>JADMNL010000022.1:171010000-176010000 GCA_016271365.2 Neoceratodus forsteri
CCCTGCTCCCATGTGTCTCCACTGTTGAATCCTGTCAAACCCATGCATGAACAAGTTCAGCAACTTTGGTGGCTAGTAAAATAGCTGGTATCATGGACTAAAGTGTGTTGATTCTGCAAATACTAGTTCTACCACAAACCAAACAATATTTCATAACAAAATCTTTACTTGGAATACTAGAAATGGGACTTGGCACATGCGCAACACCTGCACTCGAGGCATGTGCACTAGTACCAATGGTGAGCATGTGCTGAGTCCATAAGGGGGGGGCATTTCTTCTAGTGACAGTGGTGCACCTGCACAGAGTCCCATTTGTACTTTTCAAGTAAATCATTTCTTTAAGAAATACAGCATGGTTTGTGGCAGAACTAATATCTGGAGAATCAATGCACTTCAGTCCATGATGCCAGCTATTTTACTAATCACAAAAAGAGCTTAACTCATTCATGCATGAGTCCAGCAGGATTCAACAGCATGGACACACTGGAGCACAGCATGGAGGACATAAGGTCAGTCCACTCAGAATGGGTTTTCCGAAGAAAAAAAAAATTTCATACTTACCAGATACAGTTGGACAGTCAGGTCAGATACTGTGTTTAAAGTGCAGTTTACAGATGCATATAGTTGGGGGGCATAAAAATGCCTGCAAAAGCTGACAGTGCCCCTTTAAATGGTGTTGGATGCAGAATCAGAACTTTCAATTCCACCTCAGATTTCATTGCTATGCTTTAACTAGAGGCAAAAGAGAATTAGAGTCAGAATGAGAAATTCTGAAACTCTGACTAGCTAGTGGCAGAATAGATTCCATAGAATTCAAGGGTGCCATGTGACAAGGGCGACTGCAGGATGGCAACCCGCGGAAGAGCGTAAAACCACCAGGGTGACTGAAAAACTGTTTGTTGTTTAATGCAGGGGGGCTCCCCCCCCCACACCCTCTCACCCCCTCCTTTACTTAGGATTCCTACTCCGGTGGAGGCGCAATTCAGGGAAAGATGGGAAATCCCAGGTCACTCACATTGTCCGCGCCATTGTGCCGTTGCTTTTATGACTAGTTGCCGACATTCAGCCACCCACATCACAGGCTACCAACTTCAAGAACCCCTGCTGGGTAGTACAGTGGGTAGAGAGCCCTTTAAAGTACACATTTTCACATCATACTTATTCATTCCTTTTTTTTTATTTAATATACTTTATTCAAAGTTACCATAGTACAGAAAGAGATTCACAGAGTAGCCTTGATTACAAAGCTGAAGATTTACATATATCTATGAGGTCATGTTTTCAGATTTTTCAATCATGTTTACAATATATCAGAACCCATGCCCAATTACCTCCCATTAGTACCAAGTGTAGAGATACATTCTGAGAAGAAAAGAAAAAAAAGGGAAAAGGAAAAAACATTGACAGTCAGGCAGGTTATATAATATTCAAAGGTTTCCATGCTACTAGTAAGGCATCAAGAGTACCCCCATTTAGCCAGGTAAGACTGCAATCTATCATTGATCATGGCTATTTTTTTCTAACTGAAGAACAGTCAATATTTCTCTGTGCCACTCTAACACAGTGGTCAGGGAGTCTTCTATCCGGTGTCTCATGATTATCAGTTTAGACAGCAGATATTAAAGCCATATATGCTTTCCTCTTCCTAATTATTCCTGAAGTGAAATAGTTAAGCAGACAAATTTCATGAACAAACAATGTATCTAATCCCAGCAAGGGGTCTAATGAGCATTGTATGGTTCGCCAAAACACTTGAACCTTTGGACAAGTCCAGAGCATGTGATATAAATCCCCATATGCATCCATGCACTGGTGACACTGCCGGGAAGGAAGTTTCCTAATCTTATACAACCTTGCAGGGGTAAAGTATAAATTGTGCATTATATTGTATTGCATTAACCAAAGTCAGTCTTGCTTGATGAGCCTGTACATGTTACTCCAGGCTTGTTGCCAAGTATCAGTATCCCCCATAAGGGATAATTTGTAAACCCAGTAGTACAAAATTCCCTAGAGTAATAGAGGGTTAAGGGAATGCAATTCTTGGTAAACTCTGGAAACTGAATGAGGCTGGTCAGCTATCTGCAAAAGGGAGGATAATTCTGTTTCAGGAGGTACTGTTCCAGAGGGATTTTGCATAAAGGTAGCCACTGCTTGTTTAACCTGCCAATATCTGAAGGGGTTTCCGGTTGAGTAGTGAATGCCATGTAGAAATTGATTTTTTTTTATTTATTAAAAATTGGTAACTGGGAAAGGCACACTGAGCCAAAGCTTGTTTCCAGGCGTGACCCAGGTACAGAGCATACACAGAAGTCAAAGAGTTTCACAAGGTAATTTTGAAAAGACACAGTATACACAACCATGTTTCATACAGTACACAAAGTTATAGCTTTCATAATGGAGTCAGCCCGTATATGGAAATAGTGTTCAGGACTGCTGCATGAAATTTATCATTAAAGGTGGAGAGGATTAAGGGGTGTCCTTGGAGATGTTTGGGCAATTGGAGCAGGGTGAGGTGGGAAGGAGCCTGAGGAGATTTTTTATACCTGAAAGAGAGGAGGCCTGGTGCAGATCAGAGGGAAGGCTGTTCCAGAGTAGGGGTATAAGGTAATACTTTGCCATGAGGGGCTATATCCTCGAGCCGGATTCCCGATAAGGAAGCCCAAAATGTGGAGGGGATGGGCCAATTTTGGATTCGAAAGTAGGGGTTACTAAGTAATGGTTGTTTCAAGGATTTATGCCAATCGATATTCAGGGATGACTGGATATTATGGAAGACCTTTAGGGACCACCACATTGGACTGTTCCACAATTCTTTAGGGATAAATTTTGGGGAAGAATAAAGTAGGGCTGGGAGGGTGAAAGAGACTCTAAGAGCTAAGGTCTCTTTGATATCCAACCATAGGGGGAGATAAGATCCCAGTCTTCTTGAATCTGATGATCGAACCCAATGCACCAGTTTACTAATGAGAGTTGCCCAATAATATTTGAAGAAGGAAGGGAGGGAGTGGCCACTACGTAGTTTTGGTGCTGTAAGCTTGGAATATGCTCTTCTAATTCCCTTCCCTCTCCAAATATACTGGTTTAGTAGCTTTTGAATGTTAGTAAACCAGGATTTAGGCAAGAAGAGACCTAGCATACTAAGGGGCTAGAGAATCCGGGATAACACATTCATTTTAATAGCGCTGATCCTACCCCACAGAAAGATTGGCAATGTACCCCAACTTTCCAGGTCTGTTTTTATTAAACTTAGTAGATTAGAAAAATTCTTCTTTACTATTGTAGAAATCTCCATAGAGACTTTAATACCCAGGTAGGTCATGGACTTCAATTCCCAGGTTAAGCCATATTCCTCTATTTCTGTTGGTAGTAGCTTCCCATTCAGAGGAAAGATTTTAGTTTTTGAAAGGTTAATTTTATAATAGGAGATCTTTGAGAAGCAGTCTATCTCTTGCAGTAAAACCTGTATACTAGTCACAGGGTCTTCTATATGAAGCAACAGATCATCAACATAAGCTGATACAAGCTGTTGCTGCTTCCCAACTATAATACCATGAAGGTTTTGGGAGGAAAGTAGTCTTCGAATTAGGGGTTCCAGATAGAGATTAAAGAGGGGGGAGAGGGGACAGCCCTATCTGGTGCCACGGTGCAGGGGGAATGACTTAGAGAGAACACCATTGCACCAGACAAGGGCTGTTGGGGAAACATATAATAAGTTTTAATCCATTTTATGAACTCTTGTAGGAGGCCAAAGTGTGATAGGGTGACAAAAAGTAAATCCCAAGAAACTTGGTCGAAAGGTTTCTCTGCATGTAATGAGCAGCTGTGATGTCTGAGTTCTGGTTTAAGGCTAAAAGATGTAGTAGTTGGTGTATATGGTCACTAGAGGATCTACTGGACATGAAACCAACCTGTTCATCGCTAATGAGCTTACTCATCAGAGGTCCCAACCGATTCACTAAAATTTTGGCTAATATTTTAATATCAACGTTAAGTAGTGATATGGGATGGTAATTCTCTGGATATAGAAAGTCTCGACCTGGTTTGAGGATAAGGGAAATAAGTGCTTCTAGAAAGCTATGCTCAGAAAATCCATGTTCATACCATGAGTTAAAAACAGTTGTTAAGAAAGAAGAAAGCTCCAAGATGTGAGTTTTATATAAATTAGTTGACAGGCCATCTGGTCCTGGAGACTTATCTGAGGGAAGTTGTGTGATTGCTTGTTTAACTTCCCATTCCTGAATATGGTGTCCCAAAAGGGAGGTTTCATTTGGTGGTAGGTCAGGGAAGTTAACCAAGTCTAAATATCCCTCAGTGTCTTCTGCTGTTGGAACTTCTCCTTACGGAACAGGGTAGAGGGCTTGAAAGTATTACCTGAACCCAAAGGCAATTTCCCGTAGGTTTGTGGTTATAGGACTATGCCCTGTTAGGCATAAGGCAGGTATGACCAGTGTAGTTTCTGCCTGTTTGATCTGAATGGCAAGCAGTTTGCCTGCTCCTTCTCCAGATTCCAAATAATTAAGTTTGGTTGTCTTAAGAGAAATTCAGCTTTTTGGGACATAAGGTCCAAGAATTGGGCATGTAACCTGTGTAGTTTGTTCCAGTCAGTCTCTGATGAGGGTCGACTGATATTGTGTTCAATAGTTTTAATGGAATCAAGTAGGTCTTTGACTTGGGACTTGAATTTTTTGGTTCTAGTAGATGCTAGATGGATACATTCTCCTCTTAAGGCACATTTTAGGGCTGCCCATACAATATCCACTTTAGTAACTGATCCCAAATTAGTCTCTAGAAAGTGGGAAACATAGGACTTCAGGTGGTCTTAGATACTGGGGGTTTGGAGTAATTGGTTGTTTAAACACCAAATATAGTCTTTCCTGATCCCAGTTCCTAATAGATAAATGAGAGAAACAGGACAGTGATCGGATATTACTCGAGTGTGAATACATGCATCAATGACTCCTGGCAGAATATGGGAACTAACCAACAAGTAATCAATTCTTGAGCATGTTCTGTGGGGAGTAGAGGAAAAGGTATATTGAAGTATATCTGGATTTAGGATTCTCCATATGTTTATTAATCCTGCCTCATCCATGAAATCCTTTAAAGCTCTCTGCACCGGTGAGAGACCGGACCTTTTAGTGCCTGACCTATCCAGTTGTAGTTGGGGTGTAATGTTCCAGTCCCCTCCAAAAAAAGTTGTTCTAGGTGGGTTAGTAACCATTAAGCTTAAAAGGTGTGTGAAGAATTGTGGGGAATCCAAATTTGGACCATATACAGATCCAATCAGTATTTGTTGTGACTCTAAGTGTCCCTTAAGTAACAGATAATGCCTGTTAGTGTCCCAGACTACTTACTCTAGCTTAAAGGGAATAGTTTTGTTAACTAAGATTACATCTCTCCCCAGATTAGTGGATATTCCTGCCCTAAAAACTTGTCCAACCCAATTTTACACAACAATGAAGTGTCTTCCCTCCTAAGATGGGTTTCTTGTAGATATGCAAATCCAGCTTTAAGAGACAGTGTTTTAGAATAATCTGCCTTTTACATCTATCACGGACTCCCTTGATATTCCAGCTAAAAATATTAGACATTCTGACATTTGCTAGATAATAAAAGGCAATTTTACCATGAAAAAGGAATCAAGAATGCAAAAATACTTAAATCTCTGAGACTTGGTACCCCCAACCAAACATATAATGAAATACTTTTCCCCACCCCCAATTTTCCCCAACCCCCACATTAACAACACAGTGTAATGATATAGTGCCTTAATATCAACCCCCATTTCTTTAAGCTGCACTGGTGTATTCATTCTGCCAGGTGATGTTACTGTGAAACTCCACAAGTAGCCCCCCTTCCCCACCCCATATCTGGCACACAATTATCAAGTGACAGTAAGTTATATTTATAAGGAACTTAAAGAGATCGTATTCAGAGCCAAAGTATATAATCAACCCTTTGCTGCATACCTTAACTCTCGGTGGAGTTTTAAAGCATTTACTTTGGGTAATATCATCTGCCCATTAAGAAGGATTATGCAATTAGTTAAGCCTTTTGATTTAACAAGACAGGGCATGAAACATTAAGCAGAGTACATAATAAAATGAAGTCCTGTCAATAAGAGAAATGATTCATCCATGTTAAGTCTAAGGAACAAAATTAAAGTGATCAGAATCTTAACCAATGTCATAGGCATCAAGAATAAAAGAAAACAGGTAATCACTGGTTCTAAGGTGGACAAGTGTTGTCTAGTCGGAGCAGGCTTGCCAGTGAATTAACCATTTTATTTCCGTATCTCCCAAGCAGTTTGTGAGAGAAACTGATTTTGATTTAAGCTGCATTCATTCCCCAGGCATGACGATCTTAATCTATCTCAGCAGCATACATTCCAGTGATATGATATTATATATCGTTCGATATATCAGTGATCTAGTCTTGCATTGGTTTCATGATTTCAAGGAATCTCTCCTCTGTTAATGCGATAGGCCTCGATGTAGATTTAGCAGCTTGTTGTTTAGGTCACTTAGAGACCTTATCTTACTTAGGCAATGGTGGAGGAGAATGCCGCAGTGGTGATTTACATATATAAACATCCATGTTTTTGAGTCTACAGACACCTGGCAGTTATTAGACACAAGTTCTGTAAGTTCACGATGTAATCTGGGCTGAAATGAGGTGTTTAGTTGCAGATTTTAGTGGGAGAGGAATGGAGCAATGAAAGCTTGCTGGTTCTTGCTAGGCTGCCATCATGTGACTCCATACTTATTCATTTCTACTAATGAAGCTGTGGGTTAGGGAACATGATGAACCTATTTTTAGCATTATTATGTAATTACACACACATAATTAGATACATCCAAATCAAACTCTACTTATCTAATAGGTAAAGCATTATGTCTGTTCAGACCTGTAAAGGGTTACCCTTTGTATGAATAGAATGTTTTTTAGGATCAACAAAATGTATGGCCTGAGGAACAAATCCCCACATTAGAGTTTACCTCATTCCTAGAAACTGCCTTGCCTAGAAAAGGCAGTAATTAAAGGTAGTGCTTACCTGATAGTAGGTGAGCCTTGGGATGGGATCTGGAACATACTGTAAACATGGCACATGTAAAATAAGAATAAAGAGAGTGGTAAAAAAAAAGTTCATAGCTCTTGAAAAAGGACAAGTGAAAAGGTAAATGCTTATCTGATGGATTGCAGGCAGCTCAGTAGACCTATATATATATATAAAAAAAAATAGGCTAATATAAGTGAACTGTTTCAGAGATCATTGAAACTCGATATGCAGTGACATCCTTACTACCATCCAAGGGGAGAGGATACTAAAGAAAATTATCACAGCCATCAGGATAACACTGGCTAACTTTTGAGCCCCACATGGTCACCTCTACCTCATCACCTGTAAGTGTAGAGCATTTGCACTTTATGAATCAGGTGCCATGATGGCCACAGAAAACAGAATGGCCAGGGGGAGACAAAAGACAGATTAAAAGAAAACACTTTAATTCCCTCTTACTGAACATTATACATTTGTATATGGTTTTTACTTTAAACTGTAATTCATTTACCCAGGATAGCTCTCATTTCAATTGTGATCCTGCTTTTAGGCATTACTTTCCACAGCTGGGTGGACTACAGGTTGAGTGACTGGCTGACAGTCACACAGTATAAAACATAAATAGTTTAAAAAGAACACTATAAAATAAACAACAGTATATTTAAACACAACATCCATGACATATATTAATGGCACAGTCTAATTCTCTTTCACAAAATGTTATTCACACACAGCCACAACAATTTCTTCAGCTAATATTAATGTTTTGTTGAGATCTGCTCCTGATTTTTGGCTTTTTGTCCCAGATTTCTTTTCTTTTTAGCTAAAGTGTAGCATGTGGTTGAGAAAGTAAATGACCTAACAACATACACCCAGGCTTGTAATGCATTGTATAAACCCTGCAGGATTACAAATATTTCATATGAATTTAAAACCTGGAGAAGAAGGCCTCAGCTGCCCGCCCCCCACACACACACACAGGCTGTGGTATCTATGTGTTGGTATATATTCAAGCAACTGCAGTCACAAGCATTTCTCAGTCTGAAAGTCCAGTTTCTGTTAGACAAGTCTTCAAAAATGCAGAAAAAACAAAAGATGCACTAATTAAACATTGCAGCAAGTGATGAATATGTGTATATATATATATATTATGGTAGCACGGTAGTGCTACCATAGTTTGGGTTGAGGAGCCATTTCTATGTTAAACCCCAAAACTTTGCACCTTAATAACTTTGCAACCGTTTGATGGATTTGCCTGAAATTTGGAATTTATGATCAAGAACCATAGGCCTTGGGATCTGCCAAGTTTGTACTGGTCAGATATACAGCCTGGGCGTTATTATGAGATTCAGTAATGCATTTACTTTTCTGAATTCTGTGGTCGCCTACAGGTCATAATGGTTTGTGTGACCAGCCCAAAATCTTCAGGGAATGTGCAGCCAGGGTCCCCAATGTGCCTTTCAAAGATTTCATGAAAAATATTAAACGGTTCAAAAGTTATTCAAAAACAGTTTCCATTATAAGTCAATGGAAAAGTTAACAAAAGTTCAACACTTTCCAAATGCATTTTACTTTCGCAAATGGGCCTGTTACTTTCTAAATCAGCCATTTTGTTTTCAGTTGGTGATCAGAAAATGGTTGGCATTTAAATTTGGGACCCTCTAGCAACCTAATTTTTTTGTATTCACCTAGTCGGGTCCTGAGGGATGCTTGCCATGTCTTTATTTTGTGATAAAACACCCCAGAAATATGTTTTCAAATTTCTGGAAAAATATTTCATAAATGCTGGTGCTCACGAAAGTGTCATAGTATACGAAGCCTAGAAATTGCGAGTAATTTTCTAGTCTGTGGAAAATGACAGCAATCTTTGGCACTGCACTGCAAAATAACCGTTGGGAGTGTTGGGCTGAAATTTGGAGGGAACGCAGCCGACATCTCACAGATGTGCCTTTCAGTGTTGTATTGAAAAAATATTACACAGTGGCAAAGTTATGGCACTCCAAAGTTGACAGTTTTTCCTATAGGATAACATTACGCTACCAAGCATTACAGGAATCCTTTGGCACCCTGCTGCAAAATAACGATTTGGTCTTTTTCCTGAAATTTGAGGAAGACAGCCAACAGTACACAGATGTGCCTTTCAGTAGTTTGGTGAAAAATATCACATGGCGGCAAAGTTACAGCACTCCAAATTGACGGTTTTTCCCATAGGATAACATTCTGGCCTCGACATTAACAGAAATCATTTGGAGCCCTGCTGCAAAAGAACGGTTTGGTCTTTTTCCTGAATTTGAGGAAGACAGCCAACAGCACACAGATGTGCCTTTCAGTAGTTTGGTGAAAAAACATTACAGGGAGGCAAAGTTATGGTGCTCCGAACTTTTCTTTTTTTCCCATAGGATAACATTACGGCGTTCGCCGCGCCTTTCAGGGCCTGTATCTCGGAAACGGTGCGAGATACAGACTTTTCGTTGGAAAATTCCTTAGCCCCAGATCCAAATTAGCCAGGACAGTTGTAAATAATATGACTTTCAAATTTTTTTTCTACGTCGTACGGTTCCTGAGATATAATGTATTTAGTATTCCAAGATCTCATTTTCTGCGCCGATACTCATTATCTTGCATACATTATTTGTACTCATTGTCTTTCTCAATGCAGGTTTTGGGGAAAACCAGCCTGTGCGCTTACATTACTGTTACTGTTGCCCTTTCCGCTTGCGAATCCGTACCCGTTCACTTACCATTGACGTCTCGCCACCATGCGTTTTCCTTTGCGTTTTCATTTGCGCTTGTGTTTCTGTTATTTTTTGCCATTTCTGTCTACAGTACTGTTTATCTTACTGTTTCACTTTACATCACCATGCCCATTGACATTTCTGTTTGCAGGCACCATTTTACTATGTGACAACACATCACGTGGCAGACCATTCCCGTCTACGCCACCACGTGCGTTACCCTTTCTGTTCTCATTTGTGCTTGTGTTACCATGTGCGCCACTGTTAGCATTTCTGTTTGCGATGCTGTCCCTGTTAGTATGCCACAACACATCATGTGGCGGGCCCCGCGCTCCCGCCAACGCATTATGCAGCGGGAGCTCCCGCCGCTGCATTACATTCACTATTTCTCATTATCATTCTCAAAAAGAAGGGAAATTAGAGGCAAAAAACTCAGTTTAATGCATTAGTTAGGGTTGTTCCACAGCGACAAAAGTGAGGAAATTCTCTGTTAGGGTTGAAAACCCTTGACCCCGCCCACCCCAAACCGGCATTAGGGTGCATTGGGATCATAGGGTCCTAACTCTCACCCAATTCTCCTATACTTCTGCTGCTTTACACTGTCATGGGGGTGAGAGTTAGAATGGCGATTAATCTGAACTAATACCAGATGAGAGGAGTAAGCAAAGCTCAAGGGGTTTTCCAACCCTAAAGCAATTTCCTCACTTTAATAGCATAACTAACTATTAAACAAATTTTGCCTCTAATATATATATATATATATATTTGCAACAGGTGCAAACAATAAATTCATGCCATAAATAATGTGTATTGTAGCTACTGTGTAAATAAACACATTTATATGCAAAGTAACTATGTCATCAATATTTATTTGTACAGTAGGTGTGTCACACAGGATTTATTTGCACAGTAGATATGTCATGAAATCATGTCCTTCACCATGGCGACATGAAGCAGTAAAAAAACAGCCGGTACTACTTGCATTTTGAAATGTAATGGCATCAGCATCTGTTATCTCAGCAAAAAACACAGCAATGCCACGAAACAGCACATTTCACAATAAGTAAGCCTCATTAGTGAGAGGCATGAAAATGTCAGCATTTAGAGAAAAATGACAAAATAGAAGTAGTATATACAACACAGCATTAAATTTACAGGTAACAACAATTAGGACAAAGATAAAATGACTTGGAAAATTAAAACCCATAGAGGATAAGGAACAGTGAGAGCAAACAGAGCAAAACTATCTATCAAGCAGCAATAAGTATAGGCCGGTCCAGTGACACAGAAGGTTGAGGAGCTGGACCTTACCTCGAGCCACACCTGAGACCTGGGTCCGGGAACAAACTCAGGCACCAGGGGGTTGGCAGAGAAGGAGAGGGTTGAGTGTCCTGAGGACTGCTCTTCTTTGCTGGGGTAGGCTAGGGAGATGCCTCACTCTATAGTGGCCTCCAGTGGAGACCAGGAGCACTACAGATGCGGCGAAAGTGGGGAAATCAGAGGAAACACCAGAAAACTTATTCTGCCATATGATGGCACCTCAGACCAGTGAGTCACCATCAGGCCCTTTCTCCCTGAAAGGGGAAGACCCACCTTATGAAAGGGTTACATCGGGTTACTCTGTGGTGGCTGATTTTTTGAGATTGGGGATGGGCAACGGAGACTGTAGGTAGAGTCCTTGGCAATGGCCCAAAGGAGTGGCAGGATGAGGTGCAGGGGAGATAAAAAGATAATGCAAAAAAAAAAAAAGAACAGGGAAAACTATAGAATGGGGGAATAGGAGGGGAAGAGGTGGAAGGGTGGTGGTCAGGTAGAAATACAAGTCAGATAACTTAATAAGATATAGTAGGAAGTGGAAGATGAATACTAGAAAATTAGAATTTGAGAGGAAAGTGCTGCAATGCTGGAGTAGGGCCCAACAGACCAGTGAGGGAAGAGTAGAGTTAGGGAGGAGGGGGCTAGGGTGGTCTGAAATGAGAGCATTTGTAGAAGGAGATTAGATGGTGGTGTAGTGCAGTCTTAAATGAGATATGGGATGCCACTTGGCATAGAGTTAATGGGAGTGAGTTCCAGAAATTGGGCACATGACAGGCAAAGGCACTACCACCTTTTATGGTGTGATGTCTTGGGATGTGAACAGGGGCATTATCCACAGAACATAGGCCATAGCTGGGTGTTTAATTCTGAAAGAGACATGCCAATGGTTTGGGAATGTGGGATCTGATAATGTTGTCAGTGATAGAATCAAGTGCGTATGACCTTAGTGCTTGGGGAGGAATCCATCCCAGATCTGAGTAGAGAAGACATTGATCTTTCAGCCTTGGGGAGGATGATGTGTAGCAGCAAACGTTATTATAGGTAACATCCCACTTGTGTAGACTTGAATTACAGGCAGAAGCATAAGTAGCAATCCCGTAAGTGAGAGAAGGGAGTAATATCCCATGGGCTATGGCAACCCTAGCTGAGGGGGTGAGCGTATAGCTAGTTCGGTAGGTGATGCCAAGTTTGGAGTTTACCTGCCTACAGGGTGATTGAATGTGAGAATCAAAGCTCAGGGATGGGACTAGTGTGATGTCCAAATATTTGAAAGACTTTACAACCCCAATGGATGAGCCATCAAGGGAGGAGATGTTAAAGTATTGTTGGAGTATTTTAGTTTGAGACTGGAACCAAATAATATAGCTTGGGTTTTAGATCTAATTTAAACAAGTTTGTGATTGGCGAGCCACTGTTGAATGATCTGAAAGTTATTTGAGATCTGTAGATTAATATCTTCAATACTTTTGGAGCTAGTATACAGTACAACGTCATCCACATAAAAGAGGGAGGAAGTACTCTGTAGGTTTAAGGTGCTATTATTGATGAAAATTGAGAAGAGTAGGGGACCCAGGATAGACCCTTGACGTACATCAATATTAATAGTGACCTTGTCGGAAAGGGTGGAGTTGTATTTCACGAACTGTGACCTATCCATTAAATAGCTGTCAAACCAGTTTACAACATTGGGTGAAAAACCTAGCGAGCTAAGGGTGGGAGTGAGGATAGAGTGGTCTACAAGATTGAAATTCAATATTTTATTGAATTTACATTCCTCATATCCAGAAAGAAAGCTACAGGATTGACTGTACACAATATTAGCCAGGATAGATGTACAGTAGCATACATCAGACTGTTTCCAGGTCCAATAAAACCAAAACAATACCAATACCCTTATAAACCACCCCTCCCTCCTCTTTACTCCCCCCACCCTCCCCCTGGAGTGTGCCTCATAAACATAACAACTCAAAAGAAGTTGTGAATTAGAGAGTAACAATCGGCATTTACCAGAGATGAATAAGACCAACCAGTTAAGATAAACAGAGACATGTCCCTTCCATATTTCAATTTAAGTATAGGGCATATAATTTACCCCATTTACAGTTAAATACCTCCCTACAGTTCCGGGAACTGGCTATCAATCTCTCAGTATTGAAGCAAAGTGACGTCTCCTTCAACCATTCTTCATGTGTTGTAACTAATTGATCCACCCAATGCTTGAGAACTAATCTTTTAACCACAATAGAAATTAAGACCATGTGAAATCTATGTTCTTTAATATTAATGGTTGAGAGCATCCCAATGATACATATCTCAATAGTAAATAGATCTCCTAATACTAATAAAGGGTCTAGGTTAGATTGAATATCATTCCAAAGTGGAGCCACTTTGCTACAATACCAGAAAATGTGAATCAGGTTCCCTTCAGCTAAACCATATCTGGTACAGGTTGCCACAGGAAGCCTACCCAACTTGGCTAGCCTAACTGGAGTATAATACATATTATTTAAAATATGATACTGAATAAGTCTGTGTCATTCTTGGGTAAGATACCTATGTAGGTCCTTCCAAACCTGACTCCAATTGGGACTAACATCAGTCAGAAGGGAAGCCCAAACTTTAGAACCCAGAAGAGCATTCTGGAAATTGATTCCCAAAAGAAAAGAATAAATAGCCACTATACCATAGGATTTACTGGCGTATCTCTGTACCTGTTCCAGAAAGGGCTTAACTTGATATTGTGATAGTGCAACTCCAAAATTGGACACCATAAGGTGTCTCAACTGAAACACCTTGAAAATATATTTCTGAGGGATATGGAATTTAGCTATTATGTCTGGGGATGACAGGAGAGTGGTTTGACCATATAAGTCCTCTACTAAGACTTCCTGTAACTGAGGGAGCCAATCCGGGAAAAGTAATGAACCCCCAATTTTAATATTTGGATTCTGAAAAAGGGGTTGAGCCATATCTTTTTTATGTGAGATATTAAAAACATTCCAGCATTGCGCTAAAACCTTAATGGAGACTCCCACCACTGAATCCTGTATGGAGTTTGGTAATGCAGAACAAGGAGAGAAAAATATTCTTGTGGAATTAAAGCCGTGAAGAGCGAGAAGTTTCCTTTCTAATTGTAGCCAGATAGTTAAGTAACCATCACTTGTATCTGAAAACCATCTTCCCATTTTTGACAGATGGCTCGCCCAATAATAAAAGTTGAAATTAGGAAGACAAATCCCCCCTAATTCCTTGGGGAGGCTTAGTTTAGTGAAAAAGCGCCTGGAAAATTTACCCCACCAGATAAATTTGGAGAGAACAGAGTGAAATTGACAAAAATAGGACAATGGGAGCCAGAAATTTAATAAATTTAGGGGACGAAAGAGATGAGGGAGGACTTTCATTTTAACAATACTGATACGACCCCAAATTGAGAGGGGGAGGCTTTCAGTTGCAGCTTCTGAAGTTGTAGTTGGAGTTGAACAATTTCAGGATCCATTCTCTCCTTCCACCTCTCCAGAGAGGTGGTTCTCACTTTGGCATCCCCCATTCTTTGTGACAGGGAGCTTAGATCGCTACTGAGTGATTTTAACTCTGCTGATATATCTTCGAGGGTCTCTCTGAAAGGGAGCAATTCTTGCAAAAAATTTTCCTCCATTAGAGAATTAGTCGAGGAGCTGGAAGTACTTGACTTAGGGGTACCCCTGGAACTCTGATGTTTCAATTTTTTAACAGTTTGCTCTGGGGTAGCTAGAGGAGTGTGCTTGATGGAGGCCTGTTTCATCTCGGCTTCCATCCAGTTGTTTAATACCGATTCTCTCATCTAGAAAGCATTCCTTTTGGCAATCGCTAGTTTTTCGATCTCTAGTACAGCATATATCTAAAGTCTGCAACTATTTCTGCACCTAAAATGAAGGAAAATAAACCTTTTAATGAGGTTGATAGGCGGGAGCTTTGGCTCAGTGCTGCCTCTAGGTGCCCTGCATCATGTGACCTCAGGGTCTACAAGATTGAACGCCTTGGTCATGTCTGTAAAAATGGCCCCTGTGAGCCTGCCCAAGTCCATGGCCACTAGGGTGTCAGATATTATTTTGAGTAGGGCAGTTGAGGTGTTGTGACCTTTGTGGAAACCATGTTGAGCATCAGTCAAGAGGTCACGTTTCAGGAGAAAGTCAGTGGTTTGGGTGACAATTTTCTTAAGGATTTTACTGAGAACGGATAGGATGGCAATAGGTCTGTAGTTAGATGTGTCAAGCGGGCAACTTTTTTAAACATGGGGATAATTCTAGCCATTTTCCAGATATCCAGGACAGAGCTTTGACACAAGGAGAGAGTAAAAATCTTTGCCAGGGTAGCAGCTATGTGAGGGGCAACTAATTTTAGAAGTTTGTGTTCAAAGTTGTCCAATACAATGGATGTATATTCTGAGATGTTTTGTAACAGTTTGAGAACCTCATTTTCTGAGGCAGATTTGAAGTAGATGGTAGGCCCAGTGATATGATGCAATCTGACTGAGCAGAGCAGCCAGCAGAAATCTATTTACAAAGAAATGTAATGTATTTCAGCTAAGAGACTGTATAACTAATCCTAGATTAATAAGCTCCTTTCTGAGTTCAACTCCTCATAAAACTGCACAAAAAAAATACATGAATATCTGTACATAATCATTTCTTTAGACAAGTCTAAAAGACCAACTCCAACTGCCCAAGTCTATGAATTCACACTGGGAGTGAATTAGGATGTGTCTCCCACTGACAGTATCATATCCTGCCAAGAAGCAGGGGGTTATGGGAAATCAAGTATCTTTTTTTTTGGAGTAAATTTTAAGTAATCTGGCAGTGTGATATCCATGGACCCCCGTTTTCTGCAGTTCTGCGGCATGCAGTGATTGCCGCAGAAATTATGACCTACCATAGAATTTGGTGCTGGACGCAGAATATGGAGTTGACCACAGAAACTGCCACTGTAAGTTAGACAGACTGATACCACTCCTTTCAAACAATTTCTCTACCTGCATGTTGCTTTATAAGACCTAACATTCACCCTGACCATCTCAGACCCTCAAACCATCCCCACCCAGTCCTGAGAGCCCCCATTGAGTCACTATGTTTTATGTATGCTTGCACGCATGTGCAAGAGACATTATGCGGCAGCTTAGGAGAGAAGCAGATTGTTGAGGTGCGGCACTGTGGCAGCCAATGGCGGCATAGCATTTGGGGGCTTGGCACTGGTGGATCAATGCAGGCACACTGTGCTGATTACATTGGTTTCCAAAAGTGCCAACAAGTTGAAACAATTTTGCCTCTGCAATAAAGGGTACCTCGTGATTGCAGCATCAGTCATTCTGTTGCAATGAGGAAGTGACCCGTCATTACAGGATGGTACCCTGCCTAGTGTAATACTGTTTGTAAACATGCTGGTGGCTTGCTGCCACCTCACTGCCCCATGAAAGCCAACAGGGGTGGCCAATCCCCCTATCAGCATGCCCCCAACCCAGTTCATTTGCCAGTGGGAGAGCCCACTCCCTGCTGACATAATGCCCCCCCATTTGTTGTGTGCTGAAGGGGTGCCCAATTCCCCTTGGCATCATGCTTCCCCCCAGCAGTCTTTCTTTGGTGATGGGGGGACCAATCCTTATCGGCTTCAGCCCCCCCTTCCCAGTTCAATTTGCCGACAGGGAGCCCACACCCCATTGGCATAATGTCCCTCCCAATTTGTTGTGTGCTGAGGGGGTGCCCAATCCCCTCAGCTTTTGCCCTCCCTGTCGGGCTATGACTGCGAAGTGCCCAACCCCATCAGATACAGCTCCTCCAAAACACCAGGTGGCATGCTGGAAGGCCACCCCAGCATGCCAAATGTCTCTTTAAAAAAAAAAAAACCTTCCCGCAATGTTTTTCTTGTTTTTCTTTTTTAAACCTGTAAAACAGAAAACGGTCCCTTGTTGAGTTCACTGGCCCCTCCTCCTACCTATGCCCATCCTCTGCACACTCCACCTCCCCACACCCCATTCAGCCCATACTTACCTCCGGAGCCCTATGCGATGATCTTCGGTGGACCAGGAGTACATCTGCACTCTTCAAAGCTGACCACGAACTGAAGAAATGCTGCTAAGCTGTTTAATGGCATGAATAGTTTTTTTTTTTTACTTATGTTCATGTCGTGGGCATTCTTGGGAATTCTAGCACCAAATTTTCAACATGGAGTTATTGGGACCCCTCTTCATGAATTCAGTCACTGTCATGGCATTATTCTGTCCTGAAAGGTGGTTTTGCAGTTACTGTGCAGAATCACCATTTGGGACCGATTAACAAAATGACAGTGCAACTGTTCATGAGGTGGGCTGTCAAAAAGCCTATGTTGCAAATTTGGTGAAACAAATCAAAAAAATGACTGCTTTACTAGCTTGCATTGCTCAGTTTCCATTCAAGCTCATAACTTCATGAATTTGATATATTTTAACTCCAGATTTTCAACATTGGCATTTTTCCACACCTCCTTATAAACAGTACAGCTGTCATTTTATACATCCTGGCCAAAATGTGTTTTCGCACTTCTGGTGCAGAATAGCGCGGCCACTATGTGAAATCAGTTTTTTTTCTGGGATAGTTTGAGAAAATGACAGTGACACTGCTCATGAGCAGAGGTCTTAAAATGCCTGCGGTGAAAATTTGGTGAATTAAGTCCATTAAATGATTGTGATACAAGTGCGTGTTGTGTAGTTTCCATGCACCTTTGTAACTTCACAAATTTGTAATATTTTTACCCCAGATTTTCAACACTGGCATTTTTTCACACCTCCTTATGAACAGTACTGCTGTCATTTTTCACATCCTGGTTGAAATGTGTTTTCACACTTCCAGCGCAGAATAGCGCGGTCACTGTGGGAAATAAGTGTTTGGCACAGATTAAGATCGAGTGAGTGAGAGAAGGGGAGTGAGTGAGCTCAACTGAGCTCTGATGGGACTGCGGTGGATTTCTTTGTAGGCAGAAAAAGGCACCAATGCAGGCAGGACTCCAGTACAAAAGGCCAGCCTGCAGTGCCAGGAGAAAGAGAACGAGTGAGTGAGAGAAGGGGGAGTGAGCAAGCTCAACGGAGCTCTGTTGAGACTGCTGCAGATTTATTTTTGAGCAGAAAAAGGCAACAATGTAGGCAGGAGTCCAGTACAAAAGGGCAGCCTGTAGCACCAGGAGAAACAGAACAAGCGAGTGAGAGTGGGGGACTGAGCGAGTACAATGGAGCTCTGTCAGGACTGCTGTAGATTTTTTTGTGGGCAGAAAAAGGGTCCAGAGTAGGTAGAAGCCCAGTACAAAAGGGCAGCCTGCAGTGCTGGAAGAAACAGAATAAGTGAGTGAGAGAGGGGGAGTGAGTGAGCTCAGCAGAACTCTGTTGAGACTGCTGCAGATTTCTTTGTGGGCAGAAAAAGATGCCAATGCAGGCAATAGCTCAGTACAAAAGGGCAGCCTGCAGGACCAGGAGAAATAGAATGAGCGAGAAAGAGAGAGGGAGTGAGCGAGCTCAACAGAGCTCTGCTGGGACTTTAGAGTTGGCCACCCTCCAGCCCAGTGTCCTCTGTGGTCCTATATTACAGCAGGGTCTCTGGGGTGGAGACAACGCAAAGATTAGATACTTTTAGGATTGCTGTAATAATACAGATTTAGTTGTTCTGTTTATTTCTCTAACTGAGCTAAGCACTGAGCTATACTGTTAGGATTGCTGTAATGATATATGTTTATTTGTTCCGTTTATTTCTCTAACTGAGCTGAGTAATACTTGAAGTGCAATAATTGTTTAATTGTTTAATTAGTATTTCGGAAAGACCTTTGAGTGTGAGCTCTTTTACAAAGGTTCCACGTCAGGGTGGACAATAAGACAATACACATATTCAGTGGTTACAGAGGCCTGATCATTAGGCATTAAAGAGCAATTACATGACAATTAGACAAATAGGAGAATAAAACTGAGCAGCTGTAATTGAATACTAAGCTATTTCTAATCGATTGCCCTAGGTAGCACACCCCTGGAAACCTCCAAATCCGTTGATAGACTATGGCAGAGTAAATGCACAGGGTTTAACATTATCCCAGATGGAAAGAGGCTGGGTGACAGTGAAACAAGGGGGATCGGGTTTGAAACCAACCACAGAGAGTGAGAGATGGTGGGATAGTGAAACGGTTGGTGGCTGTTATGGGGGGGAGCAGCTCCAGAAGGCTTTGTTGAGTATGGTGTGTGTGTGTGGGGGGGGGTTTGGAGGGGCAGTACCAAGTGCGTTTAAAGAGGATTTCTAACTGGGCTAAGTGAAACTATATGAGAGCTGAGAACAAAAAGTATGGTAGCTGAGGGGTGAAAAAAGGAAAAGAAGGCTTTAGGATTGCTACAGTAATGCAGTATCTAATGGATGAGATCTGAGACTGAATCAACCCAGTTGGCAAGAGGGCAGTAGGGGGACTAGTGTAGGAGGGGACAGGAATTTGAGTAAATAGGGGCCTAACAGTTGTAGTAGGTACAGAAACTGAGAGTAAGAGACTGTAACATAATATGGGGGCCAAAATGGGGCAAGTGCCACATGTCAATAGGGCGGGCATCTTAGGAAGGGTGGTGGGGTGTACAGGGTATGAGTCCACCATGATCCTGGACTGGGCTTAGAGAATGGGGAGGGTGTATGGTCTGTAGATAACTGGCTAGTTTGAGGGAGGAACTGTGGAGGTTATGGAGGAGTCTAAGTGGTAGAGCAGATGAGTATGGTAGGCATCCTGGCTGGGGGGAATAGGGGATGGCAAGGGGGGAAAGGAGGAAGAACAATTAGGGACTGAAACTGACCCCAGTATTAAAGGCACCAGCAGAAACTAATAGAGAAGGGAGGGGGTGCCTGATGTGAGGGGAGGACCTCCTTATGGGGAAGGAAGAGTCCATGAGGAGTACCGGGGAGAGAGTAGATGGCTATGGGTAGGGAGGGACTGGGGTGGGACCAGGGGTGGCAGGGAAGAGAACATGTGGGGGGGTGTGATAGGAAGAAGAGATGTAGGAGGGGTATCGACTAGGAATAGATTTGATCCTCTGCTATGGGAGAGAGAGGGGGATCAGGAACATACTGAAGTGGGGAGGACAAGCGGGACATAAGAAGATGGTAACAGGTGGGGAAGAGATAGGGAGGATGAAAGGGTAGAAGGGGGCTATTAAGGAAGGAGGGGGTGGTGACTGGAGGAAACAAGGCTATGGGAAGGGGGAAGGATGGGAAGGGCATCACTATTGGTGTAGAAGGGAATGGGGGCTCTAAACTGAAAACAGCGGGGATAGGAAAGGGGTTGGAAACCAGCAGGGGAGGAGGGGAGGTCGACATGGGAAGCCCAGTAGGAAGTAGTCAGGCTGGGAAGGGGTTCAAGGGGGATGGGAGGAATATGGCAGTGAAAAGGGGTGAGAAAGAAGTAGAGGGTACAGACACAGAAGTCACAGAGTGCAGCTGGCAGTGATAAGGGACAGGGAAGAATGAATACTGGGGTTGTGGAATGGGCATTAGAAGGGAAAGGGGGTTAGAGATGGGGGTACTTATCCTGAGGGATTCTATACTGAAATGGGTGAGATGAGGTGGAATGGGGAAGCCACAGCCATATTTGGGTTGAAGCTATCCCCAGGTTGACTGCAGGAGGGGCAAGGCAGGCACTGCTCAAGTGTACAGTGAGGGGGAGGAAGAAACCTCATTTAGTGTTGCACGTGGGTACAAATGACTTGGCGGGAGAGACTATGGAAGTAGTGAGGGGGAGGTTCAAGTAGTTGGGCAGGCAGTGTGAGGGGGTTGGGGAGTTGGTGGGATTCTTGGAGGTACTCCCGGTACCATGTGCAAGCATGGGGAGGAAGGGTAGGATTGAGGAGTTCAATGAGCGGCTGAGGGATTGGTGCCACACCAAAAATTATGGGTTAGTTACTAACTCGGGTAGGATCTGGGGGAATAGTGACTTGTACACAGGTGTACTGTGTCATAGTGTCATGCAGCAATAGTGTACAGCATTATGGCTCAACGGCTACAGTGCAGTCCTTAGCCACTACTGGTGCAATACCATGTACACTGCTGTACATGGTATTGCACCAGTAGCGGTCTCCCATGCAGAGGATATGACCTCTGCTAGGAGTGGGCTCTGCTGAGCAGCTGCCATGGATCACAGGACTGAGCCACAGGAGCAGGAACCCAGCCACTGCATCTGGGAACGGGTTTGATTCCCCTTCCAAGAATGTTTTATTTTTTAATACTTTTGTGTGCTCCCCAAGTTGGACCCCCCAAGTTGAGAATCTTTAGTGGGGGGTCCAGGGGGCATAACACCCCACAAGGGGGTGTGTGGGGTATTGACAGCTTGATTTTGCCATAAGGCATAATGTCTTGCAACATTATGACCTCATGCCGTACGCAAGGGACAGGATACACTTGAGCAGGAAGGGGAAGGGACTATTAAAGTCAGGATTAGAGGGGTATATCTCTACTAAGGTGGCTTTAAACTAGTGATGGCTGGCCAAAAGACTGAGCTTGGTAGAAAGGTCTGGACAGGGGAGCCTAATGAGCTCACCTCCATAGATACAGGTGAAGGCAGAGGAGTAGTAACCCTGGGAGGGGGCAGGCAGAGTGGTCTGAGTGTCATACAGAAGGCACCACCACCCAAGGGTGCAAACTACCTGGAGGACAGACACAGCCCAGGAGGAGAAGAGTAAGGAGATGGAGGGGTACGAGTAGAAGGTGGTCTCTCTCAATGTAGCCTGGGGAACAAAACTGCTGAGCTTCAGGTGCTCCTTACAGAGGGGAAGGTGGACATTGCTGCAGTGATAGAGACTTGGGCTACGGAGTACCATGACTGGGACTTGACAATCTCAGAATACAGGATATACAGGAGGGACCGGGGAGGTTGGAAGTGGGGGGTTGCACTGTATGTGAGGGAAGGGATTAAATGCATAAGAGACGAGGGAGAAGATGAGAGGATAGAGGCACTTTGGGTGCAGCTCCTGGACTCCAAGGGCAGAAAGCTGAGGCTGGGAGTGGTGTACAGACCACCAACCCAATCCAGGGAGCAGGATGGGGAGTTGGCAGAGCAGATAAGGAGGGTGTGTAGAAGGGGGAGTGTGGTGACAGTGGGGGATTTTAACCTACTGTCAGGAGGTCTAAACCTCACTCTCAGGTTCTTGGCAATATTGGGAATGCAAGGAATCACAAACAAGTTGCATAAGAGTAATAAACTTGTTTATTACTACCAAAGGATAAATCACAGTTGCCCTAAGCAGTTCTTACCAATAAGAACCGGGAGCCAATGCTAAGCATTGACTATACCTCAAGGTTTCTTCGTGTCTCTTTGGGGTCTCTGAGGTATAAGACTTAGTGTCTCATATTATATACCTATGATAATTACTGTGGTTACTGTAAGATAGAAACATTTCTAGTTACAGAGATGAGCCCTATTGGCTAAATTAGAGGTGGCTCAATGGTCCAAGACAACATTATACAATTTTGTAGTAGTCATCAGTTTGTAAAACAAAAGAGTACAGTGTACAGAGTCTTACATAACTCAGTGTAGTAGTACAAATCACCAAAAGGTGGCAATGCTGATATATATATATATATATATATATATATATATATGTGTGTATATATATATATGTGTATATATATCTATTATATATATATATATATATATATATATACATATACATATATATATATATCATTACAAGGATACATATGTCCTAAACAGCCCCTGACACTGTTAGAAAAACTTGGAAAAAATTTGAAGTTTAAACAGTTCAGTTTATATTTCATGCATTTTCTATAATTATTTACCTTTTATTACTGAGGACAACTGTACAAAAGAGGCTTACTGTCCCTTAGACTTTATCTGCTATTTCTGTTATCCTACATATGACATCATAATCTGAGTTGCACATGGAAACAAACTTCTGGTCATGGTGCTTTTCCCAGTTACCAACTTTTAAATAATGAAATAAATAAAATAAATAATCCTCCATTTATGGCATCATAATTGTCCCCACAGTAACATACTGATGTCAGAAACAAAACTGTGATGTCATATGTAGGCAAGGAGCAAGAACAGATAGGGCAATGATGCTGTTTACATGTAAATGCCCTTAGTAATAAAGAAGAATGAGAAATACAGAAACAATATTAAAATATAAGTTCACTTGTGCTAAACATTACATTTTCTCGAAGTTGTCACAATGGTGTCAGGGGCTCTTAATCATCTTATGAGTAAGAAATACTCAGGAAATACATAGAAAAAATACATGTATTAGCAAGCAAAGTGTATAACAATAATATGCATACATATCCTGACGTCTACTCTTGTACGGTAGATGCTCTTAGCCCTATATGTTAGTATAACACGTGCCTAAACTCTAGCTGTCTATGGTATTCCTCTGGGGGTACCAATAAGGGTGCAGGGACGTTGAGTAACATTCCCCCACTTGTTGTCTCCTAGAGCAACACAGGAAAATCTAGGGAAAGGTCAGGGAGCAGGGGGTAATTTACAAACCTGGTGCACAAGCGTTGTAAAGGAACTCCAGCTGCTCACAGTGTTGGAGCAGTGTGAGCCATATGCAGCATAGCATAATAATTAAGAAAAATATCAAAAATGCTTGAATAATATCAAAACCTTTAAAAGTAATCTCTAACCAAGTGTTAGTTAATGCATCATTCATATCACCATCATTAATCAATGAAAGGATAGCTTCATTAGCCTTGGTAATATTATTGCTGATGTGGATGAGGTGTATGTCTTTTCTCTCTAAACGTGATTTTAATGTAAGTGATAGTGGATCTATGTGTACATTAAAATATGGGAGATATTCAGAAAGGGTGAGCAGATAATCAGGGTTACCATCAATGATGTCTGCATCCATAAGGGGGATGGGGGTGATAATGGTATTTCCAATAACAGCTTTCTGGTGGGGGACAAAACAAAAATTGGGGAAATCGATAACACATGTTACTGCTCCATATGTGTATGACTTATAATTAGTTATGACACAATACTCCCCATCTGAATTATATTGCATTTTAACAGTGGGGAGACGCCATTTTTGCAACTGTATTGGGTAGGTGTAGATTGTCTTGGAAATCCGTATTGACAGGCGATGAACCTCCTCTGGATAAGACTGGTAAAGTTTATCTGGAGCAATCTATACTGTCTGGAGAATAACCACATACAGGTTTAATAACATCAAATATGTCACATCAACACAAATAGGTATACAGTTTCTTCGCACAGCAGTCTGTGTGAGGAGCGACCCAGGCATCCAGAAAAGGAAGGAAGACCAATAGAGGAGGTAAGTCCAAGCGTTCTCTGTAAATGTAATCATCAAGGTGTCCAATCGAATGCACTAAAGCCAGCTTGTTGAACAAAGCTGCAGTTGGATCAAAGCGTGGTAAAGAGACAGTAAAAGAAACATTGTATCTCTGATAGAACATTTCTTAGCAGTAAAAAAGGGACCAGTATTAGGGTGTCTGGTCACAAAACCCAAATTTCTAGCTGTAGAAAGAGGAATAGTTAGAGATTGCTGCATACACATAGCAATACAGTCAGGGGTTTTACATCTTGGACAATACCATTTGGAAATACGTCTGACATGTATAATATCAGGGATTATTCCAGATTCTAGATCACAGAAAATATTGTTGATGATAGTGATAATATATGAGCCATAGGCTGAGCATAAGATTTCTCTAGCAATGTATTGTTTATCTGCGTCTTTGTTATTCTGTGCAATAAGTGCGTTAATCTTGTCTTTAGAATCAGTAAATGCCTTAGCAATGTCATGCATACTGTACACAGTGTATCTTTCTTCCTGGCTAAGGCCATCCACACCATGCAATAATGGGGGTAGTATATTATTTACCAAACCAGTCTGAAATTTGGCTGAATGAGATTTGATAGCAGCAATGTCTGCCTTATTCCTAATAGACATAGCTGTACCAAAGAGACCTGTGACAGTGCCTGTTGCACCAGTGACATCGGAACTGTCAACTTCACGTGTATTACGTTTATGGCTTTGATCATCAGGATTGAGTTTTCTCCTGAAGTTGCCTCTATGTTCGGTAGTGTGTAACCCGGCAATAGGGTCTTGAGTACAAATCTGAAATGCTGCTAAACTATTGAGTAATTTCGTACTACAAAATGCTGAAGTGTTAATATTATGACACATACCAAATTCTTTCATATTCCAGTTAGGAAGATTGAACAACACAGGTATATGCAGAAATTGTAAATTGTTAATCAGTGAACCAGGCTGAGCAGTGGCTGTTAGACCACTGCAGGGACCAGAGGTGTGCTTTGGACATTCCAAAAGCTGTTTGTCAGTGGGTGGTAACACAGAAAGGTACATGGCAGCAGAGGCCATGTTGTGTACAGCACAGAATTTTCAAGCAGAATCCTTAGACGAAGAATTACAATATGCGGGATCAATTAAAGCAGTAATATTGTATAAACCAGAATGTCTAAGAGCAGTTTGTAGCATGGACAGAGAACCATTTGGGGATAATTTAGCATTGGACCAACCCTGGAAAGTTCCCTTGGAGAGTTTAGCCACAGGGAGAATTTGCCCTTGCGATGTGGTTTGCCACTCAATTTGTAGGGTGGATTTATCAGCAGTGACAACCGAGGCAGTAAGGTAAGCATCAGAACCTTCCTGGACAGTAATCAAACTATCAGGTACTTTGATGGATACTCCCTCTGGAGCAGATGCTGGATGATCAGGGTGTGGTAAGAAGTTCGGTACTGTGCCTTGGATGCAGGGAAAAACTCCTGCGATGAGGAGAAAATGGAACAAGATAGCCATCTTGTCAGTGTATCTGAAAAGCAAAATCAAACATTAGTAGGTTAGTACTATTCCGCCCAATGGGGTGAGGAAAAGTAATTAGGCTCCTTTATGCAGTTCTAGTTGGTTTGCAACAACCATTTCTTAGTCAGTTTATTGTTGTGCAGGAGTCTGACGATGGGGTAAGGGCCTTCCCACTTGTTGGAGAAGGAGTGTGTGGGATGTGCAACTCGGAGGACCATTACTTGATCTCCAACCTGCCAATCCACTTCTTGTGCGTGCTTGTTAAACTGTATCTTGGACTGTTGCTGGGCCTTGCCCATGCAATTGGCAGCATACAAGTATGTGTATGAGGTCTTTTCTGAGTTTTTCCTCATACTGATCTACAGACATACGGTCTGCAGTGGGGGCGTGCATGTCAAACAACAGGTGTTCAGGTAATCTCATCTGTCTTCCAGTCATCACCTCGAAGGGTGTCAACTGGGTGGTGGCTGAGGGTGTGCCCCTAATTGCCATAAGGAATAATGGCAATAGGGAATCCCAAGTTTTGGGATTCTCCTCAATAAATTTGGAAAGCATTTGCTTACTCCATCTGTTGGCTCTCTCTACTTGACCTGAAGATTGAGGGTGGTAGGGTATGTGGAACTTCTGTTGAACTCCAAGGAGTTCAAGGGATTCTTTTATCAACTCACCTGTACAACTGGTTCCTTTGTCTGAGTCTACCTTGAGAGGTAGGCCCCACCTGGAGAAAATTTGTTCTACCAGGATTTTGGCAGTGGTTTTAGCAGTGCATGTTTTAGTGGGGAAAGCTTCAACCCACTTGGAGAAGAGATCGGTTACTACAAGAGTGTACTTGTTGTTTCTGCTTGTATTGGTCAGGGAACCAATAAAATCAACTTGTATGGCATGCCAAGGGCCAGAAAGTCTTGGTGGTAAAAGTTTGGCATTTCATTTGGTGGGAATGGGATTGTTTTGTGCACAGACAAGGTAGTTATCTATGTACTGTTTGGCATCTTTGGTGACACCAGGCCACCAGGTGGTGGTCTTGAGTCTTTAGAGGGTATTTTCCACTTCCTAGTGTCCATCAGTGAGTGTATCATGCACTTGGTGCAAGGATTTGGACCTAAGGTGCCTTGGGACCACCCACAACTTGGTGGTGGAATCATCTGGTTGGTAGCAGATGAGCTTGTCATCTGGTGACAAGTGTAACTTACCTTCATGCCTCCAGTAGGGATTGTGTATGGGAAGTTTTTCTTCAGTACCTTTATCAAGGAATCTGAACACTTCTTTGAGTTCAGTATCAATGTGTTGGCCTGCTGATAGGTCCAAGGGGGAACAGGGCTCAGGTTTCTTTCTGACTGCTGCAATGCGTAGGGCCGCATTGGACTCTGGATTATCCATCATCCATGTGTCCCCCCCCGGCCCCTTCCTTGGCAAGGGTGTCTGCTGTGTCATTGAAGGCATGGTAGGGATCATTTAGGGAATGAGCCTTGACTTTGTGTACATAGAGTTTGTGTGCAAATCTTTGTGCCAGTGAATGTAAGCATATTACCAGTTCTTTGTACTTCACTGGGCTGCCATCAGAAGAGAGGAAGGAGTTCTTCTGCCAGAAAGGAAGAAATTCTGTAAAAGAACAACAAACCCAGTAAGAGTCTGTAAAGATGATAGTATCCTTGGTCCCATGCTGGATGAACTCGAGGGCACAGGCCACCTCTGCCATTTCTGTGTACTGTGATGATGCTACATTGCAATGCTTAGAGATTTTAACAGTGTTACCATAAGGGTAAATCACTAAAATGCCCATCCCTGCAATTTGTTCTTCCTGGTAATTGGAAGCTGAACCATCAGTAAAAATATGACACAAAGAGGTGTTCTCAAGTATTTGTGGCATGGCAGGGAGGAAAGGACCTGGATCTGTAAGGTCAGGTGGCTGTAGTGTACAGTCATGGGGTTCTCCTTGGAAAAGGAGTCCATGTGCCAGCATAGATGGAATCTTGGTTGGGTGCACCTGTATGTCTATATCCTGAAGAAGGGACCAATGTGTCAGTCTGGTGTTAGAGACTGACCTATACTTCACTCTGTCTGATAGCAGAAAAGTAGTTGGTGTGTGGTTAGTATTGATAATCAGTGGAGAGAACCCAATGATATACAGGAAGTGCTTGACAGCCCAGTAGGTGGCCAGAAGGTTCCTTTCACAAAGGCTATACTTTTGCTCCACTGGGTCAAGGGCTGTGATGCATATGCATTTGCAATGGGTCTCAAAGTACCATAAATCTTCTGGGCCAGCACTGCTGGCATGGCAATGTCAGAGGTGGCACATTCCAAATGCAATGGTAGTGCTGGATTGGGGTTGACCAGAGCTGGGGATATGGCCAGGGCCTGCTTTAGTGATGTCACAGCCTGGGTGTGTATGGGACCCCAAGTCCATGGAATGTCCTTTTTCAATAGCTCTTACAGAGGAGCAGACTTCTGAGCAAAATCACAGAAAAATCTGTAGAGTAGTTCACCATACCCAGAAACCTTCTAAGAGTTGCCACGCTGGCAGGCAATGGCAGGTCTTGCAATCCTTGTATCTTTTTCCAAGTAGGACTGCAGCCTTGGTCAGTTATCTTTAGACCCAGAAATAGTACCTCTTTCTGACATAGCTGTGCTTTTACTGGGTTACATTTGAGGCCTGCTCTCTGGATTAGAGTCAGTAGTTCATCCAAGAGATCCAAGTGTTGTTCCTGCATGGCAGTCACCAACAGCAGGTCATCCACATACTGCAAAAGACACTGGGGAGTAGAGAAACCTTCAAGGGCATCCATCATGTGCAGATGGAACAGGGACGGGCTGTTATGGAATCCCTGTGGTAAGCAGGTCCACGTGTACTGTCTACCTTCAAAGATGAAGGTGAACTTATATTGACTTTTGGAGGCCAATGGCAGTGACCAGAAACCATTGGAGATATCCAGGGCACTGAACCATTTTAGGTCAGAGGTCAAAAGTCATAGCACATCAGGTGCAGGTGCCACAGTTGGAGCACAACTGTGGGTGACCTGGTTCAGTTTCCTGTAGTCAATAATAAGTCTCCAGGCACCTGTAGATTTCTTCACAGGCCACACTGGGGAGTTGGCAGTAGAAACACATGTTCTGATTACCCCTTGATTGAGGAGTGATTTTATTGTTTCTCTGAAAGAAGGCAAGGCCTCAGATGGAAAAGGATATTGCCTTTGCCTCTCATGTGCTGGGCCTGGTACTTTGATGACAGTGTGCATTCTGCCACAGTCATGCTTGTCGATAGTAAACGCTTCCAAATGCCTTTGCAAAATGGGCAGGAGCTTTGGAAAAAGCTCATGATTCTTGAACAAATCTATTACATCATGCTCCTTATTGTTGGCAGATATTGTTGCCACAACATGTGAGTCAGGAATCAAGATAGTGTGATATTGCCCCTGAATCTGTATCAGTAGCATATTAGCTAGATCCACCACACAGCCATGTGGGGCAAGAAAGTAAATTCCAATGATACTAGGATGATCATTCAGTACCATCAGTTGGAAGGTGTGTGAGGTCTTTAAGTGATCCAACTCTACAGGTAGAGGTAGAGAGCAGTACACTGGTAGCCTAGTACCATCTACTCCTGACACATTGATCCTTTGTCCACTGGACCAAGGAGATGTATCCGGGTGCTCATCATGTAATACAGATACAGCCGCACCTGTATCCAATAACACTATAAGTAGGCGACCCCCGACCTCGGCTCAGTGCAGGGCCTTCCGTTTATATCCAAGACCAGCTTGTTTACAATCTGGACTGGGGCCGGTAATTGTCAATCTATGCTGGAGGGAGGGAGCATGGTTAGGTTGGGCCTGGCTCCTTTGAACCGCTTCACCATGCTGCACTGATGCTATATAGGGAGGTGCTTCTGGGTTCAGACCTGTATTGGCCTGAAGGCCTGTACTTCCAGTGTTGCCATGGCCCTTTGGGGCCTGGGTTCCTGGCTGTATGGCTGCAAGGGACTGAGCAGGAACAGCATCTGTTACAGAGCGCACTTGCCCCAGGAGTTCTGTAAATTTCTGGTTCTCTTCGGCTATCTCCCTATATGAAGGGCCTGGTCTTTGTTGTTGTTTGCCCTTATTCTTATGGTGTTTTATATTCTTATGATAATTCTGGTTCCCACCCCATTGTTGCTGTTGTGGTTGTTGCTGGGCCTGCTGGGGTTGTTGGTTGTCTGTGGGGAGGGCCTGTTTGTGTTGGGCCTGCCCTTCCACCGTGTAGTGCATCGCAGCCTCTTGAGTAGGCTCGACGGCAGCTACTTTCTTAGAACAGGAGCCCAGCTAATGGATGTAGAGTTGGTAAACTCTCAGTTTTCTGAAGAGTGTCAGTGAACCTTTCCATGGTGGGATTAGTGGTTGGCTCTACCTTTTCTCTCACTGCAGGAATCATGTTCCTAAGGAACAAGGTCTTATATTCGATAAGATCTACATCTGCAACTTCTTGTGCATGTTGTTTTCCTGCTCGGTAGGCCATCCAGACTCTCTGATGGTAAGTCACTGGACTTTCCTTTGCATTCTGTTTTACAGGGTATGCAAGCATCACTCCTACTACACCTGGGCTGTGTGCAAAAATGAGATCAGCTGCTACCTCATCAAAGGTGGTGTTGCCGGTCTGGCAGATGGCATCAGGGAGTTTAGCCCACAAGCCAGGATCGATGGTTTGGCGTAGGATTTGGACCTGGTAATCTGCAGGGAGGCTAAGCTTCTCACCTTTGGAATGCATCTTCTCCAAGTGACAATGGAGGTTGTCGGATGGGCTCATCCGATCAAAACTGTCAGCTATCTGCTGGACAGAGTAGGCCATTTGTAGGGGATTAGTGGAACGATCAGGTGGAGGTACATTTCCTTGGGCACCATGCAGGGCTGCCTGACCAGTGGCCTTCTCTACCAAGTGGACTATGCTCTCCTGAGTACCATTTTCATGAATAAGCTACCTAATTTGGCTTTTTAAAACTTGCCTGTTCCTCTCCTGAATGGGCACACTATTCACCGCATTATCAATAATTCTCTGTTCCTCCTGCCTATCTTCCACATTAATAACGGCTATTGGTGGTGCCATCGGGAACAGATTTGGGCCTGCCAACTCATTATCGTGGGGCCGTTACGCCTCCCATGATGTATCGCCATGACATCAACGATGTATGACATGGTGGTGGAGTGGGGACCTGCCATGTTGTGGATGGCAGGGTGGAGTCTCTGGGCCATAGTAGGGGTGTGACTGGGCGTTGTACTAAGAGATGTCATCATCTGAGACCTCCCCTTCAGATGACATATGTAAGGCTGGGGATACGCCTCCCATCACCTTAACATGTCCAGCCAGAACCTCCCGCTGATGGCGCAGTTTCGCCATCTTGGATTCACATTCTGCATGACTCACATTTGCAACATCCATATCAACCTCATCTTGCATTTGTTTCTGCAACACTCTATACACAGTGCTGAATTCGCAATTGTCCCTAGTAGCTACTTCTAAGTCATTACATACCTGGTTTATCTCGTCCTGTAGCTCTCCCATCTCCTCACTCAACTGTTCATTCGCTCTACTTAACAAGTCATTCATATTCAAAGTCTGACCCTTATCCTGTCTCAAACTTTCACAGTCCTGCTTCAACATACCAATTTCTTGTTCTCCAGCCTATGCAGAATGATGCAAAAGTGAATCCTTTTCATTGAGCAGGGTTTGAAGTTCAGACTCCAAATTCTGCTGCAGTCTAATACATTCCATTTCCTGCAAACCCATTTCTTGCTTAAGAGATGAAATCTGGAGATCAAGGTTTGAAACCTTGCTTTGGAGGCTTCTGAAGCAGCATAGAGAGCCGCGACCAACAGCCCTTTTGCATGACGCTTACTGGCTGTTTGTCTCATCTCAAAGTACTGGGTTGAGATCCCCAATATAGGGTTTTTGGATTGACTAGTGTGCCATGTGAAGTCAGCCCATCCTCCATGGGAGTCAAGGAAGTTAGAGACATCGAGTCTCAGTTCTATGCAGATATTTGATATGGTGGCCATTATGTGGGAAGGAACGAAAAATCAAACTGTGATAAATGTGCCCTGCTATACATCGATCCACAGCAGGCACACTTTACACACAGTCTGGCTACTATATAGTTTGTAGGCTTGCAATTCAAAGTCGCTGTGGAGTGGATCAAGTCGGCATCGACCACACCCAAGAAAAGCAGCCAGACTTTGCAAGTGACTACGAAGTGGTCTGAAAATGGGAGAGGTGTCTCAGGGATGCACACCTACTGTCCCCATTAGGAAGGGAAAAGTTTTAATTAACAAGTGAAAGCTTACAAACACCAAATATTGCCTGCATGTGGTCGCCAATTGAGAGGAGGTCTAAACCTCACTCTCGGGTTCTTGGCAATATTAGGAATGCAAGGAATCACAAACACTTTGCATAAGAGTAATAAACTTGTTTATTGCTACCAAAGGATAAATCACAGTTGCCCTAAACAGTTCTTACCAATATGAACCAGGAGCCAATGCTAAGCATTTCCTATACCTCGAGGTTTCTTCATGTTTCTTGGGGTCTCTGAGGTATAAGACTTAGTGTCTCACATAATATACCTATGATAATTACTATGGTTGCTGTAAGATAGAAACATTTCTAGTTACAGAGATGAGACCTATTGGCTAAATTAGAGGTGGCTGCATGGTCCAAGAAACCATTATACGATTTTGAAGTATTCATCAGTTTGTAAAACAAAAGAGTACAGTGTACAGAGTCTTATATAACTCAGTGTAGTACTACAAATCACCAAAAGGTGGCAATGCCGACTTATATATATATCATTACAAGGACACAGATGTCCTAATCATCTTATGAGTAAGAAATACACAGAAAATACATAGAAAAAATATATGTATTAGCAAGAAAAGTGTATAACAATAATATGCATACATATCCTGACATCTACTCTTGTACGGTAGATGCCCTTAGCCCTATGTATTAGTACAACACATGCCTAAGCACTTGCTGTCTATGGTGTACCTCTGGGGGTACCAATAAGGGTGCAGGGACCTTGTGTAATACTACCATGGGTTGACTGGAGCACCCCGGCCACTAACAGTACTAGGGAGCAGGTGCTCCTTGATGCATTCCAGGATTGCTTTCTGACACAATTGGTAAGTGGACCTACAAGGCTTTGTAGCCCTCTGGAACTGGTACTGACAAATAGGGAGCCGGTGAGGGAGGAAAGGGTGGAGGACCTCTAGCTGGAAGCAACCACCAAACAGTGTGGCTCATTGATGCACTGGGCAGGATGACAGGAGGCATGGGCACTAAGGTGGTAGACTTTATTAGGGTGAACTTTGGGGAGATGGAAGTAATACTGCAAGGGAGACTCCAGGATATAAGGCCGGAGATGGATGCAGAACAAAAGCAGGGCATCATAAAGACTGGGCTAACAGAGGCCACAGTAACCTGCACCAGGGTCAGGAGTAAGAAGAGCAGAGGCAAGAAACCATGCTGGCTGAACAAGGTACTGCTGCAAGGGGTGAGGGCCAAGACGGCTGCATACTGGAAGTACAGGAGAACAGGAAAGGGAAAGGATAAGGAGGCTTTTGGGAGGTGGTCAAGGGAGGTTGCTAGGAGGCTGAAAAAAGCTAAGGCCTTCAGGAAATTAAGTTCTGCACTTGGCATAAAGGGAAGGGAAAATGACTTTTTTAGGTATGTCAGGGAAAAGAGGAAGTGAAAGGAACATATTGTGAGGATTAAGTGGGGAGGGGATTGGGTGGAAAGGGGAGGAGCAAGTAGAAATTCTAAATGACTACTTCTGTCATGTTTCACTAAGGAGAGGGATGGTCCACTATCAGAATGAGCTGAGGGGGAAGGGGGGCAGGAGATGATGGACAAAGTGATCACAGGAAGTAGGGTGCTAGAGGGGCTGAGGGCAGTAAGGGTGGACAAGGCACCAAGTCCCGATGGCATCCACCCCAGGGTGCTGAGGGAGATGGCGGAGCTGTTGAATGAGCCAATGGCAGATCTTTTCAACACCTCCCTGGAAGTGGGGTGTGTGCCCCAGGACTGGAGGGTGGCCCATGTGGTGCCTGTACACAAGAGTGGGCCTAGGGAGGAGCCAGGAAATGATCAGCTGGTAAGTCTCACATCCATAGTGGGTAAGATTATGGAAGCGATACTGAAGGAGAGGCTGGTGGCATTCCTAGAGAGTAATGGCCTCCAATATGGGTGGCAAAATGGGTTCATCTCAGGGAAGTCTTGTCAAACCAACCTTATGGAGTATTGTGACTGGGTAACAAGGAAGTCAGACGGGGGCCATGCGGTACATGTCCTGTAGTTGTACTTCAATAAGGCCTTTGATACAGTGCCTCATGGGAGACTAGGGGGAAGCTGATGGCAGTGGGGGTGGGAAAAAAGCTGACTAAATGGACAAAGAAGTGGTAACAGGGGAGGGTGCAGAGGGAGTTGATGGTGGGGGAGCTCTTGGCACTAAGAGTAGTGACAAGTGGGGTGCCGCAGGGGTCAATGCTGGGCCCGGTGCTATTTTGGCTCTTTATCTCTGAAATAGTACATGGAGTGGGGAGCAGGGTTAGCCTGTTCACACGTTATACCAAATTGGGTGTTGTGGTAGAGGGTGGATGGGAAAAACTGCAGGGGGACCTAACCAAACTAGAGACATGGTCAGTGGAATGGCAGTTATGATTCAATGCAAAGAAGTTTAAGGTTATGCACTTCAGGGCTAAGAACCAGAAGATGGGCTATTGGTTGGGGATCACAGAGGAGGAGGAGGAGAAGGCCCTAGGGGCATTGGTAACTAGGAGCATGAGCAACTCGACACAGTGCAGGAGAGCAGCAGTGAAGGCAATCAGGATGTTGAGGTGCATCTCATGGGGGTTCTCATCCAGACACAGGGATGTAATCCTACCTCTCTACAGATCATTGGTCAAACCGTACCTAGAGTACTGTGTGCAATACTGGAGGCCATACCTGAGGAGAGATATAAAGTTACTGGAAGGGGGGTGCAAAAGAGGGCAACAAAAATGTTAAAGGGGATGGAAGGAAAGGAAAATGAAGTTAGGCTGAAGGAGCTGAACATGTACACACTGGGGGAGAGGAGGGATAGAGGGGATATGATTGAAGCATTTAAATGCCTGAGGGGGTAAATAAACCTAGCACTGAGGGTCTGTTTAAACTGAGGAGTGGAAGAGAGACGAGGGGGCACAGACAAAGATGGGAAGGGGGATGTTTCAAGAGGGAATTGAGGAGACACTACTTCTCTGAGATGGTGGTGTCTAGTTGCAATGCGCTGCCAGAGGAGGTGGTAACGTAGTACAGTCAATAGCTTTAAGGAGGAGTGGGATAAAGCAAGAGGAAGAGTCAGGGGGGCAGGGGCTGGGTTAAGCGGGGGAGGAACTGAGGGGGGAGGAATCCAGGTCAGCTGCAATATAGCGTGCTAGCTGCATACTTGGGCAGACTTACATAGACCAATTGGTGTGTTTTGCTGGCAGATTTGTATGTTCATATGTTCGTATGTATGTTCATATGTCAAATCACAGTTACTCTGTTCATGAGCAAAGGTCCTAAATTGCCTATGTTGAACATTTGGTGACAAATGTCCATAAAATGACTGTGTTACAAGCTTGCATTGTGCAGTTTCCACGCACCCTCGTAACTTCACAGATTAGTAGTATTTTCACTCCAGATTATCACCATTGGCATTTTTTCAGACCTCCTTATGAACAATACAGCTGTCATTTTTCACACCTGGCCTGAAATATACGTTTACACATTTGGTGCAGAATAGCACGATTGCTGTGGGAAATCAATGTTCGGGACAGATTACAAAAATCATAGTGACAGTGTTCATGAGCAGAGGTCACAAAATACCTTAGGTTTAAAATTTGGTGAAACAATTCCACTAAATGACTTTGTTACATGCATGTGTTGCGCAGTTTCCATGTACTCTCAGAAGTTTGAGCATTTTTAATATTTTTGCTACAGATTTTTAGCATTACCGTGTCTTCACACTTCTCTATGAATGGTACAGTTGTCATTCTTCACATCCTACCAATCTGTGTTTTTGTCCATTTGGCGCACAATGGCATGGTCGTTGTGGAAACTCAAATTTCAGGACACAATGACAAAATCACAGTGCCAATGTTCATGAGAAGAGGTCCCAAATACGTTCACGAGGTGGGGCAACAAAATGGCTATGTTGAAAATTCGTACTGCAAACACCAAAAAAATGCCCAGGGTGTTATGGTTTCTCATCATAATGTTCCACCCTGTACAGACTGACAGGCATCAGTGGTGTGCCTTTGAATTGCTGACTATAATGTTCATGCCATTCCAATCCCATCCTCCCACCCTACAGTCAGTGACAGGCATCGAACTGTGCCTTCGACTCTTTGGCCCCAGAATTCACCCCATTCTCTTATATTGCACCCATTTCAGCGTATGTCCTTATAGAGTGGGGTGACTGCACAGCCGAACACTCCAAAGCACACCTCAACACTTGTCAGTGTCTGCTGGATAGGGTGAGGTGAAATAGCATGAACGTTATGGACGACCACAGAAATGCATACCCCAATGCCTGTCCATCTCTGCAGGGTAGAGGTGGGGCTGTTGTGAAGTTCAATACTTCACTGCCATTTCATCTGTCTAACTCCTGCATTTCCAATGCTAATACCAGCAAGCAAACATTCGGCACTGACAAATGCTTGTTTTATATTGGTACCCCATTTTGGTCCAAGGCTGTATGATGTCCATTGCCTTTTCCTAGCACTGCTAGTGGGCCAGACTGTTTTTTTTTATCCCAGTAGTGCTTTGTAGGGCCCACACAAAGCTATACTAGGGCATGAATCCAGCATTTGGGCCCAGCTGTAACAGGAAGAGGCAGAAAATTGTCCTACACTGTTGGACCAAGAAAGGGGAGCCAATATGAAGAACAGAGTGACTCAGGCTCTAGGTGGAATGAATTTTGCGTCTTAGATTTGCAGGTTTGGTATTTTTTGGTTTTCGAGGGGGCATAGTAATGTCTAAGAGGAGACTTTACAATATGTTTGAGGCAGGAAGAGGTAGAGGATCACTGTGCAGTGTAGGGCTGGATAATGACATACATTTAAATCTACAAGACCACTCAATGACATTCTCAAGGCTTGTTAGGGAAGTGGTGGGGTTGAGATGAGCCGTGGTGGGTTTTACCCATTCTAAAACCATGAAAGGGTAATGTGCTGTTGGGGGGTGGCAATTTTCTATCCTTCTGGGGTTTAGAGCACAAGAGGTTGCTGTGGATGGGGCTGTGAGGTTGCCTACCTGATGGGTCAACTCTGGTGTCTAGGGAAGAAAAACGTAAATGATAAAATATGCAAGTAAAGGGACAGCTTAGGAAATAAAAAAACTGCTGGGGCAGGAAAGGAATGAGAGAATGCTGGATAGATGGCAGAAATTATAAAAGATGAAGCCAAGGTAAGAAAGTGACAATCTAAAGATTTATTTATGGAAAATGTAGAAACTAAATAAGAGGAGTATGGCAAACTGAGAAAATAAAGTCATAATGGCATTGCAGATGAAATTTTTTTAAAATTGTTAACATTTATATATTGCTCTAGGACAACATACAAGGGTAGGCAAGACATATTACAAGCTCACTGCATCACAATTAAAAATGCTACTGAGGGATAAGTAGATTACTAAGAACATCAGTGCAGCTTCTAAGATTTTTTAAAGCACAAATAGCTTGACCAGTCAATACAGTGGTCTGTTTTTTTTTTCTCTGTTCTTTGCTAACCAGGTGAGGTTACCAAAGAATAAGTCCAGTTTAGCTCCCCCAAAATTTGAATGAATCCAGTTTTGGCCCAGTTTAATTGACACCGCTATCTCTTCTACTTTCCCTAGTCTGACTGTTTGCCAGCCCCAAGTGTGTTAACATTCCGTGACAAAATTGTTTGGAGAGCACTGCAAATACCATCCTTTTCCTTCCTGGGTGAGTAATGGTGCTAAGATTGGCAAAGGTGGGCTACACTGGATTTTAAAAACTGGGATCAGGCAATGCTTTTAAGGGAGGCAGGAGGCAGGAATCAGGGTCATGTTATGGATGGGATACAAATATCTTGCTGTCATTAGATCTAGGTTGGTGGGAGATTGCAGAGAGCATTACTACTGTTATAGGGAAGTGGAAGGACAGAGAATATTGCTGCAGGTAGGTCTAAGGAAGGGAGGAGAGGAGAGATTCTTGCTGCCTTTATGTAGATTGGGGGAGGAGATAGCATTACTGCCATTAAGTAGGTGGGAGGGGGGATTTTCGTTTATTAGGTTTTTTTTGGAGAGGGAAGAAGACAGCAGAGAGCATTGCAGACTTCTATTCTGGTTTGGAGGTGGAAGCAGTGCTGCCATTTTTTCCTCGGGGGAGCTTTGTCTGACTTAGAAACATAGATAATGAGACTACTAAGGCAGAAGAAACAAACATTTGTCAATGCCGATTGTTGTCTTGCTGACGTTGGCATTGGCAGTGCAGGAGTTGAACAGATGCATAATTGGAATGGCAGTGAAGTATGAAAGTGATGTCAAACCCCACATCACCTTATATAGACTGACAGGCACTGAGGTGTGCCTTTGAGCATCAGCCATAATGTTCATGACATTTCAGCTCACCCTACCCTCCAGTGCGATAAATATGTTGTGCCTTGGGGTCTTCATGCCTTACGCACCCCCATTCTGCCATAATGCTCATGACATTTTACCTCACCCTATCCTGTAGACACCACCAAGTGCTGAGGTGTGCCTTGGGGTTTTCAGCTTTACAGTCACGCCATTTCATAAGGACATATACTGAAATGGGTGCAGCATAGGAGAATGGGGGTGAACTGTGGGGCCGAAGAGTCCAAGGCACACCTCGATGCCTGTCAGTGGCTTGAGGGTGGGGGGGATGTTATGGTATGAACATGACATCCGACAATGCTAAGACACTCCCCTGATGCCTGTCAGTATCTACAGGGTGGGACATTATGGTTAGAAACCCTAATGCCCAGGCTGTTTGTTGATATTTGCACTACAGATTTGCAACACAGCATTTTTGTGACCTTAACCTCATGAAAGTGTTTTGGACCTCTGCTCGTGGATAGTGGCACTGTGATTTTGTTAATCTGACCCGAACATTGATTTCTCACAGTGACCGTGCCATTCTGAGCCAGATGTGGGAAACACCATTCGGCAGCAAGTGAAAAATGACAGCTGTACCATTCATAGGAAGGTGTGAAGAGATGGCAGTGTTGAAAATCTTGAGTGAGAATATTAAAACTGTGCAAATTTACAAGCATATGTAGAAACTGCACAATGCACACTCGGAACAGAGTCATTTAGTGGAATTATTTCACCAAATTTTAAACACAGGCATTTTGGGACCTCTGCTCATGAACACTGTCACTATGATTTTCTCCATCTGTCCTGATCATTGATTTCCCACAGCGACTGCGCCATAGTGTGCCACTTGTGTGAAAACACATTTTGGCAGGATCTGGAAAATGACAGCTGTACTGTTCATAAGGACATGTGCAAAATTGACAATGTTGAAAATGTCAAAGTTACAAGTGTGCATCGAAACTGCGCAACACACGCTTGTAACATAGTCATTTTATGGACTTTTGTCACCAGATTTTCAACATAATCATTTTAGGACCTCTGCTCATGAACGGTGTTGCTGTGATTTTTGTAAGATGCCCCAAACACTGATTTCCCACAGCGACCACGCTATTCAGTGCCAGTAGTGTGAAAACACATTTCGGCCAGGATGTGAAAAATGACAGCTGCACTGTTCATAAGGAGGTATGGAAAAATGACAATATTGAAAATCTGGAGTGAAAATATTACAAATTGGTGAAGTTAAGAATGTGCGTGGAAACTGAGCAACACATGCTCATAACAGTCATTTTTTTGAATTTTTTCACCAAATTTGCAACATAGGCTTTTTGGGAGGCCACCTCATGAACAGCAATGCTGTCATTTCATTACTCTGTCCCAAAAGGTGATTCCTCGCAGTGATCAGAAAATTACCTTTGGGACCGAATAATGCCACAACAGTGACTGAATTCATGAGAAGGGGTTCCAAAAACCCCATGTTGAAAATTTGGTGGCAAAAGTGAAAAATGGCCACGATATCCACATAAGTTGAAAAAAAAACAATTCATGCTATCATACAACTTAACAGCATTTCTTCAGTTCACGGTCAGCTTTGAAGAGGGCAGACATGTTCCCGGTCCACCAAAGATCGTCATGCTGGGCTCTGGAGTTAAGTATTGGGTGAGGGGGGTGTGGGGAGGCAGGGTTTACACAGAGGGTGAGCACGGGTTGGGGGAAGGGTCGCCAGACTCAATGACAGATCATGTTCTGTTTTACAGGTTAAAAAAAAACATTCATGGACAGGGGCATTTGGCACATTGGGTTGGGCTCCCAGTGTGCCACCTGAGATTTTTTTTGGGAGGAGCTGTGGCCAACAGGGGATTGGGCAACCCCACTGGTCATACAGTTGGAAGGGGGCGCATGAGCCAAGGGGTACTGGGCACCCCCCTGGCACGCAATACATGGGGGGTACATTATGCCGATGGGGATTGGGCACCCCCATCGACAAATTAACTTAAGAGGGAGCATGCCAACAGGGGGATTGGGCACCCCTGTTGACTTTCAGAGGGACTGTAAAAGGCATCAGCTGTCCCTCAGCTTCTATGGGGCTGTGAGAAGCTTATGGGGAAGCTGCCTCCATGTTGCTTAACCACACTGGGCAAGCAGTAATTGGCTGCTGCAATCAGGGACCGCTCTGTGGCACTCCCCAATTGTAGTGGCTCATTTCTCTCAAGGTGGTGGAAATGCTTCTTAACTGCTGTAATAGACAGTGTGCAGTGCCATTGGCTCCACAGAGCCTGGCCTCAAAAAGCAGTGGCGCCATTGGCTGCAGCAGGACCACATCTCCAAAACCTGCTTCTCCACTGAAGTAACCACAATATGTTGTCTGTGCTGCATGCGCAAGACAACATAAAAAGGGAAAATACAAAAAGCTAGCTGAGCCACCCTACTAGGCCAGTAGTAGAGAATCGAGGTTCCATGAGGGCAACTTACATTTATGTGGTGGAAGTCAGGGGTCCTCCTCACAGGCCATATTTCTTTTTCCCTCTGGTCACTAGCCCTGAGGCATCCTTCAGACAACATCTGGTTATCCAACCTGACCCGGGATTCCCCCAAACCCTAGGTTCCCCTGGAACCCCATCTTGACACCTCATCTCACTGGAACCCCCCCCAGCGTGTGCTCCCGGGGCAAGACCAAACTCCTATTATCTTGTGCACTCCATGAATCCAGTCTTTGTGGGCATGGTCAAGGCCCCCTGTTCTCTGCAGCAAAATTATGTAACTTCTGTGGCAGGGACTTCTGCAGCATTGTTAGGTCAAGTTCTGCAGCAGGGTTTAAAGTTCTGCAGCACATTTATATATAAATAATACAGAGTCAATGTTACAGTTTTGGGGGACCCCAACAAGTATGACCTGTGAGGAGGACCCCCTGACTTCCACCACATAAATGTAAGTTGCCCTCATGGAACCTTGATGCACTACTACTACTGGCCTAGTAGGGTGGCTCAGCTAGCTTTTTGTATTTTCCTTTTTGCGGCTGCAGTAGGCAGAACCTGCAGATGTTTTGCATGTACAAAAGAAATGATGTCATGTTTTCGATCCATGGAACTGACTGAAGGTATAAATAGTCTCCTCCACCTTACCCTCCTCCAATAAATGTTTCATACCCTCAAATAAATACGCTTTCATGTTAGTCAATGGTTGCAGCATGCTATTTTCTTTCTTAAATGGGTGGTACAAGAACTGGAACCTGAATAGTGAGAGGCAGCATTCATTTTTTGGGGGGAGAAAGATACACCCCACCTCCACCCAAGAAGCTCCTAAAGATCCACCTCCAGATTTGTTAGGATAAATATATGTTGTCTTGCAAATAAGAAAAAATTGTAAAGAGTACGTTTTGCAAAACAGTGATATATATCATAGGGTTTTCTTTTATGTATTGTTGGAAGAAATGGCTATGGCTCATTTTGTACTATCAGTAAAAGAAAAGAAGAAAACATTGATCAAGAAAACAGTTGGTGATTTTAGAAGCAATTCTGATCAGAGCTGACATTAAAACTGTATATTTTATTTTACTTTATCAGGGACACTAGAAAGAAGATGTTAATACATCAGCGAGCACTGATGCCATGTGCCTGTGTTAGGGAAGTTGTGGGTGGAGTTGTCTTGCACATGTTAAAATATACCGGCTGCAATTAACAACCACTTGTAGAAGCAAAAGGCTGAGTGGTTTTTTTTTCCTGCTTTCTTTTCACTGATATTATAAACTGAGCAAGGAAAAAAATTAAGACTGAACAGATCAGAGTTGACATTAAAAGAATGTGATTTTCCTAAGGTCTGTTGCATGCCCTATGCTTCATTTTCAGATGTCCATCAAGTCTAAAAAACATATTTTTGCTATAACATGCTTCTCTCTTTCTGATTTCTTAAGTAGTTCTGTGAGTTTCAACACATTTCAGCTGGTGCTAAAAATTTAAAAATGAAGTACATTCCTCCTGCCTGTCAGATAATAGGAACACTAATAAAAAGGGTGATTTGTTTTGCCTTTTATTAAACTCTGATTTAAATTATTTTAATCATGGGTACAGTACTTGGTAAACACAGTACTTTGATGATAAAGTGTATTTTTTTATTTTAAGTTTGAGAAGTATGTATTATATGTAAGTACAGCAGTGTTGTAAATGGGACTGGAGAATGAATAATGGTTAAGTGCCTAGAATTTTTTATATATATAATTGGGTTTATATGTGGAAAGTAGATAGGGGATAGTGTTTTGAGTGTGGCAATAGGCCAGATTTGTTAGGATAAATATATGTTGTCTTGCAAATAAGAAAAAAATTGAAAGCGATACATTTGGCAAAACAGTGATATACTGTATATGATAGGGATTTATTTCATGTATTGTTGGAAGAAATAGCTATGGCTCATTTTGTACTATCAGTAAAAGGAGAGAAGAAAACATTGAATAAGAAAACAATTGGTGACTTTTAAAGCTATTCTGATCAGAGCTGACATTAAAAAAAATCTCAACTGTATTTTTTATTTTATTTAATCAGGGACACTAGAAACAAGATGTTAACACATCAGTGAGTACTGACGCCATTTGTCTGTGTTAGGGAAGTTGTGGGTGGAGTTGCCTTGCACATGTTAAAATATACCAGCTTCACTTAACAACTACTTGTAGAAGCAAAAGGCTGGGTGCATTTGTTTTCCTACTTTTTTTTCACTGACATTATAAACTGAGCCAGGAAAAAAGTAAGATTGAATGGATTAGAACTGACATTAAAAAATGTGATGTTCCTAATGTCTGTTGCATGCACTATGCTTTCATTTTCATGGGAGGGGCATGAGGTGGATCTTTCATGTTGGAACAACTGGCTATCAGAGCTTTCTGGGGAAGTAATTAAGGAGTTCCTGAAACTGCATCTAGGCATACCCCCACCAAACCTGCACACACATAGACATCACGATTTTTTTTTTAACTCTAAGCATGTCAATATTTGGCTATTACAGTATCGGCAATTTGAGCATAAAACTAATATTAAAAAAAAGGATCAAGCAGGTGCCTTTTTCTTTGTCAGATACATGGAGACAGAAGGACACAGATCCTGTATGACAAGTTCATTATATGGATATTTGCCATGTAAAACAGAAATGTTACTAACATCATGTCTGTAGCATCATTTGTAGCCAGTAAACTATTATCTACATAGGTACTGTAAATGCCAGCTTTAATTCAGAATTCCAGTGTTGATAAATTTGTTTTTTTAGCAGTTCTGTAAAATGTATGTATCTCTGATGTAAGAGTGCATAGCATATAAATGAAAGGGTTTCTGTACTTGATTGTTGCTTGCATGAGAAGTGGTCATGACAATGGCACTCAAGAGTGAAGTCTAAATTGTTTCTAGGCCATTCTGGGATCTAAAGTTTAATACTGTTGTGTGAAGAGAATAATGTCTTATGTTTTTTTTTTTTTTTTGCATTTTAATAGTTTTAGTGCTTTAGTTTTAGATATAAATTTATATACATATTGTCATGGGCACCTGAAAAGGAGGGAGATACTACTAAAATAAATGCTATTCTGATATTTTATTTATTGATGTGTGAGATTTTAATTGTAGTTTTGCCTAGGTCACAGACACATGAGCTATAAATAAGGATGGATGTATAGGTCAAAGCTTGTAGTAGCAAAATAAAGCAAGAAAAATAATATATTGTGTTTTTTCTTTTCTTCCAATTGTTTAACTAGGAATGGCACACCAAGCTGAAAGCTTGTTTACAGGGGCAAACTGGGAGCACATGGAATTGTAGTGACTTGCTCAGGGTCACCCAGTATGCAAGTGGGGACTGAGGGATTCAAACCCAGATCTCCAGATTTGCAGTTATGAGCCTTAAACCACTGTGCTATACTACCTCCCTTGTTATGGCAGTCATCTGTTTTATGGTTCATGATGTTGGTGTAATAAGCATACCAACATACTAACATACAAAAATGGCAGCAGAATAGGCCTAGTGGGCTTTTGTGTCTGTTCTTTTGGTCAGTCCCCACCCTGGGAGCTGACCTTGCTGCCCCATGCCCTCTCAGGCTTATCCCTTCCCAGTCCAGGGTATTCCCACTTCATTAAACTTTGTTTCCACAACCCTTCCCCTGTACCTGTTCCATCCCCTCTTGAACCCCTCCACAGTCTCTGCCTCCACCAGGCCCCTGAGCAGTGCATTCCAGGGTTCTACCACCCTCTCAGTGAAGTACTGTAGCATCTCTTCCTCTCTCTCCTGAGTCTCCCCCTCCAGCTTCCACCCATGCCCTCTAGTTGCCCCTTCTTCCTTCAGAGCACTGTGACTGTGCCTCCTCTATTTACCCCCTTCATGTACTTGAAGACCTCTGTCATGTCCCCCATCTCTTCTCTCTTCCAAGGTGTACATATTTAGCTTTTAGAGCCTCTCCCCATAGGTCCTTTCCCCCAAGCCCCAGATCACTTTGGTTGCCTTCCTTTGGACCCTCTCCAGGAGTTCAATGTCCCTCTTTAACTGTGGCTTCCAAACCAGCATGCAGTACTCGAGGTGCAGCCTCACCAAGCAGTTACACAGAGGGAGTAATACTTCCCTACTTCTGGAGTGATCCCCATAGCGATGCATCCCAGCATTGTGTTGGCCTTGGCTGTTGCCCTCCTACAAGTGTTCGAGTTGTTCATCTTGACATCCACCATCACCCCCAGGTCCCTTTTGGCCACACAGCCATAGCAGCAGTACAGTGCATAGCAGATATAAAATGTCAATAAGCAGGTCATGCAACAGATGTGTTGAGCAGTTACTGAAGCAAGAAATGTACAACTGTTCAAACTGTGTTTTTGCACCTGTGTTGCCAAATGGCACAGTCACTATGCAAAATCTCTGTATGGCTAAAGAACTGATAGTGTCACTGTTCATGCAGTGGGGTCACAAAAAGCACATGCTGAAAACGTGGAGTGAAAATACCAAGAATCACTCAGGGCATTAGGGTTTCTGACTATAACATCCTGCACTGTAGGAACTGACAGGCATGAGGGGTGTGACTTGGGATTGTCAACAGTAATGCTCACACCATTCCACCCCCATCCCCACCCTGCAGCCAGTGACAGATATTGAGGTGTGTCTTTGACCCTTTAGCTCCAAAGTTCACTCCATTCTTTTACACTGTACCCATTTCAGCATATTTCCTTATGGAATGGGGTGAGTGTAAAGTTTGAAAACCCTAAGGTACACCTCGACTGTTGTCTGCGTCTGCCGGATAGGGTGAGGTGAAATGGTACAAGGGTTGTGGGCAATGACCCAAAGGCACATTCCAATGCCTATCCATGTCTTCAGGATGGGGGTGGGGTTGGCATCATTTCAATACTTCACTGCCATTCCTATTCTGCCTGTCTGTCTGTCTGTCTGTCTGTCTGTCTGTCTGTCTGTCTCTCTCTCTCTATCTATATGTCTGTGTAATTACCTATCTTTCTATTAATTGCATGTATCACTATTTTTACCTGTTTCTAAAACAAACTTGCATATCACATTTGCCTGCACTCTGAGCACATACTTATGAAACTGCATATTTGTACTCCACTTCTGCATAGACCTCATACTTTCCTAATATTCCCATTATCACAAGCATAACTACCTTGCCCTTATCAAAAGCGCCCCCCTCTGAAAGTTAATATTACATTTTCTCTAACAGTCCATCATCATTACACCTGACTTCCTGACATCAACACATTGCTTACATATAACTTACATCACTTCAGGGACAAAACACCTGTTTCTCTAAAAACAAACAAACAAAAAAAAAAAAAAGTGTAAATAATCCCAAAGCTGAACACATGTCAGTCATTACTTTTTCATGTACTGCCACCTTCTATATCATCATGGGGATTTGCATATGCTTCCCTAGATGATTTGCATTATTGGGATATGTGCAAATTGTGTTTTCTTTAAAATTTGGCTGTATGGCCAATATCATCAGGATAACACATACATCAGTTTCACTTGCTCTGGGGTTCTTTTGTAAGCTTCCTGTTCCTTCCATTTAAATGTACACTTCCATATGTTTACAAAATAATGTGTATGCCTTCCTTAGAACAGAAACTAAAACAAATCTTACTACTTACAAATCATTGTGTTATTTCTCCATATCTCCTTAACAATTCCACACGACTTCATTAACTTCGTTATGCAGCCATGGTGGATCTGACCAGAATTTGTTTCTTCTGCCTCAGTAGTCTCATTGTCTATGTTTCTAAGTCAGGCAAAGTTCCCCTCCCCCCGAGGAAAAAAATGGCAGGACTGCTTCCGCCTCCATTCCAGACTAGAAGTCCACAATGCTCTCTGCTGTCTTTTCCCCTCTCCAAAACCTAATAAAAGAAAATCCCCCCTTCTGCCACCTACCTAATGGCAGTATTGCTATTTCCTCCCCAAATCTACATAATGGCAGCAAGAATCTCTCCTTTCCTCTCTTCACTAGACCTACCTGCAGCAATATTCTCTTTCCTCCCTCTTCTCTATAACAGTAGTAATGCTCTCTGCCACCTCCTCCCACCCTAGACCTAATTGCAGCAAGTTATTTTTATCACATCCATTACATGACCCCGATTCCTGCCTTCCACCTCCCTAAAAGCATTGCTTGATCCCAGTTTTTAAAATTCAGTATAGCACCACCTACACTAACCTGAGCACCATTACTCAGCCAGGAAGGAAAAGAATGGTATTTGCAATGCTCTCCAAAAATGTTATCATAAAATGTTAACACACTGGGGGCTGGCAATCAGTCAGACTAGGAAAAGTAGAAGAGATGGGGTGCCAGTTAAACTGAGCCAAAACTGGATTCATTCAAATTTGGAGTGAGCTACACTGGATTTATTCTTTGGTAACCTTACCTGGTTAGCAAAGAACAGAGAAAAAAACAGACCACTGTATTGACTGGTCAAGCTATTTGTGCTTTAAAAAAGTATAGAAGCTGCACTGATGTTCCTAGTAATCTACTTGTCCCTCAGTGACATTTTTAATGGTGATGCAGTGAGCTTGAAATATGACTTGTCGACCCTTATATGTTGTCATAGAGCAACATATAAATGTTAACAATGTTAAAAATGTTTAATCTGCAATGCCATTATGACTATTTTCTCAATTTGTCATACTTCTCTTATTTAGTTTTTACATTTTACATAAATAAATCTTTAGATTGTCACTTTTCTTAACTTGGCTTCATCTTTCATCATTTCTGCCATCAATCCACCATTCTCTCATCCCTTTCCTGCTCCAGCAGGTTTTTTTTTATTTCCTTAGCTGTCCCTTTGCTTGCATATTTTATCATTTACATTTTTCTTCCCTAGACACCAGAGTTGACCCATCAGGTTCGTAACCTCACAGCTCCATCCATAGCAACCTGTTGTGCTCTAAACTCAAGAAGGATAGAAAATCACCCCCCAACATCACATTACCCTTTCATGGATTTAGAATGGGTTAAACCCACCACGGCCCATCTCAACCCCACAACTTTCCTAACAAGCCTTGAGAATGCCATTGAGTGGTCTTGTAGATTTCAATGTATGTCATTATCCAGCCCTACACTGCACAGTGATCCTCTGCCTCTTCCTGCCTCAATCATATTGTAAAGTCTGCTCTTAGACTCTCTGTTCCCTCAAAAAACTAAAAAATACCAAACCTGCAAATCTAAACCCCAAAAGTAATTCCACCCAGAACCTGAGCCACTCTGTTCTTCACATTGGCTCCCCTTTTTTGGTCCAACAGTGCAGGACAATCTTCTGCCTCTTCCTGTTACTTCTGGGCCCAAATGCTGGAGTCATGCCCCAGTATGGCTTTGTGTGGCCCTACAAAGCACTACTAGGATAAGAAAAAAAAAAACATTCTGCCCCACTAGCAGTGCTAGGAAAAGGCAATGGATCATCATGCAGCCTTGGACCAAAATAAGGTACCAATGTTAAAAAACATAGGGTGAATCAATGGGGGCTCTCAGGGCTGGGTGGGGATGGTTTCAGGGTCTGAGATGGTTGGGGTGAATGTTAGGTCTTGTAAAGCTACATGCAGGTAGAGGAATTGCTTGAAAGGAGTGGTATCAGTCTCTGTCTAACTTACAGGGGCAATTTATGTGCAGTTTCTGTGGTCAACTCCAAATTCTGCAGCCAGCCCCAAATTCTGTGGCAGGTAATAATTTCTGTGACAATCACCATGTGCTGCAGAACCACAGAGGGCCTTGGGCATGATGTAGGCCAGAAGATACTGGGACCAGGGAGGGCTGGGTCAGATAGTTGACCTGTATCTAGTGCATCGTCTCCTCAGGAACTGAGGTTTTTCATCCTTGCAGGAACATGAATGTGATCCCCAGAGGTGAGGACATGCAATGATGTCCAGCATGATATGGATGTGCCCCAGCCCCAACCCATGGCCATCCCCTGCAGCCTCCCCACAGACCCAACATGACCCTCACTGTTGCACCCCCAGTCTACACTGGAAGTCGCTGGTGGCAGGGAGTCATGACCCACCCCACCATGGAGAGAATAGGTGTCATTGGATGCTCTGTCCTCTCCCTCCCAGACCAACCTCCAGCAACCCAAGCTCACTCCTGACTCCGGGTCATTGGCATGGTAAAGGGAAAGGCCCTCAGCACCTCAGCCCTCTACACTACTGGCTGACTGACCTGAGAATGTCTTTGTGGTGAGAGAACAGAGAAATGCTGTTGTCAGATAGAAGAACATACTACAGCAAAAGAAAATATAAAAATGGTCTTGGAGCCAGACCATCAGTGCAGCAGTGGTGCTGCCACCCATAATGCCAGTGACCCAGGTTCATAAGCAAGCCCCGAGTATCAGGGGTCAGACAGGGAAGAGTATTGTGCATCCCAGAGTATGTTCTCCTCCAGGGAGGGTGGGTTGCTGCCCCCCACTGCACTGCTGCAACCCAAGGGGAAGAGGATTGAGCATCCCAGAGGATGTTTTCCTCCAGGGAGGGTGGGTCACTGCCACCACTGCACTGCTGCCACCTAGGTGACCAACAGTGGCAGTGCAATGGAGATAGGCTGGTTAGGGTCTGGATGATGGCTGGTTTGTGCACCATATACCATCATGGGTGAGTACACCTGAGTCCTTGTGTACCATCATCCAGTGGGGTGGAAACAAGTTAAAAGAACAGTCCTGGAAGTCACAGGTGACAGGACACCAATAATCCAGGTCCTCATGGCATTCATCATGCTGCCCATCTGTTAAACCTGTGAGAATTCAGGGATACATTCCCTACCCCTGACTTTGTAGTGAGGGCGGGGGAAAACCAGTGCTCTGTAGAGGGACAGGCAAGAGCTGGCATTGTGAGGTGAGTCTGTACGTACCTTGGGATCCCCGAGAGAGAGACAGCAACCAAAGACCAGAAGGGGTCAAAAAGTGTATGAAAAAAATAAAAATAAAAGTGGTATTGGAAATGCTACATTCTGATTGGCTGTATGCATTTCAACAGCCTACATTACTCTCTATCACACTGTCATGAGCCTGATCATGGTGTATGAATTCTTCCTGCCAGCTTTCATTCTCTAGTACTGCAATGACTAGAATGATCCATTCAAATTTTGAACAACCATTTGAACAGAATTAACTATTGTATTATATTTAATACACAAGGTTTGATTTTTAACTTTTGGTAATATGTGTTTCAGTGTATTACAATAAAATATTTGATAATGTAAACATGTGATGTATATAATAAATATTTGAAATGTTTTGTGGTAACTTGGGCACATTGAAGATTCTTGATTTAACTGTTCACAACTGTGAACTTTTTATCAATCTTCATATTACATAAATAATTCCTATATAATTTTCCTAGATTTTAAATAGACACTTTGGGTTCTATGCATGAATGTGTGGCGTGACTATGCACCATAGATCAGCGACGTGTAGGCTCCCTGCACCCATTGTGCCCCCTTCGTGGGATGCACAAAATGGATGTGCAACCCATACGCACCTGATCCCCTGGCCACATGGACAGTGACGTGCTGTGGGTGGGGTCACACTATGTGCAAGTCACTAAGATACATACTGCTGTGCACCAGGGGTATACCAGGATGCCATTTACACTAAGGGGGACCCTGCAATAACAGATCTATGCACCCAGCCTGTGGCACATAGGATACTGGCCTAGTCCTGGCAATGTAGTACAGGCCCTCCACATGCCAATCTTCTTTTCCAGTTCCCGATTGGCATGCTCCCACACACATACACACACACACACACATTGGTGCACCATCCCCATCCATGTGCTGCAACCCCCTCTCACCACACATCATTGTCTCATTCCTTACCATATGTAGGCACACTCTCCACACCACACAGCTCTGCCCTGATCCCATCACTGTGTAGGAACCCCCCTGCCACACATTTGTGCCCTGTCCTGCAATGGTGGTACCCACCCCTCCTCCCCAAGTCACATTAGTGCCCCATCCCCAGGGTACCTGAACTTCCCCAACAAGGGCCCAAATGTGATTTGTCTCATGTAGTGCAGAACATCCTGTACACCCCCTGATCCCAGCATGCTCACCCCCTCATTGGTGTTCAGTGATCTATCCTCAACCTCCAATGACACCAACAATCCCTCCTGAATGACATACCTGCTCATTGGTATCACAGCATGGAATGGCTAGTGGCACAGCTCTCCTCACACTTCCTTAGTCATCAGCCATGTAAGTGATATTGGGATCACACCCCTATATATATAGCCAGCATGCTTCCAGCATCACTTGGATGGCTTGCAGATCAAGAGGTGTGAAGAGTGCTGTATCACTGGTGATTCCTTGCTGCAGCACCAACAGGCAAGTACAGGAGTCAGGAGGTTTTCAGTGCTGCATGGGGTGGGGTGGGGGAGGCCACTGAACACCAATGAAGAAGTGATAGTACTGGGGTTAGGGATCTGGATTGTGTGGTCTGGGGCACCTGTATGTGTGTGTACAGGGAGGGGTTAATGCATTTATGGGGCCGGTGCCTCTATGTGTGTTGGAGAAGTTAGAATTCACAGGTTCAGTGCACTTACATGTGTTGGGGGAGTGTCTGCATTTATGGGGTCGGTGCCTCTATGTGTGTTGGGGGGTGTCTGCATTCACAGGGATGTCCCTCTATGTGTGTGTTTGAGGGGTTTGCATAGCTGGGGATGGGGCTTCTCTGTGTGCAGGGGCAATGGGCAGGCATCAGAGACTGGGGCAGGTGCTTTGCCATGTGTGGGGAGGACAGCTGTGCACAGGGCCATGGGTGGTGCCAGGTGGCAGGTTTTGGGTAGAGAGGGTTGTACCACCAATAGGGACCATCATCTCTGGGGGATGCCTGTGTGGGATGCAGTTATCAGGTCCAGCAATGGCATGTGAGGGGAATCTAGTCTGGGATCCAAGACAGGCATCCAATTGGCTGCCTGCCTGGGTCTTCTAGTCCACCCCATCTGCCCTGTTCATACCTGTGCACTGGAGGTTGGGTCCACAGACAGGTGGTGACAATTGGTGAATACTAGCCTATACACACCTCAGCTGTGCAGCTGCATGGACAGGGTATGCATCTCTGGTGCATACTCTCCACTGGTTGGCTCATTGGCACCTTTGTTATTAATGTATATTGGTATTCTTTGTACACATACTTGCACTGTTTTCTCATAATTTGAATTCAGCATCATTTTTCTGTTAATGCAACCATTAGATAAAATTAAGGAGAAAAAGGATTTCCTAGGGCATTTTAATTCAGCAGATTTTTTATTCTTAATGTTCTGATTATTTTAAATTAAGCACAAAAAAGTCATTAATTTGTACCTTAATTTTAATTAAGTATACGCCATTCAAGTAATTAAGGACAATTAATGGGTTTGGGTTTTGAAAACTTATTTTTAAGGCACCCGTAATTTTAAGTTTAGGGGCTGATTCAAAATTCAGGGGTCAATTAATGGACAATTAATGAGATTTTAAGCACTTTTTTCCAGTAATGGCACTAAGGGTGACTACTACCTCTGCCTGCAAGATTTAGGAAAAGGAAGCAGATTCAGTGGCTTCCTTCCTAAGTACAGTCACCCATGTGACCTGCAGTATGCTGCAGAAAGTACTGTAACTCATGTGATAAGCCTTATTTTCCATAATTTCATCCAACACTACCGCAAGGTGAAATTTACAGGCGAAAGTGAAATTTACAGGTGAAACTGATGGTGAAATATTGCCTTAAGAGCTTGATTTCATGAAATGTTATGCAAGATGAAATTCCTGATTTTGCCAGAATTTCACCGGCAAAATAAAATTTCACTACATCTCTAATTTCCATCAAATGTTTGAGATAATAGTTTTATGGACCTCAAGAGTAAAGCTCCAGCAGTCCTTGTTATTATCTCAGCCCTGAGAAGGAAACTCATAAAGCGTTATGTACTGAATGGTCATGCATATTTTATTTATTACACTATATGGTTTTAGGGTTTAAGTAATAGAGTAGACAAGTGCTAAGATTATTATAGAAGAGTGTACTAATTAATTCAAAAAGAGAACTCAGGTTAGATTAGAACAAACACATAACTTTTTAAAAGTTTTAACGTAGGCTGCAGTTAAACTTTATAATGTGTAGTGTTCTGTTTGGTTAAATTGCAAGTTCTGCAGTGCATTATCATAAAAAAAGAGATAACTTGTAAATGTTAATACAACATGAAATGGTTATTGTCTTTAAGAAGTGAGTTCTGGAAGATGAAAAGAAAGATTCTGTGTGTGTGTTTTTTGTAGTATAAATTTCTCTCAAGTCAGCCATTTTCTTGGAGAAAACTACCACTGACATTTGAAAAGACCACTGTTGATGTCATTCAGTCAATGAACATTGAGAAAATCTTAAATTGGGCAGGAGTCAGTGCGAGGGAGACTCAGCTGCTTTGATTATGAAACATACTCCTCAAGATGTTTAGAACATACACAGCAATACTGAATGTGCAAAACAATAATTGTGAAGCCACTAATTTTATACAGAACAAGGGTCAGCTATATACTGTAAATGGTTAATAGAAAATTACACTAAAATGTTTAAAACATTAAAACCAAGTTAATTCGTTTTTCTAAACATACAGCAGTAATCTTGACAAATTATGTTGTCTTGCCATATAAAGATAAACAATTACATAACAGTGTCCGTGGCTCAGTAGGTAGCACACTCGCCTCTGAGGCTGGGAGATCAGAGGGCTGTGGGTTCAGTTCCCACTTGGGTTTATATCCCAGTACTGACACTGTAGTGCAGCATGAGAGGGGTGCTGTACATCTGAGGTGCCATCTTTTGGATGAGACATTAAACTGAGGTCCCATCTGCCTGGATTGGTGGTAGTTCAGGTGGATATTAAAGATTCCATGGCACTTATCAAAAAGAGTAGGGGAATTTTATTAAACAAAGTAAACATAACATTAGGCATAAATGAGCAAGAAGAAATATAAAAAATCCATACATCTTATAATAGGCATATATACATTTTACATGAAAAGAAAAATACAGAAACAGAAATATTTGTAGTACAACATAACAGAAAACAGTGACAACTAGTGCAAAAAATCAACATGCTTCCATAAAGACTGAAAGCATTGTAATGGAAGTTGCCTACGTTCCCATTCCATAACATTCAACAAAGCATTTTCTATGTGTTGTATAATAGTAAGCAGAACAGTTGGAAATTGTTGCAAGACATATTGACAACGAGCCTGCCACATATAGTATTTGCACATAGCAAAAATCACTCTGAGAGTACTAGGGTGAAATCTAGTCCAAGGACCAGAAAAGTCACCTAATATCAAGACCTGATATGTGATTCTACTAAGAAATGACCACTTCCACTTATTGGCTAATGATTTCCAAAATAACAGAGCATCTTGACAATCAAAGAAGAAATGTGACATGGATTCCTCTATTTGGACGCAGGAAGGTTTAGGGCAGTATCGTTCCTGAGAAGACTTGTGTTTTAAATTTCCCCAAACCTGTAGTCTGCCATGGCAACAAAGCCAGGAAACATCCCACGTGTGCATTGGGATTCATTTATCTCAAAGAATGAGTAAAACACAGTCTATTCGGGAAGAAGGACATACTGGAAATTGTAATGCTGGTCTTGTAATATTCACAAATGTAGTATACAGTTGTTTTCTAGAGAGAGTTAAAATGGAAGATTTACGGAGTTTCCAAAATCGGATCTTATGGAAACTGTTCACAGCATACAATGGGAAGCAAGAAGTATGGGATTGTGTAGGCAGGAGTGAGTCCCAGTTAGCCATAATGGAATGCAGAGCATTGCTAATCCATATATCACTAATATGGGACGTGTATCTTATGCTTTGGAAAGGAAGAAAAAGAAAAAAGGAAAGAAAAAAGCTATGGGGTGAATCATACCCAGCCCTCCCTGATGTACTGGTAAGTATGTAATATCTCATTTAATTGGATTGAGTCTACTGCCCCATATCATCTGGAAACATACACTAAAGATCCGTGTTTATAAGTGTTTGGGAGGGGCATATACATAACTAAGAAACAAAAAAATGGGAAGTATAAATTTCTTGACCACCAAAACTCTCTTACTCTTCCCCAGTTTCCATGATTTCCATAAGCTGACCTTATACTCCCCAATACTAATACATTTTCCCAATTATAGGTTGCTGCATCCTAAACATTAAACCATACCCCCAAAATGCGTTGGGGGGAGGTACAAGTTTGAATACCACCAACTGCAGAAACAGTGGTGGACTTAGGATCCAAAGGAATGGATACACTTTTCTGAAGGTTAAGAGTGCCTCCTGAAAGTAAAGAGTATGTCTGAAATACTCGGACTGCCCGGTCTCCAGACATTTTATTATATGGAAATAAAACAACATCATCTGCATATGCAGTGATCTTCACTGGGGGTAAGGTATGGTGGGGTGCTAAACATATAATTTGAGAGTCCCATCTAATTTGCTGAATAATTGGATCCAAAGTAAAAGTATATAATAATGGGCTGAATGGACAGCCTTGATGGACCCCAACTGTCTGGAGTAAAGTGTCACCTGCCAAGCCATTAATCACTGGAGTAAAATAGGCTAAGGAAAAGATAAGCATAAGCCACCAAAGAAAAATATATGGGATACCATATATCTTCATGATCTGAAATAAATAGGAGTGTTGGACCGAATCAAATGCTTTTGCCTGATCTAGTGAGAGAACAAAACCTGAAATGATATTATTTTTTTAGCTTCAAAAATCTCTCTCAGGAGAAACAAATTCGTAGTTATTGATCGCCCTGGAATAGCACAAGACTGAGCGGGGTCAATAAGATCAGGTGCAACCCATTGTAAGCGTGTGCTGAGTATTCTAGTCAAGATTTTGAAGTCTGTATTAAGAAGATGGAGAGGTCTCCAAATTAGTAAACAATGGATATCTCCTTTTTTATATATACATTTTAGAAAGGATATGCCAAAATCAGTAATCTCAGCTGTGTTTTGCAGAACATAGTTGTAAACTTGGGTTAGTACTTCCAGTAAATCATCTTGAAATGTTTTATAAAATTCTTGAGTAAGGCCATCAGGACCCGGGGCTACCTGTAACTTAAGGTGGGAAATGGCACAAGCTACTTCCTCCTGAGTAATGAGGGCAACAAGATCCGCAGTATGGTGTGTAGAAAGTTGTGGGACTGGGGCCGAAAAAACTGTGGAAAAGTCAGGAGAGTCAGAAGGCAAGGTACAAAATTGTCATCGTAAATGAGAGTTAACAATTGAGAGCATACCAGAAATATCAGAAACAATATTCCCCGTTGTGTCAAAAAGTCCATGCATGACCGTAGCCTAAATCCTGTCTTTATAAGATGAAAACGGATTCGCCGAGGGAGAAACCAATGTACCCACCCTCATAAAAAAATCCAAGGTACGGGCACTATCGTACTGATGTGTAAACATGTGACATTTGATAGTATTGATTTGCGATGAATAATCAACAGGGGAGGACACGGAAAGAGACATCAATTTATATAGCTGATTTCTATAAGTTAAATATGTACAATAAGTATCACGAACCATACGTTTCCCTATAGTCTGAAAGAGCAGACGTAAATCTAGTTTTGTATCTTTGCACCATGCCCACATAGAGTCATAACAGCAAAGAACTGAAATATGTGCCTGAAATAGGGATCGAACTTATGTTTGAACAGAAATATGAGATAACACAGTATTGTTCAACTTCCATTGAGTTGATGGTGCGGAAAGAGGCGTTGTGGCTATATCTAATGAAAATATACAGGTCAGTAAGTAGTGGTCTGAAAGCTCTGTGGGGCAAAGTGAAACCTGTTGTGGTACACAATATCGAGAGGAAAAAAAATAATCGATACGGGTGTGATAAATAGATCTATGATAGGTACATCCAGCATCAGGTTTCAGGGATTGATAAGCATCAGTTAAACTGGCAGTCTTTATCAAACTGGACAAAGCAAGGGAATCACAATAAATTTTCTTCCCCGCCATTGGCCTACAGGAAACGTCAATAGAACAATTAAAGTCACCACCCCAAATAATATGTTTCCTTGTACACAAATAGGGTTTAATTAATAGGATATGAGCAAGTCGGTTTTATGGCTGGAAGGTCGACTCAAGATCATATGCGAAAATTAATGCATCGTATAATGGTGGCCAGAGATTCTGATATCCCAATGGTGCTGACTTCCTTAGATGCTGAAAAGGCATTTGACAGAGTCTCCTGGAATTTTTATTTGCTACTTTAATTTCCTTTGGTTTCCCAGAAGACTTTGTCAGATGGGTAAAAGTTTTATATTCCTGCCCCACGGCTAGGGTGAAGTGCAACGGACTACTATCTTCTCCATTTAAGCTGGCTCGAGGGACTAGACAGGGGTGCCCTTTGTCCCCCCTACTTTTTAATTTGTATTTAGAGCCTTTGCTCCTTAGGCTGGCAGCTAATGTTAGGATTACTGGAATTCGGGTAGAGGAAGTTTATTTATTTATTTATTTATTTATTTATACATCAGTTTACAACCTTTGAGCCAGAGGCTCGTTTCCAAAGGTACCTCGTCACAAAGAGGACAATACAAAGCACAACATTTCGTTACATTGTTGTAGGTAACATTTTTTTTTTACATCTTAGCAGGCAACAGTATGGCAGATATATACTGTAAATGACTTTGTTTACAGTAACAGTGTAACAGGTTAGGTATTGACAGGTATAACAGTTATTCGGATAAGAATGAGAGGAAAGCAAGCTTTGGTTGAGCAGACAAATTAGTCTTGAGCTGGGACTGCTAGGTTAGTAAGAACAGGTGGCTTTGGGACAGGGCAGGTGATAGATTGGGGGCAAGCCACTCTAGGAGTTTTGTCAGTTGTTGATTGAGAATCTACTCAGAGAGTTTTGTCGGGTACAATGAGCTTGAAACACCTACGGCTGGGGACAGGCACAGCTACGCATGTTGAATAGCTGACTTCTAAGTGCGGTTTTAAAACCGGAGATTGAACGGATATCGGTGATGGAACTGGGGAGAATATTGTACCAGGTAGGGGCTCTGTAGTAGAAGGACCGTTGACCATGTGTGGTCCTGGATCTAGGGATGGACAGGGTGGCCTTGGAGGAGCTACGAGTTTGGACTAAGGGTTGAGCTAGGTGAATAGAGGCTGTCAGACCGGGAGGGGATAGACCAAGGAGTGTTTTTTTCGTTAGGAGGCAAGTTTGATATCTGAGCCGTTCATCCAGGTTGAGCAGCTTTAGAAGTCATATAGCTGGCAGGTATGGGTTAATCTGGTGGCTCCTGTGATTAACCTACAGGCCTTGTTCAAGGTGTGTCGAAGTTTATTGAGGGCAGTCTTATCCGCAGCACCATAGACAGGCAGGCCATAATCAACAAGGGACAGGACTGAGGAGGTGACTGCTAGTCGGAGGGCCTCGGGGGGGAGGCAGTGCTTGTAGCGATAAAGGATACCTAGCCGTGTATTTGCAGTGGAGGCTAGAGTATCAATGTGGTCGTGGAAAGTGAGTGCAGAGTCAAAGGAGACCCCAAGGTACTTGTACAGGCAGACTTGCTCGAGAGGAAGATTAGAGCCAGGGAGGATACGGAGTGGGAAATTACTGAGTTTGTTTTGGGGATGTGCAAAGAGCATGGATTTGGTTTTTTTTAGATTAACTACAAGTCTGTGCTTTTTGAACCAGGCTTCAGCATCATTGAAAGCTAGTTGCAAGGAATCTTGAAGAGAGATGGGGTTTCGGTGGGTGGCGAAGATAACGGCATCATCTGCGTACAGCAGGATTTTTCCCGTGCAAGCACTGGGCAAGGTATTGAGGTATAGAGAGAAGAGAAGTGGGCCTAGAATGGAACCCTGGGGGACTCCGGATTGGATAGGACATGTATTGGAGAGGGTCTCATTAATTCTAACACGCTGAGAGCGGTCCGACAAGTAGCTGGAACACCAGGAGACTGGGCCGGCGGCAAAGCCAATGCGATAGAGGGCATCCAACAGTAGGGGGTGGGAGACAGTGTCGAAAGCCTTTGAGAGGTCAATAAACACTGCCCCTGCTAGTGCGCCCGAGTCAAGGGAGGAATGCAGAAAATTTGAGAACTCAATAAGGGCAGTGCTGGTGCTGTGACCTGCACGGAAACCATGCTGTTCATGGCAGAGGATGTTGTATTTGGTCAGATAATCTGTGATTTGGGTTGCCACCAGTTTTTCAAGGCTTTGGAGAGGGGTGGAAGGATGGAGATAGGTCGGTAGTTCCGGTGAGGACCTGTCACCTCCTTTGTGTATGGGCAAGACTGTGGCTGTTTTCCAGCCAGCGGGAATTGACCCAGGCAAAGGGACTTGTTGAGCAGGGTAGTTAGGGGGCAAGACCTGATCCAGGACCCGGCGGAGGATACTGGGGTCCAGGGAGTCGCTGCCAATATAATTGCTCTTAAGAGCTTGAAGCAGGTGTGGCCTAGCTTCCTGGGGGGTCACCCTGCGTAGGTGGAAGCTAGGATATTGGAAGTCAGGGGCGGTTAGGGTTGAAGGAGGGTCAAAGAAGTCTCTGGGGAGGACCGTGCTGAGGTCTGTAAATGATGAGTTGAGGAAGTTGGCTATGTGGGCAGGGTCAGTGGAGACAGTACCTTCGATGGTGATCTGGGAGGGGGGAGGAGAGCGCGAGCTCCCATTTAGTTGCTTAATGTTGTCCCAAAACTTACTACCGTGCCCCCAGGAGGAGGTAAGGGCCGCCTGATAGTGATCGGCTTTTGCTTTCCTGATGGCCCATGTGCATTTGTTTCTAGCGGCGTTGTAGGCCTGTCTGTCCGCAGCACGGCCTGTTTCATTAGCCAGGTGCCACAGGTTATCCCTGTGTTTTAGGAGTTGCAGCAGGGATGGGGTAATCCAAGGGGCATTGCGGACTTTGGTCGGACTGCTGTCATGGGGCAAGCGTCCTAAGCTTTGTTGAAGGTTTGGGTGAAGAAGAAGGTAGGCGTCATCAACATCAGAGGCCTGGTGTATGAGGAGACCAGTTAATTTGGGCAAGATGTAGCTTAAGACCTTTTAAGCCCACCTGGTCTGAGAGCGACGGTGAGTGGGATAAGCCATGGGTTTGGGAGTGGGGGTGGCCCAGTGGAAAATGATAGGAGAGTGGTCACTAATAGAGTCTGGAGGGACCTGGGTATCATGGATTTGTTGAGGCGGTTTGTGATGACCACGTCTAGCAGTGCTGGTGCCCTTCTTTGTGTTAATTCTGTTGGGTTGGGAGACCAGTTGGGACATGTCAATACGCTGCGAAAGAGTCACGGGTGGAGTTGATGGATGAGCTGAGCCAGTTAACATTCAGGTCACCTACAAGGACTTGGTCAGCTGTGTGAGGTAGGGTTGAAAGATAGTCAGTTAGCGAAGCCAGTGCCACAGTTTGGTTTTTAGGGGAATGGCAGCAGCAGTGAGATGAGAGGGACCCCTAGAGGTCCGGAGTCAGCTTGAGGGTTAGGGCCTACGCCCATGGGAGAACAGGGGCAGGGAGTGTCAGTCCAGTGAGAGAATCCTGGTGTATATCGCTACAACCCCCTTCTGCCTACGATCCTCCCGGTGGAGGGAGTACCCAGGAATAGTGACAAACAGGTCTGGCGTGGATTTTGATAGCCAGGTTTCCACCACCCAATGACATCAGGCCTATGTGAGGTGATCCAACATTGGAGAGTCTAATTTTTCATCAGGCTGCGTATATTCATAGGCGCCATGCAGAGCCTGGGTGACCCTGTAGGAGGGTTTGAGGGAGCTGGGCCAGGGTTCGGATGAATGTTGCCTGTCAGAAGTAATAGTAAAACCACAGCCCTGGCCAGGGACGGTAGAGGTGAGCTTGATGATGTAAAGTCGTGAGGAGGGGGGTGCTTTAGGGCATACTGGGTGGGCAGGGATTTCCAGGCTGTGAAAGTGAGGTGGATAAGTCTCAAGTGGGCACCTGGGGAGGTGGTAATAGGGAGAGGACTGGGGGGAGGGTGTTGATGACTGGGGCAGATGATGAGAGTAGGGTGTGGCAGTGCTAGCTCCAGAAATATAGTAGGATCAGGTGCCATTGTGATAGGGGGGGTGTTAGGTTGGAGAGACAATGGTGCCAGGGTGAGGAAGAATGGGAGGCATTGTAATAGGAGGGCTAACATTTTGCTTGTGGTTGCAGCTGGGTGGTAGGTTGAAGTTGTTTTCGTCACTCAGCAAGTGTGGATGCCACTTTGGAATAGTGGTAGTGACATGGACTCTGGTGGCCAGGGTACCAGGTTCAAGACCAACTCAGGGCAGTTGGACACAGGACCCAGGTAAGAGCCGTGCTCACGTTCTGGGGCCAGGACACAGGGTAGGTTTGGGACAAAAAGGGTGCTTAATAGCGACTCCTAGTGGCCACTTGAGAAAAGGCGTAAAGCCAAATAGCAGGAGATCTAGGCTGAAGGTAGTACAGCATCAGGGTGGAAGCAGGCAGAGCCTCTGTGGTCAGGAAGATAGGATAAGGATAGGAGGTTGGAGAAAATCCAGGATAGGTGGTTAAACCAGGATGGGCTAGGGGGTGGAAGGGAGGGGGTAGGGAATAGGCGATTATTGGATCAGGTGAAAAGGTAGAGAGGGCTGAGGAGAGGAAGAAGACAGGTAGAAAGAGGTCCAAGGAAACTAGAAAAGCTTGAGGCAGTAACAGAGGGTCCCTCTAGTGGTTATGCAGGTATAACCTGCAAAGGAAAACAGGGACTTAGTATTTCAAGCCACAGGAAGTGATGTCATCAGGTAGGGACTATAAACTAAGGGACGACCCTGGGTGTGAGGGTGGCTGGGGCGGGTGGGGCAGTCGGCCTGCGTGGTGTGTCGACAGGCTCTCACAGGTGCTGGATGAGGTTGTTTAAAATTACTCCTAACGCACCACCGTGTCTTCGGCTCCAGGAGGGAGCTCCGATCCTTCGGGCGGACAGGCAGCTTGATTGCCAGGTGAGGGAAAAGTTAGATATGCTTTCTCAGTTTATGCTGACGACATTTTGTTACATCTAGAGAATCCTAAAGACTCAATTCCGGCATTCTTAGAAGAGATTGAGGAGTTCTCTGAACTATCCTACTATAAGTTGAATCGAGATAAAACGAGAATATTTCCTTTAAATCACAGAGTTAATAAAGCGGAGCTGACCCCCTTAGGTTTGGTGTGGGAAGGAAACTCCATAGTCTATTTGGGTATAAAGATTTGTAGAGATCTTGGTTCTATCCGGAGTACAAATATAGACAGTCTCATGAAAACAGTTTCTCAGGATCTTGAGAGATGGCAAGGCCTCCCTATCTCGTTATGGGGTCGATTGAATGTTATTAAAATGAACCTTTTACCTAGGTTATTGTATCCATTGGGTATGCTGGGATTGTATGTCCCTAAAGTTTGGTTCCACAGGCTGAGGACAATGCTGAGTCTTTTTATATGGAATAAAAAGAAGGTGCGTAGATCCTATCACAAGTTAATTGCTCCGAAAAATAGGGGAGGATTGGCAGCTCCTTCTTTTTTCATATATTACCTTGCACAACATTTAAGTAAATTATATTATTGGCAGAAGGAAGAGGACCATACAGTCTACTCCCCTCTGTGGGTAGACATTGAGAAATACTTGGCGTCCCGGGCAAGATGTTCCTTACGTTCCTTGCTATATGTCTCTCCATCACATATCCCCAAAGGTCTTCGAAATAATCCCATGGGCTGGTCGATAAAAGCCTCTCATCAGGCCCAAGGGTTATTATCAGTGAAGTGGTCACAGTCTTCAGACCAGCCAATTGTTAATAACCCGCATTTTAAAATTAATGGTGCCCCAATATCTAATGCATTTTGGCACAGGTTGAAGCCTTGTAGGGTCTCGGAGATCTGGAGGGATGGTAAGTTGGTTATTCCGGCCCACGCCGGTTCTCCTGATAACTCTGCAAGGATGGAACCTTTTAAAATCTTGCAAGTTTAGAAGGCTCTATCTGCGTATCATAAATGCTCTCCAATAGTAGATATAGGGGAAAAAGACCTACTGTGCTATTTCAGGGCGTTTCACAGTTGCGTAAGGTGTCTAGTTTATATAAAACTTTGCTGAGTGGGGATAGAAGATTACAATCAGGCATCTGTTTTTATTGGGTAAATGAACTAGGCATCTCTGAAGATGCTAGTGTGTGGAGAAATGTTTGGACTACCCTATATAAATTTCTTAAGCAGGACAGGCTCAGAGCAGTTAACTACAACATCTTGCATGATTTGTACTTGACGCCATCCAGGTTATATAGTTTTGGTCAGATGCAAGCACCAACGTGTAATAAGTGTAAGGTAGATGTGGGGAACCTCTATCATATGTTATGGCAATGTCCACGTATCAAGGTCTTTTGGCAGGCTATTAATAACTCCCTAGACCCTATTCTTGGTTTGAGGGAATTTTTTACCCCGGAAGTGTGCCTAATAAATCTTTTCCCGAATGATGCTCCAGGTAATAGGAAGGCGCATATGATCCTAGTAACAACAACTGCCAAGTTAATATTAATGAGACACTGGATGGATGGGAAAGTGCCCCCAATTATGGAATGGTACAGGGAATGTGTTTTAGCCCTGCAGTTTGAAAGGCATATTGCAACTATGCGGAATAGAGGCAAAGCTTTTATCGCTCGTTGGGGGAGTCTTGAGACTATTATGATGTTATGGAAATCACCAGGTACACAGTTGAATAATTGTTAGTTATGGGTATAGGATTCATAGTATAGTGCAGCCTATGGGGGGTGGGCTAGGGGAGGTGGGGGGCTTTGTATGTATTTATCTACTTATATGTACTTTTTTCTCTTTGATGAATACTGTGTTGTTTATCTTCCTCATGTGTACAAGTTACATGATGTTGTGTTCTGGAGTTAAAATGAATAAAGAGTTAAAATGAAAAAAAAAATAGGGTTTAATTAGGTCTAGTAAATGGATACGAGCAGCTTTGATCTGAGGGCCATAGAGATTGATAAGATGGAAGGAGTGGCCTTGAAAAGTACAATCAAGAATCAGGGCTCTGCCGGGATGGATATCTATGATGCCGGAAATGGAAAAGGCTGAGGAAAAAAAACAGGATAACCACACCACACCGTCAGCTAAATCTTCCCCAAAGGTCCAACAGGAAGGGCCCTTAATCCATCCACGTTTAAGCTGCTGAACCTCAAAAATAGATGTAAGGCGTGTTTCCTGTAACAAGGTAACATCTATGGGGAGAGAGGCAGCAAGATGAAAGAAAACCATCCTCCCCCTTGTAGCTTTTTAGGCTACAAACATTGAATGACGCTATTCTAATATGAGCCAGAGCAATGAATCAGTCAGCCACTCCCATCTGTGATATTCATATTCTTACGCTTCCTACTCCCCTTTTTTGTTTTAGTGAGTTTCTTTCGGGATACATCTGGAGGTCTGGGAACAGTGAGGTCCATGTCAGAGGGTAGAGCAGAGACTTCAGAATCACCATCAGAGTCGTCTCTCCCACCCTTTAAACATTCAAAAAGATTGGAGAGAAACTTCAGGAGCCCTTACAGTTTTACGAGTCGTTGCCCTGGTGACCTGTCTGCTAAGTTGAAAGCCTTCTAGGTCTACAAGGGAAGTGTCAGTGGCCAGAGTGGGAGTAGGGTGCGAGGTATGGTCTACAGCCTCCGTAGCAAGGGGAATAGTCTCCATAGCAGTAGGTGGTTCCATTATGGATTGTGGTTCTACCGGCACAACCGGAGTAGGGTGGGGGGGGGTGAGGAGACTTCAGTGGCATTGGACACCGGAACCTGAGCAGTGGACCATTCTTGGGCCTTATCCTGTGCTTTCTGAATGAGGACATCAGGATCCCACCCCTCATTACGGTTTTTGCTGGCCCAGGGACATTGATGGTATGCATGTCCTTTTTCGTCACAGAGATTGCACTGAAACACATTATCACAAGAAACACTAGGGTGCCCATACCCCCCACATAAACTACATTTCAGCAGATCAAGTACTACTTAGATGTGTGTGGGCTCCACATTTGTAGCAGGCCCTAGGTTGACCCCCATGAAAGCAAACACCCCTATCCTTGCCTAAGAAGAAAACTGTTAGGTAGGTGTATGACTTCTGAGTTAACCTGAAAGAGTTTCACACAAAACTTCCAACCACCCATCCAAAATTCCTCCTCATCTACAATAGCTTCGGGGGGGACAAGACTGTACATCTGTTCTGCAACCAATGATATATGTCGCTTATACTGACACCCTCATTCCTAAACATAATAGTGACAGTGCGAACTGCTGGCTTGGTGAGAGGAATAACAGAAAAAGGAGTCCAGAGAGAGGTATTCTTCAATGTGGCATATTTATGCCAAAATCCATCTAAACCACTATTGTTCTTAAAACAAATATCAAATGTTTCCTCACCTGAGATATGAATTAAAGCATAAATGTCTGAGGCCTGAAAATGCATGTCACCTTTTAAAAGGGTCCTAGCCACATAATAGCGATCAGGAAATGCAGAGAGGCCTCCCTTATAGCTCTGACAGTACTGCATTACATCTGGGAACTTGTTCCAATTTATTTTTAAACAAATCCGATAGGATAGGCCCTCTGCCAGGGGCTGGAGGGGGATCTAAGTTGGGGGTTCAAGGTCGGGATCACAGCTGAAGGGCCTTCCCTAGGATCCTTCAAATTAGGTGATCTTGGTTGAACAGAACTTAAAAGGGGTGAGGGTGCACTGGGAATAGGATCAGAAATTGTTTCAGGGACAGAGATATGCAGAGTAAATTGTGCATAAGGATGTCTACTGGGAAGAGAGAGAGTAGGGCTGGAGATGTGTACCAGCTAAGAATGGAGAGAGGGGATAGCAGGCTGTATAGGAATGGGGATTACTGGTTCTTGGAATATGGCAGAAACAGGTTTGTCCCCAGCTAGTGGCTGTATCCCAGAGATGTGTGGAACAGAAACTGTAGTAGTTACAGTATTGGCAGTATCAACATTAGTGGCAGTAGCAACAGTATTGGCAGTAGTAGCATTAGTGGCATGAGCAACAATATCAGTAGTAGCATGAGCTGTATCATTATTATCCATAATATCCCCCCAAGCAGCCCCAAACACAACAGGCATAGATGATATATTAGTGTCCTTAACAATGCTAGCATCTGTAGACTTAGGTACCTTGGTGGAGCTCTCAGCAAGAGGTGCAGGCCTGGTCGGTGAAAACAAAACACTGTGTTTGTCCGCATCCCATGTTGGATCTGGAGTCCAGGATCCTGACTCGGTTAACATCCATCCCGCTCAAGTTAGAGCATTTGTAGCAGTCCAGGTGGGGTCTAAGGCATCCGGAGCAGTCTGCAGACCAAAGCACGCGTGAATTAGGGAAGCAGTGGTGGAGGAAACCGGTGAAACAGAGGAAATCTTTTTTAGGTGTAGGGGATCCAAAAGCAGGAGGTCATTGTCTCCCAAATGCGATTCTGTAGTCACGCTGACTCTCCATAGATCTGAACCAGATGTAACAGGGGGACCAGCTAGTGTTACACTCCTGGAAGCAGGTACATTGGGTTCCAAAGGAAGAGGCTGTGGCAGAAGTGTAGGAACACTGGAAAACCCCGTAAACATCGCTGAACCAGGTGCATTAGTGATAGAAGGTGTCTCCACAGGTAAATATGTATCCGATGGGTCATTGATCTGGTAGGACGTCTCTCACTGTAACAAATGAGCAGGGGCTGCCTCTGTCTGCAGCATAGTGGTAGAGGTTAGAACCTCACTGGAACAGAGCCGAACAGCATCTGAGCTCTCCATGGCAGTGACCAGAGGTCCCCCTACTGTCAAGAGCAGGGGATATTTTTATTTATTTATTCAAAACAAAATCATATCAGTTTACAAATCAGTATTACATCATACTAGATCATATAGAAAAACAAAGACCAAAAAAAAAAAGTATTAATCCATACAAACATTTTAAACATAAGAAAACCTTTTCCCAACCCTTCTACCCTGAATTATATATGAATTTTTATTGTATTCAAAGTATAACATCACCTTTCCTTACAAATCTGCATTAATGCACTAAATAAATAATGAATTATATGAGATCAAATCGCTCCCAGTATGCTAACCAAATCTGTAAATCATACTTCTTATATTCTTTTTGTTTCAAAGAAGTTAAATCCGACTGTAAAATATAAAACAACTCCAATTCTGAAATCAATTGTTGTTGTAACACAAAACGACATCTGCATATCCAAATCCAATGTAAGATATGTACATAAATCAATTGAAAAGTGCCCAACTCCCTTGATTCCATTTTTGTTGGTGGAATTCCATAAAACAATATATCTAATTTGGGGGGAAAATCCATTTTTTGTTTCCATCGGTGTTTTAAAATATCCCAAAATTTAACCACATAAGCACATTGTAAGTATAAATGTTCCATAGTTTCTATTTTCATAATACATTCTGTTCTCGGACAATAATGTTTTTGTATTCCCTTATGCTTTTGATTCCCTTTAACATTAATTCTATTATGAATACCCAACTATACTGTATCCCACATATGAATGGGAATACGGCTATCTAATATATACTCTGATATATAAAGCTGATTTATTTTTGTAAAAACTGAAAATGGGTATTCAATAAAATGTATATTCAAAATATATTTATATAAATCCTTACCTGTCGTAGTTTGGACTTGTTCAAACCCAACATTCCACAATTTTATCTTATCAAAAACCCCTTCCCATCTTTTAACTAATCTTTGGCTTCGCTTATTTTTATGGAGAAAAACTTTTCCCTTCCATTCCATTAATATGCCGATTAATATGGAATGGCACAGTGACCCCCATACTGGAACATTATGGCCCAATAAAGGGAACAGATTTGAATACAAAAAGATGGAAAAAAAACACTATTGGGTTCAACATATTGACACCACCTTCTCGCAACCCTAAGTATACAACATTTCTTTTAATTGGGTTCAACCTGCCCCCCCCCCCCAAAATGACTGAAAAATAAACTTAATAATGGAACTTCCAATACTTTAGGGAGTGGAAAAACAACACTTATATACAAAAATAAATTAACCAAAAAAGGTTTTTTATTGTACACCCTTTCTTTTTTGATACCTTCGATTGATTCCAATATGCTACTTTTATTTTCCCCTTAATTAAGGCTTTATCCCAGTTATAATGTGCCATATTATCCCCACCGAAATATAACCCTACTATTTTATAGGGTTCCATAGCTCCCGTGTGCCCTCCCACCCACTCTTGGGATTGTGGGTATCCTGCAATTTTTTATATCTTAGTTTTATTTATATTAAGTCTAGCACCTGAAATATTCCTTTACTGATTGTATTACCTCACAAACAATCCATAAGGAAGATTCGTCTTTAATAATAAGACATAAATCGTCTGTGTAAGCCAAAGCTTTACAGTAGCTTTTAATACCATAAATTCTTGGAGATCTTTGCAATATCCTTAATAAAGGATCCAAAGCAAAGACATACAGACTTGGGCTCAGTGGACACCCTTGCCTAACTACCTTCAAAATATTGTGTTTATTCCCCACCCATCCATTTTTATATGGGAATACGTATGCCAAGGCATAACACAAACAAATCCATTGAATAAACTCATTCGAAATACCATACGCATTTAAGGTTGACCACAAAAAGAAATGTGAAACCTCATCAAATGCTTTCGTTTGATCTAAACTAATTAAGTAACCATCCTGTTCCTTTCCCTCTGAATCATTATTTGAGGGTTCCATAAGTTCATGTAGGAAAATAAGGGCATCAGACACCCGTCTCCCTGGAACCCTGCTAAATTGCCAAGGGCTAATTAAATTATCTATAACTTGTGGCAATCTATTATTTAGTAATTTAGAAAATATCTCAAAATCAGTATTTAATAATGTAAGTGGTCTCCAATTCTTGAATAATTCTCTATTTCCATTTTTATATAAAAAAATCATTATCCCTTCATCAAATTGTGTCGGTAAACTATAATCTATTAGAACATAATTATAAAGTTGTACAAATTCTCTATGCATTGACTCCCACAAAACCACATAAAGTTTGTTTGATAACCTATCAGAGCCTGGAGATACTCCTTTATGTAAAGAAAGAATAACCAATTCTATCTCTGATTCAGTAAAAGGAACCACCAGAAATGCCTTCTGTTCAGATGTTAATTGGGGAAGATCTGCTACCTGCAGTAATTGTATCACTTCCTGTGATTCCTCTACTGAATGACTAAAAGTGTTCTGAATGTATGTATCCAAAACCTCCATTATACTATCATTATCTCTTTGTATAATCCCTGTACTCGAAGTTAAACTGACAAAAATATGTTTTTCTATCCTACATCGGCTTGCAAAAAAAGGATTTACCTGCTCAGCTTTCTCTTGAGTACCGAATTGATGCTCCTTCTGTAAAGAACAAATCCTATCATATTGCAAGTCACCCATTTCTTGTTTGACAACCCCTATTTCCTTACAGAGATCTATTCCTTCATCTATTTGTCAGGCTAACAATTCCCCTAAATAATTCTGGAATTGTTTATACTTCTCCATCTTAGTGGCAGCTTTCCATTTCCCCATTTGTGAAAAAAAACCTATAAGGCAATTTTTAAGATCTTCCCACCACAAACTTATATTTTCATAAAGAAATAAAGTGGATACTTTATCTTGCACTATTATTTGAAGTTCAGCTTTAACATCTTTTTCTTCTAACAACAAACTATTCAATCGCCAATACCCCCGTCTTATTTTTCTAGCTGGAGTGGACATAATAGATAAATCAAGTAACTAATGATCAGAAGACTCTATTGGTATAACTTCAACAGTATCTATCTGTAAAGTTTTTTTAACAAATATAAAATCTATATGTGAAAAAAGTACCCCTTTAAAAAAAGTTGGTTTAGAAATGTGTTTTATACTGTCCTTTATATCTTGTAAACCTGCATTAAACAAAACCTGCTTCAAGAATACCTTATCACAATATTGTTTGCCTTTATCTGATTTGTGTAGGAAGTTTATATTACAGTCTCCTCCCACAAATATTTGTCTCCCTGTATGTAACAAGCATTTGTCAATGCCGAACGTTCGCTTGCAGGTATTTGCAGTGGTGTTTGGCATGTATGGTGCTTTACCCTAATGCCCTGTGCGATTGGTGGTATTTGCACAATAAATTGTCAGCATGATCTTTTTGTTACCCCCATTGTGCGCTACATAGGCGGAAACACATTTTGGGCAGGATGTGAAAAATGACAGCTGTACTGCTCATAAGGAAGTGTTGTAAAATGCCAATGTTGAAAATGTGGAGTGGAAATATTGAAAATTCGCAAACCTACAAGCGTGAGTGGGAACTGTGCAATGCACGCTCGTAAAACAGTCATTGTTAGGAATTTTTTCACCAAATTTTCAACATTGCCATTTTAAAACCTGTGCTAATGAACAGTGTCACTGTAATTTTCTTACTGTGTCCCATACATTGATTTCGCACACCGACTGCGCCATTGTGCACTACATGGGAAACACGTTTTGGGCAGGATGTGAAAAATGACAGCTGTACTGCTCATAAGGAGGTGTGGTAAAATGGCAATGTTGAAAATCTGGAGTGAAAATATTGAAATCGCAAACTTACGAGCGTGCGTAGGAACTGCACAACGCACACTTCGTAAAACAGTTATTTGTAGGAATTTTTTGCCAAATTTTCAACATAGCCATTTTAAGATCTCTGCTCATGAACAGTGACACTGTGATTTTCTTAATGTGTCCCATACACTGAGTTCGCACACCGACTGTGTCATTGTGCGCTACATGGGCGGAAACACATTTTGGGCAAGATGTGAAAAATGACAGCTGCAGTGCTCATAAGGAGGTATGGTAAAATGGCAATGTTGAAAATCTGGAGTGAAAATATTGAAAATTCGAAAACCTATGAGCGTGCGTGGGAACTGTGCAACCCACGCTCATAAAACAGTCATTGTTAGGAATTTTTTCACCAAATTTTCAACATTGGCATTTTAAAACCTCTGCTAATGAACAGTATCACTGTGATTTTCTTACTGTGTCCCATACATTGATTTTGCACACCGACTGCGCCATTGTGCACTACATGGGCAGAAACAAGTTTTGGGCAGGATGTGAAAAGTGACAGCTGTACTGCTCATAAGGAGGTGTGGTAAAATGGCAATGTTGAAAATCTGGAGTGGAAATATTGAAAATTCACAAACTTGCGAGTATGTGTAGGAACTGCGTAATGCAGACTCATAAAATAGTCATTTTTAGGAATTTTTTCACCAAATTTTCAGCACAGCCATTTTAAGACCTCTGCTCATGATCAGTGTCACTGTGATTTTCTTAATGTGTCCCATACATTGAGTTCGCACACCGACTGCGCCATTGTGCACTACATGGGCAAAAACACATTTTGGGCAGGATGTGAAAAATGACAGCTGTACTGCTCATGAGGAGGTGTGGTAAAATGGCAATGTTGAAAATCTGGAGTGCAAATATTGAAAATTCGCAAACATATGAGCATGTGTAGGAACTGCGCAACGGATGCTCGTAAAACAGTCATTTTTAGGAAATTTTTCACCAAATTTTCAACATAGCCATTTTAAGACCTCTGCTCATGAACAGTGTCACTGTGATTTTCTTAATGTGTTCCATACATTGATTTCACACACCGACTGCACCATTGTGCGCTACATGGGCTGAAACACATTTTGGGTGAGATGTGAAAAATGACAGCTGTACATCTCATAAGAAGGTGTGATAAAATGGCAATGTTGAAAATCTGGAGTGAAAATATTGAAAATTCATGAACTTACAAGCCTGCATAGGAACTGCTAGCATCCTTTCATAAAACAGTCATTTTGTAATTTTGCACCAAATTTTCAACATGGGGTTTTGGGACCCTTCTCATGAATGATGTCATTGTCATGGTGTTATTTGAGGCTGAAGGGTGATTTCACGCGGTGACTGCGTAGTGCCTGTAAAATCACCCGCCGGCCTGAATAACGCCATGACAGTGACATCATTCGCGAGAATCAACCCATGTTGGAAAATTGGTGCAAAATCAAAAATGACTGAGATATGCAATAAATTGAAACTCCCTATGTAGCCCATTATACAGCTTACCGGCATTTCCTCAGTTCGCGGTCGGCTTTGAAGAGTGCAGACGTGTTCCCGGTCCACCGAAGATCGTCACGCTGGAGTCCAGAGGTAAGTATGGGGTGGGGGTGTTTGGGGAGACTGGGTGCGCAGTGGGTGGGTGCGGGTTGTGGGAGGGGGTTGGGAGGCGTGCCAGCTGGGACCGTTTTTGTTTTACAGGTTTAAACAAAAAATAAATGACTATTGGGACCTTTGCCACACTGGGGTGGGCTCCCAGCATGGCAGAAGATGTGGGGGCTGAGGAGCGATGGGGATTGGGCACCCCATCGGCAAACTATTGGGGGACCAAGGAGCCAACGGGGATTGGGTACCCTTCGCAAAACGACTAATGGATTGCCATGCTGGGTGGGCCCCAGCATGGCAGCAAGATGGCTTGGGGCCGTCGAGCCGACGGGGACTGGGCACCCGTCGGCAAAACAAGCAACCTTTGCCATGCTGGGGTGGGCTCTCAGCGTGGCAGGAAAGCTTTGGGGGTGCCGTGGACTTGCGTGGGGGCGCATGAGGAGGAGAGTGCGGTGGCGGTGCTCAGTAGTGGCAGCGGTGTTTTCTTGAAGCAGAGAAACACCGCTGTCATACTGAGCTCCTGCACCTATTGGTGCAGAACTGCCACGCCTGCTCAAGGAAGCAGTGCATTGGGTTGGAGAGGCACACCTCCAAGTGTGCTATTCTCCCAAAACGTTCCTTGCGCATGCGTGCAAGCGAACGTAAAAAGGGCTGTATTTTTTTCATGAGTTCTATTCTAGAATATTTCATCTGTGGATTATATGTATTCAGTAATCTACAAGATAACCCTCTTATTGCAACATCCAGCATAAATGCTCTTCCAGGCACTATATCTATTTGTCTATGTATTTTCCATTCATTAGTGGAAAAACAGAATCCTACCCCACTACAAGTCTCTTCCCCTAGCGACCAATAAGATGGGCCATGTCCCCAATCTAAGGATGCTTGAACACATTCCGTATTCATGTGCAACCTGGTGTCTTGAACAAAAATTACATCATATGGCAAAGACTGCAATATACTAAAAGTTGTTAATCTTTTTTTGTTGTTTTGATACTATTAACATTTAAACTGGCGACTTGTAAATTAAAGGGCTCAGGGAGGAGGTTTAGTTTTTTTTTCACTGGATCTAGTAACCCTCTTGTGTACTGGTAAAGATTGGGGCTGAGATGTCACAGAATTCTCCACAATGCCCACTGATTCTGATTCTGAATCATGAATAGAGACTACGTTCTCTATGGGGTTCTCTAAATCCATTTGCTCACCCCAAGTTTCAAATGGAGCATATCTATTTGTGAGCAGTAGTGGGGATAAAGGTACCCCTAAAATAACTCTACCCCTGGGCCCTTCCTCAATAGGGACCTGCTCTTTTCTATTTGAGTAAAGGGTGGTTTCTATACTTTTTCCTTCTTCTTTATCAATAAAATTGAAATGTGTACTCCCCGAGGAGTCACGGAGCAAAGATCCCTTACTTCATAATGGAGAACCTTGGGGAGTTACAAATGGAGTGGCCTGTGATCTCACACAGGTGTTCTCTGTTTCCAAGAGGGAAACATCACTTGGTACACCTTTAGAGGAAATAACTGATGGTGAAGCCCTATCAGAATTAGAGGTTGTACGCCTGTCCCCTAAAGTACCTCCTGAACCCCTCCCCCTTCTTCCCCCCCCCCCTGAATCTTGCATCTGGCCTAACATTACAGGGTATATCCTGAAGATTTTTTGCCTGTCTAAGAAAATATTCCTGGTCAGAGGTTTCATCAGTTTCATGTACTACCCAAGAACAGTTTGCATATGAGTGACCTAAATCACCACATAGATTACATAATGGTTCAGTCTCACATTTTGCAACAGTATGTCCCAACAAGCCACAGCCGAAGCATTTCACTTGATCACAGTCATTGTTTAAATGTTCTAATGAACCACATTTATAACAACTTTTTGGCTGGCCAGCGTAAAAAATAATACCCCTGTCTCTCCCCAAATAGAAGGAACTGGGGAGATGCTGTATACCAGATTCTGTATGGGGTAACTGAACCCTAAAAGTCCACCCCCCAGTCCAAAACCCGTTATCATCTAAAATAGGTTTTGGTTTGTCAAATATAGAACATCTCTTTTCCAGCCAATATGTAATGTTAGCTATATTCACACCTTCATTACGAAATAAGACTGTGATTGTTTTTATAGTAGGTTTTGTTATAGGGATGGCCAAAAAATCCTTCCACTTCTCCGTATCCTTCACAGTATAGTAACCTTTCCAAAATGTGTCCAAATTCTGCATAGTACAAAAGTTCACATCATAGTTTTTATCTCCAGGAGAATGTATAAAAACATACACATCGGCTGGAGTAAACCCCAAACTGTCCAATGTTAAAGATTTTCCTACCCATAGTTGGTCCGGAACTACGGGGTTTTTACCTCTATATCTTAGGCGTACCAAGAATCTACGTTTGGCTGTCTCGGCCGACTTATGAAACAGCCCAGCATAAGTCTTTGGGCCAGAAGGCCCTTGTTGTGGCCGGGCCCTAAACCTGTCTCCTCCTACAGGTAAAGAAGCCTCCAAAATTACCTTTGGTGTAAGAAGTCCCTCATCCAGAGCAAAATCTGCACAAATATCCTTTTCTTGAGGAGCTGATAACAAAATCGCCGATTGAAAGCGTGGGGCTAGACAGTTCTGTAACTATGGAGGTTCCTTGTACCTGAAAGGCATCTGCATCTTCGTTCTCAAGCATTGGCACAGCCTCCGTTTGCTTCTTTTGGGACTTTGAAAGTGAATCCTTCAAACCAAATGACTGAGACTCATTGGCTAGGTCAGAAACTGTTGTGTTTGAACAAGCATATTCCGAAGAATCTGGTAATGGTATCGCAGGATCTGGAACCCAAATTTCATTTTGCAACAACCATCCTGCTTTTTGTAAAACATCACCTAGACCCCATTCAGGAACAAAGTTAAATGAAAAATCAGGTGTACCAGCTAAATTATCAGTAGCAGGAGCATTCGTATTAGAAACCCCTGGTTCAGAAGTAGGCAATTTACTCACTGGTAAACGTTTATGTCCTGTCAATAAAGGACTTGCTCCTGACCTTTTCCTTTTTTTCCGTTTGTCTTCTAATTTCTTCTGACATATGGCAAAGTCTCTTTCTACCTCTGAAATCATGGCACGCAGTTGCAATTTTTTTAATTCCAATTCCTCCTGCAATTTGTATGTTTCCATGGGTGTATTCACCTCTGGATCTGTTGCATCCTCCATCATGTCTGGTTCCAAAGCACTATCTTGAGCCATACCCAGCATGCTTCCTGCAGGCAATAAGGGCATTTGAGCCAAGGCTCTGGTGCTCCAACAGTAGATGCTTCTCCTCCGATGTCCAGGGTTGGACTGAGAACCTCCATCAGTCCAACCGCTCAATGGCTCCCCCACTAAAGAGCAGGGGAGTTTCCCCAGTGTCCTGGCCAATTTTCCCTCATTCACTGAGAATACCACCAACAGCTTAATCTGTTTCAAGATCAGTTGGCATTCACCTGTATCCCCCCACCCGGGTCGTGCCTGAAAATAGGCAAGATTTGTCTAGTGCACTTACCTGGTCAACAAAAACTAAATAAATAAATAAAAATAGATAACTACAGGTTTTAATATATTACTGTCATCATGTTAACCTTTATTATTTAATAAATAAATCACATAAAAATAAAAATAACAGAAGCTATAAAATAATAATAATTATATAAAAATAATATTGTAAAATGCATGGCACTGCAAGGGAGAATATAATAATTGGCATGAGGTAAAGCAGAGATAGATGGATACTAAAGTAGGGTATTTGTATATGCCTTGATATCAATCGTGAATAGTAACAATTACTATAACTCACACTGGCACATGGCAGTCTTAGTGGTTTTGTAGACTCTGTTATACCACAACAAACAGTAATCTACATCAGATGCATGCCAACAGCACCTGTCAATGGTAAGATACAGAAATTCATATTCATTGCTGACCTGAAGGCTTTCCCCTACTTGTAGTCTGTTTTACTCTATGCAGATAAATGCATTGGGAGCCAAACTGGTTCACTGAAATTGGTGAAGCCAAAACACAATTTTCATTCCCCAAACAAAGACAATCTGAAGCTAACTTTGGCCCAATGCTCTCTCCCTTAATTTCCCTCCATTGAGATTTTCAACAGATGTTCTGTATTCATATTTCCCTTAAGGAATTATACTGTGGCATTTTTCAGTTTCTTTAGTACTTCTATTTATTTACTGAAGTAAAAATTAGCTTGTTGTGCAATATTGTCATTGTTGCAGAGTATCTATTTTGAGTTGATCTGTTACACGGTGTGCTGTCCTTCATGTGTAATGCTTGTTGTTTTTGTTTTTGTACTCACCCCATTATCCTCTTTTTCTGCATCATGCATAAACACAAGTCTAAGCTCAGTTTGCCTTTGTTGGTAATCTATCTGTAATTAAATAAACAAATAAATGTAGTTCTATCTTGCTAGTCACTTCTTACAGAAATGTTGAGTGAAAGGCTATGACTCTCAGGGTCAGTTATTCTGTACAGACAGCTGATTCTATGTTTCCTTGGCATTTTTCTTCCTGCTAATGGGGAATGGGGAGAGAGAGAGAGTGGTGTAGTCACTGGGTAACAGAGAGAATGAGGGAGTGAGTGCTACATGGCTGTTATGTATTGAGTGAGAAAGAATGCCTTTGTGCCTGCTGACATGGTTACTGGTAGACACTGTGGTATTGCTATTCTGTTTGGTAATAATTAAGGAGTACTTAAATAATTACCAAGCAGTGGAGCTGGCGGCTGGCAAGCAGTGGGGTGGGTCGGTGAGCATGCAGGACATGACATTTGCTTGAGCATGATCAAATGGAGGGGGTTGGGTAATAAGACACGGTACAGTGTGTGGCACAGGAACAATTTATCCAAAAGAATAGTTCTATATACACTCTATTTAAATAATGGATTTTTACCACTTTTGTTAGAAAAGTATTAAGCAATTTTAGTAAAGCAATGTTATCAGTCAGTTTTCATAAGTGTATTATTTATAACGTCAAAAGGCATTCTTGGAAATGCACAGTCAAATGTTTGAAAGTCACTGTACTGAAATCCATGTGACTTGAGTATCCTGGCTGGTAAAATATTTTTGGCTCAATTGCCTAATCCAATGCAGCTAAAACACCTTTTTCCTCCTTCCAACTTCAACTTTGGTTTCTCCACTCCAACAGAACATATGCAGTCACTTATGTTGCCAGAGCAAACTTGGCTGAACCCAGAATTAGGGTCAGGCTTCTTTAGAGTGTGTAGAAAATGGCTGACTAGATCCCCAGGCTGGGGCATCTTTTCATGTTGTTGTTGCTCCGCTCTCCTACTCTTCTCAGTTCTAATTGGGTCAGTCCAGTTCTGCATGGTGATGTTTCAGAGTAACTATGACCCCATCCTCAGAGCTGGCTAATAGAGGGAACTGCAGTCTTTTGTATGTTTTGGGTTGCCATAGCAACAATTGTACATTGGATCCAACCTTATTGAACCAACTTTCTTCTTTGTGTACATTAAAAAAATAGCAGACTCTAAAGTATGGGTGTGCATACTACCGTGGCTTTATTACACACAATTCAGATTTATAAATCTATAATCGTGTGTATTAGAAACCACATTGTACATGCTTTATTTGATTGGTCCTTCTTACTCATAAAATGTGCCAGTCTACTTGCTTTAAGTTTATATCACTAGGATCTCTATCAAATTGATAAGTGCAGACAAAAGACCAGATTGAATGCCTGCAGCCCCTGAGGGCAATTAGAAATGTAGAAACTGTGCTCCATGCAGTAGCACTAGAAATACTAAAATCATTAATAACCCATGGTCCAGGAAGAAATACAACATAAAAGGCTTTATAAATTGCTCCACAGAGGGAGTAATATATATGCTTAAATGCCCCTGTGGGTGTACATAGATAGGGCAGACAAAGAGAGCACTGAAAATAAGAGTTAGTGAGCATAAAACAGCTGTACGGTGCCACAACTTCAAGTACTCTATGGCAAAACACAGTGCTGATGCTGGGCATTTATTTATTTATTTATTTGACTTTTGATAACTTGGCAAACCCACTGGGACAAACATATCCCTTTTCAGGGGCGACTCTGTAGCATCCCTGACTCATACTGGGTTAGAAAAAGTAGAGATCCCATGCACCTTAAAACATATTGCTGGAATTAATGCTTTCAAGGCATCAGTGAGACAACATTTTTTAAATTTAGTAGTGTGTAATTGTTATTAGATTATTGTTTGTACTTATATTGTTATATTTGTATGATTGTATTGTATTGTGTATATGTTTTGTGTGTTACATCTTGACTGTAACATAGATTGTGGTCCCAGGTCAAGTTTGAAGAAGGGCCTTGGCTCATATTGTTTACCCAGTAAACAAAAGTTTAAGTGAAATAAATAAAAAAGAGGTGCTGATATTAAGGACATATTGTTACAAGAGGCATTGATCCATGAGCTACAAAACTTAATTCACAAAGGATTGAATGATGACACGGGCTATAGTAGCTATTTATAAAAAGCAATAAAATATGGAAGCGGGAAGGTGAAATGCAGTGTGCCCTTGTTAGCTCTCTGCATCTGATATTGGACTGAATAAGTAAGCCAAAATGCTGATCTTAATTAATGCCAGGTCCCAAAGGAGGAAGATAGTATCCACCCTCACAAAAGGGAGCTACAGGTTTGGAACTGTGGCTTTGAATGGACTTATGAATGGAATGAAATGTACCAAATGTACTGCTAATTTGGATTCTGTCTAGTAGTGACCTCTATATTGCTGTTCTTTTATAGTTCTATCTGTTGGAGTGTACTTTTATAATAGCATGGCAATATGGCAACCTGGTGTAGGTTGAAGTAGGGGGGAATAGGGCTTCAGTGGAGGTGCTGGTGGCAGGAGACCTGGGACTGGTACAGGAAGCAATTATGGGGTTCACTGCAGGGGTTGGGGGACTGGTACAGGGGGCAGGAGGACAGCAGATGTACTAGGGTGGACAGAATAATGAACTGCAATGGTTGTGGGGCAGCTATCTGAATGGGTACATTATGGAAGTTAGGGAGGTGTCCCATTTGTCTCATGCTGAGGGAACTGGAGGCAGAGGTCCAATGGCTAGGGAAGGAGTTAATGAGGATTAAAGGATGGAGGGAGAGCATTGGAGCAGGATGGCCACCTCCTTGGGGGACCAGGAGTACTGAGTCAGTGGTATCATGGAGAATAGGGGATGGGGTGAAAAATTTTAGAAGCAATAAGGGTAAACCTCAGGGTGGCACTAGGGGAGATGCATTCAGTTGATGATCAGGTTCAGGAAATAGGTTTGTGGTATTGGCTTCAATGGTGGATAATGAAGGAGTGGTTCTCAAAGAAGGGACATGAAGGAAAGAGTGGAGGGCAATCACAGGGAGCCAACTGTCTAGCAGTGAAGGGTGGCAGTGGGAGAAAGGTGAAAATGGATAGAGGTAGAAGGGAGCACATGGGGACAGGCAGAGGAATCAGAAGGGAAGAGGGCAAATAGAGAGGATGGGAAGGAGGTTAATGAGGCAGGGAGAGTCATGAAGGTGCGATGGGCAACAGGGGATGGGTGGTGAGCATAGCAGGAGGGTCAGTTCAGCGGGATGTGGTGGGCTTCGCTGGGGTGGAAGATCAAGTCATAAGTGTGCAGGACTGAGTGGATGTTCAAGGAAGGGGTAGGGATAGAAGGAGCTGCAGGGATCAGATAGCGAGCATTAAGAAGGACAGGGGTGAGTGGAGAAGGGGCGGAACAGGCAGAAGCACTGAACAAGTACTTCTGTTCTGTATTCATGAAGGTGAAGAGAGGACAGCTACCTGAGGGGATGGGGAAGGTGGGAAAGGGAGAAAGGGGTGATGGATGGGGCAATTACAGAGGGCAGGGTGCTGGAGGGTCTGAAGGCACTAAGGGTAGATAAGGCACCAGGTCCAGATGGCATTCACCCCAAGGTGATGAAAGAGCTGCAGAGGTATTGGAGGGGCTGCTGGCAGACCTGTTTAATATCTCCCTTGAAACAGATGCATACCACAGGATTGGAGGATGGCTCATGTGGTGCCCTGCCACAAGAGTGGACCAAAGGATGAACCAGGCAATTACAGACCTGTAAGCCTCACATCCATTGTAGGAAAATGTATGGAAGCAATCCTGAAAAAGAAGCTGGTGATCCTTTTGGAGGAAAATGGACTCCAGGATGGTTAGCATCATGGGTTTATCTCAGGAAGATCCTGCCTGACCAACCTAATTGAGAACTCTGACTGGGTAATGAGGGAACTAGATAAAGGCCATGAAGTAGATGTACTGTATTTAGACTTTAGCAAGGACTTTGATTCAGTGCCTCATGGGTGGCTGCGGGGTAAGTTGCAGTATGTGGTGGCAGGGACAAAGATGGTAAACTGGATCATGAACTGGCTGAAGGGGAGGTCGCAATGGGTGGTGGTGGTGGGGGAATTCTCATCCCCAAAGGCAGTGACAAGCGGGGTGCCACAGGGCTCAGTGCTGGGTCCAGTGTTGTTTGGGTTATTCATATCAGATATTTCACATGGCATTAGGAGCAAGATCAATCTGTTCGCAGATGATGCCAAGATAGGGGTGGTAATGGATGACATAGAGGGGGTGGCAGGGGCTAGAGGAAAATCCTGACCAAACTGCATGAGTGGTTGGAGAAGTGGCAGTTGAGCTTCAATGCAAAGAAATCCAAGGTTATGCAGTTCAGAGCAATGAACCCAGGGAGGGACTGCCAATTGGGAGAGGTTCAGATAGGGGTCACCAAGGAGGAAAAGGTCCTACGGGTGATCATAACGGGTAACATGAACAACTCAGCTCAGTGCAAGAAGGCAATAGCTAAGGCCAATAAAATGCTGGGGTATATTGCAAGAATAATCTCATCCAGAAATAAGGATGTGATCCTGCCAAAGTACAGGTCATTTGTCAGGCCATATTTGGAGTACTGCAAGCAGTACTGGCGTCTCTGTACAAAGAAGGATATAAGATTGCTGGAAGGGGTGCAGCGTAGGGCAACTAAGATGATCCAGGGGCTGGATAGCAAAATCTTTGAGGAAAGGCTGACTGAATTTAATATGTACACCCTGGTGGTGAGGAGGGATCAGGGAAATATGTTGAGACCTTCAAATACTTGAAGGCGATTAACAAAATGGGCACAAAATGAATATTTAAGCTAAGGAGGGAAAGGAAAATGAGAGGGTATGGTCTCAGACTGGAGGGTGGAAAATGTTGGAGAGAAATGAGAAGGCATTTTTTCACCGAGAGGGTGGTGGAGAAATTGAACACTGTACCAGAGGAGGTGGTATCCTGTAGGACGGTGGGTAGTTTTAAAAGGACATGGGACATGGTACAAAGGGGGGGGGGTGAGGGGAGAGAGGAGTGGGGCAGCTGCAATATAAGGGTGCTAGCTGCACATTTGAGCAGACTTGATAGACCATGAGGCCTTTTTTTGCTGACAGACTCATATGTTCATATGTGGGTCATGCAGTGGGACCCTAATAACAATACTTTTACTGGGACATTATCTAGACTATGCACCAGATGTTAATGTCTAACTCTTGCCTCACAATCTTATGGTAATACTGTGTTTAAAAGATAAATACAAGTCCAGACAGAAAAATTGTAGGCATGCATCTCAATTAAAATCACACACAATGAGTGAAGTCTTCAGTCTTCAGCCCACACCCGTGACCCTGTCCACACATAACGGAGATGGTGAGCTTTCAGGGCATGGCAGAACATTCTGCACGAATGAAGTACTGTCACCACTGCAAGTTATCTTGGGGTTGAACATTATATGCACAAATAATTACTTTTTTCCTCAGGAAACATCATCTGTGACTTTCATCAGGCAGCAATCACCTTTTCTAATAAACACATCTCTGTCACTGTCATGGTTTATAGCACAAGCCTTGTAACGTGCTTCACTACTTTCCCTTATGACTCAGAAGTACCAAGTACTTCCTGCTGAACCACTGAGTGCTTATCTCTACATACAACAGCTTAACGTCATACTGCTTAGCTCACCACTACATAGAAGTCTCCCACATGCCTCCAATGGTGTCATGTTGACTATGATAATTATCAAGAAGTGTTCAGAGAAACAAAATAGAAGGAGTTACAGCTGCACAAAAGGGTGGAACTGTGTTTCTTCTCTGTTTAAAAGGGCAGGAAACAACACATACACAAGGAGAACTCAGTGACTGCAGTGAAAAAGTATTACATTTTTAGTATTCTTCTGTTGGCTCTTTACAGTACAAGGGTAAGGAGAGACTGAACTTGTTTTAATGAGTACTGCTCATATTGTATTGCTACCTTTAATTTCCATTCACTGTGTCATTCATTTATGACATTCAGTGCAGGAAGAAGCAGAACATCTTCTACTGTTACAAACACTAGTGCATGAACAGTAATGATCTTAATAACAGATGTACAATAATATTGATATGCTTTTGTTTTATTTTAGGTGTGCAGTGCCAAGAAGTGGTAACACAGACAAATGAAGTATTTGCAATAAAAAGAGAAGATGTATGTTTTAACTGCAAAACTAGAGCCAAAGATGATTTTATTTTTTGGTACAAACAGTCACATAATCATTCACTGGATTTTGTGATTCATACATATAGTGTATCGCATTATAAGGACCAATATAACCTAACAAAAAACAATAGCACCTCCTGGACTTTTAGCATCAGCAATGTGATGTTAGAAGATGTTGCTGTGCACTTCTGTGCAGCGAGTGACACAGTATTAGAGGTGCAGAAAATGCTGAAACATAAAGTCAGTACTGTCTCAGCATCCTGAGACATGAACATGTGTAGTCAAAGAAAAAAATGTTTCTAGACTTTAAAGGTCAAATTGTTATTTGCATGAAGTTAGTTTTAAGAATACATTTTTTTCTCAGCTAATGAAACTCTTTACATGAATGCTGGAGGCATACAGTGTGTGTCAAAGTTATGGCTGAAGAGTACTGCTGTGCAAAATTGATAAACCTGACAAAATAATTCAGTTGGAATGCCAATTCGGCTTCCAAATTGCTTTTCAGAATGTTTTGATAAATTCAGTGGAATTGTAAAACTTCTCTAATTTAAATGATGGATTAGTTTTCCACAGTTTACGCAAACCAAAGAAAATTAATCCATGCTGTATGTAACTATGAAACACTAATGCAGTTTAAATAAAAGTCCACAAGCCTGTCACAGAATTTCAGAATTCTGTGTAATTTGACAGAATAACCATGATTATTTGGAATTTTTTAGCTCAGGAATTTGCGATTTCTGTGCAGCTCTGCAAGAGAGTGTATTACTGACATGTTAGGTTTATATTTGCATAAAATAGAAAACAAATCATGATGTGTTGCCAAATAAAGGTGCATATGTTTCAAGTACTGTAATTTCTGCCATCTTTGCCCAGAATATAAACAAAATTTACAGTGATCTCAATGCAAGCATGGTGCAAAATGTTTTTTACAATACATTGTGGACAGGATGGGTAAGAAGAGGGGAAGAGTGACTTTTACATAAGGGAGGCCATAAAAACAGTTGAAATACAGAGAATGAAGGGAGAGGCAGAGGAACTGTGGGTCACACTAGAACCAGGAACTGGAGCCACTATTTGCACTGGAGTGATCTACAGACCTCCAGCACAGGGGAGGAAGAGATGGACTGGGTTCTAATGGAAGGCATCCATAAGATGGAAACTAAAGGTAAGTTGCTGCTGGTGGGATACTTCAGTCTTCCAGATATGGATTGTAGCGTCCCAGCTGCAACTTCAGCTAGGAGCAGGAATGTCCTGGACTACCTGCAGGGGGCATTCATCAGGCAATCAGTAAAAGAAACCACTAGTGATGGAATGATATGGGGCCTAGTACTTACCAATGGGGACATTGTCCGCTTTCTTTACTGCTTAGGCAATTTTAGTGCCTGTGGACATTGTTGCAGATATCACAGTAGGTTACCATCTGGGGACCAGTGATCATCAAACTATATGGCTCCGTATTAGAACATTGACAAAGTCGAACCACACAAAACCAAGGGTCATGGACTTCAGGAGAGCTGACTTTATAAAGATGGGGGAATGCTTCAGATATGCCCTGGTGGGGAGAGGGGACTTGGGTGAAGTAGAGGAACAGTAGACTATACTAAAAAGAGCTGTAGAAGCATAGAAACATAAAAATTGATGGCAGATAAGGACCACTGGACCCATCTAGTCTGTCTATAAATCCTAACCTGATTTGTGGTCTCTGATTCTACTTGGGATAGTCTTTAGCCTTTTCTTCCCATCCCTGGGGATTCTGTATGCCTGTCGCATGCATATTTAAATCCCTTCTCTGTGCTTGCTCCCACTACCTCTTGAGGCTAACTGTTCCATGCATTCGCCACTCTTTCCATGAAGAAAAACTTCCTCACATTTCCCCTTACCTTTCCCCTTCCAATCTCATTTCATGCCTCCTTGTTCTTGCACTTCTCTTATATTGAAAGACGTCATCCTCTTTTACCTTGTTTATGCCTTTAAGATACTTGATGGTTTCTATCATATCATCCCACTTCCTCCTTTTCTCCAGTGAGTACATATTGAGGTCCTTTAATCTCTTCACATATGTTTTGTGATGTAAGCCCTGTACCAGTGTAGTCACTCTTATCTAGGGAAGGCAACCAACCTCTGTGTTAGGTAAGTATATAAATGCATGAGCATAACAATGCCTAAATGGTTCTAAAAGGAGGTGGAGGGGAAGGTTAGGGCAAAATGTCAGCATTCAGGAGATATAAAGAGACTTGGAGGGAGGAGGAAAGGGAACTGTATCAGGTGAAGCAGAGGGAGGCAGGAAAAGCAGTCAGCTGTGCAAAGGCCCAAACAGAGGAGAAAATAGCCCAGGCAGTAAAGAAAGGGGACAAGTCATTTTCAGTTATATAAGCAATAGGAGAAACACCAAGGGAGGGATTGTAAGACTAAGGAGGGAAGAAGGGAAGTGTGTGGAAGAAGATCGGATTAAAACAGACATACTAAACAAATATTTTGGTTCAGTTATCACAGAAGAAAGGGAAGGAGATGGACCACAGATAAGCAACTGGTACTTCAATGAAAGGGAAGTGGCCACCAGTCCATTTACGGAGGAAAGATTCCTGAAGGAACTCACAAAACTGAAAGGGAACAAGGCAATGGGGCCAGATGAGATACATCCAAGTATATTGAAGGGGCTTAGAGAGGTACTGGCAGCACCACTGACAGTCCTGTTCAACCACTCACTGGAGATGGGAGTGGTTCCTGGGAACTGGAGGAGGGCAGATGTAGTCCCACTTCACAAAAGTGGGAGCAGGGAGGAGGCTGGCAACTACAGGCCAGTCAGCCTGACTTTGGTGATGGGGATATTAATGGAATCACTGCTGAAGGAAAGAATTGTGAAATATCTTGAATCTGGCAGCTTGCAGGATCCAAGGTTGCATGGACTCATTGGGGGAAGTTATGTCAAACAAATCTGATACATATCTTTCACTGGGTGACCAGGAAATTAGATCAAGGTGGAGTGGTGGATGTGGCCTACTTATATTTCATCAAGGCCTTCAACACCTTTCCATATAGGAGACTGGTGCACAAGCTGGGCAGTCTGTGAGTGGGTACTAAGAAGATAAAATGGGCAGGATATCTATTTATTTATTTAATTTTTGTTGACCAAGAAAGGAGGACTAGATTCTGCCTATTTTCAGTCTCGCTCCAGGGGAGGTGGATACAGATGGATGCCAACTGACATAGAACCAGATTAAGCTGTTGGTGGAATTCAATTCAATTTTATTTTACCAGGAAGCACACCACTGAGTATGACTCATTTGCAAAATGGTCCTGGAGATACATAGCAAGAAAAGAAAATTAACAACAACAAAAACAAACATGTAATACAGGTTACTGATAAGGACACTAGTATATGATACAGATAACCATAATAGGGTAGCTAAATACACTATAGTTGCACATATCTAAAGAAATAAGGTTCAGAGAAAGGGAAGCAAAAGGAGGAAGAAGAATGAAGAAGGAGCTGGGGGCATATGGAAATAGAGAAAAGCATAGTCAGTAAAGGTTAAAGAAGTGCATAGAAGGAGAGAAAAGGGAAATGGAGGGGCTGAGGAGAAGGATGCAGGAATAATGATATAAAATGATAATGAAGTTTAGGGCAAAAAGTGCTTTGTAATAAGTGCAGGATAATTTCAATGAGACACAGAGCTTGGCTAAGTGTAGCACTGGCATTTTTCAGTACTGTTTTTAGCATTGATTTAAAAGAATTCAGTCCAACCAATTATATTAGCTTTAGTGAGCCTAGGAGGTTATTCCACAAAGAGGGAGGAAAGAGAGGCTTAGGGATGCAGCTCTGTACCTAGTCCTAATTCAAGGGATATGAAACTGAATAAAAGCATGAGAATAGGCACAGGGGATACTTTAAAAAGGTCATGAATGTAAATAGACAATTTCTTAGAGATAGTTCTATAGGCCCAGAGGGAAGCATTTCACCATCTCCTAGATGCTAAGGATACCCAAACTAGTTGTGCATAGAGGACACAATGGTGAGTATTGGAAGATGCATTAGTAATAAACCTTATAGCCTGATGATAAAGAGTATTCAATCAGTTCGGCTCGGTGGAACTGAGGGTTGAGGTGCTGGACGCCACACCTCACGCCACACCTGAGACCAAAGTTCGGGAGTGAGCTTTGGTGCCGGGGGTCGGCAGGGGAGGGACTGGATTGAGCACCCATAGGACTGCTCTCCAGTCTCGGGGGGGGGCATCAGGGAGCTCAGTGCTCCGGCGGCCCCTGGTGGAGACTGGGGGGTGCTGCAGTAGTGCACAGAGGCACATAATAGCATGCCTGATGCTGGCAGGGTAACCGCGTGCCATTACATCGGGGAGTGCACATGCAGGGGAAGTGGGTGGGTAGAACAGAACACAGGAAAACCCTGGTTCTAGGCATATGCGATGGCACCAATCCCCATGCCCACGACCGGGCCCAACTCGACTGGCTTTCATAGATCCTCCACCCAGGGCCCATGTCTGCAGCTGGAGTCTACAAGTTAAGAGCACTCAAGGTAGGAGGGGTGGCCCCACCCCAGAGGAGTTAAACTGGGGGTGCCAGCTGCGAGGCAGGGGTGGAGGAGAGGAAGGTTCAGTTGGGGGGGAGTTGTTGCAGAGCAGGATAAGATTGAATGCCTGAGAGAGGCTCCTAGAACTGTGACCGGAGAGAAAAAGAATTGGGGGGAAAAAAAAGAGTATCCAATCTTGCTAGAGATGATTTTGGGCAATGGCGGTATATAATGCCAGCATATTCAATGAGAGGCAAAAATGTTGTCATGACAAGTCTTAGTTTAGCTTTAAATTTAAGCAAATGCCTAATCCTAAAGAAGAGTCCAAGTCTTTGTCTAAGTTTTTTTTTAAAGTTCTTCAATGTGGATTGAGAAGGATAACTTGTGGTGCAAGCAGAAGCCAAGGTATTTTAATTTTCTACAGATTCTATAGTTGCACCCAGAATGGTTGTGATTTGTAGATTGTTGAGTATAACTTTTAAACTGCCAAATTTGGATTGGGGAGAGAGAGAGAAGCAAACTTTAGTCTTTCTGGTGTTAAATAAAAGTTTTAATGGTTGAAGGTTCTGCTGTAACAGGTTAAATTCCTGTTGAAGTTCAAGACAAGCAGATTCAAGTGAAGGCCATGCAGCATAAATGACAGTGTTGTTGGCAAATAAATGAACACTTGCTTTTATTATCCTTAGGTCAATGTCACTGATATATATCGCAAAAAGAAGGGGCCCAAGAACTGACCCTTGGGGAACACCTCTATGAAGAGTTTTAAGAGGGGATAAGTCACCTTGCACTGCTTGTCGCCTGCTGGTAAGGTAGCAAGAGAACCATGTCTGGGCAGTACAGTCAATTCCAAAGTTGTTCAGCATAGACAGTAACAGGTTATGGTCTACAGTATCGAACGCTTTGCCTAGTCCAAGAAAATCACACAGAGGTTCTGGTATCTAGGGCAGTCTGCCAATCATTTGTGTCCTTAGCCAAGGTGAATACTTTATTTATTTTATTTATTTATTTATTAAATTCTCGGATTACAAATACCTTTGAGCAGAAACTGCTCATTTACAAAGGTTCCACGTCATAGGACGAGGGTCAACATACATACAGAGGTAGTAAAAGAATGCATAATAAACAACCAAAACAACTAAAAGAAAAAATAAAGATACTCAGTTATAACATACTTTGAGATAATATTCATAAAACAAGCAGCTTGAGTAGGCAGCTGGCTGCGGTAACAATAAGAGATAGAGGGCACCATAGGCAGTTAGTATTGCAGGCATGCGACCAGGAGAGGAAGTTGGCAGGCTAATGGGCCACTGTCCGATGGTGGTGGAAAATGTCTTGTACCAGTGGAGATGTGAAGCAGGAAAGGAGTCACAAGGAAGGCCCAGTGCCAGAGGGAATGAGATTGGGAAAGGGTGGGCTGTGAGACATGAGTGAGCTGGGAGGTGTTTAGAGAGATCCCTGTTCAGAGAAGCGGTCACATTGAGTGGTAGAGGTGAGGTAAAGTTTGAGATTCCTTTTGAAGGGTCCAAGTGCAGTAGAGGAAAGTGATTCTTTATTGAGGGAATTGAACCATTGCGCTGCTCTATCAATAAAGAACCGCTGACCCATGGAGGTACAACATCTGGGAACCTGAAAGGTTAGAGATTGGGCACCACATGTTTGTTGAGTGCCACTGTAGGTAGTAAGGAGTGAGCTAACACCAGGTGGCATGAGACCAAGGAGTATCTTTTTGGTAAGTAAGCAGGTCTGGTATTGTATTCTGCTACTGTGCTTGGGCCTAACGCCTGATTGGAGTGGGTTAAGCAGGTTATCGTTTTCAAGGTAATATCTTAGCTGAGAGTTAAGTGTCTTTTCCAGAAGTTTTGAAAGGGTAGGAAGCAAGGAGATAGGTTCATAATTGTTTAGATCAGTTGGATTGCCAGATTTAAAAAGTGGAATAATATGTACTATCTTCCATGTGGAAGGAAGCGCACCTTGAGAAAGGGATAGGTTAAAGAGATGTGTAATTGGTGGTGCCAGAAAGTAGTGGCCTAATTTCAAAAAGAATGGGTCAAGGCAGTCAGCTCCTGCACATTTTTTGGAGTCTAAGGATACTAGTAAATCTTCCACCTGTTTAAGTGTGATCATGCTAAAATTTAAATTTGTTGCTGTAGGAGAGGTTATCGGGAGAGGAGTAATGCCAGGTTGGGTAGTAAGCTTGCTTCCAGGGGAAGTTTTGAGAGTCAGGCATTCCAGGTATTTCTAGTGAATTGATTAAAGGATAGGTGCAAGAGGGTGGTGGTAAATGGAGGGAGGGTAACTATTGCGGTGCCACAGAGCTCAGTACTAGAACCAATCCTATTTACTATCTTTACAAACAATATTGCAGAAGGGTTGGAAGAGATGGTATGCCTTTTTGCAGATGACACAAAGATCTGCAACAGGGCTGACACTCCAGGGGGATGCAAAAACCTACTGGGTCAATATGTTGAGGACAGAACCGCACATAGAATACTGTACAGAACATATAGTGCAAGGTAGTAGCACAACAGGGTACAAAACCCTGTAAGGTACATATGTTGCATGCTGTTTTTCACCCTGTCACACATGGGTGGGAAGAAGGAGCGATGAGGAGATCGAGACCTCTATTGGGGAGGTGGTCCTCTGAGCTGCCATTGTGGGTCAGTGGGATGAACCATGGCAATGCAGGGTTGCTATGTATCTATGAACCAGGGCTCAAATCCCTGCACCAGACATTGTGAGGTTTTCTTTTTTCCTCCCTGTCCAAGTTTCCCATTGTCCCCATGTTGAACCCCCTCCCAGAGTTGATATTAGTGGGGGGGGGTTCTGGGGTGCAGTCTCCTGTAAAGGAGGATGAGGGGGCAGAGCACCCTGCAGAAAACAAGGAGGCCACTGCAATGTTTTGCCAAACTGTGTTTTGACATTTTGTTGCAGTGGCAGGAATGTATCTGCTGTATTTACAGTACGGTATATTTCTGTGTTGTTTGTAATGCCACATGATGACCCCAGGCCATGCATAAAATGAGGAGGGATCTAAGCAAGTTTGCAGAGTGGTCAAGAGTGTGGGCAACTAAGATTCCCTGCAAAGAAGTGCAAAATTATGTACTTGGGGCACAGAAACCCAGTGGTAGAGTACAGGATGTGGGGCGTGGTACTGACGACCAGGAAAGAGGAAAGAGACCTGGGCGTAGTCATATCTGATTAACTAAAAGTAGCCAAGCAGTGTGACGAGGCAGTGGGAAGAGCCAGTGGGATGTAGGGGGTGCATAGGGAGGGGTATCACCACAGAAAGAATGACTACAAATCACTGGTGAGACCTCATCTACAGTACTGTGTCTAGTTCTGGAGGCCACATCTCCGGAAGGACATACAGTACACAGGGTGGAGGCAGTCCAGAGGAGGGCAACTACAGTTGTGCAGGGTCTGCACCAAAGGTCCTATGAGGAGAGACTACAGGGCCACAGTATGTACACCCTGGAGGATAGGAAGCAGAGGGGGATAGTATAGCAACTTTCAAATACCTCAGGGGGTATAAATAAGGCACAGGAGGAAAGCATACAAAAATGTTTTCAAGAACAAGAAGTCAGGCTATGATGTTGGAGGAGGTAGACTCAGGGGAAAGGGGAGAACATATTTCTTCACTGAGAGGGTGGTGAATGCATGGAACAGCCTCTGATTGTGTAGTTGGGGCAAAAACAGTAATGGAATTCAAAAATGCATTTGATAGGCATAAGGGAACCTTAGTGGTTAGGAAAGGGGGGATAAATCAGGAGATCAAGTAGTGTCAGTGGTTTTACAGTAGGTTGGGAAAATGGGCAGACTAGGTGGGTCAAACAGTCTAATCTGCCATCAGTTTTTATATATCTATTTTGCCATCACAAATCACCCTGTGTCATGAATGCAAAGTGCGATCATTTTTAAAAAGTGTTCTTTATTTACAATTAGTGTCATAGAGCTGGTGATCAGATTAGGATATTAATATGCTGTGCTGCATGATCTAATCATTCTCTTTTAAGGAGAAGAAGTAGCCAGGAATCCTAGTGCACAATTTAGGCTAATCTAGCAGGTCAAACAAAGAGATTAGTTTAGAAGGGTAAGATAACTGTGGAGACCACTCATACCCTCAGGAAAAAAAAAAAACATGGGCGGATAAGGTAAGTGTTCTGAGACTGAGCAGGTAATCATGGAAGATAGAAACAGTGTAGGTGTGCTGCCATAGTTGCATAATGTATAACATCCTGCCAACAGAGGGCACAATGGTCTACAGCAGTGGCTCTACGATGATGGTTGCACAAATAATTTGTCGACTGACATTACAGTGATAGATTTATGTCAAGTGCAGTTGCGGTCATCATAAATCCATCCAAGAACATTTTCTTTTCTTTAGGGGGCTCTCCCCCACTACCCTGTAATTAAGATAATCAACTCCAAGTTTGACTTAATTTGGGGAGGGGGTGCAAGATCCATGAGAAAGCAATGCTGGAGTCCTGCAGTGACAGTACAGCGATCCATCGTTGAGTTGCTGTACTGTCATTTTTGGTAGAGGTGTCAATATTCAATTAGTATACAGTACATGCACCAGCTATTAGCAGATCACTGCTCTGGAGATGCATATTGCAGTCTGGAATGGCAACTGGCTGTGCCATGGGGACACAAGGAAGGTGATTTTTTTCTGTAGAGTGGCCTTTGATGAGAGACTAGTATCCAGAACATTGGTAGATAAGTAGAAAATGTATGCTGCCAATATTGTAACCTTGCAATGCTTCCAAAGTGTGATCTTAAAGGTAATAAAAGAATCCTTATGAGAGGTTTGGGCAAGAGGCCACAGAACACATCTGAGGAGTTCTAGCTGCTCAGAACTCACCAAGAAATCGTATACCACATTAGACACTCCTTAGAGGCAGTATTAGAAACATAGAAAATGTCAGCAGAAAATTATCGTTGGTCCATCCACTCTGTCCTGTTTTGTCCTATCCTATCTTAGCCTTGGGTCCATTATTTTGTTGGGGTTATTACCCCATACCTCTACCCTTGCCCCTTGCCCTACTGCTTCTCCCTGATTAATTATTAAGCTTCGTACTTGATGCTAACTGTTTTAGAAACAATTAAGTGTTCTTGCACCCACCAACTCTGCTGGTAGGCCATTCCACAGCTCAACCACTCTCTGTACAATAAAACTTTCTTACATCTCTGCTGAGTCTCTTCCCAAATAGCTTCTACTAATGTCTCTGTGTTCTTTATTCACTATTGCTACCGAATACTTCCTCACAGTCTACCTTGTTCATTCCTTTCAGATCCTCTAACATCTTCAGCGACCTCAGCAATCTTTGGTGTGGCAGAGAGTCAAAGGCCTTGCTGAAGTCAAAGTAAATATCACCACTTGCAATTATCCACAGCTTTAGTTACCCAGTAAAAGAATACTGTCATGTTGGCCTGACGAGATCTCCTGCCATGAGCCCATTTCTCTCCAAGTACAGTACAAGTCATGTTAAAGAATTCTTCCAACTCACTGGTCTTTAACTATTTTTTCGTGCTGACAATGCAGTGGGAATTCGAAATGCTTAAAATGCAAACTCTTTTTCAGTTAATCATCAACTTAAATATAATCCACATGCAATGTACTTTCAGTCACTGTAAACTCCCTTCAGCTCCCATCCAATGTTCCTGCAAAGCATTTTGAAAAGGAAGTGCAGTGCAGTAGTTACTGGCATTCACTCCATTCACCCAAGAACAGCTTGACTGGCATGTCATTCTACCCAGTCCTTGGAAGAAGCTCATACCTGTTTTCCTTGCTTATGGAGCCCCCACTCATGCCATGTTATTTCTACCATTTTTTTCTTTTATTCCCCCAAATGTCACAGTTTCTGGCTCCATCTGCACTGTAAAAGCCGAAGAAAACTGCTGCCATTTGCTAAATTTAGGAATGGCAGAATTTTGTCACGAGCAGCGTAATTTCACCGTGAATGGTAGAATTTTGCCTGCCATTCATAGAAGACATTCTTCCTGGGTTTGGGCCAAATGACATGTCACTCAAGTTGTACTGCACACTGCAGTAGTGAAATTGGGCTCCAATGCAGTGGTTTAGTATTTTTTATGGGTTGCTTAATGCATTGTACTGCATTAATGAATGTTTCCTGAAAGTTGCAACATAAGCTGAAACTGAATATCAGCTAGAAGCAAACCATTAGGAGACTTTTGTTAATTCATTGCAGTACGCAGTGTACAAATTAAGCAAAACATTGAAAAATGCTAAACCAGTGAGTTGGAGGAACAGTTTAATGTGACTTGTATTGTAGTCCACTAGGCCCTCTTTGACAAATGTCTCCATTAGTTTTCATGCTGTGGAGGTATTACATTACTATAAATCACTCATAGAAACATTGGCCCTGTGCACAATAAGCATAGCTGCAATGAAATGTTTTTAAAATATGTTTCTACTTACTGTGCTTTTGTTTCCTTACTGCTCATACTGTGTTTAGATGTGGCTTTCAAGCACAACTGCACTGGAAGTCAATCCCATTGTTAGGAAACACAGTTTCAAAGCATCTTCATTTCTCACCAGCTGCCCCATAATGTATTCCAACTGTACCACAGTGCACAATGGGAGATCCTGATGGTGCAATGCAAATCCCAGCATGCATGTGGCATTGCTAGAAAACAGACAAAAAAATGGCACTCGAGATGAAAACATGCAGATGCTCAATTAAATTCAAAAGCTGAGTTTTTTCAGGACACAAAGAAGACATAGCTTCCACAGCCCCATGGCTTCGACCACATGGGTCTTCCATAGAGAACATGTCACTACAGAAGGGCAGTCAGAGAAAACTTAAAAGTCCCCAATTTAAAGATACTGTCAACAATTATCACATGAATACCAACATAAATACATAAACCCATTACCAAAAATAATGACAATCAAAACATGCATAAAAAATCATGTCAGAATCATGCTATAAAAATTATTACATCTATCAAAATACAGTTAAATATATCAAATATTAAATCCCTCACTGTACAACAGTGACAATCGCTGAAAAAAATAAATCACTACGAATGTCAAAAGAGCAGGAATGGTAATCCAGATCTTTACACTGCAAGTCACACAGGACTAAACAGCTTAGATGTAGCCAGTATTTTGCAGAATTTATAGCATATCGCACAATTTGTTCTATTCTGTACTATCTCATGTTGGGCTTAGAAAATTAGTGTCCAATCTTTATCTAACCATTGTCCATTAGTGACTAAGACTATTGGAAGCCAAAATATATGAGCATCTTCTATCATATTTACTCATAAGGGCTGAAATTGACCCCTTCATTTTAACCTCTCGGAACTCCAAATTTAGCATGACATCTATGTAATAAATATTATGTGGACAAAATGGTAGACTATTGAAAAAAAGAATACAAAAACATGTAAAGGCATTTGTTAATCAATATGATAGAAATGCCCTTGAGTTTCATTTCAAACATCAACATAATTCAAATATTAATGGGCTATGGTTTATGGGTATTGAATATGTGCCTCCTTTGAAATGTGGCAGCAATCATAAAAATTATCTTTACAAAAGGAGACAAAATTGATCATCACACTAAATATGGAAGTCTTGAGAGGTTTAAATGAAGATGTTGATTTCAGCCTTTATCTGTAAATATAACAGAAGCAGTTTTTTCTGCACTGCTCATATCTTTTGATTCCTAAAGTTTTAGATAACCAAATGGACAATGGTTATATAAAGATTGGACACTCAATTTCTAAGCCCAATATGTTATAAATTCTACTAAATACTGGAAACATATAAGTTGCTTAGTCCTGCATGATTTGCAGTGTAAAGATCTGAACTACTAATCCTGCTCTTTTGTCATTTACAGTAATTAGATTTTTCAGTGACTATCACTGTTGTACACTGAGGGATGTAATATTTGAAGTATATTTAACTGTATTTTGATAAATGTAACAATTTTATAGCATAATACTAACATGATTTTTCTACATATATTTTGAATGTCATTATTTTTGTTAATTGGTTTATATATTTATATTGGTATTCACATGATAATTATTGTCTGTGTCTTTAAATGGGGGATTTATAAGTGTTGTATATCTGTCCTTCTATAATGATACACCCCATGAGAAAGACCCATGTAGACCAAGCACAGGGGATGTGGGATCCATGTCTTCTTTGTGTCCTGAATAAACTCACCATTTGAAATGAATTGAGCATCTGAACTTTTAATCTTGAGTGCCACTTTTTTGTTTGTTTTCTTGAAATGTTTGGGATCAGAGGATTCTCAGTAGGCACACACAGTTTCCATGAGCATCCCATTGCATGTAGTTTTGATGTGGGCATTGCTATGCCTCTGATGTTGAGACATGGCTGTGCCCACTGGAAATGAAATGTGGGACATGGTCAGAGCAGGATCAACTAGATAATTGTTGGTTGGGAAGGTTTTGGACGTGTATCTTTACTGTATTGCTAATAAAAGAAAAATAACACACAAATGCTGTGATTGGGAGACTGTAGAGGGACAGGAGGAAGGAGGTCACCAGCAGTGGCAGGGTTGAGTGAGGGTGCAGTGCAAGACCAGCTTATGTGACTGACAGGTCAAGTGGACCATGTGACTGCAGACCAGCAATAGGAAGGCTGTTGTTTTGTAGTTTATATGTCCAGGGTTGTCTAATACAGCCTGGAGACATGGTTTCCAGGCATGCATTTGGGTGTTGCCATGCAACTGTTTTTGGAACGTGGCAGCACCCACCAAATGTTTGATGCTGCTGGTACTGGCTGCCAGACACAGACAAAATACATGCATTCTGGAGGGTAAAATAAAAAACATGAAGAGCTAATTGAGAGCAGAGAGACAGAAGGATGAAGCAACTAAAAACGCAGCTGTTGGAGGCTATTACTTTGCTGTAGGACATAATGGTGCACTCCTATGTGACAGGCACAGTGCAGAGAACCATATAGGCTGTGGAACATACATGTACTTGGTGGACTAACATTGTTTTTGGAAGCTAGAGCAATGAGCAGTGACTGACAAATTTTAGAATGAGAAAAAAGACATTTTACTTTCTCTGCACCAATCTGTCACCTTAGATTAGGCGAGAGGATATACAGCTCAGAAAGTCTGTGCCCATTGAGAAATGTGTGGCCATCATAATCTGGTGTCTTGTTGCAAACATAGAGTATCAAACCATCACCCATATGTTCAGAGTGGGATGAACAATAGTTGGTGAAATTGTCATCCAAGTCTGTAGGGTTATTGTTATTTTGTTATTGCTAAAGATGATAAAAATACAAAATCTTCCCAAAATCTCTGCAGGGTTTAAAATAGTCTGAGAGTTTCTGAACTGCGTGATGCAGTAGTCGGCACACATTTCCGCATCATAGCCCCACCTGGCAATGCTAACAAATATTTCAATCATAAATCATACTATTCAGTGGTCATTCAGGCATTTGTTGGTCATAAGTATAATTTCATCTATGTAAATATTGGATGGCCGGGGAAGTGCACAGTGCGTATGTGTGTAAACATAATGCTTTGCATCGATTAGGTCAAAGTGGTAAACTGTTTCCAGCACTTAATCATGACATTTGTGGAGTAAGTGTCCCTGTGGTAATACTATGAGACCCACCCTACCCCTTGTTGCCATGGTTGATGAAACCATATCCAGACAATGGCAATCCCAAAAAACGGGATTGCAGTTCCAGGCTAAACAAAGCAAGGATGGTTGTTGAATGTGCCTTTGGGCATCTGAAGGGGAAATTGAGGTGTTTGTTGAAAAGAACTGAATTCAGTATAGACAATGTACCATATGTAATCAGAGCATGCTGCACACTGCACAATGTTTGTGAAATGAAGTCCAAAGAATTTCTGTCTGCCTGGATGAGTGACCCAGGAGATGCAGTTTTTCAGCAGCAAGACAATGACAGTGTTCCTGCTGAAGATCTATCTTTAGATGCCATGAATTGACAGGTAGAATCTATTGGAGTTGCTTTTGCTCAATGTTTTCACGGACAGTGATGATATATATCAGTGGCTCAGTAGGTAGCACACTTGCCTTACAGGCCGGGAGATCAGAAGGCTGTGGGTTCATTTCCCACATCTGGCACTTGGGTTAATATCCCAGTACTGACACTGTAGTGCAGCATGAGAGGGGTGCTGCACTTCTGAGATGCCATCTTTTGGATGAGACATTAAGCTGAGGTCCCATCTGTCTGGATTGGTGGTAGTTCAGGGGGATGTTAAAGATCCCATGGCACTAATTGAAAAGAGTTAGGGAATTTTTTATTATAATAACATCATAAAAAGAATTCAAGAAACAACAAGAATAAAGGAGAACAAATTACAAATCAAAAAATAAAGGGAAAAACATACAAATTTTCACAAATAATGTTTTGTACAAAATTTACATAAGTCATCACCCATCCTTAAAAGCAAAGAAAGACCCAGCTTTCATTCCCCATGTTACTTATTGTTAGAAATTAATCCCTAAGCCCCCCTTATCGACACTCATAATCTATTTATATTTAATAAACAATATAAACCCTTTCCACCAATTAGTCACCTTTTGTGCTGTACCAAATTGTAAGTCTTTTAAATAAACCTTCTCCATAGCCCCTTTAATCAGTAAACTGATTGTTTCATAAGACATCACCCTTTGGTAAAGGATCCACTGGCATCTAGCCTGCCATAAGTAATATTTCAAACAACAGCAAAAAATCTGTAAGGTTTCTATATTATACCTGGCCCCAAACTGAGGAAAATAACCCAAAACCAGGATATCATAATTCAGATATAACAGCCATTTCATATGCCATTTTGAAGCCAGGAATTTCCAAAGAGAACTAGCATAATAACAATGAAAGAAAAAATTGTTCTACTGTCTCTTCCTGATTTATACAGCCAGGAAAAGAACATACCCTTTCTTCTTTAAAGTTGTGCTTAGCATATCCCCATACCCCAATTCTCCCATATACAGTCAACCATAGAAATTCCCACATATAACCCAGCAATCTTGGATTATTTAGTTGAGAAAGCACTCTTTGTATAAGAGTAGTAGGACAATTTTTCAAAGCAGGTGCTGAAGGATATAACAGTGACATAACTGTATCATATAATTTAGGCTCTGCAGTCACTTTAATAGTTTGTTTAGAAAGGCCCCATTTATATAGTTTCTTTACTACTGGTTTAAAAAATTGAGGAACCTGCATAAATTGTGATAGTTTCGGGGGGGGGGTAGTATGCCATGCCAAAAAATAATGACCAAGAACACATAGTAATAAAGAACCACACTGAGATGCTGATGGTAGTAATCCAAGTTTAACATTTTGGGAAATAAATAAAGTAAGAACAAATGTGATTGGATCCACCATTCCTAATCCCCCTTTATCTTTCCCTAAATAGGTATATTGCCTTTTTATGGGATTAAGCCTATTACCCCAAAGCATCTGAAAGAATAGGCTGTACAGTCTGGTTTCAAGTTCTTGAGGAAGTGGGAATATCAATACTATGTATAAAAATTTGGGAATTAAAAATTGCCTTATTACCTGTAACCTTTTAAGTTTAGCCAATCTCCAGTGTTTCCACACCTGTATTTTATTATTAGCTGAGGAGAAGGGATGCTCCCAGTTTAGCATTGGAAGGTTCTGAGGCCCAAAGAATAACCCAAAAATCTTAATTGGAGTTGAAGTAATACTAAATCCTGAATGGAAACCTCAGCAGGATAATTAACCCCAATAAATATACCATGACTTTTTTGTTTTATTAATTTTTGAATTAGAAACATGTGAGTAAGAAACCAAAAAATCCAACAAAATAGGAATTTGGGTATAATCAGAGAAAAAAAAACACAAATATCATCTGTGTAGGCTTGTAAATACAAGGTATCCAATCTGAGGGATCTCAATGTCCCTTTCCACTGTGGATGATCTGTTAATGATTGTATTAATGTATCAATGGTAAATATGTATAACAGTGGACTTAGCGGACAACCTTGACCAACCCCTGTAGCTATATGAAAACCCTCTGTAATGCAATTATGAATAACTGGATGAATAATAGCAGTATCATAAAGTGTTTTTATCCATTGGACAAAGGAAAATGGGGCTCCATAATGTTGCAAAGTTAAAAACAAAACAGGGTGATATACCCGATCGAAGGTCTTCATTTGGTCTAGGGAAAGAATACATTCAGAAGAGATAGAGCAGGCAGAAAGGGAGGAGGAGTGGCACTGTATGTGAAAAATGACATAAGGGCCACAGAGATCCAGGAGGAACAAAATGGGGGAGAGATACTGTGGGTTAAGTGGGAAAAGGAAATGGGAACAGCCATCCGCACAGGTGCGGTCTATAGACCACCAGCCCAGGAGGAAGAAACAGATAGGGAGTTGATGCTAGCCATCCAAAGGATGGCAGACAAGGGGAGGTAGTACTGGTTGGAGACTTCAATATTCCAGATGTGGACTGGAGCATCCCAGCAGCAGCATCAACTTGAGCAGATTTATCCGGACTCCTTCAGGGTGCCTTCCTCAAGCAACTGGTCATGGGAACCAACTCGGCAGACGCAATACTGGACCTTGTGCTCACAAACAGGGACAGTGGATGGGGTAACAGTGGGGAGCACCTGGGGAACAGTGACCACCAGTCATTGTGGTTTGAAATCACAGTAAGAGCAGAACCAAACCACACAAAAACACGTATCCTGGATTTTAAGGGGTAGACTTTGGGAAAATGGGGAGATACTTGAAAGAGGCATTAAGGGTAATGGGACAGGAATCAGAGGTGAGGAACAGTGGGCAGTACTTAAAATGGGGATTACAAGAACAACAGAATTATGCATTAAGCAGGTTAACAAAAGGAAAAGGAAGAGGAGACCATTATGGTTTTCCAAAGAAGTAGCAAAGAAAGTGAAAGCCAAAAAGATTGCATTCAGGCAATACAAAAAGACACAGGCAGAAGGGGATAGGGAGAAGTACCAGGAGAAGCAAAGGAGGCAGGGAGGTCAGTAAGGAAAGTCAAAGCTCAGACAGAAGAACACATTGCAAAATCAGTGGGTAGAGGGACAAAACCTTTACAGGTACATAAGTAAAAAGAAAGACAAAGGAGGATAGTGAGGTGAAGGGGAGGATGGAAGTCAAGGTGGAGGATGACAACAGTAAAGCTGACATATTGAACAGGTATTTTGCCAGTCTTTACTGAGGAAGAGGAGGGTAATGGGTCTGAAGGAGTACAAGGGTGAGAATGGTGCAGAAATGGACACAAGTCCCTTTACACGAGAAAGGGTCCTGAAGGAACTGGAAGTAATAAGAGTTGATAAAGCAATGGGGCCAGATGGGGTGCACCCTAGGGTCCTTAAAGAACTAAGAGAGGTGGTGGATGAACCTCTGGCTATCCTGTTTAGCCGATCACTGGAAACAGGGAGGTACCCAAAGACTGGAGGACAGCAGATGTAGTCCCTTATACAAAACGGGAACAAAGAGGAAGCAGGGAACTACAGACCAGTCAGCCTCACCGGGTAGTGGGAAGATTATGGAAGCACTACTGAAGGAGAGATTGGTGAACATCTGGTTGTCAATGGACTACAGGACCCAAGGCAGCATGGTTTCACCAGGGGAGGTCATGTCAGACCAACCTCGTTGAATTTTTTGACTGGGTGACTAGGGAGGTGGACCAGGAGGGCAGTGGACATGGCCTATCTGGACTTCAGCAAGGTCTTTGACACTGTGCCACATAGAAGACTATTACACAAACTGGGGAATATGGGTGTGGGCAGGACAGTAGGTGGGTAGGTAACTGGCTGGGTGGCAGGACACAGAGGGTGGTGGTAATGGCTGTCACCCACAGAGGGAAGAGTGACCAGTGGGGTACCACAGGGATCGGTGCTGGGACCGGTCCTATTCAACATCTTCATCAGTGACATTGCACAGGACCTAGAAGGCAGAATTCCACTGTTCGCTGATGACACAAAGCTCTGTAACAGAGTAGACACACCAGAGGGTGTAGACAGAATGAGAAGGGACCTGCAGAAACTTGAAGAATGGTCAGGGGTTTGGCAGTTAAAATTTAATGCAAAGAAGTGCAAGATAATGCATATGGGGCACAAAAACCCTGGCACAATATATCAGTAGGGGGGTGAGGATATAGCATGCACCAAGCAGGAAAGGGATCTTGGGGTTATCATCTCTGATGACCTCAAGGTAGGGAAACAGTGTGACAAGGCAGCAGGTAAAGGAAATAGGATGCTTGGATGTATAGGCAGGGGCATCACCAGCAGGAAAAGGGAGGTCATAATTCACATACAAGACACTAGTGAGGCCCCACCTGAGTACAGTGTACAGTTCTGGAGACCATACCATGTAAGGACATAGACAGGGTAGAGAAGGTTCAGAGGAGGGCAACAAAGATGGTGCATGGATTGCATCACAAGTCCTATGAAGACAGGTTGAAGGAACTAACATGTACCCCTGGAGGAGAGGAGGGAGAGAGGGATATGATAGAGACATGCAAGTATCTCACAGGGAGGAATAGGGTGTAGGAATACACTATTTTTAAGTGAAAAGATGTTCCAGGACTAGAGGGCATGGGATGAAGTTGGAGGGAGGACATTCAGAGGAAACATGAGGAAGAATTTCTTCACAGAACGGTGGTGGACACGTGGAACACCCTGCCAGAGGAAGTGGTGGGGGCTGAAACAATCACAGGATTTAAGAATGCATGGGATAGACATAAAGGAATTCTGGAGGTCGGGGTAAGGGGCAACAAACTTCTAGGAAAACATAAACTGAACTTACAAGTTCAAATCAGCAGACTGGGTGGGCCATAGTCCCTTATCTGCCGACACTGTCTATGTATCTATGTATCTATGTATTCTGTCAGTTTATGTGAAAAATGTTCAGTTAGATCTCTAAGAATCATGAGAGCCTGCTGTATCTTCCTTCCTGGGAGCCCACAAATATTTGGATGGAGACATAACCATATTTGCAAAGATCTTAAGCCAAGAATTTAAGAGGCTAGTCAATAATTTGTAATTTGAGTTAAGTACTGTAATAGGTCTCCAATTTTCCAAATTCTCCCAATCCCCTGATTTATACAGAAAAATTAACAAACCTTCTGAAAACCAAAGGGGGAATTTGGGGGTTAAGAGGAAAAAAATAAATACCAAACTGAAACATTCTGTAAATTCAGAAGGGAACATTTTGTATAATTCTGATACTATTCCATCAGTTCCTGGGGAAATCCCATTCTTTTGGGATTTTATTGCAATTTCAGCTTCTGCAGCTGTTATTGGAGCAATTAAACTAGACATGCCAAGCTTAGTTTTAGGAGGATGAGTCATTTAAGAAAAAAATTCCATCTCCTCTACACCAGGGGGCTCCACTGGGCTATGTAATCCCAGAAATCGTTTAATAATGGCATGAATCCTAGTTATGTCCTGAACCAGACACCCTTCTTGTGTCAATAAAGAAGACATTGTAACTTTAGATCTATATTGTTTAAAAGTCTCATAAGGATCCCCATAAGCCTGTTTCCGTGTACCATCTTGAAAAAGTACTTTCATAGTAATAGCCCTATTGTATTGTACCTCCTGTAATTGTTGTTTTATGTTTGTTATTTGGGAAGAATAATCAAATTTAGAGGCATTTGCTATTAAAAATAAATAATACAACTGCTGATGTAGTTTTAAATAGTGCAGACATTTTAGATTTTCACTAGATTTGCCAAGGTTTAGTAGCAATATTTTTAAGTCCTCTTTTGACTCCCTCCACCAGTCACCTAGATCTTCATAAAGAAAAGCAACTGAAAGATGTGCACTAATCAGTGATTTTACAGTATTTAATACAAGTGGATTTCTTAACAAAGGAGAGCTCAATTTCCATCTTGATTTTGGGGGAGATGTTACCATACTGGATGAAAAAAACACACTGAAGAAATAAATGATCCAAATAACCTATAGTGTATGTATAAAATTTACATGGGAGAAGGTTTTTAGACAGAAAAACGTAATCAATTGTAGAAGTAAGGGCGATTCTTTTATAGGTAAATTTTGGACCCCCTTGCTGAAACTGTCTACTATCTACTAGTCCTGATGTGTCCTATAGTTGGAATAAAGCATTGGACTCGCAATAAATCTTTTTCCCTTTATCTGTAAGCCCACCTTTTGCTTTCTGTAGCTCACAGATAAAGTCACCACATAAAAAAATATGAAAGGAAGTAACCAAATCATTGAAAAGAGAGTAACCTTCTCTGTTTTTATCTGCGAGCAATAAACATTAATAAATCTGCAGACCATGGAGTTCCATTTTCCATCCAGAATCATCAATGAACCTGGAATTAAATCAATAATGTTTATAAGAAAAATCACATGAATTAAAAAGAAAACCTATACCATCAACAGTCTGTTGACCAAAAGACCAGTATGAAAGGCCCCAGCACCATTCCCTTTGAAAAAAAACTGGCTTGATCCAAAGTAAACATCCGTGAATCTTGAATGAAACGTATATCAATGGAAGAACTATGAATGTAGTCATAAACAATATGACACCTACTGGGATTTAACAAACTATGTACATTTAAGGCGCCATTTGTAAATCCAATTTAGTAGTAAAGACAAGATCAACCATCCCGTTTCCTTCATTTTTTCTTTTTCTCTTTATACCCCTCCTGAGAGTGAATGGGGGAGGGCTATTCTGAAGGGCCTGAGACTCTGGTTCACCACAGTCCATGTCAGTATCTCCCCACTGTGTAGATAAGACAGCGAAGGGATTACTGGATTCAATTTCCTCCTGTTGGGAGAGGGGGTGAGGTTCCTAGAGGACCTCCAAACTGCCACTAGAGGAGAAGGAACCGGAGGATCTGGGGCCTGGTTCTCCTGCTGAGATGTATAACACACAGGGGAAAGAAGAGGAGGGGGGGTCAGAGGGACCAGGAGGAGGCAGATCTTTTGACTGCTCCATAGTCTGGGATGAGTCCAGGTGTCGGTTAGCATCATCCACAGAGGAAGCAGCAGCTGTCTTGGGGGGATTATCAACTACATCCTGAGCCTTCTGGATAAGAAGGCCAGGGCTACCACTGCAAGCTTTGTTTTTTGCTGCCCAGATACATTCGGAAAAAACATGCCCAGTATCTTCACATAAGTCACATTTGGTAAGATTGGCACATTGGAAGGCAATGTGGCCTATTTCCTCACAATTATCACAGCTGAGCCTGGCACAAGAACTAGACAGGTGAGTATGAGACCCACATTTATAACAGGCCCTACGTTGCCCAGCATAAAAACAACCCCCCCTGCCTCTTCCTAATAGAAAAGAGTTGGGAATATGCTCTATACTACTATCAGTTTGTCGAAGTTTTACCTTAAACCGCCAACCTCCAGTCCAAAATTGTTCAGAGTCAAAAATGGCTTTGGGGGGGACTTAAAACTTCACTTTTTTGGGACAACCAATAGGTAATATCATCTAAATGAGCACCCTCATTTCTAAACATAATTGTTACATATTTAGCCAAAGGTTTGGATAATGGAATAACAAGGAAGGGGGTCCATAGGGGAGAAAACTTTACCTGGTTATATCGCTCCCAAAATAAATCTAAAGCATAGGCAGAACGAAAACTAATGTTGAAGTTATCCTCACCTGAAATGTTAATAAAAGCAAAGACTTCTCTAGGTGAAAAAATGCAGAGAATCCTTTAGTAGACTTTTCCCCACATAATGCCTATCTGGTCTCACCTCCAAACCCCCTTTATAGTGCAGTCTAACTGCATTTCTGCAAGGTGCAGCTTCCTTCTTAATCTTAGTAAATAAATCAGACATTAATGGTTTCTCTACATCAGGTTCTTGCTGATACAAAGTAGAAAGGTGATTAGGTCCTGAAAGCACAGCAGAATCAAAGAATTCAGCTGGCACAGAAGCAATGGACTGGGAGGCCGCAGTAGGCTCTCTTACCAGGGCCAAAGCACCGGAACAAACAGTGGTTGGTAAAGGTTCAGTAGATAGTTGAGGTCTCCAGGCTGGCTCACTTTGGGAAAAGTTTAATTTTTGGTCCCAACCAGATGTAGGATGCCAGGTATCCTGTTTCAAGGTCCACCCTGCTTCACTGAGAGCTTTTTGAGGAGACCATAACTCTGCAGCCTGAGGTTGTATAGGAGGATCAATTAGTAGTGACCCTGAGGAAAGTTCTAAATGCCCTTGAGGTGTGGAGATAGTTTGAGTATTGCTTGTCCCCAAATTGTGTCTAGAAAACAGAAAAACTGCTTGCTTATCCTTACTGTCATCCCCCGACTTATCCTGCGGTTTTGTAAAAAAAAAATTCAGAAACTCTGTTTTGGTTCAGGGAGTTAGTTTGAAACACACAATGGGTTAGCAGGATAAGATCTATCAGCTGAAGATACTGATAAGGAGCTGCGGAACACAAACCCTGCAGCTTTTGTTAGTGTGACAGAGCAAGGTTCGGGAGCGGAGCTTTTGCTAGCTAAAGCAGGGATATCCGGGTCATTTAGGTGTGCAGAATCAGCAGGTGGCAAGTTTAAACCTGGTTGCTGGTCTTGCAACTCCGGTGATGGCTCTAGGCACGGAATTCGCTAAAGATTCAATATTGCCAGCCGTCACAGAATCGGAGTGTGAAAAATTTACAGAGTTAAGTTTTTGTGCAGACTTGCCACGCTGGTCAGAATCAGCAAGTTCTCCGCAGGACTCAGTGACACGGCAAATGACAGCCTGTTCAGGGGTACTGACAGGCATAGCTGAGGAATCCATTGCACACTGCTGCTGCTGAAGACCTTCTTGCTCTTTAGCCAAAGCGGCAAGCTGAAGCCTGAGCTGCTCCTGAAGAGCTTCTTGATGAAAATTCTCAGGAAACACGGTATCATGTAGTAGTTGAATTACAGGCAGAGTCATATCCATTGTAGAAACGGAAAGTTCTTGCAACTGAGTATCGTTATTAACAACATTATTTTCCTTCAGAACCGCAGAATCCAAATCAGAGTTTAACAAATGCTCCCTTTCTCCTGGAAAGTCCATCTTTCTTCACAGACCAGACAGAAGTGACCAAACCTTGGTCACTCAGGCCCCCTACTGCCAGCAATGCAGTAGGGGAATTTCCCTTGTGTCCAGGCCAAATTTCCCTCATTCACTAAAAATACCACCAACAGCTTAATCTGGTTCAAGGTCAGTTGGCATTCATCTGCATCCCCCTTCCCTGGGTTGTGCCTGAATATAGGCAGGATTTGTCTAGTGCACTTACCCGGTCAACAAAAACTAAATAAAATAAATAATAAATAATGTAGCATGAGATGTCTTACACAGGAATGAGGACACTTGGAGTTACTGTCTGCAAGTGTTTATTTCAATGCAAATGATAAAGGTACAGCATTTCAACCAATGTGTACATTCTTACTGTAACCTTTACATCAAAAGTTAATTTGTGGACAAGAGTTTATTCACTAACAGAAATTAGTTTCAGTAATAACAGACAAATTTAACAACTATTAAATATTTTTTTAATTTTTATTTTAGTCTTTGGTAACCGGGTTAGGCTCACTAGGCACAAGTGCCTGTTTTCAGGGGTGACCTGGGAGCACTGGGAGCACAAACTCTTACTAACAAACAGCTGCTGTTTGACAGTAGTATGACAACACTGATTTTCAGTGTACTCAGCTTTTAAACTGTAAGTTATCAAGCATGAATGTATAGTGTAGTGCTTGAAATAACTTATTAAAATGTTTATACATTAAAAGCATTAAAAATGCATTCTTAGGAAAAGGTTTTTCACATTACAGTAAAGAGTAGTTTTGGTAAATATGAACTTGTTCAACACAAGTGACATGGATTCATTCATAAAAACATTCCATTATGTGTGAACTGTTTTCATTTTTTGTCCCTTTTTTCGTAAAATACTTTATAAGCAAATAGTAATGATCTGTGCATTTCAGAGCTACCATTAGTATGTAAATAACAAAAGGGAATGGCATGTGTTCAGTCCTCCCATCACAATTTGAAGCCTATATTACTATAGAAACACCATCAGGTTGAAACATGTTTCAGCACTTCTCCTCCCCCCACCCCCGAGGAGGAAAAGCAAAGAAAGTATATGGCAGCAGACAGCCATTTAATTAGAGCATTAATGTATGCTTGTTATTCCACAGTACACTACATTACCTTCATGCTCAGGATGTAACTACAGGGAAGTCCATGTAAAGTCTTCATTGAAAAGATTTTGAGTGAAAGACCCAGTTTCATGTTGCCCAGCGTAAATATTAATACTGCCACCTTGCTTTGCACTTGCCTGTGGAGGAGTGACAACACAATCATGCAGGTTTGATTGTGAAAAGTACTGCTGACTAGTGCTACTGGGCACAACATGAGCACTGGGTGCATCATGACTATGTGAGGGAAGTGGCACTTGCTGTGATGCATTTGCTACAAGAGGGGTATAGCTATTGTTATTCAGTACACTATGTGAGGTTGAGGCCACGGTTTGTGGAACAGTGAATTGCTGGTTATTAATGCTTGCAGCATTGGAGGTATAATGACTGTGAGGGCATTCCATGATTTCTTGCATCCATGCTAATTTTTTCTTCTTACGGAGGTCGATCAGTGGCTCTCGGCTAGGGTTTCTCTTTCTGTCATTCCAGTGCTAGATGGTGACTGCTCAGTGGTAGGGGATGAGGACTTCTCTGACAACATAGTTGTACATTCTGAGGTAACATCTGCTTTGTGACTGGTTAATCTGTCCTGGTATTCTTCGTCTGTAGATGACAAAATACATAATTATGTGAAACCCCTCACCCATGACCAAACAATAAAATAATATTGGAATATGGACATGAGAAATACCTGGAATATGCCAACATACTGTACATGATTCCAGTAAGTGATCAGGCTCAAAAATGTCCTCAGTGTCAGTATTGTCCAGGTAGTCTAGGGAGGTACTCTCCAGTACCACAGGAGGCTCCAGTTTGAGCTTCATTCCCTATATCTTTTCTAGGTCATAATAAAATAGGCAAACAACCTGGCCACCACCAGACCTCCCATTGCCATCTCATGCTTTGTGCTATTTTACCTAATGCTGTTTCATTTTTTTTCTCTGCACTGCTTTGCAGTGTACTCAGTGCCATACTCTAAAAGGTATTGCAATAGTTTCTCATATATATTAGTATTACACTGGCAATTGGCCAGCTCATCCTGCACCTGCTCCTGTGACCAGTACTCAAGTAGAAGAGTAGCATTGTCTGTCCAGCACATCTAACAGCCATGACAAACAGTGCAGTCTGTGAACTTCAACAGTATATATAGTTAGTGATAATAGCACCAAATAAATGAAATGGAATGTACCACTTATCAATGAATTTCTTTTACGAGGACTACAGAATATATTTTGTACTATGGAATATTTATGTAGTGCGCCTGCCTTATATACTAGTCACACTAACAGGAATTACATAAAACTCCAGTTATGTGGTGTATAATACTTATGGAAAGTCTCACACCACTTCAGCACAACACCTCATCAGTTATCTGTCACAAGGGTGATCCACCATATGGACAAGACAGCAGAACATGTAAATAAATTAAACTGCAAACTTCCACAAACTAGAACCACCACGTTTTGAGGTAAAAAATGATTAATGGTCAAAGGGTTACCCACATCAGAGTGGAAACAATTAGGACAAATGACAACATACCATGGCAAACACATTGCATGCATGTATGCCACACAATCATGTTGTCACAAGTTCTGAATTCCACCCACATAAGAAACACATATGAGACTGCACTGCTGAGTACAAGAACAGAGCTATTTCAAAGCTGAATACATATCTGCATAATTGAGGGTGGCTCCACCCCCCCGTGTCCCCTGCACCTCGTTGTCCCCGCTCTACCCCACCACCTATATATAACACACTCCAGGTCACACAATGAGTCAAAGGCTGTAGGGTTTAGTGACCTGTGAGAACACCTGATCCCCCATATCTTCATCCTGTCAACGCAACCAAACATGCCTCAGCTTCAAAGTCACATCCACACACATGCACTGTGCCCTCTTTCCTCCACTCTAAATTACTCACTCTGGCAGCTCTGCTGCTCTGTCAGGATACTACTGTCAAAGAGGCATGCAGTTTCAATCAAATGCTGGGCAGTTCTTGATCACTGCTTCTCACGGTCAGAAGTGTAACTGCACCTGAGCGAATGGTGAGATGCAGATTGGTATTGAGGAGCAGTGCATTTTGGCTGCTCAGAGGAACAAGGGTTGCAGAGTGATGAACGTGGTATGGACTCCCATCCATGCTGGTAAGGTAAGTGTGCTTTATTTCTAACCATGTTGAAAACCTCATTTAAACCCTGATACTATTAGACTTTAAACACAATTTTCCAACACTATGTGAAAACATTAATTGTGCCAATGCAAAACATGTTTAGAAGCTCCAATAACATTTTCACAATTACAGGAGCACTAGTGTGGACAGGGCCATCAAATCAGTTGGCAGAAAAGGACTTGCAGGCCCATCCAGTGTGCCTTATTTTTCTAGCCTATTTCTACACCCTGCACCCTGTTTGGTCACAGGTGTCTCTCCCGCTTGCCTTGCCTCCACCTATTATGTTCTTGTATCTGTTCCATGAATGCTTCAAGCTCCCCACTGTTTTCACCACACCATCTCTTCTGGCAGCTATTTAATGCATCTACCACTATTTGAGTGAAGAAGTATTCCATCACATTCCTCTTAAATTACCCCTCTCAACTTCATTGCATGCCCCTGTGTTCTGCTACTCCTCCTCTAAAAGTGAGTCTCTCAGCACTCAAAGACACTCAGGTTATCTAGATTAATTTTATCAGTTTAAAGTCACTCTCATGTATATTTCAGAACTTAATGATGCTGTTTGTCCCTGGCTGTGACATGCAATGCTCAACTCCCAATTTTACCCCATGAAAGGCTGCTGCTCACTAAATAAGTACACTGGTTCTGAGTGCTGATTGGCTGAAGTTGTGAAAGTGATTTCTAATATGCAAAGTACACCACCCTGCATATGTTAGGGAGGGACAGATATGTCTGCAGCTACTACAGAGTGGCAGGTACCCTTAAGAGGTGTACTGCTGAATTTGAATGACAGGTGAAGGCATCATGGTAGAAAAGAGATGGGTTCAGGCAGCATATCATGATGGGCTTGGAAAGGAGGCTAAAGACATGGGTACTAGACTGAGGATAGTTGGCTTTTGAGAGGTAGGATAGGTATGAGGGTTGCACAGAGTGATCTCTAGTTGTAGGGGATTTACAACCGGTCATTGACAAAAATGTTGTCAAATGACTGAACAGTGAAACCTTAATGTTGATCACTTTTTCAGTCGACATAAAGAATCCCACTGCCTATCATGTTTTCTTTGGGGGGGGCTTCACCCCTGAGCCTCCCACATGGGGGTCTGTGCACCCCCCCACAATGCCTACTAAATGTAATATACTCTGAGTCAGATCCGATTAGGGTAGGGGGTGCAAGACCACCCAAAAATAGTGTCAGGGTCCAGCACTGACATGACAGCGACCTGGCATTGTAGTCGCTGTACTGTCAGTCAATGTTGGAATTTCAACATTGGGGTGGTATACCATTGTAGGTACGGGGGTGGAACCAAGTAGAGAAGGTATGGGGCATGGTTAGAGAAACTTCACCCATGGATACCAGAAACAGGTATGGTATCAGTTTCTGTTAGGCCAGGTTAAGACAAGAGGGTCAACATGTGACTTAGTCTGTTGATGCAATCCATGCTGCAGGATGCCAGACAGGTCAGCAGTGTCAGTGGCTCAGTAGGTAGCACACTTGCCTCTGAGGCCAGGAGATCAGAGGGCTGTGGGTTCAGTTTCCACATCTGGCATTTGGGTTAATATCCCAGAACTGACACTGTAGTGCAGCATGAGAGGGGTGCTGCACTTCTGAGGTACCATCTTTTGGATGAGACATTAAACCGAGGTCCCATCTGTCTGGACTGGTGGGAGTTCAAATGGATGTTAAAGATCCCATGGCACTTATCGAAACGAGTAGGGGAAATTTTTATTGACAAATAAACTGAAGAACAGAAATCACATGTCAAAACAAATATAAAAGACTCATGTAACAGGAAAATCAGAATCAGTAATCCATGGTAAGCATTTCCATAAAGCAAACAATGTTCCAAATGACAAACTTTTCATTTCAGAAAAATAAATATCTTTTAAAACCTGTTCAATACCTTGAACCACCAGAAGGTGAGACATATATTTTTGCTGCAAAGTGAAAAGACATTGAGCAGTCCATAAAGGCCATTTAATGACAGTAAACAATAAATTTAGAGTGTCAATATTCCACTTCTTCCAGCATGCTGGAAACGTACCATACAATAACATCTAATAGGTAACAGAATAAATAAAGGTTCTTTCCATCTGTTTGCTAAAAACAACCAAAAACCAGTTATACAGGAACAAAGAAAAAAAAGATGTTGTATTGTTTCATCCTGATTGACACATAAAGATCTAGAACACAATCTTTCATTCAGCTGTTTAGGTTTATGATTAGCCTTTATACTGATTCGTTCATGACAACTAAGCCAATGTAGATCCCACATCTTCTGGGGGATGCGAGGGTTCCTTAACAGTGTATATAAGGCAAGTAAGTGATGAGGGGGACATTTGTGAAATATCACAAGGTCTGCACAGGTGGTATCTATCAAGAAGTTATAAATGGCTTTCCTATTTTGGATCATAATCATATGGCTAGTAACCTTCCATTGTTTTAAATGACAAAAGGTATCGCAAAGATAGGAAGGGGCAGAAGAGACATGTTTAACCTGTTTCAAAGTGTTAAGTTCCCAATGATGAAACCAGGGTTTACAAGATTGAAAAAAATTAAATTCCCAGCCCACATCATAGTTAATTAGGAGTGGTTTAAGATTAGTCAGACAAAATAAACTATTATAAAAAACTAATGGGTGTATCATATTAAGACCACCTTCCCTTAAAGGTAAGCAGGTTATAGAACGCTTAATAGGATTCAGGTGGCTGCCCCATAAGGCCTGAAAAATATACTCAGAAGTTTAGTGCTTATGAAGACATTAAAAAGGACTGGACCCAATACTGAACCCTGCAGTACCCCACTAGTAACTCCTCTTTCTTCAGAGTGGACTCCATTTACAATTACCTTCTGTGTCCTGTTGTCCAGCCAATGTTTTACCCAGGCTACCACCCTGGGACCATGGTTAATTTGACAATTAATCTTTTAGTGTGGGACTGTGTCAAATGCATTGCTAAAGTCAAGGTAGGCCATGTCCACAGCCCCTTCCTGGCCTACTACTTTGGTCACCCAGTCAAAGAAATCTATTAGATTCATCTGACATGACCTTCTCACTGTGAACCCATGCTGCCTTGGGTCCTGTACCCCACTGGCCTCTAGGTACTCAACTATTCTTTCCTTCAGAAGTGACCATCACTTTCCCTACCACAGAGGTCAGACTGACAGGTCTGTAGTTTTCTGCCTCTGTCTTGGTCCCACTTTTGTGAAGGGGAATCACATCCGCCTTCCTCCAGTCCTTGGGTACCACACCATCCTCCCATGATTTATTAAAAAGAGTAGCCAGTGGTTTCACTAGTTCCCCCCTTAATTCTTTTAGAATTCTGGGGTGAATTCCAACAGGCCCCATTGCTTTGTCCACCTTCAGTTTTAGGAGTTCTTGCAGAACCCTTTCTTCTGTGAAAGGACTGGGATCGACCCCCCTATCAAGAGTGCTTCTGTTAATTGGATTAGGCACTTCCCCCTCCTCTTTTGTGAATACTGAGCAGAAATATTCGTTCAGTATCCCTGCTTTTTCACTGTCCCCCTCTGCCCGCCCACCGTTCATTCTATTCAGCCTCACTATCCCTCCCTTTGTCTTTCTACACTCGCTGATGTACCTATAAAAGGTTTTATCCCCCTTCTTAACTGAGTTGGCTATCTTTTCCTCAGTTTGGGCCTTTGCTATTCTGACTTCCCTCCCTGCTTCCTTCTGCCTTAACTGGTACAGCTCTCTGTCCTGCTCCTTCTGTGTTTCCTTATACTTCCGAATGCTATCTTTTTCTTCCTGACTTTCACAGCCACCTCTTTTGAGAACCATAGTGGCTTTTTCTTTCATTTTGATTTGTTTATTTTTTTCACACAAAGGCTTGTTGCCTCTGTGATGGCAGTTTTGATGATTCCCCATTGTTGCTGCACAACTCCTTCTAGCCTGTTTGCTAGTGCTTTTCTGAGGCACTCTCCATCTTGCCAAAGTCAGCCCTCCTGAAGTCCAGTACACTTCACTTTGTATGGCTTTACTCTGTAGCTGAGTTTAACGTGAACCACACTGTTTGATGGTCACTTGTTCCCAGATGGCAACCCACTTTTAGATCTGAGATCCTCTCTCACTGCCCCCGTTTGAGAGTACGAGGTCTAAGATTGCTCCCTCATGAGTGGGTTCTGAAACTAGCTGTCTGAGTCCTGCCACCTGTAGGGCATCAAGAATGGCCCTGCTCTTGGATGTGGCTGCAGCAAATGTGCTCCAGTTAACATCTGGCATATTCAGGCCTCCCATCAACAGTATCTCCCCATTCTCTGCCATTCTAAGAATGCCTTCTATTATATCCTTGTCCATTCCCTCTCCCTGACATGGGGTCTGTACACAACCCCTGTGCGGATTGTGGTGCACTTTCCAGTCTCCAAGGTGACCCACAGTGCGTCCTCTCCTATCTGTTTACTCTTTTGTTCATTGAACCCTTTGTTATTCTAGAAAGTGTAGTAAAAGGATCAGGAGGGGGGTTCCATTGTTCCTAATGGAGCTGGGGGTCCCATAGAAGAGTCACCTGGCGTTGAACAGCTAGGAAGAACTGGAGAAGAAGGAGGGTTGGGAGGTAGAGAAAACTGAACATATTTTGAGACAGGCTCAGTCAAATCCTCACCAGCAGCTGCTACAGTAGGAGTGGAAACAATACTATGTGGTTTAACTAAAGTAGTGGGGGGGGCAACTGTAGAAGGAGAAGAAGAGGGACCCTTAATGTTAGAGCGGTGGGCCACTGTAATAAGCCTTGTTCCTCTCCATCTGCTAAAGTCTGAGAATTATGAGCAACCCAGGAACATTGCTGAAAAGTATGTCCTAGGTTTTCACATAAAAGAGAGAGGTTCTTCAGTACACTGTGAGCCTGCATGACCAAGGTCACCACAAACAGAGCATTTAACTGTGTCACAAATACTGCTCAGATGGGATGTGGAACCACACTTGTAACATGCTTTTGGTTGCCCCGAATAAAACAGAACTCCCCTATCCCTGCCTAGCAGAAAACTATTGGGCAGGTGTTGAACATCAGTATCAGTGGTCTGGAGCATAACCCTAACCTTCCACCTTCCCATCCACAAATTTTCTGAATCAAAAATAGTTTCAGGATCAGAAAGTACTGTACATCTTTGTTTCAACCAAACAGTAATATTATTCAGACTGACACCTTCCTTCATGAACAGAATGGTGACAGTTTTTTGTGCAGGTTTTGTTAAAGGAATAGTACTGAAGGGTAACCATAAAGGGGTATTTTTCAACAGGTGAAATTGGGACCAAAATTTCTCTAAACCTTTTAAGGTTTTAAAACTGACATCAAAGTGTGACTCATTAGAAACATGTATCAAAGCATGTATATCATATGCAGCAAATTTCATTGATTCTTTTAGTAAAGTGCGTCCAACAAAAACCTTATCAGGAATTTCAGGTAAACCCCCCAAATACAGTAACCTTACAGTGTTATGTCTCTTAGCCTGTTGGGTGGAGACAGAAAAACTAAATGCATACATTTTGTAGTTGTAGAAATGAAAGAAGTAATCCGTTCAGTCCATTGAGGTCATAGACCAGGGCCCTGGGGTGGTAGACTTCGGTGAAGAGGGTTAGAGTCCAAAATCGGAGCCGCAGGAGATGTAGAAAGCGACAAGTTCAAAATCGGATTCTGCATTAAGAGCAAATCAGGGGTTACAGTGAAATCCAGCTGGTTGTCCACAGGAAGAACAGTTGGGACATCTGCAGGGGAGATCTGAATGGGGAAAGGACCGGAGCTCCAGGTACCGACAACCGGATCCCTCTTCCACCCCACCGCAACAAGTGCTGAGTCAACTGACCAGTCTCCCAGTGTAACAGTCTCTGCAGGAGGCAAGTAAGAAGCAGCGCTTCACTGTAGATGATCGGGAGAAACAGCAAGGACTCCAGGAGAAGTTGTAGCAGAAGGGGCAGAAGGAATTTTCGAGCAGTCCGCATTGGAATGCGGAAATGTCAAAACTTTCTCTCAGGTATCTGATGCAGCATTCGACAGTGAGTCAAGATTGGCAGACTGCTGTAAAGCTGAGTTCTTAAGGGCTAAAAGCTCCTGTTTTTTAACCATATAATGTTGTTTCTCAAGCAACAGTAAAGCATCCACATCCTCTGTTTTTAAGCAGTCTGTAGCTTGTAGAGACTCCATATCAGACACCAGCTGTTTCAGTACAGGAATAGTATGGGATGAAATAATTTTCTGCTTACTGTAATCCGTTGAGGTTTCTGGGGAAAGAATCAAACTCATAGATGCATGAAACTCAGATTCAGTAGTGGAAGCTTGAGGAATAATCGGTAAGGCCTCTGGCAATCCAGAGACAGGGGAGGAGACCAACTCCCCTGCATCCAACACATCCATGTCCTCCACAGCAAGTCCAGAAGCAGCCATCTTGGTGGAAAGCCAGGATGTAAGGGAATCGCCACACAGAGTAGGGGAAGGTTTTTATTAATAAACCGAACAATAAATCAGAAAAACAGTAATACAATCCATGGAAAATAAGAAAAAAAACATAACAAAGAGAATATCAGCAATACTCAATTCTCTGACAGCATAATGATTCAACCTATTTTGTCTTTCAAAAAAGGAACCTCTTTCCACCTCATAACCCATACATGTTTGGACAAACATCTGCGTTCAGAATCACATCGTAACAACTAATCATGTTCAACATGTTGAAGAACTTCAAGTGGTGAGTGGTATAACTGTTGTAGAGTAAGGTGACATCTGGCATGCCATAAATGAAACTTGAACATAGCGAACAGCAGCCGTACTACACCTGCATCCAACAAAGTAGAATGTAGCAAAAAAACTCCCACAACTTCCAGATATGTAACAGCCCGCCAGAAAGGTTGGCTCCAATGGGCAGAAAGGGTCATCAAGAATTCTTGCACACAGGGGCAGGAAACAAAAAATGGGACATTGTTTCCTCCTGATTAATGTAAGTATCTCTCAGACAAGTACGTTCAGTAACCATGTTATGCTTTAAATTCCCCCTAACACTGAGTCACCTATGACAACTAAGCCATAAAACATCCCATAGTCTAGGTGGAATCCATTTATCTACCAAACATTTAAGGAGGTTATCAACATGACCATCAGATACATCCTTAAAAATGGGGACTATGGAATGTGCTTTAGATTGTAGGACATCATAAATATATTTGTGCAATTTGCAATACACATGGGCCGGAAGTAACTTCCGTCTATTAAGTTTTGATATCACAGGTCTGACATAAATCAGGTAACTAGAAGTGTGTAAATTTTCTGGCTCAAACCTGGCCACTCTGAGGTCAATTTAGGTAACCAACCATATGCATAAATCACCCATAACACAGAGTGTGGACAACTAAAGTCTAGTAAATTCCAATGAAAAAAAATACTATAGTAAAAAGTAATTGGATTCACACAATTCAAACCACCCTGTGCAATAGGAAGATACAACACATCTCTTTTAATGGGATTTAGGTGACTCCCCCCAAATAATTTGAAAAAAAGACCCAATAACGGGACTTCAAAACCAGAAGGAATGGGGTTTATCGCACTAAGGTATAAAAATTGAGGGAGAAGTAAAGATTTAGTAATGATAATCTTTTTCTGTTTAGTTTGTTGCCAAGACTTCCATAATCTGATTCTGGACTGAACTGCCTCAATTTTAGTTAACCAATTAAGTAACGTATTATCACCTTTACCAAAATCAACACCTAAAATTTGGACCGGGCCCAGTACAACAGGAACACCTTGCAACTCCGTAACCTCAGGAAGGGCAGTATGCAGAGGATAAAAAAACTCTTAGATTTATTAGGGGGGAGGAACCTGCAACATCCGAAAAATTAGAAATATTATGTAACACCTTATCTCCAGAGGTCAAATCAGCAATGAAGACACAGACATCATTAGCATAAGCCAAAATTTTGGCCTCACGGGTACTATGAGGGGAAGCAATACCAAGAATCCACACATCTTGGGCAATTGTACGTAAAAGCGGATCCAATCTAAAAACATAAAGCAATGCACTCAGAGGGCAGCCTTGTCTCACCCCACGACGAATAGGGATATAGGAACCCAAATACCAAGGACATAGCATAAGCATGACCATAAAGCAAAACAATCCATGTTATAAAGCAATCAGGAACTCCATAGGTTCGTAAAACCTGAAACAAATAACAATGCGGGACCTGATCAAAGGCCCTTTGATGATCCATGGACGTAAGAAAACCCTTTATAACATCAACTTTACCAAGCTCTATTAGTTCCTGAAGCAAAAGGAGGTTATTATAAATAGATCTGCCCAGTACTGAGCAGGATTGCTGTGGGGAAATCAAGTGTGGAGCTATGGACAACAATCTGGTATTCAATATTTTCATTAAAATTTTAAAATCCATATTAAGGAGACTTAAAGGCCTCCAATTGGAAAGCAAAGTTCCATCACCTTTCTTATATAACAAAATCTGAACTGAAGCACAAAAATGGAAATCAAGAGTGTGATGTTGCAAAACCCAAATTGAACACTACTGTGAGCACATCGCAAACCAAAGGACTACAGGTTTTATAAAATTCTGCAGGCAAGCCATCAATACCAGGCGCTGTGTTATTCTGTAAACAGGAAATTTCCCTTTTAACCTCATCAACACTAATCGGAGCAACTAAAGCCCATAATAGTATATCAGAACAAGGGGCAATATGGAGAGGAAAGGAATTGTTCTACACTAGCGCTATCCACAGGAGATGCAGCATATAAGTCTGAAAAATGCGAGGAGACTGCTCGCAAGATATCTAGAAATGCAGTGTAACTAGTACCAGCAGTATCCACAACTTCAGTCAGAAGGCGATCCACAGAACGCCTATGGCTACAATCCAAAACATCCCCCAATGCAGATTTATTAGCGGAACAAACCCTATGTTCATGTAACAGGGAAGTAGCTCTAGTATACTGTAGTGCAGCCATTTCGTTTTTTATATTCTGTACCTGTGCTGTCAAAGATAAGCCTTGTGAGTGTATAACTGAATATAAAGTTTCCAACTGCATATGTAAAGACAAATATCTCTTATATTTAGTCACTGCAGCATATTTAGATGTCCTCCTAGCCAAAACAGAGATTTCAGATTTAGTGAGTAACCACCAATCTAGCAAATCCTCAGAAAGTCCAGATAGTGACAGACGAGCTTTCAACAAATCATGAACTTGGGCCAAAAACCTGTCATCAGGTAGCTGTAAAGAATTCAGTTTCCAATATCCCTGTCCCAGTTTAGCATGACGGCCTACCCCTAATGTGGCAGTTACCACATTTTGGTCTGAAATCTCCACTGGAATGGTTTGAGCTTTAATCACCCTCAAAGCTGCAGAGACAAAAAGAAAATCAATCCTAGTGGATAAGGAGCCCTTAAAAAAAGTAAGTCCACCAGTAGGATGACAAACCCTATAAACATCCTGTAAATGACCCTGGACAATAATGTGATTGAGACAATGTGTATCACAGAAATCCTTATCAGTCCGGGCCCCCCGATTTGATTTATGCACTACACAATTAAAATCACCGCCCCATATGAGAAAGCGTGACGTGAACAAAAAGGCTGCACCTAACGAAAGAGATCCACTCGACCTTTCTTTGTAACTGATGCATAAATCACAATTAATCTCCAAGCGTAATGTAAATAAGTAAAATCCAATGTTAAGGCCCATCTCATAAGCAGTTCAACCAACTTGGTAACATGAAATCCATCACCCCTAAACAACACCCCAATACCACTACATGTGTCTAATCCTAAAGAAAAAAGAAGGACCCCATCGCCAAAGCTTTTTGGCCATATTAACCAAAGGAAGGGTATTGAGATGGGTATCCTGAATAAGGCAAATATCACACACCAAATCACTCAAAAGTTGAAAAGTAATCAGGTGCCTACGAGCATTTTTCACACTGTTCACACTAAGGGTGGCTACAGTGAGATGAAATGCCATGGCCATGAAAGAGAATCAGATAAAGGGTCAAAATAAAAATAAGTCAACATCAAGTAACCCTTCCCTTTCTAGTACTTCTCCGGGGTCTCACCCCTGACCGTGAGGGTCGAGTATCCATAGGCAACTCCTTTGATTTACCATTCTCAGAATCAGAGGATACCACAGGTTATAAGGAGGTGTCAGAATCAGCTTCCAGATTGGAAGACTGAGTGTGATGGGACAGGACCTTAAATTTATTACTTAAGAGAACAGAGCCACCAGGAGAAGATACTTTAGCCAATTTGGACCTACCTGTAGTCTGTTTTTGAGCTCATTTCTTTGTCTGAACACTAGGCTCAGGAGGAGGCATAATAATAATATCCAGAGGTTTGTCAGGGACAGGCACAGGTTCAGCAGGAACCAGAGAAACAACAGAAACAGGGGGAAGGGGGCATAAAGGAAGGGTTCTGTACAACCAGTCATGGAACTTCCTGTAAAGGAGGCTCAGAGGAAGGTTCAGATATTGAAACCACTGACTGGGGAACAGGCACCGCAATATCAGGGCATAAAGGAGGACCAGTGACTACCTTAACATGTGAAGAAAGGGACTTCGCCGTAGCAATATCCTTTTTCTGGGCATTAAGCAGGATCACATCCTGATCCGGGCTATCTTCCCTGTTATGGGAAGCCCAAGGACAGGATCTAAAACCATGACCTAGTTCTTCACACAGGTTACACTTTAGTTCAGAATTACAATTTTCATTAGCATGGCCAAAAGATAAACAAAGGGAACATCGTAGTCTATCACAAGCTGCACTGAGATGGGAAGGGGAGCCACATTTAAAACAGGTATGAGGCTGCCCCACATAGAAGCAATGCCCCCGTTCCCTATCTAAAAACAAACTATTAGGTAAGTGTATGGAACCCACATTCGTATTTCTAAGTCGCACCCTATAACGCCAACCACCAGTCCATAAGTGTTCAGAGTCAAATATAAGCTGTGGCAACCCCAAGACATCACAGCGTTTAGCCAACCAATGCATAATATCACTAGCTGCTACATTCTCATTTCTAAACAAAATGGTGACAGTTTTAATAGAAGGTCTAGTAAGTGGGATAGCCCGAAATGGTAGCCATGTGAGGTGTGGGTTTGTAAGGAGGATGCTGTTCCACAGTTGTAGATACTTAGAAGCAAAAATTTTATTGAAGTTGGACAATTACTACGAACTTCAGATGAAAAAAAATAACATAATAACTTCTTCAAAATAAACATAAGTTACCAAGCAGCATCTCAGACACTAGAAGGAGCTAGTGAACATCATATTGGGGTCAGAGTACGTCTGTACCCCACCAGGCTATCTTCAGAACTGAATAAAACCAAGGCTCATATACCAAAAGGAGAACATGTGACTTGTTTAACTCCTCCCTATGCTTTTCAAAATTATCTTTAAACAGCAAAATAAATCTGTTTTCATTTCTGAGCTCAGAATAACATTTCCTTTTAAGTTGTAATGTTGCTAACATCACTTTACAGAAACAACAACTGTTAATAACATTTTAGTTTCAAACACTGCAGGAGTAACTCCGCCTTCTAGTACTGTGCCTTTAAATATGGGAGTTGACCAGTCAGCCAGCTTTATAGTACAGAATAGGAAGTGAGACTCCACACAGAGAAGCAGGTAACCTTTTATGAGGGAAACATTTGTTTGTTTTATAAATTTTTTCAATAGAATGAATTAAAGGCATTCAATCCACTTTTTAGAAGCATTTTAACTAAAGTAGAAAACACAACAAGAAACTTTTATTTAACCTTTGTTTAACGGGAGGGGGTTAAGGCCAACAAGCCACAGTGTTTTACAACTTGTTTTTATAGGCCTTCTTTTGTTTTTGTAGCTTGTTTATGTCATGAATTAGTTGTTTTGTAGTTTCTACTGAATTAATTCCTTTTTCTATGCTGCAAATTGTGTAAAATGCAGGCTGTTTATTTATTTACTCAATAGGAAGCGCTTTGTGTGTTACTGCTGCCATTTAGAATGAGTTTCAAACCAGAAAGACCCATTTTCTACAGCAAACAGGCAGAAAGTCACTTTAAAGGGTTTTTATATGCAAACATTTTGGGACTGCATTTACATTATTTCCACAGAACAACTAGCTTATAAAGCAGCTCTAGCTTACTCCATATAATTACAAGGAGGGGACAAAAGGGGGTGTACCTAACGCTAAATGAGATGCAAAATAAGACCATATGGGGTTTGCATACATAAAGGGGTCATTACAAGACCCACATCACGGATATAACTAAGCGCTCACAATTCCCATATCCAAATGAAATGAAATACTCATTTTTTTTTTTAATTATAATCTTTATTTCATTTTACTTACTTTCTTTTAACATTCGATTACGTCCATGCAGTTCATATAAAGAAAACAGGAAGAGGTACTCACTGGGAATCCCACAGCACACACTCATTAAATATTCCAGTTTGAACTTATGAAGAGTTCATACCATTCTGATTAATAACATTAGACATTGTAACTCAGTGAATCCAAGGTGACCCAGTTCATGGTGACTCAGGATCACTGTAGTTCATGAATCAGATACTATATTCCAGAGAGAATTGTTAAAGATTAATTGCATATCTTGCACTACAATATACAACTACTATGGTCTCTCCTATATAATCAGAAATTAAAGAGTGGAAAAAGAGGGGGGGATGAGTCAGGGGGAGCCCCACTGGATCCATGCAGGCATTTCTACAGAACCTGTTGGGGTAGACTGGGGGGAGGGGGGGAGCTATGGCACAAACATCAGGTCCTTAAGCATATAATATATAAGCCACCTGTTCCATCTATCACTGAATTTCTCTTGTCTGTTATTTAGACTATATGTTATTTTTTTCAGCTGATAGATTTGTTTAGTGGTTGTCCACCAGTCCTTCACAGTTGGGATTCTAGAGGTCAACCAGTTTTTTTGTGATGGCCTTTTTCCCTGCTGCCAAAAGTATGGCCAGAAGGTAGTGGGATCTTGGATCCCTAAAGGCTGCAGGAAGAATAGACAGGAGAAATACCTGCGGGGTAAGTTGAATTGGCCTATCAAATATTTCCTGCAGCTCCACCTGAAGCGAGTGGATATATGATATCAGCTTAGGGCAGGAGTAGATTACATGTGTGAGGTGGGCCTTTCCCTCCCCACACAGATGCCAGCATGTGGAGGAGTATTCGGGGAGTAATGACTTGTAACCTCCAGTGAATTGAAGTAGCGAGACAGAAATTTCCTAGAAAACTCCCACCATTGATGAGAGCCAGACGTGCGAGCTACCTGTCGGCAAGCCTATTCCCAGTGTTCAATTTCTATAGGGCAGTCCAGCTCTTTCTGCCACTTTTGATGTAGTTCAGTTATTGATGCTGGGTGTGTTACCATCAGGGAATGGTAGAGGGCCGAGATCAGGTGTCCCTGACCTGGGGAGCTAAGGAGGTGGTGCAACCTAGTGAACAGAGGGGGCCAGTGTTCAGGGTCATGCACCTCGGCCGGGAGTGATTCATAATAATGTTTTAGTTGTAAGTACCTATAATGGTGGGTGTTAGGCAGGTTAAATTTTGCTTGGATTTCCCGAAAGGACCAGTGTGTTCCCGAGTTTGTAATTTGAAAGAGGTAATTCAGTCCGTATCTTGTCCACAGACAAAAGACGTGGTCCATTCTTCCAGGGTAAAAGTCTGGGAGTACTGCAATTGGGCAAATTAGCGGAAGGAAGGCGGTGATAGAGAATTGCCCCTTAATCTGATTCCAGATTATCAATCTATGTTGCAGCTCTGGGGGTAAGTCCACAGACTCTGCTGGGCGCCCTGCCCCATGATAGAGCTTGGAAAAATACTCCAGGTCTGGGATTGCTGCCTGCTCAATGTCCACCCAATGCGGTTTGTCATTTGACAGATGCCTTGCCATTATATGCGTAAGGTGCGCTGCTTGGTGGTAGCAATAAAGATTAGGAAGGGATAATCCTCCACGATCTCTCGGGCTAGTAATCAACTTCAGTCTAACTCTTGGTTTATGACCTGCCCAGATGAAGTTAGAGATTGCTTTCTCCCAGTTCCGAAACACAGTCCGGGGCAGGGTGATGGGGATATTATTAAAGAGATATAGTGCCCTTGGTAGAATAACCATTCTGATAAGTTCTATCTTCCTAGAGAGACTAAGTGGAGAACTGCCCAGCTGGCTAGGTCTCCTTTAAGGTGAGTGGTAAAGGGAACATAGTTAAATTTATAGGCGTCCCTCAGGTCCCTGGCTAGATTAATCCCCAGATATTTTAGCTTCCCTAAGTCCCATTTGCAAGGGAACTGCTCCCGCACAGCTGGGTCAGGGGAGAATTGAAAAGTCAGGATCTCTGTTTTTGAGATATTAACTTTGTAGCCTGAAAAATGTCTGAAGGTTTCTAATATTTTACTAATTTTGGGTAGAGAGTCCACTGGGTTCTGTATGTATAAAAGCACATCGTCTGTATAAAGTGCAATACGGTGCTCTTCCCCAGCTACCTCTATCCCCTGAATGTCCTCCGACTGTCTGACCAGCTGTGCTAGAGGTTCCATAAATAAGGCGAACAAAAGGGGGGACAGAGGGCACCCCTGTCTAGTACCTCTGTAAAGAGGGAAAGGCTTTGAGTGATGTCCTGTGATTCGGACGAAGGCCCTCGAGGATGAATATATATTTGCAATTACCTGGATCAATGAACTGGGCAGCCCCATGACCTCTAGGACTGAGTATAAAAATTACCAGTGCACTCTGTCGGAAGGCCTTTTCTGCATCAAGGCTCACTAAGGCCGCAGGGTGATCCAAGGCATTCATCTTACGTATTATGTGGTAGGTTCTCTTTATATTATCCATAGTTGTACGGCCTCCTACAAATCCAGTCTGATCCCTGTGTACTATCTGCGGGAGCACTGTTTCCAGTCTGCAGGCTATTATTCCCATAAATATCTTGTAGTCGGTATTCAGAATCGAAATTAGGCGATATGATTCACAGAGTTGGGGGTTTTTACCAGGTTTGGGGATAACGGAGATTGCAGCATAGGCCCAGGTGGGGGGTTGGGGATCTCCATCCAGAACCGAATTACAGGTGCCTAGTAGTGTCGGCAAGAGCAATTCTTTAGTGGTTTTGTAGAACTTTGCTCCGTAGCTGTCAGGTCCTGGAGCTTTCATTGTTTTAGCTTGGGTAATAGCTTCGAGTAGTTCCTGACTTGTAATTGGGCTGAGCAACTGTTCCCCTTGCTCCGAAGTAAGCCTCGGTAGAGTCAGGGGCTGTAGAAATTCTTTTATTTTTTCTAGGACTGCTCAATATTCTGGGGTGTGTAGTGTGGAATAGTACGCCGTGAAAGCTTCTGTCATATCAGGGATCTTATTCAAGGGTCTACCCTCAGTTGGGTGTCAGATCGTAGTTATGACTGTGGCTTTCTTTTGCTTCCTTATTTAATAAGCTAATAGCCTAGAAGCTCTTGGTCCCACCTCATGGTACTTCTGCAGAAGGAAAGTCAAAGCAATTTCTGTCTGCTGCAATGCTAGCCTATCTAGATCCTGTTTAACCTGATTAAGCTGTGGAAGGACAGAATTGTCCCCCTGTTTATGCGCTTCTTGTAAGAAATGCAAGGTTTCCTCCAAGGTGGCTTTATGTTGTCTACGGGCTTTAGCTTGTAATGATGTGTATTTAATAAGGTGCCCCCGAAGTACAGTTTTTATAGTGTCCCAAAGAATACCTGGAGCGATCTTGGGATCTGTATTATCCTCCAGGATCTCTGAGATCTTGTCTTTTAAAAATTCCTTAAAATGTTTAGACTTGAAATGGAAGGGATTTAAATGCCACACTGTGGTTCTCCTCTGTAGGCCCAACTTCCAGGAACTAGTTATGTGTGCGTGATCCGACAGGGAGATATCTCCCAGCTGGACATCTAACAACAAGTTTAGGTGTTCAATTTGGGTAAAGCATAAATCAATTCTGGAGTAGGTGCGATGGACTGCTGAATAATGCATATAGGTCGTTGGAATGAGGGTGCAAATATTGCCAGATATCCATCCATCCCACTTTGGATAGAAACCTGCTCAGAAGCCTCTGCTGTGGGGTTTTCCTTGGGGTGTTAGGGCTTGAGAAGTCATGCTCAGGATTGGGTAACAAATTAAAATCTCCAGCAAGTAACAATACGCCTTTAGTAAACTGCGCTATCCTGTCTAGCAATCCCTTAATTTCAGGTACTGATGAGTCTGGTGGGATGTATACATTTGCTAGAGTGACCTCAGTCTCCCCCAATTGCCCCCTAAGCAGCACCAGCCTGCCCAGTGGGTCCACCCATCTAGCTTGCATTTGCCAGGGGGTATGTTGTGGGATAATTATTGCCACGCCTCTTCTCCTCCCACCCCGGAAAGTTGAAGCGTAAAGCTCACCTCTTGCTATCCTCCCCAATTTAACATGCTCAGTGTGACTGAAATGAGTCTCTTGCAGGTAAATTATATCAGCCTTGCATTTTCTAATCTGCAAGAGGACTCTTGTACGCTTAATTGGGGTGGAAAGCCCATTAACATTCCAAGATAATAATCTCACGGGGGTCTCAGCCATATAAAGGCAGAAATAAGATCAGGGTGTAATACTAGTGTGCCACATGGATCCCAGGGGCCCCCCCATGTCTCATCCATCAACTGAAAGCTGAAACTAAATGGACACAATCGATAATCTGCATATACAAAGCTATTACAGTAAAGTTTTACATTGATGCCATAGCAAAATTGATTGCCTTTCAACTGGCAATTCAGCAACATCAGAATAATCAAAACAATAATGATTGATTTAAAGCAGTGAGTAAACAGTGTAAAAAACTTACAGCATGCTAGAGCCAATTTGGGACTAGCCTTCACCATTATAACATTAACTAGAAAAGCTGAGGTTAACTTCCAAATGTTGGGAGCCTCCAAGGCTCTCCTGTGTGAGGAATTCCTCACTACAGAAAGTGGGGTATCTACGTTAGAGGGACCCCTAGGCACTTCCAATGCCTTAACTGGATAAGGGGGAAGGGGTATTGGTTAGTCACACTCCCGGGTCTCAGCTAAACGAGAAGGTGTTTTACTTCACAGGGAGAGAGCAAGGGAAAAAACTCAGTGAAGTGTTGGTCCGTTTCTCTACAGTTATAAAACAAATCAATTGCTTCTATAGATTCTAAATCCATATGGGATTGTAATCCAAATTCTAATAAGAGGGAAACAAGGTGTACCAAATGTGAGGTAATCTGTAAAGGAAGGGGAGGGGGGGAAGGAGGTGGAGTAATACCACCGGGTAGCTGTGGGATATCAACATACCTCAAGCGAGGTATATGCCATGGAAGGGATAACATCACGGTATGGAGTGAGTCGATGTACATGGCTTATCTATTACCCATAGGAGTAAGTTGCACTTAGAGACTTCAGTATGAGCAACTGTCCGAAAAGGTTGTGATCAGAAGAGGAGAAGAAAAAAAAAAAAGAGGGGAATACACATTAATGCACCAGCAGTTCCAGTTCTAAGGCATGGATGTAGGCTTCAGGTGCTAGGCAAGTAGCCAAATGGTGTCCAAAAGCATTTCGGCTGAGTCTTAGTCCTTTGCCGTTGTAACTATTGAGAAAACCTAAAGGTAGGGAATAAAACGAAGAGGGCTAAACATATTAGGACCTAAGACATAACTGAGGAGAAAATCACGAAAGGAAAACGCCACAAGGAGGGTGTGAGCGAGATAGATAACAGACAGACATTCATAAAATAGAGAAAAAAAAGGGGGGGAGGGTTGATAGCGAGCTGGGTAAGGGAATCAAAAACTAAAGATAAAATAAAACAGGGTTTTAGAAAGTAATGACTGAAGAGTTTAACTTATCTGAGGATTAGTAAAGTAAAACCAGGCAGAGAGTAGATAAGAGGCGTAGTGTTAGCGGGGATGGCCAGCCAGGCAAGTTCAGATTTGCTGTAGACAATTGTGGCTTAGAGTCAGCGAGTTCCACCGAGTTGAACAGCCAAATATATAATTTCTCCTAGTGTCCAGCCGGAAAGTCAAGTTTTCCCTTTGGATTGTTCTTGCAGGGAGTTGACGATGCTGCGAACTGCCTCCAGCCCTTGACGCTTCCTAGCCTCGCGCTGACCTGACTGCCAGACCTGCTGTGATAGTTTTGCAGCTAGGGTGTCTTTAGGTGTACGAGTAGGTGGCTTTTGAATCTCAATTTGGTATTTTTGAAGGCCTTCAGCCGCTTCTTCTGCCGAGGAGTAAGTATGTTGCCCATCCAGATGAAATACAATCAGCTTGACCAGGTAGGGGGTCCGGAAGTGCAGACCTGCAATCTTAAGTGCCTTTAGTACAGGAATGTATGCTTTCCGTCTAGCCATTAACTCGGGCGCATAGTCATTTTCAAGAAACAGTCGTTGCCCCTTATAGTTGATCAGACCATTTTTCCAGGCTGTATGCAAAGTGAGCTCTTTTTCCTGGAAGCGCAGGAAACGGACCAGAATGGCTTGAGGCCTGGAATCAGGAGGAGGTCTTGGGTCCAAAGTGCGGTGTACTCTTTCGAATTCCAGGGTGGATTCAGCTGGGAGTTCTAGTAGTTGTCGCAAAAGGTGACTTATAAACTTATGGGGGTCGCTCTCCTCACCCTCTGGTATCCCCGAGATCCCATTATTATTGCAGCGTTATGCTTTTCATGCCTTCAACTTGCTCCTGTAGTACTGATGTTTTGATTTAGCTGGCGCTATGGCCTGTTCCGCTCTATCAGTTCTGGAGTCTGAGTCCGCTGTGTGTTGCTCCAGTTCTTCTTGTCTTTTCTCTAACTCCCCTATGTCAGTTCTAAGGGCAGCTGTGGTGGTTCTAAATTCATTTCAAAAGTCCCGAAGTTCCGAGAGGACCTGCATCATCTACCTTTGCAGTGTAGTCAGTGGGGGCTGGCCGGATGGTCCTTCACTCCTATGCAAGGTGGTAGAGGCCTGTGAAATCTCACTGCCTGAATCAGACAATCCGCCTTCATCTGGGATTATAGATGATTTTTTCCCTGTCTTCTCCCCATGTTTCATTATTATAACACCTCCTGATATGGTATAAACTAAAATCTTTAATTGTCTAGCAGCCAAAACGGAGGTTTTGTTTGCTGAAGAGGGAGCTCACCTAATTAGGCTTGCATCGGGAGGGTGACGTCACCGGAAGTCCCGAAATACTCATTTTAAACAACTATTGTGTTTCTGCATACCTCACATTAGAAAGGTTCTGAAATGGGGGGGGGGCAACCAAAGAAAGAGCTGTTCAGAACTTCATATACCAGGGCAAGAATACATAAGGGATAGAAAGAACGTTATATAGGTGGCCTGCCTATATAACGTGGAAAGAAAGATGAGGAGTTACAGCAAGAAAGGAGGAGAGTAAAAAGGGCTGTTGCAGCAGACTTAAAAAAAATTAGATCTGCCTGGTATATGGAAGTCTCTGTCACATTCCTCCCCACTTAAGAAGAAACCAATGGAATCTTTCAATAATATCATCATTGGTTTCTTTTACAGTTTCTGAAACGGAACAGATCTCCCATTTTTGAAAGGGGAGATGGAGCTTTAGCCCTCCCTCTCCCAAAGCTCCACTCCGGAGTCCCTTAAACAAAAATATTCTTTGAGAGATACCAAACTAACAGTATCTCTTACTCATTAATTTCATTACTTACTTTAACTCCGGAGTCTGTTATTAACAGATTATCATCTGCACCATAACGTGATAGATAATCAGCGTTGAGGTGTTTCTTTTCTGCTCGATATTGTATTTCAAAATTGTAGGGTTGCAGGGCCAAATACCAAGGCATGACGCAAGGGTTTTTATCCTTCATTATGTGTAGCCAACATAATGGGTTGTGATCAGTTATTACCAAAAATTTTCTGCCCCATAAGTAAAATTTAAGAGCATTTATGGCCCAACGAATAGCCAAACATTCCTTTCTATCGTGGAATATTTACTTTCTCTTAAATGTAATTTTCTGCTGATAAAGTTGATGGGGTGTTCTTCCCCATCGAGTTGGGACAAGACAGCCTCAATACCCTGATTGTACACGTCTGTTTGTACTATGAATGGTTTCTGGAAATTTGGACTATGCAAAATGGGGTGAGAACACAATTTTGCTTTTAAAAGAGTGAATGCTTGCTCACACTGTACATTCCACTGAATCTTTTCTGGTTTATTCTTTTTTGTAAGTTCAATTAATGGACTGGCTATATCTGCGAAATTGGTCACAAAACGTTGATAGTAACCAGCTTGTCCTAGAAAGGCTCTCACTTGTTTTTTTGTTTCAGGTTGGGGACTGTTGGCAATAGCGTCTACTTTACCTATTTCAGGCTTTACTTTGCCATTCCCAATAATAAAGCCTAAGTTTCTGGTCTCTTGCATGGCCAATGAATACTTAGTTGGATTTATAGTCAGTCTGGCCTTCTCTATAACTGATAATACAGTTTAAAGGTGTATCATATCTTCCTCCCAAGATGGACAAAAAATAATGATGTCGTCCAAATAGGCTGCACTATAGTCCATGTGGGGATGTAACAGATGATCCATGTATCTCTGAAAAGTTGCCGGAGCACCATGCAAACCAAAAGACATTTTTGTGAACTGAAATAAGCCGAAGGGGGTACTGAAAGCTGTTTTATCTTGTGAGACTGCATCTAAGGGTATTTGCCAGTATCCCTTTGATAGGTCCAGAGTGTCTATGTATTGAGCATTACCCAGTCTATCCATAATGTCATCGATTCAGGGTGTAGGATACCCATCAAATCGAGATATTGCATTTAGTTTACGAAAATCTAGGCAAACCCTTACACCTCCCTCTTTTTTCTTTAGCACCACCATAGGAAAACTCCATGGACTCATTGAAGGTGTAATTACTCCCAAATGTTGCATTTTTCTGATTTCTTTAATAACTTCCTCCCTCAGACTTTCAGGTAACCTATAGTGTTTATGTCTAATAGGCTTATCAGTATTTACTTCAATGTGATGTTCAACTCCTTCAACTTTCCCAGGTGTTGAAGTAAAAATAGTCTGGAATGTAATAAGGATATTCTGTAGTTCCTTTCTTTGCTCAGGACTTAATCTGTTATTAATGGTCACATCCTTCCTTTCTCCTAAACCATCTAGGCACTCATAAGCTAACTCCAATTCATTTTCATCCTTTTCCGAGTACACAAATAAAGATGTTGGCTTTCTGTCATGCCAGAGTTTTAAGAGATTAGGATGATAGATCTTATATTTTTGTCTTTTGTCTGGGCAGATAATGTCATAGTTCACCGGCCCAGTTTGTCTAGGGACTGTATAGGGCCCCTGCCATTTCATTAATAATTTTTTCTCCGTACATGGCAACAAAAGGAGTACTTTATCACCAGGCTGGAAAGTTTTAAACCCAACCCCTTTGTCATAGTACTGTTTTTGAGATATTTGATGGCCTATATTACTTTGTTGGGCCTTCCTAGCATTCTTTTCTAGTTTGTGGCACAATGAAGTAATTTAGTCTAGTGTAGATGTGGGTACAGTATCAGACTTTGTTCCTTCCCAGCTTTCTTTTATTATGTCCAACACCCACCTGGGATTTTTACCAAAAAGTAGCTCAAAAGGAGAATACCCTGTGGAGACCTGGGGGACCTCATGGTAGGCAAACATTAAGAATGGTAAATACCTATCCCAGGATTTACCTTCCTCATCTGTGAATTTTCTTAGCATTTGTTTTAATGTTTTATTAAAATGTTCCACCAGTCCATCAGATTGAGGATGGTAGGGGGACGTAAAGATAGAGTGTACCCCCAAAGCCTGGTAAAGATGTTGTAATACTTGGGAACAGAAGTTGCTGCCCCTCTCTGTCAGTATTTCTTGAGGTACACCCATTCTAGAAAATACTTTTACCAACTCCTCAGCAGCCTTTTCAGCTGTAACAGTACACATAGGTATAGCCTCTAGATATTTTGAAAACTAGTCACGAATAACCAGAATAAAGCAGTTTCCTTTTGTGCTTTTAGGCAAAGGACCTACTATATCCATGGCTATACAGGTGAATGGGGAGTCTACAGAAGGTAAAGGCTGAAGGGGCACTTTAACTTTTTTAAGGACGGGTCTTACTTTCTGACATTGTTCACATGATCTACAATATTCAGCTACATGATCGTGTATACCTGGCCAGTAAAATCTGTATAATAACCTCTGTAATGTATGTTCCTTTCCTTGGTGGCCAGCTATAGGAATGTCATGTGCAAGCCCTAGCAGTTGATCCCTATAAACAGTAGGCACCATTAATTGTGAAACAATCTCCTCAGTTTTTGGATTAATACACTTTCTATACAAGAGTCCCTTATGAAGCACCATACTGTGTTCTGCTTCTGGATCTTTGTCCACCTGTTAAAAAAAGGTTTTAGTGTAGTATCATTCAATTGGGCTAGTCCAAAATCTGTTTGTCTCTTTAAGTCCTTCAAATCAACAGTATCTTTAGAAGACTGCTGCCACATCTGTTTGTCTTGATGTTTTCCCTTTTTGTTTTTCTTGTCTTGCCAGGAAGCTCAAATAAATCTTCTTCAAAGGGAAATGAGTGTTGTAAGATTGTGTCTCTTTTCTCTTGAGCTTGGGTAGTCATTGCTCCTATATTTGTAGTAGTGGCAAGTAATTGGGAAAAATCCAGGTGATCGTGCCCAATGAAAACTGTTACAGGGAGATGGGAAACCACACCAGCCTCCATTTTACGGGTAAAAGATTGGACTTGAATCTCTACCTGTAGTATTGGGTACTGGATGTGTGTCACCATGAATGCAGGTTACTTGTGTTTGTGTATGAAAATCAGGAACTGCAGGTAACATATTAGCTGTGATCAGTGTTTGTCTGCTACCGGAATCTAATAACCCAACCATGTCCTTTCCATTGACTTTGACAGGTATAATATACTGTCCCCAATTGGCCAGCACCAAATGAGTAGGACTGGTTTTCCTTCTTCGGGAAAACCTTGCAATGTGCCCTTTCCCTTGACAGGAATGACATGTTATCACAGCATTAGATGATTTGGCAACATTTACATTTTTAGCAGTTCCACTAGACATAGAAGTAGTAGCCAAGGAGGGCCTTACCATAGGATGGATTGTACTGGTTCCAGGATACTCCTTGTTCCTATTTGGCATTGCAGTCAAGTAGTCTTCTGCTAACTGAACTGCCTTCTTAGCTGTCTCTGGCCAGTGTTCTCGAACCCACATCTGAACGTCTTGGGGTAAGATACGTAAAAATTGTTCCAAAACAACAGCCTCCAACATTTGTTCTTTAGTATTGGTGGAAGGTTGCAACCACTTAGTACATAAGTCCTTTAATCTGGTGAAGGCCTCCTGGGCGGTATCTGAGGATTGGAATCTTAAAGTCCAAATTCTTTGCCTATATGTCTCTAAACATATGTCATAATGCTTTAAAATAGCTTCCTTTACAGCATCAGTCTTCACTCATTGCATTGTCCACATTGCCATAGGCTAATTGAGCTTTTCCAGTAAGATAAGGTGCAAGACATATCACCCACTGTCCTCTAGGCCATTGACAGGCTCATGCTATGCATTCAGATGTAGTCAGATATGTTTCTATATCATCTGTTGCACTTAACTTAGTAAGTTTTATGTCCTTAGGATTATCACTTGGTGGGGGGGTGGCCTAACAACGCCAATAGCTTGTATGGCTCTCAAAGTATCTGCCCACCTGACCTCATTGCGCTGCATGTCCCTTTCCCTCTATTTCTCCAAGGCAATTTGTTGGATGCATAGCCATTGCAGTAGATCTTGTGCATCTCCAGTAGGGGGTTCTCTCTCCAATTCCTCCTTCTCACCATCTTCCATGGGTACACCAACTACACCATTCTCTTCAGGCTTCTCAGTTTTCCGTCTAACATCTGGTATGCTGGTCATCAAGGGCTGTCCCAACTTCTCTGCCATGGTTCTAGTCATCACACACACTGGTATTTCCTCCAGGGACATCCACGTCCTCCTCCAATACTCTGAGCAGTATTACTGGAAGGATCCCACTTCTCACACCATATGTGAGGTGTGGGTTTGTAAGGAGGATGCTGTTCCACAGTTGTAGATACTTAGAAGCAAAAATTTTATTGAAGTTGGACAATTACTGCGAACTTCAGACGAAAACAAATAACATAATAACTTCTTCAAAATAAACATAAGTTACCAAGCAACATCTCAGACACTAGAAGGAGCTAGTGACTGTCATACTGGGGTCAGAGTATGTCTGTACCCCACCAGGCTATCTTCAGAACTGAATAAAATCAAGGCTTATATACCAAAAGAAGAACATGTTACTTGTTTAACTCCTCCCTATGCTTTTCAAAATTATCTTTAAACAGCAAAATAAATCTATTTTCATTTCTAAGCTCAAAATAACATTTCCTTTTAAGTTGTAATGTTGTCAACATCACTTTATAGAAACAACAACTGGTTAATAAAATTTTAGTTTCAAACACTGCAGGAGTAACTCCACCTCCTAGTACTGTGCCTTTAAATATGGGAGTTGACCAGCCGGACAGCTCTATAGTACAGAATAGGAAGTGAGACTCCACACAGAGAAGCAGGTAACCTTTTATGAGGGAAACATTTGTTTGTTTTATAAATTATTCCAACAGAATGAATTAAAGACAATCAATCCTCTTTTTAGAAGCATTTTAACTGAAGTAAAAACACAAAAAGAAACACTTTTATTTAACAGAGAAGAGGGGGTTTTAAGGCCAAACAAACCACAGTGTTTTACAACTTGTTTTTACAGGCCTTCTTTTGTTTTTGTAGCTTATTTAGGTCATGCATTACTTGTTTTGTAGTTTCTACTCAATGAATTCCTTTTTGTGTGCTGCAAATTGTGTAAAATGCAAACTGTTTATTTATTTACTCAATATCTAAAATGAGTTTCAAACCAGACAGACCCATTTTCTACAGCAAACAGGCAAAAAGACACTTTAAAGGGGTTTTATATGCAAACATTTTGGGCTGCATTTACAGTACTTCCACAGAACAACTAGCCTGTAAAGCAGCTCTAGCCTACTCCATATATTTACAAGGAGGGGACAAAAGGGGGGTACCTAACACTAAATTGGATGCAAACCAAGACCATATGAGGGTTTGCATACATAAAGGGGTCATTACAAGACCCACACCATGGATATAACTAAGTGCTTACAATTCCCATATCCAAATAAAATGAAATACTCATTTTAAACAACTATTGTGTTTCTGCATACCTCACATTAGAAAGGTTCTGAAACGGGAAGGGGGGCAACCAAAGAAAGAGCTGTGCAGAACTTCATATACCAGGACAAGAATACATAGGGGATAGAAAGAACATTATATAGGTGGCCTGCCTATATAACGTGGAAAGAAAGATGAGGAGTTACAGCAAGAAAGGAGGAGAGTAAACAGGGCTGTTGCAACAGACTTAAAAAAAAATAGATTTGCCTGGTATATGGAAGTCTCTGTCACAAGTCACGACTCAGTGTATTTAGGAGTATCATACTTTGTCCAGAATCAATCTAATCCTCTAGGGCTTTGAACACTAACATCATATAAGGAAGAACCTGGTACATGAATCAATGCAAATATTTTGTTTGTAAAAAAAAACCAAAGATCCTTTCAAAAGTGACTTTCCCACAAAGAGATGGTCTGGAGCTACATCAAGACCCCCAATATACTTAAGGCGGACCGCATTCCATCATTGAAAGGGGGGGGGGTTCTTAAACATATCCCTTCTATGAAATTCTTCCCAAGTAGATTTAGCCTTGTCCCCAGGGTCAGGAGAAGGGCTTGGAGGAGGGTCAGGGAGTGGGACATCCATGTCCATTCTATCACCCCACGCTGGTCCCCTAGAGCTAGGGCCTTCATCACCCGAAAAGGAGGGAGGCAAAGAAGGAACTTTAGCCAGCAGAATAGTATCCAATGCAGGATGCTGAACATCCTCAGCTTGCAAATCCAAATCCAGGCTACCAGGCAAAGGTGGAGGCATATCTATCAAGGGGGCTGTTGCCCTCCACAACCAGGTATCGGGCTATGGGCAGGGTCAGGTATCCAATGCCCGAAACACCTGGTTTCCAACCCGCACTCTGCAGGGAGGCCTCTAAAGAGACAGGTAGTGGGATAGAACAAGGCAACAGAGTGGGAAGAGGCAAAACAGGTGAGACAGTCTGCACATTAGGAGGTGAAACACACGGTCTAGGATGCATACTACTCACAAGTTCACCAGGAAAAGTCACCGCCGAGTTCAAAGGCGGAGAAAACACTGCTCGATCCAGATTTGTAGGAACCGAAAATTCCAACGGAGCATGGTGCAACACTGGTGGGACCGGTGCTACAGAAGATTGTTGCCGACTCTGCACATCCAAAGAGCCCGAAGGTACTGCATCCTGAATGAAAGTAGGAAGAGCCTCCACAGTCCCTAGTTCTGGCGACAGAGTCTGTGTCCCAGGAGAGGCTAACTCAAAAGGGCCAACGACATCAACAACAGCAAGTAGCTGGTCCCTATGTGCAGCAAGGAGAGACTTCAACCAAAGTTCATCTGCAGGCAAAAAAATCTGATGATGCAGAGGCAGACTGAGCAGGTAAAGATTCATCTGGTACAGCAAGATCCACAAGCATATCAACAAAATGGTCAGACATCCTCAGTACTTCAGGCTCCAAAGCTGGACCTGTAGGAGCGGAGCTCTGCTCTCCTGCAGGTACACCAGCAGAATGACTGGGTCCCATGAACGAATCCATGGTCCAACAGCGCCCCCACACAGAGTTTGGGAATTTCCCTGGTGTAGTGGCCAAATTTTCCTCATTCACTAAAACATACCACCAACAGCTTAATCTGGCTCAAGGTCAGTTGACATTTAAATGTATCCCCCCTCCCCCGGGTCATGCCCAAAAATAGGCAGGATTTGTCTAGTGCACTTACCCAGTCAACAAAAACTAAATAAAATAAAAAGGATGGAATAAAGTGCACTACAAAACCATCAAAGAGGATTTTAAAATGTTTAGTGCAAAATGTGTTTACTAAGTCTGTTCATTCTTTGGGTGAATATAACACTTCAGTCTCAGCAAACATGTTTTACACAAAACATTTTTAAATCTTCTGAAGAGCTTTACAATTTGTTTTTTCTCCTAAGACTTGCTCCTGGTATGAAGCTCCATTCACTTGCTCTGAGTAATACTGAATACTGTTTGTCAGGCTGTAGTCATTGGGGACTCCATAGGTATAGCAGGGTTGGAGGTGGAGGCTACATTGTCTGATCAGCATTGTAACCCAGGTGAGGAGGCTGCATGCCATGAGTGTTGGTTAACTATGTGCTGTACAGGGTGAAGCAATACAGCTGGGAGAAGAGCAGATGGTTGTCATCAAATAACAGGCTTAAGAAGTCCAACTGATATGAGGAGGTAATTGATAGCAATGAGGGTGTTATGAAAGTAAATGGTATACAGGAGGATCTTTCCAAAGGTTCTTTTAGTCTTGGGGGCCACAAGGGGAGCAACAAAAGTAGGGAAATGTAACATTACGGTTTCCAACCCCAACTCCCCATTCCCACCCCTCAAGCACCAAAAGGAAAAAAAATAGGGTTTTGGTCTAAGGAGTCTTGGCGAATCAGTAGCGGGGTCTTCCTTGAGGTTGTCAACCATAATGCTCTCCTCCCCAGCCCATAGACTCCAGTCTGAAACTCAAGGTATAGCTTCAAGCCAGTGCTTCATAGAGATACACTATTCAAAGGTAGTGAAGTATTTCTCACCAAATGCTGCCAATACAGTTTCTTAGAAGCATGCATAGAAACTTTAAAACTGTTGGCAGATAAGGACCTCCTGGCCCACCTAGTCTGCCCTAAATTCTCTATTTATAGTGCCACTACAGACCCTACTTGGACTCTGGCTTACACCCCATCTTGCTTCTAAGATTCCCTTGTGTCTATCCCATGTATTCATAGAAACATAGAATTTGACGGCAGATAAGGACCGCTTGGTCCACCTAGCCTGCCCATTTCCCTAACTAACAGATAAGCTGCAGATCCTAGTTTACCAACAGCCTACTTCCTCCTACCCCCCACTAGAACTGCCTTATGTCTGTCCCATGCATTCTTGAATTCTTCCACTGTTTTTGGCTCTACAACCTCCTCAGGAAGGCTGTTCCATGCATCTACAACCCTTTCTGTGAAGAAATACTTCCTCACATTACCTCTGAGCCACCCCCCCTCTATCTTCAAATTGTGTCCCCTTGCTTTTGCACAACTCTTTTTCTGAAAGATGCTACACCCTTGGACTTGGTTGATTCCCTTAAGGTATTTGAAAGTTCTATCATGTCCCTCCTCTCCCTCCTTTCTTCGAGGCTATACATCTGTTTTTTTTTAATTCTTTTTCCCTCCTGGTCATGGTCCTTGGAGTCTCTCTCCGGCATCCAGCTGAATACTGCCCTGCCTGAAGTCCCCCCTACTGAAACTTCCTCTCTCCTCCTCCCTGCTTCAATGCTGGCACCCCCTGCTTGACCCCTCCGGTGTGGGGCTGCCCCTCCTATGTTGAGCACACTTGCACAGGGCCTCAGGAGGAAGAACCCTGAAGGTCAGCCAGGTCAGACCCGGCAGTAGGCATGGAGGTTGGTGCCATCGCCTATCCCCAGGACCGAGTTTTTCCATGTTCTGTGGTTCCTCCCCAGTGCGTGGGCATGCCCTGACACTCTGGTGCATGGCAACCCTGCCAGCATCAGCCACACTAGTACATGCTGCCTGGCTTGCTGCAGTGCCCTCCGGTCTTCACCAGGGGTCCCTCGCTTGCTGAGCCAACCCAGCCCCTTTAGTCCAGGGAGGAGAGCACCATGCGAGTGCTCAGTCCTTAACCCTCTCCTGCCGACCTGTGGCACCCAAGTCCATTCCCGAACCCGGGTCACCAGTGCAGCATGAGGTGTGGCGTCCAGCACCTCAACCCTCAGTGCCACTGGGCCAGCTCGAGGCTACACATCTTAAGCTTTTTTAGTCTTTCTTCATATGTCTTCTGGTGCAGACCCTGTATCATTTTGGTTGCCCTCCTCTGGACAGCCTCCACCCCGTCTATGTCTTTCCGGAAATGGGGTCTCTAGAACTGTACACAGTATTCCAGATGTGGTCTTACCAACTGTCTGTACAGAAGGCTAACAACTTCCTGTTTTCTACTGGTGATGCCTCTCCCTATGCACCCCAGTATGCCCCCAGCATTCCTTACTGCCTTCTCACATTACTGGCCCACCTCTAGGTCATCTGATATGACTACCCCCAGGTTCCTTTCCATTTTTGTTGTTGTCACTATCTCACCCCCCCATTGTGTACTCTTCCACAGGGTTTTTATTTCCCAGGTGCATTACTTTGCATTTCTTTGTGTTGAATCTAAGCTGCCATACATTTGACCAATCCTCCAATCTTGCCAAGTCCCTTTTCATCCTTTCCACCCCAACTTGTGTACCAACCATGTTGCAGATCTTTGTATCATCTGCAAAGAGACATACTTTCTCTTCCAGTCCTTCTGCAATGTCACTTGTAAAGGCATTAAAAAGGACCAGCCCCAGTATTGAACCCGAGGTACCTCACTAGTAACCCTCTTTCTTTACTGTGGACTCCATTTACTACTACCTGCTGTGTCCTGTTATCCAGCCAGTGTTTTATCCAGGCTACCACCCTGGGACCCACACCTAGGCTGGCTAATTCTTTTACTAATCTTTTGTGCGGGACTGTGTCAAATGCTTTGCTAAAGTCTAGGTAGGCCATGTCTACAGTCCCTCCCTGGTCTACTACTTTGGTCACCCAGTCAAAGAAATCAATTAGATTTGTCTGACATTACCTTTCTGCTGTGAATCCATGCTGCCTTAGGTTCTGTGCCCCACTGGTCTCTAGGTACTAAACAATTATTTCTTTCAGAAGTGATTCCATAATTTTCCCTACCACTGAGGTCAAACTGACAGATCTGTAGTTTCCTACCTCAGTCTAGCTCCCACTTTTGTGAAGGGGAATCACATCTGCCCAACTCCAGTCCTCAGGTACCACACCATCCTCCCATGATTTTTTAAAAAGGGTAGTCAGTGGTGTTATTAGTTCTTCCTTTAGTTCTTTTAGAATTCTGGAGTGAATCCCAGTAGGTCCCATTGCTTTATCCACCTTCAGTTTTAAGATTTATTTCAGAACCCTTTCTTCTGTGAAAGGACTAATATCAACCCCCCAATCCAGAGTGCTTCTATTGACTGTATTAGATATCTCCCCTGCTTTTCCATTGTGAATACTGAGCTGAAGTATTCATTCAGTATCCCTGCTTTTTCACTGTCGCTCTCTGTCCAACCACTTTCCTCTTTATTCGGCCTCAGTACCCCTGCATTAGGCTTTCTTTGCTCCCTAACGTACCTATAAAAGGTTTGGCTACCTCTTCCTCTGTTTGGGCATTTGCTATTCTGACTGCTTTCCCTGCTTCCTTCTGCTTTAACTGATACAGTTCTCTGTCCCTCTCCTTCTGTGTTTCCTTATACTTTCCGAATGCTATCTTTTTCTCCCCTACTTTTCCCGCCACTTCTTTTGAAAACCATAGTGTTTTTTTTCTTTTGTTTTGATTTGTTTATTTGCTTCACACAAAGGCTTGTTGCCTCTGTGATGGTGGTTTTGATGTTTCCCCATTGTTGCTCCACCCCAGCTTCTTGCCGGTTTGCTAGTGCTTTTCTGAGGCACTCTCCCATTTTGACAAAATCAGCCCTCCTGAAGTCCAGTACCTCCACTTTTGTATGGCTTGACTCTACTCCTAAGTTTATCATGAACCACACTGTTTGGTGGTCACTTGTTCCCAGATGGCTACCCACTTCAAGATCAGAGATCCTCTCTCCATCCCCATTTGAGAGTACCAGGTCTAAGATTGCTGCCTCCTGAGTGGGTTCCAAAACAAACCATCTGAGGCATGCCCCCTGTAGGGAATCGAGAATGGGCATGTTCTTGGATGTGGCTGCAGCCAAAGTGCTCCAGTAACCATCAGCAATATCTCCCCTTTCTGTGCCATCCCAAGGATGTCTTCTATCATTTTCTTGTCCAGTTCCTTCCTCTGAGACGGGGGTCTGTTTACAACCCCTGTGCATACTGTGGTGCCATTTCCAGTCTCCAGGGTGACCCACAGTGCCTCCTCTCCTCCCTGTTTACCCTTTAGTTCTGTTGCTTTGATCCCTTCCCTTACATAGAGAGCTACTCCACCTCCTCTTCTTCCCTCCCTCCCTGTACCTCTTGTAAATTGTGTACCCTGGTATGTTGACATCCCAGTCATGGTTCTCTGTGTACCATGTTTCTGTGACTGCCACAATATCCAGGCATCCCTCTTCCATCAAGGCCACTATTTCAGGGAGATTTTTACCTAGACTACGGGCGCTGGTACTCATTACCCTCCATTTTTTTATGTCTTTATTTCTTTTTGCCCCGTCCTTGTCCTTACTGCCTTTGTCTTTTTCTCCATTTACTCCTGCCCTTCTTCCTATCGACTGCTCTATCTTGGTGTTTACCTCACTAACTACCCTGATTTTTTTGGGGGGGCTATGATTTCCCTTCTTCTTATCAGTGCCCCCCCGGCTAGTTTAAATGCTTGCCAATGAAGCATTTAAACCTATCACCTTTCTTAAATCCTGTGACTGTTTTAGCTCCCACCATTTCCACTAGAAGGCTATTCAAGTGTCCATGACCCTCTCTGTGATGAAGTACTTCCTTACATTTCCTCTGAGCCTCCACTCCCACTTTATATTGTGACCCCTTGTCCTTGAGCTTATTTTTCTTTGGAAAATACTTACTTCCTGTACTTTGTTTATTCTGGCATGGGGTCATAATGTCACAAGACATTATGCTGCATGCAAAATTGAGCTGCCAATACAATACAATTTCTGCCATGAGGCATGTCTCTTTTTTGTGGGGGGCTCTACCTCCCCACACCCCATTATAGGGGTCTATGCCTCAAATCCCCCAATAAAGATTCTCAACTCCGGGGGTGGTCAACTTGGGGATTGCACAAATAGTAAAAAAAAAAATACAATTGTCTGGGACTGGGAATCAAACACATTCCCAGATTCAGCACTTTGGTTCCATGCTGCAGTGGCTCAGTCCATTGAGCCATAGCAGCTGCTCAATCAAAACCCATCCCAGCAGAGGTCCTGTCCTCCTGCTTGGGATGTTTCAAGTGGTGCAACACTGTGTACAGCAGTATTCGTGGTATTGCACCACTCGACATAACCTACAGAGCTGTTGAGGTTTAGCCATAATGTCGTATGCTATTAAGCGTGCAACATTATGACCTGGTAGGGTTTATTCCTGTGAGGTATTTGAATGGTCTCTGCACCCTAATTGGTACCTCCACAGGTATATCATAGACAGCTAGCACTTAGGTATATGTTATACTAACATATAGGGCTTAGGGCATCTACTGTACAAGAGTAGATGTCTGGATATGTGTACATACTACTGTTATATGCTTTACTTTCTAATATACACATGTATTTCATGCTTGCAAGATGCTAGGACACCTGTGTCCTTGTAATTATTATAATATATGAGTGGGCATTGCCATCTTCAGATGATTTGTATTATTACATGGCTATGTGCAAACTGTACTTCTTTGTCTTTACAAAGTGATGACTACTACAAAATTGTATAATGTTATCTTGGACTGAGAAGCCACCTATAATTTAGCCAATAGGGCTCATCTCTGTAACGAGAAATGTTTCTATCTTTTATTTATTGAAATGTTTTACCAGGCAAGGCACACTGAGCAACAGAGGAGAGCAACTGTATACATTTGTACAAGAAAACAAAATTACACAAATGAAATTACATGATGGTACATAAGTATAATACCACAGAAACATGAAGTAGGAGCAACATAGGAAACATTGCAACAAGGAGTTCTCCACATTGTTACATGGAGTGAGAGAGAAATTGTACAAATAATTATAATGACAAAGGGTGTAAAATATATCTACATACATGTCAGCTACTATCTACAGTAGTGTGGTAGACAGAAAGTCAAGGCTAGAAGTGCAGTAGGGGGTAAGTGCAGAGGTTGGTGGATATATGCCAGCATTTGCAGCTGTAGCTATAGCCACTGGTCAGGCCACGTAGGATCTGGGATAGGGCAGTGGGGGAGTAAGGGAGAAGGAAGACAAGAGGAGAAGGGGAAGGGGAGGTCAGTGACACTGGCAGTTTACAGTGTAGTAGTTTGTCAGGGCAGAGGAGATGGAATACCTAGAGGAGGAGTGAAGGATTTGTGCCAGCAGGTCATTCCTGATCTTACAGTAACCACGGTAATTATCATAGGTTAATAATGCAAGACATTACGTCTTCTACTTCGGGGAACCCAGGAGACATGGAGATTCCTCCAGGTATAGAGATCACTTAGCATTGGCTCCCAGTTCCTATTGGTAAGAACTGCTTAGGACAACTGTGATTTTCCTTTTGGTAGTAATAAACACGTTTATTACTCTTACGTAATGTCTCTGTGATTCCTTGCATGCCCATTATTGCCAAGAACCTGAGAGTGAGGTTTAGACCTCCTGACAACTGGTGACCATGAGCAGGCAATATTTGGAGTTTTGCAAAGTTTCACTTGTTGCTACACTTTTCCCTTCGAAACGGGGACTGTGGGTGTGCATTCCTGCATCACCTCTTCTGTTTTACACCCACTTTGTGATCACTTACAAAGTCTGGCTGCTTACTGGGTGTGGTCGATGCTGACTCACCTCACCCTATGGCAGTTTTGAATTGAAAGCTTACAAGTGCACAGTAGCCCGACTGTAAATAAGTGTACCTGTTGTGGATCGATACATGGCACAGCATATTTTCACAGTTTGATTTTATGTTCCCTTCCACACACTGGCCACAGTATTAAATATCTGCGCAGGCTTGACACTCGATGTCTCAAACTTCCTTGCCTCCCATGGAGGATGCGCTGACTTTGTGTAGAACACAAGTCAATCTGAAAACCCCGTACTGGGGATTTCAACCTAGTACTCGGAGATGAGACAAACAATCAGGAAGTGAGAGGCTAAGGGGCTGTTGGTCGCAGCTCTCTACACTGCTGTAAAAGCCTACCAACTGAGGTTTTGAACCCTTGAACTGCAAATCTCCTCTGTTAAACAAGAGATGGGACTGCAGGAAACTGAATATGTGAGATGTGAGCAGGATCTGGATTCTGAACTCCAGACACTGCGGAATGAAAAGGATTCCCTTTTGCATCATTCTGCTCAGACTAGTGAGCAGGAAATTTGTATGTTGAAGCAGGAGTGTGAAAGTTTGAGACAGGATAAGAGGCAGGCTTTGCAAATTAATTGATTTGTTAAGTAGAACAAATGAAGAGATGTGTGAGGAGTTGGAGAGTTACAGGATGAGCTAAACCAGGTACGTACTGACTTAGAAGTAGCTACCAGGGACAATCGCAAATTGAGCACCACGCATACAGTGTTACAGAAGCAGATGCAGGATGATGTAGATAAGAGTGTTGCAAAAGTGAGTCATCATGAAAGTGAAGCCAAAATAGCAAAATTGCACCATCAGCGAAAGGTGCTGACTGGTCACATCAAGGCACTGGGAGGTGTAGCCCCCTGTCTTGATGATGTCATCTGAAGTGGAGGAGTCAGATGATGATATCTCTCAGTACAATGCCCAGTCACACCCCTGCTATGGCCCAGATACCCCTCCCCACCATCCACAACATGGCAGGACCCCAACCCATGACCCCACATCCCTACGTCATTGACAGAATGATGCACATCATGGGCGACAACAACATGGCGACCCCCATGATGGGGGTAAGCAGGCTGAGGTCTGGTCCTGATGGCACCACCAAAGCTGTTACTGATGTTGAAGACAGACAGGAGATAGAGACAATGATTGAGAATGCCTTAGGCAATGTGCCCATCTCCAAGAGAAATAAACAGGCTCTTAGAATCCAGATTAAGCAACTTCCATGAGAGGCTGGTTCTCAGGAGGGCATGGTTCATACTGTGGCTGAGGCCACTGCTCAGGCAGCCCTGGATGGTGACTGAGGTAATCTACCTCTGACTGATCATCCCAACAATCCCCTACAAATGGCCTATTCTGTTCCGCAGATAGCTGACAGCATTGGTCGGATGAGCCCATCCGACAATCTCAGTTGCCACTTGAAGAAGGTGCATGTTAAATGTGAGATGCTTAGTCTTGCTTCAGACTACCAGGTCCAGATCCTACACCAGACTATCAATCCTGGCCTGTGGGCAAAACTCCCCGATACCATCCACCAGAACGGCCATGCCACCTTTAACAAAGTAGCAGCTGAGCTCATTTCTGCACAAAACCCAGGTGTAGTAGGAGTGATGCTCTTATACCCTGTGAAACAGAATGCAAAATAAAGTCCATTGACTTTCCACCAGAGGCTCTGGATGGCCTACTGAGCAGGGAAACGCCTTGTGGGGGAAGTCGTAGATGTAGACCTTACTGAATAGAATACCCTGTTCCTTAGGAACATGATCCCTGCAGTAAGAGAAAAGGTAGAGCCAGCCACCTACCCCAACATGGAGAGGTTTGCTGAAATCCCTCAGAAAACAGAGTGAGTTTATCAACTCTACATCCGTGATTCAGGTTCTGGTTTCAAGAAAGTAGCCGCTGTGGAAGCCATCCCAGAGGCCACGCACTACACAGTGTAGGGACAGGCCCAAGAGAAACAGCCCCTCCCCACAGACAACCAACACCCCCAGCAGGCCCAACCACAACAGCAACAATCCTAGGGTGGGAACCAGAACTACCATAAGAATAAGAAACACCATAAAAATAATAAGGGTAAACAACAAAGATCAGGCCCTTCATATAGGAAAATAGCCGATGAAAACCAGAAATTCTGAGACCTTTTAGGGCAGGTGCGCTCCGTAATGGATGCTATTCACATTCGGGCCCTTGCTGCAATACAACCAGGAGAACAGGCCTCAGCAGGCCATGGAGATGCCAGAAGTCCAGGTCCTCAGGCCCTTACAGGCTTAAATGTGGAAGTGGCTCCCTATATTGCATCAGTACAACATGGTGAAATGGTCCAAAGGAACCAGGCCCAGACCCTCTTTCACAAGCTCCCCCATGCTTCCACTGGTACAGATTGGCAATTACAAGCCCCAGTCCAGATTGTAAACAAGCTGGTCTTGAATACAAATGGTAGGTCCTGCACAGAGGCTGAGGTCAGGGCCACCTACTCACAGTATTGTTGGATACAGGCGCGGCCATGTCTGTATTACAGGATGACAACCCAGGCACATCACTCTGGTCTACCAGATGGAGGACCAACATGTCTGGTGTGGACAGAACTAGGTTACCTGCATACAGCTCCCTGCCATTACCTGTGACACTGGGACACCTGAAGACCTACCATACCTTTCAGCTGATGGTATTGCGTGATCACTCTAGTATAATTGGAAATTACTTTTTGGCACCACATGGCTGTGTGGTGGAACTAGCCAACATGTTATTGATACAGATTCAGGGACAATATCACACCATCATGATCCCTGACTCTCACATGGTTGCAGCCATACCTGCAAACAACAAAGAGTATGACATCATATATTTATTTAAGAACCATGAGCTTTTCTCAGAGCTACTCCCCATTCTACAAAGACATCTGGAGGCATTCATCAACAACAAGCATGACTGTGGAAGAATGCATACTGTCATTGAGGTGACAAGCCCAGCACATGAGAGGCAATGGCAATACCCTTTTCTACCTGAGGCCTTGCCCTCTCTTAGGGAAGCAATTAAATCACTCCTCAAGCAAGGTGCAATCAGGACATGTGTTTCCACTGCAAATTCACCAGTGTGGCACTTGAAAAAACCTACAGGTGCCTGGAGACTTACTATTGACTACAGAAGACTAAACCAGGTCACCCTCAATTGTGCCACAACTCTGGCATCAGCACCAGATGTGCTACAACTACTGACCCCTGACCGACAATGATTTAGTGCCCTGGACATCTCCAGTGGTTTCTGGTTATTGCCATTGGCCCCCAAAAGTCAATAGAAGTTTGCTTTCACCTTTGAGGGCAGGCAGTACATGTGGACCTGCTTGCCATAAGGGTTCCACAACAGCCCCTCCCTGTTCCATTTGCACATGATGGACACCCTTGAGGGTTTCTCCACACCCCAGTGTCTTTTGCAGTATGTGGATGACCTGTTTTTGGCCACAGCCACACAGGAACAACACCTGGATCTCTTGGATGAACTGTTGACCCTCATCTAGAGGGCAGGCCTTAAGTGTAACCCTACAAAAGCACAACTACTTCAGAAGGAGGTGCACTTTCTGGGCCTAAGGATAACATACCAAGACTGCAGCCCTACCTGGAAGAAAATGCAGTGATTACAAGATATGCCACTGCCCACAAGCATGGCCACCCTTAGAAGGTTTCTGGGTATGGTAATCTGTTCTAGAGATTTTATCTGTGATTTTGCTCAGAAGGCCACCCCTCTGTATGAACTACTGAAAAAGAATGTTCCCTTGATTTGGTGCTCCATTCACACCCAAGTTGTGATATCACTGAAACAGGCCTTGACTTTAGCTCCAGCTTTGGTGAACCCCAATCCAGCCCTGCCATTCCATCTGGAAAGCATCACCTCTGACATTGCAACATCTGATGTATTGGCCCAGAAGGTTCATGGCACCTTGAGACCACTTGAGAAAACACTCTCCAAAGACTCAAGACCACCACATGGTGGCATGGTGTTACCAAGGATGTAAAACAGTGCATAGACAACTGCCTTGTTTGTGTGCAAAGGAACCCCATCCCTACCAAATGAATTGCCAAACTGCTACCACAATGGCATTCTGGCCCTTGGCATGCCATACAAATCGATTTTATTGGTCCTCTGACCAGTACCAGCAGAAACAACAAATACACCCATGTCACTGATCTATTCTCAAAGTGGGTTAAAGCTTTCCTCACTAAGACATGCACTGCCAAAACCACTGCCAAAATCCTGGTGGAACATATTTTGTCTAGGTGAGGCCTATCTCTTAAGGTAGAATCAGACAAAGGAACCAGTTTTACAGTTGAGTTAATTAAAGAAACACTTGAGTTCCTTGAAGTTCATCAGAAGTTCCACATAACATACCACCCACAATCTTAAGGTCAAGGAGAGAGCCAACAGATGGATTAAGCAAATGCTTCCCAAATCCATTGAGGACAATTCCAAGGATTTGGATTCCCTACTGCTGTTAATTCTTATGGTAACTAGGGGTACACCCTCAGCCACCACTCAGTTGACACCCTTTGAGGTGATGACTGGTAGAAATATGAGACTACCTGAACACCTGTTGTTTGACCTGCACACCCCCACCACAGACCATGTCTCTGTGGATCAATATGTGGGAAAACTTAGACAAGATCTCATACACACACATTTGTATGCTGCTAACTGCATGGGAAAGGCCCAGTAACAGTCCAAAATACAGTTTGACAAACATGCGTAAGAAGTGGATTGGCAAATCGGGGATCAAGTTATGGTTCTCAAACTTGCACACCCAACAGATTCCTTCTCCAATAAGTAGGAAGGACCCTACCAAATTGTCAACAAGCTCAGTCCAGCAGTCTATCAGGTTAGATTCATGCAAAACAACAAACTGACTGACAAATGGTTACATGCAAACCAGTTGAAACTGTATAAAGGAGTATAATTACTTTTCCTCACCCCATTGGGCAGAATAGTACTAACTTACTAATGTCTGATTTTCCTTTTCAGATACTTTGTCAAGATGGCTATCTTGTTCCATTTTCTCCTTATCTCAGGTGTAATCCTCTGCATCCAAGGCACGGTAAAGCACCTCCTTCCTCACCTTGATCCACCTGCAACTACCCCAGAGGGAGTCTCTATCAGTATTCCTACAGTTTGATTTCTGTCCAGGAAGGTTCAGATGCCTACCTCACTGCCTCAATTGTTGCTCCTGATAAATCTACCCTACAAATTGAGTGGCAAACCCAGTCTCAAGGACAAATGCTCCTCGTGGCCAAACTCTCCAATGGAACTTTCCATGGTTGGCCCAACACAAAATTATCCCCAAATGGTTCTTTGTCCTTACTCCAAACCTCTCTTAAACATTCTGGTTTGTACAATATTATCACTTTGATAGACCCTTCCTATTGTAACTCATTGTCTAAAGACTCTGCCAGGAAATTTTGTGCTTTACACAACAAGGCTTTAGCTGCCATGTACTTATCTGTGTTACCACCTACTGAACAACAGCTTTTGGAATGTCCAAAACACACCCCTAGTCCTCATAGTGGTCTCGCAGCACCTGCTTCACCTGCTACACTTATTAATTACTTACAATTTATGCATATACCTGTGTTGTTTAACTTACTGTAATATGAAAGAATTTGGTATGTGTCATACTACTAACAGATGGCTGTTTTATAGTACTTTGTTACTTGATAGCTTAGCCACTTTCCAGATTCGTAACCAAGACCCTATTGCCGGGGTACATACCACTGAGCATAGAGGCAATTTTAGAAGAAACACTAAAACAGATGATCAAAGACATAAAATAAATATATGTGACACATCCAATGTCACTGGTGCTCCAGGTACCCTGACTGGTGTTTTTGGTACTGCAATGTCTATATGGAATATGCAGACATTGCCACTATCAAAGCACACTCACAAAAGTTTCAGACTGGTATGATTAATGACATCATACCCCCATTATTGCGTGGTGTGGATGGCCTTAGTCAGAAAGAAAGATACACTATTTACAGTATGAACAACATCGCTAAGGCTTTTACAGATTCTAAAGATAAGATTAACTCCCTCATTGCACAGAACAACAAAGAAGCAGATAAACAATACATTACCCATGAAATATTATGTTCAGCTTATGGCTCTTACATTATTACTACTACCATCAATAATCTCTTCCGTGATCTAGAATCTAGAAGAATCCCTGCTATTATACATAATTGACACATCTCTAAATGGTATTGTCCTCACTGTAAATCCTCTGTGTTGCCATGTGTATGCTACAGACTTTAACTATTCCAATTTCAACTGCAGGGAATTTGGGGTTTTGTGACCAGGCACCCTAATACTGGTCCTTGCTTTACTTCTAAGAAATGTTCCATTAAGGATACAATGTTTGTGTCTTTCACTGATTCTTTACTTTGCATTGATCCTACTACAGCTCTATTTGACAAACTAGCCTCTGTACACTCCATTGGGCACCTTGATGAAGACATCTACAGAGAACGCCTCGACTTACCTCCTCTACTGGCTTTCCATTCTCTTCTGGACACATGGGTCACTCCACATATGGATTGCTGTGTGAAGAATGGGTATATTCATTTGTGCCTCTGTGACATATTTGATGTTATTAAACCTGTATGTGGCTATTTCCCAGACAGTATCAACTGGTCCTTTTCCAATGGTGATGACATCACCACTAATGGCACAGAATATCAAGACTCAACATCTGTGCCAGATGATTCGAAGTTGTACCAGTCCTATCGGGAGGAGGTTCACCGCCTGACAACATAGATTTCTAAACAGGCTTATACTTGCCCAGTACAGTTACAAAAATGGAGACTGCCTATAGTAAAAATGCTAAATAATTCTGATGGGGAGTATTGTATAGCCACCAACCATAGGTCATATACATATGGTTTAAAGATATGTTCTATTGATAGTCCGAACTTCTGTTTTGTAACCCATCAATGGATGGTTATTGGGAACACTGTTATCACCCCCGTCCCCATTATGGATGCTGATATCATTGATGGTAACCCCAATTATCTGCTTATGCTTTCACAGTATTTACCTTACTTTAATGTACACATTGATCCCATCACCTTAACACTGAAATCGCTTCTAGACAGAAAAGACATCCACCTCATCCACATCAGCAATAATATATCTAAAGCTAATGAAGCTGTCCTTGCACTTATTAATGATGGTGATATGAATGATGCAGTTACTAACACTTGGATAGAGATTACCTTTAAAGGTTTTGTTATTATACAACCATTTTATACATTTTTTCTCATTATTATGCTTTGCTGCCTACGGCGCACTTTATGCCAACACCATGAGCAGCTAGAGTTCCTTTACAAGGCTCATGCATCAGGTCTGTAAATGACCCCTGCTCCCTATCCTATTCTTTACTCTTGCTTGTGTTGCCCCTGAGAGGCAACAAGGGGGGGAATGTTACAGAGGTCCCTGCACCCTAACTGGTACCTCCACAGGTACACCGTAGACAGCTAGCACTTAGGTATGTGTTATACTAACATATAGGGCTTAGGGCATCTACCATGCAAGAGTAGATGTCAGGATATGTATACACATTACTGTTATAAACTTTACTTTTTAACATATACATGTATTTCTTGCTTGTAAGATGCCAGGACACATGTGTCCTTGTAATGATTATAATATATGAGTTGGTTTTGCCATCTTCTGATGATTTGTATTACTACACAGCTATGTACAAACTGTACTTCTTTGTCTTTACAAAGTGATGACTACTACAAAATTGTATAATGTTATCTTAGACTGAGTAACCACCTATAATTTAGCCAATTGGGCTGATCTCTGTAACTCGAAATGTTTCTGTCTTACAGTAACCATGGTAATTATCATAGGTATATAATGTAAGACATTACATCTTCTACCTCGGAGACCCCAGAAGACATGGAGATTCATTGAGGTATAGGGAATGTTTAGCACTGGCTCCCAGTTTCTATTGGTAAGACTGCTTAGGGCAACTGTGATTTTCCTTTTGGTAGTAATAAACAAGTTTATTATTCTTTTGCAACATGTCTGTAATTTCTTGCATGCCCATCATTGCCAAGAACCTGAAAGTGAGGTTTAGATCTCCTGACAAATGTCTCTATCATATACCCCTGTTCCTCCTGTCTTCTAGGGAGTACATATTGAAATCCTTAAGCCTTTCTTTGTGAGGCTTCTGATTCAGGCCATGTGCCATTTTGGCAATTCCATAACAAATGCACTCCAAAAAAGAGAACTGAGGTTGAGCTGTATTTCAAAGAAAATCTGATTTATTAAAGAAAATAATTCCAGCCTCTGCCAGTGGTGTACGGACACCTACCACAGTGCTTCACCTATAATACGATGCTTCATCTGGGTGAGTCCATAGAGGCAGTTCCACCATTTTTATAGTCCACACTGATGACATTATACATTACATCATATTAATGTCATTCATTTACAGAAAGTCAAACAGCTGAGATAGTGAACATTTACAACAGTATGGGAAACAGTATGCAAAATTATGAGGTCTGAGGCAGTTAATCCTCTTACATCAACATAGAATGTATCAGAGAAACTTCAAAGTATAAGAAAAATAAAATATAACATCCTTAACATTATTTTCTATCTCCAACTATTGCAGTGATTCCAAATGTGTCTGAGTATTGTGATCATCATTTATTTTCAGGCACATTTCCCAGGGATCCACCAATATTGAGATGGCACAGGAATGCATCCTACATAAGGGCTTAATAAATGTGAAGAGATCACTAGGTCCTGGAAAAGAATTGAAAATATGAAACATTTAATTTACTGTAGTCATTTTAATCAAGCACTAAATATGTTACTATAACATACATCTTGTGTAAATGTAGATTCATAATACTAACCATGACACAGTGCATTCCCCAAATATGTTAAGTAAAAGTAATTTAAAGGGATAACTTTCCAAATGTCTGAGTCATATCCTCTATACTTGAGCCTTTATTTTTTAACTGTAAGTTTATTGATAGTTCAGAAACCAAAATACAAGTCAACATTAACTATATATCCACAGCCAAGACATGCAAACCAGAACAAAACTGGCTGCTATAAATATACCCTGTACATAAAAAGGAAAACATAGAAATTGAAACCGAAGTAAAATAAGATAAGGGGAAACAGGTTAAATGCAATATAATGCTACATTTCAGTTAATGCAAAAATTTTATTTGAGGGAATAAGTATATCAATGCAAAGAAGTGCAAGATAATGCATATGGGGCAGAAAAACCCTGACACAATATATCAGTTGGGGGTGAGGATATAGCATGCACCAAGCAGGAAAGGGATCTTGGGGTTATTATCTCTAATGACCTCAAGGTAGGGAAACAGTGTGACAAGGCAGCAGGTAAAGCAAATAGAATGCTGGGATACATAGGCAGAGGCATCACCAGCAGGAAAAGGGAGGTCATGATTCCACTATACAAGACACTAGTGAGGCCCCTGTAGTAAAGTGAACAGTTCTGGAGACCTTACCTACGTAAGGACATAGACAGGGGAGAGAAGGTTCAGAGATGGGCAACAAAGATGGTACATGGATTGCATCACAAGTCCTATAAGGACAGGTTGAAGGAATTGAATATGTACTCCCTGGAGGAGAGGAGGGAGAGAAGGGACATGATAGAGACATACAAGTATCTTACAGGGAGGAACAGGGTGCAAGAATACACTATTTTTAAGTGAAAAAGATGTTCCAGGACTAGAGGGCATGGGATGAAGTTGGAGGGAGGACGATTCAGATGAAATGTGAGGAAGAATTTCTTCACAGAATGGGTGGTGGACAAGTGGAACACCCTGCCTGAAGAGGTGCTGGGGGCTGAAACAATCACAGGATTTAAGAATGCATGGGATAGACATAAAGGAATTCTGGAGGTCAGGGGTAAGGGGCAACAGAGTTCTAGGAAAACATAAACTGAAGTTACAAACTCAAATGGGCAGACTAGGTGGGCCATAGGCCCTTATCTGCTGACACTGTCTATGTATCTATATATAATAGGTCCATATGTCCTGAAAAAATCCATCTATATGCAGAAAGTCCTCCTTTTCTGCAGGATAAAAATCCATTCCAAGTGGCTAATTTCAGTCCAAATAAAAACAGTTCAATTATAACTACAGAAGTTGAGAGGTCAGCTTGCCTATCGTCTCTACAGATGAGGAAAAACATACTAATTTCCCTCAAGATACAAAGCCATCCCTGTGTTGCTATTCATAAAAAATGGTTCTACCAAGCCTCATTGATGATGAAGTTTTACCTGTCAGACATTCACTGTTTTTTTCCCATGGGCTATGTCCTCCACACCCGCCATGCGAAGGGCACTGCTCCTGCACACCTCGAATTTTAAATAACCAACTACAAGTGAGAGTTAACTCAGAAGGGGGTGAAACACCTGTGAGGTAGAAATAGTGTACATTCAGGACTATTACAGTGACAATCTCAGATTCATTTGAAGTTGTCGCTGTAATGTTCTCCAATGTAGAAATGTTGCTGTTGCTACAGTATACATAAATAACCCATCTTTTCCACATTTTTCAAAGGACTCCATAACATGATTAACTTGTGCTGTTCATTTCTCCTTATAGCATATTCAAGAGACCAAATCTTGCCAAAGAGTTAAAGTGGGAATATTAGTCAAAAGCCAATTTTCAGTAATGGCCTTCTTTGCAGCCAAAAGACATGTAGTCAGGAGTTTGCATGTTGGAGGGAAAATCCATGAAGGATTATAACTATGAAAAAGAAAGATATGAGATGTTCAATGAATGGGCATACCAAAAAATTCTAAGAGTGCCCCTTCCAAAGTAGAAAAAAAGGTGCCAACAATAGGCAATCCCCAAAAATATGCCTATGTGAGGCAATGGAGTATCCACAGCCCCTACAACAGGCAGCTCCTGAATTAGAGAGATATTTGTGTTGAGTAGCCAGGACAATAAAACATCTAACTGTAACGCTCCACGCAAATTCTTTCCAAATATGTGTCCTTGTAGGGGAATGTAGATATTTCAGGTGCCTGTCCCACTCCAAATCTGTAATGCCACTGTGAATATCTTTCTCCCATCTCTGCTTAAGTGTCTGGGTAGGCTCTGCATTTAACTGATAAAATGCCCTATATAAATAAGAGAGCATGTGAGAAAGAGGAGCTGCACCCTCGCTGCCGATGCAATAATTAGAATAAATTAAGGAGGGGGAGTATCAAACAAAAGTAAATGGTATTAACTTTCTAATAAATGTTACAGCTTGAAAAAATCGAAATCTATCACCCTCAGGCTGGGGGTATAATTGCTGTAATTCCGGAAAAGAAATTAGTTTATTATGCCAAATAAAATGTAAGACCAAGTGTAATACAGAGCATTCCCAGTTCTTGAAGCCATGACCTAAATGGCTGGAGGGAACAGGGACAGATATGGGAGAGCATATAATAGCATACAAAAATGTTGCAAAGCTTGGGAGTTTAAAAAAGACCTCCACAGCTTTAATGTGTTAAGTGTAAAAGGATTAACAGTAATATCAATCAGGGGATAGGGGTTATGCAAATAATATCTTAGTGAGATAATGTAAATCCTCTTCTCTCAGCTCTATGTCTTTCCAGTGTGCTTGATATTGTTAGTTAAGCCATCAAATAATAATTCAATATTAAGCAGCCCAATAGTACTTTTTAAAATCTGGTAAGGCCATTCCACCATGATGTTTAGGAAGCTGCCGTAAAGAATAGCGAATACAAGGGCAATGAGTGCCCAAGAGAAAATGCAAAATCCAGTGCTGAAGAGCTAAAAAAAATGGGGATGGATAAATTAGTAAAGGCTGAGCAAGGTAAAGAAATCATGGAAGCCAATTCATATGAATGGCATTGACTTTATGAATCAGTGGGAGGGAAATGTTCGACCACACATCCACATCCTCTGTAAATTGTTTCAACAAGTGGTCATAATTGTAGCTAGCCAAAGAATCAGCGCTCCTAAATATTTGAGGGAAGAAAGGTTCCATCCAAAGGGGAATGCATCACGAATATGTTGGGAAGGGGAATAAAGCATCTGAAGGACCTCTGTTTTAAAGATATTCAGCTTATAGCCCACTAAACGCCCAAATAAGGAGAGGGTGTCCCATAAAGGAGGTAGGGAGGATTCGGGAGAAGTCATATAAATTAACATCATCCACATAAAGGGCTAAATTTTAATGTCTTCCACCCAGGAAAATACCCATAATTATATCATTCTGCTGGATGGCTTGAGCCAACAGCTCTAAATAGACCATACATAACAAAGGACAGAGCAGGCATCCCTGATGGGTTCCATGAAAAAGTGTAAAACTATCCAAGACCAGGTCATTGATCTTCATATAGAATCTAGGTTGATCATAAAGATTCTGTACCAGGGCCCAAAATAAAAAAGGGAAGCCCAATCTCTCCAAAGTAGCCAAAAGGAATGGCCATGCCACCCAGTTGAAAGCCTTCTCCACATCAAGACTTAATCAAAGAAAATGGGAATTCGACAGAGTGGCATGGTGTAAAATATGAAGAGTATGTTTCATATTGTCCTGGGTTTGTTGAGCAGCTATAAAACTGGTTTGATCTTTATTGACCAAAAAAGAAAGAAGCTTTTCTAACCGCTTAACAATTACAGTAGTAAATAACTTGTAATCATTATTGAGAACTGAAATGGGGTGGTAGGAGGAGCAGTGGGTGCTATTTTTACCTGGGTTAGGTATGGAAGAAATAGTGGCTAGTTTCCAAGTGGGTGGAACAGGGGAATCATTATGGACCTCTTGACAGGTGATCAGAAAGAGGGGTAAAAGTAATTCCTGGAAATGTTTGTAAAATTCCCCCATAAAGCTATCCTGCCCAGGGCCTTTTGTAGGCTTTTTTTGTTTAATAGCATTATGTAACTCCTCCTGTGTAATCGGAACTGTCAATTGGGTGACGTGTGATGGAAAAAGTTTGGGCAGACTTAAACTCTCTAAATATGTCATAATGTCAGGTAAGAAGGACAAAGCCTCAACAGAGAATTAAGTCTGATAATAATCCTGAAAGACACAAATAATTTACTGAGGTGTTTAACTAATGCCCCAGTTGGGGGGTTACATATCTGACTAACTGTAATTTGATTAACCTTTTGTCGCAGCCTGTAAGCAAGAATGCCGGCAGCATAGGAACCACCCTCAGAATATTTTTGTTTCAGGAGTTGGTGTGATAACTCAGTTTTAATATCAAGGATTTCCTGAATCTTCTGTTTTGTGGCCTGTAATAGAGGAGACACATTCTGATCTCCCCTATCATGTTGGGCTTGGAGATCTCTCAATTGAATATGAAAAGTATCCAGGTGCTCTGCCTAAGATTTTTTGTACTGAGATGAAAAGGTAATAATTTCCCCTCTAAGGACTGTTTTTATTGTGGCCCTCAGGGTACTCCAGGATATATCCAGGTTGATCATTATCAGTTAAGATTTTGAGGATTTTCTCCTTAATCATTTCCAGAAAGGTGGTGGGCTTTAATATATAATTATGTAACCACCATAGGCTTCTTCCGAGACTTGCTCCCCAATCTAATTGTAAGAGGACCACAGCATAGTTGGATAAAAGAATAGGAAGTAGCTGGCAACATTTTATACAGTATTAAAATTATTTAGGGACATGACATAAATCAATTCTAGTGAAGAGGTTATGTGGGGCAGAATAATGAGCATAACCTCTATCCTGCAGGTGAGTTACCTGCCATGCATCCACTCAACCCATGTCCTTGAAAAATGAGTGAGTTACTATTTGTGCACTTGGGCCCAGATATTCAGATTGCGCCGGGCAGTGGAGCAAGCCTGGGTGCAGTGCAACAGGGCTGCTCCAGGGCATGGACCAGGCAATATTCAATGGTACTGCACCATGGCCTAGCACCATTGAATATGGCATGGAGGGTGCACACACTATGCATGGCGCAGTGGCACTACGCCAGAGCAAGACACAGAAACGGAGCAGGGATGTGCCAGTGAAAGTGCAGTTGTTCTAGGTGCATCACTAATGATATTCAGCCTGGGGCATGCAAATGAGCCCATAAATCATGCAAGGCACAAATGGGGCCATTTGCATGTCATTATGGCCATATGTGCATGTGATGAGCCGATCCCAAGCAAATTGCGCATGGCACCCTGCCAAGCTGCAGCCAGCGGAGATGACACCCTGTTGTGCCAATGCAGCCCCCCCTCCCGTGCACCCAATTGTGGGCATCTGTAACCAACATACCACTCCCTGGTGGTCTAGCAGTAACCTCCCCCCACTCATCTGATCACAGACTGCTGTGATAATAGTGAATTCCATGCTGGTCTAGTGGTAACCCCCCCTTCACCTGATCACGGGATGTAGTGATAAAAGAGATATCCCTGGTGGTCTAGCATTAACCCCCCCATCACCCGATCGCAGGCTGTAGTAATACAAGAGATATCCCTGGTGGTCTAGTGGTAACCCCCCCTCATCCGATCTCTGGCTGTTGTAAAAGAAGAGATAACCCGGGAGGACTAGTGGTAACTCCCCCCTTCACCTGATCATGGGCTGCTGTGAAAAGAAAGTGTTACCTGGTGGTCAGTGGGACCTCCCCACCACCCACAGAGGTCCCCGGCCACCCAGCCCCCCCTGTCATTGGCGGGTGGCAGCACCCTGCCCGCATGCCACACGGCTGGCTGACCGCCGAATGACAGCATACAATACGATTTTTGGACCTATTGGACAAATGGGTATGCCAATCATACTGTACTACACAGGCCCGATATGTGAATGAAAGCATTAATTGACATATCAGGACTGTGTAGTACAGTATGGTCTGCAAACCCATTGGTCCAAGCACTGGACAAATAGGTGTACAGATCATACTGTATGCTGTCACTTGGCGGGTGACCGGGCAACATGTGGGAGGGGTGCTACTGCCTGCCGATGATGGGGTGGGTGCTGGGTGGAGGGGGACCTCTGTGGGTGGGAGGGGAGGGGGTACCACTGGACCACCAGGTAACTCTTTCTTTTCACAGCAGCCCATGATCGGGCGAAGGGGGGGTTACTTCTAGCCCACCAGGGATATCTCTTTTCTTACAACAGCCCACGATAAGGTGGACGGAGGTTACCGCTAGACACCAGGGATATCTCTTTAGTACAACAGCCCATGATCAGGTGAAGGGGGGTTACCGCTATCCCACCAGGGATATCTCTTTTAATACAACAGCCCATGGTCAGGCGAAGGGGGGTTACCACTAGTCCACCAGGGATATCTCTTTTCTTACAGCAGCCCACGATTGCACGAAGGGGGGGGGTTACTGCTAGCCCACCAGGGATATCTCTTTTCTTACAACAGCCCATGATTTGGCAAATGGAGTGGGTGTGGAGTCCACGGCATTGGAACAAAGTTGAATCCATTTTAAAGCACTGACATTTGATTCATAGTCAGCACCATTTTAAAGAGATTTAAGATTTGCAATTCAAATGTTTTTTGTCCCTCAATGCTCTCTTTTGGAAAAAAGTTTGTGCCTTCTCTGTCCTCTTTGTCCCTGCCTCATTCTCCTTCTATTTCTTGCTGTGATGTCCTTTAGTTTGAGTCTGATGTCCTTCTTTCTAAAAAATGCACCAAGCTCTTTTTTCCTTCATTGGAGCTTTTAAGGCTTGGCCTGCTGTCGCCAATGGTGTGGCATGCTGCTGCTGACACTAGTTCAGCCAGCGTGCCACAACCTTGTAAAAATTTAGCTGCTGCAATTAGGAGCCACCTCGTCATTGCAGCGTCATCTGCTGCAATGAGGAAGCGACCACTCATTGCAGGGCTGTCTCATGAAGTCCCCATCCAGCTTTCTGACAGGGAGCCCAGTTCCCGTTGGCATGTCCCCACCCCATTTCTTTCTGTGCTGAGGGGGGTGCCCAATCCCCCTCGACATTATGTCCCCCCAAAAAAGTTTCATTTGTCAATGGGGCAGCCCACTCCCCATCTGCATTATGCCCCGCCCAAAGTATTTACTGACGGGGGATCCCACTCCCCATTGGTATATTCCCCCCCAAACACCCAGTAGACTTGTGCAGAGGGGATGCCCAATCCCCTTGGCACTTGCACCCCCCCTTTTGTGCTGACAGGGGTGCCCAATCCCCCATTGGCTACAGCTGCCACCCCCCAAGAAAATACTGTTTTGGCACACTGGGAGCCCACCCCAGCGTGCCAAATGGTCCTGAAAAAAAAAAGTCCCGCAATGGTTTTTATTATTGTACCTTGTAAAAATAAATGGTCCCTCTATGTCGCCCGATCTCAGGCTGTAGTAATACAAGAGATATCCCTGGTGGTCTAGTGGTAACCCCCCACCTTGTCTGATCTCTGGCTGTTGTAAAAGAAGAGATATCCCTGGTGGACTAGCGGTAACTAACCCTTCACCTGATCGTGGGCTGCTGTGTAAAGAAAGTGTTACCTGGTGGTCCAGTGATACCCCCTCCCCACCGACCCACAGTGGTCCCCTGCCACCCAGCACCCCCTGTCATTGGTGGTGTAGCACACTGCCCACATGCCACATGGCAGGCCGACCGCCTAATGACAGCATACAATACGATCTGTAGACCTCTTGGTCCACTGCATGGACAAATGGGTATGCAGATCATACTGTACTACACAGTCTGGATATGTGAATGAAAGCATTACTTAACATATCAGAACTGTGTAGTACAGTATGGTCTGCAAACCCATTGGTCCACTCAATGGACCAATAGGTGTACATATCACACTGTATGCTGTCATTTGGCGGATGAACGGGCAACATGTGGGAGGGGTGCTGCTGCTTGCCGATGACAGGGGTGGGTGCTTGGTGGAGGGGGACCTCTGTGGGTGGAAGGGGAAGGGGTACCACTGGACCACCAGGTAACTCTTTCTTTTCACAGCAGCCCATGATCGGGTGAAGGGGGGGTTACTTCTAGCCCACCAGGGATATCTCTTTTCTTACAACTGCCCACGATCAGGTGGAGGGGGGGGGTTACCGCTAGCCCACCAGGGATATCTCTTTAGTACAACAGCCCATGATTGGGTGAAGGGGATTACTGCTAGCCCACCAGGGATATCTCTTTTCTTAAAACAGCCCCTGATCAGGTGAAGGGGGGGTTACTGCTATCCCACCAGGGATATCTCTTTTATTACAACAGCCCACGGTCAGGCGAAGGGGGGTTACCACTAGCCCACCAAGGATATCTCTTTAGTACAACAGCCCATGATTTGGTGAAGGGGGTTACTGCTAGCCCACCAGGGATATCTCTTTTCTTACAACAGCCCATGATTTGGCAAGTGGAGTGGGTGTGGGGTCCATGGCATTGGAACAAAGTTGAATCCATTTTAAAGCACTTACATTTGATTCATAGTCAGCATCATTTGAAAGAGATTTAAGATTTGCAATTCAAATGTTTTTTGTCCCTCAATGCTCTCTTTTGCAAAAAGTTTGTGCCTTCTCTGTCCTCTTTGTCCCTGCCTCATTCTCCTTCTATTTCTTGCTGTGATGTCCTTTAGTTTGGGTCTGATGTCCTTCTTTCTAAAAAATGCACCAAGCTCTTTTTTCCTCCATTGGAGCTTTTAAGGCTTGGCCCGCTGTCCCCAATGGTGTGGCATGCTGCTGCTGACACTAGTTCAGCCAGCATGCCACAATCTTGTAAAAATTTAGCTGCTGCAATTAGGAGCCACCTCGTCATTGCAGCGTTATCCGCTGCAATGAGGAAGTGACCACTCATTGCAGGGCTGTCTCATGAAGTCCCCATCCAGCTTTCTGACAGGGAGCCCAGTTCCTGTTGGCATGTCCCCACCCCATTTCTTTCTGTGCTGAGGGGGGTGCCCAATCCCCCTCGGCATTATGTCCCCCCCAAAAAAGTTTCATTTGTCGATGGGGCAGCCCACTCCCCATCTGCATTATGCCCCGCCCAAAGTATTTACTGACGGGGGATCCCACTCCCCATTGGCATATTCCCCCCCAAACACCCAGTAGACTTGTGCAGAGGGGATGCCCAATCCCTTGGCACTTGCACCCCCTTTTGTGCTGACAGGGTGCCCAATCCCCCATCAGCTACAGCTGCCACCCCCAAAAAATACTGCTTTGGCACACTGGGAGCCCACACCAGTGTGCCAAATGGTCCTGAAAGAAAAAAAGTCCTGCAATGGTTTTTATTATTGTACCTTGTAAAAATAAATGGTCCCTCTATGTCGCCCGATCTCAGGCTGTAGTAATACAAGAGATATCCCTGGTGGTCTAGTGGTAACCCCCCCCTTGTCTGATCTCTGGCTGTTGTGAAAGAAGAGATATCCCTGGTGGACTAGCGGTAACCCCCTTCACCTGATCGTGGGCTGCTGTGTAAAGGAGAAGTGTTACCTGGTGGTCAGTGATACCTCACCGACCCATAGGGTCCCATACCCAGCACCCACCTGTCATTGGAAGGTGACAGCACCCTGACCGCATGCCACATGGCCGGCCGACCGCCGAATGACAGCGTACAATACGATCTGCAGACCTATTGGTCCACTGCATGGACAAATGGGTATGCAGATCATACTGTACTACACAGGCCCGATATGTGAATGAAAGCATTAATTGACATATCAGGACTGTGTAGTACAGTATGGTCTGCAAACCCATTGGTCCACTCAGTGGACCAATAGGTGTACAGATCATACTGTATGCTGTCATTTGGCGGGTGACCAGGCAACATGTGGGAGGGGTGCTGCTGCTTGCTGATGACAGGGGTGGGTGCTTGGTGGAGGGGGACCTCTGTGGGTGGGAGGGGGTACCAGTGGACCACCAGGTAACTCTTTCTTTTCACAGCAGCTCATGATCGGGCAAAGGGGGGGTTACTTCTAGCCCACCAGGGATATCTCTTTTCTTACAACAGCCCACAATCAGGTGGAGGGGGGGTTACCGCTAGCCCACCAGGGATATCTCTTTAGTACAGCAGCCCATGATTGGGTGAAGGGGGTTACCGCTATCCCACCAGGGATATCTCTTTTATTACAACAGCCCACAGTCAGGTGAAGGGGGTTACCACTAGCCCACCAGGGATATCTCTTTTCTTACAACAGCCCATGATTGCACGAAGGTGGGGGGGGTTACTGCTAGCCCACCAGGTATATCTCTTTTCTTACAACAGCCCATGATTTGGCAAATGGAGTGGGTGTGGGGTCCATGGCATTGGAACAAAGTTGAATCCATTTTAAAGCACTTACATTTGATTTATAGTCAGCATCATTTGAAAGAGATTTAAGATTTGCAATTCAAATGTTTTTTGTCCCTCATTGCTTTCTTTTGCAAAAAGTTTGTGCCTTCTCTGTCCTCTTTGTCCCTGCCTCATTCTCCTTCTATTTCTTGCTGTGATGTCCTTTAGTTTGTGTCTGATGTTCTTCTTTCTAAAAAATGCACCAAGCTCTTTTTTCCTCCATTGGAGCTTTTACGGCTTGGCCCGCTGTCCCCAATGGTGTGGCATGCTGCTGCTGACACTAGATCAGCCAGCGTCCCACAACCTTGTAAAAATTTAGCTGATGTAATTAGGAGCCATCTCATCATTGCAGCGTCATCCGCTGCAATGAGGAAGCGACCACTCATTGCAGGGCTGTCTCATGAAGTCCTCATCCAGCTTTCCGACAGGGAGCCCAGTTCCCGTCGGCATGTCCCCCCCATTTCTTTCTATGCCGAGGGGGGTGCCCAATCCCCCTCAGCACTATGTGCTCCCAAAAAAGTTTCATTTGTCGATGGGGCAGCCCACTCCCCATCTGCATTATGCCCCACCCAAAGTATTTACCGACGGGGGATCCCACTCCCCATTGGTATATTCCCCCCCAAACACCCAGTAGACTTGTGCCGAGGGGATGCCCTATCCCCTTCAGCACTTGCACCACCCCTTTTGTGCTGACGTGGGTGCCCAATCCCCCATTGGCTACAGCTGCCACCCCCCCAAAAAAATACTGTTTTGGCACACTGGGAGCCCACCCCAGCGTGCCAAATGGTCCTGAAAGAAAAAAACCATCCCACAATGGTTTTTATTGTTGTACCTTGTAAAAATAAATGGTCCCTCTATGTCACTTGATCTCAGGCTGCAGTAATACAAGAGATATCCCTGGTGGTCTAGTGGTAACCCCCCTTCATCTGATCTCTGGCTGTTGTAAAAGAAGAGATATCCCTGGTGGACTAGCAGTAACCGCCCCTTCACCTGATCGTGGGCTGCTGTGAAAAGAAAGTGTTACCTGGTGGTCCAGTGGTACCCCCCCCACCCACCCATAGGGGTCCCCACCACCCAGCACCCCCGTTATTGGAGGGTGGCAGCACCCTGCCAGCATGCTGCCACAACCTGCCAGCTGCCGAATGACAGCGTATAGTCTGATCTGTAGGCCTATTGGTACACTGCGTGGACAAATGGGTGTGCAGACCATACTGTACTACAGAGGCCCGATATGTGAATGAAATGTTCATTGACATGTCGGGACTGTGTAGTGCAGTATGGCCTGCACACTCATTGGTCCATGCAGTGGACCAATAGGCGTACAGATCATACTGTATGCTGTCATTTGATGGGTTGCCAGGAAACATGTGGGTGGGATGCTGCTGCCTGCCGATGACAGGGGATGGGTGCTGGGTGGCGGGGGATCTCTGTGGGTGGGTGGGGAAGGGGTACCACTGGGCCACCAGGTAACTCTTTTTTCACAGCAGCCCATGATCAGGCAAATGGGGGGTTTCTGCTAGCCCACCAGAAATATCTCTTTTCTTACAACACCCATGATCAGGTGGAGGGGAGTAACCGCTAGCCCATAAGGGATATCTCTTTAGTACAACAGCCCATGACTGGGTGAAGGGGGTTACCGCTAAACCCACCAGGGATATCTCTCTTCTTACAACAGTCTGTGATCGGGTGAAGGGGGGGTTACAGCTAGCACATCAGGGATATCTCTTTTATTACAACAGCCCATGATTGGATGGAGGGAGGTTACTGCTAACCCACCAGGGATATCTCTTTTCTTACAACAGCCCATGATCAGGCCAAGGGGGAGTTACCGCTAGCCCACCAGGGATATCTCTTTTATTACAACAGCCTGCAATCAGGTGAAGGGGGTTACCACTAGCCCACCAGGGATATCTCTTTTCTTACAGCAGCCCATGATTTGGTGAACAGGGTGGGTGTGGGGTCCACTGGACCACCCAGGGGGTATGTGTGCCCAGTAATGGTGTTCTGGGTGGGAAGGTGGCCACCCATGGCTTGCAGATGCTGTGTTGCACCATGCAATTCAGCAGTCTGCCTGTGGGTGGCTGGGACTTGTTCCTACTTTTCTGGGGCTCAACTTTGAGCCCCCCTGTGCAGTGCAGTGCAGGGTTGCACCACCATAAGCACCACACATCCCAGGCTGAATATCGGAATGTGCCACATATGCATGCGCATGCCCCCTGGATCTGTGCCACTTAGGATTACATTGCACCCCGGTGCATGGTGACTTGCACTGCACCTGGCAGCCCTTTGAATATCCTGCCAGGGCACAATGTGGGATTGCGCCAGTGCAACTGAGTTGTGCCAGGTGCAACCCCTTTGAATATCTGGGCCTTGATCTACAGGTGATTGGGGTTGTTAGTGTCTTTCTGGTCAAAAATGTAATTGCCATTCCCTTGCATTAATAAAATGCCCTTTTGAAAATCAATAATTTTCTGAATACGAATGGGATGGTCTGTGTGGTATCCCAGGAAGTAGATATATACTGGTTAGAGTTAAAGCTCGACCCATGTACAGTACATGACTTTAAAAGGGCCAGACATCCCTCTCAGTTCATGTAAGTGTCTTCAACATGTATAGGAGTAGATCTTGGTACCAAAATGGCAGTACCCGATCTCTTTCTTTTTTTTATAAAAGGAGGTCACCACTTAATCAAAACCAAACTTATTCAATTTTGCATGTTTTCCCTAGTAAAATGGGTCTCTTGCAAAAATATGAAGGTGGTGATGTACTTTTTTATGGATGTTAGCACTGTAGATTGCTAAACAGGATTATTCAAATCATTCACATTATGGGAGTAAATCTCAAGTGTAGTAGTACTAGACATTAGGAAACAGATTAAAAGGAACTCAGTTCACATGGTAACCATCCCCCTGGTAAACTGAGGCATGCCAATGAGGGGCACAGTGTCACAACAAAATTAGTTTCCAGTAATATATTGCCTATGTAAGTAATAATACCTAACAGGGTGGGCATTTTTGGGATATAACAGACTGCCTAGGGGCATAATGAAGCTTGATGCCACAGGCAGAGGGTCTTATAGCCCCTGGAAGGTTCATTGTATCCCATAACGCCCACCCTGGAGGGTACTATTACACTTAGAATATGAGTTTGCAGTTTGAAAGAAAAAAAGAGTAGTACACAAGAAGTTTTCGGAATTATAATAGTAAATTTCTTTAAATTAGAACTTTTTAAATGGGAGAAAAAATTGTGTCTTTTTGGGAATGGAAAGGAGAAATAAACTGAAATGCAGTTAAATCGTGGGTTGCACTTTTTGTTTACTCAGTTGTGATAGAAAGATGATCTTCTATTTCTGGTAGTTGATAGAGTTGACTGGTCCTGTGAAACTGCAGTGCATCAGGTTGAATGGATTTTGTTGTAGTGCTGAAGAAAAATAAGATGTGTTTTTATAGTGAATAATGCAGGTAAAATTATAGTATGAAAGGTAAAACATAAATTATTAGTGACTGTACTTGTTGATGTTGCTGAAGCTGTTGTTTTTATGCTGGTTCCTGCAGGTGGCAGTGTGGATGTTTGTAGTGATGTGGTAGGCTGCTGTGTGTTGACTTGGTTTGCTACAGTGGTGTGATGTCCTGCCAAGATACTGCTCCAGTGTTCTCTGTCTTCTGAGGAAGCTGTCCAGTAGCTTGCTAAACTTGCTTCAGAATGATGTTCCTGTGACAGGGATCATCTCTCATGGAGCTAGTCCTGCATTGGATAATAGCTGTACTGCTGTTGCTCAAATACTGTGGTTAGTATACTTTTGGCTTAACTCAGCTTCAGTACTTAACTTTGTCATTAATGATCCTGAGAAGTTTTTCCCCATGGGCTCATGGGTATACCATATTTTCTCCCTTTGTATAGATTCCTGTGACAGCCTTCTATGGTGAAGGTACAAACATTGTGCATCTTGTGGTATTTTACTGAGGTATTTAAGGTATGATCTGACTAGACAGATGGGTTGTCTGGTCTCTCAAAAATAAAACCCCTTTGTGATTCTTTGTTGGGTTCCAGGTTTTTTTATGATCTCTTGTTTCAGGATTGTGGCTAGAAATAATATACTTGTGCCCATTGTCACTAGTTTTTATTTGGAATGACTGTGGTGTGACTTGCCTCAAGCCCTCTCATCAAGGGTCAATCTTAACATTGTTTTACTAGCCCAAACACTAGTGCAAATTGACCACAGCTAGTGCAGCTAACTCTCTACTTGCCTGTCTTGACTAGTGCAGATTTTCATGACTGTTAATGAAGTTAAAAAAGTCTCTACTTTAGCATTCTCTAATCCTCATGCTAATCTGTCTCAGTGTTCCAGATGGCCAGGTGTGATTAACAGCTCATTAAGAGCTACAATTATCTGGCAGTTCAAGAGAGGGACTCCACAAAAGACTCAATGTGAGTCATTATCACTCCATTTTTAAGTCTTTCAGCTAGTGTCCAGGGTGTGATCAAGGGTAGGGTGCTGTTAAGTCACTAGGTTCCAGTTTTCTGAATGTGTCTATGTCTAACAATTTGTCCAATATTATTAAGACTAGTGCCCCTTTTTTCTCTACATTTTGAGTGTTTGTATCCAACATTTCAGTGGCAAAATGTAAAGCGGTAAACAGGATTGGTCCTACAGGTGGTGGGTTTTATTCCAGCCTCACCATAACTTCCCTCTCCCCTCCAAATCTCTTAACTCTGTTCTTTCCCTGGACACCACTGCAGACCAGATTCTGAAGTGACCATCCATAGATCGATTGCTGCCATTACTGGCAAGTGTATGGGGTTCCCAGCTCTTCTAAATGGACTATGCCAATCATCACCATCAAAACAGTTTCACCCTTATCCCACTCAGCATGTCCTTTCAGTCTAAACACAAAGCTCTGGATCATGTATGGTACAAAAATAAACCTTGATAAAATACATCATTTGAAACCTTGAAATATGCATTCCTGGGGTGTATAGATCATCCTATACAGAAATAGAAATAGTAGTGTTATGCCTGTGTACTGTTTCCCTGGGCTGATGAAAGGACAATGTTAAAGAAAAATATGTTATTGTTGGGGCAGAACATATTAAAATAAATGCTTTTACTAATAAAAATGTCATAGTTTTCTATTTCCCAAGCCCCTTAGGTTTGTCTAGCCTCCACCCCCAAAGAAATCTTAGATGTGCTCCTGGCTCACTTGAGACTGTACAAAAACTTTCAAAAGTGTAGGTCTCCAGTTGACTATATGATGGGGACTGAGACTGTCTTTCTCTGCCTGACTCTGTTCATTGCCCTGTGGGTGGTGGTGACAGTGTGGTGAGGTGAATTATGATGTCAGCTATTGTATGCGCAGAGCTAGGACTGCTTGATTGAACATTTGCTGTAGTGATATCCTCTCTCTGTTTGGTGTTGGGGGGCAGAAAGAGAAAGAGAGGAGGCTATGGTACAAAACAGTGGGGGGGGCTCACTGTCTGTGATAGCATTGCAGTCTTTTTTTATCTGCTGAGGAGCTGGAAGCAATGTGGGAGCAGGATAAATGTGCAATAATCAGAGTATTTCTTGGCTTTGCTTGCTTTGTTTCCTGTCTAAGTGATCAAAATTTACCATTACAATTTAGGGCTAGTGCAACCATCTGTGGGCTAGTGCAATTCTAAATCAACTTGCCCTGCAGGCTAGTGCAAAAAAAGGTTAAGGTTGACCCCTGCCTCTTGTCCTCATCTAGCCATATGAATCTGAATGTCAAACCAGACTTTCCTTACTAATCCTGGAGCAGTGTTGAGTGAGAGGACTGGGGAAGTTTTGAGTTTTTGCAAGTCTTGGAATGTGACGACTCGGTGATGAGTAGCTGTGTCTTGGTGATTTTTCTTGAGTTGCTTTAGTATTGCAACAAAAATGTTGTTAGATGTTTTAAATGCTGGGTCTGTTATGAGGGTGATGTTGCAGCCAATGTCAGGAGAGTTGAGGTGTCTTGTTAGACCAGCACAGAGGGAACAGTAGCCACTCACAGAGTATTGTTGCCCTGTTTCTGTTTGGGCTTCAGCATAAAATTGCCTGAATAGGTTATTCAGTGTGGCAGTCGAGTCAGTTTTTGAATTAAATGTATATTTTTTGGTTTCTGCCCACTGCTGAAACACTTGTATTGCCCACTGTGTCTGGCATTTTGTCATGGGTTCCTGCCTCTCATCTTCTACTTTGTTTAAGTCAGCGGCAATTAATGAAAAAAAAATGCTGACTTACTTTGCAAGGATTTTTGTTCAGTGGAGCTATGTCCATTTTGTCTGGTACTTCATTTGCCTTTTTGAAAATTTTTTGAAAACGGTGCATATTTATTAAATTTAAATTGACTGTTGTTGCTGTCATTGAAGTGGTGGGATACAATGTTTTATTCGTGGAACGACTCTGCGAATATGTGTTTTGGACTGAACATGGGCATAATGTGCATATGCTGGCAACAGGTGGGTGATTAGGTTACTAGGTAGAATGTGTGTTTGAGTGGGCGTTGTTGAGAAATAACAGCCTGCTTGTGTAGTGTTTTAGCCAACGGGATTGCTTGTTTATTTTAGCCCAAATTCTAAATACAGATAATGCACTATACATCCCTTCAACTTCTGTATCCCTCATATCACATAACTTCTCTCTACTTAATATCCAATATGCAGCCAGTATGTACACTAAATAATAAAAAACAGTTAATATTAACAACTATAAAATGATACTTATCCAGCTAAGTAAGAAGAATAGGAACAACCAAGTGAACATAAAAAAACTTAGTGAACTTCCGAAGTAGGGAGCCAAAATCCCACAGAAGACTCCTAAGTAGTGCCAAAAAAACAAGGGGCGTTACAGGGGAGTGAGTGATGGTTAACCTAATCCCCAGGTTCCAATGGACAAGATGGACATGGGCAATATTATAAATCAGTAGGTTTGTTAGTTCTCTGACCATGCCACCCAGATGTGCAATAAATCATGAAAAGGTATTGGGCATCAAAGGAGATAGCACAAATTGAACACTAACAATCCCTACATTTTTGCATGGCAGGATCATAAAAACTACCCCCACCCTCCACCTAATAAACTTGACAATTGTCAACTAAGGATTGAAACACCCTCCTCTAGAATAAATGTGTCAAAACACTAAGCTAAAGAAAAACATGGTCTCCATTCTACATACAATACTTTGTGTAGCTGGAATAATCTGAAGCCCCCATAGCTGGTATTCATCATTTGCCAGAAAATTAATATAAGTTGGTAAGAAAAAAGCAAAATGACTTAAAGTGGTAACAAAGAAGATAATGTTTAAATCAAACAAACATATCCATTACCTATGGGGGCAATGTGAAATAATGTCTCTCAAATAACCTTGGATAGTGAATGAAATAAAAATAACTCCACTTAGGTTAAAAAATTAATTTCTCCAATGGTTCCCCAAAGAAAAAGAAAAAAAACGTGCAAAACCACATATGAAAAACCCAGAAGGAAGGGCCTATCAGTATCAATTACAGACTATCTGCTTTACCTAGATAATATACAAAAAAGGATAAAATTGCAAGGCTGTTCCAAACGTTCTGGGAGAGGAAACCTTCCGATCCATCTGTCTCCAGCAATCATCAGCAATGAAGGAAACCTTTTTGGGAGAGGGAATATAAACAACAAGGGAGAAAAGAAAAAAGAAAGACATTCTAATTGAGAACCAAAAAAAGAATTAAAAAGAATATGAACAAAGCCAAACAGAATACAAAAACCAATCAATAAAATAAAATGAGAACAGTTAAAAGTAACTAAAACGTCACCACAGGACAAAACACACAGAGACTGAGGAGAAAAGCAGAAATCAAAAACATAAAGGGTAAAGTCATAAAGTAATCAAACCACACTGACAGTTGAGGCTATATAACAGCGAAATCCAGAAAAAAAACCATAAAGAAAAATAACCAAAGCAGCAAGAAAGTAGAAAGGAATCTATGTTGAAAAAGGGGGGTGCTCAAGATAGTGTTTCACTTCCCCATGACCTAAAATAGCAGTCCCCAAAAAACGTTAACAAAGTCCACAGAGAAGCCGAGTCCAGATGAGTAATCCAATTTAGTAAATAGTAGAAACATCCAAGTTGGAGAATCAAGTCATGCAATATTGTTTCCATTCAGGTAGACGCCTCCCTATGATAGACCTGCAGTATAGTCTGAATATTTTGCAGGGAAGATTCTGTTAATCTCTTCTTACTTGAAGGAGAAGCCCAGAACCATTTATCTTTTTGTAGTGCCCATTCATCTCAGGCTTCTGAGGAGTCCATAGATTCTTCAGGAGGGAGCAATTTATATGAGTTCAACTCCTGAGCTGCATCTTCAGGGTTTTTAAAGAGTTTAGAGCCATCTGAAAAATGAATCCTTAAATGAGCATGATATGGGGGTGAAAATTGTATCCTGTGACCTCATAGTGTCCTGAGTATCAGCATATATGCCCTCCTTTTGGATTATAATACAGGGGAATAGTCATTATCAATATACAGTATATGAAGGCATTTTTATACAGGAGCAGACCATTCTTCCAAGCTTTGTGTAACAGTTCCTGCTTGACTGCATAATTAAAAAAGTGAATTACTGGGAACTGGGACATTGATCAGATGAAGTAGGTTTTTGAGTCAGGGATCGGTGAACCCATTCTCTTGGTAAGGGTGTCAAGTCTGTAATATCCACAACTGAAGAGAACACTGCTTGTATATAGGAGGACATGTCTCCAGAGCCTTCATCCCTTTCAGCAATGCCATACACTCATAAATTGTTTTGTCTCGAGCGGTTCTTGAGATCTTCACACTGCTCTATTAGATGTTGGCAGTCCAGTAAAATTCAGCCAAGAACCCTTTTCAGATGATACAACTGAGAATCTGATTCAAACATTTGTTTTGTTAGTTTGTTCACTTTCTCTTCTAAAGAGCTAATCAGGGTTTTAAGCTTGGTCTATATGTTCTGGGTCTCAAGCCTAAATTCTTTGAACTCCTGCAAAATTGCTATGATGTTGGGATCCGAGGAGAAATGCACAGAGGATTCAGTCTCTGCCATAGCTCCTGATGGCCTCCTGGTCGTTGCACAGTTATAATAGTTACCGACGTTGGAGGAGGTGATGAGGTACAGATTTTTTTGTTGCTTAGAATTGTCCATATACTATAAAATTGTCTCCAACCAAATTAAGCTGGCTAGACTAGCAAAAGGAAGAGATTAATGAGGCAAGCCTGGTGACATGGGTCAGAGCAAGGTCTCTATGCTGCCATGCTGAATGAGAGCAGAACCAAAAATCTACTTGAACCTTTATAGAAAAGATAATCAATTGTATTAGTTACAGGGGTGGGTGGGGGCTGGACTAGAGGTCAGTACTTTAAAATCAACAAAGATGTGAAACAATAATTATGACATGCATTTGATTTGCTAAAGAATAGGAATTGGGTGAAGGGTTTGGGGAAGAGAGCGATATCATCTAGGACTGTAATGGATGTTTGCACTGTCTAAACATCTGTTTTAAATCCAACAATTCATTCAGTCCATTTGGGTTTACAGTATTGAGTCTGTAGATCCAGTAAGCTTCTCGCTTTAGCAATAAATTCTGTCAATCACACCCTCTATCCTCAGTCCCTCTATCCTCAGTTTTTACTGCTTCTATTCCTATACCTTTAAAATCTTCAGTGTTGAGTTGTGCTTTTCTGTGAAATGTCTCCCCACAGTTTTATTTGATCTTTCATTGATAATGTTTCGTACACGGTCTTGAATATGTTCCTTAAAGGAACGTATAATCTTTTCCACATAGCCTAAGCCATGACTACACCATAACAGATACACCACAAAAGTGGTATTGCAGGTGATCAGATCTCTAATTTTTATGCTGTTTTCCTTTTAAGCTCCAAAATCCTTGCCTACATTAACATATTTGCAAATGTTACAGCTGGTACATTTATCAATCAATCAATCAATCAATCATACAATCAGTCAAACTTTATTTAACCAGGCATAGACACCATTGAGCAAGCTCATTTTCAAGGTGGTCCTGAACATGAAACAGAAAAAGAATAACAGAATAGGGCAGACAGGGAGAGGACATAGTACATTAGGTGGGATAATCAGGCCTATGCATATGTAACTCACATAGGATACATAAATGTGAGGTCGTAACTGGTATGCCAGTACATACATAATACATTTGGAGGAATATACAGGCCTATACATAAGTAACACACATAGTATACATAAATGCAAGGTCGTAACTAGTATACCAATACATACATAACTAACATTGATGTCAAGTCTTAATTAGAATTCCAGAGGCAACGTATAGTACATAGGTAGTCTTAAGTAACATTCAATTATAACAATAAGAAACAGGTATGCAAGGGGGAGAGGAGGGGATAATGTAAGGGGGCAGAGAAGGGACAGGGGGAAGGGAAGAGAGAATAATAAGTGCGAGATGCTCCCTTGTGGGGAGGTGACCTAGGGTGGGTTGCAGTGATATTGAAGTCGTAGGCAATGCTGGTAGTAAAATAGGAACATGTACTGTATATAGAGTGGGTGGGGGGAGGAGGGAGAGGGCAGAGGAAAGGGAGAGATTAAGAAGTGCAATGCACCCCCAACTTGGAGATAGATGGGGTGGTAGCAGTTGTGCCAGATGCAGGAGTGATACAAGGGGCTACAGGTGCCCAGTCACTTAAAACAGTTACAGGTTTCATTAAGGTATTTGGCTAATAGAGCTTTGAGAGTGAGGAGACCAGGAAGGGTTGAGAATTTAAATGTAGTTTGCATGGGGTTCCATAAGGACGGGAGGAAAAAACTGATTGCAGCCATGCCATGGATTGTTTTTACTCTGGGTATCTGATAGCAGAGTAAGGAAAAACGTCTCAATCAGTAAGATCCCTTGGCATGCTCAAAGAAGTTCAAAATGTAAGCAGGGAGTTTGTCAGACAAGGCTCTGGAGAACCAGAGCAGAGCATTCCTTTTCTTCCTTGTAGAGAGGGATGACCAACCCAACTCTTGGAACAGTATCCAATGGTGGGTGCGAGCGGGCAAGTTTAAGATAAACCTTATGGCCCAGTGGTACAGCGTGTCAAGTTTGCTGAGCACAGCAGAAGGGCAATGGATGTAGAGAAAGGCAACATAGTCCGGTAAGAGTAGAAATGTCGATTGCACTAATCTCTTTCTAGCTTCTATGGTAAGTGGGTGCTTAATACAGTAGAACACGCCTAGTTGCTGCCTTAATTTTTTTTGAAACCTTGTTCAGGTGGCACAGAAAGTTGAGTTTGTTATCCAGCCAGAACCCTAGCTATTTGAAGGTATCTACTATTTCAAGGGGTTCATCCAATAACATTAGAATCATATGCTTATCTGTTGGTCCCGGTGCTACTTGCTGGTCTGCTGGGAAGACAAGTAGTTTGTTTCTGTTCTTTTGCACTGCAGAATTGGCTATGTGTTATCTTATCCCATATACTGGGTGCTTTACTAAATGTAACACAGTGATTACTACCCACTGCCCCTCCTACTGTCATGTCTCCCATTTATATGGGCCAATTTCTCCAAATTACATTGCCAATAGATCCTGAAAAACTGTTGAATTTTGTGAAGAAAGTTATTCGACCCTAATCCCTTGAACTCAGTGTGTCTCTTTCATTACTCATTAAGTCCCTTTGTTGTTTGTATGTAACATCTTTGTTTGCTTTTTCTGCTATGTCTTTGTTGTAACCCGTACCCAGCAATCTGCATTCCAATTTCGCCACTTGTGCTTCAAAATCTTTCTCATTCAAGCAATTTCTTTGAATACGCAGCATTTGACTAAATGAGATCTAGTCTTTTAGACTCTGTGGATGCACAGTTTCCTGTCTTAGGACAACGTTAGTACTTGTCTTTTTTCAAAACCCTTTGGTGGTAATTTTGTTATTTTTAACATCTCCCTTTAGTGTTATGTGTAGGAAACCCACACTCTCTTTACCTGTAGTACAAGAAAATCTCAGGTTGAAGTCATTGTTACTCAGTCAATCTACAAATAGTTTGTCCGATTCTTCATTACCCTCCCAGATACTCAAACAATCATCTACTGTATGTTCCTAAACCATTTTACAATGTACTTGTAACATTGATTCACTGTGGGATTATGTACATGTGTAAGTTCCCAGTAACCTAGAATTGGATTCTTTTTGTTTTGTTTCTTTCCTTTTTTTGGTGAGCAAGGACACTAGTTAAAAAAACACCAGCACACACCTTGCTAATTTACTACCATTCAAAAGCCTAAATTAGAAACAGGAAACAAGAAACAAGTTAAAAGAAAATAAACATCTGTGCATACTTGAACAGCATAGCCACAATGGAATCTGTCATCCCTCTTACCCTGCATTTACATTTTACTGTGTGGTGCTCTGATCTCCATACTGTCATCCTCCATACAATCTGCATCAGCAGTCTGGTGCACAGTCTGTCATGCCACAGCAACTGGTTTTGATAGGGAGAAAGGATTGGGGCACAGAAAAAAAACAGCAGCAGTGAAGAATGCTGGATTTACAGCGAGAGAAGAAAGGAAGTGCTAGACTGGTGATTAGCAGTAGTGATGGTAAACAATAGCAGCAAAAAGAATGTCACACCTACTTATGGTGTGAGAAAGGGATTAGTGAGTGATCAGCAAGAAATTGTAAGGTTCTTTGAAGGATTAGTCCAGGACAAAGCTAGCAGATTGGCTCAATTAGACGGCAGGGGCATCCCCTTTACGCAGAACTGCCTCCCATTGGAAATCATTGCCACTTACTCAGTGCCTGGTGAGACTTCCCAATTAAGAGGACATCCCTATTATCCACATTCCAATTAAGTGGCTTGCACTGTAGTGCCTCCATCTCAGCCATGAGCCAAAGGTAATTGTCATGCTATTCTGTATCTATATGTTTGTTTATAGTATCCCCCGTGTCTTTAAAAAAAGAAGGGAATGAAGTTGCTAAATAGTATAAGAAGAAATCAATAAGCATTCCCATTTTTTCAGTTAGTGACCCTATCCCTAGGATTATTAGACTGCTGGGGGGTCAGTTACTGTATATTTTTATGCACTTTGGGGAGTGCATAAAAAGTAGGAGCTATGAGACAATTATTCCATGTAAAATCCAACTCTTTTTCCATGACTTTGCCCGAAGAGTTTCCTGCAGAAATCATATTTCCTTTTTAAATTGTAGAATTGGGTTACTTTTTCATTTTTTTGTAGTTTATTTCAACATCTAGTAACTTTTGTGACATTTTATATTGTTGTACATCTAAAATAACAATATTGCCCCACCTTGTCTGCAAGTTTTATCACTATGTCTCATGTTTGAAAGTTCCTGCAGTGCTTGTTTTTCAAAGGGGCAAGGTTTTCAATATGTAAATTCCTGTCTGCATCAATCGAGTTGATAACTTGTGACTGAGCTACTTTTCCATAAGCAGCTATGCAGTTGTTGAAAACAATAGAAAAAGTCACTTTTACATTTAAAAGTTTATTTTTGTTCTTAAGAAATTCATTTAGTTTTATATCATGATCAGCATTCTCATTTTCTTGCCAAAGTTCCCTTAATATGATGAGATTCCACCTGTTTTGAGAGTTCAAATCAAAATGCACTGCTTCGTTATTTTCAATTTCTTCTAGAGCCAGTCCATCCATTGTCTCCTGAGTTGTGGGTTCCTGGTTTCCATGTATGTCCTGTTGATATATGCTTGTAAACCTCAAGTTTCCCACTGTGGAAGTCCTGTAATCTTTTGTGACAAAAAAAAAATTGGAGTTTTATCTTTCGAAAAAGTTTGAAGACATCAACTTGAATCTGAATATCATTACTTATCAGGATTGGAACAAAGTTGAATCCATTTTAAAGCATCAACATTTGATTCATAGTCAGCACCATTTTAAAGAGATTTAAGATTTGCAATTCAACTGTGTTTTGTCCCTCAATGCTCTCTTTTGCACAAAGTTTGTGCCTTCTCTGTCCTCTTTGTCCCTGCCTCATTCTCCTTCTATTTCTTGCTGTGATGTCCTTTAGTTTGAGTCTGATGTCCTTCTTTCTAAAACATGCACCAAGCTCTTTTTTCCATCATTGGAACTTTTCTTTTCACTCTGGTGATTCCAACATCTCCATTTCCCTCTGCTGTAAGATCTCTGTCTGGTGTTTCTGTTTTGTGGCCAATTGAATATGTTTTCTGCTAGATAGTCATTCTAATTTCTTATTAGTTTTGTTTGTTTCCTGTCAATGAGTTCCTTCTCATACTTTATATGTTGATTGTGCGCAAGCACAAGAAACATATTGCGGCAGATTTTCCAAGAAGCAGGTTGTGGAGGCATGGCACTGTTGTGGCCAATGCCCCCACAGCCTTTACAGGCTTGGCCTGCTGTTCCCAGTGGTGTGGCATGCTGCTGCTGACATTAGTTCAGCCAGCATGCCACAGTCTTGTAAAAATTTAGCTACTGCAATCAGGGGCAACCTCATCATTGCAGCATCATCCACTGCAATGAGGAAGTGACCACTTATTGCAGGGCTGTCCCATGAAGTCCCCATCCAGCTTGCTGACTGGGAGCCCAGTCTCCATCAGCATGTCCCCCACCATTTCTTTCTGTGCCAAAGGGGGTGCCCAATCGCTCTCAGCTTTATGTCCCCCCCCAAAAAAGGTTTCATTTGTCGATAGGGGAGCCAATTCTCCATCTGCATTATGCCCCGCCCAAAGTATTTACTGATGGTGGAGTCCACTCCCCTTTGGCATATTCCCCCCCAAACACCCAGTAGACTTGTGCCGAGGGGATGCCCAATCCCCCTCGGTTCTTACCCCTTTTGTGCTGATGGGGTGCCCAATCCCCATCAGCTACAGCTACCATCCCCCCCAAAAATACTGTTTTGGCACACTGGGAGCCAACCCCAGCGTGCCAAATGGTCCTGAAAGAAAAAAAGGTCCCATGATGGTTTTTATTGTTGTAACATGTAAAACTAAATGGTCCCTCTATGTCAACTGATCTCAGGCTGCCCTCCCTAAAAAAAATACTGTGTTGGCACACTGGGAGCTGACCCCAGCACGCCAAATGGTCCTGAAAGAAAAAAAAAAACATCCTGCGATGGTTTTTATTGTTGTACCTTGTAAAAATAAACAGTCCCTCACTGTCTCCTTGCCCCCCTCCCACAACCCGCACTAACCCACTACGCACCCTGCTCCCCACACCTCCCCCTCACCCCATACTTTCCTCCGGAGTCTGGCGCAATGATCTTCGGTGGACTGGGAACACGTCTGCACTCTTCAAAGCTGACCATGAACTGAGGAAATGCCAGTAAGCTGTACAATGGAATAAATACTTTTTTTAACTTTGATGCATATCTCAGTCATTTTTTAGAATTTTGGCACCAAATGTTCAACATGGGGTGTTTGGGACCCCTCCTTATGAATTCTGCCACTGTCATTGCGTTAGTTAGCCCCTAAAGGTGATTTCACAGTCACTGCACAGAATCACCTTTTAGGACCAATTAACAAAATGACAGTGCCAGAGTTCATGAGGTGGGCTCTCAAAAAGACTATGTTGCAAATTTGGTGGAAAAAATCCAAGAAATTACTGTATTACAAGCATGCGTTGTGCAATTGCAACGCACGTTCGTAACTTCGTGAATTTGCAATATTTTCAAGCCATATTTTCAACATTGCCATTTTTTCACATCTGCTTGTGAACAGTACAGCTGTCATTTTTCACATCGTGGCCGAAATGTGTTTTCATACTTCTGGTGCAAAATAGCACGGTCGCAGTGGGAAATCAGTGTTTGGGACAGATTACAAAAATGACAGTGACAGTGTTCATGAGCAGAGGTCCTAAAATGCCTATGTTGAAAATTTGGTGCTGATACTCTATAAAATGACTGTGTTACGAGAGTGCATTGTGCAATTTGCATGCACGCTCATAAGTTCACAAATTTATAATATTTTCACTCCAAATTTTCAACATTGACATTGTTCTGTACCTCCTTATGAACAGTACAGCTGTCATTTTTCTGATCCTGGCCAAAATGTGTTTTTGCACTTCCGGTGCAGAATAGCGTGGTCGCTGTGGGAAATCCATGTTTGGGACACATTAAAAAAATCACACTGACACTATTCATGAGCAGAGCTCCTAAAATGCCTATGTTGAAAATTTGGTGCTGAAAGTCCATAAAATGAGTGTGCTATGAGCATGCATTGTGCAGTTTCCACGCACCCTTATAACTTCACAAATTAGTAATATTTTCACGCCACATTTTCAAAACTGGCATTTTTCCACAGTTCTTTATGAACAGTACAGCTGTCATTTTTCACATCCTGCCTGAAATGTGTTTTCACGCTTCTGGCACAGAACACCGCAGTTGCTGTCAGAAATCAGGGTTTGGGACAGATTAGAATCGAGTGAGTGGGGGGTGACCAAGCTCAACTGAGCTCTGTTGGGACTGCTGTGGATTTCTTTGTGGCCAGAAAAGGCAGAAATGCATGCAGGGGCCCAGTAAAAAAGGGTAGCCTGCAGCGGTGGAAGAAACAGAAAGAGTGACTGGGAGGGGGGGGAGTGAGTGAACTCAATGGAGCTCTGTTGGGACTGCTGCAGATTTCTTTGTGGGCAGAAAAAGGTGCCAACAGAGACAGGAGCCCAGTACAAAAGGGCAGCCTGCAACACCAGAAGAAACAGAATGAACACGTAATGCAGGGGGAGTAAGCAACCTCAACGGAGCTCTCTCAGGACAGTGGCGGATTTATTTGTGGGCTGAAAAAGGTGCCAACGCAGGCAGGAGCCCAGTACAAAAGGGCAGCCTGCAGTGCCAGGAGAAGCACAATGAGCGAGTGAGAGAGGGTGAGTGAACGAGCTCAACAGAGTTCCATCATGACTGCTGCATATTTTTTTGTGGGCAGAAAAAGGCGGTAATGCAGGCAGGAGCCCAGTACAAAAGGCCAGCCTGCAGCACCGGCAGAAACAGAATGAGTGAGTGAGAGAGGGGGAGGGAGTGAGTGAGCTCAACAGAGCTATGTCAGGACTGCTGCAGTTTTCTTTGTGGACAGAAAAAGGCAGCAATGCATGCAGGGGCCCTGTACAAAAGGGCAGCCTACCGCAGCAGGAGAAACAGAATGAGCGAGTGAGAGGGGGTGTGAGCAAGCTCATTGGAGCTCTTATGACTGCTGCAGATTTCTTTGTGGGCAGAGGAAGGTGGAAATGCAGGCCGGAGCCCAGTACAAAAGGGCAGCCTGGAGCGGTGGCAGAAACGGGACATGCGAGTGAAAACGGGGAATGAGTGAGCTCAACGGAGCACTGTCGGGACTGCTGCAGATTTGTTTGTGGGCAGAAGAAGGCACCAACAGAGGCAGGAGTCCAATACAAAAGGGCAGACTGCAGCACCAGAAGAAACAGAATGAGCAAGTGAGACAGGGTGAGTGAGCAACCCCAATGGAGCTCTATCATAACTGCTGTGGATTTCTTTGTGGGCAGAAAAAAGTGGCAACGCAGGCAGGAGCCGAGTACAAAAGTCAACCTGCAGTGCCGGCAGAAACAGAATGAGCGATTGAGATAAGGGCAGTGAACGAACTCAACGGAGGTCTATTTTGACTTCTGCAGATTTCTTTGTGGGCAGGGAAAGGTGGCAACCCAGGCAGGAGCCCAGTACAAAAGGCCAGCCTGCAGCACCGGCAGAAACAGAATGAGTGAGTGAGAGAGGGGGAGGGAGTGAGTGAGCTCAACAGAGCTGTGTCAGGACTGCTGCAGTTTTCTTTGTGGACAGAAAAAGGCAGCAATGCATGCAGGGGCCCTGTACAAAAGGGCAGCCTACCGCAGCAGGAGAAACAGAATGAGCGAGTGAGAGGGGGTGTGAGCAAGCTCATTGGAGCTCTTATGACTGCTGCAGATTTCTTTGTGGGCAGAGGAAGGTGGAAATGCAGGCCGGAGCCCAGTACAAAAGGGCAGCCTGGAGCGTGGCAGAAACGACATGCAGTGAAAACGGGGAATGAGTGAGCTCAACGGAGCACTGTCGGGACTGCTGCAGATTTGTTTGTGGGCAGAAGAAGGCACCAACAGAGGCAGGATTCCAATACAAAAGGGCAGGCTGCAGCACCAGAAGAAACAGAATGAGCAAGTGAGACAGGGTGAGTGAGCAACCCCAATGGAGCTCTATCATAACTGCTGTGGATTTCTTTGTGGGCAGAAAAAAGTGGCAACGCAGGCAGGAGCCGAGTACAAAAGTCAACCTGCAGCGCCGGCAGAAACAGAATGAGCGATTGAGATAAGGGCAGTGAACGAACTCAACGGAGGTCTATTTTGACTTCTGCAGATTTCTTTGTGGGCAGGGAAAGGTGGCAACCCAGGCAGGAGCCAAGTACAAAAAGCTGGCCTGCAGCACCAGCAGAAACGGAATGAGAGAGTGACTGAGGGGAAGTGAGTGACCTCAACGGAGCTGTGTCAGGACTGCTGCAGATCTCTTTGTGGGCAGAAAAAGCCGCCAGCGCAAGCAAGAACCCAGTACAAAAGGGCAGCCTGCAGCAGTGGGAGACACAGAATGAGTGAGTGAGGGAGGGGAGTAAGTGAGGTCACCCGAGCTCTGTTGGGACTGCTGCAGATTTCTTTTTGTGGGCAGAAAAAGGCAGCAATGCATGCAGGGACCCAGTACAAATGGGCAGCCTGCAGTGGTGGGAGAAACAGAATGAATGAGTGAGAGAGAAGGACTGAGTGAGCAAACTCAACAGAGCTCTATGGTGACTGCTGCAGATTTCTTTGTGGGCAGAAGAAGGCGGCAACGCAGGTAGGAGCCCAGTACAAAAGGGCAGCGTCCAGCGCAGGCAGAAACAGAACAAGTGAGTGAGAGGGGAGAGTGAGCAAGCTCAAAGGACTTCTGTTGGGACTGCTGCAGATTTCTTTGTGGGCAGAAAAAGGCACCAACAGAGGCAGGAACCATGTACAAAACAGCAGCCTGCAGTTTCAGGAGAAACAGAATGTGTGAGTGAGACAGGTGGAGTGAGCGGCCTTAATAGGGCTCTGTCGGGACAGCTGCAGATTTCTTTGTGGGCAAAATAAGGTGCCAATGCAGGCAGAAGCCCAATACAAAATGGCAACCTGCAGCAGCAGCGAGAGAAACAGAATGAATGAGTGAGGGGGGAGTGAGTGAGCAGGCTCAATGGAGCTCTATTGTGACTGCTGTAGATTTCTTTGTGGGCAGAAGAAGGCGACAATGCATGCAGGATCCCAGTACAAAAGGCCAGCCAGCAGCACCAGCAGAAATGGAATGAGTGAGTGAGAGAGGCAGAGACAGCAAGCTCAACAGATCTGTCTCAGGACTGCTGCAGATTTCTTTGTGGGCAGAAAAAGCTGCCAATGCAGGCAGGAGCCCAGTACAAAAGGGCAGCCTGCAGCAGCAGGAGACACAAAATGAACAAGTGAGGGAGGGAAAGTGAGTGAGCTCAATGGAGCTCTTTTGGGACTGCTGCAGATTTCTTTATGGGTAGAACATACTAACATACTAAAATGCCATCAGAATAGGCCTAATGGTCTTTCACGTCTGCTTGTTTGGTCAGCCCCCACCCTGGGAGCTGACCTTGCTGCCCCCCTCGCCTTCTCTGGCTTCTCCCTTCCCAGTTCCGGATATTCTCACTGCATTGGATTTTGCTTCCAGAACCCTTCCCCTGTACCTGTCCCACCCACTCTTGAACCCCTCCACTGCCTCTGCCTCCATCAGTCCCCTAGGCAGCACATTCCATGGCTCCACCACCCTCTCAGTGAAGTCGCACCTCCTCCTTTCTCCCCTGAATCTTCCCCCCTCCAGCTTCCACACATGCCCTCTAGTGGCCCCCTCCTCCTTCCTTCGAAGCACCCTGACTCGAATCTGAAGACCTCTATCAAGGCACAATGCAGCAATGCACCCAGGGACCCAGTACAAAAGGACAGCCTAAAATGGCAGGAGAAACAGAATGAGTGAGTGACAGAGGGGGCTGAGTGAGCTCAACGAAGCTCTATTAAGACTGCTGTAGATTTCTTTGTGGGCAGAAAGACATAGAAACATAGAAACATAGAAACATAGAATTTGACGGCAGATAAGGACCGCTTGGCCCACTCAGTCTGCCCATTTCCCTACCTACTGGATAAGCTGCAGATCCTAGTTAACCAGCAGCCTACTTCTTCCTACCCCCACCCCCTAGAATTGCCTTATGACTATCCCATGCATGCTTGAATTCCCCCACTGATTTTGACTCCACAACCTCGAAGGCCGTTCCATGTATCCACAACCTCTCTGTGAAAAATACTCCTTAAATTACCTCTGAGCCGCCCCCATCTTCAAATTGTGCTTCTTGTTCTTGCACACCTCTTTTTGAAAGATGCTACCCTCTTGGACTTTGTTGATTCTTGAGGTACTTGAAAGTTTCTATCATGTCCCCTCCCTCCTTTCCTCGAGGCTATACATATTAAGCTCCTTAAGTCTCTCTTCATGACTTCAGGTGCAGACCCTGCACCATTTTAGTTGCCCTCCTCTGGACAGCTTCCATCCTGTCTATGTCTTTGCGGAGATTGGGTCTCCAGAACTGCACACAGTACTCCAGATGGGGTCTCACCAGCTGTCTGTACAGAGGGATAATAACTTCCTGTTTTCTATTGGTGATGCCTCTCCCTATGCATCCCAGTATCCCCCCAGCCCTCCTTGTTGCCCTCTCACATTGCTTGCCCATCTTTAGGTCATCTGATATGACTACCCCCAGGTCCCTTTCCATTCTTGTTGTTGTTAGTTTCTCACCCCCCATTGTGTACTCTTCCCCTGGGTTTTTGTTTCCAGGTGCATTACCTTGCACTTCTTAGCATTGAATCTAAGCTGCCATACATTTGACCATTCCTCTAACCTTGCCAAGTCCTTCTCATCCTTTCCACCCCACCCTGTGCATCAACTCTGTTGCAGATCTTAGTGTCGCCTGCAAAGAGACATACTTTTCCTTCCAGTCCTTCTGTAATGTCGCTATAAAGACATTGAAGAGGACCGGTCCTAATACTGAACCCTCATGCACCCCAAGTAACCTCCTTTCTTCTGAGTGGACTCCATTTACTATAACTCCTGTGTCCTATTCTCCAGCCACCTTTACCCAGGCTGTCATCTTGGGACCCACTCCCATTGCTGGCTAACTTGTATATTAATCTTTTGTGTGGACTGTGTCAAATGCCTTGCTAAAGTCTAGGTAGGCCATGTCCACAGCCCCTCCCTGATCTACTACTTTGGTCACCCAGTCAAAGAAATCTATCAGATTCATCTGGCATGACCTTCCGCTGTGAATCTATGCTGCCTAGGGTCCTGTGCCCTCTGGCCACTAGATACTCGACAATTCTTTCCTTTAGAAGTGATTCCATCATTTTCCTATCACTGAGGTTAAACTAACAGGTCTATAGTTTCCTGCTTCTGCCTTGCTCCCACTTTGTTAAGGGGAATCACATCTGCCTCCTCCAGTCCTCGGGTACCACCCCATCCTCCCATGATTTGTTAAAAGGGTAGTCAGTGGTGTCACTAGTTCTACCCTTAGTTCTTTAGAATTCTGGAATGAATCCCATCAGGCCCCATTGCTTTGTCCACCTTCAGTTTTAAGAGCTCTTTCAGAACCCTTTCTTCTGTAAATGGGCTGGTATCAACTTCTGTATCCAGAGTGTTACTACTGTTTGTTTTATGTATCTCCCCCTCTTCCTTTGTAAATACTGAGCAAAAATATTTGTTTAGTATCTCTGCCTTTTCACAGTCTCCCTCTGCCCACCCTTCCTCCCCTTTATTAAGACTCACTATCCCTCCCTTGGTCTTCCTTTGCTCCCTGATGTACCTATAAAAGGTTTTATCCCCCTTCTTAACTGAGTTGGCTATCTTTTCCTCGGTTTGGGCCTTTGCTGTTCTGACTGCCTTCCCAGCCTCCTTTTGCTTTAACTGATACAGTTCTCTGTCCTGCTCCTTCATGATTCCTTGTACTTCCTGAATGCTTTCTTTTCTCTTGAACCTTCACTGCCACTTCCTTTGAGAACCATATGGTTTCTTACATCATCTTGTTTTGTTTATTTGCTTCACAAAGGCTTGTTACCTCTGTGATGGCAGTTTTATTATTCCCCATTGTTCTTCCACCCTCCTTCCTGCCCATTTGCTAGTGCATTCCTTAGGCACTCACCCATTATGGCAAAGTCAGCCCTCCTAAAGTCCAATACTTTTGTCTTTGTATGGCTTGACTCTATTACTGTGTTTAATGTGAACCATAATGTTCGATGGTCGCTAGTTCCCAGATGGCTACCCACTTCTACATCTGTGATCCTCTCTCCATCTCCATTTGAGAGTACCAAGTCTAATATTGCTCCCTCTCGAGTGGGCTCCAGTACTAGTTGTCTGAGGCATGCCCCCTGTAGGGCATCTAGAATAACTGCACTCTTCGAAGTGGCAGCTGCAACTGCACTCCAGTTAACATCTGGCATATTCAGATCACCCTGTACCTGTCCAGTACAAGGTGGCAATGCAGGCAGGAGCCCTGTACAAAAGGCCAGTCTGCAACGCCGGCAAACATGGAAGTAGCGAGTGACAGAGAGGGAGTGAGCAAGCTCAACGGACCAGTGTTGGGACTACTGCAGATTTCTTTGTGGGCAGAAAAAGCCACCAACAGAGGCAGGAGTCCAGTATAAAAGGCCATCCTGCAGTGGCAGGAGAAACAGAATGAGCAAGTCAGAGAGGGGCAGTGACCCACCTCAACGCAGCTCTGTCAGGACAGCTGTGGATTTCTTTGTGGACAGAAAAGGGTGCCAGTGCAGGCAGGTGCCCAGTACAAAACAGTAGGTGCAGCACCGGGAGAAACACAATGAGCGACTAACAGAGGGCCACTGAGTGAGATCAACGCAATCAACATTCGGGCATTGACAAATGCTTGTTAATGTTGGTACTCAGAGATTTATTTTGGCTGTCAAACTCAGATGCTTCTCTGAATTTTAACACTGTTTCTTTGGCGTTATCCAACTGCACTGTGATCTCTTTATGCTTTGAAATGTCAGCCTTGAGTATTAATTTGTTACAACCAGTCATACACTTCTGTGCTAACTTAGCCCAATCTTCCTTGTGTTTAAAACAATCAAGACCTCCGGAACTGTACACAGTACTCAAGTTGGGGTCTCACCAGCTACAGTATCTATGCATGGGTATTATTAACTCCATCTTTCTGCTGGTGCTACCCCTCCTTATGCATCCAAGCATTCCACTACCCTTTCCCACTGCCTTGTCACACTGTTTAGCTACCTTCAGGTAATCATAAATGATAACCCACATGTCTTTTTCCTGTTCTATGGCTGCTAACACTTCCCTCCCAAGTTGGTATGCTGCTCCTGGGTTTTTGTGCCTGAAATGCTTCATTTTGCACTTTTTTTGCATTGGGTCTTGGCTGCCAAATGCATGACCATTCTTTTAACTTCTTTAGATCCTCCCTCTTTCTTTCACCCCCTCCAATGTCTTTACTCTGTTGCAGATTTTTTTGTTATGCACAAATAGGCATACCTTCCCCTCCAGTCCTTCACAATGTTGCTAGTAAAGACATTGAAGAGGCCTGGGCCTAATACTGACCCCTGTGGCACCTCACCAATCACCTTGGCTTCTCCAGAGTGTACCTCATTTACCACCACACTTTGGCTCCTACCACTAAGCCAACTCTACACCCATTTTACTATATTAGATCCTACTCATAGGCTACTCAGTTTATTTACCAACCTTCCATATGGAATGGTGTCAAAGACCTTGCTGAAATCCCGGAAGACCACATCAACTTCCCCTTCCTGGGCCACTTCCTTTGTTACCCAGTCAAGGAACTTGATCAGGCTTGTCTGGCAGGACCTCCCCTCTTTGAATTCATGATGCCTTGGATCTTGTAGACCACAGATGACAACTTTTCCCCCAATCCCTTCCTTCAGTAGTGATTCCATTACTTTGCCCATTACCTAAGTCAGGCTGACTGGCTTGCAATTTCCTGCCTTCTCCCTATTTCCACTTGTGTGGAGTGGGACTAGACCTGCCCTCCTCAACTTCCCTTCTACCAGCCCTATTTCTAGTGACAGGTTGAACAGGGCTGTCAGAGGTTCAGCCAGTTCCACAACGGGTTCCCTCAGCAACATGGGGTGCACCACATCTGGACTCATTGCCTTCTCTACATTTGACTTGAAAAACTTCCTGAGGACTCTTTCCACTGTGAAAGGGCTAATGTCCACCTCCTGACCTTTTATTTCCTGGATTTGTAACAAAGACCTATTCCCTACCACTTCCATCATGAATACTGAACAGAAGTATTTGTTCAATATGTTTTTTGGTGGTCCTCTTCTTTGAACCCCCCCTTCCCCTTTCCAGCTTAGTATCCTTCCATTGGACTTCCTCTTTCCACTAATGTATCATAAAATGTTTTATCACCCTTTTTTACTGATTTGGCTATATTTTCCTCTGTTTTCACTTTTGTGCTCATAACTGCGTCCCTGGCCACCCTTTGTTTCTCCTGGTAACTCTCCCTATCTTCCTCCTTCTCTGTACTTTTTATGTTCTGAAGGCTAGTTTTTTGCTCTTACTTTTTCTGCTACCTGTCTAGAGAACCACAGTGGTCTCTTTTTTTGCCTCTAGAAAGGAGATCATGTGAGAAATTGATTGCTCAGGGAATGGGGTAAACATTAACTTTGACAATCCCAAGAAGGACCCTCACCACAGATTCAGCAAGACTCCAGAGACCGCAAACCCTAATGATTTTTCCTTTTGCTGCATGGGTGTTGGGTGTTGGGGGTAGGGAGTTAGGGTTGGAAACCCTAACACCACATTTACCTACTTTTCTGACATCAAGTTACCCTAAGTGGTGTATTAACAAAGTTTTTTGCAAAGAATTTCCATTCTTTCTGAGATAGTGGAATCATATTCTCATTCATGCACTCTTTGGGACCTGTGTGAAAAGATGTAGACCTGGACCATGGGAATACTCTGTCCAGCTACAGAAGTGGATGGCCTGGCACATTCACTCTTTACACATCCATTCTTCATGCATTCAGTCTTTACACATTTCACTATTTGCACAGTCACTCTTCACACATTCACTCTTTTTTGGGGGATTTAATTATGACTCCAGATTTTCAAGGCAGTCAATTTATGACTGCCCTTATAAACATAATATGTAGCATTGATAGTATATTGGCCAAAATCATTGGTCAGGTGACTTGGAGGGGAAGGGGGAGAAAGAAACAGTTCGGGGGTGGGCAACCCGGTCCACTTAAAGAAGAACTGTTTTGATTTCAGGGGACCTATGTGCTTGCAGTTAAGAAAAATAGCATTGGTGGCTACTAATAAGAGTACCACAAGTTTTAACCCTCCCCATTTTATTTTGAGTTTAAAACTATGGACAAAGCAAACTGTCAACATTCATTTCAGTTTCACATAACATAGGTAATGACACACATCTTGACCAACTATGAAACGTGGTAATTAAGTGCAATAAGCTATTAATCCTGACACATTCATCATTTTCAAAAGTGTGAAACACAATTTCATTTTTATTTATGCTAGTGAGTGTTATTTATACAAGTACAACCTCTTATTCTGAGCTACAAGCAGCACAGTAAGTACTGTAATGAAATACATGTAGAACTGTAAGTTATCTTCCTGATTTCTCGAAGTTTTGATCTGACACAGTTATGTTATATTTATACTTATACTATTTCAATCAATGTTTCAATTTTCATTCATAGCATATTGATGTTGGTTCATCGGTTTTGGTTTTAGTGACAGTCACAGTGGTTATGCATTTCAGATTCATATAATCAGCTCACAAAGTGTCTTCTACTTCAGATGAATAATGCCAAAATGCAGCATTGTTTTTGTAGCCATACTCTCATTTCACTTTGTATGGTCTTCTGCAATATTAGCCACAATGAATTGTTCATTGTATGTAGGAAACTTACCATCTAAGATGAGTGCCGGTGTGCAACACAGTCGGTGTGTATTTGTGTGTGTGGATGTGTGTGTGCAAATTTCTTGTTACTGTATTATGACTGTGATTGTCACTGTTATGAAGATTGAGTGTACTCGATATTTACAGCCTGTTGTGATATGTCAAACATCTTGAGATAATTAGCAAAATGAAGACTTATTTTAGTGTCCACCTTACAGATTAATTTCTATTAAATTTTATTTAATTAATTTAATTTAATGAGCATGTTCAGAAAAATTGAAATATCAAATCCTTATAACATAAGAAGAATGGATTAATATTCATTTTCACCAAAACAACAAAAGGCACCTTTCTGGAACAAGCTCTTTCTACCCAGAAAATTTCAGACCAAAATTCAAAACTGTCTGGGCTGTAGGTGATTACGAAACAAAACAAAAATAAAATAAAAACAGCAAAAGGCCCTATTTTTCCTAAAATGCATTTTCTGGTCTTGGAATACGGATATCTGAATGAAACAAAACTTGGCAATTCAAGAGACCTTGCTTTCCAGATTGTGCATGCAAAAGTTTGTGCAATTCCATTGAATGGCAGTGAAACTTTTAAGGTGCAAAGTTAGGGGGTTAACATTAAACAGCCTGTTCACCCCTAACTATGTTGGTGCCATTGCACCACTACAATGCTCTATGTAGATATATACACTGTATATAAATATATTAACAGCTTCAGCCCCATTCAACAGAATTGCCCAAAATGTTGCATGCACAGTCTGGGAGGCAAGGTGTCTTGGTTTGACATATTCAGTTCTAGTCGGATGTGTAGATGTAGTAGTCTGTTTCTAGAAAAAAATCAGTTTTTTTTGTCATCACCTACAGCCCAGAAAGTTTGGAATTGTGGTCTGAAATGTTCAGGGAATGGTGCCTTGAGAAAAAATATGATTCCATTCCTATGTTACAAGGATTTAAAATTTTGGTTCAAAGCATGTTCAGCAGTTTATCACATGTCTATCCAAAAGCTCCTGCCGAGTGTGCTCAGAACCAAAATTCAGATCCTTATAACTTGGGAATGGATTAATATTTTTTCACCAGACCAAAAAAGGCACTATTCTGTGACAAGCCCTTACAACCCTGAAAATTTTAGACCAAAATTCTAAACCATCTGAGCTGTACGGAATGACAAAAGCAGCAAAAGAAAAGACACATTTTTCCTAAAAAAGTACTACCCAGATCTCAGAATCTGCACATCAAACTGAAACAAAACTTTGCAAGCAAGAGAGCTTACCCCCTAGACAGTGCATGCAAACTTTAACACAATTCTGTTGAAAGAGGTCAAAGCTATTATGGTGCAAAGTTAAGTGTTTAACATTAAACAGCCTACTAAAACCTAACTGCTGTATAATGGTGCATAATACTGTATGACAGGGGCATGATTGTGCCCCTATAGTAAGGGTTGAGTAGCATGTTTTAATGTTAAACCTCAAATTTTGGACTTTAATAACTTTGCAAATGGTAAATGGATTTGCACAAAATTTTGTATGTACTGTCCTGCAGAATATATCTCTTAACGTGATAAGTTTTGCTTCAGTCAGATATATGGCTTCTGAGATCCAGATAATGCAAAAACCTCAAAAGTAGCCATTTTTTTGCAGTTTATCCTCATCGCCTTGCATCCAGACAGTGTGGAATTTTAGTGTGTTCTTTTATAGTAGATATAACTTGGGTAACAGAACTGCCAAGTGTTTGTTTGGTAAATAAATATTAATCTGTTGCAAAGTTATTCAATTTTTAAGTGCCCATTGTTTTCAATGGGAAGACCACTGTCCAGGATAGAGGAGAAAGTTCGACAAAGGATTGATCTTGAGAAAAAGGATTCTTTCTTGCAAGATCCATTCCTTTTTTGTGAGCTGCCATCTTGTTTTGTTTTTTTCCCAGGAACAAAAATGTATGGAAAATACAATACAATGTTGTCATTTTACAAATCAGACACAAGAACCTAGCTAAATGAGTATTGTTTAGCTGCATTGTGATGTTTGTTTTTCAAAATTAGGGCCAGAAGTACTTCGTCTGGGCAACCAAAATCCTGGGTTCCCAGCATTGCGAGAGGAGCCTTCTGCTGCTTTCTCTGTACGAGAACAGTGGATTTTCTTGACTTCTGCAGCTACAGCTGATCTTCTGCTGCCTGCTGCAGTGTGAGCTGTAATCCATCCTGCCAATTATCTGGTGTTTGTGGGCATGACCCCCACACCCCACACACTGTCCCCATAAATAACATCTTCCCTTGTGTTTAGTGGCCCCCCCCACCCTCTGATCACCATACCCGTAATTCTGGTTTAATATTTATAAAATATGACACCAGGATGCCCACCCCCAGTGTCAGATGCCCCTCCCCCCACAGCCTATTAATTTATTAACTGTAGCTCAGCAGTGTGGAACACTAAGGAGCCCACCTGAGTGTCCCAAGATGGTTATTGGTACCTGCAATAGGAAAACCATCCCCAATATCTTTTATTTTATCTCAAACAAAAAAAATCACTTACCATTGCTGCTGACCTCCTCCCCATCCCAACCCTCCCACTGAGCACCAGCCTCCCCCACACTTACCAGCCAATGTCAAATTCTGTTATCTTCTGTGGACTGAGACACATCTGCACTCTTTAAAGCCAAACCACAAAGGAAGGAATAAAGATAAGTGCCATATAATGTATTTCAATGGTGTTTTTAACTTTTGTTCATAACTTTGCCATTTTTCAGCATTTTATTCACCACATTTTCAACATGGTCTTTGTGGGACCCCACCTCCTGAATAGTGGCACTGTCATTTCATTAATCAGGCCTGGACAGTGATTTCACTCTTGCTGCGCAAAATCACCTTTTGGGACCAAATAATGAAATTTCACCACCAGTGTTCATGAGGATGGGTCCCAAAAATGGCATGTTGAAAATTTGGTGAAGAAGCCAGCCTGGTGGTACTGAGGGTTGTGACCCTGGATGCCACATCTCGTGCCACGATGGTGACCCTAGTTCGGGAATGAGCTTGGGTCATCAGTGGTCAGCAGGGGCAGGAGAGGACTGAGCATCTGGAGGACTGCGCTCCACTCCTGGGAGGGGTGAGTACACTTGCTGCAGTACTAGCAGCCCTCACTGGAGACTGAGGGCAGTGCCAGTTGTGGCACACTCTATTGGGATGGGGTGTAGGTGGACATCTTACACACAGGTGTGGGAACATGCCCATCATGTGCAGGATGTCATGTCATGTCTGCACCCCAAGGGGAAATCAAAAAACTGGAAAAACACCCTGGCATCCAGACAGGCAATGGTGGGCCCAGTGGACTACCCCCACATCCATTGCCAGAACCTTCCTGGCTGGTAGCTGTCTCAGTCTCCTCCACTCCCCAGCTGCCCTTCTAGACTATAGATAGACCACTGGAGGAGTATGGTGGTCCCACCCCGGGGGGCTCAGAGCCGGGGTGGGGTAGTTGGAGAGGAGTTCCCGGTAGCAGCAGATCAGACCCAGGAGGACCTCAGGCAGGGTGGGATAAGGCAAGCTCCAAACAGCCTCACTGGAGAGAGGTCTAATGAGCCAGAAGAGGAACATAAAAAAAGTTAAACAAAAAAGGAAAAGAGAAAATTTGGTAAAGAAATTCCTAAAAATGGCTGAGCTATGAGTGTTTATTAACATTTTTCTATGCATAATCTGGGTAATTTTTCAATATTTTGACTGCAAATTTTCAACATTGCCAGTTTTTCATACTACTTCATGAACAGTACAGCTGTCATTATTCACATTCTGTTCAAAATGTGTTTTCACACCTGTGGCATGGAATGATATTTTTGCATGGTTTGAAAATATTCACCTATCGGGTTTATGAGGTGGGTCATAAGAAGATTATATTGAAAATTTCGGATCCAAATATGAAACAAGCATTTGTTAATGGCAAATGTTGATTGCATAGGTCTGTTGAGCTCGTGCAGTGGGCCTCTGTCACTGGCTCAGTCCGTTTGTCCTGGTGCTGCAGGCTGCTCTTTTGTACTGGGCTGCTGCATGCGTTAGCACCTTGTTCTGCCGAGGAAGAAATACTCAGCTGTCCCGACAGAGCTCCACTGAGGTGGCTCACTCCCCCTGTCTCACTCACTCATTCTTTTTCTCCTGGCACTACAGGCTGCCCTTTTGTACTAGGCTCCTTCCTGTGTTGGTGGCTTTTTCTACCCACAAAGAAATCCACAGCTGTCCCGACAGAACTCCGTTGAGGTCGCTCACTCTGCCTGTCTCACTCACTCATTCTGGTTCTCCTGGTGCTGCAGGATACCCTTTTGTACTGGGCTCCTGCCTCTGTTGGCACCTTTTTCTGCCCACAAAGAAATCTACAGCAGTCCCGACAAAGCTCCGTTGAGCTCGTTCACTCCCATTCTCTCACTCGCTCATTCTGTTCTGCCAGCGCTGCAGGCTGCCCTTTTCTACTGGGCTCCTGCCTGTGTTGCTACCTTCTTATGCCCATAAAGAAATTTGCAGCAGTTACAATACAGCTCTGTTGAGCTCACTCACTCACTCATTCTGGTTTTCCTGCCACTGCAGGCTGCCCTTTTGTACTGGGTCCCTGCATGCATTGCTGCCTTTTTCTGCCCACAAACAAATCTACAGCAGTCCCAACAAAGCCCCGTTGAGCTCACTGACTCCTCCTCCCTCACTCGCTCGTTCTGTGTCTCCTGGCGCTGCAGGCTGCCCTTTTGTACTGGGCTCCTGCCTGCATTGGTGGCTTTTTCTGGCCAGAAAGAAACCTGAAGCAGTCTCGACACAGCTCCACTGAGCTCGCTCACTGCCCATCTGTCACTCTTGCATTCTGTTTCTGCCGGTGCTGCAAGCTGGCCTTTTGTACTGGGCTCCTGCCTGCTTTGCTGCATTTTCTGCCCACAAAGAAATCTGCAGCAGTCACATTAGGGCTCCATTGAGCTTGCTCACTACTGCTGTGTCACTCGCTCATTCTGTTTGTCTTGGCGCCGCAGACTGTGCTTTTGTATGGGGCTCCTGGCTGCGTTGCACCTTTGTCTATCCACAAAGAAATCCACAGCTGTCCTGACAGAGCTCCGTTGAGGTCGCTCAGTCTCCCTCTCTCATTACTCATTCTGTTTGTCCTGGAACTGCAAACTGCCCTTTTGTACGGGTTCCTGCCTGCATTGGCCCCTTTTTCTGCCCACAAAGAAATCCCAGCAGTCCTGACAGAGCTCCGTTGAGCTCACTAAGTCCCCTTGTCTCACTCACTCGTAGCGTTTCTCCCACCGCGGCAGGCTGCCTTTTTGTACTGGGCCTCTGCCTGTATTGATGCCTTTTTCTGCCCACAAAGAAATCTGCAGCAGTCCTGACAGCACTTTGGTGAGTTCGCTCACCCCCTTCCCTCACTCGCTCTCTCGTTCTGTTTCTCCCAGTGCTGCAGGCTGCCCTTTTGTACTGGACTCTTGTGTTGGAGCCCTTGTCTGCCTACAAACAAATCCGCAGCAGTCCCGACAGAGCTCAGTTGAGCTTGGTCTCTCCCCCCCCCCACTCGGTCGATCTTACTCTGTCCCAAACACTGATTTCCCAGAGTGACCGTGCTATTGTCCGGCAGGAGTGCAAAAACATATTTTAGCCAGGATGTGAAAAATGACAGCTGTAGTGTTCATAGGGAGTTGTGAAAAAATGCCACTGTTGAAAATGTGGCATGACAGTATTACAAATTTTCAAAATTACAAGGGTGCGTGGAAACAGTTCAATGCATGCTTGTAACACAGTCATGTTATGGCAGTCCCAACAAAGCTCCGTTGAGCTCGCTCACTCCCTTTCTCTCACTTGCTCATTCTGTTGTGCCGGCACTGCAGGCTGCCCTTTTCTACTGGGCTCCTGCCTGCGGTGCTGCTTTCTTATGCCCATAAAGAAAGTTGCAGCAGTTACAATACAGCTCTGTTGAGCTCACTCACTCGCTCATTCTGGTTTTCCTGCCACTGCAGGCTGCCCTTGTGTACTGGGTCCCTGCATGCATTGCTGCCTTTTTCTGCCCAAAAACAAATCTGCAGCAGTCCCAACAAAGCCCCGTTGAGCTCACTGACTCCCCCTTCCTCACTCATCATTCTGTGTCTCCTGGCACTGCAGGCTGACCTTTTGTACTGGGCTCCTGCCTGTATTGGTGGCTTTTTCTGGCCAGAAGGAAATCTGAAGCAGTCCCAACACAGCTCCACTGAACTCACTCACTACCCCTCTGTCACTCTCGCATTCCGTTTCTGCTGGCACTGCAAGCTGGCCTTTTGTACTGGGCTTCTGCCTGCATTGCCGCATTTTCTGCCCACAAAGAAATCTGCAGCAGTCACAGTAGAGCTCCGTTGAGCTCACTCACTACCACTCTGTCACTCACTCATTCTGTTTCTCTTGGTGCAGCAGACTGTGCTTTTGCATTGGAGCTCCTGGCTGTGTTGGCAACTTTGTCTGTCCACAATGAAATCTGCAGCTGTCCTGACAGAGCTGCGTTGAGGTAGCTCAGTCTCCCTCTCTCATCACTCATTCTGTTTGTCCTGGTGCTGCAAGCTGCCCTTTTGTATGGGGCTCCTGCCTGCGTTGGTGCCTTTTTCTGCCCACAAAGAAATCCCAGCAGTCCTGACAGAGCTCTATTGAGCTCACCAAGTCCCCTTGTCTCACTCACTTATACTGTTTATTTATTTATTTAGTTAAACATCAGTTTAGAAACCTTTGAGCGAGAGGCTCATTTACAAAGGTACCTCGTCACAAAGAGGACATCAGAACAGTTGTACAAGGGACACAGTACTTACAAACAAAAAAGTTACAGTTCAATTACAATTTTGTTACAATAGAATACAATCTCCAACGAAGCAAAAGATAACAAAAGGTGCAAAGCTTATGGTGAGGAGAGCTGGGTGGGAGTAGAAGGGAGGGAGATAGGGAGGAGGGAAGTAGGAAAGGAAGCGGGGGCCGCTCAGTGAGCATTGTCAAACAGAGTATATATATATATATTTTTTTTACACTAGGCTAGCGGCAGTTGCATTTTAGAGCTAAGCAGGAAGTTTCTGAGCCTGGGCTTAAAGCAAGCTAAGGTTAGTGAGTTTGAGACACTGGCAGGGAGGGAGTTATGCCAGTGGGGTGCATGGTAGGGGAATGCCCTCTTACCTTGAGAGGTCCTGGCTCTCGGAATAACTAGGGTAGCTCTTGACGAGCTTCGCGTGATCAGGGTCAGTGCAGTATGGCGAATGGAGTTGGATAGGCCTATGGGGGATAGGCCACACAGGGCTTTAAAGGTGAGCTGGCATGTCTGATACATGAGTCGCTCTTCCAGGTTGAGTAGGGTAGCTATGGTGTACAGCTCACATGTGAGTGAGTCTGGGAGCACCAGTGATAAGTCTGCGGGCCTTATTAACTGTGAGACGAACCTTGTTGAGGGCAGTCTGATCTGCTGAGCTGTAGACCAGAAGGCCATAGTCAATGAGAGACATGACAGAGGAGGTGACAGCCAGGTGGAGGGCATCAGGAGGGAGGCATTTCTTGTGCCGGTAAAGAATGCCTAGCCGTGAGTTGGCGACAGAATTTAGGGCAGATATATGTCCATGGAATGAAAGTGCAGGGTCAAAGGTTATACCAAGATATTTATAGGACTGCACCTGGTCAATGACGAGATTGGGTGTGGAGTGGACAGCTAAGGGAAACTTGCTGTACTTATTTTGGGGGTGGGAGAAGAGCATCTGTTTTGTTTTCTTAAGGTTGATAACAAGTCAGTGCTCAGTGAACCAGGTAGCTGCAGAGTCAAAGACTAGTTGGAGGAAGTTCTGTAGCAGCATGGGGTCATTGTGGAGGCAACGAGAACAGCATCATCAGCATAGAGAAGCATCTTACCTGTACAACTGCTGGGTAGGGAGTTAAGAAGAGTGAGAATAGTAGGGGTCCAAAATTGAGCCCTATGGCACCCCAGAGCGAATGGGGCATGTTTCAGAGAGAGTACCATTGACTTTCACATTGGGAGCAGGCGGAGAGATAGCTGGTGCACCAGGAACAGGTCCTGAGGCAAAGCCTATTAGATCGAGAGGATAGCAAAGAGGATGCGAAACGGTATCGAATGCTTTAGACAGGTCAATGAATATAGCACCAGCCAGGCACCAGAGTCCAAGGAGGCATGGAGGAAGTTGGAAAATTCCAGGAGTGCTGTATTGGTACTATGACCTGCTCTGAACCCATGTTGTTCAGGGCAGAGAACATTGTACTTACAGAGGTAGTCAGAGACTTGGGATGCAATTTTTTCTAATGCCTTAGAGAGGGGAGGATTGAGATGGGTCGGTAGTTACCCGGAAGAGTCCTGTCACCACCTTTATGGACAGGGGTAACTGTGGCAATCTTCCAGGCAGAGGGGAATTGTCCGAGACAGAGTGATTTGTTGAAAATGCATGTAATAGGTGAGAGGACCTAATCCAGGACCTGACGTAAAAGGCAAGTATCAAGTGAGTCATTACCGATGGTGTTACCTTTTAGGGCTTTTAGCAAGTAAGGCCTAGCTTCTTGCATGGTGACACGACGCAGGTGGAAAGAGGGGCGGGCAATGGGTGGTGGTACAGATGGAGGAGGTGGACTGAAAAAGTTACCAGGAAGTACTGAGCTAAGGTCGGTAAAGGAGTTATTGAGGTGGGTAGCAATGAGGGCAGGGTCAGAGGAGATGGTACCATTGAGAGAAGAGAAGGAGAGGAGGACTGGAAGTGACCATTCAGTTGCTTTATGTTGTCCCAGAAGCACCTGGGGTTCCCCCAGGAGGAGGTAAGAGAGGCTTGGTAGTATTCCGCCTTTGCTTTGCGGATGGCCCAGGTGCACTGGTTGCAGGTGGCAGCATAGGACTGCCTGTCAGCTGAATGGCCAGTAGCAACAGCAAGGTGCCAAAGATTGTCGCGTTGAGTTGCCACAGTAGGGCAGGGGTGATCCAAGGGCATGTTTCACTTTGGACCTCCTAGCAGTTATGGCAGCAAAGATATCACAGGCAAAGTTGAAAGTGCTTACAAAGAAGGCCAGGGCCAAGTCAATGTTGGTTGCCCTGGGTCAGAAGGACCAATCAGTGTTGGCAAGGCGCTTAAGGCCTATGAGTCCCCAGGCCTAAGCCGCCTGAGAGGTGGTTTGACCGGGATGAGGCCGAGGGTTTCCCAGTTGAAAAGCACAGGGAGTGGTCACTGAGGCAGTCAGGGAGGATTTGGATGTTGTGGATGCGGATTGGCCTGTTGGTGAGACCACATCCAGGAGGGTGCTTGTCCCCCAGGGTTTTCTAGTAGGCTGTGTGACCAGTTGAGTTAGGTCAATTGAATCGAAAGCCTCACGGTGGGAGGAGGACGAGGGCAGAGCCAGTTTATATTCAAGTCGCCTACCAAGATTTGGTCCGACGAGTTGGGTAGGGAGGTGAGGTAGTCAATTAGTGGGCCCAAGGCCTGGGATTGGTTCTTGGGGGGTTTGTAGGCTACAGTTAGGAATAATGGGCCTCTAGCTGGGTCAGGGGACAGCTTTAGAGTAAGTGCCTGGGCCTTATGGTCGAGGTCAGGCGGGGGGAGTGGTAGCCCCATGAGAGAATCCTTCAAATAGAAGACACAGCCCCCACCTCTCCTGCCGACACGGTCCAACCGGTGGAGAGTGTAGCCGGGAAGAGAGACATGAGAGTTAGGAATGGAGGGAGACAGCCAGGTTTCAACCAGGGCAACAACATCAGGTTTATGAAGCGTCACCCAGCAGTGTAGAGAGTCCATTTTTTTCAGGAGGTTACAGATGTTCATAGAAGCAATGCACAGCCCAGGAGATTTCAGGGGGAGGACCAGTGCTGCCAGGCCCGGGATTGGGGTGGACATTGCCTGACAGGAGCAGGAGGAGGAGGGCTGATCTGGGGAGTGCACAATGGCAGGATAGCTGACGATTGGAGACAGGGTGATGAGGGGTGATCACCAAGGAAACAGCTACTAGAGAGCAGTAAAATGTGACAAGTGAGGTATTGGGAGCAAATTGTTCAAACTTAATCAGGCTCCCTCTAGTGGCAAAACAATATAAGGAGCTAATGGAGAAGTTTGGTGTTAAGGTACTATTGTGATTCAAAAAAGAAGGTGATTACTAGAAGGGCAAACTGAAATTCTGCACACAGAAAAAGCACTTAGAAGTTAAACAGTCCCCAAATGAGTTTTTCACAGGGGGGGTAATTCAGTTACAACTGGAAATGCACTTTACAAATTAACAAACAGTCCCAGTGAGATTTGCACAGGGATTTCAGATAGAACACAAGTCCTGGGCTTTGCAGTGACTCTAAGCTTTTAAATACAGTTACAGGCAAATGCAAATAGTTTTAGCTGGTTAGTTTTAAAGTTTCAAAATCAGGCACAAAAGTAACAGTTCTGTCTCGTTTGAGCCTGGGCAGCAACTCGAGGTGCTACTCTGGCCGGGATTCATGCGCTGAGCAGGGAGCTGTGGCGTTTCAGAAAAGGCTCAGATGGCCATCGGTGGTGGCAGCAGCCTGGATCAAGGTAGAAATTACCTGGTGTGTCTCGGTTCGGGCTTCTGCAGGCAGGGAGGCTTCAGAGCAGGCCCTCGTGACTCCTCGTCTCCTCAGGGAGGGGTGGTCTCTGGTGTGTCTGGGTCTGGGGCTTCTGCGGGCAGGGAGGGCTTCAGAGCAGGCCTCACGACCTCCAGTCTCCTCAGGGGGGGGTGGTCTCTGGTGTGTCTCGGGTTCAGGGCTTCTGCGGGCAGGGAGGGCTTCAGAGCAGGACCTCGCGACCTCCAGTCTCCTCAGGGGAGGGGGGTGGTCTCTGGTGTGTCTCGGGTTCGGGGCTTCTGCAGGCAGGGAGGGCTTCAGAGCAGGCCCTCGTGACCTCCGGTCTCCTCGGGAGGGTGGTCTCTGGTGTGTCTCGGGTTCGGGCTTCTGCAGGCGAGGAGGCTTCAGAGCAGGCCCTCGTGACCTCGGTCTCCTCAGGGAGGGTGGTCTCTGGTGTGTCTCTGGGTTGGGGGCTTCTGCAGGCAGGGAGGCTTCAGAGCAGGCCCTCTGACCTCCGGTCTCCTCAGGGAGGGTGGTCTCTGGTGTGTCTGGGTTGGGGCTTCTGCGGGCAGGGAGGCTGAGCAGGCCCTCGCGACCTCCGGTCTCCTCAGGGGAGGGAGTGGTCTCTGGTGTGTCTCAGGTTCGGGGCTTCTGCAGGCAGGGAGGGCTTCAGAGCAGGCCCTCGTGACCACCGGTCTCCTCAGGAGAGGAGGTGGTCTCTGGTGTGTCTCGGGTTCGGGGCTTCTGCAGGCAGGGAGGGCTTCAGAGCAGGCCCTCACGACCTCCAGTCTCCTCAGGGGAGGGGGGTGGTCTCTGGTGCATCTCGGGTTCGGGGCTTCTGCGGGCAGGGAGGGCTTCAGAGCAGGCCCTCGTGACCTCCGGTCTCCTCAGGAGAGGGAGGTGGTCTCTGGTGTGTCTCGGGTTCGGGGCTTCTGTGGGCAGGGAGGGCTTCAGAGCAGGCCCTCACGACCTCCGGTCTCCTCAGGAGGGGGTGGTCTCTGGTGCATCTCGGGTTCGGGGCTTCTGCGGACAGGGAGGGCTTCAGAGCAGGCCTTCACGACCTCCGGTCTCCTCAGGGGAGGGGGGTGGTCTCTGGTGTGTCTCGGGTTCGGGGCTTCTGCGGGCAGGGAGGGCTTCAGAGCAGGCCCTCACGACCTCCGGTCTCCTCAGGGGGGGTGGTCTCTGGTGCATCCGGGTTCAGGCTTCCTGCGGGCAGGAGGCTTCAGAGCAGGCCCTCGCGACCTCCGGTCTCCTCAGGGAGGGTGGTCTCTGGTGTGTCTCGGGTTCGGGCTTCTGCAAGCAGGGAGGGCTTAGAGCAGGCCCTCGTGACCTCCGGTCTCCCTCAGGAGGGGTGGTCTCTGGTGTGTCTCGGGTTGGGGCTTCTATGGCAGGAGGGCTTCAGAGCAGGCCCTTGTGACCTCCGGTCTCCTCAGGGGAGGGGGGTGGTCTCTGGTGTGTCTCGGGTTCGGGGCTTCTGCAGGCAGGGAGGGCTTCAGAGCAGGCCCACTGTTTCTCCCACTGCTGCAGGCTGGCCTTTTGTACTGGGCCCCTATGCCTGTATTGACACCTTTTTCTGCCCACAAAGAAATCTGCAGCAGTCCTGACAGCGCTTTGGTGAGTTCGCTCACTCCCCCTCCCTCACTCGCTCTCTCGTTCTGTTTCTCCCAGTGCTGCAGGCTGCCCTTTTGTACTGGGCTCTTGTGTTGGGGCCTTTGTCTGCCACAATCCTAACCGCAGCAGTTCGGACAGAGCTCAGTTGAGCTTGGTCACTCCTCCCCTACATGGTCGATCTTAATCTGTCCCAAATACTGATTTCCCAGAGTGACCGTGGTATTGTCCGCAGGAGAGCAAAAACATATTTTAGCCAGGATGTGAAAAATGACAGCTGTAGTGTTCATAAGGAGTTGTGAAAAAATGCCACTGTTGGAAATGTGGCATGACAGCATTACAAATTTGCGAAGTTACAAGGGTGGATGGAAACAGTTCAACGCACGCTTGTAACACAGTCATGTTATAGAGTTTCATCACCAAATTTTCAATATAGGGATTTTAGGACCTCTGCTCAGGAACAGTGCCACTGTCATTTTCTTAATCTGTCCCAAACACTGATTTCCCACAGTGACCATGTTATTCTGCACCGTAACTGTGAAAACACATTTCAGTCAGGATATGAAAAATGACAGCTGTACTACTTATAAGGAGGTGTGAAAAAATGGCACTGTTGAAAATCTGGTGTGACAATATTACAAATCTGTGAAGTTACAAGGGTGCGTGGAAAGTGCAAAATGCACACTTGTACCACAGTCAATTGATAGGTTATCATCACCAAATTTTCAACATAGGCATTTTAGGACCTCTGCTCGTGAACAGTATCATTGTCATTTTCTTAATCTGTCCTGAACAGTGATTTCTCACAGTGACATCTATATTCTGCGCTGGAAGTGCGAAACCACATTTCGACCAGGGTGTGAACAATGACAGCTGTACTGCTCACAAGGAGGTGTGACAAAATGCCAATGTTGAAAATCTGGCATGAAAATATTGTAAATTCGCGAAGTTATTAGAGTACGTAGCGACTGTGCAATGCACGCACATAAAACAGTCATTTTTGGGACTTTTTCCACCAGATTTGCAACACAGGCTTTTTAAGAGCCCACCTCATGAGCAGTGGCACTGTCGTTTCATTAATCGGCCCCAGAGGATGATTCCATGCATTGATCGCGAAACCACCTTTCGGGGCTGATTAATGCCATGACAGTTCAAGAATTCATGAGGAGGGGTCCCAAAACCCCATGTTGAAAATTTGGTGAAAAAATTCCCAAAAATGCCCAAGATATGCACTAAAGTTGAAAAAACCCGATTTATTACATTATACAGCTTACCAGAATTTCCTCAGTTATCGGTCGGCTTTGAAGAGTGCAGACATGTTTCTGGTCCAGTGAAGATCATCGTTGAGAGCTCGGAGGTAAGTGGGGTTTTTGGGGGTGGGGAGGCAGGGTGCGAGGGTGGGTGCGGGTTGTAGGTGCAGGACACCATGAGGCCATTTCCTTTTTTCAGGTACAAATCCTAAAAAGACTTTGGGACCATTTTCATTTACAGGTATATAGCATGCTGGGGTGGGCTCCCAGCATGCCTCCGAGTCTTGTTTTGGGGAGCAGTTGTAGCGATGGGGATTGGGTACCTCCCATCGGCAAACAATAAAGGGCATGTAGCATGCTGGGGTGTGCTCCCAGCATGCCACCAGAAAGACTGCTTGGGAGGGGCAGCTGTGGCGCAGGATTAGGCACCCCATCGCAAAACAACAAAAGGGGGTGAGGAATTCATTTTTTGCAGATGGGATGGGCACCCTACTGGCAGGCAATAAAACTGGGGGGGGTTACATTATGCCGACGGGGATTGGGCTCCCCCATCGGTAAATAAACATTGGGGGGTACATATTGTTAGTGAATACGGCAGTAAGCCGCCGCCATTTTCACAAACAATATCACAGATCCTACATCCTGCCCTGCAATGATGGGTTGCTCCCTCATTGCAGCGGATGGCTGACGCTGCAATGATGAGGCAGCCCCTGATTGCAGCGGCTGATTTTTTAGGAAGTTGTGGCACACTGGCTGAAATAGTGTCAGCAGCAGTGTGCCACAGCATTGGGGGACAGGGGACAAGCCTTTGCAGGCTGTGGGGGCATTGGGCACAACAGTGCCACACCTCCACAACCTGCTTGTGGAGAAAGCTGACGCAACATGTTTCTTGCACATGCGTGCAATCAACATAAAAATGCCAAAGTTATCACCATTCTTTACAAGTTTGCTATTCACTCTCTTAACTTTGGAAATTTTACATATTATGACCTTAGATTTTTGACATAGCCTTCTTATTACCACTCCTCACGTATGTTGCACCTGTCACTTTTCAAAGCCTGCACAAAATGTGTTTTTGCACCAATGGTGCGGAATGTTCTTGCAGTTGCTCAGAATTATGTTTTTTTTTTTTTTAAATAGTTTGCTTTATTGTAGTATTACAAAGTACTGTAGATTTTTTGTACAATACACAGATCTCTTGTTCAGATACTTAAACAAACAGCCAGTGTTATGTGTCAGGATATTGTACATCTACATTGGTACACAGACTGTGGATTGTAACATCTGCTAACTTTTGTAACCAAGACCAAGTAATTTCAATAAACTTGATCTTACCTAACAAGAGTATCTGATTCCAATAGCATGGTAGAGTATAACCACAGAACTAGTAAGACCTTATATTCCCACCCCCCAGCCTCCATTTCACCACTACAATATATAAAAGGAATAATTCCTTTCCTAGACGATGTAGGGAATAGTCACATTACTCAATAAGGAAGAGTTAGAGGGACTAAGTCAATAACCATCTCCAGGCTGTATCAAGACCAGATCCAAAACAAGGCTCTCCTAAGTGGATAACAGGGCGTGTAGAGGTGCCCATACTCTCTGATATTTTTACTGCGCTTGGACATATTGGCAATAAAGTATTCGCTTGCAAAGCAAATAGTATTTCTTTATGCCATTCTACATCGAAGGGGTTTGCTGGTTCAACCAGTGGTGCAATATGATTTTCTTAGGAGAGATATCAGTGTCATATGTTTCCTCTGATTACCTACTAGAGTTTCGCTTGGAGTCACCCAAGATGCAGATTTCCGGACTAAAGCATTTTGGAGCCCAAGTATAGGATCCAGTTTAGACCTGATGGCAGCCCAAAATGGAGTAACTTTGTTACATTCCCAGAGGATATGAAGGAGTGTACCTCTTTGTAGAACCACATCTGGTACAAAGTTCCGATGTATGATGCCCCATCTTACTAAGTTTTACAGGGGTGTAGTATAGGTCATGCAGCACATAAAATTGATGCAGCCTATACGATCCCACCTGATATCCTTATACAGCCTTTTTCAGATTTGTTGCCATTGACGAGGTACTTGGGAGGCGGAGGGAGGGACCTATCCCACGTAATGTTGTACACCTTCTTGTTCACTATTACTTATTTGAAGTGCCTTATAGTAGAAGGTGACAAGGTGAGACAAAGGTCTCCTGGTAAGTGAGCTAAGTATAGGACCGGACATAGACCGACTCCAGAGGCCGCTACCAAAATGCTGTATTAGGACGTGGGATATTTGAAGGTACTTAAAACAAAAAGAAGCAGGTAATTTGTATTTTGTGCTAAAAGCTGAGAAGGCAAGTAATTTACCATTTTCGGTTAGGTCAGCCACCGTGATTTCACATTCCGACGGCCAAAATGAAGCAGTGACAAACTTACCCCCTATTTTAAAATTAGGGTTTTTGAAAAGAGGTTGGGACACGTCCTTTGATGGTGAAAGCCCAGGTTTTGTTCAACTGATCATGCATCCGTGTCGAGATCGTGATTGGTGGGTTCACACAATTTGGGAACTTTATTAGCAGTAATGTAAGGAGGCTCTTAATATTGATTCCTGCAGCACTGCATATTGACTGTTCTATTTGTAACCATAGTGGGGGTCCTTGTGGGTTTTAACCATCGAGAGACTGTGGCACAATTAATGGCCAAGTAATAGAGGTAGATATTAGGGACTTGCAATCCACCATGCTCTTTGGCCCTCTGCAATTTAGTAATTGTTCTCCGAGGCAATTTATTTCTCCAAATAAATTTAGAGATAATGCTATGCACCTGACAAAACCATGAATGGGGAAGGAATAAATTCAGCATCTGGAGGAGGTACAATAAACGAGGCAGGACGTTCATTTTTATAATGCTGATACATCCCCAGAGAGAAATGGGAAGTGATACCCAACGATTAAGGTCCATTTTAATGCGTATAAGTAACTGGTCCAAGTTATATTGTTGCATTTTGCTTACGGATTGTGACAGAAATATGCCTAGATAATTTATTTTATCCCTTACCCAGGTGAACCCGAGGTGCTCCAAGTCTGCCTTTAAAGTCCAACTGTTTAGAGGCATTACTTCCGTTTTGCTACATTTAATTTATAGTTGGAGAGTTCCCAAACTCTTTGATAATGTTGAGGGTAGCTGGTATAGACGTACTTGGATTTGTGACATGAAGCATGATGTCATCGGCATATACCGATAACTTATATTGAAATCGCTGGATCGGGAATGCCAGATACTGCTGTGGAGTGATTAATCCTCCTGATGAGTGGCTCTAAAAATAAGTTAAACAAGTAGGAGACAGGGGCAGCCTTGCCTCGTTCCTGCTGGAGAGGGAAGGATTGTGATATTACCCCATTACATAGTACCCTAGCAGTAGGGTGGGAGTAAAGAATTTTGATCCACTTTATAAACTGTAAAGGAATTCTATATCTGGGTAATAATTCAGAACAAATAGTCCCATGAGACACGGTCAAAGGCTTTTTCGCATCAAGGAAACTAGAGCTGCGGAGTATGAGGAGTTCCTTGCTGCGAGATGAGATGAAAGATTTTACGTGGTGATCCGATGAGAGACGCCCTGCCACAAAACCAACCTGCTCGGGGCTTATTAAGGAAAGCCAGACCTTGGCTAACCTATTAGCCTGGATTTTGGCGAGAATCTTCATATCCACATTTATTGATGAAATTGGACGATAGCTCGATACTAAAATGGGGTCTTTGTCTGGCTTGGGGAGCACAACAATAGTGGCCTCGGTGAGGCTGAGATCTGAGAGACCATGATGGAACATATAGTTATATGTATCAAGCAGGACAGTACTCAGCTGAGATTGAATACCTTATAAAATTGGATGTGTAGCCATCCGGGCCCGGCTTTCTCCAGGGAGAGCTATTAGCCGCATGTACTCGCTTATATTGAAGGGAGCTTGTAGAAGGGCTATTTGCTGCTGGGATAAACTTGGAAGATCTATATCCTCTAGAAAACAGTCCAGTGTGATATTCTTAGAGGATTGAAGGGGCAGAATATAAAGACTGATAATATGTTTTGAAGCATAGAGCTATCTCTTCAGGAGTAGTATGGTACCTGCCCGTCGGTTCCTGTATGGTAACTACCATCCTATCCATCACCTGTGACCTGAGCCTTAGGCGGTAGTTTCCTTGTCCCTTGATCGAGTAAGTGGCTTTTGTTTTAAAATGGAGATATTCCACTCTATACGCCAAGAAGAGTATTGTATTGGAATCAGGCTTCCAGCCTTTCGAATTCCATGGGTGTGACTGGGGAGATAGAGTTTTCTCCAGAGCCCTAATCTGTTGTAAGAGTGAGGAAGATTCTGATAAAATTTTCTTTTTCCTAATGGTGGCCAACTGGATAATCTCACCTCTTAACGAGCATTTCATAGCCCTCCAGAGCACATCTAACTTCGGCATGGACCCGGTGTTAGACTCCTGAAAATTTGTAATGTACCTTTGTAAGAGATAGACTATCTTCTGGGATCTAAGTAATTGGGGATTAAATCTCCAGACCTTAAATTGGTTAGTAGGGAGGGATAGACCATTGCAAAGTAGTTGGGTGGTGGTCAGAGATCACTTGAAAGATAGACACAACTCTGCACCCTTGCAAGGTGCTCAATCCCAACAAAAAGAAGTCAATTCTTGAGAATGTGTTATGGGGAGGGAGTGAAATGAGTAGTCCGAGAGGAAGGAAAAGGGTCCTCCATGGATCCACAAGACCCAGAGTATTCATAAGATCTCTGAGAACCAACTGAGCTGGGGTGTATGGGGCATGCCTTGTTTTTGATCTATCAAGGCTGTTACTGAGAACCAAGTTCCAGTCTCCACCGAGTAAGATATGGAACTTAGACCATGATGCCAGATTGGACATGAGACTTGAGAAGAATTGGGGGTCATCACTAAGTGGTCCATAAATGGATCCTATTACCATTTCAGTATGGCCTAATATTGCTCTCAAAAGTATATATCTACCTTGTGAGTCACCTATCGATTGCAACAGGTGAAAAGGTATACGATGTGCAATTACTACCGCAACTCCATTTCTACGAGAGTCTAACCCAGTGCCAAGCACATGTCCCACCCATGTTCTCCTTAAATTATTGATTTGTGAGCCAGGTAGATGTGTCTCCTGAATAAAAGCTACATCTATGTTAAGTTTATGAAGATGCAGCAATATCTTGGTCCTTTTGGTAGGGGATTGAGCACCTTTAACATTCCAAGAACAAAACTTTAACACACTTGTCATGATTAAACGGTATCAATAAGAGCCAATATCATCTGACTCTTCCTCAAGAAGGAGTCGTTTCGAGCACTATTCCATATTGACTTAGTGGCGAACCCCAAATCCTTCCCACACTCCTACAACAACATCCCTTTATTCACGAATCCCCTTCCCAACCACCTACCCCATTTATTCAGTCTCAACCCCCCACCCCATTCTCATGCCTGCCCTTAATAAACTAATATGTTCCTTTCCCCTATTTTTCCCTTCCCCCCATTTAATCCCTCTACCTATATTGGGGTAGGCATTATACCAGATACAAGAAACAAGATTATGGGCCAACATTATCCGCCCTTTGAAAACAAGAATTATTATCAGTGATAAACTACAAGTTCTTATTCCCAACAACCCAGTGGGTAGACAACCCACCCTGTGCCAGATTGTGATGCACTGAGTAGACTGCCAGACTATCCAGAGATTCCCGCTTCCCACCCCGGCCCCCTAAATCAGAGACATGAATATAGTACTATTTACATCTATCTGATAGACATAAAAAAAAAAAAAAAAGGGGGGGGGAGTCTAAGCCCCTCTGCACCACATTAGTCGGGTATTCATATAAGTCCATATGCAAACGTCCTCAAATCATTTCAACAGGAGCTTCTAAATAATAAAAAAAAAAGGGGAGGAAGGGGGGAGAAGGGATCCAAGCCCTCCTGCACCATCATAGTCACAGGAGTTGAACACATGTCCATATGTAAGACATCTTCAGATCACACAGTAATCCCCGGTACACAGCACACTCTTATCTGTAAAGCGTCTTCCAATCAGTGCAACAGGAGCTTCCAGAATAGCAAAAAAAAAGGGGGCTTCAGTTTCCAGCCTGACAGGAATGAAGAAGGGTCCAATTGGAGCAGCTGCAGATGCTCTCTTTCTTACACATGGAGTTCTACTGCCCTCATGTGGCGCTTTTAATTAATACCAGGAGGTCAGAGGTTTCTTATCAATTTGTTAGTTATAATTGTAGTGATTTATTAATTGGCAAATCCGCAAGCATCCGCTTAAAATACAGGTCCCCACAGTGGTCAGCCTTGCTAAAGCACATCATCACTTGAAGGCGAGTGAATTAGTAAGTAGCCTCATGGCCCTTCAGCGAGAAGGGAACAGGTCAGGGTACATCTGATGCAGTGCGGCAAGTGCCAACTGCGCATTGTCAAAGGAGTGCCACGAATCTGCTTGCATAACCATCAGTCTGGAAGGGTATTAGAGTTTATACTTAATACTTGCAGCAATTAATTTTGACACTATGGGGTGGTACTCCACTCGGCGTTGTCTCACTGTGGCAGGAATATCTTGAGTCAAGCGAAGCTGTTGGCCCTACATACATAGATACATAGATACATAGACAGTGTCGGCAGATAAGGGCCTATGGCCCACCTAGTCTGCCCATTTGAGCTTGTAAGTTCAGTTTGTTTTCCTAGAAGTCTATTTCCCTTACCCCTGACCTCTAGAATTCTTTTATGTCTATCCCATGCATTCTTAAATCCTGGATTGTTTCAGCCCCACCACTTCCTCTGGCAGGGTGTTCCACTTGTCCATCACCCGTTCTGTGAAGAAATTCTTTCTCATGTTTCCTCTGAATCGTCCCTCCTCCAACTTCATCCCATGCCCTCTAGTCCTGAAACATCTTTTCGCTTAAAAATAGTGTTTTCCTGCACCCTGTTCCTCCCTGTAAGATACTTGTATGTCTCTATCATATCCCCTCTCTCCCTCCTCTCCTCCAGGGAGTACATGTTCAGTTCCTTCAACCTGTCTTCATAGGACTTGTGATGCAACCCATGCACCATCTTTGTTGCCCTCCTCTGAACCTTCTCTACCCTGTCTATGTCCTTACGTAGGTATGGTCTCCAGAACTGTACACTGTACTCCAGGTGGGGCCTCACTAGTGTCTTGTATAGCGGAATTATGACTCCCAGGAATTACCCTCCCAGGTAATCTGCTGCAGTTTTCTAACCTGTTTCAGAATATAAGATTTATCCAGGTAGTTTAGTAGCTTGATGATAACTGGTCTCGGAGGCTTTCCACTCGTGGGCTTAGGTCGCAATGACCGGTGAGCCCTCTCTATTATGTATGAGGGGTTGTTCGGGAAGGGACCAGAAATCTTAGCCAGGAGCTTCTGACAAAATAAAATGGGAGCTGTTCCTTCTGCTTCCTCGGCAAGACCAAAAATAACGATGTTGTTCCTCCTACTACGGCCCTCCAAGTCTTCTAACTTGGATTCAGCTTTGTGCAGTCTTTGCCTCAAAGAAACCACCTCCAGGTCCATCTTATTTTTCCAATTTTCCAATGAAGCTGTGCGAGCTGATAGATCTGAAATAGCTCGATTCGTATCAGCCAAATCACTTCTGAGTGATTTGATTTCTCTAGTTATGTCCTGCAAGGCAGACTTGAAGAGCTGCATTTCCTCAAGGAATTTCTGTTCCGATAGCGGGGTCGCAGCCGATTGAGATGCCATGGAAATGAGAGGTTTAACAGAGCCTCCGGTCTGGCCTTTGGATATTTTCGATCCTTTCTCCAGGGTTTGCGGGGCGGTGTGGCGTGGCGGCGCCTGGCGCATTTCAGCTTCCATGCCTCAGCTAGGCCCCAGATTTCTTTAGCTCGGCGCTTGCTTACAGGTAGGCAAAAGAGATTCCTGGAACCCCAAATATGCTGCACACAGTGAGCCGTGATGAAGCCCTTCTTTTAAATTAACACCAATGCTCAGTATCACGTATTTTGGATGTTTATAGGAGGAACGAAGCGGGAGCAGGTCTCCAGAGCAGCTAATCTCACAGCAGCATCACGTGATCTCCTCCAGAATTATGTTTTGGTGGGGATTCAAACATTTTCTGTAACAGGTACATGGTTTTAAATAATTGATTAGCATTTTTTTCCTTGGGACTATACTAAATGTACAGAAAGTATTTATATAGATTTTCTAGAAGTGCTGTGTTTGTTAAACACAGTGAGGCAAGAGCTATGCATTTTCACAAAGATTTAGCACTTTTATGAGCAAAACGCTAATCAATTTTTAGAGTTAAATAAATCCCTGCAGGTACATAAGGTAGTGTAATAAGGTGGCTATGCTGAAAATTTGGTCACTGTTGTACTGTAAATGGAAGTGCAAGTCCTGGACGGCCCTATGCTTCCACATACAGTATATATGCATCTATGGAGGGATGGGAGTGTAGGGTCCTTTTGACCCTGTGCTCCCAGTATAAAATAAAGATATTATTATACTATCTCAAAAAGTAAGAAAATAAGTTGCAAAAAACTTCATTAATTCTCCAGTTAGTGTCAAAGCAGCAATAGTTGGGAATGAAAAGGGAACATTGTTTAACATAGAGACATAGAAACATAGAATATGACAGCAGATAAGGACCACTTGGCCCACCTAGTCTGCCATTTCCCTACCTAATGGATAAGCTGCAAATCCTAGTTAACTTACAGCTTATTTCTTCCTACCCCCCACTAGAACTGCCTTATGTCTGTCCCATGCATTCATGAATTGCCCCACTGTTTTCGACTCCACTACCTCCTCAGGAAGGTTGTTCCATGTATTCACAACCCTCTCCATGAAAAAATACTTACTGACATTACCTCTGAGCCATCCTCCCTCTATCTTCAAATTGTGCCCCCTTGTTCTTGCACATCTCTTTTTCTGAAAATGCTACCCTCTTGGACTTTGTTGATTCCCTTGAGGTACTTGAAAGTTTATATCATGTCCTCCCTCTCCTTCCTCTCCTCAAGGATATGCATATTAAGCTCCTTTAATCTCTCTCTATATGTCTTTTGGTGTAGACCCTGCACCATTTTAATTGCTCTCTTCTGGAGAGCCTCCATCCTGTCTATGTCCTTGTGAAGATAGGGTCTCCAGAACTGCATGCAGTACTCAAGATGGGGTCTCCCCAACTGTCTGTACAGAGGGATAACAACTTCCTGTTTTCTACTGGTAATGCCTCTCCCTGTGCATCCCAATATCCAGCCAGCTCTCCTTACTGCCTTCTCACATTGCTTGCCCACCTTAAGGTCATCTGATATAACTACCACCGGGTGTCTTTCCATTTTTATTGTTGTTAGTATCTCACCCACCATTGTGTACTCTTCCCCTAGGTTTTAGTCCCCCAGGTGCATTACTTTGCACTTCTTTATGTTGAATCTAAGCTGCCATACATTTGACCATTCCTCCAACTTGTCTATTCCCTTTGCATCCTTTCCACTCCACCTTTTTTATCAACCTTGTTGCAGATCTTGGTGTCATCTGCAAAAAGACATACTTTTCCTTCTAGTCCATCTGCAATTCACTTATAAAGACATTAAAGAGGACCAGTCCCAGTACTGAGCCCTGCAGTACCCCGCTAGTAACCTCCCTTTCTTTTGAGTGGATTCCGTTTACTATTACCCTCTGCATTCTGTTGTCAAGCCAATTGTTTACCCAGGATACCACCTTCGGGCACACTCCAAGGCTGGCTAACTTGTATATTAATATTTCGTGTGGGACTGTGTCAAATGTCTCACTAAAGTCTAGGTAGGCCATGCCCAAAGCCCCTCCCTGGTCTACTACTTTGGTCACCCAGTCAAAGAAATCTATTAGATTCATCTGACATGACCTTCCTGCCATGAATCCATGCTGCCATAGGTCCTGTGCTCCACAGGCCTCCAGGAACTCAACAGTTCTTTTTTCAGAAATGATTCCATCATTTTCCTAACCACTGAGGTCAAACTAACAGGTCTGTAGTTTCCTGCTATGTCTTGCTCCCACTTTTGTGAATGGGAATCACATCTACCCTCCCCCAGTACTCAGATACCACCCCATCCTCCCATGATTTGAGTAGTCAGTGTTGTCAATAGTTCTACCCTTAGTTCTTTTAGAATTCTGGGGTGAATCTCATCAGGCCCCATTGCTTTGTCCACATTCAGTTTTAAGAGTTTTTTTCAGAACCCTTCCTTCTGTGAATGGACTGGTATTAACCTTCCTATCCAGAGTGCTTCTGGTCTTTGATTTAGGTACCTCCCCCTCCTCTTGTTTTGTGAATACTGAGCAGAAGTATTCGTTCAGTATCCCTGCTTTTTCACTGTCACCTTCTGCCCACCTACCCACCCTTCCCTTTTTTAAGCCTCACAATCCCTTCCAGGAGTAGCACACTAAGCCAAAACGTGTTTCCAGATGCAACCTGGGAGCACAAGGAAGTTAAGTGACTTGCTGAGGATCACACAGTATGAACCTCAGTGACTGTGGGATTCAAACCCAGGTCTCTAGATCTGCAGCTCAGAGCCTTAACCCACTGCTCTGTACTGCCTCTCTGGAGAAGAAGGAGGTTGAAAGGAGGTGTTAGGACTTCCAACCATAACAATAGACCCTCCCAAGCCAGGCAAGAGAACAGGTGTGAGGTGTGCCTTGGGCTTCTGATGGACAGGCTAACCAAGCGAGGGGGTGGCTGCCTAGTATATCTAAGAAATGACTTCAAAGAACAGGCACTAGCAAACAACAGTAATACAAGTGAAACCAAAATTATCTCCATCAAGCTTACAATCAGACATCATTGAGAAACATTGCTGTTCTCCACAGTCTATATTCCACCAGGAAAACAAGTTCCAGTTATGGAACAGTTGCATGACCACCTTAACCACTTGAAACAGAACTGGGAACAGGTGATCCTGGATGACTTTAATACAGACTGGTTGGCACAGGACACTGTTGCCATAAGAGACAAAATAAACAACCTATTCCACATGCAGCTGGTCTCCCAAGTACCAGACTGAACTACTATACTGTACAGAGACCAGCTCATTCATTGATTGGCTTCTTACCAGCTGCCCTAAACATATAACAAATGTGTCTGTCCTACTGGATTCCCAAAGTGACCATTCACTGATCTTCTTCTCCTGGACAGACAAGGGCCCAAGGGAAGCCCCTTAGCACACTAAACACTTGTCCTTAAGAAAGGGGCAACTTGAGCATTTCAAACATCACTTAAAGAGTTGTGATTGGACCCCCATGGACATCCTAGATGATGCTGATAAGGCCCTTGACTATTTCATTGCAACTTTGAACAATGTCTGTGATCTAGTTGCCCCTTACAGAAAGTCTAAAATCAAAGGTGATATGAACCCCTGGCTCACAGGCTCTCTTAGGAGCAGTTGAACATTCATGATAACCTCTGACATAAGGCCAGAGTGACAGGAAAACAATCAGACTATAGTACATACAAAGGGGCAAAATACTAAATTGGTAAGAAACATGAAAGCAAGATCTTACAAAGAGCAAATAGAAAAAAGCTGGGCTAATAGGAAGGAATTCTGGAATACCAATAAATCCTTGAAAGGTAGAGACTCCAGAGCCCCACCAGATCTCTTAGTCACTACATCTGGCACTTTACAAGAGCCAATAGACACTGCAAATGCCTTTAACAATGCATTTATCAACTTAAGCTCGGTTCTTCCCCCTGATTACTTAAAAACCCTACCCAACAATACAACCACCCGCACTGAACCAAAGCCTTCACAAAGCCCGGGTCAGCCCCTTTTCTACTTCAAACAAGGAACAGGATGTCAAACCATTAAGTATGTTAGAAGGGTCCTCAGCAAAACCAGGATGGAAAGTGACATGATAGATATGAAGATCTCAGCCTTCACCCTGGACGAATTAGCCCTCTCTCTCACTAAACTATTCAACATTTCCTTAAGAATGGGGATATTCCCCGATACATGGAAAACAGCCATTGTTACCCCAGTGTTTAAAAATGGGGACAATACCAACTTAGGCAATTATTGGACTATTTCTATACTTCCACTCCTCTCCAAAGCCCTAGAAAGGATTGTCTCAGATCAGCTTACAGAGCACCGCAACAGCATTGTTTCCACAGAAACCACAACACTGTAACAGCCCTTATAGCCTTCACCTCCCAGTTGTATGATGCTGTAGACACTGGTAAGTCAGTGAGGTCAATATTCATTGACCTCACCAAGACATCTGACATCATGAACCATCAGATACTACTCAACAACCTCCTGACTCTAGGCTTGTCACAGGACACCATATCCTGGTTCTGCAGCTACCTGTCCAATATGTCTCAGAGGGTGGAAATAAAGGTGGCTATGTCTGAGTGCAGAGCCATATCCCTGGGGTCCCTCTAGGGTCTATTCTAGGCCCATTGCTATTTGGCCTATTTACTAACTCTCTCCCATCCACTTGCCTGCCAAAATGTTGCTTTATGCTGATGATACTGTGATCTTTGTACCAGGTAATCATCCCTCTGAAATTACATCTGCTCTGCAGAGCAGTTTCAAGCAACTTGAAAACTGGCTTTCACTCCACAGACTACTTCTAAACTACAAAAAGAATAGGTAATGTATTTCACTACACCCCAAAACAAGAAAAAATCCAGTTCTCTATCCATTCTAAGTCAGAAAGGAGACACCCTAGAGCAAGTAACTTCCTTCAAATACTTAAGCATTCTCTTGGATGACACCTTATCCTACACATCACACTAGATTATATAGTCAAAACAGCTAGTACCAACTTTGGTATACTTTACCATCATAGGCAAACTATGTCTCAAGTGGCCCTGAGCCTTTTCACACAGAGCTCGATACTATCAACTATTGACTATGGGCTCGTCATCTACTGTGCTGGTACCAAAGCCACTCTGAAAACAATTAATGTGCTGCTAAATAAGGCTTGTAGGCTGACTCATTCCTGTCTACATTCTGAAACAGGTTGGCTCCCGCTGCATCTCTGGATCAAATATCAGGCCTGCCTAATTGGGAAGAAAGCACTGATCGATTTAACCCCAGACTCAACTAAAGCATTTTTCCAGCACTCTTCAACTTCACAGATGACAAGAAGTACTACCCAAGGTTTCCATAACATCCCCTTTAAACACACCTCATTTGCCAGCATGCCCTCTCATACCATGGGCTCCAGTGGATAAATTAACTTCTGATCCCACTTATTGAATGTGGAAAACTGGTTCCTTTAAAAAAGGCCTCTGTCTCCTTCTAGCAAGGGCCAGTCGCTGTGATTGCACATCATAGAAAGTTGCTCTCACTCCTCTGGCCTGCCCTCCCCCCTCACCATTTTTTCACTGATTTTTCCTCCCTCCCACCCCTTCACTCCCCCTTTTAAATAATGCCTACTGGGCTGTTATAACCTCAGCTTCATATCTCTTCCCCTGGCTGTCTTACTTCTCTCTCTTCCTTCCTTCCCTCCTTCCTTCCTTCCTTCCTTCCTTCCTTCCTCAATGCATACAGAGGATGAAACTTCCCCATCTGCCATCCCCACCCCTCATACCCTCCTCATTCCAGCTACTTCTACTGTCTCCTCACCTCTCTTCCTCCTTCTCATCCTGGACAATGCCTGCATAGCAGCTCCAATCACCACTTCTTGTACTTTGCAATACTATTGGTATCCACCTAACAATGGAACTGCTATGAAGCTTTTGCCAATATCCAGCACTTGTTGTTCTTGACTATATACTTGTACAGTCTTATATCTGTAAAATTTTAATATATCCTTTGTGCTTTGTAATGTGTATTGTCTACTTGACTTGGAACCTTTATAAAGGAGCTTCATGGCTCAAAGGTTGTAATCCAAAACTGAAATAAATAAAATATATAAATAAACTTATAAGTAGGTGGGACCACAGGGCCCAGATGGCCCAAACTCCCACCCATGGATACTGTCTTGCAATACTGGGAGCACAGGGACCTCAGTTGCTATGTCTCTACACTTATGGTTGGGTGGGAGCACAGGGCCCAGAGGGACCCATGCTCCCAAATATGCATCCCATTATGCAAAACTAGGAGCATGGGGCCCTCCTGTGCTATGCCTGTACACTGATAGGTGGGTGGGAGCACAGGACCCACAGGGCTTGTGCTCCCACCTGTGGATACCATATGAGTAACATTTCACTTTCTCAAAAAGAAGGGAAATTCATTTCAAAAAACTCTGTTAATGCATTAGTTAGGGTTGATTCCACATCAGAAAGCCTCGGAAATTCAATGTACAGTGTTACCAACCCTACCCCCCACTTTCATCCACAGATTGGCCCAGGCACCAGGATGTGTCCTGGGGTTGCCGTGCCCCAACTCTCACCCCTTTCTCCTACACTGTACCATCTCAGTTTGTTTACCCATGGAATGGGGTGAGAGTTAGGGCCAATGACCCCAAGGCACAGCCTGGCACCAGTTGATCTGTGGATGGTGCAGGGGGGTAGGGTTGGTAACCCTAACATTTAGTTTCCAGACTTTTGTTGGTGTGGAAATAAGCCTAACTGATGCATTAATGGTGTTTTTTTGTAATAAACACACACACACACACACACACACATATATATATAGATCATGGCAGACACCTCTAAAATTAATGAGTCATTAGCAACAATTGACTGGTGTAATTTATTTGAAGAAAGTAGTGCAGAGCAAATGTGGAACACATTGAAAACAACAGTCATATACACACCAAAACTTTGCACTCCTATTATTAAAAAAATACTAAGAATTCAATCTAAAACCAAAATGGATGAGCAAAAAAAAAAAAAAAAAGGCTTAAAAATTAAAATTGATCTCCCCAAAAGAGAAACTTTACAAAAAATACCAATCCATAAAATTAACCCTACTTTGGGAAGAATTAGAAAAAAATTCAGAAGTCCTGTACACATGAGATAAGAAAAGCAACAATTAATATTGAACAGACATTAGCCAAAAAAGTAAATAAAGGTAATAACAAGCAATTCTGTAGCTATATCAATTCTTTAAAAAAATGTAAAATGGGACCACTTACAACACCCACTATGTTCATAAAAACCAACCAACTAAATAACCATTTTTGCAAAGTTTTTGGTCCCAACACCACAATTCCTAATTTAACAAACCAATCTGCAGAAGAAATCACCTTTACAGAGAATTAAATTATAAATAAAATGAAATCCTTAAAATCAGATTCTTCATCTAACCCTAATGATATAACCACAGTCATGATCAAACTTATGCAAAAACATCTTATTTTACCACTAAAACTACTATTTAATCAGAATATACAATCAAGCCTCATCCCAACAGATTGGAAAACAGCTAACATAATGCCATTATTTAAGAAGGGTGACAAGGGGGACATGGACAGCTATAGACTGTTTACTCTAACTCCAGCAATCTGAAAAATCATAGAAGGCATCATAAAAGAAATTAACTTCTATATTAGATAATTTTGACACAAGCAACATGGTTTTACAAAAGGCCACTTATGTGTAACCAATTTACTTTCTTTTTACAAAACAATAAGCCTAAATCTAGACAATAAAACTCCATGTGACATAATCTTTTTGGATTTTAAAAAGGCATGTGACTCCATTCCCTACTAGGCTTTGATTCAAAAATTGTTGTCTTTCACTATTCATCTATGGTTTATTAGATGGACTCAAAATTAGTTAGATGGATGCACCCAAAGATAATCATAGATGGGTATACCTTCAACTGGAATGCAGTGACAAGTGGCATCCCACAAGGAGCCACTGGTCCCTCTAATATTCTAGATATTTATAGCTGATCACTCCCTAAACATCGATAGTTGGTCCACTAAGTACGCCAATGATTGTAAAATTGGCAGACCTTGTAACAAACTACTTTAAAAAGATTTAGACACTTTAACATCTTGGTCAAATCTCTGGGGGCTTAATTATAATATAAGGAAAAGTGTCAGGCATGTAGGCCCCAGTAATTAAGATTACAACTTCATCTTAAATGGCAAACAACTTAACAATTCAGAATTGGAAAAAGATTTTGGGGTATTCATAAACAAAAGTTTCTCATTCACTAAAAAAATCTCTGAAAAACTAACTAGTGCTAGCAAGGTATGGTGGTCAATAAAACATAATTTTAAATCAGGAGATGAAACAGTACTTCTCCAACTATACAGAGCTTTTGTTCATCCCCTCCTGGATCATGACTCACAACTTTGGTGCACCTATAAAATAAGTTATATAACATTATATGCCAAGAGGAAAAATTCAAAGTAAAGTTACAAAATACATGAAGTGTGCCACCGACCTCTCTTCTGAAAACAGGTAAGTAAATTTAGTTTAATGTCATTAACAAGTAGAAGATTGAGAGGTGACCTTATGTTGGCAAGATATATTATAAATGTTGAATATCTTATGTCTGAGATAGGACTTGAATTTAAACAGATTAATGTAAACACCAGAGGGCACCCACTACTACTACCAAACCTCAATTTCACTTCTTTAAATAAGCGTGCATATTTCTAATCCCAAAGAATTGTCAAACTATGGAATTCACGGCCCTAAGAGATCGTCATCAGTGAGTCAGAACTAACATTCAAAAATAGACAGGATAGTTTTTGGTTGGATAACAACACATTAGATTACTACAGCTGATGGACAGGAGTATTAAATGGGCTTTTAACCTTTTGCTTCTTACTTTCCTAGTAAATCCTATCACAATTCCTATGGGATTGCAAGAAACCCAAGAAATCCTACCAACGCCTCACCTTTCTAAAGGAACAAGGTACTGTAGGTTACAACTTCACAGTTTCCACATATATTATCTATCCATGCATGCCAGCCAGTTCCTAGGGTGGGGATGGCCTAACTAGCATGATGCTGAGTCTCCCTATTTCCCACACTAGAAGCAAATGGAACTAGACTTATGCCACCTAGCTAAAATTGATATTACAGCCCTACTAAGTATGCCTTTTTACAAACTGCCAGCTCTGCTAAAACCCACCCTGATAAGCATCTACTTTTTGGTTAGCAAGCAATAACACAGATTAATTGGCACAACTGCAATTCTAGACCTCATTCAACCCATTCCCAATAACCCCAATTTCAGGATTGAGAGTCACCCATCCACCCACCCACATTTCTAGGCCAGCTGACCTCACACCGTTTAGTACCTTGGTTAATGATGGCAATCAGATTCCTTTTGATCATTATAAAAGAAATAATGCCACTGCTACAATAGCTTACATTTCTCCAACTCCATCACATGCTAGCCCACACATTAGGACCCAGGCCTTGAACGCATTTAATTTCTTCTCTGGAATGAGCTTGAGGCACTTGCAGCTTAGAGACAGTCCATCTACAGTACCACCCCTACGTCCACCCTGACTAGACTGGATCCTCTTTTCTACTCCTTCTGTAATTTTGCTCTGAACTGTCCTCCCATCACCCACCATTGTGACCTCTACCAGTCCCTGAACCCCCCCCAGCTCCTGGATCGGCATCAGTCCCACTGTGCTAGGCTCATGGCCAGCTTCTGGGCTCAGTTCTTGCCCTCCTACCTCTCTTCTACCATAACTGCCCAACACCCCCACATACTCACTCAGGAACTTCAAATCCTGACTCCTGCATGTCCCATACATGGCCACCTCCACTGGCCAGTCAGCTTTTAGAACTCACAAGCCAAAACTATGGAACTTCTTACCTGTGGACATTTGGCATGCTCCTTCCTCTCGGCAACTCAACTCCCTCCTCAAAGGGCACTTCTCTTCCACCTACACATGCAGCTTAAATTCACACCAGACCAAGGGCTTAGCTCTCTATCTGTGGTTACTCTTAATGTTGTATATCTGATCATGAGTGGTTGTTATTTGCACTTTCTACCAATGTGTTACCTTATTATCTCAGTTTGTGTTGTATGCTTACTACTGCAAATATTCTGTATATGTATTCTCCCATCCCCAACACTCCCCCAGGATGCATCTGGAATCAAACAGTAGTCCGATCAGCAAGCCTTCCTGGTAAAATATTTCAATAAATAAATATAATAAACTAGTCCATTTATCTACCCCTAGAGAAGGTGACTTGAGCCAGTATTGGGCATCTAAATTCCACAAAATCTCGACCCTGGATGTCAGAATCAAAATATCGAAAGGCATTTACAAACAGTTAAAGTTTGATGGACTCAGGCTTATGCAGTACAAAATGACTAATAACATGTACCACATGCCAGTTAAACTCCACAAAATAGGGCTCTTAAATGAAAACACATGTACGAGATGCACCAGGAAATGGATTTTCTCAAATACATTCTGTGAGACTGTCAAAAAGCATGAACACTATGGAATGAAATCCGAAGCATATGGACCTGCTATTAGGCCTTGACTCAGCCTTCACAGCATAAATTTGCCTCCTGGGTTTTGATCTACATCACATTGTGGAGGCAAGAAGATACCACATCTTCTAGATCTTTGCAATAGCCCCTCCAAAAAAATGTTAAAGTATTAGATGGACTACATCACCCTACTTATCAAGAGTGGCACAACGCTATGTTAGATGCTCTCTGCACTGAGAAAATGATCTGTTTGATTTGTAACATCCTTCAGGTTTATCTCAAAAGATGGGGAGCCTTAGAAGCTCTATTACCTATCTCATGAACTTGAGCCAATTCTCGTTCTAATCCACCCCCATGTACTGTAGCTGTACCTATATTAAGGTGAATACTAAGGTATAAGGAGCTAAGAAGGCTGTATGTGCTCCTGCCATTTATCCATAATAAGACAGAATATTTCTGTTGAAGCTGTAGCAATCTAATTGCTTTTTGAATTGTCTCTTATCTTTACTGATTATAATATCCAATGGTAGTTTATTCCATGGATTAACCACTCTCTGTGTAGAAGCTCTTCATTTTATTTGTGTTACATTTGTTGGGTCTCACTTGCAAGGGGTAGCCTCTGGTACCCAGTTTATTATTTTTAAAGTCTAAATCTAGTTCACTTAAGAGATAGTTGTCTTGCATTATATCGTAAAATAGCGGTATATGCCCTCGTAGTCTTCTTGTCTCCAGGGACATGAGATTTAGTAATTGTAAACATTCAGAATAGGATAAAGTTTTCAAGTTATATATCATTTTGGCTGCCTGTCTCTGGACACTTTTTATACTATTTGTAGCACGCTTGGATATTGGCCCACACACTGGACTTCCATACTCCAGTAGAGGTATTACATACAATATGATCTATACATCGGCAGTATCACACTATCATCCTTGCTTTTAAAGTTATGATTTATAGTCCATAGTAGTCTTTTGGCTTTAGCTACTTGTTTATTGCAAAGCTTGTCATATGTTAATGTTTCAGTGACTGTTATTCCCAAGTCTTTCTCCTCATCTGACTCTCTAAGAGTTTTCTTGTTTAGTTGATATGTGACTTTGTTAGTCTGCCTTCCTAAGTGTATGACACAGCACTTCTAAAAGTTAAAGCTCATCCCCCAAGCTTTAGTCCAATTTCTTTTGCATTAATTTATTTTCTCTCCTATGGCCCCAGGTGGCCCATGTTCCTACCTCCCCTCAGTCCCAACCCCTGCCACTGCTTGGCTTCTCCTTTACTTCCCCTATGGTTTACCATCCATGGCAGAAGGTGGTGATGATCTGCCATAAAGATCCAGTTTCTGGGAGGCCAGCTACTGTGAAGGGGGAGCCAGAAGAGGTCTGGCTTTATCCAACATGCCCGGTCTGTGAATTTCCTCCTTATTTTGATTGGCCACTGGGTGGAGCATGCAATGTCAGCAATGGCTGAGCTGTGCACATTACCACCCACAGCATGCTGGCCCCACCTCGCCCTTCTTGTGTAAGGGCTTCAGGTATACTGACACCAACTTCCATTAGGTGTCAGAGAAACACCAACACTTGAGTTTCCCTCCCCTCCCTGGGAGAAGAGAGCTGTTTTCCAGACTCTCAGTTCTCTCCCTCCTCCACTGGCCCCCAGTGACCTGCTCACACTGCAAACATGGGTCACCAGCATGGCAGGAGGTAAGGCATGGATGCCTCAGCCTTCCACACCACTGGACCAGTGCAAGTTTTAGCCCATTTTGATATGTTAGCGAGATCTCTTTGGAGTGACTCCACATCTTCTTTTGTTTTTATAATGCCTGGAAGTTGTGTGTCATCTGTATGTTTACTTAACCAGTTTGGAACCTGTCAACCCATATCTGAAACAAATATGTGGAATAGGACTGGTCCAAGTACTGATCCCTGCAGAACTCCACTAGTTACTGCTATTGGTTCCAATGAGTATCCATTTACACTAATCCTCTAGCTTCTAGCCCCTCAACCAACTTTGGATCTATTGTGCAATTCTGTAGTCCATCTGTATGTCTATTAATTTTTGTGTTATAGACGTATGTGGTACCTTATCAAAAGCCTTAGCAAAGTCCAAATACATACAGTCTACTACCCAGCCTCTTTCCAAGGCAGCTGATATTTTCTCATAGGAACACAATAGATTTGTTACACATGATGGACCTGAAGTGAAACAATGCTCTTCACTATCCCTTAATCCCTTGCTGTCAATGTGTACCTTTACACCTCTAATTTTCAGTACCTTTTTCCTTATAGGTAACCTGCTTATTATACACTTTAGCATCTACTTTGTTCCCAGTGATGAGTTCTGGTGTAGTATTTTTTCTTATCTGTTAGCCATATGAGGTGGTCTTTGACTGTTGTTTGTTCTGTAATGTTGTTGTTTGTTGTTGTTTTTAAAATAATTTTCCAATAAAACATACTATTTAAAAAAGTGTGAAAGTGAGGGAAAGAGACTGTAGTTGAGTGTGTGTGTGTGTGTGTGTGAGAGAGAGAGTTGTACCTCTCTTGTATTTAGTAAGATGCTGCTTTATCAAAATACGGATCTATAGGTGGAGTGCCCCATACTTTTAATTATTTTCTAATTGGAAGCAAGAGTGAGATACTGATGTCTTCAGCTTGGTTGGGGGGGGAGAAAGAGATAGAGAGAGAGAGAGAGAGAGAGAGAGAGTGAGTGAGTGTGGGGCAGCCCTCAGGTGGCAGAGAAAATGAGCGAATGAGTGCTGTATGGCAATTATGTATTGAGTGAGAAGCAGCGCCGGTGTGCCTGCTGCAAATGGTTACTGGTGGGCACTGTGGTAGTTCTATTCAGTTTGGTAATAACTGATAAGTACTAAATAATTACTGAGCAGCAGAGCTGGTGGTTGGCAAATGGTGGGATAGGTTGGTGAGCAAGTGGGCAGTGACATTTATAAGAGCAACTAGAGAAGGTGGGGTAACAAGACATGATAAAGTGTGTAGTATGTCAAAAGACAAAGGAGAAGCCACACTGAGGATCAGAAGACTATTACATACGAAGTGAGGCATGACAAAAAGGTAAAGGGATGTGTTTAACTGTTTAAATTTTAGATACAGTATTTGGGTCATTTAATTGTGTTGCTGAGTGGGAGGTTTTTCCTACATGTGGTAATATGTGGCATGGCAGAGTTGTATGGTCCTTCACCTTAAAAAATATGGCTGCTAGATTTTTTTTTTAATTTGTAGGAGGCATGGATATTTTGGTGTGCTGCATCCTGGTTGCCAGAAGGGTTCCCAGACAGGGAATGCCACCCCTTAAGCACATGAGTTCTGAATCCTCTCAGCCAATCAGTTTGCAGGAAATTACTTAACTATTTTACAAAGCAAAATACCCCACATATGTTGCAGTGAGCCCTTTGCGTTGTAATGGGTCTGTTGGCCCTCTCAGAGGCACCAGCAATGACAGAGTCCAGGAACAGCACAATAATTGCAAATGCTAATTCTAATGTGCACCAGAGTTTTTACCTTTTAAGCAGTGTCAGTTGTCATAACTTAAAAAAAACTCCACAAGGAAATAGAGCAGATAATAAAGGAAACAGCAAGTGCAAACAGGCAGCTAACAAAGGGGGGCTACTGACTGTCCCTGGTTTATGCAAAAGAGTGGACAGAGTAAGGAAGGCTACTTGAAGAAAAAGTGCTGCAGCAGCAGCATATGCAATCAGTCAGCCATGCAAAAGAAGTCAAATAGCATTAATATAAAAGAAAATCAATTTGCAGCATTTCTCTGTGACATTAAAAGCATGCACAATGAGTGAAGTCTTCATTACACACACCATCCACACTTGCAGGCGATGCTGAGCTTTTAGGACATGGCAACACATTTTGCAGGAATTATGGACAGTTACCACTGGAGGTTGCCTTGGGGTCGAGCATTATATAAACAAATAATTATAACCTCACTCATCTCAATTCTTTCCCCAAGAAACATCTTCCTTGAAGATGACTAGACATTCATAGGGTTGGAACCATTTTTTTCCAAGAAATATGTCCCTGTCACTGTCATTGTTCATAGCACAAGCCTTGTTATGTGTTTCACTTATTTACCTTATGCATTAGGAGCACCATGAACTTCTGAGGGGCCACTGACTGCTTACCTCTACTTAAAACAGGTTAATGATATACTGCTAGCTCACCACTAGATGTCTCTCAAGTGCCTGAAATGTCTACAATATTACCAAGAAGTGGTCAGAGAAAGAAAACTGAAAGAGTTACAGTCACAAAAAAAGGATGGGACATTGTTTCTTGTCTGTTTAAAAGGGCAGGAGACCACACATACACAAGGAGAACTCAAGAACTCAGAGGTTGCAATGAGAAAATATTACTTTCTTAGTATTCTTCTGCTGGCTCTGTACACAGGTAAGGAGTGACTGAACTTGTTTTAATGAGAACTGCTTATATTGTATTGTTACCTTTAATTTCTATTCACTGTGCATTCCCATTTATTTGCTTCATTAAGTGCAGGAAGAAACAAAACATCTTCTATTATTATAAACACTAGTGCAAGAACAATAATGATATGAATAAAAGATGTGTGATAACATTGACATGCTTTTGTTTTGTTTCAGATGTGCAGTGCCAGGAAGCAATAATACAGACAAGTGAAGTCTTTGCAATAGAAGAAGAAAATATAGATTTCCACTGCAAAACCAGACCCAATGATGATTATGTTTATTGGTACAAACAGTCACCCAATCACGCACCAGAGTTTGTGATGTATACTTATATTTATTCCAAGAATGAGGATCGATTCAGTTTGACAAAAAACAATAGCACCTCCTGGACATTTAGCCTCAGTAAGGTTACGTTAAAAGATGCTGCCATGCACTTCTGTGCAGCGAGTGACACAGTACTAGAGGTGCAAGAAATGCTAAGACAAAAAGTCAATCCTATCACAGCATCATGAAACAGTAACACACATAGGCAAGAGAAAAATGTTTATCCAGAATTTTAAGACCATGTTGTTGTTTGCATGAAGTTAGTTTTAGGAATACTCTTTTTTCTTACCAAATGAAACTCTTCATAAAATTGCTGTAGGTAAATTGTGAGTCAATATTATGGCTGGAGAGTGTCGCTGTGCCAAGTTCAGAAATCTACCAGCAAAATCCAGTTGGAATGGCAATTCTCCTTCAAAATTGCTTTTCAGAATTTTTTGATAAATTCAATGGAATTCCAAAACTATTTTAATTTAAACAATGTTATTTGTTTTCCGCAGTTTAAATACACCACAGAAAATAAATCCATGTGTTATATAATTATGAAACACTAATCTGTAGTTTAAATAAATATCCACAAGCCTATAACAGAATTTCAGTATTCTATGGAATTAGACTGAATATTCATAACTCTGTGGAACTCCTTTGGAACTGAAATGTGCCATTTCTATACACCTCTGCTAGAGGGCATATAATTGACGTGGTAGGTTTATATTTATATGAAATAGAAAGAAAAGCATGACCTGTTGCCAAATAAACAGTTGTGCATGTTTCATGTACTGCAATAACAGCCTGCTTTGCCCAGAATGTGAACAAATTTGCAGTACTCGCAAAAACTCCTTGTATCATGAATGGAAAGTCTCAATTTTTAAAAGTGTCCTTTATGTACTCTTTGTGCCATACAACTGGTGATCAGTTAGGGTATTAATATACTGTGCTGCATGCATCTAATCTTTCTCTTTTAAGGAGTTGGATTGGCCAGTTAGCCTTGTGTGCCATTTAGGCTAAGTTAGCAGGGCAAGCCAAGAGGTTAGTTCAGTAGGATAAGATAACTGTGGAGGCCACTTACACCCTTCTGGGAAAAAAAACACATGGTTAGGTAAGGTAATTATCCTGAGACTGAGCAGGTAAACTGTGCTGTCTGTATCTAATCTTTCTGTTTTCTTTTATAGACCGTTTGTGGACCTTACTATCTCTATCCTTGCTGTGCCATAATTATGACTTGCTTTATAGACCCTTTTGGCTTGTAATCAACTTCCTCCTTTCTCCCTAACAACCAATCTAAATGTACACTATGTATGTCAATATTTGCTGGAATTTAATTTGTATGCACTATAGGTCATGTACAATGTTGCCATTGTATGTACTATTATGCTATATCCTTATGCTTTGTACCTTCGTACCAGAGTTTTAAGAATAATGGACATAAACACAAGGGCATCATAACAGTGAGCAGCAACTAGGGGAAGGAGGGAAATCTTTATAGGGGAGTTGGGGTAGTTTCCAAATGGGAAGACTAGATGGATCGTAAGGTCTCCTTCTTCAGTCACTTTCTATGTTTCTATTTTTCTATGTAAGTATACTTTGTTACACTATATTTTCTCACTACATTTGTTCCAATTATATTGTATTCTTCAATGTTGGCAATTTTGTGGTTGTATTTTCCTAGATCACACCTGAAAATAGGTATTTGACTGTACAGTGTGCCTACCTGATAAGCAAAAGCTAAAATAAATAAAGGAGTCAGTGGCCAGTTAGCATCATGAGCCTTTCAGGTTATGTTAGCAGGACCAGCCAAGCCAAGAGGTTAGTTTAGGAGGATAAGATAACTGTGGAGGCCACTCACACCCTTCTGGAAAAAAACACATGGTCAGGTAAGGTAAGTATCTTGAGACTGAGTAGGTAACTATGGAAGATGGTAGCAGTGTTGATGCATTGCCATAGCTGCAAGATGCATAACATCCTGCCATCAGGCAACCAGGGGGTCTGCAGCAGCTACTAGCTGGTCACTGCTCTGGAGATACATATTGCAGTCTGGAATGGCAGGCTGTGCCATGTGAACACAATGAAGGTGTTATTCAGAACACACTGGCAGAGAAGTGCAAAATGTTTGCTGCCAATACTATAATCTTATACTGTCTTCGAAGGGTGTTCTTAATGTTGTAAAAGACTCATTACAAGAGGTATGGGCAAGAGGCAATGGAGCAAAGCTAAGCAGTTGTGTCTCCATAAAGCTCATCAAGATATCTCTTCCACCACAAAATATGCCCCTTGGAAGCAGTATTGAAAACACAGAAAATGTCAGCAGAAAATGACTGCTGGTACTTCCATTCTGCCTTGTTTGACCATATCCTTCTCCAGGGCCTAATGTTTTGTTGGAGTTATTGCCCTTGTCTCCCATCTTGCCCCTTGCCCCCTGATGTACTGCTTCCCCCATGTAACTATTAACCTCCTCACTTGATCCTAGCTGTGTTAGTAACCATTATTAATGGTTCTTGCACCCATCAACTCTGCTGGTAGACTGTTCCACAGTTCAACCACTCTCCCTGTAAAATAAAACTTTCACACATTCCTCCTGAATCTCCCTCACCAGTTTCCACTAATATCCCTGTGTTTCTGACTCACCATTCCTGCTGAATATTTCTTCACAATTTACTTTGTTCCTTCCAAATCCTCTAACTACTTCACTGACCTTCTGTGTGGCACAGAATCAAATGCCTTGCTGCACTTGAAGTAGAATAAATATCACTACTTGCCCCTTGTCCACTGTCTTAGTTACCCAATAAAAGAATACTATCAGGGTAGTCTGAAAAAACTCCCTTCCATGAATCCATGCTGCTTCCTATCCTGGAAAACATTTCTCTCCAGGTAGTCCACTAGGCCCTCTTTGACTAATGCCTCCCTTAGTTAACATGCTATGGAAGTATTACGTTATTATAAATAACTCAAGTTAGTTAAATGAATTTTAGATGTTTATTGTCACTTATCTGTATATTTCAAAATGTAATGTTGCTTTTTCCCTTTGGTTGTGATGTGCAATGCTAAACTCCCAATGGTGTTCCATGAGAGACTGCTGTTTACATACTAAGAGGTATAGGGGTTCTGAATGCTGATTGGCTGAAGTTGGTTAAGTAATTTATAATATGCAAAGTACACCACACTGCATATGTTTGGCAGAGACAGATACATGTGCAGACACTACTGGTGGAAAGTACTCTCAAGCCATGCACTGCTAGACTTTGATGTCAGTTGAAGGTATCATGGTGCATTCAGATGGATACAGACAGCATATTATAATGGGTGGGGCAAGGAGGCCAAACACATGGTCACTGGACTGGGGGTGGTTGCACTGACAGGTAGAGTACTGTAGGTATGAGGGCTGCATGGATTGAGCTGTAGTTGTAGGTATGGGGGGTGACACCAAGTGAAGAAGATGCAGGGGCCCTGGTTTTCCATTTTTCATGGTAAGACTAGTAAAAATCATAGCATCCTGTGTGGTTTGCCAATTTTGAATTTTTCCACCAGTACCACATGGAAATTGCATGTCACTGCATGGAATTCCCCCAATTTCAGCCTTTTAGCATGAATGCTGCTCTGCTACACATTCTTTCAGCTCTGCAGCTTAAAGAATCAGTAAGGAAACCACCAACGCTGCTTTGTTGTAACCAGTCGTGCTTCCCTTTAAATACCTTTGCTTCCCTCAAGTCTTTCCATCAGCTGAGGATTGTTCTCCATCCTGAAAGTACAGTCTTCATTTAGTATGTGCCTATACTTCTTCCATTATTTTTATTACATTGGATGATACAGGCATCTCTGTTTTGTAAAAAATATGTAGTATCAGCACCCTCAGGGAATCGGACTAGGCAGCAAAAGGGGTGTCAGGTTTAAAGTTTATCTGCTCTTGCATCTAACCCTTCATCTGTTCAGCTGAACTGAATACTCACCAACCTAAAAGTAATGTTTTTGTGTAGAAAAAGTATATGCTTAAATATTTTTCACACTAGATTATTTAGAACAATAACAAAAAAAATCTAAGAGTCAGCCCACTTGGAGAATCGGGTTGGACAGCAGGGAAAGAGGTGTCAGGTTTAAAGTTTAACAGCTCTGCATCTATCTTTTTGGTCTGCTGATCCAACTGCTCTCCATTCAGACGGTAACATTTTTGTGTAGAATAAAGTATATGCCTGTGAAGGCTGTAGGATTGATGACTCGGACACCAAACTCAGGATGCAAAAACTGAACGTCTCCATCCAATATTTATTAGAAAATAAAATAAGGAAATAAACTGAACAAACTTGTAACAACAAAATAAACTTCCAAAGGCAAACAAATAACATAAATCCAAGAATGTCTCTCTAGGATAGGTTATAGAGTTGTTGATCCTTAGACAGACCAACTCACGCTACTCAATAGCTAGAAGCAGAACTCTTTATACAAGAACTGAGTCAGAAGACCCAATAGCTCCTCCCACTTTCCATTATGAAATTCTTATTTCTGTATTAAAACACCTTTTTAAGCAGCTGGTAGCTATATTCACTTTCATACAATATAATAATGCTTTTATAGCTTAAAGACATTGTTTTTAAACTTCTTTAACACAAACCCCTCTGTATCTGTTTATTCTGAATCCTCCCACATTGTGTTTTACTATAAATGACAACAGAAAGGGGCTGGCCGGCTCTTAGGGAGGTAAAATATCAATGTGAGGAGGACGTTCCAGTCAAGCGTGCTAGGAAAAAGAAAAGAACCACAATATGCTTTAATTACTGACTGAGCTATGACAAGTACCTTTACATTGTGTACTTTTTTATCATTCAAAGGCATTTCTAGTATCCCAATGATAAAGAGCTTTAAAAAAGATATTCTTGTTGTCTCACCACTCGCTTTGCGGTATTTCCAGCTGTTTCAATGTTCGCTTACTGAAATATACAGATTTACCGGCTTCCTCAATACAAGTGGAGCCAAGTTTAAAAATAAGCCGAGACGGCAAGATTCAACTCACAGGCGGCACTGTGCAAGGCAAAAGGAAGACCTCCACTTCTACCTTACAACACGCATCTGAGTAAGTCGGCTTTACTATAAGAACAAGCCGTCTTAGCTTACTCAGGTGCGGTGTGGTAAACATAAGCTTATTTTTACTTGTATCAGCACCTTACAGGTAACGCTACCAAGTGCTTGAAAACACTTCAGATTTTAATTTAGATGCTAAAGCACAATTTCAGGACTTGCCTGAGGCTAAATAACTCTCTCTGAAAGAAAGCGAAGAGAAATAAGATATTAGGAGCTTCATAAACATAATTGGCAGGTGGCCAGCCTACCATAATGTCTGAAAGGGAGAGATAGAAGAAATATCAAGATTTAATAAAGATGCTGTTGCGCAACAAGCTTAGACAGACAGGTTTAAGGAAGAAGAAAAGATACAGATAAAGTATTCTCTAGCTCCAGGAAGAGGCATGAATATCCCTCTGATAGTGCCTAAGCTATTTTTACACTGCAGGATTAAAACCCCCACAATGCTTAGTATCCGCACACTTGCAGGATCAGGTGGGGGAGGATGTTCAGTTGGATGTTCTTAATTGCATTTATTTAAATGTGTGTCTCTGGGAAGTTGAACTGCTAGTCTTAATGAGCTAGCAGGCTCAAGGAATGCCTGCTGATCTGGGTGTTTTTGTTCGGGACCAACCAACCTGGGGGGTATTGAAACAGTGTGAGGTCACCCACATCATCAAGACAGCTCCACTTCTCACTGAGGTATGCCTTCCAGCTCAGCGCACAGTGCCTCTGCATCACACTGTGGACACTAGTAGCCCAGATTATTTAGATCAGCTCAGCTCACAAAACTCAGCTCACCCAGTTGGAAATGTTGTGAACCACTTACCTGCATCACTATTTTGTTTTTATTTTTGGGAGTGTTTTTTTTAAGCTTGTGGGTGAGCTGGGTAGCTGATGATGTAAGCACTGGCAGTTCTCAGCACTGTTGTAGTTAGCTGTGCGGCCCCGATTTTGGGGGGGCTTAATTTCTGTGTGCCCCAGAATTCACTGTATGACCTAGGTGCTGTTGTTACCCTACCTGCACTCCATGATACTAGTGTGGGTGGGTGGGGTGCTCCAACAGAACCCAACCCAGACTGCAGAGTCAAAGGCACACAGCAGATAGGATGCCAGATACTGTACGATGCTAGTGGGTACAGTGGAGCTGGATCTGCTGATGTTGCATGTTGTGCTCCCCTGAGTCAGAAGGACTTAGCATCTGTGTGCCCTTGTGTTTGCTATATGGCACAGTGGTTGCTGGCACTCTACTTGCAACTGTATGATGCAATTAGGGTTGAGTGGGGTGCTGCAGTCACACCCAAGTAAGAAAGCACACCCAGGGACACACAGCAGGTAAGGCTCCAGGTACTGCATGATGCTAGTTGGCAGAGTGGTGCTCGATTCACATCTGAGCTCAGACATTAAAACTGAGAGACACCCTTTTCATGGACACCAAGTTAAAAAAGGGTATCTGCATGTTTGCAAGATGCATGATTTTCCATTAGAAGATTCTCCACTAATCACATGTGGATATTTTAGGTGAAGGCTCTTTATTTCATTGAAGCCAATTCAGGCAGTTAAATCTTAGATGGGGCCAAATCAAGGGATTACATCCTGACATCTCATGGTTTGACTTCATTCACATCTAACTTCTGACAAGCTAAGATCCAGAAATCTGTAATTTGAGCATGTGGGCTGTGGGTATTGCAAGAAGGGGATTGTAGTGTTGTCACTACTGCCATCACCACTGAGGGATGGGGGCTGCAATGTCCCTGAGGGATGGGGGATACAGTATAACTGCTGCCATCACACCTAAGGGATTGAGGTCTTCATGCTGCTGCTCTCACACCTGAGAGATAGGGTTATAGTGCTGCTGCTGCCACCGTCACACATGAGGGATAGTGGTCCTAGTGGTACTGCTGTTATCACCCTTGAGGCATGGGCCATAGTGCTGCTCCTACTTCCATCAAACCTGCGGGGTGGGGGCCATAGTGCTGCTGATGATGTCACAACTGTGGGATTGGGGTGGTGGTGCTGCTGCTGCCATAGCACCTGAGGTAGTGGAGGCTGTAGTGCTGCTGCTGTTGCCATCATGACTAAAGGATGAGGGCCATAGTGCTGTTGCTGCTGCCACCATCACCACTGGAGGATGGAATAATAGTGCTGCTACTTCTGCCATCACACCTGAGGGATGGGGTTATAGTACTGCTGCCATTATCCATGAACAGTGAAAGCCGAAGTGCTATTGCCATAACACCCAAGGAAAAGGAGCCATAGTGCTGCTGCTGTCACCTCTGAGGGATGGAGCTATAGTGCTGTTGCTACTGACACCATCACCCCTGGAGGATAAAGCCATAGTTCTGCTGCTTATTCTATCACACCTGATGAATGGGGGTCATAGTGCTGCTACCATTACCCATGAAGGGTGAGGGCTGAAGTGCTATTGCCATTATGCATGAGGGAGAGGAGCCATTGTGCTGCTGCTATCACTGCTGAGGGATGGGGGGCTACAGTGCTGCTCCAGTTGCTGTCACTGCCACCCCTCAGGGAAGAGATTGGGACCATAGTTCTGCTACTATCAGCCGTGAGGGATAGGGGCAGTAGTGCTGGTCTGGACCCTTATTTTCACTTTTCCTCTGCTGCCATTACCCCTGAGGGATAGAAGACATAGTGCTGCCCTTGCTGACACTGTCAATCCTCATAGATTGGGCCACAGTGCTGCTCCTGCTGCCACCCCTAAAAGATTGTGGAGTATAGTGCCGCTGCTGTCACACATGAGGGTTAGTCAACATGAGATGCCATACATGTGGTCAGACACACACACACACACACACACACACACACTGGCTTCCAAGATCTGCACACCCAGATCACTTGGGTGACTAGGCAGTTAATAGTGGGAGGACTATAAATATATATATATATATATATATATTTATATAAATATAGATATATTATAGTGGCACAGTAGTGTCACTATAGTTAGGGTTGAGGAGCCATTTACATGTTAAACCCCAAATTTTGCACCTTAATAACTTTGCAACTGTTTGACGTATTTGCCTGAAATTTGGAATATATGATCAAGACCCATACGCCTTGGGTCGTCCAAGTTTCTTACCAGTCGCTTACACGGCTGCGGAGTCATTAAGCAAGATCTGTGTGCGCGTTTACGCTTTACTGGAATTTTACTTTCGCGTGTACAGGTTGCACAGTTTGCATGACTGGTCCAAAATCTTCAGGGAACGTGTGGCCAGGGTCCCTGATATGCTTTTTGAAGATTTTGTGAAAAAATATTAAACTGTTCAAAAGTTATTCAAAAACAAGTTCCTATTACAAGTCAATGGGAAAAGCTAACAAAAAGCTTGGCAGTGTCGCAAATGCAGTTTTTACTTTTGCAAATGGCCCTTTTACTGTCGCAAATCCACCATTTTGTTTTCAGCTAGCTATCAGAAAAATGCTTGGCATTTAAATTTGGGACCCTCTAGCAACCTAATTATTTTTGTATTCACCTAGTCGGACCCTGAGGATGCTAGCCATGTCTTTATTTTGGGGTAAAACACCCCAGAAATATGTTTTTCAAATTTCTGTAAAAAGTACTTTCGCAAAGTACTGTCACACTTGCGACACTGTCGAATAAATTTATGAAAGCTTTCGCAAACTGCGACAGTACTTTACTAGGCTGTGGGAAGATGACAGCAATTTTTGGCACCCTGCTGCAAAAGAACGGTTTGGTGTTTTGGCCTGAAATTTGGAGAAAACTCAGCTGACATCTCACAGATGTACCTTTCAGTGTTTTGTTGAAAAAGTATTCCATGACGGCAAAGTTATGGCACTCCAAATCTGACACTTTTTCCCATAGGATAACATTACGGAATCCGACGCTTTGCAGGAATCATTTGGCGCCCTGCTGCAAAATAACGGTTTGGTCTTTTGAGCTGAAATTTTGAGGGAACACAGTCAACAACCCACAGATGTGCCTTTTTGTGGTTTGGTGAAACAATATTACAGGGAGCCAAAGTTATGGTACTCCGAACTTCTCTTTTTTCCCCATAGGATAACATTATGGCATTCGCCGCGCCTTTCAGGGCCCATACCTCGGAAATGGTGCGAGATATGGACTTTTTATCAGAAAAATGCTTATGGAACTAAGTGCAAAACTAGCCAGGAAAGTCATAAATCATATGACTTTTTAAATTTTTTTTCTACGTCGTACGATTCCTGAGATATAAGCAATTTAGTATTCCAAGCCCTCATTTTCTGCTCCGAGAACCATTATTATGCATACATTCTTTGTACTCATTGTCTTTCTTTATGCAGGTTTTGGGGAAAACCAGCCTGTGTGCTTACATTACTGTTACCGTTACCATTTTCGCTTGAGGTTCCATTCCTATTTCACTTACCGTTCACTTCTACGCCATCATGTGTGTTACCATTTGTGTTTTCATTTGCGCTTGCTTTTGAATTGTTTTTAACATTTCTGTCTACACTACTGTTTCTCTTTCTGTTTCACTTTGTGTTACCATGCGCATTACTATTTGCGTTTGTGGGCACAATGCTACAAAGGGCCCCGTGCTCGCGCCTCCACATTACATTCACTATTTCTTGTTATCATTCTCAAAAAGAAGTGAAATTAAAGGCAAAAAAATCTGTTTAATGCATTAGTTAGGGTTGTTCCACACCGACAAAAGCAAGGAAATTTGGTGTTAGGGTTGAAAGCCCCCCTTGGCCTCCCCCTGCTCACACCCCCAACCGGCATCAGGGTGCGCATTAGGGTTGTCAGTCCTAACTCTCACCCTATTCTCCTACACCTCTGCTTCTTTACACTTGTGATGGGGTGAGAGTTATGGCCAACAACCCTAATCGCACCCCAATGCTGGTTTGGGGTGTGGGCGAAATATATTAACTTCTCATCAATTTCTTCACTATTGCCGCGTGGAACAACTCTAACTAATGCATTAAATGGATTTTTTTGCTCATATATATATATATATCTTCAAGGCAATAAATTCCATTTAATGCATCAGTTAGGGTTGTTCCACAGTGACAAAAGTGAGGAAATTCAGTGTTAGGGTTGAAAACCCTAACTCCGCATTCACCCCTCCAGCACCACACACACACATACACAGATACACACATGGAAGGTGGGGGGGAGGACCAAGGCAACATGACCAATCACAGACAACCAGCAGCAGGTGACAGAAATAAAAACAACTGTCTAACTGTACTACAAGACATCCCCACCCACCTGACCAGGTACTACATGCTCAGTGGAGATCCACAGCAAAGCTTAGGCCATGTACACCAAATGTACACATCCCTGATTGCAGGTGCACACAGCACAACATACCACACTTAGGAGTTGCATGGCCTTACCTAGCAATGCCCCACACCCCACCACACCTGGTACTGCACCCTGACTGGACATCAACAATGCAACTCTCTGATTGCAGCTGTACAAAGGTTTGTACACTTATGAGTAAATAGAAATAAAAACAAGTGTGTAAATGTAGTAAAAGATACATCCATCATCAATATACAAGAACTGTTTCATTTAAGTATGTGATGTGCGTAGTAGTAAGTTTACTGCATCTGTCCACTCGAGATACACATCCTGATCTGGAGGTACGGGGGAGCTATTACCTGTACAAAGCTGTGCAACTCCTAATGGCACTAACGGATATACAGTTTCAGTGATGTAGGTGCACTGTTGATGTCCATGGACTTACTTTCACCGTGTTTGTATACTAAGAATGCAGTAACTGGTCTGTCTATCAGGGAGTGGAATTAGCTGGCTGAGGCCAAGCAACTTCTAAATGTGTTAACATTAGTGTACCTACAATAACGGAGGTGCATCATGGATGTCCAGAGGCTCAGTTTTGCTGTAGCTCTCTACTGAGGTTGTAGTACCTGGTAAAGACAATGGCATTGCCTGTCTGATGCCATACAAATCCAAACTGTGGTAAGCTGACTATCCTTGCAATGAGTGAGGTGCACCATTTATCTCCACACTCTCACTTTTTTGCAGTTGGTCTCCACTCAGGTTGTAGTGCCTGGTCTTTGGGTTTGGCAGACCATTACGTGGCTGACACCATAGAAGTGATAACTATGCTAATTGTACTACACCAGCAATCAGGTAGGTGTACTGTAGATATAAACAGACTTTCTTTTACTATGGCTTTCAGTCACAATGGACCAAGTGTTGTAGGAGGGGAAGGGGAATTCTCTCCCACAGACTGTGTGACTCATTATTGCACTAACCTTTGCAAGGCTGCAATCATGGAGTAACAGTGTTGATGTTCATGGGTTCATTTTAACTGGGGTTCTCCAGTAAGTATGCAGTACCTGGTCTCAGTGGGTGGGGCATTGCCTAGCGGAGGTCCTCTATTGCCTAACAGTGGGAGATTGTGTATACCTGAAATATATCACACATAGCATTCCTGTCCAACTACTTAGTTTTGCTGTGCTCTATAGCTGAGGTGCAGTACCTCAGCTATAGAGGTGTGGTGGGGTGTGGGGCATCACTAGGTAAGGCCATACAACTCCTAAGTGTGGTACGTTGCGTGCACCTGCAATCAGGGATGTGTACATTTGGTGTACATGGCCTCAGTTTTGCTGTGGATCTCCACTGAGAATGCAGTACCTGATCAGGTGGGTGGGGATGTCTTGTAGTACATTTAGACAGTTGTTTTTTATTTCTGTCACCTGCTGCTGGTTGTCTGTGATTGGTCGTGTTGCCTTGGTCCTCCCCCCTACTTGCAGGGTGTGTGTGTGTGTGTGTGTGTGGTGCTGGGGGGTGAATGCGGAGTTAGGGTTTTCAACCCTAACACCGAATTTCCTCGCTTTTGTCACTGTGAAATGACCCTAACTGATGCATTAAATGGAGTTTTTTTGCCATGAATATCCTGTCTTTTTGAGAATGTGAAGTAGCAATAGTACCCACAATGTTGTAGTGGCAGCACCAGACACACATAGCCAAATGCACATATATGAAGAACACAGGAAGTCATCTAGTAGAATTGTCTGTTATGAAGAGTAAGACAACATCCATCTCAAGCATAAGTCTCTTAATATTTATGTATTTCCTTTTGCTTAACATTGGTATGTCACATACTAATTTATGTTGTTGCACTGTTTCACACACTATCATTTTGCAGGCAATGAAACTACTCTTGTGGGACATAAAAAATGTGGCACTGTATTTGTTAGAACCACTGTTAAATAGCTACATATTTTACATGGTCTTCTTCCATACCTTTGCTAGACGCAAATTCTGAACATAACTCATACATACTAATGTACCTGCATAAATGTTGTCATAACACTGCGAGATATGTAACACAACAACTGTGATGTGTTATCTGTTTTAACCTGAAACTTTGTGTATAATGCCCTTCTTTACCAAACTAAGGAAAAGGACTGCTTTCTTATACAATATATACTGATGACAAAGATCCCCACAACTTAATAATACCACAAGACAAAGTGTTATTTTCAAAAAATATTTATTTATACATATATTAAAGTAAAAAAAAAATATACTTATTAGACCTTCAAATCAAACAGTCAGTCCTGACAAAAAATTGTAAAATAAATTAAATGATGGCTCATAGAAAAATATAAAAAACATAAAAATATATCAATGTTTTGTTCTTATTCATCTAAAAAATTAAATGGTATATCAAAAATAGATGTCTTCATTAAAAAAAAGTTAGAAAAAATTATAATTTTACAAAATCCATGAAAAAAACATTTTAAAAACTATTTACAATATTTACAGACAACTCTGAGAGAGAGGTGTGTTGCTGCTTGAGGCAGCCCAACCAGTAAGTTGGACACAATGTGGAGGCGCAACAGAAGTGGAAGCTGTTGCACCTTTCAGAGGCGATACCAGAGGAGCTGTGGAGGCTGTTCAATCTTCGTCAGTGAAGCTAGATGCCACCGGTGGAGGTGAAGTACTTGGGCTGGCCACAATCTCACTTGCCGCTGTCACCACAGGTTCAAGCACAAGATTGATAGTCGCTCGTTGCGCTGCCATGAAGGACAGTAATTTCTCCTGCCCCTCACGGAGCTCAACATTGTCTTTTATAAGACTGTCAACCTTGCGCTCAAGCCTGCGGTAACAGCGACAGTGACCCGTGCACCACTTTAAGCAAAGGCGCCCTGCAAAGTGACAAAAAACATAAATCAATATATGACCCTAAAAATGGTGATTGTCTACCTGTCTTTCATCTTAAAATATTGATATCTAATTCAATAATTGTAATACATTTTGCTGGCCATTCTCAAGACCATCAAGGACTGTGATGTTAATCAGAACTGCTGTCTTGTCAGTTCCATTATTATATTTTTTCTACCGTACTATGTTCTTTGTGGACAAGTTGAATGGATCCATAAGAACAGTATACTTCCTACACTGTTGTTGTATATCAGTTAGTATTTGCCAAAACTCACTACTTAAATGTTTTGGCATAATGAACAACACAGTGTGATATACAGTGATACTAGCTCTTCAATTGTGTATGAACAAGTGAACTTGAACATTCGCATCTATATTATTTGTTCCCAGCTGCATGAGAATAATAGCATGACCTGTAGGCCAACACTACTATTTCTGATGTTCACATAATCTTCTTTTTAATAACTGCTACAAAAGAGACTCATGTCATATCCTTTTTTATTTTGTGTACAGATTTTCATAGAAGCAAATCATCTTTTACTGTTGTTACGTTAACACTTGAAAATAATGTTAAACATTTAGAAACCAACAGCTCAGTGACATTGGCAACTGATTAATGAAATAGTATCTCTACACATCATGTAAATAAACAGTGGGTGGGATATTCAGAAGGGTTGTGCATAGCGCAACACAGTTGCACCATGCACAACCCACTGATGTGCCCCAGCATGATATTCAAAAGGGGAATGTGCCTGGCACAAATCCCAATGCACCGGAGTGCATCAGTAATGTATGCTGCACAAGTGGGGGTGTTTGCCCATGCATGTTCCGCACTTCCCGATATTCATCCCAGGATGTCCTGAGCCCATGCAGGCACACCCCCTGCTACTGCTGCACACAGTTGATTCAAAAAAAAAAGGAGCAACAACTGGCCACCCGAGGGTGAGCTGCCGTATTGCAGGGTGCAACACGGCAGCTGCCAGCTGTGGGTGGCCACCCAAGCTCCGGTGACACCTTCGTGGTGGCAACCCGCCATGCCCAATCGCGGGCATTAGTATAGTAATAATGGTCCTATCTCCCTGGTGGTCCAGTGGACTGCACCCAGCCTGATCACGGGCATATGTAATGAATTAATAGTCCAATATGCCTGGTGGTCCAGTGGACTGCTCACAGCTCAATCGCAGCCATCAGTAAGATATTATGTCAAATCAATCCATCCCTGGTGGTCCAGCGGTACCCCTTCCCACCCGCCCACTGAGCCCCACCGTCCACTCTCCCGGTCAGCGGCAGGCAGTAGTTCCCAATGCCTTGCCGCCCTGCTGCCCGCCGACTGACTCCATACTGCATACAAGTACTGTACATCTGGCTATAAAATCTGTTCCTTTTGAATCACCAGTTATGTTATGAAGTAGTATACCTTGTTTAGAATATTTAAGCAATATACCCCAACAGTGTGTGGGTTTACTGGAGGATTTACAATGGCTGGTGTAGTTCGGTCACAAGGTGCAGCTGAGGGACTTAACCATGCCAGGAGTGGTAAATCCTCCAGAATACCCACTCCCTGGAGGGGTATATTGCAATTATACAAAGGCCCTGTTTGTTTTTGTACAAAAAAAAATATTTAAAACATCCATTCATTTTCAAACTTGCTGCTCGTTTGTTTGCCGTCAGTCCGTGTGCTTGGCAGTGGTGTGTTTGCGATGAACATAGGGATTTGCCAGGGAGTTTCTGATGTGGCTGAGTGGTGTCTGGCACCTTTTCCAGTGGGTACACTGGAGTATTTACAATGCTGAAAAGGTGCCAGCCAATCAAAATTCAGGATTCTCTGTTCGATTTTTTTTGTGCCCGTTGTATTATTACAAATATTGCATGGGTGTTGGAACTCATGGTAACTTTCTGAAGAGTATTTCCTAAAAAGAAATGAGTTAAGTAGTCCAGCTCACACCTTACATGATGGCCTCATACCACCCCAATTATCTAATGCAATTATTTCTATCAGCATCTTACCATCCTAATCGACAAGAATGACACTGTCAGTGTCAGACTTCTCAGTCTCCATAGCTTCTGATTGTGATGATACTACCTCGGCTGGGAGTGGGGGGTGCCTGCGATGCTCTGCGAAAGAAGATAATAAGTAGATCCACTAAGTATTTCATGTAAATGTCAACACATTTTAACTACACTTTCTTTAAGCATTCAGCATGTTTCAGGGACCTAACATTGCCTGTAATCAGGTATTGCAGAGCCATTTTAGACACATATAAATTCAGAATTAGTGCAAATAAATATATCATAAATAAAAGGTCATAAACTGACTCAGTACACAATACTTAGTACTTATTTAGAATGACACATGAAATACAACTCTGCTTCAATAAAATCGATACTGGATAGTAACTCCCTCACTATCGTGGCACAGCAGCAATACATACTGTATGTAATAGTAGAAGTACATAATAAGACTTCAAGTCTTGAGAAGACATTTAAGAATGCAATTTGCATGTTACGCCTTCCCCTTCACCAAAGATATACAAAAACAGCTAAAGCCAACACCACACATGCCATCAGTAAACACCTCATATGTTGCATAATTGTCCTGATAGAATTTATACATATATAGGGGATATATCATACCCAGGAGTGTGAAGTGAAAAATATTCTCACTCCTGCACAGTGCATTCTAGTTACACACGATTGTTGAATATTTGCCATAGTACACGATCTGGGCATCATCTGTGTGATTAATACAATAAAGTTAATATTTTCTGCTTTGCTAATGTCCATTTCATCATTTTGTGGTGTTATGCAGACTCTTTTTTCTCTTTGTGTCGGTGGAGCGATGGGGGGGAGTCATGCTGGAGACCTGCGATAACACAGCATAGACTATTATTAACTTTTGCAGTTTTGTTCTGATGTATGCCCAACAAATAAACTGTTTGAATGTAGTGCACCTGATGGTTAGAGAAAATACATCTTTCTCATACCTCCAACACCTGACTGCTATTATTTTTAACGTAACATAAAAGTGGTGCAGTCATTCAATGTTTATCTTGGTATGCGGCTCTGTCATATGTACATTGTTAACATCAATTACTGACATAGGAAGTATATGTATAAATGCAAGATTAATGCACATACTGTGTACGTCATTGGGTTGTTTATTCAACAGCGGCATAAAATACATGATTTTATCCAAGTCAATATCAGGCCACATGTATTGAATGAACATACATATATATATATATACACACATACATATGTGTGTGTGTGTGTATATATATATATATATATATATATAAATATATGTGTAACACAAAAAAATTCATCATTATTTAATAACAGTTATAAATAGTTTTTTCCTTAAGACAAAAAAAACAAAACAAAAGACACAAAAAATGATGTCTCTTGTGATGTAGGAAATATTCAGTTGTTTTACACTGCAGCCACTTGACTTGTAACATCATATTGTGATAATAACATGGCTACAACAACAAAGACTTCAATCAGAAAAAGACATTCTTTTACCCAATTGTGTACCTGTACTATTATATCATAGAATCTGAGGATTTTTTTTGAATAACTTATGACGAGTGAGGCATTCCCCCACAGCTGGCTTGTCTGCAGCTTCCCAGAGTTCATAAGCGAGTTAGTACCAGCACTTGTCATTCTCCGGTATCTCCTCTCTCTGCTTCAGAAAGATAGAAGCGCTGGCACAACAGCTTCCACTTTCTCTTCAGCTGCACAATAGTCTTATTTTTCACCCTTAAAGACCATGTGCAGGAAGCTATTGCTGCGCCTCCACATTGTGTCCAACTTACGGTTCGTGCTCCACATTTAAATGCAAGCACTACCCCTCGCTTGGACTGCCTTAAGCAGCAAGCACACCTCTCTCATTGACCACTACCTCATTGTTCAATTTTGTATGCTGCAGTAAAAACATAGACAAACATTCCATTACTCTCATGTCTCAGAACCTATATATTTCTATCTATTCTATAAAGTATTCTGATTAGAACATGGCAAGAACAGCATTTTAAAACTCAGTTGTCATAATCACAAATATTATCATTCAGGCATGTGAATTAGTGTATTTCAACACACTAATAACATACACAGCTCTGTGTGGTGTCATGATATGTTCGAATAATAAGATATACCACAGCTTGAATACAGCTACATCAAAACTTCATCTTCCTGTCTATTGAAGATGAAGCATTGTCTGTCTCATGTTGGTCTGCTTCGCAGCCAGCATCTTGTGGTACTACAGATTTAGAGGAATGGTTACTGTTGGGGCAGATGCACAGTACATAACAGTAGGTGTGTTCCACATTCACCAATCCACTCAACAGCAGTTGCCACCACCCTGCCTAGCTAATTGAAGCAATGACATCAGAGAAAGTTGAAATGCAATGAGAGCAAAGGTCTCACACATGTGTGACCATAACCGCCCCTCTCTCTCGTGCACTCCAACATAGCAGCAGTGACTGCCGGTGTTGCTTTAGAACACACCCATTTATTGTGTGTTTATGAGGGTACCCAGTGCCCATTGGCATAATGTAACCCCCTTACTTTTTTTTTGCTTGCCAAGGGTGTGATAAATCCCTCTTGGTTTGTGTGCCCCCCTTTCCTTGTTTGACGAGGGGGGTACCCATTCCCCCATCACCGCCTGTGCCCCCCTTTCCTGGTTTGTTGACATGGGTGCCAAATCCCCCATTGGCTAGACCAACCACCGACACACACACACAGTCAGTTGGTATGCTGAGCAGCTCACCCTAGCATGGCAATATGAATAAATGAAAACAGTGCCCCAATGTCTCTTGCGCTGACTTTCATATCTACAAGTGGACATCACAGTAGTCACAGGTAGCAGAAGCACTGTCACACTGGTGCTCCTATGTGGGCACTTACCCTGGCACTATGACACAGAACGATATAGTATGCAGCTGCCACAGTCACATATTTCAACACAGCTGACCCATAGCATGACACCATTAAATATCACCCTAGCAACACCAGTTGTGCATCCAAGGTCAACTGTTACCAGCCCTACATTTCACTGTGAATATCCCCAAGTATGTGTTACCGAGCTATCTCCTGGTCCCATTACCCCACATCCCCTTCCTCCTCGGTCTGTTCCTTTGGCTGCTTTCTAGCCTTTCTCTTCCATTCCAGAACCCACACCCCTTCCCGCACAGCCCCCCCTACTGCTGCCCCAACCAATGCACAGCTAAATCCCAGTCTCTCCATGTGCTACTCTGCCACCTAACCCTTGCCCTACTCCTTCTGGCGGCAGGGGATATACACCCTAACCCCAACCCAACCCCAGGCCTTGACCACCCCATACCTAACCCTCAGCCAAGGCAAACTCTGACACTTGTTCTGGCTACCTCCCCTGAGGCTTTCTCCTTCTCCATCTGAATATTCATAGCCTAGCCCCTGAGCTCGATCAGCTCCAGGTCCTAGTCACCCACCATGCCCCTGACATAATCATCCTATCTGAGACCTGGCTAAACCCTAGCCTACCAGATAATACTATCGCTATTCCAGGGTTCACCATCACACAGCAAGACCGGCCCTCCAGAGGTGGAGGGGTGGCCATCTACATCATATCAGCCCTCCACTTCACTTTCTCCCTTACAAAAACCGAACCCAAAGCTTACGAGCTTCTTATGGTAAAAGTGTCCCCCCCCTCCTCATTACCTATCTTTGTGGCTGGTATTTATTGCTGCCCAGGCACGCCATCCACAATAGTCACCGACCTTCTGGGCCAGCTCTCATCTCTTGCCCAGTCGGGTGAACTATATGTTATGGGTGAATTTAACCACAACTGGCTAGCACCCACTTTCAACAAAACCCAAACTGAGTTAACCGCTCTCAACCTCAGCCAAACCATTATGGAACCCACATGCTTAAACCATAAGTCCAGTAATCACTCACTCCTAGACTGGGCACTTACATCCCACTCACACCACGTCGTCAGTTCAGGACTCCTCCCTGATTCCATTAGTGACCACCACCTAATCTACTTGGTCCGCAAAATCCACAGAGTTAAATCCCCTCCCAAATTTATATTCCAATGGTCATACAAATCCCTCAACCTCTCCCCCCTCTTGGATGATCTTTATCACTCTAATTGGGTCCCGAGCTCAAACTGCTCTAACATGGATTCGGCCCTTATGCACTATCGGAACACCTTCCTCACCGCCTGGGACAAACACGCCCCCTGCACTGGGCTAGAGTCCATGGGTCTCACCTACCCTGGATAACCCCTGAGCTGATAGCTTGCCAACAAGCCTGTGATAAGGCCTGGTGAAACTGCAAATCCACGCTCCTCCCAGGCGACTATATCTCCTACCGCATTCTCCGCAACAAGTGCACAAAGGCCATCCACTTAGCTAAGTCTGAATATTTTAATAACACACTAAATGCAAACCTTGGGAGACCTTCCAAATTCTGGAAAGTCATTAACTCCCTTTTCTCCCCCCAGACAGCAAGCCCCCCACCTCTTCTCCTTGCCCAAGGGACCCTCCTCTCTGACCCCTTGAAGGTAGCCTCCAAGTTTAATTCCTATTTCACTACTTGTGCCCTGGCCCTCCTAGACTCCCTACCTCCTGCAACCACACCCTCTCCTCAGACATCTATCCCCCTTCCGTCTGGTAAGATCCCCTTTTCCTTCAGACACATCCCCCCCCACTGAAACCCTAGATTCCCTTCTCTCCCTAAACCCCATCAAAGGCAAATTCCCTGATGGTCTCGATAACAAACTCCTTTTCTTATCTAGCCCCCGCCATCACTACTCCCCTCGTGGCTCTACTAAATCTTTCTTTCACCACCGAGTCACTCCCTTCCAAATGGAAGCATGCCACTGTCCTACCCCTCCCGAAAGGTGGTGATCCTACCTCTGCATCTAACTACCATCCCATCTCCCTCCTCCCCACCCTAGCAAAACTCCAGGAACACCTAGTGCTATTCCAACTCTCCCACTTTCTCTCAGAAACTAACTTCTTCACCCCTTTTCAGTCTGGTTTCAGAAAACACCACTCTACCACCTCCTCCCTACTAAGACTCATGGACTCCATCCTCACTGGGATGGATAAAGGGCTAATCACTGCCACTATTTTCATTGACCTAGCAAAAGCCTTTGACACAGTATCCCATTCTCTCCTACTATCCTGCCTTTCTGGGGCTGGGTTAGCAGGATCCACCACAAACTGGTTCAGAGCCTACCTACTAAATAGAACCCAATCCACTAAAATAGCTGACCACACCTCACCCCTCTCCCAATCACCACCGGCATTCCCCAAGGCTCAGTTCTTGGCCCCATCCTCTTCTCCATCCTGCTAAATGATCTGCCAAACTCTTGCTCCTCTACCGCAATCCATATGTATGCAGAAGACATGGTTCTCTTCACCTATGGCCAGACCCATGAAGAAGTCACCTCCAAACTTCAAACCGATTTCAACAAAATCCAGCACTGGTTCAATATCAACCAACTCTCCATAAATGCCAAGAAAACTGTCTCTATGTCTTTTGGCACTAGACAACATCTATCCAAACTCACCCCCCCCCCGAGCTTCCATACCCTAAATAATACCATCCTTGATGAAATGCCCTCCTTCAGGTATTTAGGGGTTTGGCTTGATCACCACCTCTCCTTTTCCACACACGTGGATGCCATCATTTCAAAACTGTGCCCAAAACTTGGTGCCCTCTATAGAAACTGCACTAGTCTCCTGCTACCTGTCAGATGTGAATTAGTCCAGAAAATGATTCTACCCTCCTTTGATTGCTGTGATGTAGTTTACAGCTCTGCCACTAAGACCACCCTAGCCAGACTTGACCCCTCTTTAATGCTTTCTGCCGCTTTGCCCTCGATGCCCCCTGCTCTCATCACTGCGCGCTCTACCGTTCCCTGACCCTGCCATCCCTGAGTAACCAGCACCTAATTCATAGAGTTAAATTCACTTCCAACTACTGGCTCAGCTCCCTCCCTCCCTACCTCGCATCCTCCCTATCTTCCCTACCTACCCCCACCCATGCCCTCAGGTCTACTGATGCTAGGCTATTAGTCATTCCTCACTGAAGGACACCGCCAGTGAATCAGCCTTCTCTTACCTCTTCCCTAAACTCTGGAATGGCCTGCTGGCTCAAATCCCCCATTTCTCATCAAAACTCTCCCTATCATCTGCCCTCTCTAACTTCCTTGCACCAAATTGCAACTGCCCCTGACCTCCCCCCGATGGCTTCTTTCCCCATTCCCCCTGTGCTTGACCAGTGGCTCAGCCATTGCCTAATTGTCTGGCTTATACACTGCCCTACGCACTTACACTCTCACTCTTACTCACCGTTATTCACTCCTAATATTTCCCTCCCCTTCCCCCTCCCTCCCACATAAATTACACTCTCAGCTTTCCTCACAGCTACGAACCCCCCTCCTTCCCCCCTCAGCACCTTTACCACTCCCCACACACCTAGTGTTTACTAACCCTCTCCTCCACTACCCCCATCTTCACTATCCACCTCCTACTGTCAACTTGGTGCATCTCACTCAGCTCATGCCCTGTTACTGGCACTCAAGTTCTTTTCTGGCACTTATGTAATCATGCATTGCCCTCTATGTGTACACTTGTTTTGTATACCCTGTACTTGTAGATCATGCACTGTACTGTTCTCCTTATGTACCAAGTTCTAATGTAATCCCACCCATGTACATTATCTGTATTGCTCTTCTTCTAATTCAACTTCTGTATGTATACTTGCCTCCACTGTAACCCCTCCTCCCAGGTCACACTGTGAGATGAGCATCTTTTTGCTCAGTGTGCCTTTCCTGGTGAAACATTTTCAATAAATAAATAAATATATACCCATTCTAGTTTTTGACCAGCATGTTTGGTCTTAAAAGAACCTTTTTTTACAGCTCAATAGGTATACAAACAGTCTAATATTCTTAGAGGACTTTGAGGATTCCATCTCAAAGGTCTCCCAGGAAATGGCAATTGCCAGCATGTGAGAAGTGCACATAATCTGGTAGGTATAACCAATCATAAGAAAACTTAATTTCAGGGTGACATATGGTGTGTTTTCCACACATTCGTAGATATGCAGAATTTGTGTGTTCACCTTTCTCAGTGCTCTGTCAAGCAAGTACACATGGTGTTCTGCTTGCCAGACCCTATGTTCTGTAATAGCTGAAAAAATTATTTTACAGGCTGGCAACATACTGATAATAGAAGCAAGCTCCAATTTTGGTTCTGCCACTAAATTTACCCAATGTTTGGTGCCTAAATCATTCCCTCCAAGATGTATCACTAATATGTCTGGGTGAGGTTGACTACTCAGAAGTCTGTGCACTGTTCGCATGAGGTGCTCCCACCTTATTTCACCCCTGCCATACCACTTCACAGAGCAATTATTTTTCACAGGGATTGTACTGTGGTACAGTAACACTCCCATGCATGCTTGACACATCCTGATATTGATCCCATGATACCATGAGCATCTGCAACCACAACCCATACTTGCACTGCACACTGTTCAGGCCCCCCCAAAAATAAAATAAAAATAACTGACAACCACAGTGGAGCTGCAGTATTGCACAGTACAACATGGAAGCCACCAGCTGTGGGTGGCCACCCAAGCTCCAGGGCTACCATGTGTTGGCATCAGCCCTCCTTCACCAACTGTGATTTTGCTATGAAAAATATATCCATGGTGGTCCACTGCTCCCCACCCCACCCCCCTCACCCAATTGTGGGCTTTCTGTTTAAAATTAACCCTTGTGTTGTAGTGCAGCTGCCACTCCAGCCCAATCAGGTGAGGAAGTAGAGTGAACAGGGCCATGAGGGATATATTTTATACAGTTAACCTGTGATAAGGTGAAGGGGTAGGATCCACTGTACTACCAGCGGTATTTTTTTGATAGAAAAACCAAGATCTATTGTTGAGATACATTACCATGAAGCACCCGGGGGGGGCATTGGTAGATGACAGGTACTGCCTCACAGAGCACCAGGGACAAGTTACTGATGATCGGGACACTTGCATGCAAATGAGGCCATAACGATATCCAAATAGGTGCATTAACACCTTGCATGCATTATGGCTCCATTTGCATATACAGTACTAAATATTGTAATAGTTGCACCTACCACCACCACACTTCAGTGCTGTATCCCCCTCCTCCTCTCTGGCCACTTCCACTGGTGAAGTCCCAGTGCAACATGCACAATGCAGGTTGCCAGACTGAAATATTTTAACTGCTGACCATGCCACAGCACTGTAAAATATCACCCTGGCAACACCCTGCTGCATTGCAGTTGCAGTTTGCCCAGGTTGGTTCCCCAGCCTGGCACAGTCAGAATATTCCCGACCCATGTGTTACACCTGTGTGAGTGATGTATGCAGCTCTTCTATTTTTTGACCAACATTTTTTGGTTCTGAAAAGAAACTTTGATTGTACTTTGCTATTTGTTCAAACAGTCTGACATTCTTAGTGGACTTTGAGGATTGCATCTTTAAGGTCTCCCACAAAATGGCAATTGCGAGAAGTGTACACCATCTGGTAGGTGTAGCCAATCATAAGAATACTTAATTTCCAGGTGACATATGGTGTACATTCCAACCATGCATAGAAATGCAGAAATTTGTATGTTGACTTTCTTTCAGGCTCTGTCAATCAGGTATATATGATGTTCTGCTTGCCAGACCCTACGCTCTGTAATATCCAATAAAATGATTTTACAGGCAGGCAACATACTCATAATAGAAGCGAGGTCCAATTTTGCTTTGTTTCTAAATCTACCCAGCTTTTGATTCCCAAATCATTGCCTCCAAGATGTATCAGGAATCTGTCCTGATGAGCCTGAGTACTCAAAAGTCTCTGCATGGTCGGCATGAGGTGCTCCCACCTCATTCCACCCCTGGCAAACCACTTAACACAGCAATTTGGGAGCTGCAGATTTCTCCCCAAATCACTATTCTGAGCATACTCAGAAGCTCGCCTCACTATACTGCTTCCAACAATCCACAAAGTCCTTTTGCTGTTTTCTGCCATTCTCAGCTTTTCAACTTAGAAGTGGACAGAGAGCTACCAAAAAAGTCAGTGTTCACCCTGCAGTACCTAAGCAGTAGTGAAAGTAAAACTGCTCTTTTCCCTCCTAAGTTCAACTCAGCTTCAGTGGGCTGATCCATGACACACAAATAAAACAAATCATTGGCTACTACTGTGCCTTCATTAACCAATGTAGTGTATGCACTGACTATCACCGCACTTCTGTTCCACTGCACTTGTGCTAAAATTTAAAGGTAGGAAAAATGTATCCTTTTGACAGGCAGTTTTAAACAATTACAAGTGCAGAGACATGTCTGATTGGTTCCCTCTTCTGTTGTGGCACACATGCACCTTGCTATCTCCCTCCATTTGCAGCTGTATCTGTGCAAGTAAGTACCAAATTACTGTCTGACTTTAAACAGTTTTAGCTAAATAATGAAACGTCATAGCTTATTTCAATCTACATAGTCAAATAGAGTACTAAAAAAGTTTTGATTAATACTATTTAACTGTTTCTAACACTTTTTATGATAATAGAAAAACTATTTATAAAATGTGATGTACTTACAGTGAGAAATGTGCACTGTCACAGTTGAGTCTAAGATGGCTGCTAGGTCCTTCTTCTTCATTCTTCTCCATCTGTGATTGGTTGTCTTACATATCCTGATAAATCTAGCTCACAACTGGTAGAAGTACCTGTCACTCTAATAGCAATCAGATATGATTGGATAATGAATACAGTTGTCACTCCCAAGCTTAAATCTGTGACAATTTTGCACGCACAACACTACTTTTGCGACACTTTTGAATGCATGACACTATATTTTGTGACACTTTCGTGCACACGACACTGTTTTTTGTGAAACCTTGAATGTATGACATTATTTGATGTTTTCCCAACAATGATGATTACTGAAGGAAAATGTTTCCTGCTTCTTACCTAATGTACAAATACATAAGTTCACACAATTTCACATACTTATTCTGACATCGTGACTCTACCTGCACAACTATGTAATTGCTGAAGCTACATTTTCTCATTTCATTGTTTTCTGTCACTGCACGAGTGACGTCGATATTCAATCCTAATCGATAATTGTGATTATTTGTCTTACCAATAACACATGAACAGAGCTTGGCTTAACAATATCTTAAGCACTCTCTAGGGGTGTAATGTGGCACAAGGTAGAGCCAAGTGTCATATTGCCCCAAAGATGTCATTAAGTAACTGTCAATGTGACTTTTGTGAATGCCTTATGACTATCATGAGAATTAATATTCAAATGTTAAGTGTTTAAAGTCAACTTTATTAATCTGTTCCTTATTTAGAGAAAGATTTTAAATAAAGTAGTTCTTTCACCAGCAGTTTAACAATACTAGGTCAAAATCACTATACAGAATTGCAGTAATTCTGCATTGCTCAAGTGATGAAATAGTACAAAAAAGAATCTATGTGCCATGATGATAATGCTATATAAGACAGTGTAACATGAATTATAATAAGACTGTCAAAATTTGAGCAACTAATCTGATTACAGCATTTTCTGAGACTTTTTTTTGTAATATTGTATACATAAATCATCTGTGTCAATATACAACGTTAGAAATGATCAACACAAGCGTATACTAATAAATTTCCTTTTTCTGTGTCTTTTATGCAGGTGTCTGATACTTCTGTAACATTGCTGACTGCTACTGTGAAGTAACACATTGAAAGATGCCTAGTAAACACAGCCGTGCATGTGTAGAAAGACGAAACAGGTATCATAGTACTTCACTGTTGCTTAAGAATAATAAAAATACCAGTGATGTGAGTTCAAGATGTAAAACAATACAGAGTTCTACTGGAATAGTGAGGTCTACAGTAACTCACTCCACAACAAAACCACATCCTTGCTCAAGAGCAAGGAAAAAATGTTTACCTGGGCAACAGTTGTGTAGATCTCTCAGATGAAACACAACTATTGCTACAGCAACCATAACTAGACCTACTAAACAGCGTTGTAAGCCCACAGCTGTTGATTTTCATCTGAGAAAGCAAAAGTATTTCCAATTGCTAGCAAGTAAAGCTAAGATCGACAGGATTATTGCTGCTGTGATGAGCCATGAGCGCAAAAAGAAAGAGTCATCTGACTTTGATGAAATTGCTTCTCAAAGTACATACATTTGTTAATAAAGCAGTATTTGTTCTTCAGCGTTTATGACGTAAGATGTCTCATGTGCTTGAACTATTCAGAAAAGTTGTGTACGACATCAAGAAAAGGCTACAACGCTATCCTACTTTGACTGCACAATTTCTGTGATGTATTCACAGGTCACTGGATGCACACACAGCACTAAGAGGCATATTTCTGGGAAGAATCTTATTATTCACAGAAAAAAGAGAGTAAGTTCACCATTGATGAGTCCGGTAAGCTGGTCAATGTGCTCAGTGTCTGTGATGACACAGCAATGGAGACAAATGATGACTGTGATGCAACCACTGTGTCCCATAAACAGCACTGTCTCTCATGGCCATGTGATGCACCCTGCAACCATAGGCAATCATCATTTGAAAAAGTTGAACATTTTGTCAACTTATTTGTGATAACAGATTGCAAAGAAAGATATAAACTGTTTAACAAGATTTACCTTTGTGAAATCCGTCCACATACTGGACTTATGGGTCACTCTCTAGCATGCCTCAATAGTGGTGTTTGTGACAGTGTCTTTCACAACATGCGGATGCTGGGAGAGCATCAAACAGGCATGCAGAACTTTGTATACAGGGTATATGAAATCTGATGAGTTGTCAATCAGTACACTTGTTTAAATGACTTATTGTATTCTGGTGACATGCATGGTGCCATCACATTTCTCAAACAGCTGCAATGTGTGACTTCTGTACTAGACACAAGAATTTATCAGTCATCAAGTTCTGGTGAAACATATGTTTCTGTGTTAGAAAGTGACATGCTGAAACAGTATGGCAAAGAAATTGCAAATCTGAGCTGGCAAAGGCTCAAAAGTTTGACTCTGTATGTGTGTCATGTGACTGTCTGTGCTACAGCAAACAGTCACACTAAACCTTGAAACCTTGTCACCATACAATGACATGCGGTTTCATCTCTCAGCATTTTTACTGATGAAATCTGACTTTCAGATACAGGCCACCATTGTGCTGTGCAAACACTGTTTCTCCAAACTAAAGTCCAACATTCTGCCACCAAGGTCACTGTTGAACTATATGGAGGCACATGTTACACCAAGTGAGATTGCAACATTGAATATGCTTGAGCACATTCTAATTCAGACAATGAAACCATTTCAAACCATTCTAGGTCTGAACACAAAAAAAGGAACATTCCACAGAAAGAACTCATTAGATCTCTAAAGGGTTCCGTGATGTATCTCCCACTTCCTCTACAGGAAAATGTGGAGGCAATCTCTATGGAAAATAGTTTGGTGATTCTTGTAAATGGTGTTCCAACAAAGTCCAAGGTCATCTGGCAAGATGTTGTCAATGTACAGAAGGTAAAGCTTGCTCTTACTTATTTAAAGAGCAACAATCCCTTTTATGCAGACCTTGACATTGATCACATGAGTAGTCTCTCTGTTCAACATGATGTCTTAGAAACAAGTAAGCCAATGATTGAGAAGATCAGTGGACAGACAAGTGACAATGTGTATGAACAGTACACAATTCACCCACTACATTGCAGAGACCCAGTAGGAGACAACATTGTCATCAAATGAAACAGGTGGAAGGTGAGCCTGTCAGCATTTGGGAGGCAACACTAGAAGCATGCTGTTTCCCAGACTTATTCCCAAAAGGGTCAGGTGGACAGCTAGATGAAAGAGAAGTGCATGTACCGGGTGCTGAGTATCACACTAGCCGTGTGCTCAGTAAAGATGACAAATTCAGAAGTAACATATAGTATCTGTTTCATCTCCTCTGGGATAGTGAACTTAGCATTCTGTCTGCATCTATTGCACATACTATTCATCTCACAAGTCCAGTAGATGGAATAAAAGCTGCTCAATTTCTATAGAAATTAAAGCAGAAAGATGAAGATGTGCAAGTGAATCTGTCTTCCATACTGTCAAGTCTAGGTGGTACCAAAGAATATTGGTATCGCAGGCACTCCGAGATGATGACAGTGCTGCAAGAGTATGGTGCAGCCACATGGTTTGTCACACTTAGTTGTGCTGAATATGCCTGGGATGAGCTCAATGAACTCTTGAAGTAGGCAAATTCTCATGTTGATGGCATTTCATCAATGACTGTCAGAGTAATGTGTTCACTTGATCCTGTGTCTGTCACAAGACATTTTCACAAGTGGTTCCATGACATTCTGACTTTCATTTTGTCAAAGGATAATCCACCTCTTGGTACTGTGGAGCATTACTTTTGGAAGATGGAATATCAAGCAAGGGGTGCCCCTCATATTCATATGTTATTGTGGATCAAGGATGCAACACGCATAGGTGAACATGAAGCAGCACAAGTGCTAGCATTCATCAAGCAATGCATCACTTGTCACATTCCGGGCAAGTATGACAGTCCTACACTATGGAAGTTGGTACAAAAGTTCCAGTGACGTAGTTGCGTAAAATACTGCCAATGAGTAGTAAAAAATAAATCTGATTGGTACGCACGATGTCACTTCGGATTCCCTAGATGAGTTTGTCAGGATGGTTCCATGAATTAACTTTTTTCAGCAATGCAACACCACTTGAAGGCAAAATCAACCAAGAGGGTATACGAGTTACCAAGAGATGAGAAAGAGATGTACATCAATGACTACAACCCAACTCTTCTCCAAATGTGGCAGGCATACATAGATGTTCAGTTTGTGGCTGACAACTCATTGGCCCTGGTGCGGTACGTGACTTCGTACAAAACCAAGCATGAACAGACTAGCTTGCAAGATCTTTGGGAAGATATTGCCAGTTCAAGCAAGAGCCTGACATCTCAGCTGTGGTCACTGGGCTTGAAGACCCTTTCACACAGAGAATGTGGTGCTTATGAATCCAGTAACTGTTTAATGGGTACACATCTGTATGGGAAGTCTGATGCTGTCCGGTTTCTCAGTGTGAACTACAAAGAGAAATGCAAATGTGTACTTATTCCCCATGCTGAGATTGAGGAACTCGCTGCCAAGAGACCTTCTTCAAAACATATCTTGAAGAATAACCTGATAGACACATAATACCCCCATAGACATGATGACATGGATGATATGTGTCTCTTTCAGGTGGCTAAGTGGTATGACTACAAGGCAGATATATCACCTGACTCAACACGGCACATTTACAAGGTAAACAGAGTGGATGGCTGTCTCGTAAAAAGACACAAGCCATAACTCATAGACCACTGTAAATTACATCTAGGCACTTTGGAAAGCAGAGAGCATTACTACTTTGCTCTCCTATTCCTATTTAGACCCTGGAGGAATAAGTTTGAATTAAAAGGTGACTGTGATACATTCGAGGAAGAATTCAATCTCAATTACGAGACTTTCAAAACTGAATACTTAGAGACATACAAACAGAGACTGGAGGCTGAGAAAGAACAGCTTGAGAAGACAGAGAAGCAGCTTCAGGAAGACACTCCTGTTAGCTCACAAGACAATCTTGATCCAGTAGGACAAGCTGTTCTAGGTGAACCTCTGCCTTAAAATGCCCAAGTGTTAATCTCAGAAATTGAGACTGCCATGGAACATGGAACACACTCCCCTGTCAACCCAGCTGACTTGAGAGAAAGACTGAATCAGAAGCAGCATGTAGTTTACTCTCAAGTCATTGATGCTGTTCGACATGGCCTACTACATAAGACAAAAAAGTAACTGTCTTGACTATAAACCACTACTGATCTTTGTTAGTGGTTCAGCTGGTACAGGAAAGAGTTTCCTTATTGAAGCCATCACTGCTGAAATACAGAGCCTGACAGGGTCATCAATGTCTATTGCTGTGACTGCTCCCACAGGACTAGCTGCATACAACATTGGTGGAGTTACATTACACCATCTCTTTATGTTGCCAGTGGAACATGGCAAAACAGGAGAGTATCGTAAACTGTCATTTGAGGTTGCATCTCAGCTCCGTTCCATGTTTACAAAGATGAAGTTACTCATCATTTATGAAATCAGCATGGTCTCCAATGTAATGCTCGCCTGTATACACCTATGTCTACAGGAGATCTTAGGTACTGACTATGGAGTACCATTTGGTGGCAAACCTATTGTTGTATTAGGAGACCCTTTTACAACTTGCACCAGTTAATGTGGAGCATGTGTTTGCAACTCTGACTGCCAAGCAAGCTAAGAACACACTAGGCTGCATTGCAGGTTTTAACATTTGGGAGTTATTCACCTATGTTGAGTTGTACAAGAACATGCGCCAAAGTGGTGATCTGGCTTACAAATCACTTTTAGGTCAAGCTCGTACATGTTCTCTGTCACCAGAACATGTTGCTATGTTAAACGATCGGAGAATCAGAGTAGATACTGCATCCATAGAAACAGCATGTAATGTTTTCAGTGATGTGTACTCTACAGGCACACACATAGTGTGTCTTATGCCATGACTAAAGAAATTCACTGAGTTCAACAATGTTATGCTGCTGAGAGAAATCCAAGAAGTTCTAACTGCATGCTGTTGATACAGTTGATTGTGTCATTCTCAGTCGTAACCTGGTAGCAAAGATGGCTGAACAACTCACTGAACTGAAGTCAGATGTTTCACACACAGCTGGCCTAGAAGCTGTTATTACACTTTGTAGGAACGCACGTGTCATGCTACGACGTAATCTCAATGTTGAACGAGGCATGGTAAACGGTGCCATGGGTAACATCACTGACTTTGTCTACAGTGTCCAGTAGACATATATCGAGGCACTTGTAGTTCACTTTGACAACATGGAACAGCATGTACAGATTTAATGTACCTGTGTGAAATTTCAGATATTTAAGGATATCTATGTAAACAGGAAACAGTTTCCACTATGTGTTGCATATGCTGTTTCTATTCACAAATCTCAGGGCTTGAGTTTGGATTCAGCAATGGTGGACATAGGTACAGACATTTTCAAGGATGGCATGAGCTACGTGGCACCTTCACGTGTCCGTAGTCTTTCTGGGTTGCACATTATAACTCTTGCACCTCAGAAGATATGAGCTGACAAGCGATGTATTGTTGAGTACAACAGGTTACATACTCTCTATCAGCCACAAATGTCTTTAATACCACTGCCTATGTATCTGACTGTCTCACATCGTACAGTCATATCTACACCTGTCAGCAAACAGGCACGAGCTTCCACAAATTATTCAACTCTAAAGAATTCAACAAAGATCGCAATATCAACTACACATTCAGAGCCAGCTGTTCATCAGAAATCAGTTGGTGTAGCTGCTGTGCCAGTCTTTGACAACAGCACTAGAGTGAACTGCTATGCTAACTCAGCTATGCAAGTTTTCTCCACATGCCACACTTTGTGCAGGCAATATCTGCTTCACAAGACACTACCCTATCAAAGGCATTGAAGCAGATTGTCAACATGACTGCTGATCAGACTAACAATGTGCAGTCACTAACACCACTACAGCAGGTGTTAGGTACATATGAAGGATGCAGTACATTTGCTGAAGACATACAGCAAGACACTAGTGAGTTTATGATGGCAATCATAAACAGCTTAGATGAAGACGGCATTCCAGTATGCCAGTACTTCACTGTGTCATATGTAGCCAAATACGTATGTGTATCATGTGGTCATTCACAGCATGAAACCACAGAAGACATGCTGTGTATTACTCTTTTTGTCCCTCAAGCCAAAAGTGTCAAATTTAGACAGCTATTTACCAATGCTCAATGTGATCACTCCTGTGAAAGGTGTGGATGCAGATGTACTCAGTCCATACGTCTCAGGACTTCTTCTCAATATCTGTTGCTTATATTGCACAGATTTGACTCCAACTGGCTCAGAGTTTACACTCCCATCACAGATTACACAGCTGGTAGAATAGTTTTTAACCAATCAGTGTTTGACACTAACAGTGTAGTCTATCACCATGGTCAATCTATGTATTCTGGCCATTACACCTGCTTGCTAAGGTACAGAAGTGGATGGGATGAGTGTGATGACTCTACAAGCAGTTTTAAACAGAGACTGCCATGACACTTAAAAAATGCATATCTTCTAATATTGAAGAATTATGATGACCTTCATATCTCAGAAGAATAGCACATAACATGTGACATTTTTTACTGACTACTTTGTGACAGAGTCAGTCGTAGGATAGTACAATTATTTGCAATCTACGACTGTCAATAAATCATAGCATATCAACAAAATGATATGCTGCCAGAGACATTTCATGCACTATAACATATAAGATCTTGTGTGGATCAGTGACAACGTGGAAATTGTTGTAGTGGCTTCATCGGTGCCAACAGTCTTCACAGTCACTAGAGAAACCATGCTTACATGTCTATCGAAGATTGCACATGTCAAAACAGAGTCCTTTCTGGCTCCCCTGTTCTGTACATATCTTTTCTTGTAGGTGTATCATACCCATACATAACAAGAATGTGTTGCCAGTTGCTAACTGTTTTCCTTTGCAGAGACACAAAAGTTGTCCTTTATCATTTTAAATAAGTGTGTAACACATGTCTCATTCACCAAAGAGAACACTCTGTCACAAGTTTTCTATCACCAGCTTTTTTTGTCTATTATCTGTTGACATCTTGATAACATCATAATTCTTTCAACATGCAACAGTGTTGAACTATGCTTGATGTATTTGCTACACTGAAACTGTACATATGTACAGATAAAACTCTTTAGTCATAATGAAGCAAGTGAAATGAAGCGAGTGTGAATACTGAAATATTGCAGCTTATTATCAAATGACTCTTGCATACCTATGTAATGACATATAAATAATATTTACATTCTCATTTCGTCTGACCATTGTTGTTAACTAGTTTAATTGTTCTAGTAAAAGTGTTACTATAAGAGTCAAGTAAGAATTTCTCCTTAGCATATAATAGAATACTATAGTGATTAAGTTCAGTAACTTATATCTTTGATTAAAAACAACATGCTACACACATTTGTTATTTACTAGTTCAGAACTGATGTAGTAACTAATGTAACATTGAGGGAAATGTATATTGTACCTGTAAAAATATGAAATGTGTTGCACTTGTCATACAAGTAAATGTAATCTATGTTAATAGTACTTGAAATTGTAAATCAGACACTTTTACTGATAATAACGCACTTCATACCTGTTCATGACAATGTTTATGATCGCCTCTATTGAGGGGTGGGGTGGTTATTTTCCATATGCACCTAGTGAGTGTAATATCTTAAGATATTTAACTGAACATACCAGTTATCAAATGTCACTGAAATCATAACCTTTTTATATTCTATTACTTGAACACTTAGCATCTGTTTTTTCACCCACCACAGGAACATACACATTATCAGTAACACAATAACAACAAATCATCACTGTTTTATGTGTGTAATCACTGCTTAGAAGCTCCTGACATACCTTCATTAATGTAGGATAGGAGAGAGGGACAGGACATGATTGGAACATTCAAATACTTAAAAGGGATAAATAATGTTGATAACCAAAGTCTCTTTAAGCTGAGTGGCAATCATATCATGAGGGAGCACAGTCTTAAGCTGGAGGGTGGGAGGTTTAGGAGGGATGTCAGAAAGCACTTCTTCCCACAAAGGGTGGTGAACACTTGGAATGCGCTGCTAGAAGAGGTCACCTCATTAAAGACAGTGAGAAGCTATAAAAGAGCCTGGTATATGCATAGGGGGAAGATAAGAATCATGCCTAGGGAGGATGTGAAGACTACAGAGGGATAGCAGAGACATTAGCTCAAGATGCGGACCCTACAATACGAGCAGACTTGATAGACCAAATGGCCTTCTTCTGCTGCTTTCTTTCTATGCTTGCATTTCTGTATGTACGTACTTATTCCAATTCATATCATCTACTTACTATGCATGACACACATTTAGATATATTCCAAGCATTGATTGCACACATGCAAGGACTGTATTGTGAGACTGAGTTTGTAAAAAAAATTGAAATCTTAATTGGCCCTTTCTCAGTTTCACCAATTGGCAATAATTTTGTTTTTAAACTTAACCACCTGTGTTGAGTTTTTACTGAACCATAACATTATAATATTAGAATGTAACCGTTGTTCATTTTAAGCATGCAAATCAACTGGAAGAACTAGTACCACACATACATGTCCATGGGATTATTTTTGCTATGACTCTCCACTCAGTATGCACCACGTGGGCTAGGGTGTGATGCATTGCCTGACACAGGTCTCGTAATTCCTAAGTGTGTTAAGTATTCTGTACCATCCTCAGTTTTCCTATGCCTCTCCAGTCAGTGGGCAGTAGCTGCTGTAGCGAGGTGTGGTACATCACAATCTAACGCTATGCAGCTGTGGCTATACACTCAGGATGCAGTAACTGCAATGTGTGCTGCAATTGCCTGGCTGAGCCCATGGAACTTCTAACTGTGCTAACTTCACTGTACCTAAAATTACAGAGGTGTGCCATTGATCTCCATTGCCTCATTTTTTCTGTGGATCAGCACTCATGATGCAGTACAAATTTTTTTTGGTGGGGTAGCATTACCTGTCTGAGTACATGCAAATCCTAATTGAGCTAACTTCAGTATCCCTGCAATCAGTGATGTCTACCATTGATATCCATACCCTCACCTGTGTTGTGTATCTCCACTGAGGATGCAGTACCTGGTATCATGTTTGAAGACACATTGCCTGCCTGAATCCATTCAAGTGATAACTGTGTTAACTGGACTGTTCCTGCAGTCAGGGGGAGCTGTACAACTGATCTGCATTGCCTATCTTTTCCTGTGCCTGTTCACTCAGGATGCAGCAAGTGGTCTGCAAGTGCAGTTCCCCATGACACTGTTCATCTCCATGGGCTTTTTTGTTCTGTAGCGCTCCACTCACTATGCAGTATGTGTACTAGCTGTTCAGACATTACCTGGCTGAAGTCTTGTAATTCTTATCTAAGTTAACTAGTATGTACCGGCCTTACTTTTCCTGTCAGTCTCCAGTCAGGGGTGCAGTAGCTGGTGTAGCCAGATGTGCGACATTCCTACCTAAGTCCATGCAGCTGTGGCTGTACAGTCAGGACTAGTAACTGTTATGCATGGGGAAATTGCCTAGGTGGGCCCATGCAAATCCTAACTGTGCTAACTTGTGTCTACCAACAATTACAGAGGTGTACAATTGATGTCCATTGCCTCAGTCTTGCTGTGCATCACTACTCATGATGTAGCAAGTGGTCTGGAGCTGTAGTCCCCCAACCCCATGAGACTGTGAAACTCCTAAGTGTACTAACTTCTGTACACCAACAATGACCTAGCTACACTGTTCATGTCCATGGGCTTATTTTTGCTGTGGCTCTCCACTCAGTATAGATATGTGGGCTAGGGGTTGGTTCATTAACTGACAGAGGTCATCTAATTCCTAACTGTGTTAACTACTATGTACCACCCTTACTTTCCCTGTGACTCTGCAGTCAGGGTGCAGTAGCTGCTGTACTGAACTGTGCAACATCGCTACCTAAAGCAATACAGCTGTGGTTGTACAATCAGGATGTAGTAACTGCTATATGTGATGGAATTGCCTGGCTAAGTCCATGCAACTCCTAACTGTGCTAACTGGAGTGTACCTACCATTATGCAGGTGTACTGTTGATGTCCATCACCTCACTTTTGCTGTGGCTCAGCACTCAGGATGCAGTATGTATTCAGGGGTGGCCATTGCCTGTATCATAGCATGCAACTCCTAAGTGTACTAACTTTTTTTTCTTTTTTTATTTTACTTCTTTTATGCCCCTGCCCTTCCGTCGTTGGTCTGCTCTGGTCACGGACCCTGGAGCCCCGACCACTGGACATTGCCGAATCCCCCAGGTCATCCCTGGCTTACCCCCCAGAGAGTGGGGCCATGGTACCGACCCCCTTTATCGGCCGTGGAACTGTATCTGGTTAGGGGGAATGGCTCTGGTGGCCAATCAGGGCAGTCCAGGGCAGAGCGTCATGTAGACGCAAGGCAGGGATTTTATCCCCTATGTTTTTCCCCACCCTCGAGGAGGCGGGGACGTGCAATGACGCCAGCATCCACCCCGCCTACCTCACCCCTCCCTGACCTCAGGCCGTCAGCGTGAGTTCTCCCAGCCTCCGCTAGGAGCCCTCATCGCACCGGATACTGGTGGGACCCTCCCTCCGAGAAGGAGAGCTGCCTATGGCGCTCAATCCCTTCTCCCCTGGCTAGCCTCAGCGACCCGGATCGTTCGAACCCAGGTCGCTGCGTCGCAAGCAGAAAACAATGCGCCGGGCGGTCGCTATAAGTGTACTAACATGACTGTGACTACAATCACTGAGCTGTAAAGTGTGCTAACTTATTTTTTTTTTCAATTCAAGTTTTATTAAAGATTTTACACCAAAAAGGACAGCATCCAACGAGAAAGAAATTGACAGAAAAAAAACATACCATTAATGAGAAAAAACCAACAGGATGCAGTCCCAGTCCCACCCCCCACCCCCCTCTCCCCAAGCACAGCACAAGGTATAGACTAACTGGAAGTCACATAATGAATCATAGAGAAGCAGAAAAAAAGGTGTATAGAAAACCCCAGATACTGTTAAATTTATGGAGTTTATGTTGCAAACTAGCTATGGTTCTGTCTGTTCTAAGATTGGCTAAAAGTTCTTGTAGCCACTCGCCATATGAGAAGTGTGCTAACTTCTGTACACCTGCAATGACAGAGCTACACTGTTCATGTCCATGGGCTTATTTCTGCTGTGGCTCTCCGCTCAGTATAGATATGTGGGATAGGGGCTGGTTCATTAACTGAAAGAGATTATCTCATTCCTAACTGTGTTAACTACTATGTATCACCCTTACTTTCCCTGTGACTCTGCAGTCAGGGTGTAGTAGCTGCCATGCTGAACTGTGCAACATCGCTACCTAAAGCAATACAGCTGTGGTTGTACAATCAGGATGCAGTAACTGCTATATGTGATGGAACTGCCTGGCTAAGTCCATGCAACTCCTAACTGTGCTAACTGGAGCGTACCTACAATTACATAGGTGTACCATTGATGTCCATCACCTAACTCATGCTGTGGTTCAGCACTCAGGATGCAGTATGTATTCAGAGAGGGGGCCATTGCCTGTATCATAGCATGCAAATCCTAACTGTGCTAACTTGACTGTGACTACAGTCACTGAACTGTACTATTGATGTCCACATCCTCAGCTATGCTGTGGGTCTCTGGAGGTGCAGTCCCCCACACATTAGACCGCGCAACTCCTAAGTGTGCTAACTTCTTTACAGCTGCAGAGACGGAGCTACACTATTCATGTCCATAGGCATATTTTTGCTGTGGCTCTCCACTCAGTATGCAGTATGTGGGCTAGAGGGTGAGGCAATACCTGACAGAGGTTCTGTAAAACCTAACTGTGTTAACTAGTGTGTACCACCATTAGGTTTCCTGTGGCTCTCCAGTCAGGGTGTATTAGCTGGTGTAGCAAAGTGTGGGATATCGCTAACTAAGGCCATACAGCTCCTAACTGTGGTAACTTGTGTGCACCTTGAACATGTACCGTTGCTGTACATAGCCTCAATTTTGCTGAGGATGTACGCTGAACATGCAGTACATACTGTCAAGGACTGGGGATCTCTTGTAGTACATTTAGACAGCTCTATTGTATTTCTGACACCTCCTGCTGGTTGTCTGTGATTGGTCTTATTTCCTTGATTCTCCCCCCTACTTCCATCTGTGTGTGTGTCTCTGTGTGTCTGTGGTGCTGGGAGGGTGGAGGGTGAATGCAGTTATGTTTTTGAACCCTAACACAGAATTTCCTCACTTCTATCACTGTGGAACAACACAAACTGATGCAGTAAACAGAGTTTTTCCCCTCTAATTTCCCTTTTATTTGAGAATTACTCTGAGAAATAATGAATGTAATACAGCCCCGCGCTCCCACCACGTGATGTCTTGTCACATAGTAACACAATGCCTGCAAATGCAAATGGTAATCCACATGGTGACACAAAGTGAAACACAATGATAAACAGTACTGTAGATCCAAATGGTTAAAATAACGCAAACGCAAGTGCAAATGAAAACGCAAAGGGTAACGCACATGGTGGCGTAGATGGGAACAGTAAGTGAAACGGGTAGGAACCACAAGCAGAAGTGGTAAGGGTAACAGTTATGTAATCGCACATGCTGGTTTTCCCCAAAAGCTGCATAGAGAAAGACAGTGAGTACAAAGAATGTATGCATAATAATGGTTCTCGGAGCAGAAAATGAGGAGTTGGAATACTAAATTGCTTATATCTCAGGAACCATACGACATAGAAAAAAATTTAAAAGTCATGATTTATGGCTTTCCTGGCTAATTTATTACTTAGCCCCCAGTAGGAGGCTAAGTATTTTCTGACAAAAAGTCTGTATCTCACACTGTTTCCGAGATACAGGCCCTGAAAGGCGTGGCAAACACTGAAATGTTATCCTATGGGAAAAAAAGAGAAGTTCAGAGTGCCATAACTTTGGCTCCCTGTAATATTTTTTCACCAAACCACAAAAAGGCACATCTGTGGGATGTTGGCTGTGTTCTCTCCAAATTTCAGTCCAAAAGACGAAACCGTTATTTTGCAGCAGGGCGTCAAAGGATTCCTGTAATGCGTCAGACGCCGTAATGTTATCCTATGGGAAAAAGTGTCAAATTTGGAGTGCCGTAACTTTGCCGCCATGTAATATTTTTCAATGAAATACTGAAAGACACATCTGTGAGATGTCAGCTGCATTCCTTCCAAATTTCAGGCCAAAACACCAAACCATTCTTTTGCAGCAGGGTACCAAAGAATTGCTGTCATTTTCCCACAGCCTAGAAAAGTACTGTTGAAGTTTATGAAAGCTTTCACAAATTCATTCGACAGTGTCGCAAGTGCGACAGTACTTCATGAAAGTACTTTTTCCAGAAATTTGAAAAACATATTTCTGGGATGTTTTACCCCAAAATAAAGATATGCCTAGCATCCTCAGGGTCTGACTAGGTAAATACAAAAATAATTAGGTTGCTAGAGGGTCCCAATTTTAAATGCCAAGCATTTTTCTGATCACTAACTGAAAACAAAATGGTGGATTTGCGACACTACTAGGGCCATTTGTGACACTAAAAAGTGCATTTGCAACACAGTCAAACTTTTTGTTAACTTTTCCCGTTGACTTATAATGGGAAATTGTTTTTTTGAATAACTTTTTGAACTGTTTAATATATTTTCATGAAATCTTCAAAAGGCACATCGGGGACCCTGGCCACATGTTCCCTGAAGTTTTTGGACTGGTCGTGCAAACCGTGTGACCTGTAGGGATGAGCAAAGAATTCAAAAAAGTGTAAACGAGCTCGTAGATCATGCTTAATAACTCTGCATCCATATATCCAAACAGTACGAAAGTTAGCAGATCCCAAGATTTATGGTTCTTGATCATGTATTCCACAGTTCAGGCAAATCCAATGAATGGTTGCAAAGTTATTAAGGTGCAAAATTTTAGGTTTAACATGTAAATGGCTCCTCAACCATAACTATGGTAGCACTATTGTGCTACCATTATATATATATATATATATTTGTAATAGTGGCATGGTAGTGCCACTATAGTTATGGTTGAGTACCCCATTTAGGTTAAAGTATGAAATTTGGCAGCTTAATAACTTTGCCACCATAAGACAGATTTGCCTGAAATGTGGAATGCATAGAACAGTACTAGAGAGCTCTGGATTTGCCAAGTTTCGTAACAGTTGGATATATGGTTGTGGAGCTACATATTGCTGTAGAAAGTCATATTTACACTTTTTTGTGAATTTTTTGCTCACACCTACAGGTCGCACAGTCTGCGTGACCAATCCGAAACCTTCAGGGAATATGTGGCTGGGGTCCCCGATGTGCTTTTCTAAGATTTCATGAAAAAATATTGAATGGTTCAAAAATTATTCAAAAAAAAGTTTCCCTTTATAGTCAATGGGAAAAGTTAAAAAGTTCGACAGTGTCGCAAATGCAGTTTTTAGTGTCGCAAATTACCCCTGTAGTGTCGCAAATCTGCCATTTTGTTTTCAGCTGTGGTCACAAAAATGTTTGGCATTAAAATTGGGACTCTCTAGGGACACAATTATTTTTGTATTCACCTAGTCGAGCCCTGAGGATGCTAGCTATGTCTTTTTTGAGGCGGTTAAACTATCCAGAAATATGCTTTAAAATTTTTGTAAACTGTAGTGTTGCAAAGTATTGTCGCACATTCAACACTTTCATGCTGTTTTTTGCAAAAGTGTTGCAAATTAAGACACTACTTTGCGACACTATGGCCAAAAGATTAGGAAATCTTTGCCACCCTGCTGTAAAAGAACGGTTTGGTCTTTGGGCTGAACATTGGAGGTAAGAAAGCCAATATCCCACAGATGTGCCTTTTGGTGGTTTGGTGACAAAATATTACAGGGCTGCAAAGTTACGGTACTCCGAAGTTGACAATTTTTCCCATAGACTAACATTACAGCGTCCACTGTGCCTTTTGGGGCCCATATTTCGGAAACGCATCAATATACGGACTTTTCGTTGGAAAAATTCTTAGCCCCCCCATTTAGGGGGCTAAATGCAAAACTAGCAAAGCAAGTAATAAACAACATGAAATTTGAATTTTTTTCTACGTTATATGGTTCCTGAGAAATAAACCATTTAGTATTCCAAGTGCTCATTTTCTGCTCTGAGGCCCATTATTATGCATACATTCTTCATATTGACTGTGTTTCTCAATGCAGCTTTTGAAGAAAAAAAGCTGTTCATTTTTGTTACTGTTACACTTAGTGTTACCACTTGCATTTCCGTAACCATTTGTGTTACTGATCCCATCTACGCCACCGTGTGCATTACCCTTTGCGTTTTCATTTGCACTTGCACTTGTGTTTACGTTACTGTTAACATTTGCATTTCCATTACTGTTTTTGTTTACATTTCCTTTTGCGTCACCATCTGCATTTCCATTTGCATTTCCATATGCACTTCCGTTTGCATTTCCGTTTCTGTTTCTTTTGGCGTTATTGTTGCTGTTCCCGTAAGTGTTAGCATTTCCGAATGCATTACCTTGACCGTTCGTGTTACAATTTGCATTTCTGTACATGCTTGCTTTTCTGTTTCTGTTTTCATTAACGTTTGCCCTTGCGTTTCTATTCCCATTTGCATTATCATTTACATTTGCGTCACCATGTGCGTTACCATCTGCGTTTGCGTTACCTTTACTTCACTATTTATAGTGCACATTCTCAAAAGAAGGGAAATTCATGGCAAAAACTCCATTTAATGCATCAGTTAAAGTTGTTCCACAGTGACAAAAGTGAGGAAATTCGATGTTAGAGTTCCTGCCCTTTGCACCCTACTCCCACCCCAACCCCACCAACAGGCATCTGGGTGTGTGTTAGGGTCATCAGTCCTAACTCTCACCCCATTCTCCTATACTGCACCACCTCAGCTTGTTTACACATGGGATGAGGTGAGAGTTGGGATGGATGACCCCAAAGCACACCCCAATGCCTGTTGTTGGGGGTGGGGTGGACATGGGGTGCAAGGGGTGGGAACCCTAACATCAAATTTCCTCACTTTTGTCACTGTGGAACAACCCTAACTGATGTGTTAAACAGATTTTTTGCCATGATATATATATATATATATATATATATATATATATATATATATATATATATTATAGTGGCACAGTAGTACCACATTAGCTAGGGTTGAGGAGCATGTTAAACCCAAAATTTTGCACTTTAATAACTTTGCAAGTGTTTGATGGATTTGCCTGAAATTTGGAATATGCTATTAAGACCCATATGCCTTGTGATCTGCCAAGTTTCGTACTGGTTGCCTATACGGCTGCGGAGTTATTAAGCATGATCTGCATGTGCGTTTAGGCTTTTCTGGAATTTTACTGTAGTCAATACAGGTCCCACGGTTTACGCCAGGAAAGTCATAAATCATATGACTTTTACATTTTTTTCTATGTCATACAGTTCCTGAGATATGAGCAATTTAGTATTCCAACTCCTCATTTTCTGCTCCGAGACCCATTATTATGCATACATTCTTTGTACTCACTGTCTTTCTCTATGCAGTTTCAGGGAAAACCAGCCTGTGTGCTTACATTACTGTTACCCTTACCACTTCTGCTTGTGGTTCCATACCTGTTTCACTTACTGTTCCCGTCTATGCCACCATGTGCGTTACCCTTTGCATTTTCATTTGCACTTGCGTTTGCGTTATTTTTACCATTTGTGTCTACAGTACTGTTTCTCTCTCTGTTTCACTTTGCGTCATTATGCGCATTACCATTTGTGTTTGTGGGCACCGTGTTACTATGTGATAAGACACCACATGGCGGGAGCTTGGGGAACAAAGGGCCCTGCGCTCCCGCCTCTGCATTACATTCACTATTTCTCATTATCATTCTCAAAAAGAAGGGAAATTAGAAGCAAACAACTCTGTTTAAAAACGTCAATTTAGGGTTGTTCCACAGTGACAAAAGTGAGGGTCAATGTTAGGGGTTGAAAACCTTGCACTCTTCATTTACTCCCCAACTGGCATTGGGGCACGTGTTGAGGTCGTCGGTCCTAACTCTCACCCCATTCTCCTATTCCTCAGCTTCTTTCCACATGTGATGGGGTGAGAGTTAGGGTGACGATCTGACGCGCACCCGATGCCAGTTGGGGGTGGGCTGAGGGGTGCAAGGGTGTTTCAACCCTAATATCAAATTTACTCACTTTTGTTGCTGTGGAACAACCCTAACTGATGCATTAAACTGAGTTTTTTGCCTCTAAAATATATATATATATATAATATATATATATATATATATATATATACATATATATATATTGATATAGATATATATATATGGGATATGATGGGCAGGAGTGGAATATGGAAAATATTCTCACTCCTGCAGAATGAGTCATGGATATCCCATGAGTGCTGAAGGCATGAGTGGGATAGCCATGCTTCACGATGCAGGAGTGAGAATATTTTCCATATTCCACTCCTGCCCATCATGTGTTCAATTTATACAATAGGCAAGAACTGTTTCTGCATGGTTTTGCTATTTAAATATTGTGTCTAAAGTCTGTTTTGTTGTTGTTACTTTTTAAATTAGTGTTATTACTCAGTGATTTGCCTGCTGTGTGTTAGTCTGCTCAACTGTGTGATAGGGATTAGTGATGCTTTGGAATCCTCTGTTGCGATTGGTTGATATGGTGTGTAGTGGTGTCCTGGTTGTGCTGGTAGTGGATTCAGAGTTTATTTTTTCATTGGTGCTATTAGGTGTGAATTCATTCACAAATCTGGACTGCCTTGTACGGTATCGGCTGCACGCCCATTGGCTCTTGCTGTACACCAATGGCATGCAGCCCTACCAAGGCAGTCAGTCGGCAGGTGGCAGGGCAGTAGGTGAGTGGATGCTGCTGCCCACCGCCATAGGGGGCAGCGGGTGGTGGGGCTTCGTGGGTGGGTGGGGTGGGGACACTAGATCACCAGGGATGTGTTCTTGGAGGGGGTGTTTTAGACTTCTCCAGCCTGCAATCGGGCTTATTGGTAAACTGGACCACCAGGGATATGTTGGGGGGTTTAGACATCTCCAGCTTGTGATCGGGCTTATCGGTCCACTGGACCACCAGTAATATGTTCAGGAGGGGTCTTAAACATCTCCAGCCCACGATTGGGCTTATCAGTCCACTGGAGCACTAGGGATACGTTCAGGGGACACTTTGCCCGCGATCGGGCTGGTGGGGGAGGTTATTTCAGAGTTTGACACGATCGGCCAGTCGGGGAGTTTAATGCTTTTGCCCACGATCTAGCCAGTGGGGGGGTGGGGGAATTTTTACTCTTTTGCCCGCAATCAGGCTGCAGGGGGCATTGGTCCCCAATGGCTGCTGCCTGGCAGGGCACCAGGCGCAAGTCCTCGGGGATCGGTACTCCTGGCCATAATCAGATGCAAATGGCCTCCCCTATGCCTTGCATGAATTATGGCCCCATTTGCATGTCACCTTTTGAATATCGGAAATTTGCTCCACTCTGACCACTTGCGGTGGTGCAAGTTCCACTGCGCCATGCACAGTGGCTGTGGCCAGAGGGGTGATATTCAAAGGAGTTGCTCAATAGCGCAACTCCTTTAAATATCGCTCCGGCCACACCCCTGCGCAACTATTTTGTGCAGCACAAGGGCTTGTGCCACAAAATAGCGCAGTTTGAATATCCGGCCCATTGTGTGTAATTTGGTATAGTGCTGATTTCCTTTTCAGTTTTAAAAGAAGTTCCAGCTTGTAGTGCTTAACTGATGCTGCAGTAAGACTATTGGGTGATGACATAGCTACTATAGGTCTATAGGTGTCAATGGATTTATTTTCACTTCAGCTATGTCATCACCTCCTACACGCCAGGTTTTGTAATCTGACTGGTCAGCTACAGGACAACTTAACTCATGGACATCAACAGTGAACCTCACAATACCAGCTGCACAGATCTTAGAGCACTGAGAAGTTGCATGGAGTCAGCCAGGCAATCCCCAGCAAACCCCAAAAAGACCATGTATTGTATCTTCATTACAGAGGTACTGCTCAACTGAAGTTATCGATATTAGTGCTATTACTTACCAATGGAAGGTGCACACTAGTTAGGACACTGAAGAGTTGCACGGCATCGGCCATGCAATGCCCTGACCACACCCTCCCAAAAAAGACATACTGTATGCTGAGTGGTGAGACGCTAACCAAGAAAATAAATGTAGATCAACAGTATAAATGTATGGTATCATATGTACACTACTTATGACAGTGAGATGTTGTGCACCCTTGGCTAGGCATAGTGCTCCCTTCCTCCGTCTAAAACAAAAGGTATAGGATCCTGAGTGCTAACCCACAGCTCAATTGAAGCCATGGATATCAATTATATAGGTCTCTGATAGCAGCTGCACACAATTTAGTGTAGTACGATGTTCTATGCCCTTAGTCAACCCATGGCCACCTTCTCCCCACCTGAAGAACATGTATTGGATCCCGAGTACTGAGCCACAGATCCACTGAACTCATGGATATTAATGGCATAGCTAATTGATAGCACCCATACACAGGTTAGGAGACTGAGGAGTTGCACAGAATCAGCCTGGCAATGCCCCCTCCCACCCCTGACCCGGCACTGGAACCTGAGTGTTGAGCTACAGTACAATTAAACACATGCATATAAATACAATATGTCACTGATTCCAGTCATGCAGAACCTATTTTGCTGAGGTATTGCACGCCCTCACCCAGGCAATGCCCCCCCAATAAAAAAATATAAAACCAGCTATTGTATAATCATTGTACAGTTACAGCTCAACAGAAGTCATGGATATGAAAGCTATTTCTTCCTGATACCTCATGCACACTAGTTAGGATACTGGGGAGTTAAATGGTGGCAGGCAGTGCCCCCCCACCTCTCCTGACCAGGTATTGGAACCTGAGTGTTGACCTACAGCTGAACTAAACTCATGCATTTCACTAGTATTTCTCTCTGATAACAATTGTGCAGAATCTAGGGCACTGAGGGCTTCTCTGGCTGTGGACAGACCATGCTCCAACCCCCTTCCCCCAGAATCGGTATTGGTTACAGAGTGTTGAGACAGAGCAGCATTATAGTAATGCATATCAATGTTGTAGCTGACTGATGATGCCGTTGTACAAGTTAGGGTACTCAGGGGGTGCAGACCCATGCCTATGCACCCCCACACACCCCAGATCAGGTGTTGCATGTGTAGTTCTGAACCACAGGTAAACTAAAGATGTGGATATGGACGGTATTCCTATCTAATAAGAGTCACACACAATGTGCCACACTGCCGAGTTGTGTTAACTCAGGAAGGAAATGTCCTCCTGCCATGTTCATTTGGTAGTCTGTCATTGGTATTGTAGTAATAGATTTGTCTTGCCTTCTGACTCAACTAGAATGACGCTCTTATTGTCTGAGTCATGGCCCTCCACAGGTTCAGCCTCGGCTGGTACTACCTCAGCTGAGGTGGGGAATGCCTACGATGTTATGTCAATGAATAACAATAGATATTTACAGTGCTGCATACATCACCATGCACTTCAGTATCTATTGATTTAATTATTGCTAATATGCTCTATTAATTACTAATTGTCATGTCTTTCTTCTTCTGTTAGTTTCCTGATACCTGTGTACTACTCTATGTTTTGTACTTAAGACTATACTGAGGTCTCTTCAGTCACATTGAATAAAACAGCATTCAGCACAAAGACTGTGATAGTAAAGAACAACAACAAGACAGTGACCGTACTGCAAGACAGATACTATGTTAAGAGTATGTACAGTGATAGATCTATTTTGAATTTTTTGTATCACAGATTTTTGAACATGTTCAGTGACAAGTGATTGTTGTGCTGCATACAACTCTTGAATGTTGAGGTTCTACAGACGTAGGGCATTATTCACATTTGCCTGTTGCACAATTTTACAACTGTGTAATCACTGATACTGCTACCAACTGGCACTGTGCAGCATTCTTATGACTGGTATACATATTGTGCTGAGTACTAAATTTCTTATATACTTAGGATGCTGAAGGCATTCCCCAGCTGCAGGCTCCCCCAGCTGCCTCCCACATTTCATAGGCGAGGTAGTACCAGACGACATCATTGTCCGGTATCTCCTCTCATTTCTGTAGTGTGTAGAAACACTGGTGCAGCAGTTTCCACTTCCTCTTGCACATCTCAGCTGTTTTGTTTTTTATTTTGAATCGGTAGTTGAGATGTGCATTGATGTGCCTCCACATGGCATTCAGCTTTCTGTCTGTGCTCTGCATCAATATTTTTGCATTGCCCTTAGTCTGTGCCGCCTTGACCAAGCAACACACCTACCTCATGCTCCAGATGTGTGCATAGTAACACAATTAGTTTAAATGCTGAAATTAATAGGGAAAGAGATAATAGTGATTTAGTATATGTTTGTATATGTGTTATTCTGAGGCTAGGATCATTGAGTTTAAACATTTTTTTGAAACTTTATGTGGACAGACATGATTAGAATGATGGAACAGCTCTGATATTAACTTTTAAAATATTACAGCACTCATGGCTACATTAAATCAGATAGACAATCCATTCCCCCCCCCCACCATGGTAATTTACACTGCAGTCCATGGCCATAGTCCAAGCATAAGCCTCATTATTTGTACAATGTATAGTAAGAAATCAAGGGAAGGCTGGCTATGAACACCTGACTGACAACATGCACTAATTTTTTGTCACAAAACAGAATTACAGATACTGTGTGATGACAGCATGGCACATCTGATAAAGACTGATTTACATCAATGCTACATGTGTCAGGTAACACCTCTACTCAGCTGAGTACAATAAGGGTGTGTAAGCTGCTGTCAAGGCAGTGGTCTGATTGTGTAAGGGCACATGTTATGTCATGAGCATACAATCACAGAGAAGCTGTTATGTGCATAGTTCAACTTGGTAGTTCCTATCTGTGAAAGTACTGTGGTAGCACAGACTGCATATGTGTGTGTGTGTGTGTGTGTGTGTGTGTGTGTGTGTGTGTGTTATGTGTGTTATGTATGCAGCTTGTCTATTTTTTGACCAAGGTTTTGTGGCTCTTAAAAGAACCATTTTTTCAATGGGTACATTTAAACAGTCTGATATTTTTAGAGCACTGAGAGGATTCCATCTCGAAGGACTCCCAGGAAAAGACAATTGCCAGCATGTGAGACACGCACACTGTCTGTTAGATATAGTCAATCATTACAGTACTTAATTTCAGGGTGACATATGGTGTGCATCCCAGACATGCACCGATATCCAGAAATTTGTATGTTCACCTTTCTTCGTGCCTTGTCAAGCAGATACATGTGCTGTTCTGCTTGCCAGAACCTATGCTCTGTAATGTCTGAAAACAATATCTTACATGCAGGTAACATACTCATAATAGAATCAAGGTCCAATTTTGCTTCTGCTACTAAATCTACCCATCATTTGGTGCCTAAATCATTGCCTCCAAGATGAATCAGCAGTATGTGTGGATGAGCTTGAGTGCTCAGTAGTCTGAGCATTGTTGGCATAAGGTGCTCCCACCTTATGCCTCCCCTGCCAAACCAATTTACAGAGCAATTTGGAAGCTGCAGGTCTTTACCAAACTGACTTCTCTGGGCATACTCTGAAACTCGTCATACTATACTGCTACCAAAAACCCACACAGTGCATTTGCTGTTTTCTGTCATTCTAAGCTTTTAAACTAAGAAGTGCACAGACAGCTACAAAAAATCAGTGTTTGTCCTGCAGTATCTAGTCACTACTGAATATGAAACTGAGATTTCCCTCTCTGATTCAATATTGCTTTGGTGGGCTGTTCTAATACATAGGATAAAAGAAAATCATTAGCTAATAGTTTGTCATGGTTAACCAATACAGTGGATGCATGTACTAAGCCTACAGTTAATGGTTGCAGGTCCTGTCAAGCAAAAATGTTGCAAAGTTTCCAGGAGGAAAAATACTGCATTTTGATAGGCTGCTTCAAACAATCACAAGTAAATGGCAAGCTATTATTGGTTGCTTCTTCTTTTATGATACACATGCTGCTTGCTTGCTGCCTCCATTTGAAGTTCTATCTGTGCTGGTAAGTACTCACTGATTCTGTGACTTTAAACAGTTGCTACTTCTTCCCACAGCATAACAGATTATTTATATTGCTATAGTCAAATAGAGAAGTAAAAAAACATTTGTTTAATGTTATGTTTATGTCATTATCAGTTTTTATAATGCTAGTAAAAGTGTATAGAAAATGTCATGTACTTACACAGAGTAAACCAGGCTGTTCTGTTGTTTTTTTTCTAAGATGGCTGCTATGTCCTTCTTCTCCAGTCTTCAGCACTTGTGATTGGTTGCATGACATGGCCTGATCAATGTTATGTTCCATTGGTGTGAGCGTCCATCACTCAAATACAAAGCAGTGTCTGATTGGCTTAGCCTTAAAGAACGTGTTTTTTTATGTGAATATTCAACACTTCCGTGCTCACAACACTATTATTCGACACTGTCGTGCTGACATAATTTTGCGACACTATCGTGTTTATTTGACACCATTATTCGACACTTCTGTACATGCGACACTATTTTGCGACACTGCAATTTGACACTATCAGGTTGACTACATCATTTTGTGGCACTATTGTGTTTATTCAACATTGTTGTTTGACACTGTCCTGCATGCAACATAACTTTGTGAAATTGTAGCAAATAATCAGTTTTTTAGCAAAAATAGTGTGTATAGTGAAAACTTTTACAAAAAAAACTTTGTGCCATATTATTAAATATGGTGCTGTGTTATTACTCAGTTTGTATTGTGCGACATCTATAAGCATTGCATTTTGTCTTCACTAGTGTAGTGCTGCGAGAAGGATTACATGTGCAATGTTTTGTTAGCAATGCTCTCTATTTAAGTAATATGACAGATGTACAGTGTGTATGACTATGCAATGTTATTAAATAATGTTTGCTCACCACTAAATATTTGTTTTTCTCTATTTCTTATACAGCTGTCTGATACTCACAAAACATTTTTCCACACTACTGTGAAATTGTAGAGATGAAAGATGCCTTCTAAGCAGAGATGCAGTTCTATGCAGAGATGAAACAGGTATCATAGTAGTACACTGTTGCTGAAGAATGGTATGAATACCACACGCTACATCAAGATGTAAACTGATTTATCATTCCACTCAAGGAGTGACTTCACAGGTTGCGTGCTCCACAGAAATTGTACATACTTGCTCAACTGCAAGCCAAATGTGCACAGCTCAGCAACAGTTGCAGAAATCTTCCAGTCGGAAGAATAATGTTGCAAAGGCAAGCATAAATAAATGTACTAAGCAGCAGTGTAAAGGTATGGCTGTTGATGCTCACCTGAGGAAGCAAAAGTATTTTCGATCACTGGCTTGTAAAGCTAAGTTAGATAGACTTATTGCAGCTGTGATGAGACATGAGCACAAAAAACTAAAGACTCATCTGTCATTGATAAAATTGCATCTCAGAGTTCATACATTTGTCAACAGAGCAGTATTTGTTCTTCAAAGCTTGTGGCGTAAAACGGCACATGTGCTTGAACAATTCAGAAAAGTTGTGTACAGCATAAATATGAGGCTACAGCACTATCCCATCTGGAACCAAAACAACTTCTGTAATGTTTTCACAGGTAGCTGGCTACACACACAGCACTCAGAGGCATATTTCTGCAAGGAGTCATATTACTCACAGAAAAAGGGCAGCATGTTCTCTACTGATGAGTCCAGTAAACTATGTAATGTGCTGACTGTATGTGATGACATCACAACTAAGTCAGATGATGATGAGTATGAGTCAATTGTTCAGTCCCTTAAGCATCACTGTCTGGTATGGACATGTGATGCTACTTGCAACCGGAGGCAATCATTATTTGATAAAGTCGATCACTTTATCAATCTGTTTGTCGTTACTGATCATAAAGATAGACATAAATTGTTTGAGACTATAGACCTTTGTGACATCCGTCCATGTACTGGACTTACGGGTCATTCACTAGCATGCCTAGATAGTGGTGTTTGTGACAGTGTATTTCACCACATGCGGATGCTGGCAGTGCATCAATCAGGGATGCGTGCCTTTGTGTCTATGGTCTATGAGGTGCGATGAGTTGTTGTGCAGTATACTCGTCTTAAAGGGTACCTAAACAAGCAGTTTTTTAAAACTGCAAACTCCAAAATCTGTCTTCATAGCAAGTTAAAGTAAAGGCTGCTGTTTACATTTAAGCTAAAACTGCATTTATGTAAATAACATAAATGCAGTTTCATAGCTTTTGGAAAATGCAAACATCAGCCTTTCACTTTCAAAAAACAGCCTTGGTTTCTCCCTAAGATGTCTGCCAAGTGTGTTAAGTGATGAGTCATGATGACATCATAGGAGCCAGAAATAGAGATCCACATATATTTCTATAGTGCTGACTAGTCCTTCTTTCCCTCTTTATTTTGAATTGTTGTACCAGAATGATCAGCACCATGTATTAACTCATGGATTATTTTGATCATTACAAATGTAAAGCTATGATTTTGCTAATTTTGTTTACTTTAACTTGCAGAAAATGTTTTGCAATCCAGCTGACTTTTTCTTTGGCAAACTGCATTACAGTACAACACTTCAAATACTTGTTGATCTAGTGGTTATATATTGCACTGAATTTTGTTTTTGTTAACCAGGAGAGGCACACTAAGCTGAAAGCTTGTTTACAGGTGTGGCCTGGGAGCACAAGGAAGTTTAGTGACTTGCTCAGGGTCACACAGCAAAGTACCAGTCTTGTTCAGTTCCAAAACTCATGCTTTCCTGTTAATCCACAAATAAGGTTTTCTTATTCCATGTGAACCCCCTGCACCTAGCCTGCCTTCTGTTGAACACCCCACCATCCATACCCTGTCCTTAGTAATGCCTGGGGCCGCATATGAGCTTGCGGTTTCATGAAGAGAATTATCAAACCTCAGATTGTAATCTTGTACCTCAGAGCGTTGTGCACACCTATACTGATACACATCATCAGCTGGCACTGTTAAAAATGCCTCCCAAATCACTCTCCAGTCCACATTCTCAATGTTTGACTTCTTCTCCCACAGTAAACACTGAGTGGATCACCACCCTTCTGCACATTGAAGGTAGTATGTGCAGTTCCCTGTTGTGTTTTTTTTCCCACCTCATTAACCAACAACTAGGTCTTCCTGGAGGGCCAAGCAATAAGCATCCTGACTCACCAGAAAAACTGCTGTTCATGCCTTCATAAGGGCTGCACTTAAAATGGATAACAATAGTATTACCAGGAGAAGCATATTCATACCTTGAGTGATTCCACTTGACTGCCAGTGTCAGTCTACTCCTTTACCGGTGATCTGCAGAACCTCAGAGGACAGTTCCCAGCAATTCTCCTTCAGAACCTTTCTGTGCTCTACTCCACAATGCGAGTTCGCTGGCTACCACCCTTCCAAATCTTGAATGAGCTATACTCAACTCCCTCAATACTGTCCTAATAAACGTCAGTATCCCCCCCAACACGAGGATGATCTCCCTACACTGAATTCAAGTAACAGCTTAGGTGCAGCCCTTCCACTCTGAGTATTTGTTATTGCTGGCTACTCTCATCCACAGTCAGGTAGTGATCACGATGCTGGCAGCCCCACATTTCAGATCTCACAGTGATCTGCTCAGTGTCCTCCTTCATGTCTTCAGCTAACCTGAATATAACTGCACCCTACTGGAATGGTCTCTTCAGTACCTTTCTGGCATTCATTCTTCTCACCTGCTTCCCACACCAAAAACTGGTGAGTTCACTACCCTTTCGCATCATGAATGTGTTTAGTACAGTCTCCCGTGTTATATTTACATATTAATAATAAACATGATCTTCTGGTAAGCCAGGCTGATACAGGTAGCGGCATGGCACAAGTGGAAAAATAGGCTTTCCTACCCATATAAGATCTAAGCCACCTATGATTAGGCACTATTAAATGACATGTATAATGATGTGCACACCCATCATTTAATAGTGCTTAATCAAAGGTAGCCTAGATCTTTTAAGGATAGGAAAGTCCATCATGCCCCTTATTCCCTGCTGCTATGAGCCTGACTTACTAGAAAGACATGTTTATATTTGATATGTCAAAAATAAAACAGGGACTGTACTACTTGCATTCATGATGCAAAAGGATGATGAGCTCACCAGTTTTTGGTGTGAGGAGGAATACAAACATATGAACATACAAAATTTGCAGCAGATAAAGGCCTAGAGGTCTATCAAGTCTGCTCGAATGTGCAGCTAGCACCCCTTATTCTGCAGCTGCCCCTCCCTTCCACCCTTCCCCTTCATTAACCCTCCCCCTTGTCCTGTCCCATCCCATTTTGAAGCAGTCCACTGTTCTACTGTATACCACTTGTGCAGGTAATGCATTCCATCCAGCCACCACCCTCTCTGTAAAAAACTGTCTCCTCATCTCGCTCCTGAACCTTCCTCCCTCCAGTCTCATATCACGGCCCCTGGTGTTCCTCCCCTCCCTTACTTTGAACAGCCCCTCTGTACCCATCTTGTTTATTCCTTTCATGCATTTAAAGGTTTCAATCATGTCACCCCTGTCCCTCCTCTCCTCCAGTGAGTACATGTTCAACTCCTTCAACCTCCTCTCATATGATAAGTCCCCCAGCCCCTTCATCATCTTTGTCACCCTGCGTTGCACCCCCTCCAGTAACTTAATGTACCTCTTCAGATACAGACACCAGTACTGCACGCAGTACTCCAGGTGTGGTCTAAATAATGACATATACAGTGGCAGAATCACCTCCTCCCTCCTTGAGGATATACCGCTTGCAATACAACCCAGCATTTTGTTGGCCTTTGCATCTGCCTTCCTACATTGTGCCGAGTTGTTCATTGACCCTGAGATCCTTCTCCTCCTCCTCTGTCTGGGCAAGCTGCACTCCCCCCAGCTGGTAACTCCTCCTTGGGTTCTTCATCCCAAAATGCAGCACCTTGCACTTTTTGGCATTAAACCCCAGTTGCCAGGTGTCTGACTAGGTTTCAAGCTTTGCCAGATCATCCTGCAACCCCTGCCATCCCCTAGGTCATCCACCACTGCGCCTACCTTGGTATCATCAGCAAACAGACTGATCTTGCTCTTGATGTCCCATGATATGTCTGCAATGAATATCCCAAACAACACTGGTCCCAACACTGAGCCCTGTGGAACACCGCTCATCACTGCCTTTGGGTGTGAGAGCTCCCACCCACCACCACCCTCTGTTGCCTTCCTGAAGCCAGTTCTCACCAATCTCACCAGCTTTGCACCGCCCTGTGCCTACTAACTTCCTTCCCAGCCTTCCATGCGGCACCAAGTCAAATGCCTTACTGAAGTCCAGATACAGGACATCCACTGCATGGTCCCTGTCCAGTTGCCTAGTTATCCAGTCATAGAACTCCACCAGGTTGGTTTGGCATGATCTGCCATATATGAAGCCATGCTGTCTGCTGTCCTGTAGTCCTTTGGCATCTCGGAGGGCCACCAGCCTCTCCTTCAGGATAGTCTCCATTAGCTTACTCCATGAGGGATGTGGGAGGCTCACTGGTCTGTAGTTTCCAGGTTCATCCTTGGGGCCACTCTTGTGGAGGGCACCACATGACCATCCTCCAGTCCTGGTACCACCCAAATGTAGTGAGGCATTCATGGGTCTGCCAAAGGTCCTGCAAGGACCTCTGCCAGCTCCTTCAGTACCCTGGGGTGGATGCCATCTGGGCCTGGTGCCTTGTCCACCCTCAGTGCCCCAAACCCTCTCGAACTCTGCCCTCCATGATTTCCCCATCTGTCACCCCTTCCCCCATGTCTCTGCCATTTCTCCCACCTTGGGTGTCACCCCCCTCTTCTCTTTAGTAAATACTGAGCAGAAGTACTCATTTAGTGATTCTGCCTTATCGCACCCTGCTGCCACCCAATCCCCTCCTTCCTAATCCTTACTATGTGGTCCTTACAGCTCCTTTTCTCCCTGATGAACTTAAAGAAGTCTTCCTCCCCCTTCTTAATGCCTTGTGCCAGCCTGAGTTCTGTAGATGCTTTGGCTCCTCTTACTGCCTTTGTCAGCTCCTTCGATTCTGTAAAGTACTCCTCCCTGTCCTCCCCCCTCCCTGTTTTCTTGTACTTCCTAAAGGCAGCTCTTTTCCTCCTTACCTTTTCCATGACCTCCTTGCTCAACCAGCTTGGTTTCTTAGCCCTAGCCTTCTTGCTCTGGGCTTTGCAGCAGGTTTTGGTTGCCTCCACTATCACCAGCTTTATGAGCTCCCACCTCTGGTTAGTGTCCATACTAGATTGAATTCTGGCCAGGTACCCTTTTACCACATCCCCCATCCTCCCAAAGTAGGCCCTCTTGAAGTCCAGCACTCTTGTGCCAGATTCCACTCCTTCCTTGCCCATATCCAATGTGAGCCATACTGAGTGGTGGTCACCCTCTGACAGTGGTTCCTCCACTGTAAGTTCTCTCATAAAGTCCCCATTTGCCAGCACAAGGTCAAGGGTATTCCCTAACCTGGTTGGTTCACTGGCCATTTGCAACAGGAAGCTGTCCTGGAAGGCATCCAGCAGTACCTGCTCCCTTCTGTTCCTGGTTGTTGGGGTACTCCAGTCCACTCCTGGCATGTTGAAGTCCCCCACAATCACCACACTACCCTTCTTGCAGGTCCTCCTGATCTGTCCTGCTAGTTCCCTGTCTAACTCCTCCATCTGAGATGGTGGCCTGTACACCACTCCTATTCTAAGAATACTATTCTTGGAATCCTGGATTTGCATCCAAAGTGACTCCGTACTACCCTCCTCCTCCTCCTCCTCCCTTACACACTTCAGTCCTTCCTTCACGTATAGTGTCACCCCCCTTCATTTCCCAATCACCCTGTCCCTACGAAATAACCTGTACCCTGGTACAGACAGGTCCCAGTCATTGTATTGGGTGGCCCATGTTTCTGTGATGGCTGCAATGTCCACCTCTCCCTCTGCTTTGAGCACCTGTAACTCTGCAGTTTTCCTCCCAAGGCTCCTAGCATTAAGGGTAACCACCTTCCACCCTTTCCCCCCTCCCATCCTGCCCCCATTTCCTAGCATCATCAATAGTACTTGCCATTTGTCCTTTGTCACTGTTATGGGGGTTAAGCTCATATGGTTTCCAAACCTGTGGTCTCTGCATATCTCTTCCCCAATTGCCACCCCACTCTAGTTTAAATTCCCAACTTCCTATATGTACTCCTCCATCCTCTGTTTCAACACTTTCTTTCCATCCTCACTCAAGTGTAGTCTGTCCTGGCATAGAGACTACTGTCTCCCAGGTCCCTCCCCACCCCCAACAGCCCATACCCTTTAGCACACCAGGTTCTTAGCCATCCATTAAATTCCTCTATTCTCAGCTTTCTTGTTGTGCTTTCCTTTGGCACCAGAAGTATCTCTGAAAAAATTACTGATCTTCCTGCCCTCTCACATAATTGTGCTAGTTCCTCAAACCTCCTCTGGACTATATCTACTGTCTTGTCAGCCAGGTTGTTTGTCCCAAGATGTATAATTAAATGAGTCCTGTCCCTACCCCTTCTAGCATATTTCAGAACAGATTGTCCCACCCTTTCCGCTGTCATTCCTGGCATGGCCTCCACCCAAATGCAAATATGCCTCTCCCCCTTGCTACCCCACCTGACTCCTCTTAGTATTGAGTCCCCCAGCACTAAGATGCCACCCTTCTTACTCCCTGCTCAATTCCATTCATCTTCCTCTCTCTTTCCAGCTCCTCTTCTTCCTCCTGCACATTATTTCCCCTTTTTAACCCTGTTGCAATTCTCCCAGCAGAATTCCCCCCCGCTCCAGTTTGGTCCAGGCATTTATCAATTACTCCTCTAATTTCATCAACTCCCTCCTCCACCTTCTTCCTCTCTAGCAGTGCAAAACTATTTTCTGAAGACCCTTCACAAATGCCCGCTCCCTCTCTCTTCAAAGTAACCTGTTCTCTCCTTTCCACTCCATGACTTTTGCCACTTCTTCACCTCCCCTCACAAGTCCCTATCTCCTCCTTCCATTTGTGTTTTGTCTCCTGACCTGGTTTCCCCAGCAATCGTTCTTCCTGGCCTGGGCCCCTTTGTCTCTGCTTCCCTTCCTCTCACCCTCTCCTCACCACTGTTGGCTTAAATTGCCCTCCCTCATCTCCCCCTCTTCATCCCTCCAGTATTGGGCTAAACCCACCCCAATCTGCCTTCCCTGTCTTAGTTCCTCCTGCAGACCCTCAATCTCCTTTCTAAGTTTTTCTATGTGGTTGCACACTAAACATCCTCTCACACTCCAGGCAATTTTTAGAAAGATTGGTGCACCACAGTTGTTGCAGCCTTCCACCCTACCCATTGCTGTTGTTGCCCACCAATGACCCCCACCCTTCCAGATGCAGGATACCAAACACTCCCCCAAGTCTCCCCTCTTCCCCCTTTATCAGTGCAAAACATTCTTTTCTTTATTTCCTTTACCTCTTTTGTTGAACATGTTTAGATATATTGAGCACTGCTTTTTATATTCTTATCCTTCCTATCCACACTCAAAAAGAGACTTTAAGTAGCCATTGCACAACCTTCTTCAAACTCCTACTCCTCCTTTCCCCAATGCAATATCAATGCGAAGAAGTAATAATGAAAGCTCTTAGATTTGCATTTACTTCCCTTCCACTGATATAGCAGTCACCTCTTCACTTGCTGCTGTTCCTTTCCTGGATGTCTGCTTCTGCTATGACAGGTGCATATTCTTTGCCTGTTTGAGGAAGTGATGTCAGAACCCCTGGTATAAAGGAAATCATGGACCGGGGTGGGTGGGGTGAGGGTTTGGGGGTGGGACCAGCCCAAGTCTTCCAGAAACAATCAGGTAGCTGAGGCCTCTGGTCAGACCATTAGCACCCTTCCCCCACTCTGCACTAAAGCTTTGCAGCTAGTGAAGCCAGCAACAATGAATCACAGTTCTACTCAAAGCCCCCAAAATAGGTTTGCTACCCAAAGAAACAGGACTCCAATTCAAACAGCTTCACAAACAACACATCAAAATAGGCTTGGAAATAGAAGATATAGGTCTCCAATTCAAAGAAACAGACCCAGTTAAATCACACCAATTATATTTAAAAACAGAAGAAATAAGACTCTACAAATGCAGCCTGCCACACAGTGAATCGTCAAACAAATGAGCCCACTTATAGCTACCAAAACAGGTTTCAAAATTCCAACAGCCCCAAACAATAGCCTGCTAGCCCCTTAGTAGTAAGAAAGGAAAGAAATAACCTTCTACCAAGTAAAAATCCTACAGCCCCAAACAATACCCTGCTAGCCCCTTAGTAGTAAGAAAGGAAAGAAATAACCTTCTACCATGTAGAATCCACAAGAAACAATGTAAAAACAACAAGAAGCAGCTACTGTACTGTAGATCTGATCCTGTCCCCCTTCTAGTCCCCCTAATAGTGAAGAATGAATACCAGCGGGGGACTGAGAAGGCCACTCTTGCAAGGTACTGCTATATTCAGGGAAGGGGGAAGACAAAAGGAGAGAAATATGAGTGGATTACTGTTTGAAATAAGATGTGGGGCTGCCAGCACATTGATCACTACCTGACCCCATTGTCCTGGCCAACATTCCCCTTCCCATAAAACCAGTTCATGCAATTGTCTAAGGTTTTGTGTGGATATTAATGTATGAAATGACTGCCACTCAGTGGCGGCTCTACACCAGGGCCCGCCAGGGCATGTGCCCCGGTATAAAAATGCTGTGCCCCAGTTGGTGCCCCATATGGTGCAGAGCTTCCCCCATAGTAACAATATATCAGTGCCCTGGCTGCCATCTGTTGTGCCCCAGCTGTGCCCTGGTAACCATTTGTGGCTAGAGCAGCTACTGCTGCCACTACACATTCAGTCACTTTCCTACCAGTCTAGTATTGCTTGTAAAGCAATGTGGGATACAATGTGTATGAAAACCACTATATAAATGTGGATTTTTATTATTATTGTTATTATTTCCCATGGAAAAAGAAGACAAGACAAGCATATATTTGAGTGTCGAGAAAGTATGAACTCTAACACTGGACTGCACAAGAACTTTGCTACAAAAAAGTGGTGGCTCTATGGGGTGGTGAAGGGTGTGGCTGCACCACCCCCCACATAGTAACATACTTGCTTACTGCTGCTGCATTTCAATTTGTTGAATAAGTCTGATTTATTGATTGCACAAATGTTTACATTCAAACCGTGGATTACTTTTGTAGGTTTTGTCAAACACATACTAGAAAAGACTAATAGCAGAAAATATAAAGGTTTAATAAAAATGTAAAAAGTGCATATTAAGCATGCACACCACATCAGCACCCCATTGTAACATCCTGCATCCACCATAACCACTAGACCACCAGGTTATTCAAGATTTGTACTGCACTGTGGTTTGCCACAGAGAAATTTGGTTGGATTAAAACACATTTTCAGCAAGTTAAAGTAAACAAAATTAACAGAACCATAGCCTAACATGTGTATTAAACAAAATAATGCACATGGTTTTGACCATTTGGGTGAAACAATTCTATACAAAGGGAAAAAATAACTAGTTAGCACTATAGAGAGTCATATATCTCTCTCTCACTTTGTCTCCAATGATGTCATCACATAACACATTTGGCGGCCATTTTAGGAATCAGGTAAGACAGTTTTTTTGAAATTGGAAGGCTGATTTTACAATTTTTAAATGCTCTGGAACCACATTTAGGCAAATTATGTAAATGTAATTTTAGCATTAATGAATACAGCAGCCTTTCCTTTAGTCACTTACAGAGTCAGATTTTTGAATAGTTTGTTGTCAAAATCTTGTTTCGGTATCTTTTAATGAGTTGCTGCAGTCTGGTGACATGCATGGTGCCATGACATTTCTGAAACAGCTGCAACATGACAGGAGTGTCACAGATATTGTGATTGATCAGGCATCAATTTCTGATGGCAATTCTGTCTCTGTCTTGGAAACAGATATTCTCAGTTTGGGAAATCTATTGCCAGATTTGAGTTGGCAAAGACAGAGAAATTTGACTCTGTATGTGTGTCATGTGATTGTCTCTGTTACCAGAAACAAGTGGTCACAGTTAATCTGGAAACCGTGTCACCTTACAATGACATGTGGTTTAAACTCTCGGCATTTCTACTGTTAAAGTGTGACTTCCACTTAGAGTCAACCATTGTGATGTGCAAGCACTGTTTCTGCAAGGTGAAGAGTAACACTCTGCCACCAAGGTCATTGCTGAACAATATGGAGGCACATGTTACACCTGCTGAGATTGCCAGATTGAATATCTTTGAACGGATTCTTATTCAGAATATGAAACCATTTCAAACTATTCTACATTTGAATACAAAAACGTGGAACATTCCACAAAAAGAACTCATTAGGTCTCTTAAGGGTTCCGTTATGTATCTTCCACTTCCTCTGCAGGAAAACGTGGAGGCAATCTCCATTGAGAACAGTTTAGTGATTCTTGTCAATGGTGTTCCAACAAAGTCAAAGGTCATCTAGTACTATGTCATCAATGTAGAGAAGGTGAAGCTTGCTCTTACTTACTTGAAGAGCAACAATCCCTTTTATGCAGACCTTGACATTGATCGTATGACTAGCGTGTCGGGTGAACACTATGCGTAGGATACCACAAAACCAATGATTGAGAAGGTCAATGTAGAGACAACTGATAATGTGTATGAACAGTACACAATACATCCACTACATGGCAGAGATCTAGTTGGGGATAACATTGTTCTGTATCAAATGAAACAGGTGGAAGATGCCTCTGTCAGCATTTGGGAGGTGACACTGGAAGCACGTTGTTTTCTGGATTTATTTCCAAAAGGGTCAGGTGGACATTTAGGTGATAGAGAAATGCATGTACAAGGTGCTGAATACCGTACCAGTCACGTGCTCAGTAAGGATGGCAAATTCAGATGCACCATACAGTACTTGTTCCATCTCCTATGGGAGAGTGAGCTTAGCATACTGTCTGCATCAATTGCACATACTATACAGCTCATGAATCTACTTGATGGAATCACTGCCTTTGAGTTTTTCCAGAAAATAAAGCAAAGGGATGAAACTGTGCAGGTCAATTTGTCTTCCATACTGTCAAGTCTACATGGCATCAGAGAATACTGGTATCGCATATACTCTGAGGTGATGACTACGCTGTGAGAGTATAGTGAAGCAATATAGTTTGTCACACTCAGCTGTGCTGAGTACACCTGGGACGAGGTGATTGAACTCTTGAAGTGGGCAAATTGTGATGTAGAGGGCATTTCATCAATGAATTTCGGAGAGATGTGCTCACTTGACCCAGTGTCTGTGACTAGACATTTTCACAAGCAATTCCATTATATTCTGACTTTCATTTTGTCAAAGGACAATCCGCCTCTTGGTATTGTAGAGCATTACTTCTGGAGAATGGAATATCAGGCACAAGGTGCTCCTCATATTTATGTGTTACTGTGGATCAAGGATGCTCCACGCATAGGCGAACATGAAGCAGTAGAAGTGCTTGCGTTCATTAAGCAATACATCACTTGCCGCATACAGGACAAGTATGACAGTCCTACACTGTGGAAGTTGGTGCAGAAGTTCCAATGCCATATTTGTGCAAAATACTGCCACCAGGTAGTGAAGAGCAAATCTGATTGGTACACAAGATGTCGCTTTGGATTTCCCAGATGTGTCTGTCAGAACGGTTGCATGAATTAACTATTTTCCTCAATGCGACACCACTTGAAGGCAAAATCAACCAAGAGGGTATATGAGTTACCCAGGGATGATAATGAGGTGTACATCAATGACTACAACCCCACTCTTCTTCTAATGTGGCAAGCAAAAATAGATGTTCAGTTTGTGGCTGACAACTCATTGGCTCTGGTTCGGTACGTCACTTCGTACATCACCAAACATGAACAGACTAGCTTGCAAAATCTTTGGGAATATATTGCCAGTTCAGGCAAGTTACTGACATCTCAGCTGTGGTCACTGTAGCATTGTGGAAAAAAATTACAGTTAGTAAATTATCTATTATTAAAGGAGACGAACGGAGACTAGACTGAAGGCGGAAGAATTTAATGATTATAACAATAATCACAGCAAGAGATTACAAGTGGTACATCCTTCATTCTTCATTCTTCAAACTAACAGTGTATGGTGGCTTGCTTATATAGTGGAAAAAAGTATCATCATTTCCTATGGAGTTCTATGATTGGTACAAAACAAGTACAAACATTAACTTAAAAGGCAATTCTCTTTTAAGTATATGTATGAGCTAATCTCTGGTCAGCACAAATGTATTGATAGTGTAAATTATACTACAATACAAGGCTAGTAATAGTTGTCATTACCAGTTACCAAGGTCTAGGAGGAGGAAATAGGTTTGCACTTAGGAATGTGCACACAGGCATTCTGGCCTGTCCTGATAATAAACACTAAAGATAGTCAGAAGGGTAATTTAAACTCTATCCCTGTATTTCTGCCCTGCAGACACTTAAGGCACCTGTTTTCTATTACTCACATGGTCAGTAAAAATATCAAAAGGCACTTTAATATTGCAACTTGTGGCTCAGTTTGACTTGTAGCTTTACAAGTTTTATATGATCCAGCTTTATAGGTCAATATTTGTTACACAAACACATTATGTTTTAGACCAAAATGAGGTTAGCCTGAAACATGGGGACACACTTCTTTATCCCTTGTTACAAGCCCCCCTTGGCCCTATGTTTTCTAATTATTATTTGTGCAACAGTGCAGCTCCTCGGAGCATGTACATCTCATTACGTACTTTACAAATAATAAGTCTTAAGCGACACAGGCCTATAATTACCAAGAACACTAAGACCACTTGCAACACAAGTAAAACTTTAAAAGACGGGACTCCTAAGGGTCCCCCTGCATAGCTATAAATCAAGTGCTCATTATCACTCTCATTGAGCAATTCATTTACAACTACTTGTGCCTTATGAGCGGTATTTTGTATTTGTATCAAATGAGTATCTTTTCGATTTAAAAGTGACTGCACGTCAAGAGACAGGAGAGGTATCACAGCTCCAAATGATGGCACATAACATGTCAATTAACATAGTGGCATAAAACTTTGACACGCCAGTGTATGCACAACTACTGTTAACATTTATATTCCAACCAGAGAAATCTAGATTTATATGTACTCTACTGTACTTCACATTATTCACAAGCATTTGATTAATAGGTGTTGATGTAAGTCCACTCTCTGGCCCTGTTGTCACATTTGGGCATTCGGTTGGTGTTACAGTTAAGTATATGGCATCTGAGACTACAAAACGTAATGAGTTGTTTACACCAGCATAGTTACAAACACTATTATCACCCCAAAGACAATAGGACAGAGTTAACACATAAACATCATTGTCCTTTGGTGTGGCTCTGTTTATAACAAGAGACTCGTTTTTCTGTTCTCAGTCCATGTAGCTTTGCGGTGATCCAGTCTTGAGCTCTGATGCACAGCTGGACCAGCTGTTAAAAATGTCCACACACCAGTTTGTAGATATGAAAGTACAATTATTCTTAGTCCAGGTGGCTTTCCATGCTCGTGTCATATAGGTGTTTGTATCAACAGGGTCCCAGTTCCAACTGATTAACAGTGTAATGGACTGTTCATACTCACATGTGACATTAGTCTGTTCCACATTAATGTTTAGGCTGGGGGATTATAGAAAATCCTATGGCTGTCACCAAGCCGATGATAATGATGCTTTGTGTCTTCATGGCTATAAACATCAAGTGTAGTATTTTAATTTTCAACCAGCTTTGTTTGACACTTATTTACACTGATCAACATGTACCCAGAATTCTTGTTTCCTTCCTCCAGCCCCTTTCTTGCCACTTACTTTAACCACATATACCGTACTCTCACCTAACTGTTTGCACACTTGGTACGGTCCTAACCAATTAGCATCCTTCCAAGGATTTTTCTGTTCCCAATCTCGCACCATCACTACATCTCCCTCCTCTATAGGTAACCCTCATCCTGCTACTAACTGTATTCCCTTTTTAATCTGTGTTTTAGCCATTTGGAGTCTAACATTAGTAGATACTGCTCTTGTTGATGTCAGGTTGCAGCTGACATAGCCCCCCCCAACTGCAGTTATTCCTCGTGAGCTTACAGGTGCCATTTGAATGGTTACTGTCCCACCCCTTTTTCCAGTAAGGAGCTCATCTAACTCATCTTGTTTTTCCTGTAACTCCTGGATCTTGCTTGCAGCATCCTGGAGCTCAGTGTACAGGCACCTAGTCTCACTAGCATGCTCTTGTGATTGTTGGTCTAGCTTAATCTGTAGAAGAGCATGATCCCTATTTAACAGACACAAATCCCTTTGTGCTTTTATTAGCTGTGTCCTAAAATTAATACACTGCTGCTCTAACTCTTGGTGTTGGTCTATTGGGATGCTATCTTTATACATCAATGTTAACTCTTCTAATTGTTTAGCATTTTGATCCCTTTCATCCCTCATCTGAGCTACTTCTTTATTCTGGCGACACACAATAGTCTGATTATACTGCCACAGCCCTTGCAATGCATTTGCAAAGATTTCATTTCATTTTTTACTCCCTCATTATGAAGGGACACTTGCTGAGTAAAATACAATTGTGCCTGTTGATCATCAGGCACTGGTTCATATGCTTCCCCCTTTAGGTGTTTTCCTAGAAAATGACCTATTATTGTTTCCATACTCATTCTTATCTTTTTCTTGCCTGCCTAGCCTTTACAGCCGAGTGCACCCATGCACTGGTGCCCTGGTCTGTCTAGTTATGTCTTATGGCTCCCTTGTGAGGTCCGGCTTGCAAGTCCCAGCACCTTCACTTACCTACTCTGCCCCTAGAGTTCCTACAGAGTTAAGCATTACTTTATATTTAAAACAATTTGAGAAGCATACAAAGCATACATCACCTGATTGTCAAGTGGCTGTGACTGTCTGCGTGTACCTTCTTCTCTCGCTTAAAGCCAGCAGCACCATGTCTCCGAGCATCGTCACCTTCTTATTAGAGCTTGCAGACTACCCAACCAGCAGTTAGGCTGCCTCCCCACATGCAGCACCAGCGATCCGAGTCACAGCACCAATTGTAGAGTTGTGGAAAAAAATTACAGTTAGTAAATTATCTATTACAAATACTTAGAAAGGAGACGAACGGAGACGAGACTGAAGGTGGAAGAATTTAATGATTATAACAATAATCACAGTGAGAGATTACAAGTGGTACATCCTTCATTCTTCATTCTTCAAACTAACAGTGTATGGTGGCTTGCTTATATAGTGGAAAAAAGTATCATCATTTCCTATGGAGTTCTATGATTGGTACAAAACAAGTACAAACATTAACTTAAAAGGTAATTCTCTTTTTAGTATATGTATGAGCTAATCTCTGGTCAGCACAAATGTATTGACAGTGTAAATTATACTACTATATAAGGCTAGTAATAGTTGTCATTACCAGTTACCAAGGTCTAGGAGGTAGAAATAGGTTTGCACTTAGGAATGTGCACACAGGCATTCTGGCCTGTCCTGATAATAAACACTAAAGATAGTCAGAAGGGCAATTTAAACTCTATCCCTGTATTTCTGCCTTGCAGACACTTAAGACACCTGTTTTCTATTACTCACATGGTCAGTACAAATATCAAAAGGCACTTTAATATTGCAACTTGTGGCTCGGTTTCACTTGTAGCTTTACAAGTTTTATATGATCCAGCTTTATAGGTCAATATTTGTTACACAAACACATTATGTTTTAGACCAAAATGAGGTTAGCCTGAAACATGGGGACACACTTCTTTATCCCTTGTTACAGTCACTGGGATTGAAGACCCTATCACACAGAGAATGTGGTGCTTATGAGGCAGATGATCATTTGATCGGTACACATTTGTACGGCAAATCTACTGCTGTGCAATTTCTCAGTGTTAACTACAAAGAGAAGTGCAAACGTATACTTGTTCCTCATGCTGAGATTGAGGAACTGGCTCTCAACAGACCCTCTTCAAAATGTATATTGAAGAATAACCTGACTGACACGTACTACCCCTGGAGACACAGTGACATGGATGGTATGTGTCTATTTGAGGTGGCTAAATGGTACGACTACAAGACAGATGTCTCATCTGATTGCACATGTGACATTTACAAGGTCAGAGGAGTGGATGGCTGTCTCATAAAGAGACACAAGCCTTGGCTCATTGACCATTGCAAATTACATCTAGGTACATCTGAGAGCAGAAAGCATAACTACTTAGCTCTGCTATTCTTATTTAAACCCTGGAGGAATGAGTCTGAATTGAAAGGTGTCTATGATACATTTGAGGAATAATTCAATCACAGACAACACATTCAAAACTGAATATTCTGAAAAATACATACAGAGACTGGATGCTGAGAAGGAACAGCTTGAAAAAGCACAGAAATGACTTGAAGAGGACACTCCTGGTAGTTCACAGGACAACCTTGATCTGGAAGGAGAAGGTATACTTGGAGTGCCTCTGCCTCTGAATGCCCCAGAAGTACTCATGTCGGAAGTGGAGAGTGCTATGGAACATAGCACACACTGCACTGTTAATCCAACAGAACTGAGAGACAGGTGCAATGAGCAACATCGTGTGGTGCACTCTGTAGTTAATTATGCTGTTTGGCATGGGATACTACAAGAACAGAAGAAATATGACTGTCTTGACACAAGCCACTACTGATGTTTGTTAGTGGCTCAGAAGGTACAGGTAAGAGCTTCCTTATAGAGGCCATTACGGCTGAAATATGGAAACTGACAGGCTCATCACTGTCTGTTGCTGTTAGTGCTCCCACTGGACTGGCTACATACAACATTGGTGGAGTTATGCTACACTGTCTCTTCATGTTGCCAGTGGAGCATGGCAAAGCAGGAGAGTATCGTAAGCTGTCATTTGAGGTTGCATCTAAACTTCATTCTATGTTTACTAAAATGAAGTTACTAATCATTGATGAGATTAACATGGTCTCTAATTTGATGCTTGCCTGTATACACCTACGTCTACAGGAGATTTTGGGCACTGACTATGGAGATGCATTTGGTGGTTAAAGCATTCTTGTATTTGGAGACCTTTTATAACTTGCACCATTTAATGCAAAACATGTCTTTGCAGCTCTGACTGTCAAGCAAGCTAAGAATACACTAGGCTGCACTGGAGGTTGTAACCTGTGGGAGTTATTTACCTATGTCGAGTTGTGTGAGAACATGCAGCAGAGTGGTGATCTGGTTTACAAGGCATGGTTGTATCAAGCTCGTACAGGTTCTTTGTCACCGTTACATCTTTCAATGTTACATGGTCAAAGAATCACAGCGGATACTACATCCATACATGCAGCATGCAATGTTTTCAGCGATGTGTACTCCAAGGGCACGCGGATTGTGTGTCTTATGCCATGACTTAAGAAATGTGCTGAATTCAACAGCGTTATGTTGCAGAGAGAGAATCAAGAAATTGTCACACTGCAAGCTGTTGATACAGTTGATGGTGTAATTCTAAGTCAGAAGCTGGTAGCAAAGATGACTGAACGACTGTCTGAACTGAGGTTGGATGTTTCACGTACAGCTGGCCTGGAAGCTGTTCTTACAGTTTGTAAGAATGGGAATGCTGTGAGATGGGCACATGAGGAAGGGAGCCGTCCATAATGGCAACTCCTTCCTGGTGCAATCCCTCATGGTGATGGGAGGGTAGGGTGACCGGATGAGGGGGTGGGTGAACTGGGCAACAGGATGTAGGTATGTGTATGCACATGCAGGGGGAGCATGGTGAGCATAGGCTGGGAGGGGGCAGAGGGGCTGTAGGGGTTGGCTAGTGCTTGGGGTTGGTGAGGTACCAGGTTTGGGTCCGGGTGCTGGTGTGATTTTATCGCACCCAGCCTGAACCTTTAATTTTTAATGCTTTCACCCTTCCTGACATGCACCTACCTGGAGTTGAGACTCCTTAGGTAGGGGGGTGAATTAACAAACTGTCCAGGTGCCATTGTCCTGTGCACCGGGGCTGTCAGAGTGCCGAAAAAGTTTTCGGCACTCTGACTGTGCAATTATGGTGATCACCTTTATGCATTCGCTGTTATCACAAAGACCTGTTAGAATGCACGTGTCATGCTACAGCATGATCTTGATGTTGAACGTGGCATGGTAAATGGTGCCATGGGTCACATCATCGACTTTGTATACAAAGTTTAGAAGATGTTTACCGAGACACTAGTCCACTTTGACAACATGGACCAGTCTGTGCAGATTGATCATACCTGTGTTAATTTCCAGGTATTTAAGGATATCTATGTCAACAGGAAACAGTTTCCTATATGTGTTACATATGTTGTTTCCATTCACAGGTCACAGGGCTTGAGTTTGGATTCAGCAGTGGTGGACATAGGCACAGATATTTTCAAAGATGGCATGAGATATGCCGCACTTTCACATGTCCGCAGTCTTTCTGGGTTGCACATCATCACACTTGCACCACAGAAGATACACACTGACAAGCGATGTATTGTGGAGTACAACAGATTACATACTCTGTATCAGCCACAGATGTCTCTCATTCCACTACCTATGTATGTTGTTGTCTCACATGCCACAGTCAGAGCTTCAGCTGGCAACTAGAGAAAACAAGCTGCCACTACTGAATCAACTGCACACAGTAACAAGAAGGTCAGTATGTCAAATACAGATGCAAAATCAGCTGTTTCTAAGAAGTCACTTGGTATGGCTGTTGTCCCAGTGTTTGATAACAGTAGTGGAGTAAACTGCTATTCTAATTCAGCTATGCAAGCATTTCTCCAAATGCCACACTTTGTGCAGGCAATATCAGCTTCACAAGACAGTCCCTTATCAAAGGCATTGAAGGAAGTTGTTACTATGACTTCTGATCAGTTGCAAAATGTACAGTCACTGATACCTCTATGCCAGGTCTTAGGTACATATGATGGGTGCAATTTGTTCACTGCTAACATGCAGCAGGACACCACCGAGTTTATGATGGCCATCATAAACAGTTTGGATGAAGAGGGGATTCCAATGTGACAGTACTTCACTGTCTCATATGTTACCAGATATGTATGTCTGTCATGTGGTCACTCAGAGCGAGAAACCACTGAGGATCTGCTTTGGGTTTCTTTGTTTGTGCCTCACTCTCAAAGTGTCAAGTGCCAGCAGCTGTTCACAAATGCTGAAAGTGGTCACCTATTTGTTAGGTGTAGAGGGACATGTTCTCAGTCTATACATGTCAAGACTTCATCTCAATATCTTATGCTTGTATTGCATAAATTTGACTCTAACGGGTTCAGAGTTGACACACCCATCACAGATTTCACAGATGGTAGAATTGTATTTAACCAAGCAGTGTTTGACACTTAGGCTGTGATCTACCACCATGGCCAGTCTGTACATTCTATTTCTTTGTTGCGGTACAGAACTGGGTCAGCTGAATGCAACAGCTCCACAAGCACTTTTAAGCAGAGGCTATCACAACACTTTAAAAATGCATAAGTGCTGATATTGAAGCACTATTGCAATCTTCATACATCAGAAGAATAGTCACACAACGTGTGACATAACTTGCTGTCCATTTTGTTACAAAGTGACTTCTGCTACAGAAATACTATTCTTTCCTTATGCAAATCTGCATCTAATATTACACTGACAGTACATCGCATGGTTTACATGTATATGTTTATTCAATCTGACTTCTATGATAGTTGCGTTAGTCAGTGACACAGTGAAAACAGTTGCAGCGGTCTTCAATCAATGCCAACTGTCTTTGTAGTTACTAGAGAAACCACATTTAGATGTCTAAGAAAGACTTTGAGATGGCAAAATAGATATGACTATATGGTCCTCCAGTTCTGTCATTGTCTTTTCTTCTGAGTAACTTGTATGCAGCCATAACAAGTATTACTTGGCACACTTGCCAACTGTGCACCTCTGCTTAGACACAATAATTGTCTATGTGCATGGAAAAAATGTGTTTTGCATCTCTTTGAAAATGCTTGTATTGCGTTATAATATTATTTGGATATTTTATGAGTAAAAGATATCCTGCATTTGTTTGTGTCACATCTGTGCTTAACACAGTTGCACACTGTTTTATATCTGATCTGCTAACCTGTACTTAAGAGCATCATACTGTGACACAGGCAGTACTCTGTAACATGTTGAGTATTACCAGATGTGGTTTGTCTTTTTTGTCCCTTTGTGGCTTGACTTAATACATTATATTGCATCGCAACAGCATACTACTATGTCTGTTTTCTTTTTGTACATCTGTGTTGTATATATGTATATATGATTATTAATACATTAAAGTCAGTACTGTTAGCTTTTCAGCAGTTGTCTTTATTGCTGTTTGACTGAATGTATTAAACAATGCTAAATATTTTGCTGTTTTACACTATTTTAATTGACAAGTATTTCAACTTATTCTTAATATATTACTTAATATTACGTAGATATTTAGTACAGCTTTTATGCTTTGTGGTGAGCTTCATATAGGTATCATTGACAGCAATAAAGAGTGTTGTGGTAAATCTTTGTTTATTAACAAGAGGTGCCACTTTCTCATTAATAGATTATTAGTTTTATATTCGTAGTATTGTGTGCAAGCATTACTTATTATTAACTTAAAGTTTTTGGTGAGGTATATACTTCATTAATTCACTATGAATATTGATTACAGTGTTGATGATATTTAGTGATGTATATATACCTGTTATCATATGCCATGTAATTTTGGTTTGTGTAAGAAGTACATTAGATGCATGTATACAATTATACACTATTGTAAATCAGACACTTGCGCTGATAACAACTGATTTTTATGTTCCTGATAATATTTCTTGATCACCTCAATTGGGGGGTCAGGTGGGAAGTTTCCAAATGCATCCATATGTCTATATGTCTTTACATGTATATGTATGTGTATATATATATGCATATGTCTACACATAAATATATTTAAATTAAATGTATCTAAATAGCTTTAATAAGTATCTTTTTTTTAGATACCAGAATGTGTTTCTGCTGCTATTATTTAATCAGTTGGCATCTGTTTTTTTGCCCACCCCAGGAACATTCACACTATCAATCACATGTGTCTTTTATTATATATAATGTTACAGTACTGATATCTAGACTGCACTTGGTATATTACTGCATACAAAGAAAATACAAGAGGTAAATCTGTGCGTATTTTCTACTTAGCAGAGTACATGTAGTATTAGTCCATGTGTCGTACATATTACCGTCCTATTCCATTTATGTATGAGTTCATTTTTATGTCTAAGGTGTAGCACATAAACTATTGCCACATTAATAGCATAAGACAAGTACACATTATGATAAAACTATCTATATCTTGGTCAGAGCATGGTGCACAAAGGGAGCCATGCTCTCACCAACATATACAAAGTAGTATGCAGATGATGCTTTCTCAAAAAGACAGGAAATTCATGGCAAAAAAACTCTGTTTAATGCATCAGTTAGTGTTGTTCCACAATGACAAAAGTGAGGAAATACGGTGTGAGGGTTGAAAACCCTAACTCTGCATTCCCCACCCCTACCCCAGCACCACACACACACACACACACATATGCAAGTGGGGGCAGGACAAAGGCAACACAACCAATCACAGACAACCAGCAGCAGGTGACAGAAATAACATACAACTGTCTAAACATACTACAAGACACATCCATCATAATGGCCCACCAACTGTAGCATTTGTGCAGCCATGGGTGTACACAGCATTGTGGGCATCTCCACAGGGTAACATGCCAGAACAGTAGTACTGTACACAGAATTCCTATTATATGCATTGTTTGGTTATGCTGGGATAATATCATGAGGAATTAACATAGAAGACAGCATGGATAAAAGAATGTGTAATACAATGTGGTCATAGGCACAAAAATGAGAGCATGGTACCCTATGAGTAACATGCAGTGTCCAACGTACCCATGCTCAAACCAAGATGGGCATGGTCACATTAACACACACGTAGTATGAATAACAAGTTATGTTCACAAATCTAGGCACACATGCAGTGTTCAATAGTTTTATGACAGCTTTGTTATTTTTTTTTTATTATAGTATGCAGACAGAATATTTGGTTATTATACTGCCACATGCAGAAGCAGTACCTCAGAACTAACATTGGTATGACTGCAGCATGATGTTTTCAGCCTAGGATAATAGTCATTTTTCTTGTTAATATCTGAAACGATTTGTATGATAATGTCAACCATGGTCCATGATGATATTGAATACTTTTTGTCCAATGCTACCACCTAGCTGTCCAAGTGTACATGATTAGGTGACAGTGCAGCAGCATGCTGTATATACTGTAATAGTATTCTGATACATTATTTGCTACTGTTAGGATACTTTAGGAACCATTTACACACATGAAAGGTCAGTGTAAATGCTGTCTGATATTATCCATTAATAGATACAAAAGTGATGGCATGGTGTCTTTGGCCACCCCAGCTGCCAGAAATGTAGGAATTTGTATAGAAACAGGAACATGCATTTGACTGACAAACTGTCAGCAATGCAAAGACAGTGAAATGATACTATGGAATCCTTTGGGAGACACAGTTCCATATACAGCTGTACAGCTTCAGATAATAGTGGAGAAAGTCTCTGTACATAATACTGTACTGATCTATTTCTTTCTTATGCCATGGTCAGGAGGCATTTATTCACATGAAACTGTGTTACAATACTGTCTGATACTTTACATTCATACACACAAACATGTGAGCATGAGACCACTTAAACAGCATGCTAGCAGCAACATATCAATTAGTAGAGAAACACACTTACCTGTTTCAAATGAGAAACTTTCCAGAATTCAGGTATGTGCAGTGTGACTATGTTACTTTTTGGGTCTGACACTCAAACACAGATATGGAACTGTACAATGTAAGATAATGGTGCAGCAGTACTGAGTACATAACAGTGTAGTGATACATCATTGTCTTTTTCCGGGGTAACACCAGGAGGCATTAACAGTCAACAAAGGTCTCTTAAACCACTGAGTGACACTGGCATGTTGTTATAGTGATGCATTAGTGACACACTGTCATTCAGATGAGATAACAAAAGTATTAGATATGAAAAAATGTTTAATGTGATCAACCAGCAACTGATGGTCAGTATGCATGTATGCCAGCAAGTCACTTGGATGGCAGGAGAACTCCTACAGTTGGTGGACCATGATGATGGATGTGTCTTGTAGTGTGTTTAGACAGTTGTATTTTATTTCTGTCACCTGCTGCTGGTGTCTGTGATTAGCTGTGTTGCCTTGGTCCTCCCCTACTTGCACATGTGTGTGTGTGGTGCTGCAGGTGGGATGGGGAATACGGAGTTTGGGTTTTCAACCCTATCACCATATTTCCTCAGTTTTGTCACTGTGGAACAACCCTAAATGATGCATTAAACTGAGTTTTTTGCCATAAAATATATATATATATATATATATATATATATATATATATATATATACACACATACATACATATACACAGATGCTATTTTTGCATCTTGTATTTAGTTTTCAGACAAATTTTCTCATACTTTTTTCTAACCACCTGATAGATCTTGAATGAGTTATGTAAATGTTTATTTTCTTCAAGACCCTGATCCGGCAACTCAGTAAATACACACTCAGTACATCATATTATAAAATGACAAAAACAGTCTTCTGTTTCCAGTTGTTTGATCAGGACCTTCCAACACGCAAATACATTTATGTTCCACAGCCTAGAGTTGGTGGTCCAAAACACAAAAAAACTCAGCTGTTGTCCCCTACAAATTTCTTTCTCAGTTGTTTTGACCAACATTTTTGTAACTCTAAATGGGAACATTAGGAATCAGATAATTGTACAGAGGAATTTCTCACTCTTCTGGTTTCTCAGCAGTTAATTCATCAGATGAAGTCTCCTTTGCCAGGAGTTTGACTGTTTCTCCAACACATACAAACACACACAGACTCACACACACACACCTCAGTACTTGTCAGGATCTTATCTGTTAAGCTTGGAATGCAGTTCACTGAAGACCTAGCATATGTCTGAGATAGTGCCTTAAAAGGTTAAAAAAACTGTGTAAATCAGTATACATTTGCTGGAAAAGGGTGACATTTATGAGGTATAAAGCTTTCTTGAATAACAATACATGCCAACTGAAGTTAGTAGCACAAAATGTTTAAATGCTGGGTATATAAATGTGCAAGTTTTTGCATTTTGAAGGAGGTAAATAAATCTCCAGTTTAATAGGCAACCAATATTTAAGAAGCTGTTTCAGTTCCCTAATGGTCATCTGATAAGCAGCTTAGAGTTATGTCTCCAACATTCTAAACAGAAAGAAGGGAGTATTTTATCTTAGTTAATAAAGTGATTTATAGATGTGGAATGATATAGTGAAAAGTCAAAAAGATGTGTTCCATAATACTCTATTTTCAAGCTACAGACTGCAAGATGGCTGTAAGCTTTTCCCACAGCCATAACAATGAGGTTATTGGTAAACAAATGTCTTAAGGTCACATAAAAGAACTTGTGCAGGTCACATGGTGTATTCAAAAATTGTTGACCAGGACAGGTACAATGAGCTGAAGCTCATTTCCAGGTGTCAGCTGGGTGGGTGGGGAGGGCAAGGAGGACATGGGATAAAGAAAATATATTTCCAATCATATTTCACAAGTTACTAAAAAGTGCAATCAGAATAATATGCTAAAAATGGATACAAGTGCAGGCAATGCAGCAGTGCAAAACACAAACAACTAACCAACTGGCCAGACACATATGCACTGGGGTAAGGTGGCAATTGAGGAGAAGCATCAGGGGGAGGGACTTTAGCTGAAACCTGAGGGGGCCAGGGGAGGCTTCTGTTCAGCACAATGTCAAAGAATTTGCTAAAGTCCAGATAGGCCATTCCCACTGCATGCATTGATCTATTTCCCTGGTCATCCAATCAAGAAACTCAATCAGATTTGTTTGGCATGACCCCCCCCCCCACACACACACACATGAATTGATACAGCTTTGGTCTTGTAATCCATTGCATTCAAGGCAGTCTACCAGAATTTTCTTTAGCAGTGTTTCTGTTAAATTCCTTACAACTGATTTGAGGCTCACCTGCCTATAGTTGCTAGCATTTTCCTGCTGCAGCATTTATGTAGAGGATAACATCTGTGCTCCTCAGTACTCTGGAACCACATCTGACTCCAGTGAGTTATTGTAAGGATACTGGATGTAAATTCAGTAGCCTCAGTTGTACTCATTACTGTGTACAGCCTTCAGATATTGTGCTCTGTGTCTGGCCTGTTGTTATCCTCTGTCTTGCTGTTGCTCTCAGTAACTTATTTTGCTGAATACTGTGTGACAGTGTATGATGCTTGCTATACTGTACCCCTATGCGATGTAATCTTCGGGGTTTGTAGTAATTCAGTTTGATGTATGCCTTGTAATCTCCCAGTTCATACCTGAAAATAGGCCTAATAATTGTTTGTGCATTTCTGGTAAACAAAAAAAACTAAATAATACATTTTATTTTTGTCTTTGGTAACCGGGTAAAGCCCACTAGGCACTGGTGCCTGTTTTCAGGGTGATCTGGGAGCACTGGAGGTTAAATGACTTGCTCAGAGTCTCACAGTATGCAAGTGGAGGTTGTGGGAATCAAACCCAATCTGCTGATGTACCAAGCTCATTCACAGCTCATTACTCTAACTTCTAGGCTATACAGTCTCCTTAAGTACTGATTCCAAATTCAAGCAAGGTTCCTCACTGGTCAACTAACACAGACCCTCAATCCACCTCAGCCAGCCCTCATTTAAAAGAATGAAAGTATGTTTGTACATAGTAATTAACTGACTATTATGAGCAGATGTGTTTATTCATTGAACTGCTGGCCAGCTGAGATGGTGGTCTGTGCCGAGCCCCAGCTACAGGACTTCACTGTTATTTGGCACCTATATCCTTTACAAGGAAGGCATGGGGGAGTGGGACTGAGTATTATGAGTTTGGAGGAATGAGTGGCTAACTGGAATTTACAGAGTTGGGATAGGGAGAGGAGAATGTATGCTAGAACTGATGCAATGGTGGGAGAAAGGTACTATATATGTGCTAATTATTAATTAATGAAATGAACACTAGTACTGAACTTAAATGGAGCTAGAGTGGGAGGAAGGTGGATTTAGATACTATGAGGAGGGGGATCATTCTATAATAACCCCCTCCTACCACTGGGAGGCAGGGGTTGATCACTGGATTGACTAACCCAGAGCTTACTTTCCAGTAGTGTCTCTGACTTACATAGCCCAGTTAGAGGAGTATAGTTATATCAAGGAAAATGCTAGGGTACCCTCAGGGAGCCTTAGCCCTTTTGATATAAACCTTGTAACTACAATGCCAGCTGTCTTTGGATGTAGACTAGTGAAACCAGATCAACTTAACCTATAATTACCTGGAAGTCTCCAGTCACAGGCCCAAGAATGGAGAGTAGATCCAGGAAGGGATCTAGAGGCATTTAATGTATATTTCTGGTAAACCTGGGGCTCATGTGAGGTGACACATCGGAGGCAGGGGGTACCCTGAGTGGCTTCCTCTCATGGAATTCTTGACAGCCTTGCAGCGCAGGAGAGTCTTTCAGAAGACAATATGTCACCTTTGGGGGGGGTTACCATCCTGTGCCTAAGTGATACTGTCAGCTGAGTTGCTAATGCAGAGAGATCTGGTGAAAAAAAGACAAGACTGTTGATGAAGGTAAGAGATACAGACTGTATGCCTACACTGTGTGATAGGAGGTGCCAAACTAGGATACATAGCAGAGTTGCTGCCACTGGCAGAAGGGCTGGATCGAGCTTGCTTGTATAGTGGCAATGTGGAATGTGACCAAGGACCATAGTCCCCAGATATAACCACTGACTTAGTAAAATGTCACCAGTGCTTAACCTACATGGCCCAAGAGATTTATTTCCTTCAGGGGGGAAGGCTGAGCTGTACTCTTTCCATGGCTAGGGATCTGGGATGGACGTGATTGTAGGTATTGCTGCAGGGGAGCCCTCTGGTGAGCATACCATCATACCCTAGACAAGGTGGGTCTCACCTTGTCATGCCTAGTGAAATGTAGACTGTGGCACCAAAATGGCATAAAGAGCTTACAACCTGTGGGCTTGAAATGAAAGGTGCCAAGTGCCATCTGAATGCACATTGTTACATTATAATAAGGCTGTGTTGGGGAGAGAGTGGTGGATAAAGTGGTTTTGTGGATGGGGTGGATTGTATTCATTTTTAACAAAAAAGTTAAAAGAAAAAGGAATGCTTGAAGAATCACTGTGCCAGTGAACTGCCTCTTTCACCAGATGAAGCACCGGGAATGTTGGCATTTCACCAACAAAGTTCCACTTCATGAAACTTATGATGTTTTTAACTGGAAATGTGCTCACTTTACCAGACAACAAAAGTACACAAACTAGCACTTTACACTGCACAAAGTTGCCATACATACTGTAGTTATTTATTATCATTCCCACTTCCACATACTGCATCATCACTTTGTTATGCATCCGATGCAAAATGTATTATATGTAACTTGTAAATTACAGTTGTGTATAGATTATGTATACTGTATGTTTGCACCTTTTAGCTAATTTTATGATTGTAGAAGTTTGCTGCTGATCAACAAACTTGCTATTGTTACTACTAAAGGGTCTTGTACAAGAAGGTGGTCTATTTTCTCACCACCTGGAGGGGTTTCTTTGGTAAGGGGTATCTGTACAGCTGGAATGTAAAATCATATGCAAAAATGGCAAGTCACAATATTCTGAGGATAACATAAGTTTCAGAAACAAACAGTATTCAATGCATTCTTCTCAAATGCTGCTCAATGGAGCACACACATCATAGAAACACAGAAACATAGAATTTGACAGCAGATAAGGACTGCTTGGCCCATCTAGTCTGCCCATTTTCCTACCTAACAGATAAGCTGCAGATCCTAGTTAACCAACAGCTTACTTCCTCCTACCCTCCACTAGGACTGCCTTATGTCTGTCCCATGCATTCTTGAATTCCCAATGTTCTTGACTCCACAACCTCCTCAGGAGGCTGTTCCATGCATCCACTACCCTCTCCATGAAAAATACTTCCATCACTAAGTTTATTTCTTACAACTTTCTCCATTTCATATTTTAAAGGGTTCTTGGTTTCATAAATCTTAGTTGTGATTAAACCTGACCTTAAATGACAAGGAGGCTTCCTCATACAGTAAGTCAAGCATCTTTTAACTTTAACATGCCAATATGAGCTTTTTTTAGTTAGTTATTTGGTCCCGTTGCCTCCTCACTCCTGCCAACTGATGATAGGGACACATATGAGACTTTGATTCCCATAACCTCCCCAAGACCCTGGCACACAGCCGTGCAAGTGTGTGGAGGCATGCTTCACACCCTGTGGCACCAGCTCAGCCTCTTCCACCCCCAATACTTTGCCACCCCCTCTCTGCCTACGCTACCAACCAGACCTCCACCCAGTGGGAGTGGAACCACGGGGGAGTGCCAACCCACTCTCACCACCTTCAGGAGAGGAGAGCTGCCCACTGGCATGCTCAATCCTGCTAAGTCCTCCCCCCTTTGCTGGCACCCCAATGACCTGAGGTCATTCCTGAACCCAGGTCACTGGTGTAGTGTGAGGTAAAGCATCCAGTGCCTCAACCCTCTGTGCCACTGGGCCAGCTACATGAGCTACTATTTCACTGCTTTTTCTGTCTGTCTAATCTGAAGACCACTTTCTAGCTTCCTTTTTAGGACTGCAGGGGGTGTAGCCCTGCAGACCTCTTGCTATGAGGAAAGGACTGTGTGGATTCCTTCCAACTGAACAAGATGTTGGAGTTGCACGACAGTTCCTCCACATCCTTGCGGCACTCTGCTCGTTGTCTCCATTGCAAGTAGCAATGCACTATTTTCAGTGTGTCAGCAGTCAAGGCAGAAGACGACAAACTCTGTAGTGTCCAAGATGGCCACCAAACTATATTGTGCATTCACGACTACTAGTGCATGTGCGGTACAGTGTGGTGGCCTTCATGGACATAGAAGAGCATGCCATGTTTTGCCCTGACCACCATTTTTTTAAATTAAAAATATTCCCCACCCGGCCCTCCGTCTCGGCACCCACCACACCACATCCTCCCAGAAACATAAAAGTGACACTGGGGGTGCCCAGTCCCTCAGTGTCATGATCTGAAATCCTCAGGGATTTTTTAATTTTTTTTTTTAATCCTTCAAAAAACAAAACCATCCATTGATGCCATTGATGTCATTTGTGGCTGTTCCTGTCCCCCCACACAACCCTCCCACTCAGCACCCACAACCCCACAAACCCACAAGCCCTTACGTACCCATCAGAGGTCCAACACTGTAATCCTCTCTGGGCCACAGACACAGGTTCCCTCTTCAAAGCCAGACCATGAGCTGAAGAAACATTCATGCGATTCAATATATTTCAACTGTGTTTTTAACTTAGTGGCATAACTTGGGCATTTTTGCATACTTTTTGTCCAAATTTTCAACATTCTTTTTTTGGGGTCCCCACTTCATGAACAATTGCACTGACATTAGGAAAATCTGTCCCAAAAGGTGATTTCATAGTCCCTGTGCAAAATCACCTTTCTGGCAGGAGCTGAAAATTGTCTCTGCACCTGTTCATGAGAAGGGGTCATATGAAGGCTATGTTGAAAATTTGGTGTAAAAACATTAAACAACAACAAAGTTATGAGCCTACATTTAATTTTGGGAATGTAGGCTCATAACCTTGGTAAGCTTCAATATTTTACCTCAAATTTACAACAGAGCCATATCTTTACAGCACCTCATGAATGTGATGTCTATAATTTTTCAAATCCTGGACAGAATGTTTTTCCACATCCCGAAAGGTGATTTTGTAGTGCCTGGATGAAATCACCTTTATGCTAGGAGTTAAACATTTTCTCTGCCGTTCTTCATGAGGTAGGTTCATAACAAGGCTATGTTAAAAATTTGGCATAAAAATATTAAAAAACAACAAAGGTATGAGCCTACATTATGTTTTGCTAATGCAGGCAAATAACTTTGGTAATTTTCAATATTTTTAACTCCAAATTCTTGTGTAACCCCCCTGTTACCCGGGGTTACTAGAATCCCAGTAAGACCTATTGGTAGGCCAGGAAGGCAGCTTGTGAAACTCCAGTTAAATGGATTTCACACTGTCTCACTCTGTTCTCAGTCTCAGCTGAGACTGAGGGATGACATCACCAAAGAACTCTCACAGCTGCATGAGCCTCACTGGAGTGCTGCAGTTGGAAGTTAGGATAGAATGTTGGGGATTTTTGAACAGAGTTTGTGTGCAGTCTTGAAGAGAGGAACAGCACAGCAGTCTGGTTGCAGGCTCTCAGAGCCTTAAGCTCTGTTTTAGAGCTACTGTAAGGGAGGTGTGTGTTTCCACTGAAAGAGGAACACAGTAAGCTGATTGTGAAGTGGTGAAGACTGCTGTTACTGCTCCATGTGCCCCATCCCTGAGGAGAGGGGATAGAAAGGTTTGCCTGTCTTCCAGGGGCAACCCTCCTGGTTCTGGCTAAGAAAGAAGCTGCCTTATTTCAAGTTGTGCTGTGGCACTAGAAGCTGTGGGAGAGAAATTCCTGTGAGGAATCGCCTGTGGGGCACCTGCAACCAAAGGGTGTTCGCTCTGACATAGGGTCTATGTTTTCACCTGAACTGTTGAAACATAGGGATTGGACTACTTAATTTGTAGGAGGTCTAGTGTAATAGACATTGCCAGTTAATTCAAGTAGGTTCAAGTCCAGCACAAAGAGTAAAGTAAAGTGGGGATTGGACTGCTTAATCAGTGGGAGGCCTAGAGCAATGGGCTAAGCCAAGTAAAAGTATGTTCAAGTCCAGCACAATGGGAAAGCAAGACAAGTAGAGGAAATGTGATGTACATTTAGCCTTAATCTACATTGCCAAGCTTTACAGAGTGAGATGTTTAATGTCCAGAGAAATGGCCGGGTATGAATTGTGGAAGTGAAAGGTGGGAGACCCACCATCAGTAGTAACCAAATTCACCTCTACGGATTTGCTCTGTGGCACCTTTACTTTCTCTCAGGAACTTGGCCAGTGCCTGAGGAAAGTACCCAGATGTGGGATTAAAAGGAGAACTCCCTGATAGAGCTGAGGTACTCTTAGGTGGTTTAGGGAGCCACCAGAAAAGGTTTCCATGACATATGGAAGGTGTCCGAGTGGCCTGCAAGGGAGCCGTGCCTGGGAATCCCAGATAGTGTACAAGTTCGGGCTATGTACCCAAAGCAGCATGCAAGTTTGGGCTGTGTGCCCGGTGGGTTCAGAGCCTGAGGGCTGAAGTGTTGAAGAAGTGTTCCTGATTCTTTTAATCTGCATTACCAGAAGTGTAGCCCCATGGGGGTCCGTCTATGCATTGTTTGTTCTGCTTGGATGTGAATAAAAGCCACACTTTAGAATCCCATTCCTGGTATTGGACATTACAGTTATTGCTTCCTGTGTTCAGAATTACTTGGGTGCCCCTGTACACAGTAGCTAAACCTAGCCCTTGTGCCATGTAACCTATTGCTCCCCAAACCCAGTCCTCACCTGGTATTACTGTCAGATTCAAACAGCATACCACCTGTCGTTTGCAAAAAGGCAGGGGTGGGGGGCTTATACTTGTGGATGCAGCCCCATCAGTTCTGGACAGAGTTTGTTTAAATAGAGTGCTGGTCCATAAGCAGCTCCCGTTTGACCAGTGGGGAGCATGCCAAATAGGAGATGACAACACTTCTACTAATAATTTTAATTTTATGGGCATACTGCAGCAAGCTCAACCATGACTCATCCATTGGGTTTTAATCACATTTCATATCATTTCATTTTTGGCCAGCAAATGATTTTTATTTAAATTCTTTCTGGGGAGAATTAGAATGGTAGAATTAAATTATTTAGATTTTAAATCAATCAAAATACACTTCCATACTGTACTAACAGTTACATTATAAAATGTGTAGGACATTTCCTGTTTCCAGATTGAGCTAATAGGTTCTAAGACCAATATGATAATTACTGGAAAATGCACAGGTTAGGATGTACTCAGGCAGTGGCATTTGAAATTTGGGCTAATCACATACAGAAATGATAACCCACTTCACTCATCCCTGATTGTTATTACAAGCATGTCTGCTGCCTTTACTCACATAAAACCTTCAACAAGGCCATAATACAAATAAAAAAACAACACTTAAATGCTTAGAAAATAAATAAATAAATATTTATTCTTTCATGATTCCAGTCTTACACACATAAAACAAATAAAAAATGAAATACTACCTTATTCAGAGTTAAAATACCTGTTTTTCTTTGAGCTTGAAAAATACCATTGCTATCCTTACCTACTTGCAAGGACAATATGTGCTACTTACCATAACACAGATAAAACTAAGACCTTTTTTGTATTCTTTTATGGGTTTTTCTGCTTTATTTTGCTTTTTTGTATTCTTTGGTACCGTGGCTGCATGAAAAAACTCATGTTGTGTCTAAGGGGGCAAATATTGTGCCAGAGGAATTCAGAAGAACTTTGAATTACTGTTTCCATGATAAATAAATACTCCATCTGTTGACTGTGTAGAAATACAGATGATTTGACAAGTGTTAAATTATTACATTTTACTAGTTACTTTTAACAAAATAAAATATATTTTTTATTTTAAAAGTTGGCCTTTTAATTGTTTCTCAGTTTGCCCATTTTATAAGCACAATAAGATACTTCAGGTTGTTGTTTTTGGGTTAAAGAACTAGTGAGGTTAATAACAGCTTTCAAAAGCAGTGAACTATAACTTCGTATACCTGGTGCCAGATATTCAAAACTTTCCCCGGGGCTAAATTAGCACTGCCTGGCAGGCAAACATAGCCGGAGCACAAAAGCAAGCTATATTCAAAGGAAATAGCCGGTGCTAATCCTGCCGAATATAGCAGTCTAAGGAAGCCGGGCAAACTGGTCTGGGAGTGCTAGGCAAAAATAGCCCGGGAATAAGACAGCACTGAATATAGCAACAGGGAAGTGCAAACTGCAACTGCAGCCCATTAGACTCTGTAGCAAGCCAGTATTGCAGGTGGTGAACATTGTGTGTGATTGCACAGAGCAGTCTCACAACTACTGCAAACACACCTCTCAACCTCCTGCCTCATAAATCAGGGACAACACTTAAAAAAATCAGGGACAAAGGTTTAAAATCAGGGACACATCTTAACAATTGGTGATATCCACTCAGGAAGCTGGTAGAATAAGTGGTGTAGTGTAAAATGCATTTTCTAAGAAAAATCACATCTGTAACATTAATGTCTGACATTATGTTATGCCTACAACCCCCACTGTGTGGTCACGGAAACACAATTTGTAGGAGGGACAGAGTAAAGGTTTGAGGTAAAATTAGGGGTGTCCCTGAAAATCAGAGACAGTTGAAAGGTATGACTGCAAACAACAGTGTAAGCCACACACTGCAGAACTGTGCTTAGTGTGCTATGCTGAAGGAGGTTTGCCCTGGACTAACTTGATTGCACAGTGCCAACACATTAGCCTGGTGCAAACTGGTTAGTCTGGGGCAAATGGGAGCTATATTCAAAGCTCCCATGCAAATGAGCCTACTTAGGTAATCTGTGGGCAAACAGGCACATTTGCATCTCATTATGTGCTGCTTAGCATACAGTACCATGCAGTTTGCCCAGTGCTACTGCATGGTGCACACAGCTCCACTTTTTGGTCAGAATGGAAGTCAGGCTGGATGCTAGAGGCCAAGGCATGCCCACAGCATCCCCCTGTTGGTCGGAATGGAAGTACAAGCTGGAAGCAACAGAAACTGTGTGCTGGCAGGCACATCAGTGCATACAACAAACCCATGCAGCTGTGCAAGCAGGACCTGTGTGTGTGTGTATATATATATATATATATATATATGTATGTATATATATAATTATATATATATATATATATATATATACACATACATATACAGATAGATAGCTAAACAGAGACACTGTCCATGGCCATACATGACCTGGAAGCTGCCTACCCGAATGACATAGGTACCCCACTGCAGTAGTGGGTGAAACACAGTGGGGGGACGCAATGGATGGGACAGGCATAAGGCAAACCTGGTAGAGATGGGAGGTCATAGGCTGTAGGGTCACTAGGATATGCAGCATATCCAGTAGATAGGGAACAAGGCAGACTGGTTGGGACAGGCAGTCCTTTTCTGCTGTCATGGTCCCTGTTCCAGTGTGTGCCTGTGACACCCTGGTTGGCTAGTGTCAGCCAGGCCAGCATGATCCTCAACCCCCAGTAGCCTCAAAACACACTGAAACCCCTCTATGTTCCAGTGGTCCCCCAAGCACGGCTCCAAAACCCTGTTGAAAATGAAATCAATAACTTTTCCTGGTAGTCTAGTGGTCCCCCCACCCCCACGCACGTATCAACCCTGTTCAGATATAAAAATGAACATTATCCTGGTAGTCTAGTGGTTCCCCACCTCCATGCATGTATCTCGACCCGTTCACATATAAAATGAACATTTTCCTGGTATTCTAGTAGTCCCCACCCCATGAAGTTATCCCAACTGCCATTCACATATAAAATGAACATTTTCCTGGTGATCTAGTGGTCCCCACCCCCACGCATGTATCCTAACCCCATTCACATATAAAAATGACATTATCTAGTATTCTAGTGGTCACCCCCCCCTGATGCTATCCGACCCCTTGCATCTCTATCAAGTCCTTTCATTCCCTGGTAGTCTAGCAGTCCCCCTCCAGCAGTAACTCGCGCTGATGCCAAAACAGTCCGAGAACAGAGCTGCTCGATTGGTCAGCTCTTTTTCCTCATCACGGCTGCTGTCGTATGGCCAATGGTGGTGGTGAGAAGAGGGCTGAGCTGGTCACTGGCTCTGTTCTTGACCGTTTTGGCATCAGCGGGTGTTACTGCCAGGTGGGGAGGCTGCTAGACTACCAGGGAATTAAAGGGTTTGATAGAGATGTGCAAAGAGGTCGGATATGTGCATCGGGGTGGGGGACCACTAGACTACCAGGGAAATATTTAATTTTAATATTTGAACAGGGTCAGAGATATGTTCATGGGGGTGAGGGCACTACTAGTCTACCAGGAAACTGTTAATCTTTATATGTGAACAGGGTCTGATACATATGTGGGGGTGGGGACTCACTAGACTACCAGGGAAATTGTTAATCTTTATATGAAAGGGGTCGGATATGCATGGCAGTGGGGGACCACTAGACTACCAGGGAATATGAATATATTTTAAAGGGGTTAGGATATGTGCTGGGGCACTATCGCTTACCTTACCACTGGCAGATTACTATCAGCCTTTTCTCGGGTAGTATTCAGCTCCATCGCCACAGGTTGCGCTAATGCTTGTAGCGCGACACTATACCTTTGAATGTGCCGGTGCGCCAGCATTCAGGGCCCCTTCCCTCAGTCCTTCTCTTGCATACATTATAGTTTAGCATCAGCGCTAACACCTAGCACTGGCGCTAAATGTCCTTTTAAATATGGCAGTCGGGGGCCAATTTGCCGCTAGTCCAGTGCAATGGATTTGCACCTGTGCTATGCTTTGAATATCTGGCCCCTGAAGTTTTATTTAAGTTTTATTAACCAAGTAAGCACACTAGACAGAGTGGCTATTTTCAGGAGCAACCCAGATACAAAACAACATCACATACAACAAAAAATAGGATAATACAGTAATGATACAGTGCACTAATAACTCACATTAAAAACAGACACATCTAGAAAATCTGATCGAATTACTTGTTAATCCATGCTAAATACAATATTTAGTAACTAAAAGCCTAAGACACGCAAACAAACAAACAAACAAATAAATAAATGTCACAAACCCACTCAGCAGGTCAGGCCCTCTACTCCCAAAGTGCCAACCTCTGAGCGCAGTATTGTGAACAGTCAACAGAACAGGGTAACCCTCCTGTCTGTTTTATGGGTTTGAATCAGACTTTGGTCTCAAGTTCTGGAAGGATTCAAACTGTGAACCTCTTGCTAGCGTACCCAATGTACAGGCTCTGATAATTCTGCTCTTCAGGGGGGCCAGATATGTTTTGCCTATGGGCAGCTAACCAGGTGTACAAAGGGAACCCTTAAAAACTCTATGAAAGACCTCAGAATAAACTATTACCTTTTCCCAGTTTGGTAAAACCAGTATGCTTTTTATAGTGTCAGCTTTAACCATGTATGCTTCCCTTGTCAGATAAAGAATTTCAAAGGCACACCAGGTAGTCTCTAAAAATAGAGGTTTCCTTGAAATAGATAAAAATGTAAAATGTAAAACACAGCACCATATATCACAAAACATACAATCTTTTAAAACAATAAGATTTTAAAAATGCATAATTCCTACCAATAATACACTTAGACCTGTCTACCTAATGTATTCTTATCTTCTTATAGTGCTGTAGATGATTCTTTTTTCAGAGTCCAAACATGTGTGTCTGTAAGGTCTGTTACAGCATAATTAAAACACTGTCTTGACCCTGCCTTCTCCATGATGTCACCTAGATCCTCCTCTGTTTATTAAAAATTATACAATCAGAATGTCTTTTGTCAGGAGGTAAATTAATAGGTGACATCAGCAGAAAAAACTTGTTTCCCCACATGACTTCCCAATTAAGTCTGTAATTTTCAAGTCCTTTCTTTCATGAGCAGCATCCTCTCTCAAGGACATCAAAGTACCTTTTATGACTTCGCACCACAGTGACATAACCTGTATTCTTTTCTAAACATCATAAAATTTATGATTTTCCAGCCTAGCAGCTGGCAGCTACACTTAAGCTAAATAAACAGGAGATCCTTACTTCAAGTCTCTTCTAGCCTGTAATTAACTCCTGGCGTTTATCTTTTAGCTGAAGCAGCATGTCTCATGAGAGACACTCAATAACACATTTTTATACTATAAAAAGCACAGATTAATCAGAACCAGATGTACAAGCTTCACAAATAACAATCCAGGTTAGTCGACCAAGATATGAAAGAGTCCTTTGGCCTTGTCTGCTTTCAATTAAAGGAACAGTACCATATAGTTACATCTTTTGCAAGAACAATGAGTCCTAGAAGCTTAGACAGACTGAGATACTGTAGTTGAAATCATAATTTTGACTGCTAAATATACAGTGGCTTGAAAATTAAAATACCAAGATCATAAGTACATCTGTCAGATGGAGATAGTCAATTCAATTCACTATACAACTTACTGTACAGTGATGTACAGTATGATCCTACAAGATGTGAGATGAACCTGCACCCATTATTGCAGGTAATATTCCATTTTTGTAGGCCAGACTCACAAGCATTGTAGTAGACAGATGAGCACTATGTTAACTTTTGGAGAAAAAGACTTTTAGCTATTGACAATCTGGCTTGATGAGTAAGTTGTTGTTTGGCCTATATGCAACACCCATCATATGGTTAACAGAATGACATACATCATTTATTTGCACAGTAAAACTTGAAGAAGAAGTGTCCAATAAAACACCCAGATATTTAAACCGAGCAACATTTTCAAGCTGCAAACCATCTTTATGGTTAATATGAAGTACATTGTTTAAGGAACTTAATTTCAACCTAGAGCCCATTAGCACTGAGCTTTTATATTTAAAATAATTTGGCTACTGGAAAACCATTGCTGTATAAGATCAAAGTCAGAGTTTAGATCAGAATTTTTAACTAAGTTTCCGGACTGCTTATATATAATACATTTGTAAGCATATAGTAACCATTAATTATTCCTACTGATTGATGACAAACCGCTAACAGAAACAGGGTATAAGAATTAAACCCTGTAAAGCCACATCATATTGAAAAAGTCCAGATTCAACTTTTGAAGCTTAATTAGTTGCTGATGATTAAATAAGTAAGTTTCAAACCATTTTAAGGAAGTAGCTGAAATACCAATGGAATGTAAATGATCCAGGAGAAGATTACGGTCAAGCAAATTGAAGGCCTTGGTCAGGTCCACAAAGTTTTCTTTTTCCTTTTGCTAATTAAAATATCTACTACCTGACAGTACTTGGTGTGATGTGTGGAGCAGCACTTTATCTGGAGGCTACCATAGCTAATTCTATTCCCCCTCATACATCATCAGCCATGTGCTTTCATCAACTGTAATCGCACAGCTACCCAAAATGAGACAATCGCCTGCAGTAAGATCAGTCACTTGTGATGTCACAATAAGTGAGGCCACAATGCTGATGAAGTATGAAGAGCAATAGCACCAGATGTGTCAGCATCCAAAAAGAGTAAAGCTCTATACAGCAAACTACCATGTAAAAAGTCTTCTGATGAGCCAAAAGAAAAAGAAAAAGGAAAATATGTCAGAAATAGAAACTAATAACTGACTACTTTTCAAAATTAGTAACACTTTCTGCCTATTTTTGATGCTTCTAACTCCTTAATGTTTTTCAGGTGCTAAAGGCACATGATGCAAGTACCTAATTCCTCACTATGCAGTTGGGCATGCAGTAACCTCAAACAACCAATGCCCTGTCATGTCTTATAAAATGGGTTGGAAATGCTCTGCTTCATGATTGGCTAAATGAGTTCTGAGACCAATATCTTCTATTTTATGTTTGCTTGCACCCATGTGTAAGAAACATAGTGCCATCATCCAAGTTTTCGGAGTGTGGCAGCCCTCTTCCAATTCAGGCAGTGTGTTTGCAGGTGCAGTCACAGTTCTCCAATGCCTGCTCGAGCTGTCTATGACCAGTCCAAAATGCAGTGGCGTGCAGTTGAAATGGGGAGCTATGCTCAGTAAGCGATAAAATATTGCCTGCTCATCGCGCTCCCCCCTACACACACACACCGCGCGCCGCATACTGTGTGCTCACCCCTCCACACACTTGTAGCTGATGGGGTGCCTAATCCCCATCGGCTGTGCTGTCCCCCCAAAAACAGAGTTCTATATGCCAAGCGGGTGCCCACTCCCCAGCATGGCTACACATCAGTATAGCTGATGGTGGTGCCTAATCCCCATCGGCTGTGCTGTGCCCCCAAAAACAGAGTTCTATATGCCAAGCCGTTGCCCGCAGTATGGCTACATCAGTATAGCTGATGGGGTGCCCATCCCCGTCAGCTCCACTGTGGTTTCTCTCCCAGAGTAAGGTGCTGCCATGCTGGGGCCCACCCCAGCATGGAAACACATGCTATCGCCGATGGGGGTGCCCAACCCCCTGTCGGCTCCACGCCCCCCCACCAGCCATCCTTGTGCCATGCTGGGAGCCCACTCCAGCGTGGCAAATGTCCCACATTGTTGTCATTTAAAAAAAAACACCTGAAACTCAAAAGCGGTCCTCGGTGTCTCTGTCCCCACCCGCACCCACCCACTCGCACTCTGCCTCCCACCCCATACCCCATACTTACCTCTGGACTCTGGTGCGATAGATCTTGGTAGGCGGAAACATGTCTGCACTCTTCAAAGCTGACCGCGAACTGAGGAAATGCCGGTAAGCTGTATAATGGGATAGATAGGGGTTTTTCAACTTTGCTGCATATCTCAGGCATTTTTGGAATTTTGCACCAAATTTTCAACATGGAGCTTTTGGGACCCCTTCATGAATGATCTCACTATCATGGCGTTAATCCAGCCCCAAAGGGTGATTTTGCAGTCCTCGCCAAAATCACCTTTTGCTAAAATAACGAAATGGCCTGCCACTGTTCATGGGTGGTCTCAAAAGCCTATGTTGAAAATTTGGTGGAAAATTTCCTTAAAATGATTGTTTTATGAGCGTGCCTTGCCCAGTTCCTACGCATAAGTAAGTTTGCGAATTTTCAATATTTTCACTCCAGATTTTCAACATTGCCATTTTATTACACTTCCTTATGAGCAGTGCAGTTGCCATTTTTCACATCTTGCCCAAAACATGTTTTTAAGAAAACCACAGTGACACTGTTCATGAGCAGAGGTCTTAAAATGGCTATGTTGAAAATTTGGTGACAAAAGTCCATAAAATGACTATGTTCACGAGTGAGCATTGCAGTTTCCACGCACCATCGTAAGTTCATGATTTTGTAAATTTTCAGTCCAGATTTTCACCAGTGGCATTTTTCCACACTTCCTTATGAACAGTACAGCTGTCATTTTTCACAACATGGCCGAAATGTGTTTTCACACTTTCAGTGCAGAGATGCGTGGTCACTGTGGGAAATCATTGTTCGGGATAGATAAAGAAAATCACAGTGACATTGTTCATGATCGGAGGTCCAAAATGCCTGTGTTGACAATCTGCTGTAAAAAATCCCCAAACTAATTACATTACAGGTGTGCATTGCACAGTTTCTATGCAGGCTCGTGACTTCACCAGTTTTTTTAATATTTTTACTGCAGATTTGCAACATTGCCATTTTTTACACCTTCCCATGAACAGTATAGCTGTGATTTTTCACATCCTGTTTGGAATGTGTTTTTGCACCTGTGGTACTAAATACCATAGTCGCTGTGCATAAGCAACTTTCAGCTAACAAACTGATAATGCCACTGTTCATGAGGTGGGGGTCACAAAAAAAACATGTTCAAAATTTGGAGTGAAAATACCAACGAATGCCTGAGGTGTTAGGGTTTCCAACCATAACACTCCACTCTATAGAGAATTACAGGCATCAGGGGTGTGACTTGGGATTCTTGCCTGTAATGCTCATACCATTCCACACCCTGCAGCCAGTGAGAGGCATTGAGGTATGCCTTGGACTCTTCAGCCCCAAAGTTCACCCCATTCTCCTATACTGCACCCATCTCACTGTATTTCCTGATGGAATGGGGTGCGCATAAGGAGCCAAGATCCCAAGGCACACGTGACACTTGTCAGTGTCTGCAGGGTAGGGTGTGGTGAAATGCGTGGCCGTTATGCCTGATGACCCAAAGGCACACCCCAATGCCTGTCACTCTCTGCAGGGTGGTGGTGGGTTTGGCATCAGTTCAATATTTCACTGCCATTTCTGTTATGCAGCTCTGTAACTTCTACACTACCAATGCCAATGCCAGCAAGCAAACATTCGGCATTGACAAATGCTTGTTTACTGCTGCATTGGTTAGATGGAGTTCAGCAATGTGATTTGGAATGTGGGAAACTCAAATACAGAATTCATGGGGTCGCTGTGGAGCAGCCAAGATGGTATGTCTTTTCCATAGCTCTGCATCATGCTTAACAAACTGTATTCTGTAAATCTATTAAATTGCCTATTTGGTTACCCCACACATGAAATTGGACTGCAGCTTATCTTCTTTTTTTCTGTGAGGTTCAGATATTAAAGTCAGGAGAATATGCTTCTGATATCTAGAATGATCAGTTTTCATAATCCCTTTATTATTTTATTATCATAACCTCCTACTCTACACTAACCTACTGACCCAGGACTTAAAAAGAGAAATTATTTTGATTTATTATGTTGGGCCCTTATGTAATTTATATATAATTACTGAATTAATATACCATTTTGAATTTGCTCATAAAATGGTTTCCAAACCTTGCCAAAAATCTCCCCTTGTTGAGTCAGATAATAACATTTCTCCATTTTCATGGAATCCACCATGACGTTAACCCATTGAGTAAACAGCGGAGGGCTCGAGTCCTTCCATTTGAGTAAAATGCATTTTCTTGCCATGGCCATAGCCATGGACAAAAAAAATAATTGGTAACAGTCTAAACTTGCTGTCCCAGATATTCAAACTGCACCCATAAAGTGCGCAATAGCAGGAGCAAGCACAAGTCCATTGTGCCCATGTGCAAGAGGTGCGATATTCAAAAACTGAGCCGGCCAACATGCGCCTAGAGCCGACAACTGAATATCGCACCACCTGCACCATAGTGCAACTAGGGAGGGGAAGCTGAGCAGATCTGATGCACCATAGCACAACAAGGGATGCTCAGCTGAGCAGTCCAGAGGCACCATAGCGCAACCAGGGATGCCCCCCAACAGCAGGGCAGCAATGAAACTGCACAACCAGGGATGTAGGGGCCCACAACCCATGCCACAGATGGGCAGAGGAACACACAGCAGAACAGAAATCGTCCCCCTACACCTCATGCACTGCATAACTGGGGGAGGGCTGGAATAACCTCTGGCCCATGGAGACAAGCAACCAACCCACAGCTGGGCCATGGTGCCCCATCACACCCCCTGGCAAGCTGTAACCGGCACGCAAGGAGGGCCGACCACCCCATGCCACACCATCCCCCAAATGCAGAGCACACCCTGCACCATGACCCCCAGACACCCTGCCCAGGAGCAGTGTCCACCACTGCAGGAGACCCCATGCATGCCACCATCCCCACTGTGACAATGCAACCATGTGCAGCACAGAACCATGCAAGGCAGCCCCACCACGAGCACCCATCAGTGGGTGGCAGCACACAGCGATGCAACAATGGCATACACAGTGCCACCATGCACAGCCCTACTGAGATACAGCTGAGAGACTGACCATGCGTCGGCACACGAGGTACCCCACACGGGACAGGGCTTGCCGCAGATACCACCACCAGAGGTACAGCACCCTGCACACCCTCCCAAGGATGCACTCTGACCCAGCACTGGCCACAACAGCCAGCTCAGACACCCACAGTGGGGCGTGGAAGCATGCACCACACCGGATGCCACACAGTGCGTGGACAAACACCCACCCATACCCATGAGCACAACAATACAGGGACACAGTAGTGGGGCAACCAAGCCCCCAGCGTGGGCCCATGGAAACCATGTACACACAGCCTGCAGTCCTCCATGGCACAGGAGTGCCAGCCACCCTGCACAGGTACTGTGGACCTGTACACCACCATCACTTGCCCGGAGCACAAGTCACAGACAGTGTTGCACATCCCCTGCAACACACTCAAGCCACAGCATGGAGGTGGGATAACAACTGCAGAGGCCACAGTGTCACCCGAGGCAGACATGCACCACAGCAGTGACAGGAGGCAACCCAGCATTGTGACAGGTACAGTGGCTGCTGTGCATGGACAGCCATCACTGACGTGCCAGCAGACCGTGCAGGTGACAGACATGCAGGGGTGTCAGCTGCACAGGTCATGGATGGGCTGACAGGGGCACCATGGACACAGAGCATGCACCATGGACCACTGCACACAGTCATCCAGTGCACAGGGCACAACACACACACCACAGACACTGACCGATAGCTACTCCCACACCATAGTCACCTCCCCACGGACACATACACACACATACCCATGACTGCACCACCCTTGACACCATGCACACCACTGCAGCTGAGCACCTATAGCCCACTGCAAATCAGAGACCACCACAGTATTCATATCAAAAGATTTGTATTTAAACATATCAAAAGAAACTATTTACAAAACTATGTACAAATGTGGGGGGGAGGGCCACAAACAAGGTGGGGGGTGGGTAAGGGCAGGGAGAACAAATGGGACAGGAAAGAAGGGGTGTGAGGGTGGGTCCAGGGGGTAGGGGATATCAGGGGCAGAGGGATGATCAATGGGAACCCCACTCCCCGCTCTGGCCGCTCTGCCTCCGGTGTCTTCTCTGGACCCCAAGCTGATCAATCTTTTGCAGGATCTCCAATGATGCCTGGCCCACATTGAGGATCTCCTGCAATGCCTCCCTTATCTCCTTCAGCTGGCGGACACCTAGGACAAGGGAGCACAGTCAATAGGTGTGAATGCACAGCCCTATACAGCCCACCCACTGTGCATGGCATAAGGCCATGGGACATGCCTCTGTCATGGTGTGTGACCACCCACAGTGATCACATCCACAAGACCTGCCCACCCAGGTGCATACAGTCATGTGGACCACTGCACACACCCACCGGCCAAGTCAAGCACAGCACCACCGTGGCCATTTAGTGACATGGCTATGTGGTGCAAAGGTAGTGGCACAGCCATGTACCTGGTGCATGCATGGACCACCATCGACACACTCCCAGACATGCAGTGCCACTGGACAGTGCTGACTGTAACAAGTTGTGTGCATGGCAGTGGTGTTAATGGATGGTGGCCATGCCCCGCTGCCCACCCTGTTACACAGCATGCAATATTAATCATGGAGGTATGGCACCCACCATCATCAGGCTGGTCCCTCAGGCGCTGTGGACCGTCACCCCTCCTACCGGCCCTGTCATCCTGCTGGCGCTGCATCCCCCTGGCCAGATGCCTCTCCTCTGGCCCTGTGGTGCAAACATGGAGAGAGGAACATCAGTACAATCCTGTAGTAAAGTCCCCCTGCCCCATGTGTGTGCACTCCCACCCTGCCAGACCCACCCACCCCACACCCTGATAACACCACCACAGCCAACACTGGATGGTCCCTCCCTCATGTTCGGACACATACAACAGTGATACCCATATGGAAGATAAAAGTGTGTGGATGTAACACCTACCTGGTTGTGGCACTGTGCCTCCTGCACGCGTGCCGCAGGGTGAGCAAGAAGGTCAGTTCCCTCCTCCTCAGGTCGCCATACCTGTGGCGGCACTGCTCCACTGTCCACCCCTTCCTGTGGCCTCCTCCAGGGTGCTGGCCATCTCCTACCACACCTGGCTCCTGGACCTGTAAGGGTGCCTCCCAAACAGTGGGCCATAAAGTGGCTCTACAATGGCCACCAGGTTGGCCAGTTCAATTTGGGTCCACTGGTCAGCCCTCCTCTGTGCCATCTCACTTGCTCAGTTGGCTCAAAATGGTGCTCTGCAGTGTGGCTCCACCACTTGCAGATGCTGTGCGGTACAGCACTGCCATTCCCTTCACGCTGTCACTGAACAGCTTGATAGTGGTGCACCCATGCCTGACGCATGGCACCTAAGGGCAAGGTCAGGCACAGGGTCAGGGTCTGTGGTGCACAGACAGGCACAGTGCCATTGGAACCCAATGCGTGTAGCGCAGTTGGATGCCTGTGTGCTACCTCCAGTAGTGGCCTACCGTGCTGTTGCCCCAGTGCGCCTATGATGGCCCAGTGCCACAGCGCCATATAGGTGAACATCGCTGTAGCACCACTGGCACAATGGTGTCCATGCCCTGCATTGCCTCCAGTGCACAGCATGTCAGCAGCACGGCAGACGCCTGTGTCAGCAACCTGGGCATGCGCAGTGAGGTGTGTACTGCCATGTCACAGAACTGCACCCTTGGCTCAGCACATTCAACACAATTGCGCAAAGCGCAACAGCGCAATATTCAGTCGTCATAAGCAAATCAGCTAATCAGCCATTCAGTGGCACAGCACTGCAATTTGCATCCACTTAAAGTTGTGCCTCACCTCATTTGCATGGGTTGCTATAAAAGTGCAACATTGGGCTGCACTGGCCATAGTAGGTTACTGCAGTCTATTGGTGAGTTGCATGCTGTTTGGGAGTGTGAGATGGATTCTGGGACATGCATGGGACTGCACAGTCACAGGTAACAACTTTCATTCTCACAGGCTAAATAATGACCCAGCAAGTTGTGGGAGAGGAGGAACACAGTGGTGGGAGGAGGAGGAGGCCTAATTTCACCAAGGCCGAGACTGATGCCCTGTTTGAGGCCTACCTGGATCAGGAGCCACCTCTCAGCAGATGGCAGGGAACACCACAGGCCCGTGCTGCTGCATGGGAGGAGGTGGCGTGTGCAGTGAACCTGTATGGCAGCCACCAGCGCTCAGTGCAGGAGTGCAAGAAGAAGATCGGCACAAACAGGAAGAGAATAAAGGAGAAGGTGGCTGCCATCAGGGAAGCATGTGCTGCGACAGGTGGGGTACAGCCAGAGGTGCTACACCTGACCCCACAGGAGGAGATGGTTGCTGGAAGCATGCAGCATTGTGCCATTGAGGGTGTTCTGGGTGGTGGCTTCCAGACGGGTGGTAGCCCGTCACTGCATGGTAGGTCATGGTCTGTCTATTGGGGGGGGACAGGGTAGGTCACATGCAGTAACGCGACTTTGTTTTTCCTTACAGATCCTGAGCCTCTGCATGGGTCAGTGGTGGTGGGCCTCTCCACTGAGGACAGTCAGATGGAGATGGAGGAGGGCCCATCCACCTCCACAGGTATACGTGGCTCAGTGTAATAGTGGACCAGCCTGGCTGTCCAGACTGATGTTGCTAGAACAGGTGCGGAGGAGGCCCTGCCCATGTCCCAGCATGCCGGCATCCATGGATGCCGGCATGCTGTAACTCGGGCTGGTGCTGGGTCTGTCACTGATGATGATGTTGCTAACAGCATGGGCAGTGACACGTGTGTGCCATGGGATGGCCACACAGCAGGTAACATCACGGCCATGGCTGTGGGTGGTGCCACCGAGGAGGCCTGTGAGTCAGCACAGTCCCAGCCTGTGCCTGTCAGCACCAGTGGGGCAGCACTGGTGTGTGTACAGGACAGTGGGACTGTTGCAGCCACTGCAGCAGCACCAGTGAGCCCTGGCGAGTGGCAGCCGGAGGGGCAGCATCAGCAGTCGGCCAATGGGCTTGGGGTACAGGGTCAGGGGGCGGCATCAGTGCACTGCATGTGGACATGCCCAGACCTGGTTCCGGTATGCAGCCCCCATCCTCAGGGCCACACACACCCTGAGGGACAGGATGCCGAGGAGGCAGATGACCTCTTGGATGAGCACACCCGCATACTGCAAGCATCAGTCAACCAGCAGATGTGGCTTGCGACGTCGGTGGATGCACTGCGTGTGGCTCTGGAGTGGGCAGAGGAGCATCGCAGCAGAGACACCGCTCTGATCCTGGCAGGAATGAACCAGTTGCGGGAGGATGTGACCACTGCCATTTACAGGCAGACACAGGCATTCACTGCTGTCATGGCCACTATGGGCACACAGTCATGTGCCCATGCGTTGCAGACACCATGCAGTGCACTGTCCACCTCCCGTTCCCTGCGTCATGTGACACCCTCCTTGTCAACACCGGGTTCAGCATTGGGCATCCTGAGAACATCTGGCACAGGCATGTTTGGTGTGCTGCAGACCCCTGCACAAGCATGATCGCATTCTCACAGTGGAACCCCTGGGGGACCATTGCTGCCACCCCATGAGGCCAGTGGACAGCCTGTCAGTGCTGGCAGGTCTCAGCATGGCCACCCATGCATCCGTGGTGGCCGGGGCTCTGTGGTTCGTGACTGACCTGTCTCCCAACACGGCTACTGTCTGGTGCTGCCCTGTGTGCATTGTGTCATTCAGCGGGCATTGCATGGGTGGGTACCCGGCCCTGCAAGCAGACACACAGTCCATATGCACACCCTCCCGGCTGCTGTCCACAGTTGCGTGTGCATGATGATGCCTGCATTGCGCTGTACACCAATGTGCAATGGTGCTCAGCATCTGACACACGCACAAGGACAGGCAGTGGGCGTGGTAGTCTGTGGACATGTGTGTGGCTAGGGGTGGCATTCTGGGTTGGTGTGCCTCCTACCCTTTGTGCATGTCTGGTGCGTTTTGTGTGTGTGTATGTGTGTGTGTGTGTCCCCGTCTGCATGGCATGTTAGACCTCACCCATTCCTGGTTGTGTGTGTGGTTCCATGCCTGGCCACTTCCCTTGATGGAATGCACCCCTGGTATGTGTCCATGCGTGTTTGTGGGTTGTGCCTTAGCCACTGTTGGTTGCACATGGCCCCATGACTTACCTGGGTTGGCTGAAGTGCTCCTCCGTGATGGTGTCCTAGTGCAGCTGTGCCAGCCAGAGCAGTCACGGGTCCCGTCGGCCATGGGGGGCTGACCATCATCATTGTCACTGGCGTCCTTATCATCCCCATTGCTGTCCCCCTCTTCAACCTGTACGGCTATCCCACATTCATTGGCAATGTTGTGCAGGATGCAACAAGCCAGGAATAGCCCGCAGGCCTTTGAGGGGCTGTACTGTAGGGCACCACCAGAGATGTCCAGGCAATGGAAAGGTGTCTTCAGCATCCTGAACACCCACTCAATGACATTACATGTGGTGGCATGTGCCTCATTGTAGCATTGCTGTGATGGGGTCACGGGCCGCCGGTAGGGTGTGAGCAGCCAGGGACGGAATGGGTATCCACTGTCACCTGTGTGTAGAGGGTGGAGGTTAGTTTGTTGATCAGCATCGCCCTGCCCCAGGCCATGTAGGCCACTACCCATATCACCACTGACCATGCCTCCCCCAGGCCCTATGATTGTCCATGTGGTTTGCATACTCACCCACTAGGTGGCCAGTGGGGATATCCCCACTCTTGAATCTGTGGCACAGTGCTGACTGGTGCCAGATGAAGGCATCATGTGCTCCCCCAGGGTGCATGGCACAGACATTGATTATGCACCCCCTGGCATCGCACACCACCTGGCAGTTGATGCTGGCATAGCCCTTGTGATTTATATTAGCAGCCCCCTCAGGGCCAAGTGGTGTGCGGATGGCCAAATGGGTGCAGTCTATTGCCCCTAGCACACCAGGCATACGTGCTACCTTGTGGAACTCCTGTATGTTTGCTGTGTGCTCCACCAGTGTGCTGGAGAAATGGATGTACTCCACAGCATGTTGCAGCAGTGCGCTGAGGAACTGGGTGAGGTGGTGCGACGTGGCTGACTGGGTTATGCCTGTGATGTCCCCAGTTGGTCTCTGGAAGGTACCCATGGTGAGCAAGCACATGCAAGCTGTCACTTTCGTCTCCACTGACAGGGCACGGCTCCATCATGTGGGTGCCTGCATCACATCACTGTGCTCACAGAGCCACCTCAGAATTGCCCGATTCAGGCGGTACCAGCTCACAATCTCAGTATCACTGTACAGCTTGAAGTTGGTGCTGGCTCAGTACTGCCTGTTGGGGGCATTCCGCCAACGGGACCTTCCACAGCCATGCCCCCCTGCTGCCCGCCTTCTCACCCCCCTCATTACGGCCTCCATCTGGATGGTGGCACTGGCCATGTCCCTGGATTGTGTTCACCCCCCCCGGCAGCTGTTTCTGTATTCCCCCTAATGTCCTGGCTGCTACTTCCCCTGCACCGGGAACACCTGCCTGTGCTGGCCTCACTGCTGTGTGGTGTACTTCCCCTTCTGCACTGTGGCTCCCCACACCTTCCCCTGTGCCTGTTGCTTCCAGGTGCCCTTTCCTGGCCTGCCCTGTGTGTCCCTGCTGCCCAGTGTTTCCTGATGGATTTTCCCTCATATGGCTTCCCTGTAGCATTCTTGCACCTCTCCCTTGCTCCCTTTTATTTTGGCTCATTTCCACTATGGCGCAACTTCCGCTGGCTCCTCTATTGCGCATGGCGCATGTTGTTGAATATCGCACTGCGCCATTTATGCATGGTTCCTTCCCCTTCAGTTGCGCATGCATTCATTATTGCACTGTTGCTCAGCATGATTTGGGGGGGCCCAACTCCCTCCTGCTGAATATCACAGAATGGCGCATTTTCGGATTTGCACAGGTGCAACCCTATTGCGCATGGCTCAACTCTTTTGAATATCTGGGCCGCTGTGTCCTCTTCTAAAGCTAACAAAGAGAGTAGTGGTGCAAATCTTAATTGTTTGTTTAAAGACTGATTAATTGTAAACATAATTTTTGACCAAAAATTGGTAAGATATGGACACTGATGTATTAAATGTATTAGGGTTTCAGTGGTATGGGAGCACCTGGGACATTATCTGATATGGTATTATTTCGTTTATGTAATTTATATGGAATATAGTATACCCTATGGAATGTGTTAAATTGGATTTGTTGCATTTTTGAATGCTTTAGATTTATGCTAAAGGTTTGTATAATTAAAGACCATTGTTATTGTGTAATTTCTACCCCTAAGTCTTGCTCCCATTTGACTTTAAGCAGTAATACTGTGTCTCCTTAGACAGAGTTGGGTAAAACATGGCATATAGTTTTGAGATTATATTTTTATTCTCATTTTGCGACATTAGCAAATCCAATACTGTGGTACTTTTTAAAATCAAACTACTATTCTTTTTTGTAATGTAATCTTTAATTTGTAAATATTTAAAATAATGAATGTCTAGAATATTGTATTGTCTTTTTAAGAAATCAAGTGATTTGAATTGCTTATTCTCAGATAACTGACCACAGTCATTTAAGGCAAGTAGTCACCATTCTCTGTTTATTTTGTTATTGATAGAGGGAAGAAAATCACAATTCATATAAACTGAAGTAAACTGGGCAAACCCCATCCTGAAGTTTAATTTTCTATGTATATTGTACCAGCTAGAGATGGCTGTACATGTAGTTATAAACCCTTTGTTGCTGTTTTGTTTATTTAAATAATAACCTAAAAACACTAAGTTGACTAATTTTGCATAATCATATTTGCTAATCTTCATTTGCAGATTTTCTTGACTACTTAATGGGACCAAAAACACAACAACAGCAAATGGTGCAGGGGCTCAACACCTACTTCTCTTCCCCAGGGACAAGTGCATAAATAAAAGCCAGCATGCCGACCACATCAAGTTACCTGGCCTTTTCACTAAGCCTGCCTATTTGTACTAATTTACAGGTGACCAGAGATGAAACAAATAAGCAATTAGCCTCTTTAGAGCAGAAGCTTTCAGACATGGATGGGAAAATTATGACAATAAGCAGGCAATCACAGACCTTACAGCAGCTGGGGAGCAGCAGGTCAAAGTTAGCAGGGGCTTTATCCAGGACACTGGATTATGCTGGCCAAGGTGGAAGCTTTGGAAAATGGGCAGATACAGCGTAATGTGTGCATAGATGATCCTCCTCTTTTGGTGGAACAGGCAGAGTTACTGACCTGCCTGGACAAAATGATCTTTGAAGACCTAGCCCTTCTTTCTAGAGACTCTGGAGTCCATTTGGTATAGACATTTGTAATTCCACTGCATTCCAGACAATGAGGAGGCACTGGACACAGACCACACACAGCAATCACCACACTCTCTTTGCCAGATGCTAGAATCCCCCTGCTGCAGGTAGCACAACGCAAGGGTGATGTTACATGGGAACGCAACAGCTTGTTTTGTTTTTTTCTTGACCTCTCCTCTCAGATACAGGACTGAAAGAAGAAACTTCAGCTAATTAAAAAGTCCTTTATGGAATGGGGAGTGGTGGTTCAATTACTTTCCCCAGCCTGTCTTCATGTTTCCTATTATGAATTCTGATAAAGCTTCCAGCTTTCTGGATAAACTGGTAACTCAAATGATGCTGGAGACTCCAGAGTTTGAAATTGATGGCTCTTTGAATAATTGACTTTTGGATACTTTTCCGATTTGCCATATTCAAGAGATACCAGCTGGGTCTCTGAGGTAAGCAGATCCTCTGCTAAGTGATAATGGTTCTCCACATTTTGTACTTACTGTAGGCAAACTTAATCATTTAATGTTCTTTTCATTCATGATCCCTTTCCTAGACATATAAACAATGCTACAAAATCAAGTACTATTCAGAGTTTCAAATTCTGGTGTTTCTTTGATCACCATGAAAAATCCAGTTGCTGTCCTTACCAGTTTGCAGGCAAAGTTCCTGCTGCTTATGCTGCAGCACATATAACTGAGATTTTGGCTTCACTTGAGGCCTGTGTGTGTATGCCAGTGGAATTATGCTGAATTCTGAATTCATGTATTCAATGTTACCATTCCATGAGTGTGCATGGGAGGGACACATTATATTAGGGGAATACTGCAGAATATTAAATTATTTTATTCCACAGTAAACAAACACACTATATAGTGAATGTGTAGAAAGGCAGATGACTGACAGGTTGAAACCTTTTGTGGAGGGACTATTTAACATTTCTTAGCAATATTTTACTATAATTGGTGTGTCTTTTTAAACTTTGAGATTTTTCTTTTCATTTGCCTATTGACCTATTTAATAAGTGTAATAACCCACTTCAAGGTGTTGGTTGTAATAGTTCTGCAACACTTCTGGAGTCTGAAGACACTCTGCCTGCAACCTTATGCTTATCACGCCTCTGGGTGTGTGGTAAAACCCACACAACCTATGCCCTGTCATGTTTTATACAGTATAAGTTTTCTGTTTTAGTGATATAGAAACACAAAGTGACTCGAGAGTACAGTATTGCATAGACACATCCATTGATAGCTGTTTCAGCTTCTTCAGATTTTTTCTGTGGCCAAGTCATACTTTATAATCCTAATGAAAAACAGTATCAACCTAAATTCATTAATTGTGGTTTGACTGTATAAAGCATTATGTCTTGCAATGCAGAATATTTAAAAATTCTGTGTTGAATTAAGGAAAGCATAAATGTTGTCTTTTTTGTTACCTTTATTGAATGTTGTTTACAATTTGGAACTGTGGTCCTCTCTCCATTAGTCCTCCCCTGCTCCCACTACTACCACCAGTACACTCTACCTAAATTACAAATAGTTCCTCTGTAGTCTGGAGCCCAGATATTCAGACCAGTTGCACCAGCCCAAGTATGGAGATGCTCTGAGGAGCGATATATTTAGCAGCAGTCATGGCACAGCTCAAAACCCATCGCGCCAAATGCGCAACTATAATATATGCGGTGCACATGCAGGGGGGTGTTCCCATGAATATGTGGTGCAACGGTATATTCAACCATGAAGCCATGGCATAAGTGTGGCACAACTCAAAGATGCACTGACCAAACTTGTTCCTATAAAAACAGGGTGCAACCACACCGACAGCTATTGCGCCAAGAGTGAGAGTGAGAGTGAGTGGGAGAGATAGTGAGACAGACAGACAGACAGACAGACAGATACAAGAACAGATACAGAGGGAGAGAGAGAGAGACGCACACACACACACACACACACACACACACACACACACACACAACAACAGTGAACCAGTGTGTCACACAGACAGAAGCAAACTGCTCAGGGGGACGCTGGACTGACGGAGGGATGGAGAGTGCGCCGTTCCCAATGGAGGCAGTAATAAGGGGTGTGAGGAGGCAGGAGGAACAGCTACATGGCCGATGAAGGGCCCGTCAGTGGTATGCCCGATACAGGTGGTACCGTGCCCACATCACCTTTGAGAACTATTGTGACACAGAGATCATGGGCTGGTACTGCCTGAACAGGGCCATTCTGAGGCAGCTCTGTGAGCTGTGCAGTGAGGAGATGCAGACAACCACCAGACGGAGCCACACTATGTCTGTAGAGACCAAGGTGACCGCCACCATGTACCTGCTCACCACAGGCACCTTCCAATGACCAATAGGGGACACCATGGGCATCACCCCTTCTCACACAGTTCCTCAGTGCCCTGCTGCCATGTACTTTGGAATTCATCTGTTTCCTCAGCATACAGGCAGAGCATACAGTGAACATGCAGGACTTTCACAGGGTGGCAAGCATGGCCAGCATGATTGGGGTCATTGACTGTACCCACATGGGCATCCACATGTACCTGGCCCTGAGGGAATGGCATACATTAACAGGAAAGGGAGCCAAAGCATCAACTGTCAGGTGGTGTGCGATGCCACGGGGCACATCATCAATGTCTGCGCCGTACACTGTGGAAGTATACATGATGCATTCATCTGGAACAGCTCTGCACTGTGCCACAGGTTTGAATGTGGGGCTATCCCCATGGGCCACCTAGTGGGTGAGTATGGCATGGGCAAGGGGCGATGGGCATAGCAGACCTGGGCTTAGGGGTGGGCAGGGTGTACATGGTGGTGTGGGTGCCAGGAACAGGAAAGGGGTGCAGCACAGAATACCGTAGGGCTAATCATGTCATTCTCCGCACAGGTGACAGCACATACCCACTGAGGCCCTGGTTGCTCACCCACTACCGGCAACTGTCGTCCCTAGCAGAGGAATTGTATAACTAGGTGCACACTAGCAGGTGCAACATCATCGAGTGTGTCTTTTGCATGCTGAATGCACAATTTTATTGCCTAGACAGGTCAGGTTGTGCCCTACAGTACAGCCCCTCGAAAGCCTGTGGCCTATTCCTGGCCTGCTGCTTATTGCACAACATGGCCATTGACTGTGGGATAGCTGTCGAGGCAGATGAGGGCAACAGTAGTGGGGATGATGCAAACAATGGGCCAGAGGGTGGTGGACAGCCACCCACTGGGAGGAGGGACCCCCTCGACTCCAGTAGCAAGAATGACTCCACCATGACACTGTCGCACAGGAACATTTTGGCGAAGGTAGGTGGTGTGGTACACATGCATGGGGCACACAGACAATTACAGCACACATGCAGGGATGTGCATGGTGAGGGACATGCACACACAGAGGAATGAAGCAGGGGGAGGGGAGTCAGTGACACACACCCACACACACAGCAACACACACATACACACCCACCCAGGCATTGGAATGTGGCATGGATCAGACACATGGCGCCAGTGCACAGGCGCGACCGGTGCTAGACTGCCCTCATCACACCCACAACACATGGTCCAGTGGCCAGGCATGCACACACACAGGCAGCATGTGGTATGTAACACAGGTGCACCACCATCAGTATGACACACACACACTGCCCATGGGCTCACAGGGCATCAGCCGCAGACTGCGGTCAGGGCAGCATGCAGATCAGGGCAGCTGCTTGGTACCATGGCCACCATGGCCATGGGGGCGGCTGTGCCAGGGCCAATCGGCAGCCACAGGCTGCATTCCAGTCAGGGGAGTGTCCAACAGCCCCCCCGGGGTGGAATGCGGACCACGACTGTGTCTTTGCTGGGGTGTGCAGGCACCCAAACAGGATCTTCCTGGGTGTGCCTGATATGCCAACATCCAAGCCCAGCATCAACTGTGATGGGGTCGCCCGATGCTGGGTCCATGAGGTGGACAGCACACTGCAAGGGTCTCCTGTGCATGGCCATGCCCTGTGGCAGCCAGCAACACAAAGTCATCTGCAATTGCACTGGTAATGTGATCCAAGGATGCAGTTGTGGCCTCCTGCATGCGTTGCATCCCCTCCAGGATCTGCACAGTGCCCCTGTCCTGCTGCTTGGCTAACTGGCTCACCTCCACATGCAGTGCACGCACTCCAGTGGTGAGCAGCACCTGTTGCTGAAAGGATGCCCACAGCAGCTGGGTGTGCTTAACCAGACAGTCCACATCCTGGGGCTCCTGGGCGGGGCGCCGATTATCTGGGAGTGACCTGCCATGCTGCACAGCCCCCCTCTCTGGTGGAAGCTGCACTGCAGGGTCTGCTAGAGAAATGGGAACAGTAGGCACACCGGCAGTGGACCCTGTTTCCAGCTGCCTGGTGGCACCCTCAGCCTGCTGCCTTCTTCCATCCAGCTGCTGTATGCCACTCGGTGCCTGCACGGCGACACTACCTCCACCAATGCAGGGCACATCCATGCCACCACATCCGCAGTGGTGGAAGGCAGCTGTTCTGCTGCTGGCATTGCACTGGGTACTGTAACTGGCTGTGCTGCCAGCAGGGGAAACATGCCCACAACATCACCCATGTTGTCCAGGAGGTGTGTGAAGTCATCATCGGAGTTGGACCCCACCCCGATCTGTGTCTCTATACACAGGACACCAAGGCTGGCATCCTGCAGGATCACATCCAGAGCTTCATTTGACCCTAGGTCTAGGACACCCACAGGCACCATGGTGTAGATCCACAGCCTGTTGGGACCCTGGATGCTGGTGGAGGTTGATGGTTTGTCCTCTGGGGCAGTGCTGGCATCTAAGGCTGCCGCTGCCAGTGTCCCATCCTCTGCACGGAGGCATGATGATGCTACAAGAGAAGGATGACATGTCAGTGATGCATTGCCCACATGTGCCCCCATACACTGCTGCCGCATGCTACCTGCAACATGGCATGTATGTGGGTGTGCACACATGCCCATGACATACAGGAGGGCCGCATGCACACCAGCATGCCCATGTACGCACCCTCTGGGCCACCAGCTGTGTGTGGCTGACCTACATACCATGCAGTGATGGGCTGCCACCCATCTGGAAGCCTTCTTCAGCGCACACCCTCCACCGAGGTGCAGTGGATGGTGGTTGCCACCGACTCCTCCATTGGCATCAGTGTGGCGCATCCACTGGCCCTCCTCCAGTGGCATTCCAGGATGCACTGATGGCTGCCACCTTCTCCTTTATAAACCGCCCGTCTGTCCCGACCTTCTTGTGGCACTCCTGAACTGACAGCTAGTGGCTGCCATGCTGGTTCACATAGGTCACCACCTCCTCCCATGCCACTGCTCTGTCCTGTGGTTTGCCTGTGGCACTGCTCAACAGGGCCTCCCTGTCGAGGTAAGCCTCAAACAGGTCATTCATCTATCCCTTCCTGAAGTTGGGCCTTCACTTCCTTGCAGGCCCCCACTCCTTGCCCTCCTCCTGTGCTATGTTGCCTCCTGTGAACAAGGACAGCACAGTGCATCATTGGCAGCATCTCCCTGGTCCGTCCCACATTGCAGTGCTGTCTGCTGCCAGTGTGCTGCTATGGCATCCACCACTTACCTATCAAGGTTGCATTACCAGTACATGGACTGTGCTGTTCCTTGAAACTTATGAGGTGCAACGCATGCAAAAGAGGTTGTGCGCAGCGGTAATGCTATGCTAATGCACCCCACTGTGCCATGCATTGGCTGATGAGATCATTTGCATATGGCATCTGAATATCGAGATATTGAGCCGTGCGCAATAGTATTGCACTGCAACAAGTGGTGGCGCAATGCGCAGTGCGCAGGCCTGCAGTGTGGATGCGCTGCAGTGCCATAGTGTCAATCATGCAAGATGCGTGACCAGCGCGATGTATTGGCACTGCGCAAGCCGCACATGGCCAGCTATGTGCATGGTCATGCATGACGGCATGTTCCCTATCGCGAACATGTGCACGTTGCACTGGCCACAGACCTCTGACCTCTGGGTCACCTCCATGATCCCCTGACCCCACTGGGCCACACCTACTGCACATGTCCAGCACTGCATGATGGCCGGGTACTGTGCATTGTCCCACACATTGGGCATCCAGCACCTGTGGCAGCCACGCGCACCTGTAGCCGCCATTTCGCCACTGAACCGAGCAAGAGCCATGGCGCAGGCTTGGAGCCACTGTGCATGTAATTGGACCGATATGGAGGTGGTCAACCTGCTCAACTGTGTGGAACCCTACAGCTCACAGATGTTTGGCCAGGTACCCTTGCAGCAGGTCTGGGGCAGTGTGTGGCAGGACATATCTGTTAGCCTGGAGAGGAGGATGGGGGTTTCCAGGATGGCTGAGCAGTGTAGGCACTGGTACAGTGACCTGATGAGCGGGGACCCTGACTGGCTTTGGAGGCTTCAGGCACACATGAGGTGTGGTGCAGTGCCATAGCCAGGTAAGTGATCCCATGTTGCATGTCTGCCCTGGTGCTGTACTGTGGTGTTGGCTTTGCTGCCTGGCATGACTGCGGTGGGGTACACTGTCATTGTGTGCATCACTGAGTGGCATTGCCAGCTGCTGCTTGTGCTGTAATGCAGCAGTGCTGTCATGTGGGATGTGTCGGGCAGGGGCATACCCTGTGCACAGAGAGCTGGGGGGCAGCTGCTGTGGTTGGGTACTAATGTGCACCTGTCTTCTTTCCATTCCCAGGGCTGGAGGAGCACAGGCAGGCCAGGGCTGCAGTAGCTTGTGACCAGGCCATGGACCCTGATGGGGGAAGACCTGCACAAGCGGCACCACAGGGGGCAGGTAAGCACTGTCATGGTCCTTCTCACTGTACAAGGGGGTGGTGGTGGGGAGTGAGTGTGGGCATGGCTGCCTGTGCCATGAGCTATGGCAACTTTGTGTGTCGCACTGCGTACGATGCATGCCACTGTGGCTTATCCATTGGATATGTGTGCCGGCTGTTGGTGGGGTGGGCATGCGCCCTTATGCCACTGTTGTTGCTGCAGTGCTGCCAACACAGTGTGCCATGTGACCATCACTGTGCAGTTGTGTGGCCATTGTGCGGTGGGGACCACCTCTGTGCAACATCATGGTGCACCATGTTGCTGACTGGCGTTGGCCCACCCACCTGCAGGTGTCCGTTCCGGGCTCTCCGGGGTGTGTGGTCCAGCTGACCATTGTGCACTGTGGGTGGGCATGGTTCCTTAGGCCATTGCACTGATCACCTGTTCTATCCCTTGCTATAGGTGTCCAGCATCTGACATGGAGAGTGCCACAACAAATGCTTGGCCAGCTTATGAGGCAGAATTTGCTGGTGGTAGGTATTAAGTATCTTGAAGATAGTCATTGCCATACAGTGAAATATGGCAGCAGAGTGGAGGGAGTGATGGCTTGCTGTGGCAGCTGGGTGGGGCTGTCGCTGATGTTGCTGATGTTTGACCCCATTTCCACTGTTGCACCTTCCCCCTCCAGTCCCCCTCCCACTGTACAGTTGCTGTTCCCTGTTCCTTCCCTCACTGTACCTACCCTTTCCCAGCCCCTGTTATATTTGTAAATAGTTCTTTCATATAAATATTTTCTAATATACCTGCTTGTGTCTGTGTCTGCTTTGCAGGTGGCATCTGGAGCCATGCTGCAGTGGCCCAGTATCTGTCTGTGTTGTGTGCATGAGAGGGGGCACGTGTTGTGCATTTGTAATTCCCTGCTGTGTTGTGTCCCATTGTGGTGGTGTCCATCCCCTGGGTCAGTGGCTGTGCATTGGGGTACCCATGGGGTGGCAGTCAGGGGTTTGTGGCTGGTGTGGTGGCTCATAGCCATGGTCATTGTTCAAGTACTGTCCACACACTGTGTTGGGGTCCTCTGCTTGGCATTGGGTGGCCTGTACCTTGTGGTCTACCACACTGCCTGCATCCTGGCCCATTCAGTGCCCACTGTGTGGGCTCCCTGTGTGCCTGTGTGGCATGTGTGTGCTTGGCTGCATGGTCCTAGGTGTGGTCTGCTATGGTCTTGTAAGGGGGGCATGGCCAGCAGCCTGCCTTGGGGGGTGGGGGGCTCCCTTGTTGGCCCCTCCGTTGGCCGTTGGCACCTCCTGTCACTTGTTATCCATGCCACTGTTGTGTTCTGGGGTCCAGTGTCTGGGTGCCTGTTTGTGCCCTGCTGTACCCTGCTGATGGAGGCCTGCTGTGGCCGCTGTCACTGTGCTTCTATGGCTCTGTCCCAGGGTCTGTCTCTGTGCCTTGTCCCCTCTGTTGCTGTGCTGCTCTGCGCTGCCACGGTTGGGCTGGAGCATCTCTGTTTGTGCCATGGCACAACTCTGCCATACTCAGCCATGTTGTGCTGGCACTGTTTGGCCTGTGCAACCTGTGAATATGGCTCCAGTTGCACCATGGTGCATTAGATTTGCACTGCCCCAGACTTGCTGGCCTTTGGCACATTTTTGAATATCCGGGCCTGGGAGTAATTTACACATGACACTGCAAATCCAATTAAATCATGTTTTCTCTGCATAGAAATAAAGCCAAATTAAAAAATAATTATTATTACAATTATAAATAATTACATTAAACAAAAACTGAGGGAGCTAATGAGCAGCTAAAGCAAGCAGCCATGTCTCTCTCAAGCTTCTTAACCTAGCACTAGAAAAGCACTATTAAAATTGCTTTTTTGAATTACTCACTTTCTAAAATTGCTCCAGCAAAGAAGAACTCTTTGCAAATTACTAGGACGATGGAAGAACTTCTTTCTACCTAGAGCTGGCAGCATTGAGAGGCAGTGAACAGAATCAGAAGCAGCAGGCTTAGGGAGCGGGACCAGAGACCTGTGCTGATCAGGAGGCCTTGGAGGGGCAATGATGGCTTTTTTGGCAGATGGTCTCAGCCCAGGTTCTTGCAGCCCTGAGCCCTAAGCTGGATGGCTTGGCAGTAAAACTGACCAGGCAAAGCAAATAAATTTCTGAGGTGGTGTCCCATATGTCAGCGGTTGAGGACTGCACAAAGGGGCATCTTAGCAAAATCCAAAGGCAGGACAAGAAAGTGGAGAAGCCGGAGAAAACAGTTGATTGGCTAGAAAACATCAACTGGAGGAGCAATTTATGAATTCAAAGTTTACCTGGAAGTGCAGAGGGAGCTGACCCACTGAGCTTCTGTGAACAACTGCTACCCAAACTTCTCAACCTGGACTGCAAAGGGGGTTATATCAAGCTGGACAGTGCCTACTGGGCCCTGGCCCTGAGACCAACTGCATGCGAAGTCACAGACAAATCATCATGCATCTCCACAACGTTGGATAGATAGATAGATAGATAGATAGAGACAGATAAATAGACAGAAACTTTATTTATATAGCACTTCTTCCTCAGAGAGATTAACACAGTTTGAAAAACAATACATAGCATAACACATAACAGACATATTAACATATGGCAAAGATCTCCATAAAATTCTTATCTATCATACATTAGCACAACTCACTAATAAAATAATGAAACTAGAAACAATAGATCAGTGGATCCACAAATCAATAAATAAATAACTAAATCAGCAGTCAGACCATCTTTATTAGCTTAAATCAGATGCTGGAATAAACAAAAGCATTTTTAATCCTCTTTTGAAGGTTTCCAACAAGGGTGCCTCCCTTAAGTGTCTCAGTAAAGAATTCCACAGGGTTGGTGCGGCAGCTGAAAATGTACGATCACCAGAATGCACCAACCTGGCCCTGGGAGCCAGAAGGAGGCAACCCTCAGAGGAATAGAGAGCCTGAGACAGGAGATGAGAAAGTAGGAGGTCTTGCCAGTAGGCTGGTCCTCCTCCATGCAGGGCTTTATAAATCAGCAATCAGACCTTGAAGACAATCCTCCTCCTGACTGGCAGCCAGTGCAACTCACAGAGGGCAGCTGTGACATGGTCAGATCTCAAAAACATCAGTCAACAGCCTAGCTGCCATGTTCTGCACCAGCTGAAGCCAGCAGAGATTGCCTCCAAAAAGCCACCATACAGGGCATTGCAGTAGTCCAGCCTGGATGTGATGAAGGCGTGCACCAAGGTGGTAAGGTTGTCAGCTGGTATCAAGGCTTGGATACGGGCAATGTTTCTCAAATGGTAAAAAACACTTTTGATGATGGCCGACACCTGCACATCAAGTGTCAGGCCGTCATCAAGGAACACTCCCAAATCCTTTTCTCGAACAGAGGGGGCCAGGGGAACACCCTCAGAACAAGTCCAGGGGGATCCCCAAGTCCACCATGATAGTCTAGATCCACCACTAGTACCTCCGTCTAGTCTGGTTTGAGTCATAGCCAATTGTGAGTCATCCAGTTCTGAATTTTCTCCAGGTAGGTGTTAACCAAGGAGGTGCCAACTGGTATTGAGTGCAAAAGACAGGTATAGCTGGGTATCATCAGCATAACAATGAAAACCCAGTTCATACCACCTGATAATGTCTCCCAATGGCAGCATGTACACCGTGAACAACAAGCTTGACAGGACTGATCCCTGCAGAACTCCACACAACAGAGGCATCAGGCTAGATGAGACTAACTCCATCATCACCATTTGCACTCTATCTGTGAGGAAGTACCTAAACCAGTTGATGACGATTCCAGTTAGTCCCTCACCAATTCTGCAGTTGGTCCAGCAACACCTCATGGTCCACAATGTCAAATGTTGCTGAAAGATCAAGGACAACTAAGATGGTACACTCTCCCCTAGTTCTTGCCACTCGGAGATTTATTTATTTATTAAGCATCAGTTTACAACCTTTGAGCCAGAGGCTCGTTTACAAAGGTACCTCGTCACAGAGAGGACAATACAGTGAAAACAACTTGGTACAGAGAAAAACAGTGTACAGTTTTTTTGAGGATACAGGAGGACAAATGAGATCAACAATTTACCACATACAGGATTGGTGAAATTAACATTGTTCAGGGAAATAACTACAACATCAGAAAAAACATAGGATATCAATACAGTGTGTTTTAGTGGAGTCAACAGAGAGGTAACAGGAACCAAGGGTAGAGAAGGTAGAGGATTTGAGCAGCCAACAGGGGGCTTTGTCAGAGAGCGAGCAAGATAGCTTAGAAACAGCAACATCTGTGAGTAGTGAAAAGGTGGAGGTCATTAAGCACCCTCACCATAGAGTTCTCTGTACTATGCCCAGATCTAAACCCAGACTGGAAGCACTCATAAGCTGCAGAGGAAGCAAGACACATCTCTAGCTGAATGGTCACCACTTTCTCTAGAACCTTCTCTAAGAATGGGAGGTTTGAGACCAGTCTGTAGTTTGCTGAGACACTCCAGGTCCATCAAGGATTTCTTCAGTATGAGTCTGACCAGGGCTTCTTTCAATGCCACCAGAAAGAACCCACTCTTAAGGAAACTCCAGATAATCTCAGCAACCACAGGTCCTATCAGATCCACACAATCAACAAAAAGTCAGGTTGGGCCTAGGTTCACATCACAATATGTTGGGCGCAGCTTCAAAACAATGTCAGCCACCTCATCGACTCCAACCGGATCAAACTCAGCCCATACAAGATGGGTGCCCTGACAAGCCTCAGATCAGGCCAAACAATCCTTTTTTTCATGGTGATGAAAGATATCTTGGTCCTGATCAAGGACACTTTGTCAGCAAAGTGCACAGTAAACTCTTCACATCTTGTACTTGAACCTGCTCCTCCTCCCCAGAGACAGGATGAATGTAATAGCACATCCACTGTGCAAAAGGGCTGAGCTGGTCTGTTTCTTGCGACAGCAATCTTCCTTGACAAAAACTCTGCCTTCTTTCAGGAGATTGCCCCCAGATAGTCACCATAATGTGACTTCAGGGTCAATTTGTCCTCCATCAGTCCACATCTCTTTCAGTACCACTACAACCACCAACCATTTGTATTTAACTCCCTGAGCTCCCCTCCAAACCAAGGGAGCCTTCGGTGAGTAGACAAAGATAGGACATGGACAGATGCGACTGAGTCGAAGGCCACATCGACTGCCCTATTATAGGCTGCCACTGCCTCCTCTGGCCTGGTTGCACACTCAGTCTCCACACTTGATAGGTCCAGCACCACTTGTAGTCTTGTTGGGCTGTACCGGACCATCTCCACAGAGGATGGACCCTTGGGGAGGCCCCAAATATGAACCTCCCTGTGCTATGATCTGACCAAATGACCGGATCAATCCTGAGGTTATCGACCCCCAGACCCAGAGTGAACATCAGATCAAGTGTGTGACTGTGTGAGTGGGTAGCTGAGGTGACAATTTGTGACAGGCCCAGAGCTTCCATACTTTGCAGGCGATCATGTCCAAAAGACGAGATTCCGTCGACAACCCAGGCATTGAAATCCCCCAGAATCAACCATCTGGCAGACTCCAACACCAGGCTGGGGGAGAAGTCTCCGATCTCTTGCACAAATTCCCTTTCCTCACCGAATGGGCAGTAGATCAGAAGGGTCCTGTAGCCTGAACCAGGACTCCCTCACATGGCAACACTCTCAAATGACCTAGTAGGACTCACTGGTAGCACCGTGAGGCCCAGGCTGGCTTTAAAACAAATGGCCAAATCCCAGCCTCTGCGATCCTACACAGAAACACAGAAACATAGAAGTTGATGGCAGATAAGGACCGCAAGGCCCATCCAGTCTGCCCATTTCTTTTTCTACCTTATGAACGTGCCATAGGCCTTTGCTCTGTCAATGGTCCATCTATTCATACGCATCTGTATTGCTCCCTTATGCCTATCCCATGCCTGTTTGAAGCTCTGCACTGTATTCATATCCACCACTTCCTGAGGTAGGCCATTCCATGCATCCACCACCCTTTCTGTGAAAAAGAACTTCCTCACATTACCCCTTAATCGGCCTCCCTCTAATCTCATGCTGTGTCCTCTTGTCCTGCAATTTTTCTCATATTGAAACATGTTGTACTCTTTCACCTTGTTAATGCCCTTCAGGTGTTTGAATGTTTCAATCATATCACCTCTGTCCCTCCTTTGCTCCAGGGTATGCATATTGAGTTCAGTTAATCTGTCCTCATATCTTTTCTGATGCAGTCCCTGCACCATTTTGGTTGCCCTTCTCTGGACTGCCTCAATTTGGTTAATGTCCTTGTGAAGGTGTGGCCTTCAGTACTGCATGCAAAACTCCAGATGGGGCCTAACCAGTGTCTTGTAAAGAAGAATTATTACTTCTCTCTTCCAACTTGTGATACCCCTACTAATACACCCCAATATCCCTCTAGCCTTACCTACTGCTTTAGTTTTCTGCTTGGATGATTTCAGGTCATCAGTGATGATGATGCCCAAGTCTCTTTCTTCCCTTGTGACTGCCAGCAACTCCCCACCCAGCCTAAAGGTGGCTTCAGGGTTTCTCTTCCCTATGTGCATTATCTTGCACTTCTTTGCATTAAACCCCAGTTGCCACTCTACTGACCATTTTGCAAGTTTATCCAGATCTTTTCTCATTCTGCCCACACCATCTGGATCATCTACTCTGTTGCAGATCTTTGTGTCATCTGCAAACAGACAAACCTTATCCTCCAGTCCATCTGCAATGTCACTGATGAAGATATTGAAGAGGAATGGCCCCAGGACTGATCCCTGAGGTACCCCACTTGTGACTTGCATCTCTTCTGACTGTGTACTGTTTACCACCACTCTCTGTTTTCTGCCCGTCAACCTGTTCACCACCCAGTTGACCAACGTCTGACCCACCCCGAGCCTACCCAGCTTATTAATCAATCTTCTACGTGGAACAGTATCAAAAGCTTTGCTGAAGTCAAGTTAGGCAACATCAACTGCTCCCCCTCAGTCCACCAGTCTGGTTACCCAGTCAAAGAAATCTATGAGATTAGTTTGTCAGGACCTTCCTTTTGTTAACCCATGCTGTCTTAGATCCTGTGCTCCTATGGATTTCAGGTGTTGCACTATCCTTTCCTTAAGGACTGTCTCCATAATCTTGCCGATTACTGAGATAAGACTGACTGGTCTGTAGTTTCCTGCCTCCTCCCTGCTTCCACTCTTGTGGAATGGGATCACATGAGCCCTTCTCCAGTCTTCTGAGACCTCTTCTGTGCTCAGAGAATCACTAAACAGTTCTGATAATGTCTCTGCTAGTTCCACCCTTAGTTCCTTTAGTACCCTGGGATGCATGCCATCAGGTCCCATTGCCTTGTCCACCCTGAGCTTATCGAGCTCTTGTAAGACCTTTTCTTTTGTGAAGGGACTAGTGCACACCTCCCTCCCCACTGTGTCCACGGTGCAGAGCTGTGGGCCCTGCCCTACCTTCTCTTCAGTAAATACTGAGTATAAGTATCTATTTAGGATAGCTGCTTTTTACATGGTCCTCCTCCTCACACACACCCTTATCCCCTTTGATCTTTGCAATACCCCTTGTGGAATTTCTACTTTCACTAATGTATCTATAGAAGGTCTTGTCACCTTCTCTTACTGTTCATGCTAGTGTTTCCTCAGTTTGGGCCTTTGCCTGCCTTACTGCCTTCCCTGCTCCCCTTAGGGAAGTTTGGTATGCCTCCCTATCTTCATCCTGCTGCATTCCCTTACATTTACTGAAGGTCAGCCTTTTGGCTCTGACCTTTTCTGCTACTGTGTTTGAGAACCAAAGTGGTTTCCTTCTTTTGCACTTCCTTTTCTCACTAACACAATGGGATGTTACTTCAAGTATTGCATCTTTAATGCTTGCCTATTTTGCCTGTACCCCCTCAGGGCGTGTATCACAGGTTACCCAGCTGGTACCACTGCTTCCAAAGCAGGAGCAGCATTTTCATCTAGCCAGATATCTGTGATGCATGCCAGGCATACTGAGGCAACCAAGTCTGTTATTATTGCAGTTTTGTTCCTTATCAACCTGGCGTTGCAAAGCTCAGCCCGAGTAGGATTATGGGTGGCAGCTGGAACAGCCCCCTGCCCACTATCAGAAGTGGAGCACTTGGGTATGGGAATCAGGCAAGGTTAACAAGCAGTGCATATTAAAAGCCTACAGGGCAGCCCAGAAAGTAACATATGGGGGGGTTCCATCTTTACCTTTATCAGGACTATTCCCAGTAGTACAGAAAAAGAGGCAGAGTTTTGGCCCAATCATGGATGACTTGTGGTCCCACAAAATTGACTTAATTTTTATTTTCTCAGCTGTGGATTACTTTACATTTAATGGCACTCCATACACTAACTGGTAATCCATGGAGCACAGGCGTTTCATCCAAGACACTATCAACAAAAATTGATGGGCTGATTTGGATTAATCAGTAGTGGGCCCTTATTCTTTGTTTATAGATATTTAGTGTTCTCCGCTGTGGCTGTCCCTTTCCCTGAATTTGTGGTCATTTTCTTTGGGCAGATCAACCATCTCTGTAAGCAGAACTCAGTTCCACCTAATACTCCCTGTCCTACATGGGCATTATACCATGACTGCTTAACTTTGTAGTCATTATAGAATGCTGCTGTACATACTGGATGAACTTTGTTAGTATATGACAGATTTAGGAATTCTAGTCACCAGTGATTTCAAACCAAATGGACACTGTGAGGAGGTGACAAGAAAAACCTTCCCTATACTGGGTTGTATTAATAAACACATCTCTAGTAGAGAAAAGGAGGTGATATTACCACTTTATAGAAAACTGACTAGGCCCCATTTTGACTACTGTGTTTATTTCTGGGCTACTTCATTCAAAACCTATATTAATAAGCTGGAATGGTTCAACGCAGAACAACAAAATTAATAAATGGTTTAAAAACTCTGAGATATGAAGATAGATTAAAAATTCTTAATCTACATTCATTGGAATACCGACAGATGAGAGGGAACCTGTGCCTAGTATTCCTTGCATTCAACAACCCAGACTTATGGGACAATTTTGGCCTCCAGTTAAGTACTAGATTATATGCAACCAGATCACATGTGTTGCATCTGAAGGGATATGTAAATCATACTCACAAAAGGGTAACTTGATTCTCTGAAAGGGTGGTCTCACCAAGAAATAGTCTCCTACCTGAGATAGTGAGAAGTAGTACAATAAATGAGTTCAAGACAAAGCTAGATAGATATTGTACAGAGAAGAGAAGAGAATTACTGGGTATATTTTGTAAGTGTTTTGAGCATATAAGGACAATTTTGTCCACTTTGCTCATATTCAACAGTATCTATGAACCTATAACTCAGTATGGAGAGACTACAATTTCTGAAACTGGTGCCAGTCCCTATCCTCCACATCACTTCTGGTCTCAAAATTGCTTTTAACATTTTGCTTGGTTTTACAGGTGGATGGTGTTGGGGTTGTGACATGCGATGGCAAGGCAGCAAGGATTACCTTCAAGATGGCATCTGAGTTGCACTCAATCCTGTAAGGCATCCTTGTTTCTGCTGACTCAGACCTTTGTATTTCCCACCAGTGTGAACGTAGTGATGCACCGTCTCAAGGATGTGGAAAGAGAATCTGGATTTCCATGCTGGTCTATTGGTAACTATGGTGGCAGTGGTCCTGATCAAATGAGTAATCAGAACAGGGAATATCTACAGACAATGCATATCCTTGTACTGGACTACTTTGGATGCTGGTTATGTTCTCATTGCATTTTGAAGGTGCTTCCTGGGGATGGGTAACTGTGGACTGGGAGGAGAGGATCACTGAAGAAGTTTCAAACCAGTTGTACTGTTCTGGGTTCCTAGTCTCTTCAGATAGGGATGGATGTGATGCTGAGGGGGGATCTGGGTGGGGCCAACTGACTGCATATCGTAAGGGAGTTCCAAAACTCATACTACTGTCTGGTTTGAAGTACACAACAATTATTTAAAGGAAGACTCCTTAAACAGCCTCAAGGGATACGGGGAAAAACAAAAGAGAGGAGGGTGGCCAGATCTACCTCTTTATTGAGGGACAAATTGGTGTTCATTATTTGGTGTGAGGAAGTGGGGAGGCAGAACGACACTATGGCCTGGTAAACATCTTAGGCAGCAATCCATCTGCTATGCATTGGATTACATTGAGTTTTGTGATGGTTATCCTGCTTGTATTCTATGTTATACTGTATTTTCTGTACATGATAAATTTCTACTTGATTGTTGTTTACATCTCAAACATTTTTTTCAAGTGATGCTCTGGCCTCATTTCTTATCTGTTTACAACAGAGGGGCAGCCATGCTCCACTGGGGATGGGTTTAACCTGGACGTCCAGATGTAGGGTTCTGTGTGGGAAGGCCCTGGCCCCACCTGACCTCTTAGTTTCTCTAAAGTCTATTGATTTGATTCATGTCATATCCTAGAATGTCTGGGGATTCCCCATTCCTGTAAAGACAAAAAAAACTCTTACAACATTCAAATAAAGTACCATGCACATGGCTTTGCTACAAGAAATCCACCTCACTCCCCAAGAACATTGCAAGCTAGAGACTGACAGGGTGCGAAAGTGTTACACCACCTCCTATAACTCCTATAAAGGGGGAAGGGCGGAGGTCTTAATACAGAAAAACCTGCCCTTTAAAATGGAAAGGGTGGTGGCCAGCCTGTCAGAGGGTTCTTATGTATTTGTGAAGGGGACTCTGGAACATAGAGGGTGACGTTTGTGTCAGTCTACACCCAAGCTGTTACAGATCCAAAGTTTTTCTGTGACATCCTAGCACTGATTCAAAAAGAAAATTGTGGGGCCGTTATATTGGGGAAAATTCAATTGCACTTTGGATATTTCTTTAGATAGGCATTCTGGAGTTAGTTACAATGTTACTGTAGTGAAGCAATGGAGGCAGGGGCTGCTGGATCTGGAATTAGTGGATGCCTGGCACATATCCAATCTCCACAACCATGACTACACTTTCTTTTTAAATCCAGATGCATTGTGGTCTTGAATTGGCTACATTTTTGTGCCTTGGGTGTGGTACAACAGGGTACAACATGCAGATCAGAGAGATAACAGTCTTGGACCATGTACAGGTGATGTTGCAATCCACTTGGGGGGGCAGTGGGATGGGATGGGCAGAAGGCATGGCACTTTGCAGTGCACTTGCTGACATATGAGGAATTCTGGGAGTACATCTCCACCCACTGGGAGATATATATCTACTCTAATAAGGCAACTGCCCCCAATGTTAGGGTGTTTTCTGAAGCAGAGATGGGGTATATGAGGGGAATGCAAATCTTGTACAGTACATGGCAGAAATTATAAAGGTTAGAAGGGAAAACAGCAGAACCTGGAGAAGAAGCTTAAGGCACTGGAGGTAAGATCCTATATGGACTAATCTACGTACTGTCATCATCAGCTGGCAGCAGCTAGTGAGGCATTTAATCTCCTGCTTAGAGAGGAAACACACACCTCCCTATTCCAGTCCAAACAGTGAGTCTTTGAATGGGGCAACAAGCCCAGTCCATTGTTTATTTATCTCACTTGGGGGAAAGAACTGCAAATGTAACCACCAATATTAGGGTGCTGGGGAAAGCATAGTGAATACCGCTGCAGATATGGGGAAGGTGTTTGCATCCTTTTGTGAGAACCTCTGTAGTTCTGACTGCCAGGGCTGAGCAGAATAGGGTAGTCATTTCCTGGAGGGCAACACATTCCCGCAATTGACCCAAGAGCAAGCAGAGACATTGGGGGCAAATGTATCACCTGAAGAGGTAGGTAGGGCAATTTAATCATTTCAAAAGAGTAAAGTCTGCGGCCCTGATGACTTTTCAGGGAATATTTTAAGCATCTGTAGGGTCCCCATAGTGACTGCCTGGGAAAGGTGTATAATGAAGGATGGGAGGAGAGTGTCCGCCCCACACTTGTCATGAGGCACAGATTTGGGAAATACCCAAAGCTGACCCATATCACTGCTCAACCATGACAACAAAGTTTGTGCCAAAATGTTTGCCTCCTGGTTAGAAATAGTGTTGGGCTCAGAAATCCACCCGACCAAATGGGATTTATCAATGACAGGTTCTCCTATCACATGTAGCAGTTGTGAAATACTGTTCACATGGGTTCTCTGTGTTTGGGAGGTGAGAAATTCATGCTGTTGCTGGACAATGAGAAGGCATGTGATATGACTGAATGGGAGTATTTGTTTAATGTGATGGAGTGGTTTGGTCTCAAACAATTCTACATAGAAATGACCAAACTATTGTATATTAACTCCACTGCCTGAATACCTATAAATGTCCATCCCTCTGACCACATCCTGCTATTTAGTGGAACATGGCAGGGGTGTCCCATATCCTGATGCTTTTTACATTGGATATACAGCTTCTGGCTATCCACATTATGGCCAGTGTGGAAATCAAGGGCCTTCCATCTCAGTCAAGTACACATCAAAAGATTACCCCATATGCAGATGAGAGTCTGTTGTATGTGATTGGCTCAGAGTCATTAAAACTGGCCCTGCTTAGCATGCTGGTGGACTTCTTACACTTCTCTGGATACAAAGTCAGCTCACAGAAGTCTTGCCTTAGGGGGGTAGCCTGAACACAGCTGGGAACACTGCATACCCCCTTTGCAATTATGAGAGACCACAGAACATATCTGGGCTTGTGTGTTGGCTCTATTGTAGAGGAACTATGTGCTCTAAATTACATGAACCTCCTCACAGTACATTTGGCTGAGTTAGAAAGATGGCATACAATGACCCCTGTCATGCTTGGACTGCCTAAATTTAATTAAGACACCATTACTGCCTAAAATTTTGTACTCAATGCAAATGCTTCTCATAGGACTCAATAGAGAAGATAGGCAGAGACTGGAGGTGGCTTGTGTCAAATTTCTACAGGCAGGAAATCATCCTATGGATAGTCTAGTGGGGCTCAAGAGGGACATCCATCAGAAAGGATTAATATTCCTGATATACATTGTTATTAGGTGGCACAGACTCAGTTTATTCATGACTGGATCACCCAGACTGACAGAGCCCAATGGTACTGTATGACCTAGAGTGCAAAGGAGCTCCCATATTCTCCACACACCTACCTAGCAGTGGGCGGAAGAACCAAATATAATAGGCTGGCCACTAAAATCCCACTGGTAGAAAGGACAATATTGGCCTGAGTGGCTATGTGCAAGGAGAGACAAGCTGCTATGGAAAACACCCTTCCACTAGAATACAACCCTGAGTTCCTATCGGGATGGATGGGGGGGAGGAAGTAGCCAGGGATGGTGACAACGAAGTATTCAGTGCTTGGGAGACATAGTAATAGAGGTTGGCATTTAGCCCTTTGAAAAGCTTAAATACTTGTGGGAGGTTTCCAACATGTAGCTTTTTCTGTACATACAGCTGAGGCACTATATGGGTGGCTTGGATAGAAACGTCCCTCTGTTAACCAAGACTGGCCCACTGGAGCAGGTCATCATAAGTGAATGGCAAAACCCCAAAAAGATTATTTCAACTGTGGTGAGTACGAATAGACTCCAAGGCCAAGACCATCTCTGAAGGTGAAAATGAGATGGCAGACAGTCTTTGGTTGCTGTATTCCAGATGAAGGCAGTCAGCAGACATACACTCAGTACGTTCAAGCACACAGTAAAAAAGAAGAGGGGACGACCACAAGAGCTGGCAATTTAAATTTTTGCATTTGACTCTTTTTTTTTTTTACAGTAAGTTGTTTCATTTCTGTCTGAGACAAGTCCGAGACTCCCATGTTGGGGGTGGGAGACAGTTGGCATTGGAAAGGAGTCGGAAATAGGGATGTCTATATTCACCCTGCAGCATGCAGCATCTGTCATCATGCCTCTGCTGCTTTCCTTTTCCACCAAGCCAATCGGCACATGACTATGCCAATTTCTTACATGGCAGGATCAGGATTCAGCACGTGAAGTGCTGTGTGGTTGTCCTCTAATTTCTCAACAGTGGCAGGGGCATGGTACAGTACTGTACTTGGTGCAGGTAGTGGTGAGCGCGGATCATAGATAATCATCATGTCAGGTGACTGGGTGGCTGAGAATTAGTTCAAACTAAACTTCAACTTATTTATTCAGCTGACTGTCAGTCTTTTATCAGGTTGTTAATGTTAATTATTAAGCAGCGGATCAGTGGTCACAGTCTGTCCGATCAAGGAAACAGGCGCAGCACAGAAGGAAGGGGATAACCGGATAAGGTGAGAAGAACAGCTGAAAGAAAAATAGTAATCCTCCAGTGTGATATCAGACCATTCTGAGCTCCTAACTGACAGACTGTATATTCCTTTTTTTTTTCAGCAGCAGAGATCAAAGACAGACAGTACTCGGGTAGGTCTCTGCACTCTATCCAGAGTAAAAACATAATTATTTTCTCATTTCTGTCCAATTCTTTCCTCAGCTTCAGCCAGCATGCTGTACCAGTCACCATACATCCTTCTGAGGAGAGGGCATAACACTGCCTCAGACCCAGGATTCGTCATTATTTATTTTGTCAAGTATCGTCTACGACAGTGATTGTTACAGGCTGCATCACACAACTAACCTATGCTGGGTGTTTGCTACTAGCCTAGCTGCAGCTGTTATAATGAATGAAGCATGGCCCTTTTGCACTCACAGGTGCTCACAGTCCTGATTGTTTGTTTCTCCCCTCTTCTCCAGTCCCATTACCTGCTGAGTTAGGCTACTCTGCTGACTGACCCATCTCTCTTCCTTGCCCCTTCAGTGTGTTGAGCTACTGCTGCGGAGCAGTCCAGTTTCCTGATCCATCATGAGTGGAAATCTGTAGTTCACTGCATCTGGTGTGACTCCAATCCTAGTGCTGTTCTCATAGCTTTTAAGCTCCAACAGTATTTTTATTTTGATCTCAGATTAACACCTGTATCAACAGTGAAATCCGGTTTTCATTTGTATCTCCCCACTCCCAACTTGAGGATGAAAACAGATATATTTCCAGTCCTCCTGTCACAGTCAACAACACTAAATGAATAAATATATAACTGAAATGTGTAATTCCACTTTTCCCATTTCTTTTGCTCTTCTTTACTTTACTTTTTCCTCTGTTGCCAATTGAAAGTAAATTCCCAATAGTGGAATTAGTTATTAGTTCATCATTTTGATTTCTACTGTGGCATTAATTATTACCTATTCTTGTTTGTATTTGTAAGCATTAACACAGGACAGGGTGTGGGGTATTCTGGATAAACACATGCCTAAGGGTGTAGTGAGGCACGAGGCTCAGCCAAGTGACTTACTGCCCCTTGAATTGCATTTATCCAAAATAACCCACACCTCGGAGTGTATTATTGCTCTTCTAAAATGTGTATCTGTTGAGAAATGGCTATATTATTAAAGAAAAATAAAGAAAATGGAAAAAAAAGTCTGTATCTGTGTGAAATAGTCCCTGCACTTTCTTTAAGTTGTTAGGGACACTGTTCGGTGAAGTGCTGTCACTAGGGAGCACTGAAGGCAGCCGCTGAGTCACTAATCAGGCCCCAGGGAAGACTGTGACACATATCTTAATGCAGCTTTCAAAGATGTTGCTGTGGGACATCTCATTTTTTTTTTAACGTCATTGAAACAGCTCGCAAGCCAATCGGGCATGTTTTATTTATTTATTTATCTATTTATTTATTTATTTATTTATTTAAGAGTTTAACCAGGAAGGCATATTGAGCGGGGTACCGCTCGATTCCAGATGCGTCCTGGGGACATAGGGTGCAGGGTAGACATAATAACAGTGTACATCTAACAGGCAATTCTATAGTACAAATAATTAAGATCTAGGTGTAATTCCAGCGACAGGGTGTGAACATAACAATAGCGAGGAATGCAGAGTAAAAGATACCAGCAAAATTGGCATTTAGTTGAGATACAGTAGGTGGGAGTACGAGCTGCCAGTCTTAATATATAGATAGTGGTAGGAAGTGACAACATTACAATGTTCAGCGGACTGCAGAAGGTTAAGAGCGAGCCTCCGAGCACCGGAGCTGTGGTGTAGACATCCGAGGCCTAAGTGCATGTGCAGGAGGTAGAGAAGTGGGCACGGAGGCAGACGTTAAGTTGCAGGGAGTCAGGGGTATGCCTGATGGTGGCAGGCAGCTCGTTCCAGAGTTTGGGCATACAACATTTGAAAGCAGATAGTCCTTTGGCTGTTCCCATGAAAGGGATATGGAGAAATCTGGAGTCCGCACTTCTAAGGGAGTATGCGGGTTGGGGCTGCGCGTGAGCGTATTGCTTCAGATATGGGGAAGGGACTGCGACCAATATTTGGCCATAGATTTGGCAGTGGATCTGTCTCATGGCTTGGAGCGAGGGCAGGGCTAGGGAGCTATATAAGTCACAATGGTGGGTCGTCTTCGGGCATTCCAGAATGAAGCCATAGAAGGAATGGAAGAGTATGTCCAGGCTGGCCAGGGAGGAGGGTGGAGCAGAGGCATAGACTATGTCGCCATAGTCATGAAGTGGGAGAATTATCTTTTTAACAATTTCCTTACGGGATGGAATTGGGATGCAGCCCTTGTTGCGAAAGAGGGCGCCAAGTTTAGGGTGGAGCTTCTTGTGGATTGATTCAATGTGTGAGGATAAATCCAGGTGTTGGTCAAGCCAGACCCCCAGGGTATCTGAAGGAGGTCCATACCTCCAGTGGGGACCCATCCAAGGTTAGGAAGGAAGGCAGGATGGCTTGGAGGGAGAGTCCTGCCTTCGAGCCAAAAGTGAGTGAGACAATTTTCTTGGTGTTTAGGAACAGCTGGTTGGAGCGGAACCACTGCTTAACTAGGTTGAAATCCTGTTGCAGGGCATTGATCACCATTCCTGAGGATGGGCCAGACATGTACATTACGGTGTCGTCCACGAACATGTGGATGGATGTGTGTAGGCAGGCCTTTGGGAGATCATTCAGGAAAACAGAGAAAAGTAACGGGCCCAGGACTGAGCCTTGGGGGACTCCAGTAGTGACTGGCAGGGGAGTAGAGATGCGTGGACCAATCTTTACCTACTGATGTCTGCCTACCAGGTATGCATGAACCCAGATTGTGGCATGGCCAGATAGTCCGGCGTCTTATAGTTTGGTGAGTATCAGTGGGTGGGAGATGGTATCAAAGGCCTTGGCCAGGTTGATAAAAATGGCTGAGGTGATATGCCCTTTGTCCATACCGGTGAGGATGTCATCCTTAATAGGGAGGTGATGGTTGAGTGTGACTTGTGGAAACCAGACTGGTAGGGGGAGAAGAAGGAGGGTGTGTCTAGGTATTGGGAGAGCTGGGCAAGAGCAAGGTGCTCCTGCAGTTTGACCAGGATTGAGAGGAGGGAGATGGGGCGCTGCCTTTAGGGAGGAGTATGACAATTGCCTGCTTCCAAGCATCTGGAATTTTGACTATTGAGAAGGAGAGGTTGAATAGGTTGGCCAGTGGTGTGGCTATTGCAGGGGCAGATAAATATAGCAGTTTGGCATCCAGGCCAGTGGGGCATTTGCCTTTGTTGGGATTGAGAGCCCGCAGTGCTTTTAGCACTTTGACTGGAGAGACTGGATGAAAGAAGAAACTAGGGTGCTCGGAGGACGTTTGAGATTTTGGGGAGGGACTCGGCACAGGGGAGGGTAGAATAATGGAAAGGAGGGACACAGCACAACTGGTGAAGAAGGTATTGAAAGTGGTGGCCACATCACCCGGTTCAGTGACGGTGGTGCCTTGGATGGTTAGGGTCGGGGATGGGGGTTGGGCAGGGGGGAGAGGAGGGATTTGATAGTTTTCCAGAACTTAGCTGGGTGATTGAGATTAGAGTTGAACGCCATCAAGAAGTAATTCTTTTTTGCCTAGCGTATAAGTTTGGTGCAGGAGTTGAGGAGGGTTCGGTAGCATTGAAGAAAAGTTTGGGAGCCTGTTGATTTAAGCAATAAACTACGACAGGGTGTTGGTGATGCTGGTTTTACCCACGCCTGGCGTGGTTTGGTCACGAGGCCGCAGGCCGAGTGACTAAACCTCGTCAGGCGTGGGTTAAACCAGCATCACCAACACCCTGAAGTGGTTTATTGCTATTATACAATGGGCAGTAAGTCAAAGTTTAAGAAGCAAAATAGTAAACAGTTTTGATTTTTAAAAATAGTGGGTTTTTTTTGGTTTTTAGCTTGATATCCTTCCTCCTTAGAAAAATAGTTCCTGTTGTAAGGTAGAACATAGTGAAAGGTATCTGTCACTTGAAGTACTAAAACACACACGCACACACACACGTTCTTTTTTTAATATAATGTGTTTTTCCTGGTGCATCAAACCTCACTGACAGCCTTCTGATAGCAAAGACTGGTCGTTGCCTGACAGCCTGAGCAGTCACACCAGGTTTATGTACTGTTTTTTTTTTTAAGTGTGCGGAAGTTTGAAGCGCTAACTAGATGGGAGGCTGCTTACTAATATTGAAATCAGCTCCGGCTCCGGCTGAGCAGTAACGAGGAGGCTGGAACATGAGCAGTCACACCAGGTTCATGTACTGTTTTTTTTTTTTTTTTGGCAAAGAAGTTTGAAGCGCTTAATCAGACGGGAGGCTGATTACGAATATGGAAATCAGCCCGCGCCTCGATGAGCAGTAACGAGGAGGCTGGAACAGCTGGCGGTGAGGAGGTTCCGTGGCAGCAGTTTTTTTTTTTATTTCAATTAATTGCATTTTAACTGCAAGGCATGGGAGCATTTACTTTTATTAGGGAGGTGACAGTTTAAATGAAAAAGCTGTAAAGGGCTGCCTGTTGCTGTGAGTGGCCACTGTGTGATTGCGGTTATTAAGTTCTTTGAGGAGTTTAAGTTTGACCGGAGGGAGTCATAGTCAAAGGAGGGAGACGTCTACAGCCCAGAAGCTGGAAGGAGTGAGGGTCAGGTTTGGGTTTGGTGACTGTGAGGTGATTTTTAACAGACTAAGTATTTATGTTGCCGCACTTTAGCGGGATGGAAAAATGTCTTTTTGTTTTGCTTTTTGGGTCGGATTGATTTGGGCACATAGAAGTGATCACACCTTTTTGCGTTGGTAATGCTAGATTTTACAACGCTTGAAAGGTGCCAGTTAGCCAATCAGAGTGGTGGACTATAAGACCTCATTGTATAATTATGTATTTTCCATGCCTGGTCCCTGGTGTGGCATTTACTAATGATGTCGATGGAAACCCAGGGAAGGTGAGAGCCCTTACCCTTTTTTTTCTCAGGGGGGCATGGAAGTCCCATACTGCAAGGAGTCTGGTCCTGAAGGTTTCAAGAGTGCAGCCAATGGAAGGTGCCATTGGTATGAAGGACCAGTCAACATGTGCTAGGTCCTGCAGGAGAGACGTTAGGTCTAGTGATTTGTATGACTTGTGTTTAGCATCCTTGGGGGGGTGCAATGGATCTGTGTACTTTCCTGACTATGTAGGTCTTATGGTGGTCACTTATGAAGTCTGGGAGAAGACCAGCATGAGTAATCCTGTGAGGGTGGGACGTGAGGGCCCAGTCCAGTAGGGAGTGGTTTTGAGTTTTATGGTTTAGCCAGGTAGGGTGGGAGATTAGCTGTGTGAGGTTTAGTGCATTTATTTTGGTGCGCAGTTTTGCACAGTCTTTGGAGAGCCAGTTGAAATTGAAGTCACCGAGGATGTGGAGCTCACCATTTGAGGCTAATTACTTTAGTGAGTCCAGATGTTCTAGTACACTGGGCATGGGGGTATTAGGGGTGCAGTAGTAGCCTGCAACAAACAATGGGGTGGAGTTTGGGAGTGATAATTTGAGTAGTATGGAGTCTATTTATGGTGAGCGTGAGGGGATTAGAACCGAGGTGAACTGTAGCCTGGTGGAGATAAATATGGCAATACCACCACCTTTTTTCTTGAACTGGCGGTCTTGCCTGATAATCAAGTAGCCAGGGATGGTTAGCTCAGAGTCCGAGTGGTGGGGCTTTAGCCAAGTCTCAGAAATGAGGAGGACATCTGGCCGTAATGATAGGACAGTAAGTTGCAACGCTGGTAATTTGTTTAGAATGCTGCTGATGTTGAGATGCAGTAATCTGACACCTCTGGGGAGGGTAGCTGGGGGAGCGGGGTTGGACGGGGAGGGGCCAGGGTTGGGTTCTATATCACCTGCCAGTAGTAGAAGCAGTATTAAAAATTGTTTGTGGTTGTGCCAGGAGTGTCTAGACTTAAGGCAAGAATTGGGTTTGTGTGGGGCAGGCGTAGAGATGCCTGGGGCTGTGAAGCAAAGAACAGATAGTCCTGAGTGGAATGAGGGTGGCAGGATGGTTGTGCCAAACACCCTGTTGTGAAAGGGGCCATGTGGCAGCTGTTGGGTGGTGGAGGTAGAGCTAAGGGACAGGGGAGCAATGCAGGTGTAGAAAGGAGTGGGGTTGTGAGGAGAACAATTGGGAAGGGAGTCGCCTGATTGAAAAATTGTAGCTGGGATATAAAGAGCTGGGCCCAGCCACTACTCAGAGCAGTGTGAGAAGAGAAGTGGTTGGTGGGAGCCGCTGCTGGTGGTGGCAGGTAAGAAACCAAGGAGTGGCAGGAGCTGGTGAGCAGAAGAAGGTGTCAGCCTCAAGAGGGAGGAATGAGCTGATCACTTCCTGGATTACTCAGGCTGGTTGCAGGTGGTGAGTCTCTTGATTTATTAGTTATATGGGGGTTATTTAGTCTGGTTAAAAACTTATAGACAGTACTGCTAGTTTTGTAGTTGGTTGTAGTGGCTTGGTTAAAAACTTATTTATAGTACTGTTTTATTGTAGTTAGATACAGTGAGCTGGTTATAATCTAATAGAGTGTACTGTGTTTTGTAATTGATTTTAGCATCATAAGCTATATTGGAGGGAAATGGATGGTCGGTACTGTATCGTGGTTAGAGTGTTTATACACCTCTGCAAGTGGAGTTGGTATTATAAGTGTTAAGTAGGGATTTGACAGGACAGAAACTTATAGATAGTACTGTACTTGTATTTAGTACTGGTATCATGAGTAGGATAGTGGGGTGTAATGGATGTGGGGCGGCAGTCTGGATGAACATATTGCAGAGGCTGGGAAGGTGTACAATCTATCACAGGCTGAGAAGACTTGAGCATGAGGTACTGTGGCTTTGTAGAATGTTAGAGAATATGTGGGTGGGGGTATCTGTGGAAGGATCTGCAGAAGGAGGGCCTCCCTCTGGGAGTTGCATGAGGACACTGTAGGGGAGGAAAATTGGATTGAGAGAGTGATGGGGAGGAGGTGTGGGGCAAAACAAGTAGGAGGTCTGGCACTGCAGGGAAGGCTCAAGTCAGGAGGAAGGAGAAATGTACAGCATGGAAGAGGGGGCGGTCAAAAGGTTTGTGGTGTTGGCAACATTGGGGAGGGGGAAGGATATCCAGGAGGGGCAGGAGAAGGACAGGAAGGGGAGCACAAGGGACAGTAGTCGGTCAGGAGAGGTGACAGGGTGAAGGGAGAGGGGAACAGCTGAGGGGCAGTAGAAGGAGCTGGGGAAATGGGAAACGAGCAGGTGGATAGAGGGGATGACAAGAGCAGAGCAGACGATGGGGGAAGGTGGAAGGAAGGATGTGGATGATAGTGAAAGTACAATAAGGGGAGGGACAGGTCAGGTGTGGGAGGGGAGCTGCAGGGGTGAAGCCTGAGCTACAAAGGGAGAGGATTCAATGGATAGGTACATAGGAAATAAGATGTGGGCAGAGATGAGGATGGAGGAGGGGGGTACTGGTGCTGGGGGATTCCAGATTTCATACAAAAAAGGGATCCGATGGGGCAGTAGAGGGAAAAGGCATAGTCACATATGGGTGGATGATTGGTGAGCTCACCACTTGCATGGGGGAATGATGTCAATTCATGGCTCTCGGGCTGGTGGGTGACTGGGTCAGAACCTGGGACAATAATGATCAATATGCAGGGGATAGGCTACATTTGAGCGGGGAAGGGAACGGGTATTAAAGCAGAAGGGGTACATAGCAAAGGTGGATTTAAACTAGGTGTGGTGAGAGGTCTGCTGGTAGGCAGGGATCCTACAGAGGTGAGCCGAATGAGCATACCCCTCCCACAATCTAAAAGAGAATGAATCAGGGTAGGAGCACGGGGGGGAACAGAAGGGGATAAACAGGGAGGGGAAGGGAAGTGAAGGAAGTAGGGTGGAGAGTGGTATCACTGAACAGAAGAAGCCTGGGTAACAAGTCAGCTGAGCTGTAGGCTCTCTTGGCAGTGGAGAGGGTTGACATTATGGTCATAATGAAAACGTAGGCCACCCAGTACCAGGGCTGGGATATGATAATCCCAGGGTACAGGATATTCAGAAAGGATAGGGATAAGGGGAAAAGGGGTGCATGGCAATCTATGTGTGTGATGGGATAAGGTGTATAAGGGAGGAGGGGGGGGGAGGAAGGCAGGACAGTGGCCCAGTGGTTGCAGTTTCATGACTCGAAAGGTAGGACACTGAGGATGGGAGTAGTATACAGACCATTAGCTCAAGGGGGATGACCTGGATAAAGAGCTAGCTGAGCAAATTAGAAGGTTCTGTGAGAAGTGGAACACAGTAGTGGTGGGAGACTCCAACCTACCTGGGATGGAGTGGTGCATCCCAACCAACATGAGTGCAAAGGAGCAGGTCATAATAGAAGCATTTTGGGACAGCTTCCAGGTGCAGTTGGTCTATGAACCGACTAAACTGGGAAATACTCTGTACCTAGTACTATCAAATGGGGATGCTGTGAGGGTTCTGGGGGTAGATGACCCGCTGGCCAAGAGTAACCACCACTCGGTGTGGTTCACATTCAATATAGACTGGGAAGCATGGGGTACGGAAAACAGGGTGATTGAATTCAAAGGGGTGAATTTAAAATTATGGAGGAAATTTGGGGCAGGAATTAAAGCAAGCATGGATGCTAGTCAAAAATGTTGCTGGTCAGGCCCCACTTGGAATACTGCATCCAGTACTGTTGCCCATTCCTGAAGAAGGATATCAGATTGTTGGACGGAGTGCAATGTAGGGCAACAAAGATTATCCAGGGTTTTGGGGGAATGTCCTATGAGGACAGGCTGGGTGAGCTGAACATGTACTCCCTGGAGGAGAGCAGGGAGAGGGGGATATATGATTGAAACCTTTAAATACTTAAAGTAGATAAATAAGAATAATGCAGAAGGGATGTTCCAAATTAGAAGAGGGAGGAATATGAGAGGTCACCAACTGAGACTGAAGGGTGAAGAGTCAGGAGGGAAATCAGAAGACACTTTTTTCACAGAATGGGTGGTAGACAACTGGAATGCTCTGCTCGAGGAGGCGCTATCATGTAGAATGGTGGGTGGTTTTAAGAGGGTCTGGGTCAGAGTGGCAGTGTTGCATAGATACATAGACATTGTCAGAAGATAAGGGCCTATGGCCCACCCAGTCTGCCCATCTGAGCTTGTAAGTTCACTTTAGGTTTCTCTAGAATTCTGTTGCTCCTTATCCCTGATCTCCAGCATTCCCTTATATCTATCTCATGCATTCTTAAATCCCATGATTGTTTTGCCCCCACCACTTCCTCTGGCAGGGTGTTCCACTTGTCCACCAACCATTCTGTGAAGAAATTCTTCCTCACGTTTCCTCTGAATTACCCTACTTCCAACTTCATCTTATGCCCTCTAGTCCTAGAACATCTTTTTCACTGGAAAATAGTGTATTCCAGTACCCTGTTCCTCCCTGTAAGGTTATTGTATGTCTCTATCATATCCCCTCTCTCCCTCCTCTCCTCCAGGGGAGTACATATTCAAATCCTTCAACCTGTCCTCATAGGACTTGTTTGTGATGTAATCCCTGTACTATCTTTGTTGCCCTCCTCTGAATCTTCTCTACCCTGTCTTTGTCCTTATGTAGGTAAGGTATCCAGAACGGTTCACTGTACTCCAGGTGTGGCCTCACTAGTGTCTTGTATAGTGGAATTATACTAACATACTATGAAGCCAGAAGATTAGGCCCTATGGTCTATTGAGTCTGTTTGATGGTCAGTGCCTTCTCAGGGAACCATTTGCAGCCCCCCCTACAATATCCCCCATTTCCCAGCGGTGCTCCTGGATGCATCCTCCCCTATACCTTTTCCAACCCTTCTTGAACTCCTCAACAGTAGTAGCAGCCATCAGCTCCCTGACAGTGCATTCCAGGGATACACCACCATCTCAGTGAAGTAGCGCCTCATTGTTTCCCCATCAGCTTCCCCCATCCTGCTTCATTGAATGGCCCCTGGTGTCCCCGGCTCCCTCAGCATAAAGACCCCCTCAAGGCATACTGGTTGCTCTCCTCTGCAGCCTCTCCAGTAACGCAATGTCCCTTTTAAGTAGGGACTCCACAACTGCATGCAGTATTCAAGGTGTGGTCTAACCAGGCAATTGTACATCGGAAGGAGCACCTCGCAACTCCTTGAAGTTATCCCCCTGACTACACACCCAAGCATTTTATTTGCTTGGGCCACCCCCCTTCTACACTGTTCTGAGTTATTCATTTTGGCATCCACCACTGCCACGAAGTCTTTTGTCCCCCTACATACCTGCAGTGTCTCTCCCAACAAGGTGTATACATGAGTCAGATTTTTGGCCCTCCAGGTGCAAAACACTGCATTTCCCAGCATTAAACTTTAGTTTCCAGGCTCACGACCATCTCCCTAGAGTCTCCAGGTGTTTCTGGAGATCTATCTTTCCCTCCTCCCCATCCACAACCGCACACAGCATCAAGTCATCCACAAATAGGCTCATCCCACTCCTGATACCACTTCTGATGTCAGAGATATAGGCATTAAACAGGAGTGGGCTCAGCACCGACCCCTATGGGGCCCCGCTTGAGACTTACCTGGAGGGTGAGACCTCCCCCTTCCCCTCACCCTCTGTACCCACCCCACTAGCCAGTATCCTATCCACCTAACTATCTAGCCCACCGCCATATTCTCCAGCTTCCCCAGTAGCCCATGATGTGGCACAGAGTCAAATGCCCTGCTGAAGTTCAGAAAGAGGACATCCACTGACCTGCCCTGATCCAGCGCCCTCATCACCCCTTCATAGAACTTCACCAGATTGATCTGACACGATCTGCATTTAACAAAGCTATGCTGATCATCATCTAGGTTGCATTGTGCCTTCAGAACCCCCTCCATTCTCTCCCTAAAGATGACCTCCATCACTTTGCCCACTACTGACGTCAGGTTAATCGGCATGTAGTTACCCGGCTCCTCATGTGAGCCACCCTTGTGAATAGGCACGATATGGGCCATCCTCCAGTCCTGAGATACGCTCCCAGACTGCAGGGAGGAGTTAAAATGGACTGCTAGTGGAGCAACCAGGGTATCTGCCAGTTCGTTGAGCACCCTGGGATGAATCCCACCTGGATCTAGTGCCTTATCCCTGCTTAGGACCTTGAAGGCTTCCCACACCCTCCCTCTGGATATTTTAGCATCCATTACCCCCCACTTCATCTGCCAGTCCCTCTGACCCCTCTCCTAGCCATGCTGCCCCCCCATCCTCTTTGGTAAAGACCGAGGCAAAGAAGTCATTTAAAACCTCTGCCTTCTTCCCCGCATCCTCCACCCACCCACTCCCTATCCTGTATCTGTAGACCACCCCTGTGTAGATGGCTGACCCCATTTTCCTTTACAGCTTAACCCACAGTATCTCTCCCCCATTTTTCTCCTCCTGGATCTCTGTGGCCTTTATGCCATCTTTCACATAAAGTGCCATTCCTTCTCCCTTCCTGCCTACCCTTACTCTTCTGAATATATTGTAGCCAGGTATGTCTATCTTCCAGCCATGTTTATCATTACACCAGGTCTCTGTTATAGCCACACTGTCCAGGTCTGACTGCACCATGACAGCCTCCAGATCCTATATCTTGTTGCTAAGGCTCTTGGCATGACACACACACATGGTTTTACATGATTTGAAATCCCTGTACTGTTAAGCTGTTCTACTCCAGCCCCCTTCCTGATTTCCTTCATCCCTGGCTCTCCATGCTGTCTGCTCTTCTGTTGAATGTTGTCCCTTTTCTGCCTATCCACCTCTTGGGTGCTTATCTCCATCTTTTGTACACTACTTTGTAGAGATATCAACTCCTCCTGTTCACTCATTTCTCTGCTAGCTGTGGGGGGTGGGCAATTAGGTACCCTCCTTGCTAGCCTGCCACCCACACCCCCCTTGGCTAGTTTAAATGCTTGTCCGTGTATCATTTAAACTTATCGTTGAGTGCTTGGATTCCCCTCCAGGTCAGATGCAGGCCATCAGGCTTGAACAAATCTCCATCCCTCCAGGTGGGTCCCCAGTCACCAATGAATCCAAGCCCTTCATCACAGCACTAGTTCATCAACCATGAGTTAAAGTTCCTGGTGCATGCACCCCTACGCTCTCCCATGCCTCTGGCAGGTAGTACTTCCAAGAAGGTGACAGAAGTAGCTACTTCCTAGAGACCCATCCCCAATTTCTTAAACTCTTCCATTTGCCAGGTCATTAATACCTAGGTGGATAATGACATCCAGCTCACCCTCCCATCTTGCATTCCCGGTGATCCCCAGGATCTTCCTCCCATCCCACCATGCTGTGGCAACTGGTAGGCACCTCACCTCCCTGTCCTCCTCTCCTGTGTTCCTAGCTGGATCCCTCTTATTATAGAGTCCCCCACCAAGTGCTTTTTATGTTGGCTCACACATGCGCACCAGCCAACATATTGCACTAGTGACAGATTTGGAGGTGCAGTCACTGTGGGTGAATGCAGGGCACACATCAGAAGGTATATCCCTCATTCCCCAATAAGGCAGCTGCAGGTGCTGACACCAGGCATACAGCAGGTGGCCACTAGATCTAAGAAAAGGTCTGCTGCAATCATACAGTGGCACAATAACACGCCCTCCTGATGTGCCTGGTGACAGGGCCTGCAGAATGCCTCGACGTACTTCTTTTGCAGACAGGGAGACAACTCCCATCGGCATAATGACCCTCTCCCATTTACAATGTATGCTGAGGGGGTGCCAAATCCCCCTCGGCATCATGCACCCCCCAACAGTCTTTCTTTGCCAATGGGGGGCCCAGTCCCAATCAGCTTCATTCCCCCCTTCCCCACTTATTTTGCCAACGGGGGAGCCCACTCCCAATTGACTTAATGTCCCCCCCCTGCTTTTGTTGTGTGCCGAGGGTGGTGCCCAATCCCCCCCCGGCTCTTGTCCCCACCCCTTTCAGTATGTGCCGATGAGGGTGCCCAATCTCCCATTGGCTACAGCATCCCCCCAAAAAAAACACTTAGGTGGCATCCTGGGAGCCTACCCCAGAGTGCCAAATCCCCTGAAAAAGGAAAAACATACAGCAATGTTTTTTTTTCTTTTTTAAACCTGTGAAAGAAGAAAACAGTCTCCTGCCTTTCCCCACCCCCGCCCACCCTCTGCATGCCTGCCTCCCACACACCCTCACCCCATACTTACCTCTGGAGTCTGGCGCAATGATCTTCGTGGACCGGGAACACATCTGCACTCTTTAAAGCAGACCTCGAACTGAAGAAATGCCGTAAGCTGTATAATGGCACAAATAGTTTTTTTCAACTTTAGTGCATATCTCGGCTATTTTGGGAATTTTGCACCAAACTTTCAACATGGGTTACTGGGACCCCTCCTCATGAATTCAGTCACTGTCATGGCGTTATTCAGTCCTGAAAGGTGATTTCGCGGTCACTGCACAGAATCACCTTTCGGGACTGATTAACAATATGACAGTGCCACTGTTCATGAGGAGGGCTCTCAAAAAGCCTATGTTGCAAATTTGGTGGAAAAAATAAAAAATGGCTGTTTTACAAGCATGTGTTGCGTAGTTTCCACACACACTCGCAACTTCATGAATTTGTGATATTTTCACTCCAGATTTTCAAAATTGCCATTTTCCCACACCTCCTTATGAACAGTATAGGTGACATTTTACATATCCTGGCAGAAATGTGTTTTTGCATGTCCGACGCACAATAGCACGGTCGCTGTGTGAAATCAGTTTTTGGGACAGTTTGAGGAAATGACAGTGGCACTGTTCATGAGCAGAGGTCCTAAAATGCCTATGTTGAAAATTTGGTGACAAACGTCCATAAAATGACTGTGTTACAAGCGTGCGTTGCGCAGTTTCCACGCACCCTTGTAACTTCGCAAATGTGCAATATTTTCATGCCAGATTTTCTACACTGGCATTTTTTCACACCTCCATATGAACAGTACAGCTGTCAATTTCCACATCCTGCCCAAAATGTGTTTTCTCACCTATGGTGCACAATGGCGTGGTCGCTGTGGGAAATCAACTTTTGGGACAAATTAACAAAATCACAGTGCCACTGTTCATGAGGGGAGGTCCCAAAATGTCTATTTTGAAAAGGTGGTTAAAAAAACATCTGAAAATAACTGGGTTATGGGCGTTTGTTGAACTGTTTCTATGCATGCTCATGACTTCACCAATTTTTAATATTTTCACTCCAGATTTTTAACATTGCAATTTTTTTACACCTCCTCATGAACAATACAGTTGTCATTTTTCACATCCTGCCCAAAATGTGTTTTCATCCCTGTGTCACCAAATGGCATAACCACTGTGCAAAATTACCTTTCAGCTAACAAACTGATAGTGCCGCTCTTCATGAGGCGGCATCACAAAAAGCCTATGTTGAAAATTTGGAGTGAAAATCCCAACAAACGCCTATGGTGTTAGGGTTTCCGACTGTAACTCCCCACCCTGTAGAGACTGACAGGTGTCTGACTTGGGATCACTGGCTGTAATGCTCATGCCATTCCACCCCCACCCTGCTGCCAGTGACACGCATCGAGGTCTGCCTTGGAGTGTTCGGCCCTAATGTTCACCCCATTCTCTTATACTGCACCCACCTCAGTGTATTTCCTTATGGAATGGTGTAAGTATAAGGCCCAATGACTCCAAAGCACTCCACAACACTTGTCAGTGTCTGCAGGGTAGGGTGAGGTAGAATGGCATGAGCGTTATAGCTGATGCCCCAAAGGCACACCCCAACACCTGTCAGTCTCTTTCAGGATGAGGGTAGCATTGGCTTCAGTTCAATACTCCACTGCCATTCCTATTATACATCCCTAACTCCTGCACTACCAATGCCAATGCCAGCGAGACAACATTAGAACATTGGCAAATGCTTTTTCTCAGCTGTTATCTCCATCAATCAGCAGCATAGTTTTTACTGTTGAAATTCCTGCATGAATGGTGTTGTAAATAAGGAAATGGCTAGCTACTGATTTAGCATTTTAATTGGGGGTTCATTTCCAATGTTAAAGGGACATTTGAAACCTTTTTTTCTTTGCAATGTATCATATGGCTTCTAGTTAAAATACTCACATTTTATGCTTGATTACTTCCTCTGCAGGTTATTGATGTTACTGGTTGTTTTATCTGTCTCTTGCTTAGTATAAATGGAATGCATGTTAATGAATAGTTATTACTCACCTTGATTTGTTTAAAATCCTGGATCTATTACTACTGTATACTTCCTGAACATTAGAAACACCCCCTGAACAGCGTGGCCCCTTGTGATGCATTAGTCTGCTCTACTTCTACGGAATAATGACTGGCTAGACTGTGTCTGGGGTGTTCCTAGGTCAAGGAAAGATAGAGAGAGTGAGCTTATCATGGAATATAAACATACATGATTTTGTGTGGTAAAAAAATATGATGGACAGCCTGTTTTTTTTACATTTTATGAGAAAAAAGTATCAGAATAAAACAACCAACTGCATCAAACAGTCTGATCAGAATGTGAACAATCATAAAAAGTATTTTTTTAACCTCACTGTGAGGCCTAGGGGATAGACAGTGTTCCTTAAGTAGTTAAAACCTATAATATGATCAGACAGTTACCCTGGGCCATAGAAAAAAAAGGACGTCATGACACTTTATGCAGAGTTATGTACAGTATGGCCTAATCCTGATGGGTAACACTGTAAGATCCTTCTTTTACCACCAGCCAAATTCCTTTATGAGTCTTGAAATCAAAAACTTTTTTGGTTATTAATGGATATTGTATGACTCGTTACGGTTTTGCTTGATATATATAAAATGGGCAATGAAATCCCAGTGTCATGATTCGCTGGGACTTGGTTCTAGCCATGGCAGGTAAAGAGCACTACCCTTAACTAAAAAACAGTCCCTGCCAACCATGGGAACTCATAGAAGTCACATGGCCCTTACTTCCTAAACTATATCACAAAACATGGCTACAAAGTTTACTCATATTTAAAAGCACTTCAAATAGTCCCTAACAAAAAAAGCATATTAAACAAAATTAAGTAAGTAAATAATTTAATAAGGTGCATGGTGGACAAAATTTTGAAAAATCAAGTACTTTACATAGTTTTCATTGCTGGTGTTCCTTCGATGACCATGAATTATTCCCCTCCTGTCCATAACAGTATGATACAGAACTCTCTGATCCTGACCTGGAAATAGATTTAACTGAAGTCCTGGCTCCACTATAGGCTATTATGTGTGTCTGTGTGTGTATGTTAGTGAAACTCTGAGGAATGTAGGGAATATTAGCTGCTCGTGATACTTGCCATTTTTAAAGTATTGGACTCCCCCCCCCCCCACGACTTGCATTACACAAAATGTGTAAAATACAATATCTGCAAAAATAAGCATTTGTCAATGCCAAATGTTGGCTTGCTGGCATTGGCAGCGGTAGTGTAGAAGTTCCAGAGCAGTGTAATAGGAATGGCAGTGAAGTACTGAACTGAAGCCCACCCCACCACCACCCTGCAGAGAGTGACAGGCATTGGGGTGTGCCTTTGGGTCGTCAGGCATAACGGCCATGCCATTTCACCACACCCCACCCTGCAGACACTGACAAGTGTCACGGTGTTCCTTGGGGTCTTTGGCCCTTATGCGCACCCCATTCCATTAGGAAATACGGTGAGATGGGTGTGATATAGGAGAATGGGGTGAACTTTGGGGCCGAAGAGTCCAAGGCATACCTTGATGCCTCTCACTGGCTGCAGGGTGTGGAATGGTATGAGCATTACAGGCAAGAATCCCAAGTCACACCCCTGATGCCTGTCATTCTCTACAGGGTTGGGTGTTATGGTTGGAAACCCTAATACCTCAGGCATTCGTTGGTATTTTCACTCCAAATTTTCAACATGGTTCTTTTTGTGACCCCACCTCATGAACAGTGGCAATATCAGTTTGTTAGCCGGAAGCTGCTTATGCACAGCGACTACTGCATTTAGCACCACAGGTGCAAAAACATTCCAAACAGGATGTAAAAAATGACAGCTGTACTGTTCATGTGGAGGTGTAAAAAATGGCAATGTTGCAAATCTGCAGTAAAAATATTAAATAAGCTGGCGAAGTCACGAGCGTACATAGAAACTGTGCAACGCACACCCGTAATATAATTAGGTTGGGGATTTTTTACAGCAGATTGTCAAGTCAGGCATTTTGGTGCCTCTGATCATAAACAGTGTCACTGTGATTTTCTTTATCTGTCCCGACAATGATTTCCCACAGTGACCACGCATCTCTGTGCTGAAAGTATGAAAACACACTTCGGCCATGTTGTGAAAAATAACAGCTGTACCGTTCATAAGGAAGTGTGGAAAAATGCCACTGGTGAAAATCTGGACTGAAAATATTACAAATTCATGAACTTATGAGGGTGCGTGGAAACTGCACAATGCTCACTCGTAACACAGTCATTTTATGGACTTTTGTCATCAAATTTTCAACATAGCCATTTTAAGACCTCTGCTCATGAACAGTGTAACTGATTTTCGTAATCTGTCCCAAACATTGCTTTCGCGCACCAACAGCACCATTGTGCGCTACATGTGCAAAAACACATTTTGGGTGAAATATGAAAAATGGCAGCTGTACTGTTCATAACGAAGTGTAATAAAATGGCAATGTTGAAAATCTGGAGCGAAAATATTAAATTCACAAACTTACGAGCATGCATAGGAACTGCGCAACGCACGCTCATAAAACAGTCATTTTTAAGAATCTTTTCACCAAATTTTCAACATAGCCATTTTAAGACCTCTGCTCATGAACAGTGTCACTGTGATTTTCTTAATGTGTGCCATACATTAATTTCGCAAATCGACTGCGCCATTGTGCGCTACATGGGCGGAAACACATTTTGGGCAAGATGTGAAAAATGACAGCTATACTGCTCATAAGGAGGTGTGGTAAAATGGCAATGTTGAAAATCTGGAGTGAAAATATTGAAAATTCGCGAACTTACGAGCGTGAGTGGGAACTGCTAATGCACTCCATAAAACAGTCATTTTTGAATTTTTCACCAAACTTTCAACATAGCCATTTTAAACCTCTGCTCATGAACAGTGTCACTGTTATTTTCTTAATTTGTCCCATTACATTGATTTACGCACACTGACTGCGCCATTGTGCACTACATGGGTGGAAACACGTTTTGGGTGAGATGTGAAAAATGACAGCTGTACTACTCATAAGAAGGTGTGGTAAAATGGCGATGTTGAAAATCTGGGTGAAAATATTGAAAAATTCATGAACTTATCGCGTTATGAGGGAATCATGCAATGCATCGCCAGAACAGTCATTTTGGAATTTTTTCACCAAATTTTCAAAATAGGCTTCTTGAGAGCCCACCTTATGAACACTGGCAGTGTTGTTTCTTTAATCAGTCCTGAAAGGTGATTTCACACAGTGACTGCAAAATCACCCTTCGGGCCCGAATAACGCCATGACAGTGACAGCATTCATGAGAAGGGTTCCCAAAAACCCCATGTTGAAAATTTGGTGCAAAAATTCCAAAACATGCCTGAGATATGCAACAAAGTTGAAAAAACCCTATCTATCCCATTATACAGCTTACCGGCATTTCCTCAGTTCGCGGTCGGCTTTGAAGAGTGCAGACGTGTTCCCGGTCCACGAAGATCATCGTGCCAGACTCCGGAGGTAAATATGGGGTGAGGGGGTGGGGAGGCAGAGTGCGCGAGTGGGTGGGTGCAGGTTGTGGGGGAGGGAGACTGCGTGGGACCGTTTTCAATTTACAGTTTTTTTTAAATTGACGATGCGGGGCGTTTGCCACACTGGGGTGGGCTCCCAGCATGGCAGAAGAACGGCTGGTGGGGTGGAGCCGACGGGGATTGGGCACCCCGTCGGCAATGGCATCAGTTGCCACGCTGGGGTGAGCCCCAGCCGCGGCACCCGTACTGGGGAGTGACAGTGGAGCCGACAGAGGATTGGCACCCCGTCGGACATGGCATCAGTTGCCATGCTGGGTGCGGCTCCCAGCGTGGCACCCTGTACTCGGGCGGGGAGGACGGGCACGTACGGGAGGTGTGTCATCTGTGCCGCTGCATGACAAGCTTGTTTCTGATTGCAGCGGCACTTTGTTTAGAAGTTTTGTCCACTTTGCATACTGTTGCTGTCAGCGCTAGCATGCTAGCTTATTGGGGAATAAGGGACGCACCTACTGATGCGTGCCTTGCATTCGTCCAGCAGCAGCCGCGCCTCCAAATCTCCACTCTCCCAATATGTTGATTGCCGCGCAAGCGTGGCAAGCCAACATAAAAAATTACACTACATAGTTGGAATTGTCTTTATTTAATGAGAGTCTGTTTGTCTTTGTGAAGTTTACAATCTTCCAAACAGCATTTCTGAGCAACTATTGTTCTTTACTCGCTTTACTCCTTCTACATATTCTGCTCTCTGCCTGACTTTCTAGCCTGAATCTGGTCTTCTGTTTTCTCTTCTCTCTCTTCTTAGTACTACTCTTTCTCTGCCTAGTGGTGGTCTTGGCTGTGTATCCCTGCCAAAGCAAAACAAAAACAAAAAAAACATAAATATTCTTGTTTTAAAATACAACTACATTTCTCTTCATTTTTGTGTGAATAGCTCCTGGTTTGCCTGTGTAGCTCCTGGTTGACCAAAAAATACCAATGACCAGGACCTATTCTTTGCTTCCCATTACCAAAATCTTATTTCTACCCCATATCTGACAACCTGAAGGTGACCGAACAGTGTGAAAAATCAGTGGGGAAAGCAAACAGAATGTTGGGGTGCATATTAAGGGGCATAACTAGCAGGATGAAAGAGGTGGTGATGATGCCAATGTACAGGTCACTGGTTAGGCCTCAGCTGGAGTACTGTGTCCAGTTATGGAGCCCATATCTCTGAAAGGACATTGACAAAATAGAGGCAATCCAACGAAGGGCAACAAAGATGGTACATGGACTATACCAGAAGATATATGAGGAAAGACTTAAGGACTTTAATGTCTATTCACTGGAGGGAAAAAGGGAGAGGAGAGAAATGGCAGAGACTTTTAAATAGCTTAGGTGAATAAACAGGGTACAGGTGGAAAGCATATTTCAGAGAAAACTCTGTACAATAACAACAGGGCATCATATTAGGCTGAAGGGTGTAAGGCTCAGGGGTAGTGTTAGGAAGTACTTTTTCACTGAGAGGGTGGAGCCATGAAACAACCTTCCAGCAAAAGTGGTGAGTGCAAAAAACAATATGGGGGTCCAAGAGTGAACAGGATAGACATAAGGGTAAACTAGAGATGTGCAAAGCAGGAGAACAACAGATCATATAAGACCTGGGACAGAAGCAGTGGGTAGGGAAATGGGCAGACTAGGTGGGCCGTATGATCATTATCTGCTGACAGATTTCTACGTTTCAATTTTTCTATTCTGTAGTAAATAATCAGACAATGTATTTAATGAGAAGATCTGTTCATGATGTAAATTGAAAAGGATGGCTTATTAAGAAATCAACAAGCCTTGTTGAATACCAAGACTTTATACAGTATCTAGATTTTGCCACACAGACTCATTAAAGTACCCCTTTAGCTGTATCAACCCGACTGTCCAAGATTTACTAGCTGAATACATACACATAGCAATTGAAATACAACAATTGCTTTTTGTGTATCTTTGTTGTTCTCTGGCCTTGTTTGTGTGTGTGCGGGGTGAGGGGTGGGGGAGCTAAGGAACCCAAACTGCACTGTACCTAACCTGCTTAGAAGTGACTTACAATCCAGAACAGAGTACAAGAGCAAGGTAAATGAATTGAATCTCATATTTCTTGTATTTTGGTGGTTTGGGGAAACTTGTCTGGTTGCTTGGCTATCTGTTTTGTGACGCTGCATGACAGCAGTGATCATCATCTGGCAGTTATAAAAATGCTAATGTCTGATGGGATGGAGTCCTCTAAAGGGACACTGTTATATTTTGAGCCCATTTTTAAAGTTTATTTATGAAATTGCTTGTAGTTGGACCAAGCACCACTAGCTCTATAAAAAACATTATTCCAGGGCATTAATATGCCAACATTCATGCCATTGATTCAGGCAAAGATACTCCCCCTCAAAAATTAGCGTCATCAAATAAAGCAAATACCGGGATTCATTGCTTCATCTTTTATACACAAAACTGGTTGCAGCACCCATTTAGCAATTCCCATGCAATTTTTCACATACACTTTAAAATGGACACAAAAAATAAAAGCGTCTCCTTAACTTTCAATCTGTGTTGGCAAGCACAGGTTACTCTGTATATTCATCCTAGACCGTAACCTTTTTGTGGTGCAGATATATGGAGGTAGCATAGTGCAGAGGTTTAAGGCTCTGAGCTGCAAATCTGTAGACCTGGGTTTGAATCCCATAGCCCCCACTTGCATACTGTGTGACCCTGAGCGAGTTACTTAACTTCCCTGTGCTCCCAGGTTGCACCTGTAAACAAGCTTTCAGCTTAGTGTGCCACTCCTGGTTAAAAAATTGGGGAAATAAAGATAGCAGGCGACAGCATATGAAGGTGCAGATAGCAAGTCAGTGACAGTGCATTGAGGGGCATATAGCAGGTCACAGCGCATCAAGGTGCAGATAAAGCAAGAACAGAAGTTTGGCTCAGACTACATTACTTCATAGTAACACAATGGAGAGTAGTGGTGTTAAGTGTAAACAAATGTCTGGTGCACAGCTCAGAAAGATCAGGAGAGCTGGAGTGGAGGAGATGCAAAAGATGACCACAGTCCTGTTAGGTTACTTAAGGTGAGTTTCTTTTTTGATCTAGTAAATGTTTTTCATACTAACATACACAATGTACATGCTGTGGAGCATTACTTATTCTTTTTTAGAAAATGGGTAGACAGTAGGACTTCTCTATTGGCTGAGCAGCACAGCAGGGGGTACATTCACTTTCAATAGATGCCCACTGTGAAAAAAGTGCTAGCCCAAACCTGCCTCATGCCCAGAGAAGTATTCTTGTGCCCTATCTGCTTCCTCATTGGCTGAGGCACTCCACACATAACTTCAAACAGCCACCATTTTTTTTACTCAGTTAGCCAGCAAGCAGTCACTACCTGACTGTAGGATATGAAACAAAACACAGGCATTTTGCCACAAAGCAGTTTTCCCCAACTATTTATTTAAAAAAAAAATGTTAAAACATGCTGCACAGTACACCTGCCCTCGCTTAGCGACTGAGACATCCTCAATCCGTAGCATGTCTTGCGCCACCTCCCCCACCTGCCGTGCCAGTCTGCATATTCAAAATGAATTCAAAGCATTTTTTACTTGCAGCTTCTCTTCCTCACTCTCCCCTGCAGTTTTTTTTTCTCACTCTGACTCCAGCGGCTTTGACTGTCGCTTGCTCGTTTCCAGCTCTGGTCTTCCATAACCATTGCGCTGCACTTCTGGTCATCTCAGGGCTGCATTGAGGCCTCCAGTCACCCTCCCAATCACCCTCCCAAGTCCCCAGTCATACAAGGATCCCTCCTACAAGCTCCTTCCTAGAGCAGACACATCTTGGGGCTGCATTTTAGGTAATAAACTACCTCATATAGCAGCACCTTTGTGAGGGGGGTTAGCCCGCCAACATGCTGTGTGCGTCGACTGCCCCACCCACCCAGGGGCGTCCCTTGATTTATAGGCCCTGCCTCATGACATCACTTCCTGCTGTCTGAAATTCTAAGTCCCTATTTTTCCATTTGTAGGTTATACCTGCCAGCCACTAGAGGGACCCTGAGAATCCTACCACAACTACCTTTATTCAGATAGCCTCCTCCCTTCTTCCTGGATCCTTTCTAACTACCTATTCCACTTCTCTTCTCTTCAGCTTACAGCTACCCTACCCACACATCCTCCCACACCCAGCCCTATAGCTAACCCACTCTCAGACCTCTTGCCATCACCACCAAGCCCACACCGAGTGACCACTAGGAGTCACTATTTCGCACCCCATTTCAGGCCCAAACCCAGCCTGCTTCTGGTCCCCAGAATGTGGAGCATGGCTCTCACCCAGGTCCCTTTTCCAACTGCTCTGAGTGAGTCCTGAACCTGGTACCCTGTCCACCAGAGTCCGTGTCACTACCACTGATCCAAAGTGGCATCCACGCTTGCTGGAGGGCAACAAAACTATTTCTACCTACCTCCCCTGCTGCTACCGCTAGCGATATGCTAGCCCACCTCTTACTAAAATGCCTTCCTCTCATCCTTACCCTGATACCACTGTCCCACCTACCTGACACCCCCCCCAGGCTCACTGGCACTAGCTTCCTCACTTGTTCCAGAGTTAGTACAATCCCACCCTATATTCACCATGTGCCCTAGCCCATGACACCCTCCCCCTAGTCACCTCCCAGCTGCTTTCCCAGGCTCCCACTGGAGGCTTATCATTCTTGCTTTTCCATCCTGGATAACCCTGCCCACCCCCTGTGCCCAGAAGCTCCCCTCTTCTCCTCCACATACCTATTGAAAGCTCACCCTCCACCACCCCCTGGCCAGGGCAGTGGTCATTCTACTACTCATTACAGGCAATATACATCCAAACCCAGTCCCAGCCCACACTAGCCCACCAGCAGGGTCACCTGGGCTCTGCATAGCATCTATGAATATATGCAGCCTTCTGAAAAAATGTGATCCCCTCCAATGCTGGGTCATATTGCATAGATCAGATGTCATAACGCTGGTGAAAACTTGGCTATCAAAATCCACTTCAGACTCCTTTGTCTCCCTCCCAGGATACTCCCTTTACCTGGAGGATCATGTAGGTAGATGGGGGGGCTGTGCAATCTATACCATGGACTCTTTCTCACTGGACAAGTGCTCCCTGCCCCAGCTGTCATATACGGGGTGCAGGTCCTAACCCTCAAACTGACCCCAGACCCCTCAAGGGGCCCCCTCTATCTCACCATTGCCTACATTCTCCCAAAAAACCAAACCCTGGCACTGGTTTCGTTAACAGATTATCTTGCAACCCTACATCGCACAGCTGACCAAATCCTTGTGGGTGACCTGAACGTTAACTGGCTCAGCACATCCTCTGCCACCACCCGTGACTCTTTCACAGCCATAGACATGACTCAACTCATTTCCCAACCCACCAGAGTAAACACAAAGAGAGGTACCAGCAGCCTTCTAGATGTGGTCATCACCAACCACCCTAAACAAATCCATGATACCCAGGTCCTTCCTGACTCACTTAGTGACCACTCCCCTAGCCTTTTCCGCTGGGTGACTCCACACCCAAACCCACAGCCCATTCCACTCTACGTCGATGCCTCAGACCAGGTGGACTAAAAGGCCGTAAGCAACTTCTTGCCCAAATTAACTGGTCTCCCATACACAATGCCCCTGATATAGATACTGCCCTAACCTTCTTTTCCCAAACCTTCAACAAAGCCTGTGACATTTTCACACCCCTAACGGAAGTCCAAACCAAAGTACATAATGCACCCTGGGTTACCCCTGCCCTGCTTAAACTGCTCAAGCACAGGGATAACCTATGGCACCTGGTCTCAGAAACAGTCTGGTCAGTAGACAGACAGGCAGGCATACAATGCCACAAGAAAAAAATGCAACTGGGCCATCAGAAAAGCAAAGGCTGATCACTATCAGGCTGCGCTCACCTCCTCCTGGGGGAGTGCAAGAACATTCTGGGACAACATCAAACAACTAAATGGGAGCGTGCACTCCCCCCTCCCAGATCACCATTGATGGCTCTATCTCCACCGACCCAGCCCGCATAACCAACTTCCTCAACTCATCCTTCACGGACCTTAGTTTGGTCCTCCCTAGCTATTTCTTTGACCCTCCCTGCCTGCCCCAGTCATGCAACATCCTAGTTTCCACTAACACAGGGTAACTGCTCCGGAAGTCAGACCACACCTGATTAAAGCACTAAAGAGCAATAGTACTAGCAGCGACTCCCTGGACCCCAGTATCCTCCGCCGAGTTCTGGATCAGGTCCTTGCTCCACTCACTAGCCTTCTCAATAAATCCTTCTGCCTGGGGCAATTCCCTTCAGCCTGAAAAACTGCCACAGTTACACCCATACATAAAGGAGGTGACAGGTCCATAGCTGGGAATTACCGGCCGATCTCCATTCTCCCACCCCTCTCCAAAGCACTAGAAAAACTGGCGGCTACTCAAATTATGGATTACCTGACCAAACACAACATCCTCTGCCCAGAACAGCATGGTTTCCATGCAGGTCACAGTACCAGCACTGCCCTCATAGAGTTTTCAAATTTTCTACACTTCTCCCTGGACTCTGGCTCACTAGCCGGGGCAGTGTTCATTGACCTCTCAGAGGCATTCGACACTGTATCCCACCCCCTCCTGCTGGATGCCCTCAGCCATACTGGCTTCACCACTGGGCCAGTCTCCTGGTGCTCCAGCTACCTGTCTGCCCGCTCTCAGCGTGTTAAAATCAATGGGACCCTTTACAATACATGTCCTATCTGCTCAGGTGTTCCCCAGGGCTCCATCCTAGGACCCCTACTCTTCTAACTCTACCTCAACACCCTGCCCAATGCATGCACTGGTAAAATTCTGCTGTATGCAGATGATGTCGTCATCTCTGCCATCCACTGAAACCCCATCTCCCTACAGGACACCTTGCAACTATCCTTTAATGATGCCGAAACCTGGTTTAAAGAGCATAGACTTGTAATCATTCTCAAAAAAACAAAAACTATGCTCTTTGCCCATCCCCAAAACAAAGCCAGCAACGTCCCACTTCACATCCTTCCTAGTTCCAAGCATCCTCTCGAACAAGTCTGCTCGTACAAGTACCTTGGGGTCTCCTTTGACCCAGCCCTCACATACCTTGACCACATTGATGCTCTTGCCTCAGCTATCAATGTTCGGCTAGGTATCCTATACTGCTACAAATACTGCCTCCCCCTCGATGCCCTCCAACTAGTGGTCACATCCTCAATAATGTCCCTTGAGGACTATGGCCTGACAGTTTATGGTGCTGCAGACTCGACCACTCTCAATAAAATCTGCCTCACCATGAATAAGGCCTGTAGGCTAATTATGGGAGCCCCTAGGCTAACACCTACCTGCCAGCTATGTGACATGGCAATGCTGCTTAACCTGGATGAACAACTCAGATACCAAACCTTCCTCATAATGAAAAAAACTCTCTTGGACTATCCCCACCCAGGCTGACAGCCTTAATCCACCTAGCACAACCCTTAGTTCAAACTCGAACATCTTGCAAGGCCACTCTACCAGTCCCTAGGTCCAGAACCACACATGGACAAAGGTTCTTCTGTTACAGAGCTCCCTCCTGGTATAACACACTCCCTACCTCCATCTCTGATACCCTCATGATCTCCTGCTTCAAAACTTCACTTCGGAGTCAGCTATTTAACACACGTAGTTGCGCTTGTTCTCTAAGGTGATTTAGCTCACTATGCACTGACAAAGCTCACTGAGTGGCTCCTCACCCAAACCAGTCACCAACCACGTCCCATAGTCCTCCAAACTTTTACCTCCTGCAGTCTCTGCACACTACCGCATGTATGCTTATACCAATGTATGTTTAATCTGTTACTCTGTATCCAAATAACTGCAAAAGCTTGTGAATGCCAAACCTGTAACCTAAATGATGTAACAAAGAAATAACTGCATGTGACTGCCAAAGCTGTAACCGCAATGATGTAACAAAAAGTCCTCTTTGTGACAAGGTACCTTTGGAAATGAGCCTCTGGCTCAAAGGTTGTAAACTGATGTACAAATAAATAAATAAAATGAAAAAAGTGTAACCATGACAACCTGGTGCAAAAGACAGTAGACCACAAAAAAGCAGGCGTAGGGATTACTTTATTAACATATAAATAAATGAAGTAACAATTTTACCATAAAAACTTAAAAATATATATATATTTTCAATACATTTCACACACTGCCCATTTTCTAAGCGCAATAATACCCTCCAGGGTTGGCAGTATGGGCAATACCAGACCTTCAGGGGCTATAAGACCCTCCACCTGCAGCATCGGGCCTCATTACGCCTCTGGGTGGTCCGGTATTGCCCAATACCATCCACCCTGTTGGGTATTGTTGCTTGCATATTTCCCATAGGAGAGATACTGTGGACAAAGTAGCAAAGACAGCAATACCATTTGAAGCATCTAGGCAGGCTGTGGAGATCCATGTCATGGTGAGAAAGGATGTGGCAACATAGGCAATAATGGCTGTCTGTGCGGAGTTGGCTAGGCTGGATATAGAGGCCATTCTTGATGTACATATAGATATTCCATATGCTTTGGAGACAGAAATGAGAGAGGATTCAGCAGAACATGAAGAGATCCCAGTTTCTGAGACATAATTCTCGACGGTGAGTAGCAATCAGGATGTTGCAACACAGACGCAGGCAAGCAAGGTAGCTGTGGCAACTCAGATGAACATGGAGGATGTGGCGGTGCAGTCCAGCAGCCAGGAAGATGTGGCAGATACCAGACCTGATAGACAAGAGTCATGTTTCCAGGATAACATAGACATCGGCCTTTATAATCGCCACTGCTCCACTGACAAGGAAAAGAAGGACATACTTTCCAAACAATGGACACCACCACATGGATTTGCATTTCCAAAAAGAAATGTGCTAGCTGGAGGAAGACTGGTGGCATGCCTGTTCAATCCAAAACTACTGATTGACTACAAATGTGTGAGATATTCCAAAAGTATGGATACTGTGTGCTACAGACCTTGCTTCATATTCAACACCTCAAATAAGTCCTCTGTATTGGTGTCTGCTCCACTGACTGATTGGTCCAACTGCCATAAAATTCTTAAGAACACGCTAATTCAAAAGAACATATTGATGCTGTGACCAAAGGAGAAGTTTTCATTGGGATTTGTGAGGGTAAGGTGAAGACTGCATATCAGGCACTATGTGACTCAGACAGAAATGTACGAGATCGAGGATGCCAAGCCATGAAGCAAATTATTACTGTCATCTTGATGTGCGGAAGACAAGACATTGCATTAAGAGGCAGGTCAAGCAGAAAAGCAAATTTTAATGTAATTCTGCAGCACTTTGCAGTGCTTGATCTGTTGCTACAGAACACCTGAATAAGGCACAAAAGAAATGGTCAGTATACATCTGTACAAATTCAGAATGAACTGATCAATCTCATGGGGCAGCAAATCCAGCAGAAAAGTCTACATCGAGTTAAGAATGCCAGATGGTTCTGTCTGATTGCCGACGGAACTACAGATATTTCAACCAAAGAACAGGTATCATTGACTGTGTGGTATGTACATCATGGGACTGATGGAGAAGTAGATCTTCTAGGTTGCTTTTAAGGACAGAGCAAGGAACCTTATAAGAGCAAGGAAAAAGAGTAAGGCTTCTTTTGGCTAGGCAGAATTACTGTGTGTTATTTTCTTTTGTACTCACAGGGGTTATTACTGTTTGTTGCTATCATTTTACTGCTTTATTTTTCGCTGATTCAAATTGTTGTTGCAGGGTATACTTTCTGCTGCATTATTACAGGGTGTGCGTACAGGTTTGTGCTTACAGATTACTGCTGTAATCTTCTGATTCAAATAGTTTTTTTGCAAGGTATATCTTACGTTACTGCTTTATTTTTCTCTGTAGCAAAGTGTTTTTTACAGGGTATATCTTCTGTGAAATTATTACAGGTGGTGCTTAACAGGTTTTACAGTTTTATCTATCATTAGGCTAAGTTTTTAGGGCTAATGCATTTGCTGTTGGTTAATTGTTTCTGCTCTTACCTCCTTGTTTCTTTCATCTGTGGTCCTTCTTTTTCAGCAGGGGAAGGGCCTAGCCACCCAACCCTATCCCCAACCACCCCACGCTATATTACTTTTATAGGGTAGCACAGTAGTGACATTTCCTGTAGCAAAGCAGGAAGGGGAGGATCAGAGGGGTAGCCACATGGTGATCTCATTTACAAGGGAACAAATAATTTAACTTGTTATAACAAGTTATACAAAAACAAACAAACAAAACACAAAATCAAACTTTTGCTTTCATTTTCCTCCTGCTAATTACACTGACTAGGTTATAAACCCAGCAACTCATCTGGAATGGATATTATTAACTGCAGATAGTGTGGGACACTTTTCAAAAAGCAGTTATACAGGATTTAGGACACTGTCCTACATGCCTGACCATTGGAGATCTAAGGGCTCAGCTCCAGCCAGCATGGGCAGAGACTGCATGCCTCAAATCGCATATTCAGATGGAAATATATCATAAGAACTACCTGCCATTTTCCCAACATCCAACAGAAGCACCTCTACCACAGAGGATAGTTGGTCTGGGAGGTTGGCAGGTGGGTAGAATGGGCAAATCAAGTGCCCCATCACTCAGTGCTCTCCACCGTATCACCTCCACAAACCATATAAAATCTACAAACAGGTATCTGCCTCTATCTCCAAAATCAAACAAAGGGGCTGATGGCACTGCAGAGCAGGACACTGCAGCACAGGAGCTAGCACAACAAAACTTGCACAAAACAGGGACCAAAACAAAAAAGCAGAAAGAAAATCCAAAACACTTCTGATCATAGGAGACAGTATGATTCGGGGAGTCGATATCTACTTCCAGTGGGAGGTAATGGTCAGATATCTCCCAGGTACAACAGCATGGAGAGACACTGACCACATTGCTAAAATTGTGCAGGTAGCAGGAGAAAACATAGACATCCTGGTACACAAAGGGACTAATGATCTTGCAAGCAAGTCAGTTGTGGAGACCAAGGAACACCTGACCAGGCTGGGTGACAAACTGTCATCCATTTCATCTGGCATCTCCTTCTCTGAGATCTTGTCAGTCTAGGAGAGTGGGGAAGATGGACAGAAGGTCAGAGAAAGGGAGATAGGGGAGCTAAACATTTGGCTCAAGGGCTGGTGCCAGGAAAAAGGACACAAATTTGTAGGTAACTGGCAACAGTTTTGAGTGCAAACGTTCTCTAAATTCGATGGACTGCATCTGACTAAAGAAGGAGTCAGTGCACTGGGGCAGAATTTTGACATCTTTGCATACTATTTAAACTAGCAAATGGGGAGAGGGGTGCAGCACCCAATACGTCGAATGGGAAGAACACCCCTCCCCCCTCAGCTAATGATCAAACAGGAGTTCAGCATGTTTGTAGTTCATTTGCATCACCGAGTGAGGAAAAAGGTTCAGCTCTTCATATGATGCACAGGGGAAACATCAGACCTCACCCAACAACTAACACACTGAAATCTGGCCAATGGAAAATCATGTACACAAATGCTCACAGTCCGAGAAACAAGATCCGAGACCTGCAGACAACAATGACAAAGGCTAAACTGAACATAGTAGAGATTAGCGAGACATGGTTCACGAGTAACCACATGTGGGAGACTTCAGAACCCGTCAATTTACTGTTCAGAAGAGATCGAGGTGCAACAAGTGGGGTGGAGTGGCCCTTTATGTCAATGAAAATATCAAAGCTACAGAAATTCAGAATACACATAAGGTGCCAGAAGAACAGTAGGTCACCCTGGAAACAGGAAATGGGAAAGCCATATGAACTGGGGTTGTCTACAGGCCTCCAGACCAGAGGGAGGACATAGACACATTACTGTTAGAAGATATACGAAACATGACAGCTAAAGGGGAGGTTCTGATAATGGGAGACTTCAACAGGCCAGATACAGATTGGTCAATACCAGCAGGAACATCTGCCAGAACTAGACACATAGTGGATTCCCTACTGGAGGAGGGCCTCAAACAACCGTTAGAACAACCCACAACAGACAGGGCTATCCTAGATCTAATACTGACTAACAGGGAAAGGATCACAGATATCCAGGTAGAAGGTCACCTAGGGGCCAGTGACCATCACATGGTATGGTTCAATTTGGCCACTAGAACTAAATCATCCCTTTCCAAGGCAAAAATATGGGACTTCAGAGGAGCTGACTTTGATAAGATGGCCAACACAGTTATTCTAGCCCTGGCAAGAAGAAATACAGGTGAGGGGGTACAGGCAAAGTGGGCAAGCATAAAGGATGCAATACTTGAAACAACATCCCATTGTGTTAGAGAGAAAAGCAAGAGAAAAAGAAGAAGGAAACCACTTTGGTTCTCAAGAACAGTAGCAGAAAAGGTCACAGCCAAAAGGCTGGCCTTCAGGAAATATAAGGGAATGCAGTGGGACGAAGATAGGAAGGCATACCAAACTTCCCTAAGGGAAGCAGAGAAGGCAGTAAGGCAGGCAATGGCCCAAACCAAGGAAACACTAGCACGAACAGTAAAAGAAGGTGACAATACTTTCTATAGATACAATAGTGAAAGGAGAAAGTCCAGAGGGGGTATTGCTTAGATCAAAGGGGATAAGGAGGAGTGTGAGGAGGAGGACCAAAGCAAAGCATCTATCCTAAATAGATATTTCTGCTCAGTATTTACTGAGGAGAAGGTAGGGCAGGGCCCACAGCTGAGCACCATGGACACGGGGGGGGGGATGGAGGTGTGCACTAGTCCCTTCACAAAATAAAGGGTCCTACAAGAGCTCACTAAGCTCAGGGTAGACAAGACAAGGGGACGTGATTGCATACATCCCAGGGTAGTAAAGGAGCTAAGGGTGGAACTAGCAGAGCCATTACCAGAACTGTTTAATGAGTCTCCGAGCACAGGAGAGGTCCAAGAAGACTGGAGAAGGCTCCGTGATCCCGCTCCACAAGAGTGGTGGCAAGTTGAAGGCAGGAAACTACAGACCAGTCAGTCTTACCTCAGTAGTGGGCAAGATTATGGAGGCACTCCTTAAGGAAAGGATAGTGCAACACCTGGAATCCATAGGAGCACAGGATCCAAGACAGCATGGGTTTATAGCAGGAAGGTCCTGTCAAACTAATCTCATAGATTTCTTTGACTGGGTAACCAGAGTGGTGGACCAAAGGGGAGCAATTGATGTTACCTACCTTGACTTCAGCAAAGCTTTTGATACTGTTCCACATAGAAGATTGATTAATAAGCTAGGTAGGCTCAGGCTGGGTCAGAAGTTAGTCAACTGGGTGGCAAATTGGTTGGCGGGCAAAAAACAGAGAGTGGTGGTAAACGATATACAGTCAGAAGAGATGTAAGTCACAAGTGGGTTACCTCAGGGATCAGTCCTGGGGGCCAGTCCTCTTCAATATCTTCATCAGAGACATTGCAGATGGACCGGAGGGTAAGGTTTGTCTGTTTGCAGATGACACCAAGATCTGCAAAAGAGTAGATGATCCGGATGGGATGGGCAGAATGAGAAAAGATTTGGATAAACTGGCAAAATGGTCAGAAGAGTGGCAAATGGGGGTTAATGCAAAGAAGTGCAAGATCATGCATTTAGGGAAGATAAACCCTGAAGCCACTTATAGGTTGGGATGGGAGTTGCTGGCAATCACAAGGAAAGAAAGAGACTTGGGCAACATCATCACAGAAGACCTGAAATCATCCAAGCAGACCACTAAAGCAGTAGGTATGACTAGAGGGATGTTGGAGTGTATTAGTAGGGGTATCGCTAGTCGTAAGAGGGAGGTAATAATCCCTCTTTACAAAACATTGGTTAGGCCCCATCTGGAGTACTGCATGCAGTACTGGAGGCCGCACCTGTACAAGGACATTAACAAAATGGAGGCAGTCTAGAGAAGGGCAACCAAAACGGTGCAGGGACTGCATCAGAAAACATATGGGGACAGATTAACAGAGCTCAATATGTATACCCTAGAGAAAAGGATGGAGAGTGGTGATATGAAACATTCAAACATCTTAAGGGCATTAACAAGGTGAAAGAGTCTAACATGTTTCAATATGAGAAAAATAGCAGGACACGAGGACACAGCATGAGATTAGAGTGAGGCTAATTAAGGGAGAATGTGAAGAAGTTCTTTTTCACAGAAAGGGTGGTGGATACATGGAACGGCCTACCTCAGGAAGTGGTGGATATGAATACAGTGCAGGGCTTCAAACAGACATGGGACAGGCATAAGGGAGCAATAAAGACGAGTATGAATAGATAGACCATTGACAGCGTACAGGCCTATGGCACGTTCATAAGGTAGAAAAAATGGGTAGACTGGATGGGCCTTGTGGTCCTTATCTGCCATCAACTTCTATGTTTCTATGTAGAGATTCATGAAGATTTTGTTTAATTTGTAGAGGCTGCAGATACGACTGGCAAAGGACCTACAGAAAATGTTTTTACACTGTTTGACCACTTGGGGACTTGACAAACAATTGATGAGAGGGCAAGGATATGATCAGGGAAGCAGTATGAGTCGACATCTTAATGGGGTGCAGGCACTCATTCAGGAAGTTGTCCCAGATGCTCTCTACTGTATTTGCAAGGCACACAGCCTGAAGACTGCCATTGTTCATTCCTGTGCTCTGAGACCTGTTGCCAACATGTATGACACCACATGAAAGATGTTCAGCAAAACAGAAGAACATCTGTCTAGTAGAGCTTAATGAGTTCAGAAACTTACCAAGCTACTATGAATATGTTGATGACGATGATGATGGTGATAACCCGCAGGACAGAACAGCAATGATTCCTGTGCCAGGAACTACTCGATGGATGAGTCAAGCAGACTTAATGTCACGGCTCAAGAATAAGTTTGTTCAAGTTCAAGTTTATTGCAGGAAAACTCCATTGAGCAAGCTCATTCACAAGAAGGTCCTAAATCATGTACACAGACAGGAGACTTAGCATAAAAGAGGCAACATATAAAGAGCAAAGAGAAACAATATACACATAAGATTAAAAATGCATCAATTCATGTAAGTACATCATATCAGAAAGAGGTATAGTAAGGTTCATATATTACCAGGTGCTCAATTACGACAGTGCAGGGTAGGAATTATTAGCGTAAGATAGAGGTAGATAGAAAATGTGGGGACTGTACCGAGACAGGAGAGAGTAGTTAGGTAAGAGGGAGGGGTTTAAAACAACAGGAGAATGTAGCAGAATAAGATGGAGTGGTAGCTAATGAGTAGTAAGAGGGGGGTGAGGGCTAATGAGAGTAGGGGGGAAAAAGATATAGATACAGAAGGTAAGGACGGGAGTACATTTTGAGAATAACTGAATGGTTTCATATCCTGTCAAGTGTTGATTCAAGGTGGATGTTCATAAAGAAATAAGGGCAGGGAAGAGGTTTAAAAGCAGTTGTAGTTGACGCAAGTACACTGGAGAAGATTGTTGAATTTGATGGTGAAGCACACTGGTGTCTGACAGCCATCATCAGATTTGAATTCATTATGACACTAGTAGCTATTGAATGCATACTGGCATTCACAAAACCAGTACACATGTACCTACAGAGTGTCAACATTGATTTGATTCAGGCATCAAATGAGGCCAGTCCAGTAGTTTGTACCTTGACAAGAACAAGGGAAAATGTGGAGTCGGCATTCCATGGACTGTACGTGGAAGCTAAGTGCCTTGCAGATTCAGTAGGAGTTGAGGGGGCTGTTCCACAAACATATGGATGCCAGACTCAGTACAGCAACACTGAGGCCACAAATCCAGAAGAGCATTTTAGGAGGAGTATTTTAGTTCCATTCATAAATCACATACTATCCAAGTTAAAAAGATGGCTTCTGGACTGTCGTCCCCATTTTGAGGCTCAGTGCTTAATTCCACATAATCTGCCATCTTTTGTTAGTGAGGAAGAGAAGATGCTGAATATTATTCAGCATACAAGACTGACATATCCGGTATTGAACACTTATAGAGAGAAATTGCAAGATGGTGTGATAAATGGGTCCAGACCCCAGCTGAGAAATGCCCAGACACAATCTTTGGTGGTCTTCAGCATTTAAATCCCTTGCTGTTTCCAAATATAAATATAAATGCTGTATTGTCAATCTTGGCAACCATGCCAGTTAGTGTTGCCACAGCAGAACGTTCATTTAGTGTTTTACAAAGACTGACGACCTGGCTGCAGAACAGTATGGGAGAGAACAGACTTACTGCATTGGCACTACTCACCATTCATAATGACATTCCAGTCAACACTGAGCAGGCTATATTGGACTTTGATCCCTGTGGAGATCGCAGACTGTGCATGTGCAAAGATAGACTCCACATTTTAATGTCTTTGTTTTCAGCTTTTTAATATAATGGGGTGGCTAGGTGGTCATGTTATAACCATAACAAAATATATGCACCATTAGTCCACTCCATCACTATCTATGCTCATCTAATGTACTTGAGCAGAACATGCTGTAATAACTTTCCACTTAGTCCTTTAGTTTGGTTAGCTTTGGACTATTTGTTGCAAGGTGCTTAGGAGATTACACTCTAACTATATCAAAACCTAAACACCATTTAGCCTAAACCAAGCTGTTAATGTGGCGGGGGAGAGCTGACTGTGTGTGAGGTGGGGGGGAGGAAGAACAGCAGTGTGTGTGTGTATGTGGGTGTGTGTGTGTGTGTGTGTGTGTGTGTGTGTGTGCGACATGCACGTGTGTGTGTGTGTATTTGTGACAGCTGACTGTGTGGGGACTGGCTATCGTGTGTGTGTGTGTGTGTGTGTGTGTGTGTGTGTAAGTTGGGGGCTAGCTAAGAGTGGGACAACTCAGTTTGTTAGTTGGTGAACAGTTTCACCTCTAATTCTGTGTGTGTGTGTGTGTGTGTGTGTGTGTCACCTTGATGTGTGGGGCTATGTGTGTGTGTGTGTGTGCGTGTGTGTGTGGTCGGTTGGTGGCTGTTTGTGGAGTTTGGAGAGGAAGGGGAATAAGTGTGTGTTGTGTGTGTGTGTTGTCTGGATGTGTGGGGATGTGTGAGTGCATGTGTGTGGTTGGTTGGTGACTTTGTGTGAGGTGGGGAGTGGAGGGGGAGTGTGTGTGTGTGTGTGTGTGTGTGTGTGGTCGGTTGGTGGCTGTGTGTGTGTGTGCGCGTGTGTGTGTGGTCGGTTGGTGGCTGTTTGTGGAGTTTGGAGAGGAAGGGGAATAAGTGTGTGTTGTGTGTGTGTGTTGTCTGGATGTGTGGGGATGTGTGTGTGTATATGTGTGTGGTCAGTTTGTTGGCTTTGTGTGGGGTGGGGAGTGGAGGGGGAGTGTGTGTGTGTGTGTACTTTAGAGGTGGTAGTGATTCGATCAGAATGCATGCATGAGTGCTGTTGTGAATAGACCTCTGTGAGGCTGGCTACCTTGATGTGGTACAGAGGCTTGTCGCAATGTTTTAAAAACATTGTAACTAAAAGCCAGCCAACTTGTATGTGAGATAGAATATAATAAAATGTTAATCTCCAAAAAACAGTAATACATTTGTACTAATTTTGTCATAATGCATATTTGATTGAGAAGTGGTTTGGGCCATTGTTAGTGTGGAGTGACACTGCATATTTCTGTTAATATTAACATAACGGCAGGGGCAACATTGCCTTCTGCGCGGGGGGGGGGAGTAACATCAGTTTTGAGTACAAGTTTCAGATTCCTGGCTACACCCCTGTTCCACATGACTGCTGGCCGTCCAGATGGGCTCCTCACATGGGTTTCTTTATCTGCAAAACATTTAAGGAAGCACAACACAAATCTATCAACCAGCTGTATCAACTGCCACAGGTAGAGCATAAATTTAATTCCAGGGGTTTCTCCCCTCTGTGGCAGATTCAAAGACTTATTTCCATTATTTTTGGTCCTGCAATACGCTGCAACCATTCTGGCAAGATGGAACTACTATGGTGGGGAGAATTCACAAATGCAGAATCCTTGTAGTGCCTCATGCTATGTTGCTTGGTACTGAGGACCAGGACAAGGATGAATGTGCGTTTTATCAACGAAATGTTCAGTTACATCTGGGTCTAGCCAGACATTGTATCCAAAACATATGGGTGTCCAGAGCAACAGCGTTCACTGCACTCTAGGTAGAGCTAATTCTGAAGGTGCTCCCCCAGAGGCTGACATACTCCCTAACAGAGAAGATAAGTTTGAAACTGTTTGGGATCTCTGATTGGACTCAGTGAGGCAGGCATGCACTGTACTGATTATTTAAGTTACTGATCAAGCCTGCTCTATGTAAAGATAGCAAGGGGACGCAGAAGAGAGTAACACATGAGTGCTCAGTAGAAGCAATATTTTCTGTCAAGCCTTACATCCTATGAAGTCAATTTAGTCTGGTTATGTATTCATCATCATCATCATTTATTGGATAGCAAATTGAGAGAAAAACTCTAGTTTACAATTGCTTGAAGTAGAAATAAGACAAATATAAACAAACAGACAAACATACGAAAATAAGTCACACAGTTTACAAACAGTTGATAAGTTTAGTCTTCACTAGATGTCACTAGATACTTCAGAAACTGAAAAGGCTGTAGCCCAAATAAAGTTCCTTTTTCATAAGTCACAGTATGTAAGTATTCCTCCTTGTAATACTGTATGTACTTTGCTTTTTATTTTAGTCGTTTGGTAACCGGGTAAGGCCCACTAGGCACAAGTGCCTCTTTTCAGGGGCGACCAGGGAGCACTGGGCAGTTAAGTGACTTGCTCAGAGTCACACAGTATGCAAGTGGAGGTTGTGAGAATCAAACTCAGGTCTGGTCTGCTGGATGTATCAAGCTTGCTCACACCTTGTTCCAGATTGTTTTTAAAATCCAGGGTATTGGACTGATAATTATGCTTTCTAGCAATTTGTTCCAAAGATTACTGGTTCTTAGTGAGAAAAAAACACTTTCTTTTGTCAGTTTTCAATCTGTTTAGCCTTACTTGAAGTGGATGTCTTCCTGTGTTAGATTTATTATCTTTATATTCAATTCCCATTTCATTCATGAGCAGAGGATCATTCATTATATCATAAAACAACAGTAGGTCACCCTTAATTTGTCTGGTCTCTAGAGAGAGCAGTCCTAATGATTGTAATCGCTCTTGATAGGCCAGATTTTTTATTGACCAAATTGTTTGTTTATATCTGCACTGTACTCTTTCCACCTGAGCTCTCTCTCCTTGTTGTGTGGGTTCCATAACTGATTACAGTGGTTCATGTGTGGTCTGACGTAGGCTAAATACAGGGGTAACATGACCTCTCTTGATCTACTTTTCATATTGTTTTATTGCCCTGATTATCCCATTTGCCCTAGCAATAACTGCTGTGTGCTGATTCTTGAACACCAGTTCAGTGTCTATTATCACACCTAGGTCCTTTTCTTTGCTTTTTGATTGAAGTGGGTTTGTGTTTATGGATTACTGAATTTTGGGGTTGTGTCATCCCATGTGGCGGATACAGCATTTATCTTGATTCAGGGTCATTCCCCACTTTTTTGCCCACTGTACTATGTGATTGATATCTGTTTGTGTAAGGTTTTGATGTTCTTTAGAGCTACACACTCCACCCAGCTTCACATCATCAGCATATTTACAAATATGATTGTAAATGTTATCATCCATGTCCGCAGTAAATAACAGAAATATACAGTAAGTGGGTCCAATATAGAACCCTGTGGGACTCCATTTAAGACTACCTGTTGTAGACAAGTTACCCTTATTGTCACAATCTGTGTTATGTTTGTCAACCAGTTTAAAATCCAATAAATGATGCATTTGTCAATGCTATGTTTTATAAGTTTTCCTTTAATTGTCCAGTGTGGTACAAAGTCGAAGGCTTTACTGTAGTCAAATAATATTACATCATATGGAATTCCATTGTCAAGGTGTTTATTTGCATCTTCATAAAAACATATTATTGTAGGTTGGTTTGGCATGAACACCCTCTTTTGAAACCATGTTGTTTGCTGTCGAAAATTGGATTTGTTTCTAGTGCCTTATGTATTTTATCTTTTATTATCAACTCCATTATTTTACATATTACCAAAGTAATACTTATTGGTCAGCAGTTTGTTATGTCCTTTTTATTGCCTTTTTTGTATTTTGAAGTTATTTTTGCTGATTTCCATTCTTGTGGTACCTCTCCATAATTTAGTGGTTTTTGAAATAGTATTTTTAGTGATATTGTGATGTTGTCTTTCATTATCTTTAATATTTGAGAAAATATGTTGTCAGGTTGTGTTGCCACATGTGGTTTGAGCTCATTTATTTTATTACTTATTTGGTCAAAGGCTATTTTATGATTACCTATTTCCAGGTTCTGTTCAGAAACTTGTGGGTTCTGAGATGTGTTGTAGGTAGAGCAAAAGTGGGAGTTAAAGATATTGGCTTTTTCTTTGGTTTCCGAAATAGATTTCCTCTGTGATGTAATAGATATTAATTCTTCGTTTGTTCTCTTTAGTGAATTTATATATGCATACAATTGTTTGCTATTAGTTTTATCTGCAGTTCTATCTAGATTTAGTTCCATGTTCACTTTGTTGTGTTTATCTTATTTTTACACTGTCTTTGTAGTTCTTTAAATTTTTGCCAGTTTGGTTTACAGTTGTGAACTTTTGCTTTACCGTATGCTTTGTGTTTTTTTCTTGAGCAGTTTGATAATCCCTTCATTTAACCATTTTGGCCTTTTTTCTTTCTGATTATATTTTTTTACCTTCTTAACATATCTGTGGTAGTAAGTATTACGTTTCTTATATATGTCCAGCATTCGTCCACCATTTTATTAGTTAGTTCTTTATTCCAGTTTATGTTTTCTAATGTTTCATTTACTTTTTGTCTATTTGCAGTGTCGTATAAGTATATTTCAGTATGTCCTTTTGATTGTTTCACTTTAGTATCTACTGAAAAAAGGACACAATCATGGTAGCTAGTACCAATCGGTGAAGTAACTTTATAGTCTGTTACAGTAATTGTTTCACTAACTAAAACTAAGTTGAGTAAATTGTTTCCTCTTGTTGGTTCTGTCACTACTTGCATTAAATTATTCTCCAAAATTGTTTTGATGAACTCCTTACTTTATCTACAGTATGCGTTGTTGTTTACCCAGTTAGTGTCTGGGAAATTGAAGTCCCCTGTTATTATGACATTCCCTATGTCTACTGCATTGTTTATTTCAGTCAACAAGTTGTTGTTCTGTTCCTCATTGATGTCTGGGGGTGTATAACATAGCCCAAGTATAAATTTCTTATTTAATTGTGTGCTAACATGGACCCATATTGATTCTGTGGTTGAAGAACTAGATTTTACCTTCCAAGATATATCATAAACAATCATGTGATCTTTGCTATAAATAGCAACACCTGCCACTGAGGGTTGAGGCACTGGACACCACACCTCATGTCATGCTACCAACCTGGGTTCGGGAACAAGCCTGGACCGCTGGGGGTCAGCAGGGGAGAAACAGGATTGAGCATCCAATGGACTGCTCCCCTCTCTCAGGAAGAGATTTGGGGGTAGTCCGGTGCAGCAGCAGCCCCCCAGTGGAGACCTGTGGCACTACTATGCACTCAGGCTAGTAATAAATGCAAGGGAAGATGTTGGGTAGCTGCTTTCCATGCATAGGTGGGAGCACCTCCATCACAGGCTGGCGTCATTGCACATCCCATGTCGGGGGCATAACGGGTCAGAAAAAAGGAAAAACCCAGATCGAAGGGATAGGCAATGGCACCTATCCTCCATGCCCAGCGTCAGATCTGACTTGACCAAGGGCCTCATCACTCCACCCCCTGGGCCCCACCCACTTGCCAGAGTCTGCCTTACTAAAGAGCCCAAGGTAGGAGTCAGGCTACCCTCCCCAGGTGGGTTAAACCATGGCTGCTGGCAGCGGGGGGGGAGAGAGAAGGGCACCAGCTGGTTGAGAGGGTCTCAGGCAGGCAGACACAGGGATGGAATGCCTGAGAGAGTTCCTCCAATCCATGACCAGAGGGAAAAATAGTTGACAACAAATAAATAAATAAATAGCAATATCCCCACCTTTTCTGTCTTTCCTATCTTACCTGAGTAGGTTATATCTGGATACTGTATGTTTATATTCCAATTGTCACATTTAACCCACTAGGTTTCAGTTATTAGTGCTATTTAATACTATCCTCCTTTAATCTAGCAGTCAATTCATCAATTTTTTGATTTTGACTCCTGGTGTTACTTAAAATAATGTGTATTCCCTTTTGTACAGGATTTGTTTATTCATTTGCCCCCCCCCAGTAAAGTTTAAATTAAGGTTCTCCATTTTAGTCTTGATTATTCCACCCAACTTTTGTGCTCCTTTTTTGTTAAGGTGTAAGCCATCCTGGCTTTATAATCACTGTTGCATCTAAGAATGCATTCATGAATTAAGAAATGTATGCCATCTCATGTGTTTTATAGTCTTCCATTGATTCTCTCAATGGTATTGCTCTTTACTATGTTAGCTTTTAATACGGGAAGCAAGCTTGAAATAATAACCTGGGCTCCTAACTTTTTTAAATCATTTGCTAGTGTCATTAGTTCCAGACATATGTCTTTTTCACGGCTGTGTCCATCGTCATTAATGCCAACATGTATGGTTGTAATGGGGTTTGGTCCAGCTTGTTTAATAATTGTGGGTACTATTTTAATAATATGTTCCACTTTTGCCCCAGGAAAACATGAAAGCATATGATTTGCTTTATCAGGGTTACATATTATAGCATCACATTTTCAGACTATAGAATCCCCTGATATAATGAACTCTCTTGTTTCCCTTGTTTCAGGGCTGGTGTTTGAGCAATCTGTTTCCATATCCATAAATACACTAAACCTATTCTCAAGTTCTATCTCTGAGGACATCATTGCTCTCCTCCCTTTCTTGGAGCTTTTTTCTATGGCTCACAGAACACCAAATATCATAATTTGTTTCCCCAGTTTCTTTCATTTTTTTGGTACTACTCTCAGCTTCACTTTGTTCGACATCTTTAATCTCTTGCTTTTTTATGGCTAGTACCCAGATGTGTGTTAATGGCACCTTTATCGGTAACTTGTGTTAAACTTAGAACTTCTTTAAGATTTTTTAACTCATTTGTGACATTGTTTAGTTTATAGACTGCTATTTCATACTGTAAACAGTGTTTACACTCTGTCAGTCCCTATGCATCAGAGTTTTTTTCAGCATATATATGACACTTGTTACACTGCTGTAGAATACCCTCTTCACACAGTTTCTGTATTACATTATTGTTGTCACCAATTGTATTGGTGAGTTAATGTTTCATACAAGTAGCAACAATACCTTAATCCTTCTGTCACACTGTCACTTCTGACATGCCCGACACGTGACTCGCTTGTCTCGGCACGCATCTCCACATGCGCCCCACATGCGCTCACCCCATTCATGCTTTGGTAAGATTAAATAGTGCTGTAGTCAGGAAGTGAGTGGTCATGTGTTCTGACACTGTCCTTCACCAGAGACACTATTAGAAATAGTCTAAAAATATTTAAAAAGGCCCTCAGCAAGTACCCCTGTCAATGAGGTGTTCCTCTTTGTCACGAAATAGCAGTTTTTTCTCTGAAAAATAGCTGCAAGAAGGAAGAACTCTGGTCCTGTAGTCCAACTATTTAGGACAGGACTACACTACCCAGTGTACCTTGGTGCAGCTAAAGCCCCTTGTGTTCAGCCTGTCGGTTCAAACATAGCTATTGCTACCAGTTGCATACATTTAATTAAAAGCAGTCTATCTTGCACACAGCAGTCCCTCTCATGTGAGGTGCCACAGTAATAGTACTGAGTGTTAAAACAGATATAAATTCATGCAAAACAATCACAGTGACTATACTTCAGGCTAATAGAAGCCTTAAAATGGGAACGTGACAATAAGTATTCTAAATCGCATTTCTTCCTAATTGTTTCTCATGTGCAGGGTACAGAGACAGCCAAGGTAAGTTCCCAAAATTTTGATTGATGCCTAAGTATGTAAACATTTGTATATTTAGCAGATCTAAGACTATGTTTTGTTATTGTTCTGTGTTTAAGTATCTTTAGTAAAAATGTTAGTAAAGCATTAATAATAAATATATATAAATAAATACCATATTTATATTCTCATTCAGAGGGTCACATCAAGTCAAGTTAGGCCTGGAGGAGCACCCTCTTATGTATGTGATTGAGTCTAATGTTGCAACATGACCAGCTCCTTATAACTTTGTACACGTCAACTACAGTCTTCCTACTGGTAAGCAGACATTACACCACACTGCCATTGAGGTTTTCATGTCTGTATTGTATATAAAATGAAAACTCAATAGACATACCTAAAAAAAAACATACAGCTCTGTCTTTGGAAAACAACATATCCTCTTTATCATCCTCCTTTCCCTCCATAATGAATCAGATTTTTCTCATCATGGGTCATTGCAACATGTGGGAGACACCACCGCTTTTCCCTGCATGCACAGTAAATGGAACAATTTGATAGGCCACTATCTGTCTGCCATGCAGTACTATAGCTATCGCTTTTTACTATCCTCTTCATGACTCATCATGTATTCATTAAGAGCTTATGTTTTCCTGTCACCATTCTCCTTACCTCCCAAAACTAAGTCAAAAATGTTCATACTGTACTAATTTTTAAATATGTTTTTTGTATTGAAAATGAGGGAATTGTTGCCTACAGGAAGGTGTATGATTTTTGTGTTTGATGTTGGTTGGAAGCATTAAAATCAAAAGAATTCAAACAAGCATCAAAGAGGTTTTGGATATAGCATTTGATCTAGGACAAATTTTAGAATGATATCAAGATTTATTAATAGCTAAATCACCTAAAATACCAGTATTTTGTTGTTTACAAAAAATGCTTAAACCCTCAGCTCGACCACCAGGGAGACCAATTGTCTCTGGACAAGAATCAAAGCTAGACCCCTTAGGTCATATTTTCAAATGACACTGAATCATGCAAAGTGCATTTAACTTCCACCTTCTGTCCAATCCAGGTGCGCTAAAGACTATGCACCCTATTTTGCAAGAAACACGGGACTGGATTTTCAAAGCCCTGAGAAGAACGCAAGGTGCTTGTGTCAAACATCTGTAATGCAGCTGCCACCTTGCATGAAAAGATGCAGCATTCCTGATTCAGAAATGCAGTCTGCATCTGAATTGGGAGCCACTGCTGCAAAGTAATACTGTGCCCCCCTTGCAACACACAGCAGACTGTGACAGGTCAGAAGGGGGAGTGCGCCATGGTGGGCTGCAGCATCCTCTTTCTGGGATTCAGAAAGCACCACTGTGGCTGCAGCAAGGGGCTTGAGATAGACCAGTACTGAGCTGGTCTAGGCCCCTTGAGCCTGTGGCACTCACTTAGTGGACTTGGGTGGGTGGGGCCCTGACAGTGACTTCTGATGGTGGAAGAGATACGTGGTTTCATTGTGGGAGTTGTGGAGGCTGTGGGTAGCCTGATCAGTACAATAGCACCCAGCAATGGTGCTGATTATAGAACACTTACACTGATGACATGGCACTCGGGGGATTCCCCTGGCTGCCATGGGCCCACATGGGGCACAACCCTGGTAGCACCCCCCAAGGATGGGCCTACTGCCAGGGCTGTGCCCATGTTGAGCTACAGAATGATGCCAAGTCATTGGTGTAAGGGCTGTATAATCGGCACCCCCTCCAGGTGCCACTTCACTGAGTGGAATACCCACAGCTTCCCCAACACCCACTCACTATGGCACTCTGTGCTCCCTCTGTCATATGACTATACCTGCCTGGAAAGTTTCTGTACCACCCCAGAACTTCAAGGCTTCTCTGGTGTTGCACCAGGCAGGAGGACAGACTGATCCCTGTGGCAGTTCCTGCAATTGTGCTGATTGTTTTTTGCACATGCCTGTGGGTGTGGCCACAAAACAGGAGTGTGGTGTCTGATTAGGTGGCTCTGTAGGATGTCCACAGGGAAGACTGCAGGCTGCAGACCATGCTGGAAGCAGAGCCTAAGGAGGGAGTGGGGACACACATAGAGTCAGGTGGCTGCCCAACATAGGGCCAGCGGCATTGAACAAGATGGAAGGAGAGTATCAAGAGAGGATGTGGGATCCAAGGAGCAGGAGCAGGCATCAGTGAATCAGGGAGACATGGGGATGTGGTGGGTTGGGGGTGGCAGGGATCGGGTGCAGGGAGCATGGTCAGCTGTAATGGGTGTGGGGCCACCTTATTCCTAAGCAGAATGTGGGGAGCAGGAGGTTGTCAAGTTTGTAGGCAGCTTTGGATACTTAGGGAGGAAATCTGGCAGCTGAAATGGGAGTTAGGAAAAGGCAAAGGGACAAAGAGGAAACACAAGGGTGGAGTGGTCAGGGGCTAGCACTTCCAGGTTTCTCAGTACATGGGATCTGTATGGAGCCAAGGAGGATAACACAGGGTTCAGGGGCATCCCTGCAGCAGGGACCACAAGGATATGGCATGACCCCATTTGAAGACTCGCGAGCAGTCGAGGCACTAGGGTGATCTAGAAGGAGTGTTTTTTTAAAGTTGGGACCTGGATTATTTTGAGGCAATAAATCATCTTTTTGCAGCTGAAAAGCTTTTGCATCAAGTCCTTTACATCCCGTGTGCCTGTGTAATTTTTTGGAACTTGCTGTAGGGCATGGGGAACTGGCAGGTGGTGAGGAGTAAGAGCAGGAGGGATACGGATTCAGGACAAGGGGGGGTGGAGAAGAGATCAAGGAGGGAAATCAATGGGAGGACAGAAGAAGGGGGTGAATCCTCAAACATGTTTGTGATATTGGTAGATTTGAAGGAACGGGGGGAGGAGGGAAGATCATGGATAAAGATAGTGTGGAGGCCAATGACGGAACTAAGGGGAAAGTTGGGGCAAGGGGGAATGTGGAGAGGAGAAACGGGGCAGAGGTGAGCAGTAAAGCGGGCACACCAGAGAGGAAGGAGAGAGGCCTAGTCAGGAAAAAGTGACCAAAGAGAGGGAGGAAGGGGTAGCTGCAAGGAGAGGCAACTAGCTGGGTAAGCAGGAAGGAGGGAATAACTAGGCCTGGGGGGGGTTGGGCTTCAGGGAAGGACACTGCAGATTGGACCAAATGAGAAGTGGACAAAAGGTAGTTATACTGGGTGACTCAATACTGAAGTGGGTGAGATGGGGTGGCAAAGGAGCAGGAAATAGCCAAAAGTGGGTTGAGTATATGCCGGGTATGACAGCAGGGACAGGTGGACCTTTTATACCCAAGTGTGTAGGGCAGGACAAGGAGAAACCTCACATTATGGTGCACCAGGGGACCAATGATCTTGCAAGTTGTGAAGTGGAGGTGGTGCAGGAGAGGTTCAGGGAGATGGGGAAGATCTGCTGGGAGGTAATGAGGTCAGTGACTTTCTTGAAGGGACTTCCAGTCCTAAGGGCAAGTACTATTAGGAAGTTTGCAGAAAATATTCAGACACTTACTAACCAAAGACTAGACACCACAGCTAGTGCCTATAACGCATCTTGTGTGGGACTTGCAGACACCTCGTGCCCTGCCTGACATGTTTCGGACTCTGTACTTCCTCAAAGGCTAAGGCATCAATGTACAGACACTTAAATACAAATTGGGGATGATGAAATTGACATCATGATTGATGCAACAAAACAATCACATTAAAAGAATACACCTGTATTCAATAAGAACACAACATGAATAACAAATGCATATTTAGAACTACTAATAATATAATTAATAAAAATAGGAGGGCAATAGTAGAAAAGGGGTGGGGTGAAAATATGGATAGAGACAGACTGAGGAGAAAAAAAAGTGTTAGATACCATAGTAGAAATTACTGACACATGTAAAAAATTGCAGCAGCAATGAAAGAATGACAGTTCATTTATCTAAATAAGGTTGTAAGTAAAAACCAGAGTTGACCCCCAATTTTTTGGTTGCCCATAAATGTAACATACAAAAATGTTCCCTTTTTAATACCAAATTGTAAAAATTGCTACCTCATGGATGTGGGCTAACCTTGTCAATGGCAGTAAAAGTAAAACGATGAGTACTGTTCCCCCCCAGCTTCCCGTACATGAGCTGCTGTTGCATATGCCATATCCCCTCATCCTATGGCTTGGACTTGCTCTCCTACTCTGGTTCTAAAAGTGCGGGTCATCTTGCCTACATAGAAAACATTACAAACACAGACTGCTAAATAAATAACCCCCTCTCAATTGCAAGTAATACACTGTCTTATTTCAAATTCCTTTGTAGTAGTGTTGATAGTGGAAAATTTCTTGCACTGCTTACTATGTTTACAAAAAATGCAATTTCTATCGGAGAAATAGCTTTTGCTGTCTTGTAATCATGTAGTAGGTTTCTTTTCCATGAAATGACTATGCCTAAGACTGGATTTTCAATTGGGTGCCCATCTGTATGACATTCTGGTCAGGGTCATTCCCAAATTTTTAAGTCCTACCTCACTGCTAAGAACATGCCAATGCAATAATTTTTGAAGCAGAAAAGCATGGTAAGAAAACATGGTAACAAAACTGAATCTGTCATTACTGCTGACCATCCAATTGCGATCCTGTAATAATTCAGCTCTATTTTGGGAAGGTGAAAACTCATAAACCTATTGTATATTACTGCTACTATAGCCCCCATCAGTGAGTCTATTGGCTAGTGCATGTGCTCCCTTTTAGAAATCATTTTCCATGCTTCAGTTATACCTTACTCTGAGAAATTGGCTGCTGGGGATATTCTAGGTCACATGAGGTGGATGGCAGTGGATGCCAATAGCAACATATTGCCATGCTTACTTCTTTATGATACATGTCAGTAGTCATGAGATCTTCCCCATGTTGTGTTATGGTAACAGCCAGGTAAGCAACTGACTGTTACAAGCATATGTAAATCTAAGTATTGATTTGGTAGAATGCAAATACTGAATGAACAAATTTAATTCAACCTAGTTCCCCCTCCACAATAAAAGGACATCATCAATATAAAGCCCCCACATCATGATTTTAGAAAAAAAAGGAGTTTTGTAATGGATTCATTACATGATCATTCTCCCATTTTTCAACATACAGGTAAACCACTGATGGATTGCACGTAGCCCCCATCATGGTTCCTTTAATTTGCAAAATCAATTTATTGCTGAAAATAAAAAAAAATAGTTTCTGAGTACACCTTCCAAAAGTTTGTTGAGAAAATCTGTTGGTGGACCCATTTGTGAATTCCTGGCATTTTGAAAGAACGCTATTGAATCTAAAGCTCCCTCGTGGCGCACATTAGTATATAAGGCTTCAATATCAAGTGAAACTAACAAAGCGTATTCTTCAGGTGTCAAATCATCAATCAGATTTAATACATGTGTAACCCCTCACCCCTGCCTTTTTAGCAAAATGACAGGTGGCATGCTGTTGAATCTGACAGCAGTACCTGGTGGGGACCTGGGTTAGGGGAGGATGAGGTTATGTGGCACAGGGGGACCTAGGTTTGGCTACTCTGCACAGGGGCACCCAAGTAAATCCGAACACAGGAAGCAATAACTGTAATGTCCAGAACCAGGAATGGGATTCTTCAGTGTGGCTTTTATTCACATACTAGCTGAACAAAACAAAGCATAGACGGACCCCCATGGGGCTACATTTCCTGGTAACGCAGATTAGACCCTACAGAACACTTTATCACCATTTTCAGCCTTCAGGCTCTGGATCCACCAGGCACACAGCTCGGACTTGCACGCGCTTTGGGTACACAGCCCGACTTGTACACACTTGGGTTCTCCCCACGGTCTATTGGAAGAATGAACCAATTATCCTGTCATGGCTCCCCACACTACTTGGAGTCTGTGACTCCTAGAGAGAATTTCTTTTCCTTACTTGTTGTGACTCCCCATCTCCTAAAGAGAATTTTTTCTACTTGTTATAGCTCCACACGCCACTTAGAGTCCACGACTCCTAGAGAGATTTTCCCTTTTGCAACCCCATGTCTGAGTACTTCCCCCATCACTGGCCAAGTGCATGAGGCAAAGTAGCAACCACAGCAGAAATCCATAGAGGTGGGCCTGGTTACTAAAGATGGGGGGGGGGGTTGCCCACCTCCAGCTCCCACAGCCCATACGTGGCCATTTCCCTGGGAAAACTGAACTTCTGAATGTAGATTAAAGGGTAGATGATCTGGGTGCATCTCCTCTACATATTACTTGAATCACACAGCACTCTAGCATTTTTTTTTTTTTTTTAAATTCAAGTTTATTGATAAACAACGGGTACAGTTGATACAGGTTTATCAGGTAACTTTATGAACTTACTTTTATATTTCTTTACTAAATCACTTAATGCCCCCCTCCAGTCGGCAAGATCACCATTAGTATTTATTTAATTAGTGAGAAACAAAAAAAAAAAAAAAAAGGAGGGGGTAGGGGATGACACAAGGCAGAGCCCTCCATTTCATTTCCCCCTTCCCTAGATTGCAGAACCGATCATTGTAATTAAGTTCCTGAATAGGTCGAGGAGATTTGGTGCCAGATTGTCCATCTGGTCCATCTCCGAGTGTATATCGCTGTTCTGTGATTTATTTTATATGTTAGTTCTTCCATATCTGCGATTCCTTGAACTATTTGTATCCAAGAGTCCATAGTGGGAGTAACCCTTTTTAACCACAGTTTAGTAATCGCCTTGTGGGCTGCCGCCAGAAGGAGGGTCCATAAATATAATGAGTCTGCTCCAGCTAAGTTCTGAGGTGGCTCTTCAACACCAGACAGGCCAATCTAGGGAGGTTTCAGGTCTAGAATTTTAATAAGAGCCTGGGAAATGTCTCTCCAGAACTGCTCAGCCGGGCACAGCCACATGATATGTAAAAAACCTGCCCCTTCCTCCCCACACATTCTCCAACACGAGGGATCTCTGTCAGGATTCTTCTGACTGAGTGAGAGAGGAGTCAGGAAGTACCTTATCTTTACTTTCCAGCTAAACTCCTGCCAGTAAGGGGAACTAGTGGTCCTAGGAGCCAATCCAAACACCTTATCCCAGTCAATTTCCCTGGTGTTGTCAGCTCCTTCCTCCCTCCATCTGTGTTTAACCCTCTCCAGATAGTCTCCCTTCAGACCTGCAAGGGCTTTGTATAGTACAGAAATTAAACCCGTGACTTTCTGTGAGAATAGGATTGCAGAGAGGCTTTCCACCAGAGGCGTCGCCCTACTCTCTTGGAGGTCCAGTCTACGACATTTACAGATGTAATCTCTGACTTGTAGGTAACAATAGAAGTCAGAGGAACGTAGTCCATACTTATCTCTAAGGGTCCCGAAATCCAGGACCTCCCCATCTGCCATATATTGTTTAACGTAGATCAGTCCCATTCTCTCCCAGGTTCTGAATGTATGGTCTAATCGGGCTGGGATAAAAGCAGGGTCCCACGATGGCCTGAAAAACGGCCAGAGGGAAAGTTTTATTTTGTGTTTCTGCCATGCTCTGTGTGTGGCCCTTATCGTGTCCCTCACTGTGGTCAAGACAGGGGGTGAGTATCCCCCGAGGTTCCCCCTATGAACAATATGGACACCCAGTGGAGGTCCCCTCTCCTCCTCCTCCTCTGTTACCTCCATGTCCTTCCAGTTAGCTTTATAGGTAGGGACAGACCACTGTAACGCCCTTTTAATCTGAGCGGCAAGATAGTAGTTTTCCAAGTCTGGGAGGGCCCTGCCCCCCCTCACCCTTTCGAGCTGGAGGATTTGGGTGCTGACTCTTGGTTTCTTATTGTTCCAAATAAACTTTAAAATCATTCTTTGCCAAACATTAAATTGTGATTTGGTTATATATGTCGGGAGACATTGGAAGAGATATAAATATCTAGGGAGGATGTTCATGGTTACCGTCTGTATTCTTAAATATAACGGCAGGTTCAAAAGCGACCACCTATCCAAGTCTCTCTGTACCTGACCCGAAAGCGGGATATGGTTGGCCTTAAAGAGGCGCGAGTTATGTTTAGTTAGGCATACGCCCAGGTATGACATTTTGAGTGCCAACCAGTTCAAAGGTAAAGATTCCATGACTCTATGCGAGGGTGAGTAATAGAAGGCCAAGACCTCCATTTTATTCTTATTCAGTGTATATCCCGAGTGCCTACCGAACTCTGTTAGTATGGACCAGATGTTGGGGATGGAGGACTCCGGGTTGGACCAACAGAGCAGAACATTATCTGCATAGAGTGATATTTTCCTCTGCTGTCCCCCCAGCTCAATACCATGAACCACTGGGGATGCGCGAATCACCTCCGCCAGTGGCTCTATATATAAAGCAAACAAGAGGGGAGACAGGGGGCAGCCCTGACGCGTGCCCCTGCCTAAGTTGAATCACCCAGAGAGCCCACCATTAACCCTGATGTACGCTTGGGGACCAGCATACAAAGACTTAATACAGTCAATGAAAGCCGGCTGAAAGCCCATGCGTTCTAGGACCAAGAACAAGAATGGCCAAGAGACTTTATCAAGGCTTTTTCTGCATCCAAACTCATAAGGCACGCGGGTTGGTGGTCGCGGTGTATAGCATCTATTATGTTAATGGCAGAGCGGACACCATCTGGGGCCTGCTGCGTCGGTATGAATCCCGCTTTGGTCGGGTTGATTAAATCTGGAAGGATGGCATTTAGTCGAGATGCTATTACCGCTGTAAAGATTTTATAATCCGAATTTAAGAGGAGATTGGTCGGTAAGATTCGGATTTGGCTGGGCCTTATTCTCTTTCGGATAAGCGTGATTGTAGCATATTGCCAGGAGGGAGGAATTGGGCTCGCTTCCTGCCAGACCTCAGAGAAAACATTCTGTAATAGTGGAGTAATATCCGAAGTGAATGCTTTATAGAATTCAGCTCCAAATCCGTCAGGGCCAGGGCATTTCCCTACTTTCAGAGCTTTTATGGTATTTATGATTTCTGTTTGAGTAATAGGTTTAATTAAAATTTGTGCCCTATCTGGGTGAAGAGCTGGGGGAGGCATAAGGAACCAAGATAGGCCCTGGTATCATCAGCTGATGTTGACGACTGAGGCGTATAAAGTTTACAGTAATACGAGACAAAAGCCTCTGCTATTTGTTCAGGCTTTTGAGTGACAAGGCCACTGGTCGGACAGAATATTTTAGTTATTGTTGCTTTGGCTCTGAGTTGTCTCAGTCCAGTTGCCAACAGTCTGATGCCTCTGGGGCCACCCTCGTAGTATTTCTGTTTAAGAAAGAAAAGGTTCCTCTCAACCTCTTTCCTCTGTAGCTTTTGTATTTCTGCTTTCAGAGATTTAAGCTCAAGGTCCCTCTGCCTGTCCCAGTTCAGCTTTTGATGGGATTCCAACTCCGATAACCTTTTATTCAAATCCAAATGTTTTAACAGTCGGTCTTTTTTTTTCTTTGAGGCTATACTTATTAGCTGGCCCCTAATTGTTGTCTTTAGTGTGTCCCAAATAATTTGAGGCGTCACACCAGGTGTAGAGATCTCCTTAATGGTGTCTGCTATGTGGCGCTTGATTTTGTCAACTACGCCCTTATCCTGGAGAAGAGACGTGTTCAGCCTCCAGTGTGTTGTTTTTTTTGGCAGGGAAATAGCAACCTCTAGGAATATCGGACTGTGGTCCGACACAGCGGACACTCCAACCCACATAGAGGGCAGTGCAGAGACACTGTTCATAAATGTAAAAAAGGTGTCTAACCTGGAGTAGACCTTAAACCTGGGCGAATAACAGGTGTAGTCCTTAGCTCTGGGATACTTCTCCCTTCACACATCTACCAGTCCCATATGATTTAGAGCTTGTTTGGCTGCCCGGGCCCTACGGTATTCGGGGTTCTGTATAACAGACGTGGTATCCAAATTTCTGTCCCAAACCAAATTCCAGTCCCCCCCCCATAATCATGAGGCCCCAGACCTCTCTGTAACCAAGCGAGCTAGTGAGATATAAAATGAGGTAGGGGACCCCGGGGGGGCATAAACATTGACTAACGTAACCGGGGTGTCCTGCACTCTCCCTACCACCATAATGTATCTAGCAGCATTGTCTGCTACTGTGTCTTCTACCTCAAATGGGAAGGACTCCGCTAGGAGGATGGCAACTCCCCTTCTATGCCCCGACTCCAGTGAGGCATGATGTACCTGTGGGTAGGCCTTGGTTCTCAATTTTAAGACCTCGGCAGGGGACAAGTGGGTCTCTTGTAAAAAGTTTACCTCACATTTCTGCCTAGCAATATATTTCTGAATTTGTTTTCTCTTCACTGGACTGGAGCAGCCATTAATATTATATGAAAGAATTTTCACATTATGATGTGCCATTGGCATGTTTCAGACAGACTCTGTCTACCAAACTGCAGACTGTTGAAACATCTAAATATGCCTGAAATATTATAAATTACAAGAAAAAACCATGAGTACCCATACAGCTGAAGCAGAACTAGTAACAAGAAAATTTTCAGCAAGAGTAAAAAAATCCGAACGATTTGCGAAAACATGTGCCTAAGGCCAAACAGGTATGAGAGCCCAGGCAAGTAGAGGATTAGGGCAGAAAGTCTCTTATGAAGCCTTCCTGACCCTCCTGAAAGATTTAACCTTCGACTGCCTAGGGGAAGGTGGGAGAAAAATCCCACCCAAAGGGCACGCGAAAAAGCGCCACTTAGGAAAGTGCTCCCTCCTAGTGGAGAATGCACCCTTCTTCCCAGGGGAAAGTCCCCTGTAGGGGATGCCACATAGCCAGTGTTGGGCATTTAGCAGCCATTTTCCGACTCCCTCCAAGGCCCTTATGGATTCATTTTAAACCTGAAGAATCATCTTTCTTATATTATTAACCAGGGGGAGTAGACACAAAAGGGAAATACTAACTCCAGAAATTAACATTCTTAAAGGAATGTAGCCCCAACTATGTTTATGTGTACTACTTTTAAGTCCCTTCAACGGTCTATATTCAGACAGGCTGGTTGAGCCAAAACATTAAATCGTCAGTCTGGCTTCACGCTGGGGCTCAGGATCCAATAGCCAAAGCTGGACCAGATTAAGGAAGACAATTAACCCTTAGCGCATGTCCTGAAAATCCTCTCAGCCTGAAGTTCAGCAGTACACAGTCCCAAGACTCAACAATCCTTTTCAATTTCCCATTTAAAATTCATCTGGTTCTCAAACTGTCCAGCTCACAAGGTGAACGACACAACCATCTGAAGACGCCCCCCAATCCCCTTGCCAACCACAGCGACAGACACAATGCAGCTTCCAGTATGTGTCCAGACACCCCGCGGGGACGAAACAAAAAAAAACAAAAAAACGTCTTCCCCATAGAGCTCCAAACAGCGTGGCCATCACCGTGTACATGAAGGGGGCAGCGGGGGGGGGAGGGAAGACCAAACCGAGACCCCCATCCAGATCCAGACACAGAAACCCGCGGTACTTACAATGGGTTCCGCCAGCAGGCCCGTGGGGATGTGATGAATCCTTCAAGCATCTCGTCCCTTAGTTCATGTCGCGTCGTCTGACTCGGTCATTTCAGTTGGTGCACATTCTCCCTGTTCCGCCAACAGGTGAGGATCCTTTTTGTTGAGGCCTGCAGGGTCACCCAGCTGAGTTATAAGGGCCGAGACGTCCGCTCTCAAGTTCTGCTTATGAGCTCCTTAGTTTCCTCGCCGGGGCGGCCCCTTCTGTGAGACGGTCCATGCTGAGGCAAGTAGATCTCTTTCCAGCCTTTCCTTCGCGAGGGGGGGGGACCGTTAGCCCGAGTGATTCTAAATAAGGAGTAGCAGCCAGCAGGTCCTGAAATGTTTTAACACCTTTGTCTGTATGGATTCTCAGCCTCACTGGATATAGTATCTGTGCTTTCAATTCACGGGCTCTGAGCTGTTTTAGTATTGGCCAGAGCATTCTCCTGGCCTCCTGAACTTTCGTGGTATGATCATTGTCTAAGAACACTCAGTGACCCTCAAAGAGCAACACTCCTTTCTTCCAAGCCAGCTTTAAGATCTCCTCTTTAGTTTGGTAGTTAGCGAACCTTACGACTATTAGCGAGGCCTCGCGATCCGGGTTTTGGGCGGGCAACCCAGAGACCTGTGCCCCGGCCATTGCCAGATCAGCGCTCAGTAGCGGAGAATTTGTCTGAGCATTTTCTGTAAAAAGGTGGCTACACTTTGAAATTTGTCCTTGAGTCTCCGGGATTCCAAACAATCTAATGTTTTGTCTCCTGTTGCGACTCTCCAAGTCGTCTAGTTTCCATGTGAGCTCTTGATCCCTGGCAAGTAAGTACAGCAAAAGTCTGTCTTGGCGGTCTGATTGTTCGACCAGTTGGCTGGCACAAAGCTCCAGTTTGTCCGTTTTGTGGTCTACTTTGGCTAGGTCTGTTTTAAGCTCACTAAGCATTTGATCAATCTTTGCCACCGTCCGTGCTGTTTGGAATATGGTTTCTCAGAGGCTCGGTGTAATCTCCTCGGTCCCCGCTTCAGTGTGCTGCAGGCCTTCCCTTGCGTCCCTCTCCTGGATGTCAGATCTTCCCTCACCCTGCATCATTTCTTTCAATTTTTGTATTGGCGTCGATGGTAGCTTAGTTGTTCTGTTTCTTTTGTTTTTTTGCTGGCGAGGACATCACGCTTTAGAGGTGATTGAAGCAGATTGTAGCGAGGAGGGAGACGGAGTTAGAAATCTATGCTGCCATTAGCTCCCTGACGTCACCGGAAGTCCCAGCACTCTAGCATTTGACACTACTTTACTTGTTTGGCCCAGTCCTATAGGCTTCCCAAAATGTAGCTCAATCCCTAGATTTCCATACATGTCCCAGGGTGAAGAAAACATTTTGCCCTTTTTGTCAGAGCAGACACTCACCCTTTAGTTGCAGGTGCCCCACAGGCGACTCACAAATCTTCCAACTTTTCAAAATAAAGGCTGAACAGGCAGCTTTTCTTCCTCTTGGCAGAATTAAGGAGATTGCCCCAGGAATCTGCATGGGGATCTTTACATCCCCCCCCCCGGAGGGAGGGGCACTGAGACCCGAACAGTGGTCTCCACCACTTGAACACACCTTCACTTACTGAAAACAAACTGGAAACTGACTCCTTCTTACTTGAAGGCAAACTGGAAACTGAACCCTACCCTTTGAAAGCTCCCAACGTTCTATCTAACTCCCTCTGCTGCAGATTCCATTGTGGCTTATGCAGCTGTGAAAGTTCTATTGGTGATGTCATCCCTCAGTCTCAGCTGAGACTGAGAACAGAGTGAGACAGTGTGAAACCCATTTAACTGGAGTTTCACAAGCTGCCTTCCCTGCCTACCACTAGGTCTTACTGGGATTCTAGTAACCCCGGGTAACAAGGGGGTTACACATGTTTAGTGCCCCTTATATAAGATCGTAAGTTTCCCACTAAAGAGAGTAGTCAATATATTGTGAAACTGATTCTATTCTCTAATGTCTAATGTTCTAATGTGCTCTTTTTTGTTTTCTACTATTAGGAAGCAAAGGATCAAGGAGCTCAATGCATGGCTGAGAGGGTGGTGTGAAACAAATGGATACAGGCTGCTAGGGGGCTGGGGTAATAATTTTATTTATCAAGCACTATTCACATGTATCAAAGTACTGTACAACACATCAAACTCTAAAATATTTAAAAAGAAAATATAAAACTTGCTAAAAGTATTAATATAATATGCAGACCAATTATTGTCAAAATGAAAAATCAGGAAAAGCACACGCAAAAAAAAGATGGGTTTTAAGAGCAATTTTGAAGCACTCCACTGTCTGGCACTCTCGTATCTGATGAGGTAGAGAATTCCATGGGGTGAGGGCAGCATAAACAAAAGCCCAAGCTCCCAGACCATGTGGGGCTCTGAAAGTCAGTAAATCAACTTTAAAAGTGATCCACCACTGAGCAGGCAGGTAGCCAGTGCAGAAAGCACAGCACAGGAGAAATACAGCTGAATATAGTTGACCCAGACAATAACCTGGCCACAGCATTCTGCACCAGCTGCAAGTGGTGGATATCTACCCCAGGAAGCCCCAGGTACAGGGAATTACAGTAGTCAAGGTGCGAGGTCACAAAAGCATGGACCAGAGTTGGAAGATCACCAGACGGAACAAGATGTTTGATCCAGGCGATATTCCTCAGATGGTAAAATGAGAACTTCAGCACAGCTGACACCTGTGATTGAAGTGTCAGACCATCATCAAGTATCACCTCCAGATTCTGCTCCCGTTCAGAGGTCAACAGCTGAGAGCCCACAAGCCAAAGCCCGTCAGGCTGCCTGGTAGTCGACGACTCTATCCGATGACCCAGTTCCACCACTAACACCTCCATCTTGTCAGAGCTTAGCTTTAACCAACTGGAATTCATCCAATCTTGGATTTCAGCAAGACAGTTGGAGAAGACTGAGAGCACACTATCCTGGTCAAGCACAAAAGACAGGTACAGCTGAGTATCATCTGCATAACAGTGAAAACTCTGCCCATACTGTCTCACAATGTCTCCTAAAGGTAGCATGTACACCGCGAACAACATGGAGGACAACAGTGAACCCTGCAGGACCCCACATGGCAGGAAGAATGAGTCAGAGGAAAAAAATCCCCGCTACTACCCTCTGTGAGCTGCCAGTGAGAAAAGAATGGAACCATCTGAGAGCTGTATCAGACAAGCCACATATGACCCGCAGGCAGTCAAGGAGCACCCCTGGTCCACGGTGTCAAAAGCTGATGAGAGATCCAGGAGGACCAAGACAGACTGGCACTTCTGGTCTCTAGCCACCAGGAGATCACTGAGTACCCAAACCAGAGCAGTCTCAGTACTATGCCTCTTACAAAAAACAGACTGGAGAGGGTCATAGATAGCATGGGTGGTAAGATGGTTCTCCAGCTGTTGCACAACAACTTTCTCAATAACCTTTCCTATAAAAGGAAGGTTAGAGATCGGTCTGTAGTTTGCAGGAGAATCTGGGTCAAGAGATGGTTTCTTGAGAAGGGGGGGTTACCACAGCCTCCTTCAGTGAGCTGGGAAACTCACCCAACTCCAATGAATGCCAGATTAGATCCACTAGAACTGGGCCAATCACATCAACACACCCTATTAAAAGGTGGGTAGGGCCTGGGTCTAAACTGCAGCTAGCTGGCTGCATACCCCAGAGAAGCCACATGATATCCACGATCTCCAGTCGGTCAAACTCAACCTTACAAAACAGAGGAATTGTGACTCCACTCCAACCACTACCAGCAACTCCCATAAAGTGTGACAGGCAAATCTTTGACCTGATGTTGGCAACCTCATCAGCAAAGAAGTGGGCAAACTCATTGTACTCAATTTGTGAAAAGGCTTTCCGAACTTGTAGACAGGCTGGATTGCACAGTCTGTCTACCATTTGGAACAGCTGAGCACATCAGTTCTGTGCTGCAGCAATCTCCCTGGACAGGAACTCTGCCTTCTTATAAGAGATAGTTGACTGATAGTCTCTGTAATGGACTATCAGTCTAAGCTTGTTGGCATCCAAGCTGGACTTAGCCAAGCATGCTCTAACCTTCGACCCACTCACTTCTGCTCCCTCAAGGTCCTATCAAACCATGGGGACTGAGGGCAGAGAGTGAGTGGGCGAACATGGAAAGGAGCAAGGGTATCCAGAGCCCCCACCACTGCTCAATTAAAAGCCTGAAGTAGGTTCTTCAGATCCTTGCTTGCCTCCAGCATTCCTGATAGATCAACACTGCCAGAGGGCCTTCAGGGTCTCGCCCACAATGGGCAGTATCAGACTACCTCCACAGGGGCAGGCCTATAAGGGGGAGCCAAAAAATTGAACCGTATGTTGTGGTGGTCGGACCATCCAACTGGTAAGACATGGGACAACAAGGATCTATATGCACCTGACAGGCAGCATTTAAATAAACAGGGTACAAGGGTCCTGAAGGATAAAATTGAGGAATACCTAGTGAAGAAACTAAATTTGAACTAGGGATGGGGGGGCAATATGATGTGCTTCACTCATGGGCACCATGGGGGGCCATCAGATCTCCCCCCAGCAGGAGTTCAGACAGAAGGGAGGGGCAGCAGGAGTGGGAAGGGGTTATACCAAGGGGATAGGGAAAAGGAGGGAAGGCAGTGAGCAAGGAGGCACAGGGATCATGATGGAAGGTGTTGTCCTTGAATGCGAGTAGTCTGGGTAGCAAGATGGTTGCTCTGCAGGCACTGATGGCGGTTGGAGGAGTGGACATAGTGGCCATCACAGAAACATGGGCAAACCAGTACCATGACTGGGCTTCACGATTCCTGGATACAAATTGTACTGGAAGGACATGGAAAAGGGAAGGTAGAAGATGTTGCCTTATTCATTTTGGAAGGGACAACATGCAACAGGGAGGAAGAGAAGGGGGGGCACAGAAGCCTTATGGGTGCTTCTCCAGAACTCAACTGGGAGATGGGTTAGGTTGGAGGCGGTGTACAGGCCACCCTCACAGGCTGCAGAGACAGACAGAGAACTGGGATAACAGATCAGAATACTAGGAGGTGGTGATTGCATCATCTTAACAGGTGACGTCAACCTACCTGGAGTGGGCTGGAGCACCCCGGCTACCACCTGTGCCAGGGAATAAGTCCTTGTGAAAACTTTTCAGGACTGCTTTCTGGTGCAAGGGGTCATACAGCCATCTAGGCAGATTGCCATACTAAACCTGGTGCTGTCAAATGGATAGCAGGTCCAAGAGGTAGCAGTGGAGGACCCCCTCACAGACAGTGACCACTGCACAGTGTGGATTTACCTCAGTATGGGTAAGAAGTCAACCAAAACCAAGACGAGGGTGCTGGACTTCAAGAGGGCTGAGTTTAGAGGAATGGGGTTATTCTGGCAGGGCACCTGGCAAAAATCAAGATAGAAATTGATGGGAGCTGAAGTGGTCCATCATTAAGTTAGGTCTGAACAAAGCCACAAACACCTGAACAAAGATCCAGAGTAAAAGGACCAGAACCAAGAAACCAAGCTGGTTCCACAAGGCAGTGGCAGGAATGGTGAGAGAGAAGATTGCAACCTATCAGAGGTACATGCATACAAGAAGGGAGGAGGACAGTGAAATTGATGCACAGAAATCCAAGGAGGCGGGGAGAGTGATCAGAGCAGCAAAAACTGCAAAGAAACTAAAAAGAGTGAAGGGGATCAGAGAAGGTGAAAAGGATTTCTTTAGATACATAAAGGAGTGAAGAAGCAGTAAGGAGGGGATTGTGAGAATTAAGAAAAAGTGGGGATGGGCATAAAGCAGTGCTGAGAAGGCAGAGGCACTGAATGAGTACTTCAGCTTTGTCTTCACTAGGGGAAAAGGATGGACCTATGCTGCAGGGGAAGACTGGAGTAAGCATGGGGGGAGATGAGACAGATAAGATAATTAATGAGAACTGGATCTTAGAAGGACTCAGGACCCTTACGGTGGACAAGGTACCTGGCCTGGATGGCGTACATCCAAGAGTCCTAAGGGAACTGGTGGAGGAACTGGTGGCCCCCCTAGTGGACCTGTTACCTGTTTAGCACCTCGCTGATGATGGGGTGCATGCCTTGGGACTGGACAACAGCACACATGGTGCCACTCCACAAGAGTGGGCCCAGAGATGAGCCTGGGAACTAAAGGCCTGTCAGAGTAACCTCCATCGTAGGCTAGTTAATGGAGACCATTATAAAAGAAATGGTCTCCAGAACAATAGGCAGCATGGGTTTGTCTCGAGGAGATCCTGTTAGATGAACATGGTAGACTAGATCAGTGGACAAAGGTCGGGTGGTGGATGTCCTATAATGGGACTTCAATAAACCCTTTGACTCTGTTTTTCAGATGAGATGTTAAACCGAGGTCCCATCTGCCTGGATTGGTGGTAGTTCAGGTGGATGTTAAAGATCCCATGGCACTTCTCGAAAAGAGTAGGGGAGTTTATTGAAGGAAAAAAATCATACAAAATGCAAATCTCAAAGTACACAACAAGTGAAGCAAAAATCATTCAATACACTGGAGGGGAAAAAAACAAATTAGTAAATACAAGGCAGACATAAACATGTTGAGACGAGCCTAAAGAGGGTCCATGACACAAAATCAAGCTGAGGTAAAGTAAACATAAAAAGGCACTACTCGCAGCCCATAGTGCATCAAGTCACAGGCACATCAGAATCCGTAACCCAGGGCAGATTTCTCCAAACCCTAAGCAAAGTTTTGGAATGCAGATTCATAGCATCCTCATCATATTGAGCATGTAATTCCCCCGTGATTTTATGAATGATTTCTTCATGAGACAGTAATTCCTGTTGTAAAGCAAATAAACATCTGCTGTTGAACCATTTAATAACAAATAAAACCCTGTGTAAGGTTTCAATATGCCAGTGGCTCCCCACCCCTGGGTATATACCCCACATTAAAGCATCCATGGTAATGGACTGAAACCAAAAGGAATTCCAGAAGGTTGCTAACAGAGTCCAGAAGGTTTTAATACGTATGCAGGTAAAAAAAGGTATTCTGTGGTGTCTAGCTGCTGACTACATCCAGGTCTGATACAAAAACGCTCCTCTACTTGCCTATGTCTTTAATTAGCCTTTATATTAATCACATCATGGCAACTCAACCAATGAAAATCCTTCAACTTGTCTGGTATCCTGGGCATATTTAACAAGGCAAGAAGTGCCTCCCTATACTGACTTGGGCACCTCGGAAAAGTTTCAGCTTCCTTAAACTGAGTCATCAACACCCAGTCACATAAATCCTTCCTCCGTTTAGTTATTAACAGTTGACTGGTTATCTTCCAATGTTTAAAATAAACAAAGGTGTCCCTTATATAGGTTGGCACATGCAGAGCTCTGTGCAGTATAGCCAACTTTCCCTTATCCCACTGTCTAAACCAAGTTCCACAGTTCATAAAAAATATTGACACCCAACTCTGATCCCAAAAGTTAGCAAAGGCCTAAAGTTTGCATACAGAAAGATGCTACAATAAAATAAGATAGGATTCACTATCCCCTACCTGCTCTGAGCTATTGGGAGATACACTATATTCCTTTTTAATGGGTTCTGCTGCCCCAGACTGCTTGAAAAAAAAAGACTATAAATGGCAGTTTCCAATTGGCAAGGAGGAGGAAAAACATAACTAATATAGATGAACACAGGGAGAAGAAATGTTTTAATTAAGTGTATCCTTTTAACTTTGCTCAATTTCCATTTACTCCATTGAGCCACTAAGGCTTTACCAAGAAGCAGCCGAGGTTCCCAATTCAGTAGACTCATGCCCCCCTGTCCAAAAATGACCCCAAGAACTTTCAATTGGGTATCTTCAAAACTAATTCCTGCCACTTCTATAGCAGAGGAAGTGAGGGAGCCGATCTTGGTACCCACACACTTAGCCAAATTTAAGCTTGTACCTGAGTAGGAGTTATAAGTATTACAAATACATAGAGCTTCACTAACAGAGGCTTCATTTGCCACCAGAATGCAAAGATCATCGGCATAAGCCAAAGCCCTGTACCTGAGAGGGACTGAGTTAACAACTATAGGCCTCAAAAATGTAGAACTATTAAGAAATCGTAATAGAGGATCTATACATAAGGCATATAACAAGGGGCTTAAGGGGCAACCCTGGCAAACCCCCCATCATACCACCAACATGGGCCCCTTCCAGCCTCTAACTATCGGGGTAACTGTGGCCGTCTTATAAAGACACTGAAGCCAGCTAATAGATTGTAAAGGGATACCATACTTCTTTAAAACTGTCCACAAAAAGGTGTGACTGATGGAATCAAAAGCCTGTTTTTAATCTAAGGAAAGTACAACACCATTAGCAGAATGTCTGGTACCCTGTTCAAAATTTTATCTTAAAAGTATAAGATGTTCTGTGATACTTCTACCAGGAATGGCACACGTCTGGGCCAGTGAAATCACATGTTTTGCTACCAGTAATAACCGACAGTTCAATATTTTTGCCAAAATCTTAAAATCTGTGTTCAGCAATGAAATCGGCCTCCAATTTTCTATACATCGCCTGTCCCCTTTTTCAAAAATGTGGATCAGGATGCCCCCTGTCAAGTGTAAAGACAGAGACCCAGATTGGAGAACTGCAGTAAAAGCCATGGCCGGTTCTGACAAAATGTGGGGCCCTAAAAATTTAAATAATTCCCAGGTCAACGCATCCCCATCTGGCTCCTTATTATTTCCCAAAGCCCTGATTGCCCTCTCTACCTTTCAAGGTGAAATATCTGCTGTTAAGGGTGTAGTCTGAGTACTAGGGAGATCCAAAGTGGGAACCAAATCAATATATGCCTCCAAAGTGTCAGACTGCAGGTGAGGGGGATTAAAGGAATGATCCACATAATGAGACACAATAGCAAGCAAATGTGTAGGGTCTGTGCATATCTTGTGATCCTTATCAAACAGGCTGTCCATGTTTTTATTAAGATTCCTAGAGATACTCCCCTCATAAGGGCAGATCAGACCCTTTCTACCATGAGTACAGAAAGTCTGCTGATATTGTAAATGTTTTTCTTCTTGTAAGTGAAAATCTACCATTTGTTGTTTCACACTTTGAATTTGTGCAGTAAAATCATGCTTTACTACATAGCTGACAACTAAAGCAATTTTGGTAACTGTAACTTGTCTGCAAGATAAACCTCATAAGTACTATTTCAGGTTACCTTGCCATGAGAACGCAAAACAGCAATGAGATCCCGCATTGTATCCTCCCACCAGACACTGGGATCCTCATACAGATCCAATACTGATTTCCTGGCTTGAACAAAATACAACAGATCCTGATGAGTATCTTCTCTATCAAAAAGCAAAGCATTCAACTTCCAATACCCTGGGCCATTAGGGGGTGCACAAAGTCTACCCAGTACAAGATGTAATATGTTATGATCTGAAAATTCCACAACCAATATTTGTACCTTGGCAATGTGTGAGAGAAATGAAGTGAAAAAGTTATCCATTCTGGTGGCAGAGGTACCCCTATGAAAAGTGGGGTCAGCTTTCCCAACTGTCTCAAAATAAGCATCCCTCAATGTAGCATTCCGAATCATGGTGGATAAAAAAGTCATATCACAATATATTTTATTGGTAACAGCGAACTCACCCCTGTCCCTAAGCTTTAACCCGCAGTTGAAGTCACCACATAAAACATGGTGTGCATAGTATAAATTGGGTTGTATGGCCTGAAACAACTCGATCCTAGCAACCTTAGTTTGACCTGCATACACATTAATGATTCAAAACAATACATTTTGTATTCTTACATGAAGGATCAGGGCATGACTAGGTACTAGATCTACCAGTTTGACAATATGGACCTCAACCCCTTTAAACAATATGGCTACTCCGGAACAAGTATCTTCCCTGAAGGACCAGTAGGAGGGACCTGAATACCAAAATTTAATAGCTTGCATGCTTCAGTTCAGGTAAAGTGTGCAACCTGGTGTCCTGTAGAAAGAAAATACCAGAGGAAAATGATCGTAAGTGTGAATATATGGCTTGTCTCTTCTGTAAGCTCTTAATACTATTCACATTGATAGAAAACAAAGAAAGGAGAGACATCATAAAGAAGGTAATAAGACCAAAACAGAGCATCACTTATTCAAGGGGGTTTCTTAGAAGAAGCTCTTGTAGTTCTCACATGTTTAAATTTCTCAGATTTCTTTCCTGGAGCCACAGGGGGGCTTGCTTTGTCCAGCGGGGGGTCATCTAACTCAAATCAAGGTCCAGTAAGGAGGAAACCACCGAGGAACCATCCGACTCATCCCCTGACCCCCTCCCTTCCACAGGTAAAGAAGCAAACCTGTTTTTAGTGGGGGTCTTTGAAGTTTTAGGCACCTTGGCAGCAGGTTGAACCCAGTTTTGTTGATGTCTAGATGACCAGGCCTAGTCTCTAGGTGGTTGACAAGAGGGTTCAGGGGCGGGCTTGAGAGGGGGAAAACCCACCTCAATGTCGGGAGTTGCTACCAAAACCTGAGTGCCTTTTTCAGAAGCCACCATGAGGGGTTTCACAACAGGTAAAACAGGACACAATGTTTCTGGTAGTGGCACCACTTCAGGTTCAGTATCTATTGGTGCAGATACAGTAGAATCTGACCTATCAGAAGGTGGATCCCAAGGCTTAGATGCCACACAGTGCGCATTAGCATGCTGTGCCAAGGCAATTGTGACTCTCTGCTCATCCCAAGCAGCTTGCTCCCCTGATTATGAGCAGCTGAGGGACAGGAGTGATAAGTATGACCCTTCTCCTCACATAAGTTATAAACTTGATCATTTCTACACAATCCTGCACTGTGACCCAGTTCATTACAGTTAGTACACTTCAATCTATCACACATGCTACTCAGATGCCCGGTAGCCTCACAGTGATAACATGCCTTAGGCTGACCAGCGTAAAACAAAACCCCTCTATCCTTACCCCCAAAAAAAAATATTAGGTAGATGGATCAGCACCATATCAGATGTGTTTAGAAACACCTGAATTCTCCAGCCCCCTGTCCAAATATGATCATCATCAAAAATAGGCTCCGGATTACCCTGAACCGTACATTTTTGTTTGAGCCAATACACCAAATCTGAAACACTTACCCCTTCAGTCCTGAATAAAACAGTTATCATACAATGGGCAGGTTTGGTCAAAGGAACAACCTCAAAGGGAGACAATAATGGAGAGGTTTTCAACAAGTGATATAAAAACCAAAATTTATTTAATCCGCTCCCTTGTTTAAAGCTAACATCAAACACAGGTTCCTCAGAAACATGAATTAATGCATACATTTCTACTGGGGTAAAATGCATAGAACCTTTCAGTAAAACTCTTGCCACATGTTTACGGTCAGGAAAGGTAGCTAAACCCCCCTTATTAGGTAACCTGATGGCATTATGCTGTTTAGCAGGAAAAACAGGAGCTCTAAATAAAGAAGCATAAGATTTATCAGGCTCTGAGTGTCCAGTTGTAGCACTATCCATTTGCTCCCCAATGGGTAGGGCTATGGGTACTGTAGCATGATCTTGACCCTGAGGCTGAGATATCGAGGTGTGCATCAAAGGCAGGACAGGATTCTGCATCAGCTCCAGACCCTCTGGAACATGTAGGGGAGATAAAATATCCATTGCAGAGCCCCAGTCCTTTGGTCTACCAGTCTCCTCTAAAACACAATCCATACTATCAGGGGTAGAAGTAGGAAGAACTGGTATGGAAAGTTTTGAGGGTCCAGAAACCCAGGAACCAGTCACAGATTTTTCGCAACTGGTCCCAGTTAGAGCCAAATCCACCGACCACGTTTTCGGTTCTGCAAGTGGCATTCGGGAATCTACTGGTGTCTTTATAAGGTAGAAAAAGAAATGGGCAGACTGGATGGGCCTTGCGGTCCTTATCTGCCATCAACTTCTATGTTTCTATGTTTCTATGTCTTGGTCATGGAGCCTCATCTTAGGCCAGGCACTGTAGTGCCTGAAACTGCCATTCCTGGTGAGGCTCCCTCAGAAGCATTAAATAAGTCCCCTGCAAAAACAAACAAGGATGACTGTCCTGTACCTGTACCTGGTACGAAGGAGAACAGGTGCTGGGATCCACTTTTGATCTGCCTGATCAGTGCACCCCACTGCAACAGTAGTGGACTGCAAAGGCACTGACAGAGAAGCTGCCACATCAGCATCTGGAGCAGAAACAATCACCCCTGGCATTTCAGCTTGTACCAGGAGAGAACACTGTTGTGCCGCTGCAATCACAGCCTGAAATTCACCTTGCCTTACTTTAAAACATACTTCTTCATCTGAAAGCTGCTTCCACAAGGCAGCTGATGTCTCCATTTCTTCATTCATAGGAGAAGGAACTGCACATTCAATAGCAGTGGAAAGATCACCATTTTGTTGTGCATCAACCCTGAGGACTCAGGTAAACTTGCATCCATCTTTGAGCTGGGAATCAGCTGAGATGCAAGACTAGGTGCATCAAAAAAAACTTCTGAATCCAATACTTCAGATTGTACAGGAGCAGCCTGCTCTTCCACTTCAGGCACCTCCATCCTCTCTGCTTCCACAACACAAGTGGCCATCACACTGGCCAGTGGTTGCCCTACAGATGAGTAGGGAAGTTTCCCTGGTGTCCTGGCTAAATTTCCCTCATTCACTAAAAATACCATCAACAGCTTAATCTGGTTCAAGGTCAGTTGGCATTCATCTGTATCCCCCCTCCTCCGGGTTGTGCCTGAAAATAGGCAGGATTTGTCTAGTGCACTTACCCGGTCAACAAAAAATAAATAAATAAATAAATGAAAGGGTGCTATTCAAGCTTGCTAACCTGGGATTTGGGGACAGGCTGCAGGGGTGGGTAAGAAGCTGTCTGCAAGATAGAAACCAGATGGTGATAGTGGGGGAGGGGTGATTTAGCCAAGGCTAGGCCTCTGACTACTGGAGTCCCACAGAGCTCGGTACTTGGAACAGTGCTGTTCAACATCTTAATTGTAGATATAGTGGAAGGGATCAATAACAAAATCTGCCTTTTTACAGATGATACTAATCTTTGTGGGAGTGTGAACATGGAGGAGAGGAGACAGGAGCTCAGGGAGGACCTGGCCAGGCTAGAGAGATGCTCTGACATCTGGCAGTTTGGGTTCAATGGCAAAAAATGTAAGGTCATGCACCTGGGGGCAAGGAACCTAGGGCCAGCTACTATCTTAAGGGGGAGCAGGTGTACAGCATGGAGGAGTAAAAAGATCTGGGGCTGATTGTCTGAAGAGATATGAAACAGTCAATGCAGTGCCAGAGAGTGGCAGCCAAAGCGAATGAAATGTTGGGATGCATAGCCAGAGGAATCACCTCCAGGAGGGAGGAAGTCATTCTGCCCTTGTAAAGTTAATTGGTGATACTGCACCTGGAGTACTGTGTGCACTACTGGCACCCTTTTTCAAAGGTCATCCAACTTCTGGAGGGGTCCAGTGAATGGCAACAAACAAAATCATGAGAATGGGGACAAACCATATGAGGAGAGGTTGAAGAAGCTCAATATGTACTCCACAGAAGACAGAATGAAGGTGGGATATGATAGAAATCATCAAGTACCTTAAAGGTATAAACAAGGTTGGAGTGGAGGGCATCTTTAACTTAACAAGCATTTGTCAATGCTGAAAGTTTGCTTGCTGGTATTAGCATTGGAAGTGCAGGAGTTAGACAGATGCAGAATAGGAATGGCAGTAAAGTATTGAACTTTACGTCAACCCCACCTCCACCCTGTAAAGATGGACAGGTATTGGGGTATGCCTTTGGGTCATTGCACACAAAGCTCACGCCATTTCACCTCACCCTATCCTGCAGACACCGACAAGTGTTGAGGTGTGCCTTGGGGAGTTGGGCCTTATAGTCACCCCATTCCATAAGGACATACGCTAAAATGGGTGCAGTATAGGAGAATGGGGTGAACTCTGGGGCCAAAGAGTCCAAGGCACACCTCGATGCCTGTCACTGGCTGCAGGGTGGGGGTGGAATGGCATGAGAATTATAGCCGGCAATCCAAAGGCACAGCCCTGATGCCTGTCAGTCTGTAAAGGGTGGGACATTATGGTTAGAAACCACTAACACCCTGGGCGTTTGTTGGTATTTGTACTACAAATTTTCAACATGGCCTTTTTGTGACCCCCACCTGATGAAAGCATTTGGGACCTCTGCTCATGAACAGAGGCACTGTGATTTTGTTAATCTGTCCCGAACGTTGATGTTCCACAGCGACTGTGCCATTCGGCGCCAGATGTGTGAAACCACAGTTCGGGCAGGATGTGAAAAATGACAGCTGCATCATTCATAAGGAGGTGTGAAGAGATGGCAATGTAGGAAATATGGAGTGAAAATATTAAAAATTCTCAAAGTTACAAGCTTGCGTGAAAACTGCACAACGCACGTTTGTAACACAGCCATTTTCTTTTGAATTCTTTCACCAAATTTTCAACATAGGCATTTTGGGACCTCTGCTCATAAACAGTGTCACTATGATTTTCTTAAGCTGTCCCAAACATTCATTTTCCACAGTGACCGCGACATTGTGTGCCGGATATGCAAAACCACATTTTGGGCAGGATGTGAAAAATGACAGCTGTACTGTTCATAAGGAGGTGTGCCAAAATGGCAATGCTGAAAATCTGGTGTGAAAACATTAAAAATTCTTGAAGTTATGAGTGTGCATGAAAACTGCACAACGCATGCTCATAACATAGTTATTTTGTGGAATTTTGTCACCAAATTTTCTATATAGGCATTTTGGGACATCTGCTCATGACAGTGTCACTGTGATTGTCTTAATCTGTCATGAACATTGATTTCCCACATCGACTGTGTCATTGTGCTCCAGATGTGTGAAAACACATTTCAGGCAAGATGTGAACAATGACAGCTGTACTGTTCATCAGGAGGTACTGTATGCAAAAATAGCAATGTGGAAAATCTGGAGTAAAAATCTCAAAAATTCTCAAAGTTATGAGCGTGCGTGTAAACTGCCCAATGCACGCTCGTAACAGTCATTTTTTGGAATTTGTTCACCAAATTTGCAATATATGCTTTTTGGGAGCCCACCCCATGAACAGTGGCACTGTCGTTTGGTTAATCGGTCTGGAATGGCGATTCCGTGCAGTGACCGCAAAATCACCTTTCGGGACTGAATAACACCATGACAGTGACTGAATTCATGAGGTGGTGTCCCACGAACCCCATGTTGAAAATGTGGTGCCAAAAGTTGAAAAAATGGCCGGGATATCCACATAAGTTGAAAAAAACCCATTCATGCCATTATACGGCTTACCGGCATTTCTTTCCTTTGTGGTTGGCTTTGAAGAGTGCAGATGGGTTCCCGGTCCACCGAAGATCATCGCACCTGGCTCCGGAGGTAAGTATGGGGTGAGAGGAGGTATGGGGAGGTGAGGTGCGCAGAGGGTTGGTGTAGGTTGGAGGAGGGGACCCGACAGTGAGTGACCATTTTCTTTATTTCAGGGGAAGGAAAAAAAAAAGACATCTTGGGAAGGTTTTTTTTTTTTGCAGGTTTGCTTTGGGCACACTGGGGTGGGCACCCATTGTGCCACCTGCATTTTTGGGGAGGGAGGACATAAGCCAATGGGGATTGGGCCTCCTGTTTGCAAAGAAAGCCTGTTAGGGGAGATATGATGCTGAGGGGGATTGGGCACCCCCCTCAGCACACAAGAAATGGCAGGGACATTATCTCAGTGGGAATTGGGCACCTCCGTCGCAAATGAACTGGGGAAGGGGCATGCTGACAGGGGGATTGGGCACCCCAGTCAGCTGTTATAGGGACTGTGCATGGACAGTGACAGCTGCTGCCATGTTTTTTTGAAATGTTACACCAGGCAAAGCACTGCCCTGCAATGGCAGGTCACTTCCATATTGCAGCGGCTAATTCATTCCAAGTTGGTGGCATGCTGGCTGAATTAGTGTCAGCAGCAGGGTGCCACTGCATTGGTAAATGAGGGCCAAGCCCAAGAATGCAGTGGTGGCATTGGCCGCCACAGTGCCACACCTCTAAAACCCGCTTCTCTCCTAAGCTGCCACATAATGTTTCTTGGGCATGCACGCAAGCAAACATAAACAAGCATTCGTCAATGCCGAATGTTTGCTTGCTGGTATTTGCATTGGTGTCTGGCATTTATGCAGCCCCACCCCATTGTGTTCATGTCCCTTCATCATCCATATCCCAGCAGAGTACCTCTCTGCAACTCCTCTTGCATCTGATTAATATTCCACCCTCATACTTCTTAAGTGTCTGTGTTAGGAACCCTAACACCCTGCTTGTGCTCAAGGGAACGAACCTGTGCGGAAACTGCAGAACGTGCACTTGTAACACAGTCATTCAGTGGAATTATTTCACCACATTTGCAACATAGGCATTTTGTCACCTCTGGTCATGAACACTGTCACTATGATTTTAGTACTGTGCTTATAGAACGCAGTTTCCCACAGGGACACCACTATTCTCGCGAAGTGTGAAACACATTTCAGCCAGGATGTGAAAAATGACAGCTGAACTGCTCACCAGGAGGTGTGGGAAAATGCAAATGCTGAAAATCTGGAGTGAAAATATTACAAATTCGCGAGGTTACAAGTGTGCGTGGGAACTGCGCAATGCACACTCGTAAAACAGGCATTGTATAGAATTTTTTCACTGAATTTTTAACCTAGGCATTTTAGGACATCTGCTCATGAACAATGTCACTGTGATTTTGTTACTTTGTACAGAACAGTGATTTCTCACAGCAACCGCGCGACTGTAAGCCAGAAGTGTGAAAACACATTTCAGCCAGGATGTGAAAAATGACAGCTATACTAGTTATAAGGAGATGTGGGAAAATAGCAATGTTGAAAATCTGGAGTGGAAATATTACAAATTCATGAACTTACAAGTGTGCATTGAAACTGCGCAATGCACACTTGTAACAGAGCCATGTTGTGGACTTGCCACCAAATTTTCAACATAGGCATTTTAGGACCTCTGCTCATGAACAGTGGCACAGTGTTTGTCTTACTCTGTAGCAGACATTGATTTCCAGCAGCGACTGCCTGTTTTGCGTCAGAAGTGTGAAAAGACATTTTGGCCAGGATGTGAAAAATGACAGCTGCACTGTTCATAAGGATGTGTGGAAATATGTGTATGGTGAAAATCTGGAGTAAAAATATTCCAAATTTGTGAACTTACAAGTTTGCATGGAAAATGTGCAACGCACACTGTTAAACAGTCATGTTTTGGAATTTTTTTCACCAAATTTGCAACATAGGCTTTTTGAGAACCCACCTCAGGAACACCAACACTGTTGTTTCATTTATGACTTTGCTGCCCTTGTACTTGGATTTTTTTTTTACTTGTGATATGACTACTTTAAAAAAATGCCATGCTTAACACTGTGTGTGTTGTGTACACACATGCATATGTATGACTATTACATAAATCTCAAATACTGGATCTTACAATTACAGTGAGTCGACCTCTCACAATAGGCAGTGTTTACAGTGGCAGAGTGCTGCCTCCTTAAGCCATGAAGCACCAACATTTAGGTCTAATGACAGCACTGCATAAAAAAACAAGAACTCAGCACAACTGTTACACATTGATATTTTTCTCCACTAGATGGTTCCATACATCACTGCATACAAATATACAAATAAAGAGTAGGCTTACTTACAGTTCCGGTCCTCCAGGTCAAAGTGAGGATTGAAGATAAGCAAAATTTTCTGATAAGGATCAACAGCCTGAATCAATCAGAATCATTTCTGACTTCAAAAATAGGTAACTGGGTAGCCTGGAGAGGTGAGGTACCCAGGTGCTGTAACTTCTATATTACTCCCACTTTTATCTGTAAAGGGAAAAAAACAAACAATAAATAAACAACTAAAATACAAGCAATCCATTATCCATGTGTACTTAGTTATTCCTCTTCCTTCTGTTAAATGTGTTTTTGCCAGATAATTGTTCAACTGTTATTCAGGAGGACAGTGATCTTTTCATGTACTCATCTAAAATCAGTTATAAAGTAATATTCATGTCTTAATCAGTGGTGAAAATGAAAACAAACAATGAACTGTCTCTATCTTTGCAGTGTGGAAGACAGTCTTGGCCCATATTTCGCCATTGCATGTTCTATTGTTACACTGTATTTGGTAAACCTCTATGCATTTTGGTGGAATATATTTTACATTAGCAGATGTCCTTCCACATTTTCTTCCTGGAACTGAGTTCACTTCTAGTTGTAACTCAGAGTACTGTGTTTCAGTTGGTTCCTAAGCCCAAGTCCACCATTGATCTTACAGAAGGTAAGATGCAGCGCACAACTGCGAGGGGGGGTGCTCCTACAGAAGTAGCAAGCCTCAGACAAAATGTGAAAAAGAGAAATAGAAGTAACTCCAGACAAGTCTGAATTTTGCTAAATAGCATTTATTTTTGCCAAAATACACAGCCAGGAACCCCTGCACTACGGCGTACTAGCCTTCAAGGGGTTCCTGGCCATGCATTTTGGCAAAAATAAATGCTATTTAGTTAAATTCAAACTTGTCTGGAGTTGCTCCTATTTCTCTTTTTCAAGTTTTGTCTGAGGCTTGTTACCTCCGTAGCAGAAGCCCCCTCGCAGTGGTGCACCTCATCTTAGCTTGTGTAAGATCAAGCTGGAGTTGCTCCTATTTCTCTTTTTCACCATTGATCTTAACATGCCTTGGACCATTAAGTAGTCATAGCCAACTTTCTCTGTATGTTAATATTTAGCATATCACAAGGTATATAGTGTTCTCTCCCTCAGATAAAAACAATTGTTTCTGGACACGGAAGGTACATCAATAAAAAGAATTCTACAAACTAAAATCAAATAACTGAATGAAATGCTCTTGTAGTATTGCTCTGGTGATAAGTATTTTAAGCACAAACAATGCTTACTTACCTCCGCTGGGTATATACTAAATTAGACTTCACATGAATAAAGATGTGTAATGTTGCAAAGTTAAATGCTGAAGTGTGTTGAGGCTAAAATGGAAGGCAAATACTGCTTGATCTCTCTGCCCCGACCGGTCAAGGGACATACGATTAGCCGGGGTCATTGCAGCCATTAATGGTTACATTTACGGAGTCCCTCAACCATTTGAGAAAAGCCAGACTATCTTCTTATCATCCTGTACAGGCAAGCAACTCTTAAGTAATAAGCTGCATTCCCGAAAGAGAACTAAGTACATTTAGCTAAGCATAAATTATTCAATATTTTTTTCTTTAGGTAAAGGAACTCATGCATGGGAGGCAGATCAGAGTAATGGAGCAGAAAACCAAGCTTACTGTAACTCTACAGTAGTCCAAAATGTGCCGGAACAGTTACTATATCCACGTTTTAGCACTATCTATTACTGTGTATGTAGGTGTTAGTAGAACAGAGAATAACAGCAGGCTCACCTTGCGCAGCTTTGTTTTGTTTTCTTATTAATCTGCCATTTTTAAAGATCCAGGTGGCCCCGGAAAATATCATTTGATTAACTGTCGAGCGCACTTACTTGGTTAATAATTACTAATTAAAATAATAAAAGACCAAGTAGTGATGTTTAAATGTATAACTGATCATTCAAGTAACAGCAACCAGGTGGCTGCCCGTGTCAAATATCTGTGACGGGCTGCAAGCTAGCTGTGTGTGTAAGAATGGATATCAATCAATCAAAATCTTTATTTATCCAGGTGAACATCATTGAGCAGAGCTCTTTTACAAGACGGACCTGGTTAGAACAGGGTCGGGTAACAACCATCATAAAAACATATAAATACATGTAAATAAGCACATAAACACAAACACAATGGTGCAGTAATAGGGGAGTCAAATGATAAAAGGAAGACAAAGCAAACCATAACAGAGGAGGATTCAAATACAAGGGGGCAGGTCCACCATTGAACCATGCAACTGTATATAAACCATGTTCATTGCAGGCACCATTACATGCATACACACGCATTTATGTATATCACATTTTTTACCAGGAAAGACATTCTGAGCTAACATAAAAAAGCTGTTTTCCAGATTGGTGGGTGGGGGGCTGCTGAGGAGTGCAGAAATAAGATACGATTAGGTTACAGAAATAACAAATGAGTTACACAGTTAAAAAGTACATGCATACACACACACACACACACACACTGTAGCCCCAGAACTGGCCCCAGAGATCCTAAAGTAAACCATTGTTCAGTGCTGTGTAAAAGTTTCATGCTTGACATATTTCCATTGGCAGATAAAAACTAAATTGAGCTTTTGTCCTGGCTGCCCATGCCACTGCATTTTATTGATGGCATGTCTAGCAGACCTGATTAAATAGAAGCACTATGAGCAATAATACTACCCCCAAGTAAGGAAACATTATTCAAAGTGTTGCCTGCCACTGCAAGGGACATTTACACCCCCCTGCCAAACAGAGGGCCTTTTGCAGTGACTTTGGAGGGTTTACAGTATGGTGATGGCAGACGTTCATATTAATTGCATCTGTTTGTTACACTATGTTTTGTTCCAAAGAAAAAAATGCCATTCTGTTTATGCAAACACTTTTTTCCATTCTCTATATGATGTCCAACAGATCTGGTCACCTAGGGTTAAAAGGAGAGAGGATTTTGAAGTCTGGTGTGGGGGAAGGGGAGTCTAGCACACATCCATACCGTACCAGGCTGGCATCTGTTACACTGCTGAAATAAAACAGGACCCCATTTACTTCACTTGAAAGATTCACTCTTAAGCAAACACTGAGGTGGACACTCTTTCTCTCTCACCCCACTGAGCCCCCCTTCCCCTTCATCATCTGCTAGCCCTGAGCAATTGACAATGTAATCAGATAATGTGGAGCCGGGCAGTGGTTGCCAGGCCAGCTCTGCACAATCTCTCCAGCAGCTGCTGATTAAGGAGAACAGCTCCTAATGAGTGGGACCCATTACCACTGGCTTGCAATTGGCAAGGTTAACAATGAATGAGCATGCCAGGCAGGCCCAGACAGTGACATAAGCAGGGCAAGATCCGGTGGACTTCAAGGCACAATACTAAAAAGTTGGTTACTTGCAGCTGAAATTATCGTTATTATAATTATCTGAGATGGATAAACATGCCAAGTTGTGTGTGGTTGTCCATATTTCATAATTAGTATGCAATAGTTATAGAAGCATTTCCCTTTTCCATTCTATCATCAAAAATAAATTTTACCACTTTTACAAACTAAAAGGTACAACTTTCAACACTGGGTGGTAAGCAAGTCTTTGAATGTGGGGTGAAGGAGGAATTGTTAAATTTTATGGTCTTTGAAGTTAAACTGTATTGAAGAATTGTTTGGAATGCCAACAGCAACTTTTTGGAAATGCCACAACTGTCTAGAATGTGCACAGACAGGAGGTTGACCAGACTGATTTTATACAGAACAAAGACTAACCGTATACTATTATTATATATGATGAAGCATTATACTGCTATAGACACGACTACACAGGGCTGAACAAGAGAAGCAAACCTGCACCCCCCCCAACACACACACAGAAATCATGGACAATTCTTCAGAAAAATTAGAGGTACTTAAACACATGGCGGGGGGGGGGTGCTCCTGCAGTAATTGTAAAAAGCTCCCCAGTGTGTAGAGGTCTACAGCCATTACAAGACTAGATATTGCTTTGCTTAGAGGACTCTGACCTTGTTGCGGTGTCAGGAACGACAGTTTCACGGGGGCCTGTGGACAGTATTGGGAGGTATTCCTTGTGATCCTGGAGGGTTGGAGGGGAGGGAGGGAGGTTGAAGTGGAAAATATTTTTTAGTAAACAGTATAGAAACCTAGAGACTGGTCAAGAAGGAATTCCTGTCCATGACTAACTGGCTGCCCACCTCTTCAGTTTTGCTTCCGGTATCCTGCCCTGCACTCTACTGCTCAGTTTAGGGCAGCTGTCCTTTCCTTCCTTGGGGCTCCATTCAGCCTAATATTCAGAAACAAAGCGGCTCCTTGATACTGCTTATAAAAACAGACTATTTCTAAGGAACAAAAAAATAAAAAAATATGCTCCATGACTGGCACAGCATTCAGCAGTGGCACAGCATTCATTTACCATACTGCAAAATTCACATAGGATTCCCACAAGTACTACTCCCTACAAACTCCCCCATTATATTAATCCAGAAAAAAAAACATTTTCCTGGTTTACAAGAAAAATCTTGCAATAGGTCTCAAAAGTGGAAATGACACGAAATTTGAGCAGCCAGATACAAAGTCAGAATATTGTATTCATTATGAATTCAAACATCAGAGCCATGTCCATTTACAAATGCACCTCTGGTGTGTTGCTGTTTGCAGTAGATTTTGTTTAAGCAATATACCATGACAGGGAGTGGGTGCGAAGCGCAGCCGAGTGACTTAACCATACCAGAAGTGGTAAATCCACCCATGTACCCACTCCCTGGAGTGGTATATTGCTATTATACAATGTCTCAGTTTTTTTTTTTTTTTGGAGAAAATAAAAAAAGTGTTTTTTGTATTTTAAAGTGTTTGTTTTAAATTGTTACTGTCAGAAAAAATAGTCCTTTGCTGATAGGGAGACTCTTGTTAGCTTACTGGTTTAAATGACTGTGGGAGACATATTGGTGCTGCAGAGCAGGAAAACTACATGAGAAGTTGTACTGCATAAAGATGCATAATTTATAATTTTTTCTCTGACTCGCCCGCGCCTGCCACGAACTGTGTAGTTCACCGCGCAACCAAACGGGCGCTGGTAGTCCTGCCTTTGAAATCGCTGATTGGAGTTGCTGGGGTCGAACTTGTGATTTGATAGGCTGAACCAGTTGTCCTTCTAAGAGCCCACATAGTGGTGAAGTGTGATTTTAGTTACAAGTGTCGAAATGGTTAGTGAAAGAGTTAAGTCATTTTTAACTATTGCGGTTTGCCAAGTTGCAGGCTGGATTACGAGCGGAGGCTGAGGAGATAATATGGGAGATGAGGTACATATTTAAAGCGCATTCGGTAGCTTTGGACAGGATTTTGTTATTCTTCGGGGTTTACAGTTCGGGTTAGTGACTACGTAATCTCACGGTCAGTGCTTGACCTTGCCAGTGGTGTGTTTGCCATGATCGGAGGGATTTGCGAGGGGGTTCCTGATGCGGCTGACTGGTTGCTGGTACCTTTTCCAGTGGGTATATTGGAGGATTTATCACACTCAAAAGGTGCCAGCCAACCAATCAGAATAGAGGGATTTGTGTAGTTTGTGAAGTCCATTGTATAACAGATGTTTTATATTGATTATGTGAGATCTCAAGTCCCACTGAAAGGGTCTCTTTACTCCGAAGGAGAGGGTACGTCATGCCTAGTTGAATCGGCTGTAAAAGGATGAGACTGTTATGCAGCAGTGGTGCACAGCCACTGGCCTCTTCATTGGCAAAGCACCAAATCTTGCTCACAGTCGATCGTGTGAATGAGCCTAAGGATTAGTAAAGCAAACTGAAATAGCTATCTGAGTCAGAGAAGGAGGGAGATAGGCAGGAGAGTGAGAGAGGGATGGAGCTGCTGCTGCCATGGTGCATCCACAGCTTAGATTTGTGGCCTGAACAGTTCACAGATGTTTTGTCTATTCATTCTGTCCATATTCTTGTGTCTTGCAAGGGGAGGAAGCGTTTGCATCTTGTATGTGTGTGTGTGTGTGGGGGGGGGGTAAAGGCACTTAAAAAATATCAGTTCTTCTGGAAAAAGTAAAGGGAAATGTTTTAGCAGTCACTTCTGTGTTTTTTTCTTCCTGAACATCGGAATCATATGAAAGCATGTTGGGTAGGGCATGCAACAGACAGATGCGGCGGTCAGTTCTCAAGAGAAATCATTCAGGTGCCAACAATTCAGGGCTGGGAGAGACATCCTTCACACTGAGCAGTATGAGCCAGAAAGCGGAACAGCAGATGAAATTGGTTTAGTTTTGTCACTCTTGAAATGTAACTGGACATGTGAGAGGGGAATTTTGGTGCTACTGTAGTTTGGTGCTCTGGTTGTTGGAGTGGATTGAGGTGTCTCTTGAGATTATTTGGTTGTCAGGGTATCCAAGTGGAATGACAATCTGGAGGTTGGTGTTCAGAGAATTCGAGGGGGATTGATCTCTGGAGTAAATGTTGTACTTTGTGTATTCCTGGAGGTGGGGTGGATGTATGGGGTCATTCTGTTGCTCGCCTTGGAATACTGACATATATATGTGTTGGGGGGTCTCTAGACTGGAGTGTGTATGTGTGTGTGTGTGTTGGGGAGGCGTTCTGGCTTGGCTGCTCTGCAGGTTGGCTATGGTGGAGCGAGATCAGTTGGTTTGGTGGTGCTCTGGGTGTTGTTGGGAAGAAAAAACAATGTAGTTGGTTGGATTGGTGCGCTTCGTATTAGAGTGGACATCTCTCTGGACCTGGTTTGGCAGTATGGGTGTTAGAGGAGAGTTTTTTGCTCCTGGTGAGTGAGGCATCTCTGATGATGGTTTGGTGCATTTGGATGAGAACTGGGCACACACCAAGCCAACTGGAGATATACATATTTATTTGGTTCAAATTACTGAAAACATGGCTAAAAATGGGGCTAACACCCCCCGGTATGGGCTTGGACGATAAGTCTGAGAAAGACTCATTGACCGAGTCTATACATGGGGTGGGGATAGCCCACTCTTCAGTCCTGTTCTCAGTAATTTAAAATAAATAATTCTATCTCCAGTTGGCTTGGTGTGTGCCCAGTTCTTGTCCAAGTGTACTGTTGCTGTCTTACTGATGCAGCTAAGGACAGTAGTGTGCATTTCTCTCTTGCCATTGTCCTGATGTTGGTTTGGTGTTTGTGTACCTCAGAATGGGGACAAATGTCAAGTTTGGTGCCCTTGGCGTGAAAAGGGAGAGAGATCTCTGGATGTGTTTCTAGATGCTCTGATATTGGAGGAGCAGTCTTTCTGGAGCTGGTTTGATGCTCTGGGTGCTAAAGTGATGACGGGCTGCCCTGGTCAGTTGGTTTCATGCTCTTGGTATTGTCTAAGGGGAGTGGAAAATCTAGTTTGGTGTTCAGGGCGATAGACGGAAAAAATATTTCTAGGTGTGTTTGTCCTAGAAGGGACAGGTGCTGGTTTAGTTCTCTGTGTGTTTAGGGAGGTGAAGGACTCCTTGATGGTTTCATGCTCTTGATGTCATCACAGGTGAGAGGAATCACAGGAGCTGGTTTGGTGTACAAGGGTGTCAGACAGGAGACAGATCTCTAGGTGTGCTTCTTGATGCTCTGATGTTGGATGGCAGATCTCCCAAGCTGGTTTTGTGCTCTGCATGTTAAAGGGCCTGGTGAGTTGGTTTGATGCTCTTACAGAGGGGAGAGGGGTGGTAGGGTTCGGTACTCTGGATGGTGGGGGGGCTTGGAAGTTGCAAAGTCTTAGAGGGGAAAGGGTTTTCTGCAGCTGGTTTGCTGTTCTGGGTGTTGAGAGGGGCTAGGGACTCGGCAGTTGGCTTGATAGTCTTGGTGTTTGGGGTGGAGGGAATAGCACAAGCTGGTTTACTGCTCTGGATGTTTAGTGGGACGATGGAATCTGGAGTTGTTTTTCAAGCTCTTGGTGTTACAGGGAAAAGAGATCCTAAGAGCTTGTTTTGTGTTCATGGGGTGAAAGGAAAGAGAGGTCTCTGGGGGCGTGTTTCTTGAAGCTCTGATATGCAGACCTCTGGAGCTGGTTTGTTATTCTGGGATTTAGAGGGGCGAGGTACTTTGGAGTCGCTTTGATGCTCTTAGTATTAGAGAGGAGAGCGTACCTACAGTAGGAGAGCATTTGGTGCTCTGGATGTTTAGAGGTTTTGACGCTCTTGGTGTTAAATGGGGGAGGGATTGCTAGAGTGGGTTCAGTTTTCAGGGTGTAAGACGTGAGAGAGATCCCCAAAACTGGATTGGTGATGGGAGTTATAGAAGAGAGCGATCACTGGAGATGTGTTGGTGCTTAGTGTGGTACACTAGGAGACAGAACTCTGCAGCTGGTTTAATAATCTGAGTGGAGGTGCTGTGGTGGGAAGATGAGTCTTTGGACTTGGTTTCATAAGGTAAAAGCATTGTATGTCATAGCAACACTTCCTGAAGACTCGGGCCTTTGCAGTCAAAACACAGAACAGACACTGGATTCTATTCATTGCAACATGAAATAAATAATAAAATATATAATTGCAGCAACAAATCAATCTAAATGCCCTTGTTATGGGAAAGCTTTGGCAAACAGGGAAAAAAAAGCTATACCATATTAATAATCAGGGTTTTGGAATAGGAAAATAGATGTTTGGTGTTGTCTGTTGGAATGGCCAGCCTTGGTTTGTTGTGCTGTCTCCTGACTTGGAGACAAAAGCACAATCTCTGGACTTGGGCTGGTGTTCTGAGTAAGGGCCTTCATGTTCACAGAGTGTGCCCCCTTTCATGCCTAAGTAGTGCCATTTGTGCTGGTAATAGTGTTATTTTGTGCACCCTTTCCATAATTTTGTAATTGCGACCCCTCCAATCCAAATCAATGGCCATCGTTGTTAACAAATCCTGGGCCACTCATGTTTAGCGGTTACAAGGGACATGACAGGGATCGCAGCTGATACCTCTATCTACCCCTAAAATTATACCTTGGCAGATGTTCTTCTGGGAGAGGGCTCTGTGGACTTGGTTTAATGCTTCTTGTGTTGAGGTGGGGAGAGAGTGATACAGCCATGTAACTGATGTAAGCCCTGTTCTGTGCACTGCTTTCTTTTCCCACCTGGTGGTCCTACTGCTATCAAAGAGATACTCAGACAATGAGGAAGAGACTGTAGCAGCCAACCCTGCTGCTTGGTGCAGCCATTATCACTACGTGCATTCCAGACATTTGGATCAGAGATAGGTTTCTTTTTTTTTTTGCATTATTTATTTATCGCCCCTCTATGTCTGACCGGCCTCTCCTTCAGGCTTTCTGCCAAGGACTTACCCCCCCATGTCTCCATTCCAAACCCTCCCCGATGCCAGCTTCCCCCGATCCCAGATCGCAGCCGACCAGGGTAGCCCGACGTAACCCTTCGTCGGACGGGTTCCCTCCTTCCGGAGGGAAATTGCCTTCAGGCATTCTTGCTCTCGGCCCTGATGCTGCTGGGATTTGGTACTCCCCTGGCTCTTCGGGGGTTCCATGGAGGTGGGGGGTCCAGGTGGCTGTCATCTGGTCACTCAGACACCATTTTTCCGCTTTTCTGGTTTTTCCCTGACGTCGAGCAGCTTTCTTGTAATGCCTCCGGTCTCCACCGGGGGCCGCTACAGAGCGAGGCATGACCCTAACCCACCCCCGAGGAAGAGAGCAGTCCTTAGGATGCTCAATCCTCTCCTGTCTACTGCTGACCCCCAGTGACCCGAGCCTGTTCCCGAACCCGGGTCGCCGGCGTAGTTTGAGGTAAGGTGCCAGCGCCTCAGCCCTCTGTGCCACCAGGCCAGCTAGAGATAGGTTTATTATAAAGTGTCTCTCTTAGAATGTTGTAACATCTAAACAATTGTATATGTAACCACAACCTGCACTCTGAAGACCTTCCTTTATGTGTAAGGTTTTGATGGATGTAAGTTGAAAATTTAATAAAATAACTGTAACCCCCTTGTTACCCGGGGTTACTAGAATCCCAGTCAGACCTAGTGGTAGGCAGGGAAGGCAGCTTGTGAAACTCCAGTTAAATGGGTTTCACACTGTCTCACTCTGTTCTCAGTTTCAGCTGAGACTGAGGGATGACACCACCAATAGAACTATTGCAGCTGCATGAGCCACATTGGAATCTGCAGCAAGGGAGTTGGTTAGAACGTTGGGAGGTTTTGAAGTCAGTGTGAGTCAGTTCAGTGTGAAGTTGGGAGCTTGCAGGTAAAGCAGCTCAGTGAAGTCTCTAGGAGCCTCAGCCCTGACAGAGGGCTACTTTTAGTTTAAAAAGGTGTGTGTGTCTCCACCTTAAAGAGAGACACAGAAGATAATTGAAGTGGTGGAGATTGCTGTTTTCGGGTCTCAGTGCCCCCTTCCTTCGGGGGGGGGCAGGAAAGGGTTCTCTGCAGATTCCTGGGGCAACCCCCTAGTACTGCTTGTAAAGGAAAAGCTGCCTATGTGTTCCAGAGTTTTTTTGGGAGAACAAGAAGATTTGTGAGTCACCTGTGGGGCATCTGCAACGATGGATGAGTGTCTGCTCTTGCTAAAAGGGCCTATGTTTTTCACCCTGGGACTTGTGTGACAATGTGGGGATTGAACTACTAAAATATTGGGAAGCCTAGAGTAATGGGCTAAGCAAAGTAAAATTAGGTTCAAGTCCAGAGCTTGTTGGGATGCAAATGATATGTAAAGAAGATGTGACAGACATCTACCCAGAATCTACATTTGAAAGTTCAGTAAAGGAATTGTTCAGTTTCCAGAGAAATGGCCGGGTATGGGCTGTGGGAGCTGGAGGTGGGTGGCCCCCCATCTTTAGTGACTAGGTCCACCTCTACGGATTTCTTCTGTAGATTTCTACTTTATCTCAGGCACTTGGCCAGTGAAGAGGGAAGTACCCAGATGTGGGATTGTAAGGAAAATTTTCTCTAGGAGTCGAAGGCTCTAGTGTGGTTTGGGGAGCCACAATAGGATAATGGGTTAATTCCTCAAATGGACCGCGGATCAAGTGGCCGGCGGGGGAGCCGGACCAGTGGGGAAAACCCAAGTAGTATACAAGTCGGGCTGTGTACCCAAAGCTGCATGCAAGTCCGGGCATTGTGCCTGGTGGGTTTAGAGCCTGAGGGCTGGAAATAGTGATAAAGTGTTCTGTAGTCTCTAATCTGCATTACCAGGAAATGTAGCCCCATGGGGATCCGTCTATGCTTTGTTTGTTTAGCTAGTATGTGAATAAAAGCCACACTGGAGAATCCCATTCCTGGTTCTGGACATTACAGTTATTGCTTCCTGTGTTCGGATTTACTTGGGTGCCCCTGTGCAGAGTAGCCAAACCTAGGTCCCCTGTGCCGAGTAAGCTCATCCTCCCCGAACCCAGTCCCCACCAGGTACTGCTGTCAGCTTCAACAGCATGCCACCTGTCATTTAGCAAAAAGCAGGGGTAAGGGGTTACATAACTGTAAAAAAAAAAGCATCTCTCTTTCCGGTCACGTTGCCCTAGTCACTGCATATGTAATTTTTGATAACTTTATTTGCTTCACTTAATTTAAAACTTAGCTGCAGTTACATAGTCCTGAAATTACAGGGTGGTGTATTCTTATAAAGTTTTTATTAGCACTGTCCCACGCTATTTTATTTTTAATTTCCCCCTTCACCATCCAGGTAGGTTTTCCAGCTCCGACTCCAGCCATTGCCATTTTTTCCTTGTGTATACCCCATTCCAGAAACAAATCAAATTCAAATATTTGCATATAGCTCCAGATTCTGTACATGGGGGGGGGGAGGATTGTTCAGACTGGGATCTCTCCCTGTCATCTAGCAAAACCTCTCAGGCCATTACCTTACAGGTCAGGGGAATGACTTGAAGCAATCAGGGAACAATGGCCCAAATCTGCGATGTCCCTGAAAATCAGGGACACTTAAGAGGCATGTGTCTAATACCCATTTTTCCATTCACTTTTTAGTGGAAGGCAATAGATTTGGAATGGGGCATGTCATGAATCACCCCCAGCTCTGAAGGCAGTATTGCACAGTGGTTTAGGGCTCTGAGCTGCCAACCTAGAGACCTGGGTTTGAATCTCACAGCCCCCATTTGTATACTGTGTGACCCTGAGCAAGTCGTTTAACTTCCTTGTGCTCCCCGGTCACACCTGGAAACAAGCTTCAGCTTAGTGTGCCTTTCCTGGTTATACCATTTCTCCTTTCCATTAAATAGCACTTGCATCTATCACATCACTATAAGAGGGAGATGGGGATGCTTTTCAGACAGACCCCATGGACTCCCATAGCTTCCAAAGCTCATATCATAAAGTACAATTCCAACACTAGAAGAAAACATTGTCTCATGCTTATTACCATTTTGCCTTACTTTAGCTTCCTCCTGGTTTGTGGGTTTAAATCACCAACCACACAGCCATTTTGATATGATCTGACTGTTTCCAGAAACGTCCATCATATTTTATTTCTTGTATAACCGGGTGTGTTTCAAGATCACAGTTAATTTCTGTTGGGGTGGGGAGGGCATAGGTTTATCCCTGTTGGTAAAGGATTACTTCTGCCACTAAAGGTTCTCCATGGATACACCACCAGAGAAACTATCCTAAACTTAATAGATATGGTAAATAAACGCCCTTAAGGAACAGAGATATGCTTGGTACAATCATACCATGTGGCACTATGAAATGTGCACAGTGTGCTGAGTACTGTGTGGATCTATTATTTACCCTTTACACACTTTTGTGTTAGTGGTTCAATGCAGAGGTTTCAAAACATATTTTATAAATGTAGTGTGCAAACTAAAAAAAAATCTCTCCGCTGGTAACACTGTTCCCCAAGTGAGTGAAATGGTATATAGTTTCTTCTTTTTTGGTCACAGTGTGCAGGTATCGAACATTTCCTGTCATTAGGGCATGGGACTGCCGTGCATGTGACTTCTGCTTGTAATCTTAAGAGGTCCTCACACACACAGTCTTTGAATAAGCAGAGCCAGATGACTTTGTTGAAGAAAAACATTTTTGTTCCTGCTTGGTTGCACCATATGTTGAAGGGATGTATATGAAGGGATAGCTGGGGTGAAGATGTCCCATAAGACCATATGTGCATCTCCATCATCCTTTAGCATCCCAGTTTTAATTTATGGTTCTCTTTCTGCAAACATGAAAAGACTCTTGTTACATGTCCAGAGACCTGACCGCCCTGTCACACACATAAATAATTTTAAAGACGAGGCAGGGGTGTTAACTGAAAAAATGCCTGTCAGTACATCCTCTCAATAAAAGCGTCATTATGAATACCAGTTGTGCACAATGGCAGGGTTCTGTGTATTCAGCAAGTTATCTCATTTAAGCGTGCCACCTACATGCTTGTTGGGGGGGAATGAAGCCAGTGGGGATTGGGCACCCTCACTGGCCATAGAAAGTGGCAGAGGAAGCATGAGCAGGCTGGGGTGGGCTCCCAGCATGTCAACTGCTTTTCTTTTGGGGAGGGCCAGCAGCAGCCACCGAGCTGTGCATGACAGCAGTTCGGCTGACGTAGGTATGCAAATTGCATACGCTGCGACCACTGATTGCGGCGGACCTTTTCTTAGATGTGAAGACCAGCACAGCTGAACTGCTGTTATACACAGCTCGGCATGTATTGGTCCCCTAGGGTCGAGCCTGCTATACTCAACACTGCATTGGCAGGGAGGGTTACACACCTCCAAAAGTCCTACTGTTGCAAGACTTTCCTTGTGCATGAGCGCAAGTGAACGTAAAAAGGGAGCTGGAGTACAAGGGGGGCCCAGTCTGAAACTTACCGAGGGTAGATTTGAAAGTGAAATGAGGCACTTTTTCACAGAGAGGGTGGTGTCCAAGTGGAATAAGCTGCCAGAGGAGGTGATATCATTGAACACAATAAAAGTTTATAAAAAGGGTAGGACAGAATGATAAAGAAGGTTGCAATGGGAGGATGGAAAGAGGGAAGTGAAGGAGGGGGTGGATAATGAGGGGAGAAAGGGGAGGGGTGGACAGCTCCAGCAAAATAAACTGGGCTATGCACTGGAGCAGACTAGAAAGACCACTGTGGCCTGCTTCTGCTGGCAAATGTGTGTACGTTTTTTGTATGTTTTCATATGTAACTCCTGGGTTTGTGGCACAAGGACACAGTTCTTTCTGAATATGGTGCAGGGTCCCTGATGCAGCTGGGGTGTGCTACAGACCTTGATCACTACAAATTGTGGCAATCTAGGTGTTCTTTGAAAATTCGTCCCATGTTCTCTGTGGTAAAGTCCACCAAAATGACGCAGAAGGTCCACTGCATCAAATATATGATGCATGGGGTGAAAATGACAAAAGCTGAGTCAAAAACATGAAGGAGGTTGACTCAAAAAAATGAAGCAAATTGAGTCAAAAACTGCAGGCATGGAGAAAAGTGAGGCAAAGCAGAGTTTAACAATGATGAAAGTTGATTAAAAAAATGAAGTAAGTTGTGGCAAAAAAAAAAACAAGCATTTGCCAATGCCGAATGTTGTCTCACTGGCATTTGCATTGGTAGTGCCAGAGTTAGAGATGCATAATAGGAATGGCAGTGAAGTATTGAAGTGACGCTAACCCCACCCCCACACTGCAGAGACCGACAGGCATTGGGGTGTGCCTTTGGGTCATGAGCTATAACGCTTATGTCATTTTACCTCACCCTGCCCTGTAGACACTGACAAGTGTTGTGGTGTGCTTTGGAGTCTTTGAGCATTATACTTACCCCATTCCATAAGGAAATATGCTGAGGTGGGTGCAGTATAGGAGAATGAGGTGAACTTTGTGGCCGAACACTGCAAGGTACACGACGGCATGTGTCACTGGCTGCAGGGTGGGGGTGGGGGCAGAATAGGGATCATTACAGCCGATGATCCCAAGTCACACCCCTGACACCTGTCAGTCTGCACAGGGTGGGGTGTTACAGTTGGAAACCCTAACGCCGTAGGCGTTTGTTGGTATTTTCACTCCAGATTTTCAACATGGGCTTTTTGTTACCCCACCTCATGAACAGTGGCACTATCAGTTTGTTAGCTGAAAAGTGGTTTTGCACAGTGGCTATGCCATTTGGTGACACAGGTCCAAAAATACATTTTGGGCAGTATGTAAAAAATTAGAACTGCATTGTTCATGAGGAGGTGTAAAAAAATGGCAACGTTGAAAATCCGTAGTGAAAATATGAAAAATAGGCGAAGTCACAAGCATGTATAGAAACTGTGCAACACACATCCGTAACCCAATTATTTTTGGGAATTTATTTAACCTCATTTTCAACGTAGGCATTTTGGGACCTCCCCTCATGAACAGTGGCACTGTGATTTTGTTAATTTGTCCCAAAAGTTGATTTCCCACAGCGACCATGCCATTGTGTGCCACAGGTGTGAAAACACATTTTGGGCAGGATGTGAAAAAAATGACAGCTGTACTGTTCCTAAGGAAGTGTGAAAAAATGCCAGTGTTGAAAATGTGGCATGAAAATATTGCAAATTTGCGAAGTTACAAGGGTGCATGGGAACTGCACAATGCACGCTTGTAACACAGTCATTTTATAGACTTTCATCACCAAATTTTCAATGTAGGCATTTTAGGACCTCTGCTCATGAATATAGTCACACTGTCATTTCCTCAAACTGTCCTGAAAGCTGATTTCATGCAGCAATCACGCTATTCTGCACCACACGTGCGAAAACACATTTTGGCCAGGATATGCAAAATTACAGATGTACTGTTCATAAGGAGATAAGAAAAAATGCCAGCTTTGAAAATCTGGAAAGCAGATATTACAAATTCACAAAGTTATGAGGGTGTGTGGAAACTGTGCAATGCACGCTCGTAAAACAGCCATTTTTGGGATTTTTTTCACCAAATTTGCAACATAGGCTTTTTGAGAGCCCCCCTCATGAACAGTGGCACTGTTGTTTCATTAATCGGTCCCAAAAGGTGATTCTGCACAGTGACTGTGAAATCACCTTTCAGGACTGAATAACTCCATGACAGTGACTGAATTCATGAGGAGGTATCCCAATAACCCCATGCTGAACATTTGGTGTCAAAATTCCCAAAAATGCCCAAGATATGCACCAAAGTTGAAAAAAGTCTATTTATGCCATTTATATAGCTTGCCGGCATTTGTTCAGTTCGCGGTTGGCTTTGAAGAGTGCAGACGTGTTCCTGGTCCACCGAAGATCATCGCGCCGGACTCCAGAGGTAAATGTGGTGAGTGGGGTGTGGGAAGGCAGGGTGTGCAGAGGGTGGGCGCAGGTTGGGAGAAAGGGCAGGGAGACCGCAATGGACCGTTTTCTGTTTTACAGGTAAAAAAAAAAGGGAACATAGCAGGGCATTTTTTTTTCAGGGACATTTGGCATGCTAGGGTGGACTCCCAGTGTGCCACCTGATTCTTTTGGGGAGGGGGAGCTGTAGCCAATGGGGGATTGTACACCCCTGTCAGCACATATGAAAGGGGGGGTCAAGAGCTGAGGGGGATTGGGCACCCCCCTCGGCATGCAACAGATGGGGAGGGAGACATTATGCTGACGGGGAGTGAGCTCCCCCATCAGCAAAATAAACAGGTAAGGGGGGAATGTAGCTGATGGAGATTGGGCCCCTGTCGGCAAATAAAGACTGTTGGGGGGGAGCGCATGATGCCGAGGGGGATTTGACACCCCCTTGGCACACACCTGGGAGGGTCATTATGCTGACGGGGAGTGAGCTCCCCCATGGGCAAATGAAGTGGGTTGGGGCATGCAACAGGGGGATTGGGCACCCCTGAAGTCATGCAGCAGCAGTCAGTGCTGCCATGTTTACATCGGGAGGCGTGTTAGTGTGCCGCTTTAATGAGAAGCAAGGCAGCCCTTTTCTTAAATCTGGTGGCCGCATTCTGAATGGCTAGTATGGCGCCTGCATGCTGACTGATTGGGGAATGAGGGATGCACCTACTGATGTGTCCCCTGCATTCGCTCACAGTGACCACACCTCCAAATCTGGTACTACCACAATATGTTGACTCATGCTCAAGCTCGAGCCAACATAATGAAGTAAACCGAGTCACAAAAGGAAGCAAACTGAGTCAAAAACATGGTGCATGGACCAAACATGTCATAAGCTGAGTCTAAAATTACCACCGACGAAATGGCTAAGTCAATTATATGTTACATCCCCCAAACACTGTAAACTTGTCCTGCAATGGAATAGTGGCTCGATAATCAACCCCTTACATAATCTACCCTCACCTTTAAATGCTTTAGTGTCAGTTAGACCAGCTTCGACTGGTCTAACAGCAGCATGTAATCTTTGACGCATGGTCAACAACCTCCACCTAAAACTCCCCCATAAAGGGGGTGGTGCATTTTTGTTTTGATGCAAGCTCCAATGCAATATGGCATACCTATGTTTTTATACAAGTCTGATGCATGCCACACAGGTATTTCCCCTTCTGAAGCAAGCAGCATTAGAAAATCAGAATTAGTGCAAGTTTTGATGCAGCTTGCTCCTTGCATCATTCTTTTCTGGCGTATGCACCTCACCTTGCATCATTCTTTGCTCTTTCAAAATCAAGCCCCATGTCTAGTTTTGATAATTACTTTACACCGCTGCAATACTGACAACACCAATGTGAAGTTGTATTAAAGATACAGGAGATGTTCTGAGATAACAGAATTATTTGAATAGTACAGGTAGTTTCAGTATGCTACAGTATTTTATGCAGTTTAGATATGAAAGAAACATACACATCTATCCCCCATGATGAGGGACTGTGGAGCCTGGATAAAGCAGTGGTGATGGCAGATAGAAGGGATATTCCTAAAACAAGTTTGCTAATAGAATTAGCCAGGTTGGTTCTATATGAGAATTATTTCAAATGTAATGACATTTTTTACCAATACCTCAAAGGGACAGCTATAGGGAGCACTAATGTGCCAACATATGCCAACCTTTTCATGGAATTGCTTGAGAAGCAATCTATATGAAGTCTTCTGCACAATGAACACTTTGAGAAGCTAACACTTTATAGATATTTCATTGATGATATTGTGATAATAGGGGATGGTGACAGTAATGATTTCAATAATTTTTTCTAATCTCTGAATGAAGCAACAGACTATCTAAAATTTACACTGAATTATAGTACTGAAGAAATAGCATTTTTTTATTTGATAATCTATAAGAAGGGAGGTAGATTAGAAACAAAAGTATATCAAAAGGAGACTAATAGAAACACTTTATTGCATGCTAAGAGTTGCCATCCAAAAAACTGAAAAACATTATCCCTTACTCTCTAGCGTTGAGAGTTGAAAGAAATTGTAATACCTTAGAGGAACAACAAATAGAACTACATAAAACAGCAGGTGGGTTTTTAAGAAGGGGTATTCTGTAACAGTAGTGAATAGAGTGGTGTTGAGAGGAAGTAACTGAGAGAGAGGGAATAATACAGGAGACAGAAGAGAAAGACTCACTAGACAGGATAGTCTGCTTTCTGCAGTACTCAAAATATACCAAAGACATTCATATGAAGAAGAATATGAATAGATAGACCATGGACAGAATACAAGCCTATGGCACATTCATAAGGTAGACAAAATGGGCAGACTGGATGGGCCTTGATGTCCTTATCTGCCATCAACTTCTATGTTTCTATAGTCAGCAGGAAGAAGGAGGTGGTGCTGCCCCTATACAGATTGCTGGTATGATCTCACCTTGAGTTCTGTGTCCAGTGCTGGAGACCATATCTCAAGAAGGACATAGAGTGGAGGTGGTTCAGAGCAGGGCTACCAAAATGGTGCATGATCTGCATCAAAAGCCCTACTAGAAGTTGCTTATGTTGCAAAGGTGTACACCCTGGAGGAGAGCATGGAGAGGGGATGAGATGATAAGAGACCTGTAAATACCTCATGGGGATAAAAAAGGTACCAGAGAGAGTATTTGTCAGAGAAAAAGGTGCTCTAGAACAAGGGGGTATGCTCTGAAGCTGGAGGGGGGTAAATTCACGAGGGATGTGATGACGTACATCTTCACAGAAAGGTGGTGGATGCCTGGAACAGCCTTCCAGTGAAGATTGTGGGGTCAAAAACAGTAGTATGGTTCAAAAATACCTGGGGTAGGCAAAAGGGAATAAGAGAAGTAAAGAATGGGGGGGAGAGATGGCTCTGTAGATGAAGCTGAGCCTGCAGGAAAAAATGGAAGTTAAAAAAATGGCAGACTGAGTGGGCCCAGAAGCCCTTATCTGCTAACACACTTTATGTTTCTATACGTTTAATAGCATCTAAAAGAGTTGAGACAATAAAGCAGAAACTGCTATATGGTGACTTTAAAGCAGAGAAAGAACAAAAACCCAGCTTCTGCTGGGACCATTAGTACCAGGTATGACTTGATGTGGTAGATGTGCCCATTGTAATAACACTTCAAGAAAAAAAACAGATTATTCCCGATCAACACACATTTAACCTGTGAATCAGACCATGCAATACATGTATTTACATGTCCTTGATCCAAGCTTTATGTTTGAAAAACTGCTAGATCACTGAAAATGAGGACTAGTGAACATTATTTACTAAGGAGAAGAGGGGGGTGACACCCAAGGTGGGAGAAATAGCAGAAACAGGGGGGAAGGGGTGACAGTTGGGGAAATCATGGAGGGCAGAGTTCAAGAGGGTATGAAGGCACTGAGGGTGGACAAGGCGCCAGGCCCAGATGGCATCCACCCCAGGGTACTGAAGGAGCTGGCAGAGGTCCTTGTAGGACCTTTGGCAGACCTATTTAATGCCTCACTACATTCGGGTGTGTACCTCAGGACTGGAGGATGGCTCATGTGGTGCCCTTCCATAAGAGTGGCCCTAAGGATGAACCGAGAAACTACAGACCAGTGAGCCTCACATCCATCGTGAGTAAGCTAATGGAGACTATCTTGAAGGAGAGGCTGGTGGCCCTCCTAGAGGCCAAAGGACTACAGGACAGCAGACAGCATGGCTTCATACATGGCAAATCCTGCCAAACCAACCTGGTGGAGTTCTATGACTGGGTAACTAGGCAACTGGACAGGGACCATGCAGTGGATGTCCTGTATCTGGACTTCAGTAAGGCAATCGACTCGGTGCGCATGGAAGGCTGGGAAGGATGTTAGTAGGCACAGGGCGGGTACAAAGCTGATGAGATGGGTAGGAAACTGGCTTCAGGGAAGGCAACAGAGGGTGGTGGTGGGTGGGAGCCTCACCAATCAAGGGCAGTGGACGAGCGAGCTCCACAGGGCTTGTGTTGGGACCATTGTTGTTTGGGATATTCATTGCAGACATATCATGGGACATCAAGAGCAAGATCAGTCTGTTTGCTGATGATACCAAGGTCAGGCTAATGGTGGATGACCTAGGGGATGGCAGGGTTGCAGGATGATCTGGCAAAGCTTGAAACCTGGTCAGACACCTGGCAACTGGGGTTTAAAGCCAAAAAGTGCAAGGTGCTGCATTTTGGGATGAAGAACCTAAGGAGAAGTTACCAGCTGGGGGGAGTGCAGCTAGCACAGACAGAGGAGGAGAAGGATCTAGGTGTGCTCATTACAGGGTCAATGAACAACTCAGCACAATGTAGGAAGGCAGCTGCAAAGGCCAAAACAATGCTGGGTTGTATTGCACGGGGTATATCCTCGAGGAGAGAGGAGGTGATTCTGCCACTGTATAGGTCATTAGTTAGACCACACCTAGAGTACTGCATGCAGTACTGGCGCCCGTATCTAAAGAAGGACATTAAGTTACTGGAGGGGGTGCAGCGCAGGGCGACAAAGATGATCAAGGGGCTGGGGGACTTATCATACAAGAGGAGGTTGAAGGAGTTGAACATGTACTCACTGGAGGAGAGAGAGGAACAGGGTGACATGATTGAACACTTTAAATATGTGAAAGGAATAAACAAGACTGGTACAGAGGGGCTGTTCAAAGTAAGGGAGGGGAGGGCCACCAGGGGCCATGATATGAGACTGTAGGGAGGAAGGTTCAGGAGGGAGATGAGGAGACACTTTTTTACAGAGAGGGTGGTGGCTGGGTGGAATGCGTTACCTGCAGAAGTGGTATCCAGTAGAACAATGGACTGCTTCAAAAGGGGATGGGGCAGGACAAGGGGGAGGATTAATGAAGGAGAAGGGTGGAAGGGAGGGGCAGCTGCAGAATAAAGGGTGCTGGCTGCACATTCGCGCAGACTTGATAGACCTCTAGGCCTTTACCTGCTGGCAAAATTCGTATGTTCATATGTTCGTAGTGCACTATTAAAAATCAAATAGAGCACACCCCAGTGGCAAGACATTTTAAAACCGGAGGCCATTCGGCAGCCAGTCTGAAATTATGGGCCACTGAACAAGTGTTAGAATCACAGTGAGGAGGTAACTGGAATAAAAAACTTGAGTCAGGGAAATATTTTGGATTTACACTTTAAACACTTTAAACCCACATGCGGGGAATGAGGATGAAATCTGGACAATATGTTGGTAGCCACAGATGTTGTCTTGCCACCTTTGGCATTTCCAACCTGAAACCTTTATCCCATGCTGCCCCAAACATTACAGTTCTTTCAGATACTTGTGCCACACATGACTGAAGGCAGACAGATGCCTCACATTTATGTCAAGATTTAAAATGTTATATTTACTTAAAATTCACTTTGAAATGGTTTAATTAATAATTCCTATCATTTAATAGGGATTAATGTTATTTGACAACAATTATTACATTTAAATTTTAGCTGGAAGAAAACAAAAGTACAGTGCTGACAGGATTTGAACCTGGGATCCCTACTGTTATGAACATCATCAGTTACCACTTGAGCCACGGTTTAAGCATTTAGTGCTTTTGAGCACTGTACATGTAATCATTTATTCAGCGTTATTTAGACAAGTTCTCTAAGTAAGTAACAATGTAGTTTGTTATACCATTTGATTTAAAACAGACATTTGTTTGGAGTTAAGCAGAAAGCAAGAGATGCTGGCTTTTGAAATATTGATGGTTTGAGCTGGACTCATATTGACATAAAAATGGTTATATAAAAAAATTTTAGTTTAAGTAACAAATCTTTAAGTATCTATTATTCAGTCGGTTTGGATCATTCATTCAACAATAACAAATAGATGTCTAAAGTATTGAAAAATGGGTAACTTGAAAATTGAAGCAGGGACCATATGTATCATAAACCTAGATACAGTAACAGAACCAGATAAGACATGACATATTGAAGAGCTATGGCATTCTGACATCTTTTAAAATTTAAGACCATGTGATGTATTGCTCACTATAGATACTAAAATAGTCATGTAAAACATTTAAAATTTTGGTTTATGTAACAATTTGTCAGGTATCTATCATATAGTATATTTGGAGCATGCATTTAACAATAGTAAAACATGGTTATCTAAAGTGTTGAAAAATGGGTTGGTGAGAATCAAACCATAAAACTTGCATACCTAGTTAAACAAGCATTTGTCAATGCTGAATGTTGATTGTGTTGGTCTGTTGAGCTCACTCAGTGGCCCTGTGTCACTGGCCCAGTCTGTTTGTCCCGGTGCTGCAGGCTGCTCTTTTGTAGTGGGCTGCTGCCTGCGTTGGCACCTTGTTCTGCTGAGGAAGAAATACGCAGCTGTCCCGACAGAGCTCCATTGAGGTGGCTCACTCCCCCTCTCTGTCTCACTCATTCTGTTTCTCCTGGTGCTGCAGGCTGCCCTTTTGTACTGGACTCCTGCCTGTGTTGGTAGCTTTTTCTACCCACAAAGAAATCCACAGCTGTCCCAAAAGAGCTCCGTTGAGGTCGCTCACTCCCCTTCTCTCACTCTCTCATTCTGTTCTGCTGGCACTGCAGGCTGCCCTTTTCTACTAGGCTCCTGCCTGCATTGCTGCCTTCTTGTCTGGCAGGAGTGCAAAAACATACTGTAGCCAGGATGTGAAAAATGACAGCTGTAGTGTTCATAAGGAGTTGTGGAAAAATACCACTGTTGAAAAATGTGGTGACAGTATTACAAATTTGCGGAGTTACAAGGGTGCGTGAAACAGTTCAATGCATGCTGGTAACACAGTCATATTATGGCAGATCTCGAAACTAAGAGCTTCCGCTTTACTCCCTCTTCTCACTCGCTCATTCTGTTCTGCCAATGCTGCAGGCTGCCCTTTTCTACTGGGCTCTTGCCTGCATTGCTGCCTTCTTATGACCACAAAGAAATTTGCAGCAGTTACAATAAAGCTCTGTTGAGCTCACTCACTCACTCATTCTGGTTTTCCTGCCACTGCAGGCTGCCCTTTTGCACTGGGCCCCTGCATGCATTGCTGCCTTTTTCTGCCCACAAACAAATCTGCAGCAGTCTCAACAAAGCCCCGTTGAGCTCACTGACTCCCCCTCCCTCACTCGTTTCTTCTGTGTCTCCTAGCGCTGCAGGCTGCCCTTTTGTACTGGGCTCCTGCCTGCATTGGCGGCATTTTCTGGCCAGAAAGAAATCTGAAGCAGTCCTGACACAGCTCCACTGAGCTCGCTCACTCCCCCTCTGTCACTCTTGCATTCCGTTTCTGCTGGTGCTTTAAGCTGGCCATTTGTACTGGGCTCCTGCCTGCATTGCTGAATTTTATGCCCACGAAGAAATCTGTAGCAGTCACAGTAGAGCTCCATTGAGCTCGTTCACTACCGCTCTGTCACTCGCTCATTCTGTTTCTCTTGGCGCCGCAGACTGCACTTTTGTATGGGGCTCCTGGCTGCGTTGGCACCTTAGTCTGTCCACAAAGAAATCTGCAGCTGTCCTGACAGAGCTCCGTTGAGGTCGCGCAGTCTCTCTCTTTCTCTCTCATCTCTCATTCTGTTTGTCCTGGTGCTGCAAGCTTCCCTTTTGTACGGGGATCCTGCCTGCATTGGCGCCTTTTCCTACCCACAAAGAAATCCCAGCTGTCCTGATAGAGCTCCGTTGAGCTCACTAAGTCCCCTTGTCTCACTCACTCATACTGTTTCTCCCACAGCTGCAGGCTGGCCTTTTGTACTGGGCCCCTGCCTGTACTGACACCTTTTTTTGCCCACAAAGAAATCCCCAGCAGTCCTGACAGTGCTTCGGTGAGTTCACTCACTCCCCCTCCCTCACTCGCTCTCTCATTTTGTTTCTCCCAGTGCTGCAGGCTGCCCTTTTGTACTGGGCTCTTGTGTTGAGGCCTTTGTCTGCCCACAAACAAATCTGCAGCAGTTCCGACAGAGCTCAGTTGAGCTCGGTCACTTTGGCCTCTCACTCAGTTGATCTTAATCTGTCCCAAATAATGATTTCCCAGAGTGACCGTGCTATTGTCCAGCAGGAGTGCAAAAACATATTTTAGCCAGGATGTGAAAAATGACAGCTGTAGATTTCATAAGGAGTTGTGAAAAAATGCCGCTGTTGAAAATGTGGCATGACAGTATTACAAATTTGCGAAGTTACAAGGGTGCGTGGAAACAGTTCAACGCACGCTTGTAATACAGTCATGTTATGGAGTTCTGTCACCGAATTTTCAACATAGGCATTTTAGGACCTCTGCTCATGAACAGTGCCACTGTCATTTTCATACTCTGTCCTGAACACTGACTTCCCGCAGTGACCACATTATTCTGCGCCGGAACTGTGAAATCACATTTCGGTCAGGATGTGAAAAATGACAGCTGTACTGCTTATAAAGAGGTGTGAAAAAATGGCACTGTTGAAAATCTGGTGTGACAATATTACAAATCGGCGAAGTTACAAGGGTGCATGGAAAGTGTACAATGCACACTCGTAACACAGTCATTTGATGGGCTATCATCAACAAATTTTCAACATAGGCATTTTAGGACCTCTGCTCATGAACAGTATCAGTGACATTTTTTTTAATCTGTCCCAGACAATGATTTCCCACAGCGACCGCTGTATTCTGGGCCAGAGGTGTGAAAAACACATTTCAGCCAGGATGGGAAAAATGACAGCTGCACTGTTCATAAGTAGGTGTGGGAAAATGGCAATGTAGAAAATCTGGAGTGAAAATATTATAAATTAGCGAAGTTACGAGTGTACGTGCCAAGTGTGCAATGCACACTCATAACACAGTAATTTTATAGAATATCATTACCAAATTTTCAACATAGGCATTTCAGGACCTCTACTCATGAACAGTGTCACTGTCATTTTCTTAATCTGTCCTGAACACTGATTTTCCACAGCGACCAAGCCATTCTGCGCCGGAACTACGAAAACACATTTTGGCCAGGATGTGAACAATGACAGCTATACTGCTCACAAGCAGGTGTGACAAAATGCCAATATTGAAAATCTGGCATGAAAATATTGCAAATTTGCGAAATTATGAGCGTAGGTAACAACTGTACAATGCACGCTTGTAAAACAGTCATTTTTTGAAATTTTTTCCACCAAATTTGCAACATAGGCTTTTGGAGAGTCCACCTCATGAACAGTGGCACTGTCGTTTCGTTGATCGACCCCGAAGGGTGATTCTGCGTAGTGACTGCGAAACCACCTTTTGGGGCTGATTAATGCCATGACAGTTCAAGAATTCATGAGGAGGGGTTCCAAAAATCCCACGTTGAAAATTTGGTGAAAAAATTCCCAAAAATGCCCAAGATATGAACTAAAGTTGAAAAAACTCTATTCATTACATTACACAGCTTACTGGCATTTCCTCAGTTCGTGGTCAGCTTTGAAGAGTGCAGACGTGTTCCTGGTCCAGTGAAGATCATTGCACCGAGCTCCAGAGGTAAGTATGGGGTATGGGGGGGTGTGGGGAGGCAGGGTGCACAGTGGGTGGGTGCGGGTTGTGGGAGGGTTGGCAGGGAGACTACGAGGGACCATTTCCTTTTTTACAGGTTGAAACTAAATTAAGACATCGGGGGACCATTTTCCAACTTAACAGGTGCTTTGGCATGCTGGGGTGGGATCCCAGCATGCCACCTGTGTGGGTGGGTTAGCCAACGCGGGATTGCGCACCCCCTCAGCTACAGCAATGGAAGGGGGGGGTTTCATTATGCCGACAGGGATTGGGCACCCCATCGGCAGGAACAAAATGAGGGGGAGATAATCATTATGCCAATGGGGACTGGGCACCCATTGGCAGGAACAACGGGGAGATAATCATTTTGCCGATGGGATTGGGCACCCCATCGGGCAGGAACAATGGGGTTACAGAATGCCGATGGGGAGTGGGCTCCCCCTGTCAGCAAGTAAATACGGTGGGGTGGAGGGGGTATATTGTTTGTGAACATGGCAGCAACCCACCGCCATGATCACAAACAATATCAGGGATCCCACATCCCGCCCTGCAATCACGGGTCGCTCCCTTATTGCAGCCAATGGCTGACACTGCAATGACGAGGCGGCCCCTGATTGCAGCGGCTGATTTTTTTGAAAGTTGTGGCACGCTGGCTGAACTAGTGTCAGCAGCAGCGTGCCACAGCATTGGGGATGGGGGACAAGCCTTTGCAGGCTGTGGGGGCATTGGGCACAACAGTGCCATGCCTCCACAACCTGCTTCTGGAGAAACCTGCCGCAGCATGTTTCTTGAGCATGCACACAATCAACATAAAAACAATTGAGCCAGAGTAGATGTGGCATATAGCTATGATGTGAGACATCTGCCCATTCCAGATACATGTATGAGGGCAGAATGCTAGGTAACATATGCATTTGCTTGCATGAGTAACAAAAAGGATTCAACAGAATTTGATCTGAGAGTTGTTATGGAAAGTAAAAGATCAGAGGGGGACAAAATCCTTTGCTGGAACAGACAAATGCCCCATTGTCTCTCCTTCAGGAGTGAGCACAGTTTCATTGCTTAGCAACAGTCAAACAGTGGACAAGGGTGGGGAAGAAGCTCTCTAGTTAGTATGATTGATGGTCCAGGCAGGTTGACTTCCACTGGCTCACCTTGGCTCTTTCCCTCCCACTGCTACGTATTTAAACAAAGCAGAAATGAGGGATGGCTCAATTAATGGGAACTCTGCTGCTGGGTGGAATGCTGCCACTCCGTACAGTGAGCTGAAGCCTTTATTTTAAACAGAGTGCCACATTTTAGGAACAGAGTGTTTATAACCTTTAATGCATATTTGACATTTTTAGGAGTAGCAGAAACCTTAGGAAAGAAGGTTATACAGACTGAAATAAGTAGTAGTGAATACAACTAAAAACTTTAAAGGCAAATAATTGTCATATTGGCTTAAATGAGTCTCGAAATTTAAAGAGACAGATTGACCATTATGTTTCTTCTAATATAACTATGTAAGCATGTGAACAATTAAGAAAGAAAGAATAGAAGTTGATTGTTAGCTAAATTACAGGTATGCTTCTGCATAACTAGATCATTTTTTTAAACTTTTCATTCATATTGCTTCATTAAGCTGCTTTTATTGTATACAAACCATATACAATATGTTATATTTTCAACAATAAGATGTTGTGATACTGTTTAAATAGGTCAGTTGGACATTATTAGAGATAATTAATGGTAAAATATATATTTTAAAGTGAATGCTGTTAAAGATAGATTAAAAGTTATAGTGCTTTAGAATGATGCATAGTCGTGGGATACATAATCTGTTTTACCTTTTGAAAATTTCTTTTGAATTTACCATTATACAAAAAGTGCATGAAATGTCAAAGTGGAATAGCAAAATCACACCTTTCTGCAATGTTTTTCAGTAGTAAAAAATTTTACTCATATTAATATTTGTATTTTATTTAGCAGTATCTAAATTTTGAACACACTACAGAATTACATTCTTCTGCTGTCAGAGTAAATCAGAAATACATAGTGTTGAATGAGTTCTGGTGTACAAATTTAAGTTGGTATCATTTATTAAAAAGATTTTTGAATACTTTTTCATTATGTATTCATTTCGCAGGCCCAGACTGTCTGAGCAAGCCTTAAAAGCAAAACATTAAAGAGCCTGTACAAGAAATTAAAAAAGGAACAGCATACTGAAGAGTTTTCTGACTGTGAGGCTAGTAAACATCTTTGTTTCTTGGATTCAGAACCCCATACTAGCCCCTTCCTACTTTATTGCAATATTCTTAACTGTCTGTGGAGTTCCTGTCAGTGTTGGAGTTAGTCTTTCTCACCTCCATCATGAATCAAATTTTTGTCATCATGCATCACTCTGGCATGTGGATGACACCACCTTTCCCTTGGGTGCCCTCTGCACTGCAAATGGTACAATATGATAGGTCATTCTCACTACAGCCATCTGTGTGTGGTGCGTGTTGCCAATTGCCTGTCTGGCTTGAGGCACTACAATTATTACTTTTATTATAATCTTCATGACTCATCATGTGTTTATTCTATAATGATCTTTTCTTGGCATTATTATCCTAGTCCCTCTGTCATGAATAACATTTTCATTATCATGGGACTATGGTGTGCGGATGACTGACAGAAATGTTGCAAAGGTTTACTTCATAAACAAAACTGTTGCAAAGACAGGAACTTTGTACTTTGCAAAGACTTGCAAAGTTCCAAACAGCCACACAAACTTTGCCTGCAGGTTTCGCAAATCATTTTATTTTTGGTTACAGACCTATAATAGCCGCCCACCGTCTGTGTCATGTGGCCTCACCTCCACCACATATTTTTAAAAAGAATCCCCCACTAGTCCTCCACTTATTTCCTCCCCTCTACCCAGTTGTGTTCTATGTATTTATTGTGATTGATGTTCCCTATCACCACCCACAAAAGCAAATTCATCCCCACATCCCCAGTTGTCCATCTATGTCACCGCAGCAATCAGCCTTCCTTTACAGATTATACTGGTCCAAACTGTAGGTTGTGGGCTTTGTAGAGGAAGAGGGGGGGTGTTCTTTTGCAGGAAGATTATAAAGGGAAGGGTATTTCTGGAACAACATAAAGGGACAGCTCAGGCTGAACAAAATTTATTTTTTGCTACTGGAGTTCCAGTGATATTACAATTTCACTTCCACAACATTTGAAAAATGTCTGTGAAAATTCCATCAGATTTCACCAGAATTGTAATTTGTGTTATTTACATCTAATTTCAACAGTATTTGTTCACATTGTATCACATTTAGCATGATGACATTACTGATTCCACTATGAAGAAATGTATAATGTTTTAGGTTTATATCTTCAAAGGTGACTGAGTTATAAGCCTCCAAAGTTTCAGAAATGTTAAAATTACTAGGATCTGTGGCCTATCCTGTAGGCAGGGAAATGGGCAGACTAGGTGGGCCAAGCAGTCCTTATTTGCCGTCAAAGTCTATGTTTCTATCTTTCTATGCATGTATGTAAACTGCAGCATTTCTAAGCTGTTATAGCTTTAATGGAATACCCATGAAGTCTAGAAACTCAGCATCCTGAACCCTACGGAAGGCTGAGCTCAGGATACTGAATCTCAAAATCCTGAAAGATGCTTAGATGTAATGCAGGGGTCTTCACCCCTGTACCCTTCCTTAACTAAGATGACCCTCTCCGAGGGAAAGTGGACCGCAGAGTAAAAAACAAAAGTTATGGGGGGGCAGAATAGTAGTGAGCAAAATAAGCTTCCACCAGGAACAGAGTCTACAAAGCCATCCTTGCTAAGTTGCTAGCGGATTAACCGTCCATGCCACAGGAGCAGCTCAGCCAGCAGATGCATTCTCAGGTGTGTTGTGGTTCCTCACAAAGGGTAGGGTAGTGGTTTGTCACATCCACTATCTTACCACTGTCTGAATCGGCTTTCATCCTTTCAGGCATATGGGTGTTAGGAGATTATGCTCAGTCCCGTGAGTTTCGAGTTTCTGAGTTTCAGCCTCTTGCATATATACCACTTCAACATTAGAGAACAGAATATCAATTGTGATAGCATCCCTGACTTAAAAGTTTGTGTGTGTCTGTGTGTGTGAACTCTCTAGTCTTTTGCTCAAATGCTGGCTAAGTTATAAGCAGCCAAAGACTGAAAAATAACATCAGTAATTAAAGCTGAACTTCATGAGCTTGGATGAAAATTGAGGAATTTTGTGACACTTTTGTCAAAGCCATATCCATACATTTTACCCAGCCATGCATTTGAGTTGCCACTGTGGAGGAAGGAAAAGGCCGGGTAGAGTGGCACTGAGGTAGCTTTCATAGGAGGCTCCATAGTAAAAGTATAGTGGTGCCAAGAATCAGTATCTTGAGTGAAGAACTATGAAGAACAGTCATGGGCATCCATGTACACTAGCCCATCTTCTTACAATATGCCAGGTAACCACTAGAGCTAGGTGGCTAAATTACTGTTGGAAGCACAAGCATGCACAGCATTGTTTTCGAGCCACCTGCTTACTGTTCAACAACCCTGTAGATGACAATGTATATTTTTAGCATTTGAAAACAGTGGCAGTCAGTGATGACAACCATTACAGCTAGTTATGACTGAACCATTGTGACAGAAGGATCTAGATAGCTTTAGTCATACTAGAGCATGATGCTGGAGTGTTGGAAGGGCATTGCTGGGTCGTGATGATAGTGCAGGTTAGGTCATTTGTCTGCCTGCTGTCGAGTGAAAGGAATGTGATCAATAGCTAACCCAGAATGGACTGATGTTCTGCACGGGGGAGGGCAGGGTCAAGTCAATGGAAAGAGAAGTAAATGGGATTTGAACTAAAGGACAGGGGATGTACCTAGTGCAGGGGTCACCAGTAGCAGTAATTAGATGCAAGTGTTCACCAAAGCAATGGCAGCTGGGCTAAGCAGAGAAAGAATCTTAAACCACCAGCTGGCACAAGAAAACATAAAGGGGAGAATTCTCATTTTAAAGCAGAGCATGTGAGACTCACACCCCAAAAAACTGACTGTTCTGACCATCAAATGCACTTGGAGGTCCAGAACTTAAAGGAACTCACAGAGACATGGTGCGAGAAGAAAATGACTGAAGAAATAAGAAGGAGAAATTCTGGCTATTCCAAAGGGATAGGTCCTACTTGAAAATGAATGGATGGCTCTTTATTTTGAAGAGTGCTTGATGGTGAGCAACAAGGAGGAATCAGTGTGAAAAGTATGTCCACAGAGTTCACCTGATCAAGCTCAGAACAAAAAGCGGAGGGGGGGGGGTGGGGGGGTTAAATATTCACCCAATATAGGAACTACAGGAATGCAAACAGATCAGCACAGTTAAATTAATTCAGTGGTCATAAGTGCTTTGTGAAATTTAAATTCCTCTTGTTGAAATCTAGTGGCATTACCTGCAATGCATCCATGAATTGTTTAGCAACTTTCGTCAGTTGTTAGTAATTTCTGAAACTTCCACAGTAAATTTTAAACTACTAAACCACATTTATCCAACTTTATTAGACTACAGTACCTATTTATACTGGGTATGCATGCTAAATATTGGGTGTGTTCCTACAATAGCAGCAGAGCTATAAACATCCAAATATTTTGAAGATTTTTGCACATTTTTGTCTCCCTCTCAGCCACCAACATCCTTCTGCTTGGTGACCCCCATCCCCATTCCCCACTGAACCCAGGGCTTACCCCATCTGCTGCTTCTGATAACCATGTGTGAATGTGGCCCTCAGGAGGTCTTGCAGAGACTGCAGAGTTGCCTACATCATACTATCTGTGGCAGTGTTTTTTCTCCCTTTTTGTCCACAACCTGGGATGGAGCATGTGCTATGGTGTGCACATACTGTGTTACGGTGCAGCACGCCTCTGCACCTGCCCCTAGTCAACTACATTGGAGCGGGCCACAGTGCAACACAGTAACTTGCAGTAAATGACATGTCACAAAGTACTGCATGCCAAAAGGACTTAATTGCCACTACATTACATTGTTCCTTGCAGCATACTGCAGCATTGTATAATATACTGCAGCATTACTGTGTTGCATCCTGGCTGGTGCCATTGTAGGTACACAAGAGCTGCTGTGCCACCTAGCCTCTGCTAGGTGGTAACCAAGCAGCAGTACATGCTGTTCCCCCCCAAAGGAGGAGAGCCATGGACATTCAATTATCCTTCTCCCTACTGGCCCCCAAGAGACCCTGGTCTGTTCTTAAACCCTGATAGTCAGCATGGTAGGAGGTAAGCTGTCCAGCATCTCAGTCCTCCTTGCTGCTGGGCCATTGTAACATTCACACAGTTTAATAAATAATGAAATCATGAACTCCTGTAAGTTACAGTTTACTCAATCAGCCACATTACTTCTCTATTTATCAGTTTATAAGATTATTCCAAAAAAATAAACATCTAACTTTTCAATTATTTAGCACCAAATGTGGCCAAGTGGTAAGCAAAGAAATACTTTTAGAAATATTCACAAAAACATAAATTGCCAGACTTTGAGCCCCTATAAGTTGAACACCTCTCATTCAAAAGCCTTGAAATGTGGCAGCTCCTTTTACAAACAAGAGGCATGCCAGTTTTCATGTCTGTAGTTCTAAAACTGAAAATGTAAAGAATTTCATGAAATTTCATAAAATTTGAGGAGGTCCATGAAAAACCGGTGAAAGCTAATTTTGTACATTCTTATGGATGGGAAGGGGTTGGGTGCAAATATTTAATGTAACAATTTATATCCTATGAGTGCTTTGTTATTGTGCCTTTCTACAAGAATTGATTGGCACTAGGTCAAAATAGCAAAACCCTGTACAGAGCAGTCAAACACCACAAAGCAAAAATGCCGCAAGCAATAGTAGTGCCCAACAAAAACACTGATCACTACCTTAGCAAAATTCATAGAAAAAGGCTAGACCACCCTCCTGCACCCCTTGTTTCAGGGGTTTTGCCCAATAAACCCCCACAACTAATATAATCACCTTCAGGGTGGTGGTAACTCAGGGATGGGGTGAAACCTCAGGGGGGGATGTTCAGGAGGGGAAGGGGAACCACACAGGACAACCAGAGATGGGGGTGGACACATTACCAACACAAATCAGGAGGGGAGAGGAACAAAAAACAAAACACGAAAGTCACAGAAGAAAACAAATAACAGTCCTGGGACCAGAAATTGACCACAGTCTACCAAAGTTCTGCCACTGTCCACTACCTGTGGCTCTACACTGTCCACCATGGCAGCTGCTCAGCGGCAGACCACCCAAAAGTTCCTTTCTCCTTTTCCTCCCAATGGCAAACAGTGACAGGAATAGCAATAACATTACCCGTGCTATGCTATCCCTGTTGCTGTCTTGCCCGTCACTAGTTTTGCAGTGCAAGTCTTTCCATGCTATACTGACTTTGGCATTATCACTTTGTATTGAGTAAGCTGTATAAATAATTTTGTCAGGTGTTTCAGATGGTTTTACGGAGACATCCCCGATAGCGACAGCTGCAGTGTCGATTGTCAGCATTGCAGTGTCAGGGATGCCTCCATGTATCCATAGGGGGGCTGCACCCCCTGAACCCCCCATGTGTGGGGCTCCACCCCCACATCCCCCAGTTTCTAGGATTCCAACTCCAAGTCAAAGTTGGATGGGGGGTGAAACACCCAGCGAGACAGTCTCGCTCAACGCACAGACCAACACAGTGACATGCGGGTTTTGCCCGATTCCTGTCACAGTGATGGTCATCATGGTGTCAGAGTTGCTGCGGTGATGGTGTACCATTTCAGACTGCCTGATACCCTCTGGCACAGTTGTGTTACAACATACTGTAAACGTCAATTGATATCACCTGCTGTGTCCCCGATTCAGTCTACTGTTACTGTATTAGTTAATTGCTAGAGGTATTAAAGCTTGCTCTCTGTTGTCACGTACCTTGCTAATCCTGCTAACCTGCAACAGCCATGGACTCTTCAGGACAGAGGCACTGAGCTTTCTCTTTCTTGTGAAAGTCAAAGCCCTCAGTATGGTGTCTCCCCTAAGGATGACACAGTCAGAGGCTGACCATTGGTGGGGTGTCTAATAGCCACATATATATCAGTTGCTTTTTAAATAATGTTTTAAATGATGATCGCACTGTTTCTAGCAGTTTGTAGTGCCTACAATAACAGCAGCAAAGGTAAGTGGAAAACCAAAGTTTTTGTCTTTTTTTTCTATACACCCTCTTAAGTGTATAACCTGCTTATGCGAATAAAATATATTTTGCCAAATGGGGTATTCACTTTAAAGTGTTACTCTATATATGCAAATAAAACTTAGTTGGTGCAGGGAGGAGGAGGAAAATGGAAGCTTAGCAAGGCTAGGGAAAGGGATTCTTTTTAAAAACATGTAGCGTGGTGGGAAGGGTGGGGCTACATGGCACAGATGATGTGACAGGGATGTTATCATGCCTCTTTGCAGATTATAGGTTAATGCGCCATGTTTATTATTATTAGGGGCACCCCCCCATTGCTGGGGTAATGTGGAGAGACTTGAAGGGATATAAAGAAAGACAAGCAGGATGATAACAGGCTTGGGGGGAATTTATTTATTTAAGCATTTCACCAGGAAGGCATACTGAGCATGCTACTGCTCGATTCCAGATGCATTCTGGGTGAAGGGAGGTACAAACACAATTGAAGAAACAAGTGCAGTATGTTACATAATATATAAAGTATAGTACCTAGTAGAGATAGACGCAGCATCTTGGGTACCTGAGACACAGATAAAATAGTACGAGAGAACAATTGATACATGACATGAGCATTACATAATTAAATCCCACAAATCAGAAATGATAAGGATGAGAGGTGACCTTAGTCCGTTACATAATGTGTACCTGAATCCAGAGTTAATTGTCATTTTAGAGGTACAAAATTGCACCAATGTGAAAATGATTATCAGCTATGAAGGGAACAATTTAAATTGGAAAGGAGTGTTCTTCCTCAAGACGTAGTGGGTGGTAAAGCATTAGCTGGATTCAGAAAGTCTTTAGATCATTTTATAAATGCAAACAGCTTTGAAGATTACCATTCAGTATTACAGTTCTGGAGATTCAGTATTATGTACATATGTTATGGGTAGTTAATGTAATTAGGCACATGTTCTCTATTTTCTTTATTAATGTACCTGTCTACATACCTAATACATTGTTTGCTCAACTGTAATATCACTACCCTGTACAATTTTGACTGTTTGTTCATGTACTACTTTTGTATTGTCAATTGACATGGAGCCTTTGAAAATGAGTGTGACTCAAAGAATTGTAATTCTGAAAATATTAATAAATAAATAAATTAATAAATAATTAAATTCACTGAGATGGTGACAGATAAACTAGACAGTCATGTGCCTGCTATTGTCTGGATGATCTATGTAGCTATTTCATTTACAGCTCACTTGCAGCAATTCACAAAGAAATTACATTTTCTCCCTTTCAGGTTTTTTGCAGTCTACCATATTGCACACTGCAACCCATTCACTCAGAATACAAGTAACCTTAAGAATTTGTTGTTGGCATCAGCCATGCACAGACACATCAGAAAAAGGGAGATAACATCTATTTGGTACTTCACAGTCATACATACAAAGAGAATTCAAATTCCAGCTAAGGAAATTCTCCACTGATGCATGCTCCTGCAACTAACATTCCCTCTGCCCCTCCTTTGTACAGCTGCAAAGCAGAGCTATGCTGACGTATTATGATTATGTCAGTAGAGAAAGAGGGCTCTGGAATGTCTGGAATGATTGCAACTGCAGCACTGCCTAGCTGCTTCCACGGAATGGACTTGAATCACATATCTTCATGTCTTTTCCATTCAGTTCAGAGCAGATGCTTACTTCCTCCCCCTCCCCTTCCCGGCTGCACTATTTTCTTGCTCCAATCCTGCTAGTGATGAACAGCTCATGCAGACATACACTCATTAGCAATTCAATGGCCTCATCCCTTCAATTTGTCATGGCCTTGTTAGGTGTGGGTGTGTTTAGGAATTATAAGCAATGTTTACTAATTATGTTTATGACTGTGTTGCTTGTTCTGAAATTTACAATATATGATTTTCTTCATTGCATCAGTGATGGATATTTATCTTATATCACTGATTACTCACAATAAACTCCCCGATAATTTCTGATATTATTTTATTTATGTCACTGATAGTATATAGGCAGCTTCCTGATACTTTCCAGTAGTATCAGACATTGATGCATTGTTGATTCCTTCTGTTACTTATAGTATAAGCATCAGCTTCTTTTAAAATGGAGCTGTTGCATATGTGTGCCCTTTTTCTTTCCTTCCCTCAGTTGCTGTTACCACATGTCTTTTTCATACTGATGTTTTGTTGGTGTCCTCAAATTATGTTTTCTCCCCCCTTACACACACATTTTTCTTTGCTATGTAACATGCTGTACGTGCATCTGTATAACAATGTACACTATTACACTATCAACATATTTAATTGATTATTTATAGCCTGCATCTTTCCCAATATGTTTTACTTGGATTACTTGGACTGTGTAAGACAAAGTAGGCTTTAGGCCCATTTAATTGTCTCCCACTACTCAGTGGGTATATCAAATATTTTATCTTTCAAAAAAAGTATGTCTAATCATTTTTTGAAGGTGTCAATGTTTGCACGTACTAAGTCTAAGAAAACTGCTTGTGATTCAGTTAGAAATTGTATCTGGGGGGCTAACTAGCTATTCTGTGGGTAAAGCTGTTTTTTTCCTTCTGTTTTTAAATGTTCCCTGTCCCTCTGCACCACTCTCTCTTTCTCCTTAGCTCATCTCTCAGACTATAATCCCTCACCTTTCTCCCTTCTCCTCTGCTCCTCCCCTGTCCTCCTCTATTAGCTACTTCTTATTTCTTGCCCTCCCACTGCAGAATATTTATTTCACCTACTCTCCTTTTTTTTCTTTCAGCTCTTCCTTTGGGCAGGACCTCCCGAAGAGTGACTCCCGTCCTCTCTGCCATCCCAGCACAGGTAAACTATACTCATTCTCCTTTGTTCTGGACTTTTCAAACTTGGTGCCTTTTTTACTTGGTTAGCAGGTTACTCTCGGAGGCTTGCTGGTAGCATTCCAGGCTGATACCAAGCATTTACTGCTCAGCTGATTTGTAACTCTGGACACTTTTAGCCTGGGACCTTAAAGATTGTGTTTTCTAATGAATGGGGATTTTATTAATACATTTGCAGCCCTTGGGGAGCCACGGCTATTTCTGAATACGCGGCTAGCTCTGCCTCAGCTTAACTAATCCGAGCTCAGGTTGATAAATTGTAGATCATGCTACAAGCTGTTTTATGCTTGCTCCCTGCTTTAATTCAGAGAATTTGCAAGTAAAAGTGAAGTTATTTTTGGAACTTCCAGCTGGAAGCTCAGCTGTAACTACTGATTTCTACAGGCTGCTGGCTCAGTTAGGGGCTGCAAGCTGATCCCATGATTGCTTCATGACTGCTCCCCACCACCCCAATACCCTCCACCCATAGTTGTTGTTTAATTTATAGTATAGAGCCTCACGTGAAGTCACCATACTTTCTTTCTTTCTCTATCTCCCTTCATTCCCATCTGCACTTTATACTTGATCCCCACTAGAGGTCACCTGTACTCCAGTTGATCCTAACTCTCTGTCTCTGCTCTCTTTGCCTAATGCTCCTGCTCAGGATTTCACTTTCTCCTCATGTTTTCTCTTCTCCCTACCTACCTCTGCCTTTACTCCTTACTCACAATGTAGTCTAGAAATATTTATCCCCTCCTGCTAGTCTCAGGGACTATGTTGTTTCTTGTAGTATTAACAGGTCCTACTGAGCATCCCTCTTCTCACCTTTTTTGCTCTCCTGATAACTTCTGCTACTCCAACTTACTCTCTGACCCCACCCCTAAACATATATCTATGTTGGGGCTCAATAATAAACCCCTTGAGGTTTTACTTAGGAATATCTTGTGGAGGTACACTTTCTCCTCTGTGAGTGTTTCGAATGCAGTTGTAATTGCCTCCCTCTGGATAACTAGCCTTTCCCTTACCCTTGCTGGTGATTTAGAGACCAATCCTGGACCCTCTACTGCTAATGCTGCCTCCCAGTCTCCCTCCACCAGTTGTTGGCATAAAACACCCAGCTTTACCTTTGCCCACCTTAACATTAGGAGCCTTACTGCTAACCTCCATGAGCTCAAGGCTTGGGTCACCTCAAATAATACAGATGTTCTGGCCCTGTCTGAAACATGGCTGAAACCCTCTATTGCAGACTCCTTCCGCTCCATGCCTGGTTATAATATGTTTCAGTCTGATTGCTCTAATGCCAAAAGAGGGGGTGGCCTGGCAGGGTACTTCAAGTCTCACTTCAATGTGTCTTTTATACAAAGTCCCCCTCTGGCTAACTGTGAGGTGCTTCATTCACTTCTATTACTTGGGGGAATTAAAAAATTTCATATCTTCTGTGTTTACATACCTCCTAGAAACTCTAGGCTGGGTCTGGATGAATTTATTGAACTTGTGCCCTCTGTGACTGGGAAAAATGAAGTAATTTGCTTGCGTGATTTTAACCTGAACTGGGCTGGACCCAGTTCCTCTCTCTTATCCTCCATTACAAGCAAGGCAAACCTTACTCAGCTTATCTGGAACCCCACCAGAATCTCCCACTGGGGTTCCAGCTCCACCCTTATAGATTGGATACTGACTGATAGGATGGAGAACTTCCCCTCTGCAGGAGTTTTACCTGACTCCATAAGTGATCACTGCCCAGTCTACTGCACCTGGGACACCACCCCTCCCTCCTACCCATCCAAAGTCTTATCTTTCTCCAACATCTCTAAATGAAACAATGCTGTATTTCTGCACAATCTTAACATGGTTGACTGGTCCCCTATCTACATAACCAATGACATTAACAAAGTGGCAGATTACTTTAATGATACTCTAATCTCCCTCCAGAACCTTCATATTCTGGTCACTACGCATAGGGTACAAGGTAAAGTCACCAAATGGCTCAAGCACCCCCTACATCAGCTGCTAAAATGTAGGGATAAACTCTGGTCAGTGTGGAAGTCCTCTTCCCTTCAAGCTGACTTTGAGGCCTACAGGTCCTTATGGAATGCATGTAAAAGGGAGATTCATGTGGCAAAGAGTTTATGCTACCGTAACCTTCTCAGTTCTTCATTCTCTAACCCTAAATGGTACTGGTACCATATTAAGGAAATTCTGGGTAACAATAAGCCTATGACTCCAAACAAAATGCTGATAAATGATACTCACTGCAATAACCCCCTTACCATTGCTAATGCTTTTAACTCCCTGTTTTCCACCCTCCCCATCTCCCCCCCTCATCCGCCGTCACCTCCCCAGTATCCTCATATCCATCAGCTACTGCTCCCCTGGCCCTTGAACTATCATCAGTCACTTGTCTACAGGTACTTAAGCTACTAAAGTCTTTACTAGGATTCTAAGGCAGTTTGCCTCTAGTCTTGCTGTACCTGTAACCAGACTTTTCAACCTCTCCATCTGCTCTACCTAGGTGCCTTTCGTCTGGAAAGTTGCCAGAACTATACCAACCTTTAAGAGAGGGGATGCCAAGATAATATCAAACTACAGGCCCATTTCACTCCTGCCCACTCTCAGCAAGCTGCTTGAGAAACTTGTTCATCAGCAGGTTTCTGCGCACCTTCTCAACCTTAACCTACAATCCCCCATACAACATGGTTTTAGGGCAGGGCACAGCACAACTACAGCTCTTACTCAGTTGACCAGCGATGTAAAAAATAATATGGACAAGGTCTTGCATACTGGAACAGTTTTAATCAATCTCTCCAAAGTGTTTGACATTGTTCATCACCTACTTCTATTGGCCAAGCTGAACACTCTCGGTGCCTCTGACTCTACCCTTTCCTGGTTGGGCAGCTACCTAGAAAATCTGTCTCAGGCTGTCTCTTTCTGTAAGTCTATCTCCTCCCCTGTCCTGATCACCTGTGGCATTCCACAGGGTTCTATCCTTGGTCCCTTACTTTTCTCCCTCTTCATTAATGCTATCCCTACTCCCTCTTCTCACTGTAACATTATAATATATGCAGATGATCTGGTGCTTTACTCGGCTTCCAAGTCTATTGCTGACATCAATCTATATCTTTCCTCCACATTTCAGACCCCTCAAGCCTGGTTCTAATCCAACTATTAAGTCCTAGACATATCTAAGACCCAGGCCATGCTGTTTGGATCCTACAGAAAGGTGCCCACCGAGTCCTCTAAACTCCTGGTGCACAGCTGTGATGGGACTGCTGTATCCAACACTTTATCCTTCAAGTATCTTGGGGTTACACTGGACCCAGTACTTGACTACTCTGCGCATACGAACATACGAAATTTGCCAGCAGATAAAGGCCTAGAGGTCTATCAAGTCTGCTCGAATGTGCAGCTAGCACCCCTTATTCTGCAGCTGCCCCTCCCTTCCACCCTTCCCCTTCATTAACCCTCCCCCTTGTCCTGTCTTGCATGTTAGCAAGGTGTGTTGCTCGGTTAATGCCAAAATTGGTGTGGCCTACAAAGTGTGCCACTCTCTCACTCCGGCTGCCAGGATCTCAGTTGCGAGAGGGGTTTTACTCCCACAACCTGCTTTATGCCCTGCCAGTGCTTTCTCATGCAAACACAGGTGTGTCCTTCTCAAATGGGACACATTTTACAACAATATCTGTAGATTTGCCCTATTGGCTCCCCACGTAACACATCACTGTCTTCTCTATGCTGCTTTAAAATGGCTGTCTCCTGATGCCCTTCGTTCATACTCCCTAAGATGTTTTGTTGATTCCTTAACCAGAACTCTTCGTCCCACCTCTCTGGAGGACATGCTTACCCCAGTCTCTTACTCTCACTCTCTCAGGTCCTCTACCTCACCATTACTATCTATTCAGATTTGCCCCATGAAAATGGGAGAGCAAGCATTCTCCTACTTTGCTCCTAGGTTTTGGAACTCACTCCCAGGCCATGTCAAGAACTCCTCATCTCATCTAACATTTATGCATACCCTATTTTCCTACCTCCTTGATCTTGGAACCTGTGATTGCACTTAACTTCTGTTTTGTCTCTCTGCGTCACTCCTCTTGACTTTGACTACCAGCTTGTAACCTGCCCACCTGTCTGAATTTTGTCTTTTTGTCTTAGTGTTTCTAATTGTCTACTTCTCCCATCCCTAGTCATAGATACATAGATACATAGACAGTGTCGGCAGATAAGGGCCTATGGCCCACCCAGTCTGCCCATTTGAGCTTGTAAGTTCAGTTTATGTTTTCCTAGAAGTCTGTTGCCCCTTACCCCTGACCTCCAGAATTCCTTTATGTCTATCCCATGCATTCTTAAATCCCGTGATTGTTTCAGCCCCCACCACTTCCTCTGGCAGGGTGTGCCACTTGTCCACCACCTGTTCTGTGAAGAAATTCTTCCTCTTGTTTCCTCTGAATCATCCTCCCTCCAACTTCATCCCATGCCCTCTAGTCCTGGAACATCTTTTTCACTTAAAAATAGTGTATTCCAGCATCCTGTTCCTCCCTGTAAGATACTTGTATGTCTCTATCATATCCCCTCTCTCCCTCCTCTCCTCCAGGGAGTACATGTTCAGTTCCTTCAACCTGTCTTCATAGGACTTGTGATGCAATCCATGCACCATCTTTGTTGCCTTCTTCTGAAGCTTCTCTACCCTGTCTATGTCCTTATGTAGGTATGGTCTCCAGAACTTGTACACTGTACTCCAGGTAAATCACCAGTGTCTTGTATAGCGGATTATGACCTCCCTTTTCTGCTGGTGATGTTCCTGCCTATACATCCCAGCATCCTATTTGCTTTACCTGCTGCCTTGTCACACTGTTTCCTACCTTGAGGTCACCAGAGATGATAACCCCAAGATCCCATTCCTGCTTGGTGCATGCTATATCCTCACCCCCCAACTGATATATTGAGCCAGGGTTTTTGTACCCCATGCATTATCTTGCACTTCCTTGCATTGAATTTCAACTGCCAAACCCTATGACATTCTTCAAGTTTCTGCAGGTCGCTTCTCATTCTGTCTACACCCTCTGGTGTGTCTACTCTGTTACAGAGCTTTGTGTCAGCAGCAACAGTGAAATTCTGCCTTCTAGGGTCTAGTGTCACTGATGAAGATGTTGAATAGGACCGGTCCCAGCACTGATCCTGTGGTACCCCACTGGTCACTCTTCCCTCTGTGGGAGTGACAGCCATTTACCACCACCCTCTGTGTCCTGCCACCCAGCCAAGTTACCTACCCACACTACTGTCCTGCCCACACCCATATTCCCCAGTTTGTGTAATAGTCTTCTATGTGGCACAGTGTCAAAGGCCTTGCTGAAGTCCAGATAGGCCATGTCCACAGTCCTACCCTGATCCACCTCCCTAGTCACCCAGTCACAAAATTCAAAGAGGTTGGTCTGACATGACCTCCCCCTGGTGAAACCATGCTGCCTTGGGTCCTGTAGTCCATTGACAACCAGATGTTCCACCAATCTAGTCTACACTAGTCCTGATGAATTGTCTATCATGCTATTTTTGTATCTACGATTAGCTGTGCCTACTAGACTGTTCACCCTCAGCTAGGCCTCCAGAATGATTCTATATTGCTTTTTGTTAAAATGGTTTGCTGCAATAACTTCTTTACTGTTGCTGTTATCCAGGTGTTGTATTATCTTCTATGGCCATCCTCCGCCAATGTATTTGTAGACAGTTCCACTGCATTATGCTCCTGATTGTTTATCACTGCTGTATTGCGATTTTGTACTCTACTGTATTTGCATATTGTACTCACCTGGGTCGTGCCTGAAAATAGACAGGTTATGTTGCCTTGCACTTACATGGTTACCAAAGCAAATAAATAAATAAATATAACTATCAATGGACTTAATATTTACCAGATTACTCAGAAGTAAATTACACAATCTTGCTACTCTTGTGGTATAGTAGTTTTGTCTTTTGACATTGTTTACCTTAGGAACCAATAACTGTCTGTTGTGACACCATAGGTTGTTATGCCTACTGTTGATTTTGGGAATTGTGAAGCCAAAGCTGGAGTCGTGTTGCCAGCTTCATTTGGAGCAATGAGCATGTGGGCTTAGAGAGGGCTCATATGAAAGAACAATACAAAAGACCTATAGTTCTTTCATATTGTTCTTTCATGAGAAAAGAACAGAGAACTTTCCTGAATTGTGAAACCACAGCTGGAATTATGTTGATTGCTTCAGTGAGAAGGGAACTGGCAGGCTTAGCAAGGAACTATAGTTCTTTTGTGTAGGTTTCTTTTGTGAGAACCTTCTTGAATAGTGGAGCATTAGCTGGAGCCATGCTGCCAGTTTCAGTATGAGCAGTGAGCCAGTGATCCCCTGATCTGTCTCTGCCAGATTGGGGTGCCCACCCTCTGTACCACTTCTCTTGCACCCACTTCTAAAGGTCACCAACCCTACTTACCATAATACACTTGATGTCACCCACTCCCCCTACCAACACCCTCACTTACCTGAATATTTCCCATGATGTAGATACACTCTCTGATCGAATACATGTTTTGCTGCTGGAAATGATAACTGCAATATGAGAAAATAAAGTAAGTCAGGTTTCATGGAATTCAATGGTGTTTGAACTTTTATTCATAACTTTATCATCATTTTTTTATATTTTTACACCAAATTTTCAACATGGCCTTTGTGGACCCGCCTCATGAATAAGGTGGTGAAATTATTCAATGTATTTATTTTTTATTTTATTCAATCTTGGATTACAATACCTTTGAGCGGGAGACCACTCTTTTACAAAGGTTCCATGTCATAGAGGGTGGGTATACATACAATGTGGGTTTTGTAGTATCTAGCTAGGTGAGTAAACATAGATATAATACACTGTAAATAGGAAACAGAGGTGGGATTAACAATAGGATAACTCAGGTAAGAGTAGCAGCCTAGATGGCATTGTCAGGTATAAGACAGTAAGCAGCTATCCAGAAAGGAGAGAAGGGGGCATTGAGTGGGGGGGGTGCATGAAGACTATTATGGGGAGATGGGAGAGGAGAGGACAGTGCAGGGATATTGCAGGGCAAAACGGGGACAATTTGGAGTAGGAGGACAAAGTAAAAGTGAGGAGATGGTAAATGGCCTGAAAGGTGAAATAGACCAAGGTCAGAAATGGGGGCGTGTGGAGTAATTAGAGAGTACAGTCACAGGAGCTTTTCTTCAGTAGGTGTTGTCTCAGCTTGGTCTTGAAAGGCCCCAGTTTCTGTGTGGTGTTATGTTCAGTGTCGAGGTTATTGAGCCAAAGTGGTGTTCGGTAGGCATATGACCTCTGCCCTTTGGAGGTTCTGCAGTGAGTCACGGTGAGAGCCTGATGGTCAGAGTTCCTGGTGCAGTGTGGGCCTGTGAGTATGCTTAATAGGTTTGTGACTCCAGGAGGTTGAAATCTGAGTGGTGATTTTTTAGCCAAGAAGCAGGCTTTGTATTGTACCCTGTTTTCAAGTTGTAGCCACCTGGCTTGTTCATAAAGGTCACATGTGTGCGTTAGTTGGGAGGAATTGGTGAGCAGTCTGCAGGTTTTGTTTAGGGCTACTTCTATCCTACGTAGTGAGGTGATAGTGGCTGAGCTGTATATGACCAATCCATATTCTATGATGGAGACGACTGTGCTACAGATTGTGGTTTGGAGAGCTTCAGGTGTCAGGCATTTCTTGTGCCTGTGCAGGAGCACAATTCGTATGTTGACTGTTTTGGCCACATTCTCAATGTGTTCTGCATAAGAGGTGGAACAGTCCCGCATAACCCCCAGGTATTTGAATTGCTCCACTTGTTCAAGAGAAACTCCTGCATAGTTAGTGATAAGGGATGCTGCTTTGTGTTTGCTTCTAGCACCACTAAAAAGCATTACTTTTGTATTTCAGGACCATCTTGTGGGCTCTGAACCAATCTTCAGTTTGTTTGAAAGCATGTTGTAGCTGATTTTTTAGGCTGTGAGGGTCATGTTGAGAAGTAAAAATCACAGCATCATCTGCATAGAGAAGTATCCGTTAGTCACATGATCGAGGTAGGTTATTTAGAAAGATGCTGAAAAGGAAGGGTCCTAGGATTGACCCTTGTGGGACCCCACAGTGAACTGGCAAGGGTCCAGATGTGATGTTTCCAATCTTTACTTGTTGGTAACAATCAACTAGGTAGCTTTTGAACCAGTTAGTAGCAGGGTTAGAGAGGCTTATCGAAGTGAGTTGTTGAATTAGTAGAGAGTGACTGACCGTGACAAAAGCCTTTATTAGATCAATAAAGGCAATGCCAACAAGGTTATCCTGGTCCAGTGAACTGTTTATGCAGCTGGTGAACTTCAGAAGAGCTGTGGAGGTACTGTGCCCTTTCTGAAATCATGTTGTTCCAGACACTGGATGTTGTATTTATTAAGGTATTCAACCAGCTGGTCTGAGACTACTGTATGTGCTCCAGCGCTTTTGACAGTGGTGGAAGGATAGAAATAGGTCTGTAATTGGCATGCAATACCTGGTCACCGCTCTTGTGCACCAGAGTGATCAGGCTGATTTCCAGACTTAGGGGAATTGAGCCAGCTGCAGGGATAAGTTCAGCAGCTTAGTAATGGGAGCTAGGATTTCATCAAGTGCAAGGGAAATAAAGTTTAGGTCAAGTGTGTCGCTGCTTTTCCTGGATTTTCCAAGTACCTTACGAATGTACTTTCTTGCCTGTTTGTTGTTGACAGTTTTGAAATAGAAGGGAAGGGGGTGTTTGAGTGGGCCCTAGGCTTTGGCTTAAGCTTGGGTTGGTTTCTTCAAAAAAATTTGTCAGAAGTACACTGTTTAGGTCAGTAAATGCTTTGTTAAACATGTTGGCAATAGTCAGGGGGTCAAGGGTAGGGGCACCATTGATGTTGAGCATTTGTGGAGCCTCTTTCTTGACTTTCCCTGTTACATCTTTTAAGTTATTCCAAAAGGACTTGCTGTTCCCCCATGATGTTTGTAATGCTTCCCTAAAATGTTTACTTTTGGCAGAGCGGATATTCCGGGTGCAGTCATTCCATAGTCTTCTGTATTCCTGGAAGTCTGATTGCTTGCCAGAGATCTGTGCCCTATGCAACCAGCAGTCCCTGTTTTTTAAGTGGCCTTTTAGGTCTGGTGTGATCCAGGGGCTGTATCTTCCACGGATCTTTGTCCTCTGCACTGGAGCATGGCAGTCATAAGCAGCATTGAATTGTTTGATGAAGTACTCAAGTGCAGTGTCCATATCCACCACTGTGTCAAGGGGGCTCCAGTCAGTGCTGCATAGCTGCTCCTTAAGGTACTCCAGGTACCCCTTTTTAGTTTATGATTAGAGATTATTTGGGGTTGTTGATTGAATTTGTTGGTCTAGCTGCAGGTTACCGGAGAGTGGTCACTCAGTGAGTCTGGGTGGACTGTCACGTTGGAGATACAATCCGGGCAGTTTGTGAGGATCCAGTCAAGTAGTGTGCTAAATCCAGTTTTCTAATTTGTTCTGGTGGGTGAGCCAACGAGTTGTGTAAGATGCAGTGCTGCTACAGTGTCCTTATATATGTCAGTCAGTGGTGCCAACCAATTGATATTGAAGTCCCCTAGAATAATGGATTCGGAGTTGAGGTACTGACATCTGATAGCCTTCATGAGTTCTTTGAATCGTGGAAATTTTACTTCTGGAGGGATGTATACAGTAAGTATAGATAGTGCTTTATTGTGGGCCCCCAATAGAATTTTTATGGGGAGAATTTGTGCAGTACTGGTAAGGTGGGGTAAAGGAAAAGCATACCCCTTTATTGAGTCTTTAATGTGTAACACACAGCCCCCTCCTCTTTTTGAGATCCTGTCACTCCTGAATAGTGTGTATGCAAGTATCGAGACAGTGGAATCTGGTATTTTTGGAGTGAGCCATGTCTCAACGACTGCGAGTATGTCAAGGTTGTGTTATAATGCCCAGACTTGCAGGCAGTCTATCTTTTTGAGTAGACTGCAGATATTAATGCTGGCGAGTATAATTGTTCCTTCCTTATCATTGTTGCTTGACAATGCGACCCCGGCTGGCCAGGATTTGGGTGTACATTGCCAGATGTTAGTAGAAGCAGAAGGATGAGTCTGAGTAGATATATTTTTAGCTGTCTCCGACAAATATTATTATTCCTTTGCTGCTGAGTAGGGAATCTTTTCTGGTTGTTATGAATGTGGAGGCAATGGGAGTATGGCAGGTATAAAAAAGGTAGGAGGTTGGACGAGGTCAGCAGTCTTTGGAGTCATATTGGGAGCCAGCTGAAGTGGCCAAGGCCTGGCACTGTGGAGTAGGTAATATCCGTTATGCAGCCAGGAGTGTAGTGCAGTACTGGATATATCTATATGGGAGAACGAGACCCTTGCTGGGTATCAGTGCAGTAGATATGCCCACCTAGTGTGAGCAGAGTCATAGCCAGGAGGGCACGCTGCCGAAACTCCATGTGCAGTAATATGTCAGGGTGTGAGTAGACTTTGAGGTTATCCTGACACTACCGGTTGGCTGGGGAGTATCGTACACTTCCAGATTGTGGCTTGAAACCAGAGATGGAGGAGAAGGAGGATGGGGGTACTGTTTGGGTGGGAAGGGTAGGAAGCTGCGTGGAGGCAATAACCAGTGAAGGAGGTGTTACGGTGGTCGTTATTACAAAGTAAGTACAAGGGGAGGGAAATTCAATTTCTAATTCTTAGCCTGGTGAAAGGTCTGACTTCACAAATCTATCCCAAATGGTGATTTTGCAGTTACAGATTTGAACATTTTCACTACCCTTCTTCATAAGGTGGGGTCATAAGAAGATTTGAAAGTTTGGGATAAAAATATTAAAAAGACAACCAAATTATGATCATATGTTGAACATTTTCAATGCAAGCTCAAAACATTGTTAATTTTCAATATTTTGTCCCCAAATTTTCAACATTGCCATTTTTTCAGCACCACCTCATAAAATGTGATAGCTGTAATTTTTTCAAATACAGGCTGAAACATATTTTCACATTTGTGGTGTGAAATCACCATTCAGGCAGGATTTGAAAATCTTAATCTACTGGGTTCGTGAGGTGGGGGTCAGAAGAAGGTTATGTTGAAAATCTGGGACAAAAATATTTGAAAAACAAGAAAGGTATGAGCATAAATTGAAATTTGTTCTATACTCACTCATACCTGTGGTAATTTTAATGTTCTGACCCCGAATTTTCAGTGTAGACATTTTTTCACCATGCCTCATGAACATGACAGCTGTAATTTTTCAAATCCTGGCCAAAACATGATTTTGCACTTGTGACATGAAAAAAAATTAAGTTTGAGTCAGAATTTAAAAATGTTAACCTACTGAGTTCATGAGGTGAGGTCAGAAGAAGGCTATGTTGAAAATGTAGGGTCAAAGTGGTAAAGAAATCGAGGGGTCAGGTGAGTTCCCTTCAAAATAGTTCAATTCAATTTTCTGTGGGGGCCAGCAGGCATGAAATATGGGAATGTCAAAATAAAACAACAATGTTTATGAGCGGAACTTTTAATGTTTCTGTGCTTGCTTGCTACTTCAGTCAATTTTAACATTTCAACTCCAAATTTTTAACATGTCTGTTTTTTCACACACCCTCATGGTGGGGACCACCATTAGGGACAGTTTGACCAACATCACTGTGAAAGATCACCTGGGGTCCAGTGACAATTGGGTGGAGCAGTTTAGTGTAAAGACTGGGGAAGAGATAAGCTACAGAAGAAAAATGGTCTTGGACTTCAGGAGGGCCAATTAAAAAAAAATGGAGAAATGCCTCAGGGATGCCCTGGCAGGGTTGCAGAAATTAGGAAGCATAGAAGAACAGCGGGCGGCAATAAGGGGGAGAGTTGAAGCAGCTGCAAGACTTCATGCCAGACAAGTCAGCAAGGGCAGGAGAAGCAGGAGGCCACTTTGGTTCACTCTGGAGGTGGCAGAAAGAGTCAGGGCAAAGAAAACAGCCTTTAGACAATACACAAAAAAACACAAAAGGAGGAAGATAGGAGAACGTGCTTGGAGAGACAAAGGGAGGCAGGGAAGAAAGTTAAGGAGAAAAAAAGCAGCAACATAAGAAAGGATAGCTCTGTCAGCCATGAAGGAGAGATAACACCTTTTTTCTGATACATTGGGGAAAGGTGGAAGGCCAGGGGAAGGGTAATCAGGCTACTGTGGGAAGGAGGGGTCTCCATGGAGGAAGACAGTCAAAAGGCCAACATATTCAACAAACACTTCACGTCTGCCTTCATGGAGGAGGCAGGAGGAAATGGGCCTGAAATACACAACAAGGGCATGAAGAGTAGGGAAATAGGCACTAGGTCCTGAGGGAATTGTACAAGCTTAGAGTGGACAAGACCATGAGGCCTGATGCAGTACACCATAGACTGCTGAGGGAGCTCAGAGAGGTACTGGCTGAGCCACTGGCAGTCCTGTTCAACAGGTCTCTGGAAACTGAAGTGGTGCCAAGGGACTGGAGGAGGGCTGATGTGATCCAACTCCACAAAAGGGATATTAGGGAGGAGCCAGGAAATTACAGGCCAGTTAGCCTGACAGCAGTAATTTGCAAGGTAATGGAATCACTCCTAATGGAAACAAATGGAGGATATCTTGAGGACAGCAGACTGCAGGACCAGAGACAGCATGGGTTCACAGGTGGAGGTCCAGTCAGACCAACCTGATATAGTTTTTTGATGAGGTAACCAAGGTAGTGGACCAGGGTGGGGAGGTGGACATAGCCTATATGGATTTCAGCAAGGCCTTAAACACCATCCCACATAAAAGGTTGGTAATGATATTAAGCAGCCTGTGGGTGGGGCATAACATAGCAAAATGAGTGGCAATCTGGCTTAGATACAGGAGTTAGAGTTTTGTTAAATGGGGTGCACTCTGGGGAAGGGAGGGTGACTAGAGGGGTACCACAGAGGTTGGTGTAGGGTCCTATGCTCTTTAATATCTATTTTAGTGACATGCAAAGGGACTGGGAGGGATAGAGGGTAATCCTGTAATCAGATAACACAAAGACCTGCAACAGGGTGGACACACAGGGGCAGGAGTGGAAAGGATGAGGGAGGACCTAGAAAAGTTAGAAGAGTGGTCAAGAAGGTGGCAATTTTGATTCAGCACAAAGAAGTGCAAGGTTATGCATTTATTAATTTATTTATTTAATTTTGGTAATAAGGTATACCCCCTGAGATCAGGTGGTCCCTTTTTCAGGGGTGACCCAGGGTTAATTACAGAGAAACATCGAGCAATAATACATCCAAAATACAATTAGGGAGCAACAAGAATTCATTATACAGTAGTAACACATCCATAATACAATTAAAATTCATCATGGGGTGTACAGAATTATTAATCTGCATATTATCTAAAGTGACAGAAGACAATTTACAGAGCAATAGATAGGCTATAATCCATAGAAGATTATGTGCTCACAGGTTGAAGACTAGTAAGCTAAGTTTAGCCATTTTTAATTGTAATAGCAACACTGATTGGATTTCAATAGATGAGATTTGTTCTTGGGTAACAGAAACCCGGGGGCAGAGTACATGCTTTGGGGAGAGGTACTAGAGGTCACACAGCAAGAAAGAGTCATGGAAACCATTATTACCAATGACCTTAAGGTGGCAAAGCAGTGTGGAAAGACAGTGGGAAAGGCTCATGAAATGCTTTGATGCATAGGGAGGGGTACGAGAAGGAGGAAGGTAATACTTGCTCTGTAAACTTTGCTGGGGAGGCTGCATCTTGAGTACTGCGTGCAGTTCTGGAGGCTCCATCCTTGAAAGGACAGGGATAGGATGGAGACGTTGCAGAGGAGGGCAACCAAAATGGTGCAGGGCCTACATCAGAAGACCTGTCAAGAGAAGTTCAGGGAATTAAACTTGTACTTCCTGGGGGACAGGAGGAGGTGGGGGATATGACAGAGACATTCAAATATCTTGAGGAAATAAACAAGGTGCAGTAGGAGAATATTTTCCAGAGAAAAAGATGTTCTAAGATTAGGGGTCACAATATGAGGGTGGAGGCGGTAGTGTCAGAGGAAATGTGAGGAAGTTCTTCTTTACAGAAAGGGTGGTAGATGACTGGAACAGCCTCCCAGCAGAGGTTGTGGGGACAAATACAGTCACAAGTTTTAAGTGTGCCTGGGATAAAAACATTGGGTGTCTTGGATAATGGAGGGAGTTGAAAGACGACGCCCCCCAGTAGAGGCTTGGGAAGCACTATTAGGGCGATTATATGGGCAGACGGGGTGGGCCAGGAGGTTCTTATCTGATGACAAAATCTATGAATATAAGAATCTATGAACCTCATGAGCATGACATTTGTCATTTTTATGTTGATTGCGTGCATGCATAAGATACATATTGCGGCAGCTTGCTCCAGAAGCAGGTTGTGGAGGGGCGGCACTGCTGTGGCCAATGCCTCCACAGCCTTTGGAGGCTAAGCCCATTTTTCCCAATGGGGTGGAATGCTGCTGCTGACACTAGTTCAGCCAGCATGCCACAGTCTTGTAAGGTTTCAGCCGCTGCAATCAGGGGCCACCTCGTCATTGCTGTGGAAGCCATTCTGCTGCAATGAGGAAGCGACTCGTCATTGCTGGGCGGTACCTTGTTAGTGTAATATTGTTTGTGAACATAGTGGTGGCTTGCTGCCATGTTCACAAACAATAACAAGCATACACTGTCGAGGGGGTGCCCAATCCCCCTCGGCAGCATGTGCCCCCCCCAACATGTTTGTTTGCTGACAGGGGACCCAATCCCTGTCGGCTTCAGTGCCCTATTATTGATGTTGCTGACGGGGGAAGACCACTCCACATCAGCATAATGTCCCTCCCCCCAGTGTTATTTGGTGATGGGGGAGCCCACACCCCATCTGCATAATTCCCCCCCAACACGCACTACAGTTGTGCTGAGGGGGTGCCCAATCCCCCTTGGCTCTTGCGCCCCCCCTTTTGTGCCAATGGGGGTGCCCAATCCCTCATCAGCTACAGCTTCCCTACCAAACAAACACTCTGTTACCCACCCCAGTGTGCCAAATGGCCCTGTAAAAAAAAACAACGTCCAGTGATTTTTATTTTGTTGTACCTGTCAAAAAAGAAAATGGTCCCTCACAGTCTCCCTGCCCCCTCCCAAAACCCACACCCACCATCTGTGCACCCTGCCTCCCCACCCCCCACTCCATACTTACCTGCAGAGTCCAGCGCAATGATCTTCCGGTGGACCAGGAACACGTCTGCACTCTTCAAAGCCAACCATGAACTGAGGAAATGCCAGTAAGCAGTACAGTATAATGGCATAAATAGGGTTTTTGCAACTTTGGTGCATATCTCAGGCATGTTTGGGAATTTTGGCACCAAATTTTCAACATGGGGTTTTAGGGACCCCTCCTCATGAATTATGCCACTGTCATGGTGTTATTCAGTTCCCAAAAGGTGATTTTGCGGTCACTGTGTGGAATGGAATCACCTTTCAGGACAGATTAACAAAACGACAGTGCCAGTGTTCAAAAGGAGGGTTCTCAAAAAGCCTATGTTGCAAATTTGGTGGAAAGAATCCAAAAAATGACTGTTTTACGAGTGTGCATTGCGCAGTTTGAAAGCACGCTCGTAGCTTCATGAATTTATAATATTTTCACTCCAGATTTTCAACATTGGCATTTTCCTACACCTACTTATGAACAGTTCAGCTGTCATTTTTCCCATCCTGGCCAAAATGCATTTTCACACTTCCGGCGCAGAATAGCATGGTTGCTGTGGGAAATCAGTGTTTGGGACAGATTAAGAAAATGACAGTGATATTGTTCATGAGCAGAGGTCCTAAAAAGCCTATGTTGAAAATCTGGTGATGATAGCCCATCAAATGACTGTTAGAAGTGTGCATTGTGCAGTTCCACGCACCCTTGTAACCGCCCAGATTATAATATTGTCACGCCAGATTTTTAGCACTTGGCATTTTTTCACACCTCCTTATGAACAGTACAGCTATCATTTTGCACATCCTGACCGAAATGTGTTTTCGCACTTCCAGCGCAGAATAGCGCAGATGCTGTGGGAAATCAGTGTTCGGGACAGATTAATAAAATGACAGTGACACTGTTCATGAGCAGAGGTCCTAAAATCCCTATGTTGAACATGTGGTGGTGAAACTCCATAAAATGACTGTGTTCCAAACGTACTTTTAACTGTTTCCATGTACCCTTGTAACTTAGCATATTTGTAATATTTTCGTGCCACATTTTTAACACTGACATTTTTTCACACCTCCTTATGAACAGTACAGCTGTCATTTTTCACATGCTGGCCATAATATGTTTTTGCACTCCTGCCACAGAATAGCACGGTCACTATGGGAAATCAGTGTTTGGGACAGATTAAAATTGAATGAGTGAGAGGGGGAGTGACCGAGCTCATGTGAGCTCTGCCATGACTGCTGCAGATTTCTTTGTGGGCAGCAAAATGCCCCAACACAGGTGCCCAGTACAAAAGTGCAGCTTACTGCAGTGGGAGAAACAGAATGAGAGAGCTAGTGAGGGAGGGAGAGGGAGAGTGAGTGAGCTCAACGGAGCTCTGTCAGGACTGCTGTAGATTTCTTTGTGGGCAGAAAGAGGCATCAATGCAGTTAGGGGCCCAGTACAAAGGGGCAGCCTGCAGCGGTGGGAGAAACAGTATGAGTGAGTGAGAGAGGGGGACTGAGTGAGCTCAATGGAACTCTAGCAGGACTGCTGTGGATTTCTTTGTGAGCAGAAAAAGGCACCAATGCAGACAGGAGCCCAGTACAAAAGGGCAGCCTGTAGCGCCAGGAGAAACAGAATGAGCAGGAGAGAGAGGGGAGGAGTGAGCGACCTCAATGAAGCTCTGTCAGGACAGCAGTGTACTTCTTTGTGGGCAGAAAAAGGCACCAATGCAGGCAGGAGCCCAGTACAAAAGGGCAGCCTGCAGCATGGGAAGACACAGAATGAGCGAGTGAGACTGGGGAGTGAGTGAACTCAATGGAGCTGTGTCGGGACTGCTGTGGATTTCTTTGTGGGGAGAAAAAGGTGCCAATGCAAGCAGGAGCCCAGTACAAAAGGGCAGCCTGCAGTGTCGGGAGAAATAGAATGAGCGAGTGAGAGAAGAGAAGTGAACAAGCTCAATGGAGCTGTGCCGGATCTTTAGAGTTGCCCACCCTCCCACTCAAGGTCCTCCATGGTCCTATATTACAGCAAGGTCTGTGGAGTGGAGACAAAGCAATGAGTAGATACACCTACACTTACTTATGAACAGTACAACTGTCATTTTTCACATCCTGGCCAAAATGCACTTTCGCACTTCCAGTGCAGAATAGTGCGGTCATTGTGGGAAATCAGTGTTTGGGACACATTAAGAAAACCACAGTGACACTGCTCATGAGCAGAGGTCCTAAAATGCCTATGTTGAAAATGTTGGCATTTTTTCACACCTCCTTATGAACAGTACAGCTGTCATTTTTCACATCCTGGCCGAAATGTGTTTTCGCACTTGTGGCGCAAAAATTGCGCGGTTGCTGTGAGAAATCAGTGTTCGGGACAGATTAAGAAAATGACAGTAACACTGTTAATGATCAGTGGCCCTAAAAACTCTATGTTGAAAATTTGGTGACAAAAGTCCATAAAATGACTGTGTTACAAGTGTGCGTTGAACTGGTTCCATGTACCCTTTTAACTTTGCAAATTTGTAATATTTTCATGCCACCTTTTCAACACTGGCAATTTTTCACACCTCTTTATGAACAGTACAGCTGTCATTTTTCACATCCTGGCCTGAATATGTTTTTGCACTCCTGCCGCAGAATAGCACGATCGCTGTGGGAAATCAGTGTTTGGGACAAATTAAGATTGAGTGAGTGAGAGGGGAGAGTGACTGAGCTCAACTGACCTATGTTGGGTCTGCTGTGGATTTCTTTGTGGACAGAAAAAGGCCCCAATGCAGGAGCCCAGTACAAAAGGGCAGCCTGCAGCGGCGGGAGAAACAGTACGAGTGGGTGATGAAGGGGGAATGAGTGACCTCAGTGGAGCTCTGTTGGGACTGCTGTGGATTACTTTGTGGGCAGAAAAAGGCAGTAATGCAGGCAGGGGTCCAGTGCAAAAGGGCAGCCTACAGTGGTGGGAGAAACAGAACAAGCGACTGAGAGAGGGGGAGGGAGTGAGTGAGCTCAACAAAGCTCTATGGTGATTGCTGCAGATTTCTTTATAGGCAGAAAAAGGCAGCAACACAGGCAGGAGCCGAAGAAGAAGCCAGAAGGGGAAGGAAGGAAACATATTCAATTCAGTGCTTTAGAGTAACTGGTAATTGCTATTTTTCTTTTAAACTTAGATTGTGGGCTTATAGTGACACTGTACTTTCTTTGTTGTCTACTTATAATTGTTTTTGGGCTGTTGAAAATTTAAAACATAGTGGTGGTGTAATTCTGTGCTGTCTTTAATTGCTGAAAATTTTATCTTGGTTTGTCTCACTGCCCTGTAGTTGGGTGAAGGGTGTTAATTGTCTGGCCTCTGACCTCAGCTACGTGACAACTGGAGGTGGGGCTTAGTCAGAGTTGAGGTAGCAAGCAGAGTTTTATTTTCTCAGAAGAAGCCAGAAGGGAAGGAAGAAACATATTCAATTCAACTCTTAATTATATGCCCTGTTAAATCTGATTGACAGGAGCTAAACACAGGGTATAGTAAGGGTGTAAGTAGGAGGGCATAGGGGAAGAAGCCCACCCTCAGCACGACAAGTGTGTTGACTCATTTATTTATTTATTGTTTTTTTTTTTTTTAAAGAAAATTATCTGAGGATCAGTGGCAGGATTTTTAGGACAGTAAATTAATAAAAAGGGAACTAGGAGAGCTTCAGTAGCAGACAAGTAGCGGAATTGCAGTATAATGTGGGAGGTGGTGCAATGCAGTGGCTGTGGGGCAGCCATATTCAGGCAGACCTTCTGGACACTGAGGTGCTGCCCTATCTGCATGCATCTCTCTGGACTGCAGGGATGAGGTAGCCAGACTCAGAGTGGAAGTAAACCGGGTCAGGAGTACCATCACCCCTATCCAGAGACCACCCAGTCCAATGCAACTGCCTTAAAGGATGCCGAACGAGGAGCACTTGGATGACAGTGGGCTCAGGAGGTTAGAGCAGTCAGGCAGAGGCACATCCCAGATCCTATTCCACTCAAGAACTCATATGCCACACTGGCAAATGAGGACAACCAAATAGAGGTACCCAGAGAAGTGGAAGGAAAGGATGTGGAGGTTAGCCAAGGAGGTGACCTCAGTGGGGAAAGCAGTGGACCCCAGAGGAGGAGGAAGTGAATCCTGGTGGGGGACTCCATCATAAGAGGGATCCAGCTAGGAACACAGGACGGGGAGGACAGGGAGGTGAGGTGCCTACCAGGTGCCACGGCATGGAGGGATGGAAGGAAGATCCTGGGGATCACTGGGAAGGCAAGACAGGAGGGTGAGCTGGATGTCATTATCCACCTAGATACTAATGACCTGGCAAATGGGGAGCCAAAGGAAGTTCAGGAAGAGTTTAGGAAATTGGGGAGGGGTCTCAAGCAAGTAGCTACTTCTGTCACTTTCTCAAGTACTACCTGTGAGAAGGCAAGGGAGGCTATGGGAGTGCATGCACAGAACTTTAACTCATGGTTGAAGAACTGGTGCTGTGAGGAAGGGTTTGGATTCATTGGTGACTGGGGACCCACCTGGAGGGATGGAGGTTTGTTCAAGCCTGATGGCCTGCATCCATCCTGGAGGGAATCCAAGCACTCAATGATAAGTTTAAATGCTACATTGACAAGCATTTAAACTAGCAAAGGGGTGGCAGGCCAGCAAGGAGGGTACCTACTTGCTCACCCCCACAGCTAGCAGTGGAACCAGTGAACCAGAGGAGTGGCTATCTCTGCAAAGCAGTGTGCAAAAGATGGAGATTAGTGCCCAAGAGGTGGATAGGCAGAAAAGGGCAAAATTCAGCAGAAGGGCAGACAGCAAGGAGAACCAGGTATAAAGGACAACCATGGAAGGGGCTGGAGTAGAACAGTGAAACAGTCTAGGGAGGTCAAATCATGGAAAGCCATGTGTGCAAATGCCAGGAGCCTTAGCAACAAGATGGAAGATCTGGAGGCTGTCATGGTGCAGTCAGACGTGGACATTGTGGCCATCACTGAAACCTGGTGTAATGATAACCACTACTGGGAGATGGCCATACCTGGCTACAACATATTCAGAAGAGACTGAGCAGGCAGGAAGGGAGGAGGAGTGGCACTGTATGTGAAAAATGACATAAGGGCCACAGAGATCCAGGAGGAACAAAATGGGGAGAGATACTGTGGGTTAAGCTGGAAAGGAAAATGGGGACAGCCATCTGCACAGGTGTGGTCTATAGACCACCAGCCAGGAGGAAGAAACAGATAGGGAGCTGATGCTAGCCATCCAAAGGATGGCAGACAAGAGTGAGGTAGTACTGGTTGGAGACTTCAATATTCCAGACGTGGACTGGAGCATCCCAGCAGCAGCATCAACTAGGAGCAGATTTATCCTGGACTCCCTTCAGGGTGCCTTCCTCAAGCAACTGGTCATGGAACCAACTCGGCAGAAGGCAATACTGGACCTTGTGCTCACAAACAGGGGCAGTGTGATGGGGGTAACAGTGGGGGAGCACCTGGGAAACAGTGACCACCAGTCATTGTGGTTTGAAATCACAGAAAGAGCAGAACCAAACCACACAAAAACACGTATCCTGGATTTTAGGGGGGCAGACTTTGGGAAAATGGGGAGATACTTGAAAGAGGCATTAAGGGGAATGGGACAGGAATCAGGGGTTGAGGAACAGTGGGCAGTATTTAAAATGGGGATTACAAGAACAACAGAATTATGCATTAAGCAGGTTAGCAAGAGGAAAAGGAAGAGGAGACCATTATGGTTTCCAAAGAGGTAGCAAAGAAAGTGAAAGCCAAAAGATTGCATTCAGGCAATACAAAAGACACAGGCAGAAGGGGATAGGGAGAAGTACCAGGAGAAGCAAAGGGAGGCAGGAGGTCAGTAAGGAAGCCAAAGCTCAGACAGAAGAACACATTGCAAAATCAGTGGGTGAGGGACAAAACCTTTTACAGGTACATAAGTGAAAAAGAAAGACAAAGGGAGGATAGTGAGACTGAAGGGGAGGATGGGGAGCGTGGAGGATGACAACAGTAAAGCTGACATATTGAACAGGTATTTCTGCTCAGTCTTTACTGAGGAAGAGGAGGGTAATGGGTCTGAAGGAAGTACAAGGGTGAGAATGGTGCAGAAATGGACACAAGTCCCTTTAACGAAAGGGTCCTGAAGGAACTGGAAGTAATAAGAGTTGATAAAGCAATGGGGCCAGATGGGGTGCACCCAGGGTCCTTAAAGAACTAGAGAGGTGGTGGCTGAACCTCTGGCTATCCTGTTTAGCCGATCACTGGAAACAGGGAGGTACCCAAAGACTGGAGGACAGCAGATGTAGTCCCCTTATACAAAAGCGGGAACAAAGAGGAAGCAGGGAACTACAGACCAGTCAGCCTCACCTCGGTGGTGGGGAAGATCATGGAAGCACTACTGAACGAGAGATTGGTGGAACATCTGGTTGTCAATGGACTACAGGACCCAAGGCAGCATGGTTTCACCAGGGGAGGTCATGTCAGACCAACCTCGTTGAATTTTTTGACTGGGTGACTAGGGAGGTGGATCAGGGAGGGCAGTGGACATGGCCTATCTGGACTTCAGCAAGGCCTTTGACACTGTGCCACATAGAAGACTATTACACAAACTGGGGAATATGGGTGTGGGCAGGACAGTAGTGTGGTGGGTAGGTAACTGGCTGGGTGGCAGGACACAGAGGGTGGTGGTAAATGGCTGTCACTCCACAGAGGGAAAAGTGACCAGTGGGGTACCACAGGGATCAGTGCTGGGACCGGTCCTAGTCAACATCTTCATCAGTGACATTGCACAGGACCTAGAAGGCAGCATTTCACTGTTCGCTGATGACACAAAGCTCTGTAACAGAGTAGACACACCAGAGGGTGTAGATAGAATGAGAAGGGACCTGCAGAAACTTGAAGAATGGTCAGGGGTTTGGCAGTTGAAATTCAATGCAAAGAAGTGCAAGATAATGCATATGGGGCACAAAAACCCTGGCACAATATATCAGTTGGGGGGTGAGGATATAGCATGCACCAAGCAGGAAAGGGATCTTGGGGTTATCATCTCTGATGACCTCAAGGTAGGGAAACAGTGTGACAAGGCAGCAGGTAAAGCAAATAGGATGCTGGGATGTATAGGCAGGAGCATCACCAGCAGGAAAAGGGAGGTCAGAATTCCGCTATACAAGACACTAGTGAGGCCCCACCTGGAGTACAGTGTACAGTTCTGGAGACCATACCTACGTAAGGACATAGACAGGGTAGAGAAGGTTCAGAGGAGGGCAACGAAGATGGTGCATGGATTGCATCACAAGTCCTATGAAGACAGGTTGAAGGAACTGAACATGTACTCCCTGGAGGAGAGGAGGGAGAGAGGGGATATGATAGAGACATACAAGTATCTCACAGGGAGGAACAGGGTGCAGGAATACACTATTTTTAAGCGAAAAAGATGTTCCAGGACTAGAGGGCATGGGATGAAGTTGGAGGGAGGACGATTCAGAGGAAACATGAGAAGAATTTCTTCACAGAACAGGTGGTGGACAAGTGGAACACCCTGCCAGAGGAAGTGGTGGGGGCTGAAACAATCACGGGATTTAAGAATGCATGGGATAGACATAAAGGAATTCTGGAGGTCAGGGGTAAGGGGCAACAGACTTCTAGGAAAACATAAACTGAACTTACAAGCTCAAATGGGCAGACTGGGTGGGCCATAGGCCCTTATCTGCTGACACTGTCTATGTATCTATGTAGCCCAGTACAAAAGGGCAGCCTTCAGCACTGGCACAACCGTAATGAGCGAGTGAGAGAGGGGGAATGAGAGATCTCAATGGAGCTCTGTCAGGACTGCTGCAGATTTCTTTGTGGGCAGACAAAGACACCAACAGATGCAGGAGCCCAGTACAAAAGGGCAGCCTGCAACGCCAGAAGAAACAGAATGAGTGCATGAAAGAGGTAGTCTGAGTGACCTCAATGGAGCTCTGTCAGGACAGCTGTGGATTTCTTTGCGGTCAAAGTTGCCAATGCAGACTGGAGCCCAGCACAAAAGCGCAGCCTGCAGTGCCAACAGAAACAGAATGAGTGACTGACAGAGGAGGAGTGAGCAAGCTCAACGGAGGAAAGTAATCAACATTTGGCATTGACAAATCCTTGTTCAAATTCTGGCTAAAATGTATTTTTATACCTGTGGCATGAAATGTCATTTTCAAATACAAATTCAGACTTTACTAGGAATAACTCCATTGAGCAGACTCATTTACAGAGTGGTCCTGGATGGACACAATAAATACAGAGCATATAGAATAAGTATCACAACAGTGAAACTATAGTTTCCAAAATGAACAAATAGAATACAATCAATGATGATACTTAACAATAAAATCTAATATGCATCGCAACATTTAGTAAGCTATATGCAATACTTAAGAGAATGAATTAAGAGAAAGCAGAGTAGGATAGGGAAAGCAAGAGGAGCACATGCCTAACAACAGGTGGAATAGAGAATTTGAGAGCTATATGGACTACAGCAGCCAGAATAGGGCAGTAAGTGCAGTAAGGTGGGTGTGGCACAGTTAGTGTAATATAGAAGTTAAAGAAAACACAAAAACGAGCAGAAACTGGTGGCAGTGAATAAAACATTCAAATTCAGATATACTGCATAAATGCAAAAGAAGCCCGTAGCCACTTTCCCCAGCACTTTGGGTCTAAATCATGACCCTTTCTCAAGGGGTTGTTGCCTAGGTACTACCAGTGCTCTTTTTATTCAATCATCAATTAAGATAATAGTGCATGCATGTTATTTAAGTAATTAAAGTGAAACACATTTATATCAATCCAAAAAGACATGCACATAATAGTACAGGCACAAATCTTTAAAGCTATATGTTACAATGCTCCAATATTTTTATAGAATCCATTTCTATTGAAAAAAATATATTTCTGATATGCCAAAAAGAAATATGTGAAAAGGGTCAAGGGGGGAAGGTAGAAATGTGAATAGTGCGGAACCAGATACCTACAGGAATTTATTATAACATGCTGATTACAATTGCATCACTAAAAAAATGAATAAAAAAAGGAGGATCACATAGCTAAAGAGAATACTAATCCCAGCTATGTTCACGTAGAAAGGAAATTAAAAGTAAAATTGTCATGAAAATCATCGATGTAAGAAATATCATTCTATAAATGCAACCTTATTCATGACAAGTTCACTTCAGAACCTTCTAGCCTCCTTATATTTATTTTCATTTTCAAAATTGCATAAAACACAGATAAAGTTAATTTAGCATATTCCTGAAGGAAAATAAATATTATAATGGTTGTGGGGGGGGGGGGGAGACAAAAAACAAATATAAATACCATGTTTGTAAATATTGTAAAATCTAACTCGAAAGATTTTTACAAAAACACAGTAATATCCAGATTATCATTTAGACCATTAGGGTGTAGGGCCTTCATTGTGTAAATCCATCTTTGTTCACATTGAGCCAATTTCAACACTCAATCTCCCCCCTAATGTTATCCAGAATATGGTCTACCCCCATAAAGTTGAAATACTTAATATTTTTTTGATGATATTGTTCAAAATGAATCCCAATTGGTGTAGTGGCTTCTTGTTTTTGAATTGCACAAACATGTTTCTGCATTCTCTCTTTTAAACTTCTTTTGGTCCTAGCAACATAAATATGTGGACAGGTATACTCAATAATGTAAGTTACATGTGTTGTGGAGCAACTGATAAAATGTTTAATTGCAATGTTTTTGTTATCCATAACTGGATGTTGAAAGTTAGCTCCCTGTTGACAATATTTACAAACATTGCAATGACCACATTTATAGCACTCTATGGGTTTCGGTGGTAGCCATTTTAAAATCCCTTCTGTGTTCTTAGTATACATACTTTGGGTTAAGAGATCTGCTAGATTATTACCTCTTTTACAGGACACAATTGATTTGTTTCCTATAATGCCTCTCAGATCTCTATCTGCTTCCAGCACATTCCAATGTTTGTTAATACTTTCTGAAATAATATTACTAACTCTATTGTAGTGTGTAACAAAAATTACAGGCTATGTATCCAACTGCATATTTGTCTTGGGTTTCAAAAGAGTGTCTCTACTTCTTGATTTTGCCTTTAGATAGGCTGTATCAATTTGTGTAATTTGTGTTATTGAATAGCCCCTTGCAAGAAATCTGCATTTTAGGTCCACACTCTCCCTTTCGAATTCTTGTAAATTACTACAGTTATGTCTAAGACTGACAAACTGTCCATAGGGAATCCCCCTTTTAACATGTGCTGGATGTGCACTGGCGGCATGTAACAACATATTGCCTGCAGTAGGCTTTCTGTATGTACAGCTTCCGCCACAACACATGTAACTTACATTATTGAGTATACCTGTCCACATATTTATGTTGCTAGGACCAAAATAAGTTTAAAAGAGAGAATGCAGGAACATGTTTGAGCAATTCAAAAACAAGAAGCCACTACACCAATTGGATTCATTTTGAACAATATCATCAAAAAGATGTTAAGTATTTCAAATTTATGGGGGTAGACCATATTCCGGATAACATTAGAGGGGGAGATAGAGTGTTGAAATTGGCTCAGTGTGAACAAAGATGGATTTACACAATGAAGGCCCTACACCCTAATGGTCTAAATGATAATCTGGATATTACTGTGTTTTTGTAAAAATCTTTCAAGTTAGATTTTACAATATTTACAAAATGTTATTTATATTCGTTTTCTGTCCCCCCCCCCAACCATTATAATATTTATTTTCCTTCAGGAATATGTTGAATTAACTTTATCTGTGTTTTATGCAATTTTGAAAATGAAAATAAATATAAGGAGGCTAGAAGGCTCTGAAGTGAATTTGTCATGAATAAGATTGCATTTATAAAATGATATTTCTTATATCTATGATTTTCATGACAATTTTACTTTCAATGTCCTTTCTGTGTGAACATAGTTGGGATTAGTATTCCCTTTATCTATGTGATCCTCCTTTTTTCATTCATTTTTTAGTGATGCAATTGTAATCAGCATGTTATAATAAATTCATGTAGGTACCTGGTTCCTCACTATTCACATGTCTACCCTCCCCCCCCTTGACCCTTTTCACATATTTCTTTTTGGCTTATCAGAAATATATATTTTTCAATAGAAATGGATTCTATAACAAAATTGGAGCATTGTAATGTATGGCTTTAAATATGTGTGCCTGTACTATTATGTGCATGTCTTTTTGGATTGATATAAATGTTTTTCACTTTTGTGCACTATTATCTTAATTGATGATTGAATAAAAAGAGCACTGGTAGCACCTAGGCAACAACCCCTTGAGAAAGGGTTACGATTTAGACCCGAAGTACTGGGGAAAGTGGCCGTGGGCTCCTATGCATTTATGCAGTATATTTGAGTTTGAATTTTTTCTTTGCTGCCACCAGTTTGCTGCTCGTTTTTGTGTTTTCTCTTATTACTTTTTGAGCTGGCACATATTGTTAGCCATGTGCTTCTCTTTTGTGTTTTCATATAGAAGTTAATAGGTGTAATTAGGAGTAGCAGTTACAGATTTCCTGCATTGAGTGTCACACCAGGGATTTAAAGGTGTGTAGGCTGATGAGTTGTGTAAATTTTTAGGACATTTGGAGGGTATTCCACACAGCAGGGAGAGTATGACTGACTGTGGAAGCTCTGTATTTAGTTCTTACCCTGGGTATGTCAAACAACTTGAAAGAGTATTTTCTGAGCACATTTGCACCTTATGTAAATTTAAATTTATTTATTAGAAAAGCCAGATTTACAACCTGTGAGTCATGGACTCATTCACTAAGGCACCTCGGCGCCGGGGGATGGGGTAGACAGAGTTTCATAGTGTGGTTACAACAGTGAGAACAGTACAGGTGCAGAACATTAAACATAGAGTACACATAGGTTACATAATAATGTTACTTATAGTAGGTTTCGGTCATATACAAGGTACCCAAGGGTTACATTGGGGGTACCTATCTAGATAATACCTGGAGAGGGTGGAGGTAGGGATTGGGAGAGGGGTGAGAGGGAGAGGATAGACTGTCCAGAGGATGTTGTCAAGTCAGGGAGGCTTGAGAGGAGGATCCCACAGTGGAATTAATTAGATGCATCTACAGCAATGAATGTCGAAGAGATAGTTCCAGAGGGCGATTTTGAAGGGACCAATTTTGGCAATCTCTGTGATGCAGGGTGGGAGGGAGTTGAACCAAGCAGGGGCTCAGTAATGGAAGGACCTCTGGGCTAGTGAGGTCTTGATGCTGGGTATCAGCAAGGTGGCCTTGACAGAGCTATGAGTGGCAACAGATGAGGACGCATGCCGTACAGAAGCAGAGACCCCTGGGGGAGAGCGCTAGAAGAGATGATTTGGTGAGTAGGCAGGTCTGGTAGGCCAGATGCTCCTCAAAGGTGAGCAGGTTGGCAGTAGAGAAGAACAGGCAAGTGTGAGTGTGGCTAGGGGCTCCGGTCAGGAGCCTGCAGGCCTTATTGATTGAGAGCGGGATTTTAGTCAAGGTGGTATTGTCCACCGCAGCATAAATGGAGAAGCCATAGTCCACTAGCAACAGAATGGAAGAGGTGATGGCCCACCGGAGGGCAACTTGGGGGAGGCAAACTCTATGACGTTATAGTAGGCCTATCTGAGAATTTGTGGTGGAGGATAGGGCATTGATGTGGGTGTGAATGGTGAGAGCCGAGTCAAAAGTGATGCCTTGATATTTATAAGAGGTCACTTGCTCCAGCGGGTGCAGAGTGCTAGGGAGAATGAAGAGGGGGGCATTCTTGGCCTTGTTTTGGTGATGGGAGAAGAGCATTGACTTAGTCTTCTTTAGGTTAATGACAAGTCGGTGGCCAAGGAACCACTTTCCAGCTTGGTTGTAGGTGTGCTGGAGGGATACCTGGAGAGAAGAAGGACTGGGGTGGGAGGCAAACAGAACCACATCATCGGCATAGAGGAGCATTTTTCCTGTGCAGGAGCTGGGGAGAGTGTTGAGGTACAGGCTGAAAAGTACAGGGCCCAGAATGGAGCCTCAGGGGTACCCCTGAATGAATGGGCTGGATATTGGACAGGGAGCCATTTATTTTCACATGCTGGGATCTAGCAGAGAGGTAGCTGGAGAGCCAGGCAAGTTGACCAGCCGAAAAGCCAAGTTGTTGGAGGGAGTGGAGCAGGAGGAGGTGAGAAATAGTGTCAAAAGCCTTGGAGAGGTCTTTGAACACTGTGCCAGCAAGGTTGTCAAAGTCAAGAGAAGAGTGCAGGTATTGAGAGAACTCCAGGAGAGCAGTAGTGGTACTGTGTCCTGGGTGGAAGCCATGTTGTTCTGGGCACATTATGTCATATTTGGCCAGGCATTCAGAGAGTTGAATAGACACTATTTTTTTTCTAGGGCTTTAGAGAGCGGGGGGAGGATACAGATTGGCTGGGAGTTCTTAGGTGCAGACCGATCTCCACTCTTATGTATAGGGGTGATTTCAGTTGATTTCCAAGCACTGTGAAACTGACTGAGGCATAGAGACCAGTTTAGTAGGTCTGTAAGGGGGTCTAGGATGACATCCAAGACCAGGGGAGGATCCTGGAGTCTAGGGGGTCATAGCTGGGGTTGTTGCTACCAAGGGCTTTTAGCAGGTGCAACCTGGCTACATGGTGGGATATAGTGTCTAGGTAGAAAGAAGGGTGATCTAAGGCAGGGGGGTAGAGGTGGGGATTGGGTCAAAAATGTTTTTTGGGAGGACAGAGCTTAAGTCAGAGAAGATAGTATTGAGGCAATCAGCTATGCGAGTTGGGTCTGTAGTGACGGTGCCATCGATGGAAAGCTGGGACGGTGGGGGGGAGTGGGTCTTCCCATTAAGCTCTTTCATGCTGTCCCAGAAAGTCCGGGCGGAACCCCAGGTGGATGCGAGGGTGGTCTGATAGTGCTCTGCCTTGGCCTGTCTAATGGCCCAGGTGCACTGATTACATGCTGCATTGTAGGCTTGTTTATCAGCCAACTTGTCTGATTCGATAGTGATGTGCCAGAGATTATCCCTATGCTTAAGTTTTTGGATAAGAGATGGGGAGATCCATGCGGCATTTTGTTTTTTAGTATGGATTCTGGTGTGGGAGGTGAAAAGTTCACAGGCCTTGCTGAAGACATTGGTGAAGAGGTCTAGGACAGAGTCAATATCAGGGGTGTGATGTATGGGGGACCAGTCCAGTTGTGCTAGATGCAATTTTAGCTTTCTGAGACCCCTGCGGCATAGGCGCCAGCGCAAGGTGGCCTGGGACACAGGTTTCAGTATGGAGGATGACCAGAGAAAGAGGACAGGTGAGTGATCACTAAGTAAGTCGGGAAGGATGTTGATATCCTGGATTTTATGTGGACGGTTCAATAGCATTACGTCTAGGAGGGTGCTGGAGCCACTTGTCCAGTTGAATCTAGTGGGCTGGGTGACTAACTGGGACATGTCCAGGGCATCGATCCTTCGTCCCTGGTAGGGAGGCAGTGGTACCAAGCCAATTGACGTTAAGGTCATGTAGGATGAGTTGCTCAGCTTTGTGTGGTAGGGAGGTAAGGTAGTCAATGAGATACTGGACCGCTGGGTTCTGGTTCCTCGGGGGTATGTAGGAGACCATGAGGAAGAATGGGCCCCTGGCTGGGTTAGGGTAATTTTTAGAGTGAGGGCTTGGGCGCCATAGTCAAGTTTGGGGGCAGGGAGCGCATGGCTTATAAGGGTGTCCCTCATGTAGATTGCACACCCACTGCCATGTTTATCAACTCAGTCTTCCCTGAACAGGGTGTATCCAGGGAGGGAAATAACGCAGTCAGGGGCTGTTTTGGAGAGCCAGGTCTCTACTAATGCAATAATATTGGGTTGGTGTTTTACACCCCAACACAGGAATGCAGTGGATTTCTTTAGAAGGCTGCATATGTTCAGTGATGCAATGCAGAGACCAGCTCCAGAGTGGGGTATGGGAGGGCTACTTGGCATAGGTCCAGAGTTTGGGTGTATATTCCAGGAGAACAGTAAGAGCAGAATGATTAGTCTAATTAGGGGATGGTGGCAACAAGGACACTTAGTGTGGTGTCAATGTGAGGTCCTGATAGTAGGGGTGCAAGGGATAGGTTAGGCACAGAGGGTAGGTATGCAAGGAAGAGGTGGGTCCAGGATGGGCCCGGGAGGGCAGAGGGAGTGGGGGTGTTGGTAGGTGGCAGATGCAGAGGAGTTGGGGGTGTCCAAGGTGGGAGGGGGCCAAGCTGTTTGGGGGTGGCTTAGAGGAGAAATGCTCAGGGTGGAGGGTGAGGACACAGGACGGGGGGTGGTCTGAGCCAGAATGGTAAATGTGAACAGGCCTAGTAGAAGAGTGATGGTGCCCATTGTTATGTAGTAGGTAGCTGGAGGTAAAACTGAGCCAGCAATGGTATGCCAGCTGTGAAATTAGCTGAAGCACAGGGCAATTTTGGTAAAACGCCTGGAAAGAGTCACTGTACTATTGCTTTACTGCATGGGGTGGCAATGACATTAGTTCTAATTTAGTGATATTGTTGAAAATTCAGTGAAGGCAAAGGTGGCAGCTACTGGGACGGTTAAGCTGTGACTGGGTATGTCACTATAGACAGTGGAAGTGTAAGAATTGAAAGGGTATATAGTCAATCTAGGGTGAGGTCCCTAACAATAGGACAGGTTATAGCAGTAATTGAGAGGAGTTAACTGGAGTGGCTGGAGAAAAACTTGAGAGCAAATGTGCAACCCTGTGGGTGAGATTGCTTTAAAAAAGGCGGTAAGAAAGTGGGTCAAGTCAGGTATTGAAGACAGGGAGGCCAATAGCCTTAAGAATGTGCAGCAATGGAGTGACCAATCAGCTGCTAGTCTGAGGAAAGGAACAGAGCAAAGGTCTATTTAATACTGTGAGAGGTGGGGGACAGGGGTGGGAGAAAAAATTCAGTCCAGAACACAGCACTAAAAGAGATTTCCCCGTGATCAGAAAGCGCCAGGAGTTGGATCTGATATCTACGGAGGGAGCTTATTTGTTATGGCTCTGAAGGCCCAGAGGGAGGCATTTTTTTATTTTCCCGATACAAAGTGAAGACCAGCTGAATTGTGCCTATACGGTGCAGTGGTGAGTTCTAAATGGGGCATATGTGATGAATTTGAATGCTCTATGGTACAATGTATCCAGTCTGGTAAGGGTGATGATGGAGCAATGACTATAAAGAAAGTCTGCATAATCTACAAGGGGCAGAAATGTAGTCTGGACCAACCATTTTTTTGCATCCTGTGTAAGCAAGTGCTTGATTCTGAAGAATAGACCTTGTCTTTGCCTTAATCTTTTAGACAATATTTCAAGATGCACTGTGAATGAAAGCAGGCAATCTAGCCAGAATCCCAAGTATTTGAATTTATCCACAACCTCAAGTGATTTCCCCAAGAGAGTCAAGATCTGATACTTGGAACCAGTGTGGTTTGCCGTCATCGCTTGTACTTAGGGAGAGAGAAACAGGACTTTTTTTTAGCATTAAGCTGCAATTTTAGGTGAAGGAGGTTATGTTGGAGTAGGTTGAATTCTTGCTGCAGCTCGGAGAAGGCAAGCTCATGGGATGACCGACTGACATAAAGGATGGCTTCATCTTTAAAAAGGTAGACTTTAGCTTTCTTGATATTAGCCAAAGACTGGAGGATAGCAGATGTAGTCCCCTTATACAAAAGTGGGAACAAAGAGGAAGCGGGGAACTACAGACCAGTCAGCCTCACCTCGGTAGTGGGGAAGATCATGGAAGCACTACTGAAGGAGAGATTGGTGGAACATCTGGTTGTCAATGGACTACAGGACCCAAGGCAGCATGGTTTCACCAGGGGGAGGTCATGTCAGACCAACCTCATTTAATTTTTTGACTGGGTGACTAGGGAGGTGGATCAAGGGAGGGCAGTGGACATGGCCTAGCTGGACTTCAGCAAGGCCTTTGACACTGTGCCACATAGAAGACTATTACACCAACTGGGGAATATGGGTGGGCAGGACAGTAGTGTGGTGGGTAGGTAACTGGCTGGGTGGCAGGACACAGAGGGTGGTGGTAAATGGCTGTCACTCCACAGAGGGAAGAGTGACCAGTGGGGTACCACAGGGATCAGTGCTGGGACCGGTCCTATTCAACATCTTCATCAGTGACATTGCACAGGACCTTGAAGGCAGAATTTCACTGTTCGCTGATGACACAAAGCTCTGTAACAGAGTAGACACACCAGAGGGTGTAGACGGAAGGAGAAGGGACCTGCAGAAACTTGAAGAATGGTCAGGGGTTTGGCAATTGAAATTCAGTGCAAAGAAGTGCGAGATAATGCATATGGGGCACAAAAACTCTGGCACAATGTATCAGTTGGGGGATGAGGATATAGCATGCACCAAGCAGGAAAGGGATATTGGGGTTATCATCTCTGATGACCTCAAGGTAGGGAAACAGTCTGACAAGGCAGCAGGTAAAGCAAATAGGATGCTGGGATGCATAGGCAGGGGCATCACCAGCAGGAAAAGGGAGGTCAGAATTCCACTGTACAAGACACTAATGAGGCCCCACCTGAAGTATGAGTATAGTGTACAGTTCTGGAGACCTTACCTACGTAAGGACGTAGACAGGGTAGAGAAGGTTCAGAGGAGGGCAACAAAGATGTTGCATGGATTGCATTACAAGTCCTATGAGGACAGGTTGAAGGAACTGAACATGTACTCCCTGGAGGAGAGGAGGGAAAGAGGGGATATGATAAAGACATACAAGTATCTTACAGGGAAGAACAGGGTGCAGGAATACACTATTTTTATGTGAAAAAGATGTTCCAGGACTAGAGGGCATGGGATGAAGTTGGAGGGAGGATGATTCAGAGGAAACATGAGGAAGAATTTCTTCACAGAACGGGTGATGGACAAGTGGGACACTCTGCCAGAGGAAGTGGTGGGGGCTGAAACAATCATGGGATTTAAGATTGCATGGGATAGACATAAAGGAATTCTGGAGGTCAGGGGTAAGGGGCAACAGACTTCTAGGAAAACATAAACTGAACTTACAAGCTCAAATGGGCAGACTGGGTGGGCCATAGGCCCTTATCTGCTGACACTGTCTATGTGTCTATGTATGTATTAGAGTACATATTATTAATATAGATTAGGAATAATAGAGGCCCAAGAATAGACCCCTCTGGTACGCCTCTCGGCAGGGTTTTTTTTGGGGGGAAGTCACCTTGAGCTTTGATCTGCCTTTGAGATAGCTTGGGAACCATTGCATAGCAATGGTGTCGAGGCCAGCTACATGTGGTTTATGTAATAATATATCATGGTCAACAGTATCGAAAGTCTTACTGAAATCCAGGAAGACTGCGATAACATGATTGTTACCATCGAGTGCCGTTTGCCAGTCATTAGTTACCTTAGCCAAAGCTAATACAGTACCATGCTATGCTTTGATCTAAAGCAAGATTGGAGGGGATTGAGAAAATTAGTGGTTTCAAGGTATGCCATTAGTTGTACATTAACAAACTTTTCAAGTAATTTCGAGAGGACAGGTAACAATGATATAGGCTGATAATTATTAAGGTTACTAGAGTAACCAGACTTGTAGAGTGGAATTATGTGTGCTATTTTCTGAGGTGGGGGGGGGGAGGACCCCTTGTGAAAGAGACAGATTAAATAGATGGGTGATAGGTGCCATCAGAAAATTATGACCTAGCTTGAGAAAAAAAGTTCGAGCTGATCAGCTCAGGCACTTTTTTTTTGTATCCAAGGAGATTATAAGGTCTTTGAAATGTTTGAAGGATATTGGGCTAAAGGTAAACTTAGAAGCTTGCTGGGGGTCCAAGAGGGTGAGGAGGGAGGGAACGAGATGGCAAGGAGAAGCTGGGAGCAAAGTTTGCTTACTGGGGAAGTGTCAAAATCTAGTCCAGCAGTGGTGAAGTAATTGTTTTGCTGTTCTAGAATATGGTGTTTTCTTATATAAGTGTACTATGGGTGACAATCTTGGAAGGTAAGGAAGGAGATGAGCTATGGCCTTCAATTTCCCTGAGAATTTGCTAGAACTTGACCACATTATTTTTAGAGAACTCCCATGCCATTTGAAAATACTCTGCTTTTGATGTCCTAATGAGTTTAGTGCACTGATTTCTGGATGCCCTAAATGCCGTCCAATCAACTGCAAGTTAGGTTTTACAGGCCCTCTTCCAAAACCCATCTCTAGTCTGTAGCGCTGCTTTTAATGCACTGGTGAACCAAGGACATGTCCTTTTCCTTGTTCTGAACTTAGTCAGAGGGGCGTGTTTGTTAATCACCTTCAGAACAAGGTTCCAAAAGATGTTGTAAGCCTCTGTGAGTGTAGGTGCAAGATTGAAATCTTGCGATCTTATCTGACTTAACTCGGTCAAGAAATCAGTGCAACGGAAATTGTGAAGACTCCTTTTATACAAAAACCTAAAGGTGGATGCTATCTTGGGTACAGATCTCATGGTATGCCCCCTGAAGAGCAACATTTCTACAGTGACATGCATCAATATCGACAACAGTGCCATGTCTCCATAGAAGTGCCACTGGGACCAGGAAACCCCTTCCCCTGACCTGCAACCCCTTCCCGAACTAACTCCAACCTGCAGTTAGAATCCTAAAGTACAGGGGGTGTGGGTGGCAGAGCCCCCCCATGTGCTTGAGTTCAAGGGCAAAGCCCCCAAGAAAAATACGACATTGATGTGTGTGGCTTCATGCAGGCTACAACCGCTTTTGACATGGACCCAGGCGCTGTGATGCTGGTCAGCATTTTTCTTATCAAACCGGCATCATTAGAGCCCAAACCTCCACATGCTGTAGCCTGGTGATCATTGTGTTGTTGGATCAATGCCCTAGTAGGGGAACTTAAGTCTAATGTCACACATTATTGTCGCATGACATCACGGCGAACCCAGACTTGTGCGCACCCCAAGTTGGACCCCCTTTAGTTGAGAATCTTTAGAGGTGGGGTGTTGGGGGAGGAGCCCCCCACAGAATTAAGATATATGCCTTATGTCATCAATCACACAGTGCGATTGTGCCATGCAGCATTATGTCATACGACATAATGACCCCGTGTCATAGGGGAACACTATAAAGAGCAAATGGCAGATTGAGGAGATAGATCCCAGAGAACAGGTGACCTATTGTAGGCATGTAACATGTGTACGGCAACTGTTCAAAGGTATCACTACAAGGGGAGGTATAACAGGTAATAGGCAAGATAGCTCAGGGGAATGAGCATCACCTTTGGTGGATATCAACCAGAAATGTTGGGTTCGAAGCCCATAAAGTGCAGAGGGAGTGTAGAAAGACTCCTTCAAATCACCCTGGACTATACAGGGGAAGATACTTTGGTTGATTATTGGAGTAACAGGTATAATGCTTTATTGTTATTGAAAGTACACATCTGAACAGCAACCCCTGGTGGGATAAGCAGCAGAAACTGAAAAAGGAGAAACTGGGGAGATAGTATCATGTGACACAACACATGACGGGTTACACCTAAAAATGAAATGCTCACCCGGGGAGGGAGCTGAGGCAGGTAACCCCACAAGACACAGCCTGCAATGGCTGGGGTACTGCCTGCTTGAGATCCATACCTGCTGTTTGAGTGCAGGTTCCCACTGGGTTGAAGGTGGGTCAGGGGAATGGCATCTCACCTCCCAAGCAGCTGCTGCTCTGGTTGGCTGTTGAACTTAAACAGGACAAGGGAGAAAGACAAGAACACACTTAAGGTACATGGGCTGGACCTGGGAGAAAGACAAAGGAGGTAAGGTTGGAAGGCAAAGTGGGGGGGGGGATACAGTGGTAAATAGCTCAGCACACAATATAACAGATGTAGCCTACCAGCATTTTGCTAAATAGCATGAACACCATCTTAAAGCAACAGTCAGTACCCTCTAAAACAATGCATGTACAGCATAACACCACTTAAAGTATATTCCACTTTGCAATAAATGCCCTGCACTGAACCATACTGTAGGCTCTGTATAAAATAATCAATGAAGTCCCTCCAAGTAAAATTATTCCTTTATAACCCCCCAAGACACAGCCTGTAATGGCTGGGGTGATGCCTGCTTTAGAGCCATACCCGCCGTTTGAGTGCTGGTTCCTGCTGGGCTAAAGGTGGTTCGGGGAAAGGTGTCTCACCCCCCAAAGTGCTGCTGCTCTGGTTGGCCATTGAACCTGCTGTTTGAGTGCAGGTTCCTACTGGGCTGAAGGTGGACTGGGGAAAGGCGCCTCACCTACCAAGGATTTGCTGCTCTGGTCGGCTGTTGAACCTAAACAGGACAAGGGAGAAAGACAAGAACTTAAGGTACATGGGCTGGACCTGGGAGAAAGACAAAGGAGGTAAGGTGGGAAGGCAAAGTGGGATACAATGGTGAACAGCTTAGCACACAGTATAACAGGTGCAGCCTACCAGCATTTGGCTAAACAGCATGAACACCATCTTAAAGAGCATCTTTCATGGTCCTTTTGACTTTCATGTATAAATTACTCCTTCTTGCATTGATTCTGGAATTGTATTTCATTATCGTCCACTATAGTTAGTTTTTGCCTTCTAAGGTGCTAAAAACTGCAGAGTGTACCAGAGCTTCTATAGCAAATCTGGTGTTACTCTGGGCCCAGGGTTGTACTGCTGACATCATTATAAGGCTGAGTCAATTTAACAAAAAAGAAACATACTAACAAGACATTTAGATTTTGGCATGATGCTTTGCTTGGGGAAGGGGGAACACAGTATGTACACTGAGTACTGGTAGTTTCCCCTTGCAACACTGCTTCAACTGCACAGTACTGCACAGTGTGTCATTCCTCTACCCTATAGTGATGTCATCAGGAGCCAGCATCTGAACAGCAAAGGCAAGTGCAGCAGGGCTCCAAAACAAATCCAAATTATGGAAGGCAGAGTAAACCTTGGCCAACAATAACAAATGTACACACCCTTTCAGTTCTAGTACTGCATATAATGACTACAAGCTGAAACATTTTGGACCATCATTAAAGGTGTTCTTTAAAGCAACAGTTTTACCCTCTAAAACAATACATGCACAGCATAACATCACTTAACGTACATTCAACTTTGCAATAAATCCCCTGCACTGAACCATGCTGTAAGCTCTGTATAAAACAATCAATGAAGTCCCTCTGAGAAAATGTATTCCTTTATATCCCCTCAAGGCACAGCCTGCAATGGCTGAGGTGCTGCCTGCTTTAGATCCATACCTGCTGTTTGAGTGCAGGTTCCTGCTGGGCTAAAGGTGGGTTGGGGAAAGGTGTCTCATCCCCTCCCCAAGGAGCTGCTACTCTGGTCAGCCATTGAACCTGCCATTTGAGTGCGGGTTCCTGCTGGGCTGAAGGTGGGTTGGGGAAAGGAGTCTCATCCCCCAAGGAGCTGCTACTCTGGTCGCCCATTGAAACTGTCATTTGAGTGCAGGTTCCTACTGGGCAGAAGGTGTGTCAGGGAAAGGCATCTCTCCCACCAAGGAGCTGCTTCTCCAGTCAGCTGTTGAACCTGCCAGTCGAGTGCAGGTTCCCACTGGGCTGAAGGTGGGTCAGGGAAAGGCGTCTCACCCCCAAGGAACTGCTGCTCTGGTAGGCCATTGAACAGAAACAGGCATTTAAATATTTTCACTTACCAGGTTCATAAGATAAGGACGTAAGAAGTCTATGTTAAACATTTGGTGTAAAGATATAGTAAATTGGCCAGCTTATGAGTGAACATTGAAATATTTAAATGTTCACTAATTTTCAATATTTTTACTCCAAACTTTGAACATAGTCATTCTTTCACCCCACCTCATAAACGTGACAGGTGTTGTTTTATAAAACCTGGGCAAGGTGTGATTTTCACATTTGTGGTGTGAAAAGGTGTTTAGGCAAATATACTATAAATGCCACATGTCATGTTTACAAGGGGAGTCATAAAATAACTATCTTGCAAATTTGGGAACAAAATAAAAAATAATGCTTATTAAGAAACATTATGTGTAGTTCCAGACTTTACCTTAGCAGGTACTGCTTCCTGATCCTTTGCCATTGGCCTAAGTTCAGCCGAGAGCTCAGTGAATCACCTGGATTGTATAAGGGTGGGAGGATGGCACTGTTATGCAATACCATTTAGCCAGGGAAGGAAAGGTGCAGAATTGCCCGCATGTGCCTAAGTACCATGTAGTGAAGACAGCCCTTATCATAGCATAGAGCCCTGCACCTCTGTACCTATGAGATGCAAAGGCACCATGTGTTGAGGATGGACTCTTTGCACTGTGCATCTGTGTCTGCAGCCTCATGGAAGTGCAGGAGCCAGAGGGCCTGGTGCTTCTTCATCCTGCCAGAGAGTCCCATGAATTCTTGACATCCATTACTGCACAGAAGTGCACAGCCAGCAGGGCATGCACTTCCATATGTGGACAGTCTTCACTTGGTTCAAGACCCAGAGGGTGGTTCTCAGCTACATAGGTTACGATTCTGCTTCCCCAAAAAGGAAGGAAATTATTTGTAAAGAACTGCATAAATGCACCATTTAGGATTCAACATAACACAACAAAAGTAGGAAAATATGGTGTTAATGTTTCCAACTCTAACCACTGTCAGCTCTATGCCAACCTAAAATGGCCTAGCCCTGCTGCTCACCGACTCCAGTCCTACGGCTCTCTCAACAAGAACAGGTCTCCCCCAATCCCTCTCCTCACTGTTACACTCTCAAACCCCCTCGTATGGGCTCTGATCGAATGACCAAGCTCCTCTCTATATCCTTCAAAATAAAACTGCTATGGGTGCATGAGCTTTCTCTTACGCTGCCCCCAAGTATTGGAATTCTATCCCACAAGCCATAAGCTTCGCACCTACCCACATTGGTTTCAAGAACCTCCACCATGAATATTTACAAGCATCAAATCCCTGCGCTTGCTTCCAGCCACCTTAAGTTCTTTATCTCCCCCAGCTCTTATCCTCACTATACTACACTCCATTTTCTACCCTTCCTCCTCCTCCTGCTTTCATCCTCCTCCCCATTTGTACCCTCTCACCCTCTCCCCCTTCCCTTCCTCCTCTCTACTCTTTCTAGGTGCATAGTCCTCGCAACAGCACTTACAGTATGCAGTACTTTACATCCCTGTATTTCTTGCACTCATTTGCTCTGAATATCCCAATGTATTGTTTATATTTTGACCTGTTCCATCTATGTACTTCACTGATTCACTAAGTTGATTGTATTTCTGACTCCTTCACTTTGTATTCACCTATGTTTTGTGCTGTGTCACATTGTTGTTGTTAATTATATTCAACTTGTATCCTCCCAGGTCATGCCTGAAAATAATCATCCTTATGCCTAGTGTACTCACCCGGTTACCAAAAGCAAATAAATAAATAACCACCCCATCCCTCCAAGCTGCGTACGGACATCACTACACAGGCATCCACAGATGGCCATCATTAGGTAAGACAAACAACATTAGACCGTTTCCAGATGACAGAAATGCAATAGCACAATGTGGTGCCTTCATGGATTTGTATCAGCAGATGCATAAGCACAGCCCCTGCAGGGGATTGTGCTAATGCAGCCACATCTGAATGTGTATGTCATGCTGCATGCATAAGTACAAAATGCCCTATGGGGCCTGAGCAAAGGCAGTGGCTGGGAAGGTGGGAAGGTAAGGGTGAAAAAGATGGCTTTCGGGAAATACAAGGAAATGCCGTATGAGGAGGAAAAGGTAGTGTATCTGGATAAAGAGAGGGAGGTAGGGAAGGCAGTCAGGATTGGAAAGGCAAAAAAGTAGGAAATAATAACATGGGAGGGTAAAAAAAAAGGAGACTAGACCTTTTATAGGCACATTAGTGAAAGGAGAAAAAAACAGGGGTGAGATAGTAATGCTTAAAGGGGAAAAATGAGAGTGTGTGGAAGGAGACCTGGAAAAAGCAGCAATATTGAGCAAATATTTTTGTTCTGTATTCACAGAAGAAAAAGGCGAGGGACCACAGTTAGGCAATATGAACAAATATGAGAGGGATCTGGAAACCGGTCCATTTATGGAAGAGAGAGTCCTAAAAGAACTCACAAAACTGAAAGTGGACAAGGCAATGGGACGGGATGGGATATATCCTAGAATATTAGGGGAACTAAGGGGGTGCTGGTGGCACCACTCTCAGCCCTGTTCAACAAGTCACCCAATACTGGAGTGCTTTCGGGGGACTGGAGGAGGGCAGATTTAGGCCCTCTTCACAAAAGTGGCAGTAGGAAAGAGGTTGGAAACTACAAACCAGTCAGCCTCGCCTCAATAGTGGGGAAGATTATGGAATCACTACTTAAACAAAGGACTATGGAACACCTTGAATCCAGTGGAGCACAGGATCCAAGACAGCATGGACTCACAGCAGGAAGGTCATGTCAAACAAATCTAATTGATTTCCTTGACTGGGTGACTAAGGTTGTAGATCGGGGGGGGAGCAGTGGATGTGGCCTACCTGGATTTCAGTAAGGCCTTCAGTACCATTCCACATACTGTAGAAGACTGGTGAACAAGGTTGGCAGCCTGGGAGTGGGTCACATGGTGGTAAACTGGGTTAGGAACATAATGAGTGATAGAAGACAGAAGGTCATGGTAAATAGTGCTCAATCTGAGGAAAGGAGGGTGGCCAGTTGGGTGCCACAGGGATCAGTTCTGGGCCCAGTCCTGCTTGATCTCTTCATAAGTGACATTGTGGAGGGGCTGGAGGGGAAGGTGTGCCTCTTTGCAGATGACACTAAGATTTCCAACAAAATGGACACTCCGGGAGGTGTGGAAAAAATGAGGAGGGACCTAGGTAAACTGGAGAAAAGGTCCAGAGTGTGGTAGCTGAGATTTAATGTGAAAAAGTGCAAAATTATGCATTTGGGGCACAAGAACCCAAGGGAGGATTACATAATGGGGAGGGAGAAACTGATGGTCACCAAACAGGAAAGGGATTTGGGGGTAATCATATCTGATGACCTAAAGGTGGCCAAACAATGTGCCAAGGCTGTGGCGAGAGTCAGTGTGATGCTGGGGTGTAGAGGGAGAGGTATCACCAGCAGAAGGAAGGAGGTGGTGATGCCATTGTACAGATCATTGGTGAGGCCTCATTCAGAATACAGTGTCCAGTTCTGGAGGCAGCCTCTCTGGAAGGATGTAGACAGGGTGGAGGCAGTTCAAGGAAGGGCAATGAAGATGGTACTGGGACTGCACCAAAAGTCAAATGAGAAGAGACTGGGAGGCCTCAATATGTATACCTTGGAGGAGAGGTGAGACAGGGGAGATATGATAGAAACTTACAAATATCTAAAAGGCATAAATAGGATACCGGAGGGTAGCAACTTTCAGAAAAGGAGATATGCAGGAATGAGGGGGCATGACATGAAGTTGGAAGGAGGTAGACTAAGGGATAGCATGAGGAAGAATTTCTTCACAGAAAGGGTGGTAGATGCATAGATTAGACTCCCAGCAAAGGTAGTGTGGGGTAAACACAGTGGGGGGATCCAAGCATGCATGGGACAGGCAGAGGGGAACCCTAGCAATAGGAACCATGAGGTAAAGCCAGAGATCAAGTTGGGTCTTTGGCTTTTATGGTAGTCAAGGAAAATGGGCAGACTAGATGGGCCTAGCGGTCCTTATCTGCCATCAGTGTCTATCTTTTTATGTTTCTACAGTGGCACCAGCCAACATGCAATGCAGTATAGCTGCAGTATAGTACAAAAATGCTGCAGTTTGCTGCAGGCAGCAGTGTAATTCAATGGCAATTAAGCCCTTTTTATTGCAGTATTATATTACATGTCATTTACTACAAGTTATTGCATTGCATTGTGGCTGGCTCCACTGCACTTATGCGAGCTATATGAGGCACCTCACTAGTTAGCATGATCCATTATTGCTTACTTTTCTGTATGCATCTGCGTAACTGAAAAACTGCTACCCCATTGAACAATTTCTAGACTGGCTGGTGAAACCCTTATAACAACACTGTGGCAGAACTTCCTTCTGAAACCAGAAGTTGGTATGTATGTCTTACATCTGTGGCTGCAGAAGTGAGGGCTCATAAAGTTTATATATGTCTTACACTGTGCATGACTACCTCATTCTATAGATGTGCTACCCCCATAGGAGTGTGCAATTCTGCCGCTAAAAGAACTTGTAATTTGGGTATCATGAATTTGTATGGCCTGTGTTTCTGGACACAAAAGCAGTGCAGTGATTTGAGTATTGTGGATTTGTGTCTGCAGCAGCAAGTGAGTATATAAGTCTTGTGGTGTGCATGCCACAGATACAAATACATGAAGGTAGTGCATCAGTGCTACTGCATTTTTGCCATGTGGAAACAGTTGTATGCTGTTCGTTCTTACCCGATGATTGCCATCTGAGGTTACTTTTGTGGAGCAGTCCTATTGCTGATTTGGGGTTGAGGGAGAGAGCTAGGGCTGAAAACCCTAATGCCACATTACACTACTTTTGTTGCATTAAGTTTAACCCTCAAGGTGCATTAACACCATTTTTTTGCAAAGAATATATATATTATAGTGGCACAGTCACATATGTACAGTGGAGTTGATTAAGCACTTTAATGTTAAATCCCAATTTGTGCACCTTAACAACTTTGGCCCCTTTCAGCCTATTTACTTGAAATTAGGAAAGCATAGGATCTCTGGATCTTGAAAGTTTTAAGGCAATCGGTGCTTCAGGAGTAAAGTTACAGAGGGACAAACATCCCACAATTACATGAATTAAAACTTTTTCACTCGCGTGTAACTAAAAAACTAGGAGGCTCTGAAACCTGAAACTTGCAGATTTGATAGAGTCTGGCCCAAGGTGTGTGCTTTTCTGATTTTTAGCTCCTTAGCTAAAGTAGATTTAAAATATTTTAAGTGATTTAGTACACATAAGGACCTAAGGTAGCACTTTCGGGATATGGTACGTTGGGTCCACAATAGCTGTTCATTAACCAGTTTGATGAGCTATTGTTTAGTGACAGGGATCATAGCTTGGCCCTGACATTTTCACGCCTCTGTGCTCAGACATGTTATGATGTGCAGCAAGGCAGAATGTGGATGTGTGCCCCTTTGAGATGAATGGGACTGAATTGTCCTTACTGTTTTATATACTAGGTTCATACTAAGGTAAACAGTAATATATTATGATGGTGAGCAAGATATTAATGAAGGCCACCAGCTGACTAACAAGGCATTTGTTAATCAAGCAGTGGCCTTCAATTGTCTGCAGCTCTCCATAATAATTTATAAAATAATAAGGAAAATTCAGTCCCATTCATTTCAATGGGGCAAGTCCCTGAGTTCTCCCTTGCTGCACATCACAACATGCCTGAGCGTTGGGGGTGTGGAAATGAATAGGAATATAAGAAACATACAAAATTTACTAGCAGATAAAGGCCTAGAGATGCATCAAGTCTGTTTGAATGTGCAGCTAGCATCCTTTATTCTGAAGCTGCCCCTCCCTTTGACCCTTCCCCTCCCTTGACCCTCCCCCTTGTCCTGTCCCATCCCCTTTTGAAGCAGTCCACTGTTCTACTGGATACCACTTCTGCAGGTAACACATTCCACCCAGCTACCACCCTCTCTGTAAAAAGGTGTCTCCTCATCTCCATCCTGAACCTTCCTCCCTCCAGTCTCATATCATGGCCCCTGGTGTCCCTCCGGTCCCTTACTTTGAACAGCTCCTCTATATGAAATAGTAAAGAGGAAGGGACTGGCTGTCCACCTTGTCAGGGCCAAACTAAAATCCATAACCACTAAATAATGTCTCACAATAAAAATTTTAAATTTGCACAAGATGTCTATTATGGACCTAAGGAACCAAATCATGAAAGTGGTAGCTTAGGTCCACAAACTCACTTTAAGAAAAACAGTTCTGTTTCTGAGTACGTGCTGTTAGAAAAATCAGCATCCTGAGGATAAGAACTTCTACAAACACATTGCTTAATGTGTTTATTTTATGAGAATGCGTTTGTGCATCCGGTGGCAGGGCTCGTTACACGCATGTGTATGATGTTCATCTGTGTTTGTTTGGCAGTGACAGGGCTATAGGTTAGTGTAAGTGGCTCTGTAAGTAGCACAATCACCTCTGAGGCTGGGAGATCAGAGGGCTGTGGGTCCAGTTTGCACATCTGGCAGCTGAGTTATTATCCCAGTACTGACACTGTAGTGCAGCATGAGAGGGGGGTGCTGCACTTCTGAGGTGCCGTCTTTCAGAAGAAACGATAAACCAAGGTCCCATCTGCCTGGATTGGTGGTAGTTCAGGTGGATGTTAAAGATCACATGGCACTTATTGAAAAGAGTAGGGGAATTTTTTATTAAACAGAAAGAAACATGACATCACAGCAAAAACAGAATCAAAATATCATACAGTAAAAATAACAGATAACACGGAAATACAAACAGTTTTCCAAAAGAGCATCAGGAGGAAAAAGAAAAAAGTGATACATGAAAATCACAACACAATCGCTAAAATTGTTTCAAAAAATAAAGTGTCCCAAAAACTCAGGAGAGAAAAGTAAAATCCTTCCAAAAACTAGTGACAGTATCATGTGGACATTTGTGCATATCATATCCCTTCACCTTGAAAAGTTCAGTCTCTAGCTGAGATAGGATTGTACAATGTAAAGTGTATTGTTGTTGTAAAACAAACTGACATCTAGCTTGCCATAAATAATACTGGAGTAGGGCAACAAAAAAACACATTTAAAGTACTTTTATGAAATGAACCCCAGCTACCAGTATAATCACCTAAAATTAATGTAGGGTACAGAAGAGAATTTAAATCAGGCATATGCTATTTAATGGAAGCCGCATTCAGGACACTCAAAGAAGAAATGTGCCATACTTTCTTCCACGTTGGTACACATCATTTTAGGACAATACCTATCAGAAATAGGTTTATATTTCCAATTACCATGCACCCCTAATTTTCCATGTAAACAGATCCAGATAATATCCCAGACATATACTGGAAGTCTTATATCAGTTAATCTATGTGTTGCTCAGGACATTTTGGTGGGGGAGCATTCCGGAAAAATATAAGGCATACCAGAAACCCCCAAAACAACAGAGTTATAAAAACTTGTTCTTATTCAGTTCAGGGAAATAAGATTCTGTTTTGAAACTTTCCAACCTTGCAGGTTTTTTTTACAGATGCAATAGCATAAGTAGGAATAGAAAACTCGACTAATAGTTTAGGAGGTAAAGATTCCAATTTTTTAAAATATATTCGAAATGCATGATATATCCATTGTTGCCATGGCCTCTGTCCCAATTCCCATGCCCATATGAGAGAATGAAAAATAGAAAGAGCATAAAAAAAAAACAAGAGGATTAACCATGTTAAGCCCTCCCTTTTTAATTGGAAGATATGTAGCCTCTCGCTTCACAGGATTCAATCTGTTACCCCAAAGCATTTAAAAAAACATATTAAAAATCCTGGTCTCTAAATTAACAGGGGGCAGAATAACATAACTAATATAAAGAAATAAGGGGATCAAGAATTTCTTAATAAGCAAAACCCATTTTCTTTACCCAAACTTCCACGTTTTCCAGAAGTTCACCTTGTTTTCCGTGACTTCTAAATGCTTAACCCAGTTTGCTGCAGCCATATCAGTATCACTGAATCAAATGCCCAAAATCTTATGTGAGGTCATGGAAAGATTAATGTTTCAGATCTGTTTAAGAGAAGGGTCAGGTCAATCTAAAGCAATAATTGAACTTTTTTCGGTATTAGTCTGTGCACCCGAAAAACAAGCATAATCATTAAATACATTAATGACCCTTTTAACTGAATCAGCGTTCTATGGCAATATGGTCACATCATCAGCATAAGCTGTAATTTTCACAAGAACCAGCGATGGGGAAGGGGAAAGCCCTATCATATGTTCATCCCACTTAATCTGGCGTATCACAGGATCGAGGGCAAAAGTTTAAAGCAAAGGGCTCAAAGGACAGCCCAGCCTAACCCCTTTTAAAAAAAAGTATATCTTCCCCATACAGACCATTAAGTGTGGGAATAATACTAGCACGAGCATATAATTTATTTATCCAATCTAAAAAATGGTCCGGTATACCATAGTGTCTCATTACATGTAAAAGATGATGGTGTTCTACTCTATCAAAGGCTCTAGCTTGATCCAAAACAACAACATAACCTGACAAAGCCTTTGCCTCAGAAATTTTCCTTAAAATAAAAAGATTGTGACGTATCCGTCGATTGGGGATAGCACAGGTCTGAGACTCATCTATTACCAGTTCAGCAGCTGTCAGCAATCTGTTATGCAAAACTTTTGCCAATATTTTATAATCATTATTTAGAAGACTAATTGGTCTCCAATTAGATAAATACCTTCAATCCCCCTTTTTAAAAATGTAACAAAGAAGAGCAGTACTAAAGTCTTTGTAAACCAGATCATTACTTAAGAGAAAATTAAAGACTAAGGACAAAAAATGACTCATGTGCGGCATAAATTTCTTATAAAAGTCAATGGGTATCCTGTCAAGACAAGGAGAAATCCGCAGTTTTAGGAATTTAATGACTGTACCAATTTCCTCAGGAGTAATAGGGGAAAGTAAGGACTGACCTACAGAGCTCTCAAGTTGAGGACATAGGGCAGTGAATAAATTTAAGAAAGAACCATCCTGTACAGGTTGTTCAGAAAAAGTGTCTGCAAGATGTTGCTGCACTACCGATAACATACTTAAATCTGTAGCTGCATATGAACCATCCGTGTTATACAAACCTGACATTAAAGTTTTTTCTAACCTTTGTTTACAAGCTTGATAAGGATCTGATGATGGCTGACTATTCGGTCCAAAATGTATTTCCATTTCTAGAGATTTTGGCCTATCATCAGGGACAGTGGTTTACCGTGATTGAGAAAAGGCAAATTCCATTTTGCAGATTGACAAAACTGGAATTGTCACCAGTGTCTGCAAGTCCAAAATCGTTTTTTACCGATGTTGGCTTTGTAACCTGTATTTAACCATTTTTTCACTCTGCTTGCATGCATTTTCACATTTCTACATCTGCTGTTGTGTATCTGCACTTGTAGCTATCAAGTTATTTTAGAAGCTACAATTTGTGAAGGCAGCAGGCGCACTGCATCCCCTATCCCTCCTGTATAATGACAGGACCACTAATGCCCCCTATCCTTCTGATGCAATGGGGACAGCAGTACTGTGGACCCCTCCCTCTGATCTGATTGGCAGCAGCCCTGCAGCCCCCATCCCTCCAGTGTGTTGGCAGGAGCAGCACTGCAGCCCTCCTCCCTCCTGTGCAATGGCAGCAACACTGTGGCCTCCATCCTTCTGGTGTGTTGTCAGTAACATGGTGGTAAAGCTCTGCAGCCCACATCCCTCAGGTGTGACAATACAGAATATTAGACTGCAGGACACTTGGATAAATTAAAAGGAACTAGCCATTAGAGACTGCCACCAGTCACCACACAATGCAGACTAAGTTACCGCCCACATGACCTTTCTCTTAAGTTCTCATCCCAAGAAATGTTAATGAAGTGAATAAAAGCAAGTACACCATTTCAAGAAAGGTAGTTTATAAAGCTTGCAAATATTGCAAATCAAAAACAATATACAACAGTTAAAAAATGTGAACAAAAACAAAATCTAAATGAAAATGTACAGAATGTCAAAAAGTGAATATATATTGAAACAAGTGAACTAAAACCTAAATACAAATACTCAAAGTGTCAAATGTGCAAAGGTACAGGAAATGTGGAAAACTGTGCATAAACAAAACCTAAATGAAAATGTGCAAAATGTGCAATACAGTATGACAAAAAAATATACAGTGAAAAACACATGAACTAAAACAAAATGTTAATATATATACACACACACACGTGACATGACAAGGAATATGGAAAACAAGCAAACAAAAGTTATTGAAAGTGTTTACACCCTATAACTAAAAAATGTGCAAAACGTCTGTAGAAAATGTTCACCAATCTAATCCTTTGACTTATTGTACATAAGCTGGGATAGCAATCTCATATTGTCTACTAGCAGGTTATGTCTTTGGTCTGTGTGGATCTGTCTGTAGACCGAGAAAGATCTCTCCACATTGGCACTCGACACAGGTATCCAAATGGCTTGCAGAGCAGCTTTGCCTAGCACTGGTAATTGTGGCTGCACTGAAATCCAGTACTGGCCAACATTAAAGTCCATTGTGTCTGGAAGCTGTCTTATGTCCTGCCCAACATACATCTCCCAGTCCTTTTGTAGTGCAGTTTTGTTGTGTAGTTCAAATACACCAATGTCACTGGAGTAGTGTGTGAAGTTCCTACTCAATTTAGGAAGGTTGTAGGGGTTCAAAATATGGCAAGCTTTCAAGAACCCTATGGCTGGGTTTATTTGCATATGTTTTGCCATTTTGTTTAGGGCTACTCCAAATGCTTTTTGGAAAATTGCAATCTGCTCCTGCTTAACCCGTGGCCTAAGAGTAGCTAAGTATTCATCTGTTCTTTCTCCAAATGCTTCCATTTTTGATACACCCATCTGAAACCTGTTTTATTCCATGTAGTGCATCGAATACAGAAACAGCCAAGGGTTTGTCTTTCCTTTGTAGAAGTTCTGTTGTGCTGATTTAATCATTGCAGTTTTCAGCGAGGAAGGTTGTGTGAATCTGCAGCTTTGTAAACCAGTCTTGGAAAAGTTTTCTCAACGAATTCATGGAGTTGGAATCACTTGCTTCCTCCTGGAAGAAGTCTCTTAAGTGCTGAAGATAAAGTGAATGGTACTTAACAGTTTCAAACCAAGTGTTCCAACGGGTTAAGACAGGAACAGGAGGCAATATTTTCTTTTCTACATCTTGCCCCTCCAGGAATGCCAAGTACTCTCTCTTACGTTTGGGTGACTGCTGGAATGAGTATTTCACAAGTGCTACAAGTTTATTGACCAATTCAAAATGGTCAATCCATGTGTCTCCCAACAAGGATAACACATGTGCCCAGCAACCAACGTGGATCACATGGGCACCAATAAGGCCATATAAAACCTCTTTGAAGCACTTCACCATGTCACTGATGAAGGTGACTACTTGGTCCATCTCCACATCATATTTCTGCAATGTCTTTATAACACTTTGTGTGACAGTGGTGTGATTTATTGCTGTCAACTCTGTTGTTTCTGCAATGATAGATTGTCCGCCCTGCATGACAAAAATTATGTTCAGTATACAGTGGGCATCTACGTCTGTTGTCTCATCGCACATTACAGAGAATATCTTCCCTTTCACAAGCTGTGAAATTCTGTCCTCCATTTCCTTTCTCAATTTGGGCAAGTAGTTCTGCCTTAAGGTGGATACCTTTGGGAGAGCACCAATTCTACTAACGTTGTCCCCATCCAGTCTCTTATCGCGAGGTTGATCCAACTTTTACGATGGGTATATTTCCACCACACCAAGCCCTTAATACACCCAATACAGTATTCTCCCATACTGCAGCTGCAGAAGTTGTGGCATTAAAGCTGGTGTGAGCGTCACCTGTCTGTTGCTATTCTTCTGGCTTGCATTCTTCATGTTTTTTACTTTTGCAGTGATCCACCACTGTATCCTTCCTCACATAGTCAATGGGGTGATCACAAAAGCGACAAAACATTTTCCCTCCATCCTCATACATGTCTTCCAACTTGAATTGCAATGCACGGTCCTTAGCAGTGACACTGGAAAGTTTTGCCATTTTGCTTGGTATTGCCATTACGATGTGTAGAACAGATGACTCCAAAGAACTAAAAAGTGCAACACAAGTTGGAGAGATATTAAAACAGGCTTTAGAACTACTTAAAGTTTCACAACAATGACATTAAGGATTGAAATATCACAGATAACTTCTGCCCATGGATGAGAGTCTGGAGAACAGCAACAGAAAACACGCTGATCTCAGCTGCTCACAATCCATACAAAAAACAATACCAGAATCAGAATCTCACTGCTAATCCATACGGACCATGCTCAATCCATGGATGGCAGTCGGTAGGAGCAGCTACATTAATTAAGCTGTCCTCAGAAGCTGTCATAGGCTTGACTATATAATACAAAGGATACAATATTGACATCCAAATGTAGCCTGGTCAGCAGCTGATGAGAAATCCTGATGACATACAGGATCCCGGGCTTGCTGCCGCATGCAACAAAGACCTTATTGGTCCCAAAATCAAACAAACTAAGACTTGAAAAACACACATGAATATGAAAGATCAACCATATCTTTAGAGATGATGATTATTTCCATCAAATTTACACCAAGCAGGAATGTTGAAAGCTAAAAATTAAAAAATAAATAAAATTATTATCTAAAGGACACACACACACCCTCCACCTGCACAAGTAAATGACACCTAGTTAGACATGCCATCTGCCTCCTCTGCTGGGAGACAGAACCTAAAAGTCCATCGGTGAGCCACCAGGACTAAGGTGTTACCGATATAGCCATGGTTACAGCCTCCTATCCTGAATGCCAAGCAAGGGGCCATATAGCTAGGGTCTTATTGCAATGATTCAGCTTGCCACCCACACTTCCCAGTCCCTAGCTACCACCATCCACAGGAAACACCTTTGTGCAAACCACCCAGGGTGTATAAAACTTAAAGCAGCAGATCCCCAAATGTCTGCATTTGGGGACAAGGGCTCTGGGTCAACATCTGGTGGGTTGTACTAAAAAGCCCTCCCTCTTCAGGGAGGATGTTGATGCAGACACCTCCATTCATTCAAGTCACTCATCATGGGCAACTCCTCACTCACTGGGTTGTGGTAGTCAGTGACTGGCACAAGGGCCATCACTGAAAAAGTGTCCAACCAAGGTTGGTGTCAGTATCTCTGCAAGTCATTTTCAATTATTTTAATTGTGATTGATGGTGGGGACATTACATGGCAGCCCAACTTGCCACCAACACTCCAAACCATTCAGTCACTAACCACCTGGAAGTAAGCTACCTCTAATAGCTACTGTTGCCCCATACCAAGAAACTGAACCAGTCTTCACCAAAAAAGTGAACGATGAGACATCCAAAATAAACTTACTTTTCAGCGGACAGGACATGTTGCTGTTAGCAGTCTGGAGTTCAGGCATCCACATCAGTCAACAGGCCAGGGCTGGGTGTGAGCTGAACAGCAGTACAGTCTGTAGCACAGCACAGCCTTGAAAGCACCAAGAAGTCACTTTAACTTCCATCTCCAGGCAAAATGGAAACCGTAGCCTTTCCTCAATATTTGACTGCAGCCCCACCCATCCCCATGTGACGGCAGCATGTGCAGCGCTGCAGCCCCCACCCATCCCGTGTGATGGCAGCATGTGCTGCACTGCAGCCCCCAACCATCCCGTGTAGCGGCAGCATGTGCAGCACTGCAGCCCCCCGTCCAATATGATGGCAGCATGTTTTCCACTGCAGCCCATTGCCATGTACAAATCTGTCCAAGCTCAGGCGTGAAGTAGCTGAACCACCAGATGCCAAGGTGGACTCTGTGGTTCAGTCCTATCTAATATATAGATGCCTGATTTGGTTTATTTGTAAACAAAGTGCATCCAACTTAAAAATTCAAGTGATTAATAGAGGATGCTAATGGAGATACACAAACACAATCTCTGCCAAAGAATAAACAATCCAGAATCACAAAATAGTAATTTGTAAACTTTCTGGCTATCTTCATGAAAATGGAGCCTCTTAGTTTTCATGTCAGACTCAAACTCAAGAAAGGTTTTGCGCAGTGGTGAAACCATGACAGCTGTTCCGATTTGGGCTTTGTCTTTCCTATCCCTCCTGCAGTTAGTATAGGTCAATGAATCTTTGCACCTGATCATATACTAATTGGAGCATCCCTGGAGCACCAGAATGTTAATTTTGGCGCTGCTGAACAAAGCGCCTCTTTTCCTTATTAAAACTACAAGTAAATAGCATTACCTCTCCTTTCTCAATTGGCAGTGTAATAATGGCTAGACACACCATCGTACTTATAATAAAGGCACAAAACTTCAATTTCCAAGCATAAGGGCACTTGAAGAAAGGTCAAGGTAGCATCATCAATTCATGATGGCGAGAGTGCGAAAGTTCACAAGCTCCAAAATTAATGAGCCAGATGCACCAGAGAATTAAATAATTTGAGTGATTACGTGCAAAGATTATTAACTTAATATAGTGCATGCGGGGAGGGGGGACAAGATAGAAACATAGAAACATAGAAGTTGACGGCAGATAAGGACCGCAAGGCCCATCCAGTCTGCCCATTTCTTTTTCTACCTTATAAATGTGCCATCGGCCTTTGCTCTGTCAGTGGCCTATCTATTCATAGTCATTTTATTGCTCCCTTATTATACCTGTCATGCCTGTTTGACCCTGCACTGTATTCATAGCCACCACTTCTTGTGGTAAGCCATTCCATGCATCCACCACCCTTTCTGTGAAAAAGAATTTCCTCACATTCCCCTTAATCGGCCTCCCTCTAATCTCATGCTGTGTCCTCTTGTCCTGCTATTTTTCTTATATTTAAACATGTTAGACTCTTTCACCTTGTTTATGCCCTTAAGGTGTTTGAATGCCTCGATCATATTACCTCTCTCCTTCTTTGCTCAAGGGTATACATATTGAGCTCCGTTAATCTGTCCTCATATGTCTTCTGATGCAGTCCCTGCACCATTGTGGTTGCTCTTCTCTGGACTGCCTCAATTTGGTTAATGTCCTTGTGAAGGTGTGGCCTCCAATACTGCACGCTACTCCAGATGGGGCCTAACCAGTGTCTTGTACAGAGGGATTATTACCTCCCTCTTCGACTTGTGATACCTACTAATACACCCTAACACCCCTAGCCTTACCTACTGCTTTAGGGTCTGCTTGGATGATTTTAGGTCATCAGTGATGATGATGCCCAAGTCTCTTTCTTCCTTTGTGACTGCTAGCAACTCCCTCCCAGCCTATAGGTGGCTTCAGGGTTTCTCTTCCCTATGTGCATGATTTTGCACTTCTTTGCATTAAATCCAGTTGCCACTCTTCTGACCATTCTGTTGTTTATCAGATCTCTTCTCATTCTGCCCACACCATCTGGATCATCTACTCTGTTGCAGATCTTGGTGTCATCTGCAAACAGACAAGCCTTACCCTCTAGTCCATCTGCCAAGGTCACTAATGAAGATGTTGAAGAGGACTAGCCCCAGGACTGATCCTGAGGGTACCCACTTGTGACTTGCATCTCTTCTGACTGTATACCATTTACCACCACTCTGTTTTCTGCCCATCAAGCCAGTTTGCCACCCAGCTGACAAACTTCTGACCCACCGAACCTACCCAGCTTATTTATCAATCTTCTATAGTGGAACAGTGTCAGCTTTGCTGAAGTCAAGGTGGCGACATCAACTGCTCCACTTGGTCCACCACTCTGGTTACCCAGTCAAAGAAATCTATGAGATTAGTCTGACAGGACCTTCCTTTTGTAAATCCATGCTGTCTTGGATCCTGTGCCCCTATGGATTCAGGTGTTTACTATCCTTTCCTTAAGTGCCTCCATAATCTTGCCCACTACTGAGTAAGACTGACGGTCTGTAGTTCCCACCTCCTCCCTGCTACCACTCTTGTGGACGGAATCACATGAGCCCTTCTCCAGTCTTCTGGGACCTCTCCTGTGCTCAGAGACTCACTAAACAATTCTGCTAATGGCTCTGCTAGTTCCTCCTTTAGCTCCTTAAGTACTCTGGGATGTATGCCATCAGGTCCCATTGCCTTATCCACCCTAGGCTTAGCAAGCTCTTGAGGACCCTTTCTTTTGTGAAGGAGTAGTGCTCACCTCCCTCCCCTGTGTCCATGATGCTGAGCTGTGGGCCCTGCCCTACCTTCTCTTCAGTAAATACTGAGCAAAGTATCTATTTAGGATAGATGCCTTTACAGGGTCCTCCTCCTCACATGCTCCTTTTCTCCATTAAGCTCAGCAATACCCCCTCTGGACTTTCTCCTTTCACTAATGTATCCATAGAAAGTCTTGTCACCTTCTTTTACTGTTCGTGCTAGTGTTTCCTCAGTTTGGGACTTTGCCTGCCTTACTGCCTTACCTGCTTCCCTTAGGGCAGTTTGGTATGCCTCCCTATTTTCATTCTGCTGTGTTCCCTTATATTTCCTGAAGGCCAGCCTTTTGGCTCTGATCTTTTCTGCTACTGTATTTGAGAACCAAAGTAGTTTCCTTCTTCTTTTGCACTTCCACTTCCTTTCTGTCTAACACAATGGGATGTTGCTTCAAAGTATTGCATCCTTAATGCTTGCCCTTTGCTTTACCCCCCTCACCTGTGTTTCTTTTTGCCAGGGCTAGCTTAACTCTGTTGGCCATCTTATCAAAGTCAGCTCCTCTGAAGTCCCATATTTTTGCCTTGGAATGGGATGATTTAGATGTAGTAGCCAAATTGAACCATACCATGTGATGGTCACTGGCCCCCAGGTGACCTTCTACCTGGAGATCTGTGATCCCTTCTTTGTTAGTCAGTACTAGATCTAGGATAGTCCTGTCTCTTGTGGGTTGCTGTACCAGTTGTTTGAGGCCCTCCCCCTGCAGGGAATCCACTATGAGTCTAGTTCTGGCAGATGATCCTGCTGGTATTGACCAATCTGTATCCGGCATGTTGAAGTCTCCCATTATCAGAACCTCCCCTTTGGCTGTCATGTTTTGTATATCTTCTAACAGTAATGTGTCTATGTCCTCCCCCTGGTCTGGGGGCCTGTAGACAACCCCAGTTCTTATGGCTGTCCCATTTCCTGTTTCCAGGGTGACCCACAGTTCTTCTGGCTCCTTATGTATTCTGAATTTCTGTAGCTTTGATATTTTCATTAATATACAGGGCCCTCCTCCCCATTTTGCACCTCGGTCTCTTCTGAACAATACACAGCCAGGTACTGAAGTCTCCCAAGTGTGGTTACTGGTAAACCACGTCTCACTAATTACTACTATGTCTAGTTTAGTCTCTGAATTATTGCCTGCAGGTCTGGGATCTTATTTCCCAGGCTGTGAGCATTGTGTACATGATTTTCCATTGGCCAGATTTGATTGTGTTAGTTGTTGGGTGAAGTTTGGCATTACTCCCAGTCGTCGTATGGGGAGACAAACCTTTTTCTTACCTGGTGATGCAAATGAATGGCAAACATGCTGAATTCCTGTTTGACCACTAGCTGAGGGGAGGGTGTTCTTCCCATTTGACGTATGGGTGCTGCACCCTCTCCCCATTGCTAGTTTAAATATTCTGCAAAGAGCGTCAAACTTCTGCCCCAATGCACTGACTCCTCTTTAGTCAGATGCAGTCCATCAAATTTAAGAACTTTCGCTCCCAGAACTGTTGCCAGTTCCTACAAATCTGTGTCCTTTTCCTGGCACCAGTCCTTGAGCCACATGTTTGCTCCCCTATCTCCCCTTCTCTGACCTTCCGTCCATCTGCTCTCCTCTCCCAGACTGGCAGGATCTCAGAGAGGAGATGCCGAGACGAAATAGATGGTAGTTTGTTACCCAGCCTAGTCAGGTGTTCCTTGGTCTCCACAACTGACCGGCTGGCGAGATCATAATCCCTATGTGTACTAGGACATCAATGTTTCTCCTGCTTTGTGAACAATTTTAGCAATCGGTCAGTGACTCTCCATGCTGATGTACCTGGGAGACATCGGCCATCACCTGGCTGGAGATGGGTATCAACTCCCGAATCATGGAGTCTCCTATGATCAGAAGTTTTGGATTTCCTTTGTGCTTGTTTTGTTTTGGTTCCTGATTTGGGTGAGTTTTGTTGTGCTAGCTCCTGTGCGCAGTGTCCTGCTCTGCAGTGTCTTCTGCCTCTTTATTTGATTTCAGAGATAGAGGCAGATACCTGTCTATAGTGTTTATATGGTTTTGGAGGTAATGTGTTGGAGAGCAGAGAGTGATGGGGCACCTGATTTGCTCCTCCTAACCACCTGCCAACCTCCTGGACCAACGCGCTACCTCTCTGGTCGAGATTTTCTGTTGGATTCTGGGAAATGGCGGGTGGTTCTTATAATATATTTCCTCTTCAATATGAAATTTGAGGCGTGCAATCTCTGCCCATGCTGCCCGGAGCTGAGCCCTAAGATCTCCAAAGGCTCAGCATGTTGGACAGTGTCCTAAATCCTGTAAGACTGTCCTTCTGAAAATTGTTCCACAGTATCTGCAGTTAATGAAATCCATTCCAAATAAGTTGCTGGGTTCGTAACCTAGTCAGAATAATTAGAAGGAAAAAAAAAAAGGAAAAAAATGCAAATAATGGTTTAATTGAGCTTTGTTTAACTTGTTATAACAAGTTAAATTACTAGTGCCCCTGTAAATGAGATCACCTTGTGGAGGCCCCACTGATCTGCCCCTTCCTGCTCTGCCACAGGAAATGTCACAACTGTGGTACCCTATAAAAGGAGTGTAGTGTGGGGTGGTTGGGGATGGGGGTGGGTGGCTGGGCCCTTCCCCTGCCTAAAAAGAAGAACCACGGATGAAAGAATAAGGAGGTAAGAGCAGAAACAATCAGTCAACAACAAATGCAGTAACCCTGAAAGCTTATCCTAATGTTAGATAAAACTGTAAAACCTGTAAAGCACCACCTGTAATAATTTCAGAAGATATACACTGTAAAAACACTTTGCTCCAGAGAAAAATAAAGCAGTAACAGAAGATATACCTTGCAAAGACAATTTGAATCAGAAGATTACAGGAGTAATCTGTTAGCATCACCTGTAGGCACACCTTGTAATAATGCAGAAGAAGGTATACCAGCAACAACAATTTGAATCAGAGAAAAAATAAAGCAATGAAATGTTAGCAACAAACAGTAGCAATCCCTGTGAGTAAAAAATAAAAACACCACCACACAGTAAATCTGCTTAGCCAAATTAAGTCTTAATCCTTTTCCCTTGCTCTGGTAAGTTTATCTACTCTGCCTTTCAAGCAGTCTTAGAAGGAAAGAGCTCAGGTGAAGCTAGGTGTCTTGGCCAGCAAACCAAGTCTTCTTAGATAGATAGATGAAGCAAGCCCCAATCTGTACAGTGGTCAGGGCTTCACCTCAGCCAGTAGTTCTCCTTTAAGAACTCCCCAGTCACCATCTCTAGTTCCCCATCCCCATCCTACCAAACATGGAATGCCCTGGTGCCAAGGCAGTTACACCACACCACCTAGGAGAAAAGCCACCACAAGAAGTTTGTATGAATGACCACTCCAGATACCCATGCACTGCCACACAGTACCCCCTGAAAGACAAATACTTGGGTGGTATTTTTTTATTAGCATCACCTATGATGAGACAGTGGGTTGTGGGCCTAGTTGTGGTACTAACATACTAAAATGCCAGCAGAATAGGCGTAACTGTCTTTCGCATCTGCTCGTTTGGTCAGCCCCCACCCTAGGAGCTGACCTTGCTGCCCCCCTCGCCTTCTCTGGCTTCTCCCTTCCCAGTTCTGGATATTCTCACTGCATTTGATTTTGCTTCCAGAACCCTTCCCCTGTACCTGTCCTACCCCCTCTTGAACCCCATTCACTGTTTCTGCCTCCACCAGCCCCCTGGGCAGTGCATTCCATGGCTCCACCACCCTCTCAGTGAAGTAGCATATCGTTCTTTCTCCCCTGAATCTCCCCCCCAGCTTCCACCCATGCCCTCTAGTTGCCCCCTCCTCCTTCCTGCGAAGCACCCTGACTGCTCCTCTCCTATTTACCCCCTTCATGTACCTGAAGACCTCTATCATATCCCCCCGGTCCCTTCTCTCTTCCAATGTGTATATATTTAGCTCTTCAAGCCTCTCCCCATAGGTCCTGTCCCCCAGGCCCTCCTCTGGACCCTCTCCAGGAGTTTAATGTCCCTCTTTACGTGTGGCCTCCAAATCTGCATGCAGTACTCAAGATCTGGCCTCACCAAGCAGTTATACAGAGGGAGTATCACTTCCCTCTCTGGAGGTGATCCCCTAGCGATGCATCCCAGCATCCTGCTGGTCTTGGCTACTGCCCTCCTACAAGTCTCTGAGTTGTTCATCTTGACATCCACCACCAACCCCAGGTCTTTCTCAGCCATCGAGACTTGTAGCATTCCCCCCCCAGGGTGTACACTTGGCCCAGATTTCTGGCCCCCAGGTGCAGCAGCTTGTACTCCCATCAATCCCTTTCACTCCTTGAGCACTTGAATTGCCTATAGGCTGCCTTCTTTCCCTTTCCCTCCTGGACCTCCCTAGGTCCACCAACAGGGTTTCGGGCCCTACCGCTTTTTCGTCTTCACCCCCCTGCTGATGATTTCCCACCTACTGTCAGCGTCCATGTCTGACCCAATCACATCCAAATGCTCCTTAAGGATCTTTCCCATTTCTTTAAAATCTGCCCCTGAAGTCAGTTATCTCTGTCTTTGTGCAGCCCTCTACCCCTCCTAGGTCCAGGCAGAACCAGACTGTGGCATGGTCACACCCTGCCAATGGGTCCTTTACCTCCAGGCCCCCAATCTGTTCACTGTCTGCCAGAAACACATCCAGTACCTGCACCTCCCTGGTCGGTTCCCCCACCTGCTGAGTTAGGTTGCCTCAAAGGCCTGGCCCCCCCAACCCCCAGCAACAACTTCTTTATTCTGAACTTTTAAATTTTATAAGCATAAATCAAGACAGGCCACCAACAGGCCTCCAACATATTCCATTAGAAATTACAGCAAAAGGTTCAACATAGAAAATGTATTTAATAAAAGTGGTAAAATTGTTAACATGCAGTTCGACAGTTTAACTTGTCTGTTTATCCCCTAGTTAATCCAATGTCTGCGTCCTCCAAAATTGATGAAGGGAACCAAGAAGGACAATCCACATTTCCAGCTGCACAGATGATGCCCTCTGGGTTCAGATGAAACATGGAGGTTAATTCAGTTTGATGATGTTTAATAAAGATTTTTGTCTAACCATGTGTCTGTATTATTCAACACAGATATGCACACCACCCAACAATACTTTACACCATGTTTAAATACAGGATAGCCAGGATAGAGGCACCAGGTCCCAGGCAGCACAACACAGGAAATGATAAATGAAACAGATGAAAAATACGCATTTCAGTAAAGACATGCCCCCCAAAAATCACCACAAAATCAAACAAACGCACCTTCCCCCTACCCTGGGTGGGGGGGAGGAGAGCAGATATGTGGAACAGCTGCATCACAAGTCTGGGACCCAGGCCTGTCATGCAGCCAGACCCCACAGGTATCCACGGTGCTAAATGAAGACAGGTCATGTAACATTTTGTGAACCACACAATAATGTTAAAAATTATTATATATATATATATATATATATATATATAATATCTACATGGGATATGACATGGCCTGCCTGAAGATACATTTATCTTCAGGAGAGGCAAATGATAACATGACATCTCACTCGTGGTGAGAGTGAAGATAAATACGATATCTTCAGGAAGGCCATGTCATGTTCTGTTTATACAATGTATGTTTTAGGCCCCTTCAATACAACCCACACAATGTTGTTTTCTTGCAACACCACTTAATGCAATTCTCCACAGGTTTACAGTGAGGCACTGTCTTTGTGTATGCCTAGAAAATGTGTGGTTTTCAGAAATATTTACTTAAAAAAGCAGTGGTGTGAGTAACTGCTTTGTTTTAATAAAGTAAACTGAGGTTCCCCTGCATGTTTAAAATAAGCACTGTTGTGGTGGAAGTTAGATCTGTTTAGTTTTGCTCTGTTCAAATTTGTGTTTGGTTAAAAAGCTGCTGCCGGCAATGGAAGAGAAGTGAAAGCGAGTTGCAGCTTTTGTGAAGACAATGCGAGCCTCAGCGAGTGTTGCTACAGCAACAGCTGCTTGACCTCACGATGTGTTCACTGCAGCTGCGACTCATTTTCATTTCTCTTCCCATTGCCAGCAGCAGCTTTTTAACCAAACCAGACACAAATTTGAACAGAGCAAAACTAGACAGATCCAACTTCCCCCGGTACAGTGCTTATTTTAAACATGCAGGTGCGCCTCGGTTTACATTATTAATAGTGCTCCATCAGGCAGCATGCTACAGATTTAAACGAGAAAGTGAAAGTGTAGCTGCTCCAGGAATACGAGGAGAAACTGCAGAATGAACAAGATAGAGTTTTTCTGCTATCGTTTATTTGAAAATGATGGCAGGATCAACAGCATGTGTGCCAACTCACCCAGCCCGTCCCTCAGCCAACCATCAACAAAAGAGCACCAGAGCATGGCACGGACCTGGCTGACTGGCATATATGCTGGAAAAAATGGATCTGTGCCACTCTGCTGCCCGCTCCTCCCTCAGAGGCCAGAACCATTTTTTGCCAGCATGTGAACCAGTCCACCCAGACTGTCCCTCAGCTGACCATCAACAAAAGAGCATCAGAGCATGGCACAGACCCAGCCGACTGGCATATATGCCGGAAAAAATGGTTCTGTGCCACTCTGCCCACCCGCCCCTCCCTCAGAGGACAGAACCATTTTTTGCCAGCATGTAAACCTGTCCGCCCAGCCCGTCCCTCAGCTGACCATCAACAAAAGAGAACAAGAGCGTGGCACAGACCAGGCCGACTGGCAAATATGCTGGAAAACATGGTTCTGTGTCACTCTGCCCGTCTGCCCTACCCACTGAGGACAGAACCAATATTTTACAGCATGTGAACCAGTCCGCCCAGCCCATCCGTCAGCCGACCATCAACAAAAGAGCACCAGAGCGTGGCACAGACCCAGCCGACTGGTAAATATGCTGGAAAATGGTTCTGTGCCACCTGCCCACCCACCCCCCTCAGAGGCCAGAACCATTTTTGCCAGCATGTGAACCAGTCCACCCAGACCGTCCCTCAGCCGACCATCAACAAAAGAGCACCAGAGCATGGCAAGGACCCGACCAACTGGCAAATATGCTGGAAAAAATGGTTCTGTGCCACTCTGCCCACCCACCACTCCCTCAGAGGCCAGAAACATTTTTGCCAGCATGTGAACCTGTCCACCCAGCCCGTCCCTCAGCTGACCATCAACGAAAGAGCACCACAGCATGGCACGGACCCAGCCGACTAGCAAATATGCTGGAAAAAATGGTTCTGTGCCACTCTGCTGCCCGCCCCTTCCTCAGAGGCCAGAACCATTTTTTGCCAGCGTGTGAACCAGTCCACCCAGCCCGTCCCTCAGCTGACCATCAACAAAAGAGCTCCAGAGCATGGCACGGACCCAGCTGACTGGCATATATGGTGGAAAAAATGATTCTGTGCCACTCTGCCCGCCCACCCCTTCCTCAGAGGACAGAACCATTTTTTGCCAGCATGTGAACCAGACCGCCCAGACCGTCCCTCAGCCGACCATCAACAAAAGAGCACCAGAGCGTGGCACAGACCCAGCTGACAGGCATATATGTGGGAATAAATGGTTCTGTGCCACTCTGCCCACCTGCCTCTCCCGCTGAGGCCAGAACCAATGTTTTCTAGCATGTGAACCAGTCCACCCCGCCCGTCCCTCAGCCGACCATAAACAAAAGAGCACCAGAGCATGGCATGGACCCGGCCGACTGGCATATATGCTGGAAAAAATGGTTCTGTGCCACTCTGCCTGCCTGCCCCACCCACTGAGGCCAGAACCATATTTTGGCAGCTTGTGAACCAGTCCGCCCAACCCGTCCCTCAGCCAACCATCAACAAAAGAGCACCAGAGCATGGCACGGACCCAGCCAACTGGCATATATGCTGGAAAAAATGATTCTGTGCCACTCTGCCTGCCTTCCCCACCCACTGAGGCCAGAACCAATGTTTTCCAGCATGTGAACCAGTCCGCCCAGCCCGTCCGTCAGCCGACCATCAACAAAAGAGCACCAGAGCGTGGCACAGACCCGCCGACTGGTAAATATGATGGAAAAAATGGTTCTTGCCACTCTGCCCACCCACCCTCCTCAGAGGCCAGAACCATTTTTGCCAGCATGTGAACCAGTCCACCCAGCCCGTCCCTCAGCCGGCCATCAATGAAAGAGCACCAGAGCATGGCACGGACCCAGCCGACTAGCAAATATGCTGGAAAAAATGGTTCTGTGCCACTCTGCCCGCCCGCCCCTTCCTCAGAGGCCAGAACCATTTTTTGCCAGCATGTGAACCAGTCCGCCCAGCCCGTCCCTCAACCGACCATCGACAAAAGAGCACCAGAGCATGGCACGGACCCAGCTGATTGGCATATATGCTGGAAACAATGATTCTGTGCCACTCTGCCCACCTGCCTCTCCCGCTGAGGCCAGAACCAATGTTTTCTAGCATGTGAACCAGTCTGCCCAGCCCATCCCTCAGCCAACCATCAACAAAAGAGCACCAGAGCATTGCACGGACCTAGCTGACTGCCATATATGCTGGAAAAAATGGTTCTGTGCCACTCTGCCCACCTGCTCCTCCCACTGAAGCCAGAACCAATGTTTTCCAGCATGTGAACCAGTCCGCCTTGCCCGTCCCTCAGCCGACCATCAACAAAAGAGCATCAGAGCATGGCACAGACCCAGCCGACTAGCATATATGCTGGAAAAAATGGTTCTGTGCCACTCTTCCACCGCCCCTCCCTCAGAGGCCAGAACCATTGTTTGCCAGCATGTGAACCTGTCCGCCCAGCCCATCCCTCAGCCTACCATCAACAAAAGAGCATCAGAGCATGACATGGACCAGGCCGACTGGCAAATATGCTGGAATAAATGGTTCTGTGCCACTCTGCCCTCCACCCCTCCCTCCTCAGAGGCCAGAACCATTTTTGCCAGCATGTGAACCAGTCCACCCAGACTGTCCCTCAGCTGACCATCAACAAAAGAGCACCAGGGCATGGCACAGACCCGGCCAACTGGCAAATATGCTGGAAAAAATGGTTCCGTGCCACTCTGCCCACCCACCACTCCCTCAGAGGCCAGAACCATTTTGCCAGCATGTAGACCAGTCCACCCAGACCGTCCCTCAGCCAACCATCAACAAAAGAGCATCAGAGCGTGGCATGGACCAGGCCGACTGGCAAATGTGCTGGAAAAATGGTTCCATGCCCTCTGCCCTCCACCCTCCCTCCCTCAGAGGCCAGAACCATTTTGCCAGCATGTGAACCAGTCCACCCAGCCCGTCCCTCAGCCGACCATCAACAAAAGAGCACCAGAGCATGGCACAGACCCGGCTGACTGGCATATATGCTGGAATAAATGGTTCTGTGCCACTCTGCCCACCTGCCTCTCCTGCTGAGGCCAGAACCAATGTTTTCTAGCATGTGAACCAGTCCGCCAAGCCCGTCCCTCAGCCAACCATCAACAAAAGAGCACCAGAGCGTGGCACGGACCCGGCTGACTGGCATATATGCTGGAAAAAATGGTTCTGCACCACTCTGCCCACCTGCTTACCGCTCCCTCAGAAGCCAGAACCATTTTTTGCTAACATGTGAACCAGTATGCCCAGCCCGTCCCTCAGTCGACCATCAGTGACCACATTAGCAGCATCAAGCTTCCTTCAGGGTAGGTGACAAACTCAAGGGCATCAACAAGGATTTTCTATTTGAACCCCTGCCAATCCTAAAGATCCCTCTCCCAACCTGTGGGAATTTCTGGCAGACACCACCCTTCCTAGAGTACCACATGTAGGAGCTCCAATCTGCAATAAGGGATCTTCTCAAAGGGATCACTGACCTGCACGGACACTCTTCCCCAACCCAACAGACCTGCCCAGCCAGCCCAGCCACTCTCCCACCAGCACAGCCACTCTGCCCACCCCCAAGGACCTGCATGGACAGTCGCCCACCCCCAACAGACCTGCCCAGCCACTCTGCCCACCCGATGCACCAGCATGCACTCTCCCACCCCAGTGCACCAGCCCAGCCACTCTGCCCACCCACATTGACCTGCACGGACACTCAGCCCACCCCAACAGACCTGCACAGCCACTCTTCCCACCCTGATGCACCAGCACAGCCACTCTGCCCACCCCCCACAGACCTTCATGGACACTCTGTCCATCCACACTGACCTACACGGACAATCTCCCCTCCCCAGTGCACCAGCCCAGCCACTCTCCCCACCCTAATGCACCAACCCAGCCACTCTGCCCACCCCCATGGACCTGCATGGACACTCCCCCACCCCAGTGCACCAGCCTAGCCACTCTCCCCACCCTGATGCATCAGCCCGGCCACTCTGCCCACCCCGAATGCACAAGCACAGCCACTCTGCCCACCTCCATGGACCTGCACGGACACTCTCCCCACCCCAGTGCACTAGCCCAGCCACTCTCCCTGCCCCCGATGCACCAGCCCAGCCACTCTGCCCACCCACATGGACCTGCACGGACAACTCAGCCCACTCCAACAGACCTGCCCGACCACTCTGCCCACCCCAACAGACCTGCACAGCCACTCTGCCCACCCTTATGCACCAACACAGCCACTCTGCCCACCCCTACAGACCTACATGGACACTCTCCCCACCCCAGTGCACCAGCCCAGCCACTCTGCCCACCCACATGGACCTGCACGGACACTCACCCACCCCAACAGACCTGCCCAAACACTCTGCCCACCCCAACAGACCTGCCCGACCACTCTGCCCACCCTGATGTACCAGCACAGCCACTCTGCCCACCCCCACAGACCTGCACGGACACTCTGTCCACCCCCACTGACATACACGGACACTCTCCCCACCCCAGTGCACCAGCCCAGCCACTCTCCCCACCCGGATGCATCAGCCCGGCCACTCTGCCCACCCTGAATGCACCAGCACAGCCACTCTGCCCACCCCCATGGACCTGCATGGACACTCCCCACCCCAGTGCACCAGCCCAGCCACTCTCCCCACCCTGATGCACCAGCCCAGCCACTCTGCCCACCCACATGGACCTGCATAGACACTCAGCCCACTCCAACAGACCTGCCTGACCACTCTGCCCACCCCAACAGACCTGCACAGCCACTCTGCCCACCCTTATGCACCAACACAGCCACTCTGCCCACCCCTACAGACCTACATGGACACTCTCCACACCCCAGTACACCAGCACAGCCACTATCCCCACCCTGATGCACCAACTCAGCCACTCTGCCCACCCCGATGCACCAGCACAGCCACTCTCCCCACCCCAGTGCACCAGCCCAGCCACTCTGCCCACCCACATGGACCTGCACGGACACTCACCCACCCCAACAGACCTACCCAAACACTCTGCCCACCCCAACAGACCTGCCCGACCACTCTGCCCACCCCAGATGTACCAGCACAGCCACTCTGCCCACCCCCCCCACAGACCTGCACGGACACTCTGTCCACCCCCACTGACATACACGGACACTCTCCCCACCCCAGTGCACCAGCCCAGCCACTCTCCCCACCCGGATGCATCAGCCCGGCCACTCTGCCCACCCTGAATGCACCAGCACAGCCACTCTGCCCACCCCCATGGACCTGCATGGACACTATCCCCACCCCAGTGCACCAGCCCAGCCACTCTCCCCACCCTGATGCACCAGCCCAGCCACTCTGCCCACCCACATGGACCTGCATAGACACTCAGCCCACTCCAACAGACCTGCCTGACCACTCTGCCCACCCAACAGACCTGCATAGCCACTCTGCCCACCCTGATGCACCAGCACAGCCACTCTGCCCAACCCCACAGACCTGCACGGACACTCTGCCCACCCCTCTGACCTACATGGACACTCTCCACACCTTAGTACACCAGGACAGCCACTGTCCCCACCCCGATGCATCAGCCAGTCACTCTGCCCACCCCATGGACCTGCATGGACCTCTCCCACCCCAGTGCACAGCAGCCACTCTCCCCATCCCAATGCATCAGCCCAGCCACTCTGCCCACCCCATGGACCTGCACCGGCCTCATCCCACCCAACAGACCTGCCCAGCCACTCTGCCCACCCCAATGCACCAGCACAGCCACTCTGCCCACCCCAGCAGACCTGCCCAGCCACTCTTCCCACTCTGCCCACCCTCACAGACCTGCCTGGCCTCTCCCCACTCTGCCCACCCCCACAGACCTGCTGGCCACTCTGCCCACCCCAACAGACCAGCACAGCCACTCTGGATGTGGCACTCCTGGGGGCAGCAGTATGGGTAGTGAGTTTTTTCTGGATGGGTGTCCACCTTGTGCCCCTTTGCCCTTTCAAGGGGTTGTCAGTGCAGCACTGATCAATTTATCTACCTGGGATAGTTAAATTGTGGTAGATAAATTGCAAAACATGCCTGTCTCTCTAACAAGGGAGCACTACATTTGATCGACTGACAAAATCGAAATGGGACAGGGGTCAGCACAAAGCATACAAAAATACTTTAATAAATGCAGCAGCAGTAGAAAACACGTTGTAAAAAATGGCAGATCTCACCCAAAAGCATTAGTAGACATGCAGGTATAAAAAACCAGGCATCAAATACCGAGTAAAAAAAGTCCATGTTCCCAGATCTCCCAAGAAGCGTTGCAACAAAATTCACAAATGACAACTAATGGGGAAAGAGTGTAAGCACCCCAAATCTGGTGGGATTCAAACCTGTGGTGCTTTTGTGCTGTAGTGAAAGATTTAATGGAGTGGCTGCTCCATTTCTTTGAAAGGCAGTAGTTTGGGAGCCAGATGGCTCCATGCTGCATGTAGCAGCACTGTAAGTCTCAGACCCAGACAAATCAGTGGAGAAACACTAATGTAGTAAGGCAACTACCAGACACGAGTCACTTCATTCGACCCAATAAAAAAAAAAAAATGCAGGCTAAGCACTTGCATCTTAGGGCACACTATTTACCACGATTCAGATCACGGCTATGTCGTCCGTTCTGCACTGCAAGCTGCCCTGTCTAAATTTCACCTTCCTCATCAGATGACTCACTTCACTACATACAGTCCCTGCATTAATATCCACCGCATCTGCCTCTGGCTCGTACATGTACGGCTGAATTTGTAAACTTAGATTAAAATCAAGTGCCAAATCAGAATCAGTGCCATTTCATATGTTGCTCTTGTAGCGCAACTTACAGCCAGTGGGATTCAAAGATTTAATGGAGCGGCTGCTCCATTTCTTTGGAAGACAGTTCTTCAGGTGCCAGATGGCTCCATGCAGCAGCACTTTAAGACCCCGAAGAAGAAAAATAAAATAAACTGTGGCGTGGGGAATCGCTTCTATTCTTGTCTCTCTCGCTCTCCTCGGAATTGATGATCTCTCCTCCCCCCCCAATTCCCACAAAGTGACAAAAAAAACATAACTTAGAGCCAGGCTTACTACCCCCACTACACAGGCAGCAGAAAACTTACCGGGAAAGAGAACAGAATGATGGCCGATGAGAAGAGATTGTTGTCACAGGAATACAGCAAGCATGAAAACAAACGGCAGCAGCAAAGCAGAGTGCAGAGTAAAAACGCAAACACGCTCGCTGCACCACAATTTATAGCACTCTGTTCTCACAATCAACGAGAACAAATGCTAGTTCCATTTTTGGCACTGTTTTCCGTGGCCCAATCATAATTCCACATTCCCGTCTGCATCACTGCATACACGGTAAACCATTGTCCCTGCCTATCATATTGGAAATGTCTCATTTGACTCTTAATTTCAGACAATTATGACTTGTACTTTGTGAGATCCCGAGAAGGAAACAACATCAATTTATATAACAAATTTCTGTGATGTAAACACTGAATATAATTATTGTTAGCCAGTTGACATCCAAAAGACACAAGGAGAGACTTTAAATCCTTCTGCGTATCCACCCACCAATCCCATAAATTGTCATAAAAACATAAGGTGGAAGTTCTAGCCTCAAATAATAACTCAAGCTTACTGAGGTGTTCAGGAATCTCTAATAAAGAAATATTGAGTCTCCATCTCCGAATGTGTGAATGAATAATTGGAGGAATATCAGCCAAACTAAATTCCCCCAAAAGAATATGATGGTCAGAAAATTCAGTAGGCTTCACCCAAACCTGTGAAGGTTTAAGTCATAGAGAGATAAAGAAAAAATCAATTTGGGATGAATAAATGTGTCTAAAATATGTGGCACCACTATCATGTTTAAGAGACCTGTAAGCATCAAACAAAGAAGTGTCCAAAATAATTTGTTTCAAGGCATGTGTGTCGCAGTCAACTTTCTTCAATAAATCCCCAGAATATTTTAGGTCCAAACTAACATTAAAATCACCTCCCCATATAATATGTTTTCTAGGAAATAAGTAAGGTTTGATGTCATCAAAAAGTTCTATTTGCGAAGACTTAGTTTGAGGTGCATATATATTAATAAGACTAAAGGAAAATTCCCCAAAGGAGACATCCAAAGCTAAAGCTCTACCTGGCCTAATATCTATCAATCTAGAGACCCTGAAAGTAGTAGTTTTAAAAAGAATCCCTATGCCATCAGCCGTATCAGGACCAAAGGTCCAGAACGAAGACCCTCAAACCCAGCTTCACTTAAGTTGTTCAACTTCCCTTAAGGAAGATTACCTTGTCTCCTGGAGAAAGACTATATCTGCCATTAATTGGCCCAGGAAGGCAAAAACTGCTAACTGTTTCTAGTAGTGCTTAAGACTATAGACATTAAGAGAAGCACAATGAAGTGAGGCCATTAAGATGCAAAAGACAGGAAAAAAATCCCCCAGATGAATACAGTTTGCTTTTTCCATTTTTTTTCTTTTTTTCCTTTGCTATTTCCGTAGCCCTACTGTCCTCATCTTCAGTAAAAATGCCCAAGCGATGAGAGGTGTCAGACTCCAGATCAAAATCCCCTATGTCCTCTAGTAGGGGGAGAAAGTATTTTCTGTAGAGATGGGGGGGGGGGTAATTTGCTTTAAAGAGGCCCTCATAAACCTTTTGCATGTTTTAACTGTTTCAAAAGGGGGAAGGGGCATAACTGAACTACTTGTCCCTTCTAAATGGTCAGGAGAATTGTGAGATGGTGAAAGGATCTCAGCTGAAGGAACTGCAGCTGTATTAGAAGTACCAGCAGCACCCAAGTCAGAAACCTGGTGTTCCCTTTCTGTCTGAGGTATCAGAGGCACTGCGTCTTGCTGAAGTACTGCTGCTTGATCAATAGAAATAGTGTCAGAAGAAAATTATTTCCTCCGGCCTTGGGCTTTATCGACTAAGTCATCCTGATCACATCCTTCAGATCTATTCCTTGTAGCCCAAGGGCATTGATGGAAGGCATGACCTTTCTCATCACAGAGGTTGCATTGAAAAATATGTTCACACAGGTCAGTCAAGTGACCGTAACTTCCACAAAGAGAGCATTTTAACATGTCGCAAGAGCTGCTTAAATGTGTCTTAGCACCACATTCATAACATGATCTTGGTTGCCCTCCATTAAAAAAAAAAAAACTCTATCTTTTCCTAAAAAGAAGCTGTTGGGAAGATGAATAATCTCAGAGTTAAGCTGAAATAATTTGACTTTGAATTTCCAACCAGCCATCCAAAGTCCTTCCGAGTCAATGATGGCTTCTGGAGGACCCAAAATGCTGCAACGATTCTGTAATCAGTGATAAATGTCACTCACATTAACCCCCTCATTCCTGAACATAATGGTGATGTGCCTTATCTGTGGGTTTCGTAAGGGAAATGGCATGAAAAGGGGACCGTAAAGGAATAGACTTTAAAACATTATATTTCTCCCCAAATTTCTCCAAGCCTGTGATGCACTTGAAACTAATATCAAAAGAATCTTCCCTAGAGATATAAATTAGGACATAAATGTCAGAAGGGATAAAATGCATTGAGCTCTTCAATAATTGTTTGGCAACATAGTATCTATCTGGGTGAACAGGTAAACCCCTTTATACTGTAATCGAACAGCATTCCTTCTGGGAGCTTGCTCAAGCTTGTTCTTAAAAAGATCAGCCGTGGGCACCCTTTTATTACTCCCTTGCTCGTTGTGAGAGCTCTCTGAAGATGTAAACTCTGTAGGAGGACAAAACCCATTTCCCCTCACATTCTGTCCCCCCTCCAGATGGGTTTGGCTCTGCATAGGCCAAGGTCCCATCTGCTACCTGCTGCACAGTTTTACCCCTAGAGGCCTCTTGCATAACAGACAAGTCATTACCTGAGCTCAGGATTTGTGTCGGTAGCAAACCGGAGTCAGATTTAAGTAACAAATCATCTCCCCAGTCGGGATCCAGAGTCCACTGTCCCGTAGATGTCTTTTTCCAGCCAGATTTAGCCAAAGCATCTTCCACCGACCAGACCATGTCCAAAAATTCCTTAGGCTTTTGTGGTAGTCCAAATTGTCATCGCACCTGTCATGACATGGTGCAGCCTTTTGAATCATCCGATTGGAAAGTAGAATCTACCCTATGCTGCTTCTGACTTGCAGCATTCTTGTTGGAAACAGCAGCTCCTCCGTTATCAAAGCCACTCACCGACTGCCCTTCTACAGCCGAACGTGGCTCCGAATTCAAAACAGATGCAGAACCTGGTAGTGAATTAGAGTCATAGCCTTCTCGTGCATCCATCTCAGGTTCTCTGGAAAGTGCAGCATGTAAAGGTAAACCATCAATAGGAGGAATAGTTGAAACAGACACTGCTTCGCTTACAGAAGGGATAGAATGCTCTGTAACCTCAGCACAATCCATTTTGTCCATTGTATCATCACAAAATGCCATACTCACAGCAGCACACAAACACACGTCCTGCTCCAAAGCAGTCTGTTCAGCAAATGAGCCGGCCATCCTTTGACAGCCAGAGAGTCCCCTACTGGAAGAGTAGGGGAATTTCCCCGGTGTCCAGGCCAAATTTCCCTCATTCACTAAAAATACCACCAACAGTTTCATCTGGTTCAAGGTCAGTTGGTATTCATTTGTATCCCCCTCCTCCGGATCATGCCTGAAAATAGGCAGGATTTGTCTAGTGCACCTACCCGGTCAACAAAAACTAAATAAATAAATAAATAAAAAATGCATAGCCCTGAACATAGGTGTGCATATGGGTTTGTTTTCCTTTTCCCAACTGTTGCCATTAGGCACATCATTTGTCTAATTGCGTCAACCAGGACACTGGGGTCTGCCCAATCCCCAGTGCCAGAAAAATGTAATGATTCTGAAAACAGGATCCCAACCCCCAGAGCCTGTTCATCTCCTGACTTTCGTTTCATTTTCCCTTACACCATCTGCCACTTCAATTTGCTGACACTGGGGTGCCCAGTCACCAGTGTTTGCATAATCCACCTGACCCAGCAGTTTGGACAGCAGGGCTGCCTACCTCCAGTGCCCCCAAGTATCAAACTTACAGTGAGGTGCCTAATCCCCAATGTTGGTAGGTACCTGAAATTAAGAAAACCATCCCTCAATGTCTTTTTCTTCTTTTTTTGGTTTTAACATGAAATCAAGAAAACATTCCCTCATAGTCTTGTACTGCCATCCCAACCCCTAACCACTCAATCTGCACCCACCATCACACCCACACCATACTGTATACTTACATACCAGAAGTCCAATGCCATAATCCTCTTTGGATCAGAGACATGTCCTCTCTCTTCAAAGCCTGACTGTGAATTGAGGAAATCAGGTAAGTGCAGTTAGTGCATTTCAAAGCATTTTGAACTTTTACTCATAACTTGGTAATTTTTTTTTTCTCCTAATTTTCATGAGGGTGTTTGCTTTTTTTGGACCACACCTCGGGAAAAGATAGATGACATTTTTTAAACCTGTCCCATTCCAAAACGTGATTTTGCAGTCACTCTGTGAATTGATCTTTTTGGGTGGGATTTATATATTTTTATCTACTGCATTCATGAGGTGGGATCATAAGAAGACTATGTTGATAATTTGGTGTCAAAATACTAAAAAAAAAAAACAAAGCTATGAAGGTAAGTTGGAAATGTTCAATGCTGTCTCATAACTTTAGTCATTTTCAATATTTTGACCCCATATTTTCAACATAGCCATTTCTGCACACCACCTCGTGAACTAGACAGCAGTCATTTTTCAAATCTTGGCCAAAATGTGTTTGCACACCTGTGGTGCAAAATGATATTTCAGCCAGGAACATAGAAACATAGACTTTGACAGCAGACAAGGGCCACTTGGCCCATCTAGTCTGCCCATTTCCCTACCTACAGGATAAGCTGCAGATCCTAGTTAACCAACAGCCTATTTTTTCCTATCCCCTACAAGAATTGCCTTATGTCTGTCCCATGCATCCTTGAATTCTCCCACAGTTTTAGACCCCACAACCCCTCAGGAAAATTATTCCATGCGTCCACCACCCTCTCTGTAAAAAATATCCTTCCTCACATTGCCCCTGAGCCATCCCTTCTCTATATTCAAATTGTGTCCCCTTTTTCTGAAAGATGCTACCGTCTTGGACTTTGTTGATTCCACTCAGGTACTTGAAAGTTTCTATCATGTCCCTCCTCTCCCTCCTTTCCTCAAGGGTATACATATTAAGCTCCTTTAGTCTCTCCTCATATGGCTTCTCTTACAGACCCTGCACCATTTTAGTTGCCCTCCTCTGGACTGCCCCCATCCTGTCTGTGTCCTTGCGGAGATGGGGTCTCCAGAACTGGACGCAGTACTCCAGATGGGGTCTCACCAACTGTCTGTACAAAGGGATAACAACTTCCTGTTTTCTGCTCGTGATGCCTCTCCCTATACATCCTGGTATCCCCCAGCCCTCCTTACTGCCCTCTCACATTGCTTGCCAACCTTATGGTCATCTGATATGATTACTCCCAGGTCCTTTTCCATTTTTGTTGTTACACATTGTGTAATCTTCCCCTGGGTTTTTGTTTCCCAGGTGCATTATTTTGCACTTCTTTGCATTGAATCCAAGCTGCCATACTTCTGACCATTCCTCCAACCTTGCCAAGTCCCTTCTCATCCTTTTCATGCCTACTTGTGTATCAACCCTGTTGCAGATGTTTGTGTCATCTGCAAAGAGGCATACTTTTCCTTCCAGTCGCACTGCAATATCACTTAGAAAGACATTAAAAAGGACTGGGCCCAGTACTGAACCATGCAGCACCCCACTAGTAACCCCCTTTCTTCAGAGAGAACTCCGTTTACAATTACCTTCTGAGTCCTGTTGTCCAGCCAGTGTTTTACCCAGGCTACCATCCTGGGACCCACTCCCAGGCTGGTTAATTTGTTTATTAATCTTTTGTGTGGGACTGTGTGAAATGCCTTGCTAAAGTCTAGGTAGGCCATGTCCATATCCCCTTCCTGGTCTACTACTTTGGTCACCCAGTCAAAGAAATCAGTTATATTCATCTGACATGATCTTCCCACTGTGAACCCATGCTGGGTCCTGTGCCCCTCTGGTTTCTAGGTACTCAACAATTCTTTCCTTCAGAAACAATTCCATCACTTTCCCTATGACAGAGGTCAAACTGACAGGTCTGTAGTTTCCTGCCTCTGTCTTGCTCCCACTTTTGTGAAGGGGAATCACATCCACCTTACTCCAGTCCTTAGGTACCACACCATCCTCCCATGATTTGTTAAAAAGGGTAGTCAGTGGTGTCACTAGTTCTCCCCTTAATTCTTTTAGAATTCTTGGGTGAATCCCATCAGAACCTATTGCTTTGTCCACCTTCAGTTTTAGGAGTTCTTTCAGAACCCTTTATTCCGTGAAAGGACTGGGATTGACCCCCTATCCAAAGAGATTCTGTTAATTGGATTATGTGCCTCCCCCTCCTTCGGTTTTGTGAATACTGAGCAGAAGTATTTGTTCAGTATCCCTGCTTTTTCACTATCCCTCTCTGCCCACCCACCGTCCATTCTATTCAGCCTATCGGGTTCATGAGGTGCTTATAAGAAGACCATGTTGAAACATAGAAACATGGAAATTGACTGCAGATAAGGGCCACTTGGTCCATCCAGTCTGCCCATTTTCATTGTGATTGCTTACGCTGCAGACCCTCCTTGGTCTACGGAACTGTCTTTTCCACCCCTCACCCAAATGATTCCCTTGTGCCTATCCAATTATTTTTTTTTTGAATCCCACCACTATTTTCACCCTCGCTGCCTCTGTTGGAAGGTTGTTCTAGGCATCCACCACCCTTTCTGTGAAGAAGTACTTCCTCACATCTCTCAAGAACCTTCCCACAGCCTCATATCATGACCTCTTGTTCCAGAGAACACTTTTCTCTGAAAAATACCTCCCACCTGTACCTTATTTACCCATGTGAGGTATTTAAAGGTCTCAATCATATCTTCTCACTCCCTCCTCACCTCTAGGGTGTACATATTGAGCTCCTTTAGTCTCTTCTCATAGGGCTTTTGATGCAGAAGCTGCACCATCTTGGTAGCCCTTATCTGAACTGTCTCTACTCTGTCTATTTTTTCCTGAGATGTGGTCTCCAAAACTAGACACAATACTCCAGGTGGGGTCTTACTAGTGACCTATATAGGGGCTATGCCACATCTCTCTCTTCCTGCTGGTGATACCCCTACCTATGCACCCAGGCATCCCACTAGCTCTCCCAATTGCCTTGTCACATTATCTCACCACCTTTAGGTAACCTGATGCGATTACCCCATGTCCCTTTCCTGCTTGGTCATTGCAGTTATCTCTTCCCCTATTTTGTACTCCACCCCTGGATTCTGTGGCCCAAATGCATTATTTGTCAGTTTTTTTGCATTAAACCCCAGCTGCCAAACATCTGACCACTACTCCAGCAGTTTAAATCTCTTATCATCCATTGCAATCCCCCCCCCGGAATATCCACTCTGTTGCAGATCCTGGTGTCATCCACAAAGAAGCAGACTTTCCCTTCCAGCTCTTCTGCTATGCTACAAATGAAGACATTAAAGATGATCAGCCCCAACACTGATCCCTGAGGTACTCCACTGGTCACCGTCCCCTCCTCAGAGTGAATTGCATTTACCACCACCCTCTGCCTCATATCCCCTAACCAGTTTCTTACCCAGGTTACCACCTAGTTACCTACCCCCATGCATCCCATCTTGTTTACCAGTCTTCTATGTGGAACGGTGTCAAAGGCTTTGCTGAAGTCTGGGTAGGCCATGTCCATCGCCCCTTTCTGATCCAACACCTTGGTCACTTAGTCAAAAAAATCTATCAGATTTGTTTTGTTTGGCATGCCTTTCCCTCTGTGACCCATGCTCCCTCAGGTCTTACAGTCCACTGGATTCCTGGTATTCCCCAACCCTTTCCTTTAATAGTGTTTCCATTAAATTCCCTACCACTGAAGTCAGGCTGAAAGGCCTCCATTTCACACGTCCAAATGTATGCTGATGACACTGTAATCTTTGCAACAGGTCCTTTTCTTGCACAAATCAAGCCCATCCTCCAAGCTGATTTTGCAAACATGCTGTGCAGGTTCGAGATCAAATTGCTCAAGTGTAATACCAGGAAAATAGTCACAATGGCATTCGGTAATGTCTAGAAGATAGCCAAACTATCCTCACTCCCCTCTTTCTATGACCTAGATAGTACAAAAATAGAAGCCATGGACTCTTGTAAATATCTAGGTGTTTGGCTGAATCCCAAACTAGACTTTTCCTTCCACCTTGATGCAATACACAAAAAGTTCCATCCCAAATTGGGCTTACTGCATAGATATAAGGACAGTCTCTCATTCCCCAGCAGGGTGGAAATAATCACCAAGCTCATCCTCCCGTCCTTTGACTACACTGACATGGTGGCCAGCTCAGCTCCTCAGTCAACTCTCACCAAGCTAGATCCTCTGTTTCATGCCTTCTGCTGCTTCACCACTAATCTCCCCTACTGCATACAGTTCTGCCTTCTCTACCAAACTGTATCTCTCCCGCCACTCGCAAACCTTCACCTTGTGCACTGTGCCTCCTTCATCACCAAATACTGACACAACACCCTTCCCTCATTTTTTTTTTTTATATTTATTGTATTTTTCTGGCAGTGCCTCCTGTCAGAGTCAGCCCTGGTCACGGCCCCTGGGACTCCCACCTATCATCAATTGCAGCTGCTCTCCCATTCACCCCCGGCTTACCCCCCCCCCGGAGGGCAGGGCTGAGGCACTGGTCTCCACTATTCCAGTACCGCAGAACCAGTATCTGCATGGGATAGCATCTGGAGATGGAGGCTAATTGAAGCCCCGGGGAGAGCTTCATGTAGACAGAGGCTCCACCTTGCTTTTTATCCCGTAGGCTGGGGTGGAGACATGCAATGATGTCCAGCGTCTGTCCCAACCCCAGAGAAACTGGATTTTACATCACTACAGGGCAGCAACCAGGCCTCCACCAGGTGTTGCTCCTATTCGATCACAGGACCCCACTTCCCCCCAGAGAAAGAGAACAGTCCTAGGGACACTCAATCCTTCTCCCCCCGGCTGGCCCTCTGATGACCCGGATCTGTTTCTGAACCCGAGTCACTGGTGTCTCAAGTGGAAATCCAACCGCTGCACTGACGGGCTGGCTAACACCCTTCCCTCCTACCTCTCTTCACTGATAACTCCCACCCTAAATTCAGGTTATTTGCTACACTCTCGTGATCATGCTCCATTGCTCAGTTACACCAGCCTCACTCACTCTCTGGGAAACTAGCCTTTGCCTATCGGCTCCCAGCCCTCTAGAACAACGACCCTCTCTCAGCACACGGTTTGCCAACTGCAACATCCCTAAAGAGGTACTTCAGACTTCTTCACCTCCCCCCTTGTCTCTGCTCCCCCTTCCCCATTTAAAACCTCCCTGGCCTCACATACAAACTCATGCCATTCTGCCTACCTGTGCATTGCTCTCTATATATACATATATATATATATATATAGATATATATATATATATGTTCACTTCTCATTGTACATATCATGTATTGCAGTTTAGTTTCACTATGCATAAAATCCACTGTGTCGTTTTCTCTCTTTGCATGTATTTATTTACTGCTGGTTAACAATCCCATGTACCTGAAATGCTTACACAGTGACAATGACGTAAATACCTGTATATTGCAAATGTGTTGTAAATTCCTTCCTTGTTATCCTATTGTCTTAATTGCATACTATGTCCTTATCCCCTGCTCTGGGTTGCACCTGGAAACGAGCCTTGGCTCTGTGCGCCTTTCCCGATTATCAGCTTTTAAATAAATAAATAATTGCTGCCTCCTCTTTGCTGCCACTTTTGTGAAGTGGGACTACATCTGCTGTTCTCCAGTCCTCCGGGACCATGCCAGTCTCCAGTGAACTGTTAAACGAGTCTGCCAGTGGTGCAGCTAGTACATCCCTGAGTTCCCTCAGCACTCTTGGATGTACCCCATCTGACCCCATAGCTTTGTTAACCCTCAGATTAGCAAGTGCTTTCCTGACCCTCTCCTCAGAAAAGGGACTGGTGTCCATTTCTCTCCCTTCACAGCTCCTGGTGCCTTTTTGTGGTCTCTTCCCTTCCCTTTCTAGAAGCATAGAAACATAGAAGTAGTCGACAGATAAGGACCTCTTGCCCCACCTAGTCTGCTCTATAGTCCATTTTTTAATTAAATATGCTTTATTAAAGTTTTTAATAGTAACCTAAAACATGGTAATGCCCTATATTCCATACCTACTGTACCATCACAGACCCTACATGATCTCAGTTCCTCCCCCGCCCCTTGCTTCTAAGGTCCCCTTATGTCTATCCCATGCATGCTTGAATCCTGTTACTGTTTTAGCACCCACCACCTCCACTGGAAGGCTGTTCTAGGCATTCACCACACTCTCCATGAAGAATTATTTTCTCACATCTCCTCTGAGTCTCCCTCTTTCCAGCTTCATAGCATGACCCCTTGTCCTGGTGCATCTTTTTCTATGGAAAATTCTACCTTCCTGTACCTTACTAATACTTATGAGGTATTTGAACATTTCATAATTTCCCCTCTTTCCCCTCCTTTCTTCTAGAGAGTACATATTTAGTTCCTTGAGTCTTTCCTCACAGGGCTTTTGACACAGGCCCTGAACCATTTTGGGAGCCCTCATTTGTACCGCCTCCACCCGCAAGGGTGTAGCTACTGATACACCAAGTAAGCCATGGTGTACCAAGTTCAGTAGCAGGGGTAGCAAACAAGCTGGCCCGCATTGCTCTGCCCTCCCTAGTCCATCGTGTTCAAATTCCTTTGTTTGACCTTGCAGGCTTTTTCTTCTCTCTTTCAGGTTTGTTTTGGGGGAAGGTGGTGGCAGAGTGGACCACGGATGTTGAAGCTGAAGGTCTCAATTAGGTCTGCACGGTCCACCTGAATAGTGATTGCCTGCAACATCTGGTGGGGGGGTGGCAAGTCTGGAGCAGTGAGTTTAAATGCCTCAGCAAAGTCAGAAGCTATACTATTAGTTCAATTGTACTGGGAGCGAGAGAAGCAGTAGAAAACTGAGGAGCAGCAGACGGAAGAACAGACTCAGAGCCAGCTAAAAGAAAAAAAGACTTCATGTGGAGTGGTAAGTGGAGGAAATCTGCCTACCTGTGGGGGAGAGAGAAGAAATTTCTGCCATGGTCTTGGACTCGTGGTGCAGTCAGTGGTGTCTACCAGCAGGCAGCAAGCACCATACTAGCAGTGCAGACAGACAGACAGCAGGTCTAGTGTGGGAATCATCTGACTGGAACAAGAAACCTTCGACTTGAGTCGTGGGGGGGCAGGCATGAATAACAGTAGGGTAGGGGGTAGCAGTGTGGCAGGTTGGTATACAAATCTGAAATGCCTGGCTACACCCCTGCACCCTATCTATATCCTTCTAGAGCTCAGGCCTCCAGAACTGTACACAGTATCGAGGTGGGGTCTTACCAGTGATTTATACAGGGGTCCTCCTTCTGCTGGTGATGCCCCTCCTTATGTACCGAAACATCCTGCTAGCCTTCCCCACTGCTTTATCTCATTGCTTGGCTACTTTCAGGTCATCAGAAATGATTACTCCAGGTTCATTTCCTGTTTGTGGTTGCTAATACCTCCCTGCTCTACTGGTACTTTACACCTGGGTTTATGTGCCCCAAGTGAATGATTTTGTTCTTTTTTGCATTGAAACCCAGCTGCCGTTCCCTTGACCAATCTTCCAGCTTTTTTGGATTGTCCCTCATTCTTTACACACGGCCCCTGGTGTATCCACTGTGTTGCAGATTTTTGAGTCATCTGCGAACAGGCATACTTTCCCCTCCAGTCCTTCTGCAATATCGCTAATAAAAACATTGAAGAGGACAGGGCCTAGTACTGACGCATGTGGTACCCCGCTTGTCACATTGCCTTTTCCAGAGTGGACCCCATTTACCACCACCCTCTGAATCCTATTGCTTAGCCAACTTCTTACCTATTTTTCTACTTTTGGACCTAATCCTAGGGTTGCCCAGCTTGCTCACCAGTCTTCTACGTGGAATGATGCAGAAGGCCGTACTGAAATTCAGGTAGATCACATCTACTGCTCCTCCCTGATCCATGTCCCTGGTCATCCAGTCAAATAACTCAATCAGGTTTGTCTGACAAGGCCTCCACCTTATGAAACCATGTTGCCTTGGAAACTGTAATCCACTGGTTGTAAGGTATTCCCCAATCCTTTTCTCAGTAGTGATTCCGTTTCTTCACCTACTACCAAAGTCAGCCTGACAGATCTGTAATTTCCTGCCTCCTCCCTATTTCCACTTTTGTGAAGTGGGACCACATCTGCCTTCCTCCAATCCCCGGAACTTCCCCTGTTTCTAGTGATAAGTTGAACAGAGCTGTCAGAGGTGCAGCCAGCACTTCCTTGTGCTCCCTCAGTATCCTTGGGTGCACCCCTTCCAGTCCCGTTGCCTTGTCTACTTTTAATTGTGTTACTTCCTTGAGGACTCTCTCCTCTGTAAAAGGACAAGTGTCCACCAGCCTTCCTTTAATGCCCTTGTCCCTTATCTTTGGCCTGTCACCTACCCCTTTCTCCATAAATACTGAACAAGTGGATGTATTTGTCTAAAATGTTTGCCTTTTCTTGGTCCCCTTTGTACAGCCCCCCTTCCTCTTTAATCATACAATCCCTCCTTTTGTCTTCCTTTTCTTGCTAAAATACCTAAAAGTGTCTTGTTCCCTTTAGATACTGCCTTGGCTATTCTTTCCTCAGTTTGCGCCTCTGTGCTCCTTATTGCATTGCCTGCTTTCCACTGTTTTCCCAGATACACTTCCATATCCGCTTCTCTTTGGGTCTCCTTAAACCTTCTGAATGCTACTCTTTCTTGCCTTTACCTTTTCTGCCACCTCCTTCGAGAACAATAACGGTCTCCTTTTCCTTCTGCTTTGGCTTACTTGCTTGATGTAGAGGTTTGTTACCTTTACTATGCACCCTTTAAGTCTGGCCCATTTGCCTTTCACCTGACCCAGGTAATCTCCAGTTATCTCCTCCTTCCAGGTCCCTTTGGAGGGATTATCTCTCCCATCTTTATATAGTCAGCCCTTCTGAAATTCAGGACTCTCATCCTTGTGTGATTGGATTCTGCCACTGTTCTTATATTGAATCACACGGTGCGATGATCACTGGTTCCTAGATGACTTCCCACCCTAATGTCTGCAAAACTGCCCCTATTAGTAAGCACTGGGTCCACTACTGCCCCACCCCGAGTGGGTTCACTGACTAGTTGCCTGAGGAATACACCCAGCATGGAGTCCAGGATGTCTGTACTTCTGGCTGACACTGTAGTAGGGAGGCTCCAATCTACATCTGGCAGATTAATGTCCCCCACCAGCACCACCCCCATTTTTAGCCATTTTGTCAGTTGCTTCTAATATTTCTTTATCTAAGTCTTTCCCCTGTGTCTGAGGCCCATAGATCACACCTGTCTGAATAGCAGCTCCATTTCCTGGTTAGAGTATGACTCACATCACCTCAACACCCCCCTCTGGAATTCTTTGCACCGCTGTCATTTTTATGTTTTCCTTATCATAAAGCACCACTCCCCCTCATTTCCTTCCTTCCTATCCTGTTTCTTTTAAACATTGTGTAATCTGGTATGACTATTTTCCAGTCATGGCTGTCAGTGTACCATCATCCATTAATGGCCACAATATACAGGTCTGCCTCCGCCATGATGACCTCCAGGTCTGGGGTCTTATTTCCCAGACATCTAGTATTGGCACACATGGCTTTTTAGATTGTGTTAGCCCTTTTCTTGTCACTTCCCCTTTTTTCCAGCTGTTCACCCTGCTTCACCTTTTTATTTTGACTGTTTCTCTCTCCCCTCCTCTTTTGCTAACCCCCTTGCTACCTTGATTGTCTTGTATCCCGGTTGGATTCTCTCCTCCTGGGATCCCTCAATTTTCTAACACAGCCTATGGGGGGTACAGTTACTCTCTCCCATTTGTCTTTCTTCCCCCCTTCCCCCTTGTCTAGTTTAAATGTCCATCAAAGTCACATTTAAACTGTCAACAGAGGACTGCTGTTCCCCTCCTGGGTGAATGCTGGCCATCCCCCTGGTATAAGATCTGATCCCTCCAGGTGGATCCCCAGTCCCCAGTGTAGCCATACCCCTCCTCCACTCCATGCACCATTCCTTCAACCATAAGTTGAAAGCCTTAGTGCAGAACTCCCTCTCCTTCCCCTTGTAGTAGGCAGGGAGCACTTCCATAAAGGATATTTATTTATTTATTTATTGAAATGTTTCACAAGGAAGGCACACTGAGTGACAAGTTGTTCATCTCCCAGTGTGACCTGGGGGGAAGGGGTACAATAGGACTGAAATATTAAACATTCAAATTACAAGATCAACATTAACATACAGTTCTAAGGCAGGTGTTACAAGCAGTGGTACAACAGTTTTGCGCACAACAGGCAGAAAAAGTGGTCAATAAAAAGTGCCAGGTTAATGAGTAAACAAGTGCTTACATAAAAGTAAAGAAAGGGGGTCAGGAAAGCGGTGAAGGGGGAAGAGTCATGTTCAAGTTATACTCAAGCTACAAGATCAACATTAAAATACAGTTTCAAGGTAGTTGTTACAAACAGTTAAAAGAGTTGTGCATAATATGTAGAAAAAGTGAATCAATAATAAGTGTCAGGTTAGTAACAAGAGCTTACATGTAGGAAAAGGGTGAAAGGAGATGGAGGGGTGAGGTGGAGATATGTAGGGGAGGGGATGTGAGTAAATGAGGGATACAAGCCACTGGGGGAGTAGGAGAGTGACCCGTAGAGAGCATTTGGCATCCCTTACATTCTGTGAGAGATCAAGGGAAGCCAGTAAGGGGGTGAGCCCATGCTACCTGCCTAAGACCCTATCCCAGTTGCCTAAACTATTCCTGCACTTCTCCTGCCACATCCATAGCATGGTCACTCATCCCCAGGTGGACAATGACATTCCGCCCCCTTCCTTCCTTCCTTCCTTCCTTCCTTCCTTCCTTCCTTCCTTCCTTCCTTCCTTCCTCCCTCCCTTCCTCCCTTCCTCCCTTCCTTCCTTCCTTCCTATTACCCTCACAATCCATTGGCTACAGTTCCCATCCCTCCAAGTCATTGTGACAGGTAGGCTCTTTACCTACCTCTCTACCCATTTTCATTCCCCAACTCTATCCCCACGACAATAGACTCCACCACCAGAAGTTGCTTCCTCCTTCTCCAGGGTCCACTGTCCTCTCCCCTAGGGACTCCACTAGAGAGGGCCCCCACATCCTCACTGTCCACTACATCAGGTGCCCCTTTTCAGCAGTCCTGCTCCAAAAGAACAGTGTGGGAAATTCATAGTGGTAGTGGCTGAAGAATGTGCCTGTGACCCAGTCCTCCCAGCCTTCCAGATCCCACCACTCCGCCCTCCTTGAGCCCTCTATAGTCCAACTGCTGCTCCCTTCTGGCACCCTTTGAGGCAGTGGTGTCTGGCTTGGTGGTCCCTGGGTGGGAGAAATGGTCCCAACTCCTTGTCAACACAACTTTGAGTCTAGCTGCATTTTTCTGACTCTCAGCCAGCACTGGCTGGAGCCTAGAGACCTGCTCCCTCCACCCAGAGGGGCTCACGCAGTTGGAGCAGCACTGTAGTCTCCAGAAGGTCTCAATGTAGACTGCTGCCCCTCAACCACTGCATTGCACCACTCCCCACATTTCCTTTTTCCCTACTCTTCTTGTGCTTTCTGTCCTCCTTTCCCAGAACCTAGTTAGACTATCCTACTAACATCGAGGAACAGCAAGCCCTGAAACATACTGATACCCAGTAACAATTTAACAGCAAGCTCCAAATCCCTGCAACACACTAATACCCATGAACTGTTTAACAGCAAGCCCTTAAACTCAGAAACACACCAATATTCAGCAACCATTTAACAGCAAGGCCCTAAGGGAGTATTATGGCATACTAAAATGCCATTGCCCGAAAATGATATCCCAACAGTCAGAAATTTCCAGCAGCAGAGTTGGCAATCAAAAAATAAGGGGGGGGGGGACATAGAAAAAAACACCATGGGCAATTCCCAACTGTTGGGGTCATAATTTTTGGACTCCTAGGGAGTCGGGCAATGGCATTTCAGTATGCCGTGGTAAATCCAGCCCTAATCCCTGCAACACACTAACACCAATCAACCATTTAACTGCAAGCCCCTAAACTCAGAAGAAGAATAATACCCTGCAACTGTTTAACATCAAGCCCCTAAACCCCAAAAGACACTAATACCCAGCTACAGTTAAACAACAAGCCCCTAAACCCAGAAACACATTCACACCTAGCAACCATTTAATAGCAAGCCCCCAAACCCACAAACACAATAATACCCAGTAATCATTTAACAGTAAGCCCCTAAACCCCAAAACATACTAATACCCAGCAACAGTTTAATATCAAGCCCCAAACCCATAAATACAATACCCAGCAACCATTTAACAGCAAGCTCCTAAACCCTGAAACACACTAATACACAACAACAGTTTAGCAGCAAGCCCACAAACCCACCAACACAATAATTCCTAGCAACCATTTAACAGCAAGCTCCTAAACCCTGAAACACACTAATACCCAGCAACAGTTTAATAGCAAGCCCCCAAACCCACAAATACAATACCCAGCAACCATTTAACAGCAAGCACCCAAACCCCAAAACACACCAATACCCAGCAATCATTTAACAGTAAGTCCCTAAACCCTGAAACACACTAATACTCAGCAACAGTTTAATAGCAAGCCCCCAACCCATAAATACAATACCCAGCAACCATTTAACAGCAAGCCCCTAAACTCTGAAACACACTAATACCCAGCAACAGTTTAATAGTAAGGCCCCAAATCCACCAACACAATAATACCCAGCAACCATTTAACAGCAAGCCCCTAAACCCAGAAACACTAACACCTAGTAACAGTTTAACAGCAGGACCCCAAATCCACAAACACAGTAATACCTAGCACCCATTTAAAAGCAAGCTCTTTAATCCCAAAACACACTGATACCCAGTAACAGTTTGATAGCAAGCCCACAAACCCACAAACACAATAATACCCAGGAGGCATTTAACAGCAAGCTCCTAAACCCTGAAACACACTAATACCTAGCAACAGTTTAATACCAAGCCCTCAAACCCATGACAACAATAATACCCAGCGTCTGTTTAACAGCAAGCCCCTAAACCCGGAAACACACTAATACCCAGCAACAGTTCAGTAGTAAGCCCCAAACCCACAAACATGATAATACCCAGCATCTGTTTAACAGCAAGTCCCTAAACCCAGCAGGACCCCAAAACCACAAATACAATAATGCCTAGCAAACATTTAACAGCAAGCCCCCAAACCCCAAAACACAATAATACCCAGCAACCATTTAACAGCAAGCTCTTAAACCCTGAAACACACTACTACCCAACAACATTTTAATAGTAAGCCCTCAAACCTACCAACAGAATAATATCCCAAAACCATTTAACAGCAAGCCTTTAACCCCAACAACACAGTAATCCCCAGCAATAGTTTAACAACAAGCCCCTAAACCCACATACACAATAATATCCAGCAACAGTTTCATAGCAAGCCCCACAGATCAGAAAAACACTACCCCCCCAAAATGCTTGGCAGCAAGCCCCCAAAGTACAACACTAGAACAACGCAGGTGTACCTGGGATCTGTCGGACAGGGGTCATGGCTGTTGGCTGTCTCCTTGGCTGACTTCGGCAGATTTTAGTTATTACTGTCCTTGGTGCATATCCTTAGCATGAGGGCCGCAAGTGGAGGGCTGAATGGCAAGGTAAGTGTTAAGTAAGTTGCTGTAGAGTGAGGGAAACCTCCTGGTAGCACCAGATTAGTGCCCAGTGAAGCAGGAGAAACAATTTCACTCTGGATCTGGCGGCTGATTGGATAGTCCCAGATCCAACACAGAAGCAGCCTCCAAAGCTGAGCTCCAGCTTCAGGAGCTCCAAACTCTCTGTCTCTCTGTGCGAGGCAGTGGTGGGGCTCAATCTGCTGTAAGCCTTTCCAGCCTTGATTACTGCAGTGGAGGTCTCCACTCTTCAACTGCTTTCACTGCAGCACAGTGTTGTCCTTAAAAAGCCTTCTTCTATTGAGGGAAACTCCCTGATATTAGTCGACTGATGTACAGTGAAGCAGGAAGCTCAGCTTAACTCTAGATCTGGTGGGTGATGGCATAGCCCCAGATCCAACACAGAAGCAGCCTCTTATGTTGAGCTCCAGCTTCAGGAGCTCCTATCTCTGTCTCCACGTACTGAAGGGAGGGCAGCTCAATCTGCCATAAGCCTTCCTAGCCATGATGACTGCAGTAGCGGTTTCCTGTCTTTTGAAAATTTGGGGTCAAAATATTGAAAAACAAAAAGTTTATGAAGGTGTGTTGCAATTTGTCAACACTTGCCCATAACTTTGGTAATTTTTTATATTTTGACCCCAAATTTTCAATATAGCCATTTTTTCACACCACCTTATGAATCTGATAGCTATTGTTTTTCAAATCCTGACCATAATGTGTTTTTGCACCTGTGGTGCGTAGTTGCATTTTGTCCAGTATTTTATATATGACACCTGTCATGTTCCAGGGGGAGTCATAAAAAGACTATTTTGACCATTAAAATGGTTGTTGCCCCAAAGCTCCTATATACTTTATTGCACATCCCTTTGGTGCTCCTGGCAACATGGGTGACAGCTATAGATAAGATGTTCTCTAATTTCCTGCGGGAAAAGGTCAAACCTAGATATAGCAGAAATAAATTATACGCACACTGGAAACAAGGGTGTTGGAACCTCCCTTGGATAGAAGGGTATAAATTAGAATATCTCATAGCACAGGCTATGGTCTGGCTTCTCCCATCGTGGGGCAATAATCCACAGTGGATTGAGATGGAGTCAGAAAGGGCCGGGCAGAGGAACCTAGCTACCCTGCTGTATTCCCCTTTACCCCAGCCTTTGCGGGATCATCCCATCATATCGGCCTCTGTCTCGGCATGGCATTCGGTCCATTAGAAAATAAAGGCTAATCCTTATCCACTGGCAGAAATGCCAGTATGGCATAATGATGCCCGTATGATAGAGGGGAAAACATTTCTCTGGGGAGACTGGGTAAACAAGGGGAATTTTAGACTAGTTCAGGTTCTGGATGATGGTGAACAAAATATGAAATCTTTTAAAGAATTAGATGTTGAATACCACCAGGGGCCCAAGACCTTTTGGCAATATTTGCAGTTAGTAGTGTGGTACAAACTTACATCAAGCATTGCCATGGGGCATGACGGAGCAACCCAACCCCCCTTGCTAGCTGGCTATTGGTCAAGAAGGGAGTAGTTAGCAGCATCTATTCAGCCCTTATGTCACAGCTCCCCTCTGGATCTAATACAGACAAGGCTAGATGGGAAAAGGCTTTTAATTAGGCTATATCAGAGGAGCAATGGTTACTATGTTGAAGGGAAGCCCACAGAAATCTCTCGGATGCTCACAGCCAGCTAATACAGCATAAAATACTCTCACTGGTACCACACCCCAACCATACTCTATTGCATGCATGTGGTAGACATGGACCTATGCTGGAGGTGCGATGCTCCGATTGGGGATTTAGCTCATATCTTATGGCATTGTTCAAAGCTCTCATCTTTTTGGATAGCAGTTTCCGGCCTTGCTGAAGAAATACTGGGAGCTACAAATGGCTTGTCACCTATGCTTTGGATCCTGGGTTTGATACCTCAGGGCTTGAAGCTGCCCAAGCTGCAGACCCAATGGCTATCAATATTTAGCCTTCAGGCTAAATGACTAATTCTAAGCCACTGGAGCTCTATAGAGATTACCTCTATATCTGAGCTATGTAATTCAATGGCCCTCATTGCCAAGTTAGACCGTTTATCTCATATAGCAACAGAACAATGTCCAAATATCACGTCTGCTGGGGCCCCTATATGGCTTTTCTTTCCCATTGAGCAGGGGTAGGCTGACTGCCAGACGTCACCCCCTAACAGGTGATTATCTAAATTAAAGGCAAGTGACTGGCAACCCTAGACTCTGGGTTTAAACATAGTATCAGACCTTCTGTGCATATTTATCTTTAACAAATAAGTACATGTTGCCTGCGAAAGTTTTGCTCCTTTTGATTAGCTTAAGGTAAGAACAAGTTATCTTCCTGGTGAGATAATGCCTCAGTTTAAATGTACTAGAGTTTTGTTCCCCCTTCCATACATACTAGATAAATGTTTAAGATAAAATAAGGGACTACAGAGGCCCACTCCTTCAGAATTACCCTATGGCGAATATTGTAAGCAATCATATACTGTAGTCATATACCTATGTATGATGTAATATTGTAGAGATGTTATGCCATGCTTGTACCACTCTCACACAAGATATTATATATGCTGTGTATTATCCATAGTCCAGAATATCTCATTATATGTAAGTTGTTCAGAACAGTGACTAAAGCTCTGAAGTGTAGCTGTATGTACCTTACTGATGAAACCAATAAAACAGTACTAACTGAAAAAAAAGACTATTTTGAAATTTAGAGGTTAAAATGTCACAAAAAAAATGATGAAGTAATGTTGTTTGCAGAGACAGCTGTTGGCCCAGAGATCACTGTGCTGCCTTCCCTTCCCAGTGACCTGAGTTCCGGTGTGAGCTCTGTGAGCCAGCTGACTGGAATGAGTCTGTGGGAAGGCCCTGTGGTGTGGTGCAGCCTCTGCCCCAGCCCAGGAAGGGACAGAAACATAGAAACAGAGAATTTGCTGGCAAATAAGGACCACTTGACCAACCTAATCTGCTCATTTTTCTCTATAGTATCTCAGCAGACCCTGCTTAATTTTTGGCCCATTTACACAGCCCCCTTTCCCTTTCCCTAAAATTCCCATATGCCTATCTCATGCATTCTTGAACAACTCCACTGTTTTTACCCCCACCACCTCCACTGGAAGACTGTTCAAGGAATCCACCACTCTTTCTGTGAAGAAGTACTTCATCACATCTCTACTGAATCTACCCCACTCCAGCTTCTTGTCATGCCCCTTTGTCCCTGAACACCTTTTATTCTGAAAAATACTTCCTTCCTGTACCTAATTTGAATCCATGAGGTTTTAAAGGTCTCTACCATACCTCCCCTCTCTTCCAAGGTGCACATATTTAGGTCATAAAGTATCTCCTTGTAGGGTTTATGATGCAGACCATGCACCATTTTAGTTACTTATGTCCTTCCAGAGATGCAGGTTCCAGAACTGGAGACAGGTGTGGTCTTACTAGCAACCTATACAGAGGTAATATCATATCCTTCTTTCTGCTAGTGATACCCTTCCCTATACTCCCCAGTGTCCCACTGCTACCATGTTGCACTGCCTAGACATCTTCAGGTCATCCGATATGATTATCCCCAAGTCTCTGTCTTGCTTGATGGTCATCAGTGGCACTCTTCCATTTTGTATTTTGCCTCTGGTTTTCTTTGCCCTAAGTGTATTACTTTGCACTTTTTTGCATTGACACCTAGTTGCCATACCCTTGACCACCCCTTGAGTTTTCTCAGGTCTCTGCTCACCCCTTCCACCTACTGGAGTGTCCAGCCTACTGCAGAATGTTGGTGTCATCTGCAAAGAGGCAGACCTTACCATTCAGCTCCTCTGCAATGTCTCATAAATACATTAAAGAGGGCCAGTCCCAGCGCTAGTCACTGAGGCACCCTACTGGTCAACCTCCCTTCCTCATAGTGAACTCCATGTAGCACCACCCTCTGCTGCCTATCCCCTAACCATTTTTTTCCCAGTTTACCCCCTTTGGACCCACTCCTAAGCTACCCAGCTTGCTTACAAGCTTCCTATGTGGAATGAAGTCAAACCCCTTGGTGAAATCCAGGTCGGCTAGGTCCACTGCTCTACCCTGATCTATTTTCTTTGGTTACCCAGTCAAAGAGCTCTATCAGATTCATTTGACATGACTCCTCCCCAGCTTGAATCCATGCTGCCTTGGGACTTGTAACCCATTGGACTCAAGACAGTCCACAATTCTTTCCTTCAGCAGTGACTCCCTTAACTTTCCCCCCACTGATATCAGGCTGACTGGCTTATAACTGCCATCATGTTATCTGCTACCACTTTTGTGGAGAGGGACCACATCTGCCCCCCTCTAGTCCTCTAGAACCACTCCAGTTTCCAGTGAGCTATTGTACAGAATTGTCAGAGGTGCAACCAGTACCTCCCTGAGCCCCCTCAATGCCCTTAGATGCATCCTGTTTGGTCTCATAGCTTTGTCCATTTTCGGATTAGGAAGTCCCTACAGGACACATTCCTCTGAAAAAGGACTAGTATCTGTCTCCCTTCCTCAAATGCTTTTTACTTTTTTGTGGCCCCTCTCCTTCTCCTTCTCCTTCTCCTTCCTCAGTGAAGCATTTGTTCAGCATGTCTGCCTTTCCCTGATCCCCCTCTGCACAGTCCCTTCCCCTTTTCCTTTTTAACTTTAGGATCCCTCCTCTGGTCTTCCTCCTTTCGCTTACATACCTAACAAGCATTTGTCAATGCCGAATGTTTGCTTGCTGGCATTGGCAGTGGTAGTGTAAAAGTTACAGAGCTGCGTAATAGGAATGGCAGTGAAGTATTGAACTGAAGCCAACCCCACCACCACCCTGCAGAGTGACAGGCATTGGGGTGTGCCTTTGGGTCGTCAGGCATAACGGCCACGCCATTTCACCACACCGTACCCTGCAGACACTGACAAGTGTCACGGTGTGCCTTGGGGTCTTTGGTCCTTATGCGCACCTCATTCCATTAGGAAATACAGTGGGATGGGTGTGATATAGGAGAATGGGGTGAACTTTGGGGCTGAAGAGTCCAAGGCATACCTTAATGCTTCTCACTGGCTGCAGGGTGTGGAATGGTATAAGCATTACAGGCAAGAATCCCAAGTCACACCCCTGATGCCTGTCATTCTCTACAGAGTTGGGCGTTATGGTTGGACCCTAATACCTCAGGCATTTATTGGTATTTTCACTCCAAATGTTCAACATGGTTTTTTTGTGACTCCATCTCATGAAGAGGGGGAATATCAGTTTCTTAGCTGAAAGCTGCTTATGCACAGTGACTATGGCATTTAGCACCACAGGTGAAAAAACATTCCGAACAGGATGTAAAAAATGACAGCTGTACTGTTCATGGGGAGGTGTAAAAAATGGCAATGTTGTAAATCTGAGGTAAAAATATTTAAAAAAATGGTAAAGTCATGAGTGTACATAGAAACTGTGTAACGCACACCCGTAATATAATTAAGTTGGGGATTTTTTTTACAGCAGATTGTCAACTCAGGCATTTTGGTACCTCCGATCACGAACAGTGTCACTGTGATTTTCTTTATCTGTCCCGAACAATGATTTCCCACAGCGACCACGCATCTCTGCACTGAAAGTGTGAAAACACACTTCGGCCATGTTGTGAAAAATGACAGCTGTACTGTAAATAAGGCAGTGTGGAAAAATGCCACTGGCGAAAATCTGGGCTTAAAATATTACAAAGTCATGAATTTACGATGGTGCGTGGAAACTGTGCAATGCTCACTCGTAACAGTCATTTTATGGACTTTTGTCACCAAATTCTCAACATAGCCATTTTAAGACCTCTGCTCATGAACAGTGTAACTGTGATTTTCTTAATCTGTCCCAAACATTGCTTTAGCACACCAACAGCACCATTGTGCGCTACATGTGCGAAAACACATTTTGGGCAGCATATGAAAAATGGCAGCTGTACTGTTCATAAGGAAGTGTAATAAAATGGCAATGTTGAAAATCTGGAGTGAAAATATTAAATTTGCAAACTTATGAGCATGCATAGGAACTGCGCAACGCACGCGTGAAACAGTGATTTTTAGGAATATTTTCACCAAATTTTCAACATAGCCATTTTAAGACCTCTGCTCATGAACAGTGTCACTGCAATTTTCTTAATGTGACCCATACATTGATTTCTACATCGACTGCGCCATTGCGCGCCACGGCCCAGATATTCAAAAGTTGGCTGTGCCATGCTATAGGGTTGGCGCCTAAAGTCCGGAACTTGCTCCATTCTGCCATATTCAGCAGGAGGCAGTTGCGCCACAGAAAACATGCTGAGCAACAGCGCAATGCAAATGAATGCATGCTGAACTGAGAGGGAGGACCGATGCATAAACTGCACAGCCCGATATTCAGCAGGGCTGTGCAAAGATTCTGAGCACAACTCACCTGTGCCTGCACAACTTTGAGCCAAAAAAGGCTTGTTGAGGGCCACCACAGGTGAGCTGCTGCATTGCAGGGCGCAACACAGCAGCTGCCACCCGTGGCTGGCCCCAAACCAGTCCCTGTGGTTTCCGCAGCCGATCGCTGGCAGCTGATGAAATCTTCACCACCACCCCTCACTGGCCTGATCGCAGGCATGGTTTAATCTCCCCCGACCAGCCCGATTGCGGGCAGCAATGTGGCTCCCCACAACGTATCCCTGGTGGTCCAGTGTGCGAAAAGCCGATCCCGATCACGCACAGTGGTTTTGCTTAATAAACCCCCGCTGAATTCATCCCTGGTGGTCCAGTGGCACATTCTGATGGTAGGATTTATATGTTGAACAAGCCCCGAACATAGCCCTGGTAGCTGATGTCCCCCACCCCCACAACCACGACCACCACCCGCCCTCCCCGGCAGCCGGCAGGTGGCAGATCCTAATTTGTTCGCTTCATCGACCGATTCTGTAGGCTGCACACCTATTTGTGCAGTAGCAAGAGCCACGGGCATGTAGCCTATACCGCATAGACAGTCCAGATTTGCGGAATGAATACATTCATTCATTCATTCACAAAACTGACTCGCCTTTATGTATGGGCTGCACGCCCATTGGCTCTTGCTCTGCACCATGGGCGTGGCAGCCCCTACTGGGCAGTCAGTCGGTGGAGCGGCGGGCGGCAGGCGGTGGATGCTGCCGCCACCGCCGCCGGGGAGGGGTGGTGGGGCTTCATCGGGTGGGGGCAACACTAGCCACCAGGGCTATGTTTGGGGGTTTGTTCAACATATACATCCCATGATCGATGTGCCACTGACCACCAGGAAAGAATTCGGCAGGGGGTTATTAAGCAACCGCTGCCCGTGGATCGGGCTTTCGTCCACTGACCACCAGGGATGACTGCGGAGAGGGGGTTCTAAACAACTACTGCCCGTGATCAGGCTTTTTGGTCCACTGGACCACCAAGGATACGTTTGGGGGGGAGCCACATTGCTGCTCGCGATCGGGCTGGTGGGGGGGATTGAACTATGCCCACGATCGGGCCAGTGGGGGGTGGTGGTGGGAACTGTACACTGTTTTGCCCGCGATCGGGCTGCAGGAGGCGTCGGTCCCTGATGGCTGCTGCCTGGCAGGGTGCCAGGCGCTAGTCCTAGGGGATCGGCGCACCTGCATGCTAATGGCATGCAAATGGGGCCATAATCAGATGCAAATGGCCCCCCCCGTGCCTTGCATGAATTATGGCCCCATTTGCATGTCACCTTTTGAATATGGGGATTTTGCGTATGGCGCAATGGTACTTGTGCCACCGCAAGTTGAATGCTCCACTCTGACAACTTGCGGTGGCGCAAGTTCCACTGTGCCATGCACAGTGGCTGTGGCCAGGGGGTGACAGTCAAAGGAGTTGCTCAAGGGCACAGCTCCTTTGAATATCATTCTGGACACACCCCTACGCAACTATTTTGTGCAGTGCAAGGGCTTACACCACAAAATAGCGCAGTTTGAATATCCAGCCCTACATGGGCGGAAACACATTTTGGGCAAGATGTGAAAAATGACAGCTGTACCGCTCATGAGGAGGTGTGGTAAAATGGCAATGTTGAAAATCTGGAGTGTAAATATTGAAAATTCGCAAACTTACGAGCGTACATAGGAACTGCACAACGCGCGTTCATAAAACAGTCATTTTTTGGAATTTTTTCACCAAATTTTCAACATAGCCATTTTAAGACCTCTGCTCATGAACAGTGTCACTGTGATTTTCTTAAATTGTCCCGTACATTGATTTAGCACACCGACTACGCCATTGTACACTACATGGCCGGAAACATGTTTTGGGTGAGATGTGAAATTTTTCCACCAAATTTTCAAAATAGGCTTTTGAGAGCCCACCTTATGAACACTTGGCAGTGTCATTTATTAATCGTCCCGAAGGTGATTTTGCGCAGTGATCATGCAAATCACCCTTCGGCCCGAATAACGCCATGACAGTGACATCATTCATGAGAAGGGGTCCCAAAAACCCTATGTTGAAAATTTGGTACAAAAATTCCAAAAAAAATGCCTGAGATATGCAACAAAGTTGAAAACCCCCTATCTAGCCCATTATACAGCTTACCAGCATTTCCTCAGTTCACGGTCGGCTTTGAAGAGTGCAGATGTGTTCCTAGTCCATCGAAGATCGTTGCGCCGAGGTCCAGAGGTATGTATGGGGTGAGGGGGGTGTGGGGAGGCAGGGTGTGCAGTGAGTGGGTGCGGGTTGTGGGAAGGGGGCCAGGGAGACTACGTGGGACCGTTTTTTCTTTACAGGTGTTCTTTTTGTTTCCAATGATGACGCAGGATGTTTGCCATGCTGGGGTGGGCTCCCAGCATAGCACAAGGATGGTTGGGGGGGCATTCAGCTGATGGGGGATTGGGCACCCCCATCATCCAGAGCATTGATTGCCATGCTGGGGTGGGCTCCCAGCATGGCACCCAGTACTCGGGGGGGAGGTGAGGACAGTGGAGCCAACAGGGGATTGGGCACCCCCTGGCTATATCATGAGTTGCCACGCTGGGATGGGCACCCAGCATGGCATTTGGAAGGCTTTGGGGGTGGGGAGCACAGCACAGCCGACGGGGGATTGGGCACCCCGTCGGCTACTCTACAATGTGCGTGCATGCAGAGGTGCACACGCCTGCGTGTGAGGTGGAGCTGCGCGATGAGCAAGCGACATCTTATCACTGCTCACTGAAGCGTAGCTCCCTTTGAACTGTATGCCACTGCATTTTGAGCTTCGAGACAGCTCCATCATGCATTGGCTTACAGGCGCGCACTGCAACACACTGATTGAATTGGAAGAGCGGGTGAACACCTCTGAAATCTCGGATGATGGCACTATGTTTCTTGCACATGCAAGCAAACATAACGAACATAATAAATGTATCTTAATTTTGAAGACCGCTTTTTTCTTTTATGCGTATATGTGACGATGAATGAGGGATCCACTCACTGTAGATCAAGGGAGGATGTGAAATGGTGCAGGTACATGTGGGGGTGAACAAAGTGGTAGACAGTAAGCCCTACCAGAGCTTCAGGCTGATGTAGCACAGCGATACATGGAGGGGTTGAACAAAGTGGTAGATAGTAAGCCCTACCAGAGCTTCAGGCTGATGTAGCACAGCTGGACTAAGGCAAGGGAGGAAATGGTACAGGTACATGGGGGGTGAACAAAGTGGTAGACAGTAAGCTCTACCTGAGCTTCAGGCTGATGTTGCACAGCTGGACTAAGGCAGAAGCACCCACGGCATGTTCTTATAGTCCTCATAGTCCATTTATGTTCTTACAGCGTGATTGCCAAACTGAGCCAAGATGTAAAACAGACACTAAAATGTCAGGTTTATTTCAGGTGACCATGTTCTTATAGTCCCCATTTATATGTCCGCTTATGTTCTTATAGCGTTGATTGCCTAACTGAGCCAAGATGTAAAACAGATACTAAAATGTCAGGTTTATTTCAGGTGACCAGGATCGTAGTGGGGAGAGGGGGCAAGTGAAACAATGTCCTGAGAATGTGCTTAAACTTACTAACCGTTGCTGTGCCAAGGAGTGATACAATCGTCCAGAATCCTATATGTTTAAATTATGTTTGCAGCCTAAAGGTGCTTAGGTGGATTGGCATTTACATTACTCAGTGGCAAATCTTTTTCATACTTTTTGTGATCAGCGGTTAAGATATAACCACTAACTGATGAGACACTTAGGGGCATGAAACTGTGCTACCAGCAAAGTTGCATTTGCAAAGCCCTGAATATTATTCTGTTGATAATGAAATGAAAACTGTCAGCTGATAACATTCAGCCACTGTCCATTGCACAGAATAGACATCTCACTGATAGATCTGGAGCAAAGGGACATGCACTTGCCAATAACACCACTACAACTTCAAACATGGAAGAAAGAAGTTCATGCACTTTCATCGCTGTTAACTTTTTCAGCATTTTAAAACAGTTACTTAGCATCTGCACTAAGATGTTACACGTCGCTGAACTGAATTGTGACACCAGAATCCCTGAGATCAACATTTGTCAGCAAAAGTGAATTGAAAAAATCAATAGATGTATAAAATGGTAAGTGACATGAGTCAATAACAACATATCTGCACGTAATACTTGGCTTAAAATTTGAGCACCATCATATTCCGCACCACAGCGTCAAACAGGGATGCCATTTATAATTCAGCTAATGTCAAGCAGTTTTTGAGCCATAAAAAGTATCACTGTATAAGTATGGTGGCAGCAACAGGATCAGGAAATTATGAAATAAAATGTAACAGCACCCCTGCCGGCCATATGTTGCGCTGAGTGGAGGAGTGATGAGCACCTAGGTGGGCTGTTAGGTGCTCTTAGATTCACCGGAGAAAAGGGTGGCTTCAATTGTGAGCTACGGTTGAATTTGTGTTTTCTTTTTCTATACCAAGTTTTCGCTATTTTGTTAGGGCACATGTCCAACCCTAAGATGTTTAGGGTCACAAGGTGATGTGACTTCATTGAGCATCTGATTTGAGAAAGAGCTGTGTGATTCTATCTAAATGCCAGCTCACGGCAATTCAGAGAAAAAAAAAATATTTTGAAGCTGCATTACCAGACTAAGTGTGCAGTTTAGTGAATTACCACACAGGGATGTATACATGACAGCACTAAAAGGCGCATTAAAGTGCTTCAGTCATGAAAACCTCCCCCGCTGGCTGCTGCTTTAATGCATAGCAGTATGTTCTCCTTTGTGCATTCTGGCTATTCTTTGCTTCAGCTGCAGGTAGTACAGTATGCTCAAGTTCATTTGCATAGGTTTTAGCAGCGAGGAGTTCACATTGACAGAGTCTAGTAAGAGAAAATGCTTGGAATTACACATACAAAGTCTGAGTTTTCACATCAAATGCTGAGGTATTTTTTTTCTGGAGGATTAGAACCCATGGAGTCCATGAAGGTGTGCTCTGGAGAGCTGGTGTGTGTAAGGACTGTTAGGCACCCACACATTTTGGTGGTCCTGCTTTGGCAGGGAACAGTTTAATAAAGTAATAATGTGTGGCTTGTCTCTCTAAGCTAGACAAGACTACACCATTCTATCAGGCAACCGACACAGTTGATCTGTGTGTGGGGGGGGGGAGGAGCTGCTCACTGAAGCGTAACTCCCTCTTTCAACTGTATGCCACTGCATTTTCAACTGCTGTCATAGACAGCTTCAGCAGTGATTGGAGAACTGTGACCACGCCTGCAACCACACTGACTGAATTGGAAGATGCTGACACACCTCTGAAAAACTCAGATGATGGCACTATGCTTCTTGCACATGCGTGCAAGCAAACATAAAAATGCCTTGTCCCCTTTCATCACCACCTGGGCTAGTCTCTCTTCAGTTTGCACATTTGCATTCCCTGCTTCCCTCTGTTTGCCTTGATACACCTCCCTGTCTTTCCTCTGCATCTCCTTATACCTTCTGAATGTTACCCTTTTAGCCCTTACCTTTTCAGTCACCTCTTTTGAGAACCATAGTAGTCTCTTTTTCCTCTTGTTTTTGCTCATTTGCTTGATGCAGAGGTTTGTTGCCTTCCCTATGACCCCTTTTTAGCTTTGCTCACTGTTCCTCTACCACACCCAGGTCATCCCTGAGTCATTCACTCCTCTTTTTAAAATCTGCCCTCCTGAAGTCCAGGACCCTTACCGCAGTGTGGTTCAGTTCCACAGCCATACTTATATTGAATCACACTGTACAGTGATCGTTGCTCCCTTGGTGGCTTCCTACAGTACCTTGATGTCTGTAACACTGTCATGTTAATGAATACCAGGTCCAGTATTGTCCCATGATGAGTGGGTTCTTTGAATAGTTGCCTAAGAAAAACTGTCTGCAGGTACTCCAAGATGTCACAACTGCTAGCTGAAACCACAGCCTGGAAGTTACAATCTACCTTAGCTCAGTGTGCCTCTTCTGGTTCAATGTGTGGTGCATAGCATAGTGCTTGTGTATACTTATGAACTTGAATGTTGTGGATTTAAGGTTATGAACTTGGAATTTGGATTTTTTCTATTTCCATCCTCAGGAGGAATGCTGGGTAGATGTAGGAACAGAGGCCCAGCATCAAGGGTGAGATAAGAGTGCCAGAGGCAGAGGAGGCCAGGGAAGATAGTGGGCAATTTCAAAATGCTTGAAGCTGAGCAATGGAAGTGCTGATGTTAAATAGGGGATGTGTGAGGAGCTATTTCCCCCATTAAACCTCGGGCTTTCAGCCCTCCCATTCAATGTGTGGTGCATAGCGTAGTGCTTGTGTATACTCATGATCTTGAATGTTATGGATTTAAGGTTATGAACTTAGAATTTGACATTTTTCTATTCCCACCCTCCGTAGGAATGCTGTCTAGGACAAGAGGACCAAAAGATTGAGAACGGTTCGATTACCTCCCTCAGCTCCGGAGAGTATGATCAGTAGCACGCAGGAGAGGAAAAAACTCTGTGGGGGAAACCTCCTGGGACCCATGGCTACTGACCTGCCTGTCCTCTGGGCAAACTACAAGGAGATAATCCTAAAAGATGTGGACTGAGATTTGGCTCTGGTTATGTCTAAGAGTTTTTTTTTTTTTTTTTGTAAAATATTTTTGTTACGTGAACTTAATCTTACAAACCCTAAAACGTTCATAACTTTGAGCATTACAACACCTGCTCAGTATATCTGATGGATACATGTCATTCAGCTCTTTGTTTGTCATGCAGATTTGAGTATTATGTACTTCCGCTTTTCAAACAACACATGTAGTGTAATAACTCTCTTTTTTCATATCACTTTTCCATCATAGTTTCATTATCCTTTGATGATCTTTTGCACCTGGGGATGTCATTTTTGCCTTCTTTCCCCTATACATTCATATGAAGATCTCTGCCATTGCCATATCAATCTTGTGCCATATTTGGCTATATCGGGCTACTTTTTCCAGTATTACACCCTGCGCCATCTCTACTTTTAGACATTGGAACAGATTATTAGTCCACTGTTGCATTCGTGGTGTATTATCCGACATCCAACATCGTGCAATTGTATTGCATGCATTGATTAGTTCCAGGGACCATAATGGGAGATCCTGGCCGAGCTGCCCTCTTATTGGGTCTGCCCCAAAGCAGAACTCGATTGGTGATCTTGGGGGTGCAGTTTCCAGTACCTTGGTCATTATTTTATGAATGCAGTGCCAGAATTCCATTGTTTTGTGGCACATCATGGTCATATGCAGAAATGTGCCATCAGTGATTTTGCACTTTGGGCATATGCCTGACTTCATTGGGTCCCATGTGTGCATTCTCACGGGTGTGATGTGCATTCTGTATAGCATGTTTGACTGCATCTGATGCCAACTGTTACTTCTGGAGCAGTTATTAAGGTGTTTAACTGCCCCTAACCAAATCTCAGATGACATTTCTATGCCCAGGTCATTTTCCCATGTGTCCCTTGTTCTCCCTGAAGGGTCAGTCTCTCCTTTGATCAGAATACTAAGCACACAGACAATGATCTTGCCAATGGCTGAGGCCTGAACAGTTCTCTTCATAAGGGTCCATAGTCTGAATTCCACTACTTCTGTCAAGAACATTTGCCAAAATATGGCTGACCTGGGAATAGACCGCAAGATCACTCTGGGGTAATGAACATCTTCTTTTTATTTCCCCAAAGGGCACCAGGTTCCCCCCTTTTGTAGAGGTGTGCATTATAAAAAAGGCCTTTTTTCTTCCTCCTCCTCAGCAGCAGAGATGTGCAAAGTCTGTGAAATTCGCTCCATGAAATTCATGGATTTCGCGAAGTGATTTTGTGAAATTTGTGGCTGTGAATTTAGTGAATTATGACACAAAAAGTGAAATTTCTCCACAAATTTCACATTTTGTGGAAAAAAATGCAAATGTTGACAGCATTTTCATACAAATCACACAAATCGAAGTTTCAGAGTTTTTTTTAAACTAGGCGAATTCTGCGAAGTGTGAATTTGTGACGCTTCGCGTGAACTTTGCGGGCAAAGTTTAACTTTTCAACATCTTTACTCAGCAGTGTACTATGTACAGACACATTATATGATTTAGTACCTTGCAATGTGGACCGTATGGATGCTAGTAGCGAGGGGGCTTGTGGCACGTGTGAATGCATGTGCACCTTCCTCCACACGGTTAACATATTCCTTGTAAATGGGTTAGTGCATCTTTGTGATTTATTCAGTCCCAGGGCACCATGTAATATATTCCTCCTTAAATCCTGCATCCTATTATTGCCTTCTAAACACATGCAGGTCAGAGGCCTTGGGGTCAGACCCCGTTGGCAGGAATGCCAGTTGGGACACCCAGTAATACAACTTAAAGTTAAGCAGGCCTACTCCACCTTTTTGAGTTAGAAGCTGTAGGACTTTTTATTCTGACACTTTTTTTCCTCCGTAGGAACCTATGTATTATTCCATCAAGTTTCCTAAAGAATATATCTGGGATGTGCACTGGCAAGGACTGGAACAGATATAATCATTGCAGCAAGATGTCCATTTTAATTGTGGCCACTCTGTCCAGTAGAGTCAGCGGGAGATTGATACAATTCTCATAGGCCTGTGCAGTTCTCATAAGTAGACTTTCATAATTCAGAGAGAAAGGTTTTGACTTGCGTTGATATATACACCCCCAAGTATGTAATCTTAGGCAGTACCTAGTATTACTGCTAAACCTATCATCGGTACCCCCCCCTTAGCTGTCACCATGCTTCCCCCCGTGACAAAATGCCAGAGGGTTAAAGATTACTCACCTCAATGCCCAAATTCTTCTCGCTAACCTCTCGGACCTCACAGCCTGGGTCACCCTCCACAACCCAGACATCCTGGGGATCTCCGAAACTTGGCTTAAACCTGCCCATCCAGACTCTGTCTGTGTCCTCCCTGGCTACCTAGTGATCAGGCAGGATAGAGTGGGCAAAAAAAGGGGCGGTGGACTGTTGCTCTATTTTAAGTCCCACCTCAAGGTGACGGTCATCCCTCACCCTCCCTCCTCTCCTTGTGAGTTCCTACATGCCATCCTACTGTTGGGCAACATCAAGAAGCTCCACCTGGCCTGTGTATATAACCCACCTCATGGTGGTGCTCATGGCCTCTCCCATCTCCTAGACTGCCTCAGCCCAAAGGTGGGTACTGGTGAACTCCTAGTGTTCAGAGACTTCAACCTAAATTGGTTGAGTGGCAACGCCAAAATCTACGAACCTCTCCTATCTGGTCTTGCCCTAGGTCAAATTATCTCCGAACCCACCAGAACCTCCTACTCTGGGGGCAAGAGCACTTTTCTTGACTGGATGCTGAGCAACAGGCTCGATCGCATCGCTGCTTCTGGACTCTTCTCAGATTCCATCTCAGACCATTCCCCTACTTACTGCATCTGGAGGGTTCATACCCCCAGGGCACCCCCAAAGTCATCCAGATGAGTGACTACTCAAGATTCAACCATGATAACTTACTTGCGGACCTCAGCCAGGTTGACTGGTCCCAAGTCTATGCAAACAGTGACCCCTCTGCTGCTCTTGACTGCTTTCTATCCATTTTTACCCCCTTACAAGACAGGCATGCCCCACTCATAAGGAGAAGGGGCACTGTCACAAAATGGTTACATGGGGGCCTACTTGCCCTGATGAATCTTAGGGATAAAAGCTGGCATAAATATAAGTCCACCAGGGTCAGATCTGACTTTGAGGATTACAGGCAGCTCAGGAACTCTTGTAAGTGGGCTATCCGCTCCGCAAAGAATAAATTCTGAAAATCCTCCCTCAAAGCAACTGCCAAGAACCCAAGGAGTTTCTGGAGGGCTATCAAACATACCGTTAGTGGTCCTGCCTGCCCTCAGGTCTCCAACATGCATATCAGTGGTGTTGGCTGCAATAATACCTTGATGATAGCCAACACCTTCAGTGCACTGTTCTCTGACCTGTCGGGCTTCATGCCCATGTCTTCAGCACCCAGTGGGGCGAGCTTCACTGAAGATGCTGCACCCCCCCACTTCCCTCTCCCTTCTACTTCAAGTCTGTCTCCTACCAAGAGACATGGAAGCTCCTATCAGGTCTCTCTCCCCTCGCTCTGGAGCTGGGCATGACAACCTTGAGCCCAAGTTGCTCTGCCAGGGGGCACTCTTCTTGGTACGGCCCATCTCTCATATTCTCAACTTCTCTCTCATAACTGGAACTATCCCGGATGCATGGAAGATGGCATGTGTGATCCCAGTCCTCAAGCGTGGGGATCCCCAAATTCTTGATAACTATCACCTCATAGTGATTCTATCTGCAGTTAACAAACTGCTCGAAAAGGTTGTGGCCTCTCAACTTGCTTCCTTCTTCCAAACCCATGGCTCCCTCTCCCCAGCACAGCATGGGTTCCATAAAGGGCACAGCACCTCCACTGTCCTCACACAGGTCACCGCTGAAATCAGATCTGAGACTGATCAAGGTATGCTCACAGGGGCTATCTTCATTGACCTGTCAAAGGCCTTTGATCTGGTCGCTCATACCCTCCTGGGCACTGCCTTTCAATCCCTCGGCCTTTCCTCCCCTGTACTAGCCTGGTTTACCAACTGCCTCTCGGGCAGGTAGCAGTACACAAAGTTCCAGAAAGCCCTCTCTGGGCTTGCTGCGGTCACCTTTCGGGTGCCACAGGGGTCCGTCCTTGGCCCCTTGCTGTTCCCCATCTTTATCAACCAGCTGCCTTCAGTCCCCGCCTGTGGTAAGGTCACCCTCTCTGCTGATGACCTTGTGCTTCTGGCCAGCTCCCATGACACCAGAGACATAAACACCAGGCTTAACTCAGATTTTGATTGCATTCAATCCTGGCTCAAAGCACAAAAGCTTGTCATCAACCTCCAGAAGACACAGGCCATGTTATTCGGCTCCCTCGCCAAGATCGGGGTGTGCCCAGATGATCTCAAGGTCATTGGGGGGGATGGCATTCTTGTGTTAGTGGTCGACTCATTCAAGTACCTGGGGGTTACCCTTGACCCTCAGCTGGGGCTCTTCCTGCACATACAGAACTCCTGTAAGGCCACTAACTATAAATTGGGTCTGGCACATAGGGCCAAAAGCTGCCTCACCCCTGCCACTTGACTTGCTCTTCCAAAAGGGGGTTCTTCTCCCCTCATTCTGCTATGGGCTCACCTCCTTTGTTAATGCCCCAAAAATCTGGCTCACTAAATGGGATAAAGCATACAACAATGTGTGTCGTTTTGCCCTATCGGCCCCCCGTCTCACCCATCACTGTCAACTCTACTCCAGGCTGGGGTGGCTCTCCCACAGAAACCATCGGTCCTTTGTCCTCAGTAACTTTTCAGATAACATCATCCTCTCATCCACTCCTCCCGCTCTGGCTGCTCTGCTCAAGCCCACCTCCTCTGGCTATCAGCTGAGGTCCATTGACTCCCTGACACTCATGCTCCCCAAAACTTGCTCAGCTGCAGGGGATAGTACCTTTGTGGCTCTCAACCTCAGAGCCTGGAACCTCCTCCCTGCACTTGTAAGGGCTGCTCCCTCCCACAGGTGTTTCAGGTCCTTACTCTGGGCCTACTTAAAACAACCCTCTGCCTACCTTTGTTCCTAGCTGTCCAACCCCTCCTAGAGTGCACGCCGTGCCTCATTGTGACTGCACATGTCCAGATGGCTAACCTGCCCGTAATCTTATACTGTCCTGCTGCAATATTGTGTGCCTCCCTGACTGTCTCCCATGTTTGTCATTGCCTAACACAGCACTTGCCTTATTGGCTCTCTGCTGGTCCCCTAACTGGTAGCTACCTGCCTATTCTTGCCTGCACCTTGTTGTTTGTCTGTAACTTGTTGATTGCTAGACTCTGTAACTGTTACAGCCTGAATTCTCTGAATGTACCTGACTGTACCTTGTTGTTTTGCTGTTACCATGCCTCTGTATTCTTATTGCCTGTACCTATGTAATTCTCCCGAATCGCACCTGAAAATAGCCACTTGACTGTCTAGCGTGCTTACCTGGTTAACAAAAGCTAAATAAATAAATCCCCATCTCACTGCCCACTAATCCAGATCCATTCCTGTCTCTGACTGGGAGGTTCTCACTTTTTGTCCGGTTTATTTTGTGACCAGATATATGAACATATTCATCTAGAATTCCCTGGATATGTCGCAAGCCAACAACAGGGTCCCTGAGATACAAAAGCAGATCATCTGCAAGCATGGCTATCTTATGCTCCCCTCTCTCACCATACCCCACTATCCCTGTGTTATTTTAGATGACTGCTGCTAGAGGCTCCAGTGCTAGGACATAACAGCAGTGGTGACAAGTGGCAGCCCTGGTGTGTTCCCCTATGTAGCTCAAATCCTAGGGACAATGTTCCATTAGTTAGTATTTGTGATATTGACTTTGTGTAAAGGGTTTTTATCCATGACAGCATTTTCAGTCCCATTCCATACCCCTGTAGCACATTAAACAGATACACCCACTTCACATGGTCAAAGGCCTTCTCCACATCTAACATGAGGGCCACTGCCCCATGCATTCATCAAGTTAGGGCCCAGTTATGTACTACATTCAAAGTTTTATGTCTAGTGTGCTTCCCCTAACTTCCCTGAACAAATCCACTCTGATCTGGATGAATCAGGGATGGCAGCACTCCCTCCCATCTAGCTGCTATTATTCTAGCCAGGATTTTGTTGTCTGATGTGAGGAGACATATCGGCCAATATGAGGAGCACAATGTGGGGTCTTTACTCAGCTTAGAGAGCACAGCCATGATTTTCCAAATGCAAGGAGTGTGGGAGCATCCCCTCATTTATACTTTCTTCAAGAAGAAGAAGCCAGAAGGGGAAGGAAGGAAACATATTCAATTCAGTGCTTTAGAGTAACTGGTAATTGCTATTTTTCTTTTAAACTTAGATTGTGGGCGTTTAGTGACACTATACTTTCTTTGTTGTCTTTACTTATAATTGTTTTTGGGCTGTTGAAAATTTAAAACATAGTGGTGGTGTAATTCTGTGCTGTCTTTAATTGCTGCATATTTTATCTTGGCTTGTCTGACTGCCCTGTAGTTGGGTGAAGGGTGTTAATTGTCTGGCCTCTGACCTCAGCTACATGATAACTGGAGGTGGGGCTTAATCAGAGTTAAAGTAGCAAGCAGAGGTTTATTTTCTCAGAAGAAGCCAGAAGGGGAAGGAAGGAAACATATTCAATTCAGTGCTTTAGAGTAACTGGTAATTGCTATTTTTCTTTTAAACTTAGATTGTGGGTGTTTAGTGACACTATACTTTCTTTGTTGTCTTTACTTATAATTGTTTTTGGGATGTTGTAAATTTAAAACATAGTGGTGGTGTAATTCTGTGCTGTCTTTAATTGCTGCAAATTTTCTCCCCCCCTCCCCTTCCCCCAACTCTTAATTATATGCCCTGATAAATCTGATTGACAGGAGCTAAACACAGGGTATAGTAAGGGGTGTGAAGTAGGAGGAGCATAAGGGGGAAGAAGCCCACCCTCAGCACAACAAGTGTTTTGACTCATTTATTTATTTATTGGTTTCTTTTTCCTTTAAAAAAAATATCTGAGGATTAGTGACAGGATTTTTAGTACAGTAAATTAATAAAAAGAGAACTAGGAGAGCTTCAGTAGCAGACAAGTAGTGGAATTGCAGTATAATGTGGGGAGTGGTGCAATGCAGTGGCTGTGGGGCAGCCATATTCAGGCAGACCTTCTGGACACTGAGGTGCTGCCCTATCTGCATGCATCTCTCTGGACTGCGGGATGAGGTAGCCAGACTCAGAGCGGAAGTAAACTGGGTCAGGAGTACCATCAGCCCTATCCAGGGACCACCCAGTCCAATGCAGCTGCCTCAAAGGATGCCAAGAACGGGGAGCACTTGGATGACAGTGGACTCAGGGAGGGTTAGAGCAGTCAGGCAGAGGCACATCCCAGATCCTATTCCACTCAAGAACTCATATGCTACACTAGCAAACGAGGACAACCAAATAGAGGTACCCAGAGAAGTGGAAGGAAAGGGTGTGGAGGTTAGCCAAGGAGGTGACCTCAGCGAGGAAAGCAGTGGACCCCAGAGGAGGAGGAAGCGAATCCTGGTGAGGGACTCCATTGTAAGAGGGATCCAGCTAGGAACACAGGAGGGGGAGGACAGGGAGGTGAGGTGCCTACCAGGTGCTACGGCATGGAGGGATGGAAGGAAGATCCTGGGGATCACTGGGAAGGCAAGGCAGGAGGGTGAGCTGGATGTCATTATCCACCTAGGTACTAATGACCTGGCAAATGGGGAGCCAAAGGAAGTTCAGGAAGAGTTTAGGAAACTGGGGAGGGGTCTCAAGCAAGTAGCTACTTCTGTCACTTTCTCAAGTACTACCTCTGAGAGCAAGGAGAGCATAGGAGTGCATGCAACAGGAACTTTAACTCATGGTTGAAGAACTGGTGCTGTGAGGAAGGGTTTGGATTCATTGGTGACTGGGGACCCACCTGGAGGATGGAGGTTTGTTCAAGCCTGACGGCCTGCATCCATCCTGGAGGGAATCCAAGCACTCAATGATAAGTTTAAATGCTACATTGACAAGCATTTAAACTAGCAAAGGGTGCAGGTCAGCAAGGAGGGTACCCATTGCTCACCCCCACAGCTAGCAGTGGAACCAGTGAACCAGAGGAGTGGCTATCTCTGCAAAGCAGTGTGCAAAAGATGGAGATTAGTGCCCAAGAGGTGGATAAGCAGAAAAGGGGCAAAATTCTGCAGAAGGGCAGACAGCAAGGAGAACCAGGGATAAATGACAACCAAGGAAGGGGCTGGAGTAGAACAGTGAAGCAGTCTAGGGAGGTCAAATCATGGAAAGCCATGTGTGCAAATGCCAGGAGCCTTAGCAACAAGATGGAAGATCTGGAGGCTGTCATGGTACAGTCAGACCTGGACATTGTGGCCATCACTGAAACCTGGTGTAATGATAACCATGACTGGGAGATGGCCATACCTTGCTACAACATATTCAGAAGAAGACAAAGCAGGCAGGAAGGGAGGAGGTGGTACTGTATGTGAAAAATGACATAAGGGCCACAGAGATCCAGGAGGAACAAAATGGGGAGAGATACTGTGGGTTAAGCTGGAAAGGAAAATGGGGACAGCCATCCGCACAGGTGTGGTCTATAGACCACCAGCCAGGAAGGAAGAAACAGATAGGGAGCTGATGCTAGCCATCAAGGATGGCAGACAAGGATGAGTAGTACTGGTTGGAGACTTCAATATTCCAGACATGGACTGGAGCATCCCAGCAGCAGCATCAACTAGGAACAGATTTATCCTGGACTCCCTTCAGGGTGCCTTCCTCAAGCAACTGGTCATGGAACCAACTCGGCAGAAGGCAATACTGGACCTTGTGCTCACAAACAGGGACAGTGTGATGGGGGTAACAGTGGGGTAGCACCTGGGTAACAGTGACCACCAGTCATTGTGGTTTGAAATCACAGCAAGAGCAGAACCAAACCACACAAAAACACATATCCTGGATTTTAGGGGGGCAGACTTTGGGAAAATGGGGAGATACTTGAAAGAGGCATTAAGGGGAATGGGACAGGAATCAGGGTTGAGGAACAGTGGGCAGTATTTAAAATGGGGATTACAAGAACAACAGAATTATGCATTAAGCAGGTTAGCAAGAGGAAAAGGAAGAGAGACCATTATGGTTTTCCAAAGAGGTAGCAAAGAAAGTGAAAGCCAAAAGATTGCATTCAGGCAATACAAAAGACACAGGCAGAAGGGGATAGGGAGAAGTACCAGGAGAAGCAAAGGGAGGCAGGGAGGTCAGTAAGGAAGCCAAAGCTCAGACAGAAGAACACATTGCAAAATCAGTGGGTAGAGGGACAAAACCTTTTACAGGTACATAAGTGAAAAAAGAAAGACAAAGGAGGATAGTGAGACTGAAGGGGAGGATGGGAGCAGCGTGGAGGATGACAACAGTAAAGCTGACATATTGAATAGGTATTTCTGCTCAGTCTTTACTGAGGAAGAGGGGTAATGGGTCTGAAGGAGTACTAGGGTGAGAATGGTGCAGAAATGGACACAAGTCCCTTTACACGAGAAAGGGTCCTGAAGGAACTGGAAGTAATAAGAGTTGATAAAGCAATGGGACCAGACAGGGTGCACCCAGGGTCCTTAAAGAACTAAGAGAGGTGGTGGCTGAACCTCTGGCTATCCTGTTTAGCCAATCACTGGAAACAGGAGGTACCCAAAGACTGGAGGACAGCAGATGTAGTCCCCTTATACAAAAGTGGGAACAGAGAGGAAGCAGGAACTACAGACCAGTCAGCCTCACCTCGGTAGTGGGAAGATCATGGAAGCACTACTGAAGGAGAGTGGTGGAACACCTGGTTGTCAATGGACTACAGGACCCAAGGCAGCATGGTTTCACCAGGGGAGGTCATGTCAGACCAACCTCATTGAATTTTTGACTGGGTGACTGGGAGGTGGATCAGGGGAGGGCAGTGGACATGGCCTATCTGGACTTCAGCAAGGCCTTTGACACTGTGCCACATAGAAGACTATTAAACAAACTGGGAATATGGGTGTGGGCAGGACAGTAGTGTGGTGGGTAGGTAACTGGCTGGGTGGCAGGACACAGAGAGTGGTGGTAAATGGCTGTCACTCCACAGAGGAAGAAGTGACCAGTGGGGTACCACAGGGATCAGTGCTGGGACGGTCCTAGTTAACATCTTCATCAGTGACATTAGCAGGTTCTAGAAGGCAGGAATTTCACTGTTAGCTGATGACACAAAGCTCTGTAACAGAGTAGACACACCAGAGGGTGTAGACAGAATGAGAAGCGACCTGCAGAAACTTGAAGAATGGTCAAGGTTTGGCAGTTGAAATTCAATGCAAAGAAGTGCAAGATAATGCATATGGGGCACAAAAACCTGGCACAATATATCAGTTGGGGGTGAGGATATAGCATGCAAGCAGAGAAAAGGATCTTGGGTTGTCATCTCTGATGACCTCAAGGTAGGGAAGCAGTGTGACAAGGCAGCAGGTAAAGCAAATAGGATGCTGGGATGCATAGGCAGGGGCATCACCAGCAGAGAAAGGGAGGTCATAATTCGCTATACAAGACACTAGTGAGGCCCCAACTGGAGTACAGTGTACAGTTCTGGAGACCATACCACGTAAGGACATAGAACAGGGTAGAGAAGGTTCAGAGGAGGGCAACAAAGATGGTGCATGGATTGCATCATAAGTCCTATGAAGACAGGTTGAAGGAACTGAACATGTACTCCCTGGAGGAGAGGAGGAGGGGGATATGATAGAGACATACAAGTATCTTACAGGGAGGAACAGAGTGCAGGAAAACACTATTTTTAAGCGAAAAAGATGTTCCAGGACTAGAGGGCATGGGATGAAGTTGGAGGGAGGACGATTCAGAGGAAACATGAGAAAGAATTTCTTCACAGAACAGGTGGTGGACAAGTGGAACACCCTGCCAGAGGAAGTGGTGGGGGCTGAAACAATCACGGGATTTAAGAATGCATGGGATAGACATAAAGGAATTCTAGAGGTCAGGGGTAAGGGGCAACAGACTTCTAGGAAAAAAAAACTGAACTTACAAGCTCAAATGGGCAGACTGGGTGGGCCATAGGCCCTTATCTGCCGACACTGTCTATATGTAGCCTATAATAGGGGTACCAGTTCTTTCTGAACGATCTTAAAAAATCAATAGGTAACCCATCGGGCCCTGGGGTTCCCCTCCCCAAGATGTTTGATGATCCTGTTGATGTCAGATTTCCATCCTCTCATCTATTTGGTGGCATAACCCAACACCACTGATCTTATACTCATCGTCTGTAAGAATCCCTGTATCTGTGAGGTCATTGGAGATACCGCAGAGGTATGCAGTGTCTCATAAAACTCAGCAAAAGCCTCCTTATTGAATGAGTATTGCTCACCAATCACCCATCCGTCATCTTGATCTCCTTTATGGACCCCCCTTTTGCTTCAGTTTCCATGTTAATAGCTTCCCCCTTCTATCTCCATCATAGTATTGTCCTACCCTGCCTAACAGTAGGTTCCACTCAGGTTGTGTACTGCTGAGTGCATTATATCTCCATTTTTGTTGCTGCAGTCTATGATATAATTCTGGCAAGGGATGGGTCATATGTGCTTTCTCCATTTCCCTTATTTTTTATTCTAAATACGCCATGTCCCCCTCCTCTAGTTTCCTCTTATGTGCTGCATAGGAGATGGTCTATCCCCTAATGTAAGCCTTTAAGACTTTCCATCCTATTGTCTGGGTTGTCTCTCCCTCCATGTTATTGTTTATGTTTTATTTTATTGTGTCCCTGGTGTAGTTTATATACTGTTCACCTTTTAAAAGAATGGGATCTAATCTCCAAGGCCGGGAAGAAGGGTCTCCATCCTGGCCTGTGAGCTGTGTTGTAAGTGGGGCATGATCTGAGACCAGAATTGACTCATATCTTGATGGACCCATGTTCATAACCAGTGGTGCCAAACCTAGTAACCTGTCAAGTCTTGTGTGTGATTGAAGAGCATGTGAGTAGAAACTATACTCCCTGTCCTTAGGGTTTTGGTGTCACCAGATATCTACCAGGGTGCATATATGCTCTATTTCTTGGAGTGCTCTTTCATTCCTTGACAGTGGCACTGGTGCTGGGTTTGACCTATCTTTTTTTTGTATATTCTATTTATACCCCCGTCATGCTCTGGAGCTGCTTCTCCTTCAGGCTGCCATGACCCTCAGACATCCCCCTACTATCTCCCCCAAGTCACCTTACCTCAGATCTGCAGTCATCCTTGGGATAGCCTGGTGTGACCTTCTCTTCTGAGGGGGAAGGCACTGGCAGGGAGGAGACCAGCACACTATTTTTTCCTCGGTCCTGGGCACTGCTGAGGCTTTCTGTGGCTTCCTGGGAGTCTTCAGAGGTTTCGGGGCTAGAAGCCGTTATCCGGCCAGTCCCCAGAGCGGTATTTCCATTTTTCCTGGTGTTCCCCATAATGCGATCCCTCTGCTGTGCTCCCAGTCTCCACCAGGGGGCGCTGCAGAGTGACCATGTGTCCCTAACCCACCCCAGAGGAGGAGAGCAGTCCTATGGATGCTCCATCCTGCCCCTTCCCCTGCCAACCCCCAGCGCCCGAGTCCGTTCCCAAACCCGGGTCACCGGCGTGGGTCAGCGCCTCAGCCCTCTGCACCACCGGACCAGACCTATCTAATATGGTGTCCCCGACACAATTAAAGTGGCCTCCTAGGATCCACAGTCTATGATAGGGAAAACATGTCCAGCAATAGTTTGTGGCAAAAGCCTGTGTCCTTGACATTCGGACCATAAACTGTTCCCACAGCCATATTCCTCCCTGAATTTAATTGCATCTGTACTAAAACATATCTGCCTCCCAGGTCCATGTATGATTTTACAACAGTCCCAGGGAATCATCAGGGGATCCAGAATACTGCCCCTTCCCTTGCCTTGTGGACTGAGTGGCCACTATCCATGTGCCTCCCCATGATTTTTGTATTTTAACCACTTCCTTAGGCTGCATATGTGTCTCATGCAGGAGAGATATACCAGTTTTTAGCTTCTTTAGGCTATAGTCAAGACCTTTTTCCTCTTGATGACATTTTTGAGGCCAGCAATGTTCCAATTAGTAATGTTTAAATTGAGAGCCACTGGATATTATTGTCGCATGAGCTGTCACTGTGGGCCCCACCACCATGCTCCCACAGCCCAAATATTCTGCTTAACATTAGGTATATCCTCTAACTAGTATCCTTGTTACTATGAACACTAACATATTCTTTAACATGAACTCTATAAACTAAAACATTTTCCCCACTTTTCCTCCACCCCCTCTTCCTCCCTCGTGTTGACCGTTATTATATTTTCCTCTTTTCTTCTCCCCTCCCACTTCCCCAGCAGTTAGCCACCTAACCAGGCCAACCAAAACTGTAAAAACTGAGTGTAAAAATGGACTCAGCTGAGTAGTCGATCCCATCCTTTCCCCTCTGTTATACGTGGCAAGTGTTAGTTGCCACCAAGGGCTACTTGAACCCCATTAATTTTATCTCTATCATACACTTGAGCAGTGTGACACTTAGGTGCCATTACCAGGGTGAAGAGGTGATGCATTCATCTCTCACGCCCCCCCCAGTCTTTAATTTCTACTTGTTAAAGTGAAACAGGCATCCTCTGTACACACAAGAGACCTTAATGGTCCCCTCCCTGGCCTCTCTCTGAGTCAGTCCCCTATTTACTGTTTTCAATTAGATGTGCCTCCCCCCTTGCAGAGACCTGTGCCCCCTCACAGCACAGTTGGAGGGGGTAAGGTGTCAAAGATAGTAGTTATCCCCCAATACTTGCAAGGCACTAATTAGACATTGTCTCCAAGATATCTTTGACCCCTCTGCACCGGCAATTCACTTCATGTGTGCTTTAAACTCATGCACAATTTCCAACACAGTTTCCCACTCTTATGCTACTCAAGTGATTGATAATTTACTGGGACCTGTCATTTGCCCATTTAAGCCAATTCTGACCCCCCCCCCAATTTTACCTGCACCCCTCAGTACAGTTGAGAGGGTGGTAACCACAACAGTCATTATTCTGGTCACACCAGGGTCTGAGTGCCTGTGTCATACTGCATCAACTGGGTCTGCGGGCATTCCTACATACTTCCAGTGTGAAGACTCTGTACAACTTTGATTGTATGACCTTCTTTACCTCTGGACTCTCCAGGACAGTGCAAGGCTGGTCAAGTTGCACACACCCCTCCCCCGGTACCCTGCATGCATTCGGACCTTTGGTACTCACAGAGTTTGGATAAGGTATCAACTGGGACCTCCTGCATGCACAACCTAACATAATTCCCCAGATACTATATGTTCCCTTGCTTATATCATAAGGTCATACTTGGTACTGAGGTTTGGCCCATTTGTCAGGGTTGCCAGTAGATATCCTGATCAACATGTGATGTGCATGTAGCTTTAATGGAGGCAGTCGTCATGAGTCATCATCCCAGGGAGTCAATGAGAAGCCTCAGTTACAGTTTGTTTGACAACTATGAAACTGACATTGACTTAGGGTTGCGCTGTTAGGTACGGGCTATCTCCAGTTGTCCCTTCAATGCTTTGGATGTATTGCTCTGCTTTTAGTGGCGATTCAAAAAACTTGGGAGCTTTTCCAGGGGCAGATATGCGGAGTTTCGATGGGTACAGGTGCCCAAACTCCCATGCCTTTTGGTGCAACATACTTTTAACACCATTAAATTTCTGTGTACAGATTTGCAGATTTCTTCTGTAGTCCTGCACCATGAACACTCATCTGCCTTCCTACAGTGTAATCAGGCTGTGAGACTTTGCCACCCATAGAACTTTTTCTTTATCAGTATACCAGAGGCACTTCAGTAAGAAGTGCCGTGGTGTTTCTCCTGGTTTGGGCTCAGGTCCTGTACTGTGTACCCTTTCAACCTCAAAGTTAAGTGCTGTGTCCACCAGTTACACATTTTTAACCAACCAGCCATGAATCTGGCTCCAGGGTCTCTTTTTTCAAAATCCTTCAGGAGACCGATGACCCATAGATTTCATCATCTTGACCTGTTTTCTAGGTCATCAGATTTGAATTAGAGGGTTAGAGCATTAGAGGGGAACAGTCCGATAACTTGGGTGTGACTAGTGGGGTGCCCCAGAGATCAGTGCTGGGCCCTTGTTTATTTAATCTTTATGTATCATCACTTCAAATAAAACAAAAATCTGTATGGATACAAAAGTTCGCTGATGACTGTAGGATTGGTGCAGAAGTAAATATTAGACTAAATACATCAAATCTACAAGACACAATAGATAATATCGACACATGGTTAAATAAATTCAAATTGGCACTAAATAAAGATAAATGCTTTATTATGCATCTGGGTAACAGAAATCCTAAATTGCCTTATAAATTAGGAAACACACCACTAAAAATAACAGCCGAGGAAAGAGATCTGGGCATAACAGTATCCAGTGATATGTCCTTCTCGCCACACTGTCAAAATATAGCCCAAAAAGGAAATAGAATTTTAAACTGTATACTGAGGCATATGTCATCCAGAAGCAGGACTGTTATTATGCCTCTGTATATATCTTTGGTGAGGCCTATTATGGAGTATGGAGCACAGGTGTGGTCCCCCTTTAAAAAACAGGACTCAATGTTGTTGGAGTGGGTCCAGAAAAGAGCAACAAAAGCTATCCATAATATGGTAGGAAAAATTCGCTAACCAGATTGAAAAGAGTTGAATATGTATTCCTTGGAGGAGCAAAGAAAGCGAGGTGATATGTGCTTAGTGTACAAGGCTTGGCAAAGTGATGATCTTTGGGATATCACTGGTTTAGAATTAAACAGTAGTTTGTATACTACAAGGTCTCACCCAATGCAGCTAACAGCAACAAAAAGGAAGAAAGTACGAACTACATGGTGGTTTAATCAAAGGGTGGTGTATGATTGGAATAGATTACCGTTGGAGGTTGTGGCTAGTCAGTCAACTACTGAGTTTAAATCTAAATAGGACAGGCATATGAACCAGATTAGAAAATAGGAGAAGTGGTGAGCATATAGGACGAAAGTCCATTTGGCTCAATATCCATCCTATGATTCCTATGATTCCTATGAAGTGGAATTCATGCAGTTGCTTCTGGAGATCAGATATTTCGTTAGATATTTCATTTATTTTGTCCTCTGCTGTCTCGCAGCCACCTTTCGATCTCATCCAGTTTGGTTATATGCACTGCAGATGTTTCAGCGAGACCTGTCACTACAGCTTACAGGTAGGTAATTTGTGCTGTCATGTCTTGGAAACTGGCTTTCATTTCATTCTGCATATTGAAAAGTGTTACCGGTATTCCCGCTAATGATTTTTCTAGCTCTGCCATCCTGCTGTGCTGCTCTGGTAGTATTGCAACCTGAGGGCACTGTAATGCCTCATGTGTGTGCCTGTTATCTGGCTGGCACTTTTGTGTGTAATTGTATTTTTGCTTGCCTGGTATTGACCTTGCTGGGTGGTGATTGTCCCCTGCCAGCCATAGATGTGCTTTTTCTCTGTTTGCTTTTAGATTTTCCAGGTTCTGCTCATTTCTAATTTTAGCCCATGCAGCTCTGATCTAAAGAGCATCTGCCATCTTGCCTTGTTGGCCATGATCCCTTGTGTCTAAGAGTATTATCTTCTGAGTCTTGCTGGTGGATGAGTCGTGTCCTCTGAATTTTGACGGTGAGCAGGAAGTTCAATTCTGAAAGATGGAGGATTCTGGAAGATGAAGGAGGGTTTGATTCAGATAGATGTCCAGATGAAGGAAGATAGGTGGTTAAAATATGTCCAGAATTTCTATTGTGGTATTCGAGAAATGAAAGTTTGACACAAAGGTGGATCCAGGAAACAAAATCAAAGGATGATTGAGCACTAGACAGTGGCACACTTGAAGGTCCCAAAAGAAATACAGAAGGAGGAAGTCCGGCAGGTAATTCAGAGCCAGTCTGAAGGCAAGAAAGCCAAGCTGATGCCGAAGCAAGGGGCAGCACTGAGGAGGTCCAAAGCTGGGAGAAGATGGACTGATGAAGAGAGGAATGGAGACAAGGAACCAACTCCCATTGCTGTTCAGCAGGAAGGCCAGTGTCGCTCAATGCTGCTTGGGCAGAGCTAGAGATGGAGACTTCTCGAGGAGTGGAATGAAGCAGAATGAGTAGAGAATGAAGTCGGAGACAGGGACTCTGAATCAGGCAGGTGGCCAGGGAAGCATGCCTTTGCTCAATACCACAGAGGCAGACCTAGGGACAGAGACTGTTGGCAGCATGAGCATGGGAGAAGACCTCCATGTAGGTTATCGAGGAAGGTCCTTCACAGAGAACCCAAGAAGGCATCAACCAAGACCTCCACGTAGGTCAAGGTATAGATGAAAGCCTGGATAGCAGGGACTGCCCACTGTGAAGGACAGGAACAGCAGATAGAGACACAGGAGTATCTGAAGAAACCACCTCAGAGTCAGATGAAGTAGCACATGATGGCGTAGGTGCCATAGCACTGCAGAAAGGGATAAAACAGGAGCCCTTTGAAAAAAACTGACTAGAGAAGCAACAGCAATGGAAAATCTCATGAATGGGGTGTAATGAGGCAGCAGAATAGGAACCCCATGTAGGTAGAACGAGGAAGCAGGAGCGAAGTGACCTCCATGTAGGTCATCACTTATGGTCCTTCCCGGAGGACCCGAGATGGAATGGAATGAGACCTCCACATAAGTATGACGTAAGCTCAGATGCCAAGGACCCACATGTAGCCACAGAGGAGGTGGCAAGAGAAGAACCCCCATGTAGGTCATCAAATGGCAAGCCAATCTCCATGCAGGGGCAGTGAAGGCAAAGCAGGTAGTGAGAGAGATCAGGTCATCACAGCATAGCCATGATGGTGGACAGTGACAACCGAATGAGGAGCGACTCTAGGTTGTAACTCCAGGAGAGGTATCGGCATTCCAAAGGTGAGTCAGGAATTGCTGCGATGATCGGTAAGCAAGAAATTGCAGCTTAAGCAAGCAGTATAGTTTTATAAAGTACCATTAGAAAACTGCAGTTAGAGCTCTACATACGGTAGTATGGCAAGAAACCAGCCACGTGATGGAGCTAGCGGTAGAGTAATAGAGTCGATACACTCAGGGTGATTGTCCATCCATCCTGAGCATTTTGAAGTTGCTTTTCAGTATTGAGAGAGATAGGATCAAGCAGAGATACATGCTCTGAGGTAAGACTAGGTGGAAAACAGCAGAGGAGCAGGGCACCATGCAGGTAAACATAAGATGGGCATAGTCCAGTGATAGGTAGACATACATAGCAGAGCCAACTATAAGTCAGTGGTGCAGAGATAAGAAGCGCAGACATCCATTTGAAAAGAGCCACAGTTATAATCCTGGGTACAATATCCAATGCTGCACTTTTCACCCTCTTGCCACCCTTTCTACATTCCTCCCCCCCCCCACCCTCTTCCCTCTCCCTATGACTCTGGCACTTCTTATCTGTTGTCTGTCTTCTCTGACAAATGCTGCTGGCTGTCTTGTTACAATGCTACCCTTGAACTGTATTATTCTGTACTCTGTTTGCAATGTCCACATTGTTGTAATGCCTGTCTTGATGTTCCCCATAATTTGTATTTCTCTGACGTGGAACCTTTGTAAAAGAGCCATGGCTCAAAGGTATTTGTAATCCTAGACTTGATAAATAAATAAATAAATAAATACAAAGTTCATCACTGGACAAGAGAAAGGAAAGAGTCCCAGACAAGGGTCGGGCTTCCTCAAGGCAGTGCCAGAGTAGTTTGCAAAGGTGGGGGTTGCAACAATATGGCCCACATAGCTTGTCTCAGCCTATCGAGGCCCAAATAAAAGGGGTGAACAGCAGAAGCAGGCACACAGAGTTACAGCTGTGGAACTAAAACCTCTTCACTCACTTGGGTGGAGCCGAGCGTGGTGGGGGGCACGCCCAGAAGCACTGGAGAGAATGGTGCGGCAGCAGACAAAATGATACCACAGAAATGTATACCCTGCACAGATATGGAGGCAGGCTGTCATCAGGGGTTACAGTTCGGACTCTGCCAGACTCAGGTCCTGATGGCTGGCCTTCTCCCTCCATGTGCTGTGAGGATCCCGATGCCAATCACTGTGGATGATGACACACCCCGAAAGCGCTGGTGTGCAGATGTATTGGAACTGGAAAGTAGACCAAAAAGAACAAAAAGAGAAAGGAGGGCAAGGCTGCCAAAAAACAGTGAAAGGAAGGCAGGAGCCACAGGAGCAACCATGACCAGGGCCAAGGAGAAAGGCAGAGGAGGATGTGCCATGAAGCAGCACCGAGCAAGGTAGGGTCCAGTTAGGAGGCTGGGAGGCAGGATTCAATGACAGATCCACAGACAGAGAGAGAGAGAGAGAGACAGGAAGCGACGGGGAAAGGCAGTCCAACACAAAACCCAGGGAGACCGAGCAATCAATAGCACAGCCAGTTGGAAGCAAAACATGACAAATTTCAAAATGCTCAAAGCTGAGCAAAGGAAGTGCTGATGTTAAGTACAGGAGGTGGGAAGAGCTGCCCCCACCCATTGAGCCTCAGGCTGTTAGCCTCCATTACCAATGTTATAAATAAAGAATAAGTAAAAATAAGTGTCTGTCAGAATGAAGTCCCCCACCAACAGCACCTCCCCCTTTTCTGCCATCTTGCCACCAGCTTCCACCAGTACCTTGTATTTAACTCATCCCCCTGTGCTGGAGGTCTGTGGATCATGCCAGTGCAAACAGAGGCTCCATTTCCCATCTCTAGGATGACCCACAGTACCTCAGTACCTCTTCTCCCAATATATTCCCTGTATCTCCTTTGCTTTTTTGCCATCTCTCACATAAAGAACCACAGCCCATCCATTCCTTCCTAACCTGTCCATCCTGAACAGAGCATTGTCTGGTATGGACATATCCCAGTTACAGTTTTCAGTGCACCATTACTTGGTAATTGCCACAATATCCAGATTGGCCTTTGCTATGATGGCCTCTAGGTCCAGAATCTTATTTCCCAAACTTCTAGCATTTGCACACATGGCTATCCAGATTTTCTTACCATTCTGCATCGTAACCCCTTTCTGCCATCTATCCTCATTCTCTCTGTTCTGATGCACACATGACATCTTATTGGGCTGGCAAGCCTTCCTTCATAACGGGTTAACATGCATGTTGAAGCCTTATGAGTCCATGCACTGCATCGGGACTATCTCCAGTATTTAATTTATTTTGTTTTATGCATGTCCCAAAAGGACTTTCACAAATGGGGATAAAATTCCGCTATCAGAAAAAGAAAGGAAATCAATTGCAGCAAACCACATTAATGCAGACATTAGAGCTAAAGAATGCAAGCACAAAGTAGGAAAAAAAAAAAACATTGGGGTTTTTAGTCTCCAGAATATTGGCGAATAAGTGGTGTGGCCTTCCTCTGTGCAATTCAGTGGGAACATCAGAGAAGGTTTCTGCAGGCCTGAGCCTCTCCCTCCCCTCCCCACCAGCAATTTGAACCTGAAGAACAGCTAAGGGGGTAGGATTTTAACCTGTGAAAGCAGAGTGTTTTCTGGTTTCCAACACCATTTTTTCTGACTTCAGTACAGTTCAGTAGGACCATCTGAGGGTTTTGAGCTGGACTGAACCTCTCCTTCCCCCACCAACAATTTGCACTTGAAGACTAGCTGAAGGGAAGGGGGTTTTAACCATTGGAGGCAGTGTGTTTTCACCTTCTTAACCCCATTTTGTTCTGACTTCAGTGCACTATTCTTACCTTATTAACAAAACTGGAACTGACATTGTAAACCTGCAAGGGAGGGCTGTAACACACTAAAGAAATTAACCTGTGGCAAGGCTGTTCTTTTTGTTGTGCAAGCAGGTACAGGATATCCAGATCAGGGTTCAGAGTGCGAGAGGGTCACGCGATACACATGGACCAATAGGGGCTCAGCAGGAAGTCCTGCCTGGGGAGGTCCTACCTCTAGTATAAATTCTGCCACTCCTAATGCGTCCCTCATGTCTCACAGTGTGAGTGAAACAGAGCAGAAATTGGCTTCTAAAGTGGGAACAGAATAGGAGTGGAATAATGAAGAAATTGGTGTGGGTGTCAAACAGAACAGGTGTAGAACAGTGAAGAGACTGGACACCATGTTCCAGAAGGACAGGTCAGGCAGGAAGTCGGGGGGGGATGTTGTTTTATATGTGAGGGTAGCTATAAAGGCCACTGAGATAATGGGGCACCAGGAGGATACGGAAGGGCTGGTGGTACTATGGGACAGCCTAGAGACGGGGTCAGGGGTCTTTAATCGTATGGGGCTGTGCACAGACCACTGACACAGGGGGAGGCATTAGACAGAGCTTTGGGGGAAGCCATTAGCAAAATGACAAGCAACAGGGAAGGGAATAGCCAAGGCAACAGCATTCTGTTTGAAGGAATTGAGCAAGCAAAGGAGGAGGAAGAGTCATTTATTATTATGGTGGCCCTGAAGTGCAAAACACACACACACACACACACACCAAAAAAGTGAAATGCAAGCAAATAAATTAAGCAATAAAACCAAAAGTGAAGCATCATGCCACAAAATATAAAGTAACAACACAAAAAGAAATGTGAAGACTTTAAGAGTAAATGCAAGCAAAAAGTACAGCACAACTAAAAAGCTAGTGCAAACAAAAAACAAAACCACAACACAACAAAAAAGCATAATACAACTAAAAAGTGAATGCAATCCAGAAAACACAGCACAACTAAAAAGTGAATGTAAACAAAATACACAACACAACTAAAAAGTGAATGCAAACAAAAAAAACACAATACAATTAAAGTGAATGCAAACAAAAAAAAAAACACAACACAACAAAAATGTGAATGGAAACAAAACAATATACCACAACCAAAAACCACAGCACAACAAAAAAGTGAATGCAAACAAATACCATAACAAAATTAAAAAGTGATAGCAAGCAGAAAATCACAACACACTAAAGAAATACAACACAACTGGCACGTTTGACTTGTTTGCAATAAAATATTCATATACAAGCACTAGAAAACAATATGTGACTTGTTCTTTGGTGGTTAGAGCTACTCTGAATGTATTTTATCCTGATATAGGTTGACTGCCTTTATAAGTGCTTTTTGTTAAGTGCTCCCCAATTGGTTGGTCTCTGAAGGTCCTGAATCAGATTCAGGTATATCTCTCCCTAAACTGGATTAGGTCACTTTCCCAACCAATATGTCACAACCCCAACTTTCAAATTGGTCATCACCCTATCCCGCACTCTTTCTCTCCCCCCACAAAGAGTGTACTTTGGCTGATTTTCTCCACGGAATGGACATAATCTCCTTTCCTACCTTACAGACCCAGTTCCAGCTTAAAAAACAAGACATCTTTAAATTCTTCCACATCAAAAACACACTCCTCTCATTCCTGGGTCTGAAACCCTGGAATGAGAGCAGTTTCCAAAGTTTATAAATGCCTACAGTCCTGGGACTCTTAACTCTCTTCAGGTGTAAGTTATTATTGGGTACAAGAAATATCCCTCCCAGCCGGGGAGGATGTTTGGAAAAAAGCCTGGCGCAATATATACAAATTTGTCAAACAGCACAGATTGCACCTGACCCAATTCAATATAATACATGACCTTTATTTTTGCACCGGTCAAACTGTATAGGATGGGCAAGCTAGCTTACCCTGAATGCCCCCACTTTAGTGAATCCCCTGGGTCCCTCTAGCATTTACTCTGGAGCTGTCCTAAAACCCAATCCTTTTGAAATTTCATAAAGGGAGTACTAGACTCCTGCTAGGCCTGGAGTCATTATTCACCCCGGAAAGCTGTTTACTGACCCTTTTCTCCCCAGGTGTGCCTCACATTAGGAAAGCTCACCTAGCCTTACTGGCTTGTACAGCAAAGTTGGTCATGTTAAGGCACTGGAAGGATGACTCTCTCCCTTCAGTTGTGGAGTGGTACTGTGAGGCCCAGCTAGCACTTCAACTGGAAAGGCATATTGCCTCCAAGCAACACAGACCTCAGTCATACCAGGCTACATGGGAACCTCTATGCACACTACTTTCCCTCTAGAAACCATAGCAGCCCAACTCCGCACCTCTGCTGCCCACCTTCCTCTTATGAATAGGCCACAAACTGGGGTATAGGATGGGGGTGGGAGGGGGGTAGAGGCTATTGTTTTGTTTTATATTATGTTTGCAGCGGATTTGTTCTTATCCCTGTTAATTTTATTGGATTCAATGCTACCAAAAACAATAAAGTTTAAAAAAAATAAAATAAATAAGTGCTTTTTGTTTTTCAGCTGGCATCCCCCATGACATCAGACCCAACTGCACCGGATCTCGCCATCCCACAATGACCTCTACAGTCGCCGACCACCCTGACTTGTCCCCATAAGGCAGGGCCACCAATATGGCCCCTCCCAACAGACACTTGTGCAGATTACTGGGCTGGACTTCCTCCCCCAGGTGGGGCCACAGTGGTGAAAGGGAAATGGCAAATTGTTTAACCAGGAAAGGCACATGAAGCCGAAGCTTGTTTCCAGGTGCGACCTGGGAACACACAGAAGTTAAGTGACTTGCTCACGGTCACACAGTACGCTGTGCGATCCATACCCAAGTCTCCATGTTTGCAGCTCAGTACTCTTAACCACTATGCCATACTGCCTCCTATGAGCTGACCGATGGAACACATGTCTTGGTCATGACCAGGATGTGCAGCAGGAGAGAGCGAGTCTGGTAGCGGGTATCATTGACGGCAATGTCAGCCATTTTTGCTGATGCTGTAGATTCTTGGGGCAGGGACATGCAATGATTGCCAGCATCCACCCTGCCCCCTTAGGTGACAGTACCAGCAGCAGTGGTACCCCGGCCTCTGCCACAGGTACGCAGGGCACTGGGCACTCCCCCCCTAGAGAAGGAGAGCAGTCCCAGGGTCACTCAATCCTTCTTTCCCCGGCTGGCCCTCTGACTCCCGAGTTCTAAGCACTTTTCATTAATTAATGACACTTTTAAATTGTTTGCAATAAAATTTGCACATACAAGCACAAGAAAACCTTGCCAACTAAGCATACGTTCTTATCTCTGTATACGTACTCACGAACACAGCAAACTAATAAGCACTTAACAGAAGAATGGACAATGTCCCCTTAACTCCAACTTCTTATTTCCCTTTCACTATACATTATCAGGCAATTTAGTCCTGCCCTACCTGTATATGTAATAGATAACCCACTCTAAGGTGTGCAGTCATGCTCTGATATATGCATGCCTTGGTGTGCCTGCGGCCAAGTGTGTCAACCACCCAAGGTGTGCATATATCAGAGCATGACTGCACATCCTAGAGTGAGTTATCTATCTTATAAAATGGCAAAAATGTTTTAGAGGGGGGTGAAAGTGCAGGTGTGTGGTCGCGCCCTGATATACGTATGGACAAGGCACCCAGACACTGCTTACATGATTTGTGGCATTTCCTTGCTGATAATGATGCACACCACAATTGCTGGTGTTATTCTCCACTCACTCCCCCCCCAAACAAGAAGACACTTGCAAACACAGATGCAGGCTGCTGGCTATGTGGGACACTGACCGACCTCCCAAAGTGCTGAGCTGAAGAGTACCTGTGTCCTGAACACATGCACGTTGTCCTTGTGATTCCTAATGCAATTTCATTTCACGGTACTCAGCAACTGCAAATTGATGAAGATTGCAACTGACCCCAGGTTCCCCCCCCCCCATGACTGTTACTTAGTGGTCCGGCTCTGTCTGCCCTCCCTCTGTCATGCCAGTTCTGCTGCTCTCTCTTTCTCTGCTCAGCTGCTCCCTGTGTAGTTGTCTGCATAGCTACAACACCTTTGTCACTAGCTTCTCCACACTCATGCTACTTTCTGAAGCTCTGTGCTCAGTGACTCTGCAAAGGTCTCTGACACGCCATGAGGACTCCCACCTCCACTCCCGACCAGTGACAGTTCAACTGTGCAGGACTTGAAGGTCCTGGTCTGGCACTGTCACTGTCACCCCACTTCTCTATGTACACTGGGGCTGGTCAGCATTTATTTATTTATTAGAACATCAGTTTAACAACCTTTGAGTCAGAGGCTCATTTACAAAGGTACCTCGTCACAGCATGGTTGTGTTTGCTAGATCATGCTGTCTTATACACTGTGGACCTGGAATGGGGATGGGAATCTGGCCGCTGGACAAATCTCACTGTCAGTTTGTCCACAGTAAAATCCAAACTGCAGATGGGTGGCTATCAGAGACCAGAGAATAAATAAGCAGTGCTTTCTAAAACACGGGGCACTTGGGTAGTTAGGTGAACAACTGTCAGTCTCCATGATTACTAATTGCATAGGAATTCAGGATCCTGAATGGGCACACACAGGATCAAATAACAAAATGCCATTGTTGTCAATCATGTGTGATGCCCAAAGCTAATCATGGACCTGCGATCATCAAAGCATAAAGGTAGACAGAGCAAGGTTGTATGGAAAGGCACACTAAGCTGAAGCTTGTTTCCAAATGCTGCCTGAGAGAACAAGGAAGTTAAGTGACTTGCTCAGGGTCACACAGTGTGCAAAAGGGGGTTGACGGGATTCAAACCCAGGTCTCCAGATTTGTACGTTAGTGCCCTTAACCACTGCCATATGCTGTGCTGTTGAATGGCAATGTAGAAAACACACAAATGAAAATAAAAGACTAAACAAAATTTTGAAAACAAAAACAATTTGTGATAAACAGAAACTATATTGGAAATGTCATTTTATCAATACTGCTGCTTTAAAAACTTGCAGTGATGAGTGGAATGTATACTCGGCAGCTGAGCCACACTGCAGTTTGTAGTTAAATAGCTTTAGATTTCTAGTTAAATGGCTTTAGATACAGGTTCGGGGGGAGGGGGGTAATGCAGGTACAAGTGCAGGTGGAATCAATTAAAACCACACAGGCTAAGGTCAGAGCCAACAATAGGGTGGGCAATCTGAAAAGTTACCATACAAAGGCTCCGATATGTTAAAAAAATGTTAAAACCATTCTGATGGGTTGCTTACTCCCCAAATCATAATATTTTACATAGATGTAAGTAGAACAGGAGGTTGCCTTTACCTTAATAAAGTAAAGATTTCAGCAGAGGGAAAAAAAAACTTGAAAAAGAAAAGGTATGTCATGCTCCTCTCCTTCCCCTTCATTTCCATTGTGGAACTAACTTTTGTTTGCATTCACTTTTTTGTTGTGTTGTATTTTTTTTGGCATTAACGTTTTAGTTGTGCTATGCTTTTCAGTTGGCATTCACTTTATTGTTGCATTGTGCTTTTTTGTTGGCATTCACTTTTTTGCTATGTTGCGCTTTTTCTGTCGGCATTCACTTTTTTGTTGTGTTGTGCTTTTTTGGTTGGCATTAACTTTTTAGTTATTCCATGCCAATATATTTTGTTAAATTAATCATTTTTATGTTTGCTTGCACGCATGTGCAAGAAACATAGTGCCATCATCTGAGATTTCAGAGGTGTGTCACCCCCTCTTCCAATTCAGTCAGTGTGTTGGCAGGTGCGGCCCCTGTAAGCCAATGCATGCTGGAGCTGTCTATGACAAGCTCCAAATGCAGTGGCATACAGTTGAGGGGCTACGCTTCAGTGAGCAGCGATAAGATATCGCCTGCTCATGCGCGCTCCCCACACACACACACACGCGACACGCTGCACATGCAGCGCAGCTTCTGTGATGCACACACTGCATAGTTGACGGGGCGCAATCCCCTGTTGGCCGTGCTGCGCTCCCCTGCCCCCAAAGCCTTCCAAATGCCATGCTGGGTGCCCACCCCAGTGTGGCAACTCATATATAGCCGATGGGGTGCCCAATCCCCGTCAGCTCCACTGTCCTCACCCCGAGTACTGGGTGCCAGCTGGGAGCCCACCCCAGCATGGCAATAGATATGCTGGCGATGGGGGTGCCCAATCCCCGATCAGCTGAGCGCCCCCCAACTGTCCTTGTGCCATGCTGGGAGCCCACCCAGCATCGCCAAAGCGATCGCGTCGTCATTGGAAAAAAAACCCTGTAAAAAGCATTCCCCACGTAGTCTCTAGCCCCCTTCCACAACCCCGCACCTGCCTCCCACACCCCTCTCATCCATACTTACCTCCGGAGTTCGGTGGCAGCGATCTTCGGTGGACGGGCTGCGTCTGCACTCTTGCTAAAGAAGCTGACCTTGAACTGAGAAATGCCGGTAAGCTGTATAATGGGCTAGATAGGGGTTTTCAACTTTGGTGCATATCTCAAGCATTTTTGAATTTTGCACCAAATTTTCAACATGGGGTTTTTGGGACCCCTTCTCATGAACGATGTCACTGCCATGGCGTTATTCGGGCCCAAAGGGTGATTTCTCAGTCACTGCACAAAATCACCTTTCTGGACCGATTAACAAAACAACACTGCCAGTGTTCATAGGTGGGCTCTCAAAGCCTATTTTTGAAAGCTTGGTGGAAAAATCCAACGACTATTTCTGGCGTGTGTTGCGCGGTTCCTTCTGCAGCTACAGTAAGTTCGTGAATTTTCAATATTTTCACTCCAGATTTTCAACATTGTCATTTTACCACACCTTCTTATGAGTAGTACAGCTGTCATTTTCACATCTCACCCAAAGCGTGTTTCTGCCCATGTAGCGCACAATGGTGCTGTTGGTGTCTTGAAAGCAATGTTTGGGACAGATTAAGAAAATCACAGTTACACTGTTCGTGAGCAGAGGTCTTAAAATGGCTATGTTGAAAATTTGGTGACAAAAGTCCATAAAATGACTGTGTTATGAGTGAGAATTGCGCAGTTTCAACGCACCCTCATAAGTTCATGACTTTGTAGTATTTTAAGTCCAGATTTTCACCAGTGGCATTTTTCCACACTGCCTTATTTACAGTACAGTTGTCATTTTTCACAACATGGCCAAAGTGTGTTTTCACACTTTCAGCATGAGATGCGTGGTCGCAGTGGAAATCATTGTTCAGGACAGAATAAAGAAAATCACAGTGACACTGTTCATGATCGGAGACACCAAAATGCCTGAGTTGACAATCTGCTGTAAAAAATCCCCAACCTAATTATATTACAGGTGTCGTTGCACAGTTTCTATGTACGCTCGTGACTTCACCAATTTTTTAAATATTTTTACTGCAGATTTGCAACATTGCCATTTTTTGCACCTCCCCGTGAACAATACAGTTGTCATTTTTTATATCCTGTTCGGAATGTTTTTGCACCTGTGGTGCTAAATGCCGTAGTCACTGTGCATAAGCAGCTTTCGGCTAAGAAACTGATATTCCCCCTGTTCATGAGGTGGGGTCACAAAAAAAACATGTTGAACATTTGGAGTGAAAATGCCAATGAATGCCTGAGGCGTTAGGGTTTCCAGCCATGATGCCCCATCCTGTAGAGACTGACAGGCATCAGGGTGTGACTTGGGATTCTCGCCTGTAATGCTCATACTATTCCACACCCTGCAGCCAGTGAGAGGCATCGAGGTGTGCCTTGGACTCTTCGGCCCCAAAGTTCATCCCATTCTCCTATACAGCACCCATCGCACCGTAGTTCCTGATGGAATGGAGTAAACATATGAGCCAAAGATTCCAAGGCACACTGTGACACTTCTCGGTGTCTGCAGGGTAGGGTGTGGTGAAATGGCATGGCCGTTATGCCTGATGACCCAAAGGCACACCCCAGTGCCTGTCAGTCTCTGCAGGGTGGTGGTGGGATTGGTTTCAGTTCAATACTTCACTACCATTCCTATTATGCAGCTTTCTAACTCCTACACTGCAATACCAATGCTAATGCCAGCAAGCAAACATTCAGCATTGACAAATGCTTGTTCTCTATATATTCTCTCTCTTGAAAATCTTGCACCATTTGCTAATGCTGGCTAAAGCTCTATCCCAGCTGCTTGGAGCTATTCCAGTGACTTATTTTCATACCTGTCCAGTTCCAGCCCAAATTGTAATGCCTGCAGAAACTCTGACAAGTTTTCTTTTTTCAGTCTCAATTACTTATTTATTAATTTTATTTATGTCTTTGATTACCGTCTTGGTGCACTGGTCCGAGGGACCATTTTCAGGCATGACCAGGACCATAAAAGATGGCATAGATAGGCAACAGGTTAAATCACATTACTGTTTTCCATGAGTGCACACACTAGGGCCTATGCATGACCGAGTGGGACTTACACACCTGAGGTGCATATCCCGCCCGCGTAACTCCACATCCATGGACAAGTGCACACCAACCGGAATTCACTAATGGCAGCCACCTGTTTGCAGCTCCACCACCTGGTGCACAGACCTGTGCAGGGCAAATGGGAGGCAGATTAGGGTACCTGTGCGGGCATCCAATCAGATGCACATATCAGGTCCATGAGTGGATCCCTTGCATGGGGCGGTGTGGGTCCAGGTGCATGATTAGCACCTGCAGGCACCTGAACCCACTCTGCCATGCCACTCTGTCATGCGGCTCCCCTGCACAATACCCACCCCACGGCATAGTGTCCCCCTCCAGCAGCATCCCAGCCCCCCCAGACAGGAACCCCACCACACACACAGCTCTTCTCTGACCCCAACAGGTGCTGGATGCACTCCCCCAACACACCCATGACAACAGGACCCCATCCCCGGCAGTGGCCACCCATGCCTGTCACTGACCTGGCTTCAGACCCCATGCCAGAGTCAAATCAAATCATATCAAATCAGAATTTATTTATGAAGTGCTTTTCAAAATCCAAAGCGCGTAAACAATTAAGGAAAAGCAGTCAATCAAAATGAACATAAAAAAATATTAAAAAGACAGCAATAATAAAACTAAAGGCTAAACTAAATAAATATGTTTTCAAGGAGGACTTAAAAGTCTCAGTGGACAGGCACTCTCTAATCCGACGAGGTAGAAAGTTCCAAAGGGTCAGGGCTGCAAATGAAAATGCCCTAGCACCCGAGGTCTGAAGACGGAACCTGTAAATCTCTAGCAATCCCTCATTGGTGGAGCAGAGTGTGTGGAGAGGGCAACAGGGCTGAAGGAGGTCTTGCAAGTAGCCCGGTCCCTCCCCATCATCCCGACCTGAAACACCAGCACTGAAGTAAGAGGGAAGATTTCTCACCAACTCCAAAGACCAGTGGTGCCTGTCCAAACAGACCTGGTCCCAGTACCCTGTAATAGCCATTTGTGGACTAGGGTGAGGTTCCCCACGTGCACTGGCAACACCCCCACCACAGTACCTGCAATCATGCCAGTGCTGCAGCGACTGCCAGTGAGTGGCACAGCACTCCACACACCTCCATGGCCACCCACTGTATGACTGTTGCAGGGAGTGTGCAATCTAATAATAGGCTGCACCCCCCCAAGCATCATTTGTATGGTGGGGGCACAGAAAAAGGACTGTGGAGGCTGTGCCTCCACCAGCAGTGCCACAGCACCAGCATGATTGCAGGCATAGAGGTGAGGGTGTTGTTGGTGCCATGGGGGGAGTCTATCCCAACACGGGAGTGGTGATGATGTGGGGGGATGGGTGGTGGGTGTACCCTGGGATGGGTCAAACATGCTGGGGGGGGATGCAACACACATGTTGATGGTGTCACTCTGGCATGGCACTGGGCTGGAGGAGGACTCTGTGGATGTGCGGGCCAGGCCATCTATGGCAGTTATATCAAGGTCCCCGCTGATGTATCCCTCTCAGATCTACGCTCCCCCTGCAGAATGCTCTAAGTGCCTTAGTGCATGGCGTGTAGTACAGGCATGCCCCCACCCACCTCTGGTGCATTGCTGTCCTTGCAGCTGGGGGATTGGGTAAGTAGGGGCTGTACACCCTGGTTAGTGCATTCCATGCGGGGGGCATAATGGGTGAACAGATGATGTGGTCAATATGACTGGATAAACTGAGAGTGTCATCGAGGTAAATTCCTAGGTATTTAAATACGGAAACATGTTCAAGAGGGTCTCCCTTAGGACTCAGGATTTGCAGTGGGATGAACTTCTTTTTGTTTTGGGGAACTGTGAACTGCATGCTCTTGTTTTTTTTTGTGGTTGAGCAGGAGCTTGTTCTTGCTGAACCAGGATTCGAGCTAATGGTACCTGTCCTGCAGTTCAGTAGTGATGGTATGCAGGTCTCTGCCTGGGATGGATATGACAGCATCATCAGCATAGAGTACAATATGTGCAGGGCAGGCACAGGGGAGGTATTTATGAACAGACTAAGGAGTAGAGGGCTGAGGATAGATCCCTGGGGGACTCCCAGGCCACCTCCTTTGGCTCCGAGTATGTGTCTCCTATTCTGACTTGTTGAGTTCTGTGAGAGAGATAGCTTCCAAACCAAGTCACTCTACTTGGAGATAGGCCAGTTGATGACAGGCTGCTGAGAAGAAGGTGGTGGTTCACTAAGTCAAAGGCCTTTGTGAGGTCTATGAATATAGACCCCACTGCCATCCCTTTATCCAAAGCGTCATAGAGCTGGGAGGTGTATTCGACTAGTGCTGAAAGTGTTGAGTGTTTTTTATGGAAACAATGCTGTTGATGGCCGAGCAGATTACACTTCTCCAAGTACTCAGTGAGCAGATCTGAGACCATCCTTTCCAAAGCTTTCGGGGGAAGGGGATTGAGATTGGCCTGTAATTAGATGTGTTAGTTCTGTCTCCAGTTTTGAAGACAGTGGTAACTAGTGCCAGCTTCCAGGCATCTGGGAACACACTCGACCTAAGGGAGGAGTTAAAAACCTTAGTGAGGGTGTCAGCTATATCCTTTAGGGTTAGGGCAACCAGCTTCAGTTTGATTAAGTCACTCCCCGTCCTGGTGTTGCCTAGGACCTGCTTGACATATTTGATTGTCTCAGTTCTTGAGATCTGCTTGAAATAGAAAGGCGGTAGTCTGTTACCTGTAGGTGTGGGTGTATCTGGACCTGGGGGCTGTTCTGTTGGTGGCACAAGATATTCAAATGATAATACGCCAGTCAGATCCATGAATGATAAATTGAGGAGTCAGTGATATCAAGGGGTTCCTGGATCATCGCAGTATTTGAGGTGATTAGGTCTGGTGGTGCTCTTGGGGCACTACAAGTTAATGATTTCAAGAAGTGCCAGAAATCTTTAGCCGAGCCCCACAATTTATTTAGTTGTTCCTTCTAGAAGGCAGCTTTAGCTTGGCAAACAAGCCTTGTGCAGTTGTTTCTGGCAGCCCTATAGGCAGACATGTCAGCTTGCTTGCCTGTCACCTTGGCCGTATGCCAGATATTGTCTCTTTGGTGCGTAAGCGCAAGTAGTGAGCCTGAGAGCCAGGGATTTGTAGTACCTTTAACCTTCTTGACTCTGATGGGGACAAAGATGTCACAGGCCTGGGTGAAGGTCCTGAGGAAGTAGTCCAGGGCCTGGTTCGCATTCAAGGCTCTGTCGATTGGGGACCAATCAGTTTTAGGTATAGTTTGAAAGCTTCCAAGAGTCCGACTTTTAGGGTGCAGTTACGGGATACTTTGGGCAGTTGCTTAGAGAACTTATTTGTCCATATACACAAGACTGGGGAGTGGTCACTGAGGCTATCTGGTAAGACAGAAACCTCAGAGATGTGTTCTGGGTGGGAGGATAAAATCCAGTCTATGAGTGTGCTGATTCCGGTTCTGTAGTTGAGGCAGGTGGCTTGTGTTACCATTTGGGTAAGGCAGAGTCCAGAAACCTGGTCTCTTGCTGGAGCCTCTCCCTGAGAAAGCCAGTTAATGTTAAAGTCACTGGCTATGACCTGTTCCCACTTTTTGGCCTGCATCTGCTGGTTCCCTGTGAAGTATTTAAGGTTGGTGGCTTGCTGACCCGAGGGTATATACACCGTGGTAAGCATAAGGATTTTGTTTTGCTGCCCAATGGAGAGTTTTAAGTTTAGGATTTGAGCCTCTTTCAAAAGCACACTGCTGTGCATGATCTGGGAATGATATCACATTTAACATAAACTAAGCATCCACCCCCAAGTTTAGACAGTCTGTCCTGCCGGTAAGAGGTGCAGCTGTTGAGGGAGATAGTGGTGTCAGAGATTTTAGGAGAGAGCCAGGTCTTCATGAGAGCTATGATGTCTGGATTAACCAGCACCACCCAGGCCTGGAATTCTGTGAGCTTAGGAAGTAAGCTACCGATATTAAGGGAAACAATCCTGAGTATCCTCGTCCTGTTGGTAGTGGTGCTGTGGGGTGGGCCAGGGTTAGGGTGCAAATTACCAGATAACAGCAGCAGTAGGAGGATCATCGTACGAACAGAGCGAGACCAAAGGGCCCAGCTGGGTCTGGCTTTTATCCCTGTTTGCTTAGTGTTGTAGTTATGGGTTATTAGGGAGCGGCTGTTCAGTAGGGCCACTAGTGTGATGACTGGGACAGCATAGTTAGGGTTGCCTGACATGTAGTATATTAAACCCCTAACTTTGCATCTTAATAGCTTGGTGTTATCATACACAATTACCTGAAATTTGGAATACATTGTCTACTAGGCAATGTCTCAGTATATGAAACATTTTGTGACAGTAGCTTGTGTGGTTTTTGAGATCTGCATTTGTCATTTTCCTGTAGCCGTCTAATTTATTTTTCCTTTACTTAACCTGAATTTTTGATTTTGCTGTCATGTGCAGCCTATATAATATAACATGTTGTACCAGAACTTTAAGGATAGAAGCTGGCTTTCCCAAGGCAGTGCATTTCAAAGGTTTCATGAACAAAGTCTTGACTTTTTGGTGGAGGCTGGAAAACTTTGTTATACTGCAAAGAACACAATCATACTCATTTTTCAGAACTGGGAGCCTGAAAAGGCATAATATTGATAGGGACCAGTGAGGAAGGTTTGAAACACAGTTTGACTGATACTTTCATTTTTGCTTATTTGAATTAAGAAGAGGCTTGCAGGAATCAGGATTCAATTTCAGGAGTGTTAATTTTATAAGCAGAGGGAGTGAACTACTACTGAATTTGCTTTTCACTGTGATAGATCCCCTAGTATTTGTAAGGATATTTTTACACCTTTTAGAATTGTACTTAGCTGAGGTTTGATTTAATTATAATTCATGGGTTCAGTAGAGGGATTGTGTATTCCACCAGACAAAGCAGACTATCTTCACAAAAAGGCCTGCTTACATCACAGGTGTGACGCTAGTCAGCCAAGTGTTTCTGGGTGGAGTTTTCAGTACTGCTTTGGAGACTGGGAGTTTAAACCCAGAGGGATTGAAATAACTGTTTACTGTTTCTTTCCTGGTGCACAGCTGACTTCTTTAGGGACGACTGCTTTCAGAGCACAAATCACCAGGCTGTATTGGGGCAGGGGAGGTTTACCTGTGTTTGACTCAGCTGTTTGATTTTTCTCTGTTTGTTTAGCAGGGTAATTTCTCTGTTAAATTGTTGTGTAGGTTGTCTTGCTGACAGGAAGGTCAACATTCATCGTAGTGGTGGGTCAGAGCTTTTAGCTAATTTTTTCAAGAGGGTACAGTTTGGGCCCAAATCCTCCCTTCCCTCACCCCACCCACCCCAGTACTATTTACTTTATACCAGGGATTCTGACATCATTTCCTCAAAAGGGCAAGGTGCATACCACTGTCATATACTTTCCAGCACACTGCACTGACAATATAAGTGTATGCATTATGTTATACATATATATTTTTGGTTGTGGACCCGGGTTGTCAGATAGATGGATCGTGTGTTGGTACGCCCTCTGGAATTTTCGTTGGTGGCATTTCACTTCCGACCTCTGAATGGGTGCATAACCTGGGAGTTATCTTGAATGACTGTCTGACACTACAGTCACAAGTGTCAGTTGTTGTCAAGACTTCCTTTTACCATCTTAGGAATATCGCCAGAGTTAAGCACCTTGTTCCATCTGACACCCTACCAACGTTGGTCCACGCCTTTGTGTCTTCGCGTCTGGACTACTGCAATTCCCTATACTTTGGGCTCTCAGAGGTTGAAATCCATCGCCTACAGCTGATGCAGAATGCAGCAGCCAGGTTTTGACTGGGACAAGTAGGTCCTGTCATATTACCCGGGTGCTGCGTGAACTGCACTGGCTACTATACGGTGGCGGATCACCTTTAAAGTCAGTTTACTGACTTTTAAAGCCCTTCATGATCAGGGTCCAACCTATCTGAAAGAACTTCTGGTGCCTTACTGCCCCGGCTGATCACTCCGCTCCACCGATGAGGGGTTGCTAGAGATTCCAAGAGTGAGTCTTAAATCTTCAGGCTGTAGAGCATTCTCTCATGCTGCACCCACTCTTTGGAATTCTCTGCCTTGCTGGTTATGGGAGTGCACCTCCGTGGAGGAGTTGAAGAGTAACTTGAAAACTTATCTCTGGCAAATGGCCTTTTTGGATGGCTAATTATATTGTAATTGTTGATTGTGTTGTGGTTTTATCTCTATTTACCTTGAATTATAATGTTTGATGCTATCATGTTATGGTTTTATCTGTGTGTATTACTGGATTTTAATGTTTGATGTTATTTTTTTAATATGTATAGCACCTTGGAAAATGAAAGGCGGTTTACAAATAAATCTATTAGTATTAGTGATGCACGGATATCCAACCCAGAGATCCGATCCAGTCAGATATCAGGCTTTATCCCCATATCCGACCCAATTGATTTTTAAATTTAAATCAGGTTGGGTCGAGTATTTTAAAATGCATCTGCCCAAAAAAGCCAGGGTGGAGTAAAGACTAAATATATTAGGCAGCTTCAAAAATGGGTCAGTTGCTCTCTCTCAGGAACAGTACACTCTGTGGTGTCTTGACACCCAGAAGTCACAAGAGGCATACCTCCAAGAAGCACAGCAAGCAGGATTATCCGACAGACAGGACGAGATCAAGGAGCCCAGGAACTGACTTGTGTTCTCCCCCCCCCCGACTCAGACACTACAAACTGCTTAGCAGTTCTGGTCCTTGCAACTGTGATTTCTGCAACTATATCATCCAGGATCAGCCCCAATGCCACGAGACAGAACTCCAGCTCACCACAGATGGTGAAGGAAACCTGGGCAGAAATAGCAGCAGCTAGTCCTTTCATTGATGAATCTGCCCTAGTTGCCTCCAGTTACACCCATCATCAGCCGATACTACAAACCACATCGCACTTTCCGACTGCCATTGCCGAAGCTCTTCTCTCAAATCCAGGCTGTACTGGCAGAATTAGAGGTACTGCATTTCTGCCTCCTAATTGGTCAAAAATCTTGCAGTGCTTTATAATTGAAAATATAGCGAACACATCTATCAAATGTTATTAGGTGAGCAACCCGTAACATCTTGCACTATAATTTTCAATGTAGTCTCTGCTGTGTAGAATACTAGCACTGGTGACAGAATCCAAGACACTACAAGAGCATACTTTTTTTTAACTTGCATTCATTTCCAGCCCACCTCATTTTGCTGGTTGTAAGCATGTTATGGCAGGTTAGACAGATGACCCATGTCAAACTAACTACTATCCGAATTCGATGTTGAACCAATCTGGTCGGATAGTAGATGCAGGATATCTGGATCCGATATCCAGTGTAAAAGTGATATCTGTGCATCTCTAAATATATATATATATATATATATATATATATATTATAGTGGGACGGTAGTGCCACTATAGTTAGGGTTGAGGAGCCATTTCTATGTTAAACCCCAAAACTTTGCACCTTAATAACTTTGCAACCGTTCCACGGATTTGGCTGAAATAAGGAATTCACAATCAAGAACCATAGGCCTTGGGATCTGCCAAGTTTCGTACTGGTCGGATATACGGCTGCGGAGTTATTAAGCATGATCTGTGCGCATGTTTACGCTTTTTCTGGAATTCTACGGTCGCGCCTACAGGTCGTATGGTTTGCGTAACCCGCCCAAAATCTTCAGGGAACATGCGGCCGGGGTCCCCGATGTGCCTTTTGAAGATTTCGTGAAAAAATATTAAACAGTTCAAAAGTTATTCAAAAACAGTTTCCACTATAAGTCAAAGAGAAAAGTTAACAAAGTTCGACAGTGTCGCAAATGCATTTTTACTCGCAAACGGGCCTGTTAAGCTGCACCGGCCATTTTGTTTTCAGTTGGTGATCAGAAAAATGGTTGGCATTTAAATTTGGGACCCTCTAGCAACCTAATTCTTTTTGTATTCACCTAGTCGGACCCTGAAGATGCTTGCCATGTCTTTATTTTGTGGTAAAACACCCCAGAAATATGTTTTTCAAATTTCTGGAAAAAGTACTTTCGTAAATTACTTTCATGCTCACGAAAGTGTCGAACTTTTTTGCGAAAACTTTCGCAACTTGCAACAGTAGTTTTCCATCTGTCGGAAAGTGACAGCGATTCTTTGGCACTGCACTGCAAAAGAACCGTTGGGAGTTTTGGGCTGAAATTTGGAGGGCACGGAGCTGACATCTCACAGATGTGCCTTTCAGTGTTGTATTGAAAAAATATTACACAGCGGCAAAGTTACGGCAGTCCAAATTTGACTGTTTTTCCCATAGGATAACATTACGGAGCCCGACGCATCACAGAAATCCTTTGGATCGCTGCTGCAAAATAATGGTTTGGTCTTTTTTCCTGAAATTTGGAGGGAAGACAGCCAACAGCCCACAGATGTGCCTTTCAGTGGTTTGGTGACAAAATATTACAGGGAGGCAAAGTTATGGTGTTCCAAACTTCTCTTTTTTTCCCATAGGATAACATTACGGCGTTCGCCGTGCTTTTCAGGGCCCGTATCTTGGAAACGGTGCGAGATACGGACTTTTTGTTGGAAAAATTTTTGGCCCCCTGATGGGGTTAAATACAAAACTAGCCAGGACAGTCATAAATCATATGACTTTTAAATTTTTTTTCTACGTCGTATGGTTCCTGAGATATAACTTATTTAGTATTCCAAGTCCTCATTTTCTGCTCCGATACCCATTATTATGCATACATTCTTTGTACTCACTGTCTTTCTCTATTCAGTTTTTGGGGAAAACCAGCCTGTGCGCTTACATTACTGTTACCTGTTCCTCTCCGCTATGTGTTCCATGCCTGTTTCACTTACCGCTGACGCCTACACCACCACGTGAGTCATCCTTTATGCTTATTTGCACTTATGCTTCTGTTACTTTTTGCCATTTCAGTGTACCGCACTGTTTCTCTTTCTGTTTCACTTTGCGTCACCATGCCCATTGACATTTTCATTTACAGGCACCATGTTACTATGTGACAAGACATCACGTGGCACACCATTCCCATCTATGCCACCGTGTTCGTTACCCTTTCTGTTCTTATTTGCGCTTGCGTTACCTTGTGAGCCACTGTTAGCACTTCTGTTTGCGTTGCTGTTCCTGTTACTATGCCACAAGACATCATGTGGAGGGGAGGCGGGCCTTTGGGCCCACGCTTCCTTCGATACTATGCCGGGAGCGGGCCCTATGTGCGTTATCCTTTGCGTTTTCATTTGCGCTTGCATTTCTGTTATTTTTTGCCATTTGTGTCTACAGTACTGTTTCTCTTTCTGTTTCACTTTGCGTCACCATGCCCATTAACATTTCCGTTTACAGGCACCATGTTACTATGTGACAACACATCACGTGGTAGACTGTTCCCGTCTATGCCACCGTGTGCATTGCCCTTTCTGTTCTCATTCGCTCTTGTGTTACCATGTGTGCCACTGTTAGCATTTGTTTGGCGCTAGTTGCTCCTGTTACTATGCCACACATTACAGAGTGGAGCTCGGGGCCCAAAGGGCCCCACGCCTCCCGCCTCACTGCATTATATTCACTATTTCTCGTTATCATTCTCAAAAAGAAGGGAAATTAGAGGCAAAAAACTTTGTTTAATGCATTAGTTAGGGTTGTTCCACAGCGACAAAAGTGAGGAAATTCGCTGTTAGGGATGAAAACCCTAACTCCGAATTCACCACCCAGCACCACACACACACAGACACACACACACACATTCAAGTATGGGGGAGGACCAAGTCAACACAACCAATGACAGACATCCAGCAGCAGGTGACAGAAATAACAAACAATTGTCTAAATGTACTACGAGACATCCCCACCCCACCTGACCAGGTACTGCATGCTCAGTGGAGATCAACAGCAAAACTGAGGCCATGTACACCAAACGTACACATCCCTGATTGCAGCTGCACGCAACGTACCACACTTAGTAGTTGCATGGCCTTACCTACCAATGCCCCACACCAGACCACACCACACCACATGTGGTGGGCCACCTGAGCAATAGAGTTCAGCAAAACCAAGGAGTTGTACAGGTATAATATGTCTGATTATAACAAGGGTTTGAGAAATGCAGCTTTCTAATTGACTGTAAGCACTGTAACAGCCTTATGTTTAGTTTTTATTAACATACATGTAGAGCCTAACCATATGATGAACATGGTTTAATGTTGTTTAAAAAACAGTTTTATTATGATAGCAGTAAGCCACTCCCAGGTATTATGTTAATGGTCAGTTTATCACTGTCTAGTGACATGTGGCACTCGGCTATGCCTCATTCAACATTAAACCCAAACAGGGTGATTAACAGACCATTTAACATAACTGTTGGTCATGCCTTATTGCTTAATTGTCTTTATGAGTAGATACTCTCCATCTGCTAGGCACTGCAGCAGCTTTGCATCACAGTGTCCCACCCAGTTACACCATACACTGTCTAGTTACTGGAGAATGGCTGTGAATATGAACTCATAAAGATGAACAGTGTAACTTGATCATTACAGTCTCTCAAAACCTTAGTGTGATTATAACTGACAGAGTCAGTGATAGAGAGTAACTCCTGCTGTCCTAGTACACTTACCCCATTGTGAGTTAAATCAATATTAAAGACATTTTGTTTATATCTACACCATACCTACTTGATTCCTGTTGTACCACAATTAACATAGTTATCACTTTGATAGCATCAGTGACAGAAGTGTGGCAAACCCAAACACTAGGCATACAGCCTGAGTATGAAACAACTGTTAAAAAATTACACTGTGTCCATAAGTGGCATAGATCACTCATTGCAACAATAGTAAATGTATTACTATTTGAATAAGTTAGTCATCACAGATGCAATGAGATTGTCTTTATCAGGTACAACATACTCAGTAAGTGCCTACAGTAAAATCTATCCTATATACATCTCCGATACAGGTACGTCATTGTTGGCTCAGTAGTGCTATGATATTTAGAAGTTGCTTGGCCTGATCCATGCAATTACAATGTTTCTTACAAAGAATACTTACTGCATCATTAGTATTGAAACACACTGAAGGTCTATGTATGTACATCAGCAGTACACCTTCATCAGTAGGAATGCATGTGATACTGGCAGTACGAATTTCACAGCGTTGAACAGGCAATGCTTTTCTATGCGTTTACATCAGCCTCTCTATCTTGAGTAAACCATTCCGGTAAATGTACTACTATGTAAATCACCTACTAAATGTAACACTACTTTTATCTTGAGCATGCTAGTGTCTTGTAGTTAATTTATGTACTTCTCTTAATTAATGTATACTCACTAGTGTTAAAACCTTTCTACAACTGTCATCATGCATCTTCAGCATTTATATTGAATAACGCACAGTACCAGTTGTGGTGGTGTGGGCATCGGTAAGTAAGGCCATGCAACTACTAAGTGTGGTACGCTGTGCAGCTGCAATCAGGGATGTGTATGTTTGGTGTACATGGCCTCAGTTTTGCTGTTGATCTCCACTGAGCATGCAGTACCTGGTCAGGTGGGTGGGGATGTCTCGTAGTACATTTAGACAATTGTTTGTTACTTCTGTCACCTGCTGCTGGATGTCTGTCATTGGTTGTGTTGACTTGGTCCTCCCCCATACTTGAATATGTGTGTGTGTGTGTGTCTGTGTGTGTGTGGTGTTGGGGGGTGAATTCAGAGTTAGGGTTTTCAACCCTAACAACCCTAACAACGAATATATATATATATATATACATAGTTAGGGTTGAGGAGCCAATTACATGTTAAACATAAAATTTTGCACCTTAATAACTTTGAAACTGTTCAATGGATTTGTCTGAAATTTGGAATACCTGATCAAGACCCATATGCCTTGGAATCTTCCAAGTTTTGTACTGGTTGGATATATGGCTGAGGAGTTATTAAGCATGATCTGCACGCACGTTTATGCTTTTTTGAAATTCTATGGTCATCTCTACAGGTGGCACAGTTTGCATGACCAGTCTGAAATTTTCATGGAACATGCGGTCAGGGTCCCCGATGTGCCTTTTGAAGATTTTGTCAAAAAATATTAAATGGTTCAAAAGTTATTCAAAAAACAAGTTCCCATTATAAGTCAATGGGAAATGTTAAAATGTTTAACACTGTCTCAAATGCAGTTTTTACTTTCACAAATGGCCCTTTTACTGTCACAAATCTGCCATTTTGTTTTCAGTTGGTGATCACAAAAATGCTTGGCATTTAAATTTGGGATCCTCTAGCAACCTAATTCTTTTTGTATTCACCTAGTAGGACCCTGAGGATGCTAGCCATGTCTTTATTTTGGGGTAAAATACCCCAGAAATATGTTTTTCAAACTTCTGTAAAAAGTACTTTCACAAAGTACTTTCGCACTTCTGACACTGTCGAATGAATTTGTTAAAGCTTTCGCAAAGTTCGACAGTACTTTTCTAGGCTGTGGGAAAATGACAATTCTTTGGCACCCAGCTGCAAAAGAACGGTTTGGTGTTTTGACCTGAAATTTGGAAGGAACGCAGCTGACATCTCACAAATGTGCATTTCAGTGTTTTTTTGGAAAAACATTACACAGCGGCAAAGTTACGGCACTCCAAATTCGACACTTTTCCCCATAGGATAACATTACGGCGTCTGACACATTACAGGAATTGTTTGGCGCCCTGCTGCAAAATAACGGTTTGGTATTTTGGGATGAAATTTGGAAGGAAGACAGCCAACATACCACGGATGTACCTTTTAGTGGTTTGGTGAAAAAATATTATAGGGAGGCAAAGTTATGGCACTCTGAACTTCTCTTTTTTTCCCATAGGATAACATTACGGCGTTCGCTGCACCTTTCAGGGCCCATATCTTGGAAACGGTACGAGATACAGACTTTTTGTCAGAAAAATGCTTAAGTACAAAACTAGCCAAGAAAGTCATAAATCATATGACTTTTACAATTTTTTTCTACGTCTTAAGGTTCCTGAGATAGTATTCTAACTCCTCATTTTCTGCTCCGAGATCCATTATTATGCATACATTCTTTGTACGCACTGTCTTTCTCTATGCAGCTTTTGGGGAAACCAGCCTGTGTGCTTACATTACTGTTACCGTCACCGCTTCCGCTTCCAGTCCGTGCCTGTTTCACTTACTGTTCCTGTCTACTCCACCATGTGCGTTACCCTTTGCATTTTCATTTGCGCTTGCATTTGCGTTATTTTTTACCATTTGTGTCTACAGTACTGTTTCTCTTATTGTTTCACTTTGCGTCACTATGCACATTACCATTTGCGTTTGAGGGCACCATGTTACTATGTGGAAAGACATCATGTGGCGGGAGCTCGGGGCCCTTTCCTGCCACCGCATTACATTCACTATTTCTCGTTATCATTCTCAAAAAGAAAGGAAATTAGAGGCAAAAAAAATTCCATTTAATGCATCAGTTAGGGTTGTTCCATAGTGACAAAAGCAAGGAAATTTGGTGTTAGGGTTGAAAGCCCCCCTTGGACTCCCCAACCGGCATCGGGGTGTGCATCGGGATCATTGGTCCTAACTCTCACCCCATTCTCCTATACCTCTGCTTCTTTACACATGTGATGGGGTGAGAGTTACAGCTGATGACCCCAATGCGCACCCTGATGCTGGTAGAGGGATGGGTGGGGGGCCCAAGGGGGGCTTTCAACCCTAACACCGAATTTACTCACTTTTGTCGCTGTGAACAACCCTAACTGATGCATTAAAAGAGTTTTTTCTCTATATATATATATATATATATATATATATATATATATATATATATGTATATATAGCTAGATATATAAAATAAAACAATAACTGGAAGGAAAAAAAATCTTGCACAGGATAAACAGGAAGATAGACAGACATGTGGGGAGTAGTGAAATGTACTGGCTGTGGGGCAGCAGTCTTCCAGAAGTCTTTCTGGTGGCTCAGATGCTGCCCTATTTGCAGGCAACTCTCTTCCCTGAAGGAGGGGGTTTCCCATCTTCAGGCCACACTGGACAGTAGTAAGGGAACCCCACCCAGGGAGCACTTGGGCCACCACCACTGCCTCAGAGATTGCCAAGAAAACACAGCAGTTGGAACACAGTGTGCTCAGGGAGGGTGAAGGTGGTGGAAAAGAGACACACCCAGTCAGTTGTACCACTCCATAATCCATGCACCATTATGGTGGAGCATAGTTCCTCTATGGATGCACCAGCAGAGGAGACTCAGGAGGTTGTGGACAACTGCCACAAGGGAGGCCCACAAGAAGGATGCACATGACACCACAGGGAAAGGAAGCAGCTCCTGGTGGGTGACTCAGTTATTAAGGGTATAGAACTGGGGGAGCAGGGAAAACTGAAGTAAGGTGCCTGCCTGGTGCCAAGGCCTGGAGGGACAGAAAGTGCATCCTCAGGATCACGGAAACAGCTGCACGGGAGACTGAGCTGGACATCATTGTCCACCTAGGGATGAATGACTTGGCTCAACATGAGATTAGAGCAGTGCAGGAGGAGTTTGTGGAGCTGGGGAGGGGCCTAAGACAAGTAGCACACACAGAATCCTTCTCAGAGGTGCTGCCTGTCTATGGCATGGGTGAGGCAAGGGTACTTCGCACCATGCAATTCAATGAATGGTTGTAAAAATGGTGTGGAGCACAGGAACTTGGCTTCATTGGGAACTAGGGTTCCACCTGGAGAGATACCAACCTATACTGGCAGGATTGTCTGCATCTGTCCAGGAAGGGAACAAGTCTTCTGGGCAGTTGGTTTAAATGCTTCATTGGCAAGCTTTAAAACTAGTCAAGGGGGAGACACTGATAATCAGCAGGGAATTCCAAGCCTTTGCCTACAAAACAGGGTACTAAATGAGGAAAAGACCAAGGTAGAAAGGTCAGTGGGGAGCAGCACAGGGGTAAATAGAGAAGGCAAAGTCATTGAAGAAAGGGATGTTGCTACAAGAGGTAAAGCCATCCAGAAATGGAGAGCAGTGAGCACCAATGCCCATAGTCTGGGGTAACAAGCTTCCTGAATTAGTGGCCTTGATGGAGGAGGAACATCTGGATATCATGGCTGTCACAGAAAAATGGTATAGACAGAACCATGACTGGGACGTAAACATACCAGGATACACTATCTACAGGAGGGACATGGAGGGTAAGAGAGGAGGAGGAGTAGCTCTCTACATACAGGAAGGAAGGAATCAAAGCAACAGAACAAAAGGGTAAACAGGGAGGAGAGGCAACACTGTGGGTCAATTTGGAGACAGGCAATGGCAGGACAATCTGCACAGGAGTTGTATACAGACCCCAATCTCAGGGAAGGAAATGGACAAGGAAATGACAGAAAGTATTCTTGGAATGGCAGAAAAAGGGGAGATATTGCTGATGAGGGATCTGAATATGTCAGATGTTGACTGGAGTGCAGTTGCAGCAGCCACTTCTAAGAGTGGGGTTATTCTAGATGTCCTACAGGGGGCATGCCATAGACAACTAGCATTGGAACCCACTCAAGAGGGAGCAATCTTAGACCTGTTACTCTCAAATGGAGATGGAGTGAGGATCACAGATGTAGAAGTGGGTAGCCATCTGGAAACTAGCAACCATTGAACAATATGGTTCATGATAGACATAGCAGTAGAGTCAAGCCATACAAAGGCAAAGGTACTGGACTTTAGGAGTGTTGACTTTGCCAAAATAGGTGAGTGCCTAAGGAATGCACAAGCAAATGGTCAGGAAGGAGGGGTAAAAGAACAATGGGGAATAATCAAAACTGCCATCACAGAGGTAACAAGCCTTTGTGTGAAGCAAATAAACAAAACAATGTAAGAAACCACTATGGTTCTCAAAGGAGGTGTCAGGGAAAGTTTGAGAGAAAAAGAAAGCATTTAGGAAGTACAAGGAATCACAGAAGGAGCAGGACAGAGAACTGTATCAGTTAAAGCAAAAGGAAGCTGGGAAGGCAGTCAGAACCGCAAAGGCCCAAAGTGAGAAAAAGATAGCCAATTCAGTTAAGAAGGGGGATAAAACCTTTTAGAGGTACATCAGGGAGCAGAGGAATACCAAGGGAGGGATAGTGAGGCTTAATAAAGGAGAGGAGGTGGGCAGATTGTGACTGTGAAAAGGCAGAGATGCTAAACAAATATTTTTGCTCAGTATTCACAAATGAAGAAGGGGAGGTACCTAAGCCAAACAATAGAAACACTCTGAATACAGGAATTGATACCAGCCCATTCACAGAAGAAAGGGTTCTGAAAGAACTCTTAAAAACTGAAGGTGGACAAAGCAATGGGACCTGATGGGATTCATCCCAGAATTCTAAAAGGGTAGAACTAGTGACACCACTGACAACCCTCTTTAACAAATCATGGGAGGATGGGGTGGTACCTGAGGACTGGAGGAAGGCAGATGGAATTCCATTTGACAAAAGTGGGAGCAGGGCAGAAGCAGGAAACTACAGACCTGTTATTTTAACCTCAGTGATAGGGAAAATGATGGAATCACTTCTGAAGGAAATAATTGTTGAGTACCTAGAAGCCAGAGGGGCACAGGACCCACGGCAGCATGGATTCACAGCAGAAAGGTCATGTCAGATGAATCTAATAGATTTCTTTAACTGGGTGACCAAAATAGTAGATCAGGGAGGGCTTGTGGACATGGCCTACCTAGACTTTAGCAAGCATTGACACAGTCCCACACAAAGATTAATATACAAGTTAGCCAGCCTGGGAGTGGGTCCCAAGATGGTAGCCTGAGTAAAGAATTGGCTGGAGAACAGGACACAGAGGGTAATAATAAATGGAGTCCACTCTGAAGAAAGGGGGGGTTACTAGTGGGGTACCGCAGGGTTCAGTACTAAGACCAGTCCTCTTCAATGTCTTTACAAGCAACATTGCAGAGGGACTAGAAGAAAAAGTATGTCCCTTTGCAGATGACACAAAGATCTGCTACAGAGTTGATACGCGAGGTGGGGTGGAAAGGATGAGAAGGGACTTGGCAAGGTTGGAGGAGTGGTCAAATGTATGGCAGCTTAGATTCAATGATAAGAAGTGCAAGGTAATGCACCTGGGAAACAAAAACCCAGGGGAAGAGTACACAATGGAGGGTGAGATACTAACAACAACAAAAATGGAAAGGGACCTGGGTGTAGTCTTATCAGATGTCCTAAAGGTGGGCAAGCAATATGAGAGGGCAGTAAGGAGGGCTGGGGGGATACTGGGATGCATAAGGAGTGGCAACACCAGTAGAAAACAGGAAGTTGTTATCCCTTTGTACAGATAGCTAGCTAGTGAGATCCCATCTGGAGTATTGCATGCAGTTCTGGAGACCCAATCTCCACAAAGACATAAACAGGATGGAAGCAGTCCAGAGGAGGGCAACTCAAATGGTGCAGGGTCTGCACCACAAGACATATGAAGAGAGACTTAAGGAGCTTAATATGTATAGCCTTGGGGAAAGAAGGGAGATGGGGGAAATGATAGAAACTTTCAAGTACCTCAAAAGAATCAACAAAGTCCAAGAGGGTAGCATTTTTCAGAAAAAGAGGTGTGTAAGAACAAGGGGACACACTTTGAAGATGGGGGGGCCGCTCAGAGGTAATGAAAGGAAGTATTTTTTTCACAGAGAGGGTTGTGGATGCATGGAATGGCCTTCTGGAGGAGGTTGTGGAGTCAAATACAGTGGTGGAATTCAAGAATGCATGGGACAGTTATAAGGCAATTCTAGATGGTGGGAGTAGGAAGAAGTAGGCTGTTGGTTAACTAGGATCTGCAGCTTATCCATTAGGTATGGAAATGGGCAGACTGAGTGGGTCAAGCGGTCCTTATCTGCCGTCAAATTCTATGTTTCTATGTTCTATGTTTATAAGTATTACATTGTTCCAGAGTTATAAGAATGTTAACTTTTTTTAGCAGTTCTGCAGTTCTGAGCATGCTCAGTAGGGTTTTTTGGATAACACTCTGATATGACACAAAAAATTCCATGATGCTAGATCACTTGCTTCTCACAACATGAATAAATGTTTTGGTGTTGTGATAGCCACCATCTTGTCATCCCCTAACGAAAAACAATGGAAGATACATACAAAGTGTGTATTTTAAAGCAAACACCTGAACTTTGCTAGAGGATCAATTTAGCTAGATTCTATTGCTTGTTTTTAAAAACATCCTCCAGAAATACACATCTTTTCTGGCACCCCAAAATTCACGGTGCCCAGCTTAACAAGAGGAGCTGTTCACCTGTGTTCTCTGTGTTAGAACAGCAGCTGCACTGTGTTTTTTTATTTTCTTTATTTACAAATGACAAGATAATGAGACAACGATAACAAACAGCAACAAGAACAAATGACAACCCCCATCCCCACCACCCTCCCACTCACATTCAAGGGAGCAGTGAAAATCCAGGCCAGGCCCAAACTTGATATGAAAAAGTGTTAACTAAAAGCCCTAGAAACAATCCATAGGGAATAAATGTAAAGTAGCGCAGCTTGACCATGTGATTGGAACCACCCTGTCTAGGTAGAACAAGTCAAAACAGGACAGAAGAGTTAGAATGGGGCTCACTCCAAGCTGGCTAAACTGAATATAGTGTGTGAAGTCTGCTCCATTAGGTTTCACAAGAACTAAGTTTGTTATGTACACTAGCAATAATCAGGGCCCCGTGTTTTCTGCAATTCTGCAGTTGCAGCAGTGGCCGCAGAAATCAGGACCGACCACCGAAATTGTGCTTGCCACAGAAATCAGGAAAACCAGTCACTCAGCCATAGAAATGCTAGCTATGCTATGCAATCACACAAGGCAAGGGCATAGCTATTGATGTGTTAAGTATGCCATGGCACACATGCTCATTAGAAGGGGCAGCAAACTGATACTGTCCACTACAAAGCCAAAAAGCTAGTGGCTGCATGGCATCTTGACTCATGCTGGCTGTTGTTACATAACTTCTTCCAGCCAGTATTGTGTGTGTGTGTGGAGGGGTGACTGACGCAATAGTAGCAGAGCTTGATTAGGTCCACAGCAGTTATGATTTGCTGCTGTGTAGGTGTGGGTAGCTCAGCCATGTTAATGTTTCATTATAAGGCTGTTCATGGTGCATGCTGAATCCTTGAAAGATGAATTTGGAAGGAAGAACTGGAAGGCAAGCTGTAGTCAAGAAGTGAGACGATGCAGTGGTGCCCGTGGAGGTGGAACTGATCTCAGTGTGGTGACAGGTATCGTAGGAGGAGCTGATTGCAGAAACATAGGTCTGGCAGCAGACTGAGCAGAGGACTTGGTCCCCACTGGTGGACATTTATCACAGTTTCGATTTGTGAGCTGCAGTTCTGTACCTGCAAGTGTGAGAGAAATTTTTTTGGCAAATCTGAACCTGCAGCCTAAGTGGCAGCATCAAGCTCAGTTCTTAAGGAGGGTCAAGCTGCCCAGCAGCAGCAGATGTGGGGACCAGGGTATACTAGAACTGGAGCAAGCAGGTATGGAAAAAATCAAAATGGAGAGTTTGATTGCTGCTATACATAAGTGAAATGAGGGTCACTGACTGAAGAACACCACCACCCCCTGAGTTGTGAGGAGAAGAGAACATGCTAACCAAGGTTACTCCAGCTTAATAAGAATGACTTGCTTGCATTTTTTAGTATGTCCCCCAAAAGAAAAATCAGGAGTCAACAAATCCTACAGACACTGCAAGTTACACCCTCCTTCACTATTATAGGAAGATGATTCCCACTCCAAAACATATATTTGTACACTGCACTCAACATGTTTGTTGCAAGGCAGTTGGAGTATTCCTAGTTTACAAAAATAATAATTTAAAAGAACATTGATCAAAATCAGAAAAAATGGCCTTCAAGTTGGAGTCTCACTTTATACCTGTTAACTGTAAATATAAACCAGAAGAAATCCAAGCAGGTTTTGCCTTCTGTGTAGTTTTAGCTAAGTGTGTATGTCCTCCTCTGATTGCCGATCATTTTCTTCAGACACAAATTAGAAACACAGAAACATAGACTTTGACGGCAGATAAGGACCACTTGGCCCACCCAGTCTGCCCATTTCCCTACCTACTGGATAAGCTACAGATTCTAGTTAACCAACAGCCTACTTCCTGCAACCCCCCCACTATAATTGCCTTATGTCTGTCCCACGCATGTTTGAATTCCCCCACTGTTTTAGACCCCACAACCTCTCCAGGAAGGCAGTTCCATGCATCTACCACTCTCTCCATGAAAAAGAATTTCCTCACATTACCCCTGAGCTGTCCCTCCTCTAACTTTAAATCATGCCCCCTTGTTCTTACACATCTCTTTTTCTGAAAGACCCTACCCTCCTGGACTTTGTTGATTCCCTTGAGGTACTTAAACATTTCTATCATGTCCCCCCGTCCCTCCTTTCATCAAGGGTATACATATTAAGCTCTCTCAGTCTCTTCATATGGTTTCTGATGTAGACCCTGCACCATTTTAGTTGCCCTCCTCTGGACTGCTTCTAGCCTGTCTATGTCCTTGCGTAGATGAGGTCTCCAAAACTGCACGCAGTACTCCAGATGGTGTCTCACCAACTGTCTGTATAGAGGATAACCACTTCCCTTTTTTTACTTGTGATGCCCTCCCTATGCATCCCAGTATCCCCTGGCTCTCTTACTGACTTTCACATTGCTTACCCACCTTTAGGTCATCTGATATGACTACTCCCAGATCCCTTTCCATTATTGTTGTCATTAGTACCTCCCCTGCTATTGTGTACTCTTCTCCTGGATTTTGATTTCCCAGGTGCATTACTTTGCATTTCTTTGCATTGAATCTAAGTTGCCATATGTCTGACCATTCCTCCAACCTTGCCAAGTCCCTTCTCATCCTTTCTACCCCCCCCTTGTGTATCAACTCTGTTACAGATCTTTGTGTCATCTGCAAAGAGGCATACCTTTCCTTCTATACCCTCTGCAATGTCACCTATAAAGACGTTAAAGAGGACTGGACCCAGTAGTGAGCCCTGAGGTACTCCACTAGTAACCCCCCTTTCTTCCGAATGTGTTCCATTCACTATTACCTTCTGTGTCCTGTTGTGCAGCCAGTTTGCTACCCAGGCTACCACCCTGGGACCCACTCCCAGGCTGGCTAACTTGATTAATAATCTTTGTGCGGACTGTGTCAAATGCCTTGCTAAAGTCTAGGTAGGCTATATCCACAGCCCCTCCCTGGTCTATTACTTTGGTCACCCAGTCAAAGAAATCAATTAGATTCATCTGACATGACCTTCCTGCTGTGAATCCATGCTGCTTTGGGTCCTGTGCCCCACTGGCCTCTAGGTACTCAACAATTCTTTCTTTCAGAAGTGATTCCATCATTTTCCCCAACACTGAGGTCAAACTAACAGGTCTGTAGTTTCCTGCTTCTGCCTTGCTCCCACTTTGTGAAGGGGAATCATATCTGCCCTCCTCCAGTCCTCAGATACCACCCCATCTTCCCATGATTTGTTAAAAAGTGTGGTTAGTGGTGTCACTAGGTCCTCCCTTAGCTCTTTTAGGATTCTAGGGTGAATCCCATCAGGCCCCATTGCTTTGTCCACCTTGTGTTTTAGGAGTTATTTCAGTACTCTTTCTTCTGTAAATGGACTGACGTCAACCCCACTATCTAGAGTGCTTCTACTGTTTGGTTTAGGTAACTCCTCCTCTTCTTCTTTTGTAAATACTGAGCAAAGTATTCATTCACTATCTCTGCCTTTTCACTGTCTCCCTCTGCCCACCTCCCCTCTCCTTTATTAATCTTCACTATCCCTCCCTTAACCTTTCTATGCTCCCTAATCTACCTATAAAAGGTTTTATCCTCCTTCTTAACTGAGTTGGCTATCTTTTCCTTGGTTTGGGCCTTTGCTTTTCTGACTGCCTTCCCCACTTCTTTCTGCTTTAATTGATACAGTTCCCTGTTGTGCTCCGTCTGTGATTCCTTATACTTTTTGAATGCAGACTTTTTCTCCTTAACTTTCCCTGACACCTCTTTTGAGAACCATAGTGTTTTTTTATTCCGCTTTGTTTTCTTTGTTTCACACAAAGGTGTGTTGCCTCCATGATGGCAGTTTTGATTTTTCTCCATTGTTCTTCCACCCCTCCTTTCTGGCCATTTGCTAATGCATTCCTCAGGTATTCATCCATTATGTCAAAGTCAGCCCTTCGAATGTCCAGTATCCTTGTCTTTGTATGGCTTGTCTACATGGTTGTGTTTATTGTGAAGCACACTGTGCAGTGGTCGGTTGTTCCCAGATGTCTACTGACTTCTAAATTTGTGATCCTCTCTCCATTTGAGAGTACCAGGTCTAATATTGCTCCATCCCGAGTGGGTTCCACCGCTAGCTGTCTAAGGCATGCCCCCTGTAGGGCATTGAGAATGACCCTGCTCTTGCATGTGGCTGTAGTCCATGTCGCCCAGTTAACATCTGACATATTCAGGTTCCCCATCAACAGTATCTCCCCTTTTTCAGCCATTTTTAGAATGCCCTCTATCATTTTCTTGTCCATTTCCTCCCTTTGAGATGGGGGGTCTGTATACAACCCCTGTGTGGATTGTGATGCCATTCCCTGTCTCCAAGGTGACGCAGAGTTCCTCTTGTTCTCCCCCTTTACTTTTTAGTTCTGTAGTTTTGATACCTTACCTTATGTAGAGAGCTACTCCACCTCCTCTTTTACCCTCCTTGTCCCTTCTGTAGATTGTGTACCCTGGTATGTTGACATCCCAGTCATGGTTCTCCGTGTACCATGTTTCCGTGACTGCCACAATATCCAAGTGTTCCTCTTCCATCAGGGCTACTAGCTCTGGAAGCTTGTTTTCCAGACTATGGGCATTGGAACTCACTGCCCTCCATTTAATGCTGGCTTTATCCTTTTTTACCCCATCCCTGCTCTTATTGCCCTTGTCCATTTTTCCATGTACCCCTGTTCTGCCCTCTGTCAAGCTCTGTACCTCAGTGTTTACCCTACTACCTGCCATGTTTTGTGGGGGAGAAGCTTGAACTTTCCTGTTTCCTATCAGCACCTCCCCCCTTGGCAAGTTTAAAAGCTTGGCAAGGAAGCCTTTAAACCTGTCACCTAGGAGCATGTTTCTCTTCCTGGACAGATGCAGACCATCATGCCAGTATAGACCTTCATCTCCCCAGGTGGACCCCCAGTCCCCAATGAAGCCAATGCCCTGTGCTCTGCACCAGTTTTGCAACCATTCATTAAACTGCATGGTGTGCAGTACCCTAGCCTCACCCCTGCCACAGACTGGCAGCACCCTCTGAGAAGGTTACCGTGCTTGCTACCTGTCTGAGGCCCCTCCCCAACTCCACAAATTCATCCTGCACTGCACCGATCTCATGCCTAGCTAGGTCATTTGTCCTGAGGTGGACAATGATATCTAGTTTTCTCTCCTGTGATGCTGCTTCTGCAATCCTGAGGATTTGCTTCATGTCCCTCCAAGCCATGGCACCAGGCAGGCACCTTACTTCCCTCTCCTCTTCCTTCCCCAGGTCTACACCCCTAACAATTGAGTCCCCTAACAGAAGCTGTTTCTTTCCCCTGTGGTGTCCCTTGCCACTCTTTTGTGGGTCTCCCTTGTGGATGTCCCCAGCATTCTTCTTGGTCTCTAATGAGGGTGTCATCATAGAGGAACCTTGATTTGCCACACTGACATATGATTTGTGTAGAGGTGCAACTTGGGGGCTACGCCTCTGTTCCACCACCCTCACCTTCCCAGAACTTACTGTGGTCCATCTGCTCTTCACACATGGCAACCTCTGAGGCAGTGATTGTGGAACTGGTGCTCTTTGGGTGGGGAGGCCTCCTTAGTCCTTGCCAGTTTAGCCTGGAGGTGGGCAACCTCCTCCCTCAGAGCTGACAGCTGCCTGCAAACAGGGCAGCAATGCAAGTTCCAGAATGTCTCCCAGAAAATTGCTGCCCCACAGCCAGTGCATTACTCCCCACATGTCCTTCTTCCTTATAATATACAATCAGTAATATATAATTTATTTATTTATTTTATTTTTTTGTGTGTGTACTTAACCTTTATGCATTGTGCTGGGTAATTAAGAATATGACAGTTCTGCCCCAAGACCTGTTGAGGAAGTGATGTCAGAATCTTGGCTATAAAGGAAATGCCATGCCTGGGGTGGGCGGGGTGAGGAGAAGGGTGGGTTGGTAGGCCACAACCACTGGTGACTATTAGAAACAATCAAATACACCACTGCTCCACCACCCTGGTGAGTACTGCCCTTTATAGTAAGTCAACCAACACCACAATTTAAAAAAGCATTCCTGTAACCACTCCTAGAGTTTTGATCCCACTGGTGCTGGAAAACAACTCTTTTAAATGAAATTGATGTCATGGCCATGGAAAATCTGCATTCCTTAAAGGAGAACTACTAGCAGCTGTGAAGCCCTGACTGCTGCACAGATTGGGGCTTCACGCCACAGGTCCCCCTGCAGGCACTATATAACAGTAACTGCTTTTTTTTAACAGAACACTTATAAAATGTAATTAAACCCTCCTGTGCAGCCAGCATTTTTAAACATGGCACCCCCATGATCGTGCTACTAATAATTTGAGAGGATGACATCCAGCTGTCCCTTCCTTATTGATGCCCTTATGTATGGAGATATAATAATCTCCATATCTAGGAATGCTATTTTTACAGAATTTACTTAAATGCCATGTGTAAGCCTGTTATACACATGGCATTTAGGCAAAGTCTGTAAAAACAGTGCTGGGCATCTGAGATATGGAGATTATTATATCTTTGTACATAAGGACACCAATAAGGAATGGGCCATGAAGCATCATCTTCTTGCATTATTAGCAGCATGATTGGGGGGGTGAAGAGCTCCATGTTTAAAAATGCTGGCTGCACCGGAGGTTTAACTACTATTTCAGTGTTCAGGTTAACAAAATAACAGTACATTTTATATGGTACCTGTAGGAGGATCAGTGGAGTGAAGCCCTGATCTGTGCAGTGGTCAGGGCTTCACAACTGCCAGTAGATATCCTTTAACTGAGATTACAACATAATCCACTACTATACATATATCAGCAGTTAATAACTGGTCTGTGCCCAGAAGGGGTCAGACTTTCAATTTTTTTTTGTTTCTTATTTTTACCCCTTCCACTCACCCCCCTTCTGGCCAATTGCTCTGACCTACACTCATCCCATCTTCGCTGACCGACTGCATATTGCAGCCACCAAAGAATACCCCGACATAACCCTTCATTGGGTGGGTCCTCCTCTTCTTCTGAGGAGAATGAGCCTAACATCCTAGACCTTGGGTCAGGGTGCTGCTGTGGCCGGTCTTAACGGAGTCTGAGGAGATACATGACCCAGGGGGCCGTCATCCTGGTGGGTGGAAACACCATTTTCTGTGTTTCCTCCTTTTGTTCCCCAGCTGGCATTACCTCTGTGCTTCCCCTGGTCTCCATCGGGGGCTGCTACAGAGCAACACCTTCTCCCTAGCCCACCCCAGGAGAGGAGAGCCATCCTCCTGATTCTCAATCCAACTCCTACCCCTACCGACCCACCAGTACCCAAGTCCATTCCCAAACCTGGTTCGCCGGTGTGATGAGAAGTATGGTGCCAGCGCCTCAACCCTCTACGCCACTGGACTGGTTTAAGGCTTTCAATTTAATGGCCTCCCATAATGGATGGACCTTACAACACTCCCAAAAAATATGAAGTGGTGTGTCTTCAGCTGTGCCACATCTAAAACAATTTTTGAGAACATACATTAAATGGCCTATTTTAAACAATCTTTTAAGGTTATAATATAGATTGTGGAGAATGTTGAATTGCATGAGGTGAAGCTTATCACTAGCTACATAAGTTTGCATATCCTGCCATGTGTGTGTCCAGTTGAAATGCCCAGAAGTGAACACCCTATCCCACTAAGGGCATGCCCCATTAATATGAGGAAATAAATTGATAAGGATTAGGGCATATAACTGAGATATTGAATGGGACTGAAAGGCTAGATCAACAGCCAAGCCTAAAAATCCACTGTAATTTATTCACCAGAGACCTGGACCTAAATGTGCTACGCTCATACGTATGAGTTGGAAAAGTTTAAAAAGAAATTTGTTACTCAATTGAAATGTACAACATATGTCAGATAAAGACATGAAAGTTCCTTCATGGAGCAGACTACAGACACCATGACTTTCCAGCTGGGGAAGTCAATTCGTAGTTAAGCATTTGCCCCCCACCTTAAAATTGGGGTAAATAAATACTGGTTAGGAGGTATCTTTATCAAAATGATATTATAAGGCCCTACCCAGTTGCTCAAGAACCCTTAAGGAAATGTCAGTTACAAACTCCTTTTGCAATAGCCTCTAATTCCAAGTTCAGCCATATAGGGGTAGATATATGGGGGTCTGCATCATAATCAGGGGGAATCCACCTTAAATATTTACTAGGACGACTGGCAAAGTAATATGAGGTGAAGTAAGGCAGCCTAAGCCCCCCCCCAAGCCTTTTGGAGACAGCCAACTTATTGTATGCTCATCTGGGAGGCTTATTCAACCAAATGAAATTAGATATAAGGGTGTGAACTTTCCTAAAGCAACTCAGGGGAAGGTAAAAATTAAGTATGTTCAAGGTATAGAATAAATGGGAAAAACATAGATTTTAATAATATTTGTTCTACCCCAAAGTGTTAGAGGAAGTATTTTCCATCTATTGTTAGTCTGCAAGTAGGGGCCAGTCAGTGGTGCAGAGCCTGTGGTGACTTGGTCTTCATCATGCTAGCTGCTCATTTCCCCATTTTTCTTGAAACCCAATTGGCATGATGCAGTGCATGGCCCCATCAACCCTCGGCATGCATGTCAATTCCTTATGAAGGAAGTCTCCTTGACTCACCACAAGGTGTCATCTGTGCAGCAGAACACTGCTCTGTCCCATCACAGGCTAGAGCAGGTGTCACATGTCACAGCACCTACCCCCCAGCTTTAGCTCATCCAGCCAGCTCACTGAGCTTGCACCCAAATTTAAGTCCATGGCACAGGAGGGCAGTGAAGTATCCACTGGGCCAAATGCCAGACAAACAAAAAATGTTACTTCAAAATTTTGTTTTGTGACATTTTGACCCCATATTTTCAGCATACTACTGTATCTATATGACCCCTCTTTCTTTCTTTTTTTATTGATTTATTTTTCCCTCCTCAGCCATGAATGAGAGTTGACATTTTACAGTTTACCTTCATATCTTTGTTTTTATTTATTATTTTGATATCAGATTGTCAAAATAGTCTTCTTATGACCCCACCTCATGAGCCCGGTAGGTGAAAATGTTCAAATCTTGCCCAAGTGAGGATTTCACTGAGTTACAGCAAAAATCACCTTTTGGTATGGATTTGAAAAATTTTACCTATCTTGTTCATGTGGTGGGGTTACAAAAATGCCATCTTGAAAATTTGGTAAACAGATATTAAAAAAATGATCAAGTTAAAAGTAACAGTTCAAAATGCATGAAATACATTAACCACACTTACATGTACCTTGTTTCTTCACTCGATGGTCTGGCATAGCAGGAGGAGGATGTTTCTCCAGTCTAAACAAGAATATGGCATTGGACCCTAGTAGGTAAGTAAGGGATACAGGGGTATGTGGTAGTGGGTGGTAAGTGGGAGAGGTTGGGTGAGTAGGGAGAGGGGAATGGAGGCAGTGCAACAGAACTCAATAGAGTATTTTCTTTTATTACAGGCTAACACAGGAAAAAAGATTAAGAGGAACTTGATTTTTTTTACAGTTGCCAAAACTGAAGATTGGGCACCCCAGTGTCAACTTGATGTTTGGTGCCACTGGGGGTGGGCAACCCAGTGTATTACTCCATTGCAGTGGGGAGGGAAGGGGTCTGAGCTGGCACTAGGGATGGGGCACTCCAGTGCTGGGTTCTGTATCAGGGGACAAGAAAAAAATGAAAAAGGGGGGCTGGATTCCCCAGTGTTGCGTGGGTTCTGATTTGTCTTTCATAATTTGTACTGTCATTAAGCCAGCACTAGGAATAGGACACCCCAGTGTTGGGCTGAATATCGAGTGGGCAACATGGTGCAAAAACCAAACTGGGAGGGTCACAACTGGTACCCAGTGGGCACCCCAGTGTTAGATAAGGATATGTTACTTTGCCTGGCACTGGAAAGCGGGTATCCCAATGTCCAGGGTTGAAGAATGAAATTGAAATGGCCTATTTTTTGTGTTTACTGTGATATGGCACCGTCTGCCAACTACAAACTTTTATGCAGCATCTGTTTAGCAGGGGTGTGGTTAAACACTGACTTGTGTCCCTGCACCCGCTGAACGAATGCTGTTTAAACAGAAACTGATGCTGTTTAAAGTCAGGCTTAACCTCGAAGTGATGCTTAATATACATACGTGACTGCACCTTTCTATCTATCTACCTATATGTCTGTCTGTCATCTGTCTGTCCATCTGTCAATCTGTCCATCTGTTCATCCATCTATCTATCTATCTATCTATCTATCTATCTATCTATCTATCTATCTATCTATCTATCTATCTATCTATTATACTGGTACAGTAGTGCCAGCATGGTTAGGGTTGAGTAAGCTGTTTAGTATTAACCCCCTAAATTTACACATTTATAACTTTTACCTTGTTCAGTGGAATTGCATGAAATATTACATGTTGGGTGGAAGCAGGGTGCGATAAGACGGAAGCACTAAATGAGTACTTCTGCTCTGTATTTACTAAAGAGAAGAGGGGGGTGACACCCAAGGTGGGGGAAATGGCAGAAGCAGGGTGGGAAGTAGTAACAGATGGGGAAATCATGGAGAGCAGAGTTCAAGAGGGTTTGAAGGCACTGAGAGTGGACAAGGCACCAGGCCCAGATGGCATCCACCCCAGGGTACTGAAGGAGCTGGCAGAGGTCCTTGCAGGACCTTTGGCAGACCTATTTAATGCCTCACTACATTCGGGGTGTGTACCCAGGACTGGAGGATGGCTCATGTGGTGCCCTCCACAAGAGTGGCCCCAAGGATGAACCGGAAACTACAGACCAGTGAGCCTCACATCCATCGTGGGTAAGCTAATGGAGACTATACTGAAGGAGAGGCTGGTGGCCCTCCTAGAGGCCAAAGACTACAGGACAGCAGACAGCATGGCTTCATACGTGGCAGATCCTGCCAAACCAACCTGGTTGAGTTCTATGACTGGAACTAGGAACTGGACAGGGGCCATGCAGTGGATGTCCTGTATCTGGACTTCATTAAGGCATTCACTCAGTGCCACATGGAAGGCTGGGAAGGAAGTTATTAGGCACAGGGCGGTTGCAAAACTGGTGAGATGGGTAGGAAACTAGCTGCAGGGAAGGCAACAGAGGGTGGTTGGTGGGGAGCTCACACCCAAGGGCAGTGATGAGCGGTGTTCCACAGGGCTCGTGTTGGGACCAGTGTTGTTTGGGATATTCATTGCAGACATATCATGGGACATCAAGAGCAAGATCAGTCTGTTTGCTGATGATACCAAGGTAGGCGGTGGTGGATGACCTAGGGGATGGCAGGGGTTGCAGGATGATCTGGCAAGGCTTGAAACCTGGTCAGACACCTGGCAACTGGGCTTTAATGCCAAAAGTGCAAGGTGCTGCATTTTGGGATGAAGAACCCATGAGGAGTTACCAGCTAGCGGGAATGCAGCTAGCCCAGACAGAGGAGGAGAAGGATCTGGGTGTGCTCATTACAGGGTCAATGAGCAACTCGGCACAATGTAGGAAGGCAGCTGCAAAGGCCAACAAAATGCTGGGTTGTATTGCAAGGGTATATCCTCAGAAGGGAGGAGGTGATTCTGCCACTGTATAGGTCATTAGTTAGACCACACCTGGAGTACTGCGTGCAGTACTGGCGTCCGTGATTCAAGAGAGGGACATTAGTTACTGGAGGGGTGCAGCACAGCTTATAAAGATGATCAAGGGGCTGGGGACTTATCACACGAGAGGAGGTTGAAGGAGTTGAACATGTACTCACTGGAGGAGAGGAGAGACAGGGTGACATGATTGAAACCTTTAAATACATGAAAGGAATAAACAAGACGGTACAGAGGGCTGTTCAAAGTAAGGGAGGGGAGGGCCACCAGGGGCCATGATATGAGAATGGAGCAAGGAAGGTTCAGGAGGGAAATGAGGAGACACTTTTTTACAGAGAGGGTGGTGGCTGGGTTGAATGCGTTACCTGCTGAAGTGGTATGCAGTAGAACAGTGGACTGCTTCAAACAAGGATGGGACAGGACAAGGGGGAGAGTTAATGAAGGGGAAGGGTAGAAGGGAGGGGCAGCTACAGAATAAGGGGTGCTAGCTGCACATTCGAGCAGACTTGATAGACCTCTAGGCCTTTATCTGCTGGCAAATTTCGTATGTTCGCATGTGTGGTCAGGGGAGAGCAATATTTCTTGATTTGGCAAGCTTCCTGATGGTTGTACTGTTTGTCTAGATTCTAAAATCTGATAATGCAAAAAGTAAAAAAAAAATCATGTTTTTTTTTTTGCCTTTTTTCTTCTCACCTACAGCCCACGTGGTTTAAACAATTTTTCCTGGAATTCTTCAGCATAGCAAGGGCTTACCCAAGAAAGGGTTTTTTTTTTTTTAGTTAGGTGAAAAAATATTATTTGGTTCCAGAGTTATAAGGATTTGAAATTTCTGTTTTCAACATGCTCAGTAGGGTCTTTCATTTATATGTCCGATCCAAAGGAAGAAAGTCTGGTTCAGGAAAGAAGAATCTCTTTTGTGAGCTATAATTCTTCTTTCCTGTTAAAAAAATCTGCTTTCATATGTTTGCCATCTTGTTTTTCATACCAAAAAAAAAAATTTGAAAACCCATAATAATGACGCCTTGGAGAGAAACAACACACAAATCTACCTAAGTGGTACCAGTTTGACTCAATTCTGTAGTTTGTCTTTTGGAAAATGACTCCAAAATATGTTTTGGGACATCCCTAAAATCTAACGTGGAAGGCTTAGACAGAACTCTCAATTCTGCTCCCGTGAGCTGAAATTCTTCCTTCATGAGTCTCATGAAAGAAGAAGCTTAGCTCACAAAGCAAGAACTGGATCTCACAAAACAAAAAAAAAATCTTGTTTCATGATCTTTTTTTCATATTAAAAGAAGCTCACAAAAGAAAAATGTCTACTTTTGTGAGGCTAGATTTTTCTTTCATAATCTTCTTTCCGTCCAAAACAAGAATTTGTCATGAAAGATTTTCAAAAAGTCACAAAAGAAGATTTCCTTCAAATTAAATATTTCTTCTTTTGTGAGACCATGCAAAATAATAAAATCTGGTAATAAAAGAAGAACTTTGTCTTTGTATAGAAAAACAGTTTTTGTTTATAACAAGCCTGTTTTAAAAGATTTTTACCTCACATTTTCAGCATGGCCTTTTTTGACCACACCTCATGAACCAGGAAGGTGAAATCTTTGAAATCTGGCCCGGAAGGTGATTTTGCTATCATTTTAGGCAGAGTGGATGGGCCAAGCAGTCCTTAACTTTACATCAAATTCTGTGTTTCTATATGTTTCTGCAAAATCCTCTTTCAGGCAGTATTTGAAACATTTCACCTGACTGGCTCATGAGGTAGGGGACATAAAAAGACTATTTTGAAAATGTGGAGTCAGAATATTAAAAAACAGCATAGTTATGAAGAAAGGGCCATGTGCATTTGTATCTGTAGCCACATGGAAGTGCAGGGCTCTCCAGGCCCTCTGCTTTAGCAACTAGATTGACTCCTCACAGGGCCCTGCACTTCCACGCCCAGGCTCACTCCTCACTTGGAATGACAAAACAAGACAAACACTCCACTGTATCAGGCAAAAATATATCTATAGTAGTGTGCAAACTCTTCATATCAATACATAGCAGTGCAGCCAGCCCAGTGGTGCTGAGGGTTGAGGCACTGGATGCCACACCTTGCACCATGTCAGCGACCTGGGTTTGGGAACAGATTCAGGTTGGCAGAGGAGGGAGGTAGGGGACTGAGCATCTGTGGGACTGCTCTCCCCTTCATGGGGTGGGTAATGGGGTATGCCATGCTCCTCAGTGGCCCTGATAGAGGTCAGGGGCTCTGCAAGGAGTGATGGCAGATTTTGGGAGTGGAGCAGTGGCAAACATCTGCAGGTAGGTGTGCCAATGTCATTTCACATCTGTGCTCCAAAGGGGAAACAATATGGCAAAAACTCCAGCGCACCAGGGAGGCGACATTGACCCCAGGAACAGTGGTCCACATCCCATTACCAGGCCAACCCTCTATCATCTTTCCCAAGCTCCTGAACCTGGCCCAGGACTGTTTCTCTAATCGTGAACAGGCCACAAGGTAGGTGGGGTGGGTTTGAATGAGTCCATGGGTCCAGGGTGGGAGTGCCCAGCAACGTGTCTCCTGGGGAGGGTGGTTTCAGGCCAGAAGTAGAGGCCGCAGTTCAGTGGGTACTCTCGAGAGATGCCCTGGTCTACCAAAGAAGAAATAGAAGTTACAAAAATTAAAAAATACATAACCGTGCATAAATAAATAAAACAGATAATCATACTGAACCACTGTATTGAAAAGTCCCAGCACTCTGAGGTGAAAAACACCTTTTCCTCAGGGAGTGTGGCTACCCACACATAATAGAAGCATAGAAACATAGAAGCTGAATGCATATAAGGACCGCGAGGCCCATCCAGTCTGCCCATTTTTTCTACCTTATGAATCTGCCATGGACCTTTACTCTGTCAATGGCCTATTTATTCATGCTCACCTGTATTGCTCCCATATGCCTATCTGATGCCTGTTTGAAGCCCTGCACTGTAATCATAGCCACCACTTCCTGAGGTAGGCCATTCCATGCATCCACTACCCTTTCTGTGGAAAAGAACTTCCTCACATTACCCCTTAATCGACCTCCCTCTAATCTCATACTGTGTCCTGCTATTTTTCTTATATTGAAACATGTTAGACTCTTTCACCTTGTTAATGCCCTTAAGATATTTGAATGTTTCGATCATATCACCTCTCTCCCTCCTTAGCTCTAGAGTATACATATTGAGCTTCATTAATCTGTCTTCATATGTTTTCTGATGCAGTCTCTGCACCATTTTTGTTGCTCTTTTCTGGACTGCCTCCATTTTGTTAATGTCCTTGTGCAGGTGTGGCATCCAGTACTACATGGAGTACTCCAGATGAGGCATAACTAGTGTCTTCTAAAGAGGGAGTATTACCTACCTCTTACAACTTGTGATACCCTACTATTACACATCAACATTCCTCTAGCCTTATCTACTGCTTTAGTGGTCTATTTGGATGATTTCATGTAATCTGTGATGATGCTGTCCAAGTCTCTTTCTTCTTTTGTGATTGCCAGCAACTCCCCACCCAACCTATGGGTAGCTTCAGGGTTTCTCTTCCCTATGTGCATGGTCTTGCACTTCTTTGAGCCAAACCCCAGTTGCCACTCTTTTGACCATTTTGCCAGTTTTTCCAGATCTCTTCTCATTTTGCCCAACCCCCCTGAATCATCTACTCTGTTGCAGATCTTGGTGCCATCTGCAAACAGGTAAACCTTACCCTTCAGTTCATGTCACTGATGAAGATATTGAAGAGAACTGGCCCCAAGACTGATCCCTGAGGTACCCCACTTGTGACTTGCTTCTCTTCTGACTGGATACCATTTACCACCACTCTCTGTATTCTGCCCGCCAACCAGTTTGCCACCTAATTGACCAACGTCTGACCCACCCTGAGCCTACCTAGCTTATTAATCAATCTTCTATGTGGAACAGTATCAAAAGCTTTGCTGAAGTCAAGGTAGGCAACATCAGCTCCACCCCCTTGGTCCACCACTCTGGTTACCCAGTCAAAGAAATCTATGAGATTAGTTTGACAGGACCTCTCCTGTGCTCAGAGACTCACTAAATAGTTTTGCTAATGGCTCTCCTAGTTCCATCTTTACCTCCTTTAGTACCCTGGGATGTATTCCATCAGGTTCCATTGCCTTGTCCACCATGAGCTTAGAGAGCTCTTGTAGGACCCTTTCTTTTGTGAAGGGACTTGTGCACACCTCCCTCCCCCCAGTGTCTGTGGTGCTGAGCTGTGGCCCTGCCCTACCTTCTGCTCAGTAAATACTGAGCAGAAGTATCTATTTAGGATACATGCTTTTCATTAGTCCTCCTCCATACACTCCCCCTTATTGCCTTTGATCTTAGCAATAACCCCTCTGGACTTTCTCCTTTCAGTAATGTATCTATAGAAAGTCTTGTCCCTTTCTTTTACTGTTTGTGCTAGTGTTTCCTTGGTTTTGTCCTTTGCCCACTTTATTGTCTTCCCTGCTTCCCTTAGGGAAGTTTGGTATGCCTTCCTATCTTCGTCCCGCTGCCTTACCTTATATTTCCTGAAGGAAATCTTTTGACTATGACCTTTTCTGCTACGGTTTTTGAGAACTGAAGTGGTTTCCTCCTTCTTTTGAGCTTGCTTTTCACCCTAATACAATGGGATGCTGCTTCAAGTATTGCATCCTTAATGCTTGCCCACTTTTCCTGTACCCCCTAACCTGTATTTCTTCTTGCCGGGGCTAGCTTAACTCTGTTGGCCATCTTATCAAAGTCAGCTCCTCTGAAGTTGTATAGTTTTGCCTAGGATTGGATTGATTTAATTCTAGTGGCCAAATTAAACCATACCATGTGAAGGTCACTGGCCCCAGGTAACCTTCTACCTGTAGATCTGTGATCCTTTCCCTGTTAGTCAGTACTAGATCCAGGATAGTCCTGTCTCTTGTGGGTTATTGTACCAATTGTTTGATGCCCTCCCCCATAGAGAATCCACTATGTGTCTAGTTCTGGCAGATGCTCTGACTGGTATTGATCAATCTGTATCTGGCATGTTGAAGTCTCCCATTAGCAGAACCTCCCCTTTAGCTGTCATGTTTTGTATATCTTCTAACAGTAATGTGTCTATGCCCTCCCCCTGGTCTGGAGGCCTGTAGACAACTTCAGTCCATATGGCTGTCCCATGTCCTGTTTCCAGGGTCACCCATCATGCCTCTGGCTCCTTATGTGTATTCTGAATTTCTGTAGCTTTGATATTTTCATTGACATAAGCGACCACTCCAGATCCCTTTTTTTTCACCTCGGTCTCTTCTGAACAGTACATAGCTGGGTGTGTTAGTCTCCCTCATGTTTTGTTAATGGCTACTATGTCTAATTTAGCCTCTGTCATTGTTGGCTGCAGGTCTGGGATCTTGTTTCCCAAACTGCAGGCATTTGTGTACATGATTTTCCATTTGCCAGATTTCAGTGCATTCATTGTGGGGTGAGGTTTGATTTCTCCCTGTGCTTTGTTCTTTTGAGCCCTTTTATACAGTGCAACCCTGTGGTGTAAGGCTGATTTCAGGTCAACAGAGAGCAAGGGGCATGATGTTTTCTTGGTTCAAGATTTTGTCAGAGGTGCATGTTTGTCTATGAACTCTGGTATAAGTTTCTGGAACAACTCATATGCTGAGTCCACAGAGGTGGCAAGATAGAAGTCCTGCCATCTGATATTACCTAATTTTGCCAAGAAACAATTACAATTGAAATTCTGGTGATTTCTTTTTAGAATGTATGTCGAGTGGATATGGGTTTGGGGACAGCCCTTACACTAGCTATGATGCTATGGTCACTTATTTCATTAAAAAAACACCTGTGTGGCTGAATAAATGCAGCTTGTTGACTAGTATTAGGTCAAGAAATGCGCTGTTTGCTGGATTTTTGAGGTTAGGATGGATATTATCCACTATAAACTGAGAAAAGCCATACTCATCGCAGAAATCTTTTAGCGGTTTAGAGCAGTTTGAGTTCCAATCCAGATTTAAGTCACCCATGATAATTACTTAATTGGCCAGAGTATCTATGATTTTATGTAGATAGTTCAGTAGCTCAAAACCTCCTAAAGGGGAATGGTAGCATCCAATGATGCAGATGGATTTAGAGGATGGTAGATGAACTCTTATAGTGGCACATTCAGATTCTTTTGGTGTGGAAGAAGTGTCAACAAGGGTTACTGAGAACTTGTCCTTCACATAGATCACAACCACCCCTCTCCTATTGGGTCTGTCCAGCGATACACATTGTAAGAGGGATGCTGATTTGGTTTACCTATAGCACTAGTGCTGACATCCCCTACCGTGACAGCTACAATGCCGACTGTTGGCATTTGCTAGCCCGCGGAACTATCAGTGCCACCACAATCGGGCGCTTCACCCCCGTTCTCTAGGATTCTAACTCAGAGTTGGAGTTGTAACGGAGGGGTAAACACCATTGAGGCAGTCCCGATCGCCGCATGGACCACCACAGCGACGGGCGTATTTTGCCCGATTTCTGGCGCTATGGTGGTCTTCACAGTTGGGGAGTCACTGCGGTGATGGTACACTGCTGATTTCCTGGTCTGGAGTAGTATTCCTTAACCAGGTTTCGGAGACAACTATTATGTCTGGCTCTGTATGAGAGCTCCATGATTGGACCAAGTCCAATTTTCACAGTAGGCTGCATGCGTGTACATGCAGGAGGGTTATGCCTTTCAGTTGCTGTAAAACAGACAGTGCCAAGATAGGTGATGGGGGCACCGCGCTGAGTTTCAGACTTCTGAAACATAAAATTAGTAAGAGGAGTAGTTTGTTGAGTGCACTTAGTAAGAACTTTAGAGTAAAACTCACCCTTTGTTAAGTGTTGGGATGTTCGGGGAGAGGCAGTCAGTGCTTCTACATGATACCACTGTGGTGTAAATAACCACCTGAACTAAGTAGCTTAATGGGATGGGGGCAATAAGAGATGAAGTGTCATGGGCATGGAGGACTCTTTCTTCCTGGGAGTGGGTACCAGTATGGCCACTGGAGTAAGATGACAGTCTGAGGCAGAAACGATGCACCGGCTCACTTTGGCTAAGGGAGGAGCAGAGGAAAAAGGAGATTCCCTGGTGAAAACTTACAACAGAATAAGAGAAGTTGCATGAAACTAAGGTAACTGCAGTTCAATGTATTTCAAACGGGGGTTTTCAACTTTGCTGCATAACTTTGCAATGCTTACATATTTTGACACCAACTTTTCTACATGGCCTTTTTGAGACGCCACCTCATGAACAATGTGGGTGGAATCATGGAAATCTGGCCTGAGAGGCAATTTCGTGGTTACATGGAAAATCACCTTTTAGGTGGTATTTGATATTTTTACAATGCTTGTTCATGAGGTGGGGTCATAAGAAAGTTATGTTGAAAATTTTGGGAAAAATATGTAACAAAGGCAACGTTATTTGCATACATTGAAATTTTGCTACATTGACTTGTAACTTTGGCAATGTTAAATATATAAACTCAACATTTTCAACATAACCATCTTTTTCCACCATCTTATGAACAAGACAGCTGCCACTTTTCAAACCCTGGCCAAGCAGTGTTTTCACACTGGTGGTGTAAAATGGCATTGCACTTGCATGGAATCATGATTTGGCAGGGATTTCAAAAGTTTCATTATGGGGTTCATGAGGTGGGGTAATAAGAAGGCTATGCTGTCAGTTTTGTTCCGCTTTTACTACAGATGGAAGTATACAGCCCAGAGGTCCCTGCAGTCACAAAGACAAATAAGGATACAAATATACTCAAAAAGTAAGAAAATTCTTTGCAAAAAACTTTGTTAATGCACTAGTTAGTGTTAAAGTGACAAAAGCAGAGAATGTGGTGTTAGGGTTCCCACTCCACAAGGCAGACCCCATTCCTGATTTGTGAAGAGGAAAGCAAGGTGAAACCATAATGGTTTTCCTGTTGCTGCCTGCAGGGTGAGGGGTGTGTTAGGGTTGGAAACCCTAAAGCCACGCTTTCCTACTTTGTCACTTTAACCCCACAAGTACATTAATAAAGTTTTTGCAAGGAAGATATATATATATATATGCACACACATATATATATATATATATATATATATATATATATATATATACATATATATGTATATATATATATATATGTGTGTGTGTATATATATATATATATATATAGCAATATTGTAGGGCATGGTAGCATCCCTATTGTTAGGGTTGAGTAGCCTGTTTAATGTTAAACTCCTAATCTTGCAGATTAATATCTTTAGCTCAGTTTGGTGAAATAAGCTGACATTTTGTATGTGTTGTCTAGAAGGCAAGTTCTTGATCTGTGGAAATGTTTTGTGACAGTTTGTATGGCTTCTGAGATACACATGTATCATTTTTTGTAAATGTCTAACCTTTTCTCTACTTAACATGTATTTTTTGCTCTCCCTACAGCCTTCTTGGAATTTAATTTTATCCCAAACTTGCAAGGGTCATGTGTCATTTCCTAAGGTAGTGCCATTGAGTGGTCTGGTGAAAAGAATACTAAAGGATTCCTGAGTTACAAGGCTTCAACATTTAGTTGTGTCCAACCTGTGCATGCACATTAGATATTTTGAATAACTTTCTGTGGTGAAAGTAAACATGTGATTCCACAAAATGCATGTTTTACACCACTTTTTTATTATCATGAATTCTTTACTCCCTACTGCAGAGTGGGTGGCGAATCATCTAGCTACCAGCACCCACATCCCCGGACCTGGTCTGGCCAGTGACACGCCTCCTCCCCACGGGACCTGAACTGGATACCTGGGGATGCAGCTCTTGTTTCTGGGGTGCAGGGCACAGCCATCAGCAGCCACGATCTCCCCACAATTCTCTGACATTTTCTGCCTTGGAGGCATTCATGCAATGGCATTAGGTGCACATTGTGCTAACTACTGGTGTGCTGAAGTCCTCAACTGTGACCGCTATCCACAGTGCCCTGGCCTCCTCCAGTTGCCTACAGAACAATGCACCCCTTCCCACCCCAGAGAAGGAGAGCAGTCATGGGATGCTCAGTCCTTCCTTTCCCTACCGACCTCTGATGGCCTGGTCCATTCCTGAACCCAGATCACCAGCATGGTGCAAGGTGTGGCGTCCAGCACTTCAACCCTTAGTGCCACCGAGCAGGCTATGTTTTTACACCACTTGATTGGCAGGGCACAGACTTTTTTTGTGCTGTGCCAAATGACATATTGTTTATTTTTTCCATTAACTAAAAAGTGTGAAAAATACAGTACATAAAATTGCTGGCATTTTAAGAAACAAACAATAGAACCTAGCTAAAGGGGTCCTCATTAGTTAGATTCTGTTGTTTCTTTTTTAAAATAAGGGCCACAAATACTTTTTATGGGCACCCAAATCCCAGGATGGCCAACTTAGAGAGAGGACCAGAGGAGACCTTCACCTGTGTTCTCCATATGAGAACAACGGGACTTTCTTGACTTCTACAGCCACAGCTGGAACTCATGCTGTGGGCTGCAGTGTGAGGAATGAGCAGCTGTTTCCCTGTTGTCTAGTGGCACCTCCATTCCTTCCTATTGCGTCCCTGTAATATTTTGTTTCCCTGGTATCCAATGGCATCCCCCCCAACCCCGATCATGGTCCCTCTGGATTCATGCAACAGTTTTAACTTCCTCCCCCAAGATTCACTAACCAATGCACAGTGGCATGCTTCTATGTGACCTGAGTAGCAAATGAGTGGAAATGTTGGGCTGCAATAATGTTATTTCAAAACTGGACAGATGCACTGGGGTGGACAAAACATCCAGATTTGCCAAACTCACTGGTACTGGTCTGTGATGTGTCTGTCAATAAGTGCTGACTCCCAAATGTACAATGACCAAACAAGGTTAGCTGACTCAAGTTAGAATTTATATTTGAAGGTTCTTGTTGCTGAAGCAAAAGATTTATGCACCAAAGAACGGGAATACTGACAACAAATTGTTGGCTAGATGTCTCTGTACAAAGATACTTGAGCAAAGTGCTGAGGGTGGGGCACCTAGTCAGCGGTGTGGTGTCCTTATTACTGTCATTCAGTGAATAAATTGTTTGGATTCAGCAACAGTTCTTTGCCATTTGTGTTTCTAATTTGAGTACACTGATCTTGTTTGATCACTGGTGCCGGTGCCAGGTAAAGTTCTAAACTGGTGCCACCTATGATGATCATGTAGTATCCCATGCATTGCAGATACTAAATGCTTACAGTAACATCTGTTAAACAAACCCACAGAAACAGATATAGCATCTGAAGCAGAAGAACATGATGAGCAGTTTTTCTTATCTACTTCTCACAATCAGCTGGACATGATCCCGGGTCCACCCACACCCAACCCCTTCCCCAAACGTAAAACAACTGCTCAAGAGACATGTAAATACCATTATTTTATTTTTAAATTCATAATATTTATTTTGTGTTACAACTTAAACAAGTATTTGTCAATGCCGAGTGTTTGCTTGCTGTTATTAGTTTTGGAAATGCAGTAGTTAGACAGATGCAGAGTAGAATGGTAGTGAAGTACTGAACTATACACCAACCCCACCTTAACCTGGCAAGGATGGACAGGCATTAGGGTATGTGTTTGGGTTGTCCCCCATAACGTTCATGCCATTTCACCTCACCCTATCCTGCAGACACTGACAAGTGTTGAGGTGTGCCTTGGGGTGCTCGGCTTTACAGTCACCCCACTCCATAAGGACATACGCTGAAATGGGTGCAATATAGAATGGGGTGAACTCTGGGGCCGAAGAGTCCAAGGCACACCTCGATGCCTGTCAGGGGCTGCAGGGTGGGGGGTTGGGTTGCAATGGCATGAGCATTACAGTCAGCAATCCAAAGGCACACCCCTGATGCCTGTCAGTCTGTACAATTTCAGACGTTATGGTTAGAAACCTTAACACCCCTGGGATTTGTTGGTATTTGCAATACAAATTTTCAACATGGCCATTTTGTGGCCCCCACCTCATGAAAGCATTTAGGACCTCTTCTCATGAACAGTGGCACTGTGATTTTGTCAATGTGTCCCGAAATTTGAATTTCCACTCCGACCGTGCCATTGTGCACCAGATGTATGAAAACACAGATCCGGCAGGATGTGAAGAATGAAAGCTATACCATTCATAGGGAGGTGTGAAGAGATGGCAATGTTGAAAATCTGTAGTGAAAATATAAAAATGCTCATACTTCTGAGCATACATGGAAACCACACAACGATGCACGTAATGCAGTCATTTAGTGGAATTATTTCACCAAATTTTCAACATAGACATTTGTGACCTCTGCTCATGAACACTGTCACTATGATTTTCTGAATGTGTCCCAAACATTGATTTCCCACAGCAACCATGGTATTCTGTGCCAGATGTGTAAACGCATATTTCGGGCAGGATGTGAAAAATGACAGCTGTACTGTTCATACGGAGGTCAGAAAAAATGCCAATGTTGAAAATCTGGAGTCAAAATACTACAAATTTGTGAAGTTACGAGGGTGTGTGGAAATTGTACAATGCACGCTTGTAACAGTCACGTTATGGACATTTGTCACCAAATTTTCAACATAAGCATTTTAGGACCTCTGCTTATGAACAACGTCACTGTGATTTTACATATGAACATACATACAAACATATTAACATACAAATCTGCAAGTAGACCACACCAATCGGTCTATTGTAAGTCTGCCTGAGTGTGTAGCTAGCACCCTAGATTGCAGCTGGCCCAGCCTGGTCCCCCTCAGTTTCTCCCTCACTTGTCCCAGTCCGGATCCCCCCCGACTCTTCTTTTTGCTTTATCCCACTCATCCTTAAAGCTATTGACTGTCCTACATGTTACCACCCCCTCTGGCAGTGCATTCCAAGTAGACACTTACCTCTCAGATAAGTGTCCCTCTTGAAATGTCCCCCTTCCAGCCTTAGTCTGTGCCTTCTCTTCTCTCTTCCACTCCTCAGTTTAAACACCCCCTCAGTGCTAGGTTTATTTACCCCCTGAGGTATTTAAACACTTCAGTCATATCCCTCTATCCCTCCTCTCCTCCAGTGTGTACATGTTCAGGTCCTTCAGCCTAACTTCATATTTCTTTCCTTCCTTCCCCTTTAACATTTTTTATGCCCTCCTTTTCACCCCCTCCAGTAACTTTATATCTCTCCTCAAGTATGGCCTCCAGTATTGCACACAGTACTGTAGGTGTGGTGTGAGCAATGATCTGTAGAGAGGTAGGATCATGGAGGTCACGTGATGGCAGCTTAGGCAGAGGCAGCTTTATCTCGGGGCTCCGCTCTCACACGCCCTATTTTGGCTTATTTTTACGACTTTTAAGTGGTAAAATCTCTCCAGATTGAGTGCAGTCACTGTGGTGTACTCTCCAATTTTTGTGGACACCGAACGAATGGAGGTATTTATGAAAAAAGCCCCCCCAAGGCATTCGCCTCCGCGATCACCTGAAAAAGAGAAGGCCGCAAAGCGGGCCAAGCAGCAGGCGGCTAGCGCTCTTAAATCAGCTGCATCAGATGCAGCTCTGTCTGAAGCCAGGTTCCTCGAGATCATGCAGCCTTTACAATCAGCCATCTCTTCGATCTCAGAGGACCTGCAGGATATCAAGGGGGCGGTCGATGCCCTGACTCGGAGAGTCGGAGATTCGGAAGTTAAAATTATCTCCATGGAGAAAAAGCAAGAAAGGAGTGAGACTGAGTTATTAAACTTAAGTCGCAGAGTTAAGAAGCTGGAAGACAAGTTAGAAGATCTGGAGGGCCGCAGCAGACGAAATAATTTAGTTATCATCGGTCTGCCGGAGAAAGAAGAAGGTGGTGCCATTATTACTTTTCTGCAGAAATTTTGTGGCAAAATAGCTGGTGCCCCTCTGGGGGGAAGGGAGTACATTATTGAGAGAGCCCATCGGGCATTACGCCCGCCCCCCGCCCAGGGCCAGTCACCCAGACCAATTGAGCTAAAATTTCTGAACTATTTAGACAGACAGCACGTTCTTCTAAAAGCCAAGGAAGCGAAGGAGTTAACCTGGGAGGCAAGCAGATTCATATTATGCAAGATTTGCCCCACTGGTAAGGGTTCGAAGACAGAATTGCACCCATTTGTTTCCAAGCTAGTGGCTGCCTCCAAGCCCTTCAGAGTTAAATATCCTGCTCTACTGATGGTGAAGCATGAGGGACAAATGGCTAACGTTTGAATCTCCCATAAGCTGCACAGGAGCTGAAGATGGTTTTCCCAGATTTGTTCAAGTGATTAGGTGTTTGAGACTTACAATCCAGGTGCTTAGCAAGTGGTGACACTGCTGTTTGAAATCATGGCCACGAAGGGCTTCCTGGCCTTATGGACAGGGCTAAATAGGTATAATAAGGTAACTCTGGCTCAGTAACCCCGATGCTCTGGTGGCTTGGTGGTAATGTGACCTTAGTTATGCTCTTACAGTGGCTCACATAGAACTGGGCTGATTGAATTTGAGTCTTCATATTACTGGTGGAGTGAATACAGATGATCCTCGCCTGGATGGACATTGATGGGACTTGTTTTTGGCTCACTGACTTTTGCATGTCTCCTGCTCGGAACTTGTTTAACTGTTTTTGGGGAACTGAGCGGAACTTATATTAATCACGGATCATATGCTCATCTGCCTTTTTTTTTCCCGATAAGCTGATGTCTCGCTGCGGAGTGGAGCCAATGGACTATTTAACTGCGATTATAGTGGCTGAGCATTGAGTTATATCAGATTCGTACTCAAGAATTAATTATAGGGGGTGTTTTTTGTTTTGTTTGTTTTTTTTTGGGACTTTATGGTTCTTTAGACTTTATCATCTGGGCTCGTTTGTGTATACCATCTTGGTGAGGTATTGGGTGTTTAACTGAATGTTTACATAGTTATGATTAGAATTTAGTAGAGGTTGTGTGGGGGCGGGGTTCCAGGGGATGAGGTTGGTTTGTTTGGGTTGCCTAGTAGTGAATCACGTGGTGTTAAAGATCTAGGAGGGCAGTTCAATTGGAACTGGGGTAGTTGTATGGTGGGGGGTGAGGGGGTCCTACTTGGGAAACTTCTTTTTTTCTCTTTCTTTATTGTTGGAGGGCATAGGGACTTTGGGTGGAATGAGTCAATTGAACTCTAGAGTATGGGGGGGGAGATCCCAAGGCTACACATTGTTTGGTTTCATTAATGGCTCCTTTAGGCATGGGGCTGATTTCGCCTAATGGTTTGAGTATACTCATTAAAATATCCGGTTTGCTGGTATCCGAGTTTAAGTTGGGTCATTATGAGTAACTTCGTACAAGTTTATTAGTTGGAATGTCAGAGGAGCCAGCGATAAGTCCAGCGACAAATTATTTTAAGGCACCTCGTCAATTGGGAGCACAGATTGTTTTTTCCAAGAGACACACCTAAAGAGAAGTGACATACATTATTGCAGAAGGGCCTGGGTAGGACAAGTTTTTGAGCTGGGTCTTCATCCACTGATAGGGAGAGTAGCAATCCCTCATGAGAATACTCCGTTCAGATTGGTGGAAAGAGCTTGGGACCGAATGGCAGATATATCATTATACATGGCCTATTGGAATCGTATCCGATATTACTGGGCTCGATATATGGTCCCAACAAGGATTCCCCGGCCTTTTTCACGGATTTACTGAATAGGGTAGTGACCAACCCCGAAAAGCTTACTGTGTTGGGGGGGATTGGAACTTAGTTCTCCGGAATGATCTGGATAGATCGTCTCATGAGAGGGTAGGCTTGTCGCCAGCACAAAGAGCACTGAAGGATTTAATAAATAAGACTGCTCTTATCGATGTCTGGCATGCGCTTAACCCTAATTTGTGATAATACACCTTTTTTTCCGCTGCACACAAGACATTTTCATGAATAGATTATATCTTAGTTAGTTTATTTGCTATGCCTGGTGTCAGGCAGGTTGACATATTTTCCAGGGTCATATCAGATCATGCACCGTCAGTCTGGATTATCTACTAGTTGTTGGGTGCAGGCGGTCTCCGTATGGCGGTTAAATTGTCAGATACTGAGGGATGAATCCTCCATGAATCGTATAGCAGAGTTCATTAAGAATTTCTTAGAAAATAATCAAGGTTCAGTGACACGTAAGGATTTAGTGTGGGCGGCTTTAAAGTGTTCCCTGAGGGGTGAATTGATTAAAATGGCCTCTAAGAAGAAACATATGCAGATGGCACAACTGGATTCCCTGCTTGCTTCGATCAGGAGCTTAGAATGCAATCTTTCTCGAATTTCGACTGATGCAGATTGGGCACGGTTGCAGCAATTGCAGGCCCAATATCTGGGTATTATAGCCCAGAAAGCAGAGCTGGCTCTTCTAAAAACCAAGCTTCAATATCTAGATCTTGGGGAGCGAGCAGGAAACTACTTGCTATGTGTATTAAGTCAGCTGAACTCATCTCAGTTTATAGCAGGGATTGAGCGGGGCAGGGGAGCAGGTATATGCGGATCCAGGGAAATGGCGAATGCTTTTGGGTCATATTTCCAGGCTTTATATGTGGAGGACTTAGAGTCTAAACCAACTAAGGATGATATCAATTCGTATCTTAAATTAGTTACACTACCAAAGTTGCGAAGGAGATATGGCCTCTCTGAGTGCCCCAATTTCGCTGGCAGAATTCAGCAAGCGATCCAGCAAATGCCTCAAATAAATCCCTGGCCAGACGGGTTCCCTAGTAACTTCTATAAGGCATATTTGCTCTTATCTCCTATTTTGGAGGAGGTTTTCAAAGTTGGTTTGATACAGGTTGTCAGATACCTCCTTTTAGAGGCGAATCTCTTTAATTTGCAAGCCGGGAAAGACCCTTTAGTATGGATAGTTATCGTCCGATTTCTTCTCAACACGGACATCAAAATTTTAGCTAAAGTTTTAGCCAACCGTTGTCCAAGGTTATGAACAGTTTGGTCAGTAGGGAACAGGTGGGCTTCATGTTTGGGCGATCATCTCAGGATCATATGTGGAAACTGTTACATATCATCTCTGTGACTAAAGAGGCTAGGACCCCAGCCGTACTGGTCTCCTTGGATGCCGAAAAGGCATTTGATAGGGTTTCATGGGATTATCTATTTGCTACCCTATCTGCCTTTGGCTTGCCAGATGTGTTCCTGAGATGGGTTCAATTACTATATTCCTATCCCTCGGCCCATGTGAAATGCAATGGGATACTATCACCAGTGGTCAAACTAGAGCGTGGCACGAGGCAGGGGTGCCCCCTGTCCCCGCTGCTGTTCAATCTATATTTAGAGCCTTTCCTGATTAGGCTGGCAGGAAACACAGTGATCCATGGGGTACAGATAGGGGATGTCAGATACACATATTCAGTATATGCAGATGATATATTATTCAATATTGAAAACCCGATAACTTCGATCCCAGCGATTTTAGCGGAAATCGGTTCCTTCTCCAAAGTGTCTTACTATAAGTTAAATTGTGTGAAATCCAAGATTCTCCCCTTAAATAAGGAGGTCATGAAAGCGGATTTAGCACCGTTAGGTCTTTGTTGGGAATCTAAGTCACTGATGTATCTAGAATTAATATTAGCACAGGATTAAGCTCTATGATCAGAAGTAATCTGAATAGTCAAGTCATAATTATAGCAGGCGTATATGGGGAGGTGGCGATTACTTCCCATGTCGCTTTGGGGTAGATTGAATATTATTAAATGAACATCTTACCCAGATTATTATATCCCTTAGGCATGTTGGGTGTATATCTCCGAAAGTATGGTTTTGTAATTTACAGAAAATATTCAATTTATTTTTATGGAATGGGAAAAGAGTGCATAGGTCCTATATCAAACTTACAGCCCCAAAGTCAAAGGGGGGACTAGCTGCTCCCTCACTTTTCTTATACTATATTGCGCAGCATATTAGTAAGCTGGGAAATTGGTGTGATGAGCCTGAGCAAAGAGCCTATTCACCCTTGTGGGTCGATATTGAGCGAGGACTGGCGAAGAGGGTGAACTGCTTCCTCCGGGCCTTGTTGTATGCTCCTCCTGCAGCTGTTCCTAAATCTTTAAAAAATAACCCTATGGGATGGTCATTGAAGGTTTTTTGGCAGTTACAGAATTACTTTACAGTCAAATGGTACCTATCACCTAACCAGCCCATTTTGGAAAATCCTCGTATTAAGGTTGGGGGTGCAGCCCTGCCCACGGATTTTTGGCCCCAGATAAGTGGCCTTAGAGTTTCGGAATTCTGGGTGAACGGTAGGCCGATACCCTTTGATAGTTTAGTGAGGTCTTTTGGAGTCGCAAGTCGGGACTTATTTAAATGGTTTCAGGTTAGTAAGGCCATTGCTGTCACATTTGCCCAAACAGAGTCAATGGATTATGGGGGCAAGGACATTGATATGCTATTTGTTACTGCTTCTCAATCGAGGCCGGTTTCTAAAGTATATAAAGTACTGCAGGAATGGGATTCCAAACTACCTTCAGGAGTTTGTTATTATTGGTCGAGGAGTTGGGTCCTTGAAATACCTAGTTACTGGGAGAAATTATGGCGAATATGTATAAGTACATAAAACAAGATCGATTGAGGATGGTACAGTTTAATATAATGCATCACTTATACCTATCCTCATCTCGAATGTTTAGATATAAAGCAAAACATACACCCACATGCAGGAAGTATGGAATAGAAGATGGTACTTTATACCATATGGTGTGGTCGTGCCCTCTAATACAGGGCTTTGGCGTGTTATCCAAAACTTTTTAAACCCTATCATTGGCTCTTCAGACGTGTTCTCCCCTGAGGTATGTATCCTGAATCTGTTCCCGTTGACATGTCTAAGACTACTATGGCCCATCTGTCACTTGTTACAGCTGTAGCAGGTTGATAATCTTGAGACATTGGATGGATGACCATCCCCTACCCGATGGAATGGTTTCGTGAGTGCATCCTGGCTCTACACTTAGAAAAGCATGTTCTGATATGCAAGGTACACGGACAAATATATGTCACTGTGGAGTTCTTTAGACATGCTTCTCATGACGTGGAGGCCTGGTTCCTAGATTTTTTCTTTTTTTTTTTTTTAGAGATGATCCGGCTGGATCACGTATTTGTGTAGCCTTGGGAGGGTGGGAGTGGGGATTAAGTACATCTTCCATATGTGGGAAGATGATTATAAGCCTTGTTATGCCTTCCTTTTCTTTTCTTCTTGTCCGCGCTCTTATTGGCTCATCTCAATTTGTTGTATGTGAGGAGATGTTGTTGTGGAAAACAATAAAGATGATTAATAAAAAAAAAAAAAAAAGAGAAGTAGGATCACATCCCTGTATCTGGATGAGAACCCCCTTGCAATGCACCCCAGCAACCTGTTTGCCTTCGCTGCTGCTTTCCTGCACTGGTTTGAGTTGTTCATGCTCCGAGTTACCAACACGCCTAGGTCCTTCTCCTCCTCTGTGATCCCCAACCAGTAGTCCCTCTTCTGGTTTTAGCCCTGAAGTTCATCACCTTACACTTCTTTGCACTGAATCTGAGCTGCCATCCATCTACCATGTCTCTAGTTTGGTTAGGTCCCCTGCAGCTTTCCCATCTGTCCTCTTCATCACCCACCGCTTCAATTTGATATAATGTGAACAGACTAATCCTGCTCCCACTTCATGTGCTATATCAGAGATAATGAGCTCAAATAGCACCGGGCCCATCACTGACCCTCATGGCACCCCGCTTGTCACTGCTCTGGGTGCCAAAGCAACTCTACTGCCATCACTGTCTGCACCCTCCCCTCACCAGTTCTCTATCCATTTAGTCAGACCACCTTCCACCCGTACTCTCATTCTCCTCACTTTTCTCCTCCTTGGCCTGTGTCCCTCCTCCTTGTAGCCTGCACCATTCTCCTCCTTATTTTTTACTGGATGGTGGTGAGTTGCCTTCCTATTATACTCGAAGACTACTCTGCCCGCCAAAGACCTACGCCTCCACCTTTACCTATATCTAGGGGGTGGGCTCATTAGGCTCTCCTGTCTGGACCTTTCTACCAACCTCAGTCTTTTGGCCACTTTACTAGTTTAAATCCACCTTAGTAGAGATATACCCCTCTAATCTGGTCTTTAATACTCCCTTCCTTCCTGCTCCAGTGTTCCCTGTCCCCCACGTACAGGTCATTATTCCTCCCAGACTCTACCCCAGTTAGTCACTAACCCATAATTTTGGTGTGGCACCAATCCTCAGTCACTCATTGAACTTCTCAATCCTGCCCTTCCTCCAGATGTTAGACATGGTACCGCAGTACCTCAGAGAATGCCACCAACTCCAGCACCCCCTCACACTGCCTGCCCAACTACTCAAACCTCCCCTCACTACTTCCACAGTCTTCCCTGCCAGTCATTTGTACACACATGAAACACTAAATGAGGTTTTCTTCTCCCCTCGCTTCCCACATATGAGCAGTGCCTGCCCTGCCCCTCCTGCAGTCAACCTGGGATAACTTCAAGCTCAAATACGGCTGTGCCTTCCCCTTCCATCCCATCTCACCCTTTCAGTATAGAATCCCCCAGGATGAGTACTCCCCATCCATACCCCTTTCCTTCTAATGCCCTTCCACCACCCCAATATTCATTCTTCCTGCCCCTTACCCCACCAGCTGTACCCTGTGTGACTTCTGTATCTGTACCCCCTACTTCTGCCTCACCCCTTTTCTCTGCCTTATTCCTGCCATCCCTCTTGAACCCCTTCCCAGCCTAACTACCTCCTACTGGATTTCCGATGTCATCCTCTCCTCCTCCCCTGCTGATTTCCAACCCCTTTCCTATCCCCGCTGTTGTCAATTTAGAGCCCCCATTCCATGCTACCCCGATAGTGATGCCCCTCCCATCCTTCCTCCTTCCCATAGCCTTCTCTCCTCCAGTCATCCCTCCTTCCTTACTAGCCCTTCTGCTCTTTCATCCTCGCTATCATCTTCCCTACCTGTTGCCTTCTCTCTCAGGCCCCACTTGTCCTCCCCTTCAGTATGTTCCTGCTCCCTCACTCTCACACCAGAGGTTTGAATCTGTTACTAGTCGCTACCCTCCACATCTCTTCCCCTTTCGGTCCCCCTACTTGTTCCCTCTTTGCCATCCCTGGCCCCAGCCCTGGTCCCCTCTGACCGCAGTCATCTGCACTGTCCCCTGGTACTCCTTGTGGTCTCTTCCTCCCCCATCTGGAGGTCCCCCTCGCCTCAGGCACCCCTTCTTCTCCTCTATTTTCTGTTAGTGCCTCTGATACAGGGGTCAGTTTCACCTCCCTAGTTGTTCTTCCTCCATCCCCTTTGCCATCTCCTATCCCCCCAGCCAGGATGCCTCCATACTCACTCCCTGCAACTTGACTCCTTCCTCACTCCACAAGTTTCTCCCTCAAACTAGCCAGCCATCTACAGACCATACACCCTCCCATCCTCCAAGCCCAGTTCAGGATCATGGCAGACCCACACCCTGTACACCCCCACCCTTCCAAGATGCCGGCCCTATTGACATGTGGCACCTAACCCATTTTGACCCCCATCTTATATTACGGGCTCTTACTCCCAGGATCTGTACCCTACTACAACTGTTAGCCTTATTTACTCAAATTCTTCCTACCCTCACACTATTCTCCTACTTCCCCTTGCTGACCGGGGTAATTCAGTCTCAAATCTCATCCATTAGATATTGTATTACTGCAGCAATCCTAAAGCCTCCTTGTCTGTTTTTCACCCCTCAGCTACTAGGGTTGTCAGAACTAGTTCAGAAAAGATTCGAACCCATCACGAACCCTGGTGTTCGAGTTCTAATTCAGAACTATAACACTAGTGGTTTCGCAAACGGGTTCGAATCAATCCATTTTTTTTTTTTATGCCTCAAGAAGCCGCAACCGCAACGCAAGCTTGCCTAGCCCTATAGTGTCAGCTCCGAAGGGACGGGAGAGAGGATGAAGGAGCAGGATGGGATTGGAAGGCAGCACAGTGCCACAGGAGGCAGAAAGGAGGTGGAATGAAGGGAAGAGTGCATGATGGCAGCATGCACAAACTTGTGGGGGCTGAATGGTGTGGACTGCACTGGAGTCGGACTGCGTGCCTGCGTACTTCATCCCCACAGTCCGTGTTACCACCTGACCATCGGCTCTGCAGTCAGGTGGTGGATGGTAGACGTAAACTGGCGCGTGGTTGCAGCTCCATTCATTTACCCAGCCAGTGCCATAAAGGAGTTGCAGGCTGCAGCAGCTTGTGCTACTCGCTCGCTCCCTCTGTCTGGGCTAGCTCTTCTCTGGCTCTGGCAATTGCTTGCTAATTAAATTGTTGTGTGTGTATTGGGCAAACTAAAAATAAATAAAAAGCTAACGGGGTGGGGAGAAAACTAAAGGTAGGGGCCAGGGGGACTCAGGGTTGGGAGTGGGAACCGAGGAAAAGAAAGGGCATGAACTTAGGAACAGTTGGTGAGAAACTTGGCCTCAGGATGAGACGGACAGAGCGAGGGAAGTTAAAGTTGCTGAGTATTTGAGTGAAACTGAAAGAATTTTATCGTAGTCTCAAACAACAGTTCAAAAACTTCATTTCTGCATGGTGTAGTTGTTTCACACTGGGAAGAAGGAGCAAGCATCAAATGGCTGGGGGAGGGGTGATGAAATTAAAACAAACAGATTATGACTCGAGGAAAATTAAGTTTAAATGTGTGAGTCTTTGAGAGGTTGAAACATTTGAATTTGATGGAATTTTTACTTACAACTTCATACCCTACTCCACAAAACAAAGTAAAATAATCAGGAGGACAGGGAGGGGAGGGGATTCTGTGGTACTGTGCTGCTGAGCGTTCTTGTATTCCACCCTATAAAATTCCTGATAGAACAACACCAGGCTGTTTTTAGTTTTTTTTTACACAGTACTCCCTACTTGTGTGTGTTGTGTGTGACTCCACTACACTGTATCTCTCACTCTCCTGTGGTGTTCCCATCACCCTGCTGTGGCTGCTGACTGTGTACCTACCCATTGTGTGTTACTGCAGCCCATTGTTGGGCAGTCGTGTGGTGGCATTATCCTTTAATACATGACAGAAGCCTAGAAATATATTTCCTGTTGGGAGAAGAGACAGAAAAATCTCTTTCCTTGGGTTGTATATGTGGTGTGTGACTCTGTCTCCTGTGGTCAGCCCATCTGTTGTGTGCCTTTGACTGCACTGTACCCTACCCAGTGTGTTTATCGAGAGAGGCCCAGTGGCCAGTTGTCGTGTGTGGCATTATCCTTAAATACATGACAGAAGCCCAGAAATATATTTCCCTGTTGGGAGGAGAGACAGAAAAATCTCTTTCCTTGGTTTGTGTGTGTAACTCCGTCTCTTGTGGTCAGCCCATCACCCTGCTGCTGTGCGCCCCTTCACTGCTATGCATATGCCTATGCCCGGCAGCCCAGTCATTCTGTAAGCCTTGAACCTGGGATCCTTTAGTTGCAAACCGTCATATTCTTCAATTACTTTCAGTCCACTGCATCACAGTGTCACATAGCCAAAATAAAATTTTGAAGTTGTAGCCAGCGATCATAGATCACGTTGCTTTCTTACACAGGAATTGTGTGGGTGTATTCCTGCAGTATACTGGTTCTGTTAGAGGATGACACCAACATAGATGAAGCATCTAGTGTTGGTGTTGGAGCAGGTGTTGGTGGTAGTGGTAATCCTGGTGCTAGTAGAAATAACCAAAATGTTTCACATGATAAAAATTCAACAAACAGCAAAAGAGCAACAGTGAAGTGTGGAAAAGGGGACCTTTTAAGAAAACCTGTGCAGCTGCTGGGGTCACATGGAGAGGCACCATAAGGTATGCCATTCATGCTGTTAAAATCCCTGTGACTAGCAGTAATAATGCAAGTGACAGTGAGTCCCTCTCTGACTCAGACAGTAGCTCTTTGTCTCAGTCTGACACTGTTGTGTCTTGTGACGTATCATTACTTCCTCAACAAAGTGAAATGAGCAAGTCTGCTGACAATGAACATGTAGTGCACTTGCAAATACATCCAGCACTGTTGGCAATGAAAGGACATATCCATTGAATCCACCACTCTGTGTCGGCCAGCAATGAAAATCTATCAGAGTCTTCTGCCCACTCTTCTAGCACCAAGGAGCATGTCCCGGTTCTGTTAGGACAGGTGAAAAGACACAAACAGTCTTTAGCTATCTTCCTAGCACTCAAACAAAATCTGTCACATCTGAGGTGTGGAATTATTTCTCTGTCAGTAAAACTGATCCATGCAGAGCAGTTTGTTCCCTGTGTAAACAGAGTGTAAGCCGTGGTAAAGTTGTGTCATGCCTTGACACTACAGCTCTTAAACGCCATCTGAAAAAGCATTCAATTTTGCTTGATCGTCCAAAACCCATGACCTCCATCTTCCAGACCACACGTGAGAAGGGTCAGGAATCTGAAATGGATACTGAATTGTCTGAACTTGATGCAGACAGAACCACTGCCAGCCCTAGGATCCCTGTTACCACCAATGCCAGCACCGTTAGTACCAGTTGCACATCCAGTGATGGCACTGAATGTATAAGTCCTCCTAGTCCACCATCTCAGCGTCCATCTGCCATCGAAGCACGGTCATGTATAATAAACCAGCAGGGACATGTTGTAAACAGCTAACACTGTCTCAGGCATTTGAAAGGAAGAATACCTTTACTAGAAATCATCCAAAGACCCTTCATCTTAATCAAAGAATTGGTGAACTGTTAGCCGGAGCCCTTCCCCATACTCTTTGGTAGATCATGAGGATTTTAGGAGGCTCATGACATTAGTAGAGCCTCGTTACAATGTTCCTCATGAAGTACTTTTCATAGTGTTGAAATACCAAACTTTTATCAGGCTTTAAAGCGACAGTGATGCTTGCACTTAAAACTGCAGAGGGTGGGGTTATTCATGTAATTAACAGATATGGACCAGCACTCAAAACATAGATTATATGTCTCTTACCACTCATTGGGTCATGTTTTCTTGTGTTTCTTCAAGAACAAAGACACCCCAAAAGATGGCACTGCTGCATATAAAGAAGTTTGGGCAAAGTCATACTGCTGCAAACATCTTGCTGGAACTAAATGACCTCCCTTGATGAATGGGTTTATTCTCATGGTCTCAAATGTGGCTTCATAATGTAAGTGACAATGGAGCCAACATCTTGAAAGGAGTACAGGATGAAGGATTCTGCATGCTTCTTGCTTTGCACATTGCTTATGTTTAATTGTCACGGGACTTCAGCAATGAAACACAAGTGGATGGTATGATTGCTGTTTGCAAAAAATTGTGACTCACTTTTCACATTCAACACAGCTATCAGACATTGTCTGAACTGCAAAAAAACACAAGCTGCCCCAGCAAAACTGATTCAAAATGTTTCCACCTTGGAACTCAACACTTTATATGCTGCAGTGCCTCTTGGAGCAAAAGCAAGCTGTACATGATATTGCTCCAGTTACATTATTGGAGATGGCATTATGCTGTTCTGTGCTGTAGTGGAAATTAATGAAGACAGGTGCTGCATCCTAGCTCCTTTTGAGACAGCTACAAGGACATGTCTTCTGAAGGCGCATCTGTGAGTCAGGTTATCCCACTCATAATGCTAATTTCACATCATCTTAGTGTTTCTAAATCTACAAATAGAAAAGACAGATCTGAAGCGCAGACAACATGTCACCTGTATCATGGGAATCTCCTAAAGAGAATGAGTGGCGCTTCCAAACCAATGACAAATTAGTTGCAATGACGAAATCAAAACATTACATGCTTGCAACTCTCTTAGATCCCAGGTTCAAGGTTATACATCTCCAAAAACAGATGATATAGAGCAGTACAAATGTCTGTTGCTAAATGAGCTGCAGCACTCACAGGAGTCAAACACAGACACGCACAGTACCTCAGGTTGTCATCTCCACAACATGCAGGTTTATCTTCACAAAGGATACAGAACTGGAAAAGTCACCAAACATTAACAGTAGTTGTTCCACAACTGCCACTTCTTCAACCCTTAGTAGCAAGCAATCTGTGGCAAAACCTTTCCCCAAATTGCTGCCATACCAGCTTCTGCTGATTCCTCTTCTGATCGGTCTCTGTCCATCATGGTAGACAGTTACCTGCAAGAACTGCGTATTCCTTATTGGCATGCACCTTTTGAATACTGAAGATCAAAAAGTCGATTTGGACAGACCTGTATGATGAAGCCTGTAAATATCTTGGTTGTCCTGCACAAGTGTCTCAGAACGCTTGTTTAGTATAAGGCAATATTGTGACAGACACCAGAAATAGGTTGCTGCCAAAAAATGTACACACGTTACCTTTTATTAAAGTTAATAAGTCAAGATTTTCATATCCCTACAAGAGTATACAAACTGATCCTGAAGTGATTGATGTTGTGGATGTTGATGGTGATGACAACTCAGATGGTGGTGGCTGGTAAATATTGTGTGGGACAAAGTCTCTCTGCACCAAAAAGGAAACTTTTACAGACTGTGATGACTTTGGTTGTCTCTCTCCTTTTCTATCTACTACCTTGACTATACACCCCAAAACTTTCACCATTTCATAGCAAACTGCTTTGTAGCTAGGGTCTAAACTAAAGTCAACAAGTTTTATATACAGGGCAATTTAACATCAGTGGAACAAGCCCAAATTTGGCATAAAAGGGACACTGTCAGGCCAGTCTTTCTGTATCATATTATTTATAGTTAAAGTGCAAACATATATTTTTGGATTTACCTTCTGTGACTATGTGGTGCATCAGTATGGGCTGGAACGGGGTGGTCTATTTTCAGTTTAAAGAGGACAAAACAATGAGTTCTAATTGGTAGCTGTTTATTATTTTTTCAATTACAGAAATGTTATCTATAAACCAAAATGGATGCTAGTACATGGTTGATGGTTGGGGACTGGGTTTAACATGGGTGAGGGACTGGGAAGAGTGACATGAATGGTGGTTCATTACTATGTGGGGTAGTTTAAACATTTGGGTGAGGGAGGAGGGTGAGTTACATGCTTGAGGGGTGAGGGTTGGTGTTGGTTTTAACATGGTGTAGCGGTGGTATGGGTGCTACACAGATGAGGTTGGTGGAAGAAAAGTGGAAAGGGTGATGGGGTGAGAAAGGTGGATATTGTTTTAGTCCTTTCATTTCGCAGATTTGTGATCGGCTGGGGATGGTGAGGAAAAGATGATGACAGACTGAACCACTATACATAATATATATATATATATTTTTTTTTTTTCTTATTAAATACATTGCAAACTGCCACCTAGCACAATTGTCTCGTCCCCTTTTAAAAAAGAATAAAGGAATCAGAAATAAAGAAAATCTGCATCAGTAGTTTTCACAGAATGTGACCTGTATCATTAGGTACGTGTTTTGGGGCACTGGAAAATTATGGAGAAATGTGGACAAACTTATGACTTTGGGGTCAAAATTATGGAAAGGTTGATCATGCATAGAATGCCACTTATGTTAGTCAAATAGTTCAGATTTTGATATACAAAAGCTACACATTATTTTTAAAAGCACACACACTTTATTCTTTGCGAACACCACATTTTTACACAATCCACCCAATAAAACTATTACATAAAAAATATAAAAACAAACAATTAGAAACTCCATCCCAAATATAACCCCAGCCAAACACCTAAAAATGATACGTTTACACACGCACAAAAGTTAGATAATTTGTTCCCCATTTTCGCTGTCACCGTGAGTCGCCTATCTTGAACCAGCAGAAAACAGTTTTAAAAGTACATATTGGGCTGTCTGTATAGCTCTGAGTGTAGTATCTGGTAGACATGGATTGGATTCTCACAATCTCCACTAGCATACTGTGTGAACCTGGGCTGCTCCTTAACCTCCTTCTGAAACCCGGTCTTCTGCTTGGTTTGCCAACCAACTGAAATAATGCAAGTATAATATTCAGCAATATTCAAAAATGTTTGTTGTATTTTAGCATTAACAGCAATTTTACATTATTTTTTTTAGAGTTCTTCTATTGTCTTCAGAAGGTCTGTGTAAACAGAAAATGTTCTTTCTATGTCGGCAGTGCTGACAGGCATCCAAATGTAACGTTTTGCCAAGGCTGCAGTTTGCCCAGCGATGGTGACTGAGACTCCACCAGGCTGCAATTTCAAAGTCTGGTGGTACTCAACTTGGCAGCATTCATATAAGCATGCCACTTAAGGGTGAAATGTCTGCAAGCCCTGTATGCCAGTGATATAGCTGTCTTTTGTTTGTCCAGCATAGGAAGTTGTAGCAGATCAAAGACACGGGCTGCCTGGAAAACATGCATTGAGGGGTGTCCTTGATGACATTGTCCAGTTTTTTGACTGCTCTCCAACATCACTTGTTGGAACAGATAGACACAGCAGCCTTCTAGTCCCTTGGCACACTGTAGAGTTTTTCCACAGTCTTAGGCTCTGTATTCGCTCTATGCCAGCTGTGCACAGAAATCCAAAAATAAGTGTAGGTGATTCAGTCTGAAAAATGCTGTGCCCTTTAGGGTACCGCTAGTTGCTTGCAGCTCTTTCGATGAGTTGCACAAGCTCACTGGAGTGGTCCGACACAAATGTGGCTTGACTACAAGCACATCAAGTCTCTTGACATGAGTATATTTTGAGTTTTTAAATGAAGCTGCATTTGATGAAGTACTGTTTATGAAGTCTGCCACGAGAGGCAGATATCGCCAGATAATTGACTGCCTTTACCCAGAGCAGCAGCGGGTCAGCATAGCATATATACAGGCATCTTTGGAACAATGCCATCCTTTTGCCTCTAGAAATTATAATATTGATGGGCCGCGATAGGCTCTGATAGAAAACCTTTTTGATTGCTGACCACAGTATTAAGGTCTTCCACTACTGGACCAGAGTTCCAGAACCAAATTTAGCAAATGTGTAATACAAGTTGCATGCACAGCATTCGGGAATATGCGGAAAGAATAGTTTTAAATGCTTTCTGCATATAGCTGGCACTGTCTGTGGCAATTGCAAACACCTTTGTCGAAATTTATGCCATTCTCATTTAAAATACGAAGCACAGCTTGGGAGACAGTGGTGTGATTCACATGATCCAAAAACTCAAGTCCTATCAACACGGCTGTTCATTGACCCTTGTCAGAGGCTGTGCCAGAACTCCAAAAATGTTACATCCACAGGCATCTGTAGTTTCATCCAATATTAAGTAGAGGTCAGTGTCTTCAACCAGCTTTACATAGTCCTCATGCTTGGGCTTAAGCTCCTGAAGGTATGTAGAGCGAGTCAGTGTGGACTCAGGAAGACTTCCACCATGTTTTGTGTGATTTGCAGAGGAACTGTTCAAGGCTGGAGCTTTTTCCAGAGGAATGTCTGCATGTGTCAGGCATCTTACGGGTCCAGGACAAATTCTTTACGATCTCTCAGCGGGTTGATGTTGTCTCGCTTAAAAGACGCCAGTGACTGCTGTCGTTGTATGGTACTGCCTGTAAAGTGGGAAAAAAAAAAAAGGTAATGTAAAAAAGTGATAGACCCGACACCCACACACCCTCCCACACACTCACCTGCACACTCACACTCACCCGCACACTCACCCACTCACCCGCACACCCACCCGCACACTCACCTGCACACTCACCCACTCACCCACTCACCCGCACACTCACCCACTCACCCGCACACTCACTCACTCACACTCACCTACCCACACACCCACCCACACACTCACCTACGCATACAGAGAGATAAATGTTACTTAGTGTATAAATACTGTATACATACCGCCTTGTTTTTCTTCATTGCTGCAGCTTTCGATCCACATGTTTTTGTGTTCTCATGTAGGTCGATTGTATGCTTCGAAGATAATCCACGGCTTGACAGCAGAACTTGCAGAACAGCTGGCCCCCATCCTCATACAGATCACCAGGATACAGAGCGACCGATCAATGGCGCACAGTGTAGGAAAGATGGAGCTGTTTGGCCTCCTCGCGAGACGACAGCCGACGCTTGGTATTTAGCTGAGACATATTGATGTTGATTGATTCTTGTGAGCATTGTTACAGTTAAATAGAATTGATGATTGATTCTTGATTTCTTAAAGCATTGTTACATTAAATAAAATTGATGATTGATTCTTGATTCCTGCAAGCACTGTTAGCATTAAATAAAATTGATGATTGATTCTTGATTCCTGCAAGCACTGTTATTAAATAAAATTGATGATTGATTTTTGATTCCTGCAAGCACTGTTACATTAAATAAAATTGATTCTTGATTTAGCAAGTAATTGTTACAATTAAATAAAACTGACGATAGATTCTTGATTTCTTTAAGCACTGTTACATTTAAAAATTGATGATTGATTCTTGATTCCTGCAAGCACTGTTGGTATTAAATAAAATGGATGACTTTTTTTTTTAAGACTCTTTATGCACCCTGGAGGACAGGGCATCCTTCCAGGGTACTCACTGGGCGGAGGCTCTCACCCTTGCCTGAACCCCTGACTGGTCTCCCACCTGCAGTGCTGTAAGCCAGACCCCAGAACCTGGGCATGACTGAGATCCGTTCAGCCTATGTGTTGGCACCCAGGAGATCACGCGCTGGGCCAGCAGCGGATGTGATGTGAGCCACCCATGCCGCAGGAGTGCCCATCATCTCCATTATTTTCCTCGAGGGGGTTCTTCCTCAGTTCTTTTCCAGCATGACATGCAGTAATGTCATGGGCTGGTACATGGCAACCCTGCCAACACAGCCATGCTTGTCGAAATTATTTTTGGCAGTGGGCCAGTCCGCCAGGTCCGACCCTCCACCAACCATCAACAACAAGCGACTGAGCTTGGCCTGATGCCTGCGCGGATTGGTACACATGGAGAAAAGAAATTGTTCTGGGCCAGCCTGCCATCCGCCCATGCCCACCATCACCCGAGGCCAGAACAATTTTTTTCGCATGTGGACCAGTCCGCCAGGCCTGACCCTCCACCGACCATCAACAACAGGACTGGGCAATGGGCCTCGCGGACTGGTACACATGCGAAAGCACTGTTCTGGGCCAGCCTGCACGTCCGCCCATGTCCACCATCACCCGAGGCCAGAACAATTTTTCTGCATGTGGACCAGTCCGCCAGGCCCGACCTCCACCGACCATCAACAACAAGTGTGGTAGAGCTTGGCATGGGCCTGGTGGACTGGTACACATGCAGAAAAAATTGTTCTGAGCCAGCCTGCACGTCCGCCCCCATGCCCACCATCACCTGAGGTACAGAACATCTTTTTCCTGCAAGTGTGCTAAGTCCCAGGCCCCGACCCTCCACTCGACCATCAACAACAAGTGACTGGAGCTTGGTACGGGCCTGGTGGACTGGTACACATGCAGAAAAATTGTTCCACCAGCCTGCATGTCCGCCTCTATGTCCACCATCACCCGAGGCCAGAACAATTTTTTCCTGCAAGTACTCCAAGTCCACCAGGCCCGGGACTCTCCACCACCAGACCACAGGAGTATGGCCGCTCTGCAGACTGGTACACGGTAGAAAAAATTAGTTCTGTGCCAGCATCCACTGAGTCAGTGATGTGGGGCCAGTCTACCAGTCCATCCTTAGATGCCAGACCACAGGAGCATGGCACAGACCTGAAGACTGGTGCACATGCCTGCCTGTTTACACAGACACTTCTGAATGTGGCAACAAAACCCAACATGTGCCCTCCCCCACCCCACCCATCCCAAACTAGCTCAGCAAAGTAACTCACTTACCAGATGCAGACTGGGAACCAGGGAAAGCCTTCTGGGCAGAATTTTCTGTTGTCCCCTCAGATGGCAGAATAGGCAGGCAGGTAAAGCAGACGCAATTTTTATTATGCTCCAAGCTGCTAGTGGTCCGAAGTGTTTTGCTTCAGGTTGGTCCAAAGGTGCAATTTAGCTGCAGCTTGCGCTTGCGGAAGCGCTGGTCACTTGATTGATCTCTGTCTGGCTGGATCTCCGTGGATGGTACGCGCTTTCTCTCTCTCTGTTCACTCGCTGCTCCTTCCTTTCCATTCGCCGCCTGTCGCCACTTGTCTCCTCTCTCCGCTGGCCATAGTTTTCTGTCTCGCGTCATTAGTGTGACTGAATCATTAGGTAACAAAACATCTGCCCCCAGTCCGCTGGGATGAAGTGTCAGGCGGACCTGAGGGGGACAAAGCAGGCAAGCTGGAACTTTTTTAGTCAGGGAGCCCCTGACTGGATGTGTTGGTGTTTCCGCCCCCATAATGACATCACAGGGGGGCGGAACAGTCTTACTGGAGGGGGATGGAGTTGGACAAAGCACTGGGGATGGCAGCACAAGGCAACACAATGTGGCTAAAGAAAGAGAGCCAGAGAGCCACAGACCACCACCAGAGCAGGCAATATCGCGGTAGAGTCACAGAGGGAGGATAAAACTGCGGAAAATGCGTAGAATTCACGCCCGTGATTTTCCAGCGTCCCTGGTGATAATTTGATACATAATGGGGTTGACAGACACTGTCCCTTAAACATCACATGCCAACTGCTGCAGCTACATTAAATGTTCCTTAAGTTAGTATGTGGTGAGGAAACCACTTTTTTATTTATGTGACTGAAATACAGATTTTATTGACGTATCAGCTGCAAAAATGCATCATCTTAGAAAGTTGTACGTATTACTTCAATTTGCCAACAAGAATGTTGGTATATGTATGCATTATCTTAGAAAATTGCATGCATTTTTTGCCAGCAACAATGACTGGCATATTTTTTTTATTCAAATGTCTTGACTGACTATGTTATAACATAATATGTTTTGCAACAGTTCCACATGCTGCTGCTGCAGTACCTTGGCTTGACTTTGTTATAAAAGCTTTCTTTTAAACATAGCAACTTTTGATTTACTCATTTAAAGCAGAAAGCAGCAAATAGCTGAGATTAGGTAATATCAGTTATTTTTTCTCATAATTCATGACGATGAGTATATATAGCTGAGTACATAAATGGCTAATGTGCTTCTTTCTTTCACTGAGGAACTATGATGCAGCTGCAGCAGGAAAACTTTTAACATATGGGTGGGTGGGTGAGCCTGTTACATATTAAGTTGCTGGCTTTATCAAACAGAAAAAAACATAGATAAACCTAGTTATATTCCTATCAATGTCACACATGATAATTTCTCTCCCCCTTATATTGAACCGGTTTTCCTTTACGTGTATTTTATTACTATCTTCATTACTGGCAGCACAATAAAAAAATAGCGTTCAAGTTCTAAAAAGTTCTAAAAAAGATTAGAACCCTAGAACTTTTTCAAAAGTTCTAGACTAGAACTAGAACCCAGAACTTAAGAGGGTTCTGACAACCCAATCAGCTACCATACTTTTTGTTATCAGCGCTCATATAGTTTCACTTAGCCCACTTAGAAATCCTATTGCACTTCATGTATTACTCAGCTCAGAGAAATAAACAGACCAAACAAATATGTATTATTACAGCAACCATAACAGTATAGCTCAGTACTTAGCTCAGTTAGAGAAATAAACAGAACTAAATCTGTATTATTACAGCAATACTAAAAGTATCCAATCATTGCTTTGTCTCCACTCCAGAGACCCTGCTGTAATATTGGACCACAGAGGAAATGGGTGGGAGGGTGGGCAACTATAAAGTCCCAGTAGAGCTCCATTGAGCTCTGTTCACTCCCCTCTCACTCACTGTTCTGTTTCTCCAGGCGCTGCAGGCTGCCCTTTGTACTGGGCTCCTGCCTGCATTGGCACCTTTTTCTGCCCGCAGGAAATAGCAGTCAAGTCCGTTGAGATCACTCACTCCCCTCTCTCTCACTCACTGTTCTCTTTCTCCCAGCGCTGCAGACTGTCCTTTGTACTGTGCTCCAGCCTGCATTGGTGCCTTCTTCTGCTCACAAGGAAATCCACAGCAGTCCCAACAGAGCTCGCTGAGCTTGCTCTACCCTCCTGTCTCACTCACTTGCTCACTCTGTTTCTCCCAGTGCTGCAGGCTGCCCTTTTGTACTGGGCCCCTGCCTTATACATCTCAACCTTTTGTCACTGAAATGAGGGATATGGACATTTTTGGACACTCGAAATGAGGGCCAATGAGGGATGCAGACCCTCAGAATGAGGGCCATATCCTCAAACATGGAGCTACAAGCTCAGAACACTGTGAAAACCATAGTGTTTACTTGTACAAAGTATATTTTGGATTTAGTGTTTTAGAATATTATGTTTTTCTGCTTTAAAGTCTGAATTTACAGCAGATTTGTTGTGTGGCCAGCACCTTTTCCATGAGGGATGGATGAGGGATAGAGCAATTTTAAGGGTAAAATGATGGATGTCCTTGTAAGAAGGACACTTGAGAGGTATGCCCTGCCTGTGTTGACACCTTTTCTGCCCACAAAGAAATCTGCAGCAGTCCTGACAGAGCTCCATTGAGCTCGCCACTCCCCTCACTCACTCGCTCATTCTGTTTCTCCCGGCGTGCAGGCTGCCCTTTTGTACTGGGATCCTGCCTGCATTGACGCCTTTTTCTGCCAACAAAGAAATCTGCAGCAGTCCCGACAGAGCTCCGTTCAGCTCATTCATTCCCTCTCTCTCACTTCCCTGATCTTAATCTGTCCCAAACACTGATTTTCCAAAGTGACAGCACTATTCTGCAGCAGATTTAGAAAAACACATTTCAGCCAAGATGCAAAAAATGACAGCTGTACTGTTCATAAGGAGGTGCAAAAATGCCATTGTTGAAAATCTGGTGTGAAAATATTACTAATTTGCAAAGTTACAAGGGTGCATGGAAACTGCGCAATGCATACTCATAACAGTCATTTTTTTGACTTTCGTCACCAAATTTTCAACATCGGCATTTTAGCACCTCTGCTCATGAACAGGGTCACTGTCATTTTTTCAATCTATCCCAAAAAGTGATTTCCCGCAGTGACCTCGCTATTCTGTGATGGAAGTGTGAAAACACATTTTGGCCAGGATTTGTGAAATGACAGCTGTACTGTTCATAGGGAGGTGTAGAAAAATGCCAATGTTGAAAATCTGGAGTGAAAATATTATAAATTCGTGAAGTTACGAGTGGGCGTGGAAACTGCGCAATGCACGCTTGTAAAACAGTCATTTTTTTATTTAGTTCACCAGATTTGCAACATAGGCTTTTTGAGAGCCCACCTCACGAACAGTGGCACTGTCATTTTGTTACTCGTTCCCGAAAGGTGATTCCAGCAGTGACCACTAAATCACCTTTTGGAACTGAATAAAGCCATGACAGTGACTGAATTCATGAGAGAGGTCCCAATAACCCCATGTTGAACATTCGGTGCCCAAATTCCCCAAAATGCCGAGATATGCACCAAAGTTGAAAAACCCTATTTATTCCATTATACAGCTTACCGGCATTTTTCAGTTCGTTTCGGCTTTGAAGAGTGCAGATGTTCCAAGTCCATCAAAGATCATTGCACTGGGCTCCTGAGGTAACTATGGGTGGGGGTGTGGGAGGCGGGGTCCACAGAGGGTGGGCACTGGTTGGGGAGGGGCCACCAAACTCAACGAGGGACCTTTTTGGTTTACAGGTGTTAAAGTGGGGAAAAACAGAAAACATTGCAGGACTTTTTTTTCCCACAGAGACATTTTCCAGACATTTTACATACTAGATTAGGCTCCCAGCATGCCACCTGAGTGATTTGGGGGGCTTGTAGCTGACGGGCAATCTGGCACCCCCTTTTCCACATACCAAGGGGGGAGGGAGAGTCAAGGGGGATTGGGCACTCCCCTCGGCACACAACAAATTGGGGGTTGGGGTACACTATGCCAAAAGGGGATGGGCTCCCCCACTGGCAAACTGAAGTGGGAAGGTGGAGGGACTGAAGCCGATAGGGACTGGGCCCCCCGTTGGCAAATAAAGACTGTTGGGGGCTCATGATGCCGAGGGGGATTGGGCACCCCCTTGGCACACAACAAATGGGGGAGCGTGGGTCACAGTATGCTGATAGGAGGTGGGCTCCCCGTTGGCAAATGTAATGGGTCGGGGCATGGGATGGCAAGGTACCGCCCAGCAATGAGGGGTTGCTCCCTCATTGCAGCAAAATGGCTGATGCTGCAATGATGAGGCGGCCCCGATTGCAGCAGTGAAAACCTTTCAAGGAGGTGGCACACTGGCTAAACTAGTGTCAGCAGCAGGGTACCAAAGCATTGGGGAAAATGGACCAAGGCTCAAAAGGCACGGGGGGCTTTTGCCACAACAGTGCCACACCTCCTCAACCTGCTTATGGATAGGCTGGCGCCATGTTTTCTTGCACATGCGTCAAAGAAAACATAAAAGGGGCACAGAATAGCATCTATCATGGCAGGGACACACCATTCAGGTACTGTTGACACATCTTTGTACCATGCAGGACAGGATATTAAATGTCAGGCCGACTAGATGTCTGGATTAAGTAAGACTGCATGGCTTATGTTAGACTCACATACCAACATAACTGTTGGATTCAGAAGCTAATGCTAAACTTTTTTCTGTCTTCACAATCAACTGCATAATGCTGATGATTCCCATCCCCACACACACATATAAAACAACAGTGCAAGATGCAAAATCCTTCATTTCATTTTTAAAATTCATAATATTTAGGTTGCATTAGAAAATGGGCTTTTATTTCCTGGTCTCTGATTGGTTGGTACCCCTGCCAGGGGAGTACATGAACTTTCAATAAATGACCAGAAAATAAAAAGTGACAACCTGCTATGCTTCACATTGTTAAATTGGTATCCCTGTTCCAGACAACATTTTAAAACTCTTTAACCAACTTTTTGTTTTCATCTCGCTAAGAGAAGGAAAGACCTGCACAGCCACGCACGGAAAATCTGCCCACAACTCAACTGTCATTATTTTCTTAGAATATAATTTAACCATGTCCACAAAATCCAGCCTGGCAGTGGTTATCAGAAACAGTTTCAGTCCATTTAAAAAAAAGCCAAGATCAAAGCAACAGTTCTACGCAATGCTAGGCATGCACAGCTCCTGTTATCACCTGTTTGGCCATGGTGTTTTCCATGAAAGAAACAAAAAAACTGTAGAAAGAACAGAAAACTTAATAAAAAGATCTTTTTGTGAACATCATTGCATCCACCTCCTCCATCCCTCCAGCCACCTGCTGACTTGGCTTGCTCTCACACAAAGTATTTCTTCCATGGCTCTCCATTCCCCTCCCTGGCTCTGCCTTCTCCCACTTATGAAACTCACCATCAGTTCAAAATCCCAAATCAATTTGCTAGTGTAAACATACCACTCTGCTGCCATCCTAACTTCTTCCTTGTGGTAACTCTCCAGCTGACAAGTAATTAATGACCATCGATGCAATTTGACTTTAAACCACGGTCTCTCACATTACTACCACAATGCTTACAACAGTTAAAGAGTCAGAACCGGAGCAGTTTCATTTAGTTTTTTTTTTCCTTAAACCTAGCTTAACTGCAAGCCGTCTCTAACCACAGTTAGCTTAAAACAAGCATTTGTCAATGCTGAATGTTGGCTTGCTGCCATTGGGAGTGCAGGAATTAGAGAGATACAGCATAGGAATGGCAGTCAAGTAGTGAACTGATGCCAACCTACCCCCACCCCGCAGAGAGTGACAGGCATTAGGGTATCCCTTTGGGTGTTTGGTAGTGCAGCGCAGAAAAACATGCTGGGCAGGATGTGAAAAATGACAGCTGCACAGCTCATAAAGAGGTGTAAAAAAATGTCAGTGTTGAAAATGTGGCATACAAATATACGGAAAGTGCGGAGTTACAAGGGTGTGTGGGGAATATGCAACGCATGCTTGCAACACTGCCATTTATCGATTGGTACCAAATTTTCAACATAGGCACTTTAGCACCTCTGCTCATGTACAGTTTCACTGTCATTTCCTCAAAGTGTCCCAAAGTGATTTACTTTAGGCGTCCATGCTATTCTGTGCCGGAAGTGCAAAAACACATTTTGGGCAGGGTATGTGAAATGACGGCTGCACTGTTCATCAAGAGGTGTGGAAAAATGGCAATGGTGAAAATCCAGAGTGAAAATATCATGAATGCACAATGGTATGAGCGTGCATGCAATCTGCCAACACACGCTCGTAACACAGTCATTTTATAGAGTATCAGCACCAAATTTTCAACAAAGGCATTTTAGGACCTCTGCTCATAAACTGTTTCACAGTCATTTTCATAATCTGGCCCAAACACTGATTTCCCACAGCGACTGTGCCATTGTGCACCAGAAGTGCGGAAACACATTTTGGGCAGGATGTGGGAAATGATAGCTGTACTGTTCACAAGGAGGTGTACAAAAATGCCAATGCTGAAAATCCAGCGTTAAAATATTGGGAATGCATGAAGTTACGAGCCTGCGTAGCAACTGCACTACGCGCTCATAAAACAGCCATTTGTTGGATTTTTCCCAACAAGTTTGGAACATAGGCTTTTTGAGAGGCCACCTCATGAACACTAGCACTGTCATTTTGTTAATGGGTCCCGAAAGGTGATTTTGCACAGTGACTGCGAAATCACCTTTCGAGGCTGATTAACGCCATGACAGTGATAGAACTCATGAGGAGGGGCCCCATAAACCCCATGTTGAAAATTTGGTGCCAAAATTCCAAGAAATGCCTGAGATATGCAGCAAAGTTGAAAAAACCCTATTCACTCCATTATACAGCTTACCGGCATTTCCTCAGTTCGCTGTCGGCTTTGAAGAGTGCAGACGTGTTCCCGGTCCACGGAAGATCATTGCACCAGACTCTAGAGGTAGTAGGTGGGGGGTAAGGGAGGCAGGTGTGCAGTGGGTGGGTGCGGGTGGGGGAAGGGGCATCGAGACTGCGAGGGACGGTTTAGTTTTACAGGGGAAAAAAGGAAACCATCAGGACAGTTTTCCTGTTGCAGGGCATTTGGCATGCGTGGGTGGGGTCCCAGCATGCCACCTAACTGTCTTTTTGAGGGTGTCAGTAGCTGACCGGGATTGGGCACCCTTGTCGGCACACAACACGGAGTCATGCCGATGGGATTGGGCACCTCTGTCGGCAAACAAAAGCGGGGCACGAGCTGAGGGGATTGGGCACCCCTCGGCATTCAACAATTGGGGGTGATGCTGACGGGGAGTGGGCTCTCCCATCAGCATACAAAAGACAGGGGCATAAGATGAGAGGGATTGGGCACCCCCACGCAATTCAACATTTGGGTATGCCGAAGGAGTGGGCTCCCCCATCGGCATACTAACACAGCAGGGGGGGTTACTGACAGGGGGATTGAGCACCCCCGATGTGGGCAGGCCTGAGCTGCTCGCCAACCATGCTTATAATGGCGATGAGCACGGCAAGCAAAGGACCGCTGTGTATGACAAGCTTTGCTCAGATTGCAGCGGACCTTTGCTTAGATGTGCTCGCCCCATTATACCTGCATGGTGTGGCACCGGCATGCAGGCTGATTGGGGAATGAGGGATGCCCTACTGATGCATGCCCTGCATTCACCAACAGCGGCTGCACCACCAAACCCGTACTATCAAGATGTTGTCTTAGCCATAAGGCAACATAAAAAGTGCAAAATCATGCATCTACTGTACAGCATAGAAATTCTACTTGGCTTCATCAGATCTCTGATGAAGCCCGAGTGGTCGGGCAAATGTAGTTTTTCTGTTTGCACTGCCTACTCCACATATGGAAGTAAAAAACTATAAACCCACTTTGAGTGTGAGACTGCTTTATTTATAGCTACTACAGCAGGGGTGAGTGCTCCTCACTACTTAGTTGTGCTTATGCTATATGGGATGAAGCACCACCTCCACCCCAGTGATCACCACCACCTGTGACACAAGCTGCTAGAACATTAAACAAGATTTGCAGTTTTGTTGATTGGGACCTATAGGTCCCACTGCCTTTCTTATTGGGGAGCTGAAAGTTGTTCCCCTTTAAGGATACACCTAGAAGGGCATCAGAAGGCAAGCCATTTAAGCCAATTGTAACTGCATGTTATGTTATTTGATTTATCCCTTGACTTTCCTCCCTTAGGACGTTGTGCCTGATCCCCCAATAAAATCCACTGTTGTCTGAATCTTGTGTTGTGTGCATATTTTTAGTAGAGCATTAGCATTTTATATATTGCTGTAACTGTTGGTTACACTGAGAGAGCTAAGCTAGTAGGAATCTTAATGAGTTTGTATTATTTCCCAGGGGGTAGTACAAATTCATAATCTAACCCACCTACTGTAATTTTCCCTGGTTGGAGGCACCACACAAATTATAAACAGCAGGGCATCACCAGCAGGAAAAAGGAGGTCATAATTCCACTATACAAGACACTAGTGAGGCCCCACCTGGTCAGTGTAAAGTTCTGGAAACCTTACCTACATAAGGACATAGACAGGGTAGAGAAGGTTCGGAGGAGGGCAACTAAGATGGTACATGGATTGCATCACAAGTCCTATGAGGACAGGTTGAAGAAACTGAACATGTAGTCCCTGGAGGACAGGAGGGAGAGAGAGAGGATATGATGGAGACATACAAGTACATGCCTACTCAAAAGAATGTATAATAGTCAGCTGAGATGTTGTTAGATCCGTCCCTTAAGAAAACTAATTAGAGAGTAAACAAGGGGTTTAATTAAGGGTCAGTTGCCTGTTTCAGTGGTTTCCATAGTGGTGGTTAGTCAGCTTGGCTGGGGCGGGTGGGAGGGAGAAGGATGGGTTACTGCCCAAGAAATCCACCCAACCATTACTCAGTGAGGTGGACCTATTTGAGCAGTAAACCAATCAGTGGCTAGTGGCTCACGATAAGCAGAGCCACATCTAAGCCCAGCACTCAGGATCTGGTGACAAGAAGCACCACAGCAAATGCAGCAGAAAGGATCAGAAAATAAAACCAAACCCAGATACCCAACAACCACTTGCTGAGGTTGGCAAAATGAAAAATGTGAGTACAGCATAATAAACAGCGGAATCGGTGTTGCATACTGGCTAGAGCACCTGCTTGGGAGGCAAGAGATTGCAGGCTCTAATCGTGCCAGAATCAAATACTGTACTCATGGTGTGTGACCTTGTGTAAGACAGGGGTGTAGCCAGAAAATTTTGTTTTGTACACAATCTCCAATGGTTACACCATCACATTAAAAAATGTAAACATCCTTTCCAAATGGTACCCCCTTCCAAACAAGTCAGATTGTTTTCAGATGATTCCTCTAATCTCTAAAGAGGTTATACATGTATCTGTCTCCTAAACAACAGAAGTTTACACAGAGTCACCCCTCAGTGGCCTACACTAACCCAAATACTACAGATTAGAATGTAAATGTTAACAGAAAGGCATATGGTTTGTGACAGGCACTCAACAAAACTGTACACAAATGCGTACAGTGAGTATGCCTGTCTACACCCTTGGTGTAAGACATTTAACCTCCTAGTGCTTCATCCACCCAGCTGTGGAAATGAGTTGAAGTAGGACCACTAGGACCCCACTGAAAACAAAGTATTGGATATTTTGTGTTTTTAACCATATCCCTTTCCAGGGTAAATAAAATACAAACATGTCTTCTTTCATGCTAAAGGATTTTCCTGTATCAAAACTGCGGTAAACCACCTTGAAGGGAAGGGCTTGGATGAAGCAATAATTCCCCACCCTCAAAAAAGTGGCCCTAAACTAACTGTTTAACAACATTTTAAAACGTATGCAAAGGAAACACAACTATACACTGGGCATTTTTAATGGTACACTTTTATACCGGTTTATTCCCCGATAGTCCATCAGTTTCTTAAAACTTGTTAAAACATTTGGTATGTATTGCCTGTCCACCAGTGTCCCCTATAACTTGGGGAAAAGGCACCTCAGCCCTTAACGGTACTCAAACCTGAATCCCCAGTACCGAGGCAACAGTTCTACAGAGCTCATAAATGTCAGCATTTGTAAAAGTGACCGTTGCCTCATCCTGCTCTTATTTCGATCTCTGTTAACTTTTTTACCACCTTAATGACAACCCCCACCAAGCATACTCACACTTACCAAGACCCAAAAGCTTTCACTGGTGATCGAAAAAATCACACCAAAAGCTAACATAAAAGAAATCCAACTCCAAAAGCACTTTCAGCAGCTGCATTTCAGTTAATTATAACAAATGACAGAATACTCATCCCTATCTCTAATGTGCTGTCATGCGCCATTCCATGTAAAGTTTGAGTTCAGAGTTACCCCAACCCTGTAGATCTGCCTGGGTGTCTCGCCCCACTGCAAAAAAGGCAGCAGGGAGAGAGGACTGGTGCAGTGCTAGCTCCCGCAAGGACGCACGCTTCAGCAGCTCGCCGTCTCCCCCGATCGGTCAGGGACGCAGTAGAACTCAATGAGCCAGTACACCTCCTCGATCAGTATGGATTTTGGTCTGTGGGTTTTTGAGCTACGGGAGTGCAGTCTCTCGCTCGCCCCTGCCTTCCCCCATCCCCCTGGCAGCTCTCTCTCTCTCTCTCTCTGTCTCCAGTGATTGAACGCTCAGCCCTCGGTCTACTCCCCCACTCTTGACATCAGAATGATATCAGCTCCATTCACTTGTCGCTCATGCCTGCAAAGCTCCCACAGATAGACTGCAATAGAAACGGAGAATTGTTTGCTGAGATCAAGCACGCTTCCTTGGTGGGTGGTATTTTTTTGGGGTAGTTATTTTGGTGCACTGCATATTGTACTTCTCAAGCCCCTCACAAATAAAATGTGTTGCCTTGGACTTCATGGGGTGAAGCACATATTAAAACTAGCCAGACATGCTGACATGGGGATTGTGCTTGCAACCGAAGGAAAACATGTGGGGTAAAGAAAAAACTAGCCAGACATACTGACATGGTGACTGTGCTTGCAACTGAAGGAAAACGTGGGGTAAAGAAAAAACTAGCCGGACATACTGACATGGGGATTGTACCCCCAATGTTGGATTCCTTTGAGATTTAGTGGCGGCAGCTTCGGCGCCATGTTTATTGAAATGTTTCACTTGGAAAGGCACATACGGGAGGTGTGTCTTTATGCCGCTGCATGACGAGCTTGTCTCTGATTGCAGCGGCACTTTGTTTACAAGTTATGTCTACTTTACATAATGTTGGTGTCAGTGCTAGCATAGTGGATTATTGGGGAATGAGGGACGCACCTACTAAAGCTTGCCCTGTATTCGCCCACACTAACACACCTCTGAAATGTGCTACTACCACAAGATGTTGGCTAGCGCATGCACGGCAAGCCAACATAAAAATTACAGACAGGAAGGAGCACTCTGATAGGAGGCAGCAACTTACCAGGCAATAGTACTACAGCTCCCATGAAACAGCAGCGGTCTCTACTGTCAGTTATGGCAGTACAGGGACTACTTTACAAAAATGTATATATATTTTTTTTAACATTTGTTAAACATGTTTCTAATTTTTTGTTTAAAGTTATTAAAAATGTTACATATAGCCCATTTTCTAAGAGCAATAATGCCTTCTAGGGTGGGTGGTATTGGGCTATATCAGACTTTATAGGGGCTATAAGGCCCTCCACCTGCTGCACCAGGCCTCATTATGCTCCTGAGCAGTCCAGTATAGACCAATATCACCCACTCTGTTGGGTATTATTGCTTGATTTCAACCCCCAAATCCCAAAAAGGGACTTACAATTGTATCAGTCCCTGCAGAGACACACCATTCTGGTACTGTTTACACATCTTCGTAATCTACAGGACAGAAGACTGAATAGCAGTATGACTAGATGATAGGATTAAATAAAACTGCAGGTCTGCGCTTTACCCACACACTGATATAAATGCTGGGTACAGAAGAACATGAAGAACATTTCATTTTTCTCTCCTTGCAATCAACTGGATATTGCTGATGATCCCTGCTCCCCCAACACACATACAGTAAAACAGGGCACGAAAAATACAGCTTCCGACCTTTTAGTTTTAAAATTCATATTTATTTTAAATTGCAATCCCAAAACATTGGGAGGATGGGGCTCAGACTAACATCTGTCAGTGCAATGACACCAATCAAGTACTACAGACACATCTTCATTCCCGGTGGCACAAGAGTCAGAATGGTAGTGTCACACTCTGGAAATTTTTGTGACAGCATTGTCATTAGCTTCTGTATCCAATGATTATGTCAGTATGTGGAGCAAGCAAAACCATGCGGTCCTACTCATTCCTGTCATCCAGTCTACCTGCCATTCAGTCTCCTGTATTGCAGGGTTCAAAGACATGTCAACAGTACTAAGATGGTGTGTCCCTGCAGTGATCAATGCTATTCTGTGGCCCCTTTCTTTTAGGTTACAATAAAAAGTTCATTAATGGAAAAAACTTCTACATCTACAGCAGGAACTCATACTGCGGGCTACAGTGTGAGGAGTGAGCTGCTGTTTCCTTGATGTCTAGTGGCAACCCACCTCCCTCTGATTGCAGTCCATGTAATATTTTCTTTCCCAGGTGTCTAGTGGCACAGCTCCACCCCAGATCATGACCCCTCTGGAATTGTACAGTATGTTCGACTCCCCCCTAGATCCACTAACCAATGCACAGTGGCACACATCTATGTGACCTGAGAAGCAAATGACTGGAAACGTTAGGCTGCAAATAATGTTATTTCAAAAACTGGACAGACACACTGGAGCGGGACAAAACATCCAGATTTGCAAAACTCACTGGTACTGGTCTGCGATGTGTCTGTCAATAAGTGCTGACTCCCCAAACGTACAATGACCAAACAAGCTCAGCTGACTCAAGTTAGAATCTTTATACTTGTACAGCTTGGTTATGCTTATAAATAACTTGTTCTATATAAATACGTGGTACTGGCAGTACCTCCGAGAATGCCACCGACTCCCACCTCCTCACATTGCCTGCCCAACTCCTCGAACCTCCTCACTACTTCCACAGTCTCCCCACCAAGTCATTTGTACACATGCAACACTAAATGAGTTTTCTCCTTCCCCCTCACCGCACACTTGAGCAGTGCCTGCCCTGCCCGTCCTGCAGTCAACCTGGGGATAGCTTCAACTCAGATACGGCTGCGCCTTTCCCCTTTCCATCCCATCTCACCCCTTTCAGTATAGAATCCCCCAGGATGAGTACTCTCCCATCCATTACCCCCTTTCGCTTCTAATGCCCCTTCCACCACCCAGTATTCTTTCTTCCCTACCCCTTACCCCCACCTGCTGCACCCTGTGTGACTTCTATATCTGTAGCCCCTTCTTCTGCCTCTCCCCTTTTCTCTGACTTATTCCTGCCATCCCTCTTGAACCCCTTCCCAGCCTAACTACTTCCTACTGAGCTTCTGATGTCATCCTCTCCTCCTCCATTGCTGATTTCCAGCCCCTCTCCTATCCCCGCTGTTGTCGATTTAGAGCCCCCATTCCATTCTACCCCAATAGTGATGCCCCTCCCATCCTTCCTCCTTCCCGTAGCCTTCTCTTCTCCAGTCACCACCCCACCTTCCTTACTAGCCCCCTTCTACCCTTTCGTCCTCACTATCTCTTCCTCAAACTGTTGCCATCCCTCTCATGCCCTGCTTGTCCTTCCCCCTTCAGTATGTTTCTGCTCCCCTCTCTCTCCCACAGCAGAGGTTTGAATCTATTCCTAGTAGCTACCCCTCCTACATCTCTTCCCCCTATCGGTTTCCCCTCTACTTGTTCTCCTCTGTGCCATCCCTGGTCCCACCCCAGTCCCTCTCTGACTGCAGTCATCTGCTCTCTCCCCTGGTACTTCTCGTGGTCTCTTCCTCCCTCATCAGGAGGCCCTCCTTCACCTCGGCACCCCTCCTTCTCCTCTATTTTCATTTAGTGCCTCTGATATGGGGTTGGTTTCACTCCCAGTTGTTATTCCTCCATCCCTTTTGCCATCTCCTATCCTCCCCAGCCAGGATGCCTACCATACTCATCTGCCCTGCAACTTAGACTCCTCCCTCATCTCCACAGTTCCTCCCACAACTAGCCAGTCATCTACAGACCATACACCTCCCCATTCTCCAAGCCCAGTCCAGGATCGTGGGACCCACAACCTGTACACCCACCACCCTTCCAAAGATGCCCGCCCTATTGACAGTGGCACCTGACCCATTATGGCCCTTGCTTATGTTACGGGGTCTTACTCACAGGATCTGTACCCTACTACAACTGTTAGGCCCTTATTTACTCAAATTCTTGTTCTTCCCCCCTCACTATTGCCCCTTCTTGCTCCTTGCCGGCCGGGTTAATTCAGTCTCAAATCTCATCCATTAGATACTGGATTACTGTAGCAATCCTAAAGCCTCCTTGTCCATTTTTCACCCCTCAGCTACAATGGTTTTTGTTCTCAGCTCTCATATAGTTTCACTTAGCCCAGTTAGAAATCTTATTGCACTCGAAGTATTACTCAGCTCAGCTCAGAGAAATAAACAGAACAAATAAATATGTATTATTACAGCAATCATAACAGTATAGCTCAGTATTTAGCTCAGTTAGATAAATAAACAGAACTAAATCTGTATTATTACAGCAATCCTGAAAGTATCCAATCATTGCTTTGTCTCCACTCCAGAGACCCTGCTGTAATATTGGACCACAGAGGAATATGGGTGGGAGGATGGGCAACTATAAAGTCCCAGCAGAGCTCCATTGAGCTCGCTCACTACCCCTGTCTCACTCACTCGTTCTGTTTCTCCCAGCGCTGCAGACTGCCCTTTTGTACTGGGCTTCTGCCTGCATTGGCACCTTTATCTGCCCACAAAGGAAATAGCAGCAGTCCCATCAGAGCTCCATCGAGATCACTCACTCCCCCACTCTCACTCACTCACTCATTCTCTTTCTCCCAGCGCTGCAGACTGCCCTTTGTACTGGGCTCCTGCCTGCATTGGTGCCTTTTTCTGCTCACAAGGAAATTCACAGCAGTCCCAACAGAGCTCCGTTGAGCTCACTCACTCCTCCTCTCTCACTCGCTCACTCACTCTGTTTCTCCCAGCGCTGCAGGCTGCCTTTTTGTACTGGGCCCCTGCCTTATACCTCTCAACCTTTTGTCACTGAAATGAGGGACATAGACACTTTAGGACACTCAAAATGAGGGCCAATGAGAAATGCAGACGGTCAGAATGAGGGCCACATTCTCAAACATGGAGCTACAAGCTCAGAACACTGTGGAAACCATAGTGTTTACTTGTACAAAGTTTATTTTGGATTTAGTATTTTAGAATATTACGATTTCTGCTTTAAAGTCTGAATTTACAGCAGATTTGCTGTGTGGCCAGCACCTTTTCCATGAGGGATGGATGAGGGACAGAGCAATTTTAAGGGGTAAAATGATGGATGTCCCTTGTAATGAGGGACACTTGAGAGGTATGCCCTGCCTGTGTTGACACCTTTTTCTGCCCACAAAGAAATCTGCAGCTGTCCCGACAGAGTTCCACTGAGCTCGCCCACTCCCCCTCACTCACTTGCTCATTCTGTTTCTCCCAGCGCTGCAGGCTGCCCTTTTGCACTGGGCCCCTGTCTGCGTTGGCACCTTTTTCTGTCAACAAAGAAATCTGCAGCAGTCCTGATAGAGCTCAGTTCAGCTCGTTCATTCCCTTCTCTCACTTCCTCGATTTTAATCTGTCCCAAACACTGATTTTCCAAAGTGACAGTGCTATTCTCATGCAGATTTGGAAAACACATTTCAGCCAAGATGCAACAAATGACAGCTGTACTGTTCATAACGAGGTGTGAAAAATGCCATTGTTGAAAATCTGGCGTGAAAATATTACTAATTTGCAAAGTTGAAAGGGGGTGTGGAAACTGCGCCGCGCACACTCATAACAGTCATTTTTGGACTTTCATCACCAAATTTTCAACATCGGCATTTTAGGACCTCTGCTCATGAACAGTGTCACTGTCATTTTTCAATCTATCCCAAAAGTGATTTCCCACAGTGACCTCACTATTCTCTGATGGAAGTGTGAAAACACATTTTGGCCAGGATTTGTAAAATGACAGCTGTACTGTTCATAAGGAGGTGTAGAAAATTGCCAATGTTGAAAATCTGGAGTGAAAATATTATAAATTTGTGAAGTTACGAGTGGGCATGGAAACTGCGCAATGCACGCTTGTAAAACAGTCATTTTTACGTTCGCTTGCGTGCATGCGCAAGGAATGTTTTAGGAGAGTAGCACACTCCCTTTCAATCCAGTGCTCTGCTGAGCAGGCGTGCTGGTCCTGCACCAATGGGTGTAGGAGCTGTGATATGACTGCGGTGTTCTTACGCTTCAAAGAAAACCAACGCTGTCATACAAAGCACCGCGTCACGCCGCCCCCCTGCGTCACGCTGCCCCCCCAAATCTTTGGTGCCACGCTGGGAGCCCACCCCAGCGTGGCAAACATCCGGCATTGTTTGCCGACGGGGGTGCCCAATCCCTCGTCAGCTCCACGGCCCCCCACAAGCCATCCTTCTGCAACTCTGGGAGCCCACCCCAGCGTGGCAAACGTCCCGCGTTGTTTGCAGACGGGGGTGCCCAATCCCCCGTTGGCTCCTCGGCCCCCCCAGCCATCCTTCTGCCACGCTGGCAGCTCACCCCAGCGTGGTAATCGTCCCTCGTAGTCTTTTATTTTTTTCCACCTGTAAACCAAAAACGGTCCCATGGCGCTTCTCCCAGTCCCCCCTCCCACAACCCGCACCCACCCACTGCGCACCCAGCCTCCCTGCACCCCCCTCACCCCATACTTACCTCCGGAGCTCGGCGCGACGATCTTTGGTGGACCAGGAACATGTCTGCATTCTTCAAAGCCTACCGCGAACTGAGGAAATGCCAGTAAGCTGTATAATGGGCTAGATAGGGGTTTTTCAACTTTATTGCATATCTCAGGTATTTTTTGGAATTTTTGCACCAAATTTTCAACATGGGGTTTTGGGACACCTTCTAATGAATGATGTCACTGTCATGGCATTATTGGGGCCCGAAGTGTGATTTCACAGTCACTGCGCAGTCACTGCGCGAAATCACCCTTCAGGCCGGAATAATGCCATGAAAGTGACATCATTCATGTAAAGGGGTCCCAAAAACCCCATGTTGAAAATTTTGTGAAAAAAATTCTAAAATGACTGTTTGATGAAGGCATGCTATGCAGTTCCTACGCATGCTCATAGGTTTGCGAATTTTCAATATTTCCACTCCAAATTTTCAACATTGTCATTTTACCACACCTTCTTATGAGTAGTACAGCTGTCATTTTTCACATCTCACCTAAAACATGCTTCCGCCCATGTAGCGCACAATGGCAGTTGGTAAGTAAATCAATGTTTGGGACATTAAAGAAAATCACAGTGAAACTGTTCATGAGCAGAGGTCTTAAAATGGCTATGTTGAAAATTGGTGAAAAATTCCTAAAATGACTGTTTTACGAGCGCAGCGTTACGCAGTTCCAACGCACGCTCGTATGTTTGCGAATTTTTAATATTTGCACTCCAGATTTTCAACATTGCCATTTTACCACACCTCCTCATGAGCAGTATAGCTGTCATTTTTCACATCCTGCCCAAAACGTGTTTCCGCCCATGTAGCGCACAATGGTGCAGTCGGTGTGCGAACTCAATGTATGGGACACATTAAGAAAATCACAGTGACACTGATCATGAGCAGAGGTCTTAAAATGGCTGTGTTGAAAATTTGGTAAAAAATTCCTTAAAATGACTGTTTTTACGAGTCTGCGTTGCACAGTTCCTATGCACGCTCGTAAGTTTGCGCATTTTCAATATTTTCACTCCAGATTTTCAACATTGCCATTTTACCTCACCTCCTCATGATCAGTACAGCTGTCATTTTCACATCCTGCCCAAAACATGTTTCCGCTTAAGGAAGCATAGCGCTAGGTCTGTGCAACTCAATGTAGGACACATTAAGAAAATCACAGTGACACTGTTCATGAGCAGAGGTCTTAAAATGGCTGTGTTGAAAATTTGGTAAACAATTCCTAAAAATGACTGTTTTACGAGTGTTCATTGCGCAGCTCCTATGCACGCTCGTAAGTTTGCGAATTTTCAATATTTTCACTCCAGATTTTCAACATTGCCATTTTACCACACCTCCTTATGAGCAGCACAGCTGTCATTTTTCGCATCCTGCTCAAAATGTGTTTCTGCCCATGTAGTGCTCAATGGCGCAGTCGGTGTGCGAAATCAATGTATGGGACACAGTAAGAAAATCACAGTGACACTGTTCATTAGCAGAGGTTTTAAAATGGCAATGTTGAAAATTTGGTGAAAAAATTCCTAAAAATGACTGTTTTACGAGCGTGCATTGCACAGTTCCCACGCACGCTCGTAGGTTTGCAATTTTCAATATTTCTACTCCAGATTTTCAACATTGCCATTTTACAAACCTCCTTAAGAGCAGTGCAGCTGTCATTTTTCATCTTGCCAAAATGTGTTTCGCCCATGAAATTTCAATGGCACTGTCATGTGTGCGAACTCAGTGTATGGGACACATTAAGAAAATCACAGTGTCACTGTTCATGCGCAGAGATCTTAAAATTGCTATGTTGAAAATTTGGTGAACAAATTCCTAAAAATAACTGTTTTACGAGCATGCGTTGAGCAGTTCCTACGCACGCTCGTAAGTTTGCGAATTTTCAATATTTTCACTCCAGATTTTCAACATTGCCATTTTACCACACCTCCTTATGAGCAGTACAGCTGTCATTTTTCACATCCTGCCCAAAACGTGTTTCCGCCCATGTAGTGCACAGTGGCGCAGTCGGTGTGCGAAATCAATGTATGGGACTCAGTAAGAAAATCACAGTGACACTGTTCATTAGCAGAGGTTTTAAAATGCCAATGCTGAAAATTTGCTGAAAAAATTCCTAACAATGACTGTTTTACGAGCGTGCATTGCACAGTTCCCATGCACGCTCATAGGTTTGCGAATGTTCAATATTTCCACTCCAGGTTTTCAAGATTGCCATTTTACCACACTTCCTTATGAGCAGTACAGCTGTCATTTTTCACATCCTGCCCAAAACGTGTTTCCGCCTATGTAGCGCACAATGGGGGTAACAAAAAGGTCATGTTGAAAATTTATTGTGCAAATACCAGCAATCGCACAGGGCATTAGGGTAAAGCACCATACGTGCCAAACACCACTTCAAATACCTCAACCGAGCGGTCAGCATTGACAAATGCTTGTTTTATTTAGTTCACAAATTTGCAACATAGGCTTTTTGAGAGCCACCTCATGAAGAGTGGCACTGTCATTTCGTTGTCGCTCCTGAAAGGTGATTCGAGCAGTGACCACTAAATCACCTTTTGGGACTGAATAAGACCATGACAGTGACTGAATTCATGAGGAGGGGTCCCAATAACCCCATGTTGAACATTTGGTGCCAAAATTCCCCCAAAATGCCTGAGATATGCACCAAAGTTGAAAACCCCCTATTCATTCCATTATACAGCTTACCGGCATTTTTTCAGGTCGCTGTCGACTTTGAAGAGTGCAGATGTGTTCCCGGTCCATCAAAGATCGTCGCGCTGGTCTCCTGAGGTAACTATGGGAGGGGTGTTGTGGGGAGGCAGGGTGCACAGAGAGTGGGCGCGGGTTGAGGGAGGGGCCACCTAACTCAACTAGGGACCATTTTCAAGTTTACAGGTGTTAAAAGGGGGGAAAAAAATGGAAAACATCGCAGGACTTTTTTTTTCCCACAATGACATTTGCCCGGACATTTGGGACACTGGAGTAGGCTCTCTGCATGCCACCTGAGTGGTTTGGGGGGCCTGTAGCCGACGGGCGATCGGGCACCCCCATCGGCACATACCAAGGGGAGGGATAGTCAAGGAGGTTGGGCACTCCTTGGCACACAACAAATTGGGGTGGGGACACTATGCCAAAAGGGGATGGACTCCCCCATTGGCAAACTTAAGTGGGAAGGTGGGGGGACTGAAGCCGACGGGGACTGGGCCCCCCATTGGCAAATAAAGACTAATAAAGGCTCATGATGCCGAGGGGGGATTGGGCACCCCCTTGGCACATAACAAATGGGGGAAGGTGGGTCACAGTATATTGACAGGGAGTAGGCTCCCCATTGGCAAATGTAATGGGTCGGGCCATGGGATGGCAAGGTACCGCCCAGCAATGAGGGGTTGCTCCCTCATTGCAGTGAAATGGCTGATGCTGCAATGATGAGGCGGACCCGATTGCAGCAGTGAAAACCTTCCAAGGAGGTGGCACACTGGTTAAACTAGTGTCGGGTACCAAAGCATTGGGGAAAGTGGGCCAAGCCTCAAAAGGCATGGGGGGCTTTTGCCACAACAGTGCCACACCTCCTCAAACTACTTCTGCAGCAAGCTGCCGCAACATGTTTCTTGCACTTGCATACAAGTAAACATAAAAAGGGGCACAGAATAGCATCTGTCATGGCAGGGACACAATATTCAGGTACTGTTGACACATCTTTGTACCACGCAGGACAGGGTATTAAATGTCAGGCTGACTAGATGACTAGATTAAGTAAGACTGCATGGCTATGATCGACTCACATACCGACTTAACTGTTGGATTCAGAAGCTAATGCTAAACTTTTTTTCTGCCTTCACAATCAACTGTATAATGCTGATGATTGCCATCCCCCACACACATATAAAACAACATTGCAAGAGAAATGCAAAATCCTTCATTTCATTTTTAAAATTCATAATATTTAGGTTGCATTAGAAAATGGGCTTTTTATTTCCTGGTCTCTGATTGGCTGGTACCCCTGCCAGGGGAGTACATGAACTTTCAATAAATAAACTGAAAATAAAAAGTGACAACCTGCTATGCTTCACATTGTTAAATTGGTATCCCTGTTCCAGACAACATTTTAAAACTCTTTAACCAACTTTTTGTTTTCATCTCGCTAAGAGAAGGAAAGCCCTACACAGCCACACCACACACAGACATGCACGGAAAATCTGCCCACAACTCAACTGTCATTATTTTCTTTGAATATAATTTAACCCTGTCCACAAAATCCAGCCTGGCAGTGGTTATCAGAAACAGTTTCAATCCATTTAAAAAAAAGCCAAGATCAAAGCATCAGTTCTACGCAATGCTAGGCATGCACAGCTCCTCTTATCACCTGTTTGGTCATGGAGTTTTCCCTGAAAGAAACAAAAAAAACTGTAGAAAGAACAGAAAACTTAATAAAAAGATCTTTTTGTGAACATCATTGCATCCACCTCCTCCATCCCTCCAACCACCTGCTGACTCGGCTTGCTCTCACACAAAATATTTCTTCCATGGCTCTCCATTCCCCTCCCTGGCTCTGCCTTCTCCCACTTATGAAACTCACCATCAGTTCAAAATCCCAAATCAATTTGCCAATGTAAACATACCACTCTGCTGCCATACTAACTTCTTCCTTGTGGTAACTCTCTGGCTGACAAGTAATTAATGACCATCGATGCAGTTTGACTTTAAACCACGGTCTCTCACATTACTAACACAATGTTTACAACAGTTAGAGAGTCAGAACCGGTGCAGTTTCAGTTAGTTTGTTTTTTCCTTAAACCTAGCTTAACTGCAAGCCGTCTCTGACCACAGTTAGTTTAAAAATTACAGACAGTAAGGAGCACTCTGACAGGAGGCAGCAAATAAATACTGAAACTGAGATTTTTGCATATGCTTTGGACAGGAGGTAAGAATCCTTTCTTCCATCTTTCATACATGGTTCTAAGGTGGAGTGTGTGAAAGTTAGGGTTAGTTCAGATGCCTTAAGATGTATGGTCTCTCTTATAAATGTAACAAGGTCTATCTCCACTCTTGCTTCAGCCATTACAGTAGACTTTACAAGGCCATCAACTTGGTGGCATTGGGATACAGCTGCTCCATCTTCTACACCTGGATCCAGGTGATGGAGCATAAAGGGTAAGGCCATCAAAAATGGAGGTAATGAGTACCAATGCCCATAGTCTGGGCAACAAGCTCACTGAACACCAGATGCCTTGATGCAAGAGGATGCCTGGATATCATGGCAGTCATAGAAACATGGTACACAAAGAACCATGACTGGGATGTTAACATACCAGGGTCCACAATCTACAGGAGAGACAGGAAGGGTAGAATAGGGGGAGGAGTAGCTCTCTATATAAGGGAAGGGATAAAACAACAGAACAGAAGAGTAAACATGGAGAGAGAGGCACTGTGGGTCACCCTGGAGACTGGAAATGGCATCACAGTCTGCACAAGGGCTGTATACATACCCCCATCTCAGGGGATGGAAATGGACAAGGATATGATAGAAGGCATTCTTAGTATGGCAGAGAAAGGGGAGATATTGTTGATGGGGGACCTGAATATGCCAGATGTTAACTGGAGCACATTTGATGCAGCCACATTCAAGAGCAGGGCCATTCTTGATGCCCTACAGGGGGCATGCCTCAAACAGATAGTGCTGCAACTCAGTCAGAAGGAGCACTCTTAGATGTGGTACTCTCAAATGAGGATGAGAGAGGATCTCAGATCTAGAAGTGGGTAGCCATCTGGGAACAAGTGACCACAAAACAGTGTGGTTCACAATAAACTCAGCTGCAGAGTCAAGCCATACAAAAGTGAAGGTACTGGACTTCAGGAGAGCTGGCTTTGTCAAAATGGAAGAGTGCCTCAGAAAAAAACTAGCAAACAGGCAAGAAGGAGGGGTGGAGCAACAGTGGGGAAACATCAAAAGTAATTAAATTTACATATCAAAATATTCATTTTATTTTCAGTTTGTATTTATAGTGGTCAAAACAGCTTCAAATAACAGAAGAAAGTTTAAAATCATTACCACATCTAAAAAAGGTGGGCATCATTATTATGATTAAACATTTACAACAGTTTACTAATGATAAACATTTAAAATACATGCACTGATGATTGTGAATTATATAAATGTTTCAGAAAAGTTAAAAATGAAATATGTACACTTGGGGAATTTAATATTTCTTACTCGGAGACTGTTCTTTTTATAAGATATAAATTACTTTATTATTAATTCATTTGTATGATACATTTTATAGATCCTGAAGAAGTAGTAGGTTTACTATGAAATACTGATATTTGCTTTTGAAACATCTGTGGTGAAAAAATAAATATTTAAAATATATCCGGTTAGTGGGTCACTTTGTCTCATTTCAGTACATTTGAAACATTAAAACTGCCATCACAGAGGCAACAAGCCTTTGTGTGAAGCAAATAAACAAATCAAAATGAAAGAAACATCCACTATTGTTCTCAAAAGAGGTGGCAGAGAAGGTTAGGGAGAAAAAGATAGCGTTTAGGAAGTATAAGGAAACACAGAAGAAGCAGGACAGAGATCTGTACCAGTTAAGGCAGAAGGAAGCAGTGAAGGCAGTCAGAATAGCAAAGGCCCAAACTGAGGAAAAGATAGCCAACTCAGTTAAGAAGGGGAGTAAAACATTTTATAGGAACATTAGGGAGCACAGAAAGACAAAGGGAGGGATAGTGCGGCTGAATAAAGGGGACAGTGGGGGGCAGAGATGGACAGTGAAAAAGCAGGTATAGTGAATAAATACTTCTGCTCAGTATTCACAAAAAAGGAGGTGGGGGAAGTACCTAATCCAATTAATAGAAGCACTCTGGATAGGGGGTTGATCCCAGTCCTTTCACAGAAGAAAGGGTTTCGAAAGAATTCCTAAAACTGAAGGTGGACAAGGCAATGGGGTCTGACAGGACTGACTCAAGAATTCTAAAAGAATTTAGGGGAGAACTATTGACACCACTGACTACCCTTTTTAACAAAACATGGGAGGATGGTGTAGTACCTGAGGACTGGAGGAGGGTGGATGTGATTCCCCTTCACAAAAGTGGGAGCAAGACAGAGACAGGAAACTAAAGACCTGTCAGTTTGACCTCTGTGGTAGGGAAAATGATTGATTCACTTCTGAAGGAAATAATTTTTGAGTACCTAGAGGTCAGTGGGGCACAGGGCAGCATGGATTCACAGTGGAAAGGTCATGTCAGATGAATCTAATTGATTTCTTTGACTGGGTGACCATAGTAATAGACCAGAGAGGGACTGTGGACATGGCCTACCTAGACTTTAGCAAGGCATTTGACACAGTCCCACACAAAAGATTAATAGACAAATTAGTCAGCCTGGGAGTGGGTCCCAGGGTGGTTGCCTGGGTAAAACATTGAGTGTACAACAGGACACAGAAGGTAATAGTAAACAGAGTCCACTTTGAAGAAAGGGGAGTTACTAGTGGGGTACCGCAGGATTCAGTACTGGGTCCGGTTCTTTTTAATGTCTTTATAAGTGATATTGCAGAGGGACTGGAAGGAAAAGTATGCCATTTATGATACAAGGATCTGCAACAGGAATGATACACATGGGGTGATGGAAAAGGTGAGAAGGGACTTGGCAGGGTTGTAGGAATAGTCAGAAGTATAGCAGGCTGGATTCAAGGCAAAGAAGTGCAAAGTAATGCACCTGGGAAACAAAAACCCAGGGGCAGAGTACACAATGGGGGGTAGTAACAACAGCAAAAATGGAAAGGGACCTGGGGGTAATCATATCAGATGACCCTAAGGTTAGCAAGCAATCTGAGAAGGCAGTAGGGAGAGCTGGGGGATACTGGGATATATAGGGAGATGCATCACCAGCAGAAAACAGGAAGTTGTCCCTCTGTACAGACAGTTGGTGAGACCCCATCTGGAGTACTGCAGCCAGTTCTGCAGACCCCATATCTGCAAGGACATAGACAGGATAGAGGCAGTCCAGAGGAGGGCAATTAAAATTGTGCAAGGTCTGGAACAGAAGCCCTATGAGGAGACTCTAAAGAAGCTTAATATGTACACCCTTGAGGAAAGGAGGGAGTGGGGACATGATCGAAAGTTTTAAGAACCTCAGTGGAGTCAACAAAGTCCTAGAGGGTAGCACCTTTCAGAAAAAGAGATGTGCAAGAACAAGGGGACGCAATTTGGAGATAGAGGGGGGATGGCTCAGAGGCAATGTGAGCAAGTATTTTTTCACAGAGAGGGTGTTGGATGCATGGAACCACTTTCCTGTGGAAGTTGAGGGGTCTAAAACTGTGGGAGAATTCAAGAATGCATGGGACAGTCACAAGGCAATTCTTATAGGAGGTAGGAAGAAATAGGCTGCTGGTTAACTTGGATCTGCAGCTCAACCAGTAGGTAGGGAAATGGGCAAGTAGATGAGCTGAGTGGTTCTTATCTGCCATCAAAGTCTATGTTTTACACCCAACCCTCCACAAGAGTGCTGACCAACTCTGTATTCTCTCCTGTCTTCCCTTTTCAGATGGACACACAGCAGAGCTGTCTCCTCTCATTAGCACTTTGCATTCTGGACACTGAGCCTCTGGTTCTGACCACCAGAGAGTACCAAGAACTCAAAGGAATTCATGTGGGCACCCCTGAATTTAAAACTAGTTTGTACACTGATAACTGTCTGATCCTCCTGGCAGATGCCCTTAAGGGAGTACCTCTCTGGTCTCTCCCCTCCACTCTTTCAAAATGATCTCAGGCCTGAAGGTCAACCCCAGCAAAACAGAGATTCAACTTCTAAATTAAGCATGTAAATCTGAGCAGTTTTCTTCTGGGGTCTAAGATGGTCCCAAAATGTCTTAAATTTCAGGAGATTTGACTTACACCTGATTTGTCCCTGTTTGCTACAGCCAGCCTGCCTACCAAATTAAAGAATCTTCAAGAGAGTGGTAGATGGCCACTGCATTTGTCTACAGCCAGAAAGACAGTGGCAAATAAATACTTCCCCAAGCTTGCACTGCCTCTCCCATCTGCCAACTGATGTTTCCCCACAGTGGTTCATCAAAATGTATACACTGGATGGAAACTTTCTGTGGGAGGCTGTCACAAGCCCACTCTGGTGCAGCAGGACTTTCCTCTCTCTGTGTTACAGTGAATTCCTCTTGTGACTTGGGGAATGGGGTCCAAGATATCCTTTCCCCGTCTGACGAGATACAAATACTGTCTCGAGCCTGTGTTTCTGGGGTAGAAGTCTTTCAGCCACTGCACTACAAACCAGAAAGCCACAGGTGTGTATAAGCTTTGTGGGGCCCTATACATTCAATTATGTGTCTTTTTTCAGAAATGCATCACTCGGTTCAACCCATTCATGTTTCAACCCTCCTTTTGTCACAAAGTCCTTAGTGAACTTCACTCTGGCAGCATTTAGCCTCAAAACAGTCACACAGGCTTGGTATTGTTTGAACAACTTTTACCCTGGCAGCTACACAAATATCAGACATAGGCAGAATTATTTTTTTTTTAAATAAGCCAAAGGTTTTACTAATTAAATTAATTAGAAAACTGTAAATAAAAGACAACATAATTTGGATACTGGTTACAGGATATTGAAAGATAAAAGTAAAATATACATAAAAAGCCTACACTCTAAACTCTAAGGTTAAAGTCTACCTTGAGTGCTTATTTGGAATTTTGAAGTCAGAAGTGTCCTTAAAAAGTGTGGTAGATCAAGTCTTGGCTCTCAGTGATCCAGGAGAAATTGTCTCTGCTGTAGACAGGGAGGGTCCCAACTGCTTCCAGCAAGAAAACAAAAGAAGGCAGCAAAAAGACTCATATACCCCTCTGCATCCTGGTTTTAAAGGGGTTCAGGAGGGCAGATCCAGTCAGTAGTGGCTAGCCTGTGACTGGCTAGCCTTTCAGTTTCTGTGGTTATCCAGCTAATCAGGGTTCAGTATGTTATTACAATAACACAGATATGCAGTCTCTGAATATAGAAAAAAAAATCATGAGCTTAGTTAGCTCAGACTAGATTCTCTGGGAACATTCCTGGCCTCCCTGTTGGGAGATGGCCATTGTTACTTAACACTTAAATACAGATATTTACACAAATGATAGCTCTATTCTGTTGTAACAAGCAAGTCACAACAGACCTCTTAATACAAAGGATGCCCTGACACCCGACTGTATATGAGGTCCTGTCCTTTCACAAACAAATGAGCCTAGCTGGTCTACCAAACAATAAACACTCAATGATATGAGCACAGGAGGGTTTCCTACAATCAATGAACTAAAGGTTCAGCAAAAAAATGGCTCAAAAGGCTTTTTAACAGATTGTAGAGGGTTTGAATCGAAGAGCTCTCAGAGGAAACTGTCTCCTACAGCTACCTACACACACTACCCTGAACTGGGGCTGTGCAGAACAATCTAGAGCCCATGTGACCTGCAATCCCATGAATCACTGCAAAATTCACCTTTCGAGCTCACCAACAAGGTGAAGTGATGCAAAGTACATTGATTTAAATGTACTTCGCCTTAGAGTTAGTGGAGTAGTTGTTTGGGGAAGGCAGAATAATGCGAAATCATTGCTTTCAATAGACTTCAGATTCCTCATTATAATGCAAAGTACTCCACTTCTCATTGCAGAGTACTTCACAGGTACTGCATTACTCTGCGAATCACTTCGCAGAGCGAATTAGAACCACTTCGCCACCACCACTATTGGTGGACACACGGTTGTTGCTAATGCAGTGATGGTGTATGCTGGCACATATTTTTGCATTTTTGCCATTGTTTACCAGCTCTGGCAGACCTGTGCGATCGGCGGGTGGTTAGGTAGTGCGGCGAGGGACACATAGATGGATGTTTTCAGCAAGTGCCATATGGTATGTGCTTTCACCAGCCACGGGTCTCGATTCTGTGGCCTCCTGATGTTGCCTGCCTGTTGGTACTCTAAGCATGTAGCCCACCCTCTGCTCAATGGGTGCAGCCTGGCAGAGCCTGTTCCTTCACATCAGTTGTTTTCTGGCTCTCATGAACCCCCAATTAATTGATACAGGGATCAGCCTCTAAAGTGACTGGGTGTGGTTCTGTGCAGTTCACCTGTCACACACTTGTTTCCTACCAGCTGTCATTACTATTAGCTTTTATTCTATGTGCTGTTTTTCTGTGGCTGTTTTAGCATGCCTTATTATGCTCCTTGTGCTATTTTGACAGCAGCAGCATGTGCTATTCTGACATGAGCTATTGTGCCACATACTCTGATGTGGCATGTGCTATTCTAACCACACTGTTTTGATGTGCTGCTCTGTATCTGAGGTATTGACCGGGAGGTGGAATTACAATTCTGCTTCTGTGAAATTTCATGAATTTTCTACAAACGTTTTGCAAAATGTATCCAAATTTAAATGTCATTTTTCCATCTAATTTTAAAAGTACCATATTTACAAACTCTGTAGTCCCATACTTCAAGGAGTCATGGGTCAAGTTTCAGATTTCAAGCTTTTAAGGGGGTTGAATTACAGTATAAGCCACAAAACATACCATAATTTTTTGAATTTCCATTCACAAGTATGTAGCCTACACAATTTTAAGGCCCTAGAGCTTTCAAACTAGGGAGCAAAATATTGCCAGTTTTGGTGGGCTTCATGGCCATAAAATCAGGCTGTGTACCAGCCGTCTAAGCTGGAAGGATGGCCAAATTATAAGCAGCAAAAAAATGCAAAATTACATCAGTATGGACTTTTGGTGATGTCAGGGCCTTAATAAGTTAATGTAGTGGTAACAATTTATTTATACAGGATATGAATACAACCTCAAACACCATTAGGGCCACATGGCCCTCTTTACAAGGTGCACCTGTTTGATGTAATGTTGAACTTATAATTTGAATGTTTAATGTCTCATTCCTAATGTACACTTTCCCCCCAGGTCACACCAGGAGATGTGCAACTTGTCACTCAGTGTGCCTTCTTGGTGAAACATTTCAATAAATAAATAAATGACTGATTTATTCTTTATATCCATCTAACCAGAGGAATCCATTGCAGTTCTCATCAACTACACTATCAAACCATCTGTAAAGGACTGTAGCCAATTTTTTGATGGCTACTCACCAGAAAAGCTGAAGATTTATCAACAAACAGCAACCACAGGCCAGGGTGGAATGTGGTTGCAGTAAAGGCTCAATTGATTCTCATGGCCTCTCACCCTATCTCTGCAGGAGAGCTAGCTCAAAATTATATGGAGATGTTTATTATAATGTCAAAATGCCTATGCACTAGTTGAAAAGTATCCTTCCATTTCTCTGAATCCATTGTTTTCAATGGTAAGAGACTTAAGGGTAGTAAGAAGCTCATGACCACCACTGGGGCCTGCTTGATGGGATATACTATGATGACAGACCTCCATGCAGAGGCCTGTTCAGCTTGCAAGGCTGGGAGCTCAAACTGGAATAGGCGATAGAGGATTTAGAAAACTGGCACCACTGGAATAATATTGGGATACATGGGCTCCAGAGACCTGAGTCCAGTGACCCCTTAGCTACATTGAAGGCCTTATTAAGAAACTCTTGGAACTTGACAGGGCTTACCCCCTAAATATCATTAGAGCATACCGAGCCTTGACTGCCCTTCATAAAGACCTAAAAGTCCAGCCCAATCCATTATATTAATGTAATAAATGGGTACTGATTTTTTCCAATGGACAGACAAAGTTATAATTCGCCGTTATAACTCACGAATTATAACAGCGAACACACACCAGCTGGCCCTTCACTTATCTTGCACTACAGCATAGTGCAGTAAGAAAATGCCTGAAACAGCTGTCACAACACCAATGGCAGCACCAAACAAACGGAGGCAAACCACAAAGAAACTAAAAACAAAATGCTGTCCCTTGACAAAAACTTCTACTCACCAACATGTCTTCATGATTCCAGGTACAAAACCTAGAAGAAAGAGATAAATTTGTTAGCAAACAAGAGAGCTGAAACACTTATCTTAAAACACAAAGTGACCTATGGCTCTTCAACACTTTCCTCAATGAAACAGGAACAACAGTGAAGTTCACTGAACTGCCACTAGCTGAACTAGACAGCAAGATAGCTAACTTTATTTTCTGTTTGAAACATCATGATGGTACTGACTATGAGCCAGGAACAGTCCGTGGGATAGTGCCAGCATAGATAGGCACTTAGTACATGTTAAGTACCACTACTCAATCTTCAAAGGTCCTCAGACTTCTCTGAAACAAAAGCACTTGATAGCAAAACAAAACATTTAAAAAAATGGGTGAGAGGAACAGACGCATAAAGCGGAAGAACTTACTGAAGAAGAAATAGATTTAATATACTCGCCAGGTACCTTATCCACAGAAAACCCCACAAAACCTGCTAAACTACCTTTTCTTCAACGGAGTTCATTGTGCCCTCCGTAGAAAAGAACACTATCACCTGAGATGGTCAGACATCAAAGAAGGAGCAGATGCTCAAGGCAATATCTACACAGAGTACAACGAGCGTCAAACAAAAAGTCGACCTGGGGACAACCCCACACACATATGACCTGTAAAGTCCAGAATATACCAAAATAAATAAAACCCACTCTGTGACACCATACAAGTATACAGGCTATATAAATCCCACAGGCCTGAACCAATGTTGTTACCGGAAGCACCGTTCTACATCACCCCCAATATAAATCATAAAGAAAATGGGCTGTGGTACAGAAATATGATGATAGGAATGAATAAACTTGATCCATGATGAAGCAAATGAAACTTCAATCTGGTTTACCAGAATCAAAGCACATCACGAACCATTTCACCAGAAGAAGAGTATCTAAAAGCTCATTGATGCCCATGTGCTGCTAACAGAAGTGCAACAAATCTCTGGCCACAGAAATCTGCAATCCATTAACAATTACTCTGTTTTATTAGAGTCTCAACAGAAAGAAATAAGTGATCTGCTCACCAAGCACAGCACAGATCAATAGCCATCTACGTCCACTGCCATTCCACAAATCCAAAATGAAAAACCTACGAATCTCTCAATAACTGAACTTGCAGCAACATCCTCGATGCAACCCTGTTTGGCATACACTGAGTCTTCAACAAGGGAGTAATGGTAAACATCTACCATGGACCACCACCGAAAAAATTCCACAGAGTGCACCAGATATCGTCCTCTGAATCAGATGACTGTAAGTATACAAGCCAGTTGCCACTCGCTTCACGCTCCTCTACTTTAATAGAAAAAGCAATATTTAAAAATGCACAATAACCAGTAGAAGTGACAGAGCCACTTACATGAAAATGCACACCTTCCCTAAACACTAACCGTCTCTCTCCCTCTCCCTCTCTCTTTCTCTCTCTCATCTCCATAGGAACCAGCTGGATTTGGCACGCCTACCAAAGTAAAATACAGCCATGGTAACAATGATCTCAAACTGAAAAAAAGCATGCAAAATCTTATTAAAAAAGTCATTAACAGACTTTCTATGTTAAAACAACAAATTTCTACAGGAGACTTACTGAATAATTTCTTGTGTGTTTCAATCGGTTTTTTCCCACGTTGTTAACGCTTCCTGTTTCCTTGATAAAACCATATCAATACTACACTAATGTGTTTACCTTCTAAAATGAATAAAGATTTTCTTAACAGTTAACTAGTTACTGCTTAAAATGTTACAAAATTTCCAGGAATAAATATTTTCTTACAAACACATCTAAGCTCATTTTCTTCATAATAGTGTGTTAAAAAAACAGAACCCAGCAATTACACAAAAAGTGCATGGGATAGTGTGCATAATTGAGAAATTCTGTGCACCTTCTGTGGGGGATGCTCATATAAACCCCTTGGGCTTCACCCTCGGGGTTTATGTAGCATCCCACACCTCGGGTGCACATAATTTCTCATTATGCATGCACACCCCCCCATGTAATATTGTATATTTTTTGTGCTACCAGACCAAAGTGAAAATTCTTCATATGGTATGGGGAAGGAAATAAGTTGTGTTTAAGGATTCTGAACTGTACTTTGAACACAATTTTGCCCAGGCAACACTCAAAAAATGTAAAAGGGGGCTACTGGTCACAAAGGAGCTTCATGCCAAATACATGCCATCTCAAAGTGAATACCAAGCTTGCTTGCAAGTTTTCTCAGATTCTGTCTCGAAAGTGCATGACTCACTTCAAAATGTTGTGCCCTTTTTGATGAAATGGAGTATTCAAACTAAGAAACCCTCAAACATCTCAGCTCTCAAGAACCGGACAGAGATGGCAACAAAAACAAGGGCATAGGGTGCACCTCTCTCTCTCCATCAAATAAATCACTCTGAGAAAAACATAAATTTAAGCACAACAAGGTTGTAGCTCCCCCAGCAAACAGACATATAGATTGAGAAGAAGAGTAATCTATGCTCCGACAACCTGACTTTGCTTTTTGAGTTACTCATATTCTGCTCTCTAGATAATGTTCTGAATTGGTGGTTTCCATCCTAAGATGGCTCATTGCAATGTTTCTCTGCTAACAGTGACACAGTGAGGATTCAAGTAAGACTAAAGACTAAGGCAAGGCTTCCCAGTTGGGCTTTTGTTCTATTTGTTTTTGGAGGATTTTGCCTTTTTTTTCTTTTCTTTTGCCTGCTGTTGAGATAGTTGGGGATTTCTGGGGGTGGGTCTCAGGGTGGGGGGCCTGGCAACCTCTTCTATGCTTTAAAATATTTTTCCAGTCACTTTCCAACTTTGCAGGCCTCTAATTATTTCTCTTCCACATGAGACAATATTACTAAATTGTGCTAAACAAATTATCAGGCATCCACTTTTCCAGCCACCACATACAAACTGGCTGGATTGTACTCTGTGCTGATGAAGGCATGGACCTCCTGCCACACCATTGTGTAAACAAATGACACTTTCATCTATCTTGATGAAAGCTGCTGCATATTGATGACTGTCAGAGAGCCCAGGATCCCCAAAATAAGGATATGAAGATGTGTTGCAATTTGCCGACACAGGTGCTGGTGGAACTTACAGCTGCCTCCACCCCATCTGAAACTACAGCCCAATATCACCACAATGGGAAAAATACTAATTGGTTAGAATCATGCAATATCTAATGTATTGGGCAAGAGGTATATCATGCTGCCCCATTCATGGTAACACAGATTGAAACAAGACTCCCAAAGCTAAAGCAGTAGCATTTGCAAAACAATCAAAGGGGGTGTGGGAAACATAGGGAGTGGAAGATATTTGGGCCACAATTAAGGGGACAATTGTGGGGGCCACAGGCCACTGTTCAGAGAGATAAGTAAGAGTAGGAGAAAAGAGGTCACTATGGTTCAGTAAGGAAGTGGGGCCAGCATCAGAGCTAAGAGGCGACATTCAGGCAGTAGAAAACTGCACAGAGTGAGCTAGACCATGTGGTACACCAGGATAAGCAAAGGGAAGCTGGGAGGGTGGTCAGATGGGCTAAAGCAAGAACAGAAGAGAATAAGGCCAAGGAGGTCAAGACCCTTTTTAGGTATAAAAGTGAGTGGAGGAAAGGTGGGACTGGGATACCTGGCCTGCAAGCTGAGACAGGGGAAAAGGTAGAGGGGTACCAGGAGAAGGCTGAATTACTGAACAGTTTCTTCAGCATAGTATTCACAAAGGAGGGGGGGGTGATGCTAGACTAGCAGAAAAGGAGGGGTAGGGGTGGATGTGGGTCCATTCCAGGAAGAGGATTTTGAAAGAGCTTAAGGCCTGAGGGTGGACACGGCCATGGGGCCAGATGGGATTCACCCTAGGGTGATTGAGCGAGCTGGGTGAGTTCAGTGCCTTCCTGACCTATCTGCTCAATGAGTCCCTTACGCATGGGGTAGTCCTGAAGGACTGGAAGTGCATGGATGTGCTACCCCTGCATAAGGAAGGGTGTAGGCAAGATTTGAGCAATTAGAGGCCAATGAGTCTGACATTGGTGGTATGCAAACTCATGGAAAAATTGCTCAAGGACAGAATCACCAACTACCTGGAGGTAAGCAGCCTTCTTGACCCAAAGCAGCATGGCTTTACCAAGGGAAGATCTTGTCAGACAAATCTGGTTGGGTTTTTTGACTGGGTTACTAGGGCAGTGGATCTGGGGAATCAGTGGACATAGCTTGCCTGGAATTCAGGAGGGTCTTTGATATGTTACTGCACAGTAGGCTGGTGCACAAATTGAGTGCCTGGGGCTGGGATGGTGGTTACAGCATGGGTGTGCAACTGGTTGGTGGGAAGAATGCAAAGGGTGTTAGTAAATGGAGTCCCCTCAAGTGAGTCGGGGTCACTAGCAGCATGCCCCAAGGGTCAGTGCTGAGAACCCTGCTGTTCAACATCTATATTAGACATAGCGGAGGGGTTGAGTGAGCCTGTTTGCAGGTGATGTCAAAATCTGTAATCGAGTGGACATACAGGATGGAGTGGGGAGGATGCAGAGGGACCAAGAGACATTGGAGGAGTGGGCCGAGTGGAAATTATGTCTCAACATGGTAAAATACAAAGTCATGCACCTGAGCAGAAGGAATGGGAGAAAGGAATACAGACTGGGGGGGGCAAGCCGCTAGCTGTTACCATGGAGGAGAGGGACCTGGGCATCATCATCTCTCATGACTTGAAGGTGGCCAGGCAGTGTGGCAGGGCAATGGCAAAAGCCAGCATAGTGTTGGGTTGTATTGGGAGGGGGATCACCAGCAGGAAGAAAGAGGTCCTGATTGCTCTGTACACCCAGCTGGTCAGGCCTTATCTGGAATATGGGTTCCAGTTCTGGAGGATTTACCAAAAAAAGGATGTGGAGAGGGTGGAGCGGGTACAGAGGAGGGCAACCAAGATGGTGAAGGGACTTAGTCACCTGCCTTTTGAGAAGAGGCTGCAAGACCTGGACATGTACCCTCTGGAGCTGAGGAGGGAGAGAGGGGACATGATAGAGACTTTCAAGTACCTAAAAGGGATAAACAGTGACTACTGAGAAGCCTTTCCAATTGAAGAGGTGTCCCAGAAAAAGGGGTCATGATCTCCAACTAGAGGGCAGGTTTAGAGGGTAACATCAGGAAGAACTTCTTTACTGAGAGGGTGGTGGACACCTGGAATGGCCTGCCTAGGAAGTGGTGGGAGAATTCAGTGGGGGGGTCAAGAGGCATGGGACAGACATAGTGGGCTGTTGAAAGGGGGGATCCGGGACAGGCCTGGGGGATGCTAGGCAAATGGACAGACTAGGTGGGCCTGGAGGTCCTTTTCTGCCATCACTTTCCTAAGTTCTTATGTCCTATGTTCCTATATGAAAATGAAAAGCATAGTTCCTTAGCATCAAAATACTCCTGACACAATCAAATTACTCATCAGTATATGATGTAGGGAGGTACTGGCTGTCACCCAACAGGAAAGAGACTTTGGGGCTATCATAACAGATGACCACAAAGCAGCAGGGCTGTGTGACAAAACAGTGGTCAGGGCTACTGAGATGCTGGGGTGCATAGGGATGGGCATATCTAACAGAAGGAGGGAGGCGCTGCCGCCACCTCACCAGCTGCTGATGAAACCCCACCTGGAGCTCAACGTCAAGCCACAGAGGCCCCCCCCAAGAAAGGACACAGACAGGGTAGAGGTAGTCCAGAGGAGGGTAAAAAAATGGTGATGAGACCACATGAGAAGCCCCATGAGGAGAGACAAAGGGATCCCAACATACCCACCCTAGAAGAGAGGAGAGTGAGAGGTGACATGACAGAAACCCACCAGTACCCCACAGGGATGAACAGGTTGCTGTAGGGCAGCTCTCCCAAATGAAAGGAGCACCAGGACCAAGTGGAATGCAATAAAGTAGGGGGACAAGAGAGATGGGAGAAAATATTTCTTCACTGAATGAGTGGTACACATGGAACAGACTACCAACAGAAGTTGTGGAGCCACAAACAGTGTGGGGCTTGGAAGCATGCATAGTAGAGATATAGGGGTATATTAGAAAACTGGCAGGGATGAAGGAGGGTTGCTGAAAATCAGGTTACAGTCTGCATAGCAGATTAGGCAGGGAACATCTGGGTAGACTGGGCAAGCCAAACAGTCCTTTCCTGCTGATAAATTCTATGCTTTTATAATTCTTTGGGCCTATGACTGCTATTGTGGAGTGGCTATACCTTGTATCTGACATACTCCCCTCACCCATGAGGCCCCCTACACAGGATACATTAAGAGGGGCATGCAGCCCCTATGCACCCGAACTCTCAGCCGCACAGACACAGACACGCCAGGGGCAGGTGAGGGGCATGCCGGAAGCATGCCAGCACTATACACTTTCATGAACATAATTAGTGCTGTGCACTGAGAGGCATAGGAGGGCAACTGTTACATCAGGGAGAACCCTGCCATGACCACTCTAAGTGCCCAGCCCGTACACAACCCACCAACTTCTGTCTGTACTCCACCCCAAACATACATGGTGGTGCCCACAGGCCACCCATGGAGGCAATAGGCACCCACCCCACACACAGGTGATCCACACCCTGAGACCGTAGACTGCAGCCACCCACCCCATCTGCAGTGGTGCCTCGATACCAGATAAGCAATGGCATTCTCCCCACCACATACTGCTCCCAGTACTAGCAACTGTACTGTCCCCCTCTCCCTCACTGCACTATAGTGCCTAGCATGTATGGGACCACCATCCCCCAATGCCCATTTGCAGACCTCCCACCCCCACTGTGATGGACAGTGCCCCCTCAGTGATTGGCATCATCTCTCTCTGCTCGACACCCCCTGTACTCTGTTCCCACCTGTCAGTGCAGTTGCCAGGAATGGCTGGCAGCACAGCCCTCCACAAACCTCCCCTCCCACGGGCCATCCAACCGCTGCTGGAAGCATGCTGTCTATTTATAGGGGAGTATTCCCTGCAGCATGTGGACAGCCAGCAGACAAGGAGGTGTGTGGAGGACTGTGCCACTGACCATTCCTGGCAACAGCACCAACAGGTGGGAACGGGGGACAGGGGGTGTCAGTGCTTGGGGGAGGTTTCCCATAGGCCAGCAATGATGGAGTGGGTTGTTATGGAAACAGCCAGGGAAGGACAGGTGGGTGTAGTACTGGGTAATGGCTCTGGCATGGCTGCACTGCAGTGGGGGGTGACCTGTGCCACACACCATGATGGGGTGTGAGGGGGTTACTGTACTGTTCATGGGCCATGGCCTGACATCTGTAATAACGGGGATGGGCTGGCACAGTGGCACCAGGCTCATGGCAGACCAGTGCTTTGGCAGGGTGGCGGGTGATTGGCAGACTCAGAGATGGGGCTCCATAGTGATGGGGTGGGGTGCCCTGGCCATTCATTGATGGGGCTGCAGGGTGCTGGTGAGGATATATGGTGGGGCCAAGGTGCCCAGTGATGAGCAGCATGTGGGACATGGCAAATGTGGCCACATGGGTCTGGTGCCTGCTGGGGATATTCAAGCACGTAGACCCACACCTGATGCACAATGGATCCACTGTGGGAGCCATGCTGGGCATCCCATTGGATCCCGACTGGGTCCATGACTCTGTCTCTGCTGCCTTGTGGAGTACTGTGCACCAGAGGGTGAGTGCCATGGTCAGGTGGTGGCCGATGATGAATGCTGGTCATGCACACCTGTCTGCAGGTGTGGAGCTATGGGTGGGATACACACCTCTGGTGTACTTCCCACCGATTGGCATTGGCCCCAATGTTATTTCCTGCTGAGCCACTGACTGCTTGCCTTCACTACAGCAGCTAATGTCATACTGCTAGCTCACCACTAGATGTCTGTCATGACTCAAACAGCATCATCTCAACAAAATATTCAATCAATCAATTAATTTTATTTGTATACTGGAAGGTATGTGAGCAAAATGTCCATTTCTACAAATGTTCAGTGGAAAAAACAACAAACAGAGTATAAAAACATAACAGAGTCAAAAGTTACAACATGTGTGCAAGAATATCTAAGCTCAACAGAAAGTGGCAGAACAGTTTTACAGGCTGGACAAAGTATTAAGTTGTCATCATGTTTACATAGTAGACAAGAGAGAAAATGTATAGAAAAGCAGTAAAAGAGTGGGGCAAATGCTCTAAAGTGCAGCATAAGGCAATAGTGCAGGTGTATCTGGGTTAGTAGCATTAGGGGAGTCTTCAGTCAAAGCAGGACTCAGGCAAGAAGAAATAGGTTGGGACAGTGCAGGAATGAGATTTAGTGTAGGGCGAAGTGGGGGGGAGGAGGGTGCAGACAGCGGTGTCAAGTGGGTAGAAACAGGGGAGTTGACAGCCGGTCATAGCATAGAGACTGACTGGAGCAACTGCAGTCGGCCGTACTGAGGATGTGAGCCTTAAGGGAGGAGTTTAGAGAGTTGATGGACCTAGAGGCCTCTATTATAGGGGCAGTTTGTTGTACAACTTTGTGCCCTTGAAGGAGACTGAGTTCTGAGCCTGCTTAGTCCAGTAAAAAGGGGTGGTAAAAACCATGCTAGAGGCCCCTCTGGTCGATCAACCAGGGGCTGTGAGCAGGAAAAGGAGTTGCATGGAACAGCAGAAATTTAAGGTAAATCTTGTGGAGGAAAAAGAGCATTTTTAGATTAAACCTCCCATCTAAAGGTGGGTCAACTGAGGCTGAAGTGCAGGGTGCATTGGTGAGTTTTCCAGGGAGACCTGTGATGAAACAAGTTATGCTGTTGTAAGTAGATCTTATCTTGGAGAAGAGGAGCAATTAGGTGGGGCAGAAAGACAATGGATCCATAGTCTAAAAGAAGCAGGAGGAGAGAACTGGCTAAGTGAAGTCTGGAAGTAGGAATCAGGAATTTTCTAATCCTGTAGAGAAGACCAAGCCTCATGTGGATCTTCTTAATTAGGTTGTTGATATGGACATTGTAGAAGAGGTGAGGGACCAAGTGGAGACCAAGGTATATGAATTCTGATACCTGTTCAAAAAGGTTACCAGAGTTGTTGAGTAGTGTGAGACTGGTAACGGGGCTTTCCTGGGGCCTGAGAAGATCATGAACTTGGTCTTCTTGGAATTGAGGACTATGCCATTCCCAGAGAACCAGGAGTGAAACTTACTGAAATCAGACTGCAAATTGTGGAACATAGAGGCAGGGTTTTCATCACTGCAGAAGAGGGAAACATTGTCTGCGTAAGGAATAAGTTGAGGGGCAAGGCAGATAGTGAGAAGGTTGTAAATGAAAAGGGAGAAAAGAAGAGGGCCCAGGATAGATCCCTAGGGGACCCCACGGATATTTAGCAGAGAGGATACCCTTGATGGAGGTTTGATGGGATCTCTTGGAGAGGTAGCTTTTGATCCAACTGACTACATTGTCCAAAAAGTGTAGTCCTCTAAGGGTTTCAAGAAGGAGGGCATGGTCAACAAGATCAAACGCCTTGTTCAGGTTCACAAATACAGACCCTGTGTACTGGCCTTTGTCATTGGCCTTAAGTATGTTGCTCGTAAACCTGACCAGGGCTGTTTTGGTGCTGTGACCAGATCTGAACCCATGCTGGACACTAGAGAGTAATTGGTAGGATCTGAGGTAGGCAGTAAGTTGAGAGTGCATGACTTTCTCGATGATTTTTGAAAGGGGGGGGGCAAGGAGGGAAATGGGGCAGTAGTTTTTGACCTAATTTCTGGACCCAGACTTGAATAATAGTTTGATGGTAGTGGTTATCCAGGAATTAGGGAAAATGCTAGAACAGAGAGTAGTTGAGTAGATTAGTGATGGGAACCACTAGGGCATTGATGGACAGTTTAAGGATTTTACAATCAATACCATCAGCCCCTTTACTGGTTTCGGTTGTTCCTATGAATAAGCTCGATGGTGTCTGCAGGTTTAAGGACCATAAAGTAGAAACTGGGGAGGAACCTATCCATAGTGTTGGAACAGCTGGGGTGAGAGGAGAAAAGTTGGCAAGGGAGGAGGGGTGTTTTGCATTTTTCAAGGTCGACAAAAAAGAGTTAAAGATGTTTACCACTTCAGTAGGGTCATTGGTTTGTCTACCACCATGGTGTAAAGTGATGGGATCAGAATTTTGGTTTTGCTAAGAAGCAAGTTGAGGTACTCCTCAGCTGATGGGTGCACGAGGAATCTCCAAGGTGTTTATCATGCAGGTAGTCAGTCTTTGCTTTTCTTATGGCGATTTGCACTTGTTCGAACAGACCTATAAAGGAATAGCTGGGAAGGGTCATTGTGCTTTGAGTAACAGTCCCAGGCTTTGTCCCTCATTCTCATCATCTTGATAATATGGGAGTAACCCATTCATTGATTTTACCCTTGTCCTAATTTTTCTGAGTGAAGCATGTTTATCACAGATGCTGGCAAGGGTGCTGGAGAATTTCTATAGGATAGAGTTGAAGTTGCCAGGACCTTCAGTGAATGATCAGTCAACTAGGCTGAGATCATGGGTAATTAATTTGATGTTATGCTCAGTCAACCTCCTGGTATAAATAAATTTAGGAGGATACTTGGGCAGTCAGTGATGTAGGTAGGGTGCGAGACTATTATCCAGTCTATAAGTGATTGAGTTCCAATTTTATAATTAGATCTAGTGGGGGAGGTGATAAACTGGTGGAGACCTAAATTTGCAATACAGGATTTGGCAGAATCAGCTTGGCTGGAGACCCAGTTAATGTTAAAGTCCCCCAGTAGAATCCACTCCCTAGTGAGTGGGAGGACATGTTGGAGGGCTAACAGTGACTCGAGGTCTGAGGGTGGGGTTCCCAGGGAGACAGGCAATGGTGATGGTAAGGGTTTTATTTGGACCTTGGAGGTGGATGGAAAGGTTTCAAGAAAGGAAAACTCTGAGCTGGGACTGTGTTCAGTGAAGGAGAATCTGTTTGACATGTAAAACATGCAACCCCTCCTTTTTTCTCAGTCTGTATTTTCTGACAGCGGTGTAGCCACTGAGCTTGATCCCCCATCAGAAATCTTGTGGGAGAGCCAGGTTTCGGAGGGGGCAATCACATCAAAGTCATGCATGGTTACCCAGCCTTGGAATGAATCCATTTTAGCTGGGAGATTCTGATTGTTTTGCACAAGCAACAACATGGCCAACACTATAATGACATTGGAAGGGGAAGTAGGGGTCAAATGTGTTACATGTCTTAAGTATACAATTATGTCAAAAACACATATTTGTAATGTGTGCACAAGTATTAAATGTAGGCAAAATGAAGAAATGGTTCAAGAAATTAGACTGTTTAATTCTAGACTAAAGGCCTTAGAACTTAGCCAAAGTAAAATGACATAAAGCATGAAAGAATATTCCAAGGAACCAACAACTGATTCAATACCTCCCAATCCTATCACAGCAATAAATAATAAGAAACAGCATGGTCTGGATATGGCCAGCCAATTAGATTATTCTGGTATTGAACATGCATCCTTATCAGTACCACTAACCCCTTCCCAGGATATAACTAACAAATCTAATAAACAAACATTTGTCAATGCCGAATGTTGATTGCTTATATGTGCTGTTTATGTATATGGAAGTGAAAGTACCATGCCTAAGAACTGTCAAATGCCCCCTCAAGACATCCACTATGTCTTTCTATTCAGTATTCACACAACAGGGGGAGGGGCAAGGGCCACAGCAGTGCATCAGTTGCAAAGGCTATAGGCCAGTCAGCCTCATTTCAGTAGTGGAGAAGATCATGGAGACATTGGGTAAAGAAAGGGTAGACAGGCATATAGTAGCCATCGGAGCCCAGGACCATAGGCAACATGGATTCAAAGTGGGGAGGTCATGTCAGACAAATCTGGTTGATCTCTTTGACTGGGTGACAAAGGAAGTAAATGAAGGTGGGGCAGTGGACAATGCTTACCTTGATGTAAGCAAAGGATTTGACACTGTACGACATAGAAGGGTGATAAATTAGCTGAGTAGGCTGGGCATGGGGGAAAGGGTGGTAAACTGGATTAGAAACTGGGTAACAGACAGGAGGCAGATAGTGGTAGTAAATGGGGTGCAGTCGGGGGAGAGGGGGTGACCAATGGTGTGCCACAGAGATTGGTCCTGGGGCCAGTCCTGTTCAGTGTCTTCATTAGTGACATTACAGAAGGGCTGAAGGGAAAGTTCTGCCTGTTTGCAGATGACACCAAGATCTGTAAGCCAGTGGATACCCCAGAGGGGGTGGAGAAAATGAGAAAGGACCTGGGGAAGCTTGAGAAATGGTCTGAGGACTAGCAACTGAAGTTTAATTCACAAAACTGCAAAATTATGCACCTGGGACACAGAAACCCTGGTGAAAGGTACAGGATGGGTGGAAGGGAGTTGCTGACAGTCACAAAGAAGGAAAGGGACCCGGGGGTTGTTACTTCAGATGACCTGAAAATGTCAAAGTGGTGAGGCAGCTGGGAGGGCCAGTGGCATGCTGGGGTGCATAGGCAGGGGTATCACCAGCATAAGGAGGGAGGTAGTGATGCCATTATTTAAAACCATGGCTAAGCTTCACATGGAGCACTGGGTGCAGTTCTGGAGGTTGCACCTTCATTAGGGTATTAACAGGCTGGAGATGGTCCAGAGAAGGGCGAATGAGATGGTACAGAGCTTGCATCACAAGACGTATGAGGAGAAATTAAGGGGCCTCGATATGTACTGAGTGGAAGAGAGGAGGAAAACAGGGGATAGGATAGAAACATTCAAGTACCTCAAGGGTATAAATATAACTACTGATAAGCAGGAGACAGCTGCTATAGGCATATGTGCCAGCTTCTGTGTGATATTCTTTTGTTCTTCTATATCTGTAATCTCCAGTATTTCAGTAATCACATGACCGCACTGTCTTCTGTAGTCAATGTTATGTTGGTTGATGCCTGGTGTCAGGTGGCAGACAGAGGGCTCACCAGATTGTGTTGCCATTTCAACAACTTCATAGTGTTCTTTTACTGGTAAGCATTTTGGAAAGCTGGTGAAAGTCTCACAATTTTTATTATGATTGTATCTCCTTATGTCTATGCCCTTTGGTTCCCCCTCCACACACCCCAACAGTCATCAGTGGCCACAGCTGCAGCCTTCTTCTTACCAAGATGGTGGGTGAGAAACATACAAACATAGAATTTGACAGCACATAAGGACTGCTTGGCCCACCTAGTTTGCCCATTTCCCTACCTGATGAATAAGCTTCAGATTCTAGTTAAACAGCTTACTTCCTCCTACCCCCCAGTAGAACTGCCTTATGTCTGTCTGTGAGCAGCTGTCTTCAGAGTCTGTGAACTCTGACGTCTTTCAGTGCCGCTTATTGGTCATCTTCCAACACAGGTGAGGCACTGCTTGCTGAAAAGTAACTCAGGACAAGCAGGTTTCAAAGTGGGGAAGAAATGGAGTGAGCAAGAATGAAGTACTCATTCAGATGCGGCATCGATTTTAAGATCAGCATACTGGTGTGGACACTGCAAATAGAACCCCAGCTCTTTAAGCAGCCTTATGAAGAGTAAGGGCTTCTCGAAGCAGTGGGGTTGTGTTTATCGTACTGTAAGTGGGCTGCATCTAATTCATCAATTTACTGTACCTTACATCTGGATGTATGGTAGGGCCAACTTTAAATAAACACTGCACCTGAATTGACACATGATGCCACAGAAACATAGAATTTGTCAGCAGAAAAGGACAGCTCAGCCCATCCAGTCTGCCCAAGTGTTCTCTACCTACTTGTTACTCCTGCGGAATATGTTACTGCATGTCTTATTCTGCCTCGTCATCAGGACCTCCTTGTGAATCAGCTTGCTTAATGGAATTTTCCTGCAATGAACTTGAACCTACTCCACTTCCATAGCCCTATTGATCACCATTGACCCCCTCCTTCCCCTTTTTCTAATATACCCCTATGTTTATCCCATGCATGCTTCATGCCCCCTACCATTTTAGGTTCCACCACTTCTCCTGGCAGTCTATTTAAGGCATCTACCACCCTTTCAGTAAATAAATATTTCTTCACATCTATCCTGAATTACCCCCCCAGCTTCATTGTATATCTCTTGGTTTGGGTGCTCATCCTCATTTGAAGGAAACTCCCAACTGTACCCTCTTTACCCCAGTGAAGTACTTTGTAGGTCTTGATCACGTCACCTCCCCCCCTCCTCTCTTCCAGAGTGTAAATATTGAGATTCTTCAGCCTTTCCTTGTAGGGATTCCTGTGAAAATTCTGAACCATTTAGGTTGCCTTCCTCTGTAAAACCTCCACCTTATGTCCTTTCTGAAGTGTGGACTCTAAAACTGGACACAGCACTGCAGTTGGGGGTATACCACGGAGTGAGACAATGGCAGCACAACATCCCTCCTCCTCCTACAGGAGATGCCACTCCTTATGCACCCCAGAATCCAATTTGCCCTGCCCATAGCCTTGTGACACTGTACTGCCATCTTGAGGTCCTCTGATATAATAACCTCAAGGATTCTTTCATGTCTAGTGAGGATCAGTACCTCCCCCCATCCTATACCCAGCATCGGGGTTCTTATGCCCTAGGTACATGATTTTACACTTGTTGGCATTGAATTCCAAGTATGTAAGAAAATGGAACTGATGTGAATGAATTGCAGACTTTTAAGCAGCTTTTCGGGGATTGTGTATGTGTTCATGTGTGTGTTTGTAGGGGGCTCTTCAACTATAAGTATTTGCTTTTGATTTGTTATCATGTGCAAACAAACTAACCCTGCTCCCCACTCTGTGTGCTATTTCAGAGATGAAGAACCCAAATAGCATTGGGCCAAGCATTCAGCCCTGCGGCACTCCTCTTGTCACTGCTCTGGGTGCCGAGAGCTACCCCACCACCACCACCCTCTGCACCCTCCCCTGTAACCAGTTCTCCATCCATTTAGTCAGACCACCTTCCACCCGTACCCCTCCTTCTCCTCACTCTTCTCCTCCTTGGCCTGTGTCCCTCCTCCTGGTAGTGTGCACCCTTTCTTCTCCTTATTCTTACCGGGTAGTGGTGCCTTCTGTATTACACTCAGACCACTCTGCCTGCCCCCTTCTAGGGTTACTACACCTCCGCCTTTATCCATATCTAGGGCGGTGAGCTCATCAGGCTCCCCTGTGCGGACCTTTCTGCCAACCTCAGTCTTTTGACCCCCCCCATTTGTTAAAATCCACCTTAGTAGAGATATACCCCAGTAATCCTGGCTTTTTTATTTATTTTTACATATTTTCTCACAGGGCTACGGTCGGCTTGGTCATCCCAACCGACCCCCCTTGCCCTGACCCCGACATCAGGCAGATCTGCTCACCTCCACGGATTGCCCCCATGCTAGGGTGGTGAGGAGCTTCCCAGGTCGACCCACAGAGCAGGGTCCGGTTGAGGAGACACCATTCGGGGATGGGCGGGGGGGGTCGGAAGCTCATGCTGCCTGACCATAGCCCATTTCCACTTTTCTCCCCTTTGTGGAGTGTGGGTGTGCAATGACGCTTAGGCACAGAGTGCCAACATCTGCTACACTCCACCACCCTTTACTACACTGCTGTAGTAGCATCCGCGGTTGTCAGCACGGGCTGCTATAGAGTGGTGGGTCTCTGGATCCCAACCCGGGATAGGAAAGCAGTTCTATGGACACTTAATCCTATCCCTCCCTTGCCAAACCCTGGCAGCCTGGGCTTGCGTCCAAACCCAAGTCACCAGCGTGGAGCGAGGTGTGGCGTCCAGCGCCTCAACCCTCAGTGCCAGTGGCATGGCAGCAATGCTGTCTTTAAAACTCCCTTCCCCTTCCTGCTCCAATGTACCCTGTCCCCCGTGTACAAGTCACTGTTCCCCCCAGACCCTACCCCAATTAGTCACTAACCCATAATGTTTTGTGTGGCCTTAGCCACTCAAACTCCTCAAGCCTACCCTTCCTCCCCATGCTTGCACATGGTACCGGCAGTACCTCCAAGAATGCCACCGACTTCCCTCCCTCTCACACTGTCTGCCCAAGTACTCAGACCTCCCCTCACTACTGCCACGGTGTCCCCACCAAGTCATTTGTACCCACATGCAACAGTAAATGAGGTTTCTTCTTTCCTCCTGCTGCACGCTTGAGCAGTGCCTGCCCTGCCCCTCCTGCAGTCAACCTTGGGACAGCTTCAACCCAAATATGGCTGTTCCTTTCCCCCTTTCTGCCCCATCTTACCCATTTCAGTATAGAATCCCCCAGGATGAGTACCCCCCTGACCCTAACCCCTTTCTCTTCTAATGCCCCTTCCACCACCCCAGTATTCGTTCTTCCCTGTCCCTTACCCCCATCAACTGCACCCTCTGTGACTTCTGTATCTGTACCTCCTACTTCTGCCTCACCTCTTTTCTCTGCCTTATTCCTCCCATCCCCCTTGAACCCCTTCCCAGCCTGACTACTTCCTACTGGGTTTCCCATGTTGACCTCTCCTCGCCTGCTGATTTCCAATCCCTCTCCTATCCCCACTGTTGTCAATTTAGAGCCCCCATTTCCATCTACCCTGATAGTGATGCCCCTCCCATCCTTCCCCCTTCCTATAGCTTTTCTCCTTCAGTCACCACCCCTTCTTCCTTACTAGCCCCCTTCTACCATTTTGTCCTCGCTATCTCTTCCCCTACCTGTTGCCATCCCTCTCATGCCCCGCTTGTCCTCCCCCCTTCAGTATGTTCCTGCTCCCCCTCTCTGTCCGATAGCAGAGTTTTGAATCTATTCCTAGTCGATACCTGTCCTACATCTCTTCCCCTATCAGGTCTCCCCTCCTACTTGTTCCTCTCCATGCCATCCCTGGTCCCTCCCTACCTGCAGTCATCTGCTCTCTCCCCGGTACTCCTCATGATCACTTCCTCCACCATCAGGAGGCCCCCCGACCTCACCTCGGGCACCCCCTTCCTTCTTCTCTCTTTTCTGCTAGTGCCTCTGATACTGGGGTCAGTTTCAGTCCCTAGTTATTCTTCCTCTGTCCACCTTTTGCCATCCCGTATTTCTCCCTCAGGATGCCTACCATATTCATCTGCCCCTTGTCAAGTGCCCCTGTCACTTAGACTCCTCCCTAACCTCCACAGTTCCTCCCTCAAACTAGCCAATCATCTACAGACCATACAACCTCCCCCCATCCTCCAAGCCCAGTCCAAGATCATGGCAGACCCACACCGTATACACCCCTCCACCTTTCCAAAGATGCCGCCCTATTGACATGTGGCACCTGCTTCATTTTGGCTTCCATTTTATGTTACAGGCTCTTACTCCCAGGTTCTGTACCCTAGTACAACTGTTAGGCCCCTATTTACTCAAATTCCTGTCCCCCCACAGTAGTCCCCCTACTGACCCCTTGCTGACCGGGGTAATTCAGTCTCAAATCTCATCCATCAGATACTATATTACTGCATAAATCCTAAAGCCTCCTTGTCCATTTTTCACCCCTCAGCTACTATACTTTTTGTTCTAGGCTTTCATATAGATTCACTTAGCCCAGTTAGAAATCCTACTGCACCCCAAGTATTACTCAGCTCAGTTACAAAAATAAACAGAGGCCCAGATATTCAAAAGAGTTGAGCCATGCACAATAAGGTTGTGCCTGCACAAGTCCAAAATTGTGTCATTCTGCGATATTCAGCAGGAGGCAGTTGTGCCCCTGAAATCATGCTGAGCAACAGCACAATGATAATAAAGGCATGTGCAACCAAAGGAGGAGGAACCATGCATAAATGGCGCAGTAAGATATTCAATGACCTGCGCCATGCACAATAATGGAGCAAGCGGAAGTTGTGCCATAGCGGAAATGAGCCATAATAAAAAAGAGCAAGGGAGAGGTGCAAGAACGCTACAGGGAAGCCACATGAGTCAGAACCATAGGCAGACAGACAGGACAGGAGGGAAAAACAGGGCAGGCCAGGAAAGGGCACTCTGAACACCCAGGCACAGGGAAGGTGTGGGGGCCATAGCTAGTGCAGAAGGGGTAGGCCACACAGCACAGAGGCCACCACAGGCAGGTGTTTCCGGTGCAGGAGAAGTAGCAGGGGGAATACAGCAACAGCTGCCGGGGGGGTGAACACAAGCCAGGGACATGGCCAGTGCCACTTTCCAGATTGAGGCTGTTATGAGGGGGGTGAGAAGGCGGGCGGCAGGGAGGCGTGGCCGTGGAAGGGCCAGTCAGTGGTATGCCCCCAACAGGCAGTACCGAGCCCCCACCAGCTTTGAGCTGTACACTGATACTGAGATTGTGGGCCAGTACCACCTGAATAGGACAATTCTGAGGTGGCTCTGTGAGCTGTGCAGTGATGTGATGCAGGCACCCACACAACGGAGCCATGCCCTGTCAGTGGAGACTAAGGTAACAGCCTGCATGTGCTAGCTCACCATAGGTACCTTCAGAGAACAACTGGGGACATGACAGGCATAACCCAGTCGGCCACATCACGCCACCTCACCCAATTCCTCAGCACACTGCTGCCACATGCTGCGGAGTACATCCATTTCCCCAGCACAGCAGCAGAGCGCACAGCAAACATACTGGAGTTCCACAGGGTAGCACGTATGTCTGGCGTGCTAGGGGCAATAGACTGCACCCACTGAACTTCTCAAAGGAAGTGGCAGTGAAGGTTCAAGAGAAAAAGAAAGCATTCAGGAAGTACAAGGAATCACAGAAGGAACAGGACAGAGAACTGTATCAGTTAAAGCAAAAGGAAGCTGGGAAGGCAGTCAAGAACAGCAAAGGCCCAAACCGAGGAAAATATAGCCAACTCAGTTAAGAAGGGGATAAAACATTTATAGGTACATCAGGAGTGAAGGAAGACCAAGGAGGTTAGTGAGGCTTAATAAAGGGAGGGAGGTAGGCAGAGGGTGACTGTGAAAGGCAGAGATATTAAACAAATATTTTTGCTCAGTATTTACAAAGGAAGAGGAGGTACCTAAAACAAACAGTAGAAACACTCTGGATACAGAAGTTGATACCAGCCCATTTACAGAAGAAAGGGTTCTGAAAGAACTCTTAAAACTGAAGGTGGACAAAGCAATGGGGCCTGATGGGATTCATCCTAGAATTCTAAAAGAACTAAGGGTAGAACTAGTGACACCACTAATTACCCTCTTTAACAAATCATGGGAGGATGGGGTGGTACCCGAGGACTGAAGGAGGGCAGATGTGATTCCCCTTCACAAAAATGGGAGCAAGGCAGAAGCAGGAAACTACAGACCTGTTAGTTTAACCTCAGTGGTAGGGAAAATGATGTAATCACTTCTGAAGGAAAGAATTGTTGAGTATCTAGAGGCCAGAGGGGCACAGGACCCAAGGCAGCATGGATTCACAGTGGGAAGGTCATGCCAGACAAATCTGATAGATTTCTTTGACTGGGTGACCAAAGTAGTAGATCAGGGAGGGGCTATGGACATGGCCTTTCTAGACTTTAGCAAGGCATTTGACACAGTCCCACAAAAGATTAATATACAAGTTAGCCAGCCTGGGAGTGGGTCCCAAGATGACAGCCTGGGTAAAGAATTGGCTGGAGAATAGGACACAGAGGTAATAGTAAATGGAGTCCACTCTGAAGAAAGGGGTTACTAGTCAGGTACCATGAGGTTCAGTATTAGGACTGGTCTCTTCAATGTCTTTATAAGCAACATTGCAGAGGACTGGAAGGAAAAGTATGTCTCTTTGCAGATGACGAAAGATCTGCAACAGAGTTGATGCACAAGGTGGGGTGGAAAGGATGAGAAGGGACTTGGCAAGGTTAGAGGAATGATCAAATGTATGGCAGCTTAGATTCAATGCTAAGAAGTGCAAGGTAATGCACCTGGGAAACAAAAACCCAGGGGAAGAGTACACAATGGGGAGTGAGATACTAACAACAACAAAAATGGAAAGGGATCTGGGGGTAGTCATATCAGATGACCTAAAGGTGGGCAAGCAATGTGAAGGGCAGCAAGGAGGGCTGGGGGGATACTGGGATGCATAGGGAGAGGCATCACCAGTAGAAAACAGGAAGTTATTATCCCTCTGTACAGACAGCTGCTGAGACCCCATCTGGAGTACTGCGTGCAGTTCTGGAGACCCAATCTCCGCAAAGACATAGACAGGATGGAAGCTGTCCAGAGGAGGGCAACTAAAATGGTGCAGGGTCTGCACTGCAAGACATATGAAGAGAGACTTAAGGAGCTTAATATGTATAGCCTGAGGAAAGGAGGAGAGGGGACATGATAGAAACTTTCAAGTACCTCAAGGAATCAACAAAGTCAAGAGGTAGCATCTTTTCAAAAGAGGTGCGCAAGAACAAGGGGCTTAATTTGAAATAGGGGGCAGCTCAGAGGTAATTTAAAGAAGTATTTTTTCACAGAGAGGGTTGTGGATGCATGGAGCGGCCTTCGGAGGAGGTTGTGGAGTCAAAACAGTGGTGGAATTCAAGCATGCATGGGACAGTCATAAGGCAATTCTAGGGGTGGGGTAGGAAGAAGTAGGCTGCTGGTTAACTAGGATCTGCAGCTTTTCCATTAGGTAGGGAAATGGACAGACTGAGTGGGCCAAACGGTCCTTATCTGCTGTCAAAATCTATGTTTCTATGTGGCCATATGCACACCACCTGGCCCCGAGGGGGCCGCATACATCAATCGCAAGGGCTATGCCAGCATCAACTTCCAGGTGGTGTGCAATGCCAGGGGGCGCATAATCAATGTCTGTGCCATGCACCCTGAGGGAGCACATGATTCATTCATCTGGCACCAGTCGGCACTGTGCCACAGATTTGAGAGTGGGGACATCCCCACTGGACACCTAATGGGTGAGTATACAAACCACATGGACAATCATAGGGCCTGGGGGGGCATGGCCAGAGGTGACATGGGTAGTGGCCTACATGGCCTGGGGCAGGGCGATGCTGATCACCAAACTAACCTCCACCATCTACACACAGGTGACAGTGGATACCCACTCCGTCCCTGGCTGCTCACACCCTACCGGTGGCCCGCGACCCCATCACAGCAACGCTATAATGAGGCACATGCCACCACACGCAATGTCATCAAGTGGGTGTTCAGGATGCTGAAGGCACATTTCCATTGCCTGGACACCTATGGCGATGCCCAACAGTACAGCCCCTCAAAGGCCTGCAGGCTATTCCTGGCCTGTTGCATCCTGCACATCATGGCCAACGAATGTGGGATAGCTGTACAGGTCAAAGAGGGGGGGGACAGTGATGGGGACGATGAGGACGCCAGTGGCGATGGTGATGGGCAGCCCCCCCTTGGCCAATGGGTCCCCGGACTAATCCGGCTGGCACAGCTGCACCGGGACACCATCACGAAGGAGCACTTCAGCCAACCCAGGTAAGTCATGGGGCCATGTGCAACCACCAGTGGCTAAGGCACAACCCACAAACACGCATGGACACATACCAAGGGTGCATGCCGTCAAGGGAAGTGGCAGGGCACAGAAGCACACACACAACCATGGATGGGTGAGGATTAACATGCCACGCAGATGGACACACAAATATGCACACACACAACTCACCAAATGTGCACAGAGGGCAGGAGGCACACCGACCCAGAACGCCAACCCTAGCAACACACATGTCCACAGGTCACCACGCCCACTGCCTGTCCATGTGCATGTGTCAGATGCTGAGCACCATTGCACATTGGTGTACAGTGCAATACAGGCATCATCATGCACACGCAACTGCGGACAGCAGCCAGGGGGGTGTGCAGGTGGACTGTGTGTCCGTGTGCAGGGCTGGGTACCCACCCGTGCACTGCCCACTGAAACACACAATGCACACAGGGCAGCACCATACAGTAGCCACGCTGGGAGACAGGTCAGTCACGTGACACAGTGGCCCAGCCGCCATGGATGCGTGGGCGGCCCCGCCGAGACCCGCCAGCACTGACAGACTGACCATTGGCCTCATGGGGTGGCACCAATGGTCCCCAAGGGGTTCCACTGCATGAACGCGACCGTGCTCGCGCAGGGGTCTGCAGCACACCGAACATGCCTGCACCAGGAGTGCTCGGGATGCACACAGCTGAACCCGGAGTCGACAGGGTGGGAGTCACAAGACGCCGGGAATGGGGGGTGGATAATGCACTGCGTGGTGTGTGCTATGCCTGGGCACCTGACTGTGTGCCCATTGTGGTCCTGACAGCAGTGAATGCCCGTGCATGCCTGTCAATGGCAGCGGTCACATCCTCCTGCAAACGGTCCATCCCTGCCAGGATCAGAGCAGTGTCCCTGCTGCGACGCTCCTCTGCCTGCTCCAGAGCCACACGCAGTGCATCCACGGATGTCGCAAGCCACATCTGCTGCTGGACTGATGCTTGCAGTAGGGGTGTGTGCTCGTCCAAGAGGTCATCTGCCTCCTCGGCATCCTGTCCCTCAGGGTGTGCACGTCCCCAATGATCAACACCCCTTGAGAGTGGGTGCTGTGCACCAGGACCAGGTCTGGGCATGTCCACAGGTGGTGCACAGACGCTGCTGCTGAACCCTGTACCCCCAAGCCCATTGGACGACTGCTGATGCTGCCCCTCCAGCTGCCACTCCCCAGGGCTCAGTGTAGCCGCTGCAGTGGCCGCAACAGTCCCACTGTCCTGAACAGACACTAATGCTGCCCCACTGGTGCTGACAGGCACAGGCTGGGACTGTGCTGACATGCAGACCTCCACGGCAGCACCACCCACAGCCATGGGCACGAATTGCCCTGCTGTGTGGCCATCCCATGGCACACACATGTCACTGCCCATAATGGTAGCATCATCATCACCGGTAATGGACTCTGCACCGGCCACAGTCATAGCATGCTGGCATTTTAATATGTATACCCTTGAGGAAAGAAGGGAGAGGGGGGACATGATAGAAACTTTCAAGTACCTCAAGGGAATCAACAAAGTCCAAGAGGGTAGCATCTTTCAGAAAAAGAGACTTGCAAGAACAAGGGGACACAATTTAAAGATAGAAGGAGGGCGGTTCAGGGGCAATGTAAGGAAGTATTATTTCACAGAGAGGGTAGTGGATGCATGGAACAGCCTTCCTGAGGAAGTTGTGGGGTCTAAAACTGTGGGAGAATTCAAGAATGCATGGGACAGACATAAGGCAATTCTTGTGGGGGGCAGGAAGATATAGACTGTTGGTTAACTAGGATCTGCGGCCTATCCTGTAGGTAGGGAAATGGGCAGACTAGATGGGCCTAGCGGTCCTTATCTGCCATCAGAGTCTATGTTTCTATGTTTCTATCCGTGGACGCCAGTATGCTGGGACACAGGCAGGGCTTCCTCCACACCTGTTACAACGACATCAGTGTGGACAGCCAGGCGGCCCCACTGTCACAATGCTCCACGTATACCTGTGGAGGTGGATGGACCCTCCTCCAACTCCAGCTGACTGTCCTCAGTGGACAGACCCACCACCGCTGACCCATGCAGATGCTCAGGATCTGTAAGGGAAAGCAAAGTCGCGTTACTGCATGTGATCTTCCCTGCCCCCCCATAGACAGACCATGACTTACCATGCAGTGATGGGCCACCACCCATCTGGAAGCCACCACCCAGAACACCCTCAATGGCACTGCTGCATACTTCCAGCAAGCCTCTCCTCCTGTGGGGTCAGCTGTACCACCTCTGGCTGTCCCCCACCTGTCGCAGCACATGGTGCCCTGATGGCAGCCACCTTCTCCTTTATCCTCCTCCTGTTCTTGCCCATCTTTTTCTTACACTTCTGCACGGAGCGCTGGTGGCTGCCATGCAGGTTCACAGCATGTGCCACCTCCTCCAATGCAGCAGCACGGGCATAGAGTGCTCCCCGCCGTCCACTGAGAAGTGGCTCCTGATCCAGGTAGGCCTCGAACAGGGCCTCAGTTTCGGCCTTTGTAAAGTTAGGCCTCCTCCTCCTCCCACCACTGTGTTCCTCCTCACCAACAACCTACTCGGTCATCATGTAGCCTGTAAGGATGGCAGTTATTACCTGTGACCGTACAGTCCCATGCATGTCCCTAAATCCACAGTCCACACTCCCAAACAGCATGCAACTCACCAATAGACTGCAGTAACCAACTATGGCCACTGCAGCACAATGTCGCACTTTTATAGCGTGACCCATGCAAATGAGGCAAGGAGCAACTTTAAGTAGATGCAAATTGCAGTGCTGCGCCATTGAATGGCTGATTAGATGATTTGCATATGACGGCTGAATATCGTGCTGTTACGCTTTGTGCAATTGTGTTGAATGTGCCAAGCCAATGGCGCAGTTCTGTGACATGCATAGTACACACCTCACTGCGCATGCCTGGGTTGCTGGCGCAGGCATCTGCCATGCTGATGACGTGCTGTGCGTGGTAGGCAATGCAGGGCATGGCCACCATTGTGCCAGTGGCGCTATAGCAATGGTCACTACATGGTGCTGTGGCACTGGGCCATCATAGGTGCAATGGGCCAACTGCGGTACAGAGCGCTGGCTGGCACGACGAATCGCCGCTACCGCACAATGTGTTCCAATGGCGCTGTCACGTGTCCATATGCCAGAGACCCTGACCCTGTGCCCAACCTTTGCCCCCTAGCCATGCATCAGGCATGGGTGCACCTCTATCGCGCTGTTCGGTGACAGCGCAATAGGAGAGCGGCAGCTGTGACTGCGCAGCATCTGCACGTGGGGAGCCGCGCTGCAGAGTGACATATTGCCAACTAGAATACAGAGAATGGCACGCAGAAGGGCAGCCCAGTTGTCTGCTATTGAATTGGCCAACCTAGTGGCCATTGTAAAGCCACACCATGGGCCTCTGTTCAGGGAGGTGCCCCTGGACAGGGCCAGGACCAAGGTGTGGCAGGAGGTGGCCACTGCCCTGGAGGATGCCACTGGATGGGGGAGGAGTGCAGAGCAGTGCAGGCACTGATACGGGGACCTGCAGAGGAGGGAGCCGGAGCTACTGGCATGCCTGCGGGCATGTGCCAGGAGAGGCACAGTGCCACGTCCAGGTAGGGGTTCCATCAACACACTTTTATCATCCATATGGGTAACTGTGTTGTATGTGTCCAGCATATAGGGGAGGGACCATCCAGGGTTGGCTATGATGGTGTTCACAGGGTGTGGGGTCAGTGGGTCTGGCTGGGTGGGAGGGCACACACCTGGGGGCAGGGGGACTTTGCTTCGGGATTGTACTGATGTTCCTCTCTCCTTGTTTGCCCCACAGGCCTGGAGGAACACTGCCATGCATGGGAAGAGCGGCAGCGGGAGGAGGATGGTGCAGCCAGGCGGGGCAAGGGCCCTCACCTCCCACCTGACTGGCCCGATGAAGGTGAGTGCCATACATCCATGATTACTATTGCATGCTGTGTGACAGGGTGGGCAGCGGGGCATGGCCAACATCCTTCGACACCACTGCCATGCACGCGACTTGTTACAGTCAACACTGTCCAGTGGCAATGCATGTCTGGGAGTGCGTCAATGGTGGTCCATGCGTGCACCTGGTACATGGTTGTGCCACTGCCTTTGCACCACATAGCCATGTCACTAAATTGCCACGGTGGTGCTGTGCGTGACTTGGCCGGTGGGTGTGTGCAGCATTCTGCATGGCTGTATGCACCTGGGTGGGCAGGTCCTGTGGACGTGATCACTGCAGGTGGTCACACACCATCACAGTGGTATGTCCCATGGCCGTATGCCATGCACAGTGGGCGGGCTGTATGGAGTTGTGCATTCACACCTATTGACTGTGCTCCCTTGTCCTAGGTACCCGCCAGCTTCGTGAGATCCGGGAGGCACTATGGGAGATATTGGTGGTGGCAAGGGTATCGCTGGACATCCTGCGACGCATAGATGAAACAGGGGTCCTCAGGAGGCACAGGGCCTGGAGGAGCCAGAGTGGGGAGAGGTGCTCCCGCTAGGGATACATTGGTCCCAGTATTCCCCTAACCCCCTGGACCCACCCTCACACCCCTCCTTCCCTCCCATTTGTCCACCCCTGCCCTCTACCCACCTCCACCTTGTTTGTGGCCCCCCCAGCCTTGTATATAGTTCATATGTTATATTGTATATAGTTCTTTTAATATTGTATATAGTTGTTATATATTTTTCCAATACATTTAATTTTGATATGAATGCTGTAGTGCTCTCTGATTTGCAGTGGGCTATAGGTACTCAGCTGCAGTGGTGTGCATGGTGTCAGGGGTAGTACTGTCATGGGTGTGTGTGTGTGTGTGTGTGTGTCAGTGTGGTGGTGACTATTGTGTGGGGGTAGATATCAGTCAGTGTCTGCGGTGTGTGTGTTGTTCCCTGTGCGCTGGATGACTGTGTACAATGGTCCATGGTGCATGCTCTGCTTCCATGGCACACCCATCGGCCCATCCATGGCCTGTGCAGCTGACACACATGCATGTCTGTGACCTGCACGGTCTGCTGGCATGTCAGTGGTGGCAGTCCCTGCAGGGCAGCCACTATACCCGTCACATTGCTGGGTTGCCTCCTGTCACTGGTGTGGTGTATGCCTGCCTCGGGTGGCACTGTGGGCACCACAGTTGTTGTCTCACCTCCATGCTGTGCCTTGTGTGTGTTGCAAGGGATGCTCCCTACTGTCTGTGACTTGTGCTCCGGGCGACTGATGGTGGTGTATGGGTCCACAGTGCCTGCGCAGGGTGGCTGGCGCTCCAGTGCCATGGAGGACTGTGGGTTGTGTGTACACAGTTTACATGGGCCCACAATGGGGGCTTGGTTGGCCCACCACTGCATCCCTGTGTTGTTGTGCCCTTGGGTATGGGTGGGTGTCTGTTCATACACTGTGTGGCATCCGGTTTGGTGCGTGCTTCCACGCACCACTGTGGGTGGCTGTGCTGGTTGTTGTGGCAAGTGGTGGGTCGCGGTGTGTCATTGGACTACTGTGCAGGGTGCTGTACCACTGGTGGTGGTGTCAAGGGCATGCCCTGTCCTGTGTGGGGTACCTCATGTGCCGACGCATGGTTGGTCTCTCAGCAGTACCTCGGGGGGACTGTGCATGGTGGCACTGTGTCTGCCATTGTTGCATTGCTGTGTGCTGCCACCCGCTGATGGGTGCTCGTGGTGGGGCTGGCTTGCATGGTTCTGTGGTACACAGGGTTGCAGTGTCACAGTGGGGGTGGTGGCATGCATGGGGTTTCCTACAGTGGTGGTCACTGATCATGGGGGTGTCTGGGGGTCATGGTGCAGGGTGTGCTCTGCATTGGGGGGGATGGTGTGGCATGGGGTGGTCAGCCCCCCTTGTGTGCCAGTCACAGCTTGCCGGTAGGTGTGATGGGGCACCGTGGCCCGGCTGTAGGATGTTTGCTTGTCTCCATGGGCCAGTGGTTATTCCAGCCCTCCCCCAGTTGTGCAGTGCATGGGGTGTGGGGGGACGATGTCTGTTCTGCTGTGTGTTCCTGTGCCCATCTGTGGCATGGGTGGTGGGACCCTACCTCCCTGGTTGTGCAGTTACATTGCTCTGCTGCTGGGGGGGCATCCCTGGTTGTGCTATGGCGCCTCTGGACTGCTCAGCTGAACATCCCTTGTTGCACTATGGTGCATCAGATCTGCTCAGCTTCCCTTCCCTAGTTGCCCTATGGTGCAGGTGGTGCGATATTCAGTCGTCGGTTGTAGGCGCAGTTTCGCCTGCTCCGTTTTTGAATATCACGTCTCTTGTGTATGGGCGCAATAGACTTGCGCTTGCTTCTGCTATTGAGCACTTTTTGGGCGCAGTTTAAATATCTGGGCCAGAATAAATAAATAAATATGTATTATTACAGCAATCATAACAGTATAGCTCAGTACTTAGGTCAGTTAGAGAAAGAAACAGAACAACTAAATTTGTATCATTACAGCAGTCCTAAAGTATCCAATCATTGCTTTGTCTCCACTCCAAAGACCCTGCTGTAATACAAGACCACAAAGGACCATGGGCGGGAGGGTGAGCAACTGTAAAGTCCCGGCAGAGCTCCATTGAGCTCGCTCACTTCCCCTCTCTCACTCGCTTGTTCTATTTCTCCCGATGCTGCAGGCTGCCCTTATGTACTGGGTTCCTGACTGTGTTGGCATCTTTTTCTGCCCACAAAGAAATCTGCAGCTGTCCTGACAGAGCTCCATTGGGGTCACTCACTCCCCCTCTCTCACTCACTCATTCTGTTTCTCCTGGCGCTGCAGGCTGCCCTTTTGTACTGGGCTCCTGCCTGCATTGCTGCCTTTTTCTGCCCACAAAGAAGTCTGCAGCAGTCCCAACAGAGCTCCGTTGAGCTCCCTCACTCGTTCTGTTTCTCCTAGTGCTGCAGGCTTCCCTTTTGTGCAGGGCTCCTGCCTGTGTTGGTGCCTTTTTCTGCCCACAAAGAAGTCCGGAGCAGTCCTGACAGAGCTCAGTTGAACTTGGTCACTCCACCTCTCTCACTGGCTCTATCCTAATCTGTCCCAAACACTGATTTCCAAAAAGCTGCTGCGCTATTCTGTGCCAGAAGAGTGAAAACACATTTTGGCCAGGATGTGAAAAATGACAGCTGTACTGTTCATAACGAGGTGTGAAAAAATGCCAGTGTTGAAAATCTGTGCGAAAATATTACTAATTTGTGAAGTTACAAGGGTGCATGGAAACTGCACAACGCACGCTGGTAACACAGTCATTTTATGGAGTTTTATCACAAAATTTTCAACATAGGCATTTTAGGACCTCTGCTCATGAACAGTGTCACTGTGATTTTCTTAATGCATCCTGAACACTGATTTCCCACAGTGACCATGCTATTCTGTGCCAGAAGTGCAAAAAACACACTTTGGCCAGGATGTGAAAAATGACAGCTGTACTGTTCATAAGGAGGTGTGGAAAAATGGCAACATTGAAAATCTGGAGTGAAAATATTGCAAATTTGTGAAGTTATGAGCGTGCATGGAACCTGTGCAATGCTCTCCATAACACACTCATTTTATGGACTTTCATCACCAAATTTTCAACATAGGCATTTTAGGACCTCTGCTCATGAACAGTGCCACTGTAATTTTCTTAATGTATCCTGAACACTGATTTCCCACAGCGACTGCGCTATTCTGCGCAGGAACTGCGAAAACACATTTCGGCCAGGATGCAAAAAATGACAGCTGTACTGTTCATAAGGAGGTGTGCAAAAAATGGCAATGTTGAAAATCTGGAGTGAAAATATTGCAAATTGGTGAAGTTACAAGCCTGCATAGCAACTGCACAATGCACGCTCGAAAAACAGTCATTTTTTGGATTTTTCCAACCAAATTTGCACCATAGACTTTTTGAGATTCCACCTCATGAACACTAGCACTGTCATTTTGTTACTCAGTCCCAAAAGGTAATTTCATGCAGTTACCATGAAATCACCTTTCAGGACCAATTAACGCCATGACAGTGACTGATTTCATGAGGAGGGAGCCCGATAACCCTGTTTTGAAATGTTGGTGCCAAAATTCCCAAAAATGCCTGAGTTATACATCAAAGTTGAAAAAAAAAACTGTTTATGCCATTATACAGCTTACCGGCATTTCCTCAGTTCGCAGTCGGCTTTGAAGAGTGCAGACATGTTCCCGGTCCACCGAAGATCGTCGCTCCAGGCTTCTGGAGGTATGTATGGGGTGAGGGGTGTGGGAGGCAGGGTGCACAGAGGGTGGGCATGGGTTGTGGGATGGGGCAGGAGACCACAAGAACCGCTTTTTTACAGGTTCAAAAACATTGTGGGACTTTTTTTTTACAGGGGATTTGGCACACAGGTGGGCTCCTCAGCATGCCAACCAAGTGTTTTGGGGGGGCTGTAGCTGATGGGGACTGGGCACCCCATCTGCACAAAAGGGGCCACAAGAGCTGGGGGGGATTGGGCACCCCCTCGGTACAAATCTACTGTTTTTTGGGAGGGGCATTATGCTGATGGGGAGTGGGCTCCTCCATTGGCAAATTAAACTGATAAGGGGGGACATAATGCTGACAGGGAGTGTGCTGCCCCGTCGGCAAAGTGAACTGGGACAGGGACTCAAGCTGACGGGAATTGGGGCCCCCGTTGGCAAACAAACCCTGTTGTATAGGGGCACATGCTGCTGAGGGGGATTGGGCACCCCCTCGGCAGTGAGGGCTGAATAATATTGTGTGTGAACAGGGCGGCATCTGCTGCCTTGTTCACAAACAATACTACAGTACCAACATTCCGTCCAGCAATGATGAGCCGCTCCCTCATTGCAGTGAATGGCTGATGCTGCAATGACGAGGCAGCCCCTGATTGCAGCGACTGAAACATTTCAAGGTTGTGGCACGCTGGCTGAACTGGTGGCAGCAGCAGCGTGCCACCCCATTGGGGAAAGCAGGCCAAGCCTCAAAAGGCAGTAGGAGCATTGGCCACAACAGTGCCGTGCCTCCACCATCTGCTTCAGCAGCAAGCTGCCACAATATGTTTCTTGCACATGCTTGCAATTAGCATAAAAGGGATGAGAGAGGAGGAAATAACAGTCAACTCAGAAGAGGAATGGTATTTGATTCAAGCATCAAAAGTGGCCAAAAGGAGCCACAGAGCAGATGCTTTCCCTCTAACAAAACAAAATATGTTTGATCCAATGAGAATACAGCCAGATAAACAAATTGAAAAACCATCAATTCCTCTAGAACCACTTGTTCTGACTACAAATCTTGAGGCTATTTGGAAGAATCAAGTAGTGACCTCGGATCTTGTGTCTGTACAACTATGCCATGGCAACATGCTTAAGAAATCAGAGCATAGGAAAACAATAGATCCAACTCAGGCAGAACCAACAAGCACTACTGACTTTGTAATTGATGTAATTTCAGATACAACATTGAATGAAAGGGTTCCACTTACAAATCAACACTATAGCAATATTAATGTAAGTGAGGCAGAAACTCCCATGATAAGTGAAACTATTAATATATCAGACACAAAAGAAATATACGTTCTTGGTGATTCCATAGTGAAACACCTTGGTCGTGTAATATGTAACCCGGACAAGGCAAATAGGATGGTATCCTGCTTCAGTGGAGCAAGAGTTTCTGGTATAACACTTATGTTAAATTCCATGCTACGTAATTCTGGCTTCTCACCACTGGTTATAATACACGAAGGAGCTAACAATTTACTATATGATTCTGTTTCTAAAACAAAGAAAGAATTTGTCTTTCTTACAAATAAGCTAGTTGAAATGGGTTGTAATATTGCTTGCTCAGAGATTTTACCAATCCTTAGAGCTACAGAGTATGTGTGTGCAAAAATAAAGCATATAAACCAATGGCTATGCAAGTGGTGCCTAAGGCAAGACTTATAGGGACACTGTCAACCCTCTTAGGCCTCAAAGTGTCACTAGTTTACGAATCATATTTTATATTTTATGATTGTTCACATTCTATAGAGATTGTTGATGCAGCTGGTAGTTTGATTCAGATCCCTCTTTTCTTATAAAAAGTGAAAAACTGACTGTTCACCATATTGGTGTTACCACACCAAAACATGTTTGTTTATATTTCTTGACCAGGTCGCATTGCATCTTTCCTGGACTCAGGAACACACCCAACACAATCTGGCCACTCATTATGCAGTGCGAGTAGAGGAGACTGTTATTTCATGAGTGGCTACACTGTTTGAGGGTGTTTCTAATGTTCAGGAAGTGTGCTCTAAGAGTAGTCAGTGATATGAAGCAAAACAAAGCTGGGCATAGCTATACATTACCATGCATTTTGGTTCTAATGAGCAAGGAGGCAGATAAAACAATTATCAGCATCAATGAATTTTAGAGGAAGCAAGCAATCATAAAATGTGGGGTTTTACCTAAAAATAATATGATGCAAAAAAAGATTGACAGTATCCCTTTAAAATGCATTATGCAATGGGAGGAGCTTGAGAACCACAATGAATTATTTTGTTGGAACGGACAGCACCCAAGTAGGAGAGGCAGTGCCCTGCTTGGCAAACAGTTGCTGGCAACAATAAGTAACTTTTTAAATTGAATAAACAGGGGGAAGAGCTTAAAACTCCAGCTTCTCTACAGCCAGAAGAAAATGTAAATATGTACAAAGACAAAAATAGTAACATAACCGATAAACAAAAAGATGCAAAGAACAACACCCAACATTTGAAACCAAAGAATAAGAAAAGTAATAATCTTACACTATTATTAGTTAATGCTCATCTCTTGCACAACAAAGTTGAAGAATTGCAGCATATTCAGACCCAATATGCTGTTTTGACATATGTGGAGTAACAGAAACATGGCATAAAGAAGGGGAGTGGTGCACAGATATACCAGGGTATACTAACATTGCCAAGCACCGGAAGACTAAAAGAGGTGGCAGAGTTGTTTTATATTGTGCGGAACATCTGATGGCAAGAACAAGAACAATACAATAATGGACAGTGAATTAATATGGGCTAAAATTTATACACAATACAAACCTATAACAATTGGCTTGGGTTATAGATAACCAAGTCTTGACACAGACCAGAACAATAAATTCATAACTGAGATAGAAAACATGGAAATCAATGGAAATTACACACTTAAGGGAGACTTCAACGTCACTGAAATTAATTGGGACACTATGGAAGTTTCAGGAACTATCGAAAGAAGTTCAAAACAATTATTCAAAATGACTTAGTTCAACTAATAAAAGAAGCTACAAGAGGGAAGAATATTTTAGATCTAATTTTTATTAACTTTGATGAAGGTACATCCACACCTTAAATTCTGAACCCTCTTGGTGATAGTTACCATGACATTGTACTTTTAAATATAAAAATTTCTCACATCAATCACTTACAAGGAAAAACACATTTTAGAGATTTCTACAAAGCTAACTACTGCAACATTAAAATATATGTACTGTTATGGAATTGGGAACTAGAGTTAGGAAATCTAAAGATGAACAAAATCTGGAATAGGTTAAGTAACACAATTGATTACAGTATTAACCACTGGGTACTAGAATGAACCAAATTATAGCAACAATCGTTGAGTTTCACCATGGTGGAACAGTAAAATTTAAAGACGTATAAGTAAAAAGAAAAAAACTTTATAACACTTTAAAAAAAAAACTACCAATGATAATGTAAGACAATAAAAAAAATAACAGGAAAAGCTAAGCATCTTAGAAAAAGAGCAACGCAAACTCTGGAACTAAAGATAGCAACATCCATTAAGAACAACAAGAAACAGTTTTATAATTATGTGGGAAACGTGTGGTAATAAAACAGGAGTTGGTCCCATTCAAACAACATATGATATTGATGCCTGAAAATAGGCAGGATTTGTCTAGTCACTTACCCGGTCAACAAAAACTAAAATAAAAATAAAAAAAGATACTGACTAAACAAAAATGGCTACAGAGCTTAACAAATAGTTTCTCAATGTTTATACGAATACAAAAAGTATATGTCCATCAAGAATGATATGAGCACTGATTTAACCCCATTCTTACCAGCAGATGTAGTTAATATTATTAAGTCTACAAAACCAAATGGAGCACCTGGATCTGATGGTATGCCACCAAAATTTCTAAAAGAATTATCAGCTGAGCTATCAGGGCCACTGTCAATGTTATTTAATGCTTCATTGAAAGAAGGGAAGACTGTAACTGAATGGAAAGTGGTGCTAGTGACACCAATACATAAAGGTGGAAGTAAGAGTGTGGTCCAAAATTATAGGCATATAAATCTGACCTCTGTGATAGGGAAACTATTAAAAAAACTAATACAGCAGCTCATGACATCTCACTTGTTGGATCATGGACATCTGGATGCTACACAACATGTTTTTTTCCCAGGAAGGTCCTGCTTAACAAATCAACTTCAATTCTTTGAACCCGTGAGTGTAGCTTTAGACAAGGACTTACCGGTCGACATAGTTTTCCTAGATTATGCTAAAGCCTTTGATACTGTGTTCCATAAGGTCTTAACAGAACATTTAATTAAAATAAACCTACACATGAATATAATCAACTGGTTAATATCATGGTTAAATAATATGCAATAAAGTGTGGCAGTCTGAGGGCACTTGTCTACTTCAGGGCTTGTGATAAGTGACTTCTCCCAGGGATCAGTCTTGGGACCCACCTTATTTAACATATTAGTGGCATCCATGCAGACTCCCAAGAGTACGTGGCTCAGCAAGTATGCTGATGACTGTAAAATAGGGAGAATAATAAACAATCTGCAAGCAGCTCACAAATTCCAAGGAATACTATTACTTTTGCAGTCCTGGGCCACCAAAAATAAAATGTTTTTTAACGAAAGCAAATGTTTGTGATGCATTTAGGACACAATAATCTTGGTTATCCCATACAAACTAAATAATATAGTTTTACAACCAACAGCTAGTGAAAAAGATTTAGGGGTAACTGTATCACATAACCTAACATTTGAAGACCACACTAAGAACACTGTTAAGAAATGTCACAGTATTTTAGGTTGCATACTCAGAAACATCAAAAGCAGGGAGCCAGAGGTGGTGATTCCCCTTTATACCAGCCTGGTAATACCACAATTGGAGTACTGACCCCTTTCTGTGCACCTCAAACGATTGAAGGCCAAGAGCTGATCAAGGGAGTACAGAGAAAGGTGATGAGGAAGGTCATAAATATGTTAGAATTAAACTATACAGACAGATTACACAAGCTAAAGCTTTACTCAGTGGACTATAGATGCTTAAGGGGGAACTTACGCCTCATAAGGCAATGCACAGTGATGTTATCATGGAGACAATAGGCTTGGTTAAGCATAACAATAATAATAATACTCGGTAGCACAAATTAAAAATAAAAGGGGATACAAACAAAACTAATAAAGGAAATCATTGTTTCACTCAAAGGATAATCAATGCATGGACTAGCTTACCTATAGCTGTAGTGGAGAGTGATACCATGTTTACTTTTAAGCATAGATTAGATAAACACATGGAAATGCATAAATTCTCTTTCCACCATTGATATACAGTATGGTGGAGAGTTCACAATAGGCTCCTGGTCTTTTGAACTCATAATGTACTATGATTCTATGACTCTATGTTTAGATGTATTAGACTGATATTTTTCTATGTATTAAGGAGGGGCTGCTGGGTGGGGGTGCAGGGGTTACTTGGGCCAGGGTTGGGATGGATTTTTCCTGAGAGGAGTAGGAGGAGGATGAAGGTCCTGAAGCATGTCAAGATGAGAGGTCGTGACTTACATTTCTTAGATCTGAAACATTTGAAAATAGAGATGGGTGCATGCTTGGAGAGACACCAGGGTCTGGAGAGGGAAGGGAGGAGGGTGAGGGAAGAAAAGGGTTTATTAGGGGTGAGTTGAAAAGGGGAGGCAGAGGGTGGTCGGAAGGTAGGAGAGGTTGTGAGCTGCATTCCAGAGGCATCCAGAAACTGAAACTGAAGCTGCCCTCTGCATTCCAGAAGCACCCAGAAACTGAAACTGAAACTACCTTGATCGGGCACTGCTGCCAGGAACCCACAGCTCCTCACCCCATCCTAAGGAATCTTCCCGATGGCCCTCCCAATTACTGCTGGTGCGGCTCTGCATTCCAGAGGCACCCAGGTATGACTCACCATTGTGGCATTCTCTGAAAATTTGGTGCCTCTTCTAGCTATTACCGAATTGGCTGTGTTCTCCGCAAAGCAGCTCTGATTGGACTGTTTCACTATCTGGCTCTCTGCGGCCAGTTCTCACTGCTTCCACCTTCCTGTCTAACTGCTCTGCCTAGCATTGTTTGAAAAACTATTTTTTTTTACTGATTTAAACAAGGTTACTGTATTGAATTCTGCTTATATCTATTCATTGCTGTTTTTAATTCTTAATATTTTGAATTGAATTTTGTGCTGCATTAGTTTGCGTGTTCTAGCGCTAGTCCTCCCACCCTATCTCCTCCACTGCTGTCTCTCTTTCACTCTCACCCCTGCTCTTGACTCTCAAAGCTAACTTTCTCCATCTTCCTCATCACGCATCTCCCACCTCTCCTCTACCACTAAATGCTGCCTCACTGCCATTGCTGTCCATTTTGCCTTTTTCATTTCCCCACAATCTAGTGTGCTCCTGCCCCCCCTTTGCCATCCCTACTCTTCTCTGTCTAATTCCTTAATTGCTTCTTTTGCCCTCCTTCTTCCCTCCCCACTGATGGTCTGCCACCAGCCCTCTCTGCCACTACCCCTGCATCTCTATTTATTTAATCTTATCCCACTCCCTTCCTTTCTCTGCAGAAACTGAAACTTCCCTGATCTGGTGCTGCCACCAGGAACTCAGAGCTCCTCATCCCAGCTGCTGCAAGGAATCTCCCCAATGACCCTTCTGACTGTGGCCAGCGTGGCTCTGCACTGTTGGTTCCCCACCCGGCCTACTCTGGCATTTACCTGTAGAGCTGCTGGTGACCACGTGAGTAGAAGCTAAAAACAACCATCTCTTTACTTTTTCATTAGCCAGTTCTGCTCAGCTATCACCAGAGGGCATTTTAAACTGCTGTACATTACTCTTACTCCTCACTCCCTCTTCCTACACCTAACTTCTATTCCCTATCAGCAACCATCTCAGGGTGTTTTCTAGTGCTCCATCTGCTTCTTGCTCCTCACTCTCCCCTCCCTTTAAGTCCCTCTCAGCTACCTCCTCAGGACACATTTTAGTGCTCTACCTGCCTCTTGCTACTCACTCCATTCTCACTTCTATTCCCTCCCAGCTACCACCTCAGGATGTTTTTTAGTGATCCACCTGCCTATTGCTCCTCACTCCCTTCTCACTTCTATTCCCTCAGTCCTCCCATTATCGTTCTCAATGGTCCCCACCCCACCGTCCTCAAGACTTTTCTTGCTCTGCCCCTGCTACTTGTAACTTCCTCACCCCTCTCCCTGTATATACCCTTGACAATTCCCCTATAAATCCCCCTTCTGCTTGTTTTATCTCTAACCACGATGCCACCAATGCTCCACTCAGAGTTTTATGTTGCACCCTAATTTGCCATTTCAACTTACCCCAAATTTTCCCTGGCACCCTTCCTGCCTGATTCTTGATTTCCATCAGTATGACAATGGCAGCATTGTGCCTCCCTCCCAGTCTATTCATCTTGGCTGGAATGATTGAGCTTAGCGGGCAGCCAGGTGTACAGCAGTCTCTGTCTTCATTGCTCCTCCCTATAAACAACATCCACGAGACTTATGGTACAGGTACTTGTACCTGCTGTCTCCTTACAGTACCAAAACCATCAAAACTCCCTAACAAAATCTCTAATCCCACAATTGACAGAATGTACCCTGGTGATCCCTCATGGAACCTTCGCCTCTTGTCCTTCTCTTACTATTCAACTGCTTAGCGGGTACCCACCAAACGCTCCTCGCATATACGTGAGCATGCTATTGTCTGCAAGTGACTGAAGGAATATCTCATGAGACTCATTCTGCTGCTTCTGCTGATTTATGACAATATTCCTCCCAATCCTGGCCCTCCTCTACAATCACCCTATGCAGTAACAAAAAAGATGTGATTTCACTGGCTGCCATCAACAAATGTAGCTTGCTGGCTTAACTGGACAACCTATAGTGAAGCCCACCAGAATGAAGCCCAACTCTGCAGAATTCTGCAGTAGAGTTACTGCAGCAAACAATACAGTTTCAATGGGAGTTAATTCCTTTTGTCATGCAGGAAACCTGTGACACTGCGCTTCATCCTGGCATGCTTCACTGTACATGTCTTGGTCGTCCAGCATAACCCAGACATTCTCTTGCTTGTAGAGATGTGGCTTCACCCAAAATAATGAATGCCTCCATTACCCTCCCAGAATTCACAGTCTTCAGGCATGAAAGGCTTACTAAGTGAGGGGGCAACTGTGCGATATATATAAAGAATACCATCATGTTGCACGTGTTACCCGTTCCAAACTTAAAAAGCAATATACTGGTGCTACCTATCAAGGTCCTACTTGGTGCGCATAACAAATCTTTCACTGTGGCATTGATATACATCCCACCAAAGCACAGTGTCTCTGGGCTAATCTCAGTCCTGGATGGTATTTGACACTTTCACTGCAAGTCTGAAACCATCTTGATGGGTGATTTCAATGCAGACTGGTTGTCCCCTGATGCAGGAAGTCACAAGGATGCTATCACAGCTGGAAACTTCACAGAACTAGTTAATTCCCCTGCCCAAACAAATTGCAGAACAGGGCCAGCACCTTACTGGACTGGGTTTTCTCCAACCAACCTAAATGAATAACCAATGTAACTGTCCTTCCAGACACTATCAGTGACCATTACCCGATCATGTGCAGCTGGTCCAACAAGTTCTCTAAACCTCCTGCTTGAACAATCACATGCAGGACCCTACTCCATGGGCACCTTGAACCACTCAAATAGCAGTTATGTAACCTTGACTGTTCCCCACTTGATACTGATGGCATAAACACAGCACTTGCCTTTCATCCACCAATTCAATGCCACCTGTGACCTCCATACCCCACTCAAAACACATAAAGTTAAAGATATCTGCAACCCTGGATTACTCCGGACCTGCTGGATCTCATGAATCTTACAAATCAGTGTTCATGGAAAACAGGAAGGCAAGGGGACATACAGAAATACAAGAGAGCCAGGAATGACTGTACATGAATGACCTGTGACCTAAAGAACCAGTTTTAAAAGGATGAGCTCACCAACTCATGGAAAGAGCGGTAGGAAGTTCTGGCAAAACATTAAAAGTGAAGGCAAGGACCCTAACCAACTCCAACTATGCTTAATATTGAGAACACTGACCCTCGACCCTGTAACCATTGTCAACACTTTTAATACACCCTTTACCGATCTCAGTGGCATCCTACCCTGATTTTTGAAGAGCCCTCCTCTTAGGAGAAGGTCAATGATGGGAACCAATCTCACCTGTACCTCCCTTCCACTTTAAAACAATTACTGTCAGTGATGCCAGGAAATACTTCCTGAAGGTCCTAGGAAAATGCAGGTTCAGTGGGGATTTTCTGGACCTGAAATTTCTTGCCCTAACCCTGCAGGAAATGTTATCTCCACTAACCAAAAGTATTAATCTTTCACTAAGGCTATCCCAATTTCCCAATAATTGGAAATCCATGCTAGTGACCCCTGTTCACAAAAGTGGTGATAGGGTGCACCATGGGAACTACAGGCCAATCTCCACCCCCCCCCCAAAGGCCCTAGAATGTGTTGTTGCAGACCAACTTGTTGACTACCTTGAAAAATACCAGCTGCAATATCCCCAACAACATGGATTCAAAAGGGGGCACAGCATCACTACAGCACTCACCAAACTCACGGCCTTCATTCATGAGTCACTCAACCAATGCAATCTAGTCGGTGCAGCATTTTTAGATCTCTCCAATGCATTTAATTAGTGAACCACGCTCTTCTGCTTGTCCAATTATCAAATATAGGACTGTCCAATGACACCTTATCCTGACTCAAAATTACCTCTCAGCTGCTCTCAACAGGTAAGGATCAAGAACCACCTCTCTGATAGGCATGCAGTCCTATCAGGTGTTCCTCAAGGGTCCATTCTGGGTCCCCTTCTGTTCAGCATCTTCATGAACAGACTGCCTAGCTCCTGTCATGACCTTTATTGCTATACACTGCTGATGCAGTAATTTTCACTCGCAACCACGATTCCAAGCTCTTTGAGAAACAACTTCAGCTAAGCTTTGCGCATTCAGAAGATTGGTTCTACAGACACAAACTAATACTTAACCACAAAAAGACCATGGTTAAGCTCTCCAGTGGTCAACATAGCAAATTCAGATTGCAGCCTCTACCAATCTGCAGCTCTGCTAGCATCCCTCTGGAAACAAGTTTAACACTTTAAATATCTTGGTATTACCCTGGACAGCACCCTCTCCTTTTCTCATCATATTGAACATGTTACCAAGGCTGTCAGCATTCACATTGGGCTTCTGCATTGGCACAAACGGAGTCTGACTACGGATGCACTAAAAATTGCAATCCATAGCTCTGTCATATCTATCACAGATTATGGGCTTTCAGTCTATGGCTCCACCACTGAAACATCACTATGAAGAATTTCCACAACCCTGAACAATGCCTGCAGGATCCTCACAGGTGATGATCGACTCACGTATACCTGCATCCTCTATGCTAGGATTTGCTGGCTTCAGTTAAAAGACAGAATCAAATTCCAAACATGTCTTCTGGCCAGAAAGTCAGCCTGGGACTAGCTCCTCCCAGGGTACACAACATCCTAAACCACTTCTGTAAGCCCAGCCAGTACCAAGGGCTCTGTTAATCAAATCTTTCAGGTAACCCACTGCCGTACTACTCAGGGACAAAGATCCTTTGCCTACCGGGCACCCATTTGGCTAAACTCCCTTCCTGATGACATCACCTCAGTCTGCAAGCCTGGCCGCTTTAAACATCAACTTCGGTAATACCTCATCCTGCACAACACGTGTGACTGCTTCCATTAACTTGCTGCACTGTACAGTTCAAATCCTCACCATCCCCTACACATTTTGCACTTATCATCTTCTGCTCTTATTAGCACTTCATGCTCCTTTCCCCCTCACTTAGACCCTTCCTTCTCCCTTCCACATACCCTTATTTCCCCTCCCCATTCTCTCTCATCCCTACCCACCCTCCTCCCACTCTTTGATCCACATACCAGCCCCCCTCATCCCTGCCACTCACTTGAACATCCCTACCCCCACCCACTCTCTCCTTGCCCACAACACCTCCTTCTACCAATCTCACTACCACCTTTGACAAAGCTGCTGGCCTCTCTGCCCTAATTTTTCCCTCTTTCCCTCTCTACCTCTCCTCCATATCCCATACCAACCCTCCTGTCCACAACTTGACAAGGCCTCTTGGCTACATACTACCTTCAGACAAAACCACTGGCCACCTGCTGTGCTTTTCCCTCCATCCCTTTCTACCTTATCCCATTACCATCCTCCGGTCTACCACATGACAAGGCCTCTTGGCTGATTCACTGACTTGCATCCTTGCTTAATTTCTCTTCTTCTCATATGTATATGACCTAGCATACATTGTACAATGCCAGTAATAGGTACTGTCTTAGTTCACTCTGTTCCCGACAATTTGTTGTATATTCTTTGCTGTGTGTATTCTCATGTGAAGTGGAATCTATGTAAAAGAGCTCCGGCTCATAGGTGTAAATCCATGATCTTAATAAATAAATAAATAAAACGGCTGGCTGTGGCAGAGTTGGGGGGGTGAAGGGCCCAGGAGGACCGTGAGGGTGAGAGTTAGGGGTAGGGAAAAGAGGGGGTAGTGCAGGAAAAACAGGAGAAGTGGTAGGAGTGACATGGCTAGAGACAGAGAAGTAGGTGGAAGGGAGTGATACAGTGACTACCAAGGGGGAGTAGAGGAAGAATACACAGGTATTTAAAAGGTAGCTAAGGGGCTGAGAAAAGTTTGAAGCAGTTAAGGCACTCAAATAACATAGAGGTTACGTTCACTGCCTTTGGTGCACAGAGTGCAGGGTTCGATTCCTAGTGGGTGACATTGAGGAAAGCCTTGAGGAGAGTGAGGTACTGGAGGAAAACAGTAGAGGGCAGGGGAGAGTTCTGGGTCTGCAAATTCCTTGAGAGGAAGGGGGGAGTGGGGGGAGGGAAAAAGAGGTTGACAATAGTGACTCCTAGTTTTCAAGAAGTATTGTGAGCTGATGAGAAAAAGAGATGATGGAAAAATCAGGCTGGGGTCTCGTGATCAGACATATTTAGCGTCAGTAAGGTGACATTAGAAGATGCTGCTGTGCACTTCTGTGCAGTGAGTACCACAGTACTAGAGGTGCAGGAAACGCTGAGACAAAAAGTCAATCCTGTCACAGCATCCTGAGACAGGAACACGTGTAGTCAAGAGAAAAATGTATTCTGTACATTTAGCAGTAAGCTGTTCTTTATATGTGTAACTGGTGGGTTACCCCAGGGGTCGGGTTGATGGAATTTTTGTGTTATTAGCACTGTGCGGTGCCTCCATATGTAACCCCCTACCTTGGACCTGGGTTTGGGGGAGAAAACTGTTGCTCGGTATTTTGGCTAGGTTTGACTTCTAGTCAGGGGCACCCCAGTAACTCTGGACACAGGAAACAATAACTGTAATGTCCACCAGGGTGGGATTCCAAAGTATGGTTTTTATTCACAACCAACAGAATAACAAAGCATAGATGGACCCCCACGGGGCTACAGTCCTGGTAATGCAGATATATGGAGATCGGAACACATCCTCATACACTGTAGCCCTCAGGCTTTGAAACACACTGGGCACTCAGCCCGAAATTGTACTGTTCTCTGGGTTTCCCTGGCTCAGCTCCCTTGCCAGCCCTTGGACAACCTTCCTTCCATGTCTCGGCTCTCATGCCAGCCCTTGGACTACTTTTCATATAGCATGGATCATTTCTCGGTGGCTCCCTAAACCACCTCTGAGCACTTCTGGCTCCATCAGGGAATCTTCTTCAACAATCCCACGTCTGGGTACTTTCCTCGGGCACTGGTCAAGTACCTGAGAGAAAGCGACAGGTATCCCAAAGCGAACCCGTAGAGGTGACTTTGGTCGCGCGAGATTGGGGGTCTCCCACCTCTTGCTCCCATAAATCATACCCAGCCATTCCTCTAGATTTTAACACCTCATCTTTGAAAACACTTTACTGTGTAGATTCTCTTTAAATGTACATCACATTTAATCTACTGTTTCTTCCATCCCACATATGCTGAACTTGAAACATACTTAATGCGTGGCTGTGTCCATTTCTCTAGACCCCCACAGAGTTAAGCAGTCCAATTCCCACAACTTTCAAAACTGTACTTGGCTGTCCTTTCCTGACCCCACAGTAACAGTCACTTAACTTCATCTTGTCTCAGGTGAAAACACATTGGGCTGGATATTCAAACTTCAGCTATTTTTGTGGCGCGCCCTGCGCTGCACAAAATAGTTGCTCGAGGTGTGGCAGGCGATATTCAACGAGTTGCGCTATTGAGCAACTCCTTGAATATCACCCCGCCACAGTCACTGTGCATGGCGCAGTGGAACTTGCGCCACCGCAAATGGTCAGAGTGGAGCATTAAAGATGCGGTGGTGCAAGTACCATTGTGCCACGTGCAAATTTCTGATATTCAAAAGGTGACATGCAAATGGGGCCATAATTCAAGGAAGGCATGCGGGGGCCATTTGCATCTATTTATGGCCCCATTTGCATGCCATTAGCATGCAGGTGCGCCAATCCAGGAGGACTTGTGCCTGGCGTCCTGCCAGGCAGCAGCCGTCAGGGACCGAAGCCCCCTGCAGCCCGATCGCGGACATAAGTTAAAAAACCCCCACCCCGACTGGCCCGATCGCGGGCATAAGTTAACCCCCACCCCAGACTGGCCTGATCACGGGCAGAAGTGAAGAAGAACCCACCCCCACTAGCCCGATCGCGGGCACAAGTTAACCTCCCCACCCCGACTGGTCTGATTGCGGGCAGCAAAGTCAACCCCAAGAACATATCCCTGGTGGTCCAGTGGACGCAAAGCCCGATGCGGGCAGCAACATGTTCAAACCCCCAAGGACCACCTACTGGTGATCTGGTGGCCCCACCACCACCCATGAAGCCCCCACCCCACTCCTCCCCATCAGCTGGTGGGCGGCAGCATCCCACCCGCCTGCGCCCGCTGCCCACGATGACTGCCCAGTGGGCTGCAAGCCCATTGGTTCAGAGCAGAGCCAATGGGCATGCAGTATACCATCTAAGAGCAGTCAGATATGTGAATGAATTAATTCATTCACATATCTGATTGTTTGTATGTGAGCTGCACACCCATTGGCTCTGCTCTGAACCACGGGTGCAGCCCACCGCAGTCAGTCGGTGGGAGCGCGGGCGGCAGGCAGGTGGATGCTGCTGCCCGCCAGATGACGGGGAGGAGAGCAGGGTGGTGGGCTTCTGGGTGGGTGGGGTGGGGGCCACTAGGATCACCAGGGTAGGTGGTCCTTGGGGGTTTGAACACATTGCTGCCCACGCATTGGGCTTCGCAGTCCACTGGACCACCAGGATATGTCCTTGGGGGTTGAAAACTTGCTGCCCACCTGGCTTCACGGTCCACTGGACCACCAGGGATATGTCCTTTGGGGTTGATCTTTGCTGCCCAAGGATCGGGCCAGTCAGGGGTGGGGGTTAACTTATGCCGATTGAGCTGCAGGGGGCACAGGGAGTAGGTTGAGGGCCACCCACAGGTGGCAGCTGCTGTGTTGCGCCCTGCAATGTGGCAGCTCACCTGTGGGTGGCCCTCGACTTCTCCTTTTCTTTTGGGCTCAAAGTTGTGCAGGCGCGGGTTGGGGTTGCACCTGTACAGCTCTGCATAGCCGCTGAATATCGAGCTGTGCAGTTTATGCATAGTTATCCCCTCGGTTCAGCATGCCTTCGTTAGCATTGCGCTGTTGCTCAGCTTGACTTGGGGGGCGCAACTGCCTCCTACTGAATATGGCGCAATTTCGGACTTGCGCAGGTGCAACCCTATGGCACATGGCGCAACCCTTTTGAATATCCAGCCCATTGGTCCTTTAGCAGATCAAGCTCGCCCCTTCGTTGTAGGTGCCCCACAGGCATTTTCTATTCAAAGAAATCTCAACAAACTTCTGGTGCCTCAGCACGAACCTAGATTTAGGCAGCTTCTTCTTCCTCTAGCCGGACCAGGGGATTGCCCCTGGAAGTAGGCTGAATCCTTCCCCCCCCCCCCAACAGGGATGGGGCCCCGAACCTTTGTAAGTGATCTCTACCACTTCATCTGGCTCTTCTTGTGTTCCTCTTCAGGTGAGAACACACACCTCAAACAAAAATATAGCTCTTTGTCAGAGCTGAGGGCTCTGAGGGTCATCTGCAGCTGCAGCACACCTCTTCTCTCTTCTGAGCCCACTACTGAACTGACTTCAAATTCCCCAACATTGTATCCTAACTTCCCTAGCTGCAACATTCCAAAGTGGCTAATGCAGCTCCGACAGTTCTAAAATGATGTCATCCCTCAGTCTCAGCCAAGACTGAGAAAAGAGTGAGACAGTGTGAAATCCATTTAACTGGAATTTCACAAGCTGCCTTCCCTGCCTGCCACTAGGTCTAACTAGGATTCTTGTAACCCGGGTAACAGGGGGTTACATATGAAATTAGTTTTAAGAATGCACTTCTTGTCAGCAAAATGAAACCCTTTACATAAATACTGTGTAAAAGCCTGTTATTAACTTGATAACCACTATATTTATTATAAATAGAAGGCAATAATGATAAGTCCTCATGTACTCATTTCATGTTATTGTATTAAACTTTTCCAGACTACAAATTAAATCTCCTTGCTCGTGGTGCAAGTGTTGGGTACATTAAAATGTTGTTTACAGTACTGTATGTCATTATCATAAAACACTCTGCCTCATGAATTGCAAAGAATAGCCCATTTAAAGGAGTTGTCGATTTGCTGCATCATGGGGAAAGGGTTGAAGAGGGTGTCCTACTCTGGGCCTCTAGCGTCTGGAAGGTCGTCACCTCGCTGAGTGGAGGTGCCGTGGGCCACTGAGGCTCAGTAGGGCCTCCTCAGCGAGAAGTCAGCTGGGGAAGAAGCGCGTGGCCCCTGCCCAAGTGCAGGAGAGAGGGCACAATCCAATCTGTTTTCGGCCCTTACGGCAGTTTCGAAGAGCTGCATTTTCCTGGACTGCCACCTCCATTCATTTGTGCTGCTAATTCCGGGACTCCCTCCGTTTCTCCTACCTGTGCTTTGTTTTGTCCTTGCCGTCGAAACTCGCAGCTCCTCATTGGTCCACTGCCTGCTGTGACGCTCTCCCCTGGCTCCCTAAATAGGAGCTCTGCGAATTCACCAGAGTCTGCATCGCCGAGGGAAAGGGTTGAAGAGGGTGTCCTACTCTGTGGGCCCCCCCCAGTGCGTCTGGAGGGTCGTCACCTCGCCGAGTGGAGGTGCCGTGGGCCACTGAGAGCTCTCAGACCTCCTCGGCGAGAAGTCAGTGGGGAAGAAGCGTGGTCCCTGCCCAAGTGCAGGAGAGAAGGGCACAGTCAATCTGTTTTTATGGCCTCCCACCCTCCTGTGGTGAGGGAAACTTTTATGCGTGCCTCTGGCCTTGCCTACTACTTCATGCTATCCTATCAACTGTAAGGGGAGGTACTTTCCCGAGTTAAGAAGGGTGTTACTCCTGTCCTAATCTCCCTCACTCGATTCTGGACGGGCATGGCATGTGCCTCAGGGGTGTTCCTCTCCTCTTAAATAGGACTGTGTGCATGATAAGGATACGACTACCCCGGAACATCTGCTGCTGTTGTGCCTGACTAATCGGACCAGGACTAGATTATCCCTTGTGGACTACTTGTGCTCTGGATGGTTTCTGTTATTTTTTCCCCAATATTCCAGCTAACCAATTGTTTTTGCTTATTTGTGTAAGGGCCCTTCATGTGTTGATCCCCCATGGTAACCTATTCCCGATCTCATATGTCTATGCTTCTAACTTCCCCTTAGGTGAACTGTCCCCATTCTGAGTGCTACTTTAACTCTGGTGTACCGAGCCGTCCCTTCTCTTTTTTTGTGCCCCTCAGACTGCTGTTGCTACATCATCATGCTATTAGTCAAAAACCATTGTGTATGCTGCATAGTACTTTCAAGGGGATGATTTGCATTTACAGTACTGCTGAATTGTTGATCTTCTTAGCCTCCTTACAGTTTCAATTCTAGAGATACTGTGGTAGCCTATTTTCTGATGGTATCCTTTGCCCATGCCACTAGAGAGGAGTGCTGGTTTTAACCTTGGGTGCCCTGACCGTGCTGTCTACAGTGCCTGGGGCTGCCTGACAGTGACCAAGTGACCATCCCCCGTCCCACTGGTGGAGTGGACTACCTGGCCTGCCGTGCCTTGCCTGGCCCTCTTGACCTCAGCTGGGTGCAGAAGAGGTCAGGTCTCACTCTAGTGCCCAGAGACTTGCTGTCCGTTGTCCGTGTGGCCACCTCACTTGTAGTGGTGGCACTAGGTTAGTTCTCCTACTCTGGGCTACCTCTCCTCCCCTATCCCTTGAGGTGACTTGAAGCTGTCCTCCCCTTGGACGACACTGACTTCTTCTTTTCTAACCTGCTCTCCTCCTTTGTCATGCACTACAATACCACACTCCAGTCTTGACATCAAATGCATTATGTATGTGGCTGGGTCAAGAGAATCAGACCTGTAAAGGGCCGGGAGGGCATCCACCCACAGGTGGTACCTCCCTGGCTCTCCTCCTTGCCTTGCTCAGGGCAGGGGACATAGAACTTAACCCTGGACCTACTATAACGGCCAATAACCCTCCGCCACCTGGAGTGTGAGTAAGGGCTTAGAATAGCTCACCTGAATATCAGGGCTTGCTACCCAGTCGTGACGAACTGAGAGGGTGGGTTGACCCTATACAAACCCGATGTTCTAGGGATTACTGAGACCTGGCTTAAATCCTCTATCCCTGACTCCACCTGTTCCTTAACAGGGCGAGGTTTATCCGCCTGACAGGCCAGGGGGTGGGGGCATCCTGATCTACTATAGAGTCCACCTGAAAATCTTCCTGGTGACGCATGGTACCGCGTTCACCCTCCTGTGAGATCCTGCATGGGCTTCTGTTGCTAGGGGTACAAAGAAGCTGCATTTGGTATGTGCCTATATCCCTCCCAGAGGAGGCCTAGAAGGACTTACCTATCTCCTAGACACGGTCAGGTCCAGTATAGGAGACAACGAACTTATTATTATGGGTGACACCAACCTTAATTGGGAGAGTGGCAATATAGAAATGTGAATCTCTTCTTGCCACCCTATCCCTCACCCAACTTATTAAGGACCCGACCAGGCAGTCCGCTAGTGGTTCCTCGAGTACCCTGTTGGATTGGTTCTTACCAACCACCCGGAGAATATCTACCTCAGGTACCCTATCGGACTCCATCTCTGATCACTCCCAGTGTTTTGTGTTTGGAAAATTCCCTCCTCTAAAATCCCTCACAAAATTATTGGAGTTAGAAACTATTCCAGGTTTGACCAGAGGTTCATGGACGAATTAATATCTACTGACTGGACCAGGGTATTGGAGGCAACTGACACCACAGTAGCAACCTCCTGCTTCATTGATACCTTTGGTGACATTCAGGACAGGCCGCACCCATGATCACCGGAGGGTGAGGGAGCTGACCACCTACTGGCTGAATGGAAATCTGCTAGCCAAGTTCTTGAAAAGACCAATGCTGGGCTCAGGCCAGGGATCCAGTGATCTCTAAGATTCAGAGATATCGTCACCTCAGGAACCAGTGTAAGAAGGCTATTAGGGTAGCAAAAGTGACTACTGTAAGTCTGCACTACTCAGCTCTGCCAGTGACCCCAGGAGGTTCTGGAGTAACATTAAATCCTTAGTTAGTGGATCCTCCAGCATGGGTGTCACGGATATGGTCTAAATGGCGTCTCTTGCAATAATCCCCAGACCATAGCTGACTCCTTAACCGTCCTTCTTGGACCTCTCGGCCCTCCTCCCGACTCTCACGAGCAGGGGGCTGCCCACGATGCCGTCCCTATCGAGTCAGGCGGATCAACACGGGTGTGTTTAATCTCAGGGCTGTCAGTTCTCCAAGTCCAGAAACTTCTTGCTGCCCTGGCCCAGTATTCCAGCCCTGGTCTCGATTTCCTGGAACACGACTTCTCAAACTAGGCGCCCATCATTGCCTCTCGGTTGCCCACATCTTTAATCTATCCCTTAGCTCAGGGACTATTCCTGTCATATGGAAGGAAGCAAAGATAGTTCCAGTTCTGAAGAAGGGCAATCCTAAGCTTCCTGACAACTCGCCCTATTGCAATCCTTCCATCCTTTAGCAAACTTCTTGAAAAGGTGGTGGCGAGCAACTCTCGATATCTGTATTCCATGAACTGCTTTCCAGAGCACAGCATGGCTTTTAGAAGGTCATAGCACCACTTCTGCACTGATCACTGTAACCTCCAGCATAAGATCTGCCATGGACCAAGGTAAACTGTCTGGTGCAATATTTATAGACCTATCGAAGCGTTTGACCTTGTTAATCATGACCTTCTTGGAGAACAACTAAGGGCCGTTGGTCTTTCCTCCATGCCCAGAACTGGTTCATGGATTATCTGAAGGATAGACAGCAGCATACCTGCTTCAACAAGGTCCTCTCGGAGCCCAGGGCGATGACTCTGGGAGTCCCCCAGGGATCAGTGCTGGGCCCCCTCCTTTTCTCGCTCTTTATCAATCAACTGCCACTGGTGACCTCTCACTGCCAAGCCACTTTATATGCAGATGATCTGGTATTAGTAGCCCATTCCCCTAATGTCGCTGCACTAAACCAGAGCCTGACTGATGATTTCAGAAGAGTCCTGGCCTGGATTACTCACTAGGCTGGTGTTGAACACCAATAAAAAGCATGAGCCATGCTTTTTGGCTCCATGGCCAAGATAAAGCCTCATCATCCTCGCTCCACATAACCTGTGATGGGGATCCCCACTGCCATGGTGATCTCCATCAAATATCTTGGAGTTACTCTCGACCCCCAACTTGACATGGGAGTCATATCCTCAATATCTGTAGAAGTACACTGTAAGTTGGGTATGGCCTATAGGGCCAAATACAACCCTGACCCCAGGGCGAGACTCACGCTTGCCAGAGGTGTGCTTCTTCCCTCCCTCAGCTCTGGACTCCACCCTATTGCCCGGTCCCCATATCCACCTTGCCCGGTGGAACACGGCATATAACAATATATGTCGGTTTGCACTTGCCGTCCCCAAACTCACCCATCGATCGGGCTCTATGATGGACTTCACTGGTTGCCCCAGCTGAATACCTGGACTTTGGGGTTGGATGCTTCTCCAAGAAGGTGCTCGCTACTGGCTCCCCTCAGGGACTGGTGGATCTCCTCCCAAATATGGACACTCTGCCCTACAAGCTTAGGTCACAGTCTGCTGGACTGCTCAAAATTCCTCCCACTCGGACTCTCATGGGGGGTCGAGACTTTGCTGCCTACGTGCCTAGACTCTGGAACTCCCTACCTGATCATGTCCATATGCCCCCTCCCATGGGACATTTCGCTCCACCCTGTGGTCGCACTTAAAATTATCATCAGTGTGTAACTGTTTCAAGCCTCCGTAGGGTAATGCTTTTTTTTTTCTTGATGAATCTCAGTTGTCACCAATGTCAATCTACGCAATTACTGTTATATGATGTAAATACTGCCTGTGTATATGTTTTACTACAATTGTTAGTACCTCCTGTAATAAGCTGTATCTCCTAAGTTGCCTTGTATGTATCTTGTATGTTCTGTACTCTCCCGGGTCGTTCCTGAAAATAGGCATACTACTTGTCTAGTGTACCTACCCGGTAAACAAAAGCTAAATAAATAAATACTCTTAATGCCATAGAGCTGAGGATTAGCTTAAAAGATTAATATGCTGCTCTACCCGCATCTAATCTTGCTCTTTTTAATTGACGAACAGGAGTGGCCATTTAGCCTCACTAGCAAGTTAGCAAAGTTAGCCAAGCTACATATATAAAAGTCAGGCTGATCTACATCCCTAAAGAGTGCTCGATTCTCATGTAGTGAGAGTGACTTCCAAACAAGCATGCAGTCAATAATACTCACAGAAGGCCTACTAAGTCACTGCCATATATTTACTGGATGGCCACTGTGTTCTCAACATTTCACTCACAGAGGTTACTCATATGTGGTCCAACTTTTGCTTCTTGGACTTTCTCCCCCTGCACTGGGCTGCCTCTTTATGCCAGCAGTTTCCATCAAATCAACAAGAAGCATGGTTACAGACAGGTTGGTGATTCCCTTCAAAAGGACGAAACTTGTACAGAACTCCATCCTGTACCAAGGACCAAAATGGTACAATGAGTTACCTGCTAACTTTACAGAATCATCCACGATTAGTACCTTCAAATCTGGGCTCAGATCCCTTGACACAAAAAAGAATTGTGTTTGCCTGCACTAATATGGCAGAATGTCAGCCACCCAACCCTTTCCCTTTCACCCCCCCTTTTTATCTCATCAACCCCCCCATCCCCAAATGAGGCCCACTCTGCTGACAAACCACTTCCACCACAACAATGCCATCCCTGGCTGACTCCCTACCACCTTTAGGCTAAACTGACCAACTAAATAGAGAACTACAAGGCTGAACCCTATTTACCCTATCCTCTTCAACCTTTAGTTGGATATATAAGATTTCTTTGGTATTTGAATGTCTGTGTAACTGTTTTCTGTTCTCTGGAAACACTGTTATATTTGTAATGTTTGTTTAACAATGACCTGGAACCTTTGAAAACGAGTTGTGGACTCAAAGGTATTAATCCTAAACTGAAATAAATAAATAAAAATAAAATAAACTTTTCAAAAAGAAAACATTATACACGTTGATTTACATACATTTAGAAACCCAGAATTTAACAGCAGATAAAGACCGTTTTGGCCCATCTAGTCTGCCCATTTCTCACTATGTACACTATTACCATAGATTGTGCCCAAGCTACTGCTCTTTCTCCCTCTCCCTTACTTTCCACTATGATTCCCTTGTGCTTATGCCAAGCATACTTGAACCCCACTACTGTTTTCACCATCTCCACTGGAAATCTGTTCCAGGAATCCATCCTTTCTATGAAGAAATACTTCTCCACAGCTCTCTTTAATCTATCCCCTTCCAGCTTTAAAGCATGCCCTCTTGTTCTTGAGCATTTTTTCCATGAAATATATTCCCCTTCTATACCGCATTTACCCCTTTGATGTATTTAAAGGTTTCTTTCTTATCACCCTCTTCCTTCTCTGTTCCAGGGTGTACATATTTGAGGTTCTTTATTCACTCCTCATAATGCTTTTGATATAGATCCTGCACCATTTTAGTTTCCCTCCTCTGGACTGCCTCCACTCTGTCTATGTTATTCTGAAGATGTGATCTCCAGAACTGGATACAGTACTCTAGGTGGGGTCTTACGGCGATCTATACAGAGGCTACACATCTCCCTCTTTCTGCTGTTGATATCCCTCTATACACCCAGCATCCAACTCACCCTCCCTACTGCCTTGTTGGACTGTGTGGCCATCTTTAGGTCACTTGATATGATTAACCCCCATTCTCGTTCCCGCTTGGTTGTTGTCAATTACATTGCTGCCATTTTGTACTCTGCACCTGGGTTTTTGTCCCCGAAGTACATTATTTTGCACTTTTTTTGCATTGAAACCCAGTTGCCATACCCTTGTCCACTCCTCTAGTTTTCTCTGGTCTCTGCTCATTCTTTCCACCCTCCCCCCATGGAGTGTCCTCACTATTGCAGATGTTGGTGCTGTACACAATGAGGCAGACCTTCCTTCCAACTCCTCATCAATGCCAGTTATAAAGACATTAAAGAGGACGGTCCCAACACTGATCACTGAGGCACCCCACTTGTCACCTCCTTCCTTGGAGTGAACTCTGTTTATCTCAACCCTCTGTTGCCTATCCCTGACCAATTTCTTATTCAGTTTACCACCTTGAACCCATTCCTAAGCTACCCAGCTTGCTTACTAGTTTCCTATGTGGAATGATGTCAAATGCCTTACTGAAATCTAGGTAGACCACATCCACCGTTACACCCTGATTTAATTCCTTGGTTGCACTTGTCAAAAAAAATCTATCAGATTTGTTTGACATGACCTCCCCCATAAAAGCATGTCTTGTAACTCACTGGATTCAAGATATTCCACAATCCTTTCCTTCTGCAGAAATTCCATTAACTTTACCACCACTAATGTTAACCTGACTGGCCTTTAATTTCTTCAATTTCACACCAACAATTATGATTTAATTTGTATTTGTGAATGAAATTGCCAACCAACATAATCCTTTTGTTGTGTTCTCTAAATTAATTCTGTTTTTATAGCCAGATATTCATAGGAAACTGATATAAAAGTCAAATTATACAATGACAAGAAAATTTCCAGGGCTTTGATTGGACAGTGTGTTCCTGAGACAATGAGGTTATCTGAGCATAACCTCACTGTATCAAGTGCAGGCACACACATGACTGGAGGACAAACTTTGGAATCATGTCTCCCCTCCAGAAGTTACTGCTGATTTGAGCTCCCTCTGCAACAGACTTCAGACAACTCCCCCACCTGAAGCAGCTCTTCCATGAATTACTGAATCCCACAAAAAATACAGCACTTTTGAACACAGAAAAAAATGTAAGTACAATGCCGGTTTTTTCTCCTAAGCAAGTGGCTTCACTGAATCACGTTGACCATAACTGCCTGTCTCGCGGTTCACTGATGCAATTTGATTCATGAGAAAAAAGCTTCCACAAAAAAATCCATTTATTTTTTTTGTCAACACTCTGGGACTTTCCCTAGTAAAAGAGGAACTGTTATATTTTTCAAAAGCCGATGTTCTCCCTGCAGTTCCCACTCTGTAGCCCAGCAGACAGTGTTACCTGTAAGGCATTCTATGAGTCAACAGCCCATGCAACATCATAAGACAGAAAGATAACAAATCCTGACTCAGCAGCCTACCCCAAACTTCTTCATAGGGTGGTACAACCTAAAAAAAAAAAATTCAGAGACTGAGACTGGATGGGGTGGGGGGTCACCAGGTAGTAGAAGGAACAAAAGACACAGCAAACAGCAAGCACAGGGAGGTTGAAATGATAAAATAAAAAATAACAGTATAAGGACACTGCCACCTACTGACTAACAGCAGTAACAATGGACTTGTTTATATATGTACACCTACACATAGAAAAAATTAAAAAACTCAAAAACAGTATTTTTTAAATCCTTTTTTTTTTTTTTACAAAACAACCCTGGTATAATAGCAATAATGCACTCCAGGGTATGGGTTGTGCTGGGATAACCTCACTTCTGGGGGTGCTGGTTGCACTCAGCCTTCAGCCACATGCCCAACCACACTAGGCCTGAGGTTATCACAGCACAACCCACACCCTGTTGTGCATTACTTCTTAAATAACTGCTATAGCTTTATCCTCATATACTTTCCTTTACACACAGACACACTTCTTTACATTGATGGTGCTGTAATGACATTTGTATCATTCACTTTGATAGTCTATTGTGTATATTTCATTGTGTGTTAAAGAGCTACTGATGCCTCAAAGAAAACTTTAAAAAACATAATAATTAGGTACAATTCAGCTTGCATTCCATTTATATTTTATATATTTCTCCTCCTCATAATTTATTATGAAGGAAATATGTATGAATATATGATTATTGGCCTCTATGCACAAAAGGGTGTGTAATATGTGCCTGAGGTGCATACCCTGCCCGCGCAGGTATGCAACCATGGGAGATCTGCAGGTGGCCACATGCATGAACAGTGGCCACCATGTGACTCTCGTGCACAGCCTCGTCATCCTGGTGTGCAGGCCTGTAGGGGCGGTAGGGTGAGGAGCTGCCGGAGCGCAGATCTAGCGGGTGGCCATTCAGCTGCCCAACCCAGATCCCACAGTGGATCACTTGCACTGTGGACACTAGGACTACAGCCGGCATGTACAGTGCCACATGCGGTGTGTGGGTCGGGTGCTCAGTTGTCTACCTGCCAGCCCCTAGTGTGCCCCACATGCCAGGGCTTCCTTGGTGAGGGTGCACGTGACCATGCCTCACCACCACAGCCCACAGCTGTAGCTCCCAGACGGACACAAAACTGGCCCCTTGCCTTTATGGCTGCTCTGATATGGCAGAGGCACTGACACCTGCGCCAGCACTGAGCACGGTGGTGCATCCCACAGAGTGCCTGCATGCCCCCTGCACCTCCCTCAGTCCACCCCCCCCCAATATGTAGTCTCACACTCCACCTGGGATCATTTGTGAAGGGATGGTGTACCTCTAAAGGTGAATGCTGCACAGGGGACACAGTGTGCATGGGCGGGTGCAGAGTGGGTTATGTGCCAGGGTTATGTGGCGCGTACCCACTCCACACCTTCGTGCATAGGGCCCATTGTCCCTTAGAGTTTTTTTTTAGTTCATTAGCATACTCCCCACTCCAAGTCATTATCTCTGTTGTGATCTCACAATCTGTTGCTATGGGAATAACTGTGAGGTCACAAGCAGTGCACTATGACTTCAGGTAGGCAGAAAGCAGCAGGAATAGATAAACTCTTCAGGAGCAGAAATCTTTTTCATACAAATGACCTCAGTAATAAATAATGGGGAAGAAATACAGAACTAATGGAAACACAAGTTGTACTGTGTCTGATTATTACGTTTTATTAAAGTATACCTGAACGTGTCACCAGCTCTTTGAACAACCATAACCCCTAATTGCGACTGTTTTCTGTGAGCAGAACATTTCCTCATTAAAAACAGTAACCCACTATATTAACTGTTACTAAGTAGTTTGCAATATGACCTCCACTACTTGAATCCACTGCCTTCCCACATCCCAGCCTTTCACTCTCCTTCTACTATACTCCCCTTCCTCCTTTCCTACCCCACTCGTCCCCACCATTCCTGCCTGTTTTTTCTTCAGCTTTCCCTTCTCCACTTCTATCATTTCTCCAGTGCTGGCGAGGAAATCAGTCATGAGCTGGGTGTGCACCCTGTCATGTCTGACCCTTGTGGGGTTTGCATCCAAGAGGGATGATGGCTTGCCTGTCCGTCTCTACCATACTCCCTCTCCTAGAGTTCCTCCTACTCCTCCTTTTCCTATTACATTACACACTAGTTCTCTGCTCCCCATCTTTCACCTCCTCCCCCTCTTCTTTCCTTCTTCAATGAGGGCCAAGAAAGCCAGGCACAGGCTGGGTGTGCATCCTGCCATGTCTGGCTGTTGTGGGATTTGCATCCCAGAGGGATGATGGTTTGCCTCTCTGTCTCTACTGTGTCTACTCTTTCCTATTACTTTCCCCACTATAGCTCCCCCATCTTGTGCCCACTCCTCCTCCTGCCTTATTTTCCACTACTGACCTCCCCTTTAAATGTTTTGTTTCCTCTGTTACTGTAGGACATGCCTCCATACCTTGCCTTTGTATTAATATTTATTTCCTTTACGTTTGTCTACTCCACATACAGTACCTTCCTACTGTACATATCTGTTTCACTGTTGTTTAATCGCTGTATGAAGTTTTATTTTGCAAAGCTTTGTTCTGTTGTAAAAATCAGTTGTACTTACCCTTTGTCCCTTCCCCCAGGACACATCTGGAAACAAGCTGTTTTAGCTCAGTGTGCCTTTCCTGGTGAAACTTTTAAAATAAATAAATAAAATATCACAGATCATTTTGTTAGTCACAGCTAGTGTTGTGTAAAGCTGAAAAATTTCAGTTTGTGATCTAATTCACAAATTCACCTCAATTCATAAATCTAATACAAATTTTAAAATTCTAGTTTGCAGTATAAAATGATTTTGCATATTTCAGATTTGATAACTTCACTGCTGAAGTGGGTCTACAGGCTAAGTTTGCCATGTACTATGGGGTTGGAGGTCAGCATAAGCACTGTTTCATTAAAGGGTCTGTGATTTTCATTTTGGAGACTATGTACAAAAGTGCATAAACTGTGCTCAGTACTGTCATAACTGCCATGTGCGCCTTTGTGGCCCTGGACAGGTACAGGATGCATGGATTCGTGACCATCAGCATCAGCAGGGCACCTGTTTTTGACACCACCCCCCCGGCATACAGCCAAGTGGTTCTAGATAGGAGCTGCGCAGGAGCAGGGTGTGGGATGCAGGCAAGCATCCATTTAGATGCCCGACCTAGGTTCCAGAGTGGATCCTTTGCTCTGCAGGAGCAGAGGAGTGTGGAAAAGTGCAGGTCTGGTGTTCTACAAAGTATGGCCACTTGCCTGAATGATTGCACCAAGCCCTCCCCATCTGCCAGTGGGCTGGGGCAGCAGTGTGGTAGCAATCCTCATGCCACCGATGCTGTCTGGTGTCCTTTGGAGGCGTGTAACACTTATGGCAGGTTCCCCATTGTGTACCCCAGTCCGGCCTCTGCACCACCTACACACCTTCATGAATACATCAGAGTGCAGACATGCCCCTGGACTGCTCTTGTGCAGAAAGCAAAGTGATAACCAGAGGATCATATGTGCATAGGTTTCACACCAGTTGTGAATGCTGTTGGGCTCCACTGGACCCCGCTGTATGGCATTCCAACTTAGGACTGCCTATGTGGCATATGTATACAGCGCATAGGCTTCATGCATAGGGGCCTTTATTTCTTTATTAAAGTTAGGTGTGGTTAAGGGAATTGGTGTTTAAAGATGTGGACATGGCCTACCTAGACTTTAGCAAGGCATTTGACACAGTCCCACACAAAAGATTAATATACAAGTTAGCCAGCCTGGGAGTGGGTCCCAAGACGACAGCCTGGGTAAAGAATTGGCTGGAGAATAGGACACAGAGAATAATAGTAAATGGAGTCCACTCAGAAGAAAGGGGGGTTACTAGTGGGGTACTGAAGGGTTCGGTATTAGGACCAGTCCTCTTCAATGTCTTTATAAGCGACATTGCAGAGGGACTGGAAGGAAAAGTATGTCTCTTTGCAGATGACACAAAGATCTGCAACAGAGTTGATGCACAGGGTGGGGTGGAAAGGATGAGAAGGGACTTGGCAAGGTTAGAGGAATGGTCAAATGTATGGCAGCTTAGATTCAATGCTAAGAAGTGCAAGGTAGTGCACCTGGGAAACAAAAACCCAGGGGAAGAGTACACAATGGGGGGTGAGATACTAACAACAACAAAAATGGAAAGGACCTGGGGTAGTCATATCAGATGACCTAAGGTGGGCAAGCAATGTGAGAGGGCAGCAAGGAGGGCTGGGGGGATACTGGGATGCATAGGGAGAGGCATCACCAGTAGAAAACAGGAAGTTATTATGCCTCTGTACAGACAGCTGGTGAGACCCCATCTGGAGTACTGCATGCAGTTCTGGAGACCCAATCTCCGCAAAGACATAGACAGGATGGAAGCTGTCCAGAGGAGGGCAACTAAAATGGTGCAGGGTCTGCACCAGAAGACGTATGAAGAGAGACTAAAGGAGCTTAATATGTATAGCCTCGAGGAAAGGAGGGAGAGGGGGACATGATAGAAACGTTCAAGTACCTCAAGGGAATCAACAAAGTCCAAGAGGGTAGCATCTTTCAAAAAGAGAGGTGTGCAAGAACAAGGGGGCACAATTTGAAGATAGGGGGCGGTCAGAGGTAATTTAAGGAAGTATTTTTTCACAGAGAGGGTTGTGGATGCATGGAATGGCCTTCTGGAGGAGGTTGTAGAGTCAAAAACAGTGGTGGATGTCAAGTATGCATGGGACAGTCATAAGGCCATTCTAGGGGTGGGGTAGGAAGAAGTAGGCTGCTGGTTAACTAGGATCTGCAGCTTATCCAGTAGGTAGGGAAATGGGCAGACTGGGTGGGCCAAGCGGTCCTTATCTGCCATCAAATTCTATGTTTCTATGAATTGGATGAGCTCCTAACAGGGCTACTCAATAACTCACTTCAGTTACAGGTGGTTCAGAAAGATTGGAGGGCAGCAGATGTGGTACTGCTCCACAAGGGAGGGGACAGGGAGAAACCTGGGAATTATAGGCCCTCCCCTCTGCCTGTGTCTCTTCACATGTCCAAATGCACATAGATGATGCAGTCATTTACACCTCTGGCCCTTCAGCTTTAGACATGGAAGATCTGCTCCAAAAGGACTTCCACAATGTCCTTCATTGGTTCCATTCCATGCATACCACCTAAGGGTTAATACAAAGGTGTCTGTCACTATGACCTTTGGTATGTAAACCTTGTGCTGGGGCTACTACTCCTGTCTGCCTCCCTAACTACAGGTTGAAGTGCCTGGATTCATAATTAGCGAATTATTGGGGTATCCCTACCAGTAGTAATAGTATTGCAATTATGGTGCCTCCACCCAGAGTGATGCTTAAGTGGGCTGTTAACAGAATTGGTACAGCCCCCGGGGAGCTATAACTACCCACAATCCTGCCTAGTGACCTATTACACTTTGTTTTACAACTGCAACCTTTAACATTGTGAATACAAACAATTACCAGCATTAATGATATGATCATGCAACCTCCACTTACCAGCAGAGTTTGGTCTCGGCCTTCACCCTGCAACCCCCTGCAAAAACAGCTTTAATAATACAGTATACATTTTCAATATACCTTGCAATAATTTAGTGACTTCAGATCAGACAATGATATGCTCATAAGCCAGGTTAACAGCAAAACAGAAAAAAGGTTTATTGAGGGGGATGTGAACAAGGGAGGTGGGGGAATTTAGGAAAATGATTACTTTACTGTACTGAGGCAGGCTTAAATGCTTAGTGATCACTTTAGTCCCTGACTTATCAGTCTCTGCAACTGGGTACACAGAGTGGAACACAGGCATGCCTCAGGTGGTGCTACGGGTTGACTGCGTTTTAGCTATTGTTGGGGACCTTGATGGAAAGAAGGTGATTGGATTTGAGCAACACACTTGTAAAATCACCAATTATTTGTATCCATAGCCAGATGGCCTAGGCACTTGTAAACACATTAAACTGGTAAACAAGATCAGATGGTATAATTTACAATTGGGGCTTTATTGCAGGGAGCTACCCTGGTTTTACTTACTGTACCCAGAAAAATGGAAGAAGGCACTGGCAACATCAAGACCTGCTGCTTGCTTGAGCTGCTGATGGGACTGGGCTGACACAACTCACCTCCACTTCACGGCCTTTCCCTGTAGGTGGCCACAACCTGCGATTGATTGCTGTACAGGGGCTGACTCCCCAAGTCTGGTCTCTCACTGAAATGCTGGTGGTACAGGAACAGTCTGGCAGGGCCATTGGTGTCATAGGCCCAGATGAAGAAAATGTCTCTTTTAAGTTTAAATTTGTTTTGCATGCTGGTGAACCCTCCAGTGGGGCTTTGGCAAGCAAAAGTCCTTACTGCACTGAAGTGGCTCCTGTTTTGCTTCAGGAGTCCCAGGATCAATGTCTCCACACACGTGGTAGACCACAGGTTTGTGGCTGAAGAAACAACAAACTTCTCCATTTTTTCAGTTTCTGTCTGGTTTCCCTCAGCAGTTTGCTGAGAAAACTCTTTGGTCTGTTCACAGTGCAGTTCAAGTCAATCAATCCCTTTTTGGACCAAAGCTGGATCCACAGGAGGCAATACAGGCCTTCCCTATGAAGAATCTCCTCAGCCTGCACTCAGGCTGTTTGTTACCTTTCGATGTCTCAGGCAGAACTCCCTGTTTCAAACAGTCCCACAGTTAGTTCAACAATACTGTATGCTGGTTTGCTAAGAGAGTTGTCAATTTCAGTTCTAATGCTCCTAGTGGTCAGTTTAGGTGCCAACCTGGAAAGTTCACAGTTTCATCCGTAATCCATTGTAATTAGGACCCCTTCAGGTCCCCTTGGTTCCGATTGGTTGAAACCAGGAAGTTCTGGACCAAACATGATGGCTCCCATCGGAAAGTACTGATACTCTGCACTGGCAGTCCAAACAATTTATTTTAGTAAACAAACAGCAAGGATTTAGAAATAAATATTTACAGATTATCGAAGGGCTCCCTCTGCTCTGTAATCAGCTGCAGACTGGAGCTGATTGGGGTAATGCCTGCCTGGTTGTGAGCACCATTGTTCTCGGACCTAGCCCAGGATATTTACACTACACACCAGGCTGAAGCTCTTAAAGAAATAGTGCAGTGGCATGGATGTGCGCACACCATGAAGCAACAGCAGAACACCTCAGTACATGGATTTACCATCTATCACTGGACGTCTGCCAGGCAGTGGGCATTACTAGAGCCAAGACAGATACTTAAGGTGAGCCCCCCAAATTTGGGGGGGGGGTTATTGGTACCAGTCAGAAACTGGCTAAGCTCTCACCTCCCCATGCTTTCTCCACCATTGATTGCACCCCTCTGGAGGCTGTCTCTGCCTTCAAGTACCTTGGATTGTTGCTTTACAGCAAGCCTGATTTGTCTGTCCTCATTGACAACTTTCATGCCAAACTCCACCCAAAACTTGGTGCCATGTACCATAACATGGACTGCCTCTACCTCCAAATCCACTGGGAGCTTGTAACCAAAATGATCCTCCCAATCTTTGATTATGCTGACATGGTGTATGGTACTGCCCCTTCCTCCTCCCTTGCCAGACTGGATACCCTCTATAATGTCTTCTGCCATTTTGTCACCAACTCTTCCTCCACACTCATCACTATTCTCCATCTTCCCCCTCCCTTTATGTCGCCAGTCCCAGTGTGCCACCTTCATCGCCAAATACTGGCTCGGATCCATTGCATCCTACCTATCTTCCTTCATCTCCCCTATTCCATCCTCTTCCTACTACCTCCTCTCCAGGGTTTCCCACACGTTCTCCATTCCCACCCTTAGTCATCTGCTGAACAAGCTGCATTTTCCTACTGCCTTCCCTCCCTCTGTAATCTGAACGTCTCTGCCCTCTGCCTCTTCCCTTCACTTGCTGCCTTTAGATATCAACTAAGACAACTCCTTGCACCCTCCTGTTCCTGTAAATCCCCTTCCTAATCTCATATCCTCTTCCTTGACCCTCTCCTGTCAGTCTCCCCTTCACTTGAGGGTCTCTAGCTTAGCCCCCATCCCAACATGCACTGTGTACTTTGCTTCGCTTATGTCTAGCCATCATATCATTGCTGTATTTATACTGATATTTTATGTTTCCACTCTATTTGCTGCTACCATTGTATTTGTTATGCCTATATCCATATTTTTGATATGTAATTTGTATCCATGTTTTACTGTGTAATTTGTTTCTTCTTATTTCCCTTCTCCTGGATCACACCTGGAAATGAGCCTTGTCTCAGTGTGCCTTTCCTGGTTAACAAATAAAAAGAAAAAAAGTCCCATCAGTCTTACCTCCATTGTAGGCAAACCGATGGTGACACTAGTCAAAGGAGATGTCATAGACTGCACAGAGAAAAGTAGACTCCGGCATAGTAAGCAGTATGGGTTCATGGCAGAAAGAGCTTGAAAGACTAACCTGATAGTATTCTTGAACTGGTTAACAATGGCAGAGGATAAGGTACAAGCAATTACTCTATTTTGATGCCAGCAAGGCATTTAACTCAGTGCCACACAGTAGGTTTTTGAAGAAATTAGAGGATCTGGGAGCAGCAAAGGACCTAGTTAAATAGATGGGCTGTTACTTTGGAGGAGACAACAGAGGGCAGTGGTAAACATGGTCAAATCAGAGGAAAGGGAGGTCATGAGTGGGGTACTGCAGGCAGTTAGGCCTGTGAACAGGACTTGTCAATGTATTGACACCCAGTTCCATCACCCAGCCCAGCCCCAAGATCACCGAATCAGCACCAGTTTGCCTGCAACTAGGGTTCATGGGGCAGCCAGCAGATTGGACTCTTCTCCCTCCCACCTCCAGCCTACTTCTCAGCACCAGACTAAAAGCTTTCAACCAGCCCAGCTTCAGGACCACCGAGTCAGCACCATTCTGCCCTGCAACTAGGGCTTGTGGGGCAGCAAGCAGCGTGGAACTCTCCCCACCTCCAGCCTACTCCTCAACACCCAGTGAAGCTCCTAATACCCAGCCTAGCCCCAGGAATGCCAAATCAGTGCCAGTACACCCTGCAACTAGGGCTCATGGGGCAGCCTGCAGTCTCGGATCCTCCCCTCTCCCCACATCCAGCCTTCTCCTCAGCACTGGACTAAAAGTAATTCAGGATGACCTACCTCCTCTTGTGGGCCTGGCACCATATTTGCACTGCTTAATTCTGCCTGCACCATGCCAGGTGGATGGCCGAGGAAGTAGACGTACATGGACTGATGATTTTGCTATGATAGTGCTTTAAGACTACCCCTGAGCTCTAGCAAGCTATACTGTTTCTAGCCTATGCATGTGCAATTTACTCTGTTCATCTTACAATTTAGCGCTTAGTTTATCAGTTGTTTTTCATATTTGTTGCTTCCTTTACTGTGGTTAATGAGTGTGCTCCACTAGCCAGTGTCCTATTGAGCTCTCGGGACACAGTTACAGGGGCAAATGTTTGTCAATTTGTTCTCTGCTGCTAGTCGTTAAGCATTTTAGAGTACATTTTTAAACCCTGTTTCTTGCAATTGTGTGCAATGTATGCTTACTGTTCCTGATTAGGCGGTTAGCTAGGCTATTCTGGCTTCTTCCGCCCACCCCCCTAGCTCAAGTTACCTTTCTCTCCTGTCTCCCCCACTCTGTGTATTTAACTGCTTGTACCCTCTACTCTTTTCCCAGCTCCCAACACACAGCCCAATCCCAGGACCGCCAAGTCAGCGCCAGTCCACCCTATAGCTAGGGCTTGTGGGGCAGTTAGCATCCTGTGACTCTCCTCCCTCCCCACCTCCAACCTACTTCTGAGCACTGGACCCTCACACTGTGGAATGGTGCTGTGCACAGTGCAGTACAGTGCAGTGCAGTACTGTTAGACTCTACCCACCCACCTGCCCCAACCACCCTGTCACCCAGGGGTGGTTGCACATTAATTGTCTTGCCTGAACCTATCAGCTGAGTTTTACACCCCTATCTACAGGCTTCAACTTGGTTTAGTCCACTCCTCCCCCTTAAGTAACAGATAACCTCACCCCCTTTCCCTTTCCCTAAAGGAGCTCCAGCTACCCCACCTCAGCTGAAGCATTTGTGTCACACCCCATCTGCCCTTCCTTCCCCCCACCCTCCTTAATTACAGCATCTCCCTGTTAGTAACTCTTTTCAGAGTGTGGGCACCTGGGATTTGAACCTGTGCTGTCCTCTGTTTATTACCTCAGCCAGGAGCCCTCACCACAAGGCTATTATTTCCCTCTTCACTATCTAGTGCACCTTCACCAATATGACTCATTTTATGTATCTTGCACTGCTCCCTCTGCTGGCAGCTACACTGCTATGCACCCAATTTAACCAGCAGATTCACTGTGTCTCAGTGCCAGCTTTCATACTAATATACTAAAAGCCAGCAAAGCAGGCTTAACAGTCTTCATGTCTGCTTGTTTAGGCAGCCCCCAACATTGGAGCTGACACTGCAGTCCCCACTGCCCACTCAGGATTCTCCATTTCCAGCCCAGGATATTCCCCTTGTAAGGACTTTGCCAGCACAACCCTTCCTCTATACCTGTCCCAACACCTCTTGAACCCCTCCACAGTCTCTGCCTCCACTAGGTCTCTGGCAGCACATTCCATGGTCCCACCTACCTCTCAGTGAAGTAGCACTGCCTTCTTTCACCCCTGAGTCTCCCCCCCCCACAGCTTCCACTGGTGCCCTCTGGTTGCCCCCTCCTCCTTCCTTTTTGAACAGTTTGACATAGCCTCCCTATTTATCCCTTCATGTACTTAAAGATATCTATCATGTCCCACCTGTCTCTCTCTCCTCCAATGTATACATATTGAGTTCCTCGAACCTCTCCCCATAGGTCCTTTCCCCCAGTCCCGTGATCATTTTGGTTGCCCTCCTCTGTATCCTTTCCAGGAGTGCAATGCCCTTTTTAAGTGTGGCCTCCAAAACTGTATACAGTACTTGAGGTGCGGCCTAACCAAGCAGTTGTACAAAGGGAGTATCACTTCCTTTCTTCTGGAGGTAATCCCCCTAGTGATGCATTCCAGTATCCTGTTGGCTTTGTCTGCTGCTCTCCAACAAGTCTCAGAGTTGTTCATCTTGACATTCACAACCACCCCCAAGTCCATCTCAGCTGACAAGACTTGTATCATTCCCTTCTCCCGGGGTATACATCTGGCCTGGGTTTCTGGCACCCAGGTGCAGGACGCTACATTTTTCTGCATTGAACATCAGTCCCCACTTTCTTGACTACCTCTCCCGATCATCTAGATCTCCCTAAAATGCCACCCACACCTCCTCCCCATCCGCCACCACTCCCAACTTTGAGTCATCCGCAAAGAGACTCATTTCACTCCTGATGCCCTCTCTTTATGTCCCAGACATAGGGATTGAATAGGAGGGGTCCTAGAACTGATCCCTGAGGAACCCCACTAATGACCCTCCATGGAGATGAGACAACCCCTCCAACCACTACCCTCTGGGTACTTTCAGAGAGCCAATTTCCTATCCATCTGATCATTTGTTTCCCCACCCCCATTTCCCCCAGCTTATCCAGCAGGTCCTCCATGAGGAACCAAGTTAAATGTCTTGCTGATGTCAAGAAAGAGGACATCCACTTGTTTACCCTGGTCCAGGGCACTTGTCACCCAATCATTGAACTCCACAAGGTTTGTCTGACATGACTTCCCCAGGATGAAGCCATGCTGTCTATCATCCAGGTACCCCATCCTTTCCAGTACCCCCCTAGCCTTTCCTTGATAATACCCTCCATCACCTTGCCCACCACTGATGTCATGCTGACGGGCCTGTAGTTCTCTGCCTCCTCCCTTGATCCTCCCTTGTGGATAGGCATGATATGTGCTACCCTCCAATGCTAGGGGACCCACCACATCATCAGTGAGATGTTCAAAGCTCCGCCAGGGGTTTCGCCAGTACATCTGCCCATTCTCTCAGTACCCTGGGATGTAATTCATCCGGCCCTGGTGCTTTCTCCATCCTATGGGTCCTGAGGGCTTTCCTCACTCTCTCTACCATGATTTTCATCTCCCCCGCCCCGGCCCTTGTCCTGCTTTCCCCCCTCCAGTCTGAGTTGTCACCTCCCCTCCCTAAGCCCGCCTGGGCTCCTGATTTGTAATAGACCAAGCATTATCTCTACCAAGATAATTTATTCTTTGTCTCAGAAACCTACCAACTGATTAACTTCCCCTTGGACAAACTAGATGGAAGCTTACTCACCTTGGCCCCATAACCTCACTTTCCTCTTCAACCTTGAGCACCACCTGTTTGGTTTCATTTTACACTCTCTCTGTGCCATCCTCATTGCTGCCTTCCCACTTCTGTCCACTACTTTCATTACTGCTGTTACTGGTTGGTGATGTTGAAAGTAACCCAAGCCCTATTAACATCCCTATAGCCTCCTCATGCAGCACCTGCGGGTCAGCCCCTCTGGATTAAAAATCACCCACATGAAATCCATAGTCTCCCATCCAAGTTCCCTGATCTTGAAGCTTGGGTATCACTCCATAAACCCCATGTCCTTTGTCTCACTGAAACCTGGCTAAAGTCACTCATTTCCATGCCAGGTACCAACTACCAGGCTATGCCCGCCTACACTGTGACAGGCCTGGGACCTATCTAAAGCCTTTGATCTGGTAAATCACTCTCTCCTCCTCTCCAAACTCATGCTTGATTGGCTGTTCTGTAGAGCACCACTAACTGTTTTGAGCTACCTCTCTAATCACTTCCAATCTGTGTGCATTGGCTCTGCTACTACCCCTGCCCTGTCATTCACCACTGGGGTACTACAGGGCTCGATCCTGGGCCCTCTGCTCTCCACTATGTTTGTTAACACCTCCCTCGGATGGCCTAAACTGCAAATTGTTTCTTTATTCAGATGAACTGGTCATCTTCCATAGTGACAAATCCCTTCCTTGTATATCCTCTGTCCTTACCCATAACTATTGTGCTGCCCATAACTGGTTCACATCCAACTTGTTGCTGGTTAATGCTAAAAAATAACAAGGCGATGCTTTTTGGCTCTAACTAGTATCTTTCCAGAAAAACTAATGCCAACTCTTCTCTCCTAATTTACCCTCCTGCAGGCCCTGCTCTTGAAACCGCCCCTCCATCAAATACTTAGGGGTAACACTGAACCGTTCTCTCTCCATCACAGAACACATTAACCTTGTAGTCTGTAGGGTTAATCAGAAACTCTGTGCTGCTTACCGTATCAAACCCTACCTGTCTTTTGAGGCTTGCTTGGCTATAGTCAGTGGAAATCTTCTCCCTATCCTGCGTTACTGTTCCCCCATTTACTCTTGAGTCTCTACCACACTCCAGGCTAGGCTCTCATCTGATACAACAGCACTTTCCGCTTTGCCCTGTCAGCTCCTTACTCCACTAACTACTGTGACTTATACCAATCTCTTGGTTGGCTCTTTCTGCAAGATCGCTTCAATTTTACCCTTGGATGCTTCATAGATACTTTCCTTAGATGTGTCCCTGTTTCCTCTCTCTCTCCACCCCCTGTAAGTACCATTCCATGTCAAGGTGTCACTGTTCCTCTACTGTCCATCCCCTGGAGATTCCGTGACCCTCTACCAAAATTGGCAGGAACACCCTTTTGGTAGCAGCCACCACACTATGCAATGGACTACCTACCCGCATCCCTCAGATCTTCCAACACCCATCACAACTTCAAACTTAACCTCAAGTCCTTCCTTCTCATGAGAGACAGTTGCACACCTGTCCTCTAAATAAAAGACTGGAGAGCCTTAATTAAGGGTCTCCTGTTTATGTGACTAAACTGGAGCTGACCAGCTGCCAGGCTATAGGGCTCGTAAACTTTCATGATGTCTTAGAGGAAAAACATTTTCACATCATGGTGCTACAGTTATATAAAATCCTTTGATCCTGGAGAAAAGAGGATCTGTTTGAGATCAAAGAGGGGGATGTTAATTAAGGAGTCATATTGGGAAATTAGTTTTTGCTGATGTCACCTTATTTAATATACCTCCTGATTAGGACATCCTGTTTGTATTTTTTTTTATATTTAACAAGGAGGAGCTAGGTGACATCATGGAAGGGATGCATTTGAGAGACAGTTTAAGCTATTCTGTGTCTGATCTTAGACACATTTCTTTGTGGGCTCTTAGAAACAAGAACTAACTATAAGCACTGTAAGAAGATAATACATTAGATAGAAAAGTCTAATTGTATTGTGGTAGGAATTTATGTTTGTACTTTTCCTTGTTTTCTTTTAAGTGATTGTATGCTTTGTGATATAGTGTTCTGTGTTTACAGTTTACATATTTTATCCATTTTTAAGTAAACTTCTTATTTTAACGAGACTGCCTGGATCTTCAAAGTTCTTTCTTTTGCATGTGAGGTATAGACGGTTAAGACTGACTAACTGTTCAAAGCTTGATGGTTTTCTAAACTGGAAAAAGGTAAGAATATACCTAAGGTCTTTTATAAAGTTTTAAGGGTTCATTTTGTATACCTGGTTAGGTGCCCTTAGGTGAAAGATATCTGGCATCCCCCGAAGAGCAGATTATCTGAGCCTGTACATTTGGGTATGCTAGCATAAGGTTCACAGTTTGAATCCTCCCAGAACTTCAGACTAAAGGTGATTTGGACCCACAAACAGACAGGAGGGTTACCCTGTTCTGTTACCTGTTCACAATACTGCACTCGGAGGTTGGCACTGTGGGAGCAGAGGACCTGACCTGCTGAGTGGGTTTGTGACCCCCAAAAAAGCTTGTTCATCCCATACTAATGATCTGACTCATCTCTTTCTTCCTGATCCTGGTTGATTGTTGCCTGTTGGGATTGCTTATGTGGAGGGGTAGTTTTGTTCTACTCAAGAGCATTTTGTATCACTGTTGCCTGTCTGTTATTGGTGCCATCTACTGTTACTGCTACATTTGCTGTTACCACCCTAATTGTACTTACTTCAGTTCCCAATGCTATTTTTTGTATAAACCTATGTATATTTTGTATGTGTATTTTGTATATTTGTATGCACCGATGTATATTTCTGTATGCTCTACTCATGCCTTTTGGCCCGGGTCATGCCTGCAAACAGTCCCTTGGATCACAGCACTTACCCAGTTATCAAAGACTTAAGTAAATAAATAACTAAATAAGGTGGTGGTGTTGCCATGTACCTCAGGGAACCCTTCTCTGCCACCTTCTCCCACCGCTGCAACCCAGATTCCTCCAGTGAATGGCTCATCTCTGAGCTGACCCTGGGCTCTGCTTCAAAACTCCTCTTAGGTTGCTGCTACAATCCGCTGGCGGGGGGCACCAAGGGTCTGCAGAATCTTCTGTCTGGTCTGGGGAAACTCTCTCAGACTACGGACATCATTCTCTTAGGTGACTTCAACTGAAATTGGGTCGCCCCTGAAAAAGGGACCTTCGGGGCCAAGTAGGCCAACCCACTTATTCAATAAATACATAAATAAGCACCCAGGAACCTGACTATGTCAGCTTGTCAAAGCAATATAACCTGGTGCAAACCATCACACTGCCAACAAGACATAATCCACTTCTAACCACTCTCTGCTCAGCTGAGTGCTCATGAACAGGGAAGATTAGGTACTCCAGGCCAGGACCCTGTCCGACTCCACCAGTGATTACTGTCTCATGTACATCATCTGGGTCCTCCAAGACAAGACACGCCCTCACTCTCCCAAATACCTATCCTAACATAACTTTAATTGTTCAGATATCTCTACCCTCCTGGAGGATGTAAGGCTGGTGAACTGGTCGGTGCTCTACTCCCTAACAGATGTGTCAACAGCAGTGACATTTCTCACTGATGCCCTTCTGCAGATCCAGGACCACCACTTCCCACTCACTACAAGGAGGGTGAGAGGTGGATTCACCAGGTGGATCTCCAAGGAATTACTCGCCCTCATGAAAGCTAGAGACAGAAAGTGGGCTGCCTACAAAAGGTCCCACTCCCCTGCCCTCTGGAATGATTACAAGTGGCTGCGTAATCAGTGCAAACAAATGGCAAAACCCTCAAATGGAACTTCTACTATAACCTCCAGAGAGGAAATCTAGTTAACCACAGCAAATTCTGGGGCTCCAACAGCTCACTACTCAATCCCTGCCCAAACAACCCCATTATACCACTGAGCTTCCCCACTGGCTTTTTGACTGAACCAGCTGAGGTTGCTCAGGCCTTCAATCTAAGATACATGGACCTCTCCATTCACCTCAGCAAGCTACCTCCCAGTCAACAAATGAGCCCTGGTCCTTGCCCGAGTGACCTGCCCTCTCCCTCTTCTACTATTATCACCCCCTTCTCCCCCTTTCTATTTCAGGGTTATCTCCTAAAAGGACATTACCGAACTCCTTAAGAGTCTTCGTAACCAGGGTAGCCCCTGGACTGACATCCTCTTCCCCACCTGCTCTAACTCATTGCCCCTGCCATATCCAAGCCCCTCTCATTCCATTTTAACCTGGCACTGTCCTCCTCCACTATGCATGACACCTGGAAAACTGCCAAGGTGGTTCCCATTTTCAAAGCTGGTGACCCGTACTCCTCTGACAATTATAGACCAATTTCGATCTTCCCCCACCTGATCAAGCTCCTTCAGAAAGTAGCCCACCACCAACTGTCCTTTTATATGGAGGAGCACAACCTTATGTGCAGCCGCCAGCATGGGTTCTGCAAAAACCACAGCACAACAATTGCCTTGGTGTGCTTTACTGATCATGTTGTTAGGAATATGGGCTGGGGAAAAGCTACTGATGCTATATTTGTGGAATTAACCAAGGTCTTTAACCTGGTCAGCCACTCCTTCCTACACACCAAACTACACCAGTTAGGCTGCTCTTCTGAAACCTCCAACTGGTTTAGGAACTACCTTCCAGGCCACTCCCAATCTGTGTGCATTGGTTCTGCCATTTCCCCTGCCCTGCCTGTCTCCACAGGCATCCCCCAGGGCTGTGTTCTGGGCCCCCTACTATTTTCTATCTTTATCAACTCCCTCCCCTCTGACAGCCTCAACTGTGATACACTCCTGTACATGGATGATCTTGTCCTCTATCACAGTGATAAATCGCTGTCTAACATATCATCTATCCTCACCTGGAACTATGGCTGAGCCCACCACTGGTTCCTGTCAAATCTGCTTCTAGTTAATGGAAAAAACAAAAACAAAGCCATGCTGTTTGGCCCTAAACCATACCTTACTAACATCCTGAAACCAAATACCTCCCTCTTAGTGCCCTCCATGGATAGTACTGCCCTAGATAATGCTGCCACCTTTAAGTACCTGGGGGTTACGCTCAATTATAGGCGCCGGGTTGTATGGGCCCGTGGGGCATGAGCCCCAGCAATATTTTGTGATGTGGGCAGAACCCCACCAATATGTTTTGTAATTTTTTTTTCTTTATTCTGTGGCTGAGCACACAAGCTGGGAGCACACTCTGAAAATGACCGTGGTGGAACAGCCCTGCCCCCACCCAAATTCCCATCCATCCTGGTGATGAGCAATCCTGAGTCTGACCCTCATCTTAGGAATTATTGGTAGTAACCAATGGTATTTTTAAAATTTGGTGCCGAATCCCTGGTGCGCATGCACCCAAAATCGGAGCGGGCATCCTGTTTGAGGTGGGTGACGATGGGGCGGCAAGGCAACAGGTGACTTTTCCAGCTTTTTTGGTGACCGCCAGTCAGGAAGAGCAGCACCAAAGAGAAGAAGAGAAGAGACAGTGGGGAAAAACAACAGCAGCAGCCGGCAAGACGCAGCAGCAGTCAGCAAGCTGAAGGAGAGGAGGGTCTTGGGACCGGACCAGAGACTCAGCAGGCCAGAAGCAGCAGAGGGCAACAGTAGAAGGAGTGGGTCTGGCCGGGCCATGGGGGAAAAGTGTGTGCCATCCCAGGCAGCTAGGCCAGAAGGAGTCAGTGGGCCATGAGCAGTGGGTCATTGGTCGGGAACTCAACAAACGCTAAAGAAGATGACGAGGAGCAGCCAGCCCGGTGCGGACCGTGCAGGACAGCAGAGAAGTCTCGGTGACTATGAACTAAGCCCCAAAGTCCTCCCAGCACTAGCTAGGTAAGATGTGGTGGGTGGGGATCGGATGCATTGGGGATGGCATAGCCAAGCCGAGGAGAAGAATAGAAGAGAGATTCGACAAGGGAGGGAATGGAAAGGACACTGCAAGTAATGGATTGCCCATCCCAAACCCAGACCCTGGAGCAGGAGAGGACCAAATGAAAGTTAAAAATAAATAAAAATGTTTTGCATTAATGTTTGGTTGGACTTTTGAACTAGATGAAGTCTAAGATGCTAAACTAAAACATTTCAGTGCACGAGGAGGGTCACAATATAAAAAGAAGCAATTATATGCTTTTCTATATGTTTCCCACCACCAATGCTAGAAAGAAAAAAAAGTGTTTAATTTAGTTTTCATTTTTAATTTTTATTTATGAATTTTCAAATACCTGTCTACTGCACTGAGCAAAAGGAAACTGCATGTGCATCTCTCTCAGCATTGCATAATAATTATTTAAAAGGAGATTACTTTATTAAAAGAAAAATGTAGATGGCTTATAAGAGTGCCGAGAAAGACCAAACATTCAGGGAGGATCCATTCTGTCAGTCAGGAGGATGGGAAAAGGAATAATGAAGGGAAAAGGACTGCAGTCTGCAGAGGTTTTGGAATTGCACCTCATCTTGGCCTTTTTCTGTACAGTTTCATGGCCATTTTGACTGTGTCGTGGGCAGCTGGGTGGGTGCAAGTATTGAGGTATGGGTGAGTCATCCTTTACAGCAGCTTCATCCATTCCCTCCTTCCTGATCCTCATGTTAAACTTGTCCCTGAAGGTATAATGTTTTGACCTTAATGTGCTGCATGGATTTTACTTTGCATCTCTTCTCTTATGTACCCATGTCGAAAAAAGTATATTTCAAAAGTTAAAGTAGAGAATAAGCGTAGGTACTATCTACAGTCTCTAACCTGATATGGTAAAGAAAGCAGTGAAATGAGACACTACCTCGCTCCTCATTATGCCACACTCTCTCCTGACCTCTGCTAAACCCATGGAGGCAGGGGGTGCTCAGAAATTATATGTGACCTGATGTGGGACCCGGGTGGGGGAGGCTTTCCTGATCTCTGTACTAACCTATAGATTATGAAAACAGGCTGTGTTTTGGACTTTTGTATTCACTGGTTAATTGGGTGCCCAGCTCCCAGCTAACGCAAAACTACTGAACTCATCTGTGATTTTGCAGTCGGGGCAGAACCCAGTGGGGTGCAAATACAAATGGTTGTGGGCCTTGTGGCCAAACAGGGGACATCCTTGCAGCATTATCTGGTGCTGCATGGGGCAGGTATGGGTATACCTTGCAGGGTGTGAGTATTTCAGCAGGACTCTTCTTATTGCACCATGCCTGGTTAAATGCTACTTTGTAAGTTTGGGGGCCGGGGCACCACTGGATCACAGTCGTGTTTGATCCTGAGGGTTATCACGGGTTGGGTAATCACAGGGGGACAGTAAATTAAAGTATCTGGAGGGATTTTCTCTGTTGCTTCTTATCCTGACACATGCTTCCAAAGCTCTTAATTGGGACTTGCCTGATGGGAGGTGGGGGAAGAGAAAGCCTCTGGGCTATCACCTTCTCTCTGATCCTGGTTGTCCGTGTGTTGTAGGGACATTACACAGACCCCATGGTGTTTGTACAATATTATTTTTGTCAGTCTGGCAGCAACAGAGATGGGTAGTTTTGGGGGGTCTTGTTTCACTTTACCATCTCATGGCATTTGCTGCTAGATGGTTCAGCATTAGAGGATTGGAGACTTGGGCTTAGATCCAGTCTTACTGCTTGAGTGCTGCCTTGCTGGAATGGTTCTAAAATGTTTAAGAGGTGTGGTGGTGGAAGTTGGGAACAGAGTTCCAGTGGGCTTATGCCTAATTTAACCCCTGTGGTGAGCACTGACAGCCAGGGTTGGACTGAGGTGGGGTGGGGCCTGGAAAGTTGTCACAGGGCCTCGCCCACCATGGATTCCTGGAAAATCAAGAGGGGAGAGCCCAAGGTGACAGACTCATCACAGGCCAGCACAGCACATGACTTGCGCACATGTTCTACCAAACCCTTTGTGATTGTTGGGGAATGGGGTGGCATGGTGTTGGTGTTGGTGTTGCTGCTGGGAACACCAGCCACCACCAAGGGACAGGTGGGTATAAGTAAGGTAAAAGAGGGTACCATATTGGGGTCATGATATAAGGCTGGAGGGTAACATGAGGAAGTATTTTTTTCACACAAAGAGTGGTGGGTGCATGGAACAGCCCCTCAGCAAAGGTGGGCAGTGTGGACAGAAATGGTAGGGGAATTCAAGAATGCATGGCATACACACAAGGGAACCCTAGCAATAGGAAAGAGGTGGTACAAGCCAGAGATCAAGTAAGACTGCAGTATTGCACTAGGCAGGAAAATGCCAAAACAGGCAAACTATGTGGGCCAAGTAGTCCTTATCAGCTATCAGTTTGTATGTTTGTCTGCTTGCTTGTACTGAAGTAAAGAAAGTTTGTAGTGATGAGGGAGGCAGTATTGCGCAGTGGTTTAAGGCTCTGAGCTGCAAATCTGGTTAAATCCAGCAGACCAGACCTGGGTTTGAATCACACAGCTTCCACTTACAGACTGTGTGACCCTGAGCAAGCCACTTAATTTCCCTGTGCTCCCAAGTAGCACCTGTAAAAAAGCTTTCAGCTTAGAGTGCTAATCCTGGTTAAAAAATTAAAAATAAATGTAAACAGCAGAAAAGTAAAAACAAAGTCAAATCATTATATTTGCAATTCAGTGGATCCCTCTCTTGCTGTTTTCTGCCCCTCTGATCCCACCCTTTAAATGCAAAGTGTTCCCTTCCCTGGTGTCCAGTGATCCTACCCCGCACCCATGATCCCACCCCTCTAAATGCAAATGGTTCCCTTCCCTGGTATCCAGTGATCTGCCCCACACCTACACCCATGCCCCAGGTTGCATGTATTACTCCCTGGAGTGTAGTGGTCCTTGCCCTCACCCAATACCTGACCCAGTTGGGATGAAAGCTTCTCTCTCCAGCCAGCACACCCATGGTGACACCCTGATCCATCTTGCCATAGCCATGTGGGAATCCTGCTGCAGGGAAGTTCCGCCCCACAACAATGCACTGGCCCTGAACGTACCCCAACAGCGATTTGTGCCACCACTGCCCATTCTTCAGTGGTGGTTAGTGCCCCCCCCCAGCCATGACATCGACAACACACACTGTAGGGTGCTCCACGCCCATAGACCCTCTCGCTGGGGGAAGTGTTGACCTCACACCCCTGCGGGGGTGACCTCTGACCCCTGGGCCAGGGGGCAGGGCTTTGACCCCAACCCCTGAGCCCCACCAAAATTTTACAAACCCGGCTCCTACGCGCTCGATCCTTTCCTCTCCTACACTGAACACCTCAACCTCATCGTCCACAAAGTCAATCAAAAACTTGGGGCCGCCTATCATCAAAAACACTACCTGACCCCAGAGGCTTGCCTAGCTATCATCCAAGGCAATCTGCTCCTCATCATTAAGTACTGCTCCCCATCTTCTCTTGGGTGTCCTCTGCTCTGCATACAAGACTAACATCAGTTTACAACAGTGTATGCTGTTTTGCTCTGCTGGCCTGTTCTCTACTCATCAGTGTGACCTATACAGATTGCTTGGTTGGCTTCTTCTCCAAGGCCATTTCAACCATAACCTCAGCTGCCTTGTGGATAACACCTTTAGGGGAGGTAGTGCATCCCAGTACCCATCCCTCCTTAAGGCCAAAACCTTGCCTAGAAGTCTTCGTTAATCTTCAGTCCCCCTCTTGAGGTTCCGAGGGCCTCCGCTAACATGGGTGGCAAAGCCCTATTTGCAGCGTATCTCTCCCCGTAGAATAGTATCCCTGCATCCTTGTGCTTGTCTGACTTGCGCTTCAGTTTTAAATCCAAATTCAAAGCCTGGCTTATAACAAAAAGACAGTTGCTCCTGCCTCGACAGGTAGCCCTTGTCACCCACTCCGCCTCCTTGTCCCCCGTTTCCTGCCATTCCCAACCCCCAGCCATCTTCATGGGACCCTATAGCTATCTGCATGTCCTCTAGCTCTCTTGCCTATGCACCTAACCCTACCAACTAGGTTGGCCACCACCTCCTATTACGTTATCTTGAGTCCTTCACTCAGCTGTATGCATCTCTCGTCCCTACTCCCAACCCTCTACAGCACGGTCAGTTGAGTTTTATCCACCAGTTTGCTAGTTACCACTCATTAGAAGCATTGTTCCACTTTGTTGTTTGCTCCACCCTGTGGTTACTGTGTAATTTAACATGTTTAACTTCCTCTTATTTTGATTTCTGTACTATTCCACTGCTTGCATTTCATTGAAACTGTGCTTTTCATCTCGAATGAAGCTTGTTCCTGTATTTCAGGAAGTATTGTTCCACTTTGTTGCCTGCTTCTTTCTGTGATCACTGTGTGATTTAGATGTTTGACTTGCATTTACTTGAGTTCTGTTCCTTTTCTTCTGCTTGCATCTCATCTGTAACTGCATTTTGCATCTCAAAAGTATTTTATTTCCTGAATTTCATTTTTGTATGTATCTTAGTTCTGTATCGCTGTTTTATCACTTGTATTTGTATGCTTTCTGTGCTATGTATGTAACCCGGGTCGTGCCTAAAAATGTTCCTTTGGATCAGTGCATTTACCTGGTAACCAAAGACATAAATAAATAAAATATTCATCAGTGACATAGGAGAATGAATACAGGTAAGATATGTCTCTTCACAGACAACACTAAGCTCTGTAGCAGGGTAGACAGTGAGAAGTGGTAAGGGAGTTGTAGAGGGACCCGCAAATGTTAATGAGGTGGCACAAGGTCTGGCTGTTGAAATTCAATGCCAAAAAGTGCAAGGTAATGCACATAAGAAACAAGAACCCAGAGTAGAAATATTGGATATGAGGGGTTGGAATGGTCACTACTTCGGAGGAAAGGGACCTGGGGGGTCATCATAAGTGACTCCCTAAACCAAACTAGCTCACAAACAAGTATAAAGAAGATACCCACCCGACATGTTTAGTCTGGTATCCTTTGTGTGTATTTTCTGTTTATATTGCAGATTCCCCCATTGTCAAGTGCTCAGTGTCAAGTTACAAGGACCTGGATGTTGGATCCTACAGGACACCATGAAGCTTATCCATCCCCCTGGGGCCACACTAGGAGAGGTGCCATGGGCGCATCAGACCAGCAAAGTAAGTACATGCTAAAGTATCATGTATCCTGCATTGCTATACACAATGGCTGTTCTTCTCATACAAGCACCTCTGTCTGTCTCATAGTGAAATACCCATCCCCCAATTTGAGACCCGGTAGAGGGTGGACTCCAGTCGACCGGACATATCTGTATGGCTCTTCCACACTCTCAAGCAGGCCCTAGATAGCCAGGGGAAGGGGTATGGTTGGTGTAGCTGTAGTAATGTGTAATGTATCAGGTCCTTTGGAAAAGATAATTGCAATGCAGGTAGTCTAGTAAGCTGGCAGGATATAGAGTAGAACTACTTTAAGCTCACGTAGGTAGATAAGGGGTAGCAGCCATGCACTTAACAGTACATCAGGCACCTGGCTGTTATAACCTGTGTCTTCAGTTGTTGGTAGAGTGTTAAGAATCATCTGTTAGCATGTTGGACTGAGCTCTACTTCTGTAACCCTTGAAGGCATTTAATCCTGTTCTAGCAGTTTGTATACTGTGAAAACTCAATAAAAAGTTATTAAAAAATCTAGCCAATGTAACAAGGCTTAAAACAAGGTAACCAGAATGAAGGGGTGTATTGGGAAGGGTTTCAGTAATGGCAGGAATGGGGCTAATTCTACCTCTCTGTAGATCACCACTGACACCTCATGTGGAATACTGTGCTCAGGTCTGGAATCCTCACCTGAGGAAAGATAGAGACAGGCTTGAGACAGTGCACTGTAGTAGAGTAACCAAAATAATTCAGGGCCAACAGAGAAGATCTTATGAGAAGTTTTTGCTACAGGACAGAAGGAAGGAGGACATGATAAAGACGTTCAAGTTCATTAAAGGAAAAAACAAGGTAAACTGCAAGAAACTATTATCTGAAATTGCAGGTCAAAAACAAGGGGACTTGAATGTAAGCTGGGGAGAGTTTCAAGTGGGAGGCTAGAAAGTTTTACTTTACCAAGAGAGTGGTTGATCCATGGAACAGCCTACCAGTAGAGATGGTTGGGGCAAAAACTATTAATTGGTTCAAGAATAGCTGGGACAATAGTTACTCATGTGATTATCAGTAAGGCAGAGAGTCGGGGCATGATGAAAACCTGTCTGGATAATAGGTCACAGGGTAGAGTAGAATACAAGCAAAGGAGAGTAAGGAGAAAGGCAGATGGACAGGAGAGGAAGGAAGCTCAGACTGTAGGTGGAAGGTGGTGTCCCTGAATGCACAAAGTCTTGGAAACATGATGGATGATCTGCAGGTGTTGTTTACTAAAAGGGATGTGGACTTCAAGGTGGTCACAGAAACATGGGCCACACCTAACCATGTCTGAGATCTCTCAGTCCTGGGGTTTAAACTATGCATGAAGGCCAGGGGGTGGTAGGAAAATGGGAGGTGGCACTTTACATCAGTGAGGGTATAACTTACATGAGGGAGGAGTCAAAAGAGGGAAGGGCAGAAGCAATGTGGATTCAATTACTGTCAAACAGTGGAAAGAAGGTGAGGTTGAGGGTTGTTTATAGACCACTCAACAAAGAAGAGGAAGGTGCATTCCTGATGCAGAGGATAACAGAACCTGACATGGAGAAGGCATCCTTGAAATGGCACTGATGAACAGGGACCATGTCAAAGATATCAAGGTTAAGGAACCCATGGGTGGGAATAACAATCACACAGTGTAGTTCTAGTTGGACATGGGCAGGGAAAAGGCCCCCACTAAGACTAAAATCCTGGATTTTAGAAAGGCACACTTCAGAAGGATGGGTGACCAGCTAAGAAGCCACCTGACAGCTGTCAGAGTGGATATTGGGGTGGACTAAAAGTGGCCAGCAGTCAAGCAGAGAATAATGGTAGTCACAATGGAATACATTCAGCTCAAAAGGAAAAAAAGTCTGACAGCCAAAGCACCCAGGTCGTTTAGCACAGAGTTCACTGAGGCAGAGAGGAATAAGAGGCCACCCTACAGGAAGTTGAGATGGTCCTAGAGTAAGAAAGACAAAGTGAACTACCTGAAGATGGCTACTGTAGCAGGTAAGGAAGTCCGACAGGCTAAAGCTCAGAAGGAAATGCAGCTAGCTTAGAAAATCAAAAATGGGGAAAATGTCTTTATTCACTATATTAGCAAGTAAATGGATAAAAAAGATGGGATTGCTAGGCTCACGAAAGGTGATGATGGGTAGAAGAGAATGGAGTCAAAGCAGAAGTACTGAACAAATACTTCTGTTTAGTCTTTACCAGGGAGAGGGATGAACCAGTGCCACTAGGGAGAAGGAGAGGAGATGGGGAAATGGTGCATGGATGATTTGATAGAGGTGGATAGGGTGAGGAAAATGTTTCTAGCAATAAGGGCAGATAAATCCCCAGGCTCAGATGGGATTCACCCAAGGGTTATGAGGGAGCTGGCGCAAGAGCTTGCAGGTCATTTGGCTGTCCTATTCAACAGTTCACGGGCAACAGATGTGGTACCACATGACTTGAGAATGGCAAATGTAGTGCTTCACCATAAAAGTGATTCCAAGGATAATTCATGGAACTACAGAACGGTCAGTCTGACCTCAATCATGTGGAAGTTCATGGAGTCCACACTTAAGGAAAGGTTAGTAGAGTATCTGGAAGAGAATGGCCTCCGAGGTGAGCAGCAACATGCATTTATGGGTGGGAGATCATGTCAAACAAATCTAATTGACCTTTTTGATGGGGTCACTAAAACTGTGGACAGGCTCAAATGTTGGACGTCATTTTAACTGGACTTCAGCAAGGTCTTTGACTCTGTACCTCACAAGAAGTTGATTAAGAAGTTGGAGGATCTAGGGGTTGGTGAGAAGTTGACTGGGTTGATGGGAAACTAGCTGAGAGGCAGGACTCAGAGAGTGATGGTGGGACAAGAGCTCTTAAGCACCAGGGAGGTCATCAGTGGGGTCCCACAGTACTTGATGTTTGGGCTGGTGCATTTTAATGTCTTCATCAATGATATTCACAATGGCATTAAATGAAACATTTGCTTTTTCATGGACAACACCATTTTCTGTGAGAGAGTGGACACAACAGAAGGGGTTCAATACCAAAGGGAAGTTCTGGAAAAGAAAGAGAGGTGGTCCAGAATTTGGCAACTTGGCTTTAATGAAAAGAAATGCAAGTTTATGCACACTGAAGCTAAGAACACGAGGACTGAGTTCACAGTTGGTGGGGTCTAAGTATTTGCATCTGAGGAGGAGAAGGACCTGGGGGTGTTGATCACTATCGACCTGAAGCATTCCATGCAGTGCAGGAAAGCAGCAGAAAAGGCAGACAAAATGTTAGGTTTACATTAGTAGAGAGATCAGCAGTAGGTGTGAGGAGGTAATACTGCCATTGTACAGGACATTGTTGACACTACATCTAGAGTACAACATACAGTACTGGTGTCCATACCATAAAAGGACATAAACCTACTGGAGAAATTCTAAAGGAGGGCAACTAAGATGATCATGGGCCAGCAGGGTAGGACCTATTAGGAGAGGTTGGAGGTCTTGAACATGTACTCCCTGGAGGATAGGCGAGGTACAGGGGACACGATTGAGACTTTCAAGTATTTGGAAAGAATAAATAGGGTGGACATGAAGAGTTTCTTCAAGATCAGTGAGAACTGAAACATGAGGGGTCACAGTCTCAAGGTGGAGGGGGATGATTAGGAAAGAGGATGGGAGGCACTTCTTCACAAAGAGGGTGGTGGTGGGATGGAATGGGCTTCCTTAAGAGGTGGTTTAGCTGAAAATTGTAGGCAGCCTCAAGAGAGGCTGGGGAAGAGTTAAGGGGAAAATAAGGGTCAGAGGAGAGGGACTGATTGGGTTGGGGGAGCAGGGTCGGTAGATGATGCAGATGACGCTGCAATAGGAGTAGACTTGATGGCCTTATTCTGCTGGCTTTGCCGTATGTTTTTAGGGTAAAAGTGGGCAGACTGGATGAACCAATATTTTTTTCTGCCACGCTCTCTATGTTTCTGTGATACTGAAATGAACTACATGCTATGTGCAGGCTGTGTTGAGTGCAGTCATATGAAGACAGAGTTGGGGAGAAATCTGTTGCTGCTTGTCTGAGCAAAAAAACTTTAAAAGCAATCCAAATGCAGAGTATTTTGAAACCAAATCACTCACAAAAAAGATCATGAGGGCCTTTGTGCAGCTAGATTAGTGCTGTTTGTTTCTCATTTGGCTTATTTTGTTTGAAGTAGTGGTTTTGTTTTGTCTAGTGAAACACTGCTGTGTGAAGAAGGGTGGGTGTTTCAGCTTGTAAGGTAGCCTATAAAGATCAATGACCTCATCTTTTTTTGATTGTTTGTTTACTCTGAATACTACTCTCTGTGCAGTAGATATCTCAAATCAATGTTCATATGTCTCTGTTGTTAATTATTTTCTGTCTGTGGTCATGATTTCTCATTTCATTTCAGTAGTTAAGTTTGGTGTGGTTAGGTGGCATGTCAGTCTGTTTCTACATTAGTCATAGGTAATAGTTCTTAAAATGACAGTGTTACAGTAACTTTTTAATTATCTCTGTCATGTGTGTCTAGTTAGTACCCATCATGTTAAAAAAATAAACAATAAAAAATATGTTTTGGGGTGGTTTTACTGTAGCTACTATTAGCTTAGTAAACAGTTCTGTTCAGATTTAGATCACAGTGTTAAACTCCAGGGGGAGGGGTTGTCTGCTGCTGCTATTTAGTTTGACTGCAGGGTTTCATTTTATTTTTTATTTTGCAATATTATAAATCCAAATATCTAAAATATATCAAATGATTGGGAAGAGATGATCAGCTAAAGGGAGATGTGCTGGGGAGGTGGCAAGGAAGTGTATAAGTCCTGTGGGGAAAAAAGGTGTTGCAGCAGAAAAAAAAACTACATCTGCAGCTTCAGCTATGTGTTCCAGGGCCTGTAGCAGTAGTTGCAAAGGAGTAGTTGATACAGTGGTGGAGGCATTAGTGTAGCCAAATTTTTCTCTACCACATCTGTGGAATCCATGCTGATGGGTGCTATATGAGGTGGCCACAAGAAGAGCAGTTGAAAAGATTGTATAATTTGTGGGTCAACAAAGTGGTTAAGGAGGAGTCTGCTGGTGTCCCTGTGACTGCTGGTGGTTGTGTTACTGAGCCTGATCTTGATGATAGTTTCCAATCCCAAATGAGAATGTGGAGCTTGACCATGACTCAGAGCCTGAGAAGGAAGATCTGATTGTTGTGCAGTCACAAAGACTTAATTTTAAATGTGTGACTCTGATAAAAGATGATAACAGGGCAACAGAGAGAGGAGAAAGTGAAAATGAGAAGCACAGAGCTCAGGAGAAGGAGGATATCAGCAGCAGTGAGGATAATAATTTGGATCCCTTTTGGGACCAGTAAAAGAACAAGTTGTTGCATTTTCAAGGGGGTGAACTAGTCTCCAATTTAATATGCAACAAATATTTAACAAGCTGTTTCGGTTTCCATTGCTGCAATGTTGAGGATGAAGGGCAGGTAGGCTAAGAGCACATGATGAGATCAGCTGTGCTTGCTGAAAGAGCTGATTTATGAATGTGTCTGTTGGCACATTGCTTTAAATTCCACACACTTTTGTGTCATGATCAGGCTTGCTGATTATTGGTCAAGCTTCTTGTAGAGTATCCTGCATTGGACCACCGTGACACACCTCTCAAAACCCTGTACATAGCAAAATGTTCGACTTGTGCTAGTGCACACATCGAACATAAGTGAAACTAATGATGCAGAACATGTGGTGCTTTGCACACCACTATCTCATGGAACTACTAAAGCCGCCCCCCCCGCCAGTACTACAACCATTGCTTCTCTGCCAGCATTAAGCCCATTATACTGCACAAGTCACTGAATCTCAAAGTTCATAAATCATCCTCAAAAACACCCCTTTCCACTCTTCCCCTTTCCTACTTCAACCACCATTTAAAAGTAAGGGTCACAATATCCCTAGTTTGAGGTTTTTATATACTGGACCTAGTTCATGAAATATTTGCTATCTGTCAGCTGTGCCAAGTATGAGATAGTCATTGTAAAAAGGTTATTCACCTAGTCATTGGTGACCAGCAGGCACACACATAGTTAATGTCCAGACACCTGTTGCATTGAACTCAGCACTAAAAATGAAGCCACTGCAAGGGTACTTTTCTCTTATCACCTTCATTTACTAAGGCATCCAGAAGAGGCAAGGAAACAGTCCCAGTGAAGAGATGGTTGACTAAGGAGGACTACTACAGAGATGTGGAGATGTCTGTGAAACTGCCTAGCTGTGGTCATAGCAGCAGTGATGGGTTGAGTGGTAGCACCTAGAGGCACCAAAGCACAGCAGCCTCAGTGCAGAAACCCCTCCAACACCACTGCTCTCATTTAAATAGCACCTGTGAATCCCCAGGGGTCAAATACTACCCCACCAGCCATGTCACCACACCAAGTCAGTTCTTTCATAGCCTATGCCCAGAAATGTCCAGTCCACATTGCATGGCATGTTTGAGAACCATTCCAAATACCCACACAATCATGCTATTGCACAGGAACTGAATGCAGCAACAGATGAAATGCTACCAATTGATCCTTTGCCATTCTATGTTGTGGAAAACATGGGAATTAGAAGGCTGAGGCATGTGTCTGTCCCAAGTAGCAGATTTCTCCAGGAACTTACTTCTCCACACATGCCATTCCTGAATTCCTGACCTTTATGGGATGATGTCACACACAGTAATCCATGCCCTGCTGCATTCAGCATCACCATACATATGCCTCAGTATGGATAAATAGACCAGTGGCCAAACAGCTGGTAGTGCCTATTCATGCATTACAGCATATTGGGCACAAGTACCTGGGGTAGTATTTGACTCTGGCTCTGGGAAAATTATAATAAGCCCAGTTGTGGTTCCAGCAATATTCTAGGTATTCACCAGCAGTGCCACACTGGCAATGAAAAATGTGACCTGAAGGCACCAAAGCACAGCAACCTCAATGCAGAAACCCCTCCAGTACCACTGCTTGTATTTGAATCCCTTGAATCCCTCCTCTCAAACTTGTCTTAATTCCCATGCAATAGAGAATGGATCATCTTAGGGGACTTTAACCTTAACTTGGACAGCAGCCAGTCTGAGAGCTGCAAAGAACTTATTACTAGCTCTGGGCTGTACCATATAATATCCACTCCTACAAGAAGAAATTATAAGACAAGTAACAGCTCTACTATCAACTGGATCATAACTTCAAAGCCCTCAAGCGTGTCTGCCACAATTGCTATCCCTGGCTCAGTTGGTGACCACTGTGCTGTGTTCTGTCATTGGTCCACAAAAGCCCCCAAATGTGCACCTAATTACATCTTCACCAGACAATTAAGCAAAGGTAACATAGAAGAATCTGCTTTTGCTTTCAAATCAGCTGACGGTCCTTCACTTCAGATATAAAAACTATAGACCTCACCCTAGGTGAGTTCACTAAACCTTTTAGCGGCATTTGTGACTCCCACATCCCCATAAAGAAAACCAGAGTCCACTGGCGCTCCAATGATTGGATCACTCCAGATTTTCTAAAACTTACACGAGTTAGGGACAAAGCATGCCCTAAGCACAGGAAATCTCCTTCTCCCAGTCTCCTACAAGAGTATAAAATATCTGCAATAGGTACAAATCAGCGGTTTGTACTGCTAAAATCAATAATGTCAAGAATGGTCAACTTTACTTTAGAACTAATTCCAAACTACTCTGGGAAACCTTAAACTCCCTCATGGGAAAAAATAAAAAGTGCAAGCAGATTACACATTGGGCAGAAGGGGAAAGTAACCAATGACCTGACAAGCATGGCCAACTTGTTCAATTCATTTTTTGGGGACCTTGACAAATACAAGACCCCACTTTCCCCTGCTGCCCAAAATCTGCCTCGCAAATACCTCTTTCCCCCATAAGCAGACTTCCCCATTTTCTTCTTTAAAGCTCTCATGCCAGCTGATACAACAAATTTATAAGGAAAAACAACCCGAGACCCCACACTGGCACTGGCACTGCATTCGTTTGGTTCACTAAGGACATTTACAAGGCCATGGATGATGGCCAATTCATAGGTGCGGTATTTGTGGACCTTACCAAAGCTTTTGATTTGGTGGACCACAGCCCACTACAATATTCCCTTGCTCACCTGAATTTCTCTTCTAATGTAGTAAACTGGTTTGGCAACTATCTGCACTCGAGGTACCACAAAACTGTTATCCAGGGTCATCATTCATCTGAATGCCTTATTACGTATGGAGTCCCACTAGCGTCTATTCTCAGTCCACTCCTTTTTTCTCTGTTTACTAACAACATCCCTTCTGTCTGTTCACATACTAACATCATCCTTTATGTGGACAACAACACCTTATACTGCAAGGATGCCAATCCCCTCCTCTCCAAACTACAGTTAGATTTCCTCAGCCTGCATTCATGGTTCACCACTCAGGGAATGGTCCTGAACTCCTGCTGGCCCATGGAAACCTTCAAATTTCAATTTCTCCCTCACAGATAATGATGGCACAGTCATTGAGATGGTGCATGAATTTAAATACCTTGGCCTTACACTCAGTGAGCACCTATCTTTCGACCCACATGTAACTAAACTAACAAATAAAATTCACCTGAGACTGTGACTCCTATAAAGGATCAGGCAACTCCTCCTTCAAGAAACTAGAAACAGGCTAGCTACCAGTTTGCTATTACCTGTCCTTGATTACGATTCCATCGTCTACTCCCCACAAATTCTGTTACATTCCAGAAATTGAAAATTGCTTGCAGTTCCATTATCAGATTTGTTACAGGACTTCCCTGTCATACTCACAGATGTGCCCTTAACAAATCTGCACAGTGGTTCTCCCTTGAGGACAGGTTCATGTGGAAGGCCAACACATTTCTCTACAAAATCCTCCATAACCACCTTCCCCTCAGTGTCTCCTTGCTGTTCTTAAAGGTTTGCCCCACCTGGCTCACTAGGAGTGTTACCACCTCCCAATTTTTGGTCCCCCACTACAACACCTCTTTGGGGCAGAGATCACTCACTTACAGGGGTCCCAAGCTCTTCAACTCCCTTCCTCCTCACCTTGCTTACAGCCCCTCTCTCAGCACTTTCAAGGGCAAACTTAAGGAGCACCTGCTCAGCAAACCCACCTGTAGCTATCCTTCATAGTATTCCTCATTTTTATGTTTGCTTGCACGCATGTGCAAAAAACATAGTGCGATGATCCAAAATATAGTGCCGTACAGTTGAAAGGGAGAGCACCGCTTGAGTGAGTAGCGCTCCCCTCCTCACACACACACAGCGAGCATGCATTTAGTGATCATGCGCGCCCTACCTCCCCATGCACACACGCGTGGCTGACGGGGGTGCCCAATCCCCGTCAAAGCTCTACTGTTCCCTCCCTACCCGCAGTCTGTATATGGCCAGCAAGGGGATACCCAATCCCGTCGGCTCTATATCCCCACCCAAACTATCCGGGTGCCACGGTGGGAGCTCACCCCAGCATGGAAACAGGTTCTATGGCCGACGGGGGTGCCCAATCTCCCATCAGCTCCACTGCCCCCCCAACAGCCTTCCAGCTGCCATGCTGGGACCCCACCCCAGCGTGGCAAATGTCTCGCGTAGTAAAAAAAAAAAAAAAAAAACTGAAAGGAAAAAACCTTCCCTCGCTGCTGTCTTCACCCCCCTCCCACTCGCACCCACTCACTGCGCACCCTGCCTCCCCACAACCCCACCTCATCCCATATTTACCTCCAGAGCTCGGCGATGATCTTCAGTAGACCAGGAACATCTGCACTCTTCAAAGCCGGCTGAACTGAGAAATGCAGTAGCTGTATAATGTAATGAATAGGGTTTTCAACTTTGCTGCATATCTCAGGCATTTTTGGATTTTGGCACAAATGTTCAACATGGGGTTTTGGGACCCCTCCTCATGAATTCTGCCACTGTCATGGCGTTAATCACGCCCGAAGGGTGATTTAGTAGTCACTGCGTGAAATCACCTTTCTGAACAGAATAATGAAATGACAGTGCCGGTGTTCATGGGTGGAGCTCTCAAAAAGCCTATGTTGGTTTAATTAATACTAAAAATGACATTTCCTAGCGTCGTTGTGCTGTTCCTACGCACGCTCGTAGGTTAGCGAATTTTCAATATTTTCACTCTGGATTTTCAACATTGCCATTTGACCACACTTCCTTATGAGTAGTCCAGCTGTCATTTTTCACATCTCACCCAAAATGTGTTTCCACGCATGTAGCGCACAATGGCGCAGTCGGTGTGCGAAATCAATGCATGGGATACATCACAGTCACACTGTTCATGAGTAGAAGTGTTAAAATGGCTATGTTAAAAATTTGGTGAAAAAATTCCCTAAAATGACTATTTTATGAGCATGCATTGCGCTGATCCTACTCACACTCGCAAGTTCATGAATTTTCAATATTTTCACTCCAGATTTTCAAAACTGCCATTTTACCACACCTCCTTATGAGCAGTACAGCTGTCATTTTTCACATCTTGCCCAAAACATGTTTTCACCCATGTAGCGCACAATGGTGCAGTCGGTGTGCGAAATCAATGTATGGGACACATTAAAGAAAATCACAGTGACACTGTTCATGAGCAGAGGTCTTAAAATGGCTATTTTGAAAATTTGGTGAAAAATTCCTAAAATGACTGTGTTATGAGTGAGCATTGCACAGTTTCCACGCACCCCCATAAGTTCATGAATTTGTAATATTTTCAGTCCAGATTTTCACCAATGGCATTTTTTCCACACTTCCTTATGAACAGTACAGCTGTAATTTTTCACAACATGGCTGAAATGTGTTTTCACACTTTCGGCACAGAAATGCATGGTCGCTGTGGGAAATCATTGTTCGGGACAGATAACATCACAGTGACACTGTTCATGACCGGAGGTCCCAAAATGCCTGTGTTGACAATCTGCTGTAAACAATTCCTAAACTAATTACATTACGGGTGCACGTTGCACAGTTTCTACACACGCTCGTGACTTCACCAGTTTTTTAAATATTTTCACTGCAGATTTTCAACATTGCCATTTTTCACACCTCCCCATGAACAGTACAGCTGTCATTTTTCACATCCTGTTCAGAATGTGTTTTTGCACCTGTGGTGACAAATGCTGTAGTTGCTGTGCAAAAGCAGCTTTCGCAAACAAACTGATATTGCCATTGTTCTTGAGGTGGGGGTCACAAAAAACCCATGTTGAAAATTTGGAGTGAAAAAAACAACGAATGTCTGAGGAGTTAGGATTTCCGACCATAATACCTCACCCTGTAGAGAATGACAGGCATCAGGGCTGTGACTTGGGATTGTCACCTGCAATGCTCATACCATTCCACCCCCACCCACACCCTGCAGCCACTGAGAGGCATCGAGGTGTGCCTTGGACTCTTCTGCCCCAAAGTGCACCCCATTCTCCTATACTGCACCCATCTCACAATATTTCCTGATGGAATGGTGTGGGCATGAGGGCCAAAGACCCCAAGGCACACCATGACACTTGTTGGTGTCTGCACGGTAGGGTGTGGTGAAATGGCGTAGCCGTTATGCCTGATGACCCAAAGGCACACCCCAATGCCTGTCACTATCTGCAGGGTGGTGATGGGGTTGGCTTCAGTTCAATACTTCACTGCCATTCCTATTATGCAGCTCTGTAACTCCTACACTATCAATGCCAATGCCAGCAAGCAAACATTCCGCATTGACAAATGCTTGTCTACCTCTGCTATGATTAACCTAATTGACTCCTGCAGACTGCCCTACTTTCTCTCCTAGTTTTCCTTTCCATCAATTCCTGGCCTCCTGGCTCTTTTTCCCTGACTCTCATCACCCTTAGCTCTTTTTGGACTATCCCTCCTCACTCCCCACTTAAGGCTCACCTTAGTACTGCACATATGTTTTAGTCCTTCTGTATATATGTGTTTTGCTGTACATAATCCAGTTTGAACTTTTACCCGCTTGTATGATATTGTTTCTGTTCTTTGTATATGTTTCTACCTGTGCTTGTACCTGATTGTCTGCCTTGCAAATTTGTTTCCAGCTGTATAGTTTTATTGCCATTTGCTTGTTACAATGTGTATATATCCTCCTCTGTTATATTCTGTATAACTGGATGCTTGTGTAAATGGGCATTTTTGCCCACATGTCTTTCCAGTATAAAATAAAAATGAAATGAAATGAAATGACTGGATTACACATGTCAGAAAATGTTACAATTGCTCCTAACTGAGAATAATGCGTGACTGCACCCCTCTTCTTTAAAAGTGGATTTCATTGCAAGTGATGCTGGCTTAATTTTGATGAAATGCATCACTGATAGGGAGGGGTCACAGAGTGACATGCCTTGCAGACGGTCATAACCTCATTGTGCAGGAGTTTCTAGAAAATCCTGATTTCAACTCCATGTTAACTGTAGGCCATCACAAATGTGTAGACCTCACCCATTTTGGAAAGGCTTGTGAGCATCTCAGGCACCTGCAGATCCAGAACAAAGTGGCTCAGCACAATATGAAGCTGGAAGTCATCACAAGATGGAACTCACAACTGCACATGACTGAGCGCTAGTACAAGTAGTACAAAGCCATCTCTGAATATCTGGTGCTGCTGCACACAAGCTGTGAGAGTGCCAGCATACCCATGTCTCTGACACCAGCCTGTGAGTAATGGATGGCCTGATCATAATATTAAGGCCTATGGAACATGCAGCAAAGGCAATGCGTGGGGACACTGCCTGCATCAGTCAAGCAATCCCACTACTACTGGTGCTGAGGCACACATTGTTAAAACTAACAGCTGGTGCTGGAGGCAGGTGATGATATGGAAATATTTGCCTTCATGAAACACATGCTTCATGCCTTGGACTCAGTAACCATAGTTCCTGTATTGTGCAGTCTGCAGATTTTAGGATTGCTACTGTGCTGAACCCATGATATATACGTGAACTATTATCAGTACCTGAAATTTGAAGGTGGGTGTGATCAACTCCAAACTTAACCAATCAGCTAATAAGATGGGTACATGGCGCATAGGTGGTAAAGTTACAATTATGTGATTCTCAACAAGAAAGTGATAAATAAAGCAGCTGTGCCACCACCTCACATGGTAAACAGGCTGAAAAAGCACACAAGGTAACAGAAAAAATCAAACTGCAGGCCTTGGAAACCAAGGAATCCTGTTAAAATTAATAATAAAGGCAATTTAGAGAGAGGAACTGTCATTATACTAACATACTAACGTACTAAAATGCCAGCAGAATAGGCCTAACGGTCTTTCACGTCTGCTCGTTTGGTCAGCCCCCGCCCTGGGAGCTGACCTTGCTGCCCCCTCACCTTCTCTGTCTTCTCCCTTCCCAGTTCTGGATATTCTCGCTGTATTGGATTTTGCTTCCAGAACCCTTCCCCTGTACCTGTCCAACCCCCTCTTGAACCCCTCCACTGTCTCTGCCTCCACCAGCCCCCTGGGCAGCGCATTCCATGGCTCCACCACTCTCTCAGTGAAGTAGCACCTCCTCCTTTCTCCCCTGAATTGTCCCCTCTCCAGCTTCCACCCATGCCCTCTCGTTGCCCCCTCCTCCTTCCTTCGAAGCACCCTGACTGCTCCTCCAGTATTTACCCCCTTCATGTACCTGAAGTCCTCTATCATGTCCCCCCGGTCCCTTCTCTCTTCCAATGTGTATGTATTTAGCTCTTCAAGCCTCTCCCCATAGGTCCTGTGCCCCAGGCCCCAAATCATTTTGGTTGCCCTCCTCTGGACCCTCTCCAGGAGTTTAATGTCTCTCTTTAAGTGTGACCTCCAAAACTGCATGCAGTACTCGAGGTGCGGCCTCACCTAGCAGTTATACAGAGGGAGTATCACTTCCCTCCTTCTGGAGGTGATCCCCCTAGCGATGCATCCCAGCATCCTGTTGGCCTTGGCTGCTGCCCTCCTACAAGTCTCTGAGTTTTCCTTCTTGACATCCATAACTACCCCAGGTCCCTCTCAGCCATCGAGACTTGTAGCATTATCAAGAACTCTGTAAAATTCAGGGGAGAAAGGAGGAGGTGCTACTTCACTGAGAGGGTGGTGGAGCCATGGAATGAGCTGCCCAGGGGGCTGGTGGAGGCAGAAATAGTGGAGGGGTTCAAGAGGGGGTGGAACAGGTACAGGGGAAGGGTTTTGGAAGCAAAAACCAGTGCAGCAAGAATATCTGGGACTAGGAAGGCAAAAGCCAGAGAGGGAGAGGGGGGCAGCAAGGTCCGCTCCCAGGGTGGGGGCTGACCAAACGAGCAGACACGAAAGACCGTTAGGCTTATTCTGCTGCCATTTTAGTATGTTAGTAACTACTGGACTGTTTCACTCACCAATCTTTTTAATTTATTTAAAGACATACTGAGCTGACTAGCAACTCATTTCCAGATGCATCCTGGGGGGAAGAGGTGATGGGAGGCAAAGCATAACAGAACAAAACAATACTTATAGCAGAAAGCAAAACATCATAAATAATAAATGGCATACGAGAAGAGATTGAGGGCACTGAACATGTATTCCCTGAAAGACAGGAGGGAGTAAGGGGACATGATTGTGACTTTCAAGTACTTAAAAGGGATAAATAAGGTTGATAAGGAGAGTCTCTTTAAGCTGAGTGGAAACCATAACATGAAGGGGCACTTTCTTAACTTGGAGGGTGGGAGGTTTAGGAGGGAGGTCAGGAAGCACTTTTTCAAAGAGAGAGTGGTGGACACTTGGAATGTGCTGCCAGAAGAGGCCATCCTCATTGAAGACAGTAGGCAGCTTTAAGAGAGGCTGGAATAGATATAGGGGGGAAGGTAACGATCATGGGTAGAGAGGATGGGAGAAGAGGGGAGGTAGGGCAGGGACATCAGCTCAAGCTGTGGACCGTGCAATACAAGCAAACTAGATAGACCAAATGGCCTTCTTCTGCTGGTTTCTTTGTAAGTTCGAATAATTTGCATAGAAAGTAATCAACAACAAATTGGCAACTTTAACATATATATACATTAGACCTGGATAAAGCAGAAGACACAATATTAAGTGCATCATGGGGATATACAGGCAGAGGTGGTGGTGACTAAACAATAGGTATGTGGAAGGGGGTAAGCAGGTGGGGCTAGGGTAGGTTTATAGGAGGAAGGAAAAGACATAGGGGAAAATGGTGGGGGATAGTAAAGTGGAGGAGCAGAGATGGAGAATGGGTGCATTTTCAGGAGGGAGTGATGAAGTCATAGAAAAGTGAGGAGAGGGAGCAAAGGGAAGAGGCAGCGTGGATGATTAGGAGGAGAGAGTTCCATAGTTTAGGGAAATGGTAGGAGAAAGCAGCCTGGCCAACTGAGAATGATCTTGCAGGGAGTGCTAGGGAGTGAAAGCCAGAGCTGCAAAGGGTGTAGGAGGAGGAAGGGGAGAGGACAGAGGTAACAGAAAAAATCAAACTGCAGGCCTTGGAAACCAAGGAATCCTGTTAAAATTAATAATAAAGGCAATTTAGAGAGAGGAACTGTCATTATACTAACATACTAACGTACTAAAATGCCAGCAGAATAGGCCTAATGGTCTTTCACGTCTGCTCGTTTGGTCAGCCCCCGCCCTGGGAGCTGACCTTGCTGCCCCCTCCCCCCTGCCGCTAAGAGGGGAGAGAGCCTAGCCAGTGTTTAGCAATAAAGGAGGAGCAATCAGAGAGGCGCCTGTCTTCAAGCGAGGGAAGAGAGAGGGAGGTGTAGAAGGAGCAATGGTGGTTACGTGGTGGACAGTACAGGGCAAAGTGGCAGAAAGAGTGATAGAGAGGGTCCAGTCTGACTAGTCTGGACTTAGGAGCAGCACCTTATACAATGTCTCCATAGTCAAAAAACAGGGAGAATCATTTTGTGGAGAATGGCTCTGCAGGCCTGCAGGAGGAGGCATTCACAGTTTCGGTATAATTCACCTAATTTTGGCTGCAGTTTTTGTGTGGATGGCATCCACATACCCAGAGAAGTCAAGGTGCTGGTCAAGCCAAATCCCAAGGTACTTGAAGGAGGGAAGTTCCTCGATGGAGGGTCCATCTAAGGTGGAAAGTGACGGGGGGGGTGCAAATATCAGTTGCCATATATTCTAATAGAACATTCAAAGTTTCATAACTGTAGTTACTTCTTTAGGAATTGACATACATCTATAAATCAAAGGTAAACAACTTTCATTATTCTTTTTTAGTTTTAATTATAGATGGCAGGAGCATTTCTTACCAGTCACAATGCTTCCTACAGTTGCATGTGAGGTATTCTTATTACTGTAAGAGTATATCATGCCCTTTGCAACTGTAACAGGTTTCTCACTGACCACTCAAGCTGTCAGCATTTTAAATAAAAAAAATACATATTTTTTAATTTAAAAAGTTAGTTATCTACAATAATTGTATGGGGCTGGTTAGAGAGCCTCTTATAAAAGAGTATAATCTCCAGCATCCTTAGGACCACAGACCTGCTCACCTTCAATTCGCAGTTCTTGTGAGGTGACATTTTTATATGCATAACAGGCCCTCTGACTGGACCCATAAACTTGTAATAAATTTAATGAAACTATTTTTCCAATGTAAAAATTATACTGAAACTGGTGTTGATTATGGACCTACAAGTGGATCAAATTAGTAGTCCACACTAAGGGTAAGTATCTTTCATTTTTAAATTACATCTAATTTTTTATACATCCCTGTAAATAAATATAGCACAACTTTTATTATGTCAGTATTAGACTAGTGGTTCTTTTTTACAAATTCATAGAAATACTTACCAAGGGACACATGTACACTTTTGTTGCCCCTCTCTCAATCATATTATTTTTAGCCCAAAGCATATGTTTCTTGTACGTGGGGTCCAAATTATAAAATGTCCCAATATTCAAATCTAAGTGCCTACAACAAATAAAATAAACCATCATTATATTTTATTGTATCAGAATCATCAGAATTCTAATCCTGATTTTTTTTAAATGTTAATTCCAATGTTTGTAACCTCTATTCACAAAACTGACATCTAAATGTAGGTCCTTAAAAAACTGTCTTTGTAATCTCTTTTGAGGGTCATCATTTTTATGTATCTCTGTATAAACAGAAAAGAAACTTTTTAGCCCAATTTCTAAATAATAAATTTCCAAACTAGAAACTTTAGCCTAAATCACTAAAATTACCAGTAATAGCTTACTCTGGTTCAGTGACAGTTGGCATCCATCTGTATCCCTCTCCCCCGGGATAAGGCTGAAAATAAACATAATTGTCTTGCCATCCTTTCCCAGTCAACAAAAACAAACTAAATAAATTAATTATTGACATAGAATTGCTAAGTATGGACACTAATATCCACTTTGACAACAGGGCTATAGAAGGTTATGGAACACTTGATCAGTGTTTTGTCCACTGCAACAACACACCCCTGATTGCTACACCATTCTCATAAGTGCTGTCGAGTGAGACTAAGTGCATCCTGACTTCTGAACATGGGAAAGTGAAAGTAAGTTTAAATGCATCAATGCAGAGAGACCCTGTTAGAACTGTTAGTGTGCGACTCTGCAGAATGAACGCATTATGTGTGTGCTCCACGGAGCTTAGAGATATTCTTACACCGACCATTTTGGAATAGTGAGTTGAACATAACAAATAGTTATAACTCTTTGAAAAAAGGTTTGTAAAAGCAGTTGTTAAAGGACTTGGCCGATACTGTACATATCCACTGGTAAGAAGTTGATGTCTTTCAGTGCAACATACAACTGCACCACATTGATCTGTTCTGAAACTTAGGGTTTCATTGGGTCACTTTTTCCCTTGATAAAGCTGGGGGACAACCAGCAAAACACCATCGGGAAAATTTATAAAATGTCCAGAGATGAAAATTGATAAAATAAACCAAGTACTGATTTGAAAAATCTTCCCGTCAATTGGTTTTGAATTTATCCATCACTTCTTGCTGCAGTTGAAATTCAATGCCAAAAAGTGTAAGGCAATGAACATAGGGAACAAGAACCTGAGGACAGAGTACTGGATTGGGGGGGGGGGGGTGATTGTGCACGACCTGTGAGGAAAGAGATTGAGGGGTCATCACCAGTGACTCCCTAAAACAATCAAACCAGTATAACAAATCCTACAGTAAGGCAAACAGGATGCTGGAGTGTTTTTGAAGGGGTACTGACAGCAGAAGGATAGAGGTATTACTACCTCTCTATAGGTCACTGGGTAGGCACCTCCTGGAGTACTGGGCCCAGCTATGGAGTCTTCATCTAAGGAAACATAAGGACATGCTGGAGACAGTGTAACATAGAGTGACCAATAGGATTCAGGGCCAGCATGGCAGAACCTATGAGGACCAGCTTACGACACCGAACATCTACTCACTGCAGGTCAGATGAGTAAGGGGAGATATGATAGAGACCTTCATGTTCCTGAAGGTAATGAAATAGGTAAACTGCAAGGAACTATTTAGCACAAGTAGTGTATCAAGTACATGGTGACACAAGTGGAAACTGACAGGGAGATTAAAGAGGGAAGTTATAAAGTTTTGTTTTGCAGAAAGGGTGGTGGAGCCATGGAACAATATGTCAGCTGCTCTGGTGGGTGACAAAAATATCAAAGGTTTCAAACACTGCTGGGACACAGTGAAGGGCTTAGCGGCTGCTCAGGGTGGCAGCAGTAGGGTAGGGAGCATGGGATTAGATAGAGTGGATTAGAACCTTTGTATGGCTGGTTGGTCCTGAATTTGTTAGGGTTTATAGGTAGATTGGACTGACCAATGGTCTTTTTCTGCTGTTATTGTCTGTGTTTCTACCAGCTTATCACATATCCATGAAAAATATTCTCTTCAACTGACAATATAGCCTAGGGGTGACCTTGGGAGTCAGGGGTCAGGGAGTACACAGAGGAAGGAAAGCAACTTCAACAAGACCACCCTCCACTATGACCGTGCCACCTAGAGGCCAGCAGGTAAGAAATACCTTTTTACAATGTACCGTGCACATTCAAGCTTGCCAATAAAATTTATTTAATCTTTTTGTTTTATTTTGTTTCATAACACAAAAAGAATCCATAATAACAATAATACACTGCAGGGTATGGTTTATTATGAATTATGAACTTGGGGATCATATATACATGAAGCTGACTGGCCAAGAGGTTTTTGAAGCCGTGATGATATCAGACTACATCATCACGGCTTCGGAAAACCTCTGGTCACCAGCCTCCTCACTTAATCTTAATCTTCATCTCCCGCAGTCCAGAGTGAGTCAGACTTGTAGTCGGCCGCTATTAAAAAAAAAATTCAACTGTGCCCATAACAGAAGGCAGCACCACTCAACCTGCTAGGAGGAATGACTGTCGAGCTGCCCACAACATCCTCCATATCCTGCCCTAGCATTCCCCACACAAACATTAGCCAACAGCCAGCACTCACAGACCACACTGTATCTAACTAGAAGACAGAATGGCATGAGTCGCGCCTTGACCGATTATTTAAAAAAACAAAATAGGGCTGGCCTGCTGAGGGTTGAGGCGCTAGATGCCGCACCTCGCGCTGCACTGGCGACTCTGGTTCAGGAATGGACTCGGGTCAGTGGGGGTCGGGGGGAAGGGAGGATCGAGCATCCCAACGGATTCTCGCCTCCCTTTGGGGAGGGTTACCATGGGGCGCCTTGCGCACCCGCCTCCTGAGGAAAACCGGTGGAAGCATGGGCTTTCCCAGGCTCTGACAACTCTGTTCACTGGAGTCGGGAAGGGGGGACGCTGTCAGGTGCTTGAGAGAAGGCGTGCGTCAGCACGTTGCCTCTCTGGACGTACATCCTCGTGCCGGTGTCCGAGGGGAGGACTGGGGGAGGAACCACAGAAAATCAGAAAAATGCCTCAGTGAGCCTATATGACGGCCGCTCCCAACAGCCATCCAGATCCAGAACCCACAGGCAGATCTCCACTGTGCAGGTGCTCCGCGAGTAGGTGGAGCAGGTAAGGAGTTACTGGGCACTCTAGGGACAGATACCGTGGTAGTGGACCTAGGAGGGGACTTGAGCAAGGCCTGAAGGAGTGGAGCACTGAGGGGAGTACAGGAGGGGGTATAAATGGGGAAGAAATGCCCCAAAGTAAAAAAAAACAGTAAAGGATCCCACACTGGCCCCCAACTTCTTTTTTAAACACTATTAATGGCCAGCCAAGCAGTAGTTTCAGATTTCCGGGTGGCTTACTAGGAGATGTTCTTCCCATTTACAATGCTGCTTCCTGCTTCCCACAGATAATGTTTAAAAAAAATGCACACATCTTCACTGACCTAGTGGCACCATGTCAAAGGCAAGAAGAACAGAGTTCACTTCCTGGTGCTAAGAGAGACACATAGTATACCCCTACTCCATGAACTCGACCTACAACAGTGCCACCTGCTGTCCACAGCTCTCCAGGAACTATTTTATTAAAAAGTACTCCTCCAACACCTCAGAAAAGACATTTTCAAAAGGATTTAAACAGTTTTCTTTTTTTTTTTTACTGCTAAAACTTGTATTCCTGTTCACAATAGCAATAACTTCTTGGGCAGTTGGATGCACTCAGCCTGCGGCCTCGTGCCCAACCACACGAGGCATGACGATATCAAAACTAAAACTAAATAAATAAATAAAATAAAAATATCCCATGATATACCACACCCTGTCATGTATTATTGCTTAATTAAACCATGGACATAAGTGAACAGCCAATGAAATCATCAGACTGGCAGTGTACCACCAGTGTAAATCCTCTGATAATTAATGGCTGTTGATGAGACTATAATCCAATATGTTCTCTGCAACATAGAAATAAATACAATAAAAATAAAAAAACAAAGCAACCTCTTTAATATTTGTATTTTATTATAGTAAAAAAATGAACCTTGGTATAATCGCAATAAGCCACTAGGAGGATGTGGGTTATCGTGGGTTATACCATGGACATAAGTGAACAGCCAATGAAATGGTTAGACTGGCAGTTTACCACCAGTGTAAATCCTCTAACAATCAATGGCTGTTGAGGAGCAAATGGTGGTCAACTAAATCCTAATCATCTGCAGCATAGGAATAAATATAATAAAAATAAACAAACCAAGCAACCTCTTTAAAAGTTGTATTTTATTATAGTAAAAAAAAAATAACCTTGGTATAATCGCAATAAGCCACTGAGAGGATGTGGGTTATATGGGGATTTACCTTGGCTGTGATTTACCCACTCGGCTGCGCCTCGTGGGCAAACCACTCCAGCCACGGTAAATTCCCTGATAACCCATGCCCCCTCATGGCTTATTGCTTAAATATCATAATTTCTCAGGTGCCTGAAGCACTAAAGCTACTATACATCTTCAATTAGAAGCCACGACAGCTATTATTCAATGGTGACTTCTATTTAAAAAAAAACATGCAGACAATAGAGGTTCAGGAGTTTACAGTCAAAAGTAAGCCACCTTAAAGGAAGAGGAGATGGAGTGGAGTAACACTGTGAAAAGCAAAGGAGTGAGGTAGTGGAGGGGAATTAAGAAGAGCGAGAGGTCAGCATGAGGTTCCTGGTGTGGCATCACAATATAGTTAGAGGTTGGTGAAATTAGCAAATTCTGAATTTGTGGAGTTTTCACAACATTGGTAATATTCTGTTTTCTAGCTTTAAACATATAGCAGCTTAAAATTCAGCAGTTTACGTAATTTCGAAATATAATTTTAATGTTTTTCTGAATTTTCAGAGGCTTATAACTCAGTCATCTTTAAAACAAGAGAAATGAAACACGACACACCTATGTTTGAGTATGGGTAATGGCATCACTCCAAATGCGGTGCAATTTGCACACTTTTAGTTTAAGTAGCTGTTAACTAATTGTAAAATTTCTGAAGGTTTGGAGGCTTATAACTGTCAGTTTTAAAGACAGAGATCTGAAACTTGGTACACTTCTCTATGGGCATTGGGACAGCAAACCAATATAGTGTATGCCAGACAAACACTTTATAAATGAGATGGAAATAACCAAAATTACAATTTTGGCAACATTTCATAAATGTTTCACAGAAATTTCACAAAATTTCTCAGAAGCAAAATCAGATAACTACAATTCCACTGGCAAAGAAACATTTCACACATCCCTAAGCGCAATTTCAACTGATGGTCTAACTCCAGCCCTAAATATTTTTTTATTTATTTAGTTATTTAACCAGGAGTAGCACACTGTAAATAACACCCTGCCTGCTTGTTAATGCATACTGTGTGACTCTGAGCAAGTCGCTTAACCGCCTAGTGCTCCCAGGTCGCCCCAGAAAACAGCCACTTGTGCTTAGTGGGCCTTACCCGGTTACCAAAAGACTAAAAAAAAAAAAAAATAATGCTAACAGTTAGTTAACTGGTTACTGGTTCTGATAGGTAGATAGGGAGTTACTGGTATCGGGTACTTTCGGTGATCATGATGATCATGATAGTGACAGTAAACCATGCTCACGCTATGTGGCTGCTCCAACCACTGAATGCTAAACTCTCCAGGGCAGAAGAGGCATGGCAGCTCTGTGATCGTCATGATGTTGAGGTGAGGAAGGGGAATCTAGCTGGAGTTAAGGTAAGGGAGGGACATCAGGCTGGATTTGAAGTGAGGGAGGGAAATCTGGATTTTTTACAGTTATTCTTTTTATTGACTTTTTTCAACTTTTATGAATACAGATAAAGATATTGAGGTACAGCTTGATTTGAAGTGTTATACAGAGGGTATTCGACAGTATAATAGATCATACACATGTAAAATGCTATTTAACAATATGTTAGCTAGGTCATGCTGATTTGTCTTTCAAGGCGAAACGTTTCTATAAAATACAAAGTCTTGTTAAATAGGAGTAAACAGCAGTGAGACATAAGCAGAGGGATAAGGAGAGGTGGGTAATGAGAGGATAAGAGGTGGTTCACACCTCTATAGAACAGGGGCTGGAGGGTGAAGTCATCTCATGTGTCTGGATTCATTAAATGCCTTCTGTGCCTAAAGGTTGTTGGGAATGAGTCTCATAACTAAACGCAATGCTCCTTTGCCAAGAAGATTACATACCACCAAAGAGAAATGGCATTCTTGTTGGGTGCTCAGGGTGGACAAAATAGGTCTTTACTGTAGGTAGTCATTTGTCCAGAAGCATGGGTTCCAACATACTGCAGAACTTGATCCCATATCAAGTTACAGAGCCCGAGGGCATTTTACAGGTAGTGAGACATTGTGGAGTAAGTAGCAATGGATTCTAGGGAAGTGAGCCATTCTGTTAGTACAGGTATATTTTGAGATCACCGGTGGGGAAGGAGTAACCATTTTGTTTCTATGCTGGCTGATAGGAGCCATTGTCTGTGTGTCCCCAGAATGTAGGATACAGTCTGGGAGACACCCAGTAGTAACAGCTCTGACAAAAGTAGGATTGGGGGTTCTAGAAATCAGGGAATATTGTTGGGTCACCTCAGTTCAAAATGTTTGGATGAACATGCAGTCTGAGCAACAGTCGAGGAGATCTGCCTCCAAGAGTTACACCTCCAGCAGTTATCATGAGACATGAGACCTATATTTTTTAGATGAACAGGGGTCAATAACACTGATGTAGTATCTTGTTCTGAATCATGATGCTGTGAGGGTCAAGGAAGACTTTGTAGGTGAGTTCTCAGCATTGTGACCAGGCTTCACCTGTGATCAAGAGCTGAAGTGCTGTTAGCATTTTTGCCTGGCTTTAGCTGATGGATTGGACATTGTATTACGAATGGTCTTATATATGGGTTCCCTGTGATAGAAAGCACAATTCCAGCTCCACTCACCGCACATGCCTGTAGTAAAACTCAAATGCACAGACAAAAACTGGGCACCATGATAAACACCATGCAAATAATCTTTTGCATGTCCTCCTGAAGATGCATGTTACATGCAAAACCAGTCAAGGTGTGTCCGACCTGTGGGGCAACTCCATTGCTATATTTGAGCACTAGAGCACTTTTTTGAACATTAAAAGATTATTTGCTCAGTGTTTATCATGGTGCCCAGTTCTGTCTGTGCTTTCCATGTGATAACAGTGAAAGCAAAACAGCGAAGGAATTACAGCGAATGCAAAAGGGTGAGGCTGCAAAGAGCAACTGTCAGTATACAGCATCAGTAAACAGCGATCACCAAAAGGTTGACAACACTGTTTCACCCCCTTTGCTCCCTTCCAACACCCACCTTCTATATATAATGAACTCTGGGGGGGGGGCAAATCTTGGGGAGTGGGTGAAAGCAGAAGGTCACCATTTCGGCTATCACTGTTGTTCCTGATCATTCTTTTGCCATTGCTGTTGCCATTATTTCTTCACAGTTATTGCGGTCACCCTTTGGTTTTTGTTTTTATCATGGGATGTTATATCTGTTACCAGCTAGGCCGCAAGCAAGCTTGATGCAGGAAACCTAGCTGGATTTGTGGTGAGGGAGGGGAATCAGGCTGCATTTGATACCTGAAAGCCATTCCCTGAATCTTCAATTATGAGCCTTGACTTATAGCCACAGCTTCTAATGGAGATTGGCTTTTATTTCAAACTTTGATTTTGATAAGCGTCTTCTACTAGAGGGTGACTGCACATTGAGTGTGACTTCTAATTGAAGATATACATTATGCCTCTTGTCTTACTCTGAACCTGTGTTATGACAATATCCTATGATACATCATGCTCTATTGTGTATTACTTTTGAAGTATAAAGCATGGTTGAAAAATGGATCACTGTAATTGGCTGTCAGTATTCTAAAAGGGTTAGGTTAATGATAGGAATACCTCGTGTATTTGACAATAGAAAAATATAGATATTTTACTATATAAACCTTCATTTTAAACATAAATGAAAATATCTTAGTCTAATAATAGCATTGCTCAGATCTTGGTTTACTTTCACTAATTTAATCCTAGAGGTATAAGGCCCTCAGATGTATCTCATGGCAAATGACACCTCCTCCAGTACTGATTAACTGGTGATACAATATGTCTAATCCTGATTGTACCTTAATGCATAAATAAATGCCTTTCCAAATTTCAGGACACTTTCCAAATCACAAAGCAAACAAAGAACTGAGACAAACTGAACAATAACAGACACATGCAAGCAAATCAAACTTAACAGATATGGTAATAAATAATGTAGAGAGTAGCACAAATCAGGTTTATTTGTTTTTTTACTTATTTCATTGTTTGAAAACAATACCTTTAAATGCTCTTTTTCAAAGGTTCGATGTCAAGTACAATACACAGTAAACAGTATAACAGAAAGGAGAGTATAACCTTAGTGAAATATATTACCTAGGCATAAACATTACTGGGAGAAACATCACATAAAACTTTGCCACATAGGCCTCGATGCCCACGCCCTCAAATGGGTAAAAAGCTACCTCTCTGGTCGCACTCAGAGGGTCAGATGGCAGGATAAACTCTCCAAACCTCAGTCCCTAAAGGATGGAGCACCCCAAGGGTCTATACTTGGGCCTCTTATGTTCTCGCTGTTTGTAAATAAACTGCACAAACACTGTGAAAGCAGCAACACAATCCAATATGCGGATGATGCTGTTATCTACAAAACCTCAGACAACCTGGATGACCTATGCATTTCTCTCCAAAAGGATATTCACATCATAGAGAGGTGGCTCATCAAGAACAAAATGGTCCTTAACACCAATAAAACCAAAGCTATGCTGTTCGGACCAAGAGCCCTTGGACAAGATAGATCAAAACTACTCCAACTCTCATCCCTGGAGGGCAACAAGCTGGAAGTAGTCCCCTCAACAAAGTACCTCGGCCTCACCTTTGACCAAGGTCTCACGTTCAAACAACATGTGGACCAAGTCACTAAAGTAATCCATACAAAACTCGGATTACTATATCGGCTCAAGGAACTGTTAACCCCTGAAGCTAGGACTGCTATTACAGCGAGTGTCCTACTTCCAACACTATTATATGCTGCCCCGGTCATTCAGGGTATCACAAAGCTGGAGTACAGTAAATTACAGACTCTATACAACAAGGTGGCCCACTTTGCCACCTTATCCCACTCTAGGAGCCACCACTGTGAAGCGTTAGCAAAAGCAACTAGCCATCCTTCGGCTTCGCCTCAGTTACCCCGTACTCTGCCTGGCGAAGAAGATAATTAGTCTCTCACATCCCCCGAGTCTTGGGGGACTCCTCTCAATAAAAAGAAACCAGCGCAGCCTTAGGTCCTCGGGCCAAACATTGCTAGAGGTCCCCAAGGTTAGGACTAAGGCAGGCCAGAAATCTTTCTCGCATGCTGCCCCTTCCTTGTGGAACAACCTCCCGTTGGAGGTATGAGAAAACCCATCAGTGCAGTGCTTCCACACTAGACTTAAGACTCATCTTCTATCAACAAGTGTATGCCAGTGCCACTGCACCTGACACTAACAAAATGACCACAACTAACTAAAATATCCAACCCCCCCAACAATGTAGCACTAACTTTCCTCCTCTCTCTGAACCATCCCAATGCTCTTGAACTATGTCACCTAATGAATCCACAATACTGTCTCACTAATTTGTAGGACAAATGGAGAATGTAATGAATAACAACTTACCAGCTAGATATACAGTATGTAACCCTTATGACTACTGCTATGTGTAAACAGCCGAATACTGTATACCCATGATAACCTGTATATGCAAATGTTTCAACTGTTTATAATATCATGTACTGTTATTCCTGGGTCGCCCCTGAAAAAGGGACCTTCGGGTCCCAGTGGGTCTACACGGTCATCAAAATTCAATAAGTAAATAAATAAATAAATAAAATAACAAAATCTGGTCAGAGCCAAAACGTCTGCAGGATTTGACCTGATAAGGAATAAATTTAGTGTGCATGACCCATGATACTAGATGTGTTCTAATCTGCTGGGCTGCAGCTGTGGTGCTGTCAGGTTCATGTCAAGGTGCAAAGTAAACAGCAGCACCACTGAGCTGTTTCACACACTGTTAGCAAGGCAGGTAAAGCAAGCAGTAATGACTAATACCAGGACTTACTTTCCCATTGCTCCCCCCCCTCCACTCACCTGTGGAGCAACAAAACCAAGATCTTGTCCAGCTGACGAGAGAAAATTCCCCATCAGTGACATGCAAGTTGCCTGCCCAGACCAGGCTCCCTGCCGGACTGGTGCAAGTTGAAGAATTAATTGACAAAAGCAGTGATCTCATGGAGTCAGAAATTGGTGAATTGTTATATCTAGAGGCATGTCTGTACTGGGTGGTGGGAGGTGTGTCAAAAGGGAGTGAATAACTGCAGAATTACACCAGGATATGGGGTGTTTTGAAGGTTTTCTTCGTGGTGTCCCTTCGGAGTCACTCCTCAGCTGAATACTGAATCATAACCAGATGAATACAATTACAGCTTGGGGATGTCCAAGGCAGAATAATATGTTCATGTTGAATACTTGAGATTGACAAGTTTTACAAAGCGGGTGACTTAGTAAGCACCAAATCATCCATTCAGTTGATCTTTTTGTACAAGACAAATACACCTGTTATCTATCATACAAATTATAGTGAGATAATACCGTCTAACATTATTCAGAGTAGTTCAAATGTTCCAGGTTAAATTCGGGTTAGTCACAAAAAAGAAAAAAGACATTCCTATTAGTAAGGGGAAATATAGCCTGTGAAGGAACTCCATTCTCATTCCTTGATTTTCTGACCTCGGTGCCTGCCTTTTCTGTGACCCTAACAAGTTGCTCGTTCCGCGGAGATCTGGCGCCATCTAGTTGTCAAATACGGAATTGCACAGTGTGGCAAAAACTCGTTCTGCACAATTTCAGGAGACGCATTTGTCAGGAAGGAATCGCTGGGGAACTCCTCTACACAGAAGGCACAGAACAGGGTCTTTATTTTACTGCACAAGGCCAACATTTCACAATGTATCAACTATCCTACTCAAGTACTTAATGTGGAATTTTGACAGTGGAAAGTATTTCCTGCCCACACTGACCGTGACATGGCTGTGTTGGTAACTAGAATTATAATAGAAGCAAACATTATCAACAAGAAGTCTTGTACGGAGCCTTTTTTGGAACACTGAACTGGTGTTTTCTTGCCTATGTAGGGAGTTGTGCCAGAAAAGCCATCAAAGAAACAGTAAGCTATGAAAACCCAGCCATCAGTAATGGCTTACTGCACACCTGTCTCCATTCACTTAGCAGTGCTGCAGACATGAGCAAAGGGGAAAAATATATACATAGTACACAATCAAAAGAAGTTTGGGATTCTCTAATTTGAGCCAACAAATCCATGGGTCCCTTAATTTCTGCAAAATGTAGCTGTTTGAGACCTTTGTGTGTGTTTGGGGGTTGGAGGGTATTTTCAGTACATGCAGCGCTCTGTCTTACATTCACGGAGGGATAATACTATGAGGGGCAAGTAAGGCTTTAGTCAGTTGGAGTCATATCACTTTAAACTGAATATTACTGAAAATGCTGAAGTGCTCTAAAATTGTACTATTGCAAACAATTACTGTACTAGGAAAATCCTTAATACTAATGGCAAAGACTTCCAGTTGGCACAATGAAAAACATTTCATTCAGAAAGCCTAGATTTCCAAGGCATTTCATATTAAGACAGGTTAATAATAAATGCTAATATTCTAATGGAACCGTTGTGTAATGAGTGACCAGGAAAGATGGAAACTGTAACTAGAAACTGAAAATGCCTAGGTCAAGAATTGATTACAAATTTCTATGCAACATAAGCAATCCTCCCCTTTATTTCTTGCTTAGCACTAAGGATGCTTTCAAACTGTGGCTGTAAATTCAGATAACGATGTTAAGTCACTTGACTAGCGTATTTAATTCCCATTAGGCTTGAACCGACAACCTTCACGCCTCCAGTGCAGACCACAACTTCTCAACGATACCCCAAAAGTGCTGTACAAATGCAGAAGCGGGCAGAGAAAATGTCATTGCCATTTGGGAGAGTGGGAGATTAAAAGATGCAAGACTAAGCCAGGGAGACAATACTAATTTTGCTCCTCTCCCATATTATCTATTTGAACATGACCTGCAAATCAAAGGAGGGCTAGCACACTATGAGGGTGACTTGTAGCTCCTGACACTGCTTGGCTTGTGGCCAGTACTTTCATGCTTTACTTTGTGGGGCTGGTAAAATACCCGCTCTCATACTGCTCGCATCCATTCTTCCGAGTTCCCTTTCCCCTCGTAAGGTGGCAGGCGCACGTCTCCATGGAGCCAATAGACTGACAGCGTGCATCCGCCCCCAAACCTTTATAGATATGCTGTCAATGGGAGAGCCTGCAACAACTGAAATCCCCGATTGCTGAATGAACGTAACGCAGCATCAATTTTTTTTTTGTAAATAAGGTAGGAAACAGATTTAGGCACACTAGCTCTTAAAGTTTAGTCATGCAAGGTTTAGTAGCATCACCAAACATGTCATTTGGGCTATATTTGGGTGTCAGTAGGCCTGCCAGCTATTTTGTTCTATGATCATGGCTTTCGTTTATATGGTTCTGTATTAAATACCATTCAGTTGTACGTATAATATTAAATGCCTTATTAAACTATCAGTTCATCAGTGATTACATTCTTTACATTTTATTTACAGTATATGCCGAATTGGGCCTTGTAAAATGTTTATTTGTATCAGGGAATGTTACAAGAAAAAATAGCTGAGCCTGCAATGAGTGTGGGGAGGGTGTGGAGGCGTACAGCGCAAGACTGTGGGAGGGTTTGTCTACAACTGTAGTAAACTCTGTGTGGGGCGGAGTTAGGGTGGGTTAAACATACTCTGTGTGGGGAGGGCACCTCTGGAGACATGAAGCGGCAAGAAAAATAGGGCTGTTTAACTACCATGCCTTATACAGTCAGCGTAGTACTTGGGCTGTGCTCCCTGTGGAAGAAATACTGTTGTGCGGATGGAAAACATGACGTAGGTCCTTTTCTGATGCAAAACATCTGAAGGCTCCACCCACTGCAGACATAACGATCTACCAGATTGACACTGTGGAACCTTCTCTTTTGGAGTTTCGGAATGATCCTTCCATAAGTCCAAAATAGTGCACTCACTCCCTGGCTCCTCGAGGGAGTGTTATTTTGCCCAGCAGCACATGGCAGCTTATTCTCTCATCTTTACAAACAACGATCTGGACTTCAGTATCTCTGTAAATAAATCAGGGGGAAGGGTTCACTCCAAGCCCCACACCGGTGCACCTGTTTCACCTAGCGGCACAAAGCAGCTTGTTCCACACCATGGGATTCAATCAGTGGTTGAAAAACTGGTGTGGAGCTCAGGGATTTGGCTTCATTGGAGACTGGGGATCCACCTGGAGTAATGCAAGCCTATACTGGCATGATGGGATGCATCTGTCCAGGAGGGGAACCAGGATCCTAGGTGATAGGTTTAAATGCTTCATTGGCAAGCATTTAAACTAGCCAAGGGAGGCACTGAAAGGAGCAGGAAAATCTTAGCCCCACAAAAAATCACGGTAAGTGCGGTAAACACCAAATAAAGAGGTGTCGATAGGGAGAAGGGCAGGGGTAAATGGAGAAAGTGACAAAGGCAAGAAGGACAGAGATGGGGCAAAAAGGAGTAAGGCCATCAGGAAATGGAGGGTAATGAGTACCAATGCCTGTAGTCTGAGCAACAAGCTCCCTGAGCTGGTGGCCTTGATGGAAGAGGGATGCCTGGATATCGTAGCAGTCACAGAAACATGGTACACAGAAAACCAAGACTGGGATGTTAACATACCAGGGTACATAACCTACAGGAGAGACACGCAGGGGAGAAGAGGGGAGGAGTAGCTCTCTATGTAAAGGAAGGGATAAAAGCAACTGAAGAAAAGAGTAAACAGGGAGGAGAGGAGGCACTGTGGGTCACCTTGGAGACTGGAAAGGGCACCACAATCCGCACAGGGGTTGTGTACAGACCCCCATGTCAGGGGGAAGGAATGGACAAGGATATGATAGAAGGCATTCTTAGAATGGCAGAGAAAGGGAGATACTGTTGATGGGAGACCTGAATATGCTAGATGTTAACTGGAGCACATTTGCTGAGGCCACATCCAAGAGCAGGGCCATTCTTGATGCCTTACAGGTGGCAGGCCTCAGACAGCTAGTTTTGGAACCCACTCATGAGGGAGCAATCTTAGACCTCATACTCTCAAACGGGGGCAGTGAGAGGATCTCAGATCTAGAAGTGGGTTGCCATCAGGTAACAAGTGACCATCAAACAGTGTGGTTCACGTTAAACTCAGCTACAGAGTCAAGCCATACAAAAATGAGGGTACTGGACTTCTGGAGGGCTGACTTTGGCAAGATGGGAGAGTGTCTCAGAAAAGCACTAGCAAACAGGCTAGAAGGAGGTGTGGAGCAACAATGGGAAATCATCAAAACTGCCATCACAGAGGCAGCAAGCCTTTGTGTGAAGCAAATAAACAAACAAAATGAAAGAAAAAGCCACTATGGTTCTCAAAAGAGGTGGCTATGAAAGTCAGGAAGAAAAAGATAGCATTCCGGAAGTATAAGGAAACACAGAAGGAGCAGGACAGAGAGCTGTACCAGTTAAGGCAGAAGGAAGCAGGGAGGGAAGTCAGAATAGCAAAGGCCCAAACTGAGGAAAAGATAGCCAACTCGGTTGAAGGGGGATAAACCTTTATAGGTAACATCAGCGACGTGAGAAAGACAAAGGGCGGATAGTGAGGCTGAATAGAATGAACGGTGGGTAGGCAGAGGGGACAGTGAAAAGCAGGATACTGAACAAATATTTCTGCTCAGTATTCACAAAGAGGAGGGGAAGTGCCTAATCCAATTAACAGAAGCACTCTTGATAGGGGGTCGATCCCAGTCCTTTCACAGAAGAAAGGGTTCTGAAAGAACTCCTAAAACAGATGGTGGACAAAGCAATGGGGCCTGATGGAATTCACCCCAGAATTCTAAAAGAATTAAGGGGGGAACTAGTGAAACCACTGGCTACACTTTTTAATAAATCATGGAAGGATGGTGTGGTACCCGAGGAATGGAGGAAGGTGGATGTGATTCCCCTTCACAAAAGTGGGACCAAGACAGAGGCAGGAAACTACAGACCTGTCAGTTTGACCTCTGTGGTAGGGAAAGTGATGGAGTCACTTCTGAAGGAAAGAATAGTTGAGTACCTAGAGGCCAATGGGGCACAGGACCCAAGGCAGCATGGGTTCACAGTGGGAAGGTCATGTCAGATGAATCTAATAGATTTCTTTGACTGGGTGACCAAAGTAGTAGACCAGGGAGGGGCTGTGGACATGGCCTACCTAGACTTTAGCAAGGCATTTGACACAGTCCCACACAAAAGATAAATAGTCAAATTAACCAGCCTGGGAGTGGGTCCCAGGGTGGTAGCCTCGGTAAAACATTAGCTGGACAACTGGACACAGAAGGTAATTGTAAATGGAGTCCACTCTGAAGAAAGAGGTGTAACTAGTTGGGTACCACAGGGTTCAGTATTGGGTCCAGTCCTTTTAATGTCTTCATAAGTGACATTGCAGAGGGACTGGAAGGAAAAGTATGCTCTTTGCAGATGACACAAAGATCTGCAACAGGGTTGATACACAAGGAGGCATGGAAAGGATGAGAAGGACTTGCGAGGTTGGAGGAATGGTCAGAAGTATGGCAGCTAAGTTCAATGCAAAGAAGTGCAAAATAATGCACCTGGGAAACAAGAACCCAGGGAAGAAAACACAATGGGGGTAGTAACAACAACAAAAGGAAAGGGACCTGGGGGTAATCATATCAGATGACCTTAAGGTTAGCAAGCAATGTGAGATGGTAATAGGGAGGGCTGGGGGTATACTGGGATGCATAGGAAGAGGCATCAGCAGCAGAAAACAGGAAGTCGTTATCCCTCTGTACAGACAATTGGTGAGACCCCATCTGGAGTACTGCATCCAGTTCTGGAGATCCCATCTCCACAAGAACATAGACAGGATAGAGACAGTCCAGAGGCTTGCAACTAAAATGGTGCAGGGTCTGCAAGAGAAGCCGTATGAGGAGAGACTAAAGGAGCTTAATATGTATACCCTTGAGGAAAGAAGGGAGAGGGGGGACATGATAGAAACTTTTAAGTACCTCAGTGGAATCAACAAAGTCCAAGAGGGTAGCATCTTTCAGAAAAAGAGATGTGCAAGAACAAGGGGACACAATTTAAAGATAGAGGGGGCGGTTCAGGGACAATGTGAGGAAGTATTATTTCACAGAGAGGGTAGTGGATGCATGGAAAAGCCTTTCTGAGGAGGTTGTGGGGTCTAAAACTGTGGGAGAATTCAAGAATGCATGGGACAGACATAAGGCAATTCTTGTGGGGGGTAGGAAGAAATAGGCTGTTGGTTAACTAGGATCTGCGGCCTATCCTGTAGGTAGGGAAATGGGCAGACTAGATGGTCCAAGTGGTCCTTATCTGCCGTCACAGTCTATGTTTCTTGTTTCTTTATTTCTATCATCTTTACACACCAGGCTCTAGATTTCAGCATTTCTGTAAATAAATCAGGGGGGAGGGGAAGGAAGCAATCTCTCCCAAAAGTCCCAACCAAGCAATTTAAATTTAGAAAAGCTTTTCCTTTTCACAGACGTATTGATGTCTAATGAATTCATATTTGAGGAACACAACAAATATCAGGTTTAGCCTAACATAAACAACAAGTGGTGGGGGAGGGATATTCTCCCTGATATTCCACCCAATCACTATATTGGACTTATCTGAGCCATATGGTGTTCCCCACGAAGTGAAGGAAGTGAGGAAGATGAGCCATAGCTTACCAGAGTTAATGCCCACGGTGATAACCGCTTCAACCACCCACAATAGCTTTCCGTGAAATAACTTTTCCATGAAACAGCTTTCTGAGGCAGTGACAATTTTAAACACACCAACTACTCATAGTAGCTTTCCATTTCCATACCAACAACCATGGTGACAACTTCAAATACTTTAAACATCTGCAGTGATTTTGTGTTAGAAGCAAACAACTGCGTAGCATTCCGTTCCTCAATGCATCAAGGTGCATGAGGGCAGCGCTGTCACTGCAGATGTTTGAAGTATTTGAAGTTAGCTCCATGGTTGTTGGTATTCAACATGGAAAGCTATTACAGTAGTTGTAGTGTTTAATTGCCATTGCCACAGAAAGCTGTTGCGGGTGGTTAAAGTGATTATCACTGTGGGCATTCACTCTGCTAAGCTATGGCTCATATTCCTTACTTTCTTTACTTCGTGGAGAACACCATATGACTCAGATAAGTCCAAAACAGACTTTTCAAACTGACTATTTTTATGAAAAGCCATTGCATTTTAAACATCAAAAGTGAGCAGAAGTTGTATCTCTTTGGCTCAGCTGTTTGTTAGTGGAGACAAAATATTTTTTAAGTCAGAGGTAAAAGACTGAACCTTCGGAGACCATGCTATTGTTTAAATATTACTACTTTAAAACAGAGCAGCAGACACACAGATTAGAAAGGAGTATAATTTATGGACTCTGACTGATTGGGTGTTAGAGAAAATTTCTCTGCGATGGGTGTGGGGAGGGGGTGGAGGTGTACAGCGCGAGACTGTGGGAGGGTTTGTCTACAACTGTAGTAAACTCTGCATGGGGCAGAGTTGGGGTGGGTTAAACATACTCTGTGTGGGGAAGGGCACCTCTGGAGACATGAATCGGCAAGAAAAATAGGGCTGTTTAACTACCATGCCTTATACAGTTAGTGTAGTACTTGGGCTGTGCTCTCCGTAGAAGAAATACTGTTGTGCGGACGTAAAACATGACGTAGGTCCTTTTCTGATGCAAAACGTCTGCAGGCTCCGCCCACTGCTGATATAAAAAAAAGAGGAGATAAATACAGAAAATGGGTTAAATATAAGAAAAAGTGTGTTAACATCATTTTCCAAGACATATCACAAGGCTCCTTAAATGGCAACAGTTCTAATTATCCAGAATTAAAATTGTTAATGTTCGACTGGCTAGCTAGCAGACCACCATTACTCCTATAAACTACATCACTATTTTTGGAACAACATATTAAGCATTTAGTTACAAAAGAAAGTTATTATGCAACATTTTAGATAGGAGCTGGTTTTAAAAAATAAAGTGTGGGGTTAAGCATTGAAACTCTCATAATGCAGTTCTCTCAGAACTCTAATTTTCCTGTTACACTTTAAACAGTTACTTTCTTAAATGAAATACTGTTAAGAACCATAGTTTTATTTGTTTGTGTGTTTGTTTGTTTTTTAACCTTTGGCCTTTAGACAATACCAATCCAATCGGTATAGAACCTTTACTGAATGGCTTCCCTAGCTGATGTACAAAGAGTAGGTAATGTGGAAAAAAAAAACTAGTTCTATAGGATCAGGCTAAAGCCAGCGAAATAACAAAAAAGTATTTACCAAACTCATCATCATAATAATAATAATAATATCAGTGAGTCACATCAAATATAAGGGCATTCCCCCACTCCTCAGCCATTATTCCATGGGCGAGATCAAAAAGGCTGAGAGATTCTGAAACTTAAAAAAATATACTTTTTTTGAGTCCCATGAGATCTCTGTAAAAAGAGCTCGTTTGTGTATAGTGTTGTTTCCTGATAACAGTTCTAATTATCGGGAATTAAAATTGCTAGTTTTGGACTGGCTAGCTATAAGTTCACTATTACTCCTGTAAACCACGTCACTATTTTTCTAACAACCCTCCCCCAAATGGAAATTCATTAACAATGTTTAATCCTCAGAGGAATCCTCAGTAAAACAGTCCGTTTTCGTATAGTGTTCTTTCCTGGTTTATTTTCTTTGTCTGCCTGTATTCATCGTTGATTTTACAACAAACCCAAGAAAGAAAAAACACTGTTCCATCAATTTATTTCCTCCACCTTGGGGATACCCTGTCACCCCCTTTTCTTGAAGATATATGGCTAGTTTAAGCTTGAAGGTGTGTCGACTGAAGCCACTTGTTCTAGAAGCCTATTCTAATCTCTTATGACAAAGAAAGTTTCATAATCCTTTGTGTTCCAGTTGGGCTCCCCACTGAAATCAGGATAGAAGAACAAGGCCCATCTTTGTAACATGAGCAGCCATGCTCAAATTTTCAAGTTTAACTAGTTACCTCTCAACTGCTATGGATTTGGCATAGCGCTATGATGTTTAGACTGAAATTTACCCTTGCTCCTCAAAGGATTACTGATGCTTTTAATGTTAGAGCTATTTCTGGACACATAAACTATTAAATCATTGAACTAACTTGATAGAAACATTCCTTAATACTAAATATATGGGGCCACTGTTTGTAGACATATTATTCTTTACAGTAGTAAAGTAATACACATTATAGCCATTTGCTCCAGATTTTGAAAGCCATTGATACGAATTTTAATCCTGAGCGGTTGAGTGGTATGCTAGCTGTCTTCACTTCCTCACTTTCGAGAAATAAAGAGACATTTCACTAATAGCTATAAGGAAGTGCCCATTAGAAGGGTTTACCTATCCAACAAAAAAAATCCTTCCTCAATGCTTTACCTTGACAGTGTGTTTTAATGTGTGTAGAATCACAAATGAATGAAGTCCAGCTAGCTAAAGGTTGCTTTAAATCTTTGAGGCGTTTTCACCTTAGGAACTGTCTCTTCGTTTGTTTGCTTGTGTGTTTGCTTGTCCATTTCCTTGGTTGTCTCGTTCCTTTGAATGTCACCCAATCATGTTTTTATCTTATATGTATTATATATCCTCTCACAAGGTAAAACCTCAAATTAAGTAGCTCCTAAAACACATTAGGATTAACATGGTTAATGAATTTCTAGTTACGGGATTTTTTCAAATGGTAAAGTTGATGCGGAGTGTTAATCCTTGATGTCATACTTCAGGGCCAAATGTTTAATATCTAGTGGCCAATACCTTATCTAATGTACATATTAATGAATACACCTAGAATATTACCCTAACGACCTTTGGCCTCTAGAATACAGTTTTAGTGCCCAGGGCATTCGATGATGTTCGTTGGCCTCTCCTCGTGAACTTCTTACACCCTAAAATTACATTAATGGGCGAATATGCCCCCATGCCTTTTAAATCCATCACTTTTTAAGCACTGGCATTCTGCGAGGGTTATATACTAATGAGGATTACTATAGCCCATATTGCAAAATGTTGCTATTTAATGGCAGTCTAAATGGGTTTGTTGTGTAACCTTTTAAGTCGCCTAACTGTTCCAAGCAAATATAAATGTCATTTGGTTGAAACCAAATATTCTGTGTTATCCTTCATAAATCAAGAAGAGCATTACTTTTTAAGTGACCCTCTACTTGTGTAAAGGGTTTGCTTATACTGTGTTAATATCAGCACAATGTTCAAAGTTTTCTGAAGTTCAGTGCATCTACTCCCATTAAAATGACTGTATCTATTTTCCTCCAGGAGATTTACAAAGTGTGACAACATCACCAAGAGACTTAAAAACTGCTGGGAAACATCCAGGAATTTTGAATTTGAGGAAATGGCAGAACTTATGGACTTGTCTGATTTAAATCCCATATTGATATAACTTGACTACCTCAGATACGGAGTAAGGTTACTTAATTGCATGTGTGCAAATGTTCCTCAAATTCTGAGAATATGTATGCTGCATGTATGAAAGTAAATCTATTCGAGTATAGCTTTCATGTCATCTGCAGTGTGAAGAGAATATTCTTCAGTTGATGGTTTCCGCCGCGACTGCCACCTAATTCCCCACACATTTAAGTTTTGTTCAGTCACAGCCTTAAACAAAAGTTGTTACATGGTCGAATAAAATAGGTCTTGTGGAAGTGCTTCATAATAATCTCCCCCAAAAGTAGTGGTATTCATTACAGCTCCGACTATAGCTACCAAAATAACCCACTGGAGCTCCAGGATGTTTGAAAAGTTTGTTGGTATTTCGCAGGGGGAATGGTGTTGATTCTGAAAGAATAAAAATAACTTATCCCAACCACCTAACATTTAATTCTTTGAACTGAGCTTTGCTAATGGTGAAACTGGTATATTTTTTCTTCAACATACCTTAGGAAGAAGGGAGGTTAGTACCTGCTTAGCAAAATTTGTCAGTTACCATGTAGTAAACTCCATGTGGGGTGGAGTTGGGGTGGATTAACCATATTCTGTGGGGGAGGGCACCTCTGGAGACATGAAGCGACAAGAAAAATAGGGCTGTTTAACTACCATGCCTTATACAGTCAGCGTAGTACCTGGGCTGTGCTCTCCGCAGAAGAAATACTGTTGTGCGGATGGAAAACATGACGTAGGTCCTTTTCTGATGCAAAACGTCTGCAGGCTCTGCCCACTGCAGAAGTAAAAAGTGGAGCAGAACTACAACAATGCTTAAACAGTGTAAGATTGCTACAATATTATGTTCAGTTAACAAATAATCACATTCAAGGGAACTTTAGCTTAATGCAGCATCGAGTGACTGAAGCATAGGAGGAACACAAGGATGGAAGAGCAGCAGCCTGGAAATGGGCTTTGTTTTAGGTATAAGCAAAGGAAGCAGGGAAGGCAAAACAGTAAAAGGGGGGGGTGGCAGCGGGGGGCGGTAGCTAGCACTAGGCCGGTCCACCAGGAGACGGAGTTCCAGTAAGTGCAAGGCAGAAAAGAGTTCAGGCCAGAAGAGAAACTGGCCAGGACAAACCCATCAACTGGTAGGACAACTGAAATGATAGGCAGGTAAGAAACGCACCCAATATGGGACAGATAAAGTATGATGGGCAGGAGGGGAATGGTTCCGGGTACACCAGTGGGTGTGTTTAACTATAGCTCCCGTGTCCACTGGTTTATAAATTCCATCACCCACAATTAATCGGGGAAGCCAACTAGAACAACTAGGTTTATAAAAGAATAGTAACCGAGTGTACAGAAGGGGCTAACCTTATTGACATAGGCAAGTGACTGTGGCAGCCACCGCTAAAGCCTGATCCCCAGCAGATTTTTACTGGGATCTCAATCCAACCTATGTTTATGGGATGTAGATCCCTAGATTTGTATTTGAGTACAGTAGGAACTGTGAAGTGTGGGATAACAAGGAGGACGCTTGCTCAACTTTGTTGAAGATCCAGGAAACAAATTTATTAACAAAAATTAACTGTACACACGCACTTATCAGCAAAGAAAACAAAACCAAATGAACTATATAAAAAAAATTAACAACACTAGAATAAGCTAGTGTAGTTCCTTCTTGGAGGTCAGCACTCGTCTGAACCTCACAGACTATCTGTCTTTTTAACATAGGTTCTCTGTATATATACAGGACAGGGGTCAGGTGACCATTAAGCCCTTCCCCTGTACCTTTTATGAAAGTCTTTCTTACTTTTTATCACTTATTTCATTATTTTAAACACAGCATTACAACATTATATGCATTAAATGATCCTCATATCTTTTACATCTCATTTTCTTAAAGATCCTGCATTATAACAATATTTTTAATTCTTGGAAAGCACCTCCCCTTTGATGACTCTATAAATATATTCAAAAAATGGCCGGCCAGCTCCTAGATAGGGGCTGTAGAGAAAGCAGGACACATCCCACGGTAAGATCAATACTTGATTTTCCTTCGTGTTTTTTAACTACCTAAAATTCACTGCAAATGAGAGGAAATGATTTCGGGAGCTCTACAGAATATAGCCCACCTAATTTTAAAAGGAAAATCCTTTTTCTAACAAATTTACGGAAAGAAAATTACCTTCACGACCATGTGCACCTCCGTGAAGGAGCTTAAAGCAAACGCTAGCGTACGCGCGGTTGTGAAAGGTTCAAAACACCAAAAGCTTATTTTTTTTAAAATTAAAATTACCCTCAGAATAAAATTACTCTGCCTAAGACAGTTGGGATGTATCCTCTTTTATTGTCATACAAAAACTAAACAGTCCGTAGACAAGAAGCGCTCTCGGTTATGCTCAAATGCGTACACAGTCAAAATAATATTCGGTGGATTTTCTTTTAAACACAAAAGGAGTATCGGCAAAATTAGCAGACTGAGTGTTGTCAACATCAAAGGACTGTGCAGCATAAAAGAGTACCAATAGTATATGGCTTTTTATACACATTCAAAACTTTTACTCTGTGCGAAACAGCCGACGCACCGAATGCCCTGAATGGAAGCCCATAAATTCGGAATTTGCATTGGACTCCTTCTGACATTGTTTGAATGGCAGATTGCCGATTCTACAGGAACAATACCCATGTTAAATTAATTATTAACTTTCCGTCTTTATTAAAATAAAATTTTGTTTTCAACATTACATTTGCATATCCTCGGGGGGGGGGGACAAACCAACAATATCAGAATCACAGAAGAGACAACGGAACAAGTAAGACTACGTGGTACAATATTCATACAGGTGGCCAGCCTGTGTATATTACCAAAGACTTGATAGAAGAAGTAAGGGAAAGTTAAGGATAGAGTGCTGTTGCAACAGACTGATTTCTTTAAACTAGGAAAGAAAAAGACAGTGGGGATAACACATGAAAGAGAAATAAAAAAAAAAATTCTTTGTGAATCTGATATAATTTAGGTTTTGTCCTTTTACAGGAACATTAATGGAAGGAGCCACTTGCCACAATTTCAATAAAAGACACATTAATGCAGGCAGTTCCATTTGTATGCACACTGTTAGGGACTGTAATATTTGTTATTTCACAGATCGTTTTCAGAAAATGAATGATATGCTTTAACAGACTGCAGGAAGGCAAGTTGAGCAGTACTGTATTTAACTGTCTTTTTGTAATTCCATGTAAAGAAGGACTAATCAAGCAGTTGTACCTCATGTTCAGTGGAGAATGCAGTTCTCTTGCTTTCCTTGATGCAGACATGCAGCATACTGAGTACACAGGACTCCTCATACCTTTTAGCTGCACCCACAGTGCCATTTAGGACCCAATTTCAGCACAAATCTCAGCAAGTAACACTTCAGACAGCTCAGAATATCTGGAAAAGACACAGGAAAGTTGTATACAAGTACAGCTGAAAGTTGCTATGCTTAGAACAAGTAAAAAACAGCATAAAATAGGAAATCAATTTGGACTAAACGAAAATGTGCATATAGTAAGAAAAATGAATACTTCAGAATTGTTTACCAGTGTAACCGGACAGAATTTCTGTCAGCTTGGCTAAATGTGCCTAAACATTCAGACAAACAAGCATTTGTCAATGCTGAATGTTTGCTTGCAGGTATTTGCAGTGGTGTTTGGCACGTATGGTGCTTTACCCTAATGCTCTGTGCGACTGCTGGTATTTGCACAATAAATTTTCAGCATGACCTATTTCTTACCCCCATTGTGTGCTACATAGGCGGAAACACGTTTTGGGCAGGATGTGAAAAATGACAGCTGTACTGCTCATGAGGAGGTGTGGTAAAATGGCAATGTTAAAATCTGGAGTGAAAATATTGAAAATTCACAAGCGATACTATGACGTGTTAGCAGGAACTTTCATAGCATGCCTTCAATCAAAACAGTCATTTACAAATTTTCACCAAATTTTCAACATGGCCATTTAAGACCTCTGCTCATGAACAGTGTCACTGTGATTTTCTTAATGTGTCCACACATTGATTTTGCACACCGACTGCGCCATTGTGCTACTAGGCGGAAACACATTTTGGGTGAGATGTGAAAATGACAGCTGTACCACTCATAAGAAGGTGTGGTAAAATGGCAATGTTGAAAATCTGGAGTAAAAATATTGAAAATTCGTGAACTTACGAGCCTGCGTAGGAACTGCACACATAGCGCTAATAAAACAGTCATTATTAGAATTTCTGCACCAAATTTGCAACATGGGGTTTTGGGACCCCTTCTCATGAATGCTGTCACTGTCATGAGTGTTATTCAGGCCGAAGGTAGTTTCGCTCAGTGACTGCGGGAAATCACCCTTCAGAAACTAATAACGCATGACAGTGACATTATTCATGAGAAGGGTCCCAAAAACCCCATGTTGAAAATTTGGTGCAAAAATTCCTAAAAATGCCTGAGATATGCAATAAAGTTGAAAACCCCTATCTAGCCCATTATACAGCTTACCGGCATTTCCGCAGTTCGCGGTCGGCTTTGAAGAGTGCAGACGTGTTCCCGGTCCACCGAAGATCGTTGCGCCAAGCTCCGGAGGTAAGTATGGGGTGAGGGGGGTGTGGGATGGCTGGGTGCGCAGTGGGTGGGTGCGAATTGTGGAAGGGGGGACTGGGAGAAGCGCCGTGGGACCGTTTTTGGTTTACAGGTGAAAAAAAAAAAAAGACTACATGGGACGTTTGCCACACTGGGGTGGGCTCCCAGCGTGGCAGAAGGATGGCTGGGGGCCGAGGGGCCAACGAGTTGGCACCCCGTCAGCTAACTTGAGGCGTTTGCCACGCTGGGGTGGGCTCCCAGCATGGCAGAAGGATGGCAGGGGCCGTGGAGCCGACGGGGATTGGGCACCCCGTCGGCAAACAACTGGGACGTTTGCCATGCTGGGGTGGACTCCCAGCGTGGTACCAAAGATTGGCGTAGCGGGGGGCGGCGTGGCCGCGGTGCTCCTGTATGACAGCGGTGGTTTTCTTTGAAGCGAAGATCACCGCTGTCATACACAGCTCCCACACTCATTGGTGCAGGACCGCCACGCCTGCTCAACGGAGCAGTGGATTGAAAGGGAGAGACACACCTCCAAAGTGTGCTACTCTCCCAAAATATTCCTTGCGCATGCATGCAAGCGGACGTAAAAATTATGTTTAAAGTGTTTTTTTTTCCTTAATTTTTGGTCTGTGTAGGTATATATTTTGGGAAAAAAAAAGTCCACAAGTTCTGGTTTTGCCTACCAGATGGTGCTGTGATTTTATACTACCTTCTATTTCAGTGTCCCTGCTAGTTCCTTCTGTCCTGATATACAGGACTTTGTTTCTTCCTGTATGTTACACTGTCATAGTATCTACTGGGTTCTGTTCCTGACTGTAGCATTTTTATATTTTTTTAAGGGGGCAGTGTTCTTCTCTTAGGAATGCAACTCTTTTCTCTGGATGTTATAACTGAGCTAAGGAGCATGCAGAGATCAGTGAATGCAGACACTGAGTATGAGCCAGTCGTTGAGTGCAGTTACCTGTTGAGGAAGAAAATTCCCATTATAAGTGCAATTTTCATCTACCTTTTATGTATTTTATTTTACTTTTTTTTTGTCTTTCTTATGGAGATGAAGGCAACTATGTGTGGCGACTGACTGGTGGAGTGAGCGCAGCGCTGTGGTGCTCACACACTACAACGGATGTTCTTTCATAGTACTGGGTTCACTCTGCTTCACTGTTAAAAAAAACAAAAGACAGGTTTTGAGTTTCAAGGGCAGTGTGATGTGATGGATAGGAGGTTTTGTGTTTTAAATTAACATTCTCGGGGGGGGGGGGCTGCTGTCCTTTACAGTCATGCCCAGAGCAGTAGTAACCAGTGGATGTGAGGCATGATTGCATGATCTGTCATGTGTGTGCCTGGACTTCATACAGTGATATTATCCATGTAATAACATCATTATTCCAGGCACCCACTGACCAATCACAGGACTGGAAATATTTTTGCCATTCTGTAATTAGCACTTTGCACTTTGTATTTTTACACTACGGATGTCTGTAATGCCTTATGTCTGTACTTCCATTCCTCCACCCCCAGGATCAAACCCAGAAATGATCCTAGGATCAATGTACCTTTCTTGGATACCAAATTTTAAATCAATCAATCAGTCAAAGGACATAGACAGGGCAAGGGATGTCCAAGGAAGGACAACACAAATGGTGATGGGGTTGTAAGAGAAACTCTATGAGGAAAGGCTGAAGGATCACAAAATGTACACTCTGGAAGAGAGGAGAGGAATAGGTGGCATGATGGAGACCTACAAGTTCCTCACAGTGGTGAATAGGGTGCATGGGAGAAGTCACTTTCAAATGAGAAGGAGCACTGAGACCAAGAGGCATGCAATGAAGCTATGGAAGTTTAAGAGAGATGTGAGGAATTATTTATTCACTGAAAGGGTGGCAGACACCTGTAACAGACTGCCAACATAAGTGTTGGAGGAAAAACAATTGTGGACTTCAACCATGCATGGGATAGACATAGGTGTGTATTAAAATAAACTGGCAGAGAGAAGGGAGAGCTGACGAATATCAGTTAGGGTCTGCAGAGACAAATAAGACAGGGAACATCTGGACAGACTGGGCAACAGATTTAATGCACAAGGTGGGGTGGAAAGGGATGAGAAGGGACTTGGCAAGGTTAGAGGACTGGTCAAATGTATGGCAGCTTAGATTCAATGCTAAGAAGTGCAAGGTAATGCACCTGGGAAACAAAAACCCAGAGGAAGAGTACACAATGGAGGGTGAGATACTAACAACAACAAAAATGGAAAGGGACCTGGGGGTAGTCATATCAGATGACCTAAAGGTGGGCAAGCAATGTGAGAGGGCAGCAAGGAGGGCTGGGGGGATACTGGGATGCATAGGGAGAGGCATCACCAGTAGAAAACAGGAAGTTATTATCCCTCTGTACAGACAGCTGGTGAGACCCTATCTGGAGTACTGCTTGCAGTTCTGGAACCCAATCTCCGCCAGGACATAGACAAGATGAAAGCTGTCCAGAGGAGGGCAACTAAAATGATGCAGGGTTTGCACTAGAAGACATATGAAGAAAGACTAAAGGAGCTTAATATGTATAGCCTCAAGGAAAGGAGGGAGGGGGATATGATAGAAACTTTCAAGTACCTCAAGGGAATCAACAAAGTCCAAGAGGGTAGCATCTTTCAAAAAAGAGGTGTGCAAAACAAGGGGCACAATTTGAAGATGGGGATGGCTCAGAGGTAATGTAAGGAAGTATTTTTCACAGATAGGGTTGTGGATGCATGGAACGGCCTTCCGGAGGAGGTTGTGGAGTCAAAACAATGGTTGAATTCAAGCATGCATGGGACAGTCATAAGGCAATTCTAGGGGATGGGGGTAGGAAGAAGTATGCTGCTGGTTAACTAGGATCTGCAGCTTATCCATTAGGTAGGGAAATGGACAGACTGGGTGGGCCAAGCGTTCCTTATCTGCCATCAAATTCTATGTTTCTGTGTTTCTGCTGATAAATTATATGTTTCTATGTCATTTCCTAATGAGCAACCTACCACTTTCCTCTACATACAGCAACTTAATGTCATACTGCTAGTTCACTACTAGATGTCTATCATGTCTCAAATAGCAGCATCTCAGGAATGATATTTCTTTACCCAGAAGTGTTTAGAGAAACAAAAGCAGAAGAAGTTACAGCCAACAGAAGGGTGGTCCTTTGTTTGTTCTCTGTTTAAAAGGACAGGGAATCACACATACAAATGGAGAACTTTAGAGACTGCAGTGTGACACTTCTACTTTATTATTCTCCTCCTGCTGACTCTGTACACAGGTAAGGAGATCCCAAACTTTGTTTTTTGAGTACTGCTCATATTATATTTATACTTTTAATTTCAATTTACAGATTCATTTTACTTAATTGCCATATTTGGTGCAGGAAGACACATACATAAATCTATTTCTATAAATATTGTTTCATGAACTATAATAATATTACAAAATGCATACTTGCAATGTTGTGCATATGTCTTGTTTTAGGTGTGCAGTGCCAGGAAGGGGTAACGCATACACCGGAGATTTCTGCAAAAGTAGGAGAAGATGTATATTTCCAGTGCAAAATCAGACCCAGCGATGATTCTGTTTACTGATACAGACAGTCACCTAATCAAGCACCAGAGCTTGTGATTTATACATTTAGTGGTTCCCAATATAAGGATCGAGTCAATCTGACAAAAAACAATAGCATCTCCTGGATGTTTAGGTTCAGTGAGGTGATGTTAGAAGATGCTGCAGTGCACTTCTGTGCAACGAGTACCACAGTGATAGAAGTGTGAGCAATGCTGAGACATAAAGTCAGTCCCATCTCAGCATCATGAGACATGAATGCATGTGGTCAAGAAAAAAGGTTTTTTGTGCATTAAACAGTAAGCTGTTATTTCCATGAAACTAGTTTTAAGAATGCACTGGTCAGCAAAATGAAACCCTCTATATAATTACATGTACAAAGTCTATTATTGGCCAGATAGGCACAATATTTATTATAAACAGAAAGCAATAATGATAGGTCCCCATGAGTACTCATTTCATGTTAATGTATTAAACTTTGCCCAGACTACAAATTAAATCTGCTGTGCTCCTGGTGCAAGTATTGGGCATATTAAAATGTTGTTCAAAGTACATCGTTATCAAAAAACACTCTGCCTCATTAATTCCAAAGAGCAGTATATTTAAAGGAGTCATTTATTAACTCATAGTACCATAGAGCTGATGATTAGCTTAGAATACTGTATAACAGAATATATTCACGTCCCTTAATATTAGCGCTAGGAGTCCCTTAAACTTATTCGCGCCTGCTAGTGTTTGCGGTTTTCACCATGCACTAAAATTAAAAGGAGTCTAAATAAATAAAAAACACAGATTTAAGTTGTACTTTCTGATAGCTCTTCTGAAGAACGCTGGCAATTCCATTTATCAATCTGCTGTCATGACTACAGTGACACTTCTTCACTGGATTAATGCAAACAAAGCTGCAAAACGAGAATATCCTGTTGATGTAGGGGATGTCTCGAGCGAGCAGCTTATGGGGTCTGGAAATCGATACTGATACAGCAAACAGCATCGTTGCAGAACTCAGAAGGGGGGGAGGCAAACTAGCTAGGCATCATCAGCTTCCTTTTGCCTTTATGACCTTAGTATTGCCCTTAGTATGTAATGTCAGTTTTTGAATGAAGCAGTATGGTGGGTATCGGTTTCCACTTGTGAAATACTTAATTAGTGTAGAGTATGAGGCAGATACCCTCGATGCTGGATACTGAAAAACTGGATACTTTCCTAAGTAATCTCTTCATTTTGAGATATGTTTGCAGATCATGAAGTTCTTCACAGACTGTTCAACTGGTTTATTTCCTTGAGACCAGACAGCAGATTGCCCTCCTGAGTATTCTACATCATGACTGGTGAAATTATAGGAACTATTAGCTTAAATGGTAGCATAATACCCATGGAATGGTTCTGCAGGCACAGAGATGGAAACCATATTAGTGCTTGGAAACCAAAGTACTCCTTTCACACTCACTTCAGATGCAATTTCTAGGTTAATGAAACATTCAGGATAATCATTTTCAATAAATCTCTTCATCCTCAAAGTTCGTAAGAACTTTTTCAATAATAGACTGTAATATTGTAATGGGCTATAATGTATAGATCTTCTGTTCAGTTTCCAGCTATCATCTGGCATCTGTATTTTCAGAAATATTCGCTATCCCTTTAAATTTGCACGTTTTTCTAAAACGCTAATATAGCGAAAATAAAATGATAGTGAATATTTCCTGGTATACAGTATTTATGTGCTGTACTTTTAGTCAAAGAGTGGAAGTGGCCAGTTAGCCTCTCTAGCCAGTTAGCCAAGTTAGGCAAGCAGCATATATAACAGTCAAGCTGACCCACATCCCTAAAGGGTAGGCCCATGTGAAATTAAACTTCTACTGGTGGAATTTTTTGCAAAAGTCAGAATTTTGCTTTTGCAAAATTTCAGAATGCTCTTTGGGTAACTTTCGCAGAAATTCCAGTTTAGAATGGCAGAATGAATGTATGAATTATGGACTAATGTATTAAACTGCAGAAAGAAAGTCTGCAAAACTGATCACTAAAAAGTGGATTAATTACAGGTATTGTATATTAATGTATTAAACTGTAAAATGGAATTCCTCAGAATTGTCATTCTGCAATTGTTGTGTATTATTCCACAATTCAGTCACAAAATTCCATGGAACAGGGTGAAGATTCACTTAAAACATTTGGAAGATTCTGATTTTACTGCCTGGCCTGCAGTGGTGAACATGTGTGGGACAGCCAAGGAGTGGGCGTCATGACGTCTGAGGGAGTGCGAAGGGGGGCAGGATAGGGCTGAGGACAGGTAATGGGGAAGGGACTGGGACCAGTACTTGACCATGAGCATAGTGCAGTGGGACTGCCTCCTATCCTGAAGGGAGGGGAGGCCTGGGGTTTGATAGAGGATGCAGTGATGGGTGCTGAGAGGACAGTCAGGAATGAAATGACAGAAGGAATGGATGAGGATATCCAGTCTGGTTAGGGAAGTTTTGGGAGTGGCACAGTAGACTACATCACCATAGTCAAAAATTGTGAGAATCATTTTCATTTTCTGTTCAATAGCATGGCGAGCCAGCAGTGGAATGTATCCATGGTTGTGATACAAGGCACCCAGCTTGGGGTGCAGCTGCTTGTGGATGGCCTCAATATGTACAGAAAAGTTGAGGTGTTGGTCAAGCCAAACCCCAAGGTATCTAAAGGAGGTGCAGTCCTCCAACTTTGTCCCATCCAGGGCGTGGAATGTGGGAAGGGAGGGGAGCTGAGAGGTCTCTGCCTTGTGCCAAAGGAAATGGAGACAGTTTTCTTGGCATTCAGGAAGAGCTGATTTGAGTGAAACCAGAGCTGCACATTGTTGAAGTCACGCTGAAGTCTGGATGCAACATCAGAGGTTGAGGGGCCAGATGTATACAAGACAGTATCATCTGCGTACATGTGAATGGATGTGTGTAGGCAGGCTGAGGGCAGATCATTGAGGAAGATGGAGAACAGTAGCAGGCCATGAACCGAGTCTTGGGGGACACCAGTCGAGATGGGGAGGAGGGAGGAGGAGATGGAGTTGCCAATCCGGACAGACTGTGTCCTGCTAGTGAGACAGGAGTGGGACCAACTGGTGGCCATGCTAGAGAGCCCTTCTTGGGAGAACTTGGAAAGAAGGACAGGGTGAGATACAGTGTCAAAAGCCTTCACAAGGTCATGGAAGATGGCTGAGGTAATGAGGCCTTGATCCAGGTTGGTGAGGATGGAATCAGTGAGCCTCAAGAAGGAGGTAGTGGTGGAATAGGGCTTCCTAAACCCAGACTGGAATGGAGTGAAGAAGGAGGTGGAGTCAAGAAAGGAGGACTAAGTGTCTTGCAGTTTTGCTAGGCTAGGGAGGAGGGAGATAGTTTCCAGGGGAGGAGGAGACGCCGCCTTTTGGAAGTGGGATGACTGTGGCATGCTTCCATTCAGTTGGGATAGAAGTGAGAGAAAAGAAAAAGGTTGAAGAGGGGGACAGGGGTGAGGCAATGGCAAAGGTTGCCAGGAAGAGCAGCTTGGAGTCCAACCCAGTAGGGCATTTGCTCTTGGCTGGGTTTAGTGCAACCATGGTGTTGTAAACATTGGAATAGGGTAACATGTTGGAAGGAGAGTGAAGAGAGGGAGGTTTGTGCAGGGTGGACGGTAGGTGGGGCTGGAGGGGAAGAAGGGAGAGAGGATAGGAGTGATGAGGTACAGTTCATGAAGATGGAATTAAATTCAGTGGTCATGGCGAGTGGATCCATTATTGTGGAGCTATCGGCATTTAAGGCAGGGGTGCTGGGCTGAGATGGAGGGGAGAAGAGTGATTGTACCGCCTTCCAGAATTTGGAGGGATTATTAATATGGGTTAGGGAAGTGGATTTGAAGTAGTTTGCTTTTACCTGCCAGATTTGTCTTGTACATGCATTCTAAAGAGATAGGAACTTCTGTGAAGCCAAGATGGAGCCAGTAGCTTTACGGGCCTTCCAAGCCTGGTTCCTTGTTTTGAGGCAGGCCATGATATCAGCTGTGATCCAGGGTAGGCGAGAGCCCTGCACCCTGGTTTGTCTGAGAGGGGCATGGCAGTCCCAGACCGAGAGGAACTTGGACTTAAAATAGCCCAGAGCAGAAGCAATAGAGAAGGCACGAGGAATAAATGACCAATCAACATTTGCCAGGTCAGATAGGAGGGGAGAGGTTCAAGGATTGAAGGACCACACCAGTATGTTTTTTTTGGGGGTGTGCCTTGGGCCTATGAATTTTTCTTACTGAATAGATTAGATGATGGTCGCTTAGTGAGTCAGGTAATATACCTCAATTATCTGATGCAGATGAGAGGTGAGTGACCAATCCAGTAGTGTGTGGCTCTGAGTTTGAAAGTTTAGTTGGGTGGGTACTGTAATCAGTTGTGACAGATATAGAGCAGATATGTCATTCCGAATTTTAGAGGTAGATGCAGAGACCCAATTCACATTAAAATTGCCTAGGACATGGAGTTCCCTTCCAGGTGCATGGGATTTTTGGGCCGTTAGGTAGCCCATGATAGAGGACAGGGAAGTTGGGGGAGTGGTAGGAGCCAGCGATAAAAACTGGGATGGAGTTGGGGAGGGTGATTTTCACCATTAAGGAGTAGACAGTGTGTGTGGGAGGTAGTGATAGTGGTATGGTGGTGAAATTTAGGGAGGAGTAAACATACATTGCGATGCCACCACCACGTTTAGCCCTGGGCCGATCTTGCCAGATTACTGTATAACCTGGAATTGAGATGCAAGCATCCTGGGTGTGTGGTTTTACCCAGGTTTCAATGATAATCAGAATGTCAGGTTTTAGGGATGAGGCAGTTGGTTGTAGCAGTGTGATTTTTGGGAGGAGGCTCCTGATGTTCAAGTGGTCTAGCTTTAGATCCCATGGGAGCTGTAAAGTAGGGGGGGTGGCTTGGCCAGGGTTCGACTCAATGTTCCCGGCAAAGAGTAGCGGTAATGTTACCAGGGTCCTGGATAGGGCTAGCATTTCTTTCCAGTGGGGGGAAGGAGACTGGTGCAGCAATGCTAGATTTGCTAGAAGAGGGGAACTAGAGGGTGAGCAGGCCAACATGGAAACTAGGGGATAATATGAAAGCACCTGATAACCATGTGTGGATGTGAGTGACGGGGGGTGGAGTGAAGGAGGAGGTAGCAGAGGGGGGTGCAGCACAGGGAGGTTGGGTAAGTGGCAGACCAGTGGCTCAGGGTGGGAAGAGGGTGGAAGGGTCACAAGCAGGGTGAGAAGTGTGAGTGGGATGAGCATCATGATGAGGAAGCAAGGGTATGGGCAGGGGCAATCATGGTAGTCGGAACTTTAGGGGAGTTATAGTCAAGAGATGTACATTATGTTAGGAGCATCAGCAGCATCTAGTGGTGAGCCATAATAAGCTGCAAAGGGGAAAGTAGACTGATTGCTTTATGTCACGAGAGTTCCACTCCCTATATAAGGAGAGATTTACCAAGGGTGGTGGTGGGGATGGTGGGGTGGCCAACGAGAAGCATTGGCAGGGAAAATTCAAACGGCCACCAAAATGCAACACTGCGGAGAAGAGAAGAGAGCCCAGTCATACCTGTTCAGCAGCCGCTTGGAGGAGGGCAGACAGTGAGGAGGTTGGGTGCTCTCTCAACCACACAGGCAGCTGTGGAGGAATGGAAGGGAAGAGTCACTCAACCAGGCACAGAAGAAATACAGGTACAAGGGAAGAGGGACATGCAAGCGGAGTGGAGAGAATGACTGAAACCGGAGTAGCAGTGGGTTTTGGCTCACACCAGATTCCTAGCTTCTAGCTAGCGCACCTATTTAACTTCTAAAATACTCCTTTTTTTTCCTAAAAATACTTATTAAGTGTAATTTGACTAAAACTATCATATAAATTGATTACAGCTACTTTAATTTGCCTAACTAACTTGCAGCCAGTTCACAGCACCAGAACTATATCTGGTATATAAATTAATTTAATTGATTTAACTTCACTTCAGGGTTTATTTTGTGAATTCTCTGCAATTCGGGACACTATTCCACTTTGCAAAGTTCCAGTTTGCAGTATAGGAATAACTTTGCAAATTGTGAATTTGGTAACTCCACTGGTGAAGTGGGTGACACAGGCTAGGTTCGCTATGTAATATGATATTAGAGGTCATACGTAACTACTGTGTAATTAAGGGTGAGGGGCTGTGATTTCTCATTTTTCTGTAGCAAAGTTTGGTTTGTTACGCGACTTGGCTTTGGAATTGTCTGAACCCCTGGCAGGCTATTCAAAAGCTCACTACTGTCAGAGGGGGGTCAGGAAGTTTGGAAGATAGCAGATGTGATGCTGTTGTACAAGGAAGGGGACAGGGAGGAAACTGAAAATTACAGGCCCATCAGTCTTACCTCCACTGCAGGTAAACTGATGGAGACACTAGTAAAATAGGGGAGTAGTGGACTACATGGAGAAATCTATGCTCAGGATAGTAAGCAAGAAGGGGTCATGGCAGGAAGGCCTTGTAAGGCTAACCTGATATAATTCTTTGACTAGATAACAATGGCGGGTGATAAGGGACAAGCAGTAGATTTTCTCTGTTTTGATGTTTGCAAGGCATTTGGCTTGGTGCCACAAAGAAAGTTTCTAAAGAAATTAAAGGCTATGGAAGCTGCAAAAGACATACTTAAAAAGGTGAGAAGTTGGTTGGGGGGAGACAGCAGAAGGTAGTGGTAAAGAAGCTCAAATTGGAGGAATTTGGTCACCCTACAGTCCATAGCTGCAGGTGGCGAGCTTCATGCCATCGGTGACTATAACCACAACTGGCTAGCCAACAATAAAGCTCACCTTAACACTAAGATCAAGGCCTTGAACCTCACTCAACTGATTGCAGACCCCACCAGGCTCAACCACAAGTCACAAAACCACTCACTGCTGGACTGGGCTCTCTCCTCCCACCCACACAGGGTCATACGCGCAGGCCTGCTCCCTGACTCCTTAAGCGACCACCACATGATTTTCCTGATCAGAAAAGTGCACAGTACCACTGCTTCCCCTCAAAGATGCTGCACACCAGGTCATATAATTCCCTGGACCTAGCATCGCTCCTATTAGACCTAGGACATGTAGACTGGTCCTTTATCTCTGTGGCTACATCTATTGACATGGTGCTCAAAGTGTTCAAGGCCAAATATCTTAAAGTATAGGACAAACATGCCCCACAGTGCACAAAGTGTCAGAGGCGCCCACCTTCTTTGGATCACCCCTGATATAATCAGGATTTGCCACTCCAGGGACCACTCATGGAAAGCCCACAAGAAACTGGGCACCCAGGCTTCCCACCATACCTACAGAGCCCTCCACAACTCCTGCACAAACGTCATCCATCAGGCAAAAAATAATTATTTTCTATTGGCCTTTAGCGCAAACATAAACCACCTGACAAACTTCTGGAAATCATCAAATCCCTGTTCTCCTCCCCATCCAACCCCCACCCCTGACACTATCAGTTCAGGGAACCCTCATCACTGATCCCTGCAGGGTAGCCGAGGCCTTCAATACCTACTTCTCCAGCTGTACTGACTTTCTCCTATTGACCCTCCAGTGTCCACCCACCCATGTCCTCCCCACCAAACCAGTGCACTCCCACCAGTCTGCAGTTCTCCTTCTGCCGTGTATCCCAAGCCGAAGTCCTCAAATCCCTGTGCCCTGAACCCCAACAAAGGCAAATGTCCTACATCCCTGGATGCCAATATGTTATACTTGTCCGCCTCAGCCATTGCCTCCCCTCTTGCCGCACTTTTCAACCTCTCCTTCACGCTGGGCAAGTTACCCGCAGAATGGAAAAAGGCCACCGTCATACCCCTACCAAAAGGGGGCGACCCCTCCTCGCCAGGCAACTATCGCCTCATCTCCCTACTCCCGATTCTGGCCAAATTACAAGAACATCTTGTCCTCGCTCAACTCTTACCCCATCTGGACGCCTCCTCATTCTTCACTCCTTTCCAATTGGGCTTTTGCAAGTCTCACTCAACCATCACCTCCCTTCTACGAGTCACTGGTGACATACTCACTGGAATGGACAATGGACACATCACCTCTGCCATCTTTATTGACCTAGCCAAGGCTTTCGATACCGTCTCCCACTCCCTGCTCCTCTCCAAACTAACTGAGCCTGAGCTCTCCAAACCAGCCACCACATGGTTCCACGACTACCTGGTGGGCAGACACCAAGCTGTTAAAGTCGCCTCGCACACCTCTAACCCCCTACCCATTACCGCCGGGGTCCCCCAAGGTTCAGTCCTGGGCCCACTGCTCTTCTCCATATTCCTAAATGACCTCCCATCAGCATGTCACCACTCCTCCATTCAAATGTATGCGGACAACACAGTACTGTATGCCTCAGGCCCTACCACAAGCAGTGTGGCAACTCTCCTGCTGGAGGATTTCAAGACCATCCAGGAATGGTTCTGATCAAACCAGCTATTCCTAAACCCTAAAAAAACCATGTCACTAACCTTCGGCTCACAGCAAAGACTCTCTCGCCAAGTCCCCTGCCCCCCTTTCAAAACCCTGGATGGGACCCTTCTGGAGCAATGCACCAGCTTCAGATACTTAGGTGTCTGGCTCGACCAGCACCTTGATTTCGCCACTCATATCAAATCCATACATTAGAGTCTTCTCCCTAAATTTGGTGCCCTATACAGGAACAATAGCTGCCTCCCCTCTCCCACGAGGAACGCTATTGTCCAAAAGATGATACTGCCAGTTCTTGACTATGGTGATATAGTGTACACTATCACTCCCTCCTCTGCCTTGGCCAGCCTAGACACCCTGTTCCACTCATTTTGTCGATTTATCCTTGACTGCCAACAAAACACCCACCATTGCACCTTATATAGCTCCCTAGCCCTGCCGTCCCTCCAAGATCATAGACTAAACCATTGTGCTAGGTTCGCAGCCAAATTTTGGTCCTCTCCCTACCCCCCTACCTGGCCTCTACCCTGTCCCAACAAGCCCGCCGGCTTACTCCCTCAGATGCACTGACCCCAGGCTCCTCCATGTCCACTTTATGCGCTCAACCAAAGGTCAGGCCGCTTTCAATTACCGAATCCCACAGATATGGAATGCCCTGCCACCTGCTATAACACACGCACCGAATCCCAGCCATCGCAACGGACTACTCAGCACACACACTTCTCCTCTATCTGCTCCTGCTTTAGCTAACAATGTACTACTGTGTACCTGAGCTCAGATGAATCTTTTAAAATGTATCATGAATTCAGTCATCCCACTGTCTGTATCTATCTGCCTGTCTGTAGCTATCTGCCGATTGTCTGTAAGGCAGATGGCCATTTCACTGTTGTATTGTCTCTGTAACTAGTACTGTTCTACTGTATTTGGTCTTGACCCCCAGCTCGCATCTGGAATCAAGCAGCACTGCTCAGTATGCCTTCCTGGTAAAACTCGTAAATAAATAAATAAATAAATAAATTAAAGGCGATCACAAGTAAGGTACTGCAGGGGTAAGTCATGGGAATAATCCCTTTCAATATGTTCATCAGTGACATAGGAGATGGAATACAGATGTAACCCCCCCTACAAATGGGGGTTCCAAAAAAGTCTTCCTTGAGCTTGCTTAAATGCTCACTGCCAGACTGGTGTTCTGCGTTTTAGCAGTTAAAGGTATTGCCACAGAGTGCCTGTAATGCCTCCGTGTACTGTCTCTTTAAGAGCTGCCTAGATTGCAGTTATAATTAAGCTGGGAGGGGCTGAGTGTTTCTATGCTCGAGTCAGGCCTGGGTTGTCAGATAATCGCTCCGTTCTGCCATCGCTAATTGTGCAGAGGGAGCTCTGTTAGAGGATGTAACTATTAGCTGTATATCTATTAGAGTGATAATGATATTGTAGTTTGTCTAACCTGCTTTCTTTGCAGCAAGGACTGTTCTGTTTATCTCCACCATCTTGGTCCTGAATTGCCAAATTGGACCAATCAGTATTGCTGGGACTTTAAAATGGAGCCTTCCTACAGGGGATGTGTGGGGTCAGAACTTGTAGGAATTGTAGTTTTGAGCTCTCAGCATACCGGCGGTTGAGAGAGCTGCTCGGCTAAGCTCTCCTCCACTCTGAAAACAGAGCCCAGGTTAAAGATTGCCCCAGCATACCAGCAGTCAAGAGGGCTGCTCAGCTAAGCTCTCCCCCCTCTGAAAACGGAGCCCAGTTTAAAGATTGCCCCAGCATACCGGCGGTCGAGAAGGCTGCTCGGCTAAGCTCTCCCCCCTCTGAAAATGGAGCCCAGGTTAAAGATTGCCCCAGCATACCGGCGGTCGAGAGGGCTGCTCAGCTAAGCTCTCCCCCCTCTGAAAACAGAGCCCAGGTTAAAGATTGCCCCAGCATACCGGTGGTCGAGAAGGCTGCTCGGCTAAGCTCTCCCCACTCTGAAAACGGAGCCCAGGTTAAAAATTGCCCCAGCATACCGGCGGTCAAGAGGGCTGCTCAGCTAAGCTCTCCTCACTCTGAAAACGGAGCCCAGGTTAAAGATTGCCCCAGCATACTGGCGGTCGAGAGGGCTGCTCAGCTAAGCTCTCCCCACTCTGAAAACGGAGCCCAGGTTAAAGATTGCCCCAGCATACCGGCGGTCAAGAGGGCTGCTTGGCTAAGCTCTCCCCCCCCTCTGAAAACGGAGCCCAGGTTAAAGACTGAACTAGGTACTAAAGGAGCTACGTGCCTGATCGCTACTGTTTGTTTGTTGGAGCACTGACTTTGAATTCTTGGCGCCTTTTTTCAAATATTGCTAAATTACATTGGCCCAGCAGTGGAGATAGTCAATTTTCTATAAAAAAGTATAGCCTTATTTTGCCTCTGCTTTCTGACTGTTGCTTTTTACATGAAATCCCCTTTAAGAAGTTTACTGTAGCTTTACTGAAAATGAATAGCATAAGTTTGTTTTAGTTGCTAAATAATCTTACACCTCTGCATTTGCTTTTAGATGAAATCCCCTTTAAGAAATTACTGCAGCTTTTACTGAAAATGAATAGCATAGTTTGTGTTAGTTGCTAAATAATCTTACACCTCTGCATTTGCTTTTAGATGAAATCCCCTTTAAGAAATTACTGCAGCTTTTACTGAAAATGAATAGCATAGTTTGTTTAGTTGCTAAATAATTCTTAAACCTCTGCATAGCCGGTGTCTTTGTAAATTAACTTGCTAGCTGTATTCAAACAAAGGCACTCCTGATACAGTCCCTGCCCACACCCCAACCCCCTCAGTGAAACTTCCCTCCTCTGGCCTTTATTAATTCACTGTGTCTTTCTCCCTCTTCCACAGCATACCAGCGGTTGAGAGGGCTGCTCCGCTAAGCTCTCCCCACTCTGAAAACGGAGCCCAGGTTAAAGATTGCCCTAGGTACTAAAGGAGCTGTGTGCCTGATCACGACAGTTTGTTTGTTGGAGCACTGACTTTGCCCCACCCCCACCACCACCCTTGGTCAGCATTCGAATATATAGCTTGATTTCTAGTCTTATGAAGCGAAATAACCTATCAGTCCACTTTCCCATCTGCAGCTATCTTTTCCTACCACTAGAGGCCCCCTTGCCTTTTTTTTCTTCTTCTTTCTCCAGTCTTTTCACTCACTGCCTAACTCTCTAACCTACCATGCTCCCACTTACCCTCATCACTCTCCTCATGCAATTTCCTCAGGCACTTTCGCCGACCACTCACAATGCAAAAATGGGATTCAAAAATGAAACCTCTTGTCAGCAAGCAGCCTGGCCCTCCCAGCCCCACACCCCAACCCCACTGCACCTGAACTCCCAGCCTTTACAAACCCAGACTGATAAACCATCATCTACACCCCTTCCCCTCTACAACACATACATAGACACCTCCACCCCAACCCCTGGATACCATCTCCTGGGCCAAGTAACCCACTGGAGCCACCCATCCCTGGCCAACCTCTTTCCACATCTGCAACACAACAAATCCCCCGCTTTCCCCACTTAATCCTCCAATCTGCCCCCCTTACCCTGAAACTACCAATACCCCCCATCGGCCATGCACAGCATAAATGTCAAAGACCTACTACTCGAGCTAACAGAAACTGCCTCAGGTCACTCATTCTCCTCCTTCTTCTGACAGGCAATGTCCACCCCACCCTGGCCCTCTAAATTCCCCACCATCCCACCCATCTCCAGGAAATGGCCTGTGCATCGCCTCACTAAACATTTGCAGTCTTCAAAAAAAATGGGACTCCATTCAGGGTTGGGTACTCCAGAATCACCCTGATATCATTGCACTGAGTGAAACCTGGCTCTCCCCATCTGTCCCCAACTCAGCAGTCAACCTACATGGTTACCACCTCTACTGCGCCGACCGAGTGGGCAAGCGAGGGGGTGGCTGTGCTGTCTACCTCACGGACTCGCTCTCTGGCCACCTACTCCCTCTGCCCATACTAACGTCTAGGGCTCAGGCCCTCACCCTAAAACTAACCCTAGGTAAGTCAACATCCCCTCTCCTCCTCACCACGGCCTATGTCCCTCCCAAGGACCAGAAGCCAGCCTTCCAAGCCATCATGTACTACCTCGCCACCCTACCCCCAAAGCATGAAAAAATACTACTGGGGGATTTTAACATAAATTGGCTGCCCAAAACCACCGCCCCATACATCAATGAGGCGTCAGCCCTCGATCTCTCTCAGGTCATCAAAACCCCCCCCCCGCTACATGCCCACATGGGGTCATCCTCCCTACTAGACCTAGTTTTCCAAACTGCCCCCACAAAATAACCAGCACCCAAGTCCTCCCCGACACCCTAAGTGACCACTCTCCAGTTCTCTGCAACTGGTCTGGTACCCCTCCAAAACCTTGCCTAAAATTATTGCAAAACGCAAACTAGTGCCTGGTAAACTAGCCCTACTCAAGGCCCACCTCAGAGAATGGGACTGGACACCCCTAACTAACACCCTTGACCCGGACCATGCCCTTGAACTATTTACCAACACTTTTAACGCAGCCTATGACAAGTTCGCCCCCCTCACCAAAACAATGACCAAAGGGAATCATGCACCATGGTTCTCGGACCACTTCCAAGGCCTACTTCGTCAGTGTGATGCATTATGGCACCTTGACAACGAGATCAAATGGCCTCTGGACAGGCAACGTTATCGGGAGTCCCGAAACAAGTGCACCTGGGCCATATACACTGCCAAAGCAAACTATTACAAAGCCACCTTAACCTCCACCTGGGGCTCTGGTTGCAAGTTCTGGGAAAACATTAAGGAACTCTGTGGCAAAGCCCCAAACCTGCCACCTGACCAAATTCTAATAGATGGCTGCCTCTCCTCATACTCCCTCAGAATAGCCTCGGCTCTTAACACTGCTTTCACTGATCTCTCTCATGTGCTGCCCCTAATTTCTTCTATCCCCCACCTGCCCATAATGCCCCGCATCCTCCCCGTGCTCCACCCTTCTACCTGTGAGTCCTTACCCCAGAGACTGCCAAATCCTACCTAACCAAAGCTATTAGCCAAAATCACTATAGTCATGACTCCCTGGACCTCAGACTTCTCCGTCTCACCCTCCAGGAAGACCTAGCCCCACTCACCCACATTCTAAACCGCTCCTTCTGTCAAGGGAAATTCCCTACCCACTGGAAATCGGCCTACATCACACCCATCCATAAAAGTGGTGACCGCACATCCACAAACAACTACTGCCTCATTTCTATCCTACCCCCCCCCGTCTAAGGCACTAGAACTCATAGTCGTCGACCAACTTACTGACCACCTTAACAAACATAACCTTCTATCCGGACAGCAGCACGGTTTCTATAAGGGCCACAGTACCACCACCGCCCTCCTTGAATTTACCTCCCATGTCCACTCAGCCCTGGACCGGCCACCTCACAGGCGTCGCGTCTTCCGTGGACCTATCTAAGGCATTCAATCCGTAAACCATGCCTCTTGCTTAACACCCTGGCTTTCATGGGTTTCTCCAGTGACACCTAAACTGGTTCACCAGCTATTTCTCCGATAGAATGCAGATAGTCAAGGTAGGCCCTGTCCCTCCCCTGCCTCCCTATCCACCGGTGTCCCACAGGGTCCCATACTTGGCCCTACTTTTCAGCCTGTACCTCAACTCCCTCCCAGCGTTATGCTCCAGAAATCTACTCCTATACACAGATGATGTGGTCTTGTTCGCCTCTGACCCCTCACCCCCCAAGCTCCACCAAACTCTCCAACACTTATTCCGTGAAGTCGATGACTAGCTCACCACCCAGCGTCTTATTATCAACTACAATAAGACAAAAGTCATGCTCTTTGCCCACCCCCAGGACCCACTCAAGAACCTCTGCCCCCAATTCCTCACTGCCAATCAGACCCCATTAGAACAAGTAAGCAGCTTTAAATACTTAGGGATCACTCTAGACCCCGCCCTCAACTTTAATCAACATATCCTACACCTATCAACAGCCCTTAGCTCCAGACAAGGGGTACTATACCGGTATAAACACTGCCTGACCCCTGAAGCATTACAACTTACCATAAACTCCTCGATCCTCTCCCTGCTAGACAATGGCATCCTAATCTACAGTGCCGCTCCATCCACCACCCTAAGCAGACTCCAACTCATTTTTAAATAAAGCCTGCCATCTCATCCTTGGATGTGATCGTTTTACACACTCCTGCTCCCTTTACAGCAGCACAGACTGGCTAAACCTAGATAGCAGAATCAGGTACCACACCTGCCTTATGGCCAGAAAGGTACTACTAGGCCTCACCCAACCTACCCTAAACCAAATCATCCGCCAAACTCCCCCAGTCAAAACAACCTGCAGCTCAAACAAGCAGCTGCTAAGGGTACCCCGTGGCCGGACTTCCTAATTCCAGCGAACCTTCACTTACAGGGCCCCCTCCTGGACTAAAGCCCTCCCAAGTCATATAACAAATGAATTAAGGTTTAGCCCTTATAAATCCAAGTTACAGAAATACCTTCATGCCTCTAGCCAATGTGACTGCCCTTGACACGAGATTGACATATGCAGCTATCAAACTAACTATTGTCGGGCTCCCCGTACCAAATTGTAACTATGAAACCCTATGACCATTAGCTTCTACAGAACCTCTGTAACTATTATGGCTGTACTAAGAAACAAAACTTGCTGTTATTCAACAACTGCACAACTATGTAACCTCACTGGCTGTTGTAATTGTACTGTAATCTATATTTATTTATTAATTTATTTAAGCGTTTTACCAGGAAGGCATACTGAGCGGTGTAGCGCTCGATTCCAGATGCGTCCTGGGGGAAGGGGGATTTAGGGGTAGGCAGTATACAGAGCAACATACAAATGAGCACCAAGCGCAATGCAAGGTCGAGAGAAACACATTGTACAACAAAATACACCTGCCTCTTGGCAGGGGAAGAAACTTGTCCAGCTAGGGCACACAATGAGGCTTAAGTGCAGTGAAATCACATTGTAACATGTAGCTAGCAAACACACATACAATCGTGTATTTGAACCTTTGGAAATACCTTGAGGGGCTAGCTGCACGAGCAGGTAGTGGCAAAATGCTGTTTGAGGAGGAGGTTGAGCTGCAGAGAGGGGGAGGAGTGTCTAATTACTGCTGGGAGGGCGTTCCACAGGTAAGGCATTCGGTACTTGAATGCACATTAACCGTTGGAGGAGGACATGTGCGGGAGGGTGAGGAGCCTAGAGTCGAGATTACGAAGGGTGTAGCATGAAGGGGTTTGGGCAGTTAGGGTATTAGCAAGGTACGGGGAGGGACTGGGACCAGTATTTTGCTGTTATTCTTGCACAATGTGCCATTCTCAGTCCTGTAAGGAAGGAAGGTCTAAGGATCTGTAGAGATCACAGTGGTGAGTTGTGGTAGGCGGTCCAGGGCAAAACGGCAGAAGGAATGGAAGAGGGTCTAGCCTGGCGAGGTGGATTTGGGGCTGAGCTATAAACTATGTCGCCATAATCAAGGAGTGGGAGTATCATTTTCTGAATAATTTCTTTTCGGGTTGGCAGGGGCAGGCAGCCTCTGTTCCGGTAAAGGGCTCCCAGTTTCGGGTGCAGTTTTTTGTGGATAGAGTCAATGTGGGCTGAGAAGTCTAGGTGCTGGTCAAGCCAGACCCTGAGGTATCTGAACGAGGTGCAGGTCTCCAAGAGGGTCCCATCTAAGGTGTGGAAGGCAGGGGATAGGTGGGCCCTGGAGAGCCTTTGCCTGGTCCCAAAGGTTAGAGAGACGGTTTTCTTTGGGTTGAGAAATAGTTGGTGAGAGTGGAACCAGAGTTGGATTGCATTAAAATCCTCCTGGAGTTTGGATGACACTACGGCGGGGAGGGACCTGTAGCGTATATTACGGTGTCATCAGCATACATGTGAATGGGCAAAAGGGGGCACATGGAGGGCAGGTCATTTAGAAAGATAGAGAAGAGTATCGGGCCAAGGACCGAGCCTTGTGGCACACCTATTGTGACGGGTAGTGGGTCAGAGGTGAGTGAGCCAATTCTAACTGCTTGTTGCCTCCTTCTAGGTAAGAGTGGAACCAGCTGGTGGCCTCCCCCGAGAGGCCTGCTAGGGTGAGTTTAGATAACAGGAGTGAATGGGACACCGTGTCAAAAGCTTTAGCTAGGTCGATGAAGATGGTGGAGGTGATTTGCCCATTATCCATGCCAGTGAGGATGTCGTTTGTTAACCTGAGCAAGGAGGTGATTGTGGAGTGCGATTTCCTGAAACCGGCCTGATAGGGTGACAGGAATGAGGAGTTGTCCAGGAAGGCGGACAATTGGGAGAGAACAAGTTTTTCCTGGAGTTTGGCTAGAATTGGGAGGAGGAGATAGGGCGGTAACTGCCCGCAAGAGGAGGGGTCTCCCCTTTAGGAGAGGGATGACTGTGGCATGTTTCCAGGCAGCTGGGATCTTGGTGAGAGAGAGAAGGACAGGTTGTAGAGGTAGGCCAGTGGGGTGGCGATGGCAGGGGCAGATAGGAATAGCATCTTGGAATCAAGGCCAGAGGGGCATTTGCCTTTGTTAGGGTTGAGTGTGCGTAGGGCAGCTAGGACTTCGGCTGGGGAGACCAGGCAAAATGAGAAGTGGTGGGATCTGGGAGGTGGTTGAGAGGGTGGATGTGGTATTGAAGGGGGATGCGTGCTTGTGGGGAAAAGGGAGGAGGCACAGTTAGTAAAGAATGAGTTGAAAGCAGAGGCCACCTCACCATGGTCCGTTACCAAGGAGCCATTTACCTTTAGGGCAGGTGGGTGGCTGAGATGGGGAGAGAGCAGGGATTCAAGGACTTCAGAATTTTGCTGGGTGGTTGTGGTTTGTGTTGAAAAGAGGCCTTAAAGTAGTTTGCTTTTGCCTGGCGAATTAACCTGGTGCTTGCGTTCCAGAGTGTGCGGTAGTGTTGGAGGGCTGCCTGAGACCCTGATGCCTTGTAAGATTTCCAGGCCATGTCCCTGGCATGGAGTTGGTCAGTGATATGGGCATGTACCCAAGGTAGGTGGGCGCCCCTAACGCGGGCTCTTCTGAGAGGGTCGTAGTAGTCCCAGATGGCGAGGAAATTTGATCTGAAAAATTCCAGGGCCGGGTCTATGGAGGAAGCATGTTGGATAAAAGACCAATCAGTGTTAGATAGGTCTCTTAGCAGTGCAGCAAGGTCTAGTGATTTATAAGCCTAGTGAGCAGTATTAGGGGTGGTGCCTGGGGTTTGAAATTTTCCATTACTATGTAAGTCATGTGGTGGTCGCTGAGGGAGTCGGGCAGAGTACCAGCTTGTAGCACCCTATGGGGATGTGTGGTAAGGGCCCAGTCGAGAGAGAGTGGTTAAGAGATTTATGGTTTAAGCGGGTGGGTTCGGTGATATGCTGGGAGAGGTTAAGTGCAGTCACCTGGTTTTTGAGCTTAGAATTAGTTTTCGATAGCCAATTGATATTAAAATCCCCAAGTATGTATAGTTCGCCCCCTTCAGCGAGTGTTTTTAGGGTGCTTAGATGTTCAATGATGGTGTTCGGAGGGGTGTCTGGGGAGCAGTAGGACCCTGCTATATATAAGGGGTGGAATGAGGTAGTGAGAGTCTGAGTAGGAGGAGTCTATAGCGTGCATTGGGTTTGGGAGTTGGACTGGGTCGTGTAGCTTGGAAGAGATGAACATGGCAATGCCCCTCCTTCTTTTTGCCCGGATGGCCATAACGAGTGAGGAGTAGCCAGGGATTGCTACTTCGGCATCCAAGTTATGGGGTTTCAGCCAAGTTTCAGAGACAATAAGGATATCAGGTGATAGGGAGAGGATGTACGGTTGGAGGGGGGTGATTTTGTTCAGGAGGCTGCATATGTTAAGATGCATAATTTTAAGCCCCTGAAGTAATTGGATAGGAGGGGGAATGAGGTTGTTTGGGGGGTAGGTGGCCCTGGATACGATTCAACGTCACCTGCTAGGAGCAGTAGTATTGTTATTAGGTGTTTTACTATGAGTGTCACATTTCTTGCCTTCCAGGGGGTCAGTGGCTGATGGGTGGCTGGTGGGCAGTATTTAGGAAGTGATGGGTATAGGACTGACAGCCCAGGGTGGAAAGAAGGAGGCAGGAGGGCGGCACCTATATTCCAATTGATTAGAGTGGAATGTGTGGATGGGCCAGGGTTGAGTGTAGTGTGATATGGGGAAGCCCATTGTAGCCTTTAGTGGGGGAGGCAGGAGAATCCGGGTAGATTGCTGGTGGGAGGGAGGTTAGGAGGAAGAGTAGCCTTAGCAAGGTGAGTTGCAGAGGCAGCATGACGAGATGAATGGGTTTTGGCAGCTGGAGGAGAGATCGAGCGGCCACTAGCGGTGATTTGGAATAACCTGCTAATGAGGGAGTGAGCTGATAGGTTAATTCGCGCCTCACGCCACGTATAAAAGGCGGTGCACACCTAGGGTGGTGGCGGGGGTGGTGGGGAGCCTGCGCAGAGCGCCGCGGGGCCCTACACACGTGGCAGCAGCGTTTAGCTAACCCCACGCAGCATTCACCAAACGGTCTTCTGGCCTTTTTGGCTGTGAAAATTTCGTATCTGCAGCAGACGCCAGCTTCAAGTTCGAGCTGGGGGAGGGCAGGACTCTCGGGTGCCCTCGCGACCACTGGCTGTGGAGAGGAGACAAACGGGCACATTTATAACAGGTAGGACAAGGAAGGGCTGCTGCTGTAAAGCTCAGGTTACTCGACAACGACCCGGGGGGGTGCTGGCTTTAAGCTTACTACTACACAAGCTGCACTTTTACTATCTCAAGTGATTTGAACAAGCTGTACTTTCAACAAGCTGTAAGCTACTATTGCTATCAAATGATTTCAATGCTAGAGACTCAATACAGTATTTCGTTCGGTTCCATAAATGCCTATATGAACAATTGTCAGCTATATTGACTACTAGTAATTGCGAGCTGTAAACTGCACTTTTGCTAACAAGTTGATTTCAATGCTAGAGACTCTAATACAGTATTTCACTCGGTTGCATAAATGACTCTATGAACAATTGGCAGTTGTATTGAGTACTAGTAATTATGATTTAAAGTAATGATTTAAAGTAACCACTGAGGCTAGGTGAAATGCAGCTCCACTCGGGATAGCCCCTTAAGGTAGCACTGTGAGATGCAGAAAAAAAAGAGCTGCTTCCTTTACGAGGTGCTGCAGCAAAGAAACTATCTCCACTGCTCTGCCGACCAATAATGTTTGAAAAAGGCAGCAAGAAGCACCAAGTCCATTGTGTACACACACACACACGTGGCAGCAGCGTTTAGCTAACCCCACGCAGCGTTCTCCAAATGGTCTCCTGGCCTTTTCGGCTGTGAAACAGTCTCCTGGCCTTTTTAGCTGTGAAAATTTCGTACCTGCAGCAGACGCCAGCTTCAAGTTTGAGCTGGGGGAAGGCAGGACTCTCGGGTGCCCTCGCGACCACTGGCTGCAGCAGACGCCGGCTTCAAGTTCGAGCTGGGGGAGGGCAGGACTCTCGGGTGCCAAGTTCTGTCCATGTATCCTTTTATGTTTGACGTGGAACCTTTGTAAATGAGTCGCTGACTCAAAGGTCTTTCTGAATATTTCAATAAATAAATAAAAATAAAATAAAATAAAAACTGCTCTGAAGGGGCAGCCCTTGCTGTGACTGACAGGAGGATCAGTCAACCGAACCTTTTGGATCATGGGGAAATTCCCAAGCTGCTTGCTGTTTGAGTCAGATCTCAGTTGGGAGTTGAAGAAGCAACAGCTTGTGAAATCAAGCAGCCCTTGGTGTAGTTTCACGTGGGAGAACTGTGGAAAGGCCTGAGCTTTGGCCTGCATGCCTGCCTGCTGCCTTTGAGAGGGAGAAGAGAATTATTTTGGACTGAATCTGAGTTTTGAGGGAATGAAGCAAGCCACTGAACTGAGACCAGGATTAACCTGAAGAAGACCAAAGATTTGCTGAATGCGATCGGCCTGTCAGGATTTCCAGCTACCTCTAAACTCCCAGTGTGCAGAGACTTTGCGATTGTGACCGGAGAGCGGTTTGCCTGGTATAGTAGAATCCCTTACTGTACATGTAAATGTGCTGTGTGTTGAGAGTAGGTCGTGATTTGGTTCCCCACTGTGTGGATTGTGTTCTGCTTGCTGGAGGCTGCATCTAACTCAAACAGACTGAATCTGTGTTCATCTCAATTTGGCCTGGGCCTTGCCACGTTGGCCCAGCCAGACTACCCATTGCACAGAGAAAGCCAACGACAAGAGACCTGTCTGGGGATCAGCCCCCTGCTCAATGCTTTGAACAGAAACGACACCGCGGTGATTTGTGTGGGCCCTGCTTCTCCTGGCACTCCAGCTCAACTATCTACTGTCTCAATTTCATCTTGCCTGTGTCCTGCATTGGGTATCGTGAGTACCCATCATGGTAGCTCCCTGCAACAACAGCTAAATCTAAAAGTGTTGTCATCTGATTGCCTTGTTGGTTTTCTTTCATGAATTGAGCCCTCAGGCTCCGGATTACAAATAGTGTGTGTTGTACATGTTGTTTTCTTCCATCACAGGGCCCCAACCAGCTGCAATGCCGACCTGCCCTGGGCAATGGTCCTGGCTAGCCCATCGTCTTTCCACCTGGGTACCCAGAGGTGTGACTGTGGGGGGACTTATTGCGCATGCACAACTGTTTGACTGATATAGTCGTTTAGCCAATCAACCTGATTATGCCCCTCCCTTGTTCAAGTCCCCTTAATAAATCATATCTAACTTTTTCTGCATTTAACCTGACTGTGGTTTCAGTTTGTGCCAAATGTACTGTACTGTTGCTATTTGCTGTGCATAACCTTGTTTTACAGGGGGTCCCCAGGGTCGATCCAGAGGAACCAGCCCTGGTGGTAAGTGCAAACAGTGTGGGTTCTTGTATGGTGTACAAGGGGTAGTGTGAAAGTGATTGTTGTATACTGTTCAGGCCACTAGAAGGGAAAGAGTGGGGTTACAGCGTACCGGAGGGCTGTGCCCAGGTTAGTTTGACCACTACCAACCCTAACCTCCGGGTGGAGGCACCCGTTACAGAACATAGGCCACTTAACCTACTACTAGCCAAGCAGGCAGGGGTAGTAGCCCTTGGGATAGCGCCACCTAGGAGTTACACAGAGCAAGACATGTCTCTTCACAGATGACAAGAGATTTTCAGATACCTCAAGGGTACAAATAAGGTACAAGAGGGTAGCAATTAACAAAAAAAATGTTGAAGAACAAGGGGCCATGATTTGAAAATAGAGGGGGGTAGACATAGGGGGTAACATGAGAAAGTATTTTTTCATGGAAAGGGTTGTGTATCCATGGATCAGCCTCACGATAGAGGTTGTATGGGCAAAAACAGTAGAGGAATTCAGAAATGCATGGGACAGACATAAAGAAACTCTAAGGATAGGAATTAGAGGGTACAACTATAGATAATTTAGGATCTGCAGTATATGAAACAAGTAGGGAAAATGGGCAGACTAGGTAGACGAAGCAGTCCTTATCAAGCATAATATTATGTTTCTATGACATTAAGCTCTGTGGCAGGGTAAATGGTGAGAAGGTGGCATGGGAGCTGCAGAGGGGCCTGCAAATGTCAGAGAAGTGGTCCAAGGTCTGGCTGTTGAAATCAATGCCAAAAAGTGCAAGGTGATGTACATAGGGAACAAGAATACCAAGAAGGAATACGGGATGGAAGGGGTTAAGATGGTCACTACTTTAGAGGAAAGGGACCTGGGGGTCATCATAAGTGAATCCATAAACCAAACTAGCCAATGTAACAAAGCTTAGAGCAAGATAACCTGAATGGTGTAATGTATTAGAAAGGGTTTCATAGAAACATAGAATTTGACAGCAGATAAGGACCACAAGGCCCATCCAGACTGCCCATTTATTTTTCTACCATGTGAATGTGTCATCGGCCTTTGCTCTGTCAATGGCCTATCTATTCATACTCATCAGTATTGCTCCCTTATGCCTATCCCATACCTGTGTGAAGGCCTGCACTGTATTCATATTCACCACTTCCTGAGGTAGGCTATTCCATGCATCCACCACCCTTTCTGTGAAAAAGAACTTCCTCACATTACCTCTTAATCGGCCTCTCTGTAACCTCATGCTGTTTCCTCTTGTCCTGCTATTTTTCTTATGTTGAAACATGTTAGACTCTTTCACCTTGTTAATGCCCTTTAGATGTCTGAATGTTTTGATCATATCACCTCTGTTCCTCCTTTGTGCTAGGGTATACATATTGAGCTCGGTTAATCTGTCCTCATATGTTTTCTGATGCAGTCCCTGCACCATTTTGGTTGCCCTTCTCTGGACTGCCTCAGTTTGGTTAATGTCCTTGTGAAGGTGCTACCTCCAGTACCACACGCAGTACTCAAGATGGGGCTTAACCAGTGTCTTGTAAAGCAGTATTATTACATCCCTCTTACAACTTGTGATACCACTACTAATACACCCCAACATCCCCCTAGCCTTACCTACTGCTTTAGTGGTCTGCTTGGATGATTTCAGGTCATCTGTGATGATGATGCCCAAGTCTCTTTCTCCCTTTGTGACTGCCAGCAACTCCCCTCCCGCGTCTATATGTGGCTTCAGGGTTTCTCTTCCCTATGTGCATGATCTTGCACTTCTTTGCATTAAACCCCAGTAAGAGTAGTAGGAGGAAAGAGGAAATACTACCTCTCTACAGACCACTAGTGAGACCCCAACTTGAGTACTTTGCCCAGTTCTAGAGTCCTCACCTGAGTGAAAACATAGACAAGATGGAGACAGTGTGGCATAGAATAACCCAAATTATTCAGGGCCAACAGGGCAGATATTATGAGATCTTTTTGCTGGAAGCCAGGATGAAGAGAAGGGACAAGATATAGACTTTCAAGTTCTAAAAAGGAACACACAGGGTAAACTGAAAGGAACTATTTAGCAGGAATAGTAAGATAAAAACCAGGATACATGAATATAAGCTGGTGGGAGCTTCACGAGGGATGCTTAAATGTTTTACTTTACAGAGAGAGTGGCTGAGCCACGGAACAGCCTACCAGCAGAGGTATTGGGGGAAACAAATGTTATTGGGTTCAAATACAGCTGGGACAGAGTAATGAGTTTAATAGCTACCCATAGGTGTATTAGTAAGGCAGGGAGCTGAAGGGAGAGGAGGGAAAAAACCCTGTGTGGAAAAATAGGTCATGGGGTACAGTAGGTTATAGGCAAAGAGGTGTAAAGAGAAAAGCAGACTGGCAGGTTGGGGAAAGAGGCTCAGAAACTAGATGTAGTGTCCCTAAATTCACAAGTTCTTGGAAGCAGGATGGTTCCATGTGATAATGGCGATCGCGGAGAGGACGATCGCTGCTACGAAGAGTGTACATCGGCAAAACTCAAGTTTCAGTGATATACACTCACAGCGCACAGCAAAAGGGCACGAGACTTCGATTTTTTTGTTTATGCGGGGGGGGGGGGAGGCTGCAGCCCCTGCACCCACCTACTAAAGGATTCTCAACTCCAGGGGTGTTTATGTCAGGGGGGTGCAAAACAAAACAAAAAATAAAATCCTGGACCTGCGCAACAATAGAATTCACCCAGAACTGAACCCAGCACCCTCCCAGACCTTACCTGCAACAAACCCACGACGCCACACTGCCAGTTCACCATTGCGCTACAGCCCACAAACCCTTCCGCCCATCGCACACGACGTGGTCCCTCCTTCCTCATGCGTGTGTACATATAGCAACATCCTGTTGCTATATTTGCCAACCCCCCCTATCCAGTCACCCTCCCTGTCCTGTAGCCCTATGCACAGGCACCTTGACTGAGTCGATCTTTGAAAGCGCTCAATCGTGGTCTCCATTATCACAGGCTACCAGCAGGATGGATGGCCTGCAGACATTGTTGGCAGAGAGGGGGGTAGACATTGCAGCAGTCATGGATGCATGGGACACACCAAACCTTAACTGGGATCTCTCAGGCCTGGGCTTTAAATTATACAGAAAGGATGGGAGGGTAGGAAGTGGGGTGGCAGCTTACTGTACATCAGGGAAGGTATCACTTGTATGAGGGAGAAGTCAAAAGAGAGGAGGGCAGAAGCAATGAGGATTCAATTACTGTCAAACGGAGGAAGGGAGGAAGGTGAGGCTGGGGTGGTTCACCCAGCCTGGAAGTGGAAAGAGGTAAGCAGCAGAGGGGAGTTAAGGAAGAGCAAGAAGTCAGGGTGAGGTCGCTGGTGTGGAATCATAGCTCAGTTGAAGCAGATGGACTAACTCCAGTCCTAAATAACCCCCTCCCTGCTTGTTAAAGCTACCTGTTAGTTAGCTGGTTACTGGTTCTGATAAGGAGAAGGGTAGATAGGGCGTTACTGGTATCTGGTACTTTTGGTGATCATGATGAACATGATGATCGTGATAGTGACAGCAAACCATGCTCACGCTATGTGGCTCCTCCAATCACTGAATGCCAAACTCTGGGACAGAACAGGCACGATAGCTCTGTGATTGTTGTGATGCTGAGGTGAGGGAGGGAAGTCTAGCTGGAGTTAAGGTATGGGAGGGAAATCTGGATGGATTTGAGGTGAGAGAGGGGAATTGGCCTGGATTTGAGGTGAGGGAGGGAAATCTGGATGGAGTTAAGGGGACTGAGGGATATCTAGTTGTATATTTTGCAGTGTCTTTTTGTTTATTTTTTTAACTTTTACGAGTACAGACATAGATACTAAGGCACTGATTGATTTGAAGTGTTACACAGAGGGTATTAGACAGTATAACAGATCATACTTATGTAAAACGCTTTTTACTAGTATGTTAAGTCATGCTAATTTGTCACTCAAGGTGAAACCTTTCAGTACAATACAAAGTCTAGTGGAGTAAACAGTAATGGAACATACTGTAGATAGAGAGCTAAGGAGGGAGATCACGTGATGCACTCACCCTGAGAGAATGTGTGGCTGCTCTGCTCCCCCTTCTACACTCTTAAAAATCCTTAATTTAGCAACTGCTATAAAACAAAACTCTCTGCTGATCGACATCACAATACCTTACAGCTTGGTGATACTGGCAATTGACATTTCTCCAGGGGAAAAAGCTTATTAAGATCTAATGGAGGTGGAAATCATGAGGCCTCCCTGCTCGTCGCCTCCCTCAAATGCTGATAAAATGGCTAAGCGGGTGAAAACCCAGTCCGCAGCTACAAGTAAAATCGCAACACCGGCTAGCAGCCCTGCACCGCTAACAGAAGATAGATTTCTTGCCAAGATGGAACCGCTTAAGCAAGCCCTTGTGGAGTTCGCAACAGAACTCAAAAGCATGAAGATAGATCTAAAAGAAACAAACATAAAGATCTCCAACATTGCAGCAAGAACTATTTCACTAGAGGGCTGGGAATCTCATCTAAACCCCGAAGTAGTGGCACTTAGACAGAAAATAAATAAGGTGGAGGCTAACTTGAAGACCTTGAGGGTCGAAACAGGAGGAATAACCTAATTATATTCAGCTTGCCTGAAGAAGCCGAAGGATCTTCCACGGTACTCTTTACACAAAAGCTCCTGTTGAAAATTGCTGGCCCTCCGCCACATTCCACCACATATCATATGGAATGGGCTCACAGGTCACTAAAGCCCAGACCCCCAGTTTGAGCCAAATCCAGACCATTCATCATCTGACTGTTAAGTTTTATAGATCATCAACACATTTTATCCAAGGTTAAAGAATTGCAGGAGATTAAATGGGAAGAGTCCCCCCTAAGAATCTTGCAGGATCTACTGGTAGCCACCAGGCAGAAGCGAGGCGAATCACCATCTATCGGTAACTAAGCTGATAGCTGCGGAATAAAATTCAAAATGATATATCCTGCCAAGTATTGGTCCAGCATCAGGAAGTTGGAGATCATTCGAAATGCAGAACAAGCTGCAGAAAATCTTGTTGTTGTGTTCACTGATTTATTCGCACATCGTTGACCCTGCAACTTCAAAATCGAGTAAGGAAAGGAACCATCATGGTAAAATAACTTTGCCAGAGATCTGCCGATATTCATTGTAGATCCAATGGTATTTTCAAGGGCTGGGGAGGCTAACTGATGAGAAAAAGGGGCACATCGGCTTTCCTGAGTTGAATTCGGTTTAGCAAGCAGAATCAGCCTGGTTGTGCTCTTGGTGGAACCGCATGCCTGACAGCTGGTCTGCGAAACAAACGAGCGTGCCCATATGGCTTGGTTCTTTGGTCTCCCTGCTCAGTATTGGGTGCAGCGAACTGAAATTGGAGTGGTGGCTGTGGAGCGAAAACGGGAAGATGTTCTTCTGTGCGGCTGCTGGACTGCTCAAACATGCGGAAGTGTGTGTGGGTTTCTCTGTTGGCACAAAACTACTACGGCAACGCTTTATAAGAAACCGCCCCAGCAATGAAATAACAGCTGACCAACATCTGCACAGACCGAATAAGAGATACAGCTCTAGGTCTGGACTCAAGAATATGCAAGTGTTTACTCTTTTTAATTTTTTTTGTTTTTTCCAGACCTTTAAGTAAATCGGGCATGCTAAGTCCTGACATATAATTTACTACTACGCTCCTAATGTCACTAATAAATGATAAGGAGATATGTTTTCCTTTTTTATCTTTTCTTTTTTTATTTATATATACATGGTCAAAACTGGTTAAGGAAGATTTATGTTCTATAAGGGAATAACAGAAACATTACATGTGTTAATTTTTAAATTGAAATTATTGTAAGCATGCATAGCAATGTGGATTGTTTTCATGTGCTCTTATATGGTATAGTTTACCCCTGGAGTTTACTTGGGGATTGCAATGTTGTGATGTTGGGGGTTTTCTCTGGGGGGGAGGGGGAGGGAGTAGAGAAGTGCTGCAGCATTGGAGCAGAAGCAAGCATATCTTTACAACTGGGGGAAGAGCTCCCACTCTCAACTCCATGGTTAGGGGTCAGGATTTTCTCCTTTTTTATTTCTGTTACAGGGGGCTCAGGGGATTATTATCTTGTTTTTTTTCTAAAGGAAATGTTATATTGAGAAGGGGGGAGAACTTAAAGAAATTGGGTGGGATGGGGACTGCCATAGGGCGCTGGGTTTATTGTTTACACCAGTGTTACTTTTCTATGCTCTTGCACACAAGGATATTATTTTTCTGGATGCTCAACTAAAATAACGGGATATATTTCTGTTCACGGAACTTCAAAGGGGCTTAGACACCTGCCAAGAGAACTAAAATATTACTGCATCTCAGTAGTCTTCAAGTGGACATAGCCTTTCTACAGGAGACACATCTCCTGTCTACTCAAATTACTCTTTTTCTTAGATGCTGGGTAGGACAGGCTTTTGCTCAGGTCTGAACTCTTGACAAAGGGGAACTGCCATACATATTGCATGAAAGATACCATTTCAGTTTACTACAAGAGGTGTCGGACCTGAAGGTCGCTACATTATTATTAGGGTGATCTTGGGACAATCAGAGTTGATTCTAGGATCTATCTATGGCCCTAATTCAGAGAACCCTGAATTTTTTATGAACCTAGTGACAATACTGACTACATGGTCAGTGCTGCCAATAGTTCTGGGGGGCGATTGGAACCAAGTCCTATCAAATAAATTAGACAGATCAGGTAACTCTAGACTCTCCCTGTCACCAGGAAAGAAAGCCTTGCATGAGTTAATGCATTCAATAGGCCTTACAGACCCCTGGAGAATAACCTCTCGTGAAAAGAATGAATTCTTATTTCATTCTCTCCCACATCATTCATTTTCATGCTTATATTACTTCCTTATAAGTGTTGAACACCTCCGTAGGGTGGCATCAGTTTTTTACTCCTCTAAGGTTTTTTCTGATCATCCTATGGCACAATTAATATTAAATGTTGCACCTAACGTTCAAAAGAATAATTTTTGGAAAATTAATAACCAACTCTTAAAATCTGAAGAAACTACTCGACATTTGCAATCTTTTATTTCAGACTTCATGGAATATAACTCCCCATCTACGTCTAAAATGGATGTTTTGTGGTGCACATTAAAATGTGCTTTAAGAAGAGAACTGATCCGTAGAGCTTCGAAGCATAAAAAACAACAAAATCAGACCCTTTCCTCTTTATTTAACCAGGTCACAATAGTGGAAGCCAACTTATCAGCTTCATCCCCGGAAAAGGACTGGGAAACAGCGGAATCCTTGCGGGCACAATACAATTTACTGTTAGTCAAAAAAGCCGAATTTCACATGCTTAGATCCAAGATTTCTTATTTTGATCAAGGAGAAAGAGTTGGGAAGTTCCTGGCCCTCCAGCTTAGGTTTCAAACATCAGACAGAATTATTACCTCTATTTATTCTCCAACAGGTAATATTCTCACCTCCCCCATGGATGTTAGTAAAGTCTTTCGAGACTATTACAGTTGTTTATATACACTGCCTACCTCCTCCTTTTCGCAGCAAATGTTAGATTCCTTTATGAGAGATATTAATATCAAAACACTTTCTAAATCCCAAGTTCTTGTTCTAAAGGCCCCTATAACAATCAAAGAAATAATTGATGCCATTGAATCACTCCACTTAGATAAAGCGCCCGGCCCAGATTTTTACTAGTCAAATTTTTATAAAATGTTTAAAAATATATTAGCACCTATTCTCCTATATACCTTCCAATATCTTTATACTAGTGGCGTATCTGATCTTTCCCTTACCCAGGCCACTATAGTAGTCCTTCCCAAACCGGGCAAAGATCCTCTGCTCATCATTAACTATAGACCCATCTCTCTCATTAATGTGGACTTAAAAATCCTTGCCAAGATCATGGCATTAAGACTGAGCCAAGTCTGGGACACACTGATTAGCTCTGAGCAGGTGGGATTCGTTAAAGGCCGCCTTTCCTCTGACAATCTTCGGAAAGTGACCTATCTCTTTTCTGCGTCCAAGGATTCCTTTACACCTGCTGTTTTGGTGTCCTTGGACGCAGAAAAAGCTTTTGATAGGGTGTCGTGGGACAATCTCTTTTCTCTACTCCCTAAATACGGTATTCCCCAGCAATTTATAAATTGGGTTAAAATACTCTACTCTTCTCCCTCTGCAAGAGTCCAGTGTAATAGTGTACTTTCCACTCCTTTTTTTTTAAAGCAAGGGATGCTGCAAGGTTGTCCTGTCTCACCTTACCTATTTAATCTTTTTCTAGAGCCCCTTATAAGGAAACTGAATTCCTCTCCTTCAATTGTGGGTATTAAGATAGGGGATATGGAATACAAGCTCTCCGCATATGCGGATGACATTTTATTACATATTTTATCCCCTTCACAATCTCTTCCGGCAGCGTTCACAGTAATTTCTTAGTTTGGCTCCCTTTCCAACTATAAATTGAATCTAGAGAAGACAGAAGTCTTTCCCCTTAATAAATATTCACAGACGGCAGAAACTGTAAACCTGGGTTTACAATGGCATGCAGACAAGCTTAGATATCTAAGAATTAATCTTCACTCTTCTCCCCAAATGATGAAGAAACTCAACCTCGACACCCTTGTCAATACCTTAAAGGAAGATATTAAATGCTGGTCCCGACTACCTTTGTTCCTGTGGGGCAGAATGAGTATAATAAAAATGAATATTCTACTCTGTATACTATACCCATTACAAAAGTACAACTGGGCCCTGCCGAACTCCTGGTGTCTGCAGTTGCAAAAAATAGTTAATTCCTTTTTATGGGCAGGTAAAAAGTCTAAACGTAGTTATATTAAGCTTACACATCAGAAGATAGATGGTGGTTTACAGGCCCCAAACTTTTATCTGTATTATTTAGCGATACACCTAACAAGGATGAGGTATTGGTTAACTTCCCCTAACCCCTCTCCCAAGCACCATTATCGTCCCCTCTGGTTAGATATAGAGCGTGCCTTATGTTTAGCACAGGAGGTGAATCCAGAGCCCTTCCTTTTCTTAGAGGAAGAATTTTCCCAATATATTAAAAGATTCTCCACTGGGTTCCATGCTTGAAATACAACGGCAATTTAACACTCTTCTTAAGATAGTGGGTCACAAGGACTTAACACAACCTCTTTTTAATAACCCTGATTTCTTAATCTCAGGTAAACTTCTCAAAATTACCTCATTTTGGCCTAATATGGGAGTTGAGAAGATAGAGGACTTGGTTATCAATCATAAATTGATATTGTTTCAAGAAGCCAGCACTCTTTATAAATGGCCTCCGGTATATGCATTTAAATATCTGCAGATTTCCCATATGTTAATGAAGTACTTTGGTATGGTGCTTTAGTCTAGTACTCTGTCATCTATGCTAAGACCATACACTGAATCCCTTCCGACTTCCCATTAAATAGCATATGCATATGCCTTCTTGCAGACCACACTGGCTCAGAAAACCAAAGATGTTATTGATGGGACCGTCATTGCCAGCAATTACATATTCTAGAAGTTGGGCGAGAATCTGGAAACATTTATATAGATATATTAAATGGGATAGATATAGATTTATGCAGTTTCAAATAAATCACAATCTGTTTTACAACTCCGGTTAAACTTCACTGGATAGGTGCCTTGACTTCTGAGCTCTGTACCAGGTGTGCAAAACTCCTGGGAGACTTGCTACACATGTTGTGGACATGTGAGAGAGTTTCTCCATTCTGGAACAGCATCCAGTCCTGCTTGGACCCACTGTTGTCTCTGTCAGATAAGTGTAGTCTGGAGATTTGTATCCTAGGAGATTATGCCACTCTTCAGGGTCAATCTCAGCTATCGTATACGGTATTAATCTCAGCATGTGCCAAAAAAATATTACTCCGGCACTGGAAAGATGCAATTATCCCCTCTTATACTAAATGGTATTGAGAAATAATGTTTGCTATGCAAGCAGAGCGAGTTGTAGCGGGAGTGTCTAACAATATGGAAAAATTCAAACAAATCTGGGACCCCCCTGCTAAGTTTGTTGCTGATCCAGAATGAACAGGAGAAATCTAACATTGGAGCTCCTTAGTATCCAGAGACAGTTTAGTAGTTCTTGAGGTGAAATATATACGATATAAGAAAAGCATTATTACCTATTGGCAGTCAGGGTGGGCTGGGGAGGGGGTGGGATACTTGCATCTGTCTATCCTGTTGCACCTTATACAGCTGGCAATAATTCCAAGAGGTACATTTTTTTTCCTCTCTCTCTCTCTCTCTCTCTCTTTGTGCAAATGCTTGTAATATATGCAGACTATAATGTATGTTGGATGCCTTTAAACATTGTGGTGAAAAAAAGAAAAACCTAATAAAATATATTCAATAAAAAAAGAGAGCTGAAGGTTGTGGGTAATGAGGTGGGTAAGGGGTTAGTCACACCTCTATTAAACAGGGGCTGAAGTGTGGAGCAATCTGATGTATGGTTGGACTCATCAGATGCCCTCTGTGCCAAAAGGTTGCTGAGAATGAGTCCCATAACTAAATGCAATGCACCTTTGCCAAGAAGATTGCCTACCACCAAAGAGAAATGGCATTCTGGTTGGGTGCTCAAGGTGGACATAATAAGTCTTTGCTGCAGGTAGTCATTTGATCAGAAGCATGGGTTCCAGTATACTGCAGATATGGGTCCCATATCAAGTTACAGTGCCCGAGGGCATTCTACAGGTAGTGAGACATTCTGGAGTAAGTAGCAATGGACTCTAGGGAAGTGAGCCATTCTGTTACTGTATATATATTTTGGGATCATCTGAGGGGAAGAACTAACCATAATACCTCTATGCAGGCTGACAGGAGCCTTTGTCTGTATGTCCCCAGAATGCAGGATACAGTCAGGGAGATAGCTCTGGCAAAGGTGGGATAGGAGTTTTTAGAATCAGGGAACATTGTTGGATCACCTGAGTTCAAAACTTTTGGATGAACATGCAGTCCCAGATACAACGTAGGAGATCTGTCACAAAGAGTCACACCTCCAGCAGTTATCAAGAGACACGAGATCCATGTTTTTTAGTTGAACAAGGGTCAATACTACTGATGTAGTATTTTGTTTTGAATCATGAGGCTGCGATTGTCAAGGCAGACTTTGTGGGTAAGTTCTCAGCACTGTAACCAGGCTGTATCTGTGATAAAGAGCTGAAGTGATGTTTGCATTCTTGTTTGACTTTAACTGATGGAGCGGACACTGCATCATGAATGGTCTTATATATGGTACCACCTAGGCCTTGTGCAAACTTACACCAGGAAACCTGATTGAATTTGAGGTGAGGGAGGGGAATTGGGCTGGATTTGGTACCTGGTCTTCTTCAACATCTACATTAGTGACATTGCAGTTGGACTGGAGGGGAAGGTATGCCTATTTACACATGATACAAAAATCTGCAATAGGGTAGACACACTGGGGTGTGTGTGGAAAGAATGAAGGAGGACTTGGGGAAGTTGGAAGAGTGGTCAAGAACTTGTAGTGAGATTCAATGCAAAGTGCAGAATCATGCACTTAGGACATAGAAACCCACAGGCCACATATGAATGAGGGTAGTCACACTAACAAAGCAGGAGAGACACCTGGTGGTCATCATATCAGATGACCTAAGGTAGTGAACCAATCTGATAAAGCAGTGGGACAGGCAAACTCTGTGTTGGGCTGTATAGGAAGGTTATAACCAGTAGACCAAGGGAGGTGATACTGTCCCTATATAAATCACTGGTGAGACCTCACCTACAGTACTGTGTACTAGGCAAAGTCCAGGCATGCAAAACCTTTCAGAACAAAACCATGCAATGGAGACACTGCCAGTCCCAAATTGCCCCACCCAGAGGAGGTTATCTTAAAGTAGGGGTTTTGCGGGGGCATAGCCCCCTGAAATGGGGGGTGCAGGGTGTGTAGCCCCCACAGAAAACACTTTTCTGGGTGCTTTCATCCCTCACATGCTGTTCTGACAGTGCAGTACAGTGCCGCACAGTTTTTGCGTGCGAGGACATGACCCATGCCGAGTACTGTGTATAGTTCAGGAGGCCCCAGCTCTGTAAAGACATAGACAGGATGGAAAAGATACAAAGGAGGGATACCAAAATGGTTCAGGGCCAGTACCAGAAGCCCTACAAGGAAAGGCTAAGGAATCTAAATCTGTACTCCCTGGAGATCAGAAGGGAGAGAGGAGTGAGACAGTCAAATGCCTCACAGAAATAAACAAGGTAAATGAAGGGAGCATCTTTCAAAGAAGAAGATGCTCAAAGACTAGAGGTCACAATGTGAATTTGGAGAGGGGGGAGGATCAGAGGGAATGGGAGAAAGTGCTTCTTTGTGGAAAGGATAGTAGACCCCTGGAACAACCTCCCAGCAGAAGTAGTAGGAGCTAAAAACATCACTGGATTTAAGAAAGCATGGCATAGACACATGGGCATCATAGAAGCAGGTAGAGAAGGAAACCTGGAATCTGAACAGGGTCTGAAGAAACCATTGGTAGGGGATGGGGACAGGATGGTAGAGACCAGAGATGAAGAAGGGTCTACGTTGTGACATGGTAGGCATGGAAAAATGGGCAGACTTGATGGGCCAGGTGGTCCTTCTCTTCCAGCAACCTCTATGTTCCTATGAGAGAAATCCCCTGTATCTTCAATTAGGAGCCACAGCTTCTAATGGAGGTCACCTTTTATTTCAGACTTTGATTTTGATATGTAGCTTCTATTAAAGAGTGGCTGCACATCAAGTGCAACTAATACTTTTGTTCTGTCTGCTATGGGCTCTCTCTCTCTTTCTGGAACCCCTCTCAGCCACATCTTGCAAGGTGAGAGGAGCAGACAGAGAGGGGATCCTAAAGGTAAACCTCCCTCTCTTGCTTGAGGGTGTTTACCCGTCGACGCTTTGCATTGACTGTCCCACCCATGGCCAGCCCTAGATTTATTGATCACATCAGGTCATGTGATTGCTAAGTACTTTTAGTAAGTCCCCACTTTCCCACCAGCAGCTTATCTCCTTTGACCACTAGGGGTCAGTCCTGTACCTTCTCTTCCTTATTATTTTCCTGTCCTGTCCCCACCTACTTTTCCTTCTAACCACCTCCTCTCCATCTTTTCTCAGCCACTTCTCCACCTTTTCTGACACCTCACCAAACTATCGGCCCTTGTTCCCTGCCTGGGATTAGAACTCTGTACCTCAGCACCACAGTCAGCAGCACTACCTCTGTGCCATCTGGACTGCCCTACTATTGAGTTACCAATTGCTCCTCTTATACCCTTATCACATACTTCCCCCCAACCCTCCTCTAGTTGCTTGTATACCCCCTCTCTCTCTCTCGTCTAGGTCTTAGCCACTCCCCTGCCTCTCCTCCCTCCTTCCAATGCCACCTCCATTATGGGTCTTTCCTTAACTCACCTTATCCCATTCTGTCTAATATTCTTATCAGTGCTGTCTCCCAGACCAACCCCCATCCACCACTACTAGCCCCCCTGTTTCTGTCCTTCTCACTATCCCCTGGATACTACTGAATTCACTCCTCCAGCCTTTTCCCTTCAGCCGAGCCAGTTAGCCATCTGCCCCTTCCCCAGCCTCCACCTTCTTCTGCTAGTAGTTTCTCTTTCACGTGCGTGCTCTCCCCTCCCGTGATGGGATCCAAACCAATATCCTCCCCTGCCCTCACCACCCAGTAAACCCAAACAACTCAAACAAGCCCTGTTAGGTTAACTCTCCTACTGTTGCTTTTGTCAGGCAATGTATACCCCAACCCTGGCCTAATTACTGACTCCATCCCAAATTGCAACCTGTTAATGGTCTTTATTGCCTCAATTAACATTTGCAGTCTACAAAACAACATCGACATCCTCCAAAGATGGATGGTCCTGCTGCACTAGCCAGATATCCTGGCCATGGTAGAGACCTGGTTCCACCAGGATATCCTGGACTCATCAGTGGCCCTAAATAGCTGCTCAATCTTCTGTGAAGATAGGATTGGAAAAAGAGGCAGTGGATGTGCGTTTACATCCTGACTCCCTGCAGGGGTCAAAGCTCCTGCCTGCCCAGATTGATCATGGTGCACAGGCCCTAACTCTAAAAATTGATATTGGCACATCTAGGAAGTCCCTATTTATTAGCATTGTCTATATCCTCCCCAAAACCAAAAGCTAGCCTTTTACACCATTCTAAACTACCTCTCTCAACTGCCCAACAACTCAGAGATCATTGCTCTGGGTGATTTTAACATTAACTGGCTGGCCACATCAGCTGTCCCATACAAAGACACCAGCGCCACTATGGATTTCTTCCAAGCTGTATCCTCCCTCATGCATTTTAACTAAAAAACTGAATCCTCCACCCTCCTTGACCTCATCCTAACCAATCACCCTGTAGACTCCCTAATGTCTCAGTGCTCCGGACACCCTTAGTGACCACTCACCAATACTATGCACGTGGTCTACTAGGATAAAAAAAATCCGGTCCTAAAACCTTGTATCAACGCCATCTAAAACCCAGTAAGCTGGGACTGTTCAAAAACTACATATCAAGTTGTGAATGGTCACCCCTGGACAATGCCCCATACATTGATGAGGCCCTCGCCTACTTTATTACCAAATTCATCACTGCCTGTGACAAATTTGCTCCCTTCACTAAATGCATTGTCAAAGGTCCTAACACTCCGTGGATCACTCTGGTACTCCTTGACCACATGGGCCACAGAGACACCATCTGGTACAAAGCCCTCAGGTCTGGCTCTCTGGTGGACAGGAAGCTTTACAGAGTGATGAGAAATAAATGTACATGGGATATATGTAAGACCAAGACTGACTGCTACTGGCTACTCTCTCTTCTCCACCTGGGACTCAGGCCAAATGTTTTGGGAGAACCTAAAGGAGCTCAATGGAACTCGGTGTCTCCCCACCCTCCCAGCTTAATATCAATGGCTCCTTACCCCTGACCCTCAGCTCATTACTGGCACACTAACTCCACATCTTCTGATCTCAGCAGTGTTCTTCCCTTAACTTATTTGATTCTCCTCTGGACCCCCCCAACATCCCCCTTTCGATTCAGAACCGTCTCATCTGGGAGGCCAAACCCTGCCCAGAAAGAGCCTTAGGTAAATCATGGCACTGTAGTGACTCCCTAGACCTAAGACTCATTCATATGGTTCTTGATGAAGTCCTTCCCCCTTTAACTAAAGTACTCAATCGCTCCCTCTGTCCTGGGCAGTTCCCAGCCAAATGGAAAGCAGCTGTAGTCACCCCTATTCTTAAAAGTGGTGACCGCACCACCCCTGGTAATTTCTACCCCATTTCCATTCCCCACCCCATTTCTATTCCCCACCCCCAAAGCTCTGGAAAAAATCATCTGGGATCAACTCACTGACCACCTTGTTAAATATAATCTGCTTTGCCATGAGCAACATGGGTTTCATAAAGGGCATAACACCACCACCGCACTTATGGAATACACCAATACTATCCATACGGCCCTTGATGGTGGGTGCTTAGTTGGGTCTGTTTACATAGACCTAACTAAAGCATTCAACACCATCAACCATGCCCTCCTCCTTAAGTCCCTTACCTCCATAGGTTTCTCCAAGGATACCACCTTGTGGTTCTCAGATTGCCTAAGCGGTAGGGCCCAACAAGTCAGAATTAATATCACTCTCTCCACAAGTCTTCCTATCAGATCTGAAGTGCCCAAGGATTCATCTTAGGCCTCCTTTTAGCTTATTTCTAAACACCTCCCCAAAGCCTGCTCAGGTCAGCTGCTGCTTTATGCTGATGACGTTGTGCTCTTTCCTCTCACCCTCACCCCAACTCACTTCAACTGTCCCTCAAAGACTCTTCACCAAGGCAGAATCCTGGTTTTCTGCACACAGGCTGGTGCTAAATTACAAAAAAACAAAAACAAAGTCATAGTATTTACCTTTACCAAAACAAGCACAGGGGGCTCCTGCAAATCCTTAACTTTCAATGCACCACTCAAGTAGGTTAACTCTTTCAAATCTCTGGGGATCACACTTGACACTGCTCTCACCTATCATGAACACATCCACCTCCAGTACTGCTATCAACACTAGGATTGGTTTGCTATACCGGCACAGTTGGTGCCTTCCTCCTGAGGCACTTTGTTTAGCTGTCACCTCCTCTGTCCTCTCCCTAGTGGATTATTTATTTAGTTTTTGTTGACTGGGTAAGTGCACTAGACAAATCCTGCCTATTTTCAAGCACGACCCGGGGGAGGGGGATAGAGATGAATGCCAACTGACCTTGAACCAGATTAAGCTGTTGGTGGTATTTTTAATGAATGAGGGAAATTTGGCCAGGACACCGGGGGAAATTCCCCTACTCTTTTCAATAAGTGCCATGGGATCTTTAACATCCACCTGAACTACCACCAATCCAGGCAGATAGGACCTCGGTTTAACGTCTCATCTGAAAGACAGCATCTCAGAAGTGCAGCACCCCTCTCATGCTGCACTGCAGTGTCAGTACTGGGATATTAACCCAAGTGCCAGATGTGAGAACTGAACCCACAGCTCTCTGATCGCCCAGCCTCAGAGTCGAGTGTGCTACCTACTGAGCCACTGTCACTGTTATGTTATGTTATGTTATGTTATGTTATGTTATGTTATGTTATGTTATGTTATGTTATGTTATGTTATGTTATGTTATGTTATGTTATGTTATGTTATGTGGATTATGGGATCATTCTCTATGGGGCAGCAGATAACACTGCCCTTCATAGTGATTAAGATGTCACTGAATAAAGCTTCCTGACTTATTGCAGGATGTGACAGGCGGACCCATACCTGTGCACTTTATGGCCTCACCAACTGGCTCAACTTTGATAGCAGGCTCAGATACCAGACCTGACTTCTTGCAAAAAAGATTGCCAATGGGCTAGCTCCACCTGGATGTCTTAATCTATTGGAACCTGCCCCCATACTGGAGGCCCCCAGCAGCACCTCCAAATCCTCCTGAAGCCCCACTGCAGGACATCACTGGGCCAGAGGTCTTTCCTTAACAGGACCCCCCTCTGGATGAATGCTCTGCCTCATGCTATTTCATCAGAAAAAAAGCTTGGCCCCTTCAAAACCAACCTTAGCGAACACATCCTCTCCACCTGTGCTTTGTGACTGCTTCTGGCCTCATTGCCTCTATCTCCTCCCCTCTCTCTCACTGCTGCACAAAGTCCCTTCAGATGGCTAGCTGAAAACCTCTACCCTTCATATCTACTTTTTTTTACCTCACTGGCCTATGATTCTACTATCTAATCGGGTTAGGCCCGCTAAGCCCCCGGCCTCCAGCTGTGTTAATAATGCTAACTAGATATTGGCCTCCAACTGTATTAATAATGTTCTTAATGTACTAGTAACCTTAGATAGTTCATTATCCTGTGTAAACTGTAACTTCCCACATTCTGTTTTTCTGTCTGATTTCTATTGTGAGGAACACCGTGCCCCTTGCCCACAATTTTGTTTGCCTAGCCTGTACACATGACCATGGATAATTCTGTATCCTGTTAAATACTGCACCTATGCACACTTTATTATTCACTGTCTGTACTTCATTGACTGATTTTCTTTTGTTGACTTCAATGTTTGTGTTATTAATTAGCCACTGTCTGTTAGTTCGTACCTCCTGACATGGAGCCTTGTAAAAGTCTCTGACTCAAAGATTGGTAATTCTGATGTATAGTCTAAAAAGCTAAAATAAACTAAATAAACTTCTAATCCAAGATATCTGATTGTGCCTCTTGCCTTAATAGAACCTGTGCAATGACAATGTCCTATGATACATCACACTCTGTTGTGTATTATTGTTTAAGTATAAAGCATGTTTGGAAAGTGGATCACTCTAATTGGCTGCTAGCATTCTAAAAGGGTTATGTTAATGATAGGAATACCACATGTACCGTACAATAAAAAAAATAAGTTTTTCCTATATAAACTTTCATTTTAAAAGTAAATGAAAATATTTTAGTCTAATAAAACCATTAAAGTACTCCACGTCTTGGTTTACTTTCAATAATTTAATCCTAGGGCTATAAGGCCCTTAGATGTACAGTACTTCATGGTAAATGCCCCACCCCAGGACTGATTAACTGGTGGTATATCTAATACTGATGGTACCTTAATGCATAAATAAACAAACATTTTATTTTATCTAAAAATGCTTTTCCAAACTTCAAGGCACTTTACAGTTCACAAAGCAAACAAAAAACTGAGACAAACGAAACAATAACAGATACCTGCAAGCAAGTCAAACATGATAAATAATACTGTATAGAAAGTAGCACACATCGTGTTCAAATTTAGCTCCCCTCTCTACTGATCAATAAATTCCATCAGCCACAATTAATCCAGAAAGTGAACTGGAACAACTAGGTTATAAAAGATAACAGTATACACAAGGGGCTATCCTTATTGCCATAGGAAGCGCATTCAAGCACCTGTGGCAGCATCCCCTGAACCCTGGTCCCCACCAAATGTTTTACTGGGATCTCAAGCCAGCCTGTATTTATGGGATGCATATCCCTAGGATTTGTATTTGAGTATAGTAGGAACATTAATAGAAGGAGCCACTTGCCACAATTTCAATAACAGACACATGTTAATGGAGGCAGTTCCTCTTATATACACACTATTAGGGACAGTAATATTTGTGCTTATTTGGAAATTGCATACAGTATATCCAGAAAATGAACGATATACTTTAACAGACTGCAGGAAGGCAAGTTTAACAGTCTGGTATTTAACTGTCTTTTTTTAATTCCACGTAGAGAAGGATGGTATCATGTGATGTGAGCGAGTATTACTGAGCAGTTCAATATGAGCGACTCAATAATACCACTCGCATTTAAAGCAACTGGAGGAAAAGAGCAAGATATCCTGTATAATGGGTGTAGCTCTGAATTATACTCGCTAAAGCAGGATATGAGAAGGTGTGTGGCCAAGCCCTGCTGAACTGGTTGTTTGGCATAGTGGCTAGTGCCACCGCCTATGAAGCTGGCAGACCCGGGTCCGGGACACTACTGTGGGAGAACCTTTCTACTTTTTTTTAAAACATTGCAATGATTTGTAAGTCAACCCCTTCCCCAGTATTGATTATATTTTATTTGGAGGGTGCAAGGGTCTTGCATTTTGTGTTTGCTTTAGTTAAAACAGTGAACGACCGTCACTGTTTGTGGCGGCCGATTTTGTGCTGCTCACCCTTTTGATGATGGGTGCTGATTTGTTTGCGGTTTGTTGTACGTGCAATAAGGGAATCACTGTTATCACATAAATCCAGATGGACTAATCAAGTAGTTGTAATTCATGCTCAATGGAGAGTGCAGTTCTCTTGGTTTTCTTGATGCAGGCATACAGCATACAGAGTACACAGGATTCCTTATACCTTTTAGCAGCACCTACAATACCATGTAGTGTCTAATTGCACCCTGAATCCGAGCAGCAATTAACACTTCAGTCATGTCAGAATATCTGGAAAAGAGACAGAAAAGTTGCATACAAGTACAAATGAAATTTGCTCTGCTTACTACAAAAAAAAAAAGAACAAACAGTATAGAATAAGAAATTATTTGGGACTGAAGGAAAATGCGCATTTAGACAAAAAATACATACAGTATATCTGAACTACTTACAAGTGTAACTGGACTGTATGTCTGTCAACCTGGCTGAATGTGCCTAAACATTCAGACAAAAATGGAATTTGTGTCCATTTTCAGATGCCAATGGCTTCAAAATTAAAAACACTGGGATGCAAACAGATGGAAATTCAGACACACAATTAGTTGCAGATAAATGTTTTGAAATTTCAATGGAATTTTGGACACAATTTAGGGTGCAAATTCTGCAGCAGTTGAAGGCCATCTCAGTTGTGTCTGCATCTGTCACTTCAGACAAATCCGGTCTTTTAGTGTAATAAAAGACCCTTTTGTAACCATTTGATGCAGGCTGCTACATATTCTGGTGATTGTCACAAAGGCTCAGGGTCCACTGAAATAATGATACCAAATTTAGTTGCAAGTTGGCAGATACAGATGCTGGTGGAACTTGCCTCTGCCTCCACCCCTTCTGAATCTTGAGCCTAATATTTTTACAAATGACAATGAGACTATTTATAATAATGTAATATGACATTTATAGGACAAGTAGTACAGCATGCTGCCTTAATTCATGGAAATATAGACTGAAGCAAGACTTCTAAAAGCTAAAACAAGAGTATTTGTAAATCAGCAAAAAAATAGTATAGTTCTTTAGCATTAATATATTCCTGACATAATTAAATTGGCTGGCTGTATAGCCTAGAGGTCAGAGAAAGGAGCTGTGAATGAGCTTGGTTTATCCAGCATAGCTGGGTTTGATTCCCACAACCTCCGCTTGCATACTGTGTGACTCTGAGCAAGTGACTAAACCAGCCCAAAGCTCCAGGGTCGTCCCTAAAAACAGACACTTGTCCCTAATGGGCTTTACACAATTAAATAAACTAAATATTCATCAGTACATGATTCAGGGATGTACTGGCACTCACTTAACAAGAAAGAGGCCTTGGAGTTATCATATCTGATGATCTCATGGTGGCAGGGCAGTGTGCATAGCAATGGGAGGACTAATGAGATGCTGGGGTTCATAGGGATGGATATATCTATTAGAACTGGGGGGGGAGGAGGTGTTGCCATTGTGTAACTTGCTGGTGAGACCCACCACCTGAGTACTGTGTCCAGCTTTGGGCTCCACCTTAGAAAGGAAAATGAGTGTGCAAGTCTCGGGACTGTGTTTGAGCATGATATAAGTCTTCCCTTTCCTGTCTGACCTCCTATCTACCGAGTCACTCAGGGACTTCTGTACAAAAGGCTGTCCATACTACTAAGGCCCACTACTTTCAGTCCAACCTTCAATCAAGTCTAAACTCCCCATCAAATTTCTGGAAGGTCATTCACTCTCTATTTAATCCCACAGTACAGTTTGTTCCCCATTCTCCTGGTGGGTGGCTCACTGGCCTCTGCACCCCCCCCCATTGCTGCTCATTTTAACAAATTCTTCACAACCTCTGCAATACCCTGTCATCCCTTTCCTAATCACCTTGTTTTTCCCTACACCCCAACACACCACTTGTCTGAAGGCTTTCACTTCCCTCCCGTCTCTGCCCAGGAAGTCTTCCTCACCCTTATGTAACTTAACCCTTTGACGTCCAGCCCTGGTGGTTTGGACCCTAAACTCCTACAAGTCTCTGCTCCTGTTACTTCCCTTCCACTCTCTAATCCTCGAAATCTCTCCCTCTCATTCAATGCTATCCCTCAGGCCTAGAAATTGCTAAGGTTCTGCCTCTGCACAAAGGGGATGACCCCTCTTCCCCAGGAAACTATAGGGTGATTTCACTCTTCCCTTCTCTCGCTAAGCTTTAAGAGCCACTGTGTACTCTCGGCTTGCTGACTTCATTGACTCCTCAACTTTCCACTCACCTTACCAGTCTGGCTTTAGGAAGAACTACTCTACCATCTCTTCTCTGATGTGAGTAACTGATTCTGTCCTCTCAAGGATGGATCAGAGACCTATCACCACAGCAATATTCATCAGTCTAGCCAAAGCTTTCGACTCAGTATTTCACCCACCACTCTTGGACAAGCTGATCTCTGCAGGCCTTTCAGCAACAGCAGTTGACCACAACCATTGGTGCTGTCAAGTGTAAGCTCAGGCAGCACCATGCTGCGGAAGATGACTGTGACTGTGTTGGCCATTCATGATGACCAAAACAACTTTCCTATGTTTGTACCACTGTAAAGCAGCAGCACTTTGTGTTCCACCTAATCCTAGGGGCACCTGCCTTCACAGCATTTCATTGTTCCACCCCCCCCATCTACCCCATTGCTCTCCCACTGGGCACCCCTTCCCATCCCTGTTCCCACCCTCATGCCCCCCATCTGATGATCTCCTAGCCCTATTGTCTCCAACCTTCCTTAAGTCTGTTCTTCACCCCTTACACTGGCCTACACTTCACTATGCTGCAGCTGTGCCTGTTCTCCACTCTGTTTCTCCCCCCACAAGTATGCCTAACTCTCCAATGCAGGTACCTTCTCATCAATGCCATAGTGGTGTCTAAATGTTATACCTTGCTAAATGATGTCCTAACCTTGTAATTCACACTAGTGTATTGTCTACCTAGCTTGTAATGTATTGTTTAATACCAGTGCAATTTTGCACTTGCTTGCAATGTAATGCTATGTACCTGTTCAATTTTTTTCTTGTAGCTGACGTGAAATCTACAAATGAGCATCCACCTGCAGGTGTCCTCCAAGATATCAATAAATAAAAAAACTAAAAAAAAAGTTGACAGCTTCTGCTCCTATCTTTTGGGCCATCAGCATTCTGTTCGTGTGGGTGGTGTTCTGTCCCCTTCCCATCTTAGTGGTGTCCCACAAAGCTCCATCCTGGGTCCAATACTATTCTCAGTTTTCCTGAATAACATCTCCATTGCCTGTATCTCTTAGCATATCTACATGTATGCAGGTGACACAGTCATCTTTACTTCTGGCTTTTCAATCTCAGCTGTGGAGGTCCCACTACAGCACAACTTCCACAACATATTACACTGGTTCCACACCAATCAGATCAGGGTTAGCACCAAGAAGACTGTGTCCATGGCCTTTGGCACCATCCAGAAACTGGCAAGGCTCTCACCTTCCCCTTTCTTCTCCACCTTGGATGGCAGCCACTTGGAGGTTGTCCCTGCCTTTAATACCTAGGTGAGTGGCTACAGAAGAAGCTTGACTTCTTTTCCCACATCAATGCCATCCATACCAAACTTTGTCCATGGCTTTGTACCACAACAAGGACTGCCTCTCCCCAGGTCTGCAAGGAGCCTGTAACCAGAATGGTGCTCCCGGTTTTTGACTATGTGGACATGGTCTGTGGCACCACACCCTCCTCTTCACTTGCCTGACTGGACATCCTCTGTAATACGTCTGCCATTTCACCATCAGCTCTCCACTCCATACTCACCATTTCTCGCTCTATTTCTTCCTGTCCATCCTCCTGCTTCCATCATGGCACCAATCCCACTGCTCCACTTTTATTGATAAATACTAGTTTTGATCCCTTCTCTCCTACTTCTCCTGTTTCCTTTCCCCCAACGCCTCCTCTTCCTACTCTCTATCGCCATACCGTCTTCATTCCCCATCCTCACTCATGTGCTGGGCAAGCTGCCTTCTTCTACAGTCTCCCCTCCATCTGAAGACAGACCCCTCTTTCTTCATCTCTGTCTCTCTCTCTCTCTCTCTCTCTCTCTCTCTCTCTCTCTCTCTCTCTCTCTCTCTCTGTCTCTCCATACCTTTAGATGTTTGGTAAGGCATATTCCTGCTACCCTTGTACCTGTGACTCTTCCTCTTAAACCTGTCATCCTTTTTCTTCCAGTCTCTCCAGTCTTCTCTCCTACCTGTGTCTCCCTAAATCTGACTAACTGCACTCTAGGTCCTCGGTCTGCTCTCTGTTCAGTATGATGTTTATTGATGCACTCTAGCATGCTTTGGTCAGTGTTTCCCTGCACTGAATAATTGCGCAGTTCATTGTATTCAAGGTATAATCTTATATTGCTGTTTTCTCATGTGGGGCTTTTACCTAATTCTCCTCACTTGGACTGCCTGTGTATTTATTACTTTGTATTTTTGTACTACAGATGCCTATAATGCCTGTATGTCTGTACTTCTGTTCCCCAACCCCCAGGTTGCACCTGGAAATGAGCCTAGGCTCAATGTGCCTTTCCAGTTACCAAATGTTAAATCAATCAATCAATAAATAAATAAATAAATAAGACATAGACAGGGTAGAGGCTGTTCAAAGTGAAACGAACAAATTATGCTGCATTCATGGACCCTGGCAGGGTGCAAGTGAGGGTTCCAACCCAGACATAGTATTTTTCTGACAAATAGACTAGCAAACCAGAGCAAGGAGTTCGCTTATCTCCAGTGAAGTTTACACAAGTCTTAGGAAATAATGCAAAAACAGATGCAGGTTTGAAGGTTCAGTTCAAGGCTTTAATTAAGCAAAATGCCCTTCGAAATGGTAGCTACACTAAATGGAGTGGTGTTCCATAGAAGCAGGTGCCTCAGAGCTTCACCAATTAAGGCAAAGAACCAATCTCCTGTTGAAGGCTGAATTGGTGAAGCTCTGAGGCTCCTGCTTTTACAGAACATTAATCCATTCTGCCTAGCTACGATTTTGAAGGGCATTTTGCTTAATTAAAGCCTTGAACCAAACCTTTATACCTGCAACTGTCCATTATTTCCTAAGACCTGTGTAAACTTCACTGGAAGTACGCAAACTCCTTGCTGTGATGTGTGAGTCCATTTGTCAGAACAATAGAGGCTGTCCAAAGAAGGGCAAATCAAATGGTGAGGCGGCTTCATGAGAAACTCTATGAGTAGAGACTGAGGGATCTCAAAATGTACACTCTGGAAGAGTGGAGAGGAAGAGATGACAAGATATAGACCTGCAGGTACGTCACAGTTGTGAACAGGGAGAAGGAGGGAAGTCACTTTCAAATGAGAAGGAGCACCAGGTCCAAGAGGCATGCAATGAAGCTGGGGGGAGTTCAAGAAAGATGTGAGGAAATATTTCTTCACTGAAAGGGTGACAGACACGTGGAACAGACTGCCAACATAAGTGGAGGAGGCAAAACTGTCGGGACTTCAGCCATGCATGAGATAGACAGAGGTGTTTATTAGAAAACTAGCAGAAATAGGGTTGCCACCTTTGGAAGAGGCAAAACCGAATCCTAAGCTCCACCTTTAGCCCCACCCTTTTCTTGACTCATCATGCACTGTTCCTCCAATAAAGGGCAACACTTAAAGCAGCAGTGAAATAAAATGTTAAGACACTGTACTGTGCCTGTAAAGTTACTTTCCTCGTTCTTCCTATTTATTTATTTATTTATTGACATTGGTTAACCAGATACATACAGAGATACAATAAATCTCATTTACAGATATGATCTGGGGGAGACAAGGGAAATACTCCAAATAGCATACAATAGTATACATACTTTATATCTTTTTCTGCCTCCATTTCCTGTTCTTGTCCACAGTACTATTTCAAAACCAAAGAAGTGACCATACGTTTTTCTTGTGGGCAAAAATAACTTAAAACATTTAAAAATGCCTAAATTCTGTTAGAGATGAAAATGTTTACCAGCAAATGAGAGTGGAGGACAACTGGCTCTATTACTGTTACAGTTACAAAAGGTGGGACAGCTTTGCTGCTATGCCACTTTAAGATGCAATGGAAAAGATTAGTTAAGTAAGTGCTAATGGTGTTAATAGCTATACTTTACAACTCCAGGGTGACTGCATTCACAAACAAAAGGCTACACTGACAACAGAACTTGTTTGTAACCTGGACGTGTAGCTGAAACAATGAATGATATTACAAAATTTGTTTCAAAAGTATGTGAGTACTCAAAATGGCTCAAAAACCTGACCAGCACAGAGCAAAACCAGATTACCTGATAGGGACCCTGAAAACCTGATCACCAGGTAAAAAACCTGACAGGTGGCAACCCTAAGCAGAAAGGAAGGAGGGAGGGAGGGTTGTCAGTTAGGGTCTGCAGAGACAGATTAGGCAGGGAACACGTGGGAAGATGAGGCAGACCAAACAGTCCATTTCTGCTGATAAATTCTATGCTTCTATATTATTTCCTGCGGAGCCAATGACTATTTGCCTCTACATTGAGCAGCTTAATGTCATACTGCCAGCTCACCACTAGATGTCTGTCATGCCTCAAATAGCAGCATCTCAACAGTGATATGTATTTACATAGGAGTGATTAGAGAAAAAAAATCAGGAGGAGTTTCAGCCCACAGAAAGGTGGGCCTTTGTTTCTTCTCTGTTTAAAAGGGTAGGGAACTACACATACAAATGGAGACCTTTAGAGACTGCAATGAGAAACTTCTGCTTTTTGTTCTCCTCCTGATGGCTCTGTATGCAGGTAAGGAGATCCCAAACTTGTCTTTTTGAGTACTGCTCATATTGTATTGATACATTTCATTTCATTTCACTGAGTCATTTTACTTAAATGCTATATTTAGTGCAGGAAGAAACATAACTAAATCTATTATTACAAATATTGCTACATGAACTATAATATTATTACAGAGTATGTACTAACAATATTGTGTATTTGTCTTGTTTTAGGTGTGCAGTGCCAGGAAGGGGTAACACAGACACCAGCGATTTCTGCAAAAGAAGGAGAAGATGTACATTTCCAGTGTAAAACCAGGCCCAGCGATAATTATATCTGTTGGTACAAACGATCACCTAATCAAGCACCAGTGCTTGTGATGTATACATACAGTGATTCCAAGTATGAGAAGTGATTCAGTTTGACAAAAAACAGTAGCACCTCCTGGACATTTAGCCTCAGTAAGGCGATGTTAGAAGATGCTGCTGTGCACTTCTGTGCAGCAGTACCACAACACTAGAGGTGCAGGAAATGCTGAGACAAAAGTCAGTCCTGTCACAGCATCATTTGACAGGAAGACATATAGTCAAGAGAAAATGTTTCTGTACATTAAGCAGTATGCTGTTCTTTATGTGAACCTAGTTTTAAGAATGCACTTCTTGTCAGAAATATGAAACCATTTACATATCACCGTGTACAAAGCCTGTCATTGACCTGATAGGCACTATGTTTATTATACAGTAAATGGAAAGCAATAATGAAAAGTCCCCATGTGTACTCATTTCATGTTATTGTATTAAACTTTGCCCAGACTACAAATTAAATCTGCTGTGCTCCTGGTGCAAGTATTGGGCATATTAAAATGTTGTTCACAGTATATCATTATTAAAAAACACTCTGCCTCATGAAGTCCAAAGAAGCATATTTAAAGGAATCATTTATTAACTCATAGTGCCACAAAGCTAACAATTAACTTAGAATATTAATGTGCTACACTGCCCACGTCTAATCTTGGTCTTTTTAATCGAAGAGTAGGAGTGGCCAGTTAGCCTTTCTAGCCAGTTAGCAAAGTTAGGCAAGCGGCATATATAATAGTCAAGCTGACCCACATCCCTAAAGGGTAGGGTCATGCAAAATTAAACTTCTGCTGATGGAATTTTTGCAAAAGTCAGAATTTTGCTTTGGCAAAATTTCAGACTGCTTTATGGTAACTTTTATGGAAATTCTGATTTAGAATGATGGACTGAATGTATGAATTGTTGACTAATGTATTAAACTGCAAACAGAAATTCTGCACAACTGATCATGGAACTGCGGAGTAATTGCATGTATTATGGATTAATGTAGTAAACTGAAATAGAATTCCTCAGAACTGTCATTTTACAGTTCATGTGTATTATTCTGTAATTCAGCCAGAAAATTCCATGGAACATGAGGAAGATTCACTAACACTTTCAGAAGATTCTGATTTGCAAAGGCAGAGTGCAGAAAATTCTGCACAATTTAAAACATTTAAGTAAACATACTTCAAAAGAAGAATTTGCTCTACTGGTTAGCTTAACTAAAGGTTGCCTGATTCACATTTTGGGCCCTATGCATGATGCCAATGCACCATGTAAACTGGACATGTTGGCAGTGATACACATGAATACCATGGAGCGGTGTTCCGTGGACCCTGTGTGGCATTCATGAACCAGGTGCAAGACAGTTGCATGCCCGAACCCCTGGCCACATGGACAGCAATGCATGGGGGGATGGCTGGGGAATGCCGGGGTGGGCTGACACTACGTGCCAGTCACAAAGGCACGTAGTGCTGTCCACAGGGGGTGTAGTGCAGAGTAGGTCATGGCAGCAGGGACCCTGCTATAACTCACTGCGCCACCCCCACAGACTTCACCTGCCAGATGCAGAAGGACTTGGAAGCAAGCCTCCATGCTGCCCCAGCCCACAAGGCAGATGGGGAGGGCTGGGGCAGCTGATCAGCTGAGTGCCTGCACAACACAGCACACATGGTCTGCCATCACAGATCTGCACCCAGGCGGTGGGCCCATCCTGCCAATCCCTGACCTTCCAAACACTGCCCCAACAACACATGCCACCCAGCCCCCATAAGCTGCACTGCCCCCCGCCCCAACACAAGACAACCCCTGCCAGACCCAGCATCACGGGACCCCACCCACCGTGGCACTGACAACCTCACCCATGCCCCTGTACTTGCCTGTTGGTGCCATGGCTAGGAATGGCCAATGGCACAGGTCTTCTCACACCTCCTTGGCCACCAGCCATCCAAATGATGCTGGGAGTGCACCACTATATATAGACAGCATGCTCCTGGCATCACTTGGATGGATGGTGGCCGTAAGAGGTGTGAGAAGGGCTGTGCCGCTAGCTATTCCTGGCCACAGCACCAATGGGCAGGTACAGGGACAAAGGGGCAAGTTGTTGGTGTCACAGCAGTTGGGGGTACAGTGGCCACCAATGTGGGGTGGGGTGGAGCTCAGGGGCAGAACATGGACCCTTAGGATTGGGGCAGTTGTGTGTGTGTTTGTGGGGGGAATCTTGCAAACAGTGGGGCTCAGGGGCATCATGTACAGGGTTTGGGTCTCGGGGGATGCAGCTGCGGGGTTTGGGCACAGCTGTGCTGGGGGGCTGCCTGTAGGATGGGGACAGAGTTCCACTGCCAGGGGGGTTGTCGGTTCATCTGGTGGGTGCCTTGCAGAGAAGGCTGGTTTGGGGGTCCACAAGGTGATGGGGTCATGCCGCATGGCTCTGGGTGTCTGCAGTAGGCATTCACACACCCAGACCCATGTTGTAGCGCAGGAGATCCACTGTGGGACCAATGCCAGGCATCCAACTGGGTCCACGACTCTGCCTGTGGTCATCCTGTGTGGACCTGCATGCAGGGGGGGTGAAGCCATGGACAGGTGGTGGCCATTAGTGAATAACAGCTGGTGCACACCTGTCTGCAGGTGCAGAGCTGTGTGGGTGGGTTACGTGCTTTTGGTGTGTAACTTACACCCATTAGTGCATAGGGGCCATAGAGAGAGTGACTTCCAAACAAACACATTGAAAATAAGCACAGAAAGCCTACTCAATCACTACCATGTATTTAATTGATGGCCACTGGCTCTCAATGTTTTGTTCATAGAGTGTACTCATGAGAAGTGGTCCTGTTTGTAAATAGAAAACATTATAAACATTGGTTTTCATACATTTCTTGAATTTAACACCAAAACATTTTTTTTTCATTTGTATATTTGGATGAAACTGCCAACCACCATAATCCTTTTGTTGTGTTGTCTAAATGATTTTTTTGTAGTCAGATATTCATAGAAAACTGTGTGAAATATAAAATTCAAAATACCTTATTTAGATATATCCTCAAACGCTTTCCTTTAAACACATACACACCCATTGTCATTGAAGGTGCTATAATGACATTTGTATCATTCACTTTGATAGTCTGTAATATATATTTCAGTGTGTTAAACAACCATAAACCCCTATTTTGACTGTTTTGTTATGAAAATAAAGTCACATTTCTTCACTGAAAACTGTAACCCCCAATATTGACTGTTACTCAGTAGTACCACAAAACATTTTATTACTCATGGTCACTGGTGTGTGAAGTTGGAAAACTTTGCTTCTGGGTTTATTTTGTGAATTCTCTGCAATTCATGAAGCTAATCCACCTTTCAAAGTTCCAGTTTACAGTATAGGAATACATTTGCATATTGTGAATTTGGTAACTCCACTGGTGAAGTGGGTGATACAGGCTAAGTTTGCTATGCAGTATAACATTAGAAGTCATATATAACTACTGTGTAATTAAGAGTGAGGGTCTTTGTTTTCTCATTTTATTTCTGTAGCAAAGTTTGGTTTGGTTAAGGGATTTGGCATTAGGATTGTCTGAACCCTGGCAGGGCTATTCAATAGCTCGCTACAGTCAGAGGGGGTTCAGAAAGATTGGAGGATAGCAGATGTGATGTTGTTATATAAGGAAGGGGACAGAAAGGAAGCTGGAAATCACAGGCCCATCAGTTTTACATCCACTGCAGGTAAACTGATGGAGACACTAGTAAAAGAGAGACTAGTGGCCTACATGGAGAAATATGGGCTCCAAGATAGTAAGCAGTATGGGTTCAGGCAGGAAGGTCTTGCAAGGTAACCTGATAATATTCTTTGACTGAGTAACAATGGCAGGTGATAAGGGACAAGCAGTAGATTTACTCTGTTTTGATGTCCGTAAGACATTTGACTCAGTGCCACACAAAAGGTTTCTGAAGAAATTAAAGGATCTGGGAGCTGCAAAAGACCTACTTAAAAAGGGTGAGAAGTTGGTTGGGGGGAGACAGCAGAGGGTGGTAGTAAACAGGGTCAAATTGGGGGAAAAGGATGTCATGAGTAGGGCACTACAGGGGTTAGTCCTGGGAACAGACCTTTTCAATATGTTCATCAGTGACACAGGAGAAGGAATACAGAACAAGATGTGTCTCTTCACAGATGACATAGATTTTCAAATACCTCAAGGGTGTAAATAAGGTACAAGAGGGTAGCATTAAAAAAAAAGAGATGTTCAAGAACAGGGGGCCATGATATGAAATTAGAGGGGGGAGAGACTAAGGGGTAATGTGAGAAAGTATTTTTTCATGGAAAGGTTGGTGGATCCATGGAACAACATCCTTTCAGAGGTTGTAGGGACAAAAATGATAGAGGAATTCAAAAATGCATGGGACAGACATAAAGGAACTCTAGTGATAGGAAAGGGAGGGTAAGGCCACAGATCATTTAGGATCTGTGCTATATGCAACAGGTAGGGAAAATGGGCAGACTAGGTGGGCCAAGCGGTCCTTATCTGCCATCAAATTCTATGGGTTCAATTCTCAAGGGGGGCTTAGATCAGTGCAAGCTGTGGCAAACTTCAGCTTGCACCGAAGCTCGGTGGCCAGGGACACTGCACCAAATTCTGGTACAGGAGGGGTCCTGGTGCCAAAGCCCCCACACTTGTGACAACCTCTTCTGTGCAATAAACACCTGGCACATGGGAGAGGTCTGCTGCAAGCTCCTGTGGCAAAGGCAAGTATCCACCCATCCCCGATCCCAGGATCAAAAGAAGTAGACCCCTTCCCTGGTGGTATAGTGGTCCCCCACCTTGATCCCTGATATCGACCGTTGTTGTAATAATTTATAAAATGCCATTCCCTGGAGTTCTAGTTACCCCCCCCATCCCAATAACTTATATTGCCTGTTGTTTTAATAATTTATAAAATGCCCTTTCCTGGTGCTCCAGTGCCCCCGATCCCCAATATTGCCCATTGTTTAATAATTTATAAAGTACCCTTCCCTGGTGTTCTAGTGGTAACCCAACACAATCCCCAATATGGCCCGTTGTTTCTAATAATTTATAAAATGTCCTTCCCTGGTGTTCTAGTGGCCGCCCTCCACAATTCCTGATATTACCTGTTGTTTTAATGATTTATAAAATGCCTTTCTCTGGTCATCTAGTGGCCCCCACCCCGATCCCTGATATAGCCCACTGTTTTAATAATTTATAATTACTGGTGACCCCCTTTAATAACTTGTTTTACTACATCAAAAAAATGCTGTAATAACCCCAAATCAGGTTATTATGGCATTAATACACCTGTGCAAACCTGCGCAAAATTGCACAAACTGCGCGAACAACCAGTAATTATGAGCAATAAAGGATAGCCAAGTGTGTTGTTATGGATTTTTTTTACACACCCCTGGTGTGTGATGACTGAATAAACCTCTACAGCTTTGCTCTCAAGGTTTATGGGTCATCACACACCTCAGGTGTGTATAAAAAATCCATAACACACACGCTATCCATTATTCTCTCTATATAAAATGCCCTTCCCTGGTGTTCTAGTGCCTCCTGCTCTGATCCCCATATCGCCCATTGTTTAATCATTTATAAAGTGCCCTTCCCTGTTGTTCTAGTGGCCCCCTAACCCGATTCCCAATATGGCCTGTTGTTTTTAATAATTGATAAAATGCCCTTCAATGGTGTTCTAGTGGCCCCCTACCCCAATCCTTAATATCATCCATTGTTTAATAATTTTTAAAATGCCCTTCCCTGGTGTTCTAGTGCCCCCCCTCCGCCCAGATCACCGATATCACCTGTTGTTTGATAATTAATAAAATGTCCTTCCATGGTTGTATAGTTCCCCCCCCAGCCCCAATTCCCAATATTTCCCATGTTGTAATGTTTTATAACTTGCCCTTTCCTGGTGGTCTAGTGCCCCCTCAGCAGGTAGTGCCCACCACCCCATTTTCCCCATCCCAGAAACACAGCCAGACTGGCACAGCCCACCTCTCACCTCCACGGCCAGCCACCGAATGAACTGTCACTGAGCACCTACTGTAATGTGTACAGAGGTGTACACATTACAGTAGGTGCTCAGTGACAGTTCAGTCAGTGGCTGGCCATGGAGGTGAGAGGTGGGCTGTGCTGGTCACCAGCTGTGTTTCAGGATTGGGGAAGCAGAGTGGTGGGTGCTACCTGCTGGGGTGAGAAGGGCACAAGACCAACAGGAAAGAGCAAGTTATAAAATATAACAACAGGCAATATTGGTAGTAGGGGCAGGGTGGCCTCTATACCACCAGGGAAGGACATTTTATTAATTATTAAACAACGGGTGATATGGGGGATCAGGGTGGGGGGCCATTAGAACACCAGTGAAGGGGATTTTATACAATATTAAACAATGGGTGATATCAATAATCAGGGCGGGGGATCCACAAGAACACCAGGGAAGGGCATGTTACAAAATATTACAACTGGTAATATCGGGGATTGTGGCAGGGGGCCACTAGAACACCAGGGAAGGGCATTTTATGCAATATTAAATAATGGGTAATATCAGGGATCGGGGGGCACTAGAACACCAGGGAAGAGCATTTTAGAAAATATTACAGCAACGGGGATATCGGGGATTGGGGTGTTGAACCAATAGAATACCAAGGAAGGGCATTTTATTATTATTTAACAATGGGTAAATCAGAGATGGGGGACTGCAGCACATCTAGCACACTGAGCGACAGTTACAGGGTGCCTAAGTGCGACATTCTCTTAGAGGATATGTGTAAGTATCCTTAGACCAGGCCTGCTGGTCTAAGGGGACTTAGAAATTCTCCCTCTGGGAGAGTTTTGTAAATCCCACTTTCAGAGATACGGCAGCCTGCATCTACCACAAGCCCTACAGTGCCATGTTGCCACCCATATTGTGGGGCAAGGATGGCACAGGTCCCCTTTGGGGCATGCAGCCTGCTTTTGATGTGGACTGCTTTTGTGAATAGCTCAGAGCTCATATTTTGACACAAGGTGACACTTGAGTCAATCTTTGGGCTTTGATAATTGAGCCCCATGTTTCTATGTTTCTATGATACTCTGGCACTAAGCTCTGTGGCAGTGTAGACAGTGAGAAGGAGGTTAGGGAGTTGCAGAGGGGCCTGCAAATGTTAATGAGATGGTCCAAGGTTTGGCTGTTGAAATTCAATGCCAAAAAGTGCAAGGTGATGCACATAAGGAACAAGAACCCAGAGAAGAAATACTGGATATGAAGGAATAAGGTGGTCACTACTTCAGAGGAAAGGGACCTGGGGGGTCATCATACGTGACTCCCTAAAACAAACTAGTCAATGAAATAAAGCTTAAAGCAAGATAACCAAAATGTTATGATATATTTGAAAGGGTTTCAACAGTAGGTGGAAAGATGCAATACTACCTCTGTATAGACCACTGGTGAGATCCCATCTAGAGCACTATCCCCAGTTCTGGAGTCCTCACCTGAGTGAAAACAGAGACAAGATGAAGACAGTGTGGCGTAGAGTAACCCGAATTATTCAGGGTCAACAGGGCAGATCTTATGAGATCTTTTTGTTGGAAGCAAGAAAGAAAAGGAGGGACAAGATATAGACTTTCAAGTTCCAAAAAGGAATACACTAAGTAAACTATAAGGAACTATTTAGCAGGAATAGAGGGACAAAAACAGGGACAGGAATGTAAGCTGGTGGGGTTTCATAAAGAATGCTAGAATGTTTTACTTTACAGCAGAGTGGCAGAGCCATGGAACAGCCTACCACAGAGGTGGTGGGAGAAACAAATATTAATGGGATCAGTTACGATGGGACAGAGTAAAGAGATTAATAGCTATTCATGGGAGTATCAGTAAGGCAGGGAGCTGAAGGGAGAAGATGGCAAAAAACCTTTGTGGAAAAATAGGTCATGTGGTACAGCAGGTTATAGGCAAAGAGGTGTAAAGAGAAAGGCAGACTGGCAGGTTGGGAAGGAGGCTCAGAAACTAGATGTAGTGTCCCTGAATTCACAAATTCTTGGAAGCAGGATGGATAACCTGTGGACATTGTGGCAGACATGAATGCATGGGCCACACCAAACCTTTACTGGGATCTCTCAGTCCTGGGCTTTAAATTATACAGAAAGAATGGGGAGGGTAGGAAGTGGGGGTGGCAGTTTACTCTACATCAAAGAGGGTATAACTTATACGAGGGAGAAGTCGAAAGAGGGGAGGGAAGAAGCAATGTGGATTTAATTACTGTCAAACAGAGGGAGGGAGGAAGATGAAGTTGGGGGTGGTTAACAGGCCACCCAGCCTGGAGGAGGAAAGAGACAGGGAATTGAGATCAGCAAAAAATCTGCTGCGGGGAAGGGGATGTGGTAATAGCAGGAGACCTTTACCTGCCCAAGGTGGACTGAAGGGTACTGGCAACAACCTGTGCCAGAGAAAATGTGATGCTAGATGTGCTGTAAAGTGGATTCCTGACACAGGGCAACACAGAGTCCACTGGGGGGGGGGCATTCCTTGATCTGTTGCTGATGAATGGGGACAATGTCCAGGAAATCAAGGTCAAGGATTCCCTAGGTGGGAGTGGCCATCGCACAGTGTGGTTCTGGTTAGACATGGGCAGGGAAAAGGTCCCCACTAAGACTAAAATCCTGGATTTTAGAAAGGTGGACTTCAGAAAGCAGAGCAAGCTGCTAAGGAGCCACCTGGCAGGCATCCGAGTGGATATGGGGATGGACCAAATGTGGCCCATCATCAAGGAGGAAATAATGGTAACTTCGAGTTAGTGCATTAGGCTCAAAGGGAAAAACTAAAGGGCCAAAGCAGCTATCTGGTTTTGTACAGAGGTCGCCCAGGCAGTAAGGGATAAGAGGTCAGTCTACAAGAAATTCAGGAGGACCCAGAGGGAGGAAGACAAGGAGGAATACCTAAATAGGGTTAGTGTAGAAGGCAGGGTAGTCCAACTGGCTAATGCTCAGAATGAAATGCAGCTAGCAGAGGAAATCATAAATGAGGAAAAGTCCTTTTTTTCATTATATTTGCAACTAAAGAAATAAGAAAGATGGAACAGTTAGGCTTAGGAAAGGAGACAGGTGGGTAGAAGAGAATGGGGGCAAAGCAGAAGTGCTGAACAAGTACTTCTGTTTGGTCTTTACCATGGAGAGGGACAGACCATTGCCTCTAAGAGTAAGGAGTGGAGATGGGGGGAGGGCACATGGATGATTTGAAAGAGGTGTACAGGATGAGCAAAAGGTTGTGGGCATTAAGGGTGGATAAATCCTCAGGCCTGGATGGGACACACCCTATGGTGCTGAGGGAGCTGATGGAGAACCTTGCAAGTCCTTTGGCTGATGTTTTCACTGGAGCTGAATGTCACATGTAGTACCCCTCCATAAAAGTGGTCCCAAGGATGATGCAGGGCACTACAGACTGGCCAGTATGACCTCAATTGGGTGCAAGCTCATGGAGACCATATTTAAGGAAAGGTTAGTAGAGTGTCTAGAAAAGAATGGCCTCCACGATTAGCAGCAATATGGATTTATGGGACTGAGATTGTGTCAAACAAATCTAACTGACTTCTTTAACTTTGTCACTAAAACAGTGGACAGGGGCCAAGCAGAGAACATCCGTCAGCTGGACTTTAGCAAGGCCTTTGACTCTGTACCCCACAAGGGATTGACCAGGAAGTTGGTGGATCTAGGGTTTGATTAGAAGTTCTCTGTGTGGGTGGAAAACTGGCTTAAAGACAGGACCCAGAGTGTGGTGTTGCAAGGTGAGCTCTCAAGCAGCAGGGACATCACCAGTGAGGTCCCACAGGGTTCGATCTTAGGTCAGTGCTTTCTAATGCCTTCATCAATGATACTGGGGATGGCATTAAGGGCAAAGTTTGCTTATTCATGGACGACACCAAGATCTGTGTGGAGTGTGAACACAGCAGAAGGGCACAAGACCTACAGGAATATTTGGAGAGGCCAGAGAGGTGCTTTGGGTGGGCCACAGGCATGAAACATTAGGTATGTGGGAACATCAGCTTGATCATCCCCATTTATTATTTTTATTTATCTAATAAATGTTTTTTATCCAGGCTGAGTCAGTGTATCATTCTGACTCCCTTTTACTGTGAAGCCACACTTTTGCTTTCCTTAGAGTGACTCATTTCATGATGTCACTGGTGATTTCTCCTAAGCTGCCTCTATGTGAGCTGTGTGTTCCCGGATTTGGCAACTTGGCCTCCGTGCAAAGTAATGCAAGGTTATACACACTAGAGCTAAGAACCAGAGGACCGAGTACACCATGAGTTGGGTCCAGTTATCTGCTTCCATTGAGGAGAAGGACCTGGTGGTGATGATCACTAATGACCTGTTGCATTCTACATAATGTAGGCAAGCAACAACAAAGGCAAATAAAATGGGTTGCATTGCCAGGAAGATCAGCAGCAGGCACGAGAATGTAATACTACCCTGGTAATGTAATGTAATGTAAAGTTTATTTCTATAAGGCACCCTTCCCAAGCTCAGGGCGCCTTTACAAAATTCCATAACCAGCATTAAAACAATAATAAATAACATTTTATCCATAACAAATTTAACATAACTTACATCACTGAAAATGCTTGATTAAAAAGAAAGGTCGTTAGGGCTTTTTTAAAACCCTCCATAGTCAGGCTATTTCATATCTGGTAAGGTAGAGAATTCCACAGGGTAGGAGCCATAAAGGGAAATGTTCTTCCAACAGATGTTTTTAAGGTTACCCTGGGAATCTCTAGCAATCCCTCACCAGAGGATCAGAGGGAGAGGAAGGGGCAGTAAGAAGTCAGGAGTTCTTCCAGGTAGTGGGGTCCCAACCTGTGTAGGGCTTTATAGGTCATCAACATGACCTTGAAAGTGATCCGCCACTGTACATGTAGCCAGTGCAACTCCAGACACAGCTGTCATATGGTTGAACCTTGGGCTTCCAGTCAACAACCTAGCCACCGCATTTTGCACCAGCTGCAAGCGGTGATATCCACTCCCAGCAGCACTAGATAAAGGGCATTGCAGTAATCAAGATGACTGGCAACAAAGGCGTGGACCAGGGTAGGAAGATCCTCTGATGGAACCAGGTGTTTCACCCGTACTATATTCCTTAGATGGAAAAAGGATGATTTGACCACGGCTGACACCTGCGCCCTCAGGGTCAGACCATTGGTGAGGCCACATCTGGAGTACAGCATACAGTACTGGTGCTCATACCTTAGAAAGGACATAGACCTGCAAGAGATGGTTCAAAGGAGGGAAACTAAGATGACCATGGGCCAGCAGGGTAGGATGTATGAGAAGAGGTTGGAGGCCCTGAACATGTATTCCCTGAGGGAGAGGAGAGAGAAAAGGGATATGATTCAGACCTTCAAGTATTTGAAGGAAATAAATAAGGTGGACTTGGAGTGTCTCTTCAAGCTCAGTGGGAATCGAAACATAATGGTACAGAGTCTCAAGTTGTAGGGTGGAGTTCTAGAAAAGAAGATAGGAAGCACATCTTCATGGAAAGGGTGGTGGTGAGCGGGAATTGGTTTCCTGAGAAGGTGGTTTTACTGAACATGGTAGGCAGCTTCCAGAGAGGTTGGGATATGCTAAGAGAAAAATAAGGGTCAAGAAGGGGGTGGACAGAGGGAAAGGATGACTGGGGGGGGCAAGGTCACTAACTGATGCTAAGGACCTGCAATACTAGCAGACTTGATAGACCTAATGGCCTTATTCTGCTGGATTTGTTGCATGTTTGTAGGGTAAAACTGGGCAGCGTGGATGGACCCATGGTCTTTCCTGTCCACATTTGCTATGTTTTTATGGTACTGAAATGAACTGTATGCCATGATGAGGCTGTGTTGAGTGCTGTCTTAGGAAGAGAGAGTCTGAGAGAAGTCTGTCCCTGCTAGTCTGAACAAAAACTCTTTAAAATCATAGAAAAGTGGAGAGTTTTGAAATCAGATTGTTCACAAAAAGATCTGGAGGGCCTTTGTGCAGCTAGAATAGTGTTGTTTGTTTCTCATTTGGCTTATTTCGTTTAAAGTACTGGTTTTGTTTTATCTAGTGAAGCACTGCTGTGTGGAGGACGGGAAGTGTTTCAGCTTGTAAGGCAGCCTATAAAGATCAGTGACCTTGATCTTTTTTTACTGTGAGCACCACCCTGTGTGTAGCAGATTCTCTGTTTTCTCCAGTCATTCTTATTAATTATTGTTTTTCTGTGGTCTGTGATTTTTATTTTGGCTCACACATGTGCAGCCAACATATTGCAGTAGTAGCAGATTTGGAGGCGCGGTCACTGGCTCAATGCAGGCACCGATCAGTAGGTGCGCCCATCATTCCCCAATCAGACAGCATGCAGGCACCACATCAGCAATTTGAAATGTGGTCACCAGAGCTAACAAAGGTCTCACTGCAATGAGGCGGAGCTCTCATGCAGCGTGTAACAACACTTCTCTCGCGCGCACCCAACACTGCCGCTACCTCCTGTCAGAATTCTGATGGTGAAGCCCACCCCCATCAGCATAATAACCCTCCTATTTACAATGTATGCTGAGGGGTGCCCAATCCCACTTCGGCATCATCGCGCCCCCAACAGTTTTGCTTTCCCGATGGGGGCCCCAATCCCATCGGCTTCAGTGCCTGAGTGATGTTGCTGATGGGGAGCCCACCATCGGCATTATGTAACACCCCCACTTTTTGTGTGCCAACGGGGTGCCCAAACCCCTTCAGCATAATGTCACCCTTCTACACTTTTGTTGTGTGTCGACAGGGTGCCCAATCCTCGTCGGCACAATGTAACCCCTCATTTTGTTGTGAGCCGGTGGGGTGCCCAATTCCCTGTCAGCTACAGCTGCCCCCAAAAAGAGTCCATTAGCATGCTGAGCCCACCCAGTGTGCCACTTGCCCCTGTAAAAAAAAAACGGTCCTGCAATCTTTTTTTTTTTTAACCCTGTCAAAAAAGAAAACGGTCCCTCGCGGCCTCCCTGCCCCACCTCCCACAACCCGCACCCACCCACTGCACAACCTGCCTCCCCACACCCTCCTCACCCCATACTTACCTCTGGAGTCTAATGCGATGATCTCCGGTGGACCGGGAACACGTCTGCACTCTTCAAAGTTGACCGTGAACTGAGGAAAGGCAGGTAAGCTGCATAATGGAATAAATAGGGTTTTTTCAACTTTGATACATATCTCAGGCATTTTTTGGAATTTTGGCACCACATTTTCAACATGGGGTTTTTGGGACCCCCCCTAATGAATTCTGGCACTGTCATGGTGTTAATCGGACCCGAAAGGTGATTTTGTGGTCACTACAAGGAATCACCTTTTAGAACCGATTAACAAAACGACAGTGCCAGTGTTCATGAGGTGAGCTCTCAAAAGCTTATGTTGCAAATTTGGTGGAAAATCCCAAAATGATTGGTTTTATGAGCGCAGCATTGCGAGTTTCCATGCACGTCAGAACTTCAATGAATTTGTAATATTTTCACACCAGATTTTAAAAATTATCATTTTTCCATACCTATGAACAGTACAGCTGTCATTTTACATATCCTGGCCGAAATGTGTTTTCCTACGTCTGACGCAGAATAGTGTGGTTGCTGCACGAAATCAGTTTTCAGGACAGTTTCAGGAAATGACGGTGACACTGTTCATGAGCAGAAGTCCTAAAATGCCTATGTTGAACATTTGGTGACACAATACCATAAAATGACTGTGTTACAAGCATGCATTGCACAGTTTCCACGCACCCCTGTAACTTTGCAAATTTGCATTATTTTCATGCCAGATTTTCAACACTGACATTTTTTTACACCTCCCTATGAACAGTGCAGCTGTCATTTTTCACATCCTGCCCTAAATGTGTTTTTGCACCTGTGGGGCACAATGGCACGGTCACTGTGCAAAATCAATGTTTTGGACACATCAACAGAATCACACTGCCACTATTCATGAGGGGAGGTCCCAAAATGCCTATATTAAAGTTGTGGTTAAAAAAATCCCAAAAATAATTGGGTTACTCATGTGTTTTGGACAGTTTCTATGCATGCTCATACCTTCACCAATTTGTCATATTTTTACTCCGGAGTTTCAACGTTGTTATTTTTTTACATCTCCTCGTCATGAACAATACAGTTGTCATTTTCCACATCCTGCCCAAAATGTGTTTTTGTCCCTGTGTCACCAAATGGCATAGCCGCTGTGCAAAACCACCTTTCTGCTAACAAACTGATAGTGCCGCTTTTCATGAGGTATGCTCACAAAAAGCCCATGTTGAAAATTTGGAGTGAAAATACCAACACACGCTCACGGTGTTAGGGTTTTCAACTGTAGCACCCTACCCTGTACAGACTCACAGGTGTCAGGGGTGTGACTTGGGATCATCAGCTGTAATGCTCATGCCATTCCATCCCCAACCCCACCCTGCAGACAGTGACAGGCATCGTGGTGTGCCTTGCACTGTTCTGCCACAAGTTCACCTCATTCTCATACTGCATCCACCTCAACGTATTTCCTTATGGAATGGGTTAAGTACAGTGGTAGCTGCAGACACTGATGGCTATTTCCCAAATTTCTGTGATATTTCCAGAAATATCTCCTGCTTTCTGCATTTCCTCAGTAGGGCAGCAGAGAAAACTCTTCAGAAATGTTCGAAATATCTGAAATAGCTGGCAATGTCTATGGCTACTACTGTATAATGCCCAAAGACCTCAAAGCACACCACAACACTTGTCAGTGTCTACAGGGTAGGGTGAGGTGAAATGACATGAGCGCTATAGCTGACGACCCAAAGGCACACCCCAATGCCTGTCAGTCTCTACAGGGTGGGGGTGGGGTTGGCATCATTTTAATACTTCACTGCCATTCCTAGTATGCATCTCTAACGCCGGCACTCCCAATGACAATACCAGCGAGACAACATTTGACATTGACAAATGCTTGTTAATTTTATTTCAATATTAAAGTTTGGTGCTATTAAGTGAAGCATTGTGTCAATCTGTTGCTGTATTAGTTACAGTTATTTCATTTATTTCTCAAAGTGATGGTATTACAATAACCTTTTAATTACCCCTGTCATGTGTTTCTTGTTAATACCCATCATGATAAAAGTAAACAAATCATATATTTTTTTTTGGGGGGGGGTTACTTTTGCTGCTATTAGCTCAGTAAACTGTCCTGTTCAGATTTAGATCTCACTGCTAACCCCGTGGGAGTGGTGTTGTCTGCTTCTGCTGTTTAGTTTGACTGCAAGGTTTTGTTACATGTTTCTTTGCAATATAATAATTTTAAATATATGAACTATAGAAAATGATTGGGAGAAGACACTTGAGTAAAGAGAGATGTACCAAGGAGACAACAAAGAAGTCCATTAGTTCTCCCGGGCAAAAAGGTGTTGCAGCTAAAACAAGCATTTGTCAAAGCCAAATGTTGATTGTGTTGATCTGTTGAGCTCGCTGACTTCCCCTCTGTCACTTGCTCAATCTGTTTCTCCCAGTCCTGCAGGCTGCTGTTTTGTACTGGGATCCTGCTTGCATTGGCACCCTTTTCTGTCCACAAAGAAATCCGCAGCTGTCCCAACAGAGCTCCGTTGAGGTGTCTCACTCCCCCTCTCTCACTCGCTCATTCTGTTTCTCCTGGTCCTGCAGGCTGCCCTTTTGTATTGGGCTCCTGCCTCTGTTGGTGGCTTTTTCTGCCCACAAAGAAATCTGCAGTAGTCCTGACACAGGTCCGTTAAGCTTGTTCACTCTCCCTGTGTCACTCCGTTGCATTTCTGCCTGTGCTGCAGGCTGTCCTTTTATACTGGGCTCCTGCCTGCGTTGCCACCTTTTTCTGCCCACAAAGAAATACGCAGCAGTCACAAAAGAGCTCCATTGAGCTCGCTCACCCCCCCTCACTCATTCTGATTCTCCCGCTGCTGCAGGCTGCCCTTTTGTACTGGGACCCTGGGTGCATTGCTGCCTTTTTCTGCCCACAAAGAAATTTGCAGTAGTCCCAACAGAGCTCCGTTGAGCTCACTCACTCCCCCTCCCTCACTCACTCATTCTGTGTCTCCCACTGCTGCAGGCTGCCCTTTGTACTGGGCTCCTGCCTGCATTGGTGTTTCTGCCCACAAAGAGATCTGCAGCAGTCCCGATACAGCTCCGTCGAGCTCACTCATTCCCCCTCTCTCTCACTCGCTCGTTCCATTTCTGCTGGTGCTGCTGTCTGGCCTTTTGTACTGAGCTCCTGCCTGCATTGCCACCTTTTTCTGCCCACAAAGGAATCCACAGCAGTAATGACAGAGCTCCACTGAGGTCACTCCCCTGTCTCACTCACTCATTCTGTTTCTCCTGGCACTACAGGCTGCACTTTTGTACTGGGCTCCTGCCTGCATTGCTGCTCTTTTCTGCCCACAAAGAAATCCACAGCAGTCATGATAGAGCTCCACTGAGCTCGCTCACTCCCCCTCTCTCAGTTACTCATTCTGTTTCTCTCACCGCTGCAGGCTGCCCTTTTTTACTGGGAACCTGCAGGCATTGCTGCCTTTTTCTGCCCACAAAGAAATCTGCAGCAGTCCCAACAGAGCTCCGTCTAGCTCACTCTCTCCCTCTCCCTCACGCGCTCGTTCTGTGTCTCCCGGCGCTGCAGGCTGCCCGTTTTTATTGAGCTGCTGCCTGCATTGGTGCCTTTTTCTACCCACAAAGAAATCCACAGCAGTCCCGACAGAGCTCAGTTGAGCTCGTTCACTTCCCCCACCACTTGCTCGATCCTAATCTGTCCCAAACACTGATTTCCGACAGTGACGGTGGTATTCTGCACCAGAAGAGCAAAAACACATTTTGGTCAGGATGTGAAAAATGACAGCTGTACCGTTCATAAGGAGGTTTGGAAAAATGGCAATGTTGAAAATGTGGCATGAAAATATTACTAAGTTGCGAAGTTACAAGAGTGCGTGGAAACTGCACAACGCACGCTTGTAACACAGTCATTGTATGGAGTTTCATCACAAAATTTTCTACATAGGCATTTTAGGACCTCTGCTCATGAACAGTGTCAGTGTGATTTTTTTAATGTGTCCCAAACACTGATTTCCCACAGCGACCACGTGATTGTGTGCTGGAAGAGCGAAAACACATTTCATCCAGGATGTGAAAAATGACAGCTGCACTTTTCATAAGGAGGTGTGGAAAAATGGCAATGTTGAAAATCTAGAGTGAAAATATTGCAAAGTTGCGAAGGTACGAGCATGCATGGAAACTGCGCAATGCACTCTCGTAGCACACTCATTTTATGGACTTTCATCACCAAATCTTCAACATAGGCATTTTAGGGCCTCTGCTAATGAACAGTATCACTGTCATTTTCATAATATGTCCCAAACATGGATTTCCACAGCTACTCACGCTTATTCTGCTGCTGAACTGCAAAAACACATTTCGCCAGGATGTGAAAATGACAGCTGTACTCTTCATGGGAGGTGCAGAACAATGGCAATGTTGAAAATCTGGAGTGAAAATATTATGATTTGTGAACTTACGGCGTGCGTGAAAACCTGGGCAACCGAATCTAAAACAGTCATTTTTGATTTTTCCACCAAATTTGCAGCATAGGCTTTTTGAGAGCCCACCTCATGAACACTGGCACTGTTGTTTTGTTAACCAGTCCCGAAGGTGATTCCACAGTGACCGGAAAATCACCTTTCGGGCACGACTAATGCCATGGCATGCCAGAATTCATGAGGAGGGGTCCCAAAAACCCCATGTTGAAAATTTGGTGCCAAAATTCCAAAAAATGCCTGAGATATGCATCAATGTTGAAAAAACCCAATTTATTCCATTATACAGCTTACCGACATTTCCTCAGTTCGCAGTCAGCTTCGAAGAGTGCAGACGTGTTCCCGATCATCGTGACAGACTCCGGAGGTTAGTATGGGGTGGGGGGTGGGGAGGCAGGGTGCACAGTAGGTGGGCGCGGGTTGTGTGAGGGGAGCAGGGTGACCGCGAGGGACTGTTTTCTATTTTGACAGGGTAAAGCCAAAAAAAATCCCAGGACTGTTTTTTTTTTTTTAAAAGGGGCACGTGGCACACTGCAGTGGGCTCCCAGTGTGCCAACCGACTCTTTTGGGGGCAGTTGAAGTTGATAGGGCATTGGGCACCCCATTGGCACACAACAAAAGCGGGGGTGACATTATGCTACTGGGATTGGGCACCCCACTGGCAGACAACAAAAGCAGGGGTGTTACATAATGCTGACTGGGAGGGGCTCCTCATCAGCAACATCACTTGGGCACTGAAGCCGATTGGGATTGGGGCCCAGTTGCGCAAACAGACATGGTGGGGGGCACATGCTGCAAAGGGATTGGGACTCAGCGGGGTGTGTGTAAGTTAATATTGTTTGTAAACACGGCAGAAAGCTGCCACCATGTTCACAAACAATATCACTGTTACAAGGTTTGGCCCAGCAATGACGGGTCACTGCCTCATTGCAGTGGAATGGCTTACACTGTAATGATAAGGCGGCCACTGATTGCAGCAGCTGAAACCTTACAACGTTGTGGCATGCTGGCTGAACTAGTGTCAGCAGCAGCATGTCACAGCATTGGGGAAAGTGGAAAAAAGCCTTTAAAGGCTGTGTGGGCACTGGCCACAACAGTGCCGTGCCTCCACAACCTGCTTCTGGCAACCTGCCGCAATATGTTTCTTGCACATGCGCACAGTCAACATAAAAAAAGAACCCATCTGTGTGCTTCAGATCTGGTAGTAGTAGTAGAAAAGGTGTAGTTGGCAGCAGTGGTGGTGGCATGTTGGTGTATGCTGTGGGAGGTGGCCATATGATGATCAGTTCTAGAGGTAGCAGAATGTCTGGCTCACGCACAGTGGTTAAGGAGGAGTTCATTGGTGTCCCCTGTGATTGCTGGTGGTAGTGGCAGTGGTACTGAGCCTGATCTTGATGATAGTTTCCAGATCACAAATCAGAGTGTGGAACTTGATCATGTCTCAGAGTCTGAGAAGGGAGATCTGTTTGTTGCACAGTAAGAGGGTGAGATAGCATTTAGAAATGTCAGTCTCAGTGGCTCAGCAGGTTGTGCACTTGCATCTGAGGCCAGAAAATCAGAAGGCTGTGGGTTATATCCCCACTCCAGGCACTTGGGTTAAATTCTAATACTGACACTGTAATGCAGCCTGAGGGGGGTGCTGCACTCCTGAGGTTTGTTTGTTTGTTGTTTGTTGAATTTTGTTGACCCGGTAAGCCCACTGGGCCTAGAAGTCCCTTTTTCAGGGGCGACCGGGGGGAGGGGGGATACAGATGGTGAGCAACTGAATTTGAACCAGATTAAGCTGTTGGTGGTATTCTTAGTGAATGAGGGAAATTTGGCCAGGACACCATGGAAATTCCCCTACTGTGCTACTGTTGGGCTGCCAGTAGGGGGACTGGTCATTTCCAAAATGGCCACTCGAAGTGATTCCAGGAAGGAGGAGGACATCTACAGAGTGGGAGAATGCCTCCTCTCCTGCTCATGGTATGCTAGAGGCTGCAGCTATTGCTAAGGCTGATTTTATTGCTGATATAGAGCTTCAAAAGCAGCTATGAAACGGGAGCTTACTGAAGAAAGCAATAATATGAATGAAGATATATTGCCAGTTTGGCATCTTCAGAAAACAAGGAGGACCATCTGGATATTTCCAAGCAAGTTTGTACTGAAGGAGAAATCCCTTCAATACAGTGGCGGGGCTCGAACCTGGGAACAGCTAAGGGTGTATATGTGAACACATCGGAGGAAGCGATGGAGGATGCAGCGATGGATGGGGAGACAATGGATCAAGACAGTGAAGAGCAACTTTGGTTGGGATCGACAACGAAAGGGCAACTGACTAATGAGAGTGAGCCACGGGGTAATGGCGCCAGAATTAAAACAGGTACTGTGAATCCTGATATTTCACTAACAGTGGAGAACCTTATTTTAAAAATGCTGCACAGTCAAAATGAATTCTAAAATGATGAACTGCCCTCTGAAATCAGCCCTGTTTTAGTCAGAAGGACAGCATGACTTTGTGCATTGAAAGCGGTAAAAACAAGCCCAGTTAAAACTGAGTGAGGGTTGTGTTTGTAATGAGCAGAGCTTGGAAGCACACAGCTGCAACAGAGATGAGAGTGAATTGAATAGACTGAAAGCTGAACAGCCTGTTTCAACTCCAAAATCATTGGGAAAAAAGAGCAGTAACACTTGCACTGTTGGATTTAAGGACTTTGTAGCTCCTTTCGATAAAGTAACAGGTTTTGTTTTTAAAAATATAAAACAGGGTGAATCATTAGCTGCTCAAGAGGTAATTTTTCAATCAATTGAAGGATCTCAAGTAGGGGTTACAGAATTTTTTTTCCTGTTGAGAAAAATAAGAAAAATGAAATTCCCCCAGTAAATTCAAAAGGTTTAGGTATAAATTCAGAATATTTTGCAACTGAAGAGGGACAAGATTCATGGTCAACAGATAAAAGCGTAAGTGGGGCTGGTTGATCAGGTCTGACACAGGAGTGTGGAAACCTGATCCTACATGGAGCTCCTCAGTTAACTTTAACACAGCATTCACCTGAATGGGCTCCTAAGGTACAACAGCAGGATAAGGTAACTTGAGGGAGAAAACAAATTAGAGTGTATGATTTCAAGTCCTGATGGTAATCTAAGTGATTTGACTACACTATCTAAAGATTTTCAGATGAAGGAAGCTTTAGCAAAACCTCTGTTGATATGCAAGTACTCCCCAAATTATTCCAGCTAATAAACCTTTAATGTCTGAACTTTTTCAAATACACACAGAGAAGCTGCCCAGAAGGAATGCAGAATGCTTAAGATATAAAGGTGGTTTGGAAGTAAGACCTGACAGACATTATGTTGGAAAGTTTTATTAAAGGATTCATTACATTTTTCTCCTAAGGATGTATATGCCTTCATAAACATTTCAGGAGAAGATAATTTGATGTAAGCTGATCTCAACATGCTCTTGACCTCTTTTGGACAAGATATGGGCAAGTTAAATTTTCTCCACTTTGGACCCCTTTCATGGTTATTCCATTGTCTAAGCCTTTGGTAAAATTTGTTACTGTGATGTTTAGGAACTAAGGGTTTGGGTGGAGGATATCACATTCTGGTTAAAGAACAGGTGTGAGGTTTGAGTGAACCTGAGCCTATTTTAGACACAGAACAGTTTTGGACAGGAGGGTGGAAATACAAAATTAAGTTGAGACAAAGTGAAGCAGGGATAGAGCATATACCTAACTCCTTTTGTTAGGGAAAGACAGGGAGTTTGTTTTTATAGTGGACAGCCTCGTGCCTGCTATAAATGAGGAGCAAAACACATCTTTCAAGTGTATGTGATCAACCCAGATGTGATAATTGTGGGGAGGTAGGGCATTTAACAATGTTTTGTTGTAATCAATCTGTTTGTGATTTATGTGATGCAAAAGGCCATGTTTTCAAATTTTGTCCCTGGGCTGCACATAACTTGACAGATTACTCTGGTTCTGAGATTTATATACAGAAAGCGCAGGAGGCTACTGCACAAACTTCTTCCTCACAGGTGGGACCCCCTCCTATTCCTAGCACACAAGCAAAACACTCTGAGGTGGGAAAAATGGTAGAAGGAAAAAAAAAATCCTGTCTTGAATATTGTTGCAAATGAAAAAAAGGCTCCACCTGAAAATAAGATAAGTATACAAGATGAAGTCTCAAATAAGAAGGTAGACAGGAAGGATGCAATAGGCCCTTCTAACATTTTAAGTTTTCCTCCAGTTTGTTTCTCAGGACGAAAACATAGGAAAGGGAAAAGTTAACAAGTCAAATGAATCTTTTAGTCATACCTCAGAGAAGATCAACCAGAAATCTACATCCCAAACCCCCCAGACATTCACTTGGAGACCAGTAACACATATACAGCTCTTTTTCCTCTTGGGATACCATGGAAGGGATGACTCAGATTCTCAAAAATCTTCCCTCTCAACTAAAACGCAGGTAATTGATAACTATAAGGATAAGAAAAGAAAAAGAAAAAATAAAAGATGTTGAATATTTAAAAGGGCAATGAAGTTGCTTTGGGTTCCTGAATGCTCATAGCCTACTAAATAAAGCAAAAAGACAGGCCATGTTTAACTATATTCATGAGTTCCCTTTTCAGTTTGGTTCCTACAGGAGACTTGGATGTTCTCAATTGAACAGATGGTAGCATTTAAAAGGGTGGATGTGGGGCCCATCCTTTGGTCCTTTGAGAGGATGCTGCAGATGGTGTGGGATAATATTTAACTCATATGCATTTCAATTACATAACTTAATTGATCTGATACCTGGGAGAGTCTTAATTGTGGATGGGAAATGGCTAGGCCTATGGTTTCGCTTTCATCAATATTTATAATCCACAACTAAATCAGGCAGAGTGAACTGCCTAAAGATGGTGCAGCCTTTTATCACTACAGCCAGAGTGTTATGGGAGGAGATTTTAATTGCATAGTCCCAGCTATTTCCAAAAAGCAACATAATAGCAAGAAAGTGTATTGTGATTCTCATGCCTTAAGTAAAATTGTTAAAGAAGCAGGTTTTGTAAATTGTAACAGTCAGTCAAACTGTGAAAACAGTTTTTCATTTAAAAAAGGAAAATTATTTTCTTTGATTGACCATATGTTTTTCTCCCCAAATATGCTAATTGAATCATTCAAAATACTTCCCTGTGAATTTTCAGATCATTCACTTTTGTTAAGCACTTTCTTGCTTTCTGATAAGCAAGAATCAAGGCAAATAAGATGGAAACTAAATAATTCTTTACTTGATCTGACTTATATTCATGTAGGAACAAGGAATTTGTTGAAGCTAGACTATCAGTTGCTTTTTTGTATTCAGATCTAAGCGAGTGGTGGTTGGACACAAAATCTGACCTAAGAAATATGTTTAAAATAATGGAAAGAAAATCAAAAATCATAAATTTCTGTATTGTTTAAGCCTGAGACAACAACTACAAAGACTTTTAACTATAGCTTATACAACAAGAGGATTATACAGATCAAATCTCCTTATTAAAAACAAAATGAGGGAATACCAATACGATAGAAGTAAAACTATGCAGGCCATATTAATTAATGGTGTTAAAAATCTCCATAGGGGATCCTTTTGAGATGTGCAAAGAACTTAGTGATTCCATGGGATTGGAAGAGTTAAAAAGTCCGATGGAAGTATTATGCACACAGTGATGGAATTGCAAAAGTTATTAAAGAGTACTTTATTTCTAAATTCTAAAGAAAATATTTCCCAAACAGATATAGTGGACTATCTAAAACAGATGCCTGTCTCACTTAAAAAGGCTAAAAAGATGGATGAATGGGAAAATATTTCTCATACAGAAATTTTGGAGTCCATTAGGGCATTAAAATTAAATATTTCCCCAGGTTTAGATGGTCTGACAAATAATTTGTATAAATCTTTTCCAGAGGAATTTAGTCAATGTCTAGGTCTTTTGTTTCAATATTTTTTAGAAAAAAACATTATTTACCCCTCATTCACAGAAGGATTGTTAACTTATATATTTAAATCAGGTGACAAGCATAATTTAGCTAATTGAGGCCAATCACATTGTTAAATACAGATTATAAAATATTTGCCAAAATTTTGAATAACAGGCTTAAAAATATGCAGGAGATGTAATTTCACCTTATCAATATTGTGGTTTGACTGATAGAAGGATACAGTCAGCTCTTATGTTAATAAGAGATGTTATTGATCATCTCTCAGAGATGGGGTTAACAGGTTGTTTGGTGGCTGCAGATTTAGATAAAGCTTTTGACAGAGTTCATTTAACATTCCTTTTCATGACTCTGAGGCATTATAGGGTAAATAATACGCTGGTGAATTTAATCCAGAAGTTATATAATGAAGGGTTGGTATTCCCCTTTGTGAAAGGATGTAAGGTCAAGGGTTTCAGCTATCCACGGAGTTCGCACAAGGGTGCCCTCTTAGTCCCTTTATATACCTTTGCAATTGATCCTTTTTGCAGACTGTGTTAGTTTCTCAAAATGGAAGGGCATTCCTTTAATGAAAGTAGTTACTTCAGTTAAAAATCCAAGCGTGCATTGAGATGATTTAGTAATTTATTTGGAAGATAGTTCATCCATTAAAATTTCATGGGTGCTTTTGAGAACTTTGCTAAAGTTTCTAATGCAAAATTAAACATCAATAAAACAAAAGGATTGATAATAGGGGCAAGTGGGATCACTGAATCATGGCTAGAAGGAATTCATATATCAAAAAACCCACTTAGAATTTTGAGGATCAAATTTGGACCTCAAAACCTACCCAGAGATAATTGGGAGAATGTCATTGGGAATATTGAAAAAAAGTGAATAGATGGAAGCAGTGGAGGTTGCCTAAATTAAAAGAGTTCATATAATTAAGCAATTTCTTCTTCCCATCATACAATTTGTAGCAATGGTTTTTCCACTACCAACAGAATTTGAAACAAAGATGTATAGTTTATTTTTTCAGATGCTTTGGGGCAACCGTTTGAACCCAGTTAAAAGGGTTTTTACATATTTAAAAAAGAATAAGGATGGATTAGGAATGATAGACCCTGTAGTATATGTCCATGTCTGTTTCATATCAAACTCTATCAAGGAGGGTTTAAAAATGGAGCTGAGAGCAGAGAACTCGTGGAATTTAAAAATAATGGGTAAATATTTTAAGAATTGGACGTCATTAGCTCCTAAACTCAATAGATATTTACACATTCCTGAGCATTTCAGGCCCACAGCTCAGAAATTATATAAATGGGAATTACAGAAACAGACGGTACTAACTTATAATACAAGGGGTTTGTATCATTATTTAATGTTAAAGATATATCCTCAAGAGCCAGATTTCAAAATTGCCCTTTAGTATTAAATTCTACAATTTTAGCACAATTAAACAACACAAGGATGCCAAAAATCAATGGGAAGTACAGTGGTTAATATTTTATGGAAGATTAAATGTTAGAGGGAATGCTAAATATAAAGCCTTACAGGAAAGATTATGTCCCTATCCTGAATGCATTAATAGGGAAGAATCGATGGAACATTTCTTTTAGAATGTACTTATGCCTTAGGGTTATGGGATTATTTAGCTAAGTTATGGAAATTCAAGTGGATGCTGAATATGTCATATGAATTCCTAATTTTAGGGTGAGATCTACAGCTTCATTAGGACTACATAATGAGACATTGACTTTATTTTTAGGTTGTTTAAGATATTACTTATGGCAAGCCAGAATTCAATGGGTTCTATACCAAAAGAAAATGCCATATGTTAGTGTTAGTAAACTAATAAACAAAGAGTTAGAGAAAATTTATACCATAGATGCTTTAAGAGTGTCCCCAGGAGCTTTAAGAAAATTGTGGAAAGGTTTTTTTCATTTTATAAAGTATAAATGAAAATAGCAGACTTAACATTTAAAATATGGTCTAAGATAATAATTATGTAATATCTATTTTATTTGAGGTTAAATCTATTAATTATGTATACAACTGAAACATTTCTTTTTTTTCTCTTTTCTTAAGTTTTCATTGTTGTTTTCGTGACTAAGTGTTGTTGTACATGTTTATTTTGCTAATAAAAACTCCCCTACTCTTTTCGATAAGTGCCATGGGATCTTTAACATCCCCCTGAACTACCACCAATCCAGGCAGATGGGACCTCGGTTTAACGTCTCATCCGAAAGACGGCACCTCAGAAGTGCAGCACCCCTCTCATGCTGCACTACAGTGTCAGTACTGGGATATTAATCCAAGCGCCAGATGTGGAACTGAACCCCGGCCTTCTGATCTCCGGCCTCAGAGGCGAGTGTGCTACCTACTGAGCCACTGACACTGCCGTCTTTCTGTCTGCGTGTTCAGGTGGATGTTAATGATCCTATGGCACTTCTCAAAAAGAGTAGGGGAATTTTTTTATTTGGACAAAAAAAACAGAACTCAAATGTAGATATTTTAAACAATATATATACAACAACACGTACTCAAAATATATCTAAATTCTCTACAGGATAACATTAAAGAGCAGGTTGCTACCTATGGATGCTCTCTCTCCCCTTAACTGATTAAGTAGCTTACACTCCAGTTTAGCAATCCTTCTGAGGGTGTAATTTTCTCAGCTTGTTACTCTCGTAAAAACGGCGACCCGGACCCGCAGCCAAAATGCCCCAGCTTCCTATACTGGAGGCACACCCCATGCTGGCACATTTCATGATGTCAGTACTGGAACTGTCTGGGGGCATGCTACATAGACTGTAATGGGGCCAGTTTTTACGAGCATCTTTAAATACTTCTGAGTGCCAGTTTTAATAAAATAAAGCCACCGCTCAACTAGCAATGTCCTTGTTAGTTGAGCGGTGTCTTTTTTTATTAACACTGGCACTCAGAAATATTTAAAGATGCCCTTGAAAACCAGCCCCATTACAGTCTATGTAGCATGCCCCTGCACAGTTCCAGTACTGACATCATGAAATGTGCCAGCGTGGGGGAGTTCCTCCAGTATAGGAAGTTGGGGCATTTTACCTGTGGCTCAGGGACTCCGTTTTTACTAGAGTAAATGCAAAAAATAAACAGCTGAGAAAATTACACCCTCTGAAGGATCGTTGAATGGGAGTGTAAGCTACTTAGTTACTTAAGGGGAGAGAGAGCATCCATTGGTAGCAGCCTGCTCTTTAAAACAAAAGAAAAAACATTGCTTTTGTATCTCACAGAAAAGCTTCTCCCATTCCAAACGCTCTTCCCACCCCTTATATCCCCTCCCTTTCCCCTATTGAGAACACAATTTTCATACTTGAACCAGCTTATTCTGTTTGTTTGACAGTATATTAAGTAGCAATACATTTTTGCTATCTCTCATAAGGGGTTTCTAAAACACTACATTACCTTATTTCCCAAATTCTAACTCCTCTATTGCTTTAAAATCTCTTTATCTTTCAGTCAGTATTACAGTTTATTCTTTTCACCATAGAATTTCCCTCAGTCCCCTCCCTAAATACTTTACTTCATGGCACCACTTTTATCTCTTTTATAACTATACAGTATTCCTTCGGTAAGGAGACTCATCTTGCTTTTTACACCCAAGTTCTAATTTCCTGGTACTAGGGAGGGGACCCTTAGCCATCCCCTCCACCACACCCTAAGCATAGGCTGAGGTATAGTAGAACACTCTTTTTTATACAGGGTGCAGATTTCCTGTTCTATGTTACCCTTCATGCTCACTAGAGATGTTTGTTTCTGTTGCAACACATATTGGCATCTGGATTGCCATATAACCCATTTTATTATAGCCATTATTACTCTTAGAGTGCCTTTGTGACACCCCCCCCACTCCCCCATCCATATTGCCCATAAACAAGTGTCTCATATGTCATTGTCTGAAATTGGGGAATACCCCATGTATTAGCCATCAGAGCCCAAAATCCACCCTTAAAAGGGCATTCAAAAAATAAGTGGTTCATTGTTTCTATTACTGTTCTACACCTCTTCCTTAAACAAGATCTATCCTGAATATGTTTATGAAAGTTATTTCCTCGAACATTAAGTCTGGAGTGGCAATTTAGCCATAAAAGTTCCACATTTTTGGTGGGACTCTAGGCTCTGTCAATTGTGCAATTACCTCTGAAATCTTAATGTTGTTTGGTAACGAAAAACATGGGGTCTCAAAGCATTTGGTATGCAAAATCCAATTATACAGGTTTCTTCTAGTCGTATGTAAAACTTTAATGGTGGTTATGTTCCAGCCTTTCAACTTTCTGCTGATGTCTAGTAAATAACCAGACATGCCTTCCGGGGCTGTTTGGAACCGTCCCCACTGTTGGGATCCTCATCTCTGCCAAAAGTAGTAACATCTTCCCTGCAACAAAGATACCCATTCCATTTATATCCCAACTAGTATGGGCAAAAGTTTGCATATACAAACATGGTAAAAAAATATGACTGGGTTTAACATGATCCCACCCAGTTTGATTGGCCAATACATGATCCTCCTTTTTATAGGTTCAACCTGCTCCCTATATCAACTGAAATGCTATACTAAATAGCTGAACCTCAAATTTCGCTGGCAAGGGGAATATTTAACTAACAGACAAAAAAATAGGAACAATAAAAGTTTTAAACATATATACCCTTTTTTGTTTAGTCATCAGATATCCCTTCCATCTATTAACTTTTTCTTCTGCTTGACTTATGGCCACCCCCCAATTTATACTTGCCATATCTGCATCTCCAAAGACAACACTCAGAATGTTTAATGGTGGATCAACCACCTGTACCCCCCTCCCCCCCCCACAATCTCATGTCTTACTTCCCCTTGGTTATGGATTATTAAACTTTTACTTTTTTGTTTATTAACTTTAGACCCTGAAACCTCTGAGAAAGAGTCAACCAGTTCCATGGCTCATTCCCCAAAGAGTACATCAGCAAACATAATGGTAATATCGTCAGCATAGGCCAAAGCTACCAGAAAGGTCAAGGCCCTTTTTCAAGTATTGGTCCTAATCCCCTATCTCCATTTAATCTCTGAAGCAGAGGGTCCAGTGAGAAAATATACAGCAAGGGGCTCAAAGGGCACCCTTGCCATACCCACCTACAAATCTTCATGTGCTTCCCAATTCTACCATTTACCAATGGGCTAGAAGAAGCCCCTTTATATATGTTGTGGATCCAACAAATGGAAGAGTCAGGAATCCCACAGTGTTTCATTTCTTCACACAAATACTCATGTGGTGCACCATCAAATGCTTTAGCCTGATCAAGTGAAAGCAAGTAACCAGATGTTTCTGGGTTATCAAAGGCCTGCCTTATGGTTCTCATTAAATCCCCCATGGACTGTTGAGGAATGGCACATGCCTGGGTCGAAGAAATGACAACCTGAGCCACCTTAGTTAGTCTATTACATAGTATCTTACATCGTATTTCCAGTCACATTTATGAGGCTTATTGGTCTCCAGTTTCTTAGTTCTAACCTATCCCTTTTTAAAGAAAAATATTAAAAGGCTGTCCGCCAATGCTGCCGGGAAGGGAACAGTCCCTGCTAAAATATCATTAAATACCACCACCAAAAAATAATTTAATATATCTATAGTTTTTTTAATAGAATTCTCCCGGCAACCCATCAGAGCAGGGTGAAACTCCATTCTGCAATTTTAGAATCACATTATTCACATGCCTTAGTGATGGGGCTACTAGTTGTCTTTTGTCCTCCTCTAATAGTCCAGGGATATCTAGCTGCTGAAAATTTTTTTTTACAATTGCTGAATCTGGTACATACCCACCAAAGGACTCTTCCACATAGTCATGTACTACTTGTGCTATCTCTTCTACTGTCTGTACTACTAACCCTGTTCTGTTTTTAGGCTAGCCATATATTTCAATTCCACCCTTTGCGCACAACTGTCATATGAATTTACATTTTGTGCCTTCCCCTGTTCAATCAACAGTGTTTGAGCCCTATCATATTGGTATTTGCACATCTCAGTTTTAATTTCCTGAAAGGGTCCAGTAAGATCTTCCCCTGCCTCTATCACCCGGGAAGATAGCCTCTGTAGCTTGTCTTTCAATTTCAAATAGTTCAAATATTTGGCATTTGATGCTTCTTTTGCCAAGGAGCTGCACGTTGTCTTAACATCCCATCTGGTGTCCTGCCACCAAAAAAGTGTATTATTGTAAAGCTCAAACACGGTTTTCCTTGCTTCCAACTCGGTCTGTAATGCAGGCCATATCTCAGCATCCTCCAAAGCGCAGACATTAAACCTCCAGACTGGGTTGGACCTAGGTTTCTTTACTGGTTCTCCTTCTGTTGTTTTAATGAGCCCATGATCTGAATTTTCTACGGAGGAGACAGAAATGTTATCACAGGTACCCATTGTGAGGCAAACAGAAGTCAATGCATGTCCACAGCCTCCCTTTGAAAAAAGTATGCCTTGGTACCTGGCCAAATTCCGCCGCACAGTCTTTTAGTGGTGCTTGTTTATACAGTCTATTTAGAAAATTTGTGTCATTATATAATTTCTGTGTTACTCCTGTTTTGTCTGCTTTTGAAAGAATACAGTTGAAATCTCCCCCCCCAAAAAAACAGTTCTAGAGGTATACAGATATGGCTGAATTTTTTTCATAAGCTCAAACCTTTGATATTTGGTTTGAAAATTATACACATTAATTAATTGTAGGTCCCAATTTCCTTTTCGTGCATCCAAAATGCAAGTTCTGCCAGGTACCAAGTCAATTAGACATGGTATTCTGAGGTCGGGTGTTGAAATAACAAAACCCACTCTAGAGCATGGGTCTTCCCCCAGGGACCAAAAAGAGGGTCCTCTGAACCATTCTTTAGCTGCACGATGAGCCACACTAAATGTATGAATTTGAGTGTCCTGTAAAAACAAATGTCCAAATGGTGGTCTTCCAGAATAGCAAAGGTGGTTTGTCTTCTTCTCTGGTTCTTTATACTGTTCACATTTATGGACCCAATCATAAGATGCAAGCTCATGTTTATGCTGCAGAGCTGTCCCGTCCCTCAATATCTTTCTCTGTCAAGACGTTTGTTGCTATTCCTTTTGATTTTTCCTTTTTCTTTACCACCCTAGTGTCTGTTAAGGACACATCTGAATCAGTTATGTTCTCAGTTTATGAGGAAATTAATGAGGAAGCGTCTGATTCTTCTCCGTCTTTTTCCCACTGTTTCCTTTTAGCCAAAGGTGTATATCCTTTCTGCTAGATTGAAAGGCCTCCAGTTTTATGGGAAGTACTATGGGTCACCCACTGGATTTTTGTTATTCCAACTTGTCTGTCTGTGGGGGTGGCATAGCTAGTGACTGAACAATTGGTGGTGCCATTTGATCTTCTGTTTCTCCTGATTCAGCTCCAGATACTGACCCTTGAAGCGGTTAAGAATCTTCAATCTCAACCAGGGTATCTCCTTCTGAAGTTGCCATAGTATCTAAGTCCCCCATAGCAGTGGTAGGGGCCCTAGTATGTCCTGCTTCTGTAGATGATAAGTTTCAAGGTGGGGGGGTATGTTGGGGGGGAGTCCTTTAAACAGGACTTAAAGACATTTCAGAATTATGTCTGGCAGGGAAGTTACTGTTTTCTCCTTCTCCTTCAGAGGTTTCCTCCTCAGTGTTGTGAGACGCCTATGGGCAATCTTTAAAGTTGTGGCTCATTTCATCACAAAAAATTGCACACTATAGGAGTAGGGCAATTGATAGCAACATGTCCGATCCCACTGCACAAGGAACACTTCATTTTATCACATACACTGCTGAGAAGAGTGTATGCTCTACACAAAACAAGATTTCAGTTGATCTGAATAGAAAATAAAACTCTGATCCCTCCCCAAGTAGAAACAACCGGGCAAGTGTTGTATTGCTCCATTCATTTATGGTAAGTGAACCCAGATAAGAAATCCCCCCATCCAGATGTCCTCAGTATCCATGATAGGATCAGGGAGTCCAAGTACTGTACACTTAGCCCGTAACCAGAAGAGAATGTCTGATACTGCTACCCCTCATTTTTGAACAATACTGTTATTGTACAGTATGCAGGCTTTGTAAGGGGAATTACAGTAAACGCACTCCACTCAGGGTCTTTTTTACCCCCTGATATCTCTGTCAGAATAATTCAAGACCAGCTGCCATTTTAAAGCTGGCTTCAAAGTTGGGGTCCATAGAAGTGTATATTAGGGCATATATTTCTTGTGTTGAATATCCCATACTCTCTTTAAGTAGTGTACGGCCCACATAAATTCAGTTAGGATATGTTTCCTGGCCCCTCTTATACTTTATGTACACTGCGTTTCTTCTTTTTGCAGACTCTGGGGTGAATGAAATAGTCCCACATAGGTTCTGTTATTAGATGGATGTCCCATAACATCTGTGGGTCAGGAACCATTATTGTTGTTAAAATTCTGTTCTCTTGAGGTGGATGGTTGGGGTCCTGGGGAGAGGGGTACTGGCTTGTGGGGCATTGGAGCCTTGTTTGGCCTTTTTGCTTCTCCTACAAAGCTTCTTTCTGAGGTGCTTTGGTTGGCGTTAGGAGAAATTGGGGTTGTCCTATGTGGATTTGCAAATAGTTCAGGGGAATTCGTAAATTCCAGAGAAGAGGGCAGTTCCAAGAGGTCCTTATGTTCCGTGGAAGGCCTTTTTGGGGAATGCCCATGGTTGGCTCTTTGATTGCCTCACCCACCCCACTGATCTTAAGGCCTTCCGCTACAGTAATACCAGTAATCAAAACATTTTCATCATAGTCCAGTTTTTCTGCAATATTATCTTGCACTAGTCCCTTTTTTCAGTCGCAGTAGTGCATGGCACTCTTTTCTCTGCCCCCCTGACTTTCTGGTGCATTGCTAACATTTGTTATTACTTCTCATTTCCATTCTCATTCTCTTCTGGGCTCATCTCATATACCCCCACCACCTTATTTCCAGAACACGTAGAAAAATGTTTACTTCCCTGATACATGTGTACATGTTCCTCTCATGAGCATCCTTCAAGGGGATGAGAGCTGTCCAATGTCTAAACCATCCCGATTCCAATAGTCAAACTCTCTTTCTCCATGGATATTTCAGGTGGCAAGTCGCTGACTTCAGTCAGCTTAGTTTCCATTGATTCTACTTCAATGTTTGATTTGCTGGTGCTCAGCAATTGCTCTTGGTGTTCCTCCTCCTCTAGCAACAACACCTAAGTACTTTCTTCTTGATTGAAAATCTGATTCATACATCTGGCTTTCTGCCATGGACTCTGCTGCACAGGTGATGCAGGACTACACCTTTGTTTGCCTGCCATCGAATCCTGTGCTGGCTTTTTTCATCCTTGGAAGCATCAGTGGAAATATTTATCTCTGTGTTTATTGCCTCTAGTTTTGTTTGGGCAGAGGAGAGGCCATCTCCCTGCCACATTAGCACTTCATCCTCCTCCTGTGTCAGGCTGCAAACTGGGTCCCTCTATCCTGTCCACAGGAAGTGGCAGCACCCCTGCAGGCAGAGTAGGGGAATTTTCCCGGTGTCCTGGCCAAATTTCCCCCATTCACTAAAAAGACCACCAACAGCTTAAAATCTGGTTCAGTTTCAGATGGCATCCATCTGTGTCCCCCTCCCCCCAGGACGAGGCTGAAAATAGGCAAATATTGTCTAGTCCTCCTTCCCAGTCAACAAAAATGAAATAAATAAATGAAGAAATAAAAGTGAAACTGAGGAGGACAGAGCTCAGGAGGAGGAAGATATTAGTAGCTCTGTGGATGATGATTTGGAACCTTTTTAGAACTCATAAAAGAAAAAGAGAAACGGTAGTAATGCTGAACATGTGGTGCTTTGTACACCAGTTTCTCATGGAAGTACCAAAGTCCCCATACTGCAACCATTATTATTCTTACCAGTGCTGAGCCCATTACATATCATTATTGATAATGGTAGGGTTTCACAAATTCTCTGAGGCCCCACATGTCAGTTCAGTTCAGTTTTATACAGGATAAATATAACAGGGCTTGTTTACAACGATGTCCTACTAAGGCATGCTTCAGAAGACAGACATACATGTTACCAACACAGACAGTGCTAGGTTCCTGATATATGAAGTACAAAGGCATTGTATGTTTTTATATATATATTTTTTCAAAGGGTCTAAGGACTGTAAATTTTGTCAGGGAGTTGTGGAATCTGGAAGAGGGGGGTTGTTTTTGCTTTCATTTTCACTCTTTGCGCTGGTGTTGTCCCTAGGTGCTTCTTCTAAAGCAAAAGTCCATACATTTTATTTTATTTTACATTTGCATCATTAGCCTGAATTTTAAAACCCACAAGGGTCCGTGACATCGAGGAGCTCACAGGTGTTACCAGGTGAGCTCACTAATTAAATGTGCATTCGTGATGTTTTCTCCTTAGATAGCCATTACTCACTCAGGAATTGCTGCTATCCTGCTCTATGCTATCTACTTTTAACTTTTTTATGAAGCATGTTTAAGTTACTTTGCTGAATAACTCAACTGAAACTGAACAGCACACGCTCCTGAAATTACAAAGTCAGAATCTCTGCCTAAGTAGCATTACAAGCATATGCTTTTAAAATGTCTAAGGACCATGAAGCAAGTAGCTGTTTTTTTTATTTTTGTTATCAACCATGTAACCCTTTCCCCATGTCACCATCTGGAAACAAGCCTTGGTTCATTGGTGCTTTTCCGGTTATTAAAATTTTAAATAAATAAGTAAATAAATAATCTTTTTACCAGTCATTGTTATGTTCATTTTAACTTTTCCCCTTTTCCAAAACCAGAACCATATTCTGATTTAAAGCAGTGAAGCTCAGAAAACCAACCTTTTTATTGTTGAGAAAGGTTTTGTTCTCTTTTATATACAAAGGCATCAGGGCTATTGCCTTAACATAATTTATTAATTCTTGAATCCAAATTAAAGGTTACCCTCTCTTATTCTCATTGTCCTTAGAATCCAAACTTAAAGTCTCTTTTTATTTTCTCCACTAGATTTGTTGCTGCTGTGAAGTGAAAGGTGGACATCACTATCTTGTTATTTGTCCAACAGAACAGCATACGGATCTACAAAGGTCCCCTGATTCCCTTACTTTGAAGCTCATTTGAAAGTTTGTTAAATAGTAAACTATCTGAAACTATCTGGAAAAGACATTGCAAGAAGTTGTCCTCTGTAGGTAACCTCAAGGCACCAAAACACAAGTTTTAATCGATTCACCACTGAAGCAAATTAAAGCAAACTGCTGCAGTTGAACTTTCTGAGTACTACTTTATGTTAAAGAACCTACAGTACTTGATGAAGCTCAGAAAACTGCATAACCAGCATTTGTTAATCCATTAGACTTTTTTTTGAGTGGGACTGTTTCATGGAAGAAAGGGGACAGTTTATTATTTAACATTTATTAGGTTCCCTTTTTTTCTCTTCCTGCCTTACTGGGGGCTAGCCTCAGCATTTATAGACTTAGCTGTTGTCTGTTTGTATAATGAATATTAGAAGTGGAAAAGTACTGAACAAGGGGCTGAGGAAAGAGAGAAATGGGAGTATATACTTAAGAGATCTGACCCTCTCTATTTCAACCCCTGTTGAATCAAAAAAGGTACTGTAACATATGCAGAAGCCCTAAAAAAGAATAACTGTGTAACTATATCGAAGGCTAAATCTACTGATAACACTTTGCCTGGATCATTGGCAAATGTAGATATTAATGATGAAGGGAAATTAAGAACCACTGAACCCATGACAGAAACTTTAGAACAGGGTAAGCAACAGGTAGTTAACACCATGGGGCCTGAAACAAATGGAAAAAAGTCTTAAAATAGGAAAAAATATCAAAGCAAAGAACTATTGCTCCCAAATAAAAGGAAATGATTACTGATTTCTTCTCATCTATACCAGCAAATAAATCACCTAAAAAGGCATGGGGAGAAAAAATTATTGAAACAGAAGGAAAACAGGATAGCATCCTTAACCAAGAAAAAGTAGCGAGTAAAGTCATAACTGTTGCTGCTAAAGATTCTATTGGCCTCCAGGAAACCAAATTAGAACTATTTTTCATCCATTTGATTTAACCTGAAAGCCATGTGATTCAGTAATTAGACCCCCTTATCGGAACCTCTGTATATTCAAACCCCATTAATCTCATTAACCTTGCTGGCTCTTCTAACACAGTGTTAGCACAGTTGGATAAGGAAGTTAAGCAAATTCAAATTGATACAGAAATAATTAATCAATGTTCAAAAAACATAACAGGTTACACATTAAAAGCACTAGCTCATCCCCTAATGGGCAATATTGTTCTTTTTGAGTCATTAATTGATATTAAGAACAGTCTGGAAATGTTCACAGTAGAGTTCAGGAGCAAATTGGTGAATTAATGAATAAAGTTGATAAAACTGAAACACAATTGCCCAGACAAAAACTATCTTTTTTCACATAATAATTCCTGATACACTTGTCAAGCACAATAAAAACATAAAGGGAAAGAATGCTAAAAACAAAGGCAAACAAAGGGATCTAAACAAACAAATAAACACAGAATATTCAGTTAAAAATCAAATCAATATCAGATACAGAAAACATCAAAGAAAGTAACAAATTCATAAATACTTAAGTACATTCAATGAGTAATCAAATAGATAAGCAACTGTAACTAAATTAAAGAATAGTGTCAAGTAATAACAGGCACGAACAGATCAGCTACAACAAACTTCAAATAAAGGAAAATCCAAATAGAAGCTTAAAACAAACCTAGAAAAATCAAGAGAACAGGGCATTAGAAGCCCACTTAAAGCAACAACAGAGCAGTGCACAACTTTGCTTTAATCAGGGTATGAGACAATTTTAAAATTAATGGGATGTATTTATAACAAGAATAAAATAATGATTATCTAAGGGAGCTAATAATTAATTTGCTGCAAGCTGAACTGGGAATAAAAAAAACACCCAGCAAATGTTTTTGCAGTATACAGAGACAAAACCATGGTTTCTACACCAGTGTATATTATGGTATCAAGTATGGGTTTTGCAAAACAGGTATGTGAAAACCAAAAAAAGACTGACATTCTTGGGACTAGAACTAGCTCTGCATGTCACATGATGGAAAATAGATAGGATCATTTGTGGTATCAAACAACTAAGGAAATAATTAAAGTTGGAGACATTTACATCTGCTCTCCAGAAATATAACTGGGACTTCGAATACAGGCAAACTGAGCAGGAGATACAACATGGGAGTCAAGAAGTATTATCAATTTGGGGGGTAGAAGAACTACTGGATGAAAAAGATAAAATCTTGACAACATTCATATTTTCATTTTTTCAGTAACTCTGGATTCTTATATTACTAAAGATAATTTTATAAAATTAGAAGAGCTTACAAGATGGCTATGGGAAAGCAGATTGATTTTCTTGTTATAGCTCCTGCACTGCTGTCTCATATAATGATTAAGGTGAATTTAATAAATCAGAATAATACTATTGCAGTAGATATGAAAAGTTGGGACAATAAAATGGAAGCCTCGCAACAGTTCACTTGACTAGAAGAAACACATGATGAGAGTAAGGTCACGGATTCGACATTGACAAATTGGGGAGATGATGTAAATGTTTTATCCTGGAACATGGCAGGGTTATCTAGTAATCTACCCAATAGGGAGTGGCTTGCGTTTGTTACACAACATATGATAATTTTACTTCAGGAAACATGGATGGAGGAACCTGTGAACTTAAATGATTTTGAGGCTCTGTGTTCACCAGTAACCAAAACTAAACAAATATGGTAGAAGTATGGGAGGCTTGGCCATTTATATTAAAATCACTAACAGGATAAATATAACACAAATATGTAAAGTTCATTAAAACTACATTATAATAGTACTAAATTGGGATGACTGCCTCGTTGTTATGGCCAACATGCATATTCCTCATAATACCAATGTTCATGCCTCAATTTTTAGTAGTCTCACAATGGATCTTGATATTATTTTCCATAACCTACCATCTGCTTTTCTTTTGGTTGCTGGAGACTTCAATGAAAGAATAGCTGCCTTTGATAATGCTGATTTATGGGAAGCCTTTATGAATACAAGGAATTCTGGGAAATGCAAAAACAAAGACAGAATTACTAATGAAACAGGTATAAAATTACAAAATTGTATTACTGATAATTCACTATTGATCCTAAATGGTGAATTGTAAGGAGATAAACAAGGAAATACAACATATTTTGGCCCTAATGGCCAAAATACTATAGACTATGGACAGGATTCACAAAACCCTTTGAAGGTGAGAAAAATGTGCAAGTCCTCACAATTTGCACAGTTGAGGGAAAAAGGTAATTGCACTGTGTCATATACACTAAACGCCTCAACTCGAAAAACACCCACTGTGGAATGCAGAAAAATGTAGCTGCAGAAATTACTGCTAAAAAAAAAATGCCATTGAAAGGTGTGCATATCCCTTAAAGGTTATTCTTAGTCACTGTTTCCGCAGTTGTGGAAATAATGTTGCACACATGCTGCACAAAGGAGGGTGAGGAGTAATTCACCCTAAGCAAAAGGCAGTGTACTACCAATGGGGAAACAATCAGAGTGGGGGTTCAGGCACCAAGCAACAGCAAATCTGTGGACTGTATAGTAGTGTCAGATGTCACAGCAAACATAGCACGTATTGCTATTGACAGTCAACAAATCACAACAACATGGCCTAGTGCAGCCCATAATTAAGCCCAGCAGGCAGTACAGGCAGAGGTGGTAACAGCCAGAAGTGTATGCTACAGATGGAGGCAAAACAAAAACTTCAGAGAGATACACAACAAATGGTTACAAAGTTCCACTGAGTGCAATGTCCTGCTAGTATAATTGGTGCTACTGTGGTCCCAGTTCTGGAAATGGCTGCTGGCCTCACTGGGAGTACTGGTTCTGCTGTAACTTTGCAAGACTGTCAGTCTCCTGCTCCATCTGCTGGGCCATTTATAACAGCTGCAGATCCACATGTGTGCATTTTCTGCACTTGTGGAATTTCTAACAATGTTTTCCCACTTGCAGAATTTAATAACTTGACTGTTTTTCAACTTTCTGCACCTGTGGAAATTTTGACTTAGAAACATAGAAACATAGATTTTGATGGCAGATAAGGACCATTTGGCCCACCTAGTCTGCCCATTTCCCTACCTAATGGATAAGCTACAGATTCTAGTTAATAAACAGCCTATTTCTTCCTACCACCCACAAGAATTGCCTTATGTCTGTCCCATGCATTCTTGAATTCTCCTACAGTTTTAGACCCCACAACCTCCTCAGGAAGGCCGTTCCATACATCCGCCACACTCTCTGTGAAAAAATACTTCCTCACATTGACTCTGAGCCATCCCCACTCTATCTTAAAATTGTGTCCCCTTGTTCTTGCACATCTCTTTTTCTGAAAGATGCTACCCTCTTGGACTTTGCTGAATCCCCCTCCTCCCTCCCTCCTTTCCTCAAGGTTATACATATTAAGCTCATTTAGTCTCTCCTCGTATGGCTTCTCTTGCAGACCCTGCACCATTTTAGTTGCCCTCTTTGGACTGCCTCCATCCTGTCTATGTCTTTGCGGAGATGGGGTCTCCAGAACTGGATGCAGTACTCCAGATGGGGTCTCACCAACTGTCTGTACAGAGGGATAACAACTTCCTGTTTTCTGCTAGTGATGCCTCCCTATTGCCTTCTCACATTGCTTTCCATTCTTAACATCATCTGTTATGATTACCCCCAGGTCCCTTTCCATTTTTGTTGTTGCTGCTACCTCTTCCCCACATTGTGTACTCTTCCCCTGGGTTTTTGTTTCCCAGGTGCATTATGTTGCACTTCTTTGCATTGAATACAAGCTGCCATACTTCTGACCCCTCCTCCAACCTTGCCAAGTCCCTTCTCATCCTTTCCACACCTCCTTGTGAATCAACCTTGTTGCAGATCCTTGTGTCATCTGCAGAGAGGCATACTTTTCCTTCTAGTCCCTCTGCAATGTCACTTATAAAGCCATTAAAAGGTCTGAACCCAGTACTGAACCCTGTGGTACCCCACTAGTAACCCCCCTTTCTTCAGAGTGGACCCTGTTTACAATTACCTTCTGTGTCCTGTTGTCCAGCCAATGTTTTACCCATGTTACCACCCTGGGACCCACTCCCAGGCTAGTTAATTTGTTTATTAATCTTTTGTGTGGGACTGTGTCAAATGCCTTGCTAAAGTCTAGGTAGGTCATGTCCACAGCCCCTCCCTGGTCTACTACTTTGGTCACTCAGTCAAATAAATCGATTAGATTCATCTGACATGACCTTCTCACTGTGAACCCATGCTGCCTTGGGTCCTGTGCCCCACTGGCCTCTAGGTACTCAACAATTCTTTCCTTCATAAGTGATTCCATCACTTTCCCTACCACAGAGGTCAAACTGACAGCTCTGTGGTTTCCTGCCTCTGTCTTGCTCCAACTTTTGTGAAGGGGAATCACATCTGCCTTCCTCCAGTCCTCAGGTACCATACCATCCTACCATGATTTGTTAAAATGGCAGTCAGTGGTGTAGCTAGTTCTCCCTAATTCTTTAAATTCTGGGGTGAATCCTCTCAGGCCCATTGCTTTGTCCACCTTTAGTTTTAGGAGTTCTTTCAGAACCCTTTCTTCTGTGAAAGGACTGGAATGACCCTCTAACCAGAGTGCTTCTATTAATTGTATTAGGTACCCCCTCTTTGTGAATACTGAGCAGAAGTATTCTTTCAGTATCCCTGATTTTTCACTGTCCCTCCACCCATCATCCATTCTATTCAGCCTCACTATCCATCCCTTTGTTTTTCTACACTCCTTCATGTACCTATAAAAGGTTTTATCCCCCTTCTTAACCGAGTTGGCTATCTTTTCCTCAGTTTGGGCCTTTGCTATTCTGACTTCCTTCCCTGCTTCCTTCTGTCTTAACTGGTACAGTTATCTGTCCTGCTTCTTCTGTGTTTCCTTCTACTTCCTAAATGCTATCTTTTTCTCCCTAACCTTCCCTGCCACCTCTTTTGAGAACCATAGTGGCTTTCTCTTTTGTTTTGATTTGTTAATTTGCTTCACACAAAGGCTTGTTGACTCTGTGATGACAGTTTTGATGTTTCCTCATTGTTGCTCCACCCCTCCTTCTTGCCTGTTTGCTAGTGATTTTCTAAAGCACTCTCCGATCTTGCCAAAGTCAGCCCTCCTGAAGTCCAGTACCTTCACTTTTGTATGGTTTGACTCTGTAGCTGAGTTTATTGTGAACTACACTGTTTGGTGGTCACATGTTCCCAGATGGTTAACCACTTCTAGATCTGAGATCCTCTCACTGTCCCCATTTGAGAGTATGAGGTCTAAGATAGCTCTCTCATGAGTGGGTTCAAAACTAGCTGTCTGAGGCATGCCCCCTGTAGGGCATCGAGAATGGCCCTGCTCTTGGATGTGGCTGCAGCAAAGGTGCTTCAGTTAACATCTGGCATATTCAGGTGCCCCATCAACAGTATCTCCCCTTTCTCTGCCATCCTAAGGATGCCTTCTATCATATCCTTGTCCATTTCCTCCCCTGAGATGGGGGTCTGTATACAACAAATGTGTGGACTGTGGTGCCATTTCCAGTCTCTAAGGTGACCCACAGTTCCTCCTCTCCTCCCTGTTTACTCTTTCGTTCCATTGCTTTTATCCCTTCCCTACATAGAGATCTACTCCTCCCCATCTTCTCCCCTCCCTGTCTATCCTGTAGGTTGTGTACCCTGGCATGTTAACATCCCAGTCATGGTTCTCTGTGTACCATGTTTCTGTAACTGCCACGATATCCAGGCATCCCTCCTCCATCAAGGTCACCAGTTCAGGGAGCTTGTTGCCCAGACTATGGGCATTGGTACTCATTACCCTCCATTTCTTGATGGCCTTACCCCTTTTTGCCCCATCTCTGTCCTTATTGCCTTTGTCGTTTTCTCTATTTACCCCTGCTCTTCTCCTTATCGACATCTCTATCTTGGTGTTTACCTCACTTACTACCCTGATTTTTTTGGGGGGGGGGCTTGGATTTCACTGCTCCTTTCCAGTGTCTTCCCCTTGTCTAGTTTAAATGCCTGCCAATGAAGCATTTAAACCTATCACCTAGGATCCTGGTTCCCCTCCTGGACAGATGCAGACCATCACGCCAGTATAGGCAAATTTCCTGGTGATTGAACGGCTCCCCCAATCCCCAATATGTGCCTTATGTAAACTATTACAGTAAACAGGTCATTCTCTGGTGAGTTAGTCCCCCCAGCCCCGGTATTCTGGTAATGCACAATATTATAGCATAACAATCTGTTACCTGTGATCCGGGGTCCCCACTCCTGGCCTATATGCCTGAATATGGAAAGGCTGATAACATTCCTTCCTGGCGGTCTATTGGCACCTCAGCCCACCCCACCAAGAAGTGGCCACCATCCTGCTCCTGTCCGTCCTGAACCCCAGTTGGACATATGGCACAGTCCTCCTCTCACCACCACAGCCTGCCACAAAATGAACTGTCAGAGCACATACTATACACAGTACATGCTCTGACAGTTCATTTGGTGGCTGGCCATGGTGATGTTAGGAGGGCTGTGCCAGTTGCCCGATCGGCAAGGCCACTGGTTTTCAGTTTTTACCAAAAAGCTCGGTAAAATTCTGGAATTAGGGCTGCCTGAACACCGGAAAAAAAAGATTTAATGGAATCTGGCATTTTATACCAGATCAGTAAATCTACAGAACTTGTATTTTTTTTAAATTGCTTCCTGTATTATTTTCAAATTTGCTTTATTTAATGCTTTGTATATTAAGCCTTCTTCTAGTCTGATTATTTATACACATACTAAAAGAGTGACAGCAGAATCCCGGTAAAATCAGAAAATTACAGTATAAATCACCGGTGCGATTCTGGAATCTGAAGTCTTGAAAATGGAATTTCATTGTTTTAATCAGTGGCCTTGCCAATCGGGCTTTGGGATGGGGGAGTGAGGTGGAGGGTACTATACCTGGTGGGGTGGGGGCCACTAGACCACCAGGATGGGATGTTATCAGCCTTTCCATATTTGGGCCTATGAGGCTGGAGGACAGGGATTCTGGATCCCAGGTAACTGATGTTTTGCCTTAAGACGGAGAAAGCACCGGGGCCGGATAAATTACATCCTAGAGTGCTGAAGGAACTTGCAGATGTCCTGGCGAAACCCCTGGCAGAGCTTTTCACCATCTCTCTGAGGACAGGGTGGGTGCCCCAAGACTGGAAGGTGGCGCATGTAGTGCCTATCCACAAGGGGGATCAAGGGAGCTGGCAGGGAACTACAGGCCTGTCAGCCTGACATCGGTGGTGGGCAAGGTGATGGAGGGCATTGTCAAGGAGAGGCTGGGGGACCTGGATAAGTCAGGGTGCCTGGACGATAGACAGCATGGATTCATCCCAGGAAATCATGTCAGACAAACCTGGTGGAGTTCTATGACTGGTGACAAGTGCCTTGGACCTGGGTAGACCAGTGGATGTCCTCTTTCTAGACTTCAGCAAGGCATTTGACTCTGTTCCTCATGGGCCTGTTGGATAAGCTAGGAGAAATGGGGTGGGAAACCAGATGATCAGATGGATAGGCAATTGGCTCCAGGACCGGACCCAGAGGGTCGTAGTTGGTGGGATAGTCTCATCCCCAAGGAGGGTCATTAGTGGGGTCCCACAGGGATCAGTCCTTGGGCCCCTTCTGTTCAACGCCTATGTATCTGACATAAGGACAGGAATCAGGAGTGAGATGAGTCTCTTTGCAGATGACTCAAACTGGGGCGGTGGTGGATGGGGAGGAGGGAGGGTGGCCCTGCAGGGGACCTGGAGGCTCTGGAAGATGGTCTAGAAAGTGGAAGCTGAGGTTCAATGCAGGAAATGCAAGTACCCACCTGGGGGCCAGAAACCCAGGCCAAGTGTCACCGGGGGAATACTACAAGTCTCAATGGCTGAGAGGGACCTGGGGGTGGTGGTGGATGTCAAGATGAACAACTCTGAGACTTGTAGGAGGGCAGCAGCCAAGGCCAACAGGATGCTGGGATGCATCACTAGGGGATCACCTCCAGAAGAAGGAAGTGATACTCCCTCTGTATAACTGCTTGGTGAGGCCGCACCTGGAGTACTGTGTGCAGTTTTGGAGGCCACACTTAAAGAGGACATTAACCTCCTGGAGAGGGTCAGAGGAGGCACAGCAAAATGATTTGGGGCTTGGGGGACAGGACCTATGAGGAGAGGCTCGAAGAGCTAAATATGTACACATTGGAAGAGAGAAGGGACCGGGGGGACACGATAGAGGTCTTCAGGTACATGAAGAGGGTAAATAGGGGAGGAACAGTCAGGGTGCTTCGAAGGAAGGAGGAAGGGGCCACTAGAGGGCATGGGTGGAAGCTGGAGGGGGGAAGATTCAGGGGAGAAAGGAGGAGGTGCTACTTCACTGAGAGGGTGGTGGAGCCATGGAATGCACTACCTAGGGGGCTGGTGGAGGCAGAGACAGTGGAGGGGTTCAAGAGGGGGTGGGACAGGTACAGGTGAAGGGTTCAGGAAGCAAAATCCAATGCAGCAAGAATATCTGGAACTGGGAAGGGAGAAGCCAGAGAAGGCGAGGGGGACAGCAAGGTCAGCACCCAGGGTGGGGGCTGACCAAACGAGCAGACATGAAAGACCATTAGGCCTATTCTGGCATTTTAGTATGTTAGTATGTTAGTATATTGTGCATTACTGGCATACAGGAGCTGGGGTGGACTAGTTCACCAGGGTATCTAGTGATATGGGCAAGTCAAATTGAGTGACTCAATATGAGTGGCTCAATTTGACTGCCTGAAATAAGAGTGAGTAGGAAAGGATAGTGAGGAGGGGAATGGCAACTGTAATTGACAAGAATCGTGAAACAGAGATATGGCGACTATGACAGGGAGGTATGGGGAACAGCATATTAGAGGAAATGTGGATGAGAAGTTCCCAGCTGACTGTTTGGCATAGTGGTAGTATTGTGTGTTTGTGGTGTGATGGGCTCCGTGTTCAGAGCTAGTTGCGTGTGCAACATTCTTTTGTTGTGGTTGGGACTGAATATTTTTTATCCTGAGTGACCCGATCTGAATTGCTTCCTCCTGAAGATGCCCCTGTACCCCAGTGTAGGTCCCCCCCAGAGCTGAGAATGTTAATAATCAAAAAGAAAAGATTACTGTTGCATGTTTGGAGTATGGTGCCGATGAACACTGCTTTTGTTATTGGTGTAGTGCACGTCACTGTTTATGTTTTCGCTGATGCTCACTTACTGATATGGTGATCTCTACTTGCATTCACTCATATCACATGGAACCCTCATAAGAGAATGACCTGTTTACTGTAATAGTTTACATAACAGGCACATCGGGATTGGGGGATCTGCTAGATCACTAGAGAATGACTTTTATAATAATGTACATTACAGGCATATCAGGGATTAGAGGGGGAGCAGCTAGATCACAAGGAATTACTATTTTTATAATAACTTACATTATGGGCATATTGGGACAGAGGGCACAGTGGCATCTGGTTGACAACCCTCCCAGAGGATGTTTAAGTACTGGGTTGGTCTAAATGTATTTATACCTTTGTCCTAGGGGAAGGTTTTGAGAATGCAACATTAGGGGATATGGCAGCCTGTGTCTGCCACAAGCCCCTTAGCACCATGCTGCAGCCCATTTTGTGGCAATCCCCCTTTGGCATATGCAGCCTGCTTTTGACACTGGCTGCTCAGCAAAATAGCTCCAGTTGCATCCTTTGACACAAGGTGCCAGTTACATCAGACATGTTTGATGCAAGCACCTTGTGTCTTTCACAGGGCTTTAAATCTACACAATTTTCTTACATCCCAAAAAATAAATGGGTTTCTCATTTACATTATTTATTTAATACCATTTTTATATAATAACATCTTAGTAACATTTTCCCAAACAAAAAAGAACAAACGAACAAGGAGACATACAAGAGAACAGTATTAAGTATAAGCTAAATAAGGCATCAGCATTCAAACTCTAACAACCTACAAACAACTCTATACATAACAGAGACATGGGGAACACAGGTAAGCCAACGTAAATAAATAAACTAAGGAGCAACAAAAATATTTATTTATTTATTTAGCTTTTGTTGACCAGGTAAGTACATTAGACAAGTTATATACCTATTTTCATGTATGACCCATGAGAGTACGAGATACAGATACAATGAGATACAGGTTCATACACAGGACAACATGACACAAGTTAGGCAGTATACAGAGTCAAGAAGAACCAGGTGAACATAGCCAGTAGACAGTAAGTACAGTTAAGATATGTACAAGAATATATATACATAGAGACACCAAGGCTAAGAACAGTACAGTTTTACAAAGGATATATGGCTCTAAGCCACAAACAGAGCCAAGGACTGAGTATCTCCTGAAACAGAGAAAAAAAGAAATACACATCTTTATACATATCTATCTCAACACATTAAGAATTGTAGGAAAAAAAAAAAATAAACACCAACTTAGCAAAATAATGTAATATAATACATAAGCATTAACAAATAAAGAAGCCAGGAGGGGACAGGAAATCTGAGAAAAAAAAAACAAATCATGGGATGAAAGTCAGATTACAGTGCACCCTATAATAAATCTCTTTTTGCCAAATAACTTGAAAAGTAGGTAGACAATTTAAATAATAAGAGCATTCCTCACAATAATAAACTGAATCTTTATCTAATAGAGTGAACAAAAAACACTGATATGGATCCTAATCCACAATGGCTTTCCTAGCATAATTTGGATCCCTTAATGGTTTCCCCACTTAAAGTGGAGGAAGTCATTTTCACGGCTGCATGGAAGGAGCCCTGCAGAAGTTTTGCATGTAGAAAAGGGCTGACATCTTGTTTTCCATCCGTGAAACTGTTTTTCCTCCACCTGACCGTCCCCCAAGAAGCAATCCGCCCATGTTGTCCCTCTGGACTGCAGCACTGCACTATATCACAGTGGGCATTTTTTTTTTGTCATTTTTTCTTTTGTACATTTCTGCATCCCTGCCATTTCTGTCCCCTCCCCTTAACAGCAAGGCATAGCTACCAATATTTCAACTGCCTAATGCCACACCCCGAATCTTGTTTCCATAGTAGGTGATGAGTTGGGTCCCGCAGTTGTAACTCATCCCGCTCCAAACACTCCAAAAATACCTGTCATTTCTGTCCCTTCCCCTTAACAGCAAGGGCATAGCTACCGATATTTCAGCTGCCTAATGCCACGCCTCCCCCCTGAATCTTGTTTCCATAGTAAGTAATGGGTCGGTCCCGCAGCCGTAGCTCATCCCGCTCCAAACACTCCAAAAGCAGCAAACACAACAAAAAGTGGAGCCGCACACAGTCCAGGTCACACTCCCAGTCACGGGACAAAGAGCGAGCCAAGAAACGGTCCAAGTCTAGAGAGAGCAAGTGGAACCGAAGGAGGGAGTCTCGCACCAGGTCTCGCTCCCTCACCGTCGCAGCCCAGCAGAAATGGGAGAGGGAGAGGGAGCAATGGGAATGGGAGAGACTTGAGTGACTTGAATGAGAGAGGGAAAGGGAACAGTGGGAGAGGGAGCATGAACAACGCGAGAAGGAGAGGGCCGCCTCTCCGCCCGAATGGGTTAACATCTTTGGCTGCAATGTCAGTAAACATAGCAGCCAGCATGAGAAGCAGAAATGGGAGAAGGAGGAGAAGAAAGCCGAGATCGAGAAGCAGTGGAAAATGTAAGTGATCAAGTGCAGGCCGGAAGCCTCCGTTCCAGAGTTACTACAGCTTCGACTAGGGAGTGTAAAAATTTGCAAACACACACACGTAATTTTTCATTATTTAATGAGAATTACATTAGGCTGAATGACTTCAGTGACATGAGAACTTTGTTGTTTTTGTAGCACATGTGTGGGTCTTGTGGCTGCGGCCTACCTCATAGAAGAGTCCCTGTAGACCAGTTGTAGTTTGAAGGGCTGCAGGTTATGCCTGTATAGGCTAATCCAGCAGACCTGTCAGCAAGCATGCTGCAGCAGTAGGTTATTAGCTTATAGGGAAAAGTCAGATGTACCATTTTATTGTTATCTTACAAAATAAGGTCCACATTACACTGGAAGGCAGAGTAAACAAAATAGGTACAACATGGTAGACTGTGGGCTTGCAGGTACCTACATATAGGGGCCAAAATTAAGTTTTGCAGTCAGTAGCCAGCAGGGCTAGTGACTGGAAAATCTAGCCCTACTGACTTTTCTCCTGGTGCAGTTGGTTGACATACTAAAATGTTACCTTCTCCAGTATAAGCAGGCAGGGCTAGTTAAAGAAAAAATCTACTTGCATGATACAAAATCTGCAGGCATTTGGCTAGTGGCCCAGTGCCAGTTTCGTCCCCTGTCTGTAGATATGTACACAATGACTCTGAGTGTTTTTCTGTCCATAGTCATCTAGTTATCAGTTAAGTGATAGCACATGGCAGGCCACAATCTGATACATGCATACATTGGGGTGCTCTGCTGTGTGAGGCAAAGCCAAGTGCTTTTAGCCACTTGAGACATGCATATACCACATAGTGCTTGCACACCCTGAAGTGTATCACATTTCAGAAATGGTCACTAAGGTAACACAGAGGAAAATCGGGCAAAATGCACAGCCATGTGGTTATTGAGAAATAATGTGTGGACTGTCATGTTTGCACCACTAATAGCATAGGATATAGTGTACCTATTTGTAAGTTTTTTCAACTAAAAGCAGGGTAAACAGAGGACTTAGTCACAATGCATGTCCTTCACTACTCCTTGTGAATGCTTCTACAGTCCAGGTCAAAAATGACCACGCTTTCAAACATAGATTTCTTGTTACTAGAACAAATTAGGTGAACTGAGGGACTCCTGAGTGCAGACCATAACCATCTATGTATTTCCCCCAGACCTCATCCATCCATGTAAAGCCTCTTTTAGTTGGAGGAATTTTACAGGTGTGAGTTGCACAAAAGGCTGATGTTCAAAGTAAAGTTAAAGTTCTTTAATTACTGTATTTAGATTTTTGCATCCTGAAGATGTATACATTTAGGGTACTGACTAGTTTTCAAGTGGGATTGGGGGGGACAGTTAAGCAACAACAGTTTATAATTTAGCAATAATTGGCTAATCATGAGCAACACGGGTACAATAATATGCAAAATAAGAAATGCATGATTATATCCAAAGGCTGAAAATAATAGAAAACCTATAACAAATAGATACAGTTAGAACAACTTAGATCTGGTAAAGTAGGAGGAGCATGAGATATGGCTAGGGCATTCCCTTATATTTTTTGCTGAAGCAATTCCAAGGAAATGGCAAAGACTCACTAATTGAATTCTGGCCAGGTAGCTGTAGGCTCCTGTCCATTTGTTATGGTTTCCGAAGTTGAGATGTTAGCCAGATGCAGAGTTTTATTTTCTACACCCCGTAAATATTTTGATGTTATTGAAGGAGTAAGGAACCTTCTGTAGAGTAAGCTCAGCATGTGTAGACTGAGCTGTGAGAGTAGGTGGAGCAAAGCGAGTCACAGCTGCAATAGGGAGTGGGTTGGGGTAATATAGACTTTTCTTTTAAACATTATATGACTCGTTTATGTTAGGGGCTTTGCTTTAAAAAAAAGGGGGGGTGGCAGAGCTTCCCAACCACCAAAGCAAGTTACAGCGCAGAGCACAAGTTTGATTAGTGTGACATGGCTCTGTTCCTTGTAAAAGTTATGGAGAGATCCATAGTCCTCTACTAAGACCAGAATATGTATATGTGTGTGTGTGTATATATATATATATATATATATATATATATATATATATATATTTTTTTTTTTTACATTTGCGTTCAGAACCTGTAAAACAACCTAACAGTGAAGAACACTGAATGACTACTCATACTTTAGAATGTCACTAGTTATAAACATGAAACTGCAGTAGTGTGCTCAATTAAGACTTTACTAAGTGGTTGGGCATCCACATTTTTAATCACACCAGTGAGAAAATACAGTAAAACCCCAGTTATCCAGAACCTCTGTTAAAATAAAACTTTACTATCCAGAAATTGTGGCATTTCCTGACTTCCTGGTCATCTGAGATCCTGTTTCTCTGAACAATTGCATTACTGTATTAACAAACAAACAGTTACTGGGATACAAACTAAATGGCATTATAAAGTATGAGTAGTCATTCAGTGTTCTTCACTATTAGGTTGTTTTATAGGTTCTGAAGGAAAATGTAAAAAATCCCAAAAACATATATATATACATACACACACATACATATTCTGGTCTTAGTAAAGGACTATGGACTATCCCCTAACTGTACACAGGAACAGAGCCATGTCACACTAATCAAACTAGTGGAGTGATGGATCTCGAGCTTGTGCTCTATGAGCTGTCATTTGTTTTGGTGGTTGAGGCTGATGTCATGTTTTCCATCTGTGGAAGTGTTTTTCCTCCACCTGACCCTCCCCCAAGTAGCAATCTGCCTAGGTTGTCCCTATGGACTGCAGCACTGCACTATATCACAGTGGGCATTTTTTTTTATGGGCATTTTTTTTTTCATTTCTGTATCCCTGCCTTTTCTGTCCCTTCCCCTTAACAGCAAGGGAGTAGCTACCAATACGTCAGGCATGCCATGGCATGCAGCACACCAGCGTGTGTGTGTGTGGGGGGGTAGCAACCCATATCTCAACCCAGTTTAAAATTTAAAATAATCAGTCTGCCCATTTTCTTCACAAACTTCAATATGCAGCCATGGTGGATCTGACAAAACATGTTTATTTGGCAATGAATAAAGCGCCAAGGCCAGACTTTATTCCAGGGAAATTTATAAACAAAACATCAACTTCTGAGTCTCATTTCTCACAAATTACTTTAATCTTTGTTTACAAAAATCCTTTACCAACCTCTCATGGAAAACCAATATAATTATTCCCCAACACAGGAAAAGTTCAGTATATAATCCCCAGAGCTAGAGCTACCATCCCATAAGCCTACATGATACAGTATCTAAAATATTCACAAAAATCCTTTTGAGCAGACTAACAGTATAGGTTAATAATAATGCCCCCCCTTTATATATTTCTTGCTAGATTTAGGCTGGGATTTTCTACCGTCGACAATATATTTTGCTTTATGCATTTAATAGAAAAATATGTTCACAGCAAAAAGATGAAACTGTACACATTATTTGCAGACTTCTCTTCTGCTTTTGATTCCATTAATTGCAATCTAATTTGGGAAATCTCATTATAAAGAGGGTTAGGTCCTTCACTCTTCAATCCCATTTACCAATTATATACCAGAAGAAATTGAAGGGTAAGATGCAACATAAATGGTAATCTCTCATATCCTTGCCCCACCAATCAGGGAGTTAAACAGGGATGCTTACTAGCCACACTATTATTTAACATTTACATCAGCTTGACCATAGTGACTAAAGTAGTAGATCAGGGATGGGCTGTGGACATGGCCTACCTAGACTTTAGCAAGACATTTGACACAGTCCTACACAGAAGTTAATATATAAGTTAGCCAGCTTGGGAGTGGGTCCTAAGATGGTAGCCTGGGTAAAAAATTGGCTGGAGAACAGGACACAGAGGGTAATAGTAAACAGAGTCCACTCTGAAGAAAGGGGGGTTACTAGTGGGGTACCACAGGGTTCAGTTCTAGGACCAGTCCTCTTCAATGTCTTTATAAGTGACATTGTAGAGGGACTGGAAGGAAACGTATGTATAATTGCAGATGACACAAAGATCTGCAACAGGCTTGATACAAAAGGTGGGGTGGAAAGGATGAGAAGGGACTTGGCAAGGTTGGAGGAATGGTTAAATGTATGGCAGCTTAGATTCAATGCTAAGAAGTGCAAAGTAATGCACCTGGGAAACAAAACCCAGGGGAAGAGTACACTATGGGGGTGAAATACTGACAGCAACAAAAATGGAAAGGGATCTGTGGGTAGTCATGTCAGATGACCTAAAGGTGGGCAAGCAATGTGAGCAGGAAGTAATGAGGGCTGGGGGATACTGGGATGTATAGGGAGAGGCATCACCAGTAGAAAACAAGAAGTTGTTATCCCTCTGTACAAACAGCTGGTGAGACCCCATCTGGAGTACTGCATGCAGTTCTGGAGACCCAGTCTCTGCAAGGACATAGACAGGATGGAGGCAGTCCAGAGGAAGGCAACTAAAATGGTGCAGGGTCTGCACCAGAAGACATATGAAGAGACACTTAAGGAGCTTAATATGTATACCCCAAGAAAAGGAGGGACAGGGGGGACATGATAGAAACTTTCAAGTACCTCAAGGGAAACAACAAAGTCCAAGAGGGTAGCATCTTTCAGAAAAAGAGATGTGCAAGAACAAGGGGACACAATTTGAAGACAGAATATGGATGGCTCAGATGTAATGTGAGGAAGTATTTTTTCATGGAGAGGGTTGTGGATGTATGGAACAGCCTTCCTGAGGAGGTTGTGGGTCAAAAACAGTGGGGGAATTCAATAATGCATGGGACAGACATAAGGTAATTCTAGGGGTTGGGGTCGGAGGAAGTAGGCTGTTGATTAACTAGGATCTGCAGCTTATCCCTTAGGTAGGGAAATGGGCAGACTGGGTGGGCCAAGCTGTCCTTATCTGATGTCAAATTCTATGTTTCTATGTTTTAATGGCATCCTAGATTTTGAAGATGAGCACCAATATGATACATCTAAAATTAATGGGACTTCCTGTCATCTTTTTGCCTATGCAGATGACATAGTCTTGTTTTCATTTTCGAGAAAAGGACAACAAAATAAAATAAGCAAATTTAAAAGAAATGTGATGAAACTGAATTAAAAAGAAACTTAAAAAAAGCTATAATTTTTGCTCAAACCATTCTAATTTCTCTTTCTACATGGATAGAGAATATATACAGACAGTAAAAGAATATACATAGTAAGGGATTACAATCACTTCTAATACTAAATGGACTCAACATATTAAACTTCAGACCCGAAAAGCAAAACAAGTATCAAAAGCACTTCTTAGATTTAACAATAGCTATGGAGGGAATATAATAGGTGCTGCCTTCCATGCGGGTGAAATGAAGATGAATGCTATTTTATCATACGGTGCTGAAACATGGGATACAGATTATTGGACCCAATTGGAAACCACTATATTATTTTGCATAAATCTCTCCTCAAAGTCCAGTTATCCACATCATCAGCAATGGTAAGAGCAGAGCTGAGCAACATTTTTATTAATACAATAGTGTAATTCAGGCTTGCTGTTTATTGGCTAAGGATTATAAACAATACGCAACATACACTTCCCTACATGTGTTTAAAAGTAAAAACAAAGTGGTCACAAACAAATTTAAACTCCAAATAGCTCAACTTATTAACTTCTATATAAAGGAACATAAAACTGTAATCTTTAGACTGACCACCGGAGAACAATTAGTATCTCTACTCAATATAGAACTGTTTTTAAAAGAAAACTTTATCAGGAAGCTCAGAAAAAGACATGTAGATTATAAGGGCAAAAAAAAAAATGTGTGTCTCAGTACAAAACAAATAAAATGTCCCATAATATAGAGGATTATTTATTACGTCCTCTTTCTCCAAATCATAGAAAGCTCTTAACTTGGGCAAGGTTTGGGATAATAAATTCAAAGAACTCTTATTTTAATAAAATTACAATCTTGGATCAGTCAGTCCTGGAGCTTAATCACCCTTTTAATTTCAGATTTACACAATTTTCCATGTGACACATCAGTGTCCCTTTTACACAGATATTAGGAACAAGTCTTAAAGAACTACTCTAACTAGTTATGTCAGCTTGAATTATGATGTAATGTTCATGCTATTACATACCTTCACTACTAAAGAAGCAGAAATAATAGGCAATTTTTTGCCTCTGTGGTTAAATGGAAAAAAAATCTTTGAATAAACAAAAATTACCATCTGAGTAGAACTTAGTTTTAGGTGCCAAGATAGACATTTATATTAGTGGTAGTCACCCCTCCACTGATTAAAAGAGGGCATGATACATGTTTTCAAGTTTTTCCTCGTTATAAAGTTTTATATCGTTATAAAAATGTAAGGGATGTAGGGAGCTGTGCATGCTCCCCAAGAAGAGCACAATTGTTCTATATTTATTATTCTAGTAATACTCTTGCATATTTTACTTAATGGAAACTATTGGAATGTTTTTAACATGATTGCATTTTGTAATGTCTTATTCACTTTTATAATGACTATGACATGTTTTCCCATAGTCGATCAAATAAACTCATTTGCTTACTTACATTTCATGAGTCACTCAGTCTTGAAGTACATAAATCATTCCACAACACACCCATTTACACCACTCCCCTCTCTCACTCCTACCACTGTATAAAATCAAGAGGTACAAAATCCCTAGTTTGGGGATTTTCTAAATGAACTTTGCTGACAAAACAGTTGCTATCTGTCAGCTGTGTGAAGTGTGAGTAAGTCAGGGAAAAAAGGGCAGCCACCTAGGCACTGGAGGCCAGCACACACACCTAACGTCCAGGCATCTGTTATGCTGGACTCAGCACCAAAAAAAAGCCAGAGACAGAGGTTCCACTCCCTTATCATCTGCATTTTCCAAGGCATTCAGAACAAAAAATTACTCACCATAGTAATCTTGTTTCTTTCAAGGGAATCTTACTGTATTCTGACGTATGCAGTCTGCTCTCACCATAGGACATCCCCGAGCTGAAATGGTTAATAGAACCTATGTAAATGATGGAATGCTAGGGTCAAGCTCAGCTTTCAAACCACTGTCCCTGGTAAACAGTTCTAAACCATTAGATTCTTATGAAGCGTGCACCAAAACTTATTTAACTGAGTACTACTATTAACAACTAATCCACTGTTTTAATAAACATTTTTGTCCCCTTAAAGGTTTGAACTGGCACTGCTAAGACTCAAGTCACAGATTCTCAAGAGAAAAACTTACCCACAAGTTGCAACACACTAGTACAGCTGGAGTGCAGTGACCCTAGGTTCATAGAAGGGAAGGAAAGGAGGGTGCTCAGAATACAATAAGATTCCCTTGGAAGAAACAAGATTACTATGGTGAGTAATGTTTTCTTCAAACCCCAGGAAATCTTACTGTATTGTGACTTATGCAGACTACCCAAGCAGTACCTTTGGAGGTGGGTAGAACCTGCCTAGGAAACAGGTTCTGCTGGACTGCTATGCCAAACCTGGCATCCCCTCTGGCCTGAACTTCCAAGCAATAATGCTTGGAGAAGGTATGGACCATTTTCCAAGCTGCTGCTTTGCATATATCAGTTAGGGGAATATGCCTAGCAGCTGCTTAAGAGGCTGCTGTGCCCCTAGTAGAGTGGGCCTTGAGGCCTGCAGGTAGCTAATTGCCCAATTTGCTGTAGCAGAACTGTATACAGGCTATGATCCATCTTGCAATGGATCTTTTTGTGGCTGGTTTCCCTTTCCCCACCTCTCCATAGGTGAGGAAGATTTGAGACTGATCCTGCCTATGAGTCTTTGTGTAGTCAAGATAGTAGTAATTGCCCTTTTAACATCCAGGCTATGCAATCTGTGTTCACCTGGAGTAGATTGATCAGTGAAAAAGACAGGTAGCATGATGGACTGGTTAAGAGTGGAACTCTGATACCATGTTAGGCAAGAATTTTCTGTTAGTCCTCAGGACAACTTTGTCCCTATTGAAGGCATTATAACCAGGCTCTGTAGATAAGGCCTGAAGCTCACTGATCCTTTGGCAGAAGTCATGCCCACTAAGAATACTGTTTTCCAAGTCACATATTTGAGGTCTGCCAAAGACATGGGTTCAAAGGGAGGCTGCATGGATGGGGCAATGCAAATGTCAAGGTCCCACATAGGGTTTGGTTCCCTATGTAGAGGATGCAAATGCAGCAGTCCCTTAAAAATGTTCTAAATACTGGGTTAGAGGCTAGGGAGAACCTCTTACCTGCAGACAAATAAGCTGAAACAGCTGCCAAATGCACTCTTAAAGTGGAGACCTTTAAGCCAGAGAATGGAGGTGTGTTAAATAATCCAGAACAATAAAAAAGTGGCTTGGTTGTGATACAGGCTCGTGCCTTGACACCAAATGGAGAATCTTTTCTACTTGGAAGAATAAGTATTTCTCGTGCAAGGCTTTCTGGAAACCCTGAGTATATCCATGCCTCCTTCTAATCTGCATATTCTAAGTCATAATGAGCCAGGGCTTGAGCCTGAGGGATTGCAGATTGGGGTACATGATGCTGCCCTGAGATGATGACAGTAGGTTGTGCCTCCTAGGGAGGCTGATTGGCTTGGTTTCTGACATTGATAGAATCATGGAGCACCAGGGCTATCTGGTCCAGTCTGGGGCAATCAGAATCATTGTTACTGGCTGTGCTTTGAGTTTGTTCAGCACCCTTAGCAGTAAAGGGAGGGAGGAGGAAGGAAAGCATACAGAAACCTCCCTGTCCAATCCAGCAGAAGTGCATCCAGAGGGACTGTGCTCTTGATAGGGGTCTGCAACAGAACTGTGGTAGCTGATGATTGCCTGGAGTTGCAGACAAGTCCACTTCTGGAGTGCCCCATCTCCTGAAGACGGTCTCCAGGACCTGCTTGTTCAGTGACCACTCATGGTGGTTCTGGTTGATTCTGCTGAGAGCATCTGTCAGAACATCATCTTTCCTGGGAGATGGACAGCTGATAGGGAAATCTCCAGGGAATATGACAAGGTCCAAATTTTCATTGTCTCTGTGCACAGTGGAGTTGACCTTGTGTAAGTAAGTAAATCAAATTTAATTTATATGAGGCGCCCTTCCAGAGCTCAGGGTGGCTTAACAATCTAGATTCCAAAAATCTTTCAACAATACACACAGAAACAGATAAAACTCTTTTTTTTTTCCAATTGTTTAACAGGTGAGACCCACTAAACTGAAAGCTTGTTTTCAGGTGCAACCTGGGAGCACAGGGAAGTTAAGTGACTTGCTTAGGGTCACACAGTATGCAAGTGGGGGCTGTGGGATTCAAACCCAGGTCTCCAGATTTGCAGCTCAGAGCCTTAAACCACTGTGCAATACTGCCTCTTTACAATCATTCAGAGAGTCCCTGTAAATGCTTGGTTGAATAGATATGTTTTTAAGAATTTTTTAAATCCTTCTATGGTCAGGCTTTCTCATATCTGGCAAGGTAGAGAATTCCACAGGGTAGATCTTCCACCAGATGTTTTCACAGATACCCTGGGAATCTCTAGCAATCCCTTGCCAGGGGATAGGAGTGGGCAGGTGGGACAGTAAGAATACAGGAGTTCTTTCAGGTAGAGGATCCCAGCTCATGTAGGGCCTTATAGGTCAGCAATGTGACCTTGAAGGTGACTTACCACTGTACTGGCAGCCAGTGCAGTTCACACAGCACAGGTGTTATATGGCTGGATCTGGCTGTTGTGTTCTGCACTAGCTGCAAAAGGCAAATATCCACCCCATGTAGCCCTAGGTAGAAGATGTTGCAGTAATCAAAATGACTGGTGACAAAGGAGTGGATCAAGGTAGGAAGATATTTGGGCAGGACCAGTTGTTTCACCCAGGCTATATGCCTTAGATGGTAATAGGAAGACTTGACTACTTATTTATTTATTTTTGTTGACCGGTAATGCACTAGACAAATCCTGCCTATTTTCAGGCACGACCCAGGGAGGGATACAGATGAATGCCAACTGACCTTGAACCAGATTAAGCTGTTGGTGGTATTTTTAGTGAATACCAAAACCAACCGAAACCTGCACCTTCAGGGTCAGGCCTTTATCAACTATCACACCCAGGTTACGCACCTGGCTTGAGACAATAAGTGTGTGTCCCCCAAGATATAAACCTGATGGTTTCCCCACCTATGCCCCTGTCGTCCTATAACCAGGGTCCACAATCAATATCTCTCTTTTACGCGAGTTCAACCGCAGCCAGCTAGCACTCATCCAGTTCTGTATCTCCAGGAGTCAGTTATTAAACACTGTGACAGAATCTAACTCTTGTTCAGGCACAAAAGACATGTAGAGCTGAGATTCATCAGCATAGCAATGAAAACTCAACCCACACCATCTTATAATGTCCCCTAATGGGAGCATATACACTGCAAATAACATGGGGGACAACACCAAGCCCTGTGGAACCCCACAGGGCAGCCAGTGAGGGTCCAAGGAATGAATCCCTGACACCACTCTCTGGGAAATGCCCTCGAGAAATGATTGAAACCAACTGAGAACCACTCCCCTCTGTCCACAGAAGAACCACAGGTACTCGAGCAGCATCCCATAATCCACAGTGTCAAATGCCGCTGAGAGATCTAAGAGAACCAAGTTGGAACAGGCTGTGTGATCTCTCGCCATCAGAAGGCCCCCTTGTTTGTTTATGTAGTATGTGGTGGTTGTATTGTCTGTTCTGATCTGAACCACCTTGCCCTTTACTAGATTGGTGAATGACTGGATACCCAGGAGTACTTCCCTGAGCTCCAGCAAGTTGATGTGCAGGAATGACTCCTGCTTTGTCCATGTGCCAAGTGCTGTGTGATCTCCCAGATGTACCCCCCAAACCCAGGAGGGATGCATCTGTGGTTAGTACCAGTGAGGGGGCTTGCTGCAAGAATGGAACACCTTGCCTGAGGTTGACTTTGTCTTTCCACCACTGCAGAGCTTGGAGAAATGTTATTGTAACTGGCATTAGCTTTGACAGAGAATCTATTTTTTGAAGCCAGTGAGCTCTCAGGTGGAGCTAAATGTCCCTCATTTGGAACCTGGCTCCTGACTCTGTTTGCTGTGGATGCTGCCATGTGGCCTAGCAGTCACAGAAAGTGCCTTGCTGGCCTTGGGACTTGCAGTTTGAAGGAACTGACTACCAGAATCAGATTGTCCACTCTGTCTTGAGGGAGGATAACTCTTCCTCTGAGTGTGTCCAATTCTGCTCATATGAATTTGAGCAGGTGACCTGGTTCCAGCACAGATTTTTATGTTCACCAGAAACACCAGTGAATGCAGGGTACCCTGTGTGAGTGTCAGTGCTTTTTCACCTGCTGATATGACTGACCCACTATCAGCCAGTCGTCCAAGTAGGGGAATACTGTTATCCATTGCCTCTTTAGGTGTGCCAAGACCACAGCTAGGCATTTTGTGAACACCATTGGAGCAGAGGTTAGGCTGAATGGCATTGCCTTGAATTGGTAATGGCCTAATATCACTCTGAACCTGAAGTACTTTCTGTGAGACCATCTTATAGGGATGTGAAAGTAGGCATCCTTTAGGTCTAGGGATGCTAGCCAGTCTCCCTGCCTTAGGATTGGTAGAGTGGTGGTCAGAGTTACCGTCTTGAATTTTGGTTTTGACAAATGCTTGTTTAAGTGTCTGAGATCCAAAATGGGTCACCACTCCCTTGTTTTCTTTATTGTGAGGAAGTATCTTGAGTATAGGCTTTTTCTCCTCTGGTCTAGAAGGGACTGGCTCTATCGCCTCCTGCAATAGTAGACTTGATATTTCATATTCCATCAAGATTGTTTCTGATGGGAGGATGGTTTGAAGGTTCTTGACCTCAGCCTTGGCATGAACTTGAAGCTGAGTTCAAGACCCTGGCCCCTGCCTCCAGGATCCACTTGTCTGTGATGTTTTCCCTCTAAAGACAGTGGGCCAGCCTGCCCACTACTGGTATTGAGGAGATGAACAGCGCAGGCACCTCAGGGTGTCTGCTTGATTTGTGTTGCTGGCTGGGCACTGGGGCTGGTGTGGCCACTGCCCCTTCTACCTCTGCATCTAAAGTACCCCCTCTGTTGCTGGAACTGCGGGAAAGTTTAAGGCTGGAAGAAAGGCCTATAATGAGCTCTGCCCCTTCCACCTCTGGTCTGGTGTTTCTGGGGGGTAGATGCTCTCTTTTTGGCTCAGCATTCTTATAGGCTGACTTATATTCATCCATTTTCTTCATATACGCCTCTGTTTGTTCACCAAACAGAGACATGGGGTCATAAGGGAAGTCCATTGCTTTTGTTTATGTATCCTGGGTCAGGTTGGTAGTCCTGAGTCAGGCAAACCTTCTTAGGGACTCTGATGCTGCCATCTGTCTGGATGCAGTGTCATTAGAGTCCTCTGCCATCCTGACCTGTGTTTTTGAAGCTTCCTCCCCTCTCTTTGCAGACTCCTCTAGGTCAGTTGCCATGGGAGGTGGAACTGATTTGGTTATTTCCATCAATGTGGACCAAAGGTTCTTCTGATACCTGGCCACATATGACATAGAACTGGCTTGTCTAATAGCCAGGGAAGATGCCAGGTAAGCTTTTTTTGCAATGGAGTCCATCCTTCTAGAATCTTTGTCCAGAAGGTGAGAGGCCAGGGGGATGTCAGCTTTGTCACAAGCTGCAGCCTGTACTACCCCCTCATGACTAGGCTGCCCAAAAAGAAACTCAGCACCACTTTTGACAACCCAGTATGTCTTTCCCACCATATTTTCTATAGGGGGCACAGAAGTGGGTGCCTGCAAGACTTTAAGTGTCTGTTTCTTAAGGGATTTATGGAGTGCAGCAGTAATCTCTTTGATGTTGGCACATCCATCATTTCCCTATAATCCTCTTCCTCCTCATTCTCAGTGGATTCCTGAGTAGGGAGGTCAACGGTTTGAGCAATTTGCTTCGTAAAAGTAAAATATGAAGTGAAATCTTCAATTCCCTTATCAGGGGAATCTGGTCTATGAGGATCTGGGAAAACCTCTGGATCATTTGTCTCCCCATATTCCTCCTCCTCCTCCTCATCATCTTCTTCTTCCTCCTCTTCTTCTGCAAAATGTTCCCCTCCCCAAGGTCTGTTAAACCAGGGGCCTGGTTTGAACCAGGAGTTTGAACCATTACCGTTGTGGTTGCTTTCCAACCAGAACTGAGACTTGTAGAGACCGTGTAATGCGAATTGTGTTAGTGATGACTTCTGCAGAAGGAGCCGCTGGTTTCTTTGGTTGCAATTCCTGGTGCTTTTCTTTTCATTTTTTCTTACCCAGAATGGCCAGTTCAACAGTCATGTCTGCGGTTCTTTTCTTTGTAGAAGATCTAGCTCTCCTTTTAGAGAGCCGCTCCTCCAGTTCATTCTGAGGAGGAACCGATTTTTCATGGGCTGGTTCAGCAGCCTTTTCCGACATCTTTTTCTGCAGTCTCTTCAACCGTCTTTCAGCCGTAGACTGAGGAAACTGCTTGCAGATCTCACAGTCTGTCTTGAGGTGTTCAATCCCCAGGCAGAAGACACAGACTAAATGTGGCTCTGCCTTAGCAAAAGGTTCCCAGCACTCGATACAGTGCTGGAAACTTGTAGGTCCCATTCTTTTCTTTGCTTTCTATGACATAACCCTGAAGAGAAAACAACTCTAGAGATTCACTCTAAATTTAAACTATTAAGCTCTTTTTTTTTCAGTTACATTAACCACTAGAAAACCAGGAGTTACAATCAAAAACCAAGTTGGTATAATACAATTTAAATTAGGTAATAAAATAAAGTAAATATGAAGGTAAAAAACAAAGGAGATCCCAGTACCGTCCCTGTTGATAACCAACAGGAAAAAACAGTTACTTACCCCTGCAACATTAAAATCTAAATAATTTCGACCTGAATACCAAGGACAGTGCTCTAAATAACAAATAAAACAACTTTATACTAGGTAAAACCGAGAAAATAAAGCATTTCAAGCAATGAAAGGAGAGCTCTCAGGAGACGTCTTACTGAGGAAAGCAGAGTAAAGAATCTGATGGTTTAGAACTGTTTACCAGGGACAGTGGTTGAAAACCAAGCTTGAGCCTAGCATTCCATCATTTGCATAGGTTCTATTAACCATTTTGGCTCTGGGGCAGTCCTATGGTGAGCCTATACTGCATAAGTCAGAATACAGTAGGATTTCCTAGGATTTGAAGTGGCTGGGATAAAGTCCGACTGGAGAGATTGTTGACTAAGGAGGACTGCTACAGAGATGTGGAGGAGTAGTGGTCATAGCAGCAGTGATGGGTTGAGAACTAGCACCTAGAGGAACCAGAACACAACAATCGCAGCGTAGCAACCCCCCCAATATCACTGCTTTCATTTGAGCAGCACCTGTGAAGTCCCTGGAGTCAAATATTTCCCTACCAGCCATGATGCCACACCAAGTCAATTCTTTAGTAGCCCAACACCTTGGTATGTGCAGCCCACATTGCATCATATGTTTGAGTATCATTCCAGATAGCCACACAGTCTTGCTATTGTACGTGAACTCTTTTGTGGAGAACATTGGATTTTGAAGGTTGGTGGTGTGTGCCTGTCACAAATGGCAGATTCCCTCAAGAACTTACTCATCCGCAGGTGCCATTTCATAATTTTATGGAGTGGTATCATGCACATCAATCTATGCCCTGCTGCACTCGGCATCACCATTCATATTCTCAGTATGGATATGTGGACCAGCATCCTAACAGCTGATAGCTCCTATTTGTGCATTACAGCACACTAGGCACAGGTACCTGGGGTAGTATTTGACGCTGGCTGTGGGAAAATTGTAATAAGCCTGATTGCAATGGTAACAACCCTTCAGGTTTCCACCAGCATGCCACGCTAGCCATGAAGAGTGTGACTGGATCACACGTGGGTCAGAAAATGCTAGAACTGCTCCTGAGTCCGATTGATAAGTGGCTGCACCCCCATTCAATAAAAGTGGTTTTCATTGTGTGTGATATTGGCTTGATTACAGTGAACTGCATCAATGACAGGTGGTTTCTCAGGATGTCATGCCTGGCACACTGTCATAACCTCATTGTGCAGGAGTTTCTAGCATAGCCTGATATCAAGTCCATGTTGACTGTCTGTGATCACATGTGTGACCACTTTGCCCATTTTTGAAAGGATTGTGATGATCTCAGGCACCTGCAGATCCAGAACAGCCTGGCTCAGCACTGTATGAAGCTATACGACATCACTAGCTGGATCTCAAAACTACAAGACTGAGCACTAGTACCAGCAGTACAAAGCCACCTCTGAATATCTGCAGCTGCATACAAACTGTGAGAGTGCCAGAATACAGATTGATGAGTAATGGATGACCTGATCATGATTCTAAGGTCATTTGAACATGCAGCACAGGCAGTGAGTTGAGTCATGTTTGTATCAGTCAGGACATCCAACTCTACCTGTGCTGAGACAGACACTGTTAAATGTACAACAGGTCTGGAGCAGGTGGTGACAAGGGAAGCTGTACCTCAATGGAACACTTGTTCCATGTCTTGGACTGCAATAACCATACAACCTGTTTTTTGTAGTCTGCAGATTTTAGGATTGCCACTATGATGGACTTGCAATATAAATGCAGATTGTCATCAATACTTGAAGGTCGGCTTGATCAGGTCCAAACTATAACCAATTGGCTAATAAGACGGGTACATAGGGCACAGATGTTAAAGTCACAGTTACATAATTCCCAAAATGAAAGTGATCAGAAACCAGATGTTGCTACCACCTCACATAATAAACCACCTGATAAAACATGCAGGGTAGCACAAAAAATGAAACTGCATGCCTCAGGAACCAAGGGATCCTGTTGAAATTAAAACTCTTTTACGAAGAGGTAACTATCCTGAACTGGAACTTCAAACAAGAAAACGATGAATTATTGGACTATCTCACTCACCAATAATTTTTATTTACACAAATATATGTTGCCACATATTCCAATAGTCAACATTTTACAACTGTAGTTACTTCATGAATTGGCATACTTCTATAAATCAAATGTAAAAAAAGTATTATTCTTTTTTTATTTTTAAATATTTTTATTAAAACTATGTTTTCAATGTAAAAATTATTTGTCAAAACCTAAAGTTACAACTTTACTCACTATACCCTCAATGAATTTCTATAAAATCAAACAGTACCTCTTTTACATATTGTTATTTGTATGTATCACTGTGCACGCTCATATTACTTAGCATTTACCGCTACTCTTTATGACATCATGTACAAACCTGACTTGTCTTCTGTTAATCTTGTATTATCTTGCCATTGTAACCTCCCAGGTCATGCCTGAAAATAGGCAAGTGTCTGCCTAGCACAGCCAACCTGGTTAACAAAAACAAAATAAATGGAAATTTTACTGAAACTTGTGTTTACTTATTATGAACTTACAAGTGGATCAAACTAGTAATCCATACCAAACGTGTGCTATCATTTTTAAATTACATATAATTTTCTTATGCATGCCTGTAAATAACTATAGCTCTGTATTAGATTACTGATTCTTAGGCACAAATCCATAGAAATATTTAACAAAGGACATACTTTCCCTTTTTTTGCCATTCCCTGAATCATATTATTTTAAGCCCACACCATGGGCCAGATATTCAAAACTTTGCCCTGGGGCTAAATTAGCACTGCCTGGCGTGCAAAAATTGCCCGGACCAAATAGCCCACCATATTCAAAAGGAATAGCCCAGTGCTAAACCTGCTGAATATAGCATGCTAAGGAAGATGGGCAAATTGGGCTGGGAGTGCAGGGCAAAAATAGCCCGGGAATAAGACAGCACTGAATATAGCAAATAAGACAGCACTGAATATAGCAAACAAGAAACCACTGAATATAGCACCCAGGCAGGCAGTGCAAACACACAGTGGAACACAGTGCAGAAGTCAGACAGCCTGACCCTGGGACCCATGCAAAGCAACACAAGCTGGAATTGGAACCCAAGAGCTGACCACAGTGCAAAACCCAGTATATGACACACACAGGCAGATGAATGGCAAGCAACAACTAGGACCCATGTGTGAGAACCAAGGAACAGTACACCATGTGAAAACACCTGCAGCAATAAATGACACAGGACACAGTAAACTGGATAAAGTGGAATGAATTAACAAATAAATGCCAAAGCAGCAGGAACAGAACAGTGATGCAAACAGTACAAACAACAGTAAAGAAAACTACAGAAAAGCAACAACCAATAGCAATATGTGAAAAAAGAACACTACAACAACTACCACTACAGGAACAACCACTAAAAGAAATAAAGGAATATTTATGAACACAAGTAACAGAAATGTCAACCCTCCCTCCCCCAATGAACCCCAATACACAACACAACCAGGAACTACAAGTATAAGAACAACGATCAACCAGGAACATGCAAAACCTACATACAAATATTCAATATTTACAGGATGACAGTGGGTACGAGACGAGAAGGGGGATGTGGACACAAACAGGGAGGAAGGAACAGATGCAAGGAACAGTCAGGTAAGGGAGACGGAGAGCCAACAGAAAAGGGGTGAGGCTTATGGCAAGCCACTGGACTGCACAGGCAGATGGTCCTCTAAGACTGCAGCCACATGCCATGTTTTGGCAATTAGGATGGTGTGCTGTTCAATAATGGTGTGCTGTAGCAGTTCGTCTCCCCTGTCTGCCTCCTCCTGGCATGAGGCCACAGGGAGCTATGACGTGGACCTACACAAGGAAGGGTGACAAGGTCAGGATGGGACACTGACAAGGCAGCATACTCAACACCCCAGGTGGTAAACCAGGGATGGACAGCATGTCCCAACAACCATGCCCATGTGGTGATACGACAAGGGACGTAAAGCAGAACTGGAGATGCACCAATATGCTGAGGCAAGATGGCACAGGCCACCCCCACCAACCAAACCTACAGGGACAGGCGTGTAATGCCAGTGTCAACACTGTGACACACTGAACACCACAAAAACCAGTGGAGCACATGGTGACACAGTGCAACTAGACAGCCAGGTCCTGGGACTACATGGACAGGGGGCATGGCACAACAAATGCATGGGATGACCCACATTGGGACATGTTGCCCAAGGGAACAGAGCAATGGAACAGACAGCACAGCACACCCACCAGTGGAGTGGCCACAGCTACACTGCCATATGATGTCATGCAGCCCATACAGTAGCAGAGCAGGGAATGTGCGTGCAAACACCCACAACAGCAGCACACACAAGGCAGAAATGCATGGCCAGACACATGCAACAAAGGAACACAGGCCATGGGCCACCAGCAGTGGACAGCAGTAGTCTATACACATGCCCAGGACAGTGCTGTACATGTCAGCAAGGTTCAGCAGGCCCCCCATGGAGGGTGCAACACCAGCCACATGAGCAGACACGGCACACCATGCCACTGCAACTGCCCAGCCCTTGTACCCCTGCATGACCTGAGCAAAACAACATGCACTACACGGACAGGGGAACAACTTCCAGTCGAGGAACATGGCACCCCCACTACAGCGGTACACAACAGGCACACAGAAGAAGCAGAACCACACATGTCTGTAAAACACTAGGGCCCCAGACCACCAACCCCAGCAGGCACAGTGTACGGCTGCTGCCCAACCAGACCCAGGGTCCACCATGCCATACTGATGGCTGACATGTACCACCCACACACTGCCAGGGTGTTGCCATGTGTACGCCATCCTGCAACACCATGTAATGTACACTGGCAGAGACACTGGCATGCACCTACAACACGCCGTTCAGTAATGCAGTAACCCGAGACCAGGTTGTGACAGACACACATGCCATGTGAACAACTGAACAGTGAATCAGGGCACCCCATGGCAATGGGAACACTTGTTGGCCAGTGCACCACATGCAAGTACAACACATAGGCCCCAGACAACCCCACCCCAGCCCCTCCCCATGAGGCACAGTGCATGGACGCTGACATATTCACATACCAAGGTACCAACATACTACATGACAGCAGGGTATGACTACTGGCCCGTCATGTCTGCTCATGCTGCAGCACCCTTAATGGCGAACCATAGACCTCAATCAGGCCTCTTCCAGTGTTACCCCAGCCCCCAGTGCAGCCCCTCCCGGGCAAACCAACCACACACCATGCCGAAACCTGTCCCACATTCTCTGGAACCCCTCCACCATAGCAGCCAGCAACAACACCCCATGATGAGCAGTCCACATTCCACCACTCGCACGGTGATGTACCACCTCCTCCCATACCCCCTATGCCCCCACCCTCTGTCCACCAACAGTGTCCTCTGGTGTGTCCACTATCCTGCAGCCGAATGATCCTATCTCGGCTCACACAACTAACTCCCCTGGGGTACTCGGACACCCCAACAATATTCACCAGTCCATCCACTCCTCCAGCGATTCCTGGTTGAACTCCTCATGTCATATCTCAGAGTACACATCCCCCAGGCCCTGGAATATGCTGGTTGCTGTCCTCTGAACCCACTCCAGGGGTTGCATGTCCCTCCTGAGGTGTGGCCTCCACTAATGCACACAGTACTCAGCATGTAGTCTTCCCAGGCTATAGTACTGTGGCAATAGCACCTCCCAGTCCCATGAGTTATTCCCCCTAGTGGTGCATCCCAGCAGCCAATATGTTCTCATGGTAGCCCTCCCGCAGTGCTCTGTTGTATGCATGGCAACATCCACCAATATCGTAGTCACCTGCCATGGGCTGCAATCCATCCCCCCAAGGATGTACACATAGCTGGGGTGTACACATACCATCGGTAGTATGTTGCATGTGGAGGACGTACATACCAAGCCATAGGTGCAGGACCACCAATCCAGAGCTTCCAGGCCCCATTACAGGGTCACGCACCCTCCATCCCCCAACACTACTACCAACAGAGTGGCACCTGCAGAGCCCTCAACCGCACATAATACCATCCCTGATATCGGAGATGTAGGCTTGAAGCACAAATGGACCCAGAACCAATCCCTCTGGGACCCCACACATGACTACCCTAGGTGACAAGACCTCCCCTCTGACCAATACCTGCTGAGTGTGACCTGAAAGACAATGTCCAATCCACCAAACCATCAATGGGCCCACACCCATCCCCCCAGCATTCTCCATAGGTCAGTGTGAGGGACCGACACAAACTTCTTGCTGAGGTACAGGAACAGTACAGCCACTCTCCTCCCCCTGTCAAGTGCTGCTGTCACTCACTCATAGACCACTGCAAGGCGTGTTTCGCACGCGCTACCAAGCACAGGCCCATGCCGTCGGTCATCCAGGTAACCCATCTCCACTAAGACACTCAGACGTACCATAGGTATGCTCCTCGGTACTATCACCAACACCAATGGCAGACTGATGGGTCTATGGTACCTGGCACATCTCCTGATCCCCCATTATAGATGGCCACAACTTGCACCTGCAAACAATACCTTGGCACCCTCCCAGTCCACATTGACATGTTGTAGTGAACCACCATTGGCACAGCCAAAACATCTGCCATCTCACACAGTACAATGGGATGGATAGCATCAGGTCCTGGGGGTGTATTCTGTTCTAGGGGCCTGAGGACATCCAACACTCTACCGATAGGAATCTCATCATCTGCCCCCCACTTCCGCAGAACCAGCCTGACATTGCAACCCTGGCCTACCTCCCCCAGTGGCTTGTACCACAGCAGGTACCCCAAGAGTTAGGTATGCTGCACCAACTGTGTCCTGCAGCCCCTCTGTTGGAGGTTCCTCTGCCCCTCCATCGTGAACACTGGGCCAAAGTACACAGACAGTACCTCCGCCTGCTCCCCAGCCCCTTTCCCCACCCCCTGACTGACCTCCAACCACTGAGCTGGCCCTTGACTGTCACCCTCACACCAATATGCCACAATAGGCCATGCACCCCACCCTGGATCCCCTGCGCCAGCCCATGCCCCCTTCCAGGCCTTTGCCCCCCTCAGCTCTCTCGCAACATCCCTCTGTGCAAGGCGACAGTTTCCCCCATCCTGGTCTTCCCTCATTTGTGTATACCCATTGTAGCCAACCTTCACCCCCATACCACTTCCTGGACTCCCATGGTACACCAGCCTGGTGTACCAGACCTAGCACCCATGCGCCTCACCCTTGCACAGTTCCTGGTCACCTCCTGTACCTCCAGTGTCATGAATCCCCACCTATCCCCAACATCCAAACTGTGTAACATCACCCACATATGACCCCTGATAAGGTACCCCGCGTTCCTAACATCTGCCCTGTCCGTTCTGAACCATGGTGCATCTTGCCACCCCAGCGTCCAACACAGGACCACGTGGTACATGCCATGGTACCAGGCATACAGCCATGTGCTCAGCAGGTACAGCACTGTCAGCCCATGGAACGACCCACCCATGTTACATTGTGCGCAGTTTGTAGTCAAACAGTGTACTCATGCAATAGGGAGCTATCATCTGTGCTGCTCTCCCCCACACACTGTTGCATCGGTGGCACCCTACTACTGTCACCGGCTGTTCCATGGGTGTCCCGCTGGTCGCTGCCCCTGTGGCTGCCCTGGTCTCTGTGCTCTGCAATGGGAAGAGGGTACAGCACCGTTACTACAACACAATTTATGGGGAGCCGTTGTTATGAATTGAGATCAAGCAGATCACAACCTTGTTATGCCAATGTTATGCCTTCACTCTGTTGTTAACCCTTTTTGAGTATGTCATATCAATGTTCTAATAAAACGGCATGCACACAACTATCAATGGTCTATCGAAACAGGATGCTCACAACAATCACTGTACTGTAAAGTACATCAATGTCATACGGTCGTGATTACACATTCAGTAGTCCACACACAATATAGTACATGGTCTCTGGTTAACAACCACATTGAAAACACTTCTTGATGTTGCCATGACATCCGAAAACCTCTCGGGGCTGCACTCCTGAGGTTTACAGTGGTGTCATGGCAACCCCTCGAAGTGTTTACTGTGTGGTTATTGACCAAAGACAATACATTATATTGTGTAGTGTATGTGCTACCAATAATGTGTAATGTGTAATAAGGCTCCATGGTACACCACAACAGTGTCCATGGTACACAGGGCAGTCCCACAACTACCCCCTGCCACCGGTGGCCTGGCACAGTGCATGCACATGTGCCCCCCCCAGCAGGCACACTGTGTCCCCCAAGCCATGACTTACACCAGACAGTCAATGCCACAATGGGCCATTGCATGGGTACAGTGCACACTGGGCAGCCCGTTATGGCATCTGTGCCATGGACTGTGGCCACATGCATGCGGAGAGTGGTATGGCACATGCACAGCAGTGGAAGTGTGCCATAGGCTGAAGCCCCACGCCTACCGCTTTGTGATGCTGTGTTCAGAATGCACAGCTGCACTCAGCCCCCACCTGCATATATGATCACAGCAGATGCCGCTGGGGGCAGGTGTGGTGGGTGTACACAACAACTGTAGGTGGTTTGGGCCATGTACGCACCACAGTGCAATACACAGCAGCCAACACTCCTGCACCACTTGATGCCTGGTAACACCCACCACCCACAGCAAGACACCTACAGATACCAGCACAGATGGCACATGTCAAACTGTGAAACCCAGTCACACCAGCAATGCCCATGGGCCACCCTTGCAGGTATGTGTACGGGGTGTGAGGTGCATGCACAGGTACACCACCCAACACAGTGACACACCAGACTGACTGCAAGCCCCCCTCCACAGGGTACCAGTCCATGGTGCTAGCCGTCACCCACCTGGCACGGGCACTGTCCCTTCCCGAGCTATGGTTCTGCACCTCTCCAACAGTTGCCTGCACCTCAGGTCTGCATAGTGATGACGGCACTTCTCCCGGTTGCATGGTATTCCTGTCCTTGTGGACAAATGGTGAGCATTCGAGGCCCACACAAGACAGCGGGGCTGGTCCCCCTCCTGGACCTTCCCAAACAGGCATCAGTAGCTCTGCTGAACAAGCTGCACCAGGTTAGCTGTCTTCACCTCATCCCAATGCCTGCCATGGTGCACCACAGCCCTCTGCCTCCATCATCCAGACATGGCCACACACTCCAGTAGGTCCTGGGACACACCCTGCACCTGTTCCACCAAGTCTGTCTTGCGCTGTGCTGCCATATGCACTAGCGCTGCACAACCTGGAAGTTTGCATGATGCACAACCCCTGCGTTGACGTAGCATGGATGCACATTGCCAACCCACAAATCTCCATAGTGCAGCGCTACATCATGCAGAGCTGGTGTTCTTGCATAGACAGGGGACCAACTGTGCATGTGCAGGTGATGCACAATGTATCACTGCACTGTGCTATCACAGAAGCACTGTGCAATGAACTGGCCAGATAGCCTGACACTAACGCTTTGCCCAGTGCTATACTCTTTTCCCCACGCTAACACTGGCCATATTCAAATGGCCTATGCAAATTCAGATACTTGAGTATGCAGGGGGCAAACAGGGTGATTAGCATATCATTACTGGCTTATTTGCATGCCAAACAAGCATGATTGCCCGGCAGTGCTATTTAAAGGCAGTGTGCCACCTGTGTTGCTGATAGGGAATGTAGTGTTGTGCAGGATTTACTTCAGCAGCACAGAATTCAGGATGTCACAGGAAACACAGCAGGGGCAAGCAGTTGAATCTGGGAAAAGATTTAATTTTTTAAACAGTGCTGCACATTTAAACTTTGGAGCCCTAATATCTGCATGGCGTTAGGCAGAGGGGAGTGTTAGCCCTGTATGATGTACTCAGGGGTAATACTACCATTGCGCTGTAGCGATTATAATATACCATCTGTTGTTGTGAGTTTTGATAGTAGCCCAGGAGCCCTAATACAGAAAGGAGGCTCAAACTTTGAACTTTTAAGTTGAAACATCACAAATTTTGTTGCGAAGCAGTCCAGTGGTACGCACTGCTACTCGGATATCGGGTACACGTTTAAAACTGAGCAGCAAAGCTGCAGCTCTTTTAGAAGCAGTTGAATCTGGGAAAAGATTTAATTTTTTAAACAGTGCTGCACATTTAAACTTTGGAGCCCTAATATCTGCATGGTGTTAGGCAGAGGGGAGTGTTAGCCCTGTATGACATACTGAGGGGCAATACTACCATTGCGCTGTAGCGATTATAATATACCATCTGTTGTTGTGAGTTTTGATAGATGCCCAGGAGCCCTAATACAGAAAGGAGGCTCAAACTTTGAACTTTTAAGTTGAAACATCACAACTTTTGTTGCGAAACAGTACAGCGGTACACATCGCTACTTCTGGGTTGTGAATTATAAATCTCCGATAGGAGCTAGCAGGGAGAGCAAGATCAGGGTGCGTGGCATCAAGGCAGAGATGGGCACAGAGCGGCTACGCGCCATTGGCGATGTCAGCTGTGTCAGCTGAGGCAGCTGAGCAAACCAGAGTTTAAAAAGTGAAGAGTGAGTACTACTGAGCCTACAAATGCTGTGGTGCAGTGTTTGCGAGATGTTTAAGAAAGGGGAAAATGAGGAGGTCTTTATATGTAGCAAGTGCAGTGAGATCAAGGAATTAAAGGTTGAAATTATTGAACTAAAAACAAGAATTAAGGTACAGTTAGAAATATCCCTGTTGGAACAGTATATTGATGCTAGAGCTGAAGGGAATATACAAGATAGTACTAGGGAAACCGAGGAGGGGTGTAGAGAGGCGTTATTACCATGCATGATAGATAAAAGTCCAGAAAAATGGTCAGAGGTCTCCAAAAAAGGATCATATAAAAGAGGGAGATGGAATATTTGAGGGGTCTCAAACATCCTGACTCCAAACAGATTTCAGGCATTGACAATAAATGAGGAGGGGGATGAAACTCAGCAAGTAAATACCGATTTGGGCCTTCTGGCTGTAGACTATGTATGCACAAGCCACAGAACAAAGAGATACCAGTATGACCATTAGATACTGAAGTAGACCCATTTGAACTAATAAATGTAAGTGGAATTACCCAAAATACAGCACAATATCTACCATCACAATTTCAAGACCCAGCAAGCAATACTCCATGTGATATTCTATATATTGATGATTCAATGTTAAGATATACAGATAATGTGTTATGTAAACAGCAAAATGAATTTACAACCGTCAGTGTACTACCAGGAGCAGGTATAGGGGACATCAAAAACTTGCTGCCAGGTTTACTAGAGAACACCACTGCTCCATTTACAGTGTTGCATGTAGGAGTAAATGATGTGGAATAAGGAATACATTGGATATACAGCAAGATTTTGAAGTAGTGGGAGCTACACTCAGTGGGAGGGGGTGTGAGTTACTGATTTCAGGAATTCTACCTATACCAAGGGCCAATGAATGAACAAATCAGGCAATATACAGATTTAATGGATGGTTAAAGAGATGGGCTAATAGGGAAGGCTATCTATATACAGACCACTGACAAAAATTTCATAGCAGGCAGCTGTTTGCAAGGGACGGGTTACACCTTAATAAAATGGGAAAATGTATATTAGCGCAACAACTAAAAATAGTGTGAACCACCATTTAAACTCAAAAAGCAGGGGGATGTGAGGGATATGAAATCTGGCCAACCAGTAAACAAGTGGAATTTTATTTTACTCAATGCAAGGAGCCTAACAGATAAATTTGATGAGTTAAAATTAACCTTGCAAAATCAAAATATACATATTTGTGCAATAGTAGAAACATGGTGGCAACCCAAGGATACCTGGGATAGGCAAATCCAGGGGTATGTATTGTATAATAAAGATCAAGTACAATCTAGAGGTGGGGGGGTTGCTTTATATATTGCCGAGGATATTACTACGAAAGTATGGATACAACTAGGTGGCAGGAAGCCGAGGCTATCTGGGTTAAGATAAGCCCACCTAGAGCAGCTAAAATCAATCTGGCAGTAATATACAGGCCACCATCTACGAGGTTAAAGGAGGATGAAATTATATTAAACCTGGTTAACCATTTAACAGTAGCAGGAAATGTAATATTAGCTGGTGATTTTAACCTCCCTGGCACAGAGTGGGGTGACTGGAAAGCTAGCACATCAGTTGAATCTAAATATTTAGAGGCATTTAGTCTTGGAGGTCTTGAACAACATGTAACAGCTAATACAAGACATAATCATATATTGGACCTAGTATTAAGCAACCTGGGTGATAACATTTCAAACTGCAGGATATTTCCCCCTTTGGGTTCAAGTGATCAGGATATGGTAGGTTTCCAGTATTCCGGTAGTCTAGGGGAAAATAAGGGTACTACTATTATACATAGATACAATGCTGCCAATTTTACACAGATGGGTCAAGATTTGGCCACATGGGAATGGCAAACAGATTTTCAGAAACAGACAGTAGCACACATTTGGGATTCATTGATGGATAAGATTAACGAATTAATCACTAGATATGTACCTATCAGAAACAAATATAACAAGGAAAAATATCTATCTGCACCCTGGATGAACAAAACAGTTAAAAGTTTGATCAAAACTAAAAACAAAACTTATCATATAGCAAAAAATATTAATACCAAGGAAGGATGGGAAGTATATAGAAACAATCTTAAAATTGCAAAAAAAGCTATAGTAAGAGCAAAAAGAGAATACGAGTATGAAATAGCATCAAAGGTTGGGGACAACTATAAGACCTTTTATGCATACATCAATTGTAAAAAATGGAAAATTACTACTATAGGACCATTAAAACTCAGGATGGTAGCATTATAATAGATAATAAGGCACTCGCAGAGGAATATAACGTATACTTTTCATCAGTCTATAATAAAAATTCCCAGACTTCTGTGGACAGTGAGATAGTTAAACATGGGGGATCACCTCTAAGAATAGATCCCTTTGATGTCCTGACTAGGTTAAAGAAGCTAAATCAGAATAAGGCACAGGGACCAGATGGGATCCACCCAAGGGTGATAAAAGAAATGGCAGTATTTTTAGTGGGACCAATAACATACTTACATCAGGAAAGCATCGACACAGGTGAGGTACCAGATGCCTGGAGACAAGCTGTGATTATACATAAAAAAGGTTGTAGACAGGAGGTCTCAAATTATAGGCCCATTAGTTTGACCTCCGCGCTTGGAAAGATCTTAGAGGGTATAATCAAAGACTATATAGTTGAGTTTATTGACAACAGAGGCAAGATAGATAGGACTCAACATGGATTTACTAAAGGAAGATCGTGTCAGACTAACCTGTTGGAATTCTATAACAAGGTTAGTAAGGCCATAGATAAGGGTAGATCGGTGGATGTGATCTTCCTGGATTTTGCGAAGGCCTTTGACAAGGTCCCTCATGGGGAGCTTTTTAAATCACTTAATCAGATTGGCTTACCAGTCTGGATACAAAAATGGGTGAAGGATTGGCTTACTGGAAGAAGTCAGAAAGTATGTGTCAAAGGTGAATTTTCTGGTTATGTCAGGGTGACCAGTGGCGTCCCCCAGGGCTCAGTGCTGGGACCATGTTTGTTCAATTTGTACATTTCATCGATGCAAGTAGAATCAGCTTTCTGGATGTCTAAATTTGCAGATGACACCAGAATTGGGTGTCCAGTGAATAATTTGGAGGAGCAGGTAGTTCTGCAAACTGCATTAAATAGATTGGACATGTGGGCCACCCAGAAGCAATCCATATTTAACATTGATAAGTGCAATGTTATGCATTTCGGGAAAAGTAATAACAGATTTCAGTGTACCATGGGAGGGTCCATATAGAAGGTAGTTTTTGAAGAAAAAGATCTGGGGATTATGGTAAACCAGGATTTTAGCTTTAGTATACAATGCAATACAGTGGTTAAAAAAGCTAGTGGCATAGCAAATTGCATAGCAAGACACATTAAAAGCAGGGATAGGCTGGTTATGATGCCATTGTATAGTGCACTGGTGCGTCCGCATGTGGAGTACTGCAGACAGTTTTGGGCCCCATATAAGAGAGGTGATGTTGAGCTGGTGGAGAGAGTCCAGAGGAGAGTGACAAAAGTATCAAGGGACAGAGGGCATGAACTATAAACAGAGACTACATAATTTAAAACTATATCCCTTGGAGTATCGTAGATTACGGGGAGATATGTGTTTGATTTTTAGGGCATTGACTGATGCAAATATGTGGGATCTCCTGGGCCTGATTAAAAGGGACCAAACATATGATACTAGGGCTCACAGTTATCAATTGCTTAAAGATAGATATAATACAAACAGAAGGAAATATTGGTTAAATAATAGAGTGACGGAAGTGTAGAACAAGTTACCAGGAGAGATTGTGTAGAGTAGTACAATGCAGATATTCAAAACACAGTTGGACAAATATCTTTTAAAAAAATATATGAATGGGTATAAGTAAAGCACGGCTCGAGAGCTCACAGACAAATTGTCTTTATGCTCTGTATGATCTATGTAATCTATGTATGTATTGCATGAGGGCCAGGCACCTACCTCTCGACTGTTCCTGCTTTCCAGGGACATCCCTCATTTAGCATCAACCGTTTACTCTGTCATTCCTAACATTTGTGTTTCCACAGCTCAATAGTGGGGATTGTAAGCACAAGATAATGTCAGACATTCAAGTTACAGGCGTGTTTTTCTGTATAACATGTCTTGTGCACTAGGCTACATATACTACCAGCTTTCTGGGTAGATATCTCTAATTACGAAGCTGTGTTCTTGATTTTGGTCCTTTGTCCCAGATATTTTTAACCCTTGTCCCTGAAGTATGTGGCATGAGGTTGAGTGGTATGGCCAGGCCAAAGTCATCCACAGCTGTGTGGGCTGGGATACACACATGCCACACATGGGCCTGGCACTGGGCAGAACAAGACTCTGTGCACCATGGTGTCTGTTTGTCTCACAAAGGGTGGTAGTATATATGCCCTGGCCTGCTGCACTACACCATGGCAGCATCACAAGACCAGTGGACACCTGCTGTCTGTCTATACACATGTTAACTGTCGTTGCAGGTCAAGGTCTCTGTCACCGTAACAGGACTGTGACCATACAGTGGGGAAGTATGGGGCAATGCATGGCATGTGCATACACACACGCTGGGGGGGGGCCATACTCCTGTGTCATGCAGTTCTACTGTCATAGTTACAGTGCCACACAGGGAACCACATACAGTCCTGGGGTACAGATGTACCATGTCCACCTACACATCTGCAACACCTGTGTTTGGGTGTGCATTGTGCTTACAACCGTACAGGCACTGGGCAGACTGTTGCCTGCCATATGACACAGTGCTGGGCCAGTGCCGCCAATGACACATGGGGGTTGGCCAGCCATCTTGTCCTGTCATAGGGGTGCACACCATGTTGTGTGATTCCACAGCGATTATACCACAGTGCTGGGTGTGCACAGGTCCACCATGCTTGTGGATGTGCCCTTGGGGGGGTGGCTGCTGGGATAGGCCCGTACACCACAACTGCTTGGCCACACACATGTGCATGATGGACAGTGCATGGGGCCGTGGGCCTGGTGTGTGCCTGCTGGCATGCCACCATCCATGCTGCCATGTGCAGCTGGTATAGCAGGGACACATGCCACAGGTTGCTGACATAGGCAGCACCAGCGGGTGCTGCACAGGCACTGATGGTCCTCAACATGTGGTGGTCTGCAGGCCTCCACAGCACTGTGTGTTGCAGTGTGCATGCACCGTTGCTGCTGCACACAGGGGCAGCACCTGCATGGCGGCCGTGTGTCATGCCATACCTTTGGATACTGGTACAGCTGTGCACTGTTTGTATGCCATTGTGTGTAACCAATGCCATGTCCTCTATCCCACACAGGTGATGCTGAAGGGCAGGAGCAGCTCCGGGCCCTCAAATTCTTGGGTGATGAACTGCTGGCCCTGGTACATGCCATTAAGGAGCGGGAGATGGTCCTGCTGTGCAAAAAATCTACAGATGCCACTGTGAGGAAAATGTGGAAGGAGATCACCGCAGCAGTGAATGCCATGGGTGGACATGGTCATAGCACCGATGCCGTACACAAGAGGTGGAATGACCTGTTCTGCAGGTCCAAGGATGATGATGCACAATGTCTGAGGAAACAGCTGTGGACTGGCGGTGGGCCACAGCCCATGGAGCAGCGGGATTGGGACCCACTGATGGCGTCGGTAGCCTCTACCCTGAGGCCAGAGGCAGTTGGTGTTGTTGAGGGTGGTGGGTGTGAGACACTGCTCACACCACCTTGGGCAGGTATGTCTGTAGCATGTGGCCACCACTGCCTGGCCAACACCAATGGGGCTGGGGCACACCTTTCCACTGTCATGGGGCATGCATGGAGCCCGCAAGGTTGTGTCACACTGTGGTTGTAGTGTGGGTGCTGCACAATGGTGTGCATGTGTTGGTGGTGCACATGTTGTACGTACACGTGCGCTGTGGTACGTTGTGTGTGCATAGTGGTATTGCTTGCTTTTGCATGGGCTGCACAGTGGGGTATGCACAGGCTTGCTGTGGGGCACACACGATTGGGGGTGCATGTGGTAGTGGTGGTGGTGGTGGGTGGTCAGTCTGTTCACTGTACTGGACACTGACGTAGTCTCTGTTCCTTTACAGCACTGGGTGCCAAGCAGGCCGTGTCCCAGGGGGTGCCTGGTACAGTGGTACAGAAGGAGGCAAACAATGCAGCAGAGGTGCACCCTTCACCCTCGGGCATGGTTGCCATGTGTGGACTGTGATGGCCTTGAATGTGGAGACAGAGTCTGGCCACAGACCACAGGTGACTGTGGAGTATGCTGGATCATCAGAGGAGGATACAATATTCCTGGAGGCCATAGGCAGCTGCGAGGTTGCCCAGGTGGAGGTCCCTCCTGTCCCCCCCCACTGCTCCATGGGCTGTAGCCCACCGCCAGTCTACAGCCGTTTCCTCAGACATTGTGCATCATCATCCTTGGCCCTGTGGAGCAGGTCATTCCACCTCTTGTGTATGGCATCAGTGCTATGACCACATCCATGCAATGTGAGAAGTCAGTAAGGAGAGCCGGGGGATACTGGGATGCTTAGGAAGGGGCATCACACGTAGAAAAATGGAAGTGGTTATCCCTCTGTACAGACAGTTGGTGAGACCCCATCTGGAATACTGCGTGCAGTTTTGGATACCCCATCTACGCCAGGACATAGACAGGATGGAAGCAGTCCAGAGGAGGGCAACTAAAATGGTGCAGGGTCTGCATCAGAAACCATATGGAGAGAGACTGAGAGAGCTAATATGTATACCCTTGATGAAAGGAGGGATGGGGGACATGATAGAAACTTTCAAGTACCTCAAGAGAATCAACAAAGTCCAGGAGGGTAGCATCTTTCAGAAAAAGAGATGTGTAAGAACAAGAGGGCACAATTAAAAGATAGCAGGGGAATGGCTCAGGGGTAATGTGAGGAAATTGTTTTTCATGGAGAGAGTGGTGGATGCTTGGAACTGCCTTCCTGGGGAGGTTGTTAGGTCTAAAACAGTGTGGGAATTCAAACATGCATGGGACAGACATAAGGCAATTGTAGTGTGGGGTTGCAGGAAGTAGGCTGTTGGTTAACTAGAATCTTCAGCTTATCCAATAGGAAGGGAAATGGGCAGACTGGGTGGGCCAAGTGGTTCTTATCTGCCATCAAAGTCTATGTTTCTATGTCCTGAGCGGCAAGCCAGTGATGATATTCACTGTTGCCCGTGACCATGGCTCAGAGGAAGCAGAGGACAACACTACCCTGCCAGTGGAAGGACCTGTCATTGGTGACATTGGGGTGGGAACAGTGGGGAATGGTCACATAACTGCATTGGTGGTGTGGGGTTCATAAGCACATGACACTGTGGTGCACGCAGCTGTCGGCCTTGTGGCCACATACTGCGCCCCATTGGACATGTCCCGCTGGCAGCAGATCGCAGTGCTGACCCGCAGCATGCACCACCACCTGCGGGCCCACAGATGCAGCAGCAGCCTGACCACCAGCAGCTGCCACCACCGGTACACACACATCAGCCCCCACCACGCCCAATGGCAGCAGCAGCCTCCACCAACAGGGCAGGTCACTGCTGCTCAACCTACACAGGATGGCCAGGGTGCACTGCCCATGCTTCAGGAGGCCCTGGCTTCACAGCATGTGGCCCAGCAGGACATGCATGACCTCCACAGGGAGCTGCGTGATGAGCTGTCTCAGCCACGGGAGATGGCGGACACTGCCCTTGCCAAGCTGCAGGTGGAGGAGCGAATTACCTGTGTCCATGCCACCATTGAACGTGGCTTTGGAGGACTTAATATTGCTGCAGGCCCACGAGGTGTTGTAGGACACCACGCAGCCACATTGGGTGTACCTAGACCCCAGCATGGATACCCCCATGTGCGCAGCAGCGTGGCACCAGTGCATGCAGAGTGGGTGGCTGCTCTTCCACAACTGCATCACGGTCTTTCACAGGCCTTCCCCAGCATTGTGGATGCCCTCCCTTCACATCTGTGCATGTCTCTCAGCGAGGCCCCAGGTGAACCACCCTCCCAACCTCACTTCAGTCCACCCCGATCATGTCCTTGGCACAGAGCATGCCTAGCTCTGTGACACACACACACAGGGGGTGCGTCATGTGTGGGTTGGTAGGCACTGCTGATGGGCACCACCACATGCATGGTGTGGCCATGTCTCACTCACATGCATGCCCAAGCACACTCACACATCCCTGGTCCCCTGCATGCACACACACCTACACAGGCCTTGTTCCCTCACATGCTGACACTTGTACACAACATAGCTGCTCACTCTGCACAACTGCGTGACATGCATTTCACAACACACACTGCACCACATCACTATGCCAGCTTGTACATCACCAGAGTGGTTCACTCTTTACACTGTACTGGGTATTCACTACTATTAAACATACTGTTCATGTAGTATTTGTTGTCTGTGCTGTGTTTACTCATCGACCCTCTGGGATAGTGTCTTGATGATGCTGCTCCTGTGCTAAGTGGCTCTGCAGGCCATTCAAGGATCCCGCCTCTCGAGTTGCTGTACTATCCACCTGACCTCTGACTTTGGCTCACTGTCAGACTGTCCTCAGGTTCAGGTGCGTGTATCCTACGGTTGAGCACCATGTTGTGTAGCATACAACAGGCTAGGATGATACAGCATACATTCTGAGGCCTGTACTGTAAGTAGTGGTGGGCGAAGTGAGCAAAATTCACTTCACAGAGTAATCCTCGAAATGCGAAATCTCAGCTGGTGGAGTGGTGAAATTTTGCCCAGTAGAATGGTGACATTTTTCCTTCTGTGGCGAAATTTCACATTCCACAGCGAAATTTCACTTTCTGTGGTGAAATTTTGCCTGCGGAAAGTGAAAGTTCGCCCGGAAGGCGGAATTTCACCCGCAGAAGGAGGAATTTGCCTAGGTGAAATTCTGCCTAATCACGGAAACATTTTGCAAATTGCTTCACCAGGCAAATTTGTCCACTTCGCCGCACTTCACCTGTGAAATTTAAATTCGCAGCATCCCTAACTGTAAGGCACTGCCTGAGTGGTCTATGCTACAGAAATACAACTTTATCATCCCAAAGATCCTCACTATGATGTTTCTGATCACAGCGTATGCCTCGTTGTAGTGTTCCTCAGCCACTGTGTCCCCTGTGAAGAGATGCCAGCTGTTAGTGTTGCTGTCCTGCTGTGTGCCCATTGCTGCTATGTATCAGTGCTGTCTGCCCCTTCCCTGGTTACCTTTGCCCATTCCCTCCTCCCCTGTGCTTACCCCATCATGGCTACTCATACTCACTGACTAGGTGCCCACTGGGTATCTTGCCCTCCTCAAATGCCTGGCACAGCTGGGACTGGTGCCAGATGAAGGCATCGTGGGCACTGCCAGGGTACTGTGCAAAGACATTGCTGATGTGCCTAGTCATATCACACACCACCTGGCAATTGATGGAGTGGTAGCCCTTCCTGGTTATATATAGATCTCTGCCATCACCAGGTGGTGCACAGATGGGGACATGGGTACAGTCAGTGGCACCAAGTATGGCAGATAGTTGGCAACTCGATAGAATTGCTGCATGGTCATTCTGTCATCTGCTGCCATGCTGGGGAATATGATTAACTCACCAGCATGTGGCAGGAAAGCATCTAGGAACTGGATCAGAAGGCACGAGTTGGCAGACTGCGATATCCCAATGGTGTCCCACGTTAGGCACTGGAATGTCCCAGTGGCTAGGAAGCACATCGCTGTCATCACCTTTTCCTCAACTGACATGGCATGGCTGCATCTGGTGTTTGGCTGCAGCTGCTCATGCAGGAGTTTGCATAACTGCCTCAACACTCCCCTGTCCATCTTGTACGGGCCAATAATGCACTCATCAGGCAGGGTCTCAAAGGAGACTCTTGGCCGGTACCACCTGTGTGCAGCATATCTCCTCCTTGACCTTCGGTGTGGGCCTTGTTGTGCCTGCTCCCTTTCCTCTTCCTCCACAACCTCCTCCATGAGGTGCAGCACAACTGCATTGCTGAAAATTGCCATGCTAGCTAGCTTCCTGGTCTGGCCACTCCCTCCTATCTGGATTGCCATGGGATAAGGCCTACCTTTTATAGGCATTAACTAGTGTTGTGCTATGTGCAGTGCAATGGGGCCTTGCACAGTACTATCCCTCTGAATATCCTGTTGTGCCTATATGCACGTACCTGCCCCCTCACTTTGCCCTTTGCATATATTATATGTTTGACAGGCACTACTGTGGTTTGCAAGTGCTATTTCATCCTTTGAATATGGCGCCTGAGCCAGCGCTTATTCCCGCGCAATTGGTGTGCGATTGTGCAATGTTTTAAATATCTCCCTATGTTTTATTTGTGTGTCTGTGTGGGGGGGTGATTTATAAAAAGCCCCAATTTTCAAGTCTAAGTATCTACAACATATAAAATAAACCATGATTATATTTTATTATATCACAATCATCAGAATTCCAACTCTGTTTTTTAAAGTTTAATTCTTACGTTTGTAAGCCCTACTCACAAAACTCACATAGAAATGCAGGTCCTGAAAAAACTGTCTGTATTAATCTCCTTTGTGGTAAATAATTTTCATTAATCTCTGTATCAACAGAAAAGAAGCCTTTTAGCCCAATTTATACATAGCAAGTTACCAAAACTAAGATTGCAGCAAAATGTGCTCCCCTAGCAAATATATATCTTCACATATCCACTGAAGCGGTAACAGTAAACAAGCATTTGCCAATGCTGAATGTTGTCTCACTGGCATTGGCATTGGTAGTGCCAGAGTTAGAGACACATAATAGGAATGGCAGTGAAGTATTGAAGTGACTCCAACCCCACCCCCACCCTGTAGAGACCGACAGGCATTGGGGTGTGCCTTTGGGTCGTCAGCTATAACTCTCACGCCATTGTACCTCACCCTACCCTGTAGAGACTGACAAGTGTCGTGGTGTGCTTTGAGGTCTTTGGGCATTATACTTACCCCATTCCATAAGGAACTAGGCTGAGGTGGGTGCAATATAGGAGAATGAGGTGAACTTTGTGGCCAAACAGCGCAAGGCACACCACAATGCCTGTCACTGGCTGCAGGGTGTGGGTGGGGGTGGAATGGTATGAGCATTACAGCTGATGACCCCAAGTCACACTCCTTAAGCCTGTCAGTCTCTACAGGGTGGGGTGTTACAGTTGGAAACTGTAACACTGTAGGCGTTGTTGGTAGTTTCACTCCATATTTTCAATGTGGGCTGTTTGTGAGCCCACCTCATGAAAAGCAGCATTATCAGTTTGTTAGCTGAAAGGTGGTTTTGCACAATGGCTATGCCGTTTGGCAACACAGGGATGAAAACACATTTTGGGCAGGATGTGGAAAATGACATCTGTGTTGTTCATGGGAGGAATAAAAAAATGCCAATATTGAAAATCTGGAGTGAAAATATGAAAAATTGGTGAAGTCAATAGCATGCATTGAAACTGTGCAACACACATCCATAACCAAATTTTTGGGGAGATTTTTTTAACCACATTTTTAACAAAGGTATTTTGGGACCTCCCCTCATGAACAGCGGTGCTGTGATTTTGTTAATCAGTCCCAAAAGTCGACTTCCCACAGTGACCACGTCATTGTGTGGCACAGGTGCGGGAGCACATTTAGGGCAGGATGTGAAAAATGACAACTGTACTGTTCATAAGGAGGTGGGAAAAAATGCCAGTGTTGAAAATCTGGCATGAAAATATTGCAAATTTGCAAAGTTCCAAGGGTGCGTGCAAACTGCGCAATGCACACTTGTAACACAATCATTTTATGGAATTTCATCATAAAATTTTCAACACAGGTATTTTAGGACCTCTGCTCATGAACAGCGTCACCGTCATGTCCTCAAAATGTCCCAAAAATTGATTTTGCACAGTGACCGCGCTATTCTGCGACAGACATGCGAAAACACATTTCAGCCAGGATGTGAAAAATGACAGCTGTACTGTTCATAAGGAGGTGTGTACAAATGCCAATTTTGAAAATCTGGAGTGAAAATATTACAAATTCATGAAGTTACAAGCGTGCGTGAAAACTGCTCAAAGCACGATTGTAAAACAGTCATGTTTTGGATTTTTCCACCAAATTTGCAACATAGGCTTTTTGAGAGCCTCCCTCATGAACAGTGGCACTGTCATTTTGTTAATCGGTCCCGAAAGATGATTCCGCGCAGTTACCGCAAAATCACCTTTTGGGACCGAATTACGCCATGACAGTGCCTGAATTCATGAGGAGGGGTCCCAAAAAACCCATGTTGAAAATTTGGTGCCAAAATTCCTCTAAATGGCTGAGATATGCACCAAAGTTGAAAAACCCTATTTATGCCATTATACAGCTTACCGGCATTTCTTCAGTTCGCAGTCGGCTTTGAAGAGTGCAGACGTGTTCCCAGTCCACTGAAGATAGTTGTGCCAGACTCCAGAGGTAAGTATGGGGCGGGGGTTGTGGGGAGGCAGGTGCATAAAAAGGGAGCGGGTTGCAGGAGGGGCAGGAAGACTGCGAGGACCGTTTTCTTTTACAGAGGTTTAAAAAGAAAAAAACATTGCGGGATGATTTTCCCTTTTCAGGTAATTTGGAACGCTGGGATGGGCTCCCAGCATGCCACCTTAGTGTATTGGGGGGAGATGCTTTAGCTTACAGGGTATTGGGCACCCCATGGCACATGCTGAAGGGGGAATGATTTAGCTGATGGGGGATTGAGCACCCCCCATCAGCACACAACAAAAGGCTGGGGAGCATGAGCAGAGGGGGATTGTGCACCCCACTTGGCACATAAAAAATGGGGGGGTGCATGATGCCAATGGGGAGTGGGCTCCCCCGTCGGCACACACATTGGGTCAGAGCATGCCTAGTGGGGAATTGGGCACCCCCAAAGTCGGCATTATGGTAGGCAGTGTGCCGCCATGTTTTTTACTTTTTTACCAGGGCAAGCACGTCGGGAGGTCCGCTGCGTATGACAAGCTTTGCTTGCATTGTAGCGGACCTTTCATTAGATGTGCTCGGCACATTAGGTATTCATGGTGTGGTGCCAGCAAGCAGGCTTATTGGTGAATGAGGGACACACCCAGTGGTGTGTACCCTGCATTCGCCCAACAGTGACCAGGCATCCAATTCTGCTACTACCGCAATATGTTGGCTGCGCATGCACGAGCCAACATAAAAATGTTGAATGTACTGTTAGAATATATGACAGATGATCGTAGTCTAAATTAAAAAAGATCAGCGAGGGAGGCAATCTAGTAGTTATGTGTTTTCTTGTTAATAGAAAAGATAACCACAAATCCACTTTGGGCTATTTATATGAGGTGGAAATTGAAAACGTGGAGGAAAAGGCTAATTAGGCATCAGGACTGTGGGCATCGCAATGCACTGTGTATGCATATTTAGTGGACACCGGGCATCTAACCATCGTGGAAGAACCCTTGCTGAACTGGAGTAGCAAGGTCACTGATTAGCCAGACTGTCCTCTGTAGCTGAGCTGTTCACCCTCAAGTGTTAGTGTGGAGAGGTTATTCAGTTTCGCAGGGGCCATTGTATGGTACAGGCATACAGATCTGTTCCCTACAAATGTTGGCATGCTAACATTTATGAAAATGAATGTTGGGCATATTCCACTCAACACAATCATGTTTGTATTCCTACCACATGACGGTAGTGGTGTTGGTGAAGATAAAAATATAGAAGCTGATGTTATTGGCACTGGCAGATTGCCTTCTACTGAAGCAGATGTAGCAGTGATGGAGAAAGAATTCCCATGCTGGGAACACTCCATCTGATGCTGCTGCCTAATTCTGCATTGTCACACAGCTTAGAGATACCTTAAATGGTAGCCCATGACAATGGCGACCATGACTGAGCACTTTTGAAAAGGGTAACTCCATTGCAGCACCTGTCCATAGGGCTACCAGGCAAGGAGGGTGACCGGATGGGGGGTCCCAGGAATATAGCAACAGGATGTCACTGTATGTACATGCATGCGGGGGGAGTGAGCACACTGTGTGATGGGCAGAAGGGGAGGGATGGAGGGTTTGTGAGGTGTTGTGCAGTGGTGAGCTGCCAAACTGGCCCTCTGGCATGATGGATGGCTGACGGGCTAGGGTTGCAAGGGTGCCGGGTTTGAATCCAGCACATGAGATTTTTGTTGTGCCTGGACTTTTGTTTTCCAGATTTGCACTCTCCTCTCAACATGCCCCCCCCGGAGCTGAGAATCCTTTAGTAGGGCGGTGTGGTAGGCACCGGGTTGATTTTCGGGGGTGTTCACTCGCCCTAACGGTGATCGTCTTTCCACGATCACCGTTATCACATGGAACCCCTTTAATGAGAGAAACAGGAGCAGAAAACAGTTTGAGACTGATATAAGAATAACATTTAAGAATTTAAAAGCAAAAATTGGAATAAGAAGAATACTTAACTTCCCTGGCAAGAAACACTGCTACATCAAATAACCAGATCTGGGCAGGACCCATGCAGCAATAGCATGTGATCACTCTAGTGAAAAATACCTGAAAAGAGAGAAACATGATTTCACCATCCACAATCAAAAAGGAAATAAATACTTACCTTTCCTGGTAGGGCACGCAGCAATACTTGAAGCTCATCTTCTGGATTTAAACCACAAAGAGGCATAATCATTTTGTGAGTAAATATCCAGAATTTCTGGTGACTACAGTTCATAGGTATAGGTGCTGTGGTGTGAGACTTGCATAGTACAGAAGTAGCATATTAATTCAGGAAGCCCATCTCATTTTGTTTCCTTGTACAAAACCTTCCAAACAGGAGAATTTGGGGGCACTAAAGTTCATCCCCTAAGTGCATGGAAAGAAGTGTGTTGGTGGAACTGACACACAGCATGGCACCATAGAGTGGCATGCATCAGCCTGAGGTATTTATTCTAAGAAAAATTCAGCCGTACAGAATACAAGATATTCTACTATTTGCAGCATTTCCCCTGAAATGCTAAAATGAACTGTGGTGGTGAAACAGACTCACAACATGGCAACATGTAGCAACATGAGGAATTTTTTGGGATAATTATGAAAAATTCATGGAGAAATGAATTTATGTATATTATGATTTTTTGCATAATTAGTGCACTGTAAGAACTGTGTTGGTGGTACTGATTCACAGCACAGCATCTTGTAGAAGCATGCAGTTGCCTAAATTAATTAATTAATTAGTTAAGTAATTCATTTATTTAGTTTGTTGTTGTAGTTGAGAAAGAATTGGGGAGCACACAATTCATGCAGTTTGTGCTTTTGCGCCATTTCCCCGAAAGCGTGTGGCAAGAACTGTATTGGTGGGATTAACACACAACATGGTAGCATGTAACAGCATGAGCAGCCTGAAATATTTATTCAGGTAGTTAAGAAAGATTTGGGGATCAAAGAATTTATTCATATTGCGCTTTTCGCCAAATATCCCCTATAGTGTGATACAAACACTTTGCTGGTAAGACTGACACATAATGTGGCACCATGTACCAGCATGCAACATTCTGAAAACTTTTATTCAGGTGGTTAAGAAAACTTTGTGAAGCACGAAAGATATTTATACTGCGGTTCTTGCACCATTTCCAGTATTGCGTGTTGCAAGGACTGTAGCGATGCAACCAACCACACAGTGTGGCACCATGTAGTAGTATGCAGCAGCCTTATATAGTTATTCGAGTAGTTGAGACAAATTCGGGGAGCACAGTATTTACTGTGGGTGGAATATTCAAACGGGTTGCGCATAGTGCAACAGAGTTGCACCATGTGGAACCCAATGATGCGCCCTGGCGTAATATTCAATGGGGGGAATATGCACAGCACAAATCCTGATGCGCCGGAGTGCATCGGTAATATATGCGGCACAGGTAAGGGGGGTATGCCCATGCATATTCCTCACATCCCGATATTCAGCCCAGGAAGTGCTGAGAATGTACAGGTGCAACTCCTACATGTGCCATACACAGTTAAGCCACAAAATAAAGAGCAACAGCTGGCCACCCACAGGTGAGCTGCCATAATGCAGGGGGCGACACTGCAGCAGCCATCTGTTGGTGGCCACCCGAGCTCTGATGGCACCGTCCGGTGGTGTAGCGGCCCCCCATGCCCGATCGTGGGCAGTTTCAAATAATAGAATCCCTGGTGGTCCAGTGGACCTATCTCCCTGCCCAATCATGGGCTTTAATAATATATAAACTCCCTGGTGGTCCAGTGAACCTATCCCCCTGCCCGATCGCAGGCTGCAATAATATATAAACTCCCTGGTGGTCCAGTGGACCTATCCCTGCCCAATTGTGGGCTGTAATAATAATATATAAACTCCCTGGTGGTCCAGTGGACAAATACCCCTGCTCGATTGCGGGCATGCAGTACATCAAATAGCCCTGTTGGTCCAGCGGTACCCGTACCCCCCTCCCAACCAGCCCATTCATTGCTGCCAACCCGCTTCCCCCTGGTCAGTGGTGGGTGCCAGCACCCCACCCGCAAGCTGCCCAGCCGCCCACTGACTGACTGACAGCGTACAGTATGGCTGTAAGCCCATTGGTCCACAGCATGGGCCAATGGGCGTGCAGACTGTACTGTACTACACTACACAGTCCCAATATGTGAATGGGTCCATTCACATATCGGGACTGTGTAGTACGGTACGGTCTGCATGCCCATTGACCCACGCTGTGGACCAATGGGCGTACATCTGTACTGTATGCTGTTGGTCGGCGGGCGGCTTGCGGGTGGGGTGCTGCCACCCACGACTAACCGGGGGGAGCGGGGTGGCAGGAATGAGTGGACAGGTTGGGAGGGGGGAATGGGTACCCACTTGACCACCAGGGCTATTTGATGTACTGCATGCCCGCGATCAGGCAGGAGGTTAGGTCCACTGGACCACCAGGGAGTTCATTCATTATTACAGCCCATGATCAGGCATTGGAGTGCTTTGCCGGTGAGGGACAAGGGTGTCAGTCCACGATGGCTGCTGCCTGGCAGGGCGCCAGGCACAAGTCGCCGGGGAATGGATCACCTGCATGCAAATGGGGCCATAATGACATGCAAATGGCCCCATTTACACCTTGCATGCATTATGGCCCCATTTGCATGTCCACCGCTGAATATCATGGTTGATGCGCCTAGCGCAATGGCACTTGCGCTAGCTCATCCCCCTCCTCCTCTCCGGCCACTTGCACTGGTGCAGTGCCACTACGCCATGTGCTATGCAGGTGGCCATGGAGCGATATTCAACGGTGCAGAGCCATGGCAGAGCACCGTTGAATATCACCCTGTCAGCACCCTGGCACATCCCAGTTGCGCTGTGCCTAGGCTTGCGCCGCAGCCTGGCTCAGTCTGAATATACCACCCTGTACGTACGTTGTGATTTTTGTACCATTTCCCCTAAAGTGCATTTCAAGAACAGTGTTGTCACTGACATACAATGTAGCACCATGTAGCAGATGCAGCAGCCTGATGCATATTTTTTTTTCTGGTAGTTAAAAAAAAATCACGGTGCACAGAAAGTATATTTTGCTTTACTCAGAATGTCACCTAAAGCTTGTTCTAAGAACTGTTGCAGTGGTTCACACAGTGTAGTACCATGTAGCATCATGCAGCAGTCTGGGGTATTTATTCTGGTGACTAAGAAAAATTTGAGGACCACAGAATATAGGTATATTGTGCTTTTTGTACCATTTCCCCTAAAATGTGTTACAGGAACTGTGGCAGTGGGAAAGACAGAACATTGCACCATGTAGTAGCATGTAGAAGCAAGAAGCCACCTGAAGTATTTATGTATATTGTGGGTTTCACACTATTTTTCGTTAACTGCTTTACATGAATTGTGTTAGTGGACTGACACACAGTGCAGCACCATGTAGCAGCATGCATCAATCTGGCATATTGTTTCTGGTACAGAAAATTTCAGGAAGCCCAGTATTTGTTTATATTGTGCTTTTCAAATCATTCACCATAAAATCATCAAACCATTCACCATAAGTGTGTTACAAGAACTGTGTTGGTGGGACTGACACAGTGTGACACCATGTAGTAGCATGTAGTAGCCTGAAGTATTTATTTACTAGAATTTGCTTGGGTAGTTGGGAAAAATTTGGGGATCAAAAAATGTATATATATTAGATTTTTGCACCATTTCCCCCTACAGTGCATTACAAGAACTATGGCATTGGAAGAGACACAGTGTGGCACCATTAGCAGCTTACAGCAAACTGAAGTATTCATTCTGGTAGCTGACAAATATTTGGGAGCACAAGACTTCTGGTGATGGTCACAGGCTTAACTGTAGCTTGGATCTCACTCTCCAGTCCGACAGAAAAATAATCCATAGCTTATCTGCACTAATAATAACCGTCTTGCAGCCTAATCACAAGATAATGGAATATATCAAGTCCACCAGGAACAGAATAAAAGATAATCCACAGGGACTGATGGGAAAGCCACAAAAACACAAAATAGATGGCCCAGCCCAGCCCGCCGTTCGATCCCTGACCTCCACGCCAGCGACTTCCCCTCCAGCCAATGATGTAGAGGACGGAGACTGCACGATCACCTCTAATAAACTTTGTATAACACTTCAACAAATCAGTGCCACTCTCCAAAATCTAGAAGCAAAGTGTTCGAAGATAGAAAGGACTTTACCAAGCTTGAGCAGTGCACAACAGATATTGAGAACTCTCTCACCAAATACACCACCACGATGGACGTGCATAACTCAGCCTTCTTGGACTTGCACCAGCTGGAACAAACATTGGAGCAATGACTGGAGGAGCTAGAGAACTGCAGTCATAGAAACAATCTCCATATCCCCTGGATTGCAGAGCGGACAGAGTCGGAGAGTATGGTGGTGTTTTGGAAAATTGTATTAAAGAGTTACTAAATTTACCAAAGAATCGGGACTTAAATATAATCAGGGCCCACTGCTCTTTGATATCCTGCCCCAGAGACCCAAAAGCATGCCCCAGATCTATTGTATTGGCTTTTTGGGACTTCAGGGTCAAAGAGGAAATACTCTACATTGCTTGGGCTTGGAAGGAAATGCATTTTGGGGACACCCTGGTATATTTTGACCAGTACTATGCCCTGCAAACCCTACAAAAATGGCAGCGGGTCCTTCAGGTGGTGAAAATGCTTAAACAGGCAGGCCATCAAGGTTTTATAGAATATCCGGTGAGACTTAAGATTTATATCAAGGACGGCCCTGAGCAGTTTCTTGATTTGAACTCTGCAGCCCCGTACCTGCTGGACCTGGGCATCAACATCCCTGAGGAATGTGAGAAGACTCAAAGAGTGAATTTGCAAGCCCAGACCTGGCAAAAGGCAGGAACCAGCAACCAAGGATGTAGGGATAAATGGAACACTTCTGCAATTTGGTCCTCAGTTACAGCTAAAACAGTCCCCAAGGTCTCTGCGTCTTCAACCGAACTAGCTACAAACTCAGCTTCAGCGACTGCAGATGCCTCACCTTCCTGAATAAGAATTTAAGGACTTCTAAGCTTTGCTAAAAGTTTTTAGTTGAAGGTATGATAATGGGCTGCTCATTGGTTTTGGGAAGGGGGGGCTAAATTGCACTGCTTTGTTCTGCTCTACCTCTCCTCTCAATGGCTAAGGATCAATGCAGACATAGACTTGCTTTTTGTTTTGTTTCTCTGTGGATATAGCTGAGAACTGGCCTCCACTGCAGGGGAGGGACTGTTGATCAGACGGGGAAACTTGGCAATTCATCTGAGGTGGAGTTTCACCTCTCCTGGAGGCAGACGGTGTGGCTGGCAGGGGGGATTCCTTGTGCTGGTGGGGCTGGGGAGGGGTGGGGATTCCACTTGGTGGTTACCACATTGTCACACGTGCAGACCAGGTTGATAATGGGATCAACCAGTCATTGGGGCTTTTCTAGGTACTTTCTTTAAGGTCCTCTGCCTTGACTGATTGATATAAGCTCTCACTTTCGGAGGACACAGCTCGACATACTTGAACAGACTAAACCCTGAGGGGGAAATTCTACTCGATGTCCTAATACTGACTGGGGTAAATGGATTGGTTCACTGATTTGAACTCCTAGAGAGGGAACAATGTATATCTTTAAAAGCCTAGGATATCTGAGGGGGTTCCCATAGGGGTTCCCACTCAGATGCCAGGCTTCCACTGAAATAGAACTTACTTCTCATCTGTGGTGTGCCTCAGTGGCTGGTTGGAGGGGTCCCCATGGGGGCCTCTCTCAAGTGGATGGCTCCATTGCAAATACCAGGTCATCTACAAATTGGTCTCCATCTTTATCCTTTCTGAGGATGTTCAAAGTTGACTGGGCCAGGGTCATGTGGCTACCCCTTATGTTCCTCCAGACCAGTTCCTTATCATGGGAGGTAATCAACAGAGGTACATGGTGCCAGCTTGCTCCATCTAAAGTTACCTTGGAGCAATGTGTGCCTTTTGGTGGGCCTGGGGGTGGTTCCCCTCTCATGTTCATGTCCCCATCGGGGGGGGGGTGGCCCTGACCTGTTGATGCCTCACCAGTCTTTAGGGGGCTCTAGCAGCTCCTGCTGAGGTTTTGATCCCCTGTCTAGACACCTTTGTAAATATTAATTCCCCAACACCCCTCACTTCCTCTGGCTTGGTTGAGCCCCTGGAACCTCACCCTTGCAGTTTGAAGGGGGCCAGGTAATTCCCAGAAATTGGATATCAAAATCTTACCCTGTCAGACCAGACAGGTCTGTTCCTTGTTGCCTAAGTGCAGTTAACTTATTCAACTCTAAACTCTATAACATCTGGCTTAACAGCCTGTGACAACCTTACACCTTCAGTCTCCCACCAGTTTAAGATGTGGGAAGATCCGGACTGAGGTGCCAATATGGTGGCACCTTTCCTCGTCCCATAGTGAGACTAAAGGAGGATGAGGCCAGGGTCTAATTTTACATTGAAGCACTCTTTGCAAATATTTTGATTGTAAGATCTCAAATACCGTTGCTTGTTATTAGTTGGTAGAACACTTTGAATATGTTTAGTTGTTGGTTACTGAGTTACAAGTGCACACCCCCCCACACATAGTATTCCCCAAAAGTGTACTGCTTTTCCCCCTTACTATTTGCCATAGTGGACCATGAGGTAGTCTCACACAATGTGAGGGGCATTAATAGCCCCATCAAAAGGCCTGTATCTTACAGGAGCTGCAGCGACAAGAGACCACTATAGCCTTCCTGCAGGAGACCCATATGACTCCCCAGGAACACCTTATGCTGTGGCCGGGATGGGTTGGAGAGGTATATGCTGCCCATTATACTGACCACCCACACTGGTGAGGAGTAGCAATTTTAGTCTGGTGGAATACACCCCTGCAAGTGTTGCAAGTAGACATAAACCCTGAAGGGAGATACGTTCATATTTTTGGGGAATATAAAGGTCAACGGTGTGTTTTGCTAAACTTACATGCCCCTAATGAGGAATTTGATTGTATTGTCTTCCTTAACAAAGTATTAAAAGACACAGTCAAGGATGCCCAAAGTTTTGTGGTGATAGATGAACCTTCCAACCCATTTGGGCACTCCAGCGGAGCCTACAAGCTCCCGGGGAAGCCCTGATTTGGCTCTCCCCTCTGTAGGACTCCACGCTTCACTTGCCTTAAGAACCTTCCAACCCATTTGGGCACTCCAGCAGAGTCTCTTTCTCTCCGCTCATGCCACCAGCTGTGGGGAAGCCTTCATTTGGTTCTCCCCCACAGGATCTATAGGACCAAAGACCCAGCAAGCCAAACCAGGTGCTTTTCAGTTCAGCTGAACTCTGCCTCTGCCGCTGCTTACAAACTCCTGGAGAAGCCCTGATTCGGTTCTCCCCTCTGCAGGACTTCACACTTCACTTTCCCTCAGAACCTTCCAGCCTATTTGGGTGCTCCAGCAGAGTGGCTCTCTGTGCTTATGCTACCGGCCATGGGGAAGCCTTGATTTGGCTCTCCCCCACAGGATCTACAGGGCCGATGACCCAGCAAGCCAAACCTTGTGCTTTTCAGCACGATCGAGCTCCGCCTCTGCCGTTGCCACCTACAAGCTCCAGAGAAGCTCTGATTCAGCTGTCCCCTCTGCAGGACTCCATGCTTTACTTACCAAAAACAACCTTCAAGCCCATTTGTGTGCTTCAGCAGAGCGGCTCTCTCTGCTCATGCCACCGGCCATGGGGAAGTCTTGATTCTGCTCTCCCTAACAGGGTCTACAGGACTGAAAACCCAGAAAGCCACACTGGGTACATTACAGTGCAGCTGAACTCTGCCTCTGCCACCACCACCTACAAGCTACTGGGGAAGCACTGATTTGACTGTCCCCCTCTGTAAGACTCCACGCTTCACTTGCCTAAAGAGCCTTCTAGTCCTTTTGGGTGCTCCAGCAGAGCGTCTCTCTCTGTCTCTCTCTCTGCTCATGCCACTGGCCATGGGGAAGCCTTGATTCAGCTCTCCCCCACAGGATCTACAGGGCCAATGACCCAGCAAGCCAAAACGGGCACTTTTCAGTGTGGCCGAACTCCGCCTCTGCCACCTGCTAGCTCCCGGGGAAGCCCTGATTCAGCTCTCCCCTCTGCAGGACTCCATGCTTTACTTGTTCCCACCAGTGCTGTGCTCTGGCTCCTTACCCACCCACCCCTCCTGCCCACCCTATCTGGACACTTGCTTACATAGTGTTCATGGGTCAAGTACTTTCACCTTCCCCTGTAATTTACTAAGTGTCCAAACTCCCATCTGCATCTTATATGCCACTGTCACAAGGGGCACACAACTACCTCAACTACTGTTCAGATAACTGTATCCATACACAAATACCCTGCCCCTACTTGAATCTGCTGCGTAGGCTCATAATCTCTTAAACTAACCCCTATTAATCCAAGCAGTAACCGCTGCCTTACCCCTACCAATTACAATACCTCGCCTAGCAGAGTACCCAACAATTCCTCCTCCAGTCATCAGGATCATACAGGACATCATCCTACTCCATCATATTTTGCCTCCTAGGGCACCCATTTACTGCATCCAACCAAAGTGGTCATTACTACCACCCTAGGGTAGTGCTAGATGCCTATAGATCAGAGACCTCACCCTACCAATTGGATACCAGCTACAGTCAGCAAAAACCCCATATGATCTGACAGTGATCATACCAAGCACTTGATCCTCCTACAGTTCCTTTCCTCCATGGATATGTTACTCACTTTGGAACCATAAAATCAAGACCGCCGAGCAAGAGGACTTGGTTCTCAGCTAACAGACTCCTACTGGACCATCTCTCTCTCGACTGCTTCTTCTCCTACTGTTACTGTTAAGCAATCTACACCTGAACACGGGTCCTCCCCATGGTTTGAGTGCACAGCCACAAAAACCAGCTGGGCTTATGTTGGCCTCAATAAACATCTGTAGCATTCTTCCCAAGATGGACAACCTGAAGGTGTGGGTATCACTGCATAACCCAGATGTTCTATCCATTGATGAATTCTGGCTTTCTCCTAAGATACCAGATACGGCCATTGCATTACCTGGCTTTATAATGTTTAGGCAAGACCTCTTCTCTAAAAGAGGTGGTGGCTGTGTCATATACACCAAAGATTATCTGCAGGGGCATGGCCTGCCCCCCCTTCCCCATAATGAATGACAACCTACAAGCACTGTCCGTCAAACTGATCCTAGGTGCACAAAATAGAGTGCTCACCCTGATCTTCATTTACATCCCACATAGAATGACCACTGCTGGCACCAGCAACCTTTTGGACTATATCAGTACCCTCAGCCTCAACACAGCAATCATACTCCTAGGCGACTTCAACATCAACTGGCTCTCCCCAGCATCTGCCAGTATCAAGGACACCCTGTCTGCCATCCACTTCACCCAAATGCTAGGATCACCAACAAGTATCAATTACAAAACTGGCACCAGTACCCTGCTGGATTGGATACTCACTAACCATCCTGCAGATATTACATTGCTGTTCTCCGGACTCACTGAGTGACCACTTCCCTGCCACATGCACCTGGAATAACAGCTACAGCAAACCCCCTGCCTGAAATATAACAAACTGTCCTCCTAAAAGGCTATCTAAGACAACTCAAAAACAGGCCTCAAGTACCAAGATTGGACTGACCTGTATGAAGCCAAGGATGTGGATATAGCCCTTGACCTCTTCATATCCAAATTAAATGCCATCTGTGACAAGCATGCACCGATAAAAACAAGATCGGTCAAAGGATACTACAATCCCTGGATTACTCTGGATCTGCTAGAGCAATTCTCCACAAGAGATCATCTCTGGCAAGTGGCATGAGCACATGGCTCAGCAGCAAACATCCAACGGTACAAAAAAGTACAAAATGACTGCATGAAAGCCATCAGTCATTCAAAAAGCTCCTACTACAAAGAAGCCCTCACCAGTTCGTGGAATAGCAGCAAATCCTTTTGGGACAACCTCAATGACATTACTGGGAAGGACCCCAAAACCACTCCAACTATGCTCACAATTGATGAGGTGCCATCCTTAGAACCTCTTCCCATTGCCAACTCCCTGAGTCATGCCTTCATGGACTTAAGCAGCATGCTCCCTGCTAACTTCTTCAATCCCCTCACCACAAAAGACCCACACGGAAAACGATCGCCTCCCCATGACCAACCACTATTTCACTTCAAAGAAGTCTCTGAAGCTCATGCCAGAAAATACCTGGGAAAGGTATTAGGGAAGTCAGGACGCAGCGGGGACTCCCTAGACCTAACATTTGTATGCTCTGTCACTCACAATTCCTTCAACACTTGAAATATGAGACAGTTACCCAGGTGCACAAACACTGGTGACCAGGCACTGCACAATAACTACAGACCAATTTTGTTACTCCCCCTGCTATCCAAGGCCCTAGAGCGGATCGTGGCCAATCAACTTGTGGAGTACTTTAACCAACATCAACTACTGTGTCCTGAACAGCACTGGTTCGAGGGTGGCCACAGCACCATCACGATCTTGCTAGAATTTATGGGGTACATCCACCATATAATAGACCAAGGTCTCCAGGCAGGAGCTGCATTTATTGACCTATCAAAGGCATTTGATACGATGCATCATGGGCTCCTCCTCAAGCAACAAACTGACATTGGGCTCTTTTTAGAAACTCTGGGCTGGTTCACTAGCTACCTGAGCAATCACTACCAACAGGTTAGGATTGGGGAAGTGATCTCTAACAGCAGACCTGTCAGAACTGGTGTACCACAAGGAACCATATTAGGACTGCTGCTGTTCAGCTTATTCTTAAATAACCTCCTGGCCACCAAATGATGTCAAATGATCCTTTTACGCAGATGATGTGGTCATATTCACCAGCAGCCAACACCCTGAACCAGTAGAGGTGGATCTACAAAGTGGTTTTGCAACAGCAGAACAGTGGTTTAAGGACCATAGACTGGTTTTGAATTATAAAAAGACCAAGACCATTATGTTCTCTACTCCCCAAAGCAAACACAGAACCTTCACCCTTGCAATAATGAATCACGGGGGTGCCCCTCTTGAGCTTGTTCAGCATTTCAAATACCTAGGCATCAAATCGACTCCACCCATTCATATGCAGAGCACATCAACATTACTGCAAGGGCCATCAATACAAGAATCGGATCCTCCACTGCACAGACACCGCCTTACACATGAAATCCTGAGCACTGCCATCAACAGTTCAGTCATCTCATTCATCGACTACAGACTGGTGATCTATGGATCTGCAAAGACACAGCCCTCCACCGCATCTCAACTGCCCTGAATAAAGCCTACCATTTCCTCATAGGTGCTGCTAGACTCATGCACACCCATGATCTCTATTCTATGGCTGGCTATAGCTCAGTGGAACAATTAGATACCAAACCTGCCTCCTCACAAAAAAAGTCTTTCTAAACCTTCTACCACCAGGAGTACAGAACCCACTGACCCCTCACCAGACCACCAAACAAACCAGAAGCGCCCTCTCAGGTATTCTATGTGCCAAGGTGCTGCACTACCTTGGCTCAGTGGGGATTCTCATACCTGGTCCCCTCTGGACAAATGAACTACCTCAAGGCATCTCTGATGGACCAACGATTGGATGTTTTAAACACAAACTACGCCAACACCTTCTCACCATGGGTACCTGTGCCTGCTTCCACTAAGTCCCACCTCAAGTTTGTAATCCCATTTGCTGTAGTCTGTACTTACCCACCAACACTTATTACCCTGTCACTGTTCCACTGGGTAGCCCCTACCTTGTACTTCGCTGACCCCATGTCCTTCCCCCATGGCACTGCCACGCTCCACCCCACCTCTATTACCTACCCCTCCACCTCCCACCCCCACCTACCCCATCCTTTACCTCTCCCATCCTCTCCCCCCCATCTCCTTTCTCAGTGTACACTCGTTATGCTTTATGTCTCTCCTGGACATGGGCATACATTGTATAATGTGTCAGTATAGTCTAACATCATACTTTATCTGTATTGTTGAACCATAACATGTGTTTATATATTTGTCACCAAATCACTCTGTTTCTGAATGTTTATGAATCACTCTACTTGTTAACTGACATGGAACCAATTAACGAGCATCCGCTCACTGATGTTATCCAAGATTTCAATAAATAAATGAAAAAAAAAAATAAGCAGGGACTTTGATACTGTCATGCATCCCACCAAGGACAGAGTGGGTTCAGGGGCCACTGGATAAGCCCGTTTGGGGGAAGGCGATGTCCCAACTATATACAGAGCCTGGTCGGATGGACAGGTGGCCATTACTTCAACCAAAGGGGTGGGACTTTACTTATTTGTCCCCTAAATACAATATGTACTCCTGCATTGATTTTTTTCTGTTTTCCACTAATTGAATCCACAAACTGAGTGGTGCTAAGATTGACTCCATGTCCCTTGCTGATCACGCCCCCATTCAAATTCAGCTGGACACTTCCCCAGTTCTGTCGGAATCTATATGGAGATGAAATGTAAGTCTCCTCACCCAAGCAGAGTTCAAATCATGGTGATGGAGGCAGTTAAGAGGTTTATCCGGACTAACCCTCTGGAGGACACAGGGGCTGGATTTAGACAGGACGTATTGAAATGTTATGTTGGGGGGAGATTATTAAATTCTCTTTACAAGTGAAAAAAGCCCGTACCTAAAAAAGGACAGAATTAGAACAGAAGGTTGTGGATTTAGAGTTTGAACACCAGATTACACTTAATGACAAAGTAAAATGGCAATTGGCGCAGGACAGACATCTCAATGCGCAGGTGGAGGTGCTAACTCCGGTATTTGAAACAAAAGTATTTCAAGCATGGTAACAGAGCTGGCAAATTATTGGCCTGGCAACTTCAGAAGAAGATGGCCGGTAGGGCTGTCCTGCGTCTCTGTGACCCAGGATGGTCATCCAGTACCACTCTCCCAACCAAAATCTCTGATTATTTTGCCACATTTTATAAGTCCCTCTATACTTCAGAATGGGTTCCCAATCATGAGAACCAAGTAAATACATGCCTTACACAACTACATTTATCCACCCTTAATGATGACCAATGTGAGACCCTCAATGCCCCCATTCTAGCCACAGAAGCACTTGCTCCAAAACATTGGACCCGCAGGTTCAGTTTAGGTTGGCAAGTTACTGCATCCCCATCCTGGTAGGAATTTAATTGGAAAATCCTAGTTTGCTTTTTCTGAACATCAATAATAACAAAACACTTTAATCCTACCTACAGTGGCATCTCCCAGGATGAAACCCAATTCTGCAGCATTTTGAAGCACTCTGCAGAATGCTACAGCAGACCTACTGAATACAGCAATGTAATGTCAATGGCAAGTAATCCCTTTGTCATTCAGGAAAATGTGACACTGCCAGGATGAAGTGAATGCCCCCAGTTTCTTGCATGACAAAGGGATTAATTGCCATTGAAATTATGTTGCTTTATTCAGTAGGTCTACTGCAGCATACTGCAGAGTGCTTTAAAAGTGAGTTTCATCCAGGGGGATGCCACTGTACACAGACTTATGCTGCCACAATTGCAGTACCCAGGGCACACATCACCACATATTTTGGGAAAGTCCCGAACTTTTAGAGTTTTGGACGAAAGTGTGTTCTGTCATACAACAACTCACAGATCTCACATTTCCTAAAACATTTACTGAACTGGTGTTGGGATTCCTGGCCTTGTTGCAGTGCCCGAGTGACACTCGCAGGTTAGGGCAGATACTGAGAGTGGCAGCCCTGAAATGAATCATCTGCAGATGGTAGTCTACGATTCTTCCTACCATGGATCAGTGGATCTCTAGAGTCATGGAGTTAGAGAGAATGGAACGTATAACAAGTCTGGTTAGGCAACAACATGAGAAGTTTCTGGAAATATGGTTCCCTTGGCACCAATGGCAAATAGCTTCTCAGGAGCTACCTATATATAGTACATAATCAAAGTAGGGCATTTTTAATGGGGGGACCATGCGTACTATGGTTTTACTGTTTAAAATTTCTTTTTCTGGTTCTTGATGGCTTTCTGGTTATATCTTACTAAATATTAATGTTTCCTAATGATACCCAGTTTTTTTATTTTTATTTATTTATTGTGATCTTGGATTACACCAGTGAGCAGATGCTCGTTTATAGGTTCCACAACAGTTTACATAAACAATAAGGTACAGCAGGAGGAGTTTACATTTGGTACAGACAGATTACAATGAAGTACACATGAATTAAACAGCTGAGGCAGTATACAAAGTTTTGCCAGTGTTTGGAAATTTAGGAACACCCAACTAAATAGCGGACACATAGTGGATAGCCGATGGAGTAGACATAGGGGAGGACAGTGGAAAGGAGAGGAAGTGGGAGAGGGAGCCCTGTTTGGGAAGGAGTGGTGAAGGTGCCCATGGTGGGAGGTAGGGTGGTGATCAGAAGTGCTGGGTTTGGATTACACCAATGGGGAGTGCTGGAGTTGAGGCTAAGTGCTAATAGGTGAGTACAGTCAAGGGAGGAGAATTAATGGTTGCAGACACAGTTGCTGGTTGTAGTAAGGTGCTGACAAGGTTTGCGTTTGAATGAACCAATAGTTGCAGCACCAGTAATGTCAGGAGGTAGAGCATTGGTGCAGAGGGGAGCACGGTAGCAGAATGCACATTAGGCCAAGGCATGTAGCATCTGGGTACATTGAAGATTTATGTGGTGGAGCTTCTTGTGTGTCAAGTGCTCATGTGCAGGGTTAGAAGGTTCTGGATCCCTGTAGGTAGTAGATTTAGGGAGCCTTTTTTGGCAGGGAGGTGAGTTTGGTATCTGATTCTGTCCTTCATTTGGAGCCAACCTGTCTGGGTATAGAGATCACAAGTGTGCGTTAGTCTTGCAGCACCTGTGAGAAGATGGCAGGCCTTGTTTAGTGCAAGAGAAATGCGGTGAAGGGCCGTGTCAGTTGCTGACCTATAAATAGCCAGTCCATAGTCAACGAGGGTGACAACTAAACTGTTGATGGCCAGGTTCAATGCTTCATATGTTGAACTGTGCTTGTGACTGTAGAGTATCCCCATTCTTGTATTGATTGCCCTTGCTGTATTGTCTTTGTGTTCGGCATAGGACAATGTGGAGTCAGTTGTGATGCCCAGGTACCTGAAGAGCTGGACGAGTTCCAGAGTGTCACCGCTGTCATTCATGATTGCTAGACAGAAGGCCTTGTGTTTGCTTTGGGAGATGGAGTACATCATGATCTTTGTTTTTTTGTAGTTCATGATTAGTTTGTGCTCCTTAAACCATTTTTCCATGGATGAAAACCCCCTTTGGAGATCCACTGCTAGAGGTTCAGGGTGAGGATTGCTGATGAATATGACCACGTTATCAGTGTAGAGGAGCATTAGGCTTGGGCAAGCGGTTGGTAGTTTGTTTAGGAATAAACAGAATAATAGAGGTCCCAGGACTGACCCCAGTGGGACCCCAGAATGGAGTGATCTGCTGCCTGAGATGATGTCCCCAATCCTGACCTGCTGGAAGTGGTTGTGTAGGTAGCTGTTGAACCAGTTCGCAGTTTCTGGAGAGATCCCAGTGAGACAGCTGCTCTAGAAGGAGCGCATGGTGCACCATATCAAATGCTTTTGATAGGTCAATGAATGCTGCCCCTACCAGAAGGCCTTGGTCTAACAAGTGGTGGATGAAGCCATTGAATTCCAGTAAGGCTGTGATGGTACTGTGTCTGGATCAGAACTCATGCTGTTCAGGAAGGAGGAGTTGGTATTGGTTCAGATACTCAACAAGCTGATCTGCCACAATCCACTTTAGAGTTTTGGAGAGTGGAGGAAGTATGCAGATTGGTCTGTAGTTATTGTGCACAGTCCAGTCCCTGCCTTTGTGCACAGGGTTACTGTCACAGAATTCCATCACTGGGGGAACTGCAAGAAGCAGAGGGACAGGTTGATTATTTTAGTGAGTGGGCCAAGGACATCATCCAGGGTCAGGTTAACAAATTTAGGGTCCAGGGAGTCCCTGCTGTAACCTGATTTCCCCAGTGCCTTTTCCAGATATTTTCTGGCTTCAATTTCAGAGAGTTCTTTAAAGTAGAATAATGGGTGATTAGAAGATATTTCCTGTATCCCAGTGAGATCAGTCGGGTGTGGGGATTGAAATGGTCCACAGGTAACACACTGCTTAGGTCTGTGAATGCATTGTTCAGTGAATTAGCTATGTGAAGATGGTCAAAGGATGGTACACTGTCAATCATGAGCAGTGTTGGGGTTGGCCCAGAACGATTTGCTGTTATTCCAGGAGCTGAAGAGGTCTTCTTTCTAGAATGTACTTTCGTCAAGTTGAATGGCTTTTGTGCACTCATTTCTGGCTTTTTTATACTGTTGGATGTTAGCGGGGATACCATGCACATGCGCTTTTTGCCGTAGATGGTTTCTAGCATTGAGCTGATCCAGAAGGACCGGGGGTAATCCAAGGGTTGCAGCATTTATTTTTCTTGTCTTTACAGGTGCATGCTTATCACAGACAGTGTTACATTCTGTTATGGAGAGATCGAGGGATGTATCCACATCCTTGACTTCATAAAGGTCTGTCCAGTCTATGTACTGCAGGTCCACTTTTAGCAGTGCAAGGTGCCCTTTTAGTAGAACGTGGTTAGTTATAGTTCAGGGAGGTGGTTTGTAAAAATTGTTGGTCCAAGTACATTTAACGGGGGAGTGGTCACTTAACGAATCAGTAAGAACAGTAGTATTGGTAATAAGAGCAGGCCAGTTAGAGAGTACCCAGTCAAGAAGAGGGCTGGTCCCAGTTTTATAACTGACTCTGGATGGTGTCTCAACCGTTTGGAAGAAGTGGATGACTGATGAGTCATCCTTGAATGAGGCAGCAGCAGGGAAGAGCCAGTTGACACTGAAATCTCCTAGCAACACAATTTCAGTACTTAGGCTCAGGGTACTAGTATAGTCCATCAGGTTGCAGGTGCCAGCCATGGTTAGTTTAGGCGGGATGTAAACAGAGAGCAACATAAGAGTCCTGTTGTGTGCTCCGATTAGCTGTTTGGCGGCTAGGACTTGCAGGTTGTCACTACAACTGTGGATGGGTAGGACATGCCCCTGAAGAGAATCCCTGATGTACATGACACATCTACCACCTATTTTTGAGAGGCAGTCCTACCTAAACAAAGTGTATCCAGGCAGTATGAGAGCAGAATTAGGTATCTTCGGTGAGAGCCTGACTGCGCGACAGAAAGTACATCGGGGTTATCACGGGTAATCCACACTTTCAGGTTGTCCATCTTGGGAAGTAAGTTGCAGATATTTTTTGAGGCAAGAGTAAGCCCTGTTGGCTTAGGTGGTAGATTGTCCCAGCAGGATGGAAGACTAGGATGCAGGTGCACATTATCTGATAGCAGGAGTACAAGAAGCAGCAGAAGAGCAAGATGGTCCATTAAGAGTTTATTATTTTGTGTCTATTTTCTTTTCCTGGGTGTCCACACTTTCATGGTGCAAAAGTGTGCAACAAACCCAAGAAAGAGTGTCACCATGGAGGGTCTTTTGGTTGGTAAACCTGAGATCAGGACCTAGGAGGCCCATACTGGGTGTTGTGGGAAGCTCTAAGGTCCTAAGGGGATGTGATGGTACCATACACATTTAGTATTGACACATGGTGATTAAATTGAGCAGATTGAGGGCATGGCCTGCAGAGGGGTCCTGCAAGGGAAATTAAAGAGAGCAGTATGATGTCCCCTAAGGACCCAGTGGTCATAAGGGACATTGTGATGCACTCAGAATTCTGATGCTGAGATGCTGGTAGAGAGCTGAGGCAGTAAGGCCATAGTTCTGTTTTTTGGGGTTTCTTGTATGGCCTTCAGTTGTTTGCAACTGGTTGAAGGGTGAAAATCCACAGTATTGTGTTCAAGTTGCTGGACTCCCTCAAGTGGCAGAGGCGAAAAGATGCCAATGGAAGATGAAATTCCAGAGAATTGATCTAAAGTTGCTGGACTCACTCTAGTGGCAGTGGCGTATAAGGTGCCAGTGGAATTCAGGCACTTAGTAAATTTCAAGAGCAGTTATGTGACCACAGGACAATATTTAAGAAAGTGTTAAGACAGGGCGTGGTGGGGAGCCGGCATGCAGCGCAGATAGGAATGAAGAGAAGGGCAGTCCTTCAGTGGAGAAAGCTGAGTCAGGGCTTCCCTGGGAGCTTGCGGGTGGTGGAAGCAGAAGTGGATTACAGCCATGCTGAAGGAGTGCCCGTCCAGCTTTCAGGAGGAGAGTCCTGAAAGGGGAAGCTGGTTCAAACCTTCTCTTAGTGCTTGATGTTGGCAGCAGTAGTGGAGCAAAGCTGCAACACAGGAGCACCCTTAGCAGGCCTACTGGAATCTGGAGAGGGAAGGGAAGGGAAAAGCAGAATTTAAGTAATGGGAAAGGCAAGGTGTTGGAAGCAGCTGGGTGGAGGCTGGCGGCAGACACCCAGCAGGGGTCTGGGGACAGAGAAACAATAGGGTGATTAGGCTAATGAGAGTGGAAGGTCAGAAGAACAAGAGCAGGAAGGGGTTGAGAAAGGGGCTGGATTTCAGTCAGTGCCACTTTCCGTGAGGCAGAGGCCTGAGCAGTCTGGTAGTGGGAAGAGTGAGTAGAGGATCAAGCAGGGGAAATTTAGAGGCAAATTAAAGAACATAAAGCAGTTTCAGAATAAAGATAAGCGTTGAGTGGCTGCCACCGGCTAGACCTTAGACCAGAGACTGTTTGCTTTATACCCTTAACAAGTCACATAAGTTTGGAACAGCTGCTGTCAGGCTAACTACTTGCTAAGTGGAGAACTTTTTAGATGTTCGGTACAATCTGTATAATTTTTAACTTAGCGGGCTAACACTTCAGCAGATAAATCAATAAACTTGTTCAATTTTGAGTTAACAAACTAGCACTTAAAACAGTTCTGATGCTATCTTAAACAGATGGACTTCAAAAGAGGAAGCAGAAGTTGAGCTTGAAACTGATAATAATTGGGACAATCAGTGAGAAGTAGGAGAGTCGTGGTCCAATCGGGTAAGCTCCAGTGGATGAACCAGCCAAGCAGAGGTACCAGGCGGGAAGCTCCTGAATGTCCAGAGATTCAAAAAAAGAGATAGGCATTGAGAGGTCCATTACCTTGGCTCCAGAGCAGGGCAGTCCATCAGTGGGGAAAGCTGAGTCAGGGCTGGGAGCTTGCGGGTGGCGGTGGCAGAAGCAGATTGCAGCTGCGCTGGAGGAGTGCCAGTCCGGCTTTCAGGATGAGAGTCCTTTGCAGAGTCCTGGAATCGGGGAACTAGTTCAAGGCTTCCCTTGGTGCTTGATGTTGGTGGCAGTAGCTGAGCAAAGCCACACCACAGAAGCACCCTTAGCAGGCCTATCGGAATCTTAGTTCGAGGCAGTCCTTCAATGGGGAAAGCTGAGTCAGGGCTTCCTCAGGAGCTTGCAGGCGGCGTGAGCAGCAGCGGATTACAACCATGCTGGAGGAGTGTCTGACCAGCTTTCAGAAGGAGTCTTTCAGAGTCCTGGAAGGGTGGAGCCAGTACAAGGCTTCCCTCAGTGCTTGAGGTCTGCGGTGGTAGCGGACCAAAGTTGCACGGCAGGAGTGCCCTTAGTGGGCCTACCAGAATCTGTTGACATATAAGAGGACTTTTCCTTAGTAATCCAAGTTAAAATACTCTACCCTAAATGGAAGATAGTTTAATAGTCTCTGTAGAATGTGAACTTATTTTTAAAGGCTTATATGTACCATCATTCTTTTGGGACTGTTATCTTATCGGGACACTGTATTTGGAACTTTTTGCTATTACGGTTTTATTCATCTCACTGGAGGTTGCTGTATATATCACAGGTCCTCGGAGCCTTTCTTTCTTTCTTGTTTTCTGGATATGTATGTACCATATTTCAAATAAGTGAATCCCTTTTTCTTTTAATAAAAGACATGAAGTCAAAAAAAAAATATTTAGGAGCACAGAATTTATGTATATAGTGATTTTCACACCATTACCCCGAAAGTACATTACAAGAACCGTGTTAGTGGTAGTGACACAGTATGGCACATGATAGCCCCTAGGTGTGTTACAAGAACTGCGGCAGTTTGAAAGGCATAACAACATGCAGGAGCATGCACCAGCCTGATGTGTTTTTTCTTGTCATTGAGAACTATTCTATGAAGACAGATTTTTAGTACATTGTGCTTTCGCACCATTATACCTAAAGTGCATTACAAGAACTGAATTGATGGGACAGTCACACAGTGGAGCACATTTTTGCAGCATGCAACAACCTGAAGTATTTCTTCTGGTAGCTGAGAATTATTCAGCATGCACAGAATGTATGCATACTGTGTTTTTCACACCATTTTTCTTAAAGCACTAACAAGAACTGTTGCAGTGCAACGGACACACACAGCACATCACCATGTAACAGCATAAGTATTTATTCTGGTAGTTATGAAAAGATTTGTGAAGTAATGAATTTAGGTATATTATGATTTTCGCACCATTTCCCAAAGTGCATTACAAAAGTTTTGTTGGTGGGACTGACACATAGTGCAGCACCTTGTGACAGCATACAGTAGCCAATTTTTTTTTTTGGTATCTGAGAAAAATTCAGGGAGCAATGAATTTGTGTAAATTGTGGTTTGGGCACCATTTCCCTTTAAATGCATTGCAAGAACATGTGTTAGTGGGAATGACACACAATGTGGCACCATGCAACAGCTTGAAGTATGTATTTTCGGGTAGCTTTGAAAAACTCAGGGAGCACAGAATTTATGTGCATTGTGATTTTCATACCATTTCCTCTGCAGTGCATTTCATGGATTGTGGCAGTAAGACTAACACACCATGGCACCATGTTACAGTATGCAACAGTCTGACAAATTTATTCAGCAATTGGGAAAAATTTGTGGTGCACAGAATTTATGTGTATTGTGCATTTCACACTGTTTTCCAAAAAGTCCACAGTGCACACCTTATATGGGCATTCGGAACGTGGAGGCATGGTGAGCTGAGGGTGTCACTCAGGCTCCTGCTCACCAATATGCCCAGGGTTGAGGTGATTATATTGATTCAAGGGGGTTGTGGAGGGTGTACCCCCCTCGCACAAGCTCACACTAAATTAGTTGAGCACTCTGTGTCTGCAGCATGGTTGCCAGGCACTCTCATTACCTGAGGTCCCTTGACTGCACCCAGCTTTCCCATGCCATGTTTGTTTTCACTTTAACAAGGATGAACCATTGGTGGGACTTACACATAACTTGACTCCATGTATCAGCAAGCAGTAGCCTGACATATTTATTCTGGCAGTTGAGAAAAATTCAAGGAGCACAGAATTTATGTATATTGTGATTTTAGTACAAGACACATAACATTGCACCATTTCGCAGCATGCAAGCAGTCTGAAGCATTCATTACAATAGTCAAGAAAAGTTTGGGGAACACAGAATTTGTGTATGTTTTGATTTGTGCACCATTTCCCCTAAAGTGTTTTGCAAGAACTGTGCTAGTGGGACTGGCACACAGTGCAGCACCTTGCAGTAGCATGCTGTAGGCTGACATGTTTTTATGGGAGTTGAGAAAAATTTGTGGAGCACAGAATTGTTGTATATTGTCCTTTTTTACATCATTTACCCTAAAGTGTGTTACATGAAATGTGGGAGGTGGGACTGACAGTGTAGTATTGCAACCTGACGTCTTTTTTCTTGTCATTGAGAACAAATCTTTGAGAACAGACTTTCAGTGTATTGTGTTTTTCACACCATTGCACCTAAATAGTGTTACAAGAACTGTGTTGGTAGGAGTGACAGACTGCACAGCTCCGTGTGGCAGCATACTGCAGCCTGATATAATTTTTCTGGTAGTTGAGAAAAAATCAGGAGACACGGAATTGAAGTGCATTGTACTTTTCACACCATTTCCCCATAAGTATGCTACAAGAACAGTGGCAGGGAACTGACAAACAGCACAGCACCTTGTAGTATCATGCAGCAGCATCATATATTGCTTCTGACTGTTGAGAAAAATGATAGGAGTACAGAATTTATGCATATTTTCTTTTTATTTTATAATTTTTTACCAACAAAGACACACTAAGCTGAGGCTTGTTTCCATGTACATCCTTGGAGACCAAGGAAGTTGAGTGACTTCTTCATTGTCACACTGCTTGCAATGGGTGGCTGAGGGATTCAAACTCAGATCTTCTGGTCTGCAGCTCAATGCTATTAACCACTGTGCTATAATGGTGTTTTTCACACCAGAGCTTTGATGTGGTCAAAGTTATAGACTCATGCTCTGATCTCCTTTTCCTCCTCCAGCTTCTCTTTTTTATTTATTTGTGTAATAGTTTGAATAAGTGTAGAAATTACAAAAAGTGTAAGAGCAATAACTATCAGAGTATTAATGACAAACAACATACCCATGTCAATTATTTTTTTAGGCTGTAGGCAAGAGATGTCATATTTGCACATTGTCAGCTGCTTTTTGTAAAGGCTCCCAAGTCTCCCAATATTTTTAAAATGCTTAACTGAAAAATAATGATTCTTTTCAAGTCAGATACATTCAAGAAATAAATGTTTCCACAGGGAGACTAGGATCTCTCCTTATGCTGGCAAAACACCTTGTTGCATTTAATAGAGCTACTGTATGTTTAAGAATTTATTATCTGCTGCTATAGGAAGATTCTGGGAGTTTGGTATTCCTAGAAGGCAAATTTCCAGATCTAGTTTCACACTTGTTTCCAATACGGTAATAATCCTGTCAAAGGAGGCAGTATGGCACAGTGGTTTAAGGCTCTGAGCTGCTAATCTGGAGACCTGGGTTTTTGAATCCCACAGCCCCCACTTGCATACTGTGTGACCCTGAGCAAGTCACTTAACTTCCTCATGCTCCCAGGTTGCACCTGCAAACAAGCTTTCAGCTCAGTGTGTCTCACTTGGTAAAAAAAAAATACTTTCTTCCAAAATATTGCTAATTTTGGACATAGGGCAATAACATGCAATATGTTTTCTATCTCCTACCTACACCCATAGTATTTATCTGATATATTTGCATTACATTAATTAAAGACATACAGTATGTATTATATCTTATGGAAGACGTAAAACTGAATTTGATTTAATCTATCACTTAATGAGATTCTCCAAGAATTATTAATACATTCCCACTGATGATCTGAAATGGTATATTTAAGTTCTCTCTGCAAACTGTCATTAATGTTCTGTAAGTCAAGGCTTAAACATTGATAAATATGAATATATTTGAGACAATAATTTCTGTTGACTTGAAGAGTAGTAAATCATGTCGCATACAGGATTTCCTTTTTGTTATGGATTTTTATGAGTGATACGCTTTTTCAAAATAGTTCTAATTGTAAGCATCTGAAAAAAAAATACTTTTATGAAGACCATATTATGATTGCAATTGTGGAAATTATTTAAATATGTTGCTTTCAAATAGTTCTCCAATAAAAAGAGCTCCCTTTTCAGCCCAGATACTTAGGAAATTTTTATTGAATAAAATGTTAATATTATTGTATCTAATAGCTCTATACCATACGTGGTAATACAAATCTTGTTGTTAGGAAGTTTATTTCACACCATGCAGTTAATGTGAAAAAGAGAAACCTAATATGTGTGCCAACATACTGTTTTTTCCCTGTAAATTCTGAAATACAAACATTTCTCTTTCACAAAAAAAATGTATTTTCAGTTTCAAAATAAACACAGGGTGAAGGATTGAGATTAGACCATTCCCTTATTGGTTCAGCAAAAGCTGGCAAGTGGTACAGAAGAACATCAAGGCATTTAGACTCATATTAGTTCAGGAAGATCTGTGGTTATAAAATTAATCATATACAATCTCAAACTCTTTGGATAAGTGGAACCTGCCCAGCTGGATTTAAAGAGACCTTTCCCATTGAATGGGCAAAGCATTACCAGAAGAGCGATCTAGGTGTACAAATATCAGTTGATCTCATCAAATTATCTGACAAATTATGGGGAGTGGACCTGGCTAGATGGGCGTTACTCCTGCTTCATGTAAGAGGGTGTATGGAAACTATCAACATGAACCTACTACCCTGATTTCTTCTCCTTTTTTAGTGCTTGCCACCACCGATCCCCATTTCATATTGGACAGGATTGTTGAAGGGAATTTTACTTTATCTGGGGCTGTAGAAAATCCTGCATAATTAATAATATGTTTGTACTCTGACAAGATAAGGAGGGACTTTCTCTACCAAACTTAAAGCATTACTATTTAACTGGGAAGATGACAGTTTTCTGCACTTGGACAAAACAGTGCCATTCTTCCAGGTGGTATGACATAGAAGACTCTGGTGTGGTGGACAACCTTTGATTATGTTGGTACTGTCAAATACTACCCCAGAGTTTCTCAAAAATGATATGAATCCTTGAGTCAAACATACTTTGAAGGTGCTTTATTAGGTTCAAGTGTATGTTGGCACCAGGCATTACCCTAGGTCCATTGTCTTATTTGATGTCATCCTGACTGTTTGTCTCCTTGCCTATACAGGTGTTATGCTAGTTGGGAGCAAAAGGAGTAGACTTGTTTTTCATAATTTTGGTGCAGGGCATCTATTTATCATTTTAAACTCTGCAGAACAAATTTCACTTAGAAACACAAGACTTTCACATATATCTTCAAGTTAGGTACTGTATTAATCGTGCCAACAACAAAGCCAAGCTGCAAGAACCTTTAATTTCCTGGGAAGATTTCATATATATATATATATATATATATATATATATACATATATATATTTATATATATATATATATATATATATATATATAGGAGACTTAGCAGTGCAGAGACACATTCTCTTGACCAGGTAAAATTAGTCTTGGAAAGGTAGGTGCCATGCCATATTTCAGATGAGGTTTGGAGCTAATGCTTAAGACATGGGTGGAGGAACACATCATCTCCTACTCGGCATGAATATTTCTGGCAGATACTTGTCTGATTTATTTGGACACCCACAATCACCCAACATTTCTATCTGACCAATAATAAAGATTGTTGGAGAGAATGTAGAGGGGTGGGTTTTCATTGGCATCAGATTGGGGTTTGGGTTTTCCTACAGTGATCAAGATGGCTTCAATTGAAAGTAAACTAGCATTGTTGTTTTTAGCAGTGGTGTTAAAATGCATTACATCCCATTGATTTCAGAAAGAACCTCCACAAATAACACAGTGGATTACACAGCTGAGGCAGGTTTATGAGATGGAAACTCTCACAGATGAATTACACTTTGATGGGTGGTGCCCATGGATTCAATGTAAAGAGGGCCAACAATAATTGAGGGATCCCACCTCATTGGCAGATCATTGAAATATGGCCATGCAGGAATGCTGCTATCTGGAGATTTGGACCCATATGTACTTTTATGAAGACCATATTTAAGTGAAGGCATTGGTAAAAGTGATGCCCCCTCCACCAGGGACCTCCATATTTTTTAATTCCAGTATACCGAGTATGTTAGGCTGGGGTATGAATTGTTCTGTTTGATCATCTATTTTTGGCTTGCTGGGCATAAACTGTTAGATGTATTTTCTTTTCATTAGGGTGCACTGTGTTACTGGTTCCTTTAATTTGTTATTGTGAGGTTTGTTCTTACTTTTTTTTGCTTCTCCTGTTCCTGTTTCAAACTGATATACATTTTTTTTGTCTATTACATAAGGTCATATTTCAGCCTTATGCATTTTGCAAGATGCCTTCTTACCTTAATGTGCTCCTGTACTGTACAGTTTTTAATTGAATTTCAGTATGGAACAGAAGTTTTAATTGTTGAAGGCTGTGCTTTTTGAATAAAACTGAGTTTAAAACAAGCATTTGTCAATGCCGACTGTTGATTGCGTTGGTCGGTTGAGCTCGCTCACTGCCCCTGTGTCACTAGCTCATTCTGTTTCTCCCGGTGCTGGAGGCTGCTCTTTTGTACTGGGCTTCTGCCTGCATTGGCATGTTTTTCTGCCCACAAAGACATCTGCAGCAGTCCCAACATAGCTCCATTGAGCTTGCTCACTCCCCCTCTCTCACTCGCTCATTCCATTTCTGCCAGCGCTGCAGGCTGACCTTTTGTACTGGGCTTCTACCTGCATTGCCACTTTTTTCTGCCCACAAAGAAATCTATAGCAGTCCTGACACAGGTCCATTGAGCTAGCTCACTCCCCTTCTCTCGCTCGTTCCGTTTCTGCTGGTGCTGATTTGTACTGGGCTCTTGCCTGTGTTGCCACCTTGTTCTGCCCACAAAGCATTCCACAGCAGTCATGGTAGAGGTCTGCTGAGCTCGCTCACTCCCCCCTCTCACTCCCTCATTGTGTTTCTCCTGGCACTGCAGGCTGCCCTTTTGTACTGGGCTCCTGCCTACATTGCCACCTTCTTCTGGCGACAAAGAAATCTGCAGCAGTCACGATACAGCTCCAATGAGCTCGCTCACTCGCTCCCCCTATTTCACTCATTCGTTCTGTTTCTCCCACAGCTGCAGGCTGCCCTTTTGTACTGGGCTCCTGTGTGCATTGCTGCCTTTTTCTGCCCACAAGGAAATCCACAGCAGTCCCAAAAGAGCTTTTCCAGAGGGAAGTGGAGTGCACACTTCCATCTTGAGTCTTATTTCAGTGTTATTTCAGTCCAGACTGACAAAGCACTGCTTTTCATCAGTGCACTGTTAATACACTGCACTGACTTTCTGCTACACTGTTGTACCACTGCTCAATCTTTCTTATGTTTTGATGCAGACTGTAAAAGCACTGCAAATAATTATTAAATTTTCATGCACACTTCTTTAGCACTGTATTTCCTTCACTAATTTTTGCTGCACACTGCAGTAGTACTGCTCAATCTTTCTTATTTTTTGATGCAGACTGTAAGAGCACTGCAAATAATTATTAGATTTTCATGCACACTTCTTTAGCACTGTATTTCCATCACAAATTTTTGCTGCACACTGCAGTAGTACTGGCAACACTTTATAATTTTTATCACACTTCTTTAGCACTACATTGTCTCAGCAATCTGGTTACCCTTACTGAATTTGTCACAATGGCATTACAGTGGTATAGCAATGGCAATACTGTGGTCAGCTGAAAAATCCACAATGGTACTACCCAGTGGTACTCTGGTATCACAGTGGTGGGTGATATATAGATTTTCCTCTGTGCGTTGTTAGTGCACTGGCAAAATGGTATCCCTATGGTGTTTTTTACCATTTTCTCTGTCTCTCACACATACACTGGTAATACATGGTATCACGAAATTTTGAGATTTTTGTCAGCTCCCACAAATACTGGTACACTGGTAGCACAATGGTACTGCGTTATTTTGACATTTCAGTATTTGGTACCTCTCACAGCAACCCTAGACTCATGTGGTAGCACAGTGGTACCAGTATTAATCTCATCATACTCTGTACTCTAACGCATTGTTAAGATAAATTACATTATCAACCTCATGGAGAACAGGTCTCATTTCCATATTTGTATTTGTTCACTTGTCTTTATCTTACTGGCAATGGACTGTTATTGTTCACATAGACCAGAACATTCAAAGAGCATTTGCGATCGCTAAATGGGTAAGTGACTCTCAAACAACACTTTACACCCCAAAATCAGGGTAGGATCACAAAATGGTATCTTGAATAGCGTAATTAGTGAGTCTCCGACCAGTTGGTAAATGGATCTAAAAGATGTTGCCTCCCTAAACCAGGTAGTATCACCTCTGCCTCCTACCACTGCCCCTTTGAGCTCCCACCATCAGTAATATGACACTTCCCTTGGTGCTCAGTGGTGCTGCTGTCCATTCTGTACATCGGAAACTGTCAATAACTACCTGCCCACCCAGTCCCACCGCTCGCACCATTCATGGCCCCCACCATATGTTTACGCACTTTCCCCACAGTGGCAATTGGCACAGACACTCTGCTAACCTCTGTGACCATCTGAGGACAGAATGCCAGTTTTGCGCTCATGTGCCTACTGTATAAACAGCTATGTACAGTTAGCTCATGATTGTGAACTATCATCCATTTTGTGCCTGATCAAGGAGCTGAGAGGATGGTCTGTGCCAAATGTGGAAGGGCATCAAATATATAGAAAGGCTGGGGACCAGGGGGTAGTATTTACTGTAAGAACTAACTGGGTCATGGTGGGGACTTTCGATATACAGGGGGCAAGGACTTTCACTCAACACGTCACTGCTCACTCTATCAGGCCCTGGGCTGGCTTCCCCCATCAGCCCAATAGACCTATCTCCTGGCCAGCACAGTCAATAAGGCCATCCAAAACCAAGCTACCTCTCCACAATCCCACCTTCTTTGGCCAAAAGTGTTTGTTCTAGAGCTCTGCCTCACTGCTGGCCCCATGCTTGAGTGCCCTCTAGTCTCCACCTGTATGGGTAAATGTGCGTTCTCATCTGCAGCTCCTTTCCTTTGGAACAACCCGCCCACTCCACTTAGCACCACTGACTCTCCAGAACTCTTCCACTCTCTCCTTGGATCTCACCTTCTGTCCTCCACTACTTGCTCCTGCCCTCCCAACTTATTATCATGCCTCTACTTCCCTTCCCTCCTTTTCCTTCTTGGTCCATACCTACACTGCCATGATGCACTTTTTCCTTTACTCATCTCAGATCATGCCTAATCTGTATTACAATTTGGCTACTACTGTACCTGCTATTGTCATAAATGTTATTTATCCATTGTGCTGCAAGTTCATATATATATCTTCATATAAATATCCTGTATATTTTTATTACTGTCTATTGTATGCCTTGTCTCAGCCTCCTTTGTACTTGCTTTTATTCCTGTGCCATCCTCAATGGCCCAGGTCATGCCTGAAAATGGTTCTCAGATCAGTGCACCTACTCTGTAAACAAATGAATGAATAAATAAATAAATGGGAAACCACTGAACATCAGGCATAGTAACAATCTACTGTATACCTGCGGGGTGATTGTAGGATGGGGTAGGACTGGAGAACAGGTAAATTAAGAACCTGGACCTATGAGATAATTAGGGGAGGGGGGCCCAATGGAGACTGTTTCCCAGGAGGGCACTTTGGTGGTGTAACTCCCAGGATACATTTTGCCTGGTGCTGTAATGTGGCCTGTGCTGTAATCGGCATCAGCAACATGGCTGTCTCACCAGCATGGGTGAACCCTTTCTCCACACCCTTCTGAGTGTCAACCCTATAACAGGTTTTGGTGGCATCTGCAAAAAGACATACCTTCCCATTCAGTTCTTCTGCAATTTCACTTATGAAGACACTGAAGAGGCCCACTCCTAGTACTGAGCCCCACCCTGCACCATGCCTTTAACCAACTGCTGAAAGCTGTGTGGAGAGTCCTATCTTCTCCCCAGATGTATATAGGCAACCTTTTGGCAAAAGCCACCATGCATGCTTGAGGACCCTCTCCCTATCCCTGAAATTTCCTGCACTACCCCTACCCTGTCCCTTGCTAGGTCATTTGTCCCCAGGTGGACAATGACATCTAGCTCCCTCTCATCTCCTGCTGCCTAATGATCCACTGTATCTTCTCTCATCCCTCTAAGCCAAAGTACCTCTCAGGTATTTCACCTCCCTCTCCTTTACCCCATCCTGCTCGCAAGTCTATCCCCTAATTAAGTCCTCCACCAGCAGTTGCTTCCTACTCAGCTGGGGGCCTCTTCCTTCCTCCTTGTAACTGTGAAATGGTCCATGGACAGTGCTTTCCTTGGGGAAGGTTTCTCCAGGGGCCAAAAGGGTGGTTCAGCTGCAGGGAGAGTGGTTGGCTGGGTAGGGCTCATTTCAGATGCAGGGGGAGTGGTTAGTAAACAAAGCAGGTGAACTGAAACTCTGACAAACAAACTGGCACAGGGGCAGAAAATGCAAGCCCCAAAGAAAAGAGCACAGTGAGGGCTACAATAGATCATTTACCGGAGAAGTCTCAGGTCAGGGAACTACAGCTGAAGAGAACATAGAGAACAGGTAGGCATCAGAAAATGATGCATGGGGCAGCGGACAGACATGGATTCATGACGGCATGCATGGGAACTATGGATGCCAATGCTGGAGGGTGCAAAGGCCAGCTTAGGTAGGTGGACACTGACCTGTAGGTAGAGTGCACAGCACACAGGGACCCCTGCATCCCTGCATGCTGGACAGCAGGGAAGTGTACCATGGAGCATAGCCCCACTGCAGCACAGTAACTGATGGGGGCCCAGACACTGTGGACACAGAACTTGAATGTGACCATGGTGCACAGCACAGCCTTGAATCACTGGGACTGTGGGCAGACAGTGGCACTACAGTACTGGTACAAACCACCCACAGACAAGTAGCAACTTCCACAGGTGTGGCCCATGGAGTGTGATGTGCAAATGAAGTGCAATCACACCCGAATGCCTGAGCTGGAACCAAAGCTGGTCAGTGTTGCACAGTCCTCTGGCACAATGGAGGACAGTGTGGAAGCCATGGAGGGGCCAGGGTGCTCAACTGCAACCCCAACAACATGGACAATCTGTGAGGTGGAACCATCCAGGAAGGGAAAGTCAAAGCTAAATGTGAATGGCTACCTCCTGGTCCATGAATGGACATGCAATGAGACAGTGTACTGTTTTTTTAACATATCATATTTTTCACCTGCTGTGGCACACACTTTGGCTTGGGGAATCCAGCAACCAGCTCCACCCACCTGGAGAGCTGGGTAGCTCAAACTGCACCCAGGAGGATCAGAGACAGCCATCATGCCATCTTGCTGGAGGGCTCCCCCTCTGCCTCTACCAACCAGGACAGCCCCGGACCCTCCTCAACAGGGCTCCACCAAAGTCCTCTGGGTGGCTCAGAGCACAGCCATCAAGCTGCAAAGTCATGCCTAGTCATTTTCCTTTGATTGGCCACAGTGGCATGGATATGCAATGACATCCAGGAGCAATGTGCCGACATCTGCTGTGCTCCCCATCTAGTGTCACTGACACTAGTAGTGCCCCTGGGCATCCCCAGGGGGCTGCTACAGCACAGTGAAATTCCCCAGCCTACCCCAGGACTGGGAAAGCAGTCTATGGATGTTCGATCTCAGTCCTCCCCTGCCAACCCCTGACGGCCCAGGCTCAATCATGAACCTGGGTCACTGGTGTGGCACAAGGTATGGCATCAAGTGCCTCAACCCTCAGCACCACCGGGATGGCCTGAGACAGTGTAATGGTGCTGCCAGCACCATAAGTCCAAGTCCTGCCTCAGCCAGGCCATCACACTGCTCCAGGATGGCCAGCACCACCTAAAGAAAAAGAATGAGCACTGTCATGTTCTGGAGGTGACAGATGCTCTACCAGCACAGGTGCTGGCTGGCATCAAGTAGAAGGCACACAGCACCATGGCTAGCCCCACATAGCTACTGCAGAGTGAGGCAACTGCAGTGACCACTGAGCTGTGGCAACAGTTGCCAAGCAAGAGGGCCCTGCTGCAGATTGTGAACAGGACCCACCGCAAGGACCTCTCACCAGAACCAGTGACACTGGCTGACCTCACTATCCCCAAGCAGCTACAGATGGTGACTGGATGGCCATGGTACAGCAGGATCACTGGCAGCACCACCCACAATGTCCTTCTATTCACCACAGAGGACAACATCAGGAACCTGGCACAGGCACCCTTCTGGATGATGGATGGTACATTCAAGACCGTGCCACATCTGTTCACTCATTGTACACCATCCATGCACCCATGGGGATGGGCCCTAACAACCTCATTATGTCATTGGTATATACACTGATGATGACAAAGAGCTTGCAATGTTACTGCACCTTGTTCCAGGAGCTGAATAAATATGCCAGTATATAGTCCTGCACCCTCAAACCACCTACGATCATCACTGCCTTTGAGCAGGCTGTGATCAATGCCTGTAAGATGGAATTTCCACAAGCCATAAACAAGGGATGCCTGTTCCACTTTGGGTGGATTGTGTGGCAAAAGGTCCAGAGCTTTGGTCTTGCAACACAATACAGAAGTGACCCAGACTTCAGCCTGAAGATCCATGAACTTTTGACCCTCGTCCATCTCCTGGCACAGGACATTCCAGCAGCATTCAGCCTCCTGAAGTCAACCATTCTACCCAATGCCACCACTCTCTTCTATTGTTTTGAGCAGACACATGTGCTGGGCAGGATATGGCTGTACAGGAGGGTGACCAAGGTGACTACGAGATATGACCCCATGTTCACACTCGGCTGTGGTTGGTTGCTGATCTCAATGAGCGAGGGATACTATGGACCCAAAGCAATGTCGAGACCTGGCACTGCCATCTCCATGCCCTGCTCGGGAAGGTGCATGTAGCGGTCATGATGATGCTAGCAGAGCTCCACAGGTAACAGCAATGGACCTATGTCACCAGGGAAGGCATTTGTTGTGGACTGCCATGGACACCACCCAAGAAGAGCTATGAGGAGTGGATAAGGATGGTACTATCATCCAAGGACAAGGGCAAGCTGCTGAAGTTCCTCTGTGGCATGGCACCCAGCACCACCCTGTAGGGTTTCCATGGTGACTTGGCACCTGACAGTTGTACACTCACAGTACAAATCATGCACAGCCACCAGGTTGCCACTGTGGCCCCCTACTGTTGAATAAAGTTTCACCCCCACATTTAACATGCACCCAACCTGGTGGTGATGTCTCACCACAACACTGCTGGGTATCGCCAAGCAGCCCACTGCACACTGCCACATCTGCACAGTGTGTCGCATGTCGCACAGGCCTGACTCTGTGTGAGTCCCCCCAAAATCCTTTCAGCTGTTCATGTGTGCCACACATTGCACAGATCTGAAGCTATGTGAGTGCCCACCAATCCTTCCAGCTGTGCAACTGTGTGGTAACAGCATTCCCGCAATGGACCCTTGTGGAACCCCCCACAACACACCTTGTAGCCTTCATGCCACAATGGGCTCCTGTGGCACAGCCCCCCCCAAACACCTCCAGACTTTTTTCTGTGTGGTTACTGCAGGCCCATAGTGGGCTAGCATGACATGGCCACATGCACACATTGCACGGTTGGTGTGATGGCATGCTGCTCTGTGTCATGGCATCCACATGTGGTGTTGCTGTGGACCATTTCCTGGTGCAGCTATCCATGCTCTCACTGTGCTGCTCTGCTGTGTGCCTGCAGTGTCATGCACGCACTGACCAACAGGCATGGTACTCCAATTCTTTCATGCATGCCCAGCTGGCTGGCTGTCAGCTGACATAATCATACATGCAGGGATGCATGGACAATCCGCCATGCTGCCTGGGATGGCTGGTCAACACACTGGGGCATGCATGGCTATTTGTTTCTTCCCTGTCCCATGGATAGTGAGACAGTCATCCTTACCGGGGGGTCTGTGATCAGGTCAGTGTGTCCTCGGAGGGTGCACCACATAGGGGGTGGGTGTTTTCACATCGTTCGTGCTGTTCTGTAGTGGCTCAGGTCCTGGGATGGGTGACGTAGGTCGGGATTGGGTGCTTCATGTGTTTGTGGAAAATCCACTCAACAGCTGCACAGCATCCCAACCTTCTCTGGCCTAACAGTGTTTCAGGCGCTGTCCTAGGTCAGACCACTGTGTGTTGGGCTGCTGGGGCTGTTGGGTTGTTACGTGTGGGATGCAGCATGTCAGACTAATAAGCTTTGGGAATATAAATTGGAACCTAGTGGGGCAGGGTTTTCTATTTGCAAGGAGAGGGGTCAGTGGTGGGATGGGCAACTGGTATGTGGGCAAGATGGGTAGTCTGGGTGGGTCCAGCTGCAGAAAGAGTTGTTATCTAGAGGGTGCTGGTCCAGCTGTAAGGAGGGTGCTTTGTTTGGTGAGACTGTGAGGTTGGTCCAGCTGCAGGGAGGTGGTCTACTGAGATGGGGAGGCAGGTCTGGGGGGTTACATCTGCAGGGGGATCATGTCTGAGGGTAGGAAGGATGGCCTGGAGCAGCCAGCTACAGGGTGGGTGATAGTTGATGGGGAGAGGTTGGTTTGGGGCTTGTAGGGTGGACTAGCTGCAGGCAAGGTACACAACTTGGGAGAGGTCTATTGGGATGTTTATACGGTTGTCCAGCTGGGTGGTCATCTGGGCAGGGGGTGTTCAAGATGTGAGTGGTCATGGGGGGTGGAGGCCCAAAGCGCTGTACTTGGGAACCCTCACTGAAGTCAAAAACTAAATTTAGTATTAAAGCATTCATTAATTTGCCTTCAAAGACTAATTTTAGTCATTTTTAATAATCTTTAATCATGATTCAAACATACAACAACTAAGAATACTAAATTCTAAGAATTATTTCAGCAGACTAGTTGTTCAAGAGTAGGTTATTGCTAAATGAGGATTAGAAATAGATCTGCAATGCTTTTAAAAGTACATTTTTTTTAATACAACTGAATCATAAATGAAGATTATAGTCAGTGGAGTAGTTTTAGGATTTAAATTAGCCAATCAAGGCTGGGTACATTACCTTGCATTTCAGTTCTACTAACCAAGGAGACAGATAAACAACCAGCAACACCAATGAATTTTAGAAGGTAAGCAATAATAAAATCACAGGATTTTACCTGAAATAATATGGTGCAAAAAAGTTAGCAGTGTCCTTTAAAAGTCTATTCTAAACTTCATTTCCCATAAGTCTACTCAGTTAGAGTCCTACATTTCCCAGCTCTCTTCCTGTCTGTGTGCAGTCTGATGAAACTGCACGAGCGCTCCGTGGTCTCCATTTTTGAACAACTGAGGTTCCCTACAGCTAAGATTTACATGTTAAGGTAAGAGCTTATGTTTAAAAAGTACATCTTTTTAACTCTCTGAAATGTTAAATACAGTAAAGGAATTATCACTCAGGTGTTTTTTTTTTCAAAATGAAATGCTGTGCAAGTTTCACCATCAATGTTTTGTCTTGAAAACATTTTTCCTTCTCTGAACTCTTGGCTAAATTTTGAAATGCACATTTTATTTTCAATCAACCCCTCCCCCCCTTTAAAGTGTTTAGGACGCATTGTGCCTCTAGATTACTTGTTATTTGTGGAATTTTTGCTGATTTAGGTACTTTAAAGTAGTGTTGGTGGTGATGGGGGCAGGAGAATGAACAGCAGGAAGATTATATAACTGAGCAAATTCAGAATGCATAGGGAAAAGGTTACAACTTTTTTAATTTGAGAAAATCTGGAGTTACCTGCAGATAAAGGAAGAATTATTTACTGCAGATATTTGAGTGTGTTTGTGGGAGAACTGTTTTTTTGTGTTTAATATTTGTATTTAACAGTTGCATGTGTTAATCCATTTTGTAATCTGGGGATCAGTTAATTTTTTTTTTCTTTTGCTGAAGACTGCATTCATTTATATTTTATGTTTATTTTATTTTGTTTTTGTTGACCGGCTAAGTGCACTAGGCAGATTCTTGCCTATTTTCAGGCACGACCCAGAGGGAGAGGGAGAGGAATACAGATGAAAGCCAACTGACATTGAACCAGATTAAGCTGTTGGTGGTATTTTTAGTGAATTGGGGGGATATTTGGCCAGGGCACCTAAGAAAATTCCCCTGCTTTTTTCGAGAAGTGCCATGGGATCTTTAACATCCACTTGAGCTACCACCAGAACAGGCAGATGGGACCTCGATTTAACATCTCATCTGAAAGACAGTGCCTGAGGAGTGCAGTCATCCCCCTCATGCTGCACTACAGCATCAGTATTGGGATATTAACATAAGTGCCTGGTATGGGAATAGAACCCACTGCCTTCTGATCTCACAGCCTTGGAGGCGAGTGTGCTACCTGCTGAGCCACTGGCACAGCAAATGCAATATGTTAGTGTCACATTTTTTTTTTAATACTACAGTTCTGCTCAGGATGGTGGGTGTTTCCAGCTGTTGGAAAGGGTGTCCAGCTCTATGGAGGTTACTCAACCTGCAGAGGGGAGGGAGGCTAGTCTGTAGGTGGGAATTAACCCTGGGGTCCAGCTGCAGGGAGGATTGTCTGCTGGGGGAGGCTAGTCCAGGGCATGAAAGAGTGAGCCAGCAGCAGGAGGTGGCTGGTGGTGGTGGTGGGGCTAGTTCTAAGGTTGGAAGTGAGGTCTAGTTACAGGTGGGTGTGGTTGGATGGTGAGGCTGGTATGGGGCTTCTGGTGGATCTAGCTGTAGGTTGAGTGGTTAGGTGGGGGACTGCTTGTCCATGGGCTTGGAGGGACAGCTTCCGATATGTGGTCTGTTAGAGTGGAGGTTTGGGGTGGTGCTCCGGCTACATGGAGGTTGTATAGAATGTAGTTGGAGGCTGGTCCAGATGTAGGGAGGGTGGGTGGCTGGGTAAGCATCTGACCCAGAGCCTGTGTGGTGTTCTAGTTCCAGTACTCATTATGTGAAAGGCTGGGGCTAGAAGGGTTGTCCAGCTGCATGGAGGATAGTCTGGTGCCTGGAAGGGTGATCTAGCAGAGAGGAGGGTGGTTGACTATTTTGAGGGGGTGGACGAGGCTAAAGAGATTGATCAGCCTAGGAGGGATCCAAAGTAGCAAAATTAATTAGAAACTGGTTAACATGTGTGCCCTTCAGCTTTACAGTAGTGCTATGACCTGCAGCGGAGGTGACCTTTGTTCAGGAATGAGCTCGCGTCAGGGGCTCTCTGGGAAGAGGATCAACTGTTATACAAGAGGCTCTCTTCTGGGGAAGGAAGACAGCCAGCTTAGCTGTAGTACTGCCAACTGAATGACCACAAGTGGCAGTGCAGGTGGGAGCAGCCCATGGGTGGGAAGACATTGACTGGTGCAGTGCCACACATGTCTGTGCATGTGTTTGTGCCTGTGCAGCTTATGTCTTGGGGATGGAAGAACATGCAAGCGTATCCTGACTATCTAGGCAGCTGCTCCTTATAGTTGATTCATTCTATGGTAGGAGCAAGTCTGCAGATGCCAGAGTGATGGTGTGGTAGCTGAACAGAAGGGGTGACCAGAAATGCAGGTTGAAAAGCGGAGTAGTAGTTGGGGTGGGTGTTAGGTGTCAGAGGCGATGGTTAATGGCACTTATTACAGTGATGGGACAGTAGAGCAGCTCCAGCTCAGTATCGTGCTGCAGATCCTCTTCAGTGTCTTCATAAGTGACATTGCAGAAAAACTGGCAAAGAAGGGAATGCCTTTTTGCAGACAATACCAAAATTTGTAGGGTGGGCACTAATAAAGGAGCAGAGTGCATGCACATGCCTCTTGGAGAAACTCAAAAAGTGGTCAAGATTGGGGCAGTTGGGGTTCAATGACAAAGTGCAGAATTGTGCACCTAGGGCATAGGATACCAGGATCTGCTTTATAGGGTTGGTACTGATGATCACTAAGCAGGGGGGGTCCTTGGAGTTATTATGATCTTAAAGAGACTTGCCAAGATACTGCCCTGCACTATATCCATCGGTGCCTTGCTGCCAGAAGACCTCTAAGGACGTTAATATGTCCCTAATTTATAAGCTTTTAGAGTTCTGTCCTCAAAAAATATGCAAACTAGGTCCCAAGGACTTCCTGTTTTTTTCTGCTGCACAAGCTCCACCCCATGCTCACTAGCTTGGGATGACGAGATGCCAGTAAGGACATGTAGAGCACTCCATTATATGTAATGGGCGGCAGCATTTCTATTGATTTTTAAACTATATAGTGGCTACCTGGCAGTCAAAATGTGGGCACTGTTCAACTAGCAAGGGCCTTGTTACTTGACTGATGCCCACGTTTCATTGCCAGGTGGTCACTAGATCATTTAAAATCAATAGAAAAGCTGCTGCACATTACAGATAAAGACGAGCACCCTCCGCACTCTCACTGGCATCTCGTCATCCTGCTAGTGAGTGTGGGAGCAGAGCTGGGGCAGCAGCAAGCAACTGGGAAGTTCTTGGGACCTGGTTTGTATATTTTTATGAGGGACAGAACTTTTAGCGCTTAAGAATTTGGACATATTAACTTCTGCAGGGTCTTCTGCAGCAGGCACCGATGGATATGATTGCATGGGCCGACTCAGTTACCTTGGTGAGTGAGTCTCTTTAAAGTTGCTGGGCTGTGTGACAAAGCAGTGGGTAGGCTAGAAGGATGCTGGGGCTGCATAGGGAGGGGTACTTCAGCAGGAGGAGGGAGGTGGTGGTGCAAGTAATCCCTTATTAGTGAGATCAACTAAAATTCTCATCCACAGCACCTCTCAGACCCCATAACAGATAGAAACCATTACAACTGTGGGTGGTACAGTGTGTCCACACTGCCATTGGTGTCCATTTCGGACCAGCACCACTGGCCTCCACACTTTGGGAGGTGGGCGTCGGTCTGCAAGTGACTTGATCCCACAATGTAGCCTCGTGACTGCACTGGGCGACTAGTGCCATGTTCCAAACTATGCTCAGTAACGCTATCAGGATATGTTCTGAGTTTCGATAACCATTGTTGAAACCACCTCATGTAGTTTCAACAACGGTTACGAAAACGCCTTCTGTAACATTACAGGTGTAAACGCAAACCATTGCGGTAACGGTTTGGGCACTCTGTAATGTTACAGAGGGGTAGTGTGGACATAGCCTAAGAGTACTGTGTCCAGGTTTGGAGGCTGCACCTTAGAAAGGCCATAGGGTGGAGGCAGTATAAAGGGCAACTAAAATTGTACATGGGCCATGGCAAAAGCCCTGTGAGGAGACTGGGATCTCAACATATAAACCCTGAAAGAGAGGGGACATGATGGAGACCCTCACAAGTACCTTACAAGGATGAACAGGGTACTTTGGGAGGTCCTAAATAGGAAAAGGACCATGGGGCATGTGATGAAGCCAGGTGGGGGGGTAGATGATGGATGTGGGGAATTATTACTTCACTGAAAGGTAGTAGACACCTGGAACAGACTGACAGCATTATAGTGCTGGAGGTCAGGAGTGAAATGTGGTGGGGTGCTTAAAACATGTGTGGTATATAGACATAGGGAAATCTCAGTAAATAAGCAGGAAGAAGGAGGGCCATAAGGGCCACAAGAGACCATTTAGAGTTTACAGAGAAGGACTTCACAGGAGCCTGTGGTTGCAGTTGTAGCGAGGTCTGGAAACCAGAGCAGGAGTGTGACCTAGAGGTGTGACCTAGAGTGAGGGCACATCAGCAGTGGGGTTTGCAAGCATGCAGTTTAAGGAAAAATATCTGACAGTTTCTATGTGCTGGGGGAGCTCTGGTGGCAGTTGTAGTGAGGTGGGGAAACCAGAGTGGAAGAGTAAAAGTGAGGGCTTATCAGTTTTTGAGGAAGCAGTAAAAAAAAAGTCTGTTTTTTATATCGAGAGGTGTGGCGAGGACACGGCAACAGAGCAGAGGAGGTGTGACAGCTGGAGCACAGCTGGAACAAGCAGTTGAAAAGGTTTGGTAGAAAAGCAAAAAAAAAAAACTGTTAAACGAAATAGCTGTCCCTGTATGATAGTGGGAAGAATGGGAGAGGTATGACTAAATGGCAGGTGGGTGGCTGAGGGCCGGGCAACCTGGAAGAAACAAAACTAAAGGCAAGACACCAGTAAGCAGTGTCAAACAAGCGGGGATGGGGATGGATGTGACGCAGTCCACTATGCACATTATCGAGGATGGCGTAATAAATATATGTGTAAATGTAATTCTGCATGTATACACGTACATGCCTCTAATAAAATGGATTTATCACACTCCATTTATGTCCACTCCTATTGCATAAATTTACTTAATATTTATAACCCATCAGGGCTCTTTCTCTTTAGTGCTCTGTGTTTTTTAATTGTGAGCTGTCCTGGACCTTATGCTGTTCTTTTCCTCCCCCAAATCCTTTTGTTAGCCCCTGGTACTTTGGCATTAGCTGCTGTGCGACTCTATTGTATGCAGTGCTTGCTGCTTTCATGGTCCCGTCAGGGAGCCGCTGATTTCCCTTGTTTGCCTCCACACACAGCTACTTTTAAGTCAAGTTCAGGCATTGCCTTCAGCTGCACTGTGGATTTTCCTTTGTGGTCCCTATCTTGTGCATTTGCTCTCCCAGTCCCTTTCTACCAGGCCTCAAGGGACCTGCAGTCTGCCACCATGTGAAGCCTTCTTCCTGCCACCCTACTGCTGGCTGCCCACCCTCCAGACCACTCTTATCCCCTGCCCACGGGGAACTCTTCACATGCCACTTTGTGGCTGATTGGGTAGAGGAGGGATATTTCCTCTAGTCTCTTCCCCTCCCAAGAATATCCCATCTTCATTCCCACAGCTGGTTGCCATGGAGCAGGTTACAGCCTGAGCTCTGTGAGCTGGAATCATAGACACATAGACCTTGACATGGATAAGGGACTGCTTGGCCCACCTTAGCCTGGGCCCATTTCCTGCTCTAGTGGATAAAGCAGCAGATCCTAGTTATCCAACAGCTGACTTCCTCCTACTCACTAATAGAATTGGTTCATGTCTGTCCCATGTATTCTTGAAGTCCCCACTATTTTTGACCCACAACCTCCTTAGGAAGGCCATTCCATGTGTTCACCACTTCTCTGTGAAAAAATACTTCTTCTTGTTGCCCTGAGCCATCCCTTCTATCTTCAATCTGCCCTTGTTCTTGCGCATCTCTTTTTCTGAAAGATGCTACTCTCTTGGACTTTGTTGATTCCTTGAGGTGCTTGAATTTTCTATCCTGTCCCCTGCACCTTTTCCCTTTCAAGGGCGCACATATTCAGCTTGTCTCTCTTTGTATGGCTTGTGCAGACTCTTCGCATTTTAGTTGCCTCTCTGGGCTGGCAGTTGAAAGTGCCTGACATTACTGTCACCGCAGTTCAGTAGCACTAATGGGCTGCCTAGTAACAGTCAGTAGTATTTCTGGTCAGCAGTTTTCTGAACAAATTTCCTGCCCAAGTTACATGCTAGCTCCAGGGCTCAAGGACATCACCCCCACATTAGGTTCCAGGAAAGATAATATAAAAAAATAAATTGCCATAGTCCATGAGGGAGTGACCCATTATATCAGCCAGAGCTATGAATTCTTTCAAACCACTGGCCTCCTGGGACAACTCAAGACTCCTGAACCACCAGTGTCCCCTTTTTAAATAATATAGGAGCCACTAGCCCAAATGCATTCTCACCTGCCCATCTGGACTACTTCTTAAATTTATTGGCTAACTGCAGGTCACCTAGAGGGCTTAAGGGGTTTTGCAGAGTCCCAAATACTTTTTTTCTTTTCTTAGCTGTCTGCATTTTTTATTCCATCTCTAGTTTTTACTTTGACCTAGTTTGTCTTTCCTCTGAAACTCTCTTCCTTTACTCCTGTAGTTATATACCATTTTTTGTATCTCTACTTTTGCTACTATAACTTCCCATACTGATCTATTTTCCCTATTTCTACAGGGTCTGGCCAAACATACCAATCAGATAAGTATCTTTGTTTAATTCTAACACTCAATCTCTCCTCTAGCACCTCCGACCCTTTGTCCTTCTAACTTTCTCTGTTCTTCCCTTTCAGGTCCAACTAGAATACTCCCAAACCAAGGACACCCCAACTCTGGACTCCCCTACTCTGATGGAACAGTTGGTCCTAATTACTTAACTGCCTTAGGATCATGGAGAAATCTGGTGACAGAAAAGGACTATTTTGCCAGCGTGGTCTGCCCCTTACCCCCACCCCAATTATCATCTTTGTTAAGAGACACCCCACTCTGCCCACTGGTCAGCTCCTGGTGTCTGTCCCATGTACCCTTTAACTTTTCACCATTTTTGCTCACACCTCCTTCTTCCTGTAGTAGTCAGTTCCTGACTCTACCACCTTCTCAGTGATGTAATGCCCCCTCACAGTGCCCCTAAACCTTCTCTAACTTAATTTATGATCCTTGTTCGCACTTATTTCTTGTAAATAAGCTTCCCACTCCTCACCTTACCAGTCTCCAGCGGGTACAGATGTGATCTCCACCTCTCCTCATAGGGCTGCTGCACACATCTTGTTGTCCTTGTTGAACCTCTTTCTAATCCTGGTTTATCCTTGTAGGTGAGGCCCAGAACTAAACCTCATATTCCAGGTGAGGACCACCATGATTTATAAAGGCGATCAGTACCTTCTTTCTGTTTTATACCCTCTGTATGCACACCTGTATTCTATTCACTTTGCCCACCACTGTGCTGTACTGGTTCTCCACCTAAGGTTATCTGAATTATAATCCCCAGATCTCTGTCCTGCTGAGTTTCCCCCTTGGTGTGTAAATGGTTTGCGGTTATTACACCCATGTGCTTTGCTGCACTTTTTGGCATTAAATTTCAGCTGCCAAGTTCACCACCCTCCAGAATCTTTAGACCTCCCTCACTGCTCTAATTTCCTACCAGGGTGTTCATCCTATTGCAGATTTTGGATTATCTCAAATAGGTACACCTCCTGGCAGTTCCTCCGCTTATATCTAGTATACTAGTGTCAGCAGAATAGGTTGGTGGTCTGTTGTGTCTGCTCGGAGCCAGCCCCAATGGGTTCCTCCAGCCCCAGAGAGGGTCATCTCTATTCTTCAGTTTACCCTAACCTGTCCCCCTCTGAAGCCCTCCACTGTACCTCCTCCACCAGATTCTTGACAGTATTCCAGGCTCCACCACCTCAATGAAATAAGGTCTCTGCATGCACCCATGTATTTTCCCTCCCAGCTTCCACCTATGCCTGGGTTGTTTCCCACCTCCTTAGTCTTTAACATCCTTGGCACTTCCCCTGTTTATTCCTTTTGTATATATTCCAGTTGACCCCTACTTCATGTCCCCCATCTCCCTCTCTCTGTAATGTAGCCCAAGCTCTTCCAGTCTTCCTCATGGCCTTCTCCCATGCTCTGAAGACTTGGCGTTCCCTCTGACACTCTCCAGCAGTGTTGGCCATCCTTGAGGTGAGGTCCTGAACTGCATGCAGTCCTGAGATGTGGTCTACGGTATTATACAGAGGGAAGACTCCTCCTTCCTGACGTAATCCTGGCTAGCAGTATCCGGGCTGGCCAGTTCTTCTGCAATTTTAGCTATCATTTTGATGTCTCCACCACCCCTAGATCCTCTCACTGTGGCTTGCAGTATGACCTCTGGTGTATACATGGTCTGGTTTTGACCAGATGGCACCCAACATTTCTGCATTAAACTCAGCCCCACTATTTTGACCACCCCTCCAGGTATCCAGGTCCCTCTGACTGTCTCTTTCTTCGGGCCCCCATCCGCTAGTGCCCTAGTTTTGTAACCGCAAAGAGACTCATCCTATTTCACCTCCCATATCCAAGACATTGATTATTGAACAGGTGTGGCCCAGTACTGAACCTGGGGACCCCATCATGACTTGGGCAGAGACTACCCACCATCTCCTCTGTATTTGGGTTTGTTAGCCTATTTTCTACCCATCTGAGCAACTGTCCTCTCACCCCATCCCCTAATCTGAGCACTTCCCACCCAGCTTTATTAGCAGCCCATTTTTACCAATCAAATTTACTGAAATCCAGGTATAGACGCCCGGGTTATGCCAGTCCAGGTCCCAGTCATAAAATTCTATGGGGTTTCAACATGATCTCCTGGGATGAAACCATAATGTTTGTCCAGTTGCCCTAACCTTCCAGCTGGCCTTGAGCCTATCTTGATAATGCCCTGTATTATTTTGTCCATTACAGATATTCGCTGACAGGCCTATAATCTGATCTCCTCCTCTAGACCCCATTTGTGTATGGGCACCACATGAGCCACCTCCAGTCTTGAAGCACCCATCCTGTCAGCAGAGAGGTGTTAGAGTGTTGCCAGTGAGCTAGTCATCAGCCAATCCTTCATAACCCTCAGATGCAGCCATCTGGCTCCAGTGCCATATCAGTTTTTAGTGTCTGAAGGCCTTCAATTTTCCACTGAGATTTCTCCTCCCAGCCCACCCCTCATTTAACCACCCATCTCTTCTAGACTTGGCTCATCCTGTACCCCAACTCTTTAGTCCTCTGACTCCATCTGACCTTCCTCAACTCTGTTGGCTCCCTTCCTCCCATTGGCTGAAGGATCTCGCCTCCCTCCACATAAATATCACATAGTACCATTTAGCACTTCACTGATTCTGCCTCTGAGTCCATCCTCCTCGTCCTAATCACTGATCTGTGCCTTTCTTTCTTCTTCCTGTGTATCATAGAACCCTTCCCCCTTTGATATCCCTAGCCAGGTTTTGCCCTCCTCACCTTGGCCCTCACTACTGTGGGACCCTCTAGCCACCCAACCTGGCCCCTCCTATCCCCCAAACACTTAAAACATGCATAAGCTGCCTTTATCCTCTCCACCTCCTGCACTTCCTGGTCCACCAACGGGTTTGTTGGTTTTACCATGTTTACGCTTACCTTGTACAGGAGTTAGTAGTCCTGCACTTCTCTTACTGGCTCTCACAAGTTGCCAGATCCATGTCCGTTTAATCTTGTCCAAGCTCCTGTAGAATCCTTCCATGCCCATAAGTCCGCTTCCCTTGAATCCACTTAACTACTGTATTAGGAATGTTATCCACCCCCGCCAGATACAGCAGAATTAGACTGTTGTGTGATCACCACCTGCCAGCGGGCTGTAACTTCCAGTCCTTTTATCTGGTCATCACTGTCTGCTAGGACAACATCCAGTATCCGCCTCCCAGTAGGTCCTCACCTGCTGGACCAGGAAGGCATATTAGAACACATCCATCAGTCTCTGTTCCTTGCCAGAGGATGCCAGGTGTCCCAGTTCCCCAGCATATTAAGGTCACCTGTGATCACCACCATACCCTTCCACGGTCATGCTTCCCTTGATGTTCTCAACTAGTTTGTTCTCCAGCTCTTTCCATTGTTGTGTGTCTGTACACCACCCTATTTTCAATCTTTACCTCCCTCTTTGTAGGGTTACCTAGATCTCTCCCCCCTCCACATCCTCCTCCACTCCTCTAACCACTGTCATTTTTGACTATCAGTGATACACCCCCCTTCCTCTCCTCTATCCTTCCTGAATATTTTGTAACCCACCAAATTTAGGTCCCAATTCGCTTCTGAGGCTCATGTCTCATCAATTGCTGCCACATCCACTGATCCTCAACTAGCATCACCTGAGCTTGGGCATTTTGTTGCCCATGCCCTAGCTTTGATGTGGGCTGTCCCACCGACCCCTCTCCCCCAACTCCTGCACAGATTGCCCCCACCCAGATCTCCTGGTGCTCTTTCTGGCTGGTATCCCAGATCCCACCCAGGCCCTTCTACTGCTTTCCTCCTGCCTCCCTGCAAGTTCTGCATCCTTCACCCCATCTGCTGTGTTCCCTACCTCCATCTTCCCTCCCTTATTTCATCTATTTCTCCTGCTCCCAAAGCTGCCTATCTAGAGTATTCTTATCCTTGGTTGACTTCTAACCTGATGCTTGCCTAATCTTAGTCCTCCTCCTCCCACCCTGGTTTCACTTTTGCACCTCCATCCTCCCACCTCCTCCCACCTAGGCTAGTGTCTCTTCCCCCTCCCCCTTCTGTGGATCTGTCCTCTCCCACTCCCATCTTCCTAGCTTTCTGACCAACCCTCTGTCTGCCTGCTCCTTTCTCCCACCAGGCTTTCCACTCATCTCCTAGATATAGTGGGGCTTAATCATTAGTAAGGGATGCTTGTCTCGATTTGCTCTCTCCTGTCCTCTCCTTCTGGTCGCCACCTCCTATGAAGATTTCCAGACATTGCTTGTTTTGTGTCTCACCCCTCCTGAGTAACCATATGATCTCTTGGTCTGCCTGTCTCTGGTTATGCTATGTGACTCCATGTGTCTCTGAGGTCCTTCCACACCTTTCCTCCTCACTCTCCTTCCCAGCGCCTTCTGCTCTCTACTCCTCCCAAGACCTGCTAACTGAAAACGCACTCTAATTTCTTGGTTTTACCTAAAGTCAATTTGATGATTAAACATTTCCATCCAGACTCAAATGGAGTGATTCGAAGTTCCATAACCTCAAGGTGCTCCTTATAATAAATAACAAGGCCTCTACCCTTCTTCCTAAATAATTCCTTATGTAATGGACTATAACCTGCTATTAACAGCAGGCCATCATCAGTTCTTGGGTTCAGCCATGACTCTGTGATTAACATTATGTCTGAATCATAAGCCAAATTCTAGGCTTCCCATTCTTGTTTTTTTTGTAACAGGCTACATATATTTAAGTGTACCAATCTCAATCCCAGTGTATCAAATCATTTGTCACAATCTCCATTTTGTGGAGGTCCTGGACTGACTTCAACATTACCTGATTAACAAAGTTTATTTGGAAATCAGGCATGCTGGGTTTGTGTAGATTACAAATAAATACAGGTGAGCACCCAGACTTCTCATTTCTCATTTTGTTAGAAGCCCAAGGGCCACCAGTCTCATGTCTCCTATTAATTTGGTATGTAACAAGTCAACATTTAACCTGCTGTCATAGTTGCTATTTTTTTCCCACCCATACAGGTTTCTGTAGAGAACAATCAATCATACAGAAAACAGCTACGCATAGCACAAAACAGGCAATACCTTTGTTCAACATTGTTATGTAAGCAAAATCCCACACCTTAAGACTGAGTTAAATAAAGGAAAAACAGGTGTGCCAATAAACAGCAGTAAATTGACTAAAGAAAATAAATCGAATAATAGGGAAAGCTTTACCAAGCTAAATTATAACTAGTTGACTTTAAGTACAATAAATACAAAACCTTGTAATTATGTAAACCTATCTAATCTCTTAAGCTGATCACCACGTAAATTTATAAAACAATAACTACATAATATAAGAAATGTAAGAATGAATATAATAGCAATGATCCTAAACATTTAATAATTACTATGTATTTGTGGCAGATTAAAAGAAACCTCAATAATGTTAAAAATTTGAAGGACAAGTTAAATATAAGCATGGAATTTCTCATTTTAAATATTCGACTGTCAGTTTTAAACCCTGTTCCCTAGAGCTAACCACATTTGAAAAGGACAACTGCACAGCTTATTACAGTTTGACCTGAAAACTTTTAGAGATGTCCTTTCTGTGACGTCACCCACTCTGCTCGTACCATGAGCAGCATGAGCCTTTTATGTATGTCTGCCCCTCCTCCTCCACTAACGCTTCAGCAGCTGGTCTCTTCCTCCCTGAGTCAGATTTCCCATGAGATAGAAAAGTTCACCGGCAACCGGAACACCAGAAAAAGCACAGTCTCACAGGATCAGTAAGAAGAGGGGAGCATTGGTAATCAGTAATACAGGCTGCAAAGTTCAGATGTAGTGAAAGCAGAAGGCTTTCCAGAAGTAGCGGTGGTGGTGTTAGCATACCTGTGAGTGGCACAAGACTTTTATGTGTGTCTGCCCTCCTCCTCTGCTGACTCTTCAGCAGCTAGTCTCCTCCTCCCAGAGTCGGGTTTCCTCAAGATAGAAAAGTTCACCAGCAACGGACACCAGAAAAACAACACAGTCTCACAGGGTCAGTAAGCAGAGGGGATCGGGGAGCATTGGCACAACGTTCAGTAATACAGGCTGCAAAGTTCAGATGTAATGAAAGCAGCAGGCTTTCCAGAAGTAGCAGTGGTGGTGGTGTTAGTGTTTATGAAATGTAATTGCTTTTATGAAATCTGCTAATTGGGAGTTAATTTTAAATGAGTTTCAACTTGAGTTTTATTGTTGTTCTTATTTTTTATATGAATACAACTTTTACCTACCTACCTTTTTCATATTTATGGTTGACTGTAAACAGGCAAACCCTAACATTTAGTGCACATTTAAAACAAATGCTGATGCAGCCAGTAGAGCCAACAAATTGAGCTGTTGTTAAGAACATGTAAGAAGTAAGTTGCTTTTAGAGAAGCTGTACTTAACCATTTGTATACTGCTTCTTATGATGCTGATCAATTTCACTATGATTTTACTATTTTATTTTGCTTTCAGGCTAACACTGATAATTGATATTACTAAAAATAATTGCCAGGTAGGTTGCTGACAGTGAAAATTAACACATTGTACTTGTATAATGCCATTTGTAATATAATCTGGCAATAATAAGTTATGTTTGCCAATGATTCATACTATTGGTCCATTAGTCACAGTTCTGGTAAACATGGGGAGAATTAAGGCAGATGTGAATTAATTAAGAATTAATGTGTGGGCCCCATATTCAGAGCCATATTTTGTTAACCAGTTAAATAGCACTGGGCCACGTGGTCTTTATAGAGGCTTTACCCTGGACAAATATATAGCAATACATACTGTATATGTACACAATTAGTGCAATTAAAACATTTGCATATAAAATATACACATTGAGTTAATCACAATGCAGCACATTATATACAAGTTCAAGCCTAATGTAAGGTGAAAAACAGGAACATCGAGCCTCAGCCTGAAGATCCCTTTGAGTTGAGTTTAGCTTGTTGCATAGTTCATGCTTTTCTTGTATCCAGTTAGATCTTGTTCCATGTTTGACAACTCAGTATTTAGATGTTTTTTCAGTTTTTAAAAAACTTACACAATGGTATAGGCAGTAACAGCACACTATCAGACCTCAGAGATTTAAAGCTATTTTGTGGGACAAACAGACCTGCTGAAGGCGTATCCCCTCCCTTTTTAATAACCTTAAACACAAAACAACTTTGGCATAATTTGTCCCTGTTTTCAATGGGCAACCAATTTAATTTCTTCTAAAGTATACAGTGGTGTTGTCAGAGCAATATTCAGCCAGTTTGCACACTAACAGAGTGTAAAAATTACAGAATATTGACCATGTCAGCTTAGCACTAAATGGAAATTTGCTGCAACAACACAACCCAAGTCTGCATACAGCTCACAGGAGAAAGGGTTACCAAAATGAGATTTCACAAGGCTCCAGTAGGCCATTTGAAAAAAAAGCAGAAATTGTGCCTATATTTTTTATTCTATTTTTAGATTGCTCCATATTTCCTGTCTTGTACAATATTGTTTGTCCTGCCGGCCCCATGGTGCTGAGGGTTGAGGTACTAGATGTCACACCTCACACTGCAGTGACTCAGGTACAGTTATGAGCCCAGGTTGTTGGCTGTCTGGGGGAGGGCTGAATTGAGCCACCAATAGGCAGCTCTCCTCTCTCTGAAGAAGGGTGGACACTGATCCGACTAACAGACAGTGTCAGGAGAGGAGAAGGCTGTCAGGTGCTTGGCAGATAAAGCCTCCAAAAGGCATCCTGCCTGGACCTTTTCCTGTGCACGGCATCCACAGGGGTGGGTTTAGAGCTAAGTAGTCACTACAAGCAACCACGAAAACCCCAAAGCCCCCACCATCAAGCAGTGTGACCCGCATAACAGGGGTGAAAGAGATGGAGACAGGAAGCTGCCTCTGCTCCAGGGCCAGTGGAGGAGTAAAAGAAGAAAAAAGATGATATAATATTGTTCATTATAATTTTCAGTCTGCTTTAGAACTTTTCTTTACATAAAAAAAAAAACACTCCTTCTTAATGGTCTTGATCCAAGTTGTCCTCAGTATTATCTGCTGCTTTTGAATCCCATTGTTTAACATTCATTTTCTTATGAAAAAAATGAACTGGCATGCATCAGACAGTGCCCCTTGACTATATGGGGCAATAAGTTTAGTTTAGTTTAGATTATTTATTCAGCATATTTAAAAATGCCTATTCCAAAATAATACAGACAAATACAATATATCTCAAAGTCAGCCCAGTAGCGCAGAGGGCTGGGACACTGTATAGTACCTTACCTCATGCCATGCTGGTAATCTGGGTATAGAAATAAGCTCAGATGACCTGACGAAGGGCTGGGAGAGGATAAAACTACTGTCTGGCAGCTCTTCTCTCCCAGACCGGGGTGGTTCACCTTCCTGGCTGTCGTCTGCAACCATGTGGAGTCCTGGTGGCACAAAAGATGGCCAAGAGGCTGATGAATGTCAGGAGGGTGGAAGAAGCTGTGGTTCTGGAGTGCATGTGTGACTCCAGCTGCATGCATCCTCTGTGCTGCTAGAGCTCTGGTAACATGGGGAGGATTTGGAGGAAAATGGTGGACCTGGGCTCTATGAAGCCTCACCCTTGGTGCTGCAGCCCACCCTGCCACTTCTAGGTTCTGGTGGTAAATTCTGGTTATGAGACACTGGGAGGAGGATGGCCCTTCTCCCTGGTCCTACTCTGGGGGCAATCCATGGAGGAGCCTAGAGCTAGAACGCATAGAGAGGCAACGGATGGCTGAAGGGTCCCAAGGATAAGGCTGATTAGCCATCCAGCCAGACCAAAGGAGGATAAACACCTTTATTTAAAAAATACACTCTGTCTCAATCTTTTTTATAGTTAATCTTTTTATTAAAATTAAGAATACTGGTACAGCAAATGTAAACCATTAGCATACCTTGTAATGTTAATACATAAAACCAGCATATTTCAAAGCATCAGAAGGATAAAAAGAATACACATCTATCTGAGAAAGAACTGGGTACTGTTTATAAAGAGATGAAATAAAAGGTATATAAACCCATAATAACAATATGTTAAAGAGGCATGGGTAAACGTTACACCCAAGGTGATAACAGGTTACAGCAAAACCTTATAACAGATTAGAAACTACATTCTAATTATCAACTTATATGAAGGATTATATCTGGTTGTGCCATCCTACCTTTCAAGTGTCTGTCTCCAGTGTGACACTAGGGGGCCTCTCTAATATCAGACACAGGAGTCCCATTGTTCTGTTCTTGCTCTAAGGCCATTAAGAGATGGGGAAGGAGGGGGTTTAGTTGCTGTGTTGGTAATTCAAACAATGCCCTGGTTTGGTGGTGACTGAGGAACTGTGCTCCCTAAATACATTACACTTTCATGATATAGGAAGGGGTTCCAAACCGAGTAATACTTTGCCAGTGTGTTGCTACTGAGATTGGAGAGATGATCAAGCTTTGCCAGGACTGTGAGACTGTTGAAGAGCTCAACCATAGTAGGAACCTCCATAGTGCACCATTTTCACACTGTCAGGTGTTTGACTTCTATTGACACTGCTGCTAGCCAATGTAGAGTGTTGACTTTCAGGTGTCGAGCCAGTTCTGGTGAACCGAGGATTAGAAGTTCTGGAGACATAGGGATAAGTTGAGCCAGCACCTGACTGAGGTACTGTGTGACCTGGCACCAGCAGTGTTGGACTTTGGGGCATTGCCAAAGAATATAGTATAGGTATTCACTTGGCATTCGCAATGCCAGAAGTTTGAGTGAGCAAGATGAGCAGAATGTAGCACTGAGGAGTCCTATACCAATGGTGCAGTATCTTGTTTTGTTTCAACATGGCTTTTGGGTCCCTGGTAACTGTGTGGGCTAATTTCCAGCAGAAGTATCAGTCTATGTCCGAACTGGGTCTCCCCAGATTAGCTGCCCACTTCTGGTGGGAGTTGTATAGTTGGTCAAGGTTAGTATCCCTGATGTGTTGATAAATCAATCCAGCCCTCTGCTTGGGTTGCCTGAGCAACAAATATTGGGTGGAAGGGAGCAGTTTGTCTGTCAGTTTCAGCTGCTTTAGATGTGTCTCAATCACACTTTTTATTTGCAGGAAATGCCAGAAGTCCTTCTCATTGAAAGACCTTGAAAGGAATCCATAATCATAGTGCCTTGGACTAGCAAATTGTAAATCTTATAGATTCCTTATTACCAGGGCGCCAGCGTGCAGTATTATATACTATGCAGATGGGGAGATTGTACCATAAGGAGGTTTCCATGGGATGGGCTAGGATAATACCGAGTTTGTGCTGCACCTTCTTCCAGATAGCCAGTGATGTCTCCAACGTGGGATGAGAGGGTGGAAATTTAACACTGGGTGCAAATAGGGCTGAGACAGGGAACCCCCTGTCATTAGTACAGGCTTGATGACCACCCAAAGTGGGGGAGATTGATCTGTGGTGAATAGCCACTTAAATGTCTGATGGACACAGAAGGCCCAATAGTAGACCTGGAACCAAGGTATGCCTCCATCTGCCTTTGCTCCAGTGTATATGCCATTTTGCATGGCTGTATCTGGGGCAGCCTCCTTCCCAGAAAAATTCCTATCATCTTGTTGATGGGTCTGAATCGTTTAGTGTCTATGCTTAGCACCATGTGAGCTAGGACATGGAACAGTTTAGGAGCCGTAATCATTTTGATGGCTTCAATTTTTACCACTATGGAACTGTTGCTTTCAGTGCAGAGTTCCTCCAACAAGTGTGCTAGGTTCAAGTCACACATCCTTGAGAGTTTGGAGGCTACATGTATTCCCAGATATTTTATTTTCTGTGGCACCCATTTCAGGCACAGCTGAGTGAATAAAGAGAGTTTACGTAGATTATTCAGAGGCAGGAGCTCTATTTTGAACAAACTGATTTTGAGTCCTAAGATGTGAAAATCCAGAGAGTAGATGCAGAAGACATGCTGCCAAGGAGGGGACTTGATCTGTAACAACTAGCAGGTCATCTGTGCACAGGAGCACCTTGTGCATCTCTAGCCCCATCAGATTGCGGGGGCCAGGAGCTCGATGGCCTGTATGAACAGCAAAGGTGAAAGTGGGCATCCCTGATGCATACCTTTCATCAGAGGGAAAGGATCAGACAGTGTAGAATTAGTCAGCACTTTGGCCATAGGATTGGAGTACATGGTGCTCACTCTGGCAGGAAACCAGGGCTTAAACCCCTTGCACTCCAAAACTTTATATAGCTAACCCACTACTGAATCAAGGCCTTTTCAAAATTGATTGCCATGGCCATCATAGGAGATTTAGCACCGTTTGCAATATGAATCAGGCTGACCAGAGTGCGGATGTGATCTGTGCTGTGCTGGCCCTACCTGTGAGGGATGCATTAGGAAGGGCAGCAAAGTCTGTTGTCTAGCAGCCATAACTGTAAAAAATACTGTACTGTCCACAGTAATCTGAGAAATTTGGTTCATAGTTGGATGGATCCATTAAATCTTTCTCTTTTTGAAGCACTGTAATTGGTAATGTGGCCATAGACAGTTGGAAGGAGCCATTGGATGTGACTTCCTGACAGAGGCATACCAAATTAGGCATATCATAGGAAGAGAAGTTGTACCTTAGCTTGAAACCACCACCTCCAGAGGCCTTGCCTAGATTATATAATTCATGGCAAAAAAACTCCATTTAATGCATCAGTTAGGGTTGTTCCACAGCGACAAAAGTGACGAAATTTGATGTTAGGATTGAAACCCCCCCTTGCACACCCAACCCACCCCTCAACCAGCATTGGGGTGTGCATTGGTGTCGTTGGTCCTAACTGTCAGTCTATTCTCCTATACCTCAGCTTGCTTACACATGTGATGGGGTGAGAGTTAGGGCCGATGACCCCAATGCACACACCGATGCCGGTTGGGGGTGGGGGGTGCAAGGGGGTTTCAACCCTAACATCGAATGTCCTCACTTTTGTCGCTGTGGAACAACCCTAACTGATGCATTAAATTGAGTTTTTTGCCATGAATATATATATATATATATACTCATGTGGTTACACCAATATAGTTATGGTAAAGAGGCATGTCTATGTTAAAGTCCAAACTTTGAGCATTAATAACTTTGCAGCCCTAGAATGGATGTGCATGAAATGTGACATGCATAATTACTAGGGGTCGGTCTCTTGACCTGCTAAATGTCATAGAAATTCATCAAGTGGTTTCAGAGATCTAAATTGTTAAAAAAACTGAAAAATCCTTTTTTTTTACATTTATTTGCTCACATGTGTTTCAGGAATGCCTTTATGTTATGGTCTGAAATTTTCAGCATAGAAATCCTTTGGGTCACAGATGTACCTTTTGAAAGTTTGGTGAAAAAATGTTAATACGTTCAAAAGTTATGACATTTTTAATTTGCCCATTGTTTCTTAAGGAAAATGTATGTCAGGCACGAAAATTATTTTCTCACAAAAAGAGTATTATGCGAAAAATAGCAGCTTATTTTTGAACAACTGGAGTACTGTGCAAAAATATCATCTTCTTTTCACAAAAATGCTGGGATTTTCACACAGTTCACAGTCGTGAGTGACTGAGCTGTGTATGAGCCACCATCTTGTTTTGCCACTTAGAGGATGTTGAAGTACCGAACATTTTAAACACAAAAAAACATAAGAAAACAGGTAAAGAGAACCCCTTTAGGTGTTTTCTTATTTTGTTTTATGTGTGTTTTAACTAGCTGGACCCAAAGAAGTTTTATCTCAGCAGCCAGCTTATACAGAGATGGCTTGGAGTCTGTTCTCTGTATGAGAAAAGTGGCATTTTCTTTACTTCTGCAGCCACAGCTGGAACTCGTACTGCCAGTTGCAAAGTCATGGAAGACCTGCTTTGTGCACACAATACCTAGTGCGCTTAGTGAGCACACAGGAAGCCCACCCCAGTGTGCCCAAATGTATTTATTTATAAAAACCTGTAAAATAAAAAAAAATGTCTCCCAGTTCTTTTCTTCCATACAGAATCCGGCATCCAAATTGTACATAATTTTGATGCAGGTTCCTGCATTGAAGTACCCTAATGTGCAGACAGTACTTTCCGACAGGGTGCCTAATCCCCATATCATACTGTGTGCACATTGCTGTATTTATTGAAACCTGAAAAGAAAAACAATCCCTGAGGTATTTTCTTTGATGCAGAATCCTGCATCAAAATGTTACATTTTGATGCAGGATCCTAGATCAAAGTACTGTAATGTGGCGACAAGCCTTCCCATACAAAACCATTGTATGGAACATAATAGTACTTCATTGCAGGATCCTGCATTGAAATTTGTGCACATTTTGAAACAGCATCCTGCATCGATCTGGTGTGCCCTTTTTGACACTGGGGTTCCCAATCCCTGTATCAATCTGTAAACCCCTCCTCCACAGTATTGTGGAACACTGAGAGCAAACCCTAGTGTGCCAATACATTAATTAAATTAAAGCTTTCTGACACTGGGATGCCCACTCCTGGTGTCAGATAGCCCTTCCCCCAAGCCCACTGTTATTGCCGATGGGGGTGAACAATTCCCCTGTTGGCATGATGACCCACCAAAACCTAAGTGGCAAACTGGGAGCTCACCCCAGTGTGCCCAACATTTTTTTGTATGTTTGCTCCTGTAAATGCAGAAAACCATCCCTCAAAGTCTTTTTTTAACTTTTTTTAACCTGTAATGAAGAAAACGGTCCATTGTTTATTCCTCCATCCCCCATCTCCAACCTCCCTCTGTGCACCTACCTCCCTGCACCTAGCCTCACCCATACTTACCATCTGGAGATCAGGAGATGTGATCTTCTCTGGACTGGTATCCCTGGGGGTGGGGTGTTCGGGTTGAAAACTCTAATGCCTCATTCCCCTGCTTTTGTCACTGTGGCATCCACCCTAACTGATGCATTAATGAAGTTTTTTGCAAAGAATATATTATGGTAGCTCGGTAGTGCTACCATAGTTCATTGAGTAGCACTTTTAAGGTTAAAGGGTGAAACTTTGCACCTTAACAATATTGCCACCATTCAGCGGATTTACCTGAAATTTGGCATGCGTGGAGGCAGCATAGATCTTGGGATCTGCCAACTTCGTACCAGTCAGATATACGCCTGCAGAGTTATAAGCAACATCCGTGTGTGCAATTACCTTTTCTTGTGAATTCTTTGCTCATGCCTACAGGTCACATGATTTGCGCAACTGGTCTGAAGACTTCAGGAAACATGTGACCGGGGTCCCCAATGTGCCTTTTGAAGATTTTGTGAAAAAATATTAAATGGTTCAAAAGTTATTTAAAAAACAGGTTTCCATTATAAGTCAATGGGAAAAATTAACAAAAAGTTCAACCCTTTCGCAAATGAAGTTTTTAGTGTCGCAAATGGCCATAGTAGTGTCGGAAATCTGCCATCTTGTTTTCAGTTACTGATCACAGAAATGCTTGTCATTTAAAATTGGGACCATCTAGGGACATAATTCTTCTTGTGTTTACCTAATCGAGCCCTGAGGATGCTAGCCATGTCTTTATTTTGGGGCTAAACACCCCAGAAATATGTTTTTCAAGTTTTCTGGAAAAAGTAGTATCTCAAAGTATTAGAAACCTTTGCAAATTAAATCTAAAGCTTTACAAATTGTGACGCTACTTTTTCAGGCTTTAACAAAATGACAGGAATTCTTTGCCGCCTGCTGCAAAAGAACGGTTTGGTCTTTTGGGCTGAAATTTGGAGTGAATGCAGCCAACATCTCACAGATGTGCCTTTGTGTGGTATGATGACAATATATTGCATGGGTGCAAAGTTACAGTACTCCAAATTTGAAATTTTTTGCCATAGACTAACATGGTGGCATCTGCCGCACCTTTCGGGGCTTGTATCTCGAAAACGGTGCGAGATACGGAATTTTCTTTGCAACAATTCGTAGCCCTATGGGCTACACATTCAGTGAAAACCTAGCCATGAAACTGATGAATCACGTGAAATTTAAATTTTTTTCTATGTTGCACGGTTCCTGAGATATAAGCAATTCAGTATTCCAACAGCTCATTTTCTGCTCTGAGGCCCATTGTTATGCATACATTCTTTGTACACACTGTGTTTCTGTATGCAGCTTTGAGGAAAAACAGGGTGTGTGCTTCCGTTACTGTTACAGTTACCATTTACACTTGCATTTCCGTGACTGTTTGCGTTACTGTTATCATGTACACCACCGTGTGCGATACCGTTTATGTTCCCGTTTGCATACGCGCTTACGTTAGCGTTTCCATTTCTGTTTCCTTTGGTGTTATTTCTGCTGTTAACATTACCATTTGCATTTCCAATTGTGGTACCGCCACTGTGCATGTCACATTTGCGTTTCCTTATGTGCTTGCATGTCCTTTTGAGTCACTGTTCGCTTTGGCGTCACTTTGCACTTGCGTTTCTACTAATGTTTGCTTTTCTATTTACATTTCAGTCTCCATGTGTGCAACCATTAGCGGTTGCATTTCCCTTGCACTTACCGTTACGATGTCACAAAAATATCACGTGGAGGGAGCGTGGCGCCCTTCCCGCCACCACATTCCATTCACTATTTCTATTGCACATTCTGAAAAAGAAGGGAAATTAGAGGTTAAAAACTCTGTTTAATGCATCAGTTACGGTTGTTCCACAGTGACAAAAGTGAAGAAGTTGGTGTTAGGGTTGAAGGCCCCCCCTTGCCCCAGCCCGCCCCAACAGGCATCGGGGTGTGCATTGGGGTTGTCGGTCTAACTCTCACCCCATTCTCCTATACCTCAGCTTGTTTACCATGTGATAAGGTGAAAGTTAGGCCAGCAACCCCAATGCACACCTCAATGCCAGTTGTAGGGTGGGGTGGGGGGTGTGAGGGTTCTTTCAACCCTAACACGAATTTCCTCACTTTTGTCACTGTGGAACAACCTAACTGATGCATTAAACTGATTTTTGCCATATATATATATATATATATATATATATATATATATATATATATATATTATGGTAGCAGTAGTGCTACCATAGTTAGGATTGAGTACCCTATTTAAGGTTAAATGGTGAAACTTTGCACCTTAATAACTTTGCCACCATACAACAGATCTGCCTGAAATTTGGCAGGCTTGGGGCATAACTATAGATCTTAGGATTTGCCAACTGTCGTTCCAGTCGGATATACAGATGTGGAGGCATTAAGTGACATTCCCAGGGCACATTTACATTTTTTTGTGCATTCTTTGCTCGTGCCTACAGGTCACACAGTTTGTGTGACCAGTACAAAAACATCAGAGAGCATGTGGCCGGTGTCCCCAATGTGTCTTTTGAAGATTTCGTGAAACAATATTGAACAGTTCAAAAGTTATTCAAAAAACAAATGTCCTATTACAGTCAATGGGAAAAGTTAACTAAACGTTCAACAGCGACACAAATGCACTTTTTAGTGTTGCAAATGACCCCAAGTAGCATCGCAAATCTGCCATTTTGTTTTTAGTTACTGATTACAGAAATGCTTGGCATTTAAAATTGGGACCATCTAGGGACATAATTATTTTTGTGTTTACCTAGTATAGCCCTGAGGATGTTAGCCATGTCTTTATTTTTGGGTTAAACACCCCAGAAATATGTTTTTCAAATTTTAGGGAAAAGTAGTGTTGCAAAGTAGTGTCATACTTGAGACACTGTCGCACTTTTTTTCGAAAAGTGTCATAAATCACGTAACTACTTTTCAACACTATGACCAAAATGACAGGAATTGTTTGTCATCCTGCTGCCAGAGAATGGTTTGGTCTCTTTGGGCTGAAATCTGGAGGAATGCAGCCAACATCTCACAAATATGCCTTTTGGAGGTTTGGTGACAAAATAATGCAGGGATGCAAGTTACGGTACTCTAAGTTTATGTGTTTTCCCATAGACTATTGCAGCATCCGCCGCACCTTTAGGGGCCTGTATCTCAGAAACGGTGCGAGATACCAATTTTTCATCGGAAAAATGCATAGCTAAGCACTGCAGTGAAAACCTAACCAGGAAAGTCAGGAGTCATATGAAATTTTAATTATTTCTCTACGTTGTACGGTTCCTGAGATATAAGCAATTTAGTATTACAACACCTCATTTTCTGCTCCAAGGCCTATTATTATGCATACATTCTTTGTGGTCAGTGTGTTTCTCTATGCAACTGTAGGGGGAGGAAAATCAGGGTGTGTGCTCCAGTTACTGTTACACTTAGTGTTTCCACTTCCATTTCTGTACCCATTTGCGCTAGCGTTCCTGTGTATGCCATAGTGTGTGTTACCCTTTACGTTTTCTTTTGTGCTTGCTTTTGCGTTACTGTTAGCATTTGTGTCTCAACTACTGTTTCTGTTTGCATTTCTGTTTGCGTCCCAGTGCACATTACCATTTGCATTTGCCGCTGCCCTTCCATTTGCATTTCTCTTTCGTTTTCTGGCATTGATGCTCTTACCATTACATTTGCATTTCCCAATTGCGTTACTTGCCTGTGCAAGTTACTGTTTGTGTTTCTGTAGATGCTTGTGATAGCATTTGCATTTCTGTTTCTTTTGGCGTTATTGTTGCTGTTACCATTACTATTTGCATTTACAATTGCGGTACCGTGACCGTGCGCATTACAGTTTGCGTTTCCGTATGTGCTTGCATTTGCATTACTCTTTCCTTTGGTGTTATTCTTGCTGTTACCATTACCATTTGCATTTACAATTGTGGTACCGTGACCGTGCGCATTATGGTTTGCATTTCTGTATGCGATTGTGTTTGCATTTGCATTTCCTTTGGCATTATTGCTGCTGTTACCACTACCATTTGCATTTACAATTGTGGTACCATGACCGTGCGCATAACACTTTGTGTTTCTGTACGTGCTTGCATTTGCATTTCTGTTTCTGTTTCCTTTGGCGTTATTTTACCTGTTACCGTTACCATTTGCATTTCCAATTGTGGTACTGTCACCGTGCATGTTACAGTTTGCTTTTCCATATGCACTTGCATTTGCCTTTCTGTTTCTGTTTTCTTTTGCATTATTTTTGCTGTTACTGTTACCATTTGCATTTGCAATTGTGGTACCATGAACATGCGCGTTACGTTTTCTGTTTCCATACGCGCTAGCGTTTGCCTTTCCGTTTCTGCTCCCTGTGGTGTTATTGTTGCTGTAACAGTTAACATTTGCATTTACAATAGCGGTACCATGACCGTTCACATTACCAGTTGTGTTTCCATACACGCTTGCTTCTCTGTTTGCGTCACTGTTCGCTTTGGCGTCACTTTGTGCTTGCGTTTCGATTAACATTTGAGTTACCATTTACATTTGCTTCACCATGTGCCTAACTGTTAGCGCTTGCGTTTGTGTTGCAGTTTCCGTTACTATGTCACAAGTCATCATGTGGTGGTAGCGTGGGGCCTGAAAGGCCCACACTCCCACCACTGCATTCTATTCACTATTTATAGTCATCATTCTCAAAAAGAAGGGAAATTCATGGGAAAAAACTCTGTTTAATGCATCAGTTAGGGTTGTTCCACAGTGACAAAAGCAAGGAAATTTGGTGTTAGGGTTGAAACCCCCTTGCACCCTCAGTCCGCCCCCAACTGGTATTGGAGTCGTCGGTCCTAACTCTCACCCCATCTCCCTATACCTCAGCTTGTTTACACATGTGATGGGGTGAGAGTTAGGGCTGATGACCCCAATGCACACCCTGATGCCGGTTGGGGGCAGGCTGGTGGGGTGCAAGGGGGCTTTCTACCCTAACACTGAATTTCCTCACTTTTGTCACTGAACAACACTAACTGATGCATTAAACAGAGTTTTTTGCCATGAATATATATATATATATATATATATATATATATATATATATGTGTGTGTGTGTGTGCGTGTATATATGCATATAGTTATACAATGGGGTGAAGCATAAATGAGTGTGATAAAAACATGTAACTTCACTGTGGTGACATCACCACAAGAGATATTTCATGTCTTGACATCACAACTATATATATAAATGTACTTGTGACACCACCACTGTGAGTGATATTTCACTGCTGCCTGCAGCCAACTCAGTTACCATTTCAAAACATTCTCAGGTGTTTCCTATACTCTGACTCACTCCCAAATCATTATTGTGATACTCTCAGCTTGACTGCAACCAGAATTCTAAAACAGACAGCTTCACAAAACAGTTTCTGTCTTCATGCTGTCTGCAGCCAACTCAGTTACCATGGCAAACCATTCTTTGGTGTTTCCTATACTCTGACTCACTCCCAACCCATTGCTGTGATACTCTCAGCTTGACTGCAGCCAGAAATCTAAAATAGACAGCTACAAAACAGTTTCTTTCTCACTGCTGTCTGAAGCTAACTTACTTATCACTGTAAAACACATTCAGCTTTTCACAGAGTTTGTAACACTGCCAGCCCATTCAGAAAATCTCACACACAGAAACAGCCAACACAGAAACAGAAACAGAACACAAAAAAATCATAACAATACTTCTGAAACTTGTACCCGTATTGTATAAACTGAACATGATGTGCAGATCGTGTGCTATGGAAAATATCTCCAACTCCTGCATCATGAGCACTAGATACTCTCACTTGTGCCTTCGGCACTCGTGAGTATCCAGAGCTCACTCTGCAGGAGTGAAGATATTTTCCTTATCACACTCCTGCCCATCATGTATCCCATATATATATATATATATTTATACTAACTACCTGTATGCTACACTAACTTGTTTTTTTCTCTTTTAGATATTTCCTGAAGAGCCTAAGGTCGAAACGTAGATTTTAACTCTATTTTCTATTTTCAGCATGCATTTAATATAACCATTTTGTTTTGCTTTTAGACCACATGCTGGCTGCGCCTTGTCTTTGTTTTTACAATATATATATTTATATATATATATATATATATATAGAGAGAGAGAGAGAGAGAGAGATATGTGTGTGTATATATATATATATATATATTATATGATATATGCGGTAGTGCTACCATAGTTAGGGTTGAGGAGCTATTTACATGTTAAACCCAAACTTTTGCACCTTAATAACTTTGCAACTGTTTGGCAGATTTGCCTGAAATTTGGAATATGTAATCAAGACCCATACACCTTGGAATCTGCCAAGTTTTGTTCCAGTTGGATATACGGATGGAGAGTTATTAAGCATGATTTGCACGAGTGTTTACACTTTTTTTGGAATTCTACGGTCACGCCTACAGGTCGCATGGTTTGCGCGACCCGTCCAAAATCTTCAGGGAACATGCAGCTGGGGTCCCGGATGTGCCTTTTGAAGATTTCATGAAAAAATATCAAACAGTTCAAAGTTATTCAAAAACAGTTTCCCATTATAAGTCAAAGGAAAAGTTAACAAAAGGTTCTGACAGTGTCGCAAATGCAGTTTTACTTCTCGCGAAATGGCTTTCTACTGTCGCAAATCCACCATTTTTTTTTCAGTTAGCCATCATAAAAATGCTTGGCATTTAAAATTGGGACCCTCTAGCAACCTAACTCTTTTTGTATTCACCTAGTCGGACCCTGAGGATGCTAGCCATGTCTTTATTTTGGGTAAAACACCCCAGAAATGTTTTTCAAATTTCTGGAAAAAGTACTTTCATGCTCATGACACTGTCGAATGAATTTGCGAAAGCTTTCACAAATTGCGACAGTACTTTTCTAGGCTGTGAGAAAATGACAGCAATTCTTTGGCACCCCGCTGCAAAAGAATGGTTTGGTCTTTTGGGCTGAAATTGGGAAGAAATGCAGCCGACATCTCATAGATGTACCATTCAGTATTTTGTTGAAAAAATATTACATGGTGCCAAAGTTACGGCACTCCAAATTTGACACTTTTTCCCATAGGATAACATTACAGTGCTAGCGCGTTACAGGAATCTTTGGCACCCTGCTGCAAAATAACGGTTTGGTCTTTTTCCTGAAATTTGGAGGAAGACAGCCAACATCCCACAGATGTGCCTTTTAGTAGTTTGGTGAAAAATATTGCAGGAGCCAACGTTATGACCTCCAAACTTCTTTTTTCCCTTTGGATAACATTACAGTGTTTGCTGTGCCTTTCAGATCCCTATCTAAGTAAGCGGTGCGAGATACAGACTTTTGTCAGAAAATGCTTAGCCCCTACCAGGGCCTAAGTACAAACTAGCCAGGAAAGTCATAAATCATATGACTTTTAAATTATTTTCTCGATGTCTACGGTTCCTGAGATATAAGCAGTTTAGTATTCCAACTCCTCATTTTTCTGCTCCAAGAAACATTACTATGCATACACTCTTTGTACTCACTGTCTTTCTCTATGCATCTTTTGGGGAAAAACAGCCTTTGTGCTTACATTACTGTTACCATTACCATTTCCGCTTGTGGTTCCGTACCCGTTTCACTTACCGTTCATGTCTATGCCACCATGTGCATTACCCTTTGCGTTTTAATTTGTGCTTGCTTTTCTGTTGCTTTTAACATTTCTGTCTACAGTACTGTTTCTCTTTCTGTTTCACTTTGCATCATGATGCGCATTACCATTTGCGTTTGCGGGCACCATGTTACTATGTGACAACAAATCACGTGGCGGACCATTCCCGTCTATGCCACCATGTGCATTACCCTTTCTGTTCTCATTTGTGCTTGCGTTACCATGTGCACCACTGTTAGCACTTCTGTTTGCGTTGCTGTTCCTGTTACTATGTCACAACACATCATGTGGCAGGAGCGTGGGGCCCTTCCACCGCTGCATTACATTCACTATTTCTCATTATCATTCTCAAAAAGAAGGGAAATTAGAGGCCAAAAAACTCCATTTAATGCATTAGTTAGGGTTGTTCCACAGCTACAAAAGCGAGGAAATTCGGTGTTAAGGTTGAACCCCCTTGGACTCCCAGCCCACCCCCAAAGCGGCATTGGGTGCGCATTGGGGTCATCGGTCCTAACTCTCACCCCATTCTCCTACACCTCTGGTTCTTCACACATCTGACGAGGTGAGAGTTAGGGCCATAACCCCAATGTGCACCCCGATGCTGGTTGAGGGACAAGAGGGTGTTTCAACCCTAAACCAAATTTCCTAAAATTACCAAAAAGACAAGCAGCATGAAAATCCCAGCCTCTCCTACAAAACAGAGTACTAAATGAGAAAAAGACCGGTAAAACGATCAGTGGGGGATGCTGCAACTGAAGGTAAAGCCGTCAAAATGGAGAGCAATGAGTACCAATGCCCGTAGTCTGGGTAACAAGCTTCCTGAATTAGTGGCCTTGATGGAGGAGGAACATCTGGATATTGTGGCAGTCACAGAAACATGGTACACACAAAACCATGACTGGGACATAAACATACCAGGATACACTGTCTACAGGAGGGACAGGGAGGGTAAAAGAGGAGGAGGAGGAGTAGTTATTTAGATAAGGAAAGGAATAAAATCAACAGAACAAAGGGTAAACAGGGAGGAGAAGAAGCACTGTGGGTAAATTTGGAGACAGGCAATGGCACCACAATACGCACAGGGGTTGTATAAAGACCCCCTTCTCAGGGGGAGGAAATGGACAGGGAAATGATAGAAGGTATACTTAGAATGGCAGAAAAAGGGGAGATATTGCTGATGGGTGATCTGAATATGCCAGATGTTAACTGGAGTGCAGTTGCAGCTGCCACTTCAAAGAGTGCAGTTATTCTAGATGCCCTACAGGGGGCATGCCTTAGACAACTAGTACTGGAGCCCACTCGAGAGGGAGCAATATTAGACTTGATTCTCTCAAATAGAAATGGAGAGAGGATCACAGATGTAGAAGTGGGTAGCCATCTGGGAACTAGCGACCATTGAACAGTATGGTTCACAATAAACACAGCAATAGAGTCAAGCCATACAAAGACAAAAGTACTGGACTTTAGGAGGGCTGACTTGCCAAAATGGTGAATGCCTAAGGAATGCACTAGCAAATGGGCAGGAAGGAGGGTGGAAGAACAATGGGAATAATAAAACTGCCATCACAGAGGAACGAGCCTTTGTGTGAAGCAAATAAACAAAACAAGACGGTGTAAGAAACCACTATGGTTCTCAAAGGGAAGTGGCAGTGAAGGTTCAGAGAAAAAAGCATTCAGGAAGTACAAGGAATTCAGAAGGAGTAGGGCAGAGAACTGTATCAGTTAAAGCAAAAGGAGTCTGGGAAGGCAGTCAGAACAGCAAAGGCCCAAACCGAGGAAAAGATAGCCAACTCAGTTAAGAAGGGGATAAAACCTTTTATAGGTACATCAGGAGCAAGGAAGACCAAGGAAGGGATAGTGAGGCTTCATAAAGGGAGGAGGGTGAGGCGAGGAGACTGTGAAAAGGCAGAGATACTAAACAAATATTTTTTGCTCAGTATTTACAAATGAAGAGGGGAGGTACATAAAACAAACAGTAGTAACACTCTGGATACAGAAGTTGATACCAGCCCATTTACAGAAGAAAGGGTTCTGAAAGAACTCTTAAAACTGAAGGTGGACAAAGCAATAGGGCCTGATGGGATTCATCCCAGAATTCTAAAGAGCTAAGGGTAGAACTAGTGACACCACTGACTACCCTTTTAACAAATCATGGGAGGATGGGGTGGTACCCAAGGACTGGAGGAGGGCAGATGTGATTCCCCTTCACAAAAGTGGGAGCAAGGCAGAAGCAGGAAACTACAGACCTGTTAGTTTAACCTCAGTGATAGGGAAAATGATGGAATCACTTCTGAAGGAAAGAATTATTGAGTATCTAGAGGCCAGAGGGGCACAGGACCCTAGGCAGCATGGATTCACAGTGGGAAGGTCATGCCAGACAAATCTGATAGATTTCTTTGACTGGGTGACCAAAGTAGTAGATCAGGGAGGGGCTGTGAACATGGCCTACCTAGACTTTAGCAAGGCATTTGACACAGTCCCACACAAAAGATTAATATACAAGTTAGCCAGCCTGGGAGTGGGTCCCAAGATGACAGCCTGGGTAAAGAATTGGCTGGAGAATAGCACACAGAGTAATAGTAAATGGAGTCCACTCAGAAAGAAAGGAGGGTTACTAGTGGGGTACACTTGAGGTTCAGTATTTAGGACGGTCCTCTTCAATGTCTTTATAGCGACATTGCGGAAGGACTGGAAGGAAAGTGTCTCTTTGCAGATGACACTAAGATCTGCAACAGAGTTAATGCACAAGGTGGGGTGGAAAGGATGAGAAGGGACTTGGAAGGTTAGAGAATGGTCAAATGTATGGCAGCTTAGATTCAATGCTAAGAAGTGCAAGGTAATGCACCTGTGAAACAAAACCTAGGGGAAGAGTACACAATGGGGGTGAAATACCAACAACAAAATGGAAAGGGACCTGGGGGTAGTCATATCAGATGACCTAAAGGTGGGCAAGCAATGAGAAGGCAGCAAGAGGGCTGGGGGATACTGGGATGCATAGGAGAGGCATCACCAGTAGAAAACAGAAAGTTATTATCCCTCTGTACAGACAGCTGGTGAGACCCCATCTGGAGTACTGTGTGCAGTTCTGGAGACCCAATCTCCGCAAAGACATAGACAGGATGGAAGCTGTCCAGAGGAGGGTCAACTAAAATGGTGCAGGGTCTGCACCGAAGACATATAAGAGAGACTTAAGGAGCTTAATATGTATAGCCTCGAGGAAAGGAGGGAGAGGGGACATGATAGAAACTTTCAAGTACCTCAAGGAATCAACAAAGTCCAAGAGGGTAGCATCTTTCAGAAAAGAGTGTGCAAGAACAAGAGGGCACAATTTGAAGATGGGGGCGGCTCAGAGGTAATTTAAGTATTTTTTCACAGAGAGGGTTGTGGATGCATGGAACAGCCATCTGGAGGAGGTTGTGAGTCAAAATCAGTGGTGGAATTCAAGCATGCATGGGACAGTCATAAGGCAATTCTAGGGGGTGGGGGTAAGAAGAAGTAGGCTGCTGGTTAACTAGGATCTGCAGCTTATCCAGTAGGTAGGAAAATGAGCAGACTGGGTGGGCCAAGCGGTCAATATCTGTTGTCAAATTCTATGTTTCTATGTTTCAATAAAAACAGTCCTCCCATTGTCGGGATGTCCACTGCATAGCAGCCTTCCTAGAAACCAACCCAAGCTGAAGCAAGAACACAGAAAATACTCCTACTAAGTTTATAAAAAAATAAAAATAAAACTCCAGCTCTTAAAAAATTAAAAGATAAAATAGAACAATCCCTCTGCTCTATTGCATAAATTGCATATGTGACAGGTTGTTGTTGCATACATCATTTATTTGAACTCGCAGTGTGTGACTCAGGACCTCACTCATGGCTCCACCACTCGTGAGGTCAACGAGGTCACACACTGCTCATTCAAATAAATTATGTATCTGACAATAGTCTATCACATATATATATATATATATATATATATATGTATATTTTTCACCTCCTCAGTGGGAGGTTGTACTGATGGTACCCCATCCAGTAGGCATCTGCAGCACCATACCTGCCTCAGCTCCTGTGCTCAACCCCGTCTTTCTCCAGGCCATGTCTTAGCAGATACACATTGCACAACGTGGAAGACTGAAGCCAGACCAATGTAGCAGCTGGAGTGCATCCAGAGCAAAGCCAACAGACACAGGCCATCTTCCTCTGAACGCTACAGCTCTTGAGGGAAAAAAAAAGCAGAAAATCTCCAAAGATTCTCTTTTTTCAGTATATGGATCTCAGAATTCTCACATCCAACCAGAATGAAATTTAGTACTTCCAGTGGACTGCCGAATGAGACTATGAATGTAAAATTTCATTCAAATCTTTTGAACAGTTGTAAAGTTATTAAAGTGCAAAAATTGGGGTTTAACATTAAAGTGCCTACAAAACCCTAACCAATATATAGAGAATAGTCAATGGCCTGTCTCAAAATGTGCCATTTATCTTTATGATTGAGGGGGCAGGGTCATAAATCATTAATGGCAGAACCACAAGTGTGTAGTAAAAGAGCTGCCCCTCATAAATGGAAATAAATTGTATATTTTGAGTCAAGCCATAGTGCGTTTAATTTATACATCATACCTTTGAAAAACAGCTTTGTGAAATTATGTTTTTGTTATTCAAGTGTTCATGCTGCTTCTCTGACTGGTTCCCATCTTGTCTGCCCCTCAGTTCCTCTCACCCACCTTATTCTGGTGTTCATCCCATATTCTGTTCCCTCATGGTTTACTTCTCAAAACGGGGCCTTTGGGCTTCCCTGAGAACACCACCTGAAGACTATCTGAGGACCAAGATCTGGTGGAGACAAGTTCTGTTTTAGGGTTTTGAAGGCCTGAAGGGGCAGTCCGTCATTTGGGTTTTCCATAATGTTTCTTGTCCCTGTCATCAAGATGCATGTGCAGTCTTGGACACCTGCAGCATATTCCTGCTGGGACAACAATCTCCCCAACTGAGGAAGTAGCAGCTGCAGTGCGGGGTATGCTGCACCCTTTCTCCCACTGGATAGGCTGCCATCAGCAACATGCTTTCCCAGCGTGGATGCCCAAACACTGGCTCCCATTTGCTCCTGGACCTGCGTCACTTGCGGGAAGTGCAACTCACTTCCACTGGGCCATCGTTTGATGCCTTTGTGTCAAGATCTGATTTTTTTTACTATGAATTTAGAAGCCAGCTTCAGAGCAAGGTAAGGCTATTATGATGTATTTAGGACTGTGAAAGCTATTCTATGATAGGTTCTAGGGTTGCTCAGATTCATGGAATCAGAATTGGATTTCTTGGATTTCAAGATTGGAATCAGAATCTAATTCTGAGCCTGCATTCTAAACCCTCACGCCACCCAGCATGGTATAGGGTTAGCCAATGTCCCAATTTTCTCAGGTCAGTCCTGATTTGTGCAGCTGAGTTCTGCTAAAAAAACATGAAAAATACTACATGTTCTGATATTAAAGTAAAAAAATATGCTGACTTTCCTCTAAATGTTGAAAAAACTACAATGCCTTCACTAAAATATCTTAAAATGATAAGAAACACTAGAAACACAAGCTTTCAACTTAGTGTGCCACTCCTGGTTAAATAATTGAAAAAAACTAAAAGACTGCAACACTTAGTCTTAATTCTGATTATTTAGAGAAAACAAGTCTGTTACATCGGTCCAGGTTACATATTGTCCTGTGAAAAATCATGTTTAAGTAAGAAATGTTCCATTTTGGGCTTCTTAAAGGTGGTAACCCTAGCATGGTTTTAAAAAGTTCTCTCACTCACCCTTACTTTAATGTTGCTGGGATAGTGGTGGTCCTGGTGGCATATGCAGCTGTAAGTGACAGAGGTGTCTGGCAACTTATCGAGTAAAATAGCATCCTGTGTCCAGTAGTTTTAACTGTAATTCTCTGTAGTGTCCCTCATGTCATTGACTATTTCAGTAAGTTGTAGACCAGTCTGGAAGGATAGGCAACTCTCCCATATCCTGGAGGTATTTCCAGTATAGCACTCTTGTCCATACCCTGAGTCCGACTCCTTACTATGTGTATAAATGTGTGACGAGGCATTTACTATATGTATACATGTGTGATGAGGAATTTATTAGGTGCCTAAATCTGAGTGTAGATCTATCACATAGCAGCTCAGATAAATAAGGGCTCTGCAATAGGGACCTGTAAGACACATTATTTGCCTATGCATGAGCAAGTGAGGAAAGCCAGCAGTGATGAACGTGAGGTCAATCTTTCTCCGTGTAGATATATAATATATCACACAGGTCCCCACTGCATGTTCTGTTTATACAGTTTGCTGTTTTTTAGGGGTGTGGATGATTGACAGCTAATGTTTATCCAACATAGAGACATAGAATTTGTTGGCAGAAAAGGACTACCAGGCCCACCCAGCCTGCCCATTTTTACTATCTGAAAGCCAGACCTCTGATTCTAGCTTTTCTGGTCCTCATTCTCCTTCCTATGTCAATGATATCCTATTGTCTACCCCATGCTTTCTTGAAACCCTCCACTGTCCTTGCCCCACCACCTCCTCTGTGAATCTGTTCCAGCTGTCTACCACCCTCTCCATGAAATAGAATTTTCTAATGTTTCCCCTGAACCTACCCCCTCTATCTGCATATCATGACCCCAAGTCTTTGGATGCCTCTTCAGCTGGAAAATGTCACCCACAGGTACTGTGTTTACACCCCTGAGGTACTTGAAAGTCTCAATCATGTCCCCTCTTTCCCTTCTTTCCTCTAGGGAATACATGTTAAGGTCCCTCAGCATGCCTTCATATGGCAACTGACTAAGACCCCTCACCATTTTGTTGTTTTCCTCTGTAACCTCTCCACTCTATCTACATCTTTCCTGAGGTATGGTCTCCAGAACTGGACCCCATATTCAAGGTGAGGCCCCACCAGCTGCTAATACAATGATATTATAACCTCCCTCTTCCTGCTGACGAACCCCCTATTAACACATCCCAGCATTCTACTGGCCTTCATCACTGCCTTCTCACATAGTTTTGCCACCTTGAGGTCCTCTGAAGTAAATATACCAAGGTCCGTCTCTAGCTCACTTTTCTCAAGGACTTGCCCCCCCATTTTGTTTTTGACCCTCTGTTTGTTGTTTCCTAACTGCATGCTCTTGCTCTTTTTTTAAATTGAAGGATAGCTGCCACTCCCTTGGCCACTCCTCCACTTTATTGCAAATTCTTCCAACCCCTTCCGGAGTAGTAACTCTATTGCAGATCTTTGTATCATCCGCGAATAGAGATCTCCTCCCCTCCAGCTCTTCTGCTATGTACCCTATAAAGATGTTAAACAGAACAGTCCCAGAACTAACCCTGCAGCACCCCCACTGGTGACCATTCCTCCTTTGTTGCTAGCCTTGCTTGTAGAGCAGAAAGCAGCTAACTAAAAGAAGCTACATTTTCTTATTAATTTAAAACTTATATCTCAGCAGGAGTCAGTGTCTGTTGAGATTAAGCAGACAGATACTTTATTAGAAGTAGAAGGGGTCTTATTTAGGGTTAAAAAAAGGAAAAGAAAGAAAGTTAGTGTGTGTTCTGTGCTGGGAAGGGTACTGTATCAGCTGACTTTGTTAAACCAGTAGGAGGAAAGAGATCTTCATTGGGGGTGTGGCTTAGACACTATAAAAGCAGGTGACTCAAATTACAACTTCCTGTTGCTAGCTTTTTTTCTTACTAATTGCCCTCCATCCCAGCCCTCCACCCACCCACCCTAAGCCAGTTCTACTTTTATAGCCACTGGATTTGACTGTCAACAGGAACTTCCTGCTTGGCAGTAGGAAGGGAAGGATCATAGAGAAACATTGGTTTTGTCAACCCTAAAGGAAAAAAGTAGCTCACTCTCCCTCCCAGCTGCTGGTGGTCTGACATTGAGCAAGGAAGAAGGAAGCTACTGAAGAAGATAGGAAGTTGCTGTCCCAGAACAGGAAGGGTGAGAGCTGTTAGGAGAGGGAGAGTAAGAATACAGAGAAACAGTAGAGGGGACACAAAATAAGACATGATGGGAGTGGTGCAGTGCAATGGCTGTGGGGCGGCAGTGTTCCGGGAGACATTCTGGAGGCTGCAATGCTGCCCTATTTGCAGGCACCTCTCCGGTCTGAGGGAGGAGGTTGCCTGTCTCCAGGCTGACCTGGCTAGGATTCATGAAACCTCCTCTCCCACCCAGGGACCACCAGGGCCAATGTCACTACCTCAGAGGTTGCCAAGAAAGAGGAGAGGCTGGACCAGGGTGGGCTCAGGGAGGAAGAGGGTGGTGGAACAGAGTTGCATCCTCCAGCTGTACCTCTCCACACATTCTCTTCTGGTGGATAGTGGTTCCTCTATGGAGGCACCTGCAGTGGAGACCAAGTGGATGCTGGGAACCTTCCGAAGGAGACCCACAGGAGGGTGGCATGGGATCCCACAGGGAAGGAAACAACTTCTGGTGAGGACTCCAATCATTAGGAGGGTCGAAATGGGTGAGGAAGGGAGAGGGAGGCACGGTGCCTTCCTGATGCCATGGCTTGAGGGATAGGAAGCAACCTCAGGATAATGGGAGCTGCGAGGGAGGGAGCTGGATGTCATTGTCCACCTAGAGACAAATGACCTGGCTAGGAATGGGATCAGAGCAGTGCAAGAGGAGTTTGTAGAGTTGGGGAGGTGCCTTAGACAAGTAGCGCATATGGTAACCTTCTCGGAGGTGCTGCCTGTCTATGGCAAGGTTGATGCTAGGGCACTCCTCACCAGGGAATTCAAAGAGTGATTGAAAAACTGGTGTTGAGCTCAGGGTTTTGGCTTCATTGGGGACCGGGGAGCCACCTGGAGGGATGCAGACCTATACTGGTGAGATGGTCTGCATCTGTCCAGGGGTGGAACCAGGATCCTAGGTGAGAGGTTTAAATGCTTCATTGGCAAGCATTTAAACTAGCCAAGGGGGAGGCACTGAACAGGAGCAGGGAAATCCCAGCCTCCCCCACAAAACATGGTAATTAGTGAGGTAAACACCAAGGTAGAGAAGTTATTAGGGAGCAGAACAGAGGTAAATGTAAAAAAAGGCAAAGGCAGTAAGGACAGGAATGGGGCTAAAAGGGATAAGGCTATCAAAAAGTGGAGGGTGATGAGTTCCAATGCCCATAGTCTGTGTAACAATCCCTGAACTAGTGGCCTTGATGGAACAGGGTTGCCTGGATATTGTGACAGTCACAGAAACATGGTACACAGAGAACCATGACTGGGATGTCAACATACCAGGATACACAATCTACAGGAGGGACAGGGAGGGTAAAAGAGGAGGACGAGTAGCTCTCTATGTAAAGGAAGGGATCAAAGCAACAGAACTAAAGAGTAAACAGGAAGCAGATGAGGCACTCTGGTTCACCCTGGAGACAGGAAATGGCACCACAATCCGCATGGGGTTGTATACAGACCCCATCTCAGGGAGGGAATGGACAAGAAATGATAGAAGGCTTCCTTAGAATGGCAGAAAAGGGAGATATTGTTGATGGGGACCTGAATATGCCAGATGTTAACTGGAGCACCTTTGCTGCAGGCACATCCAAGAGCAGGGTCATTCTTGATGCCCTACAGGGGCATGCCTCAGACAGCTAGTATTGCAACCCACTTGGGAGGAGCAATCTTAGACCTGGTACTCTCAAATGGGGACAGAGAAAGAATCTCAGATTTAGAAGTGGGTAGCATCTTGGAACAAGCGACCACCAAGCAGTGTGGTTCACGATAAACACAGCCATACAATCAAGCCACACAATAGCAAGAGTATTGGACTTTAGGAGGACTGACTTTGGGAAAATGAGAGAGTGCCTCAGAAATGCATTAGCAAACAGTCAAGAAGGAGGGGTGGAGGAACAATGGGGAGTAATCAAAATAGCCATCACAGAGGCAACAAGCCTTTGTATAAAGCAAATCAATAAAACTCAATGAAGGAAAAAAATGCTATGGTTCTCAAAAGAGGTGGCAGGGAAGGTTAAGGAGAAAAGGATAGCTTTCAGGAACTATAAGGAAACACAGAAGGAGCAGGACAGAGAACTTTATCAGTTAAAGCAGAAAGAGGCTGGGAAGGCAGTCAGAATAGCAAAGCCCAAACCGAGGAAAGGATAGCCAATTCTGTTAAGAAGGGGATAAGACCTTTATAGGTACATTAGGGAGTGAAGAAAGACCAAAGGAGGGATACTGAGGCTTAATAAAAGGGAAGGGAATGTGGGTAGAGGGTGACAGTGAAAAAACAGGGATACTGAACGAATACTTCTGCTCAGTATTCACAAAGGAAGAGGAGGAGGAGGTACATAAACCAAACAAGGGAAACACTCTGAAGACAGGGGTCGATACCAGTCCATTTACAGAAGAAAGGGTCCTGAAAGAACTAATAAAATTGAAGATGGACAAAGCAATGGGGCCTGATGGGATTCACCCAAGAATTCTAAAAGAACTAAGGGTAGAACTAGTGACACCGCTGACTACTCTCTTTAACAAATCATGGGAGGATGGGTGGTACCTGAGGACTGGAAAGGGCCGATGTGATTCCTCTTCACGAAAGTGGGAGCAGGACAGAGGCAGGAAACTACAGTCCAGGTAGTTTGACCTCAGTGGTAGGGAAAATGATGGAATCACTACTGAAGGAAAGAACTGTTGAGTACCTAGAGGCCAGTGGGGCACAGGACCCAAGGCAGCATGGATTCATGATGGGAAGGTCGTGTCAGACGAATCTAATAGATTTCTTTGACTGGGTGACCAAAGTAGTAGACCATGGAGGGGCCGTGGACACATAGCCTACCTGGATTTTAGCAAGGCATTTGATACAGTCCCACACAAAAGATTAAGACACAAGCTAGCCAGCCTTGGAGTGGGTCCCAAGGTGGTAGTCTGGATAAAAAATTGGCTAGACAACAGGACGCAAAGGGTAGTAGTAAATGGAGTACACAGTGAAGAAAGGAGAGTTACTAGCGGGGTACTGCAGGGTTCAGTACTGGGACTGGTCCTTTTTAATGTCTTTATAAGTGACATTGCAGAGGAACTGGAAGGAAAAAGTATGTCTCTTTGCAGATGACACAAAGATCTGCAACAGGGTTGATACACAAGATGGAGTGGAAAGGATGAGAAGGGACTTGACAAGATTGGAGGAATGGCCAAATGTATGGCAGCTCAGATTCAATGCAAAAAGTGCAAGGTAATGCACATGGGAAACAAAACCCCAGTGGAAGCATACACAACGGGGTGAGATACTGACAACAGTAAAAATGGAAAGGGACCGTAATTATGTCAGATGACCTAAAGGTGGGCAAGCAATGTGAGAAGGCAGTAAGGAAGGCTGGGGGATGCTGGGATGCATAGGAAGAGGCATCAATAGTAGAAAACAGGAAGTTGTTATCCCTCTGTACAGACAGTTGGTGAGATCCCATCTGGAGTACTGTATGCAGTTCTGAAGACCCCATCTCCGCAAAGACATAGACAGAGTGGAGGCTGTACAGAGGAGGGCAATCAAAATGGTGCAGGGTCTGCACCAGAAGACATGCAAAGAAAGACTAAAGGAGCTTAATATGTATACCTTTGAGGAAAGAAGGGAGAGAGGGGCATGATAGAAACTTTTAAGTACCTCAAGAGAATCAGCAAAGTCCAAGAGGGTAGCATCTTTCAGAAAAGAGAATGTGCAAGAACAAGGGGCACAATTTGAAGATAGAGGGGGACAGCTCAGAGGTAATGTGAGGAGTATTTTTTCACAGAAAGGGTTGTGGATGCATGGAACATCCTCCCTGAGGAGTCGTGGAGTCAAGAACAGTGGAGGAATTCAAGAATGCATGGGACAGACATAAGGCAGTCCTAGTGGGGGGTAGGAGGAAGTAAGCTGTTGGTTAACTAGGATCTGCAGCTTATCTGTTAGGTAGGAAAATGGGCAGACTAGGTGGGCCAAGCAGTCCTTTTCTGCTGTCAAATTCTGTTTCTGTGTTTCTATGTTTCTATGTTCTATGTTTCTGTGTTTGAAGGTATTCCATTGAAGACTACCCTTTGCCTTCTCCCCCAAGCCAGTTTCCTACCCACCTTACTTACACAGGACCCAGCCCTAGGCAGCTTGTGTGGCACTGAGTGAAACGCTTTGCTAAAGTCTAGGTACATAATATCTACATCCCCCCCCCCTCGATCTATTGCCTTGGTGACCCAGTCAAAGAACTCTATCAAGTTTGTTTGACATGACCTGCTCTATGCGAACCCATGTTGCCTTGGGTCCTGCAGGCCATTGTTACAAAGGCAGCTAGTGATTCTTTTCTTTAGCAGTTTCTCCATACGCTTTCCCATCACTGATGTGAAACTCACCAGCCAGTAATTGCTTGCCTTCTCCTTCTCCCATTCTTTGTTGAAGGGGACCACAACTGCCCTGTTCCAGTCTTCAGGCACCTCTTCCATTTCCAAGGACCTGTTGAAGAGGCTAGTCAGGGGCTCTGTGAGTACTCCACTTAGCTCCTCAGTACCCAGGGGTATACCCCATCTGGGACCATGGCCTTCCACCTTCAGTCCCTTTAATTCCCTCAGGACTTCATTTTGCTGGAACATACTGGTTGTTCACCCCCTCCCAACATCCCCTTTCCCCATATGCGACTTCCTTCCCCTTCTCCCTCTATTGTGATCACAGAACAGAAATAGCTATTTAACATGTCCATGTTTTCCTGATCATCTTCCAACAACCCCCCAGCCTTTGTCTTTTAGCCTGACTATCTCCCCATTTAACTTTCTCCTCTTGTTCACAACTGAAAAAATGTTTTATCCCCTTCCCTGGCTGAGTTAGCTATTTTCTCTTCTGTCCTTGCCTTCACTTTCCTTATCTCTGATCCTGCTTCCTTCTGCTTTTCCTGGTATACGACCCTGTCTTCCTCCCTTTGCATCTGTTTATATCTCCTAAATGCATGCCTTTTTGCCCTGACATTTTCCACCATTTCTCTGCTGTACCATAGAGGCTTCCTTTTTCTCTTGCTTTTGCTAACCAACTTGACACAGAGGCTTGTGGCATCTAAGATAGCCCCTCTTTTGCTGTCACTTTTCTTCCATCCCTGTCAATTTCCCCACCCTGTTAGCACTTTCCAGAAGGTGTTTGTGCATTTTCCTAAAGTCTGCATGCCTGAAGTCAAGTACCTTCACCTTGGACTGATGATCCTCAACAGCAGTTTCCACCATAAAGCAAATGCTGCAGTGGTCACTCATGCCATGACTTTCCCCCACTGATACCCCTCTCACCCTATCTCCATTCATAAAGATCAGGTCCAGGATTGCTCCGTCCCTGGTCAGTTCCTTACCAAGCTGTCTCATGAGTGCCCCCTGTAGGGAGTTTATGATAGCCCTGCACCTGGTGGATGCTGCCGATGGGGTGCTCCAGTCAACATCTGGCATATTGAAGTCCCCATCAGTAGCACCTTCCTCTGTTTGCCATCCTCTGAATTTCCTCCAGCATTGCCCTGTCCACCTTCCTTCCTGAGTCCGGTGGTCTGTATACCACCCAGTGCATATTACTTCCCCTTTCTGTTTTTAATGATATCCATATAGCTTCAGTCCCTCCCCATCTGTCCTGCACTTCTGTGGCTTTTATGAGTTCCTCACATATAGTGCCACCCACCCTCCCTTCTTGTTCTCCCGGTCCCTTCTAAATAGCACATACCCTGGTATTGCCATGTCCCAATCCTGGCCATCATGGCCCCATCTGTAATTCCCAAGATGTCCAGGTCTGCCTCTGCCATGACCACCGTCAGGTCAGAGATCTTACCACCTAGGCTCCTGGTGTTTGCTCACATGGCTCTCCATTCCCTTGGCCTACTCTTCTGTCACTTTCCAGTTACAACCTTCCTCCCTATTTGCCCCAGAATGTTCTCCCTCCCCCTCATTGCAGTTGTCTGCTTGGTCCCTCCTACTCTCACTTCAATCTTTTTGTTTGCACCCTCTGAGTACCTCCTGGTGTCACCCCCCCAATGTTGCAACGGTGACATCCCTCAGGATTCCGACTGCTGCTCCTAGTCATGTTAGGCTGTCTATGTAATCATCAAATTTGTGCACTCTTGCACTAGCCCCTTCCCTCATTAAGTGAAGACTGTCCCCCTTGAATAGCCTCCTTTCCCAGAATTTGCCCCAGTTACCGACAAAGTGGAACCCTCTAGTCTGACACCAAATCTTCATCAATTGTTTAGTTCAGTGACGTTGGCCTGTCTGAGTCTGCCTTCCCTCCCTCCCTCCCCTCTCCCACACTGGCAGTACATCCAAGAAGGCCAGAGATGCTGTCCTACCATTGATACTATTTGTTAGCTAATCTAGACTGCTCTTTGTCTCCTCCATTGGCTGTCTTGCTAAGTCGTTTGTGCCCTCGTGGATCAGGTCTGCTAGATCTTTGCCTTTTCTTGTCAAGCTGAACACCAGTCTTATCCCTATCCTTCTTGGCTAATGCACCTGATAGGCATCTGTCTGAGACCCTAGTTTCCCTGCCACCCTCCATTTTGGAGTCCACCCCACAGACCACTGGGTCTCCTATCACTAATACTTCCCTTACCCCTCGTCCATTGACCTTTCCTTTATCCTTGACTTCTGGTGGCCTTCTACCCTCGGCTTGCTGCAGGTCTTCCCAATTTGCAGTGAGATTGATTCCCCAGCCAGGGGCACCTATCAATTTTGTGCAAGGATGCTGGCATCTGGATCCATGCTGCCCTTACTCTCTTTATTACTACTCCCTTCCTGTCTCCTCATCACCTCCACTCCCCTGGCCCTTGGAGCCCAGGAGTGGATGAGGAAAGGAGAGCTCCTTATGAGCATGTGCCATAGTCCTCGAGATTTTCCTGAGGCTGCCTCAGCTACCCCAGAGCTTATTGCAGTTCTGACATATTGGGCAACATCCCATCCTCCTGAGCATTACTTTGGAGATGAGGCAGCACACCTGTTGCACTGTACAATTCTAATTTCACTGTGTTTGTGGCAGAGTTGGCTACACCCTCGGCTGTGACTGATGGACCACTTTTCTATCTCCTTATTTCCTTGCAACAGCTGCTGCTTTTCTCTTTGCTTTTCTTCTTTTCTCACCTATCCTAGGTTGGCCACCTAGTGTAGCTCTTTACTTTCCTACTAAACGTCCTACTAGTTCTCTCTTTTCATTCTTTTCCTTTTCCATCCATTTAGTCCCTGGAATGATGCCAAACACCCGGAGAGGTGTTGTGTAAAGTGCATAAGTGCATTTTGTGCACAAAAAGCATGAAGGCTATTTTAAATAGGGATGAATACAGTTAGTAAAGCCTTTTTAAAGAAAAATGATTCAGAAGTTATATAAAACAATAAGATGTCATGATTAGTACAGTTATAATATATATATATATATATATATATACACACACACACAGTGCAGTGTCAGTGGCTCAGCAGGTAGCAAACCCACCTCTGAGGCTGGGAGATCAGAAGTCTGTGGGTTCTATCCCCACACCAGGCACATGGGTTAATATCCCAATGCTGACACTGTAGTGCAGCATGAGGGGGGCGCCGCACCCCTGAGGTGCCGTCTTTCAGATGAGGGGTTAAACCGAGGTCCCATCTGGTGGTAGTTTAGGTGGATATTAAAGATCCCATGGCACTTCTTGAAAAGAGTAGGGGAATTTTCCCCAGTGCCCTGGCCAAATGTACCCTCATTTACTAAAAATACCACCAACAGCTAAATCTGGTTCAAGGTCAGCTGGCATTCATCTGTGTCCCCTCCTGGGTGGTGCCTGAAAATAGGCAGAATTTGTCTAGTGCGCAACCAGTCAACAAAATCTAAATACAATAAGAAATCCTTAAGGTATTTTCATAAATTCACATAATAAACCTGTTACTATGTAAGATTCTGTGTATGAGAATGTGGTATACTTTATAAAAGTGCTTAGGCACTGTGGATCAGAGATATAGAGTCAGTATCTGTGGCGATATACTGTACCTTTAACTGAACAAGGAAATCCCTGAAATAACCCCTTCCTTTTGGTTTGAAACAACATGACAGCATGGATTTACAAAAGGAAGGTCCTGTCTAACTAATCTCAAAGATTTCTTTGACTATGTAACCAGAGTGGTAGACCAAGGAGGAGCAGCTGATGTCGCCTACCTTGACTTCAGCAAAGCTTTTGACACTGTTCCACATAGAAGATTGATAAATAAGCTGCGTAGGCTTGGGGTGGGTCAGAAGTTGGTCACTGGGTGGCAAACTAGTTGACGAGCAGAAAACAGGGAGTGGTGGTAAATGGTATACAGTCAGAAGAGATGCAAGTCACAATTGGGGTACCTCAGGGATCAGTTCTTGGGCCAGTCCTCTTCAATATCTTCATTAGTGACATTGCGGATGGACTGTAGGGTAAGGCTTGTCTGTTTGCAGGTGACACCAAGATCTGCAACTGAGTAGATGATCCAGATGCGGTGGGCAGAATGAGAAGAGATCTGGATAAACTAGCACAATGGTCAGAAGAGTGGCAACTGGGGTTTAATGCAAAAGTGCAAGATTATGCACATGGGAGAGAGATACCCTGAAGCCATCTATAGGCTGGGAGGGAGTTGCTGGAAGTCACAAAGGAAGAAAAAGACTTGGGCATCATCATCACTGATGACCTGAAATCATCCAAGCAGACCTCTAAAGCAGTAGGTAAGGCTAGGGGATGTTAGGGTGAATTAGTAGAAAGTACTTAAAGTCATAAGAGGAGAGTAATAATCCCTTTACAAGACACTGGTTAGGCCCCATCTGGAGTACTGTGTGCAGTACTGTAGGCCACACCTTCACAAGGACATTAACCAAATTGAGGCAGTCCAGAGAAGGGTAACTAAAATGGTGCAGGACTGCATCAGAAGACATATGAGGACAGATTAACGGAGCTCAATATATATATATATATCCTTGAGCAAAGGAGGAGATAGGTGATATGATTGAAACATTCAAACACCTTAAAGGCATTAACAAAGTGAAATAGTCTAACATGTTTAAATATAAGAAAAATAGTAGGACAAGAGGACACAGCATGAGACTAGAGGGAGGCTTATTAAGGGGGGAATGTGAGGAAATTCTTTTTCACAGAAAGGGTGGTGGATGCATGGAATGACCTACCTCAGGAAGTGGTGGCTATGAATACAGTGCAGGGCTTCAAACAGGCATGGGATAGGCATAAGGGAGCAATACAGATGAGTATGAATAGATAGACCACTGACGGAACAAAGGCCAATGGCACATTTATAAGGTAGAAAAAGAAATGGGCAGACTGGATGGGCCTTGCAGTTCTTATCTGCCGTCAACTTCTATGTTTCTATATTCAGACATGAAACAACATGTCCAGACTTATAAATAGAAAGGGCTTAGTCAGGTGACCCACCACCAAAATATATAAATACCTTTTCTCTGAGTTTACTTCAGTTCAGCCCAGAGGGGCTCAGTCCCAGGAGAGGGGAGAAGAGAGGCAGACAAGCTGTTGAATGCAGATGAGAAGGGTCTCAGGAGCTTTAAGATCAAGACTGTATTTGTGAGAAACTACTGATGTTAAGCAGTGATTTTTTTTGCAATTGTTGTTGTTTTCATTTAGTATTTTTATAACTTTTGAAAAATAAGTATCACACCAAGGTGTGTTTTAAACCTGTAAATGTGCCTCATCTGAAGTTTATTCCCACACACTGTGACAAACTGGTGTTAGAAGTAGGATAGTACTGGTTGTCCAGAGAAACGAGGGGGAGACCAGTACCCAGATACCAGCCCTGGTATCCAGACATAGGGGGCAAAGAGCTGGATGGCATACCTCCAGGATCTTGTTGATGCAAAGGATCTGTTGAAGGAGGAGTGGCTTAGTGGTGTGCATACCAGAGCCCAGGTGAGGAGGCCCAGAGGGGAATTACTAACCAGATTGGAGTTTGATGGAATGCAGAAGTGGTCCATAGCCAGAGAGATGCAGAGTACCTCTGCCAGGTGATGATGAAGGATCCCAACTGGAGGATTTTGTGGCCAAAGCAGAGAAGCAGGATCCATGGGTTCTAGAGGAGGAAGACCCCCTGATGGAACCTTTATTGCCAGTCACTTTTGAAATTCCATTGTTGAACATTGTTCTGGGCTGCTGCTACTTGGAGGACGATGAGATGAAGGCCCCAAGTAAGACTGTTTAGGATGTTTGCATACTGGTGTGAAGACTACAAGCAACAAGGAAGACACCATGGTGGTTGAATGGACTTTCCCATGTTTTTAACCCCATGTGATATGGTATGAAAATGTATGAAACATGTAATGTTTAAAGCGAATATAGCATTAAGGGTGGTGCTGAGTACAGTCAGATGAGGGCACCAGAATGGTGTAATAGTTGTAAGAAATCCTAGTATGTTAAAATAAGGGTTGAAAGGAAACCCCAAAGGTTTTGGAGTTAGGAACTGGCTGGTTGATGTTCAGTATGAGAAGTTTCCTTGTCTGCCAGTAAATATATGGAAGAGAAACAGATAAATGATAAGTATGAAATGATTACAAGAAATGAATAACATAAAAGAATTGTCTATGCTGTATGATATAAAATGAGAACCTAGGGTCATGGAGGATCTAGGTATGGGTGGAACCTATAATTGGGCCCTGACTGGAAATTATGTCACGTGATGGGTATGGAGGAAGCTCGAAGTCAGCAAAAAACTGCTGTGTATTACTTCCTATTTCTTAATGTACTGATGAAGGTATGATAAGTGTGTGCACAGGGCTGAAATGATGCCAAGTGATGGCTATGGAGGAAGCTCAAAGTTAGCATAAAACTGCTGTGTATTACTTCCTCTTTTTTAATGTACTGATGAAGGTACAGTAGTGGGTGCATGAGGCAGAAATAATGCCAAGTGCTGAGTATGGAGGAAGCTCGAAGTAAGCATAAAACTGCTGTGTATTACTTCCTCTTTTTTAATGTACTGGTGAGGCTCTCATATTGGGTGAGAGAAAGTTTCAACCAATCCCCATTCTACTGTTTTGGTAGAATATTTTGTGACTGCGAGAGGGTTCTTGAAAAAACAGTATAGTTTTGAGAACTGTTTTTTTCTTAACGAGGGAGGTGCATGGCGGAGTTAGACTATACCCTTGGCTGTGACTGATGGACCACTTTTCTATCTCCTTATTTCCTAGCAACAGCTACCACTTTTCTCTTAGCTTTTCTTCTTTTTCCCACCTACCCTATGTTGGCCACCTAGCATAGCTCTTTACTTTCCCTACTAAACTTCTAACTAGTTCTCTCTTTTCATTCTTTTCCATTTCCATCCATCCAGTCCCTGGAATGATGCCAAACATCCAGAGAGGTGTTGTGTAAAGTGCATAAGTGCATTTTGTGTACAAAAACACAACGGCTATTTTAAATAGGAATGAATACAGTTAGTAAAGCCCTTTGAAAAAAGGATTCAGAAGTCATATAAAACAATAACAATGTCATGATTGGTACAGTTATAAGAAATCCTTAAGGCATTTTCATAAATTCATACTATAGACCTGTTACTATATAATGTTCTATGTATGAGAATGTGGTATCTTTATAAAAGTGCTTAGGCACTGTGGATCCAAGATATAGAGAGTCAGTATCTATGACAATATACACTGTACCTTTAATTGAACCAGAAAATCCCTTGAAATAGCCCAATCCCTTTGGTTTTGAAACAACATGTTCAGACATGAAACAGCATGTCAGACTTGTAAATAGAAAGGAGCAGTCAGGTGCCCCACCAAAGTATATAAATACCTTTTCACTGAGTTTATTTCAGTTCAGCCCAGAGGGTTCAGCCCTAGGAGAGGAGAAGAGAGGCAGACAAGCTGTTGAATGCAGATGAGAAGGGTCTTGGGAGCTCTGAGATCCAGGACTGTATTTTGGGAGAAACTACTGATGTTAAGTAGTGATTTTCTTGAAATTTTTGTTGTTTTCATTTTGTATTTTTATAACTTTTGAAAAATAAATTTCACACCAATTTGTGTTTTAAACCTGTAAATCTGCCTTGTCTGAAGTTTATTCCCACACACTGTGACAGTGTTCAGTTGCTCTTAGTCTATTGTCAGACTGCACAAGATCAGTTTTACTGTATCTTCATGTACTCCTTGCTCTAGCCCTTTTTGGCTTGTATTTACTATACTTCAAAATTAAAGAAAAATGATTATCATAAGATCAGTATGTTCTAAATTTCCTTCTGATTTACTCCTTCCTCACTAAATATAAAGCCAAAGATCAGTGTTCATATAGCTTGGTGAAAAACCCTTCAATACCATTTTCCCTGATTTTCCTTTTAATATTTCTATGCCTTAACCAGCAAAGTGCCCCAAACAACTCTGGTATCTAAAGTATTCCCAGATTCACCCTTTTAAATTACTTTATAGTAACATGCAAGTTGCTTCTTAAATCATATATAGCCTTAGACATCCTTTGTCATCATGTACAAGTTATGCGCTTAGTCATTTGCAAGTCTTGAAAGTTCACTATCAACCTTCAGCCCTGTATGTTTCTCTTTGTGACCACTGCCCATTTCTGATAATGATTCTCCACCTCCTCTTTCTGTCTGATGGACTGTTCTCCACTGCGTGGAGCCCAGCTGGGTATTTAATAAGCAGGAGGTGTGAGGGAAGGCTGGCAGGAAAAACTTTGCAACAATACTGCAGTTCCTTTTGCATAACTGTTTGTGCTGTGGCTGGCGATAGGTGACAGATTATGGGTTCACAAAATAGCACTCATATGCTGAAGTATCATATAATTACTGACCAGCGCTTTCCATAGGAAAACCTGGTTATAATTTGCTGTTATAACCAGCTGGTTATAACAGCAAACATGTGCTGGGTTTCCTGCCTCTGCACCAGCCACTCATGCTTTCTCTCACTCTCCCCATGTCCCTCGCTAGATCTGACAGGTGCCTCAACTGCCACTCGGGGGGTAAGTAAAGTTTAGTAAACTCTCTCAACAACTCAAAATAAAAAACAAAAATTGGGTGATGTCCACTCTGAAAAGTTTAAACAAAAATGTAAAATATTGGCAGACCAAGAACCTTGCTGAATCCCAACTGATCAGTGGCTACCTCTCAACACCGATGTCTTTTTTTTTTTTTAATATAATTGATGTGACAAAAAATGGCTGGCCAGCAGTTGAATAAAATAAAAGATGGGGTTGTGTGTAAAACATTTTTACATGCACCCTCAGTGTGGCATGCTTTTTATAAACTCCTCAGGCTTCGGCCCCAGGCCTTATGTAGCATCCCACACCTTGGGCATGTATAACATCTTGTTACACATACCACCCCATCCATTATTCTCTATGTTTATGACATGGATTTGTTTACATGCATATTGTACATATACTGTAAACATATTTAAAACATTGTTGTTCCAAGCTTATTCGATAAATGCAATGATCTGCACAATAAAGGGTGTAGTTTCGATGCAGCAGCAGCAGCAGTGAGTATTAATCATTGCAACATGAGGAAGAGAAATGGTTGTGTTGGATTGGCTTAGCACTATCAGGTGACCATACATTATTTCTCAAGTAATATGCATGACTGCTTGAGAATTAATGTATGGTTGCACTCCACAGCTATTCTCTTTCCCTATGCTCAACATATCTATTCTTGCTTGACACCCATCTGTGCCGCCTGTGAATTATAGGCTAAGACTGTTTTAAACCACCATATACTATAGCAGCCTGTTTCCAAAATGAGGACAGAAAAGCAACCACATTTTTATTTATTTAATTCTTGGAATTACAACCTTTGAGCAAGAGGCTCATTTACAAAGGCTCCACATCACAGAATGGAGGAAACTAAGGAACAATAACATGGTACAATTAGACAAAGTGAAAGGTACAGGGGCCCAGATATTCAAACTGTGCCAGGCTGTGGTGCAAGCTTGGGTGCAGCTCAACTTGGCTGCGCTGGGGTGTGGACTGGGTGATATTCAACGGAGCTGAGCCATGGTTTAGCAGTGTTGAATATCGCACCCTGGCCACCCCAAGTGTGTATGGCACAGTGGCACTGCACCAGCACAAGTGGCCAGAGTGGAGCATGGGGATGCACTAGTGCAAGTTCCATTGCGCTATGCACAGCAACCGCAATATTCAAAACTTGACATGCAAATGGGGCCAGAATGTATGCAAGGTGCACATGGGGCCATTTGCATGTCATTATGGCCCCATTTGCAAGCAGGTGCACTGATCCCTGATGACTTGTGCCTGGCGCCCTGCCAGGCAGCAGCCATCGGGGACCGACTCCCCCTGCATCTGGCAATGTGCTCCACAGCCCGATCACAGGCATCTGTATAAAAACATGAGAATTCCTTCCAATATCCATGGTGGTCCAGTGGACAGCTATCTGCCCGATTGCAGACATTTGTAAAAAAGAAATGTCGAATATCCCTGGTTGTCCAGTGGACCACTATCTGCCTGATCATGGGCATTTGTAAAAAGAGAAATATGAATTCCTTCCAATATCCCTGGTGGTCCAGTGGACCGCTGTTCGCCTGATTGTGGGCATCTGTATAAAAATATGAGAATTCCTTCCAATATCCCTGGTGGTCCAGTGGACCGCTGTTTGCCCGATCGTGGGCATCTGTATAAAAACATGAGAATTCCTTCCAATATCCCTGGTGGTCCAGTGGACTGCTGTTTGCCCAATCGTGGGCATCTGTGTAATAAAATAAATAATTCCAATATCCCTGGTGGTCTAGTGGTTCCCCCCTCCCCACCCACTGAGACCCTGCCCCCTCCCCGGTCAGCCGTGAAGGCAGCACCCCACCCACCTGCTGCCCCACTGCCCGCTGACTGACACAGATGCTAGGGCTGTATGCCCATTGATCTACAGCGTGAGTGAATGGGCATGCAGCCATACCATACTACACAATCCAGAAATGTGAATGAACATATCTGGAATGTGTAGTCTGCTCAAGCTACATATTGGAAGGAATTCCTTATTTCTTTTTACAAATGCCGCGATTGGGCAGATAATGATCACTTTGGACCCTGAAGATGACAGAATAATCTCATGTTTCTACAGAATGCTGATCGAGTAACAATCATGGACACCAAATGGACTATTACAAATGCCCATGATCAGGCAGATTGCAGTCCACTGGACCACCAGGGATATTGGAAGGACATAATATTTCTTTTTACAAATGCCCACGATCGGGCAGATAGCAGTCCACTAGATCACCAGGGATATTAGTCTTATTTATTTATACAAATGCCCACGATCGGGCAGATAGCAGTCCACTGGACCACCAGGGATATTGGACGGAATTCTAATTATTTTTTTATACAGATGCCCATGATTGGGCATGGGGGGCTGCCAGGTGCAGCGGGAGTTTGGGTGGCCACCCACAGGTGGCAGCTGCCGTGTTGCACCCTGCAATGCGGCAGCTCACCTGTGGGTGGCCATCAGTTGTTCCTTTTTTTTTGGATCAACTTTGTGCTGGTACAGGTAGGGTTTACGCATGCATGGCTCTGCATTCCTGGGCTGAATATCAGGCTGTGCAAGTGCGCATGGGCATTCCCCCCACCTACACCTGCATACGTACTGATGCACTCTGGCACATAGGGATTTGTGCAGCACTTTTCCTTTTGAATATTGCCAGGGACATCAGTGGGTTGCTACATGGTGCAACACTGTTGCGCCATGTGCAACCCTTCTGAATATCTGGGCCAGGGTTCATAGTATAAGTCAAAAATACATGGTAATTGCTTCAGGGTTACAATTATTACAAGGCTAAGATTGCATGATGTAAGAATTAACCCACGACAGAGCGTGGGTCTACTGGGCATCAATATATGGCTGGGGGGGGTTGGACCGTAACATTGGTACCAAGAGTTACAAAGATTTCCAACTTAAATACACTTTATTAGAGCTGCCAAAAGAGTGACCCTGTCAAAAACTAATACAAGCACCCCAGACTATTTAAAAAGTAAGTATATACTATAGAGCCTACTTAATACATCAAACATTGCAGAAAATGGAGATGATTTCACAGTTTACAAAACTAAGTCAGCCAAAATGAACAAAAAGTAGCGTTCCAAATGTCATTTGGGTTCTGAAACAAAAGCCTTAGAATAGCAGTGAACGTTTCCTAAATCAAGGAATCTGTAGTTTAGCTGGGCAAAATTCCATCTTTTAACAGTTTATAATTTATGGAAACTGTCTATTACTGGCATAAATCAATAATTATACCATGGACATAAAAATTAATACAAATTCCTGTTCTGGCGATTGGCTGGCTGACACCTTTGTGCCGTGGTAAATCCTATGATATACCCACGGCAAAGGTGCCAGTCAGCCGCATTTCAAATAAATGAATCTGACCCTGAAAATCAACACCGCCAAGCCACCATCTTGTTTCCCTTCCTTAAGTGAGAACCATTAGCACACCATTAATAATAAAAAAAATACACGCAAATCCCACATCGAACCCAAAATTTTTGCAAAGTGTTTCTCCGGTAATCGCTTCTTCCCCGCTCACTAATTGCCACTGTGAACTGACTCCTCTACTCCTCCGTACTATCACTCCACAATGCAGGCCGCACGGAGACCACGTCTCTCTCCCCACTCCATACGTGATCCAAGCAAACCCTCTGCCAGCGATCTCAACCCCAACAAAACCACAGCACCAGACGAAATGTCCCAATGTGCTCCTCACCTGAGTCTGCTATTACAACTCCTTCACAACGGAACCATTTAAATGTAAAAGTGGACAGGCGCCACAGACCCTGAACTTCCGCATTCCGTATCTCACGAGACAAAACTGCTGTTACCTCCATAAGCTCTGCACCTGAGCTTAACAAAGTTAGTTTTAAACAAAAATCTGAGCTCCTGATCGATCTACGCAAACATCATAGCCGATTCACTTTCTATCACGATGCAGTGTGTCTTCCTGAAACATCGTGGCTTCCTGCAACACTTTAAACATTAAATAAAAAATACAGCTTCTCATTAACCTGCAGTAATACTGTAGCTCGTTCACTAATGTCTGTCCTGTCAGTTTCTCACTCCTCTCATAGCCATTTATCTTGCCTGCAACTCTGTTCAAGTTTTTTTTTTTAAATGATTTTTTAAATGAATTACAATAGCAGTATACTAAGTAAACAGAGTTACCATCTTCTACAACATTCTACCTAGAAACCGGGAACTATTTAACACACAGAGGATGGACATTACAGGAAAAAAAAAATTAAAAAACAAGTTATTCTCAAAATAAAACCTTATAAGTAATTATTTAAAATTTCTACCCATTATATAATCGCAATAAGCCACTAGGGGGTTATGGGGATTTACCACGGCTGGCGGTTACCCACTCGACTCGCCTGGGCAAACCACGCGCAGCCGTGGTAAATCCCCAATAACCCATATACCCCCTCGTGGCTTATTGCTTAAGTGTATAACCTGATGATCCCATTGTTATGATGTCAGAATGCTGTAAACCTAGCTTGACTATGTCATTCCGATGGGATTACAAGAAAGAATGTCACCAGTTGTAGTAATTCTTTTAAAAGAATGTTGATCAGCTGACCCTAACAGAAGTTTAAAAAAGTGCACATTCCAGGTTACCTGAACATCTGCTCCTTGGATGTTCCTACCTCTCCCACCCTCCTTCTGATCTGACGCTGCACTGCATACAAGTGTGAAATAATGTAACTACAGTGGTCCAGTTGGAAAACTGCTGTCCTATCTGACTGATTTTTTTGAAGAGTTAGTTAGATATTTTATAGTTTGTTTTCATAAAGTTTAACTCTTTTTATTACTCCTGAATGGAGAATAAGTTAAGGAATTTAATAGTTTCAGAGAATGTATTTTATAGCACACACATTGCTATTTGTGTTATGCTAATAAATGTCCTATTGGACATTCCTTTTCATCTCTTACTTGGTAAGTGCATTTTAACTTGGAACTGTCACTTGTTACTCTTAGTGGTCAAATGGCGCTGTTCTAGTTCAGAAAAAATGATGCTGTTACCTTACACCATAAAATACAATGCCTAGCTTGTGGTTGTTCAACACGAGTGTAATCACCCCTCGCAGTTGCCATGCCAACTGTAAACCACTCAAGCTGCGTTCTCAAGGTTTATGTGGGTGTCCTAGCAACCGCTTGAGGTGATTGCAGCGGGGTTAACAACCACATCCTAGGCATTATCCTGTGTAAACTATAAGGTGTCCTCCTGTTGGATAATTATGAGACATAGGCTATAATTACCTGTGGTTTATTTTAATCTAGCTGTCTTCTGTTGCAGAGCAGCTGAACAGAGATGGATTATACTGTTAGCGACACACACTGGTACCTGTGATTACAGCGGTATGGAACAGCTCAAATGTACTAATATCTCCCTTTTTTGTTTTTTTATACCCCTGAGGTCAACTACCATACTACACAACTGATTAAAGTGAGAGGTAGTAATACGGAAACTCTTTCTGCTGCAAGAATTGTTGTATTATTATTATTATTCTCCATTTATTTCTGTGTGGTTCCCCCCTGTTCCTTTCCTAGTGCTGTTTGGAATTTTCAAATTCCATTGGGACAGAATTCTGTGGAATTTCTGAAAATTCCAATGTATTCCTTGGAATTCTGTCAGAAAAGAATTGGCAGAATTTCACCAGCAGAATATGGATTATCATGGGAACTACAGAATAATAGTATAGTAGAGGCATCGTTCTATGTGAAACAACTACCAGAAGTTTCACAGTCAGCTGTTGGTCTGCAACAGTAATTGCAGGAGCAACTACCAGATACCAACTCTCCTGTGCACTTAAATATATACATTTCCATAATGCACAGCAGCCAAATGCCAAACAACAAACTTGGCAGAAAAACAAAGATGATTCCACAGTTCACAAAAGTAAGTCAGCCAAAATCAGCACATATTCTGAAATGTTGATCACATCTGCATGTAATCAATAATTCTGTGACTGTTCACCACAAGATTAAAAATAAATTGGCCTTTTCAGTATGTAGTTTCTCCAGTCAGGTGCAACCCCTTTCTCTTTCCATGGTAGGAACCTGAATATCCTTCTGGAACCCTAGTAATTTTGCACTTTAAAATTATTTTTTGCAAATGTAACATGGGAGAGAAACATATAAAGAAGTCTGAACCTTTTCTTTTCCCATGTTACAAGTGAATTAACCTACTCCAGAGTGTGGGTCTACTTGGGATTAATGTATGGCTGTGTGGTTGAAACCACTCAGCCTTCAGTCCCATGCTAGGCTAATCCTTACTTATACTGTTGTGCAAAGGCAAATGGTACAGTAAATGATTCACATAAGGCTTGGCAGTAAAAAAACGCAGACAAAAAACCTGTGGTTAAACCTGAAGAGTAATGTTGTTAACATTCTCAGTGGAGCCTATGTAATTTACAGTACTGTAATCTGAGAATCCCGATAAATGTTCTCAAAATTGAGAGTTGGGGTTGTCACTCATTACCAACCTGGAAGTGCCTCTTCAAAGAAAGGCAAGATAATCACTTCAGGGGAATGCACTTCTGTTTTGCTGAACACATTCTATCAAACTTCAGTTACTGCATAAAATGTTTGCAACCCTTTGCTTCAACTACAAAGTGATAACAATAGTGCTGCAATCTCAGTGCAGGCAGCACCAACCAAGTCACAGAAATGTATTTAGGTCAGTAGGGACTGCAGCTCCCCTGTGTGTGTGTGTGTGTGTGTGTGTGTATGTGTGTGTATGTGACACAATACCATGAATTACGTTCAAAATTTGCAGTATAACAACTATTGCTAGAAAGTTAGAGCATGGTTAACGTTCACTATGATCATAAAATATGTTCAGTTTCATTGTTAATGAATATACTAGCAATAAAACACCCTATATTGTTAAAATAATCCTGCTTGGCATCATGGGTACAGGGTTAATTCCAAGATGGCAGTGGTGTTTGAGTTGCCTGAGGTCTGAGCTTGGAGTTTGAGTTTGTTAAACCGTGTTTTATTCAATTTATTTTATTTAGTTTTAGATTAGAAAGGGTCACTGAGTGAGTTATATGGGGTATATCGGTGGGGGAGGTAGTAACAACAACAAAACAGGAAAGGTACCTGGGGTAATCATATCAGATGACCTTAAGGTTAGCAAGCAATGTCAGAAGGCAGTAGGGAGGGCCGGGGGGTATACTGGGATGTATAGGGAGAGGCATCAGCAGCAGAAAACAGGAAGTTGTTATCCCTCTGTACAGACAGTTGGTGAGACCCCATCTGGAATACTGTGTCCAATTCTGGAGACCCCATCTCTGCAAGGACATAGACAGGATTGAGGCAGTCCAGAGGAGGGCAACTAAAATGGTGCAGGGTCTGCAAGAGAAGCCGTATGAGGAGAGACTAAAGAAGCTTAATATGTATACCCTTGAGGAAAGAAGGGAGAGGGGGGACATGATAGAAACTTTCAAGTACCTCAAGGGAATCAATAAAGTCCAAGAGGCCAGCATCTTTCAGAAAAAGAGACTTGCAAGAACAAGGGGACACAATTTAAAGATAGAAGGAGGGCGGTTCAGGGGCAATGTGAGGAAATACTATTTCACAGAGAGGGTAGTGGATGCATGGAACAGCCTTCCTGAGGAAGTTGTGGGGTCTAAAACTGTGGGAGAATTCAAGAATGCATGGGACAGACATAAGGCAATTCTTGTTGGGGGCAGGAAGATATAGGCTGTTGGTTAACTAGGATCTGCGGCCTATCCTGTAGGTAGGGAAATGGGCAGACTAGATGGGCCTAGCGGTCCTTATCTGCCATCAAAGTCTATGTTTCTATATAGCATTCATAGTGTTTTGTGGGCCTATAGTCAGTATTTTTTTTATAAATCAGCAGCTTTGGTATTTCAAGTTGTTTTGTGAAACCTACTGTTCAGCTTTTAGAATGGCTGTTCTCCCTGTTTGTTTGGCTGTTTTATTATATCTGTTCTCCCTTGTTATTTGGGAGTTCTAGCTGTTTAAACTGTTTTGTGGCTCTTTTTGTTATATGTGAGCCTGTGGTTTTATTTTTATGCAGAAGCAGATTTAGATGATTCTTTGTGGTTGAGTGTGGCCTGGAATTTGCCGCATAGCACTGTGAGACCGGGTCATGAAGATTTGGGCTGAATTATTGTAGACCCCCGATTTACCCCTATCGCCTGCAATGAAGATTCTGCAGTGAGAGTGCAGGTTGAATGAGTTGGGAAGTTCTGAACTAAGCTGAAATTTGCTGCTCGTGGAGGTTGCTGGTTGTGGTGAGAGCACACTCAGTGGCTGCTTCACTGGAACCGTTATTGAAGCAGCGGCAGTTTGGGAATTGCGTCAGGTGGGGGGTGCTTCTCTATTGTGTTTGGGGCTAAGTGACTAGTGTGTTTCTCGTGAACAAGTGGGAGCTGCCCAATGATTCTCTGAGGGAGCCGAGAAGAGGTTGGCTGGGTTCTCCTGAGCCTCCTGGTCGTGCTAAACTTGCCCCCCAGGGGGTTGTAGTAGTGGGTCGCTGGTGGCTGGATGCCAGGGCCTATGATTTATTGCACTTGGAAGGGGAGCCTCCTCTAGGTTTCTGGTTTTCACATTCCAGCCCGCTGCTGCACTGGGGATTCCTGGAACTGTGTTTTGAAGACTCTGCTTTTTTTATTTTTTTATTTACTTTTTTGGGGTCATTGAGGTTCGCCTTTTCCTGCCAGATTGACTGCATTAACTTGGCTTCACTATTCTGGATGTGGATTGACTTTTAACAGTTTGTTTTATTCTTAATAATTTTTTGTTGCTTGTCACTCAGACTCTAGTGAGAACAGAGCCTGGGACTGGGAACCTTTGGTATTATTAACCAGGGGAGGTGGGAACTTCCCTGGCCTATTCATCAAACATCTGGAATTAACTTTCTGATCTGCAGACTGCTGGTTACCTGTTGCTCAGACTGGTGAGAGCAGAGCCTGGTACTGGGAAGCTTTGACATTATTGACCAGGGGAGGCTGGAAGCTTCCCTGGCCTTTTCATCAAACATCTGGAATTAACTGTCTGATTTGCAGATTGCAGGTTACCCACTGCAAAGGACTATTGGATTGTTTACATTGAGATTTACTTAGGGTTTTATTTGGGGGATTTTGGGAGGTTTTAGAAATAAATCTAACTGTAAGCCTTAGACCTAAATTGTTTAGACGTTTGTTTTAATTTGATTAATTTTAGTAGTATAGTTTGGATTTATTTGGTTTAAGGAAGATTTTGTTTATTTATTGAGTTATGTGGAATGTGTTGGATGCATGCCCCCACAGTTGTGCACTATTCACCCTCTGCTCTCCATGCCGTCCGCCCTTTCTTCACTCCTCCCCCTTGAGTTTACAGCTTACCAGTGCTGTAGAGCACTGGGTATTGTGCGTAGGGGATGGAGGGGGTGGGGGGCTATGAACAGTGGAGGGTGAATGAGGGGGGTCATCGTATCGGGATGGTAAGATCCAGGAGATGCCCTGGGGCAACATGAAACTCAGAACATGGTTCTCCATGTCTGATTTCCATACCCAAGGGCACTACCAATTGTGGTGGGCAGGTGGTTCGGGGTAGCCCAACTCGGGCAGTGTTGTGCAGTGCCAGGTCCATCAAGAACAAGACTGCAATTATTGCAGATCTTGTCAAAACAGTGGACCTGGAATGCATCACCAAGACCTGGCTGGATGAGAACTCTGGCCCCATTCTGGAGGCTTTAACTCCAGCTGGGTACTCGGTGATACACTGCTTATGACTGGACCGTAGGGGGAGGGAGTTTGCAGTCTGTTTTAAGACTGAACTTAACCTCACGAGTGTACTAGTTGAGGAGGCTGTCATTCAAGTGTGCCATTGTAGCAGGTGTAGGTTATTGGATCGCCCTCATTTATCGTCCACCCAGTGATGAGAAGCGATTCCTTCAGGAAGAGGTGGACTTCGTTTTCGACATGGCGTTTGAGTCACCCAGACTAATGGTTCTGGGTGACTTTAATGTCTGAGTCAATGACAAACCCTCACAATTTGGTCAGCACTTCCTCCAGTTGGTGACATCTGTGGGCCTCACACAGGTGGTTACCACTGCTACTCACCTAAACACGGACACTCCCTTGACTTAGTCTTCCTCCTAGGGATCGAAACATCTGACTTGGGGTGGAACCAGTTCAGTGGGGTTTAGTTTAGCACCCCTTCATAGGCCTACCCTGTGGAGATGGTTAAGTTCCACTCTTTGCAAGATATAAGCTCTCATAATCTAGTGGTGGTGTTTGACCTCTAGTCCCTTTTGTTCGCAAGCAGTGACCCAGAGACCCTCGTGATGGTCTATAATTTGGCTGTCTCAGCAGCTCTGGATTCCATTGCTTCCATCTGCATTCACCCTCTCTCCCTTCGCCCTTGATCCCTTTGGTTTGATGGGACTCTGAGGGAGATGCGGAGGCAGAAGTCCACTCTTGATACCAACCACCTTAGATTGATGGATCTTTATCAAGCCTATCAATCTGCAATCACCCGTAAGAAGGCAGAATTCCTGTTCGGGGAGATTGTAGAAGCTCAGAATTGACCAGCTCAGCTTTTCCGAACTTTGGACAGACGTGCAACCCAGCCTGTCTACATGTTCGAGAAAGCCTTTTTCACAATTAGAGTGCAATGAACTTGCTCGATTCTTTGCTAATAAGGTGGCTGACATCAGAGCAGTGCTCCAGCCGACACACTCTATGGGAGTTGCTTTTGATCAGTTCGAGGTCACTGCACCTTGGCCTTCTTGGAGTACCTTCAGCTAACCAGAGTTCATGGATGTCATGCAGATTATCCAGGTTGTGCACCCTACATGCTGTAGTTTGGACCCTAGACCAACTTCCCTAATTTTGGGTTGCACTGATGTCATCGGTCTGGTCCTTGCATGGATAGTCTGGTGCTTCTTGGAATTTGGAGAGTTTCCTAGCTCTCTGAAAGAGGCAGTGGTGACACCTCTGTGGAAGAAAGTTACCTTGGACCCAGACTGCTATGCAAACTACAGACCCGTCTAGAACCTTCCCTTTTTAGGGAAGGTGATTGAGAAAGTAGTGGCAGCACAACTGAAGGATCATTTGACCATCCATGACATCTATGAACCACTCCAGTCCAGTTTTTGAAAGAGATATAGTACCAAGACAGCGCTGGTTCGGGTGCTCAATGTTTTCCTGATGGCTAGAGATCGGAAGAGCCATTCCATCTTGATTCTTCTGTATCTTTCATCAGCATTTGACACCGTGGACCATGGAGTGTTGTTGATCACCTGATGCACATCTGTGGACTGTTGGGAACAGCCTTAGGTGGTTTACATCATTCCTCATGGGTAGAACACAGAAAGTGATGTCTGGGGTGTTTTCTTCAGGCCCTACTTCTCTGTTGTGTGGGGGTGCCTCAAGGCTCAATGCTGTCACCCATGTTGTTTGCAGTGTACATACTGCCCCTCAGAGACATTGTAAAGGTATGGGCTGAGGTTTCACTGCTATGCTGATGATACCCAGCTCTACCTTTCTTTGCACCCTACCAGGATGGAGCTCTGTTGGTCTTTAATAACTGTCTGAAATAAATCCAGGAGTGGATGGATTCCAGCTGGCTGAAGTTGAACTGGGAAAAACTGAGGTACTGGATGTGGATGAAGGGCTGACCTTCCATTCGCAGGGGTCGCTGTCGTCAAATCTGCCTTTTATCATCTCAGGACTATCACCAGGATTAGGCACCTGGTTCCATCTGGTGACCTTCCTACTTTGGTCCATGCCTTTGTGTCCTTGTGCCTAGATTATTGCAACTCCTTTACCTAGGGTTTCCTGGGTAGGAAATCTGCCACCTGCAGCTGGTGCAGAAATGCAGCGTCTCGACTTTGATGGTATCTGCTCAATCCTGTCATATTTACTGGTGCTGCATGAACTGCACTGGCTGCCAGTACAGTGGCGGATCACATTTAAAGTTGGCTTGCTGACTTTTAAAGCCCTACACGGACTGGGCCTGGATTACCTGAAAGAGCTCCTGGTTCCTTATTGCCCTGGACGATCACTGCACTTGGCTGATGAGGGTTGCTAGAGATTCCAAGGGTATGCTTAAAATCATCTGGGGTGAGATCTTTTATGTATGCAGCCCCAACCTTTGAATTCTCACCATCGGCTATGGGAGTACATAACTGTGGAGGGACCAAGCAATCTTTAAAACTTTTTGTGTCACCAGGCACTCAGTGATTAATTTTCTTTTTCTTCTTGGTGTACTGTTATTTTAATGTTAATTTTATTGATGCTCATTCTGTTTTAAACTGTTAGGCGCCTTGGTTATAGATAAGGCGCCCTATAAATAAACGTTATTATCATTATTATTATTATTATTTTTTCCTGCAGCTCATGTATGTCTATAGGTTTCCTTGCTTATTGCATCACATATGAGCAACTTAAAGGCTTAGAGTTGATATAATTGCTTACAGTATCTGAAAAAAAAATGGATACCCTCGGTTCTGCTCTAAGCACTGTATTGCATCCAATAATGCAGACTACAAAGTATTTAATATGACTGACTCTTGCATGTCTGGAACCATGTATGTTCAGCTGTAAATCAAATGTTGATACATGCCATTTGCTGAAAAACCTAATTATTTATTACGAATAATTTTACAATTGCTTTTAATATCACATTTATTCTTTATGCATTACTTCTTATATATAATGTAGCGACAATTATTTATTTAGCTATTTATTTAGATTTAGTACTTGGAGATTCAATTCTACAGGATGAAAAATAGGTGTCTTATAAAGAAGGGGAGACAGTGACACTCAGGTGCACCTATGAAACTAATAGCAGTTATACGCTCTTCTTTAGTACTGTTTCTATCAGAACCAAGCACCTCAGTACATTTTATTATGAGGAGCCAAGTCATTACAATAATTGAAGTGATTCTGAGCAGATTTTGGCAAGCAAAAGTTTGATTCAGATGCTGATGAAACAAGTACAAGTTTAACTATTTCACCTATCTATTACTGCACCCTTGCTACTTTGCACAGTGTGAACATGGAACACCAACACTGCACAAAAACTATGTATACTCCAGCATCTGCGATAGTAACATGCTCAAAACACACAGACACAAACATACACACAATTATTTGATAATACAAAATCACACACACACACGCACACACACACACACACACTCTTCTTGATAGTAATAGGAAACCTGCCAATATTCAGTGAGATAGATTCATTTGGGGAACACGTACCTTTGATGTGCACGGATCATAATGTCATACACTTAATAGCGTGCAACATTATGGTGAAACCTGGACCTGTCGCACTCGAGTTAGCCCCGGGCTGGAATCTTTAGTGAGGGGTCCGGGGGCAGCCCTCATAATGGGGGCATGGCGGCAGAGCCCCCATAGAACAATAAGTGATAGGTAATCGCGCAATGCAATTGTGCGCACAGCATTCTGCCATGCAACATATTGACCTTTGATGGAGGTTACAATATTATATTGTAATACTTATCAAGGGTCTGGACGCCTTTCCTTATGTGTTGCAATTTTTGTACTTTATTTAGTCAGTCTGTATGCCTTTTGGAAGAAACACTTTATACAAGAGCAGTCTTTTTCTAGTTTGCTCCTGAAACTTTCAGATTTTCAATTTTTTTTATTTCACTCCAGTGACGGAGACCCCCCCAAACCACCCAGTTTCCACCACAGCTAATACACTGTGGGGACTGAGGTTCAGATTCAATTAATAATGATCCAGTTATGGAAGCACTTCAGGTACAACAAAGGGATTACCCATTGCATGGAGAATAATACATGGGTGGTGTGTGTGTAACCAGAACTTTACACACGCTAAGTTGTGGGATGCTACATAAACCCCAAGAGCCCAGTTGGAGGGGTTTAAAAAAGACATCCCACACCAAGGGTGTGTGTAAAATTGTAGTTTACAAACACCCACCAGTTTTTTGTTTTTTATAATTACTTGTGAGAAATCTTAATTACTGTGACAGTTGTGTGACTAGTGCTTGTACCACTCTCAGGGCTTGCATGATGGTCAGGGAGCGACTGACTCCCCCCCCCCGTTGTAACACAGAATTATAACTAGAGGTTGTAACACAGTTTTACAACTGGTTAGTCAAGAATTAAAAATGCCCACGAGTAATTATAAGAAAATAAAAATGCCATATGTTCTTGCACATGTCATATTTCAACAGATTTGGTGTGTAAATTATTTTATACTGCACTTTCTTAACTTGTTTTTGTAGGTATGATATATGTATTTGTCCACCTATTTCTTTTAGAGACCTCATTGTTACATTTTTATGTTGTTAGGATTATAGTGATCTGGCAAGGCCCAAAGTTACACATCCATTTCAATGTGTAACCCTTCTGTGCACCATGTCGAATAATCTGAAATTCAGCATGTGTATAGTCAGACTCAAAATCTCTGGATCCTGTAAATTTGGTAGTGGCTGTGCAGTTTGAAATTTCTATAAGGTTGAAAATACATAAACCTATGATGTTTTAAGCAAAACAACTACACACACGGTGTGTATCGTGTGAAAAGAGCTCACCCACTTATCAGGCGATAACCCAAACCTCGGAGTGTGTTATTGTGCTTATAAAATGGACCCCAAGTAAGCATTTAATAAAAAATAAAAAAAAGTAAAAAACATTGCAAAATATTTTTAGATTGAGGTTTAATAAGGATAGTAGCAAAATGGTCCCTCTAATTCTGCATTTTCTGTGGCGTGTGATGTCAACTGCATGGTGTGTGTCCCCCCCTCCGCACGTCTCTCACACACACACACACACACGCACACATACAAATACTGGTTATGTTGCAAATGTTCATACTGTACAGTGTTAATAGAGCAGAGGAGAGATGATATTTTTAATTTTATTTCAAAGATGTCTGTCCATAGTTTAATAACCAAGAGGACTGCTGAACACTTACTTTGTTTTCCTTGGTGAAATTTTAAGATAGCAGTCTGTACTGTGAGAAGATTTCCTGACAATATTTATTTTTGTATGGTGTGTATTTTGTTTAGGAAGTTGAATGTGATACAGCTTTTTAGTATGTAGGTAAAAGTTGACTGAGTCAAGCACAGAGGACCGACTTCTGGTTTTGTGGTCATCTCACAAATCACTGTGAAGTTTTGAGTTGTGGTCCAGTTTGTTGGGCGAGGTTGAGTGACATAGTGATAATGTCAGATCCTGACTAGGTGACAGAGATTGTTACTGTTTTTTTGTGTGTGTGTTAACCAAGATAAGGAGGCGCGGGGCTGTGGCTTGGCCGTGTCCTGGTGGAGGGGGAATCATTTGGAGCTCTCAGTGAGCTAGATAAACAGTCATGCATTAGAAAATGTGTTGGAAGTAATGTCTGAAACCATTGTGTTTGATTGTACAGGGTGTAAGGTTAATACTGCACATTTTGGGAGGTAAAAAAACAGTACTTATTATTGAAATTAGTTTGTTGCACATCTTAGAAACAATCCCTACTTTTGTAGCATTTTATACTAGTCACTGATGAGGACTCCCAAATCCCTCTCATGGAAATGGCCAGCTGAACCCCTCCTCTCCTATACTCTGTATGAGTGTTTTTATTCCCTAACCATGGGAGGCTGCAAGCATTCTCTCAGTGTACTTGCTGAGTACAGAAAAACCTGGAAAATCCAGGGGCAGCATGAGCCCAGGCCAGGGCATGAAAACAAACAGAGCCTGATGTACCTGAAGAACTGTGTTTCTCTTCCTTGGATGCTATTGTGTGAGTTTCTGAAAGAATGAAAGATTTGTGGGTGCTAAACTTAGAAACCAGAGGCAGGAGTCTCAAAGCCTTCAGAAGGTGCAAAACCTTCCCTAATTCCCCAAATCTTCCTCAGCTACAGAAAAAAAGAGGAGATTGCTCCCGGTGCTATACACAAAAACCTCCACAGCTGTGGAAAAAAAACACTACGAACAGTGGAAAAAAGTGCAGCTGCAGAAGTCCTTGAGGACTAAAAGGTGTGAGATATGCAAGGCACAGCCCCATAAAGGCTATTCTTAGACAGTGTTTTTACACAGTTGCGGAAAGAATGTTACACACAGTGGAATGAGGTGTAACTCTCCCTCAGCCCACTGCAGTAGTGCCCCAGCAATTGGAATCAATTAAGGTGGAAGTGAACCACAGGTAATAGCATCTCAGACAGTATAGCAGTGGCTGATGTTACAGCAACAAAAGCACACATTGCCATGATATGGCAACAGGCAACAATCACTAGACCCAGTGCAGTCCATGACAGAGCCCCACAGGCAGTAGAGCCTGACCAGTCAGCAGTGAGGTGCTACCTCAGCAGGCCACAGGAACACCCCAGGAGGGGACGACCAGCAGGGACAGTCTGCCACTGTGGTGCCAAGGTATCGCTGGTACCTGTGGTGCTGCTGTAGTCCCAGTTGGGGACTGGTTGCAGGTCTCTGTTTGTGCTGTCACCTTCATATTATAGCAACACTGTTAATCTGCTGCTTCAGCTAATGTAGTTTCCTATTGCTGTGAATTATCAGCCTTTGCCGCATCTGCGGTTCCACAGCTCGGATTCACAGCACTTGCACAAGTCCAGTGGCAGCTAAATTGCCACACCTGCTGCAAATTTTGCAGAACCAAGCAGCTGTGCTGATTTTCTTTGAGAATACAGCACAACTGCATTTCCATACTGCAGCAAGCCCTTTTCCCACAGCTGCAGGAATTTTGTCTTTCTTTGTCAATCCTGCCCCATGATTGTATGAGTCACCAGACTGAGTATGTATGCATGAGTGCTGCTGTGAATGAACTTCTATAAGGCTGGCTATCTGGATGTGGTATAGAGGCTTATCACACTGTATCAAAACACTTTTGGCTTCCTCAGTGCCCCAACCTCCAACCATGGATTAATTCCACAGTAGATCCATCCTTTCTCATGGCTTGATCCTTACGTAACCAAAGGCTGGCCAAGTTCTGTCTGATTGGTAATGTGTGTGTGTTAGGTTAAATAAAATGCTGTGACTCTATTAGGGTCCTTGGTTTACTACATATTGTTGAACGAAATAGGGGTAGAGCAATGTTTGTGTGACAGGGCAGTACATCTTTTGGTTTGTGTTTGCCTAGCGGTGGAGAGGGCAACAGTTCCATCCACTATTGAGTACAAGTATAACATTCCTGGCTATATCCTTGCCCTTAAATGCATCACCTTACATTTCTTGATGTTAAATCTCAACTGTCATATGTTTGACTACATCTCAGTTTTTTCCAGATCCCTTTGAAATTCTCTCTCCACCTCCTCACTGTCTACCCTTCCAAAAAGCATAGTGTTATAACCAAAAATTGGAGGGGGGAAGATTAAGAGGTAATGTGTGGAAGTTTTTTCTATACAGAGAGGGTGGTGGATGCTTGGAACAGTCTGCCACAAAAGCTGGTGGGGGCAAGCACAGTGTAGGGGTTTAAACATGCCTGGGACAGACACAAGGGAACCCTGGGTGGGGAGGGAGAGATGAAAAGCCATTGATCACGTAGGGTCAGTGACTGAATACACGTATAGGTATATGGGCAGACTAGATGGGCCTAATGGTCCTTATCTGCTGGCAATTTCTGTGTATCTAGAAACCAAATTTTGCCCTGGATACTTTCCCTTAGATCACTTATGAATGTGTAAAATAAGACAGATCCCAGGACTGACCCCTGTGGTACCATACTTATCCACTTGTTCCCTTTCTCCAGATTTGACTCCATTCACTATCGCCCTATGCTGCCTTCCCTCACCAGTTTTCCACCCATCTAACTAATCCTGTCTGCACTCCAATGTCCTCCAGCTGTTTCAGCAGCCTTCTGTTTTGTACTGTGTTAAAGGCTTTACTGAAGTCAAGATAGATATCTACTGCCTGTCTACTAGCTATCACCTCAGTGACTAAGTCAAAACTGACATATTAGTCTGTCAGAATGTTCCTAACATAAAACCATGCTGTCTGATGTCCTGCAGCTCATTATCTTCAAAGTAGGTTACTAGACTTTCCTCCACTATTGTGTCCATCAGTTTGCCCAAGATGAAGGTAAAGCTGACTGGTCTGTAGTTACCTAGCTCCTCCGTGTCCCCACTCTTATGGAGTGGGACTATGTCTACTGTTCTCCAGGCCTCTGGCACTAGCTCAGATTTCAATGAGTCATAAAGTAGCTGAGTCAAGGGTTCAGATAGCTCTGAGGCCAGTTTCCTGAGAAGACTTGGGTACAGACCATCTGGGCCTTGTGTCTTATCCACCTTAAAACACTAACGCTTTTCTGCTTTGACCCAATACACAAAATAGCTACTATGGCTATCTACCCAGAAAAAAAACTTTGTTATTGCAACATGTAGGGTTCAGACCAAAGCTAATAAAAGTAGAGAAATGTGCTTTTAGAGTTTTCAACCCATAAATCCCAGCCATAAAGTTTACCCCATTCTATATGGTCCTGAAACATACACGCCTGTGTCCATCACATCTGAGCTTTCTTGCTGCCACAGTGGAGTGAGCTTTAGGGTTGACAACCCCAATGAAGACTGGAACCCTGATTTGCTTCAGGAATGAGGTGTTTTTGGGTTAGAAACCTAAAATCACATTCTCTACTTTTATAAACTTTAGTTTTAACCTAAATTTTGCATTAATGCTGTTTTTGCAAATAATTTCCTTATTTTTGAGATAGTATAATTGTATTCTCATTTGCCTGTGGGAGCGTGAAATATCTTGGCTTGTGCTTCCATTCCTCTATAGATGCATACATATATGTTGCTGTAGAAGCATAGGTCCCTCTGCACCCTGTACTTGCATCTGTAGCAAAACAGATACAAAATTTTTAGCATAGCCTTCTTATTATCCCTCATGAACCCGTACTAAACATTTTCAGATCCCAGCCAAAACATTATTCCATGCTACCACAAAGTCATCCCATGCCACATGTTTGAAAACACAGTTTGGCTAGGATTTGAAAAATGACAGGTGTCACATTCATGAGGTGGTGTAAAAAATGGCTATGTTGAAATTTGGCATCAAAATATTTAAAATTTACTAAGGTTACAGATGAGTGTAGAAAAATTTCAATGAATGTACATAACCTTGTAATTTTTACATATTTTGACCTCCTATTTTCAACATAGCCTTCTTATGACCCCCACCTTATGAACAAGGTGACGAACATTTTCAAATCCCACTGCTAAAGACTACACAACTATGGTACTGTGGAACATATGGGACATCTGTGACTATTAAAGGTACTGTAGAACAGGGTGAAACTACAGTAGATTCTGTGGAAGGAGGAACTCAATGCATGTGCAGCCATTTTGCTGTGACATAGATGGGCATCTGCAATTATAAAAGGTACTGTTGAACTGGGGTGAAATTACTGTGGCACTGTGATAATTGGGTGCTGGCTTGACCTGGGGCAAGTGACAAGGGAACAAGTGAGTTGGACATGGGGCAAATATCTTGGGTAAAACAGGCTAACCTTCTCTTTGCTGTTGTGTGTTTGCTGGCTTGATCTGGGACAAGGACACATTTGTACACTGTATCGGTTAAAAAGGGCTCCTTGATCTCTTGTGGCAAACCTGGGAAAAACAGGATAACATGCACTTTGCTGTGGGGTGCTTGCTGGCTTGATCTAGAACAAGGGACAAACTTGCACTCTATATTGACCAGAAGGGCTCCCATGGTCTCTGCAGGATAGCCTAGGACAAATGGCTGTACTAGGTTGGGGATATGAAGATATGGAAGGAAGCAAGCAAGCATCTTTGTGGGAAGGAAGGGTAGGCGGTTTGGCAATAAGAGGGAAAGCAGACCTGGGCAGGGACACTACTATACAGGGTGGGGAGGAGGACTCAGCAAATGTATGGGGTCAGACTGGTGGGATGCCGTGACTGTGGGGCTGCAATGGCTAGAATACACTGTGGAGGCTAGGTTACTGTCCAATATGTGCCAGGTTAAAGAAACTAGAGGGTGAGGTATGCATTCTCATGGACAAATTCATCAGGTGAAGGGAGGACATGGCCAGAAGGGGAGGGAGGCACATCTTCAAAGGTGGTTGGGGATGGAGGGGGGCTACTGCTGTAGGATGTGGGGGCACCTGCATTGGCAGGATGAAAGACCAAGCTGTGGGGTGTCAAAGGAAAGGGGTTTGAGACAGGAAGGGGAGGCATGTGATAGATAGAAGAGAGTGGGTACTGCTGGAGGAGTGGTAAGGGTCATCAGGACCCAGGCAGGGGATAGCAGCTCTCTGGCAGGGGATGAAGGAAGACAACAGGCTGGGGTTACAATCTCCAACAGGTACTTGCCACTGGCTGACACCAGTGTGGTAGGGGTGTCAGAGGGAGGAAGGGGCTCATGGCAGGAGTCAGAAGGACAGTCAGGGCAAAAGAGAGAGGGGGAGGGGAACCAGAACTCATGAAGATGAAGGAGATGAAAGAGGGTGTGAAGAGGGGTGTGGGATGCTAGTGGGAAGGGAGAAGGGGGGGAAGACATTCAAAGATGGAATCCAGGAGGCATGGGGACATCAGGGAGCCAGAGTGGGGGAGCACAGGATTCTGAATGTAAAGCAGAAAAGTGAGGGAGTCCAAGGAGGGCAGCGGAAGACTCAGGGTGGCTCAAGACTTGAGGATCACAAGGAAAGAGGTTGGAAGAGGTACATACTTGTCAAGGTTATCTGGAAAATCACTGGCAGGGGCCGCACATTAAGGGGCAGAAGAGGGGGCCCTGGAGAAGTTAGAGGAACTTAAGAACAAAGCTTGGGTTCCAGGGGGAACAAAAAGCCAAGGGACTCAAAGGGAGAAGGGGCTCTCAGGTATGTGGCGCAAGCTTTCAATGAAATGCTGAGAAGCAGAGGAGCCTATAATTGCCCGAGATGGAGAAGTAGGAGAAGCAGGAGGAAAACAAGGCCTAGGGGAAGAAAACTCAGAGAGTGAGGACACTTGAAATGTCAGTGTGGTAGGAGAACTTTGGCAAAACTTAAGCTTAAAAGCTGTCATCTGAAAAGGATGGGGTGACCAGTGGAGAAAACACACAGGGAAAGGAACTATAAAGATAGATCTGAACTGAACTTGAAACAGTCAGAATGCAAAATATTAAATGATGTATGGGTAGGAGGGGATGGATAAAACCATGGATTAAATGAGAACTAGACTAGAAGCTGTGGATATTTGGTAATATATTTTGAAGCTGGAGCCTGGGTGGATGGGGGGGATCCGGGTGTCTGGAGGTAGGCCTTGAGTTGGTTTCCTAGCTCACTCGTGGAACCTTGGGGACCTGTAAAAGGGAGAGTGGAAATGCTGTGAGATACACACTATTGGAAAGGTCACTGGGGCGTCATTGTGGGGAAGGAGTTGGCCACTGGTTCTCTCAAACAGGCATAAGGCACTTAATGGAGTGGGAGAAAGTAGTATTGTCTCAGGGAGCAGGAAGGGGCTTAGCCTCTGGGTGCCCAGGGGCTCGGCCTCGATTAGACATAAAAACACCTAGTCATGGGGAGTAGTTCCTCATAGAAGGATCAAGACTACATCCTCTCTTTTCCCTTCCAAATATCACCTGAGAAAAGGAGGGGAATAGGAATCCAGAGACTTGGATTCCCAATATTGTAAATCATAATTCTGGATAAACAATGCTGTTTTATAGGTTACAATTGTTGTTGCAATTTAATAACTATGTGGTTAAAATGTTTAATGGTCACAAGGTCTGTCAGAAATGTGCAAGGAAGAGATATGGGAACTGGTCTAGAGACTGGAGGGAGGTTAAGGATCCCATAACACAGACACTGTTAAATGGAAAATGATTGCTAGCCCAGATATTTGTATATGTTCATACAACATTAGCGGTCTTACAAACCCAGTTAAAGTAGCAAAGTAATAGCTCTTCATTAGAAGAGCAAAGTCTGATGTTGTGTTACTACAGGAAACTCTTATGAAATGTAAGTCTCCTCACCCAAGCAGAGTTCAAAGACATGGTGATGGAGGCAGTTAAGAGGTTTATCCAGACTAACCCTCCGGAGGACACAGGGGCTGGATTTAGACAGGACGTATTGAAATGTTATGTTGGGGGAGATTATTAAATTCTCTTTACAAGTGAAAAAGCCAGTACCCAAAAAAGGACAGAATTAGAACAGAAGGTTGTGGATTTAGAGTTTAAACACCAGATTATACTTAATGACAAAGTAAAACGGCAATTGGCGCAGGAGAGACATCTCAATGCGCAGGTGGAGGTGCTAACTCCGGTATTTGAAACAAAAGTATTTCAAGCACGATAACAGAGCTGGAAAATTATTGGCCTGGCAACTTCGGAAGAAGATGGCCGGTAGGGCTGTCCTGCATCTCTGTGACCCAGGATGGTCATCCAGTACCACTCTCCCAACCAAAATCTCTAATTATTTTGCCACATTTTATAAGTCCCTCTATACTTCAGAATGGGTTCCCAATCATGAGGACCAGGTAAATACATGCCTTACACAACTACATTTATGCACCCTTAATGATGACCAATGTGAGACCCTCAATGCCCCCATTCTAGCCCCAGAAGCACTTGCTTCAGAACATTGGGCCCGCAGGTTCAGTTTAGGTTGGCAAGTTACCGCATCCCCGCCTGGTAGGAATTTAATTGGAAAATCCTAGTTTGCTTTTTCTGAACATCAATAATAACAAAACACTTTAATGCTATCTACAGTGGCATCTCCCAGGATGAAACCCAATTCTGCAGCATTTTGAAGCACTCTGCAGAATGCTACAGCAGACCTACTGAATACAACAATGTAATGTTAATGGCAAGTAATCCCTTTTGTCATTCAGGAAAATGTGACACTGCCAGGATGAAGTGAATGCCCCCAGTTTCCTGCATGACAAAGGGATTAATTGTCATTGAAATTACATTGCTTTATTCAGTAGGTCTACAGCAGCATACTGCAGTGTGCTTTAAAAGTGAGTTTCATCCAGGGGGATGCCACTGTACACAGACTTATGCTGCCACAATTGCGTACCCAGGGCACACATCACCACATATTTTGGGAAAGTCCCAACTTTTAGAGTTTTGAGGAAAGTGCATTCTGTCATACAACAACTCACAGATCTCACATTTCCTAAAACATTTACTGAACTGGTGTTGGGATTCCTGGCCTTGTTGCAGTGCCGAGTGACACTCGCAGGTTAGGGCAGATACTGAGAGTGGCAGCCCTGAAATGAATCATCTGCAGATGGTAGTCTCGATTCCTTCCTACCATGGATCAGTGGATCTCTAGAGTCGTGGAGTTAGAGAGAATGGAGCATATAACAAGTCTGGTTAGGCAACAACACGAGAAGTTTCTGGAAATATGGTTCCCTTGGCACCAATGGAAAATAGCTTCTCAGGAGCTACCTATATATAGTACATAATCAAAGTAGGGCATTTTTAATGGGGGGACCATGCGCACTATGGTTTTACTGTTTAAAATTTCTTTTTCTAGTTCTTGATGGCTATCTAGTTATATCTTACTGAATATTAATGTTTCCTAATAATACCCAGTTATTTTATTTTTATTTATTTATTGTGATCTTGGATTACACCAGTGAGCAGATGCTCGTTTATAGGTTCCACTTTAGTTTACATAAACAATAAGGCACAGCAGGATGAGTTTACATTTGGTACAGACAGATTACAATGAAGTACACATGAATTAAACAGCTGAGGCAGTATACAAAGTTTTTGCCAGTGTTTGGAAATTTAGGAACACCCAACTAAATAGTGGACACATAGTGAATAGCAGATGGAGTAAACATAGGGGAGGACAGTGGAAAGGAGAGGGAGTGGGAAAGGGAGCCCTGTTTGGGAAGGAGTGGTGGAGGTACCCATGGTGGGAGGTAGGGTGGTGATCAGAAGTGCTGGGTTTGGATTACACCAATGGAGAGTGCTGGTGTTGAGGCTAAGTGCTAATAGGTGAGTACAGTCAAGGGAGGAGAATTAATGGTTGCAGATACAGTTGCTGGTTGTAATAAGGTGCTGCCAAGGTTTGCGTTTGAATGAACCAATAGTAGCAGCACCAGTAATGTCAGGAGGTAGAGCATTGGTCCAGAGGGGAGCATGCAGCAGAATGCACATTAGGCCAAGGCATGTTGCATCTAGGTACATTGAAGATTTATGTGGTGGAGCTTCTTGTGTGTCAAGTGCTCATGTGCAGGGTTAGAAGGTTCTGGACCCTGTTGGTAGTAGATTTAGGGAGCCTTTTTGGCAGGAGGCGAGTTTGGTATCTGATTCTGTCCTTCAGTTGGAGCCAACTTGTCTGGGTACAGAGATCACAAGTGTGCATTAGTCTTGCAGCACCTGTGAGAAGATGGCAGGCCTTGTTTAGTGCAAGAGAAATGCGGTGAAGGGCCGTGTCAGTTGCTGACCTATAAATAGCCCGTCCATAGTCAACGAGGGTGACAACTAAACTGTTGATGGCCAGGTTCAATGCTTCATATGTTGAACTGTGCTTGTGACTGTAGAGTATCCCCATTCTTGTATTGATTGCCTGCTGTATTGTCTATGTGTTAGGCATAGGACAATGTAGAGTCAGTCAGATGCCCAGGTACCTGAAGAGCTGGACGAGTTCCAGAGTGTCACCGCTGTCATTCATGATTGCTAGACGGAAGGCCTTGTGTTTGCTTTGGGAGATGGAGTACACCATGATCTTTATTTTTTTGTAGTTCATGATTAGTTTGTGCTCCTTAAACCATTTTTCCATGGATGAAAACTCCCTTTGGAGATCCACTGCTAGAGGTTCAGGGTGAGGATTGCTGATGAATATGACCACGTTATCAGCGTAGAGCAGGAGTTCTCACACTTTGTCATAGTGAGCCTCCCCCAAGCCTTGGAAAAGATCTTGAGCCTCCCCCTAATATAGAAATAATTTGGGCCTCCCCATAGTTAGAACAACTATCATACTTTGCACATTACAGGAAGAATACAATGAAGTGCATTTGAGTAGTTGAGTTTATTCTTATTTTATCTATGCTATTATTCTCCTTCTCTATAACCCAGGTCAGCCAACTCGCTCCACACTTCTGAGTTTTGGCCCTATTTATCCCTCGTTGCAATACCTCCAAGAGACAGACTGTTTTCTTTGTCAGTTTTACCCTGCTCTTAAACACCTTCTCGAGGACCATTTTGCTCCCTCCTGGCCTTGCTCCTAGTATCCTCTGTCTTAGCCTTTGAATTTGTGCTTTTCTGCAGCCAGTATAATGGGTTAATTGTTATCTTGTTCCTATTCATTTGTATTATTTTGCATTTTGTTTAGTATAGTTTCCAAGAATTATATTTCCTCCATTCAGCTTTCTGCTATGTCATACCAGGAACAAATGTTTGTTGAGCATGTTTTCCTGGTAACCATTTTGTACATAAATTCGCATGCCATTATTCGCTTTCAGTTTGCTGCATCTTTTCACACAAAGCATCCAAAACTTGACATTTAAATATAGTACATTTTAAGACTTGCTTGAGCCTCCCCTTGAACAGGTTGGGGCCTCCCCAGGGAGGCTGGCCTCACCATTTGAGAAACCCTGGCGTAGAGGAGCATTAGGCTTGGGCAAGAGGTTGGTAGTTTGTTTAGGAATAAACAGAATAATAGAGGTCCCAGGACTGACCCCAGTGGGACCCCGGAATGGAGTGATCTGCTGCCTGAGATGATGTCCCGATCCTGACCTGCTGGAAGCGGTTGTGTCGGTAGCTGTTGAACCAGTTCACAGTTTCTGAGAGATCCCAGTGACAGACAGCTGCTCTAGAAGGAGTGCATGGTGCACCATATCAAATGCTTTTGATAGGTCAATGAATGCTGCCCCTACCAGAAGGCCTTGGCCTAACAAGTGGTGGATGAAGCCATTGAATTCCAGTAAGGCTGTGATGGTACAGTGTCTGGATCAGAACTCATGCTGTTCAGGAAGGAGGAGTTGGTATTGGTTCAGATACTCAACAAGCTGATCTGCCACAATCCACTTTAGAGTTTTGGAGAGTGGAGGAAGTAAGCAGATTGGTCTGTAGTTATTGTGCAGAGTCCAGTCCCCGCCTTTGTGCACAGGGTTACTGTCACAGAATTCCATCACTGGGGGAACTGAGAGAAGCAGAGGGACAGGTTGATTATTTTAGTGAGTGGGCCAAGGACATCATCCAGGGTCAGGTTAACAAATTTAGGGTCCAGGGAGTCCCTGCTGTAACCTGATTTCCCCAGTGCCTTTTCCAGATATTTTCTGGCTTCAATTTCAGAGAGTTCTTTAAAGTAGAATAATGGGTGATTAGAAGATAGTTCCTGTATCCCAGTGAGATCAGTCGGGGTGTGGGGATTGAAATGGTCCACAGGTAACACACTGCTTAGGTCTGTGAATGCATTGTTCAGTGAATTAGCTATGTGAAGATGGTCAAAGGATGGTACACTGTCAATCATGAGCAGTGTTGGGGTTGCCCAGAACGATTTGCTGTTATTCCAGAAGCTGAAGAGGTCTTCTTTCTAGAATGTACTTTCGTCAAGTTGAATGGCTTTTGTGCACTCATTTCTGGATTTTTATACTGTTGGATGTTAGCGGAGATACTATGCACATGTGCTTTTTGCCATAGACAGTTTCTAGCATTGAGCTGATCCAGAAGGACCGGGGGTAATCCAAGGGTTGCAGTATTTATTTTTCTTGTCTTTACAGGTGCATGCTTATCATAGACAGTGTTACATTTTGTTATGGAGAGATGGAGGGCTGTATCCACATCCTTGGCTTCATATAGGTCTGTCCAGTCTATGTACTGCAGGTCCACTTTTAGCAGTGCAAGGTGCCCTTTTAGTAGAACGTGGTTAGTTATAGTTCAGGAGGGTTTGTAAAAATTGTTGGTCCAAGTACATTTAACGGGGGAGTGGTCACTTAACGAATCAGTAAGAACAGTAGTATTGGTAATAAGAGCAGGCCAGTTAGAGAGTACCCAGTCAAGAAGAGGGCTGGTCCCAGTTTTATAACTGACTCTGGATGGTGTCTCAACTGTTTGGGAGAAGTGGATGACTGATAAGTCATCCTTGAATGAGGCAGCAGCAGGGGAGAGCCAGTTGGCACTGAAATCTCCTTGCAACACGATTTCAGTACTTAGGCTTAGGGTACTAGTATAGTCCATCAGGTTGCAGGTGCCAGCCATGGTTAGTTTAGGCGGGATGTAAACAGAGAGCAACATAAGAGTCCTGTTGTGTGCTCCCATTAGCAGTTTGGCGGCTAGGACTTGCAGGTTGTCACTACAACTGTGGATGGGTAGGACATGCCCCTGAAGAGAATCTCTGATGTACATGACACTTCTACCACCTAATTTTGAGAGGCAGTCCTACCTAAACAAAGTGTATCCAGGCAGTATGAAAGCAGAATTAGGTATCTTGGGTGAGAGCCTGACTGTGCGACAGAAAGTACATCGGGGTTATCACGGGTAATCCACACTTTCAGGTTGTCCATCTTGGAAAGTAAGTTGCAGATATTTTTTGAGGCAAGAGTAAGCCCTGTTGGCTTAGGTGGTAGATTGTCCCAGCAGGGTGGAAGGCCAGGATTCAGGTGCAAATTATCTGATAGCAGGAGTACAAGAAGCAACAGAAGAGCAAGTTGGTCCATTAAGAGTTTATTATTTTGTGTCTATTTTCTTTTCCTGGGTGTCCACACTTTCATGGTGCAAAAGTGTGCAACAAACCCAAGAAAGAGTGTCACCATGGAGGGTCTTTTGGTTGGTAAACCTGAGATCAGGACCTAGGAGGTCCATACTGGGTGTTGTGGGAAGCTCTAATGTCTTAAGGGATGATGGTACCATACACATTTAGTATTGACATGGTGATTAAATTGAGCAGATTGAGGGCATGGCCTGCAGAGGGTCCTGCAAGGAAATTAAGAGAGCAGTATGATGTCCTCTAAGGACCCAGTGTTCGTAAGGGACATTGTGATGCACTCAGAATTCTGATGCTGAGATGCTGGTAGAGAGCTGTGGCAGTAAGGCCATAGTTCTGTTTTTTGGGGTTTCTTGTATGGCCTTCAGTTGTTTGCAACTGGTTGGAGGGTGAAAATCCACAGGATTGTGTTCAAGTTGCTGGACTCCCTCAAGTGGCAGAAGCGAAAAGATGCCAATGGAAGATGAAATTCCAGAGAATTGATCTAAAGTTGCTGGACTCACTCTAGTGGCAGTGGAGTATAAGGTGCCAGGGGGAATTCAGGCACTTAGTAAATTTCAAGAGCAATTATGTGACCACAAGACAATATTTAAGAAAGTGTTAAGACAGGGCGGGCGGGTGAGGAGCCGGCATGCAGCACAGATAGGAATGAAGAGAAGGGCAGTCCTTCAGTGGAGAAAGCTGAGTCAGGGCTTCCCTGGGAGCTTGTGGGAGGTGGAAGCAGAAGTGGATTACAGCCATGCTGAAGGAGTGCCCGTCCAGCTTTCAGGAGGAGAGTCCTGAAACCGGGATCTGGTTCAAACCTTCTCTTAGTGCTTGATGTTGGCAGCAGTAGTGGAGCAAAGCAGCAACACAGGAGCACCCTTAGCAGGCCTACTGGAATCTGGAGAGGGAAGGGAAGGGAAAAGCAGAATTTAAGTAATGGGAAAGGCAAGGTGTTGGAAGCAGCTGGGTGGAGGCTGGCAGCAGACACCCAGCACGGGTCTGGGGACAGAGAAACAATAGGGTGATTAGGCTAATGAGAGTGGAAGGTCAGAAGAACAAGAGCAGGAAGGGGTTGAGAAAGGGGCTGGATTTCAGTCAGTGCCACTTTCCGTGAGGCAGAGGCCTGAGCAGTCTGGTAGTGGGAAGAGTGAGTAGAGGATCAAGCAGGGAAATTTAGAGGCAAATTAAAGAACATAAAGCAGTTTCAGAATAAAGATAAGCGTTGAGTGGCTGCCACCGCTAGACCTTAGACCAGAGACTGTTTGCTTTATACCCTTAACAAGTCACATAAGTGTGGAACAGCTGCTGTCAGGCTAACTACTTGCTAAGTGGAGAACTTTTTAGATGTTCGGTACAATCTGTATAATTTTTAACTTAGCGGGCTAACACTTCAGCAGATAAATCAATAAACTTGTTCAATTTTGAGTTAACAAACTAGCACTTAAAACAGTTCTGATGCTATCTTGAACAGATGGACTTCAAAAGAGGAAGCAGCAGTTGAGCTTGAAACTGATAATAATTGGGACAATCAGTGAGAAGTAGGAGAGTCGTGGTCCAATCAGGTAAGCTCCGGTGGACGAACCAGCCAAGCAGAGGTACCAGGCGGGAAGCTCCTGAATGTCCAGAGATTCAAAAAAAGAGATAGGCATTGAGAGAGGTCCATTACCTTAGCTCCAGAGCAGGGCAGTCCATCAGTGGGGAAAGCTGAATCAGGGCTTCCCCGGGAGCTTGCGGGTGGTGGTGGCAGAAGCAGACATGGGTATGTTGTTTGTCATTAATACTCTGATAGTTATTGCTCTTACACTTTTTGTAATTTCTACACTTATTCAAACTATTACACAAATAAATAAAAAAGAGAAGCTGGAGGAGGAAGAGGAGATCAGAGCATGAGTCTATAACTTTGACCACATCAAAGCTCTGGTGTGAAAAACACCATTATAGCACAGTGGTTAATAGCACTGAGCTGCAGACCAGAAGATCTGAGTTTGAATCCCTCAGCCACCCATTGCAAGCAGTGTGACAATGAACAAGTCACTCAACTTCCATGGTCTTCAAGGATGTACCTGGAAACAGTTCCGAATGCCCATATAAGGTGTGCACTGTGGACTATTGACCAGGTAAAATTAGTCTTGGAAAGGTGGATGCCATGCCATATTTCAGATGAGGTTTGGAGCTAATGCTTAAGACATGGGTGGAGGATCACACCATCTCCTACTAGGCATGAATATTTCTGGCAGATACTTGTCTGATTTATTTGGACACCCACAATCACCCAACATTTCTATCTGACCAATAATAAAGATTGTTGGAGAGAATGTGGAGGGGGTGGGCTATCATTGGCATCAGATTGGGGTTTGGGTTTTCCTACAGTGATCAAGATGGCTCCAATTTAAAGTAAACTAGCATTGTTGTTTTTAGCAGTGGTGTTAAAATGCATTACATCCCATTGATTTCAGAAAGAACCACCACAAATAACATAGTGGATTACACAGCTGAGGCAGGTTTAAGAGATGGAAACTCTCACAGATGAATTACACTTAGATGGGTGGTGCCCATGGATTCAATGTAAGGAGGGCCAACAATAATTGAGGGATCCCACCTCATTGGCAGATCATTGAAATATGCCCATGCAGGAATGCTGCTATCTGGAGATTTGGACCCATATGTTCTTGTAAGCATCTGAAAAAAATACTTTTATGAAGACCATATTTAAGTGAAGGCATTGGTAAAAGTGATGCCCCCTCCACCAGGGACCTCCATATTTTTTAATTCCAGTATACCGAGTATGTTAGGCTAGGGTATGAATTGTTCTGTTTGATCATCTATTTTTGGCTTGCTGGACATAAACTGTTAAATGTATTTTCTTTTCATTAGGGTGCACTGTGTTACTGGTTCCTTTAATTTGTTATTGTGAGGTTTGTTCTTACTTTTTTTTGCTTCTCCTGTTCCTGTTTCAAACTGATATACATTTTTTTTGTCTGTTACATAAGGTCATATTTCAGCCTTATGCATTTTGCAAGATGCCTTCTTACCTTAATGTGCTCATGTACTGTACAGTTTTTAATTGAATTTCAGTATGGAACAGAAGTTTTAATTGTTGAAGGCTGTGCTTTTTGAGTAAAACTGAATTTAAAACAAGCATTTGTCAATGCCGACTGTTGATTGAGTTGGTCCGTTGAGCTCGCTCACTGCCCCTGTGTCACTAGCTTATTCTGTTTCTCCCGGTGCTGGAGGCTACTCTTTTGTACTGGGCTTCTGCCTGCATTGGCATGTTTTTCGGCCCACAAAGACATCTGCAGCAGTCCCAACATAGCTCCGTTGAGCTTGCTCACTCCCCCTCTCTCACTCGCTCATTCCATTTCTGCCAGCGCTGCAGGCTGACCTTTTGTACTGGGCTTCTACCTGCATTGCCACTTTTTTCTGCCCACAAAGAAATCTATAGCAGTCCTGACACAGGTCCATTGAGCTAGCTCACTCCCTTCTCTCGTTCGTTCCGTTTCTGCTGGTGTTGATTTGTACTGGGCTCTTGCCTGTGTTGCCACCTTGTTCTGCCCACAAAGCATTCTACAGCAGTCATGATAGAGGTCTGCTGAGTTCGCTCACTCCCCCTCTCTCACTCCCTTATTGTGTTTCTCCTGGCACTGCAGACTGCCCTTTTGTACTGGGCTTCTGCCTGTGTTGGCACCTTTTTCTGCCCACAAAGAAATCCACAGCTGTCCTGACAGAGCTCTGTTGAGGTCACTCACTCCGCCTGTCTCACTCGCTCAATCTGTTTCTCCTGGTGCTGCAGGCTGCCATTTTGTAGTGGTATCCTCCCTCTGTTGGCACCTCTTTCTGCCCACAAAGAAATCTGCAGCAGTCCCAACAGAGCTCCGTTGAGCTCACTCACTCCCCCTCCCTCACTCGTTCTGTGTCTCCCGGCACTGCAGGCTGCCCTTTTTGTACTGGGCTCCTACCTACATTGCCACCTTCTTCTGGCCACAAAGAAATCTGCAGCAGTCATGATACAGCTCCAATAAGCTTGCTCACTCGCTCTCCCTCTCTCACTTGTTCATTCTGTTTCTCCCACAGCTGCAGGCTGCCCTTTTGTACTGGGCTCCTGTGTGCATTGCTGCCTTTTTCTGCCCACAAGGAAATCCACAGCAGTCCCAAAAGAGCTTTCCCAAAGGGAAGTGGAGTGCACACTTCCATCTTGAGTCTTATTTCAGTGTTATTTCAGTCCAGACTGACAAAGCAGTGCTTTTCATCAGTGCACTGTTAATACACTGCACTGACTTTCTGCTACACTGTTGTACCATTGCTCAATCTTTCTTATGTTTTGATGCAGACTGTAAAAGCACTGCAAATAATTATTAGATTTTCATGCACACTTATTTAGCACTGTATTTCCTTCACTAATTTTTGCTGCACACTGCAGTAGTACTGCTCAATCTTTCTTATTTTTTGATGCAGACTGTAAGAGCACTGCAAATAATTTTTAGATTTTCATGCACACTTCTTTAGCACTGTATTTCCTTTACAAATTTTTGCTGCACACTGCAGTAGTACTGGCAACACTTTATACTTTTTATCACATTTCTTTAGCACTACATTTTCTCAGCAATCTGGTTACCCTTACTGAATTTGTCACAATGACATTACAGTGGTATAGCAATGGCAATACTATGGTCAGCTGAAAAATCCACAATGGTACTACCCAGTGATACTCTGGTATCACAGTGGTGGGTGATATATAGATTTTCCTCTGTGCGTTGTAAGTGCACTGGCAGAATGGTATCCCTATGGCATTTTTTACCATTTTCTCTGTCTCTCACACATACACTGGTAATACAATGGTATCACAGAATTTTGAGATTTTTGTCGGCTCCCACAAATACTGGTACACTGGTAGCACAATGGTACTGCGTTATTTTGACATTTCAGTATTTGGTACCTCTCACAGCAACCCTAGACTCATGTGGTAGCACAGTGGTACCAGTATTAATCTAATTATACTCTGTACTCTAACGCATTGTTAAGATACATTACATTATCAACCTCATGGAGAACAGGTCTCAGTTCCATATTTGTATTTGTTCACTTGTCTTTATCTTACTGGCAATGGACTGTTATTGTTCACATAGACCAGAACATTCAAAGAGCATTTGCGATCGCTAAATGGGTAAGTGACTCTCAAACAACACTTTACACCCCAAAATCGGGGTAGGATCACAAAATGGTATCTTGAATAGCATAATTAGCAAGTCTCTGACCAGTTGGTAAATGGCTGTAAAAGATGTTGCCTCCCTAAACCAGGCAGTATCACCTCTGCCTCCTACCACTGCCCCTTTGAGCTCCCACCATCAGTAAAATGACACTTCTCTTGGTGTTCAGTGGTGCTGCTGTCCATTCTGTACATTGGAAACTGCCAATAACTACCTGCCCACCCAGTCCCACCGCTCGCACCATTCATGGCCCCCACCATATGTTTATGCACTCTTCCCACAGTGGCAATTGGCACAGACTCTCTGCTAAGCTCTGCGACCAACTGAGGACAGAATGCCAGTTTTGCGCTCATTTGCCTACTGTATAAACAGCTATGTACAGTTAGCTCATGATTATGAACTATCATCTATTTTGTGCCTGATCAAGGAGCTGAGAGGATGATCTGTGCCAAATGTGGAAGGGCATCAAATATATAGAAAGGCTGGGGACCAGGGGGTAGTATTTGCTGTAAGAACTAACTGGGTCATGGTGGGGACTTTCGATATACAGGGGGCAAGGACTTTCACTCAACACATCACTGCTCACTCTATCAGGCCCTGGGCTGGCTTCCCCCATCAGCCCAACAGACCTATCTCCTGGCCAGCACAGTCAATAAGGCCATCCAAAACCGAGCTACCTCTCCATAATCCCACCTTCTTTGGCCAAAAGTGTTTGTTCTAGAGCTCTGACTCACTGCTGGCCCCATGCTTGAGTGCCCCCTAGTCTCCAACTGTATGTGAAAATGTGCGTTCTCATCTGCAGCTCCTTTCCTTTGGAACAACCCGCCCACTCCACTTAGCACCACTGACTCTCCAGGACTCTTCCACTCTCTCCTTGGATCTCACCTTCTGTCCTCCACTACTTGCTCTTGCCCTCCCTACTTATTATCATGCCTCTACTTCCCTTCCCTCCTTTTCCTTCTTGGTCCATACCTACACTGCCATGATGCAATTTTTCCTTTACTCATCTCAGATCATGCCTAATCTGTATTACAACTTGGCTACTACTGTACCTGCTATTGTCATAAATGTTATTTATCCATTGTGCTGCAAGTTCATATATATATCTTCATATAAATATCCTGTATGTTTTTATTACTGTCTATTGTATGCCTTGACCCAGCCTCCTTTGTACTTGCTTTTATTCCTGTGCCATCCTCAATGGCCCAGGTCATGCCTGAAAATGGTTCTCAGACCAGTGCACCTACTCTGTAAACAAATGAATGAATAAATAAATAAATGGGAAACACTGAACATCAGGCATAGTAACAATCTACTGTATACCTGCGGGGTGATTGTAGGATGGGGTAGGACTGGAGAACAGGTAAATTAAGAACCTGGACCTGTGAGATAATTAGGGGAGGGTGCCCAATGGAGACTGTTTCCCAGGAGGGCACTTTGGTGGTGTAACTCCCAGGATACATTTTGCCTGGTGCTGTAATGTGGTCTGTGCTGTAATCGGCATTAGCAACATGGCTGTCACACCAGCATGGGTGAACCCTTTCTCCACACCCTTCTGAGTGTCAACCCTGTAACAAGTTTTGGTGGCATCTGCAAAAAGACATACCTTCCCATTCAGTTCTTCTGCAATTTCACTTATGAAGACATTGAAGAGGCCCACTCCTAGTACTGAGCCTCACCCTGCACCATGCCTTTAACCAACTGTTGAAAGCCATGTGGAGAGTCCTATCTTCTCCCCAGATGTATATAGGCAACCTTTTGGCAAAAGCCACCATGCCTGCTTGAGGACCCTCCCCTATCCCTGAAATTTCCTGCACTACCCCTACCCTGTCCCTTGCTAGGTCATTTGTCCCCAGGTGGACAATGACATCTAGCTCCCTCTCATCTCCTGCTGCCTAATGATCCACTGTATCTTCTCTCATCCCTTTAAACCAAAGTACCTCTCAGGTATTTCACCTCCCTCACCTTTACCCCACCCTGCTCGCAAGTCTATCCCCCTAATTAAGTCCCCCACCAGCAGTTGCTTCCTACTCAGCTGGGGGCCTCTTCCTCCCTCCTTGTAACTGTGGAATGGTCCATGGACAGTGCTTTCCTTGGGGAAGGTTTCTCCAGGGGCCGAAAGGGTGGTTCAGCTGCAGGGAGAGTGGTTGGTTGGGTAGGGCCCATTTCAGATGCAGGGGGAGTGGTTAGTAAACAAAGCAGGTGAACTGAAACTCTGACAAACTGGCACAGGGGCAGAAAATGCAAGCCCCAAAGAAAAGAGCACAGTGAGGGCTACAATAGATCATTTACCGGAGAAGTCTCAGGTCAGGGAACTACAGCTGAAGAGAACATAGAGAACAGGTAGGCATCGGAAAATGATGCATGGGGGCAGCGGACAGACATGGATTCATGATGGCATGCATGGGAACTATGGATGCCAATGCTGGGGGGTGCAAAGGCCAGCTTAGTTAGGTGGACACTGACCTGTAGGTAGAGTGCACAGCACACTGGGACCCCTGCATCACTGCATGCTGGACAGCAGGGAAGTGTACCATGGAGCATAGCCCCACTGCAGCACAGTAACTGATGGGTGCCCAGGACACTGTGGACACAGAACTTGAATGTGACCATGGTGCACAGCACAGCCTTGAAGCACTTGGACTGTGGGCAGACAATGGCACTACAGTACTGGTACAAACCACCAATAGACAAGTAGCAACTGCCACAGGTGTGGCCCATGGAGTGTGATGTGCAAACGAAGTGCAATCACACCTGAATGCCTGAGCTGGAACCAAAGCTGGTCAGTGTTGCACAGTCCTCTGGCACAATGGAGGACAGCGTGGAAGCCATGGAGGGGCTAGGGTGCTCAACTGCAACCCCAACAACATGGACAATCTGTGAGGTGGAACCATCCAGGAAGGGAAAGTCCAAGTTAAATGTGAATGGCTACCTCCTGGTCCATGAATGGACATGCAATGAGACAGTGTACTGTTTTTTTAACATATCATATTTTTCACCTGCTGTGGCACACACTTTGGCTTGGGGCATCCAGCAACCAGCTCCACCCACCTGGAGAGCTGGGTAGCTCAAACTGCACCCAGGAGGATCAGGGGACAGCCATCATGCCATCTTGCTGGAGGGCTCCCCCTCTGCCTCTACCAGCCAGGACAGCCCCAGACCCTCCTCAACAGGACTCCACCAAAGTCCTCCGGGTGGCTCAGAGCACAGCCATCAAGCTACAAGGTCATGCCCAGCCATTTTCCTTTGACTGGCCCAAGTAGCATGGATGTGCAATGACATCCAGGAGCAATGTGCCGACATCTGCTGTGCTCCCCATCTAGTGTCACTGACACTAGTAGTGCCCCAGGGCATCCCCAGGGGGCTGCTACAGCACAGTGAAATTCCCCCATCCCACCCCAGGACTGGGAAAGCAGTCTATGGATGTTCGATCCCAGTCCTCCCCTGCCGACCCCCGACGGCCCAGGCTCAATCCTGAACCTGGGTCACTGGTGTGGCACAATGTATGGCATCCAGCGCCTCAACCCTCAGCACCACCAGGATGGCCTGAGACAGTGTAATGGTGCTGCCAGCACCATAAGTCCAAGTCCTGCCTCAGCCAGGCCATCACACTGCTCCAGGATGGCCAGCACTACCTAAAGAAAAAGAATGAGCACAGTCATGCTCTGGAGGTGACAGATGCTCTACCATCACAGGTGCTGGCTGGCATCAAGTAGAAAGCACACAGAACCATGGCTAGCCCCGCATAGCTACTGCAGAGTGAGGCAACTGCAATGACCACTGAGCTGTGGCAACAGTTGCCAAGCAAGAAGGCCCTGCTGCAGATTGTGAACAGGACCCACTGCAAGGACCTCTCACCAGAACCAGTGACACTGGCTGACCTCACTATCCCCAAGCAGCTACAGACGGTGACTGGATGGCCATGGTACAGCAGGATCACCGGCAGCACCACCCACAATGTCCTTCTATTCACCACAGAGGACAACATCAGGGACCTGGCACAGGCACCCTTCTGGATGATGGATGGTACATTCAAGACTGTGCCACATCTGTTCACTCATTGTACACCATCCATGCACCCATGGGGATGGGCCCTAACAACCTCATTATGTCATTGGTGTATACACTGATGATGACAAAGAGCTTGCAATGTTACTGCACCTTGTTCCAGGAGCTGAATAAATATGACAGTATATAGTCCTGCACCCTCAAACCACCTACGATCATCATTGACTTTGAGCAGGCTGCGATCAATGCCTGTAAGATGGAATTTCCACAAGCCATAAACAAGGGATGCCTGTTCCACTTTGGGTGGATTGTGTGGCAGAAGGTCCAGAGCTTTGGTCTTGCACCACAATACAGAAGTGATCCAGACTTCAGCCTGAAGATCCATGAACTTTTGGCCCTCATCCATCTCCTGGCACAGGACATTCCAGCAGCATTCAGCCTCCTGAAGTCAACCATTCTACCCAATGCCACCACACTCTTCTATTGTTTCGAGCAGACACATGTGCTGGGCAGGATATGGCTGTACAGTAGGGTGACCAAGGTGCCCACGAGATATGACCCCATGTTCCCACTCGGCTGTGGTTGGTTGCTGATCTCAATGAGCGAGGAATACATTGGACCCAAAGCAATGTCGAGACCTGACACTGCCATCTCCATGTCCTGCTTGGGAAGGTGCATGTAGGGGTCATGACGATGCTAGCAGAGCTCCACAGGTAACAGCAATGGACCTGTGTCACCAGGGAAGGCATTTGTTGTGGACTGCCATGGACATCACCCAAGAAGAGCTATGAGGAGTGGATAAGGATGGTACTAGCATCCAAGGACAAGGGCAAGCTGCTGAAGTTCCTCTGTGGCATGGCACCCAACACCACCCTGTAGGTTTTCCATGGTGACTTGGCACCAGACAGTTGTACACTCACAGTACACATCATGCACAGCCACCAGGTTGTCACTGTGGCCCCCTACTGTTGAATAAAGTTTTACTCCCACATTTAACATGCACCCAACCTGGTGGTGATGTCTCACCACAACACTGCTGGGTATCGCCAAGCAGCCCACTGCACACTGCCACATCTGCACAGTGTGTCGCATGTCGCACAGGCCTGACTCTGTGTGAGTCCCCCCAAATCCTTTCAGCTGTTCATGTGTGCCACACGTTGCACAGGTCTGAAGCTATGTGAGTGTCCACCAATCCTTCCAGCTGTGCAACTGTGTGATAACAGCATTCCCGCAATGGACCCTTGTGGAACCCCCCACAACACACCTGGTAGCCTTCATGCCACAATGGGCTCCTGTGGCACAGGCCCTCCCAAACACCTCCAGACTTTTTTCTGTGTGGTTACTGCAGGCCCATAGTGGGCTAGCATGACATGGCCACATGCACACATTGCACGGTTGGTGCGATGGCATGCTGCTCTGTGTCATGGCATCCACATGTGGTGTTGCTGTGACCATTTCCTGGTGCAGCTATCCATGCTCACTGTGCTGCTCTGCTGTGTGCCTGCAGTGTCATGCATGCACTGACCAACAGGCATGGTACTCCAATTCTTTCATGCATGCCCAGCTGGCTGGCTGTCAGCTGACATAATCATGCATGCAGGGATGCATGGACAATCCGCCATGCTGCCTGGGATGGCTGGTCAACACACTGGGGCATGCATGGCTATTTGTTTCATCCTTGTCTCACGGATAGTGAGACAGTCATCCTTACTGGGGGGTCTGTGATCAGGTCAGTGTGTCCTCGGAGGATGCACCACATAGGGGGTGGGTGTTTTCACATCGTCCGTGCTGTTCTCTAGTGGCTCAGGTCCTGGGATGGATGACGTATGTCTGGATCGGGTGCTTCATGTGTTTGTGGAAAATCCACTCAAGAGCTGCACAGCATTCCAACCTTCTCTGGCCTAACAGTGTGTCAGGCGCTGTCCTAGGTCAGGCCACTGTGTGTTGGGCTGCTGGGGCTGTTGAGTTGTTGCATGTGGGATGCAGCATGTCAGACTAATAAGCGTTGGGATTATAAATTGGAACCTAGCGGGGCAGGGTTTTCTATTTGCAAGGAGAGGGGTCAGTGGTGGGATGCGTGACTGGTATGTGGGCAAGATGAGTAGTCTGTGTGGGTCCAGCTGCAGAAAGAGTTGTTATCTAGAGGGTGCTGGTCCAGCTCTAAGGAGGGTGCTTTGTTTGGTGCGACTGTGAGGTTGGTCCAGCTGTAGGGAGGTGGTCTACTGAGATGGTGAGGCAGGTCTGGGGGGTTACATCTGCAGGGGACTGCGTCTGAGGTAGGAAGGATGGCCTGGAGCAGCCAGCTACAGGGTGGGTGATAGTTGATGGGAGAGGTTGGTTTGGGGCTTGTAGGGTGGACTAGCTGCAGGCAAGGTACACAACTTTGGAGACGTCTATTGGGATGTTGATATGGTTGTCCAGCTGGGTGGTCATCTGGGCAGGGGGTGTTCAAGATGTGAGTGGTCATGGGTGGTGCAGACCCAAAGGGCTGTACTTGGGAACCCTCACTGAAGTCAAAAACTAAATTTAGTATTAAAGCATTCATTAATTTGCCTTCAAAGACTAATTTTAGTCATTTTTAATAATCTTTAATCATGATTCAAACATACAACAGCTAAGAATACTAAATTCTAAGAAGTATTTCAGCAGACTAGTTGTTCAAGAGTAGGTTATTGCTAAATGAGGATTAGAAATAGATCTGCAATGCTCTAAAAAGTACATTTTTTTAATACAACTGAATCATAAATGAAGATTATAGTCAGTGGAGTAGTTTTAGGATTTAAATTAGCTAATCAAGGCTGGGTACATTACCGTGCATTTCAGTTCTACTAAGCAAGGAGACAGATAAAACAACCAGCAAAACCAATGAATTTTAAAGAAGGTAAGCAATAATAAAATGTGGATTTTTACCTGGAAATAATATGGTGCAAAAAAAAAGTTGGCAGTGTCCCTTTAAAAGTCTATTCTAAATTTCATTTCCCAAAAGTCTACTCAGAGTCCTACATTTCCCAGTTCTCTTCCTATCTGTGTCCAGTCTGATGAAACTGCACGAGCGCTCTGTGGTCTCCATTTTTGAACAACTGAGGTTCCCTACAGCTAAGATTTACATGTTAAGGTAAGAGCTTATGTTTAAAAAGTACATCTTTTTAACTCTCTGAAATGTTAAATACAGTAAAGGAATTATCACTCAGGTGTTTGTTTTTTCAAATGAAATGCTGTGCAAGTTTCACCATCAATGTTTTGTCTTGAAAACATTTTTCTTTCTGAACTCTTGGCTAAATTTTGAAATACACATTTTATTTTCAATCAACCTCCCCCTTTAAAGTGTTTAGGATGCATTGTGCCTCTAGATTACTTGTTATTTGTGAATTTTTGCTGATTTAGGTACTTTAAGGTAGTGTTGGTGGTGATGGGGGCAGGAGAATGAACAGCAGGAAGAATGTATAACTGAGCAAATTCAGAATGCATAGGGAAAAGATTACAACTTTTTTAATTTGAGAAAATCTGGAGTTACCTGCAGATAAAGGAAGAATTATTTACTGCAGATATTTGAGTGTGTTTGTGGGGGAACTGTTTTTTTGCGTTTAATATTTGTATTTAACAGTTGCATGTGTTAATCCATTTTGTAATCTGGGGATCAGTTAATTTTTTTTTCCTTTGCTGAAGACTGCATTCATTTATATTTTATGTTTATTTTATTTTGTTTTTGTTGACCGGCTAAGTGCACTAGGGAGATTCTTGCCTATTTTCAGGCATGACCCAGAGGGAGAGGAATACAGATGAAAGTCAACTGACCTTGAACCAGATTAAGCTGTTGGTGGTATTTTTAGTGAATTGGGGGGATATTTGGCCAGGGTACCGGAGAAAATTCCCCTGCTTTTTTCAAGAAGTGCCATGGGATCTTTAGCATCCACCTGAACTACCACCAGAACAGTCAGATGGAACCACGATTTAACATCTCATCTGAAAGACAGTGCCTCAAGAGTGCAGCCATCCCCCTCATGCTGCACTACAGCATCAGTATTGGGATATTAACATAAGTGCCTGGTATGGGAATAGAACCCACTGCCTTCTGATCTCACAGCCTCGGAGGCGAGTGTGCTACCTGCTGAGCCACTGACACTGCAAATGCAATATGTTAGTGTCACATTTTTTTTTTAATACTACGTTGAGAAGTATGGGGTCCATGGTTGAGGAAGGGTGATGGGGGGTCTAGGTGTAGGGAGGTTCTGCTCTGGATGGTGGGTATTTCCAGCTTTTGGAAAGGGTGTCCAGCTCTGGGGAGGTTACTCAACCTGCAGAGGGGAAGGAGGCTGGTCCCAGGGGTCCAGCTGCAGGGAGGATTGTCTGCTGGGGAGGCTAGTCCAGGGCATGAAAGAGTGAGCCAGCAGCAGGGAGTGTGGCTGGTGGTGGTGGTGGGGCTAGTTCAAGGTTGGAAGTGAGGTCCAGCTACAGGGTGGGTGGTTGGATGGTGAGGCTGGTATGGGGCTTCTGGTGGATCTAGCTGTAGGTTGGTGGTTAGGTGGGGACTGCTTTCTGCCTCATGGGCTTGGAGGACAGCTTCAGATATGTGGTCTGTTACAGTGGAGGTTTGGGGTGGCTCCAGCAACTTGAGGTTGTATAGAATGTGGTTGGAGGCTGGTCCAGATGTAGGGAGAGTGGGTGGCTGGGTAGGCGGCTGACCCAGAGCCTGTGTGGTGCTCTAGCTCCAGTACTCATTATGTGAAAGGCTGGGGCTAGAAGGGTTGTCCAGCTGCTTGGAGGATAGTCTGGTGCCTGGAAGGGTGATCTAGCAGAGAGGAGGGTGGTTGACTATTTTGCGGGGGTGGGCAAGGCTAAAGAGATTGATCAGCCTAGGAGGGATCTAAAGTAGCAAAATTAATTAGAAACTGGTTAACATGTGTGCCCTTCAGCTTTACAGTAGCACTAAGACCTGCAGCAGAGATGACCTTAGTTCAGGAATGAGCTTGCGTCAGGGGCTCTCTGGGGAGAGGAGGAGGAGGATCAACTGTTATACAAGAGGATATCTTCTGGGGAAGGAGGACAGCCAGCTCAGCTGTAGTACTGCCAACTGAGTGACCACAAGTGGCAGTGCAGGTGGGAGCAGCCCATGGGTGGGAAGACATTGACTGGTGCTGTGCCACACATGTCTGTGCACGTGTTTGTGCACCCTTGCCACTTATGTCCTAGGGGATGGAAGAACATGCAAATGTATCCTGACTATCTAGGCAGCTGCTCCACATAATGGATTCATTCTATGGTGGAGCAAGTCCTGGCAGATGCCAGAGTGATGGTGTTGTGGTAGCTGAACAGAAGTGGGGGCAACCAGAAATGCAGGTTGAAAAACGTAGTAGTAGTAGTTGGGGGTGGGTGTTAAGGTGTCAGAGGGCGATGGTTAATGGCACTTATTACAGTGATGGGACAGTGAGCAGCTCAGCTCAGTACTGGCACAGATCCTCTTCAGTGTCTTCATAAGTGACATTGCAGAAAACTGGCAAAGAGAGGAATGCCTTTTGCAAGACAATACCCAAATGTGTAGGGTGGGCACTAAGAAAGGAGCAGAGAGCATGCACATGCCTCTTGGAGAAACTCAAAAGTGGTCAAGATTGGGGCAGTTGGGGTTCAAATGACAAAGTGCAGGAATTGAACCTTTGAAAGAGCATAGGGAAACCAGGAGCTGCTTTATAGGGTTGGTACTGATGATCACTAGCAGGGGGGTCCTTGAGTTATTATGATCTTAAAGAGACTTCTTTAAGACATTGCCTCAGACTATAGCTCATCGTAGCTTGCTGCCAGAAGCTATGAGTTAATATGTCCCCAATTATATTTTGTAAATCTCAGTTCCTCATAAAATATGCATAAACTGGGGTCCCAAGGACTTCCTGTTTTTTTTTCTGTTGCTCAAGCTCCACCCCGATGCTCACTTGCAGGATGATGAGATGTCAGTAAGGGGGTGGGGCGCACTCATTATATGTAATGGGCGGCAGCATTTCTATTGACTTAAACTATATAGTATACTACATCAAATAAGCACTGTTCACCAACAAGGGTCTTGTTACTTGACTGATGCCCACGCTTTATTGCCAGGTGGTCACTAGATCATTAAAATCAATGAAAAGCTGCTGCACATTATAGATAAAGACGAGCACCCCCCACACTCACACTGGCATCTCGTCATCCTGCTAGTGAGTGTGGAAGTGGAGCTGAGACAGCAGTAAACAACTGGGAAGTTCTTTGGACCTGGTTTGTATATTTTTACGAGGGACAGAACTTTTTTAACGGCTTAAAATTTGGGGACATATTAACTTCCTTGGGGTCTTCTGGCAGCAAGGCACTGATGGATATGGTGCAGTGGCCGACTCAGTTACCTTGGTGAGTCTCTTTAAAGTTGCTGGGCTGTGTGACAAAGCAGTGGGTAGGGCTAGAAGGATGCTGGGGCTGCATAGGGAGGGGTCTTCAGCAGGAGGAGGGAGGTGGTGATGTTGCAAGTAATCCCTTATTAGTGAGATTCAACTAAGGCCCCATCCACACTGCACCTCTCAGACCCCATAACAGATAGAAACCATTACAACCGTGGAGTGATATAGTGTGTCCACACTGCCGAGGTGTCCATTTCAGGACCAGCACCACCGCTCCACACTTTGGGAGCTGGGCGACCGTTACCGTGGCACCCGATCCTATAATGCAGCTTGGCGCTGCACTGCTTAACCAGTGCCACGTGTCCATGCCTATGCTTGTGTAATGTTACTGAGGTATAACTGGTACATAACTCATTGTTGAAACCACCTCATGTGGTTTCAAATAACGGTTACGAAAACGCCTTCTGTAACGTTACAGGTGTAAACACGAACCATTGCGGTAACGGTTTGGGCACTCTATAATGTTACAGAGGGGTAGTGTGGACATGGCCTAAGAGTACTGTGTCCAGGTTTGGAGGCTGCACCTTAGAAAGGCCATAGGGTGGAGGCAGTATAAAGGGCAACTAAAATTGTACATGGGCCGTGGCAAAAGCCCTGTGAGGAGACTGGGATCTCAACATATAAACCCTGAAAGAGAGGGGACATGATGGAGACCCACAAGTACCTTACAAGGATGAACAGGGCACTGTGGGGGGGGGGCTCCTTCAAATAGGAAAAAGGACCATGGGACATGATGAAGCTTATGGTGGGGGTAAGATGGATGTGAGGAATTACTACTTCACTGAAAGGGTAGTGGACACCTGGAACAGACTGACAGCATTATAGTGTTGGAGGTCAGGAGTGAAACATGGTGGGGGGGGCTTAAAACATGTGTGGTATATAGACATAGGGAAATCTCAGTAAATAAGCAGGGAAGAGGGAGGGCCATAAGGGCCACAAGAGACCATTTAGAGTTTGCAGAGAAGGACTTCACAGGAGTCTGTGGTTGCAGTTGTAGCGAGGTCTGGAAACCAGAGCAGGAGTGTGACCTAGAGTGAGGGCTCATCAGCAGTGGGGTTTGCAAGCATGCAGTTTAAGGAAAAAAATCTGACAGTTTCTATGTGTTGGGGGAGCTCTGGTGGCAATTGTAATGAGGTTGGGAAACCAGAGTGGAAGAGTAAGAGTGAGGGTTATCAGTTTTTGAGGAAGCAGTGTAAAAACAAACAAAAAAACAAACAAACTGTTAAACAGAAACCAACGATCCCTGTATGATAGTGGGAAGAACGGGGAGAGGTATGACTAAATGGCAGGTGGCGTGGCTGAGGGACAGTCAACCTGGAAGAAACAAAACTAAAAGCAAGACACCAGTAAGCAGTGCCAAACAACGGGGGTGAGGGATGGGGATGTGTGACGCAGTCCACCATGCACATTAATCAAGGATGACGTAATAAATATATGTGTAAATGTAAGATTCTGCATGTATACACGTACATGCTCAGATAAAATAGATTTATCACACTCCATTTATGTCCACTCCTATTGCATAAATTTACTTAATATTTATAACCCATCAGGGCTCTTTCTCTTTAGTGCTCTGTGTTTTTAATTGTGAGCTGTCCTGGACCTTATGCTGTTCTTTTCCTCCCCCAAATCCTTTTGTTAGCCCCTGGTACTTTGACATTAGCTGCTGTGCGACTCTATTGTATGCAGTGCTTGCTGCTTTCATGGTCCCATCAGGGAGCCCACTGATTTCCCCTGTTTGCCTCCCACCCACAGCTACTTTTAAGTCAAGTTCAGGCATTGCCCTTCAGCTGCACTGTGGATTTTCCTTTGTGGTCCCTATCTTGTGCATTTGCTCTCCCAGTCCCTTTCTACCAGGCCCTCAGGGCCTACAGTCTGCCACCATGTGGCTTAGCTAAAGGTTCCTGCCACCTACTGCTGGCTGCCCACCCTCCAGACCCTCTTATCCTGCCCCACGGGGGCTCTTCACATGCCACTTTGTGGCTGATGGGTAGAGGGAGGCATATTTCCTCTAGTCTCTTCCCCCCTCCCAAGAATATCCCATCTTCATTCCCACACACATGGAGCAGGTTACAGCCTGAGCTCTGTGAGCTGAATCATAGACACATAGACCTTGATGGCAGATAAGGACTGCTTGGCCCACTCAGTCGGCCCATTTCCCTACCTAGTGGATAAGCAGCAGATCCTAGTTATCCAATAGCTGACTTCCTCCTACCCACTAATAGAATTGGTTCATGTCTGTCCCATGTATTCTTGAAGTCCCCCACTATTTTTGACCCCACAACCTCCTTAGGAAGGCCATTCCATGTGTTCACCACCCTCTCTGTGAAAAAATACTGTGTTGTCCCTGGAGCCATCCTCTATCTTCAAATCGGCCCCTTTGTTCTTGCTATGCATCTCTTTTTCTGAAAGATACTCCTCTTGGACTTTTGTTGATTCCTTGAGGGTGCTTGAAATTTTCTATCCTGTCCCCCACCCCTTTTCCTCAAGGGCATACATAGTCAGCTCGTCTCTCTTTGTATGGCTTCTGGTGCAGACCCTTCGCTATTTTAGTTGCCCTCCTCTGGGCTGGCAGTTGAAAGTGCCTGACATTAGTCACTGTAGTTCAGTAGCACTAAACGGGCTGCCTAGCAACAGCCGCAGCATTTCTGGTCAGCAGTTTTCTGAACAACCTCCTGCCTGCTACATACAGTCTGGGCCCAAGGACATCACCCCCCCCCCCACATTAGGTTTCAGGGAAAGATAATATAAAAAAAAAATTGCCATTGGCCATGAGGGAGTGACCATTATATCACCAGAGCTATACCTTTCAAACCACTGGCCTCCTGGGATAACTCAAGACTCCTGAACCACCAGTGTCCCTTTTTAAATAGTAGTAGATCACTAGCCCAAATGCATTCCCACCTGCCCATCTGGACTATTTAAATTTATTGGCTACCTGCAGGTCACCTAGGGGCACTAAGGGGGGGGGCTTGCCGAGTCCCAAATACTGCTTTATTCTCTTTTCTTAGCTGTCTGCATTTTTTATTCCATCTCTAGTTTCCTTACTTTGACCTAGTTTGTCTTTTCTCTGAAACTTCTCTTCCTTTGCTCCTGTGCTATATACCATTTTTGTATCTCTCTACTTTTGCTACTATAACTTCCCCATACTGATCTATTTTTCCCTTTATTTCTACAGGTTTGGCCAAACATACCAATCAGATAAGTATCTTTGTTTAATTCTAACACTCTAATCTCTACTGTAGCACCTCCGACCCTTTGTGTCCCTTCAACCTTCTCTGTTCTTCCCTTTCAGGTCCTACCAGAATACCCAAAACCAAGGACACCCCAACTCTGGACTCCCCTACTCTGATGGAACAGGTAAGTCCTAATTACTTAAGTGCCTTAGAATCATAGAAATCTGGAGACAGAAAAGGACCATTTTGGCCAGTCGAGTCTGCCCCTTACCCCCACCCCCAATCATCATCTTTGTCAAGAGACACCCCACTCTGCCCACTGGTCAGTTCCTGGTGTCTGTCCCATGCCCCCTTGAATCCTTTCACCATTTTTGCGGACACCACCTCTTCCAGTAGTCAGTTCCTGGACTCCACCACCTTCTCAGTGATGTAATGCCCCCTCACATTGCTCCTAAACCTTCCTTCTTCTAATCTTAATTTATGATCCCTAGTTCTAGCACTTATTTTCTTTGAAATAAGCTCCCACTCTCACTCCTGCAAGTCTCCAGCGGGTACAGATCAGATTCCCTCCACCTCTCCTCATAGGGCTGTGTATGCCATAGCGTGCACCTTCTTGGTTGCCCTTGTCTGAACCCTTTCAATCCTGTCTTATATCCTTGTGTAGGTGAGGCCTCCAGAACTAAACCCCATACTCCAGGTGAGGCCTCACCATGGATTTATAAAGGCGCATCAGCACCTCCCTCTTTCTGTTTTATACCCCTCCTTATGCACACCAGCATTCTATTCACTTTGCCCACCACTGTGCTGCACTGGTTTTCCGCCTTAAGGTTATCTGAAATTATAATCCCCAGATCTCTGTCCTGCTGAGTTTCCTTACCCCCCCCCGTGTGTAAATGGTTTAAGGGTTATTACACCCATGTGCATTACTGTGCACTTTTTGGCATTAAATTTCAGCTGCCAAGTTTCCGACCACCTCTCCAGAATCTTTAGACCCTTCCTCACTGCCTCCACCTCCCCTCCCAGGGTGTCTACCCTATTGCAGATCTTTGTATCATCTACAAATAGGCACACCTTCACCTGCAGTTTCTCCCCTATATCTAACATACTAAAAGCCTTCAGAATAGGCCGGGTGGTCTGTTGTGTCTGCTCAGTAGCCAGCCTCCTAATGGGTTCTTTCTTTCCCACCCAGCCCCAGAGAGGGTCATCCTATTCTTCAGTTTACCCTTGAACCTGTCCCACTCCCTCTTGAAGCCCTCTTGAAGCCCTCCACTGTGCCCTCCTCCACCAGACTCCTGGACAGTGCATTCCAGGGCTCCACCACCCTCTCAATGAAGTAAGGTCTCCTGCATCCACCCCTGTACTTTCCCTCCTCTAGCTTCCACTCATGTCACCTGGCTGTTTCCCACCTCCTTTAGTCTAAACATCTCTTTGGCACCTCCCCGTTTATTCCTTTTATATATTTGAAGACCCCTATCATGTCTCCCCTGTCTCTCCTCTCCTCCGGTGAGTACAGCCCAAGCTCTTCCAGCCTTTCCTCATAGGGCCTTTCTCCCATGCTTTGAAGCATCCTGGTTGCCCTCCTTTGGACACTCTCCAGCAGTGTTGCGTCGTCCTTGAGGTGAGGTCTCCAGAACTGCATGCAGTACTCGAGATGTGGTCTGACCAAGGCATTATACAGAGGGAGGATCACCTCCCTCTTCCTGGATGTAATCCCTCTGGCTATGCAGTATCCGATTTGCTTTGGCCACAGCTCTTCTGCAATTTTTAGCGTTATTCATTTTGACGGCTACCACCACCCCTAGATCCCTCTCACTCATGGCTTGCAGTATGACCCCCCCCGGGTGTATACATGGCCCGGGTTTCTGACCCTCAGATGCAGCACCCAACATTTCCATGCATTAAACCTCAGTCCCCCACCTCCTTGACCACCCCTCCAGGGTATCCAGTTCCCTCTGGACTGTATCTCTTGTCCCCATCCACCAATGCTCCCAGTTTTAAGTAAACCTAAAGAGACTCATCCTACTCTTTAACCGCCTCCCATATCCAAGACATAGGCATTGAACAGGTGTGGCCTCAGTACTAACCTTGGAGGACCCCACTGGTGACCTTTGTGGGCAGGAGACTACCCACTACTACCCTCTGTATTTGCCCTGTTAGCCAATTTTCTACCCATCTGAGCAACTGTCCTCTCATCCCCAACCCCCAATCTGAGCAACTGCCCTCCCACCCCCAGCTTTATTAGCAGCCCATTTTGGGGTACCGAATCAAATGCCTTACTGAAATCCAGGTATAGGACGTCCTCCGGTCTATGCCGGTCCAGGGCAACAGTCATAAAAATCTATAGGGTTGGTCTAACACGATCTTCCCGGGATGAAACCATAATGTTTGTCATCCAGTTGCCCCAACCTTTCCAGCTGCCTCCTAAGCCTATCCTTGATAGTGCCCTCCATTACTTTGTCCACCACAGACATTCGGCTGACAGGTCTATAATTCCTGATCTCCTCTCTAGACCCCCCATTTGTGGATAGGCTCCATGGACCACCCTCAGTCTTGAAGCACCCATCCTGTCAGCAGAGAGGTGTTGGAAGTGCTGTCAGTGAGGCTAGCTCATCAGCCAATTCCTTCACCAACCTGGGATGCGGCCGATCGGCCCCAGTGCCATATCAGTTCTTAGTGTCCGAAGGGCCTCCTTCACCCTTTCCACTGTGATTTCTCCTCCTCCCAGCCCACCCCTCATTTAACCACCCATTCCTTCTAGACTTGGCCCAGCCTGTACCCCAACTTCTTTAGTCCCTCTCGGCTCCATCTGACCTCTCAACTCTGCTGGCTCCCTTCCTCCCATTGGGCTGGAGGGATCCCCTGCCTCCCTCCAAAAATATCAAGGCAAAGTACTCATTTAGCACCACTGCCTGATTCCCCTGCCTCCTGAGTCCATCCCTCCTCAGTCCTAATCATGCTGATCTGTGCCCTCTCTTTTCTCTTCTCCCTTGTGTATCTATAGAATCCCTTTCCCCCCTTCGGATACCCCTAGCCAGGTTTTGCTCCCTCCTCACCTTGGCTCCCCTGACCACTGTGGTGACCCTTCTAGCCATCAACTCATACCCTCTCCCTATCCCCCCCAGAGCACTTAAAACATGCATAGGCAGCCTTTTTATCCCTCACCGCCTCCTGCTCCTCCCTGGTCCACCAACACGGCTTGTTGGCTCTACCTTGCTTATGCCTTACCTTTGTACAGGAGTTAGTAGTCTCCTGCACCCCCCTTCTTAATGGCCTCCCACAAGCTGCCAGCATCCATGTCCGGCCTAATCTTGTCCAAGCTCCCCTGTAGAATCCTTTCCATGCCCACAAAGTCCGCTCCCCTGAAGTCCACGAACTACTGCATTAGAATGGTTATCCACCCCCCCACAGATACAGCAGAAACCAGACTGTAGTGTGATCACCACCTGCCAGCGGGCTGCACACCTCCAGGCCCTTTATCTGGTCACTGTCTGCTAGGATAACATCCAGTATCCACTCCTCCCTTGTAGGTTCCCCCACCTGCTGGACCAGGAAGGCATATTGGAACACATCCATCAGTCTCTGTTCCCTGGCCACAGAGGATGCCGTAGTGTCCCAGTCTGTACCCAGCATATTAAGGTCACCCATGATCACCACCATACCCTTTCCATGGTCACAGTGCCCCTTGATGTTCTCAACTAGTTTGTCCTCCAGGGCCTCTTCCATTGTTGGGGATTCTGCACACCACCCCTATTTTCAATCTTTTACCTCCCCTCATTTGTAGGGTTACCCAGATCTTCTCCACCCCTCCACATCCTCCTCCACTCCACTAACCACTGTCATTTTTGACTATCAGTGATACACCCCCTCCTCTTCCCTCTCCTCTATCCTTCCTGAATATTTTGTAACCCACCAAATTTAGGTTCCAATCATTTTTATGAGTGGCCCATGTCTCAAAATTGCTGCCACATCCACTGATCCCTCAACCAGCATCACCTGGAGCTTGGGCATTTTGTTGCCCATGCTCCTAGCATTGATCAGGGTCGTCCTCCACCCTGACCCCTCTCCCTTATCCAGTCATCTCGGCCCTGAGCAGTTCCTAGATGCCCTTTCTTGCACAGCTCTGGATGGATTTAGATCGCAGTTACCTGCCTTCTTTTCATGCCGTGGACCTGGACCCTCGAGCAGCCCTCCTGGAGCCACTCTTTTACTTAACCCCCCCTTTACAAGTTTAAACTCCACCTCTCAACTATGAATCCAGCAAGATTTAGTTTCAAGATCTCCCTCCCCTCCAAGTTGAGGTGTAGCCTATCCCTGGCATATAACCCCTTGTCCTCCCATGCATCCCCCAGTCCCTCACCAGCTCATACGCTTCTGTCCTGTGCCAGTCCCTGAGCCACTGGTTCACACCGCTAAGTTTATGTTTGGTCTCCCTGGACACCCTAGGTACTGGCAGAATCTCAAAGAAGGAGATTGTGCTTCTATAGAGTGGTAAACCCTGGCCAGTTCCGGGAATCTTGCCTGGATTTCTAGTTCACTGTTCCCCTCTAAGTCATTTGTTCCCAGATGTTTTGGAAGTTTGGGGATTCCCCGCATTTCAATGCTATCGAGTATAGCTGGAATTTGGCCTTGTGTACGGATAGGCCTGGGATACATTTAGCCTTGACTGGGCTGCTTTTTCTCTCCCCGCCCCCTTCCACTGGATGCCCCAGGTCATGGAGTCACCCAGCAGGATCACCTTCTCCCCCCCACTTTACTGGCCCATTAGAGTCCATCCAGGCTCTTCTTCTGTCATCAACCCCCAGCTTCCTTCTCTTGCCCCCTTCAGCCTGGGGATCACAAGCCTGTGCTTGCCTTACCATGCTCATTCTTCTTCCTGCAGCTCCCAGCTTGCTCCACACCCCCCAACCTCCTGGGTGGCACAGATTGCCCCCCACCCAGATCTCCCTGAACGCTCTTTCTGGGCTGGTATCCTCAGATCCCCCACCCAGGCTCCCTTCTACTGCTTCCCTCCTTGCCTCCCCCCCCAAGTTCGGCATCCTTCACCCCATCTGCTGTGTTTCTCCCTACCACCCCATCTCCCCTCTCCACCTCATCTGATTTCTCCTGCCCCAAAGCAGGCCTATCTAGAGTATTCCTTATCCTTGGTTGACTTCCCTAACCTGGATGCTTGCCCAACCCTAGTCCTCCCTCCTCCCACCCTGGCTTCACTCAGCACTCCCCCATCCTCCCCACCTCCCTCCCACCTAGGCTAATGTGTTCCCCCCTTCCCTTCTGTGGATCTGGCTCTCTCTCCTACCCCATCTTCCCCAGCTTACTGACCAAACCCTTTCTGACTGCCTGCTCCTCTCTTCCCGTCAGGTTTTCCACCTCATCTCCCGGATATAGCAGGGCGAATAGATGATGCTTGCCCCCGACTTGCTCTCTCCTGTCCCCCCCTCCTTCTGGTCAGCCACCTCCCTATGAAGTGATTTTCGTACATTGCTTGTTTTGTGCCCCACCCCTCCTGAGTAACCATATGATCCCTGTCTACCTGTTCCCTGGGTTATGCCATAGTGGCCTCATGTACTCTCATGAGGTCCTTTCCACACCTTTCCTCCCCACCCCTCCCGCCTTCCAGCTGCCTTCTGATCCCCTCTACTTCCTTCCTAAGACGTGCCAACTGAAAATGCACTGGGCACCCTCTGAACCTCATTGCCCAATTTAATATTATTGATGCCCCACACCCTGTACACCCAATCATTCTACCGAAGGTGCCTGCTTTGGCCACCCCCAAGTCTACCCTCATTTTAGGTGAGCAATGCGGCCCTCTAACATAAATAATTCAGTCAGTGTTGCACTAAAACGCAAGCAGTTTGCCCCCTTCGATTACAGCAGTTTTCCCTCTTTCTTGACAGTAGCCAGTTTTTCTAACCCTAGCAGTAGACAGTTCACAAGCAAAAATTAGCCCATCTGTGCTTTAATAACTCAGAGGCCTAGCAGTAATTGATTCACACACAGTTTGCCTACTGCCTCAGATGTAATTGGCATGCACTGTCATTTACACAGTCTGCTTCATTATGCCCCTTCCTGGTAGTAGTCAGTGTTGCCCAAGCAGCACAGTGTACAGGACCCTTTTCCCCCAATCAATAACAATCCAGCTTCCTAGTGTTCCAGTTCGTCCAGTCTAGACTTGTCATCCTCCAAGGCTCCACCCTCACCAACCATTTAATAGAGGTCGGGGCCAGTGTGGGTGGTGTGGAACAAAGAACAGCTCTCCTCCTCTGATTGCAACTGGACTATTTGCCTTTTATGGCCCAGTCACACAGCCAAAGGTTCGCGCCCTATTCACTGATTGGCCACTCCTTCCTGAGTCGCCGGCTTGCAAAGTTGTGGCCAATGTGGCCCCGGTATGCATGGCTTGTCACCCACCAGCAAGAGCTTCCTTGTCGATCACCAATGTGACCCCATCCTCTCCCACTGTCGATGCAGCCCCAGAATGCCTGCCCAGACCCTTTCCAGCAACAAGCCCGGTCTGGAAAGAACAGCTCTCCTCCCCTGATTGGAACTGGGCTAATCGTTGCTATAGATATTAAAAAAGGATGGGTCCCAGCACCGACCCCTGGGGCACACCACTTCCACCCAGGAATGCACCCCATTTGCCTTACCACCACCCTCTGGTTTCAGTCTTTCAACCAGTTCTCCGCCCACCTTGTTATTTTCTGTTCCACCCCTAAGCCTTCCAGCTCATTTACCAGCCTTCTATGTGGCAAAGTGTCAAAAGCATTGCTGAAATCTGGGTAGGCCACATCCTCTTCCATCCACCTTCTATGTTACCCAGTCAAAAAACTCAGTTAAGTTTGTCGGGCACAACCTCTCCCCATAAAACCAAACTGCCTTGGGTCCTGGAGGCAGTATAGCACATTGGGTAAAGGCTCTGAGCTACAGATCTGGAGACTTGGGTTTGAATCCAACATCCATCTAAGTGCATACTGTGTGATTCTGAGCAAGTTACTTAACTTCCTTGTGCTCCAGGTTGCATCTGGAAACAAGCTTCACCTTAGTGTGCTACTCCTGGTTAAACAATGTTCCCTTCCCCCACTTCCCCTGTAGACCATTGACAACCAGGTGCTCCACTATTCTTTCCTTCAGTAGTATTTCCATTACTTTTCCCACTGTTGTGGTCAGACTGACCAGTATGTAGTTCCTGCATCCTCCCTGTTAACACTTTTGGGACCACATCAGCCTTCTGCCAATCCCTGGGCATGTCACCAGTTTACAAAGACAGGGTAAACAGGGTAGTCGGAGGCCCTACTAACACCTCCCTTAGCTCCCTCAGTGTCCAGGGTGCACCTATCTGGCTCATAGCCTTATCGCTGCCAGTTCCATGCAGATCCTTTCTTTTGCAAAGGGAGCTGTGTCCTTTTCTATGATCTCTCCATCCTTAGTAATGCTGGCCCATTTCTGCCCCTCCTTTGTAAAAACCAAACAGAAGTATTTGTTCAGTATTTTTGCTTTTTGGTGGTCATCTTTTACCCTCCCTCCATCCACCCTTTTCAGACACTCAATATCTCCCCTTGCCTTCCTTTTCTCCCTGATGTACCTGCATGTAAAAGGTTTTGTCCCTCCTTACCACAATATCCACTGGCTGGCTTGTGTCAAGGGTCCCACATAAGTGTGGGTCTGGTGCCAATGTGCACTTTGCATGTGGAACCATTTTGGTTTGCCTGCTGTGTGCTGCAGTGTAGTGGATTATGATGAACTGGTTTTGCTGGATTTTGCACTGACGGCTTCATTTGCAGCAGATCCTGGAGTCCTTTGTGGTGGGAGATTGTCCTACAGTGCATGTTAAGAGTTTATATAGGCTCTCATCTTTGGTTTACTGGCCCTACTGAACTCCCTGGGCTAAGTTCTGTCACAGACTGTCTTATCCCCTGGAGAAGAGCAGAAGTGGAAAACATCTAATAAGAGATTGTGTAGGCTCAAATGTGCACTGCAGGCTATTGGAACTTCTATTGCCTGTTGCGATCTGCAGGGAGTTCTGGGACTGGTTGTGTCTGCGTATATCTGCCTAGAGATGGTCACAGTTGGCCTGCTGTGGTGTGCTATACTGCAAGGGATGGTAGTTGTAAATTCCAAATAGGTTGGGGGGGGACTTAGAAAAAGGATTAGGAAGTACTTCTTCACTGAGAGGGTGGTGAACAACTGGAATGGGCTGCTGAGGGAAATGGTGGGAAGGTTCATGAGGGCATGGGATAAGCACAGAGGGCAACTGGCATGGGGGCTACAGAAAAGGCCTAGTGGATATCTAGGCAAACTGGGCAGACTAGGTGGGCTTGTGGTCCCTTTCTGCCATCACATACCTGTGCTCCTATGTATTCTACAGGCAGATTGGGAAAAGGGAGGGGGGATCCACTACACTACCAAGGAAGCATTCATTGTGCCTTGAATATCTGTTCCTTGGTGTCTTTATCCTACCCTGTGTTGGTTGATGTGTGGAGCAACATGACGACCTACCCCCCAAAAAGATCAGTTCTAGGGGCACGGGCAAGGAGTCTTCCTCCCTTCCCCAACCACGACATCCCCTGAATGACCGAGTCCATTCTAAAAGCCAGGTTGATGGTGTGGTACAGGTCTGGTATCTCCCAACCCACTTTTATTTTAACCTCTACAGAGCCTTTCCAACTGACCCAGCTGATCAGTATTTTTTATTTTTCATACTGACCCATTTCCTTTTATATCTACAGGTCTGACAGGACATTGATTGGGAGTAGGGAGGACTGACCATATGTATCAGATAAGTATTGTTTTTTGTTTACTCTACATTGTTTGTCATATAATAGTTAAGTAACGAGCTGCAGATCCTGTGTTGAGCCCATTGTTGTTCTTGTTTTACAGGTGCGAATGGCTTGCTATGGGATGCACTGGATTGGACTGTACCTTGTGCTTTAGAAAGGAGGCCATGGGCTGGGGGTATGGGATGGGTATCAAGGTTGGGAACTCCAGGAACACCACACAACCAATTTGCCAAGACTCGTGGAGGCTCAAACCCTGTATTTCGTTTCTTTTTTGTTTTGTGTGCTTTGCATTCTAATGCCTGCATTAATGTAGTGTTTTGTTTTGCAACAAGTACTGTCTCACATACATACATATATATATATATATATATATATATATATATATATATATATATATGTGTGTGTGTGTAGATAACCCACTGTAGGTGTGCGGTCATGCTCTGATACACGCACACCTTGGTGTGTGTTGTTACACATGAGGCCACAGGCCAGTGCATCAATGACCCAAGCCGTGAGTCTATCACTGCGCTTCCACACACCACACAGTGGGTTATCTATCTTATAAAATGGCAAAATTGTTTTGAAGGGGAGTAAAAGTGCAGGTGTGTGGTTGCACATCGATATACGCACAGTCACCTAATGATGTTTGTCCAATGCGATTGATAATCCCATTATAGATATATATATATATACACACACAATTCACTTGAACAGCCCCTTGATACCGAAAATTATTTTCCACACCGTGCAAGTGCTCCCAGTCCAAAGAGGCTCTCTTCTCCTTTTGAAGATAAACCTGGAAATACTGGTGAGGACCTGCATATCAGGGAAGATCCCATACCATTTTCTGCAAACCAGAACGATTGTTGGTCATTCATTTAACTAAATGTCCACCCCCTTCCTTGTGACTTTGAGTCAAACATGGGGTAACAGACTTTAGTACCTCCTATAGACATAGCCCCCAAGATCTCCATCTTCTTTGGAATTCACAGACGATTTTGTCACTCAGGAACCCTTAAGCAAAGCTTCCTCTGCTGAGGTTGCAGATACTTGCAGATGAATACTGTTTTGTTTTTGTTGAATTTTATGTGATGCCATCTTTAATGCAGCCTAATACACTGAAACAGAACTATGGATCCATATTAGATTTGATTTTGGTATCTACTCAAACTGAAATTGAAGCAGTGGGTGTTTTATCACCATGTCTTGGAGACCATAATTTGATCTGGGCTACTTTGCCCAGGTCGCAGTTTAATAAAAATTGGGTATATGAAAATAAAAATTGGACTAGGGACTTCAGAAGATTTTCAGAATCTAGGTTTTTAGAAAGTGTTAGTAAAATAAAATGGGATAGATGTAAATTAATTCTAGATATTGACACTTCAATTAAATATTTTAGCCAAACTTTTGAAGAAGTATGTGATTTTCACGCACCAAGAGTTAAAGCAAAGAAGAAATTAAATAAATTACTGTGGATAAATGATAGACTCTTGAAACAAATTCGAATCAAAAATAGAATTTGAAAAAAAGCATTGAGATCAAAATTAGAAAAGGATTGGATTTTTTTAAGGTTGCTAGAAATAAATGTAAAAGGTTAATTAAGGCTTCAAAAATATTATTTTACAAAAATAAAATAGACTCAAGTATAGATCCAAGACAGTTTTGGAGAGTGGTCAAGAAATTTACTAAACCAGGATGCGATTCTCAGAGGAGATATTAAGATTAAAAAATGGGGATATCATTACTGAAAATCTGGAGGAAATTTTAATGTCTTAAATAATTTTTTTGTAGATCTTCCACATTGTGAAATTCCTTCTAATTTAGACTTAGAACAAACTAATGTAGAGTTTATACAAAATAAATTTCCTCCATTTAGATTTAAAATGTTAACAGTCACTAAAGTATATAAAATTCTTCAAAATATAAATGCTCATAAGGCTTTTGGTAGTGATTGTCTGGAAGGTAAATTCTTAAAGCTAGCTGCTTTTCATATAGCACCAATTATCACTTATTTATTTAATTGAAGTCTTCAAATTGGATATTTTCCCTTATCTTGGAAAGAGAGTAGAGTAAACCTATTTTCAAGGGGGATGGTAGAAGTTAATAATTATAGGCCCATAGCCTTATTACCCTTTTGTCGAAATGTTTTGAAAAACTTGTCTCTAGCCAGATAATGGAATATTTGGACAGATACAGTTTGTTGACAACTAAACAATCTGGTTTTCGAAAAAATTATTCTACTACAACAGCCCTTTTGGAATTTTATGACCAAATAAATAGGTCATTGGGGGAAAATAGGGAGACAGCTGTTATTTTTGTAGATCTTTCAAAGGCTTTTGACCTGGTAGACCACCCTTACTAATTGAAAGACTTCATGAAATAGGCATGAGGGAAGATCCTTAAATTGGTTAAAATCTTATTTGGATGATCGTTCCCAGAGAGTTGAGGTACAGGGATGTTTGTCAAGAAAGAGGAAAGTAAATAGGGAGTTCCCCAGGGATCAATTTTAGGACCTCTTTTGTTCCTAATATTCATAAATAACTTGCCATCGACTATAGAAAAATCAGAGATTCGACTTTATGCCGATGATACGGTTATAATTGCGTCCGGAAAAATGGAAGAAATATTACAAACTAACTTGCAGTCTGACTTTCGAAGAATTGAGGGGTGGTTCACCAGGTCAGGGCTGATAGTGAACACAAAGAAAACAAAGTGTATGAATTTCCCATAAAAAAAAGTGGTGAACTTGTTTATGATTTATCCATTTATACAGGAAATCAAACTAAAATAGAACAAGTTAAAGAATATAGTTATTTAGGGATTATATTTGATGAACATCTGTCCTTTTCAAATCATATTATTGCATTGATTAAAAAATAAATAGAAGGGTAGGGGCGTTAAGAAGAAGTACTGATTGGTTATCTTTTTTAGATAGAAAAAAAACTGGCAAATCAGTTAATTATTCCAGTACTACGATATGGAGAATTGATATATAGAAATGCAAATAAAACCCTATTGTCTAGAATAGATAGAACTTATTATCGCATAGCAAGATATGTATTACAAGGAAACTATCGGATTCATCATTGTTTATTGTTGAAGAAAGTGAACTGGTCACCTTTAGACATAAATCATAAGTGTCATTGGTTATCTTTAATACACATAATGAAATATTCATCTGTAAATCATCCAATTTCTTTAATATTATTTACAGTGAATAACTATCAAAAATGGATAATGACAAGACCAGTTCACTTAAATAAGATAGTTGAAGATAAACATTATAATAAATATTGGGACAGGCCTTTGCTATATCAGGCTGCTAGTTTTTGGAATTCTCTTCCTGATGAGGTAAGAGAAATTCCAAATTATTCATTGTTTAATCACACTATAAAGGAGCTATATGCTCACATTTGTGAGTGTTAAATGGTTTTTGTTTTCTCTAAGGTTCCTTGGGATTTTGAGATTTTATAATCTAGCTATTGTAAGTTTTTTAGGTATACCGTGTTGTTTGTATATTGTGGTATTTGTATTTATATGTATTTAACCTGGAACTTATTTGTATGTAACTAGTTAGGAATTTACACAGGTCTGTCTTGTAAACTGGATTATGTCCAAATTACATGTATTACCTGTATAAAAATACATTTTACCTACCTATCTACCTACCTACAACACTGCTGATAGGAGTGCTACTAAAATCACACTGCACACTGAAGTGCACAGGTGTTGATGCAGTGCTAATTAACATAATTCGCACACACTGAAAAAGCAATGCAACACTGCTTCAGGCAGTGTTGCTGACACAACACTGCTTCTGCCAGTATTGCTACACCAACGCTGCTTCAGGCAGTGTTGATGACAAAACACTGCTAATTGCAGTACTTTTTCAGTGTGATTACAGTGCTAATTAACATAATTCGCACACACTGAAAAAGCAGTGCAAAACTGCTTAAGGCAGTGTTGCTGACAGAACACTGCTTCAGGCAGTGTTGATGACAAAACACAGCTAATTGCAATACTTTTGCAGTGTGATTACAGTGCTAATTAACATAGTTCGCACACACTGTATCAGCACTCCATGTACACCAAAAGAGACCTGAAGATGCACTGATTAAACACTGATGGACTGCATTATGAAATGAAGTGTGCAGGAAGTGTACACTGCTACTTTAACACTGAAATATGACTATTTGAACACTTCACTTCCCTCTGGGTTGTTGAGCTCACTCATTCCCCCTCCTTCACTCACTCATTCTGTGACTCCCGCTGCTGCAGGCTGCCCTTTTGTACTGGGTTCCTGCCTGCATTGCTGGCTTTGTCTGCCCACAAAACATGTGCAGCAGTCCTGACACAGCTCCTTTGAGGTCGATCACTCCCCCCTCTCTCACTCACTCATTCCATTTGTGCTGGGGCTGCAGGCTGGCCTTTTGTACTGAACTCCTGACTGCATTGCCACCTTTTCCTGCCCACTAAGAAATCCGCAGCAGTCACGATAGACCTCCACTGAGCTTTCTCACTCCTCCTCTCTCACTCGCTCATTCTGTTTCTCCTGGCACTGCAGGCTGCCCTTTTGTACTAGGCTTCTGCCTCTGCTGGCTTTTTATTCTGCACACAAAGAAATCTGCAGCAGTTCTGACAGAGCTCCATTGGCCTCACTCACTCTCCCTGTCTCACTCACTTGTTCCATTTCTGCTGGCGCTGCAGGCTGCCCTTTTGTACTGGGCTCCTGCCTGCATTACTGCCCTTTTCTGCCCACAAAGAAATCTGCAGCAGTCTAGATAGAGCTCCGATGAGCTCGCTCACTCACTCCCCCTCTCACTCATTCATTCTGTTTCTCCCACAGCTGCAGGCTGCCCTTTTGTACTGGGCCCCTGTGTCCATTGCTGCCTTTTTCTGCCCACAAAGAAATCCGCAGCAGTCCCAACAGAGCTTCATTGAGCTCACTCACTCCTCTTCCCTCACTCGCTCATTCTGTGTCTCCCACTGCTGCAGGCTGCCCTTTTTACTTGGTTTCTGCCTCCATTGAGGGCTTTTTCTGTCCACAAAGACATCTGCAGCAGTCACAACTTAGCTCTGTTGAGCTTGCTCACTCCCCCTCTCTCACTCGCTCATTCCATTTCTGCCAATGCTACAGGCTGGCCTTTTGTACTGTGCTCCTGCCTGCATTGGCACCTTTTCCTACCCACAAAGAAATCCGCAGATGTCCCAACAGAGCTCTGTTGAGGTCGCTCACTCCCCTGTCTCACTCACTCATTCTGTTTCTTCTGGTGCTGTAGGCTGCCCTTTTGTTCTGGGCTCTGCCTCTGTCGGCATCTTTTTCTGCCCACAAAGAAATCTGCAGCAATTCCGACAGAGCTCCGCTGGTATCACTCATGACTCCTGTCTCACTCGCTTGTTCTGTTTCTGCCAGCGCTGCAGGCTGGTCTTCTGTACTGGGCTTCTGCCTGCATTGCTACCCTTTTCTGCCCACAAAGAAATCTGCAGCAGTCACAATACAGCTCCATTGAGCTCGCTCACTCCCCCCTCTCACTTGCTCATTCTGTTTCTTCGCTTTTATACTCAGCCACTGCATGCACTGCTGCCTTTTCCTACCCACAAAGAAATTTGCAGCAGTCCCAACAGAGCTACGTTGAGCTCACTCACTCCTCCTCCCTCACTCATTCGTTCTGTGTCTGCTCGGCACTGCAGGCTGCCCTTTTGTACTGGGCTCCTGCCTGCATTGTTGCCTTTTCCTGCCCACAAAGAAATCCGCAGCAGTCCTGACAGAGCTCAGTTGAGCTCGGTTACTCCCCCCCCCCACCAGTCCCTCGATCCTAATCTGTCCCAAACCCTGATTTCTGACAGCGACTGCGGTATTCTGTGCCAGAAGCACAGAAACACATTTTGGTGAGGATGTGAAAAATTACAGCTGTACTGTTCATAAGGAGCTGTGAACAAATGCCAGTGTTGAAAATCTGGCGTGAAAATATAACTAATTTGCAAACTTACACGGGTGAATGGAACCTGCACAACACATGCTCATAACACAGTCATTTAATGCAGTTTCATCACAAAATTTTCAACATAGGCATTTTAGGACCTCTGCTCATGAACGGTGTCAGTGTGATTTTCTTAATATGTCCCAAACACTGATTTCCCACAGTGACCGAGCTATTGTGTGCTGGAAGAGCAAAAACACATTTTGACTAGGATGTGAAAAATGACAGCTACACTGTTCATAAGGAAGTGTGGCAAAATTGCAATGCTGAAAATCTGGAGTGAAAATATTGCAAAGTTGTGAAGGTACAAGCATGCATGGAAGCTGCACAATGCACATTCGTAACACACTCCTTTTTTGGACCTTCTTCACCAAATTTTCAACATAGGCATTTTAGGACCTCTGCTAATGAACAGTGTCACTGTCATTTTCATACTGTGTCCCAAACATGGATTTCGCACAGTGACCACGCTATTCTACACTGGAACTGTGAAAACACATTTTGGCAAGGATGTGAAAAATGACAGCTGTACTGTTCATAAGGAGGTGCAGAAGAATGGCAATGTTGAAAATCTGGAATGAAAATATTAATTTGTGAAGTTATGAGCGTGCGTGCAAACTGCGCAACACACGCTCGTAACACAGTCATTTTATGGAGTATCATCAACAAATTTTCAACATAGGCAATTTAGGACCTCTGCTCATGAACAGTGCCACTGTCATTTTCTTACTATGTTCTGAACACTGATTTCCCACAATGACCGCACTATTCTGTGCCATAAGTGTGAAAACACATTTCAGACCTGGTTCTCTCAAATGGAGATGAAGAGAGGATCACAGATGTAGAAGTGGGTAGCCATCTGGGAACTAGTGACCATCAAACAATATGGTTCACAATAAACACAGCAATAGAGTCAAGCCATACAAAGGCAAAAGTACTGGACTTTAGGAGGGCTGACTTTGCCAAAATGGGTGAGTGCCTAAGGAATGCACTAGCAAATGGGCAGGAAGAGGGGTGGAAGAACAATGGGGAATAATAAAAACTGCCATCACAGAGGTAATAAGCCTTTGTGTGAAGCAAATAAACAAAACGAAATGATGTAAGAAACCACTATGGTTCTCAAAGGAAGTGGCAGTGAAGGTTCAAGAGAAAAAGAAAGCATTCAGGAAGTACAAGGAATCACAGAAGGAGCAGGACAGAGAACTGTATCAGTTAAGCAAAAGGAAGCTGTGAAGGCAGTCAGAACAGCAAAGGCCCAAACTGAGGAAAAGATAGCCAACTCAGTTAAGAAGGGGGATAAAACCTTTTATAGGTACATCAGGGAGTGAAGGAAGACCAAGGGAGGGTTAGTGAGGCTTAATAAAGGAGAAGGAGGGTGGGCAGAGGGTGACTGTGAAAAGGCAGAGATACTAAACAAATATTTTTGCTCAGTATTTACAAAGGAAGAGGGGGAGGTACCTAAAACAAACAGTAGAAACACTCTGGATACAGAAGTTGATACCAATCCATTTACAGAAGAAAGGGTTCTGAAAGAACTCTTAAAACTGAAGGTGGACAAAGCAATGGGGTCTGATGGGATTCATCCCAGAATTCTAAAAGAACTAAGGGTAGAACTAATGACACCACTGACTACCCTCTTTAACAAATCATGGGAGGATGGGGTGGTACCTGAGGACTGAAGGAGGGCAGGTGTGATTCCCCTTCACAAAGTGGGAGCAAGGCAGAAGCAGGAAACTACAGACCTGTTAGTTTAACCTCAGTGGTAGGGAAAATGATGGAATCACTTGAAGGAAAGAATTGTTGAGTATCTAGAGGCCGAGAGGGCACAGGACCCAAGGCAGCATGGATTCACAGCAGGAAGGTCATGCCAGACAAATCTGATGGATTTCTTTGACTGGGTGACCAAAGTAGTAGATCAGGGAAGGGCTGTGGACATGGCCTACCTAGACTTTAGCAAGGCATTTGACACAGTCTCACACAAAAGATTAATATACAAGTTAGCCAGCCTGGGAGTGGGTCCCAAGGTGACAGCCTGGGTAAAGAATTGGCTGGAGAATAGGACACAGAGGGTAATAGTAAATGGAGTCCACTCTGAAGAAAGGGGGGTTACTAGTGGGGTACCACAGGGTTCAGTATTAGGTATTAGAGGGTCTTTATAAGTGACATTGCAGAGGGACTGGAAGGAAAAGTATGTCTCTTTGCAGATGACACAAAGATCTGCAACAGAGTTGATGCACAAGGTGGGGTGGAAAGGATGAGACAGGACTTGGGAAGGTTAGAGGAATGGTCAAATGAATGGCAGCTTAGATTCAATGCTAAGATGTGCAAGGTAATGCACCTGGGAAACAAAAACCCAGGGAAAGAGTACACAATGGGGGGTGAGATATTAACAACAAAAATGGAAAGGGACCTGGGGGTAGTCCTATCAGATGACCTAAAGGTGGGCAAGCAATGTGAGAGGGCAGCAAGGAGGGCTGGGGGGATACTGGGATGCATAAGGAGAGGCATCACCAGTAGAAAACAGGATGTTATTATCCCTCTGTACAGACAGTTGGTGAGACCCCATCTGGAGTACTGTGTGCAGTTCTGGAGACCCAATCTCTGCAAAGACATAGACAGGATGGAAGCTGTCCAGAGGAGGGCAACTAAAATGGTGCAGGGTCTGCACCGGAAGACATATGAAGAGAGACTTAAGGAGCTTAATATGTATAGCCTCGAGGAAAGGAGGGAGAGAGGGACATGATAGAAACTTTCAAGTACCTCAAGGGAATCAACAAAGTCCAAGAGGGTAGCATCTTTCAAAAAAAGAGGTGTGCAAGAACAAGGGGGCACAATTTGAAGATGGAGGGGCGGCTCAGAGGTAATTTAAGGAAGTATTTTTTCACAGAGAGGGTTGTGGATGCATGGAATGGCCTTCCGGAGGAGGTTGTGGAGTCAAAAACAGTGGTGGAATTCAAGCATGCATGGGACAGTCATAAGGCAATTCTAGGGAGAAGGGTAGGAAGAAGTAGGCTGCTGGTTAACTAGGAACTGCAGCTTATCCATTATGTAGGGAAATGGGCAGACTGGGTGGGTCAAGCGGTCCTTATCTGCCATCAAAATCTATGTTTCTATGTGGAAAATGACAGCTGTACTGTTCACAAGGAGGTCTGACAAAATGCCAATGCTGAAAATATGGCATGAAAATATTGCAGATTCGCAAAGTTATGAGCATACATAGCAACTGCGTAATGCACGATCGAAAAACAGTCATTTTGGGGATTTTCCCACCAGATTTGCAGAATAGGCTTTTTGAGAGCCCACCTCATGAACATTGGCACTGTCGTTTCATTAATCGGTCCCGAAAGGGGATTCCACACAGTATATGCAAAATCACCTTTCAGGGCCAAATAACACCATGACAGTGCCAGAATTCATGAGGAGGGGTCCCATAAACCCCATGTTGAAATTTTGGTGCCAAAATTCCAAAAATTGCCTGAGATATGCATCAAAGTTTAAAAAACCCTATTTATTCCATTATACAGCTTACCAGCATTTCCTCAGTTCGCGATCGGCTTTGAAGAGTGCAGACGTGTTCCTGGTCCAGACTCCAGAGGTAAGTATGGGGTGGGAGGTGTGGAGAGGCAGGGCGCACAGTAGGTGGGCATGGGTTGTGGGAGGGGGGCAGGGAGACTGCCGAGGGACCGTTTAATTTTTTTCAGGTAAAAAAAAAAGACATTGAGGGATCATTTTTGATTTTACAGGGGCATGTGGCACACTGGGGTGGGCTCCTAGTGTGCCAACAGTCTTTTTTTGGGGGGCACAGCTGTAGCTGATAGGGGGATTGGGTACCCCATTAGCACACAACAAAAAGAGGGGTTTACATTATGCTGACGGGGATTGGACATCCCCATCGGCACACAACAAAAGGGGGGTGACATTATGCCAATGGGGATTGGGCCCCCCATCGGCAGACAACAAAAGCAGGGGAGGGGTGTTACACAATGCCGTTGGGGAGTGGGCTCCTGTCAGCAACATAAACCTTGGGCCACTGAAACAAACTGGGATTGAGGCCCCAGTCGGCAAACAAATGTGGAGGGGGGCATATGCTGCCAAGGGGGATTGGGCAACCCCTGGGGGGGAGTTAATATTATTCATGAACACAGTGGCAAGATGCTGCCATGTTCACAAACAATATCAGTGTTTCAAGGTTCCGCCCTGTAATGGCTGACGCTGCAATGACGAGACGGCCCCTGATTGCAGTGGCTAAATATTTACAAAGTTGTGGCATGCTGGCTGAACTAGTGTCAGCAGCAGCATGCCATGGCATTGGGGGAAGCGGGCCAAGCCTTTAAAGGCTGTGGGGGCATTGGCCACAACAGTGCCGCACCTCCACAGCCTGCTTCTGGAGAAAGCTGCCGCAATATGTTTCTTGCGCATGTGCACAATCAACATAAAAAGCCCATATTATTATATGAAACAGTTAATTTAGACTTTATTTAAACTAGGTTTCCCATATTTCAAAATAAAGTTAAAAAACATTTTGTCTAATTTATCAAAATAATTCATAGGGATAAGTAATGGAATAGCCTGAAAGAAAACATTACTTACCATAATAATCTTGTTTCTTCTAAGGGAATCTTACTGTATTCTTACAAATGCAGCATGGTCTCACCATATGACTGCTCCAGAGCCAAAATGGTCAATAGAACCTATGCTAATGATGAAATGTTAGGCTTGAGCTCAATTTTCAAATCACTGTCCCTGGTTGCACCTCCTGCAACCATCAGATTCTTATGAAGCATGCAGAAGCTAAAAACTCTAAGCTTACTTAACTATGCTAAATACCTGAAACAGGGTAAGAACAAATACCCTCAAATAATAAAGGCATCATTAAGACTCAAGTCAGCAGATGCCCAACAAACTACTAGGTACCCACAGGTTTCCCACATAACAAACAGCAGTGTGCAGGATCCTGAAGGTCCTAGCAAGGAGGAAGGGTGGGAGCTCAGAATACAATAAGATTGCCTTAGAAGAAACAAGCTTACTATGGTAAGTAATGTTTTCTTCAAACCCCAGGAAATCTTACTGTATTCTGACAAATGCAGACTACCCAAGCAGTGCCTTTGGAAGCAAGCAGAGGACATATTTAGGAAACAGACTCTGCAAAACTGCTGTGCCAAACCTGGCATCACTCCTGGCTTGTGTGTCCAGACAATAGTGCTTAGTGAATGTATGGACTGTTTTCCAGGTAGCTACGTTACAGATTTCCAGCAAAGGGATATCTCTTGAAGCTGCTATAATTGCAGCTGTCCCCTGGTAAAGTGAGCCCTGAACTGAACCCTTGAGGGGGCTGTTTACCCACCTTGCTATAACACAACTGAATATGTGTCACAATCCATCTTGCTATGGACCTTTTTGTGGCAGGTTTGCCTCTCCCAACTTGCCTATCCCAACTTCCCATAAGTCAGAAAAAGTTGGGTCTCATCTCCTCTATGACGTTTTCTATGCTCCAAGTAGTAGCTGATAGCCCTCTTAACATCCAAGCTATGCAGCCTACATTCCCTGAAGTGGAATGGTCAGTAAAGAAGACTGGAAGTGTAATGGAGTGATTAATGTGAAAATCTGAAACCATCTTTGGAAGGAATTTATTATTAGTCCTAAGGACCACCTTATCCCTATGGAACACAACATAATCAGGTTTCGTGGACAAAGCCTGGAGTTCACTGATCCTTCTGGCAGAAGTAATGGCAACCAAAAACACAGTCTTCCAAGTCACAAACTCAAGTTCAGCTGTTGCCATAGGTTCAAAAGGTGGTTCCATAAGCTGTGCTATGCAAATACTGATATCCCATACTGGAGTGGGAGTTCTGTGGGGTGGGTGCAAATGCATCAATCCCTTGAAGAATCTCCTAAACACTGGATTAGATGCCAGGGATGATGACTTACCTGCTCATAGGTAAGCTGACACTGTGGTCAAGTGCACCTTGAGTGTGACATGCAATAAGCCTAGAGAATGCAGGTGAGTAAGGTAGTCCAGAACCACAGGCAGTCCTGCTTGATTGTAGTTCAGCTTTCTATTTTTGCACCATACAGAAAATTTTTTCCACTTGGAAGAATAAACCTTTCTGGTAGAAAGTTTTCTAGAAACTCTAGGTCCTCAAGAGCCAGGCCTTGAGTATGAGAGACCAAAGGTTCAGGTACAGGATCCTGCCCTGGGATGAGGTCAGCAGGTTGTGCCTCATGGGAAGGCTGACCAGTTTGGCTATTGACATGTCCAGTACCATGGAGTACCAAGGTTGCCTGGCCAATCTGGAGCAATTAGGATCATTGTGGCAGGATGGGATCTGAGCTTGATTAAAACCCTTAGTAATAATTGAAACGGAGGGAAGGCATATAGAAACTTCCCCGACCAATCCAGGACTAGGGCAACCAGTGGTACTGACCCTGTCACTGGTGGTCTGCAACAATGCCTTGGTAGCTGGTGGTTTTCTGGTGAGGCAAAGAGATCTATCTCTGGAGTCCCCACCTTTTGAAAATTACTTGTAATACACAACTGTTCAGGGACCATTCATGGTGGCCCTGATGTATTCTGCTTAGTGCATCTGCCAGAACATTGTCCTTGCCTGGCAAATGAACAGCTGACAACTGGATATTTAGTGAGTAGGCCAAGGTCCATATTGTCATAGCCTCTGTGCACAATATAGTACATTGTCCGGACCTGTACCACCTGCCCTTGAACCATGCTGACAAATGCCTGCAGTGCTAACTAGACAGCCATGAGTTCCAGAACATTGATGTGAAGCAGGGACTCCTGCTTGGACCATGAACCGTGGATGGTATGCTCCTCTAAGTCTGCTCCCCAACCTAGGAGGGATGTATCCATGGTAAGCACCCTGGAGGGTTGTACCTGCAGGAAGGGAACCCCTTGCTTGAGGTTCTCTTCTTCTAGCCACCACTGCAGAGCCTGTACAAGTGTTTGGGTCACTGGAAAGAGCTTTGACAGTGAATCCTTCTTTTGGAGCCAGTACTGTTTCAAATGATATTGAATGTCTCTCATTTAAAACCTTGCTCCTAGCACTGTAGCTGTTGATGCTGCCATATGGCCCAGCAGCTGCGGAAAGTGCCTGGCTGGCCTGAGACTACAGGGTTGGAAGGAGCTTGCCAACTGCACCAAGTTGCTTGCTCTTTCCTGTGGAAGGAAAGCTTTTCATTTTACTCAATCCAGTTGATGCCCTATAAACTCTAGGAGCTGCACTGGTTGCAGCGCTGACTTTTTCTGATTTATTAGGAACCCCAGGGAATACAGGAGATCCTGTGCAAGTGCCAGGGTCTGTTTGGTCTGGTGAGGATTTTTCCCTACCAGTAACCAATCATCCAGATAGGCAAATACTGCCACTCCTATTCTCCTTAGGTGTGCCACAACCACAGTCAAGCATTTTGTGAACACCCTTGGAGCAGAAGTGAGACCGAAAGGCATTGCCTTGAACTGGTAATGGCCTGAGGGCAGCTTGAACCTGAGAAATATTCTGTGTGACTGTCTTACTGGGATGTGGATTTAAGCATTCTTGAGATCTAGGTATGCAAACCACTCCCTTGCTTTAAAATGGGCAGAATTGTAGCCCTTAGTGACCATTTTGAATTTTGGTTTCAGTAAATGCTTGTTCAGATACCTGAGATCCAGTATGGGTCGCCACTCCCCTGTTTTCTTGGTAGTGAGAAAGTACCTTGAATGGAGGCCTTTGCCTCTCTGTTGCAGAGGAACTGGCTCTATTGCCCCTAGAGAAAGTATGTTTAATACCTCTTTCTCCAGCAACAGGTTTTCTGCTATGGAGAAGGGTTGAAAAACTCTTGTCCTCATCCTTGGTTTTCATTTGAAGCTGAGGGCCAGGCCTTGGCCCACTACCTCCAGGACCCACTTCTCTTTAGTGATGGATTTCCATTCCTGTAGGTAGTGGGCCAACCTGCCTTCTACTGGTACTGGGGAGGCAACCTGAGCAGACACATCATGGGGTCTGCTTAGGTTGTGAAGCTGGCTGAGTGCTAGGAGCTATCCAGTTACCATCCATTCTGCCCCTACCTCTGAAGTAGCCTCTTTGGTGCTGGTACTGCTGATACTGAGGAAAAGCTTGGGGCTGAAAGAATGGCCTATAGGCCCTACCTCTGGAACCACTGGCTTGCTGCTTGTGGGTATAGCGGATTTCTCTTTGCAGCAGCACTTTGGTGAGCTGCCTTGTAATCGCCCATTTTTTCCATGTAAGCCTCCATCTGCTGATCAAACGGAGACAGAGGTTCACAGGGAAAGTCCATTGCTTTGGACTGAGTGTCCTGTGTCAGGTTAGTTGTCCTGAGTCATGAAAACCCACATAAAGATATAGAAGAGGCCATCTGCCTGGTAGCAGTATCATTTGTGTCTACAGCCATTCTAAAATGAACCTTAGATGCCTCTATGCCCCTCTTTGCAGCTTCCTCCAAATCTTCTGCCATGGGAGCTGGCACTGACTTTGTGATCTCCAAAACAGTGTTCCACAAAGTTCTTTGATGCCTTGCCACATAGGCCATATAGGAAGCCTGTCTTATTGCAAGAGAAGACCCAAGACACTGCTTTTTGGTGATAGAATCCATCCTTCTGGAGTCTTTGTCAGGAGGATGTGAGGATAAAGGAATGCCAGCCTCATCACAGGCTGCAGCCTGTACCACTCCTTCATGGCTAGGGTGGCCAAACAAAAATTTTGCTCCACCCTTAGCTACCCAGTACTTCTTATCCACCTTTCTTTCCAGGGGTGGAATGGAAGTGGGTGTATGCAGTACTTTCAATACCTGTTTCTGAAAGGACTTGTGGATGAGCAACTGAACTCTTTTTGAAGTTGGCAAATCTGTCATTTCTCTGTACTCTTGCTCCTCCTCCTCCTCCTCATCAGCACATTCCTGAGTGGGGAGGTCCAAGGACAGAGCCACCTGTCTAATAAATTGAAAATGGGATGTATAATCCTCATTTCCCTTATCAGGGGAATCAGGTCTGTGAGGATCCGGGGAGATATCCGGTTCAATCGGTTCCCCATAGGCATCCACATCATCATCATCATCAAAATAATCCCCTGATCCAACGTCCCCTTCAAGTTCCCCTGATCTAGGAACCAAAGCAGGACCTGCAGAAACCAACCGCTGTCTCTTTTCAACCGGAACCAGGTTGGTTTGTAGGGAATGAATAATGCGAATCGCATTTGCTATCCCCTCAGCGGTTGTGGTTCAACCACTGAGTGGTTCTCTTTCTTCTTTCTTTTGCCAGAATGAGCCAGGTCAGCGGCCGGTTCGGCAAGACTTTTTTTTCTAGTGGAGGAGTTACCCTTGTCAGAGGGCTCGTCCCCCGGTTCCTTATGAGTGTTCAGCTGTTTTTCTCAGACATTTTCTCCTGCAGTCATTCAAGTTGCCTAACAAGCATCAATTGAGGGAAATTCTTACAAATCTCACAATCCTCTTTGAGGTGGTCAAACTCCAAACAAATAACACAAATTAAATGAGGATCTGCTTTAGTGAACGGTTCCCTACACTCTGAACAACATTGGAAATCTGTGGGGCCCATTCATTTCTTAAGCTGTGACATTTATCGGTTGGTTAGAACTGAAATGAATCAAGAATTACCTTGGTTAAAAAACAAGAACTAAATTTAACTAAACCGCCTTCCCGGATGGTAAAAATGCTGTAATTAGACAATTACAATATCAAATAAAGGCTCAGTTCCTTCCCAGGTAGGGAGAACCGGAAAAGGACCGAGAAAGCTTACCAGGTTGACACTATCTAACTAAATCTACCTGTGAACCAAGGAAAGTGCTTCAAAAATTGAATAAAATAACAAAGACTTTAAATTTGACAAAGAAATAACTTCTTCAGATGAAGTGAAGGAGAGATCTCCGAAGGCGTCTTACTGAGGCAAGAGAAGTAAAGAATCTGATGGTTACAGGGGGTGCAACGAGGGACAGTGATTTGAAAACCAAGCTCGAGCCTAACATTTCATCATTAGCATAGGTTCTATTAACCATTTCAGCTCTGGGCAGTGCTATGGTGAGACCATACTGCATTTGTCAGAATACAGTAAGATTTCCTGAGGTTTGGAGATATACAATAATCAGAGTATAATATTTATTTTTACAACATGGATATGGCCTGTTAGTGATGGAGGAAGGGATTCCCAATGACTTAGATATTCATTAATTTGCTGAAATAGTGGTCTTGATTCACAAAACTCAAATTTTAATGTAAGGTGCCTGAGTCAAACAGAAATGACACAAGGGGCATCTTGCATCAAAACATGTGGAGTTTCCAATTCTGGAAGGCTGGCTGCAGCAAACCGGGGACTCCCTGTGCCAGACCTGCAGTGCACCAGGCATACACTGAGTTTGGGGTGAGCCAGGGTGATAGGGCTTGCAGCAGATGCTGATTGTCACATCCCTTTAAAAGGGATTCTAGGGGCACCAATGAGCAGCAACTTGTAAAGACAGATTCTCCCTGTACTCTGTCTCACCAGAACTGTAAATATTATAAATATATAATACCCAGCTGTAGAAATCACTATTAAACCGCTCTCCTACCCTCAGTGAGCACTATGGAGGAATATCTCATCTCAAACCCCTGGAAAGTGCAACTTTCAGTGGCTAAAAGTTCAGAAAAACAGCCACCAGACTCCCAGGTGGAAAGTGTAGGCCCCGTCTCATTATCAGTGATGCAGATGTCTATGCTGGGCCACTAAGTGATAGACCATGTATTAGCAGCACTAAATTCTAAACTGGAAAGGATGGAATCTGATTTGGAACGTAAGCTGCAAGAAACAGTAGAACAAAATGTGACTCATGCTTCCTGAATCGCTGAAGTGGAAAGTAAAATCTCAGATTTAGAAGACACCACTAGACCCTTGATTAAAAAGGAGTTGGAGGATTTCAAAGACTTGTTTGACTACCAAGAGAATTATCACCAGGGGCTGAACCTCCATATAAGATGACTACCAAAGAACAGAGAGGGACCTAGTGTGGAAGAATTCTGTGCCTCAACATTGATTGGATTGTTGGGCCTGACGCCAAAGGGGAAAAGTTTTAAATTGGAGAGGGTACATCAGGCAATGATGCCAAAACCAGCTGCTGGTAAATCCCAAGGCAGATCTTAATGCAGTTCCATAATTTCTGAGACCATCAGGCAGTGCTAAATGCATACTGGAATATAAAAGAACTCTCCTATGAGAGGTCTTGGCTATATATCTTCCAAGACTATGTCGTGTGACTGCAAAAGAAGAGGAAGCTGTTATGTCCCATCATGAATAGGCTCTGTGAGCTGAAGACAGACTTTTTTTCACATATCTAGCTCTATTGAAGATTAAGCATGAAGGTGCAATTTATTCCTTCTGGGGGTGGATAAGGCCTTGGTCTTTTTACAGGGATTGCAGAGGAAAATTTCTTAAGCTTCTGAGGATGGCGGAACTGTGATTCAAAAATGGCCATGACTGGTAAGCTGTCAGACTGATTGTTTGCCCTCTTGTTGTGCGGCTGGGGATGAGTGCATCCTTACCCCAAAGGATGGATTATCCCTTTCCCTACTCTGGTTGGATTACTTTTCTTTTCCCTCTGCTAGAATGACTAGGTCCCAGAGGAACTGTGATTGAAGGCCTATGCAAGGCTCGGGATGAGTTGCTTGCACAATGCTGGGCCATGACTACAGATGTGTAGCGTTCCTGTTTCTGCAAGCCTATTGAAAGATGGATATTTTGGGTGATAAATTGTTCCTTAATGTGCACCACTGGGAACTTAAGACTTCTCGGGGGGCCATGCAGAGCAGCTTGGTGCTAGACTTGTCTGGTTTAAGATAGGATGGGGTGGGAGCATAGTGCATGGGTGTTCAGATTCACACTGCTTTCCCTGTGTCACCTACCCGGAGTCCTCGTCGTGTTATTTGTGAAGAGGGTCACTGGACTGTATATCTTTAACTGATGGGCTATATAGATGTAGCAAAAAGAACAAAGTGCTTTAGCTTCTGGCCCAACACATCCTTTGCAATAAGCGTAATGACAGTTATTTAAAAAAAACAATACTTTTAACACCTAGATCATGCAGAAAAAAAACAGAAAAAATCCTCATTGGTTTAAAATACTCATTTATAAAAAACAGAAGATGATGTCAGAGAAGCTTAACAGTACCCTGTCACCTTTAGCTGGGAGAGTCTCAGGGTCAGAAGTGCTTAGTGCAGAAGACATACAACGAACTCTACTGCATATAAATTAAGCTGACATATAAGAAAACAACTAATTAAGCGGATGTCTCTTAAATCAAAATATGAGTGTCACAATGTATATAAGAATGCAGTTACTGAAAAACAACCCTCACCTGGATTAAATACTACTAAAATTGTTTTAGGACTACAAGAAGCATCTATTTATATATAACATACAAACAGTAACCAGTAAAGCTTTTTTAAAAGGATCAATAATTACACACTGTATGATATGTAAAACTTAGCTGGACCCATTACCCAGCTATACTCTCCAGCTAGATATTATGCCCCATAAACGTCAAAAGCCTGTAGTGTAATAACAGGACTTTACAAATAATATAATATAAATTGACAGTATAAGTGTCAAAAAACTACTTGTCAAGGACCACCAAGAAATTAAGACCATGCAGCCTGATATGTACAGATGTCAATAAATTCTCAGTGTATAATATAATAACTTGATATACCAAAAATGTCTAAGGAATCTGAATAAGAAATAAACATTTTATTGTCTCCCCCCTCCACACACACAACACATCCCACTCCCCAACCCCATATTGTGGGGGGGGGATAACACTCCTAATGCACCATCATTCACATCAATCACTGCAATTGTTACCCAAAGGAATTCAACTTGTCATGAAATTCCAAGTAAAAGGGATCATGTATCCTAATATCTACAGAGTAAAAATGTGACACTATTTAACCTTACTCCTATCTGTGCAGTAACAGCCTAAGGATTCTGGATAGAATCACAATGAAATTAAACTTCCATCCTCCCTAGCCTAAGGTAACTAGAAGTAAATATATAGTACGTGTCTAAGACAAGAGTCCTAACATACCTACATTGCCACAAATCACTACAATATTAGCCTAATTTAAATAGACCTGTCCAGGACCCCCATGCAACTGAGATCTTGCACCCCAAAATGCTTAGCGTTAAAAAATGTGACAGTCTATAATAACACTACTGTATGTACAGTAACAAGCTAGGGAATCTGAATATGACGCAATGGAATCAACCCTACACCCGGGGGAAGGTAAATAGTAAGAAGGAATTAATATTCATTATGTGTGTGATGTAAGAGTAATAACATACTGTGACTCCATGTATCAAAAAAGAAGCCTACCTCAATGTGACAGCAAGCCCCACACTTGCCATGTTCACATACCCCCAAAACACACACACACACACACACACTGAAGTCCTACAATATGTCAGTCTGAAGAAGAAGAGGTCTGTGGATGTTAAATCCTGTAATGTCCCTTGGAACTCAAATCTATGTTCATCCCATCTGCTACCATGTTGAGATGCAAAATAAATTTAAACTCAAAAGCTTGTCTCTGTTGTGTGCTTCTGAGATTTCCTTTTAAGACCATTACTAACATATCTGAAATTGAGTGGTCAGGCTGAGAGAAGTGTTGTCCCTTGGAACCCAAATCTATGTTCATCCCATCTGCTACCATGTTGAGATGCAAAATAAATTTAAACTCAAAAGCTTGTCTCTGTTGTGTGCTTCTGAGATTTCCTTTTAAGACCATTACTAACATATCTGAAATTGAGTGGTCAGGCTGAGAGAAGTGTTGTCCCACTGGTTTTTAAGTCATCTTGCTTTTAATAGTGTCCTTGTAAGTTCATACTAGTGTGGAGTGGTTGGCTTGTCTCTCCAACATAACCTTTTTGTAGACATATCTTGCACTGAATTAAATAAACATGTTGTGATGTACATGTATAATTCCCATGTACCTTGAATTGTATGTTTTGTGATGTAACCACACAGTCCGAAGCGGAAATGAGCTCACAAGTCTTACAAGAGCATTGATTGCAGGGTCATGTATTATTTAGTGTCATGGTATTCTGGCGAAAGCTTACTCCTAATAACTAGGATGGCTAAGTTTGGTGGTTGTTTAAAAGATAGCAGTGGTAGTTCCTTAAAAATGCAATTAAGGGTCTCATCCTCACTAAATATTGGGTGGAGGTCTTTAATAATCTTACACAGAAGTTCAAGGTCTGGATGATATGTGACTACTAAGGGTATTCTGTATGTAGCTGTCATTTCTTTATACTGAAGTAGTTGTTAACTTGGTACTTGTGTTACACATTTTGTTGTCCTGCCAATTTCCCTGGAAGAGTGTCCCTGCTCAATAAAGGTGTTTTTCAACATAGCCAAATGGGATGTAATGTGGGATTTGCCTTGCTTCAAGCATGTAGCATGATCAATATGGGGGGGAAGGCACCTAGGACCAGGCATGACAAGAGATCCACACCCACAAATGGGTGTGTGAGAGGGGCAGGCGAGTCATCCGTTTGGTCCAGCCAGATATAAGGGTCATGCATAAGTGTTTAAACATCTAAGGATGTATATGCTGCGATAAACTTGGGGTGGAGGATATGGATGTTGTTGTTTTTTAAGTTCAGATTCCCTTCTCAGTGTATGAGTGACAAACTATATTTGTTGGATAGAAGGGAGGGTTGCTGGGGGTCTCTGAGTCTTCTGGGCCTCATGTGGCAGCACCACCCCGATAAAACAATTGGAAAGACAGAGAGGGAGGGGAGCCCAGGTGGGCTGAAGGTGGTGTGATATACCCCTTCCTCTACCTGATGTTCGGGAATGGAGACTGGGGGGCTGTCTTGAGTGAGCTTTTCCTTGGCCCTTTTGGCTGTTGGGAAAATGAGTATTTTGCTAGGATAACGCATATGGTTCTGAGGGATGGGGGGAGCTTGTTTACTATTGGGGAAATGTTTTTGACTGCCTGTTGTATAGTGACTCAAATGTATAACACTGGTTTGAATATGTGTATGGGGTTGTAGATATGATAAGGAGATGGTGTTATCATTCTAAGGGATTGGTGGGGGGTGGAGAAGGGGGAAAGTTCAAAAGAGAATTGTTTGTTATTTTGTATGAATGTTCTTGTTGTACTATTTTGCTATCTGGTCCATTTATAGTGCTTATTACTACGAAAAAAGAAGCTGAGGAAACCATCGGTGGTTGTGGGGCGGGGTGTCCTCTGTACTGGATGTTCTATGGATTGCCTCATGGGGTTGGTTAGCAACATTACCATTGTCTCTTGGAACACTAAGGGGTTCTCCTCCCTGGTCAAAAGAATAAGCACCCTTACTGCCTTGAAAAGGCAGTATGCATAAGAAGAGATACACCTTACAGATAAGGAATATGCTAAATTGGTTCAGGGTTGGACTGGAGCCTGTCATGCAGCCTCTTATAATTCTCATAAAAGGGCGAGCAGTTTTAATCCATAAGCGTCTCCCCTGCAGGTAGGTCAGTAGTAGCTGACCTCAAGAGGGCATTATACATCTACTATCATCTACATCTATTACATCTATTATGTACATCTTTAATTGTAAATCTGTATTTTATACCAACATGTAACTAAGTGTATTCTGTGTTCAATATCTGCACCTGTAATGTTGTCCAATGTTGTATTGCACGGTGTTCTAATGTCTTGCCCTCCCTGCGATGAGGTGCCTTTGTAAATGAGTCCCTGACTCAAAGGTTGTAAATCCGACTTGTTCAAATAAACAAATAAATTATGTTTTTGTGGAAGGGGAAGTATTTGTGGAAAGTTTTATTTACTCAAGCGTATATGCTTCAGCGATTTTTGATCCTACTTTTTATCTGTCCCTTCTGGATATCATCACACAGGAACAGTTTCCTAATTTAATTTTGGGAGAACACTTCAACAGTGTTATGGATCCAGAATTGGATCATTTTGAGTGGAGGGGGTGACATAGAGGGGCAATGGTATGATGGCAACTTGAGATGTGTGACCTGGACCTTGTGGACAGTTTACATACTGCAAATCCAGGGATAAAGGAATGCACCTTTAGATAGAACATGAAAATATAGAATCTGTAGGCAGATAAGGACCATACAGACCACCTAGTCTGCCCATTTCCCTACTTGGAATGGCAAGCCCTACTCTTATCTGGACTGCCTTTTCCCTGCTCTTCTGTACAGCAGGCTGTCTTTCTGCTTATCCCATGCACTTTTGAATCCCTGTACTGTTCTCACTTCCACCACCTCCGCTGGTAGTCTGTTCCATGGATCCACCACCCTCTCTGTGAAAAAATATTTCCTAGCATTCCCCCTAAGCCTTCGCCCTTCCAGCCTCATGCTATGTCCCCTTGTCCTTGTGCACTTTCTTCTCCAAAATATGCCCCCCTCCTGTACCCTGTTTATTCCCCTAAGGTATTTGAAAGTCTCTATCATAACCCCTCTCTCCCTTCTTTCTTCCAGTGAATAGATGTTTAGTTCCTTGAGTCTTTCCTCATAAGGCTTGTTGTGGAGCCCATGAATCATTTTTGTTGCTGTTCTTTGGATGCTTCCATTCTGTCTATGTCCTTCCTGAGATGCAGTCTCCAGAACTGGACACAGTATTCCAGATGAGGCCTCACCAGTGATCTATACAGTGGCATCACCACTTCACTCCTACTGGTTATGCCCCTTCCTATGCACCCCAGCATTCTGTTTGCCTTCTCCACTATTTTTTTGCTTTGTTTGGCTGACTTCAAGTCATCAGATATGATAACCCCAGGTCTCTCTCCTGACTTGTGGTGGATAGAACCTTCCCCCTCATCCTGTATTACTCTCTTGGGTTTCTGTGTCCCAAGTGCATTATCTTGCACTTCTTAGCATTGAAACCCAACTGCCAAACCCTTGACCGTTCCTTAAGTAGTCTTAGGTCATTTCTCATTTTATCTAGCCTCTCCGGTGTGCTGACTCTGTAACAGATCTTGGTGTCATTTGTGAACAGGCATGCTTTCCCCTCCAGCCCCTTTGTAATGATGCTTATGAAGACATTGAATAGAACTAGACCCAGCATCGATCCATGTGGAACCCCACTGGTCACGTCCCCCTCTTTGGATTTTATTCCATTTACTACCACCCTCTGGATCCTGTCTTTTAGCAAGTTACCAACCCATTTTCCCAATTTAGAGCCCACACCCAGCTTCCCCAATTTGTTAAGCAACCTTCTATGAGGAACAGTGTCGAAGGCCTTACTGAAATCCAGGTAAGCCACATCCACCGCCCCTCCCTGATCCACCACCCTGGTCACCTAGCCAAAGAAATTGATAAGATTAGTCTGACAGGACCTACCCTCAGTGAATCCATGCTGCCTTGGATCTTTTGCACTGCTTGACTCCAGGAACTTCAATACCATCTCCTTAAGCAGGGATTCCAACACCTTCCCCACCACTGAGGTCAGGCTTACAGGTATATAATTGCCTGCCTCCTCTCTACTTCCAGTCTTCTGCAGGGGGACCACCTCTGCCCTCCTCCAGTCCCCAGGTACTGCCCCCATCTTTAGTGATTGATTGAAGAAGGTTGTCAGCAAACCTGCTAGGGTTTCCCTGAGTTCCTTCCTTTTACTCAGATCTTCACAAGACCTAGTCTAGACTAGACTATATGCCTTGAGTATGGTATCACCAGTTGGATAAGGTTAGGCACAGCCCAATACATGAGTCTGATCATGCCATGGTAGTTCTCACTCTGGCGTTGGCAATGGAGAGGGAGAGCTCTCTCCATGGAAATTCCCTTTTTATTTATTAGATAAGCAGGACTTTCAGAATTATCTTAAAGACCAATGGCAAATTTACAAGGAGATGAATTATGGTTCAGCTACGAATATGAGGCTATTCTGATATGCAGGCAAAGCTTATATGAGGGGAGTAATTATAAATTATTTTTCTAAATATAAAAAGATAAATGTGAAAAATGGATATCTCTGGAATTGCAACTAGTGGAGCTAGAATGTAAGGTTGCCAGGGAGAAAAATGGGGACACGTTAATGCAGCTGAATACAGTGTGTGAGGCATTTAATTTACTGTTAGCTGGGGAAGCTTGCACATCATGGTTTTTGCAAGGAAACAGTTTTAAGAGTGGGGTAATAAGTCGGGACCATTCCAAGTTAACCTAATCCAGGGAAGGGGGGGGGACATATACCCCATTCATTAAAAATAACCAGGGTAATTTGGTTTGATCCAAGGAATAGATCAGGGAGGAGTTCTAGAATTTTAACCAACAGTTGTATAAGGCAGAACGTGTTGGGTAGCTTGACGCGGCTCACAGGTTTTTGGTATGGATTGGCTTGCCAAGTCTTTCTGTGGCATATCGCACCTCACTGAGAGCTGAAATCACCTGGGAGGAGACAAGAAATGCTATATGTAGCCTCAAGAAAGGGAAAGCCAGTGGGCCAATGGCTTTACGGTGGAATATTACAAAGCAATGATGGAACCATGGTAGACCCCCTCTGGGAGCAGCTGCTGGAGGTTAGGGGGCAAGGGCTTCTCCCTGCCACATGTTATGAGGTGATAATTTGTGTTATACTGAAGGCAGGGAAGGATCCAACAGAATGTGCTTCATACCATCCAATTTCTATGCTAAACTGTGATTTGAAAATAATATCTAAAATCTTAATGAGTCATCTTGATGGGTTACTCTATCACCGGTTCACCTGGACCACACTGGGGATGTGCGGACACCTCTCTACCACAATATGCATAAGCTAATCTCTCAGCATCTACGACAGACCTGTGTGCTGTCCATGGACTCTGAGAAGGTATTCGATTGCATAGAGTGGGAGTATCTGTTTGATATGCTATGGACGTATGGTCTGGGTGATGATTCTGTGGAACTGATTCAGGCACTCTATAATTCACCAGAAGCACAAGTTCTGGTAAACAGGACCTTGTCTAATAAATTTTCCATCTTCCAGGGATCAAAGTGGGGTGTGTCTCTTTCTCCCCTCCTATTTGTGCTGGCTATTGAGCCCCTGGCAATATGTTTATAGGATACCCCCAACATCCATGGCATTCAGGGAAAATCGGGAAAGCCCCACAAAATTACATTATATGCTGATGATGTGCTACTGTACATCTGTGAACCTCATAGATCAATGCCTGTGTTGCTCAGCTGATCTCTGAGTTTGCAGCATTCTCAAGGTATAAAATTAACTTGGGAAAATCTGAATTGCTATTCCTGGGACTGGCAGAGGAAAGGGATGGGTCAGTACATTGGGACTATTCTAAGTCACTAAATCTCTTAAATACTTGGATATTCAGGTGGGCAGAGACTTAGGTACCCTGTACCAATTAAATTTTACCCCTTTCATTAATGGTGTTACAGAGGAGTTGTGACACTGGAGGGAACTACCTATATCATGGCTGGGATGCATTAATCTTATTAAAATGAATGTCCCACCTTAAATACTGTACACACCACAGATGCTTCCGATGTGCTTCACAAAAACAGATCTGTAATGGTTGGATGGGGCATTTGCCACTTTTTGTGGCAGGGCAAGTGATCATGGATAAGGCTACAAAGACTCAGGGCAGAGGTTTCTAAGGGGGGCTTACATTTCCCCAACCTGAAAAGTCATTATGTGGCAATTCAACACAGATATGTACAGGGTTGTGTGAACTTGCCTTCTGGGGCCAGATTGGTGGACTTGGAAGAGGAAAGCAGCCCTGACCACTTGTCTGCATATCTGGCTAAGTGTGGTCGTAGGGCATATTCTAATTTAGATTCGGTTAACCCTTCAGTCATCCGGCTACTGGAGGCATGGGAGCAGCTGCCACACCACAGAGAAGTATTGGAGGAGGAAATGCTCCTGGTACCTGTAGCAGAGAACCCCCTTTTTTTGCTGGATTTTCCAGATGTTGGGTTTTGGGAGTGGCAGGATCAGGGGGTGATGTGTATGGGTAATCATTTTACCCAGAAGGGAATATGCTCCTTTGTTGACTTGCGTGGGGATACAGGCTTACCAAAATCACAGTTGTTTCTGGTATTTACAGGTGAGGGCATATGCAAGAGGACTGGATAGGGATCTGGGTTACTGCATCGCCATCTGCACAGATGGAGCAACTAGTATATGCAGCTAAGCTGGACCCCAAGGGAGTCATCCAGACAGCCATGAAACAAGAGCAACAATATCTCCCTGACCTCACCCATAATAATAGGGCACTGTGGGAGAGGGACCTTAGCTGCCTATTCGGGAGGAAGAGTGGAGACTATTGTTAAGCTCTCATATGAGTATTTTGATAAGTAACAAATATAAGAAATCCTTATAAAAGTTTATACACTAATTACATTGTCCCCCTCTAATAATGCACAAGTTTAATGCTGCAATCTCAACTTTATGTGGAAAATGTAAAGCTGAGTTGGGATCGTATATACATTACTTTTGGACATGCCTTGTCCTACGGATATTCTGGGCTGAAGTGGTGCAAGAAAGTTCGACTGTGTCGGGGCACCAGATCCCAATAATGCTGATTATCATGCTATTTGGTATGGAGGATTTTGGGGCAGATAGGTAAGGGCTACTTCCTCGATGGCTTTGAGTTTTAGTAGTATTGGCATGCCACTACATTCTTAATACATGGGTGTCGTGTTCTGCCCATGGTCCAACACGGGAGGGCCCTGGTGATCCAGACCTTGGCAATAGAACACCTTTCATTTACTTTGAAGGGCAAGAGTAAATGTTTCTCCTGGATATGGGAACCCTTTTCAAACTCCCTGTCACCCTCAGAGGCCCAAACTTTGAGAGATAGCTTAGTACAACAATCGGGGGTTGGGAGGATGGGGAGAGGGAGGGTTAACCTGATGGAGAATTACTACTTAGTTTTACTCCTCCTCCTCCATAGTTTCTTGTGCTGTAGTTTTGGGGAGGGTAACCCATCTGCCTCACATGTTACCACCAAATGGTAATACGATGCTTTGTTAACATAGCATTATTTTTAATGAAAGTTTTTAGCTGTTATTGTGTGTGTAGTAACTGATACTGGACAGCAAGGAGAGGAGGCACTGTGGGTCACTTTAGAGACTGGAAATGGCACCACAGTCTTCACAGTTGTTGTATACAGACCCCCATCTCAGGGGAGGGAATGGACAAGGATATGATAGAAGGCATCATTAGGATGGCAGAGAAAGGGGAGATATTGTTGATGGGGCACCTGAATATGCCAGATGTTAATTGGAGCACCTTTGCTGCAGCCACATCCAAGAGCAGGGCCATTTTTGATGCCCTACAGGGGGCATTCCTCAGACAGTTAGTGTTGGAACCCACTCATAAGGGAACAATATTAGACCTCATACTCTCAAATGGGGACAGTGAGAGGATCTCAGATCTAGAAGTGGGTAGCCATCTGGGAAACAGTGACCACCAAACAGTGATAAACTCAGTTGCAGAGTCCGGTCATGCAAAAGTGAGGGTACTAGACTTCAGGAGGGCTGACTTTATCAAATGAGAAAGTGCCTTAGAAAAGCACTAGTAAAGAGGCAAGGAGGTGGAGCAACAATGGGGTCACATCAAACTGCCATCATAGAGGCAACAAGCCTTTCTGTGAAGCAAATAAACAAATCAAAATGAAAGAAAAGCCACTATGGTTCTCAAAAAGTGGTGTGGAAGGTTAGGGAAAAGAGCATTCAGGAAGTATAAGGAAACACAGAAGGAGCAGGACAGAGAACTGTACCAGTTAAAGCAGAAGGAAGCAGGGAAGGCAGTCAGAATAGCAAAGGCCCAAACTGAAGAAAGATAGCCAACTCAGTTAAGAAGGGGGATAAAACTTTTATAAGTACATTAGGCAAGCATAGAAAGACAAAGGGAAGGAGGGATAGTGAGGCTAAATAGAATGTCCGGTCGGTGGGCAGAGAGGGACAGTGAAAAAGCAGGATACTGAATGAATACTTCTGCTCAGTATTCACAAAAAGAGGAGGAGGGCGTACCTAATCCAATTAACAGAAGTACTCTGGAAAGGAGTTGATCCCAGTCCTTTCACAGAAGAAAGGTTTCTGGAAAGAACTCCTAAAACTGAAGGTGGACAAAGCAATGGGGTCTGACGGATTCACCCCAGAATTCTAAAAAATTAAGGGAGAACTAGTGACACCGCTGACTACCCTTTAACAAATCATGGAGGATGGCATGGTACCCGAGGACTAGAGGAAGGTGGATGTGATTCTCCTTCATAAAAGTGGAGCAAGACATAGGCAGGAAATTACAGACCGTCAGTTTGACCTCTTGTAGGGAAAATAATGGAATCATTTCTGAAGGAAAGAATTATTGAGTACCGAGAGGCCAGTGGGGCACAGGACCCAAGGCAGCATAGATTCACTGCGGGAAGGTCATGTCAGATGAATCTAATTGATTTCTTTGACTAGGTGGCCAAAGTAGTAGACCAGGGAGGGGCTGTGGACATGGTCTACCTAGACTTTAGCAAAGCATTTGACACAGTCCCACACAAAAGATTAATAAACAAGTTAGCCAACCTGGGAGCAGGTCCCAGGGTGGTAGCCTGGTAAAACATTGGCTGAACAACAGGACACAGAAGGAAATAGTAAACAGAGTCCACTCTGAAGAAAGGGGGGTTACTAGTGGGGTACTGCAGGGTTCAGTACTGGGTCCAGTCCTTTTTAATGTCTTTATAAGTGACATTGCAGAAGGACTGGAGGAAAAGTATGCCACTTTGCAGATGACACAAAGATCTGCATCAGGGTTGATACACAAGGGGGGTGGAAAAGATGAGAAGGAACTTGGCAAGGCTGGAGGAATGGTCAGAAGTATGGTAGCTTGGATTCAGTGCAAAGAAGTGCAAATTAATGCACCTGAAAAATAAAAACCCAGGGGAAAAGTACACAATGGGGGGGAGGTAGTAACAACAACAAAAATGGAAAGGGACCTGGGGGTAATCATATCAGATTACCTTAAGGTTAGCAAGCAATGTGAGAAGGCAGTAGGGAGGGCTGGGGGATACTGGGATGTATAGGGAGAGGCAACACCATCAGAAAACAGGAAGTTGTTATCCCTCTCTACAGACAGTTGATGAGACTCCATCTGGAGTACTGCATCCAGTTCTGGAGACCCCATCTCTGCAAGGACATAGACAGAATGGAGGCAGTCCAGAGGAGAGCAACTAAAATAGTACAGGGTCTGCAAGAGAAGCCATACAAGGAGAGACTAAAGGAGCTTAATATGTATACCCTTGAGGAAAGGAGGGAGAAGGGGGACATGATAGAAACTTTTAAGTACCTCAGTGGAATCAACAAAGTCCAAGAGGGTAGCATCTTTCAGAAAAATAGATGTGCAAGAACAAGGGGACACAATTTGAAAATAGATGGGGGATGGCTTAAGGACAATGTGAGGAAATATTTTTTCACAATTAGGGTGGTGGATGCATGTAACTGCCTTCATGAGGAGGTTATGGGGTCTAAAACTGTGGGAGAATTCAAGAATACATGGGACAGACATAAGGCAATTATTGTGTGGTAGGAAGAAATAAGCTGTTGGTTAACTAGGATCTGCAGCTTTTCCAGTAGGTAGGGAATGGAAGACTACATCGCCAAGCGTCCTTAACTGCAGTCAAAGTTTATGTTTCTATACTTCTATATTTCTATGTTTCTATTTGTAAATAGTTAATGGATGATGTTCCTTTTATGTGATGTACTATTGTGTTTTTTTTCTGTGCCTGTACTCTTTATGATGGAAAATCAATAAAAAATGTTGACAAAAAAGGGATTCTGACAGCCAGTGGGACTCATCACGACTTAGACCACCCAACAGGTAATCTAGCAGCCCTTTTGCCACCCCCGCAGACAGTGTGGGCTGGGAGCAGGTGTTGGCCTGGGGCCCAGAGAAGTGGGTAGCTGAGCAATCAGCACTGCAGAGGACCACAGCCATGTGGCTGGGTACAAACCATACCATGAACAGAACCACCCACACCTCCAATGTGCACACCATCTGCCTACTGGACCTGCAGCAGGTGTGCCTGTTGGCACTGCTATGCAGGTGCTGGGCATGGACCTATTCCCCTTCTGCTGTCTGTCCCACTTCTGCCACCGTGGCTAGTGTTGGCTCCCTGGAATGTTTACATGTGCCTGTGCAGCAGGGTTGGCAATCCTTGGCACCCTGCCATAACAATCTGCCTAACTCCTCCCATGCAACAAATGCGTGACACTTGGGAGCAACTGCAGCAACTAGTGGGCGTTTGTAGGACCCCTCCAAACATGAATTGGGTGCAGGGTCCAAGGTGCAGTGAGGATCAGTGCAAGGTTCTATTGATGCAGCTTGCTCGGATGTTTGAGGATTGAACTCAATGGATCAAAATTTGTACTAATCAGACAATTTAAGTTATTAAATAGTATTCCTAGATATGTTACTTGCTTTTGTCTAATTTGATATGGCAATTGTTATTGAATAATATCACTTTAATCAGGGTGAACTGGCAATTCTTCATACTTAGTCCAGTTTATTTTATATCCAGACACCTGATCAAATTTATCTAAAAGTTCAAGCATAACTTTACTTTAATTTAAAAGATCCTTCAAGTAAAGCAGAATACCATCAGCAAATAATGAAAATTTGGTGAGTTATCTGTATATTGAAATAATTTGATTTCCTTTGATTTTCTGATAGCTTTTGCCAAAGGTTCAATGCATAATGTGAATAAAAGTAGCAAAGGAGGACATCCCTGACAGGTGCCTTGACATAAATTAAGAGTTGGTGAGATACTATTATTGGTTCTCAATTTAGCCATAGTTTCATAGATTAATTTAATTCAAGACAGTCATTGCTTTCTTATGCTGGCTTTTTCAAGTACAGAGAGCAAATATGACCATTCCATGCTATCGAATGCCTTCTCAGCATCAGGGGACACTACCATAGCATTCCATTCATGAGCTGTATGAATAATGGTTTGTCAATTTCTTTTGTTATTTTGACATCTTCTTCACTTGACAAAGTCTATGTAATCTTTGCAAATCAAAACTGATAAAACTAATTCTAATCTAGCAGCAAAAATTTTAGCAAGGATTTTATAATCTGAATTAAGTAGTAAAACTGGATGATAGGATGTATGTAACACATGATATTTACCTTTTTTGGAATGACTGTAATTAAGGCTACGTCAAAGGTAGAAGGATGTTTTTTTTTTGGTGTGCAATAATGGAATTGAACAGGCCATGCAAATAGGGTACTGATGATTTCTCAAATATTTGACAAAAATCAGTACTTAATCCAGCCAGTCTAGGAGACTTCCCTGATTTCAATTGTGCTATTGCTTTAAAGATTTCCATAGTTGTTAGGCTGATCTTGAAATTCTTTCTATGTAAGCAATAAGGCACAATGGGATGTGAATTGAACAGTTATTACCGCACATCCAGGGGGTGTAGTGGGGCATAAGGCCTCTGGCCGAGTGCCTTTATACCCCGGAAATGCAGTAATATCTGTTCAATGCACACCCTTGAGTGTCTTATTGTGCCTATAAAATGGGGTTACTTTTTAAAAATATTTTTCTGACATAAATAAATATGTTTACATATATAAAAGCAGACATAAATAGCTTAACTTTTGGTAAAACAGTCCTTCCGCCTGCTAGACAATGATGTAATTTTCATTTTGCTTGAGGTTTTTGCCCTTGTTTGAGGTCCGTAGTGGTAATTTGCTTGTACCCCCCCAACCATAGTACATTAAACAGCTACCAAACTGGTCATTTGCCCAGTCAGGATGAAAGAGTTCCTTGTTTATTTTAAATGACAATACTATAGTGGCTTCAGTAACACCTACTGGGCAAGACTGTAGTTAAAAAGCACGTGAGCAATTACAGAGCAGGTGGCAGGCGGGGGTCCGAGCATGGTAAAATAAGAAACTTTACCATAGTACAGACTATGAAATGTTATGGTTTTAATATGATAGGAGGAATTAATTTTGTTTTACAGTTGATTTATTTAAAAACATACAGGGATAGGATCGCTATTGGCATCTGAAAGGGAGGGAGAAAACCTGCTGTGTATGTTGCAATGGGTGCACAATCTGTATTTAAACAGTTTTCAATACATTTTTGTACACGACATTTAAATGTGAGGTAACTGTGGGGCTAAAATTTCATTGTACAAGCAGTGCCAAATAGGTTTTACTGAAGGGTTTTACAGAAGGCTGCTTTATACATACCTGGAAACCGGGTCACTATCAGCATCAGAGGGACGGAGGACTGGAGATCAGCTGTGGCGGTGACAGCACAATCTACATATAAACAAACTGAAAAAAGTACATTTTAGTGTGAGGTAAGTGCAGGACTAAAATTCCATTGTTAAACCAGTGGCAAATATGCTTTACTAAAGGGCTTTTTACAGAACGCTGGTTTGTACATATATGCAGTCACCAGATCGCTATTGGCGGAGAGGGAGGAGGAGGAAGAGACATTCTGTGAGAGTAGTAGTACGATGTGCCTATGAACAATTGGGGGGGGTAACTGGCTGTAATCCAGGTCCTCTCAGGTCAATTGCTGCGAGTGACTCATGTTCATTTCCCAATCTAAAGAGAACTAAGGAGGAGAGATGTGTACTTCTTCAGCTGGACAGGCAGGTTTGTTGCAGAAAACCCCCCACAGCATAACATTTTTGTTTGCCTGTGGGAGAGCCAGAGCAGCTGTGGACTGACAGAAAGTTAAGCACAGCAGTGAGACAGTTGTGGGAGAGAAAGTACTTCCATGTGTAAATGTAACAGCAGGTATCAGGCTGGAAGTCTGAGATGGAGAAAAAGGAAGAAAAAAATTAAAACTGAAAGGCATCAGACTTTCTCTGATCGGTCCAGGAACCAGCTGCATTAGCGGAAAAAAACTATGGTGGCATTTCAAATGCAAATGTTCTAACTGCACGTTGATTTTTTGTGCAGTGCAGTCCTATAATTGAGAACTTGTTTTTACCTGTGCATCGAATGGATTTGATACACAGGTAAAAACCAATCAATTCACAGGATCTTCTCTCCCCATTGTATAATACTGATTACAGGAATGTCTTGATATAGTTCCTTCTCTTGGTGTATCCTATTCACTTGTTCTGATTCATATAACTTTTTGTAATAGTTCATACATGCTTTATTAATACCCTCTGGGTTGAAGGAGATAAGTCATGTATGTGTATTGATCTGTTCAATAAACCATTCTACCTTTTCTTTTTGTAGCATATAAGCTAACAGTTTTCCAGTTTTAACCGCTTGTGCATAGTATTTAGTTTTAGTAATAAAGGCTAATCTTTCAGCTTTTTCTTTAAGTATAGTGTTACACTCCTGCATTAGTTTTTCAAGATGACATAAATGGAAAGAAGCACTAAATCTAGAATGGATTTCTTCAGCTACTTTATATCATTTTCAAGCTTTTGGACTTTCTCTTTTTGAATTCTGTTTTTACTATCAGAATACGCTAACGAGATGCCCTGCACTGTAGCTTTATATGCCTCCCATATTATATTTTTAGGTGTTTCCTCAGCTTTGTTTACTGAGAAAATGTTCTTTCTTTATGTATTAGATCAATGTATGCTTGATCTTTTAATAATAATGGATCTAATTTCCACATATTTGGACTGTAGATATTGTTCCTAGATGTGAGAAGCATCTGAATCCGTATCTGAAAAGGGACATTAAGTTACTGGAGGGAGTGCAGCGCAGGGCGACAAAGATGATCAAGGGTCTGGGGGACTTATCATATGAGGGGAGGTTGAAGGAGTTGAACATGTACTCACTGGAGGAGAGGAGAGACAGGGGGGACATGATTGAAACCTTTAAATACATGAAAGGAATAAACAAGACAGGTACAGAGGGGCTGTTCAAAGTAAGGGAGGGGAGGGCCACCAGGGGCCATGATATGAGACTGGAGCGAGGAAGGTTCAGGAGGGAGATGAGGAGACACTTTTTTACAGAGAGGGTGGTGGCTGGGTGGAATGCGTTACCTGCAGAAGTGGTATGCAGTAGAACAGTGGACTGCTTCAAACGAGGATGGGACAGGACAAGGGGGAGGGTTAATGAAGGGGAAGGGTGGAAGGGAGGGGCAGCTGCAGAATAAGGGGTGCTAGCTGCACATTCGAGCAGACTTGATAGACCTCTAGGCCTTTATCTGCTGGCAAATTTCGTATGTTCGTATGTTCGTAAGCAACTCAATGGGGAATGGTCAGAAATTGTAATGGGGTGATATTTAATATGGATAATATACAACAGTATAGCTGTAGAACCTAAATAGTAATCTATTTGAGAGTATGTCTTACATCTAGCTGAAAAAAGAGGACAAATCTCCAGTGTCTGGATTTTAATGTCTCCAAATGTGTTTTAGTGAAAAATGTAATATCCACTTTTTAAATGTATGTGCTTCATGACTATCCATTCTGTTAATGGCTGCTGTATCTAAACAGGAGTCCAAGATCATGTTACAGTCTCCACCAAGAATATAATGTTGTGAAAACTCCATTAATTTGATGAAAAATGATTTTAAGAAAGTAATTTGTTCATTGTTCGGTGTATAAACAGATGATAAGGTAAACTGTAGTTTATTATATTCCACAGTACTGATACAAACTCTGCCATTAGGATCAGAACATTATTTGCAATGTTTCTCCTTCTTCTGTTTATTGATTAAAATGCATGTACTGCAGGACTAAGAATTTAAAACAGAATGTATATTTTTGCTGCTCCATGCTTTATCAAGTTTAACTGCTTCAGAATTAGTCAAATGTGTTTCTTGGAGGAGTAAAATATCATCTTGGTTTCTCTTTGCATTACTAATATTTTTTATTTGTTTTATTGAATTATGGAAACCATTAACATTTCAAGATGACATTTTTACTTTTTTGTTTGGCATGTTATATTTATAAAATAGAATTGAAAATAGAAAATATGCCCAGACTTCTGCTGCACTATTCTACAGATTGAATACCATACCAAACTATCATTTAATACAACCACTGTCAGTACCTTAAGTTCTACCCTGATTTTTCATCTAACCCTCATTTTTTGCTACAAAAATAAATCATATCCACCACCACTAAGTCACCAATCCCAGGCTCATATTCCCATCCCATTGTCTTAGACTCCAAACCCCACTGCAATTGGACTTTATGGACCAGTCTCCCTTATCCCCCAATAGTCTAAGATAAATTACATAGGACTTAAATAGAAAAGAAAAATATTGCAACCCCCCTCCCTTCCCCCCAAAAGTCTTATCATGAAATCTTTATGTTACAGAAGAGTTTGTAGTATCGGTGTTGACCAATAAGCAATCCTCATAGTTACTGGAACAGGAATTTGCTAAATTAGTTGTAGCATCACATTCTCCTTGGGAATTTTCATTAATCGAGGCTGTTTCATTGTGTTTATTGTTATTGTTCCAACTGTGATGCTTGTATTGGAACTTTGACTTGTAGATGCTCTGTGATTCAAATTGTGGCTGGGAACCTCTATTCCCAACACTTTATTGGCATAGTCCACAGTGTTTGCTATTGAATCATAAAAATTGTGTAGTCCCTCTATAAAATATTTTAAGATGATTTGGCATTAGATGATGAAATTGTATTTTATGTTCCCAAAGTAATTATTTGAATGGATTAAATGCTTTTCTTGTTTCATAATTATCTGGGCTCAGATCTGGAAATATCAGAATATGTTTGTTGTTAAAGTACAGTCCACTTTTCTTTGAGAATTGAAAAATCATTTGTTTGTCCTGGAAATATTGAAATGTTACATGAACATTATGTATAGACATTTCAAGTTATGCAATTGTCATTTTTCTGGTGAGCAGAATACATGTTCTAGTTCAATTTTATTTTTTGGAAAATTTCTCCCCAGGACTGATGTTAGTAGTTTTTCCATAAAGAAGATAATATCATTACCCTCAGCTCCCTCTGGAAAGCCAAGGAACTTTAAGTTGTTTCTTTGTAATCTCCAATCAAGATCATCAACTTTATTTTTTTGAAATCAGCTAGTTCCTTAGTTTTAGTTAGTAAGTGTGTATCTATTTGAGGCAGATATAACCTTCTGTATGTAATAGCCAGGCTTCCAGTACTGTGATTTTAGAACTGATTAGTCCCACTTCATTTTGAGTATTGGATATCTCTTCCTGTACACTTTTAAGAATTTTATTTAGTATATCAAAACCAGCTTTCACCTCCTTCAAAACTGTATTAAGAGTGGCTTCACTGTACTGTCTCAGAGTAGTTGATATTGCTAGTGGAACTTCATTTTTTTGGAATAACCCCAAAATGTTTCTAATTCTGGTATGGAGTAGCCATGGTTGTATGTAGTGATTACACTCCATCTAATTCAACATTATAACTGTGCTGCCTCTTATGGGGAATTTAGGTTTAGCCCCCAATGTCTTATTTCCAGAGCCAGTATTGTTTAATAATTTATGTTTAAATATAGCTTGTTCTGAAAATGCTACTGAATTTTTACCATCACTAATAGAATTCTAAAATGCAGTTTGCAGATTTTGACTATTTAATTGTTTTTTTTAGCTACCTCGATACTTGTCTTCCAGTGTTTGTAAAGGGTCATGGAAGGCATCATATCCATCGTCTGAACTGTGTTGAGTATTAGTGCATTGCTGCAGAACACAATAATGCTCCACAGTGGAAACTGCAATCTCTGTATACTGATTAGATATTGCAAACAGCTGCATTATCTTTAAAATTTCTCCCACTTCTGAATTTTGATCAGTTATTAAGCAGTTTTCATACTCTCCAGGGTATAACTAAGATGTATCATCTTTTGAGGTTGCAGCTATATTAACTTTATCATGCTTTTCAACCCTTTCAATTAGAAGAAGAAGCATTTATATAGCACTTTTCATACATCCAAAGTGCTTTACAAGCAATGCTAGACTGGTAGTGAAGTGACTGAATGTGTGGTGGCAGCCATATCGCACATCATCACCCATACACAGCCTGGATAATTGCACTGGGAATGTTCCCTACTCTTTGCAAAGAGTGCTCTGGGTTCTTTTACTTCCATCTGGACAACACCAGAATGGGCAGAAGGGACCTCGGTTTAACGTCTCATCTGAAGGACGGCACACCCCAGCAGTACAGCACCCCCAATACTGCACTCGGATGCCAGTGATTTTTAGGTGCAAGTCCAATCCCAGTGTGGGATGAGAACCCACGACCTTCTGGTCCAAAGGCGGATGTGCTACCAACTAAGCCACGCTGACACCTTGGTAACTAATGTCTTTAGAATTTTTAGAGGCAGTGTCCTTATCTATTATGTCTATAGTATTTGAACTGCTATGCTGAGTATGATGTTCTGTTCTTTTTTCCAGGGTACTCCAAACAGATCACCTTGTTATTTTAAAACTCTTGAGGTTCAGTTCATCATCTCTTTCTGGCTGCTCTGAAGAATTCTTATTTTTATCTTTAGTAGAAGCTTTTGGAAAATATTTCCCTATTTTGTTTTAGCAGTTCAAGCTTTAAACATTGTAGGAACAATTCCTGGACTTGATATTTTAAATCCTTCATTCCACCAAAAAATATTAAAGCAAACTTTACACAACAAATGATAACATTCGCTATGTGAGATGGAGCACATAATAAACTTAAGTTAGTGGCCCATTATATCAGCAGACACTGCAGATTGCGTACTATAATTTAATTCAATCATAGATGGCACATGTGTACTTTTAAATTAAATTAGAAAGCACTCTGTATTTTACAGGCGATAATAAGAAAGTGCTAAACACAAATCTGTTGCAAAAATCTTTCATAGGTGAGAAAATAGAAACAACATCACTCCAATAACAAGGCATCTTTTTTTCCCAATTATTTAACCAAGTGAGACACACTAAGCTGAAAGCTTGTTTACAGGTGCAACCTGGGAGCATGAGGAAGTTAAGTGACTTGCTCAGGGTCACAAAGTATGCAAAAGGGGGCTGTGGGATTCAAACTCAGGTCTTCAGATTTGCAACTCAGAGCCTTAAACCACATGCGCCATACTGCATCCACTACTATTTAGCTATTCTACTATTAGCAAAATACAGGGAAGCACCCATAACTGGGATTCATATTCATTTTTTTGTTGTCTTGCATGTGCAGTGCAGACAACATATTGTGGTTGCTTCTGTTGAGAAGCATGTTTCGGAGGTACAGTCATGGTGCAGCCAATGGCGCCACTGCTTTTTGAGGCTGGGCTCTGTGGCGCCAATGGCATAGCATGCTGTCTATGACAGCAGTTGGAAAAATGTTCCACCACTTTCAAAGAAATTAGCTGCTGCAATCAGGAAGCAAAACGCAGCAGTCCCTGATTGCAGCAGTCAATTACTGCTTACCTGCTCTGGGCAAGGAACATGGCAGCAGCTTCTCCATCCCCAGAGAAGCCAAGGGACAGCCACCACCTTTTATCTGTGAAAGCTGATGGAGTGCCCAATCCCCATCAGCAAGGTGAACCCCCATTTCTTGTTTGCCTAGAGGTGCCTCAATCCCCTTGGCTCATGCTACCTCCGCTTCCACTCACCTGACAGGGTGCCCAATCCCCATTGGCATGTCCCTCTTGAGGTAATTGCCAGTGGGTGCCCAAACCCTGGCATACTGTAAACCCCCACCATGTCTTAGGTGCTGAGGGGGTGCCCAATCCCCCTCAGTTCATGTGACCCCCCCCACTCTGAATGGCCGGCAGGGGTGCCCAATCCGTCAGCTAAAGGCCCCCCAAACTATTAGGTGGCATGCTGGGAGCCCACCCAAGTGTGCCAAATGGCACCTGTAAAAACAAAAACCATCCCACGATTTTTTTTTTTACCCTGTAAACCAGAAAATGGTCCCTCTTCAAGTCTGGTGGCCCCTCATCCAACCTGCACATGTCCTCTGTGCAGCTTGCCTCCCCACACCCCACACCCTTTCCCCATACTTACCTCTGGAGCTCAGTGCGATGATCTTTGGTGGACCGGGAACACATCTGCACTCTTCAAAGCCGACCATGAACTGAAGAAATGCCAGTATGCTGTATAATGGCATACATAGGGTTTTTCCAACTTTGGTGCATATCTCGGTAATTTTTGGGAATTTTGTCACCAAATTTTTCACATAGGGTTACTGGGACCCCTCTTCATGAATTCCGTCACATTTGTGGTGTTATTCGATCCTGAAAGGTGATTTCACCATCACTGCATGAAATTACCTTTCAGGATCAATTAACAAAATGCCAGTACCAGTGTTCATGAGGTAGGCTCTCAAAAAGCCTATGTTGCAAATTTGATGAAAAAATCAAAACAATGACTGTTTTATGAGCATGCGTTGTGCTGTTTCCACACACACTCATAACTTTGCAAATCTGTAATATTTTCACTCCAGATTTTCAACATTGGTATTTTTCCACACCTCCTTATGAACAGTACAGCTGTCATTTTTCACATCCTGTCCAAAATGTGTTTTCGCACTACCTGCACAGAATAGCACGGTCGCTGAGGGAAATCAGTGTTCAGGACATATTAAGAAAATCACAGTGACACTGTTCATGAGCAGAGGTCCTAAAATGCCTATGCTGAAAATTTAGTGACAAAAGTCCACAAAATGAGTATGCTACAAGCATGCGTTATGCAGTTTCTGCATGCGTTGTGCAGTTTCTACGTGCACTCGTAACTTCAAGATTTTGCAATATTTTCATTAACATTTAAAACATTGTCAGTTTTGCAAACCTCCTTATTAGCTGTACAGCTGTTATTTTTCATATCCTGCCCGAAATTTATTTTCGTACAAGTGGCGCGCACAATGGCGCGGTCGCTGTGGGAAATCAATGATCAGGACAGATGAAGAAAATCACAGTGACAGTGTTCATGAGCAGAGGTCCCAAAATGCCTGTGTTGAAAATTTGGTGAAATAATTCAACTAAATGACTGTGTTAAGAGTGTGCATTGAAAATTTGGTGACAAAAGTCCACAAAATTAGTATATTACAAGCTTATGCTAGCAGTTTCCATGTGAACTCATGACTTCAGATTTTGTAATATTTTCATTCAACAATTACAACATTGTCAGTTTTACACACCTCCTTATGAACTGCACAGCTATCATTTTCACATCCCGCCCAAAATGTGTTTTTGGTATAACTGGCTTATTAATGGCGCGTCACTGTGGGAAATCATTGAACAGGACAGATGAAGAAAATCATAATTCATGAGTTGAGCTCCCAAAATGCCTATGTTGAAAATTTGGTGAAATAATTCCACTAAATGACTGTGTTACGAGTGTACATTGTGCAGTTCCTACGTATGTTCATAAATTCGAGCATTTTTAATATTTTCACTCAAGATTTTCAACAGTGCCATCTCTTCACACCTACCTATGAATGATACAGCTGTCATTTTTCACATCCTGCCTGAATGGTCTTTTCCCACATCTGGTGCCGAATGGCACGGTCGCTGTGAGAAATCAACGTTCGGCACAGATGAACAAAATCACAGTGCGACTATTCATGAGCAGAGGTCCAAAACATTTTCATGAGGTGAGGTCACAAAAATGCCATGTTGCAAATTTGTAGTGCAAATACCAACAAACAGCTGGGGCATTAGGGTTTCTAACCACAATGTCCCACTCTGTACAGACTGACAGGAGTCAGGGGTATGCCTTTGCATTGCCAGCTGTCATTCTCATGCCATACCATCCCCCCTACCCTCAAGCCTCTGATAGGCATTAAAGTGTGCCTTGGACTCTTTGGCCCCACAGTTCACCCCATTCTCCTGTGCTTCACCCATTTCAGCATATGTTCTTATGAAGTGGGGTGACTGTAAAGCCGAACACCCCCAAGGCACACCTCAGCACTTGTCGGTGTCTGCAGGATAGGGTGAGGCAAAATGCCATGGGCATAATGGCCAATTGGGGTTAGCGTAAGGTCCAAGGACCCCAAGGCACAATGCAATATATGTTGCACTGCAGGATAGAGTGAGCTGGAACGCCATGAACATTATAGCTGATGCCCAAAGGCACACTTCAGTGCCTGTCAGTCTCTGTAGGGTGATGTGGGGTTGACGTCACTTTCATACTTCATTGCCATTCCTATTATGCATCTGTTCAACTCCTGCGCTTCCAATGCCAATGTCAGCAAGACAACATTTGGCATTGACAAATGCTTGTTTTCTCAGCTCCTATGGGCTTTGTAAAGTAACAGAATCACATGTCCTTACAACTGAAACAGTGGAAGCAAGAACACACAATACATACTTTATCAGCTTTGCTGGTTTCAGTCTAAAGCATCCTTCAAACATCACTCTGCTTTACAAGATCAACCAAATCCCTGGATACAAAGGATACACACAACGTTTTTAAATTAGAGCCCAGTTTATGTTTAAAGTCTACCAATGTTGTATGCTCACCCCTAGACACCTTCACAGTAAAAAGGAAACACTTAAGTACGTTATGAGACTCAAGTTCTAAACAGACATTTTCAAGCTTGAATATTATCAGCTTAATAAATCCTTTCAGCCCTGCAGAAAGGCTGAATCTAATGAGTCCTTTTTCATAACTTGCTTAAATTAAATTGGAAAACACTGTAGTTTACAAGAGGTAATATGAAAGTGCTATTCGCAAGTCAGTTGCAAAAATCTGCTACAGGCGAAAAAATAGCAACAGCTTCACTCCAGTAGCATAGTGTCCAGTATTAGCAAAATTCAGGGATGCACCAAAGACTGAATTCAAATTCATTCTTTTTTCCAAGCTTGTTCAGGCTTGTAAAACAACAAAATCATGCATCCTGACAAGTGGAAAAGTGGAAGCAGGAACACACAGTACATGCTTTATCAACTTTGCTGATTTCAGTCTAAAACATCCTTCAAATGCTGCTCTGCTTCACAAATTCAACCAAATCCCTCAATACGAAGGATGCAAACAAAAGTTTTAAACTAGAGCCCAGTTTAAGTTTAAATTCCACCAGCATTGGATGCTTACCTCAAAACAGCTTCCCAGTGAGAAAAAAAATGTGGAGGAAAACCATGAGACTCAAGTTCAGAATAAACTTTTCGAGCTTGAATATTATAGGCTTAATAAGTTCTTTCAGCCCTGCAGCAAAGACCAAGGTTAACAATGAGTCCCTTTCAGAACTTGACACATACGTAGTTTTAAGCACTTAGAAGCAGTGTATTCACGACTTACAGTTCTGTAGTTCTTTTAAACATCAGGATCCACACATAACAGTTGGTTGTCCTGTTTCTTTCCACCTGTAGTGACAACTTCAGTTTCTCTACTGTTCTATGTGTCTCATATCTTTACTCAAAACTTAGTATAGAAAAGGTAAATGTGCAAAAGGGGTAGGAAAGCCACAAATGTAGAAACATCTCCATTCAAAGGGAGAAAGAACTAAGTGGCAGCCAGTCTCTCCTGCATCCCTGGCACCATTATGCCTCATCCAAAACTCCACCAATGCATCACTGGACACCAGCTTCTCCACCACTGTGTGTAGTTACATTAAAGTCATCCCATGCTCAGTATCCAGTGTGAATACCAGTCATCAACCTGATGCTGCTCTTTGATTCAATGTTGTCACACAGCTGAAGAGTACCTGGAACAAGAGAAACAGGAGCAGAAAACAGTTTGAGAGTGGCATCCAGATATATTTATGTGCTTATGTCCTATAGAGCAGCAGCCACGCCATCTGAGCCTGTCACTGACCTGCACTACTAACGGACCTCTCCCAGATGACTTTCACAGGGCGAGATGGCTAGACACCCCTCCCTGGGACAGGACAGGAGTCACTGGGATGCTTAATCCTCTCCAACATCACTGAACATGGAAACCCCTACTCATTCCCAGATGTGAGTCACCTGCATGGCAGGAGGTAAGGCATTCAACTCCTCAACTCTCCACACCACCAGGCAGGCTGTATATTGTTTATTGTTTATTTCAGATTCATAAAAAATACCTTTGAGTCAAAGACTCATTTACAAAGATTCCACATCACATAGAATAGTTACAGACAAACATTACAATGAGTGTTTCAGAGAATAAGGATCAGTTTGTTGCAAAGAATAGCCAGGCTAACATTCAAGGACTAGGGTTGCATAATACAGTTATTTACAGAGTACATAACAAATGAAGATATATTACAACGCCAGAGAGACTCAGATTGGGCACTAAGGAGGAAGAGGCATGTCAGAGGCCATTGTCAGTGGATAAGGTGAAGGGAGCGGGCAGAGTTCAATTGCAATCATAGGTACTTGAGGACAGGAGCTGGACCCTAAGGTGTGCTTTAAATTGTCCAAGTATTTATTAATTTGCCAGTGAAGTGGGTAGGCTGTTCATCCACAAGTGGGCCCTGTAGCTAAAGGACCTTTGGAATTCAGAGGTACGGAAGGAGGGAATCGAGAAGAGATGGTAGTCTGAGCTACAGGTGTACTTAACCTTAATGTCTGGATGGATTAAGAGGGTGAACCCAGCAGGGAAGAGGCCTAGGGCTATTTTTTTTGCCATAATGCAGGTGTGGAATCTTATTCTGTTGTTGAGACTAAGCCAGTTGGTAACATTAATAAGTGAACAGGTATCGGTATGATGATCGCATCCCAATATAAGCCGAAAAGCTTTGTTAAGGGTGAGATGGAGTCTAACCAGGGTTGAGGTGCTTGCCGACCCATATATCAGTAAGCCATAATCAAGCAGAGAGAGGACCAAGGAGGAGACAGCGAGCCTGAGGGCACCAGGGGTAAGGCAGTGTTTTAAGTGGTGCAAAAGCCCAAGCCTAACATTGAGGGCCTTAGATAGGTGGTGGATATGTGTATGATAGTAATGCCCTGTGTCCAAGGTAATGCCCAGGTATTTAAAGGAGTCCACTTGCTCCAGGGGTGTCTGATTTGATGTTAGCATTTGATGGCGAAGCCCCTTTCTGGTATTCTACAGGTGTGCGAATAGCATAACTTTGTTTTTTTTTATAGCTAAGAATAAGGCATTGTGCAGTGAACCAGCTTTCGGCACAGTTGAAAGAGGACTGGAGGGAGTGGTGAAGTTGAAGGGGGTCAGGGCTGGAGGAGAAGATGACAGCATTTTCCACGTATAATGATAGGTTGCCAGGGCAGGACTCAGGGAGGGAATTTAGGAAGAGGCTGAAAAGTAGAGGACCCAGTACAGAACACTGTGGGACACCAGAGAGGACAGGAGATTTCTTGGATAGTGCATTACCAATTTTGACCTGTTGAGTCTGGTTCAAGAGGTAGTCAGAGAACCATCCCAAGGCATCCCGAGAGAGACCCAGGTTGGTCAAAGTGGTTAGAAGAAGGGAGTGGTTGATGGTGTTGAATGCCTTTGTGAGGTCTATGAAGATCGCACCCGTGATGTGACCTTTGTCCAGCGCAGAGTGTATATGTGTGGTAAGTTTGAGAAGGGCAGTAGTAGTGCTGTGCCCTTTGCGGAAACCATGTTGTTATATTGTGTTGCTTTATTCACCATTTCCTCTAAAGTGTATTACAAGACTTGTGGCATAGCACCATGTAACAGAGTAGCACCATGTAGGAGCATGCAGCAACCTGATGTATTTTTGCTGGTAGTTGAGAAAGATTCTGGGAGCACACAATTTTTTGTATATTGTGCTTGTTTCACCTTTCCCTTTAAAGTGCATTACAATCAATGTGGATGGGTGACTGACACGTAGTGCAGTAACATATAGCAGTGGCAGTACATTACCACCATTTATTCATTTTTGTGTTTGGAAGAAAATTTCAACAAGTGAGAAATTTATATATTGTGTATACAGTACATGCTCCTTGCAGTTCAGTCTGCAGCTGGTTGTGGTGGGGGAGAGGGAGACTGTGACAGTCACTGGCTCAGGGAATGGGATGGGGGTGCAGGTTGGTGGGGCACTGCCTGTTGGGCTGGGGGAGTGGGGGTCCACTTGACTACCAGGGAACAATTATACAGTATATAATTATATGGGCTGGTCAGGGATAGGGATGGGGAGTTTGCTAGACCACCAGGAAATGACTATATTAATATTGAAGTATATCAGGGTGGGGGGGGTCTGCTAGAGCACCACAGAACCTATATTGTACTAATACGGGGATCTGGAGGGGGGTCTGCTAGACCAACATGGGATATTTGCATGAAACAGGGATTGGGCGAGTGGGCTGCTAGACCACAAGGGAATGCATTGTTATATTGCTGCATGGCCACCTATGGCTTGTGGAAACCTGTCCAGATGCACTCTGTGTTTGGCCATTGGTTACAGTTGCTGCAAGCTGTGGGACTTTGCTGCCTGGGCCCTACCGGATAGAGAATTGGGAGTAGGGTTTCTGGCACACAAGCAATCTGCACAAGCTGCCTTTGGTGCAGCTTGCACTGGGGTTTGAGACTCAGGCCCCATATGTTAACAAGAGTGCTTTACAACAAAAAATAGCAGTGAGAGTTAAGAGAATTATATGACATGAAATCTGCACCAATAATCCACACCAATAAAGAAAATATAGATCGAAAATATAATTTTTTTTTTAAGAAGAGAGAGTACTGAAACAGACATCAAGACAAGAAAGAATGGAGTGAAACAGTAAAAGAGAAAGACAGGAAAAGAGTTTCAGGTTTTTTTTTGATTTATGAAACATTTATTTTACATAAACAAAAAGGAGGGAAGAATGATCAAGGGCAGACAGGAAGGTGAATATGACAGAGAAAAGGACAGGGTGTAAAAGAGGCAGGACTGAGGACTGGAGCCAAAAAGACTGAAAAAAAGGGACGATAGAGTAAAATGTATTTTAAAGCCCATAACTAGGTGGAAACCAGACTGCCAAACTGGAACTTATTCATAGATTCATAGATTGGTACAAGTTCAAAAGGCAAGATGCCCATTTCTGAACTCGCCACCTGCTGATATCAGCGGTGGAAGTAAAACTTTATTACCCATGTATTCATCAAGTCTTTTAAACTGTTCTACATTTTCACTATTTATAATGTGTTGGTAGTGCATTCCAAATAGGAGGAATTCTCTGAGTGAAAAATGTCAGCCATTTGTTAGTTTTACATAGGGTTGATTTTAGTTTCAAATTATGTGATCTAGTAAAATTATTTGTAAAGTTTTTTCTAATCCAATAGAATTTAACAAGTAATCATTTTGGCATGCTTTATAAGTGTAAATTAGATCACCTCTTAAAATTCTGCAGTTCAAAGAGTATAGTTGTGATGTTTTTAAATCTGATACCATAATCTATTTCAGCCATTTTATCAATCCTTTTAGTTACTCTTCACTGTACTCTTTCTGTCATTTGCTGATAACCAATAGAGGTTGGGGAACAAAATGAAGCACAGTAATCTAAGTGAGGATGAACCAAGCTTGTATATAAGGGCAATACAGCTGAAGGTTTTCTACTTTTGATATGTCTCAAAATATTGCTTATAATCATGTGACATTTTTTAACAGTTTTATTAGTATGGTAATTAAATTTTAAATTATCTGCAATTGTTATACCCAAATTCTTTTCCTCTGTAGTGGTCATTAATTTTACATTTTATATTGAATATGTGTGCTTTTTGTTATTATTCTCCATATGCATAACTTTACATTTTGTAGGGTTGAATTTCATTTTATTTTTTACTGTCCAATTTGTTAAATTATTTAAATTATCTCGTAAAATTTTTGCTGATAAAGTGTTGTTCACAGTACAACCTATTTTACAGTCATCTGCATATTTACTTATCCAGACGTCTTTAGATGTTTGTATACTAGTAACCATTATATTAAAAAGTAAAGGCCTGAGGACAGAGCCTTGTGGTACACTACTGGTTACTAGACTCCAATTGGATTCATGACCACAAACAACCACCCTTTGATATCTATTTTGTAACCATGATGAGATCCAATTAATAAATTTATATCCAGATTTAAATTGTGTAGATGTTCAATCAAAATTTTATGTGAGACAGTGCCAAATGCCTTTTCAAAATCCAAAAATAGGATGTCCACCAGAAAGCCATTATCTAGTGCATTGCTAACTGGTTCAAAGAAACTAAGGAGACTTGTTAAGCATGACCTACCAGTGGAAAAACCATGCTGAGAAATATCTGTGCTACCAGAACCTTTAATATGTTCAGAAATATTAGAATGAATAAATTTTTCAATAATCTTGCTGATAAGTGAGGTTAAACTGATAGGCCTATAGTTAGTTATTATCTGTCTGTTACCACCTTTAAAAATGGGTGTGATGTTCACCACTTTCCAGGATTGAGGAACCCTTCCTTGATTTATAGTCATATTGAATAAATAAGTTAGTGGACCAGAAAGTTCTTTAGATACTTCTTTTACAAATTTGGGGTGGAGGTATTACATTTAATTTTGTTAATGGCTTCTACTATATCCTGTTCTGAAAAGAATTATATGACATCCGATGTGTGTTGTGTATCCGAAGGTATTAAGTTGAAATTATTAAATATACTTGTGAAATATTGATTAAATTCTGTAGCCATATCTTTTTCACTAGTGATTATTTTGTCATCTAATTGTAATGGTCCAATCCCAGTGTGAGTTTGTTTTATTGAACCAATATAATTATAAAACTTTTTCTTATTATCTTTAATGTTTTTGCTAAATTTATCTCTAAGTTTTGTTTTGATTTTTTAATCATTTGTTTATTTGTCCTAGCAAGTTTTTTGAACTTACACCAATCAGAGGCATTTTTTGACTTACTGTATTTGTTATAGGCATGATGCTTCCTTTTTTTGATATGCTTTAAATCTTTAGTCCACCACAAAGGTATTCTTTGTTTGTTATTATTGTTATATTTTACTCTGTCAGGCACCCAGGTGTTTAAATAGTAATCTATTTTACCTTTTATTTTTTCTGCACACATGTTCAATCTCAAGATTATTTAGGTCATTAGACCAATTCCATGAAGTCAATAATTTTTTTTATATTATTATAATCTGCTTTATAATAATTTTTAAACTTACTTATCCCTTTGTTGCATTTACATGTCTTATGAAATCACATGTGAACATGTTATGGTCACTATTACCCAAGGGTGGCAAAATGATGGGAATTGAAAGGAGGTCAGCATTATTTGTAAAAACAAGGTCAAGTATATTATTATTCCTGGTAGGAATAGTCACTAGTTGGTCCAAACCATGTTTAAGGGTGGTTTCAAGAAACTGTTGTTCAATGTTACTGTTAGTTTTGAATGTTTCCCAGTTTTTATGGGGGAAGTTAAAGTCTCCAAGAATTATTAAGCCACCATTAACCACAGTATTGTTTAACTGTTTTAGGAAAACTAAATGTTCATCAGGATTCAAGCTAGGTGATCTATAACAAAGGCCTACAGTTAAGGTTTCATAACCTAGTTCAATTTTAGCCCAAAGTATCTCAACTGCAGAATCTTCATTTGCTATCTCATGACAGTTAAATTTGTTAGCTATATAGATTGCTAGACCTCCGTCCTTAACATTCTGTCTATTTTTTAAGAATGTTGTGTAACCAGAGATGCCAGTGTTCCAGTCATTATCTGTAAACCATGTTTCAGTAACACAACAGATGTCCACCTCTTTGTTTACCAGAATGTATTTTAGTTCATTAAGTTTATTTGTTAGACTGCAAGCATTAGTCAATAGAATTTTAAATCCCTTATCTGTTTTTTCATTATCCTTAATCTCATTAAATTCACATTCTTCTGATTAGATGGACTTTTTTGATTTGTTAAACTAAATTTTGAATTCCTCTTTCGTTTTCTTTTTTTAAGTTTTAAATGTTTATAAGATACAATATTGTAATTTACACTCCACTCACAACTTGGGGAGTTTTTTTGATAGATGATACATTTTTTATAACAAAATCAGCCTCCCCCCACCTCTTAGTTTAAAGCTGCATCTATTGAATTATTGAACTGTTGACTAAGGAATTGTGATCCCATTTTATTGAGCTGCGGTCCGTCAGGACTAAACATTTCATGCTTTTCACTATAATCTTCCCAGTGTGTTATACAATTAATATTCTGCTTTAGGAACCACTGTCTAAGCCAATTATTAACTTCTTTTAGTGTACAGTTTTGTCTGTAACTTGCTCTTGGGATTGGGAGTATCTTGGAAAAAAAGATATTGCAGTCAAGATCTGCAAGTGTATTTGCTAAATTAACAAATTCCTGCTTAATTTGATGAGAATTTTGATGAAATACATTATTGGCTCCTGCTTGAATAATCACCAATTTTCTAGTATTGTTTTGACATACTTTATTGTTAACCATTTTTGAAATGTCTGATATTTTAGCACCCTTAAAACAAGAAAGGGTTCTATGCGCTTTGTCCTTTTCAGAAATTGCTCTGTCTAATCTCTTAATAATAGAGTCACTGAGTACATATATTTCTGTTTCTCTGGGCAGTGTAACCTCAGATTCCATATTTTGGTCAATCTTCTGGCTTTCTATAGAAGTTGTATCAAATATTATTAGGGGTTGATCTGGAATCAGTTTCTGTTCCGTACCCATTGAATGAGATTCAACATTTAGAAGAATAGGTGTATCATACGAACATATTAACATACTAATTGCCAGCAGATTTGGCCTAACGGTCTATTGAGTCTGCTTGAACCTCAGATCCCTAGTTGGATGCTGAGGCCCTCCCCCCCTTGTGTTCCAGAAACCCCTATCATCCATCCCCACCCCCCTGGGCCAGGTCATCATCTGATACATCCACTTTCTGTGTCTGTCCCACCCTCTCTTGAAGCCCTCCACTGTGGATCTCTGAAACAGTTCACCAGGCAGTGCATTCCAAGGATCCACCACCCTCTCAGTGAAAAACCTCCTCCTCTTCCCCCCTCACCCTTCCACCTTCCAACTTCAAACCATGCCCTCTGGTGATACCGCCCTGCTTTAGTCTAAAGATACCCTCCATTTTTACCCTATTTATTCCCTTGAGGTACTTGAAGACCTCAATCATGTCCCCCTGTCTTTTCTCTCCTCCAATGAAAACACGCAGAGCTCCTCAAGTCTGTCCTCATATGTATCAGAGATAATATCCTCACTTTGAGAAGCAGATATACCCATTGTCCCTTCTTAGGGGATATCTAAATGTAAAAGATCAAATGAATTTGTGATATCAAGATTGAATTGCTTAGTTTTCCTTCCCTCTTTTTTCTTAGGATGTTTTAGATGTTGAACTTGGTACCAGATATCCTCCGGATCAGTGATTTCATCTTCTTCCCTAAACTTTTCTTTTATTTAAAGGAGTGTTATTCACAGGGACAAGGGCTTCTGGTGTTTTTGTATTAGTTTGTAATTGAATGTGAAAATGGTCAGCCATATCCACCTGACTTTGTTCAATTTCACTGAGCCTATTATTAAACTGGGCCAGTAGTGCTGCCATATCTTTATTATCAATACATTCGATAAATGTAAAAGGATTGTTTAATGGTAATTCTGAAGCAATCATATACATGTTACATGATTTGCAGAGTATGGCTTTTCCTCCATTCACTATCTGAATAAATGTTTCCATAATGTTATATAATATAATTATTTCAAACAGAAAATAGAGTGAATTAAATTAAATACTCCGGGCTGTACGCAGCATATTCTGTGCTTAGACGATAGACTATTTTATTTGTCAATAACAAAGGTTTAATACTTGATCATGACCCAAATTTATGGTCACAGAAGTTCTCGCTTCATACACTACACCTTTCAGGTATTATGAATATACACCAAGAAAGATGTCTTAGAAAATAGCAATAAGTGATAAATCTGTATGTATTAAAAACATAATGCCCCAGTAACAGATGCTGCTCCCTAATTCTAAGATTCAAAACACTGCTGATAGTTCAGGCAAAGGTTTCTCTTTTTAGAGAAGTTAACACTGCAGTGAAAAATACAGGGTTACTTGTTATGGCCTCAATTATTACCTGTCAACAGATACAGTAGCACTTAGGAGCAAGGTAGACACTGTATGTGGAATAGAAAATGTTTAAGGACATGGACTTCCACTCTGCCTCTTCTTTCACTCTTTCATGCTAAACACGCAAAACACACATGAGGACATGTGTCTTTGCACACATCTTCACGTGCAATGAGCATGCCCTGCCCAAGCTTGCCCTGCTCGCTGGAGTGTAGATTTATATAGCAGCCCCACCCATAAGTGCTATCAGCTGCTCTCTGAAAATCCTAACACTTTAAGTGCCAGTAGTTTAATTAGTGGATTTCAAGCACCACAGAGCTACTCCTGCAAGAAAGGTGCAAAGCACCCTATTAGTTCTATAAAATATTGTAATCCTGCAAATGCATGCCCTCAATTACAACTTACTAGTTCCAGTATTTTTTGGAGGATTTCTTCCATTGAAGAAACTCAGAGGCAGATTTGATGCTTGCTGTTTGTGTTGGTGCCGGTGCTGCTGATGCTGTCCCCTGCCCTTTGCTACACTGTGACCATTGTTGATGGACTGTGTGCTGTCCCCTCAGTGGCACAGAAGGTCCACCAGCACCACCACTTGCCACCTCATGCGTATGGCCTCCTACAGGATCAAGTGTTGGATCTTTAAATGTGTACATTTTCCACCATTGCCTAGATGGCCTCCCTTTTTCCCCTAACTGACTAGTATGTGCCAAATAGATTGCACTTGACCAGACTGTCATCATTGTCGTCAAGCATGAAAACTCCTGAAACCAGGGAAGACCTGGGCTGTTTCACACATGGTGGCACTGAGGAGCTAGAAGATAATGAATGTGGCTCCTTAGAGTGACAACCAGTAGTGGTGGTGTTACTACAGGGGGATCAGGAATTCATGTTGCTGCTTTGCAGTTGGGATATGCTGCTGCGGAACTAAGAGAACCTGTGTCTGTTGCTACACTGGTGCTGGGGGTTCAGGCTGCTGCTTCAGAGATTGGGGAACTGGTTGCTGCTGCTGCAGTGGGCCAGGGGTTGCTCCTGCTGATGCACATGGGGCTACTGTGGTGCAGCAGTGGCTGCTGGATCACCCCAGGGCACTGTACAGCACAGACATGTGTGACCATGGTGAGTCTTCATGCAACCCCCAGACTCCATCCTTAATAATACTTAAGAGTAGAAAGAGAAACCTAGAAAGCGAGAGATTAGAAAAATAAGATATAAAAACATTGGAAAAAAAGAGAAAATAGACCTCTCTAATAACTAAAAAAATAGGCAAAATATATAAGAAACAGAGACTGAATTAATACAAAGAAGACAATTCGATAAGAATGAAAAAAGAATTAGAAGAAATGTTAACGTAGTGAAAAATAGGTTAGGATACTGCTATTTTATTCACTGAAAGTTGTCAGGCTCCACCTGAGCCTTCAAATGGCTGTATCTCTTATACTTGTTATGAATTAACTTTGTACATTCTGCCTGCCAGTTGTCTTTATCTGCCTATAATCAACTATGTGTAATTTGTATACACTGTCTTACATAGACCAGTTTTGTTCTAGTGTCCCAGGTCATGCCTGAAAATAGGTATTTGATTATCTGGTGCACCTACCTGGCAAATACAAATTTAATAAATAATACTTTCCTTCACTGATTAACTAAAACTGCAAAGCCAATAGTGAAGCAGTAATACTGTATAGAGTTTTACCATGTGACACACAGAACTTCTTTCATGTGACCTTGAGACACTTATTTACCAGCAACCTCATTTTAACCAAACTTCACCCAAACGTATCCCAAGGGTGAAATTATAGACCAAGTTGCAAAAGGCACATTTCATACTAAATAGTAAAATTCATGAATGGATCTATGAAAGCAAAGTTGGCGAATACGCCTAAATATCGCTGGTGAATTAAGACATTGCGGCATCTCTACTCACGGTTCTATATGAATTTCTTGTTATGGCTGACAGTTTCTTCTTCTGTAAGGTAAAGCAACTTAATCAGTGTCATTATTCCTGAAAGTCCCTGATAATACCATGTGCTGCTAGGTTACAGAGGACATATTACATTCCTATAGAGTTCTAGTTTTAATTTCATTCTTAAAGTCTGTTAAGGCATGGGGGGGGGGTAATGATCAAATAGGCATGGGTACCCATATCCACAAACAGTGATGCAGATATATCACCAATTTGCATTGATTCTGAGAGGAAAAAGACACTGTCCGGAGGTTGACTGGTACACAGTCCCTTCCCAAATTGGCAGTAGGTGCAACTGGTTCCTCATTCTCCCCACACTGAGACCTTAACTTGAGGATGCTGGAATTAGAGAGGTGCAGGGGAAGACCTATCGCTTCTCACCCTGTCAAACAGTTAAACATCCTGGGAGCACAGTGGTATTAGGGAATTAAAAATATCCTATCTCATACTATATAAATGTAGTCTAAATGCCCTCTTCATGCCATGGATACCTTTTAATGTTCTCTTTGATGTTTCCAAAATCACATCCTTTTTTTTCCTGTTAATCATTTTATTGAAAACTTTCAGGTAAAACATAAAACATGATAAACTTCTTACAAATGGTGTGAGAAATAGGAGTGAACTGCAATATGGCACGAGAAATAACAAGGCAGTATACAACAGTCAAATAGGAGAGTACATTTAGACACAATAAGCAGTAGAACACCTGTAGAGATACAGTTCTAACAGAGACTGTAGAATAGATTGAACATAGGTTTGGTCACTGCTGAATATAGTAGTAATACCCAGCATGAGTCACACTTACTGGGTCCAGGAACATAGCATGGGTAGAGAAGATATGCCTTTAGTGGAACATGAAAAAGGCAGCACTCTCAGATTTGGTGCAATTACTGCTCTGCCAGGGGGACAAGGGATTGTGTGCCATGCTCAGGGTGGTGGCAAAGTTTGGAAAATAAGTAGGGTCCCAAATCCTCTCATATTGCTGAAATGTGTCCGCAAATCTGTGACATAGTTTCTTCAGAGATGCTATCTCATCCACCACCAACAGCCACTTAGATACTGAGTGGATATTGGTGGACTACCACTGACATAAGAGAAGCCACTTGGCAACAGTGCTGACACAGACTGTCCACTTGAGGGTAGGGAACTGTGTCAGTATGAAGATTCTATGTCTGCCCAGCAAGAACAGCAAGGAATCTAATGGGGTGTCTTCCCCATGATGATACAACATGGTTTTCTAATCCCATACAGTAACAGAACAGGATAATAACAGGACACTCATATATTATGTACGAGAGATGGATCCCTTGTTGGGAGCAACACCCTCACTTATCATCTGCTATTAAGCCTATTTTTTTTAAGTACTACAAGGGAACAGTACCACCGAAGAAGGATCTTATTCTGTATCAAATCACTGCAGCTGTCTTGGCAGGCTGTGTGTGCTCATTGTGGCTCTCAGTCCACTCCACTTCATGAATATGAATGCTAAGCTCTTTTTCCAACACCATTTTGGCAGGTACAGATTGGTTTAGAAGGGCATTGCAGAGTGTTCTTTAGACTGTGCTGGCTCTGCCCCAGGGCATGTGATTCACTCTGGTTATCATTACCCCATAGGGTCTTCCACTATCCTTGAAGCAGTGGGTAGCTTGGTGGTAACTGAACTCCTAATCTGGAGATATGTCCAAAAATCTTGTTTCAGGATATCATACTTTTGCTGTAGGGTTGAGATGTTCTCAATATGACCTTTACTCAGGGTAAGCAGGACTTGCATCAGGAGGATCCTACGTTGTGCACAAGTATACCTAAGAGGGGAGGACTGCCCTATTTGGATGCTGTCATTACCCTATAGAGGTCAAGAAGGGGAGGGAATGGGGTATATCTTAAGTCTCTATGTAGTGGCCTACACTTGACTGTGGAGCCTAGTATAACGGGGTTGTCCTTTAGATAACCAGGGAGTCAATATACAGAAATGCTGCAGCCACTGTAGTCTGGCTGACATCCTGCATGATTAGTAACCATAGAGGCAAGTCCTGAGCTGCCGGAGAGAACCAGTTTAGAGTATGAGTGGTGTTAAAGGCTAGATGGTATCCTCGGAACCATTGTAGACCCCAGCCCCCCAGAACTAGAGGTTATCCAACTTGGTCCTACTAAACCTGGTGCCCTTACCTCCCCAGAGAAAGTTGCCAACAAGTTTATCAGCCTTTTGGGACCAGGTCAGGGTGATATGTACTCGCAGATGGGAGAGGAGGTTATGATCTTTGGTGCATAGATAATTTTAAAAGTGCCAGTTTTGATAGCCAGACATAGATTAAGCAGTTTTCACCAGGCTAGTTCAATTTTAGCAGTCTCCAGTGCTGGATACATATTTAACTGGATCATTCTGGATATGGACGAGTGAATGATGACACCTAGATACATAATCCCGTTTGGTATCTATTTGAGCCCTTTGGTCTGAAAGGAAGCTGCCTAAGCCGAGGGACATAATAAAAGGACATTTGTTTTGTCCTGGATCATGTGTAAACCATTAAGCTCAGTAAATCTATGAAGGAGTTGAAGGAGAGGGGTCCAGAACTGTGTTGTCTCTCCTGCTGGAGGATTAAGAGACTATCTGCATAAAGCAGAGTGTAGTACTCCTTACATCACTAATTCCCTTTCCCCCTGTCCAGAATCTTCAACTTATTGCTGAGATACACCCATTTCCTGGAGAAATGGAAGTCCACACTGGTCACACATGTATTCAAAAATGGTGATCATTGCAATATGTCCAATTACAGATCCATCTCTTGCCTCTCCCCACTGTGTAAGGTCCTGGAGAGAATTGTGTCAGAGCAGTTAGTCACATACCTAGAAAGGTATGAACTTCAATGTGCCCAACAGCATGGTTTTAAGAAACTCCAAGGCACCAGTACAACTTTGGTACAATACAACAATTACACGTATGAGGCCTTAGATGATGACTGTATGGTGGGAGCCATTTACAGTGACCTAACAAAGGCTTTTTATTTGATCATCTAGCAGCTGCTTCTTGATATGCTCCCTGCCGAGAGTCTGTCTACAGACTCAGTAGCCAAGTTCCAAAGTTATCCATCTGAGCACACACAGAGGGTATAAAATTGATGGCTCCCTATCACATCCAAAAAGTATCCATAGGTGTGCCACAGGGATCTATTCTGGACCCTTTCTTCTTTGGCCTTGTCTGTCGGTCAGCTCATGTTCTCCCCTATGCAGACAATGCTGTCACCCATGCTAAGAACAACAACCTTAGCATTTTCACCTCTACTCTCCAGGAAAACTTTCAGTTCTTAGAAAAATGGTTTTCTAGTAATAACCTAGTCCACAACTACAAAAAATCAAAACCCATGATTTTTATCAGCAATTACATGAAAAGAAAGATCTCCCCTTGTCATCCTCAATAACAAAGGTCAAATGCTGGAACAATGGGGAACAGGTAGAGGCATTCAGATATCTCGGGATAGTGCTGGGTGACACTCTATCCTTCGCCCCCCCATGTGGACAATCTGATGTCTTCAGTAAATAGAAGACTGGGTGCCCTATTCAGATACTGCAGAAACTAGGTGACTGATTATGTTCAGCTCCATCCTGTCCCTTGTGGGCTACGGACTACCTATTTATGTAGCTGCCTGTTACTCTGTATTAAACAGGGTTGGGGTTAAATGTAATACGGCTTGCTGCTTTGTGTTAGGGGCTGGCGAGTGCACCCAGAGCTGTAACCTTTATTCACTAACCAACTGGCTACCCTTCCAAGTAGAATAACGTTTCAAACTTGTTTACTAGATAAGAAAGTACTGATGGGCCTAATATCCCCTGTGCTAAAAAACTGTTTCCAGCTACTGTCTATCCATTATAGCACAACAAGCATGGCCAAGAATGCCCTTGAACTTCCTTTCCACAGAACACAACCGGGTAAGTGCTTCTTTGCCACTAGGACTGCAGGCTGGCTAAATGAACTGCCAGCCGTAATCCATGTTGAACCTCCCAAGGTTTGCCAAGTTCAAAAAATCCTATTGGGCTGCTGCTGATATTAGTTGCACCTCTTTTTACATTAAATGATCTGCTGCATATGTGAGTACTGTGTCCTGCCTTCAGTCCATTGCAATGGGTGCTGTTTTACTTTCTTTGTGTGGACTAGAAGCTCAGTGCAGTTGCAATGTGTCATGAAACTGGTCTTATTCATCACTGCTGTGCTCTGCTGTCTCTCGAGCAGCCTGCTGCTGGAACCTTTTTTTATTCAATCAGCTTTGCACTTGCGCAACTTAAATGCTTCTTTTTCAGGGCTGTGGGTGGAGCCAACTGCTGTTTTGGGATCGATCATACTTTACAAAATGTCCGATCATGAACTTTCCATTGAACTTTGGAAATATCCTTCCAAAAGTCCAATGGAGCTTGAAATCTCCACCATGATCAGCTGCTACAGATTAACAGATGCACTATTTTGGTTGTTACTTCTGCATTCCAGGCAAGAACAGAGCATGCACAACTCGTACGCATGCACAGTTCTGCTGGTGTTGTCATGTTGTGAATGGCAAATTGCTATTTACTACAACTACGCATACGCACGTGCCATGCATACACAGTTGTATCACCACTGCCAGCACCAGCAACAAAGAAAACCCTCCTGCACCCCCTCCCACTGCTGCGGTCCTCCCTGCTCCCTCCATTTCTGTGACTGCACCAACAGTGGTGTCCCCAATCCCCATTTTGGCATTATGTAACTCCCCCACAACTCATATGGTACAATGGGAGCTGACCTCAGTATGCCCAAATAGTATTTGTTTCCACCACGCTGACATCGGGGTGCCCATCCCTGTGCCCACATTATGTGCCCCCAACTCATGTGGTAAACTGGGAGCCCACCTCAGTGTGCCCAAATGTATGTTTTTTCTTTTTCCCCTGCTAACATCGGGTGCCCAATCTCCATGTCAGCATCATGTACCCAACCACCCCAACTCTTGTGGCACCCTGGGAGCCAAATGTATGTTTTGTTTCCTTAAATAAAGAAAACCGTCCTCCGATGAGTGTTTTTTAACCTGTAAAAAAAAATGATCCCTTGTCATCCCCCAGTCCTCCCTCCCCATCCCCACCCTCCCACTTAGCACACACCTCCCACACACACCCCTCACCCCATAATGTCCTCTGGAGGTCAGTGCTGTCATCTTCTCTGGACTGGGACATGTCTGCACTCTTCAAAGCTGAACCGCAAACTGAAGAATCAAAGGTAAGTGTGCTATAATATCATTCAATGGGGTAATCAACTTATCTTGAACATGAGCCATTTATTTTGGCTTTTAGTTTTCAACATGAGGTTCTTGGGACCCCATCTTATGAAAACTGCCACTGTCATTTTCGTTACTCAGTCCCAAAAGGTGATTTTGACATCACTGTGTGAAATCACCTTTTGGGACTAGTTAATAAAATGACAGTGCCACTGTTCATGAGGTGGGATTCCAAAAACCTCATGTTGCAAATTTGGTGAAAAAACTCCAATAACTGACTGTTACGAGCGTGCATTGCACAGTTTCTATGCACGCTCCTAACTTTGTCAATGTTTTAATATTTTCACTCCAGATTTTCAACATTGCCATTTTTGCACACCTCCTTTCTAAAAGTATAGTTGTCATTTTCCACATCCTGCCCCAAACATGTTTTCGCACCTGTGGCACAGAATTGTGCAGTTGCTCGGCAAAATTACCTTTTGGAACAAGTGAACGAAATGACACTGGCACGTTTCATGAGGAACAGTCCCAAAAAGGCCATGTTGAAAATTTGGCGCAACACCTCCAAAAAATGGCCACGTTATACCCAGGCGTTCAATAATTTCTATGCACACGTGTAACTTTGGTTATTTGGCAGCTCATCACAGCCCTATCAGCTCTGGCAAGAACTTGTTTGTTTGGACAAGCTTTCCCTCTGGAATGTATTCATTCAACCCAAACTCTGACTTAATAGTAACATCTACTGTAATTTTATTGTAACATTTGTTTTAAAACTTGTATCTCTGATGTGGAACCTCTGTACAAAAGAAACTGTGCTCAAAGGTGCCATCTGAATCTTCTGATAAATAAGTAATCCCCTGGAGAGCGGGGTGATGGTAGATAGCAATGGCCAGGGCTTAAATGGCTAGAACAAATAATAGTAGGGAAAAGGGGCAGCCCTATCTTGTACCCCTTTGCAGTGTGAATGGTACAGAACATAGGCCATTAGTGAGAACAGAGGCTGACAGGGTGTTGTAGAGCAACTGGACCAATCTCAAGAAGTTAGCTCTGAAACCCATGTGTGATGCATGTGTCAGAGGTAGGTCAACTCAACTGAGTCGAAAACCTTTTTGAAATCAACTGCAGTGCCCATGGCTGGAGCAGGAGTTTTCTTGGCAGAATGCATGAGGTGAAGGAGAGTGTGAAGATTATCAGAGTTCTGTCTCCCCCTGAAGAAGCCTGCCTGGGCTGGATGGATGACCCCCTGGAGAACCAATCTGAATCTTAAGGCTAGGACCTTGGCCAGTATGTTGGTGTCCTCATTTAAGAGGAAAGTTGGTCTATATTGCCAGGCAGGGAAGAATCCTTCCCTTTCTTGGGCAGTACTGTGATAAGAGCCAGATTCTCAACTCAGTGGGGGAGACCTGAGGAATGGAGAGATTAGTAAACAATGAGTCAATTTTCTCTACTATATCAGTGCTCTCGGAGGCATACAGAACCTTGTAAGATGATTTCATAATGTTATTAAGGGAAGTAGCATCTGAATGTATTTTACCCTTGTCATCACAGAGACCAGCGATATGGTTTTCAGCCTGTCTCTTGCTAATTCTATAGATGAGGACTCTTCCAGAATCCCCCCACACACACTTCCCAGTACCTGTACTTCAAGTAGAACAAGATCAGTTTGGCCTTTCTGGTGAGTAGTTCATTTAAGCACACCCTTAGATTTGGGAGGTGGGTTCATGTTTCTTTGGAGGGAGGAGTCTGCTGTTTATATTCATTTCTGACTACGAGCAGATCTGCTTCCAAAGAATGAAGTTTCATCTCCCTTTGCCTGTGCCTATGTGTGGCAAAGCTGATTATTTAGCCCCTCATAATGGCTTTTGTGCACTTTCCACATCACTGCATGTGAGGTTTCCCCAGTTTGATTGGTGAGCATGAAGGCTATAGTTTCCTCTCTGGCCCAGGCTGCAAAGTTGGGATCCCAGAGTAATAGAGGGTCCTGGTGCCAATTCCATGATTTGGGGACTTAGCATCTCCACATCACTGTAAGGACTTCGGGACGTGGTCAGATATGATGATGGAGAAGATGTTGGTAGAGATTACATTGTGGGTCAGCTCCTGGGAATCCATCACAAAAGTATGGGAACACACAGTTTAGCCTATAATAATAAAAAAAAAGTTTCCTACACAGCATCCAAACAGGCATCGGTGAGCAGTGGGATCCTTCACAGATGCAACAAATGCAGCCACCCATGTGGAACAGCGGGACGGAGTCTCAAAAAAGAACTGGGGTTACCTAGACAATACCTATGCCCCCTCATGAGACTACCAACTGTGGTGAGTGAGGGAAGCAGTATTACATCCCATAAGAATTGTCATACACACAGGAACCCAAAGCACCTTACCTGCTAGGGTGTTTTGTACGAGCACATCACCATGCCCACTGCCCAGCAGTACAACACATTCAAATCAGAGGCCTATTTTTACAGTATTCCTACACATTTCCCCTGTGACCCAAAATGTAAGCACTAAATAATGCAGCTGCATGCCACCCCCCCCATGAATCTGCACCCTTACTACTTAAAAGGGCAATGACAGTGGTGAAATATGCCCACAGAAATAAGAGAGTCAGTATTATTCAGTTCAGGCAGAAGACATGATAGGATTAACAGTTCCAAGTGAAGCTGCTGTAAAAGGGAGTGTGGTTCATTTGCATGCATGTCTTGATAGGGTTGGCGGGTGGACATGAGTTTGTAGCCCCTAAAGACCTACAAAGGCCTCACGTGAAGATAAAGGAGCTGGTTGATACGCAGTGCTGGGAGACCTCATGAGGAGTTGTTGAGACAGAGGGAAGTTGCTGGGAAGGCTCTGCTGGCTCATGGACCTCCTCAGGCCTGAGTGATTCACTGGCAGGAAAGCCTGGTAACCCCTGCGACCAGGCTAACAGCATCCGCCTAAGATTTGGGCCTAGAATTGGGGTCCTTGATATCTGATGGCTTCAATGAGAGGGAAGCAGCAGGCTGGACTTATAAATCATCTTTCAGCAATGGAGCACAGCAGTTCCCATTAGAGGTGAGTCTGATACCAAAGAGTTAGTTGAACCATCGCTCCTGCTCCAAATGCGATTTCTTGGTCTGTCAGCCCAGTTTTTTTTTTTGGCAGCTGATTTTTTTCTTTTTGGTTTAACAGTCAAGTATCAAGGATCCAGGTCAGATGGTAGAGGGGGAAGTGGTGGGCTGCAGCTGTGGCAGAGCAGGGCACTGTTGGTTGAAGCCAGGGTAGTGTCTACGGCACCGGCAGAGGCTTTGTACAATTGTAAGCAGCCCCTGAGCTTGTGGGCAGCAAGTCCACATTTTGGCCACATATGCTTCAGCTGCTTCAGGGTCCTCTAGGGGTTGTGATACCCCATTTCTGGTGATGAAGACAGATGTGGGATATTGGAGAGTGTATTGAATCAGAGCTCCATAAGAGCTTTCGTGTTTGGGGTGTAAGTCTTGCATTTGTTTGAAAGATCTATATAGAAGTCTGGGCGAATAAATATCAGGTGCCCCCTTCAGTTCAGTTCCACCTGTTGTTTGGCCCAAGTGAAGATGTTCTTCTGACCAGTATGCCATAGAAAGCAGGCAAGGAAGGGATGAGGGTGGTTTCCTTGTTTTTGCACTGGGGGAAGGGAGCAGTGTCCATCTCAATGATAGCATGACAGTCCTGTTTGAAAAGTTCCTGTAGAGCTTTTTGCAGGAAAGAGATACAGTAGGATGCTTGCCCTCACATCCCTCAGGTAATCCTACAAAATGGAGGTTGTTCCTCTGATTCCTATTCTCCAGATCATCTACTTTGTCCCTCAGGAGCCTGATTACCCTGTCTTGATCATGGAGGTGGACTAGTGGTCTATCAGAGTTGTCTTCCATAAGGGATATTCTCTATTCAGCCATGTTTAAATGATCTCTTATTTGGATAATGTCAGAGTTAGTCCTTTGAGTAGCTTTTTCAAGTTTGTTGATTTGGCCCATAAGCACTTCAAACATCACTTTGATCTCCAACAGAGTTGATGCTGAGGTGCTGCTGCCAATGTGTTCCATCCTGCCAGTCTGTAAGGGCACTACTGAGGGCACAGTTTTCACTTGATGTTATCTCCTGTTGTTTTGGTCAGATTTGAAAGCTGTTTGCACCAAGATTTAGCTGCTCAGAACTCTGACAAGCTGATCAAGAAGGCAGGCTGGTAAATCACTAAAAACTGGGCAGTTTCACTCATATTCTGCTGAGGGCTCTGAGAGCTAAACAAACTAAGCTGCCATCTTCTGATCACATCTTAAAACTGTTCTATCCCATTCTTGGTCAGTGGTGTTTTATGGTTGTGGTACAATTTCCAAGCCCCAAAATGGCACAGTGGCTGGTAAATGTCCCGTAGCCTTGAGGCAGTATAGCGCAGTGGTTTAAGGCTCTGAGCTGCAAATCTGGTACATCCAGCAGACCAGACCTGGGTTTGAACCCCACAACTTCCACTTGCATACTGTGTGACCCTGAGCAAGTCACTTAATGTCCCTGTGCTCCCAGGCTGCACCTGTAAAAAAGCTTTCAGCTTAGTGTGCTAGTCCTGTTTAAATAACTTACAAACAAAAAAAATGGCTCACTAGCAAGGACTTTTCTTCTGACCTCCATATATTGATCTTATGTTTGAAGATCTGGTTCATAGGTTTCTTGCTGTCTTTCCAATATACATTTTATCTCAACAGTACATCAAAACATAGTGGGCTGGATATTCAAACTGCGCCATTCTGTGGCGCAAGCCCTTGCGCTGCTCAAATAAGTTGCGCTGGGGTGTGGCCGGGGCGATATTCAACGGAGTTGCTCTATTGAGCAACTCCTTTGAATATCACCCCCCGGCCACAGCCACTGTGCATGATGCAGTGGAACTTGCGCCACCGCAAGTGATCAGAGTGGAGTATTCAAGATGCGGTGGAGCAAGTTCCATTGCGCCATGCGCAAATTCCCGGTATTCAAAAGGTGACATGTAAATGGGGCCATAATTCATGCAAGGCACAGGGGGGCCATTTGCATCTATTTATGGCCCCATTTGCATGCCATTAGCATGCAAGTGGGCCAATCCTCGACGACTTGCGCCTGGCGCCCTGCCAGGCAGCAGCCGTCAGGGACCAACGCCCCCTGCAGCCCTATTGCAGGCATGTAGTAAATCCCCCCTCCCCCCGACTGGCCCAATCGTGGGCAAACCCATAGGAATACCCCCAATAGCCCGATCGCGGGCAAACCACTAGGAACCCCCCAACCCCCATTAGCCCGATCAAGGGCAGAACAGAGCTCAACCCCCAAGAACAAGATCCCTGGGGTCCAGTGGACCACAAAGCCTGATTGTGGGCATTATAGTCCACCCCCAAGGTCCAAGTACCCTGGTGATCTAGTGGCCCCCACCCACCCACCCACGGAGCCCCACCACCCCGTCCCTCCGTCAGCGGCGGGTGGCAGCACCCCACCACCTGCCACCCCGCCCGCCGCCAACTCACTGCTCGGTAGGACTACGCGCCCATTGGTGCAGAGCAAGAGCCAATGGGTGTGCAGACCATACTGTACAAGGCAGTGCCAGATATGTGAATGAATGAATTCTGCCTGCCACCTGCCGGGAACGGGGTGGTGGGCTCCATGGGTGGGTGGGGTGGGGGCCACTAGATCACCAGGGTACTTGGACCTTGGGGTGGACTATAATGCCCGTGGATTGGGCCAGTCGGAGGGAGGGGATTCCTACGGGTTTGCCTAAGTGATCAGACCAGTCAGGGGAGAGAGGGGTTACTATTATGCCTGTGATTGGGCTGCAGGGTGGGCACAGGGAGGAAGTGGAGGGCCACCCACAGGTGGCAGCTGCTGTGTTTCACCCTGCAATGCGGCAGCTCACCTGTGGGTGGCCCTCAACTTACTCCTTTCTTTTTTTGCTCATAGTTGTGCAGGCACAGGTTGGGGGTTGCGCCTGCACAACTCTGCACAGCCCAGCTGAATATCGGGCTGTGCAGTTTATGCATGGTTCCTCCCCCTCCAGTTGAGCATGCCTTCATTAGCATTGCACTGTTGCTCAGCTTGACTTGGGGGGCGCAATTGCCTCCTGCTGAATATGGCAGAACGGCACAATTTCGGACTTGTGCAGGCGCAACCCTATTGCGCATGGCGCAACCCTTTTGAATATCTAGCCTAGAGTATATAATGTGTGCATTTACATGTTCTATGGGGTTTTGCTGGGTGCTGTTTTTGGTTATGTGGATTAAGATTTTATTTTTACTGGTGCTGTTACATGGACTGCATCTTCCTCATGGAAAACAACCTATCCTGAGTAGTCCCAATAAAAGATGCATTCATTGTGACTATTCAATCCTGTAGCTGTCAGTGTGCACAAGTCTGTCTTTCAGTGTAGGGGTCTTTTTTATTAGCCACCACGGGTCAGTATTTGAATATACATTTATGACCCTTATCTGCTTGTAATATTCTCCAGCTAGTGTCATGTATCCTCTTGGGGTCTCCTGTATACGCTGCATTCTGAGTAGAAAATATGGTTCTAGCTTGCATTGTTGTTCTGCTGTTGCTACATTGTAGCAGGAAAGCTGCTGTCTCCATATTCTGGACCCTTTGATGCACGTGTTGTAAAGTTGTGTAATTGCATCCTCTTGCTTTGAACATATCACTCATCCTGAATTCTGAAGAGAAATGCTCCTCTGTGCTGCAGTACCTCCTGATTCTGGTGAATTGTGAATAAAGTATGCTCTTCCTCAATGCTGTGGGGTGGAAGCAACAGTATGATAGTGAAATATTTCTAGCAGTTGGTTTTCTGTAATTTGTAGTTTCTAATCTATCTCTACTTTAATATACTGATGAGTCTATAAATGCTATTGACATGCAATGATGCTTCAAAGTGAATTGTATACATTAGGAACATGAATTGACATATCCACTGAATTCCATGAACTGATTGTCTGTGCCAGTCCATAGAAAGAATACATTGCCAATATATCTACTCTACTATTTCACATTTTGCAGATAATTGGCTTTGGTCATTGATGTGCACAATGTGTATCTGAGTATATGTAGATATATATTTACTGTCATGCCAAAATGGTTTTATTCATTCATTCATTCATTCATTCATTTTATTTGATAACCGGGCAAAAAACAGCTGGGCCACATGGCCCTTTTACAGGCTTGACCTGCTGAAGGTCAGAAGACTTTCAAACACATCAATACATACAGTACAACACAATTACAAAGACTAAAAGCCAAACATATAATACAATACAAGACATTGCAAAAATAAAACTTAATAAAACTTAAGTTAAACAATAAAATTGTATTTACAAGAATTGTAGGAAGTGTGATCATGTGTAAGTACATACAGGCTTGGAAAAAGGCAGTTTCTTTAAAAAAGTTTTGAATTGATACATATTTGGAGCATTTTGCAGTTTGACAGGCAGATCATTCTAATTTTTTATCACAATTTGTTCACATGATTTTTGATGTTTAGCAGTTTTACAGATAGGAACTGACAAAGAAAGTGAATTTTGAGACTGCAATGTTCTTGTGACTGTTCTTTGCTGAAATAAATTGTATATAGGATTGAAATCTGTACAATGAATTGTTTTGTATACAAAACAGAATATCTGTAAGATGTCTCTATTGTCTAGGGATAACCACCCCAGCTTGTTATTCAGATTGCAGTCATGTTTCCTGATTTTTAGCCCTTAGGGTGACTCTACAAATTGAATTATACAAAGTATTTCTCTGTTGTCTAATTTTTTTTCCTGAGGCACCACCTCAGACCAAACTTATACAATCCAATACTGGCATTAAATGAGCCATAGCTATATTCCTCCTGGCTTCACTGGTTAAATAATCCCTTACAACATAAAGGGTTCCAATTTGTCTATGTAATTGTTTAGTCACATTATCAATATGAACCTGAGAACTCATATGACTGTCCAAGGTCACAGCTAAGTACTTAAACTCTGACATAACTTCAATTGGAGTGTCATCAACTGTCATAGCAAATGCTTCCTCTAGCTTCTTGGATTTTTGAGAAGAACAGAATAATATTCTGTTCATTTTTTTCTTATTTAACACAATACGTTTATTTATAGCCAATGAGTCAATTTGTTATATTCGCTACACAGATTTTGCTGAACCATACCAATATTATTATTTGAGATGTACAGCACTGCATCATCCACGTAAAGAACAATAAATGACTCTTTACAAATGGATGATAACTCATTTATGTAAATTGAGAACAATAATGGTCCCAATATTGAACCCTAGGGTACACCGTATTTCACATTTCTTGGATCAGACATTATTACAGACTTGCTGAGTTCTTCCAGTTGTATAACTATGGAATCATTGCACCACAGGGTCCCTGAAGCCAAGTTCTCTGAGTTTAACCTCCATTAAGGGGTGGTCAACGAGATCGATGGCCTTGGTCAGGTCCACAAACAATGCTCCTACATATTTACCCTCTTCCATACTTACTTGCAGATCATTTGTGAACCTGACCAAGGCCGACATTGTGCCACACCCTTCTCGAAAGCCATGCTGTACTGACATCAATAGACCATACAGTATTTATTCAAATGTTCCAAGATCTGTTTATGCAACAGTCTTTCTTGTATTTTACCAACCAAAGATAATGATATAGGTCAGTAATTAACTGGTAAATTGGCTTGACCTCCCTTAAAGATTGGCAAAACAGTGGCCTTTTTCCACATATTTTGAACAGTACTAGAGTTTAGAGATTTATTAAGTATGATTTGCAAAGGATATGTAACTTCTCAAGCAACATACTTCAATATTTTAAGATCTATCATGTCTAGCCCTGGTCCCTTTGATTCATCAGTTCTAATTAATTCAGAATAGACCTGCTGCCAAGATATCTCCTTAAAGTAAAATTTGGGTTCAGGTATTGTAGACCTAGGGTGTTCACATTTACTAGGATCACCAAAATCTTGGACATAATCAAGACAAGCTAGTAAACCTATTATTAAGATAGTCAGCCATGTCTTTATTGTCAGTCAGCTCTTGGTCATCATTTATCAGGCTTGTCATGCTTCTATTAACCCTGGGGGCAATCAAATTGTTTATATTCTGCCAAAATGTTCTTTTATCATGGAAATTAGTTATTTGTTCATTTTTATAAAAATCTACTTTTACTGGTTTGATTTCCCTTTTACACTCATTTCTCAGTTGTCTAAAACTGTTCCAGTCCCTATCAAGTCAGGTTTTTTAAAGGTCATGCTAACATTGTCTGTATCCTTCATTAGTTTAAGTGACCTCTTATTTATCCATTTATTATGAGCCCCGCCCCCATTCTCTTTTTAGTTTTTGGTGCCCTTTTATTAATAACTGTTATCAGATTCATTTTGAAAAATTCATTTGCCTTGTTTACATCCCCTGTATTTAACAACTGATGAAAATTAATCTGAGAGAGATCCTGTTTTATCTCGGCCAATTTGGTTTCATTCAAAGCCCTATTTTCCACTATCGCAAATCTGCCTGTAAGTCTTTTGTTACTCCTGATATAAAAAATTGGAGAATGATAATTAACTGCATCTGTAAAAACACAGGAGGAACTATTATTCAATACATTATTCACTAAGATTCAATCAATTAAAGAAAATGGTTTTGTTTTTGGGTTTTGTCTATTTTGATCAGTTGCTATTTGTTCCAGGTTGACTTTTTGTAATAACTTCCTGTATTTAGTCATCTCCTGGCCAAATCAATTTAGAATTAAGTCACCCATTATTATCAACTCTTTCTTTTTAAAAAAGTTCTACCTGACCTATAAGATCTTCCAAGCCTTGTAGTTTAGAATTTTGGGGGATTGTACACACATCCTAATACTAATTTCTTGGTTTTACCTAAAGTCAATTTGATGATTAAACATTCCCATCCAGACTCAAATGGAGTGATTCGAAGTTCCATAACCTCAAGGTGCTCCTTATAATAAATAACAAGGCCTCTACCCTTCTTCCCTAAATAATTCCTTATGTAATGGACTATAACCTGCTATTAACAGCAGGCCATCATCAGTTCTTGGGTTCAGCCATGACTCTGTGATTAACATTATGTCTGAATCATAAGCCAAATTCTAGGCTTCCCATTCTTGTTTTTTTTTGTAACAGGCTACATATATTTAAGTGTACCAATCTCAATCCCAGTGTATCAAATCATTTGTCACAATCTCCATTTTGTGGAGGTCCTGGACTGACTTCAACATTACCTGATTAACAAAGTTTATTTGGAAATCAGGCATGCTGGGTTTGTGTAGATTACAAATAAATACAGGTGAGCACCCAGACTTCTCATTTCTCATTTTGTTAGAAGCCCAAGGGCCACCAGTCTCACGTCTCCTATTAATTTGGTATGTAACAAGTCAACATTTAACCTGCTGTCATAGTTGCTATTTTTTCCACCCATACAGGTTTCTGTAGAGAACAATCAATCATACAGAAAACAGCTCATAGCACACAAACAGGCAATACCTTTGTTCAACATTGTTATGTAAGCAAAATCCCACACCTTAAGACTGAGTTAAATAAAGGAAAAACAGGTGTGCCAATAAACAGCAGTAAATTGACTAAAGAAAATAAATCGAATAATAGGGAAAGCTTTACCAAGCTAAATTATAACTAGTTGACTTTAAGTACAATAAATACAAAACCTTGTAATTATGTAAACCTATCTAATCTCTTAAGCTGATCACCACGTAAATTTATAAAACAATAACTACATAATATAAGAAATGTAAGAATGAATATAATAGCAATGATCCTAAAAACATTTAATAATTACTATGTATTTGTGGCAGATTAAAAGAAACCTCAATAATGTTAAAAAATTTGAAGGACAAGTTAAATATAAGCATGGAATTTCTCATTTTAAATATTCGACTGTCAGTTTTAAACCCTGTTCCCTAGAGCTAACCACATTTGAAAAGGACAACTGCACAGCTTATTACAGTTTGACCTGAAAACTTTTAGAGATGTCCTTTCTGTGACGTCACCCACTCTGCTCGTACCATGAGCAGCATGAGCCTTTTATGTATGTCTGCCCCTCCTCCTCCACTAACGCTTCAGCAGCTGGTCTCTTCCTCCCTGAGTCAGATTTCCCATGAGATAGAAAAGTTCACCGGCAACCGGAACACCAGAAAAAGCACAGTCTCACAGGATCAGTAAGAAGAGGGGGAGCATTGGTAATCAGTAATACAGGCTGCAAAGTTCAGATGTAGTGAAAGCAGAAGGCTTTCCAGAAGTAGCGGTGGTGGTGTTAGCATACCTGTGAGTGGCACAAGACTTTTATGTGTGTCTGCCCCTCCTCCTCTGCTGACTCTTCAGCAGCTAGTCTCCTCCTCCCAGAGTCGGGTTTCCCTCAAGATAGAAAAGTTCACCAGCAACCGGGACACCAGAAAAAACACAGTCTCACAGGGTCAGTAAGCAGAGGGGATCGGGGAGCATTGGCACAACGTTCAGTAATACAGGCTGCAAAGTTCAGATGTAATGAAAGCAGCAGGCTTTCCAGAAGTAGCAGTGGTGGTGGTGTTAGTGTTTATGAAATGTAATTGCTTTTATGAAATCTGCTAATTGGGAGTTAATTTTAAATGAGTTTCAACTTGAGTTTTATTGTTGTTCTTATTTTTTATATGAATACAACTTTTACCTACCTACCTTTTTCATATTTATGGTTGACTGTAAACAGGCAAACCCTAACATTTGGTGCACACATACTTTAAAACAAATGCTGATGCAGCCAGTAGAGCCAACAAATTGAGCTGTTGTTAAGAACATGTAAGAAGTAAGTTGCTTTAGAGAAGCTGTACTTAACCATTTGTATACTGCTTCTTATGATGCTGATCAATTTCACTATGATTTTACTATTTTATTTTGCTTTCAGGCTAACACTGATAATTGATATTACTAAAAAAATTGCCAGGTAGGTTGCTGACAGTGAAAATTAACACATTGTACTTGTATAATGCCATTTGTAATATAATCTGGCAATAATAAGTTATGTTTGACAATGATTCATACTATTGGTCCATTAGTCACAGTTCTGGTAAACATGGGGAGAATTAAGGCAGATGTGAATTAATTAAGAATTAATGTGGGTCCCATATTCAGAGCCATATTTTGTTAACCAGTTAAATAGCACTGGGCCACGTGGTCTTTATAGAGGCTTTACCCTGGACAAATATATAGCAATACATACTGTATATGTACACAATTAGTGCAATTAAAAACATTTGCATATAAAATATACACATTGAGTTAATCACAATGCAGCACACATTATATACAAGTTCAAGCCTAATGTAAGGTGAAAAACAGGAACATCGAGCCTCAGCCTGAAGATCCCTTTTGAGTTGAGTTTAGCTTGTTGCATAGTTCATGCTTTTCTTGTATCCAGTTAGATCTTGTTCCATGTTTGACAACTCAGTATTTAGATGTTTTTTCAGTTTTTAAAAAACTTACACAATGGTATAGGCAGTAACAGCACACTATCAGACCTCAGAGATTTAAAGCTATTTTGTGGGACAAACAGACCTGCTGAAGGCGTATCCCCTCCCTTTTTAATAACCTTAAACACAAAACAACTTTGGCATAATTTGTCCCTGTTTTCAATGGGCAACCAATTTAATTTCTTCTAAAGTATACAGTGGTGTTGCTCAGAGCAATATTCAGCCAGTTTGCACACTAACAGGAGTGTAAAAAATTACAGAATATTGACCATGTCAGCTTAGCACTAAATGGAAATTTGCTGCAACAACACAACCCAAGTCTGCATACAGCTCACAGGAGAAAGGGTTACCCAAAATGAGATTTCACAAGGGCTCCAGTAGGCCATTTGAAAAAAAAAAAGCAGAAAATTGTGCCCTATATTTTTTTATTCTATTTTTAGATTGCTCCATATTTCCTGTCTTGTACAATATTGTTTGTCCTGCCGGCCCCATGGTGCTGAGGGTTGAGGTACTAGATGTCACACCTCACACTGCACCGGTGACTCAGGTACAGTTATGAGCCCAGGTTGTTGGCTGTCTGGGGGGGGAGGGGCTGAATTGAGCCACCAATAGGCAGCTCTCCTCTCTGAAGAAGGGTGGACACTGATCCGACTAACAGACAGTGTCAGGAGAGGGAGAGGCTGTCAGGTGCTTGGCAGAAGTAAAGCCTCCAAAAGGCATCCTGCCTGGACCTTTTCCTGTGCACCGGCATCCACAGGGGTGGGTTTAGAGCTTCAGTAGTCACTACAAGCAACCACGAAAAACCCCAAAGCCCCCCACCATCAAGCAGTGTGACCCGCATAACAGGGGTGAAAGAGAGATGGAGACAGGAAGCTGCCTCTGCTCCAGGGCCAGTGGAGGAGTAAAAAAGAAGAAAAAAAAGATGATATAATATTGTTCATTATAATTTTCAGTCGGCTTTAGAACTTTTCTTTTACATAAAAGAAAAAAAAAACACTCCTTCTTAATGGTCTTGATCCAAGTTGTCGTCAGTATTATCTGCTGCTTTTGAATCCCATTGTTTAACATTCATTTTCTTATGAAAAAAAATGAACTGGCATGCATCAGACAGTGCCCCTTGACTATATGGGGCAATAAGTTTAGTTTAGTTTAGATTATTTATTCAGCATATTTAAAAAATTGCCTATTCCAAAATAATACAGACAAATACAATATATCTCAAAGTCAGCCCAGTAGCGCAGAGGGCTGGGACACTGTATAGTACCTTACCTCATGCCATGCTGGTAATCTGGGTATAGAAATAAGCTCAGATGACCTGACGAAGGGCTGGGAGAGGATAAAACTACTGTCTGGCAGCTCTTCTCTCCCCAGACCGGGTGGTTCACCTTCCTGGCTGTCGCCTGCAACCATGTGGAGTCCTGGCGGCACAAAAAGATGGCCAAGAGGCTGATGAATGTCAGGAGGGTGGAAGAAGCTGTGGTTCTGGAGTGCATTGTGACTCAGCTGCATGCATCCTCTGTGCTGCTAGAGCTCTGGTAACATGGGGAGGATTTGGAGGAAAATGGTGGACCTGGCTCTATGAAGCCTCACCCTTGGTGCTGCAGCCCACCCTGCCACTTCTAGGTTCTGGTGGTAAATTCTGGTTATGAGACACTGGGAGGAGGATGGCCCTTCTCCCTGGTCCTACTCTGGGGGCAATCCATGGAGGAGCCTAGAGCTAGAACGCATAGAGAGGCAACGGATGGCTGAAGGGTCCCAAGGATAAGGCTGATTAGCCATCCAGCCAGACCAAAGGAGGATAAACACCTTTATTTAAAAAATACACTCTGTCTCAATCTTTTTTATAGTTAATCTTTTTATTAAAATTAAGAATACTGGTACAGCAAATGTAAACCATTAGCATACCTTGTAATGTTAATACATAAAACCAGCATATTTCAAAGCATCAGAAGGATAAAAAGAATACACATCTATCTGAGAAAGAACTGGGTACTGTTTATAAAGAGATGAGAATAAAAAGGTATATAAACCCATAATAACAATATGTTAAAGAGGCATGGGGTAAACGTTACACCCAAGGTGATAACAGGTTACAGCAAAACCTTATAACAGATTAGAAACTATTTACATTCTAATTATCAACTTATATGAAGGATTATATCTGGTTGTGCCATCCTACCTTTCAAGTGTCTGTCTCCAGTGTGACACTAGGGGGCCTCTCTAATATCAGACACAGGAGTCCCATTGTTCTGTTCTTGCTCTAAGGCCATTAAGAGATGGGGAAGGAGGGGGTTTAGTTGCTGTGTTGGTAATTCAAACAATGCCCTGGTTTGGTGGTGACTGAGGAACTGTGCTCCCTAAATACATTACACTTTCATGATATAGGAAGGTATCCAAACGAGTAATACTTTGCCAGTGTGTTGCTACTGAGATTGGAGAGATGATCAAGCTTTGCCAGGACTGTGAGACTGTTGAAGAGCTCAACCATAGTAGGAACCTCCATAGTGCACCATTTTCACACTGTCAGGTGTTTGACTTCATTGACACTGCTGCTAGCCAATGTAGAGTGTTGACTTTCAGGTGTCGAGCCAGTTCTGGTGAACCGAGGATTAGAAGTTCTGGAGACATAGGGATAAGTTGAGCCAGCACCTGACTGAGGTACTGTGTGACCTGGCACCAGCAGTGTTGGACTTTGGGGCATTGCCAAAGAATATAGTATAGGTATTCACTTGGCATTTCGCAATGCCAGAAGTTTGAGTGAGGAGCAAGATGAGCAGAATGTAGCACTGAGGGAGTCCTATACCAATGGTGCAGTATCTTGTTTTGTTTCAACATGGCTTTTGGGTCCCTGGTAACTGTGTGGGCTAATTTCCAGCAGAAGTATCAGTCTATGTCCGAACTGGGTCTCCCCAGATTAGCTGCCCACTTCTGGTGGGAGTTGTATAGTTGGTCAAGGTTAGTATCCCTGATGTGTTGATAAATCAATCCAGCCCTCTGCTTGGGTTGCCTGAGCAACTTAAATATTGGGTGGAAGGGAGCAGTTTGTCTGTCAGTTTCAGCTGCTTTAGATGTGTCTCAATCACACTTTTTATTTGCAGGAAATGCCAGAAGTCCTTCTCATTGAAAGACCTTGAAAGGAATCCATAATCATAGTGCCTTGGACTAGCAAATTGTAAATCTTATAGATTCCCTTATTGCACCAGGAGCGCCAGCGTGCAGTATTATATACTATGCAGATGGGGAGATTGTACCATAAGGAGGTTTCCATGGGATGGGCTAGAGTAATACCGAGTTTGTGCTGCACCTTCTTCCAGATAGCCAGTGATGTCTCCAACGTGGGATGAGAGGGTGGAAATTTAACACTGGGTGCAAATAGGGCTGAGACAGGGAACCCCCTGTCATTAGTACAGGCTTGATGACCACCCAAAGTGGGGGAGATTGATCTGTGGTGAATAGCCACTTAAATGTCTGATGGACACAGAAGGCCCAATAGTAGACCTGGAACCAAGGTATGCCTCCATCTGCCTTTGCTCCAGTGTATATGCCATTTTGCATGGCTGTATCTGGGGCAGCCTCCTTCCCAGAGAAAATTCCCTATCATCTTGTTGATGGGTCTGAATCGTTTAGTGTCTATGCTTAGCACCATGTGAGCTAGGACATGGAACAGTTTAGGAGCCGTAATCATTTTGATGGCTTCAATTTTTACCACTATGGAACTGTTGCTTTCAGTGCAGAGTTCCTCCAACAAGTGTGCTAGGTTCAAGTCACACATCCTTGAGAGTTTGGAGGCTACATGTATTCCCAGATATTTTATTTTCTGTGGCACCCATTTCAGGCACAGCTGAGTGAATAAAGAGAGTTTACGTAGATTATTCAGAGGCAGGAGCTCTATTTTGAACAAACTGATTTTGAGTCCTAAGATGTGAAAATCCAGAGAGTAGATGCAGAAGACATGCTGCCAAGGAGGGGACTTGATCTGTAACAACTAGCAGGTCATCTGTGCACAGGAGCACTTTGTGCATCTCTAGCCCCATCAGATTATGGGGCCAGGAGCTCGATGGCCTGTATGAACAGCAAAGGTGAAAGTGGGCATCCTGATGCATACCTTTCATCAGAGGAAAGGATCAGACAGTGTAGAATTAGTCAGCACTTTGGCCATAGGATTGGAGTACATGGTGCTCACTCTGGCAGGAAACCAGGGCTTAAACCCTTGCACTCCAAAACTTTATATAGCTAACCCACTACTGAATCAAGGCCTTTTCAAAATTGATTGCCATGGCCATCATAGGAGATTTAGCACCGTTTGCAATATGAATCAGGCTGACCAGAGTGCGGATGTGATCTGTGCTGTGCTGGCCCTACCTGTGAGGGATGCATTAGGAAGGGCAGCAAAGTCTGTTGTCTAGCAGCCATAACTGTAAAAAATACTGTACTGTCCACAGTAATCTGAGAAATTTGGTTCATAGTTGGATGGATCCATTAAATCTTTCTCTTTTTTTAGAAGCACTGTAATTGGTAATGTGGCCATAGACAGTTGGAAGGAGCCATTGGATGTGACTTCCTGACAGAGGCATACCAAAATTAGGCATATCATAGGAAAGAGAAGTTGTACCTTAGCTTGGAAACCACCACCTCCAGAAGCCTTGCCTAGATTATATAATTCATGGCAAAAAAAACTCCATTTAATGCATCAGTTAGGGTTGTTCCACAGCGACAAAAGTGACGAAATTTGATGTTAGGATTGAAACCCCCCCTTGCACACCCAACCCACCCCTCAACCAGCATTGGGGTGTGCATTAGTGTCGTTAGTCCTAACTGTCAGTCTATTCTCCCTCAGCTTGCTTACACATGTGATGGGGTGAGAGTTAGTCATGACCCCAATGCACACACCGATGCCGGTTGGGGGTGGGGTAAGGGGTTTCAACTTAACATCGAATGTCCTCACTTTTGTCGCTGTGGAACAACCCTAACTGATGCATTAAATTGAGTTTTTTGCCATGAATATATATATATATATATATATACTCATGTGGTTACACCAATATAGTTATGGTAAAGAGGCATGTCTATGTTAAAGTCCAAACTTTGAGCATTAATAACTTTGCAGCCCTAGAATGGATGTGCATGAAATGTGACATGCATAATTACTAGGTCGGTCTTGACCTGCTAAATGTCATAGAAATTCATCAAGTGGTTTCAGAGATCTAAATTGTTAAAAACTGAAAAATCCTTTTTTTTACATTTATTTGCTCACATGTGTTTCAGGAATGCCTTTATGTTATGGTCTGAAATTTTCAGCATAGAAATCCTTTGGGTCACAGATGTACCTTTTGAAAGTTTGGTGAAAAAATGTTAATACGTTCAAAAGTTATGACATTTTTAATTTGCCCATTGTTTCTTAAGGGAAAATGTATGTCAGGCACGAAAATTATATTTTTCTCACAATAAGAGTATTATGCGAAAAATAGCAGCTTATTTTTGAACAACTGGAGTACTGTGCAAAAAATATCATCTTCTTTTCACAAAAAATGCTGGGATTTTTCACACAGTTCACAGTCGTGAGAGTGACTGAGCTGTGTTGCGGCCACCATCTTGTTTTGCCACTTAGAGAGGATGTTGAAGTACCGAACATTTTAAACACAAAAAAAACATAAGAAAACAGGTAAAGAGAACCCCTTTAGGTGTTTTCTTATTTTGTTTTGTGTGTGTTTTAACTAGCTGGACCCAAAGAAGTTTTTATCTCAGCAGCCAGCTTATACAGAGAATGGCTTGGAGTCTGTTCTCTGTATGAGAAGAGTGGCATTTTCTTTACTTCTGCAGCCACAGCTGGAACTCGTACTGCCAGTTGCAAAGTCATGGAAGACCTGCTTTGTGCACACAATACCTAGTGCGCTTAGTGAGCACACAGGAAGCCCACCCCAGTGTGCCCAAATGTATTTATTTATAAAAACCTGTAAAATAAAAAAAAATGTCTCCCAGTTCTTTTCTTCCATACAGAATCCGGCATCCAAATTGTACATAATTTTGATGCAGGTTCCTGCATTGAAGTACCCTAATGTGCAGACAGTACTTTCCGACAGGGGGTGCCTAATCCCCATATCATACTGTGTGCACATTGCTGTATTTATTGAAACCTGAAAAAGAAGAAAACAATCCCTGAGGTATTTTCTTTGATGCAGAATCCTGCATCAAAATGTGTGCACATTTTGATGCAGGATCCTAGATCAAAGTACTGTAATGTGGCGCACAAAGCCTTCCCATACAAAACCATTGTATGGAACATAACAGTACTTCATTGCAGGATCCTGCATTGAAATTTGTGCACATTTTGAAACAGCATCCTGCATCGATCTGGTGTGCCCTTTTTGACACTGGGGTTCCCAATCCCTGTATCAATCTGTAAACCCTCCTCCACAGTATTGTGGAACACTGAGAGCAAACCCTAGTGTGCCAATACATTAATTAAATTAAAAGCTTTCTGACACTGGGATGCCCACTCCTGGTGTCAGATAGCCCTCCCCAAGCCCACTGTTATGCCGATGGGGGTGAACAATTCCCTGTTGGCATGATGACCCACCAAACCTAAGTGGCAAACTGGGAGCTCACCCCAGTGTGCCCAACATTTTTGTATGTTTGCTCCTGTAAATGCAGAAAACCATCCTCAAAGTCTTTTTAACTTTTTAACCTGTAATGAAGAAAACGGTCCATTGTTTATTCCTCCATCCCCATCTCCAACCTCCCTCTGTGCACCTACCTCCTGCACCTAGCCTCACCCATACTTACCATCTGGAGATCAGGAGATTGATCTTCTGGACTGGTATCCCTGGGGTGGGTGTTCGGGTTGAAAACTCTAATGCCTCATTCCCCTGCTTTTGTCACTGTGGCATCCACCCTAACTGATGCATTAATGAAGTTTTTTGCAAAGAATATATTATGGTAGCTCGGTAGTGCTACCATAGTTACAGTTGAGTAGCACTTTTAAGGTTAAAGGGTGAAACTTTGCACCTTAACAATATTGCCACCATTCAACGGATTTACCTGAAATTTGGCATGCGTGGGAGGCAGCATAGATCTTGGGATCTGCCAACTTTCGTACCAGTCAGATATACGCCTGCAGAGTTATAAGCAACATCCGTGTGTGCAATTACCTTTTCTTGTGAATTCTTTGCTCATGCCTACAGGTCACATGATTTGCGCAACTGGTCTGAAGACTTCAGGAAACATGTGACCGGGGTCCCCAATGTGCCTTTTGAAGATTTTGTGAAAAAATATTAAATGGTTCAAAAGTTATTTAAAAAACAGGTTTCCATTATAAGTCAATGGGAAAAATTAACAAAAAGTTCAACACTTTCGCAAATGCATTTTTAGTGTCCAAATGGCCCTAGTAGTGTCGCAAATCTGCCATCTTGTTTTCAGTTACTGATCAGAAATGCTTGTCATTTAAAATTGGGACCATCTAGGGACATAATTCTTCTTGTGTTTACCTAATCGAGCCCTGAGGATGCTAGCCATGTCTTTATTTTGGGGCTAAACACCCCAGAAATATGTTCAAGTTTCTGGAAAAAGTAGTATCACAGTAGTGTCGTATATACATCTTTGGAAATTTTGTGAAAGCTTTACAAATTGTGACACTACTTTTCCAGGCTATGGCAAATGACAGGAATTCTTGTCACCTGCTGCAAAAGAACGGTTTGGTCTTTTGGGCTGAAATTTGAGTGAATGCAGCCAACATCTCACAGATGTGCCTTGTGGTATGATGACAATATATTGCATGGGTGCAAAGTTACAGTACTCAAATTTGAAATTTTTGCCATAGACTAACATGGTGGCATCTGCCGTTTCGGGGCTTGTATCTCGAAACGGTGCTAGATACGGAATTTCTTTGTAACAATTGTAGCCCTATGGGCTACACATTCAGTGAAAACCTAGCCATGAAACTGATGAATCACGTGAAATTTAAATTTTTTTCTATGTTGCACGGTTCCTGAGATATAAGCAATTCAGTATTCCAACAGCTCATTTTCTGCTCTGAGGCCCATTGTTATGCATACATTCTTTGTACACACTGTGTTTCTGTATGCAGCTGTTGGGCAAAAACAGGGTGTGTGCTTCCGTTACTGTTACAGTTACCATTTACACTTGCATTTCCGTGACTGTTTGCGTTACTGTTATCATGTACACCACCGTGTGCGATACCGTTTATGTTCCCGTTTGCATACCCGCTTACGTTAGCGTTTCCATTTCTGTTTCCTTTGGTGTTATTTCTGCTGTTAACATTACCATTTGCATTTCCAATTGTGGTACCGCCACTGTGCATGTCACATTTTATGTTTCCTTATGTGCTTGCATGTCCTTTTGAGTCACTGTTCGCTTTAGCGTCACTTTGCTTGCTTTACTAATGTTTGCTTTTCCATTTATGTTTCAGTCACCATGTGTGCAACTTTAGCGGTTGCGCTTCTTTTGCACTTACCATTACTATGTCACAAAATATCACGTGGAGGGAGATGGGGCCCTTCACCACCACATTCCATTCACTATTTCTATTGCACATTCTGAAAAGAAGGAAATTAGAGGTTAAAAACTCTGTTTAATGCATCAGTTACGGTTGTTCCACAGTGACAAAAGTGAAGAAGTTGGTGTTAGGTTGAAGCCCCCTGCACTCCCCAGCCCGCCCCCAACAGGCATCGGGGTGTGCATTGGGGTTGTCGGTCCTAACTCTCACCCCATTCTCCTATACCTCAGCTTGTTTACCATGTGATAAGGTGAAAGTTAGGCCAGCAACCCCAATGCACACCTCAATGCCAGTTGTAGGGGTGGGGTGGGGTGTGAGGGTTCTTTCAACCCTAACACCGAATTTCCTCACTTTTGTCACTGTGGAACAACCCTAACTGATGCATTAAACTGATTTTTTGCCATATATATATATATATATATATATATATATATATATATATATATATATATTATGGTAGCACAGTAGTGCTACCATAGTTAGGATTGAGTACCCTATTTAAGGTTAAATGGTGAAACTTTGCACCTTAATAACTTTGCCACCATACAACAGATCTGCCTTGAAATTTGGCAGGCTTGGGGCATAACTATAGATCTTAGGATTTGCCAACTGTCGCTCCAGTCGGATATACAGATGTGGAGGCATTAAGTGACATTCCAGGGCACATTTACATTTTTTGTGCATTCTTTGCTTTCAGTTACAGGTCACACAGTTTGTGTGACCAGTACAAAAACATCAGAGAGCATGTGGCGGTGTCCCCAATGTGTCTTTTGAAGATTTCGTGAAACAATATTGAACAGTTCAAAGTTATTCAAAAACAAATGTCCTATTACAGTCAATGGGAAAAGTTAACTAAACGTTCAACAGCGACACAAATGCACTTTTTAGTGTTGCAAATGACCCAAGTAGCATCGCAAATCTGCCATTTTGTTTTAGTTACTGATTACAGAAATGTTTGCATTTAAAATTGGGACCATCTAGGGACATAATTATTTTTGTGTTTACCTAGTATAGCCCTGAGGATGTTAGCCATGTCTTTATTTTTGGGTTAAACACCCCAGAAATATGTTTTTCAAATTTTAGGGAAAAGTAGTGTTGCAAAGTAGTGTCATACTTGAGACACTGTCGCACTTTTTTGCGAAAAGTGTCATAAATCACGACACTACTTTTCAACACTATGACCAAAATGACAGGAATTGTTTGTCATCCTGCTGCCAGAGAATGGTTTGGTCTTTTGGGCTGAAATCTGGAAGGAATGCAGCCAACATCTCACAAATATGCCTTTTGGAGGTTTGGTGACAAAATAATGCAGGGATGCAAAGTTACGGTACTCTGAAGTTTATGTGTTTTCCCATAGACTATTATTGCAGCATCCGCCGCACCTTTAGGGGCCTGTATCTCAGAAACGGTGCGAGATACCAATTTTTCATCGGAAAAATGCATAGCTAAGCACTGCAGTGAAAACCTAACCAGGAAAGTCAGGAGTCATATGAAATTTTAATTATTTCTCTACGTTTGTACGGTTCCTGAGATATAAGCAATTTAGTATTACAACACCTCATTTTCTGCTCCAAGGCCTATTATTATGCATACATTCTTTGTGGTCAGTGTGTTTCTCTATGCAACTGTAGGGGGAAAATCAGGGTGTGTGCTCCAGTTACTGTTACACTTAGTGTTTCCACTTCCATTTCTGTACCCATTTGCGCTAGCGTTCCTGTGTATGCCATAGTGTGTGTTACCCTTTACGTTTTCTTTTTGTGCTTTTTGCGTTACTGTTAGCATTTGTGTCTCAACTACTGTTTCTGTTTGCATTTCTGTTTAGTCCCAGTGCACATTACCATTTGTATTTGTCGCTGCCCTTCCATTTGTATTTCTCTTTCGTTTTCTGGCATTGATGCTCTACCATTACATTTGCATTTCAATTGCGTTACTTGCCTGTGCAAGTTACTGTTTGTGTTTCTGTAGATGCTTGTGATAGCATTTGCATTTCTGTTTCTTTTGGCGTTATTGTTGCTGTTACCATTACTATTTGCATTTACAATTCGCGGTACCGTGACCGTCGCATTACAGTTTGCTTCCATTATGTGCTTGCATTTGCATTACTCTTTCCTTTGGTGTTATTCTTGTTGTTACCATTACCATTTGCATTTACAATTGTGGTACCGTGACCGTCATGCATTATGGTTTGTATTTCTTGCATTGTGTTTGCATTTGCATTTCCTTTGGCATTATTGCTGCTGTTACCACTACCATTTGCATTTACAATTGTGGTACCATGACCGTCGCATAACACTTTGTGTTTCTGTACGTGCTTGCATTTGCATTTCTGTTTCTGTTTCCTTTGGCGTTATTTTACCTGTTACCGTTACCATTTGCATTTCCAATTGTGGTACTGTCACCGTGCATGTTACAGTTTGCTTTTCCATATGCACTTGCATTTGCCTTTCTGTTTCTGTTTTCTTTTGCATTATTTTTGCTGTTACTGTTACCATTTGCATTTGCAATTGTGGTACCATGAACATGCGCGTTACGTTTTCTGTTTCATCTGGCTACGTTTGCCTTTCCGTTTCTGCTCCCTGTGGTGTTATTGTTGCTGTAACAGTTAACATTTGCATTTACAATAGCGGTACCATGACCGTTCACATTACCAGTTGTGTTTCCATACACGCTTGCTTCTCTGTTTGCGTCACTGTTCGCTTTGGCGTCACTTTGTGCTTGCGTTTCGATTAACATTTGAGTTACCATTTACATTTGCTTCACCATGTGCCTAACTGTTAGCGCTTGCGTTTGTGTTGCAGTTTCCGTTACTATGTCACAAGTCATCATGTGGTGGTAGCGTGGGGCCTGAAAGGCCCACACTCCCACCACTGCATTCTATTCACTATTTATAGTCATCATTCTCAAAAAGAAGGGAAATTCATGGGAAAAAACTCTGTTTAATGCATCAGTTAGGGTTGTTCCACAGTGACAAAAGCAAGGAAATTTGGTGTTAGGGTTGAAAGCCCCCCTTGCACCCCTCAGTCCGCCCCCCCAACTGGTATTGGAGTCGTCGGTCCTAACTCTCACCCCATTCTCCTATACCTCAGCTTGTTTACACATGTGATGGGGTGAGAGTTAGGGCTGATGACCCCAATGCACACCCTGATGCCGGTTGGGGGGGGCAGGCTGGTGGGGTGCAAGGGGGCTTTCACCAACACTGAATTTCCTCACTTTTGTCACTCGAACAACACTAACTGATGCATTAAACAGAGTTTTTGCCATGATATATATATATATATATATATATATATATATATATGTGTGTGTGTGTGTGTGTATATATGCATATAGTTATACAATGGGGTGAAGCATAAATGAGTGTGATAAAAACATAACTTCACTGTGGTGACATCACCACAAGAGATATTTCATGTCTTGACATCACAACTATATATATAAATGTACTTGTGACACCACCACTGTGAGTGATATTTCACTGCTGCCTGCAGCCAACTCAGTTACCATTTCAAAACATTCTCAGGTGTTTCCTATACTCTGACTCACTCCCAAATCATTATTGTGATACTCTCAGCTTGACTGCAACCAGAATTCTAAAACAGACAGCTTCACAAAACAGTTTCTGTCTTCATGCTGTCTGCAGCCAACTCAGTTACCATGGCAAACCATTCTTTGGTGTTTCCTATACTCTGACTCACTCCCAACCCATTGCTGTGATACTCTCAGCTTGACTGCAGCCAGAAATCTAAAATAGACAGCTTCACAAAACAGTTTCTTTCTCACTGCTGTCTGAAGCTAACTTACTTATCACTGTAAAACACATTCAGCTTTTCACAGAGTTTGTAACACTGCCAGCCCATTCAGAAAATCTCACACACAGAAACAGCCAACACAGAAACAGAAACAGAACACAAAAATCATAACAATACTTCTGAAACTTGTACCGTGATAGTAAACTGAACATGATGTGCAGATCGTGAGCTATGGAAAATATCTCCAACTCCTGCATCATGAGCACTAGATACTCTCACTTGTGCCTTCGGCACTCGTGAGTATCCAGAGCTCACTCTGCAGGAGTGAAGATATTTTCCTTATCACACTCCTGCCCATCATGTATCCCATATATATATATATATTTATACTACACTACCTTGTATGCTACACTAACTTGTTTTTTTTCTCTTTTAGATATTTCCTGAAGAAGACCTAAGGTCGAAACGTAGATTTTTAACTCTATTTTCTATTTTCAGCATGCATTTAATATAACCATTTTGTTTTGCTTTTAGACCACATGCTGCGAGCGCCTTGTCTTTGTTTTTTACAATATATATATTTATATATATATATATATATATAGAGAGAGAGAGAGAGAGAATTGTGTGTTATATATATATATATATATATATATATATTATGGTAGTACGGTAGTGCTACCATAGTTAGGTTGAGGAGCTATTTACATGTTAAACCCAAACTTTTGCACCTTAATAACTTTGCAACTGTTTGGCAGATTTGCCTGAAATTTGGAATATGTAATCAAGACCCATACACCTTGGAATCTGCCAAGTTTTGTTCCAGTTGGATATACGGATGGAGAGTTATTAAGCATGATTTGCACGAGTGTTTACACTTTTTTTGGAATTCTACGGTCACGCCTACAGGTCGCATGGTTTGCGCGACCCGTCCAAAATCTTCAGGGAACATGCAGCTGGGGTCCCGGATGTGCCTTTTGAAGATTTCATGAAAAAATATCAAACAGTTCAAAAGTTATTCAAAAAACAGTTTCCCATTATAAGTCAAAGGGAAAAGTTAACAAAAGGTTCGACAGTGTCGCAAATGCAGTTTTTACTTTCGCAAATGGCCCTTCTACTGTCGCAAATCCACCATTTTTTTTTCAGTTAGCCATCATAAAAATGCTTGGCATTTAAAATTGGGACCCTCTAGCAACCTAACTCTTTTTGTATTCACCTAGTCGGACCCTGAGGATGCTAGCCATGTCTTTATTTTGGTAAAACACCCCAGAAATGTTTTTCAAATTTCTGGAAAAGTACTTTACATGCTCATGGACACTGTCGAATGAATTTGCTAAAGCTTTCACAAATTCAAGTACAGTACTTTTCTAGGCTGTGAGAATGACAGCAATTCTTTTGGCACCTCGCTGCAAAAGAATGGTTTGGTCTTTGGGCTGAAATTGGAAGAAATGCAGCCGACATCTCATAGATGTACCATTCAGTATTTTGTTGAAAAAATATTACATGGTGCCAAAGTTACGGCACTCCAAATTTGACACTTTTTCCCATAGGATAACATTACAGTGCGCAACGCATTACAGGAATCTTTGGCACCCTGCTGCAAAATAACGGTTTGGTCTTTTTTCCTGAAATTTGGAGGGAAGACAGCCAACATCCCACAGATGTGCCTTTTAGTAGTTTGGTGAAAAAATATTGCAGGGAGCCAACGTTATGACACTCCAAACTTCTCTTTTTTTCCCTTTGGATAACATTACAGTGTTTGCTGTGCCTTTCAGATCCCGTATCTCGTAAACGGTGCGAGATACAGACTTTTTGTCAGAAAAATGCTTAGCCCCCTACCAGGGCCTAAGTACAAAACTAGCCAGGAAAGTCATAAATCATATGACTTTTAAATTATTTTTCTACGTCGTCCGGTTCCTGAGATATAAGCAGTTTAGTATTCCAACCTCATTTTTCTGCTCCAAGAAACATTATATGCATACACTCTTTGTACTCACTGTCTTTCTCTATTGCATCTTTGGGAAAAACAGCCTTTGTGCTTACATTACTGTTACCATTACCATTTCCGCTTGTGGTTCCGTACCCGTTTCACTTACCGTTCATGTATGCCACCATGTGCATTACCCTTTGCGTTTTAATTTGTGCTTGCTTTTCTGTTGCTTTTAACATTTCTGTCTACAGTACTGTTTCTCTTTCTGTTTCACTTTGCATCATGATGCGCATTACCATTTGCGTTTGGGCACCATGTTACTATGTGACAACAAATCACGTGGCGGACCATTCCCGTCTATGCCACCATGTGCATTACCCTTTCTGTTCTCATTTAGTGCTTTATGCACATGTGCACCACTGTTAGCACTTCTGTTTGAGTTGCTGTTCCTGTTACTATGTCACAACACATCATGTGGCAGGAGCGTGGGGCCCTTCCACACGCTGCATTACATTCACTATTTCTCATTATCATTCTCAAAAGAAGGAAATTAGAGGCCAAAAACTCCATTTAATGCATTAGTTAGGTTGTTCCACAGCTACAAAAGCGAGGAAATTCGGTATTGGGTTGAACCCCCTTGGACCCCAGCCCACCCCCAAAGCGGCATTGGGTGCGCATTGGGGTCATCGGTCCTAACTCTCACCCCATTCTCCTACACCTCTGGTTCTTCACACATCTGACGAGGTGAGAGTTAGGGCCGATAACCCCAATGTGCACCCCGATGCTGGTTGGGAGGGTACAAGAGGGTGTTTCAACCCTAAAACCAAATTTCCTAAAATTACCAAAAAGACAAGCAGCATGAAAATCCCAGCCTCTCCCTACAAAACAGAGTACTAAATGAGAAAAAGACCGAGGTAAAACGATCAGTGGGGGATGCTGCAACTGAAGGTAAAGCCGTCAAAAAATGGAGAGCAATGAGTACCAATGCCCGTAGTCTGGGTAACAAGCTTCCTGAATTAGTGGCCTTGATGGAGGAGGAACATCTGGATATTGTGGCAGTCACAGAAACATGGTACACACAAAACCATGACTGGGACATAAACATACCAGGATACACTGTCTACAGGAGGGACAGGGAGGGTAAAAGAGGAGGAGGAGGAGTAGTTATTTAGATAAGGAAAGGAATAAAATCAACAGAACAAAGGGTAAACAGGGAGGAGAAGAAGCACTGTGGGTAAATTTGGAGACAGGCAATGGCACCACAATACGCACAGGGGTTGTATAAAGACCTCTCCTCAGGGAGGAAATGGACAGGAAATGATAGAAGGTATACTTAGAATGGCAGAAAAGGAGATATTGCTGATGGGTGATCTGAATATGCCAGATGTTAACTGGAGTGCAGTCTGCAGCTGCCACTTCAAAGAGTGCAGTTATTCTAGATGCCCTACAGGGGCATGCCTTAGACAACTAGTACTGGAGCCCACCTGAGGAGGAGCAATATTAGACTTGATTCTCTCAAATAGAAATGGAGAGGATCACAGATGTAGAAGTGGGTAGCCATCTGGGAACTAGCGACCATTGAACAGTATGGTTCACAATAACACACAGCAATAGAGTCAAGCCATACAAAGACAAAAGTACTGGACTTTAGGAGGGCTGACTTGCCAAAATGGGTGAATGCCTAAGGAATGCACTAGCAAATGGGCAGGAAGGAGGGTGGAAGAACAATGGGGAATAATAAAACTGCCATCACAGAGGTAACGAGCCTTTGTGTGAAGCAAATAAACAAAACAAGACGGTGTAAGAAACCACTATGGTTCTCAAAGGAAGTGGCAGTGAAGGTTCAAGAGAAAAAGAAAGCATTCAGGAAGTACAAGGAATTCAGAAGGAGTAGGGCAGAGAACTGTATCAGTTAAAGCAAAAGGAGTCTGGGAAGGCAGTCAGAACAGCAAAGGCCCAAACCGAGGAAAAGATAGCCAACTCAGTTAAGAAGGGGGATAAAACCTTTTATAGGTACATCAGGAGCAAAGGAAGACCAAGGAAGGGATAGTGAGGGCTTCATAAAGGGAGGAGGGTGGCGGAGGAGACTGTGAAAAGGCAGAGATACTAAACAAATATTTTTTGCTCAGTATTTACAAATGAAGAGGGGAGGTACATAAAACAAACAGTAGTAACACTCTGGATACAGAAGTTGATACCAGCCCATTTACAGAAGAAAGGGTTCTGAAAGAACTCTTAAAACTGAAGGTGGACAAAGCAATAGGGCCTGATGGGATTCATCCCAGAATTCTAAAAGAGCTAAGGGTAGAACTAGTGACACCACTGACTACCCTTTTAACAAATCATGGGAGGATGGGTGGTACCCAAGGACTGGAGGAGGGAGATGTGATTCCCCTTCACAAAAGTGGGAGCAAGGCAGAAGCAGGAAACTACAGACCTGTTAGTTTAACCTCAGTGATAGGGAAAATGATGGAATCACTTCTGAAGGAAAGAATTATTGAGTATCTAGAGGCCAGAGGGCACAGGACCCTAGGCAGCATGGATTCACAGTGGAAGGTCATGCCAGACAAATCTGATAGATTTCTGACTGGGTGACCAAAGTAGTAGATCAGGGAGGGGCTGTGAACATGGCCTACCTAGACTTTAGCAAGGCATTTGACACAGTCCCACACAAAAGATTAATATACAAGTTAGCCAGCCTGGGAGTGGGTCCCAAGATGACAGCCTGGGTAAAGAATTGGCTGGAGAATAGCACACAGAGAGTAATAGTAAATGGAGTCCACTCAGAAAGAAAGGAGGGTTACTAGTGGGGTACACTTGAGGTTCAGTATTTAGGACGGTCCTCTTCAATGTCTTTATAGCGACATTGCGGAAGGACTGGAAGAGAAAGTATGTCTCTTTGCAGATGACACTAAGATCTGCAACAGAGTTAATGCACAAGGTGGGGTGGAAAGGATGAGAAGGGACTTGGAAGGTTAGAGAATGGTCAAATGTATGGCAGCTTAGATTCAATGCTAAGAAGTGCAAGGTAATGCACCTGTGAAACAAAACCTAGGGAAGAGTACACAATGGGGGTGAAATACCAACAACAAAATGGAAAGGGACCTGGGGGTAGTCATATCAGATGACCTAAAGGTGGGCAAGCAATGTGAGAGGGCAGCAAGGAGGGCTGGGGGGATACTGGGATGCATAGGGAGAGGCATCACCAGTAGAAAACAGAAAGTTATTATCCCTCTGTACAGACAGCTGGTGAGACCCCATCTGGAGTACTGTGTGCAGTTCTGGAGACCCAATCTCCGCAAAGACATAGACAGGATGGAAACTGTCCAGAGGAGGGCAACTAAAATGGTGCAGGGTCTGCACCGGAAGACATATGAAGAGAGACTTAAGGAGCTTAATATGTATAGCCTCGAGGAAAGGAGGGAGAGGGGGGACATGATAGAAACTTTCAAGTACCTCAAGGGAATCAACAAAGTCCAAGAGGGTAGCATCTTTCAGAAAAAGAGGTGTGCAAGAACAAGAGGGCACAATTTGAAGATGGGGGCGGCTCAGAGGTAATTTAAGGAAGTATTTTTTCACAGAGAGGGTTGTGGATGCATGGAACAGCCATCTGGAGGAGGTTGTGGAGTCAAAATCAGTGGTGGAATTCAAGCATGCATGGGACAGTCATAAGGCAATTCTAGGGGGTGGGGGTAAGAAGAAGTAGGCTGCTGGTTAACTAGGATCTGCAGCTTATCCAGTAGGTAGGAAAATGAGCAGACTGGGTGGGCCAAGCGGTCAATATCTGTTGTCAAATTCTATGTTTCTATGTTTCAATAAAAACAGTCCTCCCATTGTCGGGATGTCCACTGCATAGCAGCCTTCCTAGAAACCAACCCAAGCTGAAGCAAGAACACAGAAAATACTCCTACTAAGTTTATAAAAAATAAAAATAAAACTCAGCTCTTAAAAATTAAAAGATAAAATAGAACAATCCCTCTGCTCTATTGCATAAATTGCATATGTGACAGGTTGTTGTTAGATACATCATTTATTTAACTCACAGTGTGTGACCTCAGGACCTCACTCATGGCTCCACCACTGTGAGGTCAACTCGAGGTCACACACTGCTCATTCAAATAAATTATGTATCTGACAATAGTCTATCACATATATATATATATATATATATATATATATGTATATTTTTTCACCTCCTCAGTGGGAGGTTGTACTGATGGTACCCCCATCCAGTAGGCATCTGCAGCACCATACCTGCCTCAGCTCCTGTGCTCAACCCCTGTCTTTCTCCAGGCCATGTCTTAGCAGATACACATTGCACAACGTGGAAGACTGAAGCCAGACCAATGTAGCAGCTGGAGTGCATCCAGAGCAAAGCCAACAGACACAGGCCATCTTCCTCTGAACGCTACAGCTCTTGAGGGAAAAAAAAAGCAGAAAATCTCCAAAGATTCTCTTTTTTCAGTATATGGATCTCAGAATTCTCACATCCAACCAGAATGAAATTTAGTACTTCCAGTGGACTGCCGAATGAGACTATGAATGTAAAATTTCATTCAAATCTTTGAACAGTTGTAAAGTTATTAAAGTGCAAAATTGGGGTTTAACATTAAAGTGCCTACAAAACCCTAACCAATATATAGAGAATAGTCAATGGCCTGTCTCAAATGTGCCATTTATCTTTATGATTGAGGGGCAGGGTCATAAATCATTAATGGCAGAACCACAAGTGTGTAGTAAAAGAGCTGCCCCTCATAAATGGAAATAAATTGTATATTTTGAGTCAAGCCATAGTGTTTAATTTATACATCATACCTTTGAAAAACAGCTTTGTGAAATTATGTTTTGTTATTCAAGTGTTCATGCTGCTTCTCTGACTGGTTCCCATCTTGTCTGCCCCTCAGTTCCTCTCACCCACCTTATTCTGGTGTTCATCCCATATTCTGTTCCCTCATGGTTTACTTCTCAAAACGGGGCCTTTGGGCTTCCCTGAGAACACCACCTGAAGACTATCTGAGGACCAAGATCTGGTGGAGACAAGTTCTGTTTTAGGTTTTGAAGGCCTGAAGGGGCAGTCCGTCATTTGGGTTTTCCATAATGTTTCTTGTCCCTGTCATCAAGATGCATGTGCAGTCTTGGACACCTGCAGCATATTCCTGCTGGGACAGCAATCTCCCCAACTGAGGGAAGTAGCCGCTGCAGTGCGGGAATGTGCTGCACCCCTTTCTCCCACTGGATAGGCTGCCATCAGCAACATGCTTTCCCCAGCGTGGATGCCCAAACACTGGCTCCCCATTTGCTCCTGGACCTGCGTCACTTGCAGGGAAGTGCAACTCACTTCCACTGGGCCATCGTTTGATGCCTTTGTGTCAAGATCTGATTTTTTTTACTATGAATTTAGAAGCCAGCTTCAGAGCAAGGTAAGGCTATTATGATGTATTTAGGACTGTGAAAGCTATTCTATGATAGGTTCTAGGGTTGCTCAGATTCATGGAATCAGAATTGGATTTCTTGGATTTCAAGATTGGAATCAGAATCTAATTCTGAGCCTGCATTCTAAACCCTCACGCCACCCAGCATGGTATAGGGTTAGCCAATGTCCCAATTTTCTCAGGTCAGTCCTGATTTGTGCAGCTGAGTTCTGCTAAAAAACATGAAAAATACTACATGTTCTGATATTAAAGTAAAAAAATATGCTGACTTTCCTCTAAATGTTGAAAAAACTACAATGCCTTCACTAAAATATCTTAAAATGATAAGAAACACTAGAAACACAAGCTTTCAACTTAGTGTGCCACCCTGGTTAAATAATTGAAAAACTAAAGACTGCAACACTTAGTCTTAATTCTGATTATTTAGAAAACAAGTCTGTTACATCGGTCCAGGTTACATATTGTCCTGTGAAAAATCATGTTTAAGTAAGAAATGTTCCATTTTGGGCTTCTTAAAGGTGGTAACCCTAGCATGGTTTTAAAAAGTTCTCTCACTCACCCTTACTTTAATGTTGCTGGGATAGTGGTGGTCCCTGGTGGCATATGCAGCTGTAAGTGACAGAGGTGTCTGGCAACTTATCGGTAAAATAGCATCCTGTGTCCAGTAGTTTTAACTGTAATTCTCTGTAGTGTCCCTCATGTCATTGACTATTTCAGTAAGTTGTAGGACCAGTCTGGAAGGATAGGCAACTCTCCCATATCCTGGAGTGTACTCAGTATAGCACTCTTGTCCATACCCTGAGTCCCGACCCTTACTATGTGTATAAATGTGTGACGAGGCATTTACTATATGTATACATGTGTGATGAGGAATTTATTAGGTGCCTAAATCTGAGTGTAGATCTATCACATAGCAGCTCAGATAAATAAGGGCTCTGCAATAGGGACCTGTAAGACACATTATTTGCCTATGCATGAGCAAGTGAGGAAAGCCAGCAGTGATGAACGTGAGGTCAATCTTCTCCGGTGTAGATATATAATATATCACACAGGTCCCCACTGCATGTTCTGTTTATACAGTTTGCTGTTTTTTTAGGGGTGTGGATGATTGACAGCTAATGTTTATCCAACATAGAGACATAGAATTTGTTGGCAGAAAAGGACTACCAGGCCCACCCAGCCTGCCCATTTTTACTATCTGAAAGCCAGACCTCTGATTCTAGCTTTTCTGGTCCTCATTCTCCTTCCTATGTCAATGATATCCCATTGTTCACCCCATGCTTTCTGAAACCTCCACTGTCCTTGCCCCACCACCTCCTCTGTGAATCTGTTCCAGCTGTCTACCACCCTCCATGAAATAGAATTTTCTAATGTTTCCCTGAACCTACCCCCTCTATCTGCATATCATGACCCCAAGTCTTTGGATGCCTCTTCAGCTGGAAAATGTCACCCACAGGTACTGTGTTTACACCCCTGAGGTACTTGAAAGTCTCAATCATGTCCCCTCTTTCCCTTCTTTCCTCTAGGGAATACATGTTAAGGTCCCTCAGCATGCCTTCATATGGCAACTGACTAAGACCCCTCACCATTTTGTTGTTTTCCTCTGTAACCTCTCCACTCTATCTACATCTTTCCTGAGGTATGGTCTCCAGAACTGGACCCCATATTCAAGGTGAGGCCCCACCAGCTGCTAATACAATGATATTATAACCTCCCTCTTCCTGCTGACGAACCCCTATTAACACATCCCAGCATTCTACTGGCCTTCATCACTGCCTTCTCACATAGTTTTGCCACCTTGAGGTCCTCTGAAGTAAATATACCAAGGTCCGTCTCTAGCCTCACTTTCTCAAGGACTTGCCCCCATTTTGTTTTTGACCCTCTGTTTGTTGTTTCCTAACTGCATGCTCTTGCTCTTTTTAAATTGAAGGATAGCTGCCACTCCCTTGGCCACTCCTCCACTTTATTGCAAATTCTTCCAACCCCTTCCGGAGTAGTAACTCTATTGCAGATCTTTGTATCATCCGCGAATAGAGATCTCCTCCCCTCCAGCTCTTCTGCTATGTACCCTATAAAGATGTTAAACAGGAACAGTCCCAGAACTAACCCCTGCAGCACCCCACTGGTGACCATTCCCTCCTTTGTTGCTAGCCTTGCTTGTAGAGCAGAAAGCAGCTAACTAAAAGAAGCTACATTTTCTTATTAATTTAAAACTTATATCTCAGCAGGAGTCAGTGTCTGTTGAGATTAAGCAGACAGATACTTTATTAGAAGTAGAAGGGGTCTTATTTAGGGTTAAAAAAAGAAAGAAAGAAAGTTAGTGTGTGTTCTGTGCTGGGAAGGGTACTGTATCAGCTTGACTTTGTTAAACCAGTAGGAGGAAAGAGATCTTCATTGGGGGTGTGGCTTAGACACTATAAAAGCAGGTGACTCAAATTACAACTTCCTGTTGCTAGCCTTTTTTCTTACTAATTGCCCTCCATCCCAGCCCTCCACCCACCCACCCTAAGCCAGTTCTACTTTTATAGCCACTGGATTTGACTGTCAACAGGAACTTCCTGCTTGGCAGTAGGAAGGGAAGGATCATAGAGAAACATTGGTTTTGTCAACCCTAAAGGAAAAAAGTAGCTCACTCTCCCTCCCAGCTGCTGGTGGTCTGACATTGAGCAAGGAAGAAGGAAGCTACTGAAGAAGATAGGAAGTTGCTGTCCCAGAACAGGAAGGGTGAGAGCTGTTAGGAGAGGGGAGAGTAAGAATACAGAGAAACAGTAGAGGGGACACAAAATAAGACATGATGGGAGTGGTGCAGTGCAATGGCTGTGGGGCGGCAGTGTTCCGGGAGACATTCTGGAGGCTGCAATGCTGCCCTATTTGCAGGCACCTCTCCGGTCTGAGAGAGGAGGTTGCCTGTCTCCAGGCTGACCTGGCTAGGATTCATGAAACCTCCTCTCCCACCCAGGGACCACCAGGGCCAATGTCACTACCTCAGAGGTTGCCAAGAAAGAGGAGAGGCTGGACCAGGGTGGGCTCAGGGAGGGAGAGGGTGGTGGAACAGAGTTGCATCCCTCCAGCTGTACCTCTCCACAATTCATTCACTCTTCTGGTGGATAGTGGTTCCTCTATGGAGGCACCTGCAGTGGAGACCAAGTAGGATGCTGGGAACCTTCACGAAGGAGACCCACAGGAGGGTGGCATGGGATCCCACAGGGAAAGGAAACAACTTCTGGTGAGGGACTCAATCATTAGGAGGGTCGAAATGGGTGAGGAAGGGGAGAGGGAGGTACGGTGCCTTCCTGATGCCATGGCTTGGAGGGATAGGAAGCAAATCCTCAGGATAATGGGAGCTGCACGAGGGAGGGAGCTGGATGTCATTGTCCACCTAGAGACAAATGACCTGGCTAGGAATGGGATCAGAGCAGTGCAAGAGGAGTTTGTAGAGTTGGGGAGGTGCCTTAGACAAGTAGCGCATATGGTAACCTTCTCGGAGGTGCTGCCTGTCTATGGCAAGGTTGATGCTAGGGCACTCCTCACCAGGGAATTCAAAGAGTGATTGAAAAACTGGTGTTGAGCTCAGGGTTTTGGCTTCATTGGGGACTGGGAGCCACTTGGAGGATGCAGACCTATACTGGTGAGATGGTCTGCATCTGTCCAGGGTGGAACCAGGATCCTAGGTGAGAGGTTTAAATGCTTCATTGGCAAGCATTTAAACTAGCCAAGGGGAGGCACTGAACAGGAGCAGGGAATCCCAGCCTCCCCCACAAAAACATGGTAATTAGTGAGGTAAACACCAAGGTAGAGAAGTTATTAGGAGCAGAACAGAGGTAAATGTAAAAAGGCAAAGGCAGTAAGGACAGGAATGGGGCTAAAAGGATAAGGCTATCAAAAGTGGAGGGTGATGAGTTCCAATGCCAGTCTGTGTGTAACAAGCCCTGAACTAGTGGCCTTGATGGAACAGGGTTGCCTGGATATTGTGATAGTCACAGAAACATGGTACACAGAGAACCATGACTGGGATGTCAACATACCAGGATACACAATCTACAGGAGGGACAGGAGGGTAAAAGAGGAGGACGAGTAGCTCTATGTAAAGGAAGGGATCAAAGCAACAGAACTAAAGAGTAAACAGGAAGCAGATGAGGCACTCTGGTTCACCCTGGAGACAGGAAATGGCACCACAATCCGCATGGGGGTTGTATACAGACCCCCATCTCAGGGGGAGGGAATGGACAAGAAAATGATAGAAGGCTTCCTTAGAATGGCAGAAAAAGGGGAGATATTGTTGATGGGGGACCTGAATATGCCAGATGTTAACTGGAGCACCTTTGCTGCAGGCACATCCAAGAGCAGGGTCATTCTTGATGCCCTACAGGGGGCATGCCTCAGACAGCTAGTATTGCAACCCACTTGGGAGGGAGCAATCTTAGACCTGGTACTCTCAAATGGGGACAGAGAAAGAATCTCAGATTTAGAAGTGGGTAGCCATCTTGGAACAAGCGACCACCAAGCAGTGTGGTTCACGATAAACACAGCCATACAATCAAGCCACACAATAGCAAGAGTATTGGACTTTAGGAGGACTGACTTTGGGAAAATGAGAGAGTGCCTCAGAAATGCATTAGCAAACAGTCAAGAAGGAGGGGTGGAGGAACAATGGGGAGTAATCAAAATAGCCATCACAGAGGCAACAAGCCTTTGTATAAAGCAAATCAATAAAACTCAATGAAGGAAAAAAATGCTATGGTTCTCAAAAGAGGTGGCAGGGAAGGTTAAGGAGAAAAGGATAGCTTTCAGGAACTATAAGGAAACACAGAAGGAGCAGGACAGAGAACTTTATCAGTTAAAGCAGAAAGAGGCTGGGAAGGCAGTCAGAATAGCAAAGGCCCAAACCGAGGAAAGGATAGCCAATTCTGTTAAGAAGGGGGATAAGACCTTTTATAGGTACATTAGGGAGTGAAGAAAGACCAAAGGAGGGATACTGAGGCTTAATAAAAGGGAAGGGAATGTGGGTAGAGGGTGACAGTGAAAAACAGGGATACTGAACGAATACTTCTGCTCAGTATTCACAAAGGAAGAGGAGGAGGAGGTACATAAACCAAACAAGGGAAACACTCTGAAGACAGGGGTCGATACCAGTCCATTTACAGAAGAAAGGGTCCTGAAAGAACTAATAAAATTGAAGATGGACAAAGCAATGGGGCCTGATGGGATTCACCCAAGAATTCTAAAAGAACTAAGGGTAGAACTAGTGACACCGCTGACTACTCTCTTTAACAAATCATGGGAGGATGGGGTGGTACCTGAGGACTGGAAGAGGGCCGATGTGATTCCTCTTCACGAAAGTGGGAGCAGGACAGAGGCAGGAAACTACAGTCCAGGTAGTTTGACCTCAGTGGTAGGGAAAATGATGGAATCACTACTGAAGGAAAGAACTGTTGAGTACCTAGAGGCCAGTGGGGCACAGGACCCAAGGCAGCATGGATTCATGATGGGAAGGTCGTGTCAGGCAGATCTAATAGATTTCTTTGACTGGGTGATAAAAGTAGTGTAGACCATGGAGGGCCGTGGACACATAGCCTACCTGGATTTTAGCAAGGCATTTGATACAGTCCCACACAAAGATTAAGACAAAGCTAGCCAGCCTTGAGGGTCCCAAGGTGGTAGTCTGATAAAAATTGGCTAGACAACAGGACGCAAAGGGTAGTAGTAAATGGAGTACACAGTGAAGAAAGGAGAGTTACTAGCGGGGTACTGCAGGGTTCAGTACTGGGACTGGTCCTTTTTAATGTCTTTATAAGTGACATTGCAGAGGAACTGGAAGGAAAAGTATGTCTCTTTGCAGATGACACAAAGATCTGCAACAGGGTTGATACACAAGATGGAGTGGAAAGGATGAGAAGGGACTTGACAAGATTGGAGGAATGGCCAAATGTATGGCAGCTCAGATTCAATGCAAAGAAGTGCAAGGTAATGCACATGGGAAACAAAAACCCCAGTGGAAGCATACACAACGGGGGGTGAGATACTGACAACAGTAAAAATGGAAAGGGACCTGGGGGTAATTATGTCAGATGACCTAAAGGTGGGCAAGCAATGTGAGAAGGCAGTAAGGAAGGCTGGGGGGATGCTGGGATGCATAGGAAGAGGCATCAATAGTAGAAAACAGGAAGTTGTTATCCCTCTGTACAGACAGTTGGTGAGATCCCATCTGGAGTACTGTATGCAGTTCTGAAGACCCCATCTCCGAAAGACATAGACAGAGTGGAGGCTGTACAGAGAGGGCATCAAATGGTGCAGGGTCTGCACCAGAAGACATGCAAAGAAAGACTAAAGGAGCTTAATATGTATACCTTTGAGGAAAGAAGGGAGAGAGGGGCATGATAGAAACTTTTAAGTACCTCAAGAGAATCAGCAAAGTCCAAGAGGGTAGCATCTTTCAGAAAAAGAGATGTGCAAGAACAAGGGGGCACAATTTGAAGATAGAGAGGGGACAGCTCAGAGGTAATGTGAGGAGGTATTTTTTCACAGAAAGGGTTGTGGATGCATGGAACATCCTCCCTGAGGAGGTCGTGGAGTCAAGAACAGTGGAGGAATTCAAGAATGCATGGGACAGACATAAGGCAGTCCTAGTGGGGGGTAGGAGGAAGTAAGCTGTTGGTTAACTAGGATCTGCAGCTTATCTGTTAGGTAGGAAAATGGGCAGACTAGGTGGGCCAAGCAGTCCTTTTCTGCTGTCAAATTCTGTTTCTGTGTTTCTATGTTTCTATGTTCTATGTTTCTGTGTTTGAAGGTATTCCATTGAAGACTACCCTTGCCTTCTCCCCAAGCCAGTTTCCTACCCACCTTACTTACAGGACCCAGCCCTAGGCAGCTTGTGGCACTGAGGAAACGCTTTGCTAAAGTCTAGGTACATAATATCTACATCCCCCTCGATCTATTGCCTTGGTGACCCAGTCAAAGAACTCTATCAAGTTTGTTTGACATGACCTGCTCTATCGAACCCATGTTGCCTTGGGTCCTGCAGGCCATTGTTACAAAGGCAGCTAGTGATTCTTTTCTTTAGCAGTTTCTCCATACGCTTTCCCATCACTGATGTGAAACTCACCAGCCAGTAATTGCTTGCCTTCTCCTTCTCCCATTCTTTGTTGAAGGGGACCACAACTGCCCTGTTCCAGTCTTCAGGCACCTCTTCCATTTCCAAGGACCTGTTGAAGAGGCTAGTCAGGGGCTCTGTGAGTACTCCACTTAGCTCCCTCAGTACCCAGGGGTATACCCCATCTGGGACCATGGCCTTGCCCACCTTCAGTCCCTTTAATTCCCTCAGGACTTCATTTTGCTGGAACATACTGGTTGTTCACCCCCTCCCAACATCCCCTTTCCCCATATGCGACTTCCCTTCCCTTCTCCCTCTATTGTGATCACAGAACAGAAATAGCTATTTAACATGTCCATGTTTTCCTGATCATCTTCCAACAACCCCCCAGCCTTTGTCTTTTAGCCTGACTATCTCCCATTTAACTTTTCTCTTGTTCACAACTGAAAAAATGTTTATCCCTTCCCTGGCTGAGTTAGCTATTTTCTCTCTGTCCTTGCCTTCACTTTCCTTATCTCTGATCCTGCTTCCTTCTGCTTTTCCTGGTATACGACCCTGTCTTCCTCCCTTTGCATCTGTTTATATCTCCTAAATGCATGCCTTTTTGCCCTGACATTTTCCACCATTTCTCTGCTGTACCATAGAGGCTTCCTTTTTCTCTTGCTTTTGCTAACCAACTTGACACAGAGGCTTGTGGCATCTAAGATGGCCCCTCTTATTGCTGTCCACTTTTCTTCCATCCCTGTCAATTTCCCCACCCCTGTTAGCACTTTCTGAAGGTGTTTGTGCATTTTCCTAAAGTCTGCATGCCTGAAGTCAAGTACCTTCACCTTGGACTGATGATCCTCAACAGCAGTTTCCACCATAAAGCAAATGCTGCAGTGGTCACTCATGCCATGACTTTCCCCCACTGATACCCCTCTCACCCTATCTCCATTCATAAAGATCAGGTCCAGGATTGCTCCGTCCCTGGTCAGTTCCTTAACAAGCTGTCTCATGAGTGCCCCCTGTAGGGAGTTTATGATAGCCCTGCACCTGGTGGATGCTGCCGATGGGGTGCTCCAGTCAACATCTGGCATATTGAAGTCCCCCATCAGTAGCACCTTTCCTCTGTTTGCCATCCTCTGAATTTCCTCCAGCATTGCCCTGTCCACCTTCCCTTCCTGAGTCGGTGGTCTGTATACCACCCCAGTGCATATTACTTCCCCTTTTTCTGTTTTTAATGATATCCATATAGCTTCAGTCCCTCCCCATCTGTCCTGCACTTCTGTGGCTTTTATGAGTTCCCTCACATATAGTGCCACCCACCCTCCCCTTCTTGTTCTCCCGGTCCCTTCTAAATAGCACATACCCTGGTATTGCCATGTCCCAATCCTGGCCATCATGGCCCCACATCTCTGTAATTCCCAAGATGTCCAGGTCTGCCTCTGCCATGACCACCGTCAGGTCAGAGATCTTACTACCTAGGCTCCTGGTGTTTGCTCACATGGCTCTCCATTCCCTTGGCCTACTCTTCTGTCACTTTCCAGTTACAACCTTCCTCCCTATTTGCCCCAGAATGTTCTCCCTCCCCCTCATTGCAGTTGTCTGCTTGGTCCCTCCTACTCTCACTTCAATCTTTTTGTTTGCACCCTCTGAGTACCTCCTGGTGTCACCCCCAATGTTGCAGTGGTGACATCCCTCAGATTCGACTGCTGCTCCTAGTCATGTTAGGCTGTCTATGTAATCATCAAATTTGTGCACTCTTGCACTAGCCCCTTCCCTCATTAAGTGAAGACTGTCCCCTTGAATAGCCTCCTTTCCCAGAATTTGCCCCAGTTACCGACAAAAGTGGAACCCTCTAGTCTGACACCAAATCTTCATCAATTGTTTAGTTCAGTGGCGTTGGCCTGTCTGAGTCTGCCTTCCTCCTCCCTCCCTCTCCCACACTGGCAGTACATCCAAGAAGGCCAGAGATGCTGTCCTACCATTGATACTATTTGTTAGCTAATCTAGACTGCTCTTTGTCTCCTCCATTGGCTGTCTTGCTAAGTCGTTTGTGCCTACGTGGATCAGGTCTGCTAGATCTTTGCCTTTTCTTGTCAAGCTGAACACCAGTCTTATCCCTATCCTTCTTGGCTAATGCACCTGATAGGCATCTGTCTGAGACCCTAGTTTCCCTGCCACCCTCCATTTTTGAGTCCACCCCACAGACCACTGAGTCTCCTATCACTAATACTTCCCTTACACCCCTACGTCCATTGACCTTTTCCTTTATCCTTGACTTCTGGTGGCCTTCTACCCTCTCGGCTTGCTGCAGGTCTTCCCAATTTGCAGTGAGATTGATTGCCCCAGCCAGGGGCACCTATCAATTTTGTGCAAGGATGCTGGCATCTGGATCCATGCTGCCCTTACTCTCTTTATTACTACTCCCTTCCTGTCTCCCCACCACCCTCCACTCCCCTGGCCCTGTGGAGCCCAGGGGGAGTGGATGAGGAAAGGGAGAGCTCCTTATGAGCATGTGCCATAGCCTCGAGATTTTCCCTGAGGCTGCCTCCAGCTACCCCCAGAGCTTATTGCAGTTCTGACATATTGGGCAACATCCCATCCTCCTGAGCATTACTTTGGAGATGAGAGCAGCACACCTGTTGCACTGTACAATTCTAATTTCACTGTGTTTGTGGCAGAGTTGGCTACACCCTCGGCTGTGACTGATGGACCACTTTTCTATCTCCTTATTTCCTTGCAACAGCTGCTGCTTTTCTCTTTGCTTTTCTTCTTTTTCTCACCTATCCTAGGTTGGCCACCTAGTGTAGCTCTTTACTTTCCCTACTAAACGTCCTACTAGTTCTCTCTTTTCATTCTTTTTCCTTTTCCATCCATTTAGTCCCTGGAATGATGCCAAACACCCGGAGAGGTGTTGTGTAAAGTGCATAAGTGCATTTTGTGCACAAAAAGCATGAAGGCTATTTTAAATAGGGATGAATACAGTTAGTAAAGCCTTTTTAAAGAAAAATGATTCAGAAGTTATATAAAACAATAACGATGTCATGATTAGTACAGTTATAATATATATATATATATATATATATACACACACACACAGTGCAGTGTCAGTGGCTCAGCAGGTAGCAAACCCACCTCTGAGGCTGGGAGATCAGAAGTCTGTGGGTTCTATCCCCACACCAGGCACATGGGTTAATATCCCAATGCTGACACTGTAGTGCAGCATGAGGGGGGCGCCGCACCCCTGAGGTGCCGTCTTTCAGATGAGGGGTTAAACCGAGGTCCCATCTGGTGGTAGTTTAGGTGGATATTAAAGATCCCATGGCACTTCTTGAAAAGAGTAGGGGAATTTTCCCCAGTGCCCTGGCCAAATGTACCCTCATTTACTAAAAATACCACCAACAGCTAAATCTGGTTCAAGGTCAGCTGGCATTCATCTGTGTCCCCCTCCCCTGGGTGGTGCCTGAAAATAGGCAGAATTTGTCTAGTGCACGCAACCAGTCAACAAAATCTAAATACAATAAGAAATCCTTAAGGTATTTTCATAAATTCACGCAATAAACCTGTTACTATGTAAGATTCTGTGTATGAGAATGTGGTATACTTTATAAAAGTGCTTAGGCACTGTGGATCAGAGATATAGAGAGTCAGTATCTGTGACGATATACACTGTACCTTTAACTGAACAAGGAAATCCCCTGAAATAACCCCTTCCCTTTTGGTTTTGAAACAACATGACAGCATGGATTTACAAAAGGAAGGTCCTGTCTAACTAATCTCAAAGATTTCTTTGACTATGTAACCAGAGTGGTAGACCAAGGAGGAGCAGCTGATGTCGCCTACCTTGACTTCAGCAAAGCTTTTGACACTGTTCCACATAGAAGATTGATAAATAAGCTGCGTGGGCTTGGGGTGGGTCGAAGTTGGTCACTGGGTGGCAAACTAGTTGACGAGCAGAAACAGGAGTGGTGGTAAATGGTATACAGTCAGAAGAGATGCAAGTCACAATTGGGGTACCTCAGGGATCAGTTCTTGGGCCAGTCCTCTTCAATATCTTCATTAGTGACATTGCGGATGGACTGTAGGGTAAGGCTTGTCTGTTTGCAGGTGACACCAAGATCTGCAACTGAGTAGATGATCCAGATGCGGTGGGCAGAATGAGAAGAGATCTGGATAAACTAGCACAATGGTCAGAAGAGTGGCAACTGGGGTTTAATGCAAAGAAGTGCAAGATTATGCACATAGGGAAGAGATACCCTGAAGCCATCTATAGGCTGGGAGGGGAGTTGCTGGAAGTCACAAAGGAAGAAAAAGACTTGGGCATCATCATCACTGATGACCTGAAATCATCCAAGCAGACCTCTAAAGCAGTAGGTAAGGCTAGGGGGATGTTAGGGTGTATTAGTAGAAGTATCGCAAGTCATAAGAGGGAGGTAATAATCCCGCTTTACAAGACACTGGTTAGGCCCCATCTGGAGTACTGTGTGCAGTACTGTAGGCCACACCTTCACAAGGACATTAACCAAATTGAGGCAGTCCAGAGAAGGGTAACTAAAATGGTGCAGGGACTGCATCAGAAGACATATGAGGACAGATTAACGGAGCTCAATATATATATATATATCCTTGAGCAAAGGAGGGAGATAGGTGATATGATTGAAACATTCAAACACCTTAAAGGCATTAACAAAGTGAAATAGTCTAACATGTTTAAATATAAGAAAAATAGTAGGACAAGAGGACACAGCATGAGACTAGAGGGAGGCTTATTAAGGGGGAATGTGAGGAAATTCTTTTCACAGAAAGGGTGGTGGATGCATGGAATGACCTACCTCAGGAAGTGGTGGCTATGAATACAGTGCAGGGCTTCAAACAGGCATGGGATAGGCATAAGGGAGCAATACAGATGAGTATGAATAGATAGACCACTGACGGAACAAAGGCCAATGGCACATTTATAAGGTAGAAAAAGAAATGGGCAGACTGGATGGGCCTTGCAGTTCTTATCTGCCGTCAACTTCTATGTTTCTATATTCAGACATGAAACAACATGTCCAGACTTATAAATAGAAAGGGCTTAGTCAGGTGACCCACCACCAAAATATATAAATACCTTTTCTCTGAGTTTACTTCAGTTCAGCCCAGAGGGGCTCAGTCCCAGGAGAGGGAGAAGAGAGGCAGACAAGCTGTTGAATGCAGATGAGAAGGGTCTCAGGAGCTTTAAGATCAAGACTGTATTTGTGAGAAACTACTGATGTTAAGCAGTGATTTTTTTGCAATTGTTGTTGTTTTCATTTAGTATTTTATAACTTTTGAAAATAAGTATCACACCAAGGTGTGTTTTAAACCTGTAAATGTGCCTCATCTGAAGTTTATTCCACACACTGTGACAAACTGGTGTTAGAAGTAGGATAGTACTGGTTGTCCAGAGAAACGAGGGAGACCAGTACCCAGATACCAGCCCTGGTATCCAGACATAGGGGCAAAGAGCTGGATGGCATACTCCAGGATCTTGTTGATGCAAAGGATCTGTTGAAGGAGGAGGGCGTGGTGTGCATACCAGAGCCCAGGTGAGGAGGCCCAGAGGGAATTACTAACCAGATTGGAGTTTGATGGAATGCAGAAGTGGTCCATAGCCAGAGAGATGCAGAGTACCTCTGCCAGGTGATGATGAAGGATCCCAACTGGAGGATTTTGTGGCCAAAGCAGAGAAGCAGGATCCATGGGTTCTAGAGGAGGAAGACCCCCTGATGGAACCTTTATTGCCAGTCACTTTTGAAATTCCATTGTTGAACATTGTTCTGGGCTGCTGCTACTTGGAGGACGATGAGATGAAGGCCCCAAGTAAGACTGTTTAGGATGTTTGCATACTGGTGTGAAGACTACAAGCAACAAGGAAGACACCATGGTGGTTGAATGGACTTTCCCATGTTTTTAACCCCCATGTGATATGGTATGAAATGTATGAAACATGTAATGTTTAAAGCGAATATAGCATTAAGGGTGGTGCTGAGTACAGTCAGATGAGGGCACCAGAATGGTGTAATAGTTGTAAGGAAATCCCTAGTATGTTAAAAATAAGGGTTGAAAGGAAACCCCAAAGGTTTTGGAGTTAGGAACTGGCTGGTTGATGTTCAGTATGAGAAGTTTCCTTGTCTGCCAGTAAATATATGGAAGAGAAACAGATAAATGATAAGTATGAAATGATTACAAGAAATGAATAACATAAAAGAATTGTCTATGCTGTATGATATAAAATGAGGAACCTAGGGTCATGGAGGATCTAGGTATGGGTGGAACCTATAATTGGGCCCCTGACTGGAAATTATGTCACGTGATGGGTATGGAGGAAGCTCGAAGTCAGCAAAAAACTGCTGTGTATTACTTCCTATTTCTTAATGTACTGATGAAGGTATGATAAGTGTGTGCACAGGGCTGAAATGATGCCAAGTGATGGCTATGGAGGAAGCTCAAAGTTAGCATAAAACTGCTGTGTATTACTTCCTCTTTTTTAATGTACTGATGAAGGTACAGTAGTGGGTGCATGAGGCAGAAATAATGCCAAGTGCTGAGTATGGAGGAAGCTCAAGTAAGCATAAAACTGCTGTGTATTACTTCCTCTTTTTAATGTACTGGTGAGGCTCTCCATTGGGTGAGAGAAAGTTTCAACCAATCCCATTCTACTGTTTTGTAGAATATTTTGTGACTGCTAGAGGGTTCTTGAAAAACAGTATAGTTTTGAGAACTGTTTTTTTCTTAACGAGGGAGGTGCATGGCGGAGTTAGACTATACCCTTGGCTGTGACTGATGGACCACTTTTCTATCTCCTTATTTCCTAGCAACAGCTACCACTTTTCTCTTAGCTTTTCTTCTTTTTCCCACCTACCCTATGTTGGCCACCTAGCATAGCTCTTTACTTTCCCTACTAAACTTCTAACTAGTTCTCTCTTTTCATTCTTTTTCCATTTCCATCCATCCAGTCCCTGGAATGATGCCAAACATCCAGAGAGGTGTTGTGTAAAGTGCATAAGTGCATTTTGTGTACAAAAAGCACAACGGCTATTTTAAATAGGAATGAATACAGTTAGTAAAGCCCTTTTAAAGAAAAAGGATTCAGAAGTCATATAAAACAATAACAATGTCATGATTGGTACAGTTATAAGAAATCCTTAAGGCATTTTCATAAATTCATACTATAGACCTGTTACTATATAATGTTCTATGTATGAGAATGTGGTATACTTTATAAAAGTGCTTAGGCACTGTGGATCCAAGATATAGAGAGTCAGTATCTATGACAATATACACTGTACCTTTAATTGAACCAGAAAATCCCTTGAAATAGCCCAATCCCCTTTGGTTTTGAAACAACATGTTCAGACATGAAACAGCATGTCCAGACTTGTAAATAGAAAGGGCTTAGTCAGGTGCCCCCCCCCCACCAAAGTATATAAATACCTTTTCACTGAGTTTATTTCAGTTCAGCCCAGAGGGGTTCAGCCCTAGGAGAGGGAGAAGAGAGGCAGACAAGCTGTTGAATGCAGATGAGAAGGGTCTTGGGAGCTCTGAGATCCAGGACTGTATTTTGGGAGAAACTACTGATGTTAAGTAGTGATTTTCTTGAAATTTTTGTTGTTTTCATTTTGTATTTTTATAACTTTTGAAAAATAAATTTCACACCAATTTGTGTTTTAAACCTGTAAATCTGCCTTGTCTGAAGTTTATTCCCACACACTGTGACAGTGTTCAGTTGCTCTTAGTCTATTGTCAGACTGCACAAGATCAGTTTTACTGTATCTTCATGTACTCCTTGCTCTAGCCCTTTTTTGGCTTGTATTTACTATACTTCAAAATTAAAGAAAAAATGATTATCATAAGATCAGTATGTTCTGTACCCCTTCTGATTTACTCTTCCCCACTAAAATAAAGCCAAAGATCAGTGTTCACATAGCTTGGTGAAAAACCCTTCAATACCATTTTTCCCTGATTTTCCCTTTTAATATTTCTATGCCTTAACCAGCAAAGTGCCCCAAACAACTCTGGTATCTAAAGTATTCCCAGATTCACCCTTTTAAATTACTTTATCGTAACATGCAAGTTGCTTCTTAAATCATATATAGCACTTAGACATCCTTTGTCATCATGTACAAGTTATGCGCTTAGTCATTTGCAAGTCTTGAAAAGTTCACTATCAACCTTCAGCCCTGTATGTTTCTCTTTGTGACCACTGCCCATTTCTGATAATGATTCTCCACCTCCTCTTTCTGTCTGATGGACTGTTCTCCACTGCGTGGAGCCCAGCTGGAGTATTTAATAAGCAGGAGGTGTGAGGAGGGCTGGCAGGAAAAACTTTGCAACAATACTGCAGTTCCTTTTGCATAACTGTTTGTGCTGTGGCTGGCGATAGGTGACAGATTATGGGTTCTAAAATGTAGCACTCATATGCTGAAGTATCATATAATTACTGACCAGCGCGCTTTCCCATAGGAAAACCTGGTTATAATTTGCTGTTATAACCAGCTGGTTATAACAGCAAACATGTGCTGGGTTTCCCTGCCTCTGCACCAGCCACTCATGCTTTCTCTCACTCTCCCCATGTCCCTCGCTAGATCTGACAGGTGCCTCAACTGCCACTGGGGTAAGTAAAGTTTAGTAAACTCTCTCAACAACTCAAAATAAAAACAAAAATTGGGTGATGTCCACTCTGAAAAGTTTAAACAAAATGTAAAATATTGGCAGACCAAGAACCTTGCTGAATCCCAACTGATCAGTGGCTACCTCTCAACACCGATGTCTTTTTTTTTTTTAATATAATTGATGTGACAAAAAATGGCTGGCCAGCAGTTGAATAAAATAAAAGATGGGTTGTGTGTAAAACATTTTTACATGCACCTCAGTGTGGCATGCTTTTATAAATTCTCAGGTTTCGCCCCAGGCCTTATGTAGCATCCCACACCTTGGGCATGTTATAACATCTTGTTACACATACCACCCCATCCATTATTCTCTATGTTTATGACATGGATTTGTTTACATGCATATTGTACATATACTGTAAACATATTTAAAACATTGTTGTTCCAAGCTTATTCGATAAATGCAATGATCTGCACAATAAAGGGTGTAGTTTCGATGCAGCAGCAGCAGCAGTGAGTATTAATCATTGCAACATGAGGAAGAGAAATGGTTGTGTTGGATTGGCTTAGCACTATCAGGTGACCATACATTATTTCTCAAGTAATGCATGACTGCTTGAGAATTAATGTATGGTTGACGCCACAGCTATTCTCTTTCCCCTGTGCCCAACATATCTATTCTTGCTTGACACCCATCTGTTGCCGCCTGTGAATTATAGGCTAAGACTGTTTAAACCACCATATACTATAGCAGCCTGTTTCCAAAATGAGGACAGAAAAGCAACCACATTTTTATTTATTTAATTCTTGGAATTACAACCTTTGAGCAAGAGGCTCATTTACAAAGGCTCCACATCACAGAATGGAGGAAACTAAGGAACAATAACATGGTACAATTAGACAAAGTGAAAGGTACAGGGGCCCAGATATTCAAACTGTGCCAGGCTGTGGTGCAAGCTTGGGTGCAGCTCAACTTGGCTGCGCTGGGGTGTGGACTGGGTGATATTCAACGAGCTGAGCCATGGTTTAGCAGTGTTGAATATCGCACCCTAACCACTCAAGTGTATAGCACAGTGGCACTGCACCAGCACAAGTGGCCAGAGTGGAGCATGGGGATGCACTAGTGCAAGTTCCATTGCGCTATGCACAGCAACCGCAATATTCAAAACTTGACATGCAAATGGGGCCAGAATGTATGCAAGGTGCACATGGGGCCATTTGCATGTCATTATGGCCCCATTTGCAAGCAGGTGCACTGATCCCTGATGACTTGTGCCTGGCGCCCTGCCAGGCAGCAGCCATCGGGATCGACTCCCTGCATCTGGCAATGTGCCCACAGCCCGATCACAGGCATCTGTATAAAACATGAGAATTCCTTCCAATATCCATGGTGGTCCAGTGGACGGCTATCTGCCCGATTGCAGACATTTGTAAAAGAAATGTCGAATATCCTGGTTGTCCAGTGGACCACTATCTGCCTGATCATGGGCATTTGTAAAAAGAATATGAATTCCTTCAATATCCTGGTGGTCAGTGGACGCTGTTACCGCTGATTGTGGGCATCTGTATAAAATATGAGAATTCCTTCAATATCCTGGTGGTCAGTGGACCGCTGTTTGCCGATACGTGGGCATCTGTATAAAAACAAGAATTCCTTCCAATATCCTGGTGGTCAGTGGACTGCTGTTTGCCCAATCGTGGGCATCTGTGTAATAAAATAAATAATTCCAATATCCCTGGTGGTCTAGTGGTTCCCCTCCTCCCCACCCACTGAGACCCCTGCCCCCTCCCCGGTCAGCGTGGAAGGCAGCACCCCACCCACCTGCTGCCCCACTGCCCGCTGACTGACACTGCTGGTAGGGCTGTATGCCCATTGATCTACAGCGTGAGTGAAGATGAAGTTTATACACATACACAATCCAGAAATGTGAATGAACATATCTGAATGTGTAGTACTGCACGGGCTGCATATTGGAAGGAATTCATATTTCTTTTTTACAAATGCCCGCGATTGGGCAGATAGTGGTCCACTGGACCACCAGGGATATTGGAATGAATTCTCATGTTTTTATACAGATGCCCGCGATCGGGTAAACAGCTGTCCACTGGACCGCCAGGGATATTGGAAGGAATTCATATTTCTTTTTTACAAATGCCCATGATCAGGCAGATTGCAGTCCACTGGACCACCAGGGATATTGGAAGGACATAATATTTCTTTTTTACAAATGCCCACGATCGGGCAGATAGCAGTCCACTAGATCACCAGGGATATTAGTCTTATTTATTTATACAAATGCCCACGATCGGGCAGATAGCAGTCCACTGGACCACCAGGGATATTGGACGGAATTCTAATTATTTTTTTATACAGATGCCCATGATTGGGCATGGGGGAGGCTGCCAGGTGCAGCGGGAGCTTGGGTGGCCACCCACAGGTGGCAGCTGCCGTGTTGCACCCTGCAATGCGGCAGCTCACCTGTGGGTGGCCATCAGTTGTTCCTTTTTTTTTGGATCAACTTTGTGCTGGTACAGGTAGGGTTTGCGCATGCATGGCTCTGCATTCCTGGGCTGAATATCAGGCTGTGCAGGGTACGCATGGGCATTCCCCCCCCACCTACACCTGCATACATTACTGATGCACTCTGGCACATAGGGATTTGTGCCGCGCACTTTTCCCTTTTGAATATTGCACTGGGGCACATCAGTGGGTTGCACATGGTGCAACACTGTTGCGCCATGTGCACCCTTCTGAATATCTGGGCCAGGGTTCATAGTATAAGTCAAAATACATGGTAATTGCTTCAGGGTTACAATTATTACAAGGCTAAGATTGCATGATGTAAGAATTAACCCACGACAGAGCGTGGGTCTACTGGGCATCAATATATGGCTGGGGGGGGTTGGACCGTAACATTGGTACCAAGAGTTACAAAGATTTCCAACTTAAATACACTTTATTAGAGCTGCCAAAAAGAGTGACCCTGTCTAAAAACTAATACAAGCACCCCAGACTATTTAAAAAGTAAGTATATACTATAGGAGCCTACTTCTAATACATCAAACATTGCAGAAAAATGGAGATGATTTCACAGTTTACAAAACTAAGTCAGCCAAAATGAACAAAAAGTAGCGTTCCAAATGTCATTTGGGTTCTGAAACAAAAGCCTTAGAATAGCAGTGAACGTTTCCTAAATCAAGGAATCTGTAGTTTAGCTGGGCAAAATTCCATCTTTTAACAGTTTATAATTTATGGAAACTGTCTATTACTGGCATAAATCAATAATTATACCATGGACATAAAAATTAATACAAATTCCTGTTCTGCGATTGGCTGGCTGACACCTTTGTGCCGTGGTAAATCCTATGATATACCCACGGCAAAGGTGCCAGTCAGCCGCATTTCAAATAAATGAATCTGACCCTGAAAATCAACACCGCCAAGCCACCATCTTGTTTCCCTTCCTTAAGTGAGAACCATTAGCACACCATTAATAATAAAAAAAATTCACGCAAATCCCACATCGAACCCAAAATTTTTGCAAAGTGTTTCTCCGGTAATCGCTTCTTCCCCGCTCACTAATTGCCACTGTGAACTGACTCCTCTACTCCTCCGTACTATCACTCCACAATGCAGGCCGCACGGAGACCACGTCCCTCTCCCCACTCCATACGTGATCCAAGCAAACCCTCTGCCAGCGATCTCAACCCCAACAAAACCACAGCACCAGACGAAATGTCCCAATGTGCTCCTCACCTGAGTCTGCTATTACAACTCCTTCACAACGGAACCATTTAAATGTAAAAGTGGCACGGGCGCCACACAGACCCTGAACTTCCGCATTCCGTATATCCACGAGACAAAACTGCTGTTACCTCCATAAGCTCTGCACCTGAGCTTAACAAAAGTTAGTTTTAAACAAAAAATCTGAGCTCCTGATCGATCTGCGCAAACATCATAGCCGATTCACTTTCTATCACGATGCAGTGTGTCTTCCTGAAACATCGTGGCTTCCTGCAACACTTTAAACATTAAATAAAAAAATACAGCTTCTCATTAACCTGCAGTAATACTGTAGCTCGTTCACTTAATGTCTGTCCTGTCAGTTTCTCACTCCTCTCATAGCCATTTATCTTGCCTGCAACTCTGTTCAAGTTTTTTTTTTTAAATGATTTTTTAAATGAATTACAATAGCAGTATACTAAGTAAACAGAGTTACCATCTTCTACAACATTCTACCTAGAAACCGGGAACTATTTAACACACAGAGGATGGACATTACAGGAAAAAAAATTAAAAACAAGTTATTCTCAAAATAAAACCTTATAAGTAATTATTTAAAATTTCTACCCATTATATAATGCATATAAGCCACTCGGGGGTTATGGGAGATTTACCACGGCTGGCGGTTACCCACTCGCCTACTGCGGGCAAACCACGCCAGCCGTGGGTAAACCTCAATAACCCATATACCCCCCTCGTGGCTTATTGCTTATGCGTATAACCTGATGATCCCATTGTTATGATGTCAGAATGCTGTAAACCTAGCTTGACTATGTCATTCGATGGGATTACAAGAAAGAATGTCACCAGTTGTAGTAATTCTTTTAAAGAATGTTGATCAGCTGACCCTAACAGAAGTTTAAAAAGTGCACATTCCAGGTTACCTGAACATCTGCTCCTTGGATGTTCCTACCTCTCCACCCTCCTTCTGATCTGACGCTGCACTGCATACAAGTGTGAAATAATGTAACTACAGTGGTCCAGTTGGAAAACTGCTGTCCTATCTGACTGATTTTTTGAAGAGTTAGTTAGATATTTTATAGTTTGTTTTCATAAAGTTTAACTCTTTTTATTACTCCTGAATGGAGAATAAGTTAAGGAATTTAATAGTTTCAGAGAATGTATTTTATAGCACACACATTGCTATTTGTGTTATGCTAATAAATGTCCTATTGGACATTCCTTTTCATCTCTTACTTGGTAAGTGCATTTTTAACTTGGAACTGTCACTTGTTACTCTTAGTGGTCAAATGGCGCTGTTCTAGTTCAGAAAAAATGATGCTGTTACCTTACACCATAAAATACAATGCCTAGCTTGTGGTTGTTCAACACGAGTGTAATCACCCCTTGCAGTTGCCATGCCAACTGTAAACCACTCAAGCTGCGTTCTCAAGGTTTATGTGGGTGTCCTAGCAACCGCTTGAGGTGATTAGCAGCGAAGTAACAACCACATCCTAGGCATTATCCTGTGTAAACTATAAGGTGTCCTCCTGTTGGATAATTATGAGACATAGGCTATAATTACCTGTGGTTTATTTTAATCTAGCTGTCTTCTGTTGCAGAGCAGCTGAACAGAGATGGATTATACTGTTAGCGACACACACTGGTACCTGTGATTACAGCGGTATGGAACAGCTCAAATGTACTAATATCTCCCTTTTTTTTGGTTTTTTTATACCCCTGAGGTCAACTACCATACTACACAACTGATTAAAAGTGAGAGGTAGTAATACAGAAACTCTTTCTGCTGCAAGAATTGTTGTATTATTATTATTATTCTCCATTTATTTCTGTGTGGTTCCCCCCTGTTCCTTTCCTAGTGCTGTTTGGAATTTTCAAATTCCATTGGGACAGAATTCTGTGGAATTTCTGAAAATTCCAATGTATTCCTTGGAATTCTGTCAGAAAAGAATTGGCAGAATTTCACCAGCAGAATATGGATTATCATGGGAACTACAGAATAATAGTATATAGTAGAGCATCGTTCTATGTAGAAACAACTACCAGAAGTTTCACAGTCAGCTGTTGGTCTGCAACAGTAATTGCAGGAGCAACTACCAGATACCAACTCTCCTGTGCACTTAAATATATACATTTCCATAATGCACAGCAGCCAAATGCCAAACAACAAACTTGGCAGAAAAACAAAGATGATTCCACAGTTCACAAAAGTAAGTCAGCCAAAATCAGCACATATTCTGAAATGTTGATCACATCTGCATGTAATCAATAATTCTGTGACTGTTCACCACAAGATTAAAAATAAATTGGCCTTTTCAGTATGTAGTTTCTCCAGTCAGGTGCAACCCCCTTTCTCTTTCCCATGGTAGGAACCTGAATATCCTTCTGGAACCCTAGTAATTTTGCACTTTAAAATTATTTTTGCACAAATGTAACATGGGGAAGAGAAACATATAAAAGAAGTGCTGAACCTTTTCTTTTCCCCATGTTACAAGTGAATTAACCTACTCCAGAGTGTGGGTCTACTTGGGATTAATGTATGGCTGTGTGGTTGAAACCACTCAGCCTTCAGCCCCATGCTAGGCTAATCCTTACTTATACTGTTGTGCAAAGGCAAATGGTACAGTAAATGATTCACATAAGGCTTGGCAGTAAAAAAACGCAGACAAAAAACCTGTGGTTAAACCTGAAGAGTAATGTTGTTAACATTCTCAGTGGAGCCTATGTAATTTACAGTACTGTAATCTGAGAATCCCGATAAATGTTCTCAAAATTGAGAGTTGGGGTTGTCACTCATTACCAACCTGGAAGTGCCTCTTCAAAGAAAGGCAAGATAATCACTTCAGGGGAATGCACTTCTGTTTTGCTGAACACATTCTATCAAACTTCAGTTACTGCATAAAATGTTTGCAACCCTTTGCTTCAACTACAAAGTGATAACAATAGTGCTGCAATCTCAGTGCAGGCAGCACCAACCAAGTCACAGAAATGTATTTAGGTCAGTAGGGACTGCAGCTCCCCCCTGTGTGTGTGTGTGTGTGTGTGTGTGTGTGTGTATGTGTGTGTTATGTGACACAATACCATGAATTACGTTCAAAATTTGCAGTATAACAACTATTGCTAGAAAGTTAGAGAGCATGGTTAACGTTCACTATGATCGCAAAATATGTTCAGTTTCATTGTTAATGAATATACTAGCAATAAAACACCCCTATATTGTTAAAATAATCCTGCTTGGCATCATGGGTACAGGGTTAATTCCAAGATGGCAGTGGTGTTTGAGTTGCCTGAGGTCTGAGCTTGGAGTTTGAGTTTGTTAAACCGTGTTTTATTCAATTTATTTTATTTAGTTTTCGTTAGAAAGGGTCACTGAGTGAGTTATATGGGGTATATCGGGTGGGGAGGTAGTAACAACAACAAAACAGGAAAGGTACCTGGGGGTAATCATATCAGATGACCTTAAGGTTAGCAAGCAATGTCAGAAGGCAGTAGGGAGGGCCGGGGGGTATACTGGGATGTATAGGGAGAGGCATCAGCAGCAGAAAACAGGAAGTTGTTATCCCTCTGTACAGACAGTTGGTGAGACCCCATCTGGAATACTGTGTCCAATTCTGGAGACCCCATCTCTGCAAGGACATAGACAGGATTGAGGCAGTCCAGAGGAGGGCAACTAAAATGGTGCAGGGTCTGCAAGAGAAGCCGTATGAGGAGAGACTAAAGAAGCTTAATATGTATACCCTTGAGGAAAGAAGGGAGAGGGGGACATGATAGAAACTTTCAAGTACCTCAAGGGAATCAATAAGTCCAAGAGGCCAGCATCTTTCAGAAAAAGAGACTTGCAAGAACAAGGGGACACAATTTAAAGATAGAAGGAGGCGTTCAGGGGCAATGTGAAATACTATTTCACAGAGAGGGTAGTGGATGCATGGAACAGCCTTCCTGAGGAAGTTGTGGGGTCTAAAACTGTGGGAGAATTCAAGAATGCATGGGACAGACAAGGCAATTCTTGTTGGGGCAGGAAGATATAGGCTGTTGGTTAACTAGGATCTGCGGCCTATCCTGTAGGTAGGAAATGGGCAGACTAGATGGGCTAGGTGTCCTTATCTGCCATCAAAGTCTATGTTTCTATATAGCATTCATAGTGTTTTGTGGGCCTATAGTCAGTATTTTTTTTATAAATCAGCAGCTTTGGTATTTCAAGTTGTTTTGTGAAACCTACTGTTCAGCTTTTAGAATGGCTGTTCTCCCTGTTTGTTTGGCTGTTTTATTATATCTGTTCTCCCTTGTTATTTGGGAGTTCTAGCTGTTTAAACTGTTTTGTGGCTCTTTTTGTTATATGTGAGCCTGTGGTTTTATTTTTATGCAGAAGCAGATTTAGATGATTCTTTGTGGTTGAGTGTGGCCTGGAATTTGCCGCATAGCACTGTGAGACCGGGTCATGAAGATTTGGGCTGAATTATTGTAGACCCCCGATTTACCCCTATACGCCTGTAATGAAGATTCTGCAGTGAGGTGCAGGTTGAATGAGTTGGGAAGTTCTGAACTAAGCTGAAATTTGCTGCTCGTGGAGGTTGCTGGTTGTGGTGAGAGCACACTCAGTGGCTGCTTCACTGGAACCGATAGAGAACAGCGAGTTTGGGAGTGTGTGCCAGGTGGGGGTGCTTCTCTATTGTGTTTGGGGCTAAGTGACTAGTGTGTTTCTCGTGAACAAGTGGAGCTGCCCAATGATTCTCTGGGGAGCCGAGAAGAGGTTGGCTGGGTTCTCCTGAGCCTCCTGGGTCGTGCTAAACTTGCCCCCAGGGGTTGTGTAGTAGTGGGTCGCTGGTGGCTGGATGCCAGGCCTATGATTTATTGCACTTGGAAGGAGCCTCCCTAGGTTTCTGGTTTTCACATTCAGCCCGCTGCTGCACTGGGGATTCCTGGAACTGTGTTTTGAAGACTCTGCTTTTTATTTTTTATTTACTTTTTGGGGTCATTGAGGTTCTCTTTTCCTGCCAGATTGACTGCATTAACTTGGCTTCACTATTCTGGATGTGGATTGACTTTTAACAGTTTGTTTTATTCTTAATAATTTTTGTTGCTTGTCACTCAGACTCTAGTGAGAACAGAGCCTGGGACTGGGAACCTTTGGTATTATTAACCAGGGGAGGTGGGAACTTCCCTGGCCTATTCATCAAACATCTGGAATTAACTTTCTGATCTGCAGACTGCTGGTTACCTGTTGCTCAGACTGGTGAGAGCAGAGCCTGGTACTGGGAAGCTTTGACATTATTGACCAGGGAGCTGGAAGCTTCCCTGGCCTTTTCATCAAACATCTGGAATTAACTGTCTGATTTGCAGATTGCAGGTTACCCACTGCAAAGGACTATTGGATTGTTTACATTGAGATTTACTTAAGGGTTTTATTTGGGGGATTTTGGGAGGTTTTAGAAATAAATCTAACTGTAAGCCTTAGACCTAAATTGTTTAGACGTTTGTTTTAATTTGATTAATTTTAGTAGTATAGTTTGGATTTATTTGGTTTAAGGAAGATTTTGTTTATTTATTGAGTTATGTGGAATGTGTTGGATGCATGCCCCCACAGTTGTGCACTATTCACCCTCTGCTCTCCATGCCGTCCGCCCTTTCTTCACTCCTCCCTTGAGTTTACAGCTTACCAGTGCTGTAGAGCACTGGGCAGTGTGGGGATGGAGGGGTGGGGGGCTGTGAACAGTGAGGGTGAATGAGGGGGTCATCGATCGGGATGGTAAGATCCAGGAGATGCCCTGGGGCAACATGAAACTCAGAACATGGTTCTCCATGTCTGATTTCCACCCAAGGGCACTACCAATTGTGGTGGGCAGGTGGTCGGTAGCCCAACTCGGGCAGTGTTAGCAGTGCCAGGTCCATCAAGAACAAGACTGCAATTATTGCAGATCTTGTCAAAACAGTGGACCTGGAATGCATCACCAAGACCTGGCTGGATGAGAACTCTGGCCCCATTCTGGAGGCTTTAACTCCAGCTGGGTACTCGGTGATACACTGCTTATGACTGGACCGTGGGGAGGGAGTTTGCAGTCTGTTTTAAGACTGAACTTAACCTCACAGTGTACTAGTTGAGGAGGCTGTCATTCAAGTGTGCCATTGTAGCAGGTGTGGTTATTGATCGCCTTCATTTATCGGCCCACCCAGTGATGAGCGATTCCTTCAGGAAGAGGTGGACTTCGTTTTCGACATGGCGTTTGAGTCACCCAGACTAATGGTTCTGGGTGACTTTAATGTCTGAGTCAATGACAAACCCTCACAATTTGGTCAGCACTTCCTCCAGTTGGTGACATCTGTGGGCCTCACACAGGTGGTTACCACTGCTACTCACACAAACACGGACACTCCCTTGACTTAGTCTTCCTCCTAGGGATCGAAACATCTGACTTGGGGGTGGAACCAGTTCAGTGGGGTTTAGTTTTAGCACCCCCCTTCATAGGCCTACCCCTGTGGAGATGGTTAAGTTCCACTCTTTGCAAGATATAAGCTCTCATAATCTAGTGGTGGTGTTTGACCTCTAGTCCCTTTTGTTCGCAAGCAGTGACCCAGAGACCCTCGTGATGGTCTATAATTTGGCTGTCTCAGCAGCTCTGGATTCCATTGCTTCCATCTGCATTCACCCTCTCTCCCTTCGCCCTTGATCCCTTTGGTTTGATGGGACTCTGAGGGAGATGCGGAGGCAGAAGTCCACTCTTGATACCAACCACCTTAGATTGATGGATCTTTATCAAGCCTATCAATCTGCAATCACCTGTAAGAAGGCAGAATTCCTGTTCGGGGAGATTGTAGAAGCTCAGAATTGACCAGCTCAGCTTTTCCGAACTTTGGACAGACTGTGCAACCCAGCCTGTCTACATGTCTGGAAAGCCTTTTCACAATTAGAGTGCAATGAACTTGCTCGATTCTTTGCTAATAAGGTGGCTGACATCAGAGCAGTGCTCCAGCCGACACACTCTATGGGAGTTGCTTTTGATCAGTTCGAGGTCACTGCACCTTGGCCTTCTTGGAGTACCTTCAGCTAACCAGAGTTCATGGATGTCATGCAGATTATCCAGGTTGTGCACCCTACATGCTGTAGTTTGGACCCTAGACCAACTTCCCTAATTTTGGGTTGCACTGATGTCATCGGTCTGGTCCTTGCATGGATAGTCTGGTGCTTCTTGGAATTTGGAGAGTTTCCTAGCTCTCTGAAAGAGGCAGTGGTGACACCTCTGTGGAAGAAAGTTACCTTGGACCCAGACTGCTATGCAAACTACAGACCCGTCTAGAACCTTCCCTTTTTAGGGAAGGTGATTGAGAAAGTAGTGGCAGCACAACTGAAGGATCATTTGACCATCCATGACATCTATGAACCACTCCAGTCCAGTTTTTGAAAGAGATATAGTACCAAGACAGCGCTGGTTCGGGTGCTCAATGTTTTCCTGATGGCTAGAGATCGGAAGAGCCATTCCATCTTGATTCTTCTGTATCTTTCATCAGCATTTGACACCGTGGACCATGGAGTGTTGCTTGATCACCTGATGCACATCTGTGGACTGTTGGGAACAGCCCTTAGGTGGTTTACATCATTCCTCATGGGTAGAACACAGAAAGTGATGTCTGGGGTGTTTTCTTCAGGCCCTACTTCTCTGTTGTGTGGGGGTGCCTCAAGGCTCAATGCTGTCACCCATGTTGTTTGCAGTGTACATGCTACCCCTCAGAGACATTGTAAAAGGTATGGGCTGAGGTTTCACTGCTATGCTGATGATACCCAGCTCTACCTTTCTTTTGCACCCTACCAGGATGGAGCTCTGTTGGTCTTTAATAACTGTCTGAAATAAATCCAGGAGTGGATGGATTCCAGCTGGCTGAAGTTGAACTGGGAAAAAACTGAGGTACTGGATGTGGATGAAGGGCTGACCTTCCATTCGCAGGAGTCGGCTGTCGTCAAATCTGCCTTTTATCATCTCAGGACTATCACCAGGATTAGGCACCTGGTTCCATCTGGTGACCTTCCTACTTTGGTCCATGCCTTTGTGTCCTTGTGCCTAGATTATTGCAACTCCCTTTACCTAGGGTTTCCTGGGGTAGAAATCTGCCACCTGCAGCTGGTGCAGAATGCAGCGGCCCGACTTTTGATGGTATCTGCTCAATCCTGTCATATTTCACTGGTGCTGCATGAACTGCACTGGCTGCCAGTACAGTGGCGGATCACATTTAAAGTTGGCTTGCTGACTTTTAAAGCCCTACACGGACTGGGCCTGGATTACCTGAAAGAGCTCCTGGTTCCTTATTGCCCTGGACGATCACTGCACTTGGCTGATGAGGGGTTGCTAGAGATTCCAAGGGTATGCTTAAAATCATCTGGGGTGAGATCTTTTATGTATGCAGCCCCCACCCTTTGGAATTCTCTACCCCATCGGCTATGGGAGTACATAACTGTGGAGGGATTCAAGCAATCTTTAAAAACCTTTTTGTGTCACCAGGCACTCAGTGATTAATTTTTCTTTTTTCTTCTTGGTGTACTGTTATTTTAATGTTAATTTTATTGATGCTCATTCTGTTTTAAACTGTTAGGCGCCTTGGTTATAGATAAGGCGCCCTATAAATAAACGTTATTATCATTATTATTATTATTATCTTTTTTCCCTGCAGCTCATGTATGTCTATAGGTTTCCTTGCTTATTGCATCACATATGAGCAACTTAAAGGCTTAGAGTTGATATAATTGCTTACAGTATCTGAAAAAAAAATGGATACCCTCGGTTCTGCTCTAAGCACTGTATTGCATCCAATAATGCAGACTACAAAGTATTTAATATGACTGACTCTTGCATGTCTGGAACCATGTATGTTCAGCTGTAAATCAAATGTTGATACATGCCATTTGCTGAAAAACCTAATTATTTATTACGAATAATTTTACAATTGCTTTTAATATCACATTTATTCTTTATGCATTACTTCTTATATATAATGTAGCGACAATTATTTATTTAGCTATTTATTTAGATTTAGTACTTGGAGATTCAATTCTACAGGATGAAAAATAGGTGTCTTATAAAGAAGGGGAGACAGTGACACTCAGGTGCACCTATGAAACTAATAGCAGTTATACCGCTCTTCTTTAGTACTGTTTCTATCAGAACCAAGCACCTCAGTACATTTTATTATGAGGAGCCAAGTCGTACAATAATTGAAGTGATACGGCAGATTTTGGCAAGCAAAAGTTTGATTCAGATGCTGATGAAACAAGTACAAGTTTAACTATTTCACCTATCTATTACTGCACCCTTGCTACTTTGCACAGTGTGAACATGGAACACCAACACTGCACAAAAACTATGTATACTCAGCATCTGCGATAGTAACATGCTCAAAACACACAGACACAAACATACACACAATTATTTGATAATACAAAATCACACACACACACGCACACAAACACACACACACACACTCTTCTTGATAGTAATAGGAAACCTGCCAATATTCAGTAAGATAGATTCATTTGGGGAACACATTACCTTTGATGTGCACCGGATCATAATGTCATACACTTAATAGCGTACAGCATTATGGTGAAACCTGGACCTGTGCGCACTCCGAGTTGGCCCCGGGCTGGAATCTTTAGTGAGGGGTCCGGGGGCAGCCCTCATAATGGGGGCATGAGCGGCAGAGCCCCCCATAGAACAATAAGTGATAGGTAATCGCGCAATGCAATTGTGCCGCACAGCATTCTGCCATGCAACATATTGACCCCTTTGATGGAGGTTACAATATTATATTGTAATACTTATCAAGGGTCTGGACGCCTTTCCTTATGTGTTGCAATTTTTGTACTTTATTTAGTCAGTCTGTATGCCTTTTGGAAGAAACACTTTATACAAGAGCAGTCTTTTCTAGTTTGCTCCTGAAACTTTCAGATTTTTCAATTTTTTATTTCCTCCAGTGACGGAGACCCCCAAACCACCCAGTTTCCACCACAGCTAATACACTGTGGGGACTGAGGTTCAGATTCAATTAATAATGATCCAGTTATGGAAGCACTTCAGGTACAACAAAGGGATTACCCATTGCATGGAGAATAATACATGGGTGGTGTGTGTAACTAGAACTTTACACACGCTAAGTTGTGGATGCTACATAAACCCCAAGAGCCCAGTGGAGTGGGTTTAAAAAGACATCCTACACCAAGGGTGTGTAAATTGTAGTTACAAACACCCACCAGTTTTTGTTTTATAATTACTTGTGAGAAATCTTAATTACTGTGACAGTTGTGTGACTAGTGCTTGTACCACTCTCAGGGCTTGCATGATGGTCAGGGAGCGACTGACTCCCCCCCCCCGTTGTAACACAGAATTATAACTAGAGGTTGTAACACAGTTTTACAACTGGTTAGTCAAGAATTAAAAATGCCCACGAGTAATTATAAGAAAATAAAAATGCCATATGTTCTTGCACATGTCATATTTCAACAGATTTGGTGTGTAAATTATTTTATACTGCACTTTCTTAACTTGTTTTTGTAGGTATGATATATGTATTTGTCCACCTATTTCTTTTAGAGACCTCATTGTTACATTTTTATGTTGTTAGGATTATAGTGATCTGGCAAGGCCCAAAGTTACACATCCATTTCAATGTGTAACCCTTCTGTGCACCATGTCGAATAATCTGAAATTCAGCATGTGTATAGTCAGACTCAAAATCTCTGGATCCTGTAAATTTGGTAGTGGCTGTGCAGTTTGAAATTTCTATAAGGTTGAAAATACATAAACCTATGATGTTTTAAGCAAGCAATAACACACACACGGTGTGTATCGTGTGAAAAGAGCTCACCCACTTATCAGGCGATAACCCAAACCTCGGAGTGTGTTATTGTGCTTATAAAATGGACCCCAAGTAAGCATTTAATAAAAAATAAAAAAAAGTAAAAAACATTGCAAAATATTTTTAGATTGAGGTTTAATAAGGATAGTAGCAAAATGGTCCCTCTAATTCTGCATTTTCTGTGGCGTGTGATGTCAACTGCATGGTGTGTGTCCTCCGCACGTCCTCTCACACACACACACACACACGCACATACAAATACTGGTTATGTTGCAAATGTTCATACTGTACAGTGTTAATAGAGCAGAGGAGAGATGATATTTTTAATTTTATTTCAAAGATGTCTGTCCATAGTTTAATAACCAAGAGGACTGCTGAACACTTACTTTGTTTTCCTTGGTGAAATTTTAAGATAGCAGTCTGTACTGTGAGAAGATTTCCTGACAATATTTATTTTTGTATGGTGTGTATTTTTGTTTAGGAAGTTGAATGTGATACAGCTTTTTAGTATGTAGGTAAAAGTTGACTGAGTCAAGCACAGAGGACCGACTTCTGGTTTTGTGGTCCGCTCTACAAATCACTGTGAAGTTTTGAGATTGTGGTCCAGTTTTGTTGGGCGAGGTTGAGTGACATAGTGATAATGTCAGATCCTGACTAGGTGACAGAGATTGTTACTGTTTTTTTGTGTGTGTGTTAACCAAGATAAGGAGGCGCGGGGCTGTGGCTTGAAAGCCGTGTCCTGGTGGAGGGGGGAATCATTTGGAGCTCTCAGTGAGCTAGATAAACAGTCATGCATTAGAAAATGTGTTGGAAGTAATGTCTGAAACCATTGTGTTTGATTGTACAGGGTGTAAGGTTAATACTGCACATTTTGGGAGGTAAAAAAACAGTACTTATTATTGAAATTAGTTTGTTGCACATCTTAGAAACAATCCCTACTTTTGTAGCATTTTATACTAGTCACTGATGAGGACTCCCAAATCCCTCTCATGGAAATGGCCAGCTGAACCCCTCCTCTCCTATACTCTGTATGAGTGTTTTTATTCCCTAACCATGGGAGGCTGCAAGCATTCTCTCAGTGTACTTTGCTGAGTACAGAAAAACCTGGAAAATCCAGGGGCAGCATGAGCCCAGGCCAGGGCATGAAAACAAACAGAGCCTGATGTACCTGAAGAACTGTGTTTCTCTTCCTTGGATGCTATTGTGTGAGTTTCTGAAAGAATGAAAGATTTGTGGGTGCTAAACTTAGAAACCAGAGGCAGGAGTCTCAAAGCCTCAGAAGGTGCAAAACCTTCCCTAATTCCCAAATCTTCCTCAGCTACAGAAAAAGAGGAGATTGCTCCGGTGCTATACACAAAAACCCACAGCTGTGGAAAAAAACACTGAACAGTGGAAAAAGTGCAGCTGCAGAAGTCCTGAGGACTAAAAAGGTGTGAGATATGCAAGGCACAGCCCCATAAAGGCTATTCTTAGACAGTGTTTTACACAGTTCTGGAAAGAATGTTACACACAGTGGAATGAGGTGTAACTCTCCCTCAGCCCACTGCAGTAGTGCCCCAGCAATTGGAATCAATTAAGGTGGAAGTGAACCACAGGTAATAGCATCTCAGACAGTATAGCAGTGGCTGATGTTACAGCAACAAAAGCACACATTGCCATGATATGGCAACAGGCAACAATCACTAGACCCAGTGCAGTCCATGACAGAGCCCCACAGGCAGTAGAGCCTGACCAGTCAGCAGTGAGTGCTACCTCAGCAGGCCACAGGAACACCCCAGGGAGGGACGACCAGCAGGGACAGTCTGCCACTGTGGTGCCAAGGTATCGCTGGTACCTGTGGTGCTGCTGTAGTCCCAGTTGGGGACTGGTTGCAGGTCTCTGTTTGTGCTGTCACCTTCATATTATAGCAACACTGTTAATCTGCTGCTTCAGCTAATGTAGTTTCCTATTGCTGTGAATTATCAGCCTTTGCCGCATCTGCGGTTCCACAGCTGCGGATTCACAGCACTTGCACAAGTCCAGTGGCAGCTAAATTGCCACACCTGCTGCAAATTTTGCAGAAACCCGCAGCTGTGCTGATTTTCTTTGAGAATACAGCACAACTGCATTTCCATACTGCAGCAAGCCCTTTTCCCACAGCTGCAGGAATTTTGTCTTTCTTTGTCAATCCTGCCCCATGATTGTATGAGTCACCAGACTGAGTATGTATGCATGAGTGCTGCTGTGAATGAACTTCTATAAGGCTGGCTATCTGGATGTGGTATAGAGGCTTATCACACTGTATCCAAAACACTTTTGGCCTTCGGCCTAGTGCCCCAACACCCCCAACCATGGATTAATTCCACAGTAGATCCATCCTTTCTCATGGCTTGATCCTTACGTAACCAAAGGCTGGCCAAGTTCTGTCTGATTGGTAATGTGTGTGTGTTAGGTTAAATAAAATGCTGTGACTCTATTAGGGTCCTTGGTTTACTACATATTGTTGAACGAAATAGGGGTAGAGCAATGTTTGTGTGACAGGGCAGTACATCTTTGGTTTGTGTTTGCTCAGCGGTGGAGAGGCAACAGTTCCATCCACTATTGAGTACAAGTATAACATTCCTGGCTATATCCTTGCCCTTAAATGCATCACCTTACATTTCTTGATGTTAAATCTCAACTGTCATATGTTTGACTACATCTCAGTTTTTTCCAGATCCCTTTGAAATTCTCTCCACCTCCTCACTGTCTACCCTTCCAAAAGCATAGTGTTATAACCAAAATTGAGGGGGAAGATTAAGAGGTAATGTGGAAGTTTTTTCTATACAGAGAGGGTGGTGGATGCTTGGAACAGTCTGCCACAAAAGCTGGTGGGGCAAGCACAGTGTAGGTTTAAACATGCCTGGGACAGACACAAGGAACCCTGGGTGGGAGGGAGATGAAAAGCCATTGATCACGTGAGGGTCAGTGACTGAATACACGTAGGTATATGGGCAGACTAGATGGGCCTAATGGTCCTTATCTGCTGGCAATTTCTGTGTATCTAGAAACCAAATTTTGCCCTGGATACTTTCCTTAGATCACTTATGAATGTGTAAAATAAGACAGATCCCAGGACTGACCCCTGTGGTACCATACTTATCCACTTGTTCCCTTTCTCCAGATTTGACTCCATTCACTATCGCCTCATGCTGCCTTCCTCACCAGTTTTCCACCCATCTAACTAATCCTGTCTGCACTCCAATGTCCTCCAGCTGTTTCAGCAGCCTTCTGTTTTGTACTGTGTTAAAGGCTTTACTGAAGTCAAGATAGATATCTACTGCCTGTCTACTAGCTATCACCTCAGTGACTAAGTCAAAACTGACATATTAGTCTGTCAGAATGTTCCTAACATAAAACCATGCTGTCTGATGTCCTGCAGCTCATTATCTTCAAAGTAGGTTACTAGACTTTCCTCCACTATTGTGTCCATCAGTTTGCCCAAGATGAAGGTAAAGCTGACTGGTCTGTAGTTACCTAGCTCCTCCGTGTCCCCACTCTTATGGAGTGGGACTATGTCTACTGTTCTCCAGGCCTCTGGCACTAGCTCAGATTTCAATGAGTCATAAAGTAGCTGAGTCAAGGGTTCAGATAGCTCTGAGGCCAGTTTCCTGAGAAGACTTGGGTACAGACCATCTGGGCCTTGTGTCTTATCCACCTTAAGAGCACTAACGCTTTTCTTGCTTTGACCCAATACACAAAGTAAGCTACTATGGCTATCTACCCAGAAAAAAAAACTTTGTTATTGCAACATGTAGGGTTCAGACCAAAGCTAATAAAAGTAGAGAAATGTGCTTTTAGAGTTTTCAACCCATAAATCCCAGCCATAAAGTTTACCCCATTCTATATGGTCCTGAAACATACACGCCTGTGTCCATCACATCTGAGCTTTCTTGCTGCCACAGTGGAGTGAGCTTTAGGGTTGACAACCCCAATGAAGACTGGAACCCTGATTTGCTTCAGGAATGAGGTGTTTTTTTGGGTTAGAAACCCTAAAATCACATTTCTCTACTTTTGTCGCTTTAGTTTTAACCCTAAATTTTGCATTAATGCTGTTTTTTGCAAATAATTTCCTTATTTTTTGAGATAGTATAATTGTATTCTCATTTGCCTGTGGGAGCGCTGGGCCATCTTGGCTCTGTGCTTCCATTCCTCTATAGATGCATACATATATGTTGCTGTAGAAGCATAGGTCCCTCTGCACCCTGTACTTGCATCTGTAGCAAAACAGATACAAAATTTTTAGCATAGCCTTCTTATTATCCCACCTCATGAACCCGTACTAAACATTTTCAGATCCCAGCCAAAACATTATTCCATGCTACCACAAAGTCATCCCATGCCACATGTTTGAAAACACAGTTTGGCTAGGATTTGAAAAATGACAGGTGTCACATTCATGAGGTGGTGTAAAAAATGGCTATGTTGAAATTTGGCATCAAAATATTTAAAATTTACTAAGGTTACAGATGAGTGTAGAAAAATTTCAATGAATGTACATAACCTTGTAATTTTTACATATTTTGACCTCCTATTTTCAACATAGCCTTCTTATGACCCCCACCTTATGAACAAGGGTGACGAACATTTTCAAATCCCACTGCTAAAGACTACACAACTATGGTACTGTGGAACATATGGGACATCTGTGACTATTAAAGGTACTGTAGAACAGGGGTGAAACTACAGTAGATTCTGTGGAAGGAGGAACTCAATGCATGTGCAGCCATTTTGCTGTGACATAGATGGGGCATCTGCAATTATAAAAGGTACTGTTGAACTGGGGTGAAATTACTGTGGGCACTGTGATAATTGGGTGCTGGCTTGACCTGGGGCAAGTGACAAGGGAACAAGTGTAGTTGGACATGGGGCAAATATCTTGGGTAAAACAGGCTAACCTTCTCTTTGCTGTTGTGTGTTTGCTGGCTTGATCTGGGACAAGGGACACATTTGTACACTGTATCGGTTAAAAAAGGGCTCCCTTGATCTCTTGTGGCAAACCTGGGAAAAACAGGATAACATGCACTTTGCTGTGGGGTGCTTGCTGGCTTGATCTAGAACAAGGGACAAACTTGCACTCTATATTGACCAGAAGGGCTCCCATGGTCTCTGCAGGATAGCCTAGGACAAATGGCTGTACTAGGTTGGGGATATGAAGATATGGAAGGAAGCAAGCAAGCATCTTTGTGGGAAGGAAGGGAGTGGCGGTTTGGCAATAAGAGGGAAAGCAGACCTGGGCAGGGACACTACTATACAGGGTGGGGAGGAGGACTTCAGCAAATGTATGGGGGTCAGACTGGTGGGATGCCGTGACTGTGGGGCTGCAATGGCTATGAATACACTGTGGAGGCTAGGTTACTGTCCAATATGTGCCAGGTTAAAGAAACTAGAGGGTGAGGTATGCATTCTCATGGACAAATTCATCAGGTGAAGGGAGGACATGGCCAGAAGGGGAGGGAGGCACATCTTCAAAGGTGGTTGGGGATGGAGGGGGGCTACTGCTGTAGGATGTGGGGGCACCTGCATTGGCAGGATGAAAGACCAAGCTGTGGGGTGTCAAAGGAAAGGGGTTTGAGACAGGAAGGGGAGGCATGTGATAGATAGAAGAGAGTGGGTACTGCTGGAGGGAGTGGTAAAGGGTCATCAAGGACCCAGGCAGGGGATAGCAGCTCTCTGGCAGGGGATGAAGGAAGACAACAGGCTGGGGGATTACAATCTCCAACAGGTACTTGCCACTGGCTGACACCAGTGTGGTAGGGGTGTCAGAGGAGGAAGGGGGAGCTCATGGCAGGAGTCAGAAGGACAGTCAGGGCAAAAGAGAGAGGGGGAGGGGAACCAGAACTCATGAAGATGAAGGAGATGAAAGAGGGTGTGAAGAGGGGTGTGGGATGCTAGTGGGAAGGGAGAAGGGGGGGAAGACATTCAAAGATGGAATCCAGGAGGCATGGGGACATCAGGGAGCCAGAGTGGGGGAGCACAGGATTCTGAATGTAAAGCAGAAAAGTGAGGGAGTCCAAGGAGGGCAGCGGAAGACTCAGGGTGGCTCAAGACTTGAGGATCACAAGGAAAAGGGATTGGAAGAGGGTACATACTTGTCAAGGTTATCTGGGAAATCACTGGCAGGGGCCGGCACATTAAGGGGCAGAAAGAGGGGGCCCTGGAGAAGTTAGAGGAACTTAAGAACAAAGCTTGGGTTCCAGGGGGAACAAAAAGGCAAGGGACTCAAAGGGAGAAGGGGCTCTCAGGTATGTGGCGCAAGCTTTCAATGAAATGCTGAGAAGCAGAGGAGCCTATAATTGCCCGAGATGGAGAAGTAGGAGAAGCAGGAGGAAAACAAGGCCTAGGGGAAGAAAACTCAGAGAGTGAGGACACTTGAAATGTCAGTGGTAGGAGAACTTTGGCAAAACTTAAGCTTAAAAGCTGTCATCTGAAAAGGATGGGGTGACCAGTGGAGAAAACACACAGGAAAGGAACTATAAAGATAGATCTGAACTGAACTTGAAACAGTCAGAATGCAAAATATTAAATGATGTATGGGTAGGAGGGGATGGATAAAACCATGGATTAAATGAGAACTAGACTAGAAGCTGTGGATATTTGGTAATATATTTTGAAGCTGGAGCCTGGGTGGATGGGGGGATCGGGTGTCTGGAGGTAGGCCTTGAGTTGGTTTCCTAGCTCACTCGTGGAACTTGAGGGACCTGTAAAGGGAGAGTGGAAATGCTGTGAGATACACACTATTGGAAAGGTCACTGGGGCGTCATTGTGGGGAGGAGTTGGCCACTGGTTCTCTCAAACAGGCATAAGGCACTTAATGGAGTGGGAGAAAGTAGTATTGTCTCGGGAGCAGGGAGGGCTTAGCCTCTGGGTGCCCAGGGCTCGGCCTCGATTAGACATAAAACACCTAGTCATGGGGAGTAGTTCCTCATAGAAGGATCAAGACTACATCCTCTCTTTCCTTCCAAATATCACCTGAGAAAAGGAGGGAATAGAATCCAGAGACTTGGATTCCCAATATTGTAAATCATAATTCTGGATAAACAATGCTGTTTTATAGGTTACAATTGTTGTTGCAATTTAATAACTATGTGTTAAAATGTTTAATGGTCACAAGGTCTGTCAGAAATGTGCAAGGAAGAGATATGGAACTGGTCTAGAGACTGGAGGAGGTTAAGGATCCCATAACACAGACACTGTTAAATGGAAAATGATTGCTAGCCCAGATATTTGTATATGTTCATACAACATTAGCGGTCTTACAAACCCAGTTAAAAGTAGCAAAGTAATAGCTCTTGTTAGAAGAGCAAAGTCTGATGTTGTGTTACTACAGGAAACTCATATGTCAGCATTAGAACATGCCAAGTTAGCCAAATTTGAGTTCCAGGAGGCGGCTGCTGCATCATATAAGAAGGGTCGTAGAAGTGGAGTAGCTATGTAACTGCCCAATAGGGTGCAATTTAAACAAGAAGGGGTATTAAGAGATAAGGAAGATAGGTACATTCTAGTGAAAGGACAGTTAATGGGTAAAAAGGTTACATTAGCATTGGTGTATTTCCCACCTGGGTCAAGATTTGAAGATTATAGAACATTTTTATTAAAATTCCAGGAATGGGGAGAAGGGTTGCTGCTGGGAGGAGGAGACCTAAACCTAATCTTGAATTCACAGGTGGATACCACATCCAGAATCCCTAGAAAGGAACACAAAATAGCTAGAAAGGTTGCTTAACTACTAATGGAACTGGGTATGGTAGATGTGTGGTGGGCAATGAATGGGAGTAAGAAAGATTATACATATCATTCAGCTCAATATCAAATATATTCTAGATTAGATTACTTCATACTTCCTAAGGAGGATATAACCAGGATCAGTGATAGCTGGATAGGGGATTTTGTAATGTCAGATCATGCCCCCATTTATATGAAAATAAAAATCAGTAACATAAGGAAAAATAATTTTTGGAGGCTAAACTCTCTTCACTATTGGGAGATGAAGAAGTAAAGGAGATTATCACAGATACATATAAGCAGTATCTGAGGGAAAATGACGTCGAAGAAATATCCCCAGCTATTCTACAGTATGGGACACTGTAAAAGTGGTATTGAGGGCCAAATTTGTGGCAATCTCCTCGAGGAAAAAAAAGAAAGGGAAGCCAAAAGAGATAAACTAACATTACAAATAAGGGCCCTAGAGGATATGCAAAAAGAAAAAAATAAGTCAACAAACGACAAAAGAGTTGCAACAACTTAAAAAGGAATTGCAGAACATTATGGATTATCAGGAGGAGCAGCAATTATTATTCATGAGACAAAAATACTATGAAGGAGGACCTAGGGCCTTAAAGTTATTGGCAGGATGCCTACGGGGGCAAAGGGCAAGAGCTTGTATAAATTTTATTAAAAACCCTCACACAGCAAAATTTGAGACCCAGATACCAGAAATAGCAGAAGTATTTTGTGATTTTTATGCCAAACTATATAAACCAGACCCAGAACCAGTGAGAGAGAAGATGACTACCTTTCTGAATGATCTCAGGCTACTGAAATTAAGAAGAGAACAGGGGGAAAAACTACTTGTACCCATTGGAGCAGAGGAATTTCAGGAAGTTATTGGGAAATTAAAAACAGGAAAATGTCCAGGAACCAATGGGTAGCCTCCAGGACTTTATAAAACCTTTAGGGAATTAATACAACCTTTGTTAATGAGAGTTTATAAAGGGGTGATGGGAGAGCGGGGATGTGCACCACCGTCCTGGACCAGGGTAATTATCTCTGTGCTGCCCAAGCCAGGAAAGTACCCAACCAAATGCCTCTCATATCATCCGATCTCACTGTTGAATAATGATTATAATATATTAACAGCCACATGGACTAGGAGACTTCAACAAGTCCTCCCGGGGCTCATACAACTGGATCAAACAAGGTTTGTTCCAGGACGACAGGCACAGGATAATTTAAGAAGAACAGTCCATATCATAGATCAAATTATTAAGACAAAAACACCTTAAATCCTTTTGAGTCTAGATGCTGAAAAACATTCGACAAGGTGTCTAGGAATTTTAAGGGAGCAGTCCTTTCCCGATTTGGGTTGCTGGAGGAGTTCCAGAGAGGGATTTTTTGGCTTTATGAAGGAGCTAATGCCTATGTAAAAGCTAATGGTTATATCTCTTCTAATTTTAAGCTTGGCAGGGGCACCAGGCAAGGATGTCCTATGTCACCATTGTTATACACTTTACATATTGAACCGTTGGCTCAGACCTTCAGGCAAAGTATAGAAGTAACAGGAATTAAGGTGAGAGGGATAGAACATAAGCTGGCATTGTATGCTGATGACATACTTTTATACGTGAGTAACACAGACATGACTTTAGACAAAGGGTGGGATATTCAAAAGGGTTGAGCATGGCACAACAGTGTTGCACCATGCGCAACCCATGGATGCACCCTGATGCAATATTCAAAGAGGAGATGTTGCGCTGTGCAGATCCCGATGCATCAGGGTGCACCAGTAATGTATGCAGTGCAACTGCAGGGGAGCATGCCCATGCATATTCTGCACTTACCAATATTCAGCCTGTGATGTGCGGTGCATATGCTGGTGCAACCCCTACTTGCGCCACACAACGGTGGTTAAAGTTAAGCCATAAGGATATAGGAGCAAGGACTGGCCACCCACAAGTGAGCTGCTGTAATGCAGGGTGCAACACCGCAGCCGCCAGCTGTGGGTGGCCACCAGAGCTCCAGGGTCAGGGTCTGTCAGGTCACACCCCCTCCACGCCGGATCACAGGCATAAGAAAGCATAAACCACGTCCAATATCCCTTGTGGTCCAGTGGACCACTTCCAGCCTGATTGCAGGCAAACATATTTAGAAAAATATTTTACATTTACATTATCCCTGGTGGTCCAGCAGTACCCCCTCCTCACCCACCCACTGAGCCCCACCACCCCGCTCTCCCCCGGTCAGTGGTGAGAAGCAGTTCCCCACACACAAGCCACCCAGCCACACGCCGACTGACTGTGTACTGTAGGGTGTGCAGACCATACTGTACTACACAGTCCACATTTGTGAATGGCGTCATTCACAAATCTGGACTGTGTAGTACAGTACGGTCTGCACACCCATTGGCCCATGCTGTGGACCAATGAGCGTGACAGCCCTACAGTTCACAGTCAGTCAGTGGGTGGGTGGGCAGCTTGCAGGTGGGGAGCTGCCACCCGCCACTGACCAGGGGAGTGGGGTGGTGGGGCTCAGTGTGTGGGTGGGAAGGGGGGCCACCGCTGGACCACCAGGGATAATGTATAATGTTTTTCTAAATACTTTTGCCCACGATCGGGCTTGAAGCGGTCCACTGGACCATCAGGGATATTGGATGTTTATTAAATAAACATTTGCCCGCGATCAGGCTGGAAGTGGTCCACTGGACCACCAGGGATATTGGACATGTTTTGAATATACTCTTGCCCACGATCTGGCATTGGGGCACTTTGCTGCAACGTGCAGGGGGTGTCCGTTCCCAACGGCTGCTGCCTGGCAGGGCACCAGGCACAAGTCGCAGGGGATCAGTGCACCTGCATGCAGATGGGGCCATAATGACATCCTAATGGCCCCAGTTGGACCTTGCATGCATTATGGCTCCATTTGCATATCTACCACTGAATATCATGGTTCCTGTGCCTAGCGCAACCACACTTGCGCTGGTGCATCCCCCTGCTCCACTCTTTCCACTTGTGCTGGCACAGTGCCACTACACCATGCACAATGCGGGGGGGACGAGTTGCAATATTCATTGGTGCTGAGCAATGGCACAGCTCTGTTAAATATCGCCCAGTCCCAGCCCTGGCATATCCCAGTTGCGCTGCGCCCTGCTTGTGCCCCTGCCAGGTGCAGTTTTGAATATCCCACCCTAAGTATTTAAAATAATTGAAATTTATTCTTCTGTCTCTGGATATACCCTGAACAGAACAAAAACTGAAGTACTCAGTTTTAATTATGTCAGCTCAGCGAACGTTAGAGACAAATATCTAATGAATTGGGACATGGAGTGTATTAAGTATCTAGGTATAAAACTGGGCACAGTGAACACACAACTATTCAACCTGAACTACCCACCTCTGATAGCTCAGTTAAAGAAAGACTTTGGGAGATGGACTTTGCTGACATTGTCACTTCGTGCAAAGGTACAATCCTTGAAGACGAATGCTTTGTCATGTTTATTATATCTATTTCAATGTGTACCATGTTCTGTCCCACAAGGAGAAATATATAAATGGCAGAGGATGTTCCTGGACTTTGTGTGGGGAGGGGACACCCTAGGATCAGGAGAAACTTGCTGTACCTCCCGAAAGCTGAAGGGGGCCTGGCATTGCCAAATCTCCTTGCCTACTGGTGTGCAGCATGGATGAAGATAGCTTTGTTATGGGGTAACCCTCAGTATGATGCACTCTGTAAAAGGATAGATATACATGAGCATTTAGATCTTCCGCTGTATGCAGCCTCGTTTAGAGGAGAAGTGGACAAACACTTGAAATCAAACTATACAGGAACTAATGCAGTATTAGAAGGATGGAGAAGAGGAACTAAGAAGGGAAACACACAGAAAGAGATGTGGAGATATAGGTGGTTTGCATATAACACACAATTTATACCAGCAGTACAGGATGACTGGTACAAAAGGCAAGTGCAGAGAGGAATGGTTTCCCCAGGGCAATTATTCATAGGGTCCACCTTGATGTCTCTTGAAGCTGCTAAATAAAAATTTAAATGGCAAGAAAAGGATCAAATATGATACTATCAAATTAGGAATTATGCACAAGACATGAGAAGGAAGCTGGGAAAAGAGGGATTGGAGATGGATGAGGATGCAGTATTCCACAAAATATGGGCTTCACCAAATGGAGAAAGGGCTATCTCCATTGTTTATACAAATTACATAGCAGATACTCAGTCTACATCAACATACATAAAAGATAAATGGGAGAGAGACCTGGGGGTGTCACTAACTGACAAACAGTGGGAAATAGTTTGGGTAAACACATGGCATATAATGACTTCTCCAGTGTGGAGAGAATTTGGCTGGAAAATTCGAACAAGATACTTTATGGTACCAACACAGACTGTACATGGGCCAGGGTGGATCTAACACATGCTGGCAAGGATGTGGTGAAGCCAAGGCCTCACAGGTCCATATCTTCTGGTTATGCTCAGAGATCCAGAAATACTGGAGACAGGTGGGTGGACATGTATCAAAAGTGTCTGTGACACTTACACTGCCCGATCTGGAGCATTTAGTATTGGGAATACACCCTTTAGGCATAAAAGGGAAGGACGAAAGATAACTTTGGGGCATTTTAATTGTCGCCACCCTTAAAGCTGTAACAAGGAGATGGCTGAGGCCTGAACCACTGACAGTGGAAGAGTGGAGAGGGATAGTAGAGGGAATACAGAGAATGGAGAGAATCACAATGTGGCTCAGAAGACATATACCCAAATTCCAAAACCAATGGACAAAGTGGCTATTATATGAAGCTCAAATAGAAACAATCTGACCAGATAAGTGGAGGGATGTGGGGAGAAGGAGAAGGGGGAGAATAAGACCTAACAAGGGAACTTCTGAATTGGAGAAGACAGTTAATATTAAGAAGTTATATGCACAACAGACTGACGATTTTTTTTTTGAGGTGACTGATATTTATTTTAGTATATTTATTTTAGCATATGTTTAAATGGAGCTTTGATAGCTCTTTATCACAATCACTGGATATAAAGGAACCAATAAGAGAAAATATATGGTATTTATGAAGCAAACATCTGTGTAATATTCGTAATTAGACAAATAATGTGTCGAATGGAACAGATCATGGATGTATAAAATGAACAAGATTGGAAGATGTGATACATAATCTAATGTCCATGTGGAAAAGAAAATTTTTTCTGATCTAAATAAAAGTTAAGTATAAAAAAAACATGAACAGGGAAAGTGAGGGAGGAGCTGCAGTGGTTGAAGAGGGGAGGGCTCAAGGCATGAAATCGGCAGTAGTGGTAGTGAGGGATAGGAGCGTAGAACAGATGCTGGTAGCTCAGGGAAGGAAAACCATCAGGCAGGTAAACCAGAAGGGAAAAGGGGATAAGGTACTACTGATTGGAGACTTGATCATTAAAGGTATCAAGTTGGGGTGGCAAAAACAGTGCAGTATGGGTGGAGTGCCTGCCAGGAATGATGGCTTTGGAGGTAGTCCACCATATTGCCTCATTGGGTATGGAACAGGATGAGAAATTGCATCTAGTGTTCCATCTACGGACAAATGTTCTAGAAGGAAATAGTCTCCTTGAGGTGTAATGAGATTTAGGGCTGTGGCTAGGTTTTGCAATGATCTGTGCTTCAAATCTGTAGCCTTCTTGGAGGTGTTTCCAGTGCCCAGAGCCAGTACAGAGAAGAAACAAAGGATAAGGGAATTCAATAATTGATTGGTAAGGTGGTGGAAGCAGATGGGTTATGGGCTGGTAGGGGACTGGGGGGCAATGTGGAATGATGACAGTCTCTATACCCCTGACAGGCTAAACCTCAACAGAGAAGGGGCAGCTGTACTAAAATGTTGGCTGGAAGAGTTCTTTGAAAAGCATATGAGTTAAACTAAACTGGGGCTGGGATTGACACCACAGGTAACTGCAGCTGAGAAGGGGAGCTCTAGGCCTCCCCCGAAGAAAGGGATGATATACTAGGTTCTGACATGCCCTTGGGTAGGGGAAGGGAAGGAGAATTATGATGGAGGGGATTAGTGGTCAACACCAGGAGTGTAACAAATAAGATGGAGAAACTAGTAGCCATCATTGTGCAAGAAGGACTGGACATAATTGCGATCACGAAAACATGGAAGACAAACTATCACATATGGGAGACAGCTATCCCTAGCTACAGATTGCTCAGGAGGGACAGGATAGACAAGAAGGGAGGAGGCATGGCACTATACATCGGGGAGGACAAAAAGGTTACAGAAGGACAGAAGGGGGATGGGGAACTGAACTACTTTGGGTAACACGAAACAGAAGGGCTGGGGAATCCTTGAGACCAGTGGTGGTCTACGGGCCACCAATGCAAGGGGAAGAACAGGACAGGATGATGTCACAGACAATTGAGAAGATAATACTTAAGGGGTAAATGCTTCGGATGGGAGACCTGAACCTCCCTGACATAGACTGGTCCATCTCAGAAATGGCTTCTGCTAGAAGCAGAAGGATTCTGGAGGCATTACTGGGGGTATTCCTGCAACAGTTGGTCAAATAGTCAACTAGGGGAAACAACCTACTGGACATGGTCTTAACAAATGGGGAAAGTGTAGAGGAGGTGGTGGTGGGGGAGAAGCTTGGAAACAACCACCACAGAACCATCGGGTTCAGGGTGACAGCAGGGAGGGAGGCATACCATTCAAACACAACTGTGTTGGACTTCAGGTGCACAGACTTTGACAGGTTGAGAAGGATGGTGAAGGAGGGTATGGGAAAGATGAAGGATGTGGAATAGTTATGGGGAGCTATTAGGGACTGGGTGAGGGAGGCCAGCATATGTGTATTGGGAAAGTTAGGAAGGCTACAAGGGACAGGAGACCACTCTGGTTCTCTAGGGAGGATACAAGAGTGGTTCGGGGCAGGAGGAGAGCTTTCAGGAAAAACAAGAGAACACAGAAGGAAAGAGACAAGGAGGTTTATAGGGAAATGAGGAGGCAGGCAGGGAAGGTGATAAGGAGGGTGAAGGCCAGCACTGAGGAAAAAATAGCAAAACAGGCCAAAAGGTGGGACAAACCTTCTTTAGGTATGTAGGAGAGAGGAGGAAGACTGGGCAGGGGATCACAAGGTTGTGGGACGAGGGTGGGAAGCCATTGGAAGAGGACTGGGAAACAGCAGAAGAACTAAATAGGTACTTTTGCTTGGTACATATGAATGAGGGAGAGGGCAGGGGGCCCAAGCTAAAGAGAAGGGGAGAGGGCATGGGAGTGGACATGAGTCCCTTCAGTGTGGAGAGGGTAAGTGAGGAGCTTAGTAAGGTAAAGGTGAACAAGGCCATGGGACCAGACAGGTTGCATCCGAGAGTGATCTGGGAACAGAGCGAGAGGAACTGGTTGCCACATTGGCGAGGCTGTTCAACCTGTCACTGGACTCTGATTGGGTGCTGGAGGACTGGAAGGAGGTGATCATGGTACCAATACACAAGTGGGGGAGTAGGGAGTTGAGGGAAAACTACCCCAGTCAGTATCACAGCAGTGGGGAGGAAGGTCATGGAGGCAATCATCAAGGAAGGGGTGACGGACTACCTGGAGGGAATTGGGCCCAAGGATGACAGACAGCATGGGTATTCAAAAGGGACATTTTTTTTATTTATTTTTTGTTGACCGAAAATGCACTACACAAACCCTGCCTATTTTCAGGCACGACCGGGGGGGAGGGGAATACAGATGAATGCCAACTGACCTCGAACCAGATTAAGCTGTTGGTGGTATTTTTTTAGTGAATGAGGGGAAATTTGGCCAGGGCACTGGGGAAACTCCCCTGCTCTTTTCGAGAAGTGCCATGGGATCTTTAACATCCACCCAAACTACCACCAGAACAGGCAGATGGGACCTTGGTTTAACGTCTCATCTGAAATTGTGCCAGACCAATTTGATTGAGTTCTTTCACTGGGTGATGCAGGTAATCGACCAAGGGGGGCAGGGGATGTAGCCTACCTGGTCTTCAGCAAGGCTTTTGACACCGTACCCAACATATTCCAAAATCTGCAAGGGAGCTATTTAGTAATAAAAATAACAAAGAGAGGTTGTATAAAAATAGAAATATGAATACTAATGGTTTCCCATATTGCTAGCACAAACCTTGTGCTCATTGTACTGATAATGGAAAAAATGGTAAAAATGATAACATTAGGAAAGACGTTTAAAATGTGGTCAAAATAGCTTAAAATGATTAAAAACAGGTAAATCATGATTAGAATGACCAAAGATGATTTATTATGCCGAACTCAAAGTTTTTTGTTTCTTGTTTTTTTGGTATAATTTCATTTTGAGATTTATTTTTGTTTTATAATATGTATAACTTTGATTTTAACTAGCATTTTGTACATCATAATGGATTGGAATGGGTATTAGAAGGTGTTTAAATAATGCACAAAGTAACAAAATATAGAAAACAATGAAAAAAATTTAGAAAAGAACAAAAAGTAGAATCCAAGGTTCGAGACCCACCAGAGCCACTAAAATGTATTACTGTTTCTGCCGGATAACCAATGGGGCAATCAAGGCCTGGCAGTGTGGCTACACAAGGGGAGGGTCTCATACCATTATTTGCCCCCTTGAGGAAGACCACATGAGTGGTCAAAGTGCTGGGATATAGTGCTTGCTGGTGGATGCACTGAATTGGTCATTTATGAAATTGAAGGAGCAACACGATATTTGTGAATCTGAGTACCAAAATAAAAGAACCTGTGAATTCAACTAAGAAAGGTTGGTGCTTTATTTGATTCAAGTGGCACACACAAGTGTAGAGCTTTCCTGGATTTGTTTTGACTGTTGACTGGGGCTAGCAACCCCTCATTCTGCACCGATTAAATGAGTACACTTCTGAAGAGTGTTTTGGACTTCATACCTCATAGGAGACTGGTCAAAAACCTGGACAGTATGGGGGTGAGGGACAAAATAGTTAGATGGGTACAAAACTGGTTGATGGATAGAACCCAGAGGGTGGAAGTAAATGGGGTGCACTCCAGGACAGGGAGGGTGATAAGTGGGGTCCCACAGGGGTCAGACCTTGTTTTCTGCTACTTTTCAATATCTACAACAGCAATATAATGGTAGGACTGAAAGGAAGGAAGGATGGCCCTCTTTGCAGATGATATGAAAATCTGCAGTAGGATGATCTCCACAGAGAGTGCTGAGGACATGAGGTATGACCTGAGGGCACTGGAGGCATGTGCAGAGACCTGGCAACTTAAATTCAATATCAAAAAATGTTCAGTCATGCAACTGGGGCATGGGAACCCACAGCCACGGTACACACTTGGAGGGGAGAAACTCAGGATTATGGAGCAGAAGAGGGATCTGGGTATAGTGGTGACTAATAACCTCAAGGTGGGTAATCAGTGTAACAGGGCAGTGGGAAGAGCTTACGGGATGCTGGCATATATGTAGGCAGGGGAATCACTAACTGAAGGAGGGAGGTCCTGGTGCCCCTGTACCAAGCAATGGTAAGGCTGCACCTCAAGTATGGAGTCCAATTCTGGAGGTCATACCTGCGCAAAGACATAGATATGATTGAAAGGGTACAGAGAATAGTGACAAAGATGATTCGGGGGATGAAGGGCATACTGTACGAACAGAGGAGTAGGGAACTGGGACTCTATACACTGGAGACAAGAAGGGAGAGGGGAAACATGATTGAGACCTTTAAATATGACAAAGGGATAAACAGAGTGTGTTTAAGACATTTATTTCACAGGCAGAAAGACATTAAAACAAGATGGCATGGGTTGAGACTACAGTGAGGAAACCACAGAGGCAATGTGAGGGGACAGTTCTACACTGAGAGGGTGGTGGAGGCATAGAACAAGCTTTCAGAGGAGGTTGTGGGGTCCAAAGCAGTGCTGAGCTTCAAGAAAGTAGGGGACAGGAACATGGGGTTACAGGGTGGGGGGATGGAGGCTTGCAGAGGGAGGAGGAGGAGGAGGGCGGAATAGTGGGGAGGGAAAAGGGGCAGACCAGATAGGCCAGGAGGTCCTTTTCTGCTGTCAAGTTCTATGATTCTATGATTCTATGAAAGGTGATTTTACCAAGTAACCACAAAATCGCCTTTCTGACTTGATTTGTAATCTAGATTTAGTAGTTGCCGTATTGGTCCTTGCAAGAACAGATACAGAAGCAAATGATTTGATACCTTTTAATGGACCAACATAGATGTAACAACAAGAACAAAGTGCGTAAGCGGATCAACCAACTGGTCAGAGCCTAATGGCAGTTGTTTAGAAAAAAAATACTTTTAACTGCTAGAACATGAGAACATGTTTTTTTCTCTGCATGTTCTGGCTGTTAAAAGTATTGTTTGTTCTAAACAACTGCAACTAGGCTTCTGACAAAGGACTGGTTGGTCCGAAAGCTTAAGCACTTTGTTCTTGTTTTTACATCTATGTTGGTCCATTAAAAGGCATCAAATCATTTGCTTCTGGATCTGACTTGATTTGTGTTATTCTACCACCACTGGTCATGAGGTGGGGTCCCAAAAGGGCATTGCAAAAGTTGAGGTTAAAATATACAAAAATTACAAAGTTATGAATCAAATTTGAAAACCCCATTGGAATACATTGAACCACATTTACAATACCTTAGTTCCTCATTTTGCAGTTGACAGTTCCAGTACCAAGATGTGTCTTTGATCGGAGAGTGGATCTTCACCCTATGAGCTGTTTAGGTGAGTGAGGGTATATGGGGGTGTACTGGGGGTGTGGGGTTGTGGGATGGGGGTAGATCAGCATGGGACCATTTGCTTTTTTACAGGTTTAAAAAATCACAGACACACATCAAGGATGTTTTTCTTTATTGCAGACTGGGTAGTGATCAGAGGGTGAAGGGTGCCACTAGATACCAGAGGAAGACAATAATATGGGGATGGTGATCTGAATGGGGGTGCCACTGGACACAAGGGAAAGAAAACAATAATACGACATGGCATTTGGAGTTTGGTGGTGCTGCTAGACACCAGGGAAACACAACAATAATAAGTGACAGCAATCTGAGGGTGGGGAGAGCCACTAGACACTGAAGAAAAAGAGGGAGCTATGGCTTGTTAAACTTCCTATATTATCCTATAGGACTTTTCAGTATTTAATGTTTGAGCTTTTTTATATAGCTCCTTCATATTTGGGGGAAGGGAGTGCATGTTATTCTAGCAGTATTCATTAAGACCTTTAGTTTAATATATTGATTACCACAAAAGTGTAAACATTAAGTGATGTATGGCTTGTTGAAGTGTAAATAAGTTAAAAAAAAAAACTAAGTCTAAAATCATTTTCATATGATAGAATCCTTTTTCATATGACTGAAAAAGGCCATAGGAAACAAGCATAAGCAAGTCACGAAAAAGGATGTGAAAATAAAAAAAAAAAAAACATTAAATGCAGAATCTACCTAATGGGGTTTCGATGAGCAGATACATGTATTGGTGTCTCTGCAGCATGTCATTTATATGTGGGTGATGAATTTATTTTATTTTTTATTTTTTTTAAAACAGAAACAAGATGGCGGCAAATGAAAATGGACATTTTCCTCACAAAACAGGATTGGCCCATTTCGAAACAGAACCCTTTTTCATATGAACCAAATTATTTTCTTTTTGTTCCAAGTAGATACTCTGAAGTGCATACTAAGCATGCTGAAAACCCAGATTTTAAAATTCAATAACTTTGGAACGGATTAATATTTTTTCACCAAACCAGCAAAAGAACATCTGTGGCCCAATCTTTTTCTATCCTGAACATTTCAGACCAAATTTCCAAACCATCTGGGCATAGGCATTGACAAAAAAACAGCATTTTTTAAATATTTTTTTCTATCCCCATCTCAGAATCTGACTGGAAAAAAACATGCAAGTCATGCCATCTACCCATCAAGACCACATGTTCAATGTTTCGTGCAAATCCATTGAATGGTTGTGAAGATATTAAAGTGCAAAATTTGAGGTTTAACATAGAAACCCCTGATCAACACTAAATATAGTGGCTCAACTGTGACACTCTGATAAAGATATATAATTATATATAGGCAACACACAATGGCCTGACTCAAAATGTGCCATTTATCTTCATGCCTGAGATGGTAGGAACATAACTCACTGCCGGCAGAGCCACAAGTGAGTAATAAAAAAGGTTCACCTCATAACTGGAATAAAACTGTATATTTTGAGTCAAGCCATTGTGCGTTTGGCTTATACGGCATACCTTTAAAAATCAACTTTGTGAAAATATTTTTTTATTCAAGTGTTTATACTCTTCCTCTGACTGTCCCCCATCTGGTCTGCCTCTCAGTGCTTGTTGCCCACATTCTTACCACATCCTCTGTTCCCCCATGGTTTGTCTCTCACAGCAGGGCATTTGGGCTCACCCTGGGACAACTCTGGAGGTCCTTTCAGGGACCAGAATCCGGTGGAGGCAGGGTCTGTTTTCTGTTGCGAAGGGCCAGAAGTGGCATACCCTCATCTGGTGTCCTCTGGGTTTTTATAGTTTCATAGTTTAGTTCAAGTTCAGGAGGCCGAGGACTTTTGAGAACTCACCACCAGATTCTAATGGTGGAAAAAGTATTTGGTACCACCCTTGTGGTCATCTAAACTTTTTTTAAATGTATTAATATTTTTACTTTTGACTATGTGATTTGTAAGTGTATTCAATGAAACAGAAACAGAAACTTTGACAGCAGATAAGGACCGCTTGGCCCACCTAGTCTGCCCATTTCCCTAACTACAGGATAGGCCGCAGATCCTAGTTAACCAACAGCCTATTTCTTCCTACCCCCCACAAGAATTGCCTTCTGTCTGTCCCATACATTCTTGAATTCTCCCACAGTTTTAGACCCCTCAACCTCCTCAATGCAGTGATTATACATTGGGTATACAACTTACTTCTCTTTGTTTTAAATGTATCTCCTTTTAGTTTATATTTATGTGTTCTTGTGTTAACTTGTCCACTGTATTTTTCTTAAGTTATGATTTCCCTTAAGAATTCATTATGAACAGCATTGAAGGTTAGGCAGAGAGCGCCCCTAAGGTTTCTGTAATGAGTAGAATACAATCCTAATTTATTAAGCCTGTCCTCATATTCTAAATGTCTCATGTTGGTGATTCTCTTTGTGATACATCTTTGGATGCTTTCTGTCACTTTCTTGCCCTTTATTGTTGTTGGGGAACATAAAGGTGCACAATAGTCCAGGTTCGGCCTTACCAAACTTGCGTGTAGAAAGACTATCAGCCTTGGTTCTCTGCTTTTAATATTTCTAAAAATACAAAACGCAATATTATTACATTCCTTGACTGTTGCCTGTGTGTGTATGTCAAAGGCTAGGTTATTGTCTATCATCACTGCAAAATCTTTTTCACTGGTTGTTTCCTGTAAGATTACCGCATTTAATTTATATACCTTTCAGGGATCGTTTTTTTCCCAGGTGGATAACCTTACATTTACTTTCATTTAAGATAAGTTTCTTGTAATGTGACAATTTTTCTAGTGCATAGATGTGCTCCTGGAAATCAATTGTGGCCTACAAGTTATTTACAGTACAACCAATCTTACAATCTTCAGTGTGCTTTGACATCCATGGATTGTTAGATGTCTGCATCTGTAATGTTTCTTGTCCCTGTCACTAGGATGCATGTGCTGTACAGTACCTGTGGGACAGTGCCTTGGACACATGCAGGATACTCCTGCTGGGAGAGCAATTTCCCTGACCAGTAGGAGCTGCTGCAGTGCTGGAATGTGCTGCATCCCATTCTCCTGCTGGCAGGCTGCCATCAGGAACATGCTCTCCCCAGCCTGAATGTCCAAACACTGCCTCCCTCAAGTCGCTCCTGAAACCAGATCACTGGCTAGGAAGTGTGTCTCACTTCCATTGGGCTGTCAGGTGACCCCTTGTGTCAAGATATGACTGTTTTTCAATGAATTTAGCAGTAAACTTCAGAGCAGAATAAGCCTAGTGTGATGTATTTTGGATTGTGAAAGCTGTTCTCTGGTAGGTTCTAGGGTAGCTCAGAATCAAGGAATCAGAAATGGATTCCTTGAATTCCAAGATGTTTTTTCCAAATTTGAAATTACCTTATACAGGAACACAAATCTGAATTCCAAAAACCCTAAAGTGTATGCAGAATTAGAATCAGAATCCTATTCCAATTATGCATTGTAAACCCTAACCCCACCCAGCACAGGTTTAAAAAGTCCTCTCTCCCTGCCCTTACCTTAATGTTGCTGACATAACTTGTGAACCTGGAGGCTTAGCTGGCTGTAAGTCAGAGAGATGTCTGGCAGCTTATCTGAAAGTGTGTATCCTATATCCAGTAGTTGTAATTGTTATCCACTGTAGTGTCCCTCACATCACTGACTACTCCAGTAGGTTGTAGGACCAGTCAGGTAGGTTAGGTGACTGCTTCATAACCTAGCGTGTACCCAGCATAGTACCCTTCTCCTCACCCTGAGTCCCAATCCTGTCAAGGGTTATGGATCACATTCCTATCATCCAGCAGATAGCTGGTAGCAAAGTTTGACAGGCACCTTTGAGGCAAACTGACAAATTACATAAAATGCATTGAGTGTCAGTGCCACCATCTGACCCCCATCTGATGTTCATTTCTCTCCCACCCTAACTACTTCCCAGAAGTCCATGGTTCTCCTTTGTGTGACCTGAAGGTGCTAAGACCAGGGTTTTCTTTTGGCTGGTGTCTCAACATGACAGCCTAGAGTTTGAAGGGTGATATTAGCTTCAGGCACAGTGCAGAGGGTTCATGATGCGCATGTTGAATGCTGACTTCAGGAAATGTTGCCCAAGAAGGGACTCTTTTCACATGGTGAGAGCACTTCAGTCTGTGTTCTGTTTTCATCTTGTTTGCTGTGGGTTACGGAACTAAAACTCTGGCACAAATGAGAGTAAAACAACAAATGGATGAAAAGATGTTCACTTCCCTTATAAAAGTGCTGCTTTCTGAACTGGTTAAACAAAGGATGAGAATGAAGAGTGCTTTGGAAGAGGAGTCTATGTCTTAGTGTGCATATGTATTATTAACCCTTAGGATGCCAACAGAATTCAAATGCAAAGTTATTCTGGACTGATATATCAGTCCATGGTATAGCAAGGGTTAAGAGTTAGGCACTCAAAGGGATCACTGTGTTATGCAAAATGGCTAGGTGAAGGTAAAGAGCAGGTACAGAACGTGGAACCTTGGTAAGAAAGCTGGAAGTAGTGCTCCTTTGTGTGTGTGTGTGTGGGGGGGGGTGATGACAAGTTTATTATGTGTACAGATGTGTGATGAGGCATTTACTGTATGTATACATGTGTTCTAAAGAACTTATTGTACTGTAAATCTAAGGTTGTAGATCTATTACATAGTAGCACAGATACACAGGGGATCTGTAATGGGGACCTGTGTGATACATTATTTATCTACACAACAGCAAGTGGTGAAAACCACCAGTGATGTACTGGAGGTCAGGCTTCTCCAGTGTAGATAAATACTGTATCACACGGGTCCCCATTGCATGTCCTCCTGTTTATACAATATATGCTTTTTTTTTGGGGGGGGGGGATTGACAGGTAGTGTTTATCCAACATAAGCCTGATTTCCAGTTCTAAAATGTATTACCCCTGTGTGGAGATAACATTTTTTCTGAGGGTTAAGCAGTTTTTGCCTCCCTGCTGCGGTGGGGGCACTATGACATTGGATATGTCCACACATACTGTATAAACACTTTTACCATATAGTTTTTGAGTCCAAGCCTATTGCATAAATGGAATGATAAGCTAGATAATGGGTGTAGTTTCTATAAAGCACTGGACATTATAAATAACATTGGTATTAAGCGTTGTACTATGTGCCCAGGCAAATGCTACAGTAAATGTTTCAGGTGGCACACTTGACTTGGCAGTGAAAAAGGGAGACAAAAAAGTTGTAGTGAATCCTGCAGAAGAATGACATTAAGGTTCTCAGTGAAACCCATGTCATTTGCAGTACAGTACTGTAATCAGAGAATCCCGATGCATGTTCTCAGAATTGAGGATTCTGGTTATCACTCCCCACAGACCTGGACGCGCCTCTTCAAAGAAAAGCAGTACTGTCACTTCAGTGGACCAGAATGCACTTTGATTTTGCTGAACAGATGTCAAACTTCAGTTACTGTACACCATATTTACAACGATTTGCTTCAACTACAAAGTGAAAAAAAACACAACCGCTCCAGAATCAGTAGGGGCGGCTCCAGCACTGCGGGTAAGGAATGTAGCTTCCATTCCCTGCCCCCACCCCCACCCCACCCCACACACACACACACCCTCTCATGAATTTTGGATGGCCAATTCGTGGATCAGGCAAAAAAATGCACTAAGTTACAGGGATACCCTACTCACTTCATTATGCACGGTACGCCATCTCGTCTCCCTGTTAAACTAAGTAAAATAATTAACTCCCTCGCCTACTTCTGTGCTATTTTAATGTCTCTCTCTTCGCCTATTCAACGGGATTCTCTCCTATTTTCGATTTCTGGATTGTAAATTAGTTTGAGATACCCAGTATATAGCTGTAAAAATGCAATATGTAAAGCAAAATCCGTTCATTCTCTTCTCTTTCTTTATATACTGGGTAATTAACTTGAAACGCTTGCTTTATCCGTTTTATTTACCTTCTTATAGGAAAAGATTACTGTTTAACATAATTTTCCATTATACAGCTGGTGTGTGTGTGTGTGTGTGTGTGCGCTCTCGCGGTACACAATACTGGGGAATAAAGTTTAAAATGTGCTGTATTATAACTTTTGTTAGAAAGTTTTAGTTTGCAATCCTAGTCGTAAAAGGCAAGGAGGCACATGGTTAATGTTCACTGTGACAGTAAAATACGTTTCTGTCTATACCGTTTTTTCTGTTTATTCACTTTATCATGATTTTTTGAAAGAATATGACAATCTTACAGTAATTTGAAATGGCGAGACTAACGTTAATTTTATTGTAACAGTATGACGCTATCAGGTTTAATTTAATTTTGTATCCCTGAGGTTTCCTGACTTACTGCGTCACATGTGAGCCACTTAAGGCTTTGAGGTGATGGAATTGCTTCCAGTATTAGAAACAGAACGAATGCCCTGTGTTCAGCTCTACCCACTATATTGCATTCAGTAATGCAGACTACAATGTATTTAATATTACTGACTCTTACAAGTCTGGAACCATGTACGTTCCGCCAAATTTTAGTATACACCCTTTGCTGTAAACTACTGTTACTACTATAATTGTATCACTGCTGTTAAGATCACTTGTATTCGTTATGCTTCATTTCTTAATTATAATGCATTGACAGTGTTTTTCTTTTTTTTAGATTTAGTACTGAGTGATTCAATTCAACATAATGAAAAAGAGGTGTCTTATAATGAAGGGGAGACAGTGACACTCAGGTGCACCTACGAAACCAGTAACAGTTACCCAGTTCTTTATTGGTACCGTCTCTATCAGACCCGAGCACCGCAGTACATTTTATATCGAGGAGCCAAGTCGCGTAGTTCCTGGAGCAACACGGCAGATTTTGCCAGGCAAAGGTTTAATTCAGCTGCTGATCCGACAAGTACAAGTTTAACTATCTCCCAAATCGCCCTAACAGATACCGCCATCTATTATTGCGCCCTAGCTGATTTGCACAGTGTGGAAGTAGAACACCAACGCTGCACAAAAACGTGTGTACACTCAGTCTCTGTGATATTAACGCGCTTAACACACACACACACACACACACACACACACACACACACACACATTTCTTGATAGCAATACAAAACCTGTCGATATTGAGTAATGAACATGGATTCTTTGGGGACCCCAATACCTTTGATACAGGATACAATACCATTCTGTATTTCTTGACAAGGATCTGCGGTGCCTTTACTCATTACATGTTGCAATTTTGCACTTTATTTAGTCATTTGTATGCCTCTTGGAGGAAACAGTTCAGATTTTCCATTTTAATTTTTCAATTTCACTGCAGTTACCCCCCAACACACACACCACTTCCGCTATGGCCAATACACTGTGAGGACCGAGGTTCCAGTTCAGTTCATAATAACCCAGATATGGAAGTACCTCAGGTACAGCAAAAAAATCTCCCTATTCTAGCAGACCCATTGTACAGAGAATAATACATGGGTGGTGTGTGTATAACCAGAACTTTACACAGGCACAAGTTGGATCCTACATAAACCCCAAAAGCCCAGCTGGAGGGGTTTAAAAAAAGGATCCCACACCAAGTGTGTGGGTAAAATTTTGGTTTACACACACCCACCAATTGCATGTTTTTAATAGTTACTTATGATAATTTTTATGTTTGCTTGCACGCATGTGCAAGAAACATAGTGCCATGATCTGAGTTTTTCAGAGGTGTGTCAGCATCTTCAGTCAGTGCGTTTGCAGGCGTGGTCACAGTTCTCCAATAACTGCTGAAGCTGTCTATGACAGCAGTTGAAAATGCAGTGGCATACAGTTGAAAGAGGGAGCTACGCTTCAGTGAGCAGCTCCCCCCCCCACACACACACAGATCAACTGTGTCAGTTGCCTGATAGGATGGTGTAGTCTTGTCTAGCTTAGAGAGACAAGCCACACATCATTACTTTAATAAACTGTTCCCTGCCAAAGCAGGACCACCAAAATGTGTGGGTGCCTAACAGTCCTTACACACGCCAGCTCTCCAAAGCACACCTTTATGGACTCCATGGGTTCTAAACCTCCAGAAAAAAAATACCTCATCATTTGATGTGAAAACTCAGACTTTGTTGTATGTGTAATTCCAAGTGTTTTCTCTTACTAGACTCTGTCAATGTGAACTCCCCGCTGCTAAAACCTAAAAGAATGCACAGAGGAGAAAATACTGCTATGCATTTCAGCAGCAGCCAGTGGGGGAGGTTTTCATGACTGAAGCACTTTAATGTGCCTTTTAGTGATGTCATATACACACCCCTGTGTGGTAATTCACTAAACTGTACACTTAGTCTGGTAATGCAGCTTCAAAATATTTTTTTTTTCTCTGAATTGCCGTGAGCTGGCATTTAGATAGAATCACATAGCTCTTTCTCAAATCAGATGCTCAATGAAGTCACATCACCTTGTGACCCTAAACATCTTAGGGTTGGACATGTGCCCTAACAAAATTGTGAAAACTAGGTATAGAAAAAGAAAACACAAAGTCAACCGTAGCTCACAATCGAATCCACCCTTTTCTCCAGTGAATCTGAAGCCGCCTAACAGCCCACCCCTGGGTGCTCATGCACTCCCTCCACCCGCACAACATATGGCCGACGGGGGTGCTGTTGCATTTTATTTCATAATTTCCTGATCCTGTTGCTGCCACCATACTGATACAGTAATACCTTTTATGGCTCGAAAACTGCTTGACATTAGCTGAATTATAAATGGCATCCCTGTTTGACACTGTGGTGCGGAATATGGTGGTGCTCAAATTTAAGCCAAATATTACATGTAGATATGTTGTTATTGACTCTTGTCACTTACCATTTTATACATCTATTGATTTTTTCAATTCACTTTTGCTGACAAATGTTGATCTCAGGGATTCTGGTGTCACAATTCAGTTCAGTGATGTGTAACATCTTAGTACAGATGCTAAGTAACTGTTTTAACATGCTGAAAAAGTTAACAGTCATGCAAATGCATGAACTTCTTTCTTCAGTGTCTGGAGCTGTAGTGGTGTTATTGGAGTGCATGTCCCTTTGCTCCAGATCTGTCAGTGAGATGTCTATTCTGTGCAATGGACAGTGGCTGAATGTTATCAGCTGACAGTTTTCATTTCATTATCAACAGATAAATATTCAGGGCTTTGCAAATGCAACTTTGCTGGTAGCACAGTTTCATGCCCCCAAGTGTCTCATCAGTTAGTGGTTATATCTTAACCGATGATCACAAAAAGTACAAAAAAGATTTGCCGCTGAGTAATGTAAATGCCAATCCACCTAAGCACCTTTAGGCTGCAAACATAATGTGAACGTATAGGGATTCTGGACCGGTGTATCACTCCGTGGCATAGCAACGGTTAATAAGTTTAAGCACATTTTCAGGACATTGTTTCACTTGCCCCCTCTCCCCACTACGATCCTGGTCACCTGAAATAAACCTGACATTTTAGTATCTGTTTTACATCTTGGCTCAGTTAGGCAATCAGAGCTGTAAGAACATAAATGGGCATATAAATGGGGACTATAAGAGCATGCCATGGGTGTTTGTGCCTTAGTCCAGCTGTGCAACATCAGCCTGAAGCTCAGGTAGGGCTTACTGTCTACCACTTTGTTCACCCCCCCATGTACCTGTACTTGTACCATTTCACATCCTCCCTTCCCTTAGTCCAGTTGTGCTACATCAGCCTGAAGCTCTGGTAGGGCTTACTATCTACCACTTTGTTCAAACCCCCCCCCGCCCCATGTATCGCTGTACTACGTCAGCCTGAAGCTCTGGTAGGGCTTACTGTCTACCACTTTGTTCACCCCCATGTACCTGCACCATTTCACATCCTCCCTTGATCTACAGTGAGTGGATCCCTCATTCATACTTCACATATGCACGCACAAAAAGAAATAAACTGGTCTTCAAAATTTAAGATACATTTATTATGTTTGTTATGTTTGCTTGCACGCATGTGCAAGAAACATAGTGCCATCATCCGAGATTTCGGAGGTGTGTCACCCGCTCTCCCAATTCAATCAGTGTGTTGGCAGGCACAGCCCCTGTAAGTCAATGCATGCTGCAGCTGTCTATGACAAGCTCCAAAGTGCAGTGGCATACAGTTCAAAGGGGGAGCTACGCTTCAGTGAGCAGTGACAAGATATTGCTTGCTCATGCGCAGCTCCCCCCCATACACACACATGCACATGCAGGTGTGCGCACCCCCCCACATGCACGCACACACTGTATAGCCGATGGGGGTGCCCAATCCCCCGTCGGCTATGCTGCACTCCCCCCACCCCTCAAAGCCTTCCAAATGCCATGCTGGGTGCCCACCCCAGCGAGGCAACTCATGATATAGTCGGGGGGTGCCCAATCCCCCATCGGCTCCACTGTCCTCACCCCCCCGAGTACTGGGTGCCACACTGGGAGCCCACCCCAGCATGGCAATCGATGCTTGGCGATGGGGTGCCTAACTCCCCATCGGCTGAATGCCCCCCAGCAGCCTTGTGCCATGCTGGGAGCCCACCCAGCATGGCAAACGCCCGCTGCTATCATTGTAAACAAAAGAACACCTGTAAAGAAAAACGTCCCACGTAGTCTCCCTGGCCCCTCCCACAACCCGGACCCACCCACTGCGCACCCTGCCTTTCCACACACCCCCTCATCCCATACTTATCCCCGGACCTTGGCGCGACGATCTTCGATGGACCGGGAACACGTCTGCTCTCTTCAAAGCCGACCGAGAACTGAGGAAATGCTGGTAAGCTGTATAATGGGTTAGATAGGGGGTTTTCAACTTTGTTGCATATCTCAGGCATTTTTTGGAATTTTTGCACCAAATTTTCAACATGGGGTTTTTGGGACCCCTTCTCATGAATGATGTCACAGTCATGGCGTTATTCGGGCCCGAAGGGTGATTTCACAGTGACTGCACAAAATCACCTTTCAGGACTGATTAACAAAATGACACTGCCAGTGTTCATAAGGTGGGCTCTCAAGAAGCCTATTTTGAAAATTTGGTGGAAAATTTTCAAAAAATGACTGTTTTACGAGCGTGCATTGCGTAGTTCCTATGCACGCTCATAAGTTTGCAAATTTTCAGTATTTTCACTCCAGATTTTCAACATTGCCATTTTACCACACCTTCTTATAAGTAGTACAGCTGTCATTTTTCACATCTCACCCAAAATGTGTTTTCGCCCATGTAGCACATAATGGCGCAGTTGGTGTGCTCAATCAATGTACGGGACAAATTAAGAAAATCACAGTGACACTGTTTATGAGCAGAGGTCTTAAAATGGCTATGTTGAAAATTTGGTGAAAAAATTACAAAAAATGACTGTTTTGTGAGCGTGCCTTGTGCAGTTCCTACGTACGCTCGTAAGTTCGCGAATTTTCAATATTTATACTCTAGATTTTCAACATTGTCATTTTGCCACATCTCCTTATGAGCAGTACAGCTGTCATTTTTCACATCTTGCCCAAAATGTGTTTCCGACCAAGTAGCGCAAAATGGCGCAGTTGATGTGTGAAATCAATGTATGGGACACATTAAGAAAATCACAGTGACACTGTTCATGAGCAGAGGTCTTAAAATGGCTATGTTGAAAATTTGGTGAAAACATTCCTAAAAATGACTGTTTTACGAGCTTGCGTTGCGCAGTTCCTATGCTTGTTCATAAGTTTGCAAATTTAATATTTTCACTCCAGATTTTCAACATTGCCATTTTATTACACTTCCGTATGAACAGTACAGCTGCCATTTTTCATATGCCGCCCAAAATGTGTTTTCACACATGTAGCGCACAATGGTGCTGTTGGTGTGAAAGCAATGTTTGGGACAGATTAAGAGAATCACATTCACACTGTTCATGAGCAGAGGTCTTAAAATGGCCATTTACAGAAGAAAGGGTTCTGAAAGAACTCTTAAAACTGAAGGTGGACAAAGCAATGGGGCCTGATGGGATTCATCCCAGAATTCTAAAAGAACTAAGGGTAGAACTAGTGACACCACTGACTACCCTCTTAACAAATCATGGGAGGATAGGGTGGTACCCGAGGACTGGAGGAGGGCAGATGTGATTCCCCTTCACAAAAGTGGGAGCAAGACAGAAGCAGGAAACTACAGACCTGTTAGTTTAACCTCAGTGGTAGGGAAAATGATGGAATCACTTCTGAAGGAAAGAATTGTTGAGTATCTAGAGGCCAGAGGGGCACAGGACTCAAGGCAACATGGATTCACAGAGGGAAGGTCATGCCAGACAAATCTGATAGATTTCTTTGACTGGGTGACCAAAGTAGTTGATCAGGGAGGGGCTGTGGACATGGCCTACCTAGACTTTAGCAAGGCATTTGACACAGTCCCACACAAAAGATTAATATACAAGTTAGCCAGCCTGGGAGTGGGTCCCAAAATGACAGCCTGGGTAAAGAATTGGCTTCAGAATAGGATACAGAGAGTAATAGTAAATGGAGTCCAGTCTGAAAAAAGGGAGGTTAGTAGTGGGGTACCGCAGGGTTCAGTATTAGGAACGGTCCTCTTCAATGTCTTTATAAGTGACATTGCAGAGGGACTGGAAGGAAAAGTATGTGTCTTTGCAGATGACACTAAGATCTGAAACAGAGTTGATGCACAAGGTGGGGTGGAAAGAATGAGAAGGGACTTGGAAGGTTAGAGGAATGGTCAAATGTATGGCAGCTTCGATTCAATGCTAAGAAGTGCAAGGTAATGCACCTGGGAAACAAAAACCCAGGGGAAGAGTACACAATGGGGGGGGAATGAGATACTAACAACAACAAAAATGGAAAGGGACCTGAGGGTAGTCATATCAGATGACCTAAAGGTGGGCAAGCAATGTGAGAGGGCAGCAAGGAGGGCTGGGGGGATACTGGGATGCATAGGGAGAGGCATCACCAGTAGAAAACGGAAGTTATTATCCCTCTGTACAGACAGCTGGTGAGACCCCATCTGGAGTACTGCATGCAGTTCTGGAGACCCAATCTCCGCAAAGACATAGACAGGATGGAAGCTGTCCGGAGGAAGGCAACTAAAATGGTGCAGGGTCTGCACCGGAAGACATAAGAAGAGAGACTTAAGGAGCTTAATATGTATAGCCTCGAGGAAAGGAGGGAGAGGGGGGACATGATAGAAACTTTCAAGTACCTCAAGGGAATCAACAAAGTCCAAGAGGGTAGCATCTTTCAAAAAAAGAGGTGTGCAAGAACAAGGGGGCACAATTTGAAGATAGAAGGGGGGCGGCTCAGAGGTAATTTAAGGAAGTATTTTTCACAGAGAGGTTGTGGATGCATGGAACGGCCTTCTGGAGGAGGCTGTGGAGTCAAAACAGTGGAGGAATTCAAGCATGCATGGACAGTCATAAGGCAATTCTAGGGGTGGGGCAGGAAGAAGTAGGCTGCTGGTTAACTAGGATCTGCAGCTTATCCGTCAGGTAGGGAAATGGGCAGACTGGGTGGGCCAAGCGGTTCTTATCTACCGTCAAATTCTATGTTTCTATGTTGAAAATTTGGTGACAAAAGTCCATAAAATGACTGTGTTACGAGTGAGCATTGCTCAATTTCCATGCACCCTCGTAAGTTCATGACTTTGTAATATTATAAGTCCAGATTTTCACCAGTGGCATTTTTCCTAATGGACTGGGGTGCGCATAAGGACCAAAGACCCCAAGGAACACCGTGACACTTGCCAGTGTCTGCAGGGTGGGGTGTACTGAAATGGCATGGCCGTTATGCCTGATGACCCAAAGGCACACCCCAATGCCTGTCACTCTCTGCAGAGTGGTGGTGGGGTTGGCTTCAGTTCAATACTTCACTGCCATTACTATTACGCAGCTCTGTAACTTCTGCACTACCACTGCCAATGCCAGCATGCAAACATTTGGCATTGACAAATGCTTGTTAATTACTGCTGCAGTTGCCCTACTACTGTGCCTCTCACAGCGGGAACGTGATGAACGGGGAGCGGTTACAACCATCTGGTTGTAAGGCATAATTACAACAGGGGGTTGTAAAGCATTTTTACTAACTGATTATCCTAGCATAATTATAAGAAAATAAATATACCATATGTTGTGGCATTTGCCATATTTCCACAGATTTAAGAGTGTTTAACATGTTTCACACTGTACTCTGCTAACTATTTAATTTATTTAAAAAAGTTTCACCAGGAAAGACAACATGAACTCTGGACAGCTGGTTTCCAGAAGCCTCAATAATTGTTTATGCAGCTATGATATATGTATCCATTCTTCTAAGCAGCAGCACCCCTATAGTTAGTAGCCTGTTTAATGTTAAAGCCCTAACTTTGTGTAGTAATATCTTCTGCTCCCTTTGACAAATTGAGCTGAAATTGTGTATGTGTTAGTTAGGAGGCAGGTTCTTGATGTGAGGACATTTTTGTGATGGCAGCTTTTGCCTTTTCTGAGATCCGCATTTGTCTTTTTTCGTAAAAATCTATCCTTTTCCTACACCTAACTTTTTTTTATTCTCCCCTACAGCCCACATGGAACAGATTTTTTTTTCAAACTTGCGGGGAACATGTGTCATGTCCCAAGGTAATGCCTTTGACAGATCAGGTGGAAAAAATTGTAAAGGGTTCCTGGTTTATAAGGCTTTTAAATTTAGTGATTTCCGAGCTGCCCATGCACAGTAGGGAGTTTCAGATAAGGTCCTGTGGCGAAAGTAAAAATGTGATATTGCAGATGACTTTTTCTTGATTTTGTGCCAGTTGATTGGCATGGCACTAATCATTTTTTGTGCCATGCCAGCTGCCATATTGTTATTTTTCCCCCACTGATGAACAACCATGAAAAATACATAAATATGCTGTCATGTTAAAAAAAAACACCAGAACTTATCTAAACACCCCTGTTTAGTGGGATTCTGCTGTTTGTTTTTGTTTCTTAAATATGAGCCACAAATACTTTTGCCACACACCCAAAATCTCTAGTGCCCAGCTTACCAAGAGGAATCATTCCCCACCTCCTCTGTATGAGAACAGCGGGAATTTTGTCAGGCCAGTTAGCCTGACATCAGTAGTGGGCAAAGTGATGGAGAGCATCCTGAAGGAAAGGATAGAGGGGATGCTGAGGGCTCGGGTCACATAGACATTCACCAGCACAGCTTTGCGCACCAGCCCAGGTATGCTGGGGCAGTCTCTGCACCCACAGGGACCACTGCACTTATCCTCCTGTCAACTGGTCAAGTAACTGTTAAATGTCATCCTTGCACCAGTCCTACACCCCCTCCTCCTTCCCTGATTAGTTCACCAGCCCCTCTGTCTCCCCCCCATTGATTCATTCCTGAGTGTACCCCCATCCCCCACCCTATCTGCTGACACTTACTTCTGTTTGCATTGACTGAACCTGTTTTATATAATTTTGTGCACTGTACTTATCTTATGCTAAATTGTTTCTAATGTTGTTGGCTACCTACTCTAACCCTGTTAAGCTTGTAATTTTTCTGGATGTCAAATTCTGATATTGCCTGATATCTCATTGTATGTAAACTCAACTTCCTCACTGTTCTTGTGTGCTCTAGCTTGTAACCCTCCTGGGTCTCACCTGAAAATAGGCACTTGGCTGTCTAGTGTGACTTACCTGGTTAACAAAAGCAAATAAATAAAACAAATAAATAAATGGCAGATCATGCCAGACAAATCTGGTGGAGTTCTATGAAGGGGTGACAAGGGTGCTGGATCAGGGCAGGCCAGTGGATGTCCTCTTTCTGGACTTCAGCAGGGCTTTTGACTCCATGCCACATCATCGGCTACTGGAGAAGCTGGAGAGTATGGGGGTTGGGGGAGGATGGGCAAGTGGATGGAAAACTGGCTGGTGGGGCAGGTACAGAGGGTTAGGGTGGGGGTCTCATCCTCAAGGTTAGTCACAAGTGGGGTACCACAGGGGTTGGGGATGAGTCCACTCCTATTTAATGCCAATGTCATGGACATCAGAAATGGAATCAGGAGCAGGATGAGTCTCTTTGCAGATGACTCTAAACCGTGGGTGGTGGTGGATGAGGAGGAGGGAAAGTTAGACCTCTAGGAGGACCTGGAGAATCTAGGGAGGGGGTCAAGAATCTGGAAACTAAAGTTTAATGCTGCAAAATGCAGGGTTCTTCACCTGGGTGCCAAAAACCCAACTCATACATACTGTACACCTTGGGGGGGGGACATTGCAGGTTTCAAGGGGGGGAAGAGAGACCTTGGGGTGGTGGTGGATGCCAAAATGAACAACGCAGAGCAGTATAGAAGGGTGGTGGCACAAGCAAATAAAATGTTGGAGTGCCTAGCCAGGGGGATAACCTCAAAGGAGTAGTGAGGTACTTATCCCACTGTGCAATAGTCTGGTTAGACCACACCTTGAATACTGAGTGCAGTTTTGGTGTCCCTACTTAAAGAAAGAAAGAAGGACATTGCATTACTGGAGAGGGTACAGAGGAGAGTGACTAGGATTGTAATGGGGCTAGGGAAAATGCCCTATGAGCAGTGACTGGGGGAAACTCAACCTATACTCATTGGAAGAGAGAAGAGACAGGGGGGATATGATAGAGGTTTTTAAGTATCTCAAGGGGGTCAATAGGGTAAGCCTTGAGGGGGGTCCTACAGCTAAGGGAACCGGGGGCCGCCAGGGGACACCCCATGAAGTTGGATGGGGGGAGGTTGAGGGAGGGAAACAAGGAGGCACTACTTCACTGAGAGTGTGGTGGAGCCCTGGAATGCATTACCCAAAGAGCTGGTGGCTGCTACTACTGTGGAGGAGTTCAAGAAGGGCTGGGATACGTGCAGAGGGAGGGTACATTCAGGAGCCCTGCTGGGAAATAGGGTTCTTGTGGGGTGGTACGGAGGGCTAAAAGTCGATGCCCTGCATAGGCACTGACCATTGAGCAGACTCAGTATACCATAGGGCCTATTATGCTGGTGTCATAGTATGTTAGTATGTAAAAGAGGGTGCACAAGGAGATGGTGCTAGGAAACTCACCAAAACAGTAAACTGTATAAGGTTTCCTGCACTCACTAACCAAATAAGGGGCACCAAACTAAAGCCTGTAGATACAACAGTTACATTTAATATTAAAATGCAGGCACAGACAGACAAATGCCTTTGTCTGTGCTTGCTTTTTTAATATTAATAGTTTTGATAGTAAATGTAAGTGTTGTATCTATAGTACAACCTTTGCTTTGGTGTCCCTTATTTGGTCAGTACGTGCAGGAAACCTTATGCAGTTTAACAGTGGGAATTTCTTGACCTCTGCAGCAGCAGCTGGAACTTGTGCTGCTGGCTGCAGTGAGAGAAGAGAGCTGCCCTTTCCCTGGGCTTTCTCCAGAGTATCTTACTCCATATCTGGATTGTGTAGTACGGTACGGGCTGCACTCCCATTGGCTCATGCTGTGGACCAATGGGTGTACAGCCCTACCGTACACTGTCAGTTGGTGGGCAGCAGGGCAGCAGGTGGGTGGGGTGCTGCTGCCTGCCGCTGACCGGGGGTGAGTGGGGCGGTGGGGTTTAGTAGGGAGGTGGGGAAGGGGCTACCACTGGACCACCAGGGATATTGAACGTTGCATTTATTCAACTTATGCCCATGATCGGGCTGCGAGCGGTCCACTGAACCACCAGGGATATTGGACATTGATGTTTATACTTAAGCCCATGATCAGGCGTGCAGCAGTCCACTGGACCACCAGGAATACTGGATGTTATTTTTTCATTCTTAAGCCCGCGATAGGGCTGCGAGTGGTCCACTGGACCACCAGGGATATTGGACAATTGAGGTTTATACTTCAGCCTGTGATCAGGCTGTGAGAGGTCCACTGTACCACCAGGGATATTGGTCATTTTTTACATCAACATATGCCCATGATCAGGCAGTGGGGCACATTGTCATGCTGTGCAGGGGGCATCTATCCCCAACGGCTGCTGCCTGGCAGGGCGCCAGGTGCAAGTCACTGGGGATCAGTGCACCTGCATGCAAATGGGGCTGTAATGACATGCAAATGGCCCCAGTTGCGCCTTGCATGCATTATGGCCCCATTTGCATGTGCACTTTTGAATATCACGATTGTTGCACATAGCGCAATGGAACTTGTGCTAGCGCATCCCCCTGCTCCTCTCTGGCCACTTGCGTTGGCACAGTGCCACTGAGCTATGCACACTGCGGGTGGCCAGGGTGCGATATTCAATGATGCTGTGCCATGGCAGAGCTCCGTTGAATATTACACTGTCAATGCCCCTGCGCAGCCAAGTTGTGCTGCTCCCAGGCTTGCGCCACAGCCTGGTGCAGTCTGAATGTCCGGGCCCATGAGTAAATATGTGTTAATTTCCCTAAGATGATAAACACTTGGTGCTCATTATCACCCCCCCCAAAAAAACAACAACTACTGTACATGATATGCTCTTTACATGAACATTTTTGTTTCCTTTGTTCTCTTCCTGCCTTGAATGGAGCCCCAACAGTGTTCTCCTTATTTTAAAGTATTGTCCCCTAAACATTACTGCGTAAACTGTGAAAGTAACTAAATATTTATTTGTAATGCTGTATCAATGAAATGCAGTAGGCAAAGACCCTCAGACAATTGAAAATAAACAGGAGTTGTTGCCATTTTGCAATCTGATATGTGTGTGTGTGTGTGTGTGTGTGTGTGTGTGCTCGCGTGCGAAGTGTGTGTGTGTGTATATAGGTGGGTAGGTGGGCGGGTGCGTAGTGAGCTGCCAGGACCTTGAGGAAAATTATGTTATTGCTGCCTGAAAGGAATACGTACTTACCCAAAATTCTGCCAGCTGGTTTATCAATATCTGAGGGATTTTCTGTGAAATCATCAAACAGCGCATTAGAATAGTATCTGTACGTGACAAATGTCAATTTCTTTATTGCATATGTAATAAGTAAAGTTTATAATATTTTATAATTACTGGCATTCAATTTTTTCTATGACTTTCAAAAGTTGATATTCCTTGTAATAACTGGCTGGTTGTTACAGATTTCACACGTTACGCTTGTCACTGTCTAGTGTGGGCATTCCAGCCTAGAAAGCTGCAGTCCACACAAAAAGTAAAAAAAAAAAATGGCACTGTCACTTCTGATGTTGCTAGACATCTCATTACCACCGGAGAATAACTGTATTTAACAAGCATTTGTCAATGCCGAATGTTGATTGCGTTGGTCTGTTGAGCTCGCCCAGTGGGCCTCTGTCAGTGGCTCAGTCTGTTAGTCCCAGTGCTGCAGGCTGCTCTTTTGTACTAGACTGGTGCGTGCATTGGCACCTTGTTCTGCCGAGAAAGGAATATGCAGCTGTCCCGAGAGAGCTCCATTGAGGTGGCTCACTCCCCATGTGTCACTCATTCATTCCGTGTCTCCTGGCACTGCAGGCTGTCTTTTTGTACTGGGCTCCTGCCTGTGTTGGTGGCTTTTTCTACCCATGAAGAAATCCACAGCTGTCCTGGCAGAAGTCCGTTGAGGTCACTCAGTCCGCCTGTCTCACTCACTCATTCCGGTTCTCCTGGCGCTGCAGGCTGCCCTTTTGTACTGGGCCCCTGTCTCTGTTGGCGCTTTTTTCTGCCCACAAAGAAATCTGCAGCAGTCCCGACAAAGCTTTGTTGAGCTCGCTCACTCCCCTTCTCTCACTCGCTCATCTGTTCTGCCAGCGCTGCAGGCCACCCTTTTCTACTGGGCTCCTGCCTGCGTTGCTGCCTTCTTATACCCATAAAGAAATTTGTAGCAGTTACAATACAGCTGTGTTGAGCTCACTCACTCGCTCATTCTGGTTTTCGTGCCACTGCAGACTGCCCTTTTGTACTAGGCCCCTGCATGCTTTGCTGCCTTTTTCTGCCCACAAACAAATCTGCAGCAGTCCCAACAAAGCCACGTTGAGCTCACTGACCCCCCCTCCCTCACTTGCTCATTCTGTGTCTCCTGGCGCTGCAGGCTGCCCTTTTGTACTGGGCTCCTGCCTGCAGTGGAGGCTTTTTCTGGCCAGAAAGAAATCTGAGGCAGTCCTGACACAGCTCCACTGAGCTCGCTCACTGCCCGTCTGTCACTCTTGCATTCCGTTTCTGCCGGCGCTGCAAGCTGGCCTTTTGTACTGGGCTCCTGTCTGCATTGCCATTTTCTGCCCACAAAGAAATCTGCAGCAGTCATACTACAGCTTCGTTGAGCTCTCTCAGTACCGCTATGTCACTCACTCATTCTGTTTGTCTTGGTGCCGCAGACTGCGCTTTTGTATGGGGCTCCTGGCTGCATTGGCACCTTTGTCTGTCCACAAAGAAATCTGCAGCTGTCCTGACAGAGCTGCATTGAGGTCGCTCAGTCTCCCTCTCTCATTGCTCATTCTGTTTGTCCTGGCGCTGCAAGCTGCCCTTTTGTACGGGGTTCCTGCCTGCATTGGCCCCTTATTCTCCTAAAAAGCAATCCCAGCAGTCCAGACAGAGCTCCGTTGAGCTCACTGAGTCCCCTTGTCTCACTCGCTCGCACTGTTTGTCCCACCGCTGCAGGCTGCCCTTTTGTACTGGGCCCCTGCCTGTATTGAAGCCTTTTTCTGCCCACAAAGAAATCTGCAGCAGTCCTGACAGCGCTTTGGTGAGTTCGCTCACTCCCCCTCCCTCACTCGCTCTCTCATTCTGTTTCTCCCAGTGCTGCAGGCTGCCCTTTTGTTCTGGGCTCTTCTGTTGGGGCCTTTGTCTGCCACAAACAAATCCGCAGCAGTCCTGACAGAGCTCAGTTGAGCTCGGTCACTCCCCCTCTCACTCGGTCGATCTTAATCTGTCCCAAACACTGATTTCCCACAGTGACCGTGCTATTGTCCACAGTAGTTGACAGCTGCAGTGTTCATAAGGAGTTGTGAAAAAATGCCACTGTTGAAAATGTGGCGTGACAGTATTACAAATTTGTGAAGTTACAAGGGTGCGTGGAAACAATTCAACGCACGCTTGTAACACAGTCATGTTATGGAGTTTCGTCACCAAATTTTAAACATAGGGATTTTTGGACCTCTGCTCATGAACAGTGCCACTGTCATTTTCTTAATCTGTCCCGAACACTGATTTCCCACAGTGACCATGTTATTCTGTGCCGGAACTGTGAAAACACATTTCGGTCAGGATGTGAAAAATGACAGCTGTACTGCTTATAAGGAGGTGTGAAAAAATGGCACTGTTGGAAATGTGGTGTGACAATATTACAAATCTGCGAAGTTACAAGGGTGCGTGGAAAGTGCACAATGCACACTTGTAACACAGTCAATTGATGGGCTATCATCACCAAATCTTCAACATAGCCATTTTAGGACCTCTACTCATGAACAGTACCATTGTCATTTTCTTAATCTGTCCCAAACAGTGATTGCCCACAGCGACCGCTCTATTCTGCACTGGAAGTGTGAAAACACATTTTGGCCAGGATGGGAAAAATGACAGCTATACTGTTCATAAGAAGGTCTGGGAAAATGGCAATGTTGCAAATCTGGAGTGAAAATATTAGAAATTCGCGAAGTGACGAGCGTGCATGCCAACTGCACAATGCACGCTCGTAACACAGTCATTTAATGGAGTATCATTACCAAATTTTCAACATAGGCATTTTAGGAACTCTACTCATGAACAGCATCACTGTCATTTTCTTAATCTGTCCTGAACACTGATTTCCCACAGCGACCATGCTATTCTGCGCTGGAAGTGTGAAAACACATTTCAGCCATGATGTGAACAATGACAGCTATACTGCTCATAAGGAGGTGTGACAAAATGCCAATGTTGAAAATCTGGCATGAAAATATTGTACATTCGTGAAGTTATCAGCGTACGTAGCAACTGCGCAACGTGCGCTTGTAAAACAGTAATCTTTGGGATTTTTTCCACCAAATTTGCAACATAGGCTTTTTGAGAGCCCACCTCATGAACACTAGCACTGTCATTTCGTTAATTGGCCCCGAAGGGTGATTCTGCACAGGGACCGCGAAACCACCTTTCCGGGCCGATTAACGCCATGACAGTTCAAGAATTCATGAGGAGGGGTCCCAAAAACCCCATGTTGAAAATTTGGTGAAAAAATTCCCAAAAATGCCGAGATATGCACTAAAGTTGAAAAAATCCTATTCATTACATTATACAGCCTACCGGCATTTCCTCAGTTCGCGGTCGGCTTTGAAGAGTGCAGACGTGTTCCCAGTCCAGCGAAGATCGCGCGCCATGCTCCAGAGGTAAGTATGGGGTGAGGGGGGTGGGGAGGCTGGGGCAGGGTGGGTGCGGGTTGTGGGGGTATGGGAGATCGACGAGGACGCTCTTTCTTTCAGGTACAAGAAAACGTTGCGGGATGCTTTCCACATTTCAGGGCATGGGGCACGCTGGAGTGGGCTTCCAGCGTGCACCGAGTCTGCGGACAGCTGTAGCCGACGGGGGATTGGGCACCCACGCCGGCAAACAACTAAAGGGGGGAATTTATTTCTGCCCACGGGACTGGGCACCCCGTCAGCAAACAACAAAGGGGTTCCTTTCTGCTGCGGCGGTGGGCTCCCGATCGGCAATGCGCTGAAGTACATATTGTTTGAATCATGGTGGCAAGCCACCGCCATGTTCACAAACAATACCACAGATGCTAAGATCCCGCCCTGCAATAACGGGTCGCTCCCTCATTGCAGCTGATGACTGACGCTGCAATGACGAAGGGGCCCCTGATTGCAGCGGCTAATTTGTTTGAAAGTTGTGGCACGCTGGCTGAACTAGTGTCAGCAGCAGCATGCCATGGCATTGGGGGATGGGGGAAAAGCTTTTGCAGGCTGCGGGGGCATTGGGCACAACAGTGCCACGCCTCCACAACCTGCTTCTGCAGAAACCTGCCGCAACATGTTTCTTGCGCATACACGCAATCAACATAAAAATGTGTTATATTTATGTAAGTCCACACATTGAAACATGTTATTTGCACGCTGTCCCTTTCTTCACAGAGAAACCTCATCTGCAAGGAAGATGTAACCCTGACAACCAACTGCCACCCACCATGGAAATGGACCAAATGCAGCTTCAAAACTGACTTTTTTTTTTCAATGCAATCAATTTGGTACTATACAGTTAAGAATTGTAATGCTTGTATCAAATGTTGCTGAAGCATTTAAGTTGTATTTGTTGTGACAATTCATTTCCACATTCTCAGACAGCAGTACGTAGCATTCACCAGTAGTTAAGCAGATCCATGTTTTTCCTTTTGAAAGTATAAATCCTTGTTGAAATGTGACTGCTTTAGCAAACATTTTATCTAGCAGTACAATAAAAGTTTTTTTTTAAATGTTGAAAATTCACACTTGCATTTATTAACTGCATATTTGAAAAGCAAATGTGCCTGATATCTTAGATAACACTGACTGCCATTGTAATCTGGTTGGGAAAAATGTAACACCAGCAATTAGATAAAATAAGACATGGGGGTGTGAGCACAATTCGAATTTAATGCAAACCCTCTTTGTGGGATGCAGTAATAAACCCCTTGAGCTTCACTTTCAGGGTTTATGGTGCATCCCACAGCTCAGGTGTGCATTAATTTCTCATAATGCTCATCTTCCCATATGTTATTCTTTATGAATTTACTGGTATGTGGTTTTTCCAATAGGGAAACCAGGTTGTAATTTTTTATTATAACCAGCTGGTTGTAATGGCAAACATGCACCGAGTTGCCCTATGACCATGCATGGACCAGGCACCAGTCTTCCGTAACTGTGCAAGTGGAGCATTCCCTTGAGCAATTCTGTACAGTTGCAATCTTCATTGCCCCTTTCTGTTATTGGTAACCTCAATTTTTTTTTTTACAAAACAAATGAAAAGAAGACTCCACTGATCCAGAAACAAAATAAAAGTGAAATGTTTCCAACATGTGAGTTTTCCTGTCAGAATGCATGTGCCAGAAGGTCTCCCTACCTCTTCATAACAGCATATGAAATTGACAGCAGGACAGACCTACTGGTCTATCAAAGTCTGCTTGATTGTGCAGCTAGCCCCCTGGCAAGCAGCTGCTCCTCCCCTTCCCCCTTGACCTCCCTTTGTCGTGCTCCTCGCCAACCCTTACCCACCACTGTACTCTGTCCTAAGCATTCTTAAAGCCAACAACATTTTTGCTTGATATCTCCCCTTCTGGTAGTGTGTTCCACCTCGCCACCACTCTCTCTATGAAGTAATGCCTCCTCATCTCCCTCCTGAATCTCCCTTCCTCTATTCTTAGCCTGTGCCCCCTAGTTTCCCTCCATTTCCTTAGTTTAAACACCCCCTCAGCCCTCACCCTTGTTGATACCCTTCAGGTACTTAAAGGTCTCGATCATGTCACCCCTATCCCACCTCTCTTCCAGTGTGTACATATTTAGTTCCTTTAGCCTTATCTCATAGTTCATTCCCTCCATCCCCTGAATCATCCTTGTCACCCTCCACTGCACTCCCTCCAGAAGATTGATGTTCAGCCTCAGCTACGGCCTCCAGAACTGCACACAGTACTCCAAGTGCGGCCTGACCAGTGACATGTAGAGGGGCAAGATCACCTTTCTGTGCCTGTTCATGAATCCCTGTTCTATGCACCCCAGTATCTTGTTTGCCTTCACCACTGCTGTCCTGTATCGGGCAGTATTGTTCATGCTCCCTGTTACCATTACCCATAGGTCCTTTTCCTCCTTGGTGACACCCAGCTTGATTCCCCAATCCAGTATTCTCTCCTTGGGTTCCTAGCACCAAAATGCAACACCTTGCATTTTTTTGAATTGAACCCCAACTGCCACTTCCTTGACCATTCCTCCAGCTTGGTTAAGTCCCCTCTGTAGTTGCATCCTCCATCCCTCTTCATCATTCACTACTGCATCCATTTTGGTGTCATCGGGGAACAGGCTAATCCTGCTCACCACCCCCTGCGCAATGTCTGAGATGAATAGCACTGGATCCAGCACTGAGCCCATTGTAGCCTACCCCATAGCCAGTTTGAGATCCAGCATGCCATCTTTGTCCCTACTCCCACCCCAGACAACTTCACCCCTAGTCTCCCATGGGGCACTGAATTGAAGGCCTTGCTGAAATCCAAGTACAGCACATCCACAGCATGTCTTCCATCCAGCTCCCTCATCACCCAGTCACAGTACTGTATACGTTTGGTTTGGCTGGATGTCCTTCATCAGGAAGAACACTGCAGAGGCTGCTAGGTGATAAGTTTAACTGAAAAAAAAAACAGACAAATACAGCCATTTTTAAACAAAATCTTCACTTCTTTTTTTCCTCAAACAACTGGAGCAATGTAACTTGGCAGACCACAGACCATGCAGAATCCTAACTGATCTACAACTTCCTGAACACCAATCTATTTGCTTATTTTACTTTGTATAAAAGCCATCTGTTGAACTGCTGTCACAATGAACCTCCCTGACAAGTGGATCTGATTTGGGAGGTCTAATCAGTAATGATGGGAAATGATCTACATTTCCTTTCTTCATTTATTTATCTGTTTTTCTCAAAAGAGGACATGAAATAAGTATATCATACACCGTAATATTTAGCAATTGTGATACATGTATTTCAGAACAGTGAAAGTATGACATCAACCAGCCATGAGGCAGCTGTGAACTGTAGAGGAGACTGACAGTTATCATGTCACAGGTCTCTGCCAGATCATTAGGACAATCCGACACACATGTCATGAACTGAGCTTGACATTAAATATGTACAGTACTTTCTGAAAGTTCATAAGTTATTGTCAATGTAAGGCAGCAAGCGCTTAGATATGCAGTCACTCCAAACGCAAGTCAGACAGTGTCAGCAAGTTACTGTGAGGCTGGAAATGTACCTGTCATGGCACATCATTACTAAGGTCCAAGAAATTCTGACACATATTGGAGAAGACACCAACTTATGAATTATTGAATCAGTCACATTGTACATCGTACTAACGAGGTCCCTTCACAAACTAACCTGGCATAGGTTTGGTACAGTAGTACTGCTGTATACTGATGGCTACCCCTAACTTAAAATAATAATTCAGACTGTTGCTGTGACAGCTGACATAGGCTGTCCAAATCATGCAAGCAAAACTATTCACAAAAGGTTATTTAGCAATTTATTTCTTGGTGTGCTGATTTTCTCCTCAGAGATCAGCTGTTTGGAGGGACAGGGAAGGCTCATGCTAGAAAGGGCTGTGTGGCAAAAGGCAAAATGGCTGATTGATGAGTGTGTGTGCCAGGGTGGATGTGCTCTTCTGCCAGCTCTCAGGAGCCATGTGCTGGAGTAAGTTTTTTGCCCTGAATGTGGACCAACAGCAGCGCTGCCTCTAGGACAGCACCCTATAGCTCCTCCTACCCACAAATCCTATTGGTGCAAGTCCACACAGTGCTAGTGGCTATCAAGACACTGCCCCAGGTGCAGCGCCAGAAACCAACCATCATGGCACTGCACCAGGGGCAACCAACAGAAACAACTACCCAGACACTGCCCCGGAGCAGCCAACAGGAACCATGTACCCAGGCACTGCCACAGGAGGAGTCAACAAGAACCAACTATCCAAGCACTGCCCAGGGGTAGCCCATAGGAACAAACCATCCAGGCACTGCCCCAGGGACATCCCCAGGAACCAACTGCACAGGCACTGCCCCAGAGGCCATGCCAGTAATCAACCATCACATGGAAACCAACTACCCAGGCACTGCCTCGGGGCAACCAACAGGAAGAACTAATCTAGCACTGCCCCAGAGGTTACCAAGAGGAACACCTACCCAAGCAATACCCCAAGAGCAGCCCATAGGAAGCACCTACACAGGCACTACCCCAGGGGCAGCCCATGGGAACCAGTTACAAGGAGGGTCTTTATTTTGGTTAGTGGCACTACCCTTGGGGCAGTGCCTGTGTTACTGGGTCCCATGGGTTGCCACTGAGGCAGTGCCTGTGCAGTTAGTTCCCTCTGGCTACCCCGGGGCAGTGCTATGATGGTTGGTTATGGTAGGCTTCCCTGGGGCTGTTCTTGGGTAGTTGTTCCTGTTGGCTGCCCCTAGGTCAGTGCCTGTGTAGTTGGTTCCTGAGGCTGCCCCTGTATTAGTGCCTGTTTTTTATTTATTTTACTTTTTTTTTATTTTAGTCTTTGGTAACTGAATAAGGCCCACTAGGCAAAAGTACCTGTTTTCAGAGGTGACCTGGGAGCACTGGAGAGGTTAAACAACTTGCTCAGAGTCTCACAGTATGCACATGGTGGTTGAGGAAATCAAACCTAGGTCTGCTGGATGTACCAAGCTCATTCACAGCTCATTACTCTAACCTCTAGGCTGTACTACCAGCCCCCTGTGTGGTTTGTTCTTGTGGGCTGCCACTGGGGCAGTGCCTAGGTAGGTGGTTCCTGTGGTCTGCCCCAGGACTGTGTTTGGGTAGTTGATTACAGTTGTCTGCCCCTGCAGCAGTGCCATGATTGTTGGTTACTGGTGTTGCCCATGGGGCAGTGTCTTGATAACCGATAGCATTGTGTCAACTTGCACCAATAGGATTTGCGGGTAGGAGGAGCTACAGGGTGCTGCCCCAAGGGGCAGGGGATGAAATGCACCAATAGGCATATGCGGTAGAAGGAGTTATAGGATGCTGCCCTTAGGTCTGTGTTCAGGGCAAAAAACGTGCTCGAGCCTCATTGCTTGGCACAACCTCACAAGACACAGCACATGAAACCTGAGTCTGTTTTTCTTGAACTGACATCACAGAGACTTGAGCTTCTCTTTTTCATAATTTTTCCTACTTGACCACTCAGGCAACATGAAAAGTCATCTGAACATTACACTGAAAAACCTCACTGACAGCTGGTAAATAACCTCACCATGACACTTTTTTACTTCAAAATTTATTTTGAAGACAAGTACTATTTCTGTAGAATAACATGAAAACAATGTGAATACCTGCTCTTTAAGGAGTTCTGAGGCATATGTGTCCTTAGGAATGATATGCGGACATCATATTGGATATCTGTGAGCATGTGCTAGAGTGCCGTTGTTGCATTCACACACTGTCTTTCAGATGCATAACCTGTTCGCCCTTGCGCAGTAGATGACCTCTGCTTTATTCTTTTAATTGTTTAGGCTGAGTGGAGTTATCAATAATTGAAACAGGATCAGAAAAAAACTATAACCTGTCCTAATGCCAAAGTATATGTCTTCTTAGGTATGATATTGTAATAACAACAGCACTGTTTGTGCAATAACTTATTTAAAACTACTACTACTACCAGCAAATATAGTTTTCAGAGGTCTTATGAAAGCAATAATACCCGACAGGTGGGTGGTATTGGGCAATATTGTACTGCCCAGTGGTGTAACGAGGCCTGATGCCACAGATGGAGAGCCTTATTGCCCCTGGAAGGTCCAATATTGCCCATATCGCCCACTCTGTATGGTATTATTGTGCTGAGAAAATGGGCTATCTGTGAAGTTTTTTTTGTAATATTTAAGAAATAAAAAAACAGTAAAACAAAAAAACTAAAAAATTAACTAAAAGTTGCTTTGCTAGTAAAGTAGTCCCTCTACTGGTTTACTTACCAGTGGTTATCAGTAGAGGGCAGTGCAGTGCAGTGTTTCTATACAGTTCCCTCCACTGCAGCTCAGTTGCATTCCTTTTTATGGCTGTGAGCGGAGCCTACAGGCATCTTGCTATCTGTAGCTGGAAAATGGAGTATCGTGGAACACATTTCTTGGATTTTTCAATGTATCCTTTTACATCTATAAATCACTATGCTAACTGAAATAAAATATTCCCTTCTCTTTGTTTAGAATGTTGGAGATATAACTCCAAGCTGCTTATCAGATGGTCATTAAGAAACTGAAACAGCTTGTTAAATATTAGTTGCCTACTGAACTGGAGAGTTGTTTACCCCCTTCAGAATGGAGCAACTTGCACATTTAAATACTTAGCATTTAAACATTTTCTTGCTACTACTGTAGTTTCAGTTGGGCATGTATTGTCTTTGAAGGAAGATTCATACTGCATAAATGTCACCCGTCTCAACAAATCTATAAAGATTTACACAGTTTTTTTTAACCTTTTAAGACACTATCTGATAAATACTGTCTCAGACATAAGACAGGTCTTCAGTGAACTACCCAGACTAAATATATAGCAATCAGCAGGCATTTTGTACTATGCTTTGTGGGCTCCCCTAGACCCAATGGCACCAGAGGAAACCATGGTCCATATCCATAGCATAGTCCCCCACTGACCACCCTGGTATGCAGATACACCCACTCCCCTCATATCTGACCTTTTGTGAATACTGGCACTGCCCTCCACACCCTGCCATGGCCAGCCACTGAATGCACTGGACCCAGGCTGGGGACCTGCACTCCAGAATGACCCAAGTGGCTGTACCATGCATTGGGGCAGTATGCAAGCTGCTGACCCACCAGTGTATGCAGCCATGTGTATGTCCCTGGCAAACTGTAAGGGGGAACTGACATATTTCCAATGCATGCCTTGTCAATGTTGTATCTTCCTGCTGTCACACATTACTGCTGTCCCACACTCTCCCCCATTCCCCTGTGTAGCATGCCACCCTCCGGACTGGTGAGGCATCCTGGGTGCCATGGGTGTGGTATCCTGCAATGCCATTTGCAGTGTACCCTCCAGATTATGGATAGTGCTTCCACAGTTCCCTGATTGTACAAATGAATGGGAGGTCAGCTGTAGCGTGCCTGTTCTGGGACCTGTGCAAGTGGGTACAGCAGCAACTGTCACTCACACTGAGCAGTACAATGGCACTGGGATGCTGGATTTACATGCGCATGCCTGAGGTGTGTGGCTACTGGGCATTATCCCCCACACACAGCTCATGCCTACATATGACACATTCCAGCATCCTACTGCCAGTGCTCTGCTACCTGAAAATAAGATGCCATTTCTTCTGTGAAATATTCAGGCTAAATATGTAGCAATCAGAAGGCATATTCTAGGAAAACACATTGCAAAAATGTGTAAAAGGAAGACCACACTGAAACTGCCTCTCAGCAGATCTACATTCTGCAAATTCTTTAGAAATAATGGATGAAAGCATCCCAAAAGCTCTCCACTGTCATATCAGCTCTGACCAGAGTTAGTTTCTTTTGTAGTACCTTTGTGATACATACTTGGGCATAGTTATATTTTAGTTTTTGCTTTGAGACCCTACTGGCTGTTGAATGGAGCAGCATGCTCTGGCATTCGGGAACATGTACATATTTTTTTTCCCATTTGTTTAACCAGGTGAGACACACTAAGCTGAAAGCTTATTTACAGGTGCAGCCTGGGAGCACAGGGAAGTTAAGTGACTTGCTCAGGGTCACACAGTATATGGAAGTATGGGCTGTGGGATTCAAACCCAGGTCTCCTGATTTGCAGCTCAGAGCCTTAAACCACTACACTATACTGCCTCCCTGCCATTAGAAGTAGAGGCTACAATTTGTCACCATCTCATACCTGTAATCATTAAACGTCATTTCTTCAGTTAAATTATTATTGGAATTATTAAGGCTTTGGGGCTCAGTTTGCAGCAAATGAGTCTGAACATTATTTACCTGAGTTTCATGGCTCTCAATAATATTGCTGCTACCTTTAATTTTGCAAACCAGTGCTGTTCTGTTTCCATGCTGGCTCATACCTCTGAGCTGTCCTTGATGTTCAGGGACATTCCTGCTTTTGCTTCAACATTTTACTCTGTCTCTCCTAACAATTGTGTTTCCGTGGCCAAACAGTGGTGGTTGTAAGCACAAAATAATGGCAAATATTAAAGTTATAGACTTGTTCTTCCTTAGAAAATGCATTTTACACTAAGCCCCTTATTCTACCAGCTTCCTGAGTGGATATCATCACTTTTGAAGATGTGTCCCTGATTTTTTTAAGCCCTGTCCCTGATATATGAGGCAGGAGGTTGAGAGGTATGTGCTGGCTGTCCTGCAGTGTGAAGTTGTTGCCCATCACCATTCCTTTAGAAGTTACAGTTGTTGAGACCCTCCTTGTTGCATAGCAACCAAGCACATTTCCTGAATGCGGAGCACACTGTTCAAAAGCTAGCAGAAGAGGATGCAGTTATTTTCACCTTGAGGGTGTTGTTGTTACAATTTCTGTACAATATTTCTACCATGTATTCTATGTAATTAAATGGTATATGTAGGTCACCTATACAGTAAGTTGCAGCAACATTAGCAAGTAGTAACCAGTTACTAAGGAAGCTGCTGTTGCTACCTAATAAGGGAAGGCAGTAGCATTTTCAAGAGTGTCCTATGGAACAAAAGGAGAGGCCATAATTCTTCCATGTAGTGACAGGTGAGCCCAGCAGAGGGTGGTGTGTGGTATCTTGTGGCAGCTGGCAATGAAATAAGGAGTCTTGGTAGGGCAGTGTCTCTCACTAAGTGAGAGAAAAAAAATGGCAGCATTTTCAAATTGAATGGCGTGCTTTCAGACAATGGGCAAGCAGGGTGGATACAAAGATGCTTGAATGGGTGAAAGGGAACTTGTGCTAGAACTTTGTATTTGCTGGGCATCTGTTGAAAGTTAATGTACACCCCTGGCAGGGGTACCAGCCAATCAGAGCCCAGCAAATAAAAAGCCAATTTTCCAAACAATATTATTGGCTATAACTATCTTGCTAACATGCTTGCTCTTGCCTATTCCCCCTTAAAGCGAACTCTTTATTTTTACAATTTACTTTTTTCCAGTTCTGTCCAGATGAATGCATTGACTATGTATACAAGTAAAACACCTCACTGTTGTTCCTACAAATGAAACCAATTAAATAGAGGATAATGTATGGTCATCGATTGGATAACCTTTTTTTAACCATCAAGAGGTTGCCAGGGCTACTGTGAAAACCTCGAGAGCAAAATGAAACTTGAGAGGTTTACCTCTCCATGGCAACCTCGAGATGGCTTAAACAACTGGTTGATGATCGATGCACCATAAATTATATTTTATAGTGTATGGCACCAATAGCCTTTTAAAAAACAACAAAACAGGTCCTTACTGATGTTCTTTCTGGAACCGCCGCTCTGCTCTGGGTCATGCTTTCACTGCGACAGCCCTTTCAAAGCCACCAGATCAAGTTGCGCTCATGTGCAGACTGTTCCCAGTTGTTAACCCGTCGATATGACATACCATTGATAGGATAACAACATCATGATGGCACATTAATGGTAAAACATTGTTATAGAAAGGCAGATTTCTACACATGACAACGTTCTACCATACATTATAAATTATGTCTTTTTCTCTCTCTTTCTAGACTATATGATGCTGGGATTGAGGGATCCCCAAAATTGTTGTGGATAGATAAATACCTGCATTAGCCACTTGACATATCTTAAAATAGAAAAAAAAAAAAAAACAAATAGACTTTGTGATTTACAGAGAAAGCAACATAACTGAGATGTGCATTCTCCTTTATTCAGAAATCAGGGTTTGCTAGTTGATTACTGAATGTAATAATGTTTGTACAACTGGGTTTTTACTGCTGGTGCTAGTGGACTTTAAAACTAATGACATTTTGTTGATGTCATTGTTATTGATGTATTTACGCCTGTTAGTGACTGGAAACCCTGCCCTCTGATGAAGGTCCTTTAACTGAAGTGCTTTTGTATTATCTGTCCATTTGTATGTGGGACACACAATAAAATCTATCATCTTGGAAGTATCCCTGCTCATGATGGCATATTTTTTTTTGTCCCTGTCGGAGTGCACCATTTTCAATCAGTAATTCATCCTTTGATAGGTTCTGGCAAAACCCCTGGTTGCACCGCTTGTACCTGCTAGAAAGTGGGGCTCCTTCTGGATATAGTGGACCCTCCTACCTTGCACCATTTCATCTACCCAACCCAACAGCTCACATTTTTACTGGAAGTTCAGGGTCTCCAGATTAAGGATTTGGAGTCTAATACTGAATACAGTAGAGCAAGTGGCTGATGTCACTTTACACAAACTGTCAGATAGGGTACATCATAATGTGAGACATGTCTGAAGTAGTTGTTTGATGTCACACCATGCTCATCAATAAACTATTACTGTCCTTGTATTTTGACTTTCTTTGGCCCTTTGTCTCCTTTTTTATCAATTTCTCTCTCTCTCCCATTCTGCCAGCTTCCTCTCTTCTAAAAAAAAAAGGATCAAACAACAACACCAACAGTAGATGTTTACTTTTCCTAAAATGATGTGATCTAACAGCCACCACATGGGCAACCCTGTCTGAGACTCCAAAACATGACTTGGGTAGGTCCTCAGGAGCCAAGTGCGGAGATACAAGGACTGAAGGTTCAGATGAACCAAGGACACATTGTCTTGGGAGTTTTCTAGCAGCCACCAGAATGTTGGCAACCCTGTATGAGACTCCAAAGCACAACTTGGATAGATCCTCAGGAGCCAAGCATGGAGATACAAGGACTGAAGGTTTGGGTGAACCAAGGTCCCATCATCCTGGGAGAGTAAGTGAGAGCTCAGTAGCAGCGGAATCGGGTGTTCAATTGCCAACTGTTGTACCTGTCTGCCTTTTGTAGGACTTGTTCAGATGAATATTAAAGATCCCATTGTACTTGTTGAGAAGAGTTCGTGACTTTCCCCCAAGTCCTGGCCTAATTTTCCATCCACCAAAATAATACCACCAGCTTAATCTGGTTCAATTTCAAATGGTTTCGGTCTGTATCACACACCCCAGGGATGAGATTGAAAATCAGCATTACTGTCTTGCCCTCCTTTCCCAGCCAGCAAAAAAACGATACCCAAAAAATAGATCGACATCACAGCAATGTATTAATGTCGACCATATGTTGCAGTCGACATAAATCCATCAAGTAAACTGTCTATTTTTGGGGAGCGCTTTGCCCCTGAACCCTCCAAGCAGAGGGCTCTGCCCCCCTGTACCCCTCCTCCTTTAAGATTATCAACTCCAGGTCAGAGTTTATTTGGGGTGGGCTGCAATACCAAATTAAATCAGTGCCAGGGTTCCCTGGGTACATTACAGCAGCAACAGCAAATTGCCGCTGTAATGTTGTCAGAATTGTCCTAACACAAAACCATGTTGTCTGATGTCCTGCAGCTCATTATCTTCTAAGTAGGTTACTGGACTTTTCTCCACTATTGTCTCCTTCAGTCTTCCCAAGTTGGAGGTAAGGCTGACTGGTCTGTAATTAACTAGTACCTCCTTGTCCCCACCCTTATGAAGTGGGACTATGTTCACTGTTCTCCAGTCCTCTGGCACTAGTTTAGATCCCAGTGAGCTATAAAATAGTTGGGTCAAGGGCTCAAATAGCTTTGAGACCAGTTACCTGAGAAGCATCAGATGCAGGCCATCTGGACTTTGTGTCTTATCCAACTTAAGATCACTAACCCTTTTCTCACTCTGACCCAATTCACAAAATAAACTACTGTGGTTATCTACCTCAAAAAGAAAGAAAATTTGTTGAAAAAAAGCAAACTGCATAGGGTAGGGTTTATTAATGAACAACTAAAGAGAGGAGATGCAGTGTTAGGAGTCTTGGACCCTAATTCCACCCCCATCCATTATATCAGTAAACCTCACTAAATTGAATGCCAATCAATACCTAGCCTTCTAATATGTTTTGGAAGCATTATAAATAAACAGAATACAAAGTAAAACAAATGCAGTTACACCCCATAACAAAAACAAAACACAACCCTGCAGCAAACAGACCTCTGGCGTTGCATTTGATATAACTGCTGCTTTGCTTGTGACTTGTAGGGACACCCATGAAATCCACTACCAGTCTGGTGCAAGGTGTATGATCACTCAATTGCTGTGGACTACTCACAAAGTCTGCTACAAGTGTGGTCTGGAGAAATGTATAGGATGATGTAGCTACTGTGTGAGTAGCACATGCACAAACACACACACACACACAGACAGACAGACACACACACACACTGCATCCTGAAAACACACACGTACATGTGCACACACACACACAGCTGTTGCTGCCTGAAACGTCTCCAGCTTTGCCCGTCACAACATACAAGTGCAGTATTTGTCATGGGGTATTAAGGTATTGCTTGTAATGTGCTATTTATTTATGATGTTCAACATATGTCTGAAACTTGGATTGTTCTTTGGCATTCAGTTGTGTGTGATTCATGGAGGTGGTGGACAGGGGTTGGTGGAGCTAGACTTCAAAAAATACTTTCTTTACTTGTTTTAATAATAAACTCTAACTTGTGCACTGGCCTAGTTGTTAGCTATATCTATCTATCTATCTATCTATCTATCTATCTATCTATCTATCTATCTATCTATCATCTACCTGTCTGTCTGTCTGACTGTCTGCCTGCCTGTCTCTGTTGGTCTGTATATCTATCTATCTGCCTATATGTCTATCTTGGTATCTGTCTATTTATCTATCTAGCTATCTATCTATCTTGTGCTATATTTGTCTATATATCTGTCTGTCTGTCTAGCTATCTATCAATCTATATATCTCTATCTGTCTATCTCACTCTATATGTGTCTATCTATCTGTTTGTCTTTGTATGTATCTACATTATCTATCTATCTATCTATCTATCTATCTATCTATCTATCTATCTATCTATCCTGTCTATCTACAGTATCTATCATTTTTGGCTTGCCGTTGTTCTGTAGGCAAATCCATACACTAATTGATGTTGTAGAACAGTAGTGATATACTGTGCTACAGTGACTTCTTGTATCACAGTAGCTGTGTCATATTACAAAGTAAAAGCACCCAGCAGCAGCTTGTTTCCAGCTCAGCTATTCTCTACACATAATTTCCTGTTTGCTTTAAGAAACCATATACCCAGCTGCTTAATACCCACCCAGTGGCCAGATGTGTACCTCATAATTCACGTAAGTACAGTAAGTAAATAGAGTTGAACAGGGGTCAGCCTTAACCTTTTTTTGCACTAGCCAGCAAGGCAAGTTGATTCAAAATTGCACTAGCCTGCGGATGGTTGCACTAGCCCTTAATTATAATGGTAAATTTTGATCACTAATACAGGAAACAATGCAAGCAAAGCCAAGAAATACTCTGATTATTGCACATTTATCCTGCTCCCACATTGCTTCCAGCTCCCCAGTAGAAAACAAGCATTTGTCAACACCGAATGTTGATTGCATTGGTGTGTTGACCACGCTTACTGGCCCTCTGTAAGTCGCTCAGTCTGTTTCGTCCGGTGCTGCAGGCTGCTGTTTTGTACTGGGCTCCTGCCTGCGTTGGCATCTTGTTCTGGCCACTAAGAGTTCTGCAGCTGTCCAGACAGAACTCCATTGAGGTGGCTCACTCCTCCTCTCTCACTCGTGCATTCTGTTTCTCTTGGTGCTGCAGGATGCCCTTTTGTACTGGACTTCTGCCTCTGTTGGGGGCCTTTTTCTGCCCACAAAGAAATCTGCAGCAGTCCCGGCACAGGTCTGTTGAGCCTCCCTACTCCCCTTCTCTCACTTACTCGTTCCATTTCTGCCAGCGCTGCAGGGTGGCCTTTTGTACTGGGCTCCTGCCTGCATTGGCACCTTTTCCTGCCAACAAAGAAATCCGCAGCAGTCACGACAGAGCTCCATTAAGATTGCACACTCCCCCTGTGTCACTCACTCTTTCTGTCTGTCCTGGCGCTGTAGGTTGCCCTTTTGTACTGGACTCCTGCCTCTGTTGGCGCCTTTGTCTGCCCACAAAGACATCTGCAGCAGTCCCGACAAAGCTCCGTTTAGCTCGCTCACGCACTCCCCTTCTCTCACTCACTCATTCCGTTTCTGCCGGGCACTGCAGGCTGCCCTTTTTCATTGGAATCCTGCCTGTGTTACCGCCTTCTTCTGTCCACAAAGAAATTTGCAGCACTTACAATACAGCTCTGTTGAGCTCGCTCACTCCCCCTCTGTCACTCGCTTATTCTGGTTTCCCCACCAGTGCAGGCTGCCCATTTGTACTGGGCCCCTGCATGCACTGGCACCTTTGGCTGCCCACAAACAAATCCGCAGCTGTCTCGACAGAGCTCTGTTGAGGGTCCCTCAGTCTCACTATCTCACACGCTCATTCTGTTTGTCCTGGCTCTGCAAGCGGCCCTTTTGTACAGGACTCCTGCCTGCATTGGCACCTTTTTCTGACCACAAAGAAATCTGCAGCAGTCCTGACAGAGCTCCATTGAGCTCACTCAGTCCCCCTGTCTCAGTCGCTCGTACTGTTTCTCCCACTGCTGCTGGCTGGCCTTTTGTACTGGGGCCCCTGCCTGCATTGATGCCTTCTTCTGCCCACAAGGAAATCCACAGCAGTCCTGAAAGAGCTCCGGTGAATTCGCTGACTCCCCCCGTCACTCGCTCTCTCATTCTGTTTCTCCCAGTGCTGCAGGCTGCCCTTTTGTACTGGGCTCTTATGTTGTGTCCTTTCTCTGCCCACAAACAAATCCACAGCTGTCCCGACAGAGCTGTGTTGAGGTCACTCAGTCTCCCTCTCTCACACGCTCAGTCTGTTTGTCCTGGCACTGCAAGCGGCCCTTTTGTACTGGACTCCTGCCTGCATTGGCACCTTTATCTGCACAGAAAGAAATCTGCAGCAGTCCTGACAGAGCTCCATTGAGCTCACTCAGTCCCCGTGTCTGACTCACTCATACTGTTTCTCCCACCGCTGCAGGCTGGCCTTTTGTGCTTGGCCCCTGCCTGCATTGATGCCTTTTTCTGCCCATAAAGAAATTCGCAGCAGTCCTGAAAAAGCTCTGGTGAGTTCGCTCACTCCCCCTCCCTCACTCGCTCTCTCATTCTGTTTCTCCCAGTGCTGCAGGCTGCCCTTTTGTACTGGGCTCTGGCATTGGGCCTTTTCTCTGCCCAGAAACAAATCTGTAGCAGTCCCAACAGAGCTCAGTTGAGCACGGTCACTTCCCCCTCTCACTCGTTAGATCTTAATGTGTCCCACACAGTGATTTACCACAGCGACTGTGCTATTCTGTGGCAGGAGTGCAAAAACACATTGTAGCCATGATGTGAAACATGACAACTGTACTGTTCATAAGGAGGTGTGGAAAAATGCCACTGTTGAAAATATGGGGTGAAAATATCACAAAATTGCAAAGTTACAAGGGTGTGTGGAAACAGGTCAACGCACGCTTGTAACACAGTCAGGTCATGGAGTTTCATCACCTGATTTTCAGCATAGGCATTTTAGGACCTCTGCTCATGAACAGTGCCACTGTCATTTTCTTAATCTGTCCCGATCAGTGATTTCCCACAGCAACTGCGTTATTCTGCGCCAGAACTGTGAAAACACATTTCGGTCAGGATGTGGAAAATGACAGCTGTGCTGCTCATAAGGAGGTATGGAAAAATTCCACTGGTGAAAATGTGGCGTGACAATATTACAAATCTGCGAAGTTGCAAGGGTGCGTGGAAAGTGTGCAACGCACACTTGTAACACAGTCATTCGATGAGGTATTATCGCCAAATTTTCAACATAGGTATTTTAGGACCTCTGCTCATGAACAGTATCACTCTAATTTTCTTAATTTGTCCTGGACAGTGATTTCCCAAAGCGGGCTGCTCTAATCTGCACCGGAAGTGTGAAAACACATTTTGGCCAGGATGGGAAAAATGACTGCTTTACTGTTCATAAGTAGGTGTGGGAAAATGGCAATGTTGGAAATCTGGAGTGAAAATATAAATCTGCGAACTTACGAGCGTGCGTGCAAACTGCGCAATGCACGCTCGTACCACAGTCATTTTATGGAGTTTCATTACCAAATTTTCAACATAGCCATTTCAGGACCTCTACTGATGAACAGTGTCACTGTCATTTTTTTAATCTGTCCCGAACACTGATTTCCCACAAAGACCACGCTATTCTGCGCTGGAAGTGTGAAAAACACATTTCCGCCAGGATGTGAACAATGACAGTTGTACTGTTCACAAGGAGGTGTGACAAAATGCCAATGTTGAAAATCTGGCATGAAAATATTGCAAATTCATGAAGTTATGAGCGTGCGTAGCTCGTAAAACAGTCATTTTTTGGATTTTTTCCACCAAATTTGCAACATAGGCTTTTTGAGAGCCCACCTCATGAACACTGGCACTGTCATTTTGTTAACCAGTCCTGAAAGGTGATTCCATGCAGTGACCTCAAAATCACCTTCCCAGGCCGATTAACACCATGACAGTTCAAGAATTCACGAGGAAGGGTCCCAAAAACCCCATGTTGAAAATTTGGTGAAAAAATTCCCAATATGCAGTAAAGTTGAAAACTCCCTATGTATTACATTATACAGCTTACCGGCATTTCGTCAGTTCGCAGTCGGCTTTGAAGAGTGCAGACGTGTTCTCCATCCATCGAAGATCATCGCGCCGAGCTCTAAGGTACATATGGGGTGGGGGTGTGGGGAGACAGGGTGTGTGCAGTGGGTGGGTGGGTGCGGGTGGGAGGCAGGGCGTGCACCAAGGGATGGTTTCCTGCTTTCCAGGGAAACGGACATCACGAGGACCATTTTTTACTTTGCAGGGGCCTCTGGCACACTGGGTTGGGCTCCCAGTGTGCCAGCAGTGGCTTTCTTATTCGGGCAGCAGTAGCGATGGGATTGGGCACCCTGTCGGCGAGGGGGCAAGGGTATCGTTATGCCAACGGGGATTGGGCATCCCGTCAGCAGGAACAAAAAGGGGGGTGACAGAATGCCGATGGAGAGTGGTCTCCCCGTCGGCAACAAAACAAACAGGGGGGGCACTACAGTCGATGTGGATTGGGCACCCCATCGGCAGGAACAGAAGGGGGAGGTTACAGAATGCCGACGGGGAGTGGGCTCCCCCAACGGCAACAAAACAAACAGGTGACCTCTACAGCTGACGGGGATTGGGAACCCCATCAGCAGGAACAAAACCGGGGGGGGCACAGAATGCTGACGGGGATTGGGGCCCCCATTGGCAACTAAACATGGTCAGGGGACAGTTATATTGTTTGTGAACACGGCGGCAAGCCACCGCCGTGTTCACAAACAATCTCAGGGGTTTACATCCGCCCTGCAATGATGGGTCGCTCCCTCATTGCAGCGGATGACTGATGCTGCAATGATGAGGAGGCCCCTGATTGCAGCAGCTGTTTTTTAGAAAGTTGTGGCATGCTGGCTGAACTAGTGTCAGCAGCAGTGTGCCACGGCATTGGGGAACTAGAAAGCCTTCTGTAGGCTGTGGAGGCATTGGCCACAACAGTGCCACGCCTCCACAACCTGCTTCTGTACAAACCTGTCGCAACATGTTTCTTGCACATGCGCGCAATCAACATAAAAAAGACTGCAATGACATCCATTATGGACATGAGCCCCCCATTGTTTTGTACCATGGCCTCCTCTCTTCCTCTTTCTGCCACCCCCAACACACACCAAACAGATAGAGGATATCACAACAGCAAATGTTCAATCAAGCAGTCCTAGCTCTGTGCACACAATAGCTTACATCATCATACACCTCACCTCACTGTCACCACCACCCACAAGGCAATGAACAGAGTCAGGCAGAGAAATACAGTCTCAGTCTCCACCCTATAGTCAGCTAGAGACCTGCACTTTTGAAAGTTTTTGTACAGTCTCAAGTGAGCCAGGAGGACATCTAAGATTTCTTTGGGGTGGGGGCTAGACAAACCTAAGGGGCTTGGGAAATAGAAAATTATGGCTTTTTTATTTGTAAAAACATTGATTTTAGAATGTTCTGCCCCAACAATAACAGATTCTCCTTTAACATTGTCCTTCCATCAGCCCAGGGGAAACAGTACACAGGCATAACACTATACTATTTCTATTTCTGTATAGGATGATCTATGCACTCCAGGAATGCCTATTTCAATTTTTCAAATTTTGTATTTTATCCAGGTTTATTTTTGTACCATACATGATCCAAAGCTTTGTTTTTAGGCTGAAAGAACATGCTGAATGGGATAAGGGTGGAACTTTATGGACGGTGATGGCTGGCATGGTTCATTTAGAAGAGCTAGGGACACCCTACACTTGCCAGTAATGGCAACTATGGATCCTATGGATGGTCACTTCATACCCTACTGTCAAGAGGAAATTTGCACTCTTTGGGGTCCATACAGCACAGAAATATCCAGCACTTCTCAACATTCATGTGAATTGCATCCCCCACACTTTTTCTACACCTGAGGCAGCTGAGTAGTTAATTAAAGATATGTGGCACACTTAGACATTTCTAGTGACCAGAAATAATGCTTCTGGCTCTAGTGCAACACTGCTGTAATTGATGGACACCTCTACGATAGACCTGGAACCTGCTCAGTACATGCTGTCCCACCCCTCATTATGAACAGTGTTTATCAGCCAAACAAAATCAATGGTGCCAACAGCATAAGATGCAGGACAGAGATTCTGATCATACACAGAAGCAAACAACTGATAGGAAGACAGAGACACTCCCCCTTCCAGGATGTCTTCCTCTGGTTCCTCAATTTTACATCAAACATGGAGTCTGCTGTTATGGGTTGTCTTTTCAATTGCCCATACAGCAGCAATAAAACAATGTTAGAGCACAAATATGGCAAGAACCCTGATAGTAGAATCACCTAATACCCCCACAATTCTCTCACAACAATTCACAACAATTGGTCTGACAAGAAATCTCTCAAAGGTAAACACTAGATTGCACGAAAAAAACTCATAGGTACAAAAAATAATACAAAAAAAGGAATTATTGGTTCACTCAGAGAGTAGTGACAGCTTGGAATACTCTCCTAAAAAGCGTCATAGAGAGTAGAACAATGGACACCTTTAAAAATAATTTGGATGCTTACATGAGCGATAAAACATTTTTTTCCACCAGTGATTGGTGGCAAGCTTAATAAAAGCATAACCTGTCTACTTAGCTTGTAATCATCTACGAATCTATGAATCTCAGACTTCCATCGTGCCCTGGCTGTATAAAATATCCAAGCATACCAAATGCATCCTCTTTCCTTGCTGCTCACACAGTGGGTGACAACTTGTAATGAGGTGTAAAATGGCTGTCGGGAAAGTAATTGTGGTTGCAATTTTTCAGCTTCTGACTCCATGGCTTATATAAACGCACTACTTCAAGCCTCATCAGAGGGTTCTTTAATTACTGGGATTGGCCTGCAGCTCTTACTGATGCAGTGGTCAACAAATGCTGGCTCAACTGGCAGGCAGCTGAAGTTATGGCGGTGAGATCTCATGTGCCATGAGAAAGTGCCTTTCAACTCCTCAGCAGTCATAGAAGAGCAGGACAAGGGCCACAACCAGAGATAATCATTCTGTCTTTAGAGGGTGAGATCTGGATAGTGACTCACGTATAAGCCTTTTTCATCTGACAGTGAGTTTACTGAGAGGGGATCATGAAGTATGCCTCAGACAGCAAAGGGTTAGTTGTGGATAAGTTAAAACATGATATAAATTACTATCATGCTTTAAATCATTGATTCAAATTCCTGCTTTCCAAAGCACATAAAACCCCATAATGTAAATGAATCCCATATCTATAGTATACAGATAGTCAGGGTGACTGTGAAGGTAGTCCTATGCAGGAGTTGACACAGGGGTAATCATAGCAGGTCAGATCGTAAAACACAGAAGAGAAACTAGGTATGTCAACACCACAGTGGATATGTGTATGAGAAAAATGTTGATGTGTATTATCACAGAACATAGTTTGTAAAAACAGTGTTAAAGCCGTTGTCCATTCGTAAAGAACAGTCCATATTGAAAGTGAAAAAGGCAGATAATGAAGGTGTATGTTTTTGATTGAAGAAGCTGATAACAATGTCCTTAAAGAGAAACCAGTCCATAAGGTTCAAGTTGATAACCACAAAGCAGTATAGTTACATTTAGAATGTAATTTGTCGAAAGTGCATAACCCCACATGGCACATGGGGCTGTACAGACATGTACTAGCATGGTAAGAAAGGTAATGTTCATGTAGCCGGCTGCTGGTGGCTGAACTGGCAAAGGCCTTGGCAAGAGTTGCATGAGATTGTCCATTGAATGTTTCAGTGTAATAGCCACACCTACATAGGCATAGCTTTTTGTAAATAGAGCACATGTTTCTACAAATATTGACAGTTCATTATAGAACAATAAAGAACACAATTCAGGAGAGAGCAACCAAGATCACAGTCAATAAAAGAACAACCAATTTGTACGAGATGCCAGCCAAGTTTGGAAAACCAGCCGTGAAGAAAAGTTGCATGTGTTGCTTGAAGCTCTTACCAGTACTTCTCTGCAGAAACCTAAAAACTTGTAAACCTTTGTTAAAAACTTAGTTTTAAAACACACATATAATTGTTTTGAAAGGGAAAAGGAAAATGGCCATGCACTTGGAGGTGCAGGTCAAGGTCCAATAATAAGAACACACTATTTATTCCTCTGTGAATACTCCATTTCCAAGTCTCATAAGAGGCTGTGACACTGGTGAAAACATAGTTTTCCTGCCTAGATGTTGCAATTTGGCCTTAGTTTAGGTCTATCTCATGAAGTGAAAGTGCAATAGTATGCACTTTAAACCTTTAACCTATGGCAGTATGCCGTTTATACCATGTGACACTGGGGTATACAACAGTGCATGTTGTGCCTGTGGGATTTGAAAAGGTCCCTTTTTTACATCTGTTGTCTAGGGTAAAATAGTCCTAGGTAGTCAGTAGTGTGGTGCTCTGATACTGTGTCTTGAGTATGTATCAATTCTATTGCAAAGGGGTCTGGTAACATGATGCTTTGAAACCTAGAAGTGTTTGTATTGAAGCAGAATATACATTCTGCCATATTATCTGTGTAATACACATTATTTACAAGGGTACCTGGGAGTAATGAAGCAATTGGACCACTAGCTGGTTTTGGTTTATGCTTGGATCATTGGGTAGGATTTTTCTCTGTTGGGGTAACAACAGTTGGAAACATGGCAGCACTAGCAATGGAATGAGGTGTACAATACTATGTAGTAGTATTATATGGAAACAGAGCAGAAAAATATGGATGTATGAGTACAGTACAGGTGTAGAAACCTGTGTGTTGTGCTTGGGCCTTGCATATAGACAGGATGCCAGTGGGTGACCTTCTGGTGTAGGGCCTACCTTGGAGTTAGCCATTAGTTAGGGGGGCCTTAGGGATTTGTTGTTGATTGCTACCAGTCTACCATTTAGTCTGTATGTGAGATTTGTTAGGGGCCACCACTATGGTGTTCAGGTGTGCATGGTTATTATGTTGTAATTAATCTGGATGGGACAGCAATGCTGATCCCTTTTGTTTGGGAATGAGAATGGTGGCACATAACCTATGAGAAAGAAATAATCATGCATGGGGGTGTTGTTGGGACATTTCAGCTTGCGAAAACAACTAATTTGTCATGTTAGTGGTTGGTACTTGGTATCCCCTCATTTGGGTCTGACAGATGTCACCCAAATGGGCCTAATACTCCAAAACATCCATGGATGTGGAGCAGTTTACTGAGCTTATACTTGATAAGCTGTAACAATACGTAAAAACATAATAGCATAAACACAAACATTGTCACAATGAAACAATAGTCATATTAAGCACATTGCAGAAAATGCATTTTAAACATTTATCACATATAAAATGAAGTTGGCATTAGAATCCAGGAATGACTGTTGAAATAATATTGGTAGGAGCTGGATCTGGTTCCAGCTGTGGATAATCTGTGTTGCTGTTCTCCATTAATCACAGCAATGGAATAAGGTGCAGAGGGTTGGACATGATTTGAGTTTTTATTCAGTCCATTGTTTATAGTGTCCCATCCAGAGTACTTATTTGAATAGCCCACCACTGTTTTTCCTTTTCAAGGGGTTGTTTTGTCAGCCAGGCAGAGCACTGGGTCTGTAGGATCATTTCCAGGGTAATGCCCTACTTTGGTATTTATTATTATTCAAGATTTACCTTTTCTTATGGAAGAAGTGTTACTGTACCAATAGCCTTTGTGGCCAATGGGAGTGTTCTTGTCCAGAAGCTGCAGAACATGACCTTTTCTATGATAAAAGGGTCATGTGAAAGAATATGAGAAAGTACACAGTTTCTCCCCCCCCCAGCTCAACTGATTATTTGTTGAGTACCAAGGCCCTTGCACCTGGCTGGTGCTTGTTGGCATAAAGTCACTTGCAAATAGATTGTGTGCAGTTGTGCTAGACCACACTGGGAAGTCAAAGAGGCTGAGCTGGTTTATAATGTTAGAGTACATTACATATTTTGCAAAACTTGCAAACAACCAATGGATTATTAGCAAATACACATTTTTCTTTTTATGTGGTCTTATGGAGGGACAGTGGGTTTACCTCCCATATATTTGGATCTGCTATCTGTAGCTCAGTCAGGTCCAGAAGGACATTTATTTTTTGTGACCACTGTAGGTATTGCACTGCAACATGGCATAGTTCAATCCCCCCCTCTGAGCTCCTTGTATAGTTCAGGTGGCTTGGCTTATAGTATATCATAACCATGGAAATGTCATAGACATGGTGAATCACACTAAGAATGGTAACAGCAGCATTATACATACCATCACTGATGAACCTTAAAAATCTTCTATCAGTGAGTGCAGCCTGTAATAAATAGTACACATATAGCTGACACCATTCCTAGACTGTTGTTTATTAAACAAATAAGCATTCAATGATTTGTTCGTAGTTAACTATGTCATTAATAGTTCACAAAATTATCTGCACCTTACGAGCACATCACATCAGTTGTTAAAACAGTTGTTAATGTAAGTGATCAGTTAATGCGGGAGGACATATATACAATTCATGCCTTTGGCTCCCCTGAGCTCCTTCTTTTGTGAAAGAGGTAACTCAGAAATTATAGCATACTATATGACCAATGCTGAAGCAGAAGCCTGACATTACAATAGTAAATACTATTACATTTACTTGTAACAGGTTTTTTCATAAATGTTAGATAACACTTTATTCCCAATAGTGGTGTGGATATTTATCCACAAATATTTTGGCTATCCTTCTTTGCCAATCAGTCATCACCTGAAAGGTTATTATTATTTTTTTATAAAAATAAGGGCTATACAGTATCCCACTATTACTTAAACAGTAACAATATTATATTGAAATCAGACTACTGGTTAAAACATTTTTATACATTACCAGTCTTTTCCCCTGCAACAGAGGAGACAGAAAGAAAAAGCAAGCCATGAAAGGGAATGTCTTGTCTGTATGTTCTCCCTGTGGAGGTTAACATTGATTTTAAAAATGCTGATACTTATATGAATTCTGTACAGATGTATGTCTTCAACTACTCTTGGGGGTAGGATTTGTTTTGTAGTTATAATTACACTCTGATGGATTCCTGAAAATAAAATTAAATAAGTTCTAAAGTCAGACATTTAAGCATCTCTGATTCTCTGAATTTGACATTAGAACTGTGTTATTAACCACACATATCATTCCGATAGATAACACAAGTCATAATACTGATATTCTGTACATACAAAATTGTTAAAAGGGTGTTAAATTCAGGCCTGTAACAAATACAAATTGTAAAATCCCCCAAAACTCTTATAATTCTGTTTGTGGCAATATAAATTGTGTAGCTAGCTTTGTTAAAGTTAAAGTAAATAACTTATAGGTGTTGGGGATGATCAGCCCCCTCCCCGTGATTGGCATGTGATGCATGGGGATCACTTGATACAGTACATGGACAGAGAAGCCATGTCAACAATGAACCTACATGAAGAAAGGTATATGTAGGAATAGGCAGGTTTGTAGATAGCAAGCAGCTTTTTGGATGCAAGCCCAGGGAGAAAACAATTGCAGTTCTAAGGTCATGTACTGATGATAAGGACTGGAGAAAAAAAGAAAAAGTAACTTTTAAAAAGTACTTGTGATGTGCACTTACCATCAGAGGTATATTCAGAGAAGAAATGCTGATTTAATTAGGGAGGTGCAGCAATTCTGAGTTGGAAAAACAGATACAGCTCAAAAGCACAAGGAGGTCAAATGATTTGCCAAAGGTCACACACTGGGCAAGTGATGGCCGCTGGGATTCAAACCCAGATTTGCTGCAGTGTCCTTCAACAAAGCACTGAATGAGAGTTCTTACAGATGAAAGAACAATTCCTAGCCACTGGCTGAGGCAGCAAAAACAAAATTGCCTATCCATCCTGATTTACATGATGGTGGATAGAGAGGTCATATTTGAAAGAAAAACAAAAATCTGTGAAAACATTTGAAAGCTTTTGTTTCTTGCCCTTTTTTCTCAAAATATGATTAACTTGAAAGAACACTAATGACACAAGTCCACATACTGCAACCTTAAACCAACCACTCATCTGAATAATAGAACGTTTTTCAGACATATGCCAACACTTCAGACCAAACTACGCCCTTGGTGACAAGCCAAAGGTGTCAGCCATTTTATGAGTAGATTGTCCTCATTACAAGTGACATAAAAAAACTAGTGTAGCTTCAGAGACCATGGTTAGAGACATTAATAACTGGTAACAATGACAATTTGATATAGCTTATGCATATTTTGGCACATTGTTTCCCAACTACAAATATTTCCACACATTAAAATTCAGGACGGCACATCCCTACATTTGCAAAAGCATATTCATCAACCCTACATCACTGACTAAGGCAAACCTTTATCAAGCAAAGATTCTTCTAATACAAAAATAATTAACTCATGTGAACAAAGCCAAGTGACACAATCAATCTAAAAGACAGACTGAACTTTCGCTTCCCAGCTAACACTAATTACTGTTATCAAAACAGTTGTAAATCAAACACACCATAATAGTTAATGAAGCTGGTACCACTAAACCTTAAGATTCATTACAGAATACAGTAAAGTCTCTGCTGTTTTGAACATTCTCCAATTAGTCATTATATCAACTGCATGATACAGCATGTGCTTGACTAGGCTGCTTTCAGTCTAGCAGGCTAGCAGAAAGTAAACTATGTATTCATGGAACAGAAAACAAAATATGGCATACTACCATTAAACGTAGTGCTATTCCTAAAGTGAGTAGCAAGGAATAGTTGTAAAAGACAAAAGGTTTTGCATTTAGATTCATTTTAGATTACAATAAAAGGTTGATCAACCAGCAGAAATAATTAAAATTTACTCACCACAAATCTGAAGCACAAGGACAGGGTCAACATCCAGTCAGATGTTTTCTCCATTAAAAAAAATTTCTCCAGGGTCATAACAGGCAAATGTTTGGTCCGTGAACTCCATTAGTGAGGAGGACTCTTCATTAAAAGTTTATGTTAACCTTATTAGGTGGTTCAGCCACTGATGGATCAGTAGCCATGAGCCTTTTAAGCTTGAAAGCCAACGTGTTAAACAAGGACTGAAACTTATTTTCCAGCCAACACATTCCCTGTACAGGATAATTTTTTTTCCAGCTAATGTAGCAAAAATTATCTCTTTTAGTTGACCTCCTCAGTTCAATATACTGCTCACTAATCAACTTAATTGGATCCAAGTCATCTGTAGTTAGCTCATTAAAAGCACTCCCACCCACCATGTGTAGTGAGGTAAGTTGAAATGTCTCCTCTGAACTCTATGCAAATTTTAGACATGTCAATAAGCAGGGAAATCTTTAATCATTTGTGGCTCAGCAACTGTGTTTTGAACATCAGTAGCTTGAAGACACACAGACTGCTCTGAAATATGTGGGTGCCTGTAAAAGGACCCTACAACCTATGAGCAAGCAGCCTGGCTTCACAAAGTCCCAAAGCTGCCTAACGTTCAGTCAAATGCAGAGGGGCAGTGTGCCTTTACAAAGGTTCAATGCTTCCTAAGATTCACTCAGTAGGGGAGTGATACCATGATGTACATCAGAGTTCCTAGTGCCAGTGCTCTAGCAAACGGAAAACTGCAGTCCGCGATTTTAAACCAGAGTTCCAAGCTGTAGCTCGCAGCTACTTGTAGGGGAAAAGTAATTCCCACAACTCGGTTCCCAGCAGGAAATGAGTATACTTTTGTTAGCCAACAAAAAAACAAACATTTATCACGGTCACCATTGTTACAGAATGTCCAGCTTGCCATCAGATTCTTGTACATTGGATTGGCTATCTAAAGATTATACCACAAGCAGTATGTAATAAAAAGCAGTTTTATTACAAATTCTCATGTCAGACATTTGACAAAGCAATCACAAGGGAGCTGATTTCCCACCATTCCTTGAGCATGGTCTCTTTCTCTTCAAGAAGCTGGTGTGCAAGCAATTATATATGACTGATAACAGTGCAGTTACAGATATGATAAACACACAGCATTGGACAAGGCATGTAAATTAGGTGACTCCCTTGGGCAGTTACATAGGAAATAAAGTTGCAAGGTAAGTAAGAATCTCGGAACAAAGAAAATGCATTGTCAGCTATATGTTATGAACAAAGATAATACAGCATAAGCAGAAATGCTCCTGGCATGATACTTTGGTATAAGACATGAATTACACATGGTTATATGACTATATCAGAACACAAAAGGAACACACATAATCTAGGTAACCTAGGTAAACATATTACAATAAAAGATATGCATATCAGGTGTAATAAAACATAAAACATGTATAAAACCATAAAATTATGTAAACATAATATACTGCAGCAAATATCGGTGGCAAGCATAGTCCTAGTGTCCATGCTTGTACTATGGATACCTATTTCTATATGTTAGTGCAATACAGCAATAGCACAGAATAAATAAACAAGGTTACTTATGGTATGAGCACATGGGTCAGTGGACGGTGTGGGACCCAGGCATAACAGGTATAATGCAGGTTTCCCATCAGGCCCCACCAGGAGGAGGAAGTAACCCTGGCTGGCCACTCATCTCTGGGAGGCAAAAGATGTGGAGAACACCTCCAGTGGAAGTCAAAAAAGGAAAGTCCACATTGAAGGCTCAGAGTAGGGCAGGGGCAACATCACCTCCAGCTGGAGATTCAGGAAGGGGTCCTGAAATGGCAAAATACTGCAGAGATCTAGCAGTAGAAGTGAATCCTCCCAATGGCATAGAGTGGCCTTTAAAATAGAGTGTTCTGGGATGTATTTTTCTCTGACCTAAACCCAGTGGGAACAATAATTATGGGATTAGATAGCTGGATGGGCAGCTTAGGTACAGGGGCTCTCTAAGGGAAAAGAAAGCCCTCAAAAAGATGAAGCACCTGCTCGACCATAAAGTCCCCAGATGCCCCCTTGGATCTTTCATCCAGTCAGGTGTAGAGTCAGGCCTCTCATGGGAGGTGGATCAGAATCAGATTTAGACTTGGATAGGTCCCTGCACCAAAACTGACATATGGAGCCTGCCCATCCTGGACTTTTGTATCATGATGAAGACACCAGGGATGAATCAGTCTGGGGCAACAAAAAGCAACCCTTTGACTCAGATGCCAAATTATTCTTCCTTTGAATGAGTCTCTCTACCTGCAGTGTCTGAATATTTGGTTTCCAGACACAGGAAGGCTCTGGATAGGAAGGCCCAGTGCAAACTTCAAAGGGACTTCCCTAGGCCATTATTCCTTTACAAAATGACCACCATGCCAGACTTTGATAAACAATTTTCTGTTTATCTCAGGGAGGCAGGCAAGGATCCAAAAAAGGACCTTGGTAAGAGGCTGCAGATGGTCCAGGACAAGATTCTCAATCAGGTGGACTGCCAGCCCTTTTGAGTGGCATGATCCAGGAGGTGTTGGATGACAGCAAGCTCCTGGACATCATACAAAGGACCATATGTTTCCTGGGGAATGCCAGTGTGGCATTATCTGCAGAGAAGCACCAATTGGGCCACTTACACTTCCACACAGATTCCACAAAGCTTTCTTACAAGGATGCAGGCATTAAAGTGGATGGATGGATGCCATTTTAGAGACAACTTCTCAAAATGCTCCTTATGACTGGTAAAGGGCACACATCAATAAGCAAGAGGCAGACTTGTTTCAAGAATAATAGATCACTTTTTGGCAGGGACAGAAGGGGTCACCCTTTCATCCAATCTGACAAACAGACCAGCTTTCATCAGGCCTACAGGTATGAATGTCAAACTGTCCACTATGGCTATGATTCATTTAGACCCAGTCAAGGGTTTCTACAACAATGATCACTCCAGGAGAGGCAGGGGGACCCAATACACCACTCCCACTACAGCAGGCAAATATGTCCCACTTGCTTCCCATAATGTATATGGCCTCTGGGCCACTGTATATAATAGGCAGAATGGCACTCTTTATCCAATTGTGATTTGATCACAGAAAATCTATGGGTGCTAGCAGTGATTTGAGGTTGCCACCTAGAATTCACAAGGTGTCCACCCTTCCCTCAGTTCTCTCAACCTTCCTTTGCATGATTTTCCCAAGATAAACAGGTCTTGGTGGAAAAGGAGCATGTCTCCCTTCATTCAAAGGGAGATTCCCAGGGTTCAAAACTCTGAAATATAGGTGAGCTCCATCTTCCTAGTACCAAAGAAGGAAGGAAGGTCTCAACCAGTATACATACAGTAACCTACTGACATTTCAAAATGGATGGCATTCTCCCTGTCAGGGTCTCCCTCTTGCTAGGGGATTGGATGGTCTGTGTTGACCTTATGGACACATATCTGATAGTTTTGATCCATCCTTTAGATAGGGGCTGGCTAGTGTTTTTCTGGAATAACCAACAATGACAATTCAATTGCCTTCTGTTCAGGTTATCCTCAGTTCCCTGGTGCTTCACCTAGAACCTTCAGCTGAAAGAGTCATGGCTCAGGGCAGCAAGGGTCAGACTAATCATCTGCCTGGACAATTGGTTGATTATGGTTCAGTACTGAGCTCAGCTTCAAGCTTACCTGACCAGGACTTTCTCACTGCTGGAGGGCCTAGGATTCGTGATCAACGCCTAAAAAATAAGTCTTTACTCCCCGTCAGGTAGTCTCCTTCCTTAGTTTTGAGGTTTAGTCAAGGACAGCAACCCTCAGACTTCCAACAAATGAAGTGAAGGACATGAAGAGGGAGATCACGAGACTCCTGAAAAAGGAGTCTCCTCCTATTTGTAACTTGGCCAGAGTCATTGTCTCCAGGCATCCTCCATCCAGGCCATCTTTCCAGCACTATTCCACTACCAAGCTTCTCAAGAGTTCAAAATCAGGTCCCCCAAACCTCGGGGTCCTTTGACACCAGTGTGTCACTTCCTCCCACTGTCAAGAAGGAACTCACTTGTGGCTATGTCAGATGGATTCCTGGAATGGCAAGGTAATTTTGGCACCCAACCAGAAATTATAGTGGACTCGAGATGCCAGCCTAGCAGCCGAGGGCTTGCTGTAAAGGGGTCTTTGCAGGCAGCAAATGGTCACTGCAGGAGCTTCTCTGCACATCAGTGTATTGGAATAGTTAGTGGCTAGCTTTGACATCAGCAGTTTTTCAAAGTATCATCTGGAAGTGACCTCTGACAAAGTGATGATTTGATCACAAAGCGCTGGGTGAACCGTTTATCACTGCCTCTGCACTTTAATACAGATTAACTCAGCTTCATTCATCTTTGTTTGTTATGTAAGCAATATGACATGACAGGGCATGCATTATGGTGAAATAATTGCATGTCTCAAGTGTGCTGTTGGGCACGAGACACAGCAAGATGCCATTAATTCACCCGAGAAGTGTCATTATTTCATCACAATGGCACACCCTTGGAGTGTCTTATAAAATGCCCTTTAAATTAAGCAATAATGCACAATAGGATGAGGATTGTACTGGAATAAATTAATGCCTGGAGTGGTTTGGCATAAGACTGGAGACTAAGTGCATTCAACACCCCAGAAGTGAGATTCTTCCAGCACAACCCATACTGTGACATACAGTATTGCTATTATGCATTGGCGCTTATTTATTAATATGATGGGGACCAAAATGAGCACATGTAGATGGCTATTAGGCAGAGAACAAGTGTTGGGGCATCCCTTTTATGTGTAGGGGCATCTATTTTATAGTATCAGTTGTACAATTTTATTTTTCTTTGAGGAAACACTCTCCATGTGAAAGCACTGCATCATGAGTATGCAAATAATCAGTTGTCTGGTATCACTGTAGTATGTTATGCAATACCAGGGAATTAGGTAATTTGCATACCCATGATGCAGTGCGATTATGTGGTGTGCTTTTTCATTAAAATAAAATGTAAAACTGGTACTATAAATGAGATGTTACCACACTATAAAGGAGATGTCCTGACACTTGTCATTTGCCTAACTATGAAATGTTTTAGCCATGACAAAAATTGTGCCCCCCCCAAACAATATAAATAAATAAGGTTTTTATATGAAACTAAGCTTCTGCACTTCAATTGCAAGGCATCAAATTCTCTTGGTAAGAGAAGTTGTGGCTGGTCATTTAGCCTGTGATGCAATCATCTGGATGTTTGGATGTGAAGCTGTGCTCTGTTAATCTCACTGTAACAAAGACATTTTGATCAATCAGAATCCAGGATATCTGTTTGTCATTATATGATTAAGCAATAATGCATTGCAGGGTGTGGTATTTTTAGTTTTTGTTGACCGGGTAAGTGCACTAGACAAACCCTGCCTATTTTCAGGCATGACCCGGGGGTGGGGGATACAGATGAATGCAAATTGACCTTGAACCAGATTAAGCTGTTTGTAGTATTTTTAGTGAATGAGGGAAATTTGGCCAGGACACCGGGGTAATTCCCCTACTCTGTAGGGAGTGCTGCTGCTGCTGTCGGCTATGGCAGCAGTCGGTGAGGACTCTGTGAAGGAGGTGGATATGGAAGAGGCAGGAGGGTTCATTCCACCTCCTGCTTCTCAACTGCCTGGAACAGAGTGGGCGAAAGGCCTGATTCTTGAAGAGCAAATGGATAAAGATGAAATACTAAAGACGGCTTAGGATTTAGACAATGAATTTTTGGCTTTGGAATGTCAGAGATGCCGACTGGTGGAAGTTATCAATCAGCAAGAAGCTTTGCTGGCTAAGCGAATTATCTGCAAGGATATTCAGTGCTCGAATGCAGTACCAGCTGTTCGAACTTAGGTGGAGGATGAAGTTTCAGACGAAGATTTATTTTCCTCAACACAGCAGCAACAGTTTCCTTCAAAACAGTCTCCTCTGGTAAGCCCTAAACATCTAGCAGTGAAGCTTTCAGAAGCGTTGAATTCACCGCTGTCAGACTCGACTGCACAGCTGATTGTGAACACTGATGTGGCAGCATCAAAGGCCTTGCCAGGTAAGTCAGCCTGTGACATTACACGCCAGGTTTTGATTGCTTCTTGAACACATTCTACTTCGGAAATGTTGTTACAGCCCAACACTAAAGAGCCATGGTCTGTGGATGCTGCTTTGCTGGCTGCAGGGTGGGAGAAAATTAAAAAAGATAATGGTTGGGTTTCAGGTACATCTCCCATTAAAATTTCTGCGGATATAGATCAGACTATAGTATCTAGTGCTGATACTGTTTCCTCTCCAAATATTTCTAACACCATATCAGTACAAATGTGTTACCAACTCAACCTGAGTTTCCTGTCCCAGATTCTACTTTGAACCTTAAATCTGATGCACCTAAAAATCATTTGCTTCCTGTTTCATTTACCTGTAGCCCCTGCTAAACACCACAATGCTTCCAGTTTAATCTATAAAGGAGGATTCAACTGTGTTCCAGATCATGTTTATGTGGGTAAAACTTTGATAAAAAGATTCCTTACGATTTTTGCTACTGAAATATATGCCCTAATTCATGTGTCGGGGAACACACGTTTGATATCAGTTTCAAGACTACTACTGGTTTAAAGTGTTTTGGAAACGATATAATGAACTTGCAACTCCCTCTGTGGACTCCTTTTGAAGCAATACCCTGACAAAACCTGCTATAAATTTGTAACTGTATTGTTTCTAATGAAGGGGTCAGTGTACGGATTTAACATATGGATAAAACAAAGATGCACTGTTCTGGATGGACCCACCGCTATCTTTGATAGTGAACATTATTGGACTGGGGTTGGAAATTAAAGTTTTACTTTCTTCAACTAGTGATGGTCTTAAACATTTGCCAAATTCCTTTTCCTTGGGTGTGACAGGGGTTTTGTTTTATGCAGGCCAGTCAAAGGCCTGCTATAAATCGACTCTGAGGGGCCATATGAGCAGCATTTGTGATAAGTAAGATGTTCTCTCTGTAAGAATTAGGCCATGTAAGTAGTAATTGTTTAAATGAAATGGTTTGTAGCTTATGCGATGACAAGGGGCATTCTTATCAAAGTTGTGCTTGGGCCACCATAATACAAATCCTGGTGGAGACTGTGAGGAACAACGGCTGCTCATAGCAGTAGCCCAATGGCAACAGTCTGAGCCTGTGCTGTCCTCCTCTTCCTTCCCCCCTTCTACTTTCCCAAAGCCTTCCTCACTCTCTAGGACTCTCCAAACAACAATTACAGAACTACAGGTGGACCCTTGGTAAATTACCTCCTGTTCCTTCACCTTTTCTCAACCACAAGGTAATACCGATTTAGAAATGGTGATTTGGCCTCCAGAGGTACCAGAAACAGTGATGTCCTCTCTCTAGCCTATAATACCTGAAAAGGTATTTTGGCTTGGAAAAGGTCAGAAAATCTGTTCCAGCTGTAAAATTAGCTAAACACAGGCTATTTCCCTCAAAATTGGTATCAGGCTCTTCGTACTGCAGATAGCAATTCTGAAATACTTCGGATTCATCTTCTATGGTAGGGGATGGGGAGGTGGATCAAACTGAGGTACCACAGACCATTCCCCATAAAGAATCCTCAAAAAGAAACACCTATCTCATGTTAAACTGAAATCTAGGTTGGGTACTAGAAGTGGGGTAAAAAGAAATTATTTTGTTTTATCCTTTTTCTGTTGGGATATACCTCTCTCTTCCTCTTATGACTCTATTTCTCACTTCTGTGAATGTGAATAGCATTAAGAGTATGAGGAAAAGGACTGTTGTTTTTCTGCTTTAATTCATCAAAAACAGGTATTTATTTTTGCAGGATACAAGACTGCATACCCTGTGATGTTCATAATGCTACTAATGCCTGGTATTGGGGCCTTCTTATTGGTCGATAAGTACAGACCAATGCTCAGGGGTAGGAATATTGTTTCAAGGTCTTGAATTTACATGTTTGAAATTGCTGGATTTGGTTCCTGGGTGGGCTTTATTAGTAGATATTTGTGTTCAAGGCAAGTTATTTCATCTTATTAATATCTATGCCATGCAATCCAAGGCCGAAAGGGTGTCTCTGTTCAAAATAATTCAGCCATTTTTATACACAGCACAATTAGTAATTTGGGAAGGAGATTTCAATTGTGGGTTGAATAAATGGGATAAAGGGCCACAAACTAAAACTTTGAAATCTATTATGACTTTAATTGTTTATCTGACATAGTACACAAAGCAGATTTGGTTGATGCCATGTTATTTTATCTTAAAAAAGTAGTGCTAACTTGTTGTAAAGGTCCTACTAGGATAGATTTTTTCTTTAACTCCCAACACTCTTTTATTTCTACAGCGGAGTACAGGCAGTGGAATATTCTGATCACTCTATGATATTTCTTATCTTAGGACCTGGGGTTCATATAGGACAAGGATTAGGAAATGCAATTTCTCATTATTAAGTAAGAACATTGTCTTACTCAAATACAGTATTTTTTATCTCAAAAAACCAATTTTTTGTATGACTCACCAATACAGTGGTAGGAAGATTTAAAAAGGATTTGATTGTATTGTTAAAAACTTTAAGTAAGAAAGATACAGATATCCAATACTTAACGATTTGCGACATAGACAACAACTACAATCTTTAATTTCTCTATCATATGTTTCTAGCATGATTATAGTGCTCAGATTTCTACTTTAAAAGAACACGTGTCAATTTCATCAGAAAAAGCTGCTGTTTTAGCTTTCCAACAAAATTTTGGTTTACAAGGACCTCTTTCTAATATTTGTCCATATGATACCTGTAACCAGTGAGTGAAGTCAAAAAGAATGGATAGCTTACAAGATTCATTAGGATATATGCACAATACACATGATGAAATTATGAATATTGTGTATATGCATACTAAATCTCTTTTTTCCCACACTAACATTGAATTGGATGGTATTCAGCAATTTTTAGGAAATATTGAGGTTCCAGAATTCCCGTTTGCTTTAAAACAGGAACTGCAGAAGGATATTCATTCTTCTGAAATACAACTGGCTATGAAAACTATGCCCATAAATATGTCCCCAGGGAAGGATGGTCTAACTACTGAGGTCTACAGATTTATTGTAGAAATCTTGGCACAAGAATTGGAACAGGTTTTCTCTTCAATGTTAAAACTGCCTTACCCTTCACTATGGCACAGGGTTCTTTAGTTTATCTTTACAAAACAGGAGACCAAAATCTTTTAACAAACTGGAGACCAATTTGTCTCTTAAATACAGATTTTAAATTAATGGCAAAAATTTTAACTATGCAGTTACAACAAGTAGCAAATTACGTGATTAGTCCAGCACAAGCTTGTTCGGTGAAACACTCGAATATTTTGGAACATCTTCTCTTACTTCGAGAAATAATTACTAGAAGAAAAGAAGGAAGTGGAAGTATTTTTATGCTCATTAGATCAAAGAAAAGCTTTTGACTCTATTAATCATTGTTATATGTGGGAGGTTCTCAGATTCTATAATATTCCGGATCAATTTATACAATGGCTTAAATTGTTACATGCATCTGCTACTGTAACTCCCATGGTGAATGGACATGTTGGACCAATAATTTCAGTACATGGGGGAGTTTGGAAAGGCTGCCCCCTTAGCCCACTCTTCTATGTTTTCTGTATTTATCCTTTATTAAAAAGTATAAATACTCATCCTAGAATAAGATCCTTGCAAATAGGGTCTTTACCGAGTCCTGCACAGTGTATTGCTTATGCTGATGACCTGTGTCTTCATTTACCAGATGTACAGTCTATATCCTTAGCAATAGAAGTTTGTACTATTTATTCTTTGGTATCGGGGCTAGTTTAAATGCATCTAAGAGCCAAGGTATATATTTAGGAACACAATCTCAAATTGACCCTCAGAGTTCTGGTATTCCCATTGTTTCTCACTCTATTAAGATTTTAGGATTATTCTGGGATGCAGGTAATTTAGATTTATTAAACTGGACATTAAGGATTGAACTTGGAAATACAATAGTGTCAAATGGAATACTTGGAAACTTGATAAAAAAATGTGTGGTTTAAATTAAAATGAAGCTCTTACCACAATTTCTGTATGTTAGTAAAATTTTTCCTCCCCCAAAACAATTGGAAGCTAGTTTGTTGAGTTTGTTTTTTCCGGCAGTATGGGGTAGTAGGCTAAATCCCATAAAAAGGAATATTATTTATTTACAATACTCATCTGGGGGTTTGAATATGGTAAACCCATTAGTGTTTTTTTATTGTATGTTTTTTTATATTAATCTTCGGCCCCAGTGATAAATCAGGATAAGTTTTGGACTTCATATTTTTATGATATGGTTCAACAATGGTTTTCTATTTGGGAAGGGTCCAGGGTCACTCACTTGAGTATGATCCTACACTTCCTGGTTATTATAGAAATCTTTATAAAATTATGACTATGGGGGTCTCTAGCCATTCTTTACTTAGTAATACAAGAAAACAGTTGTACCATCATATAATCACTACAATTTTACTGAACTAATAACTTTTCCCCATAGCCTATGCATCTACAAAATACCCATTTGGCCTTGTTAAATGAACAAAGAGTTCAAAGGAAATTGTGAGGATTTCCATTGGCTTAATTGCCATGGTAAGATAAATGTGAAAAGCAATCAAAAACACAAACAACATGCTGAACGAGGCTGTATTAGGGTTAATTGTGTCTCAGCAGAAGAAACCATTGAACACCTATTTTTTCTTTGTTCATTTATAAGGACATGTTGGTCAACTCTAGCAAGGCCTTGGTCTGTACCTATCTTTTCTACAATGACATGTGAAGAATTAATGCATGGTATTTTCCCCTCTGGTTGGCAGTGTTTTCATAAAGGTACACTGAATATTGTTTGTTTAGTACTAAAATTGCATATTTGGAATGCTAGATGTGGCTTTATGTTACAACAAAAGGACACTCCTATTGAAATAATTATTCAGAATGTTACTAGGGAACTGTCTGTTATTTTTCAGAAAGAATGTATTATTTTTCCACAACAAGTTTTAGAAGCATATTGGCATAACATGCCTTGGGTAACCACTTCAGATTTTCCTGTTACTTGAATGTACTTTCTCAGTTGTTTTTCTGCTTACTTATATATTTCTTTTGTATGATTTATTTTTCAATAAATTCCCCTACCTCACCCTATATCATGGGATACTGTCACGTCTTGGGTGGTTGGGCATGAGGCCACAGACTGAGTGTGTCCAACAGCTGAGAAGTGACAATATCCCATGATATACCACACTCCGGACTGCAATATTGTTATTATGAACTAGATCAAAGGTTTATTAATAAAAAAAAACTGTTAAACCATTTTAAAAATTTGTTTTGTGGTAGTATACAATTGAAGTACCATTAAAAAAATAGTTCTTGGAGGATTGTGGTCAGCAGGTAGTGCTGTTTTACTTTGAGCTAGTTGTGACACTGTATGAACTCTCTGCCAGTCTCATCCCAGTTATAAACTGCGGTACCCTTGTGTCCTGTTTGTCTCTACCTGTTTGGAGAAGGTGTGTATGAATTTTATGTACATATTTATTCTGGGTATGCATCAACTCGCTCCCTCAAATTTGCTCCTGCCAACTCACTCCTGATGACCGTTCCCTCATCAATTAGCTCCTGCACAATTTGCTCCAAGGCCACCTCCTGCTCCACACCACACTTTACAAATGGCTATCACTTTGTCAATTATTCAATTAATGCTGCCAATCAACAAAACCAGATATTATGGCAAGTTATAAAGCTGCCTAGTTAAGTGCAGTACAGTTCCTGCAGTGCTTGTCAGTTTGTAGTCGATGTCCTTGAACATGGAAGGAAAGTTTATTTTGTCAGAGAGAAAGAAAAAAAACTAGTGGATCCTAATAACTACATATATATTCATCACAAAGGGAATATAATGGAAGTCGATTTGGCAGTGTGAAAGTCACTGTTAAAACAAAAACATGCAATGCCGGGTTCACACTGCCAGCTATGTTGATCCAACTATTGTTGCAACATTTAGTGAGCATTCACATCCTGATCTGACTGCAGTGGAGAGAGGTGAGACAATAAACCAAGTGAAAGAGTACACTGCAAGTAGTCAGGATACCACTGCACAGGTTCTGCTACATTATAAAGACATCATATCTTTAGCAGCACAAGGAACAATGGTAGACAGAAATGTCAAGCACACAATACAGCATGTTCATGTACATGGTGCCCCACCAAATCTTCAAACTGTCTGATATACATTTAAAAAGAAATACTGCTGGATTTTAAATTGTTACCTGAATTAAAGATGTGTTTTTAACTGGATATACAGCTCAACTTCTGGACTGGCATTTTCCAGAAGGTGTTACCACAGTGACCCTGCTGAGTGCGACCTCATCACCTGACTCGGCGTGTATCACATGACCATGGAGAGCAAGACGTGACTGGTAAATATAAACTTCCATACATGTCATGAAGGAGTGTTCAGTTCAATTATTATTACCTAGCCTAGCAATGTTTGTTATCTTCTTGTATTTTCCAGTACCGTTTGCTCTTTTGATACAGAGAGTACAGGCGGGGAGCTAATTGACTGTGAGTGAAATGGGACTGGAGCAAAAAGAACAGGAAGGTGTTGGGAGCATACGTTCAGGGAGTCAATTGATTGGAATGAATTAACGTGCTAACTTTTCTGACATCTTTTATGTTTTTCTTTTATTTGAGAAAGGCATATGGAAGCAGCAGCACTGAAAGGAGGAGTTCAGTAAGTAGAGAAAGTGCTGCCACTTTCAAATGTGCACGCTTGCTTGTGAGGAAATAAAACATTCATAGAGCATGATTTTGCAGTGTGGCAGTTTTTTTCTTTTATATTACCCCAGTGCATTTATTTGCCTGTTATTTAACTTATTATGTGGTGGACAAGATCCGTGGTTAGGAGCTAAGGTGATGGAGTGCTGAGAGTTTGGTTTTGATTTTGTGCTGCCACCAACTATGAGTGTAGTCAACTGCTAGGGGAGAGAGTGGAGAAGAATACAACATTTTGTTTTTCTTTAATTCAGTTTTGTGGATGCTCCAGTCAGTGGCAGTGCACTATATAGAAGCAAGGTGTTGTACAGGATGTGCAGCAGTCTGTGCAAGGTAGATTTTTGTGGTCGATAAATCATGGTATGAACAGAGCATAGCGGTAGGTAGTACTGCAATAAAGGTGTTGGCAGAACTTGTTTTTTACCATGAATATATATTTAGATTTACTCATGGCTGAGACAAGTTCTCAGCCAATCAGGTTGCTGCATTTTAAGGCAACCAGTTCATACTATATGACTTAATATGAATGAAAATATGAAAGAAAGTATTTTAAAATATATAAATTGTATCTTTATTAAAATATGCTTCCATTTTAACTCTGAATACAAAAAATAGTTCCTGTTTTGGTATCTGTGGGTTTAGCTAAAAACTTAAAACATAATGAAAACTGTGACACACACATATTTATAAGAACAAAATTTACTTTGCATTTTAAATCAATACAAGTACTGTTTCTTAATGGAAATGTGTTCAAACCATTGAACCTGCCAGATTGCCTTTTTCCTGTGTGTGTATGAATGTGTGTGTGTGGGGAGGGGGTGATAGATTTCACCTGTAAATACCTGTGTATGATCCAAATGCGTGTGCTTTTATAAACTTCAGGAATGTATTTCAGCAGTTTGGATCTGCGTCTGCCTATGTACAGTAACTGTGTTTTCCCCACCGTTGCTATTGGTTTATAATGTAGTATTGCCTACTTTCTTCATCGAGTTTTTTTTTTTTCCTCTCTCTTTCCCCACGTTCAAGATATGGAATGTTTACCATGGAACACAGGGATTCAAAATTCTGCTCTGTTCCACTGGCAGAATGTCCTACTCCTAACACACTGAACACACACACAACATACAGAATACTGGCTGAGCAATTGTGTTGAATCAGTGTGTTCAGCCACAGAGGGGTTTATGATTCCATGTGACCTCGAGAGCGAAACTCGAGAGGTCAGATGGAATTATAAACCCCGAAGTGGCTGAAAACACACTGGTTTAATGAGATTGAGAAGCCAGTATTTTTTATAGTGTATGGTAAGATTTTTAACAAGAACCACATATGATTCGTGGCAGTTCCTTGTGCCACGTGGCTTACATTTCAAGATAGAGTCTCTCATTCCAAATGAATGGAACACTGTTCTACACGTACAGTCAGTACAGCATTCCATTAATTTTTGACTCTGTGGATGAACAGCATTTCGGTATGCTGGGATTTTTAATGAGAACAACGTTCCACCATACACTATAAAGGCCTTTTCTAGAGCCACAGACTCAATTATTTCACTTTCAGGGAAAGCAGAAGAGATTTTCCTCATGAGCAGTTAAAGACAAAAGGAGGATTCTTGCATTGTCAGCAAAGAAACAGTTGTAGTAAAAACTATGAACAACGCTTAATATTTCTAATTTGTTTATGTGTTTAAGTAGTGTGTGATGATCAGGGAAACAACATTTAATTAATTTGTTTTGTTTTTTATTTAAGGTGTTTTTTTTTATGGCCCAGTTGAAGTTTTTTTGCACTATAAAAGTAGCAGCCATGTTTGTGAAGGAAGATCAATTCTGGTTGTAGGGGGACTGATTGACAATAGTTCTGGTTGTAGGAGAACTGATTTGCTCACAGTGTGATGTGGTTTAGTACCAGGGTGACTATATATTATGCTCTACTACTGAACTGTCACCTGACTGGCTACCATAGTTCAGTGGGATTGCTGAGCAATGATAGAGGCTGGCATTGATCTTATCCAATTTGGATCACACTCCACCAGGGGTACAATAGCAGCCAAGCCTTGAAATGTGGCATTCACCAGTACTTGATTTTGAGGATGGCAGACTGGTCCAATGCCATTGTTTTCAAGGCCTACCTTAGACTGGTGATTCTAAATGTGGGCAATGGGGCTATTCAAGGGTCTTTGAACTAGCCCGTAATAACAGCCTCTTTGTTTGGTATAAAATGGTAATTTTCACACAGCAGGCTTGACAGAAAATTATATTACAGACAACACAGAGGAAGACATTACTTGTCATAGTAATCCTGTTCTTTCCAAGGGAATCTTACTGTATTCTGACATATGCAGTATTATCCCACCATAGTACTGCCTGGAGCTGAAAAGTTTAATAGAACCTATGCAAATGAGGTATACTAGGCTCGAGCTCAGTTTTCAAACCACCGTCCCAGGTAAACAATCCAACAACCATCAGATTCTAACGAAGCTTGCCTGGGATGCTAACTAACTAATGCTAATCTGAAATAGTAATAATAATAATAATCATTAGACTCCCAACCCCGATCATCCTCCTAATGATAGGCATTATTCCCAAGACTCAAGTCACAGATAGTCTAAGTAAAAAATAGCCCAGGAGTTCACCACAGTAAAGCTTTAGTGCAGTGCCCCCAGGTTATAGAAGGGGAGGAAGGGTGGGAGCTCAGAATACAGTCAGATTCCATTGGAAGAAACAGGATTACTATGGTAATTAATGTCTTCTTCTAACCCCAGGTAATCTTACTGTATTCTGACATATGCAGACTACCCAAATAGTGCCTTTGGAGGTGGGCACAGAACCTACTTAGGAAACAGGCTGTGCAGTACTGCTGTGCCAAACTTAGCATCACTCCTGGTCTGTAAATCCAGGCTATAATGTTTGACAAACATGTGAACAGTTTTCCAGGTAGCTGCTTTGCTAATATCCAATAAGAGGATGTCCCTTGAGGCTGCTATGGAAGTAGCAGTGCCCCTTGTGGAATGCACTCAAAGGCCCACAGGAGGCTCTTTACCAGCTTTGCTATAGCAAAACTGGATGCAGACCACAATCCAGCAAGCAATGGTCCTCTTTGAAGCTGGTTTGCCCTTTCCTAACTCTCTATAAGTAAGGAACAGCTGGGTTATGTTCTCCCAATAACCCTTGGTGTGCTCCAGGTAGTAACTGATAGCCCTTTTGACATCCAGGCTATGCAATCTACATTTGCCTGAGCATGAATGATCAGTAAAAAAAACAGGAATGGTAATAGACTGATTAAGGTGAAAATCAGACACCACCTTAGGAAGAAACTTTCTGTTTGTTCTTAGGCCTACCTTATCCCTATGGAAGGAAATGTAGTCCTGATCTGTACACAGGTCCTGTAACTCACTGATCCTTCTGGCTGAAGTAATGGCTAGTAAGAACACAGTTTTCCAAGTAACATACTTGAGCTCTGCTGATGACATGGGCTCAAAGGGTGGCTACATCAGCTGACCAATACAGATGTTAAGATCCCACCCTGGGGTGGGTTCTCTGTGTGAGAGGTTCAGGTGTAGAAGTCCCTTAAAGAATTTCTTGAACACCTGTTCAGAGGCCAAAGAAGGCCTTCTGCCAACTGAAAAGTAATCCAAAACTGCTGCTAGGTGAACCTTTAATGAAGAGGGCTTAAGACCAATGGAATAGAGGTGTACCAAGTAATCCAGTACCAGGCGCACACCTGCCTGAGTACTGACCACATCTTGTTTATGGCACCAGCATGAAAATCTCTTCCACTTTGAGGAATAGGTTAGCTGTGTGGAATGTTTTCTGCAGCTCCCATGAACCTGAAGTACCCTCTCTGAAAACCCAAGATTGGCAAATTCTATGTCCTCAAGAAGCAGGCCTTGAGTTTGAGAAATTGCAGGTTGGGATAGAGAATTCAATCATGTGAGACAGTAAGGAGATTGTGCCTGCAAGGTAGAGTTATTGACTTGCTGACAGACAGAAGTAGAAGCAATGAGTACCATGGTTGCCTGACCCAATCTGGGGCTATGAGGATCATGGTTGTTGGCTGAGACGTGAGTTTGTTCAAAACTCTGAGCAGTAGAGGGAATGGAGGAAATGCTTACAGAAATGTCCCTGTCCAACCCAATAGTAGTGGATGCATTGGTACTGTGCACACTGTGGGAGGTCTGCAACAGTACTGTGGCAACTGATGATTGTCTGGGTGAGCAAAGATTTCCACCTCCGGAGTTCCCCACCTCCTGAACACTGTTTGAAGTACCTGTCTGTTCAGAGTCCATTTGTGATGGTTCTGATTGATTCTGCTCAGTGCATCTGCTAGGGTGTTGTCTTTCCATGGTAAGTACACAGCTAACAGGGACAGGTTCAGAGAGTAGGCCAGCTTCCATAGTAACAAGTCTTCTGTGCACAATGGGGAAGGCCAAGCACCTCCTTGTTTGTTTGTATAATACATTGTGGTGGTATTGTCTGTTCTGACTTGTGCCACCCTGTTTTTGAGCTCTGAAGCAAAGAACTGGATCCCCAAGTGCACTGCTTGGAGCTCCAGCAGGTTTATGTGAAGGACAGTCTCCTGATTGGTCCAGGTGCCATGAGCTGTGTGGTCTCCTGTGTGTGCTCCCCACCCTAGGAGGGAAGCATCTGTGTTCAGGATCCTTGAGGGAAGCTGTTGCAGGAAAGGAACTCCATGTCTTACTTTTTCTCTGTCCTGCCACCACTGCAGGGCCAGAAGCAAAGATCTGGTGATTGGCAGCAGAGCAGACAACTGGCACTTTTTTTGTGACCAATAAAATCTGAGGTGAAATTGAATGTCTCTCATTTGAAATCTGGCTCCTGGAACTACTGCTGTGGAAGCTGCCATGTGTCCTAACAGCTGGAGAAAGTGCCTTACTGGCCTGGGCTAGGATAACAGGAAGAAGCTGGCCAGCTGTACCAGAGTGTCCACCCTTGCTGGTGGAGAGAAGACTTTTCCTTTCAATGTGTCCAGCTCTGCTCCAATGAAATCCAAAGGCTGAACTGGGACCAGAACTGACTTTTTGGGGTTTAGAAGGAGCCCTTTAGGCCAGAAGGAGGCGTTGAGCTTGAGCTACAGCATCCAAGACTTGTTGGGGGGACTGATTCACCAGCAGTCAGTCCTCCAGATAGGGGAAAAACTGTGACCCCCTGCTTTCTTAGATGTGCAACTACCATGGCCAAGCACTTGGTAAATACCCTTGGAGCAGAACAGAGGCCGAAGGGCATTGCTCTGAACTGATAATGACCTGATTTGAGCCTGAACCTGAGGAACTTTATGTGTGATGGTCTGATGGGGATATGAAAATAGGCATCCTTCAAATCTATCGAGGCTAGCCAGTCCCCTTGCCTGAGTGAAGGCAGAATGGTGGCCAGAGTGACCATCTTGAATTTTGGTTTTGTCAAATATCTGTTTAGTTGTCTGAGATCCAGAATGGATCACCACTCCCTGCCTTTTTTACTGTTAGGAAATACCTTGAGTAGAACTCTTTCCCCCAGTGTAGGGGTAGAACTGGTTCTACTGCCTTGTCCAATAACCGGTTCTTTACCTCCTCCAGTAGTTGGGATTCTGGTGAGGAGGAAGGACTGAAGACCTTTGTCCTCAGCTTGTGCAAGTCCTTAAAGCTGAGGGTGAGGCCCTGGCCCACTACCTCCAGGACCCACTTGTCTGTAGTTATATACTGCCAGGCCTGGAGGTACTGGGCTAGCCTGCTCCCTACAGAAAGGGAGGAGGTGACCCTGACAGATTCTTCAGGGGTTCTGCCTCACCTGTGGGGTTGGTTGAGGGCTTGGACCCACTCTGCCACTACCTCTTCTACCCCTACCTCTGAAATAGCCCCTCTGGGTTGGTAGGTCAGAAGGGCCTGGGTCTGAAAGAAGGGCGTATAATAAGGTTGTGCTCTTCCAGCCCTGGGCTGTTGTTTCTGGTGAGTACCTGTCTTTTCTTTGGCTGCTGCACTCCTGTAAGCCACCTTGTATTCATCCATCTTTTTCATATAGGCCTTGGTCTTTTGGCCAAAGAGGGATGAAGGGTAACAGGGGAAATTGAAAGATTTTGACTGAGTGTCCTGGGATAAGTTAGCGGTTCTCAGCCATGCAAATCTCCTGAGAGATATGGAGTTAGCCATAAGCCTGGCTACAGTGTCGTTGGCATCCACAGCCATCCTAAACTGCAACTTAGATGCCTCCACATCCATTTTATAGCCTCTGCCAAATCTGCTGCCATTGGTTCAGGGCAGGATTTTGAAATTTCAGATATTGTGCTCCATAGGATTTTTTATAATCTGGCCACATAAGCCATGTAAGTGGCCTGTCTAGTGAAGAGCCCAGATAAGACTTCCTGGCCATTGAGTCCATCTTCCTGGAATACTTATCAGGGGTATGGGATGCCAGGGCTATGCCAGCCTTATCACAGGCTGCAGCTTGTGCAACACCCTCATGACTGGGGTGTCCAAATAAAATTTCTGCACCAGACTTGACTACCCAGTACTTCCTATCCAGTTTTTTATCAACTGGCATAATTGAAGTAGGTGTATGCAGAATCTTGAAAACATGTTTTCTGAGGGTTTTGTGAATGGGAAAAAGCAACATTTTTGCTGGAGCCACATCTGTCATTTCCACAAAATTAGCCTCTTCCTCCTCATCTTGCCTCCTGAGTAGGGAGGTCTAAAATCTGAGCCACTTGTTACACAAAAGCAAAGAGGGAAGTAAAGTTCTCTAATCCCTTATCAGGGAAATCAGGATGATGAAGGTCAGGAGAAACCTCCAGTTCTACCGGTTCTCCATAGTCCTCTTCTTCTTCCTCCTCAAAACCATAGTCCTCCTCCTCCTCTATGAATTCAGAACCAGGATCAAAGGGACCAGGAACAGAGGGAGAACCTCGGGGGAATAACTGTAGGAAATTTAACTGAGGGCCGTGGAACCTGAACCAAAGGAGACTGAAGGGATCGAATAATCCGAATAGCATTAGCTTTTCTCCTCAGTGATAGGAACCGACAGTTTCACCGGTTGCAGTTCTGTGTGCTTCTTCTTTTTCTTTTTCCTTTTCTTGCCCACGGTTGCCAATTGAGCAGCCTGTTCAGTGTTGGATTTCTTTGACTGCGAACCGGTACCCTGGTCAGATGGTGTTTCTTCCAGTTCAGCAGTACTTTTCAAATTGGAGGCTTTGTCTGTAACCAGTTTAGCGGTTGTGTCAGACATTTTTTCCCTCAGTCAGTTCAAGTGCCTGTCCAGTATGGACTGAGGGAAAATTTTTAAAAATTTCACAATCTGTCTCTAAGTGGTCAAACCTGAGACAGAAAACACACATCAAATGGGGATCAGCTTTAACAAATGTTTCCCCACACTCGGTGCAGTGTTGGAAACCAGTTGTGCCAGTTCTTTTCTTAGGTGTCTGAGACATGGCCTACAACCCCAAACTAAAATCTCTCTTTTTTTTTATTTTGGCCAGTTTAAAGACCACAGAATGAACCGAGATTTAACCCAGTTACGTCCTAACAAAAAGAAGTTTAAACTGAAAACTCCACTTACAAGGAAAAGAAGAAAAAATGTTGATTCCTGACCAGAGAACCTGACAGGAACTGAGGACTTACCCAATTCTTTCTATCTGATACTAGTTTACCTTGTGAACCAGAGACAGCATTTAACAATTCAAACTAAAAGGGGTAGAAAACCGAGAAAATAAATGTGACATTTGGCAATGATGCAGAGGATTCTCCGAGGCGTGTGACTAATCAAGCGGAGTGAAGAATCTGATGGCTGATGGATTGTTTACCAAGGAAGGTGGTTTGAAAACCGAGTTTGAGCCTAGCTTTCTCTCATTTGCATAGGTTCTATTAACATTTTCAGCTCCGGGGCAGTACAATGGTGGGACAATACTGCATATGTCAGAATACAGTAAGATTTCCTGGGGTTAGAAGTATAGGTTATCGTCCCCCCTCACCCTCCCTAGGTTTATTCTCCCAACAGGACTAGTACAGAAGACAACTGGAATCAGTCAGAGGCTGATGGCGTCGGAGATGACCTTCCTTCCTGTGTTCCAGAGATGAAAATGGTTCCAGTTTCGATGGACTTTTTCTTTCCAGTTCAGTTTATTTCTGCTTCCTACTGAAGAGGAGATGTGGTTAGAGCAGCCAAGAGGACATGTTTGGTGCACTTTTATGTTTTATTCAGCCAGAGCATGATAGGAGCCAGAGAGGACTATGGGGGTTGTAGGCGATCTTACTGTTAGAGCTCCTGCCTATTTGTGCTGTAACATTGTTTTCTTGCTCTTGTGTGGACACTAGTGAGGACAGCCTACAAACTAGCTATGCCTCCAAGTTGTTTGTGAAATCATAATTTTCTGTCAAGATTGCTCTAGGAAAACTACTATTTATTTATTTATTTATTTATTGAAATGGTTCACCAAGAAAGGCACACTGAACAATAAATTGCATGTCTTCCAATGCATCCTGGGAAAGAGGGTAGGAGGGTATAACAAAAGGAAAAACATAAGCAGATATACAGATATCATATTAACAGAGTAAAGGGTCACAGAATATAGATATATGTCACAGAGGCAACAAACTGAACATCATTTTCTAAGTGCTGGGTTACATAAAGGTAGCAGTTTGAACAACAATTTCTAAGTGCTGGGTTACGTAGTGAAAATAATAAGTACCACATGAACAACGAAGTTACTATACTGGTAGAAATTGGTAAGAGAATGAAAGTAGTAGTAGCTTGGAGAGAGGAGATGCACACACTGAACAAAGAAAAGATCATAGATTTGGCAAGGAGGTACTGGCAGGGGGAGGGGTGGAGATTAAGGGAGCTAGGGGAAGTGAGGGGGAAAGGGGAGGCAATGTGAGAGGGAAGAAGTGCTAAAAGCAATAAGGACTGGCAAAAAAGCTAGGTGGGTGCTTAAATGTTAAATTTGGTAAAAGGTGAGAGATAAAAGCAGATGAAAGTTATATGTTCATACAGGTACAGTTTACTGAAGGGAAATTAAGCAGGGCAGAGGAGATGGAGAAGGAAGGTGAAGAGAGATGAATCTGAGGAGGGAGTGCATTCCAAAGTTTAGGGAAGCGATAAGAGAATGCCAGCTGACCCACGGTAGTAAATCGATGGGGGATCATCAGTTAATGAAAGTCGAATGATCTGAGCAAGTAAGCAGGAGGTGGCAGAGTGGATAGTAAGGAGGTAAGATAGGGTGGGGGCATGTTAAATCAAAATTGGGATACAAAGTTTGCACAGTGTAGGACTCAGTGATTTTCAAGCCAGGTGAAAGCCAGGGAGCAGTAGAGATCACAGTGATGTGTGTGTGGGAGGGAGTTCAGGACAAAGTGGCAGAAAAAGTTAAAAAGGGTGTCCAATCTGGTTAAGGAAGACTTGGGAGCAGCACTGCAGACTACATCGCAGTAGTTGAAAATAGATAGGATCATTTTTTAGGATCATTTTTTGGACCAGTTCACGCGGGAGGCAGCTAAGGTTCCTGTATAGGGCATTAAGTTTGTGGCACAGCTTTTCAGGATGGAACCCACATGTCCAGAGAATGTGAGGTATTGGTCAAGCCACAGCCCTAAGTACCTATAATAAGTAATGTCCTCAAGGACTGTCCCGTCAACAGTTTGGAAGGAAGGCAGGGAAGGGAGACTAGATAGACTCTGCCTAGTGCCAAAGGTCATTGAGACAGTCTTCTTGGCATTGAGGGAGAGCTGATGGGAGCTAAACCAGTGCTGAACATTATTGAAGTCAAGCTGAGGTCTGGTAGCTACATCAACTGAGAACTGACCAGATGTGAAGATGACAGGTCATCAGCATACATGTGGATACAAGTGGAAGAACAAACAGAAGGGAGGTCATTAAGAAATATAAAGAATAAAATAGGCCCCAGGACAGAACCCTGCGGGATGCCAGTGTTGATGGGGGGATGAAGTAGAGTCAGCCATTCTAATTGACTGAGTCCTGCTTACTTAGTAGGTGCGTAATCAGCTGGTGGCAGATTCAGATAGACCTGCTGATGAGAGGGGGTTTTAAAAGAAGGGTATGGGGTACTGTGCCAAAAGTCTTTGCTAGGTTGTCAAAGATAGCAGAAGTGATCTGGCTATGGTCCATTCCTGAGAGGATGGAGTCAGTGAGCCTAATCAGGGAAGTGGTAGTGGAGTGGTTCTTCTTAAAGATAGACTGGAATGGAGTGAAGAAGCTAGAGTCAGACAGGAAGTTAGTGAGTTGAGTGAGAACTAAGTGTTATTGAAGTTTAGCAAGGGTAGGAAAGAGGGATATGGTATGATAGTTGGCTGGGGAGGAGTCACCTCCTTTAGGTAGGATCAGTACAGTGGCATGCTTCCAAACAGAAGGGATAGTAGCAGTTGCAAAGGAACAGTTAGGTAGGTGGGAGAGTGGACTTATGATGGCTGAAGCTGACTAATACAGAAGCTTGGGGTCCAAAACATCTGACGAACAACCCTTGGGGGGGATTAAGAGTATATATGGCTTAAAGAGTGTCAGCTGATGAGATGTTTAAGAAGGTGAAGGGATTAGGTGTAGAAAGTATACAGGGTTGGGTGGGGTGTAGCAGTGCTGTGTAGGAGGTAACGAGGCAAGAAGTGTGGAGGCACAGTAGATAAAATAAGAGTTAAAATCAGAAGCTACACTGAGATGGTCAGTTATTTGTAATTATTTGTAAATTGTTTATTTTAAGGAGAAGGGTAAAGTGTGTGGGGGGGGGGAAGAGGAAGTAAATGAATTTTCATAACCTGTAGGGGTTATATATGTTGGACTGGAAGGTAGTGGTAAAGTAATCAGCTTCTGCTAGGTGAGTAACGTTCGTACATTGGCTACATAGGGCATGGTAAGCATCATAGTCCTTTGGGAGATTAGTGATTTTATGTCATGTCCATTCTTGGTCTCTGGCTCTAAGGCAGGCCAAGACCTCTGGGATAATCCAAGGAAGGTGGTTTCCCTGACCCCTGTGTGATGTATGGGGGCATGTATGTTCCAGATGTTCAGGAATTTCTCATGGAAAAAGTTACAGGTACCATCTATAGAATCTAAGGAGGTTATAGGATCCCAATTAGAGTAGGCCAGGTCATGGAGGAGGGGAGCAAGGTTCAAGAAATTTTGTAAGAGCAGAATTGCAGAGTTTTACATGATACCTTTGGCTTATAGATTTTGCAAAACAGAAAGGAAATATGGTGGGTGGTCTCTCAGGGCATCTGGGAGTGGCCCAGATTTAATGACCCTATGAGGTTGCGATGTAAGAGCCCAATCAATTAATGAGTGATTCCCAGTTTTAAGGTACAGCTGGGTTGGCTCAAGAATGAGCCAAGTTAGATTCTGGACATTGACGTCAATATGGACTTTGTGATGCGAGGGGGCTACCCAGTTATTGTTCAAATTGTCCGTTACATATAGTTCACCAGATGGGGTGAGGGAGACAATAGAACTGATGAGGTCAGTGATTACTGAGGAGGGGAGGTTACGGTGACAGTATGTACCAGCAATATATATGAGAATGGAGAATGGGAGGGAGAGTTTTAGGATGATAGGATGATTCCTTTGAACGTGTGGCTGTTTGTGGGGGTCCAGGTGCAGGATACAGGATTTTCCTTATTTATCACCCTTCAGGGATGATGGGGAATTTCCTGCAGGAGGTTGCAGAATTTGCCATCAGCAAAACATTGGAAGCCCCCAGATGTATTATTCTGCTTGATTTCAATGTATGGGCTGACAACGAATCTTCTGGGTGTAGTCGTAACCTCCTCCAGACTATGTCCTCTCTGGGTCTGACACAAGTCATTGCTGCTGCGACACATCAGGACGGCCACATGTTGGACCTGGTGTTCTCACTGGGGCTTGAAATTGACAATCTCAAGATTGATCGAGTAGCTTGGTCTGATCATTGCAAGGTGCAGTTCATGTTTGGGGCTCCCACTGGATGTCCTCTCCCTACTGAGATGATGAGCTGTCATCCTTTATGGGAATTGACCCCTGAGGGTTTTTTGGTGGCAGCTTATCTATCTAGTGTGGGTGATGCATGCATTGGAGGCATTGGTGCTGGGGTCGATACCTGTAATAAGGTGTTATCCAACACCATTGACTCCCTCGCACCTGTCCGTGTATGACCCAAATCTTCTTACCTGAGGTCCCCGTGATATGATGGGGCTCTCAGGGAAATGAAGAGGAAGGGTCAGAGGTTAGAGCACTGCTGGAGGTGATCCAGCCTGGAGAGGGAAAGCTAGCACTGCGTGTACATTATAATGCATACCAGGGGGCAATCAACCATAAGAAGGCAGTGTTCCTGTCCAAGGAGATTGCCGCTGGGAAGAACCGACCAGCTATACTTTTTCGGACTGTGGACAGGCTACTCCATCCTGCTTGTCTACAGCCCAAGAAGGTTTTTACTAATGCTGAATGTGAAGAGTTTATTCAGTTCTTCTCGGACAGAGTGTCCAGTATCCGGCAGGTGGCTTCTTCAGCCAGCAATGTTGTAGCTCACAATGGTCGCCTAAAGGGTTCTGAGTGCACTCAGCCTGGTTGTGGGGAGTTTTGACTGCTGGAGGTAGGTGAGGTCATTGAGGTGGCAACCAATCTGAAGCACACTTTTTGTGAACTGGACCCAGTGCCAACGAGTTACTTGATGAGATGCATTGACACCGTTGGCCCGGTGTTTGCTCTGATTGTCCGGTGTTCCTTAATTGAGGGGGTCTTCCCTGATGCCTTGAAGGAGGTACTAGTGAGACCCCTCTTAAAGAAACCATCTTTGGACCTGGAGGTCAGGGCAAATTACAGACCTATCTCCAATCTTCCTTTTTTGGCAAAGGTAGTTGAGAAGGTGGTGGCGTTTCAGTTGGAAGAGCACCTCGTGACTCATAAGTTGTACAAACCTTTCTAGTCGGGATTTCAGGCTAGGCATAGCACGGAAACTGCACTTGTACGGGTGCAGAATGATGTCCTCAGGGCTAGAGATCATGGGGATAAGACAATTCTTGTTCTCTTTGATCTCTCCTCAGCATTTGACACTGTGGATAATTGTGTGCTGCTTGACTGCCTTAGGGAGCCACCAGTATTGTCATCCACTGGTTTGAGTCCTTTCTTACCAACAGGAGGCAGCGGGATGTGATGGGGAATTTCTCCTCTACTGCTAGCCTCCTATCGTGCGGAGTTCCTCAAGGGTTGGTACTGGCCCCGATGTTGTTCGCAGTGTACATGCTACCACTGGGAGGGTTTATTAGGAAGTAGGGCTTGGGTTTTCATTGTTATGCCGATGATACCCAGCTATATCTTTCCTTTGCCCCAGGAACATCCAACACAGTTGACGTGCTAAACAGCTGCCTTGCTGAGATTAACAACTGGATGGCCTCCAGCTGGTTGTGACTGAACCCTGATAAGATGGAGGTGTTGATGGGGGGAGTTGAACAGAGTGCATGATAGGATGGCCTCTGATTCAGCGACTGGACTTGTTCTGGGAGCTGTTCACTGAAGGCCTTCTCTTGGGTGCAAAATCTTGGTGTTATTTTGGACAGGAATTTGACTATGGAGGTGCAAATATCCTCCACAGTCCACTACTGTTTTTTCCATCTTAGAAATATCGCCAGGATAAAGCCCCTTGTGCTGTCTCTGAACCTCCCTACTTTAATACATGCATTAGTTACATCAAGACTTGACTACTGTAATGCGCCCTACCTCAGGGTCACAGGAGGATCTCTCCATAGGCTGCAGCTAGTTCAAAATGCAGCTGCCTGGTTACTTACTGGGCAGCAATAAAAATGTAGCCATATTACACCAGTGTTGCATGAATTGGACTGGCTGATGGTTAGGTGGAGGATCCTTTTTAAGGTGGGTCTTCTCACTTACAAGGTCCTACACAGGCAGGGCTCTGGTTATCTGTTAGACCTTCTTGTACCAGCTCTCTCTGTCTGACCCCTCCGCTATTCCAGTAGGGGCCCCCTGGTGATTCTTAGAATGAGGTTGAGATCTGCTGGTGACAGATCTTTTGGTGTCGCCACTCCCATTCTTTGGAATTCACTGCCATCTGGGGTTGGGGGGGGGGCCCTACCTTAGACATTTTTAAATCCCGCCTGAAGGCCCTCCTATTCTTCCAAGGATTCTGTAATTGAATCACTGAATTTAGCTGAATATGATAATTATATGATGGGTTATAAATTTTATATTTTGTATTTAAATGTGTTATGCATCTTGTGTTATTTTGAAGTTGTATTTATTCATTTTGTACAGCGCCCACAGCCTCCGGGATTGGTCGATTTTAAATAAACTTTGCCTTGCCTTGCTTTACCATGATAGCCTCGTAGGCTTTAGTGACTGCTGTGGAGAAAATTGTAATGAACTGGATGGTAGAAGAAACATATATTGCTACTGTTTCACCTCTACCAGTTCTGTCTGTCTAACAATAGCATAACCAGGGATGGAGAGAGAAGTGCCACCCATATTATTATTAAGCCAAGTTTCTGATATTATTATTATTATTATTATGTCAGGTGCAAGTGTGACCACAAGGGGCTGTAGCAGGTCTAATTTTAGGAGCAGGCTTCTGATGCTTAGGTGCATTATTTTTAAACCACGTGGTAGGGCAAGAGGATTATTGGAGGTTAGGACAGCAGATGTGGCTGTGAGTGGTGGGGTGGGTGTAGCGTATAGATCAGGGTTGGGGTTAATGTCACCTGAGGATAATAGCAGGAGAGCAATGATTAGGATGTGAATTATATAATTTTTGAAACAGGGGACTTGATGAAGTGGGCGTCCAGTATGGAGGGGGGGTAATAGGGTGGTGATTGAAATTTTAAAAGATACAGTATGGTGAAAATGGGAGGGATCTGTAGGAGTGAAGCTCTCAGACAGAAAGAGAAGTAGTTCCACCTTAAGAGGGCTGGGGTGGTGGTTACTGCGAGGTTGTATTCAGAAGGGTGGACAAGAGGGAGGCAGGGAGTGGTTGCCAAGTTAGATGAGGGAGCAGGAGTTGTGGTATAGATTGGGAGTAAAATTAGCAGGATAAGTAAGAAGGTCAGACTACAGTACGTCAAAGCCATGGCACAAGATTAAGGTGGGGAAATACAAGATGAGTCAGAGGATGAGCAAATAAGGAGCAAACTGACTATTTGAAAGTGGAGTAGATTAAAACAAAGATACAAGAATGTGAGTGTGCTTGGGTGCCACTTTAACAACAGAAGTCAGAGTAGATGTTATGGGATTAGTCAAAGGATAGGAGTAGTAACAGAAATGTGTTGATTGGACTTTTATGCAGAATGGGCGGGGACTGCCTGATAGTTTGAGTATTTAAAGAGTGTCGGAGGCAGAGGTGGGCAGGAGGGCCAAAGAATTAGTTAAGATTAGCTCCTTAATTAATACTGTCAGCAGCTGTCTGGCAGCTCTCTGGTATCTGAGAGTAGTCAATGAAGAGGATAGAGTTCTGTGTAGCAGCCAATCATCAGGTGTGCGCCAGAACTTGAAAATAAAAATAAAAATCACAGAGGCTTCAAGGTGGACCATACCTGGGATGTTTCTCAGGGCTGTGGAAGTGGGCGGGCAGCAAAATTCTGTAGAAGCCACACTGCTGTGGACAGGAGGAGCTCCCAGTCAGGGGCCTCTGCTGTGAAGAGGAGAAAGGGAGGATTAAAAATTAAATAAAATTAATTTAATTGGTGGGCGTTCTGTAGCCAAGGCTAAGGCAGGGAATGCTAAGGAGTTGGGAGCAATTAACTTAAGTGGGGGAAGGGTTCCCACAGAGAGAAGCAGACAAGCTAGCAGAGCAGGTCAGCACCAAGAAACAGGAGGAAGCGTGGCTGAAGAAGGGAGGGGTGAAGAAATAGGGAAATTACGATAAGCAGAGAAGGAGAAAATTAAAAGAATAAGGAACAGCACAATACAGAAATTTGGGAGCAGCACTTTTAAATTGTCTCTCTAGTACCTTTCCACCTAATGTTAATTAAAGTAGCTTACAAGTAGTGATGGCTAGGCAGATAAATCACAGGCTAAACTGTATAATGTAATAAATAAACAGCTAACAACAGTTGAAATTGAAGCCAAAAAATTATTTTAAATTAGCTCCTCAATTAATAAAGTCGGCAGCACTCTGGCAGCTCTCTGGTATCTGAGAGTAGCCAATGAAGAGGGTAGAGTTCTGTGTAGCAGCCAATTGTAGAGTGCATGCCAGAACTTGAAAAGCAAAATAAAAACATAGTGGCTTCAAGGCGGACCATACCTGTAATGTTTTTCAAGGCTGTGGAAGAAGGCAGGTGGCCGAATTCTGTAGGAACCGCATCGGTGTGGCTAGGAGGAGCTCCCAGTCAGGGGCTCTGCTGGGCTGCATCTCAGGGCTATGGAAGCAGGTGTGTGGCTGAATTCTGTAGGAGTCCTGCCACCTTGTCAATCAGACTTAGTGGACCAAGTAGTCCTTTTCTGCTGACAAATTTGATATAATCAATACATCTACGAATTGATAATGAAGAACCCAACAACTATACAAACAACTTGGTTAATCAATACATGTGTACATTGACATTATAGGACCAGCAACTATAGAAACAACTTGGTCAATACATACGTCAGCACAGTGTCATCCAGTGACCCAGCAACTATAGAAACACCAGCACCAACAATCCAGTATCCCTACTTTGGGGGTCTTAAAATCTAACTGGTGTGGCAGGCAATCGGTGAGGAAGCAGATGACACACAACTGTTGCAGCTTCCAGGATGACCACTCAAAAGAAAATTGAAATTGACCCAAGTGAAACCATCCTCCTCCATTTGGAGAGTAACATGATCCAAAAGCAAGAGTTGTACCGACAGGCATCGCTTTTCCAGAACCACTTGGAAATCAACAAAAGGCTATGAGAACATTTCACAACAAAGAGTATCATCCAGAAATTGCTGCTAACTCAGAAAAATAACCTGGTGAAAAGTTTAGGTCATATCAAGGAGTTATTGAATGTCTTGATTAATCCTAACTGAGCAGGGACATTCTGTTCAAAGCAAAAAGTAATGGCAAGCAATAACATCCAACTTGAACAGTTTTTTTTTTCTGAGGAGGAGTACAGGTCTGGGTATAAGTATTTCATTTTTGTCCCTCTCCCCTCCATGTGGAGAACATACCTCTCAACAGCCCGTAATTTATGACCCCAAAATGTCCTTTCTCGCTTCTGAAATGGAGGTTTCTGTTCCCGAAGATGAGGGATTTGGAAGCACTGAAGCTGCAGTCTAGTATCCAGTTTACTTTCAGAAAAGATTATCTTTTATTAACAGCATTCAGGGTTAAAAACTAGCAATAGTGACATGGCATCCAAGATTCTCATCTTTTTCCCCTGATTTTCTTTCAACTCTTGTCCATTATTTATGGACCAGAAGGTTGGGAAATATGAAGGAAAACAGCAATCAACAGAGAATTTGCATAAGTAACCAAAACAAAGCATCAGTTTAAGCAACAGCTTAATCTGGTTCAATTTCAGTTGCTTACCATCTGCATCCCCCCCCCCCCGGCGGTCGCCCCTGAAAAAGGGACTTCTAGGCCCAGTGGGCTTACCGGGTCAACAAAATTCAACAACAACAACAACCATGGATAGGAGTAGCTCCAGGTCAGGAGGTACCACTGGGTTGCTTCTTAGTGCTGTGGAAGTGGGTGGGTGGCTGAATTCTGTAGGAGTCACGCCACTGTGGATAGGAGTAGCTCCCAGTGAGAGGGATCTGCTGGGATGCTTCTCAGGGCTGTGGAAGTGGGCAGGCAGCAAAATTCTGTAGGAGCCACGCTACTATGGATAGGAGGAGCTCTCGGTCATGGGGCCCTGCTTGGGTGCTTCTCAGGTTCATGGAAATGGGTGAGCAGACTTATTCTGTAGGAGCCGCACTGCTGTGGATAGGAGGAGCTCCCAGTCAGGGACTCTGCTGGGCTGCATATCAGGGCTATGGAAGCAGGCAGGCAGCTGAATTTTGTAGGAGCCCCACTACTATGGATAGGAGTAGCTTCTGGACAGGGGGCTCTGCTGGGATGTTTCTCAGGGCTGTGGAAGTGGGTAGTGGCAAAATTCAGTAGAAGCCATGCTGCTGTGGATAGGAGGAGCTCTTGGTCAGGGGGCTCTCCTGGGATGCTTCTCAGGTCTGTGGAAATGGGTGGGCAGCCGAATTCTGTAGAAGCCACATTGCTGTAGATAGGAGGAGCTCCCATTCAGGTGCTCTGCTGGGCTGCATCTCAGGGCTATCGAAGCAGGCGGGTGGCTGAATTCTGTAGGAGCCACACCACTATGGATAGGAGTAGCTCCCAGTCAGGGGACTCTGCTGGGATTCCTCTCAGGGCCATGTGAAATGGGCAGGTGGCTGAATTCTGTAGGAGCTGTGCCGCTGTGGATAGGATGAGTTCCTGATCAGGGGGCTCTGCTGGGATGCTTCTGAGGGCTGTGCAAGTGGGCGGGTGGCAAAATTCTGTAGGAGCCATACCACTGTGGATAGGAGGAGCTCCTGTTCAGGGGTCTTTTCACCCGGCCTTTCCCATGAGAAACAAAGTTGAATGCCATCGGACCCACCACACAGATCAAAGAGGATACAGAGGGTCTAGCAGAGCAGATCTTTTCTGATGATCCTACCCAACTACAAATGCAAACAGCAGTGACTTTCTTGTGGGCTGGCCATTTGACTGCCATGCTTCCAGTTCAAGTTCAAATTTATTGTTGAAGTACATATGAAAAAACAAGTTATTACATACATAATATTTAAACAATATGAAATCACACATACGTATTCAAAATCCATAACATAATAAAACCCATCATCTTATTGCACATCTCCCATTACATAAATTCTGTCAGTGTCAGTGGCTCAGCAGGTAGCACACTCGCCTCTGAGGCCGGGAGATCAGAGGGCTGTGGGTTCAGTTCCCACATCTGGCACTTGGGTTAATATCCCAGTACTGACACTGTAGTGCAGCATGAGAGGGGTGCTGTACTTCTGAAGTGCCGCTCTTCGGATGAGACGTTAAACCGAGGTCCCATCTGCCTGGATTGGTGGTAGTTCAGCTGGATGTTAAAGATCCCATGGCACTTATCGAAAAGTAGAAATTTCCCGGTGTCCTGGCCAAATTTCCCTCATTCACTAAAAATACCACCAAAAGCTTAATCTGGTTCAAGGTCAGTTGGCATTCATTTGTTTCCCCCTCCCCCCGGGTCGTGCTTGAAAATAGGCAGGATTTGTCTAGTGCACTTACCCAGTCAACAAAAACTAAATAAAATAAATAAATCCAAGATTCCATAGTTCCATAGGGTGACTCTATAATCAGAACTTATATGTTAATAAGGGAAGCTTATAACTCCTATGATTCATATCTACTGGGTAGCTGAGCTCATTACATTTTTTGCATTATCTTATATGCATAACTTGCCAAAGCAAATATTTGTGTGCCTATATTGATTATTATCAAAGATGGTATAACCTTTATCTATAGTATCTAACCCTGTCTTGAAGATAGGGCACAAGAACTTTTTCCTTTCTTCTAATAAATCGGGACGATTCCACATTAAATGTAAAGAGGTGAATCTGACATTTTCATCACATAAACAAGAAGAATAAGCATGTTGAACATTATTTGTTTTCAAAATGTTTCTGAACAGATCAAACCTTAATTAGTTAAGGCCTTCCTATGGTTAGCATTTTCACAACAGATAAGATATTTTTCTTTACAAAACAACTCCTTTGTTAGCTTTAAAGTTTTATATCTGCTGGAGTCTCTAATATTACCCAGATCTGCCTGGATAGTGGTTATCTGTTATTCTCTCCCTAGCTAATCTAGAGAAGGCTACATGATCCATTAATGGGCTTAACAAGATGTCATTGGGTAAACCCATCTTGTTTAATTCCTTATTTAACTTTGTGAACCAGCAATGGGGTACTTTACCACATTACTTTGAATATCTCTTCTACATTGGGTTAACAGGCTATCAATAGGGACATTCATTACTTTTGTAGCATAACAAACATTTCTTTTTAGTATTTTAACCCTAACAGATAAACTTCCAGTCTCAGCATGAGCAGCACTATTCATTACATATAAGGGAACCCCCAATATATTTTTAAGGAATGAAGTTTGAAGTGTTTCAAGATTTTAAATATTAACATATAAGCCCCATACTTCTGATCCATACAGAACTTTCGTGTTAATTTTTGCGTTGAAGCACCTATAGAGGGTAGGAAAAGAATCCTTCACAAAAGTAACATAGAAACATAGACATTGACGGCAGATAAGGACCACTTGGCCCACATAGTCTGCCCATTTCCCTACCTACTTGATAAGCTGCAGTGGACAGCCTATTTCTTCCTACCCCTTACAAGAATTGCCTTATATCTGCCCCTAACATTCTTGAATTCTCCCACAGTTTTGGATGCCACAACCTCCTCAGGAAGGCGGTTCCATGCATCCACCACCCTCTCTGTGAAAAAAAACTTCCTCACATTGACCCTGAGCCCTCTATCTTCAAATTGTGTCCCCTTGTTCTTGCACATCTCTTTTTCTGAAAGATGTTACCCACTTGGATTTTGTTGATTCCACTGAGCTACTTAAATGTTTCCATCATGTCCCCCTTCTCCCTCCTTTCCTCAAGGGTATACATATTAAGCTCCTTTAGTCTCTCCTCATAGGGCTTCTGTTGTAGACGATGCACCATTTTAGTTGCCCTCCTCTGGACTGCCTTCATTCTGTCTATGTCCTTGGGGAGATGGGGTCTCCAGAACTGGATGCAGTACTCCAGATGGAGTCTTACCAACTGTCTGTACAGAGGGATTACAACTTTCTGTTTTCTGCTGGTGATGCCTCTTCCTATACATCCCAGCATCCCCCAGCCCTCCCTACTGCCTTCTCACATTCTTTGCTAATCTTAAGGTCATCTGATATGATTAACTCCATGTTCCTTTCCATTTTTGTTGTTGTTACTACCTCCACACCAGTTGTGTACTCTTCCCCTAGGTTTTTCTTTCCCAGGTGCATTATTTTGCACTTCTTTGCATTGAATCCAAGCTGCTATACTTCTGACTATTCCTCAAAGCTTGCCAAGTCCCTTCTCATCCTTTCCACACACACCCTTTTGTATCAACCCTGTTGAAGATCTTTGTGTCATCTGCAAAGAGGCATAATTTTCTTTCCAGTCCCTCAGCAATGTCACTTATAAAGACATTAAAAAGGACTGGACCCAGTACTGAACTCTGCAGTACCCCGCTAGTAACCCTCATTTCTTCAGAGTGGACTCTGTTTACTATTACCATCTGTGTCCTGTAGTCCAGCCAATGTTTTACCCTGGCTACCACCTTGGGACCCACTCCCAGGGTGGCTAATTTGTTTATTAATCTTTTGTGTGGGACTGTGTCAAATGCCTTGCTAAAGTCTAGGTAGGCCATGTCCACAGCCCCTTCCTGGTCTACTGCTTTGGTCACCCAGTCAAAGAAATCAATTAGATTTGTCTGACATGACCTTCCCACTGTGAATCCATGCTGTCTTGGGTCCTGCGCCCCACTGGCCTCTAGGTACTCAACAGTTCTTTCCTTCAGAAGTGATTCCATCACTTTCCCTACCACAGAGGTCAAACTGACAGGTTTATAGTTTCCTACCTCTGTCTTGCTCCCACTTTTGTGAAAGGGAATCACATCTGCCCTCATCTAGTCCTCAGGAACCACACCATCCTCCCATGATTTGTTCAAAAGGGTAGTCAGTGGTGTTACTAGTTCTCCCCTTAATTATTTTAGAATTCTTGAGTCAATCCTGTCAGGCCCCATTGCTTTGTCCACCTTCAGTTTTAGGAGTTCTTTCAGAACCCTTTCTTCTGTGAAAGGACTGGGATCAACCCCCCTATCCAGAGTGCTTCTATTAATTGGATTAGGTATCTCCACCTCCTCCTCCTCTTTTGTGAATACTGAGCAGAAGTATTCATTCAGTATCCCTGTTTTTTCACTGTCCCTCTCTGCCCACCCACCAACTGTTCTATTTAGCCTCACTATCCCTCCCTTTGTCTTTCTATGTTCCCTAATCTAATAAATCTCCCTAAAGATCTAGTAAATCTAAAAAGACCCAAGATGCTGCTTTTTACATTATCTTTAATATGTGTTATCTGTGTTTTCCAACTTAAATCTCTACTAAAAACAATCCCCAAATATTGGAACTCCTTCACTTCTGTTATGGCTACTCCATTAATATTCCAAGGTTCTAGCTTTTTCTTTTGAGACCCAAATGTCACACTCTTTTTTTTTCTGTGTTTAATGAGAATTCCAGTTTCTCCAGACTTTCTTTAATTGAACTTATTGCTCTTCTGAGCCCAGGTGGGGTTTGTACCAAAATAATGGCATCATCCTTGTACAGCAGTACTTTCACCAGGACTTGGTTAATTTTTGGTGGAAAGGTGTCAATTTTAGAAATATCCTCAACTAGGGTTTCAATACATATAATGAAAAGTGCAGGTGCTAGCAAACATCCTTCTTTAACTCCAGTATTTGCTTCAATTTAATCTGTTAGTGCCCCATTCTTACCATATCTGACTCTTAATTTTGTGTTTTTATGAAGTAAAATCAACATTTCTAGTAAATTATGTTCAATACCTTTCAATTTTAATATATGCCACCAGATTTTTCTATTAACCAAATCAAATGCAGCCTTTATATCTACAAAGGCTGTATAAATTTTCTTTTTCTTTTGCTTGACAGACATATTTATGGAGAATAAAACTCAATACCAATATATGATCTAATGTGGACATCCCTTTGTGGAACCCTGCTTGAAATATGGATAATATATTATTTTCCTCTATCTAACATTGCAGTCTATCCAGTAAAGTTCTGGAAAATATCTTCAGGTAAACACTCAGCAATGTAATATGCCGATAATTCGATGGAATACTGGTAGCCCCTTTTTGTGGAGGAGTACAGTTATTCCAGTTTTCCACTGCTCAGGAATTGCCTTCCTTCTAAAAATTAATTCAAACAAGGGCAGCAATAGATCTGCCCACAAGGTTGGATCTGCCTGGAATATCTCAGCTCCCAGGTTATCTATTCCTGGAGCTTTATTATGTTTCTGAGCAAAAATTGCAGTTAGTATTGAAAAGCCCAGGTTACTAAAATCATTATCTTCCTGCTCAAAGAATGTCAAATAATTGGTTCTTATGCAAGCATTACCCAAAACATTTTTATAATGACAATGCCACTCCTCACCAGATATAGTTGCCTCTATATTGAATATGTTTTTGTCCATAACAAAAGCCACCAAATTCCAAAACAGTGCATTATCTTTGTTCTTAATTGCCTCCTGCATATTGGACCATAAGCCTTTATAATACTTTGCCTTTTTCCCTTTCATCATTTACCTATATTCAATTTTAAGATGTTCTATTGAGATTCTATCCTGCAATAAATTAAATTTCCTAGTATGTCTTCCAATTTTTTTAATTAATTTTTTCATATTAATGCATTCAAGGTCATACCATCCTGCTTTTTGCCCAATATTGGGAGTTCTGGATCTCTTATCTTCTGTAAGGGAATGTGAAACAGTTTCAACTAATTTACTATAATTACCCCACACTCTTCTGGGTTGCTGGTTCCAGTACCCATTATACAATTACTTCTAAGGGTGCTCAGTCTTTCCATTTGTAAAGTTCTTTGAATCCTCCCCAACACTTAATCTGTCCACTTTATTTTCCTGGAATTATGTATTATCATTTTATCATCATAAATTTCATCTGCGTCGACTTTACTTACATAATCTATATCTTTACACAGATCCCAGCTCCCTTTTAAAAGGATTTTAATGGGTCTATGACCACTTTCCCAAAGGTTCAGGACTTCTAGCTGTCTAATGTTAGTTAGAGAGAAAACATCCACCATAAAGTAATGAATAACACTACCCTCATTTAAACAGGGAAAAGTCATATTATCACTCTCATCTCCTTGGCATCTGCCATTAACAATTCTTAAACTAAGTGAATTTAAACAGTCTAACAGTTTACATCCTTGTACATTCACTTTCACATACACTGAAGTTCTGAAGAGAACACCCATAATATCATCAAGGTTCCAATAGTCACCCTTGATTTCTGGCTGGCTACCTGTTCTAGCATTAAAACCACCTGCTACTAGGATCATTGATCCTGGATTCTGTACCTAGAGGGAAAGTATTATCTCTTCCAGCCTCTTGAGATAATTATTTATTGTTTTGTTTTTTTGAATGTGGGGGAATATAAATATTGATCAGTATACAAGGGGGAGAACTCTTTCTAGAAAATTCTTTGCACAGGATGTCATAATTGCAATCTTTAAGAACACATTTGGCCTTTATATTTTTATCAACCTTTATCAAGGCACATACTCCCCATGCAGCACGCCCACATTTACTTAACTTTTTTGCAGGAATATTCCACATATAAAAACCTTCAACTGGGGAAGCCTCAAGGTTTATGGCCCAGGTTTCTTGAAGCATAATCATAGAGTAGGAGGACAAAAATGTTGTACACCCAACATCTTTAGGCTTGCTCACCATTCCAGCAATATTCCAACTAAGAATGTCAAAAACCAAAAACTTGGGATTCCAAGGAGTCTGATTTTTGTCAGTTTCCCTCAACAGAGTCAACAAGACAAACCTCATCAAGTGGGCTGGACTGAGTGTACTAGTGACATAAATTTCTAAGTCAGGATGTGTATTGGTAACTGTTGTTTGGGTCATATCCCCCAAAGGTATCTAATATGCTGGTGTTAATTCTCACCCCTCCTGTAATCTCTCTCTTATATTCCTTCTGTTTTCATGATTTAACATATTATCATTAGGTATAATTTCATGCACCACCTCTGAAGGAACCATATAGTTGGTGATTCTTTGCTGGAGTTTTGGGGCTGCTTTCCCTTTTGCAACCTCCTGGGGTGTTATTTCCTTCTTACTCTTAAGTTGGGTTTTCTCCTGTGGCCCAGCCTCTTCTATTCTAATGGTTGTCTCGGCTTTAATTCCCAGAGTGTCTAGATAATTTTTTATTAAAATAATTTTTGTCTCACTGAGCTAGATTTTGTTACAAAACAAAACCAACCCTTCTCTTTCCCCACTTGATATCTGTATACTGAATTAATATCCGTCCATGCAAGTGTGTTCCCCAAAACTCCCTTGCAGACATTATAGATTGCTACTTTAACAGTGATAGGGTTTTCATTCTCAGCTTTAGGGAGACCCTTAAAGAAAATAGTGGGAACAATCAGACCCTTTTCTATTAAATCTTCTTTATTTTTAACACCAGGATTTCCATCATTTATCTGACTCCCACTAGTACCATGGTGACAATGATCACTAGGTACTAAAGTCTTCTTGCTTGTAGAGACTGTATCTTCTAGACTTGTTATAAGATATATTTTCTGTATGTTATCTTTCTCTAGTAATAAAACATTCTGAATCACTTCGTTAGGATTATATTGGTCTGATTTTGCTTTCTTTTTCCTTTCTTTAGTTTTTTTTATTTTGAGGTTTATGATTCTTTTCCCCCGTAAGTGTTTTCTTTGCTCATTTTTAGTTCACCCACTTGCTTTCCTATCTCCTCTAGTTCCTTGTTTCCAATGTCTTCTGTAGTTTTTCTTATTTGTTTGGGGGATTTTCAGCATTGCCAACTTTATTGATGGGTACTTTACTCACTGATTCCTCCCTTAATAGGATATTTATAGAATATGTTAAATTAATTAACATATCATTATTAAGAAGAATCTTGATGTGTATCTCTTTAAGAAGCTCCACTATAGAATCATCATCCTTGTGGACTGTGCTATTGGTAACAGATTTCCCTTTGTTTTCTTTCAGGGACCTTTTTACTACTTTCTTTTTCTTTTTCCCTACCACCTTCTGACCAGATATTCAAGGAACACCTACTAATGATGATACTTGGTATTCATTCTCTGTGTATATGGTGTCAGAAAGGCATCATATTCCTCAAGAAATGACCTACTGGTTCTACTTATTTATTTATTTATTTTATTTAAAAGATTTACCAGGAAGGCTTGCTGAGCAGAGTACTTCTTGATTCCAGATGCATCCTGGGAGAAAAGGGTAAAGGAGAGTACATAAATAATACAAAGTGCAAATAATATACAGGTACAATACAATCAGATCAGTTCATTACATAACAGATTATTAGACCTGTATACTGAACTAGTACAAATTCATTTGGTCCCAACAACTCTTAACATTAATACTGGGGATATTATGGGCTAAATCCCTGCATTCCTTCTCTTTACTCTCTGTTTCTCCTGCTGTCATGTCTGCTTGGTCAATAGGGGCTTCAATGACTACTTTAGATTTCCCCATTTCATTTCTAAGAGCTGTTTGCTCTTAAGTATTTTGTCTTGGTTAGAGGCAAGAGTGTCACTATCATCTTGATGGGAGGGATCATTCTCATTTTCTAATATTCTGATAGTTTTCAGTACTGGGTGTTCACTGACATCGCTGGTATCAAGATCAACTAGTTTCTCTCTCTTGTTATTTCTAGTGGATTGTATTGTGAAGGAACTAAGTGCATGAAACAATATACAGTATTCTGGATTCTTACAATGTCACATTTCCCCCAGTAAAGTTTACTTGAGATCCATGGGGCAAAATATAACTAGTAATCTTCTTATTGCCAGTAGCAGGATCAGTAAGTGTGATATCCTTTTTCTCCTTCCTTATTGAGGTGGCTCTTTTTGTAGCCCCTTTCTTTTTGCTATTTGGTGACTTGATAATATTTACTGGGGGGGAGGGGTTAAGTGGTTGTCTGGTTTTCATTTTCTAGTATCCCAAAAACTCCTTAGAATTTTTAAGTACACAAATATCTCCCTAAAATATATCACAATACCCTACCAGTATACTACCAATACACTGCCAAGACCAGGGTTAAACAGAAACAGAGAAGATAAAAAAGAGGGGGTGTCTGCTGAACTGTAGGCTACAAATGCTCACAGTTCAAGCTAGTACACATTCAAATTTCAGTCACAGTTTCAGGCCAGCAGTCTATTTCAAATATAGAAAGACAGGACTTTTGAAGGTCCTTCTTCAGCAGGCACTGAAATAGCCAGAGTAACCAAGATAACCAGTGTGTAGTTCTTTAAATAAAAATAGAAAGGTCCTAATATTTCAAGTAAATTCTAGAGTCCTTAAAATGTAGAAAAGTAGTTTCAAGATATACACTTCCTCAAGTAAGTGCCTCTGGCAACCAGGACAGGTAATAACTGGTAAAATTTCCAAGATTTCCTAGATATGGGATTTTCTGTGCAGCGTGGTCATATCCTTCCACTAAAAAAAGAATAAAGCAAGTATTAATTTATTTATTTATTTTTTGTTTACCGGGTAGGTGCGCTAGCCAGCAGGTGACTATTTTCAGGCACGACCCGGTTAATGTTATTGCTTATTAAATATTTAGTTAACACTGAATTATGGTAGAGGTGCTTTGATTCCAATTTTGTCTGTATCTGTTATCTTCAGGTTTCAGAGCGCTGACATAGGACTACCACAAATAGTATGCTTACTACAAGCCACCATTACTCTACCACAAAAAGAGCCAAGTATCAATCGATAGGAGCTATAAACTGTAGTATTTGCCTACTTTTAAGTAATATCTACTTTTTAGATGATAGAAATAATCCAAACAGCTGGTGGTATGGCTTCAGAACTAAGGAGTGCCTGGATTGTGGTGATAATTATACAGTTCACTCATGGTTCACTACCTAGAACATCAACTGACTGCAGGTAGCAATAGTGTACCGAATTTAAGTAAGAAAACACAGTTCATGAAGCAATGCAGGCTATAACCACCATGGCCAGTGGGTAGAGACTAAGGTAAAATCTGAAGCTATAACTATAGCTATCAAACCAGCTACAGTTCCTTTCCTTCACACGTCCTTCTGAGAAAAAAACTAGCAGCACGTTCTGTCTGTGTGCAAAGAAAAATGGCAAGTAGAGACTGGGGTGCCATGCATGCGCTTTAATGCAAGCTTGTCAGGTGATGCACTGGTGCGAAAAAAGAAAAAAATGAAATTTAAAAATAGAAACAGTTTAAAAACTAAAGTCTTGTATAACCAGGTGTATCTAAAAAGGACACTTTAACCAGGAAACAGCCAGTATAAAACCATGTAAAACAGGCAACACACCCTTCAAATGACAACACTTTAAAATAAATAAAAACTCATCTCGATGTCATCAATCTTAAACTTTAAAAGACTCTGCCATGGAAATATGCTTAAACAAAAGAAACTAGACAGCTAGATATCAAGATGTCTTAGTGTCTAGGTATCAGAGCACGCAGTAAAGGGAACTAAATAATTACAAGTTCAGGTGAAATCAGGAGGTCAGAAAACAAGTCGGGTCCAAAACAAAGCAGTATCAAAACAACATTGAATAGGACATTTTTCCAAGTGCCAGTCTTTAGAGCACAAGACTCTATTCTCTCCTCCTTTGCCTTCTCTTCGTAACTCCTTCACTCTTCTTCCCTTCTTCCTGCATCCCAGGAGCTTCTGGATTCTGCTACCCCCAGTTATTAAAATGAGAATAAAGGAAGGGAAAGACAGTTTTTTAAAGTTCTCCTTAAAATTCTCTGCCCATTCTTCAGAGCTCTCTGTCCCTCTCAGTCTTCACTCTTGAGCTTTGTAATTCCGACCTGGGATTTTATCCTTTCTCTGGCTTCACTCCACCCCACAGGGTGCTGTAGTTCTCTCCCTCCTTGTGTGACTCCCCCATCGCAGGGACTCTGCAGCCTGTAAGAGAATAAAAACAAGACAGGAAAACAGCTGGGACAATTCAGCTGCACAAGAACTACCAGAAAAGAGCTAGAATTGGGTAACAAATTGAGGCAATGGTGGTATACCTTTTGTAACCTGGTAAAAAGCATTTCTAGCTCTCTGTTTTGTTCAACATATGAACCAGCATGCAGCCGCTCCCTTCCCTTCCTTCACGTGCTACAGCCTTTCCCTGAAGAATTAAAGAGTAATATCCTCAGGTGTCCATTAGAGAGTGAGACTGCCATGCTGCAGACATCATTTCCTTAAGCAGGCCCTGCCAAACATCCACTGCTTCCAAAACCACAATGGTGGCAACAGTCATAGAGGTGTGACTATGAAATGGACACTGTGAGCAATTCTGTGGAGACTTAACTGTTCTTTGTTGTTCCCCTCAACCCTTACCTCTCCTCCTGCAGTATTCTCAGATTGATTTGGTGTTTTCCCAGTAACTCCAGGGTAATTTTCCTGTATTTTTCTGTAGATGCCCTACCTTCTCAATTTGCATCCCCATCCCTCTGTATCACTGATTTTCCATCCCAATTGCACTCCTAGCCTCCCATTGTTGCGTAGGAGCTCTGTGTACCCTCTGGTTGAGACAGCCTCTCTGCCCCTTCCCCTTTTACTCTGCATCACCAGTGTTTCCACATTATTTCCTTCCTCCACCCCTGCACACCACCTTCCCCTACCTCTCCTCATTCTTATTTGACACCTCTTCAGTCCTTCCCCTACCTCTTCTGTCTCTGACCATCCTCTATTGCCTTAATGTTTTTGTCTACTAGATTGATTAACCCTGCTTTCCTTGCCACGTTTACTTATTGTGTGTATGTACATGTTGTTCACACCTTTATATTTTGCCTGTACTACTTCAAGTTTGTATGAACTTATGTTTTATTTTACTTTATGCCTGTATTATATCTGTACCCATTTTGTTTGACTGTAAATACTTGTGATTGCTTTGTATAAATAAGTCATTATGCTCCAACCAGGTCCATTTTGCAAATGAGCATTGCTCAATGATGATCACCTGGATAAATAAAGATTTTGATTGATTGATTAATTGATTTTCATGTAGATTACATTATTTTCAATGGAAGATGAATTACTGCATCTTCCCATATTGCCAACACAAGTCTATAGGACCAAGTGCCTTGAAGATGGCTCAATTTCCTTGTAAAATACAAGAATTTCTATAAATCTGTGGATTCCACTCCCATCCTGTAGGTTGTTGTTCAGGAGGGGAGGCCAACTGCTATAGCATGAGGCAGGAATACCACGTGGACTCACCTTGAGTACTGCTTACATACGTTGAGTCTTACACTGCTGTTATTCAGGCAGTATTGGTTGACATTGGTTCCCTGTTTTCTTTTTTATGACCAGCACCATCAACGGCTGGTTCAGACTTCAGCTGGGTTTAATTGTTTTCCCATATGGATACTGTTATAAACTTCATTGGTTTCCCTGGTTCATAGAGGAATTGTTAAGATCACTGTTATTTTTGGCCAATGTGGACACTAAGAGACTGTTTGATGATCAAAGAAGTCACAGATCTCACATCTGAATTTCTCAGTTTCTTAGATGTGAGGCTGCTATATGATCTCTGGGGGTCCAAAATTGCTACCATGCTGGTTTTAATGGCTGCACTATTTCAGCATACTTGTACATATACCTCATAGTAAATCTATATGGCAGTCCCCACCCCCAACCCCACCTCCACCTCCAGCCAAGCCTCTGCCAGAAAGCTTACTTCCATTGATCAGGCCATTGCAGGCATGGACAGTGCCTGCAGACCCTTTTTCTTACAACCAGAAAGTCTCTCAGGCCCTCCTCCCACTGGCATAGGCATCCTCCAGTTTCTTCTCCCTCTTAAGCCATGGATAGGCTTACTATTACGAATAGTCTCACTTGCTTTTCTACAGAATTCAAGGGTGGATGGTGCTTATAGCCCAGGAGATGGCAACCTCCTAACAACAATAACCAGGTCCCAAAGCAGTGACCATATAAATGGTCAAAAAATACAAAGTGAAGGTCAAATGTCAAACTGCTGAAAAATGTATTAAGTTTATAACTCAGTGCAGCAAAAGTTTACCGGCAAATCTCTAATGACCAAAGAGCAGGGTCACCTTCACAATGGCTAGTTGATGTACCTGTCACCTGCACTGAGTCATAGCCTTCCTCCCACTGCCTCATCCTTCTGATGCCCACTGGCATAACCTATAAGGCCCCTCTCTACTCTGGAACTTTCCAGTTCTCTAGCTTTGCCTACCCCTCATAAGGCTCCTGGAGGGGATAGCATTCAGCTGGACATATACCAACAACTAAGTAACATAATATGTCCCATCCTTCACAGGGTGTATACAGCTGCTCATTCTTCCTCTCATCTCCAGCCTTCCTTTCAGGAAGCAGTTATCATGGAATTACCTAAGGAGGGAAAGGTCCCCTCATCTCTGACCAATTACAGCTCCATAACTCTCAGAAATGCTGAAACTGAGATTTTTGCATATGCTTTGGACAGGAGGTAAGAATCCTTTCTTCCATCTTTCATACATGGTTCTAAGGTAGAGTGTGTGAAAGTTAGGGTTAGTTCAGATGCCTTAAGATGTATGGTCTCTCTCTTATAAATGTAGCAAGGTCTATCTCCACTCTTGCTGCAGCCATTACAATAGACTTTACAAAGGCCATCAACTTGGTGGCATTGGGATACAGCTGCTCCATCTTCTACACCTGGATCCAGGTGATGGAGCAAAAAGGGGTAAGCCATCAAAAATGGAGGTAATGAGTACCAATGCCCATAGTCTGGGCAACAAGCTCACTGAACACCAGATGCCTTGATGCAAGAGGATGCCTGGATATCATGGCAGTCATAGAAACATGGTACACAAGAACTATGACTGGGATGTTAACATACCAGGGTCCACAATCTACAGGAGAGACAGGAAGGGTAGAAGAGGGGGAGGAGTAGCTCTCTATATAAGGGAAGGGATAAAAACAACAGAACAGAAGAGTAAACATGGAGGAGAGGAGGCACTGTGGGTCACCCTGGAGACTGGAAATGGCACCACAATCTGCACAAGGGTTGAATACACACCCCCATCTCAGGGGATGGAAATGGACAAGGATATGATAGAAGGCATTCTAAGTATGGTGGAGATATTGTTGATGGAGGACCTGAATATGCCAGATGTTAACTGGAACACCTTTGATGCAGCCACATTCAAGAGCAGGGCCATTCTTGATGCCCTACAGGGGGCATGCCTCAAACAGATAGTGCTGTAACTCAGTCAGGAGGGAGCACTCTTAGATGTGGTACTCTCAAATGAGGATGGAGAGAGGATCTCAGATCTAGAAGTGGGTAGCCATCTGGGAACAAGTGACCACAAAACAGTGTGGTTCACAATAAACTCAGCTGCAGAGTTAAGCCATACAAAAGTGAAGGTACTGGACTTCAGGAGAGCTGGCTTTGTCAAAATGGAAGAGTGCCTCAGAAAAGCACTAGCAAACAGGCAAGAAGGAGGGGTGGAGCAACAATGGGGAAACATCAAAAATAACTAAATTTACATATCGAAATATTCATTTTATTTGTAGTTTGTATTTATAGTGGTCAAAACAGCTTCAGATAACAGAAGAATGTTTAAAATCATTACCACATCTAAAAAAGGTGGGCATCATTATTATGATTAAACATTTACAACAGTTTACTAATGATAAACATTTAAAATACATGCACTGATGACTGTGAATTACATAAATGTTTCAGAATAAAAATGAAATATGTACACTTTGGGAATTTAATACTTCTTACTTGGAGACTGTTCTTTTTATAAGATATAAATTACTTTATTATTAATTCATTTGTATGATATATTTCATACATCCTGAAGAAGTAGTAGGTTTACTACGAAACATTGATATTTGCTTTTGAAACATCTGTGGTGAAAAAATAAATATTTAAAATATATCCGGTTAGTGGGTCACTTTGACTCAATTCAGTACATTTGAAACATTAAAACTGCCATCACAGAGGCAACAAGCCTTTGTGTGAAGCAAATAAACAAATCAAAATGAAAGAAAAATCCACTATTCTCAAAAGAGGTGGCAGAGAAGGTTAGGGAGAAAAAGACAGCATTTAGGAAGTATAAGGAAACACAGAAGGAGCAGGACAGAGAACTGTACCAGTTAAGGCAGAAGGAAGCAGCGAAGGCAGTCAGAATAGCAAAGGCCCAAACTGAGGAAAAGATAGCCAACTCAGTTAAGAAGGGGGATAAAACATTTTATAGGTACATTAGGGAGCACAGAAAGACAAAGGGAGGGATAGTGCAGCTGAATAAAGGGGACGGTGGGGGGCAGAGAGGGACAGTGAAAAAGCAGGGATAGCGAATAAATACTTCTGCTCAGTATTCACAAAAAAGGAGGTGGGGGAGATAACTAATCCAATTAAGAGAAGCACTCTGGATAGGGGGTTGATCCCAGTCCTTTCACAGAAGAAAGGGTTTTGAAAGAATTCCTAAAACTGAAGGTGGACAAAGCAATGGGATCTTATAGGACTGACTCAAGAATTCTAAAAGAATTTAGGGGAGAACTATTGACACCACTGACTACCCTTTTTAACAAAACATGGGAGGATGGTGTAGTACCTGAGGACTGGAGGAGGGTGGATGTGATTCCCCTTCACAAAAGTGGGAGCAAGACAGAGGAAGGAAACTAAAGACCTGTCAGTTTGACCTCTGTTTGACCTCAGTGGTAGGGAAAATGATTGAATCACTTCTGAAGGAAATAATTTTTGAGTACCTAGAGGTCAGTGGGGCACAGAGCAGCATGGATTCACAGTGGAAAGGTCAAGTCAGATGAATCTAATTGATTTCTTTGACTGGGTGACCATAGTAATAGACCAGGGAGGGACTGTGGACATGGCCTACCTAGACTTTAGCAAGGCACTTGACACAGTCCCACACAAAAGATTAATAGACAAATTAGTCAGCCTGGGAGTGGGTCCCAGGTTGGTTGCCTGGGTAAAACATTGAGTGTACAACAGGACACAGAAGGAAATAGTAAACAGAGTCCACTCTGAAGAAAGGGGAGTTACTAGTGGGGTATGCCAGGATTCAGAACTGGGTCCGGTTCTTTTTAATGTCTTTATAAGTGACATTGCAGAGGGACTGGAAGGAAAAGTATGCCATTTATGATACAAAGATCTGCAACAGGGCTGATACACAAGGGGTGATGGAAAAGGTGAGAAGGGACTTGGCAGGGTTGGAGGAATAGTCAGAAGTGTGGCAGGATGGATTCAAGGCAAAGAAGTGCAGAGTAATGCACCTGGGAAACAAAAACCCAGGGGCAGAGTACACAATGGGGGGGTAGTAACAACAGCAAAAATGGAAAGGGACCTGGGGGTAATCATATCAGATGACCCTAAGGTTAGCAAGCAATCTGAGAAGGCAGTAGGGAGGGCTGGGGGATACTGGGATATATAGGGAGATGCATCACCAGCAGAAAACAGGAAGTTGTTATCCCTCTGTACAGACAGTTGGTGAGACCCCATCTGGAGTACTGCGGCCAGTTCTGCAGACCCCATATCTGCAAGAACATAGGATAGAGGAAGTCCAGAGGAGGACAACTAAAATTGTGCAAGGTCTGCAACAGAAGCCCTAAGAGGAGACTTTAAAGGAGCTTAATATGTATACCCTTGAGGAAAGGAGGGAAGGGGGACATGATCGAAAATTTTAAGAACCTCAGTGGAGTCAACAAAGTCCTAGAGGGTAGCACCTTTCAGAAAAAGAGATGTGCAAGAACAAGGGGACACAATTTGGAGATAGGGGGGGGGGGATGGCTCAGAGGCAATGTGAGCAAGTATTTTTTCACAGAGAGGGCGTTGGACGCATGGAACCACTTTCCTGTGGAAGTTGAGGGGTCTAAAACTGTGGGAGAATTCAAGAATGCATGGGACAGTCACAAGGCAATTCTTATAGGGGGGGTAGGAAGAAATAGGCTGCTGGTTAACTTGGATCTGCAGCTCAGCCAGTAGGTAGGGAAATGGGCAGAGTAGATGAGCTGAGTGGTTCTTATCTGCCATCAAAGTCTATGTTTTACACCCAACCCTCCACAAGAGTGCTGACCAACTCTGTATTCTCTCCTGTCTTCCCTTTTCAGATGGACACACAGCAGAGCTGTCCCCTCTCATCAGCACTTTGCATTCTGGACACTGAGCCTCTGGTTCTGGCCACCAGGGAGTACCAATAACTCAAAGGAATTCATGTGAACACCCCTGAATTTAAAACAAGTTTGTACACTGATGTCTGTCTGTCTGGTCCTCCTGGCAGATGCCCTTAAGGGAGTACCTCTCTGGTCTCTCCCCTTCACTCTTTCAAAATGATCTCAGGCCTGAAGGTCAACCCCAGCAAAACAGAGATTCAACTTCTAAATTAATCATGTAAATCTGAGCAGTTTTTCTTCTGGGGTCTAAGATGGTCCCCAAAATGTCTTAAATTTCAGGAGATTTGACTTACACCTGATTTGTCCCTGTTTGCTACAGCCAGCCTGCCTACCAAATTAAAGAAGCTTCAGGAGAAGTGTGGTAGATGGCCACTGCATTTGTCTACAGCCAGAAAGACAGTGGCAAATAAATAACTGCCCCCAAAAGCTTGCACTGCCTCTCCCATCTGCCGACTGATGTTTCCCCACAGTGGTTCATCAAAATGTATACACTGGATGGAAACTTTCTGTGGGAGGCTGTCACAAGACCACTCTGGTGCAGCAGGACTTCCCTCTCTCTGTGTTACAGTGAATTCCTCTTGTAACTTGGGGAATGGGGTCCAAGATATCCTTTCCCCGTGTGATGAGATACAAATAATGTCTCAAGTCTGTGTTTCTGGAGTAGAAGTCTTTCAGCCACTGCACTACAAACCAGAAAGCCACAGGTGTGTATAAGCTTTGTGGGGCCCTATACATTCAATTATGTGTCTTTTTTCCGAAATGCATCACTTGGTTCAAATCCCACCACAAGCTCCTCCCAAGACCATTTGTATTTCGACCCCTCCTTTTGTCACAAAGTCCTTAGTGAACTTCACTCTTTTAGCATTTAGCCTCAAAACAGTCACACATGCATGGTATTGTCTGAACAACTTTTACCCTGGCAGTTACACAAACATACGACATAGGGGGCCAGATATTCAAAAGGGTTGTGCCATGCACAATAGGGTTGCGCCTGCGCAAGTCCGAAATTGCTCCATTCTGTGATATTCAGCAGGAGGCAGTTGTGCCACTGAAAACATGCTGAGCAACAGCACAATGCAAATGAATGCATGCTGAACTGGAGGGGGAGGAACCATGCATAAACTGCACAGCCCGATATTCAGCTGGGCTGTGCAGAGTTGTGCAGGCGCCAACCTGCACCTGCACAACTTTGAGCCAAAAAAGATTAAGTCGAGGGCCACCCACAGGTGAGCCACTGCATTGCAGGGTGCAACACAGCAGCTGCCACCTGTGGCTGGCCCTCAACCCACTCCTGTGCCCCCTGCAGCCCAATCGTGGGCAAAGAGTATCAAATCCCTCCACCACCCCACTGGCCCGATCGCGGGCATGGCTAAATCCCCCACCAGCCCGATCATGGGCAGCAATGTGTCTCCCGAATATATCCTGGTGGTCAGTAGACCGATAATCCCAATCGCGGGATGGGTTGTAAAACAACCTCCTTGAACATATCCCTGGTGACCTAGTGTCCCCACCCCACCCACCCACCCACAGCCCCACCACCCCGCTCCCCGCGGCTGGCGGGCGGCAGCATCCACCCGCCTGCCGCCCTGCCACCACCGACTGACTGCCTGGTAGGGCTGCATGCCCATTGGTGCAAAGCAAGAGCCAATGGGCATGCAGCCATACCATACAAGACAGTCAGATTTGTGAATGAATACATTCATTCACAAATCTGAGCTATCTTATCTAGTATAGAGCTACATGCCCATTGGCTCTTGCTGCAATGGGCATGCAGCAATGAGCAGTCAGTCGGCGGTAGTGGGGTGGCAGGGTGGGATGCTGCCACCCGCCGGCTGCGGGGAGCGGGTGGTGGGACTTCATAGTGGGTGGGGTGGGGACACTGGGTCACCAGGGATGTCTAGGGTGTTTTACAACCCCATCCCGTGATCGGGATTATCGGTCCACTGGACCACCAGGGATATGTTCAGGGGGGAGACACATTACTGCCCGCGATCGGGCTGGTGGGAGGGATTTAAGCTATGCCCATGATCGGGCCAGTGGGGGGTGGTGAGGGGATTTTACATGCTTTTGCCCATGATCGGGCTGTAGGGGGCGTCGGTCCATGATGGCTGCTGCCTGGCAGGGCGCCAGGTGCAAGTCCTCGGGGATCAGTGCACCTGCATGCTAATGGCATGCAAATGGGGCCATAATCAGATACAAATGGCCCCCCCCTGCACCTTGCATGAATTATGGCTCCATTTGTATGTAACCTTTTGAATATCGGAAATTTGCGCATGGCGCAATGGTACTTGCGCCACTGCAAGTTGACTGCACCACTCTGACCACTTGCGGTGGCGCAAGTTCCATTGCGCCATGCAAGTGGCTGTGTGAGGTGATATTCAAAGGAGTTGCTCAAGGGTACAACTCCTTTGAATATCACTCTGGCCACAGCCCTGCACAACTATTTTGTGCAGCGCAAGGGCTTGCTCCACAAAATAGCACAGTTTGAATATCTGGCCCAGGCAGAATTATTTTTTTTTAAATAAGCCAAAGGTTTTACTAATTAAATTAATAAGAAAAGTGTAAATAACAAAAAGACAAAATAATTTGGATACTGGTTACAGGATATTGAAAGATAAAAGGAAAATATACATAAAAAGCCTACACTCTAAACTCTGAGGTTAAAAGTCTACCTTGAGTGCTTATTTGGAATTTTGAAGTGCAGAAGTGTCCTTAAAAAGTGTGGTAGATGAAGTCTTGGCTCTCAGTGATCCAGGAGAAATTGTCTCTGCTGTAGACAGGGAGGGTCTCAACTGCTTCCAGCAAGAAAACAACAGAAGGCAGCAAAAAGACTCATATACCCCTCTGCATCCTGGTTTTAAAGGGGTTTAGGAGGGCAGGTCCAGTTGGTAGTGGCTGACCTGTGACTGGCTAGCCTTTCAGTTTCTATGGTTATCCAGCCAATCAGGGTTCAGTATGTTATTATAATAACACAGATATGCAGTCTCTGAATACAGAAAAAAAATCATGAGCTTAGCTAGCTCAGACTAGATTCTCTGGGAACATTCCTGGCCTTCCTGCTGGGAGATGGCCATCGTTACTTAACACTTAAATACAGCTATTTACACAAATGATAGCCCTATTCAGTTGTAACAAGCTTAAGTCACAACAGACCTCTTAATACAAAGGATGCCCTGACATCCTGACTGTATATGAGGTCCTGTCCTTTCACAAACAAATGAGCCTAGATGGTCTCCCAAACAATAAACACTCAATGATATGAGCACAGGAGGGTTTCCTACAATCAATGAACTAAAGTTTCAGCAAAAAAAAATGACTCAAAAAGGCTTTTTTAACAGATTGTAGAGGGTTTGAATCGAAGAGAGCTCTCAGAGCAAACTGTCTCCTACAGCTACCTACACACACTACCCTGAACTGGGGCTGTGCAGAACAATCTAGAGCCCATGTGACCTGCAATCCCATGAATCACTGCAAAATTTACCTTTTGAGCTCACCAACAAGGTGAAGTGATGCAAAGTACATTGATTTAAATGTACTTCGCCTTACAATTAGTGGAGTAGTTGTTTGGGGGAGGCAGAATAATGCGAAATCATTGCTTTCAATAGACTTCAGGTTCCTCATTACAATGCAAAGTACTCCACTTCGCATTGCAGAGTACTTCACAGATACTGTATTACTCTGCGAATCACTTCGCAGAGCGAATTGGGGCCACTTCGCCCACCACTATTGGTGGACACACAGTTGTTGGCAATTGCAGTGATGGTGTATGCTGGCACATATTTTTTGCATTCTTGCCATTGTTTACCAGCTCTGGCAGACCTGTGCGATCGACGGGTGGTTAGGTAGTGCGGTAAGGGACAGGTAGATGGATGTTTTCAGCAAGTGCCATATGGTATGTGCTTTTCACCAGCCACGGGTCTCGATTCTGTGGCCTCCTGATGTTGCCTGCCTGTTGGTACTCTAAGCATGTAGCCCCACCCTCTGCTCAATGGGTGCAGCCTGGCGGGGCCTGTTCCTTCACATCAGTTGTTTGCTGGCTCTCACAGAACCCCCTCCAATTAATTGATACAGGGATCAGCCTCTAAAGTGACTGGATGTGGTTCTGTGCAATTCACCTGTCACATACTTGTTTCGTACCAGCTGTCATTACTATTCGCTTTTATTCTATGTGATGTTTTTCTGTGTGCTGTTTTAGCATGCCTTATTATGCCCCTTGTGCTATTTTGACAGCAGCAGCATGTGCTATTCTGACATGAGCTATTGTGCCACATACTCTGATGTGGCATGTGCTATTCTAACCACACTGTTTTTCATGTGCTGCTCTGTATTTGAGGTATTGACCCGGGAGGTGGAATTACAATTCTGATTCTGTGAAATTTCATGAATTTTCTACAAACATTTTGCAAAATTTAACCAGAATTTAAATGTCATTTTTTCCATCTAATTTTAAAAGTACCATATTTACAAACTCTGTAGTCCCATACTTCAAGAAGTCATGGGTCAAGTTTCAGATTTCAAGCTTTTAAGGGGGTTGAATTACAGTATAAGCCACAAAACATTCCATAATTTTTTGAATTTCCATTCACAAGTATGTAACCTACACAATTTAAGGCCCTAAAGCTTTCAAACTAGGGAGCAAAATATTGCCAGTTTTGGTGGCTTCATGGCCATAAAATCAGACTGTGTACCAGCCGTCTAAGCTGGAAGGATGGCCAAATTATAAGCAGCAAAAAAATGCAAAATTACATCAGTATGGACTTTTGGTGATGTCAGGGCCTTAATAAGTTAATGTAGTAGTAACAATTTATTTATACAGGATATGAAGACAACCTCAAACACCATTAGGGCCACATGGCCCTCTTTACAAGTTGCACCTGTCTGATGTAATGTTGAACTTGTAACTTGAATGTTTAATGTCTCATTCCTAATGTACACTCCCCCCCCCAGGTCACACCAAGAGATGAGCAACTTGTCACTCAGTGTGCCTTCTTGGTGAAACATTTCAATAAATAAATAAATAAATGACTGATTTATTCTTTATATCCATCTAACCCAGAGGGAATCCACTGCAGTTCTCATCAACTACACTATCAAACCATCTATAAAAGAACAGTAGCCAATTTTTTGATGGCTACTCACCAGAAAGCTGAAGATTTATCAGCCAAACAGCAACCACAGGCAAGGGTGGAATGTGGTTGCAGTAGGAGCAATTGATTCTCATGGCCTCTCACCCTATCTCTGCAGGAGAGCTAGCTCAAAAATTATATGGAGATGTTTACTATAATGTCAAAATGCCTATGCACTAAGTTGAAAAGTATCCTTCCATTTCTCTGAATCCATTGTTTTCAATGGTAAGAGACTTAAGGGTAGTAGAGAAGCTCATGATCACCACTGAGGCCTGCTTGATGGGATATTCTATGATGACAGACCTCCACGCAGAGGACCTGTTCAGCTTGCAAGGCTGGGAGCTCAAACTGGAATAGGCGATAGAGGATTTATAAAACTGCCACCACTGGAATAATATTAGGATACATGGGGTTCCAGAGAGACCTGAGTCCAGTGACCCCTTACCTACATTGAAGGCCTTATTAAGAAACTCTTGGAACTTGACAGGGCTTACCCCCTAAATATCATTAGAGCATACTGAGCCTTGGCTGCCCTTCATAAAGACCTAAAAGTCCAGCCCAATCCATTATATTAATGTAATAAATGGGTATTGTTTTTTTTCAATGGACAGACAAAGTTATAATTCACCGTTATAACTCACGAGTTATAACAGCGAACAGACACCAGCTGGCCCTTCACTTATCTCGCACTACAGCATAGTGCAGTAAGAAAATGCCTGAAACAGCTGTCACAACACCAGTGGCAGCACCAAACAAACGGAGACAAACCACAAAGAATTTAAAAACAAAATGCTGTCCCTTGACAAAAACGTCTACTCACCAACATGTCTTCATGATTCCAGGTACAAAACCTAGAAGAAAGAGATAAATTTGTTAGCAAACAAGAGAGCTGAAACACTTATCTTAAAACACAAAGTGACCTATGGCTCTTCAACACTTTCCTCAATGAAACAGGAACAACAGTGAAGTTCATTGAACTGCCGCTAGCTGAACTAGACAGCAAGATAGCTAACTTTATTTTCTGTTTGAAACGTCATGATGGTACTGACTATGAGCCAGGAACAGTCCGTGGGCTAGTGGCCAGCATAGATAGGCACTTAGTACATGTTAAGTACCCCCACTCAATCTTCAAAGGTCCTCAGACTTCTCTGAAACAAAACGCACTTTGATAGCAAAACAAAAACATTTTAAAAAATGGGTAAGGGGAACAGACTGCATAAAGCAGAAGAACTTACTGAAGAAGAAATAGATTTACTATACTCACCAGGCATCTTATCCACAGAAAACCCCACATCCCCGTTAAACTACCTTTTCTTCAACATAGGAGTTCATTGTGCCCTCCGTAGAAAAGAACACTATGACCTGAGATGGTCAGACATCCAAGAAGGAGCAGATGCTCAAGGCAATATCTACACAGAGTACAATGAGCATCAAACAAAAAGTCGACCTGGGGACAACCCCACACACATATGACCTGTAAAGTACAGAATATACCAAAATAAATAAAACCCACTCTGTGACACCATACAAGTATACAGCTGTATAAATCCCACAGGCCTGAACCAATGTTGTTACGGAAGCACCGCTCCACATCACCCCAATATAAATCATAAAGAAAATGGGCTGTGGTACAGAAATATGATGATAGGAATGAATAAACTTCGATCCATGATGAAGGAAATGAAACTTCAATCTGGTTTACCAGAATCAAAGCACATCACGAACCATTTCACCAGAAAGAAGAGTATCTAAAAGCTCATTGATGCCCATGTGCTGCTAACAGAAGTACAAGAAATCTCTGGCCACAGAAATCTGCAATCCATTAACAATTACTCTGTTTTATTAGAGTCTCAACAGAAAGAAATAAGTGATCTGCTCACCAAGCACAGCACAGATCAATAGCCATCTACGTCCACTGCCATTCCACAAATCCAAAATGAAAAACCTACGAATCTCTCAATAACTGAACTTGCAGCAACATCCTCGATGCAACCCTGTTTGGCATACACTGAGTCTTCAACAAGGGAGTAATGGTAAACATCTACCATGGACCACCACCGAAAAAATTCCACAGAGTGCACCAGATATCGTCCTCTGAATCAGATGACTGTAAGTATACAAGCCAGTTGCCACTCGCCTCACGCTCCTCTACTTTAATAGAAAAGCAATATTTAAAAATGCACAATAACCAGTAGAAGTGACAGAGCCACTTACATGAAAATGCACACCTTCCCTAAACACTAACCGTCTCTCTCCCTCTCCCTCTCTCTTTCTCTCTCTCATCTCCATAGGAACCAGCTGGATTTGGCACGCCTACCAAAGTAAAATACAGCCATGGTAACAATGATCTCAAACTGAAAAAAAAGCATGCAAAATCTTATGAAAAAAAGTCATTAACAGACTTTCTATGTTAAAAACAGCAAATTTCTACAGGAGACTTACTGAATAATTTCTTGTGTGTTTCAATCGTTTTTTTTTCCACGTTGTTAACGCTTCCTGTTTCCTTGATGAAACCATATCAATGCTACACTAATGTGTTTATCTTCTAAAATGAATAAAGATTTTCTTAATAGTTAACTAGTTACTGCTTAAAATGTTACAAAGTTTCCAGGAATAAATATTTTCTTACAAATACATCTAAGTTCATTTTCTTCATAATAGTGTGTTAAAAAAACAGAACCCAGCAATTACACATAAAAGCGCATGGGGTAGTGTGCATAATTGAGAAATTCTGTGCACCCTCTGTGGGGGATGCTCATATAAACCCCTTGGGCATCACCTTCGGGGTTTATGTAGCATCCCACACCTTGGGTGCACATAATTTCTCATTATGCACACCACCCCATGTAATATTGTATATTTTTTGTGCTACCAGACCAAAGTGAAAATTCTTCATATGGCATGGGGAAGGAAATAAGTTGTGTTTAAGGATTCTGAACTGTACTTTGAACACAATTTTGCCCAGGCAACACTCGAAAAATGTAAAAGGGGGCCACTGGTCACAAAGGAGCTTCATGCCAAATACATGCCATCTCAAAGTGAATACCAAGCCTGCTTGCAAGTTTTCTCAAATTCTGTCTCGAAAGTGCATGACTCACTTCAAAATGTTGTGCCCTTTTTGATGAAATGGAGCATTCAAACTAAGAAACCCTCAAACATTTCAGGTCTCAAGAACCGGACAGAGATGGCAACAAAAACAAGGGCATAGGGTGCACCTCTCTCTCCATCAAATAAATCACTCTGAGAAAAACATAAATTTAAGCACAACAAGGTTGTAGCTCCCCCAGCAAACAGACATATAGATTGAGAAGAAGAGTAGTCTATGCTCCGACAACCTGACTTTGCTTTTTGAGTTACTCATATTCTGCTCTCTAGATAATGTTCTGAATTGGTGGTTCCCATCCTAAGATGGCTCATTGCAATGTTTCTCTGCTAACAGTGACACAGTGAGGATTCAAGTAAGACTAAAGACTAAGGCAAGGCTTCCCAGTTGGGCTTTTGTTCTATTTGTTTTTGGAGGATTTTGCCTTCTTTATTCTTTTCTTTTGCCTGCTGTGGAGATAGTTGGGGATTTTCTGGGGGTGGGTCTCAGGGTGGGGGGCCTGGCAACCTCTTCTATGTTTTAAAATATTTTTCCAGACACTCTCCAACTTTGCAAGCCCCTAATTATTTCTCTTCCACATGAGACAATATTACTAAATTGTGCTAAACAAATTATCAGGCATCCCACTTTTCCAGCCCCGCCACGTACAAACTGGCTGGATTGTACTATGTGCTGATGAAGGCATGGACCTCCTGCCCCACACCATTGTGTAAACATATGACACTTTCATCATTATCTTGATGAAAGCTGCTGCATATTGTGATGACTGTCAGAGAGGCCCAGGATCCCCCGAAATAAGGATATGAAGATGTGTTGCAATTTGCCAGACACAGGTGCTGGTGGAACTTACAGCTGCCTCCACCCCATCTGAAACTACAGCCCAATATCACCACAATGGGAAAAATACTAATTGGTTAGAATCATGCAATATCTAATGTATTGGGCAAGAGGTACATCATGCTGCCCCCATTCATGGTAACACAGATTGAAACAAGACTCCCAAAAGCTAAAGCAGTAGCATTTGCAAAGCAATCAAAAGGGGGGTGTGGGGTGTGGGGAAACGTTGGGGGGTGGAAGATACTTGGGCCACGATTATGGGGACAATTGTGGGGGCCACAGACCACTGTTTGGAGAGGATAAGTAAGAGTAGGAGGAAAAGGAGGCCACGATGGTTCAGTAAGGAAGTGGGGGCCAGCATCAGAGCTAAGAGGCGAGCATTCAGGCAGTAGAAAACTGCACAGAGTGAGCTAGACCATGTGGTACACCAGGATAAGCAAAGGGAAGCTGGGAGGGTGGTCAGATGGGCTAAAGCAAGAACAGAAGAGAATAAGGCCAAGGAGGTCAAGACCCTTTTAGGTATAAAAGTGAGTGGAGGAAGGTGGGACTGGGATACCTGGCCTGCAAGCTGAGACAGGGGAAAAGGTAGAGGGGTACCAGGAGAAGGCTGAATTACTGAACAGTTTCTTCAGCATAGTATTCACAAAGGAGGGGGGGGTGATGCTAGACTAGCAGAAAAGGAGGGGGTAGGGGTGGATGTGGGTCCATTCCAGGAAGAGGAGATTTTGAAAGAGCTTAAGGACCTGAGGGTGGACACGGCCATGGGGCCAGATGGGATTCACCCTAGGGTATTGAGCGAGCTGGGTGAGGTTCTAGTGCCTTCCCTGACCTATCTGCTCAATGAGTCCTTACGCATGGGGGTAGTCCTGAAGGACTGAAAGTGCATGGATGTGCTACCCCTACATAAGGAAGGGTGTAGGCAAGACTTGAGCAATTAGAGGCCAATGAGTCTGACATTGGTGGTAGGCAAACTCATGGAAAAATTGCTCAAGGACAGAATCACCAGCTACCTGGAGGGAAGCAGTCTTCTTGACCCAAAGCAGCATGGCTTTACCAAGGGCAGATCTTGTCAGACAAATCTGGCTGGGTTTTTTGACTGGGTCACTAGGGCAGTGGATCTGGGGAATCAGTGGACATAGCTTGCCTGGAATTCAGGAGGGTCTTTGATATGTTACCCGCACAGTAGGCTGGTGCACAAAATTGAATTCCTAGGGCTAGGGATGGTGGTTACAGCATGGGTGTGCAACTGGTTGCTGGGAAGAATGCAAAGGGGGTTAGTAAATGGGGTCCCCTCGAGTGAGTTGGGGGTCACTAGCAGCATGCCCCAAGGGTTGGTGCTGAGACCCCTGCTGTTCAACATCTATATTAGTGACATAGCGGAGGGGTTGGAGGGTAGAGTGAGCCTGTTTGCAGATGATGTCAAAATCTGTAATAGAGTGGACATACAGGATGGAGTGGGGAGGATGCAGAGGGACCTAGAGAAATTGGAGGAGTGGGCCAGGAAGTGGAAATTATGTCTCAGCATGGTAAAATGCAAAGTCATGCACCTGAGCAGAAGGAATGGGAGAATGGAATACAGACTGGGGGGGGGGGCAAGCCGCTAGTGGTTACCATGGAGGAGAGGGACCTGGGCATCATCATCTCTCATGACTTGAAGGTGGCCAGGCAGTGCGGCAGGGCAATGGCAAAAGCCAGTATAGTGTTGGGTTGTATTGGAAGGGGGGATCACCAACAGGAAGAAAGAGGTTCTGATTCCTATGTACACCCAGCTGGTCAGGCCTTATCTGGAATATGGGGTCCAGTTCTGGAGGCTTTACCAAAAAAAGGATGTGGAGAGGGTGGAGCAGGTACAGTGGAGGGCAACCAAGATGGTGAAGGGACTTAGTCACCTGCCTTGTGAGGAGAGGCTGCAAGTCCTAGACATGTACCCTCTGGAGCTGAGGAGGGAGAGAGGAAACATGATAGAGACTTTCAAGTAACTAAAAGGGATAAACAGTGACTACTGAGAAGCCTTTCCAATTGAAGAGGTGTCCCAGAAAAAGGGGTCATGATCTCCAACTAGAGGGGGGCAGGTTTAAGGGTAACATCAGGAAGAACTTCTTTACTGAGAGGGTGGTGGACACCTGGAATGGCCTGCCTAGGGAAGTGGTGGGTGAGAATTCAGTGGGGGGGGTCAAGAGGGCATGGGACAGACATAGTGGGCTGTTGAAAGGGGGGATCCGGGACAGGCCTGGGGGATGCTAGGCAAATGGACAGACTAGGTGGGCCTGGAGGTCCTTTTCTGCCATCACTTTCCTAAGTTCTTATGTCCTATGTTCCTATATGAAAATGAAAAGCATAGTTCCTTAGCATCAAAATACTCCTGACACAATCAAATTACTCATCAGTATATGATGTAGGGAGGTACTGGCTGTCACCCAACAGGAAAGAGACTTTGGGGCTATCATAACAGATGACCACAAAGCAGCAGGGCTGTGTGACAAAACAGTGGTCAGGGCTACTGAGATGCTGGGGTGCATAGGGATGGGCATATCTAACAGAAGGAGGGCGCTGCACCACCTCACCACCTGCTGATGAAACCCCACCTGGAGCTCAACGTCAAGCCACAGGCCCCCAAGAAAGGACACAGACAGGGTAGAGGTAGTCCAGAGGAGGGTAAAAAATGGTGATGAGCCACATGAGAAGCCCCATGAGGAGAGACAAAGGGATCCCAACATACCCACCCTAGAAGAGAGGAGAGTGAGAGGTGACATGACAGAAACCCACCAGTACCCCACAGGGATGAACAGGTTGCTGTAGGGCAGCTCTCCCCCAAATGAAAAGGAGCACCAGGACCAAGTGGAATGCAATAAAGTAGGGGGGACAAGAGAGATGGGAGAAAATATTTCTTCACTGAATGAGTGGTACACACATGGAACAGACTACCAACAGAAGTTGTGAAGCCACAAACAGTGTGGGGCTTGAAGCATGCATGGTAGAGATATAGGGGTATATTAGAAAACTGGCAGAGAGGAAGGTGGGTTGCTGAAAATCAGTTACAGTCTGCATAGCAGATTAGGCAGGGAACATCTGGGTAGACTGGGCAAGCCAAACAGTCCTTTCCTGCTGATAAATTCTATGCTTTTATAATTCTTTGGGCCTATGACTACTATTGTGGAGTGGCTATACCTTGTATCTGACATACTCCCCTCATCATGGGCCCCCTACACAGGATGCATTAAGAGGGGCATGCAGCCCCTATGCACCCGAACTCTCAGCCGCACAGACACAGACACGCCAGGGGCAGGTGAGGGGCATGCCGGAAGCATGCCAGCACTATACACTTTCATGAACATAATTAGTGCTGTGCACTGAGAGGCATAGGAGGGCAACTGTTACATCAGGGAGAACCCTGCCATGACCACTCTAAGTGCCCAGCCCCGTACACACAACCCACCAACTCCTGTCTGTATCCCACCCCCAAACATACATGGTGGTGCCTCCCCGGCCACCCATGGGGGCAATAGGCACCCACCCCCCCCACACACAGGTGATCCACACCCCGAGACCGTAGACTGCAGCCACCCACCCCACCTGCAGTGGTGCCTCGATACCAGATAGCAATGGCATTCTCCCCCACCACATACTGCTCCCAGTACTAGCAACTGTACTGTCCCCCTCTCCCTCACTGCACTATAGTGCCTAGCATGTATGGCAGGACCACCATCCCCCAATGCCCATTTGCAGACCTCCCACCACCACTGTGATGGACAGTGCCCCCTCAGTGATTGGCATCATCCCTCCTGTGGCACCGACACCCCCCTGTACTCTGTTCCCACCTGTCAGTGCAGTTGCCAGGAATGGCTGGCAGCACAGCCCTCCACAAACCTCTCCACCCACGGGCCATCCAACCACTGCTGGAAGCATGCTGCCTATTTATAGGGGAGTACTTCCTACAGCATGTGGACAGCCAGCAGCCAAGGAGGTGTGTGGAGGACTGTGCCACTGACCATTCCTGGCAACAGCACCAACAGGTGGGAGCAGGGGACAGGGGGTGTTGGTGCTTGGGGGGGGGTGCCCATAGGCCAGCAATGATGGAGTGGGTTGTATGGAAGCAGCCAGGGGAAGGACAGGTAGGTGTGTAGTACTAGGTAATGGCTCTGGCATGGCTGCACTGCGGTGGGGGGGTGGTGACCTGTGCCACACACCATGATGGGGTGTGAGGGGGGTTACTGTACTGTTCATGTGCCATGGCCTGACGTGTGTAATAACGTGGGGTGGGCTGGCACAGCGGCACCAGGCTCATGGCAGACCAGTGCTTTGGCAGGGTGGCGGGTGATTGGCAGACTCAGAGATGGGGCTCCATAGTGATGGGGTGGGGGTGCCCTGGCCATTCATTGATGGGGCTGCAGGGTGCTGGTGAGGGATATATGGTGGGGGCCAAGGTGCCCAGTGATGAGCAGCATGTGGGACATGGCAAATGTGGACACATGGGTCTGCATGCCTGCTGGGGATATTCAAGCACGCGGACCCACACCCTGATGCACAATGGATCCACTGTGGGAGCCATGCTGGGCATCCCATTGGATGCCCGACTGGGTCCATGACTCTGTCTCTGCTGCCTTGTGGAGTACTGTGCACCAGAGGGTAGTGCCATGGTCAGGTGGTGGCCGATGATGAATGCTGGTCATGCACACCTGTCTGCAGGTGTGGAGCTATGGGTGGGATACACACCTCTGGGTGTACTTCCCACCAGATGTGCAGTGGCCCCAATGTTATTTCCTGCTGAGCCACTGACTGCTTGCCTTCCTACAGCAGCTAATGTCATACTGCTAGCTCACCACTAGATGTCTGTCATGACTCAAACAGCATCATCTCAACAGAAATATTCAATCAATCAATTAATTTTATTTGTATACTGGAAGGTATGTGAGTAAAATGTCCATTTCACAAATGTTCAGTGGAAAAAAACAACAAAAGGAGTATAAAAACATAACAGAGTCAAAAGTTACAACATTGTGCAAGAAATCTAAGCTCAACAGAAAGTGGCAGAACAGTTTTACAGGCTGGACAGAGTATTAAGTTGTCATCATGTTTACATAGTAGACAAAGAGAGAAAATATGTATAGAAAAGCAGTAAATGAGTGGGGCAAATGCTCTAAAGTGCAGCATAAGGCAATAGTGCAGGTGTATCTGGGTTAGTAGCATTAGGGGAGTCTTCAGTCAAAGCAGGACTCAGGCAAGGAGAAATAGGTTGGGAGACTGCAGAAATGGGAGTTAGGGTAGGGCGAATTGGGGGGAGGAGGGTGCAGACAGAGATGTCAAGTGGGTGGAAACAGCGGAGTTGACAGTCAGTCATAGCATAGAGACTGACTGGAGCAACTGCAGTCGGCCGTACTGAGGATGTGAGCCTTAAGGGAGGAGTTTAGAGTTGATGGACCTTGAGGCCTCTATTATAGGGGCAGTTTGTTGTACGACTTTGTGCCCTTGAAGGAGACTGAGTTCTGAGCCTGCTTAGTCCAGTAAAAAGGGGTGGTAAAAACCATACTAGAGGCCCCTCTGGTTGATCAACCATGGGCTGTGAGCGGGAAAAGGGAGTTAATGCAGAACAGCAGAAATTTAAGGTAAATCTTGTGGAGGAAAAAGAGCATTTTTAGATTAAACCTCCCATCTAAGGTGGGTCAACTGAGGCTGGAGTGCAGGGTGCAGTGGTGAGTTTTCCAGGGGAGACCTGTGATGAAACAAGTTATGCTGTTGTACGTAGATCTTATTTTGAAGAAGAGGAGCAATTAGGTGGGAGGAAAAAAGACAATGGATCCATAGTCTAAAAGAAGCAGGAGGAGAGAACTGGCTAAGCGAAGTCTGGAAGTAGGAATCAGGAATTTTCTAATCCTGTAGAGAAGACCAAGCCTCATGTGGATCTTCTTAATTAGGTTGTTGATATGGACATTGTAGAAGGGTGAGGGACCAAGTGGAGACCAAGGTATATGAATTCTGATACCTGTTCAAAAGGTTACCAGAGTTGTTGAGTAGTGTGAGACTGGTACAGGGCTTTCCTGGGGCCTGAGAAGATCATGAACTTGGTCTTCTTGGAATTGAGGACTATGCCATTCCCAGAGAACCAGGAGTGAAACTTACTGAAATCAGACTGCAAATTGTGGAACATAGAGGCAGGGTTTTCATCACTGCAGAAGAGGGAAACATTGTCTGCGTAAGGAATAAGTTGAGGGGCAAGGCAGATAGTGAGAAGATTGTAAATGAAAAGTGAGAAAAGAAGAGGGCCCAGGATAGATCCCTAGGGGACCCCATGGATATTTAGCAGAGAGGTGACCCTTGATGGAGTTTTGATGGGATCTCTTGGAGAGGTAGCTTTTGATCCAACTGACTACATTGTCCAAAAAGTGTAGTCCTCTAAGGGTTTCAAGAAGGAGGGCATGGTCAACAAGGTCAAACGCCTTGTTCAGGTTCATAAATACAGACCCTGTGTACTGGCCTTTGTCATTGGCCTTAAGTATGTCGCTCGTGAACCTGACCAGGGCTGTTTTGGTGCTGTGACCAGATCTGAACCCATGCTGGGCACTAGAGAGTAATTGGTAGGATTCGAGGTAGGCAGTAAGTTGAGAGTGCATGACTTTCTCGATGATTTTTGAAAGGGGGGCGAGGAGGGAAATGGGGCAGTAGTTTTTGACCTAATTTCTGGACCCAGACTTGAATAATAGTTTGATGGTAGTGGTTATCCAGGAATTAGGGAAAATGCCAGAACAGAGAGAGTAGTTGAGTAGATTAGTGATGGGAACCACTAGGGCATTGATGGACAGTTTAAGGATTTTACAATCAATACCATCAGCCCCTTTCCAGGGTTTCGGGTTGTTCCTATGAATAAGCTCGATGGTGTCTGCAGGTTTTAGGACCATAAAGTAGAAACTGGAGAGGAACCTATCCATAGTGTTGGAGCAGCTGGGGTGAGAGGAGGGAAAAGTTGGCAAGGGGAGGAGGGGGTATGTTTGCATTTTTCAAGGTCGACAAAAAAAGAGTTAAAGATGTTTGCCACTTCAGTAGGGTCATTGGTTTGTCTACCACCATGGTGTAAAGTGATGGGATCGGAATTTTTGGTTTTGCTAAGAAGCAAGTTGAGGGTACTCCTCAGCTGATGGGTGCATGAGGAATCTCCATGGTGTTTATCATGCAGGTAGTCAGTCTTTGCTTTTCTTATGGCCGATTTGCACTTGTTACGAAAAGCCCTATAAAGGAAGAGCTGGAAAGGGTCATTGTGCTTTGAGTAACAGTCCCAGGCTTTGTCCCTCATTCTCATCATCTTGATAATATTGGGAGTAACCCATTCATTGATTTTACCCCTTGTTCTAATTTTTCTGAGTGAAGCATGTTTATCACAGATGCTGGCAAGGGTGCTGGAGAATTTCTATAGGATAGAGTCACAGTTGCCAGGACCTTCAGTGAATGATCAGTCAACTAGGCTGAGATTATGGGTAATTAATTCGATGTTATGCTCGGTCAACCTCCTGGTATAAATAAATTTAGGGGGATACTTGGGCAGTCAGTGATGCAGGTAGGGTGCAAGACTATTATCCAGTCTATAAGTGATTGAGTTCCAATTTTATAATTAGATCTAGTGGGGGATGTGATAAACTGGTGGAGACCTAAATTTGCAATACAGGATTTGGCAGAATCGGCTTGGCTGGAGACCCAGTTAATGTTAAAGTCCCCCAGTAGAATCCACTCCCTAGTGAGTGGGAGGACGTGTTGGAGGGCTAACAGTGACTCGAGGTCTGAGGGTGGGGTTCCTGGGGGGAGACAGGCAACGGTGATCGTAAGGGTTTTATTTGGACCTTGGAGGAGGTGGATGGAAAGGGTTTCAAGAAAGGAAAACTCTGAGCTGGGACTGTGTTCAGTGAAGGAGAATCTGTTTGACATGTAGAACATGCAACCCCCTCCTTTTTTTCTCAGTCTGTATTTTCTGACAACGGTGTAGCCACTGAGCTTGATCTCCCCATCAGAAATCTTGTGGGAGAGCCAGGTTTCGGAGGGGGCAATCACATCAAAGTCATGCATGGTTACCCAGCCTTGGAATTAATCCATTTTAGCTGGGAGATTCTGATTGTTTTGCACAAGCAACAACATGGCCAACACTATAATGACATTGGAAGGGGAAGTAGGGGTCAAATGTGTTACATGTCTTAAGTATACAATTATGTCAAAAACACATATTTGTAATGTGTGCACAAGTATTAAATGTAGGCAAAATGAAAAAATGTCTCAAGAAATTACACTGTTTAATTCTAGACTAAAGGCCTTAGAACTTAGCCAAAGTAAAATGACATTAAGAATGAAAGAATATTCCAAGGAACCAACAACTGACTCAGTACCTCCCAATCCTATCACAGCAATAAATAATAAGAAACAGCATGGTCTGGACATGGCCAGCCAATTAGATTATTCTGGTATTGAACATGCATCCTTATCAGTACCACTAACCCCTTCCCAGGATATAACTAAAACATCTAATAAACAAGCATTTGTCAATGCCGAATGTTGATTGCTTATATGTGCTGTTTATGTATTTGGAAGTGAAAGTACCATGCCTAAGAACTGTTAAGTGCCCCCCCAAGACATCCACTATGTCTTTCTATTCAGTATTCACACAATGGGGGGAGGGGCAAGGGCCACAGCAGTGCATCAGTTGCAAAGGCTATAGGCCGGTCAGCCTCATTTCAGTAGTGGAGAAGATCATGGAGACATTGGGTAAAGGAAGGGTAGACAGGCATATAGTAGTCATCGGAGCCCAGGACCATAGGCAACATGGATTCAAAGTGGGGAGGTCATGTCAGACAAATCTGGTTGATCTCTTTGACTGGGTGACAAAGGAAGTAAATGAAGGTGGGGCAGTGGACAATGCTTACCTTGATGTAAGCAAAGGCTTTGACACTGTACAACATAGAAGGGTGATAAATTAGCTGAGTAGGCTGGGCATGGGGGAAAGGGTGGTAAACTGGGTTAGAAACTGGGTAACAGACAGGAGGCAGAGAGTGGTGGTAAATGGGGTGTGGTCGGGGGAGAGGGGGTGACCAATGGTGTGCCACAGAGATTGGTCCTGGGGCCAGTCCTGTTCAGTGTCTTCATTAGTGACATTACAGAAGGGCTGAAGGGAAAGTTCTGCCTGTTTGCAGATGACACCAAGATCTGTAAGCCAGTGGATACCCCAGAGGGGTGGAGAAAATGAGAAGGGACCTGGGGAAGCTTGAGAAATGGTCTGAGGACTGGCAACTGAAGTTTAATTCACAAAAGTGCAAAATTATGCACCTTGGACACAGAAACCCTGTGGAAAGGTACAGGATGGGTGGAAGGGAGTTGCTGACAGTCACAAAGAAGGAAAGAGACCTGGGGGGTTGTTACTTCAGATGACCTGAAAATGTCAAAGTGGTGAGGCAGCTGGAAGGGCCAGTGACATGCTGGAGTGCATAGGCAGGGGTATCACCAGCATAAGGAGGTAGTGATGCCATTATATAAAACCATGGCCAGGCTTCACATGGAGCATTGAGTGCAGTTCTGGAGGTCGCAACTTCGTTAGGATATTAACAGGCTGGAGATGGTTCAGAGAAGGACGAATGAGATGGTACAGAGCTTGCAACACAAGACTTATGAGGAGAAATTAAGGGGCCTCAATATGTACTGAGTAGAAGAGAGGAGGAAAACAGGGGATAGGATAGAAACATTCAAGTACCTCAAGGGTATAAATATAACTACTGAGAAGCAGGAGACAGCTGCTATAGGCATATATGCCAGCTTCTGTGTGATATTCTTTTGTTCTTCTAAATCTGTAATCTCCAGTTTTTCAGTAACCACATGATCACACTGCCTTCTTTAGGCAGTTTTATGTTGGTTGATGCCTGGTGTCAGATGGCAGACAGAGGGCTCACCAGATTGTGTTGCCATTTCAACAGCTTCATAGAGTGTTCTTTTACTGGTAAGCATTTTGGAAAGCTGGTGAAAGTCTCACAATTTTTATTATGATTGTATCTCCTTATGTCTGTGCCCTTTGGTCCCCCCCCTCCACACACCCCAACAGTCATCAGTGGCCACAGCTGCAGCCTTCTTCTTACCAAGATGGTGGGTGAGAAACATACAAACATAGAATTTGACAGCACATAAGGACTGCTTGGCCCACCTAGTTTGTCCATTTCCCTACCTGATGAATAAGCTTCAGATTTTAGTTAAACAGCTTACTTCCTCCTACCCCCCAGTAGAACTGCCTTATGTCTGTCTGTGAGCAGCTGTCTTCAGAGTCTGTGAACTCTGACATCTTTCAGTGCCTCTTATTGGTCATCTTCCAACACAGGTGAGGCACTGCTTGCTGAAAAGTAACTCGGGACAAGCAGGTTTCAAAGTGGGGAAGAAATGGAGTGAGCAAGAAAGAAGTACTCATTCAGATGCAGCGTCGATTTTAAGATCAGCATACTGTTGTGGACACTGCAAATAGAACCCCAGCTCTTTAAGCAGCCTTATGAAGAGTAAGAGCTTCTCGAAGCAGTGGGGTTGTGTTTATCGTACTGTAAGTGGGCTGCATCTAATTCATCAATTTACTGTACCTTATATCTGGATGTATGGTAGGGCCAACTTTAAATAAACACTGCACCTGAATTGACACATGATGCCACAGAAACATAGAATTTGTCAGCAGAAAAGGACAGCTCAGCCCATCCAGTCTGCCCAAGTGTTCTCTACCTACTTGTTACTCCTGCCGGAATATGTTACTGCATGTCTTATTCTGCCTGCGTCCATCAGGACCTCCTTGTGAATCAGCTTGCTTAATGGAATTTTCCTGCAATGAACTTGAACCTACTCCACTTCCATAGCCCTATTGATCTCCATTGACTCCTCCTTCCTTTTTCTAATATACCCCTATGTTTATCCCATGCATGCTTCATGCCCCCTACCATTTTAGGTTCCACCACTTCTGGCAGTCTATTTAAGGCGTCTACCACCCTTTCAGTAAATAAATATTTCTTCACATCTATCCTGAATTACCCCCCCAGCTTCATTGTATATCTCTTGGTTTGGGGGCTCATCCTCATTTGAAGGAAACTCCCAACTGTACCCTCTTTACCCCAGTGAAGTACTTTGTAGGTCTTGATAACGTCACCTCCTCCCCTTCCCTCCTCTCTTCCAGACTGTAAATATTGAGATTCTTCAGCCTTTCCTTGTAGGGATTCCTGTGAAAATTCTGAACCATTTAGGTTGTCTTCCTCTGTAAAACCTCCACCTTATGTCCTTTCTGAAGTGTGGACTCTAAAATTGGACACAGCACTGCAGTTGGGGGTACACAACATCCCTCCTCCTCCTACTGGAGATGCCACTCCTTATGCACCCCAGAATCCAATTTGCCCTGCCCATAGCCTTGTGACACTGTACTGTTATCTTGAGGTCCTCTGATATAATAACCTCAAGGATCCTTTCGTGTCTAGTGAGGATCAGTACCTCCCCCCATCCTATACCTAGCATTGAGGTTCCTATGCCCTAGATACATGATTTTACACTTGTTGGCATTGAATCCCAAGTATGTAAGAAAATGGAATTTATGTGAATGAATTGCAGACTTTTAAGCAGCTTTTTGGGGAGTGTGTATGTGTTTGTGTGTGTGTTTGTAGGGGGCTCTGCTACTATAAGTATTTACTTTTGATTTGTTATAATGTGCAAACAAACTAACCCTGCTCCCCACTCTGTGTGCTGTTTCAGAGATAAAGAACCCAAATAGCATTGGGCCAAGCATTCAGCCCTGCGGCACCCCGCTTATCACTGCTCTGGGTGCCGAGAGCTACCCCACCACCACCACCCTCTGCACCCTCCCCTGTAACCAGTTCTCTATCCATTTAGTCAGACCACCTTCCACCCATACCCCTCCTTCTCCTCACTCTTCTCCTCCTTGGCCTGTGTCCCTCCTCCTGGTAGTCCGCACCCTTTCTTCTCCTTATTCTTACCGGGTAGTGGTGCCTTCTGTATTACACTCAGACCACTCTGCCTGCCCCATCTAGGGTTACTACAACTCTGCCTTTATCTATATCTAGGGCGGTGAGCTCATCAGGCTCCCCTGTCAGGACCTTTCTGCCAACCTCAGTCTTTTGACCCCCCCCATTTGTTAAAATCCACCTTAGTAGAGATATACCCCAGTAATCCTGGCTTTTTTATTTATTTTTACATATTTTCTCACAGGGCTACGGTCGGCTTGGTCATCCCAACCGCCCCCCCTTGCCCTGACCCCGACATCAGGCAGATCTGCTCACCTCCACGGATTGCCCCCATGCTGAGGTGGTGAGGAGCTTCCCAGGTCGACCCACCGGAGCAGGGTCCGGTTGAGGAGACGCCATTCGGGGATGAGCGGGGGGGGGTCAGAAGCTCATGTTGCCTGACCATAGCCCATTTTCCACTTTTCTCCCCTTTGTGGAGTGTGGATGTGCCATGATGCTTAGGCACAGAGTGCCAATGTCTGCCACACTCCACCACCCTTTACTACACTGCTGTAGTAGCATCCGCGGTTGTCACCAATGGCTGCTATAGAGCGGTGGGTCTCTGGATCCCAACCCAGGATAGGAAAGCGGTTCTATGGACACTTAATCCTATCCCTCCCTTGCCAAATCCTGGGGGCCCGGGCTTGCATCCGAACCTGAGTCACCAGCGTGGAGCAAGGTGTGGTGTCCAGCGCCTCGACCCTCAGTGCCAGTGGCATGGCAGCAATGCTGCCTTTAAAACTCCCCTTCCCTTCCTGCTCCAATGTACCCTGTCCCCCGTGTACAAGTCACTGTTCCCCCCAGACCCTACCCCAATTAGTCACTAACCCATAATGTTTTGTGTGGCACCAATCCCTTAGCCACTCAAACTCCTCAAGCCTACCCTTCCTCCCCATGCTTGCACATGGTACCGGCAGTACCTCCAAGAATGCCACCGACTTCCCTCCTCTCACACTGCCTGCCCAAGTACTCAGACCTCCCTCACTACTGCCACGGTGTCCCCACCAAGTCGACTTGTACCCACATGCAACAGTAAATGAGGTTTCTTCTTTCCTCCTGCTGCACGCTTGAGCAGTGCCTGCCCTGCCCTCCTGCAGTCAACCTTGGGACAGCTTCAACCCAAATATGGCTGTTCCTTTCCCCTTCTGCCCCATCTTACCCATTTAGAACTTGTGATGAGTACCCCTGCCCCTCACCCTCCCTTCTAATGCCCCTTCCAGCAGCCCAGTATTCGTTCTTCCCTGTCCCTTACCCCCACCAACTGCACCCTCTGTGACTTCTGTATCTGTACCTCCTACTTCTGCCTCACCTCTTTTCACTGCCTTATTCCTCCCATCCCCCTTGAACCCCTTCCCAGCCTGACTACTTCCTACTGGGTTTCCCATGTTGACCTCTCCTCCTCCTCTGCTGATTTCCAATCCCTCTCCTATCCCCACTGTTGTCAATTTAGAGCCCCCATTTCCATCTACCCTGATAGTGATGCCCCTCCCATCCTTCCCCCTTCCCATAGCCTTCTCTCCTTCAGTCACCACCCCTCCTTCCTTACTAGCCCCCTTCTACCATTTTGTCCTCGCTATCTCTTCCCCTACCTGTTGCCATCCCTCTCATGCCCCGCTTGTCCTCCCCCCTTCAGTATGTTCCTGCTCCCCCTCTCTGTCCGATAGCAGAGTTTTGAATCTATTCCTAGTCGATACCTGTCCTACATCTCTTCCCCCTATCAGGTTCCCCCTCCTACTTGTTCCTCTCCATGCCATCCCTAGTCCCTCCCTACCTGCAGTCATCTGCTCTCTCCCCAGTACTCCTAATGATCACTTCCTCCCCCATCAGGAGGCCCCCCGACCTCACCTCGGGCACATCCATCCTTCTCCTCTCTTTTCTGCTAGTGCCTCTGATACTGGGGTCAGTTTCAGTCCCTAGTTATTCTTCCTCTGTCCACCCTTTGCCATCCCCTATTTCCCCCTCAGGATGCCTCCCATATTCATCTGCCCCTTGTCAAGTGCCCCTGTCACTTAGACTCCTCCCTAACCTCTACAGTTCCTCCCTCAAACTAGCCAGTCATCTACAGATCACCACCCTTCCCCCATCCTCCAAGCCCAGTCCAAGATCATGGCAGACCCACACCCTATACACCCCTCCACCTTTCCAAAGATGCCACCCTATTGACATGTGGCAATTGCCTCATTTTGGCATCCATTTTATGTTACGGGCTCTTACTCCCAAGTTCTGTATCCTACTACAACTGTTAGGCCCCTATTTACTCAAACTCCTGCCCCCCCACAGTAGTCCCCCTACTGACCCCTTGCTGACCGGGGTAATTCAGTCTCAAATCTCATCTGTCAGATGCTATATTACTGTATCAATCCTAAAGCCTCCTTGTCCATTTTTCACCCCTCGGCTACCATACTTTTTGTTCTCGGCTTTCATATAGATTCACTTAGCCCAGTTAGAAATCCTATTGCACCCCAAGTATTACTCAGCTCAATTACAAAAATAAACAGAGGCTCAGATATTCAAAAGAGTTGAGCCATGCACAATAAGGTTGTGCCTGCACAAGTCCGAAATTGTGCCATTCTGCGATATTCAGCAGGAGGCAGTTGTGCCCCCGAAATCATGCTGAGCAACAGCACAATGATAATGAAGGCATCTGCAACTGAAGGGGGAGGAACCATGCATAAATGGCGCAGTGAGATATTCAATGACTTGTGCCATGTGCAATAGGGGAGCAAGCGGAAGTTGCGCCATAGCGGAAATGAGCCATGATAAAAAGGAGCAAGGGAGAGGCACAAGAACACTACAGGGAAGCCACATGAGTCAGAACCATAGGCAGACATACAGGGCAGGAGTGACAAACAGAGCAGGCCAGGAAAAGGGCACTTTGAACACCCAGGCACAGGGAAGGAGTGGGGAGCCACAGCTAGTGCAGAAGGGGGAAGTGCCACACAGCACAGAGGCCACCACAGGCAGGTGTTCCTGGTGTAGGGGAAGTAGCAGGGAGGACAGCAGGGAATACAGCAACAGCTGCCAGGGGGGGTGAACACAAGCCAGGGACATGGCCAGTGCCACCTTCCAGATGGAGGCCGTTATGAGGGGAGTGGCAAGGTGGGTGGCAGGGGGCATGTCCGTGGAAGGGCCCATCGGTGGTATGCCCCCAACAGGCAGTATCGAGTCCACACCAGCTTTGAGCTGTACACTAATACTGAGATTGTGGGCCAGTACCACCTGAACAGGACAATTCTGAGGTGACTCTGTGAGCTGTGCAGTGATGTGATGCAGACACCCACACGACGGAGCCATGCCCTGTCAGTGGAGACTAAGGTAACAGCCTGCATGTACTTGCTCACCACAGGTACCTTCCAGAGACCAACTAGGGACACCACAGGCATAACCCAGTCAGCCACGTCATGCCACCTCACCCAATTCCTCAGCGCACTGCTGCCACATGCTGCGGAGTACATCCATTTCCCCAGCACAGTGGCAGAGCGCACAGCAAACATACAGGAGTTCCACAGGGTAGCAAGTATGCCTGGCATGCTAGGGGCAATAGACTGCACCCACTGCACTTCTCAAAGGAAGTGGTAGTGAAGGTTCAAGAGAAAAAAGAAAGCATTCAGGAAGTACAAGGAATTACAGAAGGAGCAGGACAGAGAACTGTATCAGTTAAAGCAAAAGGAAGCTGGGAAGGCAGTCAGAACAGCAAAAGCCCAAACCTAGGAAAAAATAGCCAACTCAGTTAAGAAGGGGGATAAAACCTTTTATAGGTACATCAGGGAGTGAAGGAAGACCAAGGGAGGGTTAGTGAGGCTTAATAAAGGGGAAGGAAGGTGGGCAGAGGGTGACTGTGAAAAGGCAGAGATACTAAACAAATATTTTTGCTCAGTATTTACAAAGGAAGAGGGGGAGGTACCTAAAACAAACAGTAGAAACACTCTGGATGCAGAAGTTGATACCAGCCCATTTACAGAAGAAAGGGTTCTGAAAGAACTCTTTAAACTGAAGGTGGACAAAGCAATGGGGCCTGATGGAATTCATCCCAGAATTCTAAAAGAACTAAGGGTAGAACTAGTGAAACCACTGACTACCCTCTTTAACAAATCATGGGAGGATGAGGTGGTACCCAAGGACTGGAGGAGGGCAGATGTGATTCCCCTTCACAAAAATGGGAGCAAGGCAGAAGCAGGAAACTACAGACCTGTTAGTTTAACCTCAGTGGTAGGGAAAATGATGGAATCACTTCTGAAGGAAGAATTGTTGAGTATCTAGAAGCCAGAGGGCACAGGACCCAAGGCAGCATGGATTCACAGTGGAAGGTCATGCCAGACAAATCTGATAGATTTCTTTGCTGGGTGACCAAAGTAGTAGATCAGGGAGGGGCTGTGGACATGGCCTATTCTAGACTTTAGCAAGGCATTTGACACAGTCCCACACAAAGATTAATATATAAGTTAAGCCAGCCTGGGAGTGGGTCCCAAGATGACAGCCTGGGTAAAGAATTGGCTGGAGAATAGGACACAGAGGTAATAGTAAATGGAGTCCACTCTGAAGAAGGGGTTACTAGTGGGTACCATGAGGTTCAGTATTAGGACGGTCCTCTTCAATGTCTTTATAAGCAAATTGCAGAGGACTGGAAGAAAGATGTCTCTTTGCAGATGACACAAAGATCTGCAACAGAGTTGATGCACAAGGTGGGGTGGAAAGGATGAGAAGGGACTTGGCAAGGTTAGAGGAATGGTCAAATGTATGGCAGCTTAGATTCAACGCTAAGAAGTGCAAGGTAATGCACCTGGAAACAAAACCAGGGAAGAGTACACAATGGGTGGTGAGATACTAACAACAACAAAAATGGAAAGGGACCTGGGGTAGTCATATCAGATGACCTAAAGGTGAGTGAAGAGGGGGACAGCGATAGGGGCGATGAGGATGCCGGTGACGATGGTGATGGGCAGCCCCCCCATGGCCAATGGGTCCCCCGACTGATCCGGCTGGCACAGCTGCACCGGGACACCATCATGGAGGAGCACTTCAGCCAACCCAGGTAAGTCATGGGGCCATGTGCAACCATCAGTGGCTAAGGCACAACCCACAAACATGCATGGACACACACCAAGGGTGCATGCTGTCAAGGGAAGTGGCAGGGCACAGAAGCACACACACAACCATGGATGGGTGAGGATTAACATGCCACACAGACGGACACACACACACGCACACACAAAACTCACCAAATGTGCACAGAGGGCAGGAGGCACACCGACCCAGAACGCCAACCCTAGCAACACACATGTCCACAGGCCACCACGCCCACTGCCTGTCCATGTGCGTGTGTCAGATGCTGAGCACCATTGCACATTGGTGTACAGCGCAATACAGGCATCATCAAGCACATGCAACTGTGGACAGCAGCTGGGAGGGTGTACAGGTGGACTATGTGTCTGCGTGCAGGGCCGTGTACCCACCCATGCACTACCCACTGAAACACACAATGCACACAGGGCAGCACCATACAGTAGCCACGCTGGGAGACAGGTCAGTCACGTGACACAGTGGCCTGGCCACCACGGGTGCGTGGGTGGCCCCGCTGAGACCCGCCAGCACTGACTGACTGACCACTGGCCTCATGGGGTGGCACCGATGGTCCCCCAAGGGTTCCACTGCATGAACGCGACTGTGCTTGCGCAGGGGTCTGCAGCACACTGAACATGCCTGCGCCAGGAGTGCTCGGGATGCCCACAGTTGAACCTGGTGTCAACAGGGTGGGAGTCGCACGATGCCGGGAACGAGGGGTGGATAGTGCACTGCGTGGTGTGCGCGATGCATGGGCACCTGACTGTGTTCCCATTGTGGCCATGACAGCAGTGAATGCCCATGCATGCCTGTCAATGGCAGCGGTCACATCATCCCGCAAACGGTCCATCTCTGCCAGGATCAGAGCGGTGTCCCTGCTGCAATGCTCCTCTGCCTGCTCCAGAGCCACATGCAGTGCATCCACGGACGTCGCAAGCCACATCTGCTGCTGGACTGATGCTTGCAGTAGGGATGTGTGCTCGTCCAAGAGGTCATCTGCCTCCTCAGCATCCTGTCCCTCAGGGTGTGCACATCCCCGATGATCAGCACCCCTTGAGGGTGGGTGCTGTGCACCAGGACCAGGTCTGGGCATGTCCACAGGTGGTGCACAGATGCCGCTGCTGAACCCTGTACCCCCAAGCCCATTGGCTGACTGCTGATGCTGCCCCTCCAGCTGCCGCACCCCAGGGCTCAGTGTAGCCTCCGCAGTGGCTGCAACAGTCCCACTGTCCTGAACAGACACTAGTGCTGCCCCACTGGTGCTGACAGGCACAGGCTGGGACTGTGCTGACATGCAGACCTCTACGGCAGCACCACCCACAGCCATGGGTGCAAATTGTCCTGCTGTGTGACCATCCCGTGGCACACACGTGTCACTGCCCATGATGGTAGCGTCATCATCACTGGTGATGTACTCTGCACCAGCCACAGTCACAGCATGCTGGCATCCATGGATGCCAGCATGCTGGGACACAGGCAGGGCTTCCTCCACACCTGTTACAACGACATCAGTGTGGACAGCCAGGCGGCCAAACTGTCGCAATGCTCCACGTATACCTGAGGAGGTGGATGGACCCTCCTCCAACTCCAGCTGACTGTCCTCAGTGGACAGACCCACCACCACTGACCCATGCAGACGCTCAGGATCTGTAAGGGAAAGCAAAGTCGCGTTACTGCATGTGACCTACCCTGCCCCCCCATAGACAGACCATGACTTACCATGCAGTGATGGGCCACCACCCGTCTGGAAGCCACCACCCGGAACACCCTCAATGGCACTGCCTGCATGCTTCCAGCAAGCCTCTCCTCCTGTGGGGTCAGCTGTACCACCTCCAGCTGTCACCCACCTGTCGCATCACATGCTGCCCTGATGGCAGCCACCTTCTCCTTTATCCTCCTCCTGTCCGTGCCCATCTTTTTCTTACACTTCTGCATGGAGCGCTGGTGGCTGCCATGCAGGTTCACACCACGTGCCACCTCCTCCAATGCAGCAGCACAGGCCTGATGTGTTCTCCGCCGTCCACTGAGAAGTGGCTCCTGATCCAGGTAGACCTTGAACAGGGCCTCGGTTTCAGCCTTTGTAAAGTTAGGCCTCCTCCTCCTCCCACCACTGTGTTCCTCCTCTCCAACAACCTACTCGGTTATCATGTAGCCTGTAAGAATGACAGTTATTACCTGTGACTGTGCAGTCCCATGCATGTCCCTAAATTCACAGTCCACACTCCCAAACAGCATGCAACTCACCAATAGACTGCAGTAACCGACTATGGCCACTGCAGCACAATGTCGCACTTTTATAGCGCAACCCATGCAAATGAGGTGAGGAGCAACTTTAAGTAGATGCAAATTGCAGTGCTGCACCATTGAATGGCTGATTAGATGATTTGCATATGATGGCTGAATGACGAGTTGCTCCCTCATTGCAGTGAATGGCTGATGCTGCAATGACGAGGTGGCCCCTGATTGCAGCGGCTGAAACATTTCAAGGTTATGGCACGCTGGCTGAACTAGTGTCAGCAGCAGCGTGCCACCCCATTGGGGAAAACAGGCCAAGCCTCAAAAGGCAGTGGAAGCATTGGCCACAACAGTGCCGTGCCACCACCATCTGCTTCGGCAGCAAGCTGCCACAATATGTTTCTTTCACATTCTCGCAATCAGCATAAAAGGGATGAGAGAGGAGGAAATAACAGTCAACTCAGAAGAGGAATGGTATTTGATTCAAGCATCAAAAGTGGCCAGAAGGAGCCACTGAGCAGATGCTTTCTCTCTAACAACACAAAATATGTTTGATCCAATGAGAATAGAACCAGATAAACAAATTGAAAAACCATCAATTCCTCTAGAACCACTTGTTCTGATTACAAATCTTGGGGCTATTTGGAAGAATCAAGTAGTGACCTCGGATCTTGTGTCTGTACAACTATGCCATGGCAACATGCTTAAGAAATCAGAGCATAGGAAAACAATAGATTCAACTCAGATAGAACCAACAAGCACTACTGACTTTGTAATTGATGTAATTTCAGATACAACATTGAATGAAAGGGTTCCACTTACAAATCAACACTATAGCAATATTAATGTAACTTAGGCAGAAACTCCCATGATAAGTGAAACTATTAGTATATCAGACACAAAAGAAATATACGTTCTTGGTGATTTCATAGTGAAACACCTTGGTCGTGTAATATGTAACCTGGACAAGGCAAATAGGATGGTATCCTGCTTCAGTGGAGCAAGAGTTTCTGGTATAACACTTATGTTAAATTCCATGCTACGCAATTCTGGCTTCTCACCACCGGTTATAATACACGCAGGAGCTAACAATTTATTATATGATTCTGTTTCTAAAACAAAGAAAGAATTTGTCTTTCTTACAAATAAGCTAGTTGAAATGGGTTATAATATTGCTTGCTCAGAGATTTTACCAATCCCTAGAGCTACAGAGTATGTGTGTACAAAAATAAAGCATATAAACCAATGGCTATGCAAGTGGTGCCTAAGGCAAGACTTATAGGGACACTGTCAACCCCCTTAGGCCTCAAAGTGTCCCTAGTTTACAAATCATATTTTATATTTTATGATTGTTCACATTCTATAGAGACTGCTGATGCAGCTGGTAGTTTGATTCAGATTCCTCTTTTCTTTTAAAAAGTGAAAAACTGACTGCCCACCATATTGGTGTTACCACACCAAAACATGTTTGTTTATATTTCTTGACCAGCTCGCATTGCATCTTTCCTGGACTCAGGAACACACCCAACACAATCTGGCCACTCATTATGCAGTGGGAGTAGAGGAGACTGTTATTTCATGAGTGGCTACACTGTTTGAGGGTGTTTCTAATGTTCAGGAAGTGTGCACTAAGAGTAGTCAGTGATATGAAGCAAAACAAAGCTGGGCATAGCTATATATTACTATGTATTTTGGTTCTAATGAGCAAAGAGGCAGATAAAACAATTATCAGCACCAATGAATTTTAGAGGAAGCAAGCAATCATAAAAAGGGTGGGGTTTTACCTAAAAATAATATGATGCAAAAAAGATTGACAGTATCCCTTTAAAATGCATTATGCAATGGGAGGAGCTTGAGAACCACAATGAATTATTTTGCTGGAACGGACAGCACCCAAGTAGGAGAGGCAGTGCCCTGCTTGGCAAACAGTTGCTGGCAACAATAAGTAACTTTTTAAATTGAATAAACAGGGGGGAGGAGCTTAAAACTCCAGCTTCTCTACAGCCAGAAGAAAATGTAAGTATGTACAAAGACAAAAATAGTAACAGAACTAATAAACAAAAAGATGCAAAGAACAACACCCAACATTTAAAACCAAAGAATAAGAAAAGTAATAAACTTACACTATTATTAGTTAATGCTCATCTCTAGCACAACAAAGTTGAAGAATTGCAGCATATTCAGACCCAATATGCTGTTTTGACATATGTGGAGTAACAGAAACATGGCATAAAGAAGGGGAGTGGTGCACAGGTATACCAGGGTATAGTAACATTGCCAAGCCCCGGAAGACTAAAAGAGGTGGCAGAGTTGCTTTATATTGTGCGGAACATCTGATGGCAAGAACAAGAACATTACAATAATGGACAGTGAATTAATATGGGCTAAAATTTATACACAATACAAACCTATAACAATTGGCTTGGGTTATAGATAACCAAGTCTTGACACAGTCCAGAACAATAAATTCATAACTGAGATAGAAAACATGGAAATCAATGGAAATTACACACTTATGGGAGACTTCAACGTCACTGAAATTAATTGGGACACTATGGAAGTTTCAGGAACTATCGAAAGGAAGTTCAAAACAATTATTCAAAATGACTTAGTTCAACTAATAAAAGAAGCTACAAGAGGGAAGAATATTTTAGATCTAATTTTTATTAACTTTGATGAAGGTACATCCACACCTTAAATTCTGAACCCTCTTGGTGATAGTTACCATGACATTGTACTTTTAAATACAAAAATTTCTCACATCAACCACTTACAAGGAAAAACACATTTTAGAGATTTCTACAAAGCTAACTACTGCAACATTAAAATATATGTACAGTTATGGAATTGGGAACTAGAGTTAGGAAATCTAAAGATGAACAAAATCTGGAATAGGTTAAGTAACACAATTAATTACAGTATTAACCACTGGGTACTAGAATGAACCAAATTATAGCAATAATCATTGAGTTCCACTATGGTGGAACAGTAAAATTTAAAGACGTATAAGTAAAAAGAAAAAAACTTTATAACACTTTTAAAAAAACAAAAACTACCAATGATAATGTAAGACAATAAAAAAAAATTGCAGGAAAAGCTAAGCATCTTAGAAAAAGAGCAACGCAAAATCTGGAACTAAAGATAGCAACATCCATTAAGAACAACAAGAAACAGATTTATAATTATGTGGGAAACGCGTGGAAATAAAACAGGAGTTGGTCCCGTTCAAACAACATATGGTATTGATGCCTGAAAATAGGCAGGATTTGTCTAGTGCACTTACCCGGTCAACAAAAACTAAAATAAAAAAAAAGATACTGACTAAACAAAAATGGCTATAGAGCTTAACAAATAGTTTCTCAATGTTTATAAGAATACAGAAAGTATAAGTCCATCAAGAATGATATGACCACTGATTTAATCCCATTCTTACCAGCAGATGTAGTTAATATTATTAAGTCAACAAAACCAAATGGAGCACCTGGATCTGATAGTATGCCACCAAAATTTCTAAAAGAATTATCAGCTGAGCTATCAGGGCCACTGTTGATGTTATTTAATGCTTCATTGAAAGAAGGGTAGACTCTAACCGAATGGGAAGTGGTGCTAGTGACACCAATACATAAAGGTGGAAGTAAGGGTGTGGTCCAAAATTATAGGCATATAAATCTGACCTCTGTGATAGGGAAACTATTAGAAAAACTAATACAGCAGCTCATGACATCTCACTTGTTGGATCTTGGACATCTGGATGCTACACAACATGTTTTTTCCCCAGGAAGGTCCTGCTTAACAAATCAACTTCAATTCTTTGAATCCATAAGCGTAGCTTTAGACAAGGATTTACCAGTCAACATAGTTTTCCTTGATTATGCCAAAGCCTTTGATACTGTGTCCCATAAGGTCTTAACAGGACATTTAATTAAAATAAACCTACACCTGAATATAATCAACTGGTTAATATCATGGTTAAATAATAGGCAATAAAGTGTGGCAGTCTGAGGGCACTTGTCTACTTCAGGGCTTGTGATAAGTGACTTCTCCCAGGGATCAATCTTGGGACCCACCTTATTTAATATATTAGTGGCACCCATGCAGACTCCCAAGAGTACGTGGCTCAGCAAGTATGCTGATGACTGTAAAGTAGGGGGAATAATAAACAATCTGCAAGCAGCTCACAAATTCCAAGGAATACTATTACTTTTGCAGTCCTGGGCCACCAAAAATAAAATGTTTTTTAATGAAAGCAAATGTTTGTGATGCATTTAGGACACAATAATCTTGGTTATCCATACAAACTAAATAATATAGTTTTACAACCAACAGCTAGTGAAAAAGATTTAGGGGTAACTGTATCACATAACCTAACATTTGAAGACCACACTAAGAACACTGTTAAGAAATGTCACAGTATTTTAGGTTGCATACTCAGAAACATCAAAAGCAGGGAGCCAGCGGTGGTGATTCCCCTTTATACCAGCCTGGTAATACCACAGTTGGAGTACTGCCCCCTTTCTGTGCACTGCAAATGATTGGAGGTGAAAAGCTGATCAAGGGAGTACAGAGAAAGGTGATGAGGAAGGTCATAAATATGTTAGAATTAAACTATACAGACAGATTACACAAGCTAAAGCTTTGCTCTATGGACTATAGATGCTTAAGGGGGAACTTATGCCTTATAAGGCAATGCACAATGATGTTATCATGGAGACAATAGGCTTGGTTAAGCATAGCAATAATAATAATACTCGGTCGCACAAATTCAAAATAAAAGGGGATACAAACAAAACTAATAAAGGAAATCATTGTTTCACTCAAAGGATAATCAATGCATGGACTAGCTTACCAATAGATGTAGTGGAGAGTGATACCATATTTACTTTTAAACATACAGTAGGTTAGATAAACACATGGGTATGCAGAAATTCTCTTTCCACCATTGATATTTAGTGGAGAGTTCACAATAGGCTCCTGGTCTTTTGAACTCATAATATACTATGATTCTATGACTCTATGTTTAGATGTATTAAACTGATATTTTTCTGTTTATTAAGGAGGGGCTGCTGGGTGGGGGTGCAGGGGTTACTTGGGCCAGGGTTGGGATGGATTGTTCCTGAGAGGAGTAGGAGTAGGATGAGGGTCCTGAAGCATGTCAAGATGAGAGGTCGTGACTTACATTTCTTAGATCTAAAACATTTGAAAATAGAGATGGGTGCATGCTTGGAGAGACACCAAGGTCTGGAGAGGGAAGGGAGGAGGGTGAGGGAAGAAAAGGGTTTATTAGGGGTGGGTTGAAAAGGGGAGGCGGGGGTGGTCAGAAGGTAGGAGAGGTCATGAGCTGCATTCCAGAGGCATCCAGAAACTGAAACTGAAGCTGCCCTCTGCATTCCAGAAGCACCCAGAAACTGAAACTGAAACTACCTTGATCGGGCACTGCTGCCAGGGACCCACGGCTCCTCACCCCATCCTAAGGAATCTTCCCGATGGCCCTCCCAATTACTGCTGGTGCGGCTCTGCATTCCAGAGGCACCCAGGTATGGCTCACCATTGTGACATTCCCTGAAAATTTGGTGCCTCTTCTAGCTATTACTGAATTGGCTGTGTTGTCAGCAAAGCGGCTCTGATTGGACTGTTTTACTATCTGGCTCTCTGCGGCCAGTTCTCATTGCTTCCACCTTGCTGTCTAACTGCCCTGCCTAGCATTGCTTGAAAAACTATTTTTTTTTACTGATTTAAGCAAGGTTACTGTACTGAACTCTGCTTATATCTATTCATTGCTGTTTTTAATTCTTAATATTTTGAATTGAATTTTGTGCTGCATTAGTTTGCGTGTTCTAACGCTAGTCCTCCCACCCTATCTCCTCCACTGCTGTCTCTCTTTCACTCTCACCCCTGCTCTTGACTCTCAAAGCTAACTTTCTCCATCTTCCTCACCACGCATCTCTCACCTCTCCTCTACCACTAAACGCTGCCTCACTGCCATTGCTGTCCATCTTGTCTTTTTCATTTCCCCACAATCTAGTGTGCTCCTGCCCCCCTTTGCCATCCTTACTCTTCTCTAATTCCTTAATTGCTTCTTTTGTCCTCCTTCTTTTCCCCCTCCCCCCCACTGATGGTCTGCCACCAGCCCTCTCTGCCACTACCCCTGCATCTCTATTTATTTAATCTTATCCCATTCCCTTCCTCTCTCTGCAGAAACTGAAACTTCCCTGATCGGGTGCTGCCACCAGGAACTCAGAGCTCCTCATCCCAGCTGCTGCAAGGAATCTCCCCAATGACCCTTCTGACTGTGGCCAGCGTGGCTCTGCACTGTTGGGTCCCCACCCGGCCAACTCAGGCATTTACTTGTATAGCTGCTGGTGACCACGTGAGTAGAAGCTAAAAACAACCATCTCCTTACTTTTCATTAGCCAGTTCTGCTCGGCTATCACCAGAGGGCATTTTAAACTGCTGTACCTTACTCTTACTCCTCACTCCCTCTTCCTACACCTAACTTCTATTCCCTATCAGCAACCACCTCAGGATGTTTTTTAGTGCTCCGCCTGCCTATTGCTCCTCACTCTCTCCTTCCTTCAAGTCCCTCTCAGCTACCTCCTCAGGACACATTTTAGTGCTCCACCTGCCTCTTGCTACTCACTCCCTTCTCACTTCTATTCCCTCAGTCTTCCCATTATCATTCTCAGTGGTCCCCACCCCATCGTCCTCAAGACTTTTCTTGCTCTGCCCCTGCTACTTGTAACTTCCTCACCACTCTCCCTGTCATATACCCTTGACAATTCCCCCATAAATCCCCCCTTCTGATTGTTTTATCTCTAACCATGATGCCACTAATGTTCCACTCAGAGTTTTATGTTGCACCCTAATTTGCCATTTCAACTTACCCTAAATTTTTCCTGGCACCCTTCCTGCCTGATCCTTGATTTCCATCGGTATGACAATGGCAGCATTGTGCCTCCCTCCCAGTCTATTCATCCTGGCTGGAATGATTGAGCTTAGCAGGCAGCCAGGTGTACAGCAGTCTCTGCCTTCATTTCTCCTCCCTATAAACAACATCCACGAGGCTTATGGCACAGGTACTTGTACCAGCTGTCTCCTTACAGTACCAAAACCATCAAAACTCTCCAACAAAATCTCTAATCCCACAATTGACAGGTTGTACCCTGGGGATCCCTCATGGAACCCCCACCTCTTGTCCTTCTCTTACTATTCAACTGCTCAGCGGGTACCCACCAAATGCTCCTTGCATATATTTGAGCATGCCATTGTCTGCAAGTGACTGAAGGAATATCTCATGAGACTCATTCTGCTGCTTCTGCTGATTTATGGCAATATTCCTCCCAATCCTGGCCCTCCTCTACAACCACCCTATGCAGTAACAAAACAAGGTGTGATTTCACTGGCTGCCATCAACAAATGTAGCTTGCTGGCTTAACTGGACAACCTATAATGAAGCCCACCCAAATGAAGCCCAACTCTGCAGAATTCTGCAGTAGAGTTACTGCAGCAAACAATACAGTTTCAATGGGAGTTAATCCCTTTTGTCATGCAGGAAACCTGTGACACTGCGCTTCATCCTGGCATGCTTCACTGTACATGTCTTGGTCGTCCAGCATAACCCAGACATTCTCTTGCTTGTAGAGATGTGGCTTCACCCAAAATAATGAATGCCTCCATTACCCTCCCAGAATTCACAGTCTTCAGGCATGAAAGGCTTACTAAGTGAGGGGGCAACTGTGCGATATATGTAAAGAATACCATCATGTTGCACGTGTTACCCGTTCCAAACTTAAAAAGCAATATACTGGTGCTACCTATCAAGGTCCTACTTGGCGCAAGATAACAAATCTTTCACTGTGGCATTGATATACATCCCACCAAAGCACAGTGTCTCTGGGCTAATCTCAGTCCTGGCTGGTATTTGACACTTTCACTGCAAGTCTGAAACCATCTTGATGGGTGATTTCAATGCAGACTGGTTGTCCCCTGGTGCAGGAAGTCACAAGGGTGCTATCACAGCTGGAAACTTCACAGAACTAGTTAATTCCTCTGCCCAAACAAATTTCAGAACAGGGCCAGCACCTTACTGGACTGGGTTTTCTCCAACCAACCTAAATGAATAACCAATGTAACTGTCCTTCCAGACACTATCAGTGACCATTACCCGATCATGTGCAGTTGGTCCAACAAGTTCTCTAAACCTCCTGCTTGAACAATCACATGCAGGACCCTACTCCATGGGCACCTTGAACCACTCAAATAGCAGTTATGTAACCTTGACTGTTCCCCACTTGATGATACTGATGGCATAAACACAGCACTTGCCTATTTCATCCACCAATTCAATGCCACCTGTGACCTCCATACCCCACTCAAAACACATAAAGTTAAAGATATCTGCAACCCCTGGATTACTCCGGACCTGCTGGACCTCATGAATCTTACAAATCAGTGTTCATGGAAAACAGGAAGGCAAGGGGACATACAGAAATACAAGAGAGCCAGGAATGACTGTACATGAATGACCTGTGACCTAAAGAACCAGTTTTAAAAGGATGAGCTCACCAACTCATGGAAAGACGGTAGGAAGTTCTGGCAAAACATTAAAGAAGTGACAGGCAAGGACCCTAAGCAACCCCCAACTATGCTTAATATTGAGGGAACGCCAACCCTCGACCCTGTAACCATTGCCAACACTTTTAATACACCCTTTACTGATCTTAGTGGCATCCTACCCCCTGATTTTTTCGAAGAGCCCTCCTCTTCAGAGAAGGTCAATGATGGGAACCAATCTCACCTGTTCCTCCCCTTCTACTTTAAAACAATTACTGTCAGTGAAGCCAGGAAATACTTCCTGAAGGTCCTAGGAAAATCCAGGTTCAGTGGGGATTTTCTGGACCTGAAATTTCTTGCCCTAACCCTGCAGGAAATGTTATCTCAACTAACCAAAAGTATTAATCTTTCACTAAGGCTATCCCAATTTCCCAATAAATGGAAATCCATGCTAGTGACCCCTGTTCACAAAAGTGATGATATGGTGCACCACGGGAACTACAGGCCAATCTCCATCCTACCTCCTCCCCCTCCCCTCTCAAATGCCCTAGAACGTGTTGTTGCAGACCAACTTGTTGACTACCTTGAAAAATACCAGCTGCAATATCCCCAACAACATGGATTCAGAAGGGGGCACAGCATCACTAGAGCACTCACCGAACTCACAGCCTTCATTCATGAGTCACTCGACCAATGCAATCTAGTCAGTGCAGCATTTTTAGATCTCTCCAAGGCATTTGATTAGTGAACCATGCTCTTCTGCTTGCCCAATTATCAAATATAGAACTGTCCAATGACACCTTATACTGATTCAAAAATTACCTCTCAGACCGCTCTCAACAGGTAAGGATCAAGAACCACCTCTCTGATAGGCATGCAGTCCTATCAGGTGTTCCTCAAGGGTCCATTCTGGGTCCCCTTCTGTTCAGCATCTTCATGAACAGACTGCCTAGCTCCTGTCATGACCTTTATTGCTATACACTGCTGATGCAGTAATTTTCACTCGCAACCACGATTCCAAGCTCTTTGAGAAACAACTTCAGCTAAGCTTTGCGCATTCAGAAGATTGGTTCTACAGACACAAACTAATACTTAACCACAAAAAGACCATGGTTAAGCTCTCCAGTGGTCAACATAGCAAATTCAGATTGCATCCTCTACCAATCTGCAACTCTGCTGGCATCCCTCTGAAACAAGTTTAACACTTTAAATATCTTGGTATTACCCTGGACAGCACCCTCTCCTTTTCCCATCATATTGAACATGTTACCAAGGCAGTCAGCATTCACATTGGGCTTCTGCACTGGCACAAATGGAGTCTGACTATGGATGCACTAAAAATTGCAATCCATAGCTCTGTCATATCTATAATAGATTAATGGCAAAAAACTCTGTTTAATGCATCAGTTAGGGTTGTTCCACAGTGACAAAAGTGAGGAAACTCGCTGTTAGGGTTCAAAACCCTAACTCCGAATTCACCTCCCCCAGCACCACACACACACAGACACACACACACATTCAAGTATGGGGGAGGACCAAGTCAACACAACCAATGACACACATCCAGCAGCAGGTGACAGAAATAACAAAAAATTGTCTAAATGTACTACGAGACATCCCCACCCACCTGACCAGGTACTGCATGCTCAGTGGAGATCAACAGCAAAACTGAGGCCATGTACACCAAACGTACACATCCCTGATTGCAGCTGCACACAACGTACCACACTTAGTAGTTGCATGACCTTACCTACCAATGCCCCACACCACACCACAACTGGTACTGTGCCGTTATTTAATATAAATGCTGAAGGTGCATGATGACAGTTGTAGAAAGGTTTAAACACTACTGAGTATACATTAATTAAGAGAAGCACATAAATTAACTACAAGACACTAGCATGCTCAAGATAAAAGTAGTGATACATTTAGTAGGTGATTTACATAGTAGTACATTTACTGCAATGGTTTACTCAACATAGAGAGGCTGATGTAAACGTATGGAAAAGCATTGCCTGTTCAATGCTGTGAAATTGGTACTGCCAGTATCACATGCATTCTTACTGATGAAGGTGTACTGCTGATGTACATACATAGACCTTCAGTGTGTTTCAATAGTAAAGATGCAGTAAGTATTCTTTGTAAGAAAGATTGTAATTGCATGGATCAGGCCAAGCAACTTCTAAATATCATAGCACTACTGAACCAACAATGATGTACCTGTATCGGACATGTATATAGGATAGATTTTCCTGTAGGCACTTACTGAGTATGTTGTACCTGATAAAGACAATCTCATTGCATCTGTGATGACTAACTTATTCAAATAGTGATACATCTGCTATTGTTGCAATGAGTGATCTATGCCACTTATGGACACAGTGTGATTTTTTAACAGTTGTTTCATACTCAGGCTGTATGCCTACTGTTTGGGTTTGCCAGACTTCTGTCACTGATGCTATCAAAGTGATAACTATGTTAATTCTGCTACAACAGGAATCAAGTAGGTATGGTGTAGATATAAACAGAATGTATTTTAGTATTGATTTAACTCATAATGGGGTAAATGTACTAGGACAGCAGGGGTTATCCTCTATCACTGAGTCTGTCAGTCATAATCACACTAGGGTTTCGATGACTGTAATGATCAAGTTACACTGTTCATCTTCATGAGTTCATATTCACAGCCATTCTCCAGCAACTAGACAGTGTATGGTAAAAATGGGTGGGACACTGTGTTGCAAAGCTGCTGCAGTGCCTAGCAGAGGGAGAGTATCTACTCATAAAGACAATTAAGCAATAAGGCATGACCAACAGTTATGTTAAATGGTCTGTTAATCACCCTGTAGGGTTTAATGTTGAATGAGGCATATCTGAGTGCCACATGTCGCTAGACAGTGATAAACTGACCATTAACATAATACCTGGGAGTGGCTTATTGCTATCATAATAAAACTGTTTTTTAAACAACATTAAACCATGTTCATCATATGGTTAGGCTCTACATGTATGTTAATAAAAACTAAACATAAGGCTGTTACAATGTTTACAGTCAGTTAGAAAGCTGCATTTCTCAAACCCTTGTTATAATCAGAGATATTATACCTGTACAACTCCTTGGTTTTGCTTAACTCTATTGCTCAGGTGGCCCACCACAAGTGGTGTGGTGTGGTGTGGGGCATCGGTAGGTAAGGCCATGCAACTACTAAGTGTGGTACGTTGTGTGCAGCTGCAATCAGGGATGTGTATGTTTGGTGTACATGGCCTCAGTTTTGCTGTTGATCTCCACTGAGCATGCAGTACCTGGTCAGGTGGGTGGGGATGTCTTGTAGTACATTTAGACAATTGTTTGTTATTTCTGTCACCTGCTGCTGGATGTCTGTCATTGGTTGTGTTGACTTGGTCCTCCCCCATACTTGAATGTGTGTGTGTCTGTGTGTGTGTGGTGCTGGGGGTGAATTCGGAGTTAGGGTTTTGAACCCTAACAGTGAATTTCCTCACTTTTGTCGCTGTGGAACAACCCTAACTGATGCATTAAACGGAGTTTTTTGCCATGAATATCCTGTCTTTTTCAGAAGTATCACTCAGCATGCTACATGATTAATATTCCTAAGAATAGTGCACATACATATAAAACAATGTTCCAGTGTCAGAAATATTTCAACTGTTGTGGTTGCATTTACTGTCATTGTCTTAATTACTTTATTAATTGTCATTTGTCATTCTCGTTCCATGTAGTAGTTTTAATGTTAAAGTGTCTTAATCATTTTGTTTGTGAGCACATATGTAACTTTAAAAATGTGCATAACTAAAAGACAATATGACATCACATGGACACTATTAGTTCATGTACTGAACAAATGGATATGCTACTATAGTAACTTAAGATTTCATAGAGTGCTTCCACCACCAACTGAGGTCGTACCATCAATCATGTGAACAGCGGTGGAAGAGGTTTGTTGTACTGAATACATATACTGGACCACCAGGGCTATGTTCAGGGGGATTTACTGCTTACATCCCAAGAACGGGACTTTCGGTGCACTGGACCACCAGGGTATGTTCAGAGGGCGTTTACTGCTTACATCCCACGAACGGGAGTTTTGGTCCACTAGACCACCAGGGCTATGTTCTGGGGTCAGCTTTACTGTTTACATCCCATAAATGGGACTTTCAGTCCACTACACCACCAGGGCTATGTTCGGCAGGAGGGGGGGTTGTGTTTCACACTGGTACACCCTGAAATCAGCTTCTCAGTACACTGGACCACCAGGGATATATTCACAGGAGGGCTGTTTTTAAACTAGAGCAGCCTGTGGTCAGGCTTGTGGGGGAGGAACATTTCTGCTGTTGCACACAATAGGCCCAGTGGTGGGGTGGTGTTGGAATTGTCACTCTTTGACCACGATTAGGCTGCATGATGGGACATAGAGTGGTTGGGGTCCAGCCACAGCTGTCAGCTGCTGTGTCGTGCCATGCAATTCAGCAGTTTACCTGTGCGTGATTGTTGACTTGAGCATTTTTGGCCTGAAAGTTGTGCATGCGAGGTTGCAGGTTGCGCTTCACAACTCTACACAGCCTTGCTGAATGTCAGGCTGTGCAGTTAATGCATGGTTGGTCCCCTGCAGTTCATCATGCATTCATTTGCATTGCACTGTTACTCAGCATGTTTTCTGTGGTGGAACTGCCTCCTGCTGAATATCGCAGAATGGAGCAAGTCTTGACTTGCGCAGGCACTACCTTTCACATGTCGCAACCCTTTTGAATATCTGGCCCATAAAGTATAATACTAATAGAAGGAAGGCATTTGTCACACAGAGACTGGTGGCCCCTTGGAATGAGGTCCCCTTGTCACTTATTTGTCCTAAATCAAAGATGCTTTTTAAAACTCAGCTGTATAGAAATTTTTATGAAGGAAGCTAACATGACTACATAAGAGATATTGGCTGGGAACAGCTATGGCCTATTCTTTACTGTCTGGCCTCCTCCACTCCCTTGAAAATTTGTATGAACCTTTCTATTAACTATCTTTATATTAGGGATAACAATACTGCCACATATACCCAATGTTAAGATATGGTTATGACAATTGCCCAAAAATGTTGCGCTTGAATGTCACACTTTATCTCTTGAATATGAATAAGACACCAAACACAAGAGAGTATATTTTAACTTATTTTACTATAAAAATATTTTCAATATAAAAATGACAAACAAAATATATTTTTTTATACATACAAAATAGATTTTTATAAAAGAATATATACATACAACTAAAAATAAGGTGTGTATTACATCATACACAACATATAAATTAAATAAAAAAATCTTTTTGTGAAATATTAATAAAAACATATAAAAATATTGTTAATGTTCTTTTACTTCAGTCAAAGACTTGCGAGAGGTGTGTGCACTGCATCAGGCAATCCAGGCTGGAAGCTGGATTCAATGTGGAGGCGCAAAAAGAAGTGGAAACTGTTGAGCCCTCGGGAGATGATACCGGACCTCTATGAAGGGTGGCCAGTCTCACCCAGGGAAGCTGCAGGAACAGATGGTAGCCGTGGAGGTGAAGCACTGCTATGTGCAACAGCACCATCACCCACTGCTACGACCGGCTCAAGGACGAGGTTCATAGTCTGCTGCTGTGCATCCAAGAGAGACTGGATTTTGTCCAGCCTCTCAAGGATGACAGCATTCTCCTTCCGCAGACTGAGAACCTCACGAGTGAGCCGGCTGTAGCAGCGGCTATGGCCTGTGCATCTTCGCAGTCGCCGGCGCCCTACAAAGATAAAAAAAAAACAGTTATGATGAATATATAACACAAATTCAACAATTACAACTGTAAAATATTTCACTTCAAATATTTCTTATCTAATACAATATCAGAAATGCATTCATTTTAAAGTAATGATTATAGTTTAAAGTATGATGCTAAACTATTTATTATACAATGTGGTAAATCCGATATGCCGAATCCTGCATCCTGATTGGTTGGCTGGCACAATGACCACCGTGATAAATCCTCCAGTGTACCCACTGGAAGAAGTGCCAGCCAACCTTATACCGTGCTAATCCGGTCAAATTCACTTCAAACAAAACTGTCACGTTTGTCCCATAGTTCGCTAAAACACCATGGAAAATTTTAGCTAAATGACCTCTCTTCTTCAAGTGTAGGTACCTCAGTGAGTTAGAACGCAGTTAAAACATAAAAACAACATTCTGCATTGTTTATACAATTTATCCTCCCAGGGTGGGTACACTGGAGGATTTAACACTACTGGTGTGACTCGTCACTGGCCGCCACCATGACCGAATCACACCAGCCATGGTAAATCCTCCAGTGTACCCACTCCCTTGAGGGATAAATTGCTTAAGTATCTAATTTGTCTCTCTGTCATACTTGACTATCTATATTATCTAATAAGCTCACAACATAAAAAAAAATGTATAGTTAGCTGTGCTTATAGTGCTACTCTTAGATTTTCTTTCACTACTCAGAACTATTCTGTATGTGCATACTTTAGCATTATTTACACTATTATGCCATAGAGTTGAAATACATCATCAAGTGTGAGAATGTTTACTTCACCATGTCTGCCTATAATGTGTAGTCATGTATTCAGTGAAATTAAAGTACCTTTACAATAGCAGTATAATAAAATACTTTTCATGCATACTATCATGATAAGTTTAATGATACTTTTAAACGAACAGCTTTTGACCCGTGTTTCAAGATCTCAGCACAGATCAGTACTTTAAATAAATAAGTCACTAATATAAGATGCGATGCAAAACCATGCCAGATATCGAGTCAAGCTCAGCAGAGTTGTGCAGGCGCAACCCCAAAGCTGTGCCTGCAGAACTTTGAGAAAAAAAAGGATCAAGTTCAGGGCCAACCACAAGTGAGCTGCTGCATTGCAGGATGCAACACAGCAGCTGCCACCTGTGCGTGCCCTCAACACTCTGTCTCATACGTCTGAACTGTTTGTTCCCAAAATGTGTAACATTGCTTCTCTAAATGTTGAAAGAATAGGAAAAGCGTGGAACACTTAATCTAATTTTACAATTAGAAGCCCACAACACTGTTAAAATGTTTGCATTTAAGTTCATAAAGTCTGCAATTTATAAAATTGATATATTTATCATCATTTACTATAGAATTTTGAACAAACATGTTAACACTGAACGTGTTACAAATCCTCACAATCTGCAACAGGAAGCTTTAGTGAATTTAAATGAGTTACATTCCTCGCAATGTGGTATACTTGAGAGATATGCACTCTACACCCCCTCATCAAGGCAATCACGGGCAGCAATGTCTGCCCCCCAACACTCATGTCTTTTGTTGGGGTGGGTTGCTAACTACATACCACAATTGGGATTTTCAGCATATGATCAGGAGCTGGGGGTGGGGTTTCAATACTCAAGCCTGCAATTGGGCTTATCAGTCCACTGGTATTGCCAGGGATGTATTCAGGAGGTAGGAAGGTGTTTCATTACTTAATAGAGCAATTGTGGTTATTGGTCACTGGACCTCCCGCCTGTGTTGAACAGTGAGACACATTGCTGCCCCCAACTGGGCTACTGGGGAGGTATTAACAGTATGCCTGCAATCGGGCCAGTGGGGGATTTACGCCTTTGCCTGAAATTAGCCTGCACGGGCATCCTTGCCCAACGGCTGCCACCTGGTAAGGACCATGCGCAAGTCCTCGGTGATCACCACACCTGCATGCTAATGGATGCAAATAGGGCCATAATCAGATGAGAATGTCCCCACCCGTGCCTTGCCTGAATTACAACCACATTTGCATATTACCTTTAGAATATCGGCATTTTGCGACCACAAGTAGAATGCTGCAGTTTGAAAGAACTTGCTGCTGCAAGTTACACTCGCCATGCACAGTGGATGTGCTTAGAGGTGATATTCAAAGTACTTCCTCAATACCACAACTCCTTTGAATATCACCCTTGACACCCCCCTGCACAACTGTTGTGCACAGCAGAAGGGCTTGCACCTATGATAGCATATAATGTTCATCTAAAAACAAATGTTTTAAAGTAGACATATTACTACCTTTACCCACATACACTCTCACAGTCATCTTCTTACAATGTCCCAAAAAGTAATTTTGAACAACAGCCACACCATCATATAGTCACGTTTTTAAAAACACTGTTTTAAAGAATAGTTGCTCATTGAAACTATGACACTGTGTGTTGCTAACCCATGCATCATTGAACTATTTAGCAATCTGATCTATGTGGGCCAATATTTAGGACAGTTTCACTACTCAGCAACTTCTTTTCATAACACCCAACCCAGAAACACGGACCATATAATGTAGTGGGATTTGCACCACTGCAACCTGTCATAGTACTGCATTTTAATTAAGCAATAATGCCCGACAGTGTAGGCAGTATTGGGAATACCGGACCAGCCAGGGGCGTAATGAGGCCTGATGCCACAGGTGGACGGCCTTATACCTCCTGGCCAGTCTGGTATTGATCAATACCACCCATCCTGGAGGGCATTATTGTGCTTAGAAAATGGCCCATGGTACTATTTTTATTAAAGAAAAAAATATTTTTATGTTTTAATGTGAAAACTGTTTTTTATTTTATTTCTTTTGTAATAAAATAGTTCTTCCACATGTGTCCTAGTCGCAGTCCTGTAGTTGTGGTTTTGGAGCCTGTTGTCATGTTAACATAACCACCCCCCACCGCACACAGAACTACAGAGACTTCGATCAAGATATGTTTAATAAATTTGTCTGTTCCTTGTCCACCACTAGCACAGCACCAGCCCCTCTTGCACAGCTATGACCCCGCTGATGCTGAGCTTAATACAAATTCCCAGTCCGAATGCGTCCGGACCACCGTTTTCCCTTCTACCAGCAGAGGCTGTACGTGATTTCCGAGCTGCGCCACGCTACCGTTCCGTGATGCTACAGCTTCCTAGTCAGGCCAAGCTAATCCCACAAAAGTAGAGTGAAGCTTCTGAGCAGGAAACAGTAGAGCGGGAGGGCAGAGGTATAGAGAAGGCAGTGAGGAGCAGTGAATCTGCGGCTAGTGCTGTCTCATTTAGGAACAGAATCAGTGCTGAGAGGCACCGTCAGAATAGCGTTGGCTGCTGTGGTTGACATCCTAAAAAATGCAGAACACAGTCTTGCAGGTGGGTAAGTGACATGGGGAGGTGTAGTTATCTAAAGTCATCGCTAGTGGAGTTACGTGCTACAATAAAACTGTAATATGGACAAGGTGTTAAAGTATGCTGGCGCATTGACGTCCTAGCGCTGTTTTAAACACTGACATCTTTAAAAGAAATCTAAATCAATACACTTCTGCACCGAATGAATTTGCCTGACAAAAGTTGTTGAGGAACAGTGAGATGTGTGTGTGTGTGTGTGTGTGTGTGTGGGGGGGCAGTGTCTTTTTGAGACAGCTTGTCATTAATGGGCCAATATCTCTCACTAAGTGACAGAAAAAAAATGGCAGTGACTTCAAATTTATTTAGATGTTTTTAGCCAATGAGCAACCTGCATGGGCAGAGGGATACTTGAGTGGGTGAGAGGGTACTGGGGCTGATACTTTTTATTTGCTGGGCATGTATTGAAAGTTAATGTACCCCCCTGGGAAGGGTACTAGCCAATCAGATGCCAGGAAATAAAAACCCCATTTTCTAAGTGTGGTGAGACAACTTCCATAGTGTTATTTAGAAACGTACGATATTCATAGGGTGAACGCAAACAGTCCCATTATTACCTGCATTATTAGTTTTATCGACATTCCCTCAGTTCATGATCACCTTTAAAAAATACACATATATGCCAGTGCACTGAACAGCATCGCACTGCATTGTAGAGGTAAGCATTAGGCTGGCAAGGCTGAAGACATACACACTGCACAGCTATTCACTTTCACTGGGGAAAAGGGCTCATTAACACTATAAGGCACACTTTAAAAGTGTAGATTGAGAAAAACAATTAAGCATTATTGTACACTTTATGCAGTGCACAACATTTATGTAACTACAATATCCTACCACCATGTTTGTGTTTTTGGGTGATAGGTATCTGCAGTGATCAATGCATTCCCACCCTTATAAGGTCACATCACACGAAGTAAGTTATGTAAACAGTGATTCGCCCACCCACAACAAAAATAATAAAGTGGTACTCCTCAGCAACGAAGCTCTCTGCTCACACCCCAAAACTATTTTACATTAGCAGTGAGTATCCAATAGATGCACTTCTATCATACAGTAGCACTGCAACGTGTAATTCTCAACAGGAGCATTGATCACCACAGAATGTTGACAACCCTATGGTACTCTTCAAGGATGCAGATAATATCAACAACAGATTTTCACTTATTGGTGGGATCAAGGCCGCTTCCTGCTTCACCTCCACATCGTTCCAGAACAGCAGCTTCCCCGGCTTTATTAAAGGAAACAAGAAAAATGATCACATTAATAGATGAAATTTCAAGGTCAAAGTGTTTTTCTTTAAAACATCAATTTCTTCAAATAACGATTTTCAAAACATTACTACAAACATATTGTATGCAGTGCAGAACAAGTAGTGCCTGACCATGAATCACAATACTTATAATATTGTCATAATGCATGGTTGAGACGCATGAACATCCTAAAAACATTACATGTGTGTTCAATTTATATACATGGCTACCTAATTATATGACACTCTGTTCTTTTAATAGTTAAAAATGTGAGTTATAATAAAAAAACACAAACACAACGATAATGTCACTGTTCACTCAATGACCCTCTAGCTGAATGTAGCAGCCATGTATGTGTTATTAACCATATTACCCCTACAGGGGTATTAAAACACATTAACAAACATGTAGATATTCTATTATGCACATTAATAACTATTGCAATAATAAAAATGAAACATTGGCATGACATATATAAATATTAACTAAATACAATCTAGAGACATGTCATAATTTGCAACAGATTATTTAGCAGCACACCATTGAATTCCACTGAGACACCTACAACACTAGAACAACATTAGAATTTGTTATCTATTACTCATTATACAATGGCAAGAAAAAATCCTGGACTCTGATTGGTCACTCTTGGGCAGGACCCATGATGTTAATCAGTACAACATCACAGGTCTAGTCTCAGCCTTACTGTGAACTGCATGATCATCATGATCATGTTGATCATTTGCTTGATTGTTTGGTCAGCTTTAAAAAAAAATATATTTTTCCCACACAAAACATCTTAAAATTATTTTTTTTCTGTATAACAACGAGCCTTTATATAATAGTAATAATGCCCAACAGGGTGTGTGTCGTTTGTGATAACGTCATGCCTCAGTTGTTGGCACACACTGGACCCTGTCGTCCTCGCAAATGCTTAACCACCCGAGGCGTGATGTTATCCCAGCACGACACACACCCTGTCAGGCATTATTGCTTAATTGTACATTGAACTCCACCACCAAAATTAGCAGAGGAGAAGACCTGCCCCCCCACAACACCGCATCTACCGCTATGCACATCCAACCATTGTCAGATTCATGAAGAATAATATTCCACTCACATCTGTAGTAATACCAGTTTGTTATGGTAGTACAGGATCTTCTGCCATGGTGGCACTGCACAATCATTAGAGTTGGTCAACACCTTTTTCTAAGTATTTTGGGTGCATATTCAAGATAGTGGACCCAAACGCTGTACACACTGTGATTCCCAAGCGGATACCTGATGCTTTAATGCCTGAAATGCCCGATCCCGTACAGTTAATCAATAATGTCTAACAGGGTGTGTGTGTCATCCTAGGATAACATCACGCCTCAGGTGGTTGCTGCGCACACGGCATGAGTGCATTCAACAACTGAGGCATGACGTTATCCCAAACGACACACACCCTGGAGGGCATTATTGCTATCATACAATGGCTAATTGTTATACAGAAGAAAAAATAATTTTAAAGATGTTTTTGTGTGGAAAAATATTTTTGTTTTTTAACAGCAGATGAAACAATCAAGCAAATGATCACCATGCTCATGCTGATCAGCAGGTTCATCACAGTAAGGCTAAGACTAGACCCGTGATGTTGTACTGATTAACATCACGAGTCCAACCCAAGACTGACCAATCACAGTCCAGGATATTTTCTTGCCATTGTATCATGTTACGTAACCTACAAAATGTATCCCTTCAGGTCAAGAGCAGCAAAATGCCCAATTGCAGCCAGTAAGTAAACAACTCAGCCCTTGTCCTGAACATATCGGTCCTGTTCTACTAACGGAAATGTTTGTTTGTTGGTAGTTAGCGTAATACCCCCTCTCGGAAGATAGGGCTGGTGGACTGGGTGTTGCAGGATATGTTACATTCCTTTCTCTATCATAAAGCTGCACCGCAGTATTGTTCCCCCATGCCTGCAGCCTGTCAGGGCACCACACACAATTTTAGATGGACCAACAGACCTGCATGGTAATAGCATGCAAATCACAGCATAACAACATGCAAATGTGCCCACACTGCATCTTGCAATGATGATAATACCACATTTCATGTCACATTTCAAATATTGCCCCAGAGATACAGCTGTCCAGCTAATTTGCACAACACAATACCTTTCATCTATCAATGCCACAATGTCAATATCACACACTTGTGTCATGAGAAACCCTCATTTCTTATTTGAAAACAACCTAAGAACTTTGTAATAATAAAGTCTTACCATCAGACTCAATCATAATGACACTGTCAGTGTCTGACTGGCCACCCTCCACAGCTTCGCTTGCTGCTGGCACTACCTCGCTCGCAGCTGGGGAACGCCTCCGATGTTCTACAATAAATACAAAACAAAAACATTTGAATGTTAGATGTTAATCAGAGTACATTTTTTTAACACTAAGAACAACAGTTGTAAAAAATACTACTTTCTAATTTCTACCACGATGTTATTACTGTATTCAATGTTTGATTATACAATGGCAAGAAAATATCCTGGACTCTGATTGGTCAGTCTTGGGTTGGACCCGTGATGTTAATCAGTACAACATCACGGGTCTAGTCTCAGCCTTACTGTGAACCTGCTGATCAGCATGAGCATGGTGATCATTTGCTTGATTGTTTCGTCTGCTGTTAAAAAACCAAAATATTTTTCCACACAAAAACATCTTTAAAATTATTTTTTTTTCTGTATAACAATGAAACATTGCATAATACTAATAATGCCCTCAGGGTGTGTGTCATTTGGGATAACATCACGCCTCAGTTGTTGGACACCTCGGGACTGCGACCTTGTGCCCAACCACCTCCACGTGGCGTTATGCAGCACAACACACACCCTGTTGGGCGATATTGCTGTAATATATATGTGAGGGAACTAAGCACGCCACAAAACAATGTTCAAACTATTTTCAAAAATATTGCTATGATAATACAAATAAGGCACTCTGACTCTATATATCAATGGTTACTTAATCACTGTGTGACTGATGTAGTACTAAGCTGTGCCTCATCCCCACATTACACTAGTAAGCACATTTACACAACATTGAATAATCACTCTGATGTTAACCATTGCTTATTTATGCATGCACAGATATGGGCTTTGCGCCATTCTCAATCGCCCAGCCTGCTGCTCAAAATAATTTATACGGGTGTGTCCGGGTAATATTCAATCAAATTGTGCTATGGACCAACTTCTTTGACTATCACCCCAAGCCACAGCCACTGGACATGTCGCTCTGCAACACACCACCACAACTTGCTAGAGTTGAGCATAAAATTTGCAGTGGCATAAGTACCATTACGCGATGCACAAATTTCAGATATTCAAAAGCTGGCATGCAAATGAGATAACACTTTATACAAGATGAAGGTGGGATCATTTACATCTATTTATAGCCCCATTTGCATGCCATTAGCATATAGGTGCATGATCCACAAGGATTTGCACCTGGCATACTAGGCAGCAGCCATTGGAGACCGATGCACCCTGCAGCCCAACGACACACTATCTCTCTGTCTACATCCTCCCCAGACAGATCCTGAAGCCCAATCACAGCCAATAAAATATGCAGCCCCCCCACACACATCACCGGCGCCCCATCACGGGCAATACAGTAACATCATTCATAAATGTGAGTGTCATGTACATTATGGGCTGCGTCCAGATAGCTATAGTTCGGCATCAATGGGCATGCAGTCATACCAGGCAGTAATTCAGCAGGCAGCGGGGCAGCATGCGGGTGGGATGCTGCCGCCCACTGCCTGCAAAGGGGGGAGCAGCCTAGAGGGGCTTCATACAGGACTGGGTGGGCACTAGGCACCAGGCTGACTTTTTGAGGTGGTAGTTACTTGACATTCTGCCCACAATCAGACATTACAATCCAGTGGACCACCAGGGAGATATTTTGGTTGAGAAGGGCTTCACATTCTGCCCATGATCATGCACTTGGGAGGAGATACACATTCTGGACGTGATTGGGCTTCGGGAGATGTGTGAGCAGGGGAGGTCATGTTAGTTTATTGCCCTCGATCACACTGTGGGAGATCTGTAGGGGGCATGTAACTTTATTCCTGCAGTCAGGCATCAAGAGATGTGTGGGTGGGGGGTATGTTACTATATGCACATGATGGGGCTGGTGGGGGCACAAGAACCAACTAGGCATCCAGCCAGGAGTGGCAGCTGCTGTGTTGCACCCTGCAATACAGCAGCTCACCTGTGGGTGGCCATCAACGTCATTTTTGGGGGCTCAAAGTTGTGCAGCCGTATGTTGGGGGTTGCGCATGCACAACTAGCTACAACCCCACTGAATATTGTGTTGGGCAGCTTATGCATTGTTCGTCCCCGTCCTGTTAACCATGCATTCATTTCCATTGATCTTTTGCACAGTCTGTTGTCAATGACATAATTGCCTCCTGGTAAATATCGCACAATACTCAAAAGTTGGACTTGCACATACACAACCCTGTTGCACATGGAGGAACCCTTTTCAATATGTGGTCCACACTATAAGACGTTTTTCCAAAACTCTGAAAACATTGACAACTATAATTAAAAGTTGTGCTGATTTACTTATGGTGACTAAGGCGCTCCCCCGCACTTGGCTTCCCAGCAGCCTCCCATAATTCATGAGCGAGGTAGTACCAGCACGTGTCGTTGTCCGGTATCACCTCCCGTTCCTTCAGTACATAGAATCGCTGGCGCAACAGCTTCTACTTCTTTTTTAATTGCACTACACTCTTATTCTTAACTTTGAGTGCAATATATAAATAACTATTAACGTGCCTCCACATTGCATCCAGCTTCTGGTTTGTACTCCTCATGAGCACACGAGCATTCCCCCGGGCCTGGACTGCCTCAAGCAGTGCACACACCTCTCACAAGGTCCACTGCCTCATGTCACCAGATGAGTGTTAGTAGCTCTGAAATACAAAACCCAAAAATATGCACATTAGTATAATGTAACAATATTCATCATTTCTTAAAGAAATTCTATACAATACTAATTAAATTACATCAAAGACCACCTGTCCTTCAAGATAGCAGAAACACAGATCAGTACCATAATAGAACAAAAAAAAGGATACAGCCACCTTGACAGTAAAAACAACTGCTAGTACACTAACATGCTATGCTCTAGTCTCATGCGTTGGAGTAACTGTATCAAACATCAAATTTGGGATACCATGACATATCCATCTGTACCATAGTGAAATATTCGCACAACATTGTAATGTGATATCAAACACAGATGAACCACACATCACAGAACTGTGTTTTATTGAACTCGCAAACATACATTACTGGTACACAGGCCTTGAAATAACATACTCCACCCAGCTCGGGACACCTGTTTTTCATTGGGACAGGCGTTTACTTTCTTGGCCTGTTCCTTGGACAGGCAGTTCTGATTTACAACTTTGCCCCACATATTGGGCTGCTGGCCCCAACCACAGCACTCTATATAGAAAAAGGGATGTCAGGACCTCATGATATAAAAATGCACCACAGGAGTGAAATAAGTGGGCACTGACCACTAAAATGCACTTCAGTTTTAGTAATTGCCACCTGCCACTTTAAAGGCAGCAACTTAACAGCACTCCTAGTAGCTCCTCATGTGTCTGTCCTGCGTAGTAAATAAATTAGACCACAGTAGCCAAAATGTAATGTGGGTGAGTCAATCCATCAAGCAGGACCGGAAGGGTATAAAATATTTTACATGCTTCTGGAAGCCAAAACTCCTACAGATGAAACTTCATGAGCTGAGTTAGCAAACACAAAATGCTACAGGTGGATTCAAATATATCCTTCATGCTCTAGTGTTCAAGGATGTTTACCACAGTTCATTTGTACAATACACCTGGCATACCACATCATGATTGTTTTCTCAGAATGAAAAACTACATTTATTCACATATGCACTTTAACATTCCGTGAAGAATCATACTGTGACAGGTTACAGGTATTATCAAACAGTTATCACTGTCAAACATCCTTCAACAGTAAACCAGGTAAGGATATATTCTCGTACAACCTGCCAAACTATGAAAAACACTAAAAGCATTAGTACAACAAAGCATGCAGAGAAATTGGCAGACACTCACTTCACCATGCAGCTAGACTACTGCATATCATGAAATCTATTTTTTGACCACATTAATATGGTTCTGAAAAGAACCTTGTGTATACTACCATATTTCCTCAAACAGTCTCACAATCTTAAAGGACTTTCAGGATTCCATCTTGAGGTCTCCCAGAAATGGCAATTGCCAGCATGCGAAAATGCACACCATCTGGTAGGAATAGCCAATCATTACAGAATTTAATTCGGGTGACGTATGATATGCATTCCATGCATCGTAAAAAGCAGTAATCTGTACATTTACTTTTCTGCGAGCTCTGTCAATCAGATACATATGATGCTCTGCTTGCCAGACTCTCGCTCTGTAATATCTGAAAATATGATAATACAGGCAGGCAACATAGACATAATAGAAGCAAGGTCCAATTTTGCTTCGTTACTAAATCTACCCATCGTTTTAACCCAAATCATTGCCTCCAAGATGGATTAGCAGTATGTCAGGAGAGTGAGTTCCCAAAGTCTGTGCATGGTTGGCATAAGATGTTCCCATCTCATTCCACCACAGCCAAACCATTAACATAGCAATTCGGAACTGCAGGTCCCTTCAAAATCACTATGAACTGCAAACTCAGCTGCTGCGTCTTATGTAACTGGCTTCCAATAATCCACAAAATCCTTTTCCTATTTTCTGCCATTCTAAGTTTTTTTACCCAGAACTGCACAAGCTACTAAGAAAGGACTATTCACCCTGCAGTAACCAGACAGCACTTGAAAATCAAACTGATATTTTCCTCCTTATTTCAAACTAAGCTTCACTGCATTCAGTCAAAACACACACATTAAAAAAAAAAACATCCCTCCTGCTCTGGCTTCATGAACCAATGTAACTCATGCACTCAGTATTAATAGACTATGTCCCTGCAAAAATCTAAAACCACTGAGAGCTAAACAAAATGCATGCTTTTCATAGGCACTTTTAAACAATTACAACATCAGAAAAGAAGTCTGATTGGTTGCGTTTAGATCAAACAACTCACGTGCCCTCCTATCTCCCTCCATTTGCAGCTGTATCTGTACAAGTGAGTACTGAACTTCTTTCTTACTTTAAACTATTTTCTCTTAAGAATATAACATGCCACATAATAACTATTAACATCATCAGATTAAACACCCAAAAACGTTTTGATTAATAATATGTACATGTTCTAATAAGTTCTTTAAATACTAGAAAATATGATGTGAAGATAGACTGTACTTACAGTTTGAACTGGTTATCTCTGCAATTTTCAAAATGGATCTTGTTTTCTTCTTCTTCAGTGTTGTCCGTCACTGATTGGTTCTCAGAAGTGGCCTGACAAATCTTTAATTTCATTGGTAGAGCTATCTGTCACTCAAACAGACTATTTAATGATTCGATAATAGACGTTCAGCCACTCCAAGCCACGTTACACTAACTTTTCGAATGCGCGAAAGTACATTTCACGACACTTCAGATGTACAAAGTAAAATTCCAGTGTCGAACCCGACAGTACTTTTGGCCATAGTGTCAACGCACCAAAGTAACAATTGCAACACTTTCAATGAACGAAAGTATTTTTTCGACACTTTCTGCTCAAGAAAGTTATTTTCAGAATTGGCCATATTGACACAGTTTAACATTTTATGGAAAAATGACTTAATTATCAATTGTAAACACATAATCTGCTGCATAACTGCCTCAATCTCAGCGCAGTGCAGATATTTAAGATTTACAATGCTTAATGCATACCCACAAACTGTGCAGCGCACACTTGCAAAACACTTATTTGTTGTATGTTTTACACTCAAACGCCCTCATATATCCATTGCACGACTTCTGCTCATTACATTACACTCTTATATGTAAAATTTCTACAGAATAGTCATTTCTCACATCGACTCATGTAAAACGCAGCACATAAACAAAAACACAGTATCATCAAGAAGCGACAAATAAAATCTACACTATTCAGAACATTGTCGTCTGAAGTTAACAATAACACCCTCCAGAGTGGGTAGTGTAGGGAAAAAGCAAACCAACCAGAGGCGTAATGAGACCCAACAACACAGGAGGAAGTGCTTATAGGATCTGGAAGTAACACTATTTCCCTATATCAGCCACCCTGGAGGGTATTATTGCACTTAGAAAATGTGCACTGTAAAGGAAAAAATGGAGGAAAAAGTATTAAAAATAGATATAAAAATACAAATGAGCTTCAAACAACTTTTATGATTAAGTAATCCCTCTGGCTGTTTTGATTTCTATACCATTGGGGACCCATTATGTGACAGGGCACTTTGTTGCATGCACTTTGTGACTGAAGCTACCAGACACGGGAGGGCTCTGAATCTGCAATCAAGATACTGGGTGACCGTTCATTGAAGATTTTTTTTGTAGGTACTCTGTACCTGCCAGTAGTTGGGACACAAGCGAGATTAGTAAATACAGTAGAGGGACTTGCTGGCATTTGTTTTAGATTTTCTGAATAGGGCCAGGCAACAGTCACAGCACTTTCCTAACTTACAGTGGCCGTGAATGGAGACATGCTGCAAGCTTTCGCCATGTAATGGATTGCCCAGTCTTTGACAGACCATGATACATGGCATTTTTTTTAGCTATTTGCTGGTAGATGTCATTGTTTTGAAGTTTTTGTATGAGTCCTGTGCTTCTGTTGGGTTGTCTGTCTGTGTGTGTGTGTGTGTGTGTGGGGGGGGACATCATGGTCTTGTTCATTCATTTGCTTACCAAGTGGTACAAAATGGCAGGTGAAAAGCTTGAAGACTCGGGTTGGCTACAAATACACAAGTAATGCAGCACCCCGAATAGTAACTTCTTTTTTTGCGGGTATCTATTCAGAAATACCGACCCACTGAGATTGGTATCATAGCCAATCAGAAGGGTAGGATTTTCAGACCCATTTTCAAAAGCAAAATAGTAAAGTCTGAACTGAAAAGTATGACACAACCACAGACTTACTAGTCTCCTATGAACTGCAATGCACAAGCTTGTAAATCAGAAATATTTAGAAGTTTCACACACATTTTTGAACAGATTGAATTTATCTGTCCAGAAATACGCCATGACAGTATTTTTAGACTGTGTTCCACACAGTTATTTCTGCAAGGAACTTCATCATTGCACAGCACATGTAGAGAAAAACTTTCTTTTGCCATGTTGTGAAGAGGTCACAGCTCAAATTACAATACACACCAGCACAAAAGACAGTATGTTACTACAATGCAGCATCAACATTGAAATTTCGCTAACATGCAACCATATCTACCAACTGTGCCACACACACACTCACACAAACAGTAATAGTGGCATATCCTCCATGTAATTGTAAATATACTAATTGTTATACATTTAATAATGCACACTGTCACTCTGAATTTGTTGGTCTACCATATACTTAATCATCAAACTGACTATCACATAACACGCAACACAGCATAAAACATGTTCATACACAGATAAAAAATAACAGCCATCATAATCGTAAGAACACCGTGAAGAAAAAAAACATTCAAATGTCCACAGAAATATTGAGAATGAAAAAATTTCTGATATTACATAACAGCTGTGCAATGCACATTTCATAACAACTATCATTGCTTGTCTTTTCCTCGAAATGTTAACATTGTTAACATGCTATTCTAGTAATACATTACTATAAGAAATGTACTGAAGCATATTCTAAAACTTTTTTCTTTCCACAGGTGCCTGAGATACTTCTGTAAGATTGTTACTGTCACTGTGAACTATAATACCTGAAAATGCCAACTAAATACAGACGTAGGTGTATCTCAAAAGCAGAGCGGTATAATAGTACTACACTGTTGTATAAAGGCAACAAACAAAAAGTAAAGTTACCCAAAAAATGAACATCGAAGACCATTACTGCAACAGTGACCCCTAACATCAAGTCACTGCACACAGAAACAAAAATCTCTAAAAAACAAAAATGTATAACATCACAAATGTTGTGTCGATCTGTGAGCGAAACACAACTATCTTAGTGTAACCATCAACAGACAGCTCAAATCAACAACGTAAAATGAAAAATTGTGACTTACAACTTAGAAAAAGAAAGTATTTCCGATCACTAGCAAGTAAAGCTAAGATCGAAAGACTTATTACTGCTGTGCTACGGCACAGCTGCAAACAGATCAAGAGTCACCTTTCTCTGATGAATTTACGTCTGAAAGTACAAACATTTGTCAACAGAGCACTGTTTGTACTACAAAGATTGTGGCGTAAGATGTCTCATGTCCTTGAACAATTCAGGAAACTTGTATATAGCATCAAAAAACTGTAGTATCCTTGTTTGACTGTTGACAACTCCATGTCTTCACAGGACAGTGGATACACACAGCACTCAGAAGCATATTTCTGGTAAGAGTCTTATCATGACTTTCACGAAACAACAGGCGTTCAATATCGATGAGTCCGGCAAACTTACAAATGTCCTCAGTATCTCTGATGACAATCAATTAGATACTGATGATGACTGTGGTCCAACCATAGTCTTGAATAAACGGCACTGCCTTACATGGTCATGTGATGCTACCTGCAACTGTAGGCAATCATCATTTCAAAGGTAGAACAGTTTGTTAACCTATTCATAATAACAGATCGCTAAAGAGAGACATAAGCTATTTACTGAAATCGACCATTATGAAATACAGCCATATACTGGACTCATAGAGTGCTCACTTGCATGTCACGATACTGGTGTTTGTGATGGTTTTTCACAACATGCGGATGCTCGCAGTGCATCAGACAGGCATGCGAAACTTTGTCTACAGAGTATATGAAGTACAGCGAGCTGCATCAGTACACTTGTTTAAATGACTTATTGCAGTCAGGTGACATGCACGGTGCCATCACTTTCATGAAAAAAGAGTAACTACGTTCCTTCTGAGCCAGAAACGGGGAAATTTCAGTATCACACTTCAACTGAAAAAGCTGTTTCGGTGAAAGGCGGCATTCTGAAACAGTACGGAAAGGAAATTGCTAAGTTTGAGATTGCAAAGTATCAGAGTTTGATTCTGTATGCGTGTCATGCGACCATTTGTGCTTCACATAAAGCAAACTGTATTCAACTTAAACCTGGTCATCATACAATGACATATGGTTGCACCTCACAGCATTCTTGCTTCCTGAAATCTGACTTTCATCCACAAGACACCATTGTACTACGCAAACACTGTTTTCAAAACTGAAGTGCAACACTTTGCCAGGAAGGTCAATGCTAAACAACATGGAAAAGATGTTACACCAACTGAGATTTCAACATTGAATATGTTTGAACGTATTCTAATTCAGACAATGAAACCATTCCAAACGATTCTATGTCTGAACAAAAAGACACGGAAGATTCCACAGAAAGAGCTAGTTAGATCTCTAAAGGGTTCTGTGATTATATCTACCTTCCTCTACAGGAAAATGTTCAAGCTATCTCAACACAAAAATGCTTGGTCATTCTAGTAAATGGTGTGCCTACAAAGGCCAAGATCATCTGGCAAGATGTTGTCAACCTGCAAAAGGTAAAGCTTGCTCTGGCTTATTTAAAGAAGAACAATTCCTTTTATATAGACCTTGACATAGATCAAATGGCCAGCCTCTCTGTACAACATGATCTATTAGAAAAAAGTAAGCCAATCATTGAGAAAGTCACTACACAGACAAGTGACAATGTGTATGAACAGTACACAGTTCACCCACATGGTAGAGATCCATTAGAGACAACAGTCTCTATCAAATGAAGCAGGTGGAAGGTGAGCCTGTCAGCATTTGGGGAGCAACACTAAACACGCTGCTTCCCAGACCTATTTCAAAAGGGTGGGCGGACGCCTAGATGAAAGAAAATGCGGGTACAGGGTGCTGAGTACCGCACAGCAGTATCCTGAGCAAAGATGGCAAATTCAGACGTAACATACAGTACCTGTTCCATCTGCTCTGGGAAAGTGAGCTTAGCATTCTGTCTGCGTCCATAGCACATACCATTCGACTAACAACTCCACTAGATGGAATTACAGCTGCTCAATTTCTGGAGAAATTAAAACAGAAAGATGAAAATGTGCAAGTGAATCTGTCTTCCATACAAGCTCACGTCGGCACCAAAGAATATTAGTATCGCAGACACTCGGAAGTGATGACAATGCTATGAGATAGGCGCAGCCACATGGTTTGTCACATTAGTTGTGCAGAATATGCCTGGGACGAACTCATTGAACTGTTGAAGTGGGCAAATTCTGATGTCAAAGGCATCTCATCAATGACTTCGGAGAAATGTGTTCACTTGATCCTGTGTCTGTCAGCAAGACACTTTCACAGCGCTCCATGACATTCTCAATTTCATCTTATCAAAGGACAATCCTCTCTAGGCATTGTAAGAACACTACTTTTGGGACAGAATATCAAGCACGAGTGCCTCATATCCATATGTTATTATGGATCAAGGATGCACCACGAATCGGTGAACATGATGCAGCAGAAGTGCTGTCATTCATAAAAATATATCACTTGTCACATTCCAGACAAGTATGACAGTCCTACACTATGGAAGTTGGTTCAAAGTTCCAGCGACATATTTGTGCAAAATATTGCCGCGAGCAGAAAACAAATCTAATTGGTACACGCTGATGTCGCTTTGGATTTCCTAGAAGAGTTTGTCAGAATGGTGCCATGAATGACCTTTTCTCAGCAATGCGACACACTTGAAGGAAAATCAACCAAGAGGGTATACGAGTTACCCAGAGATGAAAAAGAGGTGTATATCAATGACTACAACCCAACTCTTCTCCTAATGTGGCAAAGCAAACATAGATGTTCAGTTTGTGGCTGACAACTCACTAGCCCTGGTTCGTATGGCAACTTCGACATAACAACAAACATGAACAGACTACTTGCAGAGATCTTGGAAGATATTTCCAGTTCAAGCAAAGCCTGGCATCTCAGCTGTGGTCATTGGGTTTGAAGACTCTTTCACACAGAGAATGTGGAGCTTACGAGCCAGTGACCGCTTAATGGTACACATCTGTCACGAAGTCTGACGCTGTCACGTTTCCTCAGTGTAAACTACAAAGAGAAGCAGGCGTGTACTGATTCCTCATGCTGAAATTGAGGAGCTTGCTGTCAACACACCTTCTTCAAAACATATCTTGAAGAATAACCTGATAGACAGCACCCACGTAGACACAACGAGATGAATGATATGTGTCTGTTTGAGGTGGCTAAGTGGTATGACTACAAGACAGGTGCAGCACATGACTCATCACGGCACATTTACAAGGTCAATGGACTAGATGGCTGTCTTGTGAAGAGGAACAAGCCATGGCTTATAGATCACTGCAAACTGCATCTAGGCACATCGGAGAGCACAGAACACTACTACTTTGCTCTCCTATTCCTATTTAGACACTGGAGGAGTGAGTCTGAATTAAAAGGTGACTCTGACACATTCGAAGAACACTTCAATCTCACTCATGAGAATTTCCAAACTGACTACTCACAAACATATACAAAAGACTAAAGCTGAGAAAGAACAGCTCGAGCAGGCAGAGAAGCAACTTCAGGAAGACACTCCAGTTAGTTCACAAGACAACCTTGATCCAGAAGGACAAGGTGTTCTAGGTGACCCTCTGCCGTTAAATGCCCCAGAACTGTTAATCTCAGAAATGGAGACAGCCATGCAACATGGCACACACTCTATATGGTCAACCCAGCTGATGTGAGACAAAGAACTAAATCAGCTGCAGCATACAGTACACTCCAAAGTGGTTGAAGCTGTCCAACATGGTATACTACATGAAACAAAAAATGTGACTGCACTCAGCACAAACCACTACTAATGTTTGTCAGTGGTTCAGCTGGCACAGGAAAGAGTTTCCTGATTGAAGCTATCACTTCAGAAATACGGACTATGAGCAGGCTCTTCAATGTCTGTTGCTGTGACTGCTCCCCACAGGACCTAGCATACAACATTGAGTGAATAACATTACAAATCTTCTATGTTGCCAGTCGAACTGTGGAGAACTGGAGAGTATATGAACTGTCTTTCGAGGTTGCATCTCAGCTCCGTCCCATGTTCACAAAGATGCAGCTACTCATTGTTGACGAAATCAGCATGGTCTCCAATGTCATGCTAGCCTGTATTCATCTATGTCTACAGCAGATCTTAGGTACTGATGATGCAGTGCCATTTGGTGGCAAAAGTATACTTGTGTTGGGAGACCTTTTACAACTTGCACCAGTCAATGCAGAGCATGTATTCACAACTCTGACTGCCAAGCAAGCTAAGAATATCCTCAGTTGCATTGCAGGCTATAACATATGGGAATTATTTACCTATGTTGAGTTGTCTGAGAACATGCGCAAAGTGGTGACCTAGCTTACAAATCACTTTTAGATGAAGCTCGCTAGGTTCTCTATCATCAGAACATGTTTGTATGTTAAATGATCGAAAATCACAGTAGATAGTACATGCATAGAAACAGCATGTAATGTCTTCAGCACATATACTCTACTGCCAGACACATAGTGTGTCTTATGCCACGACTAAAGAAATGCACTGAATTCAACAATCTAATGCTACAAAGAGAGAACCAAGAGATTGTCACTCTCCATGCAATTGATACAGTTGATGGCGTTATTCTTAGTCGAAAGCTAGTAGCAAAGATGACTGAAAGACTAAGTGAACTGAAGTCAGATGTTTCACGAACAGCTGGCCTAGAAGCTCTTCTCACACTTTGTAAGAATGCACGTATCATGCTATGACGTAATCTAGATGTCGGACAAGGCATGGTAAATGGTGCCATGGGAAACATCACTGACTTTATCTATAATGTACAGAAGACATTTATTCAGACACTTGTAGTACAGTTTGACAACATGCAACACTCTGTACACATAGATAGAACCTGCGTTAAATTCCAGGTTTTTAAGGATATCTAAGTAAACAGGAAACAGTTCCCATTATGTGTTGCATACGCTGTCTCCATTCACAAATCTCAGGGATTAAGTTTGGATTCAGCAATGATAAACATAGGTACAGACATTTTCAAAGATGGCATGAGCTACATTGCACTTTCACGTGTACGAAGCCTTTCTGGATTGCACATCATTAGTATAGCACCTCAGAAAATACAAGCTGACAAGTGATGTATTCTTGAGTACAACAGATTACGTACTCTACATCAGCCACAAATGTCTTTAATACCACTGCCTACATATATGTCAGTCTCACACAATTCAGTCACAGCTAGATGAAGCAACAAACAGCAGCAAGCTTCACAAAGTGATTAAAAAAAGAGTTCAGCAAAGGCCACAACCTCAAGTAAACATTCACAACCAACAATTCATCAGAAATCAGTTGGTGTAGCTGCTGTACCACTGTTTGACAACAGCAGTAGAGTAAACTGCTATGCTAACTCAGCTATACAAGTTTTCCTACACATGCCACAGTTTGTGCAAGCAATATCTGCTTCACAAGACAATCCCCTATCAAATGCTTTGAAGCAGATTATCAACATGACTTCTGACCACTCTAACAATGTACACTCACTAACACCACTACGACAGGTGTTATCTACATATGCTGGATGTAGTACATTTGCTGCAGACATACAGCAAGACAGTACTGAGTTTATGATGGCTGTGATAAACAACCTTGATGAAGACGGCACCCCAATCCACCAGTACTTCACAGTAACATACGTTACAAAAATATGTATGTGTTTCATGTGGCAATTCACAGCGTGAAACCACACAAGACATGTTGTGGATAACTCTCTTTGTTCCTAAAGCCAAAAGTGTCAAATTTCAACAGCTGTTCACTAATGCTGAATGTAGTCATGCTTGTGGAAGGTGCAGAGGCAGATGCACTCAGTCCATACACCTGAGGACTTCATCTCAATATCTGTTGCTTATGTTGCACAGATTTGACACCAATGGGTTCAGAGTTGATACTCCTATCACAGACTACACAGCTAGTAGAATAGTGTTCAACCAATCACTGTTTGACACACACAGCATTATCTATCACCATGGTCAATCCATGCATTCTGGACATTACACCTCGTTACTAAGGTGCACAGCTGGATGGTTAGAGTGTGACGACTCTACAACAACTTTTAAACAGAGACTGCCACGTCACCTGAAAAATGCATATCTTCTAATATTGAAGAATTATGACAACCTTCATATTTCAGAAAGAATAGGAAAAAAACATGTACCATTTTAACATGAGTACTTTGTCCCCAAAAATGTCATAACTCGTTACAATGTTGTACAATTTACAACTGTAAATTAACAATACAATTTCAACAAAATTGAATTCAAATATAGATATTACATAGACTGTGACATGTCACATCTTGTGTAGATCAGTGACTACATGAAAATTGTTGTAGTGGCTTCAATCGGTGCCAACAATATTTACAGTCACTAGAGAAACCATGATTACATGTCTATACAAGACTATACATCTAAAAACGTCACTAAGCTGCACAGCTGGATGGTTAGAGTGTGACGACTCTACAACAACTTTTAAATAGACACTCCACATCACCTCAAAAATGCATATCTTCTAATATTGAAAATTATGACAACCTTCATATTTCGAAGAATAGGACAAAGCGTACCATTTTACATGAGTACTTTGTCCCCAAAATGTCATAACTCGTTACAATGTTCTACAATTTACAACTGTAAATAAACAATACAATTTCAACAAAAATGGAATTCAAATACAGACATTACATAGACTGTGACATGTTACATCTTGTGTAGATCAGTGACTACATGAAAATTGTTGTAGTGGCTTCAATCAGTGCCAACAATATTTACAGTCACTAGAGAAACCATGATTACATGTCTTGAAGATTTTACCTTATAACACTCAATAAACATTCCACTGTTTCAGAAGTAGTCTTTTAACACTTCTAGTGACTCTTCACATATAGAGAACATCATTAGAACACCATGCAACAGTGTAGAACTATCACGCTTTCAGATGTAGTACTAGTATTGTACATATGTAAAAACAACTACCTTTATTGATAATGCAAGAAGCTGACTTACACAACTGTTAATAATAACCAATTACTGAATGTAATTCAGTGACTCTTACAACTGTTTAAAATTACTTGTACATAATAGAAACATTTGTTTTCAAGTGTACATTGTTAATAACTTATTTAATAATTAAACTAAAAATAGCAGTGTAGCACTACAGTACAAGTGAATGTCTTACATATTACTCTGCAGTATACTAACAACATGTAACTAAGCATAAGTTTGTGAAAAATACATTCTATAACAGTTTTAGTATTTACAAGTTAAATTTACATAGAAGCCAATGTAAAATTGATAACTTTTTTGTTCATGTAAAACATGTATTTTTTTTTACTTGTCACATAACTAACTGTACCGTATGTACAAAATATTGACAATTGTAAATCAGGCACTGTTGCTGATCACAACAAACTGCATACCTGTTCCTGACAATATTTATGATCGCCTCAATTGAGGGGTCGGGTGGGAATTTTCCATTTGCACCTAGTCAGTGACATATTATTTAATAGTAAGAATCAAATGTCACTAAACTTACAATTGTGTAAACTGTACTACTTAGACAATCAGCATATGGTTTTTCGCCCACCCCAGGAACATCCACATTAGCAGTCACACAATTACAACAAAACACTTGTCTATCTTGTGTCTAATCACACTTCACAAACAACTGACATTCCCTTATTAACATAGCAGACAAGTAATGCACTACACATAGTTACAACATACAACCATTTTTTAAAAAGTTACATTTTTACAAACTACATTCACATTCAATAGCAATATCTTCAGCCTAACTATTAAAATTACAAGTCAAATGCCAGAAAATACTTCACACATATAAACAGAAGTGAGTACTGAAGCACAACTAAAAACACAAAACATATGATTAGTTTCATATAATATCACACACTTAGTCCAATCCACATCATACACTTAGTATAATTCTTACACATTTACAAATTTCACAAGTAATGATTGCACACATACAAAGATTGTATTGTGAGACTGCTTCTGTTAACAAAATTTAACTTTTCATTTGACCTTTTCTCCATTTGACAAATTGGCAATAAATTTTTTAAAACCATAACCATCTGTGTCAACTCATTACTTTAAATACCATACTGAAATGAAAATAAGTGTCTATTACTTAAGCATACAAATCAATGTTTACTAATACTGCTACAACTATAACTCCATCTATTTTTTTGCTACCTATGACATACAGTCAGTAACACAGCAACACAAAGGGTAACACACATGGTGGCATAGATGGGATCATCACCCCTAAGTCTCACCCCATGACATGTGTAAAGAAGCAGAAGTATAGGAGAGTGGGGTGAGAGTTAGGACCCACGATCCCAATGCACACCCCAATGCCGGTTGGGGGGTGGGCAGGGCAGTACAGCCCATGCGTCACCGCCACATGATGTGTTATGGCACAATAAAACAGACAGCACCGCAAACATTAATGCTAAAAGTGCCACTTTGGGGAGTGGGCAGCAGGGTACAAGTGGGTGTTCACCCCAACAGCGAATTTCCTCAATTTTGTCGCTGTGGAACAACCTTAACTAATGCATTTAACAGACTTTTTTGCCTCTAATTTCCCTTCTTTTAAGAAAGATAACAAGAAATATAAAATGTAATGCAGCAGTGGGATCGCGGGGCCCTTTGGGCCCGTCCTCCAACCATGAATAAAGAACAGAAAGGCGAATGCATACAGTGGGATGCACCAGAATGCTGTGCCACGTGATGCCTTGTCACAAAGTAACGTGGTGCCTGTAAATTGAAATGTCAATGGGCATGGTGACACAAAGTGAAACAGAAAGCAAAACAGTACAGTACACACAAATGGCTAAAAAGTAACAGAAACGCAAAAAAAAAGAAAAGCATAAACAATGGTGCATATGGTGGCATTGAGTCTGTATTGGGATCATCAGCCCTAACTCTCACCCCATGACATGTGTAAAACAGCAGAAGTATAGGACAGTGAGAGTTAGGACCCATAATCTCACTGCTCATCTCACTGCTGGTTTGAGGGATGGCAGGGGGCCAAGGGGTTTCAAACCTAACAGTGAATTTCCTCACTTTTGTTGCTGTGGAACAACCCTAACTAATGCATTAAACGCAGTTTTTTGCCTCTAATTTCCCTTCTTTTTAAGAATGATAACAAGAAATAGTGAATGTTATGCAGCGGCAGGAGCGCAAAGGATAATGCACATGGTGGCGCAGACATCAATGATGCATAACTTTGGGCCCCACGCTCCCGCCACATGATGTGTTGTGGCATACTAACAGGGACAGCAACGCAAACAGAAATGCTAACAGTGGCGCACATGGTAACACAAGCCCGAATGAGAACAGAAAGGGTAACGCACATGCTGGCGTAGACGAGAATGGTCTGCCACGTGATGTGTTGTCACATAGTAACATGGTGCCTGCAAACAGAAATGTCAATGGGCATGGTGATGTAAAGTGAAACAGTAAGATAAACAGTACTGTAGACAAAAATGGCAAAAAATAACAAAAACACAAGCGCAAATGAAAGCATAAATGATAACGCACATGGTGGCGCAGGCGTCAATGGTAAGTGAAATGAGTACGGATCCATAGCGGAAAGGGCAACAGTAACAGTAATGTAAGCGCACAGGCTGGTTTTCCCCAAAACCTGCATTGAGAAAGACAGTGAGTACAAATAATGTATGCAAAATAATGAGTATCGGAGCAGAAAATGAGATCTTGGAATACTAAATACATTATATCTCAGGAACTGTACGACGTAGGAAAAAAATTTAAAAGTCATATTATTTACAACTGTCCTGGCTAATTTTGATCTTAGCCCAATAAATTTTCCGACAAAAACTCCGTATCTCGCACCGTTTCCGAGATACCGGCCCTGAAACACAGCGCGAGCTGTAATGTTATCCTATGGGAAAAAAGAAAGTTCGGACGCCATAACTTTGCCTCCCTGTAATGTTTTTCACCAAACTACTGAAAGGCACATCTGTGGGCTGTTGGCTGTCTTCCCTCCAAATTTCAGGAAAAAAGACCAAACCGTTATTTTGCAGCAGGGCTCCAAATGATTTCTGTTGAGTGTCAGGAGCCATAATGTTATCCTATGGGAAAAACCGTCAATTTTGGAGTGCTGTAACTTTGCCGCCATGTGATATTTTTTCAAAAACTACTGAAAGGCACATCTGTGTACTGTTGGCTGTCTTCCCTCCAAATTTCAGGAAAAAAGACCAAACCGTTATTTTGCAGCAGGGTGCCAAAGGATTCCTGTAATGCTTCGGGCGCCGTAATGTTATCCTATGGGAAAAACTGTCAACTTTGGAGTGCCATAACTTTGCCGCCGTGTAATATTTTTTCAATACAATACTGAAAGACACATCTGTGAGATGTCAGCTGCGTTCCCTCCAAATTTCAGCCCACAACTCCCAACGGTTATTTTGCAGTACAGTGCCAAAGAATTGCTGTCATTTCCCCACAGGCTAGAAAATTACTGTCGCAATTTGCGAAAGCTTTCACAAAAAAGTTCGACACTTTCATGAGCACGAAAGTAATTTGCGAAAGTACTTTTTCCAGAAATTTGAAAAACATATTTCTGGGGTGTTTTACCACAAAATAAAGACATGGCAAGCATCCTCAGGGCCCGAATAGCTAAATACAAAAAAAATTACGTTGCTAGAGGGTCTCAAATTTAAATGCCAACCATTTTTCTGATCACCAACTGAAAACAAAATGGTGGATTTGTGAAAGTAACAGGCCCATTTGCGAAAGTAAAAATGCATTTGTGACACTGTCAAACTTTTTGTTAACTTTTTCCCATTGACTTATAATGGGAAACTGTTTTTTGAATAACTTTTGAACCGTTTAATATTTTTTCACGAAATCTTCAAAAGGCACATCGGGGACCCTGCCTGCACGTTCCCTGAAGATTTTGGGCCGGTCACGCAAACCGTACAACCTGTACGCGCGACCATAGAATTCCAGAAAAGCGTAAATCACACACGCTTATTAACCTCAAGAACCAGATATCCGATCAGTACAAACTTGGCAGATCCTAAGGCCTATGAGTCTTGGATCATATATTCCAAATTTCAGGCAAATCCTCAAACGGTTGCAAAGTTATTAAGGTGCAAAATTTTGGGTATAACATGGAAATGGCTCCTCAACCATAACTATGGTAGCACTACTGTGCTACCATAATTATGGGCTTTCAGTCTATGGCTCCACCACTGAAACATCACTATGAAGAATTTCCACAACCCTGAACAATGCCTGCAGAATCCTCACAGGTGATGATCGACTCACGCGTACCTGCGTCCTCTGTGCTAGGATTTGCTGGCTTCAATTAAAAGACAGAATCAAATTCCAAACATGTCTTCTGGCCAAGAAAGTCAGCCTGGGACTAGCTCCTCCCAGGGTACACAACATCCTAAACCACTCCTGTAAGCCCAGCCATACCAGGGGCTCCGTTAATCAAATATTTCAGGTAACCCACTGCCGTACTACCCAGGGACAAAGATCCTTTGCCTACCGGGCACCCATCTGGCTAAACTCCCTTCCTGATGACATCACCTCAGTCTGCAAGCTTGGTCCCTTTAAACATCAACTTCGGTAATACCTCATCCTGCACAACACGTGTGACTGCTTCCGCTAACTTGCTGCACTGTACAACTCAAATCCTCACCATCCCCTACACATTTTGCACTTATCATTTTCTGCTCCTATTAGCACTTCATGCTCCTTTCCCCCTCACTTAGTCCCTTCCTTCTCCCTTCCACATACCCTTATTTCCCCTCCCCATTCCCTCTCATCCCTACCCACCCTCCTCCCACTCTTTGATCCATATACCTGCCCCCCTTCACCCCTGCCACCCACTTGAACATCCCTACCCCACCACTCTCTCTTGCCCACAACACCTCACTGCTACCAATCTCCACCACCTTTGACAAAGCTGCTGGCCTCTCTGCCCTAATTTTTCCCTCTTTCCCTCTCTACCTCTCCTCCATATCCCACACCCACCCTCCTGTCCACAACTTGACAAGGCCTCTTGGTTACATACTACCTTCAGACAAAACCACTGGCCGCCTGCCGTGCTTTTCCCTCCATCCCTTTCTACCTTATCCCATTACCATCCTCCAGTCTACCACATGACAAGGCCTCTTGGCTGATTCACTGACTTGCAACCTTACTTAATTTCTTTTCTTCTCATATGTATATGACCTAGCACACATTGTACAATGCCAGTAATAGGTACTGTCTTAGTTCACTCTGTTCCCGACAGTTTGTTGTATATTCTTTGCTGTGTGTATTCTCATGTGAAGTGGAACATATGTAAAAGAGCTCCGGCTCATAGGTGTAAATCCATGATCTTAATAAATAAATAAATAAAAATGGCTGGGTGTGGGAAAGTTGGAGGGGTGAAGGGCCCAGGGGGACCGTGAGGGTGAGAGTTAGGGTAATGGACAAGAGGTAAGTGCATCCTAGTACCAAAGAAGGAAGGAAGGTCTCAACCAGTATACATACAGTAACCTACTGACATTTCAAAATGGATGGCATTCTCCCTGTCAGGGTCTCCTCTTGCTAGGGGATTGGATGGTCTGTGTTGACCTTATGGACACATATCTGATAGTTTTGATCCATCCTTTAGATAGGGGCTGGCTAGTGTTTTCTGGAATAACCAACAATGGCAATTCAATTGCCTTCTGTTCAGGTTATCCTCAGTTCCCTGGTGCTTCACTTCTAGATCCTTCAGCTGAAAGAGTCATGGCTCAGGGCAGCAAGGGTCAGACTAATCATCTGCCTGGACAATTGGTTGATTATGGTTCAGTACTGAGCTCAGCTTCAAGCTTACCTGACCAGGACTTTCTCACTGCTGGAGGGCCTAGGATTCATGATCAACACCTAAAAATAAGTCTTTACTCCTGTCAGGTAGTCTCCTTCCTTAGTTTTGAGGCTTAGTCAAGGACAGCAACCCTTAGACTTCCAAACAAAGAAGTGATGGACATGAAGAGGGAGATCATGAGACTCCTAAAAAGGAGTCTCCTCCTATTTGGAACTTGGCCAGAGTCATTGTCTCCAGGCATCCTCCATCCAGGCCATCTTTCCAGCACTATTCCACTACCAAGCTTCTCAAGAGTTCAAAATCAGGTCCCCCAAACCTCGGGGTCCTTTGACACCAGTGTGTCACTTCCTCCCACTGTCAAGAAGGAACTCACTTGTGGCTATGTCAGATGGATTCCTGGAATGGCAAGGTAATTTTGGCACCCAACCAGAAATTATAGTGGACTCAGATGCCAGCCTAGCAGCCGAGGGGGCTTGCTGTAAAGGGGTCTTTGCAGGCAGCAAGTGGTCACTGCAGGAAGCTTCTCTGCACATCAGTGTATTGGAATAGTTAGTGGCTAGCTTTGACATCAGGAGTTTTTCAAAGTATCATCTGGAAGTGACCCCTGACAAAGTGATGATTTGATCACAAAGCGCTGGGTGAACCGTTTATCACTGCCTCTGCACTTTAATACAGATTAACTCAGCTTCATTCATCTTTGTTTGTTATGTAAGCAATATGACATGACAGGGCATGCATTATGGTGAAATAATTGCATGTCTCAAGTGTGCTGTTGGGCACGAGACACAGCAAGATGCCATTAATTCACCGAAGTGTCATTATTTCATCACAATGGCACAACCTTGGAGTGTCTTATAAATGCCCTTTAAATTAAGCAATAATGCACAATAGGATGAGGATTGTACTGGAATAAATTAATGCCTGGAGTGGTTTGGCATAAGACTGAAGACTAAGTGCATTCAACACCCAGAAGTGAGATTCTTCCAGCACAACCCATACTGTGACATACAGTATTGCTATTATAAATTGGCTCTTATTTATTAATATGATGGGGACCAAATGAGCACATGTAGATGGCTATTAGGCAGAGAACAAGTGTTGGGGCATCCCTTTTATGTGTAGGGGCATCTATTTTATAGTATCAGTTGTACAATTTTATTTTTCTTTGAGGAAACACTCTCCATGTGAAAGCACTGCATCATGAGTATGCAAATAATCAGTTGTCTGGTATCACTGTAGTATGTTATGCAATACCAGGGAATTAGGTAATTTGCATACCCATGATGCAGTGCATTCATATGTGGTGTGCTTTTTCATTAAAATAAAAATGTAAAACTGGTACTATAAATGAGATGTTACCACACTATAAAGGAGATGTCCTGACACTTGTCATTTGCCTAACTATGAAATGTTTTAGCCATGACAAAAATTGTGCCCCCCCCAAACAATATAAATAAATAAGGTTTTTATATGAAACTAAGCTTCTGCACTTCAATTGCAAGGCATCAAATTCTCTTGGTAAGAGAAGTTGTGGCTGGTCATTTAGCCTGTGATGCAATCATCTGGATGTTTGGATGTGAAGCTGTGCTCTGTTAATCTCACTGTAACAAAGACATTTTGATCAATCAGAATCCAGGATATCTGTTTGTCATTATATGATTAAGCAATAATGCATTGCAGGGTGTGGTATTTTTAGTTTTTGTTGACCGGGTAAGTGCACTAGACAAACCCTGCCTATTTTCAGGCATGACCCGGGGGTGGGGGATACAGATGAATGCAAATTGACCTTGAACCAGATTAAGCTGTTTGTAGTATTTTTAGTGAATGAGGGAAATTTGGCCAGGACACCGGGGTAATTCCCTACTCTGTGGGGCACTGCTGCTGTCAGCTATGGCGGCAGTCAGTGAGGACTCTGTGAAGGGGATGGATGTGGAAGAGGCAGGAGGGTTCGTTCCACCTCCTGCTTCTCAACTGCCTGGAACAGAGTGGGCGAAAAGGCCTGATTCTTGAAGAGCAAATGGATAAAGATGAAATACTAAAGACGGCTTAGGATTTAGACAATGAATTTTTGGCTTTGGAATGTCAGAGATGCCGACTGGTGGAAGTTATCAATCAGCAAGAAGCTTTGCTGGCTAAGCGAATTATCTGCAAGGATATTCAGTGCTCGAATGCAGTACCAGCTGTTCGAACTTAGGTGGAGGATGAAGTTTCAGACGAAGATTTATTTTCCTCAACACAGCAGCAACAGTTTCCTTCAAAACAGTCTCCTCTGGTAAGCCCTAAATGTCTAGCGGTGAAGCTTTCAGAAGCATTGAATTCACCGCTGTCAGACTTGACTGCACAGCTGATTGTGAACACTGACGTGGCAGCATCAAAGACCTTGCCAGGTGAGTCAGCCTGTGACACTACACGCCAGGTTTTGATTGCTTCTTGCACACATTCTACTTCGGAAATGTTGTTACAGCCCAACACTAAAGAGCCATGGTCTGTGGATGCTGCTTTGCTGGCTGCAGGGTGGGAGAAAATTAAAAAAGATAATGGTTGGGTTTCAGGTACATCTCCCATTAAAATTTCTGCGGATATAGATCAGACTATAGTATCTAGTGCTGATACTGTTTCCTCTCCAAATATTTCTAACACCATATCGAGTACAAATGTGTTACCAACTCAACCTGAGTTTCCTGTCCCAGATTCTACTTTGAACCTTAAATCTGATGCACCTAAAAAATCATTTGCTTCCCTGTTTCATTTACCTGTAGCCCCTGCTAAACACCACAATGCTGCCCGTTTAATCTATAAAGGAGGATTCAACTGTGTTCCAGATCGTGTTTATGTGGGTAAAACTTTGATAAAAGATTCCTTACGATTTTTTGCTACCGAAATATATGCCTTAATTCATGTGTCGGGGGAACACACGTTTGATATCAGTTTCAAGACTACTACTGGTTTAAAGTGTTTTTGGAAACGATATAATGAACTTCGCAACTCCCCTCTGTGGACTCCTTTTGAAGCAATACCCCTGACAAAACCTGCTATAAAATTTGTAACTGTATTGTTTCATAATGAAGGGGTCAGTGTGACGGATTTAACATACTGGATAAAACAAAGATGCACTGTTCTGGATGGACCCACCGCTATCTTTGATAGTGAACATTATTGGACTGGGGGTTGGAAATTTAAAGTTTTACTTTCTTCAACTAGTGATGGTCTTAAACATTTGCCAAATTCCTTTTTCCTTGGGTGTGACAGGGGAGTCTTGTTTTATGCAGGCCAGTCAAAGGCCTGCTATAAATGCGGCTCTGAGGGCCATATGAGCAGCATTTGTGATAAAGTAAGATGTTCTCTCTGTAACGAATTAGGCCATGTAAGTAGTAATTGTTTAAATGAAATGGTTTGTAGCTTATGCGATGACAAGGGGCATTCTTATCAAAGTTGTGCTTGGGCCACCCATAATACAAATCCTGGTGGAGACTGTGAGGAACAACGGCTGCTCATAGCAGTAGCCCAATGGCAACAGTCTGAGCCTGTGCTGTCCTCCTCTTCCTTCCCCCCCCCCTTCTACTTTCCCAAAGCCTTCCTCACTCTCTAGGACTCTCCAAACAACAATTACAGAACTACAGGTGGACCCCTTGGTAAATTTACCTCCTGTTCCTTCACCTTTTTCTCAACCACAGGGTAATATGGATTTAGAAATGGTGATTTTGCCCCCAGAGGTACCAGAAGCAGTGATGTCCCCCTTCCCCAGCCTATAATACCAGAAAAGGTATTTTGGCTCGGAAAAGGTTGGAAAAATCTGTTCCAGCTGTAAAATTAGCTAAAACACAGGCTATTTCCCTTCAAAATTGGTATCAGGCTCTTCGTACTGCAGATAGCAATTCTGAAATACTTTCGGATTCATCTTCTATGGTAGGGGATGGGGAGGTGGATCAAACTGAGGTACCACAGACCATTCCCCATAAAGAATCCTCAAAAAAGAAACACCTATCTCATGTTAAACTGAAATCTAGGTTGGGTACTAGAAGTGGGGTAAAAAAGAAATTATTTTGTTTTATCCTTTTTTCTGTTGGGATATACCTCTCTCTTCCTCTTATGACTCTATTTCTCACTTCTGGGAATGTGAATAGCATTAAGAGTATGAGGAAAAGGACTGTTGTTTTTTCTGCTTTAATTCATCAAAAAACAGGTATTTATTTTTTGCAGGATACAAGACTGCATGCCCTGCTTGATGTTCATAATGCTACTAATGCCTGGTATGTGGGGCCTTCTTATTGGTCGATAGGTACAGACCAATGCTCAGGGGTAGAGATATTGTTTCAAGGCCTTGAATTTACATGTTTGAAATTGCTGAATTTGGTTCCTGGGTGGGCTTTATTAGTAGATATTTGTGTTCAAGGCAAGTTATTTCATCTTATTAATATCTATGCCATGCAATCCAAGGCCGGAAGGGTGTCTCTGTTCAAAATAATTCAGCCATTTTTATACACAGCACAATTAGTAATTTGGGAAGGAGATTTCAATTGTGGGTTGAATAAATGGGATAAAGGGCCACAAACTAAAACTTTGAAATCTATTATGACTTTAATTGTTTATCTGACATAGTACACAAAGCAGATTTGGTTGATGCCATGTTATTTTATCTTAAAAAAGTAGTGCTAACTTGTTGTAAAGGTCCTACTAGGATAGATTTTTTCCTTAACTCCCAACACTCTTTTATTTCTACAGCCGGAGTACAGGCAGTGGAATATTCTGATCACTCTATGATATTTCTTATCTTAGGACCTGGGGTTCATATAGGACAAGGATTATGGAAATGCAATTTCTCATTATTAAGTAAGGAACATTGTCTTACTCAAATACAGTATTTTTTTATCTCAAAAAACACCAATTTTTTTGTATGACTCACCAATACAGTGGTAGGAAGATTTAAAAAAGGATTTGATTGTATTGTTAAAAACTTTAAGTAAGAAAGATACAGATATCCAATACTTAACGTATTTGCGACATAGACAACAACTACAATCTTTAATTTCTCTATCATATGTTTCTACGCATGATTATAGTGCTCAGATTTCTACTTTAAAAGAACACGTGTCAATTTCATCAGAAAAAAGCTGCTGTTTTAGCTTTCCAACAAAATTTTGGTTTACAAGGACCTCTTTCTAATATTTGTCCATATGATACCTGTAACCAGTGAGTGAAGTCAAAAAGAATGGATAGCTTACAAGATTCATTAGGATATATGCACAATACACATGATGAAATTATGAATATTGTGTATATGCATACTAAATCTCTTTTTTCCCATACTAACATTGAATTGGATGGTATTCAGCAATTTTTAGGAAATATTGAGGTTCCAGAATTCCCGTTTACTTTAAAACAGGAACTGCAGAAGGATATTCATTCTTCTGAAATACAACTGGCTATGAAAACTATGCCCATAAATATGTCCCCAGGGAAGGATGGTCTAACTACTGAGGTCTACAGATTCATTGTAGAAATCTTGGCACAAGAATTGGAACAGGTTTCTCTTCAATGTTAAAACTGCCTTACCCTTCACTATGGCACAGGGTTCTTTAGTTTATCTTTACAAACAGGAGACCAAAATCTTTTAACAAACTGGAGACCAATTTGTCTCTTAAATACAGATTTTAAATTAATGGCAAAAATTTTAACTATGCAGTTACAACAAGTAGCAAATTACGTGATTAGTCCAGCACAAGCTTGTTCGGTGAAACACTCGAATATTTTGGAACATCTTCTCTTACTTCGAGAAATAATTACTAGAAGTAAAAAGAAGGAAGTGGAAGTATTTTTATGCTCATTAGATCAAAGAAAAGCTTTTGACTCTATTAATCATTGTTATATGTGGGAGGTTCTCAGATTCTATAATATTCCGGATCAATTTATACAATGGCTTAAATTGTTACATGCATCTGCTACTGTAACTCCCATGGTGAATGGACATATTGGACCAATAATTTCAGTACATGGGGAGTTTGGAAAGCTGCCCCTTAGCCCACTCTTCTATGTTTTCTGTATTTATCCTTTATTAAAAGTATAAATACTCATCCTAGAATAAGATCCTTGCAAATAGGGTCTTTACCGAGTCCTGCACAGTGTATTGCTTATGCTGATGACCTGTGTCTTCATTTACCAGATGTACAGTCTATATCCTTAGCAATAGAAGTTTGTACTATTTATTCTTTGGTATCGGGCTAGTTTAAATGCATCTAAGAGCCAAGGTATATATTTAGGAACACAATCTCAAATTGACCCTCAGAGTTCTGGTATTCCATTGTTTCCACTCCTATTAAGATTTTAGGATTATTCTGGGATGCAGGTAATTTAGATTTATTAAACTGGACATTAAGGATTGAACTTGGAAATACAATAGTGTCAAATGGAATACTTGAAACTTGATAAAAAAATGTGTGTTTAAATTAAAATGAAGCTCTTACCACAATTTCTGTATGTTAGTAAAATTTTTCCTCCCAAAACAATTGGAAGCTAGTTTGTTGAGTTTGTTTTTCGGCAGTATGGGTAGTAGGCTAAATCCCATAAAAGGAATATTATTTATTTACAATACTCATCTGGGGGTTTGAATATGGTAAACCCATTAGTGTTTTTTTATTGTATGTTTTTTTATATTAATCTTCGGCCCCAGTGATAAATCAGGATAAGTTTTGGACTTCATATTTTTATGATATGGTTCAACAATGGTTTTCTATTTGGGAAGGGTCCAGGGTCACTCACTTGAGTATGATCCTACACTTCCTGGTTATTATAGAGAAATCTTTATAAAATTATGACTATGGGGGGTCTCTAGCCATTCTTTACTTAGTAATACAAGAAAACAGTTGTACCATCATATAATCACTACACATTTTACTGAACTAATAACTTTTCCCCATTGGCCTATGTATCTACAAAATACCCATTTGGCCTTGTTAAATGAACAAAGAGTTCCAAGGAAATTGTGAGATTTCCATTGGCTTAGTTGCCATGGTAAGATAAATGTGAAAAGCAATCTAAAACACAAACAACATGCTGAACGAGGCTGTATTAGGGTTAATTGTGTCTCAGCAGAAGAAACCATTGAACACCTATTTTTTCTTTGTTCATTTATAAGGACATGTTGGTCAACTCTAGCAAGGCCTTGGTCTGTACCTATCTTTTCACAATGACATGTGAAGAATTAATGCATGGTATTTTCCCTCTGGTTGGCAGTGTTTTCATAAAGGTACACTGAATATTGTTTGTTTAGTACTAAAATTGTATATTTGGAATGCTAGATGTGGCTTTATGTTACAACAAAAGGATACTCTATTGAAATAATTATTCAGAATGTTACTAGGAACTGTCTGTTATTTTTCAGAAAGAATGTATTATTTTTCACAAGTTTTAGAAGCATATTGCCATAACATGCCTTGGGTAACTACTTCAGATTTTCCTGTTACTTGAATGTACTTTCTCAGTTGTTTTTCTGCTTACTTATATATTTCTTTTGTATGATTTATTTTTCAATAAATTCCCACCTCACCCTACATCATGGGATACTTGTCATGTCTTGGGTGGTTGGGCATGAGGTCACAGACTGAGTGCGTCCAACACCTGAGAAGTGACAATATCCCATGATATACCACACTCTGACTGCAATATTGTTATTATGAACTAGATCAAAGGTTTATTAATAAAAAACTGTTAAACCATTTTAAAAATTTGTTTTGTGGTAGTATACAATTGAAGTACCATTAAAAAATAGTTCTTGAGGATTGTGGTCAGCAGGTAGTGCTGTTTTACTTTGAGCTAGTTGTGACACTGTATGAACTCTCTGCCAGTCTCATCCCAGTTATAAACTGCGGTACCCTTGTGTCCTGTTTGTCTCTACCTGTTTGGAGAAGGTGTGTATGAATTTTATGTACATATTTATTCTGGGGTCTGCATCAACTCACTCACTTGAATTCGCTCCCTGCCAACTCACTCCTGATGACCCGCTCCCTCATCAATTAGCTCCTGCACAATTTGCTCCGAGGCCACCCACTCCTGCTCCCACACCACACTTTATAAATGGCTATCACTTTGTCAATTATTCAATTAATGCTGCCAATCAACAAAACCAGATATTATGGCAAGTTATAAAGCTGCCTAGTTAAGTGCAGTACAGTTCCTGCAGTGCTTGTCAGTTTGTAGTCGATGTCCTTGAACATGGAAGGAAAGTTTATTTTGTCAGAGAGAAAGAAAAAAAAAACTAGTGGATCCTAATAACTACATATATATTCATCACAAAAGGGAATATAATGGAAAGTCGATTTGGCAGTGTGAAAGTCACTGTTAAAAACCAAAAACATGCAATGCCCGGGTTCACACTGCCAGCTATGTTGATCCAACTATTGTTGCAACATTTAGTGAGCATTCACATGCTCCTGATCTGACTGCAGTGGAGAGAGGTGAGACAATAAACCAAGTGAAAGAGTACACTGCAAGTAGTCAGGATACCACTGCACAGGTTCTGCTACATTATAAAGACATCATATCTTTAGCAGCACAAGGAACAATGGTAGACAGAAATGTCAAGCACACAATACAGCATGTTCATGTACATGGTGCCCCACCAAATCCCTTCAAACTGTCTGATATACATTTAAAAAGAAATACTGCTGGATTTTAAATTGTTACCTGAATTAAAGATGTGTTTTTAACTGGATATACAGCTCAACTTCTGGACTGGCATTTTCCAGAAGGTGTTACCACAGTGACCCTGCTGAGTGCGACCTCATCACCTGACTCGGCGTGTATCACATGACCATGGAGAGCAAGACGTGACTGGTAAATATAAACTTCCATACATGTCATGAAGGAGTGTTCAGTTCAATTATTATTACCTAGCCTAGCAATGTTTGTTATCTTCTTGTATTTTCCAGTACCGTTTGCTCTTTTTGATACAGGGAGTGCAGGCGGGAGCTAATTGATTGGGAGTGAAATGGGACTGGAGCAAAAATAACAGGAGCGAATTGTTGGGAGCATACGTTCAGGGAGTCAATTGATTGGAATGAATTAACGTGCTAACTTTTTCTGACATCTTTTATGTTTTTTCTTTTATTTGAGAAAGGCATATGGAAGCAGCAGCACTGAAAGGAGGAGTTCAGTAAGTAGAGAAAGTGCTGCCACTTTCAAATGTGCACGCACTTGCTTGTGAGGAAATAAAAACATTCATAGAGCATGATTTTGCAGTGTGGCAGTTTTTTTCTTTTATATTACCCCAGTGCATTTATTTGCCTGTTATTTAACTTATTATGTGGTGGACAAGATCCGTGGTTAGGAGCTAAGGTGATGGAGTGCTGAGAGTTTGGTTTTGATTTTGTGCTGCCACCAACTATGAGTGTAGTCAACTGCTAGGGAGAGAGTGGAGAAGAATACAACATTTTGTTTTCTTTAATTCAGTTTTATGGATGCTTCAGTCAGTGGCAGTGCACTATGTAGAAGCAGGGTGTTGTGCAGGATGTGCACAGTCTGTGCAAGGTAGGCTTTTGTCGGTAATCATGATATGAACAAATCATAGTGGTAGGTAGTACTGCAATAAAGGTGTTGGCAGAACTTGTTTTTACCATGAATATATATTGATTTACTCATGGCTGAGACAAGTTCTCAGCCAATCAGGTTGCTGCATTTTAAGGCAACCAGTTCATACTATATGACTTAATATGAATGAAAATATGAAAGAAAGTATTTTAAAAATATATAAATTGTATCTTTCATTAAAATATGCTTCCATTTTAACTCTGAATACAAAAAAATAGTTCCTGTTTTGGTATCTGTGGGTTTAGCTAAAAACTTAAAAACATAATGAAAACTGTGTGACACACATATTTATAAGAACAAAATTTACTTTGCATTTTAAATCAATACAAGTACTGTTTCTTAATGGAAATGTGTTCAAACCATTGAACCTGCCAGATTGCCTTTTTCCTGTGTGTGTATGAATGTGTGTGTGTGGGGAGGGGGTGATAGATTTCACCTGTAAATACCTGTGTATGATCCAAATCGTGTGCTTTTAAACTTCAGGAATGTATTTCAGCAGTTTGGATCTGCGTCTGCCTATGTACAGTAACTGTGTTTTCCCCACCGTTGCTATTGGTTTATAATGTAGTATTGCCTACTTTCTTCATCGAGTTTTTTTTTTTTCCTCTCTCTTTCCCCACGTTCAAGATATGGAATGTTTACCATGGAACACAGGGATTCAAAATTCTGCTCTGTTCCACTGGCAGAATGTCCTACTCCTAACACACTGAACACACACACAACATACAGAATACTGGCTGAGCAATTGTGTTGAATCAGTGTGTTCAGCCACAGAGGGGTTTATGATTCCATGTGACCTCGAGAGCGAAACTCGAGAGGTCAGATGGAATTATAAACCAGTAACTGAAAACACACTGGTTTAATGGAGATTGAGAAGCCAGTATTTTATAGTGTATGGTAAGATTTTAACAAGAACCATATGATTCGTGGCAGTTCCTTGTGCCACGTGGCTTACATTTCAAGATAGAGTCTCTCATTCCAAATGAATGGAACACTGTTCTACACGCATACAGTCAGTACAGCATTCCATTAATTTTTGACTGTTGGATGAACAGCATTTCGGTATGCTGGGATTTTAATGAGAACAACGTTCCACCATACACTATAAAGGCCTTTTCTAGAGCCACAGACTCAATTATTTCACTTTCAGGAAAGCAGAAGAGATTTTCCTCATGAGCAGTTAAAGACAAAGGAGGATTCTTGCATTGTCAGCAAAGAAACAGTTGTAGTAAAAACTATGAACAACGCTTAATATTTCTAATTTGTTTATGTGTTTAAGTAGTGTGTGATGATCAGGGAAACAACATTTAATTAATTTGTTTTGTTTTTTATTTAAGGTGTTTTTTTTTATGGCCCAGTTGAAGTTTTTTTGCACTATAAAAGTAGCAGCCATGTTTGTGAAGGAAGATCAATTCTGGTTGTAGGGGGACTGATTGACAATAGTTCTGGTTGTAGGAGAACTGATTTGCTCACAGTGTGATGTGGTTTAGTACCAGGGTGACTATATATTATGCTCTACTACTGAACTGTCACCTGACTGGCTACCATAGTTCAGTGGGATTGCTGAGCAATGATAGAGGCTGGCATTGATCTTATCCAATTTGGATCACACTCCACCAGGGTACAATAGCAGCCAAGCCTGAAATGTGGCATTCACCAGTACTTGATTTTGAGGATGGCAGACTGGTCCAATGCCATTGTTTTCAAGGCCTACCTTAGACTGGTGATTCTAAATGTGGGCAATGGGGCTATTCAAGGGTCTTTGAACTAGCCCGTAATAACAGCCTCTTTGTTTGGTATAAAATGGTAATTTTCACACAGCAGGCTTGACAGAAAATTATATTACAGACAACACAGAGGAAGACATTACTTGTCATAGTAATCCTGTTCTTTCCAAGGGAATCTTACTGTATTCTGACATATGCAGTATTATCCCACCATAGTACTGCCCTGGAGCTGAAAAGGTTAATAGAACCTATGCAAATGAGAGTATACTAGGCTCGAGCTCAGTTTTCAAACCACCGTCCCAGGTAAACAATCCAACAACCATCAGATTCTAACGAAGCTTGCCTAGGATGCTAACTAACTAATGCTAATCTGAAATAGTAATAATAATAATAATCATTAGACTCCCAACCCCCCGATCATCCTCCTAATGATAGGCATTATCCCCAAGACTCAAGTCACAGATAGTCTAAGTAAAAAATAGCCCAGGAGTTCACCACAGTAAAGCTTTAGTGCAGTGCCCCCAGGTTATAGAAGGGGAGGAAGGGTGGGAGCTCAGAATACAGTCAGATTCCATTGGAAGAAACAGGATTACTATGGTAATTAATGTCTTCTTCTAAACCCAGGAAATCTTACTATATTCTGTCATATGCAGACTACCCAAATAGTGCCATTGGAGGTGGGTACAGAACCTACTTAGGAAACAGACTGTGCAGTACTGCTGTGCCAAACTTAGCATCACTCCTGGTCCATAAATTCAGGCTATAATGTTTGACAAACATGTGAACAGTTTTCCAGGTAGCTGCTTTGCTAATATCCAATAAGAGGATGTCCCTTGAGGCTGCTATGGAAGTAGCAGTGCCCCTTGTGGAATGGGCTCGAAGGCCCACAGGAGGCTCTTTACCAGCTTTGCTATAGCAAAACTGGATGCAGGCCACAATCCAGCAAGCAATGGTCCTCTTTGAAGCTGGTTTGCCCTTTCCTACCTCACTATAAGTAAGGAACAGCTGGGTTCTGTTCTCCCTATGACCCTTGATGTGCTCCAGGTAGTAAATGATAGCCCTTTTGACATCCAGGCTATGCAATCTACATTCGCCTGAGCATGAATGATCAGTAAAAAAAACAGGAAGGGTAATAGACTGATTAAGGTGAAACTCAGACACCACCTTAGGAAGAAACTTTCTGTTTGTTCTTAGGCCTACCTTATCCCTATGGAAGGAAATGTAGTCCTGATCTGTACACAGGACCTGTAACTCACTGATCCTTCTGACTGAAGTAATGGCTAGTAAGAACACAGTTTTCCAAGTAACATACTTGAGCTCTGCTGATAACATGGGCTCAAAGGGTAGCTGCATCAGCTGACCAATACAGATGTTAAGATCCCAGCCTGGGGTGGGTTCTCTGTGTGAGAGGTTCAGGTGTAGAAGCCCCTTAAATAATTTCTTGAACACCTGTTCAGATGCCAAAGAAGGCCTTCTGCCAACTGAAAAGTAATCCAAAACTGCTGCTAGGTGAACCTTTAATGAAGAGGGCTTAAGACCAATGGAATGGAGGTGTACCAAGTAATCCAGTACCAGGCGCACACCTGCCTGGGTACTGACCACATCTTATTTATGGCACCAGCATGAAAATCTCTTCCACTTTGAGGAATAGGTTAGCTGTGTGAAAGGTTTTCTGCAGCTCCAATGCACCTGGAGTACCCTCTCTGAAAACCCCAGATTGGCAAATTGTATGTCCTCAAGAACCATGCCTTGAGTTTGAGAGATTGCAGGTTGGGATAGAGAATTCAGCCATTTGAGGCAGTAAGTAGATTGTGCCTGCAGGATAGAGTTATTGACTTGCTGACAGACAGAAGTAGAAGCAATGAGTACCATGGTTGCCTGACCCAATCTGGGGCTATGAGGATCATAGTTGTTGGCTGAGATGTGAGTTTGTCCAAAACTCTGAGCAATAGAGGGAATGTAGGAATTGCATACAGAAATGTCCCTGTCCAATCCAATAGTAGTGGATCCATCGGTACTGTGAACACTGTGGGGGGTCTGCAACTGTACTGTGGCAACTGATGATTGTCTGGGTGAGCAAAGATTTCCACCTCCAGAGTTCCCCCACCTCCTGAACACTGTTTGAAGTACCTGTCTGTTCAGAGTCCATTTGTGATGGTTCTGATTGATTCTGCTCAGTGCATCTGCTAGGGTGTTGTCTTTCCCTGGTAGGTACACAGCTGTCAGGGACAGGTTCAGACAGTAGGCTAGCTTCCATAGTAACATGGCTTCTGTGCACAATGGGGAAGGCCAGGCACCTCCTTGTTTGTTTATGTAGTTCATTGTGGTGGTATTGTCTGTTCGGACTTGTACTACCCTGCTTTTGAGCTCTGACGCAAATAACTGGATCCCCAGGTGCACTGCTTGAAGCTCCACCAGCTTTATGTGAAGGACGGTCTCCTGATTAGTCCAGATGCATTGAGCTTGTGGTCTCCTGTGTGCTCCCCACCCTAGGAGGAAGCATCTGTGTTCAGGACCCTTGAGGGAAGCTGTTGTAGGAAAGGAACTCCATGTCTTACTTTTTCTCTGTCTTGCCACCACTGCAGGGCCAGAAGCAAGATCTGATAATTGGTAGCAGAGCAGACAACTGGCACTTTTTGTGACCAATAAAATCTGAGGTGAAATTGAATGTCCCTCATTTAAAATCTGGCTCCTGAAACTACTGCTGTGGAAGCTGCCATGTGTCCTAACAGCTGAAGAAAGTGCCTTACTGGCCTGGGCCAGGATAACTGGAGAGATGGCCAGCTGTACCAGGTGTCCACCCTTGCTGGTGAAAAGAAGCTTTTCCTTTCAATGTGTCCAGCTCTGCTCCAATGAAATCCAAAGGCTGAACTGGGACCAGAACTGACTTTTGGGGTTTAGAAGGAGCCCTTTAGGCCAGAAGGAGGCTTTGAGCTTGAGCTACAGCATCCAAGACTTGCTGGGAGGACTGATCCACCAGCAGTCAGTCCTCCAGATAGGGAAAACTGTGACCCCTGCTTTCTTAAATGTGCAACTACCACGGCCAAGCACTTGGTAAATACCCTTGGAGCAAAACAGAGGCCGAAGGGCATTGCTCTGAACTGATAATGACCTGATTTGAGCCTGAACCTGAGGAACTTTATGTGTGATGGCCTGATGGGGATATGAAAATAGGTGTCCTTCAAATCTATTGAGGCTAGCCAGTCCCCTTGCCTGAGTGAAGGCAGAATGGTGGCCAGAGTGACCATCTTGAATTTTGGTTTTGTCAAATATCTGTTTAGTTGTCTGAGATCCAGAATGGATTGCCACTCCCTGTCTTTTTTTACTGTTAGGAAATACCTTGAGTAGAACTCTTTCCCCCAGTGTAGGGGTGGAACTGGTTCTACTGCCTTGTCCAGTAACCGTTTCTTTACCTCCTCTAGTAGTTGGTATTCTGGTGAGGAGGAAGGACTGAAGACCTTTTGTTCTCAGCTTGGGCAAGGCCTTGAAGGTGAGGGTGAGGCCTTGGCCCACTATCTCCAGGACCCACTTGTCTGTAGTTATAGACTGCCAGACCTGGAGGTACTAGGCTAGCCTGCCCCCTACAGGAAGGGAGGAGGTGACCCTGACAGATTCTTCAGGGGTTTTGCTTCACCTGTGGGGTTGGTTGAGGGCTTGGACCCGCTCTGCCAGCACCCCTTCTACACCTACCCCTGAAATAGCCCATCTGGGGTTGGTAGGTCAGAAGGGCCTGGGTCTGAAAGAAGGGCGTATAATAAGGTTGTGCTCTTCCAGCCCTGGGCTGTTGTTTCTGGGGAGTACCTGTCTTTTCTTTGGCTGCTGCACTCCTGTAAGCCATCTTGTATTCATCCATCTTTTTCATATAGGCCTTGGTTTGTTGGCCAAAGAGGGATGAAGGGTAACTGGGGAAATTGAAAGATTTTGACTGAGTGTCCTGGGATAAGTTAGTGGTTCTCAGCTATGCAAATCTCCTGAGAGATATGGAGTTAGCCACAAGCCTGGCTACAGTGTCGTTGGCATCCACAGCCATCCTAAACTGCAACTTGGATGCCTCGACATCCATTTTGCAGCCTCTGCCAAATCAGATGCCATAGGTTCAGGGCAGGATTTTGCAATTTCAGATACTGTGCTCCATAGGAATTTTTTATAATCTGGCCACATAAGCCATGTAAGTGGCCTGTCTAATCCTCTGTTTGTCCCTGAACAGGGCTGTTCCAGCTCACCCACGGTCGGCCGGCACCCAGCCAGCCACCGACCAAGACCAGGACACCCGCCTGCAGCTCCTTGGAAGCTGTTTGTCCCTGAACAGGGCTGTTCCAGCTCACCACGGTCGGCCGGCACCCAGCCAGCCACCGACCAAGACCAGGACACCCACCTGCAGCTCCTTGGAAGCTGTTTGTCCCTGAACAGGGCTGTTCCAGCTCACCCACGGTCGGCGGCACCCAGCCAGCCACCGACCAAGACCAGGACACCTGCCTGCAGCTCCTTGGAAGGTCAAGGACAGCGCAGCTAATCGAACACGGGTGCTTCCAGCAAACCCACTCTGATTGGCTGGAGTTTTCCTTGCTATAGACACCTGGCACTTTGTTAGACTTTCCATAAGAACTAAGCACATTTCTACTGTGTTATTAGGAGTTTTCTACTGTATTAGCTGGATTGTAATTTCTACTACTGTTTTAAATTGCTTACACCTCTTCTGTCTGACTGCTATTCCTGCAGCGCCCCCATCCAAGCACTCTGCCTTGGCTCCGATAAGTCTAACTACCTTTTTTATTTTTTTTTTTGGCTAATTTTCCATTAGCAGGTTATACAGACCTGCCACTAGAGGGATTCTTGGTCTTCTACATAAATCACCATATTCCTTCGTGGGCAATATGGCCTGCATTATCATTCTACTTCTTTTCCGGTTCTGCTACAAGGGGACTTGAATCTGAAGGGTGGATGGCCACTAACTAAGCTGCTCCTGATCTCCTTGTTCCCCTTTCTGCTGTATTTTCTCATCTAGGTTTTAAATGGGTACCTAGGTGGGCAAATTTCTTGCCTAGAAAATATTGCACTAATACAAATCACGAGACCACTCAATCTGGGACAATGGCTCTCTTATTGTGTTTTTATTGCTCTAAGGTGCAGAGTTTTCAGCAATACAGTGTAATTCAAGTACCTCAATGCAATTCAGTTCTCCAATGTACCTTATCAATACCTAATGTTATAACAGTCTACTGTGCAGACACTCTGTCATTCTCCTCTCCCCTTTTAGCCTATTCCCCCCGGTTAGCCTACACCCCTTTGCTACTGTCCTCACCTATGTCTACCCAAGCACTTACATTGATCACAATCAACTGTCATTACAGTGGCGGCGCCTCTTGCGCATCACGATATGGGTTGCCACAAAGAAATAAAAAAGCAGTCTCCATTCTTATAAGCTCCTTAAAGAAAGTTATACTTCTGCTTCTTCTCTGCTCAGGAAATGTGGAGCTCAAACCTGGCCCCCACAACTTACCTCGCCTATCGATTTTGCTGAGGCCACAGGTCTCAAAATGATGATGGTCAACATTTTAAGCCTGCCTAAAAAACTTGTACAGCTGCAAGCCTGGTCTGCACACGTTAACCCAGACCTTATCATAATTACTGAGTCGTGGTTAAAAAAGACGAACACTGATCAACAAATATCACTGCAGGGCTACAATTTATTTAGAGCAGATAGAGAGTCTAGAGGCGGGGGTGTGGTTATCTATGCCAAATCTAAGTACGTGGTCACCAATATTAGTTGCAAATCTCTAGCCAAGGAATTTGAGTTAGTTTCGCTGAGCCTTCATCTCCCCTCCTCGGAATGTATCACTATCCTAGGTGGCTATAGACCCCCGTCTGGTGGTGATGAAGTCCTTAATCTTTTGAAATCCATGTTCGTAGAGGCAAAAACTGAAACAATATTCCTAGGAGATCTAAATATGGACTGGCTGTCACCTAAATCACATGGCCTCAAATCCTTTGTGACGAGCTAGGTCTTGGGCAATTAGTCAGAGAACCTACTAGGAACAACACTCTAAATACTGCCAACAGTTCCATTCTAGATGTGGTACTAACCACCCATCCACACAAAATATCTTATTTGGCAGTGTTTCACAACGACATGAGCGATCATGGAATTGTTGCTTGCATAAGATCTCAAATTAAGGCCCGGCCACGACCCATCTTTATAACAAAAAGATCCTTTCACAAATTCAGTGCAGTAAACTTCCTATCTGACCTGAGCATGATCAGATGGCAAGATCTTTACCTAGCCAAAGATGTCAACAAGGCAGCTTGCATCCTTAATGACAAACTCACTACAATAATAAATAAGCATGCCCTTTCATCAAAGTAAAGGGTATGGAACAATTCAATCCCTGGTTCACCTGGATCTCAACAGCCCTTATAGCTCGAGATAAGCTCTGGGCTAAAGCTAGACATTCCAAAGAATCTTGGATTGGCAAGCCTTTAGAACAGCTGAGGAATAACTGTGTGAAAAACTTCGCCTGCTAAAGCTAACTATTATATTTACTCTCGAACAAGTTAAAGGTAACCTCATAAAATATGGAAGACTATCAAAGCTATAGAAGGACGGCCCATGGCCCCCTCTGTCCCAACAAAGATAGTTGCAAGTGGCAAGATTGTGGAAAACAAGTCCCTAATCCTGGAGGAACTTAACTCCCACTTTGCCACAGCTGGATTAGCTTTTGACTCGTCACCTTATGCTGGTGCTGCGGTGAGCCAGCATACCCCTCCCGCCACATCTAGTCCTGCACCCAGTCCCTTCCAACTGCGTGAGATAACTTATAAAGAAGTAGAAGATTCTCTTCTTAACTTAAACACCAAAAAAAGCGCAGGGGACGATGGCTTGGAACCCTTTTTCCTAAGGTCAGGCTATGCCCATCTCACTGCCCCAATTCTCCACATCTTCAATCTTTCCATTATATCTGCTGCTGTGCCGTCCTGCTGGAAATCAGCACATATCCTCCCTCTATTTAAATCAGGGACCCATGCAATGTAAACAACTATAGGCCTATCTCCATATTGCCTATCCTTTCTAAAGTTCTCAAAAACTGATCCATATTCAGTTAAAATCTCACTTGAAACCTTTCTCTCATTAACCCAGCTCAATCTGGCTTCCGGCTAATCATAGCACAATCACTGCACTAGCAAAAGTAACCAATGATTGGATTCTGCTATAGATGCTAAGAAGGTAACTGGTGCAGTCATTTTGGACCTCAGCAAAGCTTTTGATACTGTTGCTCACAAACTATTAGTCAATTGCCTTGCAAAGTTGGGTGCCACATACCATACCACCCAGTGGTTCTCTAGCTACCTAACTGGAAGATTCCAAAAGTAAAGGCGGAAGGCTTTTTCTGCTGCCTTGCCAGTTGCAAGAGGAGTCCCCAAGGATCCATCTTAGGCCCTATCTTGTTTTCTCTGTACATCAATGACTTAGATGCTAACATATCTTGGTATACCTCCTATCTTAGTCCCGCTGCCTTACCTTATATTTCCTGAAGGAAATCTTTTGACTATGACCTTTTCTGCTACGGTTTTGAGAACTGAAGTGGTTTCCTCCTTCTTTTGAGCTTGCTTTTCACCCCTAATACAATGGGATGCTGCTTCAAGTATTGCATCCTTAATGCTTGCCCACTTTTCCTGTACCCCCTAACCTGTATTTCTTCTTGCCGGGGCTAGCTTAACTCTGTTGGCCATCTTATCAAAGTCAGCTCCTCTGAAGTTGTATAGTTTTGCCTAGGATTGGATTGATTTAATTCTAGTGGCCAAATTAAACCATACCATGTGAAGGTCACTGGCCCCAGGTAACCTTCTACCTGTAGATCTGTGATCCTTTCCCTGTTAGTCAGTACTAGATCCAGGATAGTCCTGTCTCTTGTGGGTTATTGTACCAATTGTTTGATGCCCTCCCCCATAGAGAATCCACTATGTGTCTAGTTCTGGCAGATGCTCTGACTGGTATTGATCAATCTGTATCTGGCATGTTGAAGTCTCCCATTAGCAGAACCTCCCTTTAGCTGTCATGTTTTGTATATCTTCTAACAGTAATGTGTCTATGCCTCCCCTGGTCTGGAGGCCTGTAGACAACTTCAGTCCATATGGCTGTCCCATGTCCTGTTTCCAGGGTCACCCATCATGCCTCTGGCTCCTTATGTGTATTCTGAATTTCTGTAGCTTTGATATTTTCATTGACATAGCGACCACTCCAGATCCTTTTTTCACCTCGGTCTCTTCTGAACAGTACATAGCTGGGTGTGTTAGTCTCCCTCATGTTTTGTTAATGGCTACTATGTCTAATTTAGCCTCTGTCATTGTTGGCTGCAGGTCTGGGATCTTGTTTCCCAAACTGCAGGCATTTGTGTACATGATTTTCCATTTGCCAGATTTCAGTGCATTCATTGTGGGGTGAGGTTTGATTTCTCCCCTGTGCTTTGTCTTTTGAGCCCTTTTATACAGTGCAACCCTGTGGTGTAAGGCTGATTTCAGGTCAACAGAGAGCAAGGGGCATGATGTTTTCTTGGTTCAAGATTTTGTCAGAGGTGCATGTTTGTCTATGAACTCTGGTATAAGTTTCTGGAACAACTCATATGCTGAGTCCACAGAGGTGGCAAGATAGAAGTCCTGCCATCTGATATTACCTAATTTTGCCAAGAAACAATTACAATTGAAATTCTGGTGATTTCTTTTTAGAATGTATGTCGAGTGGATATGGGTTTGGGGACAGCCCTTACACTAGCTATGATGCTATGGTCACTTATTTCATTAAAAAAACACCTGTGTGGCTGAATAAATGCAGCTTGTTGACTAGTATTAGGTCAAGAAATGCGCTGTTTGCTGGATTTTGAGGTTAGGATGGATATTATCCACTATAAACTGAGAAAAGCCATACTCATCATGAGAAATCTTTTAGCGGTTTAGAGCAGTTTGAGTTCCAATCCAGATTTAAGTCACCCATGATAATTACTTAATTGGCCAGAGTATCTATGATTTTATGTAGATAGTTCAGTAGCTCAAAACCTCCTAAAGGGGAATGGTAGCATCCAATGATGCAGATGGATTTAGAGGATGGTAGATGAACTCTTATAGTGGCACATTCAGATTCTTTTGGTGTGGAAGAAGTGTCAACAAGGGTTACTGAGAACTTGTCCTTCACATAGATCACAACCACCCCTCTCCTATTGGGTCTGTCCAGCCGATACACATTGTAAGAGGGGATGCTGATTTCGGTTTACCTATAGCACTAGTGCTGACATCCCCTACCGTGACAGCTACAATGCCGACTGTTGGCATTTGCTAGCCCGCGGAACTATCAGTGCCACCACAATCGGGCGCTTCACCCCCGTTCTCTAGGATTCTAACTCAGAAGTTGGAGTTGTAACGGAGGGGGGTAACACCCATTGAGGCAGTCCCCGACGTTGCGATGGACCACTCACAGCGGACGGGCGTATTTTGCCCGATTTCTGGCGCTATGGTGGTCTTCACAGTTGAGAGTCACTGCGGTGATGGTACACTGCTGATTTCTGGTCTGGAGTAGTATTCCTTAACCAGGTTTCGAGACAACTATTATGTCTGGCTCTGTATGAGCTCCATGATTGGACCAAGTCCAATTTTCACAGTAAGCTGCATGCGTGTACATGCAGGAGGGTTATGCCTTTCAGTTGCTGTAAAACAGACAGTGCCAAGATAGGTGATGGGGGCACCGCGCTGAGTTTCAGACTTCTGAAACATAAAATTAGTAAGAGGAGTAGTTTGTTGAGTGCACTTAGTAAGAACTTTAGGAGTAAAAACTCACCCCTTTTGTTAAGTGTTGGGATGTTCGGGGGGAGAGGCAGTCAGTGCTTCTACATGATACCACTGTGGTGTAAATAACCACCTGAACTAAGTAGCTTAATGGGATGGGGGCAATAAGAGATGAAGTGTCATGGGCATGGAGGACTCTTTCTTCCTGGGAGTGGGTACCAGTATGGCCACTGGAGTAAGATGACAGTCTGAGGCAGAAACGATGCACCGGCTCACTTTGGCTAAGGGAGGAGCAGAGGAAAAGGAGATTCCTGGTGAAAACTTACAACAGAATAAGAGAAGTTGCATGAAACTAAGGTAACTGCAGTTCAATGTATTTCAAACGGGGTTTTCAACTTTGCTGCATAACTTTGCAATGCTTACATATTTTGACACCAACTTTTCTACATGGCCTTTTGAGACGCCACCTCATGAACAATGTGGGTGGAATCATGGAAATCTGGCCTGAGAGGCAATTCGTGGTTACATGGAAAATCACCTTTAGGTGGTATTTGATATTTTACAATGCTTGTTCATGAGGTGGGGTCATAAGAAAGTTATGTTGAAAATTTTGGGAAAAATATGTAACAAAGGCAACGTTATTTGCATACATTGAAATTTTGCTACATTGACTTGTAACTTTGGCAATGTTAAATATATAAACTCAACATTTTCAACATAACCATCTTTTTCCACCATCTTATGAACAAGACAGCTGCCACTTTTCAAACCCTGGCCAAGCAGTGTTTTCACACTGGTGGTGTAAAATGGCATTGCACTTGCATGGAATCATGATTTGGCAGGGATTTCAAAAGTTTCATTATGGGGTTCATGGTGGGGTAATAAGAAGGCTATGCTGTCAGTTTTGTTCCGCTTTTACTACAGATGGAAGTATACAGCCCAGAGGTCCCTGCAGTCACAAAGACAAATAAGGATACAAATATACTCAAAAAGTAAGAAAATTCTTTGCAAAAAACTTTGTTAATGCACTAGTTAGTGTTAAAGTGACAAAAGCAGAGAATGTGGTGTTAGGGTTCCCACTCCACAAGGCAGACCCCATTCCTGATTTGTGAAGAGGAAAGCAAGGTGAAACCATAATGGTTTTTCCTGTTGCTGCCTGCAGGGTGAGGGTGGTGTGTTAGGGTTGGAAACCCTAAAGCCACGTTTCCCTACTTTTGTCACTTTAACCCTAACAAGTACATTAATAAAGTTTTTTGCAAGGAAGATATATATATATATCACACACACACATATATATATATATATATATATATATATATATATATATATATATATATATATATATATATATATATGTGTGTGTGTATATATATATATATATATATAGCAATATTGTAGGGGCATGGTAGCATCCCTATTGTTAGGGTTGAGTAGCCTGTTTAATGTTAAACTCCTAATCTTGCAGATTAATATCTTTAGCTCAGTTTGGTGAAATAAGCTGACATTTTGTATGTGTTGTCTAGAAGGCAAGTTCTTGATCTGTGGAAATGTTTGTGACGGCAGTTTGTATGGCTTCTGAGATACACATGTATCATTTTTTGTAAATGTCTAACCTTTTTCCTATACTTAACATGTATTTTTTTTGCTCTCCCCTACAGCCTTCTTGGAATTTAATTTTTATCCCAAACTTGCAAGGGTCATGTGTCATTTCCTAAGGTAGTGCCATTGAGTGGTCTGGTGAAAAGAATACTAAAGGATTCCTGAGTTACAAGGCTTCAACATTTAGTTGTGTCCAACCTGTGCATGCACATTAGGATATTTTGAATAACTTTCTGTGGTGAAAGTAAACATGTGATTCCACAAAATGCATGTTTTTACACCACTTTTTTTTATTATCATGAATTCTTTACTCCCCTACTGCAGAGTGGGTGGCGAATCATCTAGCTACCAGCACCCACATCCCCGGACCTGGTCTGGCCAGTGACACGCTCTCCTCCCCACGGGGACCTGGAACTGGATACCTGGGGGGATGCAGCTCTTGTTTCTGGGGTGCAGGGCACAGCCATCAGCAGCCACGATCTCCCCACAATTCTCTGACATTTTTTCTGCCTTGGAGGCATTCATGCAATGGCATAGGTGCACATGTGTGCTAACTACTGGTGTGCTGAAGTCCTCAACTGTGCACGCTATCCACAGTGCCCCTGGCCTCCTCCAGTTGCCGCCACAGAACAATGCACTCCCCCTTCCCACCCCAGAGAAGGGAGAGCAGTCATGGGATGCTCAGTCCTTCCTTTCCCCTACCGACCTCTGATGGCCTGGTCCATTCCTGAACCCAGATCACCAGCATGGTGCAAGGTGTGGCGTCCAGCACTTCAACCCTTAGTGCCACCGAGCAGGCTATGTTTTTACACCACTTGATTGGCAGGGCACAGACTTTTTTTGTGCTGTGCCAAATGACATATTGTTTATTTTTTCCATTAACTAAAAAGTGTGAAAAATACAGTACATAAAATTGCTGGCATTTTAAGAAACAAACAATAGAACCTAGCTAAAGGGGTCCTCATTAGTTAGATTCTGTTGTTTCTTTTTAAAATAGAGGCCTAAATACTTTTATGGGCACCCAAATCCCAGGATGGCCAACTTAGAGAGGACCAGAGGAGACCTTCACCTGTGTTCTCCATGTAGAACAACGGGACTTTCTTGACTTCTACAGCCACAGCTGGAACTCATGCTGTGGGCTGCAGTGTGAGGAATGAGCAGCTGTTTCCCTGTTGTCTAGTGGCACCTCCATTCCTTCCTATTGCGTCCCTGTAATATTTTGTTTCCCTGGTATCCAATGGCATCCCCCCCAACCCCGATCATGGTCCCTCTGGATTCATGCAACAGTTTTAACTTCCTCCCCCAAGATTCACTAACCAATGCACAGTGGCATGCTTCTATGTGACCTGAGTAGCAAATGAGTGGAAATGTTGGGCTGCAAATAATGTTATTTCAAAAACTGGACAGATGCACTGGGGTGGGACAAAACATCCAGATTTGCCAAACTCACTGGTACTGGTCTGTGATGTGTCTGTCAATAAGTGCTGACTCCCCAAATGTACAATGACCAAACAAGGTTAGCTGACTCAAGTTAGAATTTATATTTGAAGGTTCTTGTTGCTGAAGCAAAAGATTTATGCACCAAAGAACGGGAATACTGACAACAAATTGTTGGCTAGATGTCTCTGTACAAAGATACTTGAGCAAAGTGCTGAGGGTGGGGCACCTAGTCAGCGGTGTGGTGTCCTTATTACTGTCATTCAGTGAATAAATTGTTTGGATTCAGCAACAGTTCTTTGCCATTTGTGTTTCTAATTTGAGTACACTGATCTTGTTTGATCACTGGTGCCGGTGCCAGGTAAAGTTCTAAACTGGTGCCACCTATGATGATCATGTAGTATCCCATGCATTGCAGATACTAAATGCTTACAGTAACATCTGTTAAACAAACCCACAGAAACAGATATAGCATCTGAAGCAGAAGAACATGATGAGCAGTTTTTCTTATCTACTTCTCACAATCAGCTGGACATGATCCCGGGTCCACCCACACCCAACCCCTTCCCCAAACGTAAAACAACTGCTCAAGAGACATGTAAATACCATTATTTTATTTTTAAATTCATAATATTTATTTTGTGTTACAACTTAAACAAGTATTTGTCAATGCCGAGTGTTTGCTTGCTGTTATTAGTTTTGGAAATGCAGTAGTTAGACAGATGCAGAGTAGGAATGGTAGTGAAGTACTGAACTATACACCAACCCCACCTTAACCTGGCAAGGATGGACAGGCATTAGGGTATGTGTTTGGGTTGTCCCCCATAACGTTCATGCCATTTCACCTCACCTATCCTGCAGACACTGACAAGTGTTGAGGTGTGCCTTGGGGTGCTCGGCTTTACAGTCACCCCTCCATAAGGACATACGCTGAAATGGGTGCAATATAGAATGGGGTGAACTCTGGGGCGAAGAGTCCAAGGCACACCTCGATGCCTGTCAGGGGCTGCAGGGTGGGGGTTTGGTTGCAATGGCATGAGCATTACAGTCAGCAATCCAAAGGCACACCCTGATGCCTGTCAGTCTGTCAATTTCAGACGTTATGGTTAGAAACCTTAACACCCTGGGATTTGTTGGTATTTGCAATACAAATTTTCAACATGGCCATTTTGTGGCCCCCACCTCATGAAAGCATTTAGGACCTCTTCTCATGAACAGTGGCACTGTGATTTTGTCAATGTGTCCCGAAATTTGAATTTCCACTCCGACCGTGCCATTGTGCACCAGATGTATGAAAACACAGATCCGGCAGGATGTGAAGAATGAAAGCTATACCATTCATAGGGAGGTGTGAAGAGATGGCAATGTTGAAAATCTGTAGTGAAAATATAAAAAATGCTCATACTTCTGAGCATACATGGAAACCACACAACGCATGCACGTAATGCAGTCATTTAGTGGAATTATTTCACCAAATTTTCAACATAGACATTTTGTGACCTCTGCTCATGAACACTGTCACTATGATTTTCTGAATGTGTCCCAAACATTGATTTCCCACAGCAACCATGGTATTCTGTGCCAGATGTGTAAACGCATATTTCAGGCAGGATGTGAAAAATGACAGCTGTACTGTTCATACGGAGGTCAGAAAAATGCCAATGTTGAAAATCTGGAGTCAAAATACTACAAATTTGTGAGATTCTACGGTGTGTGGAAATTGTACAATGCACGCTTGTAACAGTCACGTTATGGACATTTGTCACCAAATTTTCAACATAAGCATTTTAGGACCTCTGCTTATGAACAACGTCACTGTGATTTTACATATGAACATACATACAAACATATTAACATACAAATCTGCAAGTAGACCACACCAATCGGTCTATTGTAAGTCTGCCTGAGTGTGTAGCTAGCACCCTAGATTGCAGCTGGCCCAGCCTGGTCCCCTCAGTTTCTCCCTCACTTGTCCCAGTCCGGATCCCCCGACTCTTCTTTTTGCTTTATCCCACTCATCCTTAAAGCTATTGACTGTCCCATGTTACCACCCCTCTGGCAGTGCATTCCAAGTAGACACTTACCTCTCAGATAAGTGTCCCTCTTGAAATGTCCCCCTTCCAGCCTTAGTCTGTGCCTTCTCTTCTCTCTTCCTCCTCAGTTTAAACACCCCCTCAGTGCTAGGTTTATTTACCCCTGGGTATTTAAACACTTCAGTCATATCCCTCTATCCCTCCTCTCCTCCAGTGTGTACATGTTCAGGTCCTTCAGCCTAACTTCATATTTCTTTCCTTCCTTCCTTAACATTTTTATGCCCTCCTTTTCACCCCTCCAGTAACTTTATATCTCTCCTCAAGTATGGCCTCAGTATTGCACACAGTACTGTGATTGTGGTGTGAGCAATGATCTGTAGAGAGTAGGATCATGGAGGTCCGCGTGATGGCAGCTTAGGCAGAGGCAGCTTTATCTCGGGCTCGCTCACCGCGCCCTATTTTGGCTTATTTTACGACTTTTAAGTGGTAAAATCTCTCCAGATTGAGTGCAGTCACTGTGGTGTACTCTCCAATTTTTGTGGACACCGAACGAATGGAGGTATTTATGAAAAAAGCCCCCCCAAGGCATTCGCCTCCGCGATCACCTGAAAAAGAGAAGGCCGCAAAGCGGGCCAAGCAGCAGGCGGCTAGCGCTCTTAAATCAGCTGCATCAGATGCAGCTCTGTCTGAAGCCAGGTTCCTCGAGATCATGCAGCCTTTACAATCAGCCATCTCTTGATCTCAGAGGACCTGCAGGATATCAAGGGCGATCGATGCCCTGACTCGAGGAAGTCGGAGATTCGGAAGTTAAAATTATCTCCATGGAGAAAAAGCAAGAAAGGAGTGAGACTGAGTTATTAAACTTAAGTCGCAGAGTTAAAGCTGGAAGACAAGTTAGAAGATCTGGAGGGCCGCAGCAGGCGAAATAATTTAGTTATCATCGGTCTGCGGAGAAAGAAGAAGGTGGTGCCATTATTACTTTCTGCAGAAATTTTGTGGCAAAATAGCTGGTGCCCCTCTGGGGGAGGGAGTACATTATTGAGAGAGCCCATCGGGCATTATGCCCGCCCGCCCGCCCAGGGCCAGTCACCCAGACCAATTAGCAAATTTCTGAACTATTTAGACAGACAGCACGTTCTTCTTAAAAAGCCAAGGAAGCGAAGGAGTTAACCTGGGAGGGCAAGCAGATTCATATTATGCAAGATTTGCCCCACTGTAAGGGTTCGAAGACAGGAATTGCACCCATTTGTTTCAAGCTAGTAGGCTGCCTCCAAGCCCTTCAGAGTTAAATATCCTGCTCTACTGATGGTGAAGCATGAGGACAAATGGCTAACGTTTGAATCTCCTAAAGCTGCACAGGAGCTGAAGATGGTTTCCCAGATTTGTTCAAGTGATTAGGTGTTGCGAGACTTACAATCCAGGTGCTTAGCAAGTGGTGACACTGCTGTTTGAAATCATGGCCACGAAGGGCTTCCTGGCCTTATGGACAGGGCTAAATAGGTATAATAAGGGGTAACTCTGGCTCCAGTAACCCCGATGCTCTGGGTGGCTTGGTGGTAATGTGACCTTAGTTATGCTCTTACAGTGGCTCACATAGAACTGGGCTGATTGAATTTGAGTCTTCATATTACTGGTGGAGTGAATACAGATGATCCTCGCCTGGATGGACATTGATGGGACTTGTTTTTGGCTCACTGACTTTTGCATGTCTCCTGCTCCGGAACTTGTTTAACTGTTTTTTGGGGAACTGAACGGAACTTATATTAATCACGGATCATATGCTCATCTGCCTTTTTTTTTTTTTTCCCCGATAAGCTGATGTCTCGGCTGCGGAGTGGAGCCAATGGACTATTTAACTGCGATTATAGTGGCTGAGCATTGAGTTATATCAGATTCGTACTCAAGAATTAATTATAGGGGGGTGGGTTTTTTTTGGTTTTGTTTGTTTTTTTTTGCGGGACTTTATGGTTCTTTAGACTTTATCATCTGGGCTCCGATTTGTGTATACCATCTTGGTGAGGGTATTGGGTGTTTAACTGAATGTTTACATAGTTATGATTAGAATTTAGTAGAGGTTGTGTGGGGGCGGGGTTCCAGGGGATGAGGTTGGTTTGTTTGGGTTGCCTAGTAGTGAATCACGTGGTGTTAAAGATCTAGGAGGGCAGTTCAATTGGAACTGGGGTAGTTGTATGGTGGGGGGTGAGGGGGTCCTACTTGGGAAACTTCTTTTTTTCTCTTTCTTTATTGTTGGAGGGCATAGGGACTTTGGGTGGAATGAGTCAATTGAACTCTAGAGTATGGGGGGGGAGATCCCAAGGCTACACATTGTTTGGTTTCATTAATGGCTCCTTTAGGCATGGGGCTGATTTCGCCTAATGGTTTGAGTATACTCATTAAAATATCCGGTTTGCTGGTATCCGAGTTTAAAGTTGGGTCATTATGAGTAACTCGTACAAGTTTATTAGTTGGAATGTCAGAGGAGCCAACGATAAGGTCAAGCGACAAATTATTTTAAAGGCACCTACGTCAATTGGGAGCACAGATTGTTTTTCTCAAGAGACACACCTAAAGAAAGTGACATACATTATTGCAGAAGGGCCTGGGTAGGACAAGTTTTTGGAGCTGGGTCATCCACTGATAGGGAGAGTAGCAATCCCTCATGAGAATACTCCGTTCAGATTGGTGGAAGAACTTGGGACCGAATGGCAGATATATCATTATACATGGCCTATTGGAATCGTATCCGATATTACTGGGCTCGATATATGGTCCCAACAAGGATTCCCGGCCTTTTTCACGGATTTACTGAATAGGGTAGTGACCAACCCAAAAGCTTACTGTGTTGGGGGGGATTGGAACTTAGTTCTCCGGAATGATCTGGATAGATCGTCTCATGAGAGGGTAGGCTTGTCGCCAGCACAAAGAGCACTGAAGGATTTAATAAATAAGACTGCTCTTATCGATGTCTGGCATGCGCTTAACCCTAATTTGTGATAATACACCTTTTTTTCCGCTGCACACAAGACATTTTCATGAATAGATTATATCTTAGTTAGTTTATTTGCTATGCCTGGTGTCAGGCAGGTTGACATATTTTCCAGGGTCATATCAGATCATGCACCGGTCAGTCTGGATTATCTACTAGTTGTTGGGTGCAGGCGGTCTCCGCAATGGCGGTTAAATTGTCAGATACTGAGGATGAATCCTCCATAGATAAATAGCAGAGTTCATTAAGAATTTCTTAGAAAATAATCAAGTTCAGTGACACGTAAGGATTTAGTGTGGCGGCTTTAAAGTGTTCCCTGAGGGTGAATTGATTAAAATGGCCTCTAAGAAGAAACATATGCAGATGGCACAACTGGATTCCCTGCTTGCTTCGATCAGGAGCTTAGAATGCAATCTTTCTCGAATTTCGACTGATGCAGATTGGGCACGGTTGCAGCAATTGCAGGCCCAATATCTGGGTATTATAGCCCAGAAAGCAGAGCTGGCTCTTCTAAAAACCAAGCTTCAATATCTAGATCTTGGGGAGCGAGCAGGGAAACTACTTGCTATGTGTATTCGTCAGCTGAACTCATCTCAGTTTATAGCAGGGATTCGAACGGGGCAGGGGGAGCAGGTATGTACGGATCCAGGGGAAATGGCGAATGCTTTTGGGTCATATTTCCAGGCTTTATATGTGGAGGACTTAGAGTCTAAACCAACTAAGGATGATATCAATTCGTATCTTAAATTAGTTACACTACCAAAAGTTGCGAAGGAGATATGGCCTCTCGAGTGCCCCAATTTCGCTGGCAGAAATTCAGCAGGCGATCCAGCAAATGCCTCAAATAAATCCCTGGCCCAGACCAGGTTCCTAGTAACTTCTATAAGGCATATTGCCTCTTATCTCCTATTTTGGAGGAGTTTTTCAAAGTTGGTTTGATACAGGGTTGTCAGATACCTCCTTTTAGAGCGACAATCTCTTTAATTTGCAAGCCGGGAAAGACCCTTTTAGTATGGATAGTTATAGTCGATTTCCCTTCTCAACACGGACATCAAAATTTTAGCTAAAGTTTAGCCAACCGGTTGTCCAAGGTTATGAACAGTTTGGTCAGTAGGGAACAGGTGGGCTTCATGTTTGGCGATCATCTCAGGATCATATGTGAAACTGTTACATATCATCTCTGTGACTAAAGAGGCTAGGACCCCAGCCGTACTGGTCTCCTTGGATGCCGAAAGGCATTTGATAGGGTTTCATGGGATTATCTATTTGCTACCCTATCTGCCTTTGGCTTGCCAGATGTGTTCCTGAGATGGGTTCAATTACTATATTCCTATCCCTCGGCCCATGTGAAATGCAATGGGATACTATCACCAGTGGTCAAACTAGAGCGTGGCACGAGGCAGGGGTGCCCCCTGTCCCCGCTGCTGTTCAATCTATATTTAGAGCCTTTCCTGATTAGGCTGGCAGGAAACACAGTGATCCATGGGGTACAGATAGGGATGTCAGATACACATATTCAGTATATGCAGATGATATATTATTCAATATTGAAAACCCGATAACTCGATCCCAGCGATTTTAGCGGAAATCGGTTCCTTCTCCAAAGTGTCTTACTATAAGTTAAATTGTGTGAAATCCAAGATTCTCCCCTTAAATAAGGAGGTCATGAAAGCGGATTTAGCACCGTTAGGTCTTTGTTGGGAATCTAAGTCACTGATGTATCTAGGAATTAATATTAGCACAGGATTAAGCTCTATGATCAGAAGTAATCTGAATAGTCAAGTCATAACTATAGCAGGCGATATGGGGAGGTGGCGATTACTTCCCATGTCGCTTTGGGGTAGATTGAATATTATTAAAATGAACATCTTACCCAGATTATTATATCCCTTAGGCATGTTGGGTGTATATCTCCCGGAAGTATGGTTTTGTAATTTACAGAAAATATTCAATTTATTTTTATGGAATGGGAAAAGAGTGCATAGGTCCTATATCAAACTTACAGCCCCAAAGTCAAAGGGGGGACTAGCTGCTCCCTCACTTTTCTTATACTATATTGCGCAGCATATTAGTAAGCTGGGAAATTGGTGTGATGAGCCTGAGCAAAGAGCCTATTCACCCTTGTGGGTCGATATTGAGCGAGGACTGGCGAAGAGGGTGAACTGCTTCCTCCGGGCCTTGTTGTATGCTCCTCCTGCAGCTGTTCCTAAATCTTTAAAAAATAACCCTATGGGATGGTCATTGAAGGTTTTTGGCAGTTACAGAATTACTTTACAGTCAAATGGTACCTATCACCTAACCAGCCCATTTGGAAAATCCTCGTATTAAGGTTGGGGTGCAGCCTGCCCACGGATTTTGGCCCCAGATAAGTGGCCTTAGAGTTTGAATTCTGGGTGAACGTGGATGCCGCCCCTTGATAGTTTAGTGAGGTCTTTTGGAGTCGAAGTCGGGACTTATTTAAATGGTTTCAGGTTAGTAAGGCCATTGCTGTCACATTTGCCCAAACAGAGTCAATGGATTATGGGGGCAAGGACATTGATATGCTATTTGTTACTGCTTCTCAATCGAGGCGGTTTCTAAAGTATATAAAGTACTGCAGGAATGGGATTCCAAACTACCTTCAGGAGTTTGTTATTATTAGTCGAGGGAGTTGGGCCTGCCTGAAATACCTAGTTACTGGGAGAAATTATGGCGTAATATGTATAAGTACATAAAACAAGATCGATTGAGGATGGTACAGTTTAATATAATGCATCACTTATACCTATCCTCATCTCGAATGTTTAGATATAAAGCAAAACATACACCCACATGCGGGAAGTGCGGAATAGAAGATGGTACTTTATACCATATGGTGTGGTCGTGCCCTCTAATACAGGGCTTTTGGCGTGTTATCCAAAACTTTTTAAACCCTATCATTGGCTCTTCAGACGTGTTCTCCCCTGAGGTATGTATCCTGAATCTGTTCCCGGTTGACATGTCTAAGACTACCATGGCCCATCTGTCACTTGTTACAGCTGTAGCGAAGTTGATAATCTTGAGACATTGGATGGATGACCATCCCCCTACCCCGATGGAATGGTTTCGTGAGTGCATCCTGGCTCTACACTTAGAAAAGCATGTTCTTGATATGCAAGGTACACGGGACAAATATATGTCACTGTGGAGTTCTTTAGACATGCTTCTCATGACGTGGAGGCCTGGTTCCTAGATTTTTTTTTTTTTTTTTTTTTAGAGATGATCCGTCTGGATCACGTATTTGTGTAGCCTTGGGAGGGGTGGGAGTGGGGATTAAGTACATCTTCTCATATACGTGGGCAAGATGATTATAAGCCTTGTTATGCCCTTCCCTTTTCTTTTCTTCTTGTCCGCGCTCTTATTGGCTCATCTCAGTTGTTGTATGTGAGGAGATGTTGTTGTGGAAAACAATAAAGATGATTAATAAAAAAAAAAAAAAAAGAAGTAGGATCACATCCCTGTATCTGGATGAGAACCCCCTTGCAATGCACCCCAGCAACCTGTTTGCCTTCGCTGCTGCTTTCCTGCACTGGTTTGAGTTGTTCATGCTCCGAGTTACCAACACGCCTAGGTCCTTCTCCTCCTCTGTGATCCCCAACCAGTAGTCCCTCTTCTGGTTTTAGCCCTGAAGTTCATCACCTTACACTTCTTTGCACTGAATCTGAGCTGCCACTCCATCTACCATGTCTCTAGTTTGGTTAGGTCCCCCTGCAGCTTTTCCCATCTGTCCTCTTCATCCACCACCGCCCCCAATTTGATATAATGTGTGAACAGACTAATCCTGCTCCCCACTTCATGTGCTATATCAGAGATAATGAGCCCAAATAGCACCGGGCCCATCACTGACCCCTGCGGCACCCCGCTTGTCACTGCTCTGGGTGCCAAAAGCAACTCTACTGCCATCACTGTCTGCACCCTCCCCTCTAACCAGTTCTCTATCCATTTAGTCAGACCACCTTCCACCCGTACTCCTCATTCTCCTCACTTTTCTCCTCCTTGGCCTGTGTCCCTCCTCCTTGTAGCCTGCACCATTTCTCCTCCTTATTTTTACTGGATGGTGGTGGTGCCTTCTATATTATACTCAGACTACTCTGCCCGCCAGAGTTACTACGCCTCCACCTTTACCTATATCTAGGGGGTGAGCTCATTAGGCTCTCCTGTCTGGACCTTTCTACCAACCTCAGTCTTTTGGCCACCCCCCACTAGTTTAAATCCACCTTAGTAGAGATATACCCCTCTAATCTGGTCTTTAATACTCCCTTCCCCTTCCTGCTCCAGTGTTCCCTGTCCCCCACGTACAGGTCATTATTCCTCCCAGACTCTACCCCAGTTAGTCACTAACCCATAATTTTTGGTGTGGCACCAATCCCTCAGTCACTCATTGAACTTCTCAATCCTGCCCTTCCTCCGCATGCTTGCACATGGTACCGGCAGTACCTCAGAGAATGCCACCAACTCCAGCACCCCCTCACACTGCCTGCCCAACTACTCAAACCTCCCCCTCACTACTTCCACAGTCTTCCCTGCCAAGTCATTTGTACACACATGAAACACTAAATGAGGTTTCTTCCTCCCCCTCGCTACACATATGAGCAGTGCCTGCCCTGCCCCTCCTGCAGTCAACCTGGGGATAGCTTCAAGCTCAAATACGGCTGTGCCTTCCCCCCTTCCATCCCATCTCACCCCTTTCAGTATAGAATCCCCCAGGATGAGTACTCCCCCATCCCTTACCCTTTCCCTTCTAATGCCCCTTCCACCACCCCAGTATTCATTCTTCCCTGCCCCTTACCCAGCCAGCTGCACCCTCTGTGACTTCTGTATCTGTACCCCTACTGCCTCACCCCTTTCTCTGCCTTATTCCTGCCATCCCTCTTGAACCCCTTCCCAGCCTAACTACCTCCTACTGGATTTTCGATGTCATCCTCTCCTCCTCCCCTGCTGATTTCCAACCCCTTTCCTATCCCCGCTGTTGTCAATTTAGAGCCCCCATTCCATGCTACCCCGATAGTGATGCCCCTCCCATCCTTCCTCCTTCCCATAGCCTTCTCTCCTCCAGTCATCCCTCCTTCCTTACTAGCCCCCTTCTGCTCTTTCATCCTCGCTATCTCTTCCCCTACCTGTTGCCTTCTCTCTCGTGCCCCACTTGTCCTCCCCCCTTCAGTATGTTCCTGCTCCCCCTCACTCTCTCACACCAGAGGTTTGAATCTGTTACTAGTCGCTACCCTCCTACATCTCTTCCCCTTTTCGGGTCCCCCCCTACTTGTTCCCCTCTTTGCCATCCCTGGCCCCAGCCCTGGTCCCCCTCTGACCGCAGTCATCTGCACTGTCCCCTGGTACTCCTTGTGGTCTCTTCCTCCCCCATCTGGAGGTCCCCCCTCGCCTCAGGCACCCCCTTTCTTCTCCTCTATTTTCTGTTAGTGCCTCTGATACAGGGGTCAGTTTCACTCCCTAGTTGTTCTTCCTCCATCCCCCTTTGCCATCTCCTATCCCCCCCAGCCAGGATGCCTACCATACTCACCTCCCTGCAACTTAGACTCCTTCCTCACTCCACAGTTTCTCCCTCAAACTAGCCAGCCATCTACAGACCATACACCCTCCCATCCTCCAAGCCCAGTTCAGGATCATGGCAGACCCACACCCTGTACACCCCGCCACCCTTCCAAAGATGCCGGCCCTATTGACATGTGGCACCTAACCCATTTTGACCCCCATCTTATGTTACGGGCTCTTACTCCCAGGATCTGTACCCTACTACAACTGTTAGGCCCTTATTTACTCAAATTCCTGCTCTACCCCCCACACTATTCCCCCTACTTCCCCCTTGCTGACCGGGGTAATTCAGTCTCAAATCTCATCCATTAGATATTGTATTACTGCAGCAATCCTAAAGCCTCCTTGTCTGTTTTTCACCCCTCAGCTACTAGGGTTGTCAGAACTAGTTCAGAAAGATTGAACCCATCACGAACCCTGGTTTTAGGGTTCTAATTCAGAACTATAACACTAGTGGTTTCATAACGAGGTTCAATCAATCATTTTTTTATGCCTCAAGCCGCAACATAGCATAAACATGCCTAGCCCTATAGTGTCAGCTCCGAAGGCCGAGAGAGAGGATGAAGGAGCAGGATGGGATTGGAAGGCAGCACAGTGCCACAGGAGGCAGAAAGGAGGTGGAATGAAGGGAAGAGTGCATGATGGCAGCATGCACAAACTTGTGGGGGCTGAATGGTGGACTGCACTGGAGTCGGACTGCGTGCCTGCGTACTTCATCCCCACAGTCCGTGTTACCACCTGACCATCGGCTCTGCAGTCAGGTGGTGGATGGTTCAAGCGTAAACCTGGCGGCGTGGTTGCAGCTCCATTCATTTACCCAGCCAGTGCCATAAAGGAGTTGCAGGCTGCAGCAGCTTGTGCTACTCGCTCGCTCCCTCTGTCTGGGCTAGCTCTGCTCTCTGGCTCTGGCAATTGCTTGCTAATTAAATTGTTGTGTGTGTATTGGGCAAACTAAAAAAATAAATAAAAAAGCTAACGGGTGGGTGGGGGAGAAAACTAAAGGTAGGGGCCAGGGGGGGACTCAGGGTTGGGAGTGGGAACCGAGGAAAAGAAAGGGCATGAACTTAGGAACAGTTGGTGAGAAACTTGGCCTCAGGATGAGACGGACAGAGCGAGGGAAGTTAAAGTTGCTAGTATTTGAGTGAAACTGAAAGAATTTTATCGTAGTCTCAAACAACAGTTCAAAAACTTCATTTCTGCATGGTGTAGTTGTTTCACACTGGGAAGAAGGAGCAAGCATCAAATGGCTGGGGAGGGGTGATGAAATTAAAACAAACAGATTATGACTGAGAAAATTAAGTTTAAATGTGTGAGTCTTTGAGAGGTTGAAACATTTGAATTTGATGGAATTTTTACTTACAACTTCATACCCTACTCCACAAAACAAAGTAAAATAATCAGGAGGACAGGGAGGGGAAGGGATTCTGTGGTACTGTGCTGCTTAGCGTTCTTCTATTCCACCCTATAAAATTCCTGATAGAACAACACCAGGCTGTTTTTAGTTTTTTTTTTACACAGTACTCCCTACTTGTGTGTTGTGTGTGTGACTCCACTACACTGTATCTCTCTACTCTCCTGTGGTGTTCCCATCACCCTGCTGTGGCTGCTGACTGTGTACCCTACCCATTGTGTGTTACTGCGAGAAGCCCATTGTTGGGCAGTCGTGTGGTGGCATTATCCTTAAATACATGACAGAAGCCTAGAAATATATTTCCCCTGTTGGGAGAAGAGACAGAAAAATCTCTTTCCTTGGGTTGTATATGTGTGTGTGACTCCGTCTCCTGTGGTCAGCCCATCTGCTGTGTGCCTTTTGACTGCACTGTACCCTACCCAGTGTGTGTTACCGAGAGAGGCCCAGTGGCCAGTTGTCGTGTGGTGGCATTATCCTTAAATACATGACAGAAGCCCAGAAATATATTTCCCTGTTGGGAGGAGAGACAGAAAAATCTCTTTCCTTGGTTTGTGTGTGTAACTCCGTCTCTTGTGGTCAGCCCATCACCCTGCTGCTGTGGCGCCCCTTCACTGCTATGCATATGCCTATGCCCGGCAGCCCAGTCATTCTGTAAGCCTTGAACCTGGGATCCTTTAGTTGCAAACCGTCATATTCTTCAATTACTTTCAGTCCACTGCATCACAGTGTCACATAGCCAAAATAAAATTTTGAAGTTGTAGCCAGCGATCATAGATCACGTTGCTTTCTTACACAGGAATTGTGTGGGTGTATTCCCTGCAGTATACTGGTTCTGTTATGGCTGACACCAACATAGATGAAGCATCTAGTGTTGGTGTTGGAGCAGGTGTTGGTGGTAGTGGTAATCCTGGTGCTAGCAGAAATAACCAAAATGTTTCACATGATAAAAATTCAACAAACAGCAAAAGAGCAACAGTGAAGTGTGGAAAAGGGGACCTTTTAAGAAAACCTGTGCAGCTGCTGGGGTCACATGGAGAGGCACCATAAGGTATGCCATTCATGCTGTTAAAATCCTGTGACTAGCAGTAATAATGCAAGTGACAGTGAGTCCCTCTCTGACTCAGACAGTAGCTCTTTGTCTCAGTCTGACACTGTTGTGTCTTGTGACGTATCATTACTTCCTCAACAAAGTGAAATGAGCAAGTCTGCTGACAATGAATCAGGTAGTGCACTTGCAAATACATCCAGCACTGTTGGCAATGAAAAGGACATATCCATTGAATCCACCACTTCTGTGTCGGCCAGCAATGAAAATCTATCAGAGTCTTCTGCCCACTCTTCTAGCACCAAGGAGCATGTCCCGGGTTCTGTTAGGACAGGTGAAAAGACACAAACAGTCTTTAGCTATCTTCCTAGCACTCAAACAAAATCTGTCACATCTGAGGTGTGGAATTATTTCTCTGTCAGTAAACTGATCCATGCAGAGCAGTTTGTTCCTGTGTAAACAGAGTGTAAGCCGTGGTAAAGATTGTGTCATGCCTTGACACTACAGCTCTTAACGCCATCTGAAAAAGCATTCAATTTTGCTTGATCGTCCAAAACCCATGACCTCCATCTTCCAGACCACACGTGAGAAGGGTCAGGAATCTGAAATGGATACTGAATTGTCTGAACTTGATGCAGACAGAACCACTGCCAGCCCTAGGATCCCTGTTACCACCAATGCCAGCACCGTTAGTACCAGTTGCACATCCAGTGATGGCACTGAATGTATAAGTCCTCCTAGTCCACCATCTCAGCGTCCATCTGCCATCGAAGCACGGTCATGTATAATAAACCAGCAGGGACATGTTGTAAACAGCTAACACTGTCTCAGGCATTTGAAAGGAAGAATACCTTTACTAGAAATCATCCAAAGACCCTTCATCTTAATCAAAGAATTGGTGAACTGTTAGCAGAACTCCTCCCATACTCTTTGGTAGATCATGAGGATTTTAGGGAGCTCATGACATTAGCAGAGCCTCGTTACAATGTTCCTCATCGAAGGTACTTTTCGTATGTTGAAATACCAAACTTTTTATCAGGCTTTAAAAGCGACAGTGATGCTTGCACTTAAAACTGCAGAGGGTGGGGTTATTCATGTAACAACAGATATGTGGACCAGCACTCAAAACATAGATTACATGTCTCTTACCACTCATTGGGTCATGTTTTCTTGTGTTTCTTCAAGAACAAAGACACCCCAAAAGATGGCACTGCTGCATATAAAGAAGTTTGGGCAAAGTCATACTGCTGCAAACATCTTGCTGGAACTAAATGACCTCCTTGATGAATGGGTTTATTCTCATGGTCTAAAATGTGGCTTCATAGTAAGTGACAATGGAGCCAACATCTTGAAAGGAGTACAGGATGAAGGATTTCTGCATGCTTCTTGCTTTGCACATTGCTTATGTTTAATTGTCACGGGACTTCTCAGCAATGAAACACAAGTGGATGGTATGATTGCTGTTTGCAAAAAAATTGTGACTCACTTTTCACATTCAACCAAGGCTATACGGACATTGTCTGAACTGCAAAAAAAAACACAAGCTGCCCCAGCAAAAGCTGATTCAAAATGTTTCCACTCGTTGGAACTCAACACTTTATATGCTGCAGTGCCTCTTGGAGCAAAAGCAAGCTGTACATGAGTATTGCTCCAGTTACATTATTGGAGATGGCATTATGCTGTCTGTGCTGCAGTGGAAATTAATGAAGACAGTGTGCTGCATCCTAGCTCCTTCAGAGACAGCTACAGAGGGACATGTCTTCTGAAGGCGCATCTGTGAGTCAGGTTATCCCACTCATAATGCTAATTTCACATCATCTTAGTGTTCCTAAATCTACAAATAGAAAAGAACAGATCTGAGCGCAGACAACATGTCACCTGTATCATGGGAATCTCCTAAAGAGAATGAGTGAGCGCTTCAAAACCAATGACAAATTAGTTGCAATGACGAAATCAAAACACTACATGCTTGCAACTCTCTTAGATCCCAGGTTCAAGGTTATACATCTTCCAAAAACAGATGATATAGAGCAGTACAAATGTCTGTTGCTAAATGAGCTGCAGCACTCACAGGAGTCAAACACAGACACGCACAGTACCCTCAGGTTGTCATCTCCACAACATGCAGGTTTATCTTCACAAAGGGATACAGAACTGGAAAAGTCACCAAACATTAACAGTAGTTGTTCCACAACTGCCACTTCTTCAACCCTTAGTAGCAAGCTAAATCTGTGGCAAAACCTTTCCCAAATTGCTGCCATACCAGCTTCTGCTGATTCCTCTTCTGATCAGTCTCTGTCCATCATGGTAGACAGTTACCTGCAAGAACTGCGTATTCCTATTGATGCATGCCCTTTTGAATACTGAAGATCAAAAAAGTCGATTTGGACAGACCTGTATGATGAAGCCTGTAAATATCTTGGTTGTCCTGCAACAAGTATCTTCAGAACGCTTGTTTAGTCACAGCAATATTGTGACAGACACCAGAAATAGGTTGCTGCCAAAAAAATGTACACGTTACCTTTTATTAAAGTTAATAAGTCAAGATTTTCATATCCCTACAGTATACAAACTGATCCTGAAGTGATTGATGTTGTGGATGTTGATGGTGATGACAACTCAGATGGTGGTGGCTGGTAAATATTGTGTGGGACAAAGTCTCTCTGCACCAAAAAGGAAACTTTTACAGACTGTGATGACTTTGGTTGTCTCTCTCCTTTTTCGATCTACTACCTTGGACTATACACCCCCAAAACTTTCACCATTTCATAGCAAACTGCTTTGTAGCTAGGGTCTAAACTAAAGTCAACAAGTTTTATATACAGGGCAATTTTAACATCAGTGGGAACAAGCCCAAATTTGGCATAAAAGGGACACTGTCACGTCAGTCCTTTCTGTATCATATTATTTATAGTTAAAGTGCAAACATATATTTTTGGATTTACCTTCTGTGACTATGTGGTGCATCAGTATGGGCTGGAACCGGGGGTGGTCTATTTTTCAGTTTTAAAGAGGACAAAACAATGAGTTCTAATTGGTAGCTGTTTATTATTTTTTCAATTACAGAAATGTTAGCCATAAACCAAAATGGATGCTAGTACATGGTTGATGGTTGGGGGACTGGGTTTTAACATGGGTGAGGGACGGAGAAGAGTGACATGAATGGTAGTTCATTACTAAGTGTGGGGGTAGTTTAAACATTTGGGTGAGGGAGGAGGGTGGAATACATGCTTGAGGGGGTGAGGGTTGTGGGTTGGTTTTAACATGGGTGTAACGGTGGTATGGGTGCTACTGCACAGATGAGGTTGGTGGAAGAAAAGTGGAAAGGGTGATGGGGTGAAAGGTGGATATTGTTTTAGTCCTTTCATTTACAGATTTGTGATCGGCTGGGGATGGTGAGGAAAAAGATGATGACAGACTGAACCTACTATACATATAATATATATATATATATATTTTTTTTTTTTCTTATTAAATACATTGCAAACTGCTGCCACCTAGCACAATTGTCCTGTCCCCTTTAAAAAAAGAATAAAGGAATCAGAAATAAAAGAAAATCTGCATCAGTAGTTTTCACAGAATGTGACCTATCATTAAGTGTTTTGGGGCACTGGAAAATTGCGGAGAAATGTGGACAAACTTGCGGGACTTTTGGGGTCAAAATTGCGGAAAGTTGCGGCGCACGCGCAATGCCACTTATGTTAGTCAAATAGTTCAGATTTTGATATACAAAAAGCCACACATTATTTTAAAAGCACACACACTTTATTCTTTGAGAACACCACATTTTACACAATCCACCCACCATAAAACTATTACAAAAAAAAAAATATAAAAACAAACAATTAGAAACTCCATCCCAAATGCATAACCCCAGCCAAACACCTAAAAAATGAACACGTTTACACACGCACAAAAAGTTAGATAATTTGTTCCCCAATTTTCGCTGTCACCGAGGTCGCCCTATCTTGAACCAGCAGAAAACAGTTACTAAAAAGTACATATTGGGCTGTCTGTATAGCCCCGAGTGTAGTATATCTGGCAGACATGGATTGGATTCCCACAATCTCCACTAGCATACTGTGTGAACCTGGGCTGCCCCTTAACCTCCTTCAGAAACCCGGTCTTCTGCTTGGTTTGCCAACCAACTGAAATAATGCAAGCATAATATTCAGCAATATTCAAAATGTTTGTTGTATTTTAGCATTAACAGCAATTTTACATTATTTTCTTTTAGAGTTCTTCTATTGTCCTTCAGAAGGTCTGTGTAAACAGAAAATGTTCTTTCTATATCGGCAGTGCTGACAGGCATCCAAATATACGTTTTGCCAAGGCTGCCAGTTTGCCCAGCGATGGTGACTGAGACTCCCACCAGGCTGCAATTTCAAAGTCTGGTGGTACTAACTGGCAGCATTCATATAAGCATGCCACTCAAAGGGTGAAATGTCTGCAAGCCCGGTATGCCAGTGATATAGCTGTCTTTTGTTTGTCCAGCATAGGAAGTTGTAGCAGATCAAAGACCACGGGCTGCCTGGAAAACATGCATTGAGGGTGTCCTTTGATGACATTGTCCAGTTTTTGACTGCTCTCCAACATCACTTGTTGGAACAGATGACACAGGCAGCTCTCTCGCCCTCTTGGCACACTGAGAGTTTTCCACAGTCTTAGGCCTGTATTCGTCTATGCCAGCTGTGGCACAGAAATCAAAAATAAGTGTAGGTGATTCAGTGTGAAAAAATGCTGTGCCCTTGAGGGTACCGTTGTTGCTTACAGCTCTTGATGAGTTGCACAAGCTCACTGGGTGTTCCGACACAAATGTGGCTTGCACTACAAGCACATCAAGTCTACTTGACAACAGCATTTTGAGTTTTTAAATGAAGCTGCATTTGATGAAGTACTGTTTATGAAGTCTGCCACGAGGAGGCAGATAGTCAGCCAGATAATTGACTGCCTTTACCCAGGAGCAGCAGCGGGTCAGCACAGCATAACAGGCATCTTTGGAACAATGCCATCCTTTGCCTCTAGAAATTCTAAATATTGATGGCGCCGCATGGGGCTCTGACAGAAAACCTTTTGATCAAGCTGACCACAGTATTAAGGTCTTCCAATACTGTGGACCAGAGTTCAGAACCAAATTTAGCAAATGTGCAATACAAGTTGCATGCACAGCATTCGAGAATATGCGGAAAGAATAGTTTTAAATACTTTCTGCATATAGCTGGCACTGTCTGTAGCAATTGCAAACACCTTGTCAAAATTTATGCCATTCTCATTTAAAATCGAAGCACAGCTTGGGAGACAGTGGTGTGATTCACCACATCCAAAAACTCAAGTCCTATCAACACCGGCTGTTCATTGACCCTTGTCAGAGGCTGTGCCAGAACTCCAAAAATGTTACATCCACAGGCATCTGTAGTTTCATCCAATATTAAGTAGAGGTCAGTGTCTTCAACCAGCTTTCTTACATAGTCCTCATGCTTTGGTGAAGCTCCTGAAGGTATGTAAGCGTAGCTGTGCGGACCCAGGAAGACTTCCACCATGTTTTGTGTATTTGCAGAGGAACTGTTGAAGGCTGGAGCTTTTTCAGAGGAATGTCTGCATGTGTCAGGCATCTACGAATCCAGGACAAATTCTTTCACGATCCTCAGCGGCTGATGTTGCTCTCCGCTAAACAAGGCGCCAGTGACTACTGTCGTTGTATGGTACTGCCTGTAAAGTGGAAAAAAAAAGGTAATGTAAAAAGTGATAGACCCGACACCCACACCCTCCCACACTCACCTGCACCTCACACTCACCCACACTCACCCACTCACCCTTTACCACCCACACCTCACCTGCACTCACCCACTCACCCACTCACCCCACACTCACCCTCACCGCACACTCCCTCCCACTCACCTACCCACACCCACCCACACACTCACCCACGCTTTAGAGAGATAAATGTTACACTTGTGTATAAATACTGTATACATACCGTCTTGTTTTCTCTTCATTGCTGCAGCTTTCTGATCCACATGTTTTTGTGTTCTCATGTGCAGGTCGATTGTATGCTTGCGAAGATAATCCGCGGCTTGACAGCAGAACTTGCAGAACAGCTGGCCCCATCCTCATACAGATCACCAGGATACAGGCGACCCGATCAATGGCGCACAGTGTAGGAAAGATGGGCTGTTTGGCCTCCTCATGAGACAGGCGGACGCTGGCATTTAGCTGAGACATATTGATGTTGATTGATTCTTGCAAGCACTGTTACAATTAAATAGAATTGATGATTGATTCTTGATTTCTTAAAGCATTGTTACATTAAATAAAATTGATGATTGATTCTTGATTCCTGCAAGCACTGTTACATTAAATAAAATTGATGATTGATTCTTGATTCCTGCAAGCACTGTTACATTAAATAAAATTGATGATTGATTCTTGATTCCTGCAAGCACTGTTACATTAAATAAAATTGATTCTTGATTTAGGCAAGCACTGTTACAATTAAATAAAACTGACGATAGATTCTTGATTTCTTTAAGCACTGTTACATTAAATAAAATTGATGATTGATTCTTGATTCCTGCAAGCACTGTTGCTATTAAATAAAATGGATGACTTTTTTTTTTTTTTTAAGACTCTTTATGCACCCTGGAGGACAGGGCATCCTTCCAGGGTACTCACTGGGCGGAGGCCTCTCACTCCTTGCCTGAACCCCCTGACTGGATCTCCCCACCTGCAGTGCTGTAAGCCAGACCCCAGAACTCTGGCATGACTGAGATCCGTTCAGCCTATGTGTTGGCACCCAGGGAGATCACGGCGAGCTGGGCCAGCAGCGGGATGTGATGTGAGCCACCCATGCCGCAGGAGTGCCCATCATCTCCATTATCCTCCGGAAGGGGGTTCTTCCCCAGTTCCTTTCCCCCCAGCATGACATGCAGTAATGTCATGGGCTGGTACATGGCAACCCTGCCAACACAGTCATGCTTGCCGAAATTATTTTTTGGCATGTGGGCCAGTCCGCCAGGTCCGACCCTCCACCAACCATCAACAACAAGCGACTGGAGCTTGGCACTGGCCTGGCGGACTGGTACACATGCAGAAAACAATTGTTCTGGGCCAGCCTGCACATCGCCCATGCCCACCATCACCCGAGGCCAGAACAATTTTTCTGCATGTGGACCAGATCCGCCAGGCCTGACCCTCCACCCGACCATCAACAACAAGCGACTGGAGCTTGGCGCAGGCCTGGCGGACTGGTACACATACAGAAAGCAATTGTTCTGGGCCAGCCTGCCGCGCCCATATGCCACCATCACCCGAGGCCAGAACAATTTTTTTCTGCATGTGGACCAGTCCGCCAGGCCCGACCCTCCACCGACCATCAACAACAAGTGACAGGAGCTTGGCATGGGCCTGGTGGACTGGTACACATGCAGAAAAAAATTGTTCTGGGCCAGCCTGCACGTCCGCCCCATGCCCACCATCACCGAGGCCAGAACAATTTTTTCCTGCAAGTGTGCCAAGTCCGCCAGGCCCGACCCTCCACCGACCATCAACAACAAGTGACTGGAGCTTGCTGCGGGCCTGGTGGACTGGTACACATGCAGAAAAAAAAATGTGAGCAGGCCTACATATCCGCCTATGTCACCATCACCGAGGCCAGAACAATTTTTTCCTGCAAGTGTACCAAGTCCACAGGCCCCGACCCTCCACCGACCAGACCACAGGAGTATGGCGGCTTCTGGCAGACTGGTACTACGCAGAAAAATTAGTTCTGTGCCAGCATCCACTGAGGTCAGTATGGCAGGGCCAGTCTACCAGTCCATCCCTAGATGCCAGACCACAGGAGCATGGCACAGACCTGGAAGACTGGTGCACATGCCTGCCTGTTTACACAGAACACTTCAGAAAATGTGGCAACAAAACCCAACATGTGCCCTCCCCACCCCACCCATCCCAAACTAGCCAGCAAAGTAACTCACTTACCAGATGCAGACTGGGAACCAGGGAAAGCCTTCTGGGCAGAATTTTCTGTTGTCCCCCCTCAGATGGCAGAATGCAGGCAGCAGGTAAAGCAGACGGCAATTTTTATTATGCTCCCAAGCTGCTAGTGGTCCGGAAGTGCTCTTTGCTTCAGGTTGGTCCCCAAAGGCAATTTAGCTGCAGCTTGCGTTTTCTATGTAGCGCTGGTCACGTGATTGATCTCTGGTCTTGGCTGGATCTCCGTGATGCAGGGCTACGCTAGCTCTCTCCCTCTCTGTTCACTCGCTGCTCCTTCCCTCTCCATTCGCTCGCTTGCTCGCTCACTCTGTCTCCCTCTCGCTCGCTCGCTAGCTCTCTGTCTCTCGCGCCTTCGCCGTCAGTGGACTGAATCGCTAGGTAAATGTTACCTGGCCCCCCCAGTCCGCTGTATTTAAAGACTTAGGCGGACCTGAGGGGGGACACAAAGCAGGCAAAGCCTGGAAACTCTTTAGTCAGGAGCCCTGACTGGATGTGTTAGTGTTTCCGCCCCATATGACATCAGGGCGGAACAGTCTTACTGGAGGGGATGGAGTTGGACAAAGCACTGGGGGATGGCAGCACAAGGCAACACAATGTGGCTAAAGAAAGAGCCAGAGGCCACAGACCACCACCAGAGCAGGCAATATGGTGGGAGAGTCACAGAGGAGGATAAAACTGCGGAAAATCGTAGAATTCACGCCCGTGATTTTCCAGCGTCCCTGGTGATAATTTGATACATAATGGGGTTGACAGACACTGTCCATAAACATCACATGCCAACTGCTGCAGCTACATTAAATGTTCCTTAAGTTAGTATGTGGTGAGGAAACCACTTTTTTATTTATGTGACTGAAATACAGATTTTATTGACGTATCAGCTGCAAAAATGCATCATCTTAGAAAGTTGTACGTATTACTTCAATTTGCCAACAAGAATGTTGGTATATGTATGCATTATCTTAGAAAATTGCATGCATTTTTTGCCAGCAACAATGACTGGCATATTTTTTTTATTCAAATGTCTTGACTGACTATGTTATAACATAATATGTTTTGCAACAGTTCCACATGCTGCTGCTGCAGTACCTTGGCTTGACTTTGTTATAAAAGCTTTCTTTTAAACATAGCAACTTTTGATTTACTCATTTAAAGCAGAAAGCAGCAAATAGCTGAGATTAGGTAATATCAGTTATTTTTTCTCATAATTCATGACGATGAGTATATATAGCTGAGTACATAAATGGCTAATGTGCTTCTTTCTTTCACTGAGGAACTATGATGCAGCTGCAGCAGGAAAACTTTTAACATATGGGTGGGTGGGTGAGCCTGTTACATATTAAGTTGCTGGCTTTATCAAACAGAAAAAAACATAGATAAACCTAGTTATATTCCTATCAATGTCACATGATAATTTCTCCCCCTTATATTGAACGGTTTTCCTTTACGTGTATTTTATTACTATCTTCATTACTGGCAGCACAATAAAAATAAGCGTTCAAGTTCTAAAAGTTCTAAAAGATTAGAACCCTAGAACTTTTCAAAGTTCTAGACTAGAACTAGAACCCAGAACTTAAGAGGGTTCTGACAACCCAATCAGCTACCATACTTTTGTTATCAGCTCATATAGTTTCACTTAGCCCACTTAGAAATCCTATTGCACTTCATGTATTACTCAGCTCAGAGAAATAAACAGACCAAACAAATATGTATTATTACAGCAACCATAACAGTATAGCTCAGTACTTAGCTCAGTTAGAGAAATAAACAGAACTAAATCTGTATTATTACAGCAATACTAAAAGTATCCAATCATTGCTTTGTCTCCACTCCAGAGACCCTGCTGTAATATTGGACCACAGAGGAAAATGGGTGGGAGGGTGGGCAACTATAAAGTCCCAGTAGAGCTCCATTGAGCTCGTTCACTCCCCCTCTCTCACTCACTCGTTCTGTTTCTCCAGGCGCTGCAGGCTGCCCTTTTGTACTGGGCTCCTGCCTGCATTGGCACCTTTTTCTGCCCGCAAAGGAAATAGTAGCAGTCCCATCAGAGCTCCGTTGAGATCACTCACTCCCCCTCTCTCACTCACTCGTTCTCTTTCTCCCAGCGCTGCAGACTGTCCTTTTGTACTGTGCTCCAGCCTGCATTGGTGCCTTCTTCTGCTCACAAGGAAATCCACAGCAGTCCCAACAGAGCTCCGTTGAGCTTGCTCACTCCTCCTGTCTCACTCACTTGCTCACTCTGTTTCTCCCAGTGCTGCAGGCTGCCCTTTTGTACTGGGCCCCTGCCTTATACATCTCAACCTTTTGTCACTGAAATGAGGGATATGGACATTTTTGGACACTCGAAATGAGGGCCAATGAGGGATGCAGACCCTCAGAATGAGGGCCATATCCTCAAACATGGAGCTACAAGCTCAGAACACTGTGAAAACCATAGTGTTTACTTGTACAAAGTATATTTTGGATTTAGTGTTTTAGAATATTATGTTTTTCTGCTTTAAAGTCTGAATTTACAGCAGATTTGTTGTGTGGCCAGCACCTTTTCCATGAGGGATGGATGAGGGATAGAGCAATTTTAAGGGGTAAAATGATGGATGTCCCTTGTAAGGAAGGACACTTGAGAGGTATGCCCTGCCTGTGTTGACACCTTTTTCTGCCCACAAAGAAATCTGCAGCAGTCCTGACAGAGCTCCATTGAGCTCGCTCACTCCCCCTCACTCACTCGCTCATTCTGTTTCTCCCGGCGTTGCAGGCTGCCCTTTTGTACTGGGATCCTGCCTGCATTGACGCCTTTTTCTGCCAACAAAGAAATCTGCAGCAGTCCCGACAGAGCTCCGTTCAGCTCATTCATTCCCTCTCTCTCACTTCCCTGATCTTAATCTGTCCCAAACACTGATTTTCCAAAGTGACAGCACTATTCTGCGGCAGATTTAGAAAAACACATTTCAGCCAAGATGCAAAAAATGACAGCTGTACTGTTCATAAGGAGGTGCAAAAAATGCCATTGTTGAAAATCTGGTGTGAAAATATTACTAATTTGCAAAGTTACAAGGGTGCATGGAAACTGCGCAATGCATACTCATAACAGTCATTTTTTTGACTTTCGTCACCAAATTTTCAACATCGGCATTTTAGCACCTCTGCTCATGAACAGGGTCACTGTCATTTTTTCAATCTATCCCAAAAAGTGATTTCCCGCAGTGACCTCGCTATTCTGTGATGGAAGTGTGAAAACACATTTTGGCCAGGATTTGTGAAATGACAGCTGTACTGTTCATAGGGAGGTGTAGAAAAATGCCAATGTTGAAAATCTGGAGTGAAAATATTATAAATTCGTGAAGTTACGAGTGGGCGTGGAAACTGCGCAATGCACGCTTGTAAAACAGTCATTTTTTTATTTAGTTCACCAGATTTGCAACATAGGCTTTTTGAGAGCCCACCTCACGAACAGTGGCACTGTCATTTTGTTACTCGTTCCCGGAAGGTGATTCCGAGCAGTGACCACGAAATCACCTTTTGGAACTGAATAAGGCCATGACAGTGACTGAATTCATGAGGAGAGGTCCCAATAACCCCATGTTGAACATTCGGTGCCCAAATTCCCCAAAATGCCCGAGATATGCACCAAAGTTGAAAAACCCCTATTTATTCCATTATACAGCTTACGGCATTTTTCAGTTCGTTTCGGCTTTGAAGAGTGCAGATGTGTTCCAAGTCCATCAAAGATCATTGCACTGGGCTCCTGAGGTAACTATGGGTGGGGGGTGTGGGAGGCGGGGTCCACAGAGGGTGGGCACTGGTTGGGGGAGGGGCCACCAAACTCAACGAGGGACCCTTTTTTGGTTTACAGGTGTTAAAGTGGGGGAAAAAAACAGAAAACATTGCAGGACTTTTTTTTTTCCCACAGAGACATTTTCCCAGACATTTTACATACTAGATTAGGCTCCCAGCATGCCACCTGAGTGATTTGGGGGGCTTGTAGCTGACGGGCAATCTGGCACCCCCTTTTCCACATACCAAGGGGAGGGAGAGTCAAGAGGTTGGGCACTCCCTCGGCACACAACAAATTGGGGTGGGGTACACTATGCCAAGGGGATGGGCTCCCCACTGCAAACTGAAGTGGGAAGGTGGAGGACTGAAGCCGATGGGACTGGGCCCCCGTTGGCAAATAAAGACTGTTAGGGCTCTAGCTGATGCCGAGGGATTGGAGCCCCTTGGCACACAACAAATGGGGAGGCGTGGGTCACAGTATGCTGATGGAGGTGGGCTCCCGTTTGGCAAATGTAATGGGTCGGGCATGGGATGGCAAGGTACGCCCAGCAATGAGGGTTGCTCCTCATTGCAGCAAAATAGCTGATGCTGCAATGATGGCGGCCGATTGCAGCAGTGAAAACCTTTCAAGGAGGTGGCACACTGGCTAAACTAGTGTCAGCAGCAGGGTACCAAAGCATTGGGGAAAATGGACCAAGGCTCAAAAGGCACGGGGGGCCTTTGCCACAACAGTGCCACACCTCCTCAACCTGCTTATGGAGTAAGCTGGCGCAACATGTTTCTTGCACATGCGTACAAGAAAACATAAAAAGGGGCACAGAATAGCATCTATCATGGCAGGGACACACCATTCAGGTACTGTTGACACATCTTTGTACCATGCAGGACAGGATATTAAATGTCAGGCCGACTAGATGTCTGGATTAAGTAAGACTGCATGGCTATGTTCGACTCACATACCAACATAACTGTTGGATTCAGAAGCTAATGCTAAACTTTTTTTCTGTCTTCACAATCAACTGCATAATGCTGATGATTCCCATCCCCCACACACACATATAAAACAACAGTGCAAGAGAAATGCAAAATCCTTCATTTCATTTTTAAAATTCATAATATTTAGGTTGCATTAGAAAATGGGCTTTTTATTTCCTGGTCTCTGATTGGTTGGTACCCCTGCCAGGGGAGTACATGAACTTTCAATAAATGACCAGAAAATAAAAAGTGACAACCTGCTATGCTTCACATTGTTAAATTGGTATCCCTGTTCCAGACAACATTTTAAAACTCTTTAACCAACTTTTTGTTTTCATCTCGCTAAGAGAAGGAAGACCTGCACAACCACGCACGGAAAATCTGCCCACAACTCAACTGTCATTATTTTCTTAGAATATAATTTAACCATGTCCACAAAATCCAGCCTGGCAGTGGTTATCAGAAACAGTTTCAGTCCATTTAAAAAAAAGCCAAGATCAAAGCAACAGTTCTACGCAATGCTAGGCATGCACAGCTCCTGTTATCACCTGTTTGGCCATGGTGTTTTCCATGAAAGAAACAAAAAAACTGTAGAAAGAACAGAAAACTTAATAAAAAGATCTTTTTGTGAACATCATTGCATCCACCTCCTCCATCCCTCCAGCCACCTGCTGACTTGGCTTGCTCTCACACAAAGTATTTCTTCCATGGCTCTCCATTCCCCTCCCTGGCTCTGCCTTCTCCCACTTATGAAACTCACCATCAGTTCAAAATCCCAAATCAATTTGCTAGTGAACATACCACTCTGCTGCCATCCTAACTTCTTCCTTGTGGTAACTCTCCAGCTGACAAGTAATTAATGACCATCGATGCAATTTGACTTTAAACCACGGTCTCTCACATTACTACCACAATGCTTACAACAGTTAAAGAGTCAGAACCGGAGCAGTTTCATTTAGTTTTTTTCCTTAAACCAAGCTTAACTGCAAGCCGTCTCTAACCACAGTTAGCTTAAAACAAGCATTTGTCAATGCTGAATGTTGGCTTGCTGCCATTGGGAGTGCAGGAATTAGAGAGATACAGCATAGGAATGGCAGTCAAGTAGTGAACTGATGCCAACCTACCCCACCCCCAGAGAGTGACAGGCATTAGGGTATCCTTTGGGTGTTTGGTAGTGCAGCGCAGAAAAACATGCTGGGCAGGATGTGAAAAATGACAGCTGCACAGCTCATAAAGAGGTGTAAAAAAATGTCAGTGTTGAAAATGTGGCATACAAATATACGGAAAGTGCGGAGTTACAAGGGTGTGTGGGGAATATGCAACGCATGCTTGCAACACTGCCATTTTATGGGCGTTCGGTACCAAATTTTCAACATAGGCACTTTAGCACCTCTGCTCATGTACAGTTTCACTGTCATTTCCTCAAAGTGTCCCAAGAAGTGATTTCACACAGCGTCCATGCTATTCTGTGCCGGAAGTGCAAAAACACATTTTGGGCAGGGTATGTGAAATGACGGCTGCACTGTTCATCAAGAGGTGTGGAAAAATGGCAATGGTGAAAATCCAGAGTGAAAATATCATGAATGCACAATGGTATGAGCGTGCATGCAATCTGCAACCTGCGCTATAACACAGTCATTTTATAGAGTATCAGCACCAAATTTTCAACAAAGGCATTTTAGGACCTCTGCTCATAAACTGTTTCACAGTCATTTTCATAATCTGGCCCAAACACTGATTTCCCACAGCGACTGTGCCATTGTGCACCAGAAGTGCGGAAACACATTTTGGGCAGGATGTGGGAAATGATAGCTGTACTGTTCACAAGGAGGTGTACAAAAATGCCAATGCTGAAAATCCAGCGTTAAAATATTGGGAATGCACGAAGTTACGAGCCTGCGTAGCAACTGCTGAAGCGCTCATAAAACAGCCATTTGTTGGATTTTTCCCAACAAGTTTGGAACATAGGCTTTTTGAGAGGCCACCTCATGAACACTAGCACTGTCATTTTGTTAATGGGTCCCGAAAGGTGATTTTGCACAGTGACTGCGAAATCACCTTTCGAGGCTGATTAACGCCATGACAGTGATAGAATTCATGAGGAGGGGCCCCAAAAACCCCATGTTGAAAATTTGGTGCCAAAATTCCAAGAAATGCCTGAGATATGCAGCAAAGTTGAAAAAACCCTATTCACTCCATTATACAGCTTACCGGCATTTCCTCAGTTCGCGGTCGGCTTTGAAGAGTGCAGACGTGTTCCCGGTCCACGGAAGATCATTGCACCAGACTCTAGAGGTAAGTAAGGGGTGGGGGTTAGGGAGGCAGGGTGTGCAGTGGGTGGGTGCGGGTGGGGGAAGGGGCATCGAGACTGCGAGGGACGGTTTAGTTTTACAGGGGAAAAAAGGAAAACCATCACGGACAGTTTTCCTGTTGCAGAGCATTTGGCATGCGTGGGTGGGAGTCCCAGCATGCCACCTAACTGTCTTTTGAGGGTGTCAGTAGCTGACGGGGATTGGGCACCCTTGTCGGCACACAACAGAGAGTCATGCCGATGGGATTGGGCACCTCTGTCGGCAAACAAAAGCGGGGCACGAGCTGAGGGGATTGGGCACCCCTCGGCATTCAACAATTGGGGGTGATGCTGACGGGAGTGGGCTCTCCATCAGCATACACAAAGACAGGGGCATAAGATGAGGGATTGGGCACCCCCTCGGCAATTCAACATTTGAGGTATGCGAAGGAGTGGGCTCCCCATCGGCATACTAACACAGCAGGGGGTTACTGACAGGAGTTGAGGCACCCCGATGTGGGCGAGCCTGAGCTGCTCGCCAACCATGCTTATAATGGCGATGAGCACGGCAAGCAAAGGACCGCTGTGTATGACAAGCTTTGCTCAGATTGCAGCGGACCTTTGCTTAGATGTGCTCGCCCCATTATACCTGCATGGTGTGGCACCGGCATGCAGGCTGATTGGGGAATGAGGGATGCACCTACTGATGCATGCCCTGCATTCACCCAACAGCGGCTGCACCACCCAAACCCGTACTACCGCAAGATGTTGCTTGCGCAAGCGCGCAAGGCAACATAAAAAGTGCAAAATCATGCATCTACTGTACAGCATAGAAACCCTACTTGGGCTTCATCAGATCTCTGATGAAGCCCGAGTGGTCGGGCAAAATGTAAGTTTTTCTGTTTGCACTGCCTACTCCACATATGGAAGTAAAAAAAACTATAAACCCACTTTGAGTGTGAGACTGCTTTATTTATAGCTACTACAGCAGGGGTGAGTGCTCCTCACTACTTAGTTGTGCTTTGCGTTATATGGGATGAAGCACCACCTCCACCCCAGTGATCACCACCACCTGTGACACAAGCTGCTAGAACATTAAACAAGATTTGCAGTTTTGTTGATTGGGACCTATAGGTCCCACTGCCTTTCTTATTGGGGAGCTGAAAGTTGTTCCCCTTTAAGGATACACCTAGAAGGGCATCAGAAGGCAAGCCATTTAAGCCAATTGTAACTGCATGTTATGTTATTTGATTTATCCCTTGACTTTCCTCCCTTAGGACGTTGTGCCTGATCCCCCAATAAAATCCACTGTTGTCTGAATCTTGTGTTGTGTGCATATTTTTAGTAGAGCATTAGCATTTTATATATTGCTGTAACTGTTGGTTACACTGAGAGAGCTAAGCTAGTAGGAATCTTAATGAGTTTGTATTATTTCCCAGGGGGTAGTACAAATTCATAATCTAACCCACCTACTGTAATTTTCCCTGGTTGGAGGCACCACACAAATTATAAACAGCAGGGGCATCACCAGCAGGAAAAAGGAGGTCATAATTCCACTATACAAGACACTAGTGAGGCCCCACCTGGCCGTGTACAGTTCTGGAAACCTTACCTACATAAGGACATAGACAGGGTAGAGAAGGTTCGGAGGAGGGCAACTAAGATGGTACATGGATTGCATCACAAGTCCTATGAGGACAGGTTGAAGAAACTGAACATGTAGTCCCTGGAGGACAGGAGGGAGAGAGAGAGGGGATATGATGGAGACATACAAGTACATGCCTACTCAAAAGAATGTATAATAGTCAGCTGAGATGTTGTTAGATCCCGTCCCCTTAAGAAAACTAATTAGAGAGTAAACAAGGGGTTTAATTAAGGGTCAGTTGCCTGTTTCAGTGGTTTCCATAGTGGTGGTTAGTCAGCTTGGCTGGGGCGGGGTGGGAGGGAGAAGGATGGGTTACTCGCAAGAAATCCACCTAACCATTACTCAGTGAGGTGGACCTATTTGAGCAGTAAACCAATCAGTGGCTAGTGGCTCACGATAAGCAGAGCCACATCTAAGCCCAGCACTCAGGATCTGGTGACAAGAAGCACCACAGCAAATGGCAGCAGAAAGGATCAGAAAATAAAAACCAAACCCAGATACCCAACAACCACTTGCTGAGGTTGGCAAAATGAAAAATGTGAGTACAGCATAATAAACAGCGGAATCGGTGTTGCATACTGGCTAGAGCACCTGCTTGGGAGGCAAGAGATTGCAGGCTCTAATCGTGCCAGAATCAAATACTGTACTCATGGTGTGTGACCTTGTGTAAGACAGGGGTGTAGCCAGAAAATTTTGTTTTGTACACAATCTCCAATGGTTACACCATCACATTAAAAAATGTAAACATCCTTTCCAAATGGTACCCCCTTCCAAACAAGTCAGATTGTTTTCAGATGATTCCTCTAATCTCTAAAGAGGTTATACATGTATCTGTCTCCTAAACAACAGAAGTTTACACAGAGTCACCCCTCAGTGGCCTACACTAACCCAAATACTACAGATTAGAATGTAAATGTTAACAGAAAGGCATATGGTTTGTGACAGGCACTCAACAAAACTGTACACAAATGCGCTACAGTGAGTATGCCTGTCTACACCCTTGGTGTAAGACATTTAACCTCCTAGTGCTTCATCCACCCAGCTGTGGAAATGAGTTGAAGTAGGACCACTAGGACCCCACTGAAAACAAAGTATTGGATATTTTGTGTTTTTAACCATATCCTTTCCAGGGTAAATAAAATACAAACATGTCTTCTTTCATGCTAAAGGATTTTCCTGTATCAAAACTACGGTAAACCACCTTGAAGGAAGGGCTTGGATGAAGCAATAATTCCCACCCTCAAAAAGTGGCCCTAAACTAACTGTTTAACAACATTTTAAAGCGTATGCAAAACACAACTATACACTGGGCATTTTAATGGTACACTTTTATACGGTTTATTCCCCGATAGTCCATCAGTTTCTTAAAACTTGTTAAAACATTTGGTATGTTGCCTGTCCACCAGTGTCCCTATAACTTGGGGAAAAGGCACCTCAGCCCTTAACGGTACTCAAACCTGAATCCCCAGTACCGGAGGCAACAGTTCTACAGAGCTCATAAATGTCAGCATTTGTAAAAGTGACCGCTGCCTCATCCTGCTCTTATTTCGATCTCTGTTAACTTTTTTTACCACCTTAATGACAACCCCCACCCAAGCATACTCACACTTACCAAGACCCAAAAACGTTTCACTGGTGATCGAAAAAAAATCACACCAAAAGCTAACATAAAAGAAATCCAACTCCAAAAGCACTTTCAGCAGCTGCATTTCAGTTAATTATAACAAATGACAGAATACTCATCCCTATCTCTAATGTGCTGTCATGCGCCATTCCATGTAAAGTTTGAGTTCAGAGTTACCCCAACCCTGTAGATCTGCCTGGGTGTCTCGCCCCACTGCAAAAGGCAGCAGGGAGAGAGGACTGGTGCAGTGCTAGCTCCCCAGAGGGCCTGCGCTTCAGCAGCGCGCCGTCTCCCGATCGGTCAGGGCACGGTAGAACTCAATGAGCCAGTACACCTCCTCGATCAGTATGGATTTTGGTCTGTGGGTTTTGAGCCACGGGAGTGCAGTCTCGCTCGCCCTGCCTTCCCCATCCCCCTGGCAGCTCTCTCTCTCTCTCTCTGTCTCCAGTGATTGAGCGCTCAGCCCTCGGTCTACTCCCCACTCTTGACATCAGAATGATATCAGCTCCATTCACTTGTCGCTCATGCCTGCAAAGCTCCACAGATAGACTGCAATAGAAACGAGAATTGTTTGCTGAGATCAACACGCTCCTGGTGGGTGGTATTTTTGGGGTAGTTATTTTGGTGCACTGCATATTGTACTTCTCAAGCCCCTCACAAATAAAATGTGTTGCCTTGGACTTCATGGGGTGAAGCACATATTAAAACTAGCCAGACATGCTGACATAGGGATTGTGCTTGCAACCGAAGGAAAACATGTGGGGTAAAGAAAAACTAGCCAGACATACTGACATGGTGACTGTGCTTGCAACTGAAGGAAAACGTGGGTAAAGAAAAAACTAGCCGGACATATGACATGGGGATTGTACCCCAATGTTGGATTCCTTTGAGATTTAGTGGCGGCAACCTGAGCGCCTATGTTTATTGAAATGTTTCACTTGGAAAGGCACATACGGAGGTGTGTCTTTATGCCGCTGCATGACGAGCTTGTCTCTGATTGCAGCGGCACTTTGTTACAAGTTATGTCTACTTTACATAATGTTGGTGTCAGTGCTAGCATAGTGGATTATTGGGGAATGAGGGGCACCTACTACTAAAGCTTGCCCTGTATTCGCCCACACATGACACACCTCTGAAATGTGCTACTACCACAAGATGTTGGCTAGCGCATGCAGCAAGCCAACATAAAAATTACAGACAGGAAGGAGCACTCTGATAGGAGGCAGCAACTTACCAGGCAATAGTACTACAGCTCCCATGAAACAGCAGCGGTCTCTACTGTCAGTTATGGCAGTACAGGGACTACTTTACAAAAATGTATATATATTTTTTTTAACATTTGTTAAACATGTTTCTAATTTTTTGTTTAAAGTTATTAAAAATGTTACATATAGCCCATTTTCTAAGAGCAATAATGCCTTCTAGGGTGGGTGGTATTGGGCTATATCAGACTTTATAGGGGCTATAAGGCCTCCACCTGCTGCACCAGGCCTCATTATGCTCCTGAGCAGTCCAGTATAGACCAATATCACCCACTCTGTTGGGTATTATTGCTTGATTTCAACCCCAAATCCCAAAAGGGACTTACAATTGTATCAGTCCCTGCAGAGACACACCATTCTGGTACTGTTTACACATCTTAAGTAATCTACAGGACAGAAGACTGAATAACAGTATGACTAGATGATAGGATTAAATAAAACTGCAGGTCTGCGCTTTACCCACACACTGATATAAATGCTGGGTACAGAAGAACATGAAGAACATTTCATTTTCTCTCCTTGCAATCAACTGGATATTGCTGATGATCCCTGCTCCCCAACACACATACAGTAAAACAGGGCACGAAAAATACAGCTTCCGACCTTTTAGTTTTAAAATTCATATTTATTTTAAATTGCAATCCCAAAACATTGGGAGGATGGGGCTCAGACTAACATCTGTCAGTGCAATGACACCAATCAAGTACTACAGACACATCTTCATTCCGGTGGCACAAGAGTCAGAATGGTAGTGTCACACTCTGGAAATTTTGTGACAGCATTGTCATTAGCTTCTGTATCCAATGATTATGTCAGTATGTGGAGCAAAGCAAAACCATGCGGTCCTACTCATTCCTGTCATCCAGTCTACCTGCCATTCAGTCTCCTGTATTGCAGGGTTCAAGACTATGTCAACAATTACTAAGATGGTGTGGCCCTGCAGTGATCAATGCTATTCTGTGGCCCCTTTCTTTTAGGTTACAATAAAAAGTTCATTAATGGAAAAAACTTCTACATCTACAGCAGGAACTCATACTGCGGGCTACAGTGTGAGGAGTGAGCTGCTGTTTCCTTGATGTCTAGTGGCAACCCACCTCCCTCTGATTGCAGTCCATGTAATATTTTCTTTCCCAGGTGTCTAGTGGCACAGCTCCACCCCAGATCATGACCCTCTGGAATTGTACAGTATGTTCGACTCCCCTAGATCCACTAACCAATGCACAGTGGCACACATCTATGTGACCTGAGAAGCAAATGACTGAAACGTAATGTTATTTCAAAACTGGACAGACACACTGGGCGGGACAAAACATCCAGATTTGCAAAACTCACTGGTACTGGTCGCGATGTGTCTGTCAATAAGTGCTGACTCCCCAAACGTACAATGACCAAACAAGCTCAGCTGACTCAAGTTAGAATCTTTATACTTGTACAGCTTGGTTATGCTTATAAATAACTTGTTCTATATAAATACGTGGTACTGGCAGTACCTCCGAGAATGCCACCGACTCCCACACCTCCTCACATTGCCTGCCCAACTCCTCGAACCTCCCCCTCACTACTTCCACAGTCTCCCCCACCAAGTCATTTGTACACACATGCAACACTAAATGAGTTTTCTCCTTCCCCCTCACCGCACACTTGAGCAGTGCCTGCCCTGCCCGTCCTGCAGTCAACCTGGGGATAGCTTCAACTCAGATACGGCTGCGCCTTTCCCCTTTCCATCCCATCTCACCCCTTTCAGTATAGAATCCCCCAGGATGAGTACTCTCCCATCCATTACCCCTTCTTCTAATGCCTTCCACCACCCAGTATTCTTTCTTCCTACCCCTTACCCCCACCTGCTGCACCGTGTGACTTCTATATCTGTAGCCCCTACTTCTGCCTCTCCCTTTTCTCTGACTTATTCCTGCCATCCTCTTGAACCCCTTCCCAGCCTAACTACTTCCTACTGAGCTCTGATGTCATCCTCTCCTCCTCCATTGCTGATTTCCAGCCCCTCTCCTATCCCGCTGTTGTCGATTTGAAGCCCCCATTCCATTCTACCCCAATAGTGATGCCCTCCCATCCTTCCTCCTTCCCGTAGCCTTCTCTTCTCCAGTCACCACCCCACCTTCCTTACTAGCCCCCTTCTACCCTTTCGTCCTCACTATCTCTTCCTCAAACTGTTGCCATCCCTCTCATGCCCTGCTTGTCCTTCCCCCTTCAGTATGTTTCTGCTCCCCTCTCTCTCCCACAGCAGAGGTTTGAATCTATTCCTAGTAGCTACCCCTCCTACATCTCTTCCCCCTATCGGTTTCCCCTCTACTTGTTCTCCTCTGTGCCATCCCTGGTCCCACCCCAGTCCCTCTCTGACTGCAGTCATCTGCTCTCTCCCCTGGTACTTCTCGTGGTCTCTTCCTCCCTCATCAGGAGGCCCCTCCTTCACCTCGGGCACCCCCTTCCTTCTCCTCTATTTTCATTTAGTGCCTCTGATATGGGGGTTGGTTTCACTCCCTAGTTGTTATTCCTCCATCCCCTTTTGCCATCTCCTATCCTCCCCCAGCCAGGATGCCTACCATACTCATCTGCCCTGCAACTTAGACTCCTCCCTCATCTCCACAGTTCCTCCCACAAACTAGCCAGTCATCTACAGACCATACACCTCCCCATTCTCCAAGCCCAGTCCAGGATCGTGGCGGACCCACAACCTGTACACCCCACCACCCTTCCAAAGATGCCCGCCCTATTGACATGTGGCACCTGACCCATTATGGCCCCGCCTTATGTTACGGGGTCTTACTCACAGGATCTGTACCCTACTACAACTGTTAGGCCCTTATTTACTCAAATTCTTGTTCTTCCCCCCTCACTATTGCCCCTTCTTGCTCCTTGCCGGCCGGGTTAATTCAGTCTCAAATCTCATCCATTAGATACTGGATTACTGTAGCAATCCTAAAACCTCCTTGTCCATTTTCACCCCTCAGCTACAATGGTTTTTGTTCTCAGCTCTCATATAGTTTCACTTAGCCCAGTTAGAAATCTTATTGCACTCGAAGTATTACTCAGCTCAGCTCAGAGAAATAAACAGAACAAATAAATATGTATTATTACAGCAATCATAACAGTATAGCTCAGTATTTAGCTCAGTTAGATAAATAAACAGAACTAAATCTGTATTATTACAGCAATCCTGAAAGTATCCAATCATTGCTTTGTCTCCACTCCAGAGACCCTGCTGTAATATTGGACCACAGAGGAATATGGGTGGGAGGATGGGCAACTATAAAGTCCCAGCAGAGCTCCATTGAGCTACGCTCACTCCCCTGTCTCACTCACTCGTTCTGTTTCTCCCAGCGCTGCAGACTGCCCTTTTGTACTGGGCTTCTGCCTGCATTGGCACCTTTATCTGCCCACAAAGGAAATAGCAGCAGTCCCATCAGAGCTCCATCGAGATCACTCACTCCCCCACTCTCACTCACTCACTCATTCTCTTTCTCCCAGCGCTGCAGACTGCCCTTTTGTACTGGGCTCCTGCCTGCATTGGTGCCTTTTTCTGCTCACAAGGAAATTCACAGCAGTCCCAACAGAGCTCCGTTGAGCTCACTCACTCCTCCTCTCTCACTCGCTCACTCACTCTGTTTCTCCCAGCGCTGCAGGCTGCCTTTTTGTACTGGGCCCCTGCCTTATACCTCTCAACCTTTTGTCACTGAAATGAGGGACATAGACACTTTAGGACACTCAAAATGAGGGCCAATGAGAAATGCAGACGGTCAGAATGAGGCCACATTCTCAAACATGGAGCTACAAGCTCAGAACACTGTGGAAACCATAGTGTTTACTTGTACAAAGTTTATTTTGGATTTAGTATTTTAGAATATTACGATTTCTGCTTTAAAGTCTGAATTTACAGCAGATTTGCTGTGTGGCCAGCACCTTTTCCATGAGGGATGGATGAGGGACAGAGCAATTTTAAGGGGTAAAATGATGGATGTCCCTTGTAATGAGGGACACTTGAGAGGTATGCCCTGCCTGTGTTGACACCTTTTTCTGCCCACAAAGAAATCTGCAGCTGTCGACAGAGTTCCACTGAGCTCGCCCTCCCCCTCACTCACTTGCTCATTCTGTTTCTCCCAGCGCTGCAGGCTGCCCTTTTGCACTGGGCCCCTGTCTGCGTTGGCACCTTTTTCTGTCAACAAAGAAATCTGCAGCAGTCCTGATAGAGCTCAGTTCAGCTCGTTCATTCCCCTTCTCTCACTTCCTCGATTTTAATCTGTCCCAAACACTGATTTTCCAAAGTGACAGTGCTATTCTGCGGCAGATTTGGAAAAACACATTTCAGCCAAGATGCAACAAATGACAGCTGTACTGTTCATAACGAGGTGTGAAAAAATGCCATTGTTGAAAATCTGGCGTGAAAATATTACTAATTTGCAAAGTTGAAAGGGTGTGTGGAAACTGCGCAACGCACACTCATAACAGTCATTTTTTGGACTTTCATCACCAAATTTTCAACATCGGCATTTTAGGACCTCTGCTCATGAACAGTGTCACTGTCATTTTTTCAATCTATCCCAAAAGTGATTTCCCACAGTGACCTCACTATTCTCTGATGGAAGTGTGAAAACACATTTTGGCCAGGATTTGTAAAATGACAGCTGTACTGTTCATAAGGAGGTGTAGAAAATTGCCAATGTTGAAAATCTGGAGTGAAAATATTATAAATTTGTGAAGTTACGAGTGGGCATGGAAACTGCGCAATGCACGCTTGTAAAACAGTCATTTTTACGTTCGCTTGCGTGCATGCGCAAGGAATGTTTTAGGAGAGTAGCACACTCCCTTTCAATCCAGTGCTCCGTTGAGCAGGCGTGGCGGTCCTGCACCAATGGGTGCAGGAGCTGTGTATGACTGGCGGTGTTCTTACGCTTCAAAGAAAACCAACGCTGTCATACAAACTGCAACGTCACGCCGCCCCCTGCGTCACGCTGCCCCCAATCTTTGGTGCCACGCGGGAGCCCACCCAGCGTGGCAAACATCGGCATTGTTTGCCGGCGGGGTGCCAATCCCTCGTCAGCTCCACGGCCCCACAGCCATCCTTCTGCAACTCTGGGAGCCCACCCAGCGTGGCAAACGTCCCGCGTTGTTTGCAGGCAGGGTGCCCAATCCCCGTTGGCTCCTCGGCCCCCAGCCATCCTTCTGCCACGCTGGCAGCTCACCCCAGCGTGGTAATCGTCCTCGTAGTCTTTATTTTTTCCACCTGTAAACCAAAACGGTCCCATGGCGCTTCTCCCAGTCCCCCTCCCACAACCCGCACCCACCCACTGCGCACAGCACTCCTGCACCCCCTCACCCCCATACTTACCTCCGGAGCTCGGCGCGACGATCTTTGGTGGACCAGGAACATGTCTGCATTCTTCAAAGCCTACCGCGAACTGAGGAAATGCCAGTAAGCTGTATAATGGGCTAGATAGGGGTTTTTCAACTTTATTGCATATCTCAGGTATTTTTTGGAATTTTTGCACCAAATTTTCAACATGGGGTTTTGGGACACCTTCTAATGAATGATGTCACTGTCATGGCATTATTGGGGCCCGAAGTGTGATTTCACAGTCACTGCGCGGTCACTCGCGCGAAATCACTCCTCAGGCCGGAATACAATGAAAGTGACATCATTCATGTAAAGGTCCCAAAACCCCTATGTTGAAAATTTTGTGAAAAATTCAAAATGACTGTTTGATGAAGGCATGCTATGCAGTTCCTACGCATGCTCATAGGTTTGCGAATTTTCAATATTTCCACTCCAAATTTTCAACATTGTCATTTTACCACACCTTCTTATGAGTAGTACAGCTGTCATTTTTCACATCTCACCTAAAACATGCTTCCGCCCATGTAGCGCACAATGGCGCAGTTGGTGTGCGAAATCAATGTTTGGGACACATTAAGAAAATCACAGTGAAACTGTTCATGAGCAGAGGTCTTAAAATGGCTATGTTGAAAATTTGATAAAATCCTAAAATGACTGTTTTACGGTCGTTCGTACGCAGTTCCAACGCTTTCGTATGTTTGCGAATTTTTTAATATTTCCACTCCAGATTTTCAACATTGCCATTTTACCACACCTCCTCATGAGCAGTATAGCTGTCATTTTTCACATCCTGCCCAAAACGTGTTTCCGCCCATGTAGCGCACAATGGTGCAGTCGGTGTGCGAACTCAATGTATGGGACACATTAAGAAAATCACAGTGACACTGATCATGAGCAGAGGTCTTAAAATGGCTGTGTTGAAAATTTGGTAAAATTCCTAAAAATGACTGTTTTTCTGAGTCTGCGTTGCACAGTTCTATGCTGCGGCTCGTAAGTTTGCCAATTTTCAATATTTTCACTCCAGATTTTCAACATTGCCATTTTACCTCACCTCCTCATGATCAGTACAGCTGTCATTTTTCACATCCTGCCCAAAACATGTTTCCGCCCATGTAGCGCACAAAGGCGCAGTCTGTGTGCGAACTCAATGTAGGACACATTAAGAAAATCACAGTGACACTGTTCATGAGCAGAGGTCTTAAAATGGCTGTGTTGAAAATTTGGTAAACAATTCCTAAAAATGACTGTTTTACGAGTGTTCATTGCGCAGCTCCTATGCACGCTCGTAAGTTTGCGAATTTTCAATATTTTCACTCCAGATTTTCAACATTGCCATTTTACCACACCTCCTTATGAGCAGCACAGCTGTCATTTTAGCATCCTGCTCAAAATGTGTTTCTGCCCATGTAGTGCTCAATGGCGCATGATCGTGAAATCAATGTATGGGACACAGTAAGAAAATCACAGTGACACTGTTCATTAGCAGAGGTTTAAAATGGCAATGTTGAAAATTTGGTGAAAAATTCCTAAAATGACTGTTTCTGACGGCATTGCACAGTTCCATGCTGCGCTTGTGGGTTTGCGAATTTTCAATATTTCTACTCCAGATTTTCAACATTGCCATTTTAGCAAACCTCCTTAAGAGCAGTGCAGCTGTCATTTTTCACATCTTGCCCAAAATGTGTTTCCGCCCATGTAGTGCACAATGGCACTGTCGCTGTGCGAACTCAGTGTATGGGACACATTAAGAAAATCACAGTGTCACTGTTCATGCGCAGAGATCTTAAAATTGCTATGTTGAAAATTTGGTGAACAAATTCCTAAAAATAACTGTTTTACGAGCATGCGTTGAGCAGTTCCTACGCACGCTCGTAAGTTTGCGAATTTTCAATATTTTCACTCCAGATTTTCAACATTGCCATTTTACCACACCTCCTTATGAGCAGTACAGCTGTCATTTTTCACATCCTGCCCAAAACGTGTTTCCGCCCATGTAGTGCACAGTGGCGCAGTCGGTGTGCGAAATCAATGTATGGGACTCAGTAAGAAAATCACAGTGACACTGTTCATTAGCAGAGGTTTTAAAATGCCAATGCTGAAAATTTGCTGAAAAAATTCCTAACAATGACTGTTTTACTAGCGTGCATTGCACAGTTCCCATGCACGCTCATAGGTTTGCGAATGTTCAATATTTCCACTCCAGGTTTTCAAGATTGCCATTTTACCACACTTCCTTATGAGCAGTACAGCTGTCATTTTTCACATCCTGCCCAAAACGTGTTTCCGCCTATGTAGCGCACAATGGGGGTAACAAAAAGGTCATGTTGAAAATTTATTGTGCAAATACCAGCAATCGCACAGGGCATTAGGGTAAAGCACCATACGTGCCAAACACCACTTCAAATACCTGCAACCGAACGGTCAGCATTGACAAATGCTTGTTTTATTTAGTTCACCAAATTTGCAACATAGGCTTTTTGAGAGCCACCTCATGAAGAGTGGCACTGTCATTTCGTTAGTCGTTCCTGAAAGGTGATTCGAGCAGTGACCACTAAATCACCTTTTGGGACTGAATAAGACCATGACAGTGACTGAATTCATGAGGAGGGGTCCCAATAACCCCATGTTGAACATTTGGTGCCAAAATTCCCCCAAAATGCCTGAGATATGCACCAAAGTTGAAAACCCCCTATTCATTCCATTATACAGCTTACCGGCATTTTTTCAGGTCGCTGTCGACTTTGAAGAGTGCAGATGTGTTCCCGGTCCATCAAAGATCGTCGCGCTGGTCTCCTGAGGTAACTATGGGAGGGGTGTTGTGGGGAGGCAGGGTGCACAGAGAGTGGGCGCGGGTTGAGGAGGGCCACCTAACTCAACTAGGGACCATTTTCAAGTTTACAGGTGTTAAAAGGGAAAAAATGGAAAACATCATGGACTTTTTTCCCACAATGACATTTGCCGGACATTTGGGACACTGGGTAGGCTCTCTGCATGCCACCTGAGTGGTTTGGGGGCCTGTAGCCGGACAGGCGATCGGGCACCCCATCGGCTATACCAAGGGGAGGGATAGTCAAGGGATTGGGCACTCCCTTGGCACACAACAAATTGGGGTGGGGACACTATGCCAAGGATGGACTCCCCATTGGCAAACTTAAGTGGGAAAGGTGGGGGGGACTGAAGCCGGCGGGACTGGGCCCCATTGGCAAATAAAGACTAATAAAGGCTCATGATGCCGAGGGGAGTTGGGCACCCCTTGGCACATAACAAATGGGGAGGTGGGTCACAGTATATTGACAGGAGTAGGCTCCCCATTGGCAAATGTAATGGGTCGGGCCATGGGATGGCAAGATAACGCCCAGCAATGAGGGTTGCTCCCTCATTGCAGTGAAATGGCTGATGCTGCAATGATGAGGCGGACCCGATTGCAGCAGTGAAAACCTTCAAGGAGGTGGCACACTGGTTAAACTAGTGTCGGGTACCAAAGCATTGGGAAAGTGGGCCAAAGCCTCAAAAGGCATGGGGGCTTTTGCCACAACAGTGCCACACCTCCTCAAACTACTTCTGCAGCAAGCTGCCGCAACATGTTTCTTGCACTTGCATACAAGTAAACATAAAAGGGCACAGAATAGCATCTGTCATGGCAGGGACACAATATTCAGGTACTGTTGACACATCTTTGTACCACGCAGGACAGGGTATTAAATGTCAGGCTGACTAGATGACTAGATTAAGTAAGACTGCATGGCTATGATCGACTCACATACCGACTTAACTGTTGGATTCAGAAGCTAATGCTAAACTTTTTTTCTGCCTTCACAATCAACTGTATAATGCTGATGATTGCCATCCCCCCACACACACATATAAAACAACATTGCAAGAGAAATGCAAAATCCTTCATTTCATTTTTAAAATTCATAATATTTAGGTTGCATTAGAAAATGGGCTTTTTATTTCCTGGTCTCTGATTGGCTGGTACCCCTGCCAGGGGAGTACATGAACTTTCAATAAATAAACTGAAAATAAAAAGTGACAACCTGCTATGCTTCACATTGTTAAATTGGTATCCCTGTTCCAGACAACATTTTAAAACTCTTTAACCAACTTTTTGTTTTCATCTCGCTAAGAGAAGGAAAGCCCTACACAGCCACACCACACACAGACATGCACGGAAAATCTGCCCACAACTCAACTGTCATTATTTTCTTTGAATATAATTTAACCCTGTCCACAAAATCCAGCCTGGCAGTGGTTATCAGAAACAGTTTCAATCCATTTAAAAAAAAGCCAAGATCAAAGCATCAGTTCTACGCAATGCTAGGCATGCACAACTCCTCTTATCACCTGTTTGGTCATGGAGTTTTCCCTGAAAGAAACAAAAAACTGTAGAAAGAACAGAAAACTTAATAAAAGATCTTTTTGTGAACATCATTGCATCCACCTCCTCCATCCCTCCAACCACCTGCTGACTCGAGCTTGCTCTCACACAAAATATTTCTTCCATGGCTCTCCATTCCCTCCCTGGCTCTGCCTTCTCCCACTTATAAACTCACCATCAGTTCAAAATCCCAAATCAATTTGCCAATGTAAACATACCACTCTCTGCCATACTAACTTCTTCCTTGTGGTAACTCTCTGGCTGACAAGTAATTAATGACCATCGATGCAGTTTGACTTTAAACCACGGTCTCTCACATTACTAACACAATGTTTACAACAGTTAGAGAGTCAGAACCGGTGCAGTTTCAGTTAGTTTGTTTTTTCCTTAAACCTAGCTTAACTGCAAGCCGTCTCTGACCACAGTTAGCTTAAAAAAATTACAGACAGTAAGGAGCACTCTGACAGGAGGCAGCAACTTACCAGGCAATAGGACTACAGCTCCCATGAAACCGCAGTGGTCTCTATTGTCAGTTATGGCAGTACAGGGACTACTTTACAAAAAAATGTGTATATATATTTTTTAAGATTTGTTAAACATGTTTCTAATTTTTTGTTTAAAGTTATTAAAAATGTTACTTATCCCATTTTCTAAGAGCAATAATACCTTCTAGGGTGGGTGGTATTGGGCTGTATCAGACATTATAGGGGCTATAAGGCCCTCCACCTGCAGCACCAGGCCTCATTATGCTCCTGAGCAGTCCAGTATAGACCAATATCGCCCACACTGTTCAGTATTATTGCTTGAATTCAACCCCCAACTCCCAAAAAGGGACATACAATTGCATCAGTCCCTGCAGAGACACACCATTCTGGTACTGTTTACACATCTTCATAATCTACAGGACAGAAGACTGAATAGCAGTATGACTAGATGATAGGATTAAATAAAGCTGCAGGTCTGCGCTCGACCCACACACTGATATAAATGCTGGGTACAGAAGAACATGAAGAACATTTCATTTTTCTCTTCTTGCAATCAACTGGATATTGCTGATGATCCCTGCTCCCCCAACACACATACAGTAAGATAGGGCATGAAAAAATACAGCTTCCGACCTTTTAGTTTTAAAATTCATATTTATTTTATATTGCAATCCCAAAACATTGTGGGGAGGGGGGCTCAGACTAACATCTGTCAGTGCAATGACACCAATCAAGTACTACAGACACATCTTCATTCCCGGTGGCACAAGAGTCAGAATGGTAGTGTCACACTCTGGAAATTTTTGTGACAGCATTGTCATTAGCTTCTGTATCCAATGATTATGTCAGTATGTGGATCAAGCAAAGCCATGCAGTCCTACCCAATCCTGTCATCTAGCCCACCTGCCATTCAGTCTCCTGTATTGCAGGGTTCAAAGACATGTCAACAGTACCAAGATGGTGTGCCCCTGCAGTGATCAATGCTATTCTGTGGCCCCTTCCTTTTAGGTTACAATAAAATTCACTTAGTGGAAAAAACTTCCACACCTACAGCAGGAACTCATTCTGTGGGCTGCAGTGTGAGGAGTGAGCTGCTGTTTCCTAGGTGTCTAGTGGCGAACCACCTCCCTCTGATCGCAGTCCGTGTAATATTTTCTTTCCCAGGTGTCTAGTGGCACACCTCCACCCCAGATCATGACCCCTCTAGATTTGTACAGTAGGTTCGACCCCCCCTAGATCCACTGACCAATGCACAGTGGCACACATCTATGTGACCTGAGAAGCAAATGAGTGGAAACATTAGGCTGCAAATAATGTTATTTCAAAAACTGGACAGACACACTGGTGTGGGACAAAACATCCAGATGTGCAAAACTCACTGTTACTGGTCTGCGATGTGTCTGACAATAAGTGCTGACTCCCCAAACATACAATGACCAAACAAGATCAGCTCACTCAAGTTAGAATCTTTATACTTGTACAGCTTGGTTATGCTAATAAATAACTTGTTCTATATAAATACGTGGTACTGGCAGTACCTCCGAGAATGTCACCGACTCCTTCACCTCCTCACACTGCCTGACCAACTACTCGAACCTCCCCCTCACTACTTCCACAGTCTCCCCCACCAAGTCATTTGTACACACATGCAACACTAAATGAGTTTTCTTTTTCCCCCTTGCCGCACACTTGAGCAGTACCTGACCTGCCCCTCCTGCAGTCAACCTGGGGATAGCTTCAACTCAGATATGGCTGCGCCTTTCCCCCTTCCATCCCATCTCACCCCTTTCAGTATAGAATCCCCCAGGATGAGTACTCTCCCATCCATTACCCCCTTTCCCTTCTAATGCCCCTTCCACCACCCAGTATTCTTTCTTCCCTACCCCTTACCCCCACCTGCTGCACCCTGTGTGACTTCTGTATCTGTAGCCCCTACTTCTGCCTCTCCCCTTTTCTCTGCCGTATTCCTGCCATCCCCCTTGAACCCCTTTCCTGCCTAACTACTTCCTACTGAGCTTCCGATATCATCCTCTCCTCCTCCCCTGCTGATTTCCAACTCCTCTCCTATCCCCGCTGTTGTCGATTTAGAGCCCCCATTCCATTCTACCCCAATAGTGATGCCCCTCACATCCTTCCTCCTTCCCGTAGCCTTCTCTCCTCCATTCACCACCTCTCCTTTCTTTACTAGCCCCCTTCTACCCTTTCATCCTCGCTATCTCTTCTCCAAACTGTTGCCATCCCTCTCATGCCCCGCTCATCCTCCCCCCTTCAGTATGTTTCTGCTCCCACTTTCTCTCCCGCAGCATAGGTTTGAATCCATTTCTAGTAGCTACCCCTCCTACATCTCTTCCCCATATCGGTTCCCCCCTACTTGTTCTCCTCTGTGCCATCCCTGGTCCCACCCCAGTCCCACTCTGACTGCAGTCATCTGCTCTCTCCGCTGGTATTTCTCGTAGTCTCTTCGTCCCCCATCAGGAGGCCCCTCCCTCAGCTCGGGCACCCCCTTCCTTCTCCTTGATTTCATTTTAGTGCCTCTGATACGGGAGTCAGTTTCACACCCTAGTTGTTCTTCCTCCGTCCCCCTTTGCCATCTCCTATCTTCCCCAGCCAGGATGCCTACTATACTCATCTACCCTGCAACTTAGACTCCTCCCTCACCTCCACAGTTCCTCCCACAAACTAGCCAGTCATCTACAGACCATTCACCTCCCCATCCTCCAAGACCAGTCCAGGATTGTGGGGGACTCACACCCTGTACACCTCACCACCCTTCCAAAGATGCCTGCCCTATTGACATGTGGCACCTGACCCATTTTGGCCCCCTTCTTATGTTACGGGCTCTTACTCACAGGATCTGTACCCTACTACAACTGTTAGGCCCTTATTTACTCAAATTCCTGTTCTCCCCCCCACACTATTCCCCCTACTTCCCCCTTGCCGACCGGGATAATTCATTCTCAAATCTCATCCATTAGATACTGTATTATTGTAGCAATCCTAAAGCCTCCTTGTCCATTTTTCACCCCTCAGCTACCATGGTTTTTGTTCTCAGCTCTCATATAGTTTCACTTAGCCCAGTTAGAAATCCTGTTGCACTCAAAGTATTTCTCAGCTCAGAGAAATGAACAGAACAAATAAATATGTATTATTACAGCAATCATAACAGTATTGCTCGGTCCTTAGCTCAGTTAGATAAATAAACAGAACTAAATCTGTATTATTACAGCAATCCTGAAAGTATCCAATCATTGCTTTGTCTCCACGCCAGAGACCCTGCTGTAATATTGGACCACAGAGGAATATGGGTGGGAGGGTGGGCAACTATAAAGTCCCAGCAGCGCTCCATTGAGCTCCCTCTCTCCCCCCCTCTCACTCACTCGTTCTATTTCTCCAGGCGCTGCAGGCTGCCCTTTTGTACTGGGCTCCTGCCTGCATTGGCACCTTTTTCTGCCCACAAAGGAAATAGCAGCAGTCCCATCAGAGCTCCATTGAGATCACTCACTCCCCCTCTCTCACTTACTCGTTCTCTTTCTCCCAGCGCTGCAGACTGCCCTTTTGTACTGGGCTCCTGCCTGCATTGGTGCCTTGTTCTGCTCACAAGGAAATCCACAGCAGTCCCAACAGAGCTCCGTTGAGCTCTCTTACTCCTCCTCTCTCACTTGCTCGCTCGCTCTGTTTCTCCCTGCGCTGCAGGCTGCCCTTTTGTACTGGGCCCCCTGCCTTATACCTCTCAACCTTTTGTCACTGAAATGAGTGACATGGACATTTTTGGACACTCAAAATGAGGGCCAAAGAGGGATGCAGACCCTCAGAATGAGGGCCACATCCTCAAACATGGAGCTACAAGCTTAGAACACTGTGAAAACCATAGTGTTTACTTGTAGAAAGTTTATTTTGGATTTAGTATTTTAGAATATTACGATTTCTGCTTTAAAGTCTGAATTTACAGCAGATTTGCTTTGTGGCCAGCACCTTTTCCATGAGGGACGGATGAGGGACAGAGCAATTTTAAGGGGTTAAATGACGGAAGTCCTTCGTAATGAGGGACACTTGAGAGGTATGCCCTGCCAGTGTTGACACCTTTTTCTGCCCACAAAGAAATCTGCAGCAGTCCCGACAGAGCTCCATTGAGCTCGCTCACTCCCCCTCACTCACTCGCTCATTCTGTTTCTCCCGGCGCTGCAGGCTGCCCTTTTGTACTGGGCTCCTGCTTGCGCTGGCGCCTTTTTCTGCCAACAAAGAAATCTGCAGCAGCCCCGACAGAGCTCAGTTCAGTTCATTCATTCCCCCTCTCTCACTTCCTCGATCTTAATCTGTCCCAAATACTGATTTTCCAAAGTGACAGCGCTATTCTGCAGTAGAATTGGAAAAACACATTTCAGCCAAGATGCAAAAAATGACAGCTGTACTGTTCATAAGGAGGTGTGAAAAAATGCCATTGTTGAAAATCTGGCATGAAAATATTACTAATTTGCAAAGTTACAAGGGTGGGTGGAAACTGCGTAATGCACACTCATAACTGTCATTTTTTGGACTTTCGTCACCAAATTTTCAACATCAGCATTTTAGGACCGCTGCTCATGAACAGTGTCACTGTAATTTTTTCAAACTATCCCAAAAACTGATTTCCCACAGTGACCGTGCTATTCTGTGATGGAAGTGTGAAAACACATTTTTTCCAGGATTTGTAAAATGACAGCTGTACTGTTCATAAGGAGGTGTAGAAAAATGCCAATGTTGAAAATCTGGAGTGAAAATATTATAAAATTCATGAAGTTACCAGTGGGTGTGAAAACTGCGCAACGCACGCTCGTAAAACAGTCATTTTTTTTATTCTGTTCATCAAATTTGCAACATAGGCTTTTTGAGAGCCCACCTCATGAAGAGTCACACTGTCATTTCGTTACTCATTCCCGAAAGGTGATTCTGAGCAGTGACCACAAAATCACCTTTTGGGATTGAATAAGGCCATGACAGTGACTGAATTCATGAGGAGGGGTCCCAATAACCCCATGTTGAACATTTGGTGCCAAAATTCCCCAAAATACCCTAGATAAGCACCAAAGTTGAAAAAACCCTATTTATTCCATTATACAGCTTACCGGCATTTTGTCAGTTCGCTGTCAGCTTTGAAGAGTGCAGATGTGTTCCCAGTCCATCAAAGATGATCACTGGGCTCCTGAGTAACTATGGGTGGGAGTGTGTGGGGAGGATTGCACAGAGAGGGTGGGCGTGGGTTGGGGAGGGCCACCGAACTGAACGAGGACCATTTTCTGGTTTACAGGTGTTAAAGGGGAGAAAAAACGGAAAACATTGCAGGACTTTTTTTTCCCCACAGGGACATTTGCCGGACATTTAGCACATTGGAGTAGGCTCCAGCATGCCACCTAGAATGGTTTGGGGGCCTGTAGTCGATGGGCGATCAGACACCCCCATCGGCACATACCAAGGGGCGAGGAGAGTCAAGGGGGATTGGGCACTCCTCTCGGCACACAACAAATTGGGGGTGGGGGGACACTATGCCAAAAGGGGATGGGCTCCCCCATTGGCAAACTGAAGTGGGAAGGTGGGGGACTGAAGCCGACGGGAACTGGGCTCCCCGTTGGCAAATAAAGACAGTTAGGGGCTCATGATTCCGAGGTCCATCTTCTTCCAGGTTGTGTACAGGAGTGCTGGGAACAACTGAGAAGCTGCGTGGAATATACTATTTTGGACGAATTATCTGTAACTAAACTCTCTCTCTCTTGCTTACATCTGAGAGAAGTTTTCCTCAATTTTAAAGTGGCAGAGCTTGGTATTTGTTTTAGTTTTTAATTCAGAAAGGGTTTTTTTAAAACTGCTTATCTTCTGCAAATTTGATTTTCCTTGTGGCTAACTGGACTGATTACTTGAATTCTGTGTGAATCTGCATCAATATATTTTGCAACTTTTGGTGGGGCTCTGTGATTCAAAATAGCAAAAGCTGCAGGTTGAAACTGGATGCCAAACATAGCCTGAGGTGGGGTAATTGTCTTCACAAGTCAGAGCTCAGCATCATAGCCATTTGTCTAGCTAGACCATTTGTCAGCATTATTCAATTACTATAAACTAGTGGTGTGCTCCTGTATGAGCCAGAAGTCCATCTTCTTCCAGGTTGTGTACAGGAGTGCTGGGAACAACTGAGGAAGCTGCGTGGAATATACTATTTTAGACCGAATTATCAGTAACTAAACTCTCTCTCTCTTGGATGTCTGGATTTTTCTCTGTTTGATTAGCAGGGTACTTTCTCTGTCAAATTGTTGTGTAGGTATCTTGCTGACAGGAAGGCACTCATCATGGCGGTGGGTGAGAGCTTTTAGTCGATTGTTTTGTGAGGACACAGTTTAGGCCCAACCCTTCCCACCCCTCACCCCACCCACCCACCCCTGGAAATAGTTCCCTTATACCTGAGGTTCTGACATCATTTCCTCAAGTGCAAGGTGCATTTCACTGTCATATCCTCTCTAGCACACTGCACTGATAATATAAGCATACACGTTGTATAATATATATATATATTTCTATATAATCAAATCACACGCACACATACAAATACAATAAAAAAAAACTAGATAAACATGTGGGGAATAGTGCAATGTAATGGCTGTGGGGCAGCAGTCTTCCGGGAGTCTTTCTGGAGGCTGAGATGCTGCCCTATTTGCAGACAACTATCTGCCCTGAGGGAGGAAGTTGCCCGTCTTCAGGCCACACTGGACAGTAGTAAGGAAACCTTCCCCCAGGCCACACTGGACAGTAGAAAGGGAACCTCCCCCATCCAGGGAGCACTAGCGCCACCACCACTACCTCAGAGGTTGCGAAGAAAGCACAGCAGTTGGACCACAGTGGGCTCAGGGAGGGGGAGGAGGGTGGAACAGAGGCACACCCAGTCAATTGTTCCACTCCACAATCCATACACCATTCTGGGGGAGCATAGCTCCCCTATGGGTGTACCCGCAGAGAAGACTGATGATAACTGTCACAAGGGAGGCTCACAGAAAGGAGGCAGAGGACACCAAAGGGAAAGGAAGCAGCTCCTGGTGGGGGACTCAATTATTAGGGGTATAGAACTGGGGGGAGATGAGAAAAATGAAGTAAGGTGCCTGCCTGCCTGGTGCCATGGCTTGGAGGGACAGGAAGCACATCCTCAGGATCACGAGAACAGCTGCAAGGGATTCCGAGCTGGACGTAATTGTCCACCTAGGGACAAATGACTTGGCTCATCATGAGATTAGAGCAGTGCAGGAGGACATTGCAGACTTGGGGAGGGACCTAAGACGAGTAGCACACACAGTTTCCTTCTCAGAGGTGCTGCCTGTCAAAAGCATGGGGGAGGCGAGGGTAATTGGCACCATGCAGTTTAATGAATGGTTGAAAAAATGGTGTGGAGCACAGGGGTTTGGCTTCATTGGGACTGGGGTTCCACCTGGAGGACACAGCCCTATACTGGCAGGATGGTCTGCATCTGTCCAGGAAGGGAACAAGTCTTTTGAGCAATCGGTTTAAATGCTTCATTGACAAGCTTTTAAACTAGTCAAAGGGGAGGCACTGACAAGCAGCAGGAAAATCCCAGCCTCTCCTACAAAACAGGGTACTAAATGAAAAAAGACAGAGTAGAATGGTCAGTGGGGATGCTGCACTGGAAGGTAAAGCCATCAAAAAATGGAGAGCAATGAGTAATAATGCCCGTAGTCTGGGTAACAAGCTTCCTGAATTAGTGGCCTTGATGGAGGAAGAACATCTGGATATCGTGGCAGTCACAGAAACATGGTACACACAAAACCATGACTGGGACATAAACATACCAGGATACACTGTGTACAGGAGGGACAGGGAGGAAAAGAGGAGGAGGAGTAGTTCTTTACATAAGGGAAGGAATAAAAGCAACAGAACAAAAAGGTACACAGGGAGGAGAAGAAGCACTGTGGGTAAATTTGGAGACAGGCAATGGCACCACAATACGCGCAGGGGTTGTATACAGACCCCCTTCTCAGGGGGAGGAAATGGACAGGGAAATGATAGAAAGTATACTTAGAATGGCAGAAAAAGGGGAGATATAGCTGATGGGTGATCTGAATATGCCAGATGTTAACTGGAGCGCAGTTGCAGCTGCCACTTCGAAGAGTGCAGTTATTCTAGATGCCCTACAGGGGGCATGCCTTAGACAACTAGTACAGGAGCCCATTCGAGAGGGAGCAATATTAGACTTGATTCTCTCAAATGGAGATGGTGAGAGGATTACAGATGTAGAAGTGGGTAGCCATCTGGGAACTAGCGACCATCGAACAGTATGGTTCACAATAAACACAGCAATAGAGTCAAGCCATACAAAGACAAAAGTACTGGACTAATTCAGGAGGCTGACTTTGCAAATGGGTGAGTGCCTAAGGAACGACTAGCAAATGGGCAGGAAGGAGGGTGGAAGAACAATGGGAATAATAAAACTGCCATCACAGAGGTAACGAGCCATTGTGTGAAGCAAATAAACAAACAAGACGATGTAAGAAACCACTATGGTTCTCAAAGGAAGTGGCAGTGAAGGTTCAAGAGAAAAGAAAGCATTCAGGAAGTACAAGGAATCGCAGGAGGAGCAGGACAGAGAACTATATCAGTTAAAGCAAAAGGAGGCTGGGAAGGCAGTCAGAATAGCAAAGGCCCAAACCGAGGAAAAGATAGCCAACTCAGTTAAGAAGGGGATAAAACCTTTATAGGTACATCAGGAGCGAAGGAAGACCAAGGGAGGGATAGTGAGGCTATAAAGGGGAGGGAGGGTGGGCAGAGGGAGACTGTGAAAAGGCAGAGATACTAAACAAATATTTTGCTCAGTATTTACAAAGGAAGAGGGGAGGTACATAAAACAAACAGTAGTAACACTCTGGATACAGAAGTTGATACGGCCCATTTACAGAACAAAGGGTTCTGAAAGAACTCTTAAAACTGAAGGTGGACAAAGCAATGGGGCCTGATGGGATTCATCCCAGAATTCTAAAAGAACTAAGGGTAGAACTAGTGACACCACTGACTACCCTTTTTAACAAATCATGGGAGGATGGGGTGGTACCCGAGGACTGGAGGAGGGCAGATGTGATTCCCCTTCACAAAAGTGGGAGCAAGGCAGAGCAGGAAACTATAGACCTGTTAGTTTAACCTCAGTGATAGGGAAAATGATGGAATCACTTCTAAAGGAAAGAATTGTCCGTATCTAGAGGCCAGAGGGCACAGGACCCTAGGCAGCATGGATTCACAGTGAGAAGGTCATGCCAGATGAATCTGATAGATTTCTTTGACTGGGTGACCAAGTAGTAGATCAGGGAGGGCTGTGGACATGGCCTACCTAGACTTTAGCAGGCATTTGACACAGTCCCACAAAAGATTAATATGCAAGTTAGCCAGCCTGGGAGTGGGTCCCAAGATGACAGCCTGGTAAAGAATTGGCTGGGGAATAGGACACAGAGAGTAATAGTAAATGGAGTCCACTCAGAAGAAAGGAGGGTACTAGTGGGGTACCGCAGGGTTCAGTATTAGGACCGGTCCTCTTCAATGTCTTTATAAGCAACATTGCAGAAGGACTGGAAGGAAAAGTATGTCTCTTTGCAGATGACACTAAGATCTGCAACAGAGTTGATGCACAGGGTGGGGTGGAAAGGATGAGAAGGGACTTGGCAAGGTTAGAGGAATGGTCAAATGTATGGCAGCTTAGATTCAATGCTAAGGATGCAAGGTAATGCACCTGGGAAACAAAAACCCAGGGAAGAGTACAACGGGGGTGAGATACTAACAACAACAAAAATGGAAAGGGACCTGGGGGTAGTCATATGGATGACCTAAAGACGGGCAAGCAATGTGAGAGGGCAGCAAGGAGGGCTGGGGGGATACTGGGATGCATAGGGAGAGGCATCACCAGTAGAAAACAGGAAGTTATTATCCCTCTGTACAGACAGCTGGTGAGACCCCATCTGGAGTATTGTGTGCAGTTCTGGAGACCCAATCTCCGCAAAGACATAGACAGGATGGAAGCTGTCCAGAGGAGGGCAACTAAAATGGTGCAGGGTCTGCACCGGAAGACATATGAAGAGAGACTTAAGGAGCTTAATATGTATAGCCTCGAGGAAAGGAGGGAGAGGGGGGACATGATAGAAACGTTCAAGTACCTCAAGGGGAATCAACAAAGTCCAAGAGGGTAGCATCTTTCAAAAAAAGAGGTGTGCAAGAACAAGAGGCACAATTTGAAAATAGAGGGGGCGGCTCAGAGGTAATTTAAGGAAGTATTTTTTACAGAGAGGGTTGTGGATGCATGGAACGGCCTTCTGAAGGAGGTTGTGGAGTCAAAATCAGTGGTGGAATTCAAGCATGCATGGGATAGTCATAAGGCAGTTCTGGGGGGTAGGGGTAGGAAGAAGTAGGCTGCTGGTTAACTAGGATCTGCAGTTTATCCAGTAGGTAGGGAAATGGGCAGACTGGGTGGGCCAAGCGGTCCTTATCTGCCGTCAAATTCTATGTTTCTATGTTTCTATGTTTAGGGGATTGGGCACTCCCTTGGCACACAACAAATAGGGGAGAGTGGTTCACAGTATGCTGACAGGGAGTGGGCTCCCCGTTGGCAGATGTAATGGGTCGGGGCATTGGACGGCAAGGTACCGCCCAGCAATGAGGGGTTGCTCCCTCACTGCAGTGAAATGGCTGATGCTGCAGTGATGAGGTGGACCCGATTGCAGCAGTGAAAACCTTTCAAGGAGGTGGTACACTGGTTAAACTAGTGTCAGCAGCAGGGTACCAAAGCATTGGGGAAAGTGGGCCATAAGCCTCAAAAGGCACCGGGGGCTTTTGCCACAACAGTGCCATACCTCCTCAAACTGCTTCTGCAGCAAGCTGCCACAACATGTTTCTTGCACATGCGTACAAGCAAACATAAAAAGGGGCACAGAATAGCATCTATCATGGCAGGGACACACCATTCAGCTACTGTTGACACATCTTTGTAACACGCAGGACAGGATATTAAATGTCAGGCTGACTAGATGACTGGATTAAGTAAGACTGCATGGCTATGATCGACTCACATACCGACTTAACTGTTGGATTCAGAAGCTAATGCTAAACTTTTTTTCTGTCTTCACAATCAACTGTATAATGCTGATGATTCCCATCCCCCACACACACATATAAAACAACAGTGCAAGAGAAATGCAAAATCCTTCATTTCATTTTTAAAATTCATAATATTTAGGTTGCATTAGAAAATGGGCTTTTTATTTCCTGGTCTCTGATTGACTGGTACCCCTGCCAAGGGAGTACATGAACTTTCAATAAATGACCAGAAAATAAAAAGTGACAACCTGCTATGCTTCACATTGTTAAATTGGTATCCCTGTTCCAGACAACATTTTAAAACTCTTTAACCAACTTTTTGTTTTCATCTCGCTAAGAGAAGGAAAGACCTACACAGCCACACCACACACAAACATGCACGGAAAATCTGCCCACAACTCAACTGTCATTATTTTCTTAGAATATAATTGAACCCTGTCCACAAAATCCAGCCTGGCAGAGGTTATCAGAAACAGTTTCAGTCCTTTTAAAAAAAGCCAAGATCAAAGCATCAGTTCTACGCAATGCTAGGCATGCACAGCTCCTGTTATCACCTGTTTGGCCACGGTGTTTTCCCTGAAAGAAACAAAAAAACTGTAGAAAGAACAGAAAACTTAATAAAAAGATCTTTTTGTGAACATCATTGCATCCACCTCCTCCATCCCTCCAGCCACCTGCTGACTCGGCTTGCTCTCACACAAAGTATTTCTTCCATGGCTCTCCATTCCCCTCCCTGGCTCTGCCTTCTCCCACTTATGAAACTCACCATCAGTTCAAAATCCCAAATCAATTTTGCCAGTGTAAACATACCACTCTGCTGCCATCCTAACTTCTTCCTTGTGGTAACTCTCTGGCTAACAAGTAATCAATGACCATCGATGCGGTTTGACTTTAAACCACGGTTTCTCACTTTACTAACACAATGCTTACAACAGTTAGAGAGTCAGAACCGATGCAGTTTCAGTTAGTTTTTTTTCCCCTTAAACCTAGTTTAACTGCAAGCCATCTTTGACCACAGTTAGTTTAAAAAACTTACAGACAGTAAGGAGCACTCTGACAGGAGGCAGCAACTTACCAGGTAATAGGACTTCAGCTCCCATGAAACAGCAGCGGTCACTACTGTCAGTTATGGCAGTACAGGGACTACTTTACAAAAAAAAAAATATATTTTTTTTTTAACATTTGTTAAACATGTTTCTAATCTTTTGTTTAATGTTATTAAAAATTTTACATATAGCCCATTTTCTAAGGTCAATAATACCCTCCAGGGTGGGTGGTATTGGGCTATATCAGACCTTATAGGGGCTATAAGGCCCTCCACCTGCAGCACCAGGCCTCATTATGCTCCTGGACAGTCCAGTATAGACCAATATCGCCCACACTGTTGGGTATTATTGCTTGATTTCAACCCCCAGCTCCCAAAAAGGGACATACAATTGCATCTGTCCCTGCAGAGACTCACCATTCTGGTACTGTTTACACATCTTCATAATCTACAGGACAGGAGACTGAATGGCAGGATGATTAGATGACAGGATTAAATAAAACTGCAGGTCTGCGCTCGACCCACACACTGATATAAATGCTGGGTACAGAAGAACATGAAGAACATTTCATTTTTCTCTCCTTGCAATCAACTGGATATTGCTGATGATCCCTGCTCCCCCCCCCCCCCAACACACATACAGTAAAACAGGGCACGAAAAAATACAGCTTCCGACCTTTTAGTTTTAAAATTCATATTTATTTTATATTGCAATCCCAAAACATTGTGGGGAGAGGGGCTCAGACTAACATCTGTCAGTGCAATGACACCAATCAAGTACTACAGGTACATCTTCATTCCCGGTGGCACAAGAGTCAGAATGGTAGTGTCACACTCTGGAAATTTTTGTGACAGCATTGTCATTAGCTTCTGTATCCAATGATGATGTCAGTATGTGGAACAAGCAAAACCATGCGGTCCTACTCATTCCTGTCATCCAGTCTACCTGCCATTCAGTCTCCTGTATTGCAGGGTTCAAAGACATGTCAACAGTACCAAGATGGTGTGTCCCTGCAGTGATCAATGCTATTCTGTGGCCCCTTTCTTTTAGGTTACAATAAAAAGTTCATTAATGGAAAAAACTTCTACATCTACAGCAGGAACTCATACTGCGGGCTGCAGTGTGAGGAGTGAGCTGCTGTTTCCTTGGTGTCTAGTGGCACCCCACCTCCCTCTGACCGCAGTCCGTGTAATATTTTCTTTCCCAGGTGTCTAGTGGCACACCTCCACCTCAGATCATGACCCCTCTGGATTTGTACAGTATGTTCGACTCCCCTCTGGATCCACTGACCAGAGCACAGTGGCACATGTCTATATGACCTGAGTAGCAAATGAGTGGAAACGTTAGGCTGTAAATATTGTTATTTAAAAAAATGGACAGAAGCACTGGTGTGGGACAAAACATCCAGATTTGCCAAAATCACTGGTTCTGGTCCGCGATGTGTCTGACAATAAATGCTGACTCCCTAAACGTACAATGACCAAACAAGATCAGCTGACTCAAGTTAGAATCTAAACTCGAAGGTACTTGTTGCTGAAGCATGATTTATGCACTAAAGAACAAGAATACTGACAACAAATTGCTGGCTAGATGTTTCTGGACAAAGATCCTTGAGCACAGTGTTGAAGGTGGGACACCTAGCCAGCAGTGTGGCATCCTTATTCCTCTTATTCAGTGAATAAATTGTTTGGCTTCAGCAACAGTTCCTTGCCATTTGTGGTACTAATCTGAGTGCACTGTTCTTTTTTGGTCACCGGTGCAGGTGCCAGGAAAAACTTCAAATCTGTGCCCACCTACAGCGATCATGTAGTATCCCATGCATTGCAGATACTAAATGCGTACAGTAACATCTGTTCAGCAAACCCACAGAAACAGATTTAGCATCTGAAGCAGAAGAACATGATGAGCAGTTTTTTTCCTCACAATCGACTGGACAAGAATCCCAGTCCACTTGCACCCAACCCCTTCCCCAAACATAAAACAACTGCTCAAGAGACATGAAAATACCATCATTTTATTTTTAAAATTATAGAGCGTCATTCTCAAAAGGTTATGCCTGGCATAACTTGACTTGCACCAAAATAAATGGCATAAGTAGCAAGTTGCGCCAGCAGTTGCGACATTTGCAATTCTGCAAAGCAGCCTGCAACACGTCGCAAGCTGCTTGTGCCAAAGTTGGCTTACTCCACCATGTATGCCATAAACCCCCTGTGACATGGCACTAGGGGGTTTACGGCATCTGTTGTGCCCTATTCAGGAACAGCAGCAACAAAGATCCTATGGGTGCTATTCTCTAACAACCCCCGTGGGACATCTGACAAAGTAAGTTACATCAACATACAGCTGGCGTTAACTGTACCTATGCCCCTTGGGGTTGTCTGAATGTGTAGCTGACCCATCCCCCAGTGATAAGCCACCCCCCACCACTACCCCAATCCCACAGTTGTGGTTGAAGCCCCACAGGACTTTTACTGCCCCCCAATGCCCCGATTGACACCCTCTTACAACTAGCACAGGTGTACACCCTGGTAGTCTAGTGGCCCCCACTCCCCACCCTGCAGTGAAAGACCACCCCAATCCCCCTCCATGCCTAATCAGCCTGTGAATGGCACAGACCCACCTCTGGTATGCACTCTGGTGGAGCTCAATCAGCGGCTGGCTGTGTTGATGAGGGGTGGGTCTGTGCCAGTCACCCGCTGGATAGGAGTGGCGGGGAGCAGGGAAGTCTTCCACTGCCGGGCAGGGGCCCGCTAGACTATCAGGGTATGGGGTTGCAGCATAACACATACTGGGGCCATCATTTGTGGGTGGTGGCAGTTCAGGGATTGGGGCATTTGGAGGGGGGCATGAATAGTCCTGCGGGGTGATATAGACCATATACTGGGGTTGGGGCATTCGAGGAGGGATGAGGATAGCCCTGCTGGACTTTGACTGGTGGTTTGGGGTTGGGGTATGAGGGGATTGTATTAGCCCTGTGGGGCTTCGATCTGCAAGAGGGAACTGGTATGAGGGGGCACTTGCGCACATCAGGTCCATGGGATGCAACTTGCGGCAATCCCTACAGGTACGCCCTTTGTTTGGCATACCTGTGGGATTGTTGCAAATCACAGGACTTCACAATGGGGACCCTGCCCTTTCCTGAACCAGGCACAGGGTTCTTGGCATAATGGGGAATGGAGCAAGTCGCTATTGGTGGTGACTTGCGCCATTCTTTTAGAATTGGGCCCATATTTATTTTGTGTTACAACCTAAATAAAGGGGTACAGAATAGTATCTAGCACTGCAGGGACACACCATTCGGTTACTGTTGACACGTCTTTGTACCCTGCAGGACAGGATACTGAATGTCAGCTGGAGTAGATGATAGGGTTAAGTAAGACTGCTCAGCTCACATACTGACATAAACGGTGGATACAGAAGCTAATGAAAAACATTTTTTCTTCACAACCAACTGTATAATACCAACAATTCACAGTCCCCCCCCACACACACACATACACATGTAAGACAAAAGCGCAAGAGAAATGCAAATTACCTTATTTATTTGTTAAATTCACAATATTTTTGTTGCATTAGAAACTAGGCTTTTTATTTCCTGGTCTTTGATTTGCTGGTACCCCTGCCGGGAGGGCCGGGGGGTGCAAGAATTTTTAATAAATGAACAGGAAATAAAAAGGTCCAACCTGCCATGCCTCACACTGTTAAATTGGTATCCCTGTGGCAGTTAAAATTTTAAAACTCATTAGCTGCAAACTGTGTTTCAGCTCACTAAGCCAGGGAAAGACCTACTCAGCCCCACCACACACAGACACACACGGAAATCCTGCTCTCTCAACTCAGATGCAATTATCTTCTTTGAACAACATAACCCTGTTCCCAAAATCCAGCCTTTCAGTGGTTATCAAAAACAGCTTCAATCCATTTAAAAAAAATGCCAAGATCAAAGCATCAGTTCTACGTAGCGCTAGGCATGCACAGCTCCCACTATACCCCATTTGGCCACACTGAATTCCGTGAAAGAAACAAACAAAACAAATCTGTAGAAAGAACAGAACATTTAAAAAACAAAGAACTGTTTCATGAACATCATTGCATCCACCTCCTCCACCCCTCCAGCCGCACACTGACTCTGCTCACTCTCACGTAAAGCATTTCTCCCTCAGCTCTCCATTCTCCTCGCTGGCTCTGCCTTCTCCTACTTATAAAACACACCATCAGTTCAAAACTCCAAATCAGTTTGCCAGTGTAAATGTACCACTCTGCTGCCATCCTAACTTCTTCCTTGCAGTGGCTTTCCTGCTAATGAGTAATTAACGACTGCCACTGTGCTTTGACTAGAAACCCTGTTCTCTCACACTCCTAACACAATGCTCTCAACAGTTAGAGAATCAAAACTGGTGTAGTTTTTTTTCTTAAACCAGGCTTAACTGCCAGTTGTCCCTGACCACTGTTAGTTTAAAACAAATACAGAGAGAAAGGTGCACTCTGACAGGAGGCAGCAACTTACAAAGCAATAGGATTACAACTCCTTTGAAACAGCAGCACCCTCTACTGTCAGTTATGGCAGTAGAGGGACTACTTTAAAGAAAAAAAATTGATTTTTATTTTTGTAACATTTGTTAAACATGTTTCTAATTTTTTGTTTAATGTTATTAAAAATGCTACTTATAGCCCATTTTCTAAGTGCAATAATATCCTCCAGAGTGGGCAGTATTGGGCTATACCAGACCTTCCAGGAGCTATAAGGGCCTCCGCCTGTGGTACCAGGCCTCATTATACCTCTGGGCAGTCCAATATAGCCCAATACTGCCCACACTGTCGGGTATTATTGCTTGCTTTCACCCCCAACCCCCCAAAAAAGGCACAATATTACATCTGTTACTGCAGGGAGACACCATTCTGGTACTGCTTACACATCTTTGTAACCTGAAGAACAGGAAACTGATAAAACTTCAGGTCTATGCTCAATCTACACACTGACATTAATGTAGGGTACAGAAGTGCATGATGAACATTTCTTTTTTCCTCTCCTTATAATCAACTGGTGATGATCCCTGCACCCCCCCAACACACCCAGTAAAACCAGGGTACAAAAGAAATGCATCTTCCCACATTTTCTTAAAGTTCATAATATTTATTTTGTATTGCAATCTAAATAAAGGTGGGGGTGGGGCTCAGACTAACATCTGTCAGTGCAATGACACCAATCAAGTACTACAGACACATCTTCATTCCCGGTGGCACAAGAGTCACAATGGTAGTGTCACACTCAGGAAATTTTTGTGGCATCATTGTCATTAGCTTCTGTATCCAATATTACAAAAACAAAATCGGGGGCTCACTCCTCAAACCAGAAGAAACAACACGAAGTGTGCACTACCTAGGAGTAGAAAGAATCCAAAAACAAACCAGCGCTCACAGTGTGAGCTAGTAAGCACCACTTCACAGGACTAGAAGTAGTATAAATATTTATTTATCACATAACAAAAACTGTGCAAATACACAACCCCAAAACAGGGACTAATGGTAAGGCAATTTCAATCACTGAAAAAAAGCTGGTAATGAAATATTGCATTAAATTAGAGTTCTAGTCAGTACCAAGGTCCAGTAAAAATTCTCAAAACAGGGCCTATTGTAGCTAGATATTTTTTGTTGCATTCCAGGTAAAAGGCTCTCCCAGGGAAAAAATGTAAGAAAAAAACTTACTTTGCCAAAGGGATATTCGATCCAAAAAAACAACCACACATTCTTACTTTTCAAAGAAAACGTCTGAAAGACCAGGGCCACAAGTGCACTCAAAAATGTACAGAGTTCCAGATTGTTGTCGGTACTAACAACGAGATCCTAAAGTAAGAAATTATTATCCTGGAGTGGTGAAAGGCATTAACTAAATGCAATATATTATTTAGATGCTAATGCATAAAGGACCAGAACTGGTAACCAAAGAACGCTGCTTTCAAACACACCGCCATGCCTCATGCTTTGACCACATCAACTTCATGGGTGTGGAAACTAGGACACTAATGTTTAAACTATCGTCATCATCAGAGTGTACCCAATAGTGTGCAGTTGTGCTATTTAACTTACTGGCCACCTAAAAGTGATGAAAAAAGTGAAGGGGGTTAAACAAAAAAAAAAATGTGCTAAAACCCCCCAAATTGTATAAACATGCAGTTGAAAAAGTCAGCTCGCTCAACATACAACACTTATATAGAACAAGTTATTTATAAGCATAACCAAGCTGTACAAGTATAAAGATTTAAAGCCCATGAGACGTATATAGAACACATAGATCAAAACCTACAAAAAAAATATCAACCAGAGCCTGCAAGTCATAGTTGAAGGCTGCCAGAAAATGTATCACTGTATCTGAAGATACAACCAACCACAGCCTGCAAGTCATAGTTGGAAAGTAGAATCAAAAAATTTTTTTTAAAAGCATAGGAAAATCTTCAAATTTAATATTACACTAGTAGCCCAAATAGCTATACAACGGAATGTCATCATTCAACCCCTTTAGATTCAATGTATTTAGGGCCGGATATTCAAACTGCGCCCAAAATGTGCTCAACAGCAGGAGCAAGCACAAGTCAATTGCGCACATGCGCAATAGACGCGATATTCAAACATGGAGCAAGCCAAATTGTGCAACCAGCCAATGTCTGAATATCACACAACCTGCGCTATAGCGCAACCAGGAAGGGGAAGCTGAGCAGAGACGATACGCCATAGTGCAACAAAGGCAGCCCAGCTGAGCAGTCCAGAGGTGCCATAGCGCAAGCAGAGAGACCCCCAGCAGCAAAGCACGGGAACTGCACAACCAGGGAGGTAGGCAGGGGCACACCACCCATGCCACAGATGGGCACAGGGACACACTGCAGAACCAACAATGTACCCCCACACCCCAAGCACAGCATAACTGGGGGAGGGACGGAATAGCCACCGGACCATGGGGACAAGCAAACAAAGTACATCCCGGCCGTGGTACTGCGGCACACCCACTGGCAAGCTGAGACTGCCACACAAAGGGGGCGGACTACCCCAGTGTACAGCAGACCCCCCTTGTGCACAGCACACCCTGCACTGTGACCCCAAGACACCACCCATGAGCAGTGACCAGCACTGCAGGAATCCCCAGGCCCCCCCCAGCACACTGCAACCTCGTGAAACACAGAACTATACAAGCCAAACCCACCATGAGCACCCAGCAGTGGGTGGCAGCACACGGCAATACTGACTGAAAAGCCACACCCACACCAGACACACCACCCCACACACACGCACACACATACCCATGACCATACCACCCCAGATGTCATGCACACCACTGCAACTGAACACCTATAGCCAGCTGCAAATCAGAGACCACCACAGTATTCATATCAAAATATATAAATGTAATAAACAAGAATAAGAAGAACAACAAAACAACTATGTACACATATATACAAAGCAGGGGTGGGGTTATGGGTATAAGGTAGGGGTGGGTAAGGGGCAGAGGTGAACAACCGGGAGAGGGAAGGTGGGGTGAGGTGATGGGCAGCTACTGCCTGCCAGCCTGCCCTCCTGACGCCTGGTGCTGGGCCCTGGGTCTCCTCCTGTGCCGCACTCCATGCCGCTGTAGCTCCAAGAGGATGGCAAGAGAGTCTATGGCCACCTGTGTCAGCCGCTGCAGTGTGTGTTGCATCTGTCGCAGGATCTGGATACCTAGGACAAGGGAAGAGAGTCAATGGCTGTGGCTGTCCACATCCCTGAATCCCACCCATCAAGCATGGCATACAGCCAAGTGCCCCGCTCCTGTGATGGACTGCACCCACCCACAGTGACCGTGCACAAGACATGCCCAACCAGGCAGCAACAGCCATGTGTACCACTGCACACACACACACACCGCCAATGTCCATCACTGCACAACCAAGGCAGTCCGGAGATGTCGCTATGTGGTGGGATGCTAGTGCCACAGCCATGTGCCCAGTGCATACATGGACCACCAGTGACACACACACAGACATGCAGTGCCACTGGACAGTGATGACTGTCACATGTTGTGTGCATGGTAGTGTTGTCCATGGATGGTGGCCGTGGCCTCCCCAAGCATGCAAAGCATCCATGATGTAATGACACTCACCCTCATCAAGCCGCTGCTGCTGCTGCTGTGGCCCACCACCTATGCCACCTCTGCCAGCCACTCTGGCACCGCCATTCCATGTCTCAGCCTGGGCCCGCCTCCGCTTCTCCACACCTGTGGGAGACAAATGAAGAGAAACACATCAGTGAGATCCAAAAGCAGACAGCCCCTTGCCCCACTGAGTGTGCCTGCCCACACAACCAGACCCATACAGCACACATCTGCAAACACCTTCACAGCAAACCATAGCCCAACCCACCCCCATGCGCAGGTCACAGTACACAGTGTCACCCATGCAGACTAAACAGGTGCATACACAGCACATCCACCTGGCCTAGGCACAATGCCCCTCCTGGCACGTGACCTGAGGCGATCTAGCAGTTCCCGCTCCCTCCTGCGGAGGTCACCATACCGGTGCCTGCACTGCTCTTCAGTCCTCCGCCACCCAGTGGCCTGCTCCAGACTTGACGCCACCTGCTGCCACACATGGGTGCGGGCCATGTGCAGGGGTTCTTCCTCATACAGTGACCCATGGTGTGGCTCCACTACAGCCACCAGGTTTGCCAACTCCACTGCACTCCACTGCACTCCACTGTGGAGCTCTCCTGCGTGCCATCACTGCAGTTGTATAGTAGGCAATATGGCGTTCCGCAGCGCGGTAACCCCAAGTGAAAATGTTGCGCAATGCAAATCCATCAGTCCCTATAGCGCTGTTCGTATAGCGCCGTCGGTCCACATCGCGCTGTTACCGAACAACGTGATAGAGCCATAGAGATGCCAGATGTACAGCGCCAGGGGGCAAAGGTCATACACAAGGTCATGGGTCTGTGGCGCAAGGCCACGCACAGTGCCATCGGATGTCTACACGTCCAGTGCGCTCGGTCACCTGCGTGCCAGTGCCACAGTGTACTGTTGTGCAGGTGTGCCACAGTGCTATGTGGTGCCCAGCACTGTAGCACCACTGGCACACTAGTGGCCGTGTTCTGTATTGCTGATCGCGCAAAGCACGTCATATGCTCAGCAGACGCCTGCGTCAGATACCTGGGCATGCGCAATGCAGTGTACTACGCAGTCACAGAACCACACTATTGGCTCAGCTGGCACAAGCGTATTGCGCAAAGTGCAACAGCGCGATATTCAGCCGACATATGCAAATCATCTGATCAGCCATTCAAAGGTGCATTGGCGTGATTTGCATCTCATTACAGTTGCTCCACTCCTAATTTGCATGCATTGCGCTATAAAAGTGCGACAGTGATCTGCGGTGGCCAGAGACGGTTACTGCAGGTGAGAGGTGAGTTGCATGCTGTGTGATGTTCTGGGCAATGGTCATGGGATAATGCTGTATACTGCACAGTGACAGGTGTTCACTTCCACCCATTTAGACCGACATGGCCGAGCAAGAACTGGGTGAGGAGGATGATGGTGGGTGAAGGAGGAGGCCCAACTTCATGAAGTCCGAGACAGAGGCACTCTTCCAGGCCTACCTTGATGAGGAGCCACTACTTAGTGGACGGCGGGGCACCCCTCAGGCCCATGCAGCTGTATGGGAGGGGGTAGCTCGTGCCGTAAACCTGCACGGAAGCCACCAGCGCTCCATGCAGGAATGTAAGAAAAAGATTGGGACTGACAGGAGACGGGTGAAAGAGAAGGTGGCAGCCCTCAGGGCGGCACACGCTGCCACAGGCGGGGACCAGCCAGAGGTGGCACAGCTGACCCCGATGGAGGACCATCTGGCTGCATCCATGCAGCGCAGTGCAATCGAGGGCATTCCAGGAGGTGGCTTCCAGACAGGTGGAAGCCCATCATTGCACGGTATGACATGGTGTTGGGGGGGTTGATCCCATGCACTAACATGTTCTCACTTTCTGTTACAGATCTTGTGCGTCTGCAGGAAACAGTGGTGGTGGGAACATGCAGTGTGGACATCCAGCCAGAGTTGAATGAGGGTCCATCCACCTCTGCTGCCAGCCGGCATGCATTGCACCAGTGTGCATGCCTGGCTGCCATCTCCGAAGTCGGTGAGTCAGGTGTGGGGGGTGCCCATCCTGTGTCACAGCATGCTGTGACTGTGGCTGTTGCACGAACCTGCACCATTGATGATGCAAGGACCGCAATGGGCAGTGACACGTGTGTGTCTCATTGCGGACACACAGCAGGATGGCACGTGCCCCTGGACCTAGCTGGTTCCAATGTGTGTGCCAGCACGTCATCACAGTCCCAGGCAGTGCCTGGCTGCACCGGTGGGGCAGCACCGGTGGCTGTGCAGGTCTCTGGCACTGTTGTGGACAGGTACCGGTGGCGAGCAGGCACATGCAGGTTGTTACCTTTGTCTCCACTGACAGAGCGTGACTCCATCATGAGGGTGCCTGCATCACATCACTGCACAGCTCACAGAGCCACCTCAGTATTGCCCTGTTCAGGTGGTACCGCCTCCAATCTCAACATCCGTGGCGCTCAAGCTGATGCGGGCACAGTACTGCCTGTTGGGGCGATCACGACAGGCCCCTTCCATCGCCACGCCCCCTGCAGCATGCCTTCTCACCCTCATTACAGCTTCCATGTGGAAGCTGGCACTGTCCATGTCCCTGGCTTGTGTTTCCTGGCTGTTGTTGCTCTGTTCCCCCGCTGTCCTGACTGCTACCTCACTGCACCAGGTACACCTACTGGTCTCTGCAGTCTGTGGCCCCACACACCTTCCCTTGCCCCTATTTTTTCTTGGGATCTCCCTGGCCTGCCCTCTTTGTCCCTCTTGCCTTGTCTCTCTCCCTGCCTCATGTGGCTTCCCTGTAGCGTTCTTGCGCCTCTTCCTTGAGCCTTTTTATTTTGGCTCATTTCTGCCGTGGCGCACCTTCCGGCTGATCCGCTGTTGCACAGTGCGCAAGCCTTTCAATATTGCATTGCACTCTTTATGCATGGTTCCACCCCCTTCAGTTGCGCATGCCTTCATTTGCATTGCGCTGTTGCTCAGCTTGTTTTCGGTAGCGCAACTGCCTCCCGCTGAATATTGCAGAATGGAGCATTTTTGGACTTGCACTAGCACAACCCTATTGCGCATGGCGCAACCCTTTTGAATATCTGGCCCATAATGTATATATCCAGTATGCTTCACATTGTAGCAAAAGGTCTCCAAAATCTCTTCCTTGAAAACCAATCTCCACTTTCTCGATCCCAATGAATCGCAAAGTAGCGACACAGCCATGTCTTGCTTCTTGATAATAACTAGCCATGGCATAACCAAAATTCATATTCCTAATTGCTGTCTTATGTTCACCAATTCTTAACTTTAAAGACCTTTTTGTCTGTCCAACATAGTCTTTACCGCAAGGATATGTAAGCAAATATATTATTCCAGTTGTACTACAATCGTCTCACTCTGGAGCGCTGCCCTCTCCTCCCTTCTCTGAATCCTCACCCTCTTTCTCTTTCCCCACCCCTCCTAGTTCTTCCTTAGTAAATGCACCCTTTTATCTGAATCTATTCTGTCTTGTCCCAGACCTAAAAAAGGTCTAGCTATGGACCTAGTTCTCAATTCATCTTCTCCTCCATCACTGTCAGGCCCTGAGGAGATTTTCAAGTCATATTCCTCAACCTGTCAAATACGAGGTCGATTTTTCCCTAACTGTCCTTGCCAATTATACACTGTTCCTGTTAGATAATCTCATTCATCTCTCTTATGTTTCTTTTGTTTGTAGGCAATAAGTTCCATCTGGAATTTAAATAAAATATTTTCCATTTTTGTTTTTTGATTATCAGTACAGAAAAAGAGAGAATGGAATTGCTTAATAATTCAAGAATCCAGGAAGAAGATGACAGACCTACCTTTGTGACTGACTGTAACCCTTTGGGAAATAAAATGAGGCAGATTATTTATCAACATTGGGGTCTGCTAAAATTAGATAACAGATTGAAACATGTCAGAAAAAATCCCAAGAGTATCATTTCGGCATGGCCAGACTTTAAAAGACTGTTTGACTTCAGCTACATTGCCACAATTACAGCAACAAAGACATTGGTTACCAAAAAAAATGAAGGGAAATTTCCATTGTGGACACTGCACTCATTGTGCTAATACTAATAATTTTAAGTTTTTTATGAATACTAGTTCTGGAAAAAAGTTTGATATCAAACATTTTATCAATTGTAGTACAACTGGAATAATCTATTTGCTTACATGTCCTTGTGGCAAAGGCTATGTTGGACAGACAAAAAGGTTTTTAAAGTTAAGAATCGGTGAACATAAGACAGCAATTAGGAATATGAATTTTGATTATGCCATGGCTAGATATTATCAAGAAGCAAGACATGGCTCTGTCGCTATGTTGCGATTCAGTGGGATCGAGAAAGTGGAAATTGGTTTTCGAGGGGGAGATTTAGGTGACCTTTTGCTACAACGTGAAGCATACTGGAGATATACATTTAATACATTGTCTCCAAAGGGGTTGAATGATGACAGTCCATTGTATAGCTATTTGGGTTACTAGTGTAATATTAAATTTGAAGATTTTCCTATGCTTTTTAACCCCCCCCCTTTTTTGGCTCAACTTTCCAACTATGGCTTGCAGGCTCTGGTTGGTTAAATCTTTAGATTGTGTGTTATTGTTCTCCCTCCCCCCTTCCTTATCTGTCCCCCTCCAACCATAACTTGCAGGCTCTGGCTGGTTGCATCTTCAGATACAGTGATAGATTTTCTAGCTGCCTTCAACTATGACTTGCAGGCTGTTGGTGACGTTTTTTTTTGTAGGTTTTGATTTATGCGTTCTATATACAGGTATGTCTCATGGGCTTTAAATCTTTATACTTGTGCAGTTTGGTTATGCTTATAAATAACTCGTTCTATATAAGTGTTGTAAGTTGAGCAAGCTGGCTGTTTTAAACTGCATGTTTATACAATTTGTTTTTTTTTTAAGCACACAAATTTTTTTTGTTTAACTCCCTTCACTTTTTTCATCACTTTCGGGTGGCCAGTAAGTTAAATAGCACTACTGCACACTATTGGGTACACTCTGATGATGACGATAGTTGAAACGTTAGCATCGTAGTTTCCACACCCACAAAGCCGATGTGGTCGCAGCATGAGGCATGGCGGTGTGTTTGAAAGCAGCATTCTTTGGTTACCGGTTGTGTTCCTTTACACATTAGCTTCTAAATAATATAGTGCATTTAGTTAATGTCTTTCACTGCTCCAGGATAATAATTTCTTACTTTAGGATCTTGTTGTTAGCACCGACAACAATCTGGAACTCTCTACATTTTTTGAGTGCACTTGTGATCCTGGTCTTTCAGATGTTTTCTTTGAGAAGTAAGAATGTGGGGTTGTTTTTTGAATCGAATATCCCTTTGGCAAAGTACGTTTTTTTTCTTACATTTTTTTCCTGGGAGAGCCTTTTACCTGGAATGCAACAAAATATATCTAGCTGCAATAGACCCTGTTTTGAGAATGTTTACTGGACCTTGGTACTGACTAGAACTCTAATTTAGTGCAATATTTCATTTCCAGCTTTTTTCAGAGATTGAAATTGCCTTACCATTAGTCCCTGTTTTTTTGGGTTGTACAGTTAAGCGGTTGCACTGGTCTTCTGTATCCAATGTTTATGTCAATATGTGGGTTAAGCATAGCCATGCAGTCTTACTTAATCCTGTCATCTAGTCCACCTGCCATTCTGTCTCCTGTCCTGCAGGGTACAAAGACATGTCAACAGTACCCGAATGGTGTGGCCCTGCAGTGATCAGTCCTATTTTGTGACCCTTTTTTTAAGTTATAATACAAAGTTCACCTAATGGAAAAAAAAGTCTGCAGCTACAGCTGGAACACATGCTGCAGGCTGCAATATGAGGAGTGAGGAACTGTTTCCCTGGTGTCTAGTGGCACCCCCCTTCCCTCTTCGTTCGCAGTTTCTGTAATATTTTGTTTCCCTGGTGTCTTGTGGCACCCACCCATCCCCGATCATGCCCCCCCCCCGATTCTCGCAGAAGGTTTTTCTCTCCCCAGATCCACTGACCAATGCACAGTGGCACACGTCTATGTGACCTGAGTAGCAAATGAGTGGAAATGTTAGGCTGCAGATAATGATATTTCAAAAACTGGACAGACACACTGGTGTGGGACAAAACATCCAGATTTGCCAAGCTCACTGCTACTGGTCCACGATGTGTCTGACAATAAGTGCTGGTTCCTTAAATGTACAATGACGAACCAAGATCAGCTCACTCAAGTTAGAATCTAAACTCTGAGATACTTGTTGCTGAAGCAAAAGATTTATGCACCAAAGAACAGGAATACTGACAACAAATTGCTGGCTAGAGTTCTCTGGACAAAGATACTTGACCCCACAGCGCTGAAGGCAGGGCAACTAGCCAGCAGTGTGGTGTCCTTATTCCTGTTATTCAGTGAATAAATTGTTTGTCTTCGGCAACAGTTCCTTGCCTTCAGCCATTAGGTGGTTCAAGGCCTACCTTACAGGCAGAATCCAATCAGTTAAGATTTCTTTTTTGTTTTAACTGATATTTTTAATTTTATAAATACATACTCCTGCAATCAAGTACATAATCCATAATTACATTAAAACATTTCTTAATTCTCATACCATAGTAAATTACATGAGTAATATAAACCTCCTCCCCCCCACCTCCACCCTCCCTACCATACAGACTTAATCAAGCATTCAGGTTTTTGGGGAACCTGGGGAATGATGCAGGATCCTATTGTATTTCTTATTATATAATACTTCGTAATAGGGGTATATTTTCTTCAGTCTCCCTCCATTTATGCCCTGTAATATCATCCATACCGTCCTCCTCTGTTTCCAAGATAATGTTTTCATATAGAATGGTTTTGTGAAAGATACTCCGCCATCTATAGTAAGAAAAAGGTTCCAAGCTACCCTCCTTCCAGTTCTGTAATATAATCCTCTTTAGCATCATAGATCCTAGAGCAATGATTTTTTGTTGTATGGGTCCTAACTCTACTGATGAAAAATCATTGAATAAATAGGTCTGAATAGAACATGGTAGAGTTAAATTAAACCATTTTTAAATAATCAAATTTACTTCTTGCCACCATGACTATATCATCAGGCATGACCATAGGCAATGATGTACATCAGCTTTTAATTTACAATTACACCAGCAAAAAATAGGATATTGCATGTTGATTTTGTGAATTTGGGCTGGGGTAATACATGCTCTATCATTGCTGTTCCTCTGTATAGATTAATTTTTTGCTGAAAGGTATATTCTATTACCTTGGGGTATTTCTTGACGATAGGTTGACACTGCATTCACAGGTGTCAGCAGTTGTCAAGACTTCCAATTATCATCTTAGGAATATCACCAGGGTTTGGCATCTTGTCCCGTCTGCCGACCTGCCTACTTTAGACCATGTCTTCGTGTTCTCGTGCCTGGATTATTGCAACTCCCTTTATCTAGAGCTTTCTGGGGTTGAAATCCGTCACCTGCAGCTAGTGCAGAATGCTGCAGCCTGGCTTTTGACGGGTTCCAGAAGGTCCTGTCATATCACTCCAGTGCTGCGTGAACTGCACTGACTGCCAGTTTGGTGGTGGATCACCTTTAAAGTCGACTTGCTGACTTTTAAAGCCCTACATGATCTGGGCCCAGTCTATCTGAAATAACTTCTGGCTCCCTATCACCCTGATCAATTTCTCCACTCCTTGCTGATGAAGGGTTGCTAGAGGTTCCAAGGGTGAATCTGAAATCTTCTGGCACTCGGGCTTTTTTGTATGTTGCTCCCGCCCTTTGAAACTCTCTACCCCATTGGGTGTGGGACTGCACTTCTGTGGAGGGTTTTAAGAGGGTCTGTAGACCTTTCTGTGGGAAACTGCATTTCCAGAATATTGATTGTTTTAATTGTTTGGTCTGGATGTATTTTTAATGATGTTTACTGTCTTAATTGTTATTATGTATGGCACCTTGACATTTGAAAGGTGCCCTATAAATAAAAAATTATTATTATTATTACTATTCTGCCTAATTAACATCCATTGCCTATGGTTTATATTAGTTGCAGCTTCTTTATTCCATTTATTATTTATCTTATTGTAAGCCCCTCTAATTTCTATAATTATTGTCTCATAAAAATGAGCTAAAGATTTTTATAAATATTTGATTTACCAGATTGGATTGTTCTTTAAACATATTTGCCAGATTAGAGCTTGCATCTTAAAACTTTATTTTGGCTTTTTGAAACTGTTTCTGAAGTATGTAATAGTATATAATATTCCACTTTGTCAAATCTAATCATTTCAATAGAGCTTGATATGAAATAAACTTAGTGTCTTCAATTAAATCATGTAATTTTCTTTTAATATTTTAACTATGGTTAGCGGTAACTCCCCTTCCTGGCTAAACAAACCATTAGATATATAGGAAAAATAATCCGGTTAAGTTTAACTTCTCTGTTTTTTTCAAATTCTTTACTATTTTTTTAAAACCAATTTGGAAGGAAGGTAACTTTTTTTTTTTAAAATTTGTGGCCTACTCCAAAGTTTTACAAAAACATTATTGCAAAGCTCTCTCACTTGTCTGGTGAAAAACTCTTACTGGAATAATTTAAAATAATGTTTATCCCCAAATGTCCATTGATTAACCAATGATAAAAGATGATCTACTGCATATTTTTCTGGGTTTGGACACCCTATCCCTCCCAATTTCTTTGTTATTGTAATAGCTCCCCAGGCTATACGTGGGTTGCCCCCTCTCCACAAGAACTTTTTGAAAATGATTTTCAACTCTTGAAATCACTTTGAGGATGGAGCTCCCAATATGTTCTGTATAACAAAAATCAAATGTGGCATTGCCATCATTTTTATTTTGTCCACCCTCACCCATATAGATAGAGTTAAATTCTTCCATCTTTCTAATAAAGTAGATATTTTAGCTCTAGCTCTATTATAATTTGTTTTTATCTTTATATACTGTATGACCTTGGATAAATCCATATGGATTAAAATGTATAATGTTTTATATTTGTTCCTGTACCAGATTATTGATTATTTTGGTTATTTAAGCAATAAACCACGACAGGGTGTGGGTTATGCTGGGATTTACCCACGCCTGGTGTGGTTTGCTCATAAGGTGCAGCCAAGTGACCAAATCCACACCAGAAGTGGAAAAATCCCAGCGTATCCTACACCCTGGAGTGGTTTATTGCGATTATTCAATGTCCCCTTTTTTTTTGGTGGCAAAGAAAAATTAAAAAATAACTTTTTTTGTGTGTTTTAATCATTTTTAGAGAATTTATTGCTCTTCCAGAAAAAATAGTTCTGTGTTGCTAGAGAGCTCCCCTATGGCAGGGAGGCATCCAGATTTTTTTATGTTGCTATGGAGATATCCTTGTGGCAACATTTATTGAGCCGAATCGGGAGACAACCAATGTGAGAATGCGGCACTTGAGAGTTTGTCCTCGGGTTCGTGCTGTTGGGAGAGCAAGAGGCAATCTGTGTGAGGTAGGATCACTGGTACTCACTGTGAGAGTCTTAAGAAAATGTTGCTTCTGCTTCTTGTTCCAAGTCACAGTGAGAGCATGAGAGATTTTTGGGAGGAGCGGCAATTTTTAAACTCACATGGACTGTCAAGCTTCCGATCATCCCCATTGAGCTAAATAAATCTTTTTAAATCTGTGTGGAATGTTTAATGGGGAAAGTGTTCATTCATGAAAACCAAGGGCTAAAAGTTCTAGAAACCATTGCTGAAAAACCGAGCTGTTGTACCCAGTATCACAGCTTGTTTTTTCGGCTTTGATTTCTAGAACCTTTAGCCCTTGCTTTTCACTAATAAACATGTTCTCCTGTTAAACATGGCACATAGAATTAAAAATATTTCTTTAGCTAAACAGGGATAATCGGAAGCTTACACAAACTGGCTGCAGTACACTGGGAGGAGACTGTCTAACGGCAGCTGCCTGTGCTCTTCAGGTTCTTTTTAAAACTGTTTAACAGACCAGGAGTTAGTGGTCACTGGAAGGGAGTCTGGCATAGTGTGAGAAGTGCACTAGGGGTGTAGCTATAAGGAGGAGTGGAGCCAAAGGAAATAATTTGGACACAGGTGAGGCAAGTTGTGGGAGACGGACACTTAGCGAGGAATTCTACATGGTGGCATATCTGTTTTATAAGGTGGTCGCATTGATTTGGGCAGCAGCGGCTGACTGGCACCTTTTCCCATAGGCAATGCCAGGATTTACCAAGGGTAAACACTGCCAGTCAGCAAATCAGAATGCCTGATTCTGAGACCCCATTGTATAATAGTTTATGATCCATATTGAGCAATGCTATCAGCCTATAGTTATCAGGAATATCTACTGCTTTGTCTCCTTTAGGAATCAAAATAACCTTGTCCTTTTGCATTGTACATGAGAGCATTAAATCCTTATTTTCCATTACTTCTGTTATCAATTTTTCTAACCATGCTGCCAATTCAGTAATAAAGACCATATAAAATTTGTTTGTGAACCCATTTAAACCTGATGTTTTATTTTTTGGGAGAGAATTTACTTTAGTTATTATTTCTTTTATTGTTATTTTACAAAACTCAAAAGGGAAGGGCTTTATCTGGAATTTAGTCAAATATCTATATATTTCTGCCTTATCTGGATTCAAGTTTCTTTGATATATTTCTTTAAAAAACTCCAAAAAGCATTGTGCAATTTATTTTTCTGAAGTCTCAATTACCTCTTGCTTGTTCTTAGCTCCTCTAAGTTTGTTTCTCCTGTCTGGGAAGGAAGGCTAATAATTTCCCTGATTTGTCAGAATGAAAGTCTTTGACTTTCCTAATTGGCTGTATCATTTTAGTTGTTTCCTTACGAATCAAAGCCTGCATTTTTGCCTTATAAATTTCCCATTCTTTCTGATAGGTAAAACTAGCTGATCTAATTGTTTTAACCTTGATTCAATATCTGAACTTTCTGCTTTCAGAATTTTATTTTTCTTATTCTGGAAAGATATTATATGGCCTCTAATAGTCACTTTAAAGGCATGCCAAATACTAGTTACTGATATCTGGTCATGATAGTGATGTTCCCAAAATTTATTTATTGTCTCTGTTATTTGTTTAATAAAGTGAACATCTTCCAAGAGGTTATTGTTAAATCCACTGATACGACCTATGTTTATCCTGTTTTGCTAAATCAGTTAAGATTTCTGACATCACCCCCCCCCCAAGTTAGTTCTGGTGTCCCTCAGGGCTAGTGCTAGGGCCCCTATTATTCTCCATCTTCTTAAACAATCTTCCATCTGTCTGCTTCCCCTCCTCTGCCATACACATGTACGCTGATGATACAATCCTGTATGCCTCTGGCTCATGCCCAGCTGAGGTTAAATCCAATTTGTAGCAAGATGTTGACAAGATTCAGCTCTGGTTTGCTAATCATCAATTATTCCTCAATGCCAATAAGACTGTATCCATGACATTTGGCACTAGGCAGAGACTTTCTAGGCTTCCCTCCTTGCCCACTTTCCACACCCTCGATGGGACTTTACTGGAGGACACATCCTCCTTCAGATACCTTGGTGCTTGGCTAGACCAACTCCTCAAATTCTCTGGACATATTGATGCCATCCAGAAAAAAATTGTTCCCCAAGGTTGATGTCCTGTTCAGGAACAGTAGTTGCATCCTGCCTGCAGCTAGGTGTAAACTTGTCCAGAAGATGATCCTCCCCATTTTTGACTACTTTGATGTAGTCTATGGTGCTGCTCCCAAGTCCTCCCTGACCAGATTGGACACCCTTTTCAATGCATTCTGCTGGTTTTCTCTTGATGATCCCTCTAGCACCCACCACTCCGATCTTTATCAAGCTCTATCCTTCTCCTCTCTTACAAATAGGTGCCTTTCTCACTGCACTAAATTCACTTTCAAGTATTGGCTAGAACTCCAGTCCTACCTCTCCTCCTCATTCATAACACCCCCCCTCCCATGCCCTAAGATCTACCAACTCTCATACACTGGCAGTCCCCCTCCAATCCACCTTTATCAGTCAGTCTGGCTACTATCACCACCTCTCTAAATTATGGAACTCCCTCCCACCTCAAATTTGCCACTCATCCTCATTCTACTCCATCAGCACTGCCCTCTATAACTACCTTGCACCTAACTGTTCCTGCAGTGATCCTCCTTAATTCCTTCCCCTAAACTCCCTACAAATCCTCTACCCCTTTCGGTACATACACCTCACCTCTCCCTGGTGCAACTCCTCCTCCCTCCTCCTCCTTAGATTCAACACTCATTCTCTTTTCCCCCTTCTCCTCCTCTTCTGGTCCTCCCTGCACTCATAATGGGATTCTTAGCATCCTGAAGCTGTCTCATGGGCTTGGTCCTAGCCTCTGCTGGTTTTAAGTTCACACTTCTTCCTCTCCCCTCTCTATATTCCTACAACCAGCTCTTCCCCTCTATCTCTCTAGCCCTTGCAACCCCATTGGAGGGTTCTCTACATCCTGAAGGGTTCCTTCTGGGATTTGGATTTCCCTTCTCTCCCACATTTTACCCACCTCTACTGCCCCCCCCACTTGCAGGGTTCTCAGCATCCTGAAGGGATCCTTTGGGTTAGGTCCTATTCCTCTCTTAGGTGTTAATCCACACTTCCTTCCTCTCACCCTACCCTCTCTAAATTCCTACAGCCATCCCTCCTCCCTTTTGCACTCCAGACCCCTCAGTCCCCAGGCAGGGTTCCCTGCATCTTGAATAGGTCCTTCTGGGACTAAGCTTCCACCTTCCTCTTCCATTTCACCTTACCTCCTCACATTTATGCTTGTTTATTTAGTTACTTGTTCACCCCTTTTTTGCTCTAGATCCCAAAGTTCCCTTGCAGAGTTCTCAACATCCAGAAGGGGTCCTTCTGGGTCTAGGCTTTCTCATCTCCTCCCCCATTTACCTCACCGTCTCCCATTTGCAATTACAGGTATTTACTAATTTACTTCTTTTTCCTGAAATTACCATATTGTTTGCCCACACTTGCTTAGATCCACCTCTCCCTCTAGTACTTATTTTAGTGTTTTTCTCTTTCCTGAATGATTTTCAATCATTGTCTCTCTCTGCTCCACCTTTCTCCCCTGTTTTCTTATTAGCTATACTCCTCCTTCTATTGATTACTCTTTCTGTGTCTGCCCATATGTGTCTCAGCCCCTCACCTTACCTCCCCTTGCACTTATGATTGTTCTCTCAAATTAACCTTATTGTATGATACACTGTATGTAACACATGTTTTATGCAAATGTATGCTCTCTCAATGTACCTTATTGCACGGTAACTTATTGTACAGTACACTGTATGTAACACTAGTCTTATGCAAATGTATGTTAATGTTGGCTTATGCAATTTGAATGTATGTATTATTGTTCCATCCTCATTGTACCCCCTCCCCCCATGATCACACTGGGAGATGAGCAACGTGTTGCTCAGTGTGTCTTCGTGGTGAAACATTTCAATGAATAAAATACACATTTGTGAGGCCGGTGCAGGTGCCAGGCAGAACTTTAAATCTGTGCCCACCTACAGCGATCATGTAGTTACCCATGCATTGCAGATACCAAATGCTTACAGTAACATCTGATCAACAAACCAACAGAAACAGATGTAGCATCTGAAGCAGAAGAACATAATGAGCAGTTTTTCTTCTCTTCTTCTCACAATCAGCTGGATAGGATCCCCGGTCCAGCCACACCCAACTCCTCCCCCAAAAGTAAAACAACTGCTCAAGAGACATGAAAATGCCATCATTTTATTTTTAAATTCATAATATTTATTTTGTTTTAGAATAGAAAAAATATGGGCACAGTAGAGCATCTATCACTGCAGGAACACACCATTCAGGTAATGCTGACACATCTTTGTACCATGCAGGACAGGAGACTGAATGGCAGGTCAACTAGATGACAGGATTAAGTAAGACTGCATGGCTATGCTCAACCCACATATTGAAATAATCATTGGCTACAGAAGTTAATGATCAAAAAAAAGTTTTCCTTTTCACAATCAACTGAATAATGCTAACGATTCCCGGTCCCCCCCCCCACACACACACACACGTACACTAGTAAAATAACAGTGCAAGAGAAATAAAAATTCCCTCATTTTATTATGTTGGCTTGCCGTGCTTGCGCGGCAGTCAACATATTGGAAGAGTGGAGATTTGGAGGTGCGGCTGCTGCTGGGTGAATGCAGGGCACGCATCAGTAGGTGCGTCCCTTATTCCCCAATAAGCTTGCATGCTAGTGCTGACAGCAACAGTATGCAAAGTGGACAAAACTTCTAAACAAAGTGCCGCTGCAATCAGAGACAAGCTCGTCATGCAGCGGCACAGATGACACACCTCCCATATGTGCCCTCCCCCCCAGTACAGGGTGCCACGCTGGGAGCCCACCCCCGCGTGGCAACTGATGCCATTGCCGACGGGGGTGCCCAATCCCCCGTCGGCTCCATGCCCCCACCAGCTATGCCCTTCTGTCACGCTGGGAGCCCACCCCAGCGTGGTAAACGTCCCATGTCGTAAATTTAAAAAAAAAAAACTGTAAATTGAAACGGTCCCACGCAGTCTCCTGCCCCCACAACCTGCACCCACCCACTGTGCACCCTGCCTCCCCACCCCTCACCCCATACTTACCTCCAGAGTCCAGGCCAGCGACGCATCTGCGGTGGACCGGGAACACGCCTGCACTCTTTCAAAGCCGACCGCTAACTGAGGAAATGCCAGTAAGCTGTATAATGAGCTAGATAGGGTTTTTCAACTTTGTTGCATATCTCAGGCATGTTTTGGAATTTTTGCACCAAATTTTCAACATGGGGTTTTTGGGACCCCTTCTCATGAATGCTGTCACTGTCATGGCGTTATTCGGGCCCGAAGGGTGATTTCACAGTCACTGCAAGAAATCACCTTTGGGACCGATTAATGAAATAACACTGCCAGTGTTCATAAGGTGGGCTCTCAAGAAGCCTATTTTGAAATTTGGTGGAAAATTCCAAAAAATGACTGTTTTACTGGCGATGCGTTGCGCAGTTCCTACGCACGCTCGTAAGTTTGTGAATTTTCAATATTTTCACTCCAGATTTTCAACATTGCCATTTTACCACACCTTCTTATAAGTAGTACAGCTGTCATTTTTCACGTCTCACCCAAAATGTGTTTCCGCCCATGTAGCGCACAATGGCACAGTCGGTGTGCAAACTCAATGTACAGGACAAATTAAGAAAATCACAGTGACACCATTCATGAGCAGAGGTCTTAATATGGCTATGTTGAAAATTTGGTGAAAAAATTCCAAAAAATGACTGTTTTATGAGCGTGCGTTGTACAGTTCCTATGCACGCTTGTAAGTTCGTGAATTTTCAATATTTTCACTCCAGATTTTCAACATTGCCATTTTACCACACCTTCTTATGAGTAGTACAGCTGTCATTTTTCACATCTCACCCAAAATGTGTTTCTGCCCATGTAGTGCACAATGGCGCAGTCGGTGTGCGAAATCAATGTACGGGACAAATTAAGAAAATCACAGTGACACTGTTCATGAGCAGAGGTCTTAAAATGGCTATGTTGAAAATTTGGTGAAAAAATTCAAAAAAATGACTGTTTTATGAACGTGCATTGCGCAGTTCCTATGTATGCTCGTAAGTTTGTGAATTTAATATTTTCACTCCAGATTATCAACATTGCCATTTTATTACACTTCGTTATGAACAGTACAGCTGCTATTTTTCATATGTTGCCCAAAATGTGTTTTCGCACATGTAGCGCACAATGGTGCTGTTGGTGTGCGAAAGCAATGTTTGGGACAGATTATGAAAATCACAGTTATACTGTTCATGAGCAGAGGTCTTAAAATGGCTATGTTGAAAATTTGGTGACAAAAGTCTATAAAATGACTGTGTTATGAGTGAGCATTGCGCAGTTTCCACGCACCCTCGTAAGTTCATGACTTTGTAATATTTTCAGTCCAGATTTTCACCAGTGGCATTTTTCCACACCTCCTTATGAACAGCACAGCTGTCATTTTTCACAACATGGCCGAAGTGTGTTTTCACACTTTCAGCGCAGAGATGCGTGGTCGCTGTGGGAAATCATTGTTCGGGACAGATAAAGAAAATCACAGTGACACTGTTCATGATCGGAGGCACCAAAATGGCTGACTTGACAATCTGCTGTAAAAAATCCCCAACCTAATTATATTACGGGTGTGCCTTGCGCAGTTTCTATGTACGCTCGTGACTTCGCCAGTTTTTTAAATATTTTTACTGCAGATTTGCAACATTGCCATTTTTTTCACCTCCCCATGAACAGTACAGCTGTCAATTTTACATCCTGTTCGGAATGTTTTTGCACCTGTGGTGCTAAATGCCATAGTTGCTGTGCATAAGCAGCTTTCGGCTAACAAACTGATATTGCCACTGTTCATGAGGTGGGGTCACAAAAAAACCATGTTGAAAATTTGGAGTGAAAATACCAACGAATGCCTGAGGTATTAGGGTTTCCAACCATAACGCCCAACCCTGTTGAGAATGACAGGCATCAGGGGTGTGACTTGGGATTCTTGCCTGTAATGCTCATACCATTCCACACCCTGCAGCCAGTGAGAGGCATCGAGGTATGCCTTGGACTCTTCGGCCCCAAAGTTCACCCCATTCTCCTATATCGCACCCATCTCACCGTATTTCCTAATGGAATGGGGTGTGCATAAGGGCCAAAGACCCCAAGGAACACCGTGACACTTGTCAGTGTCTGCAGGGTGGGGTGTGGTGAAATGGCGTGGCCGTTATGCCTGACAACCCAAAGGCACACCCCAATGCCTGTCATTCTCTGCAGGGTGGTGGTGGGGTGGGTTTCAGTTCAGTACTTCACTGCTATTCCTATTACGCTGCTCTGTAACTTCAACACTACCACTGCCAATGCCAGCAGCCAACATTCGGCATTGACAAATGCTTGTTTTTTAAAGTCATAATATTTATATTGCATTTCAACCACACCCCCCAAAAAAGTGGCACAAAATCACATCTGTCACTGAAGAGACAAAGCATTCTGGTACTTTTGACACATCTTTGTACCCTACAGGACTGGAGACTGAACAGCAGGTTGACTAGATGGCAGGATTAAATAAAACTTCAGGTCTATGCTCAACCCACACACTGACATAAATGTTAGGTGCAGAAGAGCATGATGAAAATTTGTTGTTTCTCTCCTCACAATCAACTGGATATTACTGATGATCCTCCCCCCACACACACAGTAAAACCAGGGTACAAGATAAATGCAACTTCCCTTAGTTTATTCTTAAAATTAATAGTATTAATGTTGTATTACAATCCAAAAAGGGTGGGTGGGGTTCAGACTAGCATCTGTCATTGCAGTGACACACCAATCGAGTACTGCAGGTGCATCTTCGTTCCCAGTGTAACAAGAGTCAGAATGGTAGTGTCACACACTAAAAATTGTTGTGACGGCATTGTCATTAACTTCTATATCCAACATTTATGGCAGTATGTGGGTTGAGCATAGTCATGCAGTGTTACTTAATCCTGTCATCTAGTTGACCTGACATTCAGTATCCTGTCCTGCAGGGTTCAAAGACGTGTCAACAGTAACCTAATGGTGTGTCCCTGCAGTGATAGATGCTATTCTGTGCCCCTTTTTATTAAGGTTGTAAAACAAAGTTCACTTAATTGAAAAAACAGTGAATAGGACTGCCCCCCTATGCTGACATGAATGCGTGAAACAGAACCACATGATAAACACTTTTTTTGTTCTTCACAATCGGTTGCTCACTACCGGAGATCCCCATTCGCACCTCCCCAGCGTGAAATTCATAAACCGTATTTTTTTTATATTCTGAATTTTTATTTTCTACTAAAAAAACCAAAAACAAAAGTGAATAAGAATAGTATTAGGCAATGCAGGGACACTCCATTCGTGGACCACTGACAATTCTTCATTCCCAGAGGCAGATGCCTCAGATGAGACAGCATTACTGGATGTTCTATTATCACTGTTAGGGCTGTTGTGAGCAGTAGACTCATACATACAGTATAGGAAAGAACTAGTATTACACACACAAAAAAAACACCTAAGACAAGAGTTTTCTACAAAATTAGTTTATTCCTTGCCAGTGAAGCACCAAAAGAATATACAAGAGCTTTATAAATGTGAAATTAATTTCCTATCACCTTTAATATATAGCCCAGTGGGACCACGTAATGCAGGGTACCGGGTAGAAGCTCCTCCTCCTGACTTGGTAAAAGTGCTTTTTGGAGTGTTTAACTAGCCCAAAACCCTACAGTTTTATGGTCTACTACCGTCCTAGCATTGTGTGCTTGTGCTGGGTGAATTTGAGCGATAAAGGAGGTGTATATGAAAAGAGCGCCGCAAAAGCATACTCCGTCAGTTTCCCCGGAGAAGGCCCCGAAGAAATCATGGGCCTCAAGTGGAAGTGATAAGCCAGAGGTCACAAATCAGGGCATGGAGCAGGAACTACTTATGCTAAGCAGATTCCTAGAGGAATTTAAGCCATTTCGGGAAGAAATAAAAGAAATGGCATCAGAGATGAAATCTTTAACTAGAAAACTCAAAGAGATCTCAGTTTTAACTACGGATAACACCGCCAGAATTTCCTCCTTGAAGAAGCAAGCAGAAAGGTTCGAGCCTGGGATGGCGGCTATGCAGCAGAAACTTGCACGCTTTGAATCTAAACTTGAAGACCTTGAAGGTCGTAGTCATAGAAATAATATTGTGATCCTTGGGCTGCCGGAGGGAGAAGAGGGCCAGAACACCATAGCATTTGTCCAGAAGTTGGTGGAGAAGATCGCTGGCCCTTCGCCTTTTGGGGCTAAATATATAATCAAGACAGCCCACAGATCCCTGAGGTCGAAGCCCCCCACCCCGGAGCAACACCCCGCCCTATAATATGCCGATTTCTAAATTATTTGGAGGGGCAGCACTTGTACAAAGTTAGAGAAATCCAGGAAGTGAGATGTGAGCAAGTCAAACTCAGGCTTGCACAGGACTTGCCGGGCTCTGTCCGTTTGAAACGCAAAGCATTTCACCAAGTTGTTTCTAAGATTATTGCAGCTGGTCTGAAGTTTCGAATGGCGTACCCGGCCAGGTTACAAGTGCAAGTGGCCAGTTCCTGGGTTGCTTATGAGGATCCTGAGGCTGTGATTGCGGGCCTAAAGCTGTCCCTACCTGATCTCTTCAGGGATACATGAGAGGCCTTTTGTCTTCTAAAGGGAAGAGTTCTGGATCGAGGAGAAGTGGCTGTCACTTGAAGGACTCTTTGAGGATGAATATAAATAATTGCCGGATTCCTATCTAAGCCTGTTTAGTGGGCTTAAGGGACACAATTTTCTTATTATTATCCGGACTTTCGATGGCTGTTTACACCTTAGCTTTATCTGGGACTGAGATTTCTTCTAAAATGACTGTTTAATTTTTCCATTCACAGATGTTGGGGAGAAGAATTTTGCAATATTTTGGTTTAGTATCTTCCCTGCAAGTATGCGAGGGGGATTGGCCCTGTTAAGGTCCATGGTTTACACCTTGCAGGGTATCAATACCCATCATATGGTGGGTTGCTTGGAGAGGGTCTCGGGGCATATTCTCTGCAGTGCTCTATTGTGTGCTTTTGCTTTTGCACCACCAGAGGGAGCTCGTGTCTCAATGTAATAGGGGCCAGTGATCTTAACAACCCGCGATGGGGGGGGGTTTCCCTGGCATAAGGGTGTTACAATTGATGGGGTGTGCGGGACCCATTTTCTTGGGTCAAGTGAGTCCCGTTGTGGGCGTGTCCCGTGTGGGGTCTGGAAACATTGTCTTTGGTCTGGCCCTAACAGCCCTTATTGAGGTGCATTCCTTTAAGTAGGCAAGGCATGAGGGTTGGTAAATCTCGCTATTCCTAGTGTCTGTGTTCTATCAATGCAGTGTTACTCCCACGGGTTATCAGGAGTAGATCAACTGAGGACCTTACAAATTGTTACTGTAACTCAGGTCATTTACCTCCTGTTGTTCTCATATAGGGGGGCTCACAGCTCTCGCTTTTCTTTTTTTTTCCTTTGGGTTTAGGGGCGTAATGTCAGAGGGCTGGGGGGGAGAAGGAAACGGAATATTGTTGAACGTTGTTGGTGACAGTTGGGGTAGGGAGGGTGGGGAAGAAGGTAAAATTTTGTGTTTATTAATGTCATGTTGTGATTGGGTGTTGCTTGGGGGCGAATGGGGTTGTTTAGGCAGGACTGGGGGGGTTTGGGGAGGGAGGATGGCACAGCAGTCTTAGTGGAACAGGGGTACGTGGATCACAGTAGTAGTAACTGCCAAAGGTTAACCTTGGGCCTGTTTTGCCAATATAGATGGCTAGCAATATTAACCTAGCTACGTGGAATGTGAAGGGGGTTAGGAAAAAACCTAAGCAATATCAGGTGCTTAAACACCTGGCTTGCTGCGCATGCAGATAACGTTTTTGCAAGAATCTCATCTGCTAGATACCGAGGCATTGCAACTCAGGAGACAACAGGTGGGGCAGGTCTTTAATGCCTCTGGTTCTACTAGCAGCTGTGGGGTCATGATGCTGGTTAATAGAGGCGTCCCATTTATCCCCACTCAGGTCTTTAGGAATTCAGAGGGAAGGTACGTTCTAGTTCAGGGTACCCTTTGGGCTATGCCACTATTACTTGGCAGCATCTATGGACCAAACATGGATGATCCCACCTTTTTTGCGAAGTTGACCACCACAATTCTCCCCTTATTCCCTATTCCCATTATTATGGGGGGAGACTTTAATCTGTTTTTGGACCCTAATATAGACAGGTCCGGAAATGTGTCGAGAGGACTGTCCCCGGGGCAAAGGGCCTTCAGGGAATTGTTGGATCAATGCGGACTGTGTGACGTATGGCGAGTCTTGCATCCCAACTCCAGGGAATTCACTTTTAGTTCGCCAGTACACGGCTCGCAGTCTCACATTGATTACCTTTTGGTCTCTCATGAGCTCTTGCCGGGTGTGCTATCCACCTCGATCCAACCGGTTCCTGTATCTGATCATTCTCTGGTGTTATGTAATCTGGCTTTCTCTAATATTCCCAAGAAAGAGACCCGATGAAAATTAAATGAACAGCTATTGAAGGAGGAGAAATATTGTCGGCTAGTGAAGAATCAGATTGATTTCTTTTTCTCTTCCAACCCAATAGAAAGTGTTACGCCGGACATTTTATGGGGAGCTTTTAAGGCTTACATTAGGGGTATTCTCATTAGGTTAGCTACAAAGAGGAAAAGGGCTCAGGAAGCAGAGCTATTGTCATCGCTGTCTCAAATACAGGAATTAGAATCTAGACAACCAAATAACACTTCCAAGGAGGAGAGGCAGAAATTATTAGTAGTTAAGGACAGATATTTAGAATTATTAAGAGAGAAAGCAGAGTTGGCTATCATTCGTACTAAAGCAAGTTTTACGGATCAAGAAGAAAAAGCGGGGCACCTGTTGGCCTTACGTGTGAAACAGCAGGAGTTTGCTAGATTTATATCTCCTATTAGGGCATAAGCAGACAGATCCCTGAGGGTATCCCCCTCAGAAATAGTGCAGGAATTTGCTACATATTATGAGCAGCTATATAGGGATATGGACAGCCCTCCTTCCACAGAAGAGTTGGAAGTGTACCTTAGGGATTCTCGATTGCCTTCTTTGGCAAATTCCCCCCCCAAATTCTTATCCTCTCCCTTATCGCGGGAGGAAATTTTGGCCGTTATAAAGGCCCTGCCCTCCGATAAAGCCCCAGGACCGGATGGGTTTTCTGCTTTATTTTGTAAAGTTTTCAGGGAACAATTACTGCCTGTGCTCCACTGGCTCTACCTTCATATTCTCTCTGGGTCTGCAGTAGACACTCACTTGTTTGAAGCCCTAATAGTCCTATTACCCAAACCGGACAAAGACCCCGAATCGGTTCAGAGTTACAGGCCAATATCCCTATTGAATCAGGATGTCAAAATTCTTTCGAAAATATTGGCGGACAGGCTAATGTTGGTTCTCCCGGACCTGATTGGCATGTCCTAAGTTGGGTTTATGAGGGGACGTTCATCCTCAGACCATTTACGTACCCTCTCGCACGTCTTCTTGGAGTCCAGGTATGCCACCTTCCCCGCGGGGTTGGTCTCCCTGGACGCTGAGAAGGCATTTGACCGGGTAAACTGGAATTTCTTATTCCAAGTTCTCAGAGCATTTGGGTTTTCCATCAGGTTCATAGGCTGGATCAGGTCGCTATATCGGTCTCCCTCTGCGAGGATCTCAGGTAACGGGGCTTTTTCTAAATTTTTCCTGCTACATTCAGGTATGAGACAGGGATGACCCCTCTCCCCCTTGTTATTTAATCTTTATTTATAACCCCTTATTCAAAATATTCTTAACAACACGGGAATACAAGGTATCCCGATCCGGAACAATGTGGTGAAGATAACAGCATATGCTGACAATCTCCTCCTCCATTTGGCCCACCCAGTAAGATCTATCCCGAATATGTTAAGTGAGATTGCCAAATTTAGTCTTTTTTCCAATTATAAGTTGAATGCAAACAAGACGTCCTTTTTTCCCCTTAATCACAAGGTTTTTAAGACAGATATTATCCCTTTGGGTTTGTGCTGGTCCTCCGGTGTCATCAAATACCTGGGTATCAAGTTAACATGTAATACTTCCCTATGGTTTAAAGAAAATTTAGAACCTCTTTCTCAGATGATTATGCAGGATTTAGAGAGATGGGATAAGCTGCCGATTTCATTATGGGGCCACATTAACATAATTAAGATGAATGTATTTCCCCGCCTTTTTTACCCCCTGTCTCATCTCAGCTCATTTGTCCCCGTATCCTGGTTTCAGAAAATGCATAAACTTTTCACGAATTTTATCTGGTCTAATAAACATTCCAGGTTGGTGTATTGCAAACTAGCCACCCCTAAAAATGAGGGGGGGGGGAGGTTGCGGATTCCTCATTTGACAATTTATTACTGGGCTAGTCGTCTGGCTAAGTACCTGAAATGGGTAAGGCCGGGTCTGGAGAATCTGAGACCAGCCTGGCTCAACATTGAATTAGACTATATCCAGACTATGAACATGGACCCCTCAACCATGCTTTTTGTCAAAGTCTCCCTCTTACAGAATGCTAGTAAATGCCCCACTCTCATGAGCTCATTAAAGGTTCACTCGCAGCTGTGCTCGTTTCTAAGATATAATCCCAGTACAGACCTGTCTCAGTCTATCTGGAATTCTACGGCTTTCACCATAAATAAGCAGACAATCTCTCATACATGGTTACCTCAGTTAGGTGAGGGGATAGCCTCTTCGTTCTTGGAAAACTTGGGGGCTTGGCTCCCGGTAACTGAGATTCTCAGAAGGTACAATATCCCAGACTCTCAGTCATTCAGGGTTTGTCAATTGAAGCATTTGTTAATCACGGTTTTTGGTAAAGTCCCTCCCCGCCCAACAGATTTTGCTCTGGTACCTGAACTTTCTTCTCTTCTCGAATCCCCAGGGGTTATCTCTAAGATATATCAAGTATTGTATCAATGGCGGTTTGGGAGTGGTAATGGTCCCACTAGTTTCTGGAACCCATTTTTCCCTCAGTCCTCTTTCAATTGGTCGGCTCTCTGGATGTTCTGTTATAAATATGTGTCCCAAGATAGATTACGTCTCATGCAATTTCATATTTTGCATAATATGTACTACACGTCAGTTAAACTGGCAAAATGTGGCCTCCTCGATACTGATAGGTGCACTAGATGCTCCCAGGAAGCTGGGATGCTTTTTCATATATTCTGGTCATGCCCCAAGATAGCATTGCTATGGGATTAAAACTCACCTGAATCCCTTATTGGGATTACAGGACTGCTTTACTCCGGATATTTGCCTTTTGGGAAACTTGTCTTCTATTATGGTTAAAATTCGGAGATTTCATATATCTATGATTGCACTCTCGGTTAAAAAAATTATTCTCAGGCACTGGAAAGATGGGATTTGTCCAACATATCAGGAATGGACACATGAAATCCTTGCTAATCTCCGCACAGAAAAGGCCATAGCAAGCCTCCAAAATAGGCTACAAAAGTACAGGTATATATGGGATCCCCTTCACACATTAATTATCATGGCTAGGACTTAGTGTGTAATTGGTTTACCTGCTATCTTATTAAGTATTTGATTATTATGGATAGCTAGTTACTACAACATTTGAAGGAACTGCTGTGCCCGGGGGGGGGGAGTAGGGGAGTTGGGGGGCAGTGTTGGATTGTACTACTATCTGTCTGTTCACATTTTTATTACTACCTCCTGTATTGTGGAAATTTTGTGAATAAAGTGTGAATTGAAAAAAAATATATATATACCCCAGCAATGCGTTTTCTGGGCACTGAAAATCCCCAGTGCCCAGTTTAGTGAAAGGAGACCTTAACTATCCTTTTCTGTATGAGAACAGTGGGACTTTCTTGACTTCAGCAACCGCAGCTGGAACGTCTGCTGTGGGCTGCAGTGAGATCAGCAAGCTGCCTTTTCCCTGGTGTCTACTGGCACCCACATCCTCTGATGCCATCTCCCTAGTTTGTTCAACTTTACCTGGTACCTAATGGCACCTTTCACTTTCTGATGCCATCACTGTAGTTTAACCATCTTTCCATGATGTCCTGTGGCACCCGCACCCTTCAATACTGTCCCTGTATTTTTTTCATCTTTCCCTGGTATTTGCAGGCACCCCTAACCCTCTGATGCCATCCCCATACTCTACGCATCTTTGCCTGGTGTCTAGTGGCACACCCATCCTCCAATGCCATCCCCATACTCTCAGCATGTTTCCCTGGTATCTAGTGGCGTCCCCACCTTCCAATGCTGTCCCTGTTGTTTAAACATTTTTCCCTGGTATCTTGTTGCACACCCACCCTCCCATTGCTGGCCAAATCAGAAAAAAAAGAAAATGGTCCCTCAATGTTTTTTTCCCCAAAACCTTCAAAAAAAAGGTCCCTCACTGATCAGACCACCCCAACCTGAACCCCACCTCCCACTCAGCACTCACCACCCCAGACATCCCCAGTACACCACCATACACCCTCACTCACCTGAACAGTTCACAGGGTGAATATCCACTCTCGAATCAAAGACACATCTTGCTGCTGGAACCACCGTCTGCAAAATGAGAAACTATGAGAAGTCCAATTCAATGTATTTCAATGGGGATTTCAACTTTGATGCACAACTCAGCAATATTTACAGATTTTGGCACATCATTTTCCAAATGGTCTTTAGGGGATCACACCTCATGAACAATATTGCTAGAATTATGCAAATTCTTCCCCAAAGGTGATTTTGTGGTTGGTTTCCAAAATCACCTTTTGGGTTGGATTTGAAAATGTTCACCACCTTTGTTCATGAGGAGGGGTCACAAGAAGGCACTGTTGAAATTTTGGGGTCAAAAGATGTAACAAGCATTTGTAAATGCCGAACGTTCGCTTGCAGGTATTTGCAGTGGTATTTGGCACTTGGACATGGCTTAAAAAAATCAGTGACAAAGAAGTACAAGCATTTGTCAATGCTGAATGTTGCTTGCTTCTATGTGCTGTTTACGTATTTGGAAGTCATTGGAGTGCAAATATTGAAAAATCGCGAACTTACGAGTGTGCGTAGGAACTGCGCAACGCACGCTTGTTAAACAGACATTTTTAGGAATTTTTTCACCAAATTTTCAACATAGCCATTTTAAGAGCTCTGCTATGAACAGTGTCACTGTGATTTTCTTAATGTGTCCCATACATTGATTTCGCACACCGACTGCGCCATTGTGCGCTACATGGGTGGAAACACGTTTTGGGCAGGATGTGAAAAATGACAGCTGTACTGCTCATAAGGAGGTGTGGTAAAATGGCAATGTTGTAAATCTGGAGTGAAAATATTGAAAATTCGCAAACTTACAAGCCTGCGTAGGAACTGCGCAACGCACTCTCGTAAAACTGTCATTTTTAGGAATTTTTGCACCAAATTTTCAACATGGGGTTTTTGGGACCCCTTCTCATGAATGATGTCACTGTCATGGTGTTATTCAGGCCCAAAGGGTGATTTCGCGCAGTGACTGCAAAATCACCCTTCAGGCCCGCATAACGCCATGACAGTGACGTCATTCATGAGAAGGGTCCCAAAAACTCCATGCTGAAAATTTGGTGCAAAAATTCCAAAAAATGCCTGAGATATGCAATAAAGTTGAAACCCCCCTATCTAGCCCATTATACAGCTTACCGGCATTTCGTCAGTTCGCGGTCGGCTTTGAAGAGTGCAGAAGTGTTCCCGGTCCACCGATGTTTGTCGCGGGTTGAGCTCTGGAGGTGGTATGGGGTGAGGGGGTGGGGAGGCAGTGTGCGAGTTGGTGGGTGTGGGTTGTGGGAGGGGACTGGGGAGAAGTACCATGGGACCGTTTTCAATTTACAGGTTTGTAAAAAAAAGATGACGTGACGCTTGCCACGCTGGGTGGCCTCAGCGTGGCAGAAGGATGGCTGAGGGGCTGTGGGCCAACGAGGATTGGGCACCCCTGCTGGCAGTCAACGCTGGACATTTGCCATGCTGGGGTGGGCCTCAGCGGCAGCTGGATGGCTGGGGGCCATGGAGCGGATGGGGCATTGGGCACCCTGTCGGCAGATGACGCTGGATGTTTGCCACGCGGGTGGGCCTCAGCGTAAGTAAAAGATTTGGGCAGAATGCTGGGTGTTGTGGAAGGACAGCGGTGGTTTTCTTTGAAGAGAAGACCACCGCTGTCATACTACAGCACCACGTCCGATTGGTAGGATTGCCATGCCTGCTCAATGGAGCAGGGATTGCAGGGAGGGCACACCTCAAAGTGTCCTATTCTCCCAAGACGCTCCTTTATGCGCGTTTAACGTAAAAATGGCAAAGTTATGACCATTTGCTGTAGTTTCACGGTATGCGCCTTTGTAACTTTGGAAATTTTAAATATTCTGACCCCAGGTTTGCAACATAGCATTCTTATTATCTTACCTCATGTATGTTACAGCCGTCATTTTCAAATCCTGACCAAAATTTGTTTTCACACCTGTGGCACAAAATGGTGTTGCAGTTGCGCAGAACTATGTTTTGGTGGGGATTCAAAACTTTTCTGTACTAGGTACATGAGGTGGGGGTAAAAAGGTGGCTATGCTGACAATTTGGTCACTGTTGTTCTATAAATAGAAGTGCAGGGGCCGGAAGGCCCTGTGTTTCCACAACTACATACATACAGTATACACATCTATGGAGGGGTAGTAGCACAGGGCCAGGAGGACCATGTGCTCCTACAGGCAAATAAAGATACAAATATACTATCACAAAGAGTAAGGAAATAATCTGCAAAAAAATTATTAATGGTCTAGTTAGAGTTAAAGGTAACGACCACAGGGCAAACCCCCTATGCCTGTTGCTATGTGCAGGACAGTGGTGGGCTTTTGAGGTTGGAATCCCTAATGCCATATTTCTCTACTTTAGTGGCTTTAACCTAACTTCAGCATTGGTGAAGTTGTTTGCATATATATATATATATATATATATATATATATATATATATACACATATATATATAATACTGGTGCGGTCAGCCAGTATAGTTAATAGTGAACGGTATTTCATGTTAAAGTCCAAACTTTGAGCTTTAATAACTTTGGAGCCCTTTAATGGATGCACATGAAATTTGACATGCATAATCTCTAGGGGCAGGTCTCTTGTTGTGCCAAATTTCATGTGAATCTGTCATGTGATTTTGGAGATATAAAGTGTTTAAAAAACAGAAAAATCTGGATTTGTTTACATTTCTTTGCTTACCTGTATCTCAGAAATGATTTTGTGTTGTGGGCTTCAAATTTCAGGGCAGAAAGCATTTGGGTCACAGATGCGCCTTTTGAAGGTTTGGTGAAAAATATTAATCTGTTCAAAAGTTATGTAAATTGTATTTTCCCCATTATTTCCAATGGAAAAAAATTAGATGTCTGGTGTGGCACATTTTTTTGTGGCAGAAACAGTGTAAGTTGTGTACAAAATATGTTGATTTTCTGCCACATAGTACAGCAGGTTTCTGGTTTGATGCCTACAATGGTTGTGTTTTTCTTTTTTTTTTAACTATCCCTGGTGGCTACAGTTTGTTTCAGTAAGTCTGCCCAACCACATGTGCCTGTGACCCCAGTATTCACAGACTGTTTTTTTTCCCCATAAAAATACCCTGGTGGTCTAGTGGTTTTCTTCCCCCTCCTCTGCATCCATGATACCCACTCCTTTTATTTGCCTGGTGGTCTAGTGGTCCCAGCATTGCTAACCCTCTGCAGTCTGCAGTCCCACAAGCTTGCTCCCACCCCTATCCTGAAGCTGGAAGCTACATTTTTTTTTCAGTAAGACCACCCCAGTCCACGTGTGTGTGTGTGTGTGTGTGTGTGACCCCAGTATTGCCAGGCTGTTTGTTGTTTCCTATTAAAAATACTCTGGTGGTCTAGTGGTTTTCTGCTCCCACCCTCATTCCCAATACCCACTCCCTTTATTTGCCTGGTGGTCTAGTGGCCGCAACGTCTCTAACTCTCTGCAGTCCCACCACCTCACTCCCATCCCATCTTGAAGCCAGCAGTGGGTGGACCAGCAGTATGCTGATCTGTGTAACACAATGTGTATGATCACTACCTTATCAATTAATGAGTTCATTCTTCTCATATGGAAATTAGTTGTGCCACAAAGTAAGCATTTGTCCCACACACCTAATGTGTGCAAACACTGTTTACATTGCACATAACTTCTTTCAGTATGAGATATGTGACTTACAGTAGTAGCCAGAGACATTGCCAGCTATTTTCAGATATTTCAGACATTTCTAAAGAGTTTCTCTCTGCTGCCCCTACTGTGGTAAAGCAGAAAGCAGGAGATTTCTCTAGAAATATCACAGACATTTTGGGAAATAGTTGGCAATGTCTGTGGCTACTACTGTACTGCTCTACTGTTATTAGCAAGGAGCCTGTGGTGCAGTGGAAAGCCTCCAGTTTTGGATTGGTCCAGTCAGGGGTTCAAAACCCTGCTATGACTTTTTTTTTGTATCACTTGACAAAAAAAGAAAAAATACAATTATTTCATCCTGCTGTTATTTTTTTAAATTATGCCTGGTGGTGAGTTTGTTTCAGTAAAACGTCCCATGCACATGTCCATGTGACCCCAGTATACCCTGGCTGTTTTTTTTCCATAAAAATACCCTGATGGTCTAGTGGTTTTCTGCCTCTCCTCCGCATCCCTGATACCCACTCCCTTTATTTGTCTGGTGGTCTAGTGGTCCCAGCGTCACTAACCCTCTGCAGTCTGAAGTCCCACAACCTTCTTCCCACCCCCATCCTGAAGCTGGCAGCTACAGTTTTTTTTTCAGTAAGAACCCTCACCCCTACATCCACATGTTTGTATGATCCCAGTGTTGACAGACTGTTGTTTCCCATTAAAAATACCCTGGTGTTCTAGTGGTTTTCCATTCCTCTCCACATTCCCGATACCCACTCCCTTTATTTGCCTGGTGGTCTAGTGGCCGCAATGTCGCTAACCTTCTGCAATCCCACCACCTTGCTCCCACCCCCATCCTGAAGCCAGCAGTGGGTGGACCAGCAGTGTGATGGTCTGTGTAACACAACCTGCGTGATCACTACCATGTCAATTAATGAGCAGGTTCTTCTCATATGGAAATCAGTTGTGCCACAAAGTAAGCAATTGTCCCACATACCTAATGTGCGCAAACATTGTTTACTTTGCGCATAACTTCTTTCCATATGAGATATGTGGATTACTGCTCCACTGTTATTAGCAAAGAACCTGTGATGTGGTGGAAAGACTTTATTTTTGGATTGGTAGGGTCAGGGGTTCGAGTCCCTGCTATGATTTTTATTTTTTTTGGTATCACTTGACAAAACAAGCATTTGTCAATGCCGAATGTTGCTTGCTTGTATGTGCTGTTTAGGTATTTTGAAGTGATAGTTCCATGCCTTCCTTCCAAGACATCCACTGTGTCTTTCAGTTCAGTATTCACAGAAGAGTGGGAGGGGCAAGGGCCACTGCAGTACAGCAGTTGCCAAGGGGGTGAAGAGGTGGACAATAGTCCATTCAAAGGCAAAAAGAGTCCTGCAGGAGCTCACTAAATTGAAGGTGGACAAACGATAGAACCAGATGGCATACGCCCAAGGATATTAAGAGAACTGCGAAGAGAGATAGCAGTACCTCCGGCAGCCATGTTTACTGAGTCATTCAACATGAGTGAATTGGAGGAGGGCACATGTGGAGCCTCTACACAAGTCCAGCAGCAGGGAGGAGGCGGGGAACAATAGGCTGTTCAGCCTCACCTCAGTAGTGAGGAAGATCATGGAGACATTGGTTAAAGAAAGGATAGTGGGGCATCTAGAAGCCATTGGAGCCCAGGACCATAGACAACATGGATTCACAGTGGGGACATCATGTCAGACAAATCTTGTTGATTTCTTTGACTGGGTGACAAAGGAAGTGAATCAGGATTGGGCAGTGGACAACGCTTACCTTGATTTCAGCAAAGCCTTTGACACCATCCCACATTGGAGGCTGATAAACTAGCTGGGTATGCTGGGCATGGGGGAAAGGGTGGCAAGCTGGGTTAGAAACTGGCTAACAGACAGGAGGCAGAGAGTGGTGGTAAATGGGGTGCAGTCTAGGGAGAGGGCATGACCAGTGGGGTGCTGCAGGGTCTTCGTTAGTAACATTGCAGAACGGCTGAAGGGAATTTTTTCACCAAATTTTCAGCATAGCCATTTTAAGACCTCTGCTCATGAACAGTGTCACTGTGATTTTCTCAATCTGTCCCAAACATTGATTGCGCACACCGACTGCGCCATTGTGCGTTATATGTATGGAAACACATTTTGGGCGACGTGAAAAATGGCAGCTGTACTGCTCATAAGGAGGTGTGGTAAACTGGCAATGTTGAAAATCTGGAATACAAATATTAAAAATTTGCGAATTTACAAGCGTGGGTAGGAACTGCACAACGCAGCTCGTAAAACAGTCATTTTTAGGAATTTTTTCACCAAATTTTCAACATAGCCATTTTAAGACCTCTGCTCATGAACAGTGTCACTGTGATTTTCTTAGTCTGTCCCAAATATTGATTTCGCACACCGACTGCGCCATTGTGCGCTATATGCATGGAAACACATTTTGGGCGACGTGAAAAATGACAGCTGTACTGCTCTTAAGGAGGTGTGGTAAATGGCAATGTTGAAAATCTGGAGTGCAAATATTAAAAATTCGTGAACTTAAGAGCGTGCGTAGGAACTGTGCAATGCATGCTCATAAAACAGTAATTTTTAGGAATTTTTTCACCAAATTTTCAACATAGGCTTTTTGAGAGCCCACCTTATGAACACTGGCACTGTCGTTTCATAAATCAGTCTCGAAAGATGATTTTGCACAGTGACCACGAAATCACCCTTCGGGCCAGACTAACACCATGACAGTGCAAGAATTCATGAGGAGGCATCCCAAAAACCCCATGTGGAAAATTTGGGCCCAAAATTCCCCAAAATACCTGAGATATGCATCAAAGTTGAAAAAACCCTATTTATGCCATTATACACCTTACCGGCATTTCCTCAGTTCGCAGTCGGCTTTTAAGAGTGCAGACGGGTACCTGGTCCACCGAAGATTGTCGCGCCGGACTCCGGAGGTAAGTATGGGGTGTGGGGGATGTGGGGAGGCAGGGTGTGCAGTGGGTGGGTGTGGGTGGTGTATAGAGAGACGGAGACTACGAGGGACCATTTTTTGGCTTACAGGTTTTTTTTTTTAAAAGATAATGCAGGATGTTTGCCACGCTGGGGTGGGCTTCCAGCATGACAGCTGGAAAGGCTGTTTGGGGGGGCTAGAGCCGACGGGGGATAGGGGGCCCCCGTCGGCCATAACAAGCTTTGCTACGCTGGGGTGGGCTCCCAGCGTGGAACCTGGACAGCTTTTGTTGGGGGGAGGCATGGATACAATGGGGGATTGGGCACCCCTGTCAGCCATACAGTGTGTGTGGGGGGAGAAAGTGCATCAGCACCCCATATGTGTGCTTGCGAGCGTGTGTGCATGTGGGGGGGAGCTCTGCTCACTGAAGCAGAGCTCTCCCTTTCAACTGTATGGCACTGAATTTCTCAACTGCTGTCATAGACAGCTGCAGCAGTCCTTGGAGAACTGTGGCCGAGCCTGCAAACACACTGACTGAATTGGAAGACGAGTGCCTCACCTCCGAAAACTCGGATGATAGCACTGTGTTTCTTGCACATGATTGCAAGCAACATAAAAATGAATAAATAATACAATTATTTTGTCCTGCTGTTGTTATTGTTTTAAATTATCCATGGTGGTGACAGTTTGTTTCAGTAAGACCCCCCATGCACATATGCGTGTGACCCCAGTATTCCCAGTTTTTTTTCACACTAGAAATACCCTGGTGGCCTAGTGGTTTTCTGCCCCCCTCTGCATCCCCGATACCCACTCCCTTTATTTGCCTGGTGGTCTAGTGGCCCCAACACTGCTAACCCTCTGTAGTCCCATCACCTCGCTTCCACTCCCATCCAGAAGCTGGTGGCTGGCCGACCAACAGTGTGATGGTCTGTGTAACAAAACCTGCTTGATCACTACCTTTGTCAATTAATGAGTGCATTCTTCTCATATGGAAATCAATTGTGCTGCAAAGTAAGCAATTGTCTCACACACCTAATGTGTGCAAATACTGTTTACTTTGCACATAACTCCTTTCTATATGAGCTATGAGGCTTACTGCTCCAGAGCTGATAGCAAGGAGCCTGTGGTGCAACAGAAAGATTTTGGGTTGATAGGTTCTGGTTCAAGTCCCTCCTATGACTTTTTTTTTTGTATCACTGGACAAAAAAAATACAATTATTTCACCCTGCTGTTGTTTTTTTTTAATTATCTCTGGTGTTGAGAGTTTGTTTCAGCAAGAGCCCCCATGCACATGTGCATGTGACCCCAGTGTTCACAGACTATTTTTTTTTCCCACTAAAAATACCCTGGTGGTCTAGTGGTTTTCTGTCCCCCTCCGCATCCCTGATACTCACTACCTTTATTTGTCTGGTGGTCTAGTGGCCCCAATATCGCTAACCCTCTGAAGTCCCACCACCTCACTCGCACCCACATCCTGAAGCCGGAAGCAGGCAGACCAGTAGTGTGCTGGTCTGTGTAACAAAACCTGCCTGATCATTACTTTGTCAATTAATGAGTGCATTCTTCTCATATAGAAATCAGTTGTGCTGCAAAGTAAGCAATTGTCCCGCACACCTAATGTGTGCAAATACTGTTTACTTTGTGCATAACTTCTTTCTGTATGAGATAGGTGGATATTTTTTTTCCCATAAAAATAGCCTGATGGTCCAATGGTTTACTGCCCTCCTCCACATCCCCGACACCCACTACCTTTATTTGCCTGGTGGTCTAGTGGCTCCAATGTCGGTAACCCTCTGCAGTCCAACCACATCGCTCCCACCCTGATCCTGAAGCCAGCAGTGGATTGACCATTGCACTGCTCCTCTCTCTAAGACAACTGGCTCAGCCACTGAGCTGACAATGAATGAGCGTGTTCTTGTAAGAAGAGTACGCTTATTCATTTATTGATTGAGAACTCAGTGGGCGGGTTAGCCGTGGTACTGAAAGGAGAGCTGTGGGCAGAAACGTTCTACTACTGAACGTGCACATTGAAAGTGTTCAGTTTTGGTGCTTGTTTTGCACATACTAACTGTGCATGTGTAGTAGCTGGCGCTTCATTGCTACACTTAGTAATATTAACTGCGGTGCTAATATTTTATTTCTTCAGCAGTAGCTGTTGGATTTTTTGAGTACACTTCAGGGCAACCACATAGGTTTCTCCTTCAATCTCAATCAGATGGACATACGTTGTAATGGCTAAAGCAGTAAGTAAATGTAATGATATGCAAGCAGGACAAATATTGTTACAGCATGTGCCATGGTGTGGTATTTACTTCATCTCACATTGCATAGTTGCTAACACTAGTACTGCACTTGTAATGTTATACTTTTCTTTTTTTGAAACAGCAACAGTACAACTACTGCATCTGAATTAATTAAATCTATTAATTTTATTACTTATAGGAGAGAACACCATGTCTATGGAAGAAAAGTGAAATGTTCTATCTTGTTGATGCAGTCAATTCTATAGGGGACCCCAGAATCATAATGCGTTCAAGCAATCAAGCCCTCATTGAAATGTGGGATGCCATCACTGCCCTTATTGAACAGCAGCATAATGTACAGAAAACAGGACTATGCTGCAGGAAAAAATGGAGACTGTTACGCCAACAGTTTTTTAAAATGAAGTCTACTGGAAAGGTACCACAAAAACACAGAGAGTGGTATGATGCTCTTCACAAAATGCGCTTAGCAGCAGGAAAGCCCAAACTAGGAGAACGCCACTATGGAAGTAAGTAAGAAAAACTACAATTAATAGAAAAGTGATGGAAACATGGTGTACTGCTTTATAGCACAGTGTGGCAGCAACATTGTATATTCCATCTTTTCTAGAACAGATAAAAGGGATACCACCTCAGCCAGAGCTTCCTCCACAACCAAGGGATCCTGATGTTGCAACTGACTCTACGAGTGAAGGTGAAACATCATATGATAAAGCTGCAACAGATGATTCCGTGACACAACCTTCAGGTAATATTGAGCTACAAATCTGCTACAGAATCAGACTTACTGATTTCTGTTGGTGAAGTACATTTGCAACTCACTGTATGTTTTCAACTTTTTCTCTATCTGTCTCTTTTAAATCACATCAGAACAAGGATCTGACATGGATGTGAGGGATGATTCTCTTGCTAAAGTGCAAGGATCACTAGATGATATCACAGAAGATCATGGCTTGGAGCAACAACCAGGTAAAGTTACTGATAATGGACTATATGAAATGTTCAACATTTTATGATATAAAAAAACCTTTAACCATGTATTTCTGTCTTTCTTTCTCATTACAGCACAACTTGGAATGCAGATACTGCAGAAACTGAACTATCTTACAGGTGCTGTTGAAAGAGGATTCGCTGTACTCGGTGAAACTCTTAAATAGCTAATAGATCTTCAGCATATTGAAACACAAGCTGTGAATTCATGTGTTGTTATTGACTGGCAAAATCGTCAATTTTTCATTAAATTAACTCAGAGTTAGGGCAAATTAAACAAGTTATGGAACAATCAATGTCAGGGAGTGCACCTTAGGAAGATGTGCAAAAAGACAAGGATAGCATGTAGTAAGATAGGTTTTTGAAGTACTATATTGCAGGTGTTGACAAAAAAAAGTATATGTTACTATTATGTCAGCAACAAAAGCAGGCAAATGAGGTGCTAGGGTTTCCAACCCTAATGCCTCACCCCCAGGGATCCCATTCATACTACCCCACCCCAGAGTTGGGCCTTATGACCCCATGGCACACCCCAGTGCCTGTTGGTGTTTGGAGGGTAGGAGGATGGTGGTGGTGTGGTAGGGGTGGGATCCCTGGGGGTGGGGCATTATAAATGGAAACCCTGGGAGTCACATGATGCAGACTGCCTGAGAGGATGCTCTCTCCAGTGCCCCGACCCTTCCAGAGTAAAATTTTAGTTTAAATCTCCCTTCTTTTCAGTAATTTAGCGGGATTTCATCTCCTATTACCAGCTTGTCGACAAGACCGCAGGGAGGTGATCAAAACATAAACCATGGAGGTAGAAATGAAGAAGATGGGTCCCTGGCATACGCCACCTATAATGCCGGAGAAGGCCCCGAAAAAGCAGAGGGCCTTGTTTCATCATCCTTGGCTTCATCAATCTCCGCTAAAGCAGAGCAAGAACCACTCACCCTGGCGGACTTTCTTGCTGAATTTCATCCATTCTAGGATGAATTGCAGGATATGGCTGCAGAAATAAAGTCACTATCCATAGCTATGGAGAAGACAGTGAGGAAGGTGTCAGACAACGAGGCCAGGATGATCTCTTTAGAACAGCAGGCTGAAAAAAGAGACTCTGAGGTTGTCAGGCTGCGCCAAATGCTTGCTAAGATGGAGCAGAAGATGGAAGATTTAGAGGTGCGCAGCAGACAAAATAATATTGTGATTATAGGGCTCCCAGAACAAGAAGAGGGTCCCGATGCAGTCCTGTTCACTCAGAAGTTGGTGTGCAAGGTGGTGGGCCCTTCTCCCTATGGCTCTAATTATATTATTGAGAAGGCACATAGAGCTCTGCGTCCCATGCCTCAACCGGGATCTCCCCCAGACCATTGATTATGCAGTTCCTAAATTACCTTGGAAGACAGCAGTTTCTGGCTAAGGTCTGAGAGATACAAGATCTCCAGTGGGAGGGGAAAAGGTTCCGGGTGATCCAGGCTTTGCCCTTAACTATCCGGCAGTGCAGGCAAGCTTTTCACCCTCTTGTTTCCAGGATCATCGCTGCGGGTATTTGTTTTAGCATTATTTATCCTGCGAAGCTACAAGTAATGGTTACAGGATCCTGGGTATCTTTTGAAGATGCTGAAGCAGCCAAAGAAGAGCTTAAATCGGCCCTCCCAGACCTGTTTCGAGGCACCTGATGGGGTGCACTTTGGAGCTGAGTTCCTGACGAGAAAAAGGATAACCTGATGGTTCAAGGACTAAAAGGATCGGTGGGCCCGCATTTCCAATATGCTCAGTGAATTTATTTCTACAGTTCAGTGAAGGAGGTTATGTTATGGAGCTGATTTTTAGTTGGGCTTCCTGCTTCAGCCGAGATGGATCAGTGATTTTGTTTGGAGCCCTATCTGGCTGATGGCTCCCTCCTTTCTGTTGATATTCTATTTGGATTCTCGGTCCCCTTGTATTCAGTGTGACAAAATTGTTACCACAGCTATCGTAGGACCTTGGTTTTCAAACAAGTGTGCTGTTCATGTTTAAACTAATACAGTTGGAAATTGATGGAGAAGTTATTTTGTCTGTCTGGTTACACTGTTTTACTCTATGGTAATTCCTCAGTTCGTCCACTAGAGGGGAGCAGTGTTTTAGTTATTGGGGGAAGACTGATTTTCTTATTGTTTATCATTCTCCTGTACCTCGCGCTATTTAGTGGGACAAGGAATGGTTCCCAGCTGGGTTTAGCTGTGGGGCTCCGTCCCCCCCTTTTCCTTATTCTGTATCATAAGCTGTGGTCTCCCCATAAATTGACATGTGGTAACCCAGTTATAAAGGGAGTTCTGTTATTTTAAAAGGGTTGGAGGGGAGATGAGGGATTAAAGGTAGTTGCAGAATGTTTTGCTTGGCAGAAAAAGTGGAGAGGGTGGGGATCATGGGGGATAGAGGGGGGTTTAGGGGAGTTAGGTGTTTTTCATGGGTTAAGAGGGGTTGGGGCTGGGAGGTTGATACAGCAGTTATCAGGGGGTTATGGATCTTTGATACCCATTGTATTAATCTCTGGTTATTACATATTCGCTTTCTTATTAATAGACTTGATGGCTAGCAATGTTACTTTTTCAACTTGGAATGTGAAAGAGATAAGGAAGAAACCGAAACAATATCAGGTTTTGAAGCATCTGAACTTGTTACAATCCCAGGTCACGTTTTTACAAGAATCCCACCTATTAGACTCCGAGGCTCTACAACTCAGGTGGCAACAGGTGGGGCAAGTTTTTGCTGCCCAGGGGTCCACTAACAGTTGTGGGGTCATGTTAGTTGTCAACAGAAGTGTCCCCTTTATCTCCACACAGGTCTTTAGGGATCCGGGTGGCAGATATATTATGGTTCAAGGCACTCTTTGTTCCATGCCACTTTTACTTTGTAGCATTTATGGGCCCAACATAGACAACCCTAGCTTCTTTATGAAGCTTATTACTCTTATACTACCATTGCTTCCTACTGCAATAGTAATGGGAGGGGATTTCAATTTAGTGTCGGACCCTATTATGGACAGGTCAGGTTTGGCGTTAAAGGGACATTCCCCTGGGCAGAGAGCATTTAGTTACTAAATCAATGTGGGTTATGTGATGTATGGTGGCGTTACACCCCAACAGTAGAGAGTACACTTTTGTTTAACCAGTGAATAAGTCATATTCCTGCATAGATTACTTATTAAAATCCCAATCTCTCTTACCAGAGTTTACGTCTGCTTCAATTCAACCAGGCCCTATATTCGATCACTCCCTTGTGATGTGCTGCTTGGCTTTTCTTGCTATCCCTAAAAGAGAGACTCGGTGGAAGTTAAACGAGCAACTATTGAAAGATGCTCAATTTTCCAACCAGGTGAAGAGCAGATAGATTTTTTCTTTTCAGTTAACTCAACAGAAGGCATGGCGCCGGATATTATATAGGGCGCTTTCAAGGCCTACATGAGGGGGGTTCTGATTAGCGTAGCAACAAAGCAGAAAAGAGCCCGGGAGGCCGAACTGCTATCATTATTGTCTCAGATATGGTCCCTAATGTTAACTTATCTCCTAGTAGTCCGGAAGAAAGCAGGTGGAAACTTCTTGTAGCTAAAGATAAGTACTTGGACTTGCTAAGGGAAAAAGCAGAGCTGGCCATCATCTGTACTAAAGCTAGTTACACTGATCAGGGAGAAAAAGCGGGACGCTTGTTAGCTTTAAGGATAAAGCAGCAGGAATCATCTAGATTCATCCCACCTGTGAGGGCTCAAACAGACGGATCCTTGAGATCATCCCCCTCAGAGATTGTGCAGGAGTTTGCACTGCACTACGTACAACTATACAGGACATGGACAGTCCCTCTGTTGGAGGTACTGGCGGCATACCTCCGGGAGTCTCATCTCCCTTCTCTGTCTGATTCACAGAGGAGATTTCTGTCCTCTCCTATATCTTTGGAGGAAATAACTGAGGTAATTAAGGCTTTGCCTTCAGATAGAGTCCCGGGACCAGACGTTTTTTCCTCTTTATTTTATAAAATTTTTTCTGGAACAGCTAGTGTCGGTACTTCATTGGCTGTTCCTCCATATTCTTTCTGGGGTAGCTGTTGATACCCATCTGTTTGAAGCCTTGATTATTCTCCTCCCTAAATCTGACAAAGACCCTAAGCTGGTAGGCCAGGTAAGCTAGGCCCATATCCCTTTTGAACCAGAATATTAAAATCCTGTCGAAGATACTGGCTGATAGGATTACCCTGGTTCTTTCAGATTTGATTGGTATGTCACAGGTCGGATTTATGAGGGGGTGCTCATTGTCAGACCACCTACCCACTCTTTCGCATGTCTTCTCGGAGTCCAGGAACGCTACCTTTCCAGCTGTTCTGGTATCCCTGAATGCTGAGAAAGCATTTGATCATGTGAATTGGAATTTTCTATTTCCTATTCTCAAGGCATTTGCTTTCCCCTCCATATTTACAGATTGGATTTGAGCCCTATATCAGGCTCCCTCTGCTAGGATTTCAGGTAATGGGGCATTTCAAAGCCCTTCCTTTTACACTCAGGAACAAGGCAGGGTTGTCCTCTTCCCCCTATTATTCAATTTATACTTAGAACCTCTTATTTGAAACATTTTAGACAATCCGGAAATATAAGGCATACCGATACATAATAGTGTAGTAAAGGTTATGGCATATGCCGTTGATCTTCTTCTTCATCTGTCCCATCCTGTTACGTCTATTTCTGCCATGTTTGCTGTGATTGAGAAGTTTAGTTCCTTTTCGAATTTCAAATTAAATTCCAATAAATCATTCATTTTCCCTCTCAACCATAAAGCGTTTAAACACGATATTATCCCCTTTGGGTTGTCCTGGTCACCTAGTTTTCTCAAATATTTGGGCATTAGACTCACACGTAATCCTTCCTTGTGGTTCAAAGAGAACTTGGAACCCCTTTCCTAGGTGATTATCCAGGATCTTGATAGATGGTCAAAGTTCCCTATTTTGTTATGGGGCCATATCAGTATAATTAAAACAAACGTATTTCCCCACCTTTTTTACCCTTTATCACACCTTAATTCATTTATTTCACTATCCTGGTTTCAGAAAATGCATAGGCTTTTTACCAGTTTCATTTGGTCCGACAAGCACCCCCGATTAGCATACCATAAACTGGTGGCTCAAAAATGTGATGGGGGGTTATGTATTCCTCACCTGGCAATATATTACTGGGTTAGCCATCTATCAAAATACCTAAAGTGGGTACACGCAGGGCCTGATAGTTTGAGGCCAGTCTGGCTTAACATCGAATTAGATTTTATTCAGGCTATGAATATGGATCCCCTGACCCTGTTCTATGTTAAGTTTTCCTTTCTGCAAGAGATCCGTAAATGTCCAACCCTTATGACTTCTTTAGGAGTACACACTCAACTTTGTTCCTTTTTGTGTTATAAACCGCACTTAGACCCGTCTCAATCCATATGGAACTCGCCGTCTTTTATTATAAATAAACAGAAGATCCCCCTAAGTGGTTGCCCCAGCTGGGGGAAGGGACTGTATCTACTTTTCTTGATGGAGAGGCAGCTTGGCTCTCTGTAACTAACCTTATCCAGAAATTTAACATCCCAGCAGCCTGTCACTTCTAGGTCCTCCAATTAGGGCACCTCCTCACTACCACATTGGGTAATACTCCTCCCCATCCTTCAGCATTTTCCTTAATATCCGAGCTTTCTTCCTTGCTAGGTCCCTCCAAGGTAATCTCAAAGGTGTATCAAGCCCTTTTTCATTGGCGGTATGTTGGTTCCTATGGTCCTACCAATCATTGGGCCTCTCTCTTTCCCCAGCATGCCTTCGATTGGCCTGTATTATGGCGGTATTGTCACAAATATGTGTCGCAAGACAGACTACGACTTATGCAATATCACATTTTACATAACCTGTGTTATACCCTGTAAAACTGGCGAGATGGGGTCTTCTCGAATCAGGTTTGTGTTCCAGATGTTCCCAAGAAGAAGGGACACTTCTCCATATATTCTGGCAATGTCCCAAGATAATTCCATTGTGGGACTCAATTAAAGCCAAACTGGATCCTTTACTGGGTTTACAGGACTGCTTTACCCCTGAAATGTGCCTGTTAGAAGACTTGTCCCCTATAGAGACTAATACTTGGAGATTTCACATGTCTATGATAACATTATCTTTTAAAAAAGTCATACTTAAGCATTGGAAGGATGGCATTAGCCCATCATATCAAGAATAGGTTCATGAAGTCCTTGCCAATCTTCGGACTGAAAAAGCTATTGAGAGTCTTTATAACAGGCAACGGAGTTATAAGCGAATCTGGGATCCCTTACACACTCTAATTACTATTGGTATGGATAAGGGAGATGTTGGCAATTGCTTGTCTTAGTTCAATTATGGTTTACTGTATTATGATATTATGTTATTTTACTGCTGTACCAGGGGAGAGGGGGGGGGGGGATGGGGCAGAATATGCCCTGTATTGTTATCATGTTGTGAATGTGTCACTATCTCTGTCCTCTGTATTGTGGAAAACTTGTTAATAAAGTTTGAATATATAAAAAAGAAATGGAAACCCTAATGCCTCATTTCCCTGCTTTACATCGCTGTGGTAGCCTCCTAACTGATGCATTAATTAAGTTTTATGCAATGAAATATATATATATATATATATATTCTATGCAAAAACTTCATTAATGCATCAGTTAAGGATCTTCTACAGTGAAAAGTGAGGAAATTCAATTTTTAGTTTCCACCCTTGCACCCCAACCCCAGCCCACCCCTACCAACAGGCATTGGAGTGTGCGTTAGGGTCATCGGCCCTAACTCTCATCCCATCCCATGTGTAAACAAGCTGAGGTGGTGCAGTGTAGGAGAATGGGGTGAGAGTTAGGGCCAAAAACCCCAACACACACCTCGATGCCTGTTGCTGGGGGCAGGCTGGGGGTGTGATACAAGGGCTGGGAACCCTAAAATTGAATTTCCTCCATTTTTTCACTGTAAAAGAAACCCTAACTGATGCATTAATGAAGTTTTTGCATAGAATTTCCTCACTTATTAAGAAAAAATAGAAAAGTAGAAAGTTGCGCACGTTAGTAGGAGCCCCATCAACTTGTAAGTGTCAGGCTACATTACACACCCAATGACTAAAAAGTACATTGGCTACAACAAGGCCAGCCACCAAACAAATGTTAATCTAGTATATCAATGGAAAATGCTGTCCACAAAACGTAAGCTGCACCACGCAATATCTCTGCAAAAATATATTGTCCGACACATAAACACCGCAATTAACATCTACAGGACATGCTGTCAACACCCTCAAAATTTCAAGCAAAAATACCAAACCATGTCTGAGATATAACATGTCAAAATTTGAAATTTTCATTCATCAAAGTGGCAAAGTTCCACACCTGTTGACATTTAACACACACAACAACTGAAAACTACATCCATGACACTAAGTTTAGGCACCCTATCAATTTCAAGCCACCAGCACAATCCAAAATACTGTCCACAGCATGTAAAGTGCATCATGCAATATCTCTGTAAAATACATTTTCTTCAACATGTAAACACCATAATTCACATCCACAGAACATGCCGTAAACACCCTCCAAATTTCAAGTAAAAAGACTAAACCATTTCCGAGACATTCAATGTTAAAGATTGGTAAAATTTCCCTATCTATTCCATTATAAAAATCTGGACATCTTGTCCCTCCCTCGTGATCAAAGATGTCGAACAAAGAATCTCACGATCAAAGAATTTGCAGGCTCGCAATCAAAGAAATTGCAGGGTCATGACCAAAGAATGAAAACTGTTGTAATTTAAAAAATTCAAAGAATTGTGGTAAACCACTGCCATGGTTCTTCAGAATGAAGCCCCCTGTGTGAAATCCACCCTCATTTGTCTTCCTAGGACACCCCTGAGCTGAGCAAATTGATTTTTTTATCTGGCCATCTTGTCCCTCGCTTGCGATGCATGATCGAGATCAAAGAATCTCGCAATCAAAGAATTTGCAGGGTCGCGATCAAAGAAATTGCTCACTTGCAAACAAAGAGCGAGGGACAAGATGGACAGATTTAAAAATGTATTTTCTCAGCCCAGGGGTTCCCTATAAAGTTAAATGAGGCTGAGTTTTGCTCAGGGGGCTTCGTTCTGCCCGATCTGAATAAAAAAAATCATGTTTTACATATCCCTGGTAGTCTAACACCCCCCCATCATAATAAAATAGATAACGATCTCTGGTAGCCCCTGAATGTCTCTGTCATAAATATTGTTTTTTTTTATATCCCTGGTAGTCTAGTGCCCTCCCCCCCGATCTGTATAAAATAATAATTGTAATTCATATCCCTGGTAGTCTAGTGGCCCTCCCAATCTGTATTAAATTATAATTACTGTTCATATCCCTGGTAGTCTAGTGGCCCCCCTCCATCATAATAAAATAAATAAGGATGTCCAATTTCATGGTAGTCTAGTGGCCCCACCCCCACCCAGCATTATCAACCCACCCAGCACCCCCACCCTTCCCCAGCCAGCGACTGGCACACCCACCTCTCACCTTCATGGCCAGCTGCTGACTGTGTATATTACAAGTGCTAATGAAGGCGCTCTGAAATTATTTTGAGCACCTCTGTGCATTAGCAATGGTAATACATACAGTCGGCAGCTGACTGTGGAGGTGAGATGTGGGCTGTGCCATTTGTCGGCTGGGGAAGGGTGGAGGGTGCTGCTGGGTGGGCTGGCATGGCTGGGTGGGGGGCCACTAGACTACCAGGAAATTGGACATCCTTATTTATTTTATTATGATGGAGGGGGGCCGCTACACTACCAGGGATATGAACAGTAATTATAATTTAATAGAGATAGGAGGGGAGCCACTAGACTACCAGGGAGATAAAAAATCAGTATTTATCAAATACAAATTGGGGGAGGGGCCACTAGGCTATCAGGAAATTGCAGATGGTAATATATTTCATTATGAAGGGGGACCACTAGACTACCAGAGATATGAACAAGAATAATAATTTTATACATATCGGGGAGGGAGCCACTAGACTACCAGGGATATAACAATCAATGTTTATGAACATTTGGAAACCACTACAGACCGTTATATATTTTATCATGATGGGGAGGGCCAGTAGACTACCAGGGATATTTAAAACATGATTTTCTTACTCAGATGGAGCAGAATGAAGCCCCCTGAGCAAAACCCACCCTCATTTAAGTTTCTAGGGCACCCTTGGGCTGAGAAAAAGCATTTTTAAATCTGAACATCTCGTCCCTCACTTGCGATGCACGATCACGATCAAAGAATCTCGCAATCAAAGAATTTGCAGGCTCGTGATCAAAGATCGCTTGTGAGCCATGAACTACGATTTTAAAAGCTCAGAACTCTATTTTTAGACCAATTTTGATAAAACCAAAGGCATGGCTCGATAGATTAGGGTCCCCTGAGTAAAATCTGTCCAAGTTTTACTTCAGAAGTGATCCCAAGCTGAAATATTTGTGTTTTTCCAATCGGAAAATCAAAAACAAGATGGTGGACCTCACAATCAAAGATTTTTTTTAAATTCAATATACTTTATTCATAACACCACAATACAGTAATATTAGGAGTGACAGGTGAGCCTCCAATTACAGAACTAAAAGTTAACATTTAACAATGAGGCTTTATCGTCCACAGTATCAGGCACTATTAAACATTTTTACCACATTTCAAAACCCATACCCCAAACCCTGCCCAATAGAACCAAGTATAGAGATCCAAATGAGTAATAATAAAAGGAAAGTAGGAAACACAATAAAGGCAAGAACCTTTACTATTAACCCATATTATGAGTTTCTTAAGGATTCCATGTTGCTAGTAAGGCATCCAGGGTACCCATTTAGTAAGATAAGATTGCAGCCTATCATTCATCTTGGCTATGTGCCTCTCCAGTTGTAAGACCAACAGGATTTCTCTATGCCATTCAAGGATGGAGGGGATAGAATCATCTGTCCAGTGTCTCATAATTATCAGCTTGGCCACAGCTGATATGACGGCCATGTAAGCTTTCTGCCGTCTAATCATCTCTGAAGGGAAATAATTAAGTAAACAGATTTTGGGCAAAAAAAAAAGGATCTAATCCCAAGTGGGAATCTAATGAGCTTTGTATCGCTTTCCAAAATACAGAAACATAGAAACATAGAAACATAGACTTTGACGACAGATAAGGACCGCTTGGCCCACCTAGTCTGCCCATTTCCCTACCTAGTGGATAAACTTCATGTCCTATTTAGCCAACAGCCTATTTCTTTCTACCCCCCACAAAAATTGCCTTATGTCTGTCCTATGCATTCTTGAACTCTCCCACAGTTTTAGACCCCACAACCTCCTCAGAAAGGCTGTTCCATGTGTCCACCACCCTCTCTGTGAAAAAAATACTTCCTCACATTGCCCCTGAGCCGTCCCCCCTCTGTCTTCAAATCGTGTCCCCTTGTTCTTGCACGTCTCTTTTTCTGAAGGATGCTACCCTCTTGGACTTTGTTGATTCCACTGAGGTACTTAAATGTTTCTATCATGTCCCCCCCTTCCTCAAGGGTATACATATTAAGCTCCTTTAGCATCTCCTCGTATGGCTTCTCTTCAATCAATCAAATCTTTATTTATCCAGGCGAACATCGTTGAGCAAAGCTCATTTGCAAGATGGACCTGGTAAGGTCAAGGTTCAGTTACATAAAAAATATAGTACAATTCAATGAACACAACACAATGTGGAAACAGATTATACAGGATATAATAGCATTGAGGGTATCAATACATAGATATCTACAACTGTGCAAGATCTATTAACACCAACTCACATATTTACATGAAATAAGGAATAGGCAGTGCATGAATTTGGTCAGAGATAGAATATGTGGAGATTGTGGTATAAATTATAAGATAAAGGGGGTTTGTCAGAGGTGTCTGAATGGATGGTGTGCGGTCTGGGCGGATGAGGAGGTGGTTCTACGGGGAGAGGTGAGTCGGAGGGTTATTACAAAGAGGGCTGGGTAGCAAAAGAGATAGATGGTATTGATGGCCTTAGCAGTGACTGTTGGCAGGGGTGATACAGAAAGAGAGAGGGGAGGGGTGCAAGTAGGCAGTGAAGGAAGATGGAAACCGGTGATGGGGGAGTGAGGAACGTGACAGGGGGGAATAGTGCGGCACTATATGAAGGCATGTTGGTAGGGCTGATAGAGAAAGAGAGAGGGGAGGGGTGGAAGTAGGCAGTGAAGGAAGATGGAAGCCGGTGATGGGGAAGTGAGGAACATTACAGGGGGGAATAGTGCGGCACTATATGAAGGCATAGTGAAATAAATAAAAAAGAGAGGAAAGTATGAATGCAGAATCTGGGGAGTAGCGGAGAGCCTTGGAGGATGGGACAGACTAAGTGGTGAAGGAGAGGAAGAGGATTATTCTCTACTACTGATGAAAACAGTTACATTTTTCTTTGATAAGCCTAGAGTACAGGGGTTTGAAGGATAGAATGGATACGGGTTTGTTCACTTTCAGTATTTTCTGCATAGTGTTCCATAGGGAGGATAGCACAAAACTAATGGCAGATCTACCAAAGTGAGAACTGAATGTAGGCACTTTAAGCATGATGAAACTGTAGCTTCTTAGGGCATATTTACTTGAAGTGGCTTGTGTGAAGCAGCCCGAAACATATTTTGGTAAGTTCTTGGATATGGCTCTGTAGATCCATAATGTAGCATTTCTGTCCTTTCTAAAGTGGAGTGAGGTCCATCCAACTGCGGCATAGAGGGAGCAATGATGGGTTTTGAAAGGGAGTTCTGTGATAAACCTCAGGGCCCTATGGTAGAGTGCATCCAGTTTTTCCAGGTATGAGATGGGGCAATGACTATATAACAAATCAGCGTAGTCGATTACCGAAAGAAATGTGGCCTGGACCAGCTTTTTCCTAGCCTCACTTATGAGAAAATGTTTTATTCTGTAATAAAGTCCAAGTCTTTGACAAAGTTTTTTTAGTAGTTCTTCCAAGTGTTCTATGAAGGAGAGTCTACTGTCTAGCCAGACACACAGGTATTTGAATTTCGTGACAGATTCAAGGTTTTCACCAAGGACAGTGGATATGTGAGGGAGAGTGCTTGGGATAGAATATCTTGCCTGTGTGTGGGGAGAGAAAAACATTGCCTTTGTTTTCTTTGCATTGAGCAGAAGTTTTTTTTTCAGTAGTTGGTGTTGGAGTAGGTTGAATTCTGCTTGTAGTTCTTTGCAGGCTGTCTCAGGAGAAGGGTGGCTGACATACAGCACCGTATCATCGGCAAATAGGTGTACAGTGGCTTTGGTGAGGTTATTGTCAATACTGTTGATATAGATGGCAAAGAGGATTGGACCAAGGATAGATCCTTGGGGTACTCCTCCTTGCAGTGGCCTGAGTGGGGACAGTTCCCCTTCGGCCTTCACCTGCTGGGTCCTTCCCATAAGGTAGTTGTTGAACCAATGTAGGGAGTTTGAATCGAGTCCTGTGGATTTCAGGAAGGAAAGGAGCAGATCGTGGTTGACTGTGTCAAATGCCTTACTCAGGTCTAGAAGTCCCTTCTCATCCTTTCCACGCCTCCTTGTGAATCAACCCTGTTGCAGATCTTTGTGTCATCTGCAAAGAGGCATACTTTTCCTTCCAGTCCCTCTGCAATGTCACTTATAAAGACATTAAAAAGGACTGGACCCAATACCCCACTAGTAACCCCTCTTTCTTCAGAGTGGACTCCATTTACAATTACCTTCTGTGTCCTGTTGTCCAGCCAATGTTTTACCCTGGCTACCACCCTGGGACCCACTCCAAGGCCAATTAATTTGACTACTAATCTTTTGTGTGGGACTGTGTCAAATGCCTTGCTAAAGTCTAGGTAGGCCATGTCCACAGCCCCTCCCTGGTCTATTATTTTGGTCACCCAGTCAAAGAAATCAATTAGATTTGCTTGACATGACCTTCCCGCTGTGAACCCATGCTGCCTTGGGTCCTGTGCCCCACTGGCCTCTAGGTACTCAACAGTTCTTTCCTTCAGAAGTGATTCCATCACTTTCCCTACCACAGAGGTCAAACTGACAGGTCTATAGTTTCCTGCCTCTGTCTTGCTCCCACTTTTGTGAAGGGGAATCACATCAGCCTTCTTCCAGTCCTCAGGTACCACACCATCCTCCCATGATTTGTTAAAAAGGGTAGTCAGTGGTGTCACTAGTTCGCTGCTTAATTCTTTTAGAATTCTGGGGTGAATTCCATCTGGCCCCATTGCTTTGTCCACCTTTAGTTTTAGGAGTTTTTTCAGAACCCTTTCTTCTGTGAAAGGAGTTGGATCGACCCCCCTCTCTAGAGTGCTTCTGTTAATTGGATCAGGCACCTCCCCTACTTCCTCTTTTGTGAATACTGAACAGAAGTATTCATTCAGTATCCCTGCTGTTTCACTGTCACTCTCTGCCCACCTATTCAGCCTCACTATCCCTCCCTTTGTCTTTCTACACTCCCTGATATACCTATAAAAGGTTTTAGCCCCCTTCTTAACTGAGTTGGCTATCTTTTCCTCAGTTTGTGCCTTTGCTATTCTGACTACCCTCCCTGCTTCCTTCTGCCTTAACTGGTACAGATATCTGTTCTGCTCCTTCTGTGTTTCTTTATACTTCCTAAATGCTATCTTTTTCTCCCTAACCTTCACCGCCACTTCTTTTGAGAACCATAGTGGCATTTTCTTTTATTTTGATTTGTTTATTTGCTTCACACAAAGGCTTGTTGCCTCTGTGATGATAGTTTTGATATTTCCCAATTGTTGCTCCACACCTCCTTCTAGCCTGTTTGCTAGTGCTTTTCTAAGGCACTCTCCCATCTTGCCAAAGTCAGCCATCCTGAAGTCCAGAACCCTCACTTTTGTATGGCTTGACTCTGTAGCTGAGTTTATCATGAACCACACTGTTTGGTGGTCACTTGTTCCTAAATGGTTACCCACTTCTAGATCTGAGATCCTCTCACTGTTCCCATTTGAGAGTATGAGGTCTAAGATTGCTCCCTCATGAGTAGGTTCCAAAACTAGCTGTCTGAGGCATGCCACCTGAAGGGCATCAAGAATGGCCCTGCTTTTGGATGTGGCTGCAGCAAAGGTGCTCCAGTTAACAACTGGCATAATAAGTCTGGACCTTTGGACAATCCCATATCATGTGATATAGATCCTCATGATCATCTTTACACCTATGACATTGTGAGGAGGATAGCTTCCCAATCCTATTTAATTTAAGCAGAGTAAAGTAAAGATTGTGCGTGATGTTATATTGCAGCAACCTGAGTCTATTCAATTTTATAAATGTATATGTGTTACACCAAATTTGTTGCCAGAAAATCGGATCATCTTTAAGAGACAATTTATGAACCCAATAGAAACAGGTTCCCTGAGGCAACCATGGGTCCAAGACTTGCAATTCTTGATATACCCTAGAAACAGAGTGAGGTTGGTCAGCTGTCTGAAAAAGAGAGGATAATTCTATCTTAGTAGATTCTACATCCACTGGATTTTGCATAAAGGCAATCACAGCTTGTCTAATTTGCCAGTATTTGAAGATGTTCCCACTTGTGGAAGGAATATTATAATAAAATTGTGAATAAGGTAAGACCCTACCATGGGGGGCTATGTCTTCTAATATAAGCCCTACCAAGGGAGCCCAGAATGTGGAAGGGATAGGAGCATTTTGGATTTCCAGATGTGGATTATACAACAGAGGCTGCTTCAAAGATTTATGCCAGTCTATATTCAGAGAAGTCTGAACTTGGTGTAAAGCTTTGAGAGATCCGCCAATAGGATTATTTCTCAGTTCCTTGGGAATTAATTTTGGAGAAGAGTAAACAAGAGCTGGAAGGGTATAGGAACACTTAGCCACTAGGACTTCCTCAGTTGCTATCCATAGGGGCAAGTATGAATCAGAGACTGCTGTATTTAATGAATGGGCCCAATATGCCAATTTACTATTGTGAGCTGACGCATAGTATTTAGAAATGGAAGGGAGAGAAAGACCACCACGTATTTTTGAGACTGTAAGTTTAGAGTAAACTCTTCTGACTCTCTTCCCTTTCCATATGAATTGATTTAATAATTTTTCCAAATTGGAGAACCATGATTTAGGCAGATAAAACCCTAGCATATTTAGGGGATAAAGAATATGAGGTAGTACGTTCATTTTAACTGTGTGAATTCTGCCCTAAAGAGATATAGGTAACATCCCCCATCTCTCCAGGTCAACTTTTATAGTATTTAATAATTTGGTAAGGTTCTCCTTTACCATTATTGCCATTTCTCTTGAGACTTCAATACCCAAATATGTTAGGGAATTAGGTTCCCAATTCAAGCCATGATCCCCTATTTCACTCAGCAAGAATCTCTTATTTAAAGAGAAAAGTTTGGTTTTAGAGAGATTGAGTTTGTAGTAGGATACCTTTGAGAAATGCTCAATTTCTTGCAGTAATGCTTGTATACTAGCCGCAGGATTCTCAACATGTAACAATGAATCATCAGCATAAGCTGAAATAAGATGTTGTTTGTTGCCAGCTGAGATACCCTGGATAGTGTGGGAAGATAATAATCTTTGAATCAATGGCTCCAGATAGAGATTAAAAACAAGGGGGGAGAGAGGTCTGGTACCACGAGATAGAGAAAATGATTTAGAGAGGACCCCATTACACCAGACTCGGGCTGTTGGGAAAGTATATAGTAATTTTACCCAATCTGTGAACCCTGGTGAAAAACCAAAACATGACAGAGTAGCAAAATGAAAATCCCAAGAAGCCCAGTCAAACACTTCCTATGCGTTTAATGCAAAGAGAGCAGCTGGAGTATCCGAGTTTTTGGTGTGGGCTATTAAATGAAGTAATCTATGCATATGATCATTAGAGAATCTACCCGTCATAAAACCAACTTGTTAGTCACTAATGAGCTTACCCATCAAGGGCCTTAAGCGATTCACTAAGATTTTGGCTAATATTTTGATATCTACGTTTAATAGTGATATGGGACGATAATTTTCAGGATACAGAGGATCATGGTCTGACTTGGGAATTAGGGTGATAAGTGCCTCGAGAAAGTTATTTTCAGAAAAGCCATATGTATACCAGGAGTGAAAAACCTTTGTCAAAAAAGATGTGAGTTCCCTAGAGAAAGTTTTATATAGATTAGATAAATGGCCATCTGGCCCTGGAGATTTGTCAGGGGAGAGCTGTGTTATTGCTTGCTTGACTTCATATTCCTGAATGAAATGATCTAGAAGAGAGGTGTCACTTGGTAATAGCTTGGGGAGGGTGACCAAATCTAAACATCTCTCAATGTCCTCCGGTACTGATTTTTTTAACATTGGAATTGCATACAGGGTTTGGAAGTATTGCTGAAAACCAGAAACAATTTCCCTTGGATCATTGGTTATAGGGCTCTCCTGTGTTGATCGTAGTGTGGTTATATATCTTGTGGTTTCCATTTGTTTGATCCGGATAGCAAGTAACTTACCTGCTCTTTCTACAGATTCCAGGTACTTGAGTTTGGTTATCTTAAGAGAAAGTTCAGCCTTTTGGGACATAAGAGCTGAGAATTGAGCCTGCAGTTTGTGTAACTGAACCCAATCCTCCTCCGCTGAACTACGGCTAATAATACATTCAATAGCCTTAATGGAGTTTAGGAGATCCTGGGCTTGAGCTTTAAACTTTTTAAGTCTGGTGGTTGCTAACTAAATACATTCACCTCTTAAGGTACATTTTAAAGCTGCCCAAAAGATATCTATTTTGGTGACCGAGCCAATATTAGTACTTAAAAAGTGGAAAATAAAATTTTTAAGGTGGTCACAAGTGCTTGGATCTTGAAGGGGTTGATTGTTGAAGCGCCAGAGAAAATCTCTCCTTGTCCCAGATCCTAGCAAATAAGTGAAGGAGACCAGAGAATGATACGATATTACTCAAGTATGAATACATGCATCAATAATATCTGGAAGGGTATGTGAACTGATTAGAAAATAATCAATCCTTGAACATGTTCGGTGTGGGGCAGAGAAGAAGGTAAATTGTCGGGAGTCTGCTTTTAAGACCCTCCACACATCTATCAGACCCGCTCCCTCCATAAGTTCCTTGAGTGCCCTTTGAGCCGGTGACAAAGTAGTTCTCATGTCAGATCTGTCTAACTGCAATTGGGGTGTGATGTTCCAGTCCCTCCTAGAAAAATTGTTCTGGATGGATTAGTAACTACTAAAGTAAGGAGATGTGTAAAACATTGGGTGGAATCTAGATTCGGACCATATACAGATCCCAACAATACTTGCTGTGAGGCTAGGAGCCCTTTGAATAATATGTAAAATCCATTAATATCCCATATTTCTTGTTCTAGTTTAAATTGGGTATTTTTATTAATTAAGATGGCCACACCTCCTTTATTGGTGGATATTCCTGCCCCAAATGCCTGCCCAACCCATTGTTTACAAAGTAAGGAAGTGTCTTCTCTTCTAGGGTGAGTCTCTTGCAGACACACTATATTAGCTTTCAATGAAAGTAGATGTTTCCAAACCACCTTTTACATCTATCCTGGGCTCCTTTGATATTCCAGCTAAAGATATTAAACATACCAGACATTAGCTAAAGAATATGACAAAACTGAACAATCCGGTAGAAATCAGGAATATAAACCCTTTCATACCTCTGACACTTGGTTTCACCCACAATAATATAACAAGAAAAACTATTAGCTCCCCCATGCCCAATTCACCCCCCAAACCCCATTTAAATGTTTTAATATAGTAATCAAACACATGATCAAAGAATTTTAAAAATCCTCGGGGACAAAGATTCTTGAACCGAGAGGCTGCAAATTCTTTGATCGCTAGGTGGGATGAGATGGCCAGAACCCCATTCTTTGTTCACAAAACATACATATAAATGTTCCCATTGGCTCATAATGGGAACTTAAAAGTGGCATAACTTTTGAATGCCTTAATATTTTTTCACCAAACAAAAAGAGGCAAGTTCAGCCACCAAGGCTCATTCAAACAAGCCATCTCACAGAGTGGCATACCACACAATGGCCATGCAGGGCCACATCCAAAATACCAAAAGCTGCCTCCAAAAATGGATAATTTTGCATTATTCAGCATTTTTGTACACAAAGGCCGTAAGTCCAACCGACAAACAATTTAGCAAATCAAGAGATCTATCATGCCCCACTGTGCATTCCAAATTTCAGGCAAATCCATTGCACAGGTCCAAAGTTATTAACGCTCAAACATTTGACTTTAGTATGTAAGTGACCGTGTCACTATAATATATATATACTGTATATATATATAGTAACATGGTAGTGCCACTATAGTTAGGGTTCAATGGTCACTTCTATGTTAAACCCAAGATTATGCATTTTGGTACCTTTGCAGCTGTTTGACTGCTTCACATGAAGTTGTGCATGTGCCATCGGGGATCAAAGATCTCTACATGTGCCAAGTGTCGTTCTGGTCAGATGTGCAGTTGTGGAGATGCAGAATGTCAAAAAATTTTAAAAATGACCATTTTTATGCAAATTCTTTTTCATGCCATTTCTTTGAAACTGCTCGGGGGGGTTGGTCTAAAACTTTCAGGGTATATGTAGTTTGGGTTATAGATGTGCTTTCTGAAGCTTTGCTGAAAATATTAATTAATTCAAAATTTATTAAAATTCAAAGTTTCTCATTATTTCCTATGTGAAAAATTAGATGTGCTGTGTGAAAGTATCATTTTGCTTTCACAAAAGTCATTGTTTGGATTTTTGGGGGGTTCTCAACCCTAATACTCCCCATTCCATCAACAAATAAGCTCAGATGTGCACACTATATGAGAATGCAGTGAGCATTAGGGCTAATAACCCCAAGAAAGACCTCAGGCCTGATTTGCCAAGACTCAGGACAGCCACAATCACAAAGTTTTTTTTGGTACTTTCAGGGTGGAAGTAGGGTATTAGGGTTGGAAACTCTAAGACCACATTTCCCTACTTTTGTTGCTTTAACCCTAACTGGTGCATTAACAAAGTTTTTGCAATTAATTTCCTTATTTGTTGAGACAGTACAACTGTATTGTCATTCACTAAAGTCACTTTGGGACCATGTGATTATGGAAGCATAGGGCCCTCTGGGCCCAGTGTTTTCATCCTTCCATTTTTTCACATGTGTATGTGGGTGTGGAATCACTTTTGTTCCTCTAGAAAAGTAATTTATGTGATTCCTTGTAATTTGATTTTTGTACAGATGGACCATTTTCAGTTCTTATTTCTTGGGGGCTTAGTGTTTCCTAGGGATCTATGGCACCAGCGTGACAACAAAAACATCAATGTCCCCAACCACGATAGCCACCTGTCAACACCCCAGACAGTGACTTGACCCCAAACTGACAGGAACAACTGTGACACACAATATGGGGGAGCTGTGCCCCCTGCACCCCCCCGATATAGATATCTAACTCCACATTGCACAGGCAGTGGAGTTAGATATTTATCCACGGTCACCCTAAAGTGTCTTGACACAAAACCCCTGTCACTACTGATATAGGCATGCTGGGGGGTTTGTTGTAGGGGATTCAGAGTACCGGTGTCGCTGTAGCAATCGTAAACCTTGTCCTAGTCATTAAGATCTTCCTACTGATATAGACATTGTCCAAATTCTTTATTTATATGAAGGAAATATTGTTTGTATGGCTCTATTCATTTTTCATATGGCCATATGAAAAAAAGAAATTCAAATAATGAAAAAAAATGTTTTAAAATGTGTTAAGAACACATTTCTGATTTTCTTTTCCAAAAACTAATGGCAGCAATTAGCAAAATGCAAGTGGCGATCTCTCTGCAGGATATCATTTTTATGCCTTTTCAAAAAAATCTAATATATATAAGAATTTAAAAAAAAATTACCTCCATATGAAACAAAATCTTTTTTAATAGTTCCAAATTCTTTTTTTGTATGAAACATCTATCCAACAGATTGTACTAAGCATGCTCAGAACCAAAATTTCAAATCCTTATAACTGTGGAACAGATTAATATTTTTCACCAAACTAGTGAAAGGCATCACTGTGGCCCAAGACCTTTGTACCTTGAAAATTTCAGAGGAAAATTCAAAACCATCGGTGCACTAGGTGATGACATAAAATAGGAAGCAAAAAAATAATAATTTCACTTTTTTTACTATCTGGATCTTGGAATCTGGACATTTGACCAGAAAGAAACTTGACAAGTCAGAAGAACTTGGCCCCAAGACCATGCATGCAAAATTTCGTGCAAAAATCTGTTGAACAGTGGCAAAGACACTAAGGTGCAAATTTAGAGGTTTAACATTAAATAGCCTACTCAACTCTAACTATAGTGACACTACTGTGTCATTATAATATGTTATAGTGGCATGGTAGTGCCACTATAGTTATGGTTCAGTAGGGGTTTCTATGTTAAACTTTATACTTTGCACTTTAATATCATTGCAACTGTTCAGTGGATTTGCACAACATTTTGCATGTGTGGTCTCTGGGGGGTAGATCTCTTGAAATGATAAGTGTCAAACTGGTCAAATCTGCAGATTATGAGATACTGATAGAGAAAATAAATAAAAATGTAATTTGTTTGTATTTTATTTAATTGTTTAACCAGGAATAGCACACTTAGCTGAAAGCTTGTTTACAGGTGCGACCTGGGAGCACAGAGCAGTTAAGTGATTTGCTTAGGGTCACACAGTATGCAAGTGGGGGCTGTGGGATTCAAACCCAGGTCTCCAGATTTGCAGCTTAGAGCCTTAAACCACTGCGCTATATACTGCCACTGTCAATGACAATGCCCAGACAGTTTGATATTTTGGTCTGCAATTTTTCAGGGTAGAAATGGCTTGGACCACAGATGTGCCTTTCACTGGTTTACTGAAAAATATTAATCCATTCCAAAGTTATTACATTTTGAAATGTCAGTTCTGAGCATTCTCAGTACAGTCTTTTGGATAGCTGCTTGGAATGAAAAAATAATTTGGTCCATATGAAAAAGTATCCTTTTTTGTAAAGGGCAAACCTTTTCCGTGAAGAAAACATTTTTTTTCATTATAACAGCCACCTTATTTCCCTTTTCTAAAAAAAAAAAAAATTTAAACGCACAAAATTGACATCCTGCACACACACCAACACATGTATTTTGTTCATTGGGGCCCTGTTAGGTGGATTCTGCTATTAGTTTCTTGAAAAATTACCCAGAAATGTATTTTTGTAACATTTAAAAATCCTTTGTCGTGATCTGATTTTCTTTTTTCAGACTTTTTTATTCATACAAAAAAAGATTGCCTTCTTATGAAAAATGAATTTGGACATACGTGCACAAGCCCAGTGGCATGGAGGACTGAGGCATCATGCCTTACCTCCTGCCACTCCGGTGACCTACGTTTGGTGGCAAATGTGGGTTGCTTGGGGCCAACCAGGGAGGGAGAGGATCGAGCATCCAGAAGACAGTTCTCCTTTCCTGGGAAGGGTGCTTTGGCAGTCCTGCCAAATGACTGTCCAGAAGTGAAGATCTGAGGGCAGAACAGGTCAGGGACACCAATGAAGGGAGGTGCTGTGAGACTCCACAGTGTACACACATCCATGTGCACATGCTGATGTGCATGCTCCAGCAATGGGGAAGGGAGAAAACCAAAAACTGTGGCAGCTGACAGGCAACATGAAGTCCTGACTGTGCTCCCTACCCATGGCTAACCTGGCATCTGGATGTGTGTCACTGGGGGGAGGACAGCCCTCACCTCTCTGGACCTGCCATGGGGGAATCCATGGGAGACTTGCCAGGGACTGGGTCAGGATCAGGAGAGAGATCACAGTTTGGGGTGGATAGAGCACTCACAAGGAGAGAGCCAAAAGCCACCTACAGTACCAGCAAACCTGTGGTGAGAAAAAAGCTTGATTAAAAAAAAAGAGAATTTGAGCATAGTTTTTTTCCATTCTTTTTTCATATGAAGGAATAATTTTCTTATGCGTTTTACATTCATACAAAAAAGAATGCCCTCATAATAAAAAAGAATTTGGAGTTCATTTTTTTCCCATTTTTTTTATATGAAGGCATCCTTTTTCATATGGCTTTTTGTCATTCATATGAAAGAAGATTTTGAGCTTAGTTTTTTCCCCCCACATTTGAACTTCAAAAAGCCATAACTCCCTTAATGTTTGGATGTAAGAGAAAATCTATATCTGAAAACGAAGGTCTTAATGAATACTACAAGAATAATACATAATCCCTGTAAAAAAATTAGGCCCACATAAAAACCATAAAAATTAAAAGATGAAAATTCTCATAGGATATCACTGGAACTTTAATAAGCCATAGCCCCCTTAATGTTTGGACTTAAGAGACTGTGATATATATATATATATATATATATATATATATATATATATATATATATAGATGACTCTGTGTACAGTACTGGAGAGATTCATACCTTATGCACAATTTTACCCTGTAATTTTTTAAAACAGTATTATATTGCTTTTATTCCATCTCTGTTTTGTAGTGATCTATCATAAGACATACTGGGCATAACATGACCTGTTGTTAAATTTGATTTTGTTTACTATGGCCCTTCAACTGCCTTCTCACTATCTTAAACTGGCGTCCATTTTGTGACATCCTGCCTATCACAAATTGTGCTGTAATTATTTGCATGCACACAGTGCTCTACTTAACAAACTTTGATTCCACTCATTGCTAGATAACATGTTGTGTCCCCTACTTAAAGGCTTTGGTTAAATAAATGTATTTTTGCAATTTTTTCCACTTTGGATTGCCCTCTTACATTCACAACATGTGGTGTCCTTTATATACCTTGTTGGACTGGTGTTATCCATTTATTACAGAGCTGTGCAATTTCAGTGCAGCTCTCTGCAATGATGCATTTTCATGTCCTCTTTCATATTTTAAGATTCATTTCTTTGTATAAGTTTTACTTTTTTTGTTCATTTTTACAGTTTGCGGTGATCCCTCCTTAGTGTCCTATAGTTACTCATGTAAGGTACTGTCCTAGCCACAGTCCAGACAAATGAGAATTGAAAGTATACATCAGCACCTGGTTTTGTCATCCACTAGGTCTTTAAAAAGGCTTGACTCGCAGTTCTTGGTTTCTTTCAATCACACTTTTGGCCGATAAACATTCCGTCACCCTCACAGTGTTCCTATGTAATGAACATATGCTACTCAGTCAGCCAGCATTATCTTCAAATGCACATCAGCTTTCTGGTGATCCCTTCCAGCCTTTTCAACAACTGTACTTTTCTGCATTGCATGATTCTCCTGCAGTAATTCTAGAGGTAACTCCTTGGTGACCGGTATGCTTCACTTAAGGCCCTGCATGGGTGTTTTGGGGAAAAGAGATGTAAAATATTTTTTGTAACCTGGGCCAAGACTAACCAATTACACGCCCTTAGTTGCCTTTAATGCTAGTTCTTTTTTTGCACTTTGAGGGTTTTTTTTGGAACACTTAGGCTGTTTAGTTGTTTCAATCTATGTTCAGTACAGAGGAAGCTAAAAGGGCTGTTTCCTTCGTACTCAACATAAACTTTGGCCATCTCACAGCTTTAAATGCTGAATTTACATCTCTTTTTCCCCAGATGCCTGTAGAGTTCTTTCAAGTTGATATATAAGCATCTTTGTATTTGAAAGTAAAATTTTTTAATGCATTTCCGGGCATGTTCAAGTGCTTTTGAGTAAGTTTTTGGTGTACCATGTGATCTGTATAAGGCCCTGCATGGCCTTTTCTGGTGAAAAGAGATGTAAAAAAGCTTTGCAACCTGGTCCGGCTCTGGCCTGTAACTGGCCCATAGTTATCTTTGAAGCTAGTGTATTTTACATTTTTTTTTACTTTTTGTAACATTTGTGTTGTTTGGTTGTTTCAGTTGATGTTCAGTACAGAGGAAACTAAAAAGGCTGGTTCCTTTGTACTGAACGTAAGCTTGGACCAATCTCACATCTTTAAATGCTTAATTTAAACTTCTTTTCCTCATATGCCTGCAGAGTTTTTACAAGTTCATCTATAAGCACCTTTGTATTTTAAAGTTGGATTTTTTTTATTGCATTTCAGAGCAAGTTCTGGTGCTTTTGAGTAATTGTTTGGTGTACTGTGTGCTGGATGTAAAGCCCTGCATGGCCTTTTCAAGTGAAAACAGATGTAAAATAAAGTTTTGTAACCTGGTTCAGCTATGGTCTGTAACTGGCCCATAGTTACTTTCGATGCTAGTGTATTTTCACATTTTTTTTTCTGTTTTGCAACATTTGAGTTGTTTGGTTGTTTCAGTCGATGTTCAGTACAGGGGAAACTAAAAAGGCTGGTTCCTTTGTACTGAACATAAGCCTGAGCCAGTCTCACAGTTCTAAATGCTCAATTTAAATCTGTCTTCCCCAGATGCATGCAAAGGTTTAATAAATTCATCTGTAAGCCACATTTGTATTTGAATGTTAGATTTTTAATGTACTTCAGAGCATGTTCTGGTGCTTTTGAGTAATTGTTTAGTGTACCATGTGCTGCATGTAAGGCCCTGCATGGCCATTTCTGGTAAAAGAGATGTAAAATAAGGTTTTGTAACAGGAACCAGTTCTGTCCTGTAACTAGCCCATAGTTACCTTCAATGCTAGTGCTTTTTTACTTTTTTTTGCTTTTTTGAAACATTTGGGCTGTTTAGTTGCTCCAGTCAATGTTCAATACAGGGGAAACTAAAGTGGCTGTTTCCTTTGTACTGAACACAGCTTTAAATTTACAATTTAAATTTGTTTTCCCCAAGATGACTGCAGAGTGCTAACATACTTATATATAAGGACACTTTTCTTTTTGAAAGTTTGAGTTTTTTCTTAATTTCAAAGCAAAGGATGTTACTTTTTAGTAATGTTTTGGTGTACCATATGCTGCACGTAAGGTCCTCTATAGCTTTCTCTTGGGAAAAGAGATGTTAAAATAGCCCTGGTTGCTGGCCAAGGCACCTAGCTTCACCTGAGCTCTTTCCTTCTAAGACTGCTTGAAAGGCAGAGTAGAGAAACTTACCAGAGCAAGGGAGAAGGATTAAGACTTAGTTTGGCTAAGCAGATTTACTGTGTGGTGGTGTTTTTATTTTTTACTTACAGGGATTGCTACTGTTTGTTGTTAACATTTCATTGCTTTATTTTTTCTCTGATTCAAATTGTTGTTGCTGGTATACCTTCTTCTGCATTATTACAAGGTGTGCCTACAGGTGTGTGCTAACAGATTACTGCTGTAATCTTCTGATTCAAATTGTCTTTTGCAAGGTATATCTTCTGTTACTGCTTTATTTTTCTCTGGAGCAAAGTGTTTCTTACAGGGTACATCTTCTCTGAAATTACTGTATTACAAGTGGAGCTTACATTTTTGTGACTTTTTTATCATTGGGCTAAGCAAAATTACTGTTTGACACTGTGTTTTATTTTATTCTTGTTTGTTGAAAAGGTTTGTTGTCTCAGAGGTGTGTCAGTCTCCTTCTCACATTGAAGGAGCTAATTGCTTTTCCTCCCAAAGCTCTTCCAAAGGATTAGGTGTATATGTGGGGGTGGAGCTGGCAAACTGTCAGTATTTCCAACAGAAAGAAGGGTTAAAAGTCAGGTTAGTTTATATCTTGGAGGTAGAAGACTTGGTTTGCTGGCCAAGGCACCTAGCTTCACCTGAGCTTTTCCTTCTAAGACTGCTTGAAAGGCAGAGTAGAGAACTTACCAGAGCAAGGGAGAAGGATTAAGACTTAGTTTGGCTAAGCAGATTTACTGTGTGGTGGTGTTTTTATTTTTACTTACAGGGATTGCTACTGTTTGTTGTTAACATTTCATTGCTTTATTTTTCTCTGATTCAAATTGTTGTTGCTGGTATACCTTCTTCTGCATTATTACAAGGTGTGCCTACAGGTGTGTGCTAACAGATTACTGCTGTAATCTTCTGATTCAAATTGTCTTTTGCAAGGTATATCTTCTGTTACTGCTTTATTTTTCTCTGGAGCAAAGTGTTTCTTACAGGGTACATTTTCTCTGAAATTACTGTATTACAAGTGGAGCTTACATTTTTGTGACTTTTTTATCATTGGGATAAGCAAAATTACTGTTTGACACTGTGTTTTATTTTATTCTTGTTTGTTGAAAAGGTTTGTTGTCTCAGAGGTGTTTCAGTCTCCTTCTCACATTGAAGGAGCTAATTGCTTTTCCTCCCACAGCTCTTCCAAATGATTAGGTGTATATGTGGGGGTGGAGCTGGCAAACTGTCAGTAATTTCCAACAGAAAGAAGGGTTAAAAAGTCAGGTTAGTTTATATCTTGGAGGTAGAGGACTTGGTTTGCTGGCCAAGGCACCTAGCTTCACCTGAGCTCTTTCCTTCTAAGACTGCTTGAAAGGCAGAGTAGAGAAACTTACCAGAGCAAGGGAGAAGGAGTAAGACTTAGTTTGGCTAAGCAGATTTACTGTGTGGTGGTGTTTTTATTTTTTACTCACAGGGATTGCTACTGTTTGTTGTTAACATTTCATTGCTTTATTTTTTCTCTGATTCAAATTGTTGTTGCTGGTATACCTTCTTCTGCATTATTACAAGGTGTGCCTACAGGTGTGTGCTAACAGATTACTGCTGTAATCTTCTGATTCAAATTGTCTTTTGCAAGGTATATATTCTGTTACTGCTTTATTTTTCTGAGCAAAGTGTTTCTTACAGGGTATATCTTCTCTGAAATTATTACAGGTGGTGCTTTACAGGTTTTACAGTTTTATCTAACATTAGGATAAGCTTTCAGGGTTACTGCATTTGTTGTTGACTGATTGTTTCTGCTCTTACCTCCTTGTTCTTTCATCCGTGGTTCTTCTTTTTAGGCAGGGGAAGGGCCCAGCCACCCACCCCATCCCCAACCACCCCACGCTACACTCCTTTTGTAGGGTACCACAGTTGTGACATTTCCTGTGGCAGAGCAGGAAGGGCAGATCAGTGGGGCCTCCACAAGGTGATCTCATTTACAGGGCACTAGTAATTTAACTTGTTATAACAAGTTAAACAAAGCACAATTAAACAATTACTTGCATTTTTTCCTTTTTTTTCCTTCTAATTACTCTGACTAGGTTACAAACCCAGCAACTTATTTGGAATGGATTTCATTAACTGCAGGTACTGTGGAACAATTTCAGAAGGACAGTCTTACTGGATTTAGGACACTGTCCTACATGCTGGGCCTTTGGAGATCTTAGGTCTCAGCTCCGGGCAGCATGGGCAGAGATTGCACGCCTAAATTTCATATTGAAGAGGAAATACATTATAAGAACCACCGCCATTTCCCCAGCATCCAACAGAAAAACCTCGGACCGCAGAGGGTAGTTGGTCCAGGAGGTTGGCAGGTGGTTAGGAGGAGCAAATCAGGTGCCCCATCACTCTCTGCTCTCCAACACATTACCTCCAAAAACCATATAAACACTACAAACAGATATCTGCCTCTATCTCTGAAATCAAATAAAGAGGCAGTAGACACTGCAGAGCAGGACACTGTGGCACGGGAGCTAGCACAACAATACTCACCCAAATCAGGAACCAAAACTAAACAAGCACAAAGGAAATCCAAAAAACTTCTGATCATAGGAGACTCCATGATTTGGGAGTTGATACCCATCTCCAGCCAGGGGTGATGGTCAGATGTCTCCCAGGTACATCAGCATGGAGAGACACTGACCGCATTGCTAAAATTGTTCACAAAGCAGGAGAAAACATTGATGTCCTAGTACACATAGGGACTAATGATCTCGCCAGCCGGTCAGTTGTGGAGACCAAGGAACACCTGACTAAGCTGGGTGACAAACTATCATCTATTTCGTCTGGCATCTCCTTCTCTGAGATCCTGCCAGTCTGGGAGAAGGGAGCAGATGGACGGAAGGTCAGAGAAGGGGAGATAGGGGAGCTAAACACATGGCTCAAGGACTGGTGCCAGGAAAAAGGACACAGATTTGTAGGGAACTGGCAACAGTTCTGGGAGCGAAGTTCTTTAAATTTGATGGACTGCATCTGACTAAAGAGAGTCAGTGCATTGGGGCAGAAGTTTGGCGTCTTGCAGAATATTTAAACTAGCAAATGGGAGAGGGCGCAGCACCCATCGTCGAATGGGAAGAACACCCCTCCCTTCAACTAGTGGTCAAACAGGAATTCAGGTGTTTGCCATTCATTTGCATCACCAGGTAAGAAAAAGGTTTGTCTCCCATACGATGCACAGGGTAATGCCAAACTTCACCCAACAACTAACACACCAAAATCTGGCCAATGGAAAATCATGTACACAAATGCTCACAGCCTGGAAAATAAGATCCCAGACCTGCAGGCAATAATGTCAGAGGCTAAACTGGACATAGTAGCAATTAGTGAGACGTGGTTTACCAGTAACCACACTTGGGAGACTTCAGTACCTGGCTATGTATTGTTCAGAAGAGACCGAGGTGCAAAGGGGAGGAGTGGCCCTGTATGTTAATGAAAATATCAAAGCTACAGAAATTCAGAATACACATAAGGAGCCAGAAGAACTGTGGGTCATCCTGGAAACAGGAAATGGGACAGCCATAAGAACTGGGGTTGTCTACAGGCCCCAGACCAGAGGAGGACATAGACACATTACTGTTAGAAGATATACAAAACATGACCGCTAAAGGGAGGTTCTGATAATGGAAGACTTCAACATGCCAGATACAGATTGGTCAATACCAGCAGGAACATCTGCCAGAACTAGACTCATAGTGGATTCCCTGCAGGGAGGGCCTCAAACAACTGGTACAGCAACCCACAAGAGACAGGGCTATCCTAGATCTAGTACTGACTAACATAGAAGGGATCACAGATCTCCAGGTAGAAGGTCACCTGGGGCCAGTGACCATCACATGGTATGGTTCAATTTGGCTACTACATCTAAATCATCCCATTCCAAGGCAAAAATATGGGACTTCAGAGGAGCTGACTTTGATAAGATGGCCAACAGAGTTAAGCTAGCCCTGGCAAAAAGAAACACAGGTGAGGAGGTACAGGCAAAGTGGGCAAGCATTAAGGATACAATACTTGAAGCAACATCCCATTGTGTTAGAACAGAAAAGGAAGTGCAAAGAAGAAGGAAACCACTTTGGTTCTCAAATACAGTAGCAGAAAGGTCAGAGCCAAAAGGCTGGCCTTCAGGAAATATAAGGGAACAGCAGGATGAAGATAGGGAGGCATACCAAACTGCCCTAAGGGAAGCAGGGAAGGCAGTAAGGCAGGCAAAGTCCCAAACTGAGGAAACACTAGCACGAACAGTAAAGAAGGTGACAAGACTTTCTATAGATACATTAGTGAAAGGAGAAAGTCCAGAGGGGGATTGCTAAGCTTAATGGAAAAAGGAGCATGTGAGGAGGAGGACCCTGTAAAGGCATCTATCCTAAATAGATACTTTTGCTCAGTATTTACTGAAGAGAAGGTAGGGCAGGGCCCACAGCTCAGCATCATGGACACAGGGGAGGGAGGTGAGCACTACTCCTTCATAAAGAAAGGGTCCTACAAGAGCTTGCTAAGCTCAGGGTGGATAAGGCAATGGGACCTGATGGCATACATCCCAGGGTACTTAAGGAGCTAAAGGAGGAACTAGCAGAGCCATTAGCAGAATTGTTTAGTGAGTCTCTGAGCACAGGAGAGGTCCCAGAAGACTGGAGAAGGGCTCATGTGATCCGCCCACAAGAGTGGTAGCAGGGAGGAGGCGGGGAACTACAGACCAGTCAGTCTTACCTCAGTAGTGGGCAAGATTATGGAGGCACTCCTTGAGGAAAGGATAGTGCAACACCTGGAATCCATAGGGCACAGGATCCAAGACAGCATGGGTTTACAAGGGAAGGTCCTGTCAAACTAATCTCATAGATTTCTTTGACAGGGTAACCAGTGGTGGACCAAGGGGAGCAGTTGATGTCGCCTACCTTGACTTCAGCAAAGCTTTGACACTGTTCCACATAGAAGATTGATAAATAAGCTAGGTAGGCTCGGGTGGGTCAGAAGTTGGTCAACTGGGTGGCAAACTGGTTGACTGGCAGAAAACAGAGAGTGGTGGTAAATGGTATACAGTCAGAAGAGATGCAAGTCACAAGTGGGTACCTCAGGGATCAGTCCTGGGGCCAGTCCTATTCAACATCTTCATTAGTGACCTCGCAGATGGACTAGAGGGTAAGGCTTGTCTGTTTGCAGATGACACCAAGATCTGCAACAGAGTAGATGATCCAGATGGGGTGGGCAGAATGAGAAGAGATCTGGATAAACTAGCAGAATGGTCAGAAGAGTGGCATCTGGGATTTAATGCAAAGAAGTGCAAAATCATGCACATAGGGAAGAGAAACCCTGAAGCCACTTATAGGCTGGGAGGGGAGTTGCTAGCAGTCACAAAGGAAGAAAGAGACTTGGGCATCATCATCACTGATGACCTAAAATCATCCAAGCAGACCTCTAAAGCAGTAGGTAAGGCTAGGGGGTGTTAGGGTGTATTAGTAGGGTATCACAAGTCGTAAGAGGGAGGTAATAATCCTCTGTACAAGACATTAGTTAGGCCCCATCTGGAGTACTGGTGCAGTATTGGAGGCCACACCTTCACAAGGACATTAACCAAATTGAGGCAGTCCAGAGAAGGGCAACCAAAATGGTGCAGGGACTGCATCAGAAGACATATGAGGACAGATTAACGGAGCTCAATATGTATACCCTTGAGCAAAGGAGGGAGAGAGGTGATATGATCGAGACATGTAAACACCTTAAGGGCATAAACAAGGTGAAAGAGTCTAACATGTTTAAATATAAGAAAAATAGCAGGACAAGAGGACACAGCATGAGATTAGAGGGAGGCCGATTAAGGGGGAATGTGAGGAAATTCTTTTTCACAGAAAGGGTGGCAGATGCATGGAATGGCTTACCACAAGAAGTGGTGGCTATGAATACAGTGCAGGGCTTCAAACAGGCATGGGATAGGCATAAGGGAGCAATACAAATGACTATGAATAGATAGGTCACTGACAGAGCAAAGGCCGATGGCACATTTATAAGGTAGGAAAAAAAATGGGCAGACTGGATGGGCCTTGCGGTCCTTATCTGCCATCAACTTCTATGTTTCTATGTTTCTAATTGTTTGGAACCTGGGAAAAGACTGCCTTTGTATGTGTGCATGTGTGCCAGACCACCAAGCAATGGATCACTGTTTCCAACACCCCCAAAAGCACATTCACATGTATAACTTGAAGAGCCATTCAGACTTATCAAACAATTTAATCAAATTTCATTTATTTTATTCTTTGGTAATCAGGTAAGACCCACTAGGCACATGCCTGTTTTCAGGGGTGACCAAGGAACACTAAAGAGGTTAAGTGACTTGTTGAGAGTCACCCAGTATGCAAGTGGAGGTTATGGGAATAAAACACAGGTCTGCTGGATGCGCCAAGCTCATTCACAACTTGTTACTTTAACCTCTGTGCTATACTGCCAGCTGGTTCTGTGATAATGGCGAGTGCCAAATGGCGACTCACATTATTGCGACGTCAGGGTGGCAAAAACGATTTTGCACCCTGACATCCTCGGCACACAGAGAGCGGTGCCGGGGACTTAAAGCACTTGCTTTCGGGGCTGTGCCCCCGGCTCACCTGGGGCTTCACCCCCGCACCCCTCTACTTAGGGATCTCAACCCCAGGGGTGCATGTCGGGGGAAAAGCAAAACAATACAAATTTTGGGTCAAGCAACAAAAGCACAGTACTGCCTGGACCCAGACCTGAACCTGAACCCCAGCACTACATGCGGAGATCAACCCCCAATGCCACGGCCAACTCAGCAGCTGACCAGCAGCATCATCCCTACCTCCTCCGCCTCCCAGGCCACGCTTGATGTGCCCCTATTACGTGTACATATTGCAACATCCTGTTGCTAGGGTCACCCACCCCACCATCCAGTCACCCTCCCAGCCCACTCATCTTTTAGGCTTTCGCCCATATTGCATCGCCGTTTTGGATGGCACCATGATTCAGGCGCCCACCTTACCTGCTAAACTGCCAGCCCCATTCAGAATGAAAGCATGCCTTCACAGAAACTTACTGTGCTATTCAAAAGCAAGCTTTGCAGTTAATGTTCCATTAGGTAAATGGGACAACTCACACTTTTTCTTATACCTATTGTTTCAGTCTCAGAGTAACAAATCTTTTTGTGATAGTCCACCCAACACAGATTAAAATTCTTAAAGCAGCAGTAACAGTTAACAATAATTTAAATAACTTGGTGGGCAGTTAGGCAAACCAAAACCTCAATATATATGACTTTCTTTTTGCTTTATGTCATTCCCAAGGTAAGAAAAAGGGGTTTTTAAGTATGAAAAGTTCAAAGTCTTTTGCCATGTCAACAATCATGGATGTAAGCAAATAAAGGTGGTGTTGAGCTGCTAGCCATCCAGGTCACACATTACGCAAGCAGGGGCTGAGGGAATTCAAACATATGTCTATAGATTTAGAAACACAGAAATTGATGGCAGATAAGGACTGCTAGGCCCATCCAATCTGCCTGTATAGCCTACCTTTAATTAGCTGATACTGACCCTACTGGTCCACTGCTGCTGCTTCTCCATCCCTCTCTTGGATTTCCTCATGTCTCTCCTGTGCCTGTTTAAACCCACAGCTGTGTTTGCCCCAACCACCTCCTGGGGCAGGTTATTCCAAGCATCCACAACCCTTTCCATGAAAAAGTACTTCTTTACATTGTCCCTCTATCTATTCCCTTGTAGTTTCATGTTATGCCCTTTTGTTGTTTTAGGGCAGCTTCAGTTCTGAAAGAGCTTCCCTCCTATACCTTATTAATTCCCTTGAGGTACTTGAAGATGTCTATCATGTCTCCTTTCTCCTTCCTCTCCTCCATGGTGTACATATTGAGTTCCTATAGTCTCTCTCCTCATATGATATGTGGTACAGACCCTGTACCATTTTTCTTGCCCTTCCTTGAACAGTCTCAACCCTGTCTATGTCCTTCCTGAGATGAGGGATGCAACATTCCAAATGAGGTCTCACTAATGACCTGTGTAGTGGCATTATGATTTAATTTTTTTCTGTTAGTGATACCTCTTCCATTGCACCTGAGCATACAACTGGCTCTCCCCACTGCCTTGGCACATTTTTTGGCAACCGTGAAGTTATCAGATATGATGACCCCCAGATCCCTTTTCTGTTTTGTGACTGCTAATATCTCCCCCTTCGTCATGTAGTCCTCCCTTGGATTCTTGTTCCCCAAGTGCATGATTTTGCACTTCTTCACATTGAATTCTAGTTGCCACATTCTGGACCACTCTTCCATTTTAGCTAGGTCCCTCCTCATTCTCTCCACCCTTCCTTGACTGTCCACCCTATTGCAGATCATTTTTGTGTCATCTGCAAAGAGGCATCTCTTCCCCTCCAGCCCCTTTGCAATGTCACTGATGAAGATATTGAACAGCACTGGTCCAAGAACTGAACCCTGTGGCACCCTGATGATCACCCTCCCTACTTTGGATTTTATCTCATTTATCACCACCCTGTTTCCTACCTTTCAGCCAGTTTCAAACCCAATTCACCACCTTATGCCCCAGTCCCAGGCTGCCCAGCTTGTTCACAAGTCTTCTATGTGGAACGATGTTAAATGTCTTGCTGAAGTCAAGGTAGGTCACAACAACTGCTCCCACACAATCCACCTCCCTAGCGACCCATTCAAAGAAATCAATCATATTAGTTTGAGATGACTTTCCTGCTCTGAATCTGTGTTGCCTTGGATCTTTGGCTCCACTTGATTCAAAGTTTTCTGCTATCCTTTTCTTTAGCAGAGATTCTATAATTGTATCCACCACTGAGGTCAGACTGATTGGTCTATCATTTCTAGGTCATAGTGTGAAGCTCAGTGCCCCACTGACTATGCTTTACTGCTTCCCAATGGAGGAAGTCGTGGCAGTCAGATAACTGAATCTGCCAGACATTAATTGGGAGATCCTGGTGGCCAAAATCAGCAGAAGTTAGACATTGCTGGATACCTCCAATGACTGTCTACTGATGCAGCTAGTTAACTTGGAAACAGAAACTGTCAGCAGAAAATGACTTCCAGGCCTACCGAATCTGCCCAAGGGTTCCATCTCTATGTTATTCAAGGATTCTAGGTGATCTGGGTAATCCTCCCATCTCCAAAATTGCCTTGTACCTAACCCATGCAACCTTGAATCCCATCACTGGTTTGGCCTCCACCACTTCCTCAGGGAGTTGATTCCACCCTTCTGCAACTCTTTCTTTGAAGTGGTGTTTCCTGATGTTTCCATGGAATCATCCACTGTCTGTCTTCATGTCATAACCCCTTGTCTTTAAGAGCCTCCTATTCTGGAATATACTGCTATCTGGGACCTTGTTTATACTCTTTTGGTACTTAACGGTCTTCATCATATCCACCCTTTCCATCCTTTGCTCCAAGGTATGCATGTTGAGGTCTTTCAACCTCTCCTCATATGTCAAATGGCTTAGTCCTCACTCCATTTTAATTGCCCTCTTCTGGACCCTCTCCACTCTCTCCACATTCCTCCTGAGGTACAGTCTCCAGAACTGGACACCATATTCAAGGTATGACCACACCAGCTGTTTGCAGTGGCATTGTCACCTCCCCCCTTCTGCTCATAATACTCATGCCTATGCATCCCAGCATTCTAGTGGCCCTCACTTCTGCTCCCTTGCATTGCTTAGCCACCTTGAGATCATTATACTGTATATGATTATACCAAGTTCTCTCTCCTGCGCTATCACTTCCAGTACTCTGCTTTTAAATTACTATTCCCTTTTGGCATAACTATGCATTTTTTGGCGTTTAAGCTCAACTGCCACACTTTGGCCATTCCTCTAGTTTGTGCAAATCCCTTTTCATTTTTCCTACCCCATCAACAGTGCTTACTCTGTTGCAGAGCTTTGTACGGTCTGTAAATAGATAGACCTTCCCCTTAAGCCCTTCCACAATGACCCCAATGAAAATATTGAACAGAATAGGACCCAGTGGCAACCATGTGGTACCACACTAGTCATCCTTCCCTGCCCTGTTGGAACTCCATTAATGATCACTCTTTGAATCTTTCCCTCCAGCAAATTCTTCATCCATCTCTTCATCTCTGGAGCCACCCCCAGGGCTTTCATTTTGTGCAGAAACGTTCTATGCATCATGATATCAAATGCATTACTAAAGTGTAGGGACTAGAAAACCCTTAGCTGTGCCTTTTGCCTCAAATCCAAAAGTCATTTTATCAATGCAATATTTTGATGGTTATTGTTTATTAATGTACTACATTGGATTCCATCACTCTTTTCTGGGTTTGGGACCAGCTGGTATGAGGGTGGCTGAGACATATCAGGTGAAATTATTTACCTTATACATAGTGTAATTAAGTGTATATAGTTCTTTGTAAGTAGCTTAGTTGTGTGTTTGTCAATATGGCATTGTTTTATGAACAAGTAGTAGTTAGCTTTAGTTTGTATGGTGAGACAGTATCACAGTGATAATGTGGTGTCCCTGTAGCACATGTTAACTGTTAAAAAAAATGCTAAAAAATAACATTTCCTTTTTTAACTAGGAGGTGCAGAGTTGTCTGTCTTAGAGACAAAGGTGTTGAAGGCTGCACAGCATGGTTATTCGGGAATATTAGAAAGATCCAAATTACAGCAAAACTACTATATTCCAAAGTTTAACATACAATGATGTCCTAAGAAGAATTGTTGTTTAAGCCCCCCCCCCCAGAATGAATAAGAAACAAACAATGAAAGATCAATACTACAGCCCATAAATAGAAGCAGAAGTCATGGTATTATAAAAAGATGCTTTTATTTACATAACTAGAAATTAAACAAGTAAGACACCATGTTATGCATGTTAGAGTTTTCATATTCTAACTTTGGATTCATTTTTCCATAACATAGACTTCATGAACTATCTTTATATTTTGCATACCAACAGTAGCGTATATATACATCTTAATAGAGGCATAGTCATTAGAAACAAACAGACTTTATTTGTTGCCCTGAGAGTCACATTAGGTCTCTCAGTAGCAAATTTGTGCATATATATATATATATATATATATATATATATATATATATACACATAGTATATATATATATATATATATATATATATATATATATAAATAAAAATAAATTTCATAATGAGTACTGCAAGAATAACACATATTCCACTACTAAACATTTACAGGCAGTATAAAAAATAGAAACTTCCCATAGAATAACCATAACTCCCTCAATGTTTGTGTGTATATATATATATATATATATATATATATATACACAAAGATCTTAATGAGTACTACAAGAAAAACTGATACCCCACCCCACCCCCGAAAAATAGCAGCAATATAAAACGATAAACAATAAAAAATACAAATTCCCATGGGATAACATTGGAATTTCAACAAGCCATCAGTCCTTTAATATTTGGACTTTAGGGACAATCTATATATCAAAACAAAGATCCCAATGAATACTACAGGAATAACACATATTCCCCTCTAAACATTCAGGGCCAATACAAACAGTAAAATTCCTGTAAGATAACTTTGGAACTTTAACAATGAATAACTCCCTCAAACATTCGACTTAAGGGACAATCTATAAATCAAAAAAGAGGTCTTAATGAGTACTACAAGCATAATACATATTTCCCCCTAAACATTTAAGGGCAATATAAAAAAAACAATGAAAAATACAAATTCCTGGGCTGGCCCAGTGGTGCTGAAGGTTGAGGTGCTGGAAACCACATCTCATGCCACGGCAGCGACCCAGGGTCAGGACAACCTCAGGTAGGGAGAGTATGGAGCATCTGATGGGCTGCTCTTTTCTCCTAGGAAGGGTGGGGTTGTCAACCCACTCTTTGGCTGCCCCCTAGTGGAGGCCAGGGGGCAGTGCCAGAGTTAGAGAGGCACAGGAGAGTGGGTACATGGCATATGTGTGCTTCCGCACATGTATGCTCATGCTGCGAAGAGGAGGGGTGACGGAGTAGAAAACAATAAATGGTGCCAACCAGCAGGATGATACTGATCCCCCACATGCTCACCACCTGGCTAGCTGGGCACCTCTGCACAACTGAAGTAAGTACTGGTGAATGCTGGGGTGATGGGCTGGGGGGACCAGTGGAGGGGGTCAGGTCAACACTGGAGGAAAAAATGCAATAAAAAAAATACTATTGGATACTATTGGAATGTCAACAAGCTATAACCATCTTAATATTTGGACTTAAGGAACAATATATATATCAAAACAAAGATCTTTACGGGTACTACAAGAATAGCACATGTTCACCCTTTAAACATTTAGGGGCAATATAAACACGCATTTGCCAGTGCCGAATGTTGATTGTTTATATGTGCTGTTTAGGTATTTGGAAGTGAAAGTAACATGCCTAAGAACTGTCATGTGCCCCCCCCAAGACATCCGCTGTGTCTTTCTATTCAGTATTCACAGAAGAGGGGAAGGGGAAGGGCCACAGCAGTACAGTAGTTGCAAAGGCTATAGGCCGGTCAGCCTCACTTAAGTAGTGGGAAGATCATGGAGACATTGGTTAAAGAAAGGACAGTGGGGCATGTAGTAGCCATTGGAGCCCAGGACCATAGGCAACATGGATTCACAGTGGGGAGGTCATGTCAGACAAATCTGGTTGATCTCTTCAACTGGGTGACAAAGGAAGTTAATCAGGGTGGGTTAGTGGACAACGCTTGCCATGATGTAAGCAAAGGCTTTGACACCATCTGACATAGAAGAGTGATAAACTAGCTGAGTAGGCTGGGCATGGGGGAAAGGGTGGTAAACTGGGTTAGAAACTGGGTAACAGACAGGAGGCAGAAAGTGGTGGTAAATGAGGCACAGTCTTGGAGAGGGGGTGACCAGTGGGGTGGTGCAGGGATTGGTCCTAAGGCCAGTCCTGTTCAGTGTCTTCATTAGTGACATTGCAGAAAGGCTAAAGGGAAAGGTCTGCCTGTTTGCAGGTAACACCAAGATCTGTAAGACAGTGGATACCCCAGAGGGAGTGGAGAAAATGAGGAGGGACCTGGGGAAGCTTGAGAAATGGTCTGAGGACTGGCAACTGAAGTGTAATTCACTAAAGTGCAAAATTATGCACCTGGGACACAGAAACCCTGGGGAAAGGTACAGGTTTGGGGGGGGGAGTTGCTGACAGTCACAAAGAAGGAAAGGGACCTAGGGGGTTGTTACTTCAGATGACCTGAAAATGTCAAAGTGGTAAGGCAGCTGGGAGGGCCAGTGACATGCTGGGGTGCATAGGCAGGGGTATCACCAGCATAAGGAGGGAGGTAGTGATGCCATTATATAAAACCATGGCCAGGCTTCACATGGAGCACTGAGTGCAGTTCTGGAGGTCGCAACTTCGTAAGGATATTAACAGGCTGGAGATGGTCCAGAGAAGGGCGAATGAGATGGTACAGAGTTTGCAACACAAGACTTTTGAGGAGAAATTAAGGGACCTCAATATGTATTGAGTGGAAGAGAAGGAGGGAAAGTGGGGATAGGATAGAAACATTCAGGTACCTCAAGGGTATAAATATAAATACTGAGAAGTGGGAGATAGCTGCTATAGACATATGTGCCAGCTTCTGTGTGATATTCTTTTCTTCTTCTAAATCTGTAATCTCCAGTATTTCAGTAACAACATGACCACACTGCATGCTGTAGGCAATTTTATGCTGGTTGATGCCTGGTGTCAGATAGCAAACAAAGGGCTCACCAGACTGTGTTTCCATTTCAACAACTTCATAGAGTGTTCTTTTACTGGTAAGCATTTTGGAAAGCTGGTGAAGGACTCACAATTTTTATTATGGTTGTATCTCCTTATGTCTGTGCCCTTTGGTCCCCCCCATCCCCACACCCCAACAGTCATCAGTGGCCACAGCTGCAGCCTTCTTCTTGCCAATATGGTGGGTGAGAAACATAGAAACCTAGAATTTGATGGCACATAAGAACCGCTTGACCCACCTAGTCTGCCCATTTCACTACCTGATGAATAAGCTGCAGATTCTAGTTAAACAGCTTACTTCCTCCTACGTCCAAGTAGAACTGCCTTATGTCTGTCCATGAGTAGCTGCCTTTAGAGTCTGTAAAGTCTGATGTCTTTCAGTGCCACTTATTGGTCATCTTCCAATACAGGCGGGGCACTGCCAGCTGAAAAGTAACTCAGGACAAGCAGGTTTCAAAGTGGGGAAGAAATGGAGTGAGCAAGAATGAAGTACTCATTCAGATGCAGAGTCGATTTTAAGATCAGCATACTGGTGTGGACGCTGCAAATAGAACCCCAGCTCTCTATTTATTTATTTATTTAAACATCAGTTTACAACCTTTGAGCCAGAGGCTCATTTACAAAGGTACCTCGTCACAGAGAGGACAAAACAGTACTAACAAACTTTTACAAAATAACAGTGTACAAGATTTGGAAGAACATGAAGACATCAAAATGGTTATGATATTGGTTACAAGTACAAGTAGGTTTAGAATAAGCAGCCTTATGAATAGTAAAGGATTCTCAAAGCACTTGGGTTCTGTTTATTGTACTGTAAGTGGGCTGCATCTAATTCGGTAATTTACTATACCTTACATCTTGATGTATGGTAGGACCAACTTTAAATAAACACTGCAGCTGAATTAACACATGATGTCACAGAAACATAGAATTTGTCAGCAAAAAAGAACCGCTCAGCCCATCCAGTCTGCCCACGTTTTCTCTATCTACTTGTAACTCCTACCTAAATATGTTACTGCATGTCTTATTCTGCCTGCGTCCATCAGGACCTCCTTGTGAATGAGCTTGCTTAATGGATTTTTCCTGCAATGAACTTGAACCTACTCCACTTCCATAGCCCTACTGATCTCTGTTGACCCCTCCTTCCCCTTTTTCTAATATACCCCTATGTTTATCCCATGCATGCTTCATGCCCCCTATGATTTTAGGTTCCACCACTTCTCCTGGCAGTCTGTTTAAGGTGTTTACCACCCTTTCAGTAAATAAATATATCTTCACATCTATCCTGAATTACCCCTCCAGCTTCATTGTATGTCTCTTGGTTTGGGTGCTCATCCTCATTTGAAGGAAACTCCCAACTGTACCCTCTTTACCCCTGTGCGGTACTTTGTAGGTCTTGATCATGTCACCTCTCGCCCTCCTCTCTTCCAGAGTGTAGATGTTGAGATTCTACAGCTTTTCCTTGTAGGGATTCCTGTGAAAATTCTGAACCATTTTAGTTGCCCTCCTCTGTAAAACTTCCACCTTATGTCCTTTCTGAAGTGTGAACTCTAAAACTGGACACAGTACTGCAGCTGGTGATATACCACAGAGTGAAGCAATGGCAACACAACCCTCCTCCTACTGGAGATCCCACTCCTTATGCACCCCAGAATCCAATTTGCCCTGCCCAAAGCCTTGTGACATTGTACTGCCATCTTGAGATCCTCTGATATAATATCCTCAAGGACCCTTTCACGTCTAGTGAGTATCAATACCTCCTCCCATCCTATACCCAGCATCGGGATTCCTATGCCCTAGGTACATGATTTTACACTTGTTGGCATTGAACCCCAAATACGTAAGAAAATGGAATTGATTTGAATGAATTTCAGACTTTTAAGCAGCTTTTCAGGGAGTGTGTATGTGTGTGTGTGGGGGGGGGGGCTGTGCTACTATAAGTATTTGCTTTTGATTTGGTATAATTTGCGAACAGACTAACCCTGCTCCCCACTCTGTGTGCTATATCGGAGATAAAGAGCCCAAATAGCACTGGGCCAAGCATTGAGCCCTGCAGCACCCCGCTTGTCACTGCTCTAGGTGCCGAGAGCTACCACACCACCACCACCCTCTGTACCCTCCCCTGTAACCAGTTCTCTATCCATTTAGTCAGACCACCTTCCACCCATACCCCTCCTTCTCCTCACTCTTCTCCTCCTTGGCTTGTGCCCCTCCTCCCTGTAATCTGCACCCTTTCTCCTTCTTATTCTTACTTGGTGGTGGTGCCTTTTGTATTACACTCAGACCACTCTGCCTGCCCCCTTCCAAGGTTACTACACCTTGGCCTTTACCTATATCTAGGGTGGTGAGCTCATCAGGTTCCCCTGTCTGGACCATTCTACCAACCTCAGTCTTTTGACCCCCCATTTGTTTAAATCCACCTTAGTAGAGATATACCCCTCTAATCCTAGCTTTTTTATTTTTTTTTTCCATATTTTCTCACAGGGCTACGGTCAGCTTGGTCATCCCGACCGACCCCCCCTAGCCCCGCTCCTGACATCAGGCCGACCTGCTCACCTCCATGGATTACCCCCATGCTGTGGTGGTGAGGAGCTTCCCAGGTCGACCCACCGGAGCAGGATCTGGTTGAGGATGTGCCATTCCTGGGTGGGCAGGGGTGGTCGGACGCTCATGCTGCCTGACCGTAGCCCCTCTTTTACTTTTCTCCACTTTGTGGAGTGCGGGTGTAGAATGATGCTTAGGCACAGCATGCCAACATCCTCCATACTCTACCACCCTTTACTACACCCCTGTAGTAGCATCCGCGGTCATCACCAGGGGCCACTACACAGCTGTGGGTCCCAGGATCCCTCCCCAGGATAGGAGAGCAGTCCTCTGGATGCTCAGTCCTATCCCTCCCTTGTCAACCCCTGGCATCCTGGGCTTGCATATGAACAAGGGTCACCAGCAGGTGCGAGCTGTGGCATCCAGCACCTCGACCATCAGTGCCAGTGGCCTGGCAGCAGTGCTGCCTTTAATACTCACCTCCACTTCCCTTCCTGCTCCAGTGTACCCTGCCCCCCGCGTACCAGTCACTATTCCCCCTAGACCCTACCCCAGTTAGTCACTAACCCATAATGTTTCATGTGGCACCATTCCCTTAGCCACTCAAACTCCTCAAGCCTACCCTTCCTCCCCATGCTTGCACATGGTACCGGCAGTACCTCCAAGAATGCCACCGACTTCCCCACCCCTTCACACTGCCTGCCCAAGTATTCAAACCTCCCCCTCACTACTTCCACAGTGTCCTCTGCCAAGTCATTTGTACCCACATGCAACAGTAAATGGGGTTTATTCCTCCCCCTTGCTGCACGCTTGAGCAGTGACTGCCCTACCCCTTCTGTAGTCAAACTGGGGACAGGTTCAACCAAATATGGTTGTGCCTTTCCCCCTTTCTGCCCCATCACACCCATTTCAGTACAGAATCCCCCAGGATGAGTACACCCCTGCCCCTTACCCTCTTTCCTTTCTAATGTCCCTTCCACCACCCCAGTATTCATTCTTCCCTGTCCCTTACCCCCGCAAACTGCACCCTCAGTGACTTTTGTATCTGTATGCTCTATTTCCACCTCACCCCTTTTCTCTGCCTTATTCCTCCCATCCCCCTTGAACCCCTTCCCAGCCTGACTACTTCCTACTGGGCTTCCCATGTCAACCTCCCCTCTTCCCCTGCTGATTTCCTACCCCTCTCCTATCCCCACTGTTGTCAATTTAGAGCCCCCGTTCCCTTGTACCCCGATAATGATTCCCCTCCCATCCTTCCCCCTTCCTGTAGCCTTCTCTCCTTCAGTCACCCCTTTTCCTCCTCCTCCTCCTCCTTACTAGCCCGCTTCTACCCTTTTGTCCTCGCTATCTCTTCCCCTACCTGTTGCCATCCCTCTCATGCCCCGCTTGCCCTCCCTCCTTCAGTATGTTCATTCTCCCCCTCTCTGTCCAATAGCAGAATTTCTAATCTATTCCTAGTCGATACCTGTCCTAGTTCGCTTCCCCCTATCAGTTCCCCCCTCCAAGTTGTTCCCCTCTGTGCCACCCCTGGTCCCTCCCTACCTGCAGCCATCTGCTCTCTCCCCTGGTACTCCTCGTTTTCTCTTCCTCCCCCATCAGGAGGCTCCCACCCTCGCCTAGGGCACCCCCTTCCTTCTCCTTTTTTTTCTGCTAGTGCCTCTGATACTGGGTCAGTTTCAGTCCCCACTTATTCTTCCTCTGTCCCCCTTTGCCATCCCCTATTCCCCACTCAGGATGCCTACCATACTCATCTGCCCTGCCACTTAGACTCCTCCCTAACCTCCACAGTTGCTCCCTCAAACTAGCCAGTCATCTACAGACCATACACCCCCCCCATCCTCCAAGCCCGTTCCAGGATCATGGCAGACCCACACCCTGTACACCCCTCCACCCTTCCAAAGATGCCCGCCCTATTGACATGTGGCACCTGCCTCATTTTGGCCCCCATCTTATGTTACAGGCTCTTACTCCCAGGTTCTGTACCCTACTACAACTGTTAGGCCCTATTTACTCAAATTCCTACCCCCCACAGTAGTCCCCCTACTGACCCCTTGCCTACCCCGGGTAATTCAGTCTCTAATCTCACTTGTTAGATACTGTATTAGTGTAGCAATCCTAAAGCCTTCTTGTCCGTTTTTCACTCCTCAGCTACTATACTGTTTGTTCTTGGCTCTCATGTAGTTTCACTTAGCCCACTTAGAAGTCCTATTGCACTCCAAGTATTACTCAGCTCAGTCAGAGAAATAAACAGAACAAATAAATATGTATTATTACAGCAATCATAACAGTATAGCTCAGTACTTAGGTCAGTTAGAGAAAGAAACAGAACAACTACATCTATATTATTACAGCAGTCCTAAAGTATCCAATCATTGCTTTGTCTTCACTCCAGAGACCCCGCTGTAATATAGAACCACAGAGGACCATGGGCGGGAGGGTGGGCAACTGTAAAATCAGCAGAGCTCCATTGAAGCTTGATCACTCCCCCTCTCTCACTAGCTCATTCTATTTCTCCTGATGCTGCAAGCTGCCCTTTTGTACTGGAGTCCTGCTTGCATTGGCGCCTTTTTCTACCCAAAAAGAAATCTGCAGCAGTCCTGACACTGCTCCATTGAGATCACTCACTCCCCCTCTCTAACACACTCGTTCTGTTTCTCCCAGTGCTGCAGGCTGCCCTTTTGTACTGGGCTTCTGACTGCATTGGCACCTTTTTCTGCCCACAAAGAAATCTGCAGCTGTCCCGACAGAGTTCCGTTGAGGTCGCTCACTCCCCCTCTCTCACTCGCTCATTCTGTTTCTCCTGGTGCTGCAGGCTGCCCTTTTGTACTGGGCTCCTGCCTCTGCTGGCGCCTTTTTCTGCCCACAAAGAAATCTGCAGCAGTCCCGACAGAGCTCTGTTGAGCTCGCTCACTCCCCCTCTGTCACTCACTCATTCCGTTTCTCCTGGCGCTGCAGGATGACCTTTTGTACTGGGCTCCTGCCTGCATTGACGCCTTTTTCTGCCCACAAAGAAATCTGCAGCAGTCATGATACACCTCCACTTAGCTTGCTCACGTCCCCTCTCTTACTTGCTCATTCTGTTTCTCCCGCCACTGCAGGCTGCCCTTTTACACTGTGCCCCTGCCTGCATTGCTGCCTTTTTCTTCCCACAAAGAAATCCGCAGCAGTCCCAACAGAGCTCTGTTGAGTTCACTCACTCCCCCTCTGTCACTTGCTCATTCTGTTTCTCCCAGTGCTGCAGGCTGCCCTTTTGTACTAGGCTCCTGTCTGTGTTGGTGTCTTTTTCTGCCCACAAAGAAATCTGCAGCAATCCCGACAGAGCTCAGTTGAGCTTACTCACTCCCCCTTTCTCACTCGCTCGATTCTAATCTATCCGAAACACTAATTTCTGAAAGCAACTGTGCTATTCTGTGCTGGAAGTGCAAAAACACATTTTGGCCAGGATGTGAAAAAATGACAGTTGTACTGTTCATAAGCAGGTGCAGAAAAATGGCAACATTGAAAATCTGGGGTGAAAATATTGCAAATTTGCGAAGTTATGAGTCTGCATGGAAACTGCGCAATGCACGCTCATAACACACTCATTTTATCGATGTTCATCACAAAACTTTCAACATAGGCATTTTAGGACCTCTGCTCATGAACAGTGTCACTGTCACTGTCATTTTTTTAATGTGTCCTGAACACTGATTTCCCACAGCGACCGCGCTATTCTGCGCCGGAACTACGAAAACACATTTTGGCCAGGATGTGAAAAATGACAGCTGTACTGTTCATAAGGAAATGAATAAAAATGGCAATGTTGAAAATCTGGAGTGAAAAAATTGCAAATTGGTGAAGTTACAAGCATGTGTAGCAACTGCACAAAGCACGCTCATAAAACAGTCATTTTTTTGATTTTTCTCACCAAATTTGCAACATAGACTGTTTGAGAGCCCTCCTCATGAACACTGGCACTGTCATTTCATTAGTCAGTCCTGAAAGGTGATTCTGTGCACTGACTGCAAAATCACCTTTCGGGACCAATTAACACCATGATAGTGGCTGAATTCAAGAGGAGGGGGCCCAATAACCCTATGTTGAAAAATTGGTGCCAAAATTCACCAAATGCCTGAGATATGCATCAAAGTTGATAAAGCCCTATTTATGCCATTACACAGCTTAACGGCATTTCCTCAGTTCATGGTAGGCTTTGAAGAGGGCAGACGTGTTCCTGGTCCACCGAAAATCATCAAGCCAGGCTCCGGAGGTAAGTATGGATTGAGAGGGGGATGTAGGGAGGCAGAGTACGGGTTGTGGAAGGGGCAGGGAGACCGCAAGGGACTATTTTCTTTTTTTACAGGTTTAAAAAAAAACCATCGCTGGCCATTTTTTTGTTATAGGGGATTTGGCACGCTGGGGTGGGCTCCCAGCATGCCAACTGAGTGTTTTGGGGGGAGCAGCTGTAGCCAATGGGGGTTTGGGCACCCCCATCAGCACAAGGGGCACAAGGCCAGGTGGATTGGGCACCATCGCTTTCGCAAATATACTGTTTTTGGGGCATTATGCCAAGGGAGTGGGATCCCCATCAACAAATCAAACTGGGAGGGGACATAATGCCAATGAGGTGGGCTCCCCATTGTCAGCGTGAACTGGGATGGGGACTCAAGCCAGAGGATTGTGGCCCCGTTGACAAACAAACACTTTTGTTGGGGGGCACATGCTGCTGAGGGATTTGGCACCCCTCAGCAGTGGGGCTGAATAATATGTGTGTGAACATGGCGGCAAGCCACCGCCATGTTCGCAAACAATATTACAATACCATCTTCCACTTTTGGCAATGGTGGTTGTCTGTGCAGCAAATGTCTGATGCTGCAATGACGAGGTGGCCCCTGATTGCAATGGCTGAAATGTTTCAAGGTTGTGGCATGCTGGCTGAACTAGTGTCAGCAGCAGCATGCCACCCCATTGGGGAAAGCGGGCCAAGCCTCAAAAGGCAGTGGGGGCATTGATCACAACAGTGCCGTGCCTCCACAACCTGCTTCTGCTGCAAGCTGCTGCAATATGTTTCTTGTGCATGCGTGCAATCAACATAAAAAACAACCAATAAAAATACAAATTCCCATAGGCATAGGATAGCACTGGAACTTCAGCAAGCAGTAACCACCTCAATATTTGGACTCAAGGGACACACTATATATATATATTAAGAAAAGGTCTTAATGAGTAATACAAAAATTACACACATTTCCCCTGAACATTTAGGGTCAATATAAAAAAACCCATAAAAAAAATGCAAATTACTATAGGAGGGCTGGGGGGGGGGCATACTGGGATGCATAGGGAGAGGCATCACCAGTAGAAAATAGGAAGTATTTGACCCTCTGTACAGACAGTTGGTAAGACCACATCTGGAGTACAGTGTACAGTTCTGGAGACCCAGTCTCCGTAAACACATAGACAGGGTGGAGGCTGTCCAGAGGAGGCAACCAAAATGGTGCAGGGTCTGCACCAGAAAACATATGAAGAAAGACTAAAGGAGCTTAAGATGTATAGCCTTGAGGAAAGGAGGGAGGGGGACATGATAAAAACTTTCAAATACCTCAAGGGAATCAACAAAGTCCAAGAGGGTAGCATCTTTCAGACAAAGAGATGTGCAAGAACAAAGGGGCACAATTTGAAGATAATGGGGAGGTGGCTCAGAGGTAATGTGAGGAAGTATTTCTTCACAGAGAGGGTTGTAGATGCATAGAACAGCCTTCCTGAGGAGGTCATAGAGTCAAAAACAGTGGGGGAATTCAAGAATGCATGGGACAGACATAAGGCAATTCTATTGGGGGGGTAGGAGGAAGTAGGCTGTTGGTTAACTAGGATCTGCAGCTTATCCATTAGATAGAGAAATGGGCAGACTAGGTGGGCCAAGTGGTCCTTATCTGCCATCAGATTCTATGTTTCTATGTTAACAAACCATACAAAGAAAATAAATTGTTGTTTCAACAGAAATGGAAATGCTGTGCTCAAAGAACCCTGCACTTCCACAGCAACATACATGTATGCATCTATGGCGGTATAGTATCACAGGTCCCTCTGGTCCCTGTGCTTTCACAGGCAAATGAGGATATGATTATACTGTCTCAAAAAGTAAGGAAATTAAGAACGTAAGAACTTACTGGCTGACGGAGACTGTGTGGTCCATCTAGTCTGCCTTAGATGCCCCCCCCATATCTACTGATGTTGCTGAGGTGACTACACTGACTATCCCAAGCCCATTTAACTTCCCCTACTGTCTTTGCAGCTATCACATCATGTGGCAAGCTATTCCAAGGATCCATGACCCGCTCTGTGAAAAAGTACTTCCTAACATGGTTCTGAACTTATCGCCTACCAGTCACAATTTGTGCCCCCTTTTAAGCACAGTCCTATCTCCTTAAAATGGTTTCTGGTTTGTACTGTGTATATCCCTTTAACAAATTTAAATGTTTCTATCGTGTCCTCCCTGTTTCTTCTCTGCTCTAGGGAGAATAGTTTCAGCTGGGTGATCCTAGCTTCATAGGGTTCATTGTGCAAATTCTGCACCCTCTTGGTTTCTCTCCTCTGCACGGATTCCAGACGGTCTATATCCTTTTTCAGATGAGGCCTCCAGAACTTCTCGCAGTACTCTAAGTGTGGCCTCATCAAGGACCTATAGAGTGGGATGATTACCTCACGCTTTCCACTAGTCATACCCCTACCTATGCATCCAAGGATGTTGCTTGCCAAAAATTTAGTGCTGCTTTTTCACATTGCTTTCCTACCTTTAAATTGTCTGACATCATAACACCTAGATTCCGTTCCAGCTCTGTCTCTTCCAAATGCTGCCCATCTTGGACATATATATTTTCAGGGTTCCTCTTACACAAGTGCATTACCTTACACTTTTTGGCATTGAATATCAACTGCCTGTTCCAGGACCATTCCTCCAGCTTTCTGAGATCTGACTCTGTACCCGAGACTCCTTTCTGTGTTTCCACCATGCTGCAGAGCTTTGTATCATCTGTGAACAGGCAGACCTTCCCTTTCAGTCCATCAGCAATGTCACTGATGAATATGTTGAAGAGGATCGGGCCAAGCACTGATCCCTGTGGAATGCTACTGGCAACTCTCCCTTCCTGTGACAAGGTGGCATTACAATAACTCTGTGTCCTGTCCTGTAGCCAGCTTTTGATCCAGTCAACTACTTTCTGACTGATGCCTGCTTTCTCCAATTTAATTGCTAGCCTTCTCTGTGGCAAGGCAAGGCAAATTTTATTTATATGGCGCCTAATCCCAGAGGCTCTGGGTGCCTTACAGAGAAATACAATGAAAGAAGCAATAAAACAGTTAAAATAAGATTACATAAATACAATTATAAATAAAATATAAACCAGATTAAAAAGCTTTCAGGATGCCATAACCTCAGGGACTGAACAAAAACAAAATAGAATTCAGTAGTCACTAAATGCCAGGCTAAAGAGGTGGGCCTTCAGCCTCCACTTAAAAACACCTCTAATGAGGAGGCCTCTCAAATTGCAGATGGGAGTGAGTTCCACAGGGTCACCCCAGAAATGTTGAAAGCATGATCTCCCGAGGTTCTGAGCCGAGCCCTGGGAACTTCCAGTAGGCCTCTCGAGGAGGAGCGGAGGAGTGAGCAGAGGTTAACGGTGTCAGGAGCTCTGACAGCTAGCCAGGGCCCAGTCCTTAAAGGGCCTTAAAGATAAGGAAACCCACCTTGAAAAGAACCCTCCACCTGACCATCAGCCAGTGGAGGGCATGCAGAACTGGAGTTACATGACTGGACCTTGAAAGACCCGTCAGCAACTGGGATGTTGCATTCTGCACCAGTTGTAGTTGGTGGAGGGCCCTCCTGTGACCCCAGAGTACAGAGTGTTGAAGTAGTCAAGCCTGGTGGAAACAAAGGCTTGCACTAGCATTGGGAGGTCCTCAGGTGGAACGAGGGCCTTATTCAGGGTGATGTTCCACATATGATAAAAAACACTGCTGACTACAGATGACACCTGATCTTCAAAAGTCAATCTGTTATCAAGGATCATGCCCAGATTTTGCACCCTCAGGGAAGACACCAATGAGGTCAAACCTAGTACAAGACCAGAGTCATCCTCAGAGGCAACCCAACGCAACTGCGACCAGGCTCGATCACCAGCACTTTCATCTTAGCCAGATTGAGTTTCAGCAAGCTGGAAGCCATCAGAGTTTCAGCAAGCTGGAAGCCATCCAGTCATTGATCTAAGCCAGACAGTTGTTAAGCACATCAACAGCTCCAGATGTTTGAGGAGCAAATTACAAATACAGTTTGGTGTGATCTGCATATCAGTGAAATGTCACACTGTATTGTTGAATGATCTCACCCAGGGGCAGCATATACACTGTGAATAACCTTGGTGACTGGGGCATACCCTGTAGTACTCCACAAGACAGAGGCATTGGGGAGGAGGAGAAATTCCCCATAACCTCCCATTGCACCCTATCCAAGAGATAGGGCTCAAACCACCTATGACATTACCAGTGAGTTCCCAGAACTCCCAGAGCTAATCCAATAGCATGACATGATCCACGGTGTCAAAGGCAGATGAGAGATTGAGGAGTACAAGAACTGACCTGTTTCCTCTATCTCTAGTCCTGAGCAGATCATTATGCACCCTCACTAGAGCTGTTTCAGTGCCATGTCTAGCCCAAAAACCTCACTGAAATTACTCATAAATGTCCGAGGACTCCAGGCGGTCCTCAAGCTCTTGTGCCACTAACTTCTCAAGAACCTAACTCAAGAAAGGCAGGTTGGAGATAAGATTGTAATTAGCCAGGATGTCAGGGTTAAGGGGAGGTTTCTTAAGGAGGGGCCTCACCAGTGCATCTTTAAGAGCAGCTTGGAAAACCCCCTCTGCCATTAAGCACCTGGCAATCCTGGCAAACATCGGGCTAACAGCCTCAACACATTCCATTAAGAAACGTGTTGGGGCTAGGACCAGTTCACAGAAAGTGTGCTTCAGCTCTAAGATCACCTTAGTCACTTTGGACACCTCCACTTGCCTAAACTCTTCCCATAACTGACCATCTCCACAGGGGAAGGACTTTCAGGGGGGCCCCAAATGTGAACTCCATTATGTAATGATCAGACCAAATGACCTGATCAATCTTGAGGTTATCATCCTCAAGACCCAACTGGAACACCAGATCGAGTGTGTGGCCAAGCTGGTGGGTAGCAAAAGCAGCTGCTTGTGGAACTGTATCAAAGGCTTTGCTAAAGTCCAGGTATGCTATGTCCACAGCTTCACCCTGGTTCACCAATCTCGTAAGCCAGTCGAACAACTCTATCATATTTGTTTGGTACAAGCATCCTACTGTGAAGCCATGCTGCCTCAGGTCAAGTCTTCCACTTACTTTCAGGTACTCCACCACCCTTTCTTTAAGCAATGACTCCATTATTTTACCTGCCACTGAGGTCAGGCTGACAGGGCAAGTTTCCTGCTGTCTCCCTGCTTCCACTCTTATGCAGTGGCACAACTGTGACCCTTCTCCAGTCCTGAGGCACTATGCCATAGTCCAGTGAATTTTTTAAATAGTTAGGCTAGTGGGGCAGCATGTTCCTCTCAAAGTTCCTTCAGAACTCTAAGGTGTATTCCATCCGGACTCATTGCCTTGTCCACCTTTAATTTAGAGAGCTCTTCAAGGACCCTTTCTTTTGTAAAGGGCTGGTGTCTACTCCACTGGTGTGGTAATGTGTCTGGGTAGCTCTGCTCCATTACCAAGGAGTGAAGCCTGAGCAGAAAGATTTGCTGAGAACATCAGCCTTGTCCTCGTCATTCTCCACCAGCTGTCCCTCCTTAGTTGCTATCTGTGTTATTCCTCCCTTACTCTTTGTTTTTTCCCTTATATCTAAAAATATATTTTGACCCCCCCCCTTCACTTCCTGCACTATTTTTTTCCTCTGTCTGGGCCTTTACCACTCGAATTGCTTTCCCGGCTTCCCTGAGTTTAACCCTGTAGTCTTCTCTTTCATTCTCTGATTTAGTCTCCTTGTACTGTCTAAAAGCTATTTTCTTCTCTCTAATTATAGTCAACACCTCTTTGGAAAACTAGAGTGGATTCTTTGACTTTTTGGACTTGCTGATTTGTTTTGTGCATTGTGCCATGACTGTACAGTAGTTATAACATTTTTCTGTTTTATCCAGGTATCTTCCACGTTCTCTGTGGTGTTGGTTACCAGCAGTGATTTAATACTTTACTTCATTTTTTTGGAAATTTGCTTTTCTGAAATCGAGCACCCTAAGTTTGGTTGCTGGTTCCCAGATTGATCCCCACTTGAACATTTGACACCCTTGTACTGTTTGTGAGTACCAGGTGCAGGATAGCCAATTCTCTAGTGGGTGAATCTACCAATTGATATAGTCCCACCCCTGGAGGGCAATGAGGAATTCTTTACTCATCTCTGTGGAGGCAGTAAAGATGGACCATTCTACATCAGGTAGATTGTAGTCCCCAAAAAGCAATAACTCACCCTTGATGGCCATCATAAGTATGTCTTCCAGTAGGTCTTTATCCTTCTCGATCTCCTGGGTTGGGGGTCTGTAGATAACTCTTACCCTGATAGGGTCTTTGTTTCCAGCTCCTAGAGTGATCAACAGGGCCTCTGCTTCACTGTGCACTCCCTGGATTTCAGTTGCATTGATTCCATCCCTGATATACATAGCCACCCCCCTCCCTTCTTTCCATTGTGGTCTCTCCTGAAGAGATTGTATCCAGAAATAGCAACATCCCAGGTGTGGCTCTCAGTGAACCAAGTCTCACTGATTGCAACCCAATCTAGGCTGGATTCAGCTAAAAATGGCCGCGAGATCTGGGATTTTGTTTGGAAGACTGCAAGCATTAATGCACATTGTGTTCCATCCCTAGTTTATTCTGCTTGCTGCATGATCCCCCTGTTTATGTTTTGTTACATTAATGTACTTTAAGTTTCTAATACATTTGGAACATCTTTGTGGAATTTTGCGACTTATGTCACCTGTGATGCTTGTGATGTAGTTTTCTGGTGCTGATTAAGTATCTGATGATGGGAGAGGGGCATCCACTAGCCCCATCAGTCATGAGGGGTTCTGGTGCCCCTTCCCCTCCTACTAGTTTAAACAGCTGATGAAGACATTGAACTTTTGATCAAGGGCTTGTGTCTCCTCCTTTGTGAGGAGCAGGCCATCAAATCTAAAGAACTCCCTTTCCCAGAAGTTCTGCCAGTTCCCGACATAGCCATGTCCTTTGTCCTGACACCAGTTTTTATGCAGACACAGGAGAAGTCAAACTGTAATGTTTTTTCCTGCTGCTTCCTGTAGGGCAGAGTGGGGTGTTAGGTTTACAATCCTAACACCACATTTCCCTACTTTTATCAGTTTAACCTTAGCTAGTGTATTAACTAAGTTTTTTACAATGAACATTATCTATCTATCTATCTATCTATCTATCTGTCATAACTGGTGACCCCTGATATCAACTCACTTGTTGAAGTTTTCAAAGGCTATATCAGCTCTCTGTGATGTCACACCGAGTTGATATGGCATCACACCGAGTTGATACGGCATCACACCGAGTTGATATGTAGTCAAGGAGATGTTCATTCATGGCAGTGTTACTTATTTTCAGTGCCTTACTCAGAAAAAGTCTCATGTGGTGCAGTATGTAGCAAAGAGTTGAGCAAACATATTCATTTTCTTAAACAAGTGCTGTAGTTTGTTTTTTTGTCTGCAAAAAAATAAAGCCGTACTTCTTGGCTCACGCATTGTGCATTTTGGACATTTCAGATGGACTGCATGTGAGGTGATTTTTATAAAAACAATAAATGTTAAGCACTACAGGGAAATTTTAGGGGTATTTATGCATTTTACATTACCAAAGCTAGCTCCCCACACCTTTGTTTGTACTCTCTCAAATTCAGCTGAAAGGCTGACAGTGTCCCTTACGCATGCATTCATTTCCTTTTAAACAAAATAAAAAATGCACCAGTTATTATAAAAATAAATCATATGCAGCTGTGTGATGTGAAGCTTTTTTAACACACCCTCGGTGTGTGATAACATATAACCCTCTTGAGCTTCGCAATCGAGGTTTATATATCACACACATTGAGCGTGTAAAAAAACTGCGTATCATACACCTACATATGCACTATTCTTTCTATCTATCTATCTATCTATCTATCTGTCTATCTGTCAGTCTAGATACATCTATATATATAAATCATCTTCATTGCCCTTATTTGGACTGTTTCCAGCAAGTTGATATCCTTTTTTAAGATTAGGGCACCTCTATTGCACACTGTACTCTAGGTCTACTCTCAATAGAGACCTGTACAGCTGCAGAATGACCTCCTCTTTCCTGCTAATAATTCCCCTGGCTATGCAGCTCAACATCTGATTTGCTTTGGTCTCGGCTTTCCTGCAGTGTGTCACATTTTTCAGATCACTCCTGATAATTGCAGCCAGGTCCTTTCCTTCCTCTGACCTGGTTACCTTCACACCACAAAAAAAATAGTATCTGGCCCATAGGTTCTTTGTCCTCAAGATCATAACATTACACTTTTTAGCATTGGACCCCAATTTCCAGATGCCAGACCACTTCTCTAGCCTACCCAGGTCTTCCCTGCACTCCTCTCTCACCTCCTCTGTGTCCACCCTCCCACACAGCTTTGTGTCATCTGTGAACAGACAGATCCCACCCGCAATGTAACTTATGAATATGTCAAATGACACTGAACTAAGCACAGAGCCCTGTGGGACCCCACTAATCACAGACCTAGCTTCTGAAAATTCCACACACACCCCAGTTACCACCTTCTGGTTTCTGTCCTGCAGCCAACTTCTGATCCATCCAACAAGCTTAACCTGCATCCCCAGGTCTTCTAGCTGTTTGACCAGACTCCTGGGGGATACAAAGTTGAAGGCCTTGCTGAAGGCCAGATACAGGACATCAACCACTTGCCCTTGTCCACTGTCCTGGTGACCTAGTCAAAGAAGTCAATTAGGTTAGTCTGGCAAGACCTCACTGACATAAACCTATGCTGCCTCCCATCCTGGAGCCCATTATTCTTCAGAAAGCTCAACAATGTCTTTTTCAGGATGATCTCCATCAGCTTGCCTACTTTTGAGGACAGGCTGAGTGGCCTGTAGTTCCTTGGTTCATCCTTCAGTCCACTTTTATTGAGAGGCACTACATGTGCAGTTCTTCAGTCCTGGGGCACAATCCCTGACTCCAGATAGGTGTTAAATAGTTCTGCTAGAGGATCCACCAGAGCCTCCAACAACTTCTCTTAAAACCATTAGGTGCATGCCATCTGGCCCTGGGGATTTTTCCACCTTTGATATCCTTAGGCCCTCAAGTATCCCATCATCTTGAATGAGAACATCCATGACGCCCCCTGGTCCCCAACCCCTGTTCTTTTTTGGCACTGGTCAGTCCTTCTTTCTAGGGAAGTCTGAACAAAAGTACTTAACTACCTCTGCTTTCTCTTCACTACCAAACCACCCTCCTTTTTTATCTCATTCTGTATGTTCCTCATCTCACTGATATGCCGGAAAAATTCCTTCTCTCCTGTTTTAACCCCTCTGCTCTCCCCTCTGCTCTCTTCATTTCCCTCGTAGTCTTTGCCACCCTAACCGCTCTGCTCATCTCCATTGATTTAGCAGAGTAATCAACCCTATCCTCTTCCTTCTGAGTATGTTTTGTGCATCCAAAAGGCTGACCTCTTGTCACTTATAGCATTTGCCACCTCCTTGCTGAACCAGCTGGGCTTTTTCACCATAGTTTCTTACCTTTGATTTTGGCACACTCACTAGTGGCCTCCATCAGTCCCTCCTCTATTGATGCCCATTTGTGTTCCACATCCAGCTCCCTTTTGATCATAGCAAGGTGTTCTAGTAGAATTTCTCCTATATTAACAAAATCTATCATCTCAAAGGCCAAAACTCTTGTCCTGGTCCTGATCATCAACCATCACTCTGCCCATGTTCAGGTGGAACCACACAATATGGTGGTCACTACCTGCAAGAGGTGCTTCCACTTTCACATCCTGAACGTGCTCACAGTTGGACAGCTCCAGGTGTAGTACAGCCCTTTCCCTTGTGGGTTCCATGGCACCCCAGTCAAGAAACCTACCTGAAATGCATACAAAAGTATTGCTCTCTAGTACAGGATGTAGCCAGAATTTTCCAGTCCACCCCAGTAGACCAAAAGTCCCCATCATTACTACCTTCCCCTTACTGTCCATTTCCCTGATTTGAAACCCTAGTACCCTGTCCTCTTCCTGGGAAGATTTATTTATATATATTTATTGACTGATTGATTGATTTATGTATTTATTTATGTATTTATTTATCTATTTATTTATTTATTTATTGTCAAGGAAAGTACCTCTGAGTCAAAGGCTCTTTTACAAATGTTCCATGTCATAGCAATCACATATGTACAAATTCAAATACAGAGGTTACATATACACAATCATCACATTTTCAGTTTACAGTAAAGCAATGTTACAACCAGTAAACGTATTAAATGAGGAGTATACAATACTGAGCAGAAAATCTAGAACAGATTCAGTTGGTAAAGTTATGCACTTTTGCAGATACAGACAGTTGCTTTGGGGTCAGGGTATCATACAGTAGTATAACCAGGACAAAGTCACTTGGCCCAGTTAAGAAATAAGGCTGTTAGCAATGTAGGATGTTTCAGGAAACACGGTGAGCATCAGAACTAAAATTAGATAAGCTATGAAAACACTTATCTAGGTTTCCAGAACATGTTAAAACACCAGTTCTATTGTCTAAAGTGCTAATAAGAATAGACAGCAGGAAAGCCCATGTTACCACGGTGAGAAGTGACAAGACAGAGACCCTGAAGCCTATAGGGGGAGTGACTTACCAGGGTGGAAAGGGAGGTGAACAAAAGTAAAAATGAGAGACTTAACAAGAGAAAATTGAAGGAGATGGGGAGGGTTCAGGGAAATGAGAACATGGAGAGAGGGAAAGAGAGGGGCAGAGAGGGTAGAGGGAGGGGGCAAAGGAATGATTATGGGCAGAGAGGGGGTGGGAGGATAACAGAGCATGGGGAAAGCCAGGGACAGAGAGGGGGTGGGGGTGAGATGAAGGGGGAAACAAAGTAAAGGGAACAGGGACGAGGTACTTAGGGGAGGGAGAGGAGAAGGGATAAGGGAAATAGGAGTGTCACTGGGAAGCACAACAGCTGGGGTGGAGGGGAGAAAGGGGTACATGAGAGGGAAAGGAGGAGGAGGAGGAGAGCCTGGGGGTAGAACAGAAAGTAGGGAGGGGAGAGGAGCAAGATTAGAGGGCAAGTAGGAATGTAGAAGACTGATGAGAGGAGAGTAGATGGGAAGGGGATCAGGTCCCATAGTCACAGTTGCTGTTGGATGCTGGGGCCGTACCTAGTTTAGATTTTAAAGGTCCTAGCTTTACTTCTTTTGTAATGCCTATGTCAAGTGCTTTGAGCCATAGCGGCACCCGGTACCCATAGGACTGTTGACCTTGCGTGGTTTGGCGGAAGGGGACACTTAGGGTGGAACTGTTTATCCCCCCGATGCATCTTGTGGTGTTAGGCCAGTTAAGGAGGCTTTGCAGTCCTGGAGTGGTAAGTTCAAGAGTAGATTTCTTGTCGAGAAGGCAAACATGATACTGAATGCGGCATTCAAGATTAAGCCACTCCATCTGAGAGTATAGCTCACATTGGTGGGTGAGGCAGGGTATGCCTAGGACTAGACAACATGCTTTAAGTGCTGTTTTTATATATTTTAGTGAGGATTGGGAGGTAGCCCCATAGACTACTAGACCATAGTCGAGCATTGAGCTGTTTACTGCAATTTTTAGTGCTTCAGCAGTAAGACATTGACAATGTCTGTACAGTAGCCCCAGTTTTGCATTGCATGACTTTGCAACTGAGTCAATATGTTGGCAGAATGATAGAGTGATGTCTAGTGTCACTCCCAGGTCTTTAAACGTTTGGACCATTTCAAGGGGAGAGTTCTGACTATTAAGAATGTGAAGTTGGTGAGTACGGTGTTTGTTACGTGATGATGTGAATAACATGGTTTTGTTTTTTTTGTAATTAAGGAGTAATTTGGATTGAAGGAACCAATGCTCTACAGAATAGAAATTAGCCTGCATTTGCTTTTCAAGTATAGTGGGATCAGCATTGCACTTCTTTTCATTGAATCTAAGTTGCCATATGTCTGACCATTCCTCCAACCTTGCCAAGTCCCTCCTCATACTTTCTACCCCCCTTGTGTATCAACTCTGTTACAGATCTTTGTGTCATCTGCAAAGAGGCATACCTTTCCTTCCAGACCCTCTGCAATGTCACCTATAAAGACGTTAAAGAGGACTGGACCCAGTACTGAGCCCTGAGGTACTCCACTAGTAACCCCCCTTTCTTCAGAATGTGTTCCATTCACTATTACCGTCTGTGTCCTGTTGTGCAGCCAGTTTGCTACCCAGGCTACCACCCTGGGACCCACTCCCAGGCTGGCTAACTTGATTATTAATCTTTTGTGTGGGACTGTGTCAAATCAATCAATCACTTTATTTAACCAGGCGTACACACCATTGAGCAAGCTCATTTTCAAGGTGGTCCTGGGTGTTAATACAATACAGTACACTTCATAAGATTACAATTATGGTGGACAACGGTGCAAAAAAAAAAAAAAGATTGTGAAGGTGCCAGTCAATATGGGCCTATACATACCAGTCAACATTAACATGCAAAGGTACATAATGATAAGCTTTACTGAAATGAGAAGAGACAACAATCCCATATAGTCTCCGCTAAGTAAGAGCTCATACCTAAATGATAAAAAATAAGGAGATATTAAGGAATAGGGTAGAAATTGTGGTGAAAGAGTAGGCAGCCAAAAGGGAGGCCAGAATAGGTAAAAGGCAGAGAATAGGAAGGGCCATCTTGGATTAAGGGAACTAGGCTTGTAGGTCTTAGGTTTCTGTTGTTAGGAATGTGGGGTGGATGAGATACTTAGGCGTAGGATTTGAGAGTGGCACCCGGCGTCTGAAACAGTTGCATGATTCCTTCAGATAATCCATTAATAGAGCTTTGAATATGAAAATGCTTGTAAGTGAGGATAATTTTAATGAGTCTTGCATAGTGTTCCAAAGTGATGAAAGTGAGAAGTTGATTGCTGCTGAGCTAAGGGTAGTTTTCACTCTAGGAATCTGGAAGCAGATTAAGGAGAAGCGTTTCAGGCAGTAGGAACCTTTAGCCCGTTTGAAGATGGTCGAGATGTATGCAGGGAGGTTATCAGACAATGCTCTAAAAAAACAGAGGAGAGAATTCCTTTTTCTTCTAGTTGAGAGTGAGGTCCATCCCGACACCTGGTATAGATGACAGTGATGTGTACTATGGGGTAGATTTAAGATAAATCTTAAAGCCCAGTGGTAAAGGGTGTCCAGTTTGTTTAGCATCGTTGATGGGCAATGACTGTAAAGGAAGTCAGCGTAGTCCAGTATAGGTAGGAATGTAGTTTGTACTAGTCTCATTCTGGCTTCTAACGTAGTAGGTGTTTAATGCGATAGAATAAACCTAATCGCTGTCTTAGTTTCTTCGAGGTTTCATTTAAGTGGCAAAGAAAGTTGAGCTTGTTATCCAGCCAGAACCCTAGGTATTTAAAGGTATCAACTACTTCAAGGGGTTCATCTAAGAGTGTTTGGATCGGTGTGATATGTGGACATCTGGAAGTAGACATTGGTGAGAGAATCATTGCTTTAGTCTTTTTGGTGTTGAGGAGGAGCTTATGAGTGAGAAGGTTGTATTGGAGGGTGACGAAGTCCTTCTGTAAGTACTCATGGGCCAGATCCAAGGATGAATTTGTGGTATAGAGTACAAAAAAAATGTTGTAGGTGCCGTATTGGTCCTTTTAAGAACAGATCCAGAAACAAATGATTTGATACCTTTTATTGGACCAACATGGATGTTACAGAAAAGAACAAAGTGCTCTAGCTTTGGAACCAACCAGGTCCTTCTTCAGAAGCTTTGTGGCAGTTTTTTCAAATATCCCATACTATTAACACCAGATTATACTGAAACAAGCATTTGTCAATGCCGAATGTTGCTTGCTTCTATGTGCTGTTTAGGTATTTGGAAGTCATTGAAGTGTAAATATTTAAAATCTGCGAACTTACGAGCATGCGTAGGAACTGCGCAATGCACGCTCATAAAATAGTCATTTTTAGGATTTTTTTCACCAAATTTTCAACATAGCCATTTTAAGACCTCTGGTCATGAACAGTGTCACTGTGATTTTGTTAATGTGTCCCATACATTGAGTTTGCACACCGACTGCGCCATTGTGCGCTACATGGGCGGAAACACATTTTGGGCAGGATGTGAAAAATGACAGCTGTACTGCTCATAAGGAGGTGTGGTAAAATGGCAATGTTGAAATCTGGAGATGAAATATTAAATCATAAACCCTAGGCGTCAGTAGGAATGTAGTACAGTGCACACTTCGATAAAACAGTCATTTTAGAATTCTTTCACAAATTTTCAACATCACCATTTTACAATCTCTGCTCATGAACAGTGACACTGTGATTTTCTTAATGTGTCCCATACATTGATTTCGCACACCAACTGCGCCATTCTGCGCTACATGGGCGGAAACACATTTTGGGTGAGATGTGAAAAATGACAGCTGTACTACTCATAAGAAGGTGTGGTAAAATGGCAATGTTGAAAATCTGGAGTGAAAATATTGAAGTTTCACGAACTTACGAGCCTGCGTAGGAACTGCGCAATGCACGCTCGTAAAACAGTCATTTTTTTGAATTTTGGCACCAAATTTTCAACATGGGGGTTTTGGGCCCCCTTCTCATGAATGGTGTCACTGTCATGGCAGTATTCAGGCCCAAAGGGTTATTTCGAAGTCACTGCGCGAAATCACCCTTCGGGCCCGAATAACGCCATGACAGTGGCATCATTCATGATAGGGTCCAAAAACCATGTTAGTTTAGTCAAAAATCAAAATAGGCTGAGATATGCAATAAAGTTGAAACCCCTATCTGGCCCATTATACAAGCTTACCAGCATTTCCTCAGTTCGCGGTCGGCTTTGAAGAGTGCAGGCGTGTTCCCCAGTCCACGAAGATCGCCAGCTGGAGTCAGAGGTAAGTGTGGAGTGGGGGTATTAGGAGAGCTGGGTGCGCAGTGGGTGGAGTGCGGTTTGTGGGAGGGGTCGAGATACCCATGGGACCGTTTGTCTTACAGGTAAAAAAAAAAAAAAAGCGTCTTGGGACCATTTGCCCACGCTGAGGTGGGCTCCCAGCATGGCACAAGGACATTGGGGGGCCGTTCAGTCGATGGGGGATTGGGCACTCCCGTTGGCAAAAGGACTGATTGCCACGCTGAGGTGGGCTCCCAGCGTGGCACCAACTACTGAGGGGAGGCGATGCAGCTCAGCTGACGGGGATTGGGCACCCCGTCGGCTATACAGTGCGTTCAGGGGCGCGCACGCCTGCGGGTGGGGGGGAGCTGCGCATGAGCAGCTTCTTATCGCTGCTCACTCAAGCGTAGCTCCCCCTTTCAACTGTATGCCACTGCATTTTGGAGCATGTCATAGACAGCTCCAAAATGCATTGGCTTACAGGGGCCGTGCCTGCCAGCACACTGCCTGAATTAGAGGAGGAGGTGATAAACCTCCAAAATCTCCGATGATGGCACTATGTTTCTTGCACATGCGTGCAAGCAACATAAAAACAGAAATAATTCTCATTAGTTTAACATATACATTTAAAACATAACAGAAGATTATGTCAGAGAAACTAATTAACACCAGTATGCCTTTAACTGAGGAGCCTCAGAAGGGCAAAGGTTATCAAGAATTCTCTACAGTCAGAGAGTTCTTGTCACATAAATTTTAAAATGTCTCAGTATGCCAAGAATGCATTCTAGTGATAAAAAACCTTGGAGTGGCATTCTCTCTAATACATGTAAGATGAGCTTACAACTTACTTTCCAATTGTCCTGGTATATTAAAGAACAGATAATGAGAGACAAAATCCTGAAATTAGATATAACTGCAAGCTGAAAACAAGCCTCAAATTAACCTACACATGTATACATGATGCATGAAAGTATCACTTGTAAGTGTAAGTGCCAAATAAAAAAATACTTGTCAAGGACCCCCAAGAAAACGAGACCATGAGCCTGATAAGTGCAGATTTCAACACAGAGTCCGTGTATAACAAAAATGCACAGAATCAGTCTAAGGAATCTAAATGAAAACCAAAGGATTACACCTTTTATGAACCCCAAGTAAATGAGATATGCATCTTAATATGAGCAGTTAAAAATGTGACAGTGTGTAATCCAACCACTGACAACTAATAGAAGGAAATAAATGTACACTATATGTGAAAACTAAGTGTCCTAGCCAACAACAATTGCCCATGCCATGCTCCCCACACATATGTGTGTACATACATCACACCACACCCCCCCACACACACACACCTGCACACCCCACACAACCACAACACACAACAAATATAACAAACACAATCCACACACACCACATCACACCACGCACAACAAACAAAACACACACACACACACCATACCCACAACACACAAAAACACAACACACACCAAACACACACCAAACACACATAAAACACACACATGCATACATACATCAGTATACACACATACACACACTCAGACGCACTCACCACAGTGTTAAGGTGAGAAGTCAACATGTAGATAACCATAAACTTACAAAATCAAAGGCCTACTGAAGAACTAAAGTGTTTATGTCCATCTTTTAAAGTAAAGGTCTGTGTAAGTTTAAGTGGAATAATGTGTCATATAACCAATATCAATGTTCAATCCATCCGCCACCATGTTGAGAAGTAAAATAAGTCTAATTTCAGAAGCCCGTCTCTGTTGTGTACTGTTGAAATGTCCTTTTAAGACCATCACAGACATATCTGAGATTGAGTGGTCATCCTGGGAGAAGTGCTGGGCTACTGGTTTCTGAATCATCTTGTGATTAATAGAATGTCTGTGTGAATTCATTCTAGTGCGGAGTTGTTGGCTTGTCTCCCCCACATAACCTGTGTGAGGACATTTCTTGCATTGGATAAAATAGACCACATTACTTGATGTACATGTATAATTCCCCCGTATCCTGAATAGTCTGTTTTGTGATGTAACCACACAGTCTGAAGTGGAAATGAGGTTACATGTCTTACATGTCGTTGATGACAGGGTTGTGTACCATATGATGTCATGGTATTCTGTTCCGGTTCAAGTTGACTCCTAATAATCAGGTTGGCTAAATTAGGTGGTTGTTTAAAAGATAGTAGTGGTAGTTCTTGAAAAATACAGTTAAGGGTTTCATCCTCACTAATTATTGGATGGAGATCCTTAATAATCTTACGTAGGAGTTCAAGGTCAGGATGGTATGTGACTACTAAGGGTATTCTGTTGGTAGTCATCCATTCCTTATATTGCAGTAGCTGTTCTCTTGGGACCTGTGTTGCACATTCCACTGCTCTGTCAATTTCTCTGGATGAGTGTCCCTGCTCAATAAAGGTGTTTTTCAACATCACCAGATGTGTGTCTCTGTCTTCCTCATTTGAACAGAGGCGGTGATACCGAAGTGCTTGACTATAGATGACAGATTTCTTTGTGTGGCTCGGGTGATTACTTTTCTTGTGTAAGTATCTCTGTCTGTCTGTTGGTTTCCTGTAAAGAAAGGTATGTAGGGTTCCATCCTTAATAGTGACAGTGGTATCCAGAAAATGTACACTTGTGGCAGAATATTATAGGGAAAGCTTTATAGTTGGGTGGAGGTTATTAAGTTCCCGATGCAAATCTTTAAGTGTGTCAGTGCCCTCTGTCCAAATTATAAACAAATCATCAATGTAACGGAAATAAGCGAGTGGTTTATGTGTACAGTGCCTTAGAAAATCCTCCTCCAAATTCGCCATAAAAAGATTAGCATACTGTGGAGCCATCCTGGTTCCCATTGCTGTTCCCATAGTTTGAACATAATGTTTACCACTAAAGCTGAAGTTATGTGTCAGAATGAATTCAGTGAGTTTACCCAACTCAGAGTCAAAGTTGGGGTCAATTCTTTGTCATGCAGGTATCTGAGGCAGGCTGAAATGCCATCTGTGTGTGGAATATTAGTGTAGAGGGAGGTTACATCCATCGTGGCTGAAAGGGTATCAGGTGGTAAGTCCTTAAAACCAGAAAGTTTATGCAGGAAGTGAGTAGTGTCCTTGATGTAACTATCCCTTTGTATAACCAGTGGTTTGAAAATAGCTTCTACAAACCCTGATATCCCCTCTGTCAGGGTGCCATTACCAGAGACTATGGGTCTACCAGGATTACCAGGCTTATGTATTTTAGGAAGCATGTAGAATGTCCCTGGCTTAGGTTCACTGGGGATGAGGGCCTTTAGTTTGGCTTGGACATGCTCTGGAAATGTTTCAATTAACTCCTGTAGTTCTCTTTTATATTCTGCAGTTGGGTCACTTCCCAGTACTTTGTAGTAAGTAAGGTCACTTAGCTGCCTATTGGCTTCCGTAATGTAATCTTCCCGATTCAATATCACCACTGCCAAGCCTTTATCAGCTTTTTTTATGACAATGTTATGGTTTGATTTTAGTGTTTGTATAGCCCTCCATTCCAATGGAGAGAGGTTGTAGTGGGCCTGTTTCTGCCTATTAAGAATCTCACCAGTAACTCTCTGGCGAAAGCAATTAATGTATTTGTCCAGTTTCTTATTCGGCCACTTGATGGGGTCAACTCATATGGTTTCTTTTCTTATCCATAGTATTTTTACTGTTTGTGATTTCTTCCCTGTCTGTGATGTCTTCTCTGCCATGAAAGAATTCCCTGAGTCTCAATCTGCAGAAGTATTCCTCCATTTCACCACAAAACTGTATTCTGTCCAGTGGTTTAGTTGGGCGAAATTGAGGCATATAAAGTACATTTAATTCCCCAGTAGTCAGTGTGTGGGTGGAAAAATTAACAACTGAAAGGTGTCCATCTGTGTGGCTTAGTTGTTCAGTCACTCTGTTCTGTTCTTCATGGTTGTTAGGAAGTATGGTAAGTTGAAGGGCATCTAACTTCCTGTTTTTAATGAGCATGGCTTTTCTTAAGGTTCTTTGGTAGTTCATGCCTATCTCATGCAAGATGTCTGGAATAGGCTCACCAGGTATAGAGTACAGTATCATCTGTGAATAAGTGCACATTTGCTGTGCCCAGCAGCAAGTCCAGATTATTGATGTATATTGCAAAGAGGATAGGGCCAAGGATGGAGCCTTGTGGGTCTCCTCATAACAAGGATTTTTGTGAGGACAGATCTCCTATGGCTTTGACTTGTTGTAACCTATTGGTTAGGTAGCTGGTGAACCATTTAATGGCAGAAATATCAAGTCCGATGTTACTCAGTGCAGTAAGCATGATGGTATGATCCACAGTATCGAAGGCCTTACTTAGATCAAGGAAGAGGGCAAATACATGCTTCTTAGAGAACAAGGCCATTTGCCAGTCTGTAGTTACTTTGGCAAGAGCCGATACTGTACTGTGTTTGGCTCTGAAGCCGGACTGAGCCGGATTTAGCAACTTTTGTGAATCCAAATGTTCTCTAAGTTGGATGTTGACAATTTTTTCAAGAAATTTAGAGAGGGCAGATAGTATAGAAATAGGACGGTAATTGTTCAGATCACTCAGATCCCCAGTCTTGAATAATGGTAGGATGTGGGCAGTTTTCCACAAGACAGGTAGCTCACCTTGAATCAGAGAGGTGTTGAATAAGTGTGTAATGGGGGCGGTCAGATAGGTATGGCCAAGTTTTAGGAAGTAAGGTTCAATATTATCTGCATCCGCACTCATTTTTATATCCAGAGAAAGGAGGAGGTCCTCCACTTGCTTGACCGTAATTGTGAGGAAGCTGAAGAGGGTGGGATGTGGTTGGTTATGGTTGTGATTATCAGTGAAGCCAACAGTGTAGTCTCTTGCTGGACTAAGTTTGCTGATAGGTGAGGTCTCAAAGGCAAGCCCTGCAGTGGCAAAATGATCATTAAGCTTCTCTAGTATATCAGCTTTGTCCATATAGCTGGTACCATCAGACACAATTTTGTTTGGACGGGGTGTTGCAGTGGACTGACCTTCAACTTCTTTGAGGATGTTCCAAAATTTGGCAGAGTTGTTTTTATTGTCTTCTAGTTCTTTTTGGAAGTACCTTGCTTTTTCTGACCTAATTAGCTTGGTACAAGCATTCCTAGTGGTACGGAATGCTAACCAATCAGTCTTCAGGTGGGATTTCCTCGCTTTTTTCAACCAGTAGTACCTATCCTTAAGTGCTTTCTTCAGGATGGGGGAGAACCAGCCAGGAGTTTTATTTTTTGATTTGATCAGTCTTAGGGGGCGTGTTTGTCTATTAGCCCCAGTAAGAGGTTGTGAAATATGTTAAATGCTTCATTAGAGGTGGGGACTAGATAGAAATCCTGCCAATGAATGTTGCTTAGATCTTTCAGGAAAGTGTACTGGCAGAACTTTTTCAGGCATCTCTTCAGTTTGAATTTGGAGGCTGTTTTTATTTGGGAAGGATGTCTGATGCAGGCAGTAGCGCAGTGGTCGCTTATATCGTTGAAGAATACTCCAGTATGCGAGATAGTGTGAGGTTTGTATAGTAGCATAAGGTCCAGGAGGGTGCAGCACTCAAGATTTTTTCTGTTAGGTCTGGTTATAGCAGTCGCCATTTGTAACAGACCATTAACATTGCATAGATCCTTCAATTTCTTAGAGCTGTCATCATTCCAATTTAGACTGAAATCCCCCCATTAGAATACACTCAGTATTAGCACAGTCAAGAAGGTTTTGAAGGTGTGGCAGAAGTGCCCAGCCACCAGATGGTGGTCGGTAGCATGCTGCCTTGCTAAAGTCTAGGTAGGCCATATCCACTGCCCCTTCCCGGTCTATTACTTTGGTCACGCAGTCAAAGAATTCGATTAGATTTGTCTGACATGACCTTCCTGCTGTGATTCCTGTAATTCTGCCATCTTGTTTCCCAGGTTTCTGGCATTCAGAGATATCACCTTCCACCGCAACTAGGGACTTCCCTTACTTCTGACTTGTGCCTTATAGTTGTCCCTCCCATCTTCCACCCTTCACTTATAGTTCTTCCCCATGCTGTCATGAATGGGGGAGCCAATCAGCCTCCTCAACCAGGTGATTAAGGGTACGGTACACCCTTCTGCCTCCATCAGTTTAAATTCAGGGATTTCCCATGAATTCCTCCAGCTTGCCCTTCTAGACACTTGTACCCTTACTACTCAGTTGCAACCTGTCCAGTGCACACAGATCCTTGTTATCCAGGTCCCTCCCTAGCAACAATGAGCCCATACTCCTCCTTTTTGCATCACCCCCGAAGGCATCCAGTAAATTTCTCTATTATCTTCCTTGCCATTCTAGCCTTCAGGATAGGAAACACCTCTTATAAGGCCACCACCCTCCCTCCCTGCCCCACTTCAAATTCTCCCCACCTCCCTGAACTTCTCTTGCACCTCCCTCACATCCTGCAATGCCATTTGTTCTCAGGTGCATTGTAATGTGAGGTTTTCCTCCCCCTGACTCACAGGCTGTACTATCTGAGGTCCCACTCTTCCTGCCAACAGCCCTGCACACATTCTACCCTCCTATGGATTGCCCTTGACTGTTTCTCTCCCATCTCACTTCCTTCACAATTGAATCCCCCAAAATTACCACCCTCTCCTATCCATCCTGGGCCATCACTGCTCTCTTTCTGTCTGTTGTTAGCTCCCACCTGCATCCCATTTCCCCTCACATCCCTGCTGTATTCCTCTGACCCACTACCACAGTTAACCCCTTAACCATCTACTTCTCCCAAGCCTTTCTCCACAGCATACTCCATTTCTTATATAGCTTACCTTTTTGCTCACCCCATGTCCTGCTCTCTACCCTTCCATTCTCTTCCCCAGGCTGCCCACTCATCCTCCCTTGTCCATCACTCTTTTCCCTGCTCCACCTGCCCTCCTTACCTGAACTCACTTTCTCACATCCCAGCTCCCTACTTTCCCTGATATTTGCCCATACTCTTTTTGTAAGTATCTTTTTATTGAGAACTTTATGGGCAGACAACACATTTACTTCCATCTGGAGGGTCAGTCAGCCTCCTGGAATATGAAAGGGTACAATTGATGCTGAAAAATAAGAAAATGAGAAGTGCCTTCAGGTATAGCATGGGGGCCTCACCATGGTAACACTGCAATTTTGAATGCTAAAATACATTTATATATCTGTCCCTGGCAATTAATTGTTGAGGGTAGAAAACACAATTATGAGGTGGTGTAAAAAGAAAAGGGTGTGAAGGAGCATGGGAACACCCAAGGAGACATTGGTAAGGTCTTAGTAATGTGATCCAACACCTTGCATCTCACAGTATAGCTGTGGTCACTTCTGAAGCCTCAACAACATGGCCTGCAATTCAGGAGAGCACCTTCAACTAATTCAAAGTCTTGCAACTGGGTGAGGAATCCATTAGGGGATAAGGTATAGTCATGCTGTTTTACATATAGTACCCAAGAAGTCCATCTTGAAGTGAATATCTCAGTTTTGTCATTTAGGCTAAATGTGATTTCTTCCATTTTACATATGTTGTTAACAGTAGTTCTCCATTGGTCTAAGGTAAGTGGTTGATTGGTCAACCATTTCCTTTTGATACATTTCTTGGCTGCAACCAACATGACTCCAAGGAGGTATTCAATATGTCTATCTGTGAATCCTCAAGGTTACAAATGAAATAGGTACATTTGTGGGGTTAGTTGTGCTGGAACATGCAGAACCTCTGTGATATCCCCCTGCAACCCTTGATGAAAGGGTACCAGTACAGGACAAGACCACATGATGTGTGTGTGAGTTGTCTGGACTTCGTGACAGCCTTGCCAGTATTCGGAACTCACATGTTTAGCATATTTGGCAGTGATAGCTGCATTAAAAAAAATCTTATAAGATGTTTTCATGCATATTCCCACCAAAAATGTGAGGATGTAATCCTCCCCATTTTGTAACACCCTTTCTCCCATTTTACTGTCTCTATCTGGATATCAAGCTCCTCTTCCCAACCTAAAGCAATGTAGATAGGTAGGTAGGTAAAACTTTTATTTTTATACAGGAAAACATGTAATTTGAACATATGACATTGTGACTGATATGAAGGTCTGCAAGAGGGTGGACTTCCAAGGTGGAGTGGAGGCCATGAGGCAAGACCTGGGGAAGCTGGAGAGGTGGACAGAAATCTGACAACTAAAATTCAATGCGAAAAAGTGTGCAGTGATGCACCTGGGATGGAAAAACATTTGAGCAGATTATATCTTTGGGGGAAGAAATCAACGAAACAGAGCAGGAGAGGGATCTGGGGATTATCATATAGAGCAATGCTAAGGTGGGGAACCAGTGCAGCAAGGCAGTGGGAAAGGCAAACGGTATGCTGGATTACATTGGAAGGGGCATAACTAGCAGAAGGAGGGAGGGAGGTGCTTATGCCTGCTGTACAAAACAATGGTAAGGCCATACCTGGAGTACAGGGTACAGTTCTGGAGACCACACCTATGTAGGGACATTGAGGGGATTGAGAGGATTCAGAAAATAGCAACCAAGATGGTGCATGGGATGTGAGGAAAAACATATGAACAGAGGTGGAGGGAGCTAAATCTATACCCACTAGTGACCAGAAGGGAGAGGGGGGACATGATTGAAATTTTTAAGTATTTGAATGGGGATAAATAAGGTGAAGGAGGGGAGCTTGTTCAAAAGGAAGGATGGAGCTAGAACAAGGAGGCATAGCCTCAGATTGGAAGGAGGGAAATAAAGAGGCAATGTGAGGAGGAAGTTCTTCACAGAGAGGGTGGTGGAGGCCTGAAACAGGCAACCAGAGGAGGTGGTGGGATCCAAAATGGTGGGGGGGATGGGGTTGGGAGGAGGGGTGAAAGTTCTGAGCCCATGAAAGGAGGAGAGGGAGAAGGAGTGGATTTAAGGGCAGATGAGAAGGGCTGGTGTGGTCCTTTTCTGCCATCAAATTTCTGTGAATCTGTGACTTTTACAGTCCAGTTTGTAAGGCAGTCCTGTGTTTATCTAAGGTTACATTAAAAAAAAATTCACTTATAATAACAATTAAAGTGCGGTCACATACAACAAATCATGCAAAGACATAGAATACAATATACAAAGGACAATATTTACAATATCTTACAGTTAAAAATCATAAGTGTAAGAGTTTATTAAATACACTGAGATGTAAAGGAAAATAAATCCTTGACTGCCATAATAAAAGCCCTGTGTGCAGTTTCAGCATGTACTGAAGGGGGTAATTTATTCCAAAAAAAATGCAGCCCAGGAAATTAAAGTTTTATCCCCATATTTATTTTTTCATTTTCCCTGGTAGATTTTATTTTGATGAACAGATTTAAGTAACTCTTTCTTGAGAATGGTATATATATATATATATATATATATATATATATATATATATATATATATATATATATATATATATATATATATGTATATCATTAGAGGCAAAAACTCCATTAATGCATCAGTTAGGGTTGTTCCACAGCAAAAAAAAGCTAGGAAATTCAGGGTTAAGGTTGAAAGCCCCCTTGGACCCCAACCCACCCCCAACTGGCATCGGGATGTGAGTTGGGGTCATTGGCCCTAAGTCTCACCCCATCACATGTGTAAAGAAGCTGAGGTATAGGAGAATGGTGGTGAGAGTTATGATCGATGACCCCAATGCACACCCTGATGCCCGTTGGGGGGTGGGCTGGGGGGTCCAAGGGGGGGCTTTCAACTGTAACCCCGAATTTTCTACCTTTTTTTTGCTGTGGAATAACCCTAACTGACACTTTAAATGGAGTTTTTTGCCTCTAATTTCCCTTCTTTTTGAGAATGAGGATGATAAATAATGAAAGGAATGCAGTGGCAGCAGCGTGGGACCCTTTGGGCCTCGCGCTCCTGCCATGTGATGTCTTGTTACACAGTAACAGGAACTGCAAAGCAAACGTAAGTGGCAACAGTAATGCACATGGCAAAGCAAATGCAAATGGCAAAGCAAACGTTAATAGAGACACAAGGGTAAAGTGATGCCGAACCAAACAGTTAAGTAAACGGAGACATCAAACAGAAGTGCATACAGAATGCAACTGATAACGCACACATTCATGGTACCACAATTCTAAAGGCAAATGGTAACAGTAACACCAACAATAACACCCAAGTAAACAGAAACGCAAGCATGTACAAAAACACAAACCGTAACACACACACTCATGGAACCACAGTTGTAAATGCAAATGTTTATGGTAACAGAAACAATAAAGCCAATAAAAACAGGAAGGCAAGCGCATATGAAAACACAAACTGTTACACATAAGGTCATGGTACTGCAATAGTAAATGTAAATGGTAATAGTAACAGCAACAGTAAAGACAACAGAAACAGAAATGCAAGCGCATATGAAAACACAAACTGTTATGCACACTGTGACGTAGACAGGAATGGTGATTCAAATGGCAACAGAAGCGCAACTGGAAACCCTAGCTGTCACAGTAACAAAAGGGCACACCCTTCTTTTCCCCAAAAACTACATTGAAAAAACTAATTGAAAACAAAGAATGTATACATTATAATTGACTTCAGAGCAGAAAAGTACGACTTGGAATACTAAATTGCTTATATCTCAGGAACCGTATGACGTAGGAAAAAAATAAAAATTTTGTATGAATTATTACTTTCCTGGCTAGTTTGTTGATTAGCCCCCCCAACAATATTTTTTCTCCAAACCACCAAAAGGCACATTTGTAGGATGTTGGCTTTCTTCCCCCCAAATTTCAGCCCAAAAGACCAAACCAATATTTTCCAGCAGAGCAGCAAAGAATTCCTGTAATATGGCGGAGGCCGTAATGTTATCCTATGGGAAAAAGAGCCCACTTCGTAGTGCCATAACTTTACCGCCCTGTAATTCTTTTTGACCAATCCACTAAAAGGCACATCTGTGGGATGTTGCCTTTCTTCCCTCCAAATTTCAAGTAAAAAGACCAAACCATTTCTGAGATATTCAACGTCAAAGATTGGCAAAATTTCCCTATCTATTCCATTATATGAAATCTGGCCATCTTGTCCCGATTTTACGATCAAAGATCATGATCAAAGAATCTCACGATCAAAGAATTTGCAGCCTCATGATCAAAGAATTTGCAGGCTCATGAACAAAGAATAAAAACATTAATAAGTCAAAAAATAGAAGGAATTGCAGTAAACCACCACCATGGCTCAACAGAACGAAGCCCCCTGAGTAAAACCCATCCTCATCTGACTTCCTAGGACACCCCTGGGCTAAGAAAATTGAATTTTAGATTAGGCCATCTTGTCCCTCACTCGCAATGCAAGATCGCGGTCAAAGAATCTCACAATAGAAGAATTTGCAGCCTCACAATCAAAGAATTTGCAAGCTCACAAACAAAGAATAAAAAATGTAATAAATCAACAAATTGGAGGAATTGCAGTAAACCACTACCATGGTTTGACAGAATGAAGCCCCCTGAGTAAAACCCACCCTCATTTGACTTCCTAGGGCACCCATGGGCTGAGAAAAATGATTTTTAAATTTGGTGATCTTGTCCCTCACTCACGATGCAAGATCATGATCAAAGAATCTCATGACCAAAGAATTTGCAGCCTCACGATGAAAGAATTTGCAGGCTCATGATCAAAGAAGAAAAAAAGGATGAAACGCGATTTATTCACCGATTTAAACCAAACCAATGGCATGGTTCAACAGAATGGACCCTCCTGAGCAAAACAAGCCCTCATTTGTGTCCCTAGCCCACTCTGAGCCAAGATATTAGTGTTTTAGGTCACGATGCAAGATTGCGATCAAAGAATCTCACGATCAAAGAATTTGCAGGCTCGCGATCAAAGATCATTAGCGAGCCGCGAATTAAGATTTTAAAAGCTTATAAATCTATTTTTTGACCAATTTGGATGGAACCAAAGCCATGGCTTGATAGATCAGGGTCCCCTGAGTAAAACCCATCGAAGGTTTACTTCAGAAGTGACCCCTGAACCGTGATATTTGCATTTGTGTGGTTGGAAAACTGAAAATAAGACGGCGGACCTTGCGGTCAAAGAATTTTGAAAATTCCCCAGGAACAAAGATTCTTGAACTGCGAGGCTGCAAATTCTTTGATCGCCAGGCGAGACCAGATGGCCAGAACCCCCATTCTTTGATCGCAAGATATACATATAAATTTTCCCATTGACTTATAATGGGAACTTAAAAGTGCCATAACTTTTGAATGTCTTAATATTTTTTCACCAAACAAAAAGTGGCATGTTCAGCCATCAAAGCTCTTTCAAACAAGCCATCTTGCGGAGTGGCTGTGCAGGACCACATTAAGAATACCAAAAGGTGCCTTCAAAAATGGATAATTTTGCATTATTCAGCGCTTTCGTACATGAATACCAGCACTCCGACACAAACACAATTTGGCAAATCAAGAGATCTAGTGCACCCCAACAAGTGTACCACATTTCAGGCAAATCCACTGAACGGGTCCAAAGTTATTAATGTCCAAACCTTTGACTTTAGTATGTAAGTGGCTGCTCAACCCTAACTATAGTTGTGCGACCGCACCACTATAATATATATATATATATATATATAGTAAGGCTTTATAAATGGTGAAAATAAGATGTGCAGGATTCTGCATTTTAATTTTTAGTACCAAGGCAGTAATAAAGGCTACTTGCTCGGCAGGATCCTGTGGCTCCACAAATAAGGTGGCCTGATAGTGCCAGACATGGAAATAATGGTAAAAATCTCTGCCGTTAATGCCAAACTGCTGCTGCATGCCAGTGAAGGATTTCATATCTGCACCAATTCACAGTTGGTTTAGATAAACTATATCACATTTATGCCAATCTCAAAATGTAGTATTCAGTCTTGCTGTGGCAAAATCAGGAAGGTATGCAAAAGGGCATATCATATATGATATCTGGTACTTTAACCCTGTGTCCGACATCACCTTTCGCTCTACTTCTTTAACTCAGACTATCCAGGGGTTTGCATCTCACTCACAGGTCCTCCCTCATTCTCCTCATAAATGTATCAGATCATATCAGGGAAGGCTAATATTTCCCTTTCCATTTGTAACCATTGGGAACCAGGGCCATGGGGATACCAATGAAATAAGATAGGCAGCTGTGCTGAAATATTATATAAGTTTTAGTCTGGGAGCCCAAGGCTACCTCTACACTTGGGGAGCATTAAAGTAGTGAACTGAACTCATGGTCGATGTCCGCCCCAAACATATCTAGAAATAGCCAGCTGCCATTTCTTCCAGTCCTGTGGTGGCATCAGTAAGGGTATGTTACAGAAAACATATAAGCATCGGGGTAATACAACCATGTGAACAGAGTCTAATTTATGTATAAAAGTTAAAGGCAGGTTATTCCAACGCTGGAGATCTGTCATTAATTAATGGGATAGAGGTCCATAATTTATCTCATAGAGATATTCAAGTTCACAAGGAAGCTTGATGCCCAAATATTTAATATCTGGAAGGCCCCAGTGGAAAGAGTGCTGTCCTCTCAGTTCTGGGCCAGGGTCAGAACAGCAGGGAAGATAACCTCTGTTTTATTCATATTTAATTTGTGCGCTGATATAGTACAAAAGTGGGCCAGGATATGGAAGTCCTCTGAGACCAAGACCTCAGTTTCTTCCATATAAATGAGTATATCATCTGTATATAAGGCCACTCAGTGCTCCATGTCACCGATATGGATGCCCTTATAAAGGGGACTTTTCCTAATAGACTGGGCAAAGGGCTTAATGTATAGGGCAAATTATAATGGGGAAACTGGGTATTCCTGGTATGTACTGCATCCCAGGGCAAATGTAGAGATGGGCTGGCCATTTACTTTGATGGAGGCCAGAGGAGATGCATAAGTCCTCTGAAGGAGAGAGACAAAGTCCCACAAGAATCCCATCTGTGAAAAGGTAGCAAAAAGATGGGACCATGACACCCTATCAAATGAGTTTTTGGTGTCTAAACTGAGTATCAGAAATGGCATCTGCTGGGTGTGCACATATTGCAAAATGTGTAGCATTCACTGTATATTGTTTTCTGTTTGTCTTCCATGCACAATCCCGGTCTGATATGAGTGTATTAAGGAGTGGAGTAAGGATTCTAAACAACTTTCTATTATTGCTGTAAAAAACTTTAGTTGGCATTTAAGACTGAAATTTGCCTCAAGGAAACACAGTGAATGGGATTTTTTTCCAATTTGGGGATAACAGAAATAGAAGCATACTGCCATGTACAAGAGTCTCACCTCCTAGTAAGACCTCATTGCAAGCTTGTAATTCAAAGATATGAAATTGTCAGTAGATACAGGCCATAAAGGTCTATCGAATCTGCTGGATTGCGTAGCTAGTTACACAAAGTAGCTGGCCCCCCCAACTCCTCACCCCCTCTTAAAGCAGACCACTGACCTTGCCACCACCACCTCCTCTGGCAACTCGTTCCACCACTTCACCACCCTTTCTGTGAATAAGTGCCTTCTCATCTCCCTCCCTCCTAAATCTGCCCCCCAACAACTTCAGGCTATGACCCCTTATTGCACCTTCCTTCCTTAGGGTAAAGATTCCCTCAATGCTTGTCTTATTAATTCCCTTTAAGTATTTGAAGGTCTCAGTCATGTCCCATCTCTCCCTGCTATTCTCCAGAGAATACATGTTCAGCTACTTCAATCTCCCCTTGTATGTTCTGTCACTTATGACCTGTATCAATCCTCTGTACTGCCTCCAGTAATTTGATATCTTTCTTAAGATAGGGGCACCAGTAATGGACACAATACTCCAGGTGCAGGCTCACCAGTGACCTGTATAATGGCAGGATAACCTCCTTTTTCCTAAAGGTGATGCCCCTGGCTATGCACCCCAGAATTAGATTTGCTGCAGCTGTTACCTTATGGCACTGTGCCATGTGTTTCATGTCACCCCATACCATAATGAAAGCACCAAGGGAGGTCGACAGTAAAAATACCAGCCTCCCGTACAGCGAAGGGACAATACTGACGCAGGTATTGTGCCATCTGATCCGCCAGTGTTTTCTGTGGGGAACTGTGCCCCCCACACCCCCTGGACTTTAGATTTCTCAACTCCAGGTTGGAGCTGGTCCGGGGAAGGGGAAGAACACTGGGGGAAAGCAAAATGTGAAAACGGACCATTTCAGTGACTGTCGCTGTAGTGGTCTTTTTTCTTGTTTCACTGTGCGGGTGTCGAGCAAAAGGGAGCCACCGTACCATAATCCCAGGTCTTTCTCTTCTTCCGATACTGTCACCTGAACTCCCTCTAGTCAGTAGCTTGCTTTTGGATTTTTGGCTCCCATGTGTATCACCTTGCATTTTTTAACATTAAAACCCAACTGCCAGATACCAGACCATTCCTACAGCTTTGCCAGGTCTTCCTTTGGATCCTGCCTCCCTTCCTCTGTGCCCACCCTCCCACAGAGCTTAGTGCCATCTGCAAAGAGACATATTTTGTCTTGACTTCCTCTACTGTGTCACCAGTTAATACATTGAACACCACAGGTCCCAGCACCGAGCCCTGTGGGTCACCACTGGTCACTGGCCTGGGTTCAGACAGCTCACCTGCTACCACTACTCTCTGTTTTCTGTCTGCCAGCCAGGTCTTTACCCACCTGAACAGTTTGTCTTCCACCCTCAGGTCCCCCAGCTTGCTGACTAGCCTGCCATGGGGCACAGAGTTGAATGCCTTGCTGGAGACCAGACAAAGTATGTCCCCCGCCTGCCCTAGGTCCAAGGTCCTCATAACCCAGTTGAAGAAGTCCATCATAGCTCTAATGGCTTTGAAATCCAGGAAGGCACCTGGAGGGGATGGATTCCCGGTGGAATTCTTTCAAGCCATGACCCCCACTATAATTCCTATCCTGGGGCAAATGTTTACCGAATCTTAGGACAAAGGAATGCTGCCCCCATCCCTTAGAGAAGCCACCATAATGGTTCTACATAAGAAAATTAAAGATCCCACTGCCCGCTAGCTATCACCCTATTTCCTTAATAAATTCAGACAGCAAGTTTTTGCCAAAGTTTTAGCCAACAGACTAAGCCCTCTTCTCCCATCTTTGATCCATCCCTCTCAAGTAGGTTTCATCCCAGGTCAATACAGTACTGACCACACCCAAACTCTTCTGAATCTCATTCACATAGCCAAACAACTTAGTACCCCATCAGCCGCTTTGGCAATTTATTTAGAAAAGGCATTCAGTTCAGTAGAATGGGATTACCTGCATGTTGTACTGGGCCATTTTGGCTTTGGGCCACAGTTTTTGGCAAATATTCAGGCTTTATATACACTCCCACAAGCTAGGGTCAGAACCAACTCTTCCCTGTCCGATCCTTTTCCGCTTCATAGAGGCACCAGACAAGGTTGTCCTCTCTCGCCTTTACTTTTTGTTCTAGCAGTTGAGCCCTTGGCATCTGCCATTTGGCAAGCTAAAAATATTTCAGGGATCCAGGTGGGAAACTCCTATTGTGCAACCTTGATGTACACGGATGATCTGTTAATGACTCTGGCTGATGCCAGCATATCTATCCCCCCCCCCCCCGCTGTCCCTTTTAGATCTATTTACGCATATTTCTGGCCTAAAAGTCAATCAAACAAAAAACAAAATTCTTCCCCTTAACTCAGTATGTCACGAGGGCAGTATCCCTCACACAGGCCTTAAGTGGTTCCCAACCACTATCACATACATACCTAGGGATCAAGATTGGAGCCAACATTGATAAGTGGTGGGATCACAATCTGAACCCTTTGTTAGCTAATTGCAGGAGAGCTCTGGAACATTGGACCCACCTACATCTCACTATGGCTGGGAAAATCACAGCTTTTAAAATGTCCATGGTGCCAAAAATCTTCTATGTTCTTTCCCATATCCCCCCTCTTTCTTCCCCGTCACTGGTATCAAAAACTAGATAAGATGGTATTCTCCTTTCTTTGGGGCTCCTCCCAGCTCTGCTATAGCCAGAATGCTCTCAGGGCACAATGGAATCGGGGGGCTGGGGGCTCCCATGGATGAAAGGCTATAAAATGGCATACCAATGTTCTCAAACTCTGAAATGGTTCCAACTTACTGTATATCTACTAATTCCCCTCAATGGCTAATCATAGAACAGCAGATCAGTCATACTAGCCTCTTTATTATGGCACTCCAAAAATCCCATCTTTTCGAAGCATCCTACTATAGGCCTCTCTATCCACTATTGGCTAGTAGCCCACAGGAAACTTAAAAGCTACCCATGCCCTCTGTCTCACACCCCTCTATGGCATAACTCTCATATACAAATAGGAGGCCCGCCCAGTATTCTAGGAGTCCTGGTATGATTGGGGCATACATTTCCTCAGTGATCTTTTGTCCCCTAACACAGAGACAATTGAGACCTTTCAATACCTACAGGACCTTTGGGATCTCCCCACTTCAGACTTCTGGCGATACCTGCAGTTAAGGAATGCAGCCCAACCAATTCTAATGCAGGGTAAACTTTAACTATCGAAGACTCTCCCACTCGGAAATGGCTTCTACAATCAGGAGGAGTAGCAGGCACCATTTATACTTTATTAAGAAATACCTTACCTAACCCAACACCCCTACTGAAAGCTAGATGGGAGGAAGCCCTGCATTTTCAAATCTCTGACAACCAATGGAAAAAGTGCTGGACTACTGCTCATACGGCATATAGGGATACTCGTAGTAGATTGATTCAAAATAAAAGCATGCACTTTTGGTATAGAACTCCCACAATACTTTACAAGACCAAACTCCTACCACAACAAATGCTAGAGATGCTTACAGCCAGGAGGTGATCTCGTTCATATACTGTGGGAATGCCCTTTGGTAACACACCTTTGGACAGCTATAGCACAGTTAGCAAGTCAAATCCTAAAACAACATATTGTACCAGCAGCTCCTCTGATGCTGCTGGGGATACAGCTTACCACTACTCCCCCCCCCCCCAATTTAGATGGCTGATACTAATATGTATGCAGGTGAAGCATTCCATCTTGTGTAACTGGAGAAGCCCAACCATACCTTCACTGGCAGAAATCATATCCTCCTTTTCATCCTTATAAGAATTAGACAGACATTCCCATGTATCCTTAGGACAAAGGGATGAGTTGCACTTATGTTGGGCCCCATTCATGGCATATGTAGACCCCAGAGCAGGAATAGGGTGAAGCTCATAATTAGATCCTTTTGATTCCCCCTGTTAAACTTCTAGCAATGTTTTATTGACCTCTCTTTGACCAGCAAGCTTGTAATCTCATTTGCTTTGGATATAGCAATTATTAATAGATATTTCTGCAAAATGTGCTTACAGCAGTTGTAAATAGTTGTCACTCTGACACTTTAGTTGATAGCTGATTTGATTTTAGATATACTGTAGTTGAGTATCCTCATTATCTTCAGTCCAGATACTTTGTGGTACCTTCTCTTTCTCCTCCAACTTATAATATGGGATCTTACTGACCAATGGAAGGTATCATCTCCTGAATACTGATGCCCTGCCTGTCCTCAGCAATGGTACCTCCTTTTGGTCCAGACCATAACATCTTCGGAATATCGAGATATTTCCCCTGTGGGGCCTTTGGATGGTGCAGCTTTATGATTTCTAGGCCTTGTCAATCAATGGCGGTACCTCCTCTTGGTCACACAGTGCCCTTTATTGAAGGTAGGTACAGTGAATCCTACTTCCCCTTAACTGTAGAAATGACATGAAATGTTTAGTTTTAAGATCCTGATGCAATGTATGTAGTCAGGGACCCAGTGGTACAGTTTGTATTCCGGCTGCCGCTGGTATATTGATACTAATACTACAGACTGCATATGTGTTGCTGTATGTTTCAGCTTTATACTCCTAGTTCTGTAAATATGTTACATGAATGTTTCTCTTTGTTGTTCTAAAATTAAAAAAACAATTAAGAAGAAGAAGTCCACCATGTTGGTTTGACATGACCGCCCCGTAATAAACTTATGTTGTCTGTCATCCTGGAGACCATTATCTTCAAAGAAGGACACAAGCCATTCCTTCAGAATGGTCTCCATTACCTTACCAACTATGGAGGTTAAATTGACAGGCCTGTAGTTTCCTTGCTCATTTCTCAGGCCACTTTTGTGGATTGGCACCATGAAAGCTGTCCTCCAGTGCTGAGGGACACACCCTTCCTCGAATGAGGTATTACACAGGTTTGTCAGTGGTGCTGACAACACCTCCACTAGTTACCTCAGAACCTTTGGGTGGACCCCATCCAGGCAATGAGCCTTGCCCATGAGCAGTTCTTTAAGTCCTCTCAAGACCATTTCTTCCTCAATCTCCCCCTCATACTCCTTCTCCTCCCTAATGGGCTTCCCAATCTTCCCTTTCGGCATGTGTCCACTGTCCTCCCTGGTGAAGACAAAGCAGAAGTACTTATTAAGTGTCTCTGCTTGCTCCACTCCTCTTCTACCCACCCACCCTCCCTCTTGATCCTAACTATGCCATCCTTCCACCTTCTTTTTTTCCTAATTTAATGGAAGGAGTCTTTCTCCCCTTTCTTAATCCCCTTAGCCTTTCTGAGTTCTTTATCAGCCTTAGCTGTCCAGACCACCCTTACTGCCTCCCTGGATTTCTCTGGGTAAATGTCCCTGTCTTCATCCCTTGCGGTAAGTTTGTACCTCAGGAAAATTGCCCTCTTGTCCCTCACCCTTTCTGCCACCTTTCTGTTAAACCAGCTTGGCATCCTAGTTTTTGCACTCTTTTTCCTAGCCTCTGTATAAGTACTGGTAGCCTCCATCAATCCCTTCTTGAAGATGGTCCGTTGTTGGTCGGTATTCATCCCTGGTTAGATCTTTTCCAGATGCTTCCCATGTTGTTGAAATCTGCCTTCCTAAAGTCCACCACCTTTGTTTTAGTCCTGGAAACCTCCTTCCCCATGAAGATTGAAAACTACACTGCTTGGTGGTCACTACTTGCGAGAGGTTCCCTCACCTCCACATCCTGGACTTGCTCTCCATTTGACAATACCAGATCTAATATAGTATCCTCCCTTGTTGGTTCCTTGACTCCCTGAGTTAGAAAACAGTCCTGAATAGCATTCAGGAGGACCTGTTCCCTGTTGCAATAGGTAGCTGGGGTGCTCCAGTCTACTCCTGGAAGATTGAAATCCCCCAGAATCACAATATTCCCTCTGTCCACTGCCCTTCTGATCTGTTCTCCCAACTCCCTATCTAAATTGGTTCCCTGTGAAGGTGGTCTATATACCACCCCCACTCAAATTCTTCTGCCTTCTATAGTCTGTAGTACTACCCAAAGGGCTTCTGTTGTACCGTCCTCCCCCTCCTAGCTACTACACTTTATACCTTCTCTTATACTCAAAGCCACCACACCCACCCTCCCTTTAGCCCTGTCCTTCCTGTGCATTTGGTAACCCATGATTTCTAGATCCCAGTCATGAAAATGGAGTTGCCCATGCTTCAGTAATGGCAGCTATATATGCACATCACCCTCTGCCAATAGTGCCTGAAGGTCAGGTACCTTGTTTCCCAGGCTGCTAGGAGTCAGGGTCATCACGTTCCAGTGCATCCTGAGGCCCTCTTGCCTCTATTTATACTATGCCTAATTAGGAGACTATGCTGAGATTTATAGAATTCCATGATGTAGCCATCAGGGCCTGGGGTCTTTTGATTTTTGGGAGAACGGACCACTTGCTCCAACTTTCCAAAATGGATTAGGATAGTAAGGGCTTCTGCTTGTGCCTGGGTAAGAGTCCAAAGGGCCAAGGGGTCTAAAAATGTTCTGTATCCTTCAGGATTTATGGACTCTTAGGGGAATATAGTGTAGTCTAACAAGACCTAAAAGCATCAGCTATCTGCGGGTTCTCCTATAAAAGCTGTCAAGTGTGGGGGTGCTACAAGCTCATGACTGTAGCCCCGGTTTTCTGCTTTCAGAGCTGGTGGGCCAGTACTCTAGTGGCTCAAGGACCCACCTCATATAACTTATGTCATAAGTGCAAGGGTGCCATCTCTGTGTTGTGAAGGTAGATAACATCTATTTCCAGTTTAATTTTGGCCAATTGACTTGTGACTGACCTATCCCCATTTATGGGCAATTTGCAGGAAATGATAAGTCTTCTGAAGGACAGTAAGCAGCTGTTGCCTTTCACAATGTTTCAGAGAGGTGTATACCCTAATGTGGCCCCAGAGAACTGTTTTAAGAGTATCCCAGAGGACTGCATGTGGGTGGTTCCCACCTTGGCTGAGTTCCAAAATTTCGGCAATTTATTTCACAAGAAAGATATAGAACTCCTCTGATCTCAGGTAGTACATGTTTAGCCTCCATCGTGTTTTAGATTTAAACTGAGATGGGCAATGATGGGTACACACCAGGGCATTGTCCGATTAGAAGATTATTGCCTAATTCTCACTTGGTGATTCTATGCATATATTCCTGTTGTGTATAACTATAATCAATCCTATTATAAACTCTGTGTACCACAGAGTAATGAGTGTCATTGTTGTCATGTTTTTGTAGTACTCACCAAATATTGGACCAGTGTAGGTCCTTCAGAATAGCAGCACACTGTTTATAGTGGTTGGCTGCCTGGGGTGGTGGGGATTGGACATGTCCCATGTGTTGGACAGAAGCATATTAAAGTCCCTGGCAAGTAACAACATCCTGGAGGTGTTCACCAAAGTAAGATCAAGCATTTGTTTTTTATTTCTGGCAGTCTTGTGTCTGGTGGGATATAAATGGAGGCCAATGTGTCTTCCACAGTCTACAAAAACCCTTGGAACAAGATTGATCTGCCCTCTTTGTCTGCAATAACCTTACGCTCATGAAAAGTGATATAATTGGGTATCAAAATAGGCACTTCCCGTCACTTACCCTTAGGGAGTTCAGAGCTATAAACCTGTTTAAAACTAAATTTATAAAGCTTGGCGTGCTCTGTAGCATCCAAATGCATCTCCTGTAGGAAAATAAGATCTGGGCATTCCTTTTTTATGCAGGCTAGGGTGTGGGATTGCTTCACAGGGCTATTTTCGATTCTAAGATATTAACTGGTTTTCAAATTCAGTCATACAAGAAATGCTGAACAAGTACAGTATAAGGAAGGGGGAACGGGGGAAAGAAAAACAACATTTCTGCAGTGGTAACAGAGTGCAGGACCTATGTACTAGAGCTTGAATCAGTATAATAGGTACAACAAAGGCAACAACCATTGCCCTAACAAGGGTGCATTGAGGGTAGGGAGGATGGGATATAGCCAAGATCCTGCCATGATAGTTCTGCCTGTGGAGTTTCACTGGAGGGGGGGTCACTGGCGGGGTCTCACTGGGGGGGTCTTTCCCCTTGGTCTTAAACTAGGATTAAAAGAAGGACTTTAAGGATGTATTACTTATCCCACTCAGCCATCCTGGTCCGTGGGGACAGGGGGGTTGAATCACACACATATCTGAGTACTAGTCCAGCAGTCTTCAAGGCTTCCAGTGAGACTCAGATTGGTGTAGATTCAGCCAGTGGGATCAGAAACTCCACTACCCTCTGAAACACAACAGAATAAAGCACAAAAAAAAACTTATTCTGTGGCAGGCTGACATTTATTGAATTTCTACTGTACAATTAGACTGGAATTAATAACATCAACAGGAGTGGTCAGTTGAGGGTGTGTCTAGTCTCTAGTACAGTTCAGAAGAAATATGTTTTTTGTTGTTAAAGATTTTTATTCATTTGCATACTATGTTAATACATACTACCCAGACACCTCTTCAACATTTGGAGGCCCCCAAGGGATCCTGTAGGCACCAGGTGGCACGGCATGTTACAGACACCTTCCAGAAGAAACACAGTTTTGATGAAATACAATTTTAAGGGAGTCATGATTGGGGGGGGGGAGGCATACAGGTTATCCCTTACATCCAGTACTACTTGGGAGATATTTGAGAAGCAGGGCTATAGTTGGAACCTGATGAGGTTACTTTACCCTATTCCAGCTGGACAAGTGACGTAGATCATGTAGGGGGGCCCAGAACAGCTGGAATTTAACCATTTGGTAGGATTGTAGGTGGGATATCCTGTCAAGTGAGGCTAGGGAAGTTATAGAGGCCAATCCTTCCTCCAGGATAGGAGACAGTTCAGAGTGCCATTTACATACAATAACTCTCTTGGTTTGTATGGCCAGGAGGGTCAACTATCTACATTCTTGAGGCTTAAGGGGTGGGAGTTCTGCCCTAATCCCCAGTAGGAAAAAGGTAGGCAAGGGGGAAATATTTCCTTGGAGAACCTTAGTGGCAGTGTAACACATCTATTTTCATAGGTTCTGCAGGTTAGGGCATGACCAAAGTATGTGATGCAGGTCCCTACCTGGGGCCTGGCATCTCCAACATCTAAGTCCAGGATCTTAGCTTTGTGAAGCATGGCAGGGGGTTTGTACCAGCAGTGTGACACCTTATTCTGAATTATGGCTTGCCATTGCTTGTGGTATACTCCTTCCATCACTTACTTATAGGGTTGCAGCATATGCCTCCCCGGGCAAAACCAGCCTCCGGAAGTGGGATATCACAACAATATATGTAGATATGTGTCCTCCTCATATAGGATGAAACACCACTGCCTCCTCCATGCTGAACTAGGATGGCTCTCTCCGGCTGCCTCTAGATCCTTTTTTTACAGCTCGGCTATAGATAATATCATCCACAATCAAATGCCCAAGCCCCTGGCAGGACTATTTCTAAACCAGACATCCAGCTTTGGTCTTTGCTCAGCTGCAAATGCCCATGTTCTCATCCCCAGACATTACTCCTCCAAAGGTGCTAGTGCCTTCTCCTGTCGTGCCCCACAACACTGGAACTCCCTCCCCCTAACCATCCACCTAGCACCATCCCATGCCTCCTTCACAAAAATGCTACTTGATTATCTCGTCGATTCCTGCACTTGCTCCTGCTTCAAACCCCCCTAGCCCTTTATCTATCCCTGATCTACCTTTCTCACCCTAACATCCTTTAAGATTTCATTCCTCAATTCCTGAGCTCTGCATTTTTTCCACCTCTCCCCCCCTGCCCTTATCTTATTACGTCTTGTATCCATTCCCTATCCTGCCTCTACTTTCCTACCCTGTCCCCCTCCAACTACTTCCACCCTACCCCCTTCAGTTCCTGACTCTCCTATATCCATCTTATACAGCTATTATCATGGTACTTCTCATTGAAAAATCTCACCCCATTCGCTACTTGAATGTTGTCTTAATGGCTTTATTTATTACATTGCTTTCTTATATTTCTAAGTTATACATTATAGATGAATCCAGCATACTTATTTGTTTTCTCCTGCCTGCACAGTATTATACTTGTCTAAATATTTACTGTTTCATGACTGTACTGTCTCCGTTCAATAATGTGTTGTTTCTGTACACTTCCCGGTCATGCCTGAAAATAGTCTTTACTATGGTTAGTGCACCTTACCCAGTCAACAAAAACTAAATAAAATACAAATAAAAATTAGCCTAGTGTGGGAGTCCTTGTACTACTTGTGGGTATCTTTCCAAGCCTGACCCCATTGGGCTGATATAATCATACATTGTAGCAATTTCTCCCATTTGCACCTAGATTTGTCTGACTACACAGGGAGGGTGTCCCTCAGTTTGTAGTATATTTGCCACCCAGGCATTTGGGAAGATGTAATCAGGCCTTTAGTTCAGCAGAGTATTAGGATATAGAATAGGCCTGACCTTGGCCCAGTTTTGGAGGTACTTCCAAAAATCTGTCTGAGGGAGTCCCCATCTCTATCTCTCTCTCTCTCTCTCTCTTAGAGTCTGAAAAGTGGCAACTCTATTGCGGGGAGGAATGGTGATATCCTCCACCCTATGTATACCCCTGTCATTCCATTGGGTCCAAGCCACTGTCCTGTTCTCTATGATAATGTGAAGGTTCTGCCATAGAGGAGCATGGAGGATGGGAAGAGGGTCCATGCCCAGTTTAGAGTGGGTGGTGTGCCAAGTTTTCTTGGATGCTTCAATAGTTGGGGGGCTGAAAGTTTCCCTTGGGCTTTCCAAGGGGAGATCAGAAGGGGAATGGCCACCAATGCTCTAGTCAGGTTTTTTCCTTGTGTACCCTTTGGGAGGGTGGGTCAACCCTTCTTGAAGCCAATGGGTGATCTGAGCTGTTTGGAAGGCCCACTTGTACCCTCCCATCCAGGAGAGGTTCCATCCCCCTTGAGAACAGTGAGCCCTGAGTTTGTTATGACTAAAGCGGGGTTTAGCCCTTTCCAGAGGAAGTCCCCTACTACTTCATCTATGGGTTGGGCCCAATTCTTGGGGAGAGAGAGATGGGGATATATGCTAACAGACAGAAAATCTAGGAGCAGAGATCATTTTTATGGATGCTATCTTTCCTGCTAGGGTGACCCTTAGCAGCTTCCATCTTTCAAATTCAGTCTTAGGGGAACTTAGCAGGAGTTGGATATTGACTCCCCATATGCCATCTATGTTAGGGGTGATTCTGATGCCCTGATAAGTGATCCCCGTAGGTGCCCACAATAAACCAGAAGAGGTGGCTTAGTGCTGCTTGCAATGGACATTAAGAGCCATCATCTCAGTTTTGGCCTACTTCAGCATGAGGCCTGAGTCAAGGACTTCAGAAGGGATGGGGGGGGGGAGTGTTGGGCATCTGCAAGGGGAAGGAGCATGTCATATATACATGAGGGTAGGATACAACATATCACCGATCCTAATTCCCTTGATCTCTGGGTGCTGTCTGACTGCAGCCACCAATGGCTCGATTGCCAGTATGAATAGAAAGGGAGAGAGGGGACAGCCCTGGCTGGTCCCCCTTTCCAATCCCTCTTTCAAGTAGGAACTGGCCTGATAGTATGCAGTTGGTTGGCACCTGGGCTTTTAGACTGGTGCAGGTGGCTCATACTAGGGCTCTGTACCTTTTCCCTACTCCCAGGTGGGCCAGGACCTCATAAAATAGTCCCATTCTAGGGAATCAAAAGCTTTCCCAAAATCGACTGCAATGGCTATGGCTGGAGTATGGAAGTTACTTGCTGAGTGCATTAGGTTCACTAGGGATCTGATGTGGTCAGAACTATGTCAGCCTGAGATGAAACATACCTGGGAGGGAAGGACAAGGTCTAACAGCAGGGGACTCAGCCTAGTGGCTAACACTTTAGTATATACCTTTCTGTCCACATGTATTAGTGAGATTGGCCCATAGCTTTCAGGGTTAGTGTGGTCTTTACCCTTTTTGAGGATAACTATAATGTTTGCTTCCCACAGGGTGGGTGGAAGAGCCCCTTTAGTTTAAGCCTCATTGAATACAGTGGTTAGGAGAGAGGCCATCTAGGTTATTAATGCTTGATAGAAGTCTTCTGTGTTCCTGTCTCCCCCTGGCAGTTTCCCTTGGCAAAGATGCTGGATGGCATTTTCCACCTCCTCTGAAGTCGGGGGAGTCTAGAACCCTGGCCTGCTGAGGGGAGAGTTTGGGGAGGTGAAGACTATTCAAGATGGTGTGAGTGCCTATGGCAGGGAGAAGTGAGTGGTGGAATAGAGCTCTGTGTAGAAGTAGGCCATGACCGTGTTTATGTCCTGAGGGGTATTAACCACGGTCCCCTGTTTGTTCATTAATCTGGGTATATGATTACTCACCTGTTGTTTACGGAGCTGGTACACCATCACTTTCCCTCCCTTGTCCCCCTCTTTCCCACAATGTGTGCTGGAGGTGAAGAATAGCAATTTCAGCCTTTCTGTTTAATAGTTGATTGATCTCAAGGCAGAGTCCTACGATTTCTCTGCCTGTATGGGAGCTGGGGGCTGGGGAGTGCATAGCTTTGTAGATAGTTTCTGCCTGAGCTAGCTTCTGCTCAAGGTCTGCAAAACATTTTCCCACTCCCTGCACTTAGCCATGGCATACCCCATATTTCTACCCCTCATGATGGCTTTAAAAGACATGTCTGGACACACACCTGGTGATTCCATTCCAGCAAAAATTAAGTCTGGTGGAAGCATTATCTCTTACTGATCGGAAATATTGGAAGCCCTCAATAACCATTTTGCAACGGCAGGGCTAGCATTTGATACTTCCCCTGCCAATGACCTCCGCACAGCTCAGAGCCCACCAACCCACGAGTTCCCCCCTACCGAGGAGGCCTTCTCCCTCTTGCCTGTCTCTCTAAAAGAGGTGGAAGACCTACTGCTGCAACTGGACACCAGGAAGGGAGCAGGCTCAGACTTCATAGAGCCATACTATCTGAAATGTGCCTACCATGTGCTTGCAGTGCCAATCACCCACCTATTCAACATGTCACTCTCCCAGGGTAGCCTCCCACCTCAATGGAAAATAGCCCATGTCATCCCTCTATTAAAAGCAGGTGACCCCTGCGATCTAAATAATTACAGACCGATCTCTCTCCTCCCCATCCTGTCTAAATTACTAGAAAAAATAGTGTGTGGCCAGCTAGGGGTATACTTAGAATCCAGAAGCCTATTAAACCGGGTTCAGTCTGGATTCAGAGCAAAGCACAGCACCATAACAGCCCTAGCTAAGGTGACCAATGATTGGCTCCTAGACCTTGACAACAAGAAGCATGTCTGTGCCATTTTCCTGGATCTTAGTAAGACATTTGACACAGTCGATCACAGCCTGCTTCTTTCCTCCCTAAGCACCTTAGGCCTGGACCACAAATCTATGTGCTGGTTTGCAGACTACCTCAGAGAACGGAAACAGCAGGTTAAAGCTGAAGGTGATCTTTCTCCATTAAAACATATGCTGAGGGGCATGCCCAAGGGCTCTATCCTTGGTCCTTTCCTTTTTGCAGTCTACATTAACAACATCAATGACCCCATCAAAAAAGCCAACATCCACTTATTCGTGGATGACACTGTACTGTACTTGAGTCGTCCCATGCCGGAAGCAGCCTGTGAAGACCTCCATGCTGAATTTAACCTTCTACAATACCAGCTCATAAAAAACAAGCATTTGTCAATGCCGAATGTTTGCTTGCTGGCATTGACAGTGGTATTGTAGAAGTTACATAGCTGCGTGATAGGAATGGCAGTGAAGTATTGAACTGAAGCCAACCCCACCACCACCCTGCACAGAGTGACAGGCATTGGGGTGTGTCTTTGGGTCGTCAGGTATAACGGCCATGCCATTTCACCACACCCCACCCTGCAGACACTGACAAGTGTCACGGTGTTCCTTGGGGTCTTTGGCCCTTATGCACACCCCATTCCATTAGGAAATACGGTGAGATGGGTGCAATATAGGAGAATGGGGTGAACTTTGGGGCCAAAGAGTCCAAGGCATACTTCGATGCCTCTCACTGGCTACAGGGTGTGGAATAGTATGAGCATTACAGGCAAGAATCCCAAGTCACACCCTGATGCTTGTCATTCTCTAGGGGTTGGGCGTTATGGTTGGAAACCTAATACCTCAGGCATTCGTTGGTATTTTCACTCCAAATTTTCAACATGTTTTTGTGACCCCACCTCATGAACAGGGGAATATCAGTTTGTTAGCGTAAAGCTGCTTATGCACAGCGACTACGGCATTTAGCAATCACAGGTGCAAAAACATTCGAACAGGATGTAAAAATGACAGCTGTACTGTTCATGGGGAGGTGTAAAAAATGGCAATGTTGCAAATCTGCAGTAAAAATATTAAAAAAAATGGTGAAGTCACGAGCGTACATAGAAACGCAGACCCGTAATATAATTAGGTTGGGGATTTTTTACAGCAGATTGTCAGCTCAGGCATTTTGGTGCCTCCGATCATGAACAGTGTCACTGTGATTTTCTTTATCTGTCCCGAACAATGATTTCCCACAGCGACCACGCATCTCTGTGCTGAAAGTGTGAAAACACACTTCAGCCATGTTGTGAAAAATGACAGCTGTACTGTTCATAAGGAAGTGTGGAAAAATGCCACTGGTGAAAATCTGGACTGAAAATATTACAAAGTCATGAACTTACGAGGGTGTGTGGAAACTGCGCAATGCTCACTCGTAACACAGTCATTTTATGGACTTTTGTCACCAAATTTTCAACATAGCCATTTTAAGACCTCTGCTCATGAACAGTGTAACTGTGATTTTCTTAATCTGTCCCAAACATTGCTTTCGCACACCAACAGCACCATTGTGCGCTACATGTGCGAAAACACATTTTGGGCAACATATGATAAATGGCAGCTGTACTGTTCATAAGGAAGTGGAATAAAATGGCAATGTTGAAAATCTGGAGTGAAAATAGTAAATTCGCAAACTTACGAGCATGCATAGGAACTGCACAACGCAAGCTCGTGAAACAGTCATTTTTAGGAATTTTTTCACCAAATTTTCAACATAGCCATTTTAAGACCTTTGCTCATGAACAGTGTCACTGTGATTTTCTTAATTTGTCCCGTACATTGATTTCTCACAGACAGTAACTGCGCCATTGTGTACTTGGATGGGCGTGAACACGTTTCTTTGGTGAGATGTGAAAATGACAGCTGTACTATTCATAAGAAGATGTGGTAAATGGCAATGTTGAAAATCTGGAGTGAAAATATTGAAAATTCGTGAACTTACGAGCGCATGAGAACTGTATAACACACGCCCTAAAACAGTCATTTTTGGAAATTTTTCACCAAATTTTCAACATAGCTATTTTAAGACCTTTGCTCATGAACAGTGTCACTGTGATTTTCTTAATTTATCCTGACATTTATTTCATACACCGATCATGCCATTAGTGCGCTACATGGCAGAAACACGCTTGGGTGAGATGTAAAATGACATCTGTACTACTCATAAGAAGGTGTGGTAAAATGGTAATGTTGAAAATCTGGAGTGAAAATATTGAAAATTAGCGAACTTACAGTATGCGTGGGAACTGCGCGCTTGGCAGCTCGATAAAACAGTCGTTATTTATTTTTCCACCACATTTTCAAAATAGGCTTCTTGAGAGCCCCTATGAATGCTGGTAGTGTAGTTTGATTAATCAGGCCCGAAGGTGATTTCACGCAGTGACTGCGAAATCACCCTTCGGGCCTGAATAACGCCATGACAGTGACATCATTCATGAGAAGGGGTCCCAAAAACCCCATGTTGAAAATTTGGTGCAAAAATTCCAAAAAATGCCTGAGATATGCAACAAAGTTGAAAAAACCCTATCTTTCCCATTATACAGCTTACCGGCATTTCCTCAGTTCACGGTCGGCTTTGAAGAGTGCAGACGTGTTCCCGGTCCACTGAAGATCGTCGCGCCGAGCTCCGGAGGTAAGTATGGGGTGAGGGGGGTGTGAGGAGGCAGGGTGCACAGTGGGTGGGTGCAGGTTGTGGGGAGGGGGGCAGGAAGACTGCGTGGGACCGTTTTTTCTTTACAGTTATTTAAAAAAAAAACAACGCGGGACGTTTGCACGCTGGGTGGGCTCTCAGCGTGGCAGAAGGACGGCTGAGGGGTGTGTGGAGCCAATGGGGGATTGGGCACCCGTTGGCCATGGCATTTTGCCACGCTGGGGAGGCTCAGCGTGGCACCTACTGGGAGACAGTGAAGCCGACAGGGATTGGGCACCCCCCGGCTATACTATTGAGTTGCCACGCTGGGGTGGCACCCAGCGTGGCATTTCTTTGGGGGGAGCGAGCCAGCTGAAGGGGATTGGGCACCCCTCGGCTATGAGAGTGTGTGCGTGGGGAGGGACATGCAGTAGGTGTATGTGTGTGTGTGTGTGTGTGTAGGGGAGCTGCGTGTAAGCAGCGATATCTTATCGCTGCTCACTGAAGCATAGCTCCCCTTTCAACTGTATGCACTGCATTTTGGAGCTTGTCATAGACAGCTCCAGCATGCATTGGCGGACTGGGCAGCGCCTGCAACACACTGACTGAATTGGAAGAGGTGACACACCTCGAAAACTCAGATGATGGCACTATGTTTCTTGCACATGTGCAAGCAAACATAAAAGCTTTGCTCAATGAAAAAAAGACAAAAGCCATGCTCTTCTCCCCCTCCTTGCATGTGGCAATTCCTGCTGGGGGGGGGGGGCTATCCCACAAATTACCACTGTTCTTGGAGAAACACTAGAGTATGTAGCTAAATTCAAATATCTAGGAGTTTGGCTTGATCATAAACTTTCATTTGCTGACCATCTCGAAGAACTACAGAAGAAACTAAGGCAAAGATTAGGACAATTCTACAGAATTAACCACCTGCTCACAAAGGAGGCCAAGATTCAACTGGTTCAAGCTACCGTCCTATCTTTAATAGATTACGCGGACCTGCTCTACAGCCACTGCACGGCCTCTGCACTTGCTAAGTTGGACACCCTCTGCCACAGAGCTATCAGGTTCATTACTGGCCTTCCACTTTCCACACACCACTGCTCCCTGTACTCATCGTTAGGTTGGACTTCCCTTCACTGTAGAAGGAATAGAAATGCTGCCCTATGGGCCTTCAGAGTGGTGACCAACAAGCTCCCCTCATATGTCTCAGATTGTATTCCCCTGAGTGTGTTAGGCACCTATGCTCTAAGGAGCTATTTCCTAATTGCCCTCCATGTTCCAAGGGTCAACACTCATTTCAGCAAAGCTGCTCTAAGCTTCTCTTTACCCACATTGTGGAACAGTCTACAAAGGAACTTGAAGCTGAGCTGACCTGTTAGCCTGAATATCTTCAAGACGCTCTACGATCGCTACATAAAAGCACCTTGCAAATGTTTTCCTCACCGCTAGCCCACTAATTCCGCAACTCCCCCTTTCCAACCTGACGTTCACCGTGTTTCTTTCCCTGGCTCTCACTCTTTCCCTGTTAACTCTTCCTGCTGCACCCACCCTTCCCTGTCCACTCTAGCCTGGCTAAAGTCCCACCCCATCCATAGTAGTGTCCCAATCACCTATCCCTCCTCCGTCATTATCATAATAAACAAATACACGACAGCCATCGTCACTTTCTGTGGATTTAGCCCAATTTTTCCCCCAGTCGTCGGTAATATATCCCTCCTCTTCTTTACCTTTCTAACCTGCCATCCCATACATGGCCTCTTTCCCCTATTTGTGTAGTTGCCGGCTGCCTCACTCAAAAAATCTCTGCTTATAACCCCTGTATGCCTATTGTTGATTGTACATCTGCTGACTTCTTCAATTGTAAAATAATGCTGTTTTTTTTGTTTTGTTTTATTTATTTCAACCTTGCACTGTACTGTATACACTGTATATACCTTTTCTTCCTTGTATATTATTGCTTTTTGTATACCTGCTTCCGTATTGTACTTTGATGTATTCATGGCCAGGTCCACCTTGCAAATGAGCCTTGCTCAATGGTGCCCGCCTGGATAAATAAAGATTTTGATTGATTGATTGATTGATTGATTGATTGATTGAAGGCCTCCCATGTGTTCCTTGCTGAGGTGTCTGCGATGGGTTACTTTCTAGGAAGAAGTAGGCTTGGTTCCTAGCCCTGGGGATGAAGTCTGGGTCTCTCATGAGGAGGTGGTCTAGCCTCCAATTGCTGATGGGGGCGGGGATGTTGAGCCGCAGGTAATGATCAGTTGTACAGGGGCATGGTCAGAGATCACCCTTGGTAGGATGGCCAAGTCAGTTGCGTTTTGCAGTAAAGATGGAGAAGCCAGCCAAAAGTCTAGTCTGCTGTGTGCTGAGTGAACCTCTGAGTGGAAAGTGTAGTCCCTGACCCGGGGATGGAAGAGTCGTCATATGCACACTAGGCTGAGGTCTGTCATTTGCTGCTGTAGGGCCAGCCCACCCCTGATATTGGATTCCTTCCCTGTATCATTCCAATTTAAGTGGGGATGAGGGTTAGATTATAATCACCCCCAAGAAGTACAAGGCAGTTGGAATGGATAAAGGCACTAAGGGTTTCGGCTAACGTATGAAAAAATTGGGTATCATCCTGGTTGGGCGCATAGATGTTGCATAGGACCTGAGAGCCAGTCTGGGTGTTGTAATTAGTTACTACCCACATGCCATCTGGTCCAGCAACTGATGCTGTCAGGGACCATTGGAGGGATTTGTAACCACCTACCTCCTCCATCCATCTCTCTACCTCCCTTTTCTCCATCAAGCAGTAGCTAAATCTTCTTCCCTCTCCCACCACTCATGTCAACCCTCTACCTGAACTCTTCCTAGATCTCCTGCAAGTCTGTTCTCCCTTACATTTCCCTCCCCCCTAACCACATGGTTTTGGTTATTTCATGTGTAGTTTAATCAACCTGTTTTACTACTCCACTCTAGACTAGACTAGCCTCTATTCATTCAGGCATTAAGCACTTTTTGATCAAGTCCAGTTGTGCTAATTTATGTGTCCTGATTATATGCAACAATGGGCTGGCAGTATGGCCTAGTGGTTAGAGTAACAAGCTGTGAATGAGCTTGGTACATCCAGTAGATCGGGGTTTGATTCCCACAACCTCCACTTACATACTGTGTGACTCTGAGCAAGTCACTTAACCTCCCCACTGCTCCTAGGTTGCCCCTGAAAAGAGGTAATTGTGCCTAGTTGACCTTACCAGTTACCAAAGACTAAAATAAAATAAATTAAAATTTGTGGATCAGGATGGCCACACCATGTTTCCTGGTGGGGGCCCCTGCATGTACCTCCTGCCCTACCCAGTCTTTAAGTAGTAGCGTATAGTCGTTATGTGTCAGTTTGGTCTCATGTAGGAAGATAACCTGTGACTTTAACTGATTTGGATGCAGGAGGACTTTGTTCCTCTTGACAGGGGAGTTCAGACCCCTGACATTCCATGTGTGAAAAATGGATCCATGACAGGTCGTCAACAAAATCTTTGTCAAACAACCATACAGTGAAACTGTCATGTCGACCGCATTTGTGGTTGGCATACAGTTTCTGACTTGGAAACATGTATTTCTTTGGGGGGCTTTGCCCCCTGAACCCCCCCATGTAGGGGGCTGTTCCTTCACCCCCCCCCACACTAAATATAATCAGCTCTGAGTTGGAGCCGATTGGGGGGTTGCAAGACCCCCGGAATACAGTGCCAGGGTCCAGTGTCGACACTACAGTGATCTGGCGCTGTAGTCGCTGTAATGGCGGTCGCTGTCAACTTTTTGCTGTCGGTGGTGTCTACCTGAAAAACAGTCTCACTCATAGTCATTCAGGGGGAAACATTTGTTCAGATGTGCACACTGTAAACTAAGCATGGTTAGGTCACTGTGGCCAATCCCCAGAGACTGAGAATCACTCTAGATATAGGGGCCCCTGCTTGCATGCACAATCTCTACTGTATGTCCCCGTGAAAGTACACAACCTGTATTAACTCATTTCCTGTCTATCTGCTTTCTCCTCCCCCCACATGTGGGGTGACAATTAAGGTTAGCAGAGTTTACCTTTCCATAAAACACATTTAGAAGTTCAAATAAACCTATATACACAGAACTAATAGCCAAAATGTATTCAATGGTCACAATCTGGTCAAATGCCAGCCACAACCATATCCTGGGGCAAGCCAAACTGATACTGAGGGGGTTGATGGTTGGATAAGGGTCTAGGTCTGCATGCTCCTTGTGGCACAATGTGTGCACTCTGGTTACAGTGCTCGGCTATGGGTTATCGAGCTTGTTGAGTATTGGGGAACACCTAGGTATAGTCCTCTACCCGGAGCTAAGGGCTGTAAGCTATACCTCTTGGACATTAAGTGCTTGCCCGGACTGAGTCTCAGGGCTTTGGGGTCAATCTTGATGTTGTAAGGGAGGGAGGGAGGATCTTGCTGAAGCACAGTGCCTGGAGATGGTGGGGGGGGGCAGTCCCTATGCCTACCTGAGTGAGGTTTAACAGTTAAGGGAACGAGTACTCTGAAAGAAAAGAAAGGTAGAGTCAGACCTCCTGCAGCGCACTCAATCAGTAAGGAGCCTAGGGGCATAGGTTAGCCCCTCTGAGCTGGTAGGGGGAGTATTGCTCAAGGAGGAGTAATCCATTCTCTATGAAGGATGGGGAGTATCACTGTGTACAAGCGGGGGTGGGTGCTGGGCAGTACTGAGAGCTGAGGGCTGTAACTGGGCGAGCTTGTTTAACTGGTGCTCTGATCTGCCTATGCCCAAATTTTGGCCTTAGTCCACCCATAATACCCCATAACCAAGCGTAACACAATAATTAACTATAAGAAATATTCTCCCTGGCACAAATGCTATTGAAGGGGAATGTCCGGAAGGGGGGGCCAAGGTAGAAATATACAGTATATCCTGCCCTTCTTCTGTACCCCACAGCACAAGGGGGGAAAGGACCTGCAGCCTGGGAATGACTCTGAAAGACTGCTAAGGCCTAAGACAGCCACTTTTAACAGCTCCCCCCACCTGTTACTCTCCTTCCTAACACAAGCCCCATATGGCATTGCACTTATCTGATATCCCATTTTTCAAACAGGCAGCATGTTGTAGGTGTTCTTCGGCAAGGTGGCCTCTTCTTTTTTGGAGTGCAGCTGCAAAGATCCTTGGGCCAGGTCTGTGTGGGAGACGTTGTCCTTGGGGTCTGGCAGTGGCAGGCTTAGATCGGTCATTGCGGCCCAACACTGATGATTGGCTGAGAGCTCCTGCTCAAGGTACACTGGACCAGACAGTTCCATGTAGGTATTCTTCTTTGCCATGAGAGGGAGAGGTCTGGGTGAGAGAAGCAAACATTTTTGAGTGAAGTAAGGGCTGGTAAATTTGATGGGCTAGATTCCCACCACTGAGTCTGGTCTGTGGGGCTGCTCCTGCTCATGGTCTCTCTCTCATGTGGGTGCTTTCTCTGATCATAGGATACATGTTGGGGCCTCCTGTGATTCCGGAGGGGCCTGGAATCCATTTCTTGCTGCATCCTTCTGTGTCATCCAGTTGGCAGTGGAGTGTATTTCTCTCCTTAGCAACGATCTGCAGTCATTGGATTTGATCTGCTGCCCTGGGTCTTGGCCTAGAGCATTGCTGCATCTTTGTTTGGTAGTTTCAGGCCATTACTTGGTGATAAACTGCCTGCAGTATCTTAAATTGCAGAGGGGTGCCATTGTGGGTGAACTTCAGCACCACCTGATACTTTAAGGAAAAGGGCACCTGCAGCTCATGTAGTCACTATTGGACATCTGTGAAAGCCTTCCGCCTCATTGCCAGGTCTTTAGAATAATCCTGGAAGATCAAAATTTTATGTCAGTTCCAGCCCAGGGCCCCCAGCTCCCTCACTGTAGACCGGATCACCTCTTTTTCAGTGAAATTTAGGATCCAGGCCAGGATTGGCTTGGGCCTCTCACTGTTGGAAGACCTCGGCTGAACTGAATGAGGTGCCTTTTCAGTAGTGATGTGGGTACTATCTGAGAGCTGCAGGAGTTTCAGGAGGGCTTTTTGACGGAATTGTAAGTTGGCCCTCCTCGCAGCCTCCCAAGAAACCCAGGAGCCATAGATTGTTGTGGCGGCTCTTGTTCTTCATTTCATCCATTTTGTCTTGAAGGGCCCTAATCTGCAGAACCTGCTCCCAAAGTGTGAACCAGTGGCCATCCAGTGTTTTCTTGTGTGTAACAATTTTCTGTTCTGTGAGTCCCATCCTTAGATCAAGGTAATGAAGGGTGACTGCAGCATTGTTAGAATCTACCATGAGTCCTTCAATCCTGTGCTGTATGGAGGAGATCATGTTGCAGACTGAGGGCTCTGGACTGCCTGAGTTGCAGTGCACCATGCAGTTGAGATGGCATATAGATGGGATGGATAAATAGTTAGTTTCTGAGGTAATGATTGACTCCAAAAAGCAATTAAAAGTAGAGAAGAACTTTGTTTATCATCCAGTTATGCAGTAGCGGTTGTACGTCTTGGTATACTTACCAAATATTTATAATTTGTGCTCCAGGTAGATTGCCCAGAAAGGTTATGCTGCCATCTTGCATTATGGTTAAGCCACACACCCTTTACAGGGTTATTTAACAAACTGATATTTAGGAAATAACAGAATGTATTAGACCTCATTTAGAAAGTGACTGGTCAACTCAAGTACCCCTGCCCTCCAACCTCCCTGTCCCTCATAAAGCATGAACATGATTGTGCAGCGTAAACAAGTAATTTCAATAAAACATCCAACAAGAACACAAACACAATGCAGATGAGGGAGATGCCAACCAGGCATCCAAACTAAGGTAGCAGTGATTGGCTTCCAAGGCAGGAGCCCCTCCATTGGTTCTAAGTACACAGGAAAGTTTCTGTGTTTGGAGTAATCTTTCCACCTAGTGGAAAGGCCACAATAGCGTTTCTGCTATGGTACAGGAAAATTAGGAAGGGCATTAGTAGAAGTGCCAAGAAACACCCCTTGTAAGGTTTAAGCCCAATATGATAGGCTAGGTATTGGCATAGGCTTATAGAGTTTCATTTAGTCAGCCTGTGAAATAAGAAGGTGGCAGGAAGTTTCTCAAGCACTGTTGGGAATGTGAGATAGAGTGCCTATTTGGGTATGCAAATATTCCCAATCAGTGCACATGAGACAGCAGTCATTCAAGCCAGGACCCCAATGGCATACTATGAGCGACATTGCACAGCTGGGTAATATGCAAACTCTATATCTATTAATCTGCAACCGTCTGCCTGCAATATATTGGTAGCCAAAAAAAAATATATAACTATTAAAGTCCTAGCAGTTCCCAAACATCACTATTAATTGGTAACATATTAGGCATTAAAGAACTAATTCAAGGTAGTCTGCAAGGAAAACATTGACTCTATTACATAGCAAGTATTGCATCCAGTAGGCACTGCACATCAGCCAGCGGGATACCAGTAGCTTAAGAAACATAATAACTAAGGGGACAGCAGTTCCTAAGCATCACTATTAGCTGATAGCTTGCAATCTATTCGTGCACCAATTCAAGACAGTCTCTAAGGGAAACATTAACTTGGTGGCATTGCAAGCACTGTGTCTAATAATCAGTGCTGGGCAATCTGTGATGTACTAGTAACCGGAAAAGCATAACTACATCGGTCATAGCAGATTTGAAACATCACTGTTACTGGTAGCCGATAAGCCACCAGCAAGCTAATGCAAGGCAGTCCGTGAGAAAAACAATGCATTTATAATGTTGCAAGCTCTTCGTCAACTAGGCAGTACCTGGTGGCCTGCCCTATATTAGTAGACTAAGATACATGTATAGCAAAGTTACAGCAGGTCTGGAACAGCACTATGAGCTGGTAATTTACAAGCTATCAGTGGATTAATTCAAAGCAGAATTACAATCTATCTCTGCACCAATTCAAGATAATCTGTAATGGGGAACATTAACTTGGTGGCATTGCAATCATTAGGTCTAATAAGCAGTGCTGTGCAGTCTGTGGAGTAGTAGTGGGAAAAACACAACTATGTAGGATGTAACAAGTTCAGAACATAACTGCTTCTGGTAGCCTGTGTGCCACCGACAAGCTTATTCAAGGCAGTCTGTGAGGAAAACTGTACCTCTATGACGCTGCAAGCTCTTTGTCAAATAAGCAGTACCTGGTGGCCTGCAATATACTGTATTAATAGCCTAAGAGACATGTCTAATGAAGTCCCAGCAGTTCAGGGACAATACTATGAACTGGTAGCTTACAAGCTATCGGTGGAATAATTCAAAGCAGGCTGTAAGGAAGACAGTGGCTCCATGTGGTTGAATGAACAATCAATCTGTTAAGCAGAGTGGAACAATATGGTGCAATGAAGAGTAATTCCCACAGAGTGCCAACATCTGCCATGCACCGGCCAGGATCCTACTCCCTGTCCTCCTGGGAAAAAGGGACCAGAGAGACTTAAGGAAGTGAAGAAGAAGAGAAAGAGAAAGAGAGAGGAGGAATGGTATGGGGGGGCTGACTAAGAATCTAGCAGTGCCGACCTGGCCAGAGGCCAATCAACTCCCCTATAAACAAATCTATGTACTGTTTTAGCAGTTTATGGCAGCAACCCTGCATTATATTCAGTTTACTGGGTGCATAAGGATGTGATACCACAGCCCTGTATGGCCCCCAAGCACTTGATAGCCCATGTGCTGCTTCTCTAGTCAATGTATAAGCAGGTTACTTACAGGAGTATGGGTGATAGCTTTGAAAGCCCGCTCCTAGTAGGGGCATCTGTAGTTTTGTGCCCTCAAGTCGCTATCTAACTGTTCAGCATGCAGCATGCCTCACGAAGGTCTGGTGATATACACTGTTCCCCTGGTTGACTCTCTTCCAACAACCCTGAGTGTTATAGGCTCACAGCAAGTAAAGAATACATCTTTTTTTTTTGTTGTTTGCTTTTTTTAATGAAGAAAAATACTTTGGGGGGGGTGCAACTGGAAGTTTGAGCAAGAAGGAGGTGGTGAAAAAGACGCTCAGAAGATTACTAGTTTGTAAGGCAGATGTAATTTGAAAGGGAAACAGAATGAAAACAGACATAGCAGATGAGAAACCAGCGAGGGGTCCCAGTATTTATCTAAGAATTCCCATAGAATAGAAAAACAGGATCAGAAAAATGCAGGAGTACCAAAAAGCAACCTGGCTCAGAGCAAAGTCTGACTTAACCCTCATATGTAACAGAACAGTCTATCATCACAAATCTAGCCAGTAGATTCAGGTGCAAGTGTCTGCAGGATTAGTAACATATTGTGAAGTGTAAAGCTGTTGATTGATTTGCTAGAACGTTTATTTCGCCTGTTGTTTAACCTCCACAGTGTGTTATGCTTGGCATGCAGTCTTCGATGCTAGGGAGTCAGCCCTATTGGGTGGTTTACCCGTGGTCTGAGCAGACAATAATCCCTTGGATTGCAGTGCTTCCCATGCCTCTGCCACTGTAGTATGGGTCGTGTCCTTCAGAGAAGTGGGCAGTATGTTTTGGGGCACGGGGTGAAAAACAATGTTGTTTGCAGCAGTATTTTAAGCAGAGGCAGGTAGGCTTTATGGCAGGTCTGAAGGGAAGCTGGATAATCATTATCAAAGAAGACCCTATGATGCTTGTAGTGTACAGTTTTCCTCCTCCAGGCAGTGAGCAGGATCTCTTGTTTATCATCATAGCACAGGAATAGGTGTTTACTCACCAGGTAAAGGTGATTGTGTTAGTTGTATCCATGACACTGCAGACATTACCTCATGGGTTCCCAACCCAACTGATAGGCTAGTAATGCACACGTAACCCAGATCAAATTTCTCAGCATACCTAGGTCCCAGGAGTCTCTATTCTCCAGTTCGATTCTTGCATAGCCGAAATACAAATGCTTTAGGCCAAAATCCCTCTTCCTGTGACTCCTACCTTTATCCCATGTATTAATATATATAGTATAAATGCAATAAGAGGACCAAACACTAGTATAACCACTACCTTAGTTTAATCCCTACAGGTACAATTCTAATTCGGTAACCTAATGATACTGACTATAATCAGTCATGTGTTCAGGACAAACTATAATAACTTCAAATTACACCAAGTCTGTTAACTGTTGTATATCCAGCATGAAGATTTCCACCGTGATTGCCCTGGAGGGTGCGTCATGGAGTGTCATGGATACAACTAACACAATCACCTTTACCAGGTGAGTAAACACCCATTGTGTTATGTTGTATCCATGACACTCCAGACATTACCTCATGGGTTACTTATAATAAGCAGTTCAGAACATCCATCAGGGCAGGACAGGGCGATCTGGCAGACAGCTTGTGTGACATGCTGAAGATAAAACTTTTCTGGCAAAGTCAGTCCTTTGTTTGTATAGAGTCTCAAGTCTATAATTTTTTATGAAGGTGTGGACAGAGGTCCATGTTGCCACTCCACATATGTCCTCCATGGACACGCTGGCTCTTTCCGCCCAGGAGGCGGCCACTGCCCTTGTGGAATGGGCTTTTATCCCCCCTGGAGGTGTAATGCCATTGGCTTTGTATGCTTCCTGTACCATCCTCCTTAACCAGCTAGCAATGGTGGTCTTTGAGGCAGCCATTCCTTGCTTGTGGCCCTGAGCTATGATAAAGAGCTTTTCAGATCTGCGGATTGTCTGTGTCCTTGTAATGTATTGTGATACGGTGCTTCCTAAGTCCAGGGGGTTGGGAGTTCCGGTCTCACCCTGCTGCAGCTGTGTGTGGAATGTCAGTAACTCTAGGGTTTGATCCGTATGGAATGTGGACATAACTTTTGGGTGAAAAGCTGGGACTGTTTTCATAAAGACCCCTTGAGCAGTGAAAATGGTGTAGGGTTCTTTGCATGACAGGGCTCCTAGTTCACTAATTCTGCATGGGGAGCAGATTGCCACTAGGAAACAGGTTTTTAAACCATACCAGTAAAGTTGGGACTGACGCCCTGGCTCGAACTGGTCCTTCCCTAGATAATCAAGCACCATGGTCAAATCCCATGGGGCCACTGGCGTTTGTATGTGAGGGTGAATATTCTGTGCTGCCTTGAGGAATCTGATGGCATCTGGATGAGCACTTGGCTATGAAAGCCCAACCTTCCCCATGGCAGCTCCTATGGCTGACAACTGCACCCATAGGGAAGAAGTGGATAGCCCCTTGTCTAGGCCCTGCTGCATATACAGTAGGATCGCAGATATGTTGGCCTGCATTGGGTCTAGGTGTGCGGACCTTGCACCAATTGGCAAAAATGTTCCACTGCTTGCTATAGGTGGCTGTGATGGAAGGCTTCCTGGATTGTAGGATGGTTGAAATGACCTACTCATGGTAACCAGCAGTCAATTGTCTCTGCCTCTCGGGAGCCAGGCCGACAGTTTCAGGATATGGGGGGCTGGGTGAAGCAATGGTCCCTGGAACAGCATGTCCTTCCGATATGGAAGGGCCCACCTGTCCAGTGTCATGGATACTGCGGATGCAAACCATGCTCTTCATGGCCAGTAAGGCATGATCAGAATGATCTGTAGTTGAGATATTCTGACCTTCGCCAGCACTTGTGGGATCAGTGGAATCGGGGGAGGGGGGGAATATATGACCATTCCTGGTTCCATGTCTGAGACAGGGTGTCTATTTCCAGGGCCTGCTTCTCTCTGTATCGGGGAAGTATGCCTTGACCTGTGCATTCACCTTGGGTGCCATCAGATCCACTGGAAGTCGACCCCACCTGCTTTGTATCATGGCGAATAAATCCAGATGCACCTGCTGTCTGTTTAGCCAGTCTGCTCTGACATTCAGCTTTCCCACCAGATGCACAGGGTGAAGGTGAGTGGGGTTGGCTTCGGCCCAGTTTAATACCTTGGCAGCCTCTCTGAACATGGCCTTGCTGCATATTCCACCCTGTTTCACTATGTATGCAACTGTGACCTGGTTGTCTCATTTTATCAAGACTGCCCGTCCGTTGATGCTGTCCCTGAACACTCTCAGAGCATGGAACACTGCCCTCATTTCCAGGACATTGATGGACAGTCATGCCTCTGCTGTCACCCATTTGCCCTGCACTGTGGAATCAGGCATGCATGCTCCCCTACCGAGTAAACTGGCATCGGTCTCCACTGTCACCTGGTATGACAGCTCCAGTGGGCAGCCCCTTTCAAGGTTCTGGCAGTGCGTCCACCACCCCAGTGAGTCCGTGACCCTCCTTGGCAGGTAGACAACCTTGTTGAGGTCATCTTCCAATGATGAGCCTTGCTGGAGTATGCAGTTCTGTAGGGAGAGCATATTCCACCTCACCCAAGGGACCAAGTCTAGACATGATGCCATGCAGCCAAGGACCTGCCCCATGGTCAGCTCGGCCGTGGACCACAGTGTCTGAACTATCGATACCACTGTGTGGATCCATTTTCTTGAGGGTTTTGCCATCCCTTCGGCTGTGTCTATCTCTGCTCCGAGGTGCTCTGTTCACTGTGATGGTCATAAGGAGCTCTTCTCCCGGCTGACCACCCAACCATGTTGGGATAGAGCTGACAGGGCCGAGTCTGTATCCCTTTGAGATCTGATGCTGCTGCGTGCCCGTATCAGCCAGTTGTCCAGGTAAGGAATGATATCTACCCCCTGTTCCTGCAGTCAGACTGCTAAAACAATAGACACCTTTGTAAACACCCTGGGTGCTAAAGTGAGTCCGAATGGTAGGGCCTGATACTGGTAGTGCTGACCCAGTATGTGGAATCAGAGGAATCATTGGTGGTTGGGTCTGATTGGGATGTTTTTATACGCATCCTTCAGATCCATAGACGTAAGATAGTCCCCCACCCATATGTTCCTCAGGGTTGACAGAAGGGTCTCCATCTTGAACCGTGGGGTGGATACGAAACGGTTCAGAAATTTCAGATCCAGAATTGGTCTGAGGTCTCCAATATTCTTTGGGATCAGGAAGAAGATGGAGTAGACTCCTGTGCCGGCCTCGGAGTCTGGTACCAGTCGAATTATATTGTTTTGCAACAGGTCTCGGATGATCTCCTGGACCTGGTGGGTGGTGGCCCTCCTTTTTGTGATTGGGGACAGTACCACTCTGTCCCTACAAGGTTTGCTTAAAAATTTGATAGCATAACCTTGGGATATGATCTCCAGGACCCATCTATCTGATGTTGTCTGTTGCCATTGCTGATGGAATAACATCAGTCTCTGGCCTACAGGGGATAGTGCAAATGTTGGATTGGTAATGGGGATGTCAGGGGGAATAGTCAGTACTACTTTGGCTATCCACCTCTGCCTCTTCCTCCAAAGCGTGGGTTCCTTCCTCTGGGTGCTGAGTAGACACCCTGTGAGGCACCATGGAAGCTGTTGTTGTTACGGCCTCTACCCCAAAAGGAATTGTTTGAGTAATTTTGCCTTCTGTTCTGTCAATGCCGAGCAGACGGCAAGTAAGTGATTCTCTGTCTTTAGCGAGATCCTTGCCCTCTTCTACCCTGACTACTTTCTTTAACAAATCATGGAAGGATGGGGTGGTACCTGAGGACTGGAGGAGGGCAGATGTGATTCCTCTTCACAAAAGTGGGAGCAGGACAGAGGCAGGAAACTACAGACCAGTTAGTTTGATCTCAGTGGTAGGGAAAATGATGGAATCACTTCTGAAGGAAAGAATTGTTGAGTACCTAGAGGCCAGTGGGACACAGGACCCAAGGCAGCATGGATTCATGATGGGAAGGTCGTGTCAGACGAATCTAATAGATTTCTTTGACTGAGTGACCAAAGTAGTAGACCAGGAGGGCTGTGACATGGCCTACCTAGATTTTAGCAAGGCATTTGATACAGTCCCACACAAAAGATTAATACACAAGTTAGCCAGCCTTGGAGTGGGCCCCAAGGTGGTAGCCTGCATAAAAAATTGGCTAGACAACAGGACGCAAAGGGTAGTAGTAAATGGAGTACACAGTGAAGAAAGGAGGGTTACTAGCGGGGTTCAGTACTGGGACCGGTCCTTTTTAAGGTCTTTATAAGTGACATTGCAGAGGAACTGGAAGGAAAAGTATGTCTCTTTGCAGATGACACAAAGATCTGTAACAGGGTTGATACATAAGATGGAGTGGAAAGGATGAGAAGGGACTTGGAAAGGTTGGAGGAATGGTCAAATGTATGGCAGCTCAGATTCAATGCAAAGAAGTGCAAGGTAATGCACATGGGAAACAAAAACCCAGGGGAAGAGTACACAATGGGGGGTGAGATACTGACAACAGTAAAAATGGAAAGGGACCTGGGGGTAATTATATCAGATGACCTAAATGTGGGCAAGCAATGTGAGATGGCAGTAAGTAAGGCTGAGGGGATACTGGGATGCATAGGAAGAGGCATCAACAGTAGAAAACAGGAAGTTGTTATCCCTCTGTACAGACAGTTGGTGAGACCCCATCTGAGTACTGTGTGCAGTTCTGGAGACCCCATCTCCGCAAAGACATAGACAGAGTGGAGGCTGTCCAGAGGAGGTCAATCAAAATGGTGCAGGGTCTGCACCAGGAGACTACTGAAGAAAGACTAAAGGAGCTTAATATGTATACCCTTGAGAAAGGAGGGAGAGGGGACATGATAGAAACTTTCAAGTACCTCAAGGGAATCAACAAAGTCCAAGAGGGTAGCATCTTTCAGAAAAAGAGATGTGCAAGAACAAGAGGGCATAATTTGAAGATAGAGGGGACGACTCAGAGGTAATGTGAGGAAGTATTTTTTCACAGAGAGGGTTGTGGATGCATGGAACAGCCTCCCTGAGGAGGTTGTGGAGTCAAGAACAGTGGGGGAATTCAAGAATTCATGGGACAGACATAAGGCAGTCCTAGTGGGGGGTAGGAGGAAGTAAGCTGTTGGTTAACTAGGATCTGCAGCTTATCTGTTAGGTAGGAAAATGGGCAGACTAGGTGGGCCAAGCGGTCCTTATCTGCCATCAAATTCTATGTTTCTATGTTTCTTTTTGCTTCAGAAACTCTTTAAGGCCCTCGCTGAACTCAATGTCCCCTTTCAGAGGCAGGTTCTGTAAAAGGTTCTTTGACTCATTGTCTGCCTCCCAAAGTTTGAGCCATAGGGCTTGTCTGGCTCTGTTTGTCAGGGCAGCAGATCTGACTTCTAGTTTTAGGGTATCTACTGCCATGTCCTCCAGATACTTAGCTGTGTCATGGGTACACTCCTGTAGTTCTGCTTCCCTGGACTTGGGGTCAGCTTTTTCTATCAACTCTTCCAACCAGCGGATCTTTGCCCTGGCAGAGTACACAGATGTGACCGTGGTTCTAGCTATCATTCCTGAGAATTCAGAGTTTCTTTAACATTTCTTCAACTCTTTTGTCAGTGGGATCCTTAAGGGAAATGGTGCCACATGGTAGCACTGACTTTTACGTAGTGCTGTGATTTGTGGGTCTATTCTTGGAGCCGTGCACCACAACTTGACCTTGTTCTCCTGCACTGGATACGTTCTGTTTAGGTTTCTTTTCTCGGACATGCGACCCGGCTCTGCCACCTCCCACTCTTTTAAGAAAATACCATCAATCGCGGGACAGCTAGGGAAGGTGTCACTGGACTTCTGGTTCTGCTGTATCATAGGATCAAGTTTGGACTCTGGCTTGGGTGCTTCTATGTCAAAGCCTATTGTAGATTTTATGGCCCACATGAGGCCTTGGATTAAATTGAAGGAACAAAGTTTTGAAGTTAGTGGAGGTGTCTTGAGTATGACATCCATGTCTTCGTCACCTGACTCGACATCCTCACCATCGTCTGGTGCCCCACCATCATCCCCATCATCTGGTGAGGGAGTAGAGAGTTCCTCATTGTTATCCGGCAGGGGAGTGGTGCTTGGACCTGGATTCAGAAATGGCATGGGTACAGGTGTTGACCTCATTTTGGTCTGTGATTCTAGCTTTTCCATGACCTTGAGCATAACATTTTGTTGGCTGTCCATCATAGCCACCGTTGCCTGTTGGATTTGGATAAGACGTGCTCCTGGATTCATCCAGCTGGTGGCTCCAGGCCCTTGGTCATCCAATTCAGCATTAGGGAGTTGGACCCCCACTGACTGTTCATCCTCATGTAGGCAAGCTGGACATTGAGGACCTGAGTTATGGGGCATCAAGGCGGTACTGCATGAGACGCACTACTTGGCCTTCACCATCTAGGAGATGAAAGAAGGGCAATGTTAGATATATATTACCCAGTGGGGTAAATCACCTGTGAACCAGATAGAAGTATGATAATATTGCAACTATCCAGCTATCACATATATTTCTATATGTATATATATATATATACATATATATATATATATATATATATATATATATATATATATATATATATATATATATATATATATATATATATATATATAAAACAATATATCTACATAACATTGCAGAGGCTCATGGAACATGGTTTATTTTATTTATTTAGCTTTTGTTTACCGGGTAGGTACACTAGACAAGTTATGTGCCTATTTTCAGGAGCGACCCGGGAGAGCACAACAGGTATAACAGGTACATCAATACAGCAAAGCGGGTGCGCAAACACTTATACATTTGTGGTTAGGTTCAAGGAGTCAACAAGCCGGGGGGCAAGATACATTTTGTGAATTAGGTACATAGTCAACAGATGCCTTAAGAGTGCAGAGTTGCCTCCCCCATCGCAGTACAGATCAAGGAGACTGTAAACGGGAGGGGAGTCTATATGCATTGAAAACCTGCTGAATTTCAAAACCTGAATGAGCTCCAAATGCTGGGCTCATATCTTGGTAGGCGACATTTGGGAATGGCCATCAAACGCCTGTCTCACGATGCAGAGAGCCGGGTAATGAATGGTATCCAGCCTAAGATGTCAATTCAGACTTAAAAGGGAGCAGGGCCCCACTGGCTAGGGGCCGTAGACCAAACTAGGGGTGACTACCTTAAAATGGTGGCCGAGCTGCAAGCTCACCCAAAATGGCAGCCAAAAGCTATTGGGATTGCCCCGGTAGAATGGCGGCCAGGCCATGCAGTGGAGACCTAGTTTAAAATGGCGTCCATGAGCTTAAGGGTCTGTTCCGAATATGGTGGCCAAATGTGGTAGTGGGCTCTATTTGTGGCACTGTTTGCTATTAATCTAGCTGGGAACAAACACTTAATTAACAACATTCCTTCTGGCTTCCAATGCAAGCACAAATTGATTTGAAAACTAATTATTGTGGGAGTCACACCTTTACTGCAAAAAACCTTTTGGCCTACCTTCAGTTAACTGATCACACAGGGACTCCTGGAGTGCTTGTAGCCTCTTCAGATGCAAAGGTTGAACTGGAGAATAGAGACTCCTGGGACCTAGGTATGTTGAGAAATTTGTCCTGGGTCACATGTGCATCAATAGCCTATCAGGTGGACTGGGAACCCATGAGGTAATGTCTGCAGTGTCATGAATACAACATAACACAGTCATGGTGTAATTGATCTTTGTCAGGCATCTGGTGTGGATGGGTGGGGGCTTAGTGCCAGGTGGGCTTACTCGATTTCTAATTTGCAAGTTATTTGGAGATCCAGGGCTGAATACAAAAACTGTTGGAGAAATGGAATCATGGCCAATCCCTCCTCACCCTTAGGGATCCCATCTAGCTGAAGGTTGTTCCACCGATTTCTGTTTTCAGCATCTTCTATTTGCTCCTCCAGTCATTGGACAGTACTGTATTACTGAGCTTCATTAAGGCTGTTTCAGGTATATCTACCCTCTGGTTTGTCAGGCTAAGTTGGGCCTCATGGTCTGGCACCCGTTAGTGTAATTTGATAATATCTGTTCTTAATGCCACAGTTGTATTCAGTAGTGAGCTGCAATGGCTGCAGGGTGGCCATCTGGATATTGGAATGCCCCATTTGCTACAAGTTGGGGGATCTGGAGGCAGAGGTCCAGCAGCTGGTGAGGGAAGTAAGAAGAATGAGGGGTGAGAGAGGAAGAGCGGGGGTATGTTGGACACCCACTCTGATGTACAGGGAAACTGAGCCTGCGAGATCTATAAGGGTAGGGGAGGGAATGGGGAAACCTAGTGAGAATATGGGGCTATACCAGGGTAGCAGTACAGGCAATGCCTCTAGTAAAGGGCAGGTTCAGGTAATAGGTACGCAGTACTGGCATCAGTGGCGGATGAGGATGGTGGGGATCTCTGGGACAAGGCAGGTGTGCATGAAGGTAGGGGGAATGCAGGGGACAAAAGTGCAGATGGGGAGGGGGACAGGATACTGGAGGCAGGATATAACAGGTAGGGGTAGGAGTGGGGGAAGGGGGAGAGGGCAAGGGCAGCAGAGTGGGAGTGCAGCCAGGGGGATGGAAGAGTACTTAACAAGGGGTCATAGATGGTGCATTGGCTACTAAGGAAGAGGCAGCAAGTACAGCAGGAAGAGCAGTCTAGTGAGAATCAGAGAGGGGGGACGAGCGGGGGGTGGGTCCGGGTGCTGGTGGACAGGGAAGGGTGGATGCTCATGGGAGGGATGAGGACAGCAGGAAGGTGCAAACAAATGGTGAGGGAAGAGGGGGCAGAGTTTTAGTGATAGGGACTCTATCCTGAAGAGGATCAGATGGGGTGGAAGGGGAGAGTGACACAGCTGGATATGAGTGGAATCTGTACTGGGCTTGGCAGCAGGTAGGACGGGGCAGTCTCTGATTAGGTATATTAGGGGGGAAGAGAAAAACCTCACGTGGTGGTGCACGTAGGCACAAATGACCTGGGGGATAGTAAGGCGGAGCTGGTTAGGGAGAGATTTGAGGATTTGGGGAAGTTATGTATGGAGGTAGGGAGCTCAGTGGCATTCAAAGAAGTACTACTTGTACCCAGGGAAAGTAGGGCGAGGAAGGACAGGATAGTGGAGTTCAACTTGTGGCTGGGTGGGTGGTGTTGTACTCAGGGGCATGGGCTGCTGGGAGATTGGAGGACCATATGGGACAACAGTGACCTGTATGCAAAGGATAGATTACACTTGAGTAGGGCTGGGCAGGGAGTCTTGAAGCATAAGCTGAAGGAATACACAGCATCCAGAGGGTTTTTAAACTAGGAAGGGGTGAGGTGAGTTTGTAGCTAGTGGTGGCCAGGTAGGGGAGCTGAATGAGCTGATGCCCATGACAACAGTGTTGGCTACAGGGCAGGACCAGAGGGGAAGGGTCAGGTTGGGGGGCATGGGGTAGTGAGAAGGATGGAACTGGGTGGAGGATGGTCTCCCAGAATGTGAGGAGCCTGGGTAACAAAACAGCTGAGCAACAGGCTCTCTTAGGTGAAGGGATAGTGGACATTGCAGCCATCATGGAGACCTGGGACACCCAACATCAGAACTGGGATCTGGTGATCCCAGGGTACAGAATATATAGGAAGGACAGAGGGGTGGGGAGAGGTGGAGGGGTGGCAACTTATGTAAGGCATGGGATTAGATGCACAAGGGATGGGGGGGAGGAGGGTAAGACAGAAGGTGCTATGGATGCAGTTACTGGATACTAGAGGTAGAAAACTGAGGCTGGGGGGTGGTCAATCAATCTTAGTTTATTGTTCATCCAAGTCATAAAAATGATGAACATTACAATGATATTAAAAAATCCTGAAATAAAACACATCAACTTCAGAAATACAAATAGAGATGGGTGAAGTGGCCTCAATTCGCTTCGCGGAGTGATTCGTGGAGTGCTTTGCATCATAATGGGTAATGCAAAGTCCATTGATGACTATGACTTTGCTCCCAAACCACTATTCCACCAAATTTAAGGCAACGTACATTGAGAACAATGTACTTCGCCTCACTTAGCCCTGTTTTTAAGCTCCAAAGGTGAATTTTACAGTGATTCATGGGATTTCAGGTCACATGGGCTCTAGATTGTTTTGCACAGCACAGTTCGGGGTAATGTGTGAAGGAAGCTGTAGGAGACAGTCTGCTCTGAGAGTTCTCTGTGATTCAAACCTTCTAAAAGCTGTTAAAAATGTCTTTTTGAGTCTTTTTTTTTTGCTGAAACTTTAGTTCATCATGTGTAGGAAACCCTCCTGTGCTCATATCATCGAGCATTTATTGTTTCTGTGCAGATTTTGAATGTTAATGTACAATATTTAGTCTGTGTACTGAGAGACAGTGGAAGTGTACTCTGGGAGAGGGGCATATCTGGTGTAGGTAGATTTAAGTTGGAGAAACAGGGAGTTCCTTGTTTTTTGGTTATATTTTTCTTGTATAACTGATTGTGTTAATGTACACACTGACAGTAATATTTTCAGTAATTGTTGACATTTTTTTGCTGATTGTTTGTGTTGTGGTCTGGAAGGACCTGGTGCAGCAGTAAGGTCGTTTAAAATATGTTGTATATTACTGAAGTTTTAAATTTGCTACGCATTACTTGTAGATAAATTCTGTGTGTGTGTGTGTGTGTGTGTGTGTGTGTGTGTGTGTGTGTGTGTGTGTGCAGTGCTTGATGTGACATCAAATAATACACTTTTTATTGTGCCTCGGTGTAATTGCAGGCACAGCAATGTGAACCTACTATCCACTGCAGCTGTGTGATTTTGTACTGCCATTGTGGTATCTTTTCTTGGTTTTGCACTGCAGTAATCTGCAGTCAGTGCTCTCCCCACTGGCAAAAAGCTATTCTTTTCCAGATTGGATTGTTTGTGACTTGAGAACACCACTGGTTAGTTAAGGTGTTGTTGAACTTGTGAGTTTGTGCCTGTATTTGTTGTTGAAACCACAGTTATTTTTTTTGGCTTCACATCCAGAGACACACCCCCAGCCCCCGCCCAGAGTGAACGTCCCAAAATCTAAAATTGTTTAGAATATTCCTACTGTTCCCCCAAAATGCCCCCAAAGAGATGTGAAAGCAAAGCTGTTTCTTGCAATGGCATTCCTGCCAGTGGTAAGATTGTCTGTGGGCATGGTAGTAGTACGCAGTCACAGAAGTGCACTGCTGATGTGAGTAAAAGTATTTCTCCTTCAATGTCTTTTATAGCGCAATCAGTAGCTGCACTCATAGTTGGAGGAGATGATGTTGTCCCAGCTGGTGGTGTTAGTGCAGTTGCTGGCGGTGGTATGAGTATTGCTGCCTCAAGTTCCATTTCTGACCAGTTTACCATGTCCAAAAAATATAGTGAAGTGTGAAGCAGTGGCAGTGAGTGACAATGTAGATGACGTCATACTCCCCAGTAACATCCCAATAACTGAACATGAGGATTCTGATCATCATGTCAACGATAGCACACAATGTGACATTTCTTCCACCGTGGTTCAGGTCATGCATTTGCCACGCAGTGATTCACAGTGTGGTGAAAAAATTTCTGGTGATGGTGGTGCTCATGATGATGATGTTGCTGTAGTTGCAACATGCAGTCCATATGCCAGCATCCAACCAGAAGATGTGGATGATGTTGATGAATATGATGATGATGTCAGTGACCCCTGTTGGGAACCGGAGAAAAAGAAACTCAAGGTGGCTATGTCTGGGTGTGTTTGCATTTCACCCCCTCCTGTAAAAAGTTGTGATTTACCAGTTTCAGTTGATGATGATGACCCATTAATAATGACAGGTAGTCGTGGTGGTCAGTTGCAGTCCAAGCGTCTGATTCTAGAAGGTTGGCACAAGTCACCACCATATGTGACTTGTGCCAATCACAACTGCAACATTGACCCTGCGCCCTATTCTAGAAGGGGGTAGGGTCTCCGTGACTAAGTCCTGAGACTTGAGACACGGGGCCAGGTACTCCGAACAGGGGGCACACCTGGCGGGCATGTCTGGCTTCACAACAAGGTCCGGCGCTTAGTCACAAGAGCCCCATGCCCAGCAAGTCACATAGGTGCAACAGGGCTGCACTCACTTCCCCAAGTGTCCATAATGCCCACAGGGCTGTCTACACCCCAGCCCCTGAAGTGTTTATAATGTGCCCCACAGAACTGCCCTACGGCACCCCAAAGTGTCCATAATATGCCCTGCGCCTTCTCCCACACTCCCAGTGCCTGAAGTGTCCATAATGTGCCCGCTTAAGTCCTACCCATCCCCCATATCCCCATTGTGATATGCCCGACAGAGAGCGCGCAGTCAACCCCCACCCATGCCCGACCCGAGTCACTGCCTCAAATGTGGCATATACCCTTTCCAGCCCTGGTAGTCTAGTAGCCCCCCACCCAGCCATGCCAGTCCACCCAGCACACCTCCACCTGTCCCCAGCCGGCAACTGGCACAGCCCACCTCTCATCTCCATGGCCAGCTGCCGACTGAGTTCTGTAGGAGCGCTACTGTAAAGATGCACTCAGAAATTAATTTCTGAGTGTGTCTTTACAGTAAGCGTTCTAGAACTCAGTCAGTAACTGGCTGTGGAGGAAGTGAGAGGTGGTAGCCTGATGTGGGCTGGGGCCAGTTGAGGGTGCTGGGTGGACTGGCAAGGCTAGGTGGGGACATTTGACTACCAGGGCTGGGCAGTGTATATGCTGCATTTGCGGCCGGAGACTCTGGGTCAGGGTATGGGTGGGAGGGTTGATTGCACCACCCTGTGGGGCATATCACAATGAGGGTGTCGGGGTGCTTGGGGTGTGTGCAGCCCTGCGTGGCACATTATGGACACTTCAGGGGTGGGAGTATGGGCAGCCCTGTGGGGCACATTATGTACACTTACAGGGGCAGGGGGTGTGGGCAGCCCTGCGAGGCACCCACTGGGGTATGCTGGGCATGGGGGGAAGGCAACTGTGGAATGACTGCTGGACTGCAGGTGGGTCTACAGGACCCCCAAGGAGCATCCACAAGTTACACCAGCTAAAAGCTGGTGTAACTTATGTTGCTGGTTCTCCTCTGGGGGTTCTTGTAGAATCCCAACTTTGGGGATTTTGTTGCTGCCCTTCTGGAATGGGGCACAACAGCTGCCATAAACCCCCTAGTGCCATGTCGCAGGGGGTTTATTGTGCAAGTGCTGGCGTAACAGCTGTTAGGCCAAGTGGCCTGCACCATGTTGCAGGCCACACTGTAGAATCACACATGTCGCAACTGCTAGCATAAGATGCTACATGCGCCATTCTACTTGGTGCAAGTGCTGTTACGCCAGGGGTAACTGTTCTAGAATCAGGCCCCAAGTGTGTCCTGCCTGAAAACGCATGTAGCACCCCCTCCCCAACTTCATGGCTTAAAAAAACGGAGTCCAATAAGCAGTATCAGGGGGGACATGTTAAAACTAGAGCATCAAAATTCCTTGTTTGGGATTTTTTTGTGAAAGATGCAAATGATGAGTCAGTTGCAATCTGCCAGATGCGTGTGAGTCGAGGTTAAAAGGGAGCCATCTGGGCACGGGGGACAGTATACACATCTTAAGAATAGCCACATGGCACTGTGGACTCAGCACAAGATGGCAGCTAATACCTGTACCACAATGGGGTGTTCACCCTCATCATCAACCATAACGAGCATGTTATCCCCTTCCATGACTGTAGCATCACGTATAAAATTAAATGCTTGCAGTGATGATGAAATAACAGCAGAGTATTACTACAGACATGATGAGATGGAAGAGCAGAATGATTTTGAAGTCTTGTCCAGTGGTGGTGAGCATATCAGTTTTGGTGGTGGTGGTGGTCAATGCAGTATGTCTACTGCAAGTGGTACATCAACACCTGTTGGTAAATCTGGGAAAATAACTGCATTTCTGGGTTTGTCATCTCCTGTTCAACCGTCTTCATCACACGTCTACACTCCACCCCCTGCCATTCACAGAGCAGAACCATTTGTCATCACATCCCGTGCAAAAAGTTTAAGTCAGCCCATGTTATGGAGTGTTTTTGCAGATAAGTACCCACCCAATCATACAGTGTCATGTGAACTTAATGCTGCTGTAGCTGAAATGCTGGCAATTGATCTTTTGCCCTTCTCCTTTGTGGAGAATTCTGGGTTCCTACGGTTTGCTACATGTGCCTGTCCAAAATGGAAAGTCCCATCCAGGACATATTTTTTGACCTGTGCTGTCCCCGAGTTATACCGCACTGTGTCCGACTCAGTAAGACATGCCCTTCAACATTCCTCCTTTCCAGTCATCCATTCAAGTATGGATATGTGAACAAGTGGCAAAACAGTGGGGAGTTAAAATTTGTGTATAACTGCACACTGGGTGTGGGTGCTGGGGGTTGTTTGTGCTGTTAGTAGTATGAATAATCAGTAGTAAAGTGGAGTGTCGTGGTAGCAATCTTTCAGGAATTCGACAGCATGCAACGATTGCTATGTGCAATGTGATCTGTTCACACACTGGTGAAAACATGTTGGATGTGGTACTGACTGAAATTGACAAGTGGCTGAACCCCCTGTCCCTGAGAGCTGGGTTCATAGCAAGTGACAATGTGACAAATGTGAAATGCATCATGAATGGTGGTTTTTTTCTGGTTCCATGCATGGCTCACTGTTTAAATCTTGTGGTGCAAGAGTTTCTACAGTACCCTGTTATAAAGGAAATGCTGACAGTTGCATGCCATAGGCAGATGCAGATCTGAAACAGCCTCCCACAGCACTACTTGAAGCAGGAAGTTGTTACCCAGCGGAACTCCACTTTATACATGGTAGAGAGGTCGTATGAACAGTACAATGCCATCTCAGAATATCTTGTCATTCACACTAGCTGTGACAATTCTAGGGCCTTCATGTCTCTGACGACTGAACAGTGGCACCTCATGGACTCTGTAAGAAGAATCTTGAGGCCTTTTGAACATGCCACACAGGCAGTGAGTGGTGAGTCTGCCTCCATTAGCCAATCAATTCCACTGCGGGTGCTGAGGCAGACATTGGTGAATGTACAGAATAGTCTTGATGTTGTCAGAGACAGTGCTAGAAGTGTGTTGCTGAAACACATGCTGAGAGTATTCGACCAGAATCGTCAAATTTTGAGCATTCAGCGTAGTGACAACTTTGCAATAGCAACAATGCTGGACCCATGATACAAACGTGGAATTGGCTTAGTACTAGAGGGGTGGACCTGAACAGGTAAAAATGTCAGTGGGCAACTGGTGTGCTTGGTTCATGGGGCACAGAAGTCACGTGCCAAAGTCAGGAAACCTGAGCAGCATAATCAAGCTGAACGTGAACCTGGAGGAGTAGTATCAAGCATATCCTGTAAGGGGAAGGGGAAGGGGACTGCAGCTCCAGGTGGTCTGTCCTCAAAAGCGGCTGTCGTTAACCCACTTTGGGAGGCTTTGTCCTAAGTGGGGATTTGTGACATAAATGATTCCAGAGAAGCAGATGATGCATCAGCCACTGGACTTAGAGCAGCACAGCGAATGCTTGAGTCATATGTGTCTAAAAACAGGCATCTGTCAGTCACTGATGATCTCCTTTTATACTGGATTGGAAAGGTCAGTGAATGGCCAGAGCTGACTGCTGTGGCACTTAAGTACCTATCAAGAGGGTATTCAGCTCAGCAGGTGCAGTAGCTCAGGATCATCATACAAACCCCTCTCCTGCAAATGTCAGTTTGCTGACATTCATGAAAATGAATGAGAGGCACATACCAGCTCAGACTGCAACCTCAGTATTCATACCCCGGCATACTCATGGTTTTGCTGATGTTGAAGAAAGGGACCATCCTGGTGGCAGTGACAGCATGAAGCGGCCTACCACTGACATAGATGATAACACAATGGAGAAAGAATTTCCAGTTGTTCAGAATTCAGACATAGAAGACTGTGAAGGCAGCTTTCTTTCTGAGGATGATGATGAATGATGATGAGGTTAATGCTGGCAGGTTTTAACTTAAGTGGTTAAAAGGCTGTCACATGTCTTGTATGATACATGTTCTCTTTTTCATAAAGTTAAATCGCTGTCCCATTCATAGTGACTCAAATTCCATATGTCATGTCATCACATTTATAACACAGAGCACAGTATATCCTGGCCCCTGAACTACCACCACCATAAGACCGCTGTTCTCCACTGCCTCCATAGGGAATGTGACTGTGTGTTTCCCCAGACTACCACCACTATAAGACTGCTGTTCATCACTGTCACCATAGTGAATGTGACCGTGTGTCCCCCTTGAGTACCACCACTGTAAGGCCACTGTTCGAATCACCACTGTCACCACCACCAGATGCAGGAAGATGTGAGAGGGAATGTCATCATGTGCTGCAGCTATGACCACCACCACCCACCACCAGTGTCATTGTGACAATGTTTTTCCATTACGTTGACCATGCCAAGGCAGAGGGAGTCAAACAGGAGACCACATCCATCAGCCACAGGCACAAAGCTTCTTACTATTAAAACTATAAAGTGAGTGTGTGTATTAATGTTTTTCATGCTATTCGACTTCATTTAGCTGTGTGTTTTGTTTTGAGTTGCTTTTCTGAGCTGCAATGGTTAAACACATATGGTCAACTTATTTTGTTTTTTTACAGGTTAACAACAAACTACTCTCCTTCTCTGAAGGTTTGTATCAATGGTACAGCAGCAGTACTGTCTACAGGAACGTATGCATATTTATTTCCAATCCATATTGGTAGGTATATCAATTTTATTTCATCTGTTCCTTTTTTTTTCAGAAGACTGCAACAAATCCGACTAAGGATTCATAAACTAGGTGACATGTACGTCACAAAAAATATTCCTGCAACATATCATGCACTGTATTCCAAATTTGCAGCTGTGCAGCCATGACAGTATTGAAAAAGTTGGACCCAGGTTGTGTTACTTGACAAGGTGTGGTTTTGAAATGTAACTTGAGTTGAGATGAGGACACTGACACAGTGTATTTGTTACACAGCCTGATACTAAATTAAATTGTGATCTGATGATTGCAGTGGGACAGCTTGCTATCTGTGTTAATCCAGATACCCATGGTGGAACAGCCAAGGCTTAAACATAATGTCTTACTGCTGCAATCAAGTTGTAATAAGTCCTTCATTTCTTTTTTTAGGAAACTTCTAGATGCTTTGTTGTGTCATAGTTGCCTTAGCCAAAGAACTTCTTCAACATCTTGCCCCCCCCAGCCTGGGGCAGACATGCAACATGCAGAAGTTATTTCAGTCGATGACCATGACCATCATTACTGGACTAGAGAAGGATGCAGATGAAATCTGTGAAGAAGTAACCAAATAATAAACCATTATTAATGAGACCTAATTGCAAATATGCCCACCCCCAAAAAAAATATTTACCATCATTGGCTTGAGAGTATTCCATTTCAAATTTCAAAACCAAAATTTCTCATCAAGTACTGGAATGTGCACACCAACAGTATGTGACATGTGATACAAAACAATACAATGAGTTCATGTATAAATATATATGTCAACACCCACCTAGAAAATATATATATATATATATATATATATATATATATCAACTCACCAAGGCTACTATTATTGTACACACAAAGGGCACCCTTCCATCCGGTTGAGGTGAATGCATTGCATTCATGGGAATTGCAGCACACTCTGGACCAGCAACAGTTCTCTCACGGTCATCACTTCTGACTGAACACTGGATGGATTCATGTCATGTTATCCCTTCTTCACATGGTATGGCAAGACACTGTGTATCATGACATCATCATCACAGAGTATGTAAACTTTCTGGATGCAAGACAGTTGCAGTTTGGGAATGCAGAAAATTTTGGGGGACTCTGTGTGACCACTGTGTGCATGACTGACTGCGTAATAAATTCTGGGGGACTTTGCATGTGGTGTAACATTCCTATTTCACTTCCTCAACACTTGAGAATTTTCTGCACACAAGATAGTTGCATTTTGGGGATGCAGAAAAATTCTGGGGACTCTGTGTGACCACTGTGCACATGATTGACTGCGCAATATATTCTGGGGGACTTTGCATGTGGTGTAATGCTCCCATTTCACTTCCTCAGCACTTGGGAATTTTCTGGACACAAGACAGTTGTATTTTGTGTGTTGTGATTGTGAGCACATAATGTCATACTTAAATTATAAATTAAAGCAACAATGCAACAATGTGGTGAAAATTTTGACCTATACTTTTTTATGCTATTTTAGAGTGCCAGCCACTAGTTACCTCCTGACTTGTATGATACCCTTCTTTTCACAATTTGTGTCTGCTTTACTGCTTTTTCTCATGTCTGAAAAAATAAAAGGAACATGCCTTTTAATATGGCTCTTACCAGGTTTTCATCACTATTTGCAGCTGTTTTTGAACAACTTTTGTTCTGTGAGGTCATAAAACACTGACTGCTGCATAATTGTTAATTTTACAACAGAAGTAATATATAAACAACTAATGGAGGAAAAACAGAGGAAAATGCTGACGAAGACCTGGTCAGCAGCATATTTAAAGGGGTGCTCCTTTTATTATTTCAGACATCAAAAAAGTACTAGAGCAGACTCAAATACTGGAAAGAATGGTATCATACAAGTCAGGAGGTAAGTAAAGTGGCAATGTAAAATAGCATAAAAAAGTATAGGTCAACATTTTCACCAGATTGTTGCACTGCTACTTTAATGTCTATTTCAAAAAAGAAATATTTCTGGAGCCTCAGTAATGTTTACTTTGTGTTGGGAGGGACTCATGATCATGAAGTGTTTCGCAAAAAGCAGGACTGAGCAGTGCAAGTATGTTGTGCTAAACCACATGCATACCATCAGTGTTCTTTCCTGTGTGTGCAGAAATTGTCCAGCTTCATGCAAACCAATATATGGTGTGACTTGTTGCAGTATGTAAAGAATAAAGATAAGAAAGAATATATGATGTATATTTTATTTGTACCAATAAAGATAAGAAAGAATATATGACGTATATTTTATTTGTACCATCAGCACCAGCGGAGTAAGTGATATGATATTTTTTCCGAAGTATCAGGTCACTGTGCACCTCAGTCACTCACAGTGCACACATGACTTTGTTGAGATCATGGCACAAAAAACACATGCTCTCCTAAAAGTCATTTGTGCAGTATGTGACTAAGGTGCACTCTGGCCAGACACCTCTAAAGAAATATTGTATCACTTAGCCCACTGATGATGATGGTGACAATAAAATATAAGTTATTCTTATCACTATTCTTTATACCATAAACACTGCAACAAGTCAGCATATATATGTTTGCAAGAAGCTGGACAATGTCTGACATCACACACACACACACACACACACACACAGGAAACAACACTGACTGCACACATGCAATTTAGCACATCATACTTGCACTGCTCACACCAGCTTTTCCACAACCACTCCACAACAGAAAGTAAACATTACTGAGGCACTGGATTATAATAACAGGGCAATAAGAAGCATGCATGTCAGTATGTGTATGTATATATTTAAAGGGAAGCAGTCACCAACAGGAGCTCCTGTCCCCTGCAAGGCTTACCCTCCGGTTAAGCCCTTAAAGTATGTTGCAGCATTTTTCTCGTGCTGCAACACACTTTATTTTAACAAAGAAAAGTCAGTGATCCGGAAGTATGGTGGATGCTATGGGGGCTCAATTATGTGTAAAGGAAAGGGATCCATGATGGGTCATCTACACAATATTTGTCGACGGACATGACAGTGAAACCGGCAGGTCGACTACATTTTGCAGTTGGCTGCTGGTTTCCACAACAACCTAGTGTTTTATTTGGTGGGCTTCACCCCCTAAACCCACAACATGTGGGGCTGCACCCCTGCATCCCCCCCACTTAGGATTCTCAACTCCGAGTCAGAGTTGATGGAGGGAGCAGGACCCCCAACTGACAGTGGCGGGTTTAAGTGGGTTCCCAACAGTGACGTGGCACTGTTGTTGCTGTACGGAACTCCTCTGTCAAAATGTCGATGTTGTGGCTGCATACCAAAGAAAGGTGCGGCAGCAACACACCATGCACTCCAGTACTTTTGTATTGAAGCACACGGTGCATTGCCATTGCACTTTACACATAATGGAGCCCCAATAGCGTCCACCATACTTCTGGGTCTTTATTAAAATAAAGTATGTTGCGGTGCAAGAAAAATGCTGCAACATACTTAAAACACTTAATCGGAGGGTAAGCTTTGCAGCAGGTGGGACCTCCTGTTGCTGACTGCTTCCCTTTAAACTAATACTGTGGCCTTCTCTCTGTCTGTTATTAAACATAAACAAAAGACAAAACACTACAATAGTTAGGGGGGAATAGTGATGAAAAAAAAAGCTAATGGGGGATCCCCTGATGTTTCAGCAGCAAATGGAGCATCGACACAATCTGTAACTGGTGTTGCTCGATCTACTCCACCTGCTGCTGGACAGCACCCACCCTCTCGTTATTTTCTTCTACTGTGGCCCACAAAAGTGCTATGTCTGCCCGACTTGCAGGCATTGTGGGGTCCACTGGTGTGGGGAGGGGACCAGGTAGTGCTGGTGGTGAGGGTGGTGCTAGTGGCAGTTTTGAGGGTAGTGGTAGAGCAGCTGCTGCTGTGGCCCTCCTCCTGCTGTGGCAACACACAACAGCAGCACCATCTGCCACTGCCACAGAAGGGCCAGCAGGTGGAGGACTGGCCCATTTGGTGGCAGCCTTCCATGCCACCTTGTGGTGGTTCACCATATGTGTGTGCTGGGTCCCAGTCCCCAGATGTGTCCCCCAGGGGCCACAGTGCACCTGCACACCACAAAGCAGACACGCCACAAGGCTGCTGTCCCCCTGACACAGTTGAAAAACTGTCAAACTGGGGAGCTGCGGGAGGGACCAGGCACAGGAGGGTCAGATGTAGTGTCAGCAGCATGGTCATGCACCTGGGGCTTCACCTGCTGCTGTGGAGGAGGTGCTACTGGATCTCCTGCAGTTGCTACTGGTGGTGGTGGTGGACTTGGTGGACATGGCGGTGGCACTGGTGGTGCTGCTGCTTCCAGAGGGGGGGAGGCAGGACCAAAGTGTCTGGAGTGGTCCAACACCACCAGGCTATGACCCCCACACATGCACACTTCCCTCCAGCCACGGGCCACATACTGTCCCTGGTCCATCACACAAATAAACACTCCTTCCCTCTCCAACACGACGAGTGACTTCATGCACAGCCACACAACACAGGCACACACACAGTCACACACACACACACACACACACACACACACAAAACAAAACGTATAAAATAAAGAAATTGGTCACCAAAAAGAACTGACAAAACAGTACAAAAAAACAAAAGAATTAGATTTTAAAAAAGCTTTTGGGTTTTTGGAATTTGCTCAAGAAAGAAACTTGTTAACAAACTCTGTCTCTCCTACACAAAATGCTTCCTCTCTCTACCTCTGCAAAGGAGAAAGTGAAAGTAACTGCTTGTATGACTCACTTCCTTCCTGCCTGGCTAAATCATATGACTTACAGTACTGTAAGCCTTGTGATGTGTGGGGGGGCTGCTTAAATTGCCTATATTGTTGTCATTCTACCTTACTTCGTGTTAAGGTTGAATAACAACATAAAGTCATGATAACAAAGTGAAGTGAGCACTTTTCAATGGCCACTTCGCATATCATTATGATAACACAAAGTGGCCACTCCGTGTTCACTTCGCAGGTGGAATTTAATTTTGCTGCATCTCCGAATACAAATACAGTCATATGTTAAAACAACACCATGTGTGTATATAAAGTGCAATAAGTTGTGATGAATATTTGCTTATATCTGGTATTAAAATTCATGTCACGAGGTCACATGAGAATACACGTGGAAAAAGTAAAAACTTATTCTTTCATCATCAAGTTCTTTGTAATGTGAGAAAGTGTCTTTTTTTTGGACTTCATTACGTGATCAATAAATTTTAAGGTTAATAGAGCTGAGGGTAGTGTATAGGTCACCTGCTCCGTCTGAGGAGTTGGAAAGGGAGCGAGTGGAACAGATTTAGTTGGTATGTATTAAAGGGAGTGTGGTGATCGTGCAGGACTTCAATCTACCTGGGGTGAATTGGGGAACCCCAGCCACCTCTAGTGCCAGGGAGCAGGTACTCCTGGATGCATTCCAGGATAGTCTTCTGGTGCAGATAGTCAGTGAAGCCACTCAGCTAGGTAGTACACTTCACCTGGTACTATAGAATATGGAAACAGTGAGGGAACTATGGGTGGAGGACCCATTAGTTTGGAGTGACCACCAATCAGTGTGGTTCACACTCAGCCTCAGCAGGGAGCCTGTAGGATCAGCGACATGAGTGGCGGACTTCAGATGGGCAGACTTTGGGAAGATGCGGGAAATCCTGAAGAGGAGCCTAGAGGGGATTAGGACAGGGATGAATGCACAACAGAAGTGGGATATTATCAAACTTTGTCTGATGGAGACTACTGAAGCATGCCCCAGGACTCTGAGCAAGAGGAGCAGGTCTAAGAAGCCATGTTGGCTGAGCAGGAAGGTGCTGGAGGGGGTGAGGGCTAAGAAAACAGCTTTTCAGAGATTCAAGAGGACCTGGATGGGGAGGACAGGGAGATGTACTGTATGCCAGGAGGTTCAAGAAGGTAACCAAGCTAGTAAGAGAGGCCAAGGCCTCCAGAGAACTGAGGCTGGCTCAGGGCATCAGGGGTAGGGAGAAGTACTTTTTTACATATGTAAGGGAAAAAAGGAGCTGCAGGGACAAGATAGTGAGGATCAAGATGGAAGGGGTGGGTGGAGAAGAGGCAGAAGCACTGAATGAATACTTCTGCTCTGTGTTCATGAAGGAGGAGGACAGTCTACTACCTCCATGGAACAAGAGGGTGGGGATGGGGAGGAAGGGTTGACCAACTGGGTGATTATGGAGAGCAGAGTACTGGAGGGTCTGAAGGCAGTAAGGGTGGATAAGGCACCAGGTCCTAATGGCATTCACCCCAGGGTGTTGAGGAAGATGGCGGAGGTGTTGGCCAGGCTACTGGTGGACCTGTTCAACACCTCCCTGGACATAGGATGCATACCATAGGATTGGAGGATGGATCATCTGGTGCTTATCCACAAGAGCAGCCCAAATGATAAGCCAGGCAACTACAGACCTGTTAGTCTCACTTCCATAGTAGGTAAACATATGGAAGCAATCCTGAAAGAGAGACTGGTGACCTTTCTGGAGGTTAATGGGCTCCAGGATAGGCAGCAGCATGGGTTTGTCTCAGGGAGATCGTGCCAGACCATCCTGATAGAATACTATGACTGGGTAACAAGGGAGCTGGACAGGGGCCATGCAGTGGATGTCCTATATTTGGACTTCAGCGAGGATTTTTGATTCAATATCTCACATGCTGTTGAGATAAAGTTGAAATACATGGAGGTGGGGGCAAAGATGAATGACTGGATCATGAACTGGCAGATAGGGAAGCAGCAACAGGTGGTGGTGGGAGGGGAACAATCATCCCCTAGGCCAGTGACGAGCGGTGGGCCATGGGACTCTGTGCTGGGTCTGGTGTTTTTTGGGCTGTTCATATTGGATATTTCACACAGAGTTAGGAGCAGGGTCAGCCTGTTCACAGATGATACCAAGAAAAGGGCCATAGTGAATGGTGTACAGTGGTGGCAGGAGCTACAGGGGGACCTAACCATACAGGAGGAGTGGTCAGTGAAGTGGCAAATGGGCTTCAATGTGAAGAAGTGCAAAGTTATGCATTTCGGGGTAAAGAACCTGAGGAGGGAATATTAGTTGTGTGGGGTGTGACTGGGTGCCACCGAGGAAGAGAAGAACCTAGGGGTAATAGTAACGTAGAGCATGAACAACTCTGCACAGTGCAGAAAGGCTACAGTTAAGGCTAACAAGATGCTGGGGTGTATTGCTAGAGGATTCTCATCCAGATATAGGGATGTGATCCTGCCCCTGTACAGGTCCTTAGTCAGGACACACTTGGAGTACTGCATGCAGTACTGGCATCCATATCTGAAGGAGGATATCAGGCTGCTAGAGGGGGTACAGCGTAGGGTGACATACAGGGGATGGAGGGCAAGTTATACCAGGACAGAATGAGATTTGAGTGTGTACACCTTGGAGAGGGGAAGGGATCAGGGGATATGATTGAAACATTCAAGTACTTAAATGGAATTAAAAAATCTAACACAGAAGGGTTAGTTAGGCTGAGGAAGGGAAGGGACACAAGAAGGAATGGGCTAAGATTGGAGTGGGTAGATTTAGGAGAGAGAGATGAGGAGGCATGATTTCATGGAGAGGGTGGTGTTGAAATGGAACACTCTACCAGAGGAGGTGGTATCCTGCAGGATGGTGGGCAGTTTCAAAAGGGCATAGGAGAGGGCATGGGGGGATCTGGGCAAACAGTACTGAGAAATCTCTGGATGGGGGTGGGGCAGCTGCATTTTAGGGGTGCTAGCTGCACACTAGAGCAGACTTGATAGACCATGAGGCCTGTTTCTGCTCCCAGAGTCGTATGTTTGTACATAGTACCTCTCAGTGAAAATCACTGAGCTCTGTTATTAAAACATCCATTTTGTTGTTTAGCTGTTCTGCAGGAGCATGCTTTTCTTTTTGCTGCATCTTGTTTTTGCCAGTGGTTCAGCGTCGGCACAGTCCTGAGTAGTCGAATGAGGTCTGAGAGTACTCTTTATTGGAGACATCATGGTCAAATTTGTCACCATCCTCCATTGCAGAACTGAGATTGCCCAGCCATTACCAGCCACAGTGGGTAATAAATTCCCCTTTATGTGATTTGCTGAGTTTGGGTGTAGTAAAAGCTCATTTTGATAAAGTGCTTGCTCAGGGCTATGCTCAGTGGTTGCCTCTAGTTGCCATCTTGAGGATGACTTTACTGGAAGTCCCACGTCTCCCCCATACAAACTTCCATCCCTTCCTATACCACTGTCATCATTACCTGTTTCAGCAGGTTCCCGTTCTCCTCATCCCATCAAGTGAGAGGAATCTGTTCTGTACTGGCAACTCTGGAGATGCTCCCACTGGCCCCCCATCCTGTCATACCTTTCCCCTTACTGTTATCTACCATCCTTCCCTGGGCACTGTCTCCCACTGGGGGAGGGGGGCCCTGGGACATGCCTAAGAATGTGTTCCTTTATATCCCCTCTTGGCAGACTCCTCCTCTTATGTCAATTCCTGCTCCACTCACCTTTCCAGCCCCCATGCTCTGCATCCCATCTGCCCCTTCCTTCATCATTCAATGAATCCTCCTCCACCAGTGCACCTATTTCCTACCTCATCTGCCCCACATCTGCCCTAAGCTGACTAAGTTTCCTGCAAATCAGGCATTCCCCATCTCCCAGAGTGCTCCATGAATCACTGCCACTCCACATCCTCTGCACCCCACAACCATTCCTGCCCTGATCTGTCCCTACTGCATGCCCCTTCCTACATATTAAGTTTCTAGGTCTTCCTAATCTTGTACTTGGGTAACTCCCTTAACCTTTTGTAGCTTCTAATTAGGGCTATTTGTAGACCTGCTAAAGGAATTCACTATATGCCTTTCTGCTAGATTTCTTGCCAGCTAACTCACCTGTAGGCTGACCCTAGATAGGAAGTAGCAGAAATCCCCAAATAATGATGATGTTATCCCACCTGCTAATCCCCCTGCAGGCTGACACTAGATATAGCCTATCAGAGATCCTCTAATATCACTGCTACTACCATCTACCTAGTCTGAAGACTGTCCCTAGATAGGGAACATCTGCTATCCTTATTGAACCCCTATTTACTCCTCCTTTACCCTTACTTATCTCATCTGCCCACTTTTGAGCAGAGTAGTCTGTGGCCTGGTGGTCCTCCCTGCCGAAATCATGTCAGTGCCCCAGATTCCACTGAGGTAGACACCACACTCCTGCTTCATGGAACTCATGCTTCAGGGCCAGTCCTGAAAGGGGTTGCTTGACCCTGTGGGTATTATATAGGCTTTACAGTCACTCTTGGCTAGCTATAACCTGGCAACCTCAATGGCCCACCAATCAAGCCATTTGCCTTTCACAAACTCCCACCCTCATGCCTCCCTCTGCTTCTTTCATCCCAACCCCTACAGTTACAGACCCAGCATTTGCAGTACAAATCACATTGTTTTGAAAGAAAAAAGTCAGTAAACCCTGAGCATTTCCCTGCTCTCAATGATCTCTCTCTCTCTCTCCTGCTCCTTTGCATGCCAGCAGTTCTGCTGTCCATTGTGGCCAGAATACAAAGCACTTCATCTTCAACTTTAGATTACAGCAGCCCTATAGTCTGCCTTTATCCTGGCAAACACACTGGCCCACTGTGACAAAAACTGCCCCTTTGGTCGACCCAGCTTACTGGGTAGTTTTGGCCAAGGGCTTCTAATTCTCTGCCACCACCTGATTTTTTTTCCAGAACCAGGAAACTGCCTTTTGCCTTCTGCTTAGGGTCAGGAAGGTCAGCACAGTAACTTCAGGGGGGTGAACTTCAGACACGGACAGCAAACAGATTCCAGCAAAAGTAATTTAAACTACCTTTTCAATAATGAAGCAGTCACTGATTCTATTAAAAATAGATTATTTACTAGAAGGTGATACAGGTATTTACTAATAGGATACATTCACAGTAAGATAAAATGTTTACATGTTTAATAGGAGTATAAAACAAAGCAAGTTAAACAGACAGTTGATGGTTAGAAAAATCTGAACTTTAGCCTCACCTAAAGTCTCATTTACCTGCCACTAGCTACAAAATACACTTCCTCTAGGCTGTGCTCCACACACCATTCAGCTAGTTTCCTTTGGAAGGGCTTCTCTTCTTTAGATGTTCAACGTCCAAGATAGCAAGAGAATCCAGCCAAGCTCCCTCATTGGGAGATGTGGAAGATGTACATTGTGACACAAGCACAATTTCACCCATCACAATCGCGGATTGACATAGCACCACCAGTAATGTACTGTGCTCTTGGATCATCTGGTCAAAAATGTACTTTGTGAGGGGGGCTTCTGCCCTGCACCTCCAAGAGTAGCTATAACTAACTCCAGGGTGGGCATGCAGTGAGGATAGGAGAATAGTGTGGACTACAAAAACAGTCTGATTGAGGGATGCTTTGAAGTCCACAGTACCCTTCACTTATGACCTTGTTTCAGTTCCCAAATGACAGCACCCTAATCATGGCACACTAACAATGGCACGCCCTCATTTATACCCTTCTGGCTGTGGAGAGTGATCTCACCCTTTGAGTGACAGTTCTCCACAGTATCCCCACCCATGTGAGTGCATGTCTGTGTGTGCGTGTGTATCTGTGAGTGACATCATCTCCTTTGTACTTCCATAGTGTCTCTGAGATTTTATGATATCCACCTGCACTATTGTCTGTCATGGGAACATATCACCAGAAAAGACCCTCAGAATGGCTTTGTGACTTAATTGTCTCCTGCCTGCTAGCAAGTCTTGTTAAACTTCTCACAATAGAGTTGACACCTTCACGGTAGATGAACAACCCCCATGAGTTACCTGTACATGTCTCCAGACAGCCACTTTTGTGTCCATCCCAAACAGAACTTCTAACAGAAGACTATTTTTAAACTAACAGATTCAGAATAAATGCATCTGGTCACTTATCCTGTCCCTCTCCCCCCCAGACAATGAAGGTTTGCCTCTTTTAGATGACCCACAAGAGACGCTGCCATTTGTGTAGGGACTAAGGAGAGCCAAAAGGAACGTGCCCTTACAGTTAGCCTTTGTCCCAATCCCACTTGTGCTAGTCAGCAAATGCCTTGAGCATAAGTTGGAGGGTACAATTGAACTGCTTGACCAGGCCATTTGTCTTGGGGTAATAGGGTGAGGCATGGAGCTGCTTCACCCTGCATTTCTCCCATGAACTAGTCATGAATGATTACATAAAATTCATCTCCAGGTCTGACAAAATCTCCTGGGAAAATTCCACTGGGCTAAAGATTCTCAGTAGCTCATCAGCCACTTTTTCCATCACAATGGAAGACACAGCCACTACCTTGGGGTACCTGGTTGCGTAGTCCATGACAACCACTATGTATATTTTGTCCATGTAATTTAGGGTACTCAGGGAACAACTATGTCCATGGCTACCCTCTTAAAGTGTTCATCAAATGATAAGCAGGGGCAGCAAACCCACCTTAGGCTTGTCCCTACTGTTCCCACCCTCTGGCACTGTGGACAAGTCTGACAGCAATTTCCCAGATCTGTGTTTATTCTTTTCTTAGCCAAAAAAAAGTTGTTGGCTAGATGCGTTTTTGTGTGGTTAATAGCCAGGTGGCCTGAAAAAGGGAGGTTATAGGCCAGGGCCAAAAGCTACTTGTGGTAGTCCTGGGAGGCTACCAACTGCCTGAGAACCTATCCCTTTATCCCCCACTGTGGTGTACACTTTCTGTACAACAGCCCATTCTTCCAGTAAACTGTCTTTTTGCCCTGAGAGTCCTCAGCAATAGCTACTATCTCTCTCAGTTCCTGGAGGGTAGTATCAGCCAGCTGAGCTCTGCCCAGTTCCTCCAGTCTGACCCTCCCCAACTCCCCTTCAGAAATAAATCTGTCTCCAGCTGATACCTCCTCTGTTTGCAGCTGGGGCTCAGGGCTGCAGGACCTAGCTAGCCTCTCATCAATACTAGTTGCTTCCTCAGCCACTGAGGGAAGGGTTAGAAAAGGCTGTGTTGCCCCCTCCTCACACTCACAAGCTTGCCCTTTTGTCTGACAAGGGGTAGTAACACACACTAGGTTTCCCTGTGGTCAAAATCATTCCCCATGATCACATGCACAGGGAGATCAGGTACAACATCCACCTGCTGTACACTATGGCCACCATCCCAGCTAAGGAAGACCTGAGCCATTGGCACTTGGGTCACTGGATCTGTGACTCCTAAAAAACTTGAAAAATTGCCCTGGAAAAATCTGTTCAGCATAGATCAGATCCCACCTCACCATGGAGATGGAGGTGCCTGTGTCCCTCAATCCCTGTGTTACTGTCCCTTTAACTGGCATAGCGTGCATATTCATGGAGGAGTTTGGTGGCACTACAGTGCTTGCACAGGCTGCTGTCTTCTGGGTACTGTTTGCTTACCCCATCCCAAAGGCTTTTGACCTTTGCTCATGTGTTTAGGCAGTAATAGGACAGATACACCATTTTCTGGCAAATTCAGCATTTCTTTGCCCCTTGTTTCTTTTTCCATTTAGGACCTGTGGGTTCTGTTTTGGGCTCAGATGTAGGCTGGTTTACTTTAGTCTGCCCTCCCTGGGTCACCTTAAAACCATATGCGGCCCCACCTCCATTGTTCCTATGCTGCATGTTTGGTCAGCTGGCCACATACAAATCACTTTCTACTATCGCCCTTGTGCAGCTGCATGCCTGGTCAAGTAGCTATAAACATAGGTCCTCAGGTACAATTTTAAGAAATTGTTCCCTTATAAGCAAATCTTTTATTTGATCTACAGTCCTAGCTTTAGCCCCATCCACCCAACAGTCTAGATAGACACACATTTGGACATGAAATTCTACATAGCTGTCTCCTGGGACTTGTTTTTAATTCTCTGAATATTCACCTATTAGCCTCAGTAGTCAGTTCAAAATGTTTCAATAACACCCTTTTAACTTTATCACAGTCCACACAGTCCTCATTGTCCATTCTAGCAAATGCATGCAAAGCATGACTAAGTAAGCAATGGTGTAAAATGGGTTGTCCACGGAGCCCTGCAAATTGCACATATACCTTCTCAAATTATTTTAAAAACAAATCAAGATCATCCCCTTTCTGTACTGGAGAAACATTTTAGAATTAATTGTGGCTTCATGGGTGGTATCCCATATACCAATTACTTATAGTTTGCGGTGCTGTTTACTGGCACAGTTTCACCGTTTCAATCTCTTGCTGTCAGTTCCTCTCTCTTTCTGTCTGCATCCAGATTTCATGCCGGTGAGCCTTTTTCTTTCCTTCCATTCCTTTCTTTCTGTCCATTCCTTGTCTCTTTCGTCCTTCATCAGAATTTCATGCTGGAGAGCCTTCTCTCTTTTCTCCACCTACAGTCTTACTCTCTCTTCCTTCATCAGTATTTCATGCTGTCAAGCCTTCTCTCTTTGCTCAGCCTCCAGCCTTACTTTCTCTCTTTCAGCCTCCAGCCTTGATCTTCATGTTTGACCTCCTTTGGTGCAAGCTCCATCCTCAGGAACTCATGCTGATTCTGAGGCTCTGATGCACCTGCTCTTAGCCCAGGTTTGGGCTGTACTGCTCCACCAGCTTGTGCCTTGAGGTGCCTTTCTGACCCAGATGCTGCGACCTCAGTATCAAAACCTTGGTCTCCTTCCTCAGTGACCACCTGCTGCACAGGTGTTTGGCCATACACCTCTAAGACCGTTTTCTTCCCTTGCATTTGATCATGCACCGACAGGACTTCCACAAGTCCATTCTTTGTCAGGACCTCAGTGATAATCCCCCTGTCTGCATAGAGTTCACAGAGCTGCTGCACATTATATCTGCCATATGATGTGGTGCTCACCTTTTCTAACTATACTGCACTAAGCTGTTTTCTAGAAATACAAAAAAACAGTAGTAAACAATGTAGCCTTTTTGTATAACCTGCTTCATGACTGTTAAGCTATATTTCTACTGGCACTCTGTCACCCTGTATGCTAGGTAAGGCTGCTTTTGCATCTCTCCCATAGTTCCTGCCTATACAGGAAAGCACACTGCACAACAATTCTAGCTTTAAGTCTGTGCACTGATCTGCACTGCACAGCCATCAGTTGTAACAAAACTGCCCCTTGGGCTGTCCCTGGGCAGGTTGGGGACTTCTAAATCTCTGCCACCACCTGATTTTTTTTGTCTGGAACCAGAAAATTTTGTTCAAAGTCAGAAAGGTCAACTCATTAACTATTTGTTGAGTGCAGTTTGGAGATGGACAGCAAACAGAGTCCAAAAGAAATAATAGAAATCACCTTTTCAATAACTAAGCAATCACTGGTTCTTTCAAAAATAGATTCTTTACTAGAAGATGATACACATTTTTATAAAGAGGATATATTTACAGTATGACAACATTTGGGGGTTTACACATTTACTAAGAATATAACATAAAAAAATAAAGCAAGTTAAATAGACAGTTGATGGTTAGGAAAATTTGAACTTCAGTCTCACTTAATGTCTCTTTTACCTGCCATTAGCTACAGAAGAGACTTCCTCTAGGTGGTGCTCCCCTCACCATTCAGCTAGCTTCCTTTGGCAGGGCTCCCCTCTTTTGGATTTTGGATATCCAAGAGAGTGAGAGAATCCAGCCCAGCTCCCTCATTTATACCCTTCTGTCTGTGGGAAGTGAACTCACCCTATAAGTGACAGTTCTCCACAGTTCTCATATGTGTGTGTGTGTGTGTGTGTATGACATCATCTTGTTTGCACTTACTCAGTATCTCTGAGATTTTATGATATCCACCTGCACTATTGTTGCAATGGGAACATATCACAGGAAAAGACCATCACAATGGCTTTATGACTTAGTTATTTCCTGCCTTCCAGCAAGTCTTGTTAAACTTCCAAGATAGAGCTGGCACCTTCACAGTAGATGAACATCCTCCATTAGTTCATGTACATGACCAGGCAGCCACCTTTGTATCCATCTGAAACAGAACTTTTAACAGAAGAATATATTTAAACTAATTGATAAAGAATAAATGAATCTGGTTACCTATCCTGTCACACCAATCAATTAGGCCAAGCTGCCTCTCATAAACTTGTACCATTGCACCTCCTTCTGCAGCTGTCCTCTCTCCTCTTTCTGTGACCCCACAGTGATGCATGGAAAAAAAGTCAGTAATCCCCCAGAACATTTCTGATTTTGGCGATCTTGCTCCAGCTCCCTTGCACACCAGCAGTCTTTACACCCACTGTGACTGAAACAAAAAGTACTGACTCTTAACCTCAAGATTACAGCCCCCTCAATGGCTGGCTGTTACCAGAAAACAATGCTGACCCAGGAATTGGGTAGGATTGCCTCTCACAAGCTCCCACCCTTCTCTCTCCCTCTGCAGCCCTTTTCTCAACTCCCCACAGTCACAATCCTTGAACTTGCAGCACACATCTCAATATTTTTGAAGGAAAAAAGTCAGTAAACTCCTGGTGCCTAATAGTAATGCACTCTTCAAAAGTAGAGAAGTATGTCTTACCACATCTTGCCACAAAGTGTATTGTAACACAGGGCCCACATCACACAGGGCCCTGTGGGCCCTGCATGAAGAAAATATATCATCGATGACCTTGTTTGCTTAGGGGAAGTGTTGTGCATTGGGGCTGAGAACCCCAGGGAAGTCCCCAACACTGATTTGCCATGACCTGAGAGATCCAAAACCCTAATTTGTTTTTCCTTTTGCTGCTTTGGGGGTGGGGTTGGGGAGTTAGGGTTGTGAATCCTAACACTGCATTTCCCCACCTTTGTTGCATGAAACTGAATGCTAACTGGTAGATTAACTTAGGTTTTGTTACAAAGGATTTCCTTTCTTTTTGAGATAGTGGAGTAGTATCCTCATTCAAACAGGTTCCTTCAGGGTCTGCATGAACAGATGCAGACATGCAGGGCCCTCTGGGATCCACACTAAGGGTAGACTCTGTCCACCTATGGAAGTGCAGTGATGGATGTCAAGAATTCATGGGGCTGTCTGGTGGGCTATGGAAGTGCAGGGTTTTCAGGGAATTGTGCTTCTATGTGGCTGCAGACACAGATGCACAGAGCAGAGGCCATCTCTCAGTCAATGTACTGTGCCCTCTGCCATCATTGGGTACAAGGTGCAGGGCACTATGGTAAGAGAAGAGTTGTCTTCACTATATGGTACCTTGGCCTGTGTGAGCAATGCTGCACCTTTCCTCCCCTAGCTGGGGGAGTCACATAACAGCACCCCCCCAACCTTCACCCTATCCAGTTAGCTCACTGAGCTCATACCCAAACTCAGCTCACCAGCATGGGATCACAAAGCACTGTCTGCTGAGGTAAAGTCTGGCAATATACACAAGGTTTCTTAATAATTAATATTATTATTTTTTAAATTTTGTCTACAAGTTTTCAAGATAGTCATTTTATGCCTTCCCTTATAAACACAACATGTGGCATTCATAGTATATTGTCCAAATCATTATTTCATACCACAATTGTGAAAATACATCTGGTCCAGGATTCAAAAACTGACAACTATCACATTTGTTAGGTGGTGCGAAAAAAATGTCTATGTTGAAAATTTGGGTCAAAATACTGAAAATTACTAAAGATATGAACCAGAATAGAAAATATTCAATACACACTTATAACTTTGTTGCTTTTTTTTTACATTTTGACTTCACATTTTCAAATAGGCTTTTTATAGCCCTACCTCATGAATCTGGTTGGTGAACATTTTCAAATCCCATCAGAAAGGTGATTTTACATGGTAACCATGAAATCACCTTTTGATCCAGATTTGAAAATTTCCATTGCCCATGTTCATGAGTTATGATCCCAAAAAGACTATGTTGAAAATGTGGTGTAAAATATTATAAAAAAAATTACAAAGTTATGAATAAAAAGTTAAACCCCATTGAAATACATTCAACTGGGCTTACCTTAATTTCATATATCTCTGTCATAAGTTCCAGCAGCAAGATGTGTCTTCAATTGTGTAGTGGATCTACTTCATGGAAAACATTCAGGTGAGTGAGGGTGTTTGGGGTGGTGGGTACTATGTGGGGGCTTGAGTGGATGAGTGGGGGTCTTGGGGGCAGATTGCTAATGGACCATTTTCTTTCCTACAGGCTATTGTAAAATAAAAATCAAGGGGCTGTTTTTCTTTTTTGCTGGTTTTAAATTTGTATTGGATCCCACCTTGGGGATTGTACATCCCAATGTCAGCTAAATTCTATTGCAGCATCAGGGGTGGGCACCCCAGTGTTGCCACGTGAAGACATTTTTCTGGGGTGGGCAATATGCAGGGGAGGGGTTGGCAAGTGGTTCAGGGGGTGGTCACTCCAGTCTACTTTATTAATGATATTTTCATTAATAAGTATTTCAGGAAAGGACAAGGGAGGGTTGGCTGAACTGGGAGAGGGAGGGACTAAAACTGATAGATAGATAGATAGATACATACATACATACATACATACATACATACATACATACATAAGAGAAGAGAGAGAGATCGTGATCACTGGCTCAGTAAGAGAGAGAGGAAGCTAGAGAAAGAAAGAGGGAGATGGGGATTGCCAGCTTCACTGCTCAAACTGAAGCCAGCAGCATGACTCCAGCTGTAGCTTCACAAGTCAAGAAAGTTCTGCTATTCTTATACAGAGAATGCATGTGACTGGCCCCTCTCACTAAGCTTACCACCCTGTATTTTGGGGTGGCCATAAAATGTATTTTAGGAGGCTTTAAAAAAAATAGGTAAATGGGTCCCATTTAGATTGGTTCAGTTTTTTTTTTTAACTACACATTTATGTATTTTATATGTTCTTTTAGTCTGGGGATAAACAAGGTGGTGGCTGTCACAACACATAAAACAATCTCTAGCCAGAGCTGATAGGGCTGTGAAGAGCTAGCAAATGACCACAGGTACACATGTACATAGTAAGTATTCAATGCCGGGGTGTAACTTTTGGCAATTTTTTAAGGGATTTTGCACCAAATTTTTAGCATGGCCTTTTTGGGACACCTCCTCATGAAGCATGCCAGTACAATTTTGTTCACTTGTCCCCAAAGGTGATTTCACAGAGCAAATGTGCTATTCTATGCCAAAGGTATGAAGACACATTTTGGGCAGGTTGTGGAAAATGATAGCTGTACTGTTTTTTTTTTTAAGTCTTTTTCCCACCGGTCACGGCTCATGGGAACTCTCTCAGGCAGCCATTTTCCCTGTGCCTGCCTGCCTGAGGTTCTCTGTGGTCTGTGCCCTCTCTCTCCCCCCCACAGTCAGCACCCCCAGTTTGACCCACCCGGGGAGTGTAGACCGACTCCTTCCTTGGGCTCTCTTATCAAGGCAGACTCTGGCATTTAGGTGGGGCCCAGGTGGAGGAGTGATAGGGCTTAGCCAAGTCAAACCTGGTGCTGAGCATGGAGGATAGGTGCCGTTGCCTATCCCAGTGAGCTGGGTTTTTCTTTGTTCTGTCCCTCTCCCCCCTCGTGTGCCCCCCGACACTTGGCGCAAGGCAACCCTGCCAGTGTCAGGTACACTTTTACGTGCCACCAGTGATTCGGCAGCACCCCTAATCTCCACCAGGGGCCACCAGAGTGCCGGCCATCCTGATACCCTCCCCCCAGGACAGGAGAGCAGCCCTCTGGGTGCTCAATCCGATCCCTCCCCTGCTGACCCCCGACACCCGAGCTCTCTCCTGAACTCAGGTAGCTGGCATGGCACAAGGTGTGGCGTCCACCACCTCAACCCTCAGTGCCACCAGGCTGGCTGTACTGTTTTAAAGGAGGTGTGCAAAAATGGCAATGTTGAAAATATGGAGTGAAAATATTAGACATTGGTTAAGTTAGGCACGTGCATAGAAACTGTGCAATGCATGCTCTTAATGCAGTCATTCTTGGAACTTTTTCACCAAATTTGCAACACAAGCTTATTGGGACCACACCTCATGAACAGTGGCACTGTTATTTCATTAGTCAGTCCAAAAAGGTGATTCGATACAGCAACCATGAAATCACCTTTTGGGACCGAGTAACAAAATGACAGTGACAGTTTTCATGAGGCGGGGTACCAAGAATCCCATGTTAAAAATTTGAGGCAAAACATTCAAAACAAGCATTTGTCAATGCCGAACATTCGCTTGCAGGTATTTTGCAGTGGTGTTTAGCGCATTATAGTAACTTTACCGTAATGCCTGTCACGATTGCTGGTATTTGCACAATAAATTTTCAGCGTGACCTTTTTGTTACCCCCATTGTGCGCTACATAGGCGGAAACACGTTTTGGGCAGGATGTGAAAAATGACAGCTGTACTGCTCATGAGGAGGTGTGGTAAAATGCCAATGTTGAAAATCTGGAGTGGAAATATTGAAAATTCACAAACCTACAAGCGTGCGTGGGAACTGTGCAACACACGCTCATAAAACAGTCATTTTTAGGAATTTTTTCACCAAATTTTCAACATTGCTATTTTAAAACCTCTGCTAATGAACAGTGTCACTGTGATTTTCTTACTGTGTCCTATACATTGATTTTGCACACCGACTACGCCATTGTGCGCTACATGGGTGGAAACACATTTTGGGCAGGATGTGAAAAATGACAGCTGCACTGCTCATAAGGAGGTGTGGTAAAATGGCAATGTTGAAAATCTGGAGTGAAAATATTGAAAATTCGCAAACTTACGAGCATGTATAGGAGCTGCGCAATGAACACTCGTAAAACAGTCATTTTTAGGAATTTTTTCACCAGATTTTCAACATAGCCATTTTAAGACCTCTGCTCATGAACAGTGTCACTGTGATTTTCTTAATGTGTCCCATACATTGAGTTTGCACACCGAGTGCGCCATTGTGTGCTACATGGGCGGAAACACGTTTTGGGTGAGATGTGAAAAATGACATCTGTACTGCTCATAAGAAGGTGTGGTAAAATGGCAATGTTGAAAATTTGGAGTAGAAATATTGAAAATTCGCAAACCGATGAGTGTGCATAGGAACTGCGCAACACACGCTCATAAAACAGTCATTTTTTGGAATTTTTGCACCAAATTTTCAACATGGGGTTTTTGGGACCCCTTCTCATGAATGACACTGTCATGGCACTATTCAGGCCTGAAGGGTGATTTCACGCAGTGACTGCACGCCATGACAGTGACATCATTCATGAGAAGGGATCCCAAAAACCCCATGTTGAAAATTTGGTGCAAAAATTCCAAAAAATGCCTGAGATATGCAATAAAGTTGAAAACCCCCAATCTAGCCCATTATACAGCTTACCAGCATTTCCTCAGTTCACGGTCGGCTTTGAAGAGTGCAGACATGTTCCCGGTCCACTGAAGATCGTTGCGCCAAGCTCTGGAGGTAAGTATGGGGTGAGGGGGGTGTGGGGAGGCTGGGTGCGCAGTGGGTGGGTGCGGGTTGTGGGAGGGACTGGGACATGCACTCATGGGACCGTTTCGATTTACAGGAAAAAAAACAGGCGGCGTGGGACATTTGCCATGCTGGGTGGGCTCCCAGAATGGCAGAAGATAACTGGGGCTGAGGAGCCAGCGGGATTAGAGCACCCCATCGGCAAACTACGGGGGCCGAGCCGGCGGGGGATTGGGCACCCGTCGGCAAACTATGCTTCACATTTGCCACACTGGGGTGGGCTCCCAGCATAGCAGCAGGATGGCTTGGGGGCCATGGAGCTGATGGGGATTAGGCACCCCATCGGCAAACAATGTTTACTGGGGTGGGCTCAGCATGGCACAAAAGCTTTGGGGGCGGCGTGATGCGGGGAGGCCGCGTGATGTGAGGTGGGGCGGCAATGGCGGTGCTCATATGACAGTGGTGGTTTCTTTGAGTAGAGACCACCGCTGTCATACAACTCCACACCCATTGGTGCAGGACTGCCCGCGACTGCTCAATGGAGCACTGGATTCTGAGGAGGCACACCTCAAAGTGTGCTACTCTCCAAAATGTTCCTGCGCATGCTATGAATGATAAAAAATAGCTGAGCTATCAGCATAATTTGAAAATCCCATTGAATGGCATCATAGAATCCTGAAGGGGGAAATCAGGAAATGGCTACCCCTTCTCCTCATATTCAGTTCTTGCCTCTCTCCCCTCTCTTCTCCACCTGCCCTTCTGGGTCACTAGTGTGCACAACCTAACCCCGTCCTTTTCACTCCAACAGCACTTGCGTACTACCTCTAGCCTGCTCCTGGTACACTTATGCACTGTAAATGGTTCTGTCATATTATTACTGTTTTGTATGTTCATATGTTCTTTTGTATGATTTTAGACATGTATTGTAATTTACCCAATGTTCCACTACTGTTTATTGTACAATACCTTGTGTTCCAACTGTTGCACAAGCTTACAATGTTGTATTGTTTGTACTACCCACATACTATTGTAACTGATCATCCTTCACAACCCTATGTAACTCCTCCCCCCAGGTCACACAGTGAGATGAGCAACTTGTTGTTTGGTGTGCCCTCCTGGTGAAACATTTCGATAAATAATTAAATAAAATAGCATGCTTACCTTTGAGTTTTCAGTTCGAAATTCGGCTTTGAAGAGTGCAGACGTGTTCTGGTCCAGAGAAGATGACAGCTTTGACCTCTGGAGGTAAGTATGGGGTAAGGGAGTGTGTGGGGAGGTGGGTGCTCAGTGGTAAGGTCGGGATGGGAGAGGGGGACTGGAGTGACTATGAGGGACCATTTTCTTTTTTACAGAAAAAAAGACTAGTGATGATGAGGGACTGTTTTCTTTTTTATAGGAAAAAAATGAAAATATTTGGGCACACTGGACTGAGCTACCAGTGTGCCACATGACTGGGGGGAGGGTTGACATGATGCCAACATGGGGATTGGGTACCCTGATGTTGGCGGGTGAAGGAAAAAAAAAATTGTTAGGCACACTGGGGTGCACTCCCAGTGTGCCACATGGGGAGGGGTCACATAATGCCAACATGGGGATTGGGCACCCGATGTCAGTGTGTAAAAGGAACAATCTTTGGGCACACTGGGGTGGGCTTCCAGTGCAAGCATGAGTTGGGGGGCCACAGAATGCCATGGAGCTGGTGAGGCATCTGCACATGCACAGCATTCATACATGCTCAACTGTGGTGAATGGCATGCCATTCACAACATGATGGCATCAGCAGAACTGTGCATGTGTGTGAGTTGCGCATGCGCAGTTTATGCCACGGAGTGCTGAAGTAACAGTCAAAATAATGTGGCTGTTATTCCATAGTGGTCAATTATGGTGGAGGATTTTAAGCTCTGCTGGACTTTCAGAAGGATACTTCCAAAAGTCCAATGGAAAGTTCCATGATCAGCCATTTTTAGAGTTACTGAGTGACCGCAATAGGACTGTAGGCACAACCCACTGCCTTAAAAATTGTGTTGTGAGAATTAAGTTATGTAAAACCAGAAATGTTCTTGAGACACATAATTTTTCATGTCGTATCAGAAAGTTATCCATGTCATATCACAAAGTTGTTCAAACAACCCTACTGAGTGCGCAGAACTGATAAAAATTTAAATTTAAATCCTATAACTATGAAACCATTCAATACTGTTTTACAAAACCTTCAAAAGGCACTGCCTTGGCACAGGCCGCTTTCATTCTGAAAGTTCAGGAAAAAAAATATTTTCTGTTTCGGCTGTAGGTGAAAGCAAGCCAAAAATATTTGTTAAGTGTACCAAAAAATTAGTCCTATACAGGAAAACAACATACTGTATGTTGATCTCAGAGATCACAGAAGCTACCATTACAAAAATTTCTGCATATTTACTATAGACCTTATCTCTGAAACAATGCAAATTAAATCTGAGACAATTTTGTTGAATGACACTAAAGCTATTAAGATGTAAAGTTAGGGGTTTATCATGAAATCTGTTGGCCAACCCTAACTATACTATAGTAGTAAAATTAATTTTATATCTAATTAGTGGGTACAAACACATTATTAGGACCTGAAGGTCCTATTTACAAGAAGGTCCCGATTGTATAAAAGGAAAACATTCTACAGCACCAGTATGATATGTACTGTATATTTATATATATAGGGGATATGACATGGCCTGAGTGAAGATATCATATTTATCTTCACGGGAGGCCAATGATATCATGACATCTCACAAGTGGCGAAGCCACGAGTGAGATATCTTGATGTCATTGGCCTCGAGTGAAGATAAATATGATATCTTCACTCAGGCCATGTCATATTCTGTTTATACAAACATATCTTTGGGCTGAATTGTAATGGAACCCCTCCCTGAACACAAATCAAAACACACCCACAACCCAGAACACAAGGGATAACATGTTCTCAAAAATAAAAACATATATATGGTAGATTCTGCCAGTTTCAAAATATAAATAATGTTATTTGGTTGATCCTGCCAATTATTTTTTTCTAAAAATGTAATTTAAGCACTTATCTGGTTGATCCTGCCACTGTGATAGTCAGCCGAGCATATTACTTTCACTTTCCCCCTTCAAAGTAGCGTGACCGAGTGGTATGAAGATCGACCCCTTAGGACATTACAGTAGTTAATAATAAAGAGGTCTGCACCCATTTAGTTAAAAAAAAACTGTGCAATTCTGTATTACTTTGTGAGAAATTGCCGACTATATTCAGAAGACAGAGAGAGTGTGAGTCGGCAGCGTCATAGAAGCAGGAGGAAGCGCGAGCATGTGTTGCTATAGCAACGAACACTCGCAAGTCCTCCTGCTTCTATGAGCAAGACAAGGGGAGGAGAGGGGTCGATGGGGGGAGAAGTGAGAGTAGGAGATCGAGGGGGGTAGGAGGTGCAGGGGGTAAGGGTGAGTACAGGGAGCTGGGTGGGGGCAGGGGCAGGGGCAGGAGTGGAGATACGGGGGGAGGTGGGCGAGGGTGGGAGACAGTGTAGCCAGGGGGCCTTGTCGAGGGAATATGCCAGGTAAGGTGTTAGAGGTGCAAAGACTGATTGTAAGTGCTGGGTGCTGGGGCATGTGCAGCTGGAATGGTGGAAATGTTAAAATGGGCAATCACAGGATACCAGCAGTGAGAGGCACAGCTTGGACTTGAAAAGGCCGAGTGTTGGAGTGGTCACTATGTCACTGCCAAGAGAGTTGAGCCAGTTGGATGCCCGATAGGCAAATGATCTTTGTCCTTGGGTCGTGCAACATCGTGGGATATGTAGTAGATGGGTATTGGATCTCCTTGTAGTGACATTCCTATGCCTAGGCTTAAGGAGGGCACAGACACCAGGTGGGGCAAGTCTCATTATGATTTTCTTGGCCGTGATGCAGGTTTGGTATTTTATGCGTTTGTCCAGTTGAAGCCATCCAGGTTGGGAATAAAGGTCACAAGTGTGGGTATGGCGATGTGAGCCAATGATGAGACGACAGGCCTTATTCAGGGAGGTCGCGATACGTTTGAGAGCAGTGGTAGTTGCAGACCCATATATGATAAGACCATAGTCTATGATGCTGACAATGGAGCTTTGGACGGACACTGACGGTGCTTCTGGGGTTAGGTGTTTCCTGTGCCGGGAATAATATGCCTAACCTCACATTGGCAGACTTTGCCACATTGCTAATATGGACAGCGTATGAGAGGTGGGGATCAAGGGTGATGCCAAGGTACTTGAATGATTGTGTTTGCTCTAGGATGGCTCCTTGTTCGGTTGCAATGGAGAGGTGGAGTTGTTTGTTTTTGTTGTGGGGGCTGCAAAAGACCATACACTTGTTTTTTTTCTGATTGAGAAGCAGTTTATGATTTAGAAACCAGGATTCGATGGAGGAGAAGGCCCGCTGAAGTTTATTTTGTAATTGGTTTGGATCAGGGTCTGAGGTGAGGATCACAGCATCATCGGCATAGAGAATTATTTGGTCTGGGCAGCTATCCAGTAATGAGTTTAAGAATAGGCTGAAGAGGAGGGGTCCAAGAATGGAGCCCTGGGGGACTCCCTAACGAACCGGTCTAGGGTCCGAGAGTGTATCAGCGAGTCTTACTGTTTGGGACCGTTCTTCAAGGTAGCTCTTAAACCAGCCAATGGTGTCAGTTGACAGCCCAGTGTTCTGAAGCTGGACAAGTAGGAGGCGGTGATTGACGGTGTCGAAGGCTTTAGTTAAGTCAATGTAGATTGAGCCTAGTGGTTCACCGGAATCAAGTGCATTGTGGATTGCGCCGGTGAATTCAAGTAGGGCTGTGGAGGTGCTGTGACCTTTGCTGAACCCATGTTGTTGCTTGCACAGGATGTTGTACGTATCCAGGTATTCTGTGAGCTGGTCCGAGATGATGCGTTCTAGTGCCTTGGAGAGTGGGGGTAGTAGGGAGATAGGTCTGTAGTTATCATGGGCAGTTTTGTCACCACTTTTATGGACTGGGGTGACAGTGGAAGATTTCCATCTGTCCGGGAACTGTCTAAGGCTGAGGGAGAGGTTGAAAATTCTGGTCAGAGGACTAAGCACTTCATCAAGTGGGAGAGACAGGATTTTGAGATCGAGGGAGTCATTACTGAATCTTGATTTACAAAGGGCTATAGTAGCGTGTTGCGTGCTTGGTGAGCCTTGACTGCTTTGAAGTAGAAGCTGGGGAGCTGGTGGGAGTAGTGTTCATTCCAGACAGGGGCTACACCATCTTTGAAGCAGTCCTGAGGTAGGACAGCGCTGAGGTCGGTAAAGGCTTTGTTAAAGGTATCCGTAATGGTTTTTGGGTTGAGGGTTGTGGTTCCGTTGATGTTGAGTATTGATGGGGGGGTTTTGGGTGGATTCCCATTGAGTTCCTTTATGTTCTTCCAGAATTCCTGACCATTGCCCCAGGAGTTTGTGAGGGCATGCTTATAGTAGGCGGACTTCATTTGCCAGATGGTTTTGGTGCAGTCATTGTGGGCACGTTTGTAGTTTTGGATGTCGTTTTGCTTTCCAGAGTTTCTGGCCAGCTCCCATAGGTGGTATCTTGTTTTTAGCATCCTGAGGAGGTCACCTGTGAGCCAAGGGTTACTCAGTGATTTGACTTTGCATTTCTTAATAGGAGCATATGTGTCACAGGCCACAGTGAAGATGTTTATGAAGTGGTCAAGGGCAGTGTTTACGTTGGTTGCATTGAAGATAGAGGACCAGTCTTGGTGGAGGAGGTGGGATTTGAGTCGAGGAAGGTGACCACTGGGTAGAACCCTGCTGATGATTGTTTTTGGTGGTTGTTTGATAAATTTATTTGACCAGGTGCAGCTAACAGGGGCGTGATCGCTGAGAGTCAGAGAGGACATTAGTGTTAGATATCCACGATGGGTGACTAGTAAGGATCCAGTCCAAGAGTGTGCTGGTGCCGGTCCTGTAATTTTTCCTAGTTGGTGAGTCAACCATTTGTGTGAGGTTCGCCGCAGCAACAGTATCCCTGTGTGCACCAGCCGCAGGCCAGTTGATGTTGAAGTCGCCTAGGAGGATGGATTTGGTGTCTGGTGGGAGTGACTTTACAAAGTCAAGCACAGCTGTTAGACCAGTTCCTGTTTTTGGGAGGGATGTAGATGGTGGCAACAGTGAAGATTTTGTTTTGGGCACCGGAGGATTCTCACTGGCAGTATCTGAGCAGTTGTGGGTTGGATTGAGGTAATGATGTGGTGCCTTGTATGGGTCTTTTAGGTGAAGGCGCGGCCCCACCTCTTTTGGAGAGGTGATCCAGCCTAAAGACGTTGTAGCCAGAAAGGCTGATTGCATGGTCCGGTACCGATGGTGTGAGCCAGGTTTCGACAACCGCCAGGATGTCAGGGCAGTGTTGGCTGGTGAAGGCCTGTAGGGCATCCATTTTAGGAAGGAGGCTGCAGATGTTGATTGTATGAATGAGAGGGCACCCGAAGGCTTGCTCAGATTAGTGGCTTTATATCAGAATGGGCCAGGGTTTGGGTGCACGTTGCCTGACAGCATTAGGAGAAGGAGGAGGACTAGCCTCTAGGAGCCGCGGTGTATTTCTTTAAGGGAATGTTTTCACCTGCTGGCATCTTGGGAAGTTGCCGAGCATCGACAATAGTGGGTGAGGGTAAGCATAGATGGGGGGACCAGAGTGGAGGGCTAGGACCAGTGTGGGTGCAGGACAGTTTCATGGTGGTAGGATGGACCATGGGCAAGGGGCAGTGGCCAGTGTGCAGCATACCTATGTGGAGGAAGGATGTGGGAATGTGGAAGCTGTGGGGGAGAGAGGGAAAGCAGGCTATTGGGGAGTGCAGTAGGGGAGGAAGACAGGCAAGAAGAAATAGAATAGGGGGTAGAAAACGGTGGAGGCGCATGATTAATGTATGATTCGGGGTTCAGAGAAATCTTACCCGGTTCGAGAGGATCTCGAGGATGGGAAGGAAGGAAGGTATATAGCAAGTAAAGAAACTGTGTCTTTCAGAGGGTAGAGTTTTTTTTTTTCCTTTTCCAAATGAAAGAACAAGAATCCCTCTAGTGGCAGGTCTGTATAACCTGCTAATGGAAAACTAGCCACAAAAAAATACAAAAAAACCCCTCCTATTACAGCTTTAGTGTGGCAAAGCAGGGGAAAAGTCCTGGCCAATCAGAGAGGGTTTGCTGGAAGCGCCATTGCCGTACCTTCCAAGGAGTTGCAGGCGGGTGTCCTAGTCTCGGCCAGTGGCTGTCTGGGTGCCGGCCGACCGTAGGGGAGCTGAAGCAGCCCCATTCAAGGGCAGGCAGCTTCAAAGGAGCTGCAGGTGGGTGTCCTAGTCTCGGTCGGTGGCTGTCTGGGTGCCGGCCGACCGTGGGGGAGCTGAAGCAGCTCCGTTCAAGGGCAGGCAGCTTCCAAGGAGCTGCAGGCGGGTGTCCTAGTCTCGGTCGGTGGCTGTCTGGGTGCCGGCCGACCGTGGGGGAGCTGAAGCAGCCCCGTTCAAGGGCAGGCAGCTTCCAAGGAGCTGCAGGTGGGTGTCCTAGTCTCGGTTGGTGGCTGTCTGGGTGCCGGCCGACCGTGGGGGAGCTGAAGCAGTCCTGTTCAAGGGCAGGTAGCTTCCAAGGAGCTGCAGGCGGGTGTCTTAGCCTCAGTCGGTGGCTGTCTGGGTGCCAGCTGACCATGGGGGAGCTGAAGCAGCCCCGTTCAAGGGCCTTCTCCCGAACTACCTGATGGGTCTGGTATATAACTCACCCTGTCAGGGAATAAAAAAAAAATAGCCTCTTCCCACCAGCAACTTGATGTGTCCAGAGCCCAATGCAGCCTGTCAAGGAATAAAAACAAAAAGTGTTCCCCCCTCACCAAAACTGCCTGTCAGGTCCATTGCCCAACTCAGCCTATCAGGAAACCTCCCCCTCTCCCAGCAACCTGAAAGGTCCACTGCCCAACCTGAAATCTCAGGGAATAAAAAAAAAAAATCTTACTCCTTGGCAGATGTAGTGTTCAACCAGTCCTGACAGGCCTCACTCTTCCCCAATAACCTGACAGGTCTAGTGCCCAGCCCTTACTTTCAAGAAATAAAACAAAATCTTCCCATCTTCCCCCTTAACTATCTTACCAGTCTGACACCCAACCAGACTCACCAGGGAATACAACAAATGTGTCCCTCCCTACAACTACCTGATGTGTCCTATGCCCAAATTAGCAAAAGTATTAAGCAAAACAGAGATAACAAAGATCAGCAGCAAAGCAGTGAGTGGGGAAGGTGAACAGGCAGGATACTAAAACACTACTCCTCCAATGCCCATCCACTCAGGTCACAGTGAGGGGCTAAAATACTGCTTTGGAGGCTGGGTGCTGCTGCCATACTGCTACCAGTGTGTTAAGGCATATCTACCCCTTCTGGTTCACAATGCACTGACAAAGAAAATGAATCCCGGGGGACTGATGGCACACACTTCCAAGACTGTAACTTCAAGTGCCAGTGATTCCGGATCCACTGCCCAACTCTCCTTCTCTCACTCTGTTCCTTCTCTCAGTGCTCAATTGAAGCTCTGGACTCTATCCAAAATGTATGCATGGATCCCATTGCAATGCACACTCCAGCCCACCTGCTATGCAGCAGAAAGGGCTGGTGCCCAACCTGGTTTGTCAGGGAATAAAACAGCTCTGCCTCCATCTGTAAACTACCTGATTGGTCCAGTGCCAAAACTAGCTACTCCTGGAATAAGAAAGTAATATTCTGCCACCCCCTTCCTCAACCTTTTAATAGCTTCATGGCTCCATTGCCCAACATGATATGTTACATAATAATGATAATAATAATAATAATAATAATAATAATAATAATTCCTCCTCCTCTCAACTCCCAGTTGAGTCCAGGGCTTAACCTAGACCATCAATGAATTAAAAAAAAAATCTGTCCCCCTTCCCTCAACAACCTGAGGAATCCCAAATCCACCCCAACCAGTCAGGGAATAAAAAATATTTATTTCCCTGCTCCAAACTACCTGACATATCCAGTGCTTGATCATACACATTAGGGAATAAAAAAAGCAAATTTGGCCCTCTCTCCCCAACTACCCAACCAGTCAGGTGTCCAATCTAGACCATCAGTGAATAACAAAATCATTGAGTGGGACAGAGCACTGTAAGTGAATTTGGTGATGGGGATGAAACTAGCACTCTGGTGTTGTGTGAATTTGAAGCACTGTGTACAGTGTATGGAGCATTACTGAAAAGCATGGCTTCTGCAACAAAGCCCTCCATGCAGGCACTGTACACCAAACATCTGTAAAACCAACATGAATATGGTTCACTTATAAGTACAATTTCACCAGTGAGAATGGTGAGACAGTAAGGTTGAGATAACATAAGAAGGCAAGACCAGCCATGCTGACACCAGCCAAATCTTGTTTATTTATTTTCCATCTTTTTTCTAACTCTGCAATAAACTGTTCACATAAATACAAATAACAGTGCACTCACCTACTGTATAACTGAATACTACTGCACTGTAAGTAATGCAGAAATATCAAGAAGCACACTTAAATGTCACACAAAATATTTTTTTAAAAGAATACTCGCAATTTTGTTTCAAGTCATCTCATAGTAAATGACATAAAAATAGTGCAAAAGCATGTAGATTACAAGACACATCAGAAAATTACATGGAGGGAGACAATAGCATCAGCAGCAACAGAAACACCCATGGAACTGGCAGAGAGACCCTTACATTTCACCCTGTCTGCGTGGGGCTTCTTCAGAAGATACTCATTCCCTGTGATGACACTTCTTATTATAGTGCCACTGATTATGTTAGTTTTTTATGTTCCAAAATAAGCACTGTTTATTGAGGAGTGGATGTGTTTAATAATATCAACTTGCTGTTACTTATCCATTGAATATAGCAAGGAAACAGATTTACTCTCCAGAATATCTCATATATTCTAGAAAAGAACTGATGCAATTGAATTATAGGTAGATTGCATTATGTTATTGTTTATAGTACAGCCAGTCAATGTAAGTGTTTTGTTTAATTGTTTCACGAAGGACACAGACATGGTGGAGGTGGTCTAGAGAAGGGCAACTAAAATGGTACAAAGTTTATTGAAATGTTTCACCAAGAAGGCATGCTAAGCAACAAGTTGCTCATCTCCTAGTGCAACCTGGGGGAAAGGGGAACATGAGGATAATTTATAGAGATTTGGTGCACAATATAAATTTACAGTACATTACATTCAAATAATCTGAGCAGGACTGCCACTAGGGGTGGTAAACAGGATGGCAGCTTAGATCCCAGCTCTACAATCCAGAGGGATATATCCATTATAATCCTTTCTTTTCTGACCAAGTTCTACCTCTTCAAACTACAGAAGTTATGGGAGTACTGTACAAGAAATCTGAAAATCGCTTTATTATTGCAGAAAGCTTTAATTGTAGTGGGAAAAAATCTCTTCCAGTGGAGCGGCCTATCTTGAAGGGCAGGCCTACAGCATGGCTAAACTGCACATACCACAATCTTGGGAACAATCCTGGGAACAGCCCTTGGAGGAAACAATGTTTGACCAGCTCATGGCACAGATGTCGCAGGTCACCTTGGCGACAAACCGCAATACCCAGGTAGTCCAAAACCTGGAGACTAGGATGCTACATACTGAGCAGAGGGTTTCAGCGATGAAGAGTCAGATACAAGACCTGTCAGCAACACTAAGGGAGCAACAGCACACTATACAAATGATGTGCAGCAAGATAGATGACCTCGAAAACTGAGGTTGGCGCAATAACCTTAGATTCTTGGGATTCCCAGAGATAGTGGAGGGGAAAGACACTGAAGGGTTTCTGCAATTAGCAATATCAGAAATATTGCAGCTAGATCCATCAAGTCCCTCTCAGGTGGAACAAGCACACCGCACGCTGGACCCCATGCCCAAGGCCCAGGACAGGCCACGGCCTATTATCGCTAGATTTACAGATTACAGAGAAAAAGAGAAGGTCCTGGTCAGAGCCCGGGAAAAGCAGCAGGTAACATGGAGATCAAATAAAATCCTTATTTTTCAAGACTTTTCTAAAGAGCTGTCTGATAGATGCAGAGCCTACACTGAGGCAAGGCACACAATGCACAAACTTGGGCTGCCTTTCTCCTTGCGATACCCAGCCACACTGCGGATAGTCCACAATGGGGTTCCGTTTTTGGTTTTACTCTCTTGACTCCCTCACAGAATTTCTACGCTGCAACTGGCCAAGGGAATCTGAAGTAAATACCCCAAAGCCCCTGCCAGCAAAAGTTAGCACAGAAGGGCTGGACCGTCGCTTTCCTCCTCAGGTTAGCCGGTCCAGCATCTGGCAGGATATTAGGGACCAGGCTTGGGAGCTCCCCCAGAGGGCAAACCAAAAGAAGCACTCTTCTAAAAAGCATGGATACAGAGAACACCCCTCAGAGCGAGAGCAGGCAGACACATCGGGAACCATACACATGGACACAACAAATCCTGACTCCCTACAGGGTTTCCACACCACCAACAGGTATGAATCCCTCTGACCTAGATCTCCAGATCCACGGCCAGACACCATCGATGCACCCGTGGTTGGTAGGCCTTCTCCTCCACTGAAGTCAAGTCACCGGAACCCTCCAACTTCCCCTCGCCCGTCACAGGATGGAGCCATGACTAATGGAGCACAGCACCCACCAAAGTTCTCTGGGGAGGTCTCTCCTGTTGTAAGTGATCCAGCCCCCTTCTCAGACTGACCAGAGCAGATTCAAACTCCCAGACCGAAGAACTGTGAGACCTCAGCAGCGTGGTCAGATAAGTAGCACTTTTGTTTAATTTTTGGTTCCTTTGCTCAACCTTGGGGAAAATCAGGCCTGGGGTAAGGCAGGGGTAGCTTTCTCAGTGACCGTGAAGAGAGACTCCAGCCACTGTTCCTTTGCCATATCCGTGTCGCTCAAGTTTGGTGATTGCCAGGACTCCCCCACCCCAGGCCTGGCCCTCGATCTGTGATGCAACCTTGCAGCTGATATGCCCCATTCCCATACTGGGAAGGATCCGCAGGGGCCGACAAACATGCTCTGACTCACAAGGACTAGTAGGAAGCCCTCATTTAACTTGATGGCATGGAGGAGTATCAATCACCTTCATAAGCTCTGGTAGATATTTTGAAGGGCTTAGTCCCTCTTACTGGTGGGGGGGGGTGAGGGAGGAGAACATCCTGGTGTAGGGTTATTTCAAACGTGCTGTTCCAGTTGGTGTTATTGTTCAGTTTGTTGGGTATTAATGTTTAGGCCTAATAAGTTCACCAACGGTCTTCTGTTGTTTTTTTTTTGTTTTTTTACATGGAAGGCTGAGGCCCCTCCAGGGTGGGCAGCTGGGTTCCCTACCCGGGTTTTGCTCGGGGGCTGGTCAAGCTGTGACCTGTATTCCAGAATCAGAGCTGAAGTACCCAATCCCTGATGCAGAGGGCCCCCCCCAGAGGGACCAGATCACACATGTTCCCAGGTATAGTGGACTAACCCCCCCACTTACTCATTTCATAATAGTCCCCTGTAATGAGAGCACTGCTGGTCCCCTCAGAGTCCATTTCATGACAGTTATACTAGAGGAGGCTGCTACCTTGACCCCTCTACCCCCATCCTTTCACTCCATCATGAGCAATGCATAGTCCTACCATTAGTACCCCAATACTCATGCAAAAATGATTGGTGCAGAGTCAACACCCCTCTGTGGCTACAAAGAGCTCACCGGATCAATACTGTGATCGTGGTGATGATGGTACCCTGTTGGGGAGTCTTCCTCCCGCTAACACACATGGGAGTTCAATACTGCAGGACAGCACCCTGGGAAAAGAGGCTGGCCTACAGCAGGGCTCTGCGGGCTGATGGGAAACCTCTATTTCCCCAATACGTAAGGAAGGTTGTGCACACTGTATATAGTTGGTTTATATGTATATGTTATTGTTTGTTTTCAATGCAAGAGACACACACAGGGTTACCGCTAGATGTTAGACTGAGGTCAGTTGCTACTGTCAGAGAATGCCTGGCTTATTCACTCTCTCCATACCTGGTGCTGAATTACAGAGACTTGTCTCTCCTGGGTGGACTGACCTTGGTCCCAGCCTGCTGGTTTACTATGATACATTTCCTGTAAAGATACTTGTTCCCTCTCACCAATAGGTGATATAACATATTTGAAGTAGAACGTCAGGGGGCTTAATACCCCCAACAAAAGGAAACAGGTTTCACAGCACCTTAAAAGGCTGGGAGCAAAGGTTGCATTGGTGCAGGAGACTAAACTCACAGGAGGGGACCATGACAGACTAAAACAGAATTGGGTGAGTCAAGTCATACATGCCTCGGCCCCTTCCAGAAAGAGAGGGGTATATACATACTGCTTCACAAGTGGCTTCATTAGATGCTGGTGCATAAGGTGAGTGACCCTGGGGGCAGATGGGTGGCTGTACTCATGGACACAGGGGAGGGACCTTTACTCCTAGGTAATATGTATGCCCCAAATGAAGACTCACCCTCCTTCTTCCATGAGCTGGCCCAAGCACTGGGCTCCTTGGCCCCTGGTGATACCTCTATAATATTAGGGGGGACTTTAATCTCACACTGGACCCGCTACTTGATAGATCCCCCACTAACACAGAGCCCCACTCCAGGGCGTCACTGGCATTGAGCCAGCAACAACAAGATATGGGCCTTACAGATATCTGGAGGGTATTTCATCCCCCAACAAGACTACACCTTCCATTCCCCGGTGCACAGTTCCCTTAGTCAGATAGATCTCTGGCTCACCTTCCCAGCAGTCACCAGGAACACCATTGACACCTTTATTCATCCATTGGTCATCTCGGACCATGCCCCTGTGTGTCTCTCCTTCACCTGGGGCCCTATCTCCCCCTACCTGTCTGTCCTGGAGGCTGGATCCATTGCTGCTTCACAATCCAGACCCCCTTCCCGGCTTCGAACAGCTTCAGCAGGCAATACCTGAGAAGCATATAAAGTTACCCTGAAGGGGGTGATAATGGGATTTGTGAGCAGGTGCTGCAAGAGGAGGGAACAGCACCTTAAGGGGCTTGAAAAACAGCTCTAAGAAGTGGTAGCTACCTTGAAGGTCCTCCGCATCCTTTCCCTCAAGTCAGAGGCAGGACACCAAGTGGCATCCCTGAAGATGCAAGTGAAAAAACTTTTATCTAGGAAAGCAGAGATTTCTATTATTAAGTTAAAGCACAAATATTGGGAAGGGGAGAGAAGGGAGTAAGATCCTTGCCTATCACCTCAAAAAGCAGCAAGTCGAAAGGCACATCGCTGCCTTAGTGGATGTAGGGGGTAAGACCCACACCTTGACAGAAGGAATCAATCGCATAATGATGGACTTTTATTCCACCCTGTATAAATCATCCAGAGCACCTGACCCCAAGGGTGTCCTCCCATTTCTAGAATCCTTACACCTTCCTAAAACTTCAGAGGATCAGGTCTTGGCCTTAGATGCCCCGATCTCACCTCAGGAGGTGGCAGAGACTATATTATCTCTTAGAAAGGGAAAGGCTCCTGGTGGGAATGGGTTCCCCATCGAAATATGGCAGCTTTTGCAGACCACAATCTCCCCGATACTACAATAAGTGTTCACTGAAGTGCTTCAAGAAGGTGCCCCCCCCAGGGAGGTGACCATCACTATCCTGCCTAAGAAGAGTAAAGACCCTCTAAAAGCATCCAGCTACTGGCCCATATCCCTTTTCAATGCAGACAGTAAGGTGCTAGCCAAATTGTTAGCTAACAGACTAAACCCGCTCCTCCCCAGTTTGATCCACCCATCCCAGGTAGGCTTTGTTAAGGGACAATTTAGTGCGGACCATATTAGATTGCTCATAAACTTGATCCATAAGGCTAAAACAATGCCATCCCCTTCTACAGCAATAGCAATAGATTTTGATAAGGCCTTTAACTCCCTGGATTGGGGACTATATCCAACAAGTGCTCGGCACCATGGGGTTGGGGGTGCACTTTTGGGCCTGGATAGGGGCTATATACTCATCTCCCGCAGCAAGGGTACTCCCCAATCAATGCTGTCTTCCCCCTTTATACTGTGTAGGAGCACACATCAGGGATGCCCTCTCTCTCTCTCCTCTGCTCTTTGTCCTGGCAATGGAACCCCTGGCTGTGGCAATTAGACAGAATCCATTAATCTCTGGGATACAAGTGGGAGAAAGAGAATTCCCTACCGTCATGTATGCTGATGATCTGTTGCTTCCTATAGCAGATATTGCCACCTCCCTCCCTCTGTTATTGAGCACCCAGTCAGAATTTAATACATTCTCAGGGCTCAAGATTAATCAGTCCAAGATGGAGGTCCTCCCTTTGAACTCTAATTGTACCTCCCACATGGTTACCCAGTATGGTCTCCGTTGGGTTCTGGATGGACTCACATACTTGGGCATCAATATCACTCTTAATTTGCATAAACTCTGAAAAATGAATATGAAGCTACTTTTGGCATCCATTCGTACAGAGCTGGATAAATGGAGGCCTCTCCAACTCACGCTCATAGGTAAAATTTTGGCAATTAAAAAGGTCAAAGCACCTAAAATTATGTACCTCCTCTCTCACATTCCTTTGAAAATCCCTCAATACTGGTTTACTAAGATGGACTCCCTGCTGGGTTCATTCATATGGGAGGGCAAGAAGCCGAGGTACAGCAGAAATAAGCTGAAAGCACATTGGACAGGTGGAGGCTGGGGCCTTCCATTGCTCAAGGGGTATATATGGGCTTTTCAGATGGCTCAGATGCTAAAATGGTTCACATCCCCAGAGGAAAACTCCCTTCAGTGGCTAGGTATGGAGAGAGAGGTCTGTGAGCCGGCACATTTATCTCTGTTGTTGTTTAATCACCCCCCAAGGGCATTCACTCTCACTCTACGATAGGCCCCTCATTGGAGTACTGGGCCAAAGTTCATAAGAAGTTGGGTCCCCTCTCTTCTCCCCCAAGACTCATTCCACTATGGGGCAATAGTGAGATCACTATCAATAAGCAATCAATTTCCTGGCCCTCGTGGGAACTTGGTGGGCTCTCAAAGCTCCAGGATATGTATATCCCTGGCACAGATACCCTCGATTCATTCAAAGGGCTGAGGAGAACATATGGAATCCCATCCAGAGATTTCTGGTGCTTCCTCCAAATAAGGAGTGCAATCTCTGAATACACTCACAAGCAACAGCACAGGCAGCAAGCCTGTCAGGCAGAATCTTGGCTGGCCCTAGAAAGAGGCCAGTCTAGCTGAATATATGCTGCCCTTCAGGACACCATTCTGTCCCAAGCAAAGGAGTCTAAGCATAAATGGGAGCAGGCACTGCAGGCCCACATCACAGATCTGGACTGGAAGACATGTCTCAGGCTTGCACATGGGGCATACCCTGATACTAGAAGCCAACTAATACAGAATACTATTCTGTATTCATGGTATAGGACCACTGTGGTACTTGCCAAGGCTAAACTTGTCCAATCTGACCTCTGCTGGAGATGTCAGGAGCTCTCTGGTGACCTAATCCATATATTATGGCACTGTAGGAGGATCCATCCCTTATGGCAGGCAGCTGGTGAGATGGGGTCCAATATTCTTCAGAAACCCATTCCTATGTCCCCCCAGCTGCTGATACTAGGAATCCAGTCCTCAGCCCCCCACCTAAGCCTCTCAGAGATAAAATTGATCCTGATCCTAAGCATGCCGGTAAAAAGACTCCTCTTGTGGAAATGGCAGACACAGGTAATCCCATCAGTGGAGGAGGTACTTAGCTCCTTGGTTCAGGTGGCCAACTGGTCCAGAATGTCACACATTCTAACTGATATCCTCCCTAAATATATTAACATGTGAAAACCCTTTATAATGTACTTGAAACCTAGGGAGATAATCAGCTGAAAATGCTCCACTTCACTTTTGTAAACCCTCCTCTCATATTTGAATCTGGGTCTGGGGTGGAAGAGACACTTTTTGTGGTTCCGGGGCTCCCTGTGCTAATAGCAACTTGGAATACTATGAGTAATTGCTAGTTTATTCACTGACGATCTCTAGACAGGTTTGACTTGTGTGTGTTCTCTTGTATTTTGTAGTTCCTGACTGGAGAGAAGTGGCCCTGGGCCATCTTAGAACTCTACGGTTGAGCCAGCAATGCAGGTATCATCGAGACTAGTCCAGGTATGCCAATTTATATGGTATTTACAGGACATGAGCACCAGTGGGTATTACTCCCATAGGTTACTTCCCGGCTGGACAGATATTGTTCGTCCATCAGGGAAAAACACAGTTATTTTGTTGCCTGCTTATTTAGGCTCTGCTCCTCAAGTTATTGCAAGCCTGTCCCTCTAACTGTATTCATACAGACGTATGTAACAGGTCTGTAATATTATTGTTATGTATCCGACAGCTTTATTCCATGTAATGCTTGTTAAAGTCAAATCAATAAAAAACTTATTACCGTAAAAAATAAAAATAATTTGAGCAGGCTGTACAGGAGTAAAGAAATAGTAGGATGCTAACAGTTTTGGACTAGATAGTTACAACAACACAAAATAACATTTAGGCATACCAAAAAGAGACATGTAACTGTGTAGCTGGAAAATGGCTGAATAGAACTGTTGTAGTTTGATCTAGGAAAGTTAGTGAGGAGTAAACACAGGCAGAACAGGTTGGCTAAGGTATAACAGAAGTGCAAGTTAACTACAAGTGCAGTAGAGATTAAGGATCTGCCATAACAGAAGTGCAAGTTAACAACAAGTGCATTGGAGATTAACCATAGCTATAGCCATAGAGATTAGTCAGCCAAAGATAGGGCTACATACGGGGGAGAAGGGAAGGGAAGGTGAGAGAGAGGTAGGTATGTCAGTAGGCAGAAAATCAGGGGGGTGGTGGAAGGGGATGGAACAAGGAGGCAAAGGCAAAGGTAGGAGGAGAAAGGTCTGCAGGGGCCTGAGCCCTCCAGTATGCTGGGGACCATGCCTGAACAAGGCAGGGGTCAAGCATGACAGGAAGGGAGCAGGTTGTGGCAGCGAGAAGTAGAGTACAATAGGAGTGAAGGTTTTAGGCTGTAAGGGGGAATAGGCTTCAGAAGGACAGAAGAAAGGGTGAAGGTAAGAGAAAGAAGAGAGGCCACGATCCCAGCCCTTCAGGATGTGGAGAAGTGGAGCGAAGAGTTAGGTTAATGGTGTAAGGATAGAGTAGGGATTGGCCATTGGCACAACTTTGAATGATAGAGAAATCAGAATAAGAGACATTGGAAGGTCTGAAGGGAAGGAATTGGAGGAAGGGAAGGAATGCTAATTTTTAGGTGGGTGGGGATGGAGCATGGATACTGAGAGGGATAGGGTTTGTCGGGCTTAGAGGGGGGAGTTAGGGAGGGTGGTATGAGGAACAGCTAGGTTCAAGGAAGTTTTTAAGGGCAGAGCTGATGGAGTAGCAGGAGGATGAGTGACAAATTTGAAGGGGGAGGGAATTCCACATTTTCCGAAGACAGTGAGAGTAACCAGATTGACCAATGAGGGTGGCTCTGTGGGGGACCGCCAGCGTATGGGATTCAGGCGATCTAAGGAAGTGAGTGGTTGTGTAGGTGTTATAAATGATGGGGAGAGGTAAGAAGGGAGTTCACCCAGCCTGTGCTTGGAGGTGAATTTAGAGCAGTTGTAGAGTCGTCTGTTTGTAAGAGGGGGAAGGATAAGGCATGATAGAGATCACAGAGGTGGGTGTGAGAGGGAGCATCAATGGCAAAACAGCAGAAGGAATTGAAGGGACATCCAATCTGGCCAAGGAGGACTTGGGAACAGCACTGTAGACTACATCACAGTAGTCAAAGATGGGTAGGATCATCTTCTGAACAACTTCATGCTTAACCATAGAGGAGATACAGCTTTGGTTCTTGAACATGGCACCGAACTTGGGGCACAATTTTTTTTGGATGGCATCAATATGACTGGAGAAGTTTAGGTGTTGATCCAGCCAAAGTCCTAGGTACCTGAAGGAGGATGTGTTTCTCAAGTAAAGTCCCATCAAGGGTGTGGAAAGTGGGTAGGGAGAGTCTCCATCAGAAGCCCTATGTGGAGAGGCTAAAGAACCTCAATATGTACACCCTGGAAGGAAGGATGGAAGAGGAATGTGATATAGACCTTTAAATACCTCATGGTGGTAAATAAGGTAAAGGAGGGGAGTATTTTTCAGAATAAAATGGTGCTCTAGAACAAGGTAGCATGCTACAAAGCTGGAAGAGGGTCCATTCAGGAGAGATGTGAGGAAGTACTTCTTCACAGAAAGAGTGGTGGATTCCTGGAACAGTCCTCTAGTGGAGGTGGGGGGGGTGAAACAGTGGTGCAGTTAAAAAGATGTAAGGGTGGGGGGAGAAAGCACTGTACATCAAGTAGGGTCTATGGCAAGATTGCAGGTAGAAAAAATGGGCAGAGTGGGAGATCCAAATGGCCTTTATCTGTTGTCAAATTCTATTTTTTCTATGTAAACAATATAGGTGGGATGTATAGGATAGTGCTTAAGATCACTGAGCTGCAAACCTGGAGAACTGGGTTTGAATCCTACAGCCACCTCTTGTGTACTTTGTTACCCTGAGCAAGTCACTTACCTTTCCTGTGCTGCCAGGATGCACCTGGTAACAAGTCTCAGGTTAGTGTTTTTCCTAACAAAAAATTGTAAAATAAAAAAGAGGGTCAAGTGACATATTTTCAAACTAGCTGATCTCTTCCTTATGAAGGACCTGTACTGTAGGTAAGCATGAAGAATCTTAAAGAGCTAGTAGAGTCAAAACAAGCAGACAGGAAAATAATACAAATGTTAAGAAGTGGTCAGTAGTAACTTTTTAACTCTAAAGTATTTTCTTTTTTCTTTTGCTCACTAGAAAGCCTTCTATGTGATAATATTGTGCTGGATGGGTAGAGTAGCGCTTAGCCTGGCAGCTGACATATCTATCTCTACCCTCCACAACACACACACACTTATCATCAGCATTGTGATCTCACTGACAGTGACATCACAGGTGGCTAACTTAGTAACTATTGAGTGGCTGTTCCTAAGTAGCAGTGATGTAACAGTCAGTGAGGTCACAATGCTAGTGATTTGGTGAGGGGAAAGACAGACAGACATGTCAGCTACCAGGCAGAATGCAGTCCCACACATCACACCTACTAGCATCATGTAAACAATCTTCTAATTAACAAAAGTGAAAAGAAAAAGTATCTCAGATAAAAAAAGGTTATGGCTGACTGCTTTTAAAACAATATTAGTTTTAGGCAGTACGCTAGCTATGTAATAGAAAGGGAGTCCATGTTGTCCTACCATGGTAGTGACATGAAGTATCTACTGCAGTACAACAGCATTCTTACATCACTACTGTGGTACAATGGCATTTGGAAGTGTACAAATTTCCATACAAAGCAACAGTGAACCATATACTATAGTGCAATTTTGTGAAAAGATGAAGTAGTTAAATGATTTCTAAAAATGATGCCTTAAGTGCTGTATTGTAAAAAATGTTTTTGTAGACAGGAACCAGGTAAAATAACATTAAATGTAGAGATGCAGTGAATTTAAAATCCGGCAGCGAAGTGAATGCGAAGTGGCCACTTCATGTTCGCACTTCACTACGTGGAGTGCCACATAGGAAAGGCTCACTTTGCCTTGTTATTATTACTTCCGCATTGTCATTTTGCCTTAAACGGGAAGTAAGGTGGAGTGACAACAGTATTGGCAGTATCCCACCAACACAGTCACCAGAATGAATGTGCATCCCAAAAGTGCTACTGTCTTGTGTCCAGAAAACTCCCCAGTGCTGATGAAGTGAAATGAGAGTGTAACAAGAAATGCAAAGTATCCCAGAATTAATGGCACACTCAGTCATGCGAGCAGTGGTCAGGTCACACACAGAGTCACCAAAATTAATGTGCATCACCAAAATGCTACTGTCTTGTGTCCAGAAAATTCCCCAGTGCTAACGAAGTGAAATGGGAGCGTAACAAGAAATGCAGTCTCCCAGAATTAATGATGCCATGCAAATGCACAGACAGGTTAAGATTACTCTGCACACTCAAGGGATGCATACTAAAAGGCACAACAACACCTAACCAATGCTCAGAAGTCACAAATCCAAATCTGGAAAGGTACATTTTGCTAGTTGGGGGATTAATGCACAGCAGTAACAATCCACTACCAGTAAAGATACCACAAAGCAGTATAAAAAATTCATGCAGGTGCGGTGGATAGCAGGTTCACACTGCTGCAATTACTCTATAACACAATAAAAGGTGTTTTATTTAATGGAACGCATCACACACACACTCACACGACACTCAAGTAATGCATAGCAAATAGAAAACCTTTAGTAATATAACCAAATGTTTTAAACAGACAAATTGTACACTGCTGCACCACAACAATCAGCAAAAAAATGTCAAGAATTACTGAAATATTACTGTGTGTGCATTAACACAGTTAATCAAGAAAAATATAACCAAAACAGAAAGATTGCCTTTTCCTCCCAGTTAATCTACCTACACCACAAATAAGCCCCTCCCCCAAAGCACACTTCACAGTACACTGAATGACTGTTCTAAATTAACATTCAAAATCCACACACAACAATAAACACTTCATGATATGAGCACAGAAGGGTTTCCTGCTATGGATATACTAAATTTTGAGCAAAAAATATTAGTCAAAAAGGCATTTTAAACAGCATTTAGAGGTTTAGAATCGCAGAGCTCTAAGAACAAATTGTCTCCAGCTACCACTGCACACACACTACCCAGGCCAGAACTGAGCCTGTGCCAAACAATCTAGAGCCCATGTGACCTGCAATCCCATGAATAACTGCAGAATTTCATTTGGAGCTCAATTACAGGGTGAAGTGAGGTGAATTACATTGATTTCAATGTACTTTGCCTTAAAATTGGTGGAGTAGTGGTTTGGGGAAGATGGAATAATGTAAAGTCATTGGTTTCAATGGACTTCGCGTTCCTCATTATGAAGAGAAGTACTCTGCTTCACATTGTGGAGTTCTCTGTGGATTCCATGTTACTCAGTGAATCACTTCACAGAGCAAATTGGGGCCACATCACCCACCACTACTTACAGTACTGTAACTCACATGCTGTACGGGAAGGAATGTAAATGCCTATGGTTTTATTTCCCCGATGGGCTGCAGCACAAAACTCCCACACTTAAAAAAGCTTATTAATGAGTACAATGGTGAAGTGGTGAAGCCTGGAGAGCTACTACAAAATATGCTTACAATACATCCAAGTAACTAGTCAAAAAATGAATGTTGTGATTCGTGACGTGATCGTAAATCGTGATTTGTGACTGCATTTGTGACCGTGATGATGAAGAATGTGATTTGTATCATGAGTGACTCATGATGATGGTCCTGGCTTAAAAATGCATATTAATGAGTACAATGTCCATGCAGAATTATGCACTACACCTGTCCAGTACTCTGAAGGGAAGCCAAAGAAACAATTGTGACTTAAGTTACAGGTGGAGATTGGTCCCTAAAGAGATGCAAATCCACAGACAGATTAAAATTGTGATGCACACTGAAGAGATGCAGATGCAAAGGCATAACACCTAACCAGTGCTCACCATCAGAAATTCAAATCTGGAAAAGAGTACCTTTGCCAGTTGGGACTGGCTGCGGGGGGGGGGCAGTGTACTGCACTGCTGCAGTAACAGTCACTAGTACTAGTACCAGAAAAGATACCACAAAGAAGTATAAAAATCACACAGCTGCGGTGGATAGCAGGTTCACGTTGCTGAAATTATTATATGGCACAATAAAAGGTGCCTGATTTGATGACACGCATCACATACATACACACAAACACACTAAGTAATGCGTAGCAAATTGAAAACTTCAGTAATATAACCACATATTTTAAACAAACTAAAATTATGCACTGCTGCACCACAACGATCAGCAAAAAATTGCAAGAAGTATTGAAAATATTATTGTGTGTGCATTAACACAGTTATACAAGAAAAATATCACCAAAACAGAAAGCACTGTCTTTTTCTCCATGTTAATCTACTTACACCACAGAAACACCCCTCCCCCAAAGCACTCTTCCACTGTCTCTCAGTACACAGACTGAATGTTGTACATTAACATTCAAAATCAACACACAAACAATAAACGCTCGATGATATGAGCACAGGAGGGTTTTCTATAATCGAAGATCTAAAGTTTCAGCAAAAAAATGACTCAAAAAGGCTTTTTTAACAGCTTTTAGAAGGTTTGAATGGCAGAGAGCACTCAGAACAGATTGTCTCCTACAGTTTCCTACACACACTACCCCAAACTGAGGCTGTGCAGAACAATCTAGAGCCCATGTGACCTGAAATCCCAAGAATCACTGCAAAATTCGCCTTTGGAGCTTAAAAACAAGATGAAGTGAGGTGAAGTGCATTGCTTTCAATATATTTTGCCTTATGAATTGGTGGAGTAGTAGTTTGGGAAGGCGGAGTAACGCAAAGTCATTGTTTTCAATGGACTTCGCATTACCCTTTATAATACAAGTACTCCGCTTGTCATTGCAGAGCACTCCGCGAATTTGCCTTGACTCCGCAAATCACTTCGCCAAGCAGATTGGAGCCACTTCTCCCATCACTAATTAAATGGTAACACAGTTGTTGTAAATAGCACTGTTTAAACATTTTACTTTAGTAATTATATAATTTGCTGCTCTTTAGCTGTGCGATATGACAGCAGTATGATGCCCTAAGTACAAATATCATCTTTCAACTTTAATGTCCTATGACTTGTTTGTTGTTTACTATACAGTAGCTGCTGTGGTAAAACAACTTAATTTCCTAGACCCGGTACATTGCCAGGGTTACATTGCCTTACCGCGATCAGATGGGTGTGGTTTAGTTATTTTTGAGGCTCCACTTTGGTGTTCATACACATTTTGTACCTTTTTCTTGTGCATCATGGTAAGTTGAAAAGTGCAGGGGAAACTATAGCTTTGGTAAATTGTTTGTCCTGTGTAAGGTATGTCATGTGCAAGACACTGTCATGTCTGAGACATTTCAATTCCACAGGAACAAAATGTTAAGATTAATGGCAAGGGCAAGGCAAGGCAAAATGTATTTAAAAACTTCCAATCCCAGAGGCTCTGGGCACTATACAAACAAATAAACACATCTTCGAAGTAATGCACAGATGCATAATAAATTTAAAAATGCAGAATAATAGCGCATCATATAAGCATCATGCATGCCCTGGCACAGTGAGTGATAAACTTATTTTTATTTTGTCTTCATAGAGATCACATTTTCTAATGCAAGTTTGATACTATTAAAAATAATCAGAAGCAAATGGTATAAGTGTTGTTTATACTAATATAGACATTTCACAGTGTGCTCCCTTTTTATTTTAATATTTCCACAGGTTCGTCAATAGCAGATAGTTACCCAGTCACCTGTAAAACACTCGGTCATTGTTGAAGAAATCTTTTCATCCTGCAGTTTTACAGCTACCAGTACAACAAATCCATGTCTATTCTGGTACAGTCAGATTCCAAATGGAGCCATGGAGTATCTTAACCTAGGTGAATACATTTTGAAGGACTGAAGAACACGTTTCAGGAAGGTTTATAGCAATCTTCCAAGACTAGAACAATGCTGCCAGTCTAAATATCTCCAAAGCAGTGCTCTCTGACTCCATGGTTTACTACTGTGCTTTGAGAGACATGGTGCTACACATCTGTTCAATCACTCCATTCAGAAACTAGCACCAAACAAACAAGCATTTGTCAATGCTGAATGTTGCTTGCTTGTATGTGCTGTTTAGGTATTTGGAAGTGATAGTTCCATGCCTTCCTCCCAAGACATCCACTGTGTCTAATGACAGTTGTACTGTTCATAAGGAAGTGTGGAAAAATGCCACTGATGAAAATCTGTACTGAAAATATTACAAATTTGTGAACTTATGAGAGTGTGCGGAAACTGCACAATGCTCATTCATAACACAGTCATTTTATGGACTTTTTTCACCAAATTTTCAACATAGCCATTTTAAGACCTCTGCTCATGAACAGTGTCACTGTGATTTTCTTAATCTGTCCCAAACATTGATTGTGCACACTGACTGCGCCATTGTGCGCTACATGCGCGGAAACACATTCTGGGTGACGTGAAAAATGACAGCTGTACTGCTCATAAGGTGGTGTGGTAAAATGGCAATGTTGAAAATCTGGAGTGAAAACATTGAAAATTTGTGAACTTATGAGTGTGCATTGGAACTGCACAACTCACGTTCGTAAAACAGTCATTTTTAAGAATTTTTTTTACCAAATTTGCAACATAGGATTTTTGTGAGGCCACTTTATGAACACTGGCACTGTCATTTCATTAATTGGTCCTGTAAGGTGATTTTGTGCAGTGCATGCGAAATCACCCTTTGGGCAATATTAATGCCATGACAGTTTCAGAATTCATGAGGAGGGGTCCCAAAAACCCCATGTTGAAAATTTAGTGCCAAAATTCCAAAAAATGCCTGAGCTATGCATCAAAGTTAAAAAAAACTATTTATTCCATTATACAGCTTACTGGCATTTCTTCAGTTCGCAGTTGGCTTTGAAGGGCGCAGACGTGTTCGGTCCACCGAAGATCATCGCGCTGGACTCCACAGAAGTATGGGGTGAGGGGGGTGTGGGAGGCAGAGTGTGTAGAGGGTGGGCATGGGTGGGGAGAGGAGCACAGAGACCGTCGTTGAGGGAAGGTTTTTTTTGCTTACAGGTTTTATGTTTTTTTTTTAGGAAGACATTGCGGGACATTTGCCACGATGGGGTGGGCTCCCAGCATGGCTGCTGGAAGGCTGTTTGTGGGGGTCCTGGAGCTGACGGGGGATTGGGCACTCCCATCGGCCTTAACAAATATTTTCCACGCTGGAGTGGGCTCCCAGCATGGCACCTGGAAAGCTTTTGGGGGGGGTGGAGCCATGGAGCCGATGTGGATTGGGCACCCCAGTCAGCTATAAAAATTGCAAGTGGCGGGGGCACATGAGCACACAATATGCATGGGTGCGTGTGGGGGGGAGCTCTGCTCACTGAAGTGGAGCACTCCCTTTCAACTGTATGCCACTGCATTTTCAACTGCTGTCACAGACAGCAGCAGCATTCATTGGAGAACTGGGGCCGCACCTGCAAACACACTAACTGAACTGGAAGACGGCTGCCAAACCTTCGAAAACTCGAATGATGGCACTATGTTTCTTGCACATGCTTGCAAACAACATAAAAATCTTCCCCTTCACTTACACTTCGGATAATCAGAGCATTACATTTTTGTAAAGTGTTAGATGCAGTAGGGTTCTTCACTTAAGTGTTCCTGTTCTGTTTAGGTTCAAGCAGCACTTTTCGACTAAAGCATCATTATATGGCATGAAGAATAGTGGATGATTATGTATTGTATAAATGAAACTGATATGATGTACAAATCCTGCACTATGGCATGACCTTCATCCAATTCAACCACCAGCTGCTGTAAAAAGTAGTTTTTCCAAATAAATCATTCAAGTTTTACAACTGTTCGGTGTAAAATAGAACCAAGTTTCTATTATTGTATGTGCGTGAACTGATTCTGCATTATGTATGTGTAATTTATAGACCTGTAAAGGCATAATGAACAATGCAACTACTTTCCAGTTTTGGTCTGGGGAGTGGGTTGCATGGGCCCATTTAATTGATAGAGGCAGGGTGGTCCAGTTCACCACCAGGAAAAATCTTCTGCTGTTGAAGAACTTGTACTTCCACTTGTACATGGGTGTGGATAGGTAGAAAGGATATTGACATGTCTCGTCTGAATACTAGAATGTTAAAATGGGCAGAAGGGACCCTAGTTGTGTGTGTCATGGGAGGATGGCATACCTCACCCCACCCCACACACAGATAATAATGGCGTTGTTTAGTATTAGTCAATGTTCCTGTTCTGAGACTAGAAGAAGAATCAGCATTTATACAGCTTTTCTTACACAGTGTATCCCAAAGCGCTTTACAAGCAATGCTAGACTGGTAGTGAAGTGACTGAATGTGTAATGGCAGCCATATCGCACATCAACACCCACACACAGCCTGGATGCCAGGTTCTGATATTCACGCTCCAGAGGTGTACCAGCCTTCTATTTAGCTATTAATATTGACTCGGGTTTATTGGACCAATCGGTTCCGACCCTAACAGAGTAACATACCCTCTGCCCCATTTGTCAGTCATGGTTGATGGTTATACTTTTTCCTGCACTGTGCCATTTAAGATGACTTCCTCCTCCTGCAATTCCCATTTAACTTTTTCTTACTAAAAACATGTTTTATCATTTTCTTACAATTGCTGAGGTGTCCAATGCATGTTAATTGTTAATGTATCTTCGCCATATGTGTTTTAAGTGGCAACTCTGCAACTGTTGTACATTTTATACCAACTAGTCTGATTTGTGTATTATTGTTTCATGTAGTATTTTGCTCTTTTCAAATGTCACGTTTATTAAAGCATGCGATAACACACATTATGATGGATGCCATCGAAACAGTTTATTAAAAAGCTTTAAACAAACAATAGCCAGTCAGTTACATTTGTTTTATTCCACAGAAATGTTTATTACACTCTTTAGATAATGATAACTTGATACAGTGTTTTACTATCTTTTCAAGTAGAAGGTAACCTTTTTTTTTGTACGTGACTGTAGAAATAACCTCTGCCAACTTAGTACAGGACTCCCCACAGCCCCTCGCCCATATGCATATCTTCGGATTTTTTCTGAAAGCCTAGGTAATACTGTACTACTTCTAAATCTGTGACGCTTCATATTCAGTACAGTGCACTGGTCAAATATATTGGCGTAATCCAGTGCCATTTGCTGCCGTATCTCCGTGCAAAATATATTTTCTTCTAGTACAACACGGTGCTGAAATCATATGTTTGTGGTTCTCCTGGGGCAAATGGTCATCATGTAATTTATATTCCCGAACAAATTCTACCCGACTATATCCTCAATAATGTGCTTGTACTTTGGAGACATTCCAAAACTCCAGCTTTAGAGAACACTAATTTATGTTGTAACTTGTAGTTTGGGGTGTGTCATTCTGTAGGTTTCGAAGCAGATTATCAAGATGTCAAGCTTCTTAAATATAACGACTTGCATTGGGGTTGGTTTGCTGAATATACTGTCATTTGTACTACTCATCAAACGGCATACTGTGCAAGCCACTTACTGTAAAACCACAGGATACTGTTATTACTGTAGACTGTTCAACTTGTGTGTGGAGACACCATACTTCCTGAAAATACGAGATTGTCTAGCATTAAGCCATTTCAAACTGTAACAGCAGCAGAGTCACACAATGTGTAATGTTCCAGTTCAGAAACATATATCGGTTGTGAAAATGCAGACACGTGTGTTGCTTCTTAATGTTCTTCTACTCCTGCAAATAGGTAAGATGAATAAGCTTTTATGTGAGAGGCGCATAGATGTATATTTTGTAATGCAAAAGAACCATTTCCTTCTCTGTTAATCATGTAGATTCTGTTGCCGGAGACTCAGTCAATCAGGAACAAAGGGACAGTTCCGCCGAAGAAGGAGAGTCTCTAACCCTGCGATGTACCTATTCTACCCAAAGTTCCAATCCTTGGCTTTATTGGTATCGCCAGTACACAAACAATGCTCTTGAATACATTCTGTATAGGGGAGGCAAATCATCCTGCGCTAGAAACACTGCAGGTTTTGCTACTCAGAGGTTTGATTCAACTGCTGATTCGAGCACAACGAGTTTGACCATCTCCAACCTGGCACTGAGTGACACGGCGACATATTACTGTGCACTGTGGGACGGACAGTGGGAGCCATTTATGATGATGTCGTACAAAAACTAGCCATTCACTTAGTATAATATGCACACCTCTCAATAGTTATTAAAGTTATTTCTAGTTCTGGTTTATTCTGGTGTCTTCAAAAAGGAATTCATTGTTTTAGTCCCTTATAGCAAAGGTGTTGTAATGTATAAGGAGTTGAAGTAAAGTCACTCTTACAAAAAAAAAAAGTTTTAGTGCAATAAATAGTACTGAGGACCTGAATATGCTCAACATTAATTAAAGCTCCACAGCAAAATAGTATGGGCCATACAACAAGGAAAATCGAAGGTGACAGCAGATAAGTACCCTGTGGCCTACCTAGTCTGCCCCTTTTCCCTACAATGCTGCAAACCCTACTTGATCTAGGGATTACCATCTCTTCCTTACCGCAAGAGTACTCTTATGTCTATCCCCTGCATTCTTGAATTCCCCTACTGTTTTTGCCCCTACCACATCAACAGGGAGGCTGTTCCAATCATCCTCAACGCTTTCTGTGAAAAAGTATTTCCTCACATTGCCCCTGAACCTATCCCCTCAAGCCTCATATCATGCCCCCTTGTTCTTGTACACTTTCTTTCTGAAAGATGCTACCATCCTCTACCTTGTTTATACCCCTGAGGTACTTGAATGTCTTAGTCATATCCCGCCCCCCTTCTCTCCTCCAGGAAATGCACATTGAGATACTCTAGGCTTTCTTCATATGATTTTTGTTGCAGTCCTTGCACCATTTTTGTTGCCCTTCTCTGGACTGCCTCTATTTTATTTATGTCCTTCTGGAGATGCAGCCTCCAAAACTGGACACAGTACTCCAAATGAGGTCTCACTAGTGATCTGTACAGTGGCATAACCACCTCCTTTTTTCTGTTGGTGATACCTCTCCATATGCACCCTAGCATCCCACTGGCTCTCCCCACAGCCTTTTCACATTGTTTGGTTACCTTTAGGTCATCAGATATGATTATCCCCAGGTCCCTTTCTTTATTGGTGGCCATCAGTACCTCTTCCCCATCCTGTACACCTCCCTTGGAGTTCTGTGCCACAAATGCATGATGTTGCACTTTTTTGCATTGAATCTTAGCTGCCACATTCTTGACCACTCCTCAAGCATGTTTAGATCCTTCCTAATCCCCTTCCCCAGAGTGTCAACCCTGTCGCAGATCTTAGTATCATCTGCAAAGAGGCATACCTTCCTCTCCAGCCCCTCTGAAGACTTATGAAGACAATAAAGATGGCTTTCCCCAACATGGATCCCTGTTGCATCCCATACAACCCATAGATGTTAATATGCAGGATATAGAAAAAATAATGGGATTCTCTGTCTGTACCTAAAGTGTTGAGAACTACACATCACACATATTTAATGTACACAAGATATGAAAATAAATGACTGAATTTATCAATCCTGGCTCTATACAAAAATGAAATTGAAAAGTTTTATGTACCATATGTTCTTAAAAAGACATGTTTCATGGGTGAGAAGATAAATTCCTCATGCTTTACATTTGAAGACAGTGACATACTGCCCCCCACCAGTGATTAAAGAAAGAACTAGTGGAGTCCACAAGCCCCTGACTTGGACCTCCACCCATGGCTGAACAAAACAAGAGGCCATGCCAGTGTAATCTATTCCCAGATTCATAACTCCATCTCTGACCAAACTCAGAAGGCTCAATATTATTTGGCATCAGCCCTAGGTTCCCCCATTAGTTCTCGGACTGGGAAATCTCCTGATGGATGGCCCACATAACCTCTGTGGATAGTAGAGCATCTTGTTACAAAGTAAAGTTTTACATAAAGTATACCTCACGCCAACCCAGTTGTGTACCATGGGCCTCTTCCATCAATACTTATGCTGGCATTGCAATTTCCCTAGTGGAGATCTCTTTCATATGCTTGGAAGGTGCCCCCTCCCCCCAGACTTTTTAGAAAGAGATTCTAGTGGCCTGTAAGTGGGTAGGGGAGACTCCATTCCACTGACTCCCCAATTACTACTGCTGGGTATCTCATCTCCTCTATCTGTTATATAGACCCTCGGGTGCATTGGTGTACTCAAGTGAGAGTTGAAGAAAAGAGCTTGCTCCTCAGGAGATGAAGATTGACAGAATTGCCACATATCCAAGAATGGTTACACTCGGTTCAGCAACTAGCAATTTTCTTCAGAATGTCTCAACTTGCAAAAGGCACTCTGCATCATTATTATGACATGTGGGCCTCTTACATTTCTTCTCTTTTTTGTAAATTGGACCCCTGATATGCCCATACCTGATCCTCAATACTTGCAGGTCTCCACCTTTCCCCACATCCCTCCATCTATTCTCATCAACTACATACATGGCCCTTAGGGGTGCTAAGGAACATACCCTAAAGCAGGAGAGGCTAGCAACTCTTCATTATCCCAGACCCAGCCATTCTTTCCATCTAGGGACACACCCCCTACCTGTGCCTCCTTCTTCACTAGGCTACTTCAAGCCTGACAAAGTCTGGATTGTAGGACCCTGCACCTTCCACATGAGGCAATGGATACTTAGCTTTCCAGTCCTTATATCACAAAAGTTTTATATGTGATTCCTTGGCAATCTCTCCTATCTTTCTTTAACATATGTTGATCATTATATGACTGCTGTATTTTGTTACTTTTTTAAGATGACTGTTGTATCTCAATATATACATTGTGTTTATGTGCTTATAAATGGTACTGGGATATTGTTTGTATCTTGCAGAAATTACTCAATAAAAAAATAACTGCAAAAAAATAAGTGTACAACACTTTAGCTGCATGACAATGTGACTTAATTTACTATCTTGCACAACACTGTTCACATCTAATCATAAAAATCTGCCTTTAACTTTTGTTTTTAAAGAGGCATTTTAAGATCTCTATGGTGCATTTTCATCTATAGCAAAAGACTCACTCTAAAAAAATCTTCCATAAACAAACAGCTAGGGTTGAAGATCAATGTCACAATTCACAAAATTATGGGAATGCAAGATATTATGGTTAAAAGGCCATGAGCTCTGTGGTGAATCAATGGCCTGGTGCTTCTCTTGGTTTGAACTATCAAATGACTCAGAGTTGGAAGCAGTCCTAAGTTTGACATCCCAGTCTCAAATAACTGCTATATGCTTATGCTTTGTGTGCCTAGACAAACAGTGCCAGTGCTTGAGAGAAACCAGTACTACCTGGTGTGATCATTCAAACCCAAGGAATGCCCGGACATATATTCTTTATGGCAAAAGGACTTTTAAAGGGACTCTGTCAACCCCCTAAGGCCTCACAATGTCCCTATTTAAAAAACAAACACATTTGATGATTGCTTAGATTCTGTAAAGACTGCTGATGAGGCTGGTTGTTTGATTCTGATTCTGTTTTTCTTTTTAAAAGTGAAAAACAGACGATATCAGTGTTACCACCACAAAACATATTTGTTTACATTCCTTAATCAACTTCCATTGCATCTTTTCTGGACTCGGGAAAACTGGCACACTGTCTAGTCACTTATGATGCAGTGGGAGAAGAGGAGACTATTACATTGTGGTTGTACTGTTAGGGAGTATTTCTAATGTTAAGAGAGTATGCAATAAGAGCTGGTCAATGATTTCAAACAAAGCAAAATTGGGTATAAATATATCATTAGCTTGCATTTCAGTTCTGCCAAGAAAGGACACCATTAAAACAAATAGCAACATCAATGAATTTTAAGGAAAGTAAGCAATCATAAAATGTACTTTTTTTCATCTAGAAATAATATGATGCAAAAAGCGTCGACAGTGCTCCTTTAACAACAAGACTGCATTTTCTTATGTTTGTGGCTTTAATTTTTAACTCTAACTGATACCTAAAGCTAGTCTTTTTTTCTTTCCAATGAATGTTCTTTCTGTTTAAAAATGATATATAAAGCACTAGTCATACAGTTTGATTTGTGAATGGCATCATGGGCTGTTTTCAAAGAACCCAGTCTATACTGAACTAAATGGCACAGGGAACTTTAGTGTGCTTTACAAATTTACAAAGCACCCGACCTGTTGTACACATTTCCAGGCCTATTGTGTGCTTTGCAAATTGCAGACCCATTGGGCATGGCACCAGATCTATAGCTTGCTTCATGTAACCTCTGTAAGCAGCACATCCATAAGGTATGTTTGAATGTACATGAAGAAAAGATCCAGCACTCCTCCAGTGAATAAAGCAGAGACACAGCTCTAAGTCACCTCTATAATTAGATGAATATTTATTTATAGTGTCAGGGAGCCACAGGTTCAAAACACTGGGGCCTCAGTGAGTCTTCTTAAATGTGTTCTACAGGCTTCAGTACTGTGATTCTTTGTGCAATAAAATATGGACTAACTGAAGCCATAGCTTACAGCAGTGATTGTGATTCATTCACTGAATGAGTGCTGGACCCTTTCTTCATGTGTCTAGTACTGGATTTGCTTGCATCAACCCCAAGCCAGCAGCCTGTATTCCTGGAAGATCTGAAAGTAGCCATTTGCAGTTGTATGGTCATAAGGTTGGTACAAGTACAGGTTGGCAGTGCCATCTCCCCATTTCTATCTATCTAGGCTGGCTTCCCACATGGCTCCATTCTGGGTCCAGCCCTCTTCTCCATTTTCCTAAATGACATTCTCTACAACTGTGGTCATTAAACTGCATCTCTGGAAGTCTAACTCCAGCAAGACTTCAACAGTGTTCTGCACTGGGTCCAGTCAAATCAAATTTGGTTCAGAACACACACACACACACACACACACAGTGTCTATGATATTTGGTACCAGACAGAGTCAGCCTGGTTCACCACCAACCCCCCTCCTGCCTTCTGTATGCTAGATGGCACACCACTTGAAGTAGTTCCAAGTTTCAAGTACCTCAGTGTATAGGTACACAGCAGGCATCACTTCTCCGACCACAGTGATACCATCCTTGCCAAACTCTGCACAAAACTCAGTACTCGCTACCATGATAATGACTGCCTTTCTTCCCAGGTCCACCAGGAGCTGGTCACCAAAATGGCTCTCCTGTTTTTCCAAAATGTGGATCTGGTTCAGGGTACCACCCTCTCCAAATCCATTGCCAGACTGAACACACCCTGCAGTGCCTTCTGTCACTTTTCTATCAACTCACCATCTCATGCCCAACATTATTTCTTTTACTCCTCTCTATCCATCCTCCCTTTCCCCTGACATTGCCAGTCCCACTGTAATTCTCTAAATTGTGGTTTAGGTCACTGCCCTCATACCTACCCCATCTTCTCTCCCCCATTCGCTCCTCCTTCTACTTCCTGTGCTCAAGGGAGCCCTGTGCCTTCACCTTTTCCCACCCACACTCTTCAGCTGAGAAATTTGCTTTCTCATACTGCCTCCCCTGCCTCTGGAACCAGCTACCCACCTCCATCCCTGTCTCCCCCTACCTTCAATCCATTAGACACCAACTAAATCTGTTTCCTCTGCTCATGCCAACTCTCTTTCTGAATCCTTCCTTACCCATACCCTTCTTTTGACCACGGCACACTTCTCCCTCCTCCTTAGGCTCATAGATCTTGCAACCTCATTATAGTTTATCAAGCTGTTTTGACTCTTCCTTTCAGCACCAGCTCAGCCTCCCTTCATTGTGGTCTATGCACTTTCTGAGTTCACCCAATGTGCACAGATAATTTCTGTGCTAATGTATTTGTTCACCATTTACAATGTTTTGCCATTTTGTCTGTATTGCAATCAACTTATGCTCTCTGTGTCATTGTCATTATAACCACATCACCAGATAGGCAGTATTTTGCTTGTAAGTGTGCTTCTCCCCTTCCCCTTCCTGCACGTCACACCTTGAAATGGACATTGACTCAGTGTGCTCTTCCATTTACCAATTTATAAATAAATAAAATAATAAAATAATTTCCTTAACATTTAGAAAAGTTATGTCCATTGTCCTTTTTATGTTGGCTTGCCGTTGCATGCATGGAGTTGACATCTTCTTGATAGTGCAGCTTTGGAGCGTGCCACTGTTGGGCAAGTGCAGGGCACGCATGAGTAGGTGCATCCCTCATTCCCCAATCAGTGGCACCACACCATGCATGCTAATGTGGCGAGCACATCTATGGAAAGGTGCACTGCAATCCAAGCAAAGCTCATCAGACACAGCGGATCCTTCCTGTGTGCTCGCCACATTAGCAACATGGTGGGTGGCCACCCAACGGCCAACCTGGGGTGCCCAATCCCCCAGCCAACTTACTGTGGCCACAAATTTGCAGATGGGGGAGCTCACTCCCCATCAGCATAGAGCAGCCCCCATTTCCTATATGCCAAGGGGGGTGCCCAATCCCCCTCGGTTCTTGCTCCCTCTGCTTTCATTGCATGCTGACAAGGGAGCCCACTCCCCATCAGCATAAATTAGCCCCCCCACATTTCTTATATGCCGAGAGGGTGCCCAATCCCCCGTCAGCTGCAGTAAAAAAGCAGTTAGGTGGCACACTGGAAGCCCACCCCAGCGTGCCAAGTCCCCCGAAGAAAAAACTGTCCTGCGATATTTGTGTTTTGTTTTCTTTTTTCCCTGTAACAAGAAATGGGCCCTCAAGTCTCCTGCCCGCACCCACCCACTGCGCACCCTGCCTCCCCCACACCCCTCTCAACTCTCACCCCGCATACTTACCTCCAGAGTCCAGCGTGACGCATCTTCGCTGGACCGGGAACATGTCTGCACTCTTCAAAGCCGACCGCGAACTGAGGAAATGCCGGTAAGCTGTATAATGGAATGAATAGGGTTTTTTCAACTTTGCTGCATATCTCGGGCATTTGTTGGAATTTTGGCACCAAATTTTCAACATGAGGTTTTTGGGGCCCCTCCTCATGAATTCTATCACTGTCATGGCGTTAATCAGCCTCGAAAGGTGATTTCTCAGTCACTGCACAAAATCACCTTTTGGGACCCATTAACAAAATGACAGTGCCAGTGTTCATGAGGTGGTCTCTCAAAAACTCTATGTTCCAAATTTGGTGGAAAAAATCCAACAAATGCCTGTTTTATGAGCGTGCATTGCACAGTTGGTATGCAGGCTCGTAACTTCAAGAATTCACAATATTTTAATGCCAGATTTTCAGCATTGTCATTTTTGTACACCTCCTTGTGAACAGTACAGCTGTCATTTTCCACACCATGCCCGAAATGTGTTTCCGCACTTCCGGTGCACAATAGCGCAGTCGCTGTGGGAAATCAGTGTTTGGGCCAGATTATAAAAATGACAGTGATGCAGTTCATGAGCAGAGGTCCTAAAATGCCTATGTGGAAAATTTGGTGATGATACTCCATAAAATGACTGTGTTATGAGCGTGCATTGGCAGATTGCACGCACGCTTTTACCATCATACATTTCTGATATTTTCACTCTGGATTTTAACCATTGCCATTTTTCCACACCTCTTGATGAACAGTACAGCTAACATTTCACATATCCTGCCCAAAATGTGTTTTCGCATTTCCAGCACAGAATAGCATGGTCACTGTGCGAAATCACTTCTTGGGACACTTTGAGGAAATAACAGTGACACTGTACATGAGAAGAGGTGCTAAAATGCCTATGTTGAAAATTTGGTGCCGAACGCCCATAAAATGGCAGTGTTGCAAGCTTGCATTGCATATTTCCCATGCACCCCTGTAACTTCGCAAATTTGCTATATTTATATGCCACATTTTCAACACTGGCATTTTTTTACACCTTCTTATGAGCTGTACAGCTGTCATTTTTCACATCCTGCCCAAAATGTTTTCCCGTACTGCACTACCAAGTACCCAAAGGGACACCCCAATGCCTGTCAGTCTCTGCAGGGTGGAGGTGGGTTGGCATCAGTTCAATACTTCACTGCCATGCCTGTTATGCATCTCTCTAACTCCTGCACTACCAATGCCAATGCCGGCAAGACAACATTCGGCATTGACAAATGCTTGTTTGTTTTTGTGATCCATGGATTATCTGGATAAACTTTTTTTTAATATCAACTATTCAGTTATTAGCTTTGAGTCCTATTTTTAAGCCTTCTCACAGTTCTTCGCCATTTTCTTAACTTTTTGACTAAAGGAGGAAGAAAATTATTCAAATCAGATGTGACCACTCTTGTACTAAACTTGGGAAAATGCATTTTCATCAGTTCATTTATTCTACAAAACTGGGTTCACAGAGGCTCAAGAATGAATACATTATAGTCAGGCAAGCCAACTTAGGGTAAATAACTGGTTCTGGATAACAACTGTGTAAATAAATAAGTACCAAGTATAGTATTGCTTTGGTACATTTAGATTTATATACTGTCTGGATTAAATTATGGGATAATTGTAATGACACTACCAGTAGTCTACTGAAATCGCCAATAAGAGTAATGCTAGAATCTAGGTATTTTGATTTTGAAATCGCCAGTGTAACATTAAAATGAACTTGATTTATCTTTGGAAGGTGGGCGGTACCCCACCCCACACATACGTGTATTATACCCATAAGTGTTTCTACAAAGCTGCACTTTTAACCACCATGTTTCAAAACTATTTTTTCTTTAAATTCTGTAGCCTCATAAATGATAACTTGCTCTTAATGTAGCATGCTATTTCACCCACACCTTTGCCCATTCTTTCTGAAAAATTACAATTGTACAAGTTAGCAGCTCATCAAAGACATCTCACTTATTTAAATAATATCCAACTCATTGTGAGATGCTACAGGGCCTAAAATATCCTTTTTTGTTTTGCTTTGTTTTAGATGCTGATAAATGTGTACTTTTCAACAGAAACTTTTACCAAGTTCTGCGGTCACTACCTTTGTAGTTATTCCTAAATTTGCACTCTCCAGTTTATTAATTTTTTCTGTCTGCAACCCAGGCACTAACATGATAGCTTTTAGTACTACCAAAATCTCATCAGTTCGATAAACTTACCATTTATGCAGTATGTTAAACTGGACTACAGAACAGAAAAAAATCTCTTAACATAACCTTGAAGTGTGTTTGATTAATCTTATTTGCAACAGATAAAAATTCTTTAATATACATTAACAATAACTAAACAATACTTCATGAGAGGGTGTGGTATATCATGAGAGTACAGTCATGCCTTAGGCGAATTATGAAGCACAAGGAAATGCTTGCACCTTCAATCACCCAACAAGTGATGATATCCCATATCCTGAAGTTTATTATTGCAATTATAACATGATCCCAAATTGTAGGAAAGTGGTGATCATCATAGTCAGTTTATGAATCCAGGTAATATATACTGTCATGGATCAAAGTCCACTTTAGAAAATCAACTTACAGGATTTCTCCTATCCATTGTATAGTCAGGAACACAATAAAGTGCAACAAAACAAGGATTACACTCCCCAGAGTTGAATATGGTAGTAGAAAAAAAAAACACTTTGAAATATCAAACCTAGGAAAACCAACAACTTGAGTGTGAACAGTGTCGGGGGTCTAAACCTCACTCTCAGGTTTTTGGCAATATTTTTAATGCAGGGAATTACAGATATGTGGTATTATTCACAGATTCGTAGATTCATAGATTGATACAAGTTCAGAAGGCACATGCCCATTTATGAACTCACCACCAGCTAAATTAGCAGGGGAAGGAAAATTTCTTGTCACCCATATATTTATCAAGGTTTCTCTTAAATTGTTCTATGTTTTCGCTGTTTATAATATTACTAGGCAATGTATTCCAGCTTGGAGGAATTCTCTGTGTAAAAAATCTAGATCGTTTATTGGTTTTACATAAGGATGATTTTAGTTTTGAATTGTGGGATCTAGTGGGATTACTTATTGAAAACTTTTCCAAGCCTATTGTGTTTAACAAGTAATCATTATTGTATGCATTGTAAGTATAGATTAAGTCACCTCATAGTATTCTGTACTTCAAAGAGTAAAGCTCTTAAGATTTTAATCTAGAACCATAATCAAGTTTGGACATATTAGCAATCCTTTTAGTTATTCTTCGTTGAACTCTTTCTGTCATGTTTAAATAGCCAATGGAAGTTGGAGCACAAAATGAAACACAATAGTCCAAATGTGGACGAACCAGGCTTGTGTATAGGGGCAAGATGACAGATGATTCCCTGCTTTTGATATGTCTCAATGTACAACCTATAATCATGTGACATTTTTTAACAGTTTTATTGGTATGGGTGTTAAATTTTAAGTAATCAGTTATAGTTATACCTAAATCTCTTTCCTCTGTTGTGATTGTTAATTTCACATTTTGAATAGAATATGGGTGTCTCTTATTATTGTTCCCCATATGCATTACCTTACACTTTGTTGGGTTAAATTTTGTTTTATTGTTTACTGCCTATGATGTTAATTTATTTTAATTATCTTGGAGAGTGTTTGCAGATGCAGTAGTGTTCACAATACAGCCCAATTTGCAATCATCTGCATATTTATTTATCCAAACTTCTTTTGTTGTTTGCATACTTGCTATCAATGTATTAAAAAGTAAAGGCCCAAGAACAGATTCCTGTGGTATTCCACTGGTGACAGGGCTCCAGTTGGATTTATGCCTTCATACAACCACCCTTTGATGTCTGTTGTATAACCATGCTGATATCCACTTAATTAAGTACATGTCCAAATTTATATTATGAAGTTGCTTGATCAAAATTTTATGGGAAACAGTGTCAAATGCTTTTTCAAAATCCAAGAATATGATGTCACTGGAAGGCCCTTATCTAGGGCATCACTAACTAATTGTTAGAATAATAAAGTTGTTTATTACTGCTGAAAGGATAATTACAGTTGCCCTAAGCAGTTTTTACCAATACAAACTGGGAGCCAATGCTAAGCATTCTCTATACCTCGAGGATTCCCCATGTCTGCTGGGGTCTCCAAGATAGAAGACGTAATGTCTATATTATATGCCTATGATTATTATGGTTACTGTAAGATAGAAACATTTCTAGTAACAGAGATGAGCCCTATTGGCTAAATTAGAGGTGGCTCCATGGTCCAAAATAACATTATACAATTGTGTAGTAGTCATCACTTTGTGAAACAAAAGAGTACAGTTCTTACATAAAACATTGTATTAGTACTAATAACCAAAAGGTGGCAATGCCAACTTATATATCATAATCATTACAAGGACACAGGTGTCCTAACATCTTGTAAGCAAGAAATACATGTGTGTAATAGAAAGCAAAGTGTATAACAATAATATGCATACATATCCTGACATGTACTCTTATATAGTAGATGCCCTTAGCCCTATATGTTAGTATAACATATGCCTAAGTGCTGGCTGTCTACGGTGTACCTCTGGGGGTACCAATAAGGGTGCAGGGACCTCATGTAACATTCCTCCTAGACCCTTTTTTTAGATGATGTAGTTAAGGCAGGGGCTACGCCTCCCATCGCCTTAACATGTTTAGCCAGAACCTTTTGTTGATCACGCAGTTTTGCCATTTTAGATTTACATTTTGCATGTCTTACATTTGCACTTGTTTTTGCAACACTTTGTACATGGTGCTCAATTTGTGATTGTCCTCAGTAGCCACTTTTAAGTCATTACGTAGCTGGTTTATCTCATCTTGTAGCTTTTTTAACTTTTTATTTAACTGTTTGTTTGCTTTGTTTAACAAATTATTTATATTTAAAGCCTGTTTTTTATTTTGTTTAAATTGTTTACACTTTTGCCTTAACATATAATTTACTTTGCTTTTTTGCCTGTGCAGGATGATGCAAAAGTGTTTTTTTTTTATTTTGCAGAGTTTGAAGTTTAGACTTCAAATTCTGCTGTAGTTTAATATATTTTGTTTTTTGCAAACCCATCTCTTGCTTAAGAGATGAGATTTTAAGTTTAAGGGTTTGAAACCTTGCTTTGGAGGCTTCCAAAGCAGCATAGAGATCCACGACCAACAGCCCTTTAGCTTGGCACTTATTGGCTGTTTTTCTTCTTTTAGTGTGCTGGGTTGAGATCCCCAGTATCGAGTTTTTGGATTGACTTGCATCTCAGGCGATGTCAGACCAGCCTCCATGGGAGGTAAGGAAGTTTAAGACATTGAGTCTCAGTTTTGTGCAGATATTTGATATGGTGGCCATTGTGTGGGAGAGAGCAAAAAAATCAAACTATGAAAAAGGCATCATGCTGTTATTTATTTACAGCAAGAGCACTTTATACACAGCCGGGCTACTGTGCTCTTGTAAGCTTGCAATTTAAAACTGCTGTGGAGTGGGTCGAGTTGGCATCGACCACACCCAAAGAGCAGTCAGACTTTACAAGGGGTTACAATGTTATTTGAGAATGGGAGCGGCGATGTGGGAATGCACACCAACAGTTCCCGTTGGGAAGGGAAAAGTTGTAAAGCATCAAACAAAACTTTGCAAATACCAAATTTGTCCTGTCATGGTCACCAATTGTCAGGGGGCCTAAACCTCATTCTCCGGTTCTTGGCAATACTGGGAATGCAAGGAATCATAGACAAATTGCATTAGACTAATAAACTTGTTTATTACTGCCAAAAGGATAATTACAGTTACCCTAAGCAGTTCTTACCAATATGAACTGGGAGCCAATGCTAAGCGTTCCCTATACCATGAGGATTCTCCATGTCTCTTGGGGTCTCCAAGGTAGAAGACGTAATGTCTCATATTATATACCTATGATAATTACTATGGTTACTGTAAGATAGAAACATTTCTAGTTACAGAAATGACCCCTACTGGCTAAATTAGAGATGGCTGCACAGTCCAAGATACCATTATACAATTTTGTAGTAGTCATCACTTTGTGAAACAAAAGAGTACAGTTCTTACATAAATCATTGTAGTAGTAGAAATCACCAAAAGGTGACAATGCTGACTTATATATCATAATCATTACAAGGACACAGGTGTCCCAACATTTTGTAAGCAAGAAATACATGTGTGTATTAGAAAGCAAAGTGTATAACAATAATATGCATACATATCCTGACATCTACTCTTATAAGGTAGATGCCCTTTGCCTTATATGTTAGTATAACATATACCTAAGTGTTGGCTGTCTACAGTGTACCTCTGGGGGTACCAATAAGGGTGCAGGGACCTCGTGTAACAACAGTACATATTATGGATCCTATTAAAACAAATAAAAAAATCACACAGGGAAATGGGTGCTCACCAACAGCAACAGTAGCTCTTGACAAATAAACAAAAGTCGGGCACTCCCCTCCCTAACTTCTGGAATAATAAACACTGCTCCTGGAAGTTTTTTGTGAAAGTGCTCAGTTTTATTAAGGTGCCATGCACACCCACATAAAAGAGATATCATACATATTTCAGATTACTAAACTAATCCTTTTTCAAATGTTCACTTATGGATCCTGTTACTTCGTGCAAGAATGCAGTTCAGTCACATAGTAAGAGTAAGGCAGCAAAAGTCAAATGTTCTTATAATGAAAATGTCCCTCTTTTACCCTGTCACAAGAATGTTGTGTTATCAGATAGCATGTTCTCACTTTCCCTGGTCAGTTCTAAAGATTCTGTGTTATCCAGTATTTTCCTGCCTTCCCTCTATCTCACTGTTAGCTCTCCATTGTGTCTAGTGGTAACTCATCCCTTGCTCCATCTTATTCCAAAGTCTACCAAATTACCAGCAGAAGCAGGCTGCAATATCTGCAGATGCTCACATTGTTCACATCAGTCTTAGGCTAGCTACAGCTACTGCAACCACACCAGAAGGTTACGTGGTTCCAAAATGTTTGGGCAAAATGAAAACAAAATGAAGATAAACACTGCATCAGAAAGCTGCTTCCCAAAAATAAAAATGTACTGGTAGTACAAAGCGGAGAATTTGAGTGCAACTTGAGTGCAAACAGATATAAGTTAGAGGGAAATGGAGTTCAAGGTGTCCACAGTCTTCTGAGCCATCTTCACTAGACAAATATCTTAAATGAAGCTTTGAAAGTAAGAGCATGCAATTTTAACTGACTGACTTAAGCTCTGATACTATAAAGTGCTTACACAATTTTAAAAGGTACACTAAATAACTGAGGTGTACAATAATTACTCTTTGTGATTTTACTAAAGGGGATGATATATTTTGGAAAATAAAGGACTTAAACTTGTATTAAAGTATACTGGAGTAGGAAATTAGCACCCTGGTTAAATAGAAGTGGTAATTATAGAATAAGTCCGAAGGAGCCTTTGTACACTTCTGTACCTTTTAGAAATTACCTTCTGTATTATTATTTTACCACCACACTGAATATCCTGGTCACAATCATGGTCACAAAGAAGAAAATTACAGCATCAGACAGCTGTCAGAATATCACCCAGAAGATTGTTTTATTAGAGAGTGACTAAAACCGGGTGATGGAAAAAGAACTGAACTGAATGGTAATTGAATGGAAAAATGGACAAAAACAACAAAGGAAACACAAAGGTTGAAAACTGAAAAAGTAGAAGCCTCTGATTGGGCTGGACTAAGATTGCTGGAACTTTGATAGAACTTTGCTATATTAAAAAAGGGACGGCCTGATTTGGCTTAAGTTTCTAAAGTTAGGAAATATAAATTTTCTCTCTCAGCCACATCCCTGTGGAACTTCACAGGGGCAGACTCTCTGGACCCCTACTTTCTAAAGATTGCATCTCATGTACTTGCAGTTCCCCTAACACATCTCTTTAACCTATCTCTAATCTCTGGTTCTATTCCCACAATGTGGAAGACAGCCCAAGTGGTTCCCCCTTCTAAAATCAGGGGACCCTATGGACCTTAATAACTACAGGCCCATTTCCATTCTACCAGTGCTATCCAAGATGCTAGAGAAATTAGTGAGTACCCAGTTAAGAGAATATCTTGATGATGCTAACCTCTTTAATCCAGCTCAATCTGGATTCAGGGCCAGGCATAGCACTATCACTGCACTGGCCAAAGTCACAAATGACTGGCAAACCGAACTAGATAAAAAGAATAATGTCTGTGCAATATTTCTTGACCTAAGCAAGGCATTCAACACTGTGGACCACAAGCTACTACTATCATCCTTGTATTCCATTGGGCTAAATCCAACCTCCCTTAAGTGGTTCAGGTGTTATCTCACCAGCAGGTCACAGCAGGTAAAAGCTGAAGGTGATCTATCCACATTAAAACCACTGCTAAGAGGAGTCCCCCAAGGTTCTATCCTGGGTCCTATCCTTTTTGCCATCTACATAAATAATATTGACTCAAACCTCACCAAATCATCTGTACACCTCTTTGCTGATGACACTGTTTTGTATGTCAGCAACCCATCATCTGCAGTTGCCAGTGAAATTTTACAAACAGAATTCTCCTTGCTACAATATCAGCTACTTGAGAAAAAGCTTCTTTTAAACGCAAAGAAAACTAAAGCAATGCTGTTCTCCAATCAAAGCTCCACCAGCACCTCCTCACCAATCATTCTCCCCCAGCTATGCACTATCCTTGGAGAAAATCTGGAGTATGTAGAAAAATTCAAATATCTAGGTGTGTGGATTGACAGTAGACTCGACTTCACACATCATATAGAAGAACTGTTAAAAAGCACTTGGCCTATTCTATAGATTAAAACCCTTCCTAACCAGAGACTCAAAGATGAGGTTAGTCCAGGCCACTTTTCTCTCAGTTGTTGACTATGCAGACTTCCTTTATAGTCACTGCCCCATCTCCTACCTACACAAGCTGGATACCCTGTACCATAGAGCAATAAGATTAATAACAGATCTGCCATCTAACACTCATCATTGCTCTCTCTATGCTGCAGTTGGATGGGTTTCCCTACATCTCAGAAGAAACAGAAATGCAGCATACAGAGCATTGTCAAAAAAACTTCAAAATTATATTCTGGACTGCTTCACCCAGACCATTCCTAGTTCCTATGCCCTAAGAAGCAACAACAACATCATCCTGTTCAAAATGCCTAAATTCAACACCCGGCTAGGGAGGGTGGCAATCAGCTATTCTCTAGTTATGGCATGAAATACCCTACAAAAATCCCTAAAGCTGTCCTATCTTATACCTATAGCATCCTTTAAACAGTGTTGCACAGATTTCTTCACAGAGAAATGCAACTGCTACCACTAGAGCTAGTCTTGTCATTTCACAATCCCCCCTCCCAGAAATCCACCATATATGGCATAACTTTTGTTCTTCAGTTCTCCCTCCCAGGCAGCCACCCCTTCTCATGGCACCTCAGTAATGTCTCCCACCATCCTAGTATTACATTATGCTGTGCGTAAGCCATGGCTCCTCAAATGGGATATGTATATACTGTATTTAATAGTATAACTTTCCTATAACCCACATTATCATGTGAATCTTATTGTGCATCACTGTGTTTATAAATGTTTTTTTTTCCTTTATGTATAACTGTATATATAAGTGTATTGATGTATCTGTTGTGTATCAACTGCTGAACCTTGACCTTATCAGGTCAATCTTGTAAATGAGCCTTGCTCAATGATGCTCACCTGAATAAATAAAGATTTGATTGATTGATTGATTTTGATTGATTGATTGATTATTATGTGTCTCTCTACAGCTGAACTGTCTGTCTACAGCTGAACTGGTTGGAAGCTATTTGATAGCTAATCATATACATATTGCACAATTTTGCATCTGCACTTTGAATTAAGATGTGTACTAAAGCGCCTTATAGATACTGCTAAGCACCTTAATAATATATCGGGAAGGTTTACATAGGAAGTACAGTGGCAATATTGATATAAGATTGATTCACACTTCATTAGCAAAATGGTACATACAAGGAGTGGGAGGAATGTTGTAACAGCAATGAACCAGAAGTTAAGTTTAGAAAGTGAACAAGAGATACTGCCTGAGGAGATGTCTCTCTTAGAGAAACAGAATTCTAAAAAAATTAAGAAACAAAATAAAAGAAAACAATCGACTATTATTGAGCTATGGAATGTTCAACCTAATACGACTGCAAATATATGAACTCCAACCTTTTTTAAAGCTTAACAGAGGGAACAGGAGAACCAAGTAAAAAAAAGTAATAGTCCAAAAAAGATACAAGAGCAAAACTCTCACATAGCCATCACAGATGGAATCTCTATATATTCCAATTAATGGGACTCTACAGGACTTACAAATGATACTGATAGATATACAGCAACTCCACTGGCAGTCTTCTCGACATACAGTGAGCTAGAATAAGAAGCTGAATATACTAACATAGCTAGAAAAGCTACGTACCAGTTTACTTATTTTGGAACTAAGGAGGGAGATGTTGTTTTGGACAAAACCAACCAGAATAAATTAGAGACAGTACTTAGAGATTTGAATGCAACTACTGAAGGGTTAAAAAAAACTGGAAGCAGGACAAAACAAAGAAAATGTTAACAGCATGCCTAGAGAAGAATAAGATTTGGCACAATCAGAATTACCTAAATATGGGAATGGGACTATTGAAACTCCAGAAATAATTTATAATCAAGACTACTTTACAAATGAGGGGGGGGGTTGTATCTAGTTCCTCAACATTGAAACAAATGCTAGAAATAATTAAAAATAGATATTACGCAGACATAGTCATTTTAGAAAATTTGGCAGCAATCAAGGATGAGATTACAAACGTAAGGACTGATTTTTTTTATAATAAAGTTATTTTAAATAGATCACAAGAAATAAAAGGAAATCAGAGGGATACTCAATTAACTTCACAGGAAAATAGCATACTTTGAGAAAAAGATTCTGAAATGGAGAAGGGCAATAAAGCTACCCAGGTGGGCCTTCTCTATTTGATAAAGATAAATTGTATGATTGCTATATAAAAGGGACATATGTGGAAGTAAACAAACCAAAAGGAGAAGGAAAATCCCCAAGAATGGGGAAGTAAAGAACAAGAATAAAAATCAAAACATAAAAGAATAAGGTAGTAGAAACTGTGCAGAATAAGGAAAATACATCTAGGAATATACAAACAAATGAAGGAACAGCTCAAAATGACAAGGCTAGGAATGAGGAACATCAAAATAGGTTATTTACAACCACTAAGAAGGACATGAGTAGACAGGATGGGAATGGGATCATACAACCAAATAAGGACAGAAAATCTAAGCAAGAGAAATAACTAGAGAAGCAGGAGGAAAAAGTAAAACAGCAAGTGGTGAAGGACTCTAAAGGAGATGAGGCACAATAATCCCAGACAATCTTTGCTGAATATAACCAGGAGGAAGAGGAGACTATAGAATACCTACTGTACTAGAAATTCATGGTATAGCAAAAATGGAAAATGAAACATCAAAATCTTTACAGGAATGTATAATACAGTTACTCCAGGTACAACAAGAAAAACAGCCAATTCAAGTACTGTGACATTTAAATGCTAACTTACAAGAATGTGTTTTAGTCTATTGCCAAACTATAGAATTTGCAAATAGAATATGGGGGGGGGGGGATCTGACCCTTAATAGATGTGATATAACCATCCTTCCCCAAAGGAAAATTTTGGAAAAACAAATAACAAGTGTAGGAAAATATAGTACTCAAAATAAAATGAAGATTTCACAAGACAAAAGAATGGAATAAATAAGGGAAGTAATAAAAATCAGAAAAGTGAAAGCAAAGCAGTAATGGGAAAATAGAACAATCTCAATGTTTGGATGGGAAATGATAGAAAATGAACTTGAAAGAAAAATCATAAATGAAATTCTGTCATTCTGCTTCCATACCTTACATATAAAGCTCTCAAGGGTCTGCAAGAGTCTGCAGGGTCTGCAAGAGAAGCCATATGAGGAGAGACTAAAGGAGCTTAATATGTATACTCTTGAGGAAAGGAGAGGGGGGACATGATAGAAACTTTTAAATACCTCAGTGGAATCAACAAGTCCAAGAGGGTAGCATATTTCAGAAAAAGAGATGTGCAAGAACAAGAGGACACAATTTGAAGATGGGGGGACAGCTCAGGGGCAATGTGAGGAAGTATTTTTTCACAGAGAGGGTGATGGAGGCATGGAGCAGCCTTTCTGAGGAGGTTATGGGGTCTAAAACTGTGGGAGAATTCAATAATGCATGGGACAGACCTAAGGAAAGTGTTGTGGGGGTAAGAAGAAATAAGCTGTTAGTTAACTAGGATCTGCAACTTATCCTGTAGGTAGGAAAATGGGCAGACTAGGTTGGCCAAGTGGTCCTTATCTGCCATCAAAGTCTATGTTTCTATGTTTCAAATGATGCCATTGTATGGTTAGAAACAAATACAGTAGATATGACCCATGTTCAATCCAAATTGACATAACATTAAAAACAGAACAAATGGCCAAAACAATTCTAGAGAAAGCAAATAAGTTGGATTTAGTGTCTATACACATAGTACCATCTATGATTTAATAACTCCAACTGAAAAAGAAAACAATAAGAAAGGTAGTGCAAGTAGACAAAAAGAAAGATTAGAAACAGGACAGACACAAACAGAACAAGAATGGGAATATAGAACAATCTCAATGTTTGGCTGGGAAACCTCAAAACAGGAACCAATAAGGAAATTAAAGAGGGATCTTTTGGAATTTTGATCTCATTCTCTACATACTGTATAAAACTAGCTAGGAGTGCCATCAAGTGGCTTAAGATAAATAAAAATGAATATGAATAATCTCTGATACATGTAACTTTAAGAACAACACAGACAGCTAAAACTATTTTAGAAGGGGCAATTAAATTTGACCCTTTGGGTATACTGTATATTGTATATGGTCCCTTCACAGTTACTAATAAACTCATTAGTGGAAACCAAAATTCAAAGAAAAAAAAACATGAGTAACCAGAAAGAACAAAATAACAAATACAGTCTACCAGAAACCTTAGGAGAAGAATGACAATTATTCCAAATAAACCAAAACAAAGATAAAATAAAAGAGACTAATGAAAATATGGGCAGCCAAGATGCAAATAAAATTAAGATATTATCCTGGAACGTAGAAGGTTGACATACAAAAATAGCAGATGAAGAGGCTAAAGACTTTATAATGACCCATGACATAATATGTCTACAGGAAACATGGTGTACAGAGATTTCTTTACCAATATTATCAGGATACAGTAATTTTATACTACTTGCTACAAGGGAGAAAAATGTGGAAGGTATAAGGCAGGTTTAACCACTTACTGGATGTTCAAATGTCATATAATGCTATAGTTGAAAGAATAAAAGTTGACTCAAATGAAATCCTGGCCTTAAAAATAAATGGAAAAAGGGGATGTTCATTATTTTAAATGTATATTTACCTCCAAATAAAACAAGCCCATATATTTTTAATCAACATTGTTATAGAATATTAGAAGAAATAAGTGAGTAATGGTCAGCAGTGCACATCTTAGTAATAGGAGATATTAATGTAAGGATAGCCCCAGGGATACAAAATATGAGTGCGCTAGAGGAGATAGTCCCTTACACACAAACGATAAACCCAAGGTTAAAGGGCATAAAAACCTTTAAATATAATAAGACTAATGGTAGAAGAAAAGCCCTGGGACTACTGATGCAAGAAAGTAACATGATTTTAATAAATGGACATTCAAAATGGGATAGCCAAGGATCCTGGACATTTAATGGACTTATGGAAATGTCCATCATAGACCATTTGTGGACTCATATAGAGGCAACTGAACTGGCTGAAGACCTCAAGGTCATGGGACATTATGAGTCAGCACATTATACCTTGGTCTTATCAATAAATCCAAATTGTCCTTTGGAAAATCCACAAACCATAATAACTACAAATACAAATTTGGAAATCTTAAACCAAAAAAGGATTAGGTGGAATCACAAGAAAATGATTTTAAAGAAATTTTAGAGTCTGTTCAGCTAACACAGCTAAAAGGGAAAATACTAATACCTTGAAACTTTATTAATACAGAAGACACATGGGAGTTGTTACTAACATTGATTAGGCCATTTTGTATACAGCAAAGAACAAGTTATATGAATAATAAAACAGGGAAAACATGACATAATAAAAATGTAGATTAGCAAAAAGAAATATGAATCATAATATAAGGAAAACTATGAAGGAGAAATTAGATTGTAGACAACAAACCTTCAAATTGAACAGATATGGGAAGGAATACAAACAAATTTTGAAAAGTGAAAGGTTGAAATATATTGTTATCATATTGGACAAACTAAGGAAAACAATTGAAAACAAGAACATAAAGTCCTTTTGGAAACTGGTGGCATATGGTTTTAATAAATATAATAGTAATGTAGAAGCTTACATAACACCCAGCTCTTGGGCTGAATATTAAAAAAATATATATATATATTATTCAGTAGAGGAACAAGAATTAGCTTCTAAGATACAGAAGAAAAAACAAAATTTTCTAAAAGCAAAGTATATAGAGGAGAATGAAATATATAGTACTTTGGTAACATTGGCTCCTAATAAAGCACCTGGCACAAATTCAGTGATAGGAAACCTATATAAAAAATTTGCAAATTGGTGGACACCACTAATTAAAATATTTTACAATGCAATAATACAGGGACTGGAAATACCAGCTTCTAGGAAAGGTAGTACAATCTATCCAATATTTAAAACAGGAGACAACAAAGATTCTAAAATGTATTGCCCAATCAGTCTCATAGATGTCTTAAAAATATTCACTAAATTAATTGTAGATAGATTGACTAGTTGGTTAGATAGTAACACAGTACTAAGTGAGTTACAAAATGGCTTTCAAGCAAATGGGTCTACCATCCAACACTGCTTTGTTTTGGAACATCTAATATGGAAGTATGTAACAGTAAAGAAACATAAATTGTATTGCTGTTTTGTAGACTTTTCTACAGCTTTTGACAGCATAAGTAGAAATTTGCTCTGGGAAAGACTGGAAGAAATACTTTAGACACAAATTAGCTGATATCATAATAAGACTTTTTTCAGATACTTGGTCACAAGTACAGTATAACCAAAAAGGGCAAAAAGCGCAAAGTTCCCCAACAAATAGAGGGGCGAGACATGGATGCCTGTTTGCCCCTATACTTTTTAACATATATTTTAATGCTATACTTGACAGTTTGTATGACCCATATTTCCATTCTCCAAAGATAGGCACAAATTTAATTCCAGCACTAGCCTACACAGATGATTTGGTTTTGTTATCTTCCTCTCTAATAGGCCTTCAGAAGAAACTCAATCACTTCTCTAACATACACAAAACACAGCAATTAAAAATAAATAAAGATAAAACCAAATTATTAGTATTTGGTAATAGGAAAACAGTCTTACCAAAGATATGGATAGATCAGGATAAATTAGAAACAGTTTAAACAGATAATTATCTTGGGGTTAGATTTTCATAAAACATGAAATGGAAGAATCATAAAGAAATGGTACTTGCTAGGCTCATGTCTGCTTCAACAGCCCTCTAATTGTTTAGTAGAAAATTAGGGAGAAGTTCAATAAAAGGGGTTCTGAAAGTCCTGAATGCAAAAATTAAAATGAACATCTTATATGCTGCTGAATTATGGAGCGAGGAAGGAATGGGAGACATGGAGGTTTCACTAAGCAAATTATATAGACACCTCCTTATGTTACCTCAAGCAATTCCATCAGCTTTGTTGTGTCTGGAACTAGGTCAATATACAACTGAAGCAATGGCAAAAGAAAGCACACTTACATTCTTATTAAAACTTTTTATGCTTCCAGAATCAAAGCTCCCAGACAGTGTCTGGAGGAACAAGTGAAATATGTTGACTAGGGTTATAGGACATCTGTAACACTTCTAATTAATAAAAAATTCCTCTTGGATTGGGTTGAATGTGATTTATATACAAAGTTAGGAAGAGATTAAAAATATAGTGAAAACTAGAATAAGGAATAATGATATAGCAAAACATTTTGAAAGGTTCAATTATTACAAGTGTTACAGGTGGTATAAACAAATTAAAACCAAACATTATATAGAAACCTATTTGTTAAAATTGACAAAACCAGAATCTAGACAATTAATAATACAATACAGAATGGCACTTTATAAAGCAGATTATGTACTCTATATACAAAAAAAAAAAAAAAAAAAAAGACCCGATGCCATAACACCATTTTGTAAGTGCAGAAACCCATTAGCGGATGATTTGAAGCATATTGTACTGTAATATCCATTGTATAAGAATATCAGATATAAATGGTTGGGAAAAATCATGTGTACATTCAATTTACCCCCAGATAAGATGATCATTGAAATGTTTAATATGCATGAAATAGATGTACCAATGAATATAGTTAACTATCCACAAACTTTGCATTTATGAAGAGTTTTTTTGAAAGTATGACATCTGTAATTTTATCAAGGAAGTGCAATCTGGTACGGCAATGTAAACCTTTATGTGAATCTGAATCATTGAATTACTTATGTAAAATGCAATGTTTTAAAATTTGAAATTGTAATGGTTTTTAACAGATCAATAAAACAAATTGAACTGAAAATTACTAGCATCCCATACTTATGTTTTACCCCACCTTGACCATAATGGGCTACATTCCTCTGCTGACTATTACATTCTGCCGCACAAAAAATATATAGCTGAAATAATTTGTTACTAATACTGTGTCTTTCAATATAATGTGGCAATGCTGCTACGGGGTCAGCCAAAGTTGTACAAGGTGAAAGGCACACTGAGTGATTTGTTTTGTCTTTATCACTGCTCAGTGCACTTATAACAAAGTACCAACCTCTGACCTCTTACATCACAGCTATTATATCGAGGTACCCTCACATACCAGAAAGATACATTAGGGAGCAAAGACAGACCAATGGAGGGATAGTGAGGCTTAATAAAGGGGAGAGGGTGGGCAGACGGTGACAGTGAAAAGGCAGAGATGCCAAAAGCATACCTTTGCTCAGTATTCACAAAAGAAGAGAAGGGGGAGGTACCTAAACCAAACAATAGAAGCATTCTGGATGGGGGGGGGGTCAATACCAGTCCATTCACAGAAGAAAGGTTTCCAAGAGACCTCTTAAAACTCATGTTGGACAAAGCAATGAGGCCTGCTGGGATTCACCCCAGAATTCTAAAAGAACTAAGGGGGAGAACTAGTGACACCAGTAAGAACCCTTTTTAACAAATCATGGGAGGATGGTGTGGTACCTGAGGACTGGAGGAGGGCAGATGTGATTCCCCTTCAGAAACATGGGAGCAAGGCAGAGGCAGGAAACTACAGACCTGTTTGACCTCAGTGGTAGGGAAAATGATGGAATCACTTCTGAAAGAAAGAATTGTTGAGTGCCAGGAGACCAGCAGGGCACAGGATCCAAGGCAGCATGGATTCATAGTGGGAAGGTCATGTCAGATGAATCTAATAGATTTTTTTGACTGGGTTACCAAAATAGTAGACCAGGGAGGGGTTGTGGATATGACCTACCTAAACTTTAGCAAGGCATTTGACACAGTACCACACAAAAGATTAATAAACAAGTTAGCCAGCCTGGGAGTGGATCCCAGGGTGGTAACCTGGGTAAAAAACTGGCTGGACAACATGACACAAAAGGAAACAGTAAATGGGGTCCACGCCAAAGAAAGGTGGGTTACTAGTGGGGTACCGCATGGTTCAGTACTGGAACTGGTCCTCTTTAATGTCTTTATAGGTGACATTGTGGAGGGGCCAGAAGGAAAAATATGCCTCTTTGCAGACAACACAAAGATCTGCAACAGGGTTGATACACAAGGTGGAGGGTGGACATGATAAGAAGGGACTTGGCAAGGTTGGAGGAATGCTCAACTGTATGGCAGCTTAGATTCAATGCAAAGAAGTGCAAAGTAATGCACCTGGGAAACAAAAACCCAGGGGAAGAGTACACAATGGGGGGAGGTACTAACAACAACAAAAATTGAAATGGACCTTGGGGGTAGAAATATCAGATGACCTAAAGGAAGGCAAACAATGTGAGAAGGCAGTAAGGAGGCCTGGGGGGATGCTTGGAGGCACAGGGAGAAACATCACCAGTAGAAAACAAAAAGTTGTTATCCCTTTGTACAGGCAGTTGCTGAAACCTCATCTGGAGTATTGCATGCAGTTCTGGAGACCCATCTCTGCAAGGACATAGACAGGATGGAGGCAGTCCAGAGGAGGGCAACTAAAATGGTGCAGAGTCTGCAACAGAAGCCATACAAAGAGAGACTAAAAGAGTTTAATACGTATAACAGAGAAAGAGAGAGAGAGAGAGAAAGGACATGATAGGAACTTTCAAGTACCTCAAGGGAATCAACAAACTCCAAGAGGGTAGCATCTGTCAGAAAAAAAAACAAGGGGTCACAATTTGAAGATAGAGGGGGGATAGCTCAGGGGAAACATGAGGAAGTAGGTTTTCACAGAGAGGGTGGTGAACACATGGAATGGCCTTCCAGAAGAGGTAGTGGGGTCAAACACATTTGGGGAATTTAAGAATGCATGGGACAGACAGGCAATTCTTGTTGGGAGTAGGAGGAAGTAAGCTGTTGGTTAACTAAGATCTGCAGCTTATCCAATAGGTAGAGCATTGGACAGATTGGGTGGGCCAAGCAGTCCTTATCTGCTGTCAAAGTCTGTGTTTCTATGTAAGAAATTAAAATAAGAAAACATTTATTCTGATTGGAATAATTTCTCTGACTGAGATTCAAACACAGCACAATGCTGCTGCCATTATTTTTCAAAGTGAGATTTGATGATTGAGATCTTTAAGTACATGAGAGTAATAAAGGGACAGGCACAGAGGGACGGTTCAAGGGGAAGGTGGAGATCAGATTGGAGGGTGGAAGGTTTAGAAGGGACATGAGGAGGCATTTCTTTACCAAAATGGTGGTAGCAGAGTGGAATGCCCTACCGGCAGAGGTGGTGGCCTGTAAAACAGTGGGATGCTTCAAGAAGGTCTGGGATAGGGCAAAACGGAGGGTGATGGGAGGGGGAAGGGCAGCTGCAGAGTAGGGGTGCTAGCTGAAAAATTGAGCAGACTCAGTAGACCAAATGGCTTTCTTCTGTTGGCAGTTTTGTATGTTTGTATTTTTGTATGAAAACATTAGTGAGGTGTACATTAGGCCAGGTGCTCATTTGCATAGTCATAGTGCATTTTTCACTTTATTTACATATGTGGCTGGACTCTTTTAACCATTTGCATATCTACAATGCCATTCTGTTCAAAAATGGCACTATAGATAAATAATGTGACTGGTTTATAAGGTGTCACCTTGATATAATATGAAATATTGTTACTCAGAAGGTTGCAAGTTATGAAGATCAAAGGATAGTTGTGCTTGTTGACATCAGGAAGTGGAGGGAGATGGAGAGGTGCAATAGTGGTGCTGGTGCAGGACCACCGTGGGTGTCCATTTTGGGGCTGTGTTGTCTGCAAGGGTAATTTCAGAGCCCTTAGGTACAAGTCAAAAGGGAGATAGGTGATTGTGTTATTTAAAGACTTGGGTAAAGCCTGAAAGTTGGGAAGGATTTGCAAGGGTAATGCTCTTATTTAGAGGAGCACTGTGTGGAACCCGAATTTCAGTTTCTCCTTGAAAAGATTTTTTTTTTATTTATTTGTTTTCTACAGTAAATTGGAGTTCTAATTTGTTTGTTGTTTCATCCTTACAGGTCCTTCAGTTAAGTAGATAAGTACATTTTAAGAGCCCTGTGATGTAGTCAATATCTTTGTTAACCACACCATTCTATAACAGACCCTAACTGCATTTTGCCAACAATCTAAGAGCAAAACAAGACAAAAATTGCATCATATAGTTCTAAAATGAAATTTAGCACCAGAGTTCAAGACAGAAACACCCAATGGAGTGAAAGGCAAGTAATGATGGAACAATAACAGTGTGTGAACTAACATTTGAAAAACTGCCTCAACAAAAGGACACAGGCTTGCAGGTTCATCACAGTTCTTGTGTACTGGGATATTTTCATGCAGGGTGGAGAGTAGAGGAAATAGTGATACAGTAAATAGGGGGGAAGGTTTCTGTTTACTAACAGCAAGTGATCCAGTACCAGGTGTAGACTCCCACTACCAGACTTCTATTTTGGGAGAGATGGTTTGTCAGCTGTGTCATTCTTTTTAGGAGAGTGTACTTGACTGTGCCAGCAATCTGTTTTGGAGGAGTGGTGCTGCTGACTGTGCCAGCTTTCTCTTTTGGAAGGAATATGTTGCCAGCTCCGACAGTCTTCTATTTTGGAATAGTGGGTTATATATTTATACGTTCCCTGGAGCCACTTTATGCGGGACAAAAGTGGTTTCATGACCTCTTTGCTCCAGAGAGAGCAGAAGAGTAAGAGTGTTTCATCGGCACAGGGGAAAGGAGCGCTTGGATTGGTCTGGAGGCTCCCTTCATCTATAATAGTTGGTAGAGCAGTGCAAAACAATGAAGGAATACTGCCATCAGAATTCTGATGCTTTTTGTAATTTGTTGATAATTCCTGTGTAATTCTGAAGGTATTTTAATTGAAATTCTAGATTTGATTTCTGCAGTTTGCATAAACTATGGAACTAGGGTTACCACCTTTTAAGAAGTCCAAAATGGGACATTTCTTACTGAAACAAGATTTTTTGCAGGACTGTAGGTAACCTTGACCAACACAGCAGGCATGTTTTCTCTGTATAAACAGAATTAAGGCCAAGTATTGTAGTTTCTAAGTTGCTTCTATTGTTTCTTATCATTTTAAGGTATTTTAGTTAAGATATGATAGTTTTCTGCAACATTTAGTGAAAAATTTGAAAATATTTTTACTACTACAAAGTCAGGACATGTAGTATTTTTCATGTTTTTTGCAGGACACAGCTGCCCAAATCAGGACTGTCCTGCGAAAATAGGGACAGGTGGTAACCCTATATGGAACATAGTTCCAGAGTTTACTTGAATTGTTTCAGCCAGTTAATTTGAAGGGGTGCAGTAATAAATGGTGCCACCCTTCTATTTTGTGCTGTGAATTGACAAGAGGTTGTGTATAAATCTTTTCATGGGGGGGGGGGGTCAGCACCCAGGAATGGACTGGCAGTATAGCCTAGAAGTTAAAGTAAGGAGCTGTGAACGAGTTCGGTGCATCCAGCAGACCAGACCTTGGTTTGATTCTCACGACCTCCACTTGCATACTGTGTGATTCTGAATAAGTCACTTAATAGCCCAGTGCTCCGAGGTCGCCCCAGAAAACAAGCACTTCTGCTTAATGGGCCTTACCCAGTGACTAAAGACTTAAAAAAACAACTTCTCAGAAACAGTTGCAAACCACTTTGTTTTGTTGTGTTGTGTTCTGTTTTGCTTCATGTTGCAACATTTGACCTCCAATGCTTTGTTAATTCAAGCATAACACTTATGCACAATGATGCAGTAGGACTGACAAATAAAGGAAAATGTAGTTACAACTGGAAAAAATAATTTAATAGTAGTTAAAAATAGTTTTGTACTGTACATATATATTGCTGTCTTGAACGGTTGTGATGAGAGGAGGTGGACAAAATTGGCTGAGACCATCTGAAGACCCCACGTCTTAATATTTTTTTCTCGATCTGGGACTCTGCCATACCCGGCATAATTTAGGACCTGTCTGTAACTCTTACGGGCTTCCGTGATGGCACGATTTTTGTCTGGTTTATGAAAAAAAAAAAGTATAATGTATCTCATGAAAGTTAAAATGTAGCCAGTAATTTACTGTGTGCGTGTGTGTGTATGTGTGTGTGTGTGTGAGCGCGCGCGCGAGCGCTGGGTGGTAGAGATCTGAGATAAAAATGCAAATAATGTATTTTACCAACTCTGATTTCATATTTTGCACATTAGGCATCCGCTTGTTCTGAAAGGAAATGGCAGCTACGGCATGATTTCTTTAAATAAGTTTTATTTAATTCTATACATGAAACATCAGTTGAGAAACGTACCGTATCTGAAATATTTCTCGTTAGCAGAGTTTTGTCCCCTACTCAATCCTTGGGAACTGTATCAATGTCCATGTAGGGGGATAGTTTAAAGTAAACAAACAACTGAGGCTGTATAGTTTGCGTCATACAGTATCAGTGGTCACAATTATGAATAAGATTAAATTGTACAATTTTGGGGCACTATGCATAAGCATGCTGTTCCCAATAGCTACTGTACACATGGTATAGTATAGCTAAGGACTATAACATATGACTTACTGTACCGAAATGTTTGTTTAATTCTTGTTAGTTCTCAGTATTGGGACACCACGCTGCCTTCTTTAAAGGAATCACTTCGTTTTTTGTTTGTTTGTTTGTTTTTAATTAAACCCTATGAAGACAAAGAAAGGGGTTCAGCATTATTCTGAATCGTGTACTGTATGCGCGTTTCCCTCACAAATAAAGCACAACTGCAGTGCTGCACTGAATCTTAAGGTATTATAAATATAATATTTCTCGTGGTACACATTACTTGACAATACTTTTTCTTTGGATTCGACGCCTTTTGAAGGGTGTATGACTGCCCCAGCCCAACAGACGTAATTGTTCCTTTTATGACATACCTATTGATCCCAAGGCACAGACTATAATGTTAGAAACAATACAATTGTATGGACTTGTAAGGAAGGCAACCAAAATGGTGCAGGGTCTGCCCCAGAAGTCATATGAAGAAAGGCTAAAGGAACTTAAGATGTATAGCCTCGAGGAAGGGAGGGAGAGGGGTAACATGATAGAAACTTTCAAATACCTCAAGGGAATCAACAAAGTCCAAGAGGGCAGCATCTTTCAGAAAAAGAGATGTGCAAGAACAAGGGAGCTCAATTTGAAGATAAAGGGGGGGCGGCTCAGAGGTAATGTGAGGAAGTATTTCTTCACAGAGAGAGGTGTAGATGCATGGAACAGCCTTCCTGAAGAGGTAATAGAGTCAAAAACAGTGGGGGAATTCAAGAATGCATGGGACAGACATAAGGCAATTCTAGTCGGGGGTAGGAGGAAGTAGGATCTGCAGCTTATCTTAGGCAAATGGGCAGACTAGGTGGGCCAAGCGGCCCTTATCTGCCATCAAATTCTATGTTTCTATGACTGCTAGGGCAGTCAGATATGTTTCTGAAATACACAGTACAAGTGCTGCATGGTCAGATATATTTTGTGGAGGGGGGGCAGACACATATACACTGAAAACGTTGCTTTAAATAGCATAGTTTTTAACTGTAATCGTTTTTTTTTTTTTAAACCAGGAGAGACACACTAAGCTGAAGCTTGTTTACAGGTGCGCCCTGAGAGCAGAAGGAAGTTAGGTGACTTGTTTAGGGTCACACACTATGCAAGTGGGGGCTGCGGGATTCAAACCCAAGTTTCCAGGTTTGCAGCTCAGAACCTTAAACCACTGCGCTATACTGCCTCCTTAAGCCTATATGACATCGCAGTATGACACACTGTGGATGAATGATATATTCTTGTTGCACGTCTTCCGACTTCTTTTGTTGCTTAGTGATAACTTCCTTTTGCCGAAGCTTAGGATTGTCGGGTATTTATTGTGCACAGCTGGTGAACGTAACTTATTTTAACTCTTCACCATGGTGCTCATATGCATTCTGTGCCTTGCCCTTATTTATATTGGTGAGTTGAAAAATACAGGGGAAACCATTCTTCTCTTCTGCAGACTGGGTTTGCCTTTCTAATAAGCGTCAAGTACAAATCATGTCTGGCGAGGGTACCGATACTGCATGTACAGAATGTTAAGAACAGTATATTTTCGATTCGCAATATTTTAGTTTTTATCTGCATTAACGTCCAATTTTATTGCGTAAAAACAAAACTTATAAAGAATCTGAAGCAAATGACAACAGTATTGTTTCATACTTATGCTACAGTGTGTTCCTTTTTCTTATTTCAATATCTTCACAGGAACGTCAGTGGCGGATAATGTTACCCAGCCTCCCTTTGCAGAATCCTTCACTGGTGAAATGGTCGATTTATTCTGCAGTTTTACAACTGCTGCTACTCCATATGTGTTCTGGTATCGACAAAAGCCAAACGGACCCATGGATTATCTTAACCTGCATGTAAACACATATCAAAAAACTGCAGAAGCATCTTCAGGAAGATTTGTAGCTGAACTCCAAGACTCAAATAAAGCAGTCAGTCTAAAAATCTCCAAAGCACAGCTCTCCGACTCCGCCGTTTATTACTGTGCAGTAAGTGACACGGTGCTACACATGCTCACTCGCTCAATCAGAAACTGGTGCTGGTACACACAGGACCATACCTCTCAACTGTCCCTGATTTTCAGGGACGTCCCTGATTTTGCCTCAAAAATTTCCTCTGTCTCTCATAAAATTTGTGCTTTTGTGACCGAACTGTGGGGATTAAAATCACAAAATAATGTCAAACATTAAAGTTATAGACTTGTTCTTCTTCAGAAAATGCATCTTAACACGCATCCCTTTAGTCTATCACATTTCTGAGTGAATGGTTCCAAATTTTAAGATATGTCCCTGATTTGGGGTCTTTGTCCCTGATTTTTTTAAGACTTGTCCCTGAATCATGAGGCAGGAGGTTGAGAGGTATGCACACAGCTGCATTTCCAATCACTCGGGATCTCTGCTGTGTTTTTATAATCTGTATTTATTGTTATTGTTGTAGTTACTTGGGGAACCCTGAATTTAAATGCTTTCAGACAAGGCTAAACTAAAAGATTATTCGTCCTCAGAGCCTGGGGACAGACTTTCGAACGTTTATAGTCAGTACTGTGTATGTGAAACAGAGATCTACATATTTAATCCTGTACAGTGTTTTTTTTTTTTTTTGTGGGGGGGGGGGACATTTTCTGCTGAACTTCTAGCCATCCTCGATTCAGCAAATCTTCAACTGATGGAAAATGTTTCTGAATAAACACCTCTCCTCCCAGATCCCCAGGATGAATAGATCCAATTAAATATGTTTATTTATTTATTTATTTTTTACCAGGTGACTGCACTAGACAATAGCATTGCCTACTTTCAGGCACGACCCAGGAGATTTACAGACAGAGGAACAGCAATTACAAGTGGTACAGCAATACAATAGATTTCATATATTTAGATACCTTTTCACGGGAAACTGATTCCGATCTGGTTTCCAATTATTACGACCTACCGGGGAAGATGGAATAATATTATAAACCTAAATGAAAAAGTATAATTCATACATTTGCTACAGTTCAATACAGTGGCATTAAGGCATAGCAGGGAGTGAAAGTAACTTGAAACATAGTAAGCACAGCTAGGAAAAGATACTGCCATATTTTAGATGTGACCATGGCATGACTCAGTGAATGACTAGGTTAGCATACGTTACATATACAAGACAAACAGATGGAATTGGACTTAATTGACTGGAAGGGGCATCCCGAGGCCAGGTAGCCTGAGGTAGTCAGGCAAATCAGGAACACCGGGTGATGTTGACAGTGAAAATGGAGGAAGTAGGTTTCGCAGTTGGCATGAGCTAAGATCTCACAGAGTGGCACATTCAGTTAGGAAAGAGAGGTGAAAGAGTCAAATGGGGAAGAAGTTCCAGAGGGGAGTGAGCTTGTAAGAAAAGCAGGCCTTCCTGGCAGATGTTTCAATAAGGAGATGCTGGTAGGACATGATGTCCTGCGAGAAGGAATGGGGAGAAAGATGGAGTTTGTTTCTTTGTGCAAAATGTCATGTGTTTTAAAAGTACAGATTTTCTTTCCAAAGTCTGTTAGTTTATTTCCCATAACTGGGGATAGTCTTTCCTAAAAAAATATCGAATGGAATTATTCTATTAGTCCTGTTCACACTATGCATATACCATGTCATAAACTATGATGTTAAAGAGGGACTAATGGACACACTTATGTCAGTATCACTAGACTGGCCAAGGGCAGTATGTTAATGAAATCGGATCTTCTGTTTCACCTATAGGGGTTGTCACTCAGTGACGACTGAGAGAATAGGGTTGTCCTTCAACGAGGACTTGAGGGAACAATGGGGGGTGGTATGAGGACACATGCATTAGACCACCCTTTGCTGTAAATGGCAAGTGGCTAAGCAATTCGTTTTCAGTTTGGAACTTATTGAAAACTCACACATGCTACTTATAATTTAAAAAAGTCATCCTCAAATTTGTAGGGTCATTGTTTTCAGTTTGGAACTTATTGTAAACTCATACACACTACTTATAATGAAAAAAAAGTATCCTTAAATGTGTCAATCAGATAAGGTATTGTCATTGTTCTCTCCTTTTGCAGCTGTGACAGTTCTGACTTTTTTTTTTTTTTGGAATACTGCCATTCGCCATGCTAAACCACGGTTTTTATATAGCATTATTAAAAACAAGCATTTGTCAATGCCGAACGTTCGCTTGCAGGTATTTGCAGTGGTGTTTGGCATGTATGGTGCTTTACCCTAATGCCCTGTGGGATTGCTGGTATTTGCACAATAAATTGTCAGCATGAACTGTTTGTTACCCCCATTGTGCGCTACATAGGGGGAAACACGTTTTGGGCAAGATGTAAAAAATGACAGCTGCACTGCTCATAAGGAGGTGTGGTAAAATGGCAATGTTGAAAATCTGGAGTGAAAATATTGAAAATTTGCAAACTTAGGAGGGTGTGTGGGAACTGCACAAGGCAGACTCATAAAACAGTCATTTTTAGGAATTTTTTCACCAAATTTTCAGCACAGCCATTTTAAGACCTCTGCTCATGATCAGTGTCACTGTGATTTTCTAAATGTGTCCCATACATTGAGTTCGCATACCGACTGCGCCATTGTGTGCTACATGGGCAGAAACACATTTTGGGCAGGATGTGAAAAATGACAGCTGTACTGCTCATGAGGAGAATTGTGGTAAAATGGCAATGTTGAAAATCTGGAGTGCAAATATTGAAAATTCGAAAACTTACGAGCCTGCGAAGGAACTGCGCAACGCACGCTCGTAAAACAGTCATTTTTAGGAATTTTTTCACCAAATTTTCAACATAGCCATTTTAAGACCTGTGAACATGAACGGTGTCACTGTGGATTTTCTAATGTGTTCTATACGACTTTGACACCGATCGGCGCCGCATTGTGCGCTACATGGGCGGAAACATTTTTGGGTGAGATTTGAAAATGACAGCTGTACAACTCATAAGAAAGTATAATAAAATAGCAATGTTGAAAATCTGGGTGAAAATATTGAAAATTCACAAACTTACGAGCCTGCGTAGGAACTGCATAGCATGCCTTAGTAAAACAGTCATTCTTGGAATTTTTACCAAATTTTCAACATGTAAATTTGGACCCTTCTCATGAATGATGTCACTGTCATGGTATTATTCAAGGCTAAAGGGTGAATTTGTGCAGTGACTGTGCAGTGCCTGCGAAATCACCCTATGGGCCTGAATAATGCCATGACAGTGACATCATTCATGAGAAGGGGTCCCAAAAACCCCATGTTGAAAATTTGGTGCAAAAATTCAAAAAAATGACTGAGATATGAAATAAAGTTGAAACCCCCCTATCTAGCCCATTATACAGCTTACCGGCATTTCCTCAGTTCGCGGTCGCCTTTGAAGAGTGCAGACGTGTTCCAGTCCACGAATCATCACGCCAGAGTCCAGAGGTAAGTCTGGGGTGAGGGGTGTGGGAGGCTGGGTGCGCAGTGAGTGGATGGGTTGTGGGAGGGGGCTACAAGACTCGCGTGGGACCGTTTTATTTTACAGGAAAAAAAAAAAACGGCGTGGGACATTTGCCATGCTGGGGTGGGCTCCCAGCATTGAGAAGAGAATGTGGGGGCCAAGGAGCCGGCGAGTTGGGCACCCGTCGGCAAACTTCGCTGGAGCCGAGGGCCCGGCGGGATTGGGCACCCTGTCGGCAAAACAACAGCAAAGGTTTGCCACGCTGGGGTGGGCTCCCAGTGTGGCAGCAGTATAGCTTGGGGGGTCGTGGAGCCGATGGGGGATTGGGCACCCCATCGGCAAACAATGTTTGCCACGCTGGAGTGGGCTCCAGCATGTACAGCTTTGGGCGGCGTGACGGACATGAGCAGGGGGGAGGTAGCGCGATGCAAGGGGGGCAGCACTCAGTATGGCAGCAGTGCTTTCCTTTGAAGCAGAGGAACACCGCTGTCATACTGAGCTCCTGTACCCATTGGTGCAGCACCACCACGCCTGCTCAAGGGAGCAGTGCATTGGGTCGGAGAGGCACACCTCCAAGTGTGCTACTCTCCCAATACATTCCTTGAGCATGAGCACAAGTGAACGTAACAATTCTATTAATGTGATTGAGCATTAGATGTAAGAGGTGATCTACCTCTGAAATACAACTATTTTTACCTGTTTCTGAATTGTGATATATTTTTAATTTACTCGTGAAGTGCGAGTCCTCTGAGCCCTGGTCTATGCATCAGGTAGTGGAGCTGTAGCCGCATACAATACATCAGGACTACAGCTCCTTATTTCACTGTGTTCATTTCATTATTCACCAGGGAGAGGACAACTTGTGATACCGTGTAACCCATTTTGGGTGTTTATTTTAAACAAAACTTATATTTAAATTGTATATTTGGGGTTTAGCAACCCGTGACCTCTATTTGCACTTCCGGGTTGCTACAGTTCTTATAATGGGCCCTGTGGTGAGCAGTGCAAATGCACACTGTTGGGCAAAGAGGCACGCAAAGACACGTGCATCTGCGCCTGTTAGGTGTGTTGGGAGGGTTGAGGAGGAACTAAATACTTCAAATAACACAATACAGGGAGGTGAGAGGTGTATTAGATTTGTATACTGTCCCTATGCAACCCAGAACAATTGCTATACATTAAGTAAGTAGATAGTTCCACAATCACTACCAGGATGAAAAGTGTTGGTTTCAATTAAAGGAAATGACTCTAGACTGTATATGTCCATGAAATATTACTAACTCTACTAAAACATGAAAGTATAGCCTTTGGAAACTCTGTAACAAGCAATCTATCTAAGACTACTATATCAAGGAATTACATCTGGAACTTTGTCATCCAAAAGCCCTACTCTATCTACAAATAAAAAAAAAATACATATATATATATACATAACAATATATTTCCTAGATTAGTAAGCAGGATAGGCCCCAAAAGAGTATGCATTAAATAGCAATTTAGAGAAGTTACCAAATTGTTCTGAGCATCCCCCACTAGAGCTTCATTATGTCTGAAGACTTGGTTTCACTGATAGGACAAGTCAATATTAGATGTTTCACCTGTCTTATGTATTTGGTAACCACCGAGGTCTTTCCACATCCTTTTAAATTTAAAAAATGTATCCATAATGAAGAATTACTACTTGAACTCAATGCCTTCTCTGACAGACTATTACAACTAGAGGCAAGCCAAAAATAAACGGCCAATAGACTTGGTACTACACTGCTTCCTGATGCTAATATGCCAACTAATCCTCCAATTTGTACAGATCAAATAAATGGAGGTGTACCAAATATTATTACAACACATGAAACCTTGCACAAGGTGTTACAACCTGATGAGCCATATAAGGAAACATTTAAAAATAAAAATAGAATAAGGGAAGAGGACCCTAACTTTGAAACAGATGAGCTATGATACAATGTACAGTATGCTAAACCCCCTTAAAAGGGAAGACATGCAACTAAATTTAACATTCCTCTTAGCAATAGCTTTACTACCTTAACAGAATTAGAGGATGACTCTGAGTCTTCTTCATTACAAGAGTTGATATCATTTGACACACTTACTGAACCTATACTGTCCAATGCAGCTTATAATAATCCCCCTATATCAAATAATCCAGTACCTGTTACAATAGTGAATGTCTCAAATCCAGATCCAGTTATAAATCATCTTCAAAGAAATGTATTAGTTATGGGAGATTCAATGATAAAAAACTTAGAGAAGTATGCAATCCAGACAAAGCCCCTAGGACACTATTAACATATAGAGGGGCTAAATAGTGGATTTAACATCTATGACTAAAGCCAATATTAAGCACATGGGTAGTAATCCATAAGTACTAATCCATGTAGGAACCAATAACATGCTTATGGGCCCTATTGATGAGATTGAACAAGACATGGTGGCACTCTAACAAACTGATCAACCTTGGATGTGAGACTGCTGTCTCTGAAGTTTTACCCATACCCAGGGCCTCAACAGGATTAAATTTAAAAATTAGAAGAGTTAATGACTGGTTAAGAAAATGGACTATCATGCAAGAAATCCAGTGTTTAACTCACTGGGAAGAGTTTTTTCACCATGACGACTGTTATTGTCCTGATGGCTTACATCTAAATAGAAAAAGGAACATACTCTTAGGCAATCATTTTACAAATTTCATTAATAAACATTTAAACTAATACAGGATGGAGGAACATGGGCAAGTAAGGACCAAATAAACTATCAGAATTCAAACTTACCAATAAATATATCCAAAACATATCTCCTATTATTACAGACACCACCGAAATAAATAATAATAAATAAATATCTTACTTCTCAATGCCCGCATACTTGTCAATAAAATGGATGAACTAAGATATATTATACAAAAACAATCTGTTGCAATTTGAGGGGTTACTGAAACTTGGTTTCAGGAGGATAGATGGGATACAGACATACCAGGATACAATGCAATCATAAAAAAAAAACAGAAGTGATAAATTAGGTGGGGGGTTAGCAATCTATATATCCAAAGATTATACTTCATATCTTATTACCTCTAAATATATCCATCCCCAATAATGATAACAAAATACTTTGGGCAGAAATTAAGTTACCTAAGATAACACTCAGTGTTGTCTTAGCATATAAAGCACCAAATATTAATAAAGACCAGAATACTGATTTTCTACACTGAATGGAAAAATTCAATCCAAATAATAACTATATTCTTATGGGAGATTTAAACTTTCCCAAAATCAATTGGGAAACATCCCATTGCTTAGGAAAAATGGAAAGAGAATTTTTGGAGATCACAGTTAATCAAAACTTAGAGCAAATTATTAAAACTGGAACTAGAAATAAAAATATTCTCAATATTATACTAACTAATATGGGTGAAAAAATTTCACAACCAAATATACTAGCACCGTTAGGAAATAGTGATCACAACATGAACATATTTCAAATTCAAACTAAATCCAAGTCGCAAAAGGAAATACACTGGTCAGGGATTATGCCAAAGCAAATTATCATGCAATGAAGAACTGTCTCAACTCGTGGTATTGGGAGACAGAACTTACTAACCTTAATGTTGAGCAGGCCTGGTTGCTTATTCTATTGAAAATGAACCATTGTCTTGATACATGGGCTCCAAAAAAAAAAAAAAAATACAAACGGATATAGAACTCCAATTTGGTGGAATAACAAAATAAGGAGACTAATAAATAAAAAAACACAGAAATTATAGAAAATATAAAAAATATCCACGAGTAACCAACTGGAATACATATAAAAAATTGTCTAAAAAAACAAAACATTATATTAAAAAAGCTAAAAATGAAATTGAAACTAGATTAGCTATTGATACGGTTGATAATAAAAAAAAAATTCTTTAACTATATAGGTTCACTTAGAGATACTAAACCTACAATAGGACCAATCAAAACTAAATCTGAGTTTATCAGCAATGAGATTAAAATGGCCACTGAACTCAATAATTATTTTGTCACCATCTTTACTCCAAAGGAAAAAAATAATAGTATTGATGAAACATAACTACGTCTCAAAATTTGAAAGTTAGTCATTTTACTAAAGAAAAAACTATGAGAGTATTACAAAACCTAAAAAACAACTCTTCAGCAGGACCAGATGAAATACATCCTTGGTTTCTCAAAGACATTGCTATTCAAATCTCGGGACCAATGACTAAATTATTTAAATTATGCTTGGAAAAAGGTGAGTGTATCATAACATGGAAAGATGCCCTAGTTACTTTTATATTTAAATCAGGAAGCAAGACAGACATTGCAAACTGTAGACCAGTAAGTCTAACCTCTGTAATAGGAAAAGCATTTGAAAGGCTTACTTTACAAAGAATAGAAACACATATAAAATTTAACAACCTTCAAGATATTACACAACATGGGTTCACTAGAGGCAGATCATGCTTAACAAATCATCTGCATTTTTTTGAAAATGTTAGTTCATCCTTGGATGTTGGCTTACCTGTTGATATTGTCTTCTTAGATTTCGCTAAGGCATTCGACTGAGTTTCCCATGTGATCTTATTAAAGCAAATGAAAAACCTTGCTTTTCCACAATATTTAACAAATTGGATAGAATCATGGCTAAATAAACATAGACAATGTACAATAATAAAGGGGTATTCATCTGCATGGGCAGAGGTTACAAGTGGGGTCCCTCAGGGCTCAGTATTGGGCCCTATTTTGTTTAACATCCTGATTTACTCAATGCAATCATCAAATAACACCTGGATGACTAAGTTCACTGATGATTGTAAGATTGGATGTGTAGTTAATTCCACTGAGGCAGTCACTAACTTCCAAAAAGAAATAACCTCCCTGGAATTATGGGCTAAAAAGAACAAAATGATGTTTAATATACAAAACTGCAAAGTGATGCATCTGGGTCATAACAATTTAAAATACAAATATACACTAAATCAAGTGATGTTACAAGAGACCGATAATGAAACAGATCTAGGAGTAATAGTGGATATCAAAATTAATTTCAAAAATAATACACTAACAAAGGTGAAAAAAGCTCACCATACCTTGGGATTTTATATTTAAGCACATAAAGAGTAGACAACCTAAAGTTATAATGCCTCTATATACAAGCCTAGTTAGATCAAACTTGGCCTACTGTTCTTCTTTTTGTTCTCCCTATACAATTAGAGATAAGAAATTAGTTGAAGGAGTTCAAAGGAAAATGACCAAAAGAATTGTAGACATGTCGAATATGACCTATGGGGAAGACTACTGGAACTAGATTTACACTCTATGAACTACCGACAACATAGCGATCTTTGCTTAACACATAAAGCTATTAAAGATCCTGTACTCTTTGAAACAATTGGTTTAGAACAAAATACAAATAATACTCAGACTAGATCTCATAACTTTAAATTAAGAGGGGCCCACTGTAAAACAAAAAAGAGAAGTCACTGATACACACAATGTATAGTTAACAAATGGAATATGTTGCCAGGATCAATTATAGAAAGCAATACTGTAGATACATTTAAATATCAGTTAGACCAACATATGGGTAATGCAAAATTTGAGTATGTATAAACATAATTCTACCTTCGGGTGGCAAGCTCATACAAAGATAATACCGCCTGAGCTTGTAACACACTATGATACTATGATACACCACATGAAGTTTTGTTGGTTGCTATAAATGCACCTCGACCCTTCCTTTGTGTCCCCTTCCTAGATTTTATAGAAGTGTGATGACAGAAAAGGACTGACAGGCCCTCCCAGTCTGCTCATTTGTCCAGCTATCTGCTAGGACATGCCCCCCCTTCCGCTACTGTTTTATTTTTTTGTTTATTTCCTTATTACAATCATAGAATCATAGAATTTTGCCAGCATAAAAAGATCATTTGGCCCATCCAGTCTGCCCAAAAGAGATATTCTCCCCACCCTTTTTCCTTTACCTCCTACCGCCCTGCCCTCCCTCACCAAGTCCCATATAGACATCCCATGCTGTCTTGCATTTTTCCATGGTATCCACATCCACAACCTTTTCTGACAACCTGTTCTATGGTCCCACCACCCTTTGTGAGAAGTAACATCCCCTTATGTCCCCCCAAAATTTACCCCACTCCAGCTTGAGTGAATGACCCCTGGTGGCTCTGTTCTTACTTAGTTTCAATATACTATCCTGCTTTACTTTACCTATTCCCTTCAAGTACTTGAAGATCTCAACCATGTCTCTCCTCTCCCTTCTCATCTCCAGTGAATACAGACCTAGCTCATCCAGCCTTTCCCCACATAGCCTGCATTACATCCCCTGAACCATTCTGGTCACCCTTCTTTGGTCTCATTCCAGTCTGTCCTTGTCACCTTGCAACTGGGGCCTCCAGAACTGAACCCCATATTCCAGCTGTGATCTGACCAGTGTTTTGTAAAGTGGCATGATCACCTCCCTCTTCCTACTTGTAAAGCCCCTCCCAATGCATGCTATCATTCTTGTCACTTTGCCAGCCACTTATTCACACTGGTATCTGACCTTGAGGTTGCAAGTGATCCAAATTCCCTGGTCTTTTTCCTGCTCTGTGTCCTGCAGCATCTCCCCCCCCCATGTAGTAATTTGGACCAGGATTATTCTATCCTGTGTGCATTATATTGGCATTTTTTTAATTAAATTTCAGTTGCCACTTTTCTGCCCACTCTTCCAGCCTGGCTAGGTCCTGTTTCATTATCTCTACCCACCTGGAGTGTCCACCCTGTTGTAGACTTTCGTGTCATCTGTGAACAGACATTCCTTTCCATTTATGCCCTGTGCCAGGTCCCCTACGTACACACTGAACAGTAAGGGATGCAACACCAATCCTTGTGGTACCCCACTTGTAACCCTTACCTCTCTGGAGTGCCTCCCATTGACCATCACTCTCTGCATCCTCCCTCACAGCCAATCCTCCACCAACCTTGTTAGTTCAGCTCCCACTCCTAAGCTACCCAACTTGTTTACCAGTCTCCTATCTCCTATGTCCTATGGGGGGGCAGAATCAAATGCTTTCCTGAAATCCAGGTAGGCCACATAGGCCATCTTCATTATCTATATATATATATATATATATATATATATATATATATATATATATATATATATATATATATATATATATATATTGTATATATATATATATAGTTGTTATATACAATATTCATTTTCATTTTCACACTCATCTTCTCCATGTCCTACCCAATTTTTCCAAATTACTTATCCCAACCAGCTTTGTCTGCTGTTTACTGTTGTGTTTTTACCTTACTTAGATGCTTTTGTCACCCAGCATTCATACACCACTACCACTCCTCTTTCTTTCTTTCTTTCTTTCTTTCTTTCTTTCTTTCTTTCTTTCTTTCTTTCTTTCTTTCTTTCTTTCTTTCTGTATTATGTTGTATGACTTAGAGGACATACTAACTGAGCAACAGGTTATGTTTTTGTGTAGTTGTTCACAGTCTGAGCATGCTTAGGCCACTAATGAGAGTTACTATAATATATCATATCATTTTTGGATTCAGTTGTCATTGTACTGATCACTGAGTTAGTCTAAGAAAGCAACAATCTGCAAGTTCAATCCTTGTATTTAGCCCTTGGAAAAGATATTTGGCAAAGTTTTAAACTAAAAACCCTCCCATCTGCTTGTATATCTGTTGTGGCAGATTTGCAAAGCCATTTGGCTTCCTGGTTTCAGTTTGAGGAAATAAAACTTGCCATCACTGATGAGTAAGATGCAATTGGCTATTGGCTGCCAGAAGAGTACCATTCCTTGACGAAGATGCATCCACCTTGCAACATTTGTCTTGAAGCAAAGAGGGAATAGTGCTGCAGTTTGCCATTGTACTGTGTATCATCCCTTTTTATATTGGCTCACGCATGCACAGCCAACATATTGCAGTAGTAGCAGATTTGGAGGCGCGATCACTGTTGGTCAAATGCAGGGCACACATCAGTAGGTGTGTCCCTCATTCCCCAATCAGACAGCATGCAGACACCACATCAGCAATGTGGAATTTGGCCACCAGACCTAACAAAGGGTCTGCTGCAATGAGAGTGGAGCTCTCATGCAGCGTAACCACAACACACCTCCTGACATGCACGCAACACTGCTGCCACCGCCTGTCAGAATGCTGATGGGGGAGCCCACTCCATCGGGCATAATAACCCCTGCCATATATATGACAAGGATGCCCAATCCTGGCATCATGCACACCCCAACAGTTTTCTTTGCTGATGGGGCCCCAATCCATGTCGGTTCAGTGCCAGCGTGATGTTGCCAATGGGGAGCCCATTCCCATCGGCATTATAACACCTACTTTGTTGTTTGCTAATAGGGTGCACAATCTGATAGCAATGTAACCCCCCTCTTGTTGTGTGCTGACTGGTGCCCAATCCCCCATCGGCTACAGCTACCCCTCAAAAGAGAGTCCATTGGCATGCTGGGAGCCCACCCCAGTGTGCCACATGACCCTGTTTAAAAAAATGGTCCCACGATGTTTTTTTTACCCTGTCAAAAAAGAAAATGGTTCCTTGCTGTCTCCCTGCCTCCCTCCCACAACCCATGCCTACCCACTGCACACCCTGCCTCCCTACACCCCCTCACCCCATACTTACCTCCGGAGTCCAGCACGATGATCTTCGGTGGACCGAGAACACATCTGCATTCTTCAAAGCTGACTGCGAACCGAGGAAATGCCGGTAAGCTTATAATGGAATAAATAGGGTTTTTTCAACTTTGATGCATATCTCAGGCACTGTATGGAATTTTGGTACCAAAGTTTCAACATGGGGTTTTTGGGACCCCTCCTGATGAATTCTAGCACTGTCATGGCGTTAATCAGCCCCGAAAGGTGATTTCACTGTCACTGCGCGGAATCACCTTTTGGGACCGATTAATGAAACAACAGTGCCGGTGTTCATGAGGTGGGCTCTCAAAAAGCCCATGTTGCAAATTTGGTGGAAAAAATCCACAAAATGGCTGTTTTATAAGTGTGTTGTGCAGTTTCCACGTACACTCATAACTTTGAGAATTTGTAATATTTTCACTCCAGATTTTCAAAATTGGCATTTTCCACACCTCCTTATGAACATAGCTGTTATTTTACATATCCTGGCCAAAATGTGTTTTCACATGTCCGACGCAGAATAGCGTAGTCACTGCATGAAATCAGTTTTTGGGACAGTTTCAGGAAATGATGGTGACACTGTTCATGAGCAGAAATGCAAAAATGCCTATGTTGAAAATTTGGTGACAAAATTCTATAAAATGACTGTGTTACAAGCGTGCATTGTGCAGTTTCCACGCACCCTTGTAACTTCACAAAGTTGCACTATTTTCATGCCAGATTTCAACACTGGCATGTTTTTACACCTCCTTATGAACAGTACAGCTGTCATTTTTCACATCCTGCCCTAAATGTGTTTTCACACCCATGGCACACAATGGTGTGGTCACTGTGTGAAATCAACATTTCAGACACATTAACAGAATCACACTGCCACTGTTCATGAGGGGAGGTCCCAAAATGCCTATGTTAAAGATGTAGTTAAAAAAATCCCAAAAATAATTGGGTTACTGATGTGTGTTGCACAGTTTCTATGCATGCTTATACCTTCACCAATTTTTTATATTTTCACTCCAGATTTTCAACGTTGCCATTTTTTTACATCTCCTCATGAACAATACAGTTGTCATTTTCCACATCCTGCCCAAAATGTGTTTTCATCCTTGTGTCACCAAATGGCATAGCCACTGTGCAAAACCACCTTTCAGCTAACAAAGTGATAGTGCTACTTTTCATGAGGTGGGCTCACAAAAAGCCCATGTTGAAAATCTGGAGTGAAAATACCAACACACACCTACGGTGTTAGGGTTTCCAACTGTAGCACCCCACCCTGTAGAGACTGATGGCATCAGGGGTGTAACTTGGGATCATCAGCTGTAATGCTCATGTCATTCCGACCCCCACCCTGTAGCCAGTGACAGGCATCGTGGTGTGCCTTGCACTGTTTGGCCACAAAGTTCACCCCATTCTCCTATACTGCACCCACCTCAGCAAATATCCTTATGGAATGGGGTAAGTATAACGCCCAAAGACCCTAAAGCCACACCATGACACTTGTCAGTGTCAACAGGGTAGGGTGAGGTGAAATGGCATGAGCGTTATAGCTGACGACCCAAAGGCACACCCCAATGCCTGTCGATCTCTACAGGGTGGGGGTGGGTCTGGTGTCATTTTAATACTTCACTGCCATTCCTATTATGCATCTCTAACTCCAGTACTACCAATGCCAATGCCAGCAAGACAACATTTGGCATTGACAAATGCTTGTTTCATCCAACAGTTTGCATTAAAGCACCATATTTGAAATCAAATCTCTCAGCTTTGTTTTGCACTTTTAGTGATCTGTTTACTGGAGCACAGAGAGCTTCAAACTCTTTGACTTCCTTATTTCAGGTGCAGGAATACTTAGAGAGTAATGGTAGTGCTGGGAGACTGCTGGTAGGACTGGCAGGGATAGCAGAAGATTGATTTCTGAAGCAGAAACACTTGGAGACTGGTACATTTACAGGTAGGTATAGTAGTACTGCAGGCTTATTTCAGGAACAAACATACTTGGAGAATGGTGGTGGCACTGTCAGGCATAGCAGGAGTCTTATCACAAGAGCAGAAATGCTTGGAGACAGGTTAATGCACTAGTGGAAAGAAAAGGTACCCATGTATTTTAGAGTAACTTTATCAGATTACAGAAACACACTTGCTAAATGATCATTTTTGCTAGATCCTGTTACCACCATATGGACTTCACAAAATGAAATGAATCCATAACTTGAGGAGTAATGACAGAAGCATCATGCAAGTTGAAACTACCATAGATAAATGCAAACATGGGAGGAACTACAGAATCAGTCTTTGGAAGGTGGAAGCAAAAGCAACACCAGTGCCAAACATGGAGGGTGGAACAACACTAATGCTGCGGAGGAGGGGTAGCAGCACCAGTCCTGGTTTAGTAGTGAGGTTCACCAGACACAGGATGTGGGGGGGTTCACCTGCCCCACTGATAGTTTATTGAATGCAAAACAGATGATAGTGGAATAGACAATGAAGATGAACCATGAAGAAGCACTGATGAATACAATTTAGCTCATTGTTTCTCGGGGGAAGGGGACTGGAGAATCATGCACCTACCAAATATTAGGATACTATGCTGACTTCTCACAGACTGGCACAGTGCCAGGCAAGTACAGAACAATAGTTCAAAAGTTCAAAAGTTTATTTTATTACAAAAGATGTAAAAAAACACAGTTTATCACATCAAATCAAAAAAACACACATAATAAATACAACTTTTGCTGTTTACAATAAGAATTAAGTTAACACAGAAGCCTAAAAACCATGTGACCATCATTCATTTGCTCATCTTATAAACAAACTTTGCCATACCATACATCATCTTAATTTTTTTCAAGCCTAACAAACATTTCATAAAAACTGCCCATGCTCTTTAAATTGTCTGTTTGAATCAATGGGGTAATCCATTTCCCTCTTTCAACTTTCAGATCATAGAGAATAATATATGGGGTGGGGTGTGTAATGAGATTTTACACACACTTGAGTTGTGGGATGCTACATAAACCCCGAGAGTGAAGCCCCAGGGGTTTATTAAATGCATCCCACAGCAAGGATGTGTGTAAAATCTAGTTTTACACACACCACTCCACATTTCATTTTTTATAATTGCTGGTGTGCACTTTTTCACCTCAGCAATTATATAAAATTAGGCAATAGACTGGTGTTCAGGCAGCCATGGACTAATTAGGATTTTGTGCTGTCCCTCTCCATGGTCTGCCAATTTACAGAGATCCAATTATTTATGTGGAACAAGAATGTATAGTTTTCTTTTTTTTTCAAACTTACTGGTGAATGGCGGTTGCAGAGCTGTGGTGAGCTTCTGGTAGGAAATGGTTGGGAGATCCACTGGCTCTTGCATGCTGGCAGGACACTGAAAGCAGCCAGTATGTTTAAATATTTTGTGTTTGGTTTTCCCTGCTAGCGACTATGGGAAGAGACTTTTTTTAATAAAAAAAAACACATTCAACGCCAACTACGACAGGGCTATGTTGTGAATGTCGTTTGCTGAAGGAAGACCACATAACTAAACTGGCACATGAGTGATCTGAAGGAAACCCAGTTATAATTTGCCATTATAACTAGCTGGTTATAATGGCAAATTATAATTGGGTTTCCCTATGGGAAAAAGCACTAGCCAGTAATTATATTCCAATAACTTATGAAACAGACTCGCTGTATTTCCATTGTTACATTTGCAACACTTTTTGTTTCCAAACTGTCCCCACCATTTATTATACTGCAAATTCACAATTCCTAAACTTTCAAACCTCAGATTACATAAATTATTTATATGCATCTTATTTTCACATTGGGTTGGATATTATTCAATCTCCCCATTTAACTTTATGCTAGAATAAAGACCTTGGCCCGGATATTCAAACTGCGCCATTCTGAGGCGCAAGCCCTTGCGCTCGCTCAAAATAGTTAACGGTGGGGGAGTCGGGCTTATATTCAAAGTGGAGTTGCGCTTATTGAGCAACTCCTTTGAATATCACCCCAGCCACAGCCACTGTGCATGGCGCAGTGGAACTTGCGCCACTGCAAGTTGTCAGAGTTGAGCATTAAACTTGCGGTGGCGCAAGTACCATTGCGCCATGTGCAAATTTACGATATTCAAAAGGTGACATGCAAATGGAGCCATAATTTATGCAAGGCAGGGGGTCCATTTGCATGTGATTATGGCCCCATTTGCATGACATTAGCATGTAGGTGCGCCGATCCCCGAGGACTTGCGCCTGGCCGCCCTGCCAGGCAGCAGCCATCAGGGACCGACGCACCCTGCAGCCCGATCGCGGGCACAATGTGAAAACAACCCCTGCCCACATCTCCCAATGCCCGATTGCGGGCAGAAAGTATCATAAACACCCCCAGCCACATCTCCCAATGCCCGATCGGGCAGAACGAAATAACCCCCAACGAATATTCCTCTGTGGTCCAGTGGACGTAATGCCGATCGCGGGCAGAATGTCCAGTGACAACCCCCAAACATCTTCTGGTGTCTAGTGTCCCCACCCCCCACCTGCACGGCCCACCACCCCACCCCCTGGCAGCCGCCGACTGACTGTCTGGTAGCAGCTGCCCGTGGTGCAGAGCTAGAGCAATGGGCGTGACAGCTTCATACCATACATGACAGTCCAGATTGTGAATGAACCTATCTACAAATCTGGACTGTCATATGTGGTATGGGCTGCATGCCCATTGGCTCTAGCTCTGCACCAACGGGCGGCAGCCCTACCGGACAGTCAGTCGTGGGCAGTGGGGTGGCAGGTGGTGGATGCTGCCGCCTACCGCCGCTGGGGAGCGTGTGGGGCTTCGTGGGTGGGTGGGTGGGGACACTAGACACCAGGGAGATGTTTGGGGGTTGTCACTGGACATTCTGCCCACGATCGGGCATTATGGTCCACTGACCACCAGGAGATATTCGGGGGGTTGTTTTACGCTCTCTGCCCATGATCGGGCATTGGGAGATGTGGGGCAGGGGGGTTTCTGTGATACTTTCTGCCCGTGATCGGGCATTGGGAGATGTGTGGGTGGGGGGTTGTTTTTACATTTTGCCCGCAATCGGGCTGGTGGGGGGGCACAGGGACTGAGTTGGGGGCCAGCCACGGGTGGCAGCTGCTGTGTTGTGCCCTGCAATACAGCAGCTCACCTGTGGGTGGCCCTCAACTTGATCCTTTTTTTTGGCTCAAAGTTGTGCAGGCGCAGGTTGGGAGTTGCGCATGCACAACTCTGCACAACCCGACTGAATATCGGGTTGCACAGTTTATGCATGGTTCCTCCCCCTCCTGTTGAGCATGCATTCATTTGCATTGCGCTGTTGCTCAACCTGTTTTCAGTGGTGCAACTGCCTCCTGCTGAATATCGCAGAATGGCACAATGTAGGACTTGCGCATGGCGCAACCCTTTTGAATATCTGGGCCCTTGTGTTTCTATGTCACGTATTTTAGCACGATCAGCATGCACTAAGATATCACCAATTCATTGAATAGCTTCCTTTGCAAACAGGTTCTCATTTAATGTGGCCTTACTGGACCAAAGGTCATCCAGTCCAATATTTTTAATAACTGTATTTAATATTTGGAACCATCCTTTTGTAATTACCCCCCCCCAAACGAACCAGGAAATCTGCCCAACATAAATTTGGCAGTCTGTCTGAGGACATCTTCACAATCTTTTCCCAATAGTTAAGTGCTCTGATTTTAATCTTTGCACTCAGAGGGTGCATATCTACTTCCAATCTCATAAAAGCTGTTGGACAGTCAATCGGAAGTTCCAGTATGTTTTTTAAAAATAAATTTTGAATAGATTCTGCTTTTGAATCAGCAGACAATAAGCATACAAAGTTTGGCTAATAGTCTTAGCTTCAAATGTCCTCTTGAGAGCCACAAAATAATTATTTGTGAACCTATTTGCTAAGGCGTTCACAGCGTTCATTGAGCTATATGACTTGTTTTTTATCTGAGACACATGAGCATTCCATGTCAAATTATTTTCAAATAAAACTCCAAGATATCTACATGTCTTTACTTCTATTTTTTTATTATTTGTTTCCCAAAACTTTTTTGTTAATCTTTTCTTGCCAAATTATATTATCTTAATGTTTTCCCACATTCATTTCTAAATTCAGTTTGGTGAAGGAGTTTAGAAGACTTATTATCCCTTGTCTTAAGCCCAGAGGTGTTTGTGAAATAACCAAGGTATTGTCTGCGTATAATAATACTTGGATCTTTTCTTTATTTATTGATGGGGTGAACATATCTATTTTTGCAATATATTTCATCACAGTTTCAATATACAAATTAAACAGTAAGGGGGCTAATAAGCACCCCGTTTAACACTTTACCAATTTTTATTTCTCTAGAAAGTGCCTCATCTCTAGAGTAACGCACTAGGGCCGACGTATTATGATATAAAACCTGTAGCATTGTCAATAGCTGTTTGTCTATGTTTAAAGCTGCCAGTATCTCCCATAATGTATTCCTATCCACAGAATCAAAAACAGCTTTTATGTCTATGAAGCAAACATAAAACATACTTTTCTTTTCTAACCACCTATAGTTCTAACAAATAGTTCAATATAAAAATTAAATCTAGGGTGTGAAACTTTTTTCTAAAGCCACACTGGTATTTAGAAATCAAATTAATTGCTTCAGCCCATGCTGATAATCTCTGCAGTAATAAACAGGTATAAATCTTTTGAGCAATTGGTAGCAAAGTTATTGCACTATAGCATGCCGGATCATGCTTTGAGCCTTTCTTAAAGAAGAGAATGATCACCCCTCAATTCCAATTTGATGGAAGGACAAAAGATTGACCAACTGACAGAAATAAAGGCTTCATAACCTCTACCCAGTGATCAATATTATGAAGGAAAACTTCAGCCAGAATACCATCTACCCCTGGAGCTTAATTTCTTTTTCTGTGCTTATATAGCTTCTTTTACTTCCATTGGTGAAAAAATAAGGAAGCCTGAGTTCTCAGTACATTCATTTATATAACTGAAAGATGTAATTTTATGGCTACTATCATAGATTTTGCTAAAGTGACATATCCATTGATTTTTCTGAGATCAAACATAATAAATCATACTGAATATTATTTTCACTACACCCAAATGCCACGAGTGACCAAAACGTTTGACTATCTTTATGCCAGATCGCTTCTTGTAAGTTACCCCACAATAACAAATTATAATCCATTTTCTTTTTATATATCATACTTCTATATTCTGATTTTAAATTCTTGAATGCCTTCAATACAACCGGGGAAGTATTTTTTATCCTTAGTTTTCTTAACCCTTTAATTTCTTTCCTTAAATGTAAACATTCTCAGTCGAACAATGGATGAGTAATACCAATATTGGGCTTTATCGATCTTCTTTTCTTGGAACTCAGGGCCTCAACTATCTGTTGTATATAAGTTTCAAATTACTTTATTTTTGAGATTATAATAATAATAATAAATGTTATTTCTAAAGCACCTTTCAAGTTTCAAGGCACTGTACAAACATTATAAAACACAAATAAAACACTGATTGTATCCATATTATTCATTTTAACAACAGGGTGATTAACCAAGTTGTGATTCTGAATTATCTCTGTGACAGCTCCCTTTGTGTATTCATTCCATAGAGTTTTCTTTCCATATTTAATGCACATATTTTGGTTACTCTCCTGTTCTAGCTTTTGATTTTTCATTTTTTGATTAATACAGAAGTTTTTTGAACTTTCACTATCCCATAGTTCAAGAATCCTAAAATGGTTCACCCTAAAATAATCTATAGCTTCCACAATACCCAAATCCAACACTCTACCTACTTTGATTGTGGGCAAAGTCACGTCTCCCTTCCAAATCCCCCCATGTCCTTCCATTTAAAATTCTTAAATAAAATTTATCCAGGAACAATAATACTGAGTTGCCCTTTAGACCTAGGAAGTCATTCATTGATTGACATAAAGGAATAATCCAAAGGTCATCAATTCCCCAATCTGGGAAGAGATCTTCAGTACCAGTACCCATATGAGCATTAAAATCACCGAACAAAAGTATGGATACACCCGGGAATCTGTATTTTAATGATTCTATATCCTGCCCAATCTGATCAAGAATGGCCTCAAATTCTTTTGATTTAATAGTGGGGGGAATGTATAAATTAAATAAAGCCAAACTTTGTTGATGTCCTATTATACCTATAAAAGTGTAAAACTCATTATACATACTAACTTCATGATTCACAAAATCAAGGGATACATCAATACAGATAGCCAGCCCTCCCTTACATCTACCATACTTAGAAATGTTATGTGCAGGAGAAGCCCAGATTCTATACCCTTTCAACCATATCTCATCCAGTCTGCCCATCCATGTTTCTTGAAGGAGTAGTATTGCATAATTCAAAATACATTCTAAATATACTTTATCCTCCATTTTTTCTTTACAGCCTGCAACATTCCAAGGCACTGTATCTATCCATGTATTAGTGTTCTTCTGTCAATTCGTTGTCTCCAAGATCACCATAGAACTATCATTCAGACTTATTATACTATTAAGATCCTACTCTTCTTTTTCTACTGAGGTGCTATCTTCTTCAGACTCAGACCCAGAGTATTCCTCAATTTCCACTATCATAGAGGAATTAATTATCTGCCCTAGTTGTTTCCTGCCTCTTCTCATAATATCTTCTACCACCTCCCTTTCTAATGTGTGGGTTATCTCAATTGGTTTCATAAATGCTGAGATTCTAGGTTGTTTTACTGAGACTTGGTCTCTCTTGTCTTTGGTGGTTTTTATTACTAACTACCCCCCAATAGTGTCATTCATAACACCCTTAGTTATTCTAATCACTGTGTCTAGTAATATTCCTAAATCAGATAAACTGTATTTGTCTTTTAAAATACATCTTTGATTGCCTATGTCTCTTAAAACTATACACAACCAACCTTTATACAGTTTAACTTGATATCTTTAAACTGACCTAATATATTGCCAATTAATTTTATTTCCCATTATCCCTTTAATGAGATTATAGGCAACTAACTTCACTGTATATGAATTTTATTTTTTTTTGTTTTGGCAAACCTTTTATATAAATGGTTGGTAAGATTTCTCTTGCTAAAATTAACTTCTCCTCTGTATCCTCTATTTTAGGCAAACCCTGGGTGTTATTAATCACCTTTTTTTCCTTTTTCATTGTCTTTCACTATGCTAACTTTATTTTGTGCTTGATTTTTTGATAACTTTTTTACCTCTTTACCATCTGTACTTGTTTCCCTTTCAACTTTTCCTTTTTACTTTGAGTACCTCCATCATCATTCTTCGGCCAATTAATATTATCTTCCTTTGTGTTTTGTTTTATCACAGTCTTTCTTTGATTGAATTCTTTGATCAGTGAGTCTCTCTCGCTCACCTCTTTGATGGCCTTTTCCTCAGTTATAACTTGAATGGATTTTTTTCTTCTTTTTTTTCTTTCACGTTGCTTATCACTCTTTAAATCTTTTTGCTTTTTAATTTATTTGCTATAGTGGGATTACTACTTGCTGCATGGTTTCCACTAATTAATGAGGAACTTTTATTTTTTTGTTTTACACTACTTTCTTTCAACATAAACTCACCACAGTCCACTATCAAATCATTACATTCTATTCTTTCTACCATCCTCTCCCTTTGGAGTGGTTTAGTGACAGAAATTCAATAAAAGTGTGAAAAAGGGTGACTAATTCCAGCAATTGGGTATTACCAAACAATTGTTTTTTATTTCACTTAACTTAAGTAGTATGGAATCTCCACATCTGGGCCCTTTATTTTTGGAACTCAAGGTTTCTACCTCACCACCAGGGTGAGCATTTAACCCAAGTCGCACAGGTTTATTAACCTTTAATGCATATCTAGCCTAAGATGTTATATAGGGAGTCAAAAATGAATCAAATTGTTGAAGAAATGAGTCATTGTCACTTATTTGTTGATTAGCCTGTAAAGCAATCTGATTTCTATGCCCAACAACCTCTTGTGGAAATTGGACAACCTTTCCCTGCTTCAAATCCAAACTGGCCCAATAACATTTTCACACAGAACTGGGGTACTACCAGCCCTAACATGGTAATTTCCTATCTCCATGTCACCATTTTGTGGCTCATAAGCTATTATGCTTTTTTCTAGACAGCATGAGGGGAGAAGACATTACTTCTATGTGAAGTCCTCTCTAATTGCTTGTTAGGAAGAATAAGATCTGATATAGAATAGAAGCACTCTGGGTAGGGGGTTCACACCAGTCCATTTACAGAAGAAAGAGTCCTGAAAGAACTCCTAAAACTCAAGGTGGACAAAGCAATGGGGCCTGATGGGATTCACCCCAGAATCCTAAAAAAACTAAGGGAGGACCTAGTGATGCCACTGACCACACTTTTTAACAAATCATGGGAGGATGGGGTGGTACCTGAGGACTGGAGGAGAGCAGATGTGATTCCCCCTTCACAAAAGTGGGAGCATGGCAGAAGCAGGAAACTACAGACCTGTAAGTTTGACCTCGGTGGTAAGGAAAATGATGGAATCACTTCTGAAAGAAAGAATTGTTGAGTACCTAAAGGCCAGTGGGGCACAGGACCCAAAGCAGCATGGATTTACAGAGGGAAGGTCCTGTCAGATGAATCTAACTGATTTCTTTGACTGGGTGATCAAAGTAATAGACCAGTGAGGGGCTGTGTATTTGGCCTACCTAGACTTTAGCAAGGCATTTGACACAGTCCCACACAAAAAACTAATAATTAAGTCAGCCAGCCTGGGAGTGGGTTCCAGGGTGGTAGCCTGGGTAGCAAACTGGCTGCACAACAGGACACAGAAGGTAATAATGAATGGAACACATTCCAAAGAAAGGGGGGTTACTAGTGGAGTACCACAAGGCTCAGTACTGGGTCCAGTCCTCTTTAACATCTTTATAGGTGACATTGCAGAGGGTCTTGAGGGAAAGCTATGCCTCTTTGCAGATGACACAAAGATCTGTAACAGAGTTGATAGCCAGTGGGGGTAGAAAGGATAAGAAGGAACTTGGCAAGGTTGGAGGAATGGTCAGACATATGGCAACTTAGATTCAATGCAAAGAAGTGCAAAGTAATGTACCTGGGAAACAAAAACCCAGGAGAAGAGTACACAATAGCAGGGGAGGTACTAACAACAACAAAAATGGAAAGGGACTTGGGGGTAGTCATATCAGATGACCTAAAGGTGGGTAAGCAATGTGAGAAGTCAGTAAGGAGAGCCAGGGAGATACTGGGATGCATAGGAAGGGGCATCACAAGTAGAAAAAGGGAAGTGGTTATCCCTCTGTACAGTCAGTTGGTGAGACCCCAACTGGAATATTGTGTGCAGTTTTGGAGACACCATCTATGCAAGGACATAGACATTATGGAAGCAGTTCAGAAGAGGGCGGCTAAAATGGTGCAGGGTCTGCATCAGGAACCATATGATGAGAGACTGAGAGAGCTTAATATGTATACCCATGATGAAAGGAGGAACAGGGGGGGCATGATAGAAACTTTTAAGTACCTCAAGGGAATCAGCAAAGTCCAGGAGGGTAGCATATTTCAGAAAAAGAGATGTGTAAGAACAAGGGGGCACAATTTAAAAATAGAGGGGGGATGGCTCAGGGGTAATGTGAGGAAATTTTTTTCATGGAGAGTGGTAGATGCATGGAACCACCTTCCTGGGAGGTTGTTGGGTCTAAAACAGTGGAGGAATTCAAACATGCATGGGACAGACATAAGGCAATTGTAGTGGGGGGTTGCAGGAAGTAGGCTGTTGGTTAACTAGAATCTGTAGCTTATCCAATAGGAAGGGAAATGGGCAGACTGGATGGGCCAAGTGGTCCTTATCTGCCATCAAAGTCTATGTTTCTATGTCTATGTTTCTAGGTTTCTATATATGCAATTCTGGACCTGTAATAGCTATTCAATTTCTAAATTACTTTTCAGCAGCATGTATTTGTATGTTCTCCTCTAAATTTCTTTTTTGAAATTTAACATCTTTATTGATTTTGTAATATAATACATCAGTAAACAAAGTATGAAATACAGAAGAAAAACTATCCAATACAAACAACGGATAATGAATAGACCATATAGAAGGGAAAATACATGATAGTGAAAAATAACAAAAACACCCTCCCCACCACCCTGCCCCCCCATAAACCCTACGGAGTGTGCTATGAAGTATTATACAGATTTTGTATGTATGGCTAGGAACTGAATATGTTATGTTGACTTCGGGGAATCTATCAATTAGCAGTTACCAATGCAGGTATAAGGCATACAATTTACCCCATTTTTTATCGAAATCTGACAGATTATTATGACAGCCAACAGATGCTCGGTCCTAAAGTAGGCTCAGAGGTCATTCAGCCATTCAGTATAGGTTATAGTTAGCTGGTCCAGCCAGTGTTTGAGCACTAGTTTCTTGACTACCATTGACATTAAGGCTATATGGTATTTACAGTCTTTAACCTGGATAGTAGAGTAGATTCCTAGAATACAAATCTCCATTGTAAAAAGGTCTTCTAGGCCAAGTAAGGGGTCTAAGTCTGGATTAAGCACCATAGAGGAGCAACTTTTTCACATGACCAAAGAATGTGAAGCAGGTTACCATCGGCTTTGCCACATCTAGAACAGTTAAAAGTAGGTAGATGTCCAAATTTGGCTAGTTTAATTGGTGTATAGTATAGGCTGTGTAATATATGGTATTGGGCAATTCTGAGTTTGTCCTGAGTGATATATCTATGTAAGTTTTGCCAGACTCTAGGCCAATCAATGTTTGTACCTGGCAAAAGAGAAGACCAGATTTTAGAGCTGGGAATATCATCTGGGTGGCCTATAGTTAGAAGAGAATTATATAAGAGGGATAAACAATTTGGTTTAGAGGCTAGGTTATGGAAGCTGTCTAAAATAGGTTGTATTTTTGATTCTTGTGGAGAGGTACCAAATGTTTGCCCTATTAAGTGTCTCAATTGAAAGATCTTGAAGGTGCAAGTAGTGGGAAGGTTATATTTGATCCTTATTTTGAGGAGGGAGAGAAGGGAATTGTGGGAATTCAGGTCCGCTACTTTAGCATTCTGCAGTTGAGGCAGCCAGTTGTAAGTGAGGTGGGTATTACCTATCCTGATGTTAGGGTTGAAAATAAGAGGTTGTGTAAAATCTTGACGTGGGGAGAGTTTCTTTGAGGAGTAAAATTGGGTGAAGACTCTAAGGGAAGTCCCAATTATGGACTGACATATTGAATTCAGTAGCCTGTTTGTAGGAATATAAAAGATGACTGGGGAGAGGAGATGATGTTGTAAGAGCATCTGTGATTCCAATTTTAACCAGATGGGGGTATAATCACTTGAGAGGTTAGTATTCCATCTACCGATCTTGGGGAAATGGCTCGCTCAGTAGTAAAGGAGAAAATTAGGAAGGCGAAGACCGCCTGATGATCTGGAGAGGCTAAATTTGAGATATGATTTCCTGGGTTGTTTATGTAGTCATATGAAGTCAGAAATGAGAGAGTGGACCTTCTGAAAGAAAGAGGGGGAGCCAGGTGTTCAGCATATTCAAAGGGTAAAAAAGCCGAAGGAGAACATTCCTTTTGATTATATTAATATGCCCCCAGAGAGTCAGTGGAAGAGCCTCCCATCTATGAAGAGCTGACTGTAGAGTTGCCACTAGATCATCCAGGTTCAGTTTCCTGGTGAGAGATTGATCTGTGGTAAGGTATATTCCCAGGTATTTAAGTGAATGAGGGGACCATTTAATATCAAGATCGTTGAAATCCGCTTTATGAGTGAGATGATTGAGGGGAAAATTTTCAATTTTGTTAAGGTTAAGTTTATAGTTAGAGAGAGAGAGCTGTATTGGGATACTACTTCCAGTACGTGCGTGAGAAGAATCAGGATTCTCTAAATGAAGGCGGATATCATCCACATAGGCAGAGAAGATAAGAGAGTGGTTTAAGATTGAGATTCCTTTTATTTGTGGGGACTGTTCAATGTGGCACAGAAGAGGCTCTAGATAGAGATTGAATAAGAAGGGTGAAAGGGGGAAACCCTGTCTTGTACCAAAGTAAAGGGAAAACTTGGAGGAAAAAACTCTGTTACAGTATATCTTTGCTGTGGGGAATGAATATACAGCTTGGATCCATTGAATGAATAAGGGGGGGGAAGCCATTTTGCCCAAAGTTAACCAGATAGACACCCAGTCCACTCAGTCAAAGGCTTTCTCGGTGTCTATCGAGATTAGGGTCATGGGAAATTAGGATAGACAGGCTGCCTGGAATGTATGGGTGAGTTTCCTAAGGTGATCTGCTGAAGACTTACCTGGGTCAAAACCTACTTGTTCCTGGCTGAGAAGCTGGGACCATACCCTATACGTATATGATTAGCAAGTAGTTTTGTCAAGATTTTAATATCACAATTTAAGAGGGAGATCAGTCGGTAGCTTCCTGGGAGCAGGTGAGGTTTATCAGGCTTCAAGAGAAGAATTACTTATACCTCTAATAAAGATGGATCTAAAGGTTTAGCTTCTAACATATACTGGTGTAGTTTAAGCAGCAGAGGTGCCAGTTCTTTGGCAAAAGTTTTATAGAAGTTGGTGGGGAAACCATCAGGGCCTGGAGCTTTATCTAGAGTTAAATCCTGAATAACCGCCACTATCTTTTCCAGGGTAATAGGTTCCACCAAAGAGATCTGGGTTTGTTCCGACAGAGAGGGAAGAGCAAGAGAGTCTAAGTATTGCTCTATGTTTTGAGAGGATGTCTCTGAGGGTTTATCCCCATAGAGGGACCGATAGAGACTCTCAAAGGTGAAAGCTATATCTCTAGGAGCCATTTTTATCGTACCATCTGGGGCCTGTATAGAAAGTATAAGTCTTGAGCTTTCTAGTTTACGTAGCCAGAGAGATAGAAGTTTCCCAGCCTTTTCCCCTTGGTCTATATATGTAGAGTTAGTTTTCAAAATTGCATATTCTGCCTTTTCTCTTAAAAGGTCAGTGTTATTTATTCCCAAGATCTAGAAGCTCTGATGTTGAAACAGGAGTAGTTGAAGAAGATAGGGATAGCTCCATCATTCGAATTTGAGCTAATAAAGACTTCTTTTTCTCTCAGTTTCTTTCATCTAGATGCTATTTTAATAAGTTTGCCATGAATGTAGCATTTGCGTGTACACCAGAGAAGGTCCTCCCTTTAAATTGAACTGATATTTGTATCTGTGAAAGTTTGGATAGAAGACTGGATTCTAGAGATAGTGTTTTTATCCTTTAATAATTGTGTATTCAGCTTCCACGACCTATCTCTGGGACTAGTAGGGGAGGGAGTAAGGTCTATGCAGACCAGCAAATGATCTGGTAATACTATTGGTTCAATGTTGATTTGGCACACACCAGGTAAGACAGGAATACTAATAAGGATATAGTTCAATCTAGACCATGATTTATGGACGTTAGAGTAAAAGGTGAATAGCTGGTGTGATAGGTTAAGTAAACACCACAGATCACAGAGTCCTAGAGTGTCTATAAAATCATATAGGGCTCTCTGGAATGCAGAGGGTGATTTTAAGGGTCAGTGTGTCCTGTCTAGGTCTTGGGTGGGGGGACGTTCCAGTCACCCCCTAATATCAAGGAAATGGGGAGGAGTGTAGCAATCTTACTGGCAAGCTCCATAAAAAATGAGGGTTCTCCACCCGGTGGGCCATATATGGAGCCTAGTAACGCTGTGGCCCCATAAGGATGCCTTTAACAAGAACGTACCTGCCATTAGGATCTATTACTGTGGAATCTGTTTGAAAGGAAATAGTGTTCTTGATTAGAATAACTACCCCTTTACTTGCTGAGGAATCTCCCACTGCAAAAAATTGTGAGAACCCTAGTCTCTGTAGCCAACTAGACTCACTTGTCAGCCGGTGAGTTTCTTGTAGGAGAATATTATCTGCATTGAGCAGGGAACAATGCTTGAGGACCTGGTATTTTTTGTAGGCTCCCAAGCTCCCCTAAAATTCCAGTACACTATTTTACAGTGATTGATAGCCATAATTAACAATAAATCAGTTAATCTTTCCAGAGGAGAAAATGGTAAACAACAGTAGCTGAGCTTGAGACACACTCCGAACCTCCCCCTCCTCCCTCCCCACAGATCACACCAACCTTACCTATGTAGTGACACCATAGTAACGGAAGCAGGCTGCTTGAAAAAAAAAAATCCCAGAACTTGAAGCTGGTGAGGTTGCCCCCTCCCCATGTAATCAAGTCTCGTCTGACCTTTGTGAGTTGTAAATATTGGAAATCTAACTGGTCCAGATCAAGGTATCAGTAGTACAGAGAGTGGTAGGTGCTCTTCCCCCTACCTTAACAAACCCCAGCAACTGTTTACACAAACCTCCCTGGAAGTAAAACCCATCAGATTAATTGTAAGCCATCCCATATAAGGGAGACCCCCTAAGCAGCTCCTGAATACAACCCCCTAAAGGTGAAATGTAAATGAAAGTTATAGAATGCTGGTTCTGTGCAAGCTTAGAAGTTACTATCTTCTTTAACCAGCACCAACATAGTACCAGTATAAGGGATGTGAAGGAGCCAAACCTGCCAAAATTAGGCATGTTGTGCAGTGAACCCAGGGCTTACTCGATCCAGGGCAATCCTCTTCCTCCCACCACATCTTCAAATCTGGATGCCAACACTGGGGAGGCTGTAAACTCCAACTATAGAAACATAACATGGGTCAATATGATGCTTGGAGACCCAGAGGAACTACAACCTAATTGGCATGTGTACCTGCCTTCCAACAATTAACTTATAGCATCTTGGGTTTCTGGTGGCCTTATAACCCACCATCCCTGTTTCCAATTCTTTATCCCCACCTAAAACAAGAAAGAAAAAAAAAGGCAAAAATAAATAGTACTCCTGTCCTCGCTCCTGGCGGAGGTATAGCACAGTCTGTCAAGCATGGACTTTACAATTGAAAGTCTGTGTGGGGCAAGAAGGAGACAAAAAGAAAATACAAGAGTTTGTACTTGCAATGAAGTAGTCCTTGGATGTTGTCTCCTTAGAGTGAGGGGAGTAAATAGGGGGAAGCAAATAAGTGATTGGACCATTTTCGGTCCTACATGATAAAGATACCCCCCTCCATTATGTCTTATGGAAGCAGTTACTGCTTAATTAAACAGTCCCCTGTAGAGGCCTGCCCTCTGGTTTAGAAGACCAGAATTGCAGAAAAGGAGTTCAGGCCCACCCAAGGAGAACAAACAGGGCCAAAGTGTGGGTTCAGATCCGCAGCAGGTAGGCGAAATTCCAGTTCCCTCAGATGCCTAATATAAATCAGAGAAATTCTTCTCTCTCATGGGGTCATGATCCTATGAAAAAGAGCTCAACCCTCTTTGAACAGGTCCAGTAGACGATTCTTCAGGTCAGCCATAGCTAGAATCTGTGTGTCATAAGAGAACCAGGAGCCAGCCAATGACACTTGAAGTTTAGCAGGGTATAATATTTTGAATGGGATACTTGCTGCTATGAGTTTAGTAACTGTGCGGTGAAAGGTAAAGCGCTTTTGGCATGTCTCAAAAGGTAGATCTTGGGTGAATCACAGCTTGGAGCTCACCCATGTAACTGACTGCAGTTCTTTGACTTTACTTAGTACATGTTGTCGTTCCACGTAACTCAAACATTTTAAGATTAGAGGTCTTGGTGGGGAACCCTGTGGGGGTCAAGGTCTAAGTGACCTGTGAGCTCGTTCGATTCGGTAGTTACCCCCAAGGGAGACGGTCCCACGAGTTTTTGTAGTAATTTCTGGACAAAAGGAATGACATTGGTGTTTTCTTCTGTTTCAGGAAGACCCATTATTAAGATGTTGTTCCTCTGGCTCCTACCTTCAAGGTCTTCAGTTTTTAGTTGCAGTTTATTAATTTGCTCTCAGAGCTGGATTATAGCTGGATCCACTCTGTCTCTCCATTTTTCCATGGAGGTGGTTCTAGCTTCATTGTCACTAACCCTACTAGCTAGATCTGACATATCACTTCTAATTGATTTAATTTCAATGGATATGTCAAGCAAAGTCTCTCTAAAAGGCAGTAGCTCTTGTAAAAATCGATCCTTGGTGAGTGGAACTGAAGGGCTTGTTGCTGAGTTTTTGGAGTTGAGGTCTGGCTTTTTTAAGCAGCTTTTCAGGTGAGGGAGGAAGTGTGTGTGTCTGAGCTGGGCCATCTTCATATCTGCATCCATCGTGGAAGAAAAACTACCTATAATGATGTATAAGTTGTTGATATCGAATGCTGAAGATGTCCTCTCTTCTTTGTTGTGATTATTAGGCAGTTTCCAGCTGAAATTAAGCTGTAAAAAATGAAGATGTGATGTTAAGGATAGGAGCCCTGTATCTCTGCTGCCACTAGGCTACCTGCATCACGTGACCACCCTCCTCTACATTTCTAATTTAATCGAACAATGGATGAGTTCCCTCCAGGCTCTGCGAGTTATTCTCATTTATTTTTACAAGTGATGATGTCACTTTGGGGTTGAAGATCATATTAACTTTCTTATTGACCCTTAATTCAATTTGATTATGATTTGGGCATAGGTATTGTGTTATTTTATGGGCAGAGGTAGACCTATCTACCCCACCAACACCTTTTTTACCTTTTCTTTTATCATCCTTATGACTATATGTTCTTGTTTTTTTAGGTTGAATAATGTTAGGCATCATTAAAATTCCACTGGATTCCAACAAATAATTATACACTTACAGCCCACACAAACTGGATCCCTTAGGATATACAAAAATCCCCACAACTCGATAGCTAATACAAAAATGAACCTCTGGACTAATCTAGCCTGCAATGCTACAGGAAAAATAGTTTAACCTGCTATGTAACTCTAACACTGTAAGAATTTATTTAAAAAAGAGACAGAAACACCAGCTTCTTACAATAAAAATAATAAAAGCCACAAGTTCATATAGTAATAACTAGATTTCATTTATAGCTGGTATATGGCAGAAGATACACTGATGGTCGGCGACAAATATGAAATTAACAGGGGGTCAGAGAATTACAGGATCCACTTTTCCCTTTTCTCATGAACACCAGACATCTTATGTGAAGCTCAGCTAGAGGATTTCCTTATCACATCCACTCTGACCTTTGCGCCCCTTAGCAAATTTACTCCCAACTGAAAACCGTGTGGTAATATTGTCCGTTCTGCAAAAAATACAGCAAAAGCAATTTACCCTCTATGTCTCACTACTATGGTACTGTGTAAGGCTGTAACTATGACAGTATGACAATGTAAGAAATATAGACAAGCCCCTAAAATCGATTTGTTAAGCTAATAACCTAACAACCATAAAGTTAGGTGCCTAATTAAGTACCTAATTTAATACCTAATGACTGCTTCAGGCTGCAGCTAATTAAATCTTTTCCAAGTTACAGTTTATATGCTTAATAATACTAAAATGGTGCTAGACTTAGCAAGCACATTTAAAACTCTCCAAACAATATACAGTATCGCACTTGAAGTAATATGACTTACATGGCCATCGTTTTCCAATAGTAGCCAGAAGGTAAGGTGCCAGGAAATTGACAAACCAGCTCCAAATTTTACTTCACTGTAACACTATAGCACAAATTAAAAGCAGCTTAAAACACGCTGCTCTGTTACTGCTATGGGTATCAGGGTTTAAGAATTGTGCAAGTAGCTGGCTGTGGTGTACTGCACAAAGCTTTACCCCACTAAAAAGGTGAGTAACAACTCAAAACAGATCAGGACAAAAATACTCACATGACACAGAAGCACAGCAGGGCAAATCTGATTCCCTTCACAGCCTCGCATGCGTTTATACAAGCCTACCGATGTGACCCAGACCACTAATTGCAAATAAACCTATGCAGATTGCACAAAAAATAAAATATGCTAAAACTAAAATTAGATAAAACAAATAAAGTAAAATAAAGCCAAAAATACCAATGATCCTAGTTTGGTTAAATGCAAAATGCTCAAATCATTTAAAACATTCACAATACATTCACAAACATAAAAATGAGTGCAAAAAGTGCTATCCCAGTGCAAACAATCAGAATCAAAAGCACAGGTTTCTTTCTTTCTTTCTTTCCCCTCTCCTTTGACTATAAGCTATAAAGTTGTTAACATTTTTAAAAACACAGACAATTAGTTAGTCTGTTAATTTGCTACTCCACAGGGATATTTATTTATTTTTTTGTAGGTTTCAGCAGATTCATCCAGCAGCTAAAAGCAGCTAAGCCCGTCCCAGCCTTATATAACTGACATGGAGAGATTATATTATAAAAATGTTAAAAATAAATCCCAGTCATCCGGCTAGGGTCCCGAACTCCTAGCATTATGTACCAACTTACTCGAGTACACCAAGAATGAAGGTGTAAAATCGATCCTCTGGTTTCAGGCCTTCAAGAAGGGCCCATTTGCTCTCTGACAATCTGGCCTCCACCAAACGACGTTCCTCCTGTAAGAAACAAAGAACAACCTGAGGACGATACGCCAGCCAGAGGAAGCACAAGAAAGACCGGTAAGACTTATTAGTATGTAAATGGTGGTATACCTGTTTAAAATAAAACAAAAGCATCTAGCGGGTACTGCGAGCTCCTCCACAGCATCCACAGCATGCAGCTTCCTCTCAGCTGTCTGACTCTCAACAATAGAAAATGCAGTAAATGAAGTGTGGTACACCATGGGTCAATGCTGTGTCCACTGATCTTTAAAGGGAGAGTGTTCAGTTCAATATTTTCATTGATCGACAGTTTATGAATTTACAATGTCAGCATCTCAAATTGTCACTTAAAATCAGTTTCTCTACATTCAGTTACAAAAAACAATCATATTCAATGCTCACGTGCACATTTTTATCTTTAGAAAAAAATTGTAGAAATAAATACAATAATTAAACAATTGAAACCATGTCTTTTTCTTCTTAATTATCTTTTGTTCATCGACTGCCTAATCTATTTGTTCAATAATATATATATTTTTTATCTACAATTTTACAAATTGAGATTACTTTTTCTAATATAAGTGCTGAACTTGACCTCAGAAGACTCATTGTCATCTGTTTTGGTTTCATTTCATAAGTGGCTAATACATCACCAAATATATTGCCCCTTATCTTATTATGCAGTGGGCATAATATTAATAGATGGGTTATGTCATCTATTCCCAGTTGGCACCTGCAGTTGCTCCCCCAGCTTGTCCAAGTAATGCCTTCATTATGTGGCTTTCAAAATATTCAAAATGGTATTTCACCAGTATTTTCCTTCTCTTTGGATATTTTATGATGTTTAAATAGCTCTCAAATCCAAAATTCCTTTTATTTACTGATAACCATTTACTAATCTTGTATTGTTTATTTAGCTCCATATCCTTCTGCATATAGGTATCCTTTATCCTTTTTTATTTTAATGTGTACTTCATTTAATGGCTGTGTGCATATATCTACAATATAATTTATTATACAATGGCAAGAACAAATGTTGCATCCCCATTGGTCAGTCTGGCACTGGAGCCGTGATGTTATCCTGGCATAACATCATGGCTTTAGTGCCAGCACATTGATGACCGCATGTCAGTTTAAAAAAAACATCGCTCCGCTGCCTACGAGCAGCTTCCCTGGTCTCCACTTTGCCAGCTACTGTTGTCATCACAAAACCGGAAACCCGCCATAACACCTACCATCACCCCACAACAAACGGCACAAAGAAACACCCACAGCCATCATAAATAACACAATAAACACAAGCATCAAAATCTCCTGTTTTTCAGTTTTTAAAAACAGGACATCGGGACCCATATATAGAATGAGCGCTAAGTGAGAGAATGAGAAAAAGCGCTTTCAAACAGTCAGCGCGCAGCTCCCACTCGCTCACTTCAACAAAACAACAAACACTTTCCTCCTGTTCTCCTTAAAACAAGAACTTCACCACCCAAAAATACCCAAAACAATATTACAGCCTGTCCCTACCTTAATACAGCAGAGCGAGTGCACGCAATAACTGAGTGTGTGTGTGTGTGTGGGGGGGTGCCTTCTACAATGCATAGCGACAGCAGGAATTATACCAAAAAAAAAGGTAACCCCCCAATGAGCTATGCTAATATGGAACCCTTATTCATAAAAAAGACAGCAGTAGCAAAGATTGCTAACAGGAGCACAAAGCCACAACAAAACAGGACAACTCCACCTACTGACTAAACAAGAGAACTGCACTTATTTTGCATAATGTAATCCTACCCATTAAAAAATGACAAAAAATCTACTTTTAATATATTTTTTTCTTTTTGTTTCTTTGTTTTACAATTAAGCCATTGTATAATAGGAATAATGCACTCCAGGGTGTGTGTCGTGCTGGGATAACGTCACTTCGGGGTGATTAATCACACTTGGCCTGCGGCCTCGTGTCTAATCACCCCAGGTGTGATGTTATCCCAGCACGACACACACCCTGGAGTGCATTATTCCTTTAACAAACCATATGGCTTTATAATTTTTTCAGTTGTTTGTATACTTGGGAATATTTCATTTTGATTGGCATACTTGATTGCTTCCTATATAAGTTTGCATGGTAACCTATTCTCTTCCATAGTATATGTCTTCAGCCAATACTTTGTCATTCTTTCCTCTATGTTGCATCAGATGGGTAACTGTCCTATTTCCATCCTTATTAGTGCTGTTGGGGCACTTTTTCATAGCTCCAAGATGTGCTTATAATAAGTGTTTATTAGAGGCTCTAAAAGGGGTAGTGGAACCAAAACTGGCTGGCAGGAAAAAGATACAAATTTTAAGAAGTAGTCAGTTGTTTGTATTTCTTCAGTACTTATTCTTTTTATTTTTCTTTTTCCTAATTAGAAAGTGTTCTAAATGACATTTTGTGCTGGATGTGTGGAATAGCTTTTAGCCTAGCAGTTGACATATCTGTCTCTATTTTCCCCACCTACATCATCAGCAATGTGATCTCACTGACAGTAACATCACATATGACTGTCCTGACAGCTACTGAGTGGTTGTTTCTAAACAGCAGTGATGTCACAGTCAGTAAGGTCACAATGCTAATGATGTAATGGGAGTAACACAGCTAGATATGTCAGCTACCATGCAGCATTCTGCTCCACACATCACCCCTACTAACATCATGTAAACAATCTTCTAATTAACCAAAGGAAAAAGAAAAAAAGTACTTCAGATATGAAAGGTAATGGTGGACTGCTTTTAAAAATGAATGTTAGTTTTAGACAGTACACTAGCTCTTTAACATATTTTATTTAGAGATAATCTCAAGGAGGGGGTAACCAGCAGCAGGTTGTTGAAAATATTTTGCTGATTACAGTAATTGACAAGTACTGATTGAATGCCAAAGACAGCAAAGGAGGGAGCTGTGGATGTGAAGGGAAACTTGCACAGTTGCTGTTCCTGACTTGGATTGAGAAATTTTATTTTTGAACAGTCACAAGGTACTACAGATCAGGCTGATAAGCTAGGGAAGACCACACACAGTGTCTGTTACAACTGCACAAGCTTTATTAAATCTTTTGGTCACTCATACTGGTAGTTGGACTTAGGTACTGTAAGCTGAGATGGATGAACATTAATTGTTACATAGAAACATAGAAAGTGACAGCAGAGGGGGGTCATGCGCCCATCTAGTCTGTCTATAATCCTAGAGTATCCCTCCCCTTAACTGCTTTTCAGTGTTATGGTGCCCTTGTATCTATCCCATACCTTCTTGAAAGTTTCCACTGTTTTTGTCTCCACTGCCTCCTGTGGAAGGCAGTTCCATGGTTCAACCACTTTCTCAGTGAAGAAGAACTTGCATGTGTTGCCTCTGAATCAACCACCCTCTAGCTTCATGTTGTGCTCTCTAGTTCTTGAGTGATTTTTGAAATGGAACAGGTCCTGGAACTGCACCTTGTTTATTCCTTTTAGGAATCTGAAGGTCTCAATCATGTCTCCTCTGTTCCTCCTCTGCTCCAGGGAGTACATGTTTAATTCACGCAGTGTCTCCTCATATGATTTGTCATGCAATCCATGAATCATTTTAGTAGCCCTCCTCTGCACTGCTTCCAATCTGGTAGTATCCTTCTTGAGGTGTGGTGTCCAGAATTGTACACTGTACTCCAGATGTGGCCTCACCATTGATCTACATAGTGGAAGGATGACCTCCTTTTGCCTGCTGGTAATCCCTCTGCTTATCCATCCCAACATACCATTTGCCCTCAGTGCTGGTTTCTCACACTGCTTGGTCATTTTTAGGTCATCTGTTATAATTATTCCCAGATCCCTTTCCTGTTTAGAGGCTTCCAGTTTTCATTCGTTAGGTAGTAATCCATTCCAAGGTTAGTCCTTCCAAGGTGCATGATTTTGCATTTTTTAGTATTGAAGTTAGTTGCCACATTCTTGACCACTTTTCTAGAGATTCCAGGGCAGTCCTCATCTTCTCCACTCCTCCTGGGGTGTCCACCCTGTTTCCTATCTTTGTGTCATCTGTGAACAAACTCACCTTGCCTTCCAGTCCATCAAAAATGTCACTAATGAAGATGTTGAATAGGACTGGGCCAAGCACTAAACCCTGTGGTACTCCACTAGCTAGGACTCTTTCCTCTGAGAGTGAGCCATTCACTAATACCCTCTGGTCCTACCAGTAAGCCAACTCCTTACCCAGATTACCACCTGATGGCCAACTCCTGTGCTGTCTAATTTGTTTAACAGCCTTCTATGTGGGACCAAGTCAATGGCTTTGCAGAAATCCAGGTACACTACATATACTGCACCTCCCTCGTTTACTATTTTCATTACCCAGTTAAATAAGTCAAGTAAATTGGTTTGACATGACTTCCATGTGGCAAAGCCATGCTGTTTAGTGTCTAATTTGTTGTCCTTGATAAAGAATATCATCCTCTCCTTAAGAATGGTTTCCATTGTTTTGCCTACAATTGATATGAGGCTTACTGGCCTATAGTTGCCCACACTCACTCTGCTACTGCTGTTGTGTAGAGGGATAACTGTGGCTATTTTCCAATCTTTTGAGACCTCACCCTGCTCAAATGAGAAGTTAAAAAGATCAGCCAGTGGAGCCGCCAATTCCTCTCTTAGTTCTCTTAGTGGTTTAGGGTGCATTTCATCTGGTCCCATGGCTTTGTTTGTATTAAGCTTCTCCAGTTGTTTTAGGACTTCCTCTTTTGTAAAGGGTCCTGAATAGACTCCATTGCCACCTTCATTGTCTCCTGTAATGGTGGGTCCACAGTCATCCTGCTCCTTTGGGAATATGGAGCAGAAATATCTGTTTAGGAGTTCCGCTTTTTCCTTGTCATCCTCAGTGGTCTATCCATTTTCCTTCATGAGTTTGGCAATACCCCCTGTAATCTTTTTTTTTCATTAATATATCTATAGAAGGTTTTGTCACACTTTTTGACTTCTCTGACTATCCTCTCCTCTGTTGTTGCCTTTGCTGTTCTGATTTCCGTCTTTGCAGCTCTTTGTTTTTTTGTGGTTTTTTTTGTAGTCTTTCTGGTCCTTGTCGGAGTTTGTTTTTCTTATATTTCCTGAAAGCAGCCCTTTTTTCCCTAACCCTGGAGGCTACTTCCCTAGTAAACCACAGTGGTTTTCTCTTCTTTTTTGCTTTGCTCAACTTCTTAATGCAATGGTTTTCAGTCTGAAGTATAGCTCATTTGAGATGTGTCCAGTACTCTTCAACATCCCTCCCCCAAACCATATTTATGAGTGTCTCTTTAAGACCATCCATCATTGCCTCAAAATCTGCTCATCTAATGTCCATGGCTTTAGTTTTAGAGTGTTTGGTTCCTGATTTTGTCCTGACATGAAATTGCACCATGCAGTGATCACTGGACCCTCTGTGGCTTCCCACCTCTTCTTCGGGCAGCATACTGCCTCTCAAACCTACCTGTGAGACCTCCTCCCACATCACTGTACCTGGTCCAGGCTGTGGCTCAAGGATGCACAAAGACTTGGTAGGGCACATCACTGACTATCCTGGTCTCCAGTTTACTCAGCCTATGCTCCCTCACTGCCAAAACTCAGTGCACTGTCTGGTAGCCATGCGCTACCTTTTACCACAAGCTCCTCAGGTTGACATGCTTTCTTTCTCAGGGCAGGTATGTTACCTAGACTAGATATTGATAAGTCTATTACATTTAAACTGCTCCTTGTCAAACTGTGCTATATGCATAACTAATCACCCTTTGTACTGCTGCAGGTATCCCCTATGGTACTTCACTTACCAATGTTTGTATACCATAAGTAAGCATTTGTCTGTTTGTTATCTATTGATGCTTGTACAGTATAATCAAATTGTATATTATATCTACTGCTTGTATGTATGTACTGCCACCTTGTGGCCTGGGTTGTGATTGCAAATGGTCCTCTGAATCAGTGCACTTACCTGTTTACCAAAAACGTAAATAAATAAAACATTGTTCCCATTTATTAGCAGCAGGTCAAGGACAGCATCCCCCCTGGTTGGGGACTTTACCAGTTGTTTCAGGTCTAGTCCAGATGTTGTGGGTACAAAGTTGGCATGAGAGGCACCACTGCATCCCCAGCTATACTGAACATCTGCTTTGATGACATGTAGATAAGGAAGCTAACGATATATTTACTGACCAACTATTATGAGTGATTGACATCACCCTCTACTACCAGCAGTCCAGTGGATCCACTGGGAAAGGCTCCAGAACTTCAGTGAAAAAGCAGTTTAGTTGATTATCTGCTGAAAATGTCTGTGTTCTCTTTGCTTTCTTTTCTCAGCCTTCAGTTATGAACTGAGCTGTAACCAATAATCAGTCCTCACGGGTGTTACCACAGGTTTCTCCACATTCCAATGGCTCTGGAATAGGAGTACATCCTGGAGCCAACAGTCCCCGGTATGAAAACTTGTCATCTCTTTGTGATGGCATGTTCAGGTGCAGTGCCTCACTCTTGAACTGCAGATCCAGCATGGTTGCAAAAGCATGTGGTTTTCTATCACTGAGTTTAGAAAACTGACAATCTAAATCTCTGCCAAGCATCTCACTAAAGACAGTCACTGCATAAGGGGTCTGGCTTGGGCTTTTCCCCATATCATCACATCTCCTCATAGCAATTGTTTAGAATATGCACTACAGAGATGATCTGCCTGAGCAGATATAGCACTCATGTAACAAGTACACCTTTCAAAAGGTGCTGGCCCTTTTACTGTGCTCTCAGCCACAATCCAGTCCTGGTGGCCAAGTACTCCACTGAGTTCACTTTCCCTGCTGAGCTCATGTAGGGCCCACTTCTCCTTCAGTTGCTTATTCTGCATGAGATAAGTGGATTTCATTTGAGTTGTAACATCTTATAAGAGCTGATACAGTGAGACCTTAAGGGGCATTTGCAGCTGATGCAGTTTGTTTGTGACTTTAATGGAGTGATGGATATGCATGCATACACCTAAAGCTGCCTTAGCAGTCTGTTTCACCTCTGCAATATTACCCAGGGTGTTTGTTAGTGTCAGATTATGAATGTGGGCAAAACAGTAGGTCCCCATGAATTGCTCATCTGTCCATGTATTGAGCATATTTGCAGCACTGTCAGTCAGCACAAAGCCCATATGAAAGTTGTTTCCCTCAGTCCAGACTCTGAATATCATAGAAACATAGAAATATAGAAACATAGACTTTGACGGCAGATAAGGACCGCTAGGCCCATCTAGTCTGCCCATTTCCCTACCTACAGGATAGGCCGCAGATCCTAGTTAACCAACAGCCTATATCTTCCTGCCCCCCACAAGAATTGCCTTATGTCTGTCCCATGCATTCTTGAATTCTCCTCAGTTTTAGACCCACAACTTCCTCAGGAAGGCTGTTCCATGCATCCACTACCTCTCTGTGAAATAATACTTCTCTCATTGCCCTGAATTGCCCTCCTTCTATCTTTAAGTTGTGTCCCTTGTTCTTGCAAGTCTCTTTTCTGAAAGATGCTACCCTCTTGGACTTTGTTGATTCCCTTGAGGTACTTGAAAGTTTCTATCATGTCCCCTCTCCTTCTTTCCTCAAGCATATACATATTAAGCTCCTTTAGTCTCTCCTCATACAGCTTCTCTTGCAGACCCTGTACCATTTTAGTTGCCCTCCTCTGGACTGCCTCTATCCTGTCTATGTCCTCGGAGATGGGGTCTCCAGAACTGAACACAGTATTCCAGATGGGGTCTCACCAACTGTCTGTACAGAGGATAACAACTTCCTGTTTTCTGCTGCTGATGCCTCTCCCTATACATCCCAGTATACCCCGGCCCTCCTACTGCCTTCTCACATTGCTTGATAACCTAAGATCATCTGATATGATTACCCCAGGTCCCTTTCCTGTTTTGTTGTTGTTACTACCTCCCCACCCATTGTGTATTCTTCCCTGGGTTCTTGTTTCCCAGGTGCATTATTTTGCACTTTTGCATTGAATCCTAGCTGCCATACGTCCGACCATTCCTCCAACCTTGCCAAGTCCCTTTTCATCCTTTCCACGCCTCCTTGTGTATCAACCCTGTTGCAGATCTTTGTGTCATCTGCAAAAAGGCATACTTTTCCTTCCAGTCCCTCTGCAATGTCACTGATGAAGACATTAAAAAGGACTGGACCCAATACTGAACCCTGCGGTACCCCACTAGTAACCGCCCTTTCTTCAGAGTGGACTCCATTTACAATTACCTTCTGTGTCCTGTTGTCCAGCCAATGTTTTACCCAGGCTACCACCCTGAAGGAATGGCATGACATTCACAGACATTTACAGATTCTTATCAATGAGTCATACATTGAGCAATGTGGACCTGCAAAGAGAAAGGAATGCTACCTGCATCTTCACTTCTAATGCCAGTGACTAGTTCCATTACATACTAGTGTGTGAGTGATATAAATGCATGGTTTGCATATATCTACTCCATTCATCTTTGGTGTAATGCAACACCCTACCAATATCCTGTGCCAGTATCCTCACAACTGAATTTGTTCACGTCATGTTATGTTTGGGACACAACAGACCTGGAAAATGTAGTGTGGGAAGGTGTCTCACACCAACGGTGCAAATACTGCAACAGCCATTGAAAACTGCTATTTTCCAGATTGGGAAACATCTGCAGATCTAATACCATAATTTCTCTGATAAAATGGGTGATCAGCTGTGCCACCGAATGTGAGGCTTGGTGCTGTTTCCTGACATAATAGACCTGCGCAATGGGAGTAAAAGATTTGGTAAGCTGGGAGGATGCAGATTTGGCAAATAACTTGTCAGTGGGAGATAGTGTGGACCACACAGTTGGTCAGTCACCACTAGGCACTCTGGGTGATGGTCCCTTGTAAGGATGGATTCTCACTACTGTGGAGGCATAGATTACAGAGTGTCTGACTGAGTCACAGAATGATTACCTTTGCTAAATGGTGGATCAGCAGTGCCACTACCAGTACCAGTACCAGAGGACAAGCTGATTGGTGCACCATAAGAAACCACTGAGGATGACTGCTATGAATATCAACAATGCAATTGACGTCAACAGATGATTTATAATTGCTGTTGCGGTCATGTTTGAATGGTTGTGCCCTCAGTTTATCATGCACTGGCACATTTAACAAGACCAAAATTCAGCAATACTGTGCTTTTTCCACCATGCATACTAATACTTCTTGCCCAAGAGGATGGCCATAACTACGCTATTCTTTACCCCATTACCCTTATCTGACTAGGGTGCTGCACCCTGTTCTGTTTTCCTAACAGGTGCCTGGGTCTCAAAAGGTTGTTGTGGTTCTGGATTTGGCTGAATCCTTAGAAATATCGCTGCATATTGTTTCATTTCCTTATTGGAGAGGCATTTGCAGCTGCTGCAGTTAGTTTGTGACTTTAATGGAGTGATGGATATGCCTGCATACACCTATTGGAGGGTAACCCATTTGCTTGCTGGTCTGCAACTGGGATTGCCTTTTCTGTTTTTTGCAGATTCTCATTGCCGTTTCTCATTCAGGAGTCATATTCTGCCATGAGGTCGGTATCACTATCGCTCTCTGATATTGATAACTCCTGTGGATATGACAGGGCAGATACTCAAAGCCACATGACAGCTCCCCTTCCTCCTCTTCTTCCTTCTTCTCTTCCTCAACCAGATTGAGAACTCAGTATGTAGCACTGCTTTGGGTCAATACACTGTGGGTGGTAATGATCATACCAGTACTCACAGGAGCAGTAGATACTGTACCAAGAGCATATAAACAGTGGTCACTGTGGCTGTATCGTTGACAGTACAAGCAGCCACAGTAAAGGCAGTGGCAGTGGTCACAGTGACTGCAGTTGGGGTGATAGCAAAAAGAGTGACTGCTGCAAGAATGGTACTCATGGTGGGAAACACACTGGATGGGGATGTCACAATCATAGTGCTAGCTGTGGGAACACTGTTAGTAGTAGTTGCTGTATCCTGAAAAGACCACGTCAGCTTTATAGGCTTCCTACTATTACTACAGAATGATGTGGTAATGAACATGTGACTAGAACTTGTGGCAAACTAGTAGTAGTAATGACACTGGTGGTACTGGAAGTAGAAGTACTATTCCTGCTCACATTGCTATGAGAAATACAAAGCTTGCAGAGGTCCAAAAATAATTTTGCCCACTGAATATTAGGGCCCAGATATTCAAAAGGGTTGAGCCCCGGCGCGATATTCAAAAGGGAAAAGTGCGCCGCACAAATCACGATGCGCCAGAGCGCATCAGAAATGTATGCAGGCACAGGTAGGGGGCATGCCCATGCATAACCTGCACAGCCCGATATTCAGTCCAGGATGTGCAGAGTCATGCATGTGCAACCCCTACCTGCGCCTGCACAAAGTTAAGCCCAAAAAAGGGAACAAATGATGGCCACCCACAGGTGAGCTGTCGCATTGCAGGGCACAACACGGCAGCTGCCACCCGTGGGTGGCCACCCAAGTTCCTGCCGCACCTGGCGGCACCCCCACAAGCCCATTGTGGGCATCCATGTAAAGACACCCCAGTCCAATATCCCTGGTGGTCCAGTGGACCCCTATGTGCCTGATCGCGGGCATCGGTATAAACCCCCCCATCCAATATCCCTGGTGGTCCAGTGGACCACACCTGCCCGATCGCGGGCATCTGTAAAACAGAACAGTCCTAGTACCCTGGTAGTCTAGTGTACCCCCTCCCCACCCACCCACTGAGCCCCACCGTCCCACTCACCCCCAGTCAGCCAGCGGGCAGCAGCACCCCCACCTACCACCCCGCGCCATAGACTGACAGCTCGGTAGGGCTGCATGCCCATTAGTTCACAGCATGAGCCAATGGGCATGCAGTCCATATTGTACTATTTGGTCCAGATATGTGAATGAATTCATTCACATATCTGGACTGCGTTACTATGTTGGGTGCACACCCATTGACTCACGCCAGAACCACCGGGCGCAGCCCTACCGAGCTGTCAGTCAGCAGGTGGCAGGGCAGCAGGTGGGTGGGGTGCTGCCGCCCACCGGCTGACCGGGGTGGTGGGGCTCAGTGGGCAGGTGGGGAGGGTACACTAGACCACCAGGGTAATAGGACTGTTCTATGTTTTAAAGATGCCCATGATAGGGCAGAGTGTGGTCCACTGGACCACCAGGGATATTGGATGGGGGGGTTTATACCGTTGCCCGTGATCAGGCACATAGGGGTCCACTGGATCACCAGGGATATTAGAGGGGGTTTTCTTTTAGATGAATGCTTGTGATCAAGCTGCAGGGGGTATCAGTCCCTGACGGCTGCTGCCTGGCAGGGTGCCAGGCGTAAGTCGTCGGAGATCGGCGCACCTGCATGCTAATGGGATGCAAATGGGGCCATAATGACATGCAAATGGCCCCATGTGTGCCTTGCATAAATTATGGCCCCATTTACATGTCCCCTTTTGAATATCGCAGGTGCTGTGCATGGCGCAATGGCACTTGCACTAGCGCATCTCCATGCTTCACTCTGGCCACTTGCACTGGTGCAGTGCCACTGCACCATGCACAGCAGGGGTGGCCAGGGTGCGATATTCAAAGCTGCTGCACCATAGCGCAGCTCCGTTGAATATCACCCAGGCCACACCCCTGCGCAACAAAGTTGAGCTGCACCCAGGCTTGCGCCACAGCTTGGTGCAGTTTGAATATCCAGGCCATGATATGAAGAGAAAATTAACAGCATGCTTACCAGTTCAATGTTTACAAACTACTGTATTCAATGATATTTTATAACTGATCACTAAAATAATGCTATTTTGTGACAAGTATTATTTTTTTTTAAAGAGAATGGTTCTATTGCACTACATGATTTATGCATTTAAATTGGCATTTCAATTGAGCTAGTAAAACTAACAAAAATAAATAATCAATTTAATTTTCCTACAATTAGCCACTAAGTGGCACCAAAATTCAGAATGGAGCACAAAACAGAAAAAATGAGAGAAAAGAAAATTAAAGCATTATAACATTCCTGTTAATTATTCCTGTTCTGTATTCCAGGCAGAGCTATATCCCATGAATAAACATTTGCGTTTGTACAGCAATGGATGTACCTGGTGCTTGTGAATTATATCTAGCTTCTAACTTTAGGAGAACAGTGCCTCAAATTGACTGGTCCCATCTATATGAGACCTCTGATATCAACTCAGCAGTAGCCTTTTTTACCTCTGGTTTTACAGGCCAGTAAAATACAGCAAATCTACCCCCCATTACAAAGAGAAGGGTGAGTGGTCCTGTAACAATATGGTTGGACTGCCCAAGCCTCCCCAAGTTAAGCATCAGTGATAAAAAAATTATTTAATTACAAGGCCTCCTCTTCTCTTACTGACTGGGAAGCAGATATCAGGGAATGCTGTCATGGGTGTAAAAAAGCCATAAAGTACAATAAGATCCATCATTGTGAGCAGCTCTTTAACTCTATTGCTCACAAACCTAGTCTGTTCTGCAGACATGCCAGACATATGCTAGGTAAAAATGTGGATCACTCCCCCTGTGACATGATCCTAAGTTATGTTAATTGCATGAGTAGCATCACCATAGCCAGTGGTTTCCACAGCTTTTTCACCTAACTCTGCATATAGTAAGGCCTTCCCTGACATGTCCACATTATTATTTAATAGTGAGTCCCCTCTTCAGACCTCCCCACTCATTGGACATCCACCTTTTTATTTTAAGTGGGTTAGCATTTCAGAGGTCTGTGGGCCTGGACAAAATTAGCAAATTTCAATTTCACAGAATTTTCATGAAATACAATGAAATTCCATGAAATTTCTGGACATTTTGTGAAATTTTCTGAGATTATTTAATTAATCATAACTTGGTCTGTGTTACAGTTAGAGGTCTGACAGCAGGCACACCTATTGCCTGGTATAAGCCCTAATAGAATTTCAAGTGTCATGACAATTGGATGAGGGGCAGAGAAGTTATTTGAGCTCAAAGTCTGGCAATTTATGATTCATGTGAAAAGTTCAGAAAATATTTCTATGCATACAATTTAGCCACCTTTGGAGATTAACGATATAAAATTCATATGCCTACTTTCTTGGAAGAGTCATAGAAACTGAAAACTAGAGAGGCAATTGGTTGTGCAAATTGTAAGTTACAAGAGTTCAGAATTTCACAGTTTAATTATATTTTAAAGTGTGTTAACATTTTCAAAATATTTGCATGTTTATAGCCGGACTGCTATTGCATGTACAGTATAACCTTGTTTGTCCAGACCTCAATTTTCCAAACTTCTGGATTATCTGAACCTCCATTGTGTCCCCTGATTAAACAGTAAATAGTGTTGTGTTTTATAATCTCAGTTGTATGGTTTTAAAGCTTTGCTGTGGTGCTGCATATCACCACAATACGGTACATAATCTGCAGACTGATTATTGTCTGCTGTGTACTAGATACTTAGACAAGCTGTTTGAACAGGTTGCTGTATGTGTTCTACCTTACCTGTGCAATGCCTGATCACAAATAGAAGCACTGCATGCTGGACATATCCCAAAAGATAAGGATCTAGGAATGCCTTGAACGTGAGGAGAAGGGCATAGAAGTTGCCAAAGAATTTAACATTGGCAAATCTACTGTTTCTGACATCCAGCGAGCAAAAAAGAAGCTCCGTATGTATGCAGCAACATTGGAGCATTCAGCTGGACCGGAGAAAAGAAAAACAATGAAAAGCTGCAATGACAAGCAGCTTGACAGATCTCTCTATCTCTGGTTTGTCCAGAATGGAGTTTGAGGCACTCCAATATAAGGTCCCATATTAAAGCATAAAGCTATGCAGTTCCACCGTGGCCTGAATGGTGAGGATGACACTTTTACGGCAAGCGAGGGATGGTTGCACGTTCTTTTTTTTTAAACATAAGTTATAATGGTGCACTTATTAGTTTCAAATATGAGTTTTAAATATTAAAATATTTCTGAAATAAAGTTTAATGGTTACAGAATAATCTGTGGTTTTCTTATTTGCAGCCTTTTTGCAGTATGTTACATCAGTAAAATTGCCAAAACTGTTTTGTACAGTTTCTCCATTGATTTCTATGGGACCCCTGTTTTTCCCAATCTCTCGTTTATCCGAACAAAAGTGATGTCTCCCTCTAAGTTTGGATAAATTAATTTACACTATATATGCTCAAGATTTGGGTTGCATACCAAAGTAAATATGTCCTGGAATCTAATTAAGCTGGGTAAATGTGGTTTAGTAGGTTGAAAAATTTATTGTGGATATTTTAATTGGCAAAATGTGCTCAAACATTCATGGAATCATAATAGGCAATGCCACTAAAATTCCACTTGTGGAATTTAACTTTCACAAAGTACTTATCACCACTCAGTCAGCTTACCTGCACTAGCATCATGGCCCTGCAATGCCCCCCAACACTCCTACGACAGTGATGCTCAGCATCATGCTCCATCATTACTAACGATATCCAGATACTATGGCCACAATGGCCTGTGTCACAACTAGTCGTAAGGCTTGGTATCACTTGATGGCACTGTTTTCAAATAGTAGAAATATACATTGTTATCTACAAGGCTGTTAAAGAGTCAGCAGGTGGCGCTGTACAGAAACAATGCTGCATGTGCATTGATTTCACAAGTCATTAAGTCAGTGCTTTCTAGTACGTATCTGGTATATTACACAAATTAAGGTTAGTGCACAGTGATATCTGTGACTATTTTCTATGGTTCTTCACTCAAGATAGTGACCTGGCACATGGTATCACTATAATTTTATTATGGAGCCTCCATAGAATGAAGCCCTATTGCCTCAATACCCAGCACTTACCTTCCTCTATGATGGCAACTCAAGTACATGACTGGCCAAAATGTGTGAACATGGCTTCAATAAAGGATTACAAAATCCTACAATTTCACAAACGCTCATGGAATTCAACTTTATTTTAATTTTATTTTTTTTATTTTGGTAACCAGGTAAGGCCCACTAGGCACACGTGCCTGTTTTCAGGGGTGTCCTGGGAACACTGGGTGGTTAAGTGACTTGCTCAGAGGCACACAGTGTGCAAGTGGAGGTTGTGGGAATCAAATACATGGCTGCTGGATTTACCAAGCTCTTTTGCAGCTCATTTTTCTAACCTCTAGGCTATTACTGATGCTATTTTGCAATCTTTGGCTGCTTATATAACTTGTCCAATATTTGAGTAAGAGATTAGATAGTCGACACACACACAGCCTCTGTTTATTCCATATTGGTTTTTCTGCAAGTCAGCAGTTCTTCTCTCAGGGATACACCACTTTCACAGGGATAAACCCTGATCAGGCTGAACCCAGTCATCATTACTTGGTTACCGAGTTTTGTCCAACATTTTCCTTATCCCATCTCCCCTGTTGGAGGTGGTGCCTTTGTCAGCCTAGGACAGCCACAGCTTCCCCTACTGCAGGAGGAATATCTCTGGCCCAGCTGCAGGAGTTGCTGTGTTGATGGAACCCACCGTCAATCTTCCCTGAGCAAGATTCACTGTTAAGCGGCAGCTGTCTCGGCCATGGCCTGCCTCTCGGCATAATGTCCCAGGCTAGCTTTTGAATGTGGATTTACAGCATGGCAGCACAACGCTCTGCTGTTGGGCAATGGGGGTTGCCTCAAACCATAATATTTATGGTCAATGAACCTAAAAAATCAATTATAGTCTGTTCTCTAGTTTGAAAGTTATAGGGGCAGTATACACAACTGTTAAATGCCATTTTAAAAATTCCTAAAGTTTGGAAGCTTATAACTCACTAACCAGTAAAGACAGAGATCTCAAACTTGGTTCACTTCTGTCTGGACTGAGGGACAGCCATCATACTTTTTCAATTAGACAGAAATAACTGAAATCACAATTTTGGCTAAATTTTGTGCAATTTTCATGGAAATTTCATGGAAGTTAAATCATTATTCACCTGAATTGCACTGGCAGCAGATAAATTTCACTCATTCCCAGAGATTTGTAAACTCCTAAACATGTTTCTGGCTCAGTATCTGCAGATTCTTATGAAATTGAGCCTAGACTTCTCAAGAGTGCAGTTAATGAGCTGCCCCACCCCTGTTGCCAGACTTACCAATTTATACCTGTCATCTGGTATGGTACCTGTCCTCTGGAAAACCTCCAATGTAGTACTTATCTTTACAAAAGGAGACCTTAGGCTGTCCCACCAGAACAGTGGTAGCACTATTGTTCACAATGCTGATGACCCAGATTCAGGAATGAGCCTGATACATAGGAGGTCCGGGCAGTGAACACGTGAGGAGCATTCCACTAGATGCTTTCCATCATGGGGAGTCTCAACTACCCTACCACCACCTGAGTGATCACAGGTAGCAGTGCACCAGAGCTGATGAGCTGGGAAGGGAATGATACCGCATTCTGGAGTGAGTGCACACTAAGCATGCACATGCATCAGGAAGCCTCTTCAGTATCCCGGGGAATTTATGTTACTTAATTTTATTCTTTGGTAACAGGGTAAGGCCCACTAGGCACAAGTGCCTGTTTTTAGGGTAACCCAGGAGCACTGGAGTGGTTAAGTGACTTGCTGAGAGTCACACAGTATTCAAGTGGAGGTTGTGGGAATCAAACCAGGTCTGCTGGATTCACCAAGCTCATTCACAGCTCATTACTCTAACCTCTATGATATTCTGCCAGCCAATGGGAGGAAACACAAGAAAACCCACTGGCTAAGCAGAAGTATATCTTTCCCCCACCAAAGGTCCTGCACCACTGACAATGGCAGTCCTTCTCAGAACACTGACTAAATTTCCTTCCAGGGACAGCTATCCCCTCAATGGCCCACCATGAGGGGGGGCCAGCTAGGGTGCACTCCAGTTGAACAAGGTATATCTGGAGAAGGGGAGTGATGGGCTGGATGGAGTGGGTGGACTTATGAGGGTCAGCTGGCAGTAGGGGATAAAAAGCCTAGTAAATTAAAAAATAAATAAAAACATAGAGGACAATAAACTGATTGACAATTATAGGCTGATAACCATAATTCCAGCTTTAAACAAAATCCTTGAGAAAATTGTCTCCTCCAAGCTTACCAATTATCTCACTGCACATGATCTTCTCTCTCACATGTAGCATGGTGTCTGTAAGGGTCACTACACTACTACTCTTCTGCTCACTCTCACCAATCATATAGCTTCAGGCATAGATATGGGCAGTCTCACAAGTGCAGGCTTTTGAACATGTTGATCACTCTTTACTCTGTGACAACATACAGTACCTGTCTGAGAATAGCTCCCACTGCACTTCCTTGGTACAGCAATTATCTATTGGACAGGCCACAGAGAGTTAAATTTGGATTCTCATTGTATGAACCTGCCCCATACTTGGGGAGGACTGCAAGGATCTATTCTAGATTCTCTCCTATTTGCTTTACACATATACTGTATTTGATTAACCAATGTCTGCCCCACTGCTCTGTTATCCTATACTCAGACAAATTTCTTCTCTCTTCTAGCTCTAAGGATATCACCAGTATGAGCCAACACATCATCTCTGTGAATAACTGGTTGTCTCGTAACATGTTGATTCTTAATGTGACCAAAACACAGTTTATGCTACTCTGGATGCCCTCCAGACTGAGGCAATGCTGAGCCTCATTATCTGTTGTATACCATGATGGCACTCCAGTCCCCTAAGTCCCCTCTTTCACCTACTGTGTCATTGTAAACTGTCAAGATGGTGAGCGCAAAAAGGGTGAGGATGAAAATGGTGACAGAAAACAGTATGGCCATATAGAGCGAGTGGCAAGAAACAGCAATCACCAAAATGGTGACATACTGCTTTTTTCCACTCAACAAGTTGTGTTCCCCCAAAGCTGGATATACTTTGTAAAGGGGTACAGGGGTCAAAGTCACTGTAGCACCATTGTCACCATTTCAGCAATCGCAATTGTTTGCCACTTGCCCTATGGGGCCGCACTGTTTTCCCTTCGCTGTTTTTATCCTTACCCTTTTGCACTCATTGTTTTCACATGGCACCCCTTGGCATCACCCTGGATCCCCCACTAGATTATTCATTAACTTTGATAGATATCGGCAAATTTGTCAACTCCATTCTGGTATTTTCCATCAAAGTTGGCCACAATCTGACCCTTCAAGTTCAACTAGCTACTGCCTGTGGAATACTCCTTCCTAAACTCCTCTACAGAGCTGCTATAGTCACTGCAGTCTCAAAAATTACGTTATCTAGATGCCAGGTTGTGTATAATAATAGTTGATGTGTCGCACTGGCATCACATAGACTTACACATCACTGCTCTCTCTAGAATGGATTTGGCTGGCTTCCTCTCTCCCAGTCTTGTGACTTCTCCTTTTGGGATGTCATCTACAGCATCCTCCACAATAATATGCCTCTATCCCTTGTCACCCTCCTCAATCTAGCACACAGTGTATACCCCTTAAGGTCCAGTAAAAATGCCCAGGAGAATATCCCTAAACTTAAAATCAGGGCTGGTTAATCCTTTGCATATGCTGCTCCAATGTTATACTTTTTTTTTTCCATTTGAGAATCAGCTATGTCCTTCAGCAGCCTTGATTCATAGTAGATACTGTGAATACCTACTTAATGTGCCCAAGTGTCCCTTCCCTTGAATTGTTCTACTTGGTTATGCATTGTTACTTGTACAGTCATTTGTAAAATCATGTAAACTTACCATACCTGTATTTTATGACCAGGACTGTTTATTCAAAATGAGCTATCCATGTCCCCACTGGATATGTTCAGTGACACTGGTTTACTGTGATTGATAAAAGGCAAATTCCATTTTGCAAAATAAAAAAAAAACCTGCATTGTCTGCAACACCAAAATCAGTTTTTACTGTTGTTCTGTCTGTGTACCCTTTTGCCCTTTCGGTATGTGTATAAATATTCAGAATAAAAGAAGCCTATGTGAACAAAAAATTAAATAAAGCAAAAAGAAAATAGTACAGGAAAGAATTGATAGAAAAATGCAATTTCTGAAGATTTACTGATCTGGTGAAAACCATGGCAAATTCCATGAACTGCCTTATTTTTACTGATGTATAGAAAGACCAAATTCCAGAATTTAACCAGATTTTCCAGTAAAAAATGAAAGCCAGTATCCTTGGATATGTTGCTGCATTTGCAGTGTTTTTCAATGCCTATTGTAAGTGCATGACATTGCATACAAATGTTTACTTATGTCATAATGTATGCCGATTTATTTTCGCTAAAATTTGTTTTTGCCTTGTATCATTCTCTGTAATGCATTTTTGTATGTAATTTCCTGGGTCATGTCTGAAAATAGTAATTTGTTTGCCTAGTGTAGCTACCTAGTCAACAAAAATAAATTAATGAATGAATAAACAAAAAATAAAAATAAATAAATAAAAAAGTAAATAATAACCAGTATATTTTAGTCTTAGAAGGACTAGAGAGAAAACAGCTGATTTTGTTCATCATTTTAGTCATCCTAAATATATATATTTTGTTGTTTAAAAATGAACATATATTTTACAGTAGACAATTAAATATGATGTTTAGACAAGGTTTCACTGAACCTCTTACCCAATTTAATTTTGTGTGATTGATTATCCTTAAAAAATGGGCCTGTGTGATTGTGATAGGGTGGGTGCCCCTCCCCCAGTAGGAAAACTGTAGTGATGGATAAAGCAGCTCAGCTTTAACAGAGTTTACCCCATGATGCCAAATTAGGGATATGCATAGCATGCAGTAGTCCCTGGAAGTAAAATAAAGTTGTAGTTACCTTTTCCTTCCTCCATGTAAGTTTGTTGTACTTTATATTTTGTTTATCTTTGAGCCTTGCTAACTGACCACTATCAGGGTAGTCTTCAATCTAGTTCATGTTCTGCAATTCTCCTCCCCCCCAAAGAATGTGGCATGCTGGTATATAGAGATCACCATAAGAAGCATTACATGAGGGCTTTGCTTTTAAATAAGAGTAAAAGAAACTGCCCAAGGGGTGTAATCTGCCAGCTAACAAATGAATAAAGCTCTCCTTGCTGTAGAAATTCTGAGCATGGCAGTTTGGCTGTTTAATGGGAGGATGCACCCCCCCCCCAGTGCAAGTGTAACAAAGTGCTGAGCAGTAAATCCAGGCAAATATACCTGTGCTAAATAGTTTGCTGTTTGCAGGCTGCTGCTGATTTTAGAAAACAGTTGAGACTATATTTCTGTGAAACAAAACATGATATAAGGAAGCATTTGATAGCTTTAGAAAAAGAGATGTGTATAAACTATAAAGGTACATGCAGGATAACAGTTAAAGATTGAGTTCATCTCTAGAAGAATCTATGCTTTTTAAAGGTAGTTTGTACCTGGAAGTTGGGAGTTCAGAAGCTCCTGGGTCTGTTTCTGCTGCTGCTATCTCAGCAGCTGCAGACATTTTAGAAAGATGTTCCCTTAGGGAAGAGATGGACATTAATTGCATTAGTATGTAGGGAAGGCTTGGGTCTGGTCCTGCCAGGAAGTGATTAGTTTAGAGGGATGAAATTTCTGAAAAGGATATTTGTTTGTATGTTCTTATGTTTATGCTTTTGTAAGGGGTTTAGTATTGTGTAACAATTGCCCCTATATATGTATCCTGTATATTTCTTTGAAAACAATGCAGTTGTGTGAATTATAAATCTGGTATTCCTTTAATTGTTTAATAGAACATGACTGATACATCATGTGACACCTGAGCTGTATATAAGGGATGCTCAGGTAACCTACAGTTTAGATTTACTTTGGGCTGAGGAGCAGAGGGGAACCTCAGGGAGAAGCAGTGTGGAGCCAGAGAAGCAGTCAAACGTGAGAGAGACATGCAGTGTTGAAGTACTGAGATCCTGGTTACCCAAAGGTGAAGGTGAGGCAAGCTTAAGGTGGAGCTCAGGTTGAAAGTCCTGTAAAGCCTAAAAGCAAGGAGGAATCACTGTGGCCTGGGGTTGTCCCTGGACCTCCAAAGGTCAGGTTTTGGCTACCTGGATGCTAGAAGCTGCTCACCTGGAATTTACCAAAGGGAGAGGACTCGGACTGGTGAGAAACTGCAGAGGCCTGAGTGGGCAGATACTCAGACTGCAGAGGAACTTTCAGAAACCTAGGGGGTATTGGCAGGGTGACCATACCATGTGATGGGTTCAGTTCCTGGTCTCTAGAGGGCATTGTAAGGTCCAACTGCAGTGTTCTAGTGAGAGGTCTCCTGGCTAAACTCCCAGCCCATACTCTTTATTGTTTTTCTTATAGTAACCTGACAAAAGTTTACATCTGAAAATGCCATCTGTACAAACCTGGCAATAAAACAGCACCTCAGGGTGTTTTACATGATATTTTATGATTCCTGTTGTCTTCCTGAATTGAACTCCATGACATTTGGTGTCAGAAGTGGGATGCCAGAACACACTGACAGGGGAAGTATGGCTGGTCACATACTAGATGTGCTGGTACTGAAGAAAGTGAGATGTGTAGGAAGTCCCTAGTGCTAAAAGTCTGAACAGTTTGCTGACTGAATAATTGATCCTGTGATAATTATGTATGAGCAAGTGAAGTCCTTGGTGGAATTGGCAGCAATGAACTCGCAGAGTGAACCAGAGGAGGCGCTGTCTGAGAGGGAGATGCTGATGAGTCTCTCAAAGATGGTGCAATGGCTGACTCAAAAGTGGCTAGAGGCTAAGGAATGATGTTCTGTGGTAGAGCAATGAATCCAGACACTGGAGCAGATGGAAGTTGTGACTGTTAACCAAGCACTGTTTGGGAACCATGAGGCTGATGGGGAAGGAACAGTGGCACCTAATTTTGCTAAGGAGAATGATGACAATGTCCAAGATGAACAGTTCTGTGGTGTATGCCCTGCAGATTTGTGTGCTGTTTTGGAAAAAGTGAAGTTGCCAGAGTTGGATGGTGATCAAAGAGTGCAGGTACAATTGCCTGAACTGACAGAGCTTGAAAGGTGAGAGGGAGAGCCGAGTCAGCTATGTGAACATTTTAAGGACTTGTGTGCTGACATCCGGAAAGGTCCTGGAAGTTCAACAGATTGCAGGTATGAAGAACCAGTGGTCCTTTTAAGACCAGAAGGGACTAAGTGTTTAATGTCTAAAACTTATATTGACTTTCAAATGTGGAGTACGCTCCAAATGAATGATGCCTGTGTACGTAGGTTATTTGCATTTGTAAACATGGTTAATGATGTGCCCATTAATGTTGAAAGGTTGGATAGTGCTAGACCCTTTTATTTTATAAAGAATGGGGTCCTGTATAGGCATCACAAGACATTTCGGGAGAAATGTACTGAAGATCAGTTGGTGGTGCCCAGGGTACTTCGACTGCAGGTTCTTCAGGCAGCACATTTTGAACCCAAGAAAGGACATTTGAGATGCCATGGGATGTTAAATCACATACTATCATATTTCTACTGGACAGGGGTAATTAAACAAGTTGTGAAGTTTTGTAAGACCTGTAAAACATATCAGAGTGTGGTGGCAACCAATTGGGTGGCAACCAGAATAGTTGCAAGGAATAAAAATGAATTTTCTGGTAGGAGATGTTAGGATGGGTGGAGTCCTATATCCATTCGACATTAAGACTGGGAGACATTCTTGGAGGTGAAAGTACCTCCTAGATATAGTTTCTCTCTCTAAGCATAAAAGGTAATGTGTGTTCTGAAGAAATGTTTAATCATATTATAATGCTGGGGGAAAAAATTGAGTACTTCTAGATTAAAAAAGCAAAGGAATGTGAGGGAATTAGACTCAAGAGTAGGAAGATGTGGTTAAAGGAATTACCATGTTGTAGAAGTTCTCTATTAATAGTACAGTCAGTTGGCTGAGTTGTCATACCTGAACATAAAGAAAGGTAATGATTCTATTAAAAGAGAAAGGGATGAAAATAAAATGGAAGTGAAAGAGGAGTCAGTGCCAGGTTAGTTAAATCAATAAAACTTCTGCAGTCAGGCATGGAAACCAGTCATTTGCAAGAACTGGTTCCCTTTTAAGCTGGGGGGTATATGTGATAGGGTGGGTGACCCTACCCTAGTTGGAAAACTGTAGTGATGGATAGAGCAGCTCAGCTTTAACAAAGTTTACCCCATGATGCCAAATTAGGGATATGTATAGCATGCAGTAGTCCCTGGAAGTAAAATAAAGTTGTAGTTACCTTTTCCTTCCTCTATGTAAGTTTGTTGTACTTTATATTTTGTTTATCTTTGAGCCTTGCTAGCTGACCACTATCAGGGTAGTCTTCAATCTAGTTCATGTTCTGCAATTCTCCTCCCCCCCCAAAGAATGTGGCATGCTGGTATATAGAGATCACCATAAGAAGCATTACATGAGGGCTTTGCTTTTAAATAAGAGTAAAAGAAACTGCCCAAGGGGTGTAATCTGCCAGCTAACAAATGAATAAAGCTCTCCTTGCTGTAGAAATTCTGAGCATGGCAGTTTGGATATTTAATGGGAGGATGTAACCCCCAACCCCCAGTACAAGCGTAACAAAGTGCTGAGCAGTAAATCCAGGCAAATATACCTGTGCTAAATAGTTTGCTGTTTGCAGGCTGCTGCTGATTTTAGAAAACAGCTGAGACTATATTTCTGTGAAACAAAACATGATATAAGGAAACATTTGATAGCTTTAGAAAAAGAGATGTGTATAAACTATAGAAGTACATGCAGGATAACAGTTAAAAGTTGATTTCATCTCTAGAAGAATCTATGCTTTTTAAAGGTAGTTTGTATCTGGAAGTTGGGAGTTCAGAAGCTCCTGGGTCTGTTTCTGCTGCTGCTATCTCAGCAGCTGCAGCCATTTTAGAAAGATGTTCCCTTAGGGAAGGGCTGGACCTTAATTGCATTAGTATATAGGGAGGCTTGGGTCTGGTCCTGCCAGGAAGTGATTAGTTTAGAGGAATGAAATCTCTGAAAAAGATATTTGTTTGTATGTTCTTATGTTTATGCTTATGTAAGGGGTTTAGTATTGTATAACAATTGTCCCTATATATGTATCCTGTATATTTCTTTGAAAATAATGCAGTTGTGTGACTTATAAATCTGGTATTAGTTTAATTGTTTAATAGAACATGACATAAATCATGTGACACCTGAGCTGTATACAAGGGATGCTCAGGTAACCTACAGTTTAGATTTACTTTGGGCTGAGGAGCAGAAGGGAACCTCAGGGAGAAGCAGTGTGGAGCCAGAGAAGCAGCCAAACATGAGAGAGACATGCAGTGTTGAAGTACTTAGATCCTGGTTACCCAAAGGTGAAGGTGAAGGTGAGGCAAGCTTAAGGTGGAGCTCAGGTTGAAAGTCCTGTAAAGCCTGAAAGCAAGGAGGAATCACTGTGGCCTGGGATTTGACCTGGAACTCCAAAGTCAGGTTTTGGCTACCTGGATGCTAGAAGCTGCTCACCTGGAATTTACCAAAGGGAGAGGACTCGGACTGGTGAGAAACTGCAGAGGCCTGAGTGGGCAGATACTCAGACTGCAGAGGAACTTGCAGAAACCCAGGGGGTATTGGCAGGATGACCATACCATGTGATGGGTTCAGTTCCTGGTCTCTAGAGGGCATTGTAAGGTCCAACTGCAGTGTTATAGTGAGAGGTCTCCTGGCTAAACTCACAGCCCATACTCTTTATTGTTTTTCTTATAGTAACCTGACAAAAGTTTACTTCTGAAAATGCCATCTGTACAAACCTGGCAATAAAACAGCACCTCAGGGTGTTTTACATGATATTTTATGATTCCTGCTGTCTTCCTGAATTGAACCCCATGACAGTGATACATGATTTATGTACACAAGTGTTGTTAGACCTTGGGTAACGTCATGAGTGGCTCAAGCCATGAGTCAGGTGCACAAGGACAAATAGCATGTGTGTACATAAATCATATATCGTGCAAGGTTTCCCTTGATTATTTCATTATGCAACAGGGAAGGAATTTGTGTATAAGGTTAGTTTTATGTGAATATTTATTAAAAACAGAAATTTAAGAAAATAAATTTTGTGTGTGTGTGTGTGTGTGTGTTATTTGCCATGTTTCTGTGCCTTGTGGCATGTGGTTGCTATTTACTGTACTTTGGATGCACCACCAAAACTTCATGCTCGCTTTGCAACATTGCAGCCCATTGGATGTTGGCAAGGCTAAAAGTTATTTTGTGAAAAAATGGCAGTGGTCCTTAGCAAGTGACAGTTTTCTGAGTGAACTGCATTTCTAAGTGGAGCTGTATTGCTGATTTAACCCCTAGGTGACACTATCCCATGGGATACTACCCCTGCCTGTGTGACTAGGCACAGGGTGAGGGGCCTGAGTTTGGTGAATGGGTGCCTCCACCCAGAGGGTTGGTTTAAGGGTAGCATAGCTGCTCTGGGTACAGCCCTCTGGGACACTGATACCCCACTTTGCCCCTCTAGTGGCCTACACTGGTCCTCAAAATGACAATCACAATTAACATCAGAATAGAATGCTGAACCCTCTCTTGACACACTTACCACAAGGGCTAGGTCGGCTGCACTGGCCCTGGAGACCCTCTGTAAAATAAGTCTTGCAATGGAGAAAATGAATAGCAACACAGTTTCCCCTCCACCAAGGTACACAATAGCCAGTTTAAATGCAGAAAGACTTAGATCTGATTTATTCAGGGGACGTGAACAAGGATGGGGCAGCAATCTGGTGTTTGATTTCAGTTTTGATTTAATCAGGTTAAATATGCATACCCTAAGAGTCCCTCTAGCACAGTCACACACACTCTGGGTACCCAGTTGTTATGTAGGCTAGCCTGAAGCATTGCCTGGGGGTAGGCCGATCTTGCAGCTATTGTTGGGGCCCTTTGGAAAGAAAAACACAACATGCACTTTTACCCACAAGTTGTATTCCAGAGCTGGATGACTCAGTTTGTAATGATCAACCAAAACAATTAAATCAGGTGACACACTTTGATTTGAGCTTTGTTGCAGGGAGCTACCCTGATGTTTACTCATGCTACCCAGACCAGAATGCAGGATTGATGTGATGAAGACCTTAGGCTGGTTTGCTGGTTTGCCAGGGGAAGCAGTGCCCACACGACACACCGTGGTGGTCGAATCCTGTTTGATGGTGCTGAACAGGGAGCTGAATCCATGAGCAGGTCTTTTGTTGGATGAATCTCTGCAGCATGAGCAGCAAGCTAGGCCAAGATGATGAGGCTGAGACCAGGTGAACAATTTGGATGGCAGACCGTTTAGGTACTGGATGCAGCTTTCAGCTAGAGCAACACATTCAGGAGTGTGGGGAACCAGATCGCAACTCACACTACACATTCAGCACAATTATAGTAAGAAATGCCAGATACCACAGTTCAGATGACAGTCTGGTTGCAATTAAACAGTGTCTTTATGCAAACCATTCGCTCTGTGGTTCTTTCAAAGTCCTGACAGGCTGATCACTCCAGGAGCAAGTCTTCAGTCCATGCCAGGTGAAATTCATTCTTTCCCAATTCAGAATTCTGGTCACAGGAATAGCAATTTTGGATAAAGTGTGAATATTAGATTGCAGACTTCCTCACATGAGAAGATAGTAGCAGGCAGGTCAGACACAGCCTTCCCACCAATTCCTGGCACTACCATGCAGGAGTAGCTGCTCAAATTACTCAAGCTGTTCACTCTCTCAACTCCAACTCCACACTGACCCACTGCTGCAGACAGCTCTGGGATTTCCCAGTGATCCAAAAGGTCTGGCTAGTTGATCTATCTGTCTGTCACAGCAAGGGCTCCCCCTCCAGGTCCATTTAGGCACCATACAGTAAAAACTACAATTCCTACAGAAATTCACTCCCACAAGACCCCTGGGGACAGTCTCCATTTTAAGGTCCCACAAGGTACCGATTGGTTCAGGCTGGCAGTCCAGAACCAAAATGGTGGTGCTTAACAGAAAAGTCCATGCTGCAAGGGAAGGTAGGTTAGACAAACTACAATATCATTATTATTAAAGCAAATAATCAGCAAACAATCACAGATCCTAGTAGGGCTTCCTCTGCACAATTAGCGATGGCATAATGAAGTGGCTGAATCGCAGCCCAGGCAGGACTCGAGCCTGAAACCACTCAGCCCCCACCCAGATTAATTATAACCTATGAAAATGACACCTTTTAAAGAGACCAGGCATGGAGGCCAAGAGGGCACTCGCATGCAAGCATTTTTAGACTGTTTAGATACAGAACATCAGCCTAGCAGTGGGCATTAGGAAAGCCCAGGAAGACATTTTAGGAACCCCCATTTGTAGGGAGGTTACACCAAGCTGTTCTTTTTTTATTTGCAAGTGATCTTTTTTTTAATGAGTGGCTTCTATGCTGCAGTTCAAACTGTTTAAAAAACAGTTGGACAATCCAGCATAGGGAAAAAGAGCAAGCATGTGCCAGCAGTCTGCAGCTCTGTAACAAAGAAAACTATGTGGCTAATTGGTGATTTAGTTAGGAAAAGAAAAAAGCAGGTATTATTTATTTTTTTGCATTTAAGCGGAGTCAGACAGTAGGCATACTTGAAGAGGTAGACTTAGGAGTGTGCAAATAAACAAAGGAAAAGGTGCACTCGGGAAAGCCACGCAATGCTGAGAAGGCTGCCAGTCCAAATAATAACACAGAAATGGAAACTCAACACTCATGGAAATAGGTGCCTGACTTTCAATTGCTGTTGTAAAAGGTTTATTTGTGGCAAGATGTGCTCAGAACACATCCTACATCCCCAGTACTTCAACCCAACACAAGGTCTTCTTCAAGGGCAGGTCTAAGGGATAAACACCTCATTAAAATGGCACACCATAATGTGAAAAAATATGTGAATCTTAGTAAAAATTAAACATACAAAATTCTCAACTACATTTCAACAAACTTTTAAACATTTATACAGTCCTAAGCAAAACATAGGTTTTCCTTTGGTTTACTTTCCTTAAAAGTAATCTCTATCATTACACAACTTTGCTTATATTACATCCTGTATTTGCCAAGTGTCTGTATTTTCATTGTATTAACCAAAGGAAAGGAAAAGGGGGTTGAGATGAGGCAGATACTGACACTTAGGATTCAAAAGGAAATAAAGAGATGATAATACAAATCAGTCTGAGAAAATGAGTGTGGAAATAAGCATGGCATCTGATGGGTTGTAAAGTATGAAAAGAACATTTTAAGGAAGAAAGAAGAAAAAGGAGGGAAAAATGTATCCCATTATATTCTGTGTTAGGTTGTTATATATTAAGTTCAGGGATATAGATGTAAATTTATCAATAAAAAATTACCCTACTCCATCCAAAAATTGTTGAAGTGTATCTGTGCTTGGTGGGCTTGCAAAATATGCAGCACTCACTTCCCATTTATTCAGACAGAGGGGTCCAAGGCTGTTCTCTAGCTGTCAAAAAGTGGTAACTGTAACAGAAAAATAATAGAGAGAAGTTAGGTCAAAAATGTATAAGTTTGGTGAAAAATCCATCTCTTCATTCAGCCCTATTGGTACATTTGTTCTCAACATCAAACTTCACTTTGTTTCTTTCTGGGATAGGGTTCTAACCCTATTTCCCTCTCTTGGATTCCTTTTCATCTGTTTTAACACTGTGAATTTCAGACTGTTAGGTTTTCCATTGTGGGCAAGTCAAAGTATGCTCCAGTTGCATTGTACATAATCCCATTAATAATGACCCTTACATATCCTTGTATATGCTGTTTTACAGGCCTATTGTAGTTGTCCTTCCTACATAATAGTAGGTACAGGGACACCAGCAGATGTACACAACAAATGGTGTAGTGCAAGTAAGCAAATCATTAATTTCAAATGTTTTACCATCTATGGTAAATGTTCTCCCAGTTTTTGCATATTGGCACACATTACACAACCACATTTGAATAGGCCCTTTGGTTTACTGGCAAACCATCTACTCCCAGATTGTGTATTTCTTGATGAGATAAAATGACTGTTGGTGATTTTGTCCCCAGTACTTCTCCCTTGAGAACATGTAACCCTCAGTTTCTGAGCTATCTGATCTTTTAGTATTGGGTCCATCAGTAAAATAGGCCAGAACTTGTGCACAAGACCCCCTAATTGTCTAGCCATAGGGTTGAATTCAGTTACAAAAGTGACTACGTTATTACTCTCTATTTCCTTGCCACAGCCATTACCATTACCCTCACTGTTTTAGTTTTTTGAGATCAAAAGGTCCCATCTGTCTAATTTCTTGACTTTTTCAAAGGCCTCATCCAATATCTTCTCAAAATAACCTCACAACTGCAACCTATGTCTGAGTGAAGCAGCTTGTTCAAGGAACACATCTTCCTCTGGGCAATTTTCTTTAACCTGATAAGTTCCCTATATGGTATTTAGGACACCAGTTTTCTTGGGTGTGCACTATTGGCTTTCAAAATATTGTTGGCTGCAGTTTTCTTCCTATATCCTGTAGTTTTGATATTTTCACCTGGTATGCCTAAGATTAAGATCCAGAAACTTAATACTCTTTTGGTCTGTTTCAAAGGTAAATTGAAGGCCCAAATCATTGCTGTTTAAGTACCTCATAAAATCTGGTATCATATTAATATTACCTGCCCAGATGACACTGTCATCAATAAATCTAACCCAAGTGTTGATATGATCCAGATAAATGTTGGCCGTACCATTATAGATGAACCTTTACTCAACGTGCCTCATGAACAAGTTGGCATATGGTGGGGCAAAAGCTGCCCCCATCTCTGTCCCATATGTTTGTAGAAAAAAATGTTTATTAAATGTAAAATAGTTGTGTGCTAATGCAAACTCAATAGTACTACTAATGAACCATGTTGAACTGTTACTCTAATTTCGCATAAATGTATTAATTGCATGAAGGCATAATTCATGTTTGACAGACATATATAAACTACAACCTACTGCACTAGCCCACAATGGAAAACCTGACAGTTTGAAATTCACAGTGTTAGAACACATGAAAAGGAATCCAAGAGGGGGAAATAGGTTTAGAGCCCTATTCCAAAAAGAAACAAAATGGATTTTGATGTTGAGAACTGATGTACCAATAGGTCTGAATGTGAAGAGATTGATTTTTTGTGGTACCAGGTCAATATAGTGCTGCCGAAACAGCTCATGAATAACCACGCTGCAAGAAGCACAAACATTTCCACAGTTACAGGGGTTTCTCAGCAGGTGGTAATAACTGCTATCCCTGCCATTGTAGGTTCATATGGGGGAATGTCAAGGAGGCTGACACTGTGGTGCCTGGTTGAGCCACTCTTGTGGTGGAGTGGCTAGAGGACCATCATATGGCAGTGTCAGAGACCTGGGGTCACAGTACAGACCCCCCTCAGGTCCTATTGTGTTGCAGGATTTTTTTTTTAAGAAAAGGATTTTCCCAGCTCCAAACCTTCACCACATCCCCTAAGTCCACACCCCCTCTGAGGTAGTTGTTTTTAGTCAGAAGGATGTGAGGGTTAAAGTCCCCTACATTGGGGGTGCATGGAGTGAAGCCCACTCAAAAACAAAGATAGTGCTATTATTTCCTATTATGTGCACTGTTTCTCTTTTGTGATCAATGTTTTGTTATGATCTTATTTTAGTGCACACCATTTTGTCTGTGGCATTGTTGGTTTGCGCAAGTTTGGCCGGGACATTATGACCCTGTGCTATTTTTTGCCATATCTATAAATTTGTAACCTAATGTCTCTCTATTATTTTTCTTTTACAGTTGCCACTATTTTCACAAGTTGGAGAATAGCCTTGGACCCCTCTATCTGAATAAATGTGAAGTGAGTGATGCATATTTTGCAAGCCCACCAAGCATAGATCCACGTCAATAATTTTTGGACTAGGGTAGGGTAATTCTTTATTGAAAAATGTACATCTACTTCCCTGTACGTACTATATAACAACCTAACTTCCAATGTAATGGGTATAAATGTTTCCTCTTTTTTCCCCTTTCTTCCTTAAAATGTTCTTTTCCCCATTTAGCCAACCCACCATCCACCCCAGATGCCACCCTTATTCCTGCACTCATTTTCTTAGACTGATTTGTATTATCATCTTTCTTCCTTTTGAATCATAAGTGGTGCCCTCTTCCTCTTCCTCTTCCCCCCTTTTATTTTCCTTTGGATAATACAATGAAAGTAATGGTACTTGGCAAAGGTTCACTCATATTGCAGCAACAAGAAAAAACAGGACCTTCACTGGGGCACCAGCACAATGTCGATGGTGAACATTGCACCAGGCAATTGTGCAACAAGCCCCCCATCATGCCCAATGCCTCAGAACATGTTCTGTTTGTTTCCTGGGAGCTGTGCTTACTGTATCCCTACTACAGGGCGCTTGTCCCCCCGCACACTCCTGTACTTCAATATAATCACCTTCAGGTCGATGGTGTATAGGCCAAGGGGTGCAACACCAAGATGACACCATTCCTGCTGAGCATGACAAAATCCAGTTTACCAGGATGACAGACAAACTGATTGTGGTGCCCTAATTGCATTGCCCACATGATGGTATACCCTTGGCAAATACAGGATGGTCTACAGTCCAAGCCATTTAATCAAGATGTGGTTATGTGGGACAGCCACTTAAGTGGGACATCTCCGCTAGAACCAGTTTGTTCCTTTGTTAACATATAAGGCTCTAGCGTGTCTAAATGAAACTCCCATTATGCTGACCTCTGCTTTAACGAGACACCTGACAGCTGATTCTCAGCTGATTACAGCCAATCACTTTGACATCACACTGACATTTTCAGCATACAGTAATAATGTAATTGGCTGTAATCAGCTGTGAACAGTTAAAAACAGTTAAACAAGTGCTGTGTGTGTTGCTTTACCTTGCATCCACTAATCTGCCATCATGTCTCTGTTGAGAAATGACCTGACACTAACAGAGCATGTTCGGGTGATTGAATCCCTGAATAACCCCACCAGGTTGCTTTATTCTGTTGCTGCTGAATTTAAAATCTCCAAAAGCCAAGCCAGGAGAATAAGTAAGACCCTTGAAGCCATGCTTAGAGTGTGGTGATCTAACTCAAACCCCAGCTGCAAGAAAAAGAGAGAGGTCAAAGAGAGTGATGCTGAGGATGCCCTCATGCTGTGTTTCTCACAGCCTCTTGGGTAGGGGGCTTGTATCTCTGTCCCAATTCTGAAAGCAAAGGTAGTTGATTTGGCTACTCAGATAGACCATATTTTTTTTTTGAAATTGACAAAACTTTATTGAAGTTTAAAAGGAAAAATTCAACACAGAAAGAAACACACCAAATGAACACATCTACTAATGGTTACTAAAAAACAACAAAATATGTATAACTATGTACAGCATCCCTATGAGTGCAAACCACCGACCCAACCAACTATAAAATGTCCAAGCGTAAAAAGAGCAAAACATATCTCAAGATAGCAAACAAAGATTCCAGGTACCCCAAATTGATAAAATGCAACATTATACAAAAAACATGTAAAATATAGTTGAAAGAGAGATTAGTTAAAAGGGGGCTTAATGAAGAGACACAATTAACTTTGGAAGGCCAAGGAGAGTGTAACAACCGTGTGTAATTTTTCCCATTTCCTCTCATATGTTAGCATATTGTTACGGATGCTAGCAATCATTTTTTTCAGTTCGAAGGTTGTACTCCACATAAGAAAGAGCTGCTTGGTCCTTGCAGTGATGGAGAACTAGTCTTTTAACAGACATAGAGATAAGTGCCATCTGGTATCTTTGTTCCTTAGATAAGACAGTACTAAAATGCACAACAGTCATTGATAAAATAATCAGCTAAACCTAAAAGTGGATCTAACCTATCTTTAATCATATGCCAAAGAGGCTTAACAGACTCACACTCCCCAAAAATATGCAATAAAGTGCCTTCATTCTTATTGCATCGGTTACATGAAGAAGGTTTCTTACCCATTTTAAAAACTTTAAGTGGGGTACAATATAAATTATGAAACATAAAAAATTGAGTTAGATGTAGTTTGTCTTGAGTAATGTACTGAAAAAGGTGTTGTCATATTTTGAGCCAATTAAAATAATTATCTGGGATAGCAGCTTGCCAAAAGCAACAAGACCCATTGTGGTCTTTAATAACTTCAGATAACAGAATTTGATATAATTTAGATACAGAATCTGAAAGAAGTAACAAACAATGCACCAAGGATGACAAATAACTGCACTTTGCAGTCCATGGTGGGAAATCCATATAAGAAACAACAGCATGAGCTAATTGCAGACACTTAAAGGCAGAAACATTAGGTAAATTGTAGAGCTCCAGAGCTTGAGCAAATATTTTGAGATGACCTTCCTTTTGAAGTGTGGACACAGGAAGCTGATCCAATGTAGGGCACCAATTTGGGTGAATAGGTTTACCTGCAATTTTGATGTTAATTTTGCCAAAAAGCTGCTGGTCAGGACCTTTACAGAAGTCCAAATTTAGAGCCCTGGATATATGGTGATGGACCAACATAGAGATCCCATCACAGAATAATGCAATGTATGAGGAAAGGAGGAGTATTTTGCATATATAATTGATTGGCGGGGGGGGGGGGCAAGCCCTGTGAATGAATGAATAAGATTCCACTCAGTTTTAAGCACATAATGGAGTATAATGAAGACAATTGTAGACTGTTACTGAGGAAGACCACTGGTAATATTTACTCATATGTGAGGCCCAATAGTATAAATGAAAATCCAGTAGCTGCAACCCCCCCCCAGAACTTTAGGGGTATGTAAGTTTATTATATGTCTTCCAAGGTTTGTTTTTTTTTCCAAAATAAAGATGAAATCACAGAATGAATTGTCTTGAACCAAGATATTAGGAGGAATATCTGCATCATGTGGAGGGGATAAAAAAGATGAGGGAGAACATTCATCTTCACCACGTTAATCCTACCCCACAAATTAAAGGGCAATGCAGTCCAGTGATCGAGATCTGTTTTAATGGCATCAAATAGGGCATCCAAATTTAACTTCCTAAATTCAGACATATCAGCTAAGTGCATCCCCAGATATTTAAGAGTGTTTGGGGTCCAAATGAGCCCAAAGTGAGAAATGTCAGCTTGTGTATAAGTGAAAAAGGATGAACTCCACTCCAACAATCAGTGAGACTGCACTCTTTGGAAGTTTTGATACTGAAACTTTACCAGTATGTTCTGTGGGCACAGCTTTTAACAGCCCTTGTTTGCATAATTTTCTAGAGGTGTGTTTGAAAGCACTTTATGAAAGATGTTAAAGATGGAGACATTCATTGAGGTTAACAAGAAATAGAAAGCATTGAGAAATTAAAGATTTAAAGAGGAGATTGTTTATATGACTAATAAAGTAAGCACATTGTCCATGAGAGAATATTGAAGATATTTGAAAGACTACAACACTGTTGGGCCTGACGCAGTGGTGATGGCCATGAATCTGTTGCCCTATTTTACCAGTGTGAATTAAAATTAAAGAATTTTTGCTGCAAACAAGATTGCAGGAGTGGAGTTCATCCTTTTTCACTTGCTCATCTGTTTGGATTGGCTTCTTTGGATAACCCAACATTAAAATAAATACTAAGGACTTTGGGCAACCTGAATCACCCACTACAGGACATATGTCAGCTTGTGTAACATATAAGTTAAGTGGCACAACGGCAGATTTATTTATGTTAAGCTTATAGTTAGACAATTTACTACATTGTGCAACTGTGTCAAGAATAATGGGGATTGTAATAACTGGGTCTAAAACATGAAGCAAAATATCATCCACACAAGTGGACAATTGATAACTGGAAGAACCAATAGTAATGCCCAGGATAAGCGGATTATTTTTGAGTTTCCACATAAGAGGTTCCAAATATAAATTCAGTAACAATGGTGACAGTGGACAGTCTCAATGAATCCAGCAACATAGGGTAAATAAAGGGGAGAAAATGCTGTTGAGTAAATTTTGACCTTGGGGCACTAATTATTAATTTAGGAGGAAAATCTAATTTATTCAACACCGCAAATAAAAATGGCCATTTGACCCTATCAAAGGCCTTTTTGACATCTAGGGAGATCAGAGCTGTTGGTCTCCCCAGATCAAAAGCCACCAAAAATATGTGGGCTACTTTACATAGTTGATTTGCCGCAGACCTGGAGGGCATGAACACTACCCGATACGGGGCAATCAGCATTTGCCAGACGTCATTGATCCGGGCAGCCAAGATCTTATATAGGATCTTTAGGTCCTAGTTAATTAAGGATATTGGCCGATAATTAGTAATACGTTCCAAGTCCCTGCCGGGCTTAGCCAGCAGAACAATCAGAGCTCCTGCTAGAGAAGGATCCAAAAAGTTGTTATCCAAGATACTGGTAAAAAACTTGCAGCAAAGCTGTGGACAGGTCGTGGGTAAAAGCTCTATAAAATTGGTGGTAAAGCCATCCAGTCCCAGGACTTTGTCAAGGGATAATACAGTTATAGTGGACTGGACTTCTGATAGTGAAATTGGATGAATTAGGTGGTCTTTTTGATTGACGGAGCGGGTCGGCAGCGGGAGTGGCTCCAGATATGCATGATACAATTCCACAGATACTGTTTCAGAGATCGAGCCATATAAAGATCTATAATAATCAATACATTCTGAGACTATATCCCTAAAATGGGTCTTAAGAGAGTTATCAGATGAGGAACAGAAGGATGGGATGATTCTGGATCTCCTTCTTGTGCAATCTTAAATAATCAACTTTCCTGCTTTGTCCCCTTAATCTATGAATGTAGGATAGTCATAAATATAGCATATTCTGCCTTCTTTCTCAACAGGTCAGCATACTGATCTCAAGCTCTTTCTTAATCTGATCGAAGGGACAGAGGGGAAGATGGGTTCAAAGATTTCTCAAGGGACCTAGTTTGGTTAAGGAGGTTGGAATGTTTCTCTTGTTGTTATTTTTTCCATTTAGAAGTGAGTGAGATAAATTCCACACAAAGAAAAAACTTACAGGCTGCCCACACAGTATCTGTATGAGACAATGTGCTCCAATTTTCTTCTAGGAAAAGAGTAAGGTGCTGTTTAATGCAATCAGCAATGAATGGGTTGTTCAAAAATCAGTTAATGAGCTTCCAAGTGGTATCTTTCTCTTCTGCTAAGTATACAGAATAGACCAGCCATACTAAAGAATGGTCAGCTAGGACTCTCGGAGCTATACTGGAGGCATGAAGGCCTGTCAGTGTAGTGCAATGGACTAGGAAAAAGTAAATCCTAGAATATGATTTATGAATGGGTGAGAAGAAAGTAAATTGTTTGAGTCCAGGATTAAGGACCCTCCATGGGTCACATAGGCCAAGACAGTCCACCAAATCTAAAAGGGATCTTTGTTCAGGAGACAGATCCACTGAGGGTTTACAAGATCTGTCCTGATCACATGATAAGGTAATGTTCCAGTTCCCCCAAAAAAACAATTGGTAGATGGGCAAAAGGGGCTAGGACAGGAGTCAAATACATAAAAAAAAGGGAGAGTCAATGTTTGGGCCATAGATGTACCCCAAAAGTACAACTGTCTGGCCTAGGCTACCCTGTAGCAATATGTATCTACCTTCAGGATCCAAAATACTAGTATTGAGACTAAATAAGACAGCCCTAGCAAAAAACATTACTACCCTGCATTGCCTAGTGCTGTCCCCCACTCCGTACACTTGCCCAATATAGTCTCTTCTAAACAGTTGACATTCAGAGGACAGTAAGTGTATTTCTTGAAGAAATGCTACTTGAATACCAAAGTGTACCCAATGCTTAATTACGTGATAGCACTTGTTCTTATCCATTGCCCCTTGACATTACAAGTAGTGAATTTCAAATTACATGACATGTCTAGGACATAGAATAATTCTCAAAGGTTATGTACCCTTAAAAATCAAATTAAGTCTGGAAAGATGAAGATCGGAAGTAGAATGATCTGCACTCACCCAACCCCCCTCCCAAAACAACATTACTCCAATTAATAATAAACCCCCCACACAAACAATCAAAAAAGATATAATGGACCACCTGCTCTAGTGCCCAGTGCATTCCCTGGTCCCCAGACTGCACTCCTGCAGTCAGGTCTATGGTGAAGTAATAGAGGGGCTCTCTGATCACCCTCGGTATTATAATTATGAACATATGAACATACGAAGAAGCCAGCAGAAGAAGACCATTTTGTCTATCAAGTCTGCTCATATTGCAGGGTCCACACCTTGAGCCAGTGTCCCTGCCCTTCCTCCCCACTCCTCCTATCCTCCCTACCCATGATCCTTACCTCCACCTGTGCCTATCCCAGCCTCTCTTAAAGCTGTCCATTGTCTTCAATGGGATGACCTCTTCCAGCAGCACATTCCAAGTGCCCACCACCCTCTCTGTGAAGAAGTACTTCCTGATCTCCCTCTTAAACCTCCCACCCTCCAGCTTAAGACTGTGCACCATCATATTATGGTTACCACTCAGCTTAAAGAGACTGTCCTTATCAACCTTATTTATCCCTTTGAAGTACTTGAAGGTCCCAATCATGTCCCATCTCTCTCTCTGCTGTCTTCCAGGGAGTACATGTTCAGTGCCCTCAAACTCCATATTCCTCTATAGTAAAATTAAGCTACACATTAAACCAATTCAAAAAGGATATTAATATGGCACAGCAGTGATCATCTGTTAGAGCTGGGGTAAGAAAAAAACTTCTTTAAAAAAAAACTACCAGAAAAACTCAAAACTGTCAGACCTGGCAAATGTGCCGCCAAATAATGTAGAGAATAAAAAACAGCATGCTGATGTTTATTTTCAATAAAAATTAAAATAGAACTCCAGAGATGACATAATAAATGCCCCCATTCCCACGTAGATAAATGGAAGCTACTAACATGCAAATGTGGATAGAAACTTAAATTAGTCCCCTAGCGTGCCGCAACACAGTTACAAAAAGTGAGTATCACTATTGAGCCATGAAGTCCTAACACAAGTAAAGTAACAGACAGAATAATAGATAGATAAGTGTGTATTACAAGGCAGTAATACCACCGAGAGGTATGGGGACATGGAACCTCGAGAGTGAAGCTCAAGAGGTCTTAAAGTCCCCCAAACCTCTAGACTTTATTTAAGACAGCTTAGTGCGAAACGTATCAGGTGACGTCACGAGGGAGTGGCCCTCAGCTCTTACTGCAGAAGCTTTTCAGCCAGCCATTTCCTTCATGGCTTGATGTTTTTATTCTTATGGACTAATACTGTGGAATACCTATGGACTATTGTGGACTTTGCACACTGCACCTTGAAATGAAATGACTGTGAATGTTTTTCTGTGCACATTAATAAAAAAGTCTGTTTGCACCATTGAAGTATCCAGTTTGGTTGTTTAGCCAAGTGGAGGCAGCACACAGTGTTTCCTTTAAGCTGGTGCTGGTCCTTCTTGCAATTGTCTGTTGTTAACTTGTTCCTCCTGTAGTGCTCAGCACAAAGTCTTATAGAAATCATGTTCAAAGTATATTTCCAAACCGATACAGTCCTGAATGAAAACAAGTACATAAAGAAACAATATCATAACACAGGCCGTCAGATGTCAAAAGGAAAAGGTAGTAAAAAGCACCAAAAGCCTCCAAGATAAGCAGTAGCCATGGCCATATTAGTAAGCCACTCCAGAGGTTTCTATCTAAAGGTGCTGCTCATAACCTTGGTCTACTGCATGAAAAGAAACATTATACAATGGCAAAAAAGAATCATGGACAGTGATTGGTCAGTCTGGAACTGGACCCGTGATGTTATCCCAGCATAACATCACGGATCTAGTCCCAGCACACTAGCTGACCACATCAACTATTAATAAAATGAGTCACTTCACGCAGTCCACTTCATCAGCCCAGCCTCTCATACCGATTGCTCGTTTCCCCGGTTCCCGCTCGGCAAAAGTGTTCAGTCCGGCTCATTTACACATTAAAACTACCCAAAACAACCAAAAAGAAACCAACATGCCTTACACATTCCCCTCAAAATAACAAAATATTCCTTTTCACATTTCTATTTTATGAGCCATCATCGAGTGACCCCAGTGATTAAGCAAGCAAGTATGTGACTCATCAACAGTCATGCGCCTCTGTCTTTAAAACGTTCGCTTTCGCCTAGCATCACTCTGTTGATTTTCCCCAACAAATGGCAGCATGTAAAATAAATTAAAAATTCTCCTGCAACCTCCTACCTTCTCTCATCTTTCTTCAGAAATCTTCACAGCACAGTGGCGGGCAGATAAAGGCACTGGGGCGGGGAGGGGTTATGCAGACCGATTCCCAACCAGCAGCATTTAAAGCCAATCAAGAAAACACAGACAGGAAAACAAAATCAAAAGTTTGTGAAAACAGAACTAAAACTGCCACACAATAGGGCACTGACTAAAACTGTCACCACTGACAAATGTGCTACGAGGAGAACAGACTCACAGCCACATAAAAAAACACAACAGCTCCACCTACTGGCGGAATCAGCACTATTTTTTCATAATGTAACACTGCTCATTCATAAAAATGACAACAATATATTTTAAAAGTAATTTCTCTTCTTTTTCTTTTTTTTGCATTAGAAAGAACCATTGTATAATAGGAATAATGCACTCCAGGGTGTGTGTCGTGCTGGGATAACATCACCTCTGGGGTGATTAGTCGCACTCGGCCTGTGGCCTCGTGCCTAATCACCCCAGGCATAATGTTATCCCAGCACGACACACACCCTGTCATGCATTATTCCTTTAATAGAGGATGGAACACAAAACAACAGATATAATGAGAGCCATAAAATAGTTAACAGCCTGCATCTGCATCAGAGCACTTTCATGTCCCCGACGATCAGAAGGGTCCCCCTGCAACAAAAAAGAAACAGAAACATGAATGATGCATCAAAATTGAGATAATCTGCAGGGTTTTGTTATAATGTCCCTCCTCTAATGCCCTGTCCACAAGCCTGCATAAATCTTGTTTAGAGTATCATTCCAAACTGATCCAGCCCTGAATGAGAGCAGGTACACAGGAAGCAATCTCATAATGCAGGGCAATCAAACTTCAAAGGGAAAAGGCAGTAAGGTGCACTGAAGATCTTTAAAATAATCAGTAACAATAGCCATATTGGTAAGCCACTCCAGAAGATTATCCCTTAAGGTATTGAACAAAAAACTTAGCACACCACTGACCGCTACTCAAGAGAAAGATTTGGGAAGTATTTTAGTAACTCTTTTTGCATGTCTCCTGATGACTGAAATTGCTTCTCTCCAGTAGGGGTGGTAACCAGGAAAGTGGCTGGATAGTGAAATTTAAAATGGATTCCTGCAGCATCCAACCTTTTTTAATGTCCCTGTAGGCTTGTTGCTTAGCTCTAACTCCAGGTGTGAGGTCGCTAAATATGGCAATCCAGGCACCTTCCCACCAGATTTGTCTCTGCTGTCAGATATTAGTGAGTACACAAATCTTATTCCTAAAGTTGAGGAGTCTAAAAATAATGATTCAAGGCTTGTCCCCAGGGGCTGGAACCGGCTTCAGTGATCTATGTGCTTTCTCTATTATGTAAGTGGATCCAAAAGGAGATGGGCCAACCAATTATTTCAGCAATTTCTGAACAAAAGAAATATAATCAGAGCCTTCAGCTCATTCCGGCAAACCAGAGATAACGAGGTTATGATGCTAGCATTGTGCTTCCTGATCATCCAGTTTTTCTTCTAGTCATTTAACCTTCCTACATAGATCCATCAGCTCAAGTTCAGTGTGTGTGGCCTGATCCTCTAGGGAAGATATTCTGGCCACCGAGTCAGTAAGTCTCTGCCTTAACAATTGTACAGTAGACTTCACTAATTTAAATTCAGATACGAGTTCAAATAGTACTGCTTTTGTAGTAGCAAGATCATGAGAGAGGCTTTCTAGTGTGGGTGCATCTGCTTCAGGGGTCAGAGATTGAGATGGGGAGACATCCTCCTTAGAAGGCTTTGCTGGTGGGGGAAGTTGTGGAAGAACCTCCGATGAAGTATCAATCTCCATTGCTTGCTCATTGGTCACCATAACGATGCCAAAATCATTCATGTCATAAACAGAGCATTAAAGAAAGCTGATAAAGCAATTTGAGTTCACTAATACTGTTTAAAATAGGCAAAAAGACACTTTTAGCATGAAAATGACTGGGAGCCATATAGAGGGTGTCCGCTCTTCAGCCAGCCATCACGTGACTCCTTGGCCATGCATGTTTTGATTCAACCAATACTTGGCTGTCCAGGAAGAAGCAGTGGCACCAAATCATGTTTGAAAAAAGAGTATGGTGAACAGCTGGATGCCAGTGCCAGTGATCCTCAAATCTGGACTACTAAAGTGCTGCTTGGTTTTCTGACTGGTTACCAGCCAGCTGATGTTTGGAATGCCAACAAGACCGGTTCGTTTTGGCTTTTATCATGGGTATCCTGATCATGGGTTGCTTTAAAGCAGAAAGACATCATCTGAGGGGAGAAAGCCAAAAACAGAATCTCTGTCTTGTGCTGTTCCAACCAAACTGGAACTGAAAAGCATAAGCTAGTTGTCACTGGCAAAAGCAAATATCCTCAGTGTTTGCCAAAGGACCTAAAACTTTTGCCAGTGACATACACTAGTTCCAGCAATGCATGGATGACAGGTGCAATTTTCCAGGAGTGGCTGTTGGCATGGGATGCTGAGCTATGTAAATGCTGGCAAATTTTTTTTTTTTATTTTCTGGCAACTGTTTAGCCCATCCACATGTTCTTGCTAGATGTCTCAAATCTTTCAAGCTTCTTTTCTTCCAACCGAACACCACAAGCATCCTACAGCCAATGGATATGGGCATCAATAAAAATCTGAAAGAACACTACCAGTCCTACACTGCTGGAAAAATCCTCCAGACAATAGATAAGGGAGAGACTGCTCATGCAGCTGAAATCGCCCACAAGGTGAATCTCTTGGATTTAATTGATATGCGGTATCAAGCACGGCAAGCAGTGAAGCAAACAATAGAACACTGCTTTTGTAAAGCAGGATTTAACACCACTGCCAGTGCCCAACCAGAGCAGATAAGCACACTGACAGGGCTTGATGATGTTACCATCTCTGTCTTCATGGATGTAGCAGCCCCTTCACTGACTTTGTTGAAATAGATTGTAATGAGGTAACAGTTGGAGAACTTTCTGACACTGAACTTACTAGTGCTGTGGTAAAAGCATAGATTACACAGCAGAGGCTGAAACACAGGAGATGGAGCCAACTGTTTCAGCTGCTGAAGCACTGACTGGTCTTAGGTCAGCTATGATGTGGTGTCAATATCGCGCACAGACCGCAACATAGGATACATTGTTTGACACTGAAAGCAGCATTGTAGCACAAGTTCAGAGGGATAAAAGGCAGAAGAGCATCACAGAGTTCTTCAGTCCCACCATTCATGTCATTCCTGCTGGACAGTATGCACCATCTGCACCATGTACCCAATCTGCCCACTCTGCATTTCAAGTAGGAGACAAAGTCCCATCTACATCATCCTTCTTTCTGATCACACGGACAACTGATATTTTGCTGCAGAAAGATATATTCCTGCAAGAAGAAGGAGACTACCATGAATGAGAAGATGATCCAAAAGTCTACACAGTGCTTTAAGCTACAGTATGCAGCAAGCACGAGCACAAGCACACATAAAGCACCGTACAGTACTGTATCACAAGCATAAAAAAAGGAAAAAAGAATGACAAACCCCTTCTGTCACTGTATAATTGATAGCCACACTTACATAAATAGTCTACGCCCATTCTCAGTTCTCCTCCTCCAAAAAAAAGTGAACTTTTTCCCGCAGGGACAGCTGCATAAGTGGGATGATTTGCTTTCCACTCAGCCATACCACTAAAGCAGCTTGTACTGAATAAGCAAAATTGTATCACGATAGAGATTACTTTTAAGGAATCTAAAACTGTATTTTGCTTAGGACTGAATAAATGTTTAAAAGTTTGTTGAAATGTAGTTGAGAGTTTTGTAAGTTTAATGTTTTACTAAGTTTCATGAATGTTTTTTACTAAGGGTGTGCGTCACTTTAATTAGGAGTTTTAAATACAAAGTATGTCTGATACTCTGTTGACCCACTCTCTGACATAGACCCTGTGTTGGGTTGAAGCATTGGGGGTGTATGGTGTTCTGGGTGCATCTTGCCACAAATAAACCTTTTGCACCAGCAGCTGTAAGTCTGCTACCTATTTCCATGAGTGCTCAGTTTCTGTTTCCAGACTTAGGAGTGTGACCAGAGTGGAAGAACAAGAGTGTGTGGACAACAGTACAAAAGCATTGAAAAGGCCTGGAGAAAGGGATTTAGAGTTCAGCTGCTGATGTTTTTGGGTGAAAGAATAAAGCAAACAAAAAAAAGCCAATAAACTGTTTTTTGCCCCACTGGCGCAGAGGGGGAGAGGGGTTGGTGATCAGAGACTGGAGTGCAAAGTATATAGAACCTTGCAAGGGTGGAGCCTGAAATGGAAGGAACACACTGAGCCCTGGAGGAAAGAATGCTGCAGAGAGAAGATACTGAAAAAGGGTAACATTAGTGCAGTAGCTGAATATATTTTAGTAATGTGGGAATTTTAAGAGTCATAGAAAGGTGACTGACACTTGATAGTAGAGCAATTACAGTGTAAGTGAAGTAGAAGCATCCTGAACTGCTGAATGTAATTGCAGAACTGAAACTAGGAAGTAATGTCTGCAGGTGGGAACTATGATGCAGAAACTGTGTACATAAATGAATGGTGATGTTGTAACTGTGTACATAAAAGTAGGATTCTGCATTTATCTATGCAGTTACTCAGATAAATGATTTATGACACTCCACTTATGTCCACATCTGTTGCATATATATATATGTAGATTAAAGGCAAAAAACTCCATTTAATGCATCAGTTAGGGTTGTTCCACAGCAAAAAAGCTAGAAATTCAGGGTTAGGGTTGAAAGCCCGCCTTGGACTAGCCCACCCCCAACTGGCATTGGGGTGTGATTTGGGGTCATCGGCCCTAACTGTCACCCCATCACATGTGTAAAGCTGAGGTACAGGAGAATGGGGTGGGAAGTTGGGACCGATGACAGTGCCTGATCGTTGACGGTGTGAAGCTCAAGCGTGTCATCAACCGTTCTAAGCTTTGCTGTGAACTAACAATACGTCATCATGATCTTCCTCCATTCCTTCTTTTTGAGAATGAGGATGATAAATAATGAAAGGAATGCACTGGCGGCAGCGAGGGGCCCTTTGGGTCCCACGATCCCGCCACTTGATGTCTTGTTACACATTAACAGGAACTGCAAAGCAAATGCAAGTGGCAACAGTAATGCACATGGCAAAGCAAACATAAATGGCAAAGCAAACGTTAATAGAAACACAACAGTAAAGTGACACCAAAGCAAACAGTTACGGAAACGGTGACATCAAACAGAAGTGCATACAGAACGCAACTGGTCACACACTCATTCACGGTACCACAATTGTAAATGCAAATGGTAACAGTAACACCAGCAATAACACCCAAGTAAACAGAAATGCAAGCACGTACGAAAACGCAAACCGTAACCCTTACACTCACGGAACCACAGTTGTAAATGCAAATGGTTATGGTAACAGCAACAATAAAGCCAATAAAAACAGAAACGCAAGTGCATACAAAAATGCAAACTGTTACACATAAGGTGTGGCCACCTCTCTACACTGTACCACCTTGCAGTCCATATGGGATACCGCCTGGAACCTTGCAACCTCTACTCCTGGAAACAGCGATCAAAACTATCTCTCAAAGAGCTGCGACTCTGCTCCTTAAAACTCCTACTCCTGTTCCTTCTCATCTCAGGCAGCGCCCATCCCAATCCTGACCCTAGAAGATCAGGCCACACACAAACTCCAGGTGCCCTTATCCTTGCAACCATTAATATCTGCAGCCTACTACCAAAGCTGGATGCACTCCAAGCCTTCATATGCCAACACAACCCTGACATCCTTGCAGTGGTGGAAACTTGGCTGACACCTAAAGTTCCTGACTCAGCAGTAACAATACAGGGCTACAATGTCCACAGCCTGGACCGGATATCCAAACAAGGCGGTGGTTGTGCAATCTATATCAAAGACTCCCTGTCTTGGCACCCTGTAGCAACTCCATCACTTTCTGCCTCTGCCCAGATTCTGCAAATAAAAATTGTCCTAGGTCCCAACCATAAAGCCCTGACTATTGTCTCCGTATACATCCCGCCCAGGGACCCTAAACATGGATTCAATGACGTCCTAAACTTCATCAACTCTCATCCTCCCAAAGTTGAACTTATTCTACTAGGGGATTTCAACATAAACTGGTTAGCATCGAACACCAGTGCCTATAAAGACTCCATCTCAGCTGCTAACCTCACGCAAATGGTAAACTCCCCTACTAGGATTAACTACAAGACTGGCACCAGTACCCTCTTGCATTGGGTCCTCACCACCCACCCCACAAGTATTTCTCATACGACCATTCTCCCAGACTCTCTCAGTGACCACTCCCCAGTCATGTGTGCATGGCCTAACAAATTCCTTAAGCCCCCTTCCAAAATTATCACTAGCAGAGTCCTTCCTCGTGGAAAACTTCCACATCTCAAACAACACCTGCTACTACAAGACTGGCTACCCATTCTATGAAGCAACAGATGTTAACTTGACTCTTGATCACTTCATCTCGATTTTCAACAAAGCCTGCGACCTCTTTGCCCCTGCTAAAAGGTGCAAAACAAAATCTCTCTCTAACCAATGGGTCACCGTGGCTCTTCTCTCACAGCTGAAACTAAGGTATCACCTCTGGGCAGTTGCCAGGGCCACTGGCAAACAACTGGACATCCAAAATTACAAACAAGCATGAAATGCCTGCACAAAAGCCATACGGCTAATGAAATCCACCTATTACAAAGACGCTTTCACCAATACATGGGGAAATGGTAGTGCTTTCTGGGACAATATCAAGGATGTCACAGGGAAGCAGCCAAAAACCTCCCTAGCCATGTTAATGGTTGATGGATCCTCAACCCTCGACCCCAAGGTGATCACAAACATCTTTAACACGGCTTTTTCAGACCTTAGTGCTGTTCTACCCCATGACTTTTTCAAAAACAGGGCCTACTCCCCAATTACCTCAGCCCATCAGTCTAACCATCCCCTCTTCTACTTCAAGGAGGTAAGGCTGAATGAAGCTCACCACTATATTACTGCAGCTATCTCTAAATCTAGATCTAGTGGTGACACCCTGGACCTTAAGCTTCTGTTGCTCACCCTCGATGAGGTAATTCATCCATTAACAAAAATCTTAAACCTCTCTCTCTCAGCTGTGGAAAATTCCTGGACCTATGGAAAACAGCCACCGTGACACCCGTCCATAAAAGTGGGGATAAGATGAATCACTCAAATTATTGCCCTACCTCCATGCTGGCCCCACTCTCTAAGGCACTCGAGCGCATCTTGGCTGATCAACTTACCGACCACTTGGATAAATACAATACACCTTGTCTATAACAACACGGCTTCTGGAAAGGTCACAGCACCACCACAGCCCTTCTTGAGTTCACTGGAGCTTTGCACAAATCCCTTGACAACAGCCTTCTCACAGAGGCCATTTTCATTGACCTCTCCAAGGCTTTCGATACAGTACACCATGGACTACTAATACACCAACTACTGAATGCCAGGCTATCACCTGACTCTTCTCTCTGGTTTAAAAGCTACTTAGAAAACTGGTCACAGAGAGTAAAAATTGAAGACGCTCTTTTTGACACCCTGACTGTTTGCTCGGGTGTCCCACAGGGATCCATACTGGGCCCCCTCCTTTTTAGCCTTTACTTAAACCCCGTCCCTTACCACTGCTCTGAGCAGATCATACTATATGCCGATGATGCTGTTGTATTCTCCACTCACAAAGATCCTGCAACTCTTCAACACAACCTTCAACTTGGTTTCAGTTCTGTAAAGACATGGTTTCTTAATCATAAACTGGTCCTCAATGACAAGAAAACCAAATCTATGCTCTTCTGCAGCTCTCATAACCCACACAAGTTACACCACTTGGCTATCTCCACCACCCAGGGGAACAGTCTAGATCAGGTGAGGTCCTTCAAATACTTAGGGATAGAGCTTGACCCTAATCTCTCCTATGGACTTCATGTAGATAATGTAGCTAGAGCTGCTATTACAAGGCTTGGTCTCCTCTACAAACACAGACCACACCTCATGCCAGAAGCTTTGAAAGTTGCAGTCCTGAGCTCTGTGATCTGTGTAATAGACTATGGTCTCATCATTTATGGCTCAGCCACAACCACAACCCTTAGACGCCTCTCAACTGCCTTAAATAAGGCATGTTGGCTCATCACTGGTGCTCACCATCTCACCCACACATGTGACCTGTACACTCAGACTGGCTGCCTCCAACTATCAAACAACATAAAGTTTCTCACCTACTCCATGGCAAAAAAAATCTACCTTGGCCTTGCACCTTCTGGGGTCTCAACTCTGTTACAACACCAAATTAACAAATGGTGCCTTAAGAGATCCATGCTACCACTACTGAAAGTTCCCCACTGTCACACTTCACAGGGACAATGCTCTTTTGCTTATCGAGCACCACTCTTGTTCAATGGCCTCAGCCCAACCATCTCCTCTGCCCCAACAACTGGTATGTTTAAAACTAGGCTCCAGGACTATCTCACTAAGAACAGCTCCTGTGACTGTCAAACTTAACCTTGTTTCTCTACTTCCCTTCCTGCTCTAGTGGTCCCCCCCCTCCTCACTGGATTCTACCCTCACATCTTGTTAGACCCAATGCTGCACTTTTCACCCTCTCCCCACCCTTCCTAGATTCCTTCTCCCCCCTACCCTCTTCCCTCTCCCTATGACTCTGGCACTTCTTATCTGTTGTCTATTTTCTCTGACAAATGCTGCTGGCTGCCTTGTTACAATGCTACCCTTGAATTGTATTAATCTGTACTCTGTTTGCAATGTCCACATTGTTGTAATGTCTGTCTTGATGTTCCCCATAATTTGTATTTCTCTGATGTGGAACCTTTGTTAAAGAACCAAGGCTTAAAGGTATTTGTAATCCTAGACTTGATAAATAAATAAATGAATAAATAAAAAGGTCATGGTTCCACAATAGTAAACGTAAATGGTAACAGTAACAGCAACAGTAAAGACAACAGAAACAGAAATGCAAGCTCATATGAAAACGCAAACCATTACACACACGGCGTAGACCGGAATGGTGATTCGAATGGTAACAGAAGTGCAACTGGAAATGCTAACTGTCACAGTAACAAAAGGGCACACCCTTCTTTTCCCCAAAACTGCAGTGAAAAAACTAATTGAAAACAAAGAATGTATGCATTATAATTGACTTTGGAGCAAAAAAGTATGACTTGGAATACTAAATTTCTTATATCTCAGGAACCATATGACGTAGGAAAAAAATAAAATTTTGTATGAATTATTACTTTCCTGGCTAGTTTTGTGCTTAGCCCTCAACTGGGGAGCTAAGCACTTTTTGACAAAAAGTCTGTATCTCGCACTGTTTCTGAGATACAGGCCCTGAAAGACACGACGGATGCCATAATGTTATCCTAAAGGACAAATTGTCAACTTCAGAGTACTGTAACTTTGCCACCTTGTAATATTTTTTCTCCAAACTACGAAAAGGCACATTTGTAGGATGTTGGCTTTCTTCCCTTCAAGTTTCAGCCCAAAAGACCAGACCATTATTTTTCAGCAGAGTGGCAAAAAATTCCTGTAATATGGCATATGCCGTAATGTTATACTATGGGAAAAAGTGCCAACTTCGTAGTGCTGTAACTTTGCCACCCTGTAATATTTTTTGACCAATCCACTAAAAGACACATCTGTGGGATGTTGCCTTTCTTTCCTCCATTTGAAGTAAAAAGAATGAACCATTTCTGAGATATTCAATGTCAAAGATTGGCAAAATTTCCCTATCTTTTCCATTATAAAAAATCTGGCCATCTTGTCCCTATTTTGCGATCAAAGAATCTCACGATCAAAGAATTTGCAGCCTCATGATCAAAGAATTTGCAGGCTCATGAACAAAGAATAAAAAATTTAATAATTCAAAAAATAGAAGCAATTGCAGTAAACCATCACTATGGTTCAACAGAATGAAGCCCCCTGAGTAAAACCCACCCCTGGGCTGAGAAAATAGATTTTTAAATTCGGCCATCTTGTCCCTCACTCAAGGTGCAAGATCATGATCAAAGAATCTCATGATCAAAGAATTTGCAGCCTCATGATCAAAGAATTTGCAGGCTCATGAACAAAGAATAAAAAATGTAATAAATCAAAACATTGAAGGAATTGCAGTAAACTACCACCATGGTTCGACAGGACGAAGCCCCCTGAGTAAAACCCACCCTCATGTACTTCCTAGCGCGCCCATGGGCTGAGAAAAATGATTTTTAAATTCAGCCATCTTGTCCCTTGCTCATGATGCTAGATCGTGATCAAAGAATCTCACGATCAAAGAATTTGCAGCCTCACGATCAAAGAATTTGCAGGCTCATGATCAAAGAATACAAAATGGTGAAACGCAATTTATTCACAAATTTGAACCAAACCAATGTCATGGTTAAACAGAACGGACCTTCCTAAGCAAAACAAGCCCTCATTTGTGTTCCTAGTCCATCCCTGACCCGAGATATTAGTGTTTTAGTTCACGATGCAAGATCGCAATCAAAGAATTTGCAGGGTCGCAAACAAAAATCGTTAGCGAGCCGCAAATTAAGATTTTAAAAGCTTATAACTCTATTTTTTGACCGATTTGGATGGAACCAAAGCCATGGCTCGATAGATCAGGGTCCCCTGAGTTAAACCCACCAAAATTTTATTTCAGAAGTGACCCTTCAGCCGAGATATTTGTGTTTGTGTGAGTGGAAAACTGAAAACAAGATGGCGGACCTCACGGTCAAAGAATTTTGAAAATTCCTCCGAAACAAAGATTCTTGAGCTGTGAGGCTGCAAATTATTTGATCGCCAGGCGAGACCAGATGGCCAGAACCCCCATTCTTTGATCACAAGATATACATATAAATTTTCCCATTGACTTATAATGGGAACTTAAAAGTGGCATAACTTTTGAATGCCTTAATATTTTTTCACCAAACAAAAAGCGGCATGTTCAGCCACCAAAGCTCTTTCAAGTGAGCCATCTTGAAGAGTGGTACATCACACAGCAGCTGTGCAAGACCACATGAAGAATGCCAAAAGGTGCCTCCAAAAATGGATAATTTAGCATTTTTTAGCACTTTCGTACATGAAGACCAGCACTCTGACACAAATGCAATTTGACAGATCAAGAGACCTAGTATGCCCCAACATGTGTACCAAATTTCAGGCAACTCCATTGAACGGGGCCAAAGTTATTAATATCCAAACTTTTGACTTTAGGATGAAAATGGCTGCTCAATCCTAACTATAATGGCATGACTGTGCCACTATAATATATATATTATAGTGGCATGGTAGTGCCACTATAGTTAGGGTTAAGAACCCCTTTTAAGGTTAAAGTGTGAAATTTTGCATCTTAATAACTTTGCCACCATATGACAGATTTGCCTCAATTAAGGTAGTCACAGAGCAGTACCATAGATCTCTGGATCTGCCAAGTTTCGTAACGGTCAGCTATACAGTTGCGGAGTTATAAAGTGACATTCTGTAGTGCATTTATGCTTTTTTGCGCATTCTTTGCTCACGCCTACAGGTCGCACAGTTTGCGCGACCAGTCTGAAAACTTTAAAAAACATGTGGCCACAGTCCCCGATGTGTCTTTAGAAGATTTTGTAAAAAAATATTAAACGGTTCAAAAGTTATTCAAAAAACAAGTTTTGCATAATAGTCAATGGGAAAAGTTAATACAAAGTTCAACAGTGTTGCAAATGCAGTTTTTAGTGTCGCAAATGACCCCTGTAGTGTCGTGAGTCAGCCATTTTTTTTCAGTTAGTGGTCACAGAAATGCTTGGCATTTAAATTTGGGACCCTCTAGGGACACAATTCTTTTTGTGTTCACCTAGTTGGACCCTGAGGATGCTAGCCATGTCTTTTTGGGGGGTTAAACACCCCAGAAATATGTTTTTTTAATTTTTGTAAAAAGTGTTGCAAAGTAGTGTCGCACTCAAGACATTTTTGTGATTTCATTTGTGAAAGTGTCGTGATTTGTGACACTATTTTGCAACACTATGCCCAAAATAACAGGACTTCTTTGCCACCCTGCTGCAAAACAATGGTTTGGGCTTTTGGGCTGACATTTGGAAGGAAGAAAGTCAACATCCCACAGATGTGCCTTTTCATGGTTTAGTGACAAAATATTGCATGGATGGAAAGTTACAGTGCTCCAAATTTGACACTTTTTCCCCATAGACTAACATTGCGGCATCAGCCGCGCCTTTCGGGGCCCATATCTTGGAAACGCTTCGAGATACGGACTTTTTGTCAGAAAAATTCTTAGTCCTCAAGTACAAAACTAGCCAGGAAAGTCATAATTTATATGAAATTTTATTTTTTTTCTACGTCGTACGGTTCCTGACATATAAGCAATTTAGTATTCTAAGTGCTCATTTTCTGCTCTGAGGCCCATTATTATGTATACATTCTTTGTATTCACTGTGTTTCTCTATGCAGCTGTTGGTGAAAAAAAGGGTGCGTGCTTTCGTTACTGTCAAAGTTAGTGTTCCCACTTGTGTTTCCGTAACCGTTTGCATTAGCGTTCCCGTCTATGCCACTGTGTGCATTACCCTTTGCCTTTTTGTTTGCACTTGCATTTGCATTACTGTTACCATTTGCATTTCCATTACTATTTCTGTTTGCATTTCATTTTGCATTACCATGTGCATTACCATTTGAGTTTGCGTATGCGCTTCCATTTGCGTTTCCTTTGGTGTCATCATTGCTGTTACTGTTAGCATTTGCATTTCCTATTGCAGTACCGTGACCATACGTGTTACCATTTCCATTTCTGTATGTGCTTGCATTTGCGTTTCCATTTGCGTTACCGTTCCCATGTACACCACTATGTACGTTACCCTTTGTGTTTTCATTTGCACTTGCATTTGCATTACTGTTAACATTTGCGTTCTCATTACTGTTTTAGTTTGTGTTTTGTGTCACCGTGTGCATTACCATTTGCATTTGCATATGCACTTCTGTCTGCAGTTCCTTTGGCATCATCTTTGCTGTTACCATTAGAATTTGCATTTCCTATTGTGGTACCGTGACCGTGCACATTACCAGTTGCATTTCCGTTTGCATTTGTGTTTCCGTTTCCATTACCGTTCCCATCTACACCACCATGTGTGTTACCCTTTGCATTTTTGTTTGTGCTTGATTTGCATTACTGTTAACATTTGTGTTTCCATTACTGGTTTTGTTTGGCGTCATTGTGTGCATTACCATTTGTGTTTGTGTACGCTCTTCCACTAGTGTTTCCTTTGATGTCACCATTGCTGTTTCCATTAGCATTTGCATTTCCTATTGTGGTACCATGACTGTGCACATTACCATTTGAATTTTCATACACACTTGCATTTGCATTTCCATTTGCATTACCGTTCCCGTCTACACCACCTTGTGCATTAACCTTTGCATTTTTGTTTGCACTTGCATTTGCATAACTGTTAACATTTGCGTTTCCATTACTGTTTTTGTTTGGGTTCCCTTTTGCACCACCATGTGCATTTTCATTTCTGTTTGTGCTTCCTTTGGTGTCATTGTTGCTGTTACCGTAACTGTCTGCATTTCCAATTACATTACCGTGCCCGTGTGCATTACGGTTTGCGTTTCCATGCGTGCTTGCATTTGCATTTCTGTATTCATTAACATTTGCACTTGTGTTTGTATTACCATTTGCATTATCGTTTACATTTGCGTCACCATGTGCATTAGCGTTGCGCTTGCATTTGTGTTGCTGTTACTTCACTATTTATAGTGTACATTCTCAAAAAGAAGGGAAATTCATGACAAAAAACTCCATTTAATGCATCAGTTAGGGTTGTTCCACAGCAACAAAAGTGAGGAAATTTGATGTTAGGTTCCCACCCTTGCACTCCACCCTCACCCGCCGCCACCAACAGGCATCGGGTGTGTGTGTTGGAGTCGTCGGTCCTAACTCTCACCCCATTCTCCTATACTGCACCACCTCAGCTTGTTTGCACATGGGATGGGGTGAGAGTTGGGACCGACAACTTGCAACCCACACCTCGATGCCTGTTGGTGGAAGCAGGGTAGGGTGCAAGGGGTGGGAACCCCAACATCGAATTTCCTCACCTTTTGTCACTGTGGAACAACCCTAACTGATGCATTAAACACGATTTTGCCATGTATATATACAGTATATATATATATATATATATATATATATATATATATATATATATATATATATTATGGTAGCACGGTAGTGCTACCATAGTTAGGTTGAGTAGCACTTTAAGGTTAAAATGTCAAATTTTGCTCCTTAATAATTTAGCCACCATTCAACAGATTTGCCTAAAATTTGGTATACACAGTTGGGCATGGTATGTCTTGGGATCAGCCAAGTTTTGTACCAGTTGGATATGCAGCTGCAGAGTTATTAAGCAACAACGAAATGTGCAATTATGATTTTTTTGCAAATTCTTTGCTCTCGGCTACAGGTTGCATGGTTTGTATGACCAGTCCAAAACTTCAGGGAATGTGTGGCCAGGGTTCCCAATGTGCCTTTTGAAGATTTCATGGAAAAATATTAAATGGTTCAAAAGTTATTCAAAAAACAAGTTCCCATTAAAAGTCAATGGGAAAAGTTAATAAAAAGCTTGACAGTGTCGCAAATGCACTTTTTAGTGTCGCAAATAGCCCTAGAAGTGTAGCAAATCCACCATTTTGTTTTCAGTTGGTGATCAGAAAAATGCTTGGCATTTAAAATTGGGACCCTCTAGGGACACACTTCTTTCTGTGTTCAGCTAGTCGGACCCTGAGGATGCTAGCCATGTCTTTATTTTCGGGTAAAACACCCCAGAAATATGTTTTTAAAATTTCTGGAAACAGTAGTATCGCAAAGTAGTGTCACAAGCATGGCACTTTTGCAAATTTTTGCGAAAATTGCTGCAAATTGCGACACTACTTTTTCAGACTTGGCCAAAATGACAGGAATTCTTTGCCACCCTGCTGTGAAAGAACGGTTTGGTCTTTTGAGCTAAAATTTGGAGGGAAGGCAGCCAAATCTCACAGATGTGCCTTTTGGTGAAAAAATATTGCACGGATGCCAAGTTACGGTACTCCGAAGTTTGATTTTTTTCCCATAGACTAACATGGTAGCGTACACCGTGCCTTTCAGGGCTCGTATCTCAAAAACGATGTGAGATACAGATTTTTTGCTGTGAGTTGCATGCAGAAACCTAGCCAGGAAAATCATGATTTTTGTAAAATTTAATTTTTTTTTCTACGCCATATGGTTGCAGAGATATTAGCAATTAAGTATTTCCAATGCTCGTTTTAAGCTTTGATCCCCATTACAATGCATACATTCTTTGTACACACTGGCCCAGATATTCAGGCTATGCCAGGCTGTGGCACAAGCCTGGGTGTAGCACAACTTGGTTGCACAGGGGTGTTGAATGGGTTATATTCAATGGAACTGAGCCATGGCACAGCATCATTGAATATCACACTCTGGCCACCTGCAGTATGCATGGTACAGTGGCACTGCACCAGCGCAAGTGGTCAGAGTGGAGCAGGGGGGTACAGTAGTGCAAGTTCCCTTGCACTATGAGCAACAACCATGATATTCAAAGGTGCACATGCAAATGGGGCCATAACATATGCAAGGCACAAATGGGGCCATTTTCATGTCATTATGGTCCCATTTGCATACAGGTGTGCTGATCCCTGGTGACTTGTGCCTGGCACCCTGCAAGGCAGCAGCCATCAGGGACCAACACCCCCTGCACAGTGCGGCAATGCACCCCTCTGCCAGATTGTGGGCATATGTAGAGTTAAATAACGTCCCATATCGCTGGTGGTCCAGTGGACCACTACACATCCAGTCATGGGCCTAGGTATATAATAAAGCACATACTATATCCCTGGTGGTCCAATGGACCACTGTCAGCCTGATTGCGGGCATTTGTATTAAACAAATTAAGTCCGATATCCCTGGTGGTCCAGTGGCACCCCATCCCACCCACCCACCCACTGATCCCCACCATTCACATATCTGGAATGTGTAGTATAGTGCGGGCTGCATGCCCATTGGCTCACACTGTGGACCAATGGGCATACAGCCACCTACAATATCAGTCAGCAGGCGGCAGGGCAGCAGGTGGGTGGTGCTGCCACCCACCACTGACAGGGGAGCAGGGCAGTGGGTCTCAGTGGGTGGGTGGGGAGGGGTACTGCTAGACCACCAGGGATATTGGACGTCATTTGTTTTAATACAAATGCCTGAGATTGGGCTGCGAGCGGTCCACTGGACCACCAGGGATATAGGACTTTATTCTATATTTACAAATGCCCGCGACTGGGCTGACAGCAGTCCACTGGACCACCAGGGAGATAGGACATTTTTATTTTAAACAGATTCCTGCAATCGGGCATGGGGGGGCGCCACCACAGAGGTGCAGCAGGAGCTCGGGTGGCCACTCACAGGTGGCAGCTGCCGTGTTGCACCCTGCAATACGGCAGCTCACCTGTTGGTGGCCAGCCGTTGTTCCTTTTTTTTTGGCTCACCTGTGTGTGGCGCAAGTAAGGGTTGCACATGCATGGACTCAGCAGATTCCGGGCTGAATATCGGAATGTGCAGAGTATGCATGGGCACGCCCCTCCCACCTGCACTGCATACATTACTGATGCACTCTGGCGCATCGGGATTTGTGCCAGGCACAATCCACATTTGAATATCATGCCGGGGCACATCAGTGGGTTGCACATGGTGCAACACTGTTGCACCATGCGCAACCCTTTTGAATATCTGGACCAGGGTGAATGAGGTACGTCGAGTTGTCACTCAATACACTCGCCTGAATGAGTTGCTGATGTCTGGTGACATGCATGGCGCTGTAGCATTTTTGAAACAGCTGCAATGTGTCAGCAGTGTGAGAGATACTGTTATTGATCGGTCATCAGCTGTTGATGGAAATTGTGTCTCAGCTGTAGAAAGTGATATTCTCAAACTGTTCGGGAAATCCATCACCAAATTTGAGGTGGCAAAGAGAGAGAAGTCTGACTCTGTATGCGTGTCATGTGACCGCCTTTGTTACAAGAAACAAATGGTCAGTGTGAATCTGGAAACCTTGTCACCATAGAAAGACATGTGGTTTCGGCTGTCAGCATATCTGCTACTAAAGTGTAACTTTCACTTAGACCCAATCATTGTGATGTGCAGGCACTGTTTTTCCAAAGTGAAGTGTAACATTCTGCCACCAAGGTCAGTATTGAACAACATGGAGGCACATGTGATGCCAACTGAGATTGCCACGTTGAATTTGTTTGAAAGGATTTGATCCAGACAATGAAACCGTTTCAAACAATTCTACATATGAATACGAAGACACGGACTATTCCTCACAAAGAACTCATTAGATCTCCGAAGGGTTCCATCATGTATCTCCCACTTCCTCTACTGGAAAATGTGAGGCTATCTCCATTGAAAACACTTTGGTGATTCTTGTAAATGGTGTGCCAACAAAGTCCAATGTTATTTGGCAGGATGTTGTAAATGTGCAGAAGGTGAAGCTTGCCCTTACTTATTTAAAGAACAACAACAATCTTTTTTATGCAGACCTTGATATTGATCGCATGACTAGTGTGTCTGTTGATCATCATGAGTTGGAAAGCACAAAGCCAATAATTCAGAAAGTCAATTTGTTCAGAAGTGACAATATGTATGAACAGTACACAATTCATCCACTACATGGCAGAGATCCTGTAGGAGACAACATTGATCTGTATCGAATGAAACAGGTGGAAGGGGAGCCTGTCAGCATTTGGGAGGCAACACTGGAAGCACGCTGTTTTCCAGACTTATTCCCAAAAGGGTCAGGTGGTCACCTGGATGAGCAGGAAATGCGTATACAGGGCGCTGAGTTCCAAATGAGCCGCATGTTTAGTAAGGATGGCAAGTTCAGGTGCAACATACAGTATCTGTTTCATCTCCTGTGGAAGAGTGAGCTTAGCATACTGTCTGCATCTATTGTGTACACGATTCGTCTGACAACTCCAGTTGATGGAATAACAGCTGCACAGTTTCTGCAGAAATTAAAGCAGAAAGATGAAAATGTGCAGGTGAATTTGTCTTCCATTTTGTCAAGTCTACGTGGCACCAAAGAATATTAGTACCACAGACACTCTGAGGTGATGACAATGTTGTGAGAGCATGGTGCAGCTACATGGTTTGTCACACTCTGTTGTGCTGAGTATGCCTGAGATGAGGTCATTGAACTGTTGAAGTGGGCAAATTCAGATGTGGAAGGCATCTCATCAATGACTCTCTGAGAAATGTGCTCACTTGACTCAGTTTCTGTCACAAGGCATTTACACAAACGGTTCCACGATATTCTGACTTTCATTTTGCCTAAGGACAATCTGCCTCTTGGTATTGTGGAACATTACTTATAGAGAATGGAGTATCAGACATGAGGTGCTCCTCATATTCACATGTTGCTGTGGCTCAAGGATGCACCATGTATAGGGGAACATGAAGCAGCAGAAGTGTTAGCATTCATCAAGCAATATATTACTTGCTGAATTCTGGACAAGTACGACAGTCCTACTTTGTGGAAGTTGGTGCAAAAGTTCCAACGGCATATTTGTGGAAAATACTGCCACTGGGTAGTAAAGAACAAATCTGATTGGTACACAAGATGTTGTTTTGGCTTTCCTAGGCGTGTCTGTCAGGATGGTTGCATGAATTATCTGTTTTCAGCAATGCGACACCACTTGAAGGCAAAATCTACCAAGAGGGTATATGAGTTATTTAGAGATGAGAAAGAGGTGCACATCAATGACTACAACCCGTCTCTTCTACTAATGTGGCAAGCAAACATGGATGTTCAATTTGTGGCTGACAGCTCGTTGGCACCGGTGCAGTACATTACCTTGTACATTACAAAACATGAACAGACTAGCTTGCAAGATATTTGGGAAGATATTGCTAGTTCAAGTAAGAGCCTGACATCTCAATTGTGGTCACTGGGCTTGAAGACCCTCTCACATAGAGAATGTGGTGCTTATGAGGCCGGTGATCGCTTTATTGGTACACATTTGTACACAAGTCTGATGCTGTTCGCTTTCTCAGTGTGAACTACAAAGAGAAGCAAAAACGTGTACTTCCTCCTCATGCTGAGATTGAGGAACTGGCTGTCAATAGACCCACTTCAAGACATATCTTGAAGAATAACCTCATTGACACATACTACCCCCGTAGACACAAAGATATGGATGATATGAGTCTATTTCAGGTGGCTAAGTGGTATGACTACAAGACAGTTGTCTCACCTGATTGTACACATGACATTTTCAAGGTCAGAGGAGTGGATGGCTGTCTTGTCAAGAGACGTAAGCCGTGGCTCATTGATCACTGTAAGTTACATCTAGGCACATCTGAGAGCACAGAGCATTACAACTTTGCTCTCCTATTCCTATTTAGACCACGGAGGAATGAGTCTGAGTTGAAAGGTGACTCTGATACATTTGAGGAAGAGTTCAGCTGCAGTTATGACACATTCAAAAGTCAATACTCAGAGATCTACATACAGAGACTAGATACTGAGAAGGAACAGTTTGAGAAGGCACAGAAGCTACTAGAGGAGTATACTCCTGTAAGTTCACAGGACAATCTTGATCCTGAAGGATAAGGTATTCTTGGGGAACCTCTGCCTCTGAATGCCCCAGAAGTTCTCATGTCAGAAGTAGAGAGTGCCATGGAACATGGGACGTACTGCAGTGTTGACCCAGCTGACTTGAGAGAGACACTCAATGATCAGCAATGTGTGGTTCACTCTCAGGTAATAGATGCATGGGATACTGCATGACCCAAAAAAATGTGACTGTGTTGAATACAAACCTTTGTTGATTATTAGTGGTTCAGCTGGCACAGGAAAGAGTTTCCTTATTGAGGCCATAACAGCTGAAATACGAAGCCTGACATGATCATCGATGTCTGTTGCTGTCAGTGATCCCACCGGACTGGATGCATACAACATTGGTGGGGTTACCTTGCATCATTTGTTTATGTTGCCAGTGGAGCATGGGAAAGCAGGAGCGTATCCAAAACTGTCATTTGAGGTTGCATCTCAGCTTCGCTCAGTGTTTAGTAAGATGAAGTTACTCATCATTGATGAGTTTAGTATGGTCTCCAATTTGATGCTTGCCTGTATACATCTACATCTGCAGGAGATCTTGGGGACTGACTATGGAGATGTATTTGGTGGGAAAAACATTGTTGTATTTGGGGACCTTTTACAACTTGCTCCTGTGAATGCAGAACATGTCTTTGCAGCTCTGACTGTAAAGCAGGCCAAGAATACACTTGGCTGCATCGGAGGTTTTAACCTGTGGGAGTTGTTTACCTATGCTGAGCTGGATCAGAACATGTGCCAAAGTGGTGACATCACTTACAAGGCTTTGTTGGATCAAGCTCGAACAGGTAATCTGTCATCAGAACATGTTGCTATGTTGAATGGATGGAAAATCAGAATAGACATTTCATCCATCAAAAGTGCATGTGATGCTTTCTGTGATGTGTGTTCCACGGGCACACACATTGTGTGTCTTATGCCACGACTAAACAAATACATTGAGTTCAACACTGTCATATTGCAGAGAGAGAATCAAGAGATTCTCACACTGCATGCTGTTGACACTGTTGATGGTGTTATTTTAAGTCGCAAGCTGATAGCAAAGATGACTGAACAATTGTCTAAATTAAAGTCAGATGTTTCCCACACAGCTGGCCTAGAGGCTGTTCTTACAGTTTGTAAGAATGCTTGTTTCATGCTTCGACACAATCTTGATGTGGAATGTGGCATGGTAAATGGTGCCATGGGTTGCTTCATTGACTTTGTGTAGAATGTTCAAAAGACATTTATTGAGACACTTCTTGTCCACTTTGACAATATGGAACAGCCTGTCAGGACTGATCATATCTGTCTTAAGTTCCAGATATTGAAAGATATCTATATAAACAGGAAGCAGTTCCCAATAAGTGTTGCATATACTGTTTCCATTCACAAATCTCAAAGCTTGAGTTTGGATTCAGCTATGGTGGTTATAGGGACAGACATTTTCAAAGATGGCATGAGCTACGTTGCACTTTCACGTGTATGTAGTCTTTCTGGGTTGCACATCATTACATTGGCACCTCAGAAGATACGCGCTGACAAGCGTTGTATAGTTGAGTACAACAGATTACATACTCTATACCAGCCACAGTTGTCTTTAATACCACTACCTACAAATGTGGTTGTCTCACATGTATCGATCACATCTAGAGCTGCCAACAAAAGAAAATGAGCTTGCACACCTGATACCACTGTGCAGTGTTCCAAGAAGGTCACTATCTCAAATACAAATGTGGAGCTGGTTGTTGGTCAGACGTCAGTAGGCATGGCTGTTGTGCCAGTGTTTGACAACAGTACTAGAGTTGACTGCTATGCTAACTCAGCTATGCAAGTCTTTCTCCACATGCCACACTTTGTACAGGCAATATCTGCTTCACAAGACACTGCCCTATCACAGGAATTGAAGCAGGTTATCAATAGGATCAAACAATCAATCAGTGTCAGTGGCTCAGTAGGTAGCACACTTGCCTCTGAGGCCGGGAGATCAGAGGGCTGTGGGTTCAGTTCCCACATCTGGCACTTGGGTTGATATCCCAGTACTGACACTGTAGTATAGCATGAGAGGGGTGCTGCACTTCTGAGGTGCCGTCTTTCGGATGAGACGTTAAACCGAGGTCCCATCTGCCTGGATTGGTGGTAGTTCAGGTGGATGTTAAAGATCCCATGGCACTTATCGAAAAAGAGTAGGGGAACTTTTATTGAAAAAGAGGATTCCAAAACAGGCAATGATGCAGGTATACAAAACAAATATATACTAGAACAAAACTACATCAGCAACTAAACAAAAACAACAAAGAAAAACATTATAATAACCAAGCAACACAATTAACCCATAAAAAAGTACCTTTCACATGACCATGTCTACGAAAATCAGTATCATAAATAGTTAGTAAAGTAACAGTTATATTAGAAAGGAGTTCATCAAATGAAACCTTACGCTGTTGTGAAATCCAGAAACATCTAGATTGCCAAATATAAAAACGAAGAATGGAAAAAATGAATAGTAAAGTGTCAGCAGGATACTTAGACCATTCACCCTTATGTGCACCATACAGCAGTGTACCATAGGAAAGAGATAGAAATAAAGGCTCATTCCACTTGGCAGCCAAAAAGGCCCCAAAAGCTTGGACATAGGGACACTGCAAAAAAAGATGTTCACGTGTCTCTAACAAGGAAACACAAGACGCACGATTACAGTATCTATCACTAAGTTGTTTATGTTTATGTCAGTTACCTACTGGTAATCTGCCATAAGAACTCAGCCAAACACTATTCCAAATAAAATCTGGCAAACGTCTATTTGAAAGTAACAAAAGAATATTTTCTAGGGACTGAGATGGACAATCAGGAAAAAGCAAAACATCAGGAAAGTCAGAGGAAACAATATAGTTATACAATTGCTTTCTATGCATTGTTTCTAAGTGAGAAATGGAAACTCTCCATTTCAATAAATGTTGAAACATTTCCACACCATACTTGGTAAAAAGGTGAAGTCTAGCAAAGGGAGTAGGCTTCCCTAATTTCCAGAGGGGCAAACCTTTCGAAAACCATGACCTGACATAGGGAAACCAAACCTTCCAACCTGGCCGAAGTAGAGGACTTAAATTATATGAAATAAAAATACTAATAAAAAATGCCACTGGATGAACCATTGCTACTCCACCTTGTCTTATACTCCTGTAAGTATAACCACGTTTAATGGGATTCAATCTGCTTCCCCAAAAAGCTTGGAAAAAAAAACACTAAATATGGAAGTAAATAGAGACACAGGAGGTGGAAACACATAACTAATATATAGAAAAATATGAACCATCAAAGCTTTAATAAGCAGGACACGTTTTCTTTTAGCAATTTGTTTACCTTTCCATCTAGTAACCAATAACTGAGCCTTATTCAGTTTACGAGACCAATTCGCAGACACCATAGCCGTCTCCAAATTCAAGTCCCAGGATAGTTATCGGATCTTTAGAAATCGGAACACCCGCAAGAGTACCAGAATCCGGAATAGAGGAATTACCCTAAGGAAAACCTCTACTCTTTACATAATTAATCTTAGAACCAGAAGATCTAGAGAAGAGAGTCAGAACATCACTCACAATAGGGCCTTCAGTGACATCTGAAAGACAAAGAACCAAGTCATCCGCATATGCTAAAATTTTAACGGGAGAGACGCTAGCATCAATACGTACCTCTGCCAAACCAATATGGGTACTAATCATATGAAGTAAAACATCAATAAAAAAGATATACAAAATAGGGCTCAAAGGGCAGCCCTACCGCACACCATGACGTACTGCCACAGGAGTACCAATCCAGCCATTGACATTAGGAAGAAGAAAAGCCGAATGATACAGAATCTTGATCCAATCTATAAAACCCTGCGGTAAACCATATGCACGTAAAATGGAAAACAAAAACTCATGGGAGACCCGATCAAAGGCTTTCTCCTGATCAAGACTAAGAATATAACCATTCAAAAGACCAGACTGGGAAGCAGTAAAAAGTTCATGTAATATCAATAAATTATCATGCTGAGTCCTACCCGGTATTGAACATGTTTGATAAGGGCTAATCAAGCTACCTACACACAAAGATAATCGATGCAATAAAATCTTACTCAAAATCTTTAAATCTGTGTTCAGTAAACTTAATGTTCTCCAATTCTGCAAATCTGCCTTAAGGACCTTTTTGTAAAGTAAAATAACCAAAGCTATATTCATCGAAGGTGCTAACACTGAAGTAGATAACATCTGATTAAATACCTGTGCCAAAACAGGGACCAGATCCTCCTGAAAAGTCTGGTAAAAAGCAGCACCCAAACCATCTGTGCCAGCAGATGAATCTACATTCAGTGCAAAAATAGCATTATGTATTTCAGATTCAGTAATATCACATAACAACTGCTGACTGTCAGCCATAGATAACTGTGGTATCTGTAAGGAATCAAAATCAAACGAGCCATACAGAACATCAACATCTTTTTGATATAAGGAACCCAAATAACTCCCAACTACTTCAAGCAAGGCTGAAGGAGTTGTAACCTAGACACCTGTCTTAGAGGTCAACTGCGTGATTAACCATTGACTAACCCGATCCTTACAGTCTTGAAAAAGATCCAATGTACCCTTATGCAACTTTAAACCAAATCTGTGTTCATGGTCCAAAGACTTGGCTCTATCATAACGATATTCAAACATCCGTGTTTTAACATGTCTAATTTGAATGCTATAATCAATCTTCTCAGTCTCCGTTAAAGAAATCAACTTCTGTAATTGAGATCTGAGACGTAAATACTCCAGATACTGTGAGGTGACCTTAGCAAGAGAGAAAGATTGAAAAAAAGATTTCCAATCCTTCTTAGTGTCTTCCCACCAAGAAGCAGCATCATCATATAGTTCAAAAATAGAAATTTGAGCACTCAATTCCTTCTTCCAAGCTGTCTTAAGAGACTCATCAGCCAAAAGAGAAGTGTTTAATCTCCATGGATTCTTTTTACATCTAGGGGCCTCTGCCCAAGTCAAACAAACAGTAAGCGACTTATGATCAGAGAATTCCCAAACACGTAAAAAAAACGAGGTGACCTGTAAAATAACTGAAAGAAAAATGAAATCAATCCTTGTACACTGAGAGTTTTAAAAAAATGTATTACCACCAGCAGAATAAACACTACGATAGGCATTCTTAAGCTAAGCCGTGTCCAAAATCTGTAACAGCTTATTAGAGTCACAGAATAATTTTGACGTTTTCAAACCCCTACCCTTAATACTAAGGGCACAATTAAAATCACCTGCCCAAAAAATCAAGCGAGAAGTATGCAGATGGGGTGAATGTCTTGAAAAAGAGCAACATGTAGTGCCTTGGTCTGTGGAGCATAAACATTGATTAATCTAAATCTTTCACCCTGAAAATTTATATCCAACAGTAAAGCCCTAATCGGGCAAATGTCTACCAATTTGGAAACTTTAAATGCTGGATTAGTAAATAATACCCCAATACCCTCATTAAGGGATTCCCCATTAGACCAAAAAGAAACCCCCGAAGACCACAGGTTACGAGTTCGTTGCACTTCACAAATAGTTTTTAGTCTTGTATCCTGGAGACAAATAACATCACTGCGCAGTTGTTGCAAACAAGACAAAGTAGTAACCATCTTCCTATAACTCTTTATACTGTTAACATTAATAGTTGAAATAGTTAAAGAATCCATAAATGTGAAGAAAAAAAGGGGGAGATAAAAAACAGGGCTCATGAAAAGAAAAAACCTACAAATCATGGAACTTTTGAAACTCGTCTACGTTGAGAACATCTAGGAAGACTCTCAACCGGTTTCACGTCCCCATCATCACCCTCTGAAAAATTGTCCATGACTACAGAGGTCCTAGAAGAATGGTCTGAGTCTTCACCTTCAGACTCGTCTCCAGCAACTAGGACAGTAAAGTTGTTACCCACTTTCCATGACTCAGAAGAACCACCACTGGGTAAAGCCATAGGGATATGATGAGTAGGGATAGTCTTTCCTGATCTATGTTGTTTCTTAGCAGTAACCGTTTTAAAAGGCAAAACAGGGGAGGGGGGGGGCATCTCAGAGTCATCAGATCTGTTCTGTAAAGACAAGTCAGACGCAGAGGGAATAGAGAGTGTAGAGGGAGCAACTACAGGAGAAAGCAGGGCAGTTTGATCCTGCATACTGACTGAAACAGAATCACCCAGACCTACTTCCACAACCTCTAAAGTGTGTGTATTAGGTACCTGAGACCGAGGACGTATACCTCCACCAGTAGGGAGCCTTCAGGGATGGTATCCATATGTTGAGCAACAACAATCAAGCCTTCTTGAGAAGGACAATCCTCTCTATTATGGGATGCCCAAGGACATTTGGCATATCCATGTCAGGTTTGTTCACATAAATTGCATTTGAATAAATTAAGGCAAGTAGAGGCCTGATGTCCAAATTCAAAACAATAAGAACAACGAGGTGTGTCACAGACCGTATTAAAATGTGTCCTGGAACCACATTTAAAACAGGACTTAGGCTGACCAAAATAAAACAAACTACCTCTATCTTTCTCTAAGAAAAAACTATTGGGCAGATGCTGGGGTCCACAGTTCGTAGAAAAAAGTTTAACCCATAACTTCCAACCCCCATTCCAAATCTTTTCACTGTCAAGAATTGGTACAGGCCTATCCAAAACATCACATCTCTTACGCAACCAGAAAATAATATCTTCTATATGAACCCCCTCATTACGAAACATGATAGTAATCAACTTAACAGCCAGTTTGGTTAAGGGTACAGCTAATAAGGAGATCCAGTGAGGAGAGCTCTTAACAGTATGATAAGTCATCCAAAATTGTTCTAAACCTGAAATAGTTTTGAAGCTAATATCATAATTCGAGTTACCAATATGAATAAGTGCATAACTATCTGAAGACACAAACTTCATAGATCCTTTAAGTAAAGCTTTTGCAATATAAAGTCGATCAGGCTGGTCTTCCAAGCCACCTTTATAAATCAGATGTACAGCATTTCTACGAGGAGTAGGCTCCCCCTTATTAGCAAATAAATCTGAAAGTTTAAATGGGGGGGCCCCTAGCATTCTTCAATGGGTCAGGTTTGGCTGTATCAGGTGCAGTAGGCAAAGTAGATGTCTGTACAGCTGACTTAGAAACCCTTGAAGAACCTCAGCTGGAAAAGTTGGGTCAGGTATCAGTGATATACAGTAGCAGAAGCACTCTGTAAAGCAAACGAAGCAGCAGAGCCAGCAGCAGGAGAGTTATATTGTTTCACAACCTCATCAGTTGGGTCAGGTATCCATTTACCATCAGTATATTTTAACCATCCAGTCTCTGTTATCGCCTTTTCAGGGGACCAGCCTTCATGAAGATTAGGAGGTAAAGGGGAAAGGGAAGACTGTACAGAAGGAGAAAGCGCTGTAATGGGCAAAGACTCAGTCTGAACATCACCCACCCTTTGAGGCACATCACCCTTCATCACAGTGGAAACCTTAGACACAGAAGATACAGTATCCCCTTTTAATACAGTACCAGTCATTCCCAAACGTTTTGTGGCAAGCTTAGGCATCGCAAAACTAGTTCCAGGCTGTGAAGCAACAGTACTCTGCTGACAGCATTCATCAGGGACACGGGTGGAAGTGCTAGCTTCTCCAGACAGATTCATTAGCATCGACACACACATTGGAGAGTTTAGAAGCGCATCACTTGGAAGCGACAGAGAAGTACAGGGAGTAGACGGAGCCGAAACTAGTGAAACCGTGCGCAATGTAGCAATTTCACTTAACAACTGGGTTTTACGATGCGTACATTGCTCCTCTTCAGAAAGCACATCTTTCAACATACGTTCCTTTTCGGTAAGCTCCTGTACCGTGACTTTATAAGAACTACTCATTTTCTGGGACATAACCACTTCAGAAACCACTGCTTCAGATGAAACAAAAAACTCCTCAGGCAGGGAAGCATCCTGAAAGTCAACAACCATATCAGCAGCCTCTAGTTCAATAGGAGCAGGGGAGGAGGCCCACTCCCCTGTCCCAGACACATCCATCTCCTCCGTAGGCTGAGCAGAAGTGGCCATCTTCCTGCAGACAGCCAAAGGTTCCCCCTCTGATGAGTAGGGGAATTTCACTGGTGTCCTGGCCAAATTTCCCTCATTCACTAAAAATATCACCAACATTTTAATCTGGTTCAAGGTCAGTTGGCAGTCATCTGTATCCCCCTCCCCCGGGTTGTGCCTGAAAATAGGCAGAATTTGTCTAGTGCACTTACCTGGTCAACAAAAACAAATAGATAAATAAAAATAAATAAAATAATATGGCTTCTAATCAATCTAACAATGTGCAGTCACTAACACCTCTACAGCAGGTGCTGGGTATGTATGATGGATGCAGTACATTTGCTGCGAATATGCAGCAGGACACTAGTGAGTTTATGATAGCAATCGTCAACAGCTTAGATGAAGAGGAAGCTTCAATGCATCAGTATTTCACTGTATCATATGTTACCAATTATGTATGTCTCTCATGTGGCCATTCAGAGCAAGAAAGCACACAAGACATGCTTTGGGTTCCTCTCTTTGTGCCTCAGAGTAAAAGTGTCAAGTTCCAGCAGCTGTTCACTAATGCTCAAAGTGGTCACTTGTGTGTGAGGTGTGGAGGTGCATGTACTCAGTCCATACGTCTGAGGACTTCATCTCAATATCTTATGCTACTATTGCATAGATTTGCCTCTGATGGGCTCAGAGTTGACACACCTATCGCTGATTTCACAGCTGGTAGATTAGTGTTTAACCAAGCAGTGTTTGACACTCATGCTGTCACCTATCACTATGGACAGTCTGTACATTCTGGCCATTATACTTCTTTGCTGAGGTACAGAACTGGATGGATTGAGTGCAACGATTCAACAAGCTCTTTCAAACACAGACTGCCACGAAACTTAAAAAATGCATACGTTCTCATACTGAAGAATTATGCCAATCTTCTGTGTCAGAGGAATAGTCACACAACATGTGACATTCTTTTTGAATGCTGAGCAACATTTTCACAGAGTTCCTTTTGGTAGACTATCATATTGTTCATGACAAATGTACAGTTGTGATCATACAGGGAATATGTCATATGGTTTACTTGCATATGTTATCTTAATGTGACGTATAAGATTATTGTGTTGATGAGTGACACAGTGAAAATAGTTGCAGTGGTCTTTAATTGGTGCCAGCTGTCTTCACAGTCATTAGAGAAACCATGCTTACATGTCTAAGAAAGACTTGTAGATGTCAAAAGAGATTTTACTATCTGGGTGAAATCTTCTGACATTGTCTTTTCTTTTCAGTACGTCATATGCAGACTTAACAATTAATGCTTGGCACACTTGCTAGATATGTGTCCGTTATAGGCACAATACTTCTCCATGTGCATTGACATCACTGTGTTACATATCTTACACTAAACATTTTGATCACTCTGTTACATCTTGAGTAGTATGATGTGTGCCCTGCATTAATTTCCTTCTTCTTAGTCTTGCGTCTTGAATTAATATCTGCATCTTTTTCCTTGCAACAGTGTATTACTATGACTGTTTCATTGGCTTGCATCTGTATTGTATATATGTATATATATGCTGTCATCTATTTTTCTAAGTAGTATTTACTAGTGTAATGTTACAAGTTCTTGTATTCATTAACATATGTGTTGCTTACTAGCAGAATATGTACCTTTCTCTCTTAACAATTTGTATACTCGTTCATAGTAACAAGTAGTATGGTAAGAATTTTTACAATTTAATATTTCACAGTTTGCAATATGTACTATTCCATTATTTACAATCGGATCATAAATACAAACTTTAAGTATAACGTCACACAAATCTTTATAATTATTCTTCATAGATGAATGCTTTTTGAAATGAAATTGAAAGTTGCTATGCTATACTCATAGTATTCTATTAGCGAATGTTTTTTATATGAGTACGAAATGTAACAGAGCTAGGAACTTAAGAACTACTGTGGTTATCAAGTATTTCTTTAAATGTTAAGAGTCATGTATGTAATATAATAATCTTATTGTATCAGATGTTTTCGGTTAATACTTACCTTAATGTATGTTAATAATTGTTGACAATTGTGCATCATACACTGTCACTGATAAGAACTGAGTATTTCTTGTGTTCCTGATGAGATTTTCAGATCATCTCTATTGATGGGTCAGGTGGGAATTTTCCGATGCAGTAATATTTTGATAAGTCTTGCCATGGACAACTATGTGTGAGTATATATTCATATGTCTACACATAGTACACATCAGTATTAAATGTTAAATTGCTGGTTTTATATAAATAGTTGTTTCTAGACCATAGTCTGTTTGCAGTGATATCAGTTAACAAAGTGCATATGGTTTTTCACCCACCCCAAGAACATTCACACTATCAGTCACACAATAATAATGACATCATTACTGCTAAATATGTGTAAGCCATGTTCAGAGTCTGATGTGATGTCTGATTTTATGTATTTTATCATTCTGTCACATGTCACCCATTTACTATCTGAGAAACTGCTTTACATATATTTAAAGCAGCAGTGAGAAACATTTATTTGTTTTGTGAGAATGATTTTGTGTACTAACTGGTTTCTTAATTTGGCCTTTTCAATATTACTAATTGGCAATAATTGTTTTAAAAAGCTAATCTACCTGTCTTGTGTCTTTCTTTAACTATTATGGAAGAGTGGTACTATGTATGTTGCTGTTGGTGCAGTGCTGCATGCAAACATAGTGTGTGATGTTCTTCGATAGGCAGTTAACAGTTATCGCAATGAAAGTGGTATTGTTCAATGTGATAAAGGTATACATCTTCTATTTTATAGGAAAATAATTTTATGTTCATGTATAAGCTGTAGTACATGAACAATTTTTGTATGGTTAGTATCAGGTAAGTACTTATTCAGATAAATGTTTCAATAACTTGTTGAACATGTGTTCAGAAAACAAATATTGGTTCTTAATAAGACATTTAAAATAGTAATACAGCCTTATTTCTCAAGAAGACAGGAAATTCATGGCAAAAAAAAAAACTCAGTTTAATGCATTAGTTAGGGTTGTTCCACAGTGACAAAAGCGAGGAAATTCGGTGTTAGGGTTGAAAACCCTAACTCTGCATTCACCCCCCACAGCACCCCCCCACACACACACACAGACACATACACACACATGCAAGTAGGGGGAGGACTAAAGCAACATGACCAATCACAGACAACCAGCAGCAGGTGACAGAAATAAAATACAACTGTCTAAATGCAGTACAAGAGATCCCTACCCACCTCACCAGGTACTGCATGCTCAGTGGAGATCCACAGTAAAACTGAGGCCATGTACACCAAAACTACACATCACGGATTGCGGGTGCACACAACGTACCACGCTTATGAATTGCATGGCCTTACCTAGCGATGCGCCACACCACACCTGGAACTGTTCCCCAAGTACAGAAGTGCAGAAAAAACTAAGGAGTTGTACATGTATGGTATGTGTGGTTGCTTTCAGGGGTTCTATGTTAAAATCATGAAAAAAAATCGTGATTTCAAAAACAGTGAGTGCACAATAGCGATACTCATAATGGCGACTTAAAATATAGCGAACATCAAAATACCTCAATAGCAAGTATAGCGAACTGTTTTCTATTGCTGTATCCTCTCAAACTTTTTTTTCTATTGCTGTATCCTCTCGATTTATCTACCAGGGGACCTTTCACTTTAATTCGTTTCCTGTTTCCGCATAGCAATTGTTGCCAGGTAACCAGACCATTGTCCACCCATAGTCCTCTCCAGTGTATAAGTTCCATTGCATCAATGGCCCCCTTACCTTGCGTAGCTGTTTCTTGTGCTGGGTTTCAACCTGAATTACATGGATTACATCAATTACATCAATTCAAGTGTGAGATGTCTGTGCAATTTATAACGAGTCAAATGGGTAAGCTGCTTGTTCTTCATGAAGGTTACTTATATGGCTTGGATAAAGAAACAGCAAATAAGGTGTATTGGAGGTGTGTGGAAGCTCATAAATTCAAATGTCTGGCCAGGCTTCACACAGTTGTAGACACTGTTTCAGATGTTATTAAACAGTATAACCATGTTGCTGATTCTGGAGATGTTGCAGCGCATCAGGTTATTGCAGATATTCGTGCCAGAACACGAACTACAGTAGAGAGCACATCACAAGTACTTGTGACATCCACTGCCACTGTGCCTGAGTCTGTAAGTGGTCGCCTGCCTGAAATTAGATTAATGAAGCATATTATTCAACGAATTAAGCAACAAGAGTGTGCTGGCTCAGTAACTCCAACATGTGTGGAGTCGCTTGTAATACCTAATGATTTTGCTGTGCTTGGATCTGGTGAAAGATTTCTGCTTTATGATAGCGGGTCGGAAACTGACAGAATTCTTGTATTTGGCACTGAGGGTAACATTAGATTGCTGAAGGACAGTCCAGATTGGATGCTGGATGGTACCTTTAAGTCATGCCCATCTTTATTTTCACAGTTATACAGTATCCATGCAATGCATTCTGGACAGGTTATATCTGCAGTTTTCATCCTCATGTGCTCACGCACAGCAATTTCATATGAGCACGTCTTTAGGCAAATTAAGGCAATGTGTGGCAATAACAGCCCCTCTACAGCAATTATGGACTATGAAAGAGCTGCATGGAAGGGTTTCACTAATGTTTTCACAAGCACATCTGTCCTAGGTTGTTTTTTTCACTTTGCCCAAGTCGTGTGGCGTAAAATACAACAGTGCCACTAAGTTGAAAAAAGATACTGTAGCGACTCCAACTTTGAGCTACATCTATGAATGCTGCTGTCTCTGGCTTTTGTCCTGCCAGATGATGTAAGTCCATTCGAGGAGCTCAGAGAGAATGAGTTCTTCACTTCAAAGGAAGAGCTATTGCAACCAGTCCTCGATTACTTTGAGGACACTTGGTTTGGAAGGCCAAAAGGACATTCCAAGAGAAGACATGAAATGTTCCCAGTTGAGAACTGGAACTGTAATGCAGCTACTCTACTCGGACTTTCATGCACTAACAATGCTGTCAAGGGGTGGCATAGAGGTTTAAACTCCCACCTCGGACCGTGCCACCCCAGTATATGGAAGCTCATACAGTGTTTAATAGAGGAACAACGGCTTACTGAAATCAAATTGGAGCAGTTACTTGCTGGTAGAACACCGGGAGGAACAAAGAGAAAATACAGAGACCAAAATGAAAACATTGAGAAGATGGTGCGCCAATACAGTGAGAGATCTACCTATGACTACTTAAAAGGTCTTGCGTACAACTTCCAATATAAGATTTAACATGACTGACAATCAGAAGAAAGCAGACAACGTGTATTCAATAAAGGATCTCTGGCAATTGCCAGTTTTTTTTAAACCCTTTTTTCGCTATTTTGATGAGTCTCATATTGGTCTCTGTATTTGCAATCTTAGAGTTTCTCGATGCACTCTCAGCAGTGAACAAGTGTTTCCAGATGCATGACAAATGCTAAATTGCACTATCAGCAGTCAGTAGGTCGGTAGTGGGATTGGAGTTTTACGATGCACTCAAAGCAGTGAGCTACAATACCTTCCCGATTATCTGCTGATTTTGCCATGGGAAATTAGTCCCAAGGTCGGTAGTGGGATTCGAGTTTACCAAATGCAAGTTCCTTAATTGCAGTGAGTTCTCAGCTATGGTAGTGGGATTCGAGTCTACCAAATGCAAGTTCCTTAATTGCAGTGAGTTCTCAGCTACGGTAGTGGGATTCAAGTTTACCAAATGCAAGTTCCTTAATTGTGGTGAGTTCTCAGCTACGGTAGTGGGATTCGAGTTTGCAAGGTTATGGGATTCAAGTCATTACACAATCTGCTTTCTGCTTCTCATATGCGATTATTACATCAACTCTGCTAAACTGTATTTTTAGTTATACAAGTTTTCTTAATTACAGTGAGTTTCTCGATCGCAATTTTGACGTGCAAAAAGTTGCTTTTAATGGGGTTTGCTATTGAATTACACTCGCTATTATTTCATGCGCTATTCTTTCCTCGCTATTAGTTATTCGCGATTCTTTAGTCACCATTATCACAGGATACCCTTTCAGGTATACACAATTTCACACTGTTAGGCAATGGAGGCCTTAGTGATACAGTGCCCCACCTACTGAGACCAACTTCTGCATGCTTATAAAACAACTCCAGTCAAGATGAACCCATGAAGATCAACACTGTTACTCCATGATTGTAGCTTTGCAAAGGTTTGCACAGTTACGACTTGCAGAGTCTGAGATACAGAGTGACCCTCCTCATCCCCTAGTACACTTGGTGCATCATGAGTGCAAAGTTACAGGTAAAGAAACTCTATTAACATCTACAGTACACCTCCCTGTTTGCTGGTGTTCTCCACTTAGCACAATTATCAGTACTATGGCATCACGTACATAATGGCCTGCCAAGCCCAAACACCATATACTACATCCTAAGTGGACACCAACAGCAAAAAAGCAGAGGGTGTGTAGATAAATAGTGCACCCCACTCATTGCAAGGATACTCAACTTAGCACTATTTTGATTTGTGTGGCGTTAGACAGACAATTCTATTTTCTTCACCATGTGCTGCATCTCCTGTAGAAAACTATAGGAAAAGTGAGTCTATTGACATCTGTTATACACCTTCATCATTGTAGGCAAAATGATGTTAACTTTTCCCATTGACTTATAATGGGAACTTGTTTTTGGAATAACTTTTGAACCGTTTAATAATTTTTCACAAAATCTTCAAAAGGCACATCGAGGACCCCGGCCGAGCATTCCCTGAAGATTTTGGACCAGTCACGCAAACCATGTGACCTGTAGAGACGACCATAGAATTTCAAAAAAGCATAAATGCATGTGCAGATCATGCTTAATAACTCCGCAGCCATATATCTGACCGGTACAAAACGTGGCAGATCCCAAGGCATATGGGTCTTGATCAAGTAAGCCAAATTTCAGACAGATCTGTTGAATGGTTACAAAGTTATTAAGGTACAAAATTTTAGGTTTAACATGTAAATGGCTCCTCAACCCTAACTATGGTAGCACTACCATGCTACCATCAATATATATATATATATATATTAGAGAAAACTGCATTTACTGCAGTTCGACAGTGAGGCTCAGTTAGGGTTGAAACCCTCTGACTCTCAGCTGCCTCAACCTGCATTGAGTGCATTGGTCTTCGGTCCCAACTCTCATCCCATCACATGTAAAGAAGCAGAGGTATAGGAGAATGGGGTAAGAGTTAGGACCAAAGACCTCAATGCGCACACCAATGCCAGTTGGGGGGTGGGCTGGGGGGTCCAAGAGGGGTTTTCAACCCTAACACCGAATTTCCTCACTTTTGTTGCTGTGGAACAACCCTAACTGATGCATTAAACTGAGTTTTTTTCCTCTAATTTCCCTTCTTTTTGAGAATTATATTGAGAAATAGTGAATGTAATGCGGTGGAGGGAAAGGGCCCCGTGCTACCACCACATGATGTCTTGTGACATATTAACAGGAACAGCAATGCAAACAGAAGCACTAAAAGTGGTGCACATGGTAACACAAGAGTGAATGAGAACAGAAAGGGTAACGCACACAGTGGCGTAGACCTGAACAGTCCGCCACATGATGTCTTGTTACATAGTAACATGGTGCCCGCAAACGCAAATGGTAATGGGCATGGTGACGCAAAGCAAAACAGAAAGAGAAACAGTACTGTAGACAGACATGGTAAAAAGTAATGGAAACGCTAGCGCAAATGAAAATGAAAAGGATAATGCACATGGTGGTGTAGATATGAACGGTAAGTGAAACGGTACGGAACCACAAGCGGAAAGGTCAACATTAACAGTAATGGAAGCGCACAGGCTGGTTTTCCCCTAAAACTTCATAGAGAAAGACAGTGAGTACAAAGAATGTATGCATAATAATGGGTCTCGGAGCATAAAATGAGGAGTTGGAATACTAAATCGCTTATATCTCAGGAACCGTATGACGTAGGAAAACAAATTTAAAAGTCATATGATTTATGACTTTCCTGGCTAGTTTGGTACTTAACCCCCATTAGATGGCTAAGAATTTTTCCAACAAAAAGTCCGTATCTCACACCGTTTCCGAGATACGGGCCCTGAAAGACACGGCGAACGCCGTACTGTTATCCTATGGGAAAAAAAGAGAAGTTTGGAGTGCCATAACTTTGGCTCCCTGTAATATTTTTTCACCAAACCACTAAAAGGCACATCTGTGGGATGTTGGCTGTCTTCCACCAAAATTTCAGCCCAAAAGACCAAACCGTTATTTTGCAGCAGGGCGCCAAAGGATTGCTGCAATGCGTCAGACACTGTAATGTTATCTTATGGGAAAAAGTGTCAATTTTGGAGTGCCGTAACTTTGCCGCTGTGTAGTATTTTTTCAACAAAATACTGAAAGGCACATCTGTGAGATGTCGGCTGCATTTCCTCCAAATTGCAGCCCAAAACACCAAACCGTCCTTTTGCAGCGGAGTGCCAAAGAATTGCTGTCATTTTCCCACAGCCTAGAAAAATACTGTTGCAATTTGCTAAAGCTTTCACAAATTCATTCGACAGTGTCGCAAGTGCGAAAGTACTTTGCGAAAGTACTTTTTCCAGAAATTTGAAAAACATATTTCTAGGGTGTTTTACCCCAAAATAAAGACATGGCTAGCATCCTCAGGGTCCGACTAGGTGAATACAAAAAGAATTAGGTTGCTAGAGGGTCCTACATGTAAATGGCAAGCATTTTTCTGATCACCAACTGAAAACAAAATGGCGGATTTGCAACAGTAAAAGGGCCATTTGTGAAAGTAAAAACTGCATTTGCGACACTGTCGAACTTTTTGTTAACTTTTCCCATTGTTTATAATGGGAACTTGTTTTTTGAATAACTTTTGAACCATTTAATATTTTTTCACAAAATCTTTGAAAGGCACATCAGAGACCCTGGCCGCACTTTCCCTGAAGATTTCAGACCAGTCACGCAAACCGTGTGACCTGTAGAGATGACCATAGAATTCCAAGAAAAGCATAAACGCATGTGCAGACCATGCTTAATAACTCCACAGCCATATATCCGACCGGTAAAAAACTTGGCAGATCATAAGGTGTATGGGTCTTGATCATATAATCCAAATTTCAGGCAAATCCATCAAATGGTTGCAAAATTATTAAGGTGCAAAATTTGGGGTTTAAATGGCTCCTGAACCCTAACTATGGTAGCACTACGTGCTACCATAATATCTTTTCTTATATATATATATATATATATATATATATATTCTATGCAAAAACTTGTTAATGCATCAGTTAGGGTTCTTCTACAGTGAAAAAAGTGAGGAATTCATTAGCTTCGCAGCTCCGACTCACCACCTCACTCCCCTACAGGCATTGGGGTGTGCACTGGGGTCATCGGGCCTCAACTCACACCCCATCCCATGTGTAAATAAACTGAGGTGATGCAGTGTAGGAGAATGGGGTGACAGGGCCAATGACCCAAATGCACACCCCAATGCCTGTTGGGGGGGCAAGGTGGGGGTGGAGTGCAAGGGGTGGGAACCCTAAAATCAGATTTCCTCACTTTTTTCAGTGTAGAAGAACCCTAATTGATGCATTAACAATGTTTTTTGCATAGAATATGTATATATAAAGAGGTGTCAAACCAGGTTGAAGCACAGAAATGCTGCAGAATATCATAGAAAACTGCAGTTTACTGCAGGGGCCATTGTAAGTCAATGTTGTAAGTCAATGACACATCTGTATGTATGTATGTATATATATTTACATATCTATTTATATATGTGTATATATATATATATATATATATATCTATATCTATATATAGATATAGATATATATATATATATATATATATATATATATATATATATATATATATATATATATATATGTAATGGTAACACAGTAGTGCTACCATAGTTAGGGATGAGTACCCCATTTAAGGTTAAATGGTGAAACTTTGCACCTTAATAACTTTGCCACCGTTCAATGGATTTGCCTGAAATTCAGCAAGCATGAGGTGTAACCATAGAGCTTGGGACCTGCCAACTTTCAAACTGGTCAGATATATTGCTGCAGAGTTATTAAGCAACATTCTGGGGCACATTTACAGTTGTTTGCGCATTCCTTGCTCCCACCTACAGGTTGCACAGTTTGCTCGACCGGTCCAAAAACTTCAGGGAATGTGCGGCCAGAGTTGCTGATGTGCCTTTTGGAGATTTCGTGAAAAAATATTGAACAGTTCAAAAGTTATACAAAAAACAAGTTTCCCATTATAGTCAATGGGAAAAGTTAACAAAAAGTTTGACAGTGTTGCAAATGCATTTTTTAGTGTCGCAAATGACCCTAGTAGTGTCGCAAATCCACCATTTTGTTTTCAGTTACTAATCACAGAAATGCTTGGCATTTAAAATTGGGACCGTCTAGGGACATAATTCTTTTTGTGTTTACCTAGTCAAGCCCTGAGGATGCTAGCCATGTCTTTAAACACCTCAGAAATATGTTTTTCAAATTTCTGGGAAAAGTAGTGTCACAAAGTAGTGTTGCACCTGTGACACTGTGGCACTTTTTCAGAGCCGTAGGAAGGCATTTTGGTGCCCTGGACAAGAGACTAATTTTGTGCCCCCCTTCAGAAAAGAGCCGGGGGTCTGGGGCTGCAAGGCTCCCAGAAGCTCTAGGGGGTTTACATGATCTTTGGTGGGTTTGGGGGCTTTTCTGAAGAAAAACATACTTTTAATACAGAAAAGTAAAATCTAAAAAAATACAATCTTTGAGCATGAGCAGACAGAGACAATATTTAAGAAGTGTGTAAACAAAGGGGAAACTAAAATCGAATTCTCTTCTCAAGCCTTGGCCCTGCCTAGCTCCTCCTTCCTAGATACCCAGATCCAGAATTGCAACCCCTCTCCTCCAGCTTGTTCCAACCTCACTCTTTCTCCACATTTGTTATGCCACATTGTTCCTTCCATGTTTTTCAGCAATTTAGTAGGTGCATTTGTTGTCCGCATCTGCACAGCATCTCCCTCTGCTGGTTTAAAGCTGCCTAATTTTTTAAATAATTCTTTAAATTTGCTCCCTGGTATCCTAATGCCCTCCTCAGAGGGTTGAGGGCAATCCAGCTTGAATAGCTTTCAGTCCATCCAAGAGTGGCTCCAATATCCCAGGCACCCCATCCTACCTCCCTGTACCACTCCATCATCCATGAGCTGAAGTGAGCAATTGGATGAACCCTCTTCTAGTTCTCCCTTCTGCTCAAACTGGCATAAAAAACTCAGAAGTCAGTGAGGCAGCTGCCAACTTGGATGTCCACCACAAAATTTCTAAAGCTATTCTTAACCTCCTCTAGGAGTCTGCAAACCAGGTTATCGGTGCCTAGTAGGACTGCTTTCCACTCAATTGACAAGTCTTTCTACCCTGTTTACATCCCATCCAACCAAAGCCCCAGAAGGCATCTAACCTTCCTGTCCTGTGCTTCTCTGCACCCACTACCCCCTGTGTCCTCTTTATGATAGAATCACCTATCACAAGCTCTTTCCTAGCACTGTCTTGCCTCTTGGACTCTGATCGCATGTAAGGTGTACTCTTAAACACAGACCTTGTCTCTTGCATGCCTGCAGGGTACGGCCTTTTCACTTGGAGGACTAGACAAACCGAATTGCGCATGAGGTGTGAATCTGTTTGCTGTTGCCACCTCAGGGTCTCAGTCTGTATAGACCTCTCTTCCCCGATCTACAGTAGGTGTGGCACAGTGTGCATTGGAAAGGAGTAGTGGCTGCTTGCACCAGTGTCCACTGGGACTCACTGTAAAAAGGTTAAGTTCATCCTTTACTGCACCCAGCTCCACAGTGAGTGCTGCAAACCTGCTGCACACCAGGCAGCATCGCTGCCTCCTGAGGACTTTCCTGAAGATGACTGCACTACGGGTGCTGTGGCCTGTGATGCCTCCTTCCTACCCTGTCCCCACATAGCTCTCCACATCCTTCTCGAATGACTCCCTTATGCCCCTGCTTTACCTGTTGACATAGGGTCCCCATCCCTGGTGCTTCACTAGCACTGCTGAAGTTGTTTCATGGGCAGAGACCCTTTTATCAGGGGGTATCCCAGACAGGATTTCTCTAGCAGTCACTTAAAAACCCATAATATTCACCCACTCTACCACTATTCTGGATATCTCCTTATCCTCCTTTAATCCCACCTTGTCCCTCAGATTATTTTGTTTGCTGGCACCAGCACACAGAAATCACAGTTTTGGTCCCTTCCTGGATTCCCACAGGATGCCCAAGCATGCATAGCAAAGCTCCTTCAGTAAGAGGACCCCATGTCTCACTTGTGTCCCTTGATCTTTTTTAAGCAAAGTCCCCTTCAGACTCCCTGCAGATTAATTATTTAATTTTTAATACTGCTAATACCCCCCAGACTGACACACACAAAGAAAGGAGACTTGAGTTTCAACTGCTTTATTTTACTTTTTTTTTTTTACTGCTAATCCACCCCCCCCCACACACACAGAATAATTTTTGTTTCTGTAAATACTGCTGCCTGCTGGTTCTGTAGTAGGGTCTGGGTCGGACTCAGGACTGACTTGGGAGGCGTGAGGCACCGGGCTTTTATTCTAAAGAATGCAGCCAGCCTAGGCTCCAGCCAGCAGACTTGATTACAAAGGCAGTGGAGCTGGCAGCACTGAGCAGCATGAACTAAATAACTACTGCTGGGACACCCGGATGGGATTAGGAAAACAGTAAGGGTGGAGCGGTCAGCTGGCAGGGGCAGCCAGGCCAAGCAGCCTCCAGGCTTAATCGGGAGTTGGCAGGAGTCGGCAAGACAGGTGGGTGGGGCAGCTGGCAGGGATCTGGGACCAGGGAATCAAGAATCATTGAATCAATTTTTGCAAGGTGGAAGTCCGGGACCGTAGATGTGGAGAACAAGACATTGTTTTTTTGTCTTGTAAAAATAAAAAAATTGCCTCGGGAGTCAGCAAGAGGGGCAGGGGACTGGGACCCAGGGCCAGACCAGAAGGAATCTCATGATTCACAAATGATTGATCGTCCTGCCTCAGAGGGAGGACGAATGAATCAGGGGGGTGGGGCCGGGATGAGGGAGAACAAGGCCGCGCCGGCCAGTCAGTCAGCACAAGGGTCCACTCCAAAAGCAAAGTAAAATGGACAAGTTATACACAGCAGCCAGCCCTGAGCCCAATTATCTAATCCTATATATCCTAGGCTAACCCTTTGCCTACTTTGAATGAGGGACGATCAGTAAGTAGTTTTTACTTTTTTTTCAATCCCCCTTCCCACAACAAACAGATCATCATCATTTATTTAATTAGATTACGGACATGGAAGGAAGTTTTGTTCTCTTGTCTGCTACATGCTGCTACACAAAATCAATTTAAACAGTCCACACTCTCTCTCTCTACTATACTAGTCGCTCTGTCGCTCTCTCCTTTACTCCAGCTCGCATCTAACCACCTCTGCTCAACTGCTCTGCCACTCTAACAACGCTCTGGAGTCTGCTGCTTATGTTACCTTATGTACTTCACTTGGCGCCAGCATGCCCCCACAGACAAACTGTCTGCTCTGTATACCACACGATTGTTCTTGCTGCAGCAACATATTATGTGACCACCCCCCATTGACTTGCTGTTCCGCGGATGAGCCTTGCTGGCAGCAAATAGTAATTACCTAAAGAAAGTAAAAAAAAATTTATTGCAGTGTTTACTTTTTCAAGTTAATAATAGAGATGAAACTGCGCCCCTAGGAGGCTTGCGCTTGGGGCGGCTGCCCCACCCTTCCTACAGTACTGCACTTTTTTGCGAAAGGTGTTGCAAATCACCACACTACTTTTCAACACTATGGCCAAAATGACAGGAATTGTTTGCCACCCTGCTGCAAAAGAACGGTGCGTCCTTTTGGGCTGAAATTTGGAAGGAAGAGAGCCAACATTGCACAGATATGCCTTTTGTTGGTTTGGTGAAAAAATATTAGATAGCTGCACAGTTATGGCACTCCAAAGTTGACACTTTTTTCCCAAAAACTAACATTACGGTGTCTGCCACATGACAGGAATTCTTTGCCACCCTGCTGCCAAACAATGGTTTGGTCTTTTAGGCTGAAATTTGAAGGGAGGAAAGCCAATATACAACAGATGCACCTTTTCATGATTTGGTGAAAAAATATTACAGGGTGGCAAAGTTACGGTACTCCGAAGTTCATGTTTTCTTCCCATAGGATAACTTTACTGTGTCCGCCGCACCTTTCGGGGCCTGTATCTCAGAAACGGTGCGAGGTGCGGACTTTTGGTCAGAAAAATGCTTAGCCCCTCATTAGTGGCTAAGTACGAAACTAGCCAGGAAAGTCATATTTCATACAAAATTTTTATTTATTTGCTACATCGTACAGTTCCTGAGATATAAGCAATTTAGTATTCCAACTCCTAATTTTCTGCTCCGAGCCCCATTATTATGCATACATTCTTTGTACTCACTGTGTTTCTCTATGCAGCTGTTGGGAAAAACCAGGGTGTGTGCTTACATTACTGTTACCCTTGCCATTTCCGCTTGTGGTTCCATACCTGTTTGCATTACCGTTCCCGTGTGCATTACCCTTTGTGTTTTCGCTTGTGCTTGCATTTGCATTACTGTTACCATTTGCATTTCCACTTCTGTTCATCTTTGCATTTACATTTGCGTCACTATATGCATTTTCATTTGTGTTTGCACCCACCCTTCCATTTGCATTTTCGTTTGTCTTTCGTTTGGCGTTATCGTTGCTCTTACCATTACCATTTGCATTTCCAATGCGTTGCAGTCACCGTGCTCATTACGCTTTGCGTTTCCATATGCACTTGCATTTGTGTTTCCATTTCTGTTTCCTTTGGTGTTATTTTTGCTGTTAACTTTACCATATGCATTTCCAATTATGGTACTGTGACTGTGCATGTCACGGTTTGCATTTCCATACACGCTTGCTTTTGCATTTCCATTTCTCTTTGCTTTGGCATTATTTTTGCCATTACCATTATCATTTGTGTTTGCAATTGTGGTACCATGACCATGCGCATTACGCTTTGCGTTTCTGTATGCACTTGCTTTTGCGTTTCCATTTCTGTTTCCTTTTGTGTTATTGTTGCTGTTACAGTTACCATTTGCACTGACAATAGTGGTACCGTGACTGTGCACCTTACCAGTTGCATTTCGGTACTCACTTGTGTCTCTGTTTGCATCACTGTTCACTTTAGCATCAATTTCCACTTGCATTTCTATTAATGTTTACTTTACCATTTATGTTTGCATCACCATATGCGTAAACAATAGCGCTTGCGTTTGTGTAGCAGTTACTGTTACTACGGCCACATTGGGGTCACGGTGGGAGCATGGGGCCCAAAGGCCCATGATCCCACCACCACATTCCATTTACTATTTAAAGTCCTCATTCTCAAAGAAGGAAATTCACAGCAAAACTCCATTTAATGCATCAGTTAGGGTTGTTCAACAGTGACAAAAGTGAGGAAATTCAATGTTAGGGTTGAAAGCCTCCCTTGCACCACCCAGCCCACCCCCCCAACTGGCATTGGGGTGATCGTTGGGGTTATCGGTCCTAACTCTCACCCTATTCTCCTGTACCTCAACTTGTTTACACATGTGTTGGGGTGAGAGTTACGGCTGATGACCCCAAAGCACACCCCGATGCCGGTTGGGGGGTTGGCTAGGGTGGTGCAAGGGGGGGCTTTCAACCATAACACCAAATTTCCTCACTTTTGTCACTGCGGAACAACCCTAACTGATTCATTAAACTGATATTTTTGCCATGAATATATATATATAGTTATACAATAGGGGTGAGTGATAAATGAGTTTAATAAAAACATGTATACTCACTTCCATTGTATAAATATATCGTGACGTAAGCACATGGCCATAGTCTTACATTTATATATACTCTGCATATGTAACGACCGCATTTATCAATAGTCGTTATGTCACTCAAACCCTGAAACGAAACCCTGAAAGAGTAGAAACGCTGTCAGAACTACTTTGCAATACAAAAAGCACAGTAATTAAACACACCTGAAATCCCAGCTGCCAGTAAATAGAAACAAGCTACCCGTGAACAGCTAAACACGCCGACATAAAGCAGATTCTACAACAGGAAAACAACCTACAAAAATAAAAATATAAAGGACAGAAAAACAAAAACATAAAATAAGGATACTAAGAATGGCCTCTACAAATATCGAAAGCACAGAATGAATAAACAAACTAAAACTAAAGAGAGTGGAGAAACCAATGAATATTACAGAAGAAATATACCTGAGTTGCAGTCAATTCAAAATGGACACAGAACCGTTGCTGGAACCTGACATAGACACAAACAAAATAGCACAAAAATGACAAATCAGTAGTACAAGTACTACAAAACTGACTACAGAAATAGACAGTAACTATGTTAAAGAATACATCAACTCCACGAAAAACGACAACACCAGACGTAAAACCGAAACAGATATTACATACCTAGAAAACTTCCTAAAAGAGGAAATTTCTACCCATTCATAACATTCATAACATACCACCTCATCAACTAGATCAGTTTCTATGTAAATATTTTATAACATGCCAAAAAAAAGACGGTTCACAGTATGAACCCTTAAGCTTAAGAGCAAAGTTTCAAAGCTTTGAAAGACATTTAAAGGATCACGGATATAGCGAATCCCTTTTGCAGTCCAATACCCTTACAAAAACAAGACAAGTATTAATTTCAAAACAAAAAATACTGAAAATGGAAGGCAAAGGAAACCGACCCCTAGCAGCAGATGAGCTCACTGATGAGTTAATTGATGAACTGTACACCAAAAACATACTTGGACCTGATAACCCTATCTCACTGATAAATACAATGTGTCTTAATATTACTCTTTTTCTTCAGATAAGAGGAACAACAGAAGCCAGAAATAAACAATGGGGTGACATCCGACTAGGAACAGATGACAGAAATACCAGATACATTGAATACATAAAAGAAAGACAAACAAAAACCCCTACAGGATCCAACCTAAAGGACAACAGAATACTAAAACCTCGTGCCTACGAAATTAAAGACACAAAATGTTGCCCTGTAGCTAACTACATCTATAAAAAGGAAAGACCACCAAAAAGCAATATTGACACAGCTCCATTCTTTCTAGCAATAAACTACTCACTGAAGTCAACATACCCTATGAGCTGGTATAAAAACCAAGCACTAGGTGTTAATAGCCTTGGAAAAATTGTAAAAAATATGATTACTGCAGCAACCATACAAACAGAAAAAAACTCACAAACCACTCGGTTTGAAAACATCTTGTGCAGAAACTAGTTGACAGCAACGTGCCACCTACAGAAGTTATACAGATATCTGGCCACAAAAAGTTACAATCCTTAAATGCTTACTCATGAATAAATGAAATAAAACAACAAAACATATCGCATTTATTAAGTAACCAGTCAAATGAACAACCAAGCACCTCAAAAATGAATTCCTGCACTTCACTTCAATGCCCTGACAAATTATCACCGCCACAGCCACCTACTTCTAAAGTGCAAGACAAGATGAAACATGAAGCACCTACAATGTCTACTTTGGAAAAAGGCATAGCCACATGCTTCAACCACCCCACAATTTCAACAAAACACATCACATTTAACATCATCCAAGGTAAGTATTAAACACCAGCATTGCAATCCTGCACATGTGTTTTAAAATACAATAACTAAATAAACATTTCTCTCTCTCCCCACAGGAAATAAATATGACAGTCCACCAAGAAAACAAAGCAAATCTCTATCATCAGACAGTGACAGTGACTGAAAAAATGGACTGAGGATTACCCCAAAACACATTGAAAACGAATAAAAAAAAAATAAACTTACCCCAAACACTAACTCTATATAACACTGGTCAAATGAACCGGACACATCGTGAACTTCATTGTTATTTACTATCCATATTATGAATGTACTCTGGTGAAATAAAACTGGAAAAGCACTCACTCACACTAAAATGTAAACAATATTAATAACGCACTAAAAATATAAATTCAATATATTCTTAAACGGGACCGAGAGTAAGACGAAACTGCTACACAAGACATCCCTACTTAACTCCACCCACAAACATAATATAACGAATCAGAACACTTGCTCCATGAGCCTCATGAGACATCCACCTATTACATAACAAATTAAAGAACCAATCACACTTAAATTAAACATTACAAACACCGATAACAAAGCAGCACTACACTTCCTCTAAGCAAACTAACCAATAGCAGACACACCTTACGAGACACTGCAGACAAACACAGACATGAGAAAAAACACCACACAAAACAAATAAAACTAAAACACAGGCACCATAATTTTACAAACTGATACTCCTGTCTTATTGTATACTGATGATGATGGTAGGAGGATACGGAATATCATCACTATGGTTAGTGTCCCAGGATACATTCACTCATGGCTCTGCTATGCTTCACCACTCATGAGTATCCTGAGGTCACTAGCCACTCATGGTGATATTTCCCGTATCACACTCCTGCCCATCATGTATCCCATATATATATATATATATATATATATACATTGAAAAACATTGTTAATGCATCAGTTAGGATTAAAGTGACAAAGTGGGAAATGAGGCATTAGGGTTGAGCCCTCTAACCCCCACCACCACCCCAACACCCACCCTCCATAGACCGATAGATGCTGGTGTGTGACATGGGATCACGAGGACAAACTCTCACCCAATTCCGTGTGTACACAGATTGACATGTTACAGTAAAGGAGAATGGGATGAGAGTTAGAACTCATAACCCCATATCATACCCCGACATCTGTCAGTCTATGGAGGATGGGTGGTTGGGTGGGGGGTTTGTGGTTCAACCCTAAGGACTCATTTCCCCACTTTTGTTGCTTTAACCCTAACTGATGCATTAACAAAGTTTTTGCAATCAATTTCCTTACTTTTTGGAAAAGTGTAATATAACTAGTAAATAGCATGTGTTAGTGGGAGTGCAGTGCCCAAAAGCACTCCCACCAAGCTACCCATTTCTGCATAATGATATGCATCTGTGGGAGCGTGAGTCCTCTGGACCCTGCACTCCCACTTGCACATAACCACGGAGCCTTACAGCAGCTCTATAGGGCAAGGAACCCTTGTAATACTAATTTGCCAATATCTCAGCAACCATAGCAGCTTGCTGAACGTTGCCTCACTGGCACCTTTGGGGGGTTATTTTGCATTGGGCCAACCATGGAAAGTTCTCTTGGAAAGCTTGGCCACAGGGAGAACCTATCCTTGTGACATGGTTTGCCACTCAATTTATAGGGTAGATTTATCAGGAGCAACAACCGAGGCAGTGAGGTAGGCATCTGACATTTCCTGGACAGTAATCAAATTGTTGGATATCATGATGGAAACTCCCTCTGGGGCAGATGCTGGAGGATCAAGGTGAGGAAGGAGGTGCTTTGCCATGCCTTGGATGCAGGGGATAACTCCTGGGATGAGAAGAAAATAGAACAAGATAGCCATCTTGTCGGTGTATCTGAAAAGGAAAAGCAAACATTAGTAAGTTAATACTATTCCACACAATGGGGTAAGGAAAAGTAATTATACTCCTTTATACAGATTCAGCTGGTTTGCATGTAACCATTTGTCAGTCAGTTTGTTGTGCATTAGTTTAACCTGATAGACTGCTGGACTGAGCTTGTTGACAATGGGGTAGGGATCTTCCCACTTAATGGAGGAGTGTGTGGGATGTGCAAATCTGAGAACCATTACCTGATCTCCAACTTGCCAATCCACTTCTTGTGCATGTTTGTCAAACTGTATTTTGGTCTGTTGCTGGGCCTTGCCCATGTAATTGGCAGCATATAAGTGTGTGTGTATGAGGTCTTGTCTGAGTATTTCCACAAATTGGTCTACAGACATGTGGTCTGCCATGGAAGTATGCAGGTCAAACAACAAGTGTTCAGGTAATCTCATCTGTCTACCAGTCATCATCTCAAAGGATGTTAACTGGGTGGTTGCTGAGGGTGTGTCCCTGATTGCAATAATTAGTAATGGCAATAGGGAATCCCAGGTCTTGGGATTGTGGTCAATAAATTTGGAAAGCATTTGCTTAATCCATCTGTTGGCCCTTTCTACTTGACCTGAAGATTGTGAGTGGTAAGGTATGTGGAATTTCTAGTGAATTCCAAGGAGTTCAAGTGCTTCTTTCATCAACTCACCTGTAAAACTGGTTCCTTTATTGGAATCTACCTTGAGAGGTGGGCCCCACCTGGGGAAAATCTGTTCCACCAGGATTTTGGCAGTAGTTTTAGCTGTGCATGTCTTAGTGGGGAAACCCTCAACCCACTTAAAGAAAAGATCAGTTACCACAAGGGCGTACTTGTTTTTTCTACTGGTATTGGTCAATGGACCAATAAAATCAAATTGTATGGCATGCCAAGGGCCAGAGTGCTTTTGTGGTAGCAGTATGGGATTTCATTTGGTAGGGATGGGATTATTTTGTGCACAAACAAGGCAGTTGTCTATGTACTATTTGACATCCTTGCCGACATCAGTCCACCAGGCAGTGGTCTTGAGCCTTTGGAGCATGTTTTCCACTCCCTGGTGTCCACCAGTATGGGTGTCATGGACTTGGTGCAGAAATTCAGACCTAAGATGTCTGGGAACCACCCACAACTTGGTGGGGTGTCATCTGACTGATACCAGATGAGCTTATCATCTGGGGGATAGGTGTAACTTACCTTCATGCCTCCGGTAGGGGTTGTGGGCAGGTAAGTTTTCTTCAGTGCTCTTGTCAAGGAATCTGAACACATCTTTGCGCTCAGAGTCAGTGTGCTGGGATGCTGACAGGTCCAAGGGGGAAAAGGGTTCAGGTTTCTTTCTGACTGCTGCAATGTGTACAGCTGCTCTGGCCTCTGGATGGTCCATCATCCATGTGGCCCCCCTTGGGCTCCTTCCTTGGCAAGGGTGTCCACTGTACCACTGAAGGCATGATAGGGGTCATGTATGGAGTGAGCTTTAACCTTATGTACATAGAGTTTGTATGCAAACCACTGTGCCAGTGAATGTATGTATCTTACCAGTTCCTTGTGTTTTACTGGGCTGACATCAGAGGAGAGGAAGGAGTTCTTCTGCCAGAAGGGAAGAAATTCTGCAATAGAACAACAAACCCAGTTAAAGTCTGTGAAGATAATGGTATACTCGATCCCATGCTGGATGAACTCAAGGGCACATTCCACCGCTGCCATCTTGGCATATTGTGATGATGCCACACTGCAATGCCCAGGTCACACCGTGAGACGAGCATCTTTTTGCTCAGTGTGCCTTTCCTGGTGAAACATTTTCAATAATAATAATAATAATGCTTAGAAATTTTAACAGTGTTACCATAAGGGTAAATAACTAAGATGCCCATCCCTGCAGTTTGTTCTCCTTGATAATAAGAAGCTGAGCCGTCTGTAAAAATATGACACAATGAGGTGTTCTCAAGTAGTTGTGACATAACAGGAAGGAAAGGACCTGGATCTCAAAGATCAGGTGGCTGCAGTATGCAGTCATGGGGTTCTCCTTGGAAAAGGAGGCCATGCACCAGCATGGATGGCATTTTGTTTGGGTGGTCCTTAATGTCTCTATCCTGGAGAAGAAGTGACCAGTGTGTCAGCCTGGTGTTAGAGACTGACCCATCCTTCACTCTTTCCGATAGCAGAAAGGTAGTTGGGGTATGGTTTGTGTTAATGATCAGGGGAGAGTACCCAATTATATACAAGAAGTGTTTGACAGCCCAGTAGGTAGCCAGAAGGTTCCTTTCACAAAGACTGTACTTCTGTTCCACTGCGGTCAAGAGCTGTGATGCATAGGCAATGGGTCTCAGAGTGCCATGAACCTTCTGGGCCAGCACTACTGACATTGCTATGTCAGAGGTGGCACACTCCAGATGGAATGGCAAGGCTGGATTGGGGTTGACCAGAATTGGAGCTGAGGCCAAGGCCTGTTTCAGTGATGTCACAGCCTGGGTGTGAATGGGGCCCCAATTACAGGGAATGTCCTTTTTCAGTAATTCATACAGAGGAGCAGCCTTCTGAGCGAAATCACAAATGCAATCTCTAGAATAGTTTACCATACCTAGAAATCTCCTAAAAGTGGCCACAGTGGTGGGCAATGGCAAGTCTTGCAATCCTTATAGCTTCTTCCAGGTAGGGCTTCAGCCTTGATCAGTTATTCTCAGGCCCAGAAAGAGTACCTCTTTCTGACATAGTTGTGCTTTTGTTGGATTACATATGAGGCCTGCTCTCTGAATGAGGGTCAACAGTTCATCCAAGAGATCTAAGTGTCGTTCCTGTGTGGCTGTTCCCAACAACAGGTCATCCACATACTGCAAGAGACACTGGGGGGTAGAGAAACCCTTAAGGGCATCCATCATGTGTAGATATAACAGGGAAGGGCTGTTATGGAATCCCTGTGGCAAGTAGGTCCACGTGTACTGTCTACCCTCAAAGGTGAAAGCAAACTTGTACTGACTCTTAGGGGCTAATGGTAATGACCAGAAACCATTGAAGATATCCAGAGCACTGAACCATTTTTGGTCAGGGGTCAAAAGTCGCAGCATATCAGGTGCTGATGCCACAGTTGGAGCACAACTGGGGGTGACCTGGTTCAGTCCCCTGTAGTCAATAGTAAGTCTCCAGGCACCTGTGGATTTCTTCACAGGCCACACTGGGGAGTTGGCAGTAGAAACACATGTCCTGATTACACCTTGTTTGAGGAGTGATTTTATTGTTTCCCTAACAGAAGGCAAAGACTCTGGTGGAAAAGGGTATTGCCATTGCCTTTCATGTGCCGGGCCTGTCACTTCCATGACAGTGTGTATTCTGCCACAGTCATGCTTGTTGGTGGCAAATGCCTGCAGATGCCTTTGTAGAATGGAGAGGAGCTTCAGGAAAAGCTCATGATTCTTGAATAAATCTATGGTGTCATTCTCTTTATTGTTTGCAGATATTGTTGCCACCACATGCAAATCAGGAATCATGATGGTGTGGTATTGTCCCTGAATCTGTATCAGTAACATGTTGGCTAGGTCTATCACACAGCCGTGTGGTGCTAGGAAATCAATTCTGATTATACTAGGGTGATCATGCAATACCATTAGCTGGAAGGTGTGATAGGCCTTCAGGTGTCCCAGTTCCACAGGCAGTGGTAAGGAATGGTATGCAGGTAATCTAGTTCCATCTACTCCTGACATATTGGTCCTCCATCCGGTGGACCAAGGGAATGTCTCTGGGTGTTTGTTGTGTAATACAGACACAGCTGCACCTGTATCCAATAGTACTGTCAGTAGGCGGCCCCTGACCTCAGCCTCAGTACAGGGCCTTCTGTTTGCATCCAAGACCAGCTTGTTTACAATACAGACTCAGGCCTGTAATTATCAATCTGTACTAGTGGAGGACTGAAGAGGTTGGGCCTGGCTCCTTTCAACCACTTTGCCATGCTGCACTGATGCTATATAGGGAACCAGTTCTGGGTTCAGGCCTGTATGGGCCTGAGGGCCTATACTTCTGGTGTCTGCATGGCCTGTTGAGGCCTGTTCTCTCAGTTGTATGGCCGCAAGGGCCTGAGCGGGAACAGCATCCGTTACGGAGCACACTTGTCCAAGAAGTTCTCAGAATTTCTGATTCTCTTCAGCTATTTCCCTATATGAAGGGCCTGGTCTCTGTTGTTTACCCTTGTTACTCTTGCGATGTTTCTTGTTCTTATGGTTCCCACCCCATGATTGTTATTGTTGCTGCTGTTGTTGTGGTTGTTGGGCCTGCTGGGGGTGTTGATTGTCTGCGGGGAAGGGATGTTTCTCTTGTGCATGCGCTTCCACCGTGTAGTGTGTCATGGCCTCCGGAATTGTTTCCACAGCAGCTACTTTCTTGGAACCAGAGCCCAGATCACGGATGTAGAGCTGATAAACTCTCTCATTTTCCAAAGAATATTGGCAAACCTCTCCATAGTGGGATAAGTGGTTGGCTCTACCTTTTCTCTTACTGCAGGGATCATGTTCCTAAGGAACAGGGTCTTATACTCGATAAGGTCCACATCTGCAGCTCCCTGTGCAAGGTGCTTTCCTGTGCAGTAGGGCATCCAGAGCCTCTGGTGGTAAGTCACTGGACTTTCTTTCGCATTCTGTTTTACAGGGTATGCGAGCATCACTCCTACTACACCTGGGCTGTGTGCAGAAATGAATTCAGTTGAGACCGCATCAAAGGTGGCAGTGCCATCCTAGCAGATGGTATTGGGGAGTTTTGCCCACAGTCCAGGATCAATGGTCTGGTGTAGGATCTGGACTTGGTAGTCTGCAGTGAGACTAAGCATTTTACATTTAGCATGCACCTTTTCCAAGTGGCAGCTGATATTCTCAGATGGGCTCATCTGACCAATGCTGTCAGCTGTTTAAAGAACAGAGTAGGCCATTTGTAGGGGATTATTGGGATGATCAGGTGGAGGTAGGTTCCCTTGGGTGCTGTCCAGGGCTACCTGAGCTGCAGCCTCCACCACAGTATGGACCATTGCCTCCCGAGTAGCAGCTTCCTGCAGCATCTGTCTGATCTGCATCCAGATGGTCCATTTGCTTCTGTCGGGTAGGGTCACATTGCCTAAAGTGGCATCTATCATTTTCTCAATCTCCTCTTTATCATCCACAGAAATAACAGCTACTGGTGGTGCTGTCTGGACTAGGCCTAGGCCTGGTCCCCTCAATCATGGGGTCACCATGTTGGTGTCACCCATGATGTGCGTCATGATGTTGATGATGTATTACATGGGTTGGGTGTGATAGGTGTCCTCCATGTTGTGGATGGTGGGGTGGGGTATCTGGGCCATAGTAGGAGTGTGACTGGGCTTTGTACTGTGAGATGTTGTCATCTGATACCTCCTCTCAGATGACATGGTCAAGGTGGGGGACCACGCCTCCCATTGCCTTGACATGCCCAGCTAGAACCTTCCGCTGATGGTGCAGTTTCACCATCTTAGATTCACATTCAGCATGATTCACATTTGCAATATTCATATCAACCTCATCCTGCATTTGCTTCTGTAACACTCTATACGTGGCGCTCAATTTGCGATTGTCCCTAGTAGCCACTTCTAAGTCATTATGCACCTGGTTTATCTCATCCTGTATCTCTCCCAGCTCCTCACTCAACTGTTCATTCGTTCTACTTAATAAGTCATTCATTTGCAAAGCCTGTCCCTTACCCTGTCTCAAACTTTCACACTCCTGCTTCAACTTGCAAAGTTCTTGCTCACCTGCCTGTACAGAATGATGCAAAAGGGAATCCTTTTCATTTCACTGGGTTTGGAGTTTAGACTCCAAATCTTGCTCACGTCTCACACATTCTGTTTCCTGTAACCCCATCTCCTGCTTAAGAGATGAGATTTGCAGTTCAAGGGTTCAAAACCTCACTTCGGAGGCTTCCACAGCAGCATAAAGAGCTGCGACCAACAGCTCTTTAGCTTCTTGCTTTCTGGTTGTTTGTCTCATCCCTGAGTACTGAGTTGAAATCCCCAGCACAGGGTTGTCAGATTGACTTGCACAAAGTCAGCCCATTCTTCATGGGAGGTGAGGCAGTTTGAGACATCAAGTCTCAGTTCTGCACAGATATTTGATACGGTGGCCATTGTGTGGGAGGGAACAAAAAATCAAACCGTGAAAAAGGCGCTGTGCTGTGTATTGATCCACAACAGGAGCACTTTATTCACAGTGGGGCTATTGTGAACTTGTAAGCTTGCAATTCAAAACTGTTGTGGAGTGGGTCGAGTCGGCATCGACCACACCTGGAAAGCAGCCAGATTTTGCAAGTTATTACAAAGTGGTCATAGAATGGGAAATGTGTTGCAGAAATACACCTACAGTCCCCATTGGGAAGGGAATACTTTTAAGCAACAAGTGAAACTTTGCAAACACCAAATATTGCCTGCACGTGGTTGCCAGTTGTCAGGAGGTATAAACCTCACTCTCAGGTTCTTGGCAATAACGGGAATGCAGGGAATCACAGACACATTGCATAAGAGTAATAAACATGTTTATTACTACCAAAAATGATAATCACAGTTGCCCTAAGCAGTTCTTACCAATACAAACTGAGAGCCAATTCTAAGCATTCCCTGTATCTCGAGGAATCTCCTTGTCTCTTGGGGTCTCTGAGGTAGAAGACGTAATGTCTTACATCATATACCTATGATACTTACTATGGTTACTGTAAGATAGAAACATTTCTAGTTGCAGAGATGAGCCCTATTGGCTAAATTAGAGGTGGCTCCACAGTCCAAAATAACATTATACAATTTTGTAGCAGTCATCACTTTGTAAGACAAAGGAGTACAGTTACACATATATCAGTGTAATAGTACAAATCACCAAACGATAGCAATGCCGACTCATATATCATAATCATTACAAGGACAGAGATGTCCTAACATCTTACAGGTAAGAAATACATATATGTATTAGAAAGTAAAGTGTATAACAATAATATCCGTACATAGCCCCCCATCAGCAAAGGAAGACTGTAGGGGGCACATGATGCCGAGGGAGATTGGGCACCCCCTTGGCACACACTTGGAATGGGAGGGAGGGCATCATGCCAATGGGGAGTGGGCTCCCCCATCAGCAAATGAAGTGGCTGTGGCAGTCAGTGCCGCCATGTTTAGGAGAGTGCTTCACCAGCAAGGGCACATCGGGAGGTGTGTTCTGGTGCCACTACATGATGAGCTTGGCTCTCACTGCAGCAGACCTTTTCTCAGATGTGCTCACCTCATTAAGTATTGCTGGTGTGGTGCCTGCATGCTGGCTTATTGGGGAATGAGGGATACACCTACTGATGCATGCCCTGCATTTGCCCATAGTGACCACACCTCTAAATCTGCTACTAATGCAATATGTTGACTGGCGCACACGTGTGAGCCAACATAAAATTCAGGTGTCATTGTAATTATGACAGAGAGACCTCCATGCAAAATGTGTCAATAAAATCTGTATCTTGCATCGTTTCTGAGATACGGGCACTGAAAGTTGCTATTGGTGCCACAAAGTTATCTTAATGGAAAAATCAAAACTTTGTGATGGCATATCTATGGAATCAATTAACTTTTCAACACCTAAATAGCATAATTCACATCTCTGGGGCATCCCATTAATACCCGTCAAATTTCATATCAAAAGACCAAATCGATAATTTACAATGCAGTGGGAAATTTTCTAAAAGTTTAAAAATTCCTAGTTCATGATGTAGCAAAATCCCAGACTGCGAGGTCAATCCTTGTTCGCCAGCTGTCAAAATTGCCATTGGCAAGAAATCCTTGATAGTTAGATTTTGGCCAGCTGGTCACAAAGTAATGGTCAAGGATTTTGCTTCCTCATGAAACGGGATTGCTGGTGGATGGGGATTTTGTCAGCTCATGAAAGGGGATTCAAAAACCCAATCCACTTTCACAAGCTGACAAAATCCCAGTCTGCCAGTCGATCCCCTTTTGTGAGGCAGCAAAATCCTTGACCATCACTCAATCCTCGTTCACGAGAAGGGCCATCTGGTCACAAAATGAAGGTCAAGGATTTTGCTACCTCATGAAAGGAGATTGCTGGCAGACAGGGCTTTTGTCAGCTCACGGACTGGTATTTTGTCAGCTTATGAAAGGGGATTCAAAAACCCAATCCTTCGCGAGCTGACAAAATCTATCCGCCAATAATCTCTTTTAGGCAGCAAAATCCTGGACCGTCAAGTCAATCCTCATCTACGAGAAGGGCCATCTGGTCCCTAAGTGACGGTTAAGGATTTTGCTGTCTCACAAAAGGGAATTGGCTGGTGGATTGGGATTTTGTCAGCTCGCGAAAGGGGATCAGAAGCAAGTCATGGACGAAGAATTAAAAAAATTTAAACAGCCATTTTTTGGACAAAACAAAACAAACCAAAGGTATAGGTTTGTAGAGGGCAGCACCCTGAACAAAATCCATGCCTTAGTACAACAAGAAGTCACCCCTGGAGGAAGCTACGACATTTTGTTTGGGGGGGAAATGAAGACAAGATTGCAGCTCACAGATGAGGAATTTTTCCTGATACATGAGGATTTTTTAAATCCCCATTCATGAGCTGACAAAATCCTTCCCTATGAGCCCAATCCCCTTTTGCAAAAAATACATATAAATCTTGGAGTGAACTAAGCAAGCTCAGAACCCCAGAATTAAAAATTAAATAACTTTGGAACATAGTGATATTTTTTAACAAAACCAATGCTCAATTGTTCTTTGACCCAAACTCTTTCTATGTTCCAACTTTCAGACCACAGCACCAAATGGTGTGGTCACAGTGCGATGGGCCAAAAAAGTGTCAAAAGTGGCGAAAAATGCATTTTTCAGTGCTTTGCTGTGTATAAACCATAAGTCCTACCAAAACACAACTTGGCAGATTGAGAGATCTATCAAACAAGACTGCACATTCCAAATTTCGTGCACATCCATTGAATGGTTCCAAAGTTATTAAAATGCAAAATTTAGGGTTTAACCTTAAAGTACCTACTCAACCCTAACTATACTGGTGTGACCACACCAGTATATTATCTATCTATCTATCTATCTATCTATCTATCTATCTATCTATCTATCTATCTATCTATCTATCTATCTGTCTGTCTGTCTGTCTGTCTATCTGTCTATCTATCTATCTATCTATCTATCTTCCTCCATGGCAAAAAACTCTGTTTAATGTATCAGTTAGGGTTATTCCACAATGACAAAAGTGAAGAAATTCGATGTTGGGGTTCCTTCCCCTTACCCCACCCTGCCCCTGCATTGAGCATTGGGGTATAAGTTGAGTCATCGCCTAACTCTCACCCCATCCCATGTGTAAAACAAGCTGGGAGGTGGTGCAGCATAGGAGAATGGGGTGAGAGTCAGGATCGATGACCCCAACGCACGCCATGATGCCTGTTGGTGGGGTGGGTGGGGTGGGTGCAAGGGGTGGAAATCCTAACATCAAATTTACTCACTTTTGTCACTGTGGAACAATCCTAACTGATGCATTAAACTAAGTTTTTGCCATGAATTTCCTTTGTTTTTGAGAATGTGCATTATAAATAGTGAAGTAACGGCAACGCAAACGCTAACGCACATGGTGATGCAAACATAAATGATAACGCAAATGGTAATAGAAGCACAAGCCAAACATAAATGAAAATTGAAACACAAATGCAAGCACGTACGGAAACGCAAACCGTAACGCGCTCGATCACGGTAACGCAATTGGAAATGCAGACAGTTAAGGTAACAGCAATGATGACACCAAAGGAAACACAAACAGAAATGCAAATGCAAATGGAAGTGCATACGAAAATGCAAATGGAAATGCACACGGTGACGCAAAAGGAAATGCAAACAAAAACAGTAATGGTAATGCAAATGTTAACATTAACATAAACACAGGCGCAAACAAAAACACAAAGGGTAACGCACGCAGTGGCGTAGACGGGAACAATAAAGCAAACGGTAATGGAAACGCAAGTGGAAATACTAACTGTAACAGTAACAAAAACACACAGCCTTTTTTTCCCCAAAAGCTCCATAAAGAAACAGTGAATACAAAGAATGTATGCATAATAATCGGCCTCGGAGCAGAACATGAACACTTGGAATACTAAATTGTTTACATCTCAAGAACCGTACAACGTAGGAAAAAAAATATATTCCATATAATTTATGGCTTTCTTGGCTAGTTTTGCACTTAAGCATTTTTCTGATGAAAAGTCTGTAACTCGAAGCATTTCCAAGATATGGGCCCCAAAAGGCGTGGCAGACGCCGTAATGTTATCCAATGGGAACATTTTTCAAATTTGGAGCACTGTAACATTGCAGCCCTGTAATATTTTGTCACCAGTCCACCAAAAGGCACATCTGTGGAATCTTGGCTGTCTTCCCTCCAAATTTCAGCCCAAAAGACCAAACCGTTCTTTTGCAACAGGGTGGCAAAGATTTCCTATTCTTTGGGGCATAGTGTCGCAAAGTAGTGTCACAAATCATTACACTTTTGCAAAAAAAATCACGGAAGTGTTGAAAGTGTGACACTACTGTTTACAAAAATTTTAAAAACATATTTTTGGGGTGTTTAACCCCCCAAAAAAGACATGGCTAGCATCCTCAGGGATCGACTAGGTGTCTCTAAAGGGTCCCAATTTTAAATGCCAAGCATTTCTGTGACCAGCAACTGAAAACAAAATGGCAAATTTGCAACACTACAGGGGTCATTTGTGACACTGAAAATGACATTTGCAACACTGTCAAACTTTTTGTTAACTTTCCCCTTGACTATAATGGGAAACTTGTTTTTTGAATAACTTTTGAACCATTTAATATTTTTTTCATGAATCTTCAAATGACACATCAGGGACCTTAACATGGTTCCCTGATGTTTTGGACTCCAGTCGCATAAACTGTGCGACCTGTAGGTGCGAGCAAAGAATGCGCAAAAAAGCATAAATATGACTTTCTATGGCGCTTTATAGCTCTGCAACCGTATATCTAACCATTATGAAACTTGGCACATCCAGAGATCTATGATATTGCTCTGTGCTTTCCAAATTTCAGGCAAATTTGTCATACGTGGCAAAGTTATTAAGCTGCAAAATTTCACACTTTAACCTTAAATGGGGTACTCAGCTCTAATTATAGTGGCACTACTGTGCCACTATTTTTTATATATATATATACACACAGACACATCATATATATATATATATATATATATATATATATATATATATATATATATATATATATAGTTTGAATACAACTTCATTAATACACTAGTTTGGGTTGAAGCAACAAAAGTAGCAAAATGTGGCATTAGGGTTTCCAACTCTAACACTCCAACCCCAACCTGCAGGCAGCAATAGGTGTGGGATGCACCTTGAGCTTGTCAGCCCTAACGCTCACCCCATTCTCATATGCTTTACACATTTCAGCTTATTTACAAACACAATGGGGTGATCATTAGGGTTGATATCCCCAAGCCTGTAGCTGCCTGCAGGGTGGGGATGGGGTGTTATGGTTGAAAATCCTAATTACACATTTCCCCACTGTCACTTCAACCCTAACTAGTGCATTAATAATGTTTTTGCAAATAATTTCCTTACCTTTTGAGACAGTATAATAGTATTTTCAATTGCCTGTGGAAGTGCAGGGCCCACTGGGCCCTGTTCTCCATCCCTCCTTAGATGTGTACATATAAGTTACTATAGTAACACAGGACCCAGAGGTCCCTGCACTAGCAGCCAGGGGCAGTAGGGGAATAAAAACAGGAATTAAATTGTCAGCATAGACTTCTTATTACCCCACCTCATGAACCCAGTAATGACAATTTTGAAATTCCCACCAAAACATGATTCTGCACCATTGCAATGCTATTGTGTACCACAGGCGTAAAAACATCGTTTGACCACGACTTGAAAAAATACAGCTGTCATGTTCATGAGGTGGTGTAAAAAGATGATTATATTGAAACTTTTGAGTCAAGATGTTTGAAATCAGAGGGTGGGGAATGTCAATGGACACCAGGGACTAAGCAATTTATTATGGGGATGGCAATAAGAGGGTAGGGGTTGCCACTGAATGTCAGGGAAAAAAATATTTTATGTGAATGGCAATGGGAGGGTGGGGAGTGCCACTAGACACCAGGGAATTAAAAAAATAATTACAGGGATGATGGTTGGAGGGTAAGGGCACCACTAGACACAAGGGAGATGATAAATAATTAAGTGGGTGATGATTGGACTGTGGGGGGCACCACTAGACACCAACATAATAGGGGAGGACAATCAGAGGGTGTGGGATGCCACTAGACACCAGGGAAATATAATTTATGTAGGGGGATAGAAATTAGAGGGCAGGGTACCACTAGACACTAGGAAATTAAACAAATATTTGTAAGGGTGATGATTGGAGGGTGGGAAAACCACTAGATACCAGTGAAGTAATAAATGATTATGTGGGTGGTAATCAGAGGGTGGGGTGTGCCACTATACACCAGGGAAAAGATGCTGGCTCAAGAAAAAGGATTTTTCCCTTACAAAAAAAAAATATTTTTGGGGGACTCATCATATAAAAAAAGAATAGATTTAAAGATTTATAAACTTCAAAAAGCACCAATGACTTTGGAAGGGATTAATATTTTTTTGGATCGATGACTGGTCATGGACAAAATTCTTGTCAAATGACTGGACAGTGAACCAATCAAGTCAACTGCATTTCATGGTCAGCAGATGGGCTCCTACGTGGCAACATGTTTCTATCGGGGGCTTTGCCCCTGAACCCCCCACATGAGGGGCTGTGCCCCCTGCACCCCCCCACTAAATACATTCAGCTCTGAGTCACAGCTGATTGGGGGTGCAAGTCCCCTGAAAGACAGTGCCGGGTTCCTATGCTGACACTACAGTGACCTGGCACTGTAGTCGTTGAAGTGACGGCTGCTGTAGATGTATCACTGTTGGGTGGGTATATGATTTTTTTTTCACCAAACCAGAAAAACCCATATCTGTGTCCCTGGCCCAATTTACCCTTAAATTTCAGACCACAATTCCAAATACTGTGGGCGCTTGACTACTTGACATAAAAGGAAAGCAATAAGGGAGTCAGGGAGCAAATAGTAAATATGAAAAAGGAGTCTTTTTTCATGATAAGTGAGTCACAAAAGAAGATTTTAAATAAAAAAAAATCAGATCTTTCATTCAAGAGCTAAGTGCAGAATCTAGCCAATGATGTCCAGATAAGCAACATACATGTGTTGCTTGCACTTCAGAATGTTATTTTGGAGGCATTTTAAATTTGAATTTGTGGTGAAAACTGAAAACAAGGTGGTGACAAATGAAAAAGGATTTTCCTATTATAAAAACGATGATTTCAGTAAGAAAAAATAATTATTTTTTCATTTCATACAGCTATTTTTAAGTGCTTACTGAGTATGCTCAGAACAAATTATTCAAAATTTCAAAATTAAATAACTTTGGAAAGAATCAATATTTTTTATCAAATAAATAAAAGTCACATCTTTCCACCCTGAAACCTTCAGGCCAAAATTCCAAAGCATCTGGGTGGTAACCAAGTGGACAGAAACCCCAGCAAATCCAAATGGAAAAAATCCTGAAAAATTTACTTTTTGCACTATCCATATCTCAGAAATCACATATCCAACTGGGACAAAAATGTACGTTTCAAGAGATCTACACAACAAAGCCACACATGCAAAATATCAAGCAAATCCATTGAACAGTTGTAAAGTTATTAAACTGCATACATTGGGGTTTAACATTGAATTGCTGGTACAACCCTAACTATAGGGGCACCACCGCACCCCTGTAATATATATATATATATATATATATATGTTCATTGCAAGAAGGTTTTTTAATGCATCTTTTTAGGTTAGGACTACAGTGACAAAAGAAGGGAAATGTTATTTTAGAGTTTCCAACCCTACCCCCCTCCCCACACCTGAAGCAAATCAGTGGCATGCAGGGGTGCATAGGCAGAGGCCTCACTAGCAAACAGAGGGAAGTGGTGACGCCATTGTATAAAATCCTGCTGAGGCCTCACCTGGAGTACTGCAGGCAGTTCTGGAGATCATGTCTTTGTAAGGACACTGACAGGGTGGAGGCGGTCCAGAGAAGGGTGACAAAGATGGTACAGGGCTTGCACCAGAAAACATAAGAGGAAAGATTAAAGGACCTCAGTAAGTACTCAATGGAAGAGAGGAGAGATAGGGGTGACATGATAGAAATGTTCAAGTACCTTAAAGATATGAACAAGGTGCAGGGGAATGACTTCTTCCAATGTAGGAAGAGTACAAGAACGAGGGGGCATGATATGAAATTGGAAGGTGTCAAGTTGAGAAGAAATGTGAGGAAGTTTTTCTTCATGGAGAGGGTGATGGAGGCATGGACTAGTCTCCCACAGGAGGTGATGGGTGCAAGTACAGTGGAGAGATTTAAAATGCATGGGACAGGCAAAAGGGAACCCTAGAAGTGGCAAGGAGAGGAAAAAGCCATGTATCAAGTCAGGTCAGAGGCTGCAAACTGGGGAAGGGCTTATGAGCAGAGTGGATGAGACAGACAGTCCATATCTGCCAACAATTTCTGTTTCTATGAGTCTTCCTTGAGGTTGTCAATGCTAAAGCTCACCCCATTGTATCCACTCCTGAAACATTTGTCAAGAGATCTACATGATGAAATCACACATACAAAATGTCAAGCAAATCATTGAACAGTTGTGAAGTTATTAAACTGCAAACACTGGGGTTTAACATTGAACTACTGGTACAGCCCTGACTATGGGCACACCACCATGTCCTTATAATATATATATTCTTTGCAAGAAGGTATGTTAATGCATCATTTAAGGTAAGAACTACAGTGACAAAAGAAGGGAAATGTGATTTTAGGGTTTCCAACCCTAAACCCCCATACCTGAAGCAAATCAGCAGCATACTGGGGTGTATAGGCAGAGGCATCACTAGCAGATGGAAAGAAGAGATGATGCCATTGTATAAAACATTGGTGAGGCCTCACCTGGAGTACTGTGTGCAGTTCTGAAGGCCACATCTTTGTAAGGATATTGACAGGGTGAAGGCGGTCCAGAGAAGGGCAACAAAGATGGCAGAGGGCTTTTAACAGAAAACTTATGAGGAAAGATTAAAGTACCTCAATATGTACTCACTGGAAGAAAGGAAGGATCAGAGTAACATGACAGAAATATTCACGTACCTTAATGGTATGAACATGGTACAGGGGTGGTGCCATATTCCAAAGTAGGAAGAGTACAAGAATGAGGGGGCATGATATGAAATTGGAAGGTGGCAGGTTGATGGGAAATGTGAGGAAGTTTTTCCCTTCATGGAGAGGGTGGTGGATGCATGGAACAGTCTACCACATGAGGTAGTGGATGCAAGCATTGTGGTGGAATTTAAACATGCATGGGGCAGGCAAAAGAGAACCCTAGAAATGGGAAGGACAGGGAGAAAACCATTGATCAAATAGGGTCAGAGACTACAAACAAAGGGTGGGCTTATGGGTAGAATGGATGGGCCTGGCAATCCTTATCTGATGACAATTTCTTTGTTTCTATGAGTCTTCCTTGAGATTGTCAGTCCTAAAGCTCACCCCATTGTATACACTGCTGAAGCATACCCTCCTATGTCCATCACATCTGAGCTTTCCTGCTACCACAGTGGTGTGAGCTTTTGGGTTGACAACCCCAAGGAAGACTCCACCCCTAATTTGCTTCAAGTGTGGGGAGGGGTATGGTCAGAAACTCTAAAATCACATTTCACCACTTTTGTCACTGTAGTCTTAACCCTAAATGGTGCATTAACATTGTTTTTTTTGCAAAGAATTTCCTTACTTTTTGAGATAGTGTAATTATATACTTATTTGTCTGTGGGAGTGCCCTGTGCTGCCATATCTCCATAGATCTGTATATGTATGTTACTACAGAAGTGCAGGGCCCTCCAGTCCCTGTGACTCCACTTGTAGAACAACAGCAACCAAATTGTCAACATAGCCTTCTTTTTATCCCACCTCATGAACCCGGTACAACACATTTTCAAATCTCTATTGAAATTTAATTTCTTGCCACTGCAATGTAATTCTGTGCTACAGCCATGAAAAGACATTTTGGAGAAGATTTTGAAAAATTGCAACTGTCACATTGTAAAGAATGTAAATAGAATGTAAAGAAGGTGTAAAGAAATGGCTATGCTGAAAATTTGTGGTGAAAATATTTTAAGTAATAAAGTTATGAACAAGTGTAGAAAAATGTTAATGTATGTGCATAACTTGCCATTTTTACATATTTTGACCCCAAATTTTCAAATTTGCCTTCTTATGACCCCACGTTATGAACAAGGGTGGTGAAAATTTTTAAATTCTACCTGAAAGGTGATTTTTTTGCCAAGTGACTGCAAAATTACCTTTTGGGATGGATTTATAGAATTTCACTGCAATCGTTCAGAAAGTGTGGTATCAAAAAGGCCATGTTCCAAATTTGGTGTAAAAATATGAAAAAATGGCAAAGTTATGCATCAGAGTTGAAAACCCCATTGAAATACATTGAACAGCATTACATACCAATTTAGATACTAAGTGTGATAGATGTACAGAAGGTTATAGCCCATATTAGTACATCTCCAGAACCTGGATATAGCTATATCTTGTTTAATAAAAAATTATCAAAATTTGTTTTGAATGTTTCTAAATTTTCTGTATCCAACAGTGATTTAGGTAGGCCATTCCATATAGGTATAATTCTCTGGGTATAAAAGAAGTATCTGTTATGTAACTTCGGATATGTTAAAGATAGCTGAAATTTGTGGCTTCTGAGATTGCACTTTCTCTTGCTAAAGAAAAAATGTTTTTTTTAGAAAAAAAGAAAAACAAGATGTCATCAAATGAAAAATAATTTTTCACTCATGATGAAAGAACTGGCTCCATACGAAAAAGGAATCTTTTTCTGTTTCATGCAACTATTTTGAAGTGCTTACTAAGCATGCTCAGAACTCAACATTTGTAAAATGTAATAACTATAGAACACATTAAGATGTTTTCACCAAACCAGAAAAATGCACATCTGTGGGCCAGCCCCTTTCTACCTGGAAATTTCAGACCAAAATTCCAAATCATCTGGGCACTGCAAGTGTCACCAAAAAAACAGCAACCCCCACCCCGAAAATTCACTTTTTTCACCATTCGTATGTATGAATCTGCACATCTGAACAGGAAGAAACTTGATACATATAGAGATCCACCATACGAGACAATGCATGCAAAATTTCACGCAAATCCATTGCACAGTTGCAAAATTATTAAAGTACAAGAATAGATGTTTAAAATTAAGCACTGTACTCAACCCTAAATATAGTGGTGCTATACATATCTAAATTGCAAAAATCTTTGTTAATGCTCTTGTTAGAGTTCAAGTGATAAAAGTAGGGAAATGTGGCATTAGGGTTCTCAAACCTAACTCCCCACCTCCACCCAATGCACATCAACAGGCATCAGTGGTGTGCCTTGGGGTCATCAGCCATAACACTCATCCCATTTCATACTGTAAGTTGATAAGCTGAGATGGGTACACTATAGGAGAATGTTGTGAGTGTTAGGGCTTACAACCCCAAGGCATACAGCCAGTGATTGTTGGTGTGTGCAGGGTGGGGTTGAGGTGTTAGGGTTGGAAACCCTAATGCCACATTTCCCTGCTTTTGTTGCTTTAGCCCTAACAAGAGCATTAACAAAGTTATTTTGCAATTTATTTCCTTGCTTTTTGAGATAGTATAATTGTATCCATATTTGCCTGTTGAAGCACACATCCCTCTGGGCCCTGTGCTCCCATCCCTTCATAAATGCATATATGCATGCAGCTGTGTAAGCACAGGGCCTGGAGAACCATGTTTTTTTAATTTACAAGACAACAGTTATTAAACATAGAAACATAGACTTTGACGGCAGATAAGGACCGCTAAGCCCATCTAGTCTGCCCATTTCCCTACCTACAGGATAGGCCACAGATCCTAGTTAACCAACAGCCTATTTCTTCCTATCCCCCACAAGAATTGCCTTATGTCTGTCCCATGCATTCTTGAAATCTCTCACAGTTTTAGACCCCACAACCTCCTCAGGAAGGCTGTTCCATGCATCCACTACCCTCTCTGTGAAATAATACTTCCTCACATTGCCCTGAACCGCCCTCCTTCTATCTTTAAATTGTGTCCCCTTGTTCTTGTAAGTCTCTTTTTCTGAAAGATGCTACCCTCTTGGACTTTGTTGATTCCACTGAGGTACTTAAAAGTTTCTATCATGTCCCCCTCCCTTCTTTCCTCAAGGGTATACATATTAAGCTCCTTTAGTCTCTCCTCATATGGCTTCTCTTGCAGACCCTGCACCATTTTAGTTGCCCTCCTCTGGACTACCTCTATCCTGTCTATGTCCTTGTGGAGATGAGGTCTCCAGAACTGGACACACTACTCCAGATGGGGTCTCACTAACTGTCTGTACAGAGGGATAACAACTTCCTGTTTTCTGCTGCTGATGCCTCTCCCTATACATCCCAGTATACCCCTAGCCCTCCCTACTGCCTTCTCACATTGATTGCTAACCTTAAGGTCATCTGATATGATTACCCCCAGGTCCCTTTCCTTTTTGTTGTTGTTACTACCTCCCTACACATTGTGTATTCTTCCTGGGTTCTTGTTTCAGGTGCATTATTTTGCACTTCTTTGCATTGAATCCTAGCTGCCATACTTCTGACCATTCCTCCAACCTTGCCAAGTCCCTTTTCATCCTTTCCACCACTCCTTGTGTATCAACCCTGTTGCAGATCTTTGTGTCATCTGCAAAAAGGCATACTTTTCCCTCCAGTCCCTCTGCAATGTCACTGATGAAGACATTAAAAAGGACTGGACCCAATACTGAACCCTGCGGTACCCCACTAGTAACCCCTCTTTCTTCAGAGTGGACTCCATTTACAATTACCTTCTGTGTCCTGTTGTGCAGCCAATGTTTTACCCAGGCTACCACCCTGGGACCCACTCCCAGGCTGGTTAATTTGACTATTAATCTTTTGTGTGGGACTGTGTCAAATGCCTTGCTAAAGTCTAGGTAAGCCATGTCAACAGCCCCTCCCTGGTCTACTACTTTGGTCACCCAGTCAAAGAAATCTATTAGATTCATCTGACATGACCTTCCCGCTGTGAACCCATGCTGCCTTGGGTCCTGTGCTCCACTGGCTTCTAGGTACTCAACTATTCTTTCCTTTAGAAGTGACTCCATCACTTTCCCTACCACAGAGGTCAGACTGACAGGTCTGTAGTTTCCTGCCTCTGTCTTGGTCCCACTTTTGTGAAGGGGAATCACATCCACCTTCCTCCAGTCCTCAGGTACCACATCATCCTCCCATGATTTATTAAAAAGAGTAGCCAGTGGTTTCACTAGTTCCTCCCTTAATTCTTTTAGAATTTTGGGGTGAATTCCATCAGGACCCATTGCTTTGTCCACCTTCAGTTTTAGGAGTTCTTGCAGAACTCTTTCTTCTGTGAAAGGACTGGGATCGACCCCCCTATCAGGAGTGCTTCTGTTAATTGGATTAGGCACTTCTCCCTCCTCTTTTGTGAATACTGAGCAGAAATATTCATTCAGTATCCCTGCTTTTTCACTGTCCCCCTCTGCCCACCCACCGTTCATTCTATTCAGCCTCACTATCCCTCCCTTTGTCTTTCTATGCTCGCTGATGTACCTATAAAAGGTTTTATCCCCCTTCTTAACTGAGTTGGTGCTCTTTTCCTCAGTTTGGGCCTTTGCTATTCTGACTTCCCTCCCTGCTTCCTTCTGCCTTAACTGGTACAGCTCTCTGTCCTGCTCCTTCTGTGTTTCCTTATACTTCTGGAATGCTATCTTTTTCTTCCTGACTTTCACAGCCACCTCTTTTGAGAACCATAGTGGCTTTTTCTTTCATTTTGATTTGTTTATTTGCTTCACACAAAGGCTTGTTGCCTCTGTGATGGCAGTTTTGATGATTCCCCATTGTTTCTCCACACCTCCTTCTAGACTGTTTGCTAGTGCTTTTCTGAGGCCCTCTCCCATCTTGCCAAAGTCAGCCCTCCTAAAGTCCAGTACCCTCACTTTTGTATGGCTTGACTCTGTAGCTGAGTTTAATGTGAACCACACTGTTTGATGGTCACTTGTCTCCAGATGGCAACCCACTTCTAGATCTGAGATCCTCTCACTGCCCCCATTTGAGAGTATGAGGTCTAAGATTGCTCCCTCACGAGTGGGTTCTGAAACTAGCTGTCTAATGCCTGCCACCTGTAGGGCATCAAGAATGGCCCTGCTCTTGGATGTGGCTGCAGCAAATGTGCTCCAGTCAACATCTGGCATATTCAGGTCTCCCATCAACAGTATCTCCCCTTTCTCTGCCATTCTAAGAATGCCTTCTATCATATCCTTGTCCATTCTCTCCCCTGATATGGGGGTCTGTACACAACCCCTGTGCGGATTGTGGTGCCCTTTCAGTCTCCAAGGTGACCCATAGTGCCTCCTCTCCTCCCTGTTTACTCTTTTGTTCAGTTGCTTTTATCCTTTCCTTTACATAGAGAGCTACTCCTCCCCCTCTTCTCCCCGCCTGTCTCTCCTGTAGGTTATGTACCCTGGTATGTTAACATCCCAGTCATGGTTCTCTGTGTACCATGTTTCTGTGTTAGCATAGCCATCTTATTACCCCACCTCATGTACCTGGTACAGAGTATTTTTGAATCCTTGCCAAAATGTAATTCTGTGCATTCCACGCCACATGTGCAAAAAAACATTTTGACCAAGATTTGAAAAATGACAGCTGTGACATACATGAAGTGGGGTAATAAGAAGGCTACATTGAAAATCTGGGGTAAAAATATTTAAAATTTCCAAAGTTAAGAATGTGTGTAGTGAAATTTCAACAGATGGTCATAACTTTGCCATTTTTACATATTTTGACACCAAATAATTTTCAACATAGCCTTCTTATGACCCCACCTCATGAAGAAAGGGAGGAATGATTTTCAAATCCCATCTGAAAGGCAAATTCACCAAGCTACTGCAAAATCACTTTTTGGGTGGGAGTTGTGTAATGACAGTCATATTGTTCATGAGGTAGAGTCCCTAAAAGGCTATGTTGAAAATTTGGGGTCAAAATGTCAAAACAAAAACAGCAAAGGTATGCATAAAAGTTGACCCCCTCTTTTGAAATACATTGAACCGCATTTACCTTAGTTTCTCATATTGCAGTAACCAGTTCCAACAGCAAAATGTGTCTTCATTTGAAGAGTGGGCCTTGAACCTGGGACCTGCTCAGGTGAGTGAGGCTGTGTGGGGGTGTACTGGTAGGTGTGGGGTGGTGGATGCTGAGTGGGAAGTTGGGGGGCTGATAAGTGAGAAACCATTTTCTTTTTTTATATGTTTGGGAAAAAAAATTGAGTGACTGTTGTCTTCATTTCAGGTTGTGCCTCAGATGGGAGGGTGGGAGTGCCACTAGACACCAGGGACTATATACCTTGATAATGGGGACAGCAATCAGTGGGTGGCGGTGCCACTAGATAACAGGGAAATTGGGAACAGTGATCAGCAAGTGGGGTGCCACTAGGCATCAGGGAATACAAAATTTGATAACTGTGATGGTGATCAGCAGTTTGGGGGTGCTACTAGACACCGGGAAAATCAGGAATGGTATTCAGCAGGTGGTGGGTTCCCTAGACACCAGAGAATATATTTATTTCTTAAAAGGACAGGGATCGGCAGGTAGGGGGTGCCACTGGACAACAGAGAAAGTTTGTATTAATAAGGGGACAGTGATCAGAAGGGTGGGTGGTGCCGCTAGATACCAGGGCAACATCGCACATTGTCAGGATGGCAATGGAGTGTGAGGGGGTCACCAAACACCAGGGAAATGGTGGCACACAGCTCACACTGCAGCTGGTAGCATGAGTTCAGCTGCAGCTTCAGAAGTCAAGAAATTACCACTGTTCTCATACAGAGAACACGGGGAAGAGTTTCTCTCAGTAAGTTGGGCACCCAGGATTTTGGCTGCCCAGAAAAGGTATTAGTGGCTACTATATTGAAAAAACAAACATCAGAATCTAGCTAAATGTGTCCTGTTTAGCTATGTTCTGATGTTTGTTTTTTAAAATCCTAGCATTTTTATGTATTTTCCATGCTTGTTAGTTCGTGGAAAAAAATGAACAAGATGGTGGTGGCACAGCACAAAAAATGTTTGGTGCCCTGTCAAGCAAGTGACATGAAAGCAAAAACGTGCATTTGTGGCATCAAATTTTAACTTTTGATGCAGAATATTGTCTCAAAAACCCTACTACACATGCACATGTGCAGATCGGAAACCACTAAACTTTAAAGCCTTGTAAGTCTGGAACTCTTTAATATTTTTGCATCAGACCTGTCAAAGGCATTACCTTAGGACAAGACACATGTCCCCTGCAAGTTTGGGGAAACAAATTCTATTCCATGTTGGCGTTGGGGACAGCAAAAAAAAACAATTGAAGCTACAGAACTCAGAATCCACACAGGCTGCCAGCACAAAACATTCCAAATATCAAGACCTTGCCTCCTACACAACACTTGTAAAATTTCAGCTAATTTTGTCAAACGGAAACAAAGATATTAATGTACAAAATAAAGTATTTAACATTGAATAAGCTACTTAACTCTGACTATAGTGGTGCTAGTGTACCTACATATTACTCTTTGTCCTTGATGTTGACTCTGTCATCTCCCACTTGACAACCACCCTCACCCAGATATAGGACCATCAAACCCCCTTAATTAAAGCCAGGGTCAAGCGGATCCATTACCCCTGGATAACCTTGGACACAATGTGAAGGACTCCTGATCAAGTCTGGGCTCATTTTAAATCCACTTGAACCCCCTCTGACTTGCACTCTTATAAATCCATTAGGAATGCATGCAATAAGGCAGTCTGATCATCTAACACTGAATATTTCAAGTCACGCCTCCACTCATCTTAACTCACCAGCCTCCTTTGGGAAAGTTATCCACTCCCTCATTGATTCCCCTTCACAATCTGTCCATCAGATCCTCAGAGTTAACAGGCCCCCATCTTTGACACCTCTTCCATTGCAGATGTCTTTAATACATTTTTCACCCACTGCTGACTCCTAGGCCACTGCCTTCCAGCCTCCCCTGGGGCCTAAACCCTCGCCCTCACCCAATAGTTTAGGTTTCTCCTTGTCTCTCTTTGGGAAGCCTTACAGGCATTACATTCTCTCAACCTTAACAAATCCAGCCCCGATGGACTCCATTCCAAACTTCTCTGCATCTCTGCTCCTGCTATAGCCATCCCTCTTGTGCATATCCTCAACCATTTCTTCACCACCTGCACTGTGCCTCAAGCCTGGAAAATTGCTAAGGTGCTGCTCCTGCACAAAGTTGGAGACCCATCCTCCTCTGGAAACCTCTGACCTATTTCCATCTTTTCCTCACTTGGCAAACTTCAAGAGTCCATTTCTACTCTAGGATCTTGCATTTCCTTACCTCCTCTGGTTCTCTTTCCCCCTTTCAGTCAGGATTCAGGAAGCATCATTCTACCATCTCCTCTCTGCTGCATGTCACCAAGCATATTCTCATGGCGATGGATCAGGTCCATATTATGTCCACAATATTTATCAATCTTGCCAAGGCCTTTGATTCTCTCTCTCCCATACCCTACTGCTAAACAAGCTTCATTCAGTTGGTATGGCAGCACCCACTATCAGCTGGCTCACTTCCTACCTCTCTGGTAGGCAACAGTCTGTCCTGGTAGGCAATCCCATATCCTCACCTCTCCCCATCCTAGCTGGAGTTCCTAAGGAGTCAGTCCTTGTCCCTCTTCTTTTCTCTATCTTCATCAATGACCTTCACTTCTGTTTGCAACAATGCCCACATTCATATGTATGTGGATGAAACCGTAATCTATACCTCAGGTCCTTCTGCTCCAGAAGTGCATAACCCACTTCAACATGATTTTGACAGAGTATTACACTCATTCTGCACCAACCAGTTTAGAGTAATCACCAAAAAAACTGTAACAATGGCTTTCATTAGCCAGACTTCAGGTCCCTAAGCATTTCTTACCCCAGATGGATCCCCCCTCAAGGTAGTCCCAGCTTTCAAATACATCAGTGTCTGGCTTGACAGCAGCAATAGCATTTCCACCAATATTGTTGCTGTATGCTTCATGCTCCACCCTAATTTTAGCTTTCTGAACTGCAGTAAGGACTGTCTCTCCCCTCCCTATCCATTGTATACTGGTCTCCAAAATGACACTCTCCATCTTCAACTATGCCGATGTAGTTTATGGTACTGCCCCCACCATATCCCTTTACAGACATAACGTCCTTTTCAATTCCTTTTTTCTGCTTTGCCACAAATTACTCTCCCTGCACTCACCACTGCTCTCTCTGTGCTTCTTTTTCCTTCATTCCCCTTTCCCACAGGAGGCTAATCCACCCTTTGTCATTCATTACTAAATATTGGTTTGGGACTATTCTCCCCCATCTTTCTTCTTGCCTGTCCCCTGCTATTCCTTTCTCCTACCTTTTGCATTCCAGAATCCTCCATTCCTTTTCTCTTCCCTGTCCTCACTCCACAGGTCAATCTGACTGACTGTAAACCAGGAGGAAGATACTAGTCACAGTAAAATCAAGGTAATAGATTTCAGAAAAGCTAACTTCACCAAAATGCAAACTACAGTATATTCACATCCATGATGGAAGATGTAGAGGACTGCTGCAATACCCTAAAGATTGTTCTGTATGCAGTAGCAACTAAATGCACGAAGCTGACAAGCAAGTTCAGAAGAAGGAAGAGGCCTCTCTGGTTCTCAAATGAAGAAGTGACCAAAATTAAAGAGAAATGAAAGGCATTTACACATTATAAACAAACAAAATAAGAAGTAGAGGCAGGGAAGGCAGTCAAAAGGGCAAAACCGCAACCAAAGAGAAAATAGCACAGGGTGTTAAGAAGGGAGACAAAACCTTCTACAGATACATAAGGGAGAAAAGAAAAAAACTAAGGGAAGAATCAACCAAATAGCAACCAAAGAAGGCTAGATGGCAGTGAGGGACGAGGAAAAGGCCGAAGCCTTAAATGAGTTATTTTGCTCTGTCTTCACTATAGAAGACAGTGACAAAGATCCCATGCTAGGTCAGACAGAGCATGATGGTCAGGGAGTGGACATTAGCCCCTTCACAAAGGAAAGGGTCCAAGAAGAGCTGAGTAGACTCAAGATGGATAAAGCCATAGGGCCTGATTGCATACACCCTAGGGTTTTAAAAGAGCTTTAAGAGGAACTAGCCACACCACTGGTTCGGCTCTTCAACAAGTCACTAGACAGTGGGAAAATATCTCAAGACTGGAAAAGGGCAACAGTGGTACCCTTGCACAAGATCAGGAGCAAGGAAGAGGAAGGGAATTACTGCCCTTTCAGTTTGACCTCAGTCATAGGGAAAATTATGGAGTCATTACTAAAGGAGATGATAGTGGCATACCTGAAAGATACCAGAAAAATGGATCCAAGGCAACAGGCTTCACAGCTGGATGATCTTGTCAAACCAACATGATCGACTTCTTCAACTGGGTCACCAGAATAGTGGATCAGATAGGGGCAGTGGACATTGTATAAATGGATTTCAGCAAGGCCTTTGACACTGTCCCTCACAAAAAGCTAACAAACAAGCTGGAACATACAGGAGTTGGACAAAAGGTAGCTAATTGGATCAGCAACTGGCTAAATGATAAGACCCAGAGAATGCTAGTAAATGGATCTCTGACAAGGGAAGGTAGTGTAACCAGTGACATCCTGCAGGGGTCAGTACTGGGACCTGTTCTCTTCAACATCTTTACAGAAGACCTCGCAAATGACTTGAAAGGAAAAGTTTGCCTATTCGCAGATGATACTAAGATCTGCAACAGAGTGGACTCACAGGAAGTGACAGACAACATGAAAGCTGACCTTAGAGAGCTGGAGGAATGTTTCAGGGCTTGGCAGTTAAAATTTAATGCCAAAAAATGTAAGGTAATGCACTTGGGTAGGACAAGGAACTCAAGAAATAAGTACTCACTGGGAGGACATCAACTCGAGGAAACACAGATGGAGCGAGATCTCGGCATAGTGAGCACTGATGACTTAAGTGTAGGAAAACAGTGTGAGAAGGCAGCACAGAAAGCAAATGGCATCCTCAGCTGTATTAGTAGGGGTATTACTAATAGGAAGTGGGAGGTGATCATGCCTCTCTACAGGTTGTTGGTAAGGCCAAACTTGGAATACTGTGGTCAGTTCTGGAGACCTCACCTCGAAAAGGACATTGACCATTTAGAGACAGTGCAAACAACAGCTACTAAAATGGTGCAGGGTCTACACCACAAGACGTATAAGATGTGACTCAGGGAGCTAAATTTATACTCCCTCAAGCAAAGAAGAAACACGGGTGACATGATCAAAACATTTAAGTATGTGAAGAGGCTAAACACAACTCAGGCAGGTAATCTATTTCAGCAGAACACAACAGCACTTACAAGGGCCCATGATTTGAGGCTGGTGGAAGGTAGATTCAAAAGCAACCTCAGGAAGTACTTCTTCATGGAGAGAATGGTGGAATCCTGGAACAGCCTGCCCCAGGAGCTGGTAGCATCAAATATGATTAAAGATTTCAAACTTGCATGGGATAGGCATTGTGAACAGGTTAGGTTGCAGGGAACGTGGGCGAGGGGCTAGTCTTTTTGGGCAGACTAGATGGATCATGCATCCCCATCTGCCAACATTTTTCTTGTGTTCTTATGTTCTGATGGCCACTCTGCCTTCTCCTAACATCTCCACTTCTTCTGGAACCACTGCCCTCAAGTGGCTTCTTCAACTCCTTCCTACCTCTCCCTGCTCTTCCTCCTCCACTGTATGCCCCCCTTCCACGTCTCCTCCTGACCTAATTCCATTTATCTCCCCTCTCATTTTTGCTTGTCTGCCTTAACTGTATTCCCCCTGCCAACTAGCACAACAGCTTAGCCATATTGCTTTTATCTTACTGCACAGTTGCAATGCTACTCTGTATTTTTGTACCTCTGTACAGTTTCTTGATTTATTTTACTGCACAATTGTATTGAATACCCTGTATTTTTGGTAACACTGTACTGTTTAATTTGTATTTTGTTGATAACCCAATGTTTTCTAATGCTTTGTATTTGCCTATTGGCGTGTTCTGTTCCCCTACTTTTTGGGTAGAACCTGGAAACAAACCTTGGCTCAGTGTGCCTTTCCCAGTTACCAACATTTTAAATAAATAAATAAAGTGTATATATATATATATATATATATATATATATATATATATATACTGCATTATAGGGGTGTAGTAGCACCCCTATAGTTATGGTTGACTGGCGTGCTTAGTGTTTAAACCTCTAACGTTGCACCTTAATAAATTTGGTGTTCTTTTATTTAAGGGAATAGTTCAAAAATGTGCATATACAGTCAGGCTGGAAGGGTCTCAAGATGTTGAATGTTTTATGATGACACCTTGTGCAGTTTATGAGATATGTATACCCCTTATTTTGTAAAAGGGTAATTTTTTTCCTATACTTCATACACTTTTTTTTTTTGCTGCTACATACAGCCTAGATGGTACAGAATTTTTCCATGAAACTCCCAGGGTAGAAGTGACCTTTGCAGAGGTAATGCCTTTCAAAGGTTTCATAAAAAAAATATTAAATGGTTCCAGAGTTATAAGGATTTTTTTTTTCTGAGTATGCTCGGTAGTTTTTTTTGATAGCCCTCTAATACGAACCAAATATTTTTGGTTTGTGAGAGCATTTTCAGTTCACATCACTTAGATGTCACAAACTGAAAATGGTTCTCACAAACCAAATTTTTTTTTCTGTGTGTGATGGCCACCATCTTGTTTTTTTTTTCAACTGAAAAACATGAATAATATCTAAAAATAATGAGTTGTGAAAAACCAACACATGAACCTAAGTAAACAGGACATGTTGAACTGGATTCTGTTGTGTATTTTTTTTTTTACAAAATTTTCCACAAATACCTTTTTGTAGCACCTCAAAACCCAGGGTGCCCAGCTTGGCAAGAGGAGCTATTCACCCATGTTTTCTGTATGAGAACAGTGGGATGTTCTTGCCTTGTGAAGCCACAGCTCGAGTGCTGCTTATGTCCTGGGTGAAAGCAGTGAGCTGGCAATCACTCAATCTCTCTCCCTTTCTCACCTCTGAGCCATTTATCTGTCTGTCTACCTGCCTGTCTATCTGTCTGTCTATCTATCTATCTATCTATCTTTTTCTATCTGTCTTACTAATTATTGTTTTTTAAGTGGACTGGCGTGCCCAACCCAGTACCGTTTCTTCCTTCTCCTTCCCATCCAGGCCACCCCACCTTCCCAATGCTTATTTTATTTGATGTGTTTAATAAGTGAACCAGTGTGCCAATTTCCGGTACCACTTCTCTTGATTCTCCACTGATCCAGGTCACCTGCTCACCTTCCAATGTATGTTTGCTTGTACTGGGGTGCCTTCTCCATGTTCTGCTTGAGCATCATCCTGATACTAGGATCCCCAATCCTCAGTGCCAGTTAAATAAAAAACATCATTTGTTGATCTTTTTTTTTTTTTTTGTTATTGTTGCGGAAGCTGAAAATAGTAAATATTCAATTGGTGATCTGACCCCCCCAGACATAAGTAGTAGTAGTAGTAAAAACTTTATTTTTATACAGGGAAAAAAAACATGCCTTTAGGCCAGTTGACCTATTTCACAAGACTGTCCTGTTACTTACATGTTGCCTATACATTAAAAACAAATAATGCCGGCCCGGTGGTGCTGAGGGTTGAGGCCTGTCAACACAACCCCGCCACCGCGACCCGGTTCCGCCGAATGAGCACGGGCTGTCGGGGTCGGCGGGAGAGATGGATTGAGCATCCGGAGGACTGCTCTCCATCTCTGGGGTGGGATTGGCGGCCGGTGCTTGCCTGTCCCTAGCAGAGGCTGGGGATCAACAGCACACAGCCAGAGAGACAGGGGGAGGCAGGACATGACAGACGCTGACTAGTGCAGCCACACGGGAGCGGCGCTTTACCAGTCACTGGGCGCCATTGCACGCCAGACTCCGGGCTGGGAGAAAAATTAGGGAAAAAATGGAGCCTGGCAGCACGACGTCATTCCCCATCACCATTCCCGGAGGACGCCTCCCTGGCATGGACCCGTTCAGGTGGGTTGAGTCGCTCCCCACCACGCTGCCACGAAGGGTAAGTCGTGGGGTGCTGAAGGGATGGGGTCTCATGTCCGGGGATGGCGCCGGAGGAACGGCGGAGTGCGGGGAGGGGTGTAACCAGAGCTCCTGAGAAATAACATCATAAAAAAGAAAAATAACTACAGTAATCAGACAGGCACTACAATACAAGTATTAAGCATAGTTGAACTCTTCATGTTTCAACAACAATCTCTAATTCTCCAGCAATCCATTCATACGTTATTATCTATAACATTGGCAAATAATGGAATATAGTACAACTAATTCCTGCAAAAACAGGCTATACACTGGGAATGAAAGTGCTAAGTGGGGTATTTTGTTCCAGTATTTTGCAGCCTGATGACATAGTGTCTTTTCTCCATGTTTGTTTTTAATTGGTTGAGTGGAAATTTTATTTGTTTGACTAGATCTCTTGGGTCTTAAATCTATTTGATCTCACCCTCCAAATAAGTGTTTGTTTATGTAATGCTCTAAACTATCTATATGATATTTATACATTAACTTTTGTCACTTCATGACACATTTTGTTTTGATTGGTAGCTACTGTAAGGAGGTCAATAACACACAATGATGTGTTCTTAGGTCACACCACAAGACATATCTTGCAGTTCTGTTATAAACCTTATCTAGGTTATTTAGTAATGTTTTGTTAGCAGTACGGTATAAAAAATCCACATAAATCAATACAGGAAGTATTTGCTGTTCAGCAACCTTTTTCCTGCTATTTTTAGTTAGACACTTCATTGTCCTCCTCAGGGCTCCCACTCTTTTATTCACCCTGTCAATTAGTGACCCTATGTGTTCTCCAAAGGCCATATTTTCATCAAAGGTAATTCCCAGATATGTGTAGTGAGACACATGTTCTAGGAAAACATTGTTATCAACATTGATGTTTAGTTGTTTGTTTCCTTTGGATTTAAGCCTAAAGTATAATGATTTTGTTTTGTTTTGGTAAACACACCCCACCCTGACCCCGCTCAGCACCCACCTTCCCAAACCGCCGCATACACTCTCATTTCCTGAACATGTCTCATGATGTAGATCCATTCTCTGACTGAAGACACATCTTGCTGCTGAAATGGCTACTGCAGTTTGAGAAAATACATGGTCAGATATTTCCTGAAATGTTTGCTATATCTCTGGAGAAATTTCCTGCTTACCTGCAGTACCATTATGGGTCATCAGAGGGACTCTCCTTAGATACTATGCAAAATATCTGGAAATATCTGACCATATCATGGCTGTGATTGTAAGCCTGGTTTAAAGTATTTCAGTGGGGTTTGAACTCTTAGTCATAACTTTGCCATTTTTAATTAGTTTTTCATCAAATGTCCAGCATGGCCTTTTTTGTACCCCCCTTCCCCACACCATGAACAAGCATGGTAGAATTTTTCAGATCAGGCCCAAAAGATGATTTTATGATTGCTGTGTGAAGTCACCTTTTGGCTGAGATTTGAAACTTTTCAAGTACTGGGTTCACAAGGCGGGGTCATAAGATGGCTATGTTGAAAATTTGGGGTCAAAATAGTAGAAAAACAATAAACTAAATGCACTCTCATAACTTTGCTAATTTTCAAAAATTTTACACCAAATTTTCAACATAGCTATTTGTTTCACACACTCTCATGAATGTGATAACTACCCTTTTTCAAATCATGGCCAAAATGTGTTTTGACACCTGTGTTTCAAAATTATGTTTTGGTTGGGATTTGAAGATATTCTCCTACTAGGCTCATAAGAAGGTTATGTTAAAAACTTGGTGTAAAAACATGGTAAAATGACCAAGTTATGAGTGAACATTGACCTATTTAAATGTTCACTGTTAATTTTCAATATTTTGAATCTAAATTTTCAACATAGTCATTTTTTCACACCACCTGATAAACATGACAGGTGTTGTTTTTCTAAATCTTGGACAAGAGTGTTTTAACACTTGTGGTGGAAAATGACATTTCAACCAATATACTATAAATACCACATATTGTGTTTATAAGGGGAGATATAAAATGTCTTTCTTGACAATTTGAGGGCAAAATTTAAACAAAAAAAAAATTAAGAAACATTGTGCATAGCACCATCTTTTACCCTAGGAGGTAGTGTGTGTGTGATCTTTTGCTGGTAAGCTGAGTTTGTGGGCAAGCTCAGTAAGCTAGGTGGATGGAGTGGGGGGGGAACTGGCACTGAAAAGCAACACAATCTCCTCAGCCAGGGAAGGAAATGTGAAGGGTTCCCCACACAGATGCAAAAACCATATGATGAAGACAATTCTTTTCTTGGCATAGTGTCCTGCATCTATGCACCCATGGGTGGAAGATGGCGCTGTGTATTGGCTTAGACATGGACTCTTTGCTCTGTGCATCTGTATCTGAGGCCTCATTAAAACATAGGGCCCAGAGGACCTTGCACTTCTACAGTCAACCAGACAGATCCATGAAGTCTTGACATCCATTGCTACACTTTCATAGGTCAATAGAGTCTTCCCTTGGTATAGAAACACAACACCACCAATTTGCCAAGACTTCCAAGACTCCAAACCCTAATGCTTTTCATTTTCTTATGTTATCTACTTTGTATTCTTCAGTCTTAATGTCTGCATTACCAAAGGTGTTTTTGTAAATTTTTTATTTTTTTTTTAGATAGTGGAATCGTAAAGTGCCTGCAGGACTCTACACTAAGAAAATGGCACTAAAGAAATCTGATTCAGACACACAGGGTCTTCTTCACCTTGTGCAATGGAAGAGTTTATCTATCTGCATGTGGCTATGAATGAAGTCATATAGGACTGCAAGACCAGAATTCATGGACAGTCCATGGGGCCTACATTTCTGTGTGGCAAACAGATGCACACAAGCTGAATCCTTAAGGAGTGTATCAATGGACGAGAAGGGAAGGGAAAGGAGAAAGGGGAAATTTTTTAACTAGGAAAGGCACACAAAGCTGAAGCCTATTTCCAGGTGAGACTTGGGAGCACAAGGAAGTTACATGTCTGTCTGGCTGAGGAAGTGCAAGACCATATTGTCCCTGCGCTTCCATGGTACTATTAATACAGGCAAGCAAGGACATCCATGTCCTGCACCAAAAGAAGACTCCATCTGGCTGTGAAAGTGCAGGGACCTAAAGGCCTTTTTCTTCCTTACAGCTATAGATGCAGATGCACACTGGCCTCTTGGCCCTTTGCCAGGAGAAGAAGCCTATTCACTATATGGTTATTTATTTTATTTGTTTTCACTAATATAGCTTCCCTGTTTCTTGAATTGCTTGTTGAGGGGGTGTTCATAAAGTTTGAAGTGGAAATATGCTCACATGGGAAACACTAAACCCTGAAATATTGTCAAATATAAAACATGGGAGAACATTTCCACTTCAGACTTTTTAAACACCCCCCAGAACAAGCATTTCAAAATTCAGTGAAGTTTTATATGTGGATGCCAGAATGCTGCCTATTACATCCAGTGGAAGAAGTGTTCACATACTGGCTATGAGAGGGAACCAAGAAACCCCTTTGATACTGAATTAACTTACACACGTATGACATAAAGGTGAAAAAGACTAAAAAACAGTGGACTATTTCTCTTCATCTGATGACTCCATCTCTGACCTTTCTGTCCTGGTTGTCAAAGGACAATTCAGAAATACACATGAAAGGTGAGCTTATATGCTCAGGCTTATTTTACTTCTCAACACTACAAATAATTGACTTAATGTAGATCTTAGTTTCATAACCAATTACAGAATGTAAACTGACACCTGCCTTTCTGTTGCTTCAGGTGCATGTGTATTTCCTATGCATATTATTTATATGCATTATCTCTTGCATTTGATACATATTTTTAGTGTGCCTTTGTACATTAACATGGTTTTATTTATATGTTTAATCATACTGTGTGTCTGTTGTGTTCTTGTGGATATATGTGTGTTTATGTAGCATTGATATATTGAGCAGGCTGCTTAATGTTAAATTCCTGACCTTGCATCTTAATAGCTTCCCCCATTCAACAAATTTGCATGAAATCAGGATTTTATGCTGTTTATTTATCATCACCTAGCACCCAGATTGTTTGAAATTTGGATCTGAAATGTTAAGGGTAGAAATGGCTTGCCCCAGTAAAGTACATTCTGTTGGTGTGGTGAAAAAATATTAATCTGTTCTGAAGTTATAGGGATTTGAAATTTTAGGTCTGATCATACTAGGGTCTTTTGGATAGATGTTTGATACAAGAGATGAATTTCACTATATCAAAGGATTTCTCTTTCATGAGGGGATAATCCTCTTTCATGAAAGAAAATTCCTCCTTCATATGGTGACCAATGTTATTTTTTCTAATTCTTAAAAATCATAAAAATGATGCCCTGCAGAGACAACAACACATTGTAACAGCCTGTAGTGACTGTTCCACCAAGAGTAATAGGGAAATGTAGTTAGTTTTGAGATATCTAGAAAATAGGTTAACAAGGCTCTGGGTTCTAGCCTTGTGGGAGGTAAGAGCTGTCAGATAGGTAGAGGGTAGCCCCTGCAGTAAAATAAAAGGCAGTATCAGTAAGTAAATAAAATAAAAAAATAAATAGTAAGCATTCTAAACAGCAGATAGTTGTCAGTCTTAGCATGAGCCTATTATTAATTGTTCTAGGAGGATGCAAAAAAGGGGGGTGGGGCGCATGGAAAGGACTACCTGACCCTGTCTTCCTTATCCACATGTAGTTTTTGTTCTCATTTATAGTGATTGGCAACTTTTCTCTAAAAATGTATTAGTTTTGACAGGAAAATAGTGAGTTTATTCATTGGTGGCCAGTGGGCTAGTAATTTGTTTGCCCTGACTACCGAAACATCGCCCTGGTGGTGCATTGGTTTGACTTCATCTCCCTGGATCTCTAATTGAGTTATTTAATATTTTAAACAATAGGATCCTGTATGGAAATTAACAGAAAAGAAAAGGATTTGCAGTGCTGCTCATTTAATGAATTGTAAAGAGTGGCAGCCACGGATGCAGGTTGCACCTTGAAGAGTAGCAGGGAGTGTAAGCAGCCAATTGATGGCTCCACAACTAGTGCTATGCACTTTAGGGAAATCCACAGGTTGCTCCAGGTGGCCACACATCTACCGTGACTGCGGTCTCATTGCAGGCTTCAGCCTGTGGAAGAGCTGTGCAAAGTTGCAATAGGAACACACAGTAAAGATGCTCCTTTTGCAGGCAGGATCAACCAGATAAAATTTCCCTTTTAGTTGTGCAGGCAACAAGCACCAGGGAAGTGGGTTTCAGGGACTGACTCACAGAATGAATAAATAAATAAAATGTATGTGGGCACAGTTTGAATTTTGGTACTTCGTGGAGGTCCCATGTATATAAAGAAGGCATTTTGAATCAGGCTCATGCTGAAGCCATTTTGGGAGCATGGGAAGCATGTTCCATTTTCTGGGGAACCCCTAGCACTGTAAAGTATTTATTCACACTAAAAATGCATATTTTATATTAAATTAAGCCATAATCAGGCTAAGGAAGTCCTGGGAATACAGCAAACGTAGATTAAATGCTCAAAAATGTCTGTGTACAAAAATGGAGCAGTTTAAAGGAGAGCTCTGTTGTTTAATGCAAGATACAGTCATGAATAAAGTTCACACACATGTGCATTTTCTAAATTGTGCTGCCAAGCTGTTTGTTGACAGATGTACCCCACATTTGGCAGACATATAGAGGAAAGTGTGCTTAATAAAAGAAAAATAGCTTCAAGTCATAAAATTGTAAATAGAGGAGTTGCTAACCTTTTTAGGGAGGGTGGGTCCTGGTCAGGAATAATCCATGCAGTTACACAGGAGGTGGAGCTTAGTGTGGGAAAAATTAAAATTCAATTTAAACTGAAAAAACTGTTGTGGTCAGTGCACTTAAAGAAGAAACTGCTATTTGTGCAGGAAAGTGAAGTAAAAAATGTTCAGAAATGTGTTATTTGAAAGTTTCACATCAGACAAGTTCAAGGCTCTGCAAATGTGGGTCAATTTTTATAGAAAAAAACTCAGGACAGTGCTAGAGATGTAAGCTTTTTTTCTCACTAAAGTAATGCGAAATTGCTTAAACATAGAGAAAATGTTTATTTTAGTCTGCAAAGTGAATGTTTACACAAATGGGACTCAAAGTGAGAAAAAAGGGAAGCCTTAGAATGTTGGTAAAGGAAGCTGGATTTCAAAAACTGTGTATTCCATTGTGGCTTAAGCTGCTACAGAAAAGGAATGTGATTGGTGGTGAACCTATGGACAGGTCAGTGTCCACTCAGTGGCCAGAAATTAGCATATGTAAATCAGTTTTGGGTAAAAAAGTAGCTGCACAGCCAGTGTGCATGAAGTTCAAGCAGGGAGAGTGAAAAAAAAGGAGGGACCCGATCCAAGTAGGTGTCCAGTCAGAAAAGGCCTGCTGTAGTGGCAGGGCCTGAGGGACAGCAATCATCTGAAGGAAAGTAATAGGATTAGGGGATCACCTGTATCCCAGTGTAGGGCCAGATAGGATAGTGAGTGAGAGCAGGGAGAGAGAATAGAGAGCTTGCTGCTTCAAGTGCCTGATGATCCAGATATACTAAGTTGTTCTCACAGAAAAAAAGCTGTACCCTGAAGAATTAATCACTTCTCCAGTTTTCCATTACCACAGCTGCTTGCTCAAGAGGGCCCTCAGAAGAATTCCTCAGATGTTTTCATCACAAGATTTCTTCAAATAATCCAAGGAATGTGGTATTGTAAAAAATTTATTGCTTCTCCTGTTACGTTTATCCCGGCCATGCTAACTGAAATTGTGAAAGTTAGTTATTTTTCGAATTACAAATTGAATTCCAATAAATTGTCCATTTTTCCCCTTAATCATAAAATCTTCATGCATGATGTCACCCCTTTGGGTTGTCTTGGTCACCTAGATTTCTCAAATATTTGGGCATTAAACTTACACGTAATCCATCTTTGTGGTTTAAAAAAAACCTGGAACCCCTTTCCCAGGTGATTATCCAGGATCTTGATAGATGGTCAAAGCTCCCTATTTCATTATGGGGCTGCATTAGTATAATTAAAATGAATGTATTTCCTCATCTCTTTTAACCTCTATCCCACCTGAATTCATTTATTCCACTATCCTGGTTTCATAAAATGCACAGACTCTTCACTAATTTCATCTGGTCCAACAAGCATCCCCAGTTAGCATACCATAAACTGGCAGCCCAAAAATTGGATGGGGGGTTACATATTTCTCACCTGGCAATTTATTATTGGGTTAGCCATCTATCAAAATACCTTAAGTGGGCATACCCAGGGCCTGATAACTTGAGGCCGGTCTTCCTCTCTGCAAAAAATCAATAAATGTTCAACTCTTATTATCTCCTTAAAAGTCCATGCACAATTGTGCTCCTTTTTGCATTACAAATTGCATCTGGATCTGTCGCAATCCATAAGGAATTCCCCATCCTTCACTATAAACAAGCAATGGATCCCCCCTATGTGGTTGCCCCAATTAGGGGAAGGAATAGTATCTACCTTCCTTGATGGAGATGGAGTTTGGCTCTCTGTAATTAATATTATCCAGAAATGTAATATCCCAGCAGTCTATCACTTCAAGGTTCTTCAATTAAGGCACCTCCTCATTACTTCATTGGGTGATACTCCTCCCCGTCCTCTGGCATTTTCATTAATACCCAAGCTTTCCTCCCTGTTAGGACCCTCCAAGGTAGTCTCAAGGATATATCAAGGCCTTTTTCATTGGTGGTATGGTGACCCCTATGGTTCTACTAATTATTGGGCCTCTATCTTTCCCCAGCATACCTTTGATTGGTCTGCATTATGACGGTATTGTCACAAGTATGTGTCACAAGACAGACTACGACTTGTGCAATACCACATCTTGCATAACTTGTATTACACCCCAGTAAAACTGGCAAAATTGGGTCTTCTTGAATCAGGACAGAGTACCAGATATTCTCAGGAAGAAGAGATGCTTCTTCATATATTTTGGTCATGTCCCAAGATAATTCCACTATGGAACTCAATTAAAGCCAAATTGGACCCTTTATTGGATTTGCAGGATAGCTTTACTCCTGAAATTTGCCTGTTAGGAGATTTGTCTCCTATAGAAACTAAAGCTCAGAGATTTCAAATGTCTGTGATAACATTATCTGTTAAAAAAGTCATACTTAAGCATTGGAAGGATGATATTAGTCCATCATATCAAGAATGGGTTCATGAAATCCTTGCCAACCTTTGTACCGAGAAAGCTATTGCGAATCTCAATAACAGGCAATGGAGTTGTAAGCGTATCTGGGATCTCTTTCACACTCTACTTACCGTTGGTATGAATAAATGAGATATAGGTAATTGCTTGCCTTAGTCCAACCATGGCTCATGGTAGTATGATATTATATTACAATATTTTAGTGTGCTGTACCGGGGGTGGGGGGTGGGGGCAGAGGATACCTTGTACTGTTATCATGTTGTGAATATGTCACTAATTCTGCCCCTGTACTGTGAAACATTTGTTAATAAAGTTTGAATTAAAAAAAAAAACTTATTGCTTCAATTTTGGGAACTATTTTTAAGTTAATTATTTATTTATTAGAATTTCAGATAAATACCTTTGCGCTAATGGCTCTTTTACATAGGTTCCATGTCAGTTTATAATGCTAGGAAGTATACATTATATAGGATTTGCTGGAAAACAAATGGAAGACAAAATTCACTAAAGGGTAAACCTAATCAAGTTGGAAGCTACAGAAAGTATAATTAACAGTATATTAAAATTACCAAGCAGGCAATATGGAATGATAAGTCACAACAAACAATATTTTACATTTATGTACTGCAGCAAGAAGGCATTGTCAGAGGGAGAAGGGTAGTGGGAAAAGAGTAACCAACCAGCTGGGAAAGGAGGGTAGGAGAAAGTGGGTCAAAAAGAAAGAGTGTTAGACCACAACTAGGGAGGGAAGCAGTGTGAGAAGGGAGGTGAGGGTAGAGGGCTAGCAGAGGTGGTAATTGTAGTGAGGTGAAGAGAAGCAGGGGCACCTAGCAAAGGAGTTAAGAGAAACAGTCACAAATGGCCCTGGATGCAAGTGTTTGGTGTAGCTTATGTTTGAACGAGTAGAGGGTGGCTATGTTGGTGATTTCATTGCCCAAGGAGTTAAACATCTTAGGGGTTATACCAGCAAAAGATCACTGACATTGTGAGGTGTGACAGTGGGAAACAGTGCATAGTTTTCAGAGGCTCTTGTGCTACAGGAGCAGCTGGCTATGCTTAGAAGAGACTGGACCCCTGGTGGCAAGAGCCCCATAAAAGACCTTTTTGCTAATAGGCAGGTTTGGAATGTGATCCTACCCTGCAGTTAAGTGACACTGAAGTGAAAGTATTTACCTCAGTCTTGCTGCATCTAAAAGACTTTTGTCATCTGAAGGACTGAACGTTTTAAGGACTGAGGAGGGGAAATGTTTTAGCTTTTAATGTACCAGTATGTGATATGTTTCATGCCACTGTTTTCCTTATTTCTAAATGTGTGTAGCTGCTGTAGAGAAATGTTAAGTGATTTAACTGTGTAGACCTATAGAGTTAAGTAAAGTGCAATGATGTATGTAGATACCAAAGTGATACTTAAGCAAGGCATTTGACACAGTCCCAAATAAAAGATTAATAAACAAATTAGCCACCCTGGGAGTGGGTCCCAGCGTGGTCACCTGGATAAAATATTGACTGTACAATAGGACACAGAGGGTAATAGTAAATGGAGTCCACTCCAAAGAAAGAGGAGTTACTAGCAGGGTACCATAGGGTTCAGTACTGGGTCCAATCTTTTTAATGTCTTTAAAAGTGAAATTGCAGAGGGACTGGAAGGGAAAATATGTCTCTTTGCAGATGACACAAAGATCTTCAACAGGGTTGATACACAAGGTGAGGTGGAAAGGATGAGAAGGGACTTGACAAGGTTGGAGGAATGGTCAAAAGTATGGCAGATTAGGTTCAATGCAAAGAAGTGCAAAGTAATGCACCTGGGAAACAAAAACCCAGGGGAAAGAGTACACAATGGGGGGGGGTACTAGGAACAACAAAAAAATGGAGAGGGACCTGGGGTAGTCATATCAGGTGACCAAAAGGTAAGCAAGCAATGTGAGAAGGCTGTAAGGAGGGTTGGGAGATACTGGGTTGTATAGGAAGAGGTATCACCAGTAGAAAACAGGTAGTTGTTATCCCTCTATACAGACAGTTGGTGAGACCCCCATGTTGTGTACTGTGTGCAGTTCTGGAGACCCCATCTCTGCAAGGATGTTGACAGGATGGAGGCAGTCCAGAGAAGGGCAACTAAAATGGTGCAGGGTCAGCACAATAAGCCATACGAACAGAGACTAAAGAAGCTTAATATGCATACCCTCGAGGAAAGGAGGGAGAGGTGGGACATGATAGAAACTTTTAAGTACCTCAAGGGAATCAACAAAGTCCAGGAGGGCAGTATCTTTCAGAAAAAAAGGATGTACAAGAATAAGGGGGAACAATTTGAAAAAAGAGAGGGAATGGCTCAAAGGCAACATGAGAGAGTATTTTTTCATGGAGAGGGAGGTGGACATATGGAACTGCCTTCCTGAAGAGGTTGTGGGGTCAAAAGCAGTGGGGGAATTCAAGAATGCATGGGACAGACTTAAAGCAATTCTGGTGTGGGTAGGAACAGGTAGGCTTTAGGTTAACTAGGTTATGCAGCTAATCCAATAGGTAGGGAAATGGGCAGACTGGGTGGGTTAAGCAGTCTTCTTCTGCCATCAAAGTCAATGTTTCTATGTTTCTATGGGTGTCTGGTGTAAGGGGTCAGTGGGCTGACTAAGGTAGGATAAGGCCTAATAGCCACTGCCCACCTTTAAGGATACAGTGTAAACAAGCTCAGGGATTAAGGCTAGGGAGGGCACTTATCCTGGAACAAGTGTGTATTGGAGGGTTGGTGGGTGGTGTGTGCCTGCAGTCTCCAAGGAAAGTGCGTATTGGAGGGCTGTGGGTGGTGGGTGCCTACAGTCTCCAGGGAAAGTGTGGTGAGATGGGGTGCCCTGCTGGGAAAAGAAAAAGAAAAAAGTTATTTATTCAAACTGGAATTCATGTTTTCTGTTCACAAAGTTTTTGCAAAAGGTGTGTTTTGCCATTTGTGGCTGTACGGGCTACTTTTTTCACAATCTTTCAGTAAAATATACCTTCTTGTTTCATCGATCTACATGTCAGTGTCCTTGCTTTCAAAGCCAATGTCTCACATTCCTGCAGGTCTCCACATCAGTCCAGTACAGCATATCTCTCCCTTTGTATCTCTCAGCTACACCAGATGGTGAGATAAGGTGCAGTATTCATGAAGAATGCAACTGGTGTTGTCAGGGGAAGAGACAAAGAACTCTGACTCCCAGTATGGTATGGACTGGTCCACATAAGTGGCCAGAGGATAATCAAGTTGCCGGCTGGTCATAAATGTGGTTCCCAAACGTGTGGCTGCACTGTGAATATTTTTTGTTGCTTTGTTTGAAGTTAACACATTTGCAAAACTGACCTATTCCAGGTTACACCAAACCATAGAATATTCTAAATTGCTGTTTGTTTTGAATTTTTTGGAGACTCTACAAAGTTCTTCTTACTCAGGAATGTTAGTGTTATGCTTTACACTAAAGGGATGCATTTTTTGTGAAATCACCTATGAGTACAAAAGTTGTGGTGCAGTGGGCTCTTCTTTACTAGGCCTTGGCTACTGTAAAGTTCAGTCTGCCACTGGGTTATGAAAAAAGGTTTTGGATTTGAGACTGTCAGGAATGTTGGATGAGTGTGAAGGACCTAGAGATTTAGGGGGATCACATGGTCTAGATCCGGTTGTGGAGGTCAGAGTGAATTTTCTTTTGGTGGAAGCATGATAATTCAAATAAAGAAATACTGAATCACTTATGGCAGGAATAATGGGGATGTGTGTAGGACTTGGTAGAGGTTTTGCCAGAGAAATGCCTATGGAAAAGATGTCATTTGATGCTGAAGAATTTGAGAAGAAAATGAGTTGCAAGCTGGAGAGATGTATGGAGGAGAAGCTGGAAGTATTCATGGACAAAGTAATGAATAGTCTTCAGAATTTAAATGTCATGCCATAACAAAGAGAGAGAGTACTCCATATGTAAATGTAACTAGAAGATGTGAAGTACCAGAAACTCCAATTAGAACAAGTGAAAGCCATAAAGCTCTGGAAGGGAGGCAGAATATGTTGCAGAGATATCAGAGCGCTATGACACCCATAATTCCCATAGTTGTGCATGGATTGGTGGAAATCTTCCAGTGTACAGTGGAGAGAAAAAAGAAGACGTGTCTGAATTTCTCAAAACTTCAAGTGTACTTTACAACAAACCCAAGTGCTACAAAATATGTGGGCAAAACATTTCAAAGGAACTGTTTGAGGTGTCATGAGAATATGGTGGAGCTACAAGCAGGACTAGATACAAGATATGAGGTAGGGTAAAGCCAAATTCTTGGAATATTTCAACAAAGCGCATAGTAGACAGCACTTATGGAGAGAGTTAGATCATCCACAAAGGCACGGAGATCAACTTGATTTGCTTGTTTTGGATAAATAGGACATGTATAAGGAATTGTATCCTTGTGTTCAAGAAAGAGAAATTGTCAAATTTATTGTTGGAACTCTTCAGCCAGATTTGCAGAACTTGCTAATGTGTGCAATACAGAGAACTATCAAATAACTTATCCAGAAAGGAAGAACTTTCCAAGAAAATTTGAGTCAAACAAAACCTGTTGAAAGCAAAGGATATGAAAGGAGAGATAGGTTCCAGGAGAAAGGACCTGAATCCTAAGTGAATGCAGTACCCAATTGTTTAGTCAAACCGACACAACAGTCGTAACCACCTAGAAGAAATAAGTTTGAGTAACAATGTGACAGATGTAATGAAATAGGTCACAAGAGGCAAGAATGTCCTAAAAGGAAGTCTGAACTGAATGCCAACAAAGCAACAACTTCACTAGTCAGAGACGAGGAGAAGCTGAAGTCAAAAGCAATGGAGATATCAGAAGAAAAGAAATTGCCAGAGATAGTAAGTGCAGTCACAAGTTCAAATTTGCTATATTTGCCAGTCAAGTTGGGAGACATGTTCACACAAGATTTAATGGATACTAGTGCTACTACTTTCATAATCGCAAGACCAGTACTAATGCAAAGTATCAATTCATGGACCTGATTCAGGAGGGAGCCAGAGATAGAACTCACATTAACACCTGAAGAATCATACAGCCCATGGGGACATGGAAAGTGAATCTCAGCATATGGCAAATCCCATGGAAAGGGAGAGTAATTATCTTTGACACAGTTGTGTATGAAATCGTTAACAGGACTAATATCCTCAGATATATGCAAATGGTACTTGGAAGTAACAGAGGTGATCACTGGGGAGGTGGTGCTTCTTCAGATAAATTGTACTAGCCTTACTGGTAGTGGAGATCATTCACTCCTGCTTTTATTCTTCCATTTTTCAGCAAAAAAGTGCATAACAGGATATGCAGTGCAAATCACTGCCTCTTATGTTTCTCCTGACCTTTCAGACTTCTTCAGAAATCTCTGAAGAAGCCTGAAAGGTTTGGAGAAATGTAAGAGGCAGTGCTTTGCACTGCATGTCCTGTTATACACTGTTTTTGCTGAAAAATGGAAGAGTAAAAGCTTTAATACACTTTCTGTTTTGGTCTGTTTTGTCTTATGTGTCCACAGCAGAGGTGAGTGATCTCTACCACCAGTAAGGCTAAAAAATCTACAAATGGCAATTTACATAGTAAATTAAAAGGTAAAAAGTAAGAATATGACTGAAAACAACCTGCAAGAAAGGATGGAAGAAAAAGAGGAAGAAACTGAAAAGGTGCCAGAGTCTACCGAGGACCCTGTGTATGATGAGGACCAGATTTCTACTGTGATCACAATGGAGCCAGAAGATATTCTGCAAGACATTAAAAGGTCTGCTAGCCCATGCCTGTAAGGACTTAATACGCTTCAAATCAATCGAGAAGAGCAACTTGAGAGAGCTCTAAGTGAATTTCCAGAAAAAGTTACAGAAAGAATTGGCCTTACTGACTTTATTCAGCACACAATAGATACTGCAGATGCACAACTGGTATGAAGCAGACCACACACCTATTCACTCACAAAAAGAGAGGTTATTCAAGAACAGATCCAAGAGTTGTTACAAGAAGGGATCATCCAACCATCTTTGTTGGCCTGGTCATCACCAGTTGTTTTGGTACCAAGGAAGGACAGAACCATGAGGTTATGTGTGGACTACAGTAAAGTCAATGCTTTGACTATAGGAGACACCTATAATATGAAGAATATGAGGAAGGTGTTCGATATGCTTACTGCAATGCAGATGTTCTTAACAATTGAACTAAGGAGTGGGTATTGTCAAATACCTGTAGAAGTTCAAGACTGGTGTAAAAAAGCCTTCATCACACATGAAGGACTGTATGAATTTAACGTGTTACTGTTTGGACTAAATAATGCACCTACAACATTCTATAGGATGATAATAATAATAATTTATTTTTACCGCACCTTTCCAAAACCAAGGCGCCTTAACAGCAAACATTCACATAAAAACAATAAAATAAACAGAGATACAATAAATACTGAATTCATAAAATACAATAAAATATCATCAGGGATATGTCATCAACCACAAATGGGTCTTTAATGCCTGTTTAAATCCCTCCACGGAAGTATACTGCTGAAGTGGGCGGGGTAGAGAATTCCAAAGGCTTGGGGTCATGTACATAAAAGCACGGACTCCCAAAGACTAAAAAAAACCCTCAGAATCTCTAGGATTATGAGGAATCCAATATCAATTTTGTTTCGCTTACATGGACGATGTGATCATCTATTCCAAGAAAATGGAAGGACATTGGGAGCATTTGAGAGAGGTATTACAAAGGCTCAAGGATCATGAACTTACAATTAAAAGAAAGAAGTGCAACTTCCTGTTGTCAGAAATAAAATTTTTGGGCCTCATGGAGGAATATTGCCAGAACTGGTTACTGTGCAAGTTATCAGAGATTTTCAGAGACCAAAGAAAATTAATGATATCCAAAGATTTCTAGGACTATGCACTTGGTGCAGACCTTTTATTCAGCAAATGGCAAATATCAGTGAACCTCTGAACCAGTCAAGAAGAAAGAAAACTAAATGGGAATGGGCACCTGTCCAAGAAACAGCGTTCCAAACTATAGAAGAGAAAATGGAAGAAGACAAGAAATTGTACTTTTCAGATTATGAAAAACTATTTGGTCTAGCTATGGATGCAGGTGACATGGGAATGGGAGCACTGGTATACCAAGAGAAACAAGGAGAGAAAAGAATGATTTTGTATGCCAGTAGAAACTAAACTGCAACTGAAAGTATCACATGTTAGAAAAAGAGTGCTTGGCCATTGTGTGCCTATCACAAAATACTGAGGATACCTAGGCAGTATGCCATTCACATTGTATACAGATCATAGCACCTGAACTTGGTTATTCACAATGAAGGACACCAATGGAAAATTAGGGCACTGGTCACTGCTCTTACAAGAGTATGCATTTAAACTGCAACATTGCAAAGGAAGTTCAAATGTAATGGCAGATTATCTATCACAAAGTACTGAGAGTAACGAAGAAGATGTTGAACCAGATGTCACTGATATGGAACAAGTAATTCCTGACTTATGTTGTAGTGTCATGTCATGTCATGTCATGTCAGCAAGTAATGAGTTTACAGAGGAAGAAGATCAACTGTTACTGTTTAACATAAGAGAAGTAGGATGAGCACAGAGAAATTATCTGAAACTGAAGAAGCTAATAGAGATAATCCAGAGAGTAGAAGGAACTGAAGCCTTACCTGACAAATAGAAAGTGCCAAGTCAAGAGCACCACTATGTCTTGGTAGATGACATACTAATGCTACACACCAACAATCCAGGGGAACTGAAAGCAATCCTACCAAAAAGACTGAGATAAAAGGCTATGCAACTAATGCATGTTTGTACCATATCAGGATATGTGAAATGAAAGAAAACACTTGAAAGGTTAACAGTGCAATTTTATTTGCATAAAATGCATCAGGATGTGATCCAGTATGTGCAATAACTTATTACATGCCAAGAGACAAAGTCAAGCAACCAGAAGATGATGAGACAAATAATTGAAATCATCCCAGTGGACCATGGACAACAATAGCCACAGACTTTGCTGGACTATTACCAAAGACATCTAAAGGGAATGAGTACATCATGATAACTGTGGACCAATTCTCCAAACGAGTGGAAGCCTTTCCTTTATGAAGAACTAACACAGATGTCTAAGTGCAAAAATTGGCAATGGAAATGCTTTGCTGATGAGGAATTCTGAAACACATTGTAACTGATAATGGACCACAATTCAGGTCTGAAAAATGGGAACAGTTCTGTAAAGCTTTGTGAGTCAAGCCTATCTACACAACACCATAACATCCACAAAGAAACAGGACTGAGGGAAATAACAGAAATATCAAAACTCACTTACAAGCATATGTGCATGACAATCAACCAAGATGGGATCAGTATTTACTGAGGATGTTAATGGCCTTACAAAGTGTAGTACAATTTTCAACAGGATGTAATCCAGCTTTATTAAGGTATGGACATGAAGTAATACTACCCATCGACAGAGATTGTCAGGAGAACCAGAGATAACAGAAGACATACCGGATATACCAAGTCATTAAAAACAATCTGAAAAAATGCTGGGAAATTGCAAAATGAAATATGGACAATACCCAGAGACATCAGAAGTAGTACAATAATCAAAACAAGAGAGATGTACTTTTGGACAGTGGAGAAATGGCATTGTTATGAAATCATCCGCAATTGAGTAAAGCTCACAAATTTTCTGTAAAGCTTGCAAGAAAATGGGAAGGACCATATGTTGTCACCAGAAAATGTTTGGAGGTCACTTACCTTCTGAGACACCCATCCACTGGTCTAGACAGGGGGTACACCACATTAGTAATCTTAGGAAGTTCAGAAGCAGTGATAGGACAAACTACAGTGGAATGAATTCTGTGGTGCACCAGATGTGCAAACTTCTTTAGAAGAGCCAAAAGAAGACCAAATTCATGCAAGACAAAATACACAGAGTTGTAGTTTTAGGCTTAAGAAGAGTGTGGACTATAACTTATGCAATGGCAAAAAAAATCCTGGGCACTGATTGGTCATTCTGCGGCTGGACCGGTGATGTTATCCCAGTACAACATCACGGATCTAGCTCCAGCACACAGAAGACCGAATAAATCATGAAGACAATCACTGCGCTAGCCATTACTATGACTGGCTTCCTCTTCCCACTTTATTGCAACCCTTCAAAGCCATCTGCAATCAGCATCATGGCAACTCCCCCACTAGCAGTCTCCGCTCCATCAACACAGGAGACACAAGTGAAACCCCTCTCAGTTTAAGTCCCTCCATCCCATAGCACAGAAAATAACTTGTCCGAAAAACTTTATTTTCCAATAAAAAAACAAGCCAACTGAAAGCCATCTTTGTGATCGGCTTCACTGCAGTCCCCCACCCTGCTAGCACTCTCCACTCCATGAACACAGGAGACACAAGCATTTTTTTTAACTAAAAAAAAAATTAAAACTGAAAGCCATCACCTATTTAGAAGAAGCACCTCCACACAGTCCACACTGCCAAATGAAATGCCCATCCCTCTCAGTCTCCTTGCACTGTCTGTGCCATAGAAACAGAGCACGTGAGAAAAAATGTTCTTCAGTTGCTTACCCCTTCAGAAGATTTCAGCCACGATAGTGAGGGAGGACTCAAAATCTCATCTTTTTCTACTTCAGTGCCACCATGAAGTGTGTGTGTGTGTGAGGGGGGCAAGCAGCATAAACATCAGTGCAGATAGTGTGACAGACTGCAGAGACAAGGTTCCTATAGGGAATTTCAGTCACTCAGAAAACACATTAGCTCCACCTGGTGGCTAAATCAGCACTACTTTTTCATAAAGTAACCCTACCCATTTATAAATTGACAAAAAAATGTACTTTAAAAGTACTTTTTCATCATTTTTCTGTTTGCTTTTACAAATGAGCCATTGTATAATAGCAATAATGCACTCCAGGGTGTGTGTTGTGCTGAGATAACGTCACTTCTGGGGTGATTATTCACACTCGGCCTGCAGCCTCGTGCCTAATCACCCCAAGCATGATGTTATCCCAGCACAATACACACCTTGTTATGCATTATTGCTTAAATCTTACATTCTGAAGGTACTATATCCTAGTGTTTTAGCCACACCCACAAAAAAGTGTAAAGACGTTAAAAAACACTACAAGTATAATATGTAAATAGTGTTTATATAGAAAATGTGTTAAAAGTCATTTTGTATGTGTAAACTTAAGGCAGTAAGGCTTTTTAAGTAGGATAGGCCTTGATGAACATTTTGATACCTTTTAGTGTGGAAGACTGTAACAGCCTGTAGTGACTGTTCAACCAAGAGTAATAGGGAAATGTAGTTAGTTTTGGAATATCTAAAAAAATAGGTTAGTGAAGGCCTGGGTTCTAGCCCTGGGGTATGAAGGAGCTGCCAGGTAGGTAAAGTGTGGCCCCTGCAGTAAAGCAAAAGGCAGTTTCAGAAACTAAATAAAATAAAAAATCACTAGTAAGTATTCTAAATAGCAGGTAACTGTCAGTTTTAGTGTGAGCATATTATTAATTGTTCTAGGAGGATGCAGCATGAGGAGAAGCATAGAAAGGACTATCTGGCCCTGGCTTCCTTACCTATATCCAGTGTTTGTGCTCATTTAGAGTGATTGGCAACTTTTCTGTACAAATGTATGTAGTTTTGATGGGAAAATAGTGATTTTATTCATTGGTGGCCAGAGGGCTAGTAACTTGTGTGCTCTGGGTACCATAACATTGCCCTGGTGGTCCAGTGGTCTGATTTGATCTGTCTGGGTCTCTAGTTTAATAATTTTATATTTTTAAGCAAAAGAATCCTGTCTGGAAATTAACAGAAAGAAAATGACTTGCAGTGCTGTGAAAAATGCATTAAAGAACTCTTCTTTCCCCCACCCATATGATCCTGCTACTAAATCTACAGTACCTTCTCACGCATGTCCCCCTCTCAACCTAATCTGCACTTCCTCTTCCTTCTACTCTGATACCTCTATGCTACCTTTATTATTTTCTACAGTTTAAATATCTCATTGTAAATACTCTATTTTAACAATTGTAAATCTTTGATTCATGACAATCTATACAATTGATTTGTCAATTATTTTATAATCCCTGTCCTAGTTATGTCTGTAATTAATTGACCATTGCACTGATGAACTGTTTGTCAGCAAAAGTTAGTCTGTAGATTGTAATCTCTGTAACTCTCATCCTGTTTCAAATTTATTTCTAACTTACTGGAAATGTATTTCCCTAGGTCGCCCATGGAAAGGGATATGTGTATCTCAGTGGGCCTACCCAGTCATCAAAAATTGAAATAAAATAAATAAAATTTAACAAATTGTGTAGAATGGCAGCTGTGGTGCCGGTCGTACCACGAAAAGTTGCAGGGAGTGTGAGCAGCTGCTCATTGGCTCCACAGCTAGCACTACGTGCTTGAGGGAATCCACATGTTGCTCCAGGCAGCCATTCCTCTACCATGACTGTAGTCACATTGCAGGCTTTGGCCTGTGGAAGAGCTGTGTGAAGCCATGAGAGGGAGACACAGTAAAGACACTCCTCTTGCAGGCAGAATCAACCAGACAAAATTTCCCTTCTAGTTGTGCAGGCAACAACTGCCAGGGAAATAGATTTTAGGGACTAGCTTACATAATAAAATAAATAAATAAACATATAAAATGTATATGTGCACAGTCTGAATTTTGGGGCTCTGTTAAGGTCCCATGTAAATAAAGAAGGCATTTTGAATCAGGCTCATGCTGGAGCCATTTTGGGAGCAGAGGAAGCATGCTCTGTTTTTCTGGGGAACCCATGGCATTTTAAAACATTTATTGATACTAAAATACATATTTTATATTAAATAAAGTCATAATGGGGTTTAGGGAAGCCCTGGGAATACAGCAAAGTAAAATGAATCCTCAAAAAATGGCTGTGTACAAAAATAGAGCAGTTTAAAGGAGACCTCTGTTGTTATAAGCAAGATACAGTCAAAAAACGTTCATAAGCATATACATTTTCTAAATCATGCTGCCAAGCTGTTTGTTGACAGATTTACTCCAAATGTGGCAGATGTATAGAGGAACATGTGTTTAATAAACGAAAAATAGTTTAAAGTCATAAAAATGTAAAATAGAGGAGTCGCTAACCTTGTTAGGGAAGGTGGGTCCTTTTCAGGCATAATCCATGCAGACAGTTACACAGGAGGTGGAGCTTAGCGTTGGAAAAATGAATATTCAGCTTAAACTGAAAGAAAAAACTGTTGTGGTGAATGAACTTAAAAGAGAAACTGCTATTTCTTTGGAATGTGAAGTAAAAAAATGTTCAGAAATGTGTTATTTGAAAGTTTGATGTCAGACAAGTTCAAGGATTAGCGACTGTGGGTCAATTTGTATAGATGAAATTCAGGAGAGAGCTAGAGATAAAAGCTTTCCAGCTAAAGCAGTGAGAAAGTGCTTAAACATAGAGAAAATGTTTGTTTCAATGTACAAAGTGAATATTTACACAAATGGGACTCAAAGTGAGAAAAAATGAATCCTCAGAATGTTGGGAAAGGCAGTTGAATTTCAAAATCTGTGTATTCCATTGTGGCTTATGCTGTTGCAAAAAGGAATGTGATTGGTGGTGAGCCTCTGGACAGGTCGGTCTCCACTCAGTGATTAGAAATTAGCATATGTAAATTAGTTGTGGGCTTAAAAGTAGCTGCACAGCCAGTGTGCAAGGAGTTCAAGTAGGGAGATGAACCAAGAAGAAGGGAACCGAGCCACGTGGGTGTCTAGTTTGAAAAGGCCTGCTGTAGTGACAGCGCCAGGGGAACAGCCCTATGCTAAAGGAAAGTAATAGGATTAGGGGGAACTCCTGTATCCCAGTATAGAGTCAAATAGGGTAGTGAGTGAGAACTGGGAGAGACTAGAGAGCCTGCTGCTTCAAGTGCCTGATGATCCAGATATGCCAAGTTTCCTCACAGAAAAAAATGCACCCTGAAGAATTCATTGTTTCTCCAGTTTTCCATCACCACAGATGCTTACTCAAGAGGGCCCTCAGAAGTTTACATCAAAATATTTCTTCAAGTAATCCAAGGAATGTGGTATTGCAAAAAACTTATTGCTTCAATTTTGGGGAATCTTTTGAAAGTCAAGTGACATTGAAGTGAAAGTATTTACCTTAATCCTTCTGCATCTAAAAGACTTTTGTCATCTGAAGGACTAAAATGTCAAGGACTGGGGTGGGGAGGTAGCTTTCAATGTAGCAGTATGTGATGTGTTTCATGCCACTGTTTTCCTAACTGCTTCAGCTGCTGTAGAGAAGTGCTAAGTGATTTAACTTTGTAGAGTTATAGTGCAACTGTGTATGCACATACTAGGGTGGGTATCTGGTGTGAGGGGTCAGTGGGCTGACTAAAGTGGGATAAGATCTAGTAGCCACTGCTTGTCATTAAGGCTACATTGTAAACAAGGCCATGGATTAATAACAGGGAGAGTGTTTAACCTGGGACAAGTGTGTATTGGAGGGCTGGCGGGTGGTGTGTGCCTACAGTCTCCAGGGAAAATGTGGTGGGGTAGGGTGCCCTGCTGGGAAAGGAAAAAGTGTTTATTCAAACTGGAATCCATGTTTTTCTGTTCACAAAGTTTTTGCAAAAGGTGTGTTTTGCCATTTGTGACTGTACAAGTTACTTTTTTGACAATCTTTCAGTAAAATATGCCTTCTTGTTTCATTGATCCAAGTGTCAGTGTCCTTGCTTATAGAGTCAGTGTCTCACATTCCTGCTGGTTTCCAGGTTAGTCCAGTGCAGCATCCCTCTCTCTTGGCAGCTCTCAGCTACACCAGTTGGGGAGGTAAGGTACGGTATTCAGGTAGTACTCTGACTCCCACTCCTTTGTGGAATGGCCCCCATATGTGGCAAGAGGGAAATGCGGTAGAAGGGTGGTCATAACATAAAGGATAATGTATAGCTTACTAGCTATTAGAAGCATGAGTATTCATTGAGAGGTCACCATTGGCAGCCTCGAGATGAATACACTAGCTTGGTATACTGTGCTCTGCTTACCTAGCCCTCCCACTCCCAATGTATCCTTCCCTATCCTTGTCTGCTTATCTTCTTGACATGGGCATACATTCTACAATGCCTCAGCATACCTAGTGTTTATTTTTGAATTCTGTAACCTCCATGTATGTTTTTGTCAGTATTTGCATAATTGTGCACAGTATTGTACCTTGTTGTCTAATGTATCTGACATGGAACCTTTCAACGAGCATCCGCTCACAGGTATTATCCAAGACCTCAATAAATAAATGAAAAATAAAAAGACTTACATCTTGGGGCTTGTATTACACATGAGGCAACAACAAGAAAAATATTTGTTGATGGACATAAATGGATTGTTCTATGCATAAAACAAAATACATCATCTGTGCAGTATTAAAAACATACTGAAACTACAAACAGTAAAGATGAACATTTAAGTTGTCTAAGATAAAAAAGCTATCACATGATTCCATTGTTTGATAGGTATCACAATCTTCTTGGCATGATCTGTGGAGGAAAAAAAAACCTTTGAGTCAAAGGTTAAAATAAGTTTGTGGCTGCATTATGAACATTCATTTGTAACTTACCTTACTCCAAGCCTTGATCTGCATTGGAGTTTCTTTTCTGACTGTCAGAGAGGTAATTTTAACTGTTACACCCCACTGGAAGATACAATTATCACTGAAGATCTGGAAATTTGTCAGATCTGATAGCAGATTTGTGTGTTTAACTTTTACTTGCTTCTTGGGTTGGGGGGATATGCAGAAAGAAGCAGCGGAGATGGACGGCTGCTCATTTTGTTTGTTGGTGCCCACGAATATGTTACTGTTTCTTTTTTGTTTGTCCTCAGATAGGACACTATAGTTATTTACTGACTGTATGGACATGTGGCCAGACTCCCATTGTACCTCGGTGGGAGATACATTGCTGTCTACTAACAACTGGATCGCTGTCTTGCAAGTGGAGTGGTTCATTATTCTTTTGGTGTTGGGTAAACCTGCTTGTAGTTTCATTCTTCACATCATTGTTCTTATTTTGTTTTCCCCAACGGGCATCACTTGGAACCACTTTGACAGCCCAGTCTTTAGGTTGACATTCGGTGCTAGGTAAAACTGAACATTGTCTTGCAGCATCTTTTGTGGCCTCTGGCTTTGGTAATATAGGTATGTGGCCAACAGACATTTTTGGAGATTCACCCTATTTTCATACACTCTAGGTCTGATGGCCTGAATGTCTCTTGGATTATCCCCACTTCTGGTTTTGGTTTGCCATTCAAACAACTCTAGAAACTGTTGCCTGTCTGAATCACATAAGATCTGAAGGTCCCCCTATTATAGTATGTGCTGCTCAGCAGTGCACAGGGCAAAGTAAAGGCCATTGTTGACAAACACAGTATTCAGAAGTGCAATGGCATTTTGAAAGCCCATGGTACCACTTAAATACAACTGATCTGTGTCTGCTTGGGACAGTGCTTTGGCTCTATTGGGCTTGTTACCCTTGCCCATTTTTTGGAGGTACTTCTGGTTAGCTGAGAGGTTTGCTATGGTATTTCTGAAGTCACTAGTGTTGTCAACAAAAATTTAATGCTGATAATTTCATTTCAGGACATGGCTGTCAATAATTCCGATTATGCCACAGATCATGCTGGGCTTATACTGGCTAATACCAATCTGCTCCAGCTTGTAAATGAATCAGATAACAAAGGATTGAGCTAAGTGACAAATATGCAGTTTATGTTCCTTATCTCACCCGCATTAGCAAGGAAGCTTTTAAACAGTTTAATGTCACTCTTTGTTTTTTAGCTGTTCATTGGCTTTCTTGTTCACAGATGAATTTTTCCCTATCTGACAACTCCCATGAAAAGACCATGGATACCATTGTTTTACACGGTACTGTAATTGATGCAGCAACTATCAACAGTAAAATGACTCTGACAACTCTCCCTCATGCACTGACTTCACGAACTGCCAGTGCCTGAGACATAGTTTGAATTTGATGTGCTGCAGTAGTTTCATAGCTAGTGCAGCACAGCAAGAAAATGACAGTTACTGTAGCATAACAACACTATTCTAGGGATGGATTTTAATTCATAACAACATTCTACCATAAACTATATGAGTCTTGCTAAACAGAACCTACTTATGTCAATTCTGCAATTATTTTTTTTTTTAAAAGGCCTGACAATGTGTTTTTAGAGCATTAAAAATTATTCTTTTGTGAGACGATTTTCTTCTTTCATCTCAAAAGTGATATAGGGCCATACAAAACAGGATTTTGGACTTAGTTTTTGTTTTTCATTCTTTTTTCATATTAGCCAATCCTCCTTTAATGAGCTCACAAAAATCTCACAAAAGAGGATACGTTTATATGAAAGAAGAATCTGGACTTATTTTTTAATTTTGTTTCATATGAACAAATCCTCTTTCCTGAGCTCATGAAAACCTCATGAAAGATCAGTTCATATGAAAGAATAATCTGGGCTTTGTTTTTTTCACATTCTTCTTTTGTATGAAATAATCTTTGTTTGTGAGCTCATGAAAATCTCATAAAATATTAGTTCACATGAAAGAATTTGGAACCAAGTTTTTTTTTCATATTTCAATTTTAAGAAGCCATAACACTCCCTCTCTCCTCTCTCTCTCTCTCTCTCTCTCTATATATATATATATATATACACACATATACACATATACCCCCCCCCAAAAAAAGTCACGGGCCATATAAAAACATAAAAGTTAAAACAGTAAAAATTCCTATAGGATAACATTGCAAATTTAACAAACTGTATTTCTGTAAATCTTTGGAGTTAAGGGGCAATCTATATATCAAAAGAGAGGCCTCAGTGAGTACTATAACACTAAATCCCTTAGAAATATCAACTGAAAATAGACATATAAAACACATAAAAATAAAAAATATTTGAAATTCTCATAGGGTAACATTGCAGCTTTAACAAGCCATAACTCTTTCAACATGTGGAGTTAAGGGACAATCTTTAATTATTAAAAAAAAAGGTTGCAATGAGTACTACAGGACTAACACTAACTACCCCCCCCAAAATATTCATGTGCTACTCACAGCACCCCAAAATTACCTCCCAACTTCATGATGGTGCCAAATTCACAGTTAAGCTCCAATCATCATAAAAAAATGCACCACAGTGTATCTGGTCTTGGACTATAAGCATAGCATTTTTGACACCAAACTGACACAAATTTTCCAAGTTATAAAAAAAAAATCATTTTTGCCCATATACAATCAACCACCAGGAATTAAGAGGCACACTTAATATATATTTTCTTTTGTGTAAGTCCCACAAAAACAATTACAATAACTCAGATATATTGCTTTCCCAGAGGCATGCTAGTGCAAGGTACAGAGGGCCCTGTGCTGGGCCCTGCAGTTCTGCAGCCACAAGGATGTGTGCATCTATTGACTCATAGAAGTGCAGGGGCAGGATGGCCCTGTGTTTCAACATACAAATGTATACATTCATTTAGGTCCTGAAGGGACCAGCATGAATGAAGATACGATACAACTGTCTCAAAAAGTAAGGAAATTCTTTGATAAAAACTGCATTAACATGCCAGTTAGGGTTTAGATTAAAGTGACAATAGTAGGGAAATGTAGTGTTAGGCTTTCCTACCCTAACTCCCTACCTCCACCCCCAAACAGCAAAAGGAAAAAACATGATTTTGACTGTCCTGACTCTTGGCGAATCAGAGGTGGGGTTTTCCTTGGGGTTCTCAATCCTAATGATCATCCCATTCTGATATAATCTTCAAATGTAAAGAATTGTGTCTCCCCACATGCAGCCAACAACTTTTGGGCCCTGCCTGAAGAAAACGGATCTTATTAGAATTTGTTTCCTCAGGAAATGGGATTACCTTTAGGGGAGAGAATCCCAAGGAAGACCCCAACCCTGATTCACCGATATTCAGGATTGCCAAAACCACAGTGTTTTTTCCTTTTGCTGCTTGGGTGTGGGGGTGGGGAGTTAGAGTTGGAAACCATAACGTCACATTTCCCTACTTTTATTGCTTTAATCTGAACCCTAACTGGGGCATTAGTGCAGTTTTTTGGTCAGAATATATATGTAACAAATAATCCACTGCAGGACACGTGGTCATGCCCTAATATAAGCAAACCTTTGGTGCATTGTGACGCACGAGGCTGAGTGCATTCAACAACCCAAGGAATGTTTATATTAGAGTATGATCACATGCCCAGAAGTGGATTTTATGTCTTATAAAATGTACAGAAGGATCTAAAGGATGAAAAGAAAGGCAGACATGTGGTCATTGTGGAATAATTCACAGTCATGGGGTGCATCTCATCCAAGCAGGAAACTGGATTTTCACAGATTTCTGTCACCATTTTATAAAGAGAGATAGATAGATATATTGATTTTGAAAAGTTTCACCAGGAAAAGCATACTGAACTACAATAGCTTGTTTTCAGATATGTTCTGGGGGAAAGGTGAATAGGGGATATAGTACTGAATACGGAATCAATAAAAATATACATAGAGTTAAGGCTGAACATATAACCATAACAATTAAGGCAATAACAAACATTTTTGTGTAGTTGGCAGGCAGCACTTGTCATCATACATAGAAAATTTTTCATATAAACATGCAGTTAGTTTGGCAGTCATATATATAATCAGACACATACATGCAAAACACTTAAGCAGAAATATTTTGCTTTTAACTTAAGAGGTAGTAAAAGGGGACTGGAAGGTAGTAAGGGAGGACTTTGGCAAAATAATGGGATGGGGAGATAGACTGATAGACAGATGGGCCTGCACCCCTCTGGGATATAAACCCCACAAGGAGAAAAGCATGGAATATGAGGGGAATAAGGGAATCAGTGTGTGTGGGGGGGGATACTGCCACAGAAAAGGTGGGTGAAGTAGGTTGAGGCAAGGGTGGGTGGAGATTGGGATAAAGAGGGGGAAAGAAGAAGGTAGGAAATTACAAGGGAAAGAGAAGTGGGGAGTGTGGGAATGGGAAGGCATGCCTTGCCCACAGGAGAGGAACCCCAGAGGTATGAACACTACTTGATGTAAACCCAGCTAGTGCAATAGGCTAGCAGCATTCCTTGGGGGTGGAGAAGGGGGTTAAGAGGTGTAAAAATGAAATAGAGAAAAGGAAATATATTGGAATAAAGAAGGACAGAGTACTAAAGGACTAAGGGCATTAAGGGTGGACAAAGCACCTGCATCAGATGGCATTCATCCTAGGGTGCTAAGGGAGTTAGCAGAGGTCCTGATGAGGCCTTTGGCTGACCTGTTCAGTACCACCCTGGATACGAGATGTGTACCACAGGACTGGAGGATGCCCCATGTGGTACCCATCCACAAAAGTGGCCCAAAGGATGAACCAGGGAACTATAGGCCAGTGAGCCTCACATCAGTCATGGGGAAGCTCATGAAGACCATCCTTAAAGAGCAACAGGTGAGCTTCTTGGAAGAAAACGGTCTCCAGGATGGTCAGCAGCATGGTTTTGTTGTAGGAAGATCATGCCAGACCAACCTTGTAGAGTACTATAACTGGGTGATGTGGGAACTGGATAAGGGCCATGCAGTGGATGTCCTGTATTTGGACTTCAGCAAGGCCTTTGATTCAGTACAGCATGGGAGGTTGGGGATGAAGGTGTAATATGTGGGGGCAGCACCAAACTTGGTGAAATGGATCATGAACTGGCTGAGGAGAAGGCAGCAAAGGGTGGTAGTGGAGGGGAACTCTCATCACCAAGAGCAGTGATGAGAGGGGTACCACAGGGATCTGTACTGGGACTGGTGCTGTTTGGAATATTTATTGCTGATATCTCACACGGGATCTGAAGCAAGATCAGTCTGTTCACAGATGACACCAAAATAGGAGCTGTGATAGATGACATTGAGGGGTGGAAGTGGCTGCAGGAGGAGCTGACTAAGCTGCAGGATTGAGTGGAAACATGGCAGCTATGGTTCAATGCCAAGAAGTGCAAGGTTCTGCATTTTGGAGCAAAGAACCAGGGGAGAGACTATCACTTTATTGGAGTACAGTTGGGAAGCACTATAGAGGAAAAGGACCTAGAAGTAATCATAACGGGAAGTATGAACAACTCTGCTCAGTGCAGGAAGGTGGTAGCACAAGCCAACAAAATGCTGGGGTGTATAGCTATGGAGAGCTCATCCAGAAAGAGGGAGGTTATACTGCATCTGTACAGATCATTGGTCAGGCCCACCTGGAGTACTACGTGCAGTTCTGGTGCCCATTCCTGAAGAAGGATATCAGGTAACTGGAGGGGGTGCAACTCAGGGCCACAAAGATGATCCAGGGATTGGGGACAAGCCCTATGAGGACAGACTGGGACAGTTAAAGATGTATTCATTGGAGGAGAGGTGGGATGGGGTAATATAATAGAGATCCTTTAGTACCTGAAGGGGATAAGCGAGACCAACATAGAGGGAATTTTTCAACTGAGAAGGGAAAGGGACAAGAGAGGGCATGGACTGAGATTGGAGGGGGGAAGATTTAGGAGGGAGGTAAGGAGATATTTTTTCATGGAAAGGGTGGTGGGCAAGTGGAACACCTTACCAAAAGAGCTGGTGTCCTGTAAGATGGTGGGCAGTTTCAAGAGGGATTGGGACAGGGAAGGGGAAGGGATGGGGGGGCAGGAGGGGAAGTTGAAGATGAGGGCCTAGCTGCACACTTGAGCAGACTTGATAGATCATGTGGCCTGTTTCTGCTGGCAATTTCAGATGTCCATATGCGTGTAAGGAGAGTTGGATCAGGTGCAGTTGCAGGAAGGGGTTATGTAGTGTCGAAGAAGAGAGGACAATGAACAAATAAACAGATAGAAAGATAGACAGATAGTTATGCTTATTAGTACGCACATACACACACACCACACAGATACACACACACACACACACACACACACACACACACACACACACGAGTCTGTCTATAGGAAGGCTGTTAGTACATAAGCATTTAACAGTTTATATGTCCCCTGCTGACACACTCCATCCATGAAGAGGAGCCTAATTTTCTAATCTGATTTATAACCAACTAGGATTTCAGAGACTGTTTTTTATTTCTCTGCACATATCCACTTATTTACTTTTTTATCAATAGAACTGTCACATCCATGTGTAAAAGTTTTTTTTTTTTTATCAGTTCTACCCGATATATTTAAGGTTGTTCCTTTGTAGATTCTGTTATTTGTCTGATGAAGGGCTCTGTGTGGCCTGAAAGCTCGTGTTTTATAAATCTTGTGTTTGTCCAGTAAAAGGTATGAAGTCACTTGCTTTCACACCATGAAGGTGATTCTCATGTAAGTGATTCTCATGAAAGCACATGTAGTACCATTACACAAGAGTGGACCAAGGGATGAACCAGGTAATTATCGCCCGGTAAGTCTCAACCTCCATAGTGTGCAAACTCATAGAGACAATACTAAAGGAAAGGCTGGTGTCGTACCTGGAGGACTATGGCCTCCAGGATGTGAGGCAGCATGGGTTTGTTTCAGGGAAGTCTTGTCAAGCCAACCTGATACAATATTATGACTAGGTGACAGGTGAGCTGGATAAGGGTCATGCGGTGGATGTTGTTTACGTGGACTTCAGCAAGGCCTTCGATTCTGTGCCTCATGGGCGGCTTGGAGGGAAGCTAACTGGTGTAGGGGTAGGGGTTAAAATGATGAACTGGATTACAAGCTGGCTGAATGGGAGGCTGCAACGGGTGGTAGTGAGAGGGGATCGCTCAACTCCAAGGCCGGTGATGAGTGGGGTGCCACAGGGCTCTGTGTTGGGGCCAGTATTGTTCGGGCTCTTCATATCAGACATTGCACATGGGGTGGTGAGTAAGATAAGTCTGTTCACTGACAACACCAAAATTGGAGCAGTGGTGAATGGAGAAGAGTGATGGAAGCAGCTGCAGGGAGACCTAAGCAAGCCAGAGGAGTGGTCAGAGAGGTGGCAGCTGGGGTTCAATGCAACGAAGTGTAAGGTTATGCACTTTGGGGTAAAGAACCCAAGGACAGAATACTGACTGGGAGGGGTTAAGCTGGAGATCACTGAGGAGGAGAAGGTCCTAGGGGTAATGATAACAGGGACCATGGACAACACTGCCCAGTGCAGGAGAGCGGCTGCTAAAGTGAACAAAATGCTGGGTGCATAGCGAGGGTTTTTTTATCCAGGCGAAGAGAGCTGATATTGCCCCTCTACAGGTTGCTGGTAAGGCTGCACTTAGCGTAGTGTGTGCAGTTTTGGAGGCCATACCTAAAGCGTGATATCAGGCTACTGGGGGGGGTGCACAGGAGGGCAACAAAGATGATATGTGGAATGGAAGGGACAGACTATGACAGCAAGCTGAAAGATCTGAATGTGTACACCCTGGAGAATAGAAGGGACAGGGGGGACATGATAGAGACATTCAAGTATCTGAGGGGAATCAATAAGGATGGGGCAGATGAGGTCTTTAAGTTAAGGAGTGGGAGGGTCACCAGGGGGCATGCACTAAGAATAGAGGAGGGAAGATTTAGGAAGGAAATGAGGAGACACTATTTCACAGAGATGAAGGAAGCAAAATGGAATGCCCTACCAGAATGGGTGGTATCATGTAAATCTGTGAACAGTTTCAAAAGGGCATGGGACAGGGAACAGGGGAGAGTAAGGGTGGGGAGGTGGGGGGTGGCAGTGGTATGACAAATGGGAGGGGCATGGGGGAGCTGCAAACTAGGGTGCTAGCTGCACACTCGAGCAGACTTAGATAGACCGGGTGGTTTGTTTCTGCTGGCACATTTGTATGTACGTAAGTGATTCTCACAAAAGCAAGTTTCAAGTGACAATGGCGAAAAACACACACACACGCACACAAATGCTATCACAGAAATCTAGCTATCCATAGAATGTTCATTTTTGAACTGAGCATGCTCAAAAAATTTCAGTTTTAAGCTTATATTTAAAAAAAAACTATATAAGTTATAAACTCAAAACTTGTGAAAGCGTGTACCTTGGGTCAGATTCTACAAAACATGTTTGGGCCTATGGGCTGTGTGCCAAGAAGAAATTCCTCTTCAATATATGGTTACTTCTGTGCTGGTCAGCAGGGTTAAATCAGAGGAAAGAGAGATTACAAGCAGTGTTCCACAGGGATCTGTCCTCTGTCCATTTCTCATCAACATGTTCATTAGAAACATTGGTGAGGGAATCCTGGGTGGGCTGTGTCTCTTCGCAGATGACACAAAGCTATGTGGGAGGGTGGATAGTGATGAGGGAAAAAGGGATATGTACAGGGACCTACAAAAAGTAGAGGGGTGGTAAACAGTCTGGTAGTTAAAATTCAATGCCAAAAAGTACAAGGTTATGCACTTAGGGAAAAGGAACCCAAAGATGGAGTACTGGATGGATGGGGTGAGACTTAACACTTCAGAAGGGAATGGGATCTAGGAGTTATCATCCCTTAAACAAATGAGTCAGTGCGACAAGGCCTATAGCAAGGCTAACAGGATGCTGGGATGCATTGGGAGGGCTTTTGATAGCAGAAGAAAAGAGGTAATACTTCTCCTATACATATCCCTAGTAAGACTTCCTTTGGAGTACTGCGTCCAGTTCTGAAGCCCTCACCTCAGAAAGGACAGGGATGGGTTGGAAATAATGCAGCACAGAGTAACAAAAATGATTCAAGGCCAGTAGGGCAGATCATATGAGGAGTGCATCAAGGTGCTAAATATGTATTCACTGCAAACCAGAAGGTAGAGGGGAGATATGATAGAGACCAAGTTACTTAAAGGAATTAACAAGGTAAACTGTGGAGAATTATTTACCCTGAATACCAATTTGAGGTCATGTGGTCAAGAGTTGAAATTAGCAGAAGGGAGATTCAGGAGGGACATGAGAAAGTACTTCTTTATGGAAAGGATGGTGGAACGTTGGAACAGTCTGCCAGCCAAGGTAGTGGGTGTAAACACAGTCAGGGGACTCAAGCAGGCATGGGATCAAATATAGGTAATAATGGTCACCTGGAGTGACAAGACATGGGAGAAGAATGGGGTTTGGATGGGCAGGGATAATAGCTTGGAGGAACAATAGGTTCCAGGGAGGGTTCCAGGGATTATAAGGAATTTGGGCAGGGTGGATGGACCTCTGGTCTTTTTCTGTTGTCATGGTCTAAGTTTCTGTTTCGTTTCTTTTTCTGTATGTCTGTCTGTCCGTCTATCTATCTATATATCTATCTAACTATGGAAAAAAAAACATTAATGCTTATTAGGGTTGGCACTGCACAAAATGCAAATCACACAAAGGTTGGAAATAAACAATTATGGTAGCAAACACAATGCCCACAAAGTTTGGAAATGTGCTATTAAGATTCTTATGTCTAACTCTAACATATCCTAGCATGATCCCTACCCTCATGAGCCAAGGACAGGCTAAAGGTACAGAGCCATACATCAACAGTATGGTACCTCTTACATGATCAAGAGAGTAGAATTGGCATATAGCAACCCTAAAGACTACCCCTCACCATCCCTTCCCTTCCCTCCCATCATGACTGAGAGGTAAAATACATACCCCGAACAATGCCACAGAGGTTTGGTGTTTCATACATAGCATACCCTCATGACTGATGGGCAAAGCACATGGCTGATGATTCATACACATTGTAGATCTGTTACAATACTATGGGGAGCATACCTGCAAAGGTTTACATCCATTATAACCTGTGCCTTACTTAGCACACAATATTGTGATCCCTCTACAAAGAAGCAGAATTGTTACACATGTGAAACTACTGTACACATTACATACTGTAGTTGTAAGTTGCTTTTTTCATGACTATACTTAGAAATAGTCAAAGCAAGTTGTATATTTGGGACATGTATGTTATTTTATGTAGGATCTTGTAGCTTAATAAATAAACCCCAAACACAGCCTTGTAGGATGGTGCTAGACCTGAAGCATCACCTTATGTCACCATCATTGTGGGTGAAATCAATTTGTGAGCTGGTGGTTAGTTCAACTAGTAGGTTTCAAAATGTTTTAGCCAATTCAATACTTTTTGCGGCCATCCTTTTTCAGGGCTCAAAAATCTTGTCATTTGCAGGTACCCTGTTAGCTAGAAAGTATCAAAAAGTCTCAAAGGCTGACATTTGCATTCTTTAGACTAGCTTATTAAGGTTGTTCTTAAAGAAACAGTACACACAGTAGAAATTACATGACGTAAGTTCACCGTTCTCACGATGTGCAACATTAATAAATACTGTACATTAAAAAAAAGCTAACTACCATCTAGCAAAAATACACTTATAATGAATGCAAACGTCAGCCTTTGAGAAAGTACGGCCCATAGTACGAACCACATCAGCTGATGTCAGGAGGTGGACCCCTCCATCCTTTGCTGCTGCTTCAACAATTGTGTGCCAGTCCTGAGCTGGGCCTATTTGCTGCTGGACAGAATCTTGGAGTTTATTGAATGAACTGATATTGCACTAAAAGGACATTGAATATGTGAATAAATTGCTGATTCCATCCTGCATTGATGTTTTTTTTTTTTGCACTTTATATTAAAGCTGAGCACTTTTCAGAGGAATACTGTTGTCCATATTGGTTCTTCTAGGAACCACACATTTGTGTGCCTTTAGGTGTGTTCCGGTTACCCACACTAGAACCAAACTACTTATTTTTAACCTGGCACCACCATTTCCTGGATGTGATCATTTACCTAAGACTACATATTTTATAGTATTGCCTTGCATAATGTGATTCACAGCATGTACATTACAGCACACACATAGCCACATACTTACCTTAGGATAATTTGAATGATGTGCCCCACATATCTACACATGTAAGGGGTAAATCTAAGTAGAGCAAACACATTTATGCAGAAAAAAAACAACATGTAAATTGGGCAAAATGCCAGCACTTGCCAGACCTGTCATGGACCCATTCTCAGCTCAGTTTTACAACATGCAGCTGCAGAGTTATTTATTACTAGTCCTTTTGGTCCCATGCAACAATTAAGGTAATATCAACTTGGTGTACATACAGTAGGTGCGTTACCCAACAGGAAGATTCACATTCCACTTATTTTCCCTGATTCTAGTAACAGTAGTTGTTATATGCCAAAATATTTAAAAGCTACAACAAAACAATACATTAAACATGCCCAATGTAGTGTTGTTGCATGAGGGAAAAGTGAATGTTCCTACTTAGGTATTCATAGAAAACCTAAGAACTCCCACCTGATAACCACTTGAATACAGTACCTCAGGAAAGTAAACTATATTACGAAACATTAATTTGTGAACATCAGTTTCTATGTCAGCAATTTTAAAATAGAAAAGTCAGATTATAGAGTGCCCTTCAGTCTTACAGTCACAGGGTATTTCCATGCTCATTCATGGGGTGGGAATCACTGAGGTGCCTCTAAGCCATGTGGCCAACATCATCTTAATGGTGAACTTAGAAGTTGTTACCCACTAATTAAAAGTGTCTAGGCCACTATGTAGACCTAATGCCCACAGTCAAACATAGTTACAGTCTGGTTGTATACCTCATCACCTTGGCTAGCCATTGATTACTAACAAAACAGGTACAGCATTCTCCTCATATCAGTCCTCCTCCTCCTTGATGAATAGTTCTTGTGATCCAAAAGCAGAGGAGATTTTCTTCAGGAATTTTCTGGCATTGGAGGCATCTAAATAGATATTGTTTCCGTGAGTATATGATCTGCAACTGGCTGGGTATTGCAGTGCATGAGAGAGTCCCAGGGACTGCCGTCAAGCCCTGATTGTTTGAAACATTTTTGGTGGTCCCTGGTTGCACAATTTAGGTGAGAGGAAAGAGAAAGTTTTCACACTCGGATGTAGTGAGTGGTCTAATTATCTGTCCCACTGTCAGGACTCATTTCCTCTCCTGTGGTCTCATTAGCTGGACCATCAAAGCTCAGGGAAAGTTGTTGGCAATATACTTCCAATGAGTGATCAGAAATGCTCTGGTGACTGAAGGAGATGGCTCCAGTTTCAGATATGTTCCCAGACAAGATTCTGCAAATGCTGTGGGATTGTAACACTTCTGTTAAGGCCAATAATTCTAAATGTGAAGCCCTCAATTGGTTTTCAAGGCTGCATTTCAATGATTTGTTGTCCTTTATAAGGCTTCCTGTGCAAGTTGCTTGTTTCAGTGCAGCTAACATTGCTTGTTTCTCCTCCGATTGAGTTGCTGCTGACTGGGTCTTGCAAGTTAGCAGTCTAAAGTCCTGTAAATTTTGATCCAAAGCAAGGACCCCTTTGTCTAATGGTAGCATTGATCTAAGCAAGTCTGACATGGTGGGCTTAACAATTTTCGAAGTGGGGGTGCCACTAATGTTTGGGCTCCACTAGGCCCCTCTGCAGACCCCGTCTTCCCTCCTCCATTTCTGACTTTTCAAGGATTTCTCTTGCTCAAGATTTGTGCCAAACAGTCTCCAAAGTGGCAGCAGAAAACTAGGAAATAGATTGCTGTAAGAGTTTAATTAAGTCTGTGCAAATATATTTCTTAAAATATTTGATTGAATATTGACTGTCATCTTTGATTATGTTTGGTATCATTTTCTCAATGCCTTTTATTTTTGCCCTGAAAATCATCTAATAGTGGTATTATATTTATTTCCTCAAGCTGTTCAACTGTAAATTTTTTTTTTCAATTAAAATGTTATTGACAGTTTTTGTACAGAGAATGTATCCATTAAACATATAAACCTCCACGTGAAATGTACATGCATGCACAAAACAAGTAACATACGGAACATCCTCTGCCCCACCCTGAGATCCACCCCCCTCTCCCTACCCCCCATGAGGCTCTAAGGTACATGCCTAGCTCTATAAAGAGAAAAATCCATCCCTATGCTGTATAACAAGTGTAGAGGGGGCCCCAGATCTTATTGAACCTAAGAAGTTTATTTTGGAGAATGGCAATCATTCTCTCAATTCTGAGATTGGCAAGAAGTTCTTCTAACCATTCTGTATAATTAATCACAACACAGTCCTTCCAATGCCTGAGAACCACTTTCTTGAGGGATGCCGAGATTAGAGATATATGAAACCTCCTGTTTTTAAATGGAATAGAAGCTACATCTCCCAGCAGGCAGATTTCCGGCGTGAAGAGGTCTCCCAACCCTAGCAATGGGTCTACCCCATTCTTGATACTTGTCCAGAGTGGCACTATCTTTGGACAGTTCCAAAAAATATGTAACAGATCTCCGACCCCTTGCTGACACCTCATACAGGATGAGGCTGCGGTTATCCTCAAACTCGCCAACTTCTGAGGGGAATAATAAATATTATGGAGTATTTTAAACTGAATCAATCTCAGCCGATCTTGGGAGATAAGTTTGTGACAGCTATGCTACACTGCTGTCCAATCAAGTTCCTTATTGGGAAAAATGGAAGCCCAATAAGAGGATGGGGCTAAGTTCTGGGAATAGGCCCAGTTGAATAACGTATTATAGAGGCTTGAGACAGCATGTGGTAAACCTGCCAGAGGCCTTAATTTCTCGGAGAATTCTATTTTCGGAATCTGTATTGACCTGTTACCCAATTTACTAACTAAAAGGTGACGGAGCTGGTAAACCTGAAATATCGCGAGGTTGGTAACTTAAATTTGCTCATAATCTCAGATGCAGGAAGCACATATCCATCTACTGAAATTAAATCCTTAAACAACACTCTCCCCTCGCTGCCAGGTAGCCTTCATAAGTCTACCTTCAATGAGAAACCGAGATTACCCTATGGCTGAGCGGTACGGATCGCTAAAGTGGGAATATTTCAGGAAACCAAGAGTTGTGAGTGAGCCCTCACCAAAACCTTCAATCGGGGATTTCCTGGAGAGCCACTGGCAGGAGTTTGGGACTGAGATACAGCAGAGCCTCAGGAACTAGACCTGCTCCTTTAATGAGGGCTAATTCAATCTGTAGCCATAAGGGAGTATAAAGTCTCCTGCTCCTGCACCCACCTCAGATATTTGTTAGCATGTCCCGCCTAATAATGGAGTCCAAGATGGTAATCTAAGTCCGCCCAGTGGTTTAGGGGCTGCCAGCTTATGATAGGCCATTCTTGCCTTCTTATACCCCACACAAAGCTGGCAATGAGCCCATGAATTTTTTTGAACCATGAAAGCGGGAGCCAAATGTTCAAAACACTGAGGGGATAGAACAGCCTAGGAAATACATTCATTTTCACTAAATTTATCCTCCCCCATAACGAGATTGGGAGTTTTGCCCACCTTTTTAAATCTAAATCGATTGTATGCACCAAGGAGTCCAGATTTAGCTGCCGTATTCGCCTCGCGTTCTAGACAGAATTAGACCCAGATACTTGATGGCTTCCGCGTTCCACGTCAGACCCAGCTCTGTTATCTCCTGTTTGAATACTTTCTTATTGAGGGGGTACACCACAGTTTTCCCCAAATTTAACTTATAGTTAGCCAGATAACTATAATCTTGTATCGTTTTCAATAGGGCAGGTATAGAGGCATTTGGGTACAAGATATATACCAGGAGATCATCCGCATAGGCCGTTACCTTAACAACACTTTCCTGAACTTTAATACCATTTATTTCGTGGTTACATAGTATACTTTTTATAAGGGGTTCGAGATATAAATTAAAGAGAAGGGGGGACAGCGGGCATCCCTGACGGGAACCAACATATAATTTGAAAGGGTCCAACGTAACTCCATTGCATGAAATCCTTGCTGAGGGATTACGGTAGAGAGAGCCAATCCACTGCAGAAATAGATCCAGAAAACCAAATTTTCTCATTGTAGATATTAAGTACTGTCAGTGGACCCTATCAAAAGCCTTCTCTGCGTCCAACGAGACCAGAACCATAGCGGTACTGTTCTCCTCGGACGCCGAGAAGACATGCGCCACTGTTCTCAAATGATCAATTATTGATCTTCCCTGCATAAATCCAACCTGCTCTGCACCAATCAGATCAGGTAAAACCTTATTTATATGATCTGCTAATACCTTCACCAGTATTTTTATATTGCAATTAAGCAGAGAAATTGGCCTGTAACTAGCAAGTTGCTCGAGAGGTTTATCTGGTTTTGGGATTAAAACAATAAGTGTCTCGGATAGGGATTGATCTACAGCCTGACCACTAAGAATATACTGAAATAAGGACACCAGGAGTGGTGACAGCTGTTTGGAAAAAAACCTTATAAAAGTTAGACGAAAAACCGTCCAGTCCCGGTGTTTTATCCAAAGGAGCCCTTATAACCTTTCTCGACCTCGTCCTGGGAAATGTCAGTGGTAAGATCCACCTGTTGATGTTCTGCAAAGAAGGAAGATTTAAATCCTCGAGAGAGACAATATTTCTTCCTCTGTGGGGGTTTCGCCATTGGACTATAAAGGGATTCAAAATAACTTCTAAATTCCTCCGCTATCTCTTTCGGGGCAGTCATAATCTGACCATCTTTTTCGGACTGGACCGCCTGGATTATACGGGAAGCCTCAAGCTGTTTAATACGTCTAGCCAGAAGCTTACCCGCCTTTTCCCCCTGGTCTAGGTAGCTAGCATTAGTTTTAATTAAGGCTAATTCAGCTTGTTCCCCTAATAATGTAAGATAAAGATCCTTCAATTTAATTAATTCTTGTTTATCTTTCTCTAAGGGATACTGAAGTAGGTTGATCTCCCTGAGTCATATCCAAGCCAGTAAATCCGACATAAGTCGCTCTTTTTCTCTTTTCCTTTTAACTGTCTGCCCTATCAGAACGCCCCTTATGAAAGCTTTAAACGCCCCCCAAACCATGTCTGGACGAGTATTTTCTTTCACATTGTTTAAAACAAACTCATCTATTTGAGAGGAGATATATTTAACTATGTTATGGTTTCTCAAGAGTTGATTGTTTAATTTCCATCTATTACTGCTCTTAGGTAAAGAAGCGAAGGTTACAGATGCCGATACTACTGCATGGTCAGAGGGGGGCTCTGCTTGTATTACAGAGCCTAAGACCCCGGAAAGGAGAGTACGAGAAAGCAGAATGTAGTCAATACGGGAAGCTGTGCCATGAGCGGAAGATATAAAAGTGTATTCACGGTCTTTGGGGTGGAGAACCCTCCACACATCCGATAAACCAAATTGATCCACCCAGTCCCTCATGGCTCTTTGAGCCGGTGAAAGTCCTAGGTTTGTGGGCTTGGACCTATCCAATAAAGGATCCACCACCAAATTAAAATCCCCACCAATAATAATAGGAAATTGATAAAGGTGCTAAGACTTCCACTAACTGCGAAAAATTCTGAGTGTCCAATTGGGACCGTAAACCGAGCCAATCAGAATCTCTAAAGTCTGTAATTTCCAAAACAAATATGTATCTACCCTTATCCTGTATTATCTGAAGGGGAGTAAAGGAGCAGCCCTGTGAACTAAAACCATAACCCCTCTACTTTGAGAGTTTCCTTGTATGCGAAAACTTGTCCAACCTGAAGGCGCCTCATGTTGTTACACACTCGGCATTTAGCAGATGTGTCTCTTGCAAAAAACACTATATCTGCTCTAAAACATTTAAGTGCTTCAGAATTTTGTATTGCTTGGGTTTCTGCATGCCCCTTAACGTTCCAACTTAGAAATTTAAAAACTTTATAAGATGCCATAGGCAAGCGATAAACCAGAGTTCAGCCTTGTTATGCTTCAGCCACCTTCCCCACCTACTACCTTAGAGCCTTGTGTTAACCACCCCCACCCTCCCCACCAAGCACCCCAAACCAATAAACTGAACAACCCATACCCTATGAAAACCCACCCATTAAACCCTCCCACTATATCACGGTCCATGATGACAGTTCGCTCCCCCGCTTCATCCACTGCCCCGTCACCCCCCAGCCCATTATCAAACTGAACTATACAAAGACCCACTCACCCGCTCAGCTTCAGATCCAGATACCTGGGTAAGTCCTTCCTACACCTATCATTATTCTACCCGGATATAGTCCATCCTGAGTTACTCCCCACACTATATTAACCAACCCCCGTTCCCAAACATTATCCCTAAACAACTAATCTAATTCACCCTAAATCCAGAAATGAGAGAAACCTGCAAAACTTCACAGGGCCGAATCTGCCCCCCTGGTAGTCACCCAACTTCACCAGAACCCTATTTAAGTTGCCCGAGTACAAAAAAAAAAAAACTTCCTTCCATCCGGAAAAGTCTGGAAATAACATAACCAGAATAAGCATGGCATCATACATCCCTTAGGTATACTACCCGGGGATACCCAAATGAAATCTGTGCTTTATTTTAACCACTAAATAAAACGCTGGCCCCCTCTAGTTGCCAAACTATGCTACCACAAAAATGCCATGCTAAGGAGACCTATCGTTAAGTCCATTCTCAAAGGTGTCAAGCATCCTCAGTGAGCTTCTCCTCTTATGTCTCTAATTTCTGTCACACCTCCCGACAGGGGATTACTCCACCATGCAGCTCACTAAGCAATCCGTTTCCTTCTTCCGGTCTCTCAAATGCCCATTATGTCCTCGGGCATAAAGCCCCCCGGGATACAACGTGAACAAACAAAGCATCCGACAAACATTCTGGTGATCCCTTTAACAAACCCTCGCAAAATTTGGCAGGCAGTCTGAAAAGATCCGCACATCCTCAAACAGCAACGTCGCGACAGCTTTCCATGCAATTCACAACCAAGTAGCTCATTTCTCGAGGGGGGACCGAAATAACACTCATTTGGGTTTGAGCAAGTTAGGAAGCACCTTCTGGATCGCATCTAGGGCTGATTCCACATCTTCAAAAGCCTTCCAAGTGTCGTCTGTGAGGACATGCAGCTTTTCTGGGTAAGTCATTCTAAACTTGATACCCACTGCAATTAGTTTGGAGACCAGCGGGTGAAAGGTAGCCTTCCGTTGCCGAACCGACAGTGGCAGATCTTGTGTCACCCTAAGATTCGCTCCCTCCCACTGCAGCGTCTTAACTTCTTTAACTTTTTGCAGGAACAACTGCCTTTCTTGGTAGCTCAGGAACTTAGCCAGAAAAATGCGGGGGGGTGCCCCTGGAGGCGGAGTGGGTCGCAGGGCGCGGTGTGCTCTCTCAATATTATAGCAGGAGCTGAAGGGCGATGGGCCTGCTATCTTTTCCACGAACCGCTGGAAAAACTTAACTGGGTCCCCTCCTTCCTCTCTCTCAGGTAAGCCGATTAAAATGATGTTATTGCACTGGCTTCTGCCTTCTAAATCTTTGGTCTTCATATCCAGCTTGGTAATGACGATTTATATGTGCGCCCGTCTACCTTTATCTGCTCTGTTCTCCAATGATTTCACCCGGCCTCATTATCAGTAGTTTTCGTGGACAAATCGTTCAGAGCATTCGTGATATTTTTAATTTCTGAGGCCATCTCAGCCATCTCCGCTTTAAAGGGACAGAATTCCTCCAGGAAACGTGACACCGTCAGCGGCTCTTCCCCTCCGTTACCTGGGCTACAGGACTGGGAGAGTTGTAGTGGCAAGGCCCACGACTTCTTCGGGGCCTTCTCGGGAGTTGCGGGTGGTGTGTGTTTCGGTAATGCCTTTGGCATTTCTTCCTCCATCAGCGAACCCAGCAGCTGCTTCCTGATGTCCAAGACCTCAGCGTGCTAGCCCAGGTGCAATTTTGTGACAAAATGAGCAGGATAAGCTAAAATTAGGCAGGGGTTAGGCAGAGCACACAGAGAGTGCAGCTAGCAAGGAAACAGCATCACGTGACTCCTCAACTGTAAATTTTAAGATAGAGTTGGCAGTGTGCAGATGGGCTGGCATTATAACCTAGAGATTAGAGTAATGAGCTGTGAATGAGCGTGGTACATTTAGCAGACCTTGGTTTGATTCCCACAACCTACACTTGCATATTGTGTGACTCTGATAAAGTCACTTAACCACCTCCTTGATGACTAGTTCTTGTGATGCAAAAGCAGAGGAGATTTTCTTCAGGAATTTTCTGGCATTGGAGGTATCTAAATAGATATTGTTTCCGTGAGTATATGATCTGCAGCTGGCTGGGTATTGCAGTGCATGAGAGAGTCCCAGGGACTGCAGTCAAGCCTTGATTGTTTGAAACATTTTTGGTGGTCCCTGGTTGCACAATTTAGGTGAGAGAAAAGAGAAAGTTTTCACTCTCGGATGTAGTGAGTGGTCTAATTATCTGTCCCACTGTCAGGACTCATTTCCTCTCCTGTGGTCCCATTAGCTAGATCATCAAAGCTCAGGGAAAGTTGTTGGCAATATACTTCCAATGAGTGATCAGAAATGCTCTGGTGACTGAAGGAGATGGCTCCAGTTTCAGATTTGTTCCCAAACAAGATCCTGCAAATTTTTTGCACTTAACCACCCCAGTAGTCCTGGGTTGCTCCTAAAAACAGGCACTTGTGCCTAGTGAGCCTTAACCAATTAACAGTTACCAAAAAGAGTCTCCCAGTACATAGATTCATTTATTGGATGGTGGAGTATGTTGTGTTTGGCTTCTAATTCAGGCAAATGATTTATGTCTTCAGTTTCATCTGTCATTTTATTTTCATCTTCATCTAGGTTTAACAGAGGTGTGCGAACAATGGAAGCCTCACCCCCAATTAGTTTTAAGAGGGACAAGTAAACAGTGTAATAAAAACAAATATACCTTTATTTAATATATATACACACAAGAAGAAACATATAATTATGCTAATGAATATTCTATGCTAATGGACTACAGTGGTAGCACCTATTCAGCGTAGTTATATGTTTCTTGTAGTGTGTAGGTATATTAAATAAAAGTATATTTGTTTTTCTTGCAAACTGTTTTCTTGTGCCTTTTAAAACTATTTTTTTCGGGGTGAGTTGTGAAGCTTCCTTTGTTTGAATTGTTTGATGTTTTAGCCCAATGCAACCATAGCCAGTGGGTGGTCTATTCTTTTTGGATAGTGTTATCAGAGGGGTAAAGCTATTTGTGGTTTGAATCTCAAAATTTATAGCCCTGCACCACTATTTTTTCTCCTAGTGTCAACAGTACACTATTCCAACTTGTCTTTTTCATCACATTTTCTTTGCCTTTTTGGTATTATCTTGTTTTGCAGCTTCTGATGTCTCCCACTGATTAATTTTTCTACATTGCTCCTACTTCATTTAGGATACATATCTTCCTTCATGTTCTAGTTTCCAATTTAGGTTCCATTAGTTTCAATTGCTGTTATTTTCTCTCTGCACACTGTCTGCAGCTAAAGGTTGAAAAATCTAGCACTGATTCTAAATTAAATTGATTGCATGATATGCACTTTGTCACAGTTTTTCCCATGGCTAGTGTTTCAATGTGTAAATTTATACTTTTTTAATCTGGTTTAATGTGGGTTGATTTTCTGCCCTTCTGGTCTCTCTGGCTGACACTGGCAGACATGTTTACCTCTGCCAGAATCACCTCTGCCCGTGCATACTGATGCTCACTTGTGCATCCTTGAAATAGGGTAAAAACTGGAAGTTGCAGCCCACAACACTTCCTGTTTGTTGCTACTCAACTTATCCCTCAAACTGTAGAAAATAGCATTTATAATGCTACAACACAAAGCTAAATACTTAATAAAAGCTACTATGTAGCCCATGATTCATAATACAGCCAGAAACTGGCTTTAAAAAAAATGGACCTAACCTTGAGCGATGGCAGCCCTCCTTCTTCCCACAATGCAGTGGTATGCCCAGAAATATAGAAACTGGATAGGGTAGTTTTTATGGCTCTGGGCAGAGCCTACAGCCATCCTGCTTTCACTTGGAAAAAGGTGTTTACATGGAACACATCTTTTAGGAGTTTTCAGTGTATCCTTCCAGTCTGCAAATCTCCATGACAGTTAAAGAAATATTCCCTTATTTCTGTTTAATTAGAATCATATCAAATCATACTTTATTTCTAAAGTGCTTTTTTTGAAATCAAAGCACGTATACAATATTAAAACAATAAATAAACAATTAAAACACACAAAGTTAAAAGGCAGCAGACATAAGACTAAACATCCTCCCCAAATGCTAGGCCAAATAAATATGTTTTTAAAGAGGATTTAAACATCTCAGTGGACAGGCACTCTCTAATCCAATAAGGTAGAGAGTTCCACAGGGTCAGGGCTACAAAAGCAAAAGTCCTAGCACCTGAAGTCTGAAGATGGATCCTGGGAATCTCTAGCAATCCCTCATCAGCAAAGTGGAGAGTACAGAGGGGATGGTAAGGCTGAAGGAGGTCTTGCAAGTAACCCAGTCCCTGTCCATGTAGGGTCTTATAGGTTAGCAACGTGACCTTGAAGGTGATCCTCCACTGCACCGGCAGCTAATGCAATTAGCGCAGCACAGGCATGATATGACAAAATCTTGACTGCCCTGTCAACAGCCTGGCCACTGCATTTTGCACCAGCTGCAGGTGATGGAGATCCACCCCCGATAACCCTAGGTATAGAGCATTGCAGTAGTCAAGGCGAGAGGACACAAAGGTGTGAACCAGTACATTAAGGTCATCGGGCGGAACAAGGTACTTTATCCAGGTGATGTTCCTCAGATGGAAAAATGAGGACTTGACAATTGCTGACACCTGTGCTTTAAGTGTCAGTTCGTTGTCAAGCACAACCCCCAGATTCTGCACCCTATCAGAATGTCTCAACTGGTCACCCACCCAGTACCAGGCCAGACAGTTATTCAGGAGTCAACTTCTCTACCTGGTGACCTGGGTCCACCACCAACACCTCAGTCTTATCTGGATTTAGTTTCAACCAGTTAGCACTCATCCAGTCTTGAATCTCAGCGAGGCAGTTGTTAAATACCAAGACCGCACTACTCTGTTCAGGATCAAAGGACATGTAGAGCTGAGTATCATCTGCATAGCAGTGAAAACTCAGCCCATACCACCTTATAATGTCTCCCAACAGCAGCATATACACTGTGAACAACATGGGGGATAGTACGGAACCCTACTGAACCCCACAAGGCAGGGTAAAGGGGGCCAATGAAAAAATTCCCAACGCCACCCTCTGAGACCTGCCCATGAGAAAAGAATGAAACCATCTCAGGACTGTCCCTGACAGTCCACAGATTAGCTGCAGAATGATGGACACAGAACGCGAAGCTGCTTTTCTCTAACAGCAAATGTGCACACATTCCAAACAAATCTAAATAGTTTTAAAACTATTCCAGGTGCACAAACACAAGCAGTGTGAAAGTAGATCAGGGCAGGAAGACCTTTCTTGTGAGGGTAGTCAATAATCTGAATTCTTTATATTTTGTAAAATATGGTCTTCCAAACAACCTCATTTTTTTCTCTCTCTCTGAGTCAGCACAATAGGAGTCATGCAAAACAAATGTAAATATTTTGGAAAGTATACAAGTTACCAATAACCCAATGAAAGTTGTTCAGGACAAAATGACCTCTTTAATGAGGGTAGTCACTAATCTGAATTCATTAGATGTTTTAGTTAAACTTTATTTTAAGTGTCCTTAATTATACTGAAACTACTGAATAACTACAATGTAACTACTATGTAACCTCTTTGTAGTTACATGTAACTACAATATAGTAGTTAACTAGTTTCACATTTGCGGTTTAGTGTAGTTACACAATTTGCAGGGACTGGTAGTTACCGCAATTACTGTCGCAACAGCTGTTACATGTGTGGTTACACTTCCAGCATAAATCAATGTGTGCCAAAAGAGAAACAGTTGTGGTTGCATGTGTAACTACCATATCATGCAATTTGTATAACTACACACCAGGAAGGGTCCCTATCTGTGTATCCTTTGCCTCCCACCACCACTCCATACAGCAGATCGGTGGTAAAGTGCATGGTATGTAGCCTTGCCCAACCCCCAGTCACCCACCTGGGCTGTAGCAGGTCAGGGGTGTGGGTACAGAAGAGGTGTGGGTCAATGCCACAGAAGCAGCACATTTCTTAGTAACTTCAACATTGTAACAAGTTAATAAGTAATTATGTAAATTATTTTTTTTTGGTATAAGTAACCAATATAGTTGTATAGCAATCAAGAATATTAGATTGCATGTTTATTAAGCAGTAAGTGCATGAGGGACTGATTTATGAAGGAATGCATACATCAGAACTACAGCACTGACATTCAATGTAAGTATAGTAGTTACACCCTTCTTCATATGCTTTATTTTAAGTGTCAGTTTCTGCATACTTACTTTGCAAATACATGTTAGTTAGTCAACTGTGGAAACAATGCCACTGAAGCAGCACATTCCTTAGTAACTTTAGCACAGCACTGTTACACCCTTCTTTTTACACTTAATTTTAAGTGTCTGTTTCTGTGTACTTACTTTGTAAGTACATGTTAGTTAGGCATTAACTGTGGAAACAATGCCACAGAAGCAGCATGTTCCTTAGTAACTACATCACTGTTACACCTTCTTCTTACATTTTATTTTATTTGTCTGTTAGTGTGTACTTACTTTGTAAGTGCATGTTAGTTAGGCATTAACTGTGGAAGCAATGCCACAGAAGCAGCAGGTTTCTTAGCAACTACAACACTGTTAAACGTCAATAAGTAATTACGTAAATTAATGATTTTTTATTGAATAGCAATTTACAATGTTAGATTGCATGTTTATTTTTAGTTCTTTTTTGGGGGGGGTCACACAGTGTACAAGTGGTTGCTCTGGGATTTAAACCCAATTCTTCAGGTTTGAGGTCAGGTCTTTTAACCATTACACTGCACTGCAGTAGCTTCATGAGGGAGTGATTTCTAAAGGATAACTTTAAGTGTCACAAACTACACTGTAACTACTGCATAACTACACTGTAACTGCACTATGTAGTTAACTAGTTTCACAATGTGTATTGCACACTTACATAACTTTAAATGTGCTGCTTCTGTAAGACTGACTCACACCTTTACTGCTCCCACACCTCTGTCCTGCTGCTGCCCAGGTGGGAGGCTGGGGGTGGGGGATATGGGCTACCCTTCGATGACATTCCTAATTCTTCTGTACCAAAGACTAAACTGTCCCATTGTACAATGCTGAACGGTCATCATAAGTCTGATTGTACATCATCTATATTGCACCCACACTGTAGTTGCTACTCTATTGTGTTCAACTGTATTCTTGAACTTAATTGTACCTAGCTGTACTCAATATATTCAGTGTATTCTATTTCCTGTACCTTTCTCTGTTAATGCAAGTGTATTGTCTGTATTATCTGTGTACCATCTTTATGGCCTGGGTCATTCCTGAAAATGGTCCACTGAATCAGTGCACCTACCTAATAAACAAACAAACAAAAAGCCAAACAAACAATAAATTAATATCACTGATCTGCTGTGTCTAGTTATGGTGGGTGATGCCAGAGAAACATATCAGGATGCCTCCTTAGACATTACATGATCTTCCCACTAGCTGAATGAGGTGGCAGCCATGGCACCATCATTCACACCAAGCTACCACAGCCCCTGACTATACCATGAAGGTTGGGACATGGTGATAAAGATGTGCGTGTAATGACTAAGGAAGAGTCCCTGCATGTGTATGTGGTATCACCCACCATTACTCCACACAGTAGATATTTGTTTACCAGGGAGGCTGTAAAGGAGATGGAGTAGTGGATTCGCTGACAGGGAGTAACTACCAATATGTGTGGCTCACGCTCAACATGGGCAGGGAGGTGGTTAGTACAGGGAAGATGGTGGTTGATTTCAGAAAGGCTGACTTCAGTAGAATGGGTGAAAACTTAGGAGAGTACCTGGCAGGAATTCAGTCTCACTGGGATGCAAACCAGAAATGTGAAAAAAAACTACACTGGGCCTTGTGGAGGCTTTTGGAACCTGTACCAAACTGAAGAGCAAGAAGGGAAGATCTAAGAAGTCAAGTTGGATGAGTAAGGAAGTTTTAGATAAGGTGAAGGCAAAAAAAAAAAACAGCATTCCATACACACAAGAATTCTGGGGGGGGGATAGGGATGAGTATGTGAAGAAGTCAAGAGAAGTTACCAAGGGTGTTAAAGCAACCAAGGCCTCCAGGGAACTGAGGCTGGCTCAGGGAATCAAAGACAGGGAAAATGACTTATTCTGACACATTAGGGAAAGAATGAACTGCAGAGATCAGATAGTGCAGATCAAGAAGGATGGAGGTGGGCAGAGAAAGGAGCAGAACAGACAGAAGCACAAAATGAGTACTTCTGTTCCATATTCATGAAGGAGAAGGGCAGGTAGCTTCCACAGGGGGGGTGAGGAGGGCAGGAAGGGGGTGACAGATGGGGTAATCATTGAGGGCAGGTATTGTAGGGTCTGAGGCCTCTGAAGGTGGATAAGGCACCAGGACCAGACAGCATACATCCTAGGGTGCTGAGAGAACTGGCGGAGGTACTGGTAGGGCCACTGAGGTACCTATTCAATACCTTCCTGGACATAAGGTGCATGACACAGGACTGGAGGATGGCCAATATGGTGCCCCTGCATAAGAGTTGCTCTTAAGGATGAATCAGGCAATTACAGACCAGTAAGCCTGACATCTATCATGGGAAAGCTGATGGAGACAATCCTGAAGGAGTGGCTGGTAATATTTCTGGAGGATAATGGACTCTAGGACAGTCATCAGCATGGGTTTGTCTCAGGAAGGTCCTGTCAGACTAACCTAGTTGAGTACTATGACTGGGTACTGATGGAACTGGACAAAGGTCATGTGGTGGATGTCCTATTTTTTTTGGACTTCGGCAAGGTCTTTGTTTCAGTGTCACATATGAAGTTGGCGGGGCCAGCTAACAGATATCCTAGATGGTTGACTGCAGAGCATCCCTTAGTTCACTCTTCATATACCCTGATCTGGTTAAAGGTGGAATTAGCTAGTATAAAAGAACATGGTTATTCTCCTCGGGCAGTGATTTATACCAAATTTGGATCCCTCCCACTATCTTTACGTAGTTTCCCTATAGAAATCTCGGTCAAGGCTCACTTCTCAGTTGTGTGCATTTTTGAAATATGGAAATACTAAAGATGTATCCCAACCAATAAGAGGTAATCCCAAATTTCAATTAGATGGTAAGTCCCTTCCAGCCAATTGGCTTCCCCAGATAGGGGACTGTCAGCTCAAAGGTCTTATCACAGCAGACGGGCAATGGTGTTCTTCAATTGAAATTATGCATAAATTTCAAATTCCCCCTATAAATATTTTTAAAATTCTCCAGCTTTGCCATCTTCTGATAATGGTAATAGGAACAGTCCCCCCACAAGTTACCAATGCCAGCTTTCAGGTTACTTTAAGTGAACTGGCTGGCTTACCACATGCTGTTTCCAAAATATACAGTACTCTATACAGTTGGGACTACCCTGACAATTTTGCTCCTGTTGCTTTCTGGTCCTCTCTTTTCCTGGGCAAGGAGTTGGATTGGTCTCTTCTCTGGCAAAATTGCCACCCATTTTTGCTTCAAGATAGACGTAGGCTGATGCAATTCAAAATATTGCATAATATATACTACTCTCCTCAGAAATTGGCTAGGTTGGGTATTGTGTCCTCTCATACTTGCATAAGATGACAACTGGAAAGAGGGGATCTTCTTCATATTTTCTGGAACTGCTCTAAAGTAATTCCACTTTGGACCACCATAAAACAAAGGACTGACCCTTTATTACGGTTGTCTGACCTGTTCACACCCGAAATATGTCTTTTGGGTGACTTTTCCTGTGTCTCAGTTGTGAACAGGAAATATTACATGGCGTTAATCTCATTATCAGTTAAAAAAGTGGTCCTTAAACACTGGAAAGACTTCTTTGAAATTACTTATGTCAAATGACTTCAGGAACTACTTGCTAATCTTAGAACGAAGAGGACCATTTCTAGTGTTCTTAACAAATTTAAAAAATTCAATAGGACATGGGGCCCATTACAAACCCTATACTCTTTACAAGCTTAAGGTTTTTGCTATTACACCACATGGCGTTGTCTTTGTAGTATAATGCTGTGCTGGGAAATGGGGGGTACAAGGGGTGGTTGGGTGGGTTAAGAAAAGGAGAGAATGAATCACCACAATATTTGTATTCAAGTTGGTTGTACCATGTATGTTATGTTGTGGATTTATTCTCTGTATTGGAAAAACTTTAATAAAATTTGAATGGAAAAAAAGAAGTTGGGGGGGGGGAAATTGAGGTATGTGGAGGCTGGGACTAAGATGGTTAACTGGATCAAAAATTGGCTTCAGGGAAGACATCAGAGGGTAGTGGTTGGGGGGAGCTCTTGTCTCCAAGACCAGTTACAAACATTGTGCTGAAGGATCAGTACTGGGGCCAGTGTTGTATGGGATATTTATAAAGGAGACACCTCGCATGGCATCAGGAATAATATCAGCCTTTTCGCTGATGATACCAAGTTGGGGGCAGTGGTGAGTGACATAGAGGGATGGCAGGAACTGCAGAACTGGAGGAGTGGTCAGAAGAGTGGCAGCTGAGGTTCAATGCTAAAAAGTGCAAGGTGATGCACTTTGGAGCGAAGAACCCAGGGAGGAGTTATCAGTTGGATTAAGTACAGCTAGGTACCAACGAGGAGGAAAAGGATCTAGGAGTGGTTGCAAATAAGAAAATGAACAACTCAGGGCATTGCAGGAATGTGGCAGCAAAGGCCAACAGGATGCTGGAGTGTACTGGGAGAAGAATCTCCCCCAGGAACAGGGAGGTGATCCAGCCTCTCTACAGGTCACTGGCCAGACAACACCTGGAGTACTGCATGCAGTACTGGTGCCCCTATCTAAGGATATCTGACTACTGGAAGGGGTTCAGCACAGAGCAACTAAGAGGATGCAGGGGATGGGGGAAGACCAAACGAGGAAAGACTGTGTGACTTGAATATGTACTCCATGTAGGAGAGGAGCGATTGTGGGGATATGATTGAGACCTTCAAGTACTTAAAGGGGATTAACAAGGCAGGAACAGAAAGGTTATTTTACTTAAGCAGGGGGAGTGACACAAGAGGTCATGGTCTTAGATTGGAGGGGGGTAGATATAGGAAGGAAATGAGGAGACACTTTTCATGGAGAGGGTTGTGGCAGAATAAAACTCTACCGAAGAAGCTGGTATCCTCAAGACAGTGGGGGTTCAAAAGGGGATGAGACTGGGTGAGATGGGAGGTTATCGTGAAGGGGAGGGGCAGCTGCAAGGCAGGTGTGCTAGCTACTGTACACATCCGAGTAGACTTTTTAAACCATGTGGCTTTTTTTGGCTGGCAAATTTCCTATGTTCATATGTTCCTAGGTACACTGATCCAATGGACTGTTTTCAGGCACGACCTGGGCCATGAAGATGGTACATAGGTAATACAGACAATACATTTACAATAACAAAGAAAGGTACAGGAAATAGAATACATTGAATATATTGAGTACAGCTAGGTACAACTAAGTGCAAGAATATAGTTGAAATACAACAGAGTAGCAGCTTAAGTGCAGGTGCAATATACATGATGTATAATCAGTCAGTCTTATGACTGTTCAACATTGTACAACAGGACAGTTTATTTATAGGTAAAGAAGAGCCCCTCCTGTTACTGTTGTCCCAAGAGGGAGATACCACTGGGTTCAGGGGGAAATCCTGTCCAGGACAAGTCCTGCCCCTTTAAAAAAGTGGGGGAAAGGAGGAAAAGTGATATAAGAAAGAAGAAAGAGAGTCCCCATGATCCCTCTCCTCTCTACCCCACCTAGGTGAGATCCCCCACCACAGGACTAGATCATGTCCAGGAGGAACCCACTGGCTGAGAAGGGAAGTACCTACAGGGAGCCCCTAAGGCCAGAGCAAAAAGCCCTACCTGCCTTCCCTCCTCCCACCCAGGTTGGGCCCTCTGTCACTTAGTAAGGTAATAGAGGACCCGGAGGTATTAGTAGGACCCAGCCCACAATTAGCCTTAAGGAGGGGGAGGCCAAGCAGAAAGAGGGCATCACCCAGAAACTGAGGACCAGAAGGGAAGCTGCCAGTGATGAATGGTGAAGATATACAAGACCAAGAATTATGATATAGGTACATAATTTTCAAATATTTCCTGTGTCAATCTTCACCATTCATCACAGTCTGGGAGAGTACTAATCCCCCCAAAGGGGACCCAGCACTTCCTTGAGGGACATGAGTCTCTCAGTCTCTTGTGGGGGAGGATCACAAAAGGAGGAGACTGATTACAGGCCAGTTAGGCCTGCAACTGGTCAGAGCAAGGTGGTGTCACCCTTTGTCTGGGAGATGGAAGTCACCCCTGTAGTTCCTACCTTGCCATCTGGGAGAAAAGGTAGGTCCCCTTGAGAGCACAGGCAGCACCCTACACCATGCCAAGGGTGACAACCTTGATAGATGAAGCCACACTGTCTGCCCGATGCATAACACTGTCACCCCTAGCCTTGAAGCTACCTCACTGGTGTTATAAGACAACCTTGTCCATTGCCTTGTGAGCTCCAGGGCCTGTGCAGAAAGGGAAATGGCCTGTCTGGTTGCCTTCATATCAGGCAGCAGTGTCAGCACCTGACCTAGCATTGACCACAGTTGCCTGTTGTAGGCAGTGTGGTTTGCCTGATGAGTGGCAAAGATAAGCATGATACAAGCCAAAGAGAATGCTATCCATCTCCAGGGGTCAAACTCTGAAGAGTCCACATCCGGGGGCTGGTTGCACACCAGGTGTCTATGCCCAGAAGGGGTATCCAGAACCCTCACTCCAAAAGTGTGATGAGGCAAGGTCCCTGAAGACCCCTGGTGTGGCAATACCTGTGCTGGAAGTCCATAGGGGCTGGAGTTGGGACAGATGGGCATTGCCAAGTATGGGACGGTACTTCCTGGAAGGGAATCAGCCAGGAAAGGATGACCAGGTGGTCCACACTGAATTTGCTAAGGAAGACACACATCATCCACTCAGTATTGTGTCTTGAGATGTGGGATAGGTGCAGATCACCTACCAGCCTCGATAGGAAGTGCTGATACTCTATCTGATCAGCGTCTGAGGACAGATGGACAGAGGTACCCTCTTTCTTTTTTCAGTTGAATGTTTTATTAATTTTTTGTCTTATTACACACATGCAAAACAGCATACATGTAAAACAGCATATATAAACTGTAGCACCACATATATCTAACCATACATATATGAAAATTAGCATTCAGTTCATACATATAACTGATATGTGCCAAAACTCCAGCCTATGGTTCACTGCAGTAGATATCATCATTTTACAGGCATTGAGATTCTAAAACCAGGTAGGAGAGGGAAATAACAAGGAGAACACTGGGATTACTTATCTCTTGTATAGTCAAAACATTATTATAGAGAGATGTACTGGCACCTTACCATATTGATGTCAGCGGATCACAACCATAGGGAGGTATCACCACTGAAATGCCAAGGCTTCAAGTGCAACAGTAGACATACTTTCACATGGTCAAGTACCCTCTTTCTTGAAGGAGAAAGATGAGGAGGCTTATGAATCTGAAGAGTCCAAGTCCAGCTGCTGCGGTGGAGACAGGAAAAAGACCTGCTCATCCACAGCCTTGACAGACCTGAGGAAGGCGGCAGCAATGGCTTTGAACTCCTCCCAGGTCAAGGGCTCTGAAGGACCCATGTGCCCTGGGAAATGCGGGGGGCTACAGAGGCAATGGGGAGACACACTTCACCTTATCTGAGTGACCTCTCCCAGGGCTAAGGGACCTCGCTGGTAATCTTGGACATCCTGCTGATCTACTGGTCTGTGCAGTTACTGGCCGCTCAACCAGCTCAAAGCGGTCAGAACTGAGCCCTGAATGGGAAACTCCCCAGAGAGGAGACTGGGGCTGCATAGAACCAGAAGGGCAGACCCCAACCACACCCAATAAGGCCTCCCTTGAAGGGGATGAGGGAGGGAACAAAGGCTCAGCACTGCAACACATCCCTGAACCCTGGTGGAAAAATTTCTAAAAAAGACTAAGTTATGTGTGTTTCTTGAAATTTTTCTATGCACATGCATAACTTTCATAATTTTGAACATTCTGACTCCAAATTTTCAACATAGCCAATTTTTCACACCACCTCATGAACAGTACAGCTATCATTTTTCACATCCTGTCTGAAATGTTTTTTTGCACCTGTAGCACAGTATGATGTTTTGCCACAGATTTAAAACTTTTCAGCTATGGGGTTTATGAGGTGAAGTCATAAGAATACTATGTTGCAAATTTGGGGTCAAAATATGAAAAAAAGCCAAAGTCATGACCATTCATTGCAATTTTGCTACACACACTCATAACTTTAGAAATGTTCAATATTTTGACCCCAGATTTTCAACATAGCAATCTGATTAGCCCACCTCATGTATGTCACAGCTGTCAGTCTTCAAATCCTTGCCAAAATGTGTTTTCAGACTTTTGGCATAGAATGGCTCAAAAACATTTTTTCCTACCTACTCTACCCCCATGGCATACATTTTACGACCCACTACCTAGCAAAATTCTGCCTGATTCTCTGTAGATAATTTGAACTTGCCAGAAACTCCATTAGAATCCTTTACCTCTACCAACTTACCCCCACCTGTTCCTACACAATCATGCTATTTCTCCCCCACTCTTCTCACTAGTCCACCCCTTACCACACCCTCCTAAATTCCCTCCCTACTTGACAGTCACTGTGACAATTTCTCAGATAGTCTCAGTTCACTGACACACTATTCATGAGGCCCCTTCAGCCAAAGTATCTCTTCGCCCTGCACACATACCTGTTCACTCCCCTGACCCTCTATTGATGAGGCCCTGCACTGAAGTATCTCTCACCCTGCACACATATCTCTTACTTTTCACCCTGTCCATTCCTTGAAATATTGGCATATATTGAATTGCCTGCATTGCTATTATTCTTCCTGTTTTTCTGTAGTTCTATAATGTATAGCATTGTATGTCTAGTCTTTGAATTACATGTTTACATGTAAAATCAACTGTTGTCACTGTTATTGTTTTACCTGATGTGGAACCTATTGTAATGATCTTGTTCTCAAAGGTGTTAGTCCAAGATCACAATCAATCAATCAATCAATAAATAAATAAATGGCATTGCGGTTGTGGAGAATTACAATTTGGCGGGGATTTGAAATTTTTCTTTTTTTCCCATAATTAATTTTGTATTTGTCTTAAAAAGAAATACATACATTAATATTCATACCACTTTTTTCTTAATAAGTTATATTAAATAATGCATACAATTATATATAAAATATCACTCAATGTATCATTTTATAGTTAATTTAACACCTCTAAATAATCCCCCAAATCAAATTAAATTAGTAAACTTTATAAAAGCTAAAGGGATAGCAAGGAATAGCATAAAATGTGACAATCATCTCAATAAAAAGCATACATGAATATCAATTAAGTTCTGTGCATAGATTTGGGTCAAATTATTCAGAGTCAAGTCACTTCTCGATGAAGAAATGGGCCCCAGATATCTAAAAATGTATCTAATCTATCCCTCAAAGTATAAGAAAGCCATTCATTATTTGCAGTATATCCCTTCAAATCAATCCATTCCGCAATGTTAAGTTGACTGGAATCTTTCTAATATTTTAGGATCAGCCTCTAAAACACAGACAGCTGCTACTGCAAGGCAAAGCTTTTGTTGATATGCGAGGGTGGAATCAGTGAGGAATATGCCAAGAATGAAAACCAAAGGGAATGGGGTTAGAGTGGTATGTAAGGAGGTTTAACATACCTTAAGTACCTCCTTTCAAAGTGGAGCTATCACAGGACAACCCCACAGCATATGTGATAGTGTAACTTTAGGAGTTTGACACTTCCAGCAGTTAGCACTGAAGTCCAGGCCCATTTCCTCTAGTTTAAGAGGTGACAGGTAAAATTGATGCAATACTTTAAACGGAATCAGCTTACCTTGAGTTTCAGTATTGCCTTTGTAAGCAAGGTCCCATGCTTCTTTCCAATCGGAGTCACAGATGGGAGTGTTAAATTCATCTTCCCACTTCTGTCTGGCTGGATAGGTTAAAGATGAGGGTAAGAGACAGTTAATTATTTCATAAATAAAGTTGACTTCTTTCTTTGAAGGTACTATTCTAAGTAACTTGTCCCATTCTTTATTGCTAGGAATCGAATAATCATCTAAAAGTATATTTTCTTTGAGCATATTTCTAAGCTGCAAATAGAAGTGGAAATGGAAACTTGGCAGTCCATACAATCCTCTTATTTCCTCGATTGACATCAGAGTGGGGGTACCTTTAGTCAAAATATCATAAAGCCTATTAATCCCTGCTTGAAGCCAGATCTTGTTCATTTTCAAAGGTTTGCCTTTCATGATTAGGGTGTTGGACCATAGAGGCATTTGTCTTAGTGGAATATTGGATGAACTAATAGATGGCCGTATCTTGTTTAGTACTTTGACAGAAATGGTTAGGCAGGGATTACCCCCCCCCCCCCAGGTTTATAGGAATGGGTATAAATAAGAAGTCTGTAACCTGATTAGGGAGTACTAAAGTTTGTTCTGATTGTAACCATAAAGAGCCATGCATGGAGGGGACAGGATTAGACTGGAAATGATTAAAAGTTTGCTTGAAAAGGAAAGCCCATTGGTACCATTCCCAGTGTGGAAGCGCCAGCCTACCCAGTTCATAAAGAAACCTCAATTTATTCAAACAAAGTCTTGGAGGCTTGTTGTCCCAAAGGAATCTTCTTAGTATAGCCTCTAGTTTTCACATCAGCTTCATATCTAATACAATTGGAATATTCTGAAATAAATAAAAATGTCTTGGGGCAATAATCATTTCAATAGAATTAACTTTGCCCCAGAGAGATAGATAGATAGGGTTCCAGCGTGACTCAGTTGGTAGCACATCCGCCTGTGGACCAGAAGGTCATGGGTTCTCATCCCACACCAGGATTGGACTTGCACCTAAAAATCGCTGGCATCCAAGTGCAGTATTTAGGGTGTGCTGCACTGCTGGGGTGTGCCACCCTTCAGATGAGATGTTAAACCGAGGTCCCTTCTGCCCATCCTGGTGTTGTCCTGGTGGGTGTCCAGGTGGAAGTAAAAGAACCCAGGGCACTCTTCACAAAGAGCAGGGAGCATTCCCGGTGTCCTGGCCAACATTCCCCTTCCCATAAACCAGTTCATGCAATTATCCAGGCTGTGTGTGGGTGATGATGTGCAATATGGCCACCATCACGCATTCAGTCACTTCACTGCCAGTCTAGCATTGCTTGTAAAGCGCTTTGGGATACTGTGTATGAAAAGCACTATATAACTGCTGATTCTTCTTCTTCTTCTTCTAAATGATTCCATCTTAGTATGTCTGATTCAATGTCTTGAAGGAGAGGTAAATTATTAATGTTAATCAATATTCCCAGGTTATCAGAAATTTGTAATATGTCATTTGTTCCTTGACCCAACTATTATCAAAAAGTTCAGTTTGGTTTTGCCTTATGTAAAGTGAGGGTTTGGGATATAAGACTTTGGATTTGTCCTAATTAACAAGGAGGCCTGATAAGTTCCCAAAATATGAGAGAAGCTGTTTAAGCTGCTGAAGTGCCCTGGACTGGTTTAGTGAGTGTTAAAAGTAAATCATCAGCAAAAGCCTAAGTTTTCTGGGATTCACAGTTGATGGAAATCCCAAAGATACTTGGGTGATTATCTATGGTTCTAATCAAGGGCTCTATGGCCAATATAAAAAGATAGGGGGAAAGAGGGCAACCTTGTCTGATGCCACATGCCAATGAGATGGGTTTAAGAAATGATTTGTGACATTGAGTTTTTGTATAGTAAGGAAACCCAAGTACCAAATTCAGCCCCACAGCTGTAGTGATCTAGAGCTTTAAACATATAGTCCCACGATAATGAATCAAAGGCTTTGAACAGGTCCAATAACAACACTATGTATGGTTCCTTAGACTTGTTTGCATATCAAATACTATGGAGTATCCTTCAAACACTATCCACTCCTGACCTGCCATGCATAAACCCTAGCTGTTCTTTCCCTATAAGTATCCCCATAACTCTCTGAATATGTAATGATAATATTTGTGCCAGTATTTTGTAGTCAGTATACATTAGAGAAATAAAATGGTAGCTAGCACAGGAAAGAGGGTCCTTATTCTTTTTAAGGAATAAAGTAACTAGGGATTGTGTGAGGGTGAGAGGCAGAATGTCATATCCCATGATTCTCTGTACATATTGAATAAGTGAGGGGATAATTTAGAACTCAGTAATTTATAAAAATTCATTTGGGAGACCGTCCAAGCCTGGTGTTTTACTAGTAGATAAGATATTAATAGTTGATGTTATTTTTGCTAATGAAATTTCTTTATTTATATGGTCAAAATGTTCTTGTGACAGCTAAGCAGGCATGGGGGAAAAAAGGATAAAGCCAACATTAAATGGAGGGCAATGAGTACCAATGCCCGTAGTCTGGGAAACAAGCTTCCTCAGTTAGTAGCCTTGATGGAAGATAAACAATTGGATATTGTGGAAGTCACAGAAACATGGTACACGGAGAACCATGACTGGGATGTCAACATACCAGGGTACACAGTCTACAGAAGGGACAGGGAGGGGAAAAGAGGAGGTGGAGTAGCTCTATACATAAGGGAAGGGATCAAATCTACAGAACTAAAAAGTAAAGGGGGGGACAAGAGGCACTCTGGGTCACCTTGGAGACAGGGAATGGCAACACAATCTGCACAGGGGTTGTATACACACCCCCATCTCAAGGGGAGGAAATGGACAAGAAAATGATAGAGGACATTTTCAAAATGGCTGAAAAAGGGGAGATACTATTGATGGGGGACCTGAATATTCCAGATGTTAACTGGATGACATGTACTATAGCCACATCCAAGAGCAGGGTCATTCTCGATGTCCTGCAGGGGGCAGGCCTTAGACAGCTACTGTTGGAACCCACTCGGGAGGGAGCAATACTAGACCCGGTACTCTCAAATGGAGTGAGGATCACAAATTTAGAAGTCAGTAGACATCTGGGAACAAGCGACCACTGTACAGTGTGCTTCACAATAAGCACAACCATGGAGACAAGCCATACAAAACCAAGCATACTGGACTTCAGAAGGGCTGACTTTGGCAAAATGGGAGAATACCTGAGGAATACACTAGCAAATGGCCAAAAAGGAGAGGTGGAAGAACAATGGAGAAAAATCAAAACTGCCATCATAGAGGCAACAAGCCTTTGTGTGAAACAGATAAAGAAAACAAAGCGGAGTAAAAAACCACTATGGTTCTCAGAAGAGGTGGCAGGGAAGGTTAAGGAGAAAAAGGCTGCATTCAAAAAGTATAAGGCATCACAGAAGGAGCACGACAGGGAACTGTATCAATTAAAACAGAAAGAAGTGGGGATGGCGGTCAGAATAGCAAAAACCCAAACCGAGGAAAAAATAGCCAATTCAGTTAAGAAGGGGGATAAAACCTTTTATAGGTACATTAGGGAGCATAGAAAGGTTAAGGGAGGAATAGTGAAGATTAATAAGGGAGAGGGGAGGTGGGCATAGGGAGACAGTGAAAAGGCAGAGATACTGAATGAATACTTTTGCTCACTATTCACAAAAGAAGATGAGGAGGAGTTACCTAAACCAAACAATAGAAGTACTCTGGATAGGGGGGTTGACACCAGTCCATTTACAGAAGAAAGAGTCATGAAAGAACTCCTAAAACTCAAGGTGGACAAAGCAATGGGGCCTGATGGGATTCATCCTAGAATCCTAAAAGAACTAAGGGAGGACCTAGTGACACCACTGACCACACTTTTTAACAAATCATGGGACGATGGAGTGGTACCTGAGGACTGGAAGAGGGCAGATGTGATCCCCCTTCACAAAAGTGGGAGCAAGGCAGAAGCAGGAAACTACAGACCTGTAAGTTTGAACTCAGTGGTAGGGAAAATGATGGAATCACTTCTGAAAGAAAGAATTGTTGAGTACCTAGAGGCCAGCGGGGCACAGGTCCCAAAGCAGCATGGATTTACAGCAGCAAGGTCATGTCAGATGAATCTAATAGATTTATTTGACTGGGTGACCAAAGTAATAGACCAGGGAGGGGCTATGGATATGGCCTACATAGCCTTTAGCAAGGCATTTGACACAGTCCCACACAAAAGATTAATAATCAAGTTAGCCAGCCTGGGAGTGGGTCCCAGGGTAGTAGCCTGGGTAGCAAACTGGCTGCACAACAGGACACAGAAGGTAACAGTGAGTGGAACACATTCAAAAGGGGAGCCACTAGTGAGTACCTCTAGGTTCAATACTGGGTCCAGTCCTCTTTAACATCTTTATAGGTGACATTGCAGAGGGTCTGGAGGGAAAGGTATGCCTCTTTGCAGGTGACACAAAGATCTGTAACAGAGTTGATACACAAGGGGGGCTAGAAAGGATGAGAAGAGACTTGGCAAGGTTGGAGGAATGGTCAGACATATGGCAACTTAGATTCAATGCAAAGAAGTGCTAAGTAATGCACCTGGGAAACAAAAACCCAGGAGAAGAGTACACAATAGCAGGGTAGGTACTAATAACAACAAAAATGGAATGGGACTTGGTGGTAGTCATATCAGGTGATCTAAAGGTTGGTAAGCAATGTGAGAAGTCAGTAAGGAGAGCCAGGGGGATACTGGGATCCATAGCAAGGGGCATCACAAGTAGAAAAAGAAAAGTGGTTATCCCTCTGTACAGACAGTTGGTGAGACCCCATCTGGAGTACTGTGTGCAGTTTTGGAGACCTCATCTATGCAAGGACATAGACAAGATGGAAGCAGTCCAGAGAAGGGCAACTAAAATGGTGCAGGGTCTGCATCAGAAATCATATAAAGAGAGACTGAGAGAGCTTAATATGTTACCCTTGATGAAAGGAGGGATGGGGGGACATGATAGAAATGTTCAAGTACCTCAAGGGATCAACAAAGTCCAGGAGGGTAGCATCTTTCAGAAAAAGAGATGTGTAAGAACCAGGGGGAACAATTTAAAGATAGAGGGGGGATGGCTCAGGGGTAATGCGAGGACATTTTTTTATACGGAGGGAGTGGTGGATGCATGGAACCACCTTCCTGGGGAGGTTGTTGGGTCTAAAACAGTGGGGGAATTCAAACATGCATGGAACAGACATAAGGCAATTGTAGTGGGGGGTGGCAGGAAGTAGGCTGTTGGTTAATTAGAATCTGCAGCTTATCCAGTAGGTAGGGAAATGGGCAGACTGGGTGGGCCAAGTGGTCCATATCTGCTGTCAAAGTCTATGTTTCTGTGTTTCTATGTAAGTAACCTGGACTGAATTCAGAAACAAATATGCATCCAGAATATTTATGGTCTTGGTGGTGTATATGTTCGAGTAGAACTCCTGAATTACCATGTTAATATCTTTGTTATTATTATACGTTTTACCCATGTTATCCTGAATTCCCAGGAAGATGTTTTGGTTGCTAAGAGTTTTAAGTCTATGAGCTAACAGGTTTCCAGCTTTTCCCCAGACTTCCAATAACTCTGTCTTGTACGAAATAGGGTGTATTCAGCTTGGGCAGAAAGTATGCTATTGATCTCAAATTTAACCACCGCAAGTCTATGTACCAAAGATAAATTTATGGTCTTGGATTTCTTAGACTCAGATTCCAGTTTGGTCAGTTTGTTTAGCTTCTCTATTAGAGTTTTGTCCCTTTCCCTTTTTTACTTGTGGAAAAACTAATTATTCTCCCTCTTATATATGCCTTGTAGGCCTCCCATAGACAGGCTTCTGATACTTCCCCATTGTCATTGTTTAGGAAATATTCCTCACTTTTGGACATTATCCATTCTGTAAACTTCTTATCCTTTAGAAGAGAAGAGTTTAATCTCCAGCTACATTCTTTAGGTTTACCCTCCTCTATGACCAAAGTCATGTCAACTAAGGCATGGTCGGAAATTATAATGAAGGTAATTTTAGCATCAAGTATTGAGCTGATTAAATCCGATGAAATAAATAGGTGGTCTAGTCTGCCATATGACAGATGCCTACTAGAAATAAAAGTGAAATCTTTATCCTGGGGGTTTACTATCCTCCATACATCTGTCAAGGAAAAATTCTGAACCAATTTCTGTAGGACGAGGTGGGATTTGGTTGTAACCAAGGATGGTTTGATGTTCTTTTTATTAAGGATTGGGTCCATAACTTTGTTAAAGTCTCCTCCCATTATAATTTTTTAGTCTGAATAATTAGTCAAATAAGCTGCAATCTTTTCCAAAAAGCATTTTGTCCTGAGTTAGGTGCATACATTTTTACCAAAACTACATTAATAACATACAGACTACATGTAAGGAATTGAAATCTTCCTTCCGGGTCTGAGAGGTGATTAGATTTCACAAAATTAATACCTTTTCTGATGAGGATAGTCATAACTCTCTTTTTACAATTAAAGGTACTATATTCAACATTTGTTACCCAAAATCTACATAGCTTAACAGATTCTTTATCATCCAGATGTGTCTCTTGTATGAAAGCTATAACAGCCTTTTTATGTTGGCTTGCACGCATGCGCAAGCAACATCTTGCGCTAGTGCGGGTCTTGGGGGCGCGGCTGCTGTTGGGCGAATGCAGGGCACACATCAGTAGGTGCATCCTTCATTCTCCAATCAGCCTGCATGCCACCACCACACCATGCATTCATAATGGGGCGAGCACATCAAAGCAAAGGTCCGCTGCAATCTGAGCAAAGCTCGTCATACGCAGCGGTCCTTTGCTTGCCGTGCTCACTGCCATTATGACCATGGTCAGCGAGTGGGCAGCAGCCTCACGCTTGCCGACATCGGGTGCCAATCCTCTGTCGGCAACCCCCATGTTTCAGGTGCCGACAGGGAGCCCACCCCCCGCCTGCATACTCCCCAAATGTTGAATGCTGAGGGGGTGCCCAATCCCCTGGCTCATGCCCCGCCTTGCCCGACGATGGGGAGCCCACCCCATCGGCATCACCCTCAACTGTTGAATGCCGAGGGGTGCCCAACCCCCCGGTTCACGCCCTCCCTTTGTTTGCCGCGGGTGCCCAACTCGGCCGGCATTACCCCCTGTGTTGTGTGCTGACGAGGGTGCCCAATCCCCATCAGCTACTGACACCCCACCCCAAAAACTCATTTAGGTGGCACACTGGGAACCCACCCCAGTGTGCTAAATGCCCTCAAAGACAAAAATTGTCCCATGACGGTTTTCCTTTTTTTTGTTTTCCTGCAAACAAAAACCGCCCCTCGTAGTCTAGATGCCCCCACCCGCACTCCACCCACTGCGCACCCTGCCTCCTCACCCCCTCACCCTCACCCTCACCCCATACTTACCTCCAGACTCCAGCACGATGATCTTCCGTGGACCGTGAACACGTCTGCACTCTTCAAAGCAGACTGCGAACTGAGGAAATGCCGGTAAGCTGTATAATGCAATTAATAGGGTTTTTTCAACTTTGCTGCATATTTCAGGCATTTCTTGGAATTTTGGCACCAAATTTTCAACATGGGGTTTTTGGGAACCCTCCTCATGAATTCTATCACTGTCATGGCGTTAATCAGCCTTGAAAGGTGATTTCGCAGTCACTGCGCGAAATCACCTTTTGGGATCCATTATGAAATGACAGTGCCAGTGTTCATGAGGTGGCCTCTCAAAAGCCTATTTTCCAGATTTGGTGGAAAAAATCCAACAAATGCCTGTTTTACGAGCGTGCATTGCACAGTTGCTACGCAGACTCGTAACTTCGAGCATTCGCAATATTTTAATGCTGGATTTTCAGTATTGGCATTTTTGTGCACCTCCTTGTGAACAGTATAGCTGTCATTTTCCTCTTCCTGCCTGAAATGAGCTTCCACACTTCCGGCGCACAATTGCGCAGTCGCTGTGGGAAATCAGTGTTTGGGCCAGATTATAGAAAATGACAGTGACACAGTTCATGAGCAGAGCTCCTAGAATGCCTATGTTGAAAATTTGGAGCTGATACTCTATAAATGACTGTGTTACAAGCGCATGCTATGATTGCACGATGCCTCGCACTGTCGCGGCATTTGTAGATATTTTTACTCTGGATTTTCACCATTGCCATTTTTTCACACCTCTTGATGAACAGTACAGCTGTCACGTCACATATCCTGCCCAAAATGTGTTTCCACACTTCCAGCGCAGAATAGCGTGGTCGCTGTGCGAAATCACTCCTTGGGACACTTTGAGGAAATGACAGTGACATTGTACATGAGCAGAGGTGCTAAAATGCCTATGTTGAAAATTTTGTGCCAAACGCCCATAAACTGGCAGTGCTGCAAGCGTGCCTTGCATATTTCCCATGCACCCATGCAACTCCACAAATTCCGTATATTTGTATGCCACATTTTCAGCACTGGCATTTTATTACACCTCCTTATGAACTGTGCAGCTGTCATTTTTCACATCCTGCCCAGCATGTTTTCCTGCACTGCACTAACAAACACCCACAGGGACACCCTAATGCCTCTCACTCTCTGCAGGGTGGGGGTGGGTTGGCATCAGTTCAATACTTGACTGCCACTCCTATGCTGCATCTCTCTAACTCCTGCACTGCCAATTGCAGTAAGACAACATTCGGCACTGACAAATGCTTGTCTTATTAAGGTGTGATAACACTTTTTTCCTTTTGATTGGGGTCCCTAAACCATTAGCATTCCATGAGATGATTTTATAAGGTAATATTTTCTTTAAGAGCTATCATTGAAATATAAGCACAAATAGCATTTACACAACTTCAGTGTAAAGGAAGTAAACAAGTACTTGTTTGGCCAAAGTAACCTGTACTAAACTATAAATCCTAAGCTTAAGAGATAAAAGTTCAATATAGTAATGGAATAAAGCTACAAAAGCTTATTGTAGTAATAGATTTTGTTATGTATAACCTTCAACTCAACTTTAAAGCACCACTGTCAGTCTTTCTCCACATTTTTATGACCCCCACCATACATAGTTATTTCTGTAGCCTTCTGATAATGTTGTTATTTTGTTACCGCTTTCATTCTTTTTTATCCTTCCTACTCTCATTTTCTTAATTTCAGCTCCTTTTGCTATTTCCCTCAGTCCAAAAATAATTTCTCCAAACTATGTCTCAACCCCTTGCGCACTCAAGTCATTCTCCCACACTGCTAGCATGCGCCTGCCTGCAGACACCTTCTGCCTTTACCCGTGCTCATGTGTTTCCATCTCTCTTACTCTGCCAATGCTGAATCAGTCACTGCACACCTTGTGTTCCTGCTGTCGGTGATTATCTAAGGTCAATCTATATTGAGTGCATTTTCATTTTGCACAATTGTCTCTATGTGTAGCTTTTAATATACCTCTTTTCTATCCACTTGTCATAACCATTGCCACTTATTTTTAAGCTAGGCTTTTAATCAGTGTCAAAATTAAAATAAAACAAAACATGATTTCAGCTCTGGGGTAGCTGCCTGCATCTATGCTCCATATCACTCTATATCAGTTCCGGTCAGTTTGCACAGTTCTGAGCTATCCCAATTCAGTGTTTCATTCTTATCCTTTTCATTTTTTACTTTCTGTAGTTGTTTTCCATTTGCATGCTCCTGTGCTGTGATCCACCAGTGGTTCGGCAGTGAACCATTCAACTGAGTGCTGACATGACACTTCTGTGCAAGGACAATGTGTCAGACTTATAAAATTAAATTATATTCAGACTACTGCTGCAGATGGGGATAGCAGGCAAGAATCTGGAGTGACCTGCAGCCTGCAGGGATGGTGATCAAGTGGGGAAAACCCTGTGAGACCATAATAATGACCTAACTACTGTATTTTCAAGTTCAGGTTTTGTGTTTATAACCCCTGCTGATCCAAACAACCTTTTTTTACTCCCATGTCTCACTGCTATGTGCCAGTTTTATTCCTTTCAATTTGTAACTATCACTGTAGGAGAAGTAGCTTGTCACCTATTTTCAAAGTAATCTTATAATCACTGTCCAAATTACACAAAAAAAACATGAGTTCATCTCTGAGGTAGCTGCCAGAATTTATGTTAGTTTACCCTGTAGGGCTATCATGCACTTATTGCAATTGTCAACTTTCCCAATTTGTTTTTTCTTTTTCATTTTTTTTTCTGTCAGTGGCTCTTTCCTTTGTTGCGAGCCTGTGCCATGATTTACTACGAGTTCATCAGTGCCCCTTTCAGTGGGCATCGACATTGCACTTCTGTGCATGAACAGTTCAATAAAAAAAATTATTATTTTCAAACTTGTATCAAACTTTTGAAAATGTTGCATTACTTATTTAGGAGTGGCATACGCAGTCTGGACAGGGACATTCATGTCTCTTAGTGCTTGTGGATTCAGCAGTATCCTTTTAGAAAACTGAATATGTGTATGTGGAGGGGAGGGTGTGTGTAAATCATATTCAGAACATTGATGCAGATAAGAGATGGCAGTAGAGATTCTGGAGACACATGCAGTGGGTGGGGATGGGGGGTGCCCTGTGAGATCATAAATCATGACCTAACAATTTTTGAGTTTAGGTTTTGCATTTACAGTCACAGCTTGTCCAAAACTTTTTTTGTGTAATTCAACTGTCCATGCACAGAAGTGTTATGTCAGCACCCAGTTGAAATTGGTACTGCAGAACTTGTGGTGGCTCATGTATGGCACTGGCAAGAAAAAAGCCAATGACAGTAAGAAATAAATAGAATGGAAATGAAAAACTTGGTGAGCTTAGCATTGCACTTACTGAGTGATTCCCCTCGGTGAACTAACATAGATGCTGGCTGGTACCCCACAGTTGAAATTATGTTGTTTTTTTTTTGTTTGTTTTTTTATTTGGTTGTTTTTTTATTTTATTTTTTTTGTAATTAGGACACTAATTATAAGCTTTCTCTGCAAATAGATGTCAAACTACCTGCAGTTACATCTTCCTACAGCAATTGTTACAAATAGAAGGGAATAAAAGTGGCATATAGCAGTGATCCACATGAGAAAATAATTATTTTTGTATTTGTGTCAAACCAAATGTGTGTGTGGGAGGGTATGCGCAAGTCATATTCAGAACAAGGCTGCATGTTGGACATATCAGGCAAGAATTTGGAGTCACCTGCAGCTGGTGGGGTTGGGGCAGGAGAGGAAGACCATGTGAGACCATAATCATGCCCTAACGATTTTCATGTTCAGGTTCTGTGTTTATAACCCCAGCTGGTGCAAACAACACAACCTTTTTTTCTCCCATGGTTCACTGTTATGCTAAAGTTTTATTCTATTCAGTTGTTAACAATTGCTGTCAGAGGAAATAGCTGCAGGTCGTTCTCCCCGTGGCATAAAAAAGTGGACCCTTTGTGCATTTTCCTAAACACCCAATGCAATCTTTATATGAAGTTTATTGGTGTCACTATTTTATGCCTGACACTTTGGCACATGCATAATTTCACTTTTAGAAACAGAAGCAAATGATTCAGAGTGACTAAGCCACCAAGATGACTATATTGGATCAGGATAGCCAATGTAAAGAAACTTTATTGACAATTATTATAGTATGAGAGCCTGCTGTTGGAGAGAAGTTTGATGTCTGACATAATCAAGTACACTTGCAACAGGCAGGGAAAATAGCCCACATAATGTAACCAATAAACTATAGTAGGACATACGTGGAACCAGAGCACGTGAACAAGCTTGGGTCGAAACTAAAATGTAGATACTGTAGCGGTCCCATCAGACAATGTTGTAAAGTGTTCAAAATAAAGCTATTTGTTGGGTTATTATAGTCATTTGTGTTTTAAAAACAGGCGTTTAACCTAGTAAACCTGAAATATTACAATGTCCTCTTCATGTGCATTTTAATTAATGTAATCCAAATAATAGAATCCATTACAGATCATTAAACAACTGCCACACATTCGCAATGTGTCTAGCACTGCAATGATTAATAACTGCTGCAGCCTTAGCAATAGTGGTGGCGGTAGTCCATGAAATAAAAAACTTTAAAAAAAAATGATTGAGTAGCGGTTCAATTGAATACATTTTACAAATTAAGCCAGTTAGGAGAGGACATTACAACATTTAACACTTAACATTTGCTTCTGATTGTTTCATAATCTGTTTTACAAGAAGGGAGGCAGTATAGCGCAGTGATTTAAGGCTCTGAGCTGCAAACATGGAGACCTGGGTTTGAATCCCACAGCTCCCACTTGCATACTCCCCACTTCCTTATTGCTAGCACTTGTGCCTTTCCCAATGGTTGTTTTATGTGGTGTTTTACTATAATTGCTGCTTGAATCTGTTTGACTGTATGCCAAATATTAGCTTTTGCCATTTACAAGTTGTTGTTTACTTCCTGCCACCACTTGGCTTCTCCTTGATCCCTGTTCTCTTCTCCCCTCACCTCTCAGCCTTCCTTCACTCAACTCCCCTGCTCCTCTCTTCCCCCTGACCACATCTCCTGCACTCTCCTTTTCCCCCTTCCCCTCTGCCTCCCCCTTCCTTTCTCTGCTTGCTTGCCTCGCCTTTACCTCCTCCTGAGTCACCCCTGCCCGTTCGCTCGTCCCACCCTCCCAGCTGAGCATTGTTCCCTATTACCTCCACTTACCTCCTCCTACCGACCTCTTCTTCCCTGCCCTGCCGTGTCTCGGTTCCACTGGCTCGGCTTGGCGTTGTTACCTTTTCCGCTACTGCCGTAACTCTTTCGCTTCTCTCCTCCTCTTACCGGCATCATCACCCTTGCCCTGCCGTCTATCGGTTCCACCAGCCCAGCCGCATTCTTCTACCTTTTGCCGCTGTTGCCGTCTTTGCGTAACCCCCGTCACCCTTTCTCCGCTTGTCGCCTTTCAGCTCCAACCGACCAGGCTTCTAGGTTTGAACCTTGTACTGCCGCCGTATTTGCCGGCTTCTTTTAACCCTCACCCCTCACTCCCCTCCCAGCCATCCCTCCTCTACTCTCTCCTACCTCCCTATTCCTGCCACCGCCTCTGTCCTTATATTCTTAGCCATTTCTTTAGCCCCCTGTTTGGCCCCTTGCCCTCTATCCTTCCCTCTATCCTTCTCCTCACCTCACCTCCTCACCTTCCCTTTGTCATTTTCCATCTTGTTTCTGGCTTACCCTACACCTATCCTCTCCCTTCCTAGGTCCTTCAATGCACTTTATGTATGCATCAATGGAAAATGTCCTTGAAATGTATTTTGCCTTTGTATTTTCCTTTGTCATGCATTGTATCCTGCCATATGTATCTTCCTGTATTTCTGTGCATCATGTATTTTCGTTATCCTTACTGTATCGTTATGTTCTGTAATTTTACCTCCCGGGTCATGCCTGAAAACAGTCACTTGCTGGCTAGTGCACTTACCCGGTTAACAAAAACTAAATAAAATAAAAATAAAAAATAAATACTGTGTGACCCTGAGCAAGTCACTTAACTTCCTTGGGCTCCCAGATTACACCTGTAGACAAGCTTTCAGCTTAGTGTGTCTCTCCTGGTAAAGATAAATAAACAAGAAAAAAAGATAAAAATAGTAATACTGTTATTTCTGAGAACCAAATACATGATAGAGTCACAGGCTCATTTCATTTACTGTGGTTTCAAGTCAAAAGACAAGGTAGTATCTGGTGACACTCAAAAGGGAGTTCCTCACAATAATTGAGATAATCACAGTTACATTCCACATACACTTAACATAAGGAGATTGACTACAACATAGCAGACAGACAAAGTAGTTCAATCAATAGATAGCCAACAACAATCATGACATAGAATACATGGTAGTAATGTACCCACTTGGTCCCATCATGGTTTAGGTTGTGAGCAATGCAAATGTTGCCATTTGTGTATGTATGGGGTCACACATGGGAGGCAGACCAGAGACTGGACAAAATCCCATAGGTGGATTCTTCTGAACCAGATGTCCAGCAAGACTGAATCAGCCTGAACATGCTCTGGTTCTTATTGGTTGGGTTGGAGGGGTTGCAATATTAGAGAATGGAAGGAGATCAATCACCAAGCAAAACAACAAGGAAAGTGGCACTATAGAAAAGTAAACTTAGATGGACGATATCCTTGGGTGTCTACATGGCTCAGTTTGTAGCACATCTGCCTCTGGACCAGAAGGTTGTGGATTCTCGTCCCACACTGGCACTGGACTTGCACCTAAAAATGCTGGCATCTGAGTGCAGTATTAGGGGGGTGCTGTACTGCTGGGGCATGCCGTCCTTTGGATGAGACATTAAACTGAGGTCCCTTCTACCCATCCTGATGTTGTCCTGGTGGGTGTCCAGATGGAAGTAAAAGAACCCAGGGCACTCTTTCCAAAGAGTAGAGGACATTCCTGGTGTCCTGGCCAACATTTCCCTTCCCATAAACTGGTTCATGCAATTGTCCAGGCTGTGTGTGGGTGTTGATATGCGATATGGCTGCCACTACACATTCAGTCACTTCACTACCAGTCTAGCATTGCTTGTAAAGCACTTTGGGATGCACTGTGTATGAAAAGCACTATATAAATGTTGATGCAGTCATTACAGTTCTCATAAATCATACCACTGTCAGAGAGGTAGTGTATTTACTGGTGACAAATAAGAATATACTTTTGCATATCCAATAATGCAACTATAGTGGTGCACCATGTATGGACACATACGTCTGCATTTCAGAGCTCCAAGATCATGTAGGCCCTTTTTGTGTAACTCCTGGGCAACTGTCCTGAGTTTTCCTGTAGTTTGCATTGTTTCTTATGGAAATTAAATAGCTTTGTTTTCCCGTATAACCAATGTAAGTCCATGGGAAGAATTTCCCTGTCAATGGCTTTATTTTACTGTAAAATACTGGATGGAATCCCTGTAGATCTGGGAGGCCTGGCATCTGGAGAATAACGACAACAAGATTATTCATGAACCTGATATGGTGCATCTGGCAGAGCACACAGGGAAACATAAGAAGCAATCACAACATGATAAGTACAATAACCACTGTAAGCAACAGAACACACAGCTAAATAAAATCCAGCTTCAAAAATGTCTACTCCTTTATCACTCAAATAGGTATTTAACTGGTAAAAAAATCATAAATATGCCGACAGTGTTATGGTAGCAGTGGTCACTGCGTCAACTACCCAAAGATGGTTACTGTCACTGTCCACAGCTATTGAAGGATGGGCAAGTAATAGTAAGATCATACCAAAAAAGGAAGAATGCTACAGCTATACAGACACACAGGGCAATGGCTCTGCTTTACTGTCTATTTGACTGCTAAACCAGGAATAGACATTTGGAACCAATTGATAATATGCGCTTGTACCCCTCTCACAGTGACCAATCCAATTGCCGCAACTGTTGTTAATGAAGACGTCTTCTTTTAGGCAGAATCCAGAAGAGGTTCCCCTCTGATGAATTATTGAATTAATCTAGGTCAGCCCCTCTCTGTACCATAAAGGTATATCAGTGCTGAAATTCTACACAGTAATGAAAGATGCACAGACTCTCTCATTCTTGTTTTGTTGTTTGTTCTAACAGGACTTATCATATTGTGAAAGCTTCTCGCCTCTGTTTTCCCATGCAAAACTACAATGAGATATGATTACCAAACACCACCCCAAAAGAAGGTCATGGAAAATTAAAGATATTTGACTAACACATTGTAAGTAGTGGTGGGAGAAGTGGCCAAAATTCGCTCTGCGAAGTGATTCACAGAGTAACATGGAATGTGCGAAGTACTCCGCAACGTGAAGCGGAGTACTTCGTGTCACAATGGGGAATGCAAAGTCCATTAAAAACAATGACTTCACATAATTCTGCCTTACCCAAACCACTTATCCACCAATTTTAAGGCGAAGAACATTGAAATCAATGTACTTTGCCTCACTTCACCTTGTTTTTGGGCTTCAAAGGCCAATTTTGCAGTGTTTCATGGCATTGCAGGTCACATGGGCTCTAGATTATTCTGCACATCCTCAGCTCTGTGTAGTGTGTGTGTGTAGAGGAAGATGGAGACAGTTTCCTCTCAGAGCTCTGTGATTCAAATCCTCTAAGAGCTGTTAAAAAAAGCATTTTTGAGCTATTTTGTTTTCTCACAATTTAGTACATCTATTGTAGGAAACCTTCTGTTCTCATATCAAGTGTTTATTGTTTGTGTGTGGATTTTGAATGTTAATTTAGAACAGTCAGTCTGTGTACTTTGAAGTGTGCTTTGGGGGAGGGGCGTATCTGTGGTGTAGGTAGATTGACTGGGAGAAAAGGGCAGTATTTCTGTTTTGGTTATATTTCTCTTGAAAAACTGTGTTATGTACACACAGTAATATTTTCAGTAATTCTTCAGTTTTTGCTGATTGTTGTGGTGCCGCAGTGTACAATTTCAGTTTGTTTAAAACATTTGGTTATATTACTAAAGGTTTTCAATTTTCTACGCATTACTTGTAGTGTGTGTGTGTGAGTGTGTGTGCGATGCATGCCATTAAATCAGACACCTTTTATTGTGCCACAGAGTAATTGCAGCAGTGTGAACCTGCTATCCATTGCACAAGCAATAATTTTTTATACTGCTTTGTGATATCTTTACTGGTAATGGATTGTTACTGTCCCCCTCCAAACCGGCAAAAGGTATTCTTTTCCAGATTTGGATTTGTGACTTGTGAGCACTGTTCAGGTGTTGTTGTACTTTTGCATCTGCATCTCTTGAGTGTGCAGTGCAATCTTAATCTGTCTGTGCATTTGCAGTATACCATTAATTCTGGGAGACTTTGCATTTCTTGTTACGCTCTCATTTCACTTCCTCAGCACTGGGGAATTTTCTGGACACAAGAAAGTAGCATTTTGGGGATGCACATTAATTCTGGTGACTGTGTGTGGCCACTGCACATATAACGGAGTGCACTATTAAATCTGGGAGACTCTGCATTTTTTGTTACCCTCTCATTTCGCTTCCTCAGCACTGGGGAATTTTCTGGATACAAGACAGTAGCATTCTGGGGATGAAAATTAATTCTGGTGACTGTGTGTGACCACTACACACATGATGTCTGAGTGCACCATTAATTCTGGGAGACTTCACGTTTCTTGTGCTCTCATTTCACTTTGTCAGCACTGGGGGTTTTCTGGACAAAAGACATGAGCATTTTTGGGATGCACATTAATTCTGGTGACTGTGTGTGTGTGAAGGGCTGCCAATATTGTTGTCACTCCACCTTACTTCATGTTAAGGCAGAAAGACAACGCGAAGTAATAATTACAAGGTAAAGTGAGCCTTTTGCATTGGTCACTTCACATAGCGGATTGACAATGCGAAGTGCGCACTTCACGGGCACTGTGCCAGTGAAATTTAAATTCACTGTATCTCTAATTGTAAGCTAACAAAACAGTTACAAAATACTAATTTCAGAAAACTATCATCCAAGCGGCAGATTATTTTTCGATAATTTGTTGGAATACTAGGGAGGTTCCATATACCTCACCAGTGCTCCAAAATACTTATTTTCTTGATTGCTGTTGCAAGTTGTGAAAGTTGATAGATAAAATATTTTGCCACATGGGACTGCTTTCACATGAAGAAAGGTTAGTAGACACATTGAATTCCTTGGTTTCATTGAGATGCTTCTGAGGTAATAACATTTGGGGGTGCACAATTCGAAGATGGGGGCAGCTCAGAGGTAATGAGAGGAAGTACTTTTTCATGGAGAGGGTTGTGGATGCATGGAATGGCCTTTCTGAGGAGGTCATGGAGTCAGAAATGGTGGGGGAATTCAAGAATGCATGGGACAGACATAAGGTAAATCTAGTGCGGGGTAGGAGGAAGTAGGCTGTTGGTTAACTAGGATCTGCAGCTTATCCATTAGGTAGGGAAATGGGCAGGCTAGGTGGGCCAAGCAGTCCTTTTCTGCCATCACATTCTTTTTCTATGTTTCTATTCATAAATGTCTATTTCATGCTTTTGCTAGCTATACTCTTGTTTACTTACCTTCCCCACCCTCCAACCCCCTCCACGGAAAAAAAAGGAAACTAAGGACTGATGATGGTATTGTAACAACAACTATGGAGTGATAACTGTGCTACTTGCTATTGCAAATTATATGGTGCTAGCACTGTATGGTATGCACTTATGTGTGCATGGCATGTAAAATTCCACTGGAAAAAAAACACTGAATGCTAGGCATAGAGGATTAGTTCAATCAGGAGCAGTGCTGGATTATAATTACACAAACTGTCCATTGCAGCATGTGCAAGTTGGACAGTTTTAATACACTGGATTTTGATCTTGATCTCATTCTGCCTGTCACAGACCTGTGATGCTGAGAACATGCATCCTCTTTTATGCACTTAAGAGCCTGTGGACCCCTTCTTAACAGCAAAATCTTTGTTGCCTATAGCCAGAAATTACTTATGCAATTGGGCAGTGAGCAACATTACAATGGCCTCATCTTATGACTGGTAGCATGTCATAAGAGTGACCCAAAATGAGTGACTAGAAATACATTGACTCATTTTGGGCACTTTTATAGTGGGCTACCCTGCACAATAGCAAGGGTATTGGACAGCAAATATGGGGAAGGGAAAATGGAAGGGGGGAATAGCGAGGGGAAGGGGAGGGACATGGAAGGGGTTTTCAGGGACTGGAGTACCTGTTGCTGCTGAGCTAGCCATGTGGCATGGTGATGTGGGAGGCTAGCTCTGGCAGAGCAGGTACTGGGTTGAGGACTGGGTGCAGGTTGCATTTTGCCGCAGCTGGAAGCTGTGACACTTAATTGTTATCTAAATCTGGATTTTGTCCCCCTCTCTATGTGCACCCCCTAGAGTTGAGAGTCCTAATCGGGGGGTGTGGGGCACAAAGCCCCCCATGAGGGGAGGTGCAGGGGGGCACAGCCCCCTCATATAAACACTTTTTGTCAATCCAGAAGTTGTGTCGTCTTAAAGTGTATATCACTGATTTGCTTTTTGGCAATATACATGCGGCATAACAGCAATCGCTGCTTAGTGTTCACTGTTATGACATGGAACCTTATGACCTAGTCATGATCAAGCAAGCAGCAATACACATACTGTGTGGTTTGTGCATCAATGACCCACGCCTCATACTTGCAAAAGGCAAATCTGCACACCTTGCCAAAACACTGAGCAACTGTCTGTTTGGTCATGCTTGTTTACTAAATGGAGTGACATTGCAAGCATTGATATCGATGTCTCGGAATCATCACAGTTAGAAAATGTGCTTCCCTGTGGACCATCTCAAATGTCATAGTCAGTTTACTGACCACCATGACTACCCATATTTATTGTGCCTCTAAGGCATGTAAGTCAATATTTGAAGTTAGAAGATGAGGTGGGACAGTAATTAATCTGACAAAGAGAGGTGGCAGCAGGGAATATCCCGCCCCACCTCCACATTGGTGGTAGAATAGAACACAAGGGGGAATTGCAAGCATGTATGAGATAGTCATAAGCTGATCAAAACTTTTAGAACTTGCCCAGCCATTATTGTAACTGAATTTTCACTTGCCCCAATTTATTACAGTGAAATGTGCTTTGGTTTTGCACTGGCCCTTCAATGACATTTAATTTTGATTTGCTTGCTCCAACCACTTTATCTGTTTTCACAACTGGTATCTGCCGCTGCTGACCATACTTATTCAGTTGGTACTACTCCCTCCTACTGTACCCGTCACCAGTGTCACACTAAGATGACACAGTTACGTTTTGCATTATTCCACTACATTTTATCCCTCCAACTCTGCATGGAGTCTATTTCATGCATCTACTACAGCTGACTGGGTAGTGTTAACAAAGGGATTTGCACACTACTGAGGCCTTTTTACAGTCTCCGTGGACCCTGACCATTGGTATCCCACCCTTGCAGGTAGGTGCATAGTCACTGTGTGCAATTTTGTACCTGGAACTCACCAGTGGGAACATAATTGAAGAAGTTAGGGTGGTCAGTGTGCTGGGTTTGACTGTTCATGGTATGGCATGGTTCAGCACAAGCACAGTGGCAGATTAATGCTGCACAAAGCTGTGGTTCCTTGATTTCTGGTTGGTGGACTTTACCAAGATGGGGGTATGTTTCAAGCATGCTGTTGTAGGGAGGGACAAATTAGGTGGAGTGGAGAAGCAGAGAGATCAGTTGACAGGAGCCATGGTGCACACAAAAACTATTTGCCTTAGGTAAAGAAAACAAGTGCAAGAGAAAGTGAATGCCACTATGGCCCACTGTAGTTCTCCCAGGAAGTGTCCAGGAAGCTTAGCGCGAAAAAGACTGCTTTCAAAATATACAAAGAAGCACAGCAGTAGGAGGACAGGGCAGTGCCCTTGGGTTAACCAAGGAACGGAGCAAAAGCATTCCATACTGACAAGGCACAAACAGTGGGAAAAAATACCACAGTAGGTAAAATAAGAAGAAAATAATTTTTATAGGTACATCGGTAACATGTGGAAAACAAGGGGTTGGATAATAAGGATTACATTGGAAAAAGGAGTTTGGGTGTTAGGGAACCCAGAAAGCAGTGAAATACTGAATATACAATTTTGTGCTGTATTCCAGGAAGCAGAAGGTGAGGGACAATGGTTAGGAACCATGAACAAATATGGGAGGGACATGGACACCTGTCCATTTAAGGAACAGAGAGTCATAAATGAACACACAAAACTAAAAGTGGACAAGGCAACATGACCCGATGGAATATATCAAATAATATGAACGGAACTATGGGAGATGTTGGCAGCACCAGTGGAAGCCCTGTTCAGCAAATCACTTCATATGGGACTGGTTATGGAGGACTGGAGTGGGAAGGGAAAGGTAAGGGAACATTGTCTAACCAGGAGTAGCACACTAAGCAGAAGCTTATTTCCAGATGCAACCTGTGAGCACAAATTTCAAAATGTAATACATAAATAAAGAAAAAATAAATAAGTAAGTTAAGTGACTTGCACAGGATCACACAGTATGCACCTAATGGAGCAGATATAGTCCCTATTCTACAAAAGTGGGAGTATGGAGATGGCTGGAAAATATCAACCAGTCATGCTCACCTCAATAGTGTAGAAGATTATGGCATCACTACTTAAACCAATGATGGGGAAACACCTTGAATTAAGCTGCTCATGGAATCACAGCAGAAATGTCACATCAAACTAATCTAATGGATTGCTTTGCCTCTGTGACTAAGCAAGTGGATTGGGGGAAGCAACGGATGTGGCCTGTTTGTAGTTCTGTAACAGCACCCAATAGCATTCCACATGGAAGATTTGTAAACAACCTGGGCAGGCAGGGAGTGGGCCACATAGTGCTATAATGGGGTACAAACCAGTTGAGTAAATTAAGACAGAGGGCTGGAGTAAATGGATCTAAATCTATGAAAAGGAGGTCAACCAGCAGGGTATGCCATGGGGTTCAGTCAAGGTGCCAGTCCAGCAAAATGTCTTCATAAGAGCTGGCCCTGTGGGGAGAGGGACAAGGCATTATGCCTTAACTCGTGCTATGCCAGTGACCTGGGTTTGAGAATGATCTTGGTGTGCTGACTGGGGGGGGAGGATGGGAGCAGAATCAAACAGCTTAACAGCAGCTCTCCTCTCGCAAGAAGGTCATAGCCTCCCCTTCATTGTTCTGCAGCCACTGGGTGGCAGTCTGGGGGCTGCCCAGGTGGGATAGGGCAGCAAGTCAGGTTGGCATCTTGGACCGCGGTGTGCACGTGCCTCCACACACATGCACCCGAGTAAGGGGAAAGGCATACAATGGGTGTACAAAAACACCAAATCGTGTAAATAAATAGATAAATGTCTTAAGTGACATTGAGGATTGGAATGCGAGGCAAGATGTGCTTCTTTGCATATGACACCAACACTTGCAACAGAGTGACCACTGCTGGCATTGTCTAAGAAATGACTAGGAACCTAGTCAAAGTGGGGGAATGTGCTTGAGTGTGGCTGTTGTCATTAACTGCAAAAAAGTGCACAAGCATGTATCTGGCATGCAATGGAACAGGAGAGGATTACATGATGGGGGAAGGGGGTACTGATGTGCACCAAACTGGATAGGTATTTTGTGTTAATCATATCAGATGACCTAAAGGTGGTCAGACAATGTGGCAGTGTGTGGTTTAGAGTTGAATAGAGAGAGGTGTGTGTTGTGTTTGTGGGCTTGATACTCTTTGGGGACCAGGACTACATAGTCAGGAAGGATATGTCTGGGAAGGTGTGAGGGCCTGGGGCGGGCTAGGATAGTGTACGGAGCATCCTGGTTGCTCAGTCTACAGCCCTTTCATAGCCTCCCAGTGTCTGCTACTACAGTTAGGTGCTGCAGGGAGGTTGGAATAGGGAAGAACCAGATGACTCGATCAGTGTGGGGTGCCCCGTGCATGGCGGGGGGGGGTGGAAGGATCGAGATAGTGGGGTGTAGAAGGCATCCTGGAATTAGATGGGTTCTAGGGAGAGGCCAAACATGTTTATTTCCCGTTGCCAGGGTTCCCACCAGACCAAGTGGGCAGGCAACTAGAGGGCTGCACTTTCCACCAGTCTCCTGAGGGCAGTGCTTTGCAATGCCAGATCGGTCAGAAATAAGACCACAATTATAGTGGACTTGGTTTCTTTGGCCGATCTGGCTTGTATTATGGAGACCTGTATTGGTGATGATGCTGGCCCTGTTTTAGAGGCTGACGTCCCGTCTGGGTATACCATAGTGTACTGCCCCAGAGTGGAATGTGGGGGGTAGCCATCTGTTTTAGATCTGAGCTTGGCTTCACCCTGCACCTAGTGAGAATACCACATTCATTTGAATGTGTGGCTGTCCGTGGGAGTCCAGATGCAGGTTGCCAGATTCTCCTTATTTACTACCCTTCTGGGGTGGTGAGAGATTTCCTGCAGGAGGTGGCCGATTTCATTGTCGGTGAAACATTGGAGTCCCCCAGATGTTTAGTGCTGGGGGACTTCAATGTTTGGGTAGAGACGAATCTTCTCAGCTTGGTTACAACTTCCTCCAGATGATGTCATCTCTGGGCCTTGCACAAGGAGTTCCTTCCTCGACCCATCAGCGCAGTCACATGTTGGACCTGGTGTTCTCACTGGTGCTTGAGATTAATAGTCTCAGGATTGATTGGGTCATTTGGTCCAGTCATCGCTCGGTGAAGTTTTCATTCAGGGCACCCCCTGAGAGCCCTCCCCTGCTGAGATGGTCAGCTACCGCCCTTTAAGGGGGTTGACCCAGGAGGGTTTTTTGGCAGTGGACGATCTATCTAGTGTGGACAGTGCATGCATTGGGGGTGTGGGCATGGCAGTTTAATGCCTATAATAAGGTGTTGTCTGGTGCGCTTGACTCGCTTGCACCAGTCCATGTGTAACCCCCCTGCAAATGGGGGTTCCTAAAAGACTTCCAGGAGCTTGCTTGAATGCTCCAAGCCTGAATGGTGTTTGGCGTTTAAGCCATTTATCAGTGAGTGTTTTTAGAACCTCTGGTACTGTCTCTTTAAGAGCTGTCTGCTTGCAGACATAATTAGTTTGTATGGGGACTGTGTGTTTCTTTGATTGAGTACCACTCGAGCTGCTGCCAATTCACTTCATTTTTGCAGTCACTAGAGTGCAAAGGAACCTATCTGAAAGATGTAACTGTTGCCAGAAATTATTTAGAGTAATAATGAAATTACAGTTTGTCTAACCTGCTTTCTTTGCAGTCAGAACTGTGTCTGCTAGTTCCCCATTCTAGTTTTGAACTGCTGAACTGGACCAATCAGTGTGGGTAAGCTAGCTCTAAAATGGTGCCTTGGACGAATCAGAACTTGGACTCATAATCTGAGCCAGCCACAAGAGGATTGTATGGGCAGTGACTCTGGGAGATGTAGTTTAGACTTCAGTGCCTTTTGGACCAACAGCAGCAGTCTATTGTGAGTGACAGCCAATCCAGTCAAGAACTGGGAGGAACTCAAAGGAAGTGCCGGTTTTGTCAGTTGGAGTTTCAGTTGAGCTTTGGCAGTGAAGAAGGAAGAGCCCTGTGCTTTTCAGTGTGCAGTTTTAGTCAAAAACGTGTGTAAGGCCCAGAGTTCCGGTCTGCAGCTTGTGTAACAGCTTGTTAGGACTGAATCGATCCTGTGAAAAGAATCAAAGGATCTCTGAAGAGTAGAAACCAGGCTCACCCTGTAGAAGACTGGAGAAATTGTTGAATTACACTCGGTCTGTCAGGAACTGAATGCTGTGTGTTCTCCGGGTATTGTGCAGTAATTGCGATCGGGATACAGATGCAGCCTGCCTGGTGTAGTGCTTTCTTTATATGGATGTGTGAAGAGGTTTGTGTACCTCAAGTGAGCCCTGCTGACATTGAAGGACCCTATCTTATTTGGAGGTCGTGAGTACTAATTCAGGGTCGCTCCTGTTGAATTGCCACATTAAATCCAAATGGAATTACTGTACTGCTGACTGTTTAATTCTCCTTTTCTCTGTGTGAAAGGGCCCCTACCAGCTGCCACAGGTTTGGACTAGCCACTAGGGCTTGGGTACCCAGGACAGTAACTGATAGGGATAGGCCTGTGCACAGAGCCATAGGTAGATTATTAGAGTGATAAGCTAATTAACCTGATTTCCCCTGTCCTTGTTATATCCCTAAATAAATCAGAGCTGCTTGTTTCAGCAAAGTTATACTGCCTGAGGTATTTGTCTATGTTAAAGTACTGTACTGTGATTGTTGCACTGTATCTCATTTCACAGGAGGTCCCAGTGCCGGAACCAGACCTGGGGGTAAGTGTATACTGTGAAGGTAATTCTGATATATTGTGGGGCCACTAGTGGGAAGAAAGGGGTTGCAGTGTCCCAGAGGGCTGTGACCAAGTTAGTTTAACTATTGCAAACCCTGACCTCTGGGTGGAGGCACCCGCCATTGGATCCAGGCCTCAACCTGTTAGTGGCAAATCAGGCAGGGGTAGTAGCCCTGGGATAGCGCCATCTAGGGGTTACATCTTGGAGGCTCACCGCTGGATTGTGTGTCCTCTAGTGGCCATATTTACGAACCACTGTTAAGAAAAAATGGGTACCCGACAGAAGTGGCTGTGCACCGCTGGTGGAGTGGTGTACTGGGGAGGAGATCGACCCCAAAATGCTATGCTTATCCTGGACATCCCCTGGGTATCAATACGGACACTGTGCAGGAGTACTTCCAAGGTGGAAGGTTTACAAAACCCTGTGGTGGTGGGGTCGGCATGCTAATCTGCTCACCCACACTTTCCTGGCCCTAGTAGAGTTAAGGATCCCATAGATAGCTCCAAAGTGCCACAAACCATTACCCCAGAGGGAGCCCTCACTGCTTGGAGAGTGATAACTAAGGACAGTAAGACCCGGGGAATCAGCCCCACCACTATCTGAAACTTTTGAGGAGAAATTTGCTGAATGGTTGCTGGAGAGGGAAACTGTGGAGGACTTGAAGAAACTATTCTTGCCACCTGGGGGTGTTCCTCCCCCAACACCCTCTCCTGCTCCAGTGCCCGTAATGGTGGCTGAACCAATGCAGACTCCTATTTCTGCACCTGCCATTAGTCACGACTCTTACCGAAGGTTGAGGATCTTCTCTGGCACCCTCCCCACCCCCCAAGGGGAGGATGACTGGGAGACCTGGATAGACTATGTTGCCCCCCAAGTGCTAGAATGGCAATGCTCGGAAGGCGAAAAGCGAAAGAGGGTTAGTGAGAGCCCGAGGTCCTGCCCTGCTACCATCCGCAAGCAAACGGGCCAGTAACCCTGAAGGACTGCACAGGCCTATCTTGAGGCCTTGAGAATGTGTAGGAGCCCAGATTCTGATGAGGACCTATGGTGGAGATAAGAAATGCACAACAGTACCAAGGGAGTTGTTGTCTGTGTATGTCTCTCGGCTGGAAAAATTGTTGCAAGAATGCCTCAGAAAGGGTAGTTTGCCAGCGATTGAACTGGACCGAACCAGACTGGACAGAATCTTTAAGTCTGCCCCTTCTCAGAACTGCTGTTGCTTCAGTTACGCCTGGCAAATCGACTGGAATCCCCACCCTCCTATGATGATTTAATGAGAGAAATTGAGGAGTTGAGAAAGGCGACTGGAGGTACCTGCACCAACAGCTGTGGCTACGACCGAGTGACTGAGGGTGACCCATCAAGTGAAGTTCAGGGCAGAGGTTGACAGTCAATGAGTGCTCTGACAAGGAAAAGATATGCCACAATGAGGCGAACTGTTGAGAGAGATCCGGAATTCAAAACAGTCCTTTATGAAGGCCACGCCTGCAAGTACGGGCCCTGACCTATATCCGACTGCATCTGCTATGGGGTGGGGGGTACCACCCGTGTATCTCCTGCTGATAACAGCTCCAAACTCACCCCTTGACCATGGAAGTGGAGAAACTGACGAGATGTCTCCAAATGCTTATCACGCCAGACAGAGATGGCACCCAGGTTTCCAGTTAGTAATACCCCGCCCCTGGCTCCCAGTGTGGCGCTCGGCCAGCTCAAACTCCAGAAAGTATGTTTTCTATAATTGTGGGGAAGATGGGCATGAAAGAGAATGCCAGTCCCCAAAAGACACTGACAAAGTTGCATATAGGCTACAAGGAGAGCTTGGAGAAGAAATCAGTGGTTAAGAGGGTGCACATAATCCCTGATGAGGGCACCAAAATGCTAATTCACGCCCTTTTGTGGCAAGGTCAGTTGCCCAGGCCCCACTACCGCCTCCAGACTGGTCCAGAATAGTGGGTCCTCCATGGAGACCACTGTAAAGGTGAATGGAGTGTCTACAAGAGCTGTATTAGACAGTGGCTCCCAAGTGACAATTATGTTCCAGGATTGGTATCGAAGCATTTGTCAGACGTACCTTACAACCATTAGAAGGACTGCATGTATGGGGGTTAAGTGAGAAGGCCTACCCTATTCCGGGTATATCCGAATTTGGCTGTCTTTCCCACCTCCGTGGCTGGAGTGGCCGAACAAGTAGAGACCCTAGCCTTAGTGTGTCCCCCACTGGACTGTATGATGGTGTCCCTTTGTTGATTGGAACAAATGCTCATATGTTCGGAAGGCTGGCACAGTTGTGTTATGAAAACAGGGGTCAAAGACTAGTAGAGCTTTAAGAGTTCCGCTTTAATTAAGAAGGCCTATGAGGCACAGAGAGATGCTGAAAAACAGAACCAGAGGAACCGGTCGAATTGTATGGAAGAAGGATCCTGAGTCTCTGATCCTGGCCAAATGCCCAGTGTACCTTACAGGAGAGGTCCGTATCAGAAAGGATGTTAAGAATAAAATATTAATGTTGGATGCACCAGGCGATGGAAAATTGCCAGAGGGACTGCTAGTCAAGCCTAGTATTTTGCCCGCTAGAGCCCATGCTTATGCCAGAAGGGTAATGGTCCAAGTTCATAATGTGTCTGAAAGAGACATTCGAGTGAATAGAGGTTGCATCCTGGCTAATGTGCATTGTGCAGACACTGCAGTGCTACCCAGCAGCAAGAGTTCAAGGAAGAATGACGCCTGACTTGTTTGATTTCTCGACTCCCGCTGCCAGCTGAATGGAAAGTGAGGATCAGTGAGAAGCTTGCCCAGAGAGACCAGGTGTTTTCTTTAAAGGAATGGGATGTAGGATGCGTGCAAGGAGCTGAGCACAATATCCGCTGCATGACGAAAGACCATTTCGTGAGAGGTCTCGACGCCTGGCACCTGCTGACATAGATGATGGAGACGGCATCTGCAAGAGATGTTAGCGCTGGTGTAATACAAGAATCCAGAAGCCCTTATGCTTCCCCCATTGTGGTAGTGAGGAAAAGAATGGAACAGTAAGGATGTGTGTGGATTATCGCACCTAAACCGCGCGGACTATCCCTGATCAGTACACAATGCCCCGCATTCAGGATGCTTTGGACTGCCTAACGGGAGCAAGTGGTTCTCTGTGCTGGATCTCCGCAGTGGGTACTACCAGATCCCGATGGCCCCAGAGGACCGTGGAGAAGATGGCCTTTATCTGTCCGCTATTTCTATGAATTCATGAGGATGCCTCAAGGATTTCAGGTGCCCCAGCCACTTTTCAACGATTGATGGAGAGTGCAGTGGGGGACATGAACTTACTAGAGTGCCTGGTATACCTAGATGATGTTATTGTGTTTGGCAGCTCACTGGAGGAACATGAGAGCAGATTATTTAAGGTATTGGACCGACTGGAGGACTTTGGCCTTAAACTGTCCATTGATAAGTGTCAATTCTTTCAAACATCAGTAAAGTATGTGGGACACATAGTATCCACCGAGGGAATAGAGACCGACCTAAGTAAAGTTGAGGCCTTGACTCACCTGGCCACAGCCCAAAATCTAAAAGAACTGCAAAGATTCCTGGGATTCTGTGGTTATTATCGGCGCTCCATCAAGGACTATTCAAGAGTGATCCGCTTTACTTAACCTTACTCAAGGGTATCCCCAACCCACAAAAATACTAAAAGTCAGCGTCCCTCAAGACTGAAAGAGTGTATTTTCATCCGAGTAAGTATTTGGGGCCCGCTGGACTCCTGATTGTGAGACTGCTTTTCATGAGATCATATATCAACTACCCATGCTCCAGTGCTGGCCTATGCCGATCCAAGAAAACCTTATGTCCTGCACACTGATGCTAGCTTGCAAGGGTTGGGGGCTGTGTTGTACCAAGAGCACGAGAATGGCCTGAGACCAGTGGCCATTGCCAGTAGAAGCCTGACCCCATCCGAAAAGAACTATCTTGTACATAAGTTAGAGTTCCTAGCTTTGAAGTGGGCTATTGTTGACCAATTCCATGAGTACTTGTATGGGGCTAAAATACTAGTAAAAACTGACAATAATCCTTTGACCTATGTGCAGACCTCAGCTGTTGGATGCCACTGGCCATAGGTGGCTTTCTGCATTATCTACATATGACTATGCTCGAATACCGAGCAGGTCTGAACCACATAGATGCTGATGCTCTCTCCCGGAGGCCTGTTCCCCAGAATGATTGGGTCCGATTGGCAGAACCTGACATTCGGGCACTCTGCCGGAAGTTTGACAGGGAGGAACAAATGTCCACGGACGCAGTGGACTGCATGGTGGATTTCTTGGGAGCCTCTGAGAATTGCATACCTGCTGCTTATTGCCACTTTTCTGCAATAGACATTGGTGCACTGCCTCAGCTGGACAATGACAGTATTCGGCGGGCTCAATCCCAGATCCCATGATCAAAGCAGCTTTAGAAGCCCTCTATGCAGGAAAAGATGTGTCCAAATTACGCTCCACTGATTTGAGAACTGCACTGTTATACAAAGAAGGTCCTAAGTTGAAACTGATCAATAAACTGTTATACAGAGAAACAGTAGACAGAGGGGACAAGTAGACAAACAACAACTAGTGCTGCCCACTGCCTTCGAGACTCAGTACTGAGGTCCTTGCACAACCACATGGGGCACCTTGGTATAGACAGAACACTTGACTTGGTGAGATCCAGATTCTATTGGCCTAAGATGGGGCTGATGTGGAGCAACACATCTGAACTTGTAGTCGCTCTTACAGAGGAAAGCTTTGCCCAGAGGGCTGCCCCTTGTTAACATCACCACCAGTGCACCCATGGAGCTGGTCTGTATTGATTTTCTGAGTTTGGAGTCAGATCAAAGAAATATCAGTAATGTGCTGGTGGTCACTGACCATTTCACGAGATATGCCCAAGCTTTCCCACCAAAGACCAGAAAGCATCCACTGTGGCCAAAGTACTTGTAGAAAACTTTTGTTCACTATGGGGCTCCACAAAGAATCCATTCTGATCAAGGGAGACTTTGAGAGTCGTCTGATCAAAGAGATGCTTTCTCTGTGGGGAGTGCGAAGTCCAGAACCACTCCTTACCACCCCAGGGGACCACAGCCTGAACGCTTTCAACGCACTTTGCTAGATATGCTAGGCACCCTGCACCCAAAGGACAAGCCTAGATGGAGCCAACAAATTAGCACCCTGGTACATGCTTATAACTGCACCAAAAGTGATGCCACTGGATTCTCCCCTACCGCCTGATGTTTGGAAGAGAAGCTCGACTACCAGTAGATGTGTGTTTTGGGGTCTCCTGATGGGGTTCAAGCTGACAACTATTTACAGTATGTGCAAAAGTTAAAGGCCCAGCTAACTCATGCGTACTAACTGGCTCAAACCATGGCTGCCAAAAGAAATCTGGCCAACAAAGAAAGGTATGATAAAAAGGTGAAAGCACAGGAACTCCAGGAGGGAGATCGGGTATTGCTAAGAAATCTGGGACTGCACGGCAAGCACAAGATTGCTGACAGATGGCACCATCTCCCTCACATTGTAGTGGGCAAACTAGATGATCTGCCAGTGTACAAAGTAAGGCCTGAGAATAATTCAAAAGATGTAAAAACAATGCATAGAAATCATTTACTGCCCATTGGACAAATCTTAATTGAGTCTGAGCCCTAGAAGATGCCCCTCTGGACCAGTGACTAGAGCTGCTGCTAAGAAAAGATCAAGAAAGTCTGCACCTACAGAAGCAAAGTTAAAGTGTTCCTCCACAAGTCCCAGTTGAGCATGACTGTCAGTCCATATCGGAAGAAAGTGAGAGTGACTTTGAATACTATCCTTCTTACGAACTGAGTCAATTGTTTGGGGCAATCCCAGTCAATACTAGAGACAAAGCTGGGCCTTCTGACTGTCTAAGCCCCAGCTTCATCCCTGGAGCCGATGCTCCCAGAAAGTGAAGTGCAAAGCATCAGATCAGATGAAATGGAATCATTGTGCATGGTTGAACTGTTTGAGCTTTCAGGGGAGGAAAATAATGGATTGGGTCAGACTGGTGATACACCAGAACAAGAAGAGTATTTTGAGTGCCCTGACAGTCCACTGCCAGTGTCCGAAAGCTCTCCCTGCGAGCCAAATGTTGTGGACTCAGAAACTGTAACTCCTGGAGCTGAAAGTGCCCTGCTCCCAGCCTCTCTACCCCATGGAGACTCCCTGACAAGTGAGGACAATGCTGAAAATGAGGCTCAGAGTGCAGAGACTATAACAGTTCCCCTAGAAAGACTGGTCGAGCTGTAAAGCCTGTGGTGCACCTCAGTTATGATTCCCTTGGGAGGCCTGTGGATTTGCCTCTCAATGTTGTCCATAAAGGAGTGTATGTGTCCCGAGCTCATTGCCCAAACTGAGCGTCAGTGCTAACTCCAAGTTACTTGTGTTGCTCCTCTATATGGTGCCCTTGCCCCGTCCAGCCCCAAGGTAACTGATAGGAAGGGCCCCTCTTTTCAGGTTTCATGTACAAGAGGTAATAACTTGAGTTATGGTACAATGTATGTAATACTGTGTAAAGAGTGACGTCTGCAATATTTCAGAAATGTGTTCTTGGTAAAATGATATATTGACTGATGATTACACGTGCGAGCCTAATGCAAATGTATATGGTTGCAGTTAAAACTTATGGGGTACTCTTGCGCGGACGTCAAGCTTTCCAAACCAGGAAGGTGTAACCCCCTGCAAATGGGGGTTCCTAAAGACTTCCAGGAGCTTGCTTGAATGCTCCAAGCCTGAATGGTGTTTGCGCTTAAGCCATTTATCAGTGAGTGTTTTAGAACCTCTGGTACTGTCTCTTTAAGAGCTGTCTGCTTGCAGACATAATTAGTTTGTATGGGGACTGTGTGTTTCTTTGATTGAGTACCACTCGAGCTGCTGCCAATTCACTTCATTTTGCAGTCACTAGGAGTGCAAAGGAACCTATCTGAAAGATGTAACTGTTTGCCAGAAATTATTTAGAGTAATAATGAAATTACAGTTTGTCTAACCTGCTTTTTGCAGTCAGAACTGTGTCTGCTAGTTCCCATTCTAGTTTTGAACTGCTGAACTGGACCAATCAGTGGGGTAAGCTAGCTCTAAATGGTGCCTTGGACGAATCAGAACTTGGACTCATAATCTGAGCCAGCCACAAGAGGATTGTATGGGCAGTGACTCTGGGAGATGTAGTTTAGACTTCAGTGCCTTTTTGGACCAACAGCAGCAGTCTATTGTGTGACAGCCAATCCAGTCAAGAACTGGGAGGAACTCAAAGGAAGTGCCGGTTTTGTCAGTTGGAGTTTCAGTTGAGCTTTGGCAGTGAAGAAGGAAGGAGCCCTGTGCTTTTTCAGTGTGCAGTTTTAGTCAAAACGTGTGTAAGGCCCAGAGTTCCGGTCTGCAGCTTGTGTAACAGCTTGTTAGGACTGAATCGTCCTGTGAAAAGAATCAAAGGATCTCTGAAGAGTAGAAACCAGGCTCACCCGTAGAAGACTGGAGAAATTGTTGAATTACACTCGGTCTGTCAGGAACTGAATCTGCTGTGTGTTCTCCCGGTATTGTGCAGTAATTGCGATCGGGATACAGATGCAGCCTGCCTGGTGTAGCTTTCTTTTATATGGATGTGTGAAGAGGTTTGTGTACCTCAAGTGAGCCCTGCTGACATTGAAGGACCCTATCTTATTTGGAGGTGTGGTACTAATTCAGGGTCGCTCCCTGTTGAATTGCCACATTAAATCCAAATGGAATTACTGTACTGCTGACTGTTTAATTCCTCCTTTCTCTGTGTGAAAGGGCCCCTACCAGCTGCCACGGTTTGGACTAGCCACTAGGGCTTGGGTACCCAGGGACAGTAACTGATAGGGATAGGCCTGTGACAGAGCCATAGGTAGATTATTAGAGTGATAAGCTAATTAACCTGATTTCCCCTGTCCTTGTTATATCCCCTAAATAAATCAGAGCTGCTTGTTTCAGCAAAGTTATACTGCCTGAGGTATTTGTCTATGTTAAAGTACTGTACTGTGATTGTTGCACTGTATCTCATTTCACAGGAGGTCCCAGTGCCGGAACCAGACCTGGGGTAAGTGTATACTGTGAAGGCAATTCTGATATATTGTGTGGGCCACTAGTGGGAAGAAAGGGGGGTTGCAGTGTCCCAGAGGGCTGTGACCAAGTTAGTTTAACTATTGCAAACCCTGACCTCTGGGTGGAGGCACCCGCCATTGGATCCAGGCCCCTCAACCTGTTAGTGGCAAATCAGGCAGGGGTAGTAGCCCCTGGGATAGCGCCATCTAGGGGTTACACATGTATGGCCCAGGTCTTCTCACTTGAAGTCCCCTTGGTTTGATGGGGAGCTCAAGGTGATGAAGACCCTGGGTCAGAGATTAGAGTGCTGCTGGCAGAAGTCCAGCCTGGAGGTGGATAAACTGGCCCTGCGTGTGCACTGTGGTGCATACCAGGGGGCAATCAACTGTAAGAAGGCAGAGTTCCTGTCCAGGAAGATTGCTGCTGGGAGGAACTGACCAACTGTGCTCTTTCAGACTGTGGACAGCTTCTCCATCCTTTCTGTCTACAGTTGAAGGTAGCCTTTTCAGATGTATTGTGTGAGGAGTTTGCTCGGTTCTTCTCAGACAGGGTGTCCGCCATCAGGCAGGGGGTTCCAACAGTGAGCCAGAGTTTGGCCAACAGTGGTTGCCATGGGCATCTGGAGAGCACTCTGCCTGGTTGGGGTGAGTTTAGACTGGTGGAGGTGGCTGAGGTCACTGAGATTTCTTCCAAGCTCCGGCACACTTTTTGTGAACTGGACCCGGTGCCAACTCATTTTATAATGGGATGTGTTGGCTCCATTGACCCAGTGTTTGCCTTGATTGTCCAGTGTTCCCTGTCAGAGGGGGTCTTTCATGATGTCTTGAAGGAGGCATTGGTGAGACCCCTTCTGAAAAAAACATCTTTGGATCCTGAAGTCAAGGCAAATTACTGTCCCATCTCCAATCTTCCATTTTTGGGTAAGATTGTGGAGAAGGTGGTGGCGCTTCAGCTTGAGGAGCATCTTGTGGCCCATGATCTATACAAGCCTCTCCAGTCTGGGTTTCGTGTGAAGCATAGCACTGAAACTGTGCTAGTTCAGGTGCATAATGACCTCCTTAGGGCTAAAGATCGAGGGGAAGGGACAATGCTGGTTCTCCTCAGTCTTTCTTCAGCATTCGATATGGTGGACCATCGACTGTTAATTGACCACCTAAGGGATTTCTGTGGACTGGCACTGTCATCTGCTGGTTTGAGTCTTTTTTATCTAACAGGAGGCAGAGGGTTGTCATGGGGAATTTCTCCTCCTCCCCTGCTCTCCTGTCATGTGGAGTTCCCCAGGGTTCAGTCTTGTCGCCAATGTTGTTCACTGTGTACATGCTACCCCTGGGAGAGATTATTAGGAAGTACAGTCTGGGTTTACATTGCTATGCTGATAACACCCACCTGTATTTTTCCTTTGCCCCTGGAACATCCTGCACAGTGGAAGTGCTTAATAGCTGCCTCGCTGAGTTCAATGACTGGATGGCCTCCAAATGGATGCGACTGAACCCCGATAAGACGGAGGTACTGGTGGTGGAGTCGAACAGAGGGTGTGATAGGTTGGCCTCTGGTGCAAAGACAGGGCCTTTTCTTGGCTCTATACCATTGAAGGCCTCCTCTAGAGTGCGTGATCTTGGTGTTATTCTTGACAGCGGATTGTCACTTGAGTCTCAGGTGGTGTCCGTTGTCCATTCCAGCTTTTACCATCTGAGGATTACCACCAGGATAAAGCCCTAGTTCTGCCACTGGACCTCCCAACCTTGTTGCATGCCTTTGTGACATCCAGGCTTGACTACTGTAATGCGCTCTATCTCGGGGTCTCTGGGGGTACCTTGCACTGACTCCAGCTGGTGCGGAACACAGCGACTAGGTTGTTGACTGGACAGTCTAAGTACTGTCATATCATTCCGGTGCTGTGTCAGCTGCACTGGCTGCTGGTCAGGTGGAGGATCCTCTTTAAGATGGGTCTGCTCACCTTTAAGGCCTTACATGGTCTGGGCCCCGGTTACCTGAAGGACCTTCTCACACCTGCTGTCTCGATCCGCACTCTCCACTCCTCCTCTAGGGGCCTCCTCGCGATTCCCAGGATGAGGTTAAAAACTGCTGGAAACAGAGCATTTAGTGCTGCCACTCCCAAGCTGTGGAATTTGCTTGCTCTAACTGTTAGGGAGGCCCTTTCTGTTGAGGTATTCAGGGCCCACCTCAAGGCCTTCTTACATAATCAGGCCTTCCAGACTGTGTTGTACATCCTTAACCTGACTTCTGAATTTGATATCTAAAATAATCTGGCTTCCCTTGAGCTTATTGTGGCTGTTGAGGGTATTATTTTAATTTTAATGATGTGTAGCGTTGTTTATAAGTGTATTATTTATTGATTCTTTGTATTTGTATGTATGTGGAATTTTTCACATGTGCAGTGCCCAGAGCCTCCGGGATGGGCATCTTTTAAATAAAATGTACCTTACCTTCCCTTCCCTTACCTTACCTTACCTACCAAAGCTGTGCTGAGAGCTACAGTGAAGGTTGACAGGATGAAATCCAATTCTGTAGAAGTTTGCAGCACTCTGCAGCATGCTACAGTAGAGTTACTGTGGAAAACAATGTATTTTCAATGGCAAATAGTCCCTTTTGTCATGCAGGAAACTGGCATTCTCTTCATCCTGGCAGTGATACTTTACCCTGCATGACAAAAGGGATTAATTCCCATTGAAATTACAGTGTTTATTGCAGTAACTGTGTTGTAGCATAGTGCAGAATGCTGTTAAAGTGGGGTTCACTCCAGTAAGCTTCCTTGCAGTGGACCAAAGGTCATGCCTCACTAGTAACCTAGTATTCTGTGAGAAAGTAAGTAAACTGCTAAACAATGAAACACCTGTGGACATTGTTCACTTAGATCTCTGTAAGGCATTTGATAACGTGCCTCATAAAACACTTATTCAAAAAATATACAAACTTGGGAAAAACTGTATTATAGTTAAATGGATGGAAGAATGGTTAAAAGACTGTACACAGAGAGTTAATATTAGGGGACATTGCTCAGATATGGGTTAGGTGACCAGAGGTGTGCCACAGGGTTCTGTCTTTGGGCCAGTTTTATTCTCTATTTTTGTATCAGATACGACAACCAATCTAAAGAACTGTGCTATAAAATTTGCAGACAACACAAAAATAGCTTCCAAAGTTAAATCAGATGAGGACATACAAAGTATGGCAAATGATCTGAAATTACTCGAAGAATGGGCACAAAAAATGATATGTTTAATAAATTGATATATGCGTAATTATGCACCTAGGAGACACAAATGCCAAACACCAATATACATTAAATAGCAAGACATTGAACACTGTTAGTGATGAAAAGGATCTTGGAATAATTATTTCTTCAGATCTATCATTCAGCAAACACTGTGGACAATTAATTAATAAGGCAAACAGAATAATAGAAACATATAAACATAGAATTTGATGGCAGATAAGGACCGCTTGGCCCACCCAGTCTGCCCATTTCCTTACCTAGTGGATAAGCTGCAGATCCTAGTTAACCAGCAGCCTACTTCTTCCGACCCCACCCCCAACCCCTAGAATTGCCTTATGACTGTCCCATGCATGCTTGAATTCCACCACTGTTTTTGATTCCACAACCTCCTCCGGAAGCGTTCCATGCATCCACAACCCTCTCTGTGAAAAATACTTCCTCACATTACCTCTGAGCCGCCTCTATCTTCAAATTGTGCCCCTTGTTCTTGCACACCTCTTTTTGAAAGATGCTACCTCTTGGACTTTGTTGATTCCCTTGAGGTACTTGAAAGTTTCTATCATGTCCCCCCTCTCCCTCCTTTCCTCGAGGCTATACAAATTAAGCTCCTTAAGTCTCTCTTCATATGTCTTCCGGTGCAGAACCTGCACCATTTTAGTTGCCCTCCTCTGGACAGCTTCCATCCTCATAATAGGATATATTAAGAGATCATTCGTATCCAGGAATATGGACTGTATATTGCCCCTACAGAGCCCATGTTAAACCACACCTGGATTATTGTTCACCACTGTGGAGCCCATATCTGAAGAGGGATGTAAATAGATTGGAAGGGGTCCATAGAAGGGTCACAAAGATGATTGACAATATGCACAATAAAAATCATGATGATCGGTTACTGGAGCTGAACATGTATCCCCTGGAGTTGAGAAGAACAAGAGGTGATTTGCTTCTTATGTAATGTTTAAAATATCTAGAGATAAGGAATTAATGTCAGAATTGGGCATGTCATTTAATAGAAGGGATTGCAACCTGAGAAGCCACAACTATCAACTACCTTTAACCTATCCCAAAACTGATAGCAGACGATTCGTTTTTACACAAAGAATAATTTCATTGTGGAATTATTTTCCTAAACACATAGTTAACCCAGTAGCCCTGAGATCTTCAAGAAGAATTTGGGTGTTCACTTGTTAAATCACTGGTGATAAATTCCAGCTTGCTGGAAGATGTACTTACATGGCTCAACCCCAACTACCCTCTATATATCTATTAAATCCTAATATGAATCCTAGTATAATGGGGTGCATAGGGAGAGGTATCACCTGCAGAAGGAAAGAGGTGGAGATGCCACTGTACAGATGGTTTTTGAGGACTCATTTGGGATACTGTGTCCAGTTCTGGCATCTGCATCTCCATCAAGATATAGACAGGGTTGAGACAGTTCAAAAAAAGGGCAACAAAGATGGTGCAGGCCCAGCATGCAAAAGTCATATAAGGAGTGACTGAAAGATTTCATTATGTGTACCTCTGGAAGAAAGGAGAGACATCCGACAGAAATCAACAAATTTCACCATGGCATATACACGGTGAAGAAGGTGAACATTTTTCATAACTGGAGACATCAATGAACAAGGGGCCATTGCATGAGGTTATAAGTGGATAGACTGATGGACAGCATGAGTCAATTCACCAAAAATGCCACCAACAGCTTAAAAAAATATGGTTCAATTTCAGTTGGCATCCATCTGTATCCCCCTGTCTAAAAGACTAAATAAATAAATGATGAAACATTTCAGCAATGGAAGGGTGGTGGTTGCATGGAATAGACTCCAAGCAGAGCTGGTGTTTGCACACACAGTGTGTGATGTAGAGCATGCCTGAGACTTGCATTGGTGAATCATAGCAATAGGAATTATGAGGTAAAGGCACAGATCAAGTAGGTTCTAATTTAACAGAAAACATGGTACTGGGCATACTGGCAGTACCTAACAGTCTTTAACTGTCATAATGTTCTATGTTTCTGAGTTTAAATGTTTCTATGCAATAAGGTTCAAGCAGTATGCTTAGTCCATGTGTAACCCCTTGGTGGTGCTATCCCTAAGGTTACTACCCCTGCCTGTATGTCTGGGCACAGGTTGAGGTGAATGGATTCAATAATAAGGTGCCTCCACCCAGAATAATGGTATTGGGGGTATCTACCTGTTCTGCTATAGCCCTCTGGGAAGCTGCAACCACCCACCAGCCTTCCTAGTGGCCCAGTGCCTGGTACAGAAGTAAATTCACAGTCAGTATAGAACAGCAATAATATGCACACACCCTTCACACTTAACACCAGGGTTGGACTTGCAGCAATTTCCCTTGAGACCCCCTTTAAATCAAGATTAGCAATACAGATGCACTCTTTCAATACTGTAACCCACCTAATAATATGCACACTAGCCAGGTTTAATGCGAAAAAATCAAGTTGGTTTATTTAAGGGTTGAGAACAAGAAAGGGACATGAATGTAGATGAATGACTGGCAATCTGATTTGATTCAGGTTTGGCATGCACTTGTAGTTCCAAATGACAGTCACACAACAACAGGGTACCCAGGATGGAGTATCCGGTTAGCCAGAGGTGCTGTCCGCTGGTGGCTAGTATTGCAGTTGATGTTGGGACCCTTGATGGAAAGAAAAGGCAGCATGCACAATAATGAGAAGCTTATTTGTAATCTGAGCCAGTTGGCTCAGTTTCTTGGAAACCCAGAGCGTTAAAGCAGTCAGATGGCACCTCAGGTGATTTAAGTAGTTGTTTCAGGGAGCTACCCTGATTGTACTCATGCTACCAGGTTTCTGCTGAAAGGCAGGTGATATGGAGACCTCGTGGTGTTCACCGATGAGCATAGGGAAGCAGGGCTGACACGACACACCTCCACTTCACAGCCTTCCCTCCAGGTGGCAGCAACCTGCAAGTTGTTGTTGTGTAGGGACTGGATCCCTGAAGCCAGTCTCTCACTGAAACAGTCTCTGGTGTAGGGTGATTGGTCTGGGCCAGATTGGCAAAGGCCCAGGCCGGACAAGCAAATTGGCAAAGTTAATTTTTATTCTTGATGGTGAAGCCTCTATCTGGCCTAAGAAGTTGGGTCACAGGCAAGCGGGTCTTGATCCATGCAACACATTCAATATAAGTAGCACTAACTTTGAGCAGTTCGGATACAGACTGGTTGCCAATTCAATAGTTTCACTGAGCAAACCTCTCAATCCAAAATTTGTCTTGCACACATGCTGGGACGATCACTTCACAGAAGCAAATCTTCAGTCCAACCCGCGAATGGCATTTTCAAACACTCTAATACTTGCTGCCACAGTTCCAACTCAAATCAGAAGATTCCAACTTCTGTGATAAGGCAGTCTTAGGCAGGAGAAAGATGGAAGGGAGGGAGGGAGGCAAGTTAAGTCTCTCCCCTGCTGGTTCCCCTAGACTCTGTTCAGGGAGCAGCTGCTCAAAAGCTCAAGCTGTTCACTCTTCCAGCTCTAATTGATCCACTGTCTCTTAACAGTCTGAGTATTTCCCTTCTAATCCAAGGTTTGGTTTGGCTGGAGAAGCTGTCAGTCACAGTTAGGACCCCCCCCCCCAGGTTAGTTTTTGCACCAACCTAAAAACTACAAGAACTACAGATTTTCAATCCCACAAGACACTGAGCCTAAGGACCCATTTTGTTCCCCAAAGTCTCCATTGATCCAAATACTAGAAGTCCCAGACCTAACATGATGGCTCCCATTCAAAGGATAAGCTGCAAGGAAAGCACAAGTTAAACAAACTCCTCTACTTCAAATATAACAGTCTACAAACAGTAAATAAACAAAGCTCCTTCTGCACTGTTATGAACTGCAGGATGGAGTAAAACAGAACAGTGGCTGGTCGGTCGCAACCCCTAAATCACTTGGACCAAGCACAGACCATTCACTATACACAGATTAGCTAGTCTCTTAAAGGGACAGGCACAGAGGCTCAACATGGCACTCACAACTAAATGAACTGGATCACACTGAGACATGACACCAGCCTGACAGTGGGCATTTTAGGAGTCCTGGAAGACATTAAGGTAAACTCCAAATTGGTAGGGGGGGGTTACACATAGACAACAAAATGGTGACAGAAAATGAGTAATGCCACAGGGTTGGACATGAGTTGAATAAGTGTTGTGGTGAGGAATTATCGTGGCACTGAGAAATTGGTGTATGACTGCAACAGCATGGGTGTCAGCAGGCATACTCAGTGTACTCAGTTGAGTACAGTAAAATCTGAAAAATCATGAGGCAACACATGCCTCTGGCCAAGGCAACAAACACAAATGGAGACTGATGTACCAGAAAAAGTGTTTATCCCCATTCTGGCTGCTTTAGTGTGAGTTTCTGAATGGTCTTTGGAAGATGTGCAGGTGCTGAATATAGAGGGCATGATAATGTGAGTGACCAGACTGAGTATGTATGCATGAGTTCTGCTGTGAATGGACTTCTGTAAGGCAGGCCACCTTAATGTGGTGCAGAGGCTTATCAGAATGTGTCCTAAGAACTGTGACTAATGGCTATCCACCTTTTCTCTGATTGATAGTGCGTTTGTTAGATAAAATAATATGATGTGTGTTCATTAGGATCATTGGTTTACTCTATCATTAATCAAAACGGGTGAGGCAATTTTTGTGTGGTGTGGCAGCACATCTTTAAGTTTGTGTTTGTGGGGAAGGTAGTGGGACAACAATTCATTTCACTCTTGCTTACAATTTTAAAATTCCTGGATACACCCCAACACAACAGGTTACTGGCAGAGGTAAATAAGGCAACTAGAGTATCTGCATTCAAGAATGCATGTGACAGAAACATTGACAGCAGATAAATGTTAGTTGTTGCATGTAATATACTATTTCATGAACATAATCAGCAGATCAAATAAACAACTGTATTCCATTAATTCCAGTGACACTCCACACTTCTGTTCTGTACTGCAATTATGAGGCCACCTGTATTCATCATTGCCCACTGATACAGCAAAACGTGTTGCAAGCTGTGCAATGCTATTTCATTTTGTTGCAGTAGGGAATTATTATAAATGTTTTTTAATTACTTTATACAGTATATAGCTACTTCACATTGATCCAGAAACCACAAGGAAAGGTTGAAATCAGTTCAAGTAAGGGACAGGGTCTCACTGATAAGTGTGAAATGTTGCCCATTGTTCTGAGTAAGTTCAGCAGCTGTACTGTTTCAGAGCACTTATCACCTCATTGTGTGTCTCTGTGTAGTTCCAGAGTAGACAAAACATAAACCTCCACAGAGACAAAGGCAATCAGATCATAATAATCCTGGCACTCATGCAAATTTAGGATTTGAAATGTTAACAACGAACATTGTCAAGCACTCAGCCATAGCTAAGCTCGTGCTGTACTAAGTTATGTGAGTTAGGCAATCACTCAACTTCAAACACTGAAAAAAATAAAAACGTAACCATTGCATGCCCATGCACCATGAGAATAACAATAGTGCAGACAGATGCCAAGTCACTGCTAAACAGGATAATGACTGTAACATTCCATTTCCCAACAGTGTGACCACTGTGACATACTGTGATACCATCCATACAATGTGGTGTGCATACTATGGAGCATTGTTGCCTAGAGTCATGCTATGTAACAGCAAAGGGTTCAACTGATGTCCCTACCGAACACAGTCATGGCTGGCTGCATGCATTGATGATGCCAAGTGCATTCATTGTGACCACAAATGCCTGACTCATGATGTTTGTGGGCTTTTAGCATGGGAAGTGGCCATGTTTCAAACATCGCTAGAGGCAGAACCCAGTAAAAGGGGGCTGTTGGTAGGTGGTGGGACAGAGGTAGAGAAAGGAAACATGGGCAAGGAGTTAGGCATGTTATGAGGGACAGTGGTCGAGTGAGAAACATAGACTTTGACGGCAGATAAGGACCGCTTGGCCCTCCTAGTCTGCCCATTTCCCTACCTACAAGATAGGCCACAGATCCTAGTTAACCAACAGCCTATTTCTTCCTACCCCCCACAAGAATTGCCTTATGTGCAGGGTCTGAAAGAGAAGCAATACAAATGACTATGAATAGATAGGCCACTGACAGAGCAAAGGCCGATGGCACATTTATAAGGTAGAAAAAAGAAATGGGCAGACTGGATGGGCCTTGCGGTCCTTATCTGCCGTCAACTTCTGTGTTTCTATGTTTCTATGTCTGTCCCATGCATTCTTGAATTCTCCCACAGTTTTAGACCCCACAACCTACTCAGAAAGGCAGTTCATGCATCTACTACCCTTTCTGTGAAAAAATACTTCCTCACATTGCCCTTGAACCGCCCCCCCATCTTTAAATTGTGTCCCCTTGTTCTTGTATACATATTAAGCTCCTTTAGTCTCTCCTCGTACGGCTTCTTTTGCAGACCCTACACCATTTTAGTTGCCCTCCTCTGGACTACCTCTATCTTGTTTATGTCCTTGCGGAGATGGGGTCTCCTGAACTGGATGCAGTACTCCAGATGGGGTCTCACCAACTGTCTGTACAGAGGGATAACAACTTCCTGTTTTCTGCTGGTGATGCCTCTCCCTGTGCATCCCAGTATACCTCCAGCCCTCCCTATTGCCTTCTCACATTGCTTGCTAACCTTAAAGTCAACTGATATGATTACCCCCAGGTCCCTTTCCTTTTTTGTTGTTGTTACTACCTCCCCCCCATTGTGTAATCTTCCCCTGGGTTCTAGTTGCCCAGGTCCATTATTTTGCACTTATTTGCATTGAATCCTAGCTGCCATACTTCTGACCATTTCTCCAACCTTGCCAAGTCCCTTCTCATCCTTTCCAAGCCTCCTTGTGTATCAACCCTGTTGCAGATCTTTGTGTCATCTGCAAAGAGGCATACTTTTCCTTCCAGTCCCTCTGCAATGTCACTTATAAAGACATTAAAAAGGACTGTACCCAGTACTGAACCCTGCGGTACCCCACAAGTAACCCCTCTTTCTTCAGAGTGGACTCCATTTACAATTACCTTCTGTGTCCTGTTGTCCAGCCAATGTTTTACATAGGCTACCACCCTGGGACCCACTTCCAGGCTGGTTAATTTGACTATTAATCTTTTGTGTGGGACTGTGTCAAATGCCTTGCTAAAGTCTAGGTAGGCCATGTCCACAGCCCCTCCCTGGTCTACTACTTTGGTCACCCAGTCAAAGAAATCTATTAGATTCGTCTGACATGAACTTCCCGTTGAGAACCCATGCTGCCTTGGGTCTTGTGCCCCACTAGCCTCTAGGTACTCAACAATTCTTTCCTTCAGAAGTGACTCCATCACTTTCCCTACCACAGAGGTCAAACTGGTAGGTCTGTAGTTTCCTGCCTCTGTCTTGGTCCCATTTTTGTGAAGGGGAATCACATCCACCTTCCTCCAGTTCTTGGGTACCCCACTATCCTCCCAAGATTTATTAAAAAGAGTAGTCAGTGGTTTCACTAGTTCCCCCTTAATTCTTTTAGAATTCTGGGGTGAATTCCATCAGGCCCCATTGCTTTGTCCACCTTCAGTTTTAGGAGTTCTTGCAGAACCCTTTCTTCTGTGAAAGGACTGGGATCGATCCCCCTATCAAGAGTGCTTCTGTTAATTGGATTAGCACTTCCCTCCTCTTTTGAATACTGAGCAGAAATATTCATTCAGTATTCCTGCTTTTCACTGTCCCCCTCTGCCCACCCATCATTCATTCTATTCAGCCTCACTATCCCTCCCTTTGTCTTTCTACGCTCTCTGATGTGCCTATAAAAGATTTTATCCCCCTTCTTAACCAAGTTGGCTATCTTTTCCTCAGTTTGGGCACTTGCTATTCTGACTTCCCTCCCTGCTTCCTTCTGCCTTAACTGGTACAGCTCTCTGTCCTGCTCCTTCTGTGTTTCCTTATACTTCCTGGATGCTATATTTTTCTCCCTGACTTTGCCAGCCACCTCTTTTGAGAACCATAGTGGATTTTTCTTTCGTTTTGATTTATTTGCTTCACACAAAGGATTGTTGCTTCTGTAATGGCAGTTTTGATGATTCCCCATTGTTGCTCCACACCTCCTTCTAGCCTGTTTGCTAGTACTTTTCTGAGGCACTCTCCCATCTTGTCAATGTCAGCCATCCTGAAGTCCAGTACCCTCACTTTTGAATGGCTTGACTCTGTAGCTGAGTTTAACGTGAACCACACTGTTTGGTATCACTTGTTCCCAGATGACAACCCACTTCTAGATCTGAGATCCTCTCACTGCCCCCATTTGAGAGTATGAGGTCTAAGATTGCTCCCTCATGAGTGGGTTCCGAAATTAACTGTCTGAGGCCTGCCACCTGTAGGGCATTGAGAATGGCACTGCTCTTGGATGTGGCTGCAGCAAATGTGCTCCAGTTAACATCTGGCATATTCAGGTCTCCCATCAACAGTATCTCCCCTTTCTCTGCCATCCTAAAAATGCCTTCTATCATATCCTTGTCCAATCCATCCCCCTGACATGGGGGTCTGTACACAACCCCTGTGCGGATTGTGGTGCCCTTTCCAGTCTCTAAGGTGACCCACAGTGCCTCCTCTCCTCCCTGTTTACTCTTTTGTTCAGTTGATTTTATTCCTTCCTTTACATAGAGAGCTACTCCTCCCCCTCTTCTCCCCTGCCTGTCTCTCCTGTAGGTTATGTACTCTGGTATGTTAACATCCCAGTCATAGTTCTCTGTGTACCATGTTTCTGTGACTGCTACGATATCCAGGCATCCCTCTTCCATCAAGGCCACCAGCTCAGGGAGCTTGTTGCCCAGAATACGTGCATTGGTACTCATTACCCTCCATTTTCTGATGGCCTTAGTCCTTTTTGCCCCATCCCTGTCCTTCTTCCCTTTGTCACTTTCCCCATTTACCCTGCCTTCTCATATCACCACCTCTATGTTGGTGTTTTACACACTACTACCGTGATTTTTTTTGGAGGGCTAGATTTCCCATCTCCTTTCAGTGCCTCCCCTTGGCTAGTTTAAATGCTTGCCAATGAAGCATTAAACCTATCACCTAGGATCCTGGTTCCCTCCTGGAGATGCAGTCCATCATGCCAGTATAGAGCTTGCATCACTCCAGGTGGACCCCAGTCCCAATGGAGCCAAATCCTAAGCTCTGCACCAGTTTTTCAACCACTGATTGAATCCCATGGTTGCAGAACACCTATAACCTCTCCTCGCCGCCATAGATGGGCAGCACCTCCGAGAAGTTTACTGTGCATGCTACTTGTCTAAGGCCCCCATTTCACAAACTCTTCCTGCACTGCTCTAATCCCTTTCTTAGCCAGGTCATTTGTCCCTAGGTGCACAATGACATCCAGCTCCCTCCCCTGTGCAGCTACTCCGGCAATCCTGAGGATTCGCTCCCTGTCTCACCATCCATGGTGCCAGGCAGGCATCTTACCTCCCTCTCCCCTTCCTCTCACAGTTCTACCTTCCTAACAATGGAGTCCCCCACCTGAAGTTGTTTCCTTCCTCTGTGGGGTCCCCTGCCACCCTCCTGTGGGTCTCCTTTGTGGAGGTTCCCAGCATCCTCCTTGGTCTCCACTGAGGGTGCCTACATAGAGGAACCACACTTTGCTAGAATGGCATAGGAATTGTGGAGAGGTACAACTGGAGGGATGCACTTCTGTTCCACCACCCTCACCCTCCCTGAGCCCACTGTGGTCCAACCACTTCTCTTTCTTGGCAACCTCTGAGGCAACGGCAGTGGCACTGGTGGTCCCTGAATGGAAGAGGAGGTCCCACAAATCCTGACCCACTCAGCCTGGAGATGTGCAACCTCCCCCATCAGCCCAGAGAGGTGCCTGCAGATGGGACAACACCGCATCCTCCAGAACATCTCCCAGAAGACTGCTGCTCTACAGCCACTGCACTGCACCACTCCCATCATGTCTTATTTATGGCCCCTTAACTGTTGTTTGGAATCCTTACTCTTTCCTCTGTTTTTTTTTCTTCTCTCTCTACTTACTTTCTGCCTCTGTTCCCTTTAAACTCCTGATTGTCCTGTTCTGAGACAAGAATATCCTATATTTTTCAGTAGATCCCTTACTTGCCCTGTGGCAGACCTCCAGCAGCTAGAGGGGGCCGGAGAGCTACTCTTGCCCTTCTAGGATGGTGGGTCTTTGGTGGCTCTGTGATCACTCACTTCCTGCTCCCTAACAGGAAGTTCCTGTTGTCAGTCGAATCCTGTCCTACAAAAGTAGAACTAGCTTTAGGTGGGAAGAAAGGCAATATAGTCCCAGTAGAGAAGTCCAGTCACAGAGCACTCCTTCCTCCTGGTGTCTTCTGCCAAGCTACTAGCAGAGTCTTTCTAAGGCAATCTTTAAATTTAGCTTCCTTCTAGCTAAGCCACTCCCCCACTTACTAGCTCTTTCTACAAGTAATTTAAACTGCACAGCTATCAAGCCCTTTCAGTCACCTGAGATTTACACCTAGATAACTGTTCAGATAATCATTCAGTTCAGTTAACTCAGACAAACACACTAATTTTTTGTTTTTGTTTTGTTTTTTTACCCTAAATTAAAGGGCCAAATACAAGAGTTCTACTTCTTCAGTCCCAGTAGAGAAGTCCAGTCACACAGCACTCCTTCCTCCTTGTGTCGTCTGCCAATCTACAGGTGAAGAGTTCAAAGGTGGTGTAAAAGCCAGGCAAAGGGGAGGTGAAAAGAAACAATGTAGGGGGTCAGCAGTAGGAATAAGGAAGCTGGGTTACAGGAAACAAAGGATGCTAAGTGCAAGGGTCAATTTTAACATTGTTTTACAAGCCCAAAACCTAGTGCAAATTGACCAGGGCTAGTGCAGCTAACCTCTACTTGCCCATCTTGACTAATGCAGTTTTTCCATTGCTGTTAATGAAGTTAAATTCCCTACTTTAGCTGGCTGTACTCCTCATGCTCATCCCTCTCAATGTTCCAGATAGCCTGGTGTGATTAATAGCTCCTTAAGAGCTGCAGTTATCTGGCAGTTGAAAAGGGGCTTACAACAAAAAAACATTATTTATCACTCCACTGTTGGGACAATTAGCTAGTGTCCAGGGTGTGATTAAGGATAGAGTGCTGTTATGTCACCTAGGGTTACCACCTCTCCCTACTTTCGCAGGACAGTCCTGATTTGGGCAGCTGTGTCCTGTGAAAAAACATGAAAAATACTAAATGTCCTGACATTATAGTACAAAAGAATATTTTCAGACCTTCCTCTAAATATGGCAAAAACTATAGTACCTTAACTAAAATACCTTAAAATGATTAGAAACACTAGGGAACGTCTAAAAAACTGCAACACTTAGTCTTAATTCTGATTACTTAGAGAAAAATTCTGTTGTGTTGGTTGAGGTTACATATTGTCCTACGAAAAATCATGTTTCAGTATGATACATAGATACATAGACAGTGTTGGCAGATAAGGGCCTGTGGCCAACCCAGTCTGCCCATTTGAGCTTGTAAGTTCAGTTTATGTTTTCCTAGAAGTCTGTTGCCCCTTATCCCTGACCTCCAGAATTCCTTTATGTCTATCCCATGCATTCTTAAATCCCGTGATTGTTTCAGCCCCCACCACTTCCTCTGGCAGGGTGTTCCACTTGTCCACCACCCGTTCTGTGAAGAAATTCTTCCTCATGTTTCCTCTGAATCGTGCTCCCTCCAACTTCATCCCATGCCCTCTAGTCCTGGAGCATCTTTTTCGTTTAAAAATAGTGTATTCCTGCACCCTGTTCCTCCCTGTAAATATACTTGTATACCTCTATCATATCCCCTCTCTCCCTCCTCTCCTCCAGGGAATACATATTCAGTTCCTTCAACCTGTCCTCATAGGACTTGGGATGCAATCCATGTACCATCTTTGTTGCCCTCCTCTGAACCTTCTCTACCCTGTCTATCTCCTTATGTAGGTAAGGTCTCCAGAACTGTAGAGTGTACTCCAGGTGGGGCTTCACTAGTGTCTTGTATAGTGGAATTATGACTTCCCTTTTCCTGCTGGTTATGCCCCTGCCTATGCATCCCCAGCATCCTATTTGCTTTACCTGCTGCCTTGTCACACTGTTTCCCTACCTTGAGGTCATCAGAGATGATAACCCCAAGATCCCTTTCCTGCTTGGTGCAAGCTATATCCTCACCCCCCAACTGATATATTGTGGCAGGGTTTTTGTGCCCCATATGCATTATCTTGCACTTCTTTGCATTGAATTTCAACTGCCAAACCCCTGACCATTCTTCAAGTTTCTGCAGGTCCTTCTCATTCTGTCTACACTCTCTGTGTGTCTACTTTGTTACAGAGCTTTGTGTCATCAGCGAACAGTGAAATTCTGCCTTCTGGGTCCTATAATGTCACTGATGAAGATGTTGAATAGGACCGGTCCAGCACTGATCCCTGTGGTGCCCACTGGTCACTCTTCCCTCTGTGGGAGTGACAGCCATTTACCACCACCCTCTGTGTCCTGCCGCCCAGCCAGTTACCTACCCACCACACTACTGTCCTGCCCACACCCATATTCCCCAGTTTGTGTAATAGTCTTCTATGTCGCACAGTGTCAAAGGCCTTGCTGAGGTCCAGAGAGTTTGTGTCCACTACCCTCCCCTGATCCACCTCCCTAGTCACGCAGTCAAAAAATTCAACGAGTTTGGTCTGACATGACCGCCCCCTGGTGAAACCATGCTGCCTTGGGTCCTGTAGTTCATTGACAACCAGATGTTCCACCAGTCTCTCCTTCAGTAGTGCTTCCATGATCTTCCCCACTACCAACGTGAGGCTGACTGGCCTGTAGTTTCCCGCTTCCTCTTTGTTCCCACTTTTGTATAAGGGGACTACATCCGCTGTCATCCAGTCTTTGGGTACCTCCCCTGTTTCCAGTGATTGGCTAAACAGGATAGCCAGAGGTTTAGCCACCACCTCTCTTAGCTCTTTAAGGACCCTGGGGTGCACCCCATCTGGCCCCATTGCTTTATCAGCTCTTATTACTTCCAGTTCCTTCAGGACTCTTTCTGAGTAAAGGGACTTGTGTCCATTTCTCCACCATTCTCACCCTTGTACTCCTTCAGACCCATCACCCTCCTCTTCCTCAGTAAAGACTGAGCAGAAATACCTGTTCAATATGTCAGCTTTACTGTTGTCATCCTCCATGTGCCCCATCCTCCCCTTCAGTCTCACTACCCCTCCTTTGCCTTTCTTTTTTCACTTATGTACCTGTAAAAGGTTTTGTCCCCTCTACCCACTGATTTTGCAATGTGTTCTTCTGTCTGAGCTTTGGCTTCCCTTACTGACCTCCCTGCCTCCCTTTGCTTCTCCTGGTAGTTCTCCCTATCCCCTTCCGCCTATGTCTTTTTGTATTGCCTGAATGCAATCTTTATGGCTTTCACTTTCTTTGCTACCTCTTTGGAAAACCATAATGGTATCCTCTTCCTTTTCCTCTTGCTAACCTGCTTAATGCATAATTCTGTTGCTCTTGTAATCCCCATTTTAAATACTGCCCACTGTTCCTCAACCCATGATTCCTGCCCCATTTCCCTTAATGCCTCTTTCAAGTATCTCCCCATTTTCCCAAAGTCTGCCCTCCTAAAATCCAGGATACTTGTTTTTGTGTGGTTTGGTTCTGCTCTTTCTGTGATTTCAAACCACAATGACTGGTGGTCACTGTTCCCCAGTGCTCCCCCACTGTTACCCCCATCACACTGTCCCTGTTTGTGAGCACAAGGTCCAGTATTGCATTCTGCCGAGTTGGTTCCATGACCAGTTGCTTGAGGAAGGCACCCTGAAGGGAGTCCAGGATAAATCTGCTCCTAGTTGATGCTGCTGCTGGGATGCTCCAGTCCACATCTGGAATACTGAAGTCTCCAACCAGTACTACCTCACCCTTGTCTGCCATCCTTTGGATGGCTAGCATCAGCTTCTTATCTGTTTCTTCCTCCTGGGCTGGTAGTCTATAGACCACACCTGTGCGGATGGATGGCCCCATTTTCCTTTCCAGCTTAACCCACAGTATCTCTCCTCCATTTTGTTCCTCCTGGATCTCTGTGGCCCTTATGTCATTTTTCACATACAGTGCCACTCCTCCTCCCTTTCTACCTGCCCTGTCTCTTCTGAATATGTTGTAGCCAGGTATGGCCATCTCCCAGTCATGGTTATCTTTAGGGTTTCAGTGATGGCCACAATGTCCAGGTCTGACTGCACCATGACAGCCTCCAGATCTTCCATCTTGTTGCTAAGGCTCCTGGCATTGGCACACATGGCTTTCCATGATTTGACCTCCCTAGACTATTTTTCTGTTCTACTCCAGCCCCTTCCTTGGTTGTCCTTTATCCCTGGTTCTCCTTTCTGTCTGCCCTTCTGCTGAATTTTGCCCCTTTTCTGCCAATCCACATCTTGGGCGCTAATCTCCATCTTTTGCACACTGCTTTGTAGAGATAGCCACTCCTCCGGTTCACTGGTTCCACTGCTAGCTGTGGGGGGTGAGCAAGTAGGTACCCTCCTTGCTGGCCTGCCATCCCCCTTTGCTAGTTTAAATGCTTGTCAGTGTAGCATTTAAACTTATCATTGAGTGCTTGGATTCCCCTCCAGGATGGATGCAGGCCATCAGGCTTGAACAAACCTCCATCCCTCCAGGGGGGTCCCCAGTCACCAATGAATCCAAACCCTTCCTCACAGCACCAGTTCTTCAACCATGAGTTAAAGTTCCTGGTGCATGCATCCCTATGCTCTCCCTTGCCTCTTGCAGGTAGTACTTCTGAGAAAGTCACAGAAGTAGCTACTTGCTTGAGACCCCTTCCCAATTTCCTAAACTCTTCCTGAACTTCCTTTGGCTCTCCATTTGCCAAGTCATTAGTACCTAAGTGAATAATGACATCCAGCTCACCCTCCCGTCTTGCCTTCCCAGTGATCCCCAGAATCTTCCTTCCATCCCTCCATGCCATGGCACCTGGTAGGCACCTCACCTCCCTGTCCTCCCCCTCCTGTGTTCCTTGATGGACCCATCTTATGATGGAGTCCCCACCAGGATTCGCTTCCTCCTTCTCTGGGGTCCACTGCTATCCCCGCTGAGGTCACCTCCTTGGCTAACCTCCACATCCTTTCCTTCCACTTCTCTGGGTACTTCTACTTGGTTGTCCCCATTTGCCAGTGTGGCATATGAGTTCTTGAGTGGAATAGGATCTGGAATGTGCCTCTGCCTGACCACTCTTACCCTCCCTGAGCCCACTGTCATGCAAGTGCTCCTCATTCTCACTATCCTTTGAGGCAGTTGCATTGGACTGGGTGGTCTCTAGATAGGGGTGATGGTACTCCTGACCCAGGTTACTTCCGCTCTGAGTCTGGCTACCTCATCCTGCAGTCCAGAGAGATGCATGCAGATAGGGCAGCACCTCAGTGTCCAGAAGGTCTGCCTGAATATGGCTGTCCCACAGCCACTGCATTACACCACTCCCCACATTATACTGCAATTATACTGCTATTCCACTACTTGTCTGCTACTGAAGCTCTCCTAGTTCCCTTTTTATTAGTTTACTGTCCTAAAAATCCTGCCACTGATTCTCGGATACTTTTCTTTTTAAAAGAAAATAAACCAATAAATAAATAAATGGGTCAAACATTTGTAGGTACTGAGGGTGGGCTTCTTGCCTATTCCTCCTACTCACACCCCTTACTATCCCCTGTGTTTAGCTCCTGTCAATCAGATTTAACAGGGCATATAATTAAGAGTTGGGGAAGGGAGGAGGAGGGTGAAAATGTGCAGCAATTAAAGACAGCAAAGAAATACACCACCACTACGTTTTAAATTTTCAACAGCCCAAAAACAATTCTAAGTAAAGACAGAAAATAAATTACAGTGTCACTAAAAGCCCACAATCTAAGTTTAAAAGAAAAATAGCAATTACCAGTTACTGTAACGCACTGAACTGAATATGTTTCCTTCTCCTTCTGGCTTCTTCTGAGAAAAGAAAACTCATTTTCTACCTCAACTCTGACTAAGCCCCACCTCCAGTTATCACGTAGCTGAGGTCAGAGGCCAGACAATTAACACCCCTCACCCAAACTACAGGGCAAGTCAGACAAGCCAAGACTAAATTTGCAGCAATTAAAGACAGCAAAGAAATACACCACCACTACGTTTTAAATTTTCAACAGCCCAAAAACAATTCTAAGTAAAGACAGCAAATAAATTACAGTGTCACTAAAAGCCCACTGTCTAAGTTTAAAAGAAAAATAGCAATTACCAGTTACTGTAAAGCTCTGAATTGAATATGTTTCCTTCCCCTTCTGGCTGCTTCTGAGAATGTCCCTCTTTGGGCTTCTTAAAAGGTGGTAACCCTAATGTCACCAGCTTACAGTTTTCTGAATGTGTCTCTGTCTGACAATTTGTTCCACATTATTAAGACCAGTGCTCCTCAATTCCCTACATTTTAAGTGGTTGTATTCAACATTTAAATGACAAAATGCTAATAGGTATTTGGAGTCTGTCCTGCAGGTGGTGAGTTTTATCCCTGCCTCATCATACCTTCTCCCTCTCCCCTTCAAATCTCTCAGCTCTATACTTTTCCTGGGTACCACTGCAGACCAGACTCTGAAATGACCATCCATAGATCCATAGCTGCCATTATTGGCAACTGTAGGGAGTCCCCAACCCTTTTAAATGGACCATGCCAGCCAAAACCATTCATACATAATCTGACAGGTAAAAATAGGCATCCCTGGGGTGCATTGATCATTTTATATAGAAAAAAGGGTTGAATGGCATCATGCCTGTGTACTCTTTCCCTTAGGTGGATGAAAGGACAATGTTTAAAAAAAATACTGTTATTGTTGGGGCAGAACATGTTACAATCAATTCTTTTAAAAATAAAAATGTCATAAAGTTTTCTGCTTCCCAAGCCCCTTAGGTTTGTGTGGCCCCCTTCCCAAATAATTCCTAGATGTGTTCCTGGCTCACTTGACACTGCAAGAAAACTTCCAGAAATGCAGGTCTCTGGTTGATTTTTATGGTGGGGGCTCAGTGTGTCTTTCTCTGCCTGACTCTCTTCATTGACTTGTGGGTGGTGGTGACAGAGTGGTGAGGTGCACAAAGACATCAGCTATTGAGTGTGCAGAGCTAGGACTGCTCATTTGAACATTTGCTGTTGTGGTATCCTCTAGTTTGGGCGTGGGGGCAGAAAGAGGAAGAGAGAAGGCCATGGTACAAAACAATGAACTGTGTGTGATGGCATTTCAGGTTTTTTTTTTCCTGGAACAGGAAGCAATGTGAGAGCAGTATAAATGTGCAATAATTGGAGCATTGCCTGGCTTGCATTTTTTCCAGTATAGGTGATCAAAATTTACCATTATAATTATGGGCTAGCGCAGTCACCTGCAGGCTAGTGCAGTTTGGAATCAACTTGTCCTGCTGGCTAGTGCAAAAAAATATGAAGGTTGACCCCTGGCTAGGTGGGGTACCTACAACAGAATGGAATATATAAAGGAAGAGGAATAGATTGGGAACCATGGCAGAGGGGATCTGGAAAGAGTGGAGTCAGTTGTAATTGTTGGGTGCTCAATACTGAGGGGAATATGATGGGGTAACAGGAGTATAAGGAAGAATAGCAGGAGGGTGGTGTGCATGCCTGGCATTCCCACCTGGAGCTTGGGATCAGTTATACAAAGGTAGGTGGGGAAGGAACAAGGTAAGCATCACATAACTGTCCATTTAGCCACCAATGTTCTGGCATGGTGTGAGGTGACTGTGGTGCAGGTAAGGCTCAGGTAGATGGGAAAAATCTGCAGTGAAGTGGGAACAGTGGCATTCTCATAGGTACTAGCTGTACCAATAGCCAGTTCTACAAGAAAGCAGCTGGATTCAAAAATATGAATGCAACATTGGTATGTGGCAGACTGGTGTGGGCTGGTGGAGGACTGGCGTATGACTTGGAAGCACAAGGACTGATATGCACTGGACAGATTGTACCTCAGTTAGAAGGCACAAGGGTCCTGACAGACAAACTAGAGAGGTACTTGACTGATAAGCCTCATTTGAACTGTGCATAAGGCAATTCTTCTTGGGGGTAGGAAGAAATAGGCTGTTGGTTAACTAGGATTTGCGGCCTATCCTGTAGGTAGGGAAATGGGCAGACTAGATGGGCCAAGCGGTCCTTATCTGCCGTCAAAGTCTATGTTTCTATGTTTCTATGATGGTGGGGGGGGGAGAGTGCACAGCATTCAGCACCAGGCTTGGGGGGGCTTCCATGCCTCCACACACCCCAGTAGCGAATCAAAAGGAAGGGTGAGTGCAAGTGAAGGGAATAGAAGGGATAAGGGGGAGGAGAGTAACAAACGGAATATGGTCCACAAGACTCAGGTAGAGAGATGGAAATTGGTGTCCTTGAATGCTAGTAGTCTACCAAAGAAGTCTGCATGCAGATCTACAGGCACTGATGGCAGAAGGGGAGGTGGACATAGCTGCCATCACAGAGATATGGGCAACACAGTAACATGACAGGGACCTTGAGATACCCTGTAAACAATTACATAGGATGGATAGAGAAAGAGGTACGTAGGGGTGGGTGGACTAGCACTGTACATAAGGTATGGGATAATGTGCACCAGGGAGAAGTGGGAGGAGGTAGAAACCAATGCACTAATGGGTAGTGATACAGAACACAGCATAGAGAATGATTCATGTAGGGGTGGTGCACAGACCTCTGGCACAGTGCATAGAGCTGGGTAGGGAAATGGTGGATCAGATCTGGTGGGTAGGAGGCAGAGGGAAAATTTAAAGACTTCAATTGGTCTGCTGTAGATTATGCCACCCTGGCCACCTCCTGTTGCTGAGACCCAGTCCACCAGGAGGCTAGCTAGGTGGGTTGAGGCTGTTCAAAAAAGGTTAACAAAGATGGTGCAGGGCCAACATCAAAAAGTTATGTTGGAAACAACTGGAAGACCTCAATATGTATTCCCTTGAGGAGAGGGCAGATGGGAGATATAAGATAAACCTATAAATTTTGGAATCACATCATTTGGGTGATGGAGGCTAGTATCTATCATAAAAATAGATGGCCCTGAATTAAAGAGGCATGACATGAGTTTGGGAGTAGCTGGCCTAAGGGTAGTGTGTGGAAATATTTTGTCTAGGAAAGTGTGGCAGATTCATAGAATAGATTGCCAGCACAGGTGGTAGTGTCAAACACAGTGTGGGATCTTAAGTGCCCCTGAGATGGCCATAGGTGAACCAGAGCAATAGAGAGGAGGATGTAAAGGTGCAGATTAAGTTGGGCCTTCTACTGTTAGAGAAGGCATGGTAATTTGGCAGATTGGATGTGTCTAGCTGTCCTTAACTCCCATTAATTTCCATGTTTCTAAGTTTCTGTGTAATATGGTTGATGATGAATGATTTGTCCAGAGACTACAACATGGTGACAGAAATGGAGTCATGCCATGTGACTCAATTTGAGTTGCATCAGCGTTGTTGCTAGTAATTATTGTGATGCTAAGATAGTGGTGTATGACTGTCATAGGCTACCGGCAGAGCTGAACTAGGAAACTAGAGTATCTGGATTCATGAATGCATGGGATACAAACTATGACACATGAGAAAATGCCAGTTGTTGCATGCAACTAACTGTGGTTTATGAACATAATTGGCTGAACAAATAAACAATCCTATTCTAGTACTTCCACTGACACTCCATACTTGTGTGATGCACACCAAGTATGAGGCTACCTGTGTTCGTCACTGCACACTGGCACATCAAGACTTGTTGCAAATGATGCAGTGGTGCATCTTGTTGAAGTATGGAATTATTATGCTGTTTTTTTATTACTTGATATATAGCTATTTCACATTGATCCAAAAAGCACATGAACAGGTTGAAGTCAGTTCAAGTGAGTGACAAGGTCTCACTGTTAAGTGTCAAATGCTGTCCATGGTTCTGTATCCGGTGAACAGCTGTTTTGTTTCAGACTACAGGGGCCCGATTCCAGGATGAATGTCGCAACTCACCAGCGTATGCAAGTTGTGACATTCACCGCTATGCCAGAGACCCTACACCACATTCCAAGAGAGGCAGAGTCCCGGCACTTGCAACATGTGGGATATGCCATGCAGAGGCTACCGCCACAGGCATGGCATAGAAGCCCTGCATGTCGCAAGTTGCGGCCTGTGACTGTCAGCCCCCCTGCCTCTCCCCCAACCTGAAACACCATGACACACACTTGGGGGGTCAGGACAGGTGGCAGAGGAGTCCAGAGGAGGTGCACTGGTGATTGGACCCCCAGGGGTAATCAATTTTCAGGGGGTGGAGGCAGGGGTGTGTTTGTGGGGGCATGGGAAGCACATCGGAGCTGTTGCAGCAGTGCTGCGGAGTGGGCATCTGACGGATGGCACTGTCAGATGTCCCTCAGAGGAGCTCTGAGCTGCTCTAACTTAGCTCCACCAGTGTGGCTCCTAGAATTGCACCAGCGGCTTACGGCAGTTGCCCTCTTGGAATAGGGTGCAGTTGCTGCTATAACTTGCACTTGCACCATGTCATTGCAGGCTGCAGCATAGTGGGTGGCGTATCCCACACTTGTTGCAGCCCACAGCTAACATGGTGCAAGGCGCCTCTTGGAATCTGGGCTGGCATACCACTTGGCACAAGTCACGAGATATGCCAAGGGGTTTGGCATATTTAAGCTTATGCCAGCATATGCAGTCTTGGAATTGGGCCCCTTATCATCACCTAATTGTAAGTGTCTCTGTGTAGTTCCAGGAGGCAAAACATAAGCCTCCACAGAGACACAGGCAATCAGTTCATAATAGCCCTGACACTAATGCAAATTAAGGATTTGAAATGTGAACAATGAACACTGTCAAGCACTCAGCAACAGCTAAACAAGTGCTATACCCAGGTGTTAGAGGCAAGCCCACAACTTCAGAAACAGACATTTTTTTTTACCATTGCATGTCCAACCAACACCCCAAACAAAATGAGTGCAAACTGATGACAAATCACTGGCACACTGGATAATGACTGTTACATCCATTGCCGAACAGTGTGACTAGTAGGTGAAACTGTGGTGCCATCCATAGAATGTGGTGTGTATACTGTTCACAGTTTTTGACAGGTTGCATGCTATGTAGCAGCAAAGGAATCAAGTGAAGTCCTTCTGTAATGCAGCCATGTCTGGTTGCGTGCTGTAATGCTGCCTTGCACTTTCCTTGTGACCACAAGTCCCCTGTCACATGGCAATTATGGGCTTTTAGCTGTGTTAAGTGACCATATTTCAAACATCTGTAGAGGCTTAACTGAGTGAGGGAGGACTGGGTGGAGTGGGTGTGACAGAGGAAGGGAGAGGTAACATGGACAGGGAGGTTGGAGAGTCAGGATGGGTGGCTATCATGATAAAAATGGGAGTGGGGACAGGAGAAGGGCAACATGGTCAGGTGAAGGATTGTCCAATAGGGGATCACAAATGGGGGTGTGATGGCCGGGCCCTACTGGGGGGAGCTGGGGGGGGCAAAGCTGGCAGTCAGCATGTAGATGTGGGAAGCTGGGATACAGGGAAGAAAGGATGATAAGGGGGTACCCCCTGTGGAAGAGAATATATAAGGAAAGGGGAACAGGTGGGGAACCATTGCAGAGGGGGGGTCATGCAGGAGGGGTGCCACTTGTATTTGTAGGGTAATTAGTACTGAAGGTAATACAATGGGATAACAAGTATACATGGAAGGATGACAGGAGGGTGGAGTGCATTCCAGGCATGATCGGAGGGAGGTTGAGAACTATTATACCAAAATGGGTGGGGCATGAATATAGGAAGCTACATATGGTGGTCCTTTTGTTTTTTATGCATGTTTTGGTTGACTATGGGACACACAATTTAAGTACCCTAGTGCTATGTGCCACTCCACCTATGTCATGCAAGACAGTGAAGTGATCCAAATATATATCAATATATCAGTTGGGGGGTGAGGATATAGGATGTAGCAAGCAGGAAAGGGCTCTTGGGGTTATCATCTCTGATTACCTCAAGGTAGGGAAACAGTGTGACAAGGCAGCAGGTAAAGCAAATAGGATGCTGGGATGCATAGGCAGGGGCATCACCAGCAGGAAAAGAGAGGTCATAATTCCACTATACAAGACACTAGTGAGGCCCCACCTGGAGTACACTCTACAGTTCTGGAGACTTTACCTATGTAAGGACATAGACAGGGTAGAGAAGGTTCAGAAGAGGGCAACAAATATGGTGCATGGATTGCATCACAAGTCCTATGAGGACAGGTTGAAGGAACTGAACATGTACTCCCTGGAGGAGAGGAGGGAGAGAGGGGATATGATAGAGACATACAAGTATCTTACAGGGAGGAACAGGGTGCAGGAATACACTATTTTTAAATGAAAAAGATATTCCAGGACCAGAGGGCATGGGATGAAGTTGGAGGGAGGACGATTCAGAGGAAATGTGAGGAAGAATTTCTTCACAGAACAGGTGGTGGACAAGTGGAACACCCTGCCACAGGAAGTGGTGGGGGCTGAAACAATCACGGGATTTAAGAATGCATGGGATAGACATAAAGGAATTCTGGAGGTCATGGGTAAGGGGCAACAGACTTCTTGGAAAACATAAACTGAACTTACAAGCTCAAATGGGCAGACTGGGTGGGCCATAGGCCCTTATCTGCCGATGCTGTCTATGTATCTATGTATCCCTCACCAGTTCCCTCATCCAGTTTTTTATTTTTATTTTTGTTTTGTAGTCTTTGTTAACCAGCAAAATCCCACTAGGCACAAGTGCCTGTTTTCAGAGGTGACCCAGGAGCTTTGAAGGCTGCCCTTTTAAAATCATGACTTAAGTTAGGGATTTTCTTGCCAGCAGTCTGGGCAGTGCTGGCCCAAGCTATTCCATGGCCCAGTGCAAACTTTCTTGCTGGGGCCACATATCAGAAGTTGCGAAGCCCCCAAGAAACAGCCTCATCCCTATCTTGGCCTCACTGTAGCTTCATTTTTAGCTAGTTTTGTGCAATTTTTGCACTTTACACACATTTCCCTTGGCTCTCTGACTGATGGGACAATCTGATCTGAAACCCCTGCTTCCCTAGTCTCTATACTGTCCTGGCAAACCCCCTTACATGGATATTGGTCAGCCAGTCAAACTCTCCTACACATAAGAAGGTGTAAAACAGCTAAGCGTGCTCTCGCTTTCTCCTGTGCTGCCCCTTGCTATTGGAACTCCATTCCTTTAGATGTCAGGCTAGCACCAAATCACAACCACATTAAAAAGAAACACCTGGATTACCTGACTCCTTTAGCTCAATGCACTTGCTTCTGTCCACCATAAGCCGTATATAACCACTACCGTTTGTTTCTCTCCTTTCATATCTCACCCTGCTACCATTTCCAACTCCTATCTTCCTTATTTCCCCTTACTCCACCTACAGTCATCAAAATGAACAATCAGCTCATAGTCCATCACCCTGCTGTAGCAGCAGAATATAATTCCTATTTTACAGTGTGACTCAGCTCTGCTAATCTCCCTATCCTTGCCACATATATCCCTGGCTACCCCTACCCTATCTCCCCTGCAACTGCCAGCCTTGAGTTTCTCCTTTTCTCCCATCTCTCCTCATGACTCCCTACATGCACTTCACTCCCTAAATCCTACAAAAGGCAACTTGCCTGACAGCCAGAACCCCAAGCTACTCTACCCATGTGCCCCTGCTAACTCCATGATCCCCCTAACTGATTTACTCAACTTATCTTTCTTCACTGCTACTATCCCTGAAGCCTGGAAGCTTCCCCTTCCTATCTCCATCCCCCTAACTGATTTACTTAACTTATCTTTCTTCACTGTCACTATCCCTGATGCCTGGAAGCATGCTGTTGTTCTTCCTCTATCTAAAGGTGGTGACCACGCTACTCTGGGGAACTATCGGCCCTTCTCACTTCTACCTACCCTGGCTAAACTTTAGGAACACCTGGTTTTCTCTCAGCTATCCTTCTTCTTGGATGATGTCTCCTTTTTCACTCCATTCCAATCTGGATTTTGGAAGAACCACTCCACCACCACCTCCCTACTTAGGCTTGCTGACTCTATCCATTCTGCCATGGATAGTGATCATATCACATCTGCCATCTTTGTCGATCTTGCCAAGGCATTTGATACTGTTTCCCATACCCTTGTTCTTGAGATCCTCTCCTCAGCTGGTCTATCCCAGTCAGCCTGTAACTGATTTAAAGTCTACCTGGTAGGAAGAACTCAATCAGTTAAAATAGCTGATTCCACATCCCCATCACTGCCCATCTCAACTGGTGTGACTCAAGGCTCTGTACTTGGCCCACTTTTGTCCTCTATTTTCCTTAATGACCTGCTGTCAGTATGTTCCTCCTCCTCTACCCATATGTATGCTGGCGACACAGTCTTCTTCACCTCTGGCCACTGTCCCTCTGTTGTATCTGCCATCCTCCATCTCAAATTCAGTAATGTGTAGTACTGGATTAAGTCACATCAGCTTTTCCTGAACACCAAGAAAACAGTCTCCATGACCTTTGCATGAGGCAGAGACTCTCTAGGCTTACCTCCCTACCCACCTTCCACACTCTGGACAGGACCACATTTGAGGATACCACCTCTTTTAAATATTTGGGTGTTTGGCTTGACCGACAGCTAAACTTTTCTGAACATCCTGAAGAAACTGCACCCCAAACTTGTTGCCTTTTTCAGGAACCGCTGTTGCTTACCTCTGTCAGCTAGGCATGACCTTGTTCAGAAAATGATTTTCCCTATTTTTGACTATTGCGACATAGTCTATTGTGCTGCTCCTAACTCTTCCCTATCCAAACTGGATTTCCTTTTCAATGCGTTTTGTCTCTTTGCTCTTGACTCTTCCCCCCGTACCCACCACTGCTCTCTCTACCACTCCCTTACTTTCCCCTCCCTGGAGTGCAGACAACTCTTGCACTGCATGTAATTTACCTCTAAATTTGGGTTTGGTTTTCTCCCATCTTACCTATCCTCCCCCAGTTTCATTTTACCTCCCTCACACCATTCTTTCAGATCCACTGACTTTCGCACTCTGGCTATTTCATGACATACTACTAGAAGCGGCCAAGGTGCTTTCTCTTATCACTTCCCTGTACTCTGGAACTCACTACCTATGCCCATCCGACACTCTTCATCCTCCTCTTCCATCTCCCAGGCACTACACAACTTTTATTCCTCAAACTGCACTTGCCAATGAAGATGCTGCTGTATTTCCCAATGTTTATTGCACTTCAAGCTTATTTTGCTTTGTTGCACTATTTGTACAATCTTTTAAATGTATTTGGTTCGATTCTACCTTTGTATATGTCTTATCCAACCACTTTTGTATACTGTATGTGCATTCGTTTTATCTGCACTGGTTTGCTATATATATGCCATACCAAACTGTAATTGAAAATGTACATTCGATTTATCTATAGTGTATTGCCTATGTTCCCCTCTTCCCTCTCCCCTAGGACACACTGTGAGATGAGCAATTTGTTGCTTAGTGTGTTTTTTTTGGTGGAACTCTTCAATAAATAAATAAATAAAGGCTTAATTCTTCAACATCTACTGAACTTGGACTCGACCACTTCTCCACTCTCCTTTTGCTCTCCTGCTCAGACTTGCCATTAGTTTCATTTATGTTCTCTATAATTTGATGGCACTTGTTTGCTATATTGTTTCACAAATTTAACTTGTGTAGTGTCCCTGCAACTACTTGCTATTAGTTCCACTTGTCTTTATGCAGGTTCTCTATAATTTTGATGGTACTGATTTGCTGTATTGTTTTACAGACTTAACGTGTGTAGTGTCCCTGTAACTCTGGAGCTATTTCTGCCTTTGCTGTATGCTAATCTTGTACTGACTGATCAAAAGCTGTACAGTACTTCCTATTTCTTCCAAATGTTGTACTGCATTTTCTTCATCGTCATGCATCACTCTGTTGTAACCTCCTGGGTCATGTCTGAAAATAGGCTTTTCTATGTCTAGTGCACCCTACCCTATTACCAAAAACAAATAAATGTACTGTTGAGTTTTTGGTGGCTTCTCTGCTCTTGGGTCCCTGTGTGAATGCACAGTTCACAACCCCTCTCAGGCCAGCTCTCAGTCTTGGCTGAATAAAACCAAACACGGTTATGGTTTTGCTTCCCTAGTAATGTCCCCATTCCCATCACTCCCATCATCTCTGAATAGTCAAGTACAACATCAGGGACTGTTGTCTACCTGGTGTGTTCCTTTACTAGATGCATCGGTATACAGCACTGGAAGGCATCCAGTAAGTCCTGACTAGTAGCAATGTTGGTCACTGGGACCTCCCAATTGATAATGGGATGGTTCAGGAGGGCAGTGAGTGAGAACAGAGGTCTGTTCAGAGTAACTACTTGAGATCCCAGCAGGGAAGGTGTCTGTCCCAGTAGAAGTGCTTGCCAACTGCAAGTCGTGACTGGAAGAAGGACCTCTGTCCATTTTTCTCACCATAGAGGGTGTGGAGACCAGCAGTGCCACTGTGAAGTGGTGGAAACCATTGATGTCAGGACCTCAGGAGGGCCTGGTTCCTGTCAGAGAGAATATGGGACTGATTTAGTGTGTCTAAGAGGCAATCCCCTGATGGACCAACAGGTTTCAGCTGTCTTTTAGGAGACAACGAAAAGGTTTCCTGTCAGAAAAAAATTAAGAAAGAGCTTTTTCAAAGTTTTCCTATCAAATGTCTGTGAGAAGTCAAATCAAACAGTGAGCACAGAACAAGTGACAAATTAAATGTTCTGGGTGCTGTCTGAAAAGGGTGTCTGTGTCACAAATAAGACAAGATTACACCTGTCAGGGCCCCATTATCTCTACTGTAAAGTGGGACTTTTACATATTTTAGGATGCCTGGTCTATCCAGGTAAACTGTAGGATACTGTACTTGTGTAGCCCCAAAAGGATGGCATAGACTGTCTAGGCTAGGGTGGAACACCAAACTAGTCCTGGGCAGGGCTAACTGGTCACTGGAAGGGTGCAAGGTTTCCCCTGAAATGGTAACATTGATATTGTCAGATGGATAATTTAAATGAGTGTATGGCAACTATCGTGGAATAGACACTCTAGTTTGAAGAAAAGAAATGTTCATAGCCCTAAACTAGAGGGGTGGACAAAGAAACTGTGTGAGAGAATAAATGTCTTATTTAATAAAACCAAACGACAGACAAGTTCGAAGTGGGAATTGTGAGAATAATACTACCAATGTGTTTTCTGTGGAAAACCCTCACAGAAATAATTTTATGAAATGTTTTCATGCTGAAAGTATGATTTAAATGTTAAATTGGAACTGACTGCATGCATATTGCAAGCATGCAGCAAGCAAGTGTGGAAACCATGACTTTTATGTTAAATGGGGAAAGACTGCATGCATGTGGCATGCAAGCAAAACAGCAAGTGGTCACTGATAACTGCACACGTAAAAGCTAAATGAATTGCTCAGGATCAAACCATACACAAGTGGGAGTTTATGAGATTCAAACCCAGGTCTTTATGCTTCCAATTCTCCTGAATTGCAGTTCAGCACCTTTAACCACTAAGCCATACTGTCTGCACACATATGAATTGCTTGTACTTCAATACATACTGTATCTGAATACATCTGCATGTATGCAGCATGCTTGTAGCCAGTGTATGCTTTTCAGTTTTCTTCTCTCCCTCATCTCATTTTCAGAGCTGAACTGTAGCACAAATATCAATGGAAACACTGTTTTTTCCACCCCAATACACAAACTTACCCACAAAACCACTTAATTACTTCTGTCTGGCTTGCACTTCTACTAATTTTTCTCCATAGTTTTGAATGCTTACACGCAAACAGACTTTAAGGTGCAAATACAAACATAGTAATAACTTGACATACATGCAGCCACCCACATGGTCAGTCCCCCCATGCACACACACTGTAGCGGATATGGCCATGCTGCTACAGACAACCACCAAGTATAGATAAAAGTAAAAATTCTCTTACTTGAGTACTATGGAACCAGAGGCAGGAGTCTTTAAGAGATGATATCCTTGGGTCAGAGTGCTTGAGCATACCCTCTTGAAATGAATGGAGTTATTTTCTATTGCTATTTTATACATTATGATGGTGAGTTGGAGAATAATGAAGGCCATTGTTCTACTAACAAGGTCCTTGTTAGTTGAGCAGTGGCCTTCATTAATCTCAAACTCTCCATCAATAATGTATAAAATAGTAATTAAAAAATACTGTCATTTATTTCAATGATACACACCCCTGCCATCTCCTTTGCCCTTTGTCATAATGTGCCTGAGCATGGGGATGTGGAGGTCAGCTTCACTGGAGGTGTGTGTGTGGAATAAGCCTGACTATAATGGGGCTACAAAAATCTGTGCATACCATACTGCTTAGCTGTCCGTGAATGCAAGGAACAGCTCCAGAATGTCTGTAACATCTCTAAAAGGTACAACTTATTTGGTTTGACTGAAATGTGAGATGCAAATCAGGAAAAATTCAAACGTATAAGATTCATCTGTATATACCCCAGAGCAGTGCATCAGATTTGGGCTTAAACCCACCCAGTTACTAACCAATTTTTTTCCCCCCAAAAAAGAACATTGTCCCGATATCTCCCTGACTCTATTCCATTCAATACCCATCCACTATGGGTCATGAAGCTACCCAAAGGTGAAGAATCATGAAAAACAAAGCAATATTTCAGTCTTTCCTCCTTCCCCAATCCTCCTGAAAAAAATTATTTACTTTTACTTACCCAGTCATATGGCCCGAACCTGCATCCTGGCATAGTGTGCCACAAGCCCAGTTTTTAGTTCACTCACCCTCTCTCCTTCACTAGAAGCTGGATGCTAGAACTGACCATCACAGGTCCCCAACGTGGTCCGCGACCAAGTCACCCCACCGTATGAATCCACCCAACCTGGGTTTTTTTCCTTCTTGCTTGGTTGCTGCTGCCGCTGCTGCCACACTACACTGATCAAGACCTGTGAAGACCACCCACACCACTGTCACAACTGTTGATAAGCCTAGCTTGCTGCCACTGGGGTCTGTACTGTTTCTTTTTTTTTTGTAAGGCGATCCTAGTAGAGTAAGTAGGTAGCCTAGTCTTGAGTTGCTTCTAGCTCACCCTCTGTCCCTTCAGCCACCAGTGGAGATAGAGATTCACTAAGAGGAGATCAAAAAATATGCTGCCACAACACTACTATTGAGAGTTCAGTGCTCACTGACTCCTCCAAGCTATAGTGTACAGTCTGTCTACTCTGTGGTTGGAAAGACACCGTCGCACTTGCAAGGCTCATGCTCTCTTTCTCAGCTGGAGCTCATCTACATCACATGTGACTGTGCCGCAGCTAATAGGTAGAGAGAGTGGACAGCACATTACAGACACAGTCAAGTCTGGAGAGTACCTGCAGCATGAGCACACACAGGCCAGGTGGGCACTTAATGTGCAAAAGATTAAATCCAAATGTAAAGCCATTACAGCCATACCATAAGAACAACCTAGGCACAAACACAGGGGGAGGGGGAAAACTGTGCCTCTCTGCCCTACATAAATGGTACTCCTGCTTAATGGTAGAAATTAATTCTCAGGTGCTAATACAGTGGTTTTCACTGTGTTCTGAGGTACCGAATCTCCATGTTTCATGATGTGTCCTGATCATCACGTGGGTTAGTATCCCTCATGTCCCTCATTTCAGTGACAAAATGTGAGGTATGGTACATGCTTCCAAGACCCTACTCAGCACAAAGAGTGCTGAGCATGGCAATAGTGTATATGCTGGCCTGGATATTCAAAGAAGTTGTGCATGGCACAACTGAGTTGCACTTGTGCAAATGCGGACATGCGCCAGGGGCAATATTCATGGAGTCAATTGCTGCAGCAAGTCCCATTGCACCAATGCTCAACTATAATGAATGCAGGTGCAAGATCAGGGGGCGTGCCCATGAATATGCAGTGCAGCACAATATTCAACCGTGTAACCATGGCACAAGTGCGGAGCAGTGCCTGAATGCTCTGAGCAGACTTGAGCCTACAAATACAGGGCGCAAGAACACAGACAGTACTTGCACTAGGGGAGAGGGAGAGAGAGAGAGAGAAAGAGAGAGAGAGTGGCAAGTGACGTGGAGAGACAGAGAAAGAGACAGAGCAAGGGAGACAGAGCCAGTGAGGGACAGAGTGACTGGCACAGAGGGGCGGAAGGATAGAGGTGACAGTGAAGAGTGAGCCAGAGACCCAGAGAATGAGAGGGACAGGCAGGCATAGTGCAACACAGTGTACCAGAGTGGCAAACAGGCCACAGCAGCCAACCGCCTGGGGGATACTGGACATCAGGGGCCATGGACAGTGCACCCTTCCTAATGGAGGCAGTAATGAGGGGTGTGAGGGGGCAGGAGGAACACTGATGTGGCCATGGAAGGGCCCGTCGGTGGTACGACAGGAACAGGTGGTATCGTGCCTGCACCACCTTTGAGAATTACAAAGATACAGAGATTATGGGATGGTATCACCTGAACAGGGCCATTCTGAGGCAGCTCTTGGAGCTGTGCTGTGAGGAGATGCAGGCACCCACAAGACAGAGCCACACAATGTCTGTGGAGACAAAGGTGACAGCAGCCAAGTGCCTGCTCACCACGGGCACCTTCCAGAGACCAACAGGGGGCACTACAGGCATAATCCAGTCAGCCATGCCCTGCCTCCTCACACAGTTCCTCAACACCCTGCTGCCACATGCTTCGGAATACATCCATTTCCCCAGCACACAGGCAGATTGAACAGCAACCAAGCAGGACTTCCACAAGGTAGGATGTATGCCTGGCATGCTTGGAGCCATTGACTGCACCCACATGGGCATCCATATGCCACCTGGCCCTGAGGGTGTGGCCTATGTGAACAGGAAGGGGTTCCCAAGTGTGAACTGCCAGGTGGTGTGCAATGCGAAGGGGTGCATCACCAATGTCTGTGCCACACACTGTGGGAGTGCACTTGGCACAGCTCTGCACTGTGCCACAGTTTTGAGCATGGGAACATCCCCATAGGCCACCTAGTGGGTGAGTATGGGATGGGCAAGGGGTGCCGGAAGAGCAGGGCATGGGATGGGGGAGGGCAGGGTGGGTGCACTGATGAGGGCACCAGGGACAGGCAAGGGGCACAGTAACAGAGGACACAGGGCTAACCATGTCATTATCCACACAGGTGACAGCAGCTATCCACTCAGGCCCTGGCTGCTCACCCCCTATCAACACCCATCTTCCCCAGCAGAGGAACGGTACAATGAGGCACACACCAGCAAGTAGATCATCATTAAGCATGTATTTGGATGCTGGAGGCACGGTTCCATTGCCTAGACGGGTCTGGTGGTGCCCTACAGTACAGCCCCTCAAAAGCCTGTGGCCTATTCCTGGCCTGCTGCATACTGCACAACATGGCGATTAACCATTGGATAGCTGTCGAGGCTGATGAGGGTGACAGTAGTGAGGATGATGAGGGGAATGAGCCAGAGAGTGGTGGACAGCCCCGCCCGGGTGGAGGAATCCCTGGCTGCAAGGGATGGCATGCCAGCACAGGGACACCATAGCACAGGAGCACTATGGTACACACAGGTAGGTGGCACCACACCCATGCACTGGCCACACTCACAGGTACAGCACACAGGCAGGGGCATGCATGGCATTAGGCATGCACACACAGAGGCGTGGTGCAGGGGTGGGGGTGTCAGTGCTACACATCAACACACAGCTGCACTCAGCAGTGAACAGCAACACAAACACACACACACTCATGCCCAAGCACTGGCATGTGGATGGGGATCAGATGCAGTGCACTGGTGCACAGGCGCAACCGGTGAAAATCTGCTATCATCATGCCCAAGCCACTTGGGCCAGCAGCTGGGCAGGCACACACACAGGCACCATGTGGCACAACACACAGGTGCCACACCTGTAGCATGCACACACACACACTGCCCATGCGTGCACAGGGCAGTGGCAGCAGATTGCAGTCAGGGCAGCATGCAGCTCAGGTCCGCTGCACAGAACCATGGCCATTGCAGCCATGGGGGCAAATGCGTCAGGGCAGATCAGCAGCGACAGGCTGCACATCAGCCACAGGGGGTGTTTGCAACAGCCTCCCAGGGGTTGTACTGTGGGACCACATCCACACAGGAGTGTGTAGGCACCCAAACAGGCCCACCCCAGGCATGCCTGGGATGCCAGCAGCAGACCCCGGTGTTGTCAAGGAGGGTGTCACCCGATGCCGGGATCATGGGGTGGACAGTGCACTACGTGGGGTCTGTGATGGTCGGCCATGCCCTGTGGCAGCCAGCAGTGCAAGGCCATCCATGATCGCATTGGCTATGTGATCTTGGGACATGGTTGTGTCCTTCCGCAAGCACTGGATAGCTGCCAGGAGCCATGCAGTGCCCCTCTCACACTGCTCGGCTGCCTGGCACACCTCCACACACAGTGCACACACCCCAGATACCTGCAGCACCTGTTGCTCCATGGAGGCCCACAGCAAATGGGTGTGCTCTGCCAATAGGATGGCACCAAGGGGAACCTGGGCGGGCCGCTGACCCTCCTGTGGTGAAAGACCATGCTGCACAGCCCCCTGCTCAGGTGGACACTGCATAGTGGGGTCCCCATGGGGTATGTCCCTATCAGGCACCCCGGCAGTGGACCCTGTGTCTGGCTGCCCTATGGCCCCCACTGCCTGCTGCTGCTGCACTTCCGGCCACTGAACACTGCCCAGCACCTGCGCAGAAGCACCACCACCACCAAATGGCACTGCCATGGCAGTGCACACAGCAGCACCTGCATTGGTGGTGGGCAGGTGTCCCACCGCTGTCAGGCAGCTGGGCATGCTGCCTGTGATGGTATCATTTATTGATGTCTCCCCTACAACACCACCCATTCTGTCCAGGATCACAGTCAGGTCATCATCATCTGTGTCAGACCCCACCCCAATCTGTGTCTCCACACAAAGGATGCCATGGCTGGCATCCTGCAGAAACACAGCCAGGGCCTCATCCGACCCCACGCCCAGGACATCCGGCTGGACAGTGGTGGTGTGCTGCCACCGATCAGGCCCCTGGATGCCCATGGAGGTGGATGACTGGTCATCTGGTGCTGGGCCTGCCTCCATGGCTTCTGCTGGTGCCCCATCCTCCGCATGCTGGCGTGTGGGTGCTGAAAGAGAAAACACATGTGTCAGTGATACAAGGCCCCCATCCCCCCCAGACACTGCTTGCTGTGTGTGCCCAACATACGTACCATGCAGTGATGGGCTGCCACCCATCTGAAAACCTCCACCCAGCACACCCTCCACAGTGCTGCAGTGCATGGTGGCTGCCACCAACTCCTCCAGTGTCGTGAGCTGTGGTGCATCAGCAGGCCCCCCTCTGGTGGCTGTCCAGGCTGCATGAATGGCTGTCACCTTCTCTTTGATGCACCACTTATCGGTGCCCACCTTCTTATGGCACTCCTGCGCAGACTGCTGGTGGCTGCCCTGCTGGTTGACACACCCTGCCACCTCCTCCCAGGCCACAGCCCTGGCCTGTGGTGTGCCTGTGGCACCACTCAGCAGTGGCTCCCTGTTGAGGTAGGCCTCAAACAGGGCATCTGCCTCTACCTTTGTAAAGTTGGTAGGGGTTTGCATGCAGGCCCATGCTCCTCACTCTCTTCAGGTTCCGACATAGTGCTTCCTGTGGACATGGACATGTGTGTCAGTGTCAGCAGCAGCCTACCCCATCACACCTGCTGTGCTGGCTGGGCTCAGCAGCATGTGCAACTTACCTCAGATGGTGGCAATACCATTCCATGGCCAGTGCTGGTCTGTGGCGCTTTTATAGTGCAACGCATGCAAATGAGCATTGGTGCAACGGTAATGACAAGCTAATTTCACCAGTGTGCCACACATTGGCTGATGAGCTCATTTGCATGTGGTGGCTGAATATCATGTATTTGCTCCGTGCACAATGGGATTGCTCTGGAGCAAGTTGAGGTGCAATGTCCAGACATGCGCAGTGCGTGGACCGCAGTGCACATACATCAGGTGGAGTGCTTCTGCCTTTGCACACTGTGCAATAGGCAGAAGCTGGTGACTGGTAGCTAAGTATTAGACCAGGGAGGGCTGTGGACATGGCCTACCTAGACTTTAGTAAGGCATTTGACACAGTCCTGCACAAAGATTAATACACAAATTAGCCAGCCTGGGAGTGGGTCCCTGGGTGGTAGCCTGGGTAAAACACTGGCTGGACAACAGAACACAGCAGGTAGTAGTAAATGGAGTCCACAGTGAAGAAAGGAGGGTTACTAGTGGGGTACCGCAGGGTTCAGTACTGGGGCCGGTCCTTTTTAATGTCTTTATAAGTGACATTGCAGAGGGACTGGAAGGGAAAGTATGTCTCTTTGCAGATGACACAAAGATCTGCAACAGGGTTGATACGGAAGGTGGGGTGGAAAGGATGAAAAGGGACTTGGCAAGGTTGGAGGAACGGTCAAATGTATGGCAGCTTAGATTCAACACAAAGAAGTGCAAAGTAATGCACCTGGGAAACAAAAACCCAGGGCAAGAGTACACAATGGGGAGGTGAGCTGCTGACAACAACAAAAATGGAAAGAGACCTGTGGGTAGTTATATCAGATGACCAAAGGTGGGCCAGCAATGTGAGAAGACAGTAAGGAGGGCTGGGGGGATAATGGGATCCATAGGGAGAGGCATCACCGGTAGAAAACAGGAAGTTGTTGGCCCTCTGTACAGACAGTTGGTAAGACCACATCTGGAGTGCTGTGTATAATTCTGGAGACCCAATCTCCACAAAGACATAGACAGGGTGAAGGCTGTCCAGAGGAGGGCAACCAAAATGATGCAGGGTCTGTACCAGAAGACATATGAAGAAAGACTAAAGGAGCTTAAGATGTATAGCCTCAAGGAAAGGGGGGGACATGACAGAAACTTTCAAATACTTTAAGGGAATCAACAAAGTCCAAGAGGGTAGCATCTTTCAGAAAAAGAGATGTGCAAGAACAAAGGGGAACAATTTGAAGATAGAGGGGGAATGGCTCAGAGGTAATGTGAGGAAGTATTTCTTCGCAGAGAGGATTGTAGATGCATGGAACAGCCTTCCTGAGGAGGTCATAGAGTCAAAAATAGTGGGGGAATTCAAGAATGCATGGGACAGGCATAAGGCAATTCTAGTGGAGGGTAGGAGGAAGTAGGCTGTTGGTTAACTAGTATCTGCAGCTTATCCGTTAGGTAGGGAAATGGGCAGACTAGGTAGGCCAAGCGGTCCTTATCTTCTGTCAAATTCTATGTTTCTATAGCTGACATGGCATATAGTGCGCCATGTCAGCTATTGCTCACTGGTACACAGTGTGCTGGCTGATCTCTGACCCCTACTGTGACTCCCTGACCCCTTGGTACTCCCGCACCATGTGCTTGTTTGGCCACACCCATGTTGCACATCTCTGGCATTGCATGATTGGCGGACACAGTGCATGCCTCCACGTGTGTCTCTTGCCACCATTTTGCCTCAACACATCGCTGTTGGTACAATGACACAGCAGGGAGTTTGCCAGGCCAGTAACTGAAACAATGTTGAGCTAATCAATCTGGTGGCCTGTGTGCAGTGACATGCACAACAGCTGTTCGGGCCAGGTGCCCCAGCAATAGCCATGGACTGATGTCTGGCAGGGCATAGCTGCTAGACTGATGCAGGATACTGGGGTGGCCAGAACCATGGAACAATGCTGCCACTGGTATGGTGACCTCAGGCGGCAGGACCCGGAGTGCCTGCGACAGCTGCAGGCACGCGTCGGGTGAGGAGCCAGGTAAGTCAGCCCATGCTGCATTTATACTCTAGTGCTGTACTGTGGTGATGGCTTGGCTGCCTGGCATGCCCTGCTATGGGGTACACTGTCTTCATGTGCATTGCGGTGTGGCATTGCTGGCCGCAGCTTGCATTGTAATTCAGCCTTGTGGGACATGTTGGGCAGGGGCACACACTGTGCACAGGGGTGGGGGTGATGGGCACATGCTGTGGATGTGTTCTGATGTGTACATGTCTTTGTTCCATTCCCAGGACCTGAGAACTGCAGCAGGGCAAGAGCAGCAGGAGCACCAGGGCCAGCCCAGCAGGCCGCAGCAGGACACAGTTGTTATTTGAATTCCATTAAAAATTAAGTAAACTCATTAAACCTGATTTTCCTTTTAGACCTGGTTCGCATATGCTCACTTAGTGTATGCGAACCGCATGCAAACATTGCACAATTAAGCATGTGGCATGCATTCTGCATGTACACAGCACACCTATATTTCTGTAAGGGAAAGTTTCCTGAAATCTGTGTGAAAATGACAAACCTTGGAGGATCAACCTGTTTTCACTGTGGCATTCTGTTGAATAAAGCCATACTGCAACATCTCAGTTTTGGATTTGGACATTAAAGTTATTGCTTCCAGTCTGATTGCTATGAGGCCCCCTCAGATGTTAAACTTAACTTAACCCAGCAACTCTCTCCCAGAACCTGGAGTACCTGTAAATGTTCATTTTTGCTCCCCACTCTCCGACATGTAGATCCATTGAGCCAAGGTCCTATGGGTGACGCCTTTTTGTAATACCACCAAACAAGTTTTTAACATTTTGTATAATAAAACCTTCCATAGTCTATTTCTTTTGGTCTCTAGTGAGTTCCACCCTTGTTGTTGATATAATAGTGGTGAGTATCATAACTGCATTTTAAGATGAGTCTAGTTAATCTGTGATAAATTGTATTCCGTTTGTGTAAAGCTTTTTTATTAACATTACTGTAAACAGACCTTCCATATTCCAAAAGTGATAAATTCAACTGGTTTAATATCATTAAACAAGCTTCTTTATTTAAACAATTTGTTGCTTGAATCAAAGCACCTATCCTTTTATTTTATTTGTTACTTGTGTAATATGATATTCAAAAGTGAGGTTGTAATTAATATGAAGTCCCAAGTATTTGTATTAGAAGTTTGTGTAAGAACTGAGCCATCTAACATTTTAATTTTCCAATTTATTTGCATCCTTGGTTTTATTTCTAATATGAATACTGAAAAACATTGTTTTTAATTTTTTAAGTATTTAAGATTAACTCTGAGGATACAAACCACTGATAGAGAAAATAGAAGTCAGATTGTAATTTATGTCTCACATCTCACATCACCAGTATCTTTTCCTTCTGCTACTAACATTGTATTATCCACATATGAATGTATACCTGTGCTATAAATATAATAAGGAAATTCATTGTGGTCAATAAGAAATAGCAGGAGTCCAAAAATTGATCACGGCTAGACTACACAAATTACTGGAATTACAGTAAGTCTGAGTTTTTTCCTTCCACTGTTACTAGTTGAAATCAATTTGTTAAATATGAATGAAAGTGGTTCCTTATCCATACCTACTTCATTTACTCTATCTAGTAGAATTTCATATGCCACAATAATAATAATAATAATACTTTATTTATAATGCGCCTTTCAGATATCAAGGTGCAGTACAGTAAAACAGTTGACACAATTAAAACAGAGTCATCATCATAAAATGTACAGTACAGATCAGAAATCAAGATCAAATGCTTTGGACAAGCATGAACACTGTACCCATGGCCCTTCCTCCATCAAGTGAGGAAGAAACCAAATAAAGTCTGTGGTGCGGTATCCATGGATAGTTCCTTTCTGAACCCTGATTGTAATCTTGTGAGTTTGTTATATTGTTCCACATACTCCACGCGTTCCCATATGGAAAAGAACTATATCTCAAACATATGTTTTAAAATATATTTTAAATATTTTTTTTTTAATTATATGCAAACATAGATTTATGTAATGGTTTCCAAATATATGCATTATATCTCAGATTGGCTGGTTTTGAAATAGTTGAGATATATCTGATGCATATATTTCATATATATCTTAGATACTATTTATTGTATATATCATAGCATTATCTTTTTTATATTCTGTGAATTATTATTCTCCCAAATGGAAAATAAATATATTTTAGATATATTTATAAAAGTGTATTTATTTACAGAATATATGTGACAGATATATATAAGATATATCATAAATATATTTCCATGATATCTTTATCATAGGTGCATGATATATATTTTATATATCTTTGTATACATTTTGAATATTAAATAGATATACTTTTTACATAGTTGACACATTTCTAAAATAGTTTTTTTAAATATATGCATTGTTAAAAATATCTTAAAATACCTAAACAATAGATTAATCCTGATGTTGCATATGTACAACTGTGTATTTGGAATTCCTCTTAACAACCACTTAAATGACTACAGTATAAAACACTTATAATTTAATATTACACCTATTGTATATACTTATACACAGAACTTACCTCTTCTTCTCATTATCTTGTAAGACTCTTATTGGTATTTATACCACCCCTGTTTGGTTCCTTTTTATGTCAGAGTGAGTTCCAACATGTACTTATTTTTTGCTCTTTACCTTTCCCTCTGGTTTGTAAACTAATGTTATCAGTTCAAAACTATTTTAAAAATGGAAATGATCATACTTTTGGTTGCTAAACTGTACATTTGAAATGTGCTAATTAGTTATGCAAATCTGTGCACAGTACCATAGCAAGCATTTACATAAATATATTTGATATATATACAAAAATATATTCCACATATATTCTACAGATACATCATCTTGCAAGCAAACAAGATTCATATTTTACTGACAGCAGAAGCTCCAGAAGGCACTTCTTGCATTTTCCATTACAAAATTTATTTGTACAGTAAAAGGAAAATTGTTAAACTAAAGCCAAAAGTAGCAATAGTGGAAAACAAACTTTCTCACAGCACAGATATTTCACGCTTTCTTGAAAAAGCATGGGAACAGCACAAAATGCCAGTCCTGTGGGAAGGTTTGACTTTTACTATGTGTATTGCTACTTTTGGCTTTGGTCTTATTTTTTTATTTTTTAATGTACAAATAGTGCATTCAACATATATTTACAGAATGCAGCCTATTTGTATTTTAAATGTTTATGTAATATATATTCCAGTCATATTTATTTATTTATCATTTATTTATTAAATTTTGGTGACCGGGTAGGCCCACTGGGCCCCGAAGGTCCCTTTTTCAGGGGTGACCCGGGATAACAATACTAGTAATATACAGAAAGAGCAAAACAAAAAGAGAACATTTGTATACATTGTTTGTTACAACATGTGGAAAGTTCAAGGACACAGCAGGTACAGGCATGGTTATCATCATGACACAGTTTGAGTAGGTAATTCTCAGTATGTGGTTTAATTCAGAAGGAAGCATTTGACCCCAGGCAATGAGAGCAATAGGTAGGCATTTCCTAGTAGAAGGTGTGGTGGGAGGAGGGGAGTGCCTAAGGAGCCTTATGAGCCATAGCAGTGGCATGAGCTTGAGGTCAGCATATGGGACTTGAGCCTGGTGCGGAAGGTAGTGAGTGAGGGGGCGTCTTGGACAGAGGGGGGCTTGTTCCATAGGCAAGGTGCTTGGGAGGAAAGGACCCTAGCAGCGTTTGTCCTTACCCTAGGGACTTCTAATAGTGTTCTTGCTGAGGTCCTTAGGTTCCTTGGGTTAAGCTTGAGAGTTATGGTTTTGGCAATACTAGGCGGAGCATGGGGTGAGAGAAGCTTGTAGGCCTGGACAAGAAGGGGAAATTGGAGGTGAGCAACCAATGAAGGCCAGCTGACCTGGGCTAGAGTGTCACAGTGGTGACGTCGTGGGTGGTCTTGAGTGGCAAAGCGAGCTATTTTATTGTACAGGGTTTGCATCCTGGTTATCTCTTGCTTTCCCATGCCCTGTGTTATCGGGGCCGCAAAGGTCAGAGTGGGAAGCAGGACACTAGTGGCAATGGAGAGCCTGGCCTCAGGGATGAGCTGGTCCCTGAGTCAGTACAAGGTGCCGAGTTTGTGATGCAGGGTCCTTGTGACCTGGTCTACATGTTCCTTGTAAGTGATATTCTGGTCGAGCATAAGGCCTAGGTATTTAAGGGAGGGAACTACATTGATGTCTTTGCCAGAGAGTGTGGTTAAGCGGAGGAGGGAGGACCTGTCAAGTCCTAGGGATCTTGGGCCGAATAGCATTGCCTTGGTCTTGTCAGGATTGAGTACCATTCTGTTCTCGCATAGCCAAGTCTCGAGGGATGTAAGATCCTTTTGGAGGATAGGGCCTTGAGTAGCTACATCACTCATGGGACGGAAAATGACAGTGTCATCTGCATACTGTACGACCGAACTCTCCCCACAGAAGGAGCTTAGTTCATTAGTGAACAGGGAAAATAGTATATCAACTATAAAACATATTTGTTTGCTATGTGAAACATATATTTACAATGTATTATCTGTATATCTAATACATATATTACAGATACTTTCCAGAGGTATATCAGGCAGAACCTATTTTAACATATATGAAATATATCTCGGAATATAAATCTCTAATATATTGAAAATATATGTTTCCTAACATACACGAATTATAGAAATTCCAGGGTAAAATTATGCTTGCATAAATCTATAAAGATTTCTCATTTTAGAGAGTCCATAAAAACATTAAAAAGTAAAACAAAATATTTTCTTTGGCAGTATAGCAAAACATATACATTTAGAATATCAATGCCAAGTATAAGACATATCTCAGTGAATTCTGCAGATATCTAAAGTATAACTGAAAAAATGCAGATACCAGAAATATATGATGTATTTGACATATTCAGATATAATCTAGATATTAACAAAATACAGTATAGTTATTTTCCATATGGTATTATATGAAACAATTGCTGGTGATCCACGAGAGACCAATGATAGCATAGATTATGAAAAGAATGTGCATATTATTTGGCATGAGGCAGAGCCAATTGTGCCTTTGACAACCAAAAAAGTGTAAACTGCTTTTCCTAAGTTCAAAACTGTTCTTTTAAAGGTTGGGTATTTTTGCATATAAGTCTTTATAATTTAAACATATTTTATTAATATAATTTTAAGATTTCTATGACAATTACCATAGATAAGGGCCTCAAGAAAGTAAATAGGTGCAGGTAAATCATAATATATATTGTGGACATATGGGCCTGCATATTCAGACTGTGCCTGGTGGTGGCACAAGCATGGGTTCAGCACAACTGGGATGTGCCAAGGCCAGGACCAGGTGATATTCAACAGTGATGCGCCATGGTGCGGCACCGTTGAATATGACACAGACAGCACACGGTGAGTGGCACTGCGTAAGATGCAGTGGCACTGCACCGGTGCAAGCCACAGATAGGGAGCATAGGGATGCACCAGTGCAAATGCAGTTGTGCTGTGTGCATCACCCATGATATTCAGCAGAGAGCATGCAAATGAGGCCATGATATATGCAAGACGCAAATGGGGCCATTTGCATGCCATTATGGTCCCATTTGCATGCCTTACGCAGGGCAGCCTGGTGAATTGCACCTGGTGCCCTGCACAGAATGACGTGTGCACAGTGGTGGTCCCAGGACATCCCCCACCCCGTAGCCGTGATCATGGTAAATCACCATAGAGCAAATCCCTGGTAATCTAGTGGTACCCCCACCTCCCTGATTCCCCAATCACTGGTAAATGTATACTAATTAATTCCTTGGTAGTCTAGTGAACCCCCTCCCTCCCTCCGATTCCCCAATCACTGGTAAATCTACAGTAATTCATTCCCTGGTAGTTTAGTGGACCCCATCCTTCCCAATTCCCCAAGCGCTGGTAAATCACTGTAAAGTAATTCCTAATGATCCAGTGGCACCCCACCCTCCCACCCACACAGGACCCTTGCTCACCCCACTCCCCCGTCATCAGCGGGTGGTTGCAACCCACCACATACTGCCCAGCCTTCCGCCAAATGACAGGTACAGTATGGGCTGTAAGCCCATTGTGTAAGCCCATTGTTCCACAGTGTGGACCAATGGGCTTGCAGGGAATACTGTATTAGACAGTCCCAAATATGTGAAGTTATTCACATATTTTGGACTGTCTAGTACAGTATGCCCTGCAAGCCTATATTGTACCTGTCATTTGGCAGGCAGCCGGATGGTATGCGGGTTGGTTGCAGCTGCCCACCGATGACAGGGGGAGCAGGGTGGAAAAGGGGTCCGTGGGTGGGAGAGGTGGGGCTGCCACTGGATCACCTGGGAATTATTTTACAGTGATTTACCAAGATTGGGGAATCAGTAGTACCAATAGTCTACCAGGGGCTATTGGTGCTTGTGGATGGTATTCTGGGTGGGTGGGTGGGTGGCCACCACAACTGGTGGCTGCTGTGTTGCACTTTGCAATACAGCAGCCCACCCAGGTGGCCAGAGTTGTTCCTACTATTCAGGGCTCAATTATGAGCCTCCCATGTGGCACAAGGCAGAGTTGTGCCAGCATATGTGCTGCACATCCGACTAGATATCGGGATGTACCCACATGTGGGCACACCTGCATCTGTATGGCATACACATTTACATGCGCCTGGTGTCGGGTTTGTGCTGGCCTGGCAGCCCTTTAATATCCCCAGGCGCAGTGTGGGGCTGCGCCAGCACAGCTCTGTTGAGCCATTAGCAAGCCCTTTGAATATCTAGGCCACAGTGTTCAGAATATATTTATATATATATATATATATATATATATATATATATATATATATATATTCTATGAAAAACTGCATTAATGCATCATTTAGGATTAAAACACAAAAAGTCAGGAAATTAAAATCTTTAGGGTTGCCTTTCCCCCCTCATGGAACCACCAATCATCCCAAGATTGACAGATGATGGGGTGTGTCATTGGGGTTGCAATGCCTAAATGTTGCTCCATTCCTTGTGTAATCATATTGAGAAGCAACAGTGAACAAGAGTGGGGTAGCATTAGGCCTCACAACCCCAATGACACACCCCGTCATCTGTCAATCTTGGGATGATTGGTGGGTCCATGGGGAGATGGGCAACCCTAAAGATTTTTCATTTCCTGACATTTTGTGTTTTAACCCTAAATGATGCATCAACACAGTTTTTTGCATAAAATTTCCTTACTTTTTGAGAAAGAATAGAAAACTAAGAATTGTGGAAGTTGGTGGGAGCATGGGCCCTTCAGGCCCCTTGCACTCCCACTAACTTATAAACGTGTCTCTACCATCAACACCCTCCAAATTTCAATGTAAAAGACCAAACCATGTCCGAGATATAACATGTTAAAGTTTGAGATTTTCATTCGTCGGAGTTGCAGAATTCTGCACCTCTTGACATTTTACAGACACAATGATTGAAAAGTACATCCATGACACTAAGGCTAGGTACCCAATCAATTTCAAGGCACCACCATAATGCAAAACACTGTCTGCAAAACATAAATTGCGTCACACAATATCTCCACAACAAATATTTTCTCCGACACGTAAACACCGTAATTCACATGTACAGGACATGCCGTCAACTCCCTCCATATTTCAATTAAAAAGATCAAACCGTTTATGAGATATTTAAACTTAAAGATTGTGAAAATTGGCCTATCCATTCCATTATAAAATCTGTCCATCTTGTCTCTCCCTCCCTCCTTCGCGATCAATAATGGTGATTAAAGAATCTCGCGATCAAAGAATTTGCAGGCTCACGATCAAATAATAAAAAATGGTGGAACTCAAGTTTTAGGCAGAATTACATGAAACCACTGCCATGCCTCAACAGAACAAAGCCCCCTGAGCAAAACCCAACCTCATTTGTGTTCCTAGGCCACCCCTTGGCTGAGAAATTTGAATTTTTCAAAGGGCCATCTAGTCGCGCCCTCACAATGCAAGATCATGATCAAAGAATAATGCGATCAAAGAATTTGCAGGCTCATGATCAAAGAATTTGCAGGCTCACAATCAAAGAATAAAAAATGGTGAAACTCAAGTTTTACGCAGAATTACATGAAACCACCACCATGCCTAGATAAAAAGATCCCCCTGAGCAAAACCCATCCTCATTTGTTTTCCTATGCAAACCCTGAGCAGAAAAAATTGCATTTTTACCTCACAATGCAAGATCCCGTTCAAAGAATCTCTCGATCAAAGAATTTGCAGGCCCACGATCAAAGATCGTTAGTGAGTCGCAATGAAAGAATTTAAAATGTTATAACTCTATTTTTTGACCATTTTAGGTGAAACCAAAAGCATGGGTTGATAGATCGAAGCCCCCTGAGTAAACCACATGCAGGTTTTACTTCAGGAGAGACCCCATAGCCGAGATATTTGACTTTTTCAGAATTTAAAAAACAAGATGGTGGACCTTGCGATCAAAGAATTCTCGGGGACAAAGATTCTTTGACTGCGAGGCTGCAAATTATTTGAGTGCCAGGTGGGACGAGATGGCCCAAACCCCATTCTTTGTTTGCAAAACAACCATATAAATTTTCCTATTGACTTATAATGGGAGCTTAAAAGTGCCATAACTTTTGAATGCCTTAATATTTTTTCACCAAACAAAAAGCGGCATGTTCGGCCACCGAGGCTCATTCAGATGAGTTATCTTGCAGACTGGCACACCACACGATGGGTGTACAGGGACACTGGTGTGCAGAGCCATTGGCAAAATCCCAAAAACTGTCTCCAAAACTGGCGAAAAGGGCATTTTTCAGCATTTTGACGCACAAAGACCGTCAGTCTGACCTAAACATAATTTGACAAATCAAGAGATCTACCATGCCCACCATGCATACCAACTTTCAGGCAAATCTGTTGAATGGGTCCAAAGTTATTAACGCACGAAATCTTGACTTTAACATAGAAGTGTCTTCATAACCCTAAATATAGTGGCACGACTGTGCCACTATCATATATATATATATATATATATATATATATATATATATATATATATATCTCAAAGATGTTTCCAACTTATGATACATCCTGAACTATTCTGTGAATATCTTACATATATCTGAAAATGTATCTGAAAACTGTGACTAATATTTGATACTTCTGTGAATATTTTGAATATATCTGAAAATATATCTAAATACTCTGAATAATATGTGATACATGTTTGACTCCTTCTGTGAATATCTTGAATATATCTGAAAATATATCTGAAACTATGATTAATATCTGACATATATTTGAGATATATTTAAGGACACTAGGATATATTTAAGATATTAAAAAATATAGATATTTTCCATATGGGTTGACTGTGAACAAGTCTTTCAATTATTTAGAATAATAGTGTAGTAGGGTAGGACAGTAGGAAGTAAGCTTGAGAAAGAAGAGGTATCAAGCTGAGAGAGGAGCAAAGCAGAAGGTGGGGATAGGGATAGGTAGAAAAAGAGAAGCATTGTTTGTTGTTACTGTGGAATTGGAATGGGAGCAAACACCCATGTGGTAATGACCATGACCAGGGCCACAAACACAAAAATGTTGTGATGCTTGGCATCTGTTGTGACCTCTGGGAATACGTGCACTTGAGCTTGCATCACCGCTTGCATTTCCATTAACAGTTGGCACAGTCACGAACGAGTCAACCATTTATGACTATGATGAATCAAGACTGGTCACATCTGACATGGGAGAAGAGTAGTAATACAAAAGACAAAAAAATAGAAGGAATTAACAGAAAATCCTCCACTAATACTAGATCTATATCCTACCAGGGGGATGATATATATCTACTATTAATGGAGCCCATCCATAATATGGTGGACAAAAGGGAAGTACTACTAATGGGTAACTTCAACATGCCAGATGCAGATTGGAATACTCAGAATTCAAGTACATCAAGAAACAGGGACCTCATAAAGGGCTAAAAGGCTAAAAGGGGTAAGGCCATAAAAAAATGGAGGGTGATGAGTATCAATGCCCATAGTCTGCGTAATAAGCTCCCTGAACTAGTGACCTTGATGGAAGAGGGACACCTGGATATTGTGGCAGTCACAGAAACACAGTACACAGAGAACCATGACTGGGGATGTCAGCATACCATGGTACACAAGCTACAGGTGAGACAGGGAGGGTAAAAGAGGAAGAGGAGGAGGAGTAGCTCTCTATGTAATGGAAGGGATCAAAGCAATGGAGCTTAAGGAGAAACAGGGAGTAGAAGAGGCACTGTGCATCACCTAGATGACAGGAAATGGCAGCACAATTTGCAAGGGGTTTGTACATAGACCCCCATCTCAGGGAGAAGCAATGGACAATGAAATGATAGAAGGCATCCTTAGAATGGCAGAAAAGGGAGACATATTGTTAATGGGGGACCTGAATAAGCCAGATGTTAACTGGTGCACCTTTTCTGCAGTCACAGAGCAGGATTATTCTTGATGCCGTACAGGGGGCATCCCTCAGACAGCCAGTGGTGGAACCCTATCGGGAGGAAGCAATCTTAGACCTGGTACTGTCAAACTGGGACGGAGAAAGGATCTCGGATTTAAAAGTAGGTAGCCATCTGGGAACAAGCAACCAGCAAACAGTGTGGTTCATGATAAACACAGCCATAGAATCAAGCTATACAAAAGCAAAAGCACTGGACTTCAGGAGAGCTGACTGGGAAAATGGGAGAGTGCCTCAGAAAAGCACTAGCAAATGGGCAAGAAGGAGGGGTGGAGGAACAATGGGGGAAATCAAAACAGCCATCACAGAGGCAGCAAGCCTTTGTGTGAAGTGAATCAACAAAACAAAACAAAGGGAAAAAACACTATGGTTCTCAAAAGAGGTGGCGGGGAAGGTTAAGGAGAAAAAAGTAGCATTCAGGAAGAATAAGGAAACACAGAAGGAGCAAGACAGGGAACTGTACCAGTTAAAGCAGAAGGAAGCCGGGAAGGCAGTCAGAATAGCAAATGCCCAAACTGAAGAAAAGATAGCCAACTCAGTTAAGAAGGGGGATAAAACCTTTTATAGGTACATCAGAGGGTGAAGAGAGACCAAGGGAGGGATAGTGAGGCATAATAAAGGAATAGCAGGGTGGGAAGAGAGTGACAGTGAAAAAGCAGGGATACTAAACCAATACTTCTGCTCAGTATGAACAAAAGAAGAGGAGGGGGAGGTACCTAAATCAAAGAATAAAAGCAATCTGGATTGGGAGGTCGATACCAGTCCATTCACATAAGAAAGGGTTCTGAAAGAACTCTTAAAACTGATGAAGGTGGACAAAGCAATGGGGCCTGATGGGATTCACCCAAGAATTCTAAAAGAATTAAGGGGAGAACTAGTGACACCACTGACTACCCTTTTTAACAAATCATGGGAGGATGGTGTGGTACTTGAGGACTGGAGGAGGGTGAATGTGATTCCCCTTCACAAAAGTAGGAGCAAGACAGAGGCAGGAAACTACAGACCTGTTAGTTTGACCTCAGTTGTAGGGAAATGATGGAATCACTTCTGAAGGAAAGAATTGTTGAGTTCCTAGAGGCCAGTGGGGCACAGGACCCAAGGCAGCATGAATTCACAGCAGGAAGATCATGTCAGATGAATCTAATAGATTTCTTTGACTGGGTAACCAAAGTAGTAGACCAGGGGAGGGCAGTGGACATGGCCTACTTAGAATTTAGCAGGGCATTTGACACAGACCCACACAAAAGATTAATATAAAAGTTAGCCTTAGAGTGGGCCAAGGTGGTAGCCTGGGTAAAACATTGGCTGGACAACAGGTCACAGAGGGTAATAGTAAATGGAGTCCACTCTGAAGAAAGGGGGATTACTAGCGGGGTACCACATGGTTCAGTCATGGGACTGGTCATCTTTAATGTCTTTATAAGTGGCATTGCAGATGGACTAGAAGGAAAAGTATGCCTCTTTACAGATGACATAAATATCTGCAACAGGGTTGATACAGAAGGTGGCATGGAAAAGATGTGAAGGGACTTGGCATGGTTGGAGGAAAGGTCAAATGTATGGTAGCTTAGATTCAATGCAAAGAAGTGCAAAGTAATGCACCTGGGAAAGAAAAACCCAGGGGAAGAGTACACAATGGGGGGGTGAGATACTAACAACAACAAAAATTGAAAGGGGCCTGTGGGTAGTCATATCAGATTACTCAAGGTGGGCAAGCAATGTGAGAAGGCAGTAAGGAGGGTCGGGGGGATACTGGGATGCATAGGGAGAGGCATCTCCAGTAAAAAACAGAAAGTTGTTATCCCTCTGTACAGACAGTTGGTGACACCCCATCTGGAGTACTGCATGCAGTTCTGGAGACCCCATCTCCGCAAGGACATAAACAGGATGGAGGCTGTCCAGAGGAGGACAACTAAAATGGTACAGGGTCTTCACCAGAAAACATATGAAGAGAGATCAAAAGAGCTAATGATCTAGCCAGCCAGTCAGTTGTGGAGACCAAGGAATACCTGACCAGGCTGGGTGACAAACTATCATCCATTTCATCTGGCATCTTCTTCTCTGAGATCCTGCCAGTCTGGTAGAGGGGGGAAGATGGACAGAAGGTCAGAGATGTGGGAGATAGAGGAGCTAAGCATGTGGCTCAAGGGCTGGTGCCAGGAAATAGAACACAAATTTGTAGGTAACTGGCAGCAGTTTTGGCAGCAAAATTTCTTTAAATTCAATGGACTGCATCTGGCTAAGGAGGGAGTCAGTGCATTGGGGCAGAAGTTTGATGTCTTTGCAGAATATTTATATTAGCAAATGGGGAGAGGGGTGCAGTACCTGATACGTCGAATGGGAAGAACACACCTCCCCCCTCAGCTAGTGATCATACAGGAGTTCAGCATGTTTGTAGTTAATTTGCATCATCAGGAAAGGAAAAAGGTCCGGCTCCCCATACAATGCACTGGGGAAATGCCAGACCTCACCCACCAACTAACACACCTGTACACACCCATACGACGCACAGGGGAAATGCCAGACCTCGCCCAACAACTAACACACTGAAGTCGGACCAATGGAAAGTCATGTACAAAAATGCTCGCAGTCTGGGAAATGAAATCCCAGACCTGCAGGCAACAATGACAGAGGCTAAACTGGACATAGTAGCCATTAGCGAGACATGGTTCCTGAGTAAACACACTTGGGAGACTTCAGTACCTGGCTATGTACTGTTCAGAAGAGACCGAGGTGCAAAAAGGGGGCGGGGGGGTGAAGTGGCCCTTTATGCCAATGAAAATATCAAAGCTACAGAAATTCAGAATACACATATGGAGCCAGAAGAACTGTGGGCCACCCTGGAAACAGGAAATGGGACAGCCATATGAACTGGGGTTGTCTACAGATCTCCAGATCAGGTGGAGGATATAGACACATTACTGTTAGAAGATACACAAAACATGACAGCTAAAGGGGAGGTTCTGATAATGGGAGACTTCAACATGCCAGATACAGGGGAGGTGTGGCTAGCCGGCAAGCATGGAGGACGCTTGCTAACGTGGCTCCCTGGGTGGCGGCTCTGTTAAGTTAATTTTCAGCTGTAAAATCACTTCAGGGTAATACCCTTGATCATTGGGCAGATGGCTGCCTGTAAATCAAAAAATCGGCAATCGAAGCTACTATTTGGGGCCAGATCGTTGATTGCTAAAGGCGAGGCCAGTCCTAGTAGATTGGGGCATTCTTCCTCGCATGCCGCTGCAGACGGAATACAGGTCAAAAGTGGTACAATGGAGCTCACAAGAACACTGGCAGGAGTTCCTGAAACCCTGGTGCAAATTCAGAGAGACATGAAGGCGGGAATTTCACAATATTAATACACAATTCACCCATCTGCAGTCTGTGGTCACCACGTTGACTGAAACCTCAGCCACCCATATGACACAAATATGTGAACTGGAGAGGAGAGTGAGAGATTTGGAAGACACATATGCGGGTGTATCGGCTGAAAGAAATGGTTTGATGACAGCAATTGCTGACCTTCGAGAGCACTTAGATGACCAGGAGAATCGCTTTCGAAGATCTAACATTTGTATCATTGGATTATCCGAGGACCTGGAGAGGAGGAACCCCAACCTGGGGTTACATGCATGGCTGATGAAGCAGTTGGGTCTCCTGGAAGAGGCCGCGGGGTACGAGATTGAACGTGCTCATCGGATAGGCCCACCACCAAAACCCAGAGATCGCCCCCAGGCACTGTCTCACCAAATACTTGAGATTTAGAGATAAGGAGACAGTTCTGCAAAAGGCCAGGGAGGTGGGTCCCCTTAAAGTTGACAACTCAAAAGTATATGTATATCAGGACTACAGTTGGGAGCTCCAGATAAGAAGACAAAAATTCAACCCTGTGAAAAACAAACTGTATAAGAAGGGCTGGAAATTCTACTTAGCATACCCAGTGCGTCTACGAGTGGAGAAGCCTGGAGGAAGTCCTCGATTTTTCACTTGCCATCAAGTTGCAGAGAAGTGGCTCGAGGAAGAGGAGTCCAGGAGGGATCGGGTGTGCCCAAATGAGCATTAAGCCAAGCAACATTAAGCAGTTTAATACCCAATACAAGTGAATGTGTTTGAACTGAAGTTCACAAATGGTGGGCTGGCTTATAAAAGCTTTGGATCCTGGGGCTCTTATTTCTCCCTCAGTTATGCAGTACTCGTCAGATCTAGAGATTAGAGATTGGAGATCCTGGGCCTGGAAAGTTTCACTTTTGGTATCCCAGGCAGGGTCTGGGGGCTCGGATAACTCAGGGGGTGGTTCACCTGCATACCTATGCCCTATGTTATACTCGGAGCAGGGCACCTGATCATTGGTCGATTAATAGATTCGAGGTGTGTGGTAGTTTTGTAGGTGTATCCTTGCTTGTCAGGAGGAGCTGCACAACTCAAGGCCCGAGGCATATGATGGTAAACGGAAGCCCTACACCTAGCCCCACTCATTTTCTCGGCCCGACTGTGCCTGGGGGTACGGGTATCAACGGGTGTGGAATATTCAAGGACTAGGACTCTGGTGCAGGCTGAGCAGAACCAGCTGGCCCTGTCGACTAGCTTGTACCAGAATTTTGGGGACATGGTGTGAGTGAATGTAGGCCAGTACTATAATTAAGTCTGGGATTGTTGCACTGTCTGAATATGAATGGTGACACAGTATTTTGCTTCTGTTAATTGTGTTCAGGGCTTCACCCGAAGCTCAGGGTTAGCCCAGTTTGTTGACAAATAGCTGTTTTAGGTTTTTTATCTTTCTATTTGAGATATATATGGCGTATGAGCCGCCTTCCATCTTTTTTTTTCCACCTATATGGCTAGCGGCTTGGGCAGGAATAGTTTTCCCTGCCTATTGTTTGTAATGGGATTGCCTGCGGGTCTTTCCCGAGGGGGGAGGGGCCACAGCCCCGTTTGGGCTATGGTGTGGGTTTGATTTTGTTATAATGGGACAGAAGGGATGGGAGTTCTCGGGTAGAGGGTGGACAGGGGGGCTTGGGGGCACTAGGGGATTGGAACCTGCTGTCCTATGTATTTGTGAGAGAAGGAAGGGGCACCAGTTCAGCGGCACCCAAATTTGCTGTCAATGGTGCTTGCTGGTCTGGGATCTCATCTAAGTGTGCTTCTTCTGGCCTCAAATATGTGACTCAGGATGGGGGCAGAAAATGGCGGGCATTGTGGAAGGGGTTGTGGGAGGGGGAGGAGGGGAACAAAAGGGAAAAAAAGAGTGTGCAGGCTTGCCTGTTGTATACCAGCTTAAAATGTTACTTTAGACTGTTGTTTAATGATGGGAGATGAAGTTAATTATATCTCCTGGAATTTCAACTGTCTTAAATCAATAGTTAAATGTAAAAGAGTCATTGCGGAGGTTCACAGGCATAAGGAAGCAGTGATCTTATTGCAAGAGACCCACTTTTCGCATCCAGAGTCACAAAAAACAGCTGAATTTATGGGTGGTACATGGGTATCAGCCATCTTTTCATCGAAAGCCCGTGGTGCTTCTATATGGTTGCCCAGGAGATCCCTCCTTCAGCTTCTGGAACAAAAAAAATGGATCCTATGGGGCGTTATGCCCTGGCAAAGTTAGAGGTTCCAGGAAAGGGTTTGGTTTTGGTGGGCTCTGTGTATGCCCCAAATGTAGATAACCCATTTTTTTTCCAAAATTGGCATTGGATATGTCCTGTTGGGAGGGGTCTTGAATACTGGGCGGGGATTACAACTGTGTCACAGACACGGTCCTAGACAGATCTAACACATCTCTGGTCCCAAAATCTCAAAATGCAAAAGCGCTGGAAGTGCTACAAGGTGACTTTAACTTGGTAGATGCCTGGCGCCACTTATATCCCTCAGGGCGGGAATACAGTTTTTATTCTCACGCTGACCACTCTTATGCCTGAATTGATAGAATGCTAGTTTCTGGGGCTATGATTCAGGTAGTGGGAGAAGTAGGGTATTCACCTATATTGATTTCTGACCACGTACTACATTACTTGAGAATCTGTGGTACAGGGGCATCGGCGGGAGTCAAGCCCTGGAGGCTGGACCCACTGCTCCTGAGCAATCAAAAGTATGTGGACTTTATGGGGGTGACACTGCAGGAATTCTTGACATTTAATAAGAGGGGCGATACCTCACACTCTACGTGGTGGAAGACTTTAAAAGCCTTCATCAAGGGGTGGTCCATTGCCTTTGAGGCACGAACCAAATAAAAAGCCAATAAAGAATTAGAATTCCTCAGGAATAAAATTGAGGCCTGTGAGAGGGCTCACATGCTGAGCCCCTCCACAACCCTCTATAACACCATTCGAAAGCGGAAATGGAAATTTAATTCCTTATCCAGTACCCAATTGGAGCATAATATTTTGTTAACCAATGCAGGGTGATACTTCGATGGGGACAGGGTGGGAAAATATCTAGCCTGGCAACTCAAGAAAAGGGAAGCTGTTAAAACGATTACTCAAATTAAGAACACCAGGGGAGATCTGATAAGGGGGGCCAAAGATATTGGGGATACGTTTGGTGCCTACTATAACAAGCTATATACATCTTGAGTGCAAGTCCAGTGGTGAGGACTATGATAGTTTTTTTTGCAAGTGCTCCTCTCGATAAGATTAGTGCTGTGGATGCTGGGAATCTGGAATTCCCCATTACTATGCAAGAAATTAAAGTTGCTCTAAGGGCATTGGGAAGCAGTAAGGCCTGGGACCGGATGGTCTACCGATTGATTTTTATAAAACCTTTGAGTGGTATATCTTGGAGCCAATGTTTGACACTCTGGTTGAGGGTCTGGAAAAGGGAGAGCTGCCCCTCTCCACATGGACTGCTATAATCGCAGTATTGCTCAAGGCAGGTAAGGACCCCATCTATTGTTCTTCATATAGGCCCATCTCTCTACTTACAGCAGATTATAACATTTTGGCAAAAACTCTGGCGACTAGACTGGAGGGAGTCCTTCCATCGGTGGTGCACATGGACCAGTTGGGCTTTGTCAAAGGTTGTGTGGGTAAACAAATATCAGGCATTCCCTTAATATAATACTTAGATGGGCACGCTCAAAGAATATGCATGGAGCAGCTGTGGTGGCCCTAGATGCAGAGTAGTCCTTCGACCGTGTGGAGTGGGGGTACTTATTCTATACCCTGACTAGAATGGGGGTGGGCCCAAATTTTAGCTCTTGGGTGCGAGAACTGTATCATGGTCCTCTATCTCAGGTCTCTGCGGGTGGTACCACATCCAGTCCCTTTCCACTGGGTTGTGGCACTAGACAGGGGTGCCCGTTATCCCCCTTGTTATATGTGTTGTCTTTAGAACCTTTAGGAGCAGCTTTGAGAGCGTATACAGGGATTCGGGGGTTTTGGGGTGGGGGCAGGGAACATAAAATTGCAATGTATGCCAACAACCAATTATTGTACCTACAGCACCCAGAGGTAGACCTGCTGGCTGTACATGAATTAATGTGCTCCTTTGGTGACATATCAGGCCACACAGTTAATTGATCTAAGAGTGAGCTAATGCTGGTGGGTACTCAGCATTGAGTACAGCTGATTGCACACTTGGGAGGGCTCCAACTGGTTCCAACTTTAAAATACTTGGAGGTGCGGCTTTCCACTTTTGCAGCAGATTTATATAAACTGAATTTAAAGCCTCTCTTAACTACTATTGCTGAGGACTGCTCGAGGTGGACGGCCCTGCCTATTTCACTGTTAGGTAGCGTGGGGGATATTAAAATGTCAATATTACCCAGACTATTATACTTCTATCAGTCTCTTCCCATCAAGATTCCTATGTCACATTTTAAATATTTAGACTCGGTGGCACATAGATTTTTGTGGCAAAAAGGCAGGGCAAAAATTAAGAGAGGTATATTGTATGCGGAACTGGGCGAGGGGGGTGTTGGTCTCCCACATTTTAGGTATTATTACTGGGCTGCTCAATTAGCTTTTGTTCCAATGGGGGAGAAGATTTCTGGATGCCCTTGGGTGGGTCTCGAAGAGGACATGCTTGGTGGTAGTTATAGAAATGACCTGCTGGTTGGACACCTGAGGGATGAGGGGAACATGCAAATTAGTGATCCCTACACAGCCACTACTTCAACAATTTGGAATCTAGCACATAAGAGAACAGGATTTACGGGGGGGTTGTAGTTCCCCTAATCTCAGCATTCTGCAATTTATGCTCCAGGGAGACCAATGTACAACTGGGATGATATAGAGGTCATGGGCCTCGCGGAGGAAGGCTTGGTGGCAATAAGTCAATTATATGAAGGGTGTTGCTTAAGAGCTTTGCACATCTCTGTGCACAGTGGCTTATACCGAAAGGAGACTTCTTCTTGTACTAACGAGTAAGACATAGATGTGGGGACACTCTCACGGAGGGGAATGGATGGTTAGTCCCCTCTCTCTTTGAGGAAGAGTTATTCAATCCACAGCCAGGAGGGAAACCCCTGTCTATTTACTATCTGCTGCTTATAAATTCTGGCCCTCAGCAGCACAACTGCAGTATGGAGAGCTGGAGTGCAGAGCTATCCCTCCCTTTAAATAAAAAAACTTGGGCAATTTCATGCTCACACTACATTCATTGCTCTAGCAGAAATAAACTGCTACAGGTTCAGCTTTTCTTCTTGCATAGGGCATATGCCACCCCAAAATGGCTTCATAAGATTGATGATACTCGATCATCTCTGTGTCCCACATGCTAAGAAGAAGAAGAAGCGGGTTTTCTGCACATGGCCCTTACATGTCCTAAAATAGCCCCGTTCTGGCATCAAGTTCACAGTATTATGGTTCAGGTACTAGGCTATTTTCCTTCTAAATCCCCGGTGGAATTACTACTGGGAGCTGATCCCTCCCACCCAAACCAGAAACAATCCAATCCAGTCTGGTCCATTGCTCTAATAAACGCCAGGAGAGCTATTGCGCAGATGTGGATGTCAACCAAAGCGCCCCTGATAGCTAGATGGGTGCAGAATGTGAAATCCTGTATGATATTGAAATGTGCTCAGCTGAGTGCTCTAGATAAAACATCACCACTAAGATCTAGGAACCCTGGTTAGTCGCAGTGGAAAGAGGTATAATCTCTGACTATCAAAGTATCAATATATATGACACTTTAGTTAAGTGTCATTTTAAAGTTGAGAGCTAATGTAATTACCATGTAGTGGGCATGTGGCTACCGTGGGTAGAGATTAGGTAACTGGGATATCACACTGTGTTCTTTTTGTACCTTGAATACTTTCTGGTATTGCAGGATGGGTGAAATGCACTACTCTTGATGTTATTCACACTCTGTATGTGACTCAAAATGTATGTATGTGAAAACTTGTACTATGACACTGTCTTTGTATAACGGTCTGGTTGCAATGTAGGCTGTGCCACACACTCAGTAAAAAGATTTTACAAAAAAAACATGCCAGATACAGACTGGTCAATACCAGCAGGAACATCTGCTAGAACTAGACACGTAGTGGATTCCCTGCATGGGGAGGGCCTCAAACAACTGGTACAACAACCCACAAGAGACATGGCTATCCTAGATCTAGTACTAACTAACAGGGAAAGGATCACATATCTCTAGGTAGAAGGTCACCTGGGGTCCAGTGACCATCACATGGTATGGTTCAATTTGCCCACTAGAACTAAATCCTCCCATTTCAAGGCAAAAATATGGGACTTCAGAGGAGCTGACTTTTATAAGATGGCCAGCAGAGTTAAGCTAGCCCTGGCAAGAAGACATACAGGTGAGGGGAAACAGGCAAAGTGGGCAAGCATTAAGGATGCAATACTTGAAGCAACATCCCATCGTGTTAGAGAGAGAAAAGAGAGTGCAAAAGAAGAAGGAAACTGCCTTGGTTCTCAAAAAGAGTAGCAGAAACGGTCAGAGCCAAAGGGATGGCATTCAGGAAATATAAGGGAATGCAGTGAGATGAAGATAGAGAGGTATACCAAATTTCCCTAAGGGAAGCAGGGAAAGCAGTAAAGCAGGCAAAGGCCCAAACAGAGGAAACACTAGCATGAACAGTAAAAGAAGGGGACAAGACTTTCCATAGATATATTAGTGAAAGGAGAAAGTCCGAAGGGGGTATTGCTAAGACCAAAGGGGATAAAGGGGGAGTGTGAGGAGGAGGAGGACCATGGAAAGGCATCTATCCTAAATAGATACTTCTGCTCAGTATTTACTTAGGAGAAGGGGGGGCAGAGCCCACAGCTCAGCATCATGGACACATGGGGCAGGGATGTATGAACTAGTCCCTTCACAAAAGAAAAGGTCCTACAAGAGCTTGATAAGCTCAGGGTGGACAAGGCAATGGGACCTGATGGCCTACATCCCAGGATACTTAAGGAACTAAGGGTGGAACTAGCAGAGCCATTATCAGAACTGTTTAGTGAGTCTCTGAGCACAGGAGAGGTCCCAGAAGACTGGAGAAGGACTCATGTGATCTTACTCCACAAGAGTGGTAGCAGAGAGGAGGCAGGGAATTACAGACCAGTCAGTCTTACCTCAATAGTGGGCAAGATTATGGAGGCACTTCTTAAGTAAAGGATAGTGCAACACCTGGAATCCATAGGAGCATAGCATCCAAGACAGCATGGGTTTACAACAGAAAGGTCCTGTCAAACTAATCTCATAGATTTCTTTGACTGGGTAACCAGAGTGGTGGACCAAGGGGGAGCAGTTGATGTCGCCTACCTTGACTTCAGCAAAGCTTTCCATACTGTTACACACAGATGATTGATTACCAAACTGGGTAGGCTTGGGGTGGGTCAGAATTTGGTCAACTGGGTGGCAAACTGGTTGACGGGCAGAAAACAGAAAGTGGTGGTAAACGGTATTCAGTCAGAAGAGATGCAGGTAACAAGTGGGGTACCTTAGGGATCAGTCCTGGGGCCAGTCCTCTTCAATATCTTCATCAGTGACATTGCAGGTGGACCGGAGGGTAAGGTTTGTCTGTTTGCAGATGACACTAAGATCTGCAACAGAGTAGATGATCCAGATGGGGTAGGCAGAATGAGAAGAGATCTGGATAAACTGGCAAAATGGTCGGAAGAGTGGCAGCTGAGGTTTAATGCAAAGAAGTGCAAGATCATGCACATAGGGAAGAGAAACCCTGAAGCCACCTATAGGCTGGGAGGGGAGTTGCTGGCAGTCACAAGGGAAGAATGAGACTTGGGCATCATCATCACAGATGACCTGAAATCATCCAAGCAGACCACTAAAGCAGTAGGTAAGGCTAGGGGGATGTTGGGGTGTATTAGTAGGGGAATCTCTAGTTGTAAGAGGGAGGTAATGATCCCTCTTTACAAGACACTGGTTAGACCCCATCTGGATTATTGCGTGCAGTACTGGAGGCCACACCTTCACAAGGACATTAGCAAAATGGAGGCAGTCCAGAGAAGGGTAGCCAAAATGGTGCAGGGATTGCATCAGAAAACATATGAGGACAGATTAATGGAGCTCAATATGTATACCCTAGAGCAAAGGTGGGAGAGAGGTGATATGATTGAAACATTTAAACACCTTAAGGTCATTAACAAGGTGAAAGAGTCTAACATGTTTCAGTATAAGAAAAATAGCAGGACAAGAGGACACAGCATGAGATTAGAGGAAGGCTGATTAAGGGGTAATGTGAGGAAGTTCTTTTTCACAGAAAGGGTGCTGGATGCATGGAATGGCCTACCTCAGGAAGTGGTGGATATGAATACAGTGCAGGGCTTCAAACAGGCATGGGATAGGCATAAGGGAGCAATACAGGTGAGTATGAATAGATAGGCCATTGACAGAGTAAAGGCCTATGGCACATTCATAAGGTAGAAAAAGAAATGGGCAGACTAGATGGGTCTTGCAGTCCTTATCTGCCATCAACTTCTATGTTTCTATATTTTTATGAGCTTAATATGTATACCCTCGAGAAGAGGAGGGAGGTGGGCGCATGATAGAAACTTTCAAGTACCTCAAGGGAATCAATAAAGTCCAAGAGGGTAACATCTTTCAGAAAAAGAGATGTGCAAGTACAAGATGGAACAATTTGAAGATAGAGGGGGATGGCTCAGAGGTAATGTGAGGAAGCATTTTTTCATGGACAGGGTTGTGGATACATGGAACAACCTTCCTGAGGAGGTTGTGGAGTTGAGAACAGTGGGGAGATTCAAGAATGCATGGGACAGACATAAGGCAATTCTAGTGGGGATAGGAAGAAATAGGCTCTGCAGCTTATCCATTAGGTAGGGAAATGGGCAGACTAGGTGGGCCAAGTGGTCCTTATCTGCCGCCATATTCTATGTTTCTATGCTTCTCATGTTTGCCATGTATGGGGCAAACTAAAGCAGCTTGTGGTTGAGCCCACCAAGAAGGGAGCTGTACTGTACTTAGTGCTGACAAAAGGAGAGAGAGAATCATGGATGTTGAGGTGGGCAGTCCCCTTGGTACCAGTGACTACAAAACTATGTGATTTAGAGCCAACATGTTGGCAGAAGAAAGCCATACAAAGATTAAGGTCCTAGATTTATGGAAGGCCAACTTTGTGGTGATGGGGAAACAGCTCAAAATTGCCCTGGTAGCAGAAGATACAGGGGGAGTGGTAGAAGAACAGTGGCTTAAGCTGAAGAGATCCGTAGCAGGAGTGACAAGTCAGTGTTTCAGATTGTTTAGTAAAAGCAAAAGAAAGAAGCGGCCACTGTCGTTCTCTAAGTCAGTAGCTGAGAAAGTACAAGAAAAAAGTAAGACATTCAGTAAATACAAAGAGACACAGAGAGAAGACAGAGTGAAATATCTGGTGAAGCATAGAGAAACTGGGAATGCTGTCAAAGGGGCTAAGGCAAGAACGGAGGAAGGAATAGCACAGGCTATTAAGAAGGTAGACAAGACCTTCTTCCATTATATTAGTGAGAGGAAGAAGACCAGAAATGGTATTGTTAAGCTAAAGAAGGGAGAGGTTGGGTGGGTAGAGGATGACCTTGAAAAAGCTGAGATACTGAACAAGTATTTTTGCTCAGTAATTACAAAGGAAGAGGCAGGGGAGGGGCCAAAACTCACCAGGAAAGGTTAACATAGGAAAGAGGAGGACACTAGCCAATTTATGGTGGATAGAGTCTCGGAGGAAGTAGGGAAAGTAAAAACAGACAAGGTAATGTGGCCAAACAGGATTCACCCTAGAGTTTTGAAGGGACTCAGGGAAGTCCTAGCAGGTACGCTGACAAACCTCTTCAACCAATCACTAGATATGGGGGAGGTACCTGGGGACTGGAGGACAGCAGAGGTGGTCCCTATGCACAAGACTGGAAGTAGTCAGGAGGCAAGCAATTACAGACCTGTAAGCCTGACCTGAGTGTTGGTGAAGCTGATGGAGTCCCTTCCTAAGGAGAGGGTAGTGAAGTTCCTGGAGTCAAGCAGTGCAAAAGACTCAAGGCAGCATGGATTCACTGAGGGAAGGTCCTGTCAGACTAATCTTATTGATTTCTTTGAAAGGTTGATGAGGGTGGTGGCTCAGGGAGGGGCAGTGGATGTGACCTACATGGATTTCAGCAAGGTCTTCAACACTGTTCCGCATAAAAGGTTGCTTAACAAATTGTGGAAAATTGGGTGTGTGCTCTAAAGAGGTAAAATGGACTGGAAACAGCCTAAAAGGGAGGATCCAGAGGGTGGTAGTAAATGGCATAAAATCCAAAGAGGGGGAAGTGACCCGTGGGGTGCCACAGGGATCAGTGCTAGGTCCAGTCCTATTCAATGTCTTCATAAGAGTAATTGCAGAGGGACTGGAGAGGAATGTGTGCCTGTTCGCAGATGACACCAAGATCTGCAAAAGTCAACACACAGGAGGGGCTACATAAAATGAAAAATGACCTAAGACTACTTGAGGAATGGTCAAGGGTTTGGCATTTGGGTTTCAATGCTAAGAAGTGCAAGATAATGCACCTGGGACACAGAAACCCAAGAGATGAATACAGGATGGGGGCAAGTTCTAGCTCAAACAAATCAGGAGAGAGACCCGGGGGTTATCATATCCGATGACCAGAAGTTGTCCAAACAATGCAAAAGAGCACTGGGGAAAGCAAACAGAATGCTGGGGTGCATAGGAAGGTGCATAACTAGTAGGAGGAGCAAAGTGATGATGCCACTGTATAGCTCACTGGTGAGGCCTCATCTGGAATACTGTGTCCAATTCTGGAGACCGCATCTTAGGAAGGATATTGACAGAATGGAAGCACACCAGAGAAGAGCAACAGAAATGATACATGCACTGCGCCACAAGCCTTAGGAAGAAAGACTCAAGGAACTTAACATCTATTCACTGGAAGAAGGAAGGAAGGGAATGAGGGGATATGACAGAGACTTTCAAATACCATGCAGGAATAAACAGGGTACAGGAGGGGAGCATTTTTCAGAAAAGAAAGTGCACAAAGACAAGGGGAAATAACATGAGGCTGGAAGGAGGGCAGCTTATGGGAAATGCTAGGAAGTATTGTTTCACAGAGGAGGTCGTGGATCCATTGAACAGCCTACCAGTGGAGGTGGTAGAAGCAAAAACAGTATGTGGATTCAGACGTGCATGGGATAAGCATAAAGGCACCCTGCTGTACATCAAAGCAGGGGAAAGACAGTCCAGGTAAGAGTAGGGATTGCCATACCAAGTAAGGAAATGAGCAGACTAGGTGGGCAATTTGGTCCTTATCTGCTGAGAGAAACACAGAAACATAGAAACATAAACTTTGGTGGCAGATAAGGACCACCTGGCCCACCCAGTCTGCCCATTTCCCTACTATTGGATAAGCTGCAGATCCTAGTTAACCAACAGCACGGGGTCATAATGTCACAAGACATTATGCCGCATGGCAAAATCGCGCTGCCAATACAGCGTGATATTGCCATGCGTCATATGTCTTTTTCCTGTGGGGGGCTCCACCCCCCACACACTGTTACGGGGGGCTGCACCTCCCGGACCCCTCCACTAAAGATTCTCAACTCCGGGATGGGGGATCCAACTCGAGGAGAGCACAAATTGTGTAAAAAAAATAAAATGTCTGAGACCAGGAATCAAACCTGTTCCCAAACACAGTGCCTGGATTCTTGCTGCTGTGGCTCAGTCCAGTGAGCCACGGCAGCAGCTTGGTGGAACCCACTCCTAACAGAGGTCTTATGATCTGCCTGGGAGAGTCTGAATGGTGCAATACCGTGTACAGCAGTATACGTGGTATTGCATCTTTCGCTGTCATGGACAGCGCTCTGTCGAGTTAGCTATAATGTTGTATGCTATTAAGCGCACGACATTATGACCCGGTAGGTTAACGAACAGCCTACTTCCTCCTGCCCCTCACCAGAATTGCTTAATGCCTGTCCCATGCATTCTTGAATTCCCCCACTGTTGTTGACCCCACAACCTCCTCATGAAGGCAATTCCATGTGTCCACCACCCTCTCTGTGAGAAAAATACTTCCTCATGTTGCCCCTGAGCCTTCCCCTTTCTAGCTTCAAATTGTGCCCCCTTGTTCTTGCAAATCTCTTTTTCTGAAATATACTACCCTCTTGGACTTTGTTGATTCCCTTGAGGTACTTGAAGGTCTCTATCATGTCCCTCCTTTCCTTTAGGGTATAAATATTAAGCTCCTTTAGTCTCTCATCGTATAGCTTATGGTGCACTGCACCATTTCAGTTGCCCTCCTCTGGACTGCCTCCATCCTATGTCATTGCGGAGATGGGGTCTCCAGAGCTGCACACAGTACTCCAGATGGGGTCTCACCAACTGTCTGTACAGATGGATATCACCAACTGTCTGTACAGAGGGATAACAACCTCCTGTTTTCTACCGGTGATGCCTCTCCCTATGCTCCCTAGGTGGTATGGCTTGACTTTTCACTGCTATGCAGATGACACTCAGCTATACATGTCCTTTGTGCCTGGCCAGGATACTGCTGTTTCAGTTTTTAACAACTGTCTCACCGAAATCCAGGATTGGAATTAATTAGGATTTGGCTGTGGATAAACCCAGAAAAAAATGAGGTGTTGGTTGTGGACCAGGTCGTCGGAAGGCAGGTTTGTTGGTGGGGTCACCTTCAGGTTAATGGCTTGGGGGTGTGCAGCTAACTACCTCAGACTGGGTGCAGAACCTGGGCATTATGTTTGATGACTGTTTGACACTTAAATTGCAGGTGTCGGCAGTTGTTAAAACATCTTTTTACTATCTGAGGAATATTGCCTGGGTGAAGCACCTGGTTCCTTCCGACGATCTTCCAACTGTGGTCCATGCCTTCATTACCTCCCACCTAGACTATTGCAACTCTCTTTACCTTGGGTTACCGGGGGTTCATATCTGCCTCCTGCAGCTCGTGCAAAATGAGGTAGCCAGGCTATTGACTGGTTCATCTAGGACCAGTCATATAAAACCTGTGCTTCGCAGACTGCACTGGCTGCCAGTACAGTGGCAGATCACCTTCAAGGTCAGTTTGCTGACCTATAAGGCCCTACATGACCAGGGACCTGGTTACCTGCAAGATCTCCTTCATCCCTACTGTCCCCTCCCACTATCGCTGATCCACTGACGAGGGATTGCTAGAGATTCCCAGGGTTCGTTTAAAGACATCTGGGGCCAAGTCTTTTAGTTTTGTGGCCCTAACCCTGTAAAATTTTCTAGCTCGTCAGGTGCGAGATTGCCTGACCGTCCAAAGTTTTAAAACAGCATCAAAGACATTTCTTTTTAGTCTGGCATATGCTGATTTTTAATGTTGCAGCCATGGCTTTTTAACTTATTTATTACGGTTTAAAAAAACTGTTTTGATTTATTTTAATGAACTTTGTACATGCACCTTGGTTTTTGAAAGGCTCTTTTTATAACTAGAGCTGATTGATTGATTGATTGATTGATTGATTGATTGATTGATGTATCCCAGTATCCCCCATCCCTCCTTACTGCCTTCTCACATTGCTTGCCTACCTTTTGGTCATCTGATATGACTACCCCCAGGTCCCTTTCAATTTTTGTTGTTGTTAGTACCACACCCCCCACTGTGTACTCTTCCCTTGGGTTTCTGTTTCCCAGGTGCAATATTTTGCACTTCTTTGCATTGAATCTACACTGCCATATTTTTGGCCATTCCTCCAACCTTGCCAAGTCCCTTCTTATCCTTTCCACCAGCTCTGGTGTATCAGCCCTGTTGCAGATCTTTGTGTCATCTGCAAAGAGGCCTACTTTTCCTTCCAGTCCCTCAGCAATGTCACTTATAAAGACATTAAAGAGGACCAGCACCAGTACTGAACCATGCGGTACCCCACTATTAACCCCCCTTTCTTTGGAGTAGACTCCATTTACTATTACCCTCTATGTCCTGTTGTCCAGCCAATTTTTTACCCAGGCTATCACCCTGGGACCCACTCCAAGGCTGGCTAACTTGTTAATTAATCTTTTGTGTGGTACTGTGTCAAATGCCTTGCTAAGGTCTAGATAGGCCACATTCATAGCCCCTCCCTGGTCTACTACCTTGGACACCCAGTCAAAGAAATCTATTTGATTCATCTGACATGACTTACCCACTGTGAATCCATACCGCTTTGTATCCTGTGGCCCTCTGACCTCTAGTTACTCAATAATTCTTCCTTTCAGAAGTGATTGCTAAAGTCTAGGTAGGCCATGTCCACAGCCCCTCCCTGATCTACTACTTTGGTCACCCAGTCAAAGAAATCTATCAGATTTGTCTGGCATGACCTTCCCGCTGTGAATCCATGCTGCCTTGGGTCCTCTGCCCCTCTGGCCTCTAGATACTCGACAATTCTTTCCTTCAGAAGTGATTCCATCATTTTCCGTACCACTAAAGTCAAACTAACAGGTCTGTAATTTCCTGCCTCTGCTTTGCTCCCACTTTGGTGGAGGGGGATAATATCCACCTTCCTCCAGTCCTCAGGTACCACATCATCCTCCCATGGTTTATTAAAAAAGGTAGTCAGTGATGTCACTAGTTCTCCCCTTAGTTCTTTTAGAATTCTGTGGTGAATCCCATCAGGCCCCATTACTTTGTCCACTTTGAGTTTCAGGAGTTCTTTCATGACCCTTTCTTTTGTGAGAGGACTGATATCGACCCCCCCCATCAAGAGTGCTTCTTTTGCTTGGTTTAGGTACCTCCCCCCTCTTCTTTTGTGAATACTGAGCAAAAGTATTCATTCAGTATCTCTGCCTTTTCACTGTCATCCTGTGCCCACCGCCCCTCCTCTTTATTAAGCCTCAGTAGCCCTCCCTTGGTCTTTTTTTGCTCCCTAATGTAACTATAAAAGGTTTTATCCCCCTTCTTAACCAAGCTGGCTATCCTTTCCTCTGCTTGGGCATTTGCTCTTCTGACTGCCTTCTCTGCTTCCTTCTGCTTTAACTGATACATTTCCCTGTCCTGCTTTTTCTGTGATTCCTTATACTTCCTGAATGCTACCTTTTTCTCCTTAGCATTCCCTGCCACCTCCTTTGATAACCATAGTAGTTTTTTCTTTCATTTTGATTTGTTTATTTGTTTTACACAAAGGCTTGCTGCTTTTGTGATGGCAGTTTTGATTTTTCCCCATTGTTCCTCCACCCTTCCTTCCTGCTCACCTGCTAGTACATTTCTTATGCACTCTCCCATTTTGGCAAAGTCAGCCCTCCTAAAGTCCAGTACCCTCACTTTTGTATGTTTAACCCCCCTACAAATGGGGGTTCCCAAAAGTCTTCCACAAGCTTGCCTATTGCTCTTAAACTGGGTGATGTTCGGTGTCTAAGCCGTTTAAATGTGATTGCCAGTTAGCGCTTTTAAAGCCTCCAAGTACTGTCTCTTTTAGGGCTGTCTGTTTGCAGTCATAATTAATATGAATGGGGGGCTGTGTGTTTCTATGCCCGAGTCCCGCCCGGGCTGCTGAATAATTGCTCCGTTTCTGCCATTACTAAATGTGCAGAGTGAGCCCTTTTGAAAGATGTAACTGATTGCTGGTAGATCATGTAAATAGTAGTAAAATTGTAGTTTGTTCTAACCTGCCTTCTTGTAGCAAAGACTGTTTCTGTTTAGCTCCACCATTTTGGTCCCGGACTGCCGAATGGGACCAATCAGTACTTGGGACTCTCAACTGGAGCCTGCTGAAATGGGGCTGTGTGGAGTGAGACTCTGGGAGTTGTAGTTTCTGGATTGCTGGTGCCTTTTTGCACCTATAGAGGGAGCCCTGCTGTGACTGACATCTGAACCGACCAACCAAACCTTTTGGATCTGAGTGAAAGCCCTGAGCTGTCTGCTGGCAAGCCAGATCTGTTTGGGAGTTTGAGAGAGAAGGAGCTCTATGTGTTTGAGTGGCCGTTTGCGGTGTAGTTCGTGCAGGAGAACTGTGGAAGGCCTGATTCTTGGTCTACTAGCCAGAAACTACAACTCCCATTCGGCAGTCCGGGACCAAAATGGTGGAGCTAAACAGAAACAGTCTTTGACTGCCTTCCCTGCTTTAACTGATACACTTCCCTGTCCTGCTTTTTCTGTGATTCCTTATACTTCCTGAATGCTATCTTTTTCTCCTTAGCATTTCCTTAGCATGGACTTTAGGAGAGCTGACTTTGGCAAAATGGGAGAGTGCATAAGAAATGTACTAGCAGGTGAGCAGGAAGGAAGGGTGGAGGAACAATGGGGAAAAATCAAAACTGCCATCACCAAAGCAACTTGTGTGGGCTCTGCTTCCTCTGGCAATCCAGAAAGATCATCCATCGGCCCTCCTGTGTTTAGCATGGGTACCATGATCAAAGTGTGCCATCTGATTGCTTTCTGTTTTTCTTTTCACGAACTGAGCCCTCCAGCTCCGGATTACAAATTGTGTGGTGCATGTTATTTCTCCATCACAGAGCCCCACCCAGCTGCAACGCCGGCCTACCCTGGGCAACGGACCTGGCTAGCCCCTTTATCCATCCTGGGTAACCAGATAGTGTGACTATATGGGACTCTGACTGCATGCACTGCAGTGTGATTAAACCAATTAACCTGATTCCCTCCCTCCTTGTTACAACCCTCCCTGAATAAATCAGATCTGTTTTTTCTGCAATTTACATTGACTGTGGTGTCAGTTTATGTTTAAGATATTACATTGTTGCTGTTGTACTGCATCACCCTATTTCACAGGGGGTCCCCAGAGTCAAGCTGAAGGAACCAGTCCTGGGAGTTAGTGCCAATACAAGTGTATGTGGTTTGCATATCTGGGGTATTGGGAAGGTTACTTCTGTGTACTGTGTGTGCCACTAGTGGGAGATAAGGAGGGTCACAATGTCCCAGAGGGCTGTGGCCTGGTTAGCATAACCCAAACCAACCCAGACCTTTGGGTGGAGGCACCCGTTTCAGAACTCAGGCCCCTTAACCTGTTAGTAGCCAAGCAGACAGGGGTAGTAGCCCTTGGGATAGCACCACCTAGGGGTTACATCTTGGAGGCACTGCTGGGATTAGTGTCCTCTAGTGGCCACGTGAGGAAATTACCCCAATATGTTCAGTTTGGGAGAGAAAATGGAGGAGCTTAATACGCCTAAGCTAAAAATTGCCCCCCCCAAGTTGTTGGTGCACCGAATGATGAGGTGGAGTTTAGCTGAGGGGATAGACCCCCAAAAGACTATTCTATTATTGGATGTCCCATTGGAGACCAGTAATGTTGAAATTGTATCCACTGCGGAGCAGATTAAGGGCGTGAGCAAGGTGGAAGTAAGGGGACGAGACAAAGATTTATTTGAACAAACCATGATAGTACTGCTCTCTTGTAGCTCCCAAATAGATCCTGAGAAGGTACCCCCTGTTATTTTGTCTGAAGGTATCCAGAAGGGGTGGAGGGTTGTTCATTTGCATAGTGATCCGGCCACCCTGGGTGGGTCCCCTAGTATAGATGGGTTTAAGGAAAAACTGCTAAAATTGTTAGCGTCTGAAGGGAGAACTGCCCAAGAGCTTGTAAAGGTGCTAGACCTGTCAGAGGACCACATGCCCCTGCATTCCTGAGCCACGTCCCGTGTCTCCCAAGAGCTCCCCCATAGCTGCCTCCCCAATCATAATTCCCCCAATACAACTGGACTCCTATTGAAAGCTCAGACTTTTCTCAGGCACCATCCCAGTGCCTTCGGGGTAGGATGATCTAGAGACATGATGGACTATACCACCCCTTTAGTGCAGGAATGGCAATGTTCAGAGGGGGAAAAGAGGAAACGACTAATGGAGAGTTTGAGAGGCCCTGCACTGGAGGGTATTTGTTTTCTGTGGGCGACTAGTCCAGAGGCTACTGTGGCTGAATATCTCTCGGCACTGGAGGGAGTGTTTGGCAGTACTGAATCAGGGGATGACTTGTTATGGAAATTCAAGTCAGCTAAGCAGAAGAGAGAAGTTGTCCGCTTTTGTTACCAGGATCGAGAGGGTTCTGCAGAGGGCCTATAGAAAAGGAGGAGTGCCTGTAAAAGAGTTGAACCGGGTCAGACTGGACCACATCCTGAAGTCAGCTAGATTTTCTAATGTGATGATACTGAAGCTCAAGCTGCAAGATAGAAGGGCAAACCCTCCCGAATACTGCCACCTGATGAAGGAAATTTGTGAGATTAAGACTGATGAGGAGGGCTGGGATCCCTATGCTGGGGTTGTGAACACTTGCCAGACTCCGGAGATGAGTGATTCAGGTGAGGCCCAGCAGCTGAGAGAATTGATTAAAGAGTTGACTGAGACAGCCAGAGAACCTGATCTGTATCAGGCACCCCCAGAGACCAAAAGTGGAGTGGGAGTGCATGTTGTTTCTTCCGAACCCTGGACTAAGGGAAGTTTGCTGGAAGAAGTGTGAGAGCTGAAAGCCTTAGTAGGGGCTTGCTGTGAAATCCGTCCAATCTCCACCCTAGTGGAGATTCAAGAGTTCAAGGATGTCAGTCACAAGCCAAGGAGGAACCGTGGCATGCCCCTGAGGTACCCCTACGGAGACAGGACCCCCGACCATTCCAAGACTCTAAAAAACCTAAGTTTTGCTACCATTGTGGGGAGGATGGGCACATCCAATTCGCCTGTCGCTCGCCAGATAATTTGCTGAGGGTTACTGCTAGATTGCTAGCCTGGCATCTCCGGAACAATGCCTGGCCACCAGGGGGAGCTGCTCGGAAAAGTTATGCCACCAAAGCCAAGGCCAGATCGACACCAGCGTCTGCACTGCCTGAATGGTCTGAAGTGGTTGGTCCCTCCATTGAGATGCCAGTGAAAGTAAATGGAGTGTGTACTAGGGCTGTGCTGGACAGTGGCTCTCAAGTAACCATCATGTTTTTGCCTGATGTGCCCTTACAGCCTCTGGAAGGACTGCATGTCTGGGGGTTAAGTGAAAAGGCGGACCCCTATTCTGGATACATTCCAATTTGGTTGTCTTTGCCCACCTCAGTAGCCTGAGTGGCAGAGCAAGTGAAGACCTTGGCCTAAGTGTGTCCCCCTACTGGATTGTATGATGGTGTTCCGTTACTAATTGGTACAAATGCTCATATGTTCAAGAGGTTGGTGCAACTATGTTATGAGAGACAGGGCCAGTGGACTGGTAGAGCTTTCAGGATTCCTGCCTTGATCAAGAAGGCTTATGAGTCATGGAAGAATGTCGAAGAGGTGGAACCAGATGAACCAGTTGGGGTCATATGGAAGAAGGACCCTGAGTCCATGATCCTGGCACCCAATGCTCAGTGTATTTTACAAGGAGAAATCTGATTAAGAAAGGATATTAAGCATAAGATACTCATGCTGGATGCACCAGGCGATGGAAAATTGCCAGAAGGATTGCTGATTAAGCCTAGTATCTTACCCACTCGGCTCTTGCCTATGCTCGACGGGTGATGGTCCAAGTTCACAATGTGTCAGACAGAGAATTTGGGTGAATAAAGGCTGTACCCTGGCTACCGTACACTGTGCAGACACTGCTGTGTTACCCAGTAATAAATACTCAGGGGAGAAGGACAGAGTGACACCCGATTTGTTTGATTTTGGTGACTTCCCGTTGCCAGCCGAATGGAAGAGGAGAATCAGTGAGAAACTTGCCCAGAGAGACCAGGTGTTTTCATTAAAGGAATGGGATGTATGATGTGTGCAAGGAGCAGAGCATCATATCTGGCTGTATGATGAGCGGCCATTCCGTGAGAGGTCTCGACGCCTGGCACCTGCTGATATAGATGATGTGAGACGGCACCTACAGGAGATGCTTGCAGCTGGGGTGATACAAGAATCTAGAAGCCCTTATGCTTTGCCTATTGTAGTGGTGAGAAAGAAGAATGGAACTGTATGAATGTGTGTGGATTATCAGACCCTCAACAGGTGGACCATCCCTGATCAGTATACCATGCCCCGTATTCAGGATGCTTTAGACTGTCTGAACAGTAGCAAGGGGTTTTCAGTGTTGGATCTTCACAGTGGGTACTACCAGATCCCCATGGCCCCAGAAAACTAAGAGAAGACAGCCTTTATATGTCCACTTGGGTTCTATGAATTTATGATAATGCCTCAAGGGATTTCGTGTGCCCCAGACACTTTTCAATGGTTGATTGAGGGTGCAGTGGGGGACTCTGAGTGCATGCACTGCAGTGTGATTATTAGTGTGATTATTAATGTGATTAAACCAATTAACCTGATTTTTCCCCTCCTTGTTACAGCCCCCTTGAATAAATCAGATCTGTTTTTTCTGCAATTTACACTGACTGTGGTGTCAGTTTATGTTTAGGGTATTGCATTGTTGCTGTTGTACTGCATCACCTTATTTTACAGGGGGTCTCTAGAGTCAAGCTGAAGGAACCAGTCTTGGGGGTAAGTGTCAAGTACAAGTGTATGTGGTTTGCATATCTGGGATATTGGGAACGTTACTTCTGTGTACTGTGTGAGCCACTAGTGGGAGATAAGGGGGGTCACAGTGTCCCCGAGGGCTGTGGCCTGGTTAGCGTAACCCAAGCCAACCCAGACCTTTGGGTGGAGGCACCTGCTTCAGAACTCAGGCCCCTTAACCTGTTAGTGGCCAAGCAGGCAGGGGTAGTAGCCCTTGGAATAGCGCCACCTAGGGGTTACATATGGCTTGACTCTACGGCTGTGTTTACTGTGAACCACACTGTTTGGTGGTCGCTAGTTCCCAGTTGGCTACCCACTTCTAAATCTGAGATCCTCTCTACATCCCCATTTGAGAGTAGCAGGTCTAAGATTGCTCCTTCCCAAGTGGGTTCCAACACTAACTGACTGAAGCATGTTCCCTGAAGGGCATCTAGAAGGACCCTGCTCTTGGATGTGGCTGCAGCAATTGTGCTCCAGTTAACATCCGGCAAATTCAGGTCACCCATCAATAATATCTTCCCTTTTTCTGCCATTCTAAGGATGATTTCTATAATTTCCTTGTCCACCCCTCCCCCTGAGATGTGGGTGTGTTAACAACACCTGTGCAGATTGTGTTACCATTTCCTGTTTCATTGTGACCCACAGTGCCTCCTCTCCTCCCTATTTAACCTTTATTTCTGTTGCTTTGATCACTTCCCTCACACAGAGAGCTACTTCCTCTCCTCTCCTCTTCTACCCTCCCTGTCCCTCCTGCAAATTGTGTACCCTGGTATGTTGACGTCCCAGTTATGGTTCTCTGTGTACCAAGTTTCTGTGACTGCCACTATATCCAGGTGTCCCTCTTCCATCAAGGCCACTAGTTCAGGAAGCTTGTTACCCAGACTATGGGCATTGGTACTCCTCACCCTCCATTTTTTGATGGTCTTACCCCTTTTAGTCCCATCCATGCCCTTACTGCCTTTTTCTCCATTGACCCCTGTCCTACTTCTTATCAACTTCTTTATCTTGGTGTTTACTTTGCTAACTACCCTGTTTTGGGGGGGAAGTCTTGGAATTCCCTGCTCCTTTTCAGTGCCTTCCCCTTTGCTAGTTTAAAAGTGCAGGTTATGCAATGAATACATAACTCTGAAAACAGCATCACAGTCGAAAAAGAGAGAATTCTTCACTAAATCAGGTAGAACAGTTCAAGTACCTTTTTGTACAGTTCAACTAGATGTAACAATTTTGTGGGCAAGGCTATGCATGTAACATGGATTCAAAGCATGTTGTTGCTGGAAAACCATTGTGGTTCAAAACAAAGTCATGTGGGGGTACAGTGCCTTTACTGAGCACGTGGAACACCTGATCTTGATTAAAAGGTGCGCAATTAGACATTATGCCACATATGTGTTAGACCAGTCAGTGAGAGTCTCACTGTTCAGATCTCCAAATAAAGGATATGCGAAAGTAATTTCTATGCCAGACTCTTATCTTCTTGTGATGAAGCAGAAACTTTCAACAAGAGAGGGAATTTTACCCTCATCCCCCCCCTCTCTCTCTCTCTCTTTGTACACCTCTCTCATCACTGACACCCATAAGCCTAATAAGGAAGTTTGACATACCATTGCAACACGTTCTTGCCAATGGCTGAGGTGAGTGTGAATATTCATATGGCAGCGTGTTTTTCGTCAATATAGTACATAGAACTGGAAGGATACAGTCATGTGGTGTATTTGCACTAAACAGAAGTGCAATTGTTGTCAGAGTCTTTCTACCTCCCTACCCTGAATACCTTTTGGTCTCACTATCCCATGCAATCAGTCATTGTCCCATTACAGATGATTATCTGAGGCTCATCGCACCTTCCAAGTCTATATATTGTTGGTGTGTTTGAAAACAAAACAAAGGGGGTAGCGAAACAGTCTAGGTAGGTCAAATCATGGAAAGTCATGTGTGCAAATGCCAGGAGCCTTAGCAACAAGATGGAAGATCTGGAGGCTGTCATGGTGCAGTCAGACCTGGACATTGTGGCCATCACTGAAACCTGGTGTAATGATAACCACGACTGGGAGTTGGCCATACCTGGCTACAACATATTCAGAAGAGACAGGGCAGGCAGGAAGGGAGGAGGAGTGGCACTGTATGTGAAAAATGACATAAGGGCCACAGAGATCCAGGAGGAACAAAATGGGGAGAGATACTGTGGGTTAAGCTGGAAAGGAAAAATGGGGCCAGCCATCGCACAGGTGTGGTCTATAGACCACCAGCCCAGGAGGAAGAAACAGATAGGGAGTTGATGCTAGCCATCCAGAGGATGGCAGACAAGTGAGGTAGTACTGGTTGTAGACTTCAATATTTCAGACGTGGACTGGAGCATCCCAGCAGCAGCATCAACTAGAGCAGATTTATCCTGGACTCCCTTCAGGGTGCCTTCCTCAAGCAACTGGTCATGGAACCAACTCGGCAGAAGGCAATACTGGACCTTGTGCTCACAAACAGGGACAGTGTGATGGGGGTAAGAGTGGGGGAGCACCTGGGGAACAGTGACCACAAGTCACTGTGGTTTGAAATCACAGAAAGAGCAGAACCAAACCACACAAAAACACGTATCCTGGATTTTAGGGGGGCAAACTTTGGGAAAATGGGGAGATACTTGAAAGAGGCATTAAGGGGAATGGGGCAGGAATCAGGGGTTGAGGAACAGTGGAAGTATTTAAAATGGGATTACAAGAGCAACAGAATTATGTATTAAGCAGGTTAGCAAGAGGAAAAGGAAGAGGAGACTATTATGGTTTTCCAAAGAGGTAGCAAAGAAAGTGAAAGCCAAAAGATTGCATTCAGGCAATACAAAAAGACACAGGCAGAAGGGAAAGGGAGAAGTACCAGGAGAAGCAAAGGAGGCAGGGAGGCTGTATGGGAAGCCAAAGCTCAGACAGAAGAACACATTGCAAAATCGGTGGGTAGAGGGACAAACCTTTACAGGTACATAAGTGAAAAAAAAAGGCAAAGGAGGGATAGTGAGACTGAAGGGGAGGATGGGGCTGTGTGGAGGATGACAACAGTAAAGCTGACATATTGAACAGGTATTTCTGCTCAGTCTTTACTGAGGAAGAGGAGGTAATGGGTCTGAATGGAGTACAAGGGGTGAGAATGGTGCAGAATGGACACAAGTCCCTTTACACGAGAAAGGGTCTGAAGGAACTGGAAGTAATAAGAGCTGATAAAGCAATGGGGCCAAATGGGTGCACCCAGGGTTCTTAAAGAACTAAGAGAGGTGGTGGCTGAACCTCTTGCTATCCTGTTTAGCCAATCACTAGAAACAGGGAGGTACCCAAAGACTGGAGGATAGCAGATGTAGTCCCCTTATACAAAAGTGGGAACAAAGAGAGCGGGAACTACAGACCAGTCAGCCTCACTCGGTAGTGGGGAAGATCATGGAAGCACTACTGAAGGAGAGATTGGTGGAACATATGGTTGTCAATGGACTACAGGACCCAAGGCAGCATGGTTTCACCAGGGAAGGTCATGTCAGACCAACCTCATTGAATTTTTGACTGGGTGACTAGGGAGGTGGATCAGGGGGGAGTGGACATGGCCTATCTGGACTTCAGCAAGGCCTTTGACACTGTGCCACATAGAAGACTATTGCACAAACTGGGGAATATGGGTGTGGGCAGGATAGTAGTGCAGTGGGTAGGTAACTGGCTGGACAGCAGGACACAGAGGGTGGTGGTAAGAGGCTGTCACTCCCACAGAGGGAAGAGTGACCAGTGGGGTACCACAGGGATCAGTGCTGGGACCGGTACTATTCAATATCTTCATCAGTGACATTGCACAGGACCTAGAAGGCATAATTTCACTGTTCGCTGATGACACTAAGCTCTGTAACAGAGTAGACACACCAGAGGGTGTAGACAGAATGAGACGGGACCTGCAGAAACTTGAAGAATGGTCAGGGGTTTGGCAGTTGAAATTCAATGCAAAGAAGTGCAAGATAATGCATATGGGGCACAAAAACCCTGGCACAATATATCAGTTGGGGGGTGAGGATATAGCATGCACCAAGCAGGAAAGGGATCTTGGAGTTATCATCTCTGATGACCTCAAGGCAGGGAAACAGTGTGACAAGGCAGCAGGTAAAGCAAATAGGATGCTGGGATGCATAGGCAGGGGCATCACCAGCAGGAAAAGGGAGGTCATAATTCCACTATACAAGACACTAGTGAGGCCCCACCTGGAGTACAGTGTACAGTTCTGGAGACCATACCTACGTAAGGACATAGACAGGGTAGAGAAGGTTCAGAGGAGGGCAACAAAGATGGTGCATGGATTGCATCACAAGTCCTATGAGGACAGGTTGAAGGCGCTGAACATGTACTCCCTGGAGGAGGGAGGAGGGATATGATAGAGACATACAAGTATCTTACAGGGAGGAACAGGGTGCAGGAAAACACTATTTTAAGCGAAAAGATGTTCCAGGACTAGAGAGCATGGGATGAAGTTGGAGGAGGACGATTCAGAGGAAACGTGAGGAAGAATTTCTTCACAGAATGGGTGGTGGACAAGTGGAACACCCTGCCAGAGGAAGTGGTGGGGGCTGAAACAATCACAGGATTTAAGAATGCATGGGATAGACATAAAGGAATTCTGGAGGTCAGGGGTAAGGGGCAACAGTCTTCCTGGAAAACATAAACTGAACTTACAAACTTAAATGGGCAGACTGGGTGGGCCATAGGCCCTTATCTGCCGACACTGTCTATGTATCTATGTATTTAGACTAATTATTGCTGTAGACAACACATTATATTGTGGCAAAACATACTATATCTTCCACTGGTACAGATGAAATATCATTGGTGTCTCCATGCCAGTAGCAAATAAAAGTATCTTGTCACATCTTTGAGTTATACTTAAATTCCATCTGCAGGTGTTCATTGTCTCATCACCCACCAATCCCACTGCAATGCCCCCCCACCTCCAAAAATGATGCCATTCAGTATTAGTAGTTCATTCTGTTATAGTGTAATGGTAAACTAGTATATTTTGTAAATCATGAAGGGACTTTACTTATGTAAGATTTTGTGTAATTGTCACTAATGTGATTCCCAGTTAAACAAGCATTTGTCAATGCCGAACGTTCGCTTGCAGGTATTTGCAGTGGTGTTTGGCATGTATGGTGCTTTACCCTAATGCCCTGTGCAATTGCTGGTATTTGCACAATAAATTGTCAGCATGACCTTGTTGTTACCCCCATTGTGCGCTACATAGGCGGAAACACGTTTTGGGCAGGATGTGAAAATGACAGCTGTACTGCTCATAAGGAATGTGGTAAAATGGCAATGTTGAAAATCTGGGGTGGAAATATTGAAAATTCACAAACCTCTGACGTCGTGGGAACTGTGCAACCTGCGTAGTAAAACAGTCATTTATGCGATTTTTTTCGCAAATTTTCAGCATTGCCAGTTTATAACCTCTACTAATGAACAGTGTCACTGTGATTTTCTTTACTGTCCCATACATTGATTTCGCACAATCATGCGCCATTGTGCACCTACATGGGCAGAAAGACGTTTTGGGCAGGATGTGAAAAATGACAGCTGTACTGCTCCATAAGGAGGTGCGGTAAAATGGCAATGTTGAAAATCTGGAGTGAAAATATTGAAATTTGCAAACTTACGAAGCGCGTAGGAACTGCGCAATGCAGAGTCATAAAACAGTCATATTTAGAATTTTTTCACCAAATTTTCAGCACAGCCATTTTAAGACCTCTGCTCATGAGCAGTGTCACTGTGATTTTCTTAATGTGTCCCATACATGAGTTCAGTACACGACTGCGCCATTGTGCTGCCTATGGGCAGAAAGACGTTTTGGGCAGGATGTGAAAAATGATAGCTGTAGTGCTCATGAGGAGGTGTGGTAAAATAGCAATGTTGAAAATCTGGAGTGCAAATATAGAAAATTCGCAAGCGTCACGAGCATGCGTAGGAACTACACATACGCTGCTCATAAAACAATAATTTTAGGACTTTTTTCCCAAATTTAAAACATAGCCATTTAAGACCTCTGCTCATGAACAGTGTCACTGTGATTTTCTTAATGTGTTCCATACATTGATTTTAAGCACACGACTGGCCATTGCGCGCTACATGGCAGAAACACATTTTGGGTGAGATGTGAAAATGACAGCTATACAGCTCATAAGAAGGTATGATAAAATGGCAATGTTGAAAATCTGGAGTGAAAATATTGAAAATCATCAACTTACGAGCCTGCGTGGGAACTGCACAACGGCCAGAAACAGTCATTTTGGATTTTGCAGGATTACACAAGGTTTTAACCCTTCATGAAAGGATGTCACCGTCATGGTGTTATTTGAGGCTGAAGGGTGATTTCACGCAGTGACTTTGCAGTGCCTGCAAAATCACCTCACGGGCCCGATAACGCCATGACAGTGACATCATTCATGAGAAGGGGTCCCAAAAACCCCATGTTGAAAATTTGGTGCCAAAATTCCAAAAAATGACTGAGATATGCAATAAAGTTGAAACCCCCTATGTAGCCCATTATACAACCTACCGGCATTTCCTCAGTTCGCGGTCGACTTTGAAGAGTGCAGACGTGTTCCCGGTCCACCGAAGATCATCGCACCAGAGTCCAGAGGTAAGTATGGGGTGAGGGGTGTGGGGAGGCTGGGTACGCAGTGGGTGGTACGGGTTGTGGGAGGGGCCTGGGAGACACGCCCGCGGGACCATTTTTGTTTACAGGTTAAAAATAAAAAATATAGCTGATGGGACGCTTGCCATGCTGGGGTGGGCTCCCAGCATGGCAGAAGATGACTGGGGGCCGAGAGCCGATGGGGATTGGGCACCCTGTCAGCAAACTACGCGAGGGGGGGGGCGAGGGAGCCGACGGGGATTGGGCACCCTGTCGGCAAACTAAACCACCGCTTGCCATGCTGGGTGGGCTCCCAGTGTGGCAACAGGGCAACGCTGGGGCCTTGTGAAGCCGGCGGGGGATTGGGCATCCCGTCAGCAAACAGCATTGCCACGCTGGGGTGGGCTCCCAGCGTGGCACCAAAGCTTTGGGGGCGGCGTGACGCGCTGGGAGGAGGCAGCGACGGCTGAGGGGGCGGCACTGCATGGCAGCGGTGCTTTCCTTGAAGCAGAGGAACACCGCCACATATTGAGCCCTGCACCCATTGGTGCAGGACGCCACGCCTGCTCAAGGGAGCAGTGCATTGGGTGGGAGAGGCACACCTCCAAGTGTGCTACTCTCCCAAAACGTTCCTTGCGCATGCACGCAAGCGAACGTAAAAATATGGAGCTAGACAAACATGTACTGTACATTTATTTTATTTATTTATTGTAAAATCGGAATTACAACCTTTGAGCTAAAAGTTCATTTACAAAGGATCCTCATTGAACAGAGGATGGGGGACATCAGGTACATGGACAGTGGAGAAAAACAGAAGCAGCTAGAAGGCACTGTCAGTTACACATCATTAAAAAGGCTAAATAGCATTACAAATAGAAGGATGAGGAGAGACAAAATACATTGCAAAAGCACTTAATTACATAATACAGAGGAAAATCGTCTCATAACAGATTAGGTGAATAAAGTGCAGATTCCAACTATGTACAAAGTATGATAATTCCCAGAATGCAGCTATAGAGCTTAGATAGGTTCCCAGAGGAAACAATTAAGTTGATCACGAAAAGGACAGTCATTAAGGGAGAGGAGGCAACAGACTAGATGGGTGAGGGGCAGAGCACAATGGTGGGTGATAGCTTATGGGTCGGGGGGCTAAGTGGGTGTGGAGGTGCGGGGTATGGAGGGTCAGGAGGGCTAAGTGGGTGAGGGGCAGAGGAATGGGGGAACAAGGGGTGGGTAGGTGGGGATTAGAGGGAGATTCCTAGGTGCCATGGGTCGCCACAGCCAAGCCATATTGTGTCAGGGGGCACCGGGAGGGCTAGAAATGGCTGGGGTGTTCTTTACAGCAACATTGTACTGGAGGGGGGAGATGGACTTCTGAATCTCAGATTTGAACTGGCAATGGTGAGTAAGGCTAGTAGTGGCCTGTGGGAGGTCATTTAGACAGGTGGGGGCCCTTACTGCAAAGGCTCGCCTCCCCAAGGCAGTTCTGAAAGGTACTGCTAGGACGTGTCTTGTAACACTTCTCGTGGAGTGCCCAGCAGGGACCGGACAGAATAAGGCTTGTAAGGAGGGGGGGGTGCAAGACCTAGAAGGGCCTTCCTCCCTAGAAGGCAGGAGTGGAGCTTGATTCGGTCCATGAGAGGATGCCATCGTGTTCCAATATAAAGGTTGCAAGTGTGTGTAAGGCGATATGTGCCTAAAACAAAGCGGCATGTTTTGTTGAGGGGTACTATGGACCCTGTGCAGGCTGGTTTCAGAGGCTGCACCATATACCACATTACCAAAGTCCAGGATGGGGTAGAACTGTCCATCTTACTACCTGAACCCTAGCCTCATGTGTGAGGCAGAACCAAAGCCTATATAAGGCCCCTAACTTCCTATTGGCAGCAGTGGTAATATTTCGCATATGTGCATTGAAGGAGAGGGACTCATTGATTGTAATCCCTAGGTACCGGAACGAGGGCACCTGCTCAAGGGTGGAGTGCAATTTGCACAAAATTGAGAAGGGAGTGGTATACCTCCTATTTTGGCTTCCGGGCAAAGAGCATTTACTTGTTTTGTTTGCTGCTTGAGCACTAGCAGTCTATCTTTGAGCCAATCCTGTAGGAGGTCAAAGTTGTACTGCATGTCCTTAGTGACTGCATCTTGGCAAGAGTCTCAAGAGAACACCACTGTGTCATCTGCATAGAGCAGTACCTTGGTGGAGGGGCACACTTCTGGAAGGTTGTTCACAAACAGGCTGAACAGGAGTATGCCCAGGATGGACCCCTGTGGTACCCCCACTGTAACTTCACTGGTCTTGGAGAGGGCTGTATTGATTTTCACCTGCTGAGAGTTCCCAGACAGGTAGCTGGAGAACCAACTGACCGTGTCGGGGAAGAGTCCAAGGCAGTTTAGTCTGTGCAGCAGCAGCTGATGATTCACAAGGTCAAAAGCCTAGATTAGGTCTATGAAGATTGCTCCGACCAGTTGGCCCTGGTCAGGTGCCTCATGCATGTAGTCTGTGAAGGCAATTAGGGCAGTATTAATGCTATGCATCTTGCAGAAGCCATGCTGTTGGGGGCAGAGGAGTTTATATTTATGCAGGTGATCAGTGAGTTGGTTGGCTATGATTCTGTCCAGTGCTGTGGAGAGCGGAGACAGAATTGAGATAGGTCGGTAGTTCGATACTAGTGACTGGTCACCTCCTTTGTGCACAGGAGTGACCAGAGAGGATTTCCAGGTAGAGAGGAATGCGGACAGGTGGAGAGACAGGTAAAACAGCTTGGTGATGGGAAAGACAACCTCTTGTAAGGCAATGGAAATCAAGTTCAGATCGATTCCATCACCTACCATCCTTGTTTTTCCCCGGGCTTGCAAGGTATTTTCTTGTTTCCTTTACACTCACCTGTCTGAAGTAAAAGCTTGGGCTGGGCTTGGCAGCGGTAGAGGAGGGTAATTGGTTGGAGGCTGGCATTCCATCAGGGTGTGTGGCAGGCCTGGGAGGCAGGACTGTACTATAGTCAGAGAAAACCTTATTAAAGATATTGGCCATGCCAGCATCATCAAGTTTAATTTTGTCATTGTGGCGGAGCATGGTGGGGGGGGGAGCTGTTATCAGTCCCAAGGAGGTTTTTAATTGAGTCCCAGAACTTCTTCCCATTACTCCAGTAGTGAGATTGCTAGTTCTTGTGGAATGATGCCTTGGCCTGTCATATTGCCCAGGTGCACCTGTTTCTAGCTACTTTGTAGTTTTGGATATCTGTAGTTATCCCTGTTGCCCTGACCCGGTGCCAAAGGAGATCTCCTTACCACATCATACTGAGAAGCACAGGGTGACTCAGTTCATACTATGACCTTTTATCATCTTCTTACAGTATGGGGCAAACTTGTCTGCAGCTGCGTTGAAATGACTGAGGAAGTGTTGGAGGGCAGTGTCAACAGAAGGACATGAGTCAAGGAAGCTCCAGTCAGTGCCTGAAAGGTGATTCCTGAGATCGGTCATGGCGCTATTTTTTATAACTCTGTTCCTCACCAATTTGGGTGGGGGGTTGGCCCGCTTGGTCAACCACTCACATTGGATAGGTGAGTGGTCTCTCAGAGTATCTGGGAATACCTTGGCATCAGTTAGCCTTTCTGGGTGAGTTGTTAGTACCCACTCAGTCAGAGTGCTTGTACTGGTGTGGTAGTTTGTTCTGGTGCAGCTCTTGACAGCCTGCATTAGGTACAGTCCAGATACAAGATCTCTGTGCATAGCATTGGAGCTAGCAAGCCAGCTAGAGTTAAAATCTCCTAGTACAATAGTCTCCTTGTGTTGGCTAGCCTGGGTGTAAAGATTAGCAAAGGCTTCTAGCCCAGCTTCCTGCCACCCTGGTGGGATGTGGACTGCCATAACAGTCAGGCCTTTTTGGCCCTTGCCTAGTAGGATTTTTATTGCTAGACATTTGCAGTCATTGTTAACAGTAGCCAGTTGAATTCTGTAGCAGTGCAGGTGGTTCCAGGTGTATATTATGCAGCCGCCACTTCTTTTTCTGGAGTGGTCCTGTCTATGAAGGTTGCATCTGGTGATGGAGACTATTGGGTCGGTTGTTCACGGGGAGAGCAAAGTCTCTGTCAGAACAATGACATCAGGCAGAGTATGTGTCACCCAAGCTTCAAACTGTGTTAGCTTGGCTAGGAGGCTGCCAATGTTCAAGGCCACAATCCTTAATTTCCCTGTAGGAATTGGGATCTGAGGAATGGTTGAATGGGGCCAGGGTTAGGGTGAATGTTTCCAGAGATCAGCATCCGGATTAGGATGAGTTTCCTACATATTTTTGGGAAGGTAGTCTTTACATTCAACCTCCAGGAATCCTGGTAATTGCATTTAGTGTGTGGTGAGCCTAGTGCAGGGGTCTGCAACCTTTTCAGGTCCGGGAGCCACATATCCACCTGCCATGACATATCTGATCGCCAGAGAGCCTTATGAGAGCATGCATAGCAGATGTATTTTGTAATGCTAAATTTTACCTAAAATTAGCTCCAAGTGTATTTGAGTAAAACAAATGTTACTTAATTGAAGCACTTCCCAAAGCAAACCAATAAAAAGTGTAACTTATCAATTGTTTTCAACAACAGTGATGCATTTATCATCCTATGTAAATGTGCAAACATTTCAACTTGCAGGATATGCCAGTTTATAAAGCACAGTGTACCACCAGGTTGCTCAGAGTGGCCCATGCTTCTAGTTGACTTGGTATGGAGTATCATGCTACAGTAGGTGCACAGTCTGTGAGACATTAACAAGTTTACCGTTGATAGCTTCTGATTCTCCAAACCCTCTCTGAGAAAACTGAAAAAGTTTTAGCCATGATCCTGTTGCCACAAGGGTAACTAGTTAGTAACTCATCCTTAATTCCTAATACATTCGAATAGTAGAATGGACTACAAGTGCCAGCTGTGCTGTATAGTATATTTGTTAACTATGGGTTCATCAAGCATAGGAGATAGTACGTTAACCTCATATCACAAACACTGATAAGAATCCATATTGCACAAAATGTTCTTTGTATGGTCTTGTGTTCAAGAAACACCTGTGCCAAATCTAGCATACAGTACAATTCTGCTCTGTTCCCTGAGATTTACAGACAAGTGTAGGCCCATTTTGAAAACCGCATCCTTCGTAACCTCTCCATCTACGAAACTGTTGCCTGTACAAAGCAACTACAGGGCTCTGTGGAAGCTGGACAGATGCATGCCCCAAAGTCTAAGCAATCTTCTCTTGGCCCAGTTTATTTTTAAGTGTAGAAAAGTGTTTCTTGCATGCCTCTCTTTCATATTTTCTGGCATTTGTAGAATGTTTTATTTTGACATGCCCTTGCAGTTTAAGTTCTTATTTCTTGTAAAGACTTTCCCTGCACATTACATGGAACATATACCCATCTCTGTTGATGAAACCAAAATCACTCAAGTCTTCTAGAAATATTACATTCTTGTACTATTTCTCTCTTCTTTGTTGGATGTGACATTTTTATCATAAGCTGTGTAGCTGATTCACTGGTACAAATGCCACTGCCATATTAAGAAAGCGGGAAAAACTAAAAAAAAAAAACACTACTTCTTGCTGTTTTATGACCCATGTCTTGAGTCAATCCCCCTTCCACCTTGACAATCTACTATCCCATCCAAGGAACCACTGCCTTCCTCACATTCCAACCAATACACATCATCCTGAAGTAACTGTGGTTGTTCCCCTCCACCTCACTCCTCACACTCATTGAGACAACTGATGTGGGGCTAGATCCCAACTGAAGTGGGGATGACCCAATAAAGCATACAGAATGTTCAGCATTTGTTAAGGGGCAAGAAAGAATAATAAAAGAATCGGAGGGACAATCCTGTGTGGTCACTTCCTGCTGCAGGAGTATTTAATACTGGAAGTAGACCCTGGAGCCGCCTTCAGCAGTTGGAATCGTGGACCGCAATTCATGGCAGTTGCAATTAGTTACAATTGCCTTGCTTTGCTGCCATAATTCTGGGGAGTCATATTTATCAAAAGTCAACTGACTCAGACTCCAGCTGGCTTGCTTGCCTGACAGCATCCCACCCCCAAAGTAATCTCGGAGACTCCACAGCAGCACAATTTGCTTTTTATTATTAATTATTTACATTGTTGCATCTTTCCATTTCAAACTTTGGTGGAGAAACTCAACCACCAACCAAATGTGTCCCTGGCTTCTCAGCTTGAAAACTTATCCAATGAGATAGAGGGAGGAGGAGCCAGGATTGCGCACCCTGCACCACAAGGAATTCATCCGATGCAGTCTGCACTCAGTTCGTTCATTCGTGTGGGCAGTAGGAAAGAAGGACTAATTTCTGGTGTCGAGGAGGAGTGAGAGAGGAGTGAGCACTGAGCGAGACACTGATGGCCACCACACACAGGTTTTTTTCAGTAGTGTCAGATGGCGAGTCAATCGGTTGATTGGTCTGTCCTGTCAGGGCTGCTGGCATGAGGAGGGAGGAAAAAGTCTAGTAGTTAACTTTCCCCCCTACGTAAACTGCTGAAGAACTGGTGTTTTGAGTCTGTCAGAGCTGCTGGCATGCTATGAGGAGGAGGTAGGGCCCACTATAATGGGATGGGATGGGGAGGGCAGAGGGGAGAGGCCATGATGAAAAGGGTGGCCAGAGTGCACCTCCGGCAGCACAGCCGGTGATCTGCAAAATGAGGAAAGGGAATGGTGAGGTGAAAAAGACTACTGGCTAACTCTGCCCCCCTCCCTCTTACCAGAGTGAACGCAAAGTTCGAACTGCTGAGGAATTGGGGTTTCAAATAAATGTGTGAACCACCAAACTGCCTTTAGCACTACCCATATAAATATGTGCCAGCAATAATCTAGGTTTCAGAGCTCTATAAATCAAACTGTTATGAGAGAGTTGCTTCCCCCTCCCCTTTGGCTTTCCATGCTTCACATGTGCTGTTGGAGGTGAAAGACCCCTGGTACAGTCGACCTGTGTGTTTCTGTGTAAAGGAATGTAAGGGGGTGGCACAGTTGCCTCTGTGTAGGGAGGGGAGGTGAGGTTGCTAAGTGCATGTCTGAAAGAATAAAATAACATTGAGAAAGTCATAGAAAAAAGAGGAATGTACTACACAAGAAACCTTGCTGCTTGGGCTGGGGGTTGTGTGTGCACACAATTCTAGTTTTCATTGAGTTATGTCATTGTTCTTGATCAATCAGTAATGACTTTTTAATAATCTAAGCCCCCCTGCTCTTTTGGGTAGAGTGTCTCATGTGGGTCTGGGTGAGGTGGAGGGTGGGATTGTGAAGAAGCGACAGACCAAACTTGCAAGGGGAGGGGGCAACGAAATTACTAAAGACTATAGATGGTTTGGTGCAGAAAAAAAAGTGAAATAAAATGGCAGAAATTGCTACTGGAGTTTTTCTGTAGAGAAAGAACTTTGGCTACCCAGGCCAGAAATGTTACTATACTGCCAAGATTGGAGAGAGAGAGAGAGAGAGAGAGACAGAGACAGAGACAGAGACAGAGAGACAGAGAGACAGAGAGAAAGACAAAAGCAAGCAGCGAGACTGTACTATTTCACTCATGTCAAGTGTTAGCAGTGCATGCCTGCTGCTTTCTTGCTACAGTCTGGGTTCTGCTAACTGATTTTTAAAATAGGTGGGGATATTGTTGTTTTGTGTTTTTTTTATGTTACTGGATGCTTATTGTGCCATAAACAATAGGTATGCAGAGCTGCAAATAGAAAGCTGTTTCCTTAAACCACTATGTACAAGGAGCAAAAATAGAAAAAACTCCTGTAATGTTTGTCCTTGTGAGTATGATGCACTGCATTAGATTTATGATACAGAGGTTGGTAAAGGTGATTTTTCTGATGTAGGCTGAAAACTTAAAATATTCTGTGTGGCTGAGTTAGAAAGTTAACCATGCCATAACATCAGCTGTCATTACAAACAAATCAATTGATATGCTGTTGCAAAGTGCAAACAGTGGGAAAATGCTGGTCATTAAAAAGGGGAATAAGGAAGTTGAGGAGCAAGGCAGAAGTGGATAGACCATGGTTAGTGAATACAGTAAACACACATACTGCTTGATGAGTACTATAAATGTTGTTGGCATCGAAGGCAATAATGTGGTTCCAATTCCAAGAGGTTTTAATTACACTTAACAGTACAAAATATTATGAAATGTACTTCTGAATGTGTCTGCTTATACAGTTTGTCTTGGACTAGTACTGCAGTATGGTGTATATGTTTGCATGTAAACTAGGCCAGCATATGCACTGCAGATAGACTGGTTGTTAGGTTTTAAACATTTGGGGATAGCAGCAATTATAGGATTCTCATCAAGAATATTTCCTGAAGTGAAGATGTCTGCAATTGACCCCTGTGCACTTTATTCCTAGTTTTGAACACGTTTGGCCATTGTTATTGTCTTTTGTTATTTTTAAGTGTGTTCTGTTCCCCTCTCTGTGGAGCTGAAACAGCAGCCATCATTTCGGGGGGCATGATAGAGATCTGATTGCAATTTTGTATGTTTGCATGTATGTTTGTAACAGCAGCTTGTCTGAGTAGGAAGAGATAACCACTGTGAGATAATCCACTGTGAGGTGGAGAAAAAAAATGATAGTTGTGGACTGAAAACTGTGGCTTGAATGTGTGCAACCCTCACCCCAGCCAAGAGAAGAATCTTGCACCCAGAACTCCCCTAACTTGTACACAGACACAAACCACAAGTTGGCAAAAAATAAGTATCACCTCTGGCATTGGGGTAAATACTTGGCACGGCATCTACGAGGTCGGAGGGTTAGAGTGCAAAATGAAATTTATATTTACTCCAAGTTCTGGGTGAGAGGTGCCATGGCTATGCTGTGTCTCCTATCTGAGTGGCCCCATAAACATTTTACACGGACTCAAGGATGATATGTCCAGTACCAGAAAATTGGGGTTGTATCGTATGGCTTTATTTCTATAGATGGTATGCAGAAACTAGATGGTCCCCCAAGTTTGGATACTGTCATTACAGAACACAGAACTTTGCATCAAGAACTCTTTGCTTTCTCCAAAACAGGGAGTATTGGCATTTCACACATCAATCAATCTTTATTTTACCAGGTAAAGCACCATTGAGTGTACTCATTTACAAAGTGGACCTAGGCAGTGAAAAAACAACGCTAGTACAATACAACAGATATTACAAAGCCATGACGGTATAAACAAAAATATAATGCAGCACAGGTTATACAGTATGGATTCAAAATGATATATGAAATACATACATATATACACAGGGTATAAAGTGTGCAATGGCATCAGAATACATACTGTATATATTTCCCTAAGGCATAATGTGCAATCAACAAAAGGAAAGTGTGATGTGTATAGGTTAAGAACAGAAGGGAAAAGTACATGGGTAGAAGCCCCAAGCAGCAGTGGGCCAATTAAGATAGAGAGAAAGTAAAACTATGGGATGGTTGGATGAAGCCTTTTAAGGTTTTAGGGGGGCAGATGGGCAAGAATGCCTGCCCTGGGCAGCTGGATACATCTACTTCTCTACAGAACGAGATGTCCATCCCTCTGTCTAGGGATCTCTAGACTTTCTTTTCTCTAAGTGCCTGTTATGTGTGGATTGCTACACACTTCAAATTCAAAGTCCTCCTGATGAGATGGGCTATGATAACACCTGCAGGGCAAACTGTGCCATTCAGGTAACCAGTTAGCTCTGACCTGGGCTCCAGGTGAGGATCTGCCCACCCTGCCACAAGCCAGCCTCTGCCATTCCTTCCAGGACACACATTGGATCCTTCAACCCTACCTGGATTGCTAAAGGCCTCCACACAGACAAAATATATTTATATTCAGCACATCTTTGTGGTAACACTGGGGTCCGGAGTAGTAAAATCTAGCCTTGTCTTGGGCACATACACCACCAGGCGACTCCCTTAGAACATGGCAATATAACTGTACTCATGGTTTGTTTGTCCCTCTGTTACAGACATCAGGACTAAATGAAGATAAACCTTATATTCTCTTAAATCCATAGCTTTTTGTCATGAACTCTGTCAGTTCCTGCTCTGGGCAGCTGGTCAATCTTCTAGTCCTTCAGGGGATTGCCCCTTGGACCTCGTGATTTCTCAGTCCCATTTTACTTTCACAAAAAAATTACCTACTGGGGTCCCATTGACACAGGTCTCCACCACTTCCTGTAGAAAGGCTATTGTCTCACTCTCTAGGGTGCAAAAAATGACCAGCAGTCCTTCACCCAGCCTAAGGGAAGCTGGCAGGCACCTCTATACTAAGAACTCCACTCTGAGCACTACATACTGACCAACTGAACCCAAGATTCTAAACTCCCCCCTCTGCAGCCAGCTGGCAAAGGGTTATGCTGTGGCAAGAGTTCTAAATGACACCCCTTATTTTCTACCTAGTTTAGCTAAGTAAACAAAGAGCCATGTGCAGAGGATTTCTAAAAAAATCATCTATAAGCTGCCCAGAGACCCTACCTGGTCCAATACTGATGGGATTCTAGTAACCCCAGGTGGCTGGGTGGTTATGTATGTTTGACCTAAGGTATTGTTTTCTTTACTGTTCTTTACCCTGGTATCTTGCTTGCAATGAGATCTTGGTTCTCAGTCAGTTTCATAGCATATAGTAGGGAGGGATTTGCTCTGGGGTCTGCGGTGCAAGCAGTTGTAATAGGGCCCACATTGTGAGGGGACCCATTGGGATGTGGGTAACACCACCTGAATACTGTATTATTCAGAGTAGGCCAACTGCTTCTGTAGGTTGTTCAGTTTTGAGAGCAGTATGGCGGAAGTTAAAAAAATTAATTGAATTTTCTTTATTCAGTTGCAGTCATAAATTTTAAACTGGTTGAAAAAATCAGTCATAATGTGTTGTAAGTCAGTCATAATTGTTTTTTCAACTGACTCTGGGGTCTAACTGAAAGGAAGCAGGGAAGGGCTGGTGGGAGCAAATTCCAGTGAAGTGAGTACAGTCTGGTTTTGCAGGCAAGTTATTTCAGCTCAGCAGAGTCCTGTTTTGCTGGCAAAATAAAATAAGTAAATAAAATTCACTCCTGCCGGCAACCAGGCTCTGCTGCTGGAAGGGCTGCCCTTCTAAGTGAGAGTGAGCACCAATCAGGAACTGCCTGGGCGGGTAGGTGCCAGATTCAAAGACTTAGTCTGAGAAGGCTCCATACCTGTATTCTGTGGGGAGCAGAGAGGTGGCTGCAACTTGGTGCTTAGCTCAAACCATGGGCAGTTCACTGGAGGATCCACTTGCCTGGAGGGGCTTGCCATCCCCTGGGTAGAGAAGGTAAACAGATAGAATATAAGCAAACAGAAAGGGGAGGTGTAGCAGCTAAACAAAGAGGACAAAAGGACCAGGGAGGGTCTGGAGTGAATCAGAGCGGGGGACAGATTAACAGAGTAGCTGGGGCACTTTAGGGGTGGGCAGAGCAGCTGGCTGCTAGGAGCAGCCAGAAACAGATTAGCACAGAATCTGGGGCAGAAACTGAGAAAGAAATTTAAGCTTTAGCTTTCCAAAGAGAATTTCTGCCTTCGTGCTGCAAACCCTTAACCACAATACAGTCACATTTTTAGAGTGAGAAACAGGCAGACATTGCTAAGATATGACCAGAGGGAAATTTAAGCTAAATCTTACTTTCTTACTAATCTTACTTTCTATTTTTCACCCCTAGTTAACCTTATCCATAGTCCAGACAAATATTTCTAGTCTGAGAGTCAGGCTAAACAGTGCTAATAAATGGCCAGAGAGAATTACAGCTTCAATTTAAACGCAAATCTAACATGCATGCAAATTCAAGTGAAGTGAGTACAGTCTGGTTTTGCAGGCAAGTTAATTCAGCTCAGCAGAGTCCTGTTTTGCTGGCAAAAAAAAAAAAAGTAAATAAAATTCACTCCTGCCGGCAACCAGGCTCTGCTGCTGGATGGACTGCCCCTCTAAGTGAGAGCGAGTACCAATTGGGAACTGCCTGAGCAGGTAGGTGCCAGATTCAAAGATTCAGTCTGAGAAGGCTCCATACCTGGATTCTGTGGGGTGTGGACAGGTGGCTGCACCTTGGTGTTAAGCTCAAACCTTGGGCAGTTTGTTGGAGGATCCACTCACACGGAGGGGCTTGCTGTCCCCTGGATTCCATGGGGAGCGGACAGGCGGCTGCGCCTTGGTGCTTAGCTTGAACCGTGGGCAGTTCGCTGGAGTATCCACCATACACCATGCATGGTGCACACCATACATGGTGATGCACACAGTGTCAAAAGGAGCCATATGTTTCAGTGCTTGCAGAAAATCAAATACAGAATACACCATTCATGACATGTTAATACATACTACAGACTTGTGCATACACGCTATTGAAATACACGCAGTATGAAACAAAATCAATGTATATTTATTATAGAAAGGCAAGACAATCCTTCTATAAACCTGAGGCAGTAAGTAAATGACTCAAAAGCTTCATTTAGGTCTGGTTGCCTGCATGGAGAAAGTATATGCATGTCCCAAGAAAAAAACAACCCTCAGTTTTCAATAACATTTGGTTATAATGGCTGGTTTTAAATTGTTTATCTTTACCATCAGTGAGACAATAGTGATTTTAATAATTCAGTTGTTTTTCTAAGTAATTGAGAGGGTCCATTAGTCAGTTAGAAAAAATTACTCACTGCAGGGAGTCACGTGAAGCGGCACGCTGAGTAAGACTCCTCTGCTAGCTCCAACCTCCCGCCCGCTTAATACTTTTAAAACTCCGTTTTGTTGCGAAGTTTATCACCGAATAAGTGATCAGCAGTTCTCTAACTGTTGGTACTCTCCTGACAAGCTGTCGATAGAAGAAGGGATGCGGAAAACCGCCGCCAAACACACTCCTCTGACAATGCTGGAGAAGCCCCAAAAAAAGCCAGGGCCTCCTCCTTGCAGTCCTCGCAGTCTGCAACTACAGAGAACTCCGACTCAGATCTCCTTACCCTCTCCAGATTTCTAGAGGAATTTCAGCCTTTTAAGGCTGAAATGCAGAGCATGGCAGGAAAAATAAAAGGCATTTCAAAAGCTTTGGAGGATCTCTCCAAAAAAACAGCCGATAACAAAGCTCGCATATGCTCAGTCGAGAGGAAGCAAAGTAAAGCAGAGCTTGATCTGGTAGTCATGAGGCAACACTTAGCGAAGATGGAAAATAAGGTTGAAGACTTGGAGGGTCGCAGTCGCCTCAATAATGCAGTGATTATAGGCCTGGCTGAAGAGAAGAGGGCTCTGATCCTATCAAGTTCGCCAAGAAGTTCGTGGAAAATGTGGCAGGTCCTTCTCCTTATTGCACAGGATACATTATATAGAGAGCTCATTGTGCACTGTGACCCACTTCCACTGATGGAGCCCCCCCAAGATCGTTTATATTTAGATTTCTGAACTTTCAGGAGCTGCAGCACTTTCTTTACAAAGCTAATGACACACAAGATTTGCAATGGGAAGGCTGAGGGTGGCCAAGATTTGCCATTGTCTGTGCGCCAGAAATTAGCCACATTTCACAAAGTGGTTGTCAAATTAATTGCCGCAGGCATCAAGTTCAGAATGGGCTTCCCTGCAAGGCTTCAAGTTTCTTTAAATGGTTTCTGGGAGACCTACAAGGACGTGGAGTAGGCAACAGCTGGGCTCAAAGAAGCACTTCCTGATGTATTCAAATCTACCTGAAACTCAAACTGGAACAGTTTGTTATGTTGTTTTGTTATCTGGTGTAACTGTTTAACTTTCTTTAATTTACAGATCTCAGCCATGTTTCTCGGGTCAGCCCTGCAACAAGTTGCTTTGACTGGTTACTTACTTGCATGGTTAAAGTCCCATGGAGTGTAGTCTCCTCGACTTAAGAGAAACATTTTGCTCCCACTTGAGCTGTTAATTCCAGGACTGATTGTCATTATGCAGACTCTGCATGTAATTGTTAATTGTAAGCTTAGCCTTGCCTCCAGGTATGGAAGCGAGATGCAAGCGTGCACATTTGGCTACCCAGACTGTGATTCAGCCAATGGATGTTTGGGTGTCGTACTAGCGGTTAAGTTCTGCTGTATTTTTTAGAGTTGCAGCTGCTAGTCCCTTTAGTGGTTTGCATTTCGATCCCAAGGTAGTGATGGGGGGATGCTTAGGTCAGTCAGAGCTGTAAAAGGGGTCCCGCTTATAAACGAGGTCTCGTCCTGGCTTACATATTATTGCCATGCCTTCCCACAGCTTTCCCTGTCCTAAAATGCTCGCAAGCCTTTTACAGGGTAAGCTCACCTATTTGGTTGAGACCTCAATATTATAGTCTGGGATAGGTAGCGAGACGCTCAAATGCCCCAAGCAGCTGATTGAAAACAATTCAGCTGCAGTCTAGCTTTTTTGGAGGGACCCTTCCTCATCCTTCCCTTAAAGAGGGTTCAAGTTTTACTATCTGGAGCGAAGGTAAGAGGCGCTGACAGTAAGCAGGAAGGGCACAAACTCTCTTTTACCTTTAGAGGTGGCGTCAGCTTTTTGTTTATATTATGCTTGCGATGCTCACAGCTTTCAAGTAGTACCACAAGAGGGCATCAGAGCTTGTTATTTCTTCTTGTGGAGTTTGTGTTATACCCCCCCTTGTTCCACTGTATTTGTTATTACATGGTTTGTTGGATTTTCAAAGGGGAGTACAATCTTACCATAGTGGTTATCTCTAGACAACTTTTTTGAATTACTAAGGGGAGTAGATAAGATAAATGTAATGGGGATATTTCAAGATTGCTTTAGAACGTTGTTCATTAATGGAAGTGAAATGTTTAATATACAAAGGGGTTGCATTGAATCGGTTTTCTTATTTGGAAGGGCAGGCGGGTTGGAGGGAGACGGACTTTTCGGGTTGCCGATCATCATGTACTGAGTAAAATGGGGATGGGAGTAGGAGGAGGGGGGTCAGGGGTTTATGGGGTGTTCTTTGGTGGGCTTCTCTGGGGGGGTTTACTGGGTCAGGGGTAAGAAATGTCAGGGAAGGGGGAGGTCAGGACAGCCCAGCACATATCATACCTGGTGCAGTATGGATGCCATACACAAGTACAGGTGGCATTTTAAAAGGTCTCTGATTGATTGATAAGGGTAATGGCTAGGACTATTCAGTTCATTAGTTGGAATGTTAAAGGGGTGAGACATAAAACTAAACAATATAAAATTGTGAAGCATTTAAATCACTTGAAAGCAGAAATTATGTTTCTGCAGGAAATGTACCTGCTCAACGGAGAGGCCAGCAAAATGAGACAACAACAGGTTGGGCAGACTTTTGCTGTGGAAGGCACTACCCAGAGTAAAGGGGTTATGATCCTTCTGCATAGATCGGTCCCTTTTAAGCCTCTCCAAATAGTCTCTGATCCCCTAGGGAGGTTTCTATTTGTAAAAGGTAGATTGCATACTCTGGACCTTGTCCTGGGTACTGTTTATGGCCCAAACATAGACTCCCCTAGGTTTTTTGTCCAGATAATTGAAGCCCTAACTCCATTTTTGGATACCCCTATGATCATAGGGGGTGACTTTAACCTTGTTTTTGACCAGGTTCTAGATAGGTCAGGTCAATCCCATCAGGGTCTCTCCCCAGCTCAAAGGGCCTTCAGGGACCTGTTGGACTCTGTGGGTCTCTGTGATGTGTGGCGAGTGCTTCATCCTAAAATAAGGGAGTATACTTTCGTTTCCCAGGTTCATGGAACCTCCTCGCGGATTGACTATATCTTAATTTCCCAAGCTCTTTTACCTGGGGTTTTAGATTCTGGCATTGTATCAGGGCCGTCATCAGACCATTCAGTGGTCACTTGCTTATTATCCATGTCATCCCTACCAAACAAAGGGAGCAGATGGAAGTTGAATAATCAAATACTGAAGGAGCCGAAAACGGTTCAATATATAGTATCCCAAATAGAGTAGTTTACTTCTACTAATAATAATTCTATGGGGTGGCCCGATATGGAATGGGGGGCTCTTAAAGCTTATTTGAGAGGGATAATAATTGGCTTAACATCGAGAAGGAAAAAAGAGAGAGCATCTCGGGCTTCCTATCTCCTATCTCAGATCAGGGGTATGGAGACCACCCTCTCTCCATCCTCCTCGGAGTCTTTCAAACAAGACCTAGTTAAACTGAAGAAAGCATACCTTGCTTTGCTACAGGAGCAAGTTGAATTTGCAATTTTGAAAACAAAAGCAGCATATACTGATTAGGGAGAAAAAGCTGGACGAATGTTAGCGTTGCGTGTTAAGCCGCAGGAATCTACTAGATTTATTGCTGCTGTCCATTCCCCCAAAGATAATCCCCTCAAAGACTCACCTTCTGAGACAGCTGAGGAGTTTACCAGTTATTTCCGGGATTTATATGGCCCTATGGCTAATCCTCCATTGGATGAAGGACTTTATGAATATCTGAGGGAGTTAAAATTACCCTCTCTTACAAAGTCTCAACAGAATATATTGGAGTCTCCCATCTCTGAGGATGAGATAGAAAGGGTAATTAAAACTCTTCCATCTGACAAATCCCCTGGTCCTGATGGGTTTACCTCCAATTTTTACAAAGTTTTTTCCAAACAACTGATTCCCATCCTTTTACCACTTTTTCAATCTCTCCTTTCTGGACAGGTATCTGATCCTTCCCTTTTTGAGGCCTTGATTGTCTTGCTGCCTAAGCCAGATAGACCTCCCGACTTGGTCTCAAGTTATAGGCCAATTCCCTTCTCAACCATGATATTAAAATTTTGGCTAGACTATTAGCCGATCGCATGGATGTTGTCCTTCCTTCCTTAATCGGGGCGGAGCAGGTAGGTTTCATGAAGGGGAGATCCTCGGTGGATCATCTGAGGACTCTGGCACATGTCTTCTTGGCTTCCAGGGATGCTGCTCATCCAATGATCCTGGTCTCACTGGATGCTGAGAAGGCTTTTGACGGAGTCCACTGGAATTACTTGTTTGCAGCAATGGAGGTCTTTGGTTTTCCCATGAAATTTTGGAACTGGGTTAGTTTGCTATATATATATTTCCCTCAGCTAGAATTTCCTGTAATGGGGTCATTCCTAGTCCCTTCAATTTGCATGTGGGAACTAGACAAGGGTGTCCCCCCCCTTCTCTTCAATATATATTTAGAGCCCCTTATTTGAAAGTTACTAAGTGCCCAGGATATATCTGGCATCTCCCTAGGTGGGCAGATTGTTAAAGTGGCAGCATATGCAGATGACCTCCTGCTGCAAATAACATATACACTTACATATATTCCTGCCATTCTCAAAACAATAGATGATTTTAGTAAGGTCTCAAACTATAAACCTAATGTAGGAAAAACAGTGGTTTTCCTTCTTAATCATAGGGTATATAAACAAGAAATTACTGCTTTTGGGCTTGCTTGGAAGTCAGATTCTATTAAATACCTTGGGCTCATTCTAACTCGGAATGTAGTCCGGCTTAGGCAGCTAAACTTAGATGTCCTGGTTCACAAAATAGAGCAAGATCTCCGCAGGTGGACCATACTTCCCCTCTCTCTCTCTCTCTGGGGTAGGATCAACTTAATTAAAATGAACGTCTTTCCCCATTTGTTTTACCCCCTCAAGCTGTTGAATGTCTGGCTTCCCTTGTCTTGGGTCAAAAAAGTGCACAGTAAGATTTTTACCTTTATCTGGGGGGATAAGAAATCTAGGATGGCATTCCATAAACTAGCCGCACCTAAAGTAAAAGAAGGATTAAGGCTTCCTCATATTAAGCTGTACCACTGGGCCAGTCAGGCTAATAAATATCTCTGGTGGCTGACCGTGGATCAGCTGCCAACCCAGGCTACATACACTCCCATCTGGTTAGAAGTGGAATTAGCCTCCATAAAAAAAACATGGTTACTCCCCTGCTGTGTTGTTATATACCAAAGTTAGTTCCCTTCCTGAATCTTTAAGCAGTTCCCCTATAGCAGTCTCGATAAGGGTTCATACTCAGTTGTGTTCATTTCTGAAATATGAGAATCTCAAGGATCTATTTCAACCCATGAGAGGTAACCCTAATTTTCAATTAGATAACAAGCCCCTTTTAGTCATCTGGCTTCCTCAGATAGGAGACTGTCGCATTGATGAGTTTATAACACCCGATAGACAACGGTGCTCTTCAACAGATATTATGCACAAGTTTATGATACCTCGTACAAATATTTTTAAGATTTTCCAGCTTCGTCACCTCTTGATTAAGATAATAGGTATGAGTCCCCCTCCGGCTACCCATATTAGTTTTCAAGCTACCTTGACAGCGCTGGCTGGATCACCTCATGCTGTATCTAAGATATACAGTGTTTTATTTACTTGGGCCTACCCTGATAATTATGCCCCTATCATTTTTTGGTCTTCTCTTTTCCCGCGCAAAGAATTGGACTGGTATCTTCTGTGGCAAAACTGTCATAAATTTTTGCAACAGGACAGACTCAGATTAATGCAATTTAAAATTTTGCATAACATTTATTATTCCCCGAAGAAATTGGCTAGATTGGGTTTGGTGTCCTCTCTTCTCTGTACAAGATGTCAAATGCAAGAAGGGGATCTTCTTCATATTTTCTGGAGCTGTTCCAAAGTTGTCCCACTTTGGACCACTATTAAACAAAGGGCTGACCCTCTTTTAGGGCTGTCCAACTTGTTCACATGGAGACTTTTCCTGTATTACGGTGGTGAATAGGAAGTATTATATAGCATTAATTTCACTGTCCATTAAGAAAGTGGTTCACTGTGGAAAGATTCAGATGAACCAATTTATGTTGAATTGCTCCAGGAATTTCTTGCTAATCTCAGAACGGAGAGGACTATTGTAAGTCTTCATAATAAAATTAGGAAGTTTAATAGGATTTGGGGCCCATTACAAACCCTGCACTCATTGTAAGTTCAAGGTATGTGAATGCTACATCAGAAGTTCTGGTTTAGAATACATAACGCTGTGCTGGGAGATATGGGGCGGGTTATGGGGGTGGAGGGAGGGGGGAGGGGAAGGTGAGAATGAATAATCACAAATTTTGTATCTGAATTGTTTGTATCATGTTAATAATGTCATGATTTGTTTTCTGTACTGAAAATCTTCATAAAATTTGAATGGAAAGAAAAAAAAAATATTCACTGCAGTAATCTTCTTTCTTCCAAGGTTTCCTTTAGCATCACTAACTTTAGCAGTTAGCTGGCTAGGTGCAACTGCCCTGGAGGTGTGCCTTTAAGAGAATTTAAATACGCTTAAGCAATAGCCAGTCAGAAAACAGGAAGGATAGTGAGCTGAGTGAGAGCTGCTGAAAGCTTCAGAATTTTTTTGAAGGAAAAATGAGGGCACATGCTCCGAAAATAATCAACAGGATTCAAAAAACATGCAAATGTCCACAAAAGTGGAAAGAGAAACAACTACACAAGTTAAAAACTCATCAATAAGAGACCCCAAATTTGGTAAGAGATATGATAAAGAGCCCTTCTCCAACAGGTGAACCAGGGAGGAAGGGTGGGAGCTTACTGATGCTAAAGGACCCCTTGGAAGAAAGAAGATTTCTGCGGAGAGTATTTTTTTCTTCTCACTCCAGGAGTCCTTTAACATCAGTAACTTTAGCAGACTACCGAGCAGTACCAAGTGGGAAGTAGGCAGAGAACCTGCTAGGAAAGAGGCTCTGCAGAACCGCCCTGCCAAATTTGGCATCAGATCTAGTCTGCACATCTAAACTGTAGGGATTCACAAAGGTGCATACAGATTTCCAGGAAGCTGCTTTTCAGACATCCAGTAGTGGAATGTCCCTTGTTACTGCAAGTGAGGCTGCTGCACCCCGGTGTAGTGGGCCCTGGTCCCCACTGGAGGTTGGTGACCAACCTTTTCGTAGCAGAATCTAACACAAGTGACCCACCACAGGAAATAGTTCTCTTGGTAGCTGGTTTTCCACTGCCTACATACCCCTAGGTGGGGGACAACTGAGAGGAAGAGTCTCTGGAATGTCTAGTATGCTCTAGGCAGTAGAAGATGGCTCTTTTGACCTCCAAGCTGTGGAGAATTATGCTCACCAAGAATGGATTTCTCAGTAAAGAAGACAGGCAAAGTAATGAACTGGTCTAAGTGGAACTCTGAACCCACCTTTGCAGAAATTCCTATTTGTCCTGAGCCCAACCTTATCATTGTGAGGGAAAACGTACATTGACTCAGTGAATAGGGCCTATAGTGCCTAAAACCTCCTGGCAGAGGAAATGGTTACCTGGAAGCCTGTCTTCCAAGTTAACTAGATGTGGTCCGTGGACATAGGCTTGAAGGGTGGCTTCATGAGCCTGTCTGTGCAAAGGTTAGGGCTCCAAGGAGGAACATCCCCCAGACTGGAGGTTGGGGTGCAAGAGGCCTTTGAAAACTGTTTAAATATGGTGTGGGAAAAAAACTGATTTTTGCTTTCCCACTGAAAGGTAGGCCAAAATTGCCACCAGGTGTAGCTTGAGGCAGATGGATTCAAGCCTGACACCTATAAGAGAACCAGCCAATCTAGCAGTTAAGGGTCTGGAACTGAATGGGTTTCGACCTTTTTGCTCTTGCACCAGAGGGAAAACCTTTACATTTGGCTGCATATGTTTTCTTAGTGTTTAATTGTTTAACCACTCTCAGTATCCTAAGGACCTGTTAAGAATAATGTGAGGATGCGGACTGTAACTGTTCCAGAACCAGGCCTTGCGGTGAAAGGAGTGTATGCCTGGATACTGCACCTCCTGTCAGAGAAAGATTCAGCAGGGAGTGAGTTGGAGGCAGGCAAATGGACTGCTGCAGGGCATTAAGAGAAGGAGAGGGTACCAGGCTTGCTAGGGGCAATCCAGATCCACCAGGATCCAAGTTTCAGGCTGTTGTAATAGTTTCAGAATTACCCTGAGAATCAGGTGAAAAGGAGAGAATGCATCTAAAAACCTCCCTGACCAGACCAGGATCAAGGTGTCTGTGGGAGGTGATACCAAGAGTGAGGCCTGCAACAGAACTGAGGAAACTGGAGACTAAGGGGAGAGGCAGACAGATTCACTTTGGGTGCCCAACCACCTGAACACCGTGACCAGTACTTGTTTGTTCAGAGTCCATTAACTCTGGCCTTGACTGATGCGACTAGAGCTTCTGCCAGAGCATTGTGTTTGCCTGGGAGATGAATTTCTGAAAGGCAGACTCCTGGGTAGAAGAAGAGAGACTAATTTTTATAGCACCTGCAAACAGAGTACTCCTGATCTGGCCATTGCAGTAGTGTCTGTTCGACTCTGTAGGTCTGTCCTTTTATGACAGGAGCAAATGCTTTGAGCTAGAAAGATTTCTCCAAGTTCCAAAAGAAATATGATTAACTGTGACTCTTGGAGAGTCTAGGTGCCACTTACTGAGGCACTGTCCAGATGTGCTTCCCAGAACAGGGGGAAGGCGCCTGTGGAACTGCTCTGTCAGAGTTTTCAGCTTTGAAAAATTGTTGCTTTCTGAGACCAGCAAGCTACAGAGAGACTTGTGGGTGACTCATCCTGTATCTGAACCCTGGAACCACTGTAGGCGCTGAAGCCATGTGCCCCAATAGCCTGAAGAAATATCAAAGTTATGTGTTTTGCTCAGGACCACATCATATACCGAACCAGGAGGGTTAATGATTCAAACCCAGTCAAGCACTTGCTGGCTGGTCTCGCTGTCCCTGGATGAAGAAAATTGCCAATGAGGGACATCTTGAATTCTTGCCTTTGGAAGGAAGGCACATCCTTCCTGGATGCTGGGAAGGTTCCAGGAAAGACTTTGTTTAGATTTAACCAGGAACCCCAAGACTACAGACAGAGCCCTGTAAGGGAAAAAAAGGGAGCTCCTTGACCTGACAAGGAGACTTTGGCAGGCTAATTAGCAACTTAGGTGTAGCTAGAGACATCCAGATTCCTGAGGCGTGCTGCTACTACAGCCCAGAACTTTGTAAATACTCTTTGGACTGAGGAAGGCCAAAGGGTCACAGTGAGCCTGCCCTTGTGTGAGACCTCATTAAAGGTATATGGAAAACAGGGGATCCCTTTCTGGAACAGGAAGGCTAGCCCGTCTCCTTACTGTAAGGGCTGTGTGAATAGTAACTGAGTGGCCATTTTGAATTTGGGCTTTAACAGCAAGATGGGAAGCCACTCCCCAGTTGACTTTTGTGTCAGGAATTACATGGACCACAGGCCCTTTCTTCTTTCATGGCCAGGGGCCCACTGCGCAATTCATAAAGATAGAATAGTTTTTGTCTCCCACCAACAGTAATGTCTGTGTTGGGGATAGAGGCTTAGATACCTGGGTATGCATGAAGGATGACCACACTAACTTCAGGCTTTAGACTGTGAAAACACCCCTGTACTGAGAGAAGTCTGGGAAAAAAACTCTGCCCCTAATGCCCTAGGGAAAAATTTCCATGTGGCAGGGGACCTTGTTGCAGTGAGATATTCTGGAATCGAACAGTAAGTTTTGATCACAAGGAAAATCTATGGCTTAAACTGGGAGTCTGAGGGTAGACCAGTAGTTCTAGGCCAGACAAAGTGCCTCAGAGAGATGGCATAAGCTATTACTCTGGAGGTGGCATTCTTGTTGTCATCCTGTGGAACTGGTACTACATAGCTTCCAGAGCAGGTTAGCCGTATCCACTGGATCCCACACCAGAACCAGGACAGAGTTCAGCAGTGCTCTTTTTTTTTTTTTTTTTTTTGTGATATTTGGCCAAAAGCCAAGTAGGTAAAAATTTTGACTAGCATCTGCAGGTAACTAAGAAATCTATTTTCTGGAGTCCTTATCTGGGGGGTAAGGAGGAGAAGGAGATCCCAACTTTTTGCAAGCTGCCTGATGCACTATACTCATATGGCTGGGATGTACAGACAGGCACTCAGTGTTGTTAGACAACTGATATATTTATGTATTTACTAACACTTTTAGCCCACTTGTAAACCTTTGCCACAGAAGTGGGGGTTTGAAGCAGTTTTGTGGTATTTTTATTTATATTTTTTCATTATAGACAGGGTTTTTAGGTCCCCATAATCTTTTCTTATCCTTATCCTCACCTTGAAAGGATGTCTGAGAAGGGAGGTCCAGGGTGTCCAGTATGTTTTGGATAAACAAAGGCATAGAGGGAAAATCTCCTTGGATACATAGGGTTCTAGACCATCCACATCACAAAAATTCTTATACCATATGCATCACCCTCACAGTCTCGGGGGCAAGAACTGTGGAAGAGTGATAGCAGCCCCTGCACACAGGGGCATAATAGAAGTATTTACCATCAACTATATCACCCTCACAGTCTATGAGAAAGAGAACTGTCGAAGAGTGTTTGCCAGCCCCAGTAAAGAAAGGACCCTTCTTTTGTAGGGTCTGAAACAGTTGCCATGCTTTTTTCATATTTTGCACAGATGGAATACTGAGCAGACTTCTCAAGTACTTTGTTTTTTCTGTATGCTTTAAGTTGCCTGTTGTCTTGCTATTGGCTTCCCAGGAGCAACGGGAGCATTTCTGTCTAGACAGAGTTCCTTTTTAGCCACTTCATCAGCAGCTTGATAAAGCTTCCTTCCTTCGTCACTTCTACTATTTTTTAATTTGTGAGGAAGTTCATATTTGGAAGCTTTATTTTTGGCTGGGATCTGGAGAGTTCCTCAGCACCTCCTTACATTTTTATTATTTTTGTATGGCCCCTAGTCAGAAGCCTTTGATATGTCCTCAGCCATAATGAAGGTTTGTCTGCTAAGTTTGCTGATTTAAGCAAAGCAAGCCAGTCCTGGACCTTATGAACTGAGTGCAGGTTTCTGTGAAAATGCCACCAGCCGGTCCTGCCCTAGTTAATTAGCTCTGTCTGTTGCCAGTACCCTTTTTTCTTGGTGGTTGTAGAACTGGGATCTATACCAGTGCCAATCTTAATGGAAAACCCCGCAATACTTGTCAACTGCCACAGGTGGCTGCTGGACCCTTACGGACAGTCCTGCAACAAATGATACCTTAGGTCCAGTTCCTTATGTATAAATATATGTAATAGAAGGGTTTCTCTTAATATGCCAATCCTGAGAGAGACCCCAGTCACTGTTAAGATCTGATCTCCAATGGAGTGCCTCGCAGTAAAACCTGGGAGGTCTGAGGGTAAAAAACAAGGCAAATGTCCCTAATTTGATGGTTCCCACAAGAATTTGCCCAAAAATAAAGGAAACCATCAAAAATAAGCACCTGTGATAAAATTAGGCTTTAAAGTAAATAGTCGTGGTAAAAATAAAGTCAAAATAGAGCGGTCACACTAAAGAAAAAAAATCTGCCCAGTGCTAACAAAAAAGTAAAACTTTCACTAAGCACACTAATGGAAATAATTTATGAGGGAAAACTTTACCCAGATAAGCACTAGGAGGCTGTCAATGAGGAAAGTTGAGAGACACCTCAGAGGCAATATTGCTTAGTCCAGTGGAGAAAAAATTCCATTCAGCAGCTCTCACTCAGCTCACTACAGTTCCTGTTTTCTGATTGGCTATTGCCTAAGCTCATTTAAATTCTCTTAAATGCACACTCTGGGGCAGTTGCACCTAGACAGCTAACTGCTGAAGTTACTGATGCCAAAGGACTCCTGGGGTAAGAAAATTTATTACAAACATCAATTATCAAAATATGATCAAGGGTTGTATTTATGCCAAACATAGAATATAATATGATCTTACTGTACCTCTGAGAAAAAAAATAACAAAGCTCTTTCTGTACCTTTTAAGGACCACATGTATGGCAGTAATGTGATTTTTTTCCACACTAATATCATAGTAAATGTATACAAATGGAACACAACTATCATTAACTCCTGATGAGATACAGCATTTTATAAAGGTGACACATTTCTCTGTCCGTTTAACTTGATGAAGTTGCTTACAGTTTGTTTCAAGCTCATAACAGAGTTAAAGAAACTTGAAGTGGCATATACAAATGGAATCAGTAACGAATAATACTATAATATATATTCTTGTGCAACATGCATATGCCTCTTTTCAGGAAGATAAAGGAGATATCTCACTGGCCACATGTGAGATATCACTTTTTATCTTCACAGTTGGGTATGTCACAATGGATATCTTGGCCAGTTGGGTATGTCTGTGTATGACATTTCTGTAGACATCAAGAGCAAGATCAGTCTGGTTGCAGATGACACCAAGATGGAAACGGTAGTGGATTACCTAATGGGGTGGCAAGGGTTGCAGGAGTATCTTGCAGAATTGGAGGCCTGGTCAGGCACTTGTCAGCTGGGGTTCAATGCTAAAAAATGCAAGGTGCTGCAATTTGGAGCAAAAATCCCAAGGAGGAGCTACCAGCTAGGGGGGATTCAGCTGACCATAATGGAGGAGGAGGAGAAGGATCGGGGGGTGATCATAACGGGAGCAATGAACAACTCCATGCAGTGTAGAAAGGCAGCTGCAAAGGCTAATAGAATGCTGGGTTGTACTGCCGGAGATATTTCCTCCAGAAGGTGGGAGGTGATCCTGCCACTGTATAGGTCACTGGTTAGGCAACACCTGGAGTACTGCATGCAATTCTGGTGGCTGTACCTGAAGAAGGACATTAGGTTGCTGGAGTTGGTGCAGCGCAGGGCAACTAAAATGATTCATGGACTAGGGGACTTGCCCTATGAGATTAGGCTGAGGGAGCTGAACATGTGCTCCCGGGAGGAGAGGAAGGATGGGGGGATATGATTGAAACCTTCAAGTACAGGAAGGGGATAAGCAGGACTGACACAGAGGGGCTCTTCCAGTTGAGGAATGGGAGGGACACCTGAGGGCACAGTCTGAGGTTGGAGGGGGGAAGGTCCAGGAGGGCAATGAAGAGACACTTCTTTATGGAGAGAGTGGTGACAGGGTGGAATGCATTACCAGAGGAAGTGGTATCCTGTAGTACAGTGGACTGCTTCAAAAGGGGTTGGGACAGGGTATGGGGTAGATCACTGGAGGGGGGAGGGGCAGCTGCAGTCTAAGTGCTGTTAGCTGCACAATTGAGCAGACTCAATAAACCGTATGGCCTTTATCTGCTGGCAAGTTTGTATATTCATATGTCACAAAAGGTTTGGAACTTATTTAGAATGTTCAGCCTCAGTAACAGTACTAACTGTATTCAAATGCAAATAACTTTAAAATGTAAAATGATAGCATTATACTGTGAGCATGAAAGTTGTTTAATACAAAAAGAGCTCCAAAATGAGAGATGTTTTATTTATAGCTACCTTTTTTCTAATTAACAAATAAACAGCAGAAAATGTATTTTCTTCTCACTTTTTCAAGAAACAAATGTGAATATCTTTCAAATGAAAATGATATCATGGTACAAGGAACACAACATTTGTTCAGCATGAAAAAGATCTACAAACTGAGTGGTATTTCATTTACAGATATCTTTTAGTTTTCTTATAATAGCAAAAAACAGCATAAAATCATTTTTTTTTTCATTTTTTGCAACAAACAAATGCAATTCATTTTAAACTGAAAAAAAAGAAACCCAGAATTGTTGTATAAATCGAATATGACATGGGTGGCAGTGAGATAATAGAAATATCTCCACTCACTGTCATTGAACTCTGGATATGCCACTCATGGGATATCAAGAGTTCAACGGCAGCTCCTGGAGATATTTCTGCTATCTCACTCTCACCCATGTCATATCCCATATTTATGGTCTGCTAATGGACTGCTAATGCTGAGTATGCAAAACAATGTATGTGATATTTGACCCATAGTAAATCATCTGCAGTTACTTTCTGACTTTCAGGTGAACAGTATTTCCTGGTCATAAAGTCATGTCAGATTTGATATGTGGCAGTATGACAGTCATGTATCACATTTAGAGTCAAAATAAACTGACTCTCTGTATAGTTTTTGCTCTTGAAGGACTTTAACATGGTGCTCAATACTGTACAAGGACTGCAGCAATATACTGTAACTGTCATTCTAAAGTCGACCCGAGAAAGCACACAAAATCATTAGGTGGACCTTCATAAGTTGCTACAAAGCAGCAGCAGCTGTTTGGAATCACACATGGTTTCTGTGCCTGCCTAATTACTGTAACTCCTCCACCGAAGTCCAAGAGGCTGTTTTCTCGTTGGAATTTGGGATCACAAGTTTGAAACTGAGGTTGGTGGCTTGTGCACAGAGGCAGGAGGATGTTGGCATGCCCCCCCCCCCGTGTCTAAAAGACAAACTTGTGAACTTCCCAGGATAAATAGCAAGCAGGTCCAGCAAAAGAGGGAGCCTGAAACAGATGGGTGTGCTTCAGTACTCACCTCGACAAACAATCTTCTGAGCCCCAAGCCCTGTTCACTTTAGGGCACCTTTTGCTACCCCATGCCACCCATCACAAAACTGACAGCACCACCTATGGTAATAGACGGAGGTGGGGGAGGCTGAAAACTGACTGAGACTTGCGAGACTGCTGTTACTTTGTATGACTGTAGACACCCGAAGACAGTCAACCAGCAAACAGACTCCCATCTCACCTGATCTGTTGACAGTGTGCTGATCATGGCCAAATGGAAGAATTCCTTTCACTGTGGTTGCATTGCCACTTTCACTTCTCTGCGCAGTACACGGGGGGGGATGGGATCGATGCACCATTTTCTGTTTGCAGCTAGCAAGTGTCAGCATCAAGCATTACAGAGATGGCCTTGGGGGCAGGGGTGAGTTGGGGACACTAGATAGCAGGGACATAAAGGAGTGCAAATGAAAACAGCGATTGAATTAAGGCAGGTGCTGGGATCAAAAGGACTACTGAACCACCAATAAGCAAACAGCAAATAAAACAGTATTGGAAGGTAAGGTTGGGAACAGTCTGGTTCTAGAATGGATCACCCATTTTTTTCAATTATTTGACTGGTTCTCCAGTTTACTTCATGTCTACTCTGGTATTCATCCAAGGTCACCAGACCATGGTGCCTACGGTTGAGATGTCCAACTGAGAATCATTCCCGTGGCTGGCACCAACAAAAGCAGCTTAATTAGGAAGCACAGTGCATATGATTATAAATAAAATCTTTAAATAAGTACATCCTTTACCTGGGAAGGACAACAGGCAATGGAGGCTGGAGAAAGCAGGCACACCAACAAATAACTAGGTCCATAAGTATAACATAACCATACTACCCGCACACAAGTTGCAGCACTCACTGCAGTGCTGCTGCCTGTCTCCACTCCCAGTCCTGTCTGACCAAAAAGAATACATTTTCAACATCTGATTATATATTAAATAGAAAAAATGAAACCCCTTCTGATCTGAGAGACTGGAAAAGGAAGGCAGAGATCAGAGATCAGAGAACAGGGATGGTGGAGCCACCACTAGAGCAACAGGGATAATCTCCACCTTGGGATGGTGTTCGGTGAACAGGGCAGAGGGGAGGCATCACTGCAATCCCCCAACCTAAAAAAGGGTAATGCTATTCCACTGAGACAGTTTACTGAGATTTGCCACCAGCGAGAAAGTAGTCTAGCTAGCTGGAGATAATCTCCACATTGAGACCGGTGTTCTGTGAATGAGGTAAAGGGGAGATAACACTACAACCCCCCTACCCCAAAAAAGGGTAAATTTCAAAAGTGGTGGAAAATGCCTTTTTGCACACCAATGAGAAATCAGTGCAACTAGCCAGTGAAAATATGAAAAAGGTCCCCGTGTTTGGCATGGATAGCAGATCTCCCTTTAGCAGGACTATTCAGCCAGGATCGTTGGTGGCACATCTCGGTAAATAAACAAGAATGGGGAAAGATTTCCCCCTAGTTTAAATTTTGCTACCAATGATCTGTGATCCCATTAGATCTCTAGTGAATAATTTGGTGTGTTTAAGAGCTCCCTTAGAAGGGTTTGCAGGAAGGCAGTGATATCTCTCCACTACACTCCTTCTCTATACCCCAACAATTTTAATGTTATTCCAATGACCACTGCATTCCAGCACATCAAACTTATTTATCCCATTGCCATTCTATTTCAGACTTCATGAAATGAGTGTCATTGGGAAAGCATTTCTACTCAGGCAACCCAAATAAAAGGATTTAATTGGTGTGTCTACTAACATTACAGGCGCTGTGTGTGTACAAGCTATTGGAGTCACTGTATAGTGCAAGGAAATAAAAGAAAGCAGCACTGAATTTAGGTGGTACGAGAAAACATGACAAATAATAAAGGAACTGACAAGTGTTAAAAAAAAGCAATACAGTATTCGAGTAGACATCGGAAACTCTGTTAGGGTATGCCAACTGATATAATTACCAGATCTGTATGTAACCCACCTACAAATGGGGGTTCCCGAAAGTCTTCCTTGGGTGTGCCTAAATGCCCACTGCCAGGCTGGTATCCTGTGTCTTAGTGCTTTAAAAGTGTTTGTGTGAGAGTGCCTTAATGCCTCTGTGCTTTGTCTCTTTAAGAGCTGCCAATAACATGGTGCTTATTTAATCTGGGAGGGGGCTGAGTGTTTCTATGCTCGAGTCCTGACTGGGCTGCCAGATAATCGCTCCGTTCTGCCATCGCTACTTGGGCAGAGGGAGCTCTGTTAGAAGCTGTAGTTATGTGCTGATTATCTATTAGCATGGCAATGGTATTGTAGTTTGTTTAACCTGCCTTCTTTGCAGCATGGACTTTATGTAGTGCACCACCATTTTGGTTTTGGACTGCCAGTCAGCACCAATCAGTACTTTTGGGGACTCTAAAATGGAGCCTGTCCCCAGGGCTCTTGTGGGAGCAAATTTCTGTAGGAATTGTAGTTTTTACATTTTGGCGCCAAAACAGACCTGGAGGGGGAGCCCTTGCTTTGACAGACAGCTGGATCAACAAACCAGAACCTTTTGGACTAAAGGGAAATTCCCAAGCTGCCTGCTGCAGTCAGTCAGTCTGGAGTTAGAGTTTGAAGTGTAAAGAGCTTGAGTGATTTGTGCAGTAGGCCCTGCATAGTTCGTGCGGGAGATTGGTAGAAAGGCGGAGTTTGGCCTGTCTGCCTGCAGTCCCTTGAGAAGAAGTCCTTTGAAAGGCTTAATAATCTGGACTGTATTCAAATAGGGTGAGCAAAAAGCCATTGAAGTGTGACCAGGCTTAAACCTGAAGAAGACAGAAGATTTGCTGTATGCGATTGGCCTGTCAGGGCATCCATTCACCATAGAACTCCCAGTTTTGCTCAGAGACACTGATATTGCTGCTGGACTGCTTTCTGCTTTGTGGTATGGTGATTGCTTTACTATAAATGTGCTGTGTGCTGTTAGTGGGTCGCGATTTGGTTCCCCACTGTTTAATTGTGCCACACTTTCTGGAAGCTGCATCCAGCCTTCCTGGACTGATTTCTGAACTATTTTACCCAGCCTTGGCCCTGCCACACTGGCCCAGCCAGCTTCTTCAGGTGCAGAGAACACCATCGATGAGAGACTCACCCAGGGATCAACCCCCTGCTCAACATCTCAAACAGGAATGACACCTCGGTGATTCATGTGGGCCCTGCTTCTCCTGGCATACCAGTTGTCAGTCTCCATTTCGTCCCTCCTGTGTCTTGCATTGGGTAGCGTGAGTATCAGGGTAGTTCCCTGCAACAACAACTAAATCTCAAGTGTTGTCATCTGATTGCATTGTTGTTTTTCCTTTAACAAACTGAGCCTTCAGGGTCTGGATTATAAATTGTGTGTGGTTGTGCAAGCCTTTTATTTTCATTACAGGGCCGCAACCAGCTGTGATGCCGGCCTACCCCAGGCAACATTCCAGGCTAGTCCACCTTACTTCCAGCTGGGTACCCAGAGCGTGTGACTGTGTAGGGACTAAAAGTGCATGCATAATTGCCTGACTAGATCAGTTTTAGAATCAGTCAACTTGATTACACCCCTTCCTTGTTCAATTCCCCTGAATAAATCAAAAATCTAACTCTTTTTGCATTTAATCTGACTATGGCTCTAGTTTGTAACAAATGCACTGTATCGTTGTTATTTGCTGTGCCTAACCTTGTTTTACAGGGGGTCTCCAGGGTCAAGTTGGTGGAACCAGCCCTTGTGGTAAGTGCAAACAGTGTGGGGATTTGTATGCTGAATAGGGGCTACTGTGAAAGTGTTTGTTGCATGTTGTCTAGCCACTAGAGGGGGAAAAAAGGAGGTTACAGTGTCCCGGAGGGCTGTACCCAGGTTAGCTTTGTTACTAACAACCCTGCCCTCTGGGTGGAGGCATCCATTTCAGTACCCAGACCACTTAACCTACAACTAGCCACGCAGGCAGGGGTAGTAGCCCCTGGGATAGTGCCACCTAGGGGTTACATCTAGACATTGTGCAGGTCACTTGGCATGTTGATTTCTGATGAAAGGTCCAGCTCCGGACAACTGTCAGGCAGATAACTGAGGGGACAGTGGTTGGGACAAAAATATAAAGGGACAAGGGTAGGAAGGAAGTAGCCTGTCATCACTAGCAGTGAGCACGCACCTCCCCAACAAATTACAGAATACAGCAGAATATGCACTCTACCTGCAGGGTGGTCATTTTGAACAAAGGAAAGCTGGCAATCACTACAGAACACCAAATATTTTATTTAATTTCTTCACAAATACAAACCAAAATACATGTGTAGAGACCAGAACAGAAGAAATCGAGTACAGAATATAACAGAAAATGGGATGGATAAGTGAATTAAAATTTTACTAGAAATTTAGTAGAAAATCTGACAGTGCCCCTTTAAGATAATTCATAATAACTGAAATAACTGGTTACAAAAATAAAATTTATGCAACCTATATCTAATTAAATAATACTAAGATTGTAAAGTAATTTCCAAAACTTTAAGGACAGTAAGTTGTTAACTACTGAATAGTCAGTTATTGTCCAGTGGACTACTGTCCAAAGTATTACTGACCAGTCACACACCACAGTAAATATCGCAAAGAGAGGACATCCTTCCCTTCAATCTGTAGCAGTTGTTGCCCTTTAAATAGCTAACAACAGATCTCCAGCATCTGATTAGCTGAAATGATCAGAACACAGTAATGCTAATAGCAAGTAGGATAGTAATGCAGGATATCTAGGCCATGTAAATAATCATGAAACACAAACCTCCAAAATATAAGATAGATGTGAGATGAACAAGAACCAGGGGGTACAGTGAACAAGCAGGAATAGCTAAAGTTGTAAGGAAATGATGCCCATGAAGATTCTTTTTCAACATAGCACACTGTTCAGAATACAATACCAGCACTAAAGAGTTCATTTTCCCTGTATTTAGGCCATCCAAAGGTATAAGGATTTTGAGCATATTCAGGCCATCGTCATCTTAGCATTTCTGCAACTGATCTGCTCTGTGCTCTGTCCAGCCTTTCCTTTCAATATTAAGCAAGTAGTCTGAACGCATATTGAATCTAAATGTGTGAACTGTGACACAGTGGCAATGATACAGTATATAGTAACTTCATTTAGGGCATAAACAGCATGATTTATCTAGAGCAAGTTGCAGTACTATTAGGTCAGAACTGAAAAAAGAATAAGGAGAGCAGGACTCACAACATTTAACAAAAGCCTAGACACCTGCATTCATTCATTTATCCCCTTATTATTCCTGAATACTTATGTTATTAGTGCATTGCTTCTAATCAAATAGCTATGATCTATTTAAAAAGCATATTTATTACTAGCTTTATTGCCCAATGAATAAGTGATTACAGCCCTGTTTTAGTTGTGTTCTTCTGCCAAATATAATCCAGTTGTAAGCCTGAAACGAAAAACTCTGACATCTTGCTGACCTCCTCTTAATGAAAACTTCCCCCAACATTGTTAATTTTAAGTCCACAAGGATGGCATCACATTCATTTAATAAGAGTTGTTGCACTGGCTCTGAGACGCAGAATGCTCCAACGTCAAACCAGAAGTACCTCTGTAAGCGGTCTGGTTGAAATGTCCTGCGGATTTCCTTCTTTCCTGGCTGAACAATTCCCTTAATGAGAATGTTGTTGTGAGGAACTAAATTGTTGAAAATATCGGGTCAGAGGCATCCATTTCACCTTCGCATGTTAGAGCATGGGATGCACATGTAGAAAAGGAGTGATTGCTTTCTTTACTGCAAATCTCTCTTTTTAGGATTACAGAATGTATTTACAGGTCTTGGGATGTTGGATGGACGAGATCTCTGTCTGGCCCTCCTATGTATGTCTGTTCCCCAGGTATGATTCTTTTCAGATCTAGCTGCTTCAGAGTACAGAGGGGATGTTGAAGATAGGGGAAGGGATACAGAGCTATTTTCCTGCAGACCTGTAGCCTGTGCTGAATCATTAGGTCATGAGGTGCTGTGTGTAGTGCGAGCATCAGAACCATGACGTGCTGAATCAGGATGGCCTTGCGCTGCATTTGAAAACTGTTGACTCATTCTACTGGCAGTTGAATGACCAAAATACAAATCTATAAATGTTTGAATAAAGTGCCACACATCATTAGGAGATTCACAATTAATATTTTCCCCTTTGGTCCTGAGGGACAGGAATGGCAGGGTACTTGAAATAATATTTTAAACCAAGCTCTCTCAGGTGCTGTTTCACTTCCATAAACTCCTTTTGCTTAGCAACTACTTCACTAGAAAAGTCCTGGAATATTAAAATATTTTCTCCTCTCCATTTCAATGATCTCCTTTGCCTTAATAATTTATGTATTTCCTCCTCAAGAGGTAGGCTATTATTGGTCTGGGCCTCTGATTAGCAGGTTTGGGGCCCAGCAATCTGTGGGCTCTTTTAATTTCATGGGGCCCATGCCACTGATGTTTTAAAACCTTTTGGAGAAAATTTCTGAGAAAAGCCAGCATATTATCTCTCTCAGCCCCTTGTGGCACATCCAGTATTCTAATATCATTATGCCGACCTCTGTTCTACAGGTCATCCACTTTTTGTTATAAATAGAAAATCTGTTCGGATTGCTTATGTGTGAGTTGTTCAAGATAACTAACTGCTGAGGTCAACTAGGAGATTTGATTGCTGTTTTTGCTTACTGGACAACACATTTCTTCATGTTGTTTAGTCAAGGTAGTGGCAGAGTTTTTTACATCTGTTTGACCTATTCTCATCTTGTACAGCATTAGTTTTAATTGTGAGTTATCATTTTTAGTCGCAAATTGCTATTACACCTCTGAATAGTCTCTAGTTTCAATGTCTGAATAATTTATGTGACCTGGAGATCACGGTGAATGGGGCCTCCCTGATGGCATTTCCCTTAGTGGTAGAGCTTCGTTAGTAGCACTGACTGAAGTAATCTCTCAAAGTACAGATTAGGCTTCAAGTATTTTAAAATCCACTTGCCTGAGTATAGATCTTGATGTCTGATAGGTCTGCTTGTAAACATAAATGATAAAAATGGGCTTTAATTTTAAAAAAGGGAAGGATAGGAGCAAAGCTCACTCTCTTGCATCCATCACCACCAAGCACTAGCACGTGACTGGTTGATTTGAACATCTTCTGTACTGGGTGCATGAGGTGGGGTAATAAGATGGCTATGCTGACAAATTGGTCATTGTTGTCTTATAAATGGAAACCCAGGGCCTGGAGGCTGCAGTTACATACATATATCCATCTATGGAGGGATGGGGCAAATAATGATATGATTTTACTATCTTAAAAAGTAAGGAAATAAATTGCAAAAAACTGTTAATGCTCTAGTTAGGGATAAAGCCACAAAAGTAAGGACATGTGGAATTAGGGTTTTCAGAGCCAACACCCCACACCCACCCTACACACACCAATGGGCTTTGGAGGTGTGCCTTAGGATCGGCGATCCTAACACTGACCTCATTCTCCTATACTGTACCCATCTCAGCTGCTTTACTTATAGAATGGAGTGAGTGTTAGGGCTGTTGACCCCAAGGCACACCCCCGACATCTGTTGGCATGTGCAGGGTGGGTGTGGGGTGTTAGCTTTGAAGACCCTCATGTCACATTTCTCTACCTTTGTGGCTTTATCCCTAACTAGAGCATTAACACAGTTTTTTGTGATAGATAGATAGATAGATAGATAGATAGATAGATAGATAGATAGATGGATGTACATGTTTTCTATTAAATGCACTTCTGTTATAATCTCCATATACTGTAAACATACAGGTCTACAGTATACCAAAGTATTTCACAAGATGTTGAAGTTCTACACTATTATCAGGGTATTTATATGCTTGTACATGTGGCAGCAATTCTGACTATCTGCACAGTGAGCCTTTCAAATACAACACAGATTGAGAGTATCTCTGTTCATTCCTTATCATTCTACATGAACCCAGTTGGGTATGCCATCAGAACAATAGAATTTTGATAGCGAAGACCACCACAGCAACAAATTTCGCCAGGTCACTGTGATGGTCTAGCTTCACACCACTGCTGTCTTTCCAGGTGTTGCGCCCCCCACCCCGAATCAACTCTGACCCAGAGTTGATTATCCAGATAGAGGGGTTGCAGGGCAGAGCCCCTACATGGGGTGTGGTGCAAAGCCCCCCCACAAAAAAATACTTAGTTCCAACGTGAACAAAGCCAACTGTCAGCATTGTTCCCATTGCTGTCAGGTATGTCGACAACATCGTTGCTGATGTGATGATATGGAACCTACCAGCTGTATGGTGTCTTCACAGATAAGTGGCATTGCTATGCGTGTATGGGTGACATTAAAGCTTCTGCATTTGTTTGCCTCTGCATGAAAATCAAGTAGTATTATTAAAATGCGTCACTGTACTGTCTTTGATGTAAATGTACAGTGTCTTTTAATTACACCAACGTTTGTTTGGTAAGACTTGTATAATGTTCCTAACAATTATTATTATTTATTTGTTGCACCAGGTAATCAAATCAATAGTAAATGTAGTATGTTTTGATGGTGTATGACACAATGTCTTCTGTTTTGTAGTTGCATTACTATTTCAAGTGTTTAATTACCTGTCTGCCTGTCTGTTCAGATACACAAATAATCTTAGAATTCTGATTGTTCTCTGATATGTTACACAGGTTATTGCATTTTCCTTAACCATTTTCATCCCAAGAAGTATCTGTACTATGTGTATAACACTGTGGACAGATTCAAAACATAAAAATACATTTTGTAAAAACAATGTAATTTTGAATCAATGAATAATTGAATGTCTTCTGTATAGCTGAAAGACTCATTTATAATTGCATATTTAGTACTAGGAACTGATGATACTTGTTGCAATATACCACAGTCAGTCATAGACATGCCCCCCCAAAACACACATACTTCCTTAGTGTAACTTTATTATACAACTGTACAGTGCTGATCAGTTCAGTTTACACAAATGCAAGGTTATAAAAGCTTCAACATTTTATTATGCAAGTAGCAAGACTGTCATATTATATTGCATGTACATATTCTTAGAAGATTCTACATGCACTTACCTTACATTAAAATACAGCATAACTGCCAAATGAGCTTGTTTGGAACAAACCTTGTTGTAAATCATAGTAGAATGAACTAGTGTGGAGTATCAAGTGTGAGGTGACAGTGGTCTTAACAGTAACTGAAACATATGCATTGCTGTTAAAACAGAGTGTCAAAGACAGTGCATTACTAGATTGATTTCAACATTCAGTGCTTACTGCTGATTGTTATATATCTACAATATGTCATATGTTACATGTTACATGGAGGCAGTGTAGCGATGTGGTTTAGGGCACTGAGTTGCAAACCCGGAGTCCTGGGCTTGAATCCCACAGCCTCCACTTGCATACTGTGTGACCCTGAGTAAGTCACAACTTCCTTGTGCTCCCAAGACACACCTGGAAACAAGCTTCTGCTTAGTGTGCCTTTCCTGGTTAAACAAGTTCCCCTTCCCCTTCCCTATGTTGCTCCATTGTAGGTTTACTACACATCTTAAGAAAGGTTACAGTTAACAAATGTGGTACACATGCCAGATGACAAATTAAGGAACTATATTTAGCTACAGCATGTTATAATTACTTATTATTATTATTTCTTCGGTTTTATGTAATAAAACACCCAACCAGAAGGAGAGGTGTACAGATGATGGCTCGACTTGTGGAGCAGGTCATACTGCTGGGGAACTCCATGACTGAATTATGGCAGGACATGGGGGTTGTCTGTGATGTGGTGGCCCATCTATCTGAGAGTGTTAGTTAACTGGCATTCTCAGGGAGGCCTGTGATCCACTCCATGAGTTGATCCATGAAAACTGGTTATGGCAAGTGGAACAACAGCAGGAGTCACCACAGCAACAGCAAGCACCACCACTGCTGGATCTGGGCATTCTCTTCCACTCAGCCCAACATGGATTTGTTGATGTCCCATTACAGGGACCAGAAATGGGTGACCCGCTGCCAGAGGTGCAAGAATCTGATGAACCAGAAGAAGACTCTGGCCTTGGGCAATAATTCCACCTGCACTTGTACTCTCTTTCTGACTCTTCCATGTCTGTTGGCAGCAAGGTAATCACTCATCTCATTGCCCTGAAGTAGACCTGAGGTTCTTGGCTGGAAGTCCTGGACACATTAAGAGACTTAAGAGACTTCTTTGTTAGCTTAATGTGCTATTTTTATTTTCATGCATTGTAACATAAACTTTTTTTTCAATTTTTCTGATAAAAAACATTTTTTTCAAGAAATATGGCAGTGTTTCATTTCTTTAGAAGAACAGTATTTCAGAGTTACATAAAATGTCAAAAGCAGCATTGGGACAAACAATTAAAGTCATTGGTGGTTATCATTATTATGTAAGATCTTCAAATATAACCAGATTCCAAAATGTTATTTCTTTTATAAATGGATGTTTCTGTATATATAGCTTGCATTTTAAGTACGATTTTTGAAAATATACCTCTGTTCAATACTGAAGCTACTGTTTTGCAACAGAATATCAACATTACAGTGCTTCTTTAGTATCTTATGTAACTAAGCAGTAATTTGCAATGTTTAGGTTAAAACAGCAGTACAGTACTACCTGTAATATCGACCAACATTTGCATATCTGTAATGAACAGTTATATGGCATGGTAGTGAGTAAGGTAATCTAACATTTCACTTGTTATTGTGAACCAATATTAGTGCTAACATGCAGTGCAGATAAAATGGTAGGAATGTAGTGTTGGAGAGGTATTTAAGAGAGCTAATGCCTATTTACAGGTTACAAATACCACAGAATCAGTAAATGTCTCCATTCAACTGTTAATGTATGTTTATCAATTGATCATAAATATTTACTGATCACAACATTTCTGGCCAGTGTAAACATGTGGCACAGTAATATTTACTGACTGCAAGACATTTGTGACTGGTGATCTCTGTTTACAGCTTGCAAATACCATGTGATTAGCAAATATTATCACTTGACCAGTATTCTGTGTCTACTGTTTGCATTGGAATATTTATGAATCACAAGGTATATGTGTACTGTAAACACACAGTAGAGCTTGAGAGGTAACATTAACTATAACAAGCATTTGTCAATGCCGAATGTTGTCGCACTGGCATTGGCTTTGGTAGCGCAGTGCGGAAACACATTTTGGGCAGGATGTGAAAAATTACAGCTGTACTGTTCATAAGTAGTTGTAAAAAGAATTGCAGTGTTGAAAATGTGGCATGTAAATAATGCAAATTTGTGAAGTTACAAGGATGAGTGGGAAATGCGCAACGCACTCTTACAGCACAATCATTTTATGGACTTTCAGCACCAAATTTTCAACACAGGCATTTTAGCACCTCTGCTCATGTAAAGTGTCACTGTCATCTCCTCAAACTGTCCCAAAAAGTGATTTTGCACAGCAACCGTGCTATTCTGTGTCAAACGTGTGAAAACACATTTCGGGAAGGATATGTAAAATGAAAGCTATACTGTTCATCAAGAGGTGTGGAAAAATGGCAATGGTATAAATCCAGAGTGAAAATATTACAAAGGCACAACGTTACGAGCGTGCCTGCAAACTGCGCAACGTACTCTAGTAACACAGTAATTTTAGGGAGTATCATCACCAAATTGTCAACACAGGCATTTTAGGACCTCTGCTCATGAATAGTGTCACTGTCATTTTTGTAATCTGTCCAAAACACTGATTTCCCACAGTGACCGCACTATTGTGTGCCGGAAGTGCGGAAACACATTTTGGCCAGGATGTGAAAAATGATAGCTGTACTGTTCACAAAGAAGTGTAGAAAAATGGCAATGTTGAAAATCTGGCATGAAAATATTGTGAATTTGTGAAGTTACAAGCATGCATAGCAACTGCGCAATGCACGCTCGTAACACAGTCATTTTATGGAGTACCGTCACCAAATTGTCAACACAGGCATTTTAGGACCTCTGCTCATGAACAGTGTCACTGTCAGTTTCATAATCTGCCCTGAACACTGATTTCCCACAGCGACCGTGCTATTGTGCGCCAGAAGTGCGGAAACACATTTCGGCCAGGATTACAAATACTGTACAGTTAGAAAACATGACAACACAACTTGTGATATTGCCTTAAATCAAACAAATACCATACAATCACTAAATGTCACCACTCGACTGTTAATGTATGTTTACCTATGAGCATAAATATTTTACTAATCTCAAACTACTTACCTACTCTAAACACCTGGTACAGCTTGAACACTAATATTTACTGGCTGCAAGAAATCTGTGACCAGTAATCTCTGTTTACAGCTCGCAAATGCATGTGATTGGTAAATATTATCGTTCGACCAGTAATCTGGTTTACTGTTCAAACAAGAGTATGTATTTACCAGCCGCAGGGTATTTGCAAGTGGTGATACCTCTTTATAGGTCACAAATACCATGACTGATCAGTAAATATTACCATTTGAGCGGAACATAAAAATTACATGTCAAAAATGAGTGTACAACACATAACAGTCATGACTCAGGAAAGGTAAATTTGTAACAAACATCCAAAGGCAAACCAGATAAGCAATCATAGATCTCAAGAAACAGTTTTCAAAATCCAGTACGAGAATACCATTAAACATGTCCAGTTTAGCAAAATGCAGGTAGGAACATACGAATTTGCCAGCAGATAAAGGCCTTATAGTCTATTGAGACTGCTCAAGTGTGCAGTATAGTAACCCTTAAACTGCAGCTGCCCCTCCCTCCCCTACCCTGCCCCTCCCTTTTACCCTATCCCATCCTCTTTTAAAGCAGTCCACCGTTCTACAGGATACCACTTCCACAGGTAACTTGTTCCATCCAGACACCACTCTCTCCATAAAAAAGTGTCTGCTCATTTCCCTCCTGAACCTTCCCCCCTCCAATCTGAGATTGTGACCCAGAGTGTCCCTACTCCCCCTTAACTTGAATAGTCCCTCTGTGCCTATCTTCTTTATTCCTTTCATGTGCTTGAAGGTTTCAATCATATCCCCCATCTCTCCTCTCCTCAGTAAGTACATGTCCAAGTCCCTCAGCCTGCTCACATAGGGTATGCCCCCTAGTCTCTGGATCATCTTTGTTGCCCTGTGCTGCACCCTCTGCAGTAACTCAATGTCCCTCTTCAGATACGGGTGCCAGCACTGCTTGCAGTACTCCAGGTGTGGCCTGACCAGTGACCTATACAATGGCAGGATCACCTCCCCTCTCTTTGAAGACTTACCCCTGGCAATACAATCCAGCATTTTGTTGGCCTTTGCAGCTGCCTTCCTCCATTGTGCTTTGTTGTTCATTGAGCCCGTTATAATCACCCCCAAATCCTTCTCCTCCTCTGTCATGGCTAGCTGACCCCCCAGCTGGTAGCTCCTTCTTGTGTTTTTTTGCCCTAAAATAGGGGTGGATGAATATTGCGAATTCCACTTTTGCAGAACTTCCATGGAATTTCACAAATTTCTCAGAAATTGCGGAACTTTCTCCATTGGCAAAACTGGGATTTTTCACAGATTTTCACTGATTTCTGCAGATTTTTTTTTTTGTGAACTGCGGAAAAATGCACATAAACTGTGGAATTTATTCTATCCACAGTTTAATGAACTGTCAGTGAATGAGTGCCTGCTTGTACAACCATGCGGTTATTCACTGATGATTCAGTGGGCCACTGGTAGTGGAGGAGAGAGGAGTGTTGCGCTGGTGGCCCACTCAGGGGCAGGGTGGGGGGGGAGTGGGGTGGTGGCAGCTGAACTGTCAGGTTGTGGGTCGGGGTGGTCCACTAGGCACCAGGGAAGTGGGATTATTTTTTTTTATAAGGGATCAGGGATGGGGAGGTTCACTAGACACCAGGAAATACTGGGAATAGAGGGGGATTAGTTGGTGGACTGCCGGCTGTTTATTTGTGGATTAAGGAATCCAGGATAGGGAGGGGAGTCTGCTAGACATCATGGAAATAAAATGTTTTGGGGGCCATGATCGGTGGGTGGGCAGGCCACTAGAAACCAGGATGGTCCAAGGAAGGGATCTGAGGCATTTACTGGGACTTATGATCAGTGAGGGGTGGATTAATGAATTAAATTGCAGTTAAAAAAAGCCTCAGAACTGACCACTGACAGTGATCCTTTCTGCAGATTTTTTTTTCCACAGTTTAATAAATTAACCCGCAGTTTGTACATTTATGCTGCAGTTTTAAGGCAGAATTTCTGCAAAAGTTCTGAAAATGATTTTCGAACTTTTGCAGAAGTGAAATTCTCACTTTCGCTGAAATTCCACCGGCGGGGTTTTTTTTTTTTTGCACAACTCTACCCCGAAATGTGGCACCTTGCACTTTTTTGTAATAAACTCAAACTGCCAAGTGTCTGACCATGTCTCCAATTTTCACAGATCATCCTGCAACCCATGCCACCCTCCTAGGTCATCCACTACTGCTCCCATGTTGGTGTCATCTGCAAACAAACTGATCTTCTTCTTGATGCCCATTGAGATGTCTGATATGAACAATCCAAACAACACCAGTCCCAGCACTGAGCCCTGAGGTAGTCCACTTGTCACTGCCTTCGGAGATGAGAGCTCCTCTGCCACCACCACCCTCTGCTGCCTTCCCTTTAACCAATTTACTATCCATCCTACCATTTTCACCCCTGCACCTGTACCTGCCAGCTTACTACCCAGCCTCCCATTTGGCACTAAGATGAATGCCTTAGTGAAGTCCAGAAACAGAACATTCACTGCGTGGCCCTTGTCCAACTGTCTTGTTACCCAGTCATAGTAATCCACCAGGTTGGTCTGACAGAATCTGCCTGTGACAAACCCATGCTGCCTAATGTCCTACAGCCCACTGGTTTCCAGAAGGGATGCCAGCCTCTCCTTCAGGATTGTCTCCATCAGTTTTCCCACAATGAATATGAGGCTTAGCAGCCTGTAGTTTCCCAGCTCTTCTTTGGGACCACTCTTATCGATGGGTACCATGTGAGCCATCCTCCAGTCCTGAGGTACACTTCTGACACCAGGGAGGCATTGAACAGGTCTGCCAAGAGTCCACCAGGATTTCTGCCAGCTCTCTCAGTATCCTGGGGTGAATGCTATCCAGCCCTGGTGCCTTGTCTACCCTCAGTGCCCTCAGGCCCTCCAGTACCCTGCCCTCTGTGATTATCCCATCTGTCACTTCCTCCCCCCTGAGCCTGACCTCCCACCCCCCTTGGTAGTGTCCCTCCTTTCTCCTTTGTAAACACTGAGCAGAAGTATTCATTAAGCACTTCTGCCTACACTGCCCCTGTTTCCACCTGCCACATTCCTCTTAATCCTTTCTATTTTGTCCCTAAAGCTCCTTTTCTCCCTGATGTAACTGAAAAATCCCTTCTCCCCTACTTGATGCCCTGCACCAGCCTGAGCTCCTTAGATGCCTTGGCTGCCCTTACTGCCTTTGTCACCTCCTTTGATTCCTTCAGGTAATCCTCTCTGTCCTCCCCTCTCCCTGTTTTTTTGAACCTCCTAAAGGTGGCTCTTTTATTTCTTACCATCTCCATGACCCTCTTGCTCAACCAGCTGGGTTTCTTGGCTCTAGTTCTCTTACTCTGGAAGTATTTGTTTTTCTTGTTATGCTCAGATTTGCAGGTTATTACAATTTGAAAGGTAAGGAAAAAAACAAGATGGCAGCTTTTGTGGTCAGTATTTTCTTCCACAGGACAAGTAATATTGAAAATAAGCACTCATTGGTTCCAATTTTCAAAAGGATTGTGTGGCCCAAATCCAAATTGCATGGCACTAAATCAAAATAGCATGGAAGCATGATAGTCAGAGTGAAGAACTGTGCAGTACACATGCAATAGTGCTACGACACACAATTAATGTATGCCACATGGAACACAGGGGTGGATATCTGCATATGCCAAGCACCATGATATTCAGCCCAAATGCATGATGCATTCATCGCACAAACTGAATTAGTGCCATGCAAAATAAGGATTATAAAGGGCAGCCCTTAACTTAGTGCAGCCACACAGGAAGGCTGTGCACAAGCTACAGTGTCGCACATTGCATTCTATATGGAGGCTGTCATGGCAGACCTGAGGTGAGTGAGGGAAGGCAATGCACCCCAAGGGGGACAACACAGATCCCACAGGCGGTACACCCAACAGAGATAGTATTGGCCAAGGGTGACATTTGAACAGCTCAGTGACACCAGGATTGTGGAGTGGTACCATCACAACAGGGCTGTCCTCAGACAGCTCTGTGAGTTACTACATGAGTAGCTGAAGATGCCAACGCAGAGAAGCCATGCCATGACAGTCATGACAATGGCTACAGTGGCTCTGTGCTTCCTTGCAGCTGGAACATTCCAGATACCAGTGGGTGACACCACTAGTATCACGCAGTCAGCCATCTCCCGCTTTCTGAACCAGTTCCTCAATGCTCTGCTGCCACACGCTGGGGAGTTTATTCAGTTCCTCAGCACACCAGCAGAATGTACAGCAATCATTCAACACTTCTATAGGACTGCTCATCTACCAGCAGCCCTAGGTGCCATTGACAGCACCCGTGTATCCATCAGGGCACCACCTTGCAGTGATAAGGATTTACTGTATATGAGAATAGGAAGGGTTACCACTCAATCAACTGCCAGGTGGTGTATGATGCTACAAGGTGCATCCCAAATCTCATGGCATGGTTTCTTGGAAGTGCACATGATTCCTACATATGGCAACGGTCCATTGATTTGAATCGGGGGACCTATCTAGTGGACATGTTGTCAGTGAGTGCGAGCAAAGCCAGGAGAAGAGTGGGATTATACCACAATGGGTACTAACATGTCTCTGGTCTCCACACAGGAGACAGCGCATACCCCCTGTGGCCATGGATGCTCACCCCAATTCTGTGGCCCAGGTCCAAAGCATAGGACCATTACAATGAGGCATACATAGCCACCTGCAACATCATCTAGCGAGTGTTTGGCATGCTGAAAATGGGGTTCTGATGCCTAGGCAGATCCGGGGGTGCCCTGCAGTATAGCCCAGATAAGACCTGTGGCATATTTCTTTCTAACCCCTAGGTGGTGCACTCTTAGAGTTACACCCCTGCCTACTACCTATGAGCTAGGCTAGCTTTTACCAGAATAACCCCCTAAGATGTTATAGCACCCATAAATACCATTTACAACCCCAAACATTACCCAATAGGCATTTCCCCACATTTCACACATTTTGCAATTAGTGACTCTCTCTAATAATATGCTCACACAAGATGATTTGCAAAAACAGTAACAACAAGGTTTTATTTTGGGGACATAGGAGATAGGATGGGGAAACAGGGGCAGCAGAGGTTATGCTAATTCTAGTTACAAAATGTTCACTGGTTTTGGTTTGTGCTGGTGAACCCTCCAGCTGGGTGGCTACAAACTTAACAGAAAAGGCAATCACAGTGCAAACAACCAAACATGATACCTAGACCCCTTGCTATCTAAGCTGATGACTAAATCTGATGTTACATATACCATTTTCCCCACACTGGTACCAGGAAGGGAAGGGAAAGGGAACATTGTTTAACCAGGAGTAGCACACTAAGCCTAAGCTTGTTTCCAGATGCGACCTGGAAGCACAAGGAAGTTAAGTGACTTGCTCAGGATCACACAGAATGCACCTAGGCGGCTGTGGGATTCAAACTCAGGTCTCCAGATCTGCAGCTCAGAGCCTTAACTCACTGCACTATACTGCCTCCTTCACCAGATACAGCTGAAACGCTGCAATCCCACACTATACACTGGGTACCTAGAGACCAAAGTCCTGGATGTTGCAGGCCTGGTGGATGTTGCAGCTGGTCGAGTTGGCCGGCTTTAATTTGAAAGGAAAAGGCCAACTTGGAAAACAAATGCACAACAATGGCTGTTGATTCTCTTTTAGAGGTGCAGGGGTTTCCCTGCTTGATGCAGTGTAACAGGGGGTTGCCCTGTTTGTTGCAGAAGGGCAGGGATTGCCCTGCATATTGCAGATTGAACATTCCAGAAAAGGCAACTGGTCCAAATTACCTTGGCTAGATTTTGGATTCTCAAATCCTGAACATTCAGCACATGTAAATTGTCACATCCAGTACACTCATATACCAATACTTCTCAAAGCGCGTCTGGGGTCTCAGACAACATTCAATAAGGTGGAAATCTGTGATTTTGAAGTGTAAAGCTCAGTCTCAACAAACTCTAGGGTCTTATGTCCTTTGAAGTGGCAACACGAATATGGCTGGCAGCTCCAACAGGGCAGTCTTGACCAATAGAGGGTGCAGATAAACATCAGCACATTTATATGGTTTTGCCTAAGTGCACACTGTCTGGGTTCTCTTGGGTACCCCCAGCACCAGCGGTACTTTGCATGGCACAGTCTCAGAAATACAGCTCAGAAATACAGCTGCGCCAGGCCAGCTGGGCAACAGGCAAGGTATGAATGAAACAACTACTAGAGGTAACAGTACCTTTGGGCAAAGCAGCAGAGACTAATTACTTTTACAGTCTCTCACAACTAAGTAGACAGAGGGTAAGTCAGTCCAGGTTTCTTATTTCCTCTTTCTTGGCACAGAACAACAACAAGTGCTGGTAGGCCCATAGGTTAGCCTGCAAGATATTTTCTCCCTTGAACCGTGGGGGTAGTACAAGGGTATTCACGCAGGTCCTCCACTGGTGATCTCCGCAATAGGACACATCCTATCATCTTCAGTCCTCTCATGACAGAGATTCTGGTCAGTGCTCTCACCACTGATTGGTGACATCTGGTCTTCGGTCCACATCTTTCCCAGTCGAGGGAGTGAGGGCTAGTACTTGGAGGACAATCTGGCAGCCTCCAGGCTAGCAGGTTAACAAAACTTAACTAGGTTAGTTATAACTTGAATAAAACAAGAGCATTCCCTCCTGGATTGAGGGGCATAGAGGGACTGCCCAGGCCCAGAAGCATGGCAGGGGCCAGATCCCCCACCCCTGGGGGAGAGCACCCTCTCGACTCTGCAGGCTGGTGGAATCTCTTGAATCTGACAAACATTGTCTCTTATAGGGCTTTCCCAAGGCTCCTTACTGGTTGCGGATTTTTGCTGCTGGACCTTTGATTGGCTGGAGGACCTGTCAATCAGAGAAATGAATAATGCATGAAGCTCACTTGATGTACTGTTGGTCTGCTGTTTTGGCACCTAGAAATAGGTCTCTGTAAGTTCCCATGAGCACTTGGCATTTACCCATGAGCTTTTGTGAAAGTCCCACAAGTCCTGGCTTTGTTTTCCTGACTTTCCAATTGGCTGTGAATGCTGGCAATGGCTGCTTAACCCACCGTCCTGTAAGCAGATTGAGCATGGTGCTGAATAAAAGTTCTGGTGTAGCCAGGATAAAATAATTATTAGCCCCAATGCCCCACAGTTCTTTAGCCCAGAAGGTGTATTTACTGTCACTTCACAGATTAGCTGAAACGTTCAGTCCATATCTCCTGTCGCTGCTGCCAATATTTAAGCTCCCTGACATGCAGCAGCAGCAGACAGACTGATTTTCTGAGTCCCAATGTTTCTGGTTGCAGCCAGGAAAACATTTACTGTACTTCCCCCCCTTCAACACACTTTCCTCAACACATAAGCAGCAAGTTAGTGGGGGTAGGAGGAAGTAGGCTGTTGGTTAACAAGGACCTGCTGCTTATCCATTAGGTAGGGAAATGGGCAGACTATAAGGACCAAGCTGTCCTTATCTGCCATCAAATTCTATGTTTCTATATTACAATAACATTTCTCTTCCTTTTCTTGTGTGCAGCCAAGATACAACTGCCCAGAGGGCAGACAGACCCTCTTGAATATTCAGAGGGATCGGGGCTCTAGCTCATGCATATGCAAATAAACCCTGATAGAACTCCCTCTCAAAACTCCCTTAATTTTCATGGGAGTGGCCTCTCAGCAGCCAGTCCATGGTCACCAGGTCCCAATTAGGTGAGGAGGATCCTGGGACCAACGGAATACTCCCCGAAGTGACTGCAAAATGAAGCAGCTGCAGATCTAAGGCACTGCTCACTCCTGCGTATTCTCCACTGCCCCAAGGGCAGACAACATAGCAGGAGATCATGGTGGATATTACGAGTCCCGCAGGGCTGAATTAAGGACTTGGGCAACATAACAGGGCACCAGAGGGTCTGGACAAGACCTGGGAACACGGAACAAATTTCTGGGTCGATCCGGAGATGCCCAGGAAGAGCAGGAGAAGGACAGAGCCACAGGGCAGCAGCTAAGCCCTGGCAGACACTTTAGTGACCCCCATTTGAAGGTGGGTTATATTCCCCTGTGGCAATAGACCTTGGAGTCCCCACCAAGGGCGTTCCAAGCCTTGCACACTGGGGCATCATCAAACAATACCCTTTAAACATTTGGAAAACAGTTTGTCTTGAATTAAGCATATGGCTTCCTAACTAGTATTGGTCACCACAACATCCTATCCTAGACAAATGCATCCTGTTCTAAACAGCAAAAACATTTCTTTCAATTACTGTGAGCATCAGTCCGATGCTGCATAATACAAGGGGCCTTTAATAAACACAATTTTAAACTGCAAAAATATTTTTGGTGCAGTTCTACTTTTTGGTCACAAGGGGGTGTACTCCCCTAACTTGTCACTGAGCCAGCAGTGAGCAAATGGCTTACAGCAGTTTTGGCACCAAAATACACCTTCAACAGCTAGGCAGTGGCAGCCATTTTAACGGTCCCAATACATACAAAATGGGGGGGGGGGTCCATGCTGGTTTGATGCATGGCGTACAGTACAATCCCAGTGGTGCCTCCATTGCATAACCCCTAGGTGGCGCTACTCCTAGAGTTACACCCTTGCCTACTACCTATGAGCTAGGCAGAAGGATTTGGGTTTGTTAACTTATAGCTAGTCTAAAACAATATGCAGTGCCTCCACTCAAAGTATACTTTTACGTGGGCTAGCTGTTTCCTGGTATAACCCCCTGAGATGTTATATCACCCACAAATACCATTTACCAACCCCAAACATGACCCAATAGGCATTTCCCCACATTTCAGACATTTTGCAATTAGTGACTCTCTAATAATATGCTCACACACAATGATTTTCAAAAACAGTAACAACAAGGTTTTATTTTGGGGACATAGGAGTTAGAATAGGAAAACAGGAGGAGCAGAGGTTATTCTAATTCTGTTTACAAAATGTACCCTGGTTTTGGTTTGTGCTGGTAAACCCTCCAGCTGGGTGGTTATGAACTTAACAGAGAAGGTAATCACAGTGCAAACAATCAAACATGATACCCAGAGCCCTGGCTATCTAAGCTGCTGACTAAATCAGATGTTACATATACCATTTTCCCCACATTGGTACCAGTCCCAGATACATCTGAAACCCCACAATTGCACACTATACACTGGGTACCTAGACACCAAAGTCCTGGATGTTGCAGGCCTGGTGGATGTTGCAGCTGGTCGAGTTGGCCGGCTTTAATTTGAAAGGAAAAGGCTAACTTGGAAAACAAATGCACAACAATGGCTGTTGATTCTCTTTTAGATGTGCAGGGGTTCCTTTGCTAGACACAGTGTAACAGGCGGTTGCCCTGCTTGTTGCAGAAGGGCAGGAGTTGCCCGGCAGATCGCCAACTGAACATTCTAGAAAAGGAAACTGGTCCAAAATACCTTGGCTAGATTTTGGATTCTCAAATCCTGAACATTCAGCACATGTAAATTGTCACATCTAGTACACTCATATACCAATACTTCTGAAAGCGCGTCTGGGGTCTCAGACAACATTCAGCAAGGAGGAAATCTGTCATTTCCAAGTGTAAAGACTAGTCTCAACAAACTCTCTGGTTTCATATCCTTTGAAGCGGCAACATGACTATGACTGGCAGCAAGGGTGCCGGAAGATGGTAAAAGCTGAGGGGGCTGAGAATCAAAAGGGCACTTAAGAGGGTACAAAGGGCACTTTTTCTATACTAGTTTTTACCATACAGAAATAAAAAGTGGAGGGGCTACTGCCCCTTTCGCCCCCCCCCCCCGGTTCTGGCACCTATGACTGGCAGCTCCAACAGGGAAATCTTGACCAACAGAGGGTGCAGATAAACATCAGCACATTTATATGGTTTTGCCTAAGTGCACACTGTCTGTGTTCTCTTGGGTACCCCCAGCACCAGCGGTACTTTGCATGACACAGTCTCAGAAATACACCTGCGCTGGGCCAGCTGGGCAGCAGGCAAGGTATGAATGAAACAACTAGTAGAGGTAACAGTCTCTTCAGGCAAAGCAGCCCAGACTAATAACTTTCACAATCTCTCACAACTAAGTAGATAGAGGGCATGTCAGCCCAGGTTACTTATTTCCTCTTTCTCGGCACAAAACAACTGTAAGGCTAGGAGGCCTATAGGTTACCTTGCAAGATATTTTATCCCTTGTACCGGGGGGTACAAGGGTACTCACGCAGGTCCTCCACTGGTGATTTTTGGTATAGAAGGCATCCTGGTGTCTTCAGTCCTCTCATGACTGAGGTTCTGGTCAGTGTTCTCACCCCTGCTTGGTGACATCTGCTCTTTGGTCCACATTTTTCCCACACACGGGAGTGGGGGTCTAGTACCTGAAGGACAATCTGGCAACCTCCAGGCTAGCAGGCTAACAAAACTTGACTGGGTTACTTATAAAGTGAATAAAACAAGCACAACCTCTCCTGGATTGGGGGACATAGAGGCACTGCCCAGGCCCAGGAGCATGGCAGGGGCTAGAGACCCCACCCCTGGGGTGGGCTTCCTCTCGAATCTGCAGGCTGGAATCTCTCGAATCTGGCAAACACTGTCTCTTATAGGGCTTTCCCAAGGCTCCTGATTGGTTGTGGATTTTGTGCTGCAGGACCTCCAACTGGCTGGAGAATCTGTCAAGTCAGAGAAATGAATAATGCATGAACCTCATTTGATGCACTGTTTTTTTATTATGCTGTTTTGGTGCCTAGAAATAGGTCCCTGAAAGTCCCCATGAGCACTTAGCATTTACTTATGAGCTTTTGTGAAAATCCCACAAGTCCAGGCTCGGGTCCTGGCTTTGTTTTCCTGGCTTTCCAATTGGCTGTGACTGCTGGCAATGACTGCTTCACCCTCTGTCCTGTTAGCAGATTGAGCATCATCCTGAATAAAATTCTGGTGCAGCCAGGAGACAATAATTATTAGCCCCAATGCCCCACAGTTCTTTAGCCCAGAAGGTGTATATACTGTCGCTGCACAGATTAGCTGAAATGCTCAGTCCATTTTCCTGTCGCTGCTGCCAATGTTTAAGCTCCCTGACATGCAGCAGTAGATAGGTTGATTTTCTGAGTCCCAATGTTTCTGGTTGCAGCCAGGAAAATAATTTATTTTAACTTAAGTACTTCCCCCTTTCAACACACTTTCCCCAACACATAAGTAGCAAGTTACAATATTAAAATAACATTTCCCTTCCTTTTTTCAGCAACAATTGAGATGCAGCTGCCCCAAGGGCAGACAGGCCCTCATGAATATTCAGAGATATCGGGGCTCCAGCTCACGCATATACAAATGAGCCCCGATCGAACTCCCTCTCAAAACTCCCTTAATTTTCATGGGAGCGGCCTCTCAGCAGCCAGTCTGTGATCACTGGGTCCCAATTATGTGAGGGGGATCCCGAGACCGATGGAACACTCCCCGAAGTGACCGCAAAATGAGGCGGTCACAGATCAAAGGTGCCGCTCTTGCCTACATGATCCCCGCTGCCCCAAGGGCAGACACTATAGCAGGAATCGCGGTAGTCATTTCAAGTCCTGCAGGGCTTGATTAAGTACTTGGGCAGCATAGCAGGGCACTAGAGGAGCAGAACAAGACCTGGGGGCACAAAACAAAATTGCTGGGTCGATCAGGAGATGCCCAGGAAGAGCAGGAGAAGGGCAGAGCCACAGGGTGGCAGGTAAGCCCAGGAAGACACTTTAGGGACCCCCATTTGTAGGGGGGGGTTACATCTTGCCTGTTCTAACTTACACAACTTGACCATGGAGTACTTGTCCAGGACCAGCAAGGTCACAATGTTGAGGATGTGGAGTGAACAGAAGAAGGGGAGGATGAGCAAACTGAAGAAGGGACCGACAGCTGGCTCAGCGAGGATGGGAGTACAGGGTGAGAATAGTGGAGGAACATTATGAGCCAAGAAGGTGAGCAAAACAAGCACATGGGACATGTCATGTCAGACAACATACAAACGGTGCAGAAATGCACTGTGGGCATTATGTTGAGGGTGAGGGGCTGGAAGGCATGTACACAATAAGTGCACACATGTGTGCCAGATGGAAACTAGCTGGCTCACAGAACAGGCAACAAGGAACATGTGCCACAATGGTATGGCTGGTGTGTCAGCAAGGGTCAGAGAGATACCATGGCACATACCTACATCTGTATAGTGCAGGCACGCTCATCACATGCATGCCAGTCCCAGTCCAAGAGGCAACACATGCAGGGGTGGAAATACTATCCATATGTATGCCAATGCCACAGGGGCATTGGGTATGGGTGCTGTGGCAGAAGAGGATGTTGACACAGTAAGCCCATAGGCAACGGGGGGCACATAATGACCTGACTGTGGGTGGAGGGGTCAGGGCATGCTGCACACAACCCAGACCCTTCATGTGCAGCATCTGCAGCTGTCACAGACACACACAGTGCATTGACCATGTTAAGTGGGCAAACACAGTGGGGAGTGCCATCCCATGTCAGGGGAGTCACCCACCTGGTGGGGGTAGGCCCATGTGCCCATGTACAGCCACTGGATGGGTTTGACATGGTGAAGTGAATGCCGTGACCTGGTGTGTTGGGATATGACAGCCCACGGGACAGGTTGGTGAGAGTGTGGATGGTGGGAGTGCAGGGAATACAGGTGATACCAGTGCTGTTGGAAGTGCAGGCAGATTGATGGGCAGTAGAACCCCAGGATTGGCAACCCCTGGCTGCTGGCACCTGTTGGACCACATGCTGTTCGCCATCACATGCATCATGGGCTGTGGTGAGGTCATGTATTGCATCCATCATCCCTGCAAACCTTGCCACAATCTCTGACCATATTTCATAGAGAACCTCCATGTGTTATGTATGGCAGACAGCAGTCCACTCCTCATGGAGGCATATTGGAGCACAAAACCCTTGCATTGCCTCATGGAGAGATTCTGTGCCCTCCACAGTGGCTCTCAGAAGCTGCATGTGAAGGACTTCCGGTTCTGCCTCTAAGCTTAATGGCCACGTAGACGACTTGCTCCGTCCGAACCCCCAGCATTTCTACCTCCATCAAACGCTATTTATTAAAAAAAAGAAATTCATCTGACCATGAATAGGAGGAGAAACAAAGGAATTGAGCCTCCAGGGGCACGAAAACCCGAGGAACATCCCGCAGATGAGGAGCGATCAGATTCGTATGCCACAGACACGGATGGTATGCTCCCTAGGCCAGCTGTGGCCTACCTTAAATCGGCTAGCATCACCCCAAAAACTCCAAAAGCAAATAAACGGATCAAATTAGACACAATATATAATGAGCTTTGTGCTTTCCAGGCGGACATCATAGATAAATAGATACATAGACAGTGTTGGCAGATAAGGGCCTATGGCCCACCCAGTCTGCCCATTTGAGTTTGCAACTTCAGTTTATGTTTTCCTAGAACTCTGTTGCCCCTTACCCCTGACCTCCAGAATTCCTTCATGTCTATTCCATGCATTCTTAAATCCCATGATTGCTTCAGCCCCCACCACTTCCTCAGGCCGGGTGTTCCACTTGTCCACCACCCGTTCTGTGAAGAAATTCTTCTTCACATTTCCTCTGAATCATCCTCCCTCCAACTTTATCCCATGCCCTCTAGTCCTGGAACATCTTTTTCACATAAAAATAGTGTATTCTTGCACCCTGTTCCTCCCTGTAAGATACTTGTATGTCTCTATCATGTCCCCCCTCTCCCTCCTCTCCTCCAGGGAATACCTATTCAGTTCCTTCAACCTGTCCTCATAGGGCTTGTGATGCAATCCATGTACCACCTTTGTTGCCCTCCTCTGAACCTTCTCTACCCCTGTCTATGTCTACGTGAGGTAGGGTCTCCAGAACTATGCGCTGTACTCAGGTGGGACCTCACCTAGTGTCTTGTATAGTGGAATCATGCCTCCCTTTTCCTGCTGGTGATGCCCCTGCCTATGCATCCCAGCATCCTATTTGCTTTACCTGCTGCCTTGTCACACTGTTTCCCTACCTTGAGATCATCAGAGATGATAACCCCAAGATCCCTTTCCTGCTTGGTGCATGCTATATCTTCACCCCCAACTGATATATTGTGCCAGGGTTTTTGTGCCCCATATGCATTATCTTGCACTTCTTTGCATTGAATTTCAACTGCCAAACCCCTGACCATTCTTCAAGTTTCTGCAGGTCCCTTCTCATTCTGTCTACACCCTCTGGTGTGTCTACTCTGTTACAGAGCTTTGTGTCATCAGCGAACAGTGAAATTCTGCCTTCTAGGTCCTGTGCAATGTCACTGATGAAGATGTTGAATAGGACTGGTTCCAGCACTGATCTCTGTGGTACTCCACTGGTCACTCTTCCCTCTGTGGAGTGACAGCAATTTACCACCACCCTCTGTGTCCTGCCACCCAGCCAGTTACCTACCCACCACACTACTGTCCTGCCCACACCCATATTACCTAGTTTGTTTAATAGTCTTCTATGTGGCACAGTGTCAAAGGCCTTGCTGAAGTCCAGCTAGGCCATGTCCACTGCCCTCCCCGATCCACCTCCCTAGTCACCCAGTCAAAAAATTCAATGAGGTTGGTCTGACATGACCTCCCCCTTGTGTCCATTGACAACCAGATGTTCCACCAATCTCTCCTTCAGTAGTGCTTCCATGATCTTCCCCACTACCAAGGTGAGGATGACTGGTCTGTAGTTCCCCGCTTCCTCTTTGTTCCCACTTTTGTATAAGGGGACTACATCTGCTGTCTTCCAGTCTTTGGGTACCTCCCCTGTTTCCAGTGATTGGCTAAACAGGATAGCCAGAGGTTCGGCCACCACCTCTCCGAGTTCTTTAAGGACCCTGGGGTCCACCCCATCTGGCCCCATTGCTTTATCAACTCTCATTACTTCCAGTTCCTTCAGGATCCTTTCTCGTGTAAAGGGACTTGTGTCTATTTCTGCACTATCCTCACCCCTTGTATTCCCTTCAGACCCATTATCCTCCTCTTCCTCAGTAAAGACTGCACAGAAATACCTGTTCAGTATGTCAGCTTTACTGTTGTCATCCTCCATGTAGCCGCCATCCTCCCCCTTTAGTCTCACTATCCCTCCCTTTGACTTTCTTTTTTTTACCTATGTACCTGTAAAAGGTTTTGTCCCCTCTACCCACTGATTTTGCAATGTGCTCTTCTGTCTGAGCTTTGGCTTCCCTTACTGACCTCCCTTTGCTTCTCCTGCTACTTCTTCCTATCCCCTTCTGCCTGTGTCTTTTTGTATTGCCTGAATGCAGTCTTTTTGGCTTTCACTTTCTTTGCTACCTCTTTGGAAAACCATAATGGCCTCCTCTTCCTTTTCCTCTTGCTAACCGGCTTAATGCATAATTCTGTTGCTCTTATAATCCCCGTTTTAAATACTGCCCACTGTTCCTCAACCCCTGATTCCTGCTCCATTCCCCTTAATTCCTCTTTCAAGTATCTCCCCATTTTCCCAAAGTCTGCCCCCCTAAAATCCAGGATACGTGTTTTTGTGTGGTTTGGTTCTGCTCCTGTGATTTCAAACCACAATGACTGGTGGTCACTGTTTCCCAGGTGCTCTCCCACTGTTAACCCCATCACACTGTCCCTGTTTGGGAGCACAAGATCCAGTATTGCCTTCTGCCGAGTTCATTCTATGACCAGTTGCCTGAGGAAGGCACCCTGAAGGGAGTCCAGGATAAATCTGCTCCTAGTTGATGCTGCTGCTGGGATGTTCCAGTCCACGTCTGGAATATTGAAGTCTCCAACCAGTACTACCTCACCCTTGTCTGCCATCCTTTGGATGGCTAGCATCAGCTCCCTATCTGTTTCTTCCTCCTGGGCTGGTGGTCTATAGACCACACCTGTGCAGATGGCTGGCCCCATTTTCCTTTCTAGCTTAACCCACAGTATCTCTCCCCCATTTTGTTCCTCCTGGATCTCTGTGGCCCTTATGTCATTTTCACATACGGTGTAACTCCTCCTCCCTTCCTTCCTACCTGCCCAGTCTCTTCTGAATATGTTGTAGCCAGGAATGGCCATCTCCCAGTCATGGTTATCATTACACCAGGTTTCTGTGATGGCCACAATGTCCAGGTCTGACTGCACCATGACAGCCTCCAGATCTTCCATCTTGTTGCTAAGGTTCCTGGCATTGGCACACATGGCTTTACATGATTTGACCTCCCTAGACTGTTTAGCTGTTCTACTCCAGCCCCTTCCCTAGTTGTCCTTTATCCCTGGTTCTCCTTGCTGTCTGTCCGCCTGCTTATTTTTGCCCCTTTTCTGCCTATCCACCTCTTTGGTGCTAATCTCAATCTTTTGCACACTGCTTTGTTGAGATATCCACTCCTCTGGTTCACTGGTTCCACTGCTAGCTGTGGGGGGTGAGCAAGTAGGTACCTTCCTCACTGGCCTGCCACCCCCCTTGGCTAGTTTAAATGCTTGTCAATGTAGCATTTAAACGTATCATTGAGTGCTTGGATTCCTCTCCAGGATGGATGCTGGCAGTCAGGCTTGAACAAACCTCCATCCCACCAGGTGGGTCCCCAGTCACCAATGAATCCAAACCCTTCCTCACAGCACCAGTTCTTCAACCATGAGTTAAAGTTCCTGGTGAATGCACCCCTATGCTCTCCCATGCCTCTCGCAGGTAGTACTTCTGAGAAGGTGACAGAAGTAGCTACTTGCTTGAGACCCCTTCCCAATTTCCTAAACTCTTCCTGAACTTCCTTTGGCTCCCCATTTGCCAGGTCATTAGTACCTAGGTGGATAATGACATCCAGCTCACCCTCCCATCTTGCCTTCCCAGCAATCCCCAGGATCTTCCTCCATCCCTCCATGCCGTGGCACCTGGTAGGCACCTCACCTCCCTGTCCTCCCCCTTCCCCTCCTGTGTTCCTAGCTGGATCCCTCTTATGATGGAGTCCCCCACCAGGATTTGCTTCCTCCTGCTCTGGGGTCCACTGCTCTCCCCGCTGAGGTCACGTCCTTGGCTAACCTCCACATCCTTTCCTTCCACTTCTCTGGGTACCTCTGTTTGATTGCCCCCATTTGCCAGTGTGGCATATGAGTTCTTGAGTTGAATAGGATATGGGATATGCCTCTGCCTGACCATCTTAACCTGCACTGAGCCCACTGTCATCCAAGTGCTCCTCGTTCTCGGCATCCTTTGAGGCAGCGGCATTGGACTGGGTGGTCTCTGGATAGGCATGATGGTACTCCTGACCCAGTTTACTTCCACTCTGAGTCTGGCTACCGCATCCCGCAGTCCAGAGAGATGCATGCAGATAGGGAAGCACCTCAGTGTCCAGAAGGTCTGCCTGAATATGGCTGCCCCGCAGCTACTGCATTGCACCACTCCCCACATTATACTGCAATTATACTGCTATTCCACTACTTGTCTGTTACTGAAGTTCTCCTGGTTCCCTTTTTATTAATTTACTGTCCTACAAATCCTGCCACTGATCCTCAGATACTTTTCTTTAAAAAAAAGAATATAAATAAATGAGTCAAAACACTTGTGCTGAGGGTGGGCTTCTTCCCCTTATGCCTCTCATACTCCACCCCCTACTATCCCTGTGTTTGGCTCCTGTCAATCAGATTTAACAGGGCATATTTGCAGCAATTAAAGACAGCAAAGAAATACACCACCACTATGTTTTAAATTTTCAACAGCCCAAAAACAATTCTAAGTTAAGACAGCAAAGAAATGACAGTGTCACTAAAAGCCCATAATCTAAGTTTAATAACAAAAATAGCAATTACCAGTTACTGTAAAGCACTGAAATTAATATATTTCCTTCCCCTTCTGGCTTCTTCTGAGAAAACAAAAATCATTTGCTACCTCAACTCTGATTAAGCCCCACCTCCAGTTATCACATAGCTGAGGTCAGAGGCCAGACAATCAGCACCCCTCACCCAGACTACAGGGCAAGTCAGACAAGCCAAGACTAAATTTGCAGCAATTAAAGACAGCAAAGAAATACACCACCACTATGTTTTACATTTTCAACAGCCCAAAAACAATTCTAAGTAAACACAGCAAAGAAATTACAGTGTCACTAAAAGCCCACAATCTAAGTTTAATAACAAAAATAGCAATTACCAGTTACTGTAAAGCACTGAAATGAATATGTTTCCTTCCCCTTCTGGCTTCAGCCATCAAAAAGCTTTATGTGGAAATGCACAGAGACATTACTCAGCTCTAACAACAGGCTGATGATATGGAGCAGCAGGAGATGGCAAACAAAAACCATGAAGATGACACAGAGAATCTGGTTCAACAAATTCAGGAGCAACAAAAGTTACTGGTGGCCCAGCAAGAAGATGCTGAGAACCGGGCTCGTCGCAAAAATATCCATATCTACTGTATTGCTGAAGGAGAAGAGGGAGCAAATATAAAAATATTCATTACCACATTACTACAAACCTCACTGGACCTTCTTACTGATATGGTGCTCGATTTTGAGTGCGTTCATCGAGCCTTGGCTCCCAGGACCACCTCCACTATGGCTGGTCCTCAGTCCATCATAGCCTGATCTGGTAGTTATGCAGTCAAGGAGCAGATCCTTTTAATGGCATGGCACAAGAAGCAGATCTTTCATGGTCAATGCCTCTATTACCTGGACCATGACTACGCCCCTAAAACAATGAAGCTCCACAGAGCCTACCGTCCTCTTTTGCCAGATCTCAAGGCCCAGGGGTTGAAGTTTACTATGCCGTATCCTGCAAAGTTAATTGTGCACCTGCCCTTGGGGAAACAGAAGTTTACAACAGCTGAGGAGGCCTGTGAGGATCTTCTTAAAGAGGTCCTGGTTTTCCCGGAATGCCAATCTCATCAGCAGCTCAGAAACCTCAACCTCCGAGGTAGCAGACATGGAAGGGAAAAAAATGCAAAAGGGAAGAGGGCAATAGCAGAAATCAAGACCTGAAACAACTCTTGGCCGAATTCTGCAGAACGGAGAACAATGTACAGAATACCTGAAGAAGGAACTGACTTTCTTGTATCACTGTGTATCCGAGGTACCCCTTGGGGGAGGTTGTGGTAAGGAGGGTGGAGGTGGTTAGGTAAGGGTTCTCCTTACCTGGGCTCCAATGGAGGGCCTGACTATAGGCCAAAAACATATACTTAACTACTGTCTATTCATTTGGGGTGTTTTCAGGCCACTTGTCACAACACCACCTATGGGCCATCCCCCCCTTCAAGTCCTCTTTCCACACACTCCTTCCCAGGCCTTGAGGAGGTGGTTTGGGCCTAATACCTACTAAGACCCTCTTCATTTATGCTATTAAATCTACTGGTAGGGTGTTGAATGATATAATGTCTACCCTTACATCCAGCGCTGAATGATATAGGCTGGGCCTAATGGGCGATAGCAACACGAGCTATGGAAGGACTTCCTTCCTACTTTTACTCTTGTAGTACTGCTTTAAGAATAATGTCTTGAGACACAATTACTGCCAGCTTTATCATTGAAATATGAGAATCATGAGAGACTTTATTATGCGGGATATTCATTATATGTAAAAGTATTTTTGGTTTTTATCTACTGAGCTTGGGAGCTCTTATCATAAGGGCAAAGTTTTTTTTCTTGGGGCAGGAATGGAGGAGAGTACTTATGGTTAACCCAACATGCGTGATTCCAGGGATAATTCTCTGGATTTTTTTTTTCCTGCCTCCCTTCCTATGTTTTCCTCTTTTTTTTATTTGATTTGGATCTTGGTGGTCCACAGGGGGTCGGGGCCAGGTGAGCTACGGATCTACACCCTATTCTGGCGTGAGGCACTATACATCTGTGCATTCCCAGAAACAATAGGGAAATTGATAAGTATTTCCCCTACCTTGGAAGTTCATCTTGAATATAAGTGTTTTTTATTGTAAATAGCTGGTTCACTGTAACTACATGAATTGCTACTGATTTCTGGTTTGGCCAGTTGGCAACAGGTTATGTTTTTAATTTTTTTATTGGTAACAAGGCAGAATAACAAAATTAAGGGTAATATGAATAATATAAAGACATGGAAAGTCCCAAAGATATCCCTTAAGGGACAACTAGTTAAGACTTTTGATAATGATGGACAGGCGAGCTGGTTTAGGTGGGGTGGTGAGCATGGGAAGAGGTTGGCTATGTTTTTATAGATTTAATAGGCAGCTACAGGGAGTTACTCCGGTAGAATGGTTAAGCTGGTGTTAGTACTCTCCTTCAATGTGAATGGTATTCACAACCCAATCAAGAGGAGAAGGTTACTTAATTTATTTAAAAAAGAGAATCCGGATGCCATTCTTTTACAAGAAATTCATCTCCCCCAAATTGAACATTCAAAGCCCAGGCCTTGGGGGTTCCAGGTGGTGGTGGCCTCCTCGCATGTCTCAGGTAGGCAGATGGGAGAAGCAGTCCTGGTGCCTCAGAGGGGTCCAGTCTCAACTCCAAAAGAAGATTACAGATGGGGAAGGATGCTATGCCATTGTGGTGGGTAAACTGTATACCACACCGATCACTCTGGCCTCTGTTTTCCTCCCGCCAGGTTCCCCAGTTCATGTAGTTAATAAATTCCTGGATGACCTTTTGCTACACACACAGGGGATGTGTATTGTTGGTGGAGACCTAAATGTTACTTTGAATACTAAATTAGACACAACTTTTCCCTCCCGACACAGCGGGCAACACCACTACAGAAGCACCTAAAGGTGACCCTCCCTAAGCTGGGTATGGTAGATGTCTGGCGCCACTTCTTCCCTTCCACAAAGTCATAAACCTATTATTCCCACAAAACCCACACATCTTCCAGACTGGATTATTTTTTCACCTCAATTTAACACTTAGATTCAATAAGAGATATGGTAGTGGGTGCCTCTATTTTGTCAGACCACTCTCTCTCGTATTTAAAAATAGATGTTATACCACCGAGGGCTGCTTCCATTTGTCACTTAAATTTAATGCATTTACAAGACCCAGAATTTATTAAGATGATCCAGGCTGCTATACCACAAATTTTAATCAACAACTCCTTGGAAATTTCACACAGTATAAAATGGGACACCCTCAATACAGTACTGAGGTGGGAGATCATTAGATATTCCACCCATAAAAAGAAAGCAAAGGATAAGCTATACAGGGAATTGCAGACACAATTACTACATCTGCAGACCAAAAAATTTCAGGGCGATCTTACTGTCAGAGAGCAAATAGCTAGGGTAAAGTAAAATATACAGAAGCTGGTTGACCAGCAAATAGAACTGCAACTACTTTATTTAAAACTATGGCATCAAGAGGGAGGATCCCGAGGAGTCAGAAATCTGGCCAGGCGTTTACAAGGTGCAAAAGCACAGGCCATGGTCACAGGACTAAGAGACCCTGTATCTGGCTGCTTACTATTACACCCAGGTGAGATTAGGCAGGCAATGGCAAATTTCTGCTGGACACTATATACAGAAGAGATTCACCCCACCCCTCAAAAACTGGTCACCTACCTAGAAAACTCCCCACTGTCCCGATTACCACGTGCCCAAGAGAAAGGATTACTCCGCCCTATTACCACTTCAGAAATTTGGGACACCCTCACGCTTACTTAATATCAGAAAGCCCCAGGACCCGATGGATGCCCATCGGATTTCTATCGAACTTTCCATAGACTATTGACCCCACCTTTACTAGCAACCTACATGGACATTCAGGAAGGACAGCCTCCCCCCACCCTCATGGCGATACATGAAAATAGTAGCCATCCCTAAACCCAGAAAAGATCCATCTTTGATTGCTTCATACTGACCCATATCAAAACTTAACTGTGATTACAAGCTATTTATGTTAATATTGGCTAATAGAGTGGTAGTCTTGTTGCCTACTCTAATAGACGGGGACCAGGTAGGCTTCATCATGAAACACCAAGCCCATGATGCAGTTAGACGAGAGTAGTAGCCACAGACACTGCCAGCTATTTCCTGAAATGTCTGTGATATTTCCAGAAATATCTCCTGCTTTCTACATTTCCACAGTAGGGGCAGCAGAGAGAAACTCTTCAGAGATTTCACGAAATATCTGTAAAAAGCTGGCAATGTCTGTGGCTACCACTGTATATTCAGCATTGAAGTTGTATAGTACTGTATCACTGCATTATATTAGAATTAAGTGGTCAAAAGATGTGAATACTGATTTGGAGGTTGACCAATGGCAAATTTCAACTGCATTATATTCCAGAATCTCCTCTAATGTCTACTGGCTGGAATATGCATGGAAGGCCAGAGTAAGGTATTTTAGAACTCCTGATATTACTGCTAAGTTTAGAGGATATAGGTATGGAAGGTGTTGGAGGGGATCTGGACAGGATTAGGCAGGGATGGTCCATATTAAGTGGTCATGCCCATATATACTGGGATACTGGTGACAGATTATAGCTGAGTTAAATGCTATATACGGGAGGCTGGAGTTACTCACGTCAACCTTTATCTTGATAGCAATGCCTCTTACTGGAATTAAGGTCCAAGGGACACTTCAAAATGTTAACTTTACTGGTCTTGGCAGCCAAAAAGGTTATTTCACGTCTTTGGCTTTCCACTCAGATCCCAACCAAGGAGTCTTGGAGAAAACTGACATATGAAATATACAACCTGGAGAGGATTTCAGCTAGAATGAATAATAGGACACATACCTTTCATAACCGATGGAAAGGTTGGATGCTCTACCAGCTGAGGCACTATTGTGAATTTGTTCCTTAAATATATATTATTATACCTAAAATTATGTGGGGCCTTTGATGTTGCCAGAGACAGGGAGAGGAGCTTTGAGGTTTTATGTGTACTAGATTGGGATAGGAAGATTATCAATCTCTTTCTTATCATCTGCACAATACCCATTAATATGGTGATATGCCTAGGTTCATCAAAGACAGACAGATCTTTTTAGAGATTTCACAGACCTGGGGGTTTCTGAATGTACATTATTGTATTTGCCCATTACTCCCTGTACCATCTCTGAATGTATTTATGTATTGCACTTGGTATTATAATAAGCTGTTAAAACCAATAAAATATAATTAAAAAAAAAAGGCCCATGTGTTGAGCAAGCTGTGTGTCATTGGGCATGTGTGATGGGCTGTTGGAAGCCTAGTGCTGGGGAGGTGGTGACAGATGTTAGTTAGTTAGTTTTTTTTTTTTTTCACCAGGAGAGACACACTAAGCTGAAAGTTTGTTTACAGGTGTGACCTGGGAGCAGAAAGAAGTTAGGTGACTTGCTCAGAGTCACACAGTATGCAAGTGGGGGCTGTGGATTCAAACCCAGGTCTCCAGATTTGCAGCTCAGAGCCTTAAACCACTGCACTATACTGCTGATGTGCAGGTGACACAGTTTGTGAAGCCACCACATCTGTCTGCTGGGGTGGCGGAGATGGGCCACATGCAGGGAACACACATGTATGGAGTGCCTAAACCTGTGCATGGTCAGGCTGTGGCCTGGCACCTTGCACACAGGGCTGTGGGTGATGGTCACCGTGGCCTGTCACTTCATCAGTGTGGCTCGTGTACTATGGCCCTGTTGCTGCACAGTCACATTGCTGTGCTGGGGCAGACCCTGGATGACAACATAAGGTAAGAGCAGCATCTGGAGGGTTGACCAGTGGCAACAGGAATGTGTTGGTGATGCTGTTATGTGTGCCAGAGTCATTCTCAGACTCTGTGGGATGTCCTGTGCATCCAGCAGCAGGATGTCCCCGCACAGAGAGATGGTCTCATCGTTATCATCATCAACATCATTGTCCATATCCCCAAGGGTGTGTTCTCCCAAGTCCAGGGCATCCTCCTCCTCCTCCTTGGCCACAGAGGTGAACCCCATCACCTGGGCAGGCATGATGTGCCCGGTCCCCAGGAAACATCACCTGCCCATTAAATGGATGTTGCTGTGGAGAGAGAATGTAGGACACAGATTACAAGATTATGGAGACATTAAACTGCAACAGACACACACCTAGGAACAAATGCACACACTCATGGCATGTGACACTCCTGACAGAGGATAGAGAGCTGCACTGCACGGCCCAGGCATGACATACAAACATACCACAATGTAGAATGCACATAGGCACAGCAGCATCACAACAGTGTACACACATTTCCACCCACCAGTGTGAATAAGAACACAAAAATACTCATGCTACACCCTGGCCAGCTACAGGTGAAATGCAACATGTATACGCATATTGCCAGGATGGGCTGACACCTGACTCATATCTGCCACCAGGTACATCCTGGATGGCAGTCCATCGAAGGGTGGAAGTCATCATCTCCTCCGTGGGGGTTAGCTGAGTAGCCTTGAAGGGTTCCCCAACTGTGGCCTGCATTTCAGACCATGCCCTGGCCAGCAACTTCTTTGTCCAGACACAGAGGCCATTTACCATCTTGTGGCACTCCTGTGGTGTCTGGCACATGTGGCCCTGGACATTGACTGCCTCTGTCATCTCCTTCCTGGCCTACTCTTGCTCCTGTAGTGTGCCCCCACACCTGGTCAACAGCTCCTCCCTGGCCACATATGCCTTGGTCAGGATCTGTAGCTTCTCCAAGCTGAATTTAGGACATCAGCATCATGCAGAGGATGTTTCTGGTACTGTTGAGAATGAAATTTGGAGATAGCCCTATGAACATGGCCAGGGACAGTTAAAAACCAGGTAAACACAAAGATAAACACACAGTACACCTACCTTGAAGGCTGCAGTACCTGTCAGTCACCTTTGAGATGTGGTGGTGCTGGTGGGCCCTTTTGCTGGCCCTAACATTTAAATGAGCTGAATGCATTCCAGTAATGAGATGCAAATGGTCGGTTAGGGTGCTGACTGTGCAATGAGGACATTTGCATAGGCTGGCTGAATATTGCAGAACTGCACAATGCGCTGGCACCATCACATTGTGCTTTCTTAACTGCACCACAGAACGGTGCGGTGTACCTGTGTTGATGTTTGTGCGATTGATGCCATATGTCATAGTGTCACGCTGGACACAGCACCATAGCATAATGGACAACAGTGCACCATCACGCATATGCCATAGACATGTGCCATAATGGACTGTGGAGAATGTCCATTGACAAGAGTGGTGTAGTTGGGGCAATTCGTGCCCATACATGACCTTCACAATATGGCACAATGTATGTGCTGTGCAGGCACAGTGCTATGGCGTGATGGGGTGCACATTGTTGCATCATTCCATGCTGGACCGCATGCACAGTGTCATAGCTATAATCCCCTAGCATGCACAGACATGGCGCTAACACCAGTAGTGTGAAGCTAACCAATGATGCCCTATCACACAACATACACGGGTGTCAGGCCTACTAAAATGTATCAAACTGTGACTGTGTGTTGCACTAGCTGCAAAATGTCCAGAACAAGGTGAGCCATGGTGTTCACCCAGCATGACCAGTGATGGATAACAGTAAAACTGGCAAACCTGGTGAACCTAGTGGTCACCAGAGAGGGCTAGCTACTTGGCACTGAAGACCTGTACAGGCCCAGGTGTCAGGTGTGGGCCTTCATTGCCACATTGCTGATAAGGAGGACCAGGATGCAGTGTACATGGGAACAGTGTCATCACAGGTACAGAGACCTGAGATGGAGGGACAGAGATTGGCTGGATCGGTTCCCCACCATGGTGGAGGAGGGCACTGTGCCACCCCCAGTATGTACACCATAGTAATTTGTGGCTTGTAGGATGTCTTTCTCTGGCAGGGGTATGTCTGTGTCTGACAGCGACCTGTGATGAACATGGTATTGTTATTGAACCACACTTACAGAAAGCCATGCTGCATACCATTCTGTTGTGTTTGGCACAGACATTCCCCACCCTCTCTATAGTGCAGATGTCACGTATAACTTGTTACTTTCACCATGCTGCACCTACTGTGTCTTGTGTTCACCACATGTGGACTTTTGTCATGCAGTCACACATGTGGTGTATCCATCCTGTACACTGTGGACTTCCTGACTCTGTTGACCACCACAGGGGACCCATGTCTAATCCCATGCTTCAGACACTGTGCATATCATAGTCCTGTCATGTGGCACTTGGCATGCCCAGTGCAGCTGTGTTGTCCATTTCTCTGTTGGACACACATCCCCTTCAGCTCAGCCCTGCACATGGTGATGCTGGCACCTTACACAGAACATGTAGCTCCCTGTGTGTGTCCCTTTCAAGCTACATGTGGTTAATACTTGTGCCATCTACACACTTGCTCATAGGTGTAGTGATGGGATAGTAATGTGGCACCCTCACGAGTGATGGCCTGCAGCATGGACAGGTCCAGCCAACCCTCTCATCTGGCCCTTGGGACAGTTGGGGTATGCGGTAGCTCTGGTCTGTGCCGCTTTCAGCTTCAGGGGTCTCTGAATAGTCCAGTGTGTCAGAGCTCCTAGACAGAACACTAATTGCAATGTTGTAGGTATGTGCCTGTGTGATGTCCCCACACACACCCATGCACCTGTTGCAACATGTGATGCATGTTCCTCAGTTGTGTTGTCACAGAAATGTGTGTGCCCCTGCACAGGTATCCTAGCCCCCTTTGTCGACCACCATTCATAAATGGTATGCCACTTTCGTCCAGTGGATGTGTCCCCCACAACTCCCAGATATTGCCCTCACATTGTTTGGATCACATTGTTCTGGTGCTGTGCCCTTATACTCGGGTGATACATTGTTTACATTTCATGGTATGTTACTGTGTTGTGCCCAGATGTGATACCCTTGGATAATGGGATGATGCCCTTAGCCACCACCTGTGTGTGCAACTTTGTGTAGCCATGCCTAGTGCAGCATCTGCAACACCCATGGCAGGGGGTGGGCAGGCATGACCTTGTCACATTTGCCAAGGGGGGGTTGTGTTGCCACAGCACACACCTTTGGCCATGCATCCTGTATGCTTGTGGGCAAGGCTGCATGTTGCTGTTGACCTCGTGTCACCATTGGCAGTTTCCTGACAGCCACTCCAGATATCCTACACCCCCCCATGTCAATGTGCTGCCTGAATGTAATGCACATCGACGGCAATGCTCAACTCCTGCTCCTCTGCTATGCACTCACACATACAACCATCTGTATTCACAACCTCACCCATTTTACAGGAGGGTATTTGTGCCATGTGGTTATGCATGTTGCCACTGTCATGGGGTTGTGCAATGTCCACTGCCATATGCAGTGTGTGTAGGCCTGCTCTGTCAGCCTGATGTGCCAGGTGTACCCAGTGCCAGGTGTCAGCCCCACCATGCAGTTTCTGTTTTGTACACATGGGTATGCACCATGGTCATGTGCAGACACCTTGGCCTTGTGTGGTCAGTGTGTAATTGCGGCCCTGTCCTACACCACACATGTTTCCATTGCAAGGGTCATCATTTATTTATGCATCCATTAGCCAACAGAGCTAGTGGCTAGGAATATCCACGGGACCGACAAACATATTCAGTAGCCCAGATGATGTACCTACTGTATCATTACTTTGAACACTACAGGTCTGCAAGGCTAGTAAATGTGTGATCTTACTAGCCCGGTACTAATTCTACCAGCATTTGGCTAGCGGGCCGGTGCCAGCTTCAACCCCTGCATTGTAATCTGCACAGTTGTCCCCAGGGCAGCCTGACTTTGGGTGTATTTGTGTGCTGAGGGTGGTGTTGTTTCCCCACATGGGTCCACGCTGCATCCCATCCATCCTTGCTTGCATTAGAGGGCCGCACTGGGCAGTCATGGTCAACTGTGGGGGGGTGAGCTTCCACCACCCCTCTCCCATAGGCCTGCTACCAATGACTGTCACAAACCCACACCTGCAATAGGACGATGTACAGTAGATGCAGCTAATACAGAAGCACCACATAGCCATGTGCTTCTCAACACCATGGTATTGTGCATTGTGGCTTGCAGGTCTTGCAGTGGCCTAGTATGGTGTCATGGCCACAAAATATATCTAGTGCCTCCAGGCACACATGTCCACTGCACACATGTGGCCACTGTTTCTTGCGGCACTGGGACACAGCCTGTGAGTAGCACACTACACGTGCACAGCTTCACATTGAAACCATTGTTATGGGCCTGATGTTGGGAGGGCTAACTGTACATACATGTCACCCCACTGGCACTGCTGCTTTACTGAGTTGTGATTTTCTTCTTTTAGGCTGTGTCCAGCCAGGAGGTGATCATCAGAGACAGTGGGTCCATCATGGATCAACCAGACTGCTGGAGGCCATCTGCAGCCAGCAGGATGCAATACTACAGGCTGAATACCACATATTACATGTTCACTAGTGAATCTCCAAGCATGCTGATTAACATTAGGGGCGAGTTGTCAGCTATGAGCTGCCAGCAGACCCCACCTCCACCCCCTGGTTCTCCTTGATTGGTGCCAGGCAACTTAGTTAGAGGACTCACCCTTTTTCACCTGACTCACCCACCATTCTCCCCATCCCTTCTTTGTAAATAGTTCTTCCCCTTCCACTCTTGTCTGCTCACATCCCCACCCCATTACCTATCATTTAGTATAGTTCAACTTGTTAGTTTTATTGTTTTTGTTGTCATCATTGTTCTACCTTTTTTACTGATGTTGTACTTTTTGCTTCTGTAAATAATTCAAGACATATTTTTCCATTATTCACTTAGCTATGTGCAGTGTGTTCTCTCCTTGCATTCTTTCCCTGGTGTCTTTTATCCCTGTTCCCCCTATCCACATGTCCTCATGCAGGTGCGGTTGGTGGCCTTTACATTCCCCATCACTGTCTGTACAGTACGGGGGGGGGGTCCACTGTGTGTTTCCCTGTGTTCACCTACATAACTTGCACGATGAGTCTGTGACACATCCATCCGGTATGTTCATCCTGCTAGTTCACTGTAGTGGCCCTGGCCACACACTGTGTGGACACCACTGCCTGCTGCATGCACCCCCAAGTACCCAGGTCCATGTGTCTTGCACTGTCTTCAACCATGACACGCCATTAGGCTGCACCTCACCTGTGTCTTCCCAGCCTCAGTGTCATTTTGGTTGTGTCCTGGTGGCACAATTGTTCCTACATCTCATTGGCATGTATGCTGCAGTGTCTGTTATACTCCCCCATCTCAGCACTCCATGGGTCATGGCAACTGTTGTGTTCCCCTGTCTGTAGCAGTGTGGGTGAAACATGGGTGATCTGAATAGCTATACACATGTCTGTGCATGTCTGTACAGCATTCAGGGCTAGCTCCTTACAGTCTTTGTGTCAGGTCCTTTTGGCCCCTGTGGTGGGCCACTGGCCCTCCCTTTTCCCTTGTGCTGTCACACTGTTGCACCAACTGTGGGCTTCCCTGCAGATGTGCAGTGGGCAACAGCCACAGTTTGTGCATCTGTCCTCTGGCCCTCTGTGAATGGTCGTCCCATATTCAGAACTGACTGTGTGCACCACGCATGTTCCACTGTGCCATTGTGCACTACTGCGATATTCAGTGTGCATTACTCAGTCGCTGTATTATGCACTATGTCTGAATATTTCCATTTTTATGTGCCCATGCAATTTTTTTGCATGGCACTAGCGCTTGTGCAATGTTGCCTCCCACCTCTGAATATGGGGCCCATAATCCTTTTTTTACGTTTGTATTTGTCGATTATCCCCAAAATCCTTATAAGTCTGGAACAATGTAAAATTTTTTCAAGAAATCATTAAAAAGGCACACCCTTAACACAGGCACTTTCATCCCTGAAAATTTCATGAAAAAATTCCACATCATCTAGGCTATAGGTGAGATCAAAAAATCTGCAATATTAAGTAAAGATAAACCAATTTCTTTCCTGTTTTTTGATATTCAGAGTCTTGAAAACCAAACAAGACCCTATCACAAAAGTTTTCATGTCTTGCAACTCTGCCAGATTGACCATGAATGCCAAATTTTGGCCTACTTTGTCAAACACCACTTAAGTTATTAAGGTGTACAAACTGGGGTTTAATATTAAACAGCCTTATCATCCCTAACTAAAGGGACACTACCATGCCCCAATAATATGTATATATGTAGTTATAAAAAGCCAGGAAAACATCTTGAAATTTCTTTGGCCAAGAGATGTCACCTGATCATACATTAAAGCTCTATAAATGCATGGGCAGGTGCTGAATTTCATTTTCCTCTCCCAAAAACATACTTAGAGTCATTTTATAAGTGTAATGAGCCCCTCAAGGACATATATAATAGGATTTTTATGCACTTCCCAGGGGTATAAGGACACTCCGCCTTCAGCCTCATGCCTCACTACACCACTGGAGCATGCATTATAAATTCTATAATGCACACCTTGTCTTGGCTTATTACTTACATATATTATAGGGGTGCAGTAGTGTCCCTACAGTTAGGGTTGAGTAACACAGAAACATAGACTTTGACAGCAGATAAGGACCACTTGGCCCACCCAGTCTGCCCATTTCCCTACCTACTGGATAAGCTGTAGATTTTAGTTAACCAACAGCCTACTTCCTGCCCCCCCCACTATAATTGCCTTATGTCTGCCCCATGCATGTTTGAATTCCTCCACTGTTTTAGACCCCACAGCCTCTCCAGGAAGGCGGTTCCATGCTTCCACCACTCTCTCCGTGAAAAAAAATTCCTCACATTACCCCTGAACCGTCCCCCCTCTATCTTTAAATTGTGCCCCCTAGTTCTTAAACATCTCTTTTTCTGAAAGATGCTACCCTCCTGGACTTTGTTGATTCCCTTGAGGTACTTGAACATTTCTATCATGTCTGCCCTGTCCCTCCTTTCATCAAGGGTATACATATTTAAGCTCTCTCAGTCTCTCTTCATATGGTTTCTGATGCAGACCCTGCACCATTTTAGTTGCTCTCCTCTGGACTGCTTCCATCCTGTCTATGTCCTTGCATTGATGAGGTCTCCAAAACTGCACACAGTACTCCAGGTGGGGTCTCACCAATGTCTGTACAGAGGGCTAACCACTTCCCTTTTTCTGCTTGTGATGCCCCTTCCTATGCATCCCAGTATGCCCCTGGCTCTCCTTACTGACTTCTCACATTGCTTACCCACCTTTAGATCATCTGATATGACTACCCCCAGGTCCCTTTCCATTTTTGTTGTTGTTAGTACCTCCCCTGCTATTGTGTACTCTTCTCCTGGGTTTTTGTTTCCCAGGTGCATTACTTTGCACTTCTTTGCGTTGAATCTAAGTTGCCATATGTCTGACCATTCCTCCAACCTTGCCAAGTCCCTTCTCATCCTCTCTACCCCCCTTGTGTATCAGCTCTGTTACAGATCTTTGTGTTATCTGAAAAGAGGCATACCTTTCACTCCAGACTCTCTGCAATGTCACCTATAAAGATGTTAAAAAGGACTGGACCTAGAACTGAGCCCTGAGGTACTCCACTAGTGAACCCCCTTTCTTTGGAATGTGTTCCATTCACTATTACCTTCTGTGTCCTGTTGTACAGCCAGTTTGCTACCCAGGCTACTACCCTGGGACCCACTCCCAGCCTGGCTAACTTGATTATCAATCTTTGTGGACTGTGTCAAATGCCTTACAAAGTCTAGGTAGGCCATATCCACAGCCCTCCCTGGTCTATTACTTTGGTCACCCAGTCAAAGAAATCAATTAGATTCATCTGACATGACCTTCCTGTTGTAAATCCATGCTGCTTTTGGTCCTCTGCCCCGCTTGCCTCTAGGTACTCAACAGTTCTTTTTTTCAGAAGTGATTCCATCATTTTCCCCACCACTGAGGTCAAACTAACAGGTCTGTAGTTTCCTGCTTCTGCCTTGCTCCCACTTTGTGAAGGTTGTGAGTAGGCTGTTTGATGTTAAACCCCAATGTTTGCACCTTAATAACTTTGGTGTCATTTGATGAAAAAGCCTGAAGTTTGGCATGCACTTAGGCTTAGAGAGTCTCAAGATGTTAAAAGTTTTGTGATGGTATCTTGTTTGTTTTTTGAGTTATGGAGCACCAAAAATGGAAATAAGCATGCTTGGTTTTCCTATACTTACACTGGGTATTTTTTGCTATCACCTACAGTCTAGATGGTGTGGAATGTTTTCATGAAATTTCATGAAATTTTCAAAAATAAAGGGGCTCATGCCAAGGGTCTGCCTTTCAAAGATTTTATGAAAAAAATATTATATGGTTCCAGAGTTATAGCAATGTTTTAGTTAACCAAGGAATGCAAAGTGTAAAAAAAATAAAATATAAACCGAACGTGAGTGCTTATTTGTGTGAGTTACCTATTGTGCTGAAAAAATACCAACTATGTGGAAAAAATACTGATCGTGCCAGCTGCCACCTTGTTTTTTCTTTTTAACTCACAAACAATGAAAATACATAAAATAATAAATTTTCAAATAACAAACACTTGAATCTAGCAACATGGGACCCGTTTATCTATGTTCAGGTATTTGTTGTTTTAACAAATTGCCAGAAATACCTTTTATGGCATCACAATATCCATGGTGCCCAGCATAGGGAGAGGAGTCATTCACCCACAATCTCTGTACGAGAACAGTGGGACATTCCTGACAAATGCAGCCACAGATGGAAGTGTGCTGCCAGTTGCACTGCCAGAAGTGAGCCGATGATCCCTTGATCGCTCTTTCTCATCTTTCTATTTCTCATCTGTCTGTCTGTCTGTCTTTCTGTCTGTCTATCTATCTATCTACCTTAATTATTTGTTCAGTGGACTGGGGTGCCCACACCGGTACTGCTTCTTTCTCCCCACTCCCCTCTAGGTCACCCATCCACTAGTGCTGTACAGAATGTGGAATTCTGCCAGCAAAATTATCATAGAATTATCATTCCACTGACATAATTTCTGCTGGAATTTTGCTGTTCTTCTGTGGAATTCCACCTACTGTGATCCGAACAGTATTTTTCTGTAGAAAATTATTCCACAACAGTTTCTGTGGAAAACATCGCGGTCCATGGAATGTTATTCTGAAGAACAGCATTTTTTTCTATGGAAAATAATTTTGCATCTATTTTCTGCTGCAAAATTGTTCCATTCCATTTCTGGTGAAATTTGGCAGAATTTTGGCAGAATTCTGAACATTCCGCAGAATTTTGTTCTGTCAGATTTTGAAAAGTCTGCACAGCACTACCACCTACCCTTCCCAATTTTTAATATATTATGAGTGGACAAGGGTGCCCACCCCCCCTTGTTCTGTTTCTAGTCTCAACCCATGCCCTCCAGCTAGTTCCCAGCTTTGCACTAAATATGTAGTGACATCAAAGTGTCAACCTCCATTGCTGCTTGACACTGGGGTGCCCAGTCCCCATTGTTAGAATATTTGAAATAAATAAAACCATTCCTTTATGTTTTTTTCACCCTGTAAAATAGTAAACAGTCCCTCGCCTATTTGATCCCCCCACACACACACCACCCATCCACCCCAGCCTCTCAATCAGCACTCACCACTCCACATCCTACACATTTTCTCACTCACCTGAACATGTCCACAGGGTAGATCTGCTCTCCAATAGAAGACACATTTTGCTGCTAGAAATGGCCAGTGCACTGCGAGAAACTAAGGCAAGTCCAGTATAATGTATTTCAATAGGGATTTGAACTTTGATTCATAACTTTGCAATTTTAACATATCTTGACACCAAATTTTCAGCACTGACTTTTTGAGACCCCACCTCATGACCAACGGTGACAGAATTATACAAATCTGACCCAAAGGGCGATTTTGCAGTCGCTTTGTAAAATCACCTTACAAGTAGGATTTAATTATTTTCACCAGCCTTGTCCATGAGGTGGGATAATAAGAAGGCTATGCTGAAAATTTAGGGTAAAAATGTATAAAGATGACAAAGTTATGAGCATATATTGACATTTTTTTTGCTCCTTCATAACTTTGTTAATTTTTTTATTTTGACTATAAATTTTTAACATAGCTTTTTTTCACACTACTTCATAAATGTCACAACTGCCATTTTTCAAATGCTGGCTAAATGTTTTTCATACCTGTGATGCAAAATTATGTTTCAGTGGCATGGAATAATATTTCAGCAGGGATTTAAACATTTTCACCTACTGGGTTCATGAGGTGGGGCTGTAGGAAGGCTATGCTGAAAATTTGGTGTAGAAATGCAGTAAAATGAATAGGTTATGAGTAAACGTTGCAGTATTTCAATGTTCGCTCATAACTTCACCAGTTTTCAGTATTTTGACTCTAAACTTTCAACACAGCCATTTTTCAATACCATTTCAACATGACAGGTGTCATTTTTAAAAAATCCTGTACAAGACATGTTTCCATACTTCTGGTGTGAAATTACATTTTAGCCAATGTACTATAAATGCTACATGTTATATTTATAAGGGGAGTCATGAAATGACTATCTTGAAAATTTGGGGTCAAAATTAAAAACTAATATATATAATTGTTAAGAAACTTTGTGTGTAGTACCACTCTTGACCCCAGCAGGAATGCATTGTGATCCCATGCTGGTGAGCTGAGTTTGGGGGTGAGCTCAGTGACCCAACTGGATGGGTTGAGAGTGGGGGGGATGGTGCTGTTATGCAACACACCTCCAGACAGGTAATGAAAGCTGCAGGGTTGTCCACATGGGCCTGGATACCATATGTTGAAGACAACTGTCCTCTTGGCATAAGGCCCTGCACCTCTTCACCTCTGGGCAGAAGAGGGTGCTGTGCATTGGATGACAGATGGACTCTTTACCCTGTGCATCTATATCTGTGGCCATATGGAAGAGCAGGGACCAGACGGTCCTGTGCTTCCGCAGCCCACCAGAAGCCCCATGAACTCGACATCTGTTGCTGCACATCTGCAATTGTTCTCACACATCCCAAAAGGAAAATACATTAGGGTTTTTGATCTCCAGAGCCTTTGAGAACCAGTGGTGGGGTCTTCCTTGTGGTTTGTCAACCCTAATTTCCACCCCATTCCCTGAGCAAATAAAGTCACAAATGATCTACTGCATGAAGAAAGCTACAACAAATTGTTTTGGCATGATATGGTGAGACATAGTTATTTACCTTTGAAGAGTGTATCCCTATGAGGAACTGGCTTGAGCTGGAGGCTACAGGATGGGCAAGGGTGAGCATTACATATCCCTTCTTTTGTGGCATTATATTACTTTAACTGGTGCATTAAACAGTGTTTTGCAAAGAATATACATAAACAGATATATATATATATATATAGGACAACCCCATTTATACGAAAGTAAGGGGGGGCATGAAATTCTTTTGGATAAGCAGGGTTTCAGTTAAATGGGGATTGGGTTTCTTAAGCATGCACTTTGTCCTTTACCCTTTACTGTACTCATGGATCTCAGCTAGAATTACTGTACTGCACTACGGGTGCTGTATATGAAAAGAGCAGCCTTAATATTCAAAGAAATCACTTTATTAATAAATGTATTAAAAACAAAACTTATTTCAGAAATAACAAAGTGCCATAGTGAGTTTTCAATAACAGATCATGGGACTGAAGAAACAGAACATGACTTAGTTTTAGTTAATGTCCTTCACGCAAAAATAATCCTTGATCATCCTCTGTTTTTTCTTCATGTTAGCAGATCTAATAACCCTCCCTTGAGGTCATCTCATCAGTAAAAGATGAAGAGGATACATCTCAGGCTAGTTCTCCATCCAAAGCAAGCAGCTTTCAAAGCTCTGTACTGCTTCAGAATCAATCATCACAGAGGATGTCTTCTACTCCTCGTCTTTGCTGCTGCTGCTGGTGCCCTTTCTTCTTTGCCCACTTGTCACAGCTGCAACAATGTTGGTGTCTAATAGCTCCTGATGTCCTGGGTCTTCCCTTTCTTCTTGCCACACCTCCAGATCTAGTTGCGCTTGTGCTGCGATGCGTATCAGGTCTGCCTCTGCTTGCAGCACCTGGTCCAATTCTGAGGGGGTGTCATCAAATTCTGTTGTTAAAATTAATGATTTTTGCCAACAATTTGAAATTTGCATGGTTCTGCACGAATCATAGGTGCACAGCCTGATCAAAGTTCTAATCCCTGCATGTATCCACTGTTTTGTGGGATGAAACTGCTTCAAAGCAGTTCATTGTGACTGCAAACTCTTGGATTTTTTCTTTGGTCTTGCATATGTCACACACTGTAGAGTTCCCTATCCCAAAGAGGAAGGCAACATCAAAAAGTTTCTCCCCTGCCTCCAGCACTTCAAGAACTCTTAACTTCTGTGACATATCCAGCACTGAGTGCTTGCATTTAGACATGTTTACAGTACAGAATGCTATGTTATAAATGCCTTATAAAAGCTCAATGCAGTAACTACAGCTCACAACAGCTTACATAGCAAGGGTACTGGGTCTGCATTTTTTTGGCACACACTTTAGATTACCAAGAGCTACCAGCTGCTTGTTAATTACTGAACTGCTAAGGTGTTAATCGGTGCAGTTACAGTAATCGCTCTGCCATTTTACTCACATTGTTAGGCTTAAGTGATTACCAGTCACAAATAATAACAATACACTTTATTTTTAAAGTGCCTTTCGAAGTCCAAGACGCTGTACAGTAATACAACATATAAAATCCAATAAAACACAGAAAATCCATACAACCGATAACCAAATAAATAAATAAATATCTAAAATATTCATTCTGGGTAGGCACTCATGTATCTGATGAGGTAGAGAATTCCAGAGGGACAGGGCTGCATACATAAAAGCACAGGCCCCAGATGTTTTAAGACATACCCTGGGATTCTCTAACAACCCCTCATCTCAGCTGAGCGGAGTGGTTGCCCAGGCGGTAGGGACACAAGAGCTCTTACAGATGGTCTGAACCCCATCCATGCTGGGCCTTAAAGGTCAGAAACCTGACCTTGAAGGTGATCCACCACTGAATAAGCAGCCATTGTAGTTCGCGCAGCACCGGCGTGATGTGACTTGAAGAAGGAATCCCCATTAGCAACTGCATTGCAGCATTCTACACTAGCTGCAAGTGGAAGATATCAACCCCCGGAAGCCCTAAGTACAGGGAGTTGCAGTAGTCAAGGCGAGAGGTCACAAAGGCATGGCTCAATGTTGGAAGGTTACCCAATGGAACAAGGTGCTTAATCCTGGTGATGTTCCTCAGATGGTAAAACAAGGACTTAACAACTGCCAACACTTGTGAATGTAGTGTCAGTCCATCATCAAATATCACTCCCGAGGTTTTGTACCCATTCAGAAGAAGGAAGCTGGATGCCCCCAAGACAAAGTCCAGAGGGTTGTCCAGGCCCCATCGCCTCTGTCTGGTGACTCGGATCCACTACCAACACCTCAATCTTTCCAGAGTTCAACTTAAACCAGCTGGATCTCATCCAGTTCTGGATTTCTGTGAGGCAGTTGTTAAAGACCAAGCATGCACTACCATGGTCGGGTGCGAAAGACAGGTAGAGCTGGGTATCATCAGCATCGCAGTGAAATCTCAGCCATTACCATCTTACAATGTCTCCAAGGGGCAGCATATACACTGCAAACAACATGGGGGACAACACCGAGCCCTGAGGGACCCCACATGGCAGAGAGAATGGGTCAGAGGAAAAAATCCCCGCGACACCACCCTCTGAGGTCTGCCAGTGAGGAAAGATTTAAACCATCTGAGAACTGTACCAGACAGGCCACAGATGAACCTCAGGCACCCAAGAAGCACCCTATGGTCCACGGTGTCAATGGCTGAAGAGAAATCAAGAAGTACCAAGACAGAAGAGTGCTTCTGATCCCTCGCCATCAGGAGATCATTGATAACCCGAACCAGAGTGGTCTCAGCACTATGCCTCTTACAAAAACTGGACTGGAGAGGTTCATAGATGTCGTGGATGGTCAGGTGGTTCTCCAGTTGTAGCACCACAACTTTCTTAATTACTTTCCCTACACAAGGGAGATTTGAGATCAGTCTGTAGTTTGCAAAGCAGCCTGGGTCCAGAGCAGCTTTCTTCAGGAGAGGTGTCACTCCTGCCTCCTTCAGTGAGCTAGGAAACTCACTGGACTCTAAGGAGCACCAAACTACCTTTGCAAGGACAGGGCCTATGATGTCAGAACAACCCATTATCAGGGAGGTTGACCCGGGTCCAAACTACAGCACGTTGGGCACATATCCTGGGCAATCCGCACAACATCCACAATTTCAAGCCAGTCGAGGGTGCTCCAGATGAACCGAGGAGAGGTGACCGAACACCGACCACTATCAGCTCCCATAGAGTGAGCCAGATGGATCTCCGCCTTCATACTGGCCAGTTGGCTCAGATGGTAACACATCTGCCTCTGGACCAGAAGGTTGTGAGTTCTCATCCCACACCGGGATTGGACTTGCACCTTAAAATCGCTGGCATCCGAGTGCAGTATTGGGGGGTGCTGTACTGCTGGGGTGTGCCATCTTTCGGATGAGATGTTAAACTGAGGTCCCTTCTGCCCACCCTGGTGTTGTCCTGGTGGGTGTCCAGGTGGAAGTAAAAGAACCCAGGGAACTCTTTGCAAAGAGCAGGGACCATTCCCTGTGTCCTGGCCAACATTCCCCTTCCCTTAAACCAGTTCCTGCAATTATCCAGGCTGTGTGTGGGTGATTATGTGCAATATGGCTACCACCACACATTCAGTCACTTCACTACCAGTCTAGCATTGCTTGTAAAGTGCTTTGAGATACTGTGTATGAAAAGCGGTACATAAATGCTGATTCTTCTTCTTCTTCTCTTATCCGCAAAGAAGCGAGCGAGCTCATCACACTTAATTTGTGAAAAGACTCTTTGAACCTGTAGACAGGTTGGGTTGCATAACCTATCCATGGTTCGAAAGAGCTGAGCCGATTGATTCTGAGTGGCAGCAATCTCCCCCGATAGGAACTCTGCCTTCTTACGGGTGATTGCTGATTGATAGATTTGATAATGTTCCATCAATCTAATGTGGTCAGCTACCAGGGCAGATTTCCACCGGCAACTCTCTAACCTTTGTCCCACTCACCACAACTCCCTCATGGTCCCATCAAACCATGGAGACTGAGGGCAAAGAGAGAGAGGACAAACACGGACCAGAGCAACAGAGTCCAGGACCATAGTAACAGCCTTGTTATAGGCCTGAACCAGGCCCTCTGGACTCCCGCTTGCCCCCAGAATGACTGATAGGTCTTATACCACCAATAGGCCATCAGGGCTCCCATCCCACGAAGGGCGGTATCTGAGCATCTCCACAGGGGCAGGCCTAATGGGGGGCATGGAAACTGAACCTTACAGTATGATGATCTGACCATCTGACTGGTTCCACCACCAAATCGGAGGTTTCAATACCCAAGATCAAGAGAGTGACCAAACTAATGGGTTGCAGAGGCAACAACCTGTGTAAAGCCCAGTGATATCATCAACTGGAAGAGGTCCTGACCAAATTGCTAGAGTTCATCGTCGACCCAGGCCTTAAAGTCGCCTAGGACCATCTACCTGGATGACCTGAACGCCATGTCGACCATGAAGCCTGCTACTTCCTGGAGGAACCGTTTCTCACCCCTGGGTGGATAGTAGATGAGAACGATCTTACAGCCTACACCTGCAACCACAGTACACTCAAATGAGCTGGCTTCCTCAACTGGCACACCAGTCAAACAGCCCCAAAGATCAGGGACATGACCGACTTTCGGATAACAGAGGTTTTTGGTCATTCAGGATTTGGTAAATGGGTTGTACTGTATATATATATATATATATATATATATATATATATATATATATATATATAAAAAAAACAGAAGCACTATATTGCCCCTATAGTTAGGGTTAGTGCAGCATTTCAACATTAAATCTCAGTTTTTCCACCTTGCTAACTCATTTTTTATAAAATTTCCAAAACATTAGTATGTGCTGTCATTTTGTCAATGTCACAAAATGTGGAAAGTTTTCTGATGGTGGCTTTTACAGTTTTTGAGATATAAAGTGGTCAAAAAGCCAAAAATGGATGTGTTTTCTCCCATAGGATAACATGGGATTTTTTTGCCCTCATCTACAATACACATAGAATGAAATATTTCTCTGAAATATTTAGAGATGATGGGTTGTATGCCAAGGGTGTGCCTTTGGATGGTTTGGTGAAAAATATATTACCATTTTTGAATTATAATGATTTTTGTGATACATGCAAGACAGGCTGTTCAAATGGTCAATAACATTTGCTGTTAGAACTGTACTGTTCGAATGGTAAACAACCATTTACTGTTCAAACTTTACTGTTTGAACAGTAAATGGTAATTACCATTCGAAGGGTAAATACCACTTACTATTCAAGCTTTACTGTTCGAATGGTAAATAGCCATCCAAACGCACCCACCTGTGGATCTTAGGAACCGGGCAAAGACTTCATGGTGTGTGGTTCTGGGGGACGGGGGGGCATAGAACATGGAAAGCAACAGAAGAACATGGCAAGCTACATAACATGTGAAAGAAACAAGAACCCAGCACCTCTCTCCAGCTCTCGCTAAGCGAGAGATGGACTGCCATGTTTTGAAATCTCTCCAGCCTGCCCACAAACTAAACCCAACCAATAAAAACTTTTTTTCATTTTGCAGCCCCACCCCAACCTGACACAAGGTGTCCGGCAGTTCTGACCACCCGCAGGAGCCCACCACAGGTCTGGAAGGGTGGGGCACAGACGGCCAGTTGGAAAAATGACCCAGAGCCCCAGGAGGACCCAAAACAGCTAGAAACGAAAAACAGAGGCACTGCAAGAGCAGCCTCAGGCAGGATGCACTATCAGCCACCCAGGATATACCCCCCCAGGGCACCCCAAACAAGGACTGCCTACCCAGGGAACAGACAACCAAAGGGGACTCACCCTGGTAACTGACTGCCGCTGTTTGGATGGAAGACTGCTGCTGCATGGATGAAGGATGGCTGGACCCTGACTGGAACCCCTTCAGGCTGGAGGATTGCTGCTGCTGCTGCTGCTAGTGATGACCCCGGGACTCCTAGCTACAGAGGAGCAGCTACCAGGGAGCTACTGACCCAAGCTTCAGATAAGCTTCCAAGCATCCATCCCCCTGCGCTTTCCACTCTATAAGCCACCCAGTCCTGAACTTCCCTCTGGCTATCAGGAGAGACCCTTTTCTAGCCTTGGGCTGAACTTGGCTTCTGGCCAGTCGATTGAGTCCCTGGGTCTTGGTTCAGCCCCTTGGGCTGATTTATGGCCCCTTTAGGCATTGGCTGGAGCCCAGCCTAGCCAGAACAAAGGATGGCCCAGGAAATGTCCAGGAGAGGGAGGGAAAGAGGTGGGATAGGGACAGGAAGTTGTCAGCCAGCTAGCTCAGTCAGCAAGCCAGCTGGCTGTGTATGGGGTGGGTGGGGATTAACCCTTTCCCTCCCTGAGGTTGTCCCTGGTCTGCTTGCAGACAAGCTTTGGAAGGACTACAATCAATAAAGTTTTTTGCAATGAATTTCCTTACTTTTACAGATAGTGTAATCATATCCTTATTTATCTTTTGTCTTATTTGTCAGTGTTAGGGTTCCCAACTCTACCACCCCACCCCCTCCTCATACCAACAGGCATCGGAGTGTGCCTTGGGGTCCTTGGCCCTAACTGTCACCCTATTCCATGTGTAAGGAAGCTGAGATGGTACAGTACAGGAGAATGGGATGAGAGTTAGGCCTGATGACCCCAAAGCACAGCCTGATGCCTGTTGGTATGTGGAGAGTAGGGTGATAGGGTTGGGAACACCAACACCAAATTTCCACACTTTTGTCACTGTAATAGTAACCCTAACTGATTCATTAATGTGTTTTTTTGCAATGAATTTCCTTACTTTTTGAGATAGTATAATAGTATCCTTATTCTTCTGTAGGAGCTGCTCTCCAGTCCCTCCATAGATGCTCATATGTATGTAGTTGTGGAACAACAGTGACCAAATTGTTAGCATAGCCATCTTATTACCCCACCGCACAGAAATAGTGAAATGCAAGGCAAAACATAATTATGCACAACTGCAATGCCATTCTGCACCACAGGTGCAGGATGTGAAAAATGACAGCTGTACTGTTTATGAGGTGGTGTGAAAAAATGGCTATGCTGAAAATTTGGTGGCAAAATATTGAAAAGTACAAAAGTTATGCATGTGCATAGAATAAATTCAATGGATGCACAAAACTCAGGCATTTTTAGGAATCTTTTCAGCACATTTTCAACATGGCCTTTTTTTGAACCCCATGTCATGAACACTGGCACTGTCATTTTGTTCATTGGTCCCAAAAGGTGATTTCACACAGCAACCACACTGATCTGCACTACAGGTGTGAAAACACATTTTGGGCAGCATACTCAGTACAAGTTAAGTTTATTCGTTCAACTACAAGTCATTGTAAAACAGGAAACAGCTTTGTTTAATGTATCAATCACTCCCTAGGTGAAAAAAAGTACAGAGGTAGAATAAAATCCTATACAATCACTAAATTAGTACCATATGCTGTATGTGTCATAATGCTAATTAAATTTGTAGGAGCTGTGACAACCCTCCCCTCCCTCTGAGCTGGAACAGCTTTTAGAGAGATGTCTGTCCTCAGATATTCGCTGCCACCAGCTGGACTGTCTTCCAGCGCCAACCTTCAAGCTTACAAACTTGAATAATCAAGTGTGCAATTGAACAAGTTAAAGTCTGGTAGTGTGTCTCTCTTGGGTGGCAGATGCTACACAGAGTTTACCTCAGCCAGTGGAAACCAAATATCACCTTATAAAAATGACATCACAGTCACACCTGTTGAGCAAATAAATAGCTTTTTACTTAACAGAAAGTGCACTGAGAATTTACAGGATATATTTATTTACAAGACAAGAGAATAACACTCATACAGGAAAAGTAAACAAATGCTTTAAAATAACAGATGGCAAAAGAAAACAGGCTATTACTGCAATATGCTAGAACTAAACTTACCCTTTTCTGTCCTTACAAGAGACACTGGACCCTATTTTAACTGCCAGCTCCCACGGACAAAGCTAAAAGGGTAGGCACACAAGCTTAGATTCTCCCTTTAGCTTCAAAATAGGAAGAATACTCTTCATTGTCTTTCAGCCTCTTATATATTCTCCTGTAAATTGGTAATGCCTATTCCCCCTTTGAATGCACCAACCATCTAACATGTATGCATTTAATTGTCCCAATCAAACTGAACACCCATCACTGACCCGTTATATTCCCTTTTAACCTTAAGTTTATATTTGAATGAACCAATCCATTCAAACTGGACTGTGCGTGGACAGGTCTGTGTCTGTGGAGATGTCCACTCGAGATTTATGACCCAGCTCTTACCTAGCAGCTACGGAGGACTGAGAATTCCACAAGCTGGAATTCTCAGCTTGCATGAGTGTTTTTTTTTCTTAGACTGCTAAGAAAATAAGGCACCTACAGAATCCAAACCATTAACTCTTTCCTTACCATTTCTGTCACAGGAGCAATATAAATTCAGTTAAATTATTTATGCATATCTTTAAGTTGTAATTGAATCAATTCCTTTATCAAAAGCAGTAAGCATAATTTCCATGTGAATTGGCATGGGGATCCTATTCAGCATACAGGGTAAACCCAGAAGATGTAAAATTTCCTGGTAAAGAAGCTCCATAAACCCTCTGAAATTTTTCAAAATACATAACCTTTCCAGCATTTCCTGGGGCAAACTCCACAATATAGTCACTTTTATCACTCAGTAGGATTCTACCAACTCTACATCCTTGTATTTGATTTTAATTTATTAAAACCTGTACGTCTTAAACTTTGGCAAAATGCAGGATACTAATGGGATCTGTCTCAACATGCACAACTGTGACCAGAAATCCTTTATTTACCCAATGCTTACCCTACTATGGAAATCTGAGGGGACACTGAGCATTGTAGAGAAGAAACTTCTCCCAAATTTCAATCAAAACTCTGGGACTCCCACCAACAAGTCACACTATACCCATTAGAAATAGCAAAGTGTTTCAATGAGAAAAGATTGTAAACAGCTGTTCAAATGATTTAAATATCTTAAGGCATATTAAGCAAATTAATTAGCATTGCTCCTAATATAGTAAAATATTAAAAGGCAAATTTCACCTGTGCCAGATGACAGAGAATTAAAATGGCATATTCATGATTATAACAAACATTTAACTAATTCTATCTAGTAATAGACATTTTCTTAGAGTTTTTTAAGGGAAAAAAAAACAATAATTGTAAAAGTCCGTAACAGAACAAATAATTCAGTGAGTTCCATAGGTTCCAAGTGGAATTCAAATATTAAACTCATGATTTGGTGAGCTAGATCCCATCTGGGATCTGTATCACATAGATAGTCCAACATATTCCACAGGGTACTAGCTCTAGCAAACAGATGTAAAGGATTGCAGATAAAATCAGGTAAATAAATCTAAGTCAGCTGAGCTACTTGTGGCAGCGCAAATTCCCTTAACAGGTGCATTACATATCAGCACTGTGCTCTCAAAGGTTAATGTGCACCTCAGAGTTTGCAATGAATACTGGTGCAATGAATAGGAGGAAAACTTTAAAACTGAATCTAGTACAGCATTTTAAATAATCAAAATGTTTCCCTGTTATATAAAAATATAGATACAGTAGTTTTCCAGACCTGCATCTATAGTGCAGCCACAACTATCTTAAAAGACAAAGAACCTCTGTGCGTAAACACTGAGGCAAGGGTTACCCCAAAGGGCATTTGGCTGGGAAGCCAAGTTTCAAGAAAATACAAAGTCACACATGCCCCCACAATGCAAAGCATCATGGGCTGCATATGCAAATCACCACAGAATGTTATGCTGGTCCAACTTTAAGCAGAATTGCATGGTGCCGAAAGGCCTCTCACACAGTTTGCAAGGGTGCTAACAGAAGACATAGACACGTGTTACGTCCTACCAGGACTCATCAGTATGCCTCGTCTGTTTAACACCCTAGTGGACTGGACCAGCTACCCCTAAGGCAGTGTGCCTGGGATATATGTGGTGAACCCATTAAAATAAAAAAACATTTAAAAGACAAAGAACCTCTGTGCGTAAACACTGAGGCAAGGGTTATCCCAAAGGGCATTTGGCTGGGAAGCCAAGTTTCAAGAAAATACAAGTCACACATGCCCCCACAATGCAAAGCATCATGGGCTGCATATGCAAATCACCACAGAATGTTATGCTGGTCCAACTTTAAGCAGAATTGCATGGTGCCGAAAGGCCCTCTCACACAGTTTGCAAAGGGTGCTAACAGAAGACATAGACACGTGTTTCAGTCCTACCAGGACTCATCAGTATGCCTCGCCTGTTTAACACCCTAGTGGACTGGACCAGCTACCCCTAAGGCAGTGTGCCTGGGATATATTGTGTGAACCCATTAAAATAAAAAACATTTAAAAGACAAAGAACCTCTGTGCGTAAACACTGAGGCAAGGGTTACCCAAAGGGCATTTGGCGGGAAGCCAAGTTTCAAGAAAATACAAAGTCACACATGCCCCACAATGCAAAGCATCATGGGCTGCATATACAAATCACCTACAGAATGTTATGCTGGTCCAACTTTAAGCAGAATTGCATGGTGCCGAAGGCCTCTCACACAGTTTGCAAAGGGTGCTAACAGAAGACATAGACACGTGTTCGGTCTCTACCAGGACTCATCAGTATGCCTCGCCTGTTTAACACCCTAGTGGACTGGACCAGCTACCCCTAAGGCAGTGTGCCTGGGATATATTGTGGTGAACCCATTAAAATAAAAAACATTTAAAGACAAAGAACCTCTGTGCGTAAACACTGAGGCAAGGGTTACCCAAAGGGCATTTGGCTGGGAAGCCAAGTTTCAAGAAAATACAAAGTCACACATGCCCCACAATGCAAAGCATCATGGGCTGCATATGCAAATCACCACAGAATGTTATGCTGGTCCAACTTTAAGCAGAATTGCATGGTGCCGAAAGGCCTCTCACACAGTTTGCAAAGGGTGCTAACAGAAGACATAGACACGTGTTTCATCCTACCAGGACTCATCAGTATGCCTCGTCTGTTTAACACCCTAGTGGACTGGACCAGCTACCCCTAAGGCAGTGTGCCTGGGATATATTGTGGTGAACCCATTAAAATAAAAAAACATTTAAAAGACAAAGAACCTCTGTGCGTAAACACTGAGGCAAGGGTTACCCCAAAGGGCATTTGGCTGGGAAGCCAAGTTTCAAGAAAATACAAAGTCACACATGCCCCCACAATGCAAAGCATCATGGGCTGCATATGCAAATCACCACAGAATGTTATGCTGGTCCAACTTTAAGCAGAATTGCATGGTGCCGAAAGGCCTCTCACACGTTTGCAAAGGAATGCTAACAGAAGACATAGACACGTGTCATTCCTACCAGGACTCATCAGTATGCCTGCCTGTTTAACACCCTAGTGGACTGGACCAGCTACCCTAAGGCAGTGTGCCTGGGATATATTGTGGTGAACCATTAAAATAAAAACCATTTAAAAGACAAAGAACCTCTGTGCGTAAACACTGAGGCAAGGGTTACCCAAAGGGCATTTGGCTGGGAAGCCAAGTTTCAAGAAAAATACAAAGTCACACATGCCCCCACAATGCAAAGCATCATGGGCTGCATATGCAAATCACCACAGAATGTTATGCTGGTCCAACTTTAAGCAGAATTGCATGGTGCCGAAAGGCCTCTCACACAGTTTGCAAAGGGTGCTAACAGAAGACATAGACACGTGTTTCGTCCTACCAGGACTCATCAGTATGCCTCGTCTGTTTAACACCCTGTTTAACACAACTATCTTACTTCATCCATAACTAAGAAAAGCAAGAAAAGTTAAGTAAAACTTTTTTTTGGTGGGAGGGGGGTTACCCCAGAGTCAGCTTCCACAAGTCACCAAATCAGCATCTTTGTTAGTTTTAAAAAGTCATGACTGCTGTAACTTTATCGAACTTAACTCCATTCTCTTGGTCCTGGAGCCCAAATCACCAGCGGGTGCTCTACATGAGGTTCACTGTCACTGGTTTCAGTTTCACTGATAAAGCCTCTAAACACTTCTACCAACCCTTCTACCAGCCTTTTGAATTATTAGCACCTCTCTTGAAACAATCCGGGTCAGAATAAAAGGAAAAAAAACTACCTTGTGAGTTTATTTCAAGATTAAGTGGTGTAGCGCCAAGCTCATACATATGGTCATTACTCACAATAAGCTTCAAGCATATTTTCAAGTCATTTTCACCAAGAAGGACTCTCAGCATTACTAAATATTACACGCTGACTCCAATAAGTCTTCTCCAATGAGTTCTCAAGGACAGGAAATCTTTAGGGTGGTTTTCAGCATGTCAGGCACACCTTCAATCTTTGTTTACCTTTAAAGGGGAAGTCTCCCATAGTTTCACACCCATATTTTCCCAACTCCTTATGTGTAACTGTTGTGTTCCTCCTCTTGTTGCCAGCAGTCCTATTGCTGTCCGGATCTAGATTATAAATAAAATTATACAGCCCCCAGAAGTTATCAATGTGTTTGTCCTCCAGTTTACAATCAATACTGCTGGAGGATGATGTAATCAGAGCAACAGATAATGGTTCTGCATTAAACGCTGTTCCACCAGTAAACAGAACCCACAATGTTTGGTCCCCCACTTGAGTAATGGGGGAACTCTTTAAGTGTTGTGCACATCCTGAAGTGCAGGTCTAATAGGAACTAGGACCATATGAGTGTGATGCAGCACTGATTTGACATGTATATACAGTATGCCTATAAGGAAGTGCCTGTATGTGTTATGTTAATGTTTCTGTTAGCAAAAACAATTTACCAAATAAAGGACTCTGGGTACAACAAGAGTCTTAAGTGGTATTATATAGCTGCTGTATTATATTCTGTGTGTGTTAGCATTCTCTGTTTTGATTGACACCAGCAGTGAGACACAATCTTGCAAAAATGCCCCTTTCCCTTTGTAACTAGGCAGTCAGTAATTGGATGGCTGAAGTAAGGCAATAAAGAGTTCAGCTATAACAAGGAATAGATTACCAGGACAACATCAGATGCAGCATGTGGAAGAAGAGTAACCTAGTGGTTAAAGCACAGGCACAAGAACTGGGAAACTCTGGTTCAAATCCTACTAAAGTCCCTTACTCTCTAACCCTTAACAAGTTCCCCTAACCTCCTTGTGAACTGTGATGGCCCCTCAGGTCTATGACTTTAAAGTGCCCCCATTCCCATTATAAATCATTAGCAGTGATGTGAAAGCTACAGCACTTCACTTTGAAGGTACTGAAAGCAAGCTGTGGCAGTTCCCCCGTTTGTAATGCCAGCATTTGAAGTAGGATGTCCCTCACAAATCAGATGCTACACTTCAGCTGTTGTAGGTAAAGAAACTAATCAGTCTCAGTGTTTGTAGCACTCTGTATTTGCTTAGCTCATTCCTCCCATGTCATATGCATTCTGTGTCTTGGTATTTCCAGTCAGAAACCTAGATATAGGGAGCATTTGAAATGTAAAACAATCACTTTATAAAGTAAGTGATCTAGCTCTCCACTTTCAGGCTGCTGAAAGGGGAGTATATAATTTGTGCAAAGGAGGAATTCAGTCTTGTGTGATCCTTTTGGGAAACTGCTCAGGCCTACCTTGTAAATGAATCCTCTCAAGGGTGTTCACCTGGTGCAATACTGATTGACTCATTGACTGCTAGATTGACTGCTTGATTGTCTGACTGATTCTTTCTACTGCTTTCCACAACATGTTGTAACTGTCTCACAGAGAGAAATGAGCAGTACAAAGTAACATTCTGTTTCCTGTGAATGAAATACTATTATATGTATTATTTGCTCTACACATGCAGTATTAAGGCTACAAGTACCACTCCCTGTGTGAGTTGCATGACAGAACTGTCTTAAGCCATTGCAAACTTAAACTAAAATCAGGATAGACAGCACTGATACCCTTATGTGTACTTCTGCACTGTTTCTGCAGTGACATCAGGGAATGGGAGGGACTGCATTACAAGTGACCCATTTGCATGTAAATGGAGGCTTGCTTGACATTTTACTACCTTGTGTCAGAGCCTCAGACTCTAGATATGTGTTGCAACAGCAGAAATGACTGATCTCTTATTGACATATGTACAATAACTGATGTAATGTATAATAAATACATCAGACATACCCAAATCAGAAATATACAGTAGTCTTCTCCTTTAATCAGGTAGAATAAGCCTGTCAATACTCAAAAGTAGTATCAAAGTCCTGGGAATCCTCCTCTCTTCTTGGGGATCCAGAATCTATAATTAATGAATGAAAAAGCCTTGCTCAGCTAACAAAAGTAGTTAATTCACTGCCCAGCTTCATGAGTAAAGAAATGCTGGCAGAAACTCCTGAGTCCCGCTATTTTACCTGCTCCCATTATCAGAGCAAGACTAAGTAGTGGTCTTTAAGGTTTTCCAGCAACTAGGAGGTTTTACAAATACAAAAACATAAAGTATATATTTAGCTAAAAAATCTCCACATTTAACTCTGGTGTCTACTGAAAAAAGCAAAGCAAAGCTGTGTGAAACAGAACAGCGTCAGCTTCTCTGCCTTCAGTTCAGCAATTACAAAATGCCAAATCAATGGAAGGCTGACTCAACCGTAAAGAGGTGAGTTTCATTTTTAAAAGTACAAAAGGCAGCACATCCTGGAGTGGTAAATAAAAATAACATAAGTTTCATTTGTAAAATGGCAGCCTGAGGTTCTTAGCAATCGAGAGATGAGGAGCAAAATGTGTGCTGCATAGAGCAGAGTGGTACTGCAGCCATCTTGTCACTTCATTCCTATCATCCCTCAGGAAGGATGTGAAAAATGACAGCTGTACTGTTCATGAAGTGGTGTGAAAAATGGCAATGTTTAAAATTTGGAGTGAGAATATTAAATACTGCCGAAGTTATGAGCGTGCATAGAAAAACTTCAATGACCATGTGTATCTTTGGCTTTTTATGGTATTTTTGCACCAGATGTTCAACATGGGCTTTTTGGGACCCACGATTCTTCAGTTCACTATTTGGCTTTAAAGAGTGCAGATGTGTCCAGTCCACAGAAGATGACAGAAGACAATCTCTGATGGTACGTATAGGACAAAGGGGAGTATGGGGCTGTGGGTTGCTCAATTGGAGGGTTGGTATGGTGGAGGGGATGGGGAGATGATGAGGGACTGTTTTCTTTATTTCAACAGGTTAAGCAATTATTTTTGGACACTGGGAGTGGACTTCCCAGTGTCCCCTAGTGCTGGGAGTGGGGGATATAGATCAGAATGCCGGCATGGAGATTGGGCACCCTGATTTTGGCAAAAACTGTTTAAATTTTAATATATATATATATATATATATATATATATTTATTTCAGGACACTGGGGGTGGGCTCCCCAGTATCACACACATTGGGGGAGAGTTGTAGTGCTGACACAGGGATTGGGCATGCTGATGTTGGCAAAAAGCATTTAACATTTTTAAAAAACAGATACATACTATACCTACGTAAGGACATAGACAGGGTAGAGAAGGTTCAGAGGAGGGCAACAAAGATGGTGCATGGATTGCATCACAAGTTCTATGAGGACAGGTTGAAGGCACTGAACATGTACTCCCTGGAGGAGAGGAGGGAGAGAGGGGATATGATAGAGACATACAAGTATCTTACAGGGAGGAACAGGGTGCAGGAAAACAATATTTTTAAGCGAAAAAGATGTTCCAGGACTAGAGGGCATGGGATGAAGTTGGAGGAGGACGATTCAGAGGAAACATGAGGAAGAATTTCTTCACAGAACGGGTGGTGGACAAGTGGAACACCCTGCCAGAAGAAGTGGTGGGGGCTGAAACAATCACAGGATTTAAGAATGCATGGGATAGACATAAAGGAATTCTGGAGGTCAGGGGTAAGGGGCAACAGACTTCCTGGAAAACATAAACTGAACTTACAAACTTAAATGGGCAGACTGGGTGGGCCATAGGCCCTTATCTGCTGACACTGTCTATGTATCTATGTATCTATTTTGGGACACTGGAGGTTGGCTCCCCAGTGTCCCACAGTATGGGGGTGAGGACATAACTTGGGACACTGAGAGTTGGCTCCCCAGTGTCCCACACTGAGGGGGGACCTGTGCCATCGACACAGGAATTTGGCACCCTGATGTCGGCAGAAACTGTTTTTGTAATTAAAATATGCCTCAGCCCCCTTGCAGGCAATTAATGGATAAAATATCCATGTATTATGTAAACAAGGGGCTGAGGAATCTGATTCTGTCTTTTTTTTTTTTTTAAATAATGGCCAGACATGTTTTGGGTTTTTTCAGGGGCTGCAGTATTTTTTTCTATTAAAACAGTGCTGCAAATTTGCATCAGTCTTCATGAAAAGTGCTGCACATTTGCATCAGTTTTCATTGAACAGTGCTGTTAGTTGCACAAAAACTGCCTCAATTTGTGGCAGTTTCACAAAAGAAGTGTCACAGATGTCAGCACTATGAACAGCCAAACTCAAAAACCATATTTCCAGCCACTATTTAAAAAAAATAATGCCAGGATTGTGTTCCTCAGGCCCCAATTAGGTAATCACAACTGTTGGTGTTTACCAAGGGGCAGCTGATTTTGAATTATATCGTTTTTTCTTTGTCGATGACTGAAAACAAGATGTCGGCAGCACACCACTACTGAACCCATGTGTGACAGTAAAAAGTACTTTCACAAAAGCAGAAAGTGCTTTCGCATGGCACATATATTTTTTCCCCAGACCATAATGGTAAACTTCAATGTTTAATAACTTTTGAACAGATATATTTTTTTCACTAAACCTTTAAAAGACACATCTGCGACCCAGACCCCACATATCCTAACAATTTCAGACCAGACCCCCATGCCCTTTCAGACTTACAGATGAGCAAAGAATTTGCACCTAAATAGTAATTTTCACAGTTTCTGGCACTCTGCAGCTCTGTAATCACACATCCAACTCGAACAACACTTGCCAGATCCAAAGATCTATGGTACCAGACAGTGCGTGAAACATTTTGGGCACATCAGTCATACAGTTGGAAAATTACTAAAGTGCAAAATTTGGGATTTAACTTAGAAGTGGCCGGGCAAACCGAGCTATATTGGCACTACTGTGCCAGGATATGTATATATATATATGTATATACTGTAAATAGATATATATCTATATATATATACAGTATCTATCTATCTATATTTATAGATATACTGTATATATATGTATGTGTGTGTGTATCGAAATATTATACTGGCACAGTAAGACCAGTATATTGGGGTTGAGTGCAAACCTCTATGTTAAACCTAAACTTGTGTCCAGCCCGATGGCGCTGAGGGTTGAGGCGCTGGACGCCATACCTTGCGCCATGCCAGCGACCGGAGTTCGGGAGGGAGCTCGGGTGCTGGGGGCCGGCAGGGGAGGGACTGGATTGAGCACCCACTAGGCCGCTCTCCTATCCCGAGGGGGAGGGCATCAGGGAGCCCAGTGCTCTGGCAGCCCCTGGTGGAGACTGGGGGTGCTGCAGTAGTGCACAGCTGCACATACTAGTGTGCCTGACGCTGGCAGGCAGCCATGCACCAGTGCATCAGGGAGTGCACAAGCATGGGAAGGGGCAGAAGCAACAAGAACACAGGAAAACCCCAGTTCTGGTGGTAGGAGACGGCACCAATCCCCATGCCCACGACCAGGTCTTACTTGGCCTGCCCTTATGGATCCTCCACCCAGGGCCCATGTCAGCAGCTGGAGTCTACAAAGTAAAAGCGCCCAGGGTAGGAGGGGTGGCCCCACCCTGGAGGGGTTAAGCTAGGGGTGCCGCTGTGAGACAGGGGTGGAGAAGAGGAGGGTTCAGTTGGGGAGACTTCAGGCAGGGTAGGACAAGGTTGGATGCCTGAGAGAGGCTCCCAGAACCGTGACCGGAAGGGAAAAGAATTGGCAAAAAAAAACCAAACTTGTGAACCTTAATAACTTTCAAACCACTCAATGGATTTGCAAAGATGTTGGCATGCATAATCTCCAGGGGAAGGTTTCTTGATGTGCAGAATTGCGTGCAACTCCATTGTGTGGTTTGTGAGATGGAAGCTGTCAACAAATCCTAAATTTACCGGTGTTTTCATATTTCTTTGTCCACCTGTGTCTCAGAAATGCCTTTATGTTGTGGATTATACTTTTAAGGGTAGAAGGCCTGTGGGTTTGGTGAAAAATATTAATCCATTCTGAAGGTATTACATTTTTAATTTCCCATTATTTCCTTAGGGAAAACATATGTATAATGAAAGTGAAAATACTTTTCGCACACTGTCATCCAGTTATAAACAATTTGCACCTTAATAACTTTGCAACCCATCAAGCAATTTGCACGATATTTGCCATGTATAATCTCTGCTAATAGGTCTCCTAATATACCAAGTTTAATGTGAATCAGACTTCTGGTTTATGGACTACAGAGCTTCACAACATGCAACATTTACCAGGTTTTTTTTAATGTATTTGTCCACCTGTATCTCAGACATGGCTTTAGGTAGCGATATGAAATTTTCCAAATAGAAAGCCTATGTCTCACAGATGTGCCTTTTGAAGGTTTGGTACAAAAATATTAATCCATTTAAAAGTTTTTTTTTTATTTCCCATTATTTCTTATGGCAAAATTTATATGTCAGGCACAGAAGTTGTAATTTGCTCAAGTTACATAACTTGCATAAGATACCGTTGTATTTTGTGCAAATAATGCAATTTGCATAAAATACAACAGTATGTTGCACAAGTTACGTAATTTGCACAAAATACATGTTAAACCCAAATTTCTGAACCTTAATAAGTTTGGAAACTTTTCATGAATTTGCACAAAATTGGCAAGAGTAATCCATGGGGGAAGGTCTCCTGACGTACCAAATATCTTGCGAATCGGCTTTGAGGTTTATGAGCTACAGTGCATCAATAAATCCTAAATTTACCATTTTATTTTACATTTCTTTGTCCACCTGTATCTCAGAAATGGTGGTCTGGAATTTTCAGTATAGAAAGCCTTTCCCTCACAGATTTGCCTTTTGAAGGTTTGGTGAAAAAATATTAATCCTTTCAAAAGTTATTAAACTTTTAATATCCCATTATTTCCTATAGAAAAACTCAAATGTCAGGCTGGAAAGTAGTAATCTGCGCAAGTTACGTAACTTGCACAATATACTCTCAGGCACAAAAGTTGGAATTTGCACAAGTTACATAACTTTTGCAAGGTATTGTTGTATTTTGTGTAAATTACAAAATTTGCACAAAATACAAAAGCATCTTGCACAAGTTATGTAATATACACAAATGGGAGTGCAGGGTCTGAAGGGACCTGTGCTTCCACCATAACATAAAGATGCTGTTATACTGTGTCAATGGAGAGATGGTAGTGCAGGGTCCAAACGACCCTGCACTCCCACTGTAAAATAAGGATACTGTTATAGTGCCTCAAGGATACTGATGGACTATCTCAGTTGAGGGATGGAATGGACCCTGCATTCACACTGTAAAATAAGAATACTATGATACTATCTGAAAAAGTAAGGAAATTTATTGCAAAAAACTTTGTAAATGCACCATTAGGGTTGAAGCGTAAAAAGTAGGGAAATGCAATGTTAGGGTTCCCAAGCATAAGACTCTGCCCTCAGCCTGAACACCCCACCCTCACCCTTGGCTTCCAACCCTAAGGCCCACCTCCACCCTGCATGCAGGAACAGATGAGAGCTACAGTGCATACTTGTTGTTGTGAACCCTAATAGACCCTAGGGAGGCAGTATAGCATAGTGGTTTAAGGCTCTGAGCTGCAAATCTGGTGACATCCAGCAAACCAGACCTGTGTTTGAATCCCACAGCTTCCACTTACATACTGTGTGACCCTGAACAAGTTACTTAACTTCACTGTGCTCTCAGGTCGCACCTGTAAAAAAGTTTTCAGCTTAGTGTGCTAATCCTGGTTAAGCAACTAAAAAAAAAAAAATATTGCTCATCCCATTTCAATGGTTAATAGCCTGACATGGGTACAGAATAAAACAATGGGTTGAGCATTAAGGTTCACAACCCCAAAGCAAACCACTCACACCTGCTCCTGCATGCAGGATGGAGGAGGACCTTAGGGTTGGAAGCTGAAGGTAAGGGTGGGTTGTTTGGGTTGGAAGCCGAGGGTGGGGACAGGGTTTTATGCTTGGGAACCCTAAGATCGCATTTCCTACTTTTTACACTTCAATCCTAATGGTGCATTAACAACGTTTTTTGCAATATATATATGTGCGTGTATACACACACACACACACACACACACACACATACATACTTATATACATGAGTATCTATAGATAGAGATATATAAGTAATAATCCACGATATGGTGTGCAATAAAGGATTTTAATGCTCCTAATCCCCAGAGGCCTAGTAAGGCACACCCTGAAGCAGTTTATCACACTCACAAAATGGCTCATTTACATAAATAAGAATCTTTAAAATAGATATCCTTTTTATGTAAAATAAATGTTTTTTAAATGTATTTGTAAAGAAAAATGAAAGGTTAAATAATCACCGTGTTGCATCGTATGTAGTATTTTTGTACTACAGTAAGGCAGCAAGGGACACTGTGGTACTGTGAATCTGATTTGTGTCCTTTATGTGGTACCTTGATAAAAAAAAAGAACCCCCCCCAACCACATGTACACTGCAGGAGCTTCCCTGGTTATTGTGACACCCCCCAACACACACACACACGGCTTCCCAGCAGGTGCAGTCAGTGAGATGTGCCAGTGGTGTGTTTAATGGATGAGATAGGGAGTTGACTAGTTGGTATCAGAGCACTTTTACTGGCCACCTGCACGCCTGCCCTCTTGTGTTCTTGTCACTGGTGACATGCTACTGGCCAGTATGCTATGTATATATTAAAATGGGCACTGGATCTTGTTTACCTTTTGGCGCGCACACACACACACACACACACACACACACACACACACACTTACTTACACACACTTTCAAAGCAGGAACAATCAAGTGTTTTGGTGGTTTGTTTAACGGACAGGCTCTGGAATTAGCTAGTTAGTAACAGAGGATAGGTACTGGTTGCCTGCCTGCCAGCACATGTGCATACTTGTGAGTAGTGACGTGACACAGGTCGAAAGCTCTGAAGATAATCAAACCAGCAGTATGAATCAATCAACAGTGTAGTGTTTCAACTCTGAAAATGTGGTCCAGGAACTCAGGAGAGACTAATGTACTTGCTACTGTAGCCACATTTCTAGTCTGATTTCAGGTCCTCTTGTTCCCCCAGCTCTGCTCATATCCAAAGTTGGCAACAGAAAGTGCCTTGCTACATTTCCTGTCCTGCTCCACTCTGGTCAGGTTAGAAACAACACCAATGAAAATAAAAAATGCTCTGTATTCGGTGAGTGAACTGTTCTAAGAAATGAATGGCAGGTTTATTGTAAATTATTTTCTTGGGAAAGCAGCCTTTAGTAGAAATGAATTATAGTACAGTATTCCCTATAATGTTGGAGCAGATCATTAGTGGGATATATAGTTTAAACAGTGTTGGTTTAGGCAGAGGCCACAGAGGTTCATTTAACTGTGAATAGTGGTTTTTTGTGTGTGTGTGTGTGTGTGTGTGTGTGTGTGTGTGTGTGTGTGTGTGTGAGTGTGTGAGATAAGTAGGGAAATGTTTTCAAATGTGCTATGATGCTGGCTGGGTACTTTGTATGTGAAAATATTGGGTTTAGTTTGCCAGAATGGAAAATGTTTTCTAAGATGCTAAAATGCAGCAGGATGCTTTCTTTGTGAAAATGTTGGGAATAGTTTGGCAGAAACTAGTTTACATAAAATGTAGTAGTAAAAGCTAGGATTTTAAATATATACTCAGTTCTATACTAAGTTATCAGACAGAAGATGGCATGAGCCCATCTCACCTGTCTTCCACCATAGTGGGGCCACTATTCTAACCATTGTACAAGAGGAAGTTGTCAAGTTTAGATTTGAATGCATTTAAAGTATCTGCAGCCACTACTTCATGAGGTCGACTGTTCCACATTCTCATGGCTCTATATCTAAAATAACATCCTCCACTGTTCTTTTTTGAGGGTTTGAGTATGTGTTGTTTATTGTGGTTTCTTAAATTGTTTTCTCTTCTGCTAAAACTAGCCCAAGACTATTCATCATTTAGTCATCCCTTATGATCTTAAACATCATTAACATATTATCTTTCTCTCATCTCCTGTCAACAGTATATAGTCCCAGCTCACCCAGTCTTTGTTCCTGAGATTTATCTTTTAGTGTATTGTTTATTGTTGTAGCTCTGTGTTGCACCCACTCAATGAGGCCTATGCATAAACAGGTGGGAATTACATGCTGGAGGCATGTATCCCACGCATGAAGCCCTGCAGACTCAGACAGGTGCAGGGTGCATTGTATACACTACCAGATGCACCCATGGGGCAACTGTCTGCAGCCCTGCCCCGCAGGCATGCAGGACTCTGCAGGGAGACCAGGAGTCGGGTAGTGGACCCAGCCAGGCATGCAATGGGATGCCCCTTCTGGGTCCCTGAGTGGATCACTTGCATGACACAGCATGACTTTGGGTGCATGAATAGCATCAGCAGTCACCCAGACCCACATGGCCATGCTCCTGTGGCCACAGTCTCCCTGCCTTAGCCCCTCTGGCACTGTGGCTCCTGCTACACAGACTAACTGCCTACCAGCACATTTTTGCCCCATCCGTGAATCTCTGTAAACATCCCCCACTATGCCACATTGCAGCCCCCTCCCTGAATGTGTGTAAGCATACTCCTCCCTGTCCATACAAATCAGCCCCACAAGCACATGTCTGCCTGATCACTGTGTGCACATAACTGACCACTCAACCCCCCCAACACATGTTGTCCTGGTCCCGACTGCTCTACTCATACTCCCCCCCGGCACATGTCTATCTAGTCCCTGGTGTTGCACAAGTCATCCCCACCCTCCACCCACACAGGATCTCCAGCAGAACCCACCCCCAACCCTGTTCCTGGTGCTATATCAGTCTCTTTGATGGCTGGTGATCCTCGAACCACCCTCAGCACTGACAACCTCCCAATCACCATACCCTCCAGCTGGTGCCACGGTCATGAACAGCCAGTGGCATAGCCCTCCATACAACTCCATGGCCACCAGCCATCTGACTTACACAGGGAGTGTGTGGCATTTATGGATGCACGTGACCTGCATAAGTCAGATAGCAGGTGGCCATGGAGGTGTGCAGAGGTCAGTGCCACTAGCCGTCCATGACTGCAGCATTGACTAGAAGGTATGGGGATTGTGGGTGGTGTTGGTGCCACAGGAGGGTCAAGGACCACTGGCTACCAATGGAACTGGTAAATGCCAGGTATGGGGTTGGGGGTTCTGCCGGAGTTCCTCTGTGGGTCCGGGGGGATGACTTATGCAACACTGGGGACTGGGTAGACATGTGTTGGGTGGGTATGAGTACAGCAATCCGGACCAGTACAACATCTGTTGGGGGTGGGGGGGTATGCTTATACCACTCAGGACCGTGAAGATATGTGTTGGGGTGGGGGGTCAGTAATTTGTATACAGTGATGGGGGCAGACGTGTGTGTGTGGAGCGGTATGTTTTGCCACTACGGGGTGAGAAGGGGCTGACGTGTGGGGAGGGGGATGCATTGCTACTATGGGGGGGACAGGAGGTGATGTGTGTGGAGGGATATGCACACTGACTGGGTAGGGGTACTTCTGTGTGCCAGGGTGCACTGGCACAGGGAATGGGTGCAGGTGTCTGTTGGTGGAGGAATGGAACTGTCCACCTGGACTGTGTGGGGGACTGGTGCATGCAGTGAGTGCAACTGTTATGGCAAGGTCCCCCCGCCATAAACTGCTCACCACTGTGCCCCTTGTAGGTAGCACTATGTGCCTTTGTGATTGGCATGTACTGCGGGTTTTGCCCCCAGCATGCCCCTCGCCAGCACCCAGCACAAAAGATCCTTTTGAATCAACAAACCCAAGTCATTCTCACTATCCATCTTTCTTACCTGACAGCCACTGCGGTAGTAACTATGACACTTGTCATTATTTCCTGTGTTAATAACCATGCACTTTTTCTGGTTGAATAGCATTCCATTTTCCTGTGCCCACTGTTCTATTGCTCTGAGATCTTTTTCTAGGTTGTATGCCTGCCCATTAGTGTGTACTACAGCCCCTAGTTTTGAATTATCTGTAAACTTTTCAAACCAGTTTTTGACATGTTCATTCATGTCTGAGATGAGCACCCATGGAAGTGACTGGATTTTTTGGTTTTTCCTTTACGTTTGGAGGCTTAGCGTGTAGGCTTAGTAACACTGCTCAGTAAGGAGCTTTTGGGGCAGGAAGATGAGATTTGGCAGCTGACCTTGCGCTTATGTAAGCAGTAAGCCATGAGAGGGTATAGGGTTATAGGGATTTAATGCACACCTCTGGTGTGTCTTGAGGCATGAGGTGCAGTCGGGTTCTCTCACAGCACCTGAGGCATACATTAAGTCCCTATAACCCCATACCCTGGAGTGGGTTATTGTGCTTATAACGTGTTATGTTTCAAAAAGTTGTTTTTTTACTTTTTGAATAGGGAAAATCTGAGTGTATCATGCTGACTTGAAAAGTAGTCCCCAGAACTCATGCATATGGTATACGGTTTATGAACATAAAATGCTAGAACTAGAGTCCCGAAATGATTTCTTACATTTTTATGTTAATAAAATAAATAACATATGCATGAGCCTGTCTCTTTGTTTCTATCTCTCCCTTTCCCTCACTGTCCTTCTCTCTATCCCTCCCTAACACAGAGTACGCTACAAGACAGAAAGAGAGAGAGAGAGAAAGAGAGAGAGAGACAGACAGACAGACAGACAGCAGAGGAAACACTTCACATTCAGGTTCAGGACTCTAAGCACATAATTTTCTCAACTGTAATATGCACATAACTAAGAAAAAGTTCACATTCAGGTAACAAAGTAACTTTCCTACTTTTTTAAATCTTAAATCTCCTTCACTTGCTGCCTGTCACAAAAAAATATTTTGAATCCTAGAACTGTGTCTTTCTTGTTGATAAAAGGATTTTAAGTAACTTGCCTAAGTAAAATCTTACCTCTTTTCAACTACTTGCTTCATGTTTATTTCCTCAATCACAGAACAAGATAAGGCTTACAAGGTGTTAGTCATCTTCAAAGGCTATCACAACCCATGTTGTGCTCTTTTCACGCACCTGGTGATTCATTCCCTTTGTTCTGTTTGTCTCTCTGTGGAATAATATTTTCTGAAGGCACCTTCACATGGGATTTTCTCAGTGAAGTAGTTCAGGCAGAGTAACTGTTGATTAAATAGGAGATTTCAACAGTCACCTGATGCTCTTTGACCAGATTGCCTCCTTTTTCTAACCCATGTTATAAAGGGAATTACTCACCAGGTGTGTGAAAAGAGCACACCAAATATTTAATACATGGTCAGCTGATGTCTCTCAGCCAATTAAATTACTATATTTGCTTCTTGCTATTTTACAAATACATATTTATTTTATTTATTTATTTAGTTTTTGATTACTGGGTAGGTGCGCTAGCCATAAAAATGACTATTTTCAGGCACGACCCAGGAGAGTACAGCAACAGTAACATCATTGACAATTTCTTTACAGGTTGATAATTTTGACAAGAAAAATTGATACAGACAAGTAACAAATAAACGCTGACAATCATATGATAAACATTGCCAGAAATGTATACATGAAAGAAACAAGCACATATCAAAATGAGGGCAAATGTTGATCGGAGTAGGGTAAAACAACTATGAGCAGTAATACTATAGTAATTATAAGGAGATATAAGAAAGAAATTGAAAGAAGGGTAGGAGTAGAGTAGGTAGAAGTAGGATGGTGGAAATAGAAGTATGGACTACAAAACGTAGAAATAATAAGGCCGCAGTTAGCCGTAGTAAACAAACAAGTTGCAAGTGCTGAGCCAATTGGGAAAGGGCAGGAGTGAAAAAAATGGCCAGGGAGTGCAGGGTTAGGTAAACGACTAGGGTGGTTTAAAACAGAAGCATTGACTGGAGGAGATGAGATGGGTTTGGAATAATTTCTTGAAAGAGGCGTGTCGAATAGTTAGTGGGAGGGAGTTCCAGTATTGGGGGGCATGACAGGCAAAAGAGCAAGTGCCTTTAGAGGTAGTATGTCTTGGGATGCAGTCCAAGGCATTGTCAGATGAACGAAGATCATAGCAGGATGCCTGGTTTTGGAAGACTCCCGCAAAGGGCTTAGGTATTTGGGATCTGATAATGTTGTCTATGACAGAGCCGAAGACATAAGACCTGGCCGCATGAGGGGGTAGCCATCCAAGGTTGGAGTAAAGGAGGCAGTGGTGTTTCAATCGATGGGAGGAGGATGCGTAGTGGCAGATATTGTTGTAGGTGACATCCCACTTGAGAAGACTTGATTTACTTGCAGATGTGTAGGTAGCAACCCCATAGGTAAGGGAGGGAAGGCGTATCCCCCGGGCTATGGCAAGTCTCGCTGAGGGAGTGAGGGCATAACTGGTTCGATAGGCAATACCAAGTTTCATGTTTACCGACTTGCACATTCATTGAATATGGAGACCAAAATTTAGTACCAGGTCCAGTGTGACTCCCAGGTAATTAAAGGCATTCACCACCCCAATGGATGTGCCACTTAAGGTGTAGACTTTAAACATGTGTTGGGAGTGATTGAGTTTTGAGTTCGATCCAAAGAGCATAGCTTGGGTCTTAGACTCATTTAGGACTAGTTTGTGACTATTCAGACACTTCTGGATTAGTTGAAAGTCATGGGAGAACCACTGATTTATGTCCTCAATACTTTTGGAACTAGTATACAGAACAATGTCGTCTGTGTACAACAGGGAGTTGGTTCTCAAGTGGATTGAGGTGATGTTGGTTACAAAAATGGTGAAAAGCAGTGGACCCAGTATGGACCCCTGAGGTACTCCAATGTTAGTGGTGACCCTGTCAGAGAGGGTGGAGTTATATTTTTACAATTTGTGTTCTGTCAGATAGTTAGTTACCATACCAATTTACAACATTAGGCGAGCAGCCAAGTGAGCGTAGTGAGTCGATAAGGAGGGCGTGGCCGACTAGGTTAAATGTCTTGGTCATATCAATAAATATTGCCCCAGTGAGAGAAGCAGAGTCCAGGGCCATCAGTACATCGGATGTGAATTTGAGGAGAGCAGAGGTGGTGCTGTGACCCTTTCGGAAACCACGCTGGACAAAGGCTAGAAGGTCGTAATTTTGGAGAAAGTCAATTGTTTGAGTGGCTACAAGTTTTTCTAGAATTTTGCTAAGCACAGACAGGATGGCTATGGGTTTGTAATTTGAGGGGTCTTTGGGGTCATCTTTTTTAAATACAGGGGTAATCTGAGCCATCTTCCAGATAGCAGGGACGTGACTCTGGCACAAAGAGAGAGTAAAGATCTTGGCTAGGGGAGCAGCAATGTACGGAGCAGCAAGTTTTAGGAGCTTGGGTTCTAGGTTATTGGAGCCAGCAGCCACATGTTCAGAAATGTTGTTAAGCAGTTGTAGTAGCTTGTGCCTAGAGACCGACTTAAAGAAAACTTTTGTCCCATATATGTATTAGTTGGCGCGACTGAGGTTGGGCTGAAAGAGAAGAAGAATGTGTAATTAGTTAGATCAGAGAATTTCTCATTGAAAAAAGTTGGCAATAGTGTGGGGATTGTTGTAGTGGATACCATTTCGTGACATATCGTTAGGGGTGGTGGACGAGTTCGAGCCCAGGAAGAACTTGTTATAGGACCAGAATTTTTGGGAGTTTAGTAAGAGGTCTTTACAGTATGTGCTTTTTTCCTGCTTGATATCCTTTTTACCAGAGTTATACAATGATCTATAGGTATTGAGGTCAGACATTAGACCAGAGCACTTGAAACTGACCCAACTTTTGTCTCTTTGACATAGCTTACTGAGTAGGTCAGATTTAAGCCATTGGGTTTGCTTATTCTTTACTCTGCATGTTACAAGAGGACAGTGTTTGTCCTGAAGTGCTTGGAAGTTGGTTAGGAAGATATTCAGAGAAGACTGTGCATCATTAAATTTATAGAGAGAGGACCAATCAATACTGGCAACATCTAACAGAAAAGCCTGTGAGTTGAAATTGATGTGGTTGCGAAAAGTCATGAAATGAGGCTTAGTTGGAGCAGGCCTCACTTTACACCAGATGCAATAAGTGGGAGAGTGATCAGTGATGGCATCTGCTAGAATGCCTGAGTTGACTATGTGTTCTGGATGGTTGGTCATTATCCAATCCAGCAGTGTGCTTGTGTTAGAGTGTGGGGCAATTCTAGTGGGTTCCTCGATCAGCTGATGCAGGTTAAAGCTTTGTATTCTGGACAGGGATGTGGCTTGGGAGTTTCCCAGCCAGTTAATGTTGAGGTCCCCAAGTATGAGAACTTCATTTCTCCCAGAAAGAAATGTGGTTTATTCCAACAGCTCATCCAGGCCAGTTAGGCCACTTTTGGGAGGGTTGTAAACAAAGGCTATATATACTTTTTTTGACCTGAGTGTGAGAAGGGCATGAAGCCCTTTGCAGTGTTTGAGAGGAGGTAAATTGATGGCAACGAGATTGTGATGATCTTTGAAGTACAGTGGATGGTAGCACCACCCCCACTTTTAGGAGCTGGTCTGTCGAGTCTCAAAAGATTGTAGGATGGCAGGGAGCATAGCGAGTCAGGGGTAGAGGATTTGAGCCACGTTTCCGTAAGGCAGATGATGTCAGGCTTGTAGAGGGAGGTCCAGGCCTCCAGTTCAGCAAAATTCTTCTCAATGCTCCTGATATTATGGTGAGCAACTATGAGACCTTTAGCATTGTTAAAGGTATTGGGTATGAGGTTTGCAGGACCAGGGTTTAGCTGAACATCTCCAGATAGCAGAATGGCTAGGAGAATTAGGTACCACAGTTTGTGTCGCAGGTATGGGCATAAGGTCCGGATGTGAAGTGAGCTATTTTTTGGGACATGAACTATCATATAGATCCAAGCCCTCTTTAGTAGTTGTGGAGTCATACCTCTCAAGCTTCCCTCATTACGAGGGATAGCCCTCATTTTGCCCCTTAAAATTGCTGTCTCCCTCATCCATCCATCCATCATGGAAAAGGTGCTGGCAACACAGAGAATGTGCTGTAAATTCAGACTTTAAAGCAGAAACTCTTAATATTCTAAAATACTAAATCAAAAATAAACTTTACACAAGAAACACTATAGTTTTCACAGTGTTCTGAGCTTCTATCTTCATGTTTGAGGATGTGTCCCTCATTATGAAGGTCTGTGTCATTCATTATCCCTCATTTTGAGTGTCTTAAACGTCCATGTCCCTCATTTCAGTGACAAATGTTTGAGAGGTATAGTGGAGTTTCACGGTTAGGTTCTGGCACCACAAGAAGGTTTGAAAAGTAGAAATCAAGGGGTGGGAAGTGTGGGAGAGCTGATTCAGCACAGGGGGCTGTTTGTAGTGGTATATGAAACAGCGGGAGACTACTCAAGGAAAACCAATAGCATGCGTTGATTCATAATGAGCTATCCTAGAACAGGTGAGCTTGCCTTCGAGACAGATAGCTCATAGGGGAGAAATAAGGAAAAAGGGATTAAGAAGAGGTTTAAATCCAGAAGTACAAGTAGCTTGTAACAGAAAGGTAGGAGAAAGCTCCAGAAAGAGAGTAGGATAGGATGTATAGAGGTTAGATTGGTTGCCCAGAGGAGTGAGCAGAAATAATTCTGAGAAAATAATTAGTGTATCACAGGAAATCAAGGAGGAGCAAGTATAGAAAGAGAGTGGCTGAGCATAGGCAGAGAAGATTAATCAAATTTGATAGAGTGTGGCGCAGTAGAAATACAGCCCAAAACACCAGTAAGCATATGGCCTTAGCGAGGCCAGCTGGTAGACAGGGTAGGCAGACCAATGTGGTGGGACCTTATCAAGGAGCGAGGGGCAAGACTGTATTTAAAGGAGGCATGGGAGGGGATGTGGGGGGCAGAATAAAATACTGATTCAAAGTTTTTAAAATACGAGGAGCAGACCTTGAGACTCGTTCAGATTTCTAGGCAAAAGGTGCACCAATCCGGTGACGTCGAGCAAGCCGCACTGTCTAGTCAGGGTTCGGCTGCTACTTGCTGGACCAATCAGAGGAGAAGCCGTAACGAGGCGGCTCTTAACAAAATTCAGCAGCTGTGCCTTGCTTCAGAAACTGGTCCACGGATCCAGGAAGGTGGGCTGGGGTGATGGTGTTGTTGTGTGGCAGCAGCTGCGGAGATGGTGTGGAGGGACTGCCTTACTGGGAAGAACGCTGCTCAGGTGCTGTAGTCCGTGGGGAAATAAACAGAGGGACAATAAGTAATGAACAGCAGGAGTGTAGGTGGCTGGCGGCATGATTAGGTGTAAAACAAGGGACTAAGGGATGAGCTGAGTAGGGGTGGGGATTGCAGCGTGAATGACAAAAGGTGAGGTCAGAGAGGACCAGTAGAGAGGAATTAGAGAAGAAGGATGGGGGGTGGTTCTTTGGAATAGAGAACTAAGAAAAAAAGACTACGGGTGAGGTTGCACTGGGTTCAGGGATTTTGCTAGGGACAGAAATTAGCAGTAGGTGGTAGTTATTAGTCAGACAAAAACAGGAGAAAAGAGGGTAGAAAAAGGAGGAAACAGATTTCAAATCAGCAGAGGCTAGGCTTACAAAAGTGTTAACACCCATGGCTAGAAATATTGCAGGCTGCACTCAAACAGTATTGTACTAATTAGGCAGTTACAGCACTTTACATCAGTTCAAACAGTCAGAGACAAGCAGAGAAACAAGCTTTAGAAAAAAATACTGATTCAAAGTTTTTTAAATATGAGGAGCAGAGCTCAAGACTCGATCAGATTGCTAGACAAAAGGTGCACAGATCCGGTGAGGTTGAGCAAGCCGCACAGACCAATCAGGGTTTTGCTGCTATGCGCAGGATCAGTCAGAGGAGAAGCTGTAGTAAGGTGGCTCTAAACAAAATTCAGCAGCTGTACCTCGCTGCGGAGACTGGTCCATGGATCCAGGAGGGCAGGCAGGGGTGATGGTGTTGTCGGGCGGCGGCGGCAGCCACGGAGATGGCATGGAGGGAACACCTTACTGTGAAGAGCACCGCTCGGGTGCTAGAGTCCCTTGCTGTGGAGACCAGTCCACAGATCCAGAAAGGTGAGTAGGGATGATGGTGTTGTTGGGCGGCAGCAGCCGCGGAGATGGTGTGGAGGGACCACGTTACTGCAAAAGTGCCACCCAGGCGCTGGAGTCCCTGCTGCAGAACGGGTCCATGGATCCAGAAGGGAGGGTGGGCAGGGGTGATGGTGTTGTCGAGGTACGGCTGCCGCGGAGACGGCGTGGAGGGACTGACTCACTGCGAAGAGCACCACTCAGGCACTGGAATCCCTTGCTGTGGAAACTGGTCCACGGATCCAGTAGGGCGGGCAGGGGTGATGCTGCTGTTGTAGGGTGGCGGTGGCCACGGAGATGGCATGGATGGATCACCTTACTTCAAAGAGTGCTGCCCGGGCACTGGAGTCCCTTGCTCTGGAGACCGGTCCATGGATCCAGGAGGGCAGGCAGGGGTGATGGTGTTGTCGGGCAGTGGCGGCGGTGGCCATGGAGATGACGTGGAGGGACCACCTTACTGCAAAGAGCGCCACTACAGTGCTGGAGTCCCTTGCTGTGGAGACTGGTCCACGGATCCAGGAGGGTGGGCAGAGGTCATTGTGTTGTCGGGCAATGGCGGCTCTGGAGATGGCATGGAGGGACCACCTTACTGTGAAGAGGGGTGCATGAATGAATATATGATTCCACTACCTCAAAAAGAAAATAAATTCTTTGCAAAAAAAATTGCATTAATGAACCAGTTAGGGTTTAAGTTAATGCCAAAAAAGTATGGAGATGTTGCATTGGGGTTTCAGTCATAACTCCCCAGCCCCTTTTCCCAAGCAGGAAATGGAAACAAATTCTTGGGTTTTGGGTTTCTTGTTTAGCCAATCAGTGGTGGCGGCTTCCATGAGGTTGTCAACCCTAATGCCCACTTTATTCATTGAGCAAACAAAGTGAGACATGAGGCCCGATTTTCAAATGGGAAAGTTTGATGCAAGGTTCCTGTGCCAAATGGGTATGATGCAGTGGCACCTTGCATCAAACTTTATGGCAATCCTGAGTTTCGAATGCAGGCTACATTAAAATCAGGATGCCTTGCCCCAATCCACACTGTGCCACCCTTGTTGCAAAATCAGTCCAGCAGCAGGTCACAAGTAGGCTTGCACCATGGCTGGGCTGCAGCAGACCCTCTTTTGGGATTTTGCAACCCCTGCCATGGATGCAGCAAGGGGATCCACTTATACCAGCCAAGAGGTGGTTAATTTACAAATGGTTGCATGTGTGTGTTTAAAAATTGTGAAAGGTTCTCTGTTAGCGCCCCAATGCCACTGATTATCAGGTTCTAAGTCCATGCTTATGACATAGAAACAATTCTAAAGTCACACTAGCACGTTTTAACAAGCAATCCAGGATTAGGTGATTTGACTCGAATCCCACAACGTATGGCTTATAGAAGAGCACCCAGCCTGGGAGATAAACTTTGTTATAGCCATTTTGCAGAAAATATAACAAAAAGTGCTATGAGTGGTGGAAGTTGAGGAGTTGGTTGTTTTCCCTTTAGGAACTGTAACTGTTGCACTTACATTCGCAAGGGAAGAATTTTTTGAATCCAAATACTGGACATAGTTTTGAGATCAGACAACTGATCACTTGAGACTCTTCAGATATAATTTACCTTACGACCTGCAAATGTGGATCTTTTTATATAGGAAAGACAGTCAGAAGCTTCTAAATTAGAGTAAGAGAACACATCAGAGCTATAGAAAACAAACATTTGTCAATGCCGAATGTTGATTGCGTTGGTCTGTTGAGCTCGCTCAGTGGCCCTCTGTCACTGGCTGTCTGTTTGTCCCAGTGCTGCAGGCTGCTCTTTTGTTGTGGGCTGCTGCCTGCGTTGACACCTTGTTCTGCTGAGGAAGAAATCTGCAGCTCTCCCGACAGAGCTCCATTGAGGTTACTCACTCCCCCTCTCTCACTCGCTCAATCTGTTTCTCTTGGCACTGCAGGCTGCCCTTTTGTACAGGGCTCCTGCCTGTGTAGGTGGCTTTTTCTACCCACAAGAAAGCCACAGCTGTCCCGACAGAGCTCCATTGAGGTTGCTCACTCTCCCTGTTGCATGCACTCATTCTGGTTCTCCTGGTGCTGCAGGCTACCCTTTTGTACTGAGCTCCTGCCTCTGTTGGTGCCTTTTTCTGCCCACAAAGAAATCTGCAGCAGTCCCGACAAAAGTCCGTTGAGCTCGCTCATTCCCCTTCTCTCACTCGCTCATTCTGTTCTGCTGGCACTGCAGGCTGCCCTTTTCTACTGGGCTCCTACCTGCGATGCTGCCTTCTTATGCCCACAAAGAAATTTGCAGCAGTTACAATACAGCTCTGTTGAGCTCACTCACTCGCTCATTCTGGTTTTCCTGCCACTGCAGGCTGCCCTTTTTGTACTGGGCCCCTGCATGCATTGCTGCCTTTTTCTGCCCAAAAACAAATCTGCAGCAGTCCCAACAAAGTCCTGTTCAGCTCACTGACTCCCCCTCCCTCACTCGCTCATTCTGTGTCTCCTGGCGCTGCAGGCTGCCCTTTTGTACTGGGCTTCTGCCTGCACTGGTGGCTTTTTCTGGCCAGAAAGAAATCTGAAGCAGTCCCAACACAGCTCCACTGAGCTCACTCACTCCCCCTCTGTCACTCTCGCATTCTGTTTCTGCCGGCGCTGCAAGCTGACCTTTTTGTACTGGGCTCCTGCCTGCATTGCCGCATTTTCTGCCCACAAAGAAATCTGCAGCAGTCACACTAGAGCTCCGTTGAGCTCACTCACTACCACTCTGTCACTCACTCGTTCTGTTTCTCTTGGTGCCACAGACTGCTCTTTTGTATAGGGCTCCTGGCTGCATTGGCACCTTTGTCTGTCCACAAAGAAATCCACAGCTGTCCTGACAGAGCTCTATTGAGGTCGCGCAGTCTCCCTCTCTCATCACTCATTCTGTTTGTCCTGGCACTGCAAGCTGCCCTTTTGTACAGGGCTGCTGCCTGCATTAGTGACTTTTTCTGCCCACAAAGAAATCCCAGCAGTCCTGATAGAGCTCCGTTGAGCTCACTAAGTCCCCTTGTCTCACTCACTGTTACTGTTTCTCCCACCACTGCAGGCTGGCCTTTTGTACTGGGCCCCTGTCTGTATTGACACCTTTTTCTGCCCACAAAGAAATCTGCAGCAGTCCTGACAGCGCTTCGGTGAGTTCGCTCACTCCCCCACCCTCACTGCTCTCTCGTTCTGTTTCTCCCAGTGCTGCAGGCTGCCCTTTTGTACTGGGCTCTTGTGTTGGGGCCTTTGTCTGCCCACAAACAAATCCGCAGCAGTCCTGACAGAGCTCAGTTGAGCTCGGTCACTCCCCCCCTCACTCGGTCGATCTTAATCTGTCCCAAACACTGATTTCCCAGAGTGAACATGCTATTGTCTGGCAGGAGTGCAAAAACATATTTTAGCCAGGATGTGAAAAATGACAGCTGTAGTGTTCATAAGGAGTTGTGAAAAAATGCCACTGTTGAAAATGTGGCATGACGGTATTGCAAATTTGCGAAGTTACAAGGGTGCATGGAAGCAGTTCAACGCACGCTTGTAACACAGTCATACTATGGAGTTTCATCACCAAATTTTCAACATAGGGATTTTAGGACCTCTGCTCATTAACAGTGCCACTGTCATTTTCTTAATCTGTCCCGAACACTGATTTCCCACTGTGACCATGTTATTCTGCACCAGAACTGTGAAAACACATTTCAGTCAGGATGTGAAAAATGACAGCTGTACAGCTTATAAGGAGGTGTGAAAAAATGGCACTGCTGAAAATCTGGTGTGAAAATATTATAAATCTGCGAAGTTACAAGGGTGCATGGAAAGTGCACAACGCACACTTGTGACACAGTCAATTGATGGGCTATCATCCCCAAATTTTAAACATAGGAATTTTAGGACCGCTGCTCATGAACGGTATCATTGTCATTTTCTTAATCTGTCCCGAACAGCAATTTCCCACAACGACCGCTCTATTCTGCGCCGGAAGTGTGAAAACACATTTCGGCCAGGATGGGAAAAATGACAGCTATACTGTTCATAAGTAGGTCTGGGAAAATGACAATGTCAAAAATCTGGAGTGAAAACATTATAAATTTGTGAAGTTATGAGCATGCGCTCCAACTGCGCAACGCATGCTCGTAACACAGTCATTTTATGGAGTATCGTTCCCAAATTTTCAACATATGCATTTTAAGACCTCTACTCATGAGCAGTGTCACTGTCATTTTCTTAATCTGTCCTGAACACTGATTTCCCACAGTGATCGCGCTATTCTGCGCCATAAGTACGAAACCACATTTTGGACAGGATCTGAATAATGACAGCTGTACTGCTCACTAGGAGGTGTGATAAAATGCCAATGTTGAAAATCTGGCATGAAAATATGATAAATTCATGAAGTTACGAGCGTACGTAGCAACTGCGCAATGCACGCCCGTAAAACAGTAATTTTTTTGGATTTTTCCCACCAAATTTGCGCTTTTTGAGAGCCCACCTCATGAACAGTGGCACTGTCATTTCATTAATCGGCCCTGAAGGGTGATTCCACACAATGACCGCGAAACCACCTTTCGGGCCCGAATAGCACCATGAAAGCTCAAGAGTTCATGAGGAGGGGCCCCAAAAACCCTATATTGAAAATTTGGTGTAAAAATTCCCAAAAATACCCAAGATATGCACTGAAGTTGAAAAAACCCTATTTATTACATTATAGAGCTTACCGGCATTTCCTCAGTTCATGGTCAGCTTTGAAGAGTGCAGACATGTTACTGGTCTACCGAAGATCGTCGCGCCGAGCACCGGAGGTAAGTATGGGGTGAAGGTGTGTGTGGGGAAGCAATGTGCACAGTGGGTGGGCGTGGGTTGTGGGAGGGATGCAGGGAGACTATGAGGGACCGTTTCCTTTTTTTCAGAGAAAAAAAAATCAAAAACACATCGCGGGACTGTTTTTCACTTTACAGGGGCATGTGGCATGCTGGGATGGGCTCCCAGCATGCCACCGGAGTCCTGCTTTTGGGGGACAGCTGTAGCCAAAGGGGGACTGGGACCTCTGCTGGCAAACAACCAAAGGGGCATGTGGCACTCTGGGGTGGGCTCCCAGCATGCCACCGGAGTCCTGTTTTTTTTGGGGTGGGGCAGCTGTAGCCGATGAGGGATTGGGCACCTCCATCAGCAAACAACAAAAAGAACAGGGAATTATTTTCTGCCGTGAGACTGGGCACCCCGTCGGCAGACAATAAAAGCGGGGGGGGTGTTACATTACACAGATGGGGAGTGGGCTCCCCCGTCAGCAAATAAACATGGGGGGTAGATATTGTTTATGAACATGGGGGCAACCCACCGCCATGTTCACAAACAATATCAGGGGTCTTACATCCTGCCCTCCAATGACGGGTCGCTCCCTCATTGCAGCAGATGGCTGACACTGCAATGACGAGGCGGCCCCTGATTGCAGTGGCTGATTTTTTAGAAAGTTGTGGCACGCTGGCTGAACTAGTGTCAGCAGCAGTGTGCCATGGCATTGGGTGATGGGGGAACAAGCCTTTACAGGCTGTGGGGGCATTGGGCACAACAGTGCCACGCCTCCACAACCTGCTTGTGTAGAAAGCTGATGCAATATGTTTCTTGCGCATGCACACAATCAACATAAAAAGGATGTCTTATATGCTACAGCGGCACATATTATGAATGCCAAGAATAAAGCAGAACATGAGTCCCGATTTATGGATATAGATAAAGTGAGCCAAAAACCAAGGGGTGGAAATTTTAATGATCTGTTAGTCTCTAGAGACGCATTTTGGATTATCAGTCTAAATGCTACTAAAAACAGGGTTTGAACTGTGGTTTTGAAATTAAACCCATTTTGAAGGTGACTTCCAGTTCTGCCCCTGCGCATGATGGCAGCCTAGTCGTGAGCTCCACACTAACTCCCGATGAAAAATCCTCCATTATACACTTTACGCGATCCTAAAATTGAGAATCAGTGACTTAGAAAGGTAAAGGAGGGTTTACAGTACCTGAACTGGTGTTTTGTATGAAAGTTGAGCAGAAATGGAAAGCGATGCAGAGAGACTGGAATCAGAGGCCTCTGGCTTGGAATACGTGCAAGAAATTAAAGTTAGGGGCCAGGGCAGAATCCTACAGAAAGGCCAATGCTTGGCAGTGAAAACCTAAACCAAAGAAAGAGAAGCTTGATCTTATTTATCAAGAACTTCTCTCATTTAGGGCTGAAGTTAAACAGCTTTATGAGGAGCTCAGAAAGGATGTGATGTTACTGGAGCAACAGGCTGATGATACGGAGAGGCAATTAACGGCCACCAAAAACCTGGTGGATGACCTGGAACTTCAGTATCAGCAATTACAACAGCAGCATGAAGCTTTGGAGGCTAGACAAGAGGATGCTGAAAACAGGGCTAGAAGGGAGAACATTCATATGGGTCAGTACATGAAATAGGGCTACCAAATTGTGACATTTGTGAAATTTTTTTTGTTTTTGGGGAGCCATCACCCACCTAATGTAAATGTTATATGGTGCAGGATAACTCCTTTGCTGTGTCACCAGTAAAATCAGTTACAATGTCGCACATGAATGGGGACATAAAACTGTGTGCGCATGTAACGGGGGACATAAAACGGTGTAGGCGCATGTAACGGGGGCATAAAACTGTGTATGCGCATGTAACAGGGCACATACATGTATGTGCATGCAATGGGACATATTGATAATGTTATCATTTGGCAAGGGACCTTACATAACAGCACATGCAGTAAGAGATAGGAGACAGTTGTAGAAGTTAACAAAAAGTTTTATAGGTGGAAGTAAAACAGGTAATAAAATCAAAATTGACAGAAGTAAAATGGTTTACTCTGAAAAAGTCTCAACAAGTATTAATTTTCACTCCTAAACTATTATATATATATATATATATATATATATATGTTAGTCTTTGGCAACCAGCTAAGGCCCAGAGACTATCTAGAGACTACAGTAGGCATATAGGCTAGGATGGTAACTACCTAACTACAGAACTATACCCAGAGACTAAACTGTACAGGCTAAACGCTAACTACTGAATTATACCAGAGTCCATACTAAAAATAAAAATACTGCTGAAACAGTAACTACAGATCTACTGAACTATACCTAGAGACTAAACTATAAATACAGGCTAAACAGTAACTACAGAACTAACTGCCTCTAAACTAAAATAGAACTGAATACACTGATAGGAGATAGGAGAAGATAGGAAAATTATGTACAGAAATTACAGTTAGTGCAATGCAATGATGCAGTTTCTGCAGTCCACCTTAATGCACAGTAAGAGAAGTGTTTTAATCCCATCTCTGTTGCAGCTTGCTGAACTTTTCCACAATGATCTTTAATTGTTCTGCTTGTAAAACATAGGGGCCTTCTCCTTCAAGCTGTAGCGGCCCATGAAAAATTTGTATTTTCTTCACGCTGTCAGTGTCCTGCCTTCGTGGCCAAGAAAAAACACTCTGACGGTTCTGTAGGAAGTTCACTGAGAACAATTGCTTTACGGTGTCTACTGCTGTAACCTGACCAATATAGAATTCCTTAGAATAGTAGACAGCATAGAATTTATTGATCTCTGGTTCCAACAATGTTTTTTTCTTCTTCTGAACTTTTTGGTTGCTTGAAGTGGGCCTGTCCATTTGTGGAGCAGTGCAGTGATTTGAAGTGCTTGCATCAATGTGCATGCCCCTGTCTTGCAAAGTGCTAAAAATGGCTGTGGTGGCTGCTGTTGTGCCAGGAACTGCAGGAGCACTGGAAGCAGTCATGTCACTGGCAGATGGGTAGGCATGAATGTCAGGGGATTGTGCATGACTAGACACAATGACCACAGCTGCAGAGCAAGTAGGAGCAGTGTCACTTGTGTTTTTGTGAACATTAGCAGTGGGCAAAAATGTATCCAAACTAATTAGTTTCTTTGACTTCCACTCTTCCACTAGACTATGGTTCTCACAGGGCCCAGCTTCATCAAGACAATGTGTACAGAAACATGTAAGGTTTCTTGTGGCCACCACACTATCCACTAGCGACTTGACACTTTGTACGAGTCGTGTTCTGGGTACAGCTTTTACATCTCCTCTTGGCTGTCTTTTTATTTCATTTTCACCCACCCAGAAAAATGTTCTCCTGCGGTGAGTACACCCTTCAGTGTCAGTGCCTTTTGTTGGTTCACTGCGGCAGTATTTGAATAGTTCTTTTGCATTCTGGATTACTGCCCGCTGCGATTGTACTCCAATGCTTGCCTTAGACTTCACCACTGCACTTTCCCCATCCGAGGGCCCCTTCCCATGTCTTGATCCAAAATAAACGCACTCAATTGGAAATACATACCTGCTGTTGGAAAAGGAAATATCATAAAATGACCATTTTGACTTGTACTGCGCACCACAGCCATCTGAGAAGTGAACTTGTTTGACAATGTTCAGTGATCGAACGTTCATGAGGTATGCATTTGCAATTTCAACAAAATGCCGTACAGCATAGTGATCATGCTTGAGATCACTTGAAATGAAAACGAGAGAGTCTCTGACAGTGGCTTCACAGAGATTACAGTTGTAATATGTAACCACAGGGTGAACTGTTGCTTGCTTATGGTGCCAGTGGGCTGACTGTACTTCATCCTGTAGTTTACAGGTGTAGTTCTCCACGAAGTCTAGCACCATCACCACCCAACCCCTGGGTACGAACTGCCTTATTTGGTTAAACTGATGCTGCTGCCATGCTGCAACATGCATATGATGACCCAGGAAGAAAAAGTCATATTTTAGGACTTCTACCATCATTTGGACACTAGGGCATTTATTTTTCAAAACCTTCCTGGTCTGTTGCACTTGGAGACCATCAGCCCTTCTCATGATTTTAATACTGTCCCACTGCTGCCATGTTGTCCATTCTTGTCCATGTTTCTGGACTAGGTCCATTACCACATCAACAAAATTTTTGGTGCTGCACTTCTCGCATGTTTTTTGCACATAATCATATTTGAAGAACTTTTCCAAAGGTAGTCTGGGACACATATTAATTTCAACTGCCTGATAAAGAACTGCAACTTTGCAGCATGGAAGTTTATATTTTTTGACAAGACAATTTATAGCCTTAAGCTTCAATGATGCATTAGCGCAATATTCACAAAGACATTGTTCAAGCTTTTGCTGTCCTGCAAGTTTAATGTGCCTTGGTCGTAAAGTGCCAAATTTTCGTGCTCCGAGTGGTGTGTCTGCGTTCTGTTGCATGAATTCTTGGTGAAGAAGGTCAATAGGTTTGTCGAGGTATGACCTTGTTTTGCCTGACCATTTAGAAAAGGCCTTTTTGTGCGGCAGAGGTGTGGCACTCTCTTCAAAGAATTTTTCCACTCTACTTACAGTTTCGAGTGGCAGTGCAGAGCAGTGTGTTTTTTTGGTTTCAGTCTCTGTAGAAGATACTCTCATAAGCCTCTTTCAGCTCACCCCCAATGTTGAGCTCGCAGTTCTTAGCAGCTTGTATTTTTTTAATACTACAATGGTTTCTAAAAATTCCTTGTTCCTCTGTGTGTCACTTTTCTTGCAATTGTTTTTTAGCTAGGACAACTTCTCAGATACAACTGACATAAGTTTATCTTCCAGTTGTGTTCTTAGAAGCACACCACGCTTGGCCAGAGCCACTTTCTTTGATGGTGAACAAGATGCCAATATCCGCTCCAATGTTACTGCAAATTTAGAGGGTGATTTTGGCAATGCCTTTCTTGCTCTTTGCACCGACTTTCTTAGAGCGGCATTATACGGTTCCACTGCTGTTGTGAATGGCTCTTTTCCTGGCAGGATCATCGCTGAGGATGGTGTGGTGGTGGCAGCCACTGGTGAGTTGTTGGTGGCCACTGGTGGGATGTCTGCGGCGGTGGCCATTGAAGAGGTGACAGTGGGCACTGGTGAGGCAGCGGTAGGCACTGGTGAGGCAGTGGCTGGCACTGGTGAGGAAGCGGTGAGCACTGGTGAGGCAGCGGCGGCACATCTTTTTTCATGGTACTTTCTGTGTTGCTTCTCATTTATTCTTCTTCTTTTCTGACTTGTCATGTTGGCTTGCTGTTCTCTTTTTATCTCCCTCCAGGATTCCCTCTGTGGCAATGCATTCTGATCATTAGGACGTGTTCGTTTTGTTGGCCTACTACTTTTTTCTACAGTTGATTGGGTCTTTTGTTTCTGTGCTTCTCTGTGTTTCTGTGATTCTCTCCTTTGCCATGTCATTATAATGGCTACGCTGATCCTCCATCATGTTATCTCTGTTTTTTTTTGGCACATGTTGCATTGTTTTCCAAATATGCTTTATAGTGGCCTTCATCCTTCTTTATATTTGCTCTGTAAAGCCGGTTTCTTTCTTTGCTTGATTGAGCAGTAGCAGTATTATACAATACTTCAGTGAGCACTGCCACAGCAGATAAACATGGTCGTCTTCTTGATTCCATCCTTAAGAGTTTTCAGAAAGTCTGTAGGAACAGAAGAATAATGATTTAAGAAAAGAGGTCTCTTCTGTTAATGGAATTGACATTTTGGAATAGAAATGTCATTCAAGATGTGCTTAATGCCACACTGGCAAAAATATACGAAGGGAGAAGCAGTAAATTCTGGAATCGACATGGCAAGTCACGAGAACAGGTTAATGGAGCAGTGCCAAAGGCATGACCGGTGAAGTGGCTTACACGGGCAAAAGGACAAGATGAGATGCACGATGTGCTTCACAGGACAAAGGTCAAACAACGAAATGGAGGCGCAGTGCCAAAGGCATGACCACTGAAGTGGTTTACACGGGCAAAAGAACAAGATGAGATGCACGATGTGCTTCACAGGACAAAAGTCAAACAACGAAATGGAGGTGTGCAGCCACCTGCCTGCAAACAAAATGGAGGCGTGCAGTCATTTGCCTGCAAACAAAATGGAGGCTCACAGCCACCTGCCTGCAAACTAAATGGAGGCCCACCTGCCTGCAAACAAAATGGAGGTGCGCAACCACCTGCCTGCAAACAAAATGGAGGCATGCAGCCTGCCTGCAAACAAAATGGAGGAGTACAGCCACCTGCCTGCAAACACACTGGAGGCACGCAGCTACCTGCCTGCAAACAAAATGGAGGTGCGCAGCCACCTGCCTGCAAACAAAATGGAGGCCCACCTGCCTGCAAACAAAATGGAGGCACTCAGCCACCTGCCTGCAAACAAAATGGAGGTGCACCTGCCTGCAAAGAACACCACACTCAGACAACACTTGGTAAACAGTCCTTGTACAGTATGGGTATACAATAAAAAAAATATACAGATAATGTATGATTAGCCTGTTGATGTCACACTAACAAAATCCCCATTGAGGTGCCCCCACCCCTAACCAAACTTCAGAAGACATCAGACCACATGGCGTGGGCCTATATCTGGAAGGCTGCTGTGGTGTGTAGGCCTCGAGTAGATCATTTGGGCCCAATAAGTAGAAACATTCACTTTTGGGTGCAAAATGATCCACTCAAGGCCTACACACCACAGCAGGCTTCCAGATAAAGGCCCATACCATGCGGCATCCCCCCCTCCAACAAACACCAAGCAGCATTTTTCTAAAAATCCCACATTCGACCGGTTCAAACACAGCAAGAGCACTGGTGGATTTTGCTACATGAGGCCTCTACCATCAGAAAACATCAGACTGCATGGCATGAGCCATTATCTGGAAGGCTGCTGTGGTATGTAGACCTCGAGTAGATCATTTGGAGCCCAATAAGTAAAAACATTCACTTTTGGGTGCCAAATGATCCACTCAAGGCCTACACATCACAGCAGGCTTCCAGATAAAGGCCCACACCATGCGTTCCCCCCAGCAACAGTTTTAATTAAGCAGCAATGTCACAAACAAAACAGATTTCACCAGTTCAAACACAGCAAGAGGGTGGATTTGGCAACCCCCCACCCACCCAGGCAAGCATCAGAGAAATCAGTCGACATGGTGTGGGCATTTATCTGGAAGCCTGCAGTGGTGTGTGGGCCTCAGCTGCACCATTTGAAACTCCAAAGTGAATCTTATGCACAGGCGGATGCAGCATTAACAAAATGATGCTGAGCCTACCAGTCGTACATCAAAGATTCACTTTTGGGTGCCAAATGATCCAGATAAGGACCACACCATGTGGCATTCCCCCCACCAAGCAAACACAGCAAAATGGTGAACTGCCAACATGAGGCCTCCCCCAAACCCAGGTGCATGCTTCCAAAAAAATGCCCCACACCATGCGCGCCCCCAGCAAACAGCAATTTTAGTCTAAGAATACTACTGCAACAGCAGTTTGCTACATTTATGGCACCCTGCCTGCAAGCATGTGTCCAGAATGAAAGAATGCAGACTCTCTACCCCACAATAGTAAGCACAAAAACAGCTCAGCACAGCCACACCCATCCAATTTCCTCACTTTCTAAATTATGTCTTTTAAACTGATTCAGCGCAACATAAAAACACTTACAGGAGGCACAGTCTTTACATTTTTAGCACTGCAGCTTTTTAACTTCTCAATATGGAGCCTGCCACACCATAAAACAAGCATTTGTCAATGCCGAATGTTTGCTTGCTGGCATTGGCAGTGGTAGTGTAGAAGTTACAGAGCTGCGTAATAGGAATGGCAGTGAAGTACTGAACTAAAGCCAACCCCTCCACCACCCTGCAGAGAGTGACAGGCATTGGGGCGTGCGTTTGGGTAGTCAGGCATAACGGCCACACCATTTCACCACACCCCACCCTGCAGACACTGACAAGTGTCACGGTGTTCCTTGTGGTCTTTGGCTCTTATGCGCACCCTATTCATTAGGAAATATGGTGTGATGGGTGCGATATAGGAGAACAGGGTGAAGTTTGGGGCCGAAGAGTCCAAGGCATACCTCGATGCCTCTCACTGACTGCAGGGTGTGGAATGGTATGAGCATCACAGGCAAGAATCCCAAGTCACACCCCTGATGCCTGTCATTCTCTACAGGGTTGGACGTTATGGTTGGAAACCCTAATACCTCAGGCATTCGTTGGTATTTTCACTCCAAATTTTCAGCATGTTTTTTTTGAGACCCCACCTCATGAACAGGGGAAATATCAGTTTGTTAGCCGAAAGCTGCTTATGCACAGTGACTACGGCATTCGGCACCACAGATGCAAAAACATTCCGAACAGGATGTAAAAAATGACAGCTGTACTGTTCATGGGGAGGTGTAAAAAATGGCAATGTTGCAAATCTGTAGTAAAAATATAAAAACAAATGGTGAAGTCACGAGCATACATAGAAACTGTGCAACGCATACCCGTAATATAATTAGGTTGGGGATTTTTTACAGCAGATTGTCAACTCAAGCATTTTGGTGCCTTCGATCATGAACAGTGTCACTGTGATTTTCTTTATCTGTGCCGAACAATGATTTTCCCCAGTGACCATGCATCTCTGCGTTGAAAGTGTGAAAACACACTTCAGCCATGTTGTGAAAAATGACAGCTGTACTGTTCATAAGGAAATGTGGAAAAATGCCACTGGCGAAAATCTGGACTGAAAATATTACAAAGTCATGAACTAACGAGGGTGCGTGGAAACTGCGCAATGCTCACTCGTAACACAGTCATTTTATGGACTTTTGTCACCAAATTATCAACATAGCCATTTTAAGACCTCTGCTCATGAACAGTGTAACTGTGATTTTCTTAATCTGTCCTAAACATTGCTTTCGTACCAACAGCACCATTGTCAGCTACATGTGCGAAAAACACATTTTCAGGCGACATATGAAAAATTGCAGCTGTACTGTTCATAAGGAAGTGTAATAAAATGGCAATGTTGAAAATCTGGAGTGAAAATATTAAATTTGCAAACTTACGAGCATGCATAGGAACTGTGCAACGCACGCTCGTAAAACAGTCATTTTTGGGAATTTTTTCACCAAATTTTCAACATAGCCATTTTAACACCTCAACTCATGAACAGTGACACTGTGATTTTCTTAATTTGTCCCGTACATTGATTTCACACACCAACTGCGCCATTGTGCGCTACATGGGCGGAAACACATTTTGGGTGAGATGTGAAAAATGACAGCTGTACTGCTCATAAGAAGGTGTGGTAAAATGGCAATGTTGAAAATCTGGAGTGAAAATATTGAAAATTCTCGACCTTATGAGCGTGCATAGGAACTGTGCAATGCACGCTCGTAACACAGTCATTTTTAGGAATTTTTTCACCAAATTTTCAACATAGCCATTTTAAGACCTCTGCTCATGAACAGTGTCACTGTGATTTTCTTAATTTGTCCCGTACATTGATTTCACACACCAACTGCGCCATTGTGCGCTACATGGGCGGAAACACATTTTGGGTGCGAGGTGAAACATGACAGCTGTACTACTCATAAGAAGGTGTGGTAAAATGGCAATGTTGAAAATCTGGAGTGAAAACATTGAAAATTCGCGAACTTACGAGCCTGCGTAGGAACTGCACAACGCACGCTCATAAAACATTCATTTTTTGGAACTTTGACACCAAATTTTCAACATGGGGTTTTTGGGACCCCTTCTCATGAATGATGTCACTGTCATGGCGTTATTCAGGCCTGAAGGGTGATTTCGCGCAGTGACTGCGAAATCACCCTTCGGGCCCAAATAACGCCATGACAGTGACATCATTCATGAGAAGGGGTCCCAAAAACCCCATGTTGAAAATTTGGTGCAAAAATTCCCAAAAATGCCTGAGATATGCAGCAGTTGAAACCCCTATCTAGCCCATTATACAGCTTAACGCCATTTCCTCAGTTCACGGTCAGCTTTGAAGAGTGCAGACGTGTTCCAGGTCCACCGAAGATTGTCGCAGAGAGGTCTGGAGGTAAGTATGTGGTGAGGGGGGTATGGGGAGGCAGGTGCGCAGTGGGTGGAGTGCTGGGGTTGTGGGAGGGCCAAGCGAGACTCGTGGACCGTTTTTCTTTCAGGTTAAAAAGAAAAAGGATGACGCAGGGCGTTTGCCACGCTGGGGTGGGCCTCAGCATGGCACTTACTACCGGGGGTGAGGACTGTGGAGCCGATGGGGATTGGGCACCCCGTTGGTTATATCATTAGTTGCCATGCTGGGGTGGGCACCCAGCGTGGCATTTGAAGGCTTTGGGGGCAGAGACACAGGCACAGCCAGCGAAGTTAGGCATCCCGTGCCTGCTATACAGTGTGGCGGCATGGGGCGCGCATGCCTGCGTGGACGTGTGTGGGTGGTGGGGGGGAGCTGCGCATGAGCAGGCGATATCTTATCGCTGCTCACTCAAGCATAGCTCCCCGTTTGAACTGTATGCCACTACATTTTAGAGCTTGTCATAGACAGCTCCAGCATGCATTGGCTTACAGGGTCCGCGCCTGCCAACACACTGACTGAATTGGAGGAGGAGGTGACACACCTCCGAAATCTCCGATGATGGCACTATGTTTCTTGCACATGCGTGCAAGCAAACATAATAAATCATGGAGGTCAGCCAGTATGTACATCGGAAAACGAAGAAAGAGAGATAAGAAATCTGTGTCCATAAGTGGTATCACGTCAATTCAGTGTAAACATCTTAGCATAAATCATTCCAGCTAACAGTACATTTCAGGGCACAGCATTTCGACATATTCTGTATAAAAATCAGAAAAACATTTTATTGATTTGCTAAGGTTTGTGACCTGTTCCCTTGCCCAGGTTTATGTTTTTGTGAGCAGAAACACTAACTGCTCTGGGAGACATGCTCCGATCCGTGTCCTCATGGCTCATCCCCATTAAAGTGCACTCAATAATGGATAAACTTGTTAGAAAGATAAAGAATGCCTTCATGTCGCAGGTTCCTTCTTTATTCATTTACTGCCCACCAGTCTGGAGCCAAGGGAAGGAAGCGGAACTGCAGAGCATCTAAACCCTGCTTAGTGCCCGCTTTAACTTTCTATATGCAGGTCATAATAAAAAGTGCTGGAGAAGCCACGACCTGGAAATTTAAGAATTAATTTTGTACTGAGGGCTAAAAACATAAGCTCCATGGAGGAAAGTATCAGGAAGGAGAGCTTTCATTATGAATGCCGAAAGATGCGCTGCTCTGGGCTCTTACCTGAATAGCCTGGTGAAAAGGGATGGTAGTCGATGGAGCCTGCCGGAGTCTCGCCACGTAACGCTGGGGGACCAAATGACTTCGGTGCTGGATTGTGGCACAAAGAAGGGGACACATTTGTTTAGGGGTGTTTCTTTTATACCCCCTCGATGCCCGACGCACTATAAGGCCACGTCACTAAATGTCTCATGTTCTCGTGCGGCTCCCCCACCCCTCGACCTCTCTGCATGAACATCTGGACAAGTGGACATGAACCTGTTGCCAGGTGAATAAAATTGATGCAGCTCGGGAAATAAAATGGGGAATTGAAAACAAGCCTGTCCATGGGCTAAAAGGGACAGCAATGGAGGGAACCAAATAAGAAAATTGGGGAAAATTAATTATAAAAGGGCCCCTTTACTAAAATGTCCGGAAGTAACTAAGGGGGTCATATGAAGTTACATCTGAGACTGATCTTCTTCAGGCTGGTTTTGGGGGAGGGTGTAAGTTATACATGCAGCAAAAAAATGCAGAGCACACAATAAATAAGTAATATGTATGAAAAAACGTTATTCCACAAGATACAAACTTTTACAACACAATTAATACACATAATGCTAGCATGGTAAAAAATGTCACAGAGCTTGCACCAGTTCTTGTTGGAATTTGCACACAAAGATGTGGGAATTTACCATTAAGGAATGTGCCATGGCATTCTGGTTAAGTTTTTTATCTGCTTGCACTGTATTATTTCAAAAACCACTGCACTACATTTAATAATGGTTTTCCCTGCATTTGTGTTTTGGTAATGTCTAGGGGACATTAGAGGGAAACTATAGGTGACCCATATCTATTGTGTACTGGAAAATGCAGAGGGTCAAAACATTAAGGACTTTTTGGACAATCTATTATGCACCACCCTGCTAGAAGGATTTCAGCTTCAACTAGAGAGAGAGTACACTGAGTCATAACCCCAAAGCCCACAGACCCTGCTGCCCCTTCCAGGTCTATTATAGCTCGCTTTAGAAGCTTTTCCATTAAAGAGCAGATTCTGCTGATGGCATGGTGAAAACAGAAGATTTATTTCGGACAGAAACGTTTTTATGTAGACCATGATTATGCTCCAAAAACCATGAGACAACACAGGGCCTACCTTCCACTGCAACCGATAATCAAAGCAGCAGGCCATAAGTTTTCAACTCCTTACCCAGCACATCTAATTGTTTACTTTCCAAATGGCAAAAAAGAATATCTCTCAGCACAGGAAACTAAACAAGATCTCACCAAGATAGGCCTTCATTTTCTTGAATGCTCGGGTGGAGTAGCGAAGTCCATGGCCAGACCGCCACGATGGCAAATGGGTCAGACAACTATGAAGGCAGGGAAAAATAATAACATGCAAGATGCAGAAACCACTCTGGCCACATTTTGTCACTCAGACACCATTACTAGGACTGATCAGACCTGAGAGAGATTCCGAAAGAGAGACCCATATAATAATAGGTTAGTGGGCGGGTGTGGGGTGAGAGCTAATTCCCTGGGCCCTTCTTCCTCTAACTACCCTGTCTCTAGGCCTGAACTACTACCATCATATATTTTTATGCACTATTATAGATGCATGGGCCATTTTCCGAGGTGGTGTTGGGAGTAGGTGCCACCCCCCCCATAGCTTACCGATAAATGGATATTGCATGAAAATAATGCTGCCTTTTGTGTATTTATGTTCCTAAAAACTTTATTTAAACTAATTTAAACTTTTATACTGGAGTGCATTGCACAAACTTTTAGAGGGACTATTAAACCAGACTTAATTTAAAGTCTCTTAAAATGGGAGTGGAGACTCACACTAGGCCGCTGACATGAGCAGTTATATGAGATCTGGGGGCTTAAATCCCTACCTTTCCAAATTTATTGTTTTTTCTCAATTCAACTTTATGTTGGAGCTAGCTTTTGCTCCCAGGAGGCCCCAGGCTTTCTTGATCTGGGTCAATCCTCCTTTCCCATGGGTTCTGGTTTTGTACTGATTGACCACATAAGATATATAGGGAGGAAGAGAATATCCTCTCCCACCTTGGAAGTACTAGTTAGTATTATAATTTTGTGTTTAATAAGCCATACTAGTAGACATTTACAATATGTTTATAAAGTTATGCCTAGTCAGGCAAATGGTTATATATGTAGTTGTATACTTGATTATTGGTTTAAAAGAGGTACACTGCTCAGACAAAGAGTTCCCTGGTGGAACCCAAAATCAAATCTCATCTTTTCCATTGTATCCCAGTTAATAACTCAAACCTGTTGGAAACATTACTGTGGGTGAAGGATGGGGAAATGGCTTTTGAGTAAGCAGATGGATAGGCAGCTGAAGAGAAAAGATGGTGTTTTTAGCAGAAACATTGGATTTTTGTTTATATTCCTATTAAGGATGGATAGTTGACCTTGTAAAGTGCTTTTGATCAACATTAATGGAATTAGCAGCCCAGTTAAGTGCTCTAGGTCAGTTCAATATATTAAGAGACAGACTCCAGATATTATATATATATTCAGGAAACTCATCTCACCCAATCGGAACACATGAAGTCGGGGACAGGGGAAGGTATAAGATGTATTCAGCCTCTAGAAAAACTGGCCATAGAAGGGGTGTAGCTATATTAATCCCTGCTACCTTACCATTAGAGGTGGGAGTCGAATATGCTGATCCTGCTGGTTGCTATATTATAGTCCAGGGAAAACTATTTGGTCAAGATATAACCCTTGCTAAGGTTTATCTCCCACCTGCATCTCCTCAGCTGAGAGTTAGTCAACTTTTAAATAAAGTTGCTGAGCTACAAAAGGGAATACTGCTTATGGGAGGAGATTTTAACATCACATTAAATCCCAAAGTAGATACTTCTAATCCCCTTTCTCATAGAAGATCACCAGCTCAGAGGTGGCTGTCCTCACATATTAAGGCCTTGTGATTTCTGGATGTTTGGAGGCACTTTTATTCTAGAACAGGATGATTTATATATGAATAGCCAAGTTTTAAGACCTCATCTAGAATAGATTATTTTTTCATTTCAGTGGAGCATATGGATGTGTTAAGGGATCTCTTGTTGAATGCTAGGTTTTTGTCAGACCATACCCCATTACTGCTTAAAATAGATTTATTTATTTATTTTATTTATTTATTGAATTTTGTTGACCCGGTAAGCCCACTGGGCCTAGAAGTCCCTTTTCAGGGGCGACCAGGGGGAGGGGGGATACAGATGGTAAGCAACTGAAATTGAACCAGATTAAACTGTTGGAAGTGTTTTTAGTGAATGAGGGAAATTTGGCCAGGACACCGGGGAAATTCCCCATCTCTTTTCGATAAGTGCCATGGGATCTTTAACATCCACCTGAACTACCACCAATCCAGGCAGATGGGACCTTGGTTTAATGTCTCATCCGAAAGACGGAATGTCTCATCCGAAAGACGAGGAGGTATGGAGCCTGGCAGCCAACATGGTGGCACACTAACTCTTGCAGGAGACACCCTGTGAACCCCTAGCAGCCAATCCGCGTCATCCATTCGGGAGTTAGGCTTTCCAAAATGCAAGTTTTCAACGTTGGATTATCATAACTTCTATATAAGCCATTTTTTAATTAGAATCGGAGGCAGAATCGCACATCTACATTGTCTTTCACAACCCGGGCCCAGCTGCATCTCACACTCTCTACAGGCCAAGATTTAAGCACTACCCGAGTTTCAGAGTCCCCAACCTGATGCACGGTGTACAGGCAACAATACGGAGACAACAGGGAGAGCAAAGGCCTCCTCCAACACCTCCGATAGCTTGGTCAAAGACATTGCAAATATAATGGAGATGTTAAGCAAAGTTTTACAAGACATTACAGAACTAAAGCAGTTATCTACACAAATAAATGAGGAGCTGCGATTGTTAGCTATTCGAGTGGAGGGCTCTGAAAAGGTCATAAAGCAGCAAGCTGAGCAAATCTCAGAACATGACAGACACCTGAGAGAACATCATGGCCAGATTCAGTACTTAATCTCCAAAGTAGATGACATGGAAAATAGAGCCTGGAGATGGAACATCAGAATTGTGGGCATTCCAGAAGGAATGGAGGGCAGGGACATGATATCCTTTCTGGAGGTTGCGTTGCCAGCGATGCTAGGGCTGGAGCTTGAGGCCCCACCAGAGATTGAGCAAGCTCACTGCACACTTGCTCCCAAACCTAAACCAGGGGAGCGCCCTCGCCCCATTTTGTTCAAATTTCTACGATACCCGGTGAAGGAGCGCTACCTCCGCCTAGCCAGAGAACTAAAAACCCTGACATGGCAAGAATGCTCCATCCAGCTTCACCAAGATTACTCTCAGGAGCTTGCAAGGTGGAGAAGAGCATAAGCAGAGGTGAAACAGCAACTTTACAAGTTAGGTACTCCCCCCTCACTTAGATATCCATCGCAGCTAAGAATCCAGTATAATGGTGTCTTTCACATGTTTAGCAGCCCTGGGGATGTGGAACACTTTCTGAAAGGCATACAGTTGTCAGGCAGGAGCATGATCAAGTCCCCGCAACCCTCTAGCAGCACTAGTGGACTACACAGGGAGAACTCCCCAATATCCATGGATATAGCAATCAGCACTGCACCGAAAGACACATAACCAGAGGGGGCCTGGCAGAGAGTTTAACGGGGACGTTCGAGAAAGTCTGGAAGGGATACCCCAAGTAAAAAATGTATGGCCAAGAAGAACAGATCAAGGAGCCACCAGAGATTGCAAATCCTGTCAGATGACAGCACGATATCCCCAGCAGCTACACCAGTTAAGGTGTCCAATAGATATGAACTCTTGGGGGACCTTGTGGCGCAAACCCTGGATTTAACAAGAATCTCGGACTGCCCAAACCAGAAGATCTTACAGACCAGAGTCTGCTCACGGACTGGGGCCCATAATGTAATGACTGGGCCAAATGCTAGGGGGAGCTGTTGACCGAACAACAACCGCCAAGATGACTGAGGGGTTCTAACCATTTCTTATTCCTGCCCAGATCGCTGGGTTTCAAATGGCTATGGAGGGGCTGAGCTATTCTCCCCATCCCTCCCTCCTGCCAGTAATCATACATGGGCTGGATCTCCCTGTTAGGCTGGCACCTGACCAGGGAATGTTATGTTTGGCCAGTTATGGCATGGAGGCAATATTTGGGGCCTGCCTGGCTTCCTATGCCAGATGGCCTAAAGCTTGCCATGGTGTTTTGGTGAACCATGATAGGTGGTTTCTATAAGCAGGAGAGAGATAGTGCAAAGTTTTTTATTTCTTTTGTTTTGCACAGCACTCTCAGGGTTCACTGCGCTGGAGAGAGCGCATCCCCCCAGTGGTTATTAAGGGGAACTATCTCTGATCTTTTTTCAGTAGCTTGCAGCTCAGAGACTCTTTTATTGGGATTTTTGAGCCTAGGTCTTACTCGTGGGGACTTTTGTTGAATCAATGTGTGGGGCTCGCTGAATTTCTACTGACTCACCCTGCTGATACACTGAGGGATTTTTGGAGCTGTAGGCTCACAGCTCTGCTGGGTAGTCGCTGGATTTTAGCGTCGACGGGGTGGAACTGTACTTTTTTCCTGATGACCTACTCTGCTATTCATCAAGGGATGGTATGGCTGCAAGTGAGCGTCGGTGGTGTGGATTTGCATTACTGCTGAAATTGTGATACTTGGAGCTGTTTTCAACATTTTACTGGGACTTTGAGGGGTGACAACCTGCTGGAAGTGGATACTTTGACCCTTTATTACGTTTTCTGGTAGACTGCCAGTGGATTGTTATGGATTTCATGACTCATTTCTACACTTGACCTGATTTCATCGCTGGATGGTGGATTTAATTTTGTGAATCTCCTGAGTGACGGTTCGAGTGTATGTTTAAATGTAAAATCGCAGTAACTTTGAGACATAGCTCTTTATTTGGGATTGGAGGGGAGGCCTTGATCCTGGGGGTGGACTGTTTGTGGTGTGTGGCTGTGCGGGGGTCCTGATCTTATTAGGTCATGCACAGTGAGAGTGTGCCTTGTACCTTACATCTGGTCATATATTATCCTTCCTATTGAAGTAGATTTTTTATCTGGACTTTCTGTTATTTTTAAAATCTGTAAGGCAGTAAGAGTGCCTCTCTAAGTCTGGACACAGTGAGAGGGTGCCTAGTACTTTGAGCCTGGACATTTATTATTCTAATATTTCTTTACAAAAATTTTTATGTTTACGAGTTAAGTACTTCTCCCTGTCATGTGAGAGGTGGGGGGGGGGTTGTTTTTTGAGTTTATTTCTTTTTTGGTTTAACTTAATTTTAATATTGTAGTTTTTTAAATATAGGGCCATATGTGTTGGGACCGAGCCTCTGTGGACAGGCGCTATTCCCCCTCTAGGCTGAGGGACCTGTGCCCCTTTGACTGCCCCCCATTGAAACCCGAGGTATATACTCGCTGCCATGCCTTGGGGATTGCACATGGGAGGAGGAGATGGAGGGTGGTTCCTCGCCTGGGGGGGGAGGAGGAACAGAGTGGACAAATAAGGGTGGTGAGGTCTAGGAGACACCCTGGGGTGAAATGGGTCCAGGATAGGGGTTTGCGATGCCTGGTTCCCATACCCAAGGGTTCCACTGATAGTGGGCAAGTGGCCCGCTCCTCCATGGCCTCTCTTCCTACCCAGGCTGTTCTATGGAATGCCAGGTCTATAAAACACAAGACAGCAATTATTGCTGTCTTGTTGAATCATCTGACCTGGCTTGCATCACTGAGACCTGGCTGGATAGAAATACTGGTCCCATACTGGAGTCAGCTATTCCAGCTGGTTACTTGGTGATACATCGCCCGAGATTGGATCGAAGGGGGGGTTGCTATTTGTTTTAAATCGAAGTTGAGCCTTGTGGAGGTTCCAGTGATGACCCCCAGACCCTTTGAGTGCATCATGGGAGCAGGTGTGGGCAGCAGAATTCTCCTAGTTTACCATCCTCCCCGTGATGAGAAAGCTTTTCTGCAGGAAGTTGCAGACTTCATTGTCAACCTGGTATTGGAGCCCTCCAGGTGGTTGGTCCTTGGGGACTTCAATGCCTGGGTCGATGATGAACTCTTGCTTTTTGGCCAAAACTTCCTCCAACTGATGATTTCGTTGGGCTTCACACAGGTTGTTACCGCTGCTATCCATATTCAGGGTCACTCCTTGGATCTGGTGTTCATCCTGGGGATGGAGATCTCTGGACTGGTGGTGGAACCATTTGGGTGGTCTGACCATCACTCCATAAGGTTTAATTTTGTGGCCCCCTTTTGAGACCAACCCCTTTGGAGATGGTCCAGTACCGTCCTTTGAGAGGAGTTACCCCTGTGGGTCTGATGACTGTGCTGGACCTATCGAGTCGGCCTGTGGAGTGCATGGATCCAGATGTCTTAGTAGTGCACTATAATAATATGGTGCTGAAGGCTCTGGATTCTATTGCTCCTGTCTGTGTTTGCCCCTCTCCCTCTGCCCTCAGTCCCCTTGGTTTGATGGGACATTGAGGGAGTTGAGGAGAGTGGGGTGAAGATTGGAACGCTGCTGGGGGAAATCTGGTCTGGAAGATGACAGACTTAGATTGATGGCCCATTACATGGACTATCAATCAGAAGTCTCCCATAAGAAGGCAGAGTTCCTGTCCAGGGAGATAGCTGCATCAAGAAATCGACCAGCTCAGCTCTTCCAGATCATGGACAGATTGTGCAATCCAACCTGTCTGCGGGGTCAGCGAGCCTTTTCACAAATAAAGTGTAATGAGTTTGCTCAGTTCTTTGATGATAAGGTGTCGTCGATCAGGTCAGAGATCTGCAGTTTGCGTTCAAATGAGCATGGTGGTGGTCGATGCGAGGTTACAGGCCCTCAATCTATCTGGATGGATTTTGACTAGCCAGCGATCCTGGATATCATGAAGATTACCCAGGACTTGCGACCGACTTACTGTAGTATGGATCCTGGTCATACATGCCTCCTTGTGGGGTGTATGGATGTGATCGGACCAGTCCTTGCTGAGATAGTCTGGTGCTCTTTGGACCAAGGGGTGTTTCCAGAGTCTCTAAAAGAGGCTACTGTGACACCCCTTTTGAAGAAACCTTCCCTTGACCCAGACTGTCATGCTAACTACAGACCAATCTCTAACCTGCCCTTTTTGGGCAAGGTTATTGAGAAAGTAGTCACGTTGCAGCTCAAGGATTTTCTTACCACTCAAGAAGTCTATGATCCTCTCCAGTCCAGTTTCAGGAAGAGGCATAGTACTGAGACGGCGTTGGTTCAGGTACTTAATGATCTCCTAATAGCAAGATATTAGAGGAGCCATTTGATCTTGGTTCTCCTCGATCTTTCTGCAGCATTTGATACCGTGGACCATGGGATGTTGCTAGAACTCCTTCGGATGTTCTATGGACTGTCAGGAAAAATCCTCAGATGGTTCCAGTCTTTCCTCAAGGGCAGAACCCAGAGAGTAGTATCAGGATTTTTTTCCTCAGCTCCCTTTGCTCTGTCCTGTGGGGTGCCGCAGGGTTCTATGCTTTCCCCCATGTTGTTCACAGTGTATATGCTGCCATTGGGGTACATTATAAGGCATTATGGGCTGAGTTTTCACTGCTATGCAGATGATACTCAGCTCTCTATGTCCTTTGTAACCAAACAAAATGATGCTTTATCGGTCTTTAGCAACTTCCTCGCTGAGATTCATGGCTGGATGAGTGCTAACTGGTTAAGACTGAATCCAGATAAGACCGAGGTGCTGGTGGTGGACCTGGGTCACCGTGTAGAGAAGTCCACTCCTGGATTTTCCTCCGGCCTTGTGTTGGGGGGTAAACAGTTGAGACCTTCTGAACAGGTACGAAATCTGGGCATAATCTTTGATGGCGAGATGACACTGAAGGCGCAGGTGTCAGCCCTTGTCAAGTCTTTCTTTTATCATCTGAGGAGTATTGCCCTGATAAAACACCTTGTTCAACAAGATGACCTTCCTGTATTAGTCTACGCCTTTGTCTCCTCGCTTCTTGACTACTGTAATGCTGTATATCTAGGGTTGCCGGGGGTGGATCTCCATCGCCTACAGCTGGTGCAGAACGCTGCGGCCAGGTTGTTGACGGGGCTGCCAAGAACTTGCCATATCACACATATGCTACGCGAACTGCACTGGCTGCCAGTGTAATGGAGAATCACCTTCAAGGTCGCATTGCTGACCTATAAGACCCTACATGGTCAGGGACCAGACTACTTGCAAGATCTCCAGCAGCCTTACTGTCCTCTTCGCTCGCTCTGCTCAGCCGACGAGGGATTGCTAGAGGTTCCCAGGGCTCGTCTTTAATCATCTGGGGCCACAGCTTTTTCTTTTATGGCTCCAACCCTGTGGAATTCTCTACCTCATCGGATTCAAGAGTGCCAGTCCACAAAGCAATTCAAGGCATCTTTAAAAAGTTATTTATTTGAGAAAGCCTTTGATTAGCCCAACCCATTGTTTTTTAATTGTTTTTAAATGTGTATTTATTTGTTGGCTGTTTCTTGTATTCTATCCGCGCTTTGATAATTTGGAAATGCGCTCTATAAATAAAATTTGATTTGATTTGATTTTGGAATGTCTTAACTGTTTCATCATGTTATCAGTTTCTCAGTTTTAAGATTTAATGATTGCTGCTATAAAATCTGATGTTCTCTGCAATGTTAGTTTAGCAGGGGTTCACAGGGCCCTACTTCGGGTCAAGTAGCAGAGTTGGTGATGCTATCTGATGATAGTCAAATTAGTGGCTCCTGGTAAATTACCAGGCCCCATGATCAGGAGAGGTGGTTCTCTTGATCATGGACCATATCCATCTGTAATGGTCAGGTCATATAAGGAGAACCTCTTAGGCAAAGGTGTGGCACAAGGAGAATGGTATGGAAAGGTAAAAACAAAATTTGCTATAGGGACTAGAGCGTCAATATGTGAACTGATCCGTAATTTATGTGGGGGATTGAAGAATTACAAGGGACAGACAGGGGAAGGGAGTAAGGGTTGATTTGAAGGATAAACTTCCTGTATACAGACGACTTGGTTTACTTGTAATTAGGTGGGGGCCTCGGATTTTACTGACCGAAATAACTCATGGCAGGTAAAGATATGGTGACGGCCACCTCTTGGAATGTGAGGGGCCTGAACTCGCCCATTAAATGTAAGAAAGTACTTGCCAGACTTAAAGCCCCGAGAACTCAGATAGCCTTCTTACAGGAAACTAAGCTAAATCATATGGAAGCTCAAAAACTAAGGTGTGAATGGGTGGGCTGGGAGGTCCATAGTGTGGCTAACAAAACTAAAGGTGGGATAGCTATATTGTGCCATAAAAACTTAAAGTGGACTCTGCAGGAACAAAGGGCTGATAAAGGGGGAAGATGGGTCTTAGCCAAAGTATGCACCCCCACAGGAATATATTATTAGCTAATATTTATGCCCCAAATGAGGACACCCCCGATTTCTTTCACAAACTCTCACAAGATCTATTGGAGTTGGCAGCAAGGGAAGTAGACATTCTTCTGGGGGGGATTTTAATTTGACAATGGACTCCCTCCTGGATAGATCCAACTCCAAGCTGGATGCACATCCCCGGTCTATTTGGGCTTTAAAGAATATGCTATCCCTGCACAATCTTCAAGACATATGGAGAGCAGCCCACCCAGTTGAGAGGGAATATACTTAATTCTCTGAAGCTAAACAAGTTGCAACTAGGTTAGACTATTGGTTTTTCTTCCCATATATTATAAATAAGGTACTGGATGTCATAATAGCCCCCTTGTATATCTCAGATCACGCCCCATTGATATTAGCATTGGGACCCTTTGCCCCCACTACTAGGTCAGTTAGTTAGAGGCTAGACCCATTATTGCTGCAAGAGACAGACTTTAAAGAGTGGCTTAAAGGGGAGGCAAAAACCTTTTTCTCTGACATTCCGTGTGGGTCTGCAACTGCAGCAGCCATCTGGGAGGCTTTTAAAGCCATGATCAGAGGTTGCATTATTAGCTATGCTGCCTATCATAGGAAGCAAAGAGAAAATGAAACTAGGGAACTGGAGAGGGCATTGGGATAGAAAGAAGGCCTGTACAAGAAAGATACCACTAAGCTCCAAAACCAAGACCTGCTACATGACCTCCTGGCCCTACGAATGAAATTGAATATGCTAGCATCTAGAAAAGTGGAACTTCAAACTTTAAGATTAAAACATAAATATTGGTCGGAGGAGACAAAGCTTGGAAACTCCTAGTGTTCCGGCTAAAAAAACAACAAGCCGAGAGGCATATAGCCCAACTATGGGACAATAAGTGGGGGAATCATAGTAAACCAGAGGTCATTAACCAACTTATGCTGTCTTTCTACAAAACCGTGTACAGCTCCCACACTACCTGGGATGAGTCCAAATTTGAGGCGTTTATGGCAGGTGCAAAGCTTTCTAGGTTTACAGACGCCAAGAGAGAACAACTAGAGATGCTAATAGAGATACAAGAAATAAGGGAGGCAATTCAAAAGATGGCCCCTAAAAAAGCACCAGGGGGACATGGGTTCTCTGTTGATTTTTATAAGGTAATACCAGAGATAGTATCTCACCCCCTGAGGGATATGTTACAAGAAGCTCGGGCTCAGGAGATTCTCCCCGCCACCCTTAGGGAGGCAATTATCACAGTCTTTCCGAAAGAAGTTAAAGACAGCACCCTACCTACAAGCTATAGACCCATTTCTTTGATTAACGCCAATACCAAAATTCTAGCTAAGGTATTAGCAGCAAGATTGGAGAACATCCTTCCCTGTTTGATTAATACTTCCCAAGTGGGCTTTGTGAAGGGCCGTGCCAGTTCTGATCACATTAGATCTTTAATCTCCCTTGTACAGAAGGCAGGGAATGCCCGTACTCCAGCAGCTTCTATATCGGTGGATTTCGAGAAGGCCTTCGATTCAGTAGAGTGGGATTTTCTCCATAAGATGCTGTAGCACTATAACTTTGGGGATATGTTCAGGGGGTGGGTCAAAATGCTTTACACATCTCTTATGGCCAGACTGCTAACTAATAATACACTCTCAGAACCATTAGAATTGCATAGGGGCACTAGGCAGGGAATGTCCCCTCTCCCTGATGTTGTTTGTGCTGGTCATAGAAGCCCTGGCTAGTGCTCTGAGGGAACATCCAAATATTAAACGTATACGGGTAGTCTCTGAGTCGTATCATGCACTGTTATATGCTGATGATTGTCTCATTCTAACTGATGATTTTCATACCAGCGCTGAACACATTGTGAAGTTATTGCAATCCTTTGTAAGCATCTCAGGCCTTAGGATTAATCAAGGTAAAACAGAAGTCCTCCCCCTAAACAAGCAGCTTTCATCCGAAGATATCTCAGCAGTGGGCTTGGTTAGGGCTAAGGCCGGTATTAAGTATCTAGGCATTAGGGTAAATGCCAATGTGTCTTCCCTACAGGAGACTAACTTCTCTCTATTAATTGATAGCCTCAAGGTAGAAACTCAAAGGTGGAAACAGCTGAACCTCTCTCTTCCCAGGAAAGTGGAGGCAATTAAAATGATGATTGCTCCGAGGGTGTTCTACATACTATCCCACCTACCAATTGAGATCCCCAAGAAATGGTTTCAGTTACTGGACAATCTAATATGGACTTTCATGTGGGATGATAAAATCCCAAGGTATAGTGGATCCAAACTCTGAGCTGCGTGGAACAAGGGTGGGTAGTGCATTCTGCATTTTCAACACTACATTTATGCATTCTCAGCAGCAGGCACATGTAGACTGCTTTGGAGAATTACTTCCGACTTACCAGCATGGGAATCAATAGAGAGGAAGGCCCTGCATGGGTTGGATATATGGGTAGGCCCCTTCCCTCCAAATTTCATTTTTGGCTCACAATAAAAGCAGCTCACAAGGCTTGGCAACAAGTGGAGGCCATAAGCAAGACCTGTTTGAACCTGGGGAAACACCTTCCTCTATGGAATAACCCTGGCTGGACCATTGGCCATAAACCCCTTTACTGGGAGAGCTGGAAGGGGAAGCAGATCAACACTCTGCAAGATATACTAATGGGGGATGGCCATACCCTAGATAGTTTTACTTTTCTGAAAGGGAAATATAACTTGGGTCCCAGTGATTTTTGGAGATAACTTCAAATGAGACATGTTTACTCATCCTGGTTGAAAAGAGGGTGCACGTGTGTGATATGCCATAGTAATGGCAAAGCCAAGCAAAACAAATTGCTTTTAGATAGCTGGCTACAATCACAGAAAGGCCTGGCCGGCCATATCTATAGGTTTATGAGGGGATCCTTATCAGACCCATCTCTACCCGCCAAAGCAAGATGGCAGCATATGTTGAACCTTCCCTTTAGTGAGGATGCCTGGCAAAGTAGCTGGTTAATAGCAAAAAAAGCCTGTGGGGACCCCAGAAGTTTCTTTATCCAAAATAAAATAAGACACCTCTAGTACCGTACTCCAGTAGTACTAAAGAAAATTAATTTACTTTCGAATGATGTGTGCTGGAGATGTAATGTGGCAGGAGCAGACTTACTTCATATATTGTGGCAATGCGACCCCATTCTTCCCTTCTGGTCTGAAATACTTACATGTTGCTCCCATACATTGGGACAAAAGGTCCCTACCTCCCCTAGCTTTTGGATCCTGGGGTTTTCTCCCACTGAACTCAGACCATCAAGCCCCCATTTGACTTGGCTTGTACAAGCATCAGTGGAAGCCAAACAGTTACTTTTGTGAAGATGGAGGACTAAAGAAGTACCTTCACTCATGGCTTGATTAGTAGCCATGGCTAATCTGGCTAGTTTTTCTAAGTTGACTCATTTGGCTACAGCATCTCTTGAGCCTTCTCAGAAAAATGGGCTCTGTTCATGCAGTACCTTCAGTATTCACCCCCTCATTCCTTAAACCCTTTGGGTAAGGATATGTTAAAGCCACCTTGAGTGGTCCAGGTCTCATATCTTCCCACCCTCTGCTGGTAATAGTGTGTGGTGTATGAGACCCCCCCAGTACCCCACCTAGCAAGTAACCAACCCAGTCCCACATCAATTCTGTGATTTCTTCCACTCCCTTCTAAGTATTGTGAATTAACTGTGAATCCCTCACTGTGTTACAGTATGTAAAGTCTGAATGGAATGGAATGCTCATATATGTACTGTGATATATGCCTTGTCTCTATAACACAATAAAAAAATCTAACTGCAAAAAATATATAGATTTAGGGAGATCACGTCGACAGATGCTTTGGAGACTTAATTTATCTTTGCTTAAAGATCAGGAACTTAAAGATTTTTTGCAAACTAAGATCCCACAGATTATTCTCGAAAACACCTTACCAGACACTCCGGCAATCCTGACATGGGATACATTAAAGGTGGTAATTCAGGGAGAATTGATTGCTTGTAGTGCATGAAAGCAAAAACAGAGAGAATGTTGATACAAACAGCTCCAAGCACGCTTGACATTTCTTCAACAGTGACAGGGACAGAGTGATTCCTCAAGGGAGCAGGAAATTAGACAACTTAAAGGGGACCTTCAAGCTATAATCGATTATCAAGTGCAAGCTAAACTACAATAATTAATGAGATATTATTATGAGGGTGGACCTAGAGGGGCACGTAACTTAGCCAGGAGACTCAGGGGAACTAGGCAGGCAGCCACAATAACAAAATTGAAAGACCCAGTATCTGGGATACAGAAGAGCATTACTCCAGAAATTCCTTCTATATTTCAGAATTATTATAGGGAACTATACTCTAGCACCTTTCCTCCCTCAGAATATAAGATACAACAATTCCTCTCCCCTTTGCATTTTCCTAAGTTAACCTCCTTGCAGCAGGATATAATTAGGGCCCCAGTATCAGAGATGGAAATCAAACAGGCAATTAGACGGGCTAAGACCCTCAAGTCTCCAGGTCCTGATGGTTTTCCTCAGGAATGGTATAAAGCTCTTCCCCCCTTACTTCTCAATTTGATGAGACAGACATTTAATGAAGTGCAGCTGGGAAATTCCCCTCCAGTTTCATGGGAGTTTGAGGTGATCTCAACAATCCCCAAACCTGGTAGAGACCCTAGTCACCAGGAATCATATAGACCTATTTCTATTTTAAATTGTGATTAAAAAATATATATGTCAGTATGGGCCCGGAGGCTTGAAGACATGCTTCCTGATTTAGTCCATCAATAATAATAATAATAATCTTTATTTATTTTGGGCCTTTCAAATACCAAGGCGCATTCCAAAAAGATTGAATACAGACAAAGTATACAAACAATAATATAAAAACTGTTAAAATCAAATACAGTCATCAGTCAGAGACACCGTAGGCCCTTTCCCATAAAAAGGATTTGAGAGCCTGTTTAAAGCTCCCCACGGTCGTACACTCCCTTATCTGATGGAGTAGAGAATTCCAAAGGGATGGGGCAACAAACATAAAAGTCAAATTGGCTTCTTAAAGAATAGATAAACTTGAGATAATATGCTTAGAATCATACACCTTTTATCCTGTGTCTCTAGTTCCTCACTCTCTGTGGTAGTTGCTAGACTATGTGCTTATAAGGCATTTGATAGGGTGATTTGGAACTATCTTTGGCAGATGTTGGGAGCATTTGAATTTCTAGAGGAATTTTTGAAATGGGTTAGTAATCTTTATGCTAACCCTAGGGCAACATCATGGTTAATGGCTCTCTGTCCTCACCAATAGATCTGAAACAAGGAACTAGACAGGGCTGTCCCTTATCCCCACTGTTATTTGCTCTTTATATAGAGCCTTCTGCTATGGCAATAAGATCCTCCAGAGAAATACAAGGGGTGGTAGTGGGAGGAGACTCCTACTGCATTTCACTTTATGCTGATGATGTGTTGTTGACCTTGACAGATCCTGAGGTATCATTACAAGGAACTTGGCAGACCTTGGAAGGATTTGCCTCGGTGTCTGGCTATGTTATTAATTCTTTGAAGACAGAAGCTCTGGCCTTGAATTTCACCCCCTCCCCCCAACTTAAACAATGACTGCCCCTTAAATGGTGAACCACAGAATTAAAATCTTCCATTACATATTTCTAATGTTACCTTAGTAAACTACGAACCCATGACACAGGTTCTGAAGGCAGATATACATAAATGGTCTCTGATGAAGCTCCCCTTTTATATGAGGATTGCAACTATACAATCTAATGTTCTACCTCGATTATTGTATTTATTTCAAACAATTCCCTTTCTTCCCTCTAAAATATATTTTGATGCCTGGAATAAGCTCTTGCCTAGATTTGTATGGGATAGGCATAGGCCACGAGTTCGCTGATCTGTGCTACAACTGCCGAAAGACAGAGGAGGCCTAAATGTCCCGGATTTAAATAATTATGCAATGTCAGTTCGAATAACCTGAATTCTCACTTGGGTGAACCCCAACCTCCAACTCCTTAGAAGAAAACAGAATGTTTTCTCAATGATATGCATGATCCACAAAAGGTCATTTTTGCCCCTCTTTCTGACTTGGCAGATTTTGATATAGGAACCAAACAGACCTTGCAAAGCTGGTATAAAATTAGATCTGTGCTTGCCATAGAACCTCTGTTTTATTTTTTGTGATTACTTTTTGCTGAAACAGATTTCCTACCTATACAATTTGACCTAACATTTCCCACTTGGCATAGGAAGGGTCTCACATTTATTTTTCAATTTTTGGATTCAAATGAAGTGGCTCCCTTTGCTCAGCTCCAAAGGGTCACACCTGAAAAGAGGCACTTGGCTGTCTAGTGTGCTTACCCACTTAACAAAAGCAAATAAATAAATAAATAATTTAGGACCACTATAGGTACCTCCAGGTATGTGATTTTCTTTTACATAACGGTCCCTCGAGGAATCCCCTCCCTACCCCTATGCCCCTATTCCTCCAATTGGTTATTAATACAATCTGTGGATCTATCCAGTTACATTTGATTGGATTGTTGTATAGGGGAATCAGGGAAATTATCTCTGATTCATCTGAGTCAGTGGTGGAGGCATGGAATAGGGAACTTCCTTCCCGAGTGACTTATGACCTCTGGGTTAAATATACATGCCCCTCATTAGGGATCTCTTTGGCTCCTTATTGGAGAGAATTTGCATGGAAATCACGAATCAGATATTTTAATACCCCAGCTAAACTGGTTAAGTTTTTTCCTGCACTAGGGGCGGAGTGTTGGAGACAAAGTGGGGAATGGAGGGCGGATCAGGTACATATTTTTTTGGGTTGTAGTAAACTGCAAGTGTTTTGGCAGCAAGTAGAGAAAACTTTAGGGATGATTTATACGCTAGACTTAGTACTAAGTTCACAACTTGCTCTCCTGTCAATCCCACCAGAAGGGCTTAAAATATAAAAAAGGTCACTTGTATTTACTTTCCTCCTATTAGCAAGGAAGACTATTGCCAAGTTATGGAGAGAGGTTTGATCCCTGTGGTGGATACCTGGCATGATTTGATAGTAGAACATTATTTTTTAGAATGTATCATAGCAGGAGCTATGGGGCATGGAGACCAATTTGAATTAAAGTGGAGGACTGGGGTCCTTTTCCATTCAGTGAGAGACCCTGCATTTGTTCCATGATGAAGTCCAAATGTTTGGATGTTAGGAGATGGAAAAGGTACCATAAGAGAGGACTCTTGTCCCCAGGTAGAAGGGAGATCGATAGATACAGGAGGACGAGGCAGTCGAAGGCGTTTACTGGGATTAAGCTTATGAAATGCTGTGAACTTTATTAATTGAGATGAAAACACCACTAACTCTGCTATTGTATAACTGCTCATGTGATGATTTGCTGCTATGGATGTTTATGAATGTCATCTATAATGTATCTGCAGTATACTGTACCTCATATGAAAATAAACTAAAAATAAAGTGTAAAAAAAAAATGTTGAAGAAAAGGAAACATAGATACATAGATACATAGACAGTGTTGGCAGATAAGGGCCTATGGGCCACCCAGTCTGCCCATTTGAGCTTGTAAGTTCAATTTGTTTTCCTAGAAGTCTGTTGCCCCTTACCCCTGACCTCTAGAATTCCTTTATGTCTATCCCATGCATTCTTAAATCCCGTGATTGTTTCAGCCCCCACCACTTCCTCTGCAGGGTGTTCCACTTGTCCACCACCCGTTCTGTGAAGAAATTCTTCTCATGTTTCCTCTGAATCATCCTCCTCCAACTTCATCCCATGCCTCTAGTCCCGGAACATCTTTTTCGCTTAAAAATAGTGTTTTCCTGCACCCTGTTCCTCCCTGTAAGATACTTGTATGCCTCTATCATATCCCCTCTCTCCCTCCTCTCCTCCAGGGAGTACATGTTCAGTTCCTTCAACCTGTCTTCATAGAACTTGTGATGCAATCCATGCACCATCTTTGTTGCTCTCCTCTGAACCTTCTCTACCCTGTCTATACATAAATAAGATGATTTGCTGTAAATAACTTAGATTATATTATGCTGCTATATAAATTAGAATTATGTGTCAAGAATATTTGTGTTCATGAATTGTTATGCTATAGAGTTTTGTTAGTATTTCTTTTTTTCTTCCTTCCCCCTTCCCTTTTTCCTCCTGTTTTCTTATTAGTATAGGCAATCCATATTTTTAAAGGTTGTGAACTGTTATTTAATCTCCTTATTGGATTTCATAGGAATATTTGTGCTTTATAAGCTATGCTTCTTATTAATGTGTTGGTAATGGTTATGGAATTAGAGTTTGTGTTTTAGATAGGAATACAGTATATGGGGTTAATTGTTTTTAACCAATAAAATAGCATATGCTATGTGACATCGGAATGATGTTGCTTGAGAGAAGTACTTAGGGGAGATAAAATCATATAGCCTTTGATAAAGGATGGGAATACATCTGAAACGTGTCAGGCTGTGCCTCGATTTGTTATTTTTGAAGTAGCAATAAATGTTTTTTTACGAATAAGAGACTGGTGCCCTGGTGATTAAAGAGGCTAGTGTGTGCTCTGCTTTTGTTGTAAAATATCTTCAAAGTACGTAATCTAATTACTACATAAACATTGCAATGACCACACAGCGCTTTTCCATTTACTGTTGAACAGTCGCATTCATCTAAAATTGTAATCCATTTGTCATTATCACCACCTGAACTATATGTCCCCTTCAGAGTTAAAATTACTATGACTGGATGTAAATAGCACTACAGAAAACTCAATCAGCTTTTCAGGGTATCCGATGTCTTCTGAAACCTCTTTAATGACTGATGTGTAAGTGCCCCACATTCAGATGACATGGTATGACATGAAGTTTTAGGGCTGTTACACTGTCTTGCCTGCTTCACATGTTAAGCAGTGTATCACCCCCTTCCCCCACCCATACATGCTTTGGAATGAAACAGTGATTCACATCAGGGTGACAAAAGTAATTTTGGTTTATTGTCTGACTTAGTTTAAGGTGATGTCCACACACCATCACCCCTGGATAACCCCATGATATTGACAGTGATGTTTACTATCTCAGGCACACCTTCTCTTATACCTTTTGTCTCCCTCCGACCACCGCAGTCTCTGGTATACACGGATGAGCTCATGATACTCTGCTGTGATTCACCGGTGGGTGTTGAAGTCCTCCAGCAGCTCAAGGGCCCACTCAACACTGGGAATCAGCCCCTCTGCTGTCATTGCCATGGCAGTCGATGAGCCTCTCCACCTTGGATTCAATGAGTTATGTGATGCGTTACACACCATCCACTGACAGGCTTCCCATGTCCTTGCACATGCTGGGGTCCAGGTCATCCATCGCCTCTCCTTCTCCTTCAGTGCCTCCTGGGGTTCCGATCTGTCCCGTGCAGGGCAGCTGGCCTCAAACCTCTCACATCCAACATGGGGATTTCTTCACCAGCTGCAGCTGTTGCCTTTGCAACATTCGTGAAATTCCTGTAGCAAAAGCAGCAGCAGCAAAAGTGAAACTGATCATCTGGTAGATACCAGTTTCCCCCTTCAATGAGATGAATGCCCCCTTCCAATCAGAAGATCGATATCCCCTGCCCCATACCTACAAGAAGAATTTCCAGGTTGCTGATCTCTGTTGCACCAGTACAGACTGTGTGTGTCCATGATAGAGGGGGAAGGGATTGGGGTGGTGAGTGTAGCTACCGTTGTGCACATGTGATCTGACCAGAGTTTTCTTCCATTCATACACAAAGAAATTACGGTTATCACACTAAGTTATTCTCCTCTTCCCCCCGATTTCTGATCTTCCTTCTAGAGGGGGTCTCAAACTACTGTTGTGAGCATATTACTAGTGTAGAGGTCCCAGACCCACTGATGAAGATGACTGTACTTCCCAGATGGCATCACTTCCCTAATGAGCTGAATGTGGGGGAGGGGAATTTTTAACCAGGAAAGACAAACTAAGCCACAACTTTTTTCCATGTGTGACCTTGGAGCACAATGATGTTAAATTACTTGCTTATGGTCACACAGCATGCAAGTGGGGCTGATGAGATTCAAACCCAGTTTTCCTGGTTGGCACCTCAATGCCCTTAATCACTATGCTGTACAGCCTCCCTATAACACCTTACTGTGTCTTTTTATTTTTTGCTCCTGTTGTGGTAGCCAGGAAATTATTTAATGCATCATCTGGTTTCTGGTATAGTGCATAGTTTTGTTTGTATTTTTCTAACATGTATTGTCACTGAAGACCAGAGCACTGTTGCATCCAGCACTCTTTGTTTAAAAAAAATAAATAAATAAACTAACTATATCAAGTGGTGCAGACGACATGTAAAGGGCATGAATTTGTTTAGTGCAGGCATCTGTGTGTGTGTGTGTGTGTGTGTGTGTACATGTCTGTGTACAGCATGAACCAAGTATGCTGTCAGTAAAAATACAGTCTCCATTCACCACATTCCTAACATGTACCTAATTACGTATTTTATTATGGTAGAGACACAAATATTTACTTCTGATGTGATCTAATGAAAACTGCCATACTGTTCCCTAGTTCTACCACAGCTACCAATGCAGTGCAAGCAATGGGTTAAAGTATTATGAACGTATATTGGGTAGTAGGGACCAATCACAAGTCACAATCAAAAATGTGATTATCCATTCCATTTCTGTTATTAAAAAGTCAATATTTTAGTTTACCACAGTACTGCACATCCAAACTGTTATTTAACACAGTTATTAATTTTCCCTTACATTCTGCGAATATATTAACAACTGAAAGAAATTTGAATTACATGAAGAAGCTTTATCAGTACCTAACTAGATAGCAGCAGAGAGTGGATGATCTTTGTTTTAAATTAACGATTATGTTCATGTGTTCTTGGCATATGTATCATGACTAAGGTAGGAGAAGAGACAAACAGGCTTGTCAATGAACGTTTCATGAGCACTCTTTTGAAACAAGCATTTGTCAATGCCGAATGTTTGCTTGCTGGTATTTGCAGTGGCCATGCAGGCATTGCCTGCTTGAACAGTAGAAGTGGCAGTGGAGTCTTGCAGTGGATGGGCAGGTCACCTTCATCCTGCAGAGGTGGAGAGGAGGTTGGGTAAGTGTGTGAGTCAGTGCCCAGAATGGTGAGGGTCTGTGATGTCAGGGTGTTCTGTGGACAGTGTCACATGTCGAGATGTGTGGTGGGGGTGTTTGGCTTTACAGTCATGTGAACCAGGTGGCTGCAGTGGAGGGTCAGATGGCAGCAAGTAAAGTACACATGAGGCTGGTTTTCTTTATTATTTGTGGTTATTTGAATGTGTCAGAGTACAACAGTCTGTGAGCTAGTAGCTGACTTCCAAACGTTCCATATGCAGCACAATGATAGAAAGGGAGGTATTGTACTAATGTACAAGCAGTTTGGGCATTACACAATATGATGTAGAGTGCAATGTAGGGGAATGCAAAGTCAATGCACGTGGGACCCTGGCTGGGTCTGTCAGCAGGAATAGGAGGCAAATAGTGCCTTGTGAAGTGGGGTAGCATAGGGTGGTAGGGCATAGGGGTGATAGTAGCCTTGTCAGTTAGGATTAGCCCTGGCATGTGAAGCACATATAGGGCAAGAGGGAATATTGGGAGTGGGGTGCAAGACTGAAGAGTAAAGGGCATAGATATCATGGGGCAGAGTAGGAGACAAAGGAGCGGATTTTGTTGTAGGCAGAGGTGAAGGAGGGCAATTGGCAGAGTCACATTCGGTCATCAGACTGAGATGTCAATGGGGCTCCATTGTGAGTCAGCCAATGTAGTGGACATGTGGGAGTAGTATGTACACCAGTGAGCTGCATAGGGGCCGTGTGGGGGGAGGAAAGCTGGGCTAATGAGGTATTTGTAACAAGGGTCTGGAGGGCATTCGTGGTGGGGCTGCTAGTGAGGTGCAGGCTGTGTGGACAGTAGAGGAGCTGCTCTATATGGGGAGGGGGGTCATGTGCAGAGCATGTTTGGTTAAGAAGGCAGCATACCTGGCACATGATGATGTGGTGGAGTGGGAGTGAAATGGATTGGGAAGAAGGGTGGCAGCTGTGTGTTAGGGTGCCAGCGGCCATAACCAGGGTGGATGCTTTATGTAGTAGTAGTTTGACTGGTGGTAAAGATGTTTCGGAGGCCATGCTCTGCACTGTTAGTTCATAGTCTGTCACAGTGAGGACTGAAGTATTAGCAGTGAGTGGTATGGCGTCTTGTGTGAGATAGTTCTTATGTCTGTAGAGGGCATGTACTGTGGGGGTTGCACAGAACGTTCACTGCAGGACGAAGGCTTGATGGAGACTTCTTCTGTATTCTCCAGTAGGACAGATGCCACCACCAAGCAGGCTTGTTTTGTGACCTGGCTGCTCATACTTGGTAGCTTAGAAGGATGGTGCTCTGAAGTGATTGTGCAGTGGCATAGGGTGGGAGAGGGGCTGGCAGAGTGGCATACAGTCTCTGATGCCGTCAGTTTGAGTGTGTGGCTGCTGCCAAAATGAGTGCCATCAGTCATGGTCTAGAAAGGGTCCTTTGTAGGTATAGCCAATGGTTGACCTGCAGGTTTGAAATGAGGCCTTTTCATCTTGCTATGAGGCATATGGACTGCTGGCAGTATACCACTGTTGCTGCAATCCAAGCTGTCATTTGTGGATCAGTGGCAGGAACAGGCAATTGGGCTGGCCCTGGAGAAGCAGTCATGGAATCCTCAGTGTGGGAAAGCTGTATCCATAGTGTGCCACAGAGGGCCATGCATAGTCTACCACATGGACGTCACACAAGGCAGACATATTTGCAAACTGGGATTGCATAGAAATGATGAAGTGGCGATTTTTGTGGGAGTCTGACTCATTTAGCACTGCAGGTGTGCCTTACAGTATTGTTAGAGTTGCCTAGTTACCTGCATTAGTTTGTTTGCAGGAAATGATGGAGCAATAGTTTTTCTCATGGAGTAAGCAGAGCACTGAGAAGCAGGCATGCTTATAGGAGTGGTACAATATGTTGTGTTCAAAAGGTAGATGTCAATGCAATGTGGGCACATGGGGAGAAGGCATCCTGCCAGATAGACATGTGGTTGGCAGCATTGCATGACTGGGAGGTGTTGCAGAGGAATGCAGCAGTGTCTGGCTTTGCAGTCATGTGGTTGTTGATTGTGCCAGGCAGATCGTTTGGCTCAACTGCCTAATCCATGGTAGTTCAAGGCAGGAACAGTTAATAGAACTTACTTAGTTTGACTTTCCTGTCTTTTCGCAATTCATATTGGCTGTGTGGTGCAGGTTGTTCTTCAATGTTCTCAACTGTCAAAGGTACTGGAGAAGATGTGGGCGGTGTGGAGTGGTGAGGAGTAGAAGCAGAAGGCATGTCATCAGCAAAGAATGGTTCAAGATTATCTGTGTCCAGCAGTGCTTTTTCATGAAATATAATAGAAGTCACTGCATTTGCAAGAGTTGTGATTGTGCAGTGGAGTGGGAAATCCTCAATGATGTTATCAATGAGGTTTGGGGACTGTTGTATGTTGAGGGCATCCAGGAACAGCTGCAGTGGGATGTGGATGGACTGTAGAGTGGCATCCTCTTGCTGTGATGCGAGAGTAATTGTGTGGTTGTTCAAGTTCTTAATGCCGAGCAGGTCAATTGTCTTCATTATCAGTATTGGATCAATGAGCTGTGGAAGGCAATGGGTAGAGGTGAGCATGGTAATAGGAGTAGTAGTGTAATACAGTGCAAACATTGTGATGCAGAACACCATAGAGTTAGCAATGTACAGTAATATGAGCTGTACATATTGTAATGGATGAAGGGCAGTAGCAGGTTAGAGATTGGGCATTAGCAGTCGTATACCAGTAGAAGGGCATTGAAATATCTGTGAGAAGTAAGGTGACATGACTGTTACAGTACTTACAGTGATTGTAGATGTTCTCTTACTGTTGAAGGAGCACTGGTTGTTGTTGATTGTCAGGCAGACATTCATAATGAGAATGGTATCTCCAGGTTGAAGTGGTGCCTCCAAAAGCTGCCGCCATAGTGTGATCTCACAGGAACTGGTGCTGTCTTCTGCTATGATTGTTCAAATTGGTGTGGCCTGGCCTCCAACTGTAACTGTCCGTATGTCTTTGTCTTGCATGAAAAGGATTGACAGGTGGTGAGTGGGTTTGTAAGGAAGCGTGGAGATGTGTGAATGCAACAGTTGTAGTACAGTCGTACAGAACATGAGTGCAGTATACTGAACAGTGGCAACACAGGATGGAGCTGTAGTAAGCTGTGGCAGAACAGAGTGCAGAGATTGCAGGAACTGGCATTCATATGAATGCAGATTGATTCAGGCAGTTGTTGCATTGAGTGCTGCATTATTGATTTGTAAGTAGTTGAGGTGTACATACCTGTGGGGAATCCAGCTGGAAAGAATGCGGCAGGTTATGGCAATGGATATAGGCAGTATACAATGAAGAATGGCTTACAAGCATGCAAATGACAGTGCTCAAAATGAACTGTGGCATCAAACTGAACAAACAACACGTACAGGTACTGCATACTGGCAGTGGAGCAAAGCAGCATTCGTGTAAGAGCAGTGTAGTGGTAGATCGGTGGTGGCACTGGTTCTGGAAATGGTTGCATAATGTAGGGACATGTGACATAGATTGTGCTTCATATGCAGTGTAAGGCAAAGCAGACGAATCATTGTTGTTTCTGGCAGCTGTGGGGATATGAACATTTTATTGCAGAAGTACAAAAAAGGAGGGCAGGTAAGATACTGTCAGGGTGAATGGTAAGGTAACATGATTTGGAATGGAGTGGTTATTGGCAATAAAGGCGTTGCAAGCAGTAATGTAGGCTGTATCAAAAGTGGCATCATAGGGTAGCAGTCAGACATGGCAGACAGGCATAGTGTTAATGAACCAGTGGTTGAGATAGTTGTAGAGGTGGACAGTATTGAGAGGTACAGGCATTGGAGGTGGACATGAAGACAGACATGCAAAGAGAAGGCAGGACATTGGAAGTGACATACCTCAATTACTGTTGCCTTCAGTGTATGCATACTTTTAGTGGTGAATTGAGAGCAGTTTTGATGGGGATGGAGGTGGGACTGTGGTCTGGAGTATCTGTTCCGCAGCAGCATGAATGTCAGCAGGCACAGGCATAGCAGGGGCACGGGCAGATGTAGTCTGTGAAGTGAAGAGGACAGCATCATTTTTCACAATGAAATTTCTAGCAATGAACGATTTGCTTGGGATGAGGAAATTATATGATGATGTCTGGTATCCTATTGCTTTGATGCAGGTGTCCTTGTCTGCGATTGCCATGTGGAACATCTGCTTCTTTTCATCTTTACTGGTGGTGTAATTTGTTATTGCAGATTTTGCGATGAGTTGAAAATGCACTGCACTGGTGGCTCATCCAGTGGTTGAGGAGGATGCATCTTTGATGTTCTTAATAGTCAACATCTGTAGGGGAAAGAAACAGAAAGACGTTAAGTGGAATGCAGTAGAGATATTTGTAGCCATATTGGTTTGTGGTCACTGTAGAATGATTCAAGAGTTCCAAAATGACATAGTGGAGTATCAGCATACAAATGATCGAGCATAAAATTGTAGTTGGTTGTTTGAGTAGAAATGTATTGATTACAGCTGAGTTGTTCTTTCATGAATGCTTGTAATCTTAGTTTGTCCTTTGTATCAGAGAGGTAGTCAACATTGAAATCTCCCATGAGAATGATTGGTGATGATAGTGTGATATGCAGCTCTGTTAGTGATTGTAATAAGTTAGTGAGTGGTGAGTGTGGTGGTCTGTAGATAATAATCAGGGTGAGTATGCATGGAATGGTTGGCAGGTTAATTACAGCAATGTCTATGGAGTTAGTAGAATGAAAATGAACTTGAGCTCTGTGGGCATCCTTGACATAGATGGCAAGACCATGGCGTGTTGGTGAATTGAATTTGTCTAGGAAGAATGTGGTATGTGACGGGATAGCATACTGTTGAGGAGTGTAGAGGTGCTTAATGTCAGCCTTTGTGATGCAGAGAATGTCAGCAGCTATGAGGTTATGGTCTGCCGACATTGATGTGAAATGCAATGGAAGTGACCGTATGTTATGAGCTATGATGGTGAACATGTTAAGAGTGTGCTGTAGGATAGGGATAGAGCATTGTAGGGGTATAGTGGTGCATAAGCGGTGCATTTCATTTTTTACATAGTGGTTTGTGGAAATTTTCGCCTCATTGAAGTTTTTAATGAATACATTGTCAATGTTTGTTGCTCTACTGAATGCTACATAGTGCATGTGATTGAATGTTGTGTTGTTAAAGTGGATGTATATGGAGGGCAATGTTGGCCTTGAGTGCGGTGTATTGTGCGGGCGCTTCCTGCAGACAGAGGGAATTAGGTTCTTATAATGGTGTATGGTTTGGAACCATAGTGGGATGACACCGAAATCTTAGTGATTGGTATCCAATGCGGGTGTATGAGTTATGTATATTAATGTTTATTGGCAATGGAGTGTTGCTTGCCTACTGTGCTGTCTGTGAATTGCATCCATAATATTTTTGGGTCACTGTTTGGTAACAGAGTGATATGTGTCAAAATGCCAGATGCACCATTAGTGAAGCCGTCTTGGACATCAATGTTTGTTGTTAGGTCATACTGTAGAGAAGTGGCAAGATGAAGTGTAGTGAAGAGTCCCATGGTTTTAGTGGGGTTGTCTGGAATGCAGGCTAGGATGGTGTGTGCTATGTGTGGATACACATCTCCAGTGATGGAATCCTGTGCTGAAACTGAATATGTGGGTGTGTTGCATGATTGATGAAGGAAGACAGAAAGATTCATGCTGTTTACTGCTTTATTGGTTGGCATGATGTGTGGTATGGCATATACTGTGTCTGGGGGGGTGGATGTTCTCTAGCTTTAAGCATGGCAATGTCTTCAGGGGTATGGTTACCTTCACATAACCGATTGAGTAGTTCAGCAAATGGAGTGTCATCTTTTTGGCGCATAATAGTATGCAGCTCAAACAGCTGGAAATGTTCTTGCCATAAGTTAGTAGCAAGAGGGCCATAGCTGTGCCGCAGGGTTTGGAAGATATAGCCATCAAAGACGGGCTTCAGTTGGAATAAGTCACCTATAGCAATAATAGAGATGCCACCAAATAGCTGTTGGCTGCCTTTTAACTCTTGGAGTCTGCTATTAATAAAGTTAAACATATTGTTGCCTACCATGGAGATTTCATCAATAATAAGGATTTTCAATGATTGTAATTTGCATTGTAGTGCATGCCTATGTTCAGAAGTTAGTGGCTTGTAGTGCAGTTGTTGTGAGGCAGGGATAAAGAAGAGGTTGTGTAATGTGTGGCCATGGATATTGTGCGCAGCTTTACCAGTGGGGGCACCAATAGCAATATGGCATGTGTCAGGGTTTTCTCCAGGCACTGTATTGAAGTGTCGTAACAGTGTCTGGTACAGAGCTGACAGAACATGGCTTTAGCCAACTCCTGCTCCACCAGAACAAAATGTGTAGCAGGGCAGTGTAGATGTTTTAAAATGATGCAAGTGGTGGTAAACAAATTGCAGCTGTTGCTGATTAAGACTATGCATCAAGTGTAAGTATTGATGGGTGTCTATGAGGTGTGTGATGGTGTCAAGGTGGTGGTTTGTGGCTGGGAGGTCAAAGTCTACGGCAATGTCATAGCTGGTAGTATTAGCAGGGTCTGGAGCTTTTGATGTAGGTGGTGTGAAGGACTCTTCATTATTGTCAATCAGTATGTCATTGGGCAGTTGTAGTTCAATGTCTAATATGTCAACATTTTTGTTGTATTGTGAGTGATGCATGCAATCGTTTGCTGGTGCAGCAAGAAAGTATTATAATAAGTTTGCCCACGCTGTGCAATGCAATGCTCATCTCTCCATGGATGGAAGAGGAATAGAAGTTCTCTGTAGTAATTTTCGCTATCTGTATTTTTATTGAAGAGGCAGTACCTAAGGATTTTCGCTTTACTTGAGACTGATGGCACAGCGCCTGTATTGTCTGGGTTGTTGTCACTGTCAGAGTTGTAGGCATCAGTTGGTATGGAGGAGCAGGCAGATGAGCGGTGGCTCAGGAGCCTGAGTTTGTGGTCATAGTATGCAGCATAGTCTGCCAGTGTGCAGTCTTCCAGCTGTGGTACTCGGTTTTGGTATCGAAAAATGGTATTGTCACATTCTATGTTGGTCGCCTCATCAGAGAGGAGTCTGATAGTGTCCATGTCTTTAATCAGCAGAGTTTGAGTTTCAGCAGTGTTTGTATTTAAAAATTTGTATGACCGTTATGAGCATTGCAATGGTAGTTGCAGAACAAGGTATGCTGCTTCTTGAGCACTGATTTCAGTGGCATTCAGGAATTTATTGCCAATATGTCGCAGTTGCTGTTTGATATTAGGGTTTGTCTGGACCTGTTTTGTTGCTTCATGGAGTAATGCACTCATTCCTCGTTGTGATTTTGACAGATATGACACAACATACATTGCACAGGAGTATGGATCCAAGATGTATTGGATATCCATATTAGCTTGCCATGCTGTTAGTAGTACAGGGTTGTAGGCATTCAGTTTAGTTTGAGCAGGCTGCCTCTGTAGCAGAATACTAGGGCACTGCAAGTGTGACCGTATAGGGAGGATGTAATCCTCATAAGTCATTTGCAGGTAATGGAGGAAGTCAGTGATGGATATGACAGTTGGAGGCAGTGGGTCAGACAGCACAGATTTGATGTAGTCCTGTGCGGCTTTGCAATCTGTTGATTGTAGATCTTCAGTCTCGGAGAAAGGCAGTAGCAGTCGTGTTTCTGGCATTGAGTATTGTGGGAAATTGAAGCGACATGTTCTGGTTCTGGTTCTAGAAGTGCGTGAGTGGGAATGGAGTTGTAGTTTTGTTAGAGATTGTAATGGTTCTGCAGGCTGGCTTGAGCAAGTAATATATTTATTGACGAATGGCACGATGTCTGTTGCAGTAGAGGATTCATATTGTGGTGCGTTCTGTATCCAGAGCAAGGCATGGATATGTGGAGAGCCACGATGCTGAAATTCTACAAGGTAGAAGTGGTCAATGAGTTGCCCTAATGGAGCGTGTGAACTGTAAAGGATGGTTTTAAAGAACTGGTGAACTTGGTAGTTGAAGTGGCGTGCAGATGTAACAGGATCAGATTGAATGAGCTGACATTTTTTTTCCTATGTCATGTTTTCTATATCTTAATCTGTATAGGCTGTGCTGTCAACTAGTTCACCGAGAATTTGCAGCAGGTGTATCCATCATGTTTCTACACTTGACAGGGAGAGGAAAAAGGCTGGCATCCCCAACTGGCATATCACAGCAAATACCTTACTCTTTGCTAGCTCCCAGTATGGGGGTGAGCCATGTAATGCATGTAGAATATGGTATCCCTCATTGAATTGTAGCATCATTTCTATGCCTCCAGCTTTGAGATCACTTGCTGTAATATGTTTGCCTTGGTGCTGGCATTTTCTGATGGATATATGGAGCTTGCCTCGCAATTGTTTGATTTGTAATTTTTTTACCTTGAAGAAGAGGTTTGGAATGCAATGGGCAACTCTGTGGTCTTTAGCTCTCATTTCCCATTTGCAGATGCTGCTGCTGTAGGATACTGGAATGCTGCGTGTCTGATATGTGCTGCTTCCTTGCCCTGCATAAATGGTTGGGAACAATAGGAATTCAGAGTCTTTGTCTTTACCTATTCCTCTAGGAATGCTGTATTGTCCGGGTGCTAGTGATAGCGCTGAGTTGTCTGACATGGAAGGAGGTAAAGCAGAAGTAAGAAGGGTGTCAAGCTGTGCTGATGTAAGCTGCTGGACTGTGTCATCCTCATTATCTGACGTTGAAGAGGAGGACTGTTCTGTATTGCTGTGCAAAGTGTGGTTGTCTTCCTGATAAGTCCAGCTATCATCATAGCTGACGCCATGTTGCCTGTATAGAGGGCTGTGAGTAGCAAGCCAATGGGCAGCCTGTTTGACTTTGTTTGGGCGAATATTTTCAAAGTGGGTGTAAGACTTGTATTGCAGGTTGCACTTCAGTTTCACTGGGGTGGTTGCAATGTCATATGGTTGTCAAGGCAGAATGGTCACAGTAGTGTTAACATCAGCTGGAACATTCACAACAGCACCTGTCATGCTATATTGGCTTCCTTTGGGCAATTGTCTTATTTGCATGAATGGAATATGAGGTGAAGCTAGTCACTCTTCGAGTTCATGCAGCTATAGTTCAGGAGGGATGTTTGGAAATGACATACCATTAGCAATTGACAGGGGTGGAATTTTGCATGATTTTATGTAGTGTAGACAGGTGAGACATATATATGGCGACTTCTGATTGTGTTGCTGACAAAGTGTGAAGGTGTCATTATCATGTAATGCTTTAGGGATGTGGTGGATTGAATGTTTGTAGAGCAGTTGATTGCAGGTAGTACATGTGAATGTTGGTCCAAGCTGAATGTCATCATGGAATAATTGAATGAGTGTGTTAATAGCGGCTTGGATGCCTGTAGGAGGGCGCTGGAGTGCTTGCTGGCATGGTGGATCAATCTGTGTGTGGTGGTTGGAGGTTGTAGTGGCTGTGTTGGCCAGTAGAGGGTGTTGTCTGGTTGGCGTGAAGTGTGTAGTAGTGGTGCTCATTGTAATGTGGCCTGGTGAGGTTGTGGAGATGTGAATGCTGTACTTTGTAGTCTGGCAATGATGACCATGCTTAGGCTGGCGGAGGCGTAGTCGGAAATATTTTTGTGAGATGACAGTAGTACGAATGGGTACAATACTGTAGGATCGTACAGCAGCAGGTGGTAGAATGTGTTGAATTGCTGTAAGGATGTGGTGGTCAATGCTGTAGAAATGTGAGATGGAAATAGTGGGTGGCGAGAGATTTTGCATGGTAGATGTGAATGAGATGAAAGAATAGCCAGTGCTGGTATGCAGTAGCACAGCAGATGTAGTAGAGGAATATATGATGCAATATGGGGAAGTGGATGTAGCATGTTGTAGGCGATGAAAAGTGAGATTCTGTTTAGGAGTTGTAAATGATAGTTGTTGCGAAGACCAGTATGGGTTATAGAGAAGGCGTGTTCTTGAATGAGACATATGATGGAATAGTGTGAGTGTGTGTGGCACTGGGTGGATAGGGTGACACAATGTGGCAAGACGTTGTGAGGTATATATGATGGTGTCTGCAATGTGCTGTGTCCAGTGTGCCATTGGTGTGGCATGTGTATATATGATTGTAAATAAGGATGCTAGAAAACTGTCTGGCTTGCGTTGGTTTTTGAGATGGATAGTAAATGTTGATGCTGTACACTGTAATTGCAATGGTGGAATGGGAGTGTTAGCTACTGTACTGTTGGTTGCAGGACATGTCATTGATGGAGTACAGATACTGGTGTGAGTGCTTGTCAGGGCGCTGTGAAGATGGGCTGGCTGTGTTGAATAGTGTGCAGAAGCTGATGATGGAAGTGTGGGATGCGACATAGGCTGGAGTGCAGTAGATGGATTGCAAGAGCCAGTATTGTGCTGCGTAGAAGATGAAGTAGTATGGGGCAGATATGTTTCTGTTCGCGAACTGGTAGAGGTGTATGTTTGGACTGGTGCAGTAGCTGTAGTAGGGAATGGGTGTGTAGAGATGGTTGTTGTACGAAATGATGCATCATGATTGTGAGTGCATGGTGTGGGATGTTGAGTGGGATGTGGCAGAGCAGAGGAGGTAGGTTGGAATGTAAATAGCGGGGGCCGTCCAGTGGGGGTAATATGTGGAATGGGTAGTTGAGGGGAAGAGATGTGGACAGGAGAGTGATGTTAGTAAATGTCAGAGGAGTGAGCTTGAAAGGTATGGATTGTGTATGCAGTGGGTTAGTTGTTGCAGCTAAGTTGGAAATGTGGGATTGCAAGGCAGGCAGGCAGTAGAATGTTAGCATAGAACATTTGCCACATGGGTGAGGCAGTCCATTTGTATCTCTGCTGTGGGAGTCAAACTTGTGATATGAATGCAATGTTTTAAACACAGCTATGCAGTACTGCTGTATGCTTAGAAGTAATGTGTCAAACTGAGAGAGATTTGCATGGAGGATTTCATTGAAAGTGGGATAATGTGGATGAACAGGTTTTAGTACGTTACCATATGTGGGATTGTGTTTCTGTGTCGTGAATGTGCTGTTATGTAATTGTATGTATGGAGGCAAATCATCAGGGTGTAAGTAGTCTTGAGGGATGTATAGCCAGATGAAGTTATATAAAGAGTCACGGACTTGCAGAATGTAGTTGAGATGGGCCATTGTCCATGAAGTGGGATCTGCAAAGGAGTTGTATAGCAAAGCAATAGTGCTCATTGCTACACATTGTTTTGCTCGTGAAGATGGTGGGAATATGGTATGAGACTGGCTGTAGTCAGCCTGGAGATGTGTATGTAGCATGAGTAGTGGAGCAGAATGTACTTGTGAAAGGTTGTCTTTCTGATGTGGACAGTAATATGTGTGTATGAATGTGAATGAGGTATTATGTATGTAGACAGATAATTGTTAGAGTAGCTGCAGATGTATGCAGACAGTCGAGAATGTGTGGTGTGAGGAAAGGCAGGCAGATGTTCCTTACCTTGGTCGGTGTTGTGCAGAATGGATGTTACCTCGTGGAATGTCAAAGGCAGTCCTGTATTGCAGGCAATGGAGTGAAGTGGTATCTGTGAATGTAAAAAACGAGGTAGTGATTAGTATTGCATGCAGTAATTGACACACCTCCTGCAGAAGGAATACATTGGTGGTCATGAGTTGGGTCAGGCATACAAGGAATGTACTGCAGGTCATTGAACAGTCCTTCATGGATAGGCAAACTTGATGTGTTCATGTAGGAGTGCATGTGAGTGCCTGTAACATTATTTGGATGGTCGCAGTTGTGAAAGGAGGGTAGTCAATATAAGCAACAGTTGTTGGACTGGAATGTAAGAGGAAGACACTTGTACTGTAATGCTGACTTAGTGTTGTCTTGAGAATGATAGCGAAGTATGTGATTTGCTGTGTAGGTGGAGGGAAGTGGCATCCCACATGATCTGTTGCAGGAGCTAGAGTTGCACAATGGTATAACTTCATGGGTGTGTGCACTGGAAGTGTACTGCAACAGTTCACGAAGGGGAATGCATTTGGAGTGTGCAATGCAGAGGTGGCAAGTGAAGGACTCTTGACAGAAGATCATCATTGGTGATGATGGTTGAGTACATTGTGCACTGGCAGGAAGAGCTGTGCGAAAGCATGTCAGGAGCAGGACAACAGTGGTGGGAAGCTGTGATATCTGACAGTGAACTGGAGGAGGAGGACATGGGGAAGAGGCGAGCATGGAGTGGGATGAAGGCAGCACAGGAGTGAGGCAGCACAGCAGGAAGTAGAGTCCAAGGAGAGTAAGGGAGATCAGGGGTCAGAGGCAACTCAGGGTGAGGGAACGAGGATTAAAAGTGGATGAGATATGATGAGGAGTGATTGACATTGGATGAGCAATGAGGATGAGGGACCAGAGTAACAGAGGGTTGCAATGATGGCTGAATGCTGAAGAAGTGGCACAGAACTGTTAGCAGAGGAGATGGGCATGAAAAGGAGCAACAAGGAAAGAAGGGGAGGGCAGGTATGAGGCTGCATAGAAGGAGACAAGCAATGATGCTGACTGAAACAAGGCAGATGTCAAGGGCATGAAGGTGTATCATTAATGAGTGGGTCAGCGATAACAACAGCGTGCATGGGGCCGCAATAGTCAGGAATGAAATTGGACAAAACAGAAGAAGGAGGGGAGAAAAGAAGTGAAATAGACTGATGACTGTCAAGGGAAGAATAAGTCATAGGTAAGGTGGAACAGAAGCAGAGGACTCAGGAAGAATGATGGAGGAAAGGTAGGCAGATAGTGGAGAGGAGGTATGGAAGGACAAAGGGCAATACGGTGGGTGATAGGGCAGGGGAAGAGCAGTCATAATGGCCTGAGTGGACAGACTCAATGATAAGTATGGAAACCAGTTAAGAGGATAAGCAGGGAGAGGCAAGGAATAGATGATGTGAGGGGTGGTAGGAAGATTAAGAGAGTGAAGCTCAGGGGGCTGGAGTGGGGAAGTGAGGGGGGGCCACAGGGACCATGCAGTATTAGGATACTTTGAATGCAGGCATGGATAGTTGAGATAGGGAATGATGAAGGATGGGAAAAGGGGTAGAGATGAACAGAGTGGCCTGAGGCATTGTGGAGCTGAGTGGGGCAATGGCGCAGAAAGAGGCAGCATAGAGAAAGTCATGTAACCATAAAATAAAAAAAATCCTGGCAAAAAAACGTTTATGTAAGAAATTTAAGAAAAATAAAAAGAGTGCAAGTTGGGACAGATACAAGCAAATATCAAACAAAAGCAAGAATATGATTAAAAAAGGAAAAGACATATTGATGAAAAACTAGCAATAAATGGTAAAGACAACAAAAAATAATTTTACAATTATATAGGTTCTTTAAGAAATAACATTCCTTCAATAGGACCCCTACAGTCATCTCACCAGATAATTACCGATGAAACTGATATTGCTAATAGATTGAATAACTATTTTATAAACACTTTTCAATCAAATAAATTAGATTCTAGAATTGAACAAATTAAAAATAACTTATTTTCTCCCATAACTGAGAGCAAAGTATTAGACGCTATTGACAATTTAAAAAACAGTGGTTCTCCAGAACCAGATGGTATTCCACCACTATTTATTATTAACTTAAAGAAACAATTGGTTGGACCATTAACCTTAATATTTAATGTATCAATTAATACAGGATTTACGGCTCCAAATTGGAACAAAGCTATAGTTATACCTATCCACAAAGGTGGTAATAAACATCTTGAACAAAACTATAGGCCAATTAGTTTAACGGATGTTATGTGTAAACTGCTTGAAAGAATACTAAAGGGCAGAATCACTAATCACTTAGATGAAAATAACATCTTTGACATCCACCAGCATGGTTTTGTCAGCAATAGATCATGTCAAACCAACCTATTGCACTTCTTAGAACCAGTCAGCTATGTTTTGGATAAAGGGACTATCGGTAGACATCATTTTCTTGGATTTTTCCAAGGCATTTGATTCCGTGTCACACCAACTATTAATCGCTGAACTAGAAAAATTAAAGATTGATTCTAAAATAATAGGATGGATACATGCTTGGTTATTAAATAGATTTCAGCGAATATCAGTCAAGGGCTACTTATCAGATTTGGGACCAGTAACTAGTGGTGTACCTCAGGGCTCGGTTTTGGGCCCTACCCTATTTAATATCCTATTATCAACTATGTGTCCTCTTAATAATTCCTGTTGGTTGGTTAAATTTGCTGATGATTGCAAAATAGGATGTATTATTAATGATCAAAATGCTACTATAGAAATGCAAAATAATTTAAATCACTTGGTTGACTGGTCCATAAAAAAAGGTCTTCTATTTAATGAAACCAAATGTAAGGTAATGCACTTAGGAAAACATAATCCTCATTACCCATTTACTATTAATAATACTTATTTGCAAAAAAACATGCAAGAAAAAGATTTAGGAGTAACTATCACGAACGATTTTATATTTAATACATATATAATAACAGCCGTTAAAAAAAGCAACAAAATTTTAAACTGTATGTTAAGAAATATTAAAAGTAGAGATGCAAAAGTTTTATTACCATTATACACTGGTCTTGTTAGACAACATCTAGAATATTGTTGTTCAGTAACATCTCCATATTTAATTAAAAACAAAAAATTAATAGAAAACATACAAAGAAAACAACAAAGAAAATAAACACTATGCAAAATTTAGACTATGAAACTAGACAAAAAAACAGGTATGTATTCAATGGAATATAGGAGACTTCATGGTGACTTATGTTTAACATACAAAGCATTACAGAACGATATCATTTTTGAAACCATAGGATTGGAAAAGAAAAAGATTATTAAAACTACTAGATCTCATACACTAAAACTCAAAGGCACTAACAACAATACAATTAAAAGAAACAATTGGTACACTCAAAGGATTGTTAATCCATGGAACAACCTACCAACCAATGTGGTGCTTAGTAAATCAATTTCTTCATTTAAAAATAATTTAGATAACCATATTGGTGACTTAAAATATAGCTTCCACCCATAATAAGGTGGCGTGTTCATAAAAGGTAGAAATACCTACTGAACTTGTACTAATCTATGAACCTATGAACCTATGTGATATGGGGATGCATGGAAGGGTGGTGGTGGGCAGGATTGCATGACCTGACGAAGACAGCATGAATGAATGAAATCCCAGAGGGCTGGCAGAGATACAGGAGAAATGGGAGCATGCTATGAGAGGACGGGGAATGGCATGGCAGTATACATATGGCAGCATAGTGCTGCTAGCAGAGGAGAGGACAGGCAAGTCCAAACAGCAAGCAGCCAAAAGGGGTCCATTTGCCAAGTAGGCTACTAAACAGCAGGCCTGTGAGAGAGGTGATGACCAGAAAGGAGGCGAACAGCTGTGGAGAATGAGGCAACAAAGTGCATGACCTGGACAATGCTGCAGACATTGGAAGGGAGTGTAGTTACATGAAGGTGTTTTTTTTTGTTATGTCAGTAGAGGCTAAAGGCGGTGATGATGACAGGCAACTAGAGGCAGTGCTGTTGAGGAAGGGAGACCCCATTCTGAGGAGAGGCAGAGGCCCTATGCAAAAGGAAGGCGCGCTGAATTCCAAGGGACAGTAATTGCTGTTGACTGGAGCAACCTTAAAATGACCAACTGGTAAAAACCACGGCATTCCAGGCAATCAGTGACAGAGGCTTGCAGAACATGCCATGTGGATGCCACAGATTGCTGTGCCGCAGCATAACATTGGCCAGAGTGCAGAACGGCGCAGGTCAAATTTCGACAGTTGGAGATTGCTACGGTATCAGCAGCTCAGAATGCAGTAGCAGGAAGACTGTCAACACAGGACAGAACAGTAAGGCTTACAGAAATGGTACTGGGACCTGACCAAGCAGCCACAACTGAGCAACAGTAATGCAGCAGCCATGAGAGAAGATGTCTGGAAAACAGGGCATTATGGAGCTCAGGTCATCAGTGAGAGAAGTCGCATATGCAGTGAGGACCTTGAGTCACAGAACACATGCACTAATGCCGGTAGTAGAGAGAGACGTGGAGTGCAAGAAGACAAGCAGAAGACATGAAGGATGGGTAGGCATGCAAAGCAACTGTAATGGATGGAAGAAGGGCAGGGCAGAGGAGATGCGTTGCAGTAAAAGAAGGAGCCATGCGAAAGCAAGGGCTAGGCAGCGGGGGGGGTGGCATGGGTAAGTGCAGAGTGGTGAATGAGTGCTTGAAAGTTCTGATAGAGAAGGGGGGAAACAAGTGCTTGAAACTGTTGACAGGCAAGGGTCAAACAGAGGACGCAGGAAGAGATCGAAGGCATGGTGACAGGAGGTGAGGAAAGTGATGAGGAATGAACAAATTGTGCAAAGGAGCGACAGATGGCATCAGTGACCAATGGCAAGCACAGGCAGCTGTAGAGACCTCCGCAGAGCAGGTGGAGGAGAGCAGCATGTCCAGCCGCAAGGACAACGAACCCTTGTGACAGTGCAGGATGAAGAACGTATTTGAGGTTGATGGAGGGGTGATGGTGGTGCTGCGCCCATTGAACCTTGGGTTACAGCCCTCGCATGGTATAGGGGAAATCTGTTATGTAGCAATACAGGATGCTAACATGAAATGGACAGCAAGTTGTTCAGGCATCTGAAATGCATGCAGCAAGTATCTCCTTGTCATGAACATTTCCTCAGGTAAATGTAATGGGTGGGACAAAGTCATAGCACATAGATGGAATGCAAGGATGGTTGCAGAGGAATGGCATGGTTGTCAAAGTGGTGGTTTATTGACAAATGAGCAGGAATGTCATGTTGCTGGACAGAGGATGAAACTGTAAACAGAATATATTAAGGTATTAATTAATATATTGAGATATATAATATATATTAATAGTATATATTAACATTACATATAGTATCTTGCTGGAACCGTCTGTCTTCCTCCACCTCCCTGTGGCTTGTCTCCTGCTGGATGAATATTAAAACCAACACAGCACCATTATGTGCCAACCTCCTAGACAAACCTACTGGTTTTGGCCTGCCACTGTGTCCGCCACTCTTGTGTGTCCCTCACCTTGAGTCCTCCTTAGACTGTCACAGTAGGTGTCATGGCTGTCTATCTCCTTTGCTAGATATGAATGCTGTCCTTTAGGCTACTTGAATGCTGTTCACACTGTACTATTACCATTGGTAGTATGAGTGACATTGTATCCTTATTGTGTAGTAGCTACCTAGTATTTGAGCATTGTATATAAACTGTTTGTTATTGCTGTCATTGTAACTGCGTGACGTCAAACCTGTGGAACAGAGCTGTGAGCTGAGAGCTGGGATGCGAATTGGTAAGGCAATCAATAAATGTTACATAGTATTTCTTGCCATTCTGGCATTCAGTAGCACAGATGGGGGCTTAAAGACATGTATGCATATGATCTCAACATGCAACAATATGAAGGCTGTCTGCATTGCATCATTGTTTTCATGTCATGTTGTACTTACCTGTACGTACCTTGGCAGGGAAGTGTGTTGCAGAATGAGGAGATGGGTATATTTTTCAAAGTCGATCTAGAAAATGAAGCAGTGCCAGTAAGCTGCACGCAGAAGAAAGTGCACAGTTGCACATAAGGCACATAGGGAAGACATGGCCGATTGAGTTAAGCAAATGGACTGGTCAACATGGAGGGGTTGATTGGACAGTGAAATGCATGCAGCATCATGTCATTACTGCTTGTGTCCATCAGAGTCTGCTTGTCAATGAATTTGCTGAATGATTTTGCTGCAATGAAATGTGATGCAGTTGACCTTCATCATGCAACCCCATGTCTGTTACCCTACTATTTCCCCTTTTTACATTCGCTGGCGCGCATGCGCAAGGAACGTCTTGGGAGAATGGGACACGTTGGAGGTGTGCCTGTCCTGTGCAATCCCCTGCTCCATTGAGCAGGCGTGGCGGTCCTGCACCAATTGGTGCGGTGCTTTGTATGACAGTGGTGGTCCTCTCTTCAAAGAAAACCACCACTGTGTGCTGGCAGCACGTCACGCCTCCCCAAACCTTAGTGTCACACTGGGAGCCTACCCCAGTGTGGCAAACATCCGCTTCATCTGCCGACATGGGGTGCCAATCCCCCATCGGCTCACCTCCGAACAGATTTCCTGCTGCCACTCTGGGAGCCCACCCCAGCGTGGCAAACGTCCCATGTCATCTGCCGACGGGGTGCCCAACCGTCACAGCTCCATGGCCCCCAGCCATCCTTCTGCCATGCTGGGAGCCCACCCCAGGGTGGCAAATGTCCCGCATCATCAATTTAGAAAAAAAAAACCCTGTAAATTAAAAATGGTCCCACGGTCTCCCGCCCCTCCACAACCCGCACTCCACCCACTGGCACCCTGCCTCCCCACACACACACGCACAACTCCATACTTACCTCCGAGCTTCCGCACGACGATCATCGCTGGGACCGAACATCGCCTGCACTCCTCAAAGCCGACCGCCAACTGAGGAAATGCCGGTAAGCTGTATAATAGGCTAGATGGGGTTTTTCTAACTGTTGCATATCTCAGGCATTTTTGGAATTTTTGCACCAAATTTTCAACATGGGGTTTTTGGGACCCCTTCTCGTGAATTCTGTCACTGTCATGGCATTATTCAGGCCCGAAGGGTGATTTCGCAGTCACTGTGCGAAATCACCTTTCCGGCCTGATTAATGAAACGACAGTGCCAGCGTTCATAAGGTGGGCTCTCAAAATGCCTATTTTGAAAATCTGGTGGAAAAATTCCTAAAAATGACCGTTTTACGAGCGTGCGTTGTGCAGTTCCTACACAGGTTCGTATGTTCAGGAATTTTCAATATTTCCACTCCAGATTTTCAACATTGCCATTTTACCACACCTCCTCATGAGCAGTATAGCTATCATTTTTCACATCCTGCCCATAACGTGTTTTCGCCCATGTAGCGCACAATGGCGCAGTCGGTGTGCGAACTCAATGTATGGAACACATTAAGAAAATCACAGTGACACTGTTCATGAGCAGAGGTCTTAAAATGGCTATGTTGAAAATTTGGTGAAAAAATTCCTAAAAATGACTGTTTTATGAGTGTGCGTTGCGCAGTTCCTATGCACGCTCGTAAGTTTGCGAATTTTCAATATTTTCACTCCAGATTTTCAACATTGCCATTTTACCACACCTCCTTATGAGCAGTGCAGCTGTCATTTTTCACATCTTGCCCAAAACGTGCCTCCGCCCATGTAGGCGCACAATGGCACAGTCGTAGGTGCGAACTCAATGTATGGACACATTAAGAAAATCACAGTGTCACTGTTCATGAGCAGAGATCTTAAAATGGCTATTTTGAAAATTTGTGAAGAAATTCAAAATGACTATTTTATTTAGCGCATGTTATGCGCAGTTCCTACGCATACCGTAGGTTCGCGAATTTTCAATATTTTCACCCAGATTTTCAACATTACCATTTTATCACACCTCCTTATGAGCAGTGCAGCTGTCATTTTCACATCCTGCCCAAAACGTGTTTCCACGCCATGTAAAGCAGCACAATGGCGCAGTCGATACAGCGAAATCAATGTATGGGACACATTAAGAAAATCACAGTGACAGTGTTCATGAGCAGAGGTCTTAAAATGGCTATGTTGAAAATTTGCTAAAAATTCCTAAAGCTGACTGTTTCTGGGCGTCGTGCGCAGTTCCTATAAGCTCGTAGGATTCGCATGATTTTCAATATTTGCCACTCCAATGAGTTCCAAATACCTAAACAGCATATAGAAGCAAGCAACATTCGGCATTGACAAATGCTTGTACTTCTTTGTCACTGATTTTTTGAAGCCATGTCCAAGTGCCAAATACCACTGCAAATACCTGCAAGCGAACGTTCGGCATTGACAAATGCTTGTCTTACTATAGCTGTAAATGCATGTCATGCATGCTGTCTACTGCACAGCATGTTTGGTGTTATCAGTTGTTCTGGCAGCGTGTTCAAGGCATGTATTATGTTTTCAGTAAAGAAATATTTCTTCACAGGTATGGTGAGGCCGCCTGCCCCTGGCTGCTGCATTGTATGGCTCTTGCTTTGGGAGATCAGCATCATTAGAAGGGAACTTGAACATTGTTCCCTCTTTACTCTTGTGAGGCACTTTGTAGCCTTTCAGCATGTAACGCCTTGCCCTGCTATCTTCCAGACTGCCCATGTTTGGATGCCTCAGAGGGTTTTGGAAGCAGCCCTGTGGAAATCTTCAACCATTTTAATTGCCCTCCTCTGGGAAGCCTCCATGTTATGTTACTTCTGAAGTGTGCATTGTGAAACTGCAGACAGTACTGCAACTAGGGGTATAGCACAGAGTGTTGCTGTGGCAGCAGAACAACTTTCCTCATGCTAGTGGACATGCCATTCCTTGTGGACTCCAGCTAGCAATGTGTTCTGACCATAGCTCACTCACACTGTGCTGTCACCTTGAGGACCTCTGATATGATAACATCAAGGACCATTTCATGTGTAGTTAGTATCAGAACCTTCTGCTATGCTATACTCAGCATTGGTATTGCTGTGACCCACATATATGATGTTACAGTAGGTGGGATGCAAGTACAAGTCAGAGAAATGAAATGGAATGCATTTAGATGACTGTCTGGCTGGCACATACCTGTTTGGCTGCTTTGTATGCGTGCTTGTGGGATGGCGTGGGCTGGGTTGCTTCAGTAGTATAACTGTTTGCTTCTGACGTTAGCCTCGCATTGGATGCAGTCCTGTAAACAGAGAAAACATCATGAAGAAAGACTCATAAGAAAAGTAATAAAGTCTTTGCACATCACACTGAGCTGAAGTTCCAGACAGAAGAGATAGCAATATTCAAACATAGAGGCATACAGCAGATAAAGAGTGCTTGGCCTATGTAGACTGTGCAGTGCTGCATGGAGAAAGTTGCAGAAGGTAGTTTACCAACAGTCAAGTTCTGCTTAGCCCTCATAAGTGTCGCCTTATATCTGCGTGATGTATTCTTGAAATGTTCCAGAGTTGTACACCTCAGATGCTGCCTGGCAAGGCTGTTCTATGAGTCCACTACCCTCTCTGGGAACATACACTTCTTCATATTGGTGCTGAGCTATCCTCCACCCCATATCTTTACATTGTATGCTGTTGTGTTTGGGCATTTCTTTTCCTGAAACATGGGATGCTGTTCAAGTGTGTGGATTTTACTGAGCTACTTGAAAGTTTCTGTCATGCCCGCTGTGTTCTTCCTTTCTTGAAGGAGATACATATGAAGTTGCTTTAGCCTGTGGTTGAATGGGCTGTCTTGTACGGCATGCAGCACTTTGGTTGCACTCCTTTGGGCCGCCTCCATCTTGTGTATGCGTTTCTGGGGATGGGGTCTCCAGAAGTGGAGGCAGCACTGCATATGGGGCATATGGAAGTTTCTGCACAGGGCAGTATGTTATTGACTAGCTATGTGTTACACAGGACAACATATATGTGCACATGGAGATCTGTCTGGCTTTCAATTTTTGCTTGGCTGTTTTGATTTGATTGCTGCGTGCATTAATAACAGAAAGGGAATAAGCTTGCTGGACTGACAGCAAGGTTATTTTCTGTCTTTTCTTCCTTTTCTTTTCCTTTTTGTATTAAGATGTTCTGGAATGAAAGGCAAAAGAAAGGGGAACAATATGGTAAGATAATCAAATTTCCATGTATTCAGCAATCTCCCTGTGCAAGAGATATACATGTTGCAGGACAACATGGAGTTTTCATGCTTGTAGAATACACAATTATATTGTAATAGTGGTAGGAGTGTATAATCTTTGTATTTTACAGACATTATGCAGCGTACTCTTCTGAAGAAGGTCAAATGTAGTCATACAATGTACATCAACATCACAACAGTAATGAAAGAGTATCCTTTAAGCAACAGAGTTGCATTGCCGTTGAAATATGCATGCAACATGCATGAAGCACACAAAACAATTCAAGAGACAATCAAGCATTTCTTTCCTCCTCTGCTTTTGCCACCCACTTCCCCTTTGCCTCTGAAGCAGGGAGTTGTATGCTATGTGGGCATAGTAGGGGAAGGAAGGATAAAAAACATACAACGATAATTTCCTGGCAATGTGTTGCAGCACAAGAGAGAATAGTCTGACAATACTTGTATGTTCTTCCAAGGTAAACTGCAAAATAAACAAATGGTAGTAAACTGCATAGGGAGAGGAATGTAGGGCACAAGTTGGAAAAATATAAGAGGCATGCCTTTCAATTGTGTTATCAAATGCTAGGCATGGCTTTGCTTGGAAAATCATCAGATGAACTGTTGCGGTATCATTGTAGTAGCATGATATGATGTAGTAGTCATAGACCTGCATATATAGGCAATCACTGGTATGGCTGACAGGCTTAGCAGGCTTGTTGTAAAACAAAATATATACATACAGTTGTGGTTGTATTTCAGCATATTAATATGCCTGCCAGCTCTATGGGCTATCAGTGTGAACATTAGTAGTAAAGCAGGATCTTTGGAGTGGCAGAGTTCATGTACTGATGTTGCTTTATGTGTTTGTGCAGTCATAATGTTCTGCTGGCAACATGACGAATATTAGTATGGGGAAAATCTGCAATGTCACAATACACAATAGTAAAATGAACTGGAAAGCAAGCTGCTCATGCATTCAGACTGCATGCAGTAAGTATTAGAATGGCATGAAAATGTCCTCAGGAAGCTGTAGGGGGTAGGAGAAAGGCATAGAATATACATGGAATGCAAGCAGTGTTAGAGGCAAGCAGTATGCATTTCAGAATATTGGTTCATTGATATATGAGCATGTATTCAGAGGTCCTGGTGACAGCATGCAAATGTTTACAAACAGTATATATTACATGATATATATTGCCATAGTGGCATTTAGTGGCAACGATGGGGGCTACAACGAATGCATGTATATGGTAAGAACCTGCAAGAATGTGAAGGATGTGTGCATTGCATGATTCCTTCCATGTCATGCAGTACTTACCTGTTCAAAGTTTGCAGGAAAGTGTTTTGCAGACTCAGAGCTCATCTGTATTCTTCAAAGTCGATCTACAACATGAAGACATACCATTAAGTTGTGTAATAGAAGACATGGACAGTTGCAAGCAAGGCAAATATGCATGCCATGTCTTTTCATTTTACCCTCAAGTGTTGTACATGGAGCGGGTTGTGAGGACAGGAGTGGAATACATGCAGCATGATGTCATTGCTGCCTGTGTCTATCAGAGTCTGTTTCTGAATCAATGTGGTGAATGCATTTTCTCTGCAAGGAAGTGCAATGCACTCTATGTCCATAGCCCTATCAATGTGTGGTACCCTTCTGTTTTCGCTGTGTTATGGTGGCATACTGTTGCAGCCAACATCTTGTGGCACTGGGGGTTTGGAGGTGTGATTGCTGATGAACTAATGCAGGGGATGCATCAGTAGGTGTGGCCTTCATTGCCCAATCAGCCTGCATGCCCCATCAGACCATGCATACTAATGTGGCGAGCACATCTAAGGAAAGATTTGAAGGAATCCAAGCAAAGTTTGTTAGACACCGCAGACTGTTCTGATGTGCTTGCCACATTGCCAGCATGGTGGATGGCCAGCCAGATGTCAACTCTGATGCTAGCTACCTGCCCTGGTGGCTTACTGTGGGCAGAAACATTTGCTGTCAGGACAGGCCACTGCCTGTCGGCATACAGCACCTTCCCCCTCATTTCTTATATGGTCAGGCTGCTGCCCAATGTTCCTCAGCTGTTGTCTCCCCCTGCTTTCCTTGTGTGCCGATGGCTGTGCCGAAACCCTGCCAGCATAAATTAACGCCCTCTTTTGTTGTGCGCCAACAGTGGCGCCCAATGCTGCAGTTCCTGCAGCAACGTGCCTCCAACAGGCAGGGCACATGCAGGCTCCCATCCCAGCATGCCAAGTTTGTGGGGAGGGGAAGGATAGTGTGCTGCAATGTTAGGGGTGTTAGTGTCCTGTAACATAAAAATGTCCCTTCTTGTCTCCTCACCTACCACCTGTGCACATGCATTAGGAACGCTGCCTTTCCACCCAGCCCCCTCAACTGATACTTACTGCCAAAGTTGGGCGCGATGATGTCCGGTGTACCGGGAACATGTTTGTGGTCTTCAAAGGTGACCATGAAGTGAGGGAATGGCAGCAAGCTGGATAATGGAATAAAAATGGGATTTCCCAACTGCAATGCATATCTCAGGCATGCTGTGGAGGTTTTGCACCACAACTTCTGTGACAGGTATGATGGTAATTGGTCCTGAAAGGTGCTTCTTTTGCATTTACTGCATGAAATAACGTTTTGGGGCCAGTAATGCAGAACAACTGGCAGTGCTTATAAGGTGGGTTGTCAAAGAGCCTATGTTGGAAATGTGGCAGGGGTAATCCAAGCAATGGCTGGTGCACGAGTGACTATTGCGTAGTTCCTATGCAGGCCCATGAGGCCATGGGTTTGCAATATTGTCATGCCACATTTTAAATACTGTCATTTTTGCACATGACCTTCTGAACAGTGCAGCTGTCATTTTTCTCATCCTGGCCAAAATGTGGTTTACCAGTTCCGGCGCACAATACTACGGTCACTGTGACAAAGCAGCGTTTGAGGCAGATTACGCAAATTACAGGCACACTGTTCATCAGCACAGGTCCTACAATAGCTATGATGCCAATGTTGTGCCAATAGTGCATGACATGACTGCGGTATGAGTGTGCGTCGTCCAGTCAGCATGCATGCTTGTAACGGCATGCATGCATAATATTTCCAGTCCAGAATTTCAACATAACCCTTATTTTGCAGCTGCTCATCAACAGTGCAGCTGTCATTTTTCACATCCTGGCCAAAATGTGTGCTTGCAGTTCCAGTGCAGAACAATGTGGTTGCTGTGGAACGTCCGTGTTTGACACACATTATGGACCTGGCAGTGGGACAGCTGACTGCCAGAGGTTGTCAAAGGCCTATGTTGACTATTTGGGGATGACAGTCCATGCAAGTACTGGTAAATGAGTTTGCATTGCATAGTGTGGGTGCACGCTTCTGAGATGGTGCATTTCTAATATTTTCAGCCCACATGTTCTAAACTGGCATTTTCCCACATCTGCTAATGAACAGTACAGCTGTCATTTTACATATCCTGCCTGAAATGTGGCTTCGTACGTCTGGCACAGAATTGCACAGGCGCTGCATGAAATCAATCTTCAGACCAGTTTGATGAAATGATGATGACACAGTTCATGTGCAGCGATCCTGACATGCCTATGTTGAAAATGTCATGGTGAAAGCCGAGAAAATGAGTGTGCTGCAACCATACGTCCCACAGGGTCCATGCAGTCTTGTAACTTCGTGTATTTGCAATATCGTCATGCCATATTTGTACCAGTTACATTCCTGTACATCTCCTTATGAACAGGAGAGCTGTCATTTTTTCACAGTCTGCCAAGAATACAGTCATGCAACTGTGGCGCACAATGTGGTGCTCGCTGTGAGAAATCAGCGTGTAGGACACAGCAAGAAAATCAGAGCATCACTGTTTATGAGGGGTGGCCCCAAAATACCTATGGTAAACTGTGTCTAAAAGAGTTGCACAAATAATTGTGTTGCAGACATCTGTTGCGCAGTTTGTATGCATGCTCATTGCTTCAGCAATATTTCATATTGCCACTACAAATTCCCAGCGTTGCCACTTGTTATGCCTGCTCATGAGCAATACAGTTGTCATTCTTCACATCCTAGCCAAACTGTGATTTGATGCAACTATGACCACATGCCACAGGTGTGGTGCAACAGCACTTTTTCAGCTAACAAACTGAATATGCCACTTTTCATGAGGTGACCTGACAAGCAGTCCATATTGAACATGTACAGTGGAACTAACATTACAGGGCTACAGTGTTAGCTCTGACAACTGCGGCACTTCTTCCGATACAGACTGGCAAGCATCAGCGGTCTGTGTTGGCATCATTGCATGTAATGCTGATGTCATTCCACCCAGCCCTCATGCCTTCCATGCAGCCAGTGACAGGCAGCATGGTATGGCTTGCACTGTTGAGCCACAAACTTCACCCCATGCTCCTATACTGCAGCCACATCACCGTATGTCCTTATGGAGAACGGTGAGTGTAATCTGCAAAGATGCCAAAGCAGACCATGACAGTAGTCAGTGTCAACAGAAAGGAACAAAGGACAATGGCATGAGTAATCTATCTGATGAGCCAAAGGTACACTCCAATGCCTGTCGCTCTCCACAGGGTGAGAGTGGTGATGGGGTAACCTCAATATTTCAGTGGCACTTCTGTTATGCAGCTCTAGGTTTGTCACTACCAATGCGAATGCCAATGCAACAACAGTCAGCATTGACTAACGTGTCTGTAGTATAGTTTTATGTGCATTTGATGCATGCTTTATGGTTTCTAACATGTTAGTTGTCATCAGTTGTCATGGCACTGTGCTGAAGACATCTACTAGCTGTTCAGCAAAGAAATATTTTTTCACAATTATGCTGTAATGTCCTGCAGGGCTCCACCCCTCTCTGTCTCATTGTATGTGTCTTGGTTTGGGTGGTCATCATCACTGGAAGAGAGCTCACTAAGTCTACATTGTGTATCCCTGTGAGGTGGCTTGTAGGTTTCCATCATGTAACCTTTTGCCCTCATCTGTTCCAGAGTGTACATGTTGAAATTCTTCAGCCTGTCCTTGTTTGGATTCCTGTGGGAATCCTGAGGAATTGTAATTGTTGCTGTCTTGGAAACCTGTATGGTATGTTCTGTCTGAAGTCTGCATTCTACATCTACACCCAGCAGCTCAGCTGGGGACATACAAGAGAGTGATGCAATGGCAATACAACATGCTTCCTCATCCTACTGGAGATGCCATTCCTTCTGCATTCCACTATCCAATTTACCTTGTCTACAGCCTTACCACACTGCACTGGCAAATTGAGGACATGTGATACAATAGCCTCAAGGATCCTTTCATGCCAAGAGAGTATCAGAAGCTCCTTATATGCTATAGTCAAGATTGCGGGCGCTGTGTCCTTGGTACATGATTTTAGACTGCCTGGCATTCTAGCACAAGTAAGCAATAAAATGCAATGCATTTAGGTGACTTGCAGGCTGGTAAACAGCTTTTTGGGCAGTGTGCATGGGGGGAGGGGCCGCATTGGTCCGCTGGTATAATAACTTGCTTTTGATTGTGATCTCAAATCAGATGCAGTTCTGTAAACAGATACAACATGGTTAAGAGAGAGGCATGACAAATGTAGTGACGTCCATGCACAGTAGTCTAGGCTGAAGTTGCATACAGTACAGCTGAAAACATGGAAACAGTGAATTAGACAGCAGATGAGGAACGCTTGCTATATGTAGTCTGCTCAATTTACCATGCACAGAATATGTTGCACTTCCTAGGTTGCCAACAGTTGATTCCTTGCTGTCCTCTAGAAGGATTGGCTTATGTCTGCCTGATGCATTCTTCAAGTGTTCCACAGGTCTAGGGTCCACAAGCTCCTCAGGAAGGCTGTTCCATGCATCCAGCATCCTGTCTGTGAAAATATACTTCTTTTCAGTGCTGCAAACCGCCCATATCTATCATCACATTATGTCTTCCTGTTGTTTCACGTCTTTTCCTAAGAGATGCTACACTCTTGAAGTGTGTCGATTGTACTGAGCCACTTCAAAGTTTCTATCATATGTTCTGTGTCCTTCCTGTCTTCACGGGGATACATATGAAGCTGCTATAGTTTCTGCTTGCATGGTTTGTCTTGCAGGCCCTGCACCATTGTGGTTGCCCTCCTTTGCTGTGCCTCTATCCTGTCTATGACCTTACAGAGATGAGGTCTTCAGAAGTCGATGCACCACTCCAGATGGCATCCGGCCAAGTGGCCGAAGAGAGGGCTATCTTGTTTACTTCCTATGTATTATGCAGGGGAACATATCTGGGTACATGGACATCAGTTTTGCTTGCAATATTCATCTGTTTGTTTTGATTTGATTGCTGGATGTATGAATATAAAAAACAGAAAATAAACTTGCTGCACTGACAGCAAGCATACGCTGTTTATTGTCTTTCTTTTCTTTTTTTTTATTAGTAGATCCAGGAATTAAAAACCAAAGAAAGGGAGGCAGCATAGCGAGATAAACAGATTTCCATGCACACAGGTATGTTGTGCTGTACAAGATATGGGCGCTGTACAGAATCATGAAGGTTGTATGGTTGCAAAATACAAAGGGGTACTGTAATAATGGCTGCAGTGTCTAAGATTTCTTTTTATGTTACAGGCATGAACCAGCAAAGTCTTCTGAAGAAGGCACAATGTAGGCATGCAATGTGCATCAACAGTAACCCAGGTATAGGGCAGTGTTTGAAAAAACTTGAATGAATTACCATTGAAATATGAATGCGAAATATATGAAGTACACAAAACAAATCAGGATGTACTGAATTAGAAAGAGTTTGGTTTTCTTTACAGCACTCTTACATGATGACACAGCTGTAGAACAAATTCTAATATACTTAGCATCTTTTGAGGCACAGCACTGTGCCAGTGCATGAACATAATAAAAAGCTGAAGGCAGGAACAATGAGAAAGTAATTGACAGTGACATATGAATGAAAAACAAATGAAGCCCACAAAAGAATCAGGAGACACTAAATTATAAGATTTTGTCATTCTGTACAGAGTTCATGGATGGTGGCACAAAGCTGTAATAATTTCTGAAGCACTCCACATGGTTTGGAAGCACAGTAGTCTGCCATTCTATGGAGATCATAAGGAGACAAAGGCACGAAAAGTGAGACATCAGTTAAGAGCAGGGCATATTACTGTGGCAATATGTAAGGCATGAAAAAAATCCTTATTGCCATGCCTTGCTATGAGAACACATGCTACATATGTAAATGCACAATGAGCTGGCCTTGCTAGCTTAAAATCTGCTGTCGTCGATACTAATGAGGGTAATGTGAAATAACAGGGAATAAACAGAAAAGTACAGAAATATAGCGGCAGAGGAAACCAGGCAGCCTGTGGCATCCCCAGTACTGCAGAGATATATCTGCAGGTGAGAGAATGCATTGTGTTGTTCCATACTGTGGCACTCTGTGTACATAATGATACTTGCAATTGCCACCTGCTTAATTGCTATAGATTAGTAGCAGCATGAGTGGCAATCTGCAGGCATCATGGTATGCTGGACACTGTAAATAGACAGGCATCAAGTAGGTAGGCATGCAAGCTGTCATGTACACGCAGCTGGTTAGATTAGGATGCACGTCTTCGTAGTGGGCAGTTTTGTTGTTGGAATGCTAAGCATTGCAATAGTGAGGGGTTGACAACTGACGGCAATACAAAGAGAAAGCTGTAGGAAGCAACAGGTAAGGAAAGTTACACAGGGCAAATAACTTGTTAATTTATAGGTCTGCCCAGAAGGGTGAACATAGGGGGAATCTATGGCACAGTCAGTAATTTCAACTGTAGATGTTATTTACTGCTGTCGGTAAAGTGAAGCAGGAGACATGGCGGCAAAGATGAAATGACATGTGGATTTTACTGCATCACCTGTGGGAACAGTGTGCCGGTCATAGGACGTGCCTGCATGAATTGGGTAGATGGATGATCTGGCCGTATAAAAGCAGACTGGGTTAGCAGATCAAAGGTCTGCAAAGACCACCGGGCAGTCTGGGCGAAGACAGTGTGACTGGAAGGTGTAGCCGATGGGAGAGGACAGGAAAGCTGTTGTACAGGACGGCTTATATGTCACAGTGTGGTTGAATAGTAGAAGCATAACAGGCAGAGAGGTGTGCCAAGGCAGCAGTCTAAGGCAAGCAACAGGCACCGGAGGCTGCCAAACATTTTGCAGCAGTTGGGGACAATACATAAGACTTAAAGTTAGTGCTGGCGGAATAAATAAGCATGGATGCAGTTTATCAGCAGCCATAATAAGGCAAGAGGAATAGACAATAGTTCAGTTTGGCACTTGCAGAAATTGAGGGTGGGGGCGGGGGTGGGGATCAGCAGCAGATTAGATATAGGAGTTGTTTGTGGTATCATAGCCCTCATATCACAATGCAGACATATGTGAGAAATGATCAGAAGCAGAGAGGGAAGGCATAAGCACGGTGGCAAAGGCCGGTATACTTCTTGGCAGTGTCAAGGTGCAGCAAATCAGGGAGATGAATGAAGGGCAGGGTACCGCAAGTGTGTGCTGGGCATGTAATGATGTGGTATCAGCAGCACCTCATACCTTCTGGTATCTGCATTGCATTACTTTTGGGGAAGCAATCGCAAGTAAAATGATGCGAGAGTTGTCAGGAAGCAGGCTGGTATGTGACCTTCCCTGGGGTGCATTTGTATATATCGCAGTCAGTGACAGAATGAGAGATCGGTTGGGGATGATTACTGGCTGACTATTAATGTTGAAGATAACGGCTGTTTATTTATAAGGAGGCACTAGTTGTAAATTGCAGCACATGTCCAGATTGAGCGCCTGATATGATGGCACATCAGATTATTGGCGGAATGCCTGGAATGCATACGTGTGTGCTTCTGACAGCGGGCATATTGGAAGTCAGCCACATTTCTCATTCGGCTTGGAGATCAGCATTCAAGCAGTGACCCAGCGAGTGCAGATTCTATTGAAGTCTCATTTGGCGAGCTGTAGTGGCACTATTGACAGAGGCAGTGCATATACAGATATGAAAAGTACAGCCTGTATATCAAGTTATAATACATGTACATAGTTGATGCAAACAGGTGGCAGTAGCGGAATAGTCTGGCAGCTAGCCTAGTCACACATGGTTTACTGTCAGGTGCTGATCCAATGCTGAATGCATACTTGATGGCAAAGCATCGTAAATGCACAGCAAGCGAACGGATGCGGAGGGGAGAGAGATAAACGTGTGTAAGGGAAGACAGCATGTGGCAAAGGGTAGTGAATGGCACTGCAAAAGCAGAATGCAATACAGAGTGTTATTATCAGCAATAGGAAGGCAAACTAGCATGCCTGTAAAGCAGCAGTGACAAGCAGGCATGATGACGAATGATTGAATTTAAGAAAAGCTTCTGTATGGCTGAGTTGTACAAGTAAGTAATGACTAAACAATTGCTATGAGAATAGAGCATCAGTATGGTATCGTAGTGGTAGACTACAGACTGGATTTCTAGGGGCACCAGATGTCCACACCGTGATATAGAATCCCGTACACACCAACAAACAGACTTGCTGGAAAATTCAGAAGGAAGTAGAATGTATACAAGTACCACTGAATTATTATATGGTCAGATATCCAGTTTGTATAATTGAAAGCAATAGTGATGATTACTGTCTGATGAATTCTTCTCTGGCCAAACTCTAAAGTAAGCGGTATGGATTAGCAGCCATGTAATAAATGGGGTTAGTGGACAGAGCAGCACTATGATTGGAATGCAGGTGTCAATAATTCCTCAGTCTACCTGCCTACATATGTAGTAGCGGGGCAGCAGATTACAGCATATGTGAAGCAGTACCAGAGGCCAGAAAACTGCTTGCAGGCCGATTACCTCAGACCACTGAGAGTTGCCCAATACTTTTCAGACAGCACAGTATGCGATCGAAGGCTAGCCTTCAAGACTTGCCTAATAATGCTCAGACAGCACACTATGTGATTGAAGCCTAGCCTTCAGGTTCAGAAGGGAATTTGGGTGGCACTCAGCCTCTGTAGTGGGACAAGCGGTGAAGTATTTCATCATGAGTATTAGGTTGGCAACCTCACGCAATAGTATAGTACACCGAAGTATGGCACAACATGGCAAATACAAACCTTCAATTCAACATGAATGTTAGTTGCCATTTTTCTGTGATGTGTGCTACTGTTATATTGCCCTCATCATGGTTCTGCCTGGCAACCTGTTAACATTCACAGTGGTATGACTGCCAGCATAACGACTTTGTATACAGCCAGTGCAGAAGCAGGGGGTTTAATGGCCAGAGCTGTCAATGTGTAGATTTGGCGTTGAATGCCTCAAATGAGAAGGCATTCTTCTAAAAAGCTTGCTCAATAGTATTTAGGCAATGCATACTTGTTGACACTAGAGAGACAGTAAGACTGCATCGGTCAGTGACAGCTCATTGAGGGCACATAGAGCGTGCTGCATCTACATGTAAGAACTGAATGAGTGGCAAGATAGCAATGAAAGCAATGGAATTCTGGTTTGCTCTGCCTGCTACAATTCTACATTCTTGTTTTTGAAGACACCGGTGGCAGAGAGCAACAGGCAACAGGTAGCTATGCACAGTTGCCATAGCTACTGACATCTCGCAAACATTCAGAATGATTGAAAATAAAGTAATAGACATGTAGCTATGTGTGTAAATATATGCTTCTGTATCTGTATGTTTGAAGGGGGGGTTCACTACAGCGGTCTGCACTCCATAATGACTTCACCTACTGTTGGAATGTATGCTTCCCAGTCTGGGTGCCTGTATCAGAGGCAACATAATGTCGGCCATGGTGCTACCATTCGAAGGGAACCAGATGTCCGCAAGCACTATTCTCTGGCATTGAACTAGCGCCATGGCAATGAGCTGCAGGCTGTCATATCAAGATATCAGTTGGGATGCAAGGAGGGAGACCCGAGCAAGCTGAAACATTCTCTGGAACCCTAATCTGGCAGCATACAGAAGGCACCTGGGTTGTCCTAGGGCATACAGTAGTGGTAGGCTAGAGGAGATGCATATATTGCCGGAGGGGGAAGGGGGGCAGGAGGGGAGGGTATGGCTTTGTAGGCCTGGCACTCAGTTCAAGGCAGCAGACATGGCAGGTGAGTGAACATGAGAAACATCATGGTTCTCTTGGATTGTGGAATGACTGGTAGTTGCTGCTAGTTGTGGAGTGTATCAATAGTTGGCATTTCATGCCTGGAGCACTGCAGTCGCAGATAAACTGCTGCCTCAGGACTCATGACAACTGGAAGGCAAATGGCAGGCATGACAGGTGCAATCACTGGCAGCCACCATATATGGCACAAAAGTGAACCAGTTTCTGTGTGGTTGGAGATGGTCTGGTAGAGTAAGTGGCAGCTAAGTGATGGAATGGCTTTGCGGAGGGGGGGGGACACTCATCAGAAGACCCTGGGGAAAGCATGGGCAGGCATTCTACAGCCTTAGTCTGCTCCTGTCATAATTGTTAATGCTTCTATATGTGCAGCATCATTGCACTAATTACATGGTACTGCGAGCAGTATCTTGCCGTTTGGTAGTAGTAGGTTGTTCGCTATTGCGGCTCGCAAGTGTAGCAAGACATGATGTCAGAAAGCCACAGTCAAGTACAGCCCACTTAATACAGTGTGCATTGATAAGTTTCACGCAAACATTTCTAAGGATGGCAGCACAGTACGAATTGTACCTTTACTGCGGGTGCTGGGACAGGGAACGGAGGGAGCGGGACAGACTGCAGGCACGGAGTAGGAGCAGGAGGGTGTACTTTTACTCCGGCCACCGGGACAGGGAATGGAGGGAGCCAGGAGGACAGCAGGCAATGGGAGGGAGTGGGAGGGCTCACTTTTACTCCAGCTGCTGGGACAGGGAGCGGGGGGGGGGACAGCAGGTATGGGAGGGAATGGGAAGCCTCACTTGTAGTCCCCGTGCCGTGACAGGGGAGCATTGCGAACAGCAGGCAGTGGAACGGAGCCGCACAAGTTGCTTGTACTCTGGCCACCAGGGCAGAGGGAGGGGGGTGGACAGCACGCAGCGGGAGGGAGTGGGAGGATTTAATTTTAGTCCAGATGCAGGGACGGGGAACGGAGGAAGCGGGGCGGACAGCAGGCAGGGGGCGGGAGCGGGAGGGTTTACTTTTACTCTGGGTGCCTGGACGGGAAGGGAGGGAGGAACCAGTGTGTCTTTCTTTGGGATGATCTGGCAGACTAATTGCCAGCTGAGTGATGGACTGCTTGGGGGGGGGTCATCAGAAGGTCCTGGAGAAAGCGTGGCCAGGCACTCTGCAGCCTTAGTCTGCTTCAGTCATAATTGTGCATACTTCTATAAGTACAGCATGTGGATTGCCAAATTGAGTAATGAAATGTAGAAGGTAGGCAGTTCTTGAGTGCGGGACAGTAGTAGTGCATGCAGCAAAGCCAATGTTCACCAAAAGAGAAGCCATATTATGAGTCGGCATACTGCAGTCAGCCAGAGGTAGCACAGTAATTAGCACTGCATGCCTACCTGCCAGGGAACTGAGTTGCACATGAGGCAGAGCAAATCACAGAGTGCTTTGCATGTGGTCATACACAGAGGCACGGGCAATCAGTGGCAGAAACAGCAATACTGCCCAGCAAAATTATAAGGGCAGCTTACATCATGGCTTCCAATAAGTCATCATTGAGTACAGCAAGACACGTATATGCAGGCATGCACAGCTACAACTTCATGAGGTCAACATGCAAGCAACAAAGCTGTAGGCCTGCAAGGTGAATACAGGCAGAAAACAACAGATATGTACAGCCAAACTGAAGGGGGAACACTGCCTCATAGCTAAACACTAATAAACAAATCAGTTCTGTACACCTACGAGACAGGCGAATTCATGCAGTGCCGGCAAACAACGTTTCTTTGTCATATCTACTAGTTTGGGGCGCTACCCTGAACACATCCATCCAGTGAGCAACAGCTGCTGGTTGCTTTCAGAGTCTATATACGCATAACACTATGCAACAAGAACATAGCATGTCACACATTACTGATGGAATAAGGGGAAACAACGACAAAGGGCACTAGACATTGTGCATTCAAGATTCTGAGCTGTAGGGTCACAACCAGCAAGAAGCTTACCTTATGTGAAACAAGAAAGGGTCTGTAAGTATCAGCAAAAGTAATCGTCAGCAGTTTGTCCCTGTATTCAACCTGAGAACAGAAATGTCAAAGATAACAGCTAGAAAGCAATGCAATCGATCGGATGAAATACCTATGGAAACTGATTGCTGACACTCATGCTATTTATACATGTTCTTCAAAGTCATTTTTTATCTGCATGCCTTTCACTGCTGGCAATAAAGCTAAAAGCATTTGAAAGAAACAGACGCTTACACGTCACACAAATAATGGTATGTTTTCAGACAAGCAGTCTCCTACCACGGCCTTCATGGCAGTCTTTGTTTATATTAGTATAAACTGAGAGGCACAGGCATTGGCTCTCATTCTTCTTTAATGGGTGTTGGGTCGTAAGATAATTAAGATGTTCAGAGCAGTCACATAAAGTGATGGCAATAGCAAGGGAATAAGAGAGGCACGGGCTCCCTGCATGTATTTGGAAGGCTTTATCAATCTATGGATGGTAGGGTACCATAGTGATGATGTGTGCAGGCCTGCTAACTAGAAAGAACTGCAAAATAACATGATAACCTATATGGGTAACACAGCCTACGAAATCATAATAGGTATTGTACATGCACTGTACTATACAGCAGCATGTATCATTCATGCAACTGGCAATCATTACTGTAACTATTCTGAGCCATGCAGACCATTGACTACAGTAGGAATACTTCTCTACTGGCATAAAAATGACATGCCACAGTGGAGATCAATGCTGCCATAGCATCCGACAGCTATTCGTCTTGGCAGCACTAGACGGCAGAGCAGCAGTACAAATGGGGAATAGCTTGCAAGCACTATCAGCAAAAGATCTGGCCAGCACCTCAGGTTGTTATGGCAGATAACATGCTAGGCCTACTGTCAATGAAATGTAGAAAGCCAGATACTCATCAGACAAAGGCAATATATGTTGTTGTGGCCTGGACAACTGAATTAGCATCCAGTTGATAGCTGCTGTGTTGGAGACAAACAAGACAAATGGGTAGCATAATGTCTGGTAACAGCGCTGCATAAACAGGGCAGTAAATGACCTGTCTGCTTGAAAGTCAAAATACAGGCCACCAGGAAAAGGTAAACAAAAGAAGGCACTTCAATATGATGGGCAATAAGTGACTGCAGCTTACAACGGCATAAGTAATGCAGAACATGGCTAGGAAAGACTGCTGGCAACATGTCTACAGTAACATGAAGGGCACTCGTCCTGACAATCAGAGGCATATCTTATAACATCCAAACATGACGTGACAGACTGATGGCAACATTTGGAACAACTAAACAGCATTACTATTACTGAATACGGTTGAATTATTCTGACGCAGTCACATTATATTGACAGGTAGGTAAAGCTTGCCAAGCCGTTTTGTTCATGCAAATGTGGGAAACAGAAATGTTTCCGCAGGCTACCTGCCTATTTTGTATCATGTAGTATCCCGAAGTATCTGCCTTGCAGTACCATTATATGCTGCATTGCATCATATATGATGGAAACCTACATGCCATATAAGTAGCTTAGTATATCTCATGCATAGACACTGCATGGCTTCCATGGGCTTGATATGCAACACCGCTGTAGGGCTGACTGTCAGAATTGACGGCATGCAACAACATTTGGCATAATCAATATTGGGCATTGTTATGTGTGAGGGTTACCAATGGAGCCTTGGTGTTTCATGTTGTTACTGTCTGCGTCTTCTCATATATGGTGCATATGGACTATCATCCTATGAGTCTGGCTAAACAGGCTATGCACCTGGACAGTACTGATTTTGCTAGGTAGTTTGTGTTTTGCTAGCTCCCAATGGGGAATGCAATGCACACTGACAGTCATGGTCCTCTAAAATGTCCTGCAAAACAAGTCAGCTATTTAGTAGGAGGCATCAGAAAGTATGTTGTATGGCGAAACGAAGCTTGTCGTGATACTGTTACCAGTGTGCAGACCCATACAAAACAGCAACATTTCAGTAGATGTACCATCGAAGCCAGACATGGGGGGCTTCCCACATTAGACGGCAGGCATGGATGGGGATGGGGAGGCAGGGAGGCAGCTGAGTAACTGTAGCATTATACAAGGGTACACACTGTCTTTTGCAGACATAGGCCCTTGTCAGGGCTGCAGCACAAAACGCAGATGCATTGTATGCGGGCTCAAAATAGATGCGCTGGTAGCTAGGTCTGCTGAATAACAGGTTTGCGGTGATGTCCCACAAATAGGGCAATAACATCAGAGCTTTACACCAAACACATTAGTTGCTGTCAGATTCTAGTGATTGCAAGCATCTTTCAAAGGGCCTATATCTGTTCAGTGGGGGGGGTCTATGTGTGCTCGGGGTGGGGGGGGGATCTAAGACAGGAGGCCTCTGCTTAGAAAGACGAACTGCAGGGAGGTACGAACCTCTGCTGTCCTGTGCCCTAATATGGGGAACTCAGCGGCGACCACACCAGGTAAGGCAATCTGGCAATCCTTCAGTAAGCAGAATGCAGTCACTGTTCATACTTAGATTCTGTACTGCAACTATGGGTCAGGCTGCCTTGCATTACTGCTGTGTATTAGGAAGCGGATATACAGTCAGGGGTAAATAGACACAGACGTTTACAGCCTAGCAGTCAATACATCTACTGCTGGGAAATACTACAGTATTCATACATGTGCATGGCTTCCATGGGTTTTATATGCAACAGCGCCATAGGATTGACTGTCACAATTGAGGGCATGCGGCACAGGCAGCTGACTAACTGTAGCATTATACAAGGGCACACACTTTCTTTTGCAGATGTTTTTCACTGCACCGGCAGACATAGCTAGGTCTGCTCAATAACAGGTTCATGTTGCTGTGCCAGAAATAGGGCAATAACATCAGAGCTTTACAGTGAAGACATTAGATGCTGTAAGATTGTAGTGATTGCAAGCATCGTTCAAAGCACCTATATCTGTTCGGGGGGGGGCCGCGGAGAAGGGTCTATGTCTGTTCGGGGATCTTAGACAGGAGGCCTCTGCTTAGCAACATGAACTGCAGGGTGGTGCGAACCTCTGCTGCCCTGTGCCCTAATACGGGGAACTCAGTGGACACCAGACGAGGTAAGGCAATCTGGCAATCCTTCAGTAACCAGAATGCAGTAGGTGTTCATACTTAGATTCTGCACTGCAAGTATGGGGCAGGCTGCATTTCATTACTGCTGTGTATTAGGAAGTGGATATGCAGTCAGGGGTAAATAGTCACAGGCGTTTACAGCCTGGCAGTCAATACATCACCTGCTCGGAAATACTACTGTATTCATACATGTACATGGCTTCCATGGGTTTTATATGCAACAGCGCCATAGCATTGGCTGTCACAATTCAGGGCATGCAGCACAGTGTGTCATAATGAGCAATGCACATCATTATGTGCCACTCCTACCAATTGAGGCTTGACATTTCATTTTGTCACTGTGTGCTCCTCTTCATATATGTCGCGCTCCCAATATCATCCTATGAATCTGGTTAAACAGGCCATGCGCCTGAACAGTAGCGATTTTGCTAGGCAATTTGCGGTGCCTTAGTTCCCAACTGGGAAAAGCACTGTAACGTCAAACTCATGCCGGACTACAATGTGCTGCGAAACAAGGCAGCTATTTAGTGGGAGCCATGAGAAAGTGTGCTGTATAACGGCATGAAGCATTTCATGATGGTGTCACCAGTGTACAGGGCCATAGAAACCAGCAACATTTCAGCACATGCAGCCTTAACTCTGCCATAAAAGGAGATCAAGCTTTTTTATTGTATTCTGAATAGCATAGTCAGCAGGCCACTGCCAGCAGTAGAATAATTGTACTGCATTTGCAGTAGGTGAAATGTACGTTGCCTGGCCCTCTAATCCATCAGCTGTACACCTGAAGCACACATGTACGCAGCTTATCAAAGCCAGACATTGGGGAGTTGCCACATTAGAGGGCCGGCATGGACTGTGGGCAGGGAAGGTGGGTCAATAACTGTGGCATCATCGTAGGGCATACACTTTCCTGGCCAGATGTTTTTCACTGCACCAGCAGACATAGCCCCTTGTCAGGTCTGCACCACAAAACGCAGGTATCTGTACGAGTTCAAACTACATGAGGTGGCACCTAGGTCTGCTGAGTAACAGCTCCGTGATGGTATCGCAGAAATAGGGCAATACCATTACAGCTTCACAGTCAAGACATTAGTTCCTGTAGGACTGCAGGAAGTGCAAGCACCATTGGAGGGCCTATGTCTGCTCTGGGTGGGGGAGAAACAACAGGAATGAAACACAGGAGACTTTTGGTTAGCAACACGAAGTGCAGGGTTCTGTGAAACTCTGCTGTCCTGTGCCCCAATAGAGGAAAGTCAGTGGTACCAAAAGGAGCTAAGTTAATGTGGCAATCCTTCAGTGAGAACATTGCAGTCACTGTCCATACTTATATTCTGCACCGTACCTGTGGGCCAGCCTGCACTCCATTACTGTTCTTTATTTGGCACTGCTTAGACAGTCAGGTGAAAATAGCCACAGCAGGGCACAGCTTGGCTCTGAATACATCATGTGCTGGGAAATACCAGTGTAATTATACATATCATTGGAAGCAGGGCATCCATGCCATATAAGTAACGTCATATCTCTCATGCATACACAGTGTATGGCTTCTATGGGCTTCATATGCGACACCGCTGCAGGTCTGACTGTCACAATTCACGGCATGTGACAACATTTGGCATAATCAATATTGGGCATTGTTATGTACGAGGGCCACCAATCGAGCCTTGCTGTTTCATGTTGTTACTGTGTCTGTCTTCTCATATCTGCTGCATCTCGACTATCATCTCATGAATCTGACTAAACAGGCTATGCATCTGCACAGTAGCGATTTTGCTAGGTAGTTTGTGTTGCCCTAGCTCCCAATAGGGAATGTAGTGCATACTAGCAGTCATGGCAGTCTAAAACGTCCTGTTAAACAAGGCAGCTATGTACTGGGAGGCATCACAAAGCACGTTGCATGATGAAACGAGGCTTGTCATGATACTGTCAGCAGTGCAAGAAGCCATACAAAGCAGCAACATTTCAGCAGATGCAGCATCAACTCTGGCATGCAAACAGATCAAGCTGTTTATTTTATTCTGATTAGCATAGCCAGCATGCCATTGCCAGGAATACTATAATTGTACTGCATTAGTAGTAGCTGTGATGTATGCTGCCTGAGCCTTTGGCCCATGAGCTGCAGACTTGAGGTACACATGCAGGTAGGTCATCGAAGCCACACATGGGGGGCTTCCCAAATTAGACGGCAGGCATGGATGGTGGGGGGCAGGGAGGCAGCCTAGTAACTGTTGCATTATACAGTGCCACGCACTTTGTTCTGCAGATGTTTTTCACTGCACTGGCAGACATAGGCCCTTGTCAGGGCTGCGGCACAAAACGCAGATGTATTCTATGCGGGTTCACAGCAGATGCGATGGTAGCTAGGTATGCTGAATAACAGGTTCATGCTGCTCTCCCAGGAATAGGGCAATAACATCAGAGCTTCACAGTGAAGACATTAGTTGCTGTAAGACTCTAGTGATTGCAAGCATCGTTCAAAGGGCCTATATCTGTTCGGGGGGGGGAGAAGGGTCTATATCTGTTCAGGGGGGTCTAAGGCAGCAGGCCTTTGCTTAGCAAGATGAACTGCAGGGTTTTGCGAGCCTCTGCTGCCCTGTGGTCCAATAGGGGAAAGTCAGCGCTAACAAAAGCAGCAAAGTCACTGCGGCAATCCTTCTGCAAAAAGAGTGCAGTCACTGTTCATACCTCGATTCTGTACTGTAACCATGGACCAGGCTGCAATGCATTACTGCTCTGTACTACTGTAATTACACATATCACTGCTTGTACAGCATCTCCTCTTGACGCGCACAACACATGCAGCACAGGACAGCTGGCAAGTAGAGCATCTCCGCTTGACGCGTACCCCTAATGCAACACAGCACATCTTTGCCTCCCAAGAAGAACTGCACAGTGCTTGACAGCTATGCCTCTGTATGCGGGAGTACAACAAAGTCCGCATGCAGCACAGCAATGCATTCAATATGGTAATGCCACAGTGCAACGAGTGGACCCAGTCTTCACAGCTACACCCCCCTTCCCCTTTCCCAACTGTGATGGCACTCTGCTATAACAAATAACACTGTGTCCAGCAAGATCATCAATGATCTCTCCACTGAATGCCCCATGCTTGGCTCCATGGCACTCTTATCTCGCGCTCCCAGAAATGTCCCCCAAATCCGAACACCCTACTACTAACACACACAGTGGCCCCAGTGGCATGCAATTTGTACTCTGCTGCCACCAACTGCGACGCCTGCCTTCCCATGTCACTCCTTCCTTACGACCCTCATTGTCTGCCGAATACTCTATTATGGCTGTCTTTTTCCCTTCCATCCATCCCTGCCTCATGCCTGCTGCCCCTATGTACTGCTCACAGCTCCACAATAGCCTGCTGATGGTATGATGACCCCCCAGCATGAAGAGCGGCGTACCTGACTTCCCATGTCACTACTTCCCTATGGCCCTCATTGTCTGCCGAATACTCTACTATGGCCATTGTTTTTTCCCTTCCATCCATCCCTGCCTCATGCCTGCTGCTCCTACGTACTGCTCACAGCTCCACAATAGCCTGTAGATGGTATGACGAGCGTCCCTGGCATGACGAGCGCCGCCACCATTGGCGCGGCTACTTTCTTTGAAAGTTGTGGCATGCTTTCGGACTACTGTCACCGGCAGCATCAATCCTTATTGGTGCCTACCACACACACCCCGCCATGCACTGCCAGCATTGGCCACATCACTTCCGAGCCCCCAGGACCTGCTACTGCAGCAGCCTGCCTCAATATGTTTCTTGCTCATGAGCGCAAGCAAACATAAAAAATGACGATGTTGCTGCTTTTGAAAATTGAGTGGATACCGAATAATAAGGTAAAAAAATAGTATTTATGTAGTATGAAGAAATGAAAATACACTTTGCATAGCTTGATTACTTAACACAGAGTATGAAAACAAGTTCTTCATTTTGTAGCAATCTTGGCAGTTCAGGCAATGGTACATTACAGTTACATGGCATTGTTGTGATGTTTTTCCTGCTCAACCAAAAGTGTAGATATTTCTGGATCTGGAAACAGCTGCCCACCTAATTTGTGACTTGATGAAGAAGCCTGCAAATTAATTTTAATACATTGTTCACAGCATACCTGACATACTAAATGCTTCCACAATGTATTGCAATTTCTTGGTTTTCGAGGATTCCATATTAATGCAGGAAGTATGTAGATCTCAGTAATTGATGCATTCCTGAGATCAAAATGGAGTTATTTCTAGGTACAGACCCTGCCAGTGAGAGATGCACTGGCTTATACTATAGGTTGGGTAAGCTTTTTATCCATTCCAGCTAGTCAAGCCCCCTTTTTCCATCTTGTGTGTGCCTTTAGTGCCAGAGTGAGTGAGTGAGAAACTATGGTTGGATTTTGGGTGGATCCTCCCTTGACTGTATTCATCCTCAACTGTACTCTGTGTCCCTAATAAATCTGCCCAGCAGTGACTAGGGTCAGAGAGAGAGCCCCTGGTCACTGAACCTCTGGGCTGGGAACTTGACTGTCTTACTGCAATTAATTACACCTTCATGTTATTGGTACAGGACCTGCCCCCTGGGGTATTGTTTGGCAGATCTGCGGCACGGACACTGCTCTCTGGAAAATTGAAACCAAGGCTACTATTTAGACACTGAAACTGTGAGTGGTGGTTTGGGGGGGTTTGTGTGGGAGGGGAGGTGAGGTGTTTTAACTGTCATAAGTGATGTGTGAGGTGTGTGTTGTGGTTGGTAATGTGTGGTTAAGATTTTTGTATGAACTAATGTGTATGTGAATGAGTGAGAGGCATCACTGATTCAATGTGAGTGTTTTTACTGTTAATATTGTTGGTGGGTGTGAGAGGATTTGTGTTATTTGAGGGACTGAATTATCAGGTCAAGATGAGTTTGTGTCATGACCCAGCCCGCAGTAGTTATGCTGCTGCCCTGCTTCGGGACCTCAACCCCTTTATCGACCTCCCAGTTCCAGCTACTGCAGCAAGGTACTGCAGGGAGGTTGGGATAACTATACAGCAGATGGATCATGGGCTTTGGGCAGCAGAGGAGGCGTGGTTAGTAGTATTGTGGTCGTTTGGTGCAGAAGACGCCCTGGATGTAACCAGTGCCCGGGGAGAAACCAGACATGTTTGGTTTCCTTGCCCAGGGTTCCCACTGGACCGAGTGGGCAGACAGCTAGTGGGCTGGCCGCATCCTCTAATCCTCTTTGGGCACTGCTATGCAATGCCAGGTCGATGAGGAACAAGATCGCTATTTTTGCGGACTCGATTTCCTCTGTCAACCTGGCCTGCATTACAGAGACCTGGTTGAGTGACGGTGTCATCCCAGTCCTTGCAGCTGCCATTCCCTCCAGATACTCCATGGTGCACTGCCCAAGGAAGGATCACAGCGGTGTGGCAGTGGCCACTGTTTTTCAATCCAGCCTGGGCTTCTCAGTGCACCCAGTTGGTAACACCTGCTCTTTTGAGTGTGTCACCATCTGTGGGGGTACAGGTACAGGTTGCAGGATTCTCCTTATTTACCACTCTCCTGCGGTAGGGGAAGATTTCCTGCAGAAGGTAGCAGACTTCATCACTGACCAGGTGTTGCAGTCCCCCAGATGTTTAATCCTATGGGACTTCAAGGCTGGGATCAACAATGAATCCTCATGTTTTGGTTATGACCTCCTCCATTTGATGCAGTCTCTGGGCCTGTCACAAGCAGTTGCTTCTGCTACCCACCAGTTTGGCCACACACTTGCTCTGGTGTTCTAGCTGTGTCTTGAGGTTGATAACCTCAAGATTGATCAGGTCATTTTGTCTGATCATGACACCATGGAGTTCACATTTGGGTCCCCCCCAAAAAAAGTCCTTCCCCTGCAGAAATTGTCAGCTATCTCCCTTTAAGGGTCTTGCACCCAGAGGGACTGTTGGCAGTTGCTGATTTATCTAGGGTTGATGTGGCATAGGCAATTGGCACCAGAGAGGTGGTTTCCACCTATAGTAGGGTGGTTTCTGAAGCTCTGAACACCATCGCACCAGTTAATTTATGACCCAGGTTTTCTCACGTGAGATCTCCGTGGTTTGATGGGGGTCTCAAGGTGATGAAGATCAGTGGTCAGAAGTTGGAGCATCACTGGCAGAAGACCCAGCTGAAGTCTGACAAGCTGGCCCTGTGTGCCAACTATGTTGAGTACCAGGGGTCAATCTCCCATCAGAAGGCAGAATTTCTGTCCAGGGAGATTGCTGTGGGGAGGAACAGACCTTCTCAGCTGTTTTGAACTGTAGACAGGCTTTTACATCCTACCTGTCTACAGCCAAAAAAAGCATTTTCATCCACTTTTTATGAAGAGTTTGCTCTGTTCTTTTCCGACAGAGTGTCAGCCATCCATTTGGGGATTCTGCCAGTTAGGCTTTCATTTAGCAGTGGTCAGGCTGGGGGGAATAGAGGCACTCTGCCTGTCTGGGAAGAGTTTGGGCCAGTTGAGGTGTCCGAAGTGACTGAGGTGATTTTAGAGCTGAAGCACATCTTTTGTGAACTGGACCCAGACCTGACATGGTTCTTAATGGGATGTATTGAGGCTGTTGGCCCGGTGTTCACCAGGACTGTCAGGTGTTTGATGGTAGAGTGGATTTTCCTGGCTGCCTTGAAAGAGGCGCTGGTGAGGCCCCTCCTTAAGAAACCTTCCTTTGACCCAGATGTCCTGCTGAATTACCGTCCTCTCTCCAACCTGCCTTTTTTGAGCAAGGTTGTTGAGAACTTAGTGGCACAACAGCTTGAGGATCACCTGGTGTCCTTGGACATTTATGAGCTATTTCAGTCAGGTTTTCAGGCTAGACACAGCACTGAAACAGCTCTAGTGGGGGTGCATAATGATCTGCTCGGGGCTAGAGATGGATAAGACAGGTCAGTTCTTGTACTTCTCGATCTCTCCTCCGCCTTTGACACTGTGGACCACATTGTGTTATTGGATCGGCTCTGTGAGTTTTGTGGACTCTCTGGTACTGTCATTAGGTGGTTTGAGTCCTATCTCTCAGACAGGGTGTAGTGGGTGGTGATGGGGATTTTCTCCTACTCCTCAATGCCTCTGTCCTGTGGCGTTCCACAGAGCTTGATCCTGTCACCATAGAAACATAGAAACATAGATTTTGAAGGCAGATAAGGACCGCTTGGCCCACCCAGTCTGCCCATTTCCCTACCTAATGGATAACCAGCAGCCTACTTCTTCCTACCCCCAACCCCTAGAATTGCCTTATGACTGTCCCATGCATGCTTGAATTCCACCACTGTTTTTGACTCCACAACCTCCTCCGGAAGGCCGTTCCATGCATCCACAACCTTCTCTGTGAAAAAATACTTCCTTAAATTACCTCTGAGCCCCCTTCTATCTTCAAATTGTGCCCCTTGTTCTTGCACTCTCTTTTGAAAGATGCTGCCCTCTTGGACTTTGTTGATTCCCTTGAGGTACTTGAAAGTTTCTATCATGTCCCCCTCTCCCTCCTTTCCTCGAGGCTATACATATTCAGCTCCTTAAGTCTCTCTTCATATGTCTTCTGGTGCAGACCCTGCACCATTTTAGTTGCCCTCCTCTGGATAGCCTCCATCCTGTCTATGTCTTTGCGGAGATTGGGTCTCCAGAACGGCACGCAGTACTCCAGATGGGGTCTCACCAACTGTCTGTACAGAGGGATAATAACTTCCTGTTTTCTACTGGTGATGCCTCTCCCTATGCATCCCAGTATCCCCCAGCCCTCCTTGCTGCCCTCTCACATTGCTTGCCCACCTTTAGGTCATCTGATATGACTACCCCAGGTCCCTTTCCATTTTTGTTGTTGTTAGTATCTCACCCCCCATTGTGTACTCTTCCCCTGGGTTTTTGTTTCCCAGGTGCATTACCTTGCACTTCTTAGCATTGAATCTAAGCTGCCATACATTTGACCAATCCTCTAACCTTGCCAAGTCCCTTCTCATCCTTTCCACCCCACCTTGTGCATCAACTCTGTTGCAGATCTTTGTGTCATCTGCAAGAGACATACTTTTCCTTCAGTTCCTCTGCAATGTAAACTATAAAGACATTGAAGAGGACCAATCTAATACTGAACCCTGCGGTAGCCCACTAGTAACCCCCTTTTCTTCAGAGTGGACTCCATTTACTATTACTCTCTGTGTCCTATTCTCCAGCCAATTCTTTACCAGGCTATCACCTTGGGACCCACTCCCAGGCTGGCTAACTTGTATATTAATCTTTTGTGTGGGACTGTGTCAAATGCCTTGCTAAAGTCTAGGTAGGCCATGTCCACAGCCCCTCCCTGATCTACTACTTTGGTCACCCAGTCACCGATTTTGTTCGCAGTGTATACGCTGCCCCTGGGTGAGATCATTTGACAATACAGTGTGAAGTTTCCCTGCTATGCAGATGATATCCAACTGTATTTGTCATTTGCTCCTAGAACATCAGGAGCTGTGGATATGCTTAATAACAGTCTGTCTAAAATCAATGACTGGATGGCTTCCAGCTGTCTGAGACTCAACCCGAATGAGATGGAGGTGCTGGTGATTGAGCCTGGTCGTGGGCATCATGGGTTGCTGCCTGGGGATGATTCTGGTCTTGTACTGGGTTCTACCCCATTGACAGCTTCTCTGAGGGTGTGAAATCTGAGCATGATCCTTGACAGCAGACTGACTTTCGAAGACCAGGTGTCATCTGTAGTGAGTAGTGTTTTTTACCATCTATGGAACATTGCTCGGATTAAGCCCCTCGTTCTGCCAACGTTAGTGCACACCTTTTTTTCCTCCAGGCTTGAGTACTGCGATGTTCTTTACTTCGGGGTCACAGGAGAGACCCTCTGCAGACTGCAGTTAGTGCAGAATGCAGCAGCTCAGTTACTGACTGATCTTTCTAGGTCCAGTCATGTGACCCCTGTTCTGTGTGCCCTGCACTGACTGCTGGTCAGGTGGGGGGTCCTTTTCAAGGTGGGGCTTCTCACCTATAATGCCTTAAATGGACTGGGCCCTGGCTATCTGTTAGAGCTCCTGACATTGGTGACCTCTGCTCGCTCCCTCCGCATCTCTTCAAGGGGCCTCCTGGATGTTCCCAGGGTTTGTCTTAAGACTTCTTGAGATCATGCTTATAGTATTTCTTGGCTGTCCCTGTGGAACACACTTCCATCTGCAGTGCAGGAGGCCCCCTTGGTACAGGTGTTTAAGTGGAGATTGAAGGCACACCTCCTTGGCCTGGCTTTTAATGAATGCTGAATTTTAAAATGTTGCTCAGTCCCTGTTTATATTTTATTAGTGTTAAATTGTTTTACATTTTAGGTACTCTAAATTGCATTAATAAAATTTTAAATTGATGTATTGTATGCTTTTTATATATTTCTGTGAGGCACCCAGAGCCTCCGTGAATGAGCGCCATAAAAATAAAACTTGCTTGCCTTGCCGTTTAGCAGAATCCATGTATAGAATACTCTTTTAAAAACAGAAGGTAAAATGAGTTGCACCAATGAAATGTGGAAGGATCATGCTTGGAAGAATATGAATGATTACCAGAAAACCAGTCTGCACAAACAAATGGCTTCCTTTCTAGATGATTCCAAAATACAAGTAAAATTATTATCCAGTTTAATTGCTACACTATAGTATATCCACTGTTGCCATGCTGAGAAAAACATATTTAATTTTCTCTCATTTGTTTGCAATTAGCTTTACTATCTTATGCAAACATGTTTTTTATGCACTCTGCTATTGGAAGTGCTCTGCGATATTTTGGTGTCCTGATTCATTTGAGAGTGAATGGAGTGAGAGGCAAGATGGTGACTGAATAGGTCTGCCAGAGCATTTAGCTCAGCATTAGCTTTGTTTTAATCATCTTTTCAGTTAATTTTGTTAGTTTTTAAAGTTGTGTTTCAGTTAGTTTAGTCAGGGATTATCCAGTGAGGTAGATCAGTTAGGTGTAACGTGTTTTTCAGAGTTGCAGGGGAATTTTAGCCTACCAGCCAGAACGTCTCTTTTCTCTTTGCTCTGTACTGGGTATTGATGTTTACATGGTCAGTAGTGCTTAATTATACATGTTTATGATCTTTTCAAATGTGTATTTTTCATGATCTGCTTTTCATGTTTTGTTTTACTTTACCATAATAGTTGGAGTTCCTGCATAATCTGTCACCTGTATTGAGTGATTGGGGAAATCAGTATTGGTGCCTCATCCTTGAAAAACTGCTTTATTGACTCAGAAAGCGTTCCTGGACTGTGAAGGGGTAAGAGTGACCTTTGGAGTACCGCACTGAAGACTGGAGTGGTGAGAGTTGTGCTGGCAAGCATTAATTGTATTCCATCTGCCTTTTTGTTGTTCAGAGCCTGCATTCAGTGGCTGAATAGTCTGCGAAGATCAAGTACTGAGCATTTTGGGGCCATTTGGTGGTAAGTGGTGAGTGGCGGTCTGGTCTGGGGTTACCTGTGGGGTGGCGGCAGGGGCTACCTGTCGTAGGGTGTGGGGCACCTGTGTCTACAAGGGGCTGTAGTGGATAGGCCACTGGAGGACAACAACTGTTACTGGAACCCTAAATCTCAGGTGATCCAGGTAGGCTGCTTACCCTCCACTTTAAACTGGGGCCTCTGAGGTGGTGTGTCCCTGGTGCTAGGAGGGACAGTTGAACTGTTGTATTGCCCATTCGTGGCCAACAGTGCTGATCTGGGGGTGGCTGCTTGGTGGGGTTGACCTTGTAGGGGCACTGGGGACTTGCCAATCAGTGGATGGAAGGACCCCAGGTAGCCCAAGTGTGTCTCTGAGGTGGATGCTGGAGGGCCTTCACCTCTGGGGCTCTATTTCTATGGGGTTTATCCTTTTCTGGGCTGTCATGTCTGGGGGTGCAAACAGTATGTGTGGTCCTGGAATGTGGAGGATGATTACATCTACTTGGGCCATGGATAAACATCCGTGACTACTCTTTGGTGATACATTCCTTGAGGTTGGATCACAGAGGCAGAGGTGAAGCCATTTGCTTTAGAATGCACCTGAACCTTGTAGAGGTGCCAGTTGGGGAGACCCGGTTCTTTGGATGTATTGTGGGCACACCTGTGGGGTGCAGGATTATTCTTGTCTACCATCCACCCGGGAGCAAGAAGCAATTCCTGCCGGAAGTCGTGGACTTCATCATCAACATGGTGTTGGAGTCTCCCAGATTGATGATTCTGAGTGACTTCAATGCCTTGGTCAATGATTAACTCTCACAGTTTGTACAGGATTTCCTCCAGCTAATGATTTAATTCAGCCTCACACAGGTGATTACCTCTGCAACTCATAATCTCAGTCACTCATTGTATCTGGTGTTACTACTGGGTATGGAGACTTCCAACTTGGTGGTGGAGCCAGTCGGTGGTCAAACCATCACACTATAAGGTTCAATTTCCAGGCTTACCCTATAGGTCTGCTTCTGTGGAGATGGTCCAGTATCGCCCTTTGAAGGGTTTGATCCAAGAAGGCCTGATGGCTTTGCTGGACCTAGCGGGATTTTCAAGTGTGAGCTTGGATCATTACAATCTGTTACAGGCTTATAGTAGGGCTGAGATGGTGGCTTTGGATTCCATATCTCATGTCCTTGTTCGACCCCTCATCTTTCACCCTCTATCCCTTTGGTTTGATGGGACTTTGAGGGAGTTGAGGAGAGATGGGTGAAGGATGGAACATCAGTGGCGGAAATCGGCCATTGATGCTGACAAACTTAGATTGGTGGTCTATTAAAAGGACTATCAATTGGCTATCTCCCATAAGAAGGCAGAATTCCTGTCCAGGGAGATTGCTGCTGTACAGATCCAACCAGCTCTGCTCTTTCGAACTGTGGACAGACTGGGCAATCCAACCTATCTGCAGTCTTGGAGAGCATTGTCACAAGGAAGTGTAATTAGTTTGCTCTAATCTTTGCAGATAAGGTTGCCAGCATCAGGTCTGAGATCTGCACAGCACATTTCAATGTATGCCAACCAGACAACGACCCTGGGATGGCAAAGTCCTTAACATTGACAATGTCGACAGGTTTCAACATTGTTGATATTAAGGACTCAAGGGCAGAATTCTGCCCTTTTGCCACCCGTCACCCTCCCTTTGAACTAACTCTGACTCAGAGTTAATTATATTTAGAAGGGGTGTGTGGGGGGCACAGCCTCCCCAAGAGAAAGACACCTGCCTGTCAACATTGGGGATCTTGCCATGCCGAACTTCGACAACACTGTTGTCGTTTTGGCATGGTAAAACCTATTCCAATGGGTGTGGCAGTGGTCAGTAGGAGGTTACAGTTCCTTGGTTTTGTTGGTTCAACTTCAGCCGGCTGGAAATTGAGAATGTCATGTGGATTGTCCAGAGTTTGCGGTCGACCTGCTGTAGTTTGGACCCGGGCACAACTTGCCTCCTCATGGGATGTGCTGAGGTAATTGGCCCAGTCTTAGCAGAAATTGTCTGGTGTTCATTAGAGACAGGTCAGTTTCTGGACTCCCTGATAGTGGCAGTGGTAACACCCCTCCTAAAGAAATGTTCTTTTGATTCAAACTGTCTCACTAACTACAGGCCTGTCTCTAACCTTCCCTTTGTGGGTAAGGTTATTGAGAAGGCAGTAGTGCTGCAGCTGGAGAATCATCTTTTTTTATAGTCTTTGGCAAACAGGTAAGGCCCACTAGGCACAAGTGCCTGTTTTCAGGGGTGACCTGGGAGCACTGGGTGGTTAAGTGACTTGCTTAGAGTCACACAGTATACAAGTGGAGGTTGTGAGAATCAAACTCAGGTCTGGTATGCTGGATGTATCAAGCTCGTTCACAACTCATTCCTCTAACCTCTGAGCTATACTGCCAGCCTTACCATCCATGATATCTGCAATCCTTTCCAGTCTGTAGTTTGGAATAGGCACAGCACTGAAACTACCCTTGTTCAGGTACTCAGTGATGTCCTGATAATGAGAGATTGGAAGAGTCATTCCATCTTGGTTCTTCTTGATCTGTCTGTGGCATTTTACACCGTGGACCATGGTGTGTTACTGGAGTGCTTGCAGTTAATCTGTGGACTGTCAGGTACTGTCCTCAGATGGTTCAATTCATTCCTCACTGGCAGGTCTCACAGGGTAGTGTCGGGATTTATTTCTCTGACACATCCTCCTGCCACGCAGGGACCCACAGGGCTCTGTGTTGTCACCCATGTTGTTTGTGGTGTATATGCTGCTGTTAGGAGACATTGTGAGGTGGCATGGGTTGAGTTTTCACTGCCATGCAGATGTCACTCAGCTATACATGTCCTTCATGCCTGAGCAGGATGGAGCGGTCACGGTGTTTAATAATTGCCTCTCAGAGATCCAAGACTGGATGACTGCCAGCTGGTTGAGGTGGAACTGAGACAAGACTGAGGTTTTGGTTGTGGACCAGGGTCATCGGTAGAGGGGTCATTGGTTGGTCATCCCTCTGGGCTTTGGCTAGTGGGTAGTCAACTGATGACCTCTGAAAGGGTGTGCAATATAGGGATTATTCTTAATGAAGGGCTGATGCTCCATTTTCAGGTGGTGGCAGTTGTCAAGACCTCTTTTTACCATCCGAGGAATTTCACCCAGATTAAGTACTTGGTTCCTCCTGATGATCTTCTAACGTTGGTTCATGCCTTTGTGACCTCTCGCCTTGACTACTGTAACTCTCTGTACCTACGGCTGCCTGAGCAGCTGGTGCAGAATGTGGCAGCCAGGCTGTTAACTTGGTTTTCTTGATCTTGCCATGTTATGCCTGTATTCAGACTGAACTGGCTGCCTGTTCAGTGGCAGAACACCATCAAGGTCAGGCTGCTGACCTATAAAGCCCTACATGGATAGGGATTAAGTAATCTGCAAGAGCTTCTTCTTCTTCCCTATCACCCCTTTGATCACTCTGCTCTGCTGATGGGGAATTGCTAGAGGCTCCCAGGGTTTGCTTGAAGACATCTGGGGCTTGGGCTTTTGCATTTGTGGGCCCTACCCTGTGAAACTCGCAACCTCATTGGATAAGGGTGTGCCTAACTGTGGAGAGCTTTAAAACTGCATTAAAAATTTATCTATTTAGTCTTGTCTTCCCTAAGTTTGAATGATGTGTTGTGTCTGCCGTTTTAATGTCTATAGGTGGAACCTACTGCCATTTTCACATGTCTTTCCTTAAAACAGCCAATCGTGGCACTTCTGAAAGTCCAATGGAGCTTGAAACACTCTGCCACTATCAGCCGCTATGGAATAACAGCCACACTATTATGGCTGGTACTTCTGCATTCCAGGGCAAGAACTGCACATGTGTGACTTGCGCACATGTACAGTACCTCTGGCACCACCATCTTATAAATGACAGAATGCCATTCACCACAACTGTGCATGCATGAGTGCTGTGCATGCACGGTTGTGTTGCCACCACCATCTTTCAGATGGCACTTCTCCCACACCCTCCCACTGCTCCTGTCCTCCTTGCTCCCTCCCAGCACTGGCAATAAAGAAAACCTTCCTGCTCCCTCCCACTGTTGCTGTCCTCCCCACTCCCTCCATTCCCCATCCCCACACAAATATCGGGATGCCCAGTTCCCATGGTGGCATTATGTACAACCCCCCCCCCATTCATGTGGCACACTGGGAGTCCACCCAAGTGTTCCCAAATGTATGTTTTTTTTTCCTTTTTCCCATGCCAACATCAGGGTGCCCAATCCCCATGATGGCATCATGTATCACCCCAACTCATGTTGCACACTGTGAGCCCACCCCAGTGTGCCAAACTTTATGCTGTTTTTTTCCTGTAAATAAAGAAAAATGTCCCCCGATGTCTTTTGTTTTTTTCTATCTGTAAAAAAGAAAATGGTCCCTCATCATCGCCCCAGTCCCCCTCCCCATCCCCACCCTCTCACTGAGCACCCACCTCCCCTTACCCCTCCTTACTCCATACTTACCTCCAGAGGTCAGCGCTGTCATCTTCTCTGGACCAGGACATGTCTGCACTCACAAAGTCGAACCGCAAACTGAAGAATCAAAGGTAAGCGTGCCATAATGACAGTCAAGGGGGTTTTCAACTTATGTTTATAAATCAGCTATTTTTTTTTTTTAATTTTGGCTCCAAATTTGCAACATGGGGTTCTTGGAACCCCACCTCATAAACACTGTCACTATCATTTCATTACTCTGTCCCAAAAGGTGATTTCATAGTCACTGCATGGAATTACCTTTCAGAACTGATTTATGAAATGACAGTGACACTGTTCATGAAGTGGTGTCCCAAAAAGCCCATGTTGCAAAGTTTGGTGAACAAATCCAAAAAAAATGACACTCCTAACTTTTTAATATTTTTACTCCAGATTTTCAGCATTGCCATTTTTGCACACCTCCTTATTAACAGTACAGCTGTCATTTTTCACATCCTGCCCAAAATGTGTTTTTGCACCTGTGGAACAGAATGATGCTGTTGCTCTGTGAAATCACCTTTCGGGACAAGTGAATGAAATGACAGTTGCACTCTTCATGAGGTGGGGTCCCAGAAAGACCAGGTCGAAAATTTGGTGCAACAGCTCCAAAAAATGGCCAAGTTACACCCAGGTGTTCAAAATTTTCTTTGCACTCATGTAACTTTTGTTTTTTGGCAGCTCGACACAGCTGTATCAGCTATGGCTAGATCTTGTTTAATAAGTAATGTATTTTATGTAGTTTTTAAATTGGACAGGTGCTATGATCTACAGGAACAGTGCCTTTTAAAAAATAAAATTGATGATTGAGAATATGTTGTGCTACTTTGTTTGCAAAACTGTGCCATGTAAAAAAACAGAACAGATATGCAGTGTTATGTTTTTTTAGAAAAAATGCAAAAAATATGACAGTCTACTTGTTCACATCCTGCCTAATGCTTCACATTCTATGTAAATAGATCACTTATTCAGTTTTTTTTTTAACTTTTGCCTTTCATAAATGACATACATAAATCATACATCAAGCATTGCAGCTACTGTTTTATCTGCATGCACTGGGGCTTGCTTTCAACAATAAAAATATAAAAACTCCAGTGTATGTCATGTATAATCTGCTTGCCAGTCTTTGCAGTACTGCATTCATAATAATCACAATTCTAAATTTACCAGAGGAACTGTAGCTGAATTTTTTCTTTTGAAAATTTATTTACTGCCTCGTTTCATTGTTTAGCCTTATTTCTGAACTGTTTCCGTATGTCATTAATTCCCTGAAACTTACAACAATAGTTGTAATAAGCGAGTGTCTGCACAATGTATAAATAGTAAACTTAATCTCCTCTACCCTAAATTTAGGTTTGGGTCACACTACTATATTGTTTCTCCTGTTGACTGTTTAATCTATCTATGTTACATCATTATGCTCATTTTTTGTTTAATTATTTTTCATTTATAACTATGTAGTTATGTATTAATTCATCCTTCTTTAGTGTGTATGTTTTATGTCCTACTTTTCCAACAGAACATTGTGCACCATAAATCTTTTTTTTTAAACTTAACCTTCATATCACTCGATGCAATATGTAACTCCTCTGGCTGATGCTCTATTCAACACTGTGCCCTTCAAATTTACTGTTACCACAAGCTCCAAACCTGGTTGTGGTTCCATTGAAAATGACTGTTGATACCCCATCCTAAAAACTAACAAAGGTTAGACTTACTACTCAAAGTCTTTTGCATGTGTCTGTGGTGCCCATGATACATGTTACTCCTACACCTGCAACTTCAACACATAATCACAATCTCCAATGATGCAACTAATATAGTTGATACTCTGACATCGACAGTTGTCAGTATGTTTAAGTGTGTGTGTGTGTGTGTGTGTATGTGTATGTGCAAGTGTGTGTGCGCGAGCGTGTGTGTGTGTGTGTGTGAGTGTGTGGGAGACTGTTAATTACTACATAACAAGCTTTTAAATTCATACATGTCATCATATAAGTCATTGAAAATTTGAACGGGTGTAGGTTTTGTTAATGTAGCCTAGTTGGGGGGGGGGTAGATTTGCTAGTCCTTTAATACAAGAAAATTGCTAATTTACTCTGTTATATTGACAGTACCCACTGCATGTAATGTATGATGACTATAACAGATAACTTACATGTGCAAAACATCTGCGGGGGATGCACACTTCACTGTACGAAGTTAACATTGACTTAATGTTTCCCTGACTTTGAACATTTTTTTTATTTAAAGTTAAGGATCTGGATTAATGTCATATTCGCAGTTAGTTTATTACAAAGAATCTGACAGTGCTTGCCTAGTCCATCAGTCTGTGGCTGAATTAAATCAATTTTGTCTATTGAAACATTGGAAAACGGAATGTGGTTAAGCATGTATTCCTTATCTTCGGGCTGTGACTTACTTTTGAAATAATATTTTACTCATGAAGTGAGTGTTAATAAAAAAGTGAAAAAACAAGTAGATTTGAAGTGTCATTACTTGACATTGTTATGCAAGCAGACAGTAATTAACAAAAAAAAGTAATTGACAATATGCCCAGCATGTTGACAATGTTTCCAGGGCTGTCGATATTAGGATCAGATTACTACACAGGCATAAACACAGCCTGATGCCGTAAGACTGGCAATCTACAGCTCCATCACCTCTATTATTGACTACGGACTGGTCATCTATGCCTCAGCATCCTCGACTGCCCTCTGCAGGATATCTGTGGTGCTCAATAAAGCATGTAGACTCCTCATCGGTGCAGCCCATCTAACACACACCTGTGATCTGTATGAACAATCGGGATGGCTTCCGCTCAATAGCTGGATTCAATACCAGACCTGCTTGTTAAGTAAAATGGTGCTTCTCGGTCTTATACCACCCGGTGCTGAACCCCTTACCCTCAGAATGCCCAGCACACATCATGCTTTATGCTGATGATGCAGTTGTCTCTGTTAAAGGAAAAAATCTGGCCACAATCTCCACTGAACTGCAATACAATTTCAACTGAATTGAAAAATTGTTCTCCAGTAACAAACTTTTGCTCAGCTATAAAAACAAGCATTTGTCAATGCCGAATGTTGCTTGCTTCTATGTGCTGTTTAGGTATTTGGAAGTCATTGGAGTGCAAATATTGAAAATTTGCGAACTTACGAGCGTGCGTAGGAACTGCGCAATGCACGCTCATAAAACAGTCATTGTTAGGACATTTTTCACCAAATTTTCAACATAGCCACTTTAAGACCTCTGCTCATGAACAGTGTCACTGTGATTTTGTTAATGTGTCCCATACATTGAGTTTGCACACTGACTGCGCCATTGTGCGCTACATGGGTGGAAACACGTTTTGGGCAGGATGTGAAAAAATGAGAGTTGTACTGTTCATAAAGAGGTGTGGTAAAATGGCAATGTTGAAAATCTGGGAGTGAAATATTGAAAATTCGCTAAACCTACCGAGCGTGTGGAACTGCAAGAATGCACGCCCATTGTAAAAGTCATTTTCTTCTTTAGGAATTTTTTCACCAAATTTTCAACATAGCCATTTTAAGACCTCTGCTCATGAACAGTGTCACTGTGATTTTCTTAATTTGTCCCGTACATTGATTTCGCACACCGACTGCGCCATTCTGCCCTACAAGGGCGGAAACACATTTTGGGTGAGATGTGAAAAATGACAGCTGTACTACTCATAAGAAGGTGTGGTAAAATGGCAATGTTGAAAATCTGGAGTGAAAATATTGAAATTTCGCAAACTTACAAGCCTGTGTAGGAACTAACATACTAACATACTAACATACTAAAATGCCAGCAGAATAGGCCTAACGGTCTTTCATGTCTGCTCGTTTGGTCAGCCCCCACCCTGGGTGCTGACCTTGCTGTCCCACTCGCCTTCTCTGGCTTCTCCCTTCCCAGTTCCGGATATTCTTGCTGCATTGGATTTTGCTTCCAGAACCCTTCCCCTGTACCTGTCCCACCCCCTCTTGAACCCCTCCACTGTCTCTGCCTCCACCAGCGCAATGCACGCTCGTAAAACAGTCATTTTTGGAATTTTTGCACCAAATTTTCAACATGGGGTTTTTGGGACCCCTTCTCATGAATGATGTCACTGTCATGGTGGTATTCAGGCCCGAAGAGTGATTTCGCAGTCACTGTGCAAAATCACCCTTCGGGCCTGAATAATGCCATGATAGTGACATCATTCATGAAAAGGGGTCCTAAAACTCTGTGTTGAAAATTTGCGCAAAAATTCCAAAAATGCCTGGATATGTGATAAAGTTGAGCCCCTCCCCATCTAGCCCATTATACAGCACGGCATTTCCTCAGTTCGCGGTCGGCTTTGAAGAGTGCAGGCGTGTTCGATGGAAGCCGAGATAACGCGCCAGAGTTCGGAGGTAAGTATGGGGTGGGGGGTGGGGAGGTTGCAAGAGTGGGTGGGTGCGGTTGTGGGAGGGGGTCGGGAGATGCGCCGCAGGGCCGCTTTCGATTTTCAGGTTTAAAAAAGACATCGTGGGACGTTTACCACGCTGGGGTGGGCTCCCAGTGTGGCACAAGGACGGGGCCGTTCAGCCAACGGGGATTGGGCACCCCTGCCAGCCAAAGGATCATGCCTGCCACGCTGGGGTAGGCCTCAGCGTGGCACAACCACAGAGGGGACGACGCAGCTCAGCCGACGGGATTGGGCACTCCTGTCGGCTATACAGTGCGTGCGGGGGCGAGCACGCCTGCATGTGGGGGGGAGCTACACTTCTTATCACTGCTCACTGAAGCATAGCTCCCCCTTTCAACTGTATGCCACTGCATTTTGGACTGTGTCATAGACAGCTCCAAAATGCATTGGCTTACAGGGCCGCGCCTGCCAGCTCACTGACTGAATTGGAGGAGGAGGTGACACACCTCCGAAATCTCCGATGATGGCACTATGTTTCTTGCACATTCGTGCAAGCAACATAAAAACTAAGAGCATGCTCTTGTTTGTTCAACAGAACAAGAAGATGTTTGGGCATCTACAGGTCCAGAGTCTCAAAGGTGACACACTGGAACAAATTATCACCTTCAAATGTCTCGGGGTTCATTTAGATGACACCCTAATATTTGGTACTCATGTTGACCATGTTGTTGAGACTGCTAATGCAAAGCTTGGTGTCCTCTATTGCTACTGACATTCTATGACCCTGGAAGCCCTGTAACTAGTCACAAGTTGCTCAGTCTTATCCACCATAGACTATGGCCTTGTTATCTAGGGTGCTGGCACTGACATTGCCCTCAGAAGGGTAAAAACCCTACTTAACAAAGCCTGTCACCTGGTTCTGGGAGTGGATCACTGGGCACATTCTTGTGCCCTCTGTCAAGAGACAGGATGGATCCCTCTTCACCATAGGATTATACACCAAACGTGCCTACTTGCTAAGAAGTTAGTGCTAGGGGTTTACCCTAGATCAACCTTCTGCCTATTCCAAACTACCCAGCCTATTATTAGGACCCAAAATGCAGTTAAGAGGGGGGCTTGTGGTACTGTTCAAGGGAACAGCACAAGCCCAGAGATCCTTCTCCTTCCATGGTCCCAAGTGGCTCAATGAACTGCCCAAGGACATGATCTAGTGTAGTAAGGTTAGCCAATTCAAATCAGTCCTCTGAGCCCACTTAGCCCAAGAGAATGTCTGTAAATGTTTCCATAAACCCTAACAATATCTAGCCCTTGACAAAGCAGAGATCCCTATGCTCCTTTCATACCACCCCTTTGTATCCTAATGTAAACTGTTAAAATGATTCCCCCTGCCCCAGTCACTGTTGCCTCACCTCACATCTCTCCCCCTCCCCTTGATCTCCCCCATGCTGTCCCCTCTCCTTTTTCCTATCAGCTCCCCCCTTGCCATCCCTCCCCCACTCCCCTGGTTCACCCCTGATATTTCTCCCTCCTCCTCCTCGTCTTCCACCTACTCCCCTTCCTTTCTGTTCACCCCTACCACAATTCTCCCCTCCCCACTACACTCCTTCCCCTACGCCAGGTGCTGACAAAGCCTTCTCTGGCTGCTTCCCTAATTCAAGCAAGTTTTGGATTCTTCTTGCTGTGCTCTGCACTTACCCTGGCATAGCTTTACGCTACAGTCTGCATCTGAAATATAAACAGCTCTCTCTATTTCTCACTGAACTCAAATCTTGTCGCGTTGTGTCCTGGGCTACCAGGTTGACTAAGTTCCTTTGCAACCATTGTACTCATGTGGACCCTTTTGTAACTTGTAATGTAACTTACTATTGAATCTGTGTAACCTTATGTAACCTATGTGTTGTTTGATTGTCTTATAAATCTGTATGACCTGGAACCTTTGTAAATGAAACCCTGACTCAAAGGTATTAATCTCAATCTGAAATAAATAAATAAATAAATAGTTGTTCAGTGCCCATTGCAGCTCTCATCATACCCAAAGTTTTTTTAAATCAAATCTTCCTTGTTCCCAGATGCTGGACCACTCAGGGGCAGAGTTAATTTGTCTATAGAGCTCCACTGTGGTACAATGCACAGAACAGAGAAATCCTGTCTACCCCTAAACTAAGCCCCCTCAAACTATTGCTCTGGCAGCATCTCATGGCTAACAGCAACTGTGACTGTTTCTCCAAATTGGGCCTCCCCTCTTATCACTCTCCAGTGATTTTCAGTGCTCTAAGTTATCACATTAATGAGCCTGTATCCACCCCCTGGCTTACCCTTACTCCCTTCTGCTCCCCTCCCAACTTTGCCACCCCACCCCACTCCCCTACCATTAGCACTGCACTGACCCCTTTTCCATATTCTACTACCCACTTGCCCTCTCATCTAATCTCCCTCTACTACGACAAGGCCTACTAGTCTGCCTCCTCTGTTGGGTCTACCTCTTGCTATTCCCATTCTACCAATTCTCTTTCCATTAAGCTGCTTAATTTGATTTACCTTAACACTTTGTATAGGCTCAGTCCCAATGCTGTCTCCACCAGAATCCTTTGTAATTTTGAATCCTTGCATTCTTGAAACCTGTTATTGTTGAAACCATGTAACTGCTTTGCCTTTGTATGTATTGTCACCCTCCCCATCGATGTGGAACCTTTGTAAATGAACTGTTCTTGCACAAAGGTATTGTAATCCTAGATATCAATAAATAAAATAAATAAAAAATATGTCCACATTAATTACAGGACATGTGGTTGTAAGGCAGTGAAATTATGAATCATGACTTTAACATTATAACTGGTTATATATATATATATATATATATATATATATATATATATATATAAAAAATGGTACACGGTAGTGCTACCATAGTGAGGGTTGAGTAACCCTTTTAAAGTTAAAGGGTGAAACTTAGCACCTTAATAACTGCCACCATTCAACAGATGTACCTGAAATTTGGCAGGCACAGACTGGCAGCATAGATCTTGGGATCTGTGAACTTTCGTACTGGTTGGATATACGGCTGTGAAGTTATTAAACAACATTTGTGTGCACAATTACTTTTTTTGTGAATTCTTTGCTCACACCTACAGGTTGCAGGGTTTGAGCAACTGGCCTGAAAACTGCAGGGAATGTGCGTCTGGGGTCCCCAATGTGCCTTTTGAAGATTTTGTGAAAAAATATTAAACGGTTCAAAAGTTATTCAAAAAACAAGTTCCCATTATGAGTCAGTGCGAAAAGTTAACAAAAAGTTTGAAACTGTCGCAAATGCACTCTTTAGTGTCGCAAATGGCCTTAGTAGTGTCGCAAATCTGCCATTTTGTTTTCAGTTAGTGATCACAGAAATGCTTGGCATTTACAACTGGGACCATCTAGGGACACAATTATTTTTATGTTTACCGATTAGAGCACTGAGGATGCTAACCATGTCTTTGTTTTGGGGTTAAACACCGTAGAAATATGTTTTTCAAATTTCTGGAAAAAGTAGTGTAGCAAAGTAGTGTCGCACTTGTGACACTTTCGCAAATTTTTGTGAAAACTTTTGCAAATTGTGACACTACTTTTCCAGACTATGGCCAAAATGACAGGAGTTCTTTGCCACCCTGCTGCAAAAGAACAGTTTGGTCTTTTAAGCTGAGATTTGTAGGTAAGGCAGCCAACTTCTCTCAGATGTGCCTTTTGGTGGTTTGGTGACAAAATATTGCATGGATGCCAAGTTACGGAACTCCGAAGTTGATGGCTTTTTCCCATAGACTAACATGATGGCATCCGCCATGCATTTCAGGGCTCGTACCTCAGAAATGGTACAAGATACGGAATTTTCATCGTGACAATGCGTAGCCCTAGCAAAACCTAGCCAGGAAACTATGAATCATGTGAAATTTACATTTTTTTTCCTACGCCGCACGGTTCCTGACATATAAGCAATTGAGTATTCCAACAGCTCAATTTCTGCTCCGAGGCCCATTATTATTATGCATACATTCTTTGTACACACTGTGTTTCTCCATGCAGCTGTTGGGCAAAAACAAGGTGTGCACTTCTATTACTCTTACAGTTAGTGTTTCTACTTGCATTTCCATACCTATTTGTGTTACCATTCCCATGTACGCCACCGTGTGCGTCACCCTTTGCGTTCTCATTTGCATATGTGCTTCCGTTTGCATTTCCATTTCTGTTTCCTTTGGCATTATTTCTGCTGTTAATGTTACCATTTGCATTTCTGATTGTAGTACCGTGACCATGAGTGTCATGGTTTGCGTTTCCTTATGCACTTTCGTCTCCTTTTGCATTGCTGTTTGCTTTGGCATCTCTTTGTGCTTCCATTTCTAGTAACATTTGCTTTTCCATTTACGTTTCAGTAGCCATGTGCACAACCATTAGCGGTTGTGTTTCCATTACATTTACCATTACTATGTCACAAAAAAATCACGTGGTTGGACCACGGGGCCCAAAGGGTCCCACACTCCCACCATCACATTCCATTCACTATTTCTACTGTACATTCTCAAAAAGAAGGGAAATTAGAGGCAAAAATCTCTATTTAATGCATCAGTTAGGGTTGTTCCACAGCAACAAAAGCGAGGAAATTCAGTGTTGAGTTGCATCCCCTTACCCCCCACCCCGCCCACCCCAACCGCCATAATTGGTGCATTTGGATTATTGGTCCTAACTCTTATTTCGTTCTCCTATTCCTCAGGTTGTTTACCCATGTGATGGGGTGAGAGTGAGGGCCAACGACCCCAATGTACACCCTGTTGGTGGTTGGAGTGGCGGGCTGGGGGGTGCAAGGTGGGCTTTCAACCCTAACACCGAATTTCCTCACTTTTGTCGCAGTGGAACAACCCAAACTGATGCATTAAACAGAGTTTTTTGCCTCTAATAAAACACTTATATTTGTTGATCATAATGCATATATATTAACTAACTCCTGATAATGGGTCTACAACACCAACACAGAATAAGTTACTTGATAATTGTAATACCTGGACACATGTATCCGTACAGTTCTGCAAGATTTTGAATATTTCATTTGGGCATCTAATGTTCCTATATATGGTGCACCTGTCCACGATTAGATCATTTAGGTTGTTGTGTAGGACATTTAATTAGTGAAACATTGCATAGTGTATTTTGCTGTGTGACAATGACACAATGAGGGTTGGTCAAAGAAGGAGGCAGAAGGTTGAGCTCCCCTTACCACACCATGTGTGCCCTTATTCAACATCTGGCCACAACCTGGAGTACCATATTGGCATTGCGATATGGCTGTAGAAAATACAACGATGCTTTAATGATTAGTCATTTAACACAACACACTAATCTTATTTTTTTACCTAATAATTATCATAGTATGGGCCTTGCATTCAAAGAAAGTAATGCCATTGTTACCTTTCATTAAATTTTGTGGCTCTCAATATTTCATAATGAGGCTTGTGGCAGTTGTGGTCCCACAACACCCCACTGTCATGTTCTGGCCTTGCACCTGTTGCATACCCAGTCAAGTGTCCAAGTAGGTTGCTTCCTTCTTTCACTTGACCTCCGCACATATGAGAGCAACTCTAAACCTCTATGAATTCTAATGACATCCAACTCTGGAATTAATTCAAGCCACCCTCTTCACCAACCTCACTCCTAATTAAACAACAGGATATGGGTTAGGAAATCCCTGTGACATGATTGGTAGACTTGGTTCTATCCAAGTAAGTAAGATAGTAATGCTTACAGATAAAAGCAAGTCCATGCCAACCAGGGCAAATCAAAAAATTCATAAGCCACTGAATTCTTTCTAATAATCAAAGACATGGATGAAGCCTTTACACATACATAAAGACCTTCACCTGGGCCATAAAACTTGAGGTCAATATCATTAAATACAGTAACTAAATAATTTAGTGTACTTTGCACTCATGTGCACCCGTTACACACATGCACATTTTTATTGTATTTTTTAAAGTACTACTTAGTGATTCCATTGCTGGTGTATCTCTGCTCACCATAAAAAATCCCTCTCCTAGCCCTACCTCTTTGCCAGAGTACTCACTGTTCCTTACATAGCTATTGATTTAATTGAGGTGCTGGCTCCACTTGAGGCCTATGTGTATCTGTCTTTGTGTGCATGCCAGTGTAGCTCTGATGATTTTTGAACGACAGTATTCTATGTTAACATTCCGTGTGTGTCTTTTGGGGGTGGGGGGGTGGCTGATTCATTCTTCTACTGGATTAATGCAGAGCACAATCAAACAATGTACTGAGTGTGAAGAAAGACAGATGACTGACAGGTAAAAATGATATGAGGAGGTACTATTTAACAGTATTTAGCAATAATTTAGTAAGAGTTTGTTGTAGCTTTGAAAACCTTTAGAATGTCCTCTTCAAAAAGTAACCTATGGGCCCATTTAATATAAATGATAAAACATGGCCTGGTATTGGTAGTACTGAGCTATTTGGACACACAAAGGTTGGAGTAACTCATCCTGAGGCCTTGTGCCTCTCTGCAACTCTTGATGTGCGTGTATCTCAGTGTTACCATTAACCAGCCATGTCATATTGCTTATATGTAAAATAGGTTCATAAGAATGAAAAAAATGTAAATTAAAAAATAAATAAAAATAAGCAAACCTTGGGGACTATGCTGGATGGGGTGGAAACTACATGCCTAAGATGCTCATCCCAACCACACAGCTCCACACCTGTGGACAGGTGCACCCCCAGTGTCATTCATGTCCACTGGCCACCGGTCCATGGCCCCACCACTATGAGGTGTGAGTATGCACAGGTTTGTGTAAGCTGGCCATGGCCAAAGCAGCACACCTGGGTTGGCATCCAATGGGATGCCTGTCCTGAACCCCTCAGTGGATCCATTATACAGTCGGGAGTGCAATGGCTGCACTCCTCCATGGATGTTAGCACATCCAACGACTGTGGAGGTGAGAGGTGAGCTATGCTGCCAGCCGTGTCATGCCCCTGAACTGACAATGAGGTACCAGAATGGGGGGGTGGTGCTATGAGGGAGTGTGTGTGGGGGTATTAACACAGACCACCACATCATGCCTGGTGAGGCTGTGATCTGGAGCATGGGGAGGCAAAGGCAGGCAGGCAGTGCTGTATGGGGGGTGTCTATGGTCCAGGGGCTGGTGCCCCCATGAGTGTGTGTGGGATGGGTTGGCATACTGGGGACGGCAGGTGGCATGGCTGGGTGCTGAGATTGGTGGCCCAAGACAGCCTGTGGCTATGGATGCTGAGGTCCCATTGTGGTGGGACAGAGGTGTGTGGCACTCAGAGGGCTTATAGCTCGGTTCTCCATGGCTTAAACCCCGGCTGTGTCCGCACCTCTATGGCCAGCACTATTCACCATTGTGCATCATGTGTAGGGCTGGTACACCCCCAACTTGCCCCCTGCATGCTGCAGTCCATGCAGGTGGGTGAATTGGTTGCATAGGGGATGCGCACCCTCCCTTAGTGCATCCCGTGGGGGGGCACAATGGGTATGGAGTATCTCCGTGTCTCACATACACGGCACGGAGGCACTCCGCACCTTCAAGCATAGGGCCCATTATATTGAGAAGTAGCTAAATTATGTTAAAGTAAGTAGAAACTGGAGATGTTTTACTCATATCATTCATCTCTCTTTCTTCACACACTATGCGTTATGTAACTGTTTACAACTGAATAGAAGAATTATTGCAGAAGTAGAATGCTTTTCACAACCCACAACCCCACCCACAGTAAGTTTGGTAATACAAAAATCTGACTTTAGAATAGGACATCTGTGTCCCATAGAGCCTTCCCTGTACCCACTCACTGAAAGATCATTTTAATGTATCTCAACTTTGTCGATTTTATTCTTGATGCAGTTAGTGTATTCTCATAGGTAGATAATTGAAGCCTACAAAAGGCTTATCAAATAGTAACTGTGGTACAGTAACATAGAATAACCAGTATGTTTTCTCTTTTTGATCTTAGAAGATGATGTCCATTGCCAGACTGGTGTCCATGGCCAGCACATCACTTATCCAGATGAGAAATGTGCACATAACATTACAGGACTTGAGGGGAAGCAGAATAAGCAAATGAACTGCCGGCATCATCTGGAAGCAAGCTTTCAGAGAAATATTCTGCCAAGGAACAATTCACAAATCTTTGTAAGAAATGAAAACAGTTCTATAGTACAGGAGCTCACTGAGTTTGTGTTTGAGCCAACAAGAAATCTTATACAGGATCAGTGCAACAAACTGTTAGATTTTGAACATGAGGGAGCAGCAGCTGAGAGAGAAATGGAGGCGTGGTTTCGTCGACAAGAGGCTGAACAGACTACAACATTTTTCAACACTCTGATACAAATAATGGCACCTACTTCTAATGCCCTCCAGAGCTTGCTTCCACTACAATCTCAGACTCAGCAGGGGCAGAATGTATCTGGAATGCATTATCAAAGCTATTAACAAGCAAATTAACATGTACCCCTCTCACATCACCATTGTCCTCAGCCTTGTATCTCTACTTCCAGTCAATCCACCTGTTACACATCATCATCTGTAATATGAGTTTTGCTGAGGAGCTGATGAGTGAAAGCCACACATGGACTGACATAGTGTAAGCTGATGCTTCTTTGTCTGAAAGTCTCATGTTCATTTATTTTTAATTTATTACGACAGTTGTCATGCATTGTTATAATAAGTTTCAGCATACTCTGCAGTTTGTCCCAAGTAGACCTCTGTTACTGGTGCAAAAGTGAGCTAATTCAGGAAAATTAAGATTACTTGCTGATCCTGACTTATAAGTACGTATTACAAAACGTTACCATAATAAACAGGATATGCAAGTGCAGCGTCTGTGATAAGTTTCGAAGAAAATTAAGCAGCATGATGAAAACAGATGTTTGTGTTGAGGAGCAAGGAGAAGTGGTAGTGTGTGTTTGGGGTGGGGCTAACAGTGCTGCAGAAGTGGAAAGAAGGAAAATACTGTACTGTAGCTGATGTATCTTAGTTTAATGCACCAAGTAGTGCCGCAGAAGAGTGTGTGGGGGTGGATGACATAGTCACTGTCTCAAGAGTCATATACTGTTTTGTTGCTTTGTCTGGAACAGTGTAATGATGTCTCATTTTTTTTTTTCAGGAGCACATACTACTTAGTTATACTAAACATACAATATATTAAGCAATGTTACATGGAACTAAATAAATATGTAGTACAGTACGTTTTCTAAGCAGTTTCTAAGCAGAAATATTTTTATGACTCTAGTTATTGATTACAAGAATTACAACTTAGAATGATGAAACTATTTTACTAAATTATATTTCAGAAAGTAATTTTAAGTAATATACAAAAGCAGTACATGCTAGACTTTACCTATGGATGTTTTTCTATGCAGAAATTTAATAATAATAGTGCAGGAGTTAGAGATGCATAATAGGAATGGCAGTGAAGTATTGAACTGACACCAACCCCAACCCCAACCCCACCCTACAGAGACTGACAGGTGTTGGGGTATGTCTTTGGGTCATCAGCTATAACGCTCATGTCATTTTACCTCACCCTACTCTGCAGACACTGACAAGTGTTGTGGTGTGCTTTGAGGTCTTTGGGTGTTTTACTTACCCCATTCCATAAGAAAATAAGCTGAGATGGTGCAGTATAGGAGAATGGGGTGAACTTTAGGGCCGAACACTCCAAGGCACACCTCAATGCCTATCACTGGTTGCAGGGTGGGACTGGGGGTGGAATGGCATGAACATTACAGCTAATGATCCCAAGACACACCCCTGACACCTATCAGTCTCTACAGAGTGGAATGTTACAGTTGGAAACCCTAACAGCATAGGCGTTTGTTGGTATTTTCACTCCAAATTATCAACATGGGCTTTTTGTGATCCCACATTATGAAGAGCGGCAGTATCAGTTTGTTAGCCAAAAGGTGGTTTTGCACAGTGACTACACCATTTGGTGACACAGGCACAAAAACACATTTTGGGCAGGATGTGAAAAATAACAATTGTATTGTACAAGAGGAGGTGTAAAAAATGGTAATGCTGAAAATCTAGAGTGAAAATATGAAAAATCGGTGAAGTCATGAGCATGCTTAGAAACTGCGCAACACACGTCTGTAACCCAATTATTTCTGAGATTTTTTTAATCACATTTTCAACATAGGCATTTTGGGACCTCCCCTCATGAACAGAGGTACTGTGATTTTGTTAATCTGTCCCAAAAGTTGATTTTCCACTGTGACCATGCCATTGTGCACCACAGGTGCAAAAACACATTTTGGGCAGGATGTGAAAAATGACAGCTATACTGTTCATAAGGTGGTGTGAAAAAATGCCAGTGTTGAAAATTTGGCATGAAAATATTGCAAATTTGCGAAGTTATATGGGTCCATGGAAACTATGCAACGCATGCTTGTAACACAGTCATTTTATGGACTTTCATCACCAAATTTTCAACATAGGCATTTTAGGACCCCTGCTCATGAACCATGTGACTGTCATTTTCTTAATCTGTCCCTAAAACTGATCTCCTGCAGTGATTGTGCTATTCTGTGCCGGAAGTGCAAAAACACATTTCAGTCAGGATATGTAAAATGACAGCTGTACTGCTCATAAGGAGGTGTGGAAAAATGCCAATGTTGAAAATCTGGAGTGAAAATATTACAAATTCACGAAGTTACAAGGCTGCGTGGAAACTGCACAACACACGCTTGTTAAACAGTCATTTTTTTGGATTTTTTTCAACAAATTTTTAACATAGGCTTTTTGAGAGCCCACCTCATGAAAAGTGGCACTGTCGTTTCATTTATCGGTCCCAAAAGGGGATTCTGCGCAGTGACTGCGAAATCACCTTTCGGGATGGAATAACACCATGACAGTGGCTGAATTCATGAGGAGGGGTCCCAATAACCCCATGTTGAAAATTTGGTGCCAAAATTCTCCAAAATGCCTGAGATATGCACTAACGTTGAAACAAAAGCTATTTATGCCATTATACAGCTTACCAGCATTTCTTCAAGTTCATGATCGGCTTTGAAGAGTGCAGGCGTGTTCAGTCCACGAAGATCGTCGTGCCAGGCTCCAGAGGTAAGTATGGGGTGAGGGGGGTGTGGGAGGCAGGGTACAGAGGGTGGGTGCGGTTGGGAGAGGGGCAGGAAAGATCATGAGGACGGTTTTCTTCTTTTAAAGGAAAAAAAAAAAAAAGATAATGAGGGTCGGTTTTCTTATTTTGCAGGTGTTTGCTTGGTACACCTGGGTGGGCTCCCAGTGTACCACCTACTTACAAGGATGGGGGATCACAACCAATGGGCATTAGGCCCCCCGTCAGCACAGAAATTGGTGGGGGGCATGCATGATGCAGAGGGGGATTGGGCAACCCCTCGGCACACAGCACAGATCGGGAGTTGGGGACAAATTAATCTAGGCAGGAGGGACTGAAGTCGATGGGGATTGGGCCCCCATCAGCAGAGAAAGACTGTTGGGGGGGCGCATGATGCCAAGGGGGATTGGGCACCCCCTCAGCACACAATTGGAATGGGAGGGGGGTATTATGCCGACTGGGAGTGGGCTCCCTGTCAGCAAATAAAGTGGGTTGGGGCATGCTGATGGGGGGATTGGGCACCCCTGAAGTCAGCACTCTGCATGGCGGCAGTCAGTGCCACCATGTTTATTGAACTGCTTCACCAAGAAAGGCACGTCTTGAGGCATGTTATTATGCCCCTGCAGGACAAGCTTGGCTCTCATTGCAGTGGCACTTTTCTTAGATCTGGTGGCCACTTTTCATATTGCTGGTGTCAGTGCCTGCATGCTGGCTTATTGGAGAATGCGGGACGCACCTACTGATGTGTGCCCTGCATTCGCCCACAGTGACCGCACCTCCAAATCTGCTACTACTTCAATATGTTGGCTGGCACCCAAACAAAAGCCAACATAAAAAAGATTACTTTTGTCTAAACAAATTGTAACAACAGTTGAGGAAATACTATAAATTCTGAATGTTGAACAATTTTACAAAATAAATCTGTATTCATACATGCATGATTTCTGAAGGTTAAGTAATTCATAGTAGTTATACAAGTAAAACAGAAATAAAATGAACTTATAAGTTACATATACAGTCTGTCTCTTTCTGTCCAACAATTAACTTGTATGTTGCAATACAGTTCTAATTCACTCTTGCATTGCTAAGTAATAAGCCATTGCATCACGGATTGCATTTGCCTGTCCGGTCTGTGTTGCAGTTGCATAGTCATCATGACATATACTGCCATTTTCAGGCTGCTGGTAAGCAGTCAGTTCATTTTCAGAAATCCATGATGAATCGAACAGTTCACCTTTGGTTTCACATATGTTATGCAAAATACAACATCCACTTATCACACATGGGATGTTCAGAATGTCAAAGTCTGTGCACTTTAGCACACTGTTGCAGTGTGCCACAAGTTGGCCGGAAGCGCATTCTACCACCATTTTGCGTTGCTAAATCTGTAGGTGAAGTTTGACTTCTTGGTCTCAGAGAAGTTAGCATAAGGCTTTATTACCCACAGCAATAGAGGGTAAGCAGGATCTGCTACTGTCATAACCGAGACTCTGATGTTGCCAATTTGCCAGAGTAACGGAGGGAACAGAGTGCCTTCTTGACCTTTTTTGAACAAAAAACTGTTCTTAAAAACCCATGCATCGTGCACTTTTTCTGGCCATCTGACATTAATGTCCATGAAACAGAAGTGGTGATCAACAAGTGATTACATCAACACTGAATAGTAACATTTATGGTTATAATATTCCCTGCTTGATTAGGAGGGCAAAAATGGGGAAGTGTGAACCATCGACTGTGCCACCACAGTTTCGGAATCTCCAGTCCAATTCAAAACCTTCTATGATGTCTTCAGTTTTATATAGTTTGATGACCCTTGGCATTAGCACCTTGATGATTGCCTTACAGATATCAATGACAATCACTCACTCTGTTGGACATCACAGGGGTTTGAGAGGGTGGCCCTTTGCCATGGGTCCCCTGCCACAACCTCCGAGATGACCGCAAGACTTTTTCTCCTCGTGGTGAGGCGCTTTCACAGGTGGACTTCCCCTGAAAACCGAAAAACCTGCAAGCTGATTCTTTGGCAGCCTCAGATATTGAAACCCTGAGGCACTTCCTCAAATTCTGGACATCATCACCTAGTCGGGCGAGGGGGACAGAACTGCATCACCTGTTTGTGCCCTTACAGACTTACCTGGCTCGACACTCGGTGCCGTAACTCCTCCCGAGTGTGTGAACTGTTCAAAGAAAACACTGAGTGCCCATTGGTCCTGCTGCTCAGTGACACTCAGGCTACCGGATTTAAAAGTCAGCTCCGAGCCCTGTTGGCCACACTCGCTCTGCCGGATGCCACAGAGGTTTGAGAGGGTGGCCTTTTGCCATGGGTCCCCACCCCCACTTTGACCTCCGAGACAACCGGAAGACTTTTCTTCCCACCCAGCCACCCTGTTCCCTCCTCCCCTTAAATGAACCATTACCCCACCCCTTCCTTGGGAGGATCTCTCTCTCCCCACCTACCCCCGTTGTCTAGTGTGGGTGCCACCCACTAGACCCAAAATCTGACAATCTGCTCCTTGGACACCTAATGCCTTCCTCTGCCTTCCCATGCTGTTTACTAGTTAATTTGTATATGACTCACTGCCTGCTGAATGACCTCATTTTTCTCCCCACTAAGGCTTCTGCTGACCTATTGTCTTCAATTGATTTAGATCTGTTCCTGCCAAACTTGGTGTTAGCTGAGTGATACTGTATATCTCCCGTCACGCTGCCTGCCTGCCTTAAGCTACATTTCTGTTAGAGTGGTTTTCTTCCATCCTGATTACCTACCATACTTAACTGATCCTTTTTTTTTCCCCTGTCAAAGGGAAGGAATCCTGAACAAGGCTGTCTCTGCTGGTAACCCTCACCTGTTGTTTTTGCCTGCTGCTAAGCCAAGGCACTTGCCCAGTGTTAACCCTGTTGTTATTGCTTGCTGCTAATCACTGGACCTACCCCTCCACCACAGTCCCCCTTCCCCTAAACTCCTTTGACCCTCCAGGAAATGGTAGCTGCCCCATCACCCCTAGCTCATGCTTCCTACCCCTGGAGCTGCAGACTCACTCCCAGTCATATCTTGAGCAACCATGCTGAGCACTGCACCTATGATAGCCCTTGCCTACATAGCCCTTATCCTGGGAGCTGACCTGATTTCTTCCTGGGCCCCCAGTCCCCCGGACTAAGATGGGCACTCTTCTGGTCAGCCCCATTGCCCCCCGAGTCCCTGATGGAGAAGACAAACTTACTGCTTCTTTATATGTATAGGGTAACCCAAAATGGAAACTGCTACAACCTCTTCTTCGGCATTCTCTTGGGAGATAAATGGAGATACTCCTTCTCTCACACCAAAATTATCAAGTACCTTGTCTGGCTCAAGCTTGCTCTAGGGAGAGATGTTGAGCCTAACTCTGGACCCCACTCCATAACCTTGCTCTCAGTGACCCTGCCAACCCACTCTGGGCTACGGCCAGGGGCCTCTGGCTGGTCCACATGAACATTGGCAGCCTAAGGCACAAAGTCCATGACCTCAAAGCCTGGACAGCATTGTACAAACCTGATGTACTAGCAGTGATGGAGACCTGGCTCAAACCTCAAATACTCCCACACGAAGTAGACCTGCTTGGCTACAACGCCTTCCGAAGGGATCATGTAGGTAGGAGAGGTGGTGGGGTTCTCATCTACACCAAGATGAATCTCAATGCCATGCAACTGGACCTACCTCCCTCTGTGACTCTGTAAATTTGATCATCTTCATTAAGCTGCTACTTGGAGACACTAAATCCCTGTACGTTGGGTGTGTCTATCTCCAGCCCAGTCTGCTGCCACTTCCCTAGAATCCCTATCCCATGTCATAGCCAAGCATCCCCTGTGGAAGCTCACCCTCCTCAGGGACTTTAACCAAAATTGGCTTGCCCTAGGGACCTCAACTAATAGAAATCTAGTCCTTGACTCCAACCTGACTCAAATCATAGATCTGCCCACCAGGGACAACACCAAGTCTGGCAATCACTCCCTACTTGACTGGGCCCTTGTCTCCTGTCCCAATCATATTCTGACAGCTGGGACCATATCTGACTCCCTAAGAGACCACTCTCCAATCTTTTGTACTTGGTCCAATAAGCCCCCCAAGCTGGCCGCCAGGGATATTGAGACCAGGAACTACACCAGATTTGTCACTGACAACTTCTGTTCAGACCTCTGTGCCATCGATTGGCACCCCATTCTCACTCTTCCCACCCTGGATGAAGCCTTAGACTACTTCAGTTGCTCATTTCTGTCCATGGCTAATGCACATGCACCATGAAAGAAGCTAAGGGTACGGGGTAAGTGTCACAAATGGTTAGGTCCTGGCCTCAAACAGAGTATGTTGCTCCATGACAGGGCCTGAGGACAGTATAAATCCTCCGGCAGCAACACTGACTGGGAGAAATACAGAGAAGTAAGGGTCACTGTAAGAAATCTTCCAAACTTGCCAAAACTAAATACCTACATGATCTCCAGACTAATCACCTCTGGGACCCCAAGAAATTCTGGGGCCAAATTAACTTGTTACTTAAGGGTGCCTCCTCTGCACAGGATGGAGCTATGCTTAGTGAAAACACCCTGACTAACGAACCCTCCACAGTAGCGGAGGCATTCAATGTCTCCTTTTCCATCCCAGGTGGATCCTGTCCCCCATCCCACCTGGCGTTTCCCTCTCCAGTGACATCACATGGGAGAGCGCATGGCTCCAGTTTCACCTTAAACTTATTAAGCCTCCTGAAGTATTGCCCCTCCTGCTCAGGATTGATCCTGATTCCTCTCTGGGACATGATCTGCTCAAACCAAGGCTGCTGAGGGCCGCTGCTCCTGCCATTGCCCTCCCTGTCACCTGGCTCATCAACAGGTCCTTCCTTGAGAGAACAGTCCCGAGTAAATGGAAAGTGGGAACCATAGTCCCAGTTCATAAAAAAGGGCCTAGGGACAAAGTGGGGAACTTTAGGCCCATTTCCATCCTCTGCCCCCTCGGGAAAGTTCAGGTGAGTCTGGTCCATACCCAGCTGCATGACTACCTAGAGCTTCACTCTCTCCCAGCTGACATACAACATGGTTTCAGGAAAGGCCACGGCACAGACACAGCCCTCATCCAGCTCACATCTGATGCCCTCGACGCCATGGATCAAGGCTCCCAGACTGGTGCACTATTTGTCAACCTATCCAAGGCTTTTGACTTAGTCGACCATAGCCTTCTGCTCACCAAACTCCGCCTCCTCAGACTGGATGGGCTGTCCCACTCCTGGGTCAAGAGCTATCTGCTAAACCAAAGCCAAATAGTCTGCTGGAGGGGAACACAGTCCAGTACCTGACCAGTTGTCACGGGGGTACCCCAGGGCTCAATCATGGGCCCCCTGCTCTTCACTCTCTTTGTCAATGACATAGAGAGGGTCTGCAGGCCGAGCAATCTCTTTCTCTATGCAGATGACACTGTTGTCTACTGCAGTGATCCATTACCCAGAGTCATCACTGCCAAACTGCAACACAGTCTCACAACACTAGAAGCCTGGTTCTCCGCCAACTCTCTAGTATTGAATGAGGAGAAAATGAAGGCTGTCTTATTTGGGCCCAGGCACCTTGGCTCAGATAGGGTGACCTTCTCCAGCTCAAACTGGACCAGGGGAAGCAGGTCGAGGTTCTGGACAGGATCAAATACGTTGGGATACTCCTTGACCAGGAACTGTCCAACAGACCCCACATTGACTCATTAACCAAGTCCATCCCCCAGAGACTTGGAATCCTTTATTGGCTGGGAAACTCCCTTACCAATGAGGCTCGGCATGCTATCTCCAAATGCACCCTTCTCCCCCACCTCCTTTACTGGGCCCCTCTGCTACAGTTCCTACGAGAAGGGGAACTCAAAAAACTCATGGTGCTCTACCATACAGTGGCACACTTTGCCACTAACTCCCCCCCCAGGAGACACCACTGTAAGGTCCTTGCAGACCTCCACTAGACCATCATACGCCATAAACTGGCCCACTCCACCTTCTGCCTGACTCATAAATTCACCACCTTTAACCCTCCTCCTCATCTGCGTGGACTGCTCAACCCAAGAGTACAACGCAGAGGTATGAGATCTTCTGCCAGCTGGCCCCTAGTCATCCCCCACGTACGTACCAACCCGGGTAAGCACTCCTTCTCATATGCTACTCCACACTTGTGGAATACGCTCCAAGCTACTCTGGTCAATAGGCCATCTCTCCAAGGATTCAAGGCTGGCCTTAAAGCATACCTGCTGGAACATAGCCTGTGTGGCTGCACTCGCTAGCCCTCCTTTTTCCCTACCAGACAAATTGTGACCTCTCATGCCTTACTGAAGAATGTGTCAAATTGTGACCCCTATAAACTCTGTAATGTTATAACTGCATGCACTGGATTATCTACATGTAATTACTGTCTCTCCAGTTGATACTGTCTCACCTCTAACCTTGTACTACTGTCTACTGTATGTAAAACTGCTGTATGTACCTATTGTCTACTGTATGTAAAATTGCTGTATGTACCTAACCCCAGGTCGCCCCTGAAAAAGGGACCTTTGGTCTCAGTGGATTTACCCGGCCACCAAAATCTAAATAAATAAATAAATCTGACCCACTGTCATTCTACCACAGTCAAACTGATGACTGAGTGTTCTATTCTCAACACTTGTTGCAAGCCACCATAATGCTATGGCCACTCTCTTCTGGACTGGTAGTGCTTCTCTCATTTGTGTGTCTACTCTGTGAATGTAAATTCCCAGTTAATCACATCACATTCTGAATGTGGAACACAACATTCTAAAGTTCGATATCCAGTCATTGTCATTCCAAGTCTTCATGACACTCTCCTCCCACCAGACTGAGCTTCTCTCATTTTCTCATATTCTGCGGTTTACCATGCCTGCCATTTTACTGCTAATAATAGTGTCATGCAGCATCAGAAATAATTCTACTGTCCTGTGTATACAAGACAACATTGCTGTTCTCAAAGCCATGAGCTGACAATTCGACCATCTCTTGTATTTTTTTTAAGCAGACGTCTTTATGAAACTGAAAGTACAGCAATAAAGGTTGTGCTACTGTGGAACTTCATGTTTCAGATGCTCGTCTGTATAACTTGTAAACATCCACTGATTTTGCAAAAACAAACAACAAAAATGTCATGCAGTACATATTGTGCATGTCTAGACAGTGAGCACAATAATATTCATGTGACATTCTATAATTCTTCAGTTTACATGTTATCCAGCATTTAGGTATGATCATGGTTTACAGTAACAGGGCCAGATATTCAAAACTTTGCCCCGGGGCTAAATTAGCACTGCCCAGTGGGCAAACTTAGCCCAGAGCACAAAGCAAGCCATATTCAAAAGTAATAGCCCCGGGCAAACAGCTTCTGAATATAGCATGAGAATAAGGCCAGGCAAACTGAGCTGGGAGTGCAGGGCAAACTTAGCCCTGGAATAAGACAGCTCTGAATATGGCAACCAGGAAGTGCAAACCACAACAGCAACACAGTGCACAGCAATGTGAAAGTAGGTAGAGGTGAACTATGTGGCCAATGTGTGTGTGCAAGCAAATGCATGGACCCAGTACAGCTGCAGGCAGCAGCATATGTGAAAGTACAGTGTGCAAAACTGTAAAATATTCCCCAAACTGCTTGCGCAGCGCTAACACGTTTACGCGGGTTTAGCACAGGGCTAAACCATTAGCCCGGTGCAACACATTTGCCCAGAGATAAATCTTTGGACATATTCAAAAGTGACATGCAAATGAGCCTACTTAGGTAGTCTCTGGGCAAACATACAGATTAGCATCTCAGTATGCCCTGATTTGCATGCAGTTTGCGCTGGGCTAATGGTTTAGCCCTGCGCTAAACCAGTGCAAATATGTTAGTGCTGCGCAAACATCTTGGGGGATATTATACAGTTTTGAACACTACTTCCACATGTGCTGCTGCCTGCAGCTGTACTGGAACAACACAGCATTGGCACAGATGGTGGTGGTGCTGCATGCAACTGTCACACTGTAGGGCATGCTACAGTGCACAGCAGACACTACAGTAGCAAGTGGGCCAGTAGTGTGTGGACACAGCAATGCCTATGGTGTGTAGGGCAGTGATGATGGCTGCACTATACACAGTGAGAGGCCCAACCTGCTGGTGTTTACTGACAATGGACATTACTGTTATGCTGTTGTGTGACCCACAGATGCTGCACCTCTGGCATGGGATGCTCACAGTGACATATACATGTCTGGCTTTGTGTGCTGTTGCAGTTGTACAGCTGTGCGGTATGTGGCTGGGGGGCATATATTATCAGAAAGGCACACTGGTGTTGGGGTAGTCCAAATACTGGCCCATGTGCACTGTATGATGTGTCCCAGCCTTGTGGCCACACCTGGTCTGTGACACAGCCTGGCCACCCATACACTCTCCCTGCAACATCCTCCATGCCTACAGTGCTGCATGTGTGTGCTGGCATCTGTTGGTATCCACAGAAGAGTGGTCGGCAGGTGTGTGCTGTATGGCCACACTGCCATGCTATCCACTGGTGGCAGGGTCACCACTTATTGCCTGGCATGGCTGGGACTGGTGGCAGATGATGGCATCATTGTGATGCCATCAGTTAGCAGCATGTTTCCTCTATGTCTGGATTTGTCTGTATCATTTTTACGTTCACTTGCGCGCATGCGCAAGGGGCGTCTTAGAAAAAATGGGACACTGTGGAGATGTGCCTCTCCTGCAATGCCCTGCTCCGTCAGAGCAGGAGTGGCGATCCTGCGCCAATCCAGGCGGTGCTGTGTGCCAGCAGCTGTGGTCTTCTCTTCAAAAACCACCACTGTCATACAAAAGCACCGCATCCTGCCCGCCCTCGGCGTCACGCCGCCCGCCCGCTTCACGCGCCCCCCAAATCTTTGCTGCCATGCTGAGGCCCTCCCAGCGTGGCCAGCGTCCGCGTCATCTGCTGGCGGGGATGCCCAATCCCGTCGGCTCCAGGCCCCCAGCCATCCTTCTGCCAGCGCTGGGCCCACCCCAGTGTGGCAAAGGTCCGTCGTCGTTTTTTTTAAACCTGTAAATGCAAGCGGTCCCAGGCGCTTCTCCCAGGCCCCCCTCCCACAACCTGCACCCACCCACTGCGACTCGCCCCTACAACCCCCCTCACCCCATACTTACCTCCGGAGCTCGGCGCAACGATCTTCGGTGGACCTGGAACACGTCTGCACTCTTCAAAACTGACTGCGAACTGAGGAAATGCCGGTAAGCTGTATAATGGGCTAGATAAGGGGTTTTCAACTTGATTGCATATCTCAGGCATTTTTTGGAATTTTTGCACCAAATTTTCAACATGGGGTTTTTGGGACCCCTTCTCATGAATGATGTCACTGTCATGGCGTTATTCGGGCCCAAAGGGTGATTTCGCAGTCACTGCATGAAATCACCCTTCGGGCCTGAATAATGCCATGACATGACATCATTCGTGAGAAGTCCCAAACCATGTTAAATTGAAAAATTCAAAAATAAACTGTTTTATGAGCATGCATTGTGCAGTTCCTACGAGAGGCTTGTAAGTTCGCGAACTTTCAATATTTTCACTCAGATTTTCAACATTGCCATTTTACCACACCTCCTCATGAGCAGTACAGCTGTCATTTTCACATCCTGCCCAAAATGTGTTTCCTCCCATGTAGCGCACAATGGGCGCGGTCGGTGTCTTGAAATCAATGTATGGGACACATTAAGAAAATCACAGTGACACTGTTCATGAGCAGAGGTCTTAAAATGGCTATGTTGAGGTGATGAAAATTCTAAAAATGACTGTTTGCAAGTGCATTGCGCAGTTCCTACGTATGCTCGTACGTTTACGAATTTTCAATATTTTCACTCCAGATTTTCAACATTGCCATTTTACCACACCTCCTCATGAGCAATACAGCTGTCATTTTTCACATCCTGCCCAAAACGTGTTTCCGCCCCATGTAGCGCACAATGGCGCAGTCGGTGTGTGAACTCAATGTATGGGACACATTAAGAAAATCATAGTGACACTGTTCATGAGCAGATGTCTTAAAATTGCTGTGTTCAAAATGTGGTGAAAAAATTCCTAAAAATGACTGTTTTACGAGTGTGCGTTGCGCAGTTCCTATGCACGCTTGTAAGTTCACGAATTTTCATTATTTTCACTCCAGATTTTCAACATTGCCATTTTACCACACCTCCTTATGATCAGTATAGCTGTCATTTTTCACATCCTGCCCAAAACATGTTTCGCCCATGTAGCGCACAATGGTGCAGTCAGTGTCTTGAAATCAATGTATGAGACACGGTAAAGAAAATCACAGCTGACACTGTTCATTAGCAGAGGTCTTAAAATGGCTATGTTGAAAATTTGGTGAACAAATTCCTAAAATGGCTGTTTTACGGCGTGCGTTCTTGGAGTTCCTATGCAGCTTGTAAGTTTGTGAATTTTCAATATTTTCACTCCAGATTTTCAACATTTCCATTTTACCACACTCATTATGAGCAGTACAGCTGTCATTTTCACATCCTGCCCAAAATGTGTTTCCGCCCATGTAGTGCACAATGGTGCAGTCGGTGTCTTGAAATCAATGTATGGGACACATTAAGAAAATCTCAGTGACACTGTTCATTAGCAGAGGTCTTAAAATGGCTATGTTGAAAATTTGGTGAAAAAATTCCTAAAATTGACTGTTTTACAGGCGTGCGTTTCGTAGTTCCTACGCACACTCGTAAGTTTGCGAATTTTCAATATTTTCACTCCAGATTTTCAACATTGCCATTTTACCACACCTCCTTATGAGCAGTACAGCTGTCATTTTTCACATCCTGCCCTAACGTGTTTCCACCCATGTAGTGCACAATGGCGCAGTTGGTGTGCGAAATCAAAGTATGGTACACATTAAGAAAATCACAGTGACACTGTTCATGAGCAGAGGTCTTAAAATAGCTATGTTGAAAATTTGGTGAAAATATTCCTAAAAATGACTGTTTTACAAGCGTGCGTTGCGCAGTTCCTATGCACGCTTGTAGGTTCGCGAACTTTCAATATTTGCACTCCAATGACTTCCAAATACCTAAACAGCACATAGAAGCAAGCAACATTCGGCATTGACAAATGCTTGTACTTCTTTGTCACTGATTTTTTTAAGCCATGTCCAAGTGCCAAATACCACTGCAAATACCTGCAAGCGAACGTTCGGCATTGACAAATGCTTGTTATTTGTTAGGGTCACGCAAAGCCATGCAAACAACGCACAAAGCTGATTGCCCAGGGTTAAGACAAGCTTTTCCTGAGCGGTAATGTGCACTGTGCTAAGTGTCGCGTTAAGTCGCGCAGAACCACTTAATGTGGTGCTAGTCACTGAGTCTAGCATTGCACCTGTATTCATGCCAGTTTGTCCCTTGCATAAATTACGATTTCGCCCGGTGCTGATGCAGTTTGCCCGTGCTATTTGGCCTTTTGAATATATCAGACCCACGCTAATGCTGCACTAAACCTGTGCAAACGTTTTTTGCTCAGTGCAAAGTTTTGAATATCTGGCCCACAGTCTGTTAATAGCCCCTCAAAATGGTGTAATGTGCCCCATGGCACAGGTGAGTTCTGTGTTGTCACTGGAGGAGGATGGGGGGATATTCGTATTGAATTTTTATCTAATTCATGTTAGTGAATGATTGTTTTTGTAAGAATTATTCCAAAAGGCAAGTGATAAAAGTTTTATTTAAAAATGTTCTCCTTGTTTAGAGGGTGACTTCTTTTAATGAAGGTGTTCTTTCACCAACTGCATATGAATGCTGATTCAGAATCAGAATGCAACATTCCGGTTATTCAGGTCTTCTAGATGCAGGAATGGTGACAAGAGGAATTCATGCTCACTGGTGATCAGACTGTATATGTCAGTATAACATGTATTAATGTATGGCTGTCAGACTCCTTACAGGCAATCAGACCACAGACTTTCTAAGACCATTCATTGTTGCATAAAAGGTCTAGGAAAAGGATCTTTCTGATGGCAAGTAAACATTCTGATAATCTTACACTAATTATTTTTTATATATTTGTAATATTTTGATGGAATTAAAATAAAAAAATTAAAAACATGCAGCACAACTAAGCAGCAGCAGACAACACATCCATTCGGGGAGGTGTTGCCTGCTGCTTCCTAGCTATATTGCATGTTTTCTTATATTCTATAAACACAAATTTTCAAATATAAAAGAATGGAAAGAGATGCCCTGCTAAAGGGAAAGATGCTGGAAAGAAGGCAAAGAAGTCTTGAAGGAAGTTATGTGAGCAAAATGATGTTGCAGCTAAAAAACATATGTCTGCATCAACAAATGCACAACAAAGTCTGCTAAGAGATAACAACTAGGCAATGGTGGTTTACCTGTTTAATAAATTCAGCTTTTGTTAAATCCTGCTCCTCATGGTTTCTCAGCCGTGCAGCGTACATCACCCATCCTTCTCTTCTGTTATGATTGGCATTGCTGCATACAAACACAGACTCACATGCATGCCTTAAGTTGAGCCAGAAAGTCAATTTTATCTGTTACCAGGTAAGTTGCAGGGAGTTCTCTGGTAAACTGGTAGGGCTAGAAAGGTTTTTTCATGGTCATCTAAGAAACATCAGCAATCAGAAATCTGAAAAGTATTTGTTGTTTTAAATTTTTATATGAGTGTAAAGAGTGACTATTGAGAGAAAATAACATTAAATTATTTACTTACTTCACTTATTGTAATGGACTTTCACTTTTTTGGGCCTAGTTGAATTTTTCACTTATCGGTACAGGTTGCTGCTGTATTTGTGATGGAATTTATAAGTAAATAGGCAGTGAAGAAAGAAAGAAATTAGGAAGTAAGTGGTTTATGAATTCTGTGAGTTATCCGTGTTGGCAGGGACTTATTTTTAGCCATTGGTGGCGCTGTTTTTCTGTCATGGCTAGAACCATGTCTCAGCCAATTAGGACACATAGATTTCATTGCCCATTTTATATTCTTTTATTAACATACATGTAGGGTTTAATCATATGCTTAACAATGTTTAACACTGTTCATAAAAAACATTTTGACTATGATATCAGTTAAGACACTCACAGTGGTTATGTTAATGGCCATTATACAATGGCAAGAAAAAATTCTGGACTCTGATTGGTCAGTCTTGGTCTGGACCCATGAGGTTATCCCTGCACAACCTCACGGGTCTACTGTCATCATTATGGCCACTACTCATCATCCCTTTTTTCGCATCTCCTCTTAAGAAACAAAAATATTTTTCCACACTAATAAAAACATTCTTTAAAATTATTTATTTATTTTATATATATATAACAATGAGCTATTGTATAATAGCAATAATGCACTCCAGGGTGTGGGCTGTGCTGGTATAACCTCACTTCTGGGAAGTTGGACACACTCGGCCTGCGGCCTCGTGCCCAACTACCCAGGCATGAGGTTATCTTAGCACAACCCACACCCTGTCATGCATTATTGCTTAAGTTAATCATCCTCCAGGGGCATGTGGCACTCAGCTTCACCTCTTGACACATAACACCTCAACATGGTGGTATCAGTCCATTAACATAACCCCTGGTCATGCCTTATTGCTTAATTATATTACGTTGAGAACCAGGGCTAATTCATTTTGAAAATATTAAATTAATAATGTTCTCCTTTAATTTTGATATTTATTTTAGCTTATGATATGATTAACACCTGAGTTCTGAAGTTTGACAGACCCAGGCAAGTAAACTCTGCTAATCACACTATACAAGGGTGGTTTATACAACATCAACAGTGCCACAGTTACATCCTATGCATATCTGTTATGCCCAGATAAGTCCTAATTTACTGTTTGTAGCATACAATCTTGTTTTCAGATTGGAATGTAGAGGACAGTACATGGGTTGGGCACTGGTCTCGTTGTTGGTGTGGGAGTTTTCAAAACACAATGATTTTCTTGGATTACACTGGTTGTGGATGAAGTGTTTGTTTCTTAGAAAGTTTGTCTGCTGATTGTTAATTTCACCCTGCTACTTGTGACCAGACAGGCTACATGACAAAAAAAGGAAATGTGATAAGTCAGGAAACATAGGGGATAATCTTCCTATTACTGATACATAACCATGTGCTGAAGTCTACCAACTACAAAATTCATAAATACACTGCTGCTTCCTTTTGCATTTTCTTAATCCTGATTCCGTTTGGTGGTATGGAATTAAACCCCAGTGTCTAACACAATGCCACCTCACCTTTTCCCAAGGGTCTCCACATATACAACCTTAACACCAGAAGTGTACTCCAGAAACTGGATAATGTAAAAAGTTTGGAAGGCCCAGTTCTCCCCACTCACCTTTGTGTATCTGAAACCTGGCTGTCCTCCAGGTCCCAGACTGTGCATTAGCCATTACTGAGTTCACATTCCATCACCAATTCTTGGTAGACAAAGTGGCAGTGCTGCTATGTATATCAATGAATCAGTCACCTGTTCCACCCTCTCACAAAAAATGGGTGACATCGAGTGGCAGAGCAGCTGAAGGCACCAGGCAGGAGAAACTAATGACAGAGGCTGGTGCATCACACATGTTCAATATGGGCATGCCCCTTGGCCTTCCTAATGTGCATGTGTCTCAAGCAGTAGAGAAACAACGCACAAAAAAAATTCATAGTGGGGCAGGATGACTACAACCACTGCTCGCATGCTCCATCCCATGGACTGCAGCAGCACTCCACCAGTGCTGGCTAAGTTGACTTGACTGGGCCAAAAGTCACCCAAGGACCCTCATGAAAGAATCTAATAATGGGGGAGAGGGGAATCCATAGGAGCAAACAGTGGAGATGGGTAAGTCCAAAAAAAGATTGTTGATGAGGCTGGGTCCAGGGAAAGCCCAAAGGAAAGCAGGCTAAATGAAAATAGACTACTAAACAAAGAATATAAGTTAAAAAAAAGATTACATTTTAGGTCCAGTGTACTGCTTGGCTTGTATGCCTCCTGTTTTTTCAGTCTGCATGCATGTACCCTCTCTTTATACAGTCCATTTGTATAGTAAGCAATTCTGGCTTTTGTAGATTTAGTATCTGCTCACACCATCAATCTGCAACAAACACACTTGCTCTACTCAGTGTTGTCAGTTTTGTGCAATAGGTTCTAATGTCAAGGGATCTGGTGAGGCAAGATGGCAGCCGGTATGGGACAGCCTGAAGTTGCTGCTCTGCAGCAGAGGTTTTTTTTTTTTCATTTTTTCTTCATTGTTTCTTCGTTGTTTACGTTCGCTTGCGCACATGTGCAAGGAACGTTTTGGGAGAGTAGCACACTTTGGAGGTGTGCCTCTCCCGTTCAATCCACGGCTCCGTTGAGCAGGCGTGGCAGTCCTGCACCAATGGGTGCGGGAGCTGTGTATGACAGCAGTGGTCTTCGCTTCGAAAACCACGCTGTCATACCTGGCAACTAGTAAACCTCACCCCAAAGCTTTGGTGCCACGCTGAGGCCCACCCCAGCGTGCCAAACATCCGATCCGCTGCCAGCAGGGGTGCCCAATCCCCATTGGCTCCATGTCCCCAAAGGCCCCAAAGCTTTGGTGCCATGCTGGGAGCCCACCCCAAGCGTAGCAAGCGTCCAGCGTCATCTTTTTTGTTCAACCTGAAAAGCAAAACGGTCCCGTAGTCTCCAGCCCCCTCCCCAACCCGCACCCACCCACTCGCACCCACCTACCCACCCCAACCCCTTACTTACCTCCGGGCTTCGGCGCGATGATCATCGCTGTTCGGGAACCGTCTGCACTCTTCAAAGCGACCGCGAACTGAGAAATGCGGTAAGCTGCATAATGGGCTAGATAGGGGTTTCAACTGTGCATATCTCAGGCATTTTTGGAATTTTTGCCAAATTTTCAACATGGGTTTTGGGACCCCTTCTCATGAATGATGTCACTGTCATGGCGTTATCGGGCCCAAAGGGTGATTTCGCGGTCACTGCGTAAATCACCCTTCAGGCCAATATGCCATGACGTGATCATCATTCGAAGGAGTCTAAAAGCCATGTTAGTGATGTCGTTCTAAAATGACTTTGTTTCTGATGTCGTTGCGCGGTTCCTCCATGAGCTCTTAACTGCGAATTTTCAATATTTCCACTCCAGATTTTCAACATTGCCATTTTACCACACCTCCTTATGAGCAGTACAGCTGTCATTTTCATCACTGCCCAAAATGTGTTTCCGCCCATGAGCGCACAATGGCGCGCAGTTGGTGTGCAAAATCAATGTATGGGACACAGTAAGAAAATCACAGTGACACCTGTTCATTGAGCAGAGGTCTTAAAATGGCTTTGTTGAAATTTGGTGAAAAATTCCTAGGAAATGACTGTTTCACAATGCGTTGCGCGGTTCACGCTTGCGGCACAAATACGTTCTTAATTTTCAATATTTTCACTCCAGATTTTCAACATTGGCATTTACCACACCTCCTCATGAGGCAGTACAGCTGTCATTTTTCACATGCTGCCCAAAATGTGTTTCTGCCCATGTAGCGCACAATCTCACAGTTGGTGTGCGAACTCAATGTATGGGACACATTAAGAAAATTACAGTGACACTGATCATGAGCAGAGGTCTTAAAATGGCTGTGTTGAAAATTTGGTGAAAAAATTCTAAAATGATTGTTTCTGGCGAGTCTGTATTCGCAGTTCCCATGCGCACCGTAAGTTTCGCAATTTTCAATATTTTCATTCCAGATTTTCAACATTGCCATTTTACCACACCTCCTCATGAGCAGTACAGCTGTCATTTTTCACATCCTGCCCAAAACGTGTTTCCACCTATGTAGCGCACAATGGGGTAACAAAAAGGTCATGCTGAAAATTTATTGAGCAAATACCAGCAATCGCACAGGGCATTAGGGTAAAGCACCATACGTGCCAAACACCACTGCAAATACCTGCAAGTGAATGTTCGGCATTGACAAATGCTTGTATTTTATTATTTTAGTTATGTTTAGTTATGGTGATTTTAGTGAGGCAGAGCAGTGAGTCTACAGTGTATTTTCAGGTTTTTGTGGCATTATTGTGCTGTTATTGTGCCATTTTGGCATTTTTGATTGGCGTTTCTGTTGGTACTTTCAACTTGCTACAGAACGATGAAGAGTTTTTGGCCACCAGACATTAGAATTGTATTCTAGTGAGTAATGTCATTGCACTTTAAAAAACTGTTTACAGCAGTTATTTGATCGCATGTTCTATGGTGATATTTTGATACATTTTTTCTCAAGTTATTCATTTTCTGCCCTCGAACTGGTCTCCGTCTTTTTAGCAGAGCTTCTCCTGGAGAAGCGGAATTCATTTAACTAATTTTCAGTCCTGACTTTGGTCTACATAGTGGGATATCCCTGGCACTGAAGGAGTGATCAGAGGATTGACTGTGTTGGGAGGATTTCATTGATTGCTTCCGTGTGTCATTGAAGGTGGTGGTGAGTCCATTTTAGCTTACATGACCATTGGACTTCTGTGGTTGTTTATTGGGACTTGAAGCCTACAGTGAATTCCCTATCTGTCTTCTTGGCTGGGGCCTTTTTGTGGTTCAGAGGAGTGGTGACCTGGTCTGGGTTTCCTACATGACGGGTGGTGGTCGAGGGACCTGCTGGAAAGTGGAGCACCATTTTCCACCTAGTGGGGCATTCCAGACAGCCTCCATTGAAAGATGGTGTTCTTTTTGGGACCCTGTCCCTTTGGGAGGTCCAGATTCAGTGAACTTGTTAATTTGGGACACAATCTTTGGTCCAGGCTTGTGTTGGCATTTTTGGAAATCCTGCTTGTGGACCTGTGATTGTCAACTAGTTCAGTGCGCAGTGTGGCACTGAGGTGGTTGTTCAAGGTGGGTGGCTAAACGAGAGGGCAGTGAGGTTCACTACCAAAGAGTAGTGTGGCCTCACTTGTCCTATGGGGCCCCAGGGTGGGAGTCGGAGGGCTGCACCTTGGGTGTTCCTTTTTCTGGGGGACTACCCACCTTGGATAGCTGCATTGGTGTGCACTGTTTCCCTGTGAAGAGGAAGCTGCTTTGCAGACTTTTGGATTACTGAGAAACAAGTGGCCATTAGGGCAGACTGTGAAGAAATATAAGTTCTCTGGTTAGGAGGCCATGAGAGGGTCTCTGATTGTTATTATGAATTGGCATAATTTCTGGTTTCTGTGATTGCTGGGGTGTGAGAACAGCAACCCCTTGGACTGAATTTTTGAGGGTCGTTAATGGGTGGTGCGAGCACCACCTTGCACAATTTATAAATCTAAAGTGTGGCCTGTTTACCCCCTTACCTGAACATTTCATTTGCAGTGACTCTGGACATCACATTCTTTAAGAGTTGTTTTTTTTATTTTGGGGGGAGTGAGGATTGGTGGTTTTAATTGTCTGTGTTATGGTCTGATTGCTTTCAGGAGGATCCACCAGCATGTGTTAGCAGACAGCTCTCCCAGTCAGGCACTTCTCTCCCTCTGAGCTCCATGGCTTTCAGCCCTTTGATTGCTCCCCCTTGCCCTGCATGGCATATGGGTGGTGTCAAGCACTAGTGATTATACAAAAGAGGCTTGGGGTGAGGGCCGTGGACCTGGAGGGAGAGTGGAGCCTGATGGTCGGATCAGAGTGCTGGGGTCCAGAAGATGCCCTCGGGTGAAATAAGTTCCTGAAGCAGGTCCACCCTTTCTACTGCCCACACCCAAGGGTTTCTCTTTGTGTGGACAGGTGATGCGGCCAACCTCAGAGGCTCATTCTACTCGGGTGGTGTTATGCAGTTCCAGGTACATTAAAAACAAGTCAGAAGTAATTGATGATCTTGTTAGGTCATCAGACCTGGCTTGCATCACCGAGACCTGGCTGGATGAAAATGCTGTCCCCTTGCTTGAGTCAGCTGTTCTGGCTGGGTTCTCGGTGATTCTTCACCAGAGAATGGATCCTAGGAGTGGGAGGGGGAAGGTAGCCATTTATTTTAAAGAGGAATTGGGCCTTTTAGATGTACCAGTAGTGCGGACTGGGTCCTTTGAGTATATCATTGGTGCAGGTGTGGGGTGCAGGATTCTTCTCATCTACCACCCATCCAGTGGCAAGAAGCAATTCCTGCAGGAAGTCGAGGACTTCGTTCTTGACATGGTGTTAGAGTCCCCTAGGTGGTTGGTTCTGGGGGACTTCAATGTCTGGGTTGACAATGAACTCTCACAATTTGGTCAAGACTTCTTCCAATTGATGAATTCGTTGAGCTTTACACAGGTTGTTACCTCTTCAACCTATATTCACAGTCGCTCTCTGGACTTAGTCTTCCTTCTGGGGATGAAGACCTCTAACCTGGTGGTGGAACTAGTTGGATGATCAGACCATCACAGTATAAGGTTCAATTTACAGACCCCCCACCATGGGCCTTCCCCTGTGGAGATGGTCTGGTACTGCCTTTTAAGGGGTTTGTCCCCAGATGGCCTGGTGGAGGTGCTGGAACTATGGAACCTTCCAAGTATAAGAACAGATCCAGAGAGTCTGCTGCAAGCCTACAATAAGGCTGAGATGGAGGCTCTAGACTCTGTTACTCCTGTCCATGTTCGTCCACTCACTCTTTGGCCAAGGGCCCCCTTGTTTGATGGGACCTTGAAGAAGTTGAGACGAGTGGGACAAAGGCTGGAATGGTGCTGGTGGAAATCCAGCCTGGATGCTGACAGGCTTAAATTGATGAACCATTATCAGGATTATCAATCGGCTATCTCCCGTATAAAGGCAGAGTTCCTTTCCAGGGAGATTGCCACCATGCAGAATCGACCAGCTCAGCTCTTCAGAACTGTAGACAGACTGCAGTCCAGCCTGTCTTCAGTCGTGGAGAGCATTGTCACAAGAGTTGTGTGAAGAGTTTGCTCGATTATTAGCTGATAAGGTTGTTGACATCAGGTCTGAAATCTGTGTGGCCCATTCCAATGGGTCTGGCAATAGTCAGTGGGAGGTTGTGGCCCCTCGGTTTGCTTGATCCAACTTTGACCAGTTGACGATCAAGGATGTTGTGCAGATCATCCAGAGTATGCAGCTGATTTGCTGTAGTTTGGATCCAGGCCCAACCTGCCTCCTAGTGGGGTGTGTTGAGGTTATTGGCACGGTCCTAGCCGAGATAGTCCAGTGTTCATTAGAGACAGGTGTGTTTCCAGACATCCTGAAGAAGGCGGTGGTAATACCCATCCTTCAGAAATTTTCTCTTGATCCGAACTGTCTGGCTAACTATAGGCTTGCCTCTAACCTTCCCTTTGTGGGTAAGGTTACTGAGAAGGTGGATGAGCTGCAGCTGGAGGTCCATCTAACCACCCACAATATCTATGATCAGCTCCAGTCAGGATTTAAGAATAGACATAGCACCAAGGTGGCCCTTGTTTGGGTTATCAATGATCTGATAGCAAGAGATCAGAGGATTCATTCCATCTTGGTCCTCCTTGATCTCTCTGTGGCATTTGACACCATGGATCATGGTGTATTGCTACAGCACCTGCAGTTCATCTGCAGATTGCAGGGCATGGTCCTCAGATGGTTCAATTTTTCCTCTCAGGCAGGTCTTGGAGAGTGGTGTCTGGGATTTATTCCTCAGACCCAGTCTCCCTGCCTTATTGAGTACCACAGGACTCTGTGCTTTCACTGATGCTGTTCACAGTGTACATGCTACCATTGGAGGACACTGTTGAGTGATATGGGTTGAGTTTTCACTGCTATGCAGATGATACTCAGCTCTACATGTCATTGGTGCCCAAACAGGGGGATGCTATCTCGGTGTTTAATAGCTGCCTAGCAGAGATCCAGGACTAGATGAATGCCAGTTGGTCAAAGTTGAACCTTGGTAAGATCAAGGCATTGGTGGTGGACCTGGGTCATCGGGCTGAGGGGTCTCTGGTGGGGCAGCCCTCTGGGCTTTGGCTTGGGGGTAGCCAACTGGGGTCCTCTTATCAGGTGCAAAATCTGGGTGTTATTTTTGATGATGGACTGACAGTGAAGTTTCAGGTTTCATCTTCTGTTAAGTCCTCATTTTACCATCTGAGGAATATTGCTACGATTAAGCACCTGGTCCCACCTGATGACCTTCCAGCATCGGTCCATGCCTTCATGGCCTCTCGCCTGGACTACTGTAACTCCCTATAACTAGGGCTATCAGGGGTTGATATTTGCTACTTGCAGCTAGTGCAGAATGTGACTACCAGGTTGTTTACTGGCTTACTTGATCTTGTCATGTCACACCTGTCCTCCACAGCCTGCACAGTCTGCCTATTCAGGGTTGTATCACCATCAAGGTCGGGTTGCTGACTAATAAAGCCCTACATTTGCAGGGACTGGGTTACCTGCAAGATCTTCTGTGCCCCTACCACACCCTCTGCTCACTCTGCTCTGCCAATGAGGGATTGCTAGAGGTTCCCAGGGTTTGTTTAAAGACCTCAGGTGCACGGTCATTTATGTTTGCAACCCATGCCCTGTGGAATTCTCTACCTCATTGGACAAGGGAGTGCCTGACAGTGGAGAGCTTTAAATCTGCATTGAAATCTCATCTTTTTTGTCTTGCCTTCCCAGAATATGAATGATTTACTGGTCTGTTGTTTGTTGAGCTATTATTGATTTTAATTGTTTTAACTTTTTTACAAGCACTTGGATACATGGTGACTTGCGCCTTTTTAAAAAAATAAAAGTGAGAGAGTCATTACACACTGTGGAGCACAGTGCATAGTAATACATAACATATTTTACTGGCTTTAGCCCAGTGAAAGTTAATGGTGCTGTCTCATTCCCTTTGTTTAAAACAACCAGAGCGCTTCCCTGAATTTAGAAGATGCTCCTTGAGAATACTGGACTTACCAGAACAAATAGGGTTATGCAGCTGCCTAGTAGAAACAGTCAAATGTAACACTTCTACCTTCATATGCTGTTAAAGAAGTGATTGTCTTGTTCACTGAATCACCATAACAGATGTCTGTGCTTGAAGAAAAATGTGGATTAACAAGTTTACATTATGTACTGTACGGTTGGCCTGAATTTACAAGGATGAATAGCATGTCTGAAAACAACGACACGGAACAAGTTAATAATTCCTAATGTATTAATCATAACTTACAGGTCAGTAGTACATACATACCGCAGTGCATCATCATTAATTAACAGACAGAAATATGATGCCTATTCATGTTGTTTCTGTTTTAATATAAAACCAATTTACTACTTTACAGCCAGTCAAACTGTTTATATTTAAGTACAAAGAGTGTGCTTTCTACTTTGTTGTACAAGAGTAGAAATCTTTTGTTGTTTGGAGAGAATGGGTGGTGATGGTAGGGGTTGCTCTATTCAAAAAATGTATTCAGGATGTTGCCTGATAATTTGTTAATCCTAATGCATCTATAGGCAAACACCCTATTCTGAGAATTCAATACAAGTTTGTTGCAAACTTGTAGTATTAGCACCAGCTCACAGACAACTAAATCCAAAAATTTAGTCATATACCATGTATACTATTCTGACAGCAGGTTACTTTATGTGGCATACAAAGGAGTTTCCCTGGACTGGAGGCTAATGACCAGAGTTGCTGTCATTATTGTTTAGATAAAAAGAAGCATCTAAATTCATCAGCAGTATCTGGGCTTTTCTTACAATTGACTCCTCTTCACATTCCAAAATTAATGTCACATTTCTGAGCACAGATTTCACAAGCCAATCAGCGTTTTGAGTTAATGCAACAGTGTAAATATGAGGAAGGTACATAAACTGCTCACACATTTTGAAGCTTCTTTTCTTAAGCAATAATAACAGTGAATATGGTCATGTACTAGATTATAACAATGGGCTGGTGGGGGATGGATTACCTGAGGTTCAGCGAGATAGTGATTGTGATAATTTCTAATCTCAATAACAGCCATTTTTATAAATTTAGTCATAACACATTATTGAGAACACCCAGGGTAGTAAATGTATACCATCCATTAATAAAATCGCAATTTATTTATTGGATCTAACATTAAGGTGCACATTGGAAGGGAATGTTGTAACTTCAGGAATGTATATAATAGCAATGCAAGCAATAGCATGTTGCATGCCCACAACTCACACCAAAAACACGTTACACAAAACATACAATATGGAAAATTGGTTAGGTTTCAATGTAACTAAACAACATTACAGGATTTCTAAAGGGAAGCAGTGGATTTGTTCTCTAGATTATGCTGCAGAGGTAATGAGGAGGATGTTTTTGCAGCATTCCCTAAAAAAGGCTACACTTCTGGATAGGTCTGCATCGATGATATACAAAACAGAAGTAACAGTCACTTGAACAAGTAAAATCTGTTACCACATACGGGACAAGGGGCCATGTATCTGTAGTACATTGATGAACAACACTGAAACATATTCATCATAGATATGGAGTTAAAGGAGACAGGAAATCATTTCAAATTGGTAGCTTTTTATAACGTTCTTATTCTCAGAAATTATATACATTCCCTTAAATTATCCCATAGTTAACTGTATTTGAATAAAAAGGGATAGGATACAAAAACTGTACTTTGCATTGTTTTGCTTTTATGGTCAACATTCTGTTATAGTTGTCTTCATGGAGCCAGTAATTTTGAACTTTTACTATGCCACAGTTTGTGTACAGAATGTTAATTATGAGCTGTTGATCTATCAGAACCATGTTTTGAGTTCTGTGCACAAACCATGACATAGCTAAAACTCTACTGATTCCATGAAGAAAACTGTAATGGAATGCTGCCCACAAAAATAAACAATACAAAATACAGTTTTTCATATCACTTTTTACTCAGGCACAGTTAAATATGGATAATTTAGGGGAATGCATGTCATTTGTGAGAATAATAACTTCATGAACAACTGCCAGGTTAAAAATGATTTCCTGTCCTCTTTAAGGGATGTCAGCTTTATGAGACCAAGAGTTTATTTTTCTAAAGGTCAAAACCAATGGGGTATTTTTGTACACATTGGTTTCCAGGACAGGGCAGGGCAGCAGTGAATCAGGTGATCTGGCACAGACATATTTCTCCTCCTATAAGAGATGTATTACTCGACAATATGTTGTACAAGGCTCAAGGTTTTCCACTCCCACAGCTACTATCATTAGAGAAGACTATTTCCTCCAGTACATCTGTCACACTACTAAATGTGTGGCATATGTCCCTTGGTGCACAGGCTGGAAGGTTTATGTGGGTCAGACCACACACACTTTGAAAGATCAAATTCAGTAGTGCTTTACGGCTAATAGGACTAGTAATCTCACTCTCCCCATTGGAAAATATTTAATAGAAAAAACATAAGATGAAACTATGCCCCCGGGTGCTGGGTCAGTAACTGAATCCTCCTCCACCCACAGAGCTGTTATAGAACTTTGCACATATCATAAAAAGAATCAATGTGGATTTTTAAGAATCAATCAATGCAACCTTTGAACTGGAACCCCTTTTTGGTAACATATGTGATATTTTAGAATGTATAAAACTACCTTTTTGATCTGAGTGATTTCATTCCACCTGCCCGACATAATAACCCCCCTCCCATTTCCAACTTCTGCTTCAATGCTAATACACTGAACATTAAATACATTTTTGGTGATATCACATGTTGTGGGATGAACTTTTTATACTTTCATACTATAATTATATCTACCAATATAAATTATCAAACAAAACAAAATGCAACACAATGTTATTTATCTGAGCATGAGATTTCATTAGGGCACATGAGAAGTATGAGATTTTAAGTATCTAGCACTATTAGTTTAATACAATAATAAGGTTGAGGGATGTGCTGCCCACTGGCTGACTGGCCATGCTGGGACGGGGGAGCGGGGCAGGATGTGGGTGTCTGAGTGGGTGGGGGCTGGAGAGGGCACTGCACTATAGAAATGAATGGATGGGGTAGCATTTGTTTTATTTTGAATGTGGATTGGCACAGGAGGTGGGTCACTGCTCTATGGAAATGAATGGATGGGGTTACATGTTTTTTATTTCAAATGGGAATCAGGATGGGAGAGGGGGAACTATGCTGTGGAAAAAGGGAGTGGGGATTAGTTTTACACTATGAATAGGGCTCGTGACCAACATGCCATTCCATGAGACTGGGAGGGGGACAGACCACCCAGCATATTCTACTAGGTGCATCCCTGCTGATAACATGCAAATGGGGTCCTAAGGACATGCAAATGGCCTGTTTGTGCATTGCATGCCTAATGGCACCATTTGCATGTTTTGGGATGAATATCTGGAATTTGAGCGCAGTGCAGCTGCATCTGGGGATGTGCTGTGCATCCCCATTCCAGGTATGAAGGCTGACCAAAGCGATGCAGTGGCGCATCGCTGGTGGCCCCCATTTGCACCACCCACTATATTTGCTATATTCAGATGAGATGTGCAGTCGTGCATCTCATTTGAATATAGCAGTTATTTGTGCCAGCCATTTTCTTTGGGTGGCACATCTAGATGCGCTGGAGAACCCCCAGGCTTTGAAAATGGGAGCCAGAGTATTTTAAGTGTCACTTTAATTCAATGCTTATTTTCTTTTAACAACATCTGTGTTCTTTTCAATATGTTGCTCATGTAGGGGAACGTGCTGCTGTTATTCTCCAGTTAACTGCCTGGTTAATTTCACAGTATTTGACTTGAAAATGGATACACAAAGAATAATGGATGGGGAACTGTGTGATATTAGAATTTAATTCACACCCAAGGTGTGGGATGCTACATAAACCCCGAGGGCGAAGCCCGAGGGGTTTATCAAAGCTTATAAAATGGGTAAGCTAAACCAGCCAATTAGGGACCAAGCTCACTATGCGTGGAATATGTTCCATGCATGGGTGAAAAAAAGAATGGCACTAAAAAGGCTAAAATCATTAAACCTTAGAACATTGACATTTTAAAAATGCTGCCATTGTTTCCTAGCTAATAGCCTTTTGATCTGCCCACTAAGCTGCTTGAGCTCCTGGTTCCACCCCCCAGCTTGATGATTGTATATCGGGCAAGGAAGCAAGGTTATATTACAGTTGCGGCTTCACAGAACTGAGAGAAACAAGAGGGGAACAGGAATGCATCCACTGGGGGCATGTAAAACATGCCTGTCATACTGTGGACATCAAAACCCGAACGTGGACTCCATGATAGCCACACGGACTAGGCAGCACACTTAGTTTCATTTTTCAACCACTTTAAATAACAACATGGTCTGTCTGGGTATTTTTCTGAGAACCGGACTCCTGTTATCAATTCACAGTGGTTTTTGAGTGCAGATATACATTTTGGAGCTAAGGAGCACTGAATTTGCATGTAGTAGTACCAATTCCCCTTTGCTTTCTGGACTAGATAATAAAGCGGAAATGCTTACATCCTGCTTTGACATCTTACGGAACTGCTCATTAATCCTGGGATCATATCAGTATGCCTCCAGCTCTCAACCAGCTTCCTTGGCTCTACTCGGTAGAGTCACTCTCCCAGTTGCTTGTTTCACTATAAGCAATGACGTCATACTGTAATAGGCGGAAGAACTATTTTATCATAAATCCACACCAGCAAATCTTTTTTTCAATATAAAAAAAATGTTTTTTCCTAACAAAAAATTTTAAAAAGAAAGAAGCCCATTTTATAAGTGCAATAAGACACTCCAGGTGTGTGCATGGAACAGATTTTATCACATGTCAGGGGCTTAAGGCACTCGGCCAAGGCCTCGTGCCTTATTATGCCCCTGGCTGTGTGGTAAATCTGTTCCATGCACTCCCTGTAGTGTCTTATTGCTTACATCCCACACCAAGGGTTTGCATTAAATTCTCATATGCACACTTCCCCATCCTTTATTTTATATAATTTGCTGGTGAGCAATTTTTTCCAACCCATGTGCTGTGATCCCCCTCCCCCATACACACACACACAGTCTCTCTCTCTACACACACACACACACACACACACACACACACACACACACACACACACACATATATACACGTGCTCTCTTTCTCTCTCTCTCTTTCTCTCCCTCTCTCTCCCACTCTGTTCTTTTCAAGAAATCCCAGTGGCACCTTTACTCTAGTTCTCTGGGGCACAAAATGCAGCAGCAGCTTCCTGCCCCTCCAGCTCCCACTGTAAGTTCCCCAGCTGAGCTGTGCAGCACTCCCCAGTCCCTTGCCCCACAGCACCCTCCTGCTCACTCTGCTCCCAGTTTCAAAACTTCTTTTTTTTTCAAACTTACAACTACAATCACGATTGCGAGTACAATTATGCTTACCTGTGTCAGGCAGTCAGACACAGACTCATTCCCACTGATGGTGTGTGTTGCCCAAAGCTAGTGAACTGTAAGATCAACCAGATACTTAAAAAAAGAAAAGAATGGTGATAATTAAGGTAGGGTCAACAAAATACATAAAAAAAATAATTATGTGATGGTGAGGATTTACCCATGGCGGTTCCTCATTAAGATACGGAGCCATCATGTTTTCAGAACTGTTTAGCCCACCCACTCACAAAATGGGAGCCAATGAAGGAGCACTCCCTTTTGATAGATGGAGAGCGTGAATGCCATAATAACAAACTGGTTATTACGGCAAATATCAACTCGGTAAGCCAACTGAAAAAATTGCTCACTGGTAATTATATATCTTTAAAGTTGACGATGCTGGGATTTGGAGGAAAAATTACAAACACAACCCTACACAATGTAATCTGTAATAATTAAATGTATTTATTGTAAACACCGGTATGTCTGATTATTTACACTCTTGTCACCTTGAGTTTGGTCTCGTCACTTTGTGGTTGGTCTTGCCACTGAAGAAAGAGGTATTTTGTGCATCAAAGTGCAGGGGCTTATCAAAGTTTGGTTTATAGCCATTTATAGAGTTTGCAATATCACATGTATTTGCACAACCCTGTGCCCTTAACAAATGTTACTAAAAGGTATTCTCTGATGCACTGAGCGATTGTTTCTTTTTTTGTGCATTTGGAATTTTGGTTTTGCCAGCACCAAGACTTTATCGTGAGGGCAGTCTACAGTGTGTTTTTGCTGGAAAGTTTTTTTAGGCAGTGGAGCCTAGGCGGGCAACTGGAACTTTCTGTGCAAGGACTCATACAACAGGATGGAATGCAAGAAGATCTTAGATTGAATAAAGGGGGGCAAATGAAATTGGCATTCTTCCTGACAAGCACTAGAATGGCCACCACAAGAGCAGCAGTATAATCAAATACCAATGTAAGTACTGAAACAAGGTGAGTGGGACTATAAAAACAATAAGATTTATGATTGAGAAAAACAGACACTCTGCAAGTAAAGGGAGGCACAGATCTAGAGGATGGTATAGTAACTCTAATCTCAGTAAAAGGGATCAGCAGCAAAACAGATATACCTTACGCCCACTAACCCCAATCACCCCCCAAAAATGACAATGAACACTAAATACGACCACTAGCTATAACAACCAATGTAACAAAATCAAAGAAAACAATAAGGTGTCATCAATATTCAATTATTTCTATTCACAGGAGGGTCAAAAGCAGGCTACCACCAGCAACTTAATGAAAAATCAGCAACTACACATGGGTAGTGCCATTTGCAAACAATGTTCCAAGGGAAACACGTGATCTTCCATTGAATAAGAAATGACTGAGTTGAGGAGAATTGTGAGACAGGGTATGACTGAGCTTCATCATGGAAAGCTTCTTACTGAAAACCATACTAGAAAACATGTTTTAAAAAAAACAGTATTCTTCAACTGTGTGGCTGGATTAAAATGTTTTCTGGCATGGGAACAAAAGCAAGTTTGGCTGCATTACCATGTCACATATAAAATGTTACAAATACTGGATTAAAACATGCCATGCCAGTGTGTCCAGGGCCATGGTGTTTTCTTGTTGTCATGCACAGCCTAGACAGAACGGAATTTTTTCATGAAACTGTCAGGGTAGAAGCAAAATGTGCCAAAGAAGTGCCTTTTGAAGTTTTGGTGAAAAAATATTAAATGGTTCCAGAGTTATGAGGATTTAAAATTTGGTTTTTGGATAACCCTCTGACACGACATGTAAAAAGAAAAACAGTCGTGAGGGCTTATTTTCATAATTTGCCTGTCATCAGAAAAAAAAAAAACAATTGTTACAGTCACCATCTTTTTTTTCTTTTGATACATTTTCAAAAATCAGACACCTGAACCTAGGCAAATGGAACCCATTTAGCTAGTTTCTGCTGTCAGATTTTTGAAAATATATCAAGAAGTAATGTTCTGGGCACTAAAAACTCCTTGGAGAATTCAAGAATGCATGGGACAGATACAAGGCAATTCTAGTGGGAGGTAGGAGGAAGTAGGCTGTTGGTTAACTAGGATCTGCAATCTTCCAGCAACACCTGCTCAGATTCTTCCCATCAGACTCCTATTAGGCGCTCACAATAAGGCCCTCACAGTTGTCACTGTTTACATACCTCCTAAGGAACAGGGACCTGGTCTAACCGCTGTCCTTGACTTTGTCAAATCCCACCCATCGGACTCCAAAATCATACTTCTTGGTGACTTTAACATTAATTGGCTCTCAGCTGAAGGTGGGTCATTTAAGGACTCTGTTATATCAGCTAACCTGATTCAAATGGTTGACTATGCAACCAGAAAGAACTACAGAACTGGGACCTGCACCCTACTCGACTGGATCCTAACCAACCACCCCTCTCAGATCATGAAAACCTCAGTCCTCCCTGACTCACTCAGTGACCACTCTCCCATCAGCTGTACCTGGTCAAACAAATTCTATAAGCCCCCTCCAAAAATCATCACCAGCAGAGTCCTACCCCGTGGTCAGCTACCCCACCTCAAATCGCACCTCAGTCTGCAGGACTGGTCCAACATTTTCAAGGCAATAGATACTAATATTGCACTGGAGCAATTTATTCACATTTTCAATGAAGCCTGTAATAAATTTGCCTCCCCTCAAAAAGCGTAAAGTTAAATCTCTCCGTAACCCTTGGCTGTCAGGAGACCTCCTAAAAAAACTTAAATCCAGGATCACCTCTGGGAACTGGCTAGAAACTCCGGTAAGCAACTCGACTTCCAGAATTATAAACGGGCATGGAATAACTGCACCAAATCCATTCGGCAACAGAAATCTGACCACTATAAAAATGCCCTCACTAACTCCTGGGGAAATGGGAAGGATTTCTGGAAAAACATTAAAGATGTCACTGGGAAGCAGTCAAAATCTTTGCCGAACATACTCAACATAAATGGCCACACTACACTCGACTCTAAAACTATTGTGAACACTTTAAACATTGCTTCACTGACCTTAGCAGTGTTCTCCACTCCAACTTCTTCCAAGATGTGTCAACTCCCATCCCCCCCAACTCCTCCACCCACGCCTGTCACCCACCTTTCTACTTTAAAGCACTAAAGAAACATCAAGTCTGAAACTAAGTTGCCAAAGCCATCAGCAAATCTAAAACAAGCAATGACACACTTGACCTCAAGCTACTGGCCCTAATGCTTGACGAGGTACTTGGGCCCCTCACCAAGATCTTTAATCTCTCTTTTCCTCTAGCCAATTCCCAGACAAATGGAAAATGGCCACTGTTACCCCGATTCACAAAAGTGGTGATAAGGCTGACCATGCGAACTTCCGCCCTATCTCCATTCTGCCTCCCCTATTGAAGGCACTGGAACATATAGTAGCGGACCAACTTACCGAGCATCTGGACAATGATAATATTCTCTGTAAACAGCAACATGGCTTTAGAAAAGGTCATAGTACATCCTCTGCCTTACTCGAATTCACCAGCTCCATTCACAGCTCCCTCGACAATGGACAACTAATTGGTGCTATTTTCATCGATCTGACCAAAGCCTTCAATACTGTCCACCACTCCCTCCTGCTGAGCCAACTAAAAAATGCGGGTCTCTCCAATTATTCAATCTCTTGGTTCAAAAACTATCTTGAAAACCGCACCCAGCATGTAAAAATTGGAGATGTGCACTCTGATTCCAAACCTGTCCTCTCTGGAGTCCCCCAGGGTTCAATACTGGGCCCCCTACTCTTCAGCCTGTTCCCTAACACCCTACCGGACTCCTGCACTGAACATATCACCCTGTATGCCGATGATGCAGTAATCCTTGCCATACACCAGGACCCGAAGAAATTGCAAGAAAATCTCCAACTCGGCTTCTCCTCGGTTGAGAATTGGCTCACAAAGCACAAACTGATCCTTAATCAAAAAAAAAACAAAAGCCATGATCTTCAGCAGCTCCCATAATAAACATAAGCACTTCCAACTCTCCATTATCAGCAGACAAGGTGCCACACTGGAACAGGTCAAAAACTTTAAATACCTTGGGATCACCCTTGACTCTCACCTCTCCTACACTGCCCACATCGACCATGTCACCAAAGCCGCTAACTCCTGGCTAGGCCTGCTATTCCATCATAGGAAACACCTGACACCTGAAGCCCTCGCTGTCAAGAGCTCCATCATATCCATCATTGATTATGGCATTATCATTTATGGGTTTGCTATAACCACCGCACTCAAAAGTGTATCCACCGCCCTCAACAAGGCCTGTCGACTTGTCACTGGCTCCCAACGCCTAACTTACACCTGTGACCTCTATTCTCAAACTGGATGGTTAAATCTTGGCAATCGAATAAAACACCAAACTTGTATTACTACTAAGAAAATCTTTCTGGGCCTTGCCCCCCTGGAGTCTGTGCCATCATACAACCTAGAATCCACACCCGACATACCAGGGGATTGAAACCTCAGCTTCTGCAAATCCCGCATTGCCGCACAACACAAGGCCAAAGATCCTTTGCTTACCGGGCCACTAGTTGGTACAACAGTCTTCCCAGCAACATCTCATCCTCACTATCGCTCTGCACTTTTAAGACTCGTCTCCGCCTAACACTCACTGCCTCCAATCTCTGTGACTGTTCTGGCTAAACATCTCTTTTGGTTCCATAGCTGAAGATGCCCTTTCTGGATCCACATCTACTCCTGCACTTTGCCAGCACCCCCCTCCTATCTTCACCTCCCCTGCTGGCCCACGACAAGTGCCACTCAGCTGCACTACCCCTATTCTTATTCGCCTTCCACCTCTCCTCTCTCTGTCCCCACCAACCTACCTCCCCTTTTCTCCCATCCACTTAGTCTCCCTGATTTCACCCTCCTCCTTCCCCTTTCCCCTCCCCAAAGTTTCACCTTATTGTTCTTTTTTTATCTACAAGACTATTTTTTGGGGTTTTTTTTATAAACTGTTATCTTTGCTTATGATTGTCTCAACTGTACCAATGATGTGGAACCTTTGTAAAAGAGCCTCGGCTCAAAGGTGTTTGTAATCCTAGAACAAATAAATAAAAATGAAATAAATCCATTAGGTAGGCGAAATGGGCAGAGTAGGTGGGCCAAGCGGTCCTTATCAGCCATGAAATTCTATGTTTCTGTGTTTCTTGGTGCCCAGCTTAGTGAGAGGAATCATTCACCTGTGTTGTCAGTATGGGAACAACAGGTCTTTCTTGATCTGTGAAGCTGCAGCTGGAATCATACTTCTGGATTCAGTTGGAGCAGTGAGCAGGTCTTTCTTTCTTTCTTTCTTTCTTTCTTTCTTTCTTTCTTTCTTTCTTTCTTTCTTTCTTTCTTTCTTTCTTTCTTTCTTTCTTTCTTTCCTTCCTTCCTTCCTTCCTCACTCAGCCAGCCCTCCCTCGTTTTTCCCCCAAAGTGTTTATTTATAAAAGCAGCCTACTCCCAGTACACCTTGCCAACTCCTCTCCCCTCCAAGTCACCCCTCATGAATATGTGGTGACACTGGGTGCTCACTTCCAGTGTCACTGTGGTGATTCACTGACACTGGGTATCCTATCTCCAGTGTCAGATCTAATAGTGATTTTCTAAAACCTCACAGAAAAAAATAAAAGAAAACCGTCTCTCAATGTCCTTATTTTATTTTTGTAAAACCTGTAGAAAGGAAAACACTCCCTTGATGTCTTTATTTTTTGCCCTAAAAAAATATGACAGTCCCTCACTGATTTCACCCCCAATATCCACCCACTCACCTACAACCCCCCCTCACTTAGCACCAACCACCGCACACACCACACACACTCAACTGAACATGTCCCATTCAATCAAATATGTGTCTTACTGCTGGAACCAGTGACTATGATATGAAAAAAATAAAATTAATCATTTTAATGTATTTCAATGGGGTTTGAACTTCTATTCATATTATAGGTTGAGGCAGTGCTCCCGACCAATCGGAGCACTCCTTTCTTCTGCATGTGAGACACTCTTATTCCATGAAGTATGTCTCATGCACAGATGCCCTGGAAATAGGAACGTCCCAGGGAAGTTTTTTAAAATATATTATTGTTCGAACTTGATCAATAATGTTTGAATATGTCCCCCGTTACCACCCGTTGCTGTATAAGAGTGGTTTCACTTGCATTCAGCTTGAGCTAGAGCAGCTTCGCTTCACTTTTCTCACTCCAGCCAAATGCATGTGAAACCACTTTTATACAGCAATGAGTGGCTCTGGGAGATGCATAAACATATAACTTTGTCATTTTTTTATATTTTTACACCTAATTTTTAACATGGTCTTTTTGTGACATCACCTCATGAACTGAGATCTTGAAATGATTCAAATCCATACTGAAAGTTGATTTTTGTGGTTGCTAGGCAAAAATCACATTTTCACCGCCCTTATTCATGAGGTGGGGTTATAAGAAGGCTATGTAAAAAATTTGGGGTCAAAATAAAAATACGAAGTTAGTTTTATTTATTTATTTATTTGTGTGTAGGATTATAAAGCACTTTTGAGCCAAGGCTCCCTTACAAAGGTTCCACGTCATGCTGGTTACAGGGTAACAGACACTAAAACATAAAACAGTTACAGGTACATGGTTTTAGACAGTAACTTTGCTTGACAAAATCAGACTGAGCAATGAGTAACTCAAGAAACAATAGGAGGAAGAGGGCAAGAAGGGGAGAGGGCTGAGGGTAGGGGAAGGCACAGATGTAGAAGGTCAGGGTGAGGCAGCCAAGGGGCCTTATCAGGACAGACTCAGGGCAAGTGCATTAGAAGTTGCATTGGACAGGTAAGTGCAAGAAGAGAGTGCAGAAACTGACACCTATAAGGTCAGAAGCAGCGTAGGGAATGAAGATGTTATGGGGTGCAAGCACAGGTGGAGGTGCCAGTTATGGAGTGAAGGAGCTTTGTTTTGAACACTCCAAGCGTTGCTGTGGATGAGGCATCACTAGAGAGCTCATTCAGCCAACTCGGAGCCCTGTATGCAAACGACCTTTGGCCTTGGGATGTGCGGCAGCGGGAGGGTTGAAGGATTTGGGGCTTAGAGCTCCTGGTGTTGCGGTTGGTGATTTTGGGTTCAAGGAGGATGCTGACTCCTGGTGGTGCCTTTCCCATCATGATTTTCTTAGCAGTTTATTACGAGCATACATTGAAAGTTGTCAACATACGCCCATAACTTTGGTCATTTTGGACATTTTGACCCAAATTTTCAACATGCAGTAACATTTTTTTTTACACAACCTCATGAATGTGATTGCTTTCATTTTTCAAATCATGACAGAAACATGCTTTTGCACTTGGGATAGAGAATTACCTTTCAGGCAGGATTTAAACATTTGAACGTACAGGGTTTATATGGTGGGTGTAGAAGGCTATATTGAAAATTTGGGGGTTAAAATATAAAAAAAAAATTAAGAGCATAGATGATTTTTTTTCATGCATGCTTATAACTGTGGTAATTTTCAATATTTTGAGCCCAGATGATCAACATAGTCATTTTTCTACACCACCTCATGAAAGTGACCATTGTCATTTTTCAAATCCTGGGTAACACGTGTTTTCACACTTGTTGCATGAAACAACATTTCAGTCAGGATTTTAAACTTTCCACCTACCGAGTTCATAAGGTCAGATCATCAGGAGGCAATGCTCAAAATTTGGGGCCAAAATATTAAAAAACATCGCAGTAAAAGAGCATACATTCACATTTTTGGACCCTCTCTCATAACTTTGGTAATTTTCAATGTTTGACCCCAAAGTTTCAGAAAAGCCATTTTTTCACACCACCCCTATGAGCTGTCATATTTCAAATCCTGGCTGAAATATATTTTTGCGTTTGTAGTGCAAAATAACATTTTGGTCAGGATTTGAAAATTTTCATCTACTGGGCTCATGAGGTGGGGTAATCAGAGGGTTATATTGAACATTTGCTTTAAAAATATGGTAACATTACCAAGTTATGACTGAACATTGAAATATTCAGAGGAAAGAAGAAGAAGCTCTTCCCAGACAGAACGAAACATGAGGGTGCTTTTCTACCAGGTCGCTAGTAGGGCTGGTAGCTTATTTAAACCTTCTGATGTCTTGCTGCTTTGTGAGAGCACATTTTTACAACCTTGTTGCCACAAATGAGAAGTGAAAAATAAAATGTGAATACATTTTATACTTTACCCTCTGTGGCCAGTTTATTTATATGCAGATCATTTCTAGTTGCAGTTTAAGTGCTTCTACACTGGTCTGTGGTGGGTGCACCTATTTTTGTTTCTGTATCTATATATCTATACAGTATATTTTTTGGTGACCCAATTGAAGAAGTCATTTATGTTAGTCTGGAAGGACCTCACAAACACAAGCACATGCTGCCTCATCCTGGAGCCCATTTTCTTCCAGAAAGCTCACCAATCCCTCTTTCAGGATGTCCTTCATCTGCTTGCCCATGGGTGAAGTCAGGCTGACTGGCCTGTAGTTCCCTGCCTCATCCTTCATCCCACTTTTATAAAGAGACAGCACATGTGCAGTTCTCCAATCCAGAGACATTATCCATGACTCTAGATAGGGGTTAAACTGGTCTGCCATGGGTTCACTAGAGCCTCCACAAGTTCCATAAGAATCCTTGGGCGCATGCCATCTGGCCCTAGGTATTTATCTACCTTCAGGGCCCTTAGATCCATAAGTACCCCATTAACTTGAATGACACCATCTGTGACTTCTCCCTCCCAATCCACACCCCCAGTTCCCTTGTAACAATGGTCTGTCCATCTGTCTAGTGAAGACTGAACAGAAATACTTAAGTACCTCCACTTCCTCTTCACTACCCTCTGCCCAACCACAATCCATTTTTAATCTATCTCATCTTTAAGTTCCTTTTCTCCCTTATATGTTGGAAGAAGGCCTTCTCCCCTCTTTTTACTGCCTGTGCTACCTGCACTTCTCTCGTAGCCTTTGCCAACCTAACTACACAGCTTGTCTACCTAGATTTAGCATAGTAATCCTCCCTGTCCTCCTCCTTCTGAGTATGTTTGCACTTCCGAAAGGTTGCCCAATTATCACCTACAGCTGTGGTCACCTCCTTGCTGAACCAGCTTGACTTTTTGGCCATAGTTTTCTTTTGATTTTGGTGTACGTGCTAGAAGCCTCCATCAGTACCTCCTTTATTATTTCCAATTTCTGTTCCACATCCAACTCACTTTTTTCCCACCCCTCCTCCCTACCTTCCCTGCTACCTCCCCCATACTACATCTATCCCTTCTTATCTCACTGTCACTTCTCATTCCACCAGGTTCTCCCTCCACCCCCCCATACAGTGGGAGGACTCTGTTCTACACCAGCAACTCTGGAGATGCTCCCACTGGTTCCCTACTCCCACCCAACCATTTTCCTTTTACTGTGTTCTACCCTTCTTCTCTGTGTTTGCTCTCCTGATGGGGGTAGGGGACCCCAGGGATCTGCCATAGCATCAGTTCCTTCCTAACACCTCTTGCCCTTGTCTCCTCCTGTGTCCATTCCTGATCCTCTCCCCTTATCAGCATCCATATACTGCATCCCTTTAGACCATCCCTTCATTACCCTGTGAATCCATCTTTCACCACCATGTCTTTTTCCTGGCTCAGCTTCCAAACTTATGTCATCAGCTGGCTAAACCTCCTGCAAACCAGGTATCCCCCATCTCTCAGTGTGCTCCCAGGAAAAACACTCCACATCCCCTGCACCTCACAACCCTTCCTGTCCCATTATGCCCCTATGCATGCCCTCTTCCCACATATTAAGTTACTAGACCCTACTAATAGTATATGTAGTTAACCCCTTAATCTTTGTAAGCCTGCTTTAGGAATGCACTCTATGCCTTCCTGCTAGATATCCTGCCTGATAACTCCCCTGTAAACTGACCCTAGATAATGTGTAGCTGAGATCCCCAAATATTGCTGTTATCCTGCCTGCTAATCCTCCTGTAGGTTGACCCTAGATAGGGACTATCTAATATCCCCTAATATCATTGCTACCACCAGCTGCCAATTCTGGAGAACATCTTTAGATAGGCAACATCTGCTACCTTTATTGAATCTCTAACTACTCATCCCTTGCACTTATTTATATTACCTGGCCTTTCTGAGCACTGTGGCCTGCAGTCCTCCCTGTGGATGCCCTGCCGATGCCCCCAGACTCCTCTGAGGTAGACACCATAATTCTGCTTCATGGCACTCATTGTCTGGGGTTGCTCATGCAGGGAGGGGGGGTCACTTGACTCTCTGTATATTATGTAGGCTTTGAAACCAACCTATTGGCTGGCTGTAACACGGCAACCATGCTGGCCCACCAATTGGAACCAGTTGCTACTCACAAACTCCTGCCCCCATCCCTTCCTCTGCTGTCCTCCTCCGGACCTCTCCCAGTCATGCTCTCAGCTTTTGCCAGTCAAATCACTGTGTTTTTAAAGAAAAAAGTCAGTAAACCCTGCACTTTCATGCTTTTGATGATCTCTGTCATACTCAAGTTGCATACCAGCAGTCCTGATTTCCCCAGGGCTGAATGGAAAGCATTAACTCAAACACAATTGCCAAGGCATGCATTACAGACTCACAAGGAAGGAATCTGCTTCAGCCATCAGCACCTGTCCCTTGCTCAATGGACTTGTTCTCCTACATCTGCCCCAGTCCTTCAATACGTGGGGCAGATTGTGGAGAAGAGGTATAGCCAGAAGAAGTGCACAAATATTTTAACCCTAAAGACTGGCACTCCACTCAATGGAATTCCAGTGTTGCTACATCCATTGCCACAACGGGCAGGTAATGAGGGAGCCCCCCCACATGATCACTGAGGGACACATCACAGATTCATGAGAAAGGGACCAATTTTGGCCATTGAGCCCTGTCTCTTGCTCCATGGACTTGTTCTTCTCTTTGTTCTTCTCCTTCTGCTCCAGTCCTCCAATCAGTGGGGCCGATTTTAGAGGAAAGGAATGGCCAGAAGTGGCAAGCTAATTTTTTTTATATCTAAAGACTGGTGCTCCAGTCCATAGAATGCCAGCCCCGCTGCATCCAGCTCAACATTAGGCATGTTGCAAAGGATCCTCCTGCCACCTCCCACTGATCGCTGAGGGGCACACAGACTCATGAGCAATGTACCAACTTCAGCTATTGGACCCTGTTTCTTGCTCAATGAACTTCTTCTCTTCCTTTTGTCCTAGTCCTCCAATTTGCAGGGCTGATCATGGAAAAATGTGTAGCCTCTGTTCTCTTAGCTGTTTCAGACCCCAAGTGGGCCTCTACACTGCAGGACAGAGGGCTAGGGGGAGGAGTGCAAAGGGTGTCACACTGTGCATGTCAGCTATGGAGTCAGCAGTTGGCCAGTCATGCTGCCCAACAGTGCGCACCCCTTCCATAGTGACTGACACAGCAGGAATCTCAAGGGCTGCAGAAGCTGAGAGAGGGACAGCAGCTACCCTACAGCAAGGAGATGATTTACTGAGTACGTTGAACTGAATTCTTAATTCAGGGGCCTGTAATAGTAAGTAGAAGCCAGTGTTTTGGGTCTTTGTTTTTGGGGTTGTCTTTACTTAGTGTAACTTTAATTTGCCAGGGAGGTAATCTAGCTGGGAGAATATTTGCAGTCATTTGCGACTACAGCTGTTACTGAAATTCTATGAAAGAGGTGTCTGATAAGGAGAGGAACTGAAGAAGGCTTGAGGGACTGTGAATTACAAACAGGAGTTGACTGTGGACTCTATTTGCTGCAGAAGCTGAGAGAGGGAGAGCAGCTACCAGCTACCTTAAACAAGAGCTATGTTTTGCCCTGTAGGTTACAGAAGAAAGTCTTTGTTTACCAGATTGTTGATTGCTTTTTGTAGACACCGAGTACCAAAGGAACAACCCCCCCAACCACCTTCATTCCCCAACCACCCCGGGGTGCTCTACCTTTATGGTGGCAGGCCAGGCCACACCCACTTAAAGACATAGGAACAGTTAGGCAGCACAACACAGCATAAGCAATAGCCTAGCTGGTATACAGGCAGAATTACAAAGGGTGTAGCTAGCAACTAGGTCCATAAAGGCACATACAAGAGGAGAGAGAAGCTGTAAATCACTACAGAAGGACAGAATGTCAGGGAGAGAAGGAGAAGGAAAAAAAGGGATTGGTTACTGGAGGTCTGTCTCTCAGCAATTAAGAAGGAGACAACTCAGGAATACAGGAACTTTCTGTCCCAGAACTGGAAGGGCAGGAGCTGTAAGGATATAGATGCAGCAAAAATGTAGGGTGAAAAAACAAACAAACAAAAAAACAGAGAGAGTAAAGAGTAAGCATAGAAAACAACAGTCGAGGGGCCACAAATAAGACACAATGGGAGTGGTACAGTGCAGTGGCTGTGGAGCTGCAGTCTTCTGGGAGACATCCCGGAGGATATGGTGTGGTCCCATCTGGAAGCACCTCTCTGGGCTGAGGGTGGAGGTTGCTTGTCTCCAGGCTGAGCTTGACCAGGATTCAGGGGATCTCCTCTTCCACCCAGCGACCACCAGGACCACCACCGCTGCATCAGAGGTTGCTAAGAAAGATGAGTGGATGGACCATGGTGGGCTCAGGAACGGTAATGGTGGTGGAACAGAAGTGCATCCCTTCAGTTGTACCTCTCCAGAATTCATATGCCTTTCTAGCAGAGTGTGGTTTCTCTATGGAGGCACCCACAGTGGAAACCAAGGAGGATGCTGGGAACCTCCACAAATGAGACCCACAGGAAGGTGACACAGGACAGCACAGATGAAGGAAACAACTCCTGGTGGGGGACTTAATTGTTAGGGGGTTAGAACTCAGGGAGGGAGGGGAAGGGAGAAGGAAGTAGGCTGCCAGCCTGGTAAAATAGCTTAGAGAGACAAGGAGTGACTCTTCAGGATTGTAGGAGCAGCAGCATGGGGGAGGGAGCTAGACATCATTGTCCACCTAGGGACACATGATCTGGCTGGGAATGGGATCAGAGCAGTGCAGGAGGAGTTTGTGGAGTTGGGGAGGGGCCTTAGACAAGTAGCATGCACGGTAACCTTCTCGGTAGTTCTGCCTGTCTGTGGCATGGGTGAGGCTAGGGTGCTCCACACAATGCATTTTAATCAGTGGTTGAAAAACTGGTGCAGAGATCAGGGTTTTGGCTTCATTGGGGACTGGGGGTCTACCTGGAGGGATACAGGCCTATACTGGTGTGATGGTCTGCATCTGTTCAGGAGGGGAACCAGAATCCTAAGTGATAGGTTTAAATGCTTCATTGGCAAGCATTTAAACTAGCCAATGGAGGAGACACTGAAAAGGAGCAGGAAAATCCCAGAACCCCCCCCCCCCACACACACACACACACAAAACAGGGTAGTTAGTGAGGTAAACACCAACATTGAAAAGTTGTTAGGGAGAAGAGCTGGGGTAAATAGAGAAAAGAGCAAAGGCAGTAAGGAGGGGGGTGGAATTAAAAGAGGTAAGACCATCAAAAAATGGAGGACAACGAGTACCAATGACTGTAGTCTGGGTTACAAGCTCTATAAACTAGTGGCCTTGATGGAAGAGGGAATCCTGGATATTGTGGCAGTCACAGAAACCACACAGAGGAACATTATTGGGATGTCAACATACTAGGGTACACAATCTACAGAAGGGACAGGAAGGGTAGAAGAGGCAGAGTAGTAGCTCTCTACATAAGGGAAGGGATCAAACCAACAGAACTAAAGAGTACACAGGGAAGAGAGGAGGCACTGTGGGTAATCTTGGAGACAGGAAATGGCACCACAATCAGCATGGGGGTTGCATACAGCTCCTCATCTCAGGGGGAGGAATGGACAAGAAAATGATAGAAGGCATCCTTAGGATGGCAGAAAAAGGGGAAATATTGTTGATGGGGGCCCTGAAATTGCCAGATGTTAACTGGAGTACCTTTGCTGCAGCCACATCCAAGAATAGGGTAATTTGTGATGCCCTACAGAGGGCATGCCTCAATCAGCTAGTGTTGGAACCCACTCAGGACGGAGCAATCTTAGACCTGGTACTCTCAAACAGGGGCAAAGAGAGGATCTCAGATTTAGAAGTGGGTAGGAACAAGTGACCACCAAACAGTGTGGTTCACGATAAACACAGCTGTAGAGTCAAGCCATGCAAATGTGAGGGTACTGGGCTTTAAGAGGGCTGACTTTGGCAAAATGAGAGAGTGCCTCAGAAAAGCACTAGCAAATGGGCAAGAAGGAGGGCGGGAGGAACAGTGGGGAAACATCAAAACTGCCATCACAGAGGAAACAAGCCTTTGTGTGAAACAAATAAACAAATCAAAATGAAGGAAAGAACCACTATGGTTCTCAAAAACGGTGGTGGGGAAGATTAGGGAGAAAAAGAAAGCATTTAGGAAGTATAAGGAAACACAGAAGGATCAGCACAGAGAACTGTACCAGTTAAAGCAGAAGGAAGCGGGGAAGGCAGTCAGAATAGCAAAGGTCCAGGCTGAGGAAAAGATAGCCATTTCATTTAAGATGGGGAGAAAAAAACCTTTTATATGTACATTTAGGAGTGAAGAAGGATCAAGGAAGGAATAGTGAGGCTTAATAAAGGGAAGGGTCGGTGGGCAGAGGGTGACAGTGAAAAAGCATGGATACTGAACAAATACTTCTGTTCAGTATTCACAAAAGAAGAGGAGGAGGAGGAGGTACCTAATCCAATCAATAGAAGCACTCTGGATAGGGAGATTGATACCAGTCCATTCACAGAAGAATGGGTTCTGAAAGAAGTCCTGAAACTAAAGTTGGACAAAGGGATGAGACCTGATGGGATTCACCATATAATTCTAAAAGAACTAAGGGAAGAACTAGTGACACCACTGACTACCCTTTTTAACAAATCATGGGAGGATGGTGTTGTACCCGAGGACCGGAGGAGGGCAGATTTGATTCCCCTTCACAAAAGTGATAGCAAAGCAGAGGCAGGAAACTACAGACCTGTTAGTTTGACTTCAGTGGTAGGGAAAATGATGGAATCACTTCTGAAAGAAATAATTGTTCAATACCTAGAGGCCAGCGAGGCACAGGACCCAAGGAAGCATGGATTCACAGCGGGAAGGTTATATCAGATGAATCTAATAGATGTCTTTGACTGGGTGACCAACGTATTGCAGTAGAGCAGGGAGGGGCTGTGGACATGGCCTACCTAGACTTTAGCAAGGCATTTGACACAGTCTCACATGAAAGATTAATAAACAAGTTAGCCAGCCTGGGAGTAGGTCCAGGGTGATAGCTTTGGTAAAAAATTGGCTGGACAACAGGACACAGAGGGTAACAGTAAATGGAATCCACTCTGAAGAAAGAAGAGTTACTAGTGGAGTACTGTAGGGTTCAGTACTGGGACCGGTCTACTTAATGCCTTTATCGGTGACATTACAGAGGGACTGGAAGGAAAAGTATGCCTCTTCGTAGACAACACAAACATCTGCAACAGGGTTGATACATAAGGGAGGGTGGAAAGGATGAGAAGGGAATTGGCAAGGTTGGAAGAATGGTCAAAAGCATGGCAGCTTAAATTCAGTGCAAAGCAGTGCAAAGTAATGCACCTGGGAAATGAAAACCCAGGGGGAAGAGTACATAATTGGGTGGGGGGTACTAACAACAACATAAATGAAAAGGGACCTGGGGGTAGTCATATCAGATGACCTAAAGGTAAGCAAGCAATGTGAGAAGGCAGTAAGTAGGGCTGGGGGGATACTGAGATGTATAAGTAGAGGCATCCCCAGTAGAAAACAGGAAATTGTTTTCCCTCTGTACAGACAGTTGGTGAGACCCCATCTGAAGTACTGTGTGCAGTTCTGGAGACCCCATCTCTGCAAGGACATTGGCAGGATGGAAGCAGTCCAGACAAGGGCAGCTAAAATGGTGCAGGGTCTGCACCAGAAGCCATATGAAGAGAGATTACAGGAGCTTAATATATAAGCCCTTGAGGAAAGGAGGGTGAGGGGCACATGATAGAAACGTTCAAGTACCTCAAGGGAATCAACAAAGTCCAAGAGGGTAGCATCTTTCATAAAAAGAGTTGTGCAAGAACAAGGGGGCACAAGTTGAAGATAGAGGGGGGATGGCTTATGGGCAATGTGAAGAAGTATTTTTTATGGAGAGGGTGGTGGGCACATGGAATGGCCTTCCTGAGGAAGTTGTGGGGTCAAAAACAATGAGCGAATTCAAGAATGCATGGGACAGACATAAGGCAATTCTGGTGGGGGTTAGGAAGAAGTAGGCTGTTGGTTAACTAGGATCTGCAGCTTATCCAACAAGTAGGGAAATGGGCAGACTAGATGGGCCAAGTGGCCCTTATCTGCCATCAAAATCTATGTTTCTATGTCAAAGGTCTTGGACTATCACCTATAAATTGCTGAACTACCTCCACTATGAACTCACAGTACTAATATATGCCTATTTATGTCACAACACCTACTTTACTGGACTGTTTGTGCTCTAGCCAATAGTCACTGTTTGAATCAATATCCTGTGTTGCAATTGTAAGTCTTGCTAGGGCCTATTTGGTAGTTAGCTATAACAGAATACAAACAGTATACTTAGCTTGCTGTCTTGCAAACACCTTGCTACCTGCTGACTATACCTCTCAAACCCCTATCTGGGTCCTGTTCCTATGCTAAGGGTTAGTTATTACTTAACCCAACTACAGCCACCCTCTGGTTACACTTCAAGTCAAATTCTGTTCTGTACATAATTTTGCTGCCAACAAATCTGTCAGTCACCAACTCCCTACCTGGGGTTTGTTAATATTCCAAGGGGCCAGTTGCTACATACTTCAACAACTAGCTGGTTTGTTAGATTAATTTAAATTGCTTACTGTTAGCAGTTAATCTTGCTACCTAGACATAATTAAAAATAAAAGTTGTTGTTTGGTAACCTGATATCCTGAAACCCCTTATATTGAGGTCTGTCTATTTTCAGGCACAGGAGTGCTAGCGCACATTGGAGGTACTGCTCCCAAATCCACTAAACCTTGACTGGCAGCCCACCTGTCACACTAAATCTCTAGTACCTAGAATCTACTTGCACTAAAGTCTGCCTAATAATGTTTTATGCTGTTAGTCTGTGCCATGGTACAAGATACTGTTGATTGCATTCCTCACTCTGCTACCTTTCAACCTCCTACAGTACCCCTGTAAGTCCAGCCCTAATGAACACTACTCATTTATACACCCTGGCTTATTGCCTCACAATTGGACTCTAGTTGAGGCACTGTTAAGGCTAGACATTACGGCCTTATGCTGCCTCTGTCAGTCAGCACTCCAATGAAAAACCCACTTAGCAGGACAGCAGCTCCTAATCCTCATTCTACTCAAATTGTGTGGTGATATAGAGGTCAATCCCAGCCCACCCCTAGACCCTGTTAGCAGCTCTATCCCATTACTCAAGGGCCACAAGATCTGTCACACTAACATCAGAAGCCTCCTCCCAAGATTGGCCTAGTAATGACGCGGGTCACATTTAACAACTCTGACATACTCATTCTAATGAAAACATGGTTTTCTCTTTATTGCATCCTCGTTAATTGACATTCTTGGCAACCCTCTCACAGAGGCAGGATTGCTGTAAAAGAGGTGGTGGAGTCCTTATATACTTGGCCTGAAAACATAACTTCAGCATCTCCTCTCAAGCCACCCATCCCAAATCTCATGAAATCATATTGGGAGTCCTTACTAGGCCCCAATCCATCCCAATCATCACAGGTGCATACTTCTCACCTGGTCACTTCCAGATGCTATCATGAGCACTCTACAAAAAGTACTTGACCCTCTGCCCAATGCCAAGCACATAATACTTGGGGACTTCCACACCAACTGACTGGCAGGGACTTATCCCTCCCCTCCCTTCAACCTCCACTCAAAAATTAAAGCCCTGAACATCAGTTAGCTGATCTCTTCCTCTAGAAGATACAATGTCAGTTCCAACAATTGCAGTGCAATTGGCTGGGTGCTGTTATCACACCCTCAAAGAATCCTGTCTGCTGACATGCTTCCTAATATATTTAGTGATCATTGCATGAACTTCTGCATGTGGAAGGTCAACACAGTCAAAGCCCCTCTCAAGATTACTCTAGCCAGATCCTTCAAAATGTTTCAGCCAGATGCTTTTGTGAAAGAATTATTGACACAAAACTGGGCCCCTTCCTTAATAATCATTAACCCAAATCAGATATCAGCCCTCTTAACAGCCATTTTCTTTGCAATCTACAATAGGCATGCTCCCACAAAAAGATCCAGAGTCTGAGGTCACCAAATACCAAGGATTACCACTAAATTAATTGAAAACTTCCAACACAGAGATGCTGCCTGGGCCAGGCACAAAGCCCTAGGGCTCTCCTTGAGCAGGCATGCCTTCACATATCTCCATAACCTCTGCATTATTCTCACAAGGAAGGCCAAACCTAGCTAATTCCAAAGTATGCTTGAGAATAAGGCACCTGATCTATTTACATTCTGGAAATCAATTCATGGTCTCCTCAACACTCTCTCATAGCCCCTCACTGACAGTCAAGAATTTAAACCAGTACTATACTGAGGGTTGTAATCCCCTAACCCTGCTCCACCCAGAAACACCAGCCCCTTCCATCCGGTAATTTCCATCTCCAGGCTATCCTAACTGATGAGGTTGACAAGGAGCTCTCTGTGTTGAACTTACAGTATCATCTGGCTGCGGGGACAATGGCATATCCCCCCAAGTTCCTGAAAATAAGAGCCACTGCTATAGCAGTGCCCATAGTCACATCTTTAACTGTTCCCTCATAAATGGCTCCTTCCCCAGTAACAGGAAGCACATGCTAGTTATTCCCATCCACAAAGGTGACCCTGCACATGCTCTCTCATACTACCAACCCATCTCTCGCCTACCAAGTCTCACCAAGGTCTTTGAGAGGTTGGTGAACAGGCAATTCATCAAGTTGTGTCCCATCTCAGGCTTTCTTGCCCTATACCAGTCTGGATTCCATGATAATCATTCCACCTCCACCACCCTCCCCCAAGCCACGGATCACATCCATTCTAATATGCACAATGGCATGAGCACTGAAGCCATCTTCGTCCACTTTGAAAAAGCCTTTGACATCATAGATCACAACTTACTACTGGAAAAATGGGTGGCCTCTGGCATCTCCACCCACTCTAGATCAGGCTAGAATATGAATACTCTAATACTTTGAATACTCTAGAAGTGGCTTGAGAATATGAAGAACATCTCAATGGGAAGTCCGATCGACACTGGTAACGCCAGCAGAATGACCCGTGACTAATCCCATAGAGGTACTGTCAATCTTTCTGCTAAGGGTCCTACCTAACCAACTGAACATAGTTAAACTAGCCTGATCCATACACCACCATCCACAATACCAGTCACCCTCCGGGTCCCCAAAGCTTGATTCTGGGACCCTTGTTCACAGCCTTCAGGAATTACCTTCTCCTTGCCATCTCCTCTTGTGACATACATATGTATGTGGATGATATAGATGTCTATGCATCCAGCACAGTTGTCCCCAACAGTGAAGTACCACTGCAAAAAAGATTTCTCCAATTTAAAAAACTGGTTTCAGGAAAACTGTCTAGCAATGAATCAGAAAAAAAACAGTATCCATGCTGTTCAGGTCTAGCCGGTGGTTAAGCATAGCTCCTGACCCACTCAGCCTATGTACCACACAAGGGTAACTTTTTGACTCAGTGTCCTCTTACAAATATTTTGGCATGCACCTGGACTAACAACTTGATTAATCTTCACATATATCCCAAGTAAAAGCAAAGTGTTGTGCAAAAACTTGATGCCATGTGCAAGGTGAAAGGCTGCCTTGAGTTGTGTATCAAGAAACTAGTGGTTGAGCACTCCATATTCTCCCTGCTGGACTATGGAGACACTGTCTATGGAGGCACCAATGCCACCATCTTTTCCAAACTACTAACACTAGTCAATGACCTATGCATATTCATCTTGTCTTGTCCTCCCAAAATGCAGCACTGTTTAATGTATAAGGAACTCGGTGCCCCCCCCACAAAGGGCAATCCTGCACACCACTTTAGTAGGGATAGGTACTTTGCTGGGGAACTCCTCAGCTACCTGCGTGGTCTCTTCATAGTGGCTGCAGATCAGTTATTATCTGTCAGGTCTGAGGACTGTTGCCTTTTCCAGATACAACACTACAGGAGAAACCTAGGAGAATCCTCAATCACAATCACCTACAGGCTTCCCTCCATGTGGAAAAACTTGCCTGTTACAGTTACAACAGCCACTACCTTTCTATCATGGAAGAGGCAAATTAAAGCTCATCATGCCTCCTAGACTTCATGCTTCAGCTGCTTCAGTAACCCCTGTCCCAGTAACAACCATCAGTGTTCTGCCAATACTTAGTCGGACTATAAGGTCCACCCTCCCCTCTGCTACCTAAGCTGACTTGGCCCAGGGATTATTGTAAGTTTAGGAAACAGGCTTTTTATTTCATGCTCTCTGATTGGCTGGTACCCATCCTATGGAGGTACATTAAGTTTCAACAGAGACCAGGAAATAAAAAGTGCCAACATGCCATGCCCAAATGCCAAACTGGTATTCATGTACCAGTCTGGAATAGAAAATTCAGTAGCCTCCATTTCTCCTACTCAGTATGTGAGATGGGGGCATGGCCTGGCCTAGGATGAAGATGGATGCATAACATCAGAGCTCCGGGTCCAATCCATTAAATATCTAAGGCATCCTAACACCAAACCACTTGAAAATGCCATAAAAAGCAGCATCAGAAGGTCTTACATGGAATCAACCAAGAAACCCCCCAAAAAACAGGTTCAACTTAGCATTCAGGCAGCAATAAGAATTAAAGGGAAAAGGCCCAGACTTCTCATAGAGAACTGCCAGCTCAGACAGTATGGGAGAACTGCTCCACTCTCCCTCTTCCTCAGAGCAACAATCCCCAGTTCAGGGGAAAACTGAAAGCTTAATCCACACACTGAAGTTCAATATCACTAATCAAATGCTGTCAGGATTTGAAAATATTGGAGCGCAACTGACTCACTTACAACAGATCATCAATATCCTCTTCAATACAGTTGAGAACCATGCAGCCAGACTGGAGGAGGTTGAGACCCGAGTTGGCAACCAGGAGGACATGATGGCCAGAATGGGTACCTCCCTGCAGCGGGCCTTACAAGAAATTGAAACCCCCAAAGTGACCCTAGATGATCATAAGAACTGCGAGAGGCAGTGTAACATCCAAGTGGCTGGGCTGCCAGAGAGATTGAAGGGTTCAAACTGTGGGGGTACATGACAAAACAGCTCAAAGAGACTCTTAAGTTCCCAGACTTAGAATCACTAGAAATACCCACGAGCCCACAGGTCTCCAGGAAAATGCCAGAGGCCCTGATGAGCATCCGTGTCACTTAATTATTAAATTTTTGAGGTATCAAGATCGACAACTGGTGTTATTGGCGGCCCAGAAAATGGGATCCATCATTGTCACTGGGAAGAGAGTTAGTATATTCCAGGACTTCTCCCAGAAAATTCAGCTGGAGAGAAAAGCCTTTATGGGAGTCAAGAAGCTCCTACATGAAATCCAGTGCCCTTTCACAATGATATATCCAGTCCGCCTCATAATCCGACCAAACAACCAGGAAATGAAGGTATTTATAGATCTGGAGGCAGTTTGAGAATGTGTAGAACATCTCAATGGAAAGGACGATTGACACTGGGAATGCCAGCAGAATGACCCACGACTAATCCCATAGAGGTACTGTCAATCTTTCTGCAAAGGGTTCTAGTGAATGAGAGCTTACCCGATTTGGGGGTTCCTGATTGCTCGCCCATAATAAAGGTTTTCTCCAGCCCATAGTGACTAGGCTGAGTAGGGCCCCTTCAGGCCTTAGTTGTTCGATCTGGAGCAGGGCACTTAACCAGTCAGAAGCCCGACTGTGCCTTCCTAAAGGAACTAAAATTTAGACTGAGATTTAAACTTGCTGCACCAGCACTGCTATGGGTTGCCTGCCAATAAGTAATGAAGCCCAGTTTAATGGCGAACTCATACTTTGCTTTATTAATCCTAGAATACTTGAATCAGTGACTTTTGCTACCAGACTGATGGTAAAAAGAGGTCCTTTTGGTGTTATTTATCTGACCTCTATTTTACTTTCCTCTCTTAAATCCATTTGTTGCACTATTAGAGTAATGCGAGGAAGGGATTACTGGGCCTCAGTATATGTAATAAGCTGTTGCTTACTGCACACCACATGCACAATTAGGATGTCTCTGTAGAATTTCCCATTTTATTATGTTTATCTGGGAGCCTCAGGTGGGGGTTGGGAAGAACCTGGTTGGGGGGGGGCAGGCTGACTTACTCCCTAACATTGAAATACACAGAATCTATCACTTGGAACCCTTATCTGTAGTGGGGCTCTTGCAACAAGTTCTGAGATGTCCGAGCAATGTACAAAATAAACTGAGAAAGCATGTGGTCCATACGTGGGTATGTGCATGACAAGTCCCAATCAGGAGGCTCGGACGACAGTTCACATCTGGACTGGGGTTCCTGATTGCTCACCCATAATAGAGGTTTTCTTCAGCCCATAGTGACTAGGCTGGGTAGGGCCTCTTCAGGCCTTAGTTGTTTGACCTGGAGCAGGGCACTTAGCCTGTCAGAAGCCCGACTGTGCCTATTGGGACAGGGAGCTGGACGACTCTGTATCCCTGGGGGGACCCTTGCCCAGGAGCTCCATGGCCCTGTGGGAACTGGCTGTAGAGAAGGCCCTAGTGGAGGTATGGAGGCATCTATACCCCAATGGGAGGGAATTTTCATACTATTCCCATGCACACAAAGAATACACAAGAATTCACTATTTTCAGATCTCCCCTAATATCCTGAGATGTGTCATGGAGGAAGAATATCATCTGATATGTGTTGTGGATCACACCCCTCTTGCCCTGTCTGTCCAAACAGGTATCCCAGCCACCCACTAGACAGTGGAGACTGGACCCCACCCTTTTGTTGGCCTCGGAGTACAAGGAGTACGTCTGGTAATATCCAGGTGTTTTTAGCCCACAACAAAATCTCAGACATGTCAACGTCCACTACCTGGGAGGCACTTAAAGTCTACCTAAGGGAAGCCACTATCACATATGTCTCACACCATAACAGGGAGGTGGGGAGGGTGGAAAAGTCCTTGGAAAGAGAGATAACCCTTTTGGAAAAGGAAATAATGGCAGGGAGAGCTCTGAGTAAAAAAGGGAAACTTAAACAATTAAAAGGGAGGCTGGGCCAGCTTGCTTGCCACCAGATTGAAAGGAATATATTAAAGTCAGGCTCATTGAGTTATTTTGAGGGTGATTAGGTGGGGAAGTGGTTGGCCTGGAGGGTCAGGAAGCTGTCAGCAGACAGAGTCATATTGGAGATAGAGACATCAGATGGGGATAAATCCTCTGACCCCCTTGTCATCAACAATGCTTTTAAGTCCTTTTATGAAGCCCTGTATACTATAGAGACCCCAAGTTACCTTAATCTAGATAATTTCTTAGATACAGTTCAGCTGCCCTCCCTACCCCAGTCAAAAAGTGACGAATTAGAGACACCCATTTCCCTAGATGAGCTTAGATGTGCTGTGTGGTCCTCCAATGTCGGAAGAGCACCAGGGCCAGATGGCCTGCCTACAGAATTTTACAGGACATTCTGGGAGGACCTAAAACATATTTTCCTGTCCATGGTTCAGGAATCCTTGCAGTCCAGTAGGCTCCCCCCCTCCCTGTGGATGGCCATGATCACCCTCCTTTCCAAACCAAACAAGGACACCACAAAATGTGTGTTGTATTGACCTATTTTGCTGTTAAATGCAGACTATAATGTCATAGCATCCAAGTTGGAGGGAATTCTCCTGGAGTTGATACACCAGGACCAGTGGGGCGTTGTCCATGGTAGACAGGACAAGCATAATATTTCCACAGAATACTAAATATTATGCATACATGGTCAGAGAGGGGGAGAGGCAGTGAGGGGGGCCTTTTGACACTGGATGCAGAAAAGGCATTCGACAGGGTGGAATGAGCCTTTATGTTTGCCTCCCTGAAATGCTTCAATATTGGCCAAAGGCTACTGGCCTGGATCTGAACACTTTACTCCTCCCCTAAAGCACAGCTATTAACTAATCACAATCTTTCTGCTCCCTTTGCTCTAACCAGAGGCACCAAGCAGGGCTGTCCACTGTCCCCACTACTCCATGTCCTGACAATTGAAGCACTGGCCTCGGCCATCCAAAGTCACCCCAGTATACAAGGGATTGGGGGGGGAGAAACTAGGTCATTTCACTCTTTGCGGATGATATTCTGCTTTTCATTATGGAGCCAGCAGTTGCAATACCAGCCCTAACTGTGCTCTTTGATGAATATGGACCTATTTCTGGCCTCAAGATTAACTGGATGAAGTGTGAGTGGCTCCCTATGGGAAGGGCTGCTCCCCCTGACCATTCAGGGCTCCACGGTCCCACCCATGACCTCCTTGAAATATCTGGGCATATCTATTACAAGGACGCTATCAGGTCTCTACAGGGCTAACTACCCCCCCTTCAATACAAGAGGAGTGTGAACAGTGGAAGAGCATGCCCCTGACCTTGATCGGTCGAGTGAACCTAGTCAAGATGTACATACTTCTGCAGTACATATATTTATTTCAGACCCTGCCAGTGTGGGTTCCAAGATACTGCTTCAGGTCTCTAAGGGGAACCATCACAACTTTGCTCTGGGGAGGCAAGAGACCCAGAATCAAGCAGGAAACCTTGTGGTAACTGGCTGATGGGGGGGGGGGGTTCTTCCAACCTGTTCTTGTACTACTTAGCCACTCAGATCTCTTCTTTGGTTGACCTCCTCCTGGGTACCTTTGAGGAGAAGACTTGGATAACTTTGGAACTGTCTTCATGGACCCCTCCATGGTCCTTCCCCTACTTTGCGGCAGCATCTAGCAAAATGGTGATATAATATATTGCAAACCCTTTTACAAGAACTACAATGAGGGCATGGCTGCCGCACATACCCTAGTGGGAGGGGGGGACCTGTTCGGCTATCTCCAGAGGTCTGCATAATACTAGTGATGTAGGAGGAGGGTAGAGAACCCCTGCAGGTGGCAAGGGTGCTTGCAGAGTGGCACTTAGTTGGTCTCCAAAGTGTCTCTCAATTATACAAACAAGCAAAGATTCTCCCATTCTAGGTATTATCCAGGAGACAAAACCTTCGGCCCTTGCACTTCTTTGCTTATCTACAAATTAGACAAAAGCTATTGAGGGATATGGGCCAAAAAGTTAAATCTGATCAACTTAATAGATCCCCTTGGAGGAGGTGTTATGGGCCTCTCTAGGCCTGAGAGGGGTAAAACTTATAAAAGGTTGCTATAAAACCCTGCTGGGCAGTATCAGGTCAGACCTGGAATCCCTAAGAGAGAAATGGGACAGAGATATGGGGGGTTGGTGCCTCACATGGGGGGACTGGAATTTGGCCCTTCGTCGAGGAATGCAGTGCTCAACTAATAACAGGCTGTATGTAATTCACTTTAATATATTACATAGAGTCTATTTTACTATGGTTCTGGCCAATAGGATTGATCCCGCCATGGCAGACATAAGTACCACATCCAGCAAGGCACCTTTCAACATATGGTACGGGCCTGTCCTAAAGTTAAACATTTTTGGCAGGCTATTCTAGATATAATGTAGAAAACTTTGCAGTTTGAACATCAGGTGGACTTGGGGGAAATTTTATTGGGCCTTCTGGGTACATCCAAGAGAGGGGAAGGACTGGACCACCCCTTGTGGTGCTTGGCCATGACAGTAGGGAAACAAACACTGGTCTGCCATTGGGGTTCAGAGTCAGCCCCTATGGTGGCAGAGTGGGTCGGAAAACTATTACAGTGTATGAAGATAGAACATGCTGATCTCTGTCTCTGCTATATGACAATGTCCTAGAGGCTGCACTTACACTGTAACTATATCTCCAGAACCCTAGCTACTAAATGTATAGGTCAACAGCCACCCAGGCTATTATATGTGAATACTTGCTTAAACTGTGTTGTCTCACTAATGTATTGATCACTGTTACTACTATACGACAATGCCTCAGAGGCTGCACTTGCTCTATAAGTGTTCCACTGTAATAATATCATTACCCTTGCTACTACGTGTATAGATCTTCAGCCACCTTGGCTATTATATGTAAATACTTGAAATGTAATGTCCCACTAATGTACTATCTCTGAATGTATGACTATGCTGATGCAGATCCTTTGTAAATCAGTCTATGACTCAAAGGGTTGCAATTCCTAAGACTGACTAACTAAAATAAAATAAAATAAATGCTCAATATAAAGTAAATGATAGAACTGACCTGTTCCAGAGAATATGGCGGCCATTGGAAAAGGCATTGGGTGAAATGTGGTTCCCTGCACCATAAAAACAACTTGATAGTAGAATCAGATATTGTCAATAAGGAGCTTAAGAGCTGGCTTGTACACAACAATAAATACTGAGACTAATGAGGATGTATTCGAGAACTCTTTCTTGCTGATAGGCCTCACTTCCCAATAAGAGATGCATCTGTTAATGCTTGCAGTGATCTATGTCACAGTAGTTCAATAAATGCCTAGACATAGGCAATCTAAAGTAATACACGAATGAGTTGTACCCAACATTTGATGTCTTGCTCTATATATTGCTTGTATGTTGTCCATACTGTATGTTTTTATAATATTATAAACTAGTGCTTTAGTGGATATGTACACCTGCTGACACCTTAAATAAAGTTTAAAAAAAAAAATATGTGGGTTGACCAAGTGAGCCAGACCCCCCCCCCACAACTGAAGTACACTGTAAGTAAAGAAAAAGGAGCCTATACTAAAAACCATACATATTATGTTTTTCTCAACACAAATGAAAGTGATAGCATGTTAAACAAACCTGCTCACACCCCTCTTTCAGCTGCCAGATGACTTTACAATCGCAAGCCAGCAGCACATCTCCATCTGTGGTACAAGAAATCATAAAAGTACTGCTGCTCTCATCCTACACATACAGTTAAACCATCATGCTCACTCTTCATCCAAAGTTACAAAATCTCCTCTTTATCTCTACAGGAGCTACTGTCACAACACAAGTTATGAGGTCTCCTTCTCTTGGTCTGTTAAAGAAACAAAACAGGAAAAAATTTAACCTGCAGTCTCTGATCCACCATTGTTCGCTGACGGAAAATGGCTGCTTATTGCTCCCCAACCCCTGTCACTGTACCATAGTGGCAGTATTCTTCTGAAGTCACCATTACAGCATTAACAGAAATACTGTAAGTTAAAACTTTCTGAGTAGCAGCTGATAGCAGCCAATGAAGACAGTACTTAATGACATTAGGGAAAAAAAGCAGGACTAAAGATCCCTGCACAGAACAACTCTGAAACAGCACAGTGCCCACGACTGGCAAGTATACACATCATGCTTGTGCTCCCAGGTCGCTCCTGTAAAAAAGCTTTCAGCTTAGTGTGCTATACCTGGTTAAACAACTAAATAAAAAAAAAAAAAAAGTATACACATTAAAGGACTACTTTTTCAACAAAACAACTTTGTATTAATTTTTTTACTTTCTATTTTCTTATTTTATGAATTGTGTACAAAAATGCCATATGTAGCCCATTTTTAAGTGCAATAATACCCTCCAGGGTGGGCAATATTGGGCAATACAGGACCTTCCAGGGCCTATAAGGCCCTCTGCCCACAGCGTCGGGCCTTATTCTGCCTTTAGGTGGTCTACTATTCCCCCAACATTGCCCACCCTGTTAGGAATTATTACTTACTTCATTTAATAATGGGCTCTGTAAATAAGAGAGTCTCCATTGTACCGACTTCAACTGTGCCTGCTAAATTTATACACTGTATGCGACTGCTTTGTCTCCCATATTATGAGCTGCTGCTGTTATTTTTAAACAAGGTGCCATGTGGAAAATTAGTACCTATGTAGTTTTTGTCTCTGTACTTATGATACTCAAGGCTTGCTGGTAAGTATATTACTCCTATAACTAGAGACCCGTGTAATTCGCAAATACGAAATAGCATGAAATAACATGAATCGTGTCTATAAAACTAAATAAAACAAAATCCATAACTTGATAAAAAAAAGTCAATTTTTCAGTTTTCAAACACAGTAAACATATACGAACACCGCTAAACACATCAAATGACTTGTTTTGGCACCCCTTTTCTTAGATCTGTCACTGTTGATACAGTCCTTTGGCTCCTAGTTCTGGTTCCTGGCTCCCCAGTTCAGGCTGTTAGTGCCCTGTGAAATAGCATGCATCCCTACACTGCATCCACAAAGCAATATTAATATCAGAACAGTGACTGTTTTGTAATTTTATTTACATTTCCACCCAGAAACCAAAGCAGCATTCCCTCTCACCCGAACCTCTCTGTACTTTCTGCTTGTGAAATAAGTGGTCTGAACATGATCAGAGTGAGTGTCTGCTAAACCATAACTTCATTTGACGCTCCTTTCATTCTGTTCATCCCCAGTATTGCAGTAACGTGTTAGCCATTCTGTCCTTGTAATATTAAAATAATTAAGAATTGTTTTTTAAAGTGTGTGAATCGACGTATGAAAAGCTACTGAAGTGCTTGTGTAAGTTAAATGGTTCCTTCATTCAGTGCTCCTCCCTTAAGTTAGTTGATTAGGCTGACAATTTTTGAATCTGAGTCTGCTTTTTAACTGAAGTCTGATAACAAGAAATAAAATGAAATTTTGTATAAATAACAAGAAATAACATGAAATTCATGAAAAATAAAACAAAATTGTTTACAAAATAAAACTAAATTCAGATGATTCTACCTATAACTCGTCTATCTCCTCCTCCCCCTCCCCAGGTCACAGCTGGAAATGAGCCTACTAGGCCCTGCATGCTCACCTAGTAAAATATGTTTAAAATCAATCAATAAACCTAAGATTACAGACACCCTACTAGCTGGTAGTGACCCAGCAATCAGCCTGGCCTCCCAATTGGGTGGGGTTAACACTTACAAACCCCCCCCCCCCCATATCCCTCTATCTCAAGTCCTCCTTCTTCCTCCTGATCCCACATAGTCATAGAGCCAGCAATTGCTGCACAAGTCCCAGTGGTGTTGTTTTTTGTAGTTAATGTCTTTATTAACATTTTAAAACAATACAAAAGGTAACAGATCATTGAGGCATATACAGAGTAGAATATATCATCACTAGGGAATGCATACAGTCAGTTAATTGTAATAGTAAAATGGAGAGATATTGTATATCAAAACAGAGTACAGAAGCTGTACTTATCAGTTTGTCACCAAAATATCTGTGTTAGAGAAAGCACTTGTGAACACTGAAAAAATTGAAGCAGCAGGATGCTGAAGTATACTGTAAAGGAACAATATATTAATTAACCACTCAAACAAACAAAAAAAAAAAACTGACCAGTGAAATGGGATTGGATGATCATAAATATGCAAAACTAGAATAATACAGTAACCCCTCGCTATAATGAATGAATTGGGTGCCAGTATAGCGCAGTGGTCTAAGGCTCTGAGCTGCAAATCTGGTGACATCCAGCAGACCAGACCTGGGTTTGAATCCTGCAGGTTCCACTTGTGTACTGTGTGACCCTGAGCAAGTTACTTAACTTCCTTGTGCTCCCAGGTCACACCTGGAAACAAGCTCTGATTTAGTGTGCCTTTCATACCTAGGATTGGACACCGTGGCCGAGTAGGTGGATATAGGACATTTCTTAATGACATGAGTGGGTTCTGGCCAATAGTGTAGTAAGCGAAAAGGCACCAGATTAAAACATCGAGGTGGGAGCAGTTAAAAGAAGCCTGCCGAGGAAGTATTAGCAGACGCTGTCACATAGGAGCAGGTTGAGGAGCTGACTGTCTCAGAGGAGCAGAGCAGGGAGCTGACGGATGGTCTGTGAGAGCTAAAATTACACAGTATATTTCTTTTTCTTACTAGTTAGGTGTGTGTGTGGAGGGATCAGGGCTTTTCTGGTAGAGAGTGTTTAAGAGGAACTGATTGTTTCTTTCACACAGACAGGCAGCACAGGCTGATATGCATTTTTTTGCTGCACCCACTGAGTTAACTTTTACATAACTTTTTTCCTTATTAGTTGTGCTATGTGGAACAGAGGTGTGTTAAAAGCTGTGGTCTGTAGTGGGAATGTGGCTGAAGGTATGAGGAGACATTTGCATGTGGCTGTGGTGGAATAGCTAATTTGGCAGGAAAGTTTACGCTCGCAATGTTTCATCAGCTCAAACATTTGGAGCCATGAGAGACATTCATTATATCCGAGTTTTTGCTATAGTGGTGTTAGCAACAGTGAAGGGTTACTGTACTCAGATATGTGGTTAAAATGCACAGGGGGAGGAATGAGGCTGGTTTAGAGATGTACGAAAAAAAATTCTGCGTGTGGAATTTCAAGGAAAGACAGACTTTCGCTACCGCAAAACTTCGGAAATACGTTTCCAAACTTTCATGGAAATCCCACCTGCCCTGCACCCTACAATCCTTCGGCACCCCCCTTCTGGTCGCCAGACTTGCCGATCACTTCCTGATGTTATATAGGGTTACCACCTTTGGATGAGGTAAAAACCGGATCCCAAACCACACCCCAAACTCCGCCTCTGGCTCCATCCCTTTTTTATGGCTGGCCAGTATATTACTCCTCCTCCAAAGCCATTTGTAATGTTGGAATAGACATTACTTGTGATAGGAAATTATTTTTATACTGTTATTTATTTATTCAATTATTTATTTTTATTCTTTGGCAACCAGGTTACCTCCCATAGGCCACATAGCCCATTTTACAGGAGTGACCCAGGAGCACAGGAAGGTTAAGTGACTTGCTCAGGGTCACACAGTATTTAAGTGGAGGTTGTGGGAATCAAACTCAGGTCTGCTGGATGTGCCAAGCTCAGCCACTGCTTATTGCTCAGCCCTCTGTTAAACACTATCCCATTTTCCTTTCCATGTCAGTCATGTATTCTGATTCTTTGACCAATTTTTGATAACTTAATTATCGGTGCTTGTAGTACCCTTAATACTGCACTGTGTTCCCCTTTACCTCAGCAGCTCCTGCTGTTTCTTTTCATATTTCTAAGACATTCCACAATTTCAGATACACCATTCCATGCTGTTTATCTGAAAGACCTGTCAAAGTGTAGCTAATATCATGGAATGTTCAGGTAATGCAAAAAATTAGAGCAAATGTAGTGATAAAAGCAATACAAGATCGATTTTTAATTTAACAAAAATGGGTCTAAAACTTACCATAATATAGAACAAACAAAAAGAAACACATGAGAGCACATAAAGGTGTAAAAACTGTTTCCTGTCATAGCAGATAAAGACCATACTTAAAATTCAGAGTGGAAAAGAATAGGTTAATTTACTGCTAATGTTCTTAATGGCCATACTTTACACCTCTCAGACAGTCTGGTTTTACAAACAAAGGCAGGTCTGAATGACTGTGACAGCAGAACTTCTTAGTAACCTGGACATGTAATGCAGCCAAAACAGTGAATGATTTGATACATCAGTTTTAAGAGTATATGAGCGCTCAAAATGGCCCAAAAACCGGACTGCATGTAACCAAAACCAGATGACAGGATAAGGACCCTAAAAACCGGATTATCTGGTTTAAAACTGGATAGGTGGCAACCCTAGATGTTAAAATGAACAATTCATTGTTGGTTAGTGGTCCCTCCCCCCCACTCGATCACCTGCCGTATATGTAAAGGAAACATGCCTGGTGGCTAGTGGTCCCACCCTCCATCTGTTAAATAAAAATTCCTGGCTAGGCGGTCACTCCCCCCACCCGATCCCCTGACACAATTGTAAAAAAAAATTGCCTGGTGGCTTGCAGTCCCTTTCCCCACCCGATTAGCCACCCCATATGTAAAGAAAAATCCCTGGTTGGTAGTGATCCCTCCTCCATCCAATCATGTGCCCCATATGTAGAAAAAAAATTCCTGGTGCCTAGCCGGCCATCTCCCAACCCAATCACCCATCCATAAGAAAAAACCAAAATCCCTTTTGGCTAGCATTCTCCCTCCCCCCACCTGATCACCCACCTAATGAGGACATCATGCCCTGGTGTCCAGTGTAACCCCCCTCATCCCAATCCCCTGTATAGTAAAAAAAAAATTTCACTGCCGGTCCAGTAAATTCACCTCCCAATCCCCAATCCGCTGGCAATCTGTGAATTCAAATATTCCTGGCTGTCTAGTGCAGCCCCTGCCCCTTACTGTGGCAGACAATGTCCCATTAACCTGCTCCCCATCCCGAACCCAACCAGGTGACCAGCAAAGCCCTCCTCTCCCTGCCACAGCTGTCCACCCACTGAGCTGTCAATGAATGAGAGTGCTCTTCTACAAGCAAGCACTCATTCATGGACAGCTCAGTGGGTGGCCAGCCATAGCACAGAGTGGAGGGCTATCACAAGTCATAAGAGGGAGGTAATAATCATCCCTCTTTACAAGACACTGGTTAGGCCCCATCTGGAGTACTGCATGCAGTACTGGAGGCCGCAACTGCACAAGGGCATTAACAAAATGGAGGCAGTCCAAAGAAGAGCAACCAAAATGGTGCAGGGACTGCATCAGAAAACATATGAGGACAAATTAATGGAGCTCAATATGTATACCCTAAAGCAAAGAAGGGAGAGAGAAGTGATATGATCGAAACATTCAAACATCTTAAGGGCATTAACAAGGTGAAAGTCTAGCATGTTTCCATATAAGAAAAATAGCAGGACAAGAGGACACAGCATGAGATTAAAGGGAGGTCGATTAAGGGGTAATGTGAGGAAGTTCTTTTTCACAGAAAGAATGGTGGATGCATGGAACAGCCTGCCTCAGGAAGTGGGAAAAATTAATGCAGTACAAGGCTTCAAACAGGCATGGGATAGACATAAGGGAGCAATACAGATGAGTATGAATAGATAGGCCACTGACAGAGTAAAGGCCCATGGCACATTCATATGGTAGGAAAAAATGAGTTGGCTGGATGGGCCTTGCAGCCCTTATCTGCCATCAACTTCTATGTTTCTATGTTCCAGCCACCCCTTGGGTTTGGTATGGGGGAGTGTGGTGGTGGGACACTGCCTGTTAGGGTGGGGAACTGGGAAATGCTCTAGACCACCAGTGATATCTGAATTCACAGACTGCCAGGGGATTGGGGTGGGGTGTCACTAGATCACCAGGGAAATGTTTATTTTTTACTATATCGGGGATCAGGAAAGGGGTTGCACTGAACACCAGGGCATGATATCCTCATTGTAAGGGTGATCGAGAGAGGGAGGGACTGCCAGCCATCAGGGAGTTTGTTTTTACCTATGGGGTCGGTGACCAGGTGGGGGGAGGGATTGCTAGCCACCAGTGATTTGTTTTTTTACATATGGGGCAGGTGATCGGGTGGCGGGGAGTGACTGCTAGCCACCAGGGATTTTTCTTCACATATGTGGCTGGTGATCGGATGGGGGGAAGGACTGCTAGCCACCAGGGATTTTGTTTTTACCTATGGGGTGGGTGATCAGTTGGGTGGAGGGATCGTTTGCCACCACGGATTTTTCTTTACATATGGCATGGATAATCAGATTGGGGGAGGGACTGTTAGCTACCAGGGAATTTTTAATTTTATTATTGGGTAGCGATCAATGAGTCTGGTGACTGGCGATGAAGGGGGCACTGACTATCTGGGAAATATTCTGACAGGACACAAATTCATCCAAACACATTCACAAGATGTCCAGTCCACCACAGGTGTAATGTCAAAAATGTCTGTGAAAGCTGTGAAATTTTGTGGAAGTTCCACTAAGGTGGAAATCACAACTCTCCCCCACCTCTAGGCCAGTTGGATACCTTGTCACTAGTGGATATAAGGGAAATTGGGGGAGTCAAGACAGAAAAACTCAGCGACCTGAGTAACAGCACCAGAGATATATGGCAGGAAGGGAGATCAGATTCTGTTATATGTGGAGAGTTTGCCAGTGGCCAGATAGTTAAGCCTATCAGGCAGTTTTAACCATCATGAGGTTCTGCTCCAGAGTGTTATGGTCTACCTCCCTTTTATTTCACCCCCCTCATATGTGCCAGTTATTCTTTCCCCAATTACACCTCAATGCATCTACCCTGCTTCCTGACAAATCCGCTTTTGGGGTGTGCAACCCAGAGGGTGAAGGTTCGCATAACTTCCACCATCTCCCTCTCCCCATCTCCCCAGGCTGGCAAAGCTCTCACTTGCTACTCAAGTGTTAATCCAGCAAATTGTAAATTATATCTGTGTTGATGTGTTTTGTGTGTATGTATATGAGCATGTAAGTATGGGAGACAGTGTGTGTGTGTATGTGTGTGTGTGTGTGTGTGTATATATATATATATATATATATACTGTATATACATACACACACACACACTCATATAGTTATTGCAAAAAAAATTGTTAATGCATCAGTTAGGGTTGAAGTAACAAAAGTAAAGAAATGAGGAGTTATCCCCCCACCAACACCCAGCCCAATCCTCCACCCACCCCACCTCCACTGACCAACAGGCATCGGGTGTGCCTTGGGGTTGGTTGACCTTCATCTCTCACCCCATTCCATTGTAAGGAAACTGAGATGGGATAGTATAGGAGAATGGGGTGAGAGTTAGGCACTATGACCCCAAGGCACACCCTGATGCCTGTTGGTCTATGGAGGGTGGGGTGGGGTGGTTGGGTTGGTAGGAGGAGGTGTTAGGGTTGGAAACCCTAGCACCTCATTTCCTTACTTTTCTTACTTCAACCCTAACTGATGCATTAGCAAAGTTTTTTTTGCAATGAATTTCCTTACTTTTTGAAGAAAAATTAATGTTACCCTTATAGGTTTGTAAGAGTGCAAGGCCCTGTTCTCCCATCACTCTATACCATGTTGTGGTTGCATCTCACTCTCTAATTGTATGGGAGTACAGCGTCCTATGGGCCCTGTGCTCCCATCTATCCATAGCTGTAGGGACAATGTACTGAACTCTCATGTCCCTCTGGGCCCTGCTCTCCAATTACTTCATACTGAAGGACCCTGCAGACTCATAACTGCATAATAGTATCTATATATGGGAGTGTTGGGCCCTCTGGGTCCTGCACTCCCATTTACCAATAATTATAGAGGTACAGCATAGGCCTACAGATATTCCAAGTAACCCTTATGATGCAAATTGCACAATATCTCAGTACCCATAGAAACAGTGGAAAAAAATTCCACTGCAGTTGTAATCATGCCCTGGCAACCTGCATGTCAGCTAAATACATCAAAAGGTCTACTAAGCTGCTTTTAGCAAAAATCCATATCTCAAACCATTTTCAAGATATAGGAGCCGAAAGGTACTGCATCCACCACAACGTTATCCAAAGGAAAATTTTCAAACTTTAAAATCTTATAACTATGGAAGCAATGTCAATTTATCACCAAACCAGCAGGAGTCTTATCTTTAGGGAAAGCCCTGTCTATATTGAAAATTTCAGCCTGAAATATCAAACAATTAATTAGCAGAGATCTTTTCAAATCCCTTTTCGCAAGGTGACAAAATCTCTTTCCTCTAGCTGACCCCTTTTAACGAGCTGCCAAATCCTGTTTCGTGAGCTAATCCCTTTTTGTGAGGTAGGGTTATGTGATCCTCCCCTTAAGAAAAGGGATTTTGACAGCTCATGAAAAGGGACTGACAGCTTGCGACAAGGCTTCCGCAGTGAGTCATGGAAAGGGATTTTTAAACTTTACAAGTAACATTTTTTAAGAAAACTAACTAAACCAAAGGCATGGGTTTGTAGAGGATGTCCCTCTGCACAAAACCCATACATGACTGTCTACAGAAGACAACCTTGGGGCAAGTTTTAAAGTTTTGTTTGTGCCAAAAAATGAAAAACAAGATGATGGCTCATGAAAAGGGATTTTTTTCTCATGAAGATGGATTTAAAAATCCCTTTTTGCAATCCCTTTTTGTGTGCACAAATCCCTCTTCACCAATGTGAAGTTATCCAAAAAACTGAACTAAGCATGCTCACGTCCTGAAATTTCAAAACTGAATAACTTTGTAAAGGATTAATATTTTTCTCCAAACCAGTGTTGACATGTTTTGTGGGGCAAGCTATTTTCTTCCTTGAAAGTTTCAGAGTAAGATTCCAAATGGCATGGAGGGGAGGGGCAGCAAGTGAGAAATTTAGTGTTTTGGTGACCACTAGTTGTCAAACAGTAAAACCTGCAGGTAAAGTGAGCAGAAAAAAAGGTGATTAACACATTTTGTGACACTATATCTCCATGCCCTCACATGCAAGTGAAACGAAACTTACAACTTCATGAGATGCCTGCTTCATGATGGGGCATGGCAAATTGCATGCATATCACTTGAACTTTTTCAAAGTTATGCAAGCACAGACTAAAAAGTTAAGAAAGAATTTGACTACAAATGCTGATATACACATTTTAGGACTGTGTATCTCCAGAACTGCAATCCCAATCAAACTGAAACTTGTATTATTATGAGATGATTAATCTGTGAGGGCACGTGCCAAATTTCATGTAAATTACAGGAACAGCTGCAAAGTTATTAATGCACAAAGTGAAACAATCAAAATAAGAATTTGGCAAAACATGGATATACACATTTTGTGACTTTGTATCTCCAGGTGGGCACTTCCTATCCAAAAGAAACTTGGTAAATCAAAGACACCATCAGTCTAACAAAACATGCAGATGTACACACTTTGGGACTGCATATGTCCAGATGTGTACTTCATATCAAAATGAATCTTGGCAGATAAAAAAACTACTAATCTGTGAGAGCACGTGCCAAACATCATGTAAACTGCTGGAACTGCTGCAATGTTATTAATGCACAAAATGAAACAATCAAAGCAAGAATTTTACAAAACATGTGGCTGTACACATTTTGGGACTCCATATCTCCAGACAGGCACATCATATCTAAAAGAAACATGGCACATCAAGACAACATCAGTCTGTGAGGGCACTTGCCAAACATCATATACATTTCAGGAACAGCTGCAAAGATATTAATGCACAAAGTTAAACAACTGAAGCAAGAATTTGACAAAACATGTATTTACACAATTTGGTACTGCATATCTCCAGAAGTGCAACCCCTATCAAACTGAATCTTGGTGTATCAAGAGACTATTACTGTCTAAGGGCACATGCCAAATCTCATGCACATTGCAAGAACAGCTGTGAAGTCCTTGGTGCACAAAGTGAAACAATTGAAGCAAGAAATTTGACAACAAATGCAGATGTACACATTTTGGGACTGCATATCTCCAAATGTTCACTCCCAATCATCCTGTAACTTGGCATATAAAGAGATCACTAGTCTGTAAAGGCACATACCAAATTTCCTTTAAATTGTAGGAACAGCTGCAATGTTATTAATGCACAAAATGAGCAAAATCCCATTCATGAGCTGTCAAAATCCCTATTTGTGAGGCAAATCCTTGTTCGCAATTCAGACACCTATCCCAAAATCTGAACTGAGCATGCTCAGAACCCAAAATTTCAAAATTGAATAACTTTGGAATGGATTAATATTTTTTTCACCGAACCAATGCTGGATTGTTCCTTAGGATAACCTCTTTCTACCCTGAAAATTTCAGGCCAAAATTCTAAATGGTGTTGGTGAAGTATGATGAGAAAAAAACAGGGAGAATTGGCAAAAATTAGCAAAAAATGCATTTTGTGATGATTCACTGTACAAAATCCACAAATCTGATTAAAACACAAAATGACCAATCAAGATATCACCATCCAAGACCATGTATTCTAAATTTTGTGCAAATCTGTTGAACAGTTGCAAAGTTATTAAGGTGCAAAATTTGGGGTTTAACATTAAACTGCCTACTCAACCCTAACTACAGAGGTGCGACCGCACCTCTATAGTATTCATTTATGAGTATGTAAGTATGGGATTGTGTGTGTGTGTGTGTGTGTGTGTGTATGTATATGTATATGTATATATATATATATATATATATATATATATATATATACCTATATAGTGGTGCCAACAATAAACCTTTTTTGCAAAACAAATACATATATGTGTGTGTGTATGTATCTATAATGCATACACTTACATAGACTTTATCTTGATGGCAAGTGCTGCCTACCCATACCACAAATATGTTTAGTATAGTTTTATATGTATTAGGTTGTATGTACAGGCATAGCTCTATGTATATTTTCTTGTATCTCATATTTAAATTATATCCCCTTCTCCCCTCTCCTGCAGGTTGCATCTGGAAATGAGGTATTGTAATCTCAGTATGCCTTTCCTGGTGAAACTTTTCAAATATATAATAAATAAATCAGAGTGTGCTAAAGTCCCCACTGCTAATATTCAAAAGAGTGTAGAAGGAATGTCTTAGGAATGCCATTGCAGTGTTTTAAGGAAAAATGTCAGTAAACCCCAAACACTTCCCTGCCCTCAGGGATCCCTCTCCTTCTCCCTTGCATACAAACAGTATCAGTGCCCACTGGTAGTGGAACAAAAAGCACTAAATCTTAAACATGAGATTATAGCGGCCCTATTCTGAATTGTCTATAGTCAGGCTAGGTTGCCTCATACAAATTTCCACCCTCGTCCCTTCCTCTACTGCCCTCATCTCTCCTCCCAAACCCCCACAGTCACAAACTCAACATTTCAGCTCAAATCACACTGTTTTAAAAAGAAAAAAATAAGTAAACCCCAAGAACTTTCCTTCTCTTGGTGATCTCTCTCCTGCTCCCTTGCATACCAGCAGTCTTGATATCCACTGGGGCTGGAATGGAAATCACCAAATCTTAAATCTGAGATTACAGACACCTTATTTTCATGCTGGCTCACCAATTGGACCAAACTGCCTCTCACAAACTCCAGCACTCGTCTGTACCACTGCAGCCACCCACCTGACCTCACACAGTCACAAACTCAGCATTTGCAGCATAAATCACAGTGGGACCTATTCAAGAATGTGCACAATGGCTATGCACGATGCACAAGGCTGGCACATAAGAGTATACACACCACAGGCATGTAAGCCACCCACATGCAGCATGCTGTAAAACAGCATTGCGCAGTATGCAGTGCTGGGACACGTACATGCATGCGGCAAGGACTCCGCAGGCACATAGGGGTGTGGCCATGCAGCACACATGCTCATTGCACCCCACGCACATACAGAAAGCACATCCAAAAAAAATGGTGCATGGTTCTGGCAAAGGCAGCCATAATCAGGCTGCACAGCACAAGCACCGTTGGTCCCTTATGAGCTGCAATGTGATGCAGTCCCAGCATAATCCTTGTGCCACTGGGACCCCAAGAACAACAACAAGTGTACAGGTGGCCACCTACAAGCCATGGGCACATGCAGCCCATGGGCAGAACAGATCGCACAGCACACATGGGGTGTGGCAGAATGGCCATGCCAGGGATACAACATGCACCCCCGCAGGACATGTGCACAAACACGGGTGGTCCACACAAGCCAATGGCCCATGGCAGGCCAGTGACACTGCACCTGCAACACACAGCCACCAGAACCAACAATGCACCATGAGGGAATGGTACCAGCACAGGGAGGATAGCAGTGGCGGACGATGCAGGCTGAATGCCCACCATGACTGGGACAGGATGGCAAGGTGATACCAGCCAGCCACCCCCACTACCGATGCAGGACCCTACAGACACATAGGTCCAGGAGCATAGGGACACACACATACACCATGCCTCACATGAACTCCCAGACCTCATTGCAGCGGGGCGATGGACGGAGATGCAATGGTGGTGCCAACAATATAACTTTATTGCAAATCAACAAACAGGGATGGGAAATGGTAGTGTATTGGGGAGAAGCACACAAGACATGATGGCCAGCCCCACAATTTGGCTCAGAAGACTCCGTGGTACTGTAGTCCATGGGCGGGGTGGTGGTCTTGGTGAAGTGTCAATCCATGAGTACCAGCTATCTCACAGGTCCCCTGTACCCCTGCAACAAGAAGAACATAGAGGGGGTGGCAATCAGTACCCTGGGACACTGTAGCAAGGGGGACACATACAGAATAATCCCTGTCATGTCCGCACAGTTGACCCACCTCAGAAGGTGCTTGGATGGCCCACAGGTCCCTGCACTCATCCCTGAAGATGACCTCATGTCCAGCATCTGGTGAAGTAGTCCAGAATGTCTGGTGGCCACAAACAGCCCCTGTGCCTGCATGCCATGACCTCTCCCATGTTCCCATCCCTCAGGTCCAACTGCTCCAACACCGTCATTACTGGCCACTCTGGTGTAGCCTGCAACACAATGCAGGGTGGGACACATTAACTTAGGGGGAAAAACAGAGTGACAGGCACCAGGTGGAAGTCAAAAGCAATGGCACTCACATATTGTTTCTCCCACACCTCCCCAAATTCCCCAGTGGAAGGGTATTATTGTAGCATGCCAGGGATACTCATACCAGCTGCTGAGGTAAGCAATGCATGTACTCCACTGCACTCCCCTTATGTGCCATTGTGGCCACACTATGATTGCCGGCGACACATGCAACAGACAGCATGGCAGGGTGCGAGACATGCCCACCACACGTGATAGCCCACACACCTTAAAGGGCAAGTGACCACAGTATTATGCCCTGTAGTGCACATCTCAGGATGACAGTAAAGACACTGATGCACAAGGATGACATTGTGAGGGTCACTGCACAGTAGGATGTGCTCTAGTGTATTGATGCATGTGGTCCTCATCGAGGATGACATTGAGCATGCCCAGCAATGGTGAGAAAAACAATGCCCACACATGTACCACGCATCATGACACACTCAGGTACATGTGCAGGCTGGTGCATGACCATGTCATGCCCGACTAGCATGTTCCAGGGCCATGTCTGTCAAGACAAAGGTCATGTGTGCCCTGCTGTATTACGCTACGGGGTTCTTCAAGATGGGGGTGGGTGAAATTGCCAGCATGAGCCATTCATCTCTCTCTGGGGGACTGCAACAGGTAATGGATTCCCTGATGCTGCATATTGCCACCCACATCAGTTTCCCCACCATGCCAGAGAACAGCAGGGCCATGGCACTGGCATTCCATGACACATGTGGAATGCCTAACACACTGGGTGTCATTGACTGCACCCGTGTAGCCATAATGATGCCACCATTGGATGAGCAGGCATACAGGAATTGGAAGAGTTACCACAGTATCAACTGCCAGGTGGTGTGCGATGCCACCAGCATCTTCACCAACGTGTTTGCCAAATACCCATGTTCATGCCATGACATGTACATCTTTGACAACAGCACCCTTAAACAACACTTGGCCACATGCAGGGAAGGGGCCAATGGCTTATAGGTGAGTATGCATGTAACACCCCCAGACATGCGTACAACGGTGTACAGCCATGAATGGCCTAATGCATTGTACCATAACCTCCACCAGGGATAGTGGATATCCACTGTGGACATACCTCCTGATGCCCAACCTCACAACACAGCACCCTGCAGAGGATGCCATCAACCATGCACATACGAGGGTCAGGAACATCATGAAATGCATCACCAGACTCTTGAAGATGTGGTTCCATAGCCTGGACCACACCAGTGGCATGATGATTCTGGCCCCTAGGTGGGTGTGCAGTGTGCACCACCTGTGCCATGCTGCACAACATCAGTGTTCATTGGAAACTGCCCCTTACCACTGGATGAGTGCCGTGCCCGATGCAGGCCCACCCTGCCTGCTGGCCCAGGATGAGTGTGGCCATGACACAGTGCCATGGCATGTCTATGGTGAGCCACTGCCTGTATATGTCACAGTCCGTGAGGTTCAGGACCACGTTTCCCATGGTGCTTTTGGCCACTAGCAGTGCTGTGCTATGGGTGTAATGATGATGGTGCAGAGCTGAGCACCCACTGCCCAGTGCTCACAAATGCACTTGCAGAACAATCAGCAGCAGCACTGTGTGCCCAGCCAGTGCTGCATGGGTACACTGTGACACATCCCAGGATGGCCAGACTTGCAGACATGCTATGCATGCATCATCACCCGTGCCCCCCATGGGGCATGTAGGCTTGGATAACGTGTGGTGGTGTGCCACCATGTAGTGTAGGCATGGCCACTACACCACTGGCCATGCGTGTGTATCACCTACGTACATGGGATGTGTGTCACAGACATTTGGGAGGGGTGCCTGTGTAATGCATGCAGTGTGTGGGCCCTATCATCCATGTATGCACCACCCTGTGCTGCATGTGCCCAGGTGTGTGGGATTCATGAGTGTGTGGGTGGCTGGCTGGGTGGGTGTGGGTGTGTATGGTTGCATCACGTGTGTGCCTGGAACAGCTCATCCTAGTGTCAGGCATGTCATGTCCTGCAGGTACCCCTGCCACAAGATCTACTTAGCAAACTTAAAAACCTGGAGTGGAGTGGAGTGAGGAATTTACATGGGTAGGCATAGATGTCTTCTCTCTGTACACCTCAATGCAACATAACCAGGGCCTATCACCAGTACAGATCTTTTTAGAGCAGAATCCAATGGACACAGAAATACCTAAAGAATTTATCATGCAAGCATTAGAATTCATTTTGAGACACAATTATTTCAAATTTGAGGACCAACATTACCTGCAAAAATGTAGCATGGCAATGGGGGCAGACATGGCACCAAGCTATGCCAATTTGTTTCTGGATACTGGGAACTCACAATGATACAAAACCCCATTAGGAACCCCTACCATACTCACATCAAGTAATGGTACAGATTTATTGATGATATACTGTGTGTGTGGCAGAGGGATGTGGATATACTAACATACTAACATACTACTTGCCAGCAGATTAGGTCTTACGGTCTATTGAGTCTGCTCGAACCTCAGATCCTTAGTTGGGTACCGAGGCCCTCCCCTCCCTTGTGTTCCAGAAACCCCTATCATCCATCCCCACCCCCCTGGGACAGGCCATCATCTGATGCATCCACTTTCTGTGTCTGTCCCAACCTCTCTTGAAGCCCTCCACTGTGGATCTCTGAACCAGCTCACCAGGCAGTGCATTCCAAGGGTCCACCACCCTCTCAGTGAAAAACCTCCTCCTCTTTTCCCCCTCACCCTTCCACCTTCCAACTTCAAACCATGCCTCTGGTGATACCTCCTGCTTTAGTCTAAAGATCCTCCATGTTTACTCCTATTTATTCCTTGAGGTATTTGAAGACCTCAATCATGTCCCCTCTCCTCTCCTCCAATGAAAACAGGCAGAGCTCCTCAAGTCTGTCCTCATCACAAATCCCTAGCCCTCGTATCATCTTAGTTGCCTCTTCTGTACCCTCTCCAGGAGCTGTATGTCCCTCTTCAAGTGTGGTCTCCAGTACTGTACACAGTACTCAAGGTGTGCTCTAACCAGTCCATTGTACAGCAGCAGAATTACTTCCTTGCTCCTAGAGCTGATCCCCCTTACGATGCATCCCAACATCCTGTTTGCCTTGCTAGCTGCACTCCTGCACTGCTCAGAGTTATTCATACATGCATCCACCATGACCCCTAGGCCTTTTTCCCCTATTGAGGCCTCCAGCCTCCTCCCAGGGTGTACCTGTGTTTAGAGTTTCCACCAAGATGCAACACCTTGCACTTGGTGATATTGAAATTTAATTTCATGTGTGAGCCCAGCTTCCAGGGTGTCCAAGTCTTTGCAGGGCCAACTCTCCTCTTCTCCTCAACTACTGCTCCCTTCTTGGAGTCATCCGAAAGAGACTCATTTCACACCTATACCCTCCTTGATGTCCGATATGTATGCATTAAACAGGATTGGACCCAGGACCAAGCCTCATGTACCCCACTACCAACCTCTCTAGGGTTTGAGAGCTCCCCACAGACCACTACTCTCTGGGTGCATCCAGCTAGCCAGTTTTCAATCCATCTCACCATCAAAGGGCCTACCCTAACCCTACTCAGTTTCTCCACCAGACCATTGTGGGGACAGAGCAAACTGCTGAAGTCCAAGAATAATACAGCCACAGGCTTTCCCCTGTCCATTTCTGATGTTACCCATTCGTGGAACTCCACAAGATTGGTTTGGCATGATGTACCTGGCACAAACCCATGTTGCCGACTATCCAGACCTCCCACTTCCTCCAAGTACACCCCCAATCGTTCCTTTAGTATACTCTCCATTAATTTTCCCACCACTGAGGTCAAACTGATGGGTCTATAGTTACCTGGTACTTCCCTTGACCCCCCTTTATGGATTGGCACCACATGTGCCTCTCGCCAATCCCTAGGTACCCTCCCTGTCTCAAGTGACCTGTTGAAGAGCTACCTGAATTTATACAGTGGTTAAATGTGAATGACCTGAATCTAAATTTCACATATGAAACAGACACACAAACATTAAATTTCCTAGATTTAACTTTGACTGTGTGTGAGAATCAAGTCATTAGTACAAAATGCTATCGTAAACCTACAGCAACCAATTCAATATTGCATGCTAGCAGTGCCCACCCACAGAATTTGAAGGACTCAATTCCTTACAGTCAGATATTAAGGATTAGAAGGAATTGTAGTTCAGAGTCTAATTTTGATGAACAAGCAGATGAACTAAATAAGAGATTTGTGGTAAGAGATTATAATTTAGACCTTTTGAAAGCACTGAAGGAAAAATAAATAATCTTGATAGGGAACAGTTAATTCAACAAACACAGACTTCAACATCACACATAGCCACGTACCTTTATTACAGAGTACAATCACAAAGCGGGTAAAATAGGGAATATCATCTATCAAAATTGGAATATTTTGTTGTCAGATGAAGAGGTTGCTATGGCTGTAGGAGCAGTCCCTAGGGTATTTTTCAGTTCAGCCAAAAATCTTAAAGAGATGTTAGTACACGGTAGATTTAAATTACCCCCCAGGAATGAGCTCAATACATGGTTACAACAGAGAACAAGTGTTTTTTTACAAATGTTTAAGATGTAACATTTGTAAATTTGGTAGACAGGGAAAGGCCTTCCAGCATCCCAGAGAAAACAAAAATAAAGTGGAAATTAGGTGACTCATAACTTGCGACTCCGGTTATGTTGTGTATGTTTTTATGGTGTGAATGCAATCTAGTTTATGTAAGTTAAACAGTACATCATCTTAAACAGAGGCTACTGGAACATGTTAGATCCATCATTAATCAAAAGCAGTATACACCTCTGGGCACACACTTTATAACACACCACCTCTCAAAACCAGGTGGATTACAATTTATGGGCCTAGAATGGGACGCTTCCCTGACAGAAAGGGGCGAGAGGCCAAATCTGCTCTTGGAAAAAGAGAGCATGTGGATTTATAAGCTGAATTGTATTTAACCAGCTGGACTTAACGACATATGGGACATGAAACCATTTCTGAAAAGAAAATGAGTTAAGAATGATGATGTTGTAAAACGTGATTATATTTGAACATTCATTTAAAGAATAATCTTAATGATTAACATTTTTTTGTCTTTTTGTCTTTTTTTCCTCTTCCTACTACCTGGAAGCTTTGATTTACCAGGAACCATGGACATACAGATCACTCCTCTGTACAGAATGTTTATCACTTGATTAAGAATTCAAACCTTGTCCAGGATCCGGTTTCTTCACCTCTTGCCTTAGTTAAATAAAGCTTTCAAATGAATTATAAAGAAAAATAAATACGCATTTATTTTGTTGAGTTGTAAGAGCAACCATTAAACTTTATAGCCTCAATTCATCATGCATCAAGGTAAAAAGAGAGTGAAATCAGTAATATAAATAGAAAATTTGAAAACATGTTTTCTTAAGCTTCACAATTTATATAAAAATGTACTTGTTTGAGATATAAATGCATTAAAGCAATAAATTTGCTTTTTGTTAACACAATGTTATGATTTATGCACCCTTGCAATTGTTCCCCCCCCACACTGAGCTTTCCTACATCTATTGCACTTGGTGGATTTGTATAATTGTTGACATGGAAACATGAATATTCATGAATTACTTGTATTCAAATGACTGACCTAGCACTCTGGACCACACCCTTGAGGAGTCGAAGTTCTGGGTGGCAAGTGGAAGTTCAGATGTTGATGGTCTTCAATAAATAATCGTTTTGCAATTCGCATTTGAATTTGTATGGATTTATTTAGTTATTGAAGCTACCTGAGTGACACCAACCTTTGTACATTTGGCACATCTGATAGTGTCCCTGCCTGTGGCCCATGTGGGTGCCAGCAATGAGACACCAGCAGCGCTGTTAGTTGTGCGCTGGGACAGCGGTGGCGGCGGTCCATTACAGTCCCCTGGCATTCTGGCCTGTGAAGGGCTGTTGTGCCCAGTAATGCTGGTAGTCTGGTCTGGATGTGTGTGTGTGGTGGGGGTCCTGTGTTAACCACCCTGCACGAATGCACCAGTAGGTGCAGAAGGGTATGTGGGCGACCAGGTGCACCTAAATGCACAGTGATGGCAGTGAGTACATCAGCCCCCTTCTCCTGGGAATGCTGTCTGGCATCTACCTCCACAATGAATTCCTCTTGCACCCAGACACCTGCTGCAAGGTACTCCGCCATACACCCCTGCACCTGTACAATGATGCCCAGCTCCTCAGTCATCTGTACTTGTTTATTTATTGAAAAGTTTTACCAGGAGGGCACACTGAGCACTAGTGCTCGATTCCAGGTGCATCCTGGGGGATGGGGGTAGGGAGAAATGGACAATATAACAGTGTACAGTAGTGCAATAAGCAATCAGTGTGCATACAGGGGTATCAGAATTAGCAACATAGTAGCTATAGAAGTGCATGACAAACTTGTGGAATGTCGAGAACAGCAGACAACATGAATCAGGTCTGTCCAATATCGGTACTTAACTAAGCTATTGGCAAATTTGAAGACATGCTCAGCCATGTGTTAGCCACAAGCACAAGTCAAAATGAAATGCACATTGATGAAAGTATGGAAGTGCTGAGATGGGGGCATGTGCCAGATGCCTGCAGGGAGGGAGTTCCATAGGCTGGGCATCTGGTGTCTGAATGATGCTTGACCAATCAAGGAGGACATGCGCAGAGTGGCCAGGATGCATGTGTCTGAGTTTCTGAGAGAGTGAACAGGAGGTGTAGGGGCAGCCAGCACAGAGGCAAAACATGGAGGCAGAGACTGGGACCAGTATTTGGCCATGAGCTTGGCCCACTGAGATTATTGGTGGTCCTGGAGCAAGGGAAGAGTGAGAGTCTGGTAGAGCACACTCAGTTTTGGGTGGAGCTTTTTGTGAATGGCTTAGACATGTACAGAAAAGTCAAGGTGCTGATCAAGCCAGACCCTGAGATATCTAAAGGAGGTGCAATCCTCCAGAGTTGTCCCAACCAGGGTGTGGAAGGAGGGGGTGGCAGGTAGCCAACAGAGTCTCTTTTGCCTGCCAAAGGTAAATGAGACTGTCTTCTTGGTGTTGAGAAAAAAGTGGTGAGCACAAAACCAGCGCTGGACATCGCTGAAGTCCTGCTGTAGTCTGGTGACAACATCAGCTGTCGAAGGGCTTAATACATACAGAACTGTGTTATCTGCACACATGTGAATGGATTTGTGTAGGCAGGTCATTTAGGAATATGGATAATAGGAGCAGCCTTGGGGGACAGCTGAGGTAACTGGAAGGGAGCCAGCAACGGAGCCTCCGATTCTAACTGCCTGAGATCAGCCTATCAGTAGGAGCGGAACCAGCTGGTGACCATCATAGACAGCCCAGCACGGGAGAGTTTATCAAGAAGGAGAGCATGGGAGATCATGTCAAATGCCTTTGTCAGTTCAACAAAAATAGCTGCAGTGATATGGTCCTTGTCCTTGCCATCAAGGATGGAGTCTGTGAGCATTAGAAGTGAGGTTGTGGTGGAGGGGCGTGTGCCTCTGTGATGTCTGCCAGGACCCTGTAAGCCAGTATATGGCCTGTATCTGTTCCCATGTTGCCTGTAGCCACTCATGCTCTAGCCTCCATAGGTCAGGGTGGTAGGTGGTCAAGTGGCTGCTTGCCAGTCTCCATCATGAAACACAGAAACATAGACTTTTATGGCAGATAAAGACTACTTGGCCCACCTAGTCTGCCCATTTCCCTACCTACAGGATAAGCAGCAGATCCTAGTTAACCAACAGACTATTTCTTCTTACCCCCCCACAAGAATTGCCTTATGTCTGTCCCATGCATTCTTGAATTCTCCCAGAGTTTTAGATCCCACAACCTCCTCAGGAAGGCTGTTCCATGCGTCCACCACCCTTTCTCTGTCATGCATGGCATGCTGGTGGTGGTGGTCTGGCAGATGTCCCTGGCAGGTTGTCCTGTGGTGTGTCCATGCTGACCTCTGTGTCTGTGTCCTGTGTGGGAGTCACCCCTGTGTTGTGCTGCTCTGGGCTGCTTCTGCCACCACCATCAGTCACTGGACTGCCAGTATCCTCCCACTCCCCAGTGCGTCACTTGACAGACTGGTCATCAGGGGTCACTTCTGTCTATGGCATGATCCCAACCCCGGGGGTGTCTTGTGTCCCGGTGCTCTGGCTCTATGCAGTGGTGCTGGGCACTCCTGTGGACATGAGTGTCTAGCTGGGACTCCCTTGGCCTTGACACTTGTGTGTCCGTTTGCATGTCACCTGTTGGGGGAGAGAACATTAGTTGACAGAGTGGTTGTCTGTGTGTGTGGCACCCTACATGGCCTCTTTGCCTGCACGTACCTGTCACATCACCTGCATGCATGGGACCTATACTCTGCCAAGGTGGACCCTCATCTGGACTGTCCATGTCATCCTGCACTGGAGGTGCAGCAAGTAAGACAAATAATTTGTAAGCACTGGAGTGTATTAGGCAGTGACCCAGCTCTGAGTGATAAAGCAAAAACCTACCCTCGCATGTATTAGAGATGTGTGCCTTCTATAAAGGACAAGCTTGTTCACAGTCATTATGTTGATCATAAAGAAATTACATGGCTTGGCAGGGTTAGAGGCAGTCATAGGTGCAGGAGGTGTACTGTGATTCAGTGGCCAATTGTTGTACCTTTATGAGTGTGAGTGCAAAGCACGAGTTTGAAATCAGGCAGTTAACCACTTGTGATACCGCTGGAGTGATCTATTTAGCCCAATGCACTTCTATCGTTTTTTATATGGGGGAAACAAAAAGATCATTCAAGCATCATTTAGGTGAACACATGAGGGCCATAGAGAGCGGAGATCCCCAGTGCACAGCTTCACTACATATGAGTTTGAAGGGCATAGATTTACATTCAGTATTTTTGACAAAGTGAATCATAACCCCGGAGGGAGTAATTTTGATAATCTTTTGGATAAAAAGGAAACATTCTGTATTATAAAACTTAGAGCTATACAATCTCCTGATTTGAATACTGGGTTTGATCTTAAGCTCTATTTAGGAAATAAATAATTGGAAGATCGCTATCCTCTGCACTGTCAATATTTATAAGGAGTTTTCATCTTTTTGCTGGAGAATGTATTTAACGTTTCATTTGTACTGTGCTGTGTTCTGTATCATTAACTGAAAAAAGCTGGAGAATGTTTTCAGAATTACTGAGCTATGATGTTCGTGAAGTTTTTTACAATTCTCTTTTCTGCCCCTCCCTCCCCCATTTAGTCCTCACTATATATAATTAGAGGGAGTACTATGCACTTTTGGCTATCACATGAATTGTGTATGGTGGGAATCAATGTTGCATTATGTGATTTTTGAAACACCAATGATATGTCTGCATTGATTGTGATGTCATCATTAAATTTATTGGGTGGAGTATTTACGGTATAGGTGTTAGCAGAGTAACTTAGCTTTGGAGAAAGGGTCTTTGGTAGAGCTGTATGGAATGTAATAATTCTGCCATGGAATACCCACAGAATGACCTTTCTAATTCCATGGCATTTTGTGGAATTTTTGAGAAAAATTCACGTAATACCACCAAATTTTAAATTTCTGTTATTTTGCTATAATTTTAAAAGTACATGTCTAATTAACAGCAAACTTTGAAAGTTCACAGTACCCAATGACATACAAAGGTGTGCCACATTTCAGATTAGTTGGTTGAAAGGGGCAGAGGTATGGGTGGCCAAACATTTAATCAAAATTGAATTGTCAGTTATTTTGAGATCATTTTAAAATGTATTGTTCAAATTTCTCCACAATGTCTGGATTTAGAGAAGCGCTCAACATGAGTCTATACATCATGCTTTAAGTCTTAAGGTTCAATGGGAGCTGAGTTATAGGTAGCCAAACATTTTTGCCAACATTTAGATTTCTGTAATATTAGTATGATTTTGATAGTATTCATTGAAATGTTATAATATTTGACAGGTATCTAGGTTATCACTATAGGTACATAGTTTCAGATTTCTAGCTTCAAATGGGACTGAGTTATAGCCCACCAAACATGTTGCAAACATTTTAATTTCAGTTATTTCCCACTCATTTTAAAACAACATATCCAAATGTAACCAGAGTTGAATAATTTAAACTACGACACCACACATTCATTTCTGAAAAGTTCATATTTGCAGCTTTAAATGGGATTGAGTTAAAAGTAGTCTAACTTTGACATTTAAAAATGTAATTTTGCATGAATTTAAACTACAAGTTTAAGCCCCTGAAACTTTAAAAGAAGAGAATGTAATACCATGAAATTTGATAGATTCTTAGACCTTGCAAGGAGACTCTGTGTGCCAGTTTTATTAATTGCTTGCTGCCAAAAATTGCAAAATAAATAACATCTGTACTTAAAGTCAAATCTCATGAGCCTTTGTGAAAATTGTAGAATTTCATGACAACTTCCATAAAACCAGAATTTGCTAATTTCACTCAGCCTTACCTGGAAGATTCTAATTAAAAGATAGGGGTATGAGAGGCAGGTAGTGCAGGAGGTCAACATGTTCAGGAGTTAAATGCACAGTTTCACCAAGAAATGGACAGCTGAGCAGAGTGGCACAACAGTGGTAGACCCCCAGGTCGGAGCAAGGAAACACATAGTGCCAACAATTCAAACATGAATGCAAGATATTTAAGGATCACATCAACTGAATTTATGATCCCGGGAGCCGGATGTACATGTAAGTCTTGGACTTAGAGGTACTCAAAACGATGGAGTGGGGGAAGACAATGTCTGGGGCAGCAGGAAGGAAGAGTTCTGGCTATTTCAACAGAGCAGGTCAATAGGAAAAGGAGTAGGTGACTGATGTTTTAAGGGAGTTTGTCATGGTAAAGAACAAAGAGGATATCAGTGGGATCATTAGTTCTACTAAGTCAGTTTCGCTATGCAGAAGGAGAAGGGGGGATAGTCACCCAGAGATGAACATCAGGACTGCAAAAAGCTTGGTCCAGCTTATCAAATAAAGTAGTGATACATGCATTGATAATGTTAAACTCCACAAAAATTATTCTGGATGGTTCATCTATATGCTACTGTAAATATATGTGAAAATGTTACCAATATTTTATTTCTACTGCAAATTTAAAACTGCTAAACCAATTTATCCAGTTGTGTTAGACACCAGGATACAATGACTATGGATATGCATGTCAAATGTTAAGTATATGCATGCGAGAGCAAATAAGTCACAAACGTCCACAGTTCTGATAGTTTTTCACAAAAGTTTGCAAATATTTACATAGTAAAGATTTGAACCCATGTAAGTTAAAAATCTGCAATCCAATTCTCTCAATATTTAGGTCATTCTATAAGCATTACAAAAAGGTTATTCAAGCTAATTCATGTTAATTTAAACATGTCTAGTGCCAAAGGTGCCTGAGTTACATGCAGATGAAGTTTGTCCACAAAATTTCCAATAAAAAATAAAATAACAGATTTTTAGCACATATAATTTTGAGACAATGCATCATATTATCATGAAATCTGACACATTATTAGAACACCTATCACAAATGAATAATGCCAAATTTAAGATCTCTGACCAAATAGACAGCTGTCGTAGTATATATATATATATATATATATATATATATATATATATATATGCAGAGAAATATTTTCATGAAATTTCACACTAAAAATAAAATGACGCTTTTGAGCACCTGTAATTTTGAAACTATCCATCCAAATGTTGTAATATGTAGGACGTTATTGGACACCAATGCAAAGAGTGCTCATGCCAAATTTCAGAGCTCCAGCTTAATGGACAGCTGTGTTATGACCAATACTAAATAAAAAAAAACTGAAAAATTCCAATGAAATTCCACAAAATTTCACAGAATTTTATGAAATTTCACAAATTCTGAATTTTCTTATTCTGCACAGCTCTAGTCTTTGGAGACCTGAGATGTGCCAAGCATTACTATGACAAAGTGTCAGTTTTATCTTTTTATATAACAAAATGCAATAAGTTCTGATACAAGTGCTGGTGGAGTTTTTCCTGAAAAGGTTGGTGTGCCTGAATTAGTGTTTGTATGTATCTATTCCTGCTCTGTTCCATCTCAAGAGTGCCTGATGCAGAAATACATTATTTCTCTTCTTTTTTTTTTATCATAGAAGATTTTATTAAAGTTTTTCAACATTGTCTTACACTTCCATGTACATTCCTCTCTCCTGCATGTTACAAAATCTTCAAGGTCCATATTCATGCATTATACAATACATAATCACAGGCTAAGCACCTATATTCGCTTCACATACATTCACATTCATATATATCCTATCCTCCTTAAACTGTATCTACTCATCCATATTAGACAGCTGGATCATTTAGTACAACACTTCTAATGGCTAGAAGGAGTGAAGTTCTTCAGCGGGGAGGCGGGTTCTGCATAGTGGTGAGTTAAAATACGAGTCCCACTTCTTATGGAAGTGAGCCAGTTGGCCTCAGTGTGCATAGGTCAGCCTTTCCAACAATGCCAGTTTAGCTATAGCAGCATGCCATTGTCTTATACAAGGACTATTGACTTGCCTCCATTGCACTAGGAGAAGCCGCTTAGCCTCTAGTAAAAATACCATGACCCACTCTCTTAAAGCCCTTTGGAGCGTAAGGAGACTAGACATGTCCCGTAGCAGCAACTTGGGGTCAAACTGGAGGTCCCTTATGCCTAAAACTGAGCAGCAATCTCGCCTGACTGCCCCCCAAAAATCATAAAGTTGTGGGCATTCCCACATTATGTGAAAAAGGTGGGCTCCAGGCTGCTGGCATCTCCAACAATCTGAGTGTGACAATAATCCTGCTGCACATAAAATGGCTGGAGTTCCATCCCAACAAGATTTTTAACTGTATCAATTGACTCTTAGCATCCTTATATAGCCTATGTGCTTTTTGGAGGCACCCAGCCCAAGTGGAGCTCGGTATTGCTATCCCCATCTCTAGCTCCCATCGAATTCTACAGTGTTTGGTAGAATCTGGTAAGGAGTCTCTGCCTATAGCATAAAATTTACCTATACGCCCCTGGGAGGACATTTCCTTATGTAGGGTGGACAGCCACTTCCACTTGTTATCTATTCATGTCTGAGAGGAAAAGGCCTGTAAGAGGCTGCGTATTTGAAGGTACCACCAAAAGTCAGTATTTGGAAGGCTAAATTTCTTTTTCAGCTGGTTAAAGGATAATACTGTGTTCGAACCAGGCATCATGAGATCTCTCACATAATGTGTTTCTTTTGTCTCCCAGGTAGACCAGTTAAGGGGTTGTCCCTCTAATGTTATAGAGGTATTACGCCACAATTCTGAATAGGCCAGGGGTGGTGCCCATGCATTCTTAGGGTATTTGTCAGGGTCATAATATAATGCCAGGCATAGCGGGAATGACATATGATCGGGGAGAGGCCCTTCCCTGCAGGTCCACTAGAACTCAACAGGGATTAAAGCAAAATGGGACATGCTAGGTCTCTTTTGAGGCCCACCCACACCAGCCAGGCTGTGTTAGGTGGTACAAACCATTTTGCTATTTGTGCCGCAGTGCATGCCAGATGATAATTCAGAAACCAAGGGGCCCCCAGACCTCCCCTAGTCCAATGCACCCTAAGCTTGTTTTCCTCCCACCTATGTGCCTTTTTCTCCCACACTAGTGAAGAGACCATTCTTTCAAGGGTATCAAAAAGTTTGGGGGACAGCCGTATTGGGAGATTATTGAATAAGTACAGCACCCTCAGAAGTAGTAACATACGTACTGATGTCACTCTACCCATCACGGACAAATGTAGCTTTTTCCATCTCTCCATTTCTACACTTAATTGTTTAAGCAAGGGGGAAAAATTAGCAGATTCAAAATTTGCCCAGTCAGAAGGTATATAAATTCCCTGATATGAAAACCCTTGCTGGGTCCATTTTAGTTCTGTGCCGTGGGGACACTCTGGTAAGCAGAGTGGGTTCAGCGGGGCAAGTACAGTCTTACATTGATTCATCTGTAACCCTGATAGCCCTGCAAAATTTGTAAGAACTGAGAGGGCCTGTGGTAGTGACTCTTGAGAATGAGACAGGGTGAGCAGTAAGTCGTCCTCATAGGCAGCCACAGTATACTCCCTACCCTGCACTTATATACAGTACCTGATAACCCCATTTTATTGTCAATCACCCATATTAGGGGATCCAAAGCAATTAAAAAAAGTAAAGGGGATAGGGGACAGCCTTGGCGTGTACCCCTATAAAGTTCAAAGGAGGGAGAGATAGTAGAATTAGTAAGGATCCTTGCCTTGGGGGAGTTATAGAGCATCGAAACCCATGAGCAGAATTGGGGACCAAATCCATATATACGAAGCACCTCATAGAGGTAATTCCATTCTACCGAATCGAAGGCCTTTGCAAAATCTACAGCTAAGGCAGCCATGGGAATTTTTACTCTGCCTGCCACCCACTTCAGGTTCAGCAGCACTCTGGTGTTGTCAGAGCCTACCTTTCCAGGCATAAAACCAACCTGAGATGGGTGAATGATTGAGTCAAGAATACTTTGCAATCTAGTAGCCAATATCTTAGCCAGGATCTTTGTATCCACTGGCAACAGTGATATGGGGCGGAAGTTAGCGCAGTTCAGGGGGTCATCAGATTTTTTTAGGTAGGACCATAATTAAGGCCTCATTCATTGTGGTGGGAAGGGAGCCTGTAGAGTGGGCACATTGCAGAGCAAGCAGTAGAGGGTTAGTAATTTCTTGGTCTAGAGCCTGATATAATTCGATGGTCATTCCGTCCTGTTCAGGGGCTTTCCCTTTGGCCATATGAAACAGCACTTGCCACACTTCTGACTCTATGATAGGTCGGTCCGGAAGATCAATTTGCTCTTGGGTTAGTGAGGGCAGTGCAAACCCCTGACAGCACTGATGCAGCTTATTTGCAAGCTGTTTCCATGTATATATGGATTTGGATTGATATATTGTCTGGTAGTAGTTTTTCATGGTCTCATTAATCCCTTTCGAGTCGTCACTAACCACTAAGCCCATAGGAGTACGTAAAGCATGGATCTTTGCGGATGCTTGCTGTTTTATTAACTGGTAGGCAAGGAGCCCCCCACCTTGTCACCCCCTTCCCAATATTGATGCTTTGTCCTAAGCCAGGTCCATTCAGCCTTATGCTGTATTAATGAGTTTATTCGATATTTGAGTCCCACTATCTGTCTTATCAACGAGGGGTCCCTGCACAATGCCGTAGTAGTCAGGGATGCGTTAAAGCAACCCTCTGAGTCTGCAAGTTCTGCCTGTAACATCTCTATTTCTTTTTTCCGGTTTTTATTCTTTGCAGCAAAGGCAATGATATGCCCACTCAAAGTGGCCTTAAAAGCCTCCCAGATCACACTCGCCGTTACTGTTAAAAGTAAAGTACTCCCGAGCTACTTCCCGCATCCTTCTTTGAAATTCAGGATCACGGACTAACAAGGGGTTACACCTCCATCTTGTACCCCTGTTACAATTCCCAGGAGCAGTGTAGGTGCACAACACTGGCGCATGGTCTGAAATGAGTATACTGCCTATGTCCATATTTGTGATGGCACTCAAAGCTAGCTGGTTAGCTAGTCAATAATCTATCCAACTATGGGTGTCGTGTGGGGAGGAGTAGTATGTGTAATCCCAGCCAGAGGGGTAGTCGCACCTCCAAATGTCTACTAAGCCGCATTCTGCTATCATCTCCTGGAGTGCAGCATGCGCCTGCGTGTGTATCTGAGGGGTGGGCTGGGATTTATCCAAGAATATATCCGGTACTACGTTAAAATCCCCTCCTATTATCAAGGGAATAGTGGAGTCCGACTGTGTTAATCCAGCAATAGCCTGTCTTAAATTTGGAAAAAACTCCACTTGGTCTATATTTGGAGCATACAGACTGCACACTATCAGACTGTCTGAACCAGATCTTAACTATTGCCCACCTTCCTTGTTTATCCACACGGGACTCTTCCATTAGCCAATTGCTTGCCTTCTGAATTAAAGTAGCTACCCCCCTTGTTTTAGTAGGTGCAGAGCTAGCAAACACAGTGCCGACCCACAATTTTCTGAGCCAAGGAGTGGATTTATCAAGGAGATGTGTCTTCTGAAAGAGAGCTATGTCTGTGTGCAAGGAACACAAATACTGTAGCACTTTAGTTCTTTTAACAGGATGGTTTAACCCCTTTACGTTCCATGACACATGACGCAGACCTCGTACAGTAGCTGGAGGCATCTTAGCCATATGTCATGGACTGCAGGGCTTGTTCCATGATATTCTACCAGTGTGGACCTTTATACGACCAACTGGAAGCTACCACTTGAGGAATCTACAGTACCTTATGATCCAAGGGCTATCAGATGCTATACCTCCACACACAAGAGAGATTTTAGCTTAACAACAGTAGCCACAGGGAGTGTATATGTGAACAATGAAATTTGTCTGCCTAACACTAAGTACTACTCTTATAAGAGCAAAACACCTATATATCTCTAACTTAACTACCCTATGTAATAATCAACCAGCAGATCACTGCTACCTTCTACAGACATTCCCAGGAAGAGGATAGTAAAAAAAAAGTATTCTCGGCTCCACTAGCATCTGTACCTAGGGGTTATCAGTGTGAGTCATGACTCCTCTGGGTTTCAACCCTCCTCAACTGAGGAACATTCCTCGAAGAAGGTGTAATCCTGGGGGGGTAGTAAAAATCTAAAGCCAATATAAGAAGGAGAGGGAAGGGGGATTACCAACTCAGTAAAATGGGGGAGGAAGTGATAGGGAACTGATAGGGAACTACCCTAATCATAACACACTGGCCAGGCCCCCATAACTCTTGCCCATACAGCGCTGTGCACCCTAAGGCGCCAGAAGCATGGATATTTCAGCCACTTCAACCTTGTTTGTACACCCCAGCTATCCAATTTAGAAGGTAGTGATGGGGGGTAGGAAGGGCAGTAAGAGAGAGGGGAACCTGGGAGGGGAGAGGGGAAGTTTTCCCCACCTGGATCCAGTATTCCAAAACATTTAACCATCACAAGCATGGGTAAAAGTATTAAGTTCCTGCATTACTATTAAACCAACTGTTTGCTACAACATGCAGAAGGATATTAGAACTATAGTCTGTGCAGACAAGATCTGTCCCATGATCCAGCTTCTTTCCCAAGTTGTTAGTCATCTGGGCTCATTCTCCAGCAGCTGGGACCTCTTCGGAAGCTACTGCTGCCACATACGATTTTATCCCTGGTTTAAGCTGATTAGAGATGTCCACCACCTCCAGCAAGGAGGATTCTGGGATATCCGCCCAGTCTGTACAGTTCCCTTGTTCAGAAATCGAGGATTCGGATTCATCCACCAGATGGTCAGAACCAGGTACTAGAGGCTTATCTCTAGGTATTTTTGCTGGAGGGGCTGTTCTCTGCAGATCCGGGGAAAGTTGTTGCCCGCTCCTGGAGTGCAGTCATTGTCTTGGAATCAGGCTATTGTTTCTGGGAGGAAGAAACAGCAGGCTTGAGTCAACAGCCGGAGTAGGTACAGGCCTACCATTCATGTTGGCAGGCCTCTCACTAGGGGGCTGATTAGTCCAAGGACCTGGTCCTTTCTCAGTCCTGTCCTCTGGGTTCCATAGTTGATGACTTCAGTTCCTAGTTCTGGTATCCGAGGGCTCCGATAGCTTCCTGGGGGATGTAGTTTGTAGGGGGAGACTGGGCCAGTACCTAGAGGCCCATCTTTCAATCTCCGCTGGTGTCTCTGCAAGCAATTCCCTTCCTTCTTTGGACACCAGCAGTCTGTAAGGCCTTTAAATCTATACTGAAATTTGTAAGCCTACAACATCTTCTTGATCAGGCCAAAAGCTCTGTGCTTATTCACGGTTTCTTGTGCAAAGTCTCTATATATCGAGATCACCACCCCTTGCCATCTAATTTCACCCAGATCTCGAGCTGCACTTAAAATGAGTTCTTTTGTAGAGTACCTCAGAAAGTAAGCCACGATTGGCCTTGGGGCTAATTGCTGTTTTTTTTTCCTTGCCACGATCTGATGGGCCCTTTCAGTTTCAACTGGGCCTCTCCAGCGTTCCCCCTGCATTTTAGGCAGGGACTCGTTGAGAAACTTTTCCATAGAAGTTCCCTCAGCTCCCTTGGGGACTCCAATAATGCGGAGGTTATTCTGCCTCCCCCTGTTTTCCTGGTCTTCCATTCTGGCAAGTAGCATTTCCATTTGCAGGCCTTGCGTTCATACTTTCTGCATTAATTTAGCCTGTTGTAGCTCCAGAGATTCAACTTTCTGCTCTGTGACATTCAGCCGATCTTGCATCACACGAACCTCGGCCGTGGTGTTTATAAGTGTGGTGTTGATGGTATCCACAAGCAGCAAAACCGCCTCCAACATTCGAGTGATGTATGTTAATGATTCAGTCACAGAAGGCATTTACACAGTGGCAGCTGGTATCGGGGAGAGTGCAGGTGAGATAATCTCGGTCACTACCTTCTTTGGGGTTTATTGGGCTGGCACGAGTGCTGGTAAGGCCTCCATCTGCAGGTTACTTGGGGCGAATGCACCTTAGATCCCAAGGTTTGGGCCTACGACTTCTCTGGCCTAGCTGATCCACTTTTCTCTCAGATCGCCAGTGATTAAAGTAGTTTAATAGTACAGCTCGCTTTCCAAAACCACCGACTGATTAAGGGCAGTTCCCCCAACGCGTGTCTCTCAGCAATAGAACTGATTACATCCCAGGATTAGGCCGACTGGCCATTGTTCTTTCTCAGCAAAGAGGAGCCCAAGAATTATGCTGCCATTTCTATGGCAGCCAAGCCACGCCCCCACTCCCCCCATTATTTCCTCTTCTATCTATAAAACTGCAATGTATAGCTGTGTTAGGAGATGACCCTTTTTTGTGTCCTATGTGTCTATGTATCCCCAACCAAAGTCTAACCAAGGTACACATAAATGGATTCTTATATTTTCTAGGGGTTCTGGCATTGATCACAGGAGGTAGCACACCATGCCGCAACACCCCCACCTCACATTAATCCTCCATTCTTCCACATGCAGGGGCAGATTGTGTCCCTGAGGTGTTTAGGAAGGCCAGCTGGGCCACCCAATAATAATAATATTTAAAATTCGGAGGTGATAATCCCCCACTTTTAGCTCTTAGCACTTAGCACTTTTACTCAGTAGCAGTAGAGTAGTTCTTTGATTCTGGCTGGCTTACCACACCAAAAAAAATGTGTAATGATATTATTAAGTTGACTGAAAAAGTATTCAAAACCCTTACAGGCAGGCTTTGAAACATGTATAAACATTAAGGAAAAATATTCATTGTGGTGATATTTACTCACCCAATCAAACTGAGAGGTAACCCCTCCCATTTTGGTAGTCTGTTCATATACAGTTTAATAGTTTAACATTTTTTTGTATATAAAATGTTTAATTTATTAGGTATCCCAATACTGAGATATACGTGTGTACTTTGGGTAGATTAAGGGGAGAATTTACTAGGTAAGCTGAATGTCCAGCACCTAATATCTGAACTTCACTCTTTGACCAGTTTATTTTATGTCCATTAGGGACGTGTGAAAGTTGCCATTTCCGCCTTAGTGGAACTTTCGTGGAAATATGGCAACTAGGCAACTATGGCAACTAGGACTAGGTGGGCCAAGTAGTCCTTATCTGACATCAAAATCTATGTTTCTATGTTTCGCTGAAGTTTCTGATCTTCCATCTGTGGCTGATCGGAAAACTTCCAAAAATTTCACCCTGTTTCTGCTTCTTCCAACCACATTACCTCCCACCCCATGAATGAATGAGTGTGTGCTGTATGTGCCTGCTCCATTTTAGGTTGTGGAGATCAGGGTGAGACATTACCTGTTGGGATGGGGGGGAGGGTTTGGCAGGGGACACTACTCACTAGAGCACCAGGGAATTTGTTTAAAAAACAAAATACAGTATTGGAGATGGGTATTCAGGGATTGGGGGGGTTACTACCACTAGACTACCACAGAAAAAAACATTTACTTATACTGGGGATATGGATTGCAGCAGCTAGAGTGGGGTTAACTGATCATTACTATGGGGACATGGGTGAGTGATTGGGAGGGGTAGGAACCACTAACCACCTGGTTTATTTTTTTTAAATACATGTGGGGCAGGCGGGTGGTCGGAGGGACCACTAATCACTCTTTTTATATAACACACATCTGGTGGGTGGGTGATGAGGTGGGGGGGAGGGACCAATAGCCACCAGGGATTTATTCCATTTATTTGGGGCAACTGGGCAGTGATTGGGTTGCTGACGGTGACACTAAAGTAGGGTGCATAGCAGGCAGAATTTCTGCAAAAGTTTGGAAATGGATTTCTGAACTTTTGTGGAAAAGAAAGTCAGACTTTCACTTAAATTCCACCTGAGTAAACATAGAAACTTAGAAGTTGATGGCAGATAATGACCGCAAGGCCCATCCAGTCTGCCCATTTCTTTTTCTACCTTATAAATGTGCCATCGGCCTTAGCTCTGTCATTGGCCTATCTATTCATACTCATCTGTATTGCTCCCTTATGCCTACCCCATGCCTGTTTGAAGCTCTGAACTGTATTCATATCCCTTACTTCCTGAGGCAGGCCATTCCATACATCCACTACCCTTTATGTGAAAAAGAACTTCCTCACATTACCCCTTAATCGGCCTCCCTCTAATCTCATGCTGTGTCCTCTTGTCCTGCTATTTTTCTTATATTGAAACATGTTAGACTCTTTCACAGTGTTCATGCCCTTAATGTGCTTGAATGTTTCAATCATATCAACTCTCTCCCTCCTTTGCTCTAGGGTATACATATTGAGCTTCGTTAATTTGTCCTCATATGTTTTCTGATGCAGTTCCTGTACCATTTTGGTTGCCCTTCTCTGGACTGCCTCAATTTGGTTAATGTTCTTGTGAAGGTGTGGCCTCCAATACTGCACATAGTACTCCAGATGGAGCCTAACCAGTGTCTTATAAAGAAGGATTATTACCTCCCTCTTCTGACTTGTGATACCCCTACTAATACACCCCAACATCCCTCTAGCCTTACCTACTGCTTTAGTGGTCTGTTTGGATGATTTCAGGTCATCGGTGATGATGATGTCCAGGTCTCTTTCTTCCCTTGTGACTGCCAGAAACTCCCCTCCCACCCTGTATGTGGCTTTAGGGTTTATCTTCCCTATGTGCATGATCTTGCACTTCTTTGCTTTAAACCGCAGTTGCCACTCTTCTGACCATTTTGCTAGTTTATCCAGATCTCTTCTCATTCTGCTCACCCCATCTCGATCATCTACTCTGTTGCAGATCTTGGTGTTATCTGTAAACAGACAAATCTTACCCTCCAGTCCATATGCAATGTCACTGATGAAGATATTGAAGAGGACTGGCCCCAGGACTAATCCCTGAGGTACCCCACTTGTGATGTACATCTCTTCCTACTGTATACCGTTTATTACCAGTTTCTGTTTTCTCTCTGTCAACCAGTTTGCCACCCAGTTGACCAAATTCTGACCCAACCTGAGCCTACTCAGCTTATTAATCAATCTTCTATGTGGAACAGTATCAAAAGCTTTGCTGAAGTCAAGGTAGGCAACATCAACTGCTCCCCCTTGGTCCACAACCATCATGAGTTTTAAACTGGATTTTAACACTTATTTGTTTTATCAAGCTCTCTATGGATGATTTGAATTTCTGTTATTGTTTATATTGGATTTTATTGTAAAGCGCCTTGATATCCTGAAAAGCGCTCAAAAAATACATTTTACCTTACCTTACCTTACCTTACCACAACTCTGGTTACCCAGTCAAAGAAATCTATGAGATTAGTTTGACAGGATCTTCCTTTTGTAAATCCATTCTGTCTTGGATCCTGTGCTCCTAAGGATTCCAGGTGTTGCACTATCCTTTCCTTGAGGAGTGCCTCCATAATCTTGCCCACTACTGAGGTAAGACTGATTGGACTGTAGTTCCCTGCCTCCTCTCTGCTACCAAGCTTGTGGAGCGGGATCACATGAGCCTTTCTCCAGTCTTCTGGGACCTCTCCTGTGCTCAGAGACTCTCTAAACAGTTCCGATAATGGTTCTGCTAGTTCCACCCTTAGCTTCTTTAGTACCCTGGGATGTATGCCATCCAGTCCCATTCCCTTGCCCACCCTGAGCTTATCGAGCTCTTGTAGGACCCTTTCTTTTGTGACTAGTGCACACCTCCCACCCACTGTGTCCATGGTGCTGAGCGGTGAGCCCTGCCCTACCTTCTCTTCAGTAAATACTGAGCAGAAGCATCTATTTAGGATAGATGCTTTTACATGATCCTCCATCTCACACACACCCTTATCTCCTTTGATCTTAGCAATACCCCCTATGGACTTTCTATTTTCACTAATGTATCTATAGAAAGCCATGTCACCTTTTACTGTTCATGCTAGTGTTTCCTCAGTTTGGGCCTTTTTCTGCCTTACTGCCTTCCCTGCTTCCCTTAGGAAAGTTTGGTATGCCTCCATATCTTCATCCCGCTGCATTCTTTTATATTTCCTGAAGGCCAGCCCTTTTGGCTCTGACCTTTTCTGCTACTGTTTTTGATAACCAAAGTGGTTTCCTTCTTCTTTTCCACTTCCTTTTCTCTCTAACACAATGGGATGTTGCTTCAAGTATTGCATCAATAAAGCTTGCACACTTTGCCTGTACCCCCTCACCTGTATTTCTTTTTGCCACTGCTAGCTTAACTCTGTTGGCCATCTTATCAAAGTCAGCTCCTCTGAAGTCCCATATTTTGCCTTGGAATGGGATGATTTAGTTCTAGTGGCCAAATTTAACCATACCATGTGATGGTCACTGGCCCCTGGGTGACCTACCTGGACAGCTGTGATCCTTTCCCCTGTTAGTACTAGGTCTAGGATAGCTCTGTCTCTTGTGGGTTGTTGTACCAGTTGTTTGAGGCCCTCCTCCTGCAGGGAATCCACCATGTGTCTACTTCTGGAAGATGTTCCTGCTGATATTGATCAATCTGTATCTGGCATATTGAAGTCTCCCATTATCAGAACCTCCCCTTTAGCTGTCATGTTTTGTATATCTTCTAACAGTAATGTGTCTATGTCCTCCCCCTTGTCTGGGGCCCTGTAGACAACCCCAGTTCTTATGGCTGTCCCATTTCCTGTTTCCAGGGTAACTCACAGTTCTTCTGGCTCCTAGTGTGTATTCTGAATTTGTATAGCTTTGATATTTTCATTGACATAAAGGGCCACTCCACCCCCCCCTTTTTGCACCTTGGTCTCATCTCAACAGCACATAGCCAGGTACTGAAGTCTCCCAAGTGTGGTTACTGGTAAACCATGTCTCACTAATTACTTCTATGTCCAGTTTAGCCTCTGTCATTATTGCCTGCAGGTCTGAGATCTTGTTTCCTAGACTGCGAGCATTTGTGTACATGATTTTCCATTGGCCAGATTTCGATGTGTTAGTTGTTGGATGAGGTCTGGCATTTCCCCTGTGCATCGTATGGGTAGCCAGACCTTTTTCCTTACCTGGTGATGCAAATGAACTGCAAACATGCTAAACTCCTGTTTGATCACTAGCTGAGGGGGGAGAGGTGTTCTTCCCATTCGATGTATGGGGTGCTGCACCCCTCTCCCCAATTGCTAGTTTAAATATGCTGCAAAAGCTTAAAACTTCTGCCCCAATACACTGACTCCCTCCTTAGTCAGATGCAGTCCATCAAATTTAAAGAACTTTCTCTCCCAAAACTGTTGCCAGTTCCCTACAAATTGGTGTCCTTTTTCCTGGCACCAGCCCTTGAGCCATATGTTTAGCTCCTCTATTTCCCCTTCTCTGACCATCTGTCCATCTGCCCCCCTCTCCCAGACTGGCAGGATCTCAGAGAAGGAGATGCTGGATGAAATGGATGATAGTTTGTCACCCAGCCTGGTCAGGTGTTCCTTGGTCTCCAGAATTGACCTGCTAATGAGATCATTAGTCCCTAGGTGTACCAGGACATCAATGTTTTCTCCTGCTTCCTGAACAATTTTAGCAATGTGGTCAGTGTCTCTCCATGCCAATGTACCTGGGAGACATCTAACCATTACCCCTGGCTGGAGATAGGTATCAACTCCCCGAATCATGGATACTCCTATGATCAGAAGTTTTTTGGATTTCCCTTTTGCTTTTTTTTTGTTTTGGTTTTTGTTTTGGGTGAGTTTTGTTGTGCTGGCTCCTGTGCTGTAGTGACCAGCTCTGCAGTGTCCTGTGTCCCTTTGTTTGATTTTGGAGATAGAGGCAGATACCTGTTTGTAGTTTTTATATGGTTTGTGGAGGTAATATTTTGGAGAGTACCAAGTGATAAGGCACCCAAATTGCCCCTCCTAACCACCTGACAACCTCCCAGACCAACTACCCTCTGCAGTCGAGGTGATTCTGTTGGATGTTAGAGAAATGGTGGGTGGTTCCTATAATATATTTCCTCTTGAATATGCAATTTGAGGTGCACAATCTCTGCCCATGCTGCCTGGAGATGAGCCCTTAGATTTCCAATGGCCCAGCATGTAGGACAGTGTCCTAAATCCTGTAAAACTGCCCTTCTGAAAAGTGTTCCACAGTACCTGCAGTTAATGATATCCATTCCAGGTAAGTTGCTGGGTTTATAACCTGGTCAGAGTAATCAGAAGGAAGAAAATGAAAGCAAAAGTTTGATTTCGTGTTTTGTTTGTTTGTTTTTGTATAACATGTTATAACAAGTTAAGTTACTAGTACCCCTGTAAATGAGGTCACCATGTGGATACCACACTGATCTGCCCCTTCCTGCTTTTCCACAGGAAATGTCACAACTGTGCTACCCTATAAAAGGAGTGTAGTGTTTGGTGGTTGGAGATGGGGTGGGTGGCTGAGCCCATCCCCTGCCGAAAAAGAAGAACCATGAATGAAAGAAACAAGGAGGTAAGAGCAGAAACAATCAGCCAGCAACAAATGCATCAACCCTGAAAGCTTATCCTAATGATGTATAAAACTGTAAAACTTGTAAAGCACCACTTGTAATAATTTCACAGAAAATATACCCTGTAAGAAACGCTTTGCTACAGAGAAAATTAAGCAGTAACAGAAGATATGCCTTGCAAAAGACAATTTGAATCAGAAGATTACAGCAGTAATCTCTTAGCACACACCTGTAGACACACCCTGTAATTATGCAGCTGAAGGTATACCCAGCAACAACAATTTGAATCAGAGAAAAATAAAGCAATAAAATGTTAGCAAGAAACAGTAACAATCCCTGTGAGCACAAAATAAAAAGAACCACACAGTAAGTTTGTCTAGCCAAAAGAAGCCTTAATCCTTTACCTTGCTCTTGTAAGGTTCTTTGTCCTGTCCTTTCAAGCAACCTAGAAGGAAAGAGCTCAGGTGAAGCTAGGTGCCTTGGCCAGCAAACCTAGTATTCCACCGGAACATTTTTTTCGCACACCCCTAATGTCCAACAAGACTTCCGTACTCCTGTAGTATATTGTGTAGGTCTGGCGTACCCTGTTGTGGGTCTCGAAGGTACAGGAGCATATCGTCCACAAACAGGGCCACTTTAGGGTGCTGCCTACCTGCTTCTATCCCTTTATTGACTTCATCCTGCTGGGTGGCAGTTGGAATGAGTTCCAATGCCATGACATATAGTAAGGGGAACAATGGACACCCCTTTCTAGTACCATGGGCTAGATAAAGGGGACTGGTCAGAGCTTCATTTACCAAAGTCTGAGCAGTGGCTTTGTTATATAAGTCCTTTATCCATTTCATCATCTCTTCACCCAACCCAAACTGCTGGATGGTCTCAAATAGGTAAAACCATTCCACCCTGTCAAATGCCCTCTTGGCATCCAGGGCAAGAATACAAGGACTAATGCCACTTTTTTAATTCAACCATCTCCTCGCTACATTCATTGTTCATCTATTGTTCACTTTCTCCTGCCTACCCTTAACAAAGCCACATTGGTCTTCATATATAATCTTAGGGAGTGTTGCTTCTAGAATATGGGCCAGGATTCAGGCCACAATCTTGTAGTCCATAGTAAGTCCACAGTAAGTAATGATGTAGGCCTGTGTGAAAAGCATTGCTTTGGCACTTTACCTGGTTTGGGAAAAGCTGTGATTGTAGCAGCCATCATAGACCGTGGCAGCTCACCAACACAAAAAGATTCGCTAATCATTTCTTGCAATGGGGTTCTTTAGCTTGAATAGGAATATTTTAAAGAAATCTATTGGATACCCATCTGGTCCCAGGGCTTTGCCTCTTTTTAAATGCTTCACATCTCTTTCAATAGCCTCCCATTACACTGTCTCCTCTGTCTGAGTCATATCCTCCTCACTTATTTCTGGGAGCTTAACTTTGGCAAAGAACTGTGCAAACTCCTCAGCTGAGGGAGACACCTCTGATGCATATAATTATTCATAGTATGCATTAAAGCAGTTCCCTGTTTCTTGATCATTAGTATGTGTAGCATTACAGCTCTCTACAATCTGAGCTATATTTTCACCTCCTGCCTTGTTTTTTAACTGTCATGTTAACCATTTTCCTCTGGTGCCTCCCTCAAAATAATTCACTGCATGGCTGAAACAGTAGATCTGTCTCAATTTTATGATTATGGGCCAGGTTGTACTCCCATTTAAGTTTATGCAGTTTGTTATACACACCAAGATTTGGACTTTCTTTCTCCCTCTAATCACTGCTTTCAGCACTTCCCATCTTGTACCCATTGATGTTTCACTTGTTGGATTGTCTAACAATAACTCATATGTTTTCTAACATATTGGCAAAATTCTTCCTGATTCAATAATGCCAGATCCAGTTTCCATGTTCTGTTAGTGTCTGGGAGCCATATACCTGCAGTAGAAGCAGCAACCGGTGCACTGTCAGACATCAGGATGGGCTCATGCTGAATATTGCTGGTAGCACCCACAAACTACCGTATTGCCAGAATCATGTCCAATCTCAGATATATTTTAGCTGAGCATGAATAGAAAGTGAAGTCCCTCTCAGTGGGATTTTTATACCTTCATAAATCTACCGACCTATAATCCCCATTAAGGCCTTAAGTGCTGTTGTACTCCTAGTTGGCTATCCTCTTGTCCTAGAGGATCTACCTTTGAATTTATCCAATACACAATTATAGTCATCACTCAACACCCATGGACTTACAAACTTAGCCATTCCCAAGGCAAGGTGTGTGAAAACTCCAGTATTAGCTATATTAGGGGGCATATACGGATCCCACTGCAATCTTTTTGCCAGTGTTACATTCTATTTGTACCAGTGCATATCACCCCCTAACATCAATTTTGGATTCTATTACTACCCCTGGGAAGCTAGGTCAGATCTAAATAGCTGCCCCTCTGGTCTGTGATATAAAATAGGAGCCGTACCACTCTCATCCCAGTTTTTGACCATATGTCCTCCCTCCCTACAACTGTAGTCATATGAGTTTCTTGGAGGCACACAGTGTCAGCATGTACACCTTTCAGCTTCCCCAAGACCTTCACTCTCTTCGTATGAGTTTTTAACCCACTCATGTTCCAGGTACATATATTTAGGTTCTTATCCATTATATGTACTTTTCCGAGATACTTGCCTGCTAAATATCAACTCCTCTGTTAACACACATGCAAAATATTTACACTGAAGTCTCAGTTTTCTTAACACAAACATAAAAATAAAAAACAGTAACTGTGACCAATAAACAACCCTTGTAGTCCTAAATACTAACCCCAGTACATACATAGGCTCATTTTAGTAAATCATAAGCATTATCAAATCCTCCTCCCCCTAGTTTGTATCCTAAAACAGTTAAACAACATAACACCAACATAACTTTCTCAACATTCCCCCCCCCCCCCACAAACAGTGCACACTTTTGGTGCATACTCCCACTTTTCTGTGCAGAGCATTGACACTATGTAGGTACCATTTTTCCAATAGCACAGCAAGATTTTATAAAGTTCTGGCAGAAATACTTATTTCTCATTTTATTGTAAAATCTGGTTTTGTGGTTTTCTAAGATGGCAAAAGGAAAAGGAAATAAAAAAACAAAGAAAACAAAGCAGAGAAACAAACAAACAAAAACAAATCTATATTTGCATATGTTCTGGGTCCAGTATAGGAAATTCCCATACATATTCCCCAGTATCTGATAGGGTGGCTTTTTAAATCAGGTTATAGATATTGTGATTGTTCCAGAACAGCCCATACTGGTTTACACAACAGTTTGTGTTCTGACAGTCACAGTGCCATGACCAGTCCTGGGCATGTATGCCGTCAACCCCCCCCTAACTTCATTGACCACAAAGTGAGGTCACTAGGAGTGCTTCCCTGCCAGACATTTTATCTTCAGATCAGGCTTGCACCACACCCCCCATATCAACCCCCCTTCCTTTTAAGCTTTATTCATTTTGCTGTAAATTGTAACACTGACTAGCCAATTACTTTTGCTTTAGTCTGCAATGATGTATTTATTAGTTCTTCTTTCATAGGCTGCTCTGAACTCCTTGTAAGCATGCCCTTCCTGCTGGTACCCATAGCACCAGCTATGGTCTGGGAGAACAATTACTGATGTGACTGCATTGCCTGTGAGAGACAGAAAAAAGCAGTAGTCACTTACTGTACTGGGTAATCAGTTGTATGTCAGTTCTAAGCAGGTCCATTTCACATATAACCACAGTTGTAGCCGATCCCTGTATTGAAAGTTTAATCCATAAAATTCTTCCCGAGTGACTTAAAATCCACTTGGGTCATGGGCATTACCATGGCAACCAAGTTCACACTACCGCATAGACTTGTGCGTGGGATCACCAACCCCAGCCATCTTGTTATTGGTAGCAGGGTGGATTAAATAAAATCTCATTGGTTTTTTAGGGCTTTATCAATTGGTTAAGGAACCAACAGGAGGAAGTAACATCTTGGATCTTATCATAACTAACATGGACATCCCTGTAAATAATTTATTAATATCAGAACCACTTGGGAATAGTGATCACCTGTCTTTATTTTTTACCATCCCTTTCTGTCAACCCCCTGTAAAAAATGAGCATAGACTTAAACAATATGACCAGACAGATTTTCATAAAATAAACCATCATTTAGGAGCACTAAATTGGGACAATATTTTTTCTCCTCTTAATATTGATAAAGCATGGGGATTTTTAAAGACACAAATTCAAGAACTTGAACATCAGTATATTCTGGAAAAACATAAGTACAATAACAAACGCAAAATTCCCCTTTGGTTTAACAGATCAAAAAAAGACAAATCTCTCAAAAACAAAAACTTTTCTCATTATTAAAAAAATGTCCCCTTACTCAAAAGAATGAAATATTAATTAAAGACAGGAAATCCGTTAAAGCATTAAAAAATTCAATTCTGTTAGCTAAACGTAATTTAGAATTTCGTATTGCATATACTAAGGATTCTCATAAAGCTTTGTATGCTACCTAAATAGTAAAAAAGGAAATAGCAGGAAAATTGGTCCACTAAATATAAATAACACAATAATTACTTCCGAATCTGAGACTGCTTCAGCTTTAAATAACTATTTTCTTATCAGTTTTTGTTCAGGACCCATCTCTAATTCTCCTTGATAGACACTCCCCAAGTCATACAAAATTGAAGGTTTCACAGAATGATGTCTATGAAATATTATCAATATTAAAGAAATCTACAAGTCCCGGCCCAGACGACATATGTTCCAAATTTCTTCTGGATGTTAAAGATACTATTGCCTTACCGCTTGCTATTATTTTTAACAAATCTCTTCACAAATCAAGGGTTCCCTCTAACTGCTAACTGCAATAGTGACTCCCATTTTCAAACAAGGTTTCCATTCTAAAGTAGAAAACTATCGCCAAATTAGCTTAACTTCAATCCCTTGTAAATTAATGGAAAGATCAATTAAAACTTTTCCTGAAACAGAAATGGAAACCCTGCAAATAATTGATACAACCCAGCATGGATTTAAAACTGTTTTTTCTTGCACCTCAAATCTGCTTTCTTTCTATAATTATATTAGTATGAATCTTGATTCAAATATTCCAACTGATGTCTTCCTATTGGATTACAGTAAAGCATTTGATAAAGTGTCACATGACGTTCTGATTAAGAAACTCATTCATTTAGGATTGTCATTAACATTAGTCTCATGGATCAACAGCTGGCTGAGTAATTGCACTGAGAAGGTTCAGGTAAATGGCACCTTGTCAGATTTGGGTAACGTGACAAGCGGAGTTCCCCAGGGCTCTGTTTTGGGACCCAGTCTCTTTAATGTTTTCATCAGTGATATGAACATTTGTTCTTCTAACATTCTTATGAAATTTGCTGATGACACCAAATTAGGGGGTACTGTAAACAATGTAGACAATAAAAAAACTTTACTAACTGACCATGCTTCAATTGAACATTGGGCTACTATAAACAAAATGTATTTTAATGTAACAAAATGTGCAGTCTTACATATGGGTAAAAACAACCCTAAACAAGTATACACTTTGAATAACATAACTATTAGAGCATCTTGTTTAGAAAAAGATCTTGGGATTCTAGTAAATAATAAACATTCCTCATCTTCTCACTGTAATAAAATAGCCAATCAAGCTTATGCTCTTCTTCATAGGATAAATAGCACATTTGTTTCTAAGTCTGAACAGTGTATTATGACCCTGTATAGATCTCATGTCAGACCTTACATGGATTATGGCTCCTCCTTTTGGAGTCCTTACCTAGTATCAGACATAAATAGAACTGAACAAATTCATCGCAGGGCCACAAAAATGATTCCATATTGTGCTCATTTGGATTATGACTCTAGATTACAGAAGACAGGCTTGTATTCACTCCAACAGAGAAGAACTAGAGGTGATCTTTTACAGCTATTTAAAATCATGAAATCTCCCATTCTGATGGAGCAATGTGGTATAACATTATCCAACAGAAAAATTGTAGCTAGGTTGCATAATAAACAGCTGGATATTAAAAAGTTCAATACAAATAAAAGACAAAACTTTTTTACTATTAGAACGCCCATGATATGGAACACATTGTCGCAAGATATTGTTGATTCACCTACTGTTATGATTTTCAAAAATAAACTAGATAAATGGTTATTAAAATAGTACCATATACAATGATCCACACATGTGGAGGACAATCTCGATGGGCTATGGCCTTCTTTTGTCCATCTAACCAAGTAACCAAGCAAGACACTCCTAGGAATCTTCTTGCCACCCTTTCTATTTTGCGATGTCTTCAAGGAAATACAAACATGATCAAAGAAAGAAAAAATACAAATAAGAGGAGATATTAGATTAATAACAGAGTTACTCAAATATGGAATGCATTGCCCTGTGAGGTGGTTGAAAGTAAAACTTTATCTGAATTTAAATTAAAGTTGGATCAATAATGTATCGGTAAAGGAATTAAAGGCTATTCATAGGTTTCAAATTGCGAGCTGATGGACTTCGGTCTTAAAATGCTCTGTAATGTCAATGAAATCAATGACCGCACAGTTCATGTTGCTTTAATACTGGATCAGGAACCACCAAAGTCGCAGAGCTCAAAAAGGAAATACTCCCACATCCTTTCAGCATTAAAACAGGCTCATTCAGGTAAGACTAGGGCCAAGATATCTTTATACAGCATCCGCAGCTGATAAGAATTCAACAACTGTTTCTGTCTCATGGGCTTGTCTCTGAAATTTACACAGTTCCAATTTGACTGCCAGCCTATCCCTAATCTGTTTCAAACTTGTGGGCACTGATGACAGCTGACTGTCAAATCCTTGCAAGTTAACATGCCCACAGTTTTAAGAGTAGGAAGGTGCCACACAATTTAACAAAGAAGGAGAGGGATGGTGTTCCTAGCACATGGCACCTCCCTATAAAACAAAACAAGATCTGTCATCAAATACTGTAGTGACCATTTCACTCTTCCCCAGTAAATCAATCATCACTTCACACAGATATTGTCCAGACATTTTAACAGCTCTCATAGCCAACAAATATATTTAGGAGCTCATCTTTTCAGTATTATATGGCTAGTCATGTAGAAGGAGAGGGGCTATCTGCATTTGAAAAGTCTGCACTCATAAGGGGGCAACATATACCTCAGCACGCTGGTACATCAGTTAATTCCTTAGACTCATTTTTGGGTCTGTGCAGTCATTTACTCGTCCCTCGGCAGCCACTGTTTCTGTGTTGACATAGTGCTTGGCCTCTCTGGGGGGTTGTTAGTGAAGTATTTCAGTTGATTTCCCAATTTCACAACATGCTATTTGACCCAGTATAGCAGGAAGAATTTCCATCCTTGACGGTATAATTGTCCCTTAACCACCGATAATTTTTGTCTGGTATTTTGTAGTTCTCTTGTATAGTCCTGGTAAATAGAGACTTTGCCATTTTCTGCTGCTATCAGACCCTTTGCTCTGGCTGCTCACAACATTTTCTCTTTGTCTGGGTATCATAAATATTTTATTAAATCATGCCATGGCCCTTCCCCCCGGCTTAGGGGTGGGAGCAGTTCTATGTGTTTGCTGAACTTCAAAATTATTTGCCTCTGTTTCCATACCCAGTTTTGTCACCAACCATTCTAGCACTGCTTTTCCACTGCCTCTGCCCTCCAGTTCCTCAGGCAGCCTAATAGTTTTAATATTAGATCTGTATGCACAGTATTGCTGGTCATCTGCATGGGCAAGCAGAGACTCAACTTTTGTGGCCAGCTCCTTCTTTTTACCTGAGACCTCCTGAACACAGTCTTCTAGGTCACTTATTCTTTTTTCTTGATCATTAAGTCTCACCGCATGAGCCGCTGTATCTTCAGCCAATTCATTGAATGCGGTTTGCAGGTGTGAGATTTATGCAGTTACATTTATAAATCCAACCTTCATCTCCTGCTGCATATTGAATATCATACATTGAATAGCCTGCATTGTCAGTTCTCCTGACACTTTCCCTGCTGTATTTTCCGTTGGTGCCACCTGTGACTTCCTGCGACCCTCTGTGGTGCCAGTCGGGTTGTGATCAGCAGGCTCAAATGGCAGGGTACCCTGCCTTTTGTTGGATTTATGCATTACCATGCTATTAAGCTGCAACCTGTCCATGTTGGAAAATAAAATGAACCAGTTTAAAGTATTTTTTTCTGCCAATACTTTGGTGCCCAGGGAGCTCAGCTAAAACTGTTTCACCATGCTCAACCTCCAAGTCATGCCCCTGTCTTCTTACATGTTGCCAACAAAATGTGATATAGCTTTCTTCATGCAGGGCCCAAGAGAAAAACATCAAGTCTGACCTTATTTCCTTAGGGAAATGGTGAGCATTAAGGTTGACAACCCCAAGGAAGGCACTACCACTAATTCTCCAAGACTCCAGAAACCAAAAACCCTGTTTTTTCCCTGTTGCTGCTTATGGGGTGGGGAGGGGAGTTAAGGGTGGAAATTCTAATGCCACATTTCCCTCCTTTTGTTGCATTAAGCTGAACTCTAACGGTGCATTAACTCAGTTTTGTGAAATAATTTATTTTCTTTTTGAGACAGTGGAATTCTATCTTCATTCCAGCATGTCCCTTCAGGACCTTGATGCAAAGATGTAGATGTATATGTCCGTCTGGGTTCTGTGTCAAGGGAAGACTCCATCTGCCTATGGAAGTACAGCCATAGATGTCAAGAATTCATGGGGCTGTCTGATGGGCTGTGGGAGAGTAGGGTCCTCTGGACCCTGCACTTCCATATGGCTGCAGATACAGATGCACAGGACAAAGAGTCTGTCTCTAAGCCAATGCACAGGGTCTTCTGTCACCCATGTGTTCAGAGGTGCAGGGCCCTATGACATGAGAAGAGTTGTCTTCACTATATGGTGCTTGGGCCCTTGCGAGCAACCCTGAACCTTTCCTTCCATAACTGGGAGCTATCACATAACAGCACCAAACTCTCACCCTTGTCCCATCTAACTGGTTCACAGATCTCACCCCCCCAACTCAGCTCACCGGTATGGGATCACAAAGCACTACCTGCTGGGGTAAAGTCTGACACTTCACACAATGCACCCTATGCACCAATCGTGCATAGGTATGTGTGACATATGTGTACCCCACCCACGTAGCTGTGCACCCATGGACAGGTGCACACTGGTGGCATTCATGACCACCGGCCACCTGTCCACAGCCCCCTCAGTATACAAGACTCTGTGGTTCTGGCCAGGCATCCAATTGGATGCCTGGCCTGGACAGGGAGTGGATCCCTTGCATGGAGAAGTATGGGTCCAGGTGTGTGAATGCCCTACACAGGCACCCAGACCCATGCACACATGCTGCCAATAAGTGCTGGTGGTTGGCAGCCTCCCTACACTGCAGGGCCAGCAGGCCAAACCCCATGCCCATGCCCCCACCTGCAGCGGGCTAACCCCATGCCGGTACCACTGCATTTGGCAACTGCAGATGCCTACAAGCTCCTCAACTGTCAGGCCAACTGGACAGTGACCCCCCCATGGCACCACCCCCCCAACATCCCCCATACCTTTTCAGTGGTGCCACCTCCAAGATGATCAGTGGCACAGCCCTCCTCCACACCACCACAGCCACCAGCCATCTGACATATGCAGGTGTGTATCTGCTTTGCGCCCCTGCATATGTCAGATGGATGGCAGTCATGGCAGTAAGAGGAGGGCTGTGTCACTGGTCATCTTGGGGGTGGCACTGCTGCAAAGGTACAGGGACAGGGTGACAGTGGGGAGGTCTGCGCCAATGGACATCTATGTGGTGGGGTGGTTGCCATGCACATTGGGGGTCAGGGTGCACAACAGTCTGCATGTGCATGGTGGGGTGGTTCTCAGTCACTGGGACCGGTGTATCGGTAGGTGATACAGTAGTGATGCATGGTTGGCATTAGGTATGAGGATGACATGCTGGGGGCACATAGGGGCCATAGCCATGGCTCTCCCAGCACTCACCTGTTTGGGTGATGCAGCCCTCCCCTTTGGCTAGTGGGCTGTGGTGGCTGGGTGCCCATTTCCAGTCCCCCAGCATGGATGTTGCAGTACCTGTGGGTACATATCAGGATTACAGCAGGGTTCTCCAAGGCATAGCCTGCGCACTCATCTGCACCCTCGCAGCCAGCACTACATGCTTTGGTGCATGGCGCGTATTGCTGGCATGCCCCTTACCAGCCACCGGTGTGTTGCTCTTCACATGGTTGGGGGATTTGGTGCATATGTGCTGAGCACCCTCCTTAGAGCATTTTGTGCAGGGGGTGCATAGGGTATGGAGTGGTTGCGCATCCCAGTTACGTGCGTGTAGCTACTCTCCCCATTTGTGCACAGGACCCAATGTTTCTTAATTTTATATATATATATATATACATATATATATATATAATTTTCTTTTTTTTTAATTTGTCCCCAAATTTTCAAGATGCTCATTTTATGATGCCTCTTATAAACATGACAAATTGCATTCATAGTATACTGGATGAAAACAAAATTTTGCACCACAAATGTGAAAACATGTCTTAACCAGGATTAAAAAAATGACACCTGATTCTTTTATTAGGTGGTGTCAAAAAATGGCTATGTTTAATATTTGGAGTCAGAATATTGAAAATTAGTGAAGCTGTGAGTGAACATTGAAATATTTCAACTTTCACTCATAACTTGGTCATTTTAACATATTTTTACATTCAATTTTCAACATAGACATCTTATAGTCCCAACGCATGAGCCTGATAGGTGAGCATTTTCAAATCCCTGCTGAAATGTAATTTCATGACATGTGTGAAAACACATTTTTGCCAGGATTTGAAAAATGGCAGCTGTCACATTCATGAGGTGGTGTGAAAAAATAACTATGTTGAAAATCTGTGGTCAAAATATTAAAAATTACCAAAGTTATGGAGCGTGTATAGAAATTTTAATATACACTCATAACTTTGTTGCTTTTTTCAATATTAGTACCCCACACATTAAACATAGTCTTCTTCTGACCCCATCTCATGATCTTGGTAGGTGAACATTTTTAAATCTCACCAAAAGGTGATTTTGCACAACATTTGCAAAATCACCTTTCTGGCTGAATTTGAAAAATTCCCCTACCCATGTTCATAAAGTGGGTAACCAAAAAAGGCTACTGAAAATTTGGCATGGAAAGAGTTCTAAAAATGACAAAGTTTGAATAAAAGTTAAACCCCACTGAAATGTATTAAGCCTTACTTATCTTATTTTCTCGTACCACAGTCATCGGATCCAGCAGCAAGATGTGTCTTCAGCTGTAGAGTGGATCTATTTCATGGAGCATGTGCAGGTCAGTGAGAGTGTTTGGGGGATGTATGGCTGGTGCTGCAAAGTGGGGAGTCAAGTGGGGTGGGGATCTGGGGGGGCAGATCACCAGTTGACAGCTTTCTTTTCTGCAGGTCATTGTAAAAAAAAAACATCAAGGGACTGTTTTCTTGTTTTTCAGGTTTCAAATTTGTATTAAATCTGACACTGGGGATTGAGCACCCTAGTAACTGTTAAACTCTATGGTGGCATCGGGGAGCGGGCACTCTGGTGTCACCTTGTAGGAATTTCTTTGGGGGCAACCTAGAGAGGAGGGGGTTTAGGCAAGTGGTACCAGGGGTGGGCACCTGGCCTGCTTATTAATTATATTTAAATTAATAAATATTTCAGGGAACAATGAGGGAGGACTGGGTGAGCTCGAGGGGAATTTAAAAAAAATATTTTTAGATAGAAAGATAGATAGGGAAAGAGAGAGCAGTAAAAGTTACCAGCTCAATTAGAGAAAAATAGAGAGAGAGAGAGAGAGAGAGAGAAAAGAGAGATTGTGATCCCCAGATCACTGCTGAAACTGAAGCCGGCAACATGACTCCAGCTCTGGCTTCAAAAGTCAAGTCCCGCTTTTTGCATACAGAGAATGCAGGTGAACACTTTTTCTCACTAAGTTGGGCATCCTGTTGGGGTGCCCAGAAAATATATTTTAGATTTTTTTTTAAGGAACAAAAACTAGAATCTAGGTAACTAGGCCAGTTGTTTGTTTGCTTTTTTTTTCAAATACACAATTTTTATGTATTTTCCATGTTTTTTTATTTCAGGGAAAACAAGATGGTGACTATCACAACACACACTAAAAAATTCTAGTCATGAGAATTAAGTTACACAAAACCAAAAAGGGTCTCAAAACATGCAGTTTTTTGTGTCATATCAAAACCCTACTGTGCATGCTCATAACAGCTAAAGACAAAGGTTTAAATCCTTATAACTCTGGAACTGTTTAATATTTTTTCACAAAAACATCAATGGCACTGCCTTGACGCAGTCCACTTCTACTCCAACATGTTCAAAAAAAAATTCCAGTCCATGTATGCTGTAGGTGAGAGCAAAACCAAACACTTATGTTAAGTATAGGAAAAAATAGCCCTCTACAAGAAAATGAGATAAGTGGATCTCAGAAACTGCACAAGCTGCATTCACAAAACTTTCCAATTGTTTATACCTTACCTACAGATAATACATGCTAAATTTTAGGCAATTTAATCGACACCAGTGCTACTAAGTTACAAAATTAGATGTTTAACACAGAACACGTCAAACAACTCTAACTATACTGGCACTACCACTCCAGTAAATATTTAAGCAATAAGCCACAACAGGGTGTTCATTACAGGATTTTGATGCATACCCTGGGGTGTAAGAAGACTTGAGGTCAAAGGCTGATTGTACTTATGCTCCTGGAAAGTGCTTTAAAATCCTATAATACACACCCCAAATGGCTTACTACACTTATGAAATGGCTGTAAGTAGTAGGAAATAGTTTTTCTGGGGGAAGGAAAATTAGATTTGACTGTGTATTTATAGAGATTTAATGAATGGTCAGATGCTGTCTCTCAGCCAATCAAATATATGTGTGTGTGTGTGTGTGTATATATATATATATATATATATATATATCCCTGCCTCCCAAACTACTTGATCAGTCTGTATGCAACCCAGTCAATCAGGGAATGTAAAAAAATAGGTCCCCCTCCCATGAACAACCTGATGGATCCAGTGAACAAAGCAGCCTGTCAAGGAATAAAAAAGGCTCTCTCCCTCACTGATACTGCCTAACAGGTCCACCACACAAACCAGCCCATCAGGGAATTAAAGAACTCTCTCCTCTCCTCTCCCAATGATCTGAAAGGTATGAAAACTAACCTGAAATATCAGGGAATACAAAAAATAAACTAAATCCCTCCCCAACAACCTGACAGGTATTGTGTTCAACCAGGCCTGTCTGGGAATTAAAAAAATCTGACCCTCCCCCAGTAACCTGACAGATCCAGTGCCCAACCCAGCCTGTCAGGAAATAAAACAAAATCTACCCCTCCCCCATCTATCTCACCAGTGTGGTACCCAACAAGACTCATAGGGGAATACAAAAAATGTGTCCCCCTTCCTGCAACCACCTGATGGGTCCTGTGCACAACTTAGCCTATGTATTAAGCCTAATGCAGATAAGGAGGAGCAGCAGCAAAGTGGTGAGTGGAAGGTGAATAGGCAGTGCATTAAAACACTGTTCTTCCAAAGCCCATTCACTCAGGTCACAATGAGGAGCTTAAACACTGCATGGGAGGCTGGGAGCTGTTGCCACATTGCTGCTAGTACCAGTCTATTAAGGCACATCCCCCCTTCTGGTCAACAGTGCATTAGCACAGGAAAATGAATCCATTGGGACTGAAGGCACACAATTCCTAGGGTATAGCCTCAAGTGCCAGGAGTCCCAGCTCCACCACCCAATTCTTCATTTCTTACTCTTTCCTTATCTTGGTGCCCTACCTCAGCTCTGAAAACTGTTCAAAATTTAGATATTGATCACACTGTCATGCATGATCCAACCCAGCCTGCTATGCAGTAGAAAGGTCCACTACCCAACTTGGCTTATAAGGGAATAAAACAAAAATTCTGTCTCCCCTTTCCCTACTACATAATGGCTCCAATTTCCAACATGATCTATAAGAGGAAAAAAATCCTTGCTCCTCCACCCAGCTACCTGATAAGTCCAGGGACTACCTTGAACCATTAGTGAATGAAAAACCTTTTAAAGTTTGATGCTTAGTGAAGTGCTTGTGTATACTTATGAACTTGAAGTTCAGCCTTGCTGTATTCCCACCCTTTGTGGGTAAGCCAGGTAGAGTGTAGGGAATAGAGGGCCCCTTACCAAGGGTGAGCAGAGTGCTGGAGGAGGAGGAGGAGGAGGAGGCAAGGGAGGATGGTAGGTGATTTCAAAATGCTCTGAGCAGAGCTTCATGGAGAGGCTGTCCTTTATTTTGGATGTGGGAGGAACTATTCCCCCACATTGAACCTTGGGCTTTTAGCCCTCATGATCAATGTTTTGTGCAGAGAGAAGTACTTGTGTATACTTATGAACTTGAAATTTGGCCTTTCTCTATTCCCAACCTTGGTAGGCAAGCTGGGTAGAGTATAGGGAATAGAAGGCCCAAAAAGGTTTGTTAAAGATTCAAAGATTACCTCCTGCAACTCTCGGAGAGTATGACTATTTGCATTCAGGAGAGGACCCCCCCCATGCAGAAAACCTCTGAAGACCCATAGCTACTGACCTGCCCATCCTCAGGGTAAACTAAAAGAAGATAACTATAAATAGTTGGATTGAATTTCTGATTTTGATTTAGGTGAAGAGACTTGTCTTCCAGTCTTGACATCCAAGTCTTTGATGATGTAGGATGATCAATCCTTGAATTGAAGGAGAAGTTCAAGTCATAGGAGTACACAGTTGATGAAAGATAGATTGGGATTGAACGATGTCCAGGATTTTGGTTGTGGTATTTGGTATTAAGGTATGGATGATGAGATAAAGTTGAACATAGAAGAGCATGAGCTTTGTAGCTAGGATGCTGTATTTCAGTACTTGGATAAGGCATTTCCTGATAAAAGCTGATGGACCTTGAGGAAGGTGAGGGAGAAAGGGATAATGATCTCCTTTGATTAGATCAGGGAGTTTGTAATGTTGGCAAGATTCAAGGAGTTGGTTAAATATGAAATGATGGTGGATATTCAGGATATATAAATCAGAGAAGGCTGACAAATTGGAATCCTTGATGTCTGATGATGTATAGTCAATGGGTCAAATTCAGTATATCACTATGTATTTGGGCTAATGCGGATGGGTGAGAGTTGCCTTTGCAAATGTTATTGGCTAGAATAGATATGAGTATGGATATATGGTGACTACCGGAATTGAATGATCCTTAGAAAAGCATTTGGTATGCTTGGAGAATCTGGAAGAGGAGATGAAGTCATGAAGTATTAGACTGTCCGGAAGTATGGGAACGGTTATTCCAGATTAGGCAAGGATAACAGGATAACTGTACATTGGAGAGACATGGTCCCTAATTATGAAGTATTATATACAAGGAGGGTCTATGAAACATATTGGATGGCTATTTTAAGCAAGCTCAGGTGGAATGACAGTGTCGGTCTAATGCATTGCTGCAAATGATTGGATATGGAGGTGGATTGCAAAAATTGATGGAGCGGGTGTCAATGGGTAGGCTATACAGGGCTTCCTTAGAAGCTATATGATTATAGTACTGCTGTGTATTTCAGGAAGGAATTAAGTACATGTTTCTGGTTCTGAGGATCAGGTTCGAAGAGGACTTTGTTCAGGTTAGTCTTGAAGAGAATATCAGGATGAAGAAGCTTGCATGAGTCTGAACTCAGAAAACTTTCCAAGGAAGGAATCTAAGAAGGTGGTTGAAGTAGATCTTCTAAGGTTTGATTCCTGGAGGATGGCCAAGCATAAGTCGGTAGTGACTGAAGGAAGGTAATGGTGCTTTCATATTGTCTTGATGTTTAGATGTTATGTAGGTCGAGGAATGTTGATAGATCAGGAAATTCTTTTTTTTTTTTAACTTGCTATGTATGCCCCCTTCCTCACCACATCTGCTCCTTCCCCCAGGGACTCCCAAAACAACTGAAGGGGCTATGACAGAGATCATGGCGACTTCCGCTACTTGTGAATCCTTCCCCTTCAAACCATCAAAAGACCCCCCAAGAGGGGTGGAAGGGAAACCTCTGAATCATCTCCCTAAGCCAATGGCCAGTGTTGGGTGGACTCACATGAACTTCTCCCCCAGATCTCCAATCGTATGAGGCTATGGCACAGGGGTCCATCTCCAGGAGCCAAAGCATAGTGTTTTCCATTTCTCTGGTACCTCCCCCATAGATGACTGCATGCTAGGAGGTCCAAGGAGATGAGGGCACACCGAGACATGCCTCCACTCTGGACCTCAGATGACATCTACCCCTCCCTATGCTACTGCCATCCTGATCTTCACCTCCACCTGTGGTCACCCAGGTGACGATACTGCAGTGGGACCCACAGCCCACCCTCCCCAGAGAAGGACAGCAGCCATCTTGGTGCTCATTCCTTCTCCCCCTGGCTAGCCCTCCAGCAACTCAGGCTCACTACAAAACCCGGGTCGCTGGTATGGCAAGCAGTAGCACTACCACTGTGGTGACTGGCCTGCTCAGAAAATTCTTTTAAGAAAAAAATGGATAGGCTTTAGAAGGCCAGCCAGCAGTAATGGTGCCATTCATGTGAAGCACATTTGGTAGGCATTGAGGAGGTGGAATTCCAGAAGGTTGCATGCCAAAGCATGAAATGTAAGTACTTCAAACTAGTACGGGATGCTGAAAATGTAATTGACTTGGTGATTGAATGCTGAAGGCAATAAATGGAATCATAGATGAATGAGAGCTGGATGGTGGAACTGTAATCCAGCAAAGAATTTGAGCACTGGATGGAGGGGACTTAGCAGGATGGATGAATGGGTGGTGGAAGTCTGAGGCAAGGATGGACCCAGGTAAGGTAATGAAATGAATGGTTGAGCACTAGATGATGACGCACTTGGGAAGCCCCAAAAAGAATGCAGAATGAAGGAGCCAAAGCTCTGGGCAGTGAAGCAGCTAACAGGAAACAGTACCAGATCACACAACAGGCAGTCCCAGATGTGGGGTAGATGGTGGAGGAAGGAGCAGGTAACAATTGCAGGGGCACTGTACAACCATGGAGTTCTAGAATGACCAAAAGACAGGAAAGTAGGATGTCCAGGAGGCAATCCAGAGCAAATCTGAAACTGAGGATGGAGAGGGTAACCAAATCCAGGCAAAATCCATGGAGGTAGCAGATGGGGAGGACCAACAGCAGGTTCAGGTACAGTGGATAAAGGAAACAGGAAGCAGGTGAAGCAAGTCTGTAGATGCTGCAACACCAGGCAAAAGAGGCAAGGACAGAGGCCACAAAAGTAATCTTGTCCACGCAGCCAAAGAGAGCAGGAAATTGTAGGAGCCCGGGCAATGCCAGCAGTCATCAGTGAGGTAGTGGGATACTGGATGACAGGACTGGATGAGATGATGAATTGATGCAATGGATCAACAGGATTGACTTGATGAGGTGGAAGGACAAGAACTCTTAACATGATGGACTGAGATGAGCAAAGCTAGCAAAGGCTTACCAACCAATTCCAACAATGAGCCAAATTAACTGTGCCATTGAAGGCAAGGGAGTGAGCAGAGAGTCAACGATGTCAGAAGGGCTCAACATGGTTAGGCATAACTGAATCCAGGAGGAGGAGCAGTTATTGCAATGGGAACAGAACTAACAGAACTGACACAGAGGAGCTTTGGTTCCAGCAGGAATAGAGAATGATACCATGGGCAGGTATATTCAAAATATCAATAAGGCAGAGGTAGGTAATTGGAAGGCAGAAGTCAATGCAATGCAGGAACGAGATTCACACAGTTCTGAAAAGCCAGGTAGGCTGAGAAGTAAACAGAGTCTTGTCATGGAGAAGCAAAGGCCATGAGACGAGGAGGAGCCAGGAGCAGGGTGAGCCATATCACATGTGAAAGGCATACACCCGCTACCTAGAGCCATGTTGCACCATCAAGAAACAAAGTCCCTGCTGTAGGAAAAGCATGGAGCTATGAAAAGAGCACCACAGACCAGGCAGTCAATGTAAAAACTGAAAAGTTCAATATAACAATGCAGCAGATGTCTGGTTGAAGCCAGCACTGAGTGGATCAGGAACTGGTAGATGATGAAATCAAGGTAGGAACTGAATACGAGGTAAAGGCTCCCATCACTAGTGGGTGGGGAAAGCCAGCCTTCACTTGATGCCTCCCAGGCAGAGCTAGAGATAGAGACTGTAGAATAGAGGAAAACAGCAGGAATGGAAATGAGGAACAGGCTCCCATCCCTAGCAGACACAGCAAGCCACCTTCACTCAATAACCCAGAAGCAGAGATAGGTATGGAGACTGATGGTTGGATGGATGAAAGATGGTAAAAATGGAAACAAGGAATGGTTCCTATCCCTAGGAGATGAGCAAGCCTGCCTTTGCTCAATACTCCTCTAGGCAGAGCTAGGGATGGAGACCATGGAATGATAGAATGACAAAATGAAAAGGATAGGAGGAGCAGGCTCCCATCCCTGGCAGGTGGGAAAAGCCAGTCTTCACTCAATACCTCTCTAGGCAGAGCCAAGAATGGAGACCGCAGAACAATGGCATCAGATGAAATTATGAGAACTATGGAAATGAGGGACTTAAGCCCCATCCATGGAAAGTGACCAACTAATGTCAGAAGTTGGAGGTGGCAGGCAACAGGCCCCATCTCCAGATGGGGCAAGTCCACCCACACTGACACACCACATGAGGCAGTGTGAGGGACAAAGGCAGGCAAACATCTGCAATTGATTCAGGATGTCAGGTTGGAGTGCTAGAGCCAACACTTCGGGAAACAGCCATTAAGTCAATACCTAGAAGACCGGTGCCCTCCAGTAAAGAAATAAGGCGATGGTATCAAGAGGATGGTGAAACAGGAAGGATATGCCATTAAATCCATGGAGGACCTGGGAGAAGACAAGCAACTGTATGTTTAAAACTGGATGTCTTGGCTGGCTGATGACAGATACCACTGGACAGTGAAAGCTCATGCATGCATACCCTCAGTGTGTAATTCCAGTGGCAATGTAATTTAGGTCTGTCTTTTGACATCTGCTCTGCCCTCGAGATATTTCACAGGACAGATAGCAAGAGGACAGAGGTTATCCCAGGCAAGTATATGGATAAAAAATATCTATAGGGCTTAGTGATACAGGAGCATATGTACAGACTGAGACAGATGTAGAGCACAGTCAAACTACAGAAATACCAAGCATAAGTCCCTGAATTAGTCATGGAAAGTGGTTAGCATAAGATGTAGTATGCCAAATACAGTCAAGGCACTAGCCAATGGAGCTACGTCCCAACTCACTGGCAAGAAAGGAACTCTGAGGATATCTACTGATGCTGAATTTAGGTCCAAGAGTGTATCCAGGATTAGACAGGGGTGGCATCAGAGAGATGGGAAAAGCAGCAGCAGTCCAGTCAGAAGGAGTGTACAGTAGGATTCCCTGGCAGACCAGAGGTGGAGAACGGGCCAATAAATGTGGAGGAGGCAATGCACAAAAGCACCAAACCCTGGAGGCCAGGAGGGGACAGCCAAGCGTGGTGGGTGATGTCACACCCAGGAAGTGCCAGCTGGTAGATGGGGTGGCAGCAGCAGCTGGAAATGAGGGCCCCAAAGGAAAACAAATGGAACAGAGGAGGCAAACAGCAAGGAGTAGACACATGAGGCAATGGGAGAGGAGGACAGTGGGGGGGGGACAAAAAAGAGGTGGAGAATATGCAGAACAGGAGAAGAAACAATGGAGGGGGAGGGGAGGACACTAAGAAAAGAGGGTAAAAAAGCAATTGAAGGGACACAAGCAGGATTGTCTGTTTCTGGACCAATCTAAAAAAATACAATTAACATGGCTGCTTGGTGACGGGGGAGAGGGAAGGAGGGAGGTGAAGCATTGTGGGAGGAAGGGGAGGTGTTGTTTGGCTGATGTTTTTGGTGCCATTGGTGGAGGGGTTCGGTCACATAACTGCAGATGGCCAATTGTGTGGCTGCAGTCAAAGGTTTAAAAAACAATGGGACTTGTTTTATATTGTAGTCCATTAGGGAGAGCTGACAGAACAGCCGACCAGCTACAGAGAGCTAGGACTGGGGAGAGTGGTTGCCTCTGATAAGTACCCAGGGCTTGATTTCAGGGACTGTTGCTGTGTAGGGCTGTGTGTAAAGGGGATTGTGTGTTTCTGGACTGAACTGAAAAACCTACACTTAACATGACTGCTTGGTTTTTCTGTTGGTCTTTCCAAGGTTTCTCTAACCGAAGCATGGATTACCATACTCTTCAAATAAAGTAGAAACAAACTTTTGCTGAAAATTACCTGCCTGTTTCGCTGATCAACTCAGATTTTAAATCCTTGCCAAAGTCTTGACTAACAGACTTTCTTGGGTGTGAAATGGGTTGATCAGTGGGCAGCAGACCAGTTTTATGAGGGGAAGGGTGCCCAGTGACCATCTCTGTAAGCTACGAAACCTGATTCTTGTGTCTGGTGAGCGCAGAGCCCCTCGGGCCCTGCTTTCCCTGGATGCAGAAAGGCTTTTAATAGAGTCTCTTGGCCCTATATGTCTATGGCTCTGTGCAAATTTGGACTCCCAGAAGATTTTTTCCAATCAATTTGAGTTCTCTCAAAACTCAGCTGTGTGGATATAGTGTAACAGTGTGCTCCAGATACTATTTGTTTACAACATGGCGCTCAACAATGATGCCCCTTAACCCCTATGCTTTTTAATCTTTACATTGAGCCACTCATCCGTAGCTTTAAAAACAACACTTCTATTAAAGGCATTTTGGTGGTGAGGGGAGCCTGATACAAGATCTCCACGTATGTAAATGATTTGTTGCTACATGTTGAGGACCCTTTGGTAACGATTCTGGCAGCTTTGACTGAAATCACCTGTTTTTTGGACATTTCCAATAATAAGCTAAATTTAAGCAAGATGAAAGTTCATGCTCTGAATTCTTTACTTTTGAAACAGGACATTGTTGAGTTTGGTCTAGCCTGGGAGCTGCACGTCCTTACCTATTTTCAGGTGTTAAAATTTCCAGACATCTCTCAGACCTTCATCATTTTAATTTGGACTTACTTTTGTCTACTATTAAATTGGATTTAAAGCAGTGTTTAAATCATCATGACCCTCTGGGGTTATATTAATATTATAATCTCGTACAATATTTTCTTTATCCCCTTGGCATGCTAAATATTTTTCTTGTAAAATATTGGTTTCTTCAGTTTCAGAACATGATTATTGATTTTCTCTGGCAGGGGAGGTTTGCATGCTGGTCTGACATAAGTTAACTTCCCCTCAGCACCTCGGAGGCCTGTGTCTCCCTAACTTTTTTCTATATTACTGTGACTTCTATTGCAGTAAATACCTGTGATGGGGCGTCATTCCTGATCACTGTTTGGAGGAGGAATATGTCCCAATATGGCTCCAACTTGAGAGGGCTGTATGTCCGATCATTGGTTTGTAGCCCAATAGCCTCCTTTTTTTTAAACTATTGCAACTGCACTTGCCCCAAACACCATTGTTCTCCAACACTTCCCTTTTGGATGGTGATTGTGCTCTCTCTTTTGACACCCTTCAGGTGAAGTATCATTTGCTAATGCCTCCATTTTAAAATATTTTCAATTGGTTCATGCCCTTACTGCCCACTTTGGACCCTCTCCTTGGGCAAGTCTGGCGGTGGATCAATTGCTCTGTTTGTTGCAGCCACTAAGACCCCCTAAGTGTTTGGTCTCTACCATCTTTTACAGTCTGTGGATTCTCATATCCCTATGGGTGTTTGTTTTTATTGGCAACAGGCATTGGCCTTGCACTGGGATTCTCTGACATAGCACAAGGTATGGAGACATTTGTATACTATAAATACACTAAGCAGTACAGATATTTGGTAGAACATAATATTTTGCATAATTAATCATTTAGCTCCAGAAGCTATACAGGATGGACAAACTTGTGTTCCCATTGTGAACATGTTGTGGTTTGGTGGAAGGTACCTTGAAACATATTTTATGGGATTGCACCAAGGTGGTCCCTTTCTGGAATAAACTCAAGAGGCATTTAGATCCCTTCCTGGTGCTGGAGGATTGTTTTACCCCAGAGAAGTGTTTTGTAGATTACTTGTATATTTAGGTATTTGGCCCCCAGAAGGGTAACATGGCATAGATTGCCATGACAGCCAAATTGGTCATTCTTCATCACTGGCTTAATGTGGAAGTTGCGATTGTGACATCGGAATGGCACATGGAAATCCTGCAAGGTCTTTCCTATGAGCGGCATATTGCCTGCCTGCCTGTGAAATTACCTGTCAGTTTTTTGTTCCAGATTTGAACCTGTCTATGACTTGTTAACAGTTGCCCAGTTTTCCTCCAGGGCCCCTTTTCCTTTTTTGTAGTCTGGGATTCATTGCATTGTTTGGTTTAATTTATTTTTTATTTTATGGCCAGGGTATATGGTGGTTGCCGATGTCATACTCCAGGTAGGGGTGGTGGGGGCTGGGGGTGGTGGTCGGGTTTATGTCACTATTGTTATGATGTGTTTTGTCTCCTTGTCTTGTATTTGGCTTATTTTTTTTGTATTTGATTTTTGTTCAGATTTTCAATAATGTATATTTAATTAAAAAAAACATGGCTGCTTGGTGAAAGCGGAGGGGGAAGAAGGGAGATGAAGCATCTTGGGAGGAAGGGGAGGTATTGTTTGGCTGCCAGTTTCTGTGCCATTGCTCAAGGGGTCTGGTCACATGACTGAAGTCAGCCACTTGCATGGCTGCAGTCTCCTATCAGTACCCAGAAGTCCAACTGACCCCAAAGTGTGAGCAACCCCAAAGCATCAGTGCCACAAAGCAGGAGTGTGATGTCTAAATTCAGTGGCTTCTGGGGTAGTCAGCAGAGTATCTGCAGGGAGGACTGCTGGCCATGCTGGCCAGTCCCATAACCTATATTTGAACTAAGACTTGTGAAAGGGAGGGTTGGGAGTACACCATAGGGGTTTGGCAGTACATTATAGGAGGGTTGGAAGGGGACTGCAGCTGTGCCCTATCTGAAGTCAGATTACAATTACACTGAGCAGCAAAGAAGTAAGACGATTTAAGGGAACCAAGAGCATTTGGGGTTGCTGTAATCATCCATAAGCAGGTTATACATAGGAGTAAATAACTGAGGGCTAGGAGAAGTTGGACTGGGAGGATATGGGGGAATAAGTACATGTACAGGAGGCAAGAGAATGAAGGAGTGTGGTAGAATGTAATAGTCGTGGGGTAGCAGTCTTCTGGTGGACAATGTGGAGTAAAGGGACTGTCCAGTGGGTAGGAGCCTGGAGCAGCCAAGGGCTGAAATAAGGCCACTCAGATATGAGCTGGGGAGGATGGTGTGGGGAATCAGAGGAGCAGAGCAGTGGAGAAAAAGGCAGATGGTGGCTGCCCAGGGGAGCAAGAGCATCAGACAGGGAAAGGGAGCAGGGAGAACCACCCATTATGGGGAGTACTGTATCTCTTCCTCAGTGGATCAGGCATCCCAGTGTGGGGGAATGGCAAGTGGTAAGTGGAAGGGGTGGGAATGTGTAGGCAACATCAGGGGTGGGAGATTTTGCAATGGTGCCTTTTTTGAACAGATTTGCACCACTGTCTGGTGAGGGGAAGGGGCATCAGGAGGTGAGGTAGAAGGTCAGGTTAAGCTAGGGCTGAGGGTAGGAGGACAGGGGAGGGGAGAAGAATCTAGTCTGGATGGGCAGGGAAGAGGAGACAGGCAAAACTAAGCACAGGATGGAAGCAGAGAGCAGTGTCAGTGGCTCAGCAGGTTGCACACTCACCTCTGAGACCAGAAGATCAGAAGGCTGTGGGTTCTATCCACACACCAGGCACTTGGATCAATCCTAACACTGACGCTGTATTGCAGCAGGAGAGGGGTGCTGCACTCCTGAGGTACCATCTTTTGGATGAGATGTTAAACCAAGGTCCCATCTGCCTGTTCTGGTGGTTGTTCAGGTGGATGTTAAAGATCCCATGGCACTTCTCAAAAAGAGTAGGGGAATATTTTATTAAGAATACACAACAATAACATACATTCATTTCATCATTCAATAGAAACCACAAGAGGATATGACACACTAATGGTACTTCCTAACTCAATTTACTTACTGAAACTATGACAGGCATGTTGTATTTCCTACTTCATTTTCCCCTTTATCCTATTTTATCTTTCCAAAATTGTACATTTTTCCATCTATCTAACCATACATTCTTTAGCAAACTATTTTTTTTATGTATACATTGAGTGTTTACTTCATGTTCTACTTGCAATACAAGCTGCACAAGATCTTTTTCTATCTGTTGTAGTACAAATTTGCAGCATGCCTGCCACAATACAAATTTAATACATCTGAAAATTAGACATAACATACCTTTATTATATATATCCCCTAATTTTAACTGAAAATCCACCTATCAGTTCCTCATAGATGACTGTTTCCCATACCCCATCTTCCCATTTCAAGGACAGTTCATGCTAGACGTTTTGTACATATGGGCAAAAAAGGAAAAAATGTCCCATGGTTTCTTCTTGGGCCACACATGTTCTTGGACATATTCTTTCTGCCTGACTTTTGTGTTTTGCATTCCCTCATACATTAAGTTTGCCATGACTGCTAAGCCATGTTATATCCCACATCTTTGGGGGTATCAACTTATCTTGCAAAGTTTGCAATACCTTCCCCTTATTCTCTTCAGACACCCCTTGAAATGTTGGGGTAATACTAAATGCCTTCATTTAAGGGTTTGCGGTGATCGGCAAGGGGAAACAAACACCTGTGTCACCTAGTTTGACTTTGGTAAGCCGGAATTCATGGATATTGTGAGGATTGTCCAGATTGTACGTCCAACCAGCTGCAGTTTGGATCCGGGCCCTACGCCACTATTATTAGGTTGCGTAGATACTATCTGTCCGATCATTGCTGAAATTGTTTGGAAATCTCTGGAGCAGGGGGTCTTCCCCGATCCCCTAAAGGAGGCAGTCGTTTGACCACTCCTGAAAAAAACCTTCACTGAATCCGAACTGTCCAGCCAACTACAGACCTGTCTCTAACCTGCCCTTTCTGGGTAAGGTTATTGAAAAGGTGGTTGCACTACAACTGGATGACCACCTTATAAATCACAATATCTATGATACTCTTCAATCAGGATTTAGGAAAAGACATAGTACTGAGACTGCCCTTGTCCGGGTTCTAAATGATCTCCTGATGGTGAGAGATCGAAAGGCTCGTACTATTCTAGTCCTTCTTGATCTCTCTGCAGCATTTGATACTGTGGACCATGGTGTGCTTCTGGAACACCTGCAGCTCTATTGCGGACTGTCTGGTACAGTTCTGCAATGGTTTAAATCTTTTCTCACGGGTCGGAGACAGAGGGTCGTCACCGGAATTTATTCCTCTGATACCATCCTCCTGCCCTGTGGGGTCCCGCAGGGTTCCATTTTGGCACCCATGTTGTTTGCTGTCTATATGCTGCCTTTCGGAGACATTATTAGGTGATACAGTTTGGGTGTTCACTGCTATGCAGGTGACACCCAACTGTATCTGTCCTTTAGTCCTGGACAGGAAGATGCAGTCTCTATACTTAACAGCTGTCTATCCGAGATCAAGGATTGGATGAGTGCCAGCTGGCTGAGGTTAAACCCGGATAAGACTGAGGTGTTGGTGGTGGACCCAGGTCGCCTTGAGGGAGGTTGTAGGGCTGGGCTTCCTTCGGGCATATGGATCGATGGTGCCCAGCTCCCAACTTCAGACCGGGTGCATAACCTGGGCGTTATTAATGACGACGGTTTGACCCTGAAATCTCAGGTGTCATCCGCTGTCAAATCCTCCTTTTACCATCTTAGGAATATTGCTTGGGTAAAACACCTAGTTCCTCTGGCTGACCTTCTGACATTGGTCCATGCCTTTGTTACTTATCGCCTTGATTACTGCAATGCCCTGTACCTAGGGCTAGCGGGGGTTGATATCCGCCGCTTGCAGCCGGTGCAGAACGCAGCAGCCAGGCTTTTGACTGGGACATCTATGAGAAGTCATATCACGCCTGTGCTGTGCGAACTGCACTGGCTGCCGGTTCAGTGGTGGATCACCTTCAAGGTCGGGTTACTGACCTACAAAGCCCTACATGAACAGGGACCGCAGTATCTTCAAGATCTCCTTATTCCCTACTGTCCCTCTTGCTCACTCTGATCCACCGATGAGGGATTGCTAGAGACTCCCAGGGTTCATTTAAAAATATCTGGGGCACAGGCATTTTCCTACGCTGCCCCCACCCTGTGGAATTCTCTACCTCGTCGGATACGAAACTGCCTGACCGTCGAGAGTTTTAAGTCGGAATTAAAAACTTATTTATTCTTAAAAGCATATGGAGAGTGATTTTATTGTGATATTATTGTGATTGTACTGTTACTATTGTTGTTGATGTTTTAAGTTTGTAAATTCTAATTGCCTGTCCATTTGTATAGTGCTTTGGTTTTGACAAGCGCTTAAAAATAAATTTTTACTTACTTTACTTACTTACTATTTGTATTGTATTGTATTGTGTATGTTTTTCCTCGGTTGCTGTGTAATGTGTGTTACTGTCATCTTACCTGCTTTATTTTCTTTATTACCAGTTTAATAAACTCTGGACATATCTTTATTATTGTATGTAAGTTTTTTTGGTTCCTCTACCTAGTGAAGAAAGGTAACATCTATTCTGAGGAATATATTGTCCAAACAGCTGGATTTACTTTTGTAGGATCTATTATGTTTGCAGAGAAAAACATACTATAATAAAATGCTACCAGGTTAACTAAGTTTAGTCCACCTTGCTGTATTGGTAAGTATAAAATATTCTTCTTAACTGGATTCAGCCAGCTACCCCATATGATTTGGAACACTAAGTTTAATAATGCAGTTTCAGACCTGACTGGAACTGGATTTATTCCACTCAAATATGTAAAAATGGGTAAGAAGAATGTTTTAACCAATAAAACCTTCTTTTTCTTAGTTTGTTGCCATGTTTTCCACTTGCTGACTTTATTCTGGGCAAATTGTAGTTTTTGTTCCCAATTTACCTGTCCATTATCTCCTTTCAGAAAAATGATTCCTAATACATTAAAAGGTTCTATAGTGCCTGGTATACCTTGTAGGGACCCAGTTATCTCAGTTCCCTCACTCCAGGGAAATAGTGCACTTTTATTTATGTTTGCATTAGCTATAACAGAGTGTTGATCTATCCTTTGTAATGCTCTTTCACGTGAGGTTTTATCTGCTAAAAAGAGGCACACATCATCAACGTAGGCCAATGTTTTAATTTCTAAAGATTTATCTATTGGACAGATACTTTTTATGTTATCATCTTTCTGTAAATATTTTAGTAAAGGGTCCAGACAGAATATATATAATAATGGGCTCAATGGGCACCCTTGCCTAATGCCCCTACCTATCTTCAGGTAGGAGCATAAATGCCTGTTAATCAATGGAATAGCTGTGGACTGTCCATAAATCACCATAATCCAGTCACAAAACCGTGCTGGGATCCTATAGGACCACAGAACCTTCTCTATGAATTTATGTGGAACTCTGTCAAAAGCTTTCTCTTGATCAAGAGAAAGCAAGTAACCTGAGATTTTCTTTTCTTTTCCCTATTCCATCAACTTTCTAATTAGTAACAGATTATCTTGATCCACCTTCCTTTTAGGGAACATGTCTGTGTAACAGATATTAAATATGGTAAAATTTCTGACAACCTGGCTGTAAGGATTTTCATTAGTATTTTTAAATCTATGTTCAATAGACTAAGCGGTCTCCAATTTTGGCGATCTTTTTGATCATCTTTCTTATGAATAAAAATCTGTACTGCTCTGCATAGTTGGTAGTTTATTGTTTTATTATACAGTATCCAATTGTATACTTCTACAAGAATTTCCACTGATGTCATTAAACTGTTTATAAAATTCCAGCAACAGTCCATCTAGGCCTGGCACAGTATCATTTTTTTGACTTTTTATGCCCATTCTATTTCTGTCTTTGTTATGGGAGCTATTAAGCTTTTTTCCAGATCTTCTGGAACTACAGGTATTGTTAAAAAACTCAAAAACTCCTTTATTTTTTCCTTCCTCACTAGGGACATAGTGTACATCTCTATTAGGTATGTTTGGACTACTCTTAAGATTTCTGAATTTGAAAATGCTGCTTGCCCTTCTTTTGTTTTAACTGATGTCATAGTCCTTTGTGCTGCTCTTTTATTGCAGCTCTCGAATGCATCGAAAAAGGTAATTTTACCCGGTATACATATTTTATGTTCTACCATCAATGAATTGGCTCTTGAGAATTGTATAGTCTCCATCTCTTTCTTTGTGGCCTTTACTTGGCTAGTTAAATTTATGCATTGTGTATGAATTACTGAATATACTTTAGCCAATTGAGACCATAAAGAAAAGTATTTTTTATACCAGTACATGTTTTTTTTATTGTTGTTAAGGATAACACTTTTTGAATCTCACTTTTTGTGTTATTCCACCATATACTGATGTCATTTTCCAAACAAGCCATTGACATCCTGGCATGTAAGAGGTCTTTAATTTGTGTTATAATCATTTGTTCTTTTAATATGTTTATATTCACTTTCCAATATCCTTTTCCATAGGGATTTTTTTCCTGAAGGTCTACCACAGCTGTTACTAAATTGTAGTCTGATGTTTCACAGGGTATTTGTTTTAGCATCTTGTACCACCGTATGTTTTGAAAAAAATAAGAAATCTATCCTAGTGGATAGTCTACCTTTAATAAACGTGTACCCACCTCTGGCATAAAGGGTTCTATATGCATCCTGCAGTCCTATTGTTTTAATAATGTTTTTTAAACAAGTTGTATCACAAAAATCCTTTTCTGTACTAGCTCCCCTGTCTTGTCATGCAATCACACAATTAAAATCACCACCCCATATGATGTGCTTTGTTGTAAATAAATAGGGTTTAACAGTGTTGAACAATTCAACTCGTTCCTTCTTTACTGTAGGTGCATAGATATTTATTATTCTCCATGCTACTGTTACAACAGAAAAATCAATTAATAAAGCTCTTCACACTAGGATATCCACAACCCTGGTAATCTTGAAATAATCACCTCTAAATAAAATACCCACCCTATAGCAAGTGTCAGTCCCAAAGGAGAAATACAAGGGGCCTCAATGTCACATTTTTTGGGTTATTTGTACTAACCAAGATGAACTCAGTCTAGTAACCTGTAGAAGGCAAATATCAGCTTCACACTTCTTTAGAAAGGATAGTGTGACCAAACATCTCCGGACATTTTTTATACTATTTGTGTTTTTGGGTGGTTATTTTAATATAGGTGACCTATCCATGAGGGAAGGAGAGTTTAGCTAGGGGTGCTCTTCGCTGCCTCATTATTCTCATCACTGTTTTGACAGTGTCCATATCCATGTCTACAATGCCTTCTTTTTTAGCATTACCATCCTGATGACCTTTTCCTTCAGGTCTCTCAACAGGTGCCTTTGATTCCTTCAGTTGCTGGTCTATTTCCACAGCCTCTGGAATTAAATGGTCAGAAGAGGAGGCCTGCTCTCCCACCACTGCTGCATCCTTCCTCTTCACTGTCTTTTGCAAAGTGTCCATCTTGCAGTAGCTGGACAGAGGTTCCTTCTACCAGAGAGTAGGGGGAATTTTATTGAATAAAAAACTTTGTAATGTACATTCAAACACTTAAACATTTTTCCTATACATAGGTACTCAAATAACTTTTGTCCAATTCCATCAAAATTTATCCACAGTGTTTTTGCTGTTTCTTCCCCAAATATTCTACTCTAATTTGGATATATTTTATTTATTTCATATTGAAATTTGAACAATAAGTCTTGCACAGTCATTTCTTGGTTCTGCAGTATTCTCTGACATCTTGCTTGCCAGATTGACCATTTTAAAACAGCAAAGACAACATATAGTGTGCTTTTATACAATGTTTCCCACATATCCGTAAGTTGACCATATATTAAAGTATTATAAGACATACTCCTAAAACCCTCAATACCCCAAAAACCTGGAAGATCTCCCCAAAATGGCTTAATAAAGGAACAGTCAAAATACACATGATTCATGCTTTCTACTTGCATTCCACATTGTAATACTGGCCATATTGACCTGGATATTCAAAGGGGTTGCACATGGCACAACACAGTTGAGCCAGCGCAACCCTGCACTGCATTCTGGTGGGATATTGGAAAGGCTGCCAGGCACAGCACAAATCCTGATGCACTGGGGTGCAATATTAATGAATGTGGTACAGATGCAGGGGGTGAGCCCATTCATATGCGGCACATCCTGATATTCAGCCCGGGATGTGCAGTGCATATGCTGGCACAACTCTGCACTGCAGCACATAGGGGAGCTCAAAGTTGAGCCCGTGAATAGTAGGAACAATTCCTGGCCTCCCACAGGTGGGCTGCTGTATTGCAGGGTGCAACACAGCAGCCGCCAGCCGTGGGTGGCCACCCACCCACCCAGAACACTGTCCTGAAACACCCATAGCTCCCCGGTAGTCTAATGGTCCCCCTCCATCCCTTGTTCCTGATCGCCATATCATTCCCTGAAAGTCTAATGGTACCCCCCCCTCCCTCCCTCCCATCACCGCAATAATTGGTTAAGCCTTACTAATTCCGTGTGGTGATGTGTGGTACCCACCACCTGTTGCCATGATCATGGTAAATCATTGTATGAAAATTCCCTAGCGATCAGTGGCACCCCCCACCACTCCCACCCACACAAGAACCTTGCCCACCCTGCTCCCCCATCATTGGTGAGTGGCTGCAGCCTGCCGGATATCACCTGGCCACTGTCAAATGACAGGTACAGTATGGACTATAAGCCCATTGGTGCACAATGTGGACTAATGTGTAGAAGGGCATGCTGTACTAGACAGTCCAAATATGTGAATGACTTCATATATGGGACTGCTATCACATGTGCCTTGAAGCCATTGCTCCACTGCATGCACCAATGGGCATTACAACCATACTTTACCTGTCATTCGGAAGGGTGACCAGGTGATATCCGGCAGGTTGCAGCCACCCACCAATGACGAGGGTGCAGGGGAGGGCAAGGGTCCTGTGTGGGTGGGATGGGTGGGGGAGTGCCACTGCATCACCAGGAATTTTCATATGACAATTTACTGCAATTGCGGCAATGGGTGGGGCTTACATGGACCACTAGGGAATTAGTAGGGCTGTTAACTGGCAATCGCGGCAATGGGGGGGTACCACTAACATAGACATGGAAACATAGAATTTGATGGCAGATAAGGACCGTTTGGCCCACCCAGTCTGCCCATTTCCCTACCTGATGGAAAAGTTGCAGATCTTAGTTAACCAACAGCCTACTTTCTCCTACCCTCAGCCCCTAGAATTGCCTTATGTCTGTCCCATGCATTCTTCAATTACCCCACTGTTTTTGACTCCACAACCTCCTCCAGAAGGCAATTCCATGCATCCACTACCCTCTCCATGAAAAAAATACTTCCTCACATTACCTCTGAGCCATCCCTCTTTTATCTTCAAATTGTGCCCCCTTGTTCTTGCACATCTCTTTTTCTGAAAGATGCTACCCTCTTGGACTTTGTTGATTCCCTTGAGGTACTTGAAAGTTTCTATCATGTCCCCATGTCCCTCTTTTCCTCGATGGTACACATATTAAGCTCCTTAAGTCTCTCTTCATATGTCTTCTGGTACAGACCCTGCACCATTTTGGTTGCCTTCCTCTGGACTGCCTCCATCCTGGCTATGTCCTTATGGAGATTGGGTCTCCAGAACTTCATGCAGTACTCCAGATGGGGTCTCACCAGCTGTCTGTACAGAGGAATAACAATTTCCTGTTTTCTACTGGTGATACCTCCTCCTATACATCACAGTATCCCCACAGCCCTCCTTACTGCCCTCTCACATTGCTTGACCACCTTTAGGTCATTTGATATGACTACCCTCTGGTCCCTTTCAATTTTTGTTGTTGTTAGTATCTCACCCCCCAAAGTGTACTCTTCTCCTGGGTTTTTGTTTCCCAGGTGCATTATTTTGCACTTCTTAGAACTGAATCTAAGCTGTCATACATTTGACCATTCCTTCTACCTTGCCATGACCCTTCTCATCCTTTCCACCCCACCTTGTGTATCAACCCTGTTGCAGATCATTGTGTCATCTGCAAAGAGACATACTTTTCCTTCCAGTCCCTCTGCAATGTCACTTATAAAGACATTGAAGAGGACCGGTCCTAGAACTGAACCCTGCGGTACCCCACTAGTAACCCCCCTTTCTTCAGAGTGGACTCCATTTACTATTATCCTCTTTGTCCTGTTCTCCAGCCAATTGTTTTACCCTTGCTACCATCTTGGGACCCACCCCAAGGCTGGTTAACTTGTATATTAATCTTTTGGGTGGGACTGTGACAAATTCCTTGCTAAAGTCTAGGTAGGTCATGTCCACAGCTCCTCCCTGATCTACTATTTTGGTCAATCAGTCAAAGAAATCTATTAGATTCATCTGACATGACCTACCCACTGTGAAGCAATGCTGCCTTGGGCCCTGTACCCCTCTGGCCTTTAGGTACTCAACAGTTCTCTCCTTCATAAGTGATTCCATCATTTTCCCTATCACTGAGGTCAGACTAACAGGTCTATAGTTTCTGGCCTCTGTGCTGTTTCCACTTTTGTGAAGTGGAATTACATCTGCCCTCCTCCAGTCCTCAGGTACCACCCCATCCTCCCATGATTTGTTATAGAGGGTTGTCAGTGGTGTCACTAATTCTACCCTTAGTTCTTTTAGAATTCTGGGATGAATCCCATGAGGCCCCATTGCTTTGTCCACTAGACTACCAGGGAATGATATGGCAATCAGGGAAATGGGAGGGGGGTACCATTAGACCACTAGCATATTTCTAACGGCATTCAACCACGATCATGGCTATGGGGTGAGGGATGCCCCTGGACCCCCTCTGTGCACATCAGTCTATTCAGGGAGCTAGGTGCAATTCACCAGGCTGCCCTACATGAAGCATGCAAATGGGGCCATAAGGACATGCAAATGGCTCCATTTGTACCTTGCATATATTATGGCTTCACTTGCATGCCCTCTGCTGAATATTGCAGGTGATGCACCCAGCGCAACTGCGTTTGTGCTGGTGCATCCCTATGCTCCCTTTCTGTGGCTTGTGACAGCACAGTGCCACCGCGCCGTGTGTCGTGCCACTGTGCAGTGCACTGTCCATGCCATATTCAACGGTGCTTCACCATGGTACATCACCATTGAGTATCACCTGGTCCTTGCCCCGGCACATCCCAGTTGCCCACGCTTGTGCAACTGCCAGGCACAGTCTGAATATGAAGGCCATTCTTTCTTCTTTACATTTATGTTTTGATTTTAACACTTAATTTTCCATGATTACATAGCCAAATTACCTCCTTCATTTGTTTCAGGATTCTTTTCTCTAAGATGCATTCTAATATTTATGGTACTTGTATCCCATCTTCCACATTAAAAACTGTCTCCTCAAAAAAATTCTTACCCATTATTTCTTCATAATTTTGCTTTCTGCTCTTTCTTGACAGCATGTCCACATTTACCCCCCACTGAGTCATATATTTTCTAGAGATTTCCATATAAGGAGGAACTTCTAATTGTTCTTTATAGTTCCCTTTTTCCAACAATATTCCTTATAATATGTCTGCCCAACTACTTATCAGATTATTCCATATATTGACTTTCCCCTGTAAAAATGGCACAAATTTCACATAGAAAAAAAATTAAATAAAATATAATTGGCTGAATCATCCCTAGCCCTCCTTCTTTAGGAGGTCTATACATTTGATTTCTTTTTACAGGATTGAGCCTAGAACCCCATAATAATTGAAAAAAAAAAAAAACTGTAGTCTGCATACCATATGGTACAGGAAAAATACACTATATATAAAATAAATAGGTATAATAAAAGTGTTCAAAAGATATATTCTTTTTTCCTTTGTCATTTTTCCAACTCTTCCGCTTATTGACCTTTTCTTGTGCAATTTTACATTTCTCAACTGAATTACTTATGGCTGCATCTTATGTTCCAAATCTTATCCCTAATAACTTAATTTCACCTGTATTTTTCATTAAACTGCCTTCTTTTACAGTGTTACCTTTTTCCTAATTGGAATACCTTACTTTTTTTTCTGTATTGATACTAATTCCTGTGTAATCTCTGTTCTCACTAAATATTTTCAGCATTTTTTCCCCTGAAGTTTGATTTTTAAGTAAAATATTACAATCATCTGCATACGTACAGACTTTTGGAAGAAATTCCTTACCCCAGGACATTGCCTTAATCTCTTTATTTTGTTCAATTATTCATAAAATTGGATCAAGACATAAAACATATAGGAGAGGACTTAACAGGCACCTTTAACAGGCACGCTTGTCTTACCTCCTTGCGCATATACATAGAGACTCCTAAGTGCTCATTTATCATTGGCTTTATTTTTTCTTCACTACGCAAAATTTTAATAATTTTTATCAAATTATCTGGAAATTTATAGCCTTTTAATACCTCCCACATGTACTCATGTTTGATTGAGTCAAATGCAGTCTCTTGATCAATAACATATAAATATCCTTTTATTTTTCCGTTCTGGGCAGCATTTGTTGTTTCTCTTAAGAAAATTAAATTATTCCGAATACCTCGTCCGGGGACTCCACTAGTCTGTGTTTGTGTTACTAACTTATCTGTTATATTTTACCAGTCTTTGATTTAAAACTTTAGTCAGTATTCTATAGTCTGCTGTAAGAAAAATTATCAGTCTCCAATTTTTTAAAACAATCTGTCTCCTTTTTTTTGAACCATCTTTATTCAATTTTCAAAAAAAAAGATAGACAGACATACACATACCTGGCAAAACCAGGGTACACAGTCCCAAACTGACCATGCAAACTATGTACAACCCACCTATATACATACACAGCAGGTAAAACCACTCCAAGGACAGTCAGAATCTCCCATATCTTCCATACCCTAATGTAATGGGTCTGTATATAAATTTACTCTACCCATAGGTATCCTAAATCCCATTACAGCTGTAACCTCACCGTTGGCATCAAAGCACCATTTACTACCTGAAGCCTTCCCCTCAAAGGGTGGCCTCCTGCTGTGTCCCCTGGGAAGAGAGAGAGTCCCTCATCCCCCTTTTAACCCAGCAGACCTTTACCATCATAGAACTACTCTTGAATATAGATCATAACCATCCCCACATAACTCAGAATAGGACCAGAAATAGCAATTTCACACTCCAAGATAATTACCATCTGTTAGTCACCATCCGACAGACAGGCCTGTATTTGAACATTTGTGACCTGCAGTGAATAAATCGCATCTAACGCCACCCATCATTTAACATATAACCCTTTTCTCCCCCCCCAGGTATAAATGTCTCTTTATTTTATCCAAAGTCCCCATTAAATCTCTTACCCACTGATCATAAGTATATACATGATCATCTTTCCAATGCTTTAATAAGAAGGCTTTGACTACCGCTGCCATCAAGGAGAGGTGGTATCGAGGCATAACACCCGATATTTGGGAAAAATCACCCAAGACACATATCTCTGGCATTATAAATTCTGAATAATCCAGCATTGGGTCCATATGTCTTTTAATTTCACCCCAAAGAGGCAATATTTTACTACATCCCCACATCACATGTAAGAGGTCACCTGCTCCCCTTTCGCATCTAAAACACAGGTCTGTCTGTCTAAGGTTTCTATCACATAGTTTCACAGGAGTAAAATACAAATTAGAGACAATAAAAAATTGCATACTCTTATATTTGGGTATAATATTATACTTGCTGCTTTCCCAAATATTATCCCAAGCCAAATTCTGAGGGGCCATCTCTTTATCCCAATATGAAACTCTCCTAGGAGAGCTCGAGCTAAGAAAATCCAAGAGTACTTTGTATATTTGTGATAGGGAGTTAGCTCTCAGATCAACTTCCTTAAGCTTATCCCAGGAAAAAAAATTGTCCGTGACACTCCCCAGTTTCTTCATCACACCCTTTATCATACGCTTAATTTGTAACCTTCGAAAAAAGGACATTCCATCACATCGTGTCGGCAGGACCACTCTGTTACCCTGAGTGATTTCCCTTAATTTCAGACCAACTTCTGATTAGCCCACCATGAGCTAATTACCCGATTCCCAATTATCAGATTAGAGTTACCCAACACAGGCTGGTCTCCAGCCCTCATTTGGCACCTTCTCTGCACAGGAGTAAGAAATGACCACCAAGCATCTGCCGTTTTCACAATTGGGTTCCCATATCCTTTTTTTGAAAAATTTTCCAACATTGGCATACAGCATTGCTTCCAGGGTAAGGCCAGAACCTCTTAGCATTTGTTTCTCCATTTGGAGCCAAGTTGGAGTATAACTCTCCCCATTGAACTATTTAACCCACTGACTCATCAGGCCCAACTGGCCAACCATGTAATATATGTGAAGGTCAAATAGTTTGATCCCTCCCATTTTATGCGATAAGCACAAAATGTTATGCTTTAACCTAGGGGGCTTAGCATTCCATAGAAATTTCGAAATTAAATTCCTAATTATACTAAACCATTTTGGGGGGGATGCTATATGGAGCTAAATACACTGGGTATAACAATCGGGGTAGTAGATTCATCTTTATAAGACCCAATTGAGCCATAAAGTTTAAGGGTAGTTTATTCCATCTTACTATATCCCCTTTAATTGCTGATATAATTCCCCCCCATATTTGTTTCCCCCTCCATAGTCACAATCATCCAAATACCCAAATACTTAATTTTATCTGTCCTCCATTGTATTCGCAGTGGTGCAAAGTCTGCCCTGCAAACGTGCGGTGTCAGAGGGAGAATTTGAGTCTTATTCAAGTTTAGTTTGTAGTTAGAGACCATGGAGAATCACCCGATTACTTCTGTTACTCTCCTTAAAGCTATATGCTGGATCCTGCAAGTGCAGCAGTATGTCATCTGCAAAAACTGAAAGTTTCAGCTCCCTCCCCCCATCTTAATCCCCTTGATATGTACATCCCTATTAATAGCTCTCAGAAAAGGGCTCCAAATAGATATTAAATAATATCGGTGAGAGAGGGCATCCTTGATGGGTCCCATTCTCCAGCTGAATTTTGCGTGAAACATAGTCATTGCATAATACCCTGGCCATTGGCACAGCATATAAGTTCTTAATACCCCTAAGAAGACCCTCTGGGAATCCCATCTTCTCCATTGTAGCAAAAAGGAAAGAATGGGAGACCCTGTCAAAAGCCTTTTCCGCATCTAAAGATATCAAGGCTAAGGGTAACTGAGAATCGGGCACATAGCTTAATATATGATGTAACTTCCTAAGAGCATCATGTGCACCCTTCCCCGGCATAAATCCCACTTGTTCCTGACTAATTAAACTAGGAGCGATATGCAAAATTCTATTTGCTATGATTCTTGTAAGAATCTTAATGTCTTGATTCATTAGGGCTATGGGTCTATAATTTCCGGGCATATCCCTGGGCTTACCTGGTTTAGGAATTAGTGTGATATACGCCTGATACAGTGGAGGATGAGGTACCCCTTCCTGCATTATAATACTAAATAATTCCTGGAGCATAGGAAGTACAGTTTGTATATGTACCTGATAAAATTTAGCTGTAAGACTGTCCGGCCCTGGGGTTTTACCAGCAGATAGCGATTGCACCACCCCAATAATCTCCGATGCCCTTATTGGAGCCGCTAGCTCCCTGGCCTATATTGGATCCAGGGCTGGTAAGGGGATCCCCTCTAAAAAACTCTCGATTTCTTTCTCCCCAGCCAGATCTCTAGCCTGGTAAATTTCTTTAAAGTATGATGCAAAAGCATCCGACATCTCCTGAGAATCGGTTAAGAGTTTTCCCCCATACTGAATAGAAGTAACCATTCTACTTGCTTCCCATTCCCTAACTCTAGCCACAAGTAACCGCCCCAGGACATCTCCTTGCATTAGGTATCTAGCATTAATCTTTTCTAACCAAAATTCTATTTTACCATTAACAATATCCACCAATTCTTCCCTCAAATTTTTAAGTTCAGCGTCAATCTCCCCAGAGAACCCTTCCAGTGGTGTCAGCAAGTCAATTGCCCCCAAAATAAACTCCTCCTTCGCTCTTCTCTTTCTGCTTCTTTGTGCTGTAATACCCTGGGCAACCCCCGCATATAACACCTTGCAGGTGGGCCATGCCAATTTCCTGTTTTGCAGTGTGGGTATCTGCTGCTGTATGATCTCCAGTAATGCTTCCTCCAACCTATCCCGCACTGAAGGCGCTGCCAATAGGGAATCATTCGGCTTCCACCTGTATGGCCTAGGAAGGATGGGTCTAGGTTCCCACAACAACTGGATGGGAGAATGATCTGAAATGGTTCTGCCCCCCGTTGTCACCTGCCTAATATCCCCGATCGCCTCCCTGTTTACCAGGAAAAAATAAATTCGGGATTGGCTCTTATGGGCTGCTGAATAAAATGCCATACTCCTACCTCCTTTCGAATGCATCTTAATTGGATCTACCAATGCCGTCACTTCCAGTAACCTGTTCAGGGCAATCTGAGCCTTGGTTAAAGGCCCCTTAGATGGCAGTATTCTATCCTCCTGGTTACTAAGGCAGGTATTCCAATCACCCACCAGAATGAGAGAATGTGATGAGAAAACAGCTATATCCCTTTCTACTGAGACAAAGAACCCAGGATCCGAGGGCGTTGGCCCATATATAGAGGCAACTGAAATTGCCTTATCCAACAGTGTGCCTGAGATATATATCCCTCTATTATCCTCCCTTGTAATCACTTGCACCACCTCATATGGGCATGATTTCTTTATTAATATCACCACCACTCCTGAGGCTCTTTCCCTACCTACCCCGTATACTTGTCCCACCCATTGTCTCCTAAGACCACTCAGTTCCTCTGTCAGCAAGTGTGTCTCCTGCAAAGCAACAATATGAGCCCCCATTTGCTCAATATGCCTCAAAATCAGCATTCTCTTGCATCTACCCCTGAGTCCCTTAACATTCCAAGAGATTATTTTAACACTTAACATTGATAAACATCAGGATTATTTTAATTAAGCCCACCCTCTTTGTCCGCTCCAGGTCTGTATCCACCTTGCTCTCTATATTGGACTCTTTCTCTTTCCAGCCCCCAATAACCCCCTGCCCCACCAGTCCCCGATCCATAGATTGTCCACCTGCCAAATATCAAATCATGGATGAACCCATTCCTGTGCTACCCCCCACCCTCACCCTTATCCTAGTAACTCCAAGACCTAGCCAAAAGCCCACGGAACAACTAATGTTTAGGAGCCTTCCTTTCCCCTTTATTTTTGTTTCCTCTTATCCTATGTTGCCCCTCCCATACACTACACATTTCCCACAATGATTAGGGACTGCCCCTAGTTTCTACCTAGTTGAGTTAGATCGACATCCTCCAAACTCCCACCTCTTAATAACCTAACGAACCTAGGCGACTCTCCCTTCCCTATCTCCCACTCCCCATAGGTAGTTCCTCCTGCACTCTAGGGGCCACCAAAGAACTCCTAGGCCCAGGTCTCCCTCAGCATACTTTCCAAATTGTTCCTGCCCCTATAACTTTGCAGCAAAGTACCGTCTACTTTACTTTACATAAAGATGCAGTATTAATTTGCACACCTTGGAGATGATACCCTCTAGAGGCAATAATATTAACTGTTTGCCCCATATATAGTGAGATATATTCTGCCACTACCTTATTGCAGCTCCCATGGGGCACCCCCGTCTCCGAGAGACAGCATTCATTTAAAAAATGGCACAGGCAAGGTAGCTCCTATGCTCTTTTCTGCCAGTTTCCCTGCTTCAAAAAAGGCAACCACCATTGACCACATTCCTTCATGGGCTCTCCAATCCCCCTCTACCCAGCACCAATGCATTTTCCCCACCTTACTGCTCACCACCTTGTGGTATTCGCTCATCTGTCTTCCCTTAGAAGCATTGCCTCTCCACCCCCCCCCGAGTATCTGTAATAACAACCATCGCTCCCTTCCCATTAGCATTCCTGTTCTAACCTCCATGGGGCAAGTCCCCTTCAAATACCTGCTTATACTTATTTCCTTCAAGCTCTTCCACCTCCAATCTCCTGGCACCCTACCCCATTCCTCTAAGCAGCTATTAAACATCCGCTCTATTCAGCCCTAGTAACACGGAGTCAAAACACCTACTTCCCCCATCCTGAAATAGATCCTCTACATCCCCCCAACCTTGATAGACCCCTTGAATCCAACATTTATAACATTAATCCAATAAACCAGAGTAACAAGAGAAACATTATAAACTTTTAGCTCCTTTCAGCTTCCCCAGTCCCAGTCCTTTAGGTTAGCACAACCCCCTTCTCTTCAGAACCCATTCAGGTTGATGACTTGAATAGTTTGGGGAGGTCCAACCGTAACCCTTCTAAAGCGTCTTTTACAGTTAGGAACCTCTTCTCCCCTGATTGCAGCCGTACAACCAGGGTTGCTGGGTATTGCATGTGGAACTTAATTCCTGCCAAATACAACTTCTTAATTTCCGAATATTCTTTCTGTTTCTCTCTGACCGCGGGCGTTTGATCCTGAAAAAGCCAGAGTAAAGCACCATTCCAATGCAACATCTTCTTTTATCTAGCAGCGAGCAGCACATGGGATTTCTCCTTATAGTTAAGAAAACGCATGATTATTACCCGGGATCTCGCTCCAGGGGGTGGCATTTCCCTTAATACCCTATGGGCTCTCTCTAAGTTGTACACTTTGCCAAATGGAGTAGGGCCCAGCAGCTTAAGCAACAAGTCCTGCATAAATACAACACAATCTGGCCCTTCAGCCCTCTCCGGTAGCCCTGCTAATATCAAATTATTCCTCCTGCTTCTTGATTCTTGATCCTCTATTCTTTCAAGCCTCTTAACCTGCTTTCTGACCATCACCAACTCCTGCTCTGTCACAGATGCCTTCCTTTCCTGCGAGGAAATCCGAGCCTCTGCATCTCCCAATTTTTGTGCGAGTGAGTGTAACGCCAGTTTTATTGCTGCAAAATCTGTCACAAGTCCCTGCAGCATTGCTTTAATTTCTTGGATATCCACAGTGGTCGAACACGAACCCCCCTCCTTTCCTGGCTCATCCTCCTGATCGTTTGGAGTAGGGGAGTGGGGCTTTTGTCTTTTGGTAGCTGGGGTTCTCACCACCAGAGGCTCAACGATTTCAGCTTCCATCTCGGTGCTGTGAATCGGCCTAGTGTTACAGCCAGACATTTGCTATCTGCTGGATTGTCTCACTTCCTTCTCTCACAAACTTTCCACGCGATCCTCAAAAATCAAGCCTACAGCACCTCTCAGACCAGTTAAATGTATTTCAATTCAAACTGAGCCAGTCCCAGAGATTTTAATGCCTTTTATTTGTTGTAGGGCCTCAGAGCAGCACAGGAGATGTCTGAACAGATTCCGCTCATCACGTGATCCCCCACAATCTGTCTCCTTTTTTATATAAAAGGATCAAGATACCAGCTTTCATACTATTTGTTATCTAGTTTTCTTCTAAAATATTGTTATAAACATAAGTTAAAGTTTTGATTAGATGTCCTTCATACTTTTTGTAAAAGGCATTTGGGATGCCATCTATTCCTGGTGCTGTATTATGTGTAAGTGTTCGAATTGCATTTCTGACTTCTTCTTTTATATCCCCCTCCAAAACTTTAATTTCATCTTTGCTTAATGTTGGGATATTTAAGTTTTTTTAAAAAATTCCCATTTACTTTGTCAATTTCCCCCTTAAATTTATCATTTAAAAATTCTTGGACTTGAATAGTTATACTTGCAGTATCAGTGTGTTTATTCCCAAAATTATCTGTAACTTCATATAACACTCTATTTTCAGTGCATTCTTTATTACTGTCATAAGGATTGGTTTGAAACCTAGTACCTTGCATTCCAAAATTCTGTTCCATACTTAAGGATTTAGCTTTATTATATTGATAGGCCCACATTAAATTTCTTGTTTCTTCTATTTTCTGAATCACATAAATCTTTTACTGTATATCTTGCTAGAAAACGTTCCTTTATTTTATTGTTACAATTTTTCTCTGTCAGTCTTTCCATATTCATTCTCCAGTAGCCTCTTCCAAAAATAACTTGTTTTCCTATTCCTATTTCTATTTTCCCCCATATGGTCTGTAAATTCCATAGGTATTACTGAAATATTTTCCATTATTGTCCCTTTTTGAATAAACCAAAAGTCTATCTTGGTAGAAATAGTGCATTTATAAGAGGTGTTCTCTACTTTTTTCCCTTTAGCTTTGTATGCATCAAATAGATTCCCTTTTTATAAAATATTTTTTCATTTATTGGTATTACAAAAATCCTTTTTTGGCTTTCTACCCCAGTTCTCTTTCCCTTACCCACAATTAAAGTCACAATCCTATAGGACTACCTTTGAAGTTTGTATAAAAGGCTCTATCACCCCCATAATGTTATTCCTTTGTGCTTTATTCTGAGGGTTATATATATATATATATTAATTAACCTGGTAGCTATATTTTTAATTACTACATCTAAAATAAAAGCCCTTCCTGGAACTAGATCTATAACTTTCAGCATCTTTATATTATGTGTAAAAAAAACTTCCCCTATTCCTGAACATAGTTCCTCTCTTATTGTCCACCATGAAAGCCTCCATCTCCACTCCTTTTGTACCTGGGTTAGTTTTTCCACAGTGTGTAAACGCATATCTTGTATGAATGCTACATCGCAATCTGTATCCCTTAGAGTTTGAAAAACGAACTGCCTTTTATGACTGTCCTTTATATTATTCAAATTTAAAGTTAGGCAGCTAATTTTATGCATTTCTACAGAAGTGGTTTAATCACATAAAACTTCATCTGCCTTTTTATCTTTTTTTCTCTTCTTTGACACTTGTGTGTCAGTAGACCCTCCTCCACCCAAGTCTTTATCATTAGAAAAATCCAGACAAGATGGCACTGTTTACTCCTCCACTGATTCCCATTCTTTGTCCTGAAACACTGTGTATCTGTTTGTAAGTACACACCCTTCTCTGTCCTTTTCAGTATTTGAGCTTGCTGTATATTTTGCATATCTTTTATTATTTGACATATCATGGTGAATTTAGATTCTAGTTCTTTATTTTTAGCATTTTCTTTTTTCTTTTTGTGACTAGCCATATTTTCTTTGTTTGCATATGATTCCTCATGGTTTCTTCTAATCTGGGGGGAAGGCCTTGAGGGACTATGGTTTGTAAGCAGCCTGTCTTCCACTAAATCTCTCCCCTGGTTCTTTGCCTCAAAATAATTTTCCCTTCCTTGCCTTTTTCTCTTTGCACCACTGCTAAGTACACATCTTGTTCAGTTGAGACCCCAGGTTCTGGACTACTGTGTGCCACCCATGGGCATTGTATAAAGAAGTGACCAGGTTCTTTGCATAAACTGCATCGCATTTTATTCTTACAATCAACACCTTGACAGCCAATCTCCCCACATAAGCCAAATTTCACCTGACCACAGGCATTATTTAGATGTCTCTTTTCACCACATTTAAAACATGTGCCCAGCTGGTCTGCATAAAATACTATTCCTCAATCTCTCCAAAGGTGAAAACAATTGGCCAAATGTTGAACTTCACCTTTCACTTGTTTTAAGGTAATTTTGTACTTCCATCTCCCAGTCCAGAGGCATTATACATCAAGGGCAGGTTCAGGGGGACCATGAACAGTACTTTGTTGCTTTATCCAAAAGGTTATATCAGAAACGTTTACGCTTTCATTACTGAAGAGCACAGTTGCAATCTTAAAAGCAGGCTTTGTTAGTGATATTGCTGTGAATTTATTCCATAGTTCAGTATTCTTTAGCTGATAATATAGTTTCCAGAATCTGTCGAGTCCACTTGGATGCTTAAAGCTAATATCATATTCAGAGCTCCCTGGCACATGAATCAGTGCATAAATTTCATATGGGTAGTACCTCATACTTTGTTTCAACAGTTGTTTTCCTATGTACAGTCTATTAGGTGCATTCACTGCAGGGCCTTTAAATCTTAGCTGAGCCACATTTCTGTGCGTTGCCTGTTGTTGCTGTTGTTCAGGAAAAAGTTTCTCCCTTGTATTATTTCCCCATACATTTTGTTTTGACAGGTCTTTATCACTCTCCTCTCCTCTTTATCAGTGATTACTGTTTTTTGCTCAATTTCCATCACAGAGTTCCCACTCTCATTACCAGACATTTCTTTAGTGTCATCTGTATTAGCAATTTCTTCATCTGTTATTGTTTTTCTTTCTAAATTTATATTAATGTCATTTTCTGAGGTACTGGGCCTATTTGGGTCCAGCCTGCCTCTGTTTGCTTCCATCCTTCATATAATAAAGCTTCCTTTACCCATTCAGGAGTATCCTTAATTTTTTCCCTAAAATCTGCATCAATTTCAGTCCTTTCTTACATTTGTGGGCCCCCTTTTTTCTATTAAAATTGCCTTCTCATTTTTTCCTGTTTGCATCTCATTCTCACAATTTTCATATCCCATTTCTTTATCTTGTTCACTTTCAACCCTTCTTAGGCTGAGCCTTCTACTGCCCTTTTTACCATTCCTTTCAGGGTTGAGTCTTTCTTTTTTTTCAGATTGCCAGGCCTAAAGGATCCCACCTGATTACACTGTGCCACATCATCACTTTTCAGCTGTGTCTGACAGGCCTCACCCTTGTCAGACATTTCATCCTCCTCTAAATCTGTCAGTGAAGAATCTTTCTTTGATTTAAACTTGTGTTCTTCAAATTCAATATCAGACAGTATTTTCACTTTTATTTGAGACTTACTGCGAGTTTTCTTAATTGCAGTCATCTTTTCATCTCTTGCTGATGCACAGTTCCACTCATTTGCTCCTCTTGCAACTTTGCCTTATTTTCCTTCTGATTTCCATTACACTCCTTCTGGCTGGTCTCTGTAGGTTTACAGGCTTAAGCGGAGACCTGAGCTCGAACCACCTGCACATCTGCACTCATCTCCACAGCATAGCAGACTGACTGCTAGCAGCAGTCCAACATGGAAACCCCGTAGTGGAGAATAGGGGAATTTCTCCAGTGTTCTGGCCAAATTTCCCCCATTCACTAAAAATACCACTAACAGCTTAATCTGGTTCAATTTCAGTTTACCATCTGTATCCACCCAGCCCTGGTCACCACTGAAGAAGGGACTTTTAGTCTCAGTGGGCCTACTGGGTCAACAAAATTAAACAAACAAACACACAAACAAATTGAAAGGGAGAGTAGAGGGAAAACTGTAAGCAAACATGGATAGTCAGAGGGGGAGGGGCAGAGAGAGGACTGGAGAAACAGTTAGTAGGATAATTAGTGGCTATGGTGATTAGTTCACCAGGACTGATGGGGAGCATTTAGGTAGGGGAGCAGATATTACTGCAAGAAAGGAAGGAAGGAAGGAAGGAAGGAAGGAAGGAAGGAAGGAAGGAAGGAAGGAAGGAAGGAAGGAAGGAAGGAAAAGGAGCACAGTTGTGGGGAACAGAAGGGTGACACTCATAGGGAACTCAATAATTAAAAGAATTCTCTAGGGAAGGAAGGGGGACCCAAATGCAAGAAGGAGGGTAATTTGCATGAAGTGATGACAGCCCGAAAGGTGATCCCAAGAATCAGGGAAATAATGAGGGTCGTTGGAGGAAAACCAAATTTAGCTATGTATGTGGGAACCAATGACCAAGATGGGGAGGAGGTACAGGTAGTGCAAAGTAGGTTCAGAGCATTAGGAAAGATATGCAGGAAGGAAGTAAATGTGCTGGCCTTCTCAGGGGTAATAACAGTACCAAGGGCCAGCACAGTCAGGAAGAGAAGAAGAGAGGAATTTACTGACAGGCTGAAGAAGTGGTACAAGGGTGAAGGGTTCATCTGTATTGGGGAATGGGGGAGACCTGGTCAAACAAAGCACTCTTTTCACTGGACTGGCTACACTGCAGTAGAGAGGGTTCTAGGGTACTCAGGGAAAAACTGAGGGATTACATAATCACTACACTTAATTTAAACTACAGCAGGGGGTGGTAGGCCCATAGGCCCAAAGACTCCAAGAGAAGGAGGTCAATGTACCTCCCCCAACACTGGAAGAGTTCTAGAGAGAGGAGGCTGGAGGGGGTGAAGTACAGTTAGCAAAGGTTAGAGGTGCTGGGGAACAGTTAGCAAGGGAGGAGGGGCAAACAGAGGGGAGAAATGTAAAAAAAAGAAGTGAGGAAAGGGAAAGAGGGTCAGATTCTAAGTAGCAGGTGGTGTCCCTGAACAAGAGGAATCTTGAAAACAAGATGGATGATTGGGAGGGTGGACAGAGTGGCAGTAACCAAGACAAGGGCCACAATACACTAGGAATGGAACCTCACAGGTGACCATAACAGGAACCTAAAGAGTGGAGGACAGCAAGATGCCATGCTGCTGCTCCATTCCTCATTTGGGCTCCAATCTTTTCTTTGTTTTTGAGATAACAAGCATTTTAATTTCTCAAGAAATATGATTATTAGATTTTTAAAAGGCTGTATTTTAGTTCTGAATGCTACAGTCTATTTCCTATGTCTGATATAGATGGAATTCATAGTGAACTCATAAAGAACTGTTTCTGGCTCTGGGGTGGTTTTGCATCTCAGGTGCTCAGTTGTGCTCCTGTGGTAGTGAAGCACTTTTTGAAGCAAGTGACCTTGGCTTCTGAGAAACCCCAGATTGTAGCTGTGTAACTCTGATCTGCAGCAGAAGAAGAAGGCAGAGTACCAGATGCTGACATTCCTTCTGCTGATATGGAATGAAGTGATTGTGACAAGCCTGTGTGGTTGTGAGTATAAATGAATTCAAACCCTTCAAAGGTGATTTGGCACTCATGATATGTGCAGAGATGTTAAAAGATGGTTGGAGTTAAAATGTCCTGGAAACATTAGGATACTAAAAAGAATGGAGTCCTCAATTGCAGAATGATGTAAATAAGGATTTATTTATTTATTCAATTATTCAACCTCAGATTACAAGCACCTTTGAGTACCAGGCAGCTCATTTACAAAGGATCCATGTCATTGGATGGGTTAACAATCAGACAAGGAAGAGCAAACATATTATGTTACAGCATACATGGTCAATTCATAATACAAGGATAATATACAGAGATAAAATAAAGGGAAGGAGGAAGTCAGGAATTAGGTAAGGCAGAAGAGAAATTAAGAAAGAGGGAAATAGGAATGGTAAGTGCTTTAAGTTGGCCAGAGAGGAAAGTAGCAGTCCGGGGCTTTGTCAGTGTTATTAAACTGGTAAGGAAGGAGGTGGGAGAAGAAGGGGAGAGGTAGGAGGTGGAAGAAAGGGGTAGCAAGAGGAGCATGGGCCAGGGGGAGGAGTGGCAGCCAGCTGGCCCAGTAAGTGCGGAGAGGTGTGGTTGGGGGAGAGGGAGCAAGAGAGAGGTGGAAGTGTAGCAGTATTAGGATTAGGTGGTACAATTGCAGGCGCTTTCAGTTGTAAGATGCTGACGGAGCATATGCTTAAATTGAACACGTTTAGGTACTGTAAACAATTCATTGCATAGGCCATTAAACCAAAGTGGATCCCTGCACAGAAAGGACTGTTGGTACTGAGCAGTCCGACAACACGGGACGAAAAGGTGTTCTGTTTCTGAGGTGCGAGTGTGTTGGGTCTTGAGGGATTTGTTCAACAGTCACCCAATGCCTGGGGGGGCAAGAATCCAAGGAGCACCCTTTTGGTCAGAAGGCACGTTTGGTATTTGATCCTATCACTTAGCTGAAGCCAACCAGATTGAGTGTACATCTCACAAGTGTGGGTGAGGCGAGCAGCACCTGTGATTAGCCTACAGGCTTTGTTCAGAACAACAATAAGTCTTTTGAGTGATGTGGTTGATGCAGCACCGTAAATGACTAGGCCATAATCAATGACTGACAGGACCAAACTGTAGATTGCAAGCTTCAGAGCTTCTGGAGTCAGACTCTATCTGTATCTACAGAGGAGACCAATCCTGTTATTGACATTCCTAGCAACATTATCTATGTGAGGCACATAGGTGACGTGACTGTCCAGGGTTACACCAAGGTACTTGAAGTGCTGGATTTGTTCTAGAGGGGCTCCTCAGTTATTTGTAACTGTGTGTGCATGTGCCTCATACTTGTGTTGAGAGGATGAAAATAACAAGACTGTAGTTTTCTTGTAGTTTAGCACCAAATTATGAGTTTTAAACCATTTCTCATTTTCAATGAAACTGAGTTGTAGATTGCTTTCCAGTAAATTGGGATCCAGGTGGCTTGTACAGATGACAGTGTCACATGGATAGAGGAGAGTGCATTGATGACAGGCAGATGGCAATTGTTCAGGAAGATACTGAACAGGGAGGACCCAAGATTGATCCTTGCAGAACACCAGGCTGGACAGCCTCTGTTCTGAGACTACTTAGATATCTTCACCCTCTGTAGTCTATCTCAAGGTAACTTCTGAACCATTTCAGAGTGTTTGATGAGAGACCAATTTCCGTGAGTTGTCCAGAAGAAATGTGTGATTCACAGCGTCAAAGGCCTTTGTTAGATCTATAAAGTCTGCTTCTACAAGTTGCCTTGGTCAATGGATTATCGTTAAAACTTGTAAATTCTAGAAAAGCTGTGGTAGTGCTATGCCTCTTTCTAAAACCATGCTGTTTTGGACACTGGACATAGTAGGTTTTGAGGTAAGCCACCAGCTGGTTGGCAACAATTTGTTCAAGCACCTTGGACAGAGGAGGGAGAATAGATATTGGCCTATAGTTGCTATGCAGGGAACGATCACCTGATTTATGTACTGGGGTAACCAGGGCAGTTTTCCACACTTCCAGGAATTGTGACAGGGTTAGTGAGAGGTTTAGTATCTTAGTTATGGGTAGGAGTACTTTGTCTAAGGTGAGTGCAAGAAGCTTGAGGTCTAGACAGTCTCCACTATGTCTCAACTTTCCTAGCACCTTAGTTAGTAGTTTTCTAACCTGGTTGAGTGAGACCTTAAAGTAGAAAGGGAGTGCTCAGGATCGTACCCTCAGCGACTATCAGTGTGGCAGAGTTATTGTCAAAATAGTTTTGTGGGAGGACAGTGCTCAGATTGGTGAAGGCATCATTAAAAGTGTTTGTAATTTTAAGCAGGTCAACAGTGGGGGTACCATCAATGTTCAGCATTGTAGGAGATACCTTAGGATCTTTGCTAGTGTTATCATTGATATTTGACCAAAATGTTCTACTATCCCAGGCATTGGTCAACATCTCCAAGTGGTAATAATATTTCACCTGGTGAATAGCCCTCATACAGGTGTTTCTAGCAGCTTTATAGGCTTGCAGATCCTGCTGTCTACAGGTAGCTCTGGCACAGTGCCAGAGATGGTCCCGTAGTTTCATACTGGAAAGGAGTTCAGGAGTCATCCACGGACCTTCTTCTTTTTGTAAGGGGCATGTATATCACAGGCAGTGTTGAAAACCATGATGAAGTGATCCAGAGCTTCATTAATGTCATCGGTGGAGTCAAGCAGCATCCAATCTTGCGAACGTAGCTGTTGTTTTAAGAGGTCCAAGTGGCCAGGTTTAAGTGCCCTGTTGTAGATAGTTTGGGGAGCAGGGGTATGGAATTTGTTGGACAAGCAGCAGGTGATTGGGGAGTGGTCACTGACGAAGTCAGGGTGCACCGTTACATTAGATAGGTGATCAGGGTGATTAGAAATTATCCAGTCCAGAGTGGTGCTTGTCCCTATTTTATAGTTTATTCTGGAAGGTGAACTGACAAGTTGAGTAAGTTGTAGAACCACTAGTGCATCCTTTATAGAACTATTAGAAGGTGACAGCAAGTTTATGTTGAAATCACACAAGATAATTGTCTCAGTGAAGTGATTTTTGGAGCAGATATATTCCAGGACACTGTGAAGACCTGCGGTTGGGTGTTTGGGGGGTATGTACACTGACAGTACAGAGAGAGAGTTTTGAAGTGGGCCCCCAGCAGCACTTTAATTGCCAATGCTGAGAGGCACATCCAAGTTCAATCTCTGGCAATGCATAACCCTTTATCGAGCTTTTTAGACAGATGGCACAGCCACCCCCACATTTAGACAGCCTGTCTAGTCTGTATATAGTATACCCTGGTAGGGCAACTGCTGTGTCAGGTACTTTGGGGGACAGCCAGATTTCAACGACAGATGGAATGTCAGGGTTGTGCTGTGCCACCCATACTTTGAGGGTGTCCATTTTACACAGGAGACTACAGATGTTAATTGTGGCCACTTTAATAGCACCCTGTTTGGAACGTGCACTGCTTGAAGTTTGTTCAGTCGGAGGTGGATTAGGGTGAATGTTGCCTGATAGCAGAAGCAGCAGGAAGGTGATCATAAGAAGGAGCTCTCTTAATGCCTTTGACAGACGTTTAACCTTCCTATGGATGCAGTGCTGTTTTATCCTTTTATTGTTTACTCCATGATGGGTGGTGGGATCAAGAGGGACATAGCTGCAAGCATACATTCCATATGAAGGCCAGTTGGTACTCAGAGGCTGGACCATGAAACGGGACCATGGTCCCTTATTGATGCTGAAACACTTCTGAGATATACAGCCCTTGTTGTAGTGAAGGTTGTCACAAGGTTCCTTATGGAGAGGGTTTCCCTGTTAGAGTTAGGTATTCCAGGGTGGTAGGGCATTATTAGGAGGATGAGAAGGAGGAAAGACAAGCATGCTGAATTTATCATTTATAGCCATACTACCATTAGGACTTAAATCTAGGAAGTGGGCTGCCAGGAGGAATGTTGCTCAGATCCTTCAAAAGTGGCTGACGAGATACAAACCCTAAGTTAAAATAGTATGTGGCAAACAGCCAATTGTAAAGGGGAAAACAAAGAAGGCAGTGAGAGTACTAATTTAATAGTGGCTGGGGTTAGGGTGGTGGGCAGGAGAAAACAACAGCTAAGACACAGAAATAAAGTCTGTTTAACTGTAGCTCACGGAGCTGATCCACCAAAACTGCACTTTGCAGTCTGAAATCGGGATGAAAAGCAGCCAAAGGCAGAGCGGTAGGATGAGCGATGCCCAATTGCCGATCAGCCCACAGTTCACTGACATATAAAACAGCAGCTGGAGGAACAGGAGAACCCTCTGGGAGACATCGCAGTGACCAGGAGTGGCTTCTGAGAGGTGGGATTCAAGGTGGTGGCAGTGGACAAATTGGGCGGGTCCACCATTGGTGCTGAGCCCAAGTCAGGGCTCTGTTCTGAAAAGGAAGAGGAGAGCTAATTAGGGAAGTTTAAAACGTGTCAGCATGAAGCTCCTACAATGGTGGTTCAGGGTTGCAGACAAAGAAAGGAGAGGGTGAGAAATCTGGAAAGAGACTGAAAGAGTATAGAGAACAGGGGCAGGATAGGGTGGCTTTGCCTACAGCACCAGGGTAAGATTAGCAAGAGAAAGAGGGTAGAGGCCAACCGAGTGAGAGACTCCTTGGTTTGCAGAGATGCTGTAGTATGGGGTGCAGGGTGAGAGAGTAGCAAGACACAGGCGAGGTATAGAATCAGAGCATTACACGATTGGCTATTGAAATTAAGGAGAGGGGGTATACAGGAAAAAGATGGAGTAAGCAGCAAAAGGTTAGAGTGGAGGGAGGCAGAGACTAAAGGGAGTGCAAGAGGCAAGCAAAGAAACATCCAAGTAGCAATTTCCTTTGCAAACATTTCCAATCCTAGCACAGACTCTAAGGTACAATTAAATTTCACAGTTTTAAGCACTTTAGAGACACAATGACTAAGGAGAGAGAGGTCCGATGGTAATTTTAAACTTCCCTACGCTAGGACAAAACACAGTTTCTAAGATACTATTTAATTTTACAATTAGAGCAATTTAGAGACACATTGCTAAATAACAGATTGTAGGTAGGTCTTACTGGCAAGTAATGAAAATACAGCTAAAATACAGAAATAAAAGTCCAGTTAACTGCAGGTAGGGGAGCCGACCCACAGAAAACCATGCTTTGCAATCTGAAATCAGGATGCAAAATGCAGCCAATCGCATAACGGTAGAATCAGCGAGGTCAAATCACCAATCAGCCCACAATTCAATGACCTATCAGACGGCAGCTGGATGAAATGGAGAACCCACCGGGGAGACGTACCTTGCAGAGATCTATGAACTGCTTTTGAGAGACGGGATTCGGAGGTGACGACCACTGGCAAGTGGAGCGAGTCCAAAACTGCTGCTCAGCCAAGTCAGGGGCTGTGTCTGAAAAGGAAGGAGGAGAGGCTGATTAGGGCAAGTTTAAGAAGACCCAGCACAAAGCTCATGAAACAGGGGGTGAGGGTTACAGACAAAAGAAAGGAAGAGTTGAGAAAGCTGAGAGGGATACTGGAAAAAGTATGGAGAACAGGGGGGATAGGGGTGGCTAGCTACAGTGACAGGGAAAGATTTCAGAGACCCAGGAGTGGCTTCTGAGATGCAGGGACCAGAAGACGGGCTGCGAGGCAAGTGGAGTGGGTACACACCTGCTGCTGAGCCTGACCTAGGATCTGTGACTGAAAAGGAAGAGGAAGAGGCTGATTAGGGCAAGCTTAGGACACACCAGCACGGAGCTCCTAAAACGGTGTGTGGGGTTTGCAGACAAACAATAGGGAGGGGGTGAGAAAGCTGGAAGGGAATACTGAAAAGAGCATAGAGAATGGGAGGGTAGGGTTACTAGTTACTGAACCAGGTTAAGATTAGCAAGGCATAAGAGTGTGGGGCCGAAGGAGTGAGTCAGTGCTCAGTTTGCAGAGATGCTGTTGTATGGGGTGAGGATGAGATACAGTGAAAGACACAGTTAACTACAGCTGGGAGAAGACCCAAAGAAAACTATGCTTTGCAGTCTGAAATCAGGATGTGAAAAGTAGCCAACGGCAGAGCGGAGGGATCAGCGGTGTTCAATCTCCAGTCAGCTCGCAGTTCACCGACATATAAAAAGGCAGCTTAAGGAAATGGAGAACCCCGCCAAGGAGATATTCTTTAAACAGACCCAGAGGTGGCTTCTGAGATGTAGGGTTCAGAGGATGTGGCCGTGGGTAAGTGGAGCAGGTAAATGCCCGCTGCTGAGCCCGACTCAGGGTCTGTGACTGAAAAGGAAGAGGAAGAGGAAGAGGCTAAATAGGGCAAGTTTAGGAAGCCCCAGCATGAAGCTCCTAAAATGGTGGGTGGCGGTTACAGACAAGTGATAGAGAGGGGGTGAGAAAGCTGGGAGGGGATACTGAAAAGAGTATATGGAATGGGAGGGTAGGGTGGCTAGTTACAGAATCAGGGTAAGATTAGCAAGGCATAAGAGTGTGGGGCCAACCGAGTGAGCGAGTGCTCAGTTTGCAGAGATGATGTTGTATTGGGTGAGGGGTGAGAGACAGTAGCAAGACACAGAGGAGGGATAGAATCAGAGTGTTACACAATCGGCTCTTGATATTAAAGATCGAGGATACACAGGAGAAAGATGGAGTAAAGCAGCAAAAGGGCAGAGCAGAGGGAGGCAGAGGCTAAAGGGAGTGCAAGGGAAAAGCAAAGAGAAGTCCGAGTAGCAATTTCCTTTGTAAAACTATCCAGCTGTAGCACAGACTGTAAGGTGCAATCAAATTTTACAGTTTTAAGCACTTTAGAGACATAATGACTAAGAAGAGAGAGAGGACGATGGTAATTTTAAACTTTTCTAGTACAAAACATAGTTTAAAAGGTACTATTTAATTTCACTATTAGAACAATTTAGAGATACACTGCAGTCAGTTATTTTAAGATGAAATGAAATAACATTTTGTAATTAGCTCTTAACCAGCAGGTAATGAAAATACAGTTAAAATACAGAAATAAAAGTCCGATTAACTGCAGCTAGGGGAGACGACCCATAGAAAACCATCCTTTGCAGGATGAAATCAGGGTGTGAAATGCAGCCAATGGCAGATCAATAGGATCTGTAGTGTTCAATCGCCGATCAGCCCACAATTCAACGACCTATCAGACGGCAGCTGGAGGAAACAGGGAACCCACCGGGGAGATGTACCTTGCAGAGATCCATGAGCAGCTTCTGAGAGGCGGGATTCGGAAGTGGTGCCTGCCGGCAAGTGGAGTGGGTTCACGACCGCTGCTGAGCCCGAATCTGGGGCTGTGACTGAAATGGACCTGAGAGAGACTGATTAGGGCAAGTTTAAGAAGCACCAGCATGAAGATCGTAAAACTGTGGGCGGGGGTTACAGACAATAGAAATGGAGGGGGTGAGAAAGCTGGGAGGGGATACTGAAAACAGTATAGAGAATAGGAGGGGGTAGGATGGCTAACTACAGTGTCAGGGTAAGATTAAAAAGACTAATGAGGGTGGTGGCTGACCTATTGAGCGAGTGCTCAGTTTGCAGAGATGCTGTTGTATGGGATGAGGGGTGAGAGAGAGAGAAGCAAGACACGGGGAGAGACAGAATCAGAGTTTTACACAATCGGCTCTTGAAATTAAAGAGACCGGGTATGCAGGAGAAAGATGAAGTAAAGCAGCAAAAGGGCAGTGTGGAGGGAGGCAGAGACTAAAGGTAGTGCAAGGGGAAAGTAAAGAGAGGTCCAAGTAGCAACTACCTTTTTAAAAATTTCCAACACTAGCACTGACTCTAAGGTACAATCAAATTTCACATTTTTAAGCACTTTAGAGATACAATGACTAAGGAGAGAGAGAGAGAGAGAGAGAGAGAGAGAGAGAGAGACAGAGAGAGGTCCGATGGTAATTTTACACTTTTCTATGCTAGTACAAAACATAGTTTCTAAGGTACTATCTAATTTCACAATTAGAACAATTTAGAGACACATTGCAGTAATTCTTTATATGATGAAATTAAATAACAGTTTGTAAGAAGGTCTTAACTGGCAGTTAATGAAAATACAGTTAACATACAGAAATAAAAGTCCAGTTAACTGGGGGGATCAAGTGATGCCTATGGAGGACTAGCAGCGTCTGTTGTGGGCTCCCGACCCCGATCAGTAATTTGGCAGCTCAAACGGGTCATTTCGCCTCGCTTACGAAATTCTCATACCTCAAAGAACTTAGCTGTGTTTTCAAGTTCGCCTTTGGTTGGACTGGAACTCTGCAATGCAGTTAAATGAGCAGGAATTAGAGGCGAAGTGGCCGCGCCGCAGCTCTTCTCCGACAGACACCGAGGAGAGTGCGTTTCATCGGGCAAGATTCACAGTGACCTGGCTGTAATTAAGGAAGCTTTGTTTAAGCTTGTGGACGACGTTGCAGAATTTAAGCCAGCTTTGACACAGTTGGCACGTCGTGTCACTGATTCTGAAGCTCGGATCTCGTCTTTGGAAAGGCGATGGAGAAGTGAGGCCTGATGCTGTTGAATGTAAAAATCTATTGCTAAATTGGAGGACAGAATGGATGATTTAGAAAATAAAGCGACGGAATAATTTAGTGCTGCTGGGTTTGCGGAGGGCGAGGAAGGCTCTAATATGCTCCTATTTTACAGAGGTTTCTCAAAAGACTGTTGGGCCCTCTGCCAAAGCGGGCGGAGTATGTGATAGAGAGGGGCATCGTGCCCGAGAGCCAGGCCTTGCCATCGGATCCTCTGAGGCCAATAATATTTAAACTCCTTAATTATTTGGACCGGAGCACATCCTCCGTGAAACGAGGAATTATCTTTGCTGCAATGGGAGGACAAGAAGCTGGATGGCACCTGACTTAACTTGGAAAATGAGGCAAGCCAGGGCCTCCTTTAGCCATAACATCAAAACTATGGGCTGCAGTATTAAACACCGTATATTGTATCCAGCTAAATTGGAGGTTTCTACTAAAGATGGAGTGAAGCGATTTGAGGCTCAGAAGAGGCCTTAACTTAGCTCCGAGGGTTGATGCCTGATTTGTTTCCAACAAGCTGAGCTCCTGCTAGAATAAGGATATCCTTTGGTGGCTATTTGTTAAATCGGACGTTATGTCTGGACATGGTCCGTTGCTATGGTTATATAGTTTGCAGTTTGAAAACTTGAGCTTTTTACATGTTTCGAAATTAGTTTCAAATATAGTAGCTTTAACTAGGGACTTGTCTAGTTTTCTCCATAACTATTGAATGAGACTGTGCATCGTTTACACAGCTGTGGGAATTTGTAGTTTTCATTTCGTCTATCAGAGGAAGCTGGAAGACTAATTATTCTGGACTATCAGTTCTTATTTATCTGGGGTATATAATTTTGCAGCTGTGATCATAACTTTGTGGGGGAGGGGTTCTCAAGTACCTAAGTTTTTTACTTAGATGGCAAATTAGCATGCCTTCAATTGTTATACTGCTACTTAATTTGGGAAGGAGCCCTGCCTCTATGGTATCATGAACCAATCTGTATGGAGTTGGATTTGGGCCAGGGGTAGTTGTTCAGTTGTTTGTGTTAAGAGGGTTAATCTGGGGTGGGGGAGGCAGTTGAGGGAGTGTATGGGGTTTTAAGGGTTTTTTGGGTGGGGTAGCTATCCATATTATGTTTTGATGACTATTAGGAAGGATGTTTTCTAGTTTAAAATTTCTTACATGGAATATTAAAGGGAAAGATAATTGTAAAAACATTTAATTTTGAACCACCTGGCTCGATATCACCCGGCAGTTGTATTTTACAGAAACCCACGTGCTTTGAGCCATCTTTCTCATTTTAGGAAAAGTGGGTTGCCCAAGTATTTGGGGCTGGCTATTCTTCATCTAGCCGGGGAGTAGCAATTTTGATTGCTCGAGGAGTCCCTTTTGTACAATCAGATATAATTACTGACTCGAAGGGCAGATATATTATAGTCTCTGGCACTCTGGGTGGATTGGGTGTGGTACTGGGATCAATTTACGGCCCCAATACAGAGTCCCCCTCCTTTTTTGCTCATTTGGCTGAAATTTTATCCCCCTTCAAAGAGAGGGTGATTATATTGGGAGGTGATTGGAACTTGGTCCAGTCAAATAAGCTGGACAGATCTGCAAGTAAGAATTTGCAGGCTTCTACAGCCCAGCATGCTCTGGATGAATGTACTTCATTTTTAGGGCTGAGGGACCCATGGAGCTGTAACCTTAACCCGAGACTATACTTTTTCTCACTGGTACATAAAACCCTTTCCAGGATTGATTACTTTCTGGTGAGTCAACAGTGTATCCCAGAGGTTACGGAGGTGTTGTTGCTTCCTAGAGTAATTTCTGACCACTCTCCAGTCCAGCTTGTATGGTCTCCCTCATATATCTCAAGGAGGTCCTATTCATGGTCCTTAAATGACAATATACTCAAGGATAGTTACATGCTAGACAGATTTCGCTCTTACGTGCAAACATCGATCAGTTTCAACAGGGGTTCAGTGTTGAACACAGATCAATCATGGGCAACCTTAAAACGGTGTAGAGAGAATTAATTAGGATTGCTTCAGTAAGGAAAGCGAAACATAACCAGAAACTATTTGATTGTTTAAATAGGATTAAACTACTGGAGAATATACATGAGGATGTAAGGTCAGTAGCTCAGGATGGGAACTATCCACGTTAAGAGCATGGTATGTGGGTGCTATGAAGGAGAAAGTGGTGAGCTCTTTGGGTAGAATTAAAGCGTCTTATATTGGCCAAGGCAGTAAGGCTGGGAAATTGTTGGCCTGGCAATTAAAGCAAAGAGCTGAATCTAAATGGGTGCCGCTCTGAAGCACCCTGTTTCAAATGATTTAGTTACCGACCCTAAGGATATCCTTCAGATTTTTGTGACTTATTACAAGGATCTATATAAGAGCGGTCATATACCCCCAGGTCCTTTCCAATATGAGTACTTTTTGTCAGATATACCACTCCTTATTTGTCACAGGAGTCTAGGTCGTACTTAATTTCCCCTATCTCCAATGAGGAGGTTCTGCTTGCTATTGATTCGCTAAAGGTTGATAAGGCTGGAGCCAGATGGTTTCTGGCCTTTTCTATAAATCATTTAAAATCGAAGTAGCCCGCTATTAAATCAATTATTTACCTTTTGGTTCCTTCACAGAATTAAGGATAAATCTCTTTTGAAGCAAGAATAATTTTATTACCTAAGCGGAAACCAACAGATTTGGTGGGGAATTATAGACCTATCTCGTTGTTGAACCTGGGCGTAAAATATTTGCAAAAATTTTGGCTTCCAGACTTAGGAAGGTCTGGGCGAACTGATCGACCGAGACAAGCGGATTTGTTGAGGGCCGTGACTTGACTGATCACTTCAGGAAATTATTTTATTTAATTTCTGTGGCCAAGACCCCAATCTAGAAGCTTCTTTGATTTCTGTAGATGCAGAAGAAGCTTTTGATCGGGTGGAGTGGTTTTTTATGTTTGAAGTCTTGGCCAAGTTTGGGTTCCCCCAGCAGTTTATCCAGCTAATCCAAATTCTTTACTCATGTCCATCAGCCAGAATTCAAAATAATAATTTAATTTCTGAGTCCTTTCCGCTTTCTTGAGGTACCAGGCAAGGATGCCCCCTGTCGCCCTACTTATTTAATCTTTATATAGAACCCCTGATTAGGGCGATTAAGGCCGACCCTAAGATTCATGGTATTGGGGTAGGTCGTCAGGAACATAAATTGTCGGCCTTTGCAGACGACCTTTTGTTACATATTAGAAACACAACCATTTCTCTTCCTAGAGCTTTGGAGATTATTGAGATTTTTGGCAGTTTTTCAGGTTTTAAATTGAATTTAGCTAAATCTACATTGTATCCCTGTCAACCTTTCTGGATAAGGAATGGTGTGTAAATTTAGGCCTTCAGTGGCAAACTAAGTCTTTAGTGTATCTCGGTATACAAATCTCTAAAAACTTAGAGGATTTGGCGAGTTGAATTTGAAACCTACCATTAAAACCATCAAAGAGGATCTGAAAGGTGGATGAAGCTTACCTTGTCTTTGTCTACGAGGTTTAATACAATCAAAATGGTGGTACTGCCAAAATTCTTTACCCCTCCTCAACTTGAATATATACCTCCTAAAACTTTTTCAAAAACTTATGCAGACTTTTACGAATTTTATATGAAACAAACCTCCTCGGAGGGCTTATACCAAGCTTTGCAGGCAACGTAAAATGGGGGTCAACAACTTCCGATTTTTAGATATTATTGTAATTCATTCAGCAAGGGCTATGTTTTGGTCAAGTAAGTCGCTAGTTCCCTGTGGTCTAGAGTTGGATAGGGCCTTTGCTAGCGAAATGAAGATAGATTTGGAGTCCCTTTTATATGTTCCGTGGGGTAAAGTTTCAGGTAAAATGGAGTACACCTCTTGGATGGGACGTGAGGGCTGTACACCAACTGTACACTGAGCTAAAGATTAACCACGGTTTGATCTTTCCCAACCTCTACTGAAGAATCCAAATTTTGTTGTTGGCAATCGTCCAATAGTTAGTTTTTCCCAACATCTTTTCCCAAGGTCAGGATTTCTGATTTCTATGGAGATAGTTCCATACTTTCGCTTCCTAGATTAGCAAAAAATTTGGGGTCAGACCTCAATCTATGTTGAGATTGGCTCAAATTAGAAGTTGTATTCAATCTTTTTTTCGTAAAGGTACTTTCTCGGACCAGGTGGGGGACTTTTGGGATAATCTGTTAAGCTTTTGTCTATCAGGTAAATTAATATCCAAAACTTATCAGTATATTACTACGAAGATGAGTGCTAACTTATCTCCAATTTCCTTTTATTGGAAGGTAAATATGTCCTTAGACTGGCCGGAGAAAGTATGGGAAAAAATATGGACTGACATTCATGTATTCATAAAACAGGATAGGTTAAGAGATATCCAATTTAAGCTGTTACATAATATCTATATCTCCCGGCTAAATTACACGGTGGAACCATCAATTTTCTCCAGCATGTGTGAGTTGCAATGATTCGTTGCTACTACTTTTCACAAGTTATGGACATGTCCCAGAGTGCTATGTTCTGGGGAAATGGTTAAGCAGGGGTTGAAACTCTTCTGCGACCTCTCACCCTTTTTAAACGGAGATTTGTATTCTGGGAGGTATGACTCTATTCCATTAAATATCTTGAAGGCTGGCACTATATCATAGCTTCGGTTACTAAATTGGTGATGTTAAGACACTGGCGGAGGTTTGGACACCATCCTTTAAGGAGTGGTGGGAGGAGTTCTGAATCGTTATATGCTGAAAGGGTGGTATATTTATCTGTTCATTCCCTGCATAAATTCAACAAATATTGGAAAAATTTTGCTCACAGTCTGAAAGAAAGATATGGATACTAATCCAACAAATAAATTAGTTGTTAATACTAATATTTCAGCACGCAATCCCTCCCTCTGTTTTTTAATCTTCCTCCTGGCCTATACATTTGATCACCTTTTTTCTTTTTATGATTCGTGGGTTTATTAAAGCTATTTTCTTCAACGTGACTTAAGTGCCTTCTAAGGTAGTAGTGGGATTCACACTCTTTCTCCCCCCTCTTAAAATTGACTTTGCTAGGGCTAAGATTATAAAGCCTATATTATTTAATATTTTATTATTCTTAATTTTATGGATAGCTGCGGGTGGGTGGGGGGTCGGAGGGTTTGAGTTCGATTGGGAGGTTTGGTTTTTCTTTCTATTTTTTTTTTTCCTTTATTATTAACTGTTAAGATATCTTTAGAACGGGTTTGGTAACTACCCTAGAGTTTATGTACTTATATTGTTCTTGTGCACATGTACGGTATGTAATATGTTTTGGTTGAATAAAGTACATTTATTTGCAAAAAAAAAAAAGTCCAGTTAACTGCAGCTATGGGAGCCAACCCACAGAAAACTTTGCAATCTGAAATCAGGATGTGAAATGTAGCCAGTCGCAGAACAGTAGGATTGGCGAGGTCGAATTGCTGATCACCCCACAGTTCAGCGACCTATCAAACAGCAGCTGGAGGAAGTGGGTAACCCTCTGGGAGTCGTACCTTGCAGAAACTGATGAGCGGCTTCTGAGATGTGGGATTCGGAGGTGGCGACCGCTGGCAAGTGGAGCGAATCCACAAATGTTGCTGAGCTGTGTCAAGGGCTGTGTCTGAAAAGGAAGAGGGAGAGGCTGATTAGGGCAAGTTTAAGAAGCGCCAGCACAAAGTTTCTGAAACGGGGGTAGGGGTTACAAACAAAAGAAAGGGAGGGTTGAGAAAGCAGGAGGGATAATGAAAAAGCACTGAGAACGGGAGGGGATAGGGTGGCTAGCTACAGTGACATGGTAAGACTGCTTTGTATGGGGTGAGGAGTGAGAGACAGTAGCAAGACACAGGGAGGGATTGAATCAGAGTGTTACACAACCAGTTATTGAAATTAGAGGGTATACAGGAGGAAGATGGAGTAAAGCAGCAAAAAGGCAGAGTGGAGGGAGGCAGAGACTAAAGGGAGTACAAGGGGAAAGCGAAAAGAGGTCCGAGTAACAATTTTCTTTGTAAAAATTTCCAACACTAGTGCAGACTCTACAGTGCAATCAAATTTCACAGTGTTAAGCACTTTAGAGACACAATGACTAAGGAGAGAGAGGTCCAATGGTAATTTTAAACTTTCCTACACTAGAACAAAACATAGTTTCCAAGGTACTATCTAATTTCACAATTAGAGTGATTGAGAGACACATTGCAGTCATTTGTCATATTATGAAATTCAGTAACAGTTTGTAGGTGGGTTTTAACTAACAGGTAATGAAAATTCAGCAAAATTACCTAAATAAAAGTCCAGTTAACTACAGCTAGAGGAGCAGACAAAAGAAACCATGCTTAGCAGTCTGAAATTAGAATGTGAAAAGCAGCCAATGGCAGAGCGGTAGGATCGGTGGTGTTCAATTTCCAGTCAGCTCGCAGTTCACTGACATGTAAAAAGGCAGCTAAAGGAAATGGAGAACCCCCGGAGACATCCTTACAGAGACCCAGGGGCAGCTTCTGATTATAAGGTTCAGAGGACGTGGCCGCCGGTAAGTGGAGTGGGTAAACACCCGCTGCTGAGCCCAGCTGAGGGTCTGTGACTGAAAAGGAAGAGGAAGAGGCTGATTAGGGCAAGTTTAGGAAGCCCCAGCATGAAGCTCCTAAAACGGTGGGTGGTGGTTACATGCAAATGATAGGGAGGGGGAGAAAGCTGGGAGGGTATACTGAAAAGAGTATTTGGAATGGGAGGGTAGGGTGGCTAGTTACAGAATCAGGGTAAGATTAGCAAGGCATAAGAGTGTGGGGCTTACTGAGTGAGAGAGAGTGCTCAGTTTGTAGGAGATGTTGTATTGGGTGAGGGGTGAGAAGACAGTAGCAAGACAAAGAGAAGGGATAGAATCAGAGTGTTACACAATTGGCTCTTGATATTAAAGATCGAGGATACTCAGGAGAAAGATGGAGTAAAGCAGCAAAGGGCAGAGCAGAGGGAGGCAGAGGCTAAAGGGACTGCAAGGGGAAAGCAAAGAGGTCCGAGTAGCAATTTCCTTTTAAACTATCCAGCTGTAGCACAGACTGTAAGGTACTTGATTGTACAGTTTTAAACAGTTTAGAATAATAACTAAGGCGAGAGAGAGAGGACAATGGTAATTTTAAATTTTTCTAGTAAAAAACATAGTTTCTAAGGTACTACTTAATTTCACTATTAGAGTAATTTAGAGATACATTGCAGTTATTTTATGATGAAATTAAAAAAAACATTTTGTAATTAACTCTTAACCAGCAGGTAATGAAAATACAGTTAAAATACAGAAATAAAAGTCTGATTAACTGTAGCTATGGGAGTTGACCCATAGAAAACCATCACTTGCAGGATGAAGTCAGGGTGTGAAATGCAGCAAATGGCAGATCGATAGGATCTGTAGTGTTCAATCGCCAATCAGCCCACAATTTAATGACCTATCAGACGTCAGCTGGAGGAAATGGGGAACTCACCGGGGAGACGTACCTTGCAAAGATCCATAAGAAGCTTCTGAGAAGTAGGATTCAGACGTGGCGGCTGCCACCAAGTGGAGTGGGTCTACGTCCGCTGTTGAGCCTGACTCAGAGGCTGTGACTGAAAAGGAAATTGAGAGAGGCTGATTAGGGCAAGTTTAAGAAGCACCAGCATGAAGCTCCTGAAACTGTGGGTGGAGGTTACAGGCAATAGAAAGGGAGCGGGTGAGAAAGCTGGGAGGGGATACTGAAAACAGTATAGAGAATGGGAGGGGGTAGGGTGGCTAACTACAGTGCCAGGGTAAGGTTAGAAAGAAAAAAGAGGGTGGTGGCTGACTGACTCAGTGAACGCTCAGTTTGCAGAGATGCTGTTGTATGGGGTGAGGAGTAGAGAGAGAAGACAGACATGGGAGGGACAAAATCAGAGTGTTACACAATCGGCTCTTGAAATTAAAGAGAGGAGGTAGACAGGAGAAAGATGAAGTAAAGCAGCAAAAGGTCAGTGCGGAGGAACACAGAGACTAAAGGTAGTGCAAGGGGAAAGTAAAGAGAGGTCCAAGTAGCAATTACCTTTTTAAAAATTTCCAGCGGTAGCACTGACTCTAAGGTACAATCAAATTTCACATTTTTAAGCACTTTAGAGAGGAGAGAGAGGTCCGATGGTAATTTTAAACTTTCTTACACTAGTACAAAACATAGTTGCTAAGGTACTATCTAATTTCACAATTAGTGCAATTTAGAGACACATTGCAGTCATTTATCATATGATGAAATTAAATAACAGTTTGTAGGAAAGTCTTAACTGGCAGTTAATGAAAATACAGCTAAAATACAGAAATAAAAGTCCAGTTAACTGCAGCTATGGGAGCCAACCCACAGTAAACCATACTTTGCAATCTGAAATCAGGATGTGAAATACAGCGAATCGCAGAAAAGTAGGATTGGCGAGGTCGAATTGCTGATCATACCACATTTCACCAATCTATCAGACGGCAGCTGGAGGAAGCGGGAAACCTTCTGGGAGATGTACCTTGCAGAAACTGACAAGCGGCTTCTGAGATGCAGGATTCAGAGGTGGCGGCCGCTGGCAAGTGGAGCAGATCCACAAATGTTGCTGAGCTGTGTCAGGGGCTGTGACTGAAAAGGAAGAGGGAGAGGCTGATTAGGGCAAGTTTAAGAAGTGCCAGCATGAAGCTCCTTAAACAGAGGGTGGGGGTTATAGACAAAAGAAAGGGAGGGGGGTTAGAAAGCTGTGAGGAGATACTGAAAAGAGTATAGAGAACAGAGGGAGGGGTGGGGAGGCTATTTACAGTGACAGCATAAGATTAGCAAGACAAAAGAGGGTGGGGGGCCAACCGAGTGAGCGAGTGCTCGGTTTGCACAGATGCTGTTGTATGGGTTGAGAGGTAAGACAGAGTAACAAGACATAGGGGAGGGATAGAATCAGAGTGTTACATAATCGGTTATTGAAATGAAATAGAGGGGTATACAGGAAGAAGATAGAGTAAAGCAGCAAAAGGGCAGAGCAGAGGGAGGCTGAGACTAAAGGGAGTACAAGGGGAAAGCAAAGAGATCTCGGAGTAGCAATTTATTTTGTAAAAATTTTCAACACTAGTACAGACTCTAAGGTGCAATCAAATTTCACAGTTTTAGTCACTTTAGAGACACAATGACTAAGGAGAGAGAGAGGTCCAATGATAATTTTAAACATTTCTAAGCTAGAACAAAACATAGTTTCCAAGGTTCTATCTAATTTCACAATTGAGGGATTTAGTGACACATTGCAGTCATTTATTATATGATGAAATTAAATAACAGTTTGTAGGTAGGTCTTAACCAGCAGGTAATGTAAATACAGCAAAATACAGAAATAAAAGTCCAGTTAACTACAGCTAGGGAGCAGACCTAAAGAAAACCACGCTTTGCAGTCTGAAATCAGGATGCGAAAAGCAGCCAATGGCAGAGCGGTGAGATCGGCAGTGTCCAATCGCCGATCAGTTCTGAGTTCACTGACATATCAAATGGTAGCTAGAGGAAATGGAGAACCCTCCCCCTTCCCCTGAGACGTCCCTTGCAGAGACCCAGGAGCAGCTTCTGAGATGCAGGGTTCAGAGGATGTGGCCTCCGACAAGTGGAGCGGGTACACGTCCGCTGCTGAGCCCGACTCAGGGTTTGTGACTGAAAAGGAAGAGGAAGAGGCTGATTAGGGCAAGTTTAGGAAGCCCCAGCATGAAGCTCCTAAAACAGTGGGTGGCGGTTACAGACAAACGATATGGAGGGGTTGAGAAAACTGGGAGGGTATATTGAAAAGAGTATAGAAAATTGGAGGGTTGGGTGGCTAGTTATAGAAGCAGGGTAAGATTAGCAAAGCATAAGAGTGTGGGGCTGACCGAGTGAGTGAGTGCTCAGTTTGAAGAGATGCTGTTGTATGGTTTGAGGGGTGAGAGACAGTAGAAAGACACAAGGGAGGGAAAGAATCAGAGTGTTACACAATCGGTTCATGGTACTAAAGTTTGGGGTATAATGGAGAAATATGAGTAAAGCAGCAAAGGGCAGAGCGGAAGGAGGCAGAGATTAAAGGGAGTGCAAGGGAAAGCAAGAGAGGTCTGAATAGCAATTTCTTTGTAAAATATCCAGCTGTAGCACAGACTCTAAGGTACGATCAAATTTCACAGTTTTAAGCACTTTAGAGATATAATGACTAAGGAAAAAGCGGACAATGGTAATTTTAAACTTTCCTACACTAGTACAAAACATTGTTTCTAGGGTACTATCTAATTTCACAATTAGAGCAATTTAGAGATACATTGCAGTCAGTTATTATATAATGAAATTAAGTAACAGTTTGTAGGTAGCTCTTAATCAGCAGGTAATGAAAACACAGCTAAAATACAGAAATAAAAGACTGGTTAACTGCAGCTAGGGGAGCCGACCCAAAGAAAACCGTCCTTTGCAGGCTGAAATCAGGATGTGAAATGCAGCCAATGGCAGATCGGTAGGATCTGTGGTGTTCAATCGCTGATCAGCCCACAATTCAGTGACATATCAGTTGAAGGAAACGGGGAACCCTCCCCCCGGGAGAAGTACCTTGCAGAGATCCATGAGCGGCTCTTGAGAGGTGGGATTCGGAGGTGTTGGCCACCATCAAGTGGATCAGGTCCACGACTGCTGCTGAGCCCGACTCAGGGGTTGTGACTGAAAAGGAAGAGGGAGAGGCTGATTAGGGCAAGTTTAAGAAGTGCCATCACAAAGCTTATAAAACGGTGGGTGGGGGTAACAGGCAAAAGAAAGGGAGGGAGTGAGAAAGCTGGGAGTGGGTACTGAAAATGGTATAGAGAACAGGAGGGGGTAAGGTGGCTAACTGCAGCACCAGGGTAAGATTAGCAAGACAAAAGAGGGTGGGGGCTGACCGAGTGAGTGAGTGCTCAGTTTGCAAAGATGTTGTTGTATGGTGTGAGGGGTCAGACACAGTAGCAAGACACAGTGGAGGGATAGAATCAGAGTGTTACTCAATTGGCTCTTGAAATTAAAGATAGGGGTATATAGGAGAAAGATGGAGTAAAGCACCAAAAGAGCAGAGCGGAGGGAGACAGAGACTAAGGGGAGTGCAAGGGGAAGGCAAAGAGAGGTCCGAGTAGCAATTTCCTTTGCAAAAATTTCCAGCACTAGGACAGACACTGAGGTACAATCAAATTTCACAGTTTTAAGCCTTTTAGAGACATAATGACAAAGGATTGAGCGGTCCAGTGGTAATTTTAAACTTTCTTACGCTAGTACAAAACATAGTTTCTAAGGTACTATCAAGTTTCACAATTAGAGCAAATTAAAGATGCATTGCAATCATTTATCATATGATAAAATTAAATAACAGTTTGTAGGTAGGTCTTAACTGGCAGGTAATGAATATACAGCTAAAATACAGAAATAAAGTCTGGTGAACTGCAGCTAGGGGAGCCAACCCACAGAAAACCACACTTTGCAATCTGAAATCAGGATTTGAAATGTAGCCAATCGCAGAACAGTAGGATCAGAGGTGTCCAATCACAGTTCAGCACACAGTTCACTGACCTATCAGATGACAGAGGAAACTGAGAACCCCTCTGGGAGAAGTATCTTGCAGAGACCCAGGAGTGGCTTCTGAGATGGGGGATTTAGAGAAGGCCATCGTCGGCATGTGGAGTGGGTCCATGACTGCCGCTGAGCCTGAATTAGGGGCTGTGACTGCAAAGAAAGAGAGGGCTGATTAGGGAAAGCTAAAGAAGTGCCAGCATGAAGCTCCTAAAACAGTCTGTGGGGTTACAGGCAACAAAAGGGAGGGGTGAGAAAGCTGGGAGGAGATACTGAAAACAGTACAGAGTACGGAGGGGATGTAGGGTTGATAGCTATAGCACCAGGGTAAGATTAGCAAGAGAAAGAGGGTGGTGGCTGACCGATTGAATGAGTGCTCAGTTTGCAGAGATGCTGTTATATGGGGCGAGGGGTGACAGAGAGAAGCAAGACACAGGGAGGGACAGAATTAGAGTGCTATACAATCAGCTCTTGAAATTAAAGAGATTGGGTACACAGCAGAAAGATGGATTAAAGCTGCAAAAGAGCAGAGCAAAGGGAGGCAGAGACTAAAGGTAGTGCAAGGGAAAATTGAAGAGAGGTCCGAGTAGCAATTACAGCTGTAAAATTGCCAGCGCTAGCACAGACTCTAAGGTACAAACAAATTTCACCGTTTAAGCACTTTGTAGACATAATGACTAAGAAGAGAGAGGATGATGGTAATTTTAAAATTTCCTACACTAGTACAAAACATAGTTTCTAAGGTACTATCTAATTTCACAATTAGAGCAATTTAGAGATACATTGCAGTCAGTTATTATATGATGAAATTAAATGACAGTTTGTAGGTAGGTCTTAAATGACAGCTAATGAAAATACAGCTAAAATACAGAAATAAAAGACCAGTCAACTGCAGCTAGGGGAGACAACCCACAGAAATCCACACTTTGCAGACTGAAATCATGATGCAAAAGCAGCCAATGGCAGAGCGGGAGGATCAGCGGTGTTCAGTCACCGATCATTAAACAGTTCACAGACCTATCAGACTGCAGCTGGAGGACCGGGAAGCCACAGCTACAGCACCTTGCAGAGACCCATGAGCAGCTTCTGAAGTGTGGAATTCAGAGGTGGCAGCCACCAGCAAGTGGAGTGGATCCACCGACTGCTGCAAATGCCAAGACAGGGGCTATGTCTGAAAAGGAGGAGTGACAGGCTGATTGAGGCAAGATTAAAAAAGTGCCAGCACAAACATAGAAACATAGAAGTTGCTGACAGATAAGGACATCAAGGCCCATCCAGTCTGCCATTTCTTTTCTACCTTCTAAATGTGCCATGGCCTTTGCTCTGTCAGTGGCCTATCTATTCATAGTCATTTGTATTGCTCCTTATGCCTATCCATGCATGTTTGAAGCCCTGCACTGTATTCATAGCCACCACTTCTGTGGTAAGCCATTCCATGCATCCACCACCCTTTCTGTGAAAAGAATTTCCTCATTCCCCTTAATTGGCCCCTCTAATCTCATGCTGTGTCCTCTTGTCCTGCTATTTTTCTTATATTTAAACATGTTAGACTCTTTCACCTTGTTAATGCCCTTAAGGTGTTTAAATGCCTCGATCATATCACCTCTCTCCTCCTTTGCTCAAGGGTATACATATTGAGCTCTGTTAATCTGTCCTCATATGTCTTCTGATGCAGTCCCTGCACCATTTTGGTTGCCCTTCTCTGGACTGCCTCAATTTGGTTAATGTCCTTGTGAAGGTGTGGCCTCAATACTGCATGCAGTACTCGAGATGGGCCTAACCAGTGTCTTGTAAAGGGATTATTACCTCCCTCTTACGACTTGTGATACCACACTAATACACCTAACACCCCTAACCTTACCTACTGCTTTAGAGGTCTGCTTGGATGATTTCAGATCATCAGTGGTGATGATGCCCAAGTCTCTTTCTTCCTTTGTGACTGCTAGCAACTCCCCTCCCAGCCTATAGGTGGCTTCAGGGTTTCTCTTCCCTATGTGCATGATTTTGTACTTCTTTGCATTAAATCCCAGTTGCCACTCTTCTGACCATTTTGCTAGTTTATCCAGATCTCTTCTCATTCTGCCCACCTCATCTGGATCATCTACTCTGTTGCAGATCTTGGTGTCATCTGCAAACAGACAAGCCTTACCCTCTAGTCCATCTGCAAGGTCACTAATGAAGATGTTGAAGAGGACTGGCCCCAGAACTGATCCTAGGGTACCCACTTGTGACTTGCATCTCTTCTGACTGTATACCATTTACCACCACTCTCTGTTTTCTGCCCGTCAACCAGTTTGCCACCCAGTTGATCAACTTCTACCCACCAGAGCCTACCCAGCTTATTTATCAATCTTCTATGTGGAACAGTGTCAAAAGCTTTGCTGAAGTCAAGGTAGGCGACATCAACTGTTCCCCTTGGTCCACCACTCTGTTTACCCAGTCAAAGAAATCTATGAGATTAGTTTGACAGGACCTTCCTTTGTAAACCCATGCTGTCTTGGATCCTGTGCCTATAGATTCCAGGTGTTGCACTATCCTTTCCTTAAGGAGTGCCTCCATAATCTTGCCCATTACTGAGGTAAGACTGACTGGTCTGTAGTTCCCGCCTCCTCCCTGCTACCACTCTTGTGGAGGCGGGATCACATGAGCTCTTCTCAGTCTTCTGGGACCTCTCCTGTGCTCAGAGACTCACTAAACAGTTCTGCTAATGGCTCTGCTAGTTCCACCTTTAGCTCCTTAAGTACCCTGGGATGTATGCCCATCAGGTCCCATTGCCTTATCCACCCTGAGCTTAGCAAGCTCTTGTAGGACCCTTTCTTTTGTGAGAAGGGTAGTGCTCACCTCCCTCCCCTGTGTCCATGATGCTGAGCTGTGGGCCTGCCCTATCTTCTCTTCAGTAAATACTGAGCAAAAGTATCTATTTAGGATAGATGCCATTACAGGGTCCTCCTCCTCACATGCTCCTTTTCTCCATTAAGCTAAGCAGTACCCCTCTGGACTTTCTCCTTTCACTAATGTATCTATAGAAAGTCTTGTCACCTTCTTTTACTGTTGTGCTAGTGTTTCCTCAGTTTGGGACTTTGTCTGCCTTACTGCCTTCCCTGCTTCCCTTAGGGCAGTTTGGTATGCCTCCTATCTTCATCCCACTGTGTTCCCTTATATTTCCTGAAGGTCAGCCTTTTGGCTCTGACCTTTTCTGCTACTGTATTTGAGAACCAAAGTGGTTTCCTTCTTCTTTTGCACTTCCTTTTCTGTCTAACACAATGGGATGTTGCTTTAAGTATTGCATCCTTAGTGCTTGCCCACTTTGCCTGTACCCCCTCACCTGTGTTTCTTTTTGCCAGGGCTAGCTTAACTCTGTTGGCCATCTTATCAAAGTCAGCTCCTCTGAAGTCCCATATTTTTGCCTTGGAATGGGATGATTTAGATGTAGTAGCCAAATTGAACCATACCATGTGATGGTCACTGGCCCCTAGGTGACCTTCTACCTGGAGATCTGTGATCCCTTCCTTGTTAGTCAGTACTAGATCTAGGATAGCCCTGTCTTGTGGGTTGCTGTACCAGTTGTTTGAGGCTCTCCCCTGCAGGGAATCCACCATGTGTCTAGTTCTGGCAGATGTTCCTGCTGGTATTGACCAATCTGTATCCGCATGTTGAAGTCTCCCATTATCAGAACCCCCTTTAGCTGTCATGTTTTGTATATCTTCTAACAGTAATGTGTCTATGTCCTCCCCCTGGTCTGGGGGCCTGTAGACAACCCCAGTTCTTATTGGTGTCCCATTTCCTGTTTCCAGGGTGACCCACAGTTCTTCTGGCTCCTTATGTGTATTCTGAATTTCTTTAGCTTTGATATTTTCATTGACATACAGGGCCACTCCTCCCCCCCCTTTTTGCATCTCGGTCTCTTCTGAACAATACATAGCCAGGTACTGAAGTCTCCCAAGTGTGGTTACTGGTAAACCACGTCTCATTAATGCTACTATGTCCAGTTTAGCCTCTGACATTATGCCTGCAGGTCTGGGATCTTATTTCCCAGGCTGTGAGCATTGTGTACATGATTTTCCATTGGCCAGATTTTGGTGTGTTAGTTGTTGGGTGAGGTTTGGCATTACCCTGTGCATCGTATGGGAGACAAACCTTTTTTTCCTGGTGATGCAAATGAACTGCAAACATGCTGAATCCCTGTTTGACCACTAGCTGAGGGGAGGTGTTCTTCCATTCGAGCGTATGGGTGCTGCACCCTCTCCCCATTTGCTAGTTTAAATATTCTGCAAAGACGTCAAACTTCTGCTCCAATGCACTGACTCCCTCCTTAGTCAGATGCAGTCCATCAAATTTAAAGAACTTTCGCTCCCAGAACTGTTGCCAGTTCCCTACAAATCTGTGTCCTTTTTCCTGGCACCAGCCCTTGAGCCACGTGTTTAGCTCCCCTATCTCTCCTTCTCTGACCTTCCGTCCATCTGCTCCCCTCTCCCAGACTGGCAGGATCTCAGAGAAGGAGATGCCAGATGAAATAGATGATAATTTGTCACCCAGCCTGGTCAGGTGTTCCTTGGTCTCCACAACTGACCAGCTGGCAAGATCATTAGTCCCTATGTGTACTAGGACATCAATGTTTTCTCCTGCTTTGTGGACAATTTTAGCAATGCGGTCAGTGTCTCTCCATGCTGATGTACCTGGGAGACATCTGACCATTACCCCTGGCTGGAGATAGGTATCAACTCCCTGAATTATGAAGTCTCCTATGATCAGAAGTTTTTTGGATTTCTTTTTTGCTTTTTTTGTTTTGGTTCCTGATTTGGGTGAGTTTTGTTGTGCTAGCTCCTGTGCTGCAGTGTCCTGCTCTGCAGTGTCTTCTGCCTCTTTGTTTGATTTAAGAGATAGAGGCAGATACCTGTTTGTAGTGCTTATATGGTTTTTGGAGGTAATATGTTGGAGAGCAGAGAGTGATGGGGCACCCGATTTTCCCCTCCTAACCACCTGCCAACCTCCTGGACCAACTACCCTCGAGGTTTTCTGTTGGATGCTGGGGAAATGGTGGGTGGTTCTTATAATGTATTTCCTCTTGAATATGAAATTTGGGGATGCAATCTCTGCCCATGCTGCCCAGAGCTGAGCCCTAAGATCTCCAAAGGCCCAGCATGTAGGACAGTGTCCTAAATCCTGTAAGACTGTCCTTCTGAAAATTGTTCCACAGTACCTGCAGTTAATGATATCCATTCCAGATAAGTTGCTGGGTTTATAACCTAGTCAGAGTAATTAGAAGGAAAAGCTCCTAAAACAGTGGGTGGAGGCTATAGACAAAAGAAAGTGAGGGGGTAAGAAAGCGGGTAGAGGATACTGAAAAGAGTATAGAGAATGGGAAGGTAGGGTAGATAGCTACAGCACATGGGTAAGATTAGCAAGACAAAAGAGGTTGGGCCAATCGGTAGGAGATGAGTGTTCAGTTTCAGATATGCTGTGATATGGGTTGAGGGTGAGACAGTAGCAAGACACAGGAAGGGATAGAATCAGATTGTTACACAATCGGCTTTTGATATTAAAGAGAGGGTATACAGGAGAAAGATGGAGTGAAGCACAGAAAGGACAGAGTGGAGGGAGGCACAGATTAAAGGAAGTGCAAGAGAAAAGCAAAGAGAGGTCCAAGTAGCAATTTCCTTTGTGAACATTTTCCAACGTTAGCACAGACTCTAAGGTACAATCAAATTTCACTGTTTTGAGAACTTGAGACCCAATGACTAAGGTGAAAAAGGTTCAATGGTAATTTGAAACTTCCTACACGAGTACAAATTTTCCTTCACTAGTACAAAACATGTTTCACAAACATGGTACAAAGAGGACCATGACTGGGATGTTAACATACCAGGTATACAACCTATAGGAGAGACGGGAGGGAGAGAGGGAGGGAGTAGCTCTCTGTAAGGGAAGGGTAAAACAACTGAATAAAAGAGTAAACAGGGAAGAGAGGAGGCACTGTGGGTCACCTTAGAGACTGGAAATAGCACCACAATCCGCACAGGGTTGTATACAGACCCCATATCAGGGGAGGAATGGACAAGGATATGACTGAAGGCATTCTTAGGATGGCAGAGAAGGGATATACTGTTGCTGGGAGACCTGATATGCCAGCTGTTAACTGGGGCACATTTGCTGCAGCTACATCTAAGAGCAGGAGCATTCTCAATGCCCTACAGGTGGCATGCCTCAGCTAGTTTTGGAACCCACTCATGAGGGAGCAATCTTAGACCTCGTACTCTCACATGGGGGACAGTGAGAGGATCTCAGATCTAGAAGTGAGTAGCCATCTGGGAACAAGTGACCACCAAACAGTATGGTTCAAGATAAACTCAGCTACAAAGTCAAGCCATACAAAAGTGAGGTACTGGACATTAGGAGGGCTGACATTGGCAAGATGGGAGAGTGTCTTAGAAATGCACTAGCAAACAGACTAGTAGGAGGGTGGAGCAACAATGGGAAACATCAAAACTGCCATCACAGAGGCAACACGCCTTTGTGTGAAGCAAATAAACAAATCAAAATGAAAGAAAAAGCCACTATGGTTCTCAAAAGAGGTGGCAAGGAAAGTCAGGGAGAAAAAGATAGCATTCAGGAAGCATAAGGAAACAAAGAAGGAGCAGGACAGAAAGCTGTACCAGTTAAGGCAGAAGGAAGGAGGTAGGGAAGTCAGAAGAGCAAAGGCCAAAACTGAGGAAAAGATAGCCTACTCGGTTAAGAAGGGGGATAAAACCTTAGGTACATCAGGGAGCATAGAAAGACAAAGGGAGGGATAGTGAAGCTAAACAGAATGGACGGTGGGTGGGCAGAGAGGGACAGTGAAAAAGCAGGGATACTGAACAAATATTTCTGCTCAGTATTTACAAAAGAAGAGGGTGGAGGTGCCTAATCCAGTTATCAGAAGCACTCTGGATAGGGGGGTTGATCCCAGTCCTTTCACAGAAGAAAGGGTTCTGAAAGAACTCCTAAAACTGAAGGTGGACAATGCAATGGGGCCTGACAAATTCACCCCAGAATTCTAAAAGTATTAAGGGGAGAACTAGTGAAACCACTGACAACCCTTTTTTTAACAAATCATGGGAGGATAGTGCGGTACCTGAGGACTGGAGGAAGGCTGATGTGATTCCCCTTCACAAAAGTGGGAGCAAGACAGAGGCAGGAAACTGAAGACCTGTCAGTTTGACCTCTGTGGTAAGGAAAGTGATGGAATCTCTGTGAGGACAGTGGGGCGCAGGGACCCAAGGCAGCATGGGTCCACAGCGGGAAGGTCATGTCAGATGAATCTAATTGATTTCTTTGACTGGGTGACCAAAGTAGTAGATCAAGGAGGGGCTGTGGACATGGCCTAGGTAGACTTTAGCAGGCATTTGACACAGACCCACACAAGATTAATAGTCAAATTAACCAGCCTGGGTGGGTCCCAGGGTGGTAGCCTGAGTAAAACATTGGCTGGACAACAGGACACAGAAGGTAATTGTAAATGGAGTCCACTCTGAAGAAAGAGGAGTTACTAGTGGGGTACTGTAGGGTTCAGTACTGTGTCCAGCCACTTTAATGTCTTTATAAGCAACATTGCAGAGGGACTGGAAGGAAAAGTATGCCTCTTTGCAGATGACACAAAGATCTGCAACAGGGTTGATACACAAGGTGGTGTGGAAAGGATGAAAAGGGACTTGGCAAGGTTGGAGGAATGGTCAAAAGTATGACAGCTTGAATTTCAATGCAAAGAAGTTCAATATAATGAACCTGGGAAACAAAAACCCAGGGGAAGTTTACACAATATGAGGGGGGGGAGGGAGATAGTAGTAACAGCAACAAAAATGGAAAGGGACCTGGAGTTAATCATATCAGATGATCTTAAGGTTAGCAAGCAATGTGAGTAGGCAGTAGGGAGGGCTGGGGGGATACTGGGATGTACAGCAAGAGGCATCACAAGCAGAAAACAAAAAGTTGTTATCCCTCTGTACAGACAGTTGGTGAGATCTCATCTAGAGTACTGCATCCAGTTCTGGAGGCCCCATCTCCGCAAGGACATAGACAGGATAGAGGCAGTCCAGGGGAAGGCAACTAAAATGTTGCAGGGTCTACAAGAGAAGCCATATGAGAAAAGACTAAAGGAGCTTAATATGTATACCCTTGAGGAAAGGAGGGAGAGGGGGGACATGATAAAACTTTTAAGTACCTCCGTGGAATCAACAAAGTCCAAGAGGGTAGCATCTTTCAGAAAAAGAGATGTGCAAGAATAAAGGGACACAATTTGAAGATGAGTTGGTGGTTCAGGGGCAATGTGAGGAAGTATTTTTTCACAGAGAGGGTGGTGGACCCATGGAACAGACTTCCTGAGGAGGTTGTGGGGTCTAAAACTGTGGGAGAATTCAAGAATGCACGGACTGACATAAGTCAATTTTGTGGGGGTAGGAAGAAACAGGCTGTTGGTTAACTAGAATCTGCAACGTATCCTGCAGGTAGGAAGGCAGACTAGGTGAGCCAAGAGGTCCTTATCTGCAGTCAAAGTCTATGTTTCTATGTTTCTATTATCTAGTTTGACAATTAGAGCAATTTAGGGACACATTGCAGTCATTTATTAAATGATGAAATTAAAAACAGTTTGTAGGTAGGTCTTAACTGGCAGATAACGAAAATACAGCTAAAATACAGAAATGAAAGTCCGGTTAACTGCAGCTATGGAGCTGATCCACAGAAAACCACACTTTGCAATCTGAAATCAAGATATGATATGCAGCCAATTGCAGAACAGTAGGATCGGTGGTGTCCAATCACTGATCAGCCCACAGTTCACTGACCTATCAGATGGCAGCTGGAGGAACTGGGGAACCCACCGGAAGATGTACCTTGCAGAGACCCATGAGCAGCTTCTGAGAGGTGGGATTCAGAGGTTGTGGCCACCAGCAAGTGGAGCGGGTCAAAGACTGCTTCTGATCCTGAATCGGGGCTGAGTCTGAAAAGGAAGAGGGAGAGGCTGATTAGGGCAAGTTTAAGAAGTGCCAGCAAGTAGCTCCTTAAACTGTACCTGGGGTTACAGACAAAAGAAAGGTAGGGGGTGAGAAAGCTGGGAGGGGATACTGAAAAAAGAATAAAGAATGGGGAGGTTGGGTGGCTAGCTACAGTGCAGGGTATGATTAGCATGACAAAAGACAGTGGGGGCTGACTGAGTGAGAGAGTGCTCAGTTTGTAGAGATGCTTTTGTATGAGGTGAGGGGTGAGAGACAGTTGCAAGACACAGTGAGGGATAGAATCAGAGTGTTACACAATCGGCTTTTGAAACTAAAGAGATGTGGTATACAATAGAAAGATGGAGTAAAGCAGCAAAACAGAAAAGCTGAGGGAGAGAGAGACTAAAGGGAGTGCAATTAGAAAGCAAAGAGAGGTCCGAGTAGCAATTTCCTTTGTAAACATTTCTAATACTAGCATAGACTCTGAGGTATAATCAAATTTTACAGTTTTAAGCACTTTAGAGACACAATTAATAAGGAGAGAGAGAGGTATGATGGTAATTTTAAATGTTCCTATGCTAGTGGAAATCATAGTTTCTAAGGTACTATCCAATTTCACAATTAGAGCAATTTAGAGACACATTGCAGTCATTTATCATATGGTGAAATTATATAACAGTTTGTAGGTAGGTCTTAACCAGCAGGTAACGAAAATACAACAAAAATACAGAAATAAAAGTCTGGTTAACTATAGCTAGGGGCGCTGACCGAAAGAAAACCACGCTATGATGTCTGAAATCAGGATGCGGAAAGCAGCCAACAGCAGAGTGATAGGATTGGCGGTGTTCAATCACCGATCAGCCTGCAGTTCCCAGATATATCAGGCAGGTAGGAAATGGAGACCCCCACCAGGAGACGTGACTTGCAGAAACCCAGGAGTGGCTTCTGAGTTGCAGGGTTCAGGAGGCGGCTCCTGGCAAGTGGAGCACATCCGACCATTGCTGAATCTGGCTCAGGGCTCTGACTGAAAAGGAAGAGGGAGAGGAGAGAGGGCTGATAAAGTGCGTTTAAAAGCACCATCATGAAGCTCCTAAAACAGTGGGTGGGGTTACATACAAAAGAAAAGGAGGGGTGAGAAAGCTAGGATGGGACATAAAAGAGTATAGATAATGGGGGTAGGTTAGGTAACTACAGCACTGGGGTAAGATTAGCAAGAGAAAAGAGGGTGGGGTCAGCCAAGTGAGTGAGTGCTCAGTTTGCAAAGATGCTGTTGTATGGGGTGAGGGGTGAGAGACAGTAGCAATACACAGGAGGATAGAATCAGAGTGTTACACAATCGGCTCTTGAAATTAAAGAGATGTGGTATATAGCACAAAGATGAAGGAAAGCAGCAAAAGAGCAGAGCGGAGGGAGGCAGAGACTATAGGGAGCACAAGGGGGAAGCAAACAGAGGTCCAAGTAGCAATTTCTTTTGTAAAAATTTTCAACGATAGCACAGACTCTAAGGTACAATCAAAATCACTTTAGAGACTCAATAACTAAGGAGAGAGAGGTCCGATGGTAATTTTAAACTTTCCTACGCTAGTACAAAACATAGTTTCTAAGGTACTATCTAATTTTACAATTAGAGCAATTTAGAGACACATTGCAGTTCATTATAATATGATGAAATTAAATAAGAGTTTGTAGGTAGGTCTTAACTGGCAGGTAATGAAAACACAGCTAAAATACAGAAATAAAAGATTGGTTAACTACAGTTAGGGAGACGACCCACTGAAAACTGTGCTTTGCAGACTGAAATCATGATGAAAGAAGCCAATGGCAGAGCGGTAGAGATTGGCTGTGTCCAGTCGCCGATCAGCCCACAGTTCACAGACCTATCAGACTGCAACTGTAGTAACCGGGAACCCACCAGAAGACGTACCTTGCAGGGACCCATTAATGGATTCTGAGAGGCAGGATTCAGAGGTCGCGGCCACTGGCAAGTGGAGCGGGTCAAAGAATGTGGTTGTTCCTGAGTCAGAGGCTGTGTCTGAAAAGGAAGAGGGAGATGCTAATTAGGGCAAGTTTAAGAAGTGCCAGCAGGAGCTCCTTAAACAGGGGTGGGGTTACAGACAAAAGAAAGGGAGGGGTGAGAAATCTGGAAGGGATAATGAAAGGAGTATAGAAAATGGGGAAAGGGTGGCCAGCTACAATGCAGGGTAAGATTAGCAAGACAAAAGACTGTGGGGCCAATCAAATGTCGACTACTGATAAATATAAGGACGTTTTGTCTCAGAACAGGAAGATCAGGAGCTTAAAGGGCACAGAGGCAGTAAATAAGTAGGGAGGGAAAAAAAAGAAATAAACAAACAGAGGAAAGAGTACGTATTCCAAACAACAGTTTGGGGCCAGAAATAAGACATGATGGGAGTGGTGCAGTGCAGTAGTTGTGGAGCATCAGTCTTCCGGGAGACATTCTGGAGGATGCGGTGTTGTCCCATCTGCAGGCACTTCTCTGGGCTGAGGGAGGAGGTTGCTTATCTCCAGGCTGAGTTGGCTAGGATTTGTGGGCCCTCCTCTTCCACCAGAGACCTCCAAAGGCCCTGCCGTTGCCTTAGAGGTTGCCAAGAAATAGAAGGCGGTTGGACCACAGTGGGCTCTGGGAGGGTGAGCATGGTGGAACAGAGGTGCAGCCCTTAAGTTGTACCTCTCCACAATTCATATGCCGTTCTGGCAAAGTGTGGTTCCTCTATGGAGGCACCGACAGTGGAGACCAAGGAGGATGCTGGGAACCTCCACAAAGGAGACCCACAGCAGGGTGGCATGGGACCCCACAGGGTAAGGAAACAACTCCTGGTGGGGGACTCCATTGTTAGGAAGTTAGAACTGGGGGGAGGAAGGGGAGAGGGAGGTAAGGTGCCTGTCTGGCACAATGGCTTGGAGGGACAGGGAGCGAATCCTCAGGATCACTGGAGTAGCTGCACAGAGGAGGGAGCTGGATGTCACTGTCCACCTAGGGACAAATGATCTGGCTAAGAAGGGATCAGAGCAGCGCAGAAAGCATTTGCGGAGTTGGAGAGGGGCTTTAGACAGGTAGCATGTACGGTAACCTTCTCAGAGGTGCTGCCTGTCTATGACATGAGTGAGGCTAGGGTGCTCCACACCATGGGATTCAATCGGTGGTTGAAAAACTGGTGCAGAGCTCAGGGATTTGGCTTCATTGGGGACTGGGGTCCACCTGGAGGGAATGCAGGCCTATACTGGCGTGATGGTCTGCATCTGTCCAGGAGGGGAACCAGGATCCTAAATGATAGGTTTAAATGCTTCATTAGCAAGCATTTAAACTACCCAAAGGGGGAGGCACTGGAGACGAGCAGGGAAATTCTAGCCCATCCACCAAAAAATATCAGGGTACTAAGTGAGGTAAACACCAAGATAGAGATGTCAATATTGAGAAGGGCAGGGGTAAATGAAGAAAATGACAAACACAATAAGGACAGGGATGGGGCAAAAAGGGGTAAGGCCATCAAGAAATTGAGGGTAATGAGTACCAACACCCGTAGTCTAGGCAACAAGCTCCCTGAAATGGTGGCCTTGATGGAAGAGGGATACCTGGATATTGTAGCAGTCACAGAAACATGGTACAGAGAGACCATGATTGGGATGTTAACTTACCAGGGTATTGTCACGATACGGAGAGCTTATCAACTGGGATGCTATCCCAGGAGAATGCCTGTCCCAGCTGCACACCAGCATCACCTCAAGCAGGTGGAATGGTGAGACAACCCTGATGTCTGAATTAGGTTGAGTGCCAGGAAACACCCTTTAAGGAGAGGCAGGAGACAATGTGAAGTTTGATGCCCAGCATTCTTTTATTTACACCAGGGAAAGGTAGACATGGTCACAAGGGAAAGTTGGAGAATAACTCTTACTTATAGATAATAGCTAACAATTACCACTCTATTTCTCTATCTGTACATCGACCTAATGTCACTCTACAGTATTCTTATCTGTAACTCTTACAATTGCCCACCTAGCAATCTATGCATCCAGATTATACCTTATCACTTTATTATACCATGTGCTAAGCATACAACATACAATCAGCAAACAATCTCACAGTCTCAAAAGTCCATAAGATGAAGATGTCCGTCATCTTCATGCACGACTGAAGATTAAGGGTCAAGAGAAGGGAATTCTTGCTTGGCACCAAGTTCACAAGGAAACCTATGAGAGGTTGCAAACAGGGCATGGACAGATTGGTAAACAGACTATAGACATCGGCCAACCCTCTCCAGGGTTGCCAGAACACAAGAGCATGAACTGACTAACTTGGAAAATGCTCTTTTCTTGGCACAAAAACCCTCAAACTGGGCTGCCAAGGTTGAAGATCCAAAATGTGGCAAGGAATCCACCTGCAGGATTGCCACAGGAGAAGAAATCTGCTGCTTTCCCCTTGGCACCAACCCTCGACCAGGGCTGGCAAGGACGAAGAAGAACTGCTGTGGGTTTTCCTGGCACCTATCCTTGACTAGGGCTGCCAATCAAACACCGGACTTGCTGAAGAATCCACTAGGAGGACTACCAAGTATGAAGAAGAAGAACTGCTGAGCTGCTTTTGGTATCAGATCCGCTTGAAGGTCCACCAAACTCGAGCTGCTACCCTGAGGATTGCACTGGCGATGCATGATGACACAAGCAAGAGAGTGAAAGATGAAGATTAGGATTCCACACGGATGAAGAACAAAATAAGAAATGGTGAGCAGACACACTTTGCCATGATGGACTCATCTACCGGCGGTGTCTGGGAGGGATGGATGAGACACTTTCAGTCATCTTTCTTTCAAGCTGATCAGGAATCGGGCCGTGACCTACCAAAGGGCCGATTTTGACTACGGTGGATAAGGCCAAGAAGTTGCTGAAGTCTTCTGCTGGCTGAAGATTGCTATTGTAAAGAGCTGATGGAGGCTGAAGATTGCTATGATGAAGAGCTGATGGAGACTGAAGATTGAATGAGAACCTGCTGCTGCACAATGGTACTTCGGTTAGCATGTTATTCTGAAATATTTACTTTTAGGGCAACTTGCCTGGAGTAGAGCAAATTACTACAATCTAGGGCAATTGTTCACTGTCAGGGCAACTTGCCTGGAGCAGGAGCAAATTGCAACAATCCGAGGCAATTGTTCATGGCGGAGCAACTTGCCTGGAGCAGGGCAAATTGCAACAATTCAGGCAATTGTCTACTGTCCGGGGAACTTGCCTGGAGTGAGAGACAAACTGCAACAATCTGGGGCAATTGTTCGCTGTCAGGGGCAAATAACCACAGTCCTAATATTATACAATTCAGTCTAGGTGCTTCATGCAATGACTACAACAGTTGAGATGCTAAAAGAATAAACAGTTCATAGAAACAGTACAAAAGCTGGTAAACACTTCATAACAGGTTGTGTCCTTAAGCACCCCTTAGTCGGACCATTTTCCTCTTGGGGTCTGTCTTCTTTAGGATGTGGCTACCCCTGAGCACTCTAATGTACTTGTCCCAGCTATTTAGCCTGGTTCTGCTAATTACCCATACACCTGCTGCCCTATTCCCTATGGGCTGGGATGCCCTACCTTTACTGGGCCTGGCGCCCTTTACTACGATGGGCCTGGTGCCCTTTACTACGGTGGGCCTGGTGCTCTTCCTTTACTGGGGCCTGGTGCCCTTCCTTTACTGGAGCCTGGTGCCCTTTACTATGATGGGCCTGGTGCCTTCCCTTTACTGGCACATGGCACCCTTTACTACAATGGGCCTGGTGCCTTTCCTTTACTGGGGCCTGGCGCCCTTTACTACGATGGGCCTGGTGCCTTCCTTTACTGGGGCCTGGCGCCCTTTACTACAATAGGCCTGGTGCCCTTTACTATGTTGGGGCTGGTGCCCTTCCTTTACTGTGGCCTGGCAGCCCTACCTTTGGATCCTGGGCCTGGTAGCCCTCCTTCGACTCTTGGGAGCTGAAATATAGCTGGGCCCATTAATTATGCAGCTCTCTGAGAGCTGTCACTCCTTTTTCTTCAGCCCCGCCTCCCTCATGAATAATTATAGACTTACACTGGCCTTGCTTCCCTGGTTCCTCCTTTTTAGGTATCACTAACCCGCCCTCCTGAATATTTAATTTAGGGTCCTTCTTACCCGCCTGCCCTGCAGCACTCGGCCGTTTTTTCCCCAGCGCCTGCAGCACTTACAATTTAAATAAAATCGTATTTCTTTAACGTTGGACAGCCAGCACTCTTCTATGTGCTGCTGTCTGACTCACTGATCCATCCGTGGTGAAGATAGCTGCAGCCGGGAAGCTGGAGGCATTCTGGCAGAGGGACGGAGCACACAGGCAGCAGGGAGGATGACAGGGAGCCTCGGACGGCCAAAAGCAATGCACGGTCACAATGCGACTTTTCTCTACCATGGAGAATGAATTTAACTTTTAAAATACTCGTGGTGCCAAAAAACAAACAAAACGATGACGCCTACAAGCCCAATCTAAGGCAAACGGACAACTTCTTTACTTTTGGTGCCCTGATGGCACCACGGACCGAACAGCTCTTCTGGGGATCTTCACTGTCTGGAGCCAGAGCAAGCACACAGAACGGCCCTCGGGGAACAGCTTCAACCCACAGGTAAGCCCTTTTCCCAGTTCCCCTTAACCCTCTGCATCCTCTCTTCTCCACAGCAAGCAGGAACCCCTCAAAACTGTTAAAACTTTTTCAAAACTGACCTTCTGATTCTGGAGTGTTTGGACTGGAATGCTGTGCCTGAGCAGCTCTCAGCAGCATTCCATCAAACCATTGTCTCTTGCAGCTGCATTAAAATCTATTTTTTAATCTGTTTGCAGTGCACAAGGCACTTTCTCATTTATTTACAGCATTTTTCCTTTTATCAGGAAGGAACTTTACATATAAGTGGTCCCTTTTATTGTACCCTGTGGCCTCTTACCACAGGCACCCTGGGCACCTATTAACCCCAAACTTTATTTATTTATTGTGGCACCCCAACTCTGGGGCATTACAGTACACAACCTACAAGAGAGAGCAGGGAGGGCAGAAGAGGGGCGGAGTAGCTCTCTATGTAAGGGAAGGGATAAAAGCAACTGAACAAAAGAGTAAACAGGGAAGATAGGAGGCACTGTGGGTCACCTTAGAGACTGGAAATGGCACCACAATCTGCACAGGGATTGTATACAGACCCCCATGTCAGGGGAGGAATGGACAAGGATATGATAGAAGGCATCCTTAGGATGCAGAGAAAGGGAGATACTATTGATGGGGACCTTAATATGCCAGATGTTAACTGGAGCACCTCTGCAGCAGCCACATCCAAAAGCAGGAGCATTCTCAATGCCCTTCAGGTGGCATGTCTCAGACAGCTAGTTTTGGAACCCACTCTTGAGGAGCAGTCTTGGACCTTGCTCTCAAATGGGAAAGCGAGAGAATCTCAGATCTAGAGTAAGAAGCCATCTAGAAACAAATGACCACCAACCAGTGTGGTTCACGATAAAGTCCTTCTGAAGTCAAGCCATACAAAGAGGTTCTGGACTTCAGGAGGGCTGACTTTGGCAAGATGGGAGAGTGCCTTAGAAAAGCATTAGAAAACAGGCTAGAAGGAGGGTGGAGCAACAATGAGGAAACATCAAAACTGCCATCACAGAGGCAACAAGCCTTTGTGTGAAGCAAATAAACAAATCAAAATGAAAGAAAAAGCCACTATGGTTCTCAAAAGAGGTGGCATGAAGGTTAGGGAGAAAAGTTAGCATTTAGGAAGTATAAGGAAACACAGAAGGAGCAGGACAGAGAACTGTGCCCATTAAGGCAGAAAAGAAGTAGGGAGGTAGTCAGAATAGCAAAGGCCCAAACTAGGAAAGATAACCAACTCATTTAAGAAGGGTGATTAAACCTTTTATAGGTATATCAGGGAACATAGAAAGACAAAGGGAGGGATAGTGAGGCTAAAAAGAATGGGCAGTGGGTGGGGAGAAAGGAACAGTGAAAAAGCAGGGATACTGAATGAATACTTCTGCTCAGTATTCACAGAAGAGGAGGAGGGGGAGGTGCCTATGTAACCCCTAGGTGGCGCTATCCCAAGGGCTACTACCCCAGCCTGCTTAACTACTAGCAGGTTGAGGGGCCTAGGTCCAATGGCGGGTGCCTCCACCCAGAGGTCAGGGTTTGCAGTAGTTAAACTAACTTGGTCACAGCCCTCTGGGATACTGTAACCCCCCTTTCTTCCCACTAGTGGCCCACACAATGCATTTGGAATATCTTCACAATGTACACTTACCCCCAGGACTGGCTCTGTCGACTGGACCCCGGGGACACTCTGTAAAACAAGATGATACAGTGTAAAAGCCACAAATCAATACTTTAACATAAGCAAATACCTCAGACAGTGTAACTCTGCTGAAACAAACAAATCTGATTTATTTAGGAGATATAGCAAGGACAGGAAATCAGGTTAATTAGGTTAAACACATTAATAATCACAGTACTGTGCACATATTCAGAGTCCCAAATTGTCACCTTCATGGGGTACCCAGGATTGGGGGGGGGCTAGTCAGGATCGGTTGCAGCTGGTTGGGGCCCAGTGATGGAAAAAACACTTGCACAATACCCAATTGTAATCCGGAGCCGGAGGGCTCAGTTCGTGAAGAAATGAAAAAAGCAACAATTAGATGACACACTTGCAATTCGACAAACAGATGGCAGGGAGCTACCCTGCTTTGTACTCACAACTCAATGCTGGGAACTGGATGGAAGGCAGATTGTCCTGGATTGCCAAGAGGAGTAGACCAGGTGGACAAGGTCCTTGTGACTGGACCCACTGCAGTTTAAAGCAAATGGATGTAGTCTGGCTTAAGCTGGGGTTTACTTCAGCTTCATGCACTCTGTTCACTGTACAGGGGATTTAAAATGCGATTCCCCACAAGCACTACACACATTTATATGTAAAAAGGGAAGTACTATACCACGCAGGCTGCTTCTCTATCCCGATCGCAATAACTGCACAATACCCAGGAGAACACACAGCAGATTCAGTTCCTGACAGACCGAATGCGATTCAGCAATTTCTCCAGTCTTTTACAGGATGACCCTCGTTTCCTCACTTCTGGTGCTTCTTCTGCTTAAAACTCTGATTCAGTCCACACTGGCACTCACAAACAGCTGCAGGCCGAACTTTGGGACCCTACACGAGCTTCCCACAAAACTCAATGGCGCAGAGCACGGAGCTCCTTTCCTCTTCACTGTCACAACTCAACTGAACTTTCCAGTAGATAGGGCCGGCATTTCCTTTGAGTTCCTCCCAGTTCAATAGCTGGTTTGCTGTCCTCACAGTAAACTCCCCTGTTGGTGGAAAAAAGGCAGCCGAGTCAAACTACAATTCCCAGAAAGCATTGGCCCTTACAGTACATGGGTGGCTGGCTCCACAATGAGAGTCCAAGTTCTGATTTGCCAGCAGCAGGCTCTATTTCAAAAGTCCCCCCACAATGATTGGTCCAGTTCAGCAGTTCAAAACTAGAATGGAGGACTAGGCAAACACAATTCTGACTGCAAAGAAAAGCAGGTTAGACAAACTGTATTTTCGTTATTATTCTAAATGATGTCTGGCAAACAGTTATATCTTTGAAAAGTGCTCACTCTGCCCACTTAGTGATGGCAGAAGAGAACAATTGGCAGCAGCTCAGTGGGACTCAAGCAGGAAACACACAGACCACCATCCAAATTAATTATGTCTGCAGGCAGACAGCTCTTAAAGAGCAATACCAGAGGCTCTAAAAGTACTCACAGATAAGCGGCTTAGGCAGTGAACACCATCCAGGCTGGAACATTCAAGCAAGCTCCTGGAAGACTTTTGGGAATCCCCATTTGCAGGGTGGTTACACCTAATCCAATTAACAGAAGCACTCTGGATAGGGGGTCAATCCCAGTCCTTTCACAGAAGAAAGGGTTCTGAAAGAACTCCTAAAACTGAAGGTGGACAAAGCAATGGGGCATGATGGAATTCACCCCAGAATTCTAAAAGAATTAAGGAAAGAACTAGTGACACCACTGACTACCCTTTTTAACAAATCCTGGGAGGATGGTGTGGTACCTGAGGACTGGAGGAAGGCAGATGTGATTCCCCTTCACAAAAGTAGGAGCAAGACAGAGGCAGGAAACTACAGACCTGTCAGTTTGACCTCTGTGGTAGGGAAAGTGAAGGCATCACTTCTGAAGGAAAGAACTGTTGAGTACCTGAGACCAGTGGGGCGCAGGACCCAAGGCAGCACGGGTTCACAGCGGGAAGGTCTTGTCAGACAAATCAAATTGATTTCTTAGACTGGGTGACCAAAGTAGTAGACCAGGGAAGGGATGAGGACATGGTCTACTAAGACTTTAGCAAGGCATTTGACACAGTCCCACAGAAAAGATTAATAGTCAAATTAACCAGCCTGGGAGTGGGTCCCAGGGTGGTAGCCTGGGTAAAACATTGGCTAGACAACAGGACAAAGAAGGTAATTGTAAATGGTGTCCACTCTGAAGAAAGTGGGGTTACTAGTGAGTTATCACAGGGTTCTGTACTGGGTCCAGTCCTTTTTAATGTATTTATAGGTGACATTGCAGAGGGACTGGAAGGAAAAGTATGCCTCTTTGCAGATGACACAAAGATCTGCAACAGGGTTTATACACAAAGAGGTGTGGAAAGGATGAGAATGGACTTGGCAAGGTTGGAGGAATGGTCAGAAGTATGGCAGCTTGGATTCAATGTGAAGAAGTGCAAAATAATACACCTGGAAACAAAAAAAAATCCCAGGGGAAGATTACACAATGGGAGGTAGTAACAACAAAAATGGAAAGGGACCGGGGGTAATAATAATATCAGATAACATTAACGTTGTCAAGCAATGTGAGAAGGCAGTAGGGAAGGCTGGGGGGATACTGGGATGTATAGGGAGAGGCATCACAAGCAGAAAACAGGAAGTTGTTATCCCTTTGTACAGATAGTTGGTGAGACCCCATCTGGAGTACTGCATCCAGTTCTGGAGACCCCATCTCTGCAAGGACATAGACAGGATGGAGGCAGTCCAGAGGAGGCAACTAAAATGGTGCAGGGTCTGCAAGAGAAGCCAGACGAGCAGGACTAAAGGAGCTTAACATGTATACCCTTGAGGAAAGGAGGGAGGGGACATGATGAGAGACTTTAAGTACCTCAGTGGAATCAACAAAGTCCAAGAGGTCATCTTTCAGAAAAGAGATGTGCAAGAACAAGGGGACACAATTTGAGGATAGAGGGGGGACGGCTCAGGGGCAAAGTGAGGAAGTATTTTTTCACAAAGAGGGTGGTGGATGCATGGAACATCCTTCCTGAGGAGAATGTGGGGTCTAAAACTGGGGGAGAATTCAAGAATGCATGGACAGACATAAGGCAAATTTTCTGGGGGGTGGAGGAAGAAATAGGCTGTTGGTTAAATAGGATCTTTAGATTATACTGTAGGTAGGGAAATGGGCAGACTAGGTGGGCCAAGCGGTCCTTATCTGCTGTCAAAGTCTATGATTCTATGTTTCTAAATCTGCAAAACAGCAGAGCAGAGGAAGGCAGAGACTAAAGGAAGTGCGAAGGGAATGCAAAGAGAGGTCCAAGAAGCAATTTCCTTTGTAAAAATTTCCAACGCTAGCACAGGCTGTAAGGTACAATGAAATTTCACAGTTTTAAGCACTTTAGAGACACAGTGACTAAGGAGAGAGAGGTCCGATGTTAATTTTAAACTTTCCTGCGCTAGTACAAAACATGGTTTCTAAGGTACTATCTAATTTCACAATTAGAGCAATTTAGAGATACATTGCAGTTCATTATCATAAGATGAAATGAAACAACAGTTTGTAGGTAGGTCTTAACAGGCAGGTAATGAAAATTCAGCTAAAATACAGAAATGAAAGACTGGTTAACTGCAAGTAGGAGACAACCACAGAAAACCATGCTTTGGAGACTAAAATAATGATGATGCGAAAAGCAGCCAAATGCAGGCTGTAGGATGGCGGTGTCCAGTCGCCGATCAGCCCACAGTTCTCAGAACTATCAGACTGCAGCTGGAGGAACCGGGGAACCCCCAGGGACACATACCTTGCAGAGACCCATGAGTGGCTTTGGAAGTGTGGGATTTTGAGGTGGCAGCCCCCGGCAAGTGGAGCCAATCCACGAGTGCTGCTGAGGCCGAGACAGGTACTGTGTCTGAAAAGGAAGAGGGACAGGCTGATTAGGGAAAATTAAAAAAAAAACACCAGCACAAAGCTCCTAAACAGTGGGTGGAGGTTATAAACAAAAGAAAGGGAGGGGTGAGAAAGCTGGTAGAGGACACTGGAAAGAGAATAGATAATGGGAGGGTAGGGTAGCTAGCTACAGCACCAGGGTAAGATTAGCAAGACAAAAGAGGGTGGGGCCGATCAGGTGGAGAGTGCTCAGTTTGCAGAGATGCTGTTTTATGGGGTGAGGGGAGAGACAGTAGCAAGACACAGGGGAGGGATAAAATCAGAGTGTTACACAATTGGCTCTTGATATTAAAGAGAGGGGATACACAGGAGAAAGGCAGAGTAAAGCACAAAAAGTGCAGAGTGGAGGGAGGCACAAACTAAAGGGAGTGCAACGGGAAAGCAAACAGAGGTCTGAGTACCAATTTCCTTTGTCAAAATTTCCAACGCGAGCACAGTCGCTAAGGTACAATCACATTTCTCAGTTTTAAGCACTTTAGAGACACAAAGACTAAGGAGAAACAGGTCTGATGGTAATTTTAAACTTTCCTACGCTAGCACAAAACATAGTTTCTAAGGTACTGTCCAATTTCACAATTAGAGCAATTTAGAGACACACTGCAGTCATTTATCATATGATGAAATTAAATAACAGTTTGTAAGTAGGTCTCAACCAGCAGGTAATGAAAACACAGCTAAAATACAGAAATAAAAGTCTGGTTAAGTGCAGCTAGAGGAGCCGACCCACAGAAAACTGTGCTTTGCGATCTGAAATCAAGATGTGAAATGCAGCCAATCACAGAACAATTGGATAGGTGGCATTCAATCACCAATCACCCACAGTTCACCGAACCTTCGGAAGGCAGCTGGAGGAAGCGAGAGCCTCCGGGAGACATACTGTGCACAGACCCATGAGCGGCTTCTGAGAGGCGGGATTCAGAAGTCGCGGCCACCAGCAAGTGGAGCAGGTCAAAGACTGCAGCTGATCCTGAGTCAGGGCTGAGTCTGAAAAGGAAGAGGGAGAGGCTGATTAGGGCAAGTTAAGAAGTGCCAGCAAGGAGTCCTTAAACAGGGGTGGGGTTACAGACAAAGAAAGGGAGGGAGGGAGTGAGAAAGCTGGTAGAGGATACTGGAAAGAGTACAGAGAATGAGAGGGTAGGGTAGCTCGCGACAGCACCAGGGTAAGATTAGCAAGACAATAGAGGGTGGGGCCGATTGAGTGAGTGAGTGCTCAGTTTGCAGAGATGCTGTTGTATGATGTGAGGGGTGAGAGATAGTAGCAACACATGGGGAAGGGATAGAATCAGAGTGTTACACAATCGGCTCTTGAAATTAATGAGATGTGGGTATACAGGACAAGGATGGAGTAAAGCAGCAAAAGGGCAGAGCAGAGGGAGGCAGAGACTAAAGGGAACACAAGAGGAAAGCAAAGAGAGGTCCGAGTAGCAATTTATTTTGTGAAAAGTTACAATCAAAAGCACTTTAGAGACTCAATGACTAAGTAGAGAGAGGTCAGATGGAAATCTTAAACTCTCTTACACTAGTACAAACATAGTTTCTAAGGTACTATCTAATTTCACAATTAGAGCAATTTAGAGTCACATTGCAGTTATTTATCATATGATGAATCTAAATATCAGTTTATAGGTAGGGTTTAACCAGCAGGTAATGAAAATACAGCAAAGATACAGATATAAAAGTCTGGTTAACTATAGCTTGGTGCACCGACCCAAAGAAAACCACATTTTGAAGTCTCAAATCAGGATGCGGAATGCAGCAGATGGCAGAGCAGTAGGATCGGTGGTGTCCAATTGCTAATCAGGCCGCAGTTCCTCAAAATATCAGATGGAAGGTAGAGGAAATGGAACCCCTCTGGGAGACGTATCTTGCAGAAACCCAGGAGCTGCTTCTGGGTAACAGGATTCAGGGAGGTCGGCCGCCAGCAAGTGGAGCATGTCCACGACTGCTGCAGAGTCCGACTCAGGGGCTGTAACTGAAAAGGAAGAGGAGATGCTGATTAGGGTAAGTTTAAAAGCACCAGCATGAAGCTCCTAAAACAGTGAGTGGGGGTTACAGACAAAAGAAAAGGAGGTGGTGAGAAAGCTGGGAGGGGATAATAGAAAGAGTATAGATAATGGGGTGTAGGGTAGGTAGCTACAGCACTGGGGTAAGATTAGCAAGAGAAAAAAGGGTGGGGGCCAACCAAGTGAGTGAGTGCTCAGTTTGCAGTGATGCTGTTGTATGGGGTGAGGGGAGAGAGACAGTAGCAATACACAGGGGAAGGATAGAATCAGAGTGCTACACAATCAGCTTTAGAATTAAAGAGGGGTGTTCAAGAAAAGATGGAGTAAAGATGCAAAACAGCAGAGCAGAGGAGAGAGACTAAAGGAGTGCAAGGGAAAGCAAAGAGATGTCCAAGTAGCAATTTCTATTGTAAAAATTTCCAAAGCTAGCACAGACTGTAAGGTACAATGCAATTTCACACTTTTAAGCACTTTAGAGACACAATGACTAAGAGAGAGTGTTCTGATGGTAATTTTAAACTTTCCTACGCTAGTACAAAACATAGTTTCTAAGGTACTATCTAATTTCACACAATTAGAGCAATTTAGAGATACATTGCAGTCCTTTATCATATGATGAAATGAAATAACAGTTTTGAGGTTGGTCTTAACAGGCAGAGAATGAAAATGCAGCTAAAATACAGAAATAAAAGACTGGTTAACAGCAGGTAGGGAGACAACCCACAGAAAACTGTGCTTTGCAGACTAAAATCATGATCGAAAGCAACCAATGACAGAGTGGTAGGATTTGGCGGTTTCAGTCACTGATCAGCCCACAGTTCTCAGACCTATCAGACTGCAGCTGGAGGAACCGGGGAACCCTCAGGATACATACCTTGCAGAGACCCATGAGCGGCTTCTGAAGTCTGGGATTCGGAGGTGCAGCCTCCGGCACGTGGAGAGGGTCCACAACTGTTGCTGAAGCTGAGACATGGGCTGTGTCTAAAAAGGAAGAGGGACAGTTTGATTAGGGTAAGTTTAAAAAGTGCCAGTATGAAGCTCCTAAAACGATGGGTGGGGATTACAGACAAAAGAAAAGGAGGTAGTGAGAAAGCTGGGAGGGGATAATAGAAAGAGTATAGATAATGGGGTGTAGGGTAGGTAGCTACAGCACTGGGGTAAGATTAGCAAGAGAAAAAAGGGTGGGGGCCAACCAAGTGAGTGAGTGCTCAGTTTGCAGAGATGCTGTTGTATAGGGTGAGGGGTGAGAGACAGTAGCAATACACTGGGGAGGGATAGAATCAGAGTGCTACACAATCGGCTTTTAAAATTAAAGATGGGGGGTGTTCAAGAAAAAAATGGAGTAAAGATGCAAAACAGCAGATCAGAGGGAGGGAGAGACTAAAGGGAGTGCAAGGGGAAAGCAAAGAGATGTCCAAGTAGCAATTTCTATTGTAAAAATTTCCAAAGCTAGCACAGACTGTAAGGTACAATGCAATTTCACACTTTTAAGCACTTTAGAGACACAATGAGTAAGGAGAGAGTGGTCCAATGGTAATTTTAAACTTTCCTACGCTAGTACAAAACATGGTTTCTATGGTACTATCTAATTTCACACAATTAAGGCAATTTAGAGATACACTGCCGTCCATTATCATATGATGAAATTAAGTAACAGTTTATAGGTAGGTCTTAACAGGCAGAGAATGAAAATACAGCTAAAATACAGAAATAAAAGACTGGTTAACCGCGGGTGGGGGAGACAACCCACAGAAAACTGCGGCTTTGCAGACTAAAATCATAATCTGAAAAGCAGCCAGTGACAGAGCGGTAGGATGGCGGTTTCCAGTCACTGATCAGCCCACAGTTCTCAGACCTATCAGACTGCAGCTGGAGGAACCGGGGAACCCCTAGGGACACATACCTTGCAGAGACCCACGAGCAGCTTCTGAAGTCTGGGATTCGGAGGTGCAGCCACCGGCACGTGGAGTGGGTCCACGACTGCTGCTGAAGCCGAGACATGGGCTGTGTCTGAAAAGGAAGAGGGACGGTTTGATTAGGGGAAAGGTTAAAAAAGCACCAGCATGATTAAAACAGTGGGTGGAGGTTATAAACAAAAGAAAGGGAGGGGTGAGAAAGTTGGGAGAGAATACTGAAAGAGAGAGAGAGAATGGGAGGGTAGGGTAGGTAGCTACAGCACCAGGGTAAGATTAGCAAGGCCAAAAGAGGATGGGGCTGATCGAATGAACAGAGTGCTCAGTTTGCAGAGATTTTGTTATATGGGGTGAGGGGTGAGAGGGTAGCAAGATACAGGGAGGCTAGAATCAGAGTGTTACACAATCAGCCCTTGATATTAAAGAGAGGGGGTAAACAGGAGAAAGATTGAGTAAAGCACAAAATGGGCAGAGTGGAGGGAGGCACAAACTAAAGGGAGTGCAAGGGGAAAGCAAAAAGACGTCCAAGTAGCAATTTCCTTTGTAAAAATTTCCAGCGCCAGCACAGACTCTAAGTTACAATCAAATTTCTCAGTTTAAGCACTTTAGAGACACAATGACTAAGGAGAAACAGGTCTGATGGTAATTTTAAACTTTCCTATGCTAGTACAAATAATAGTTTCTAAGGTACTATCTAATTTCACTCTTTTCACTGGACTGGCTACACTGCAGTAGAGAGGTTCTAGGGTACTCAGGGAAAAACTGAGGATTACATAATCACTACACTTAATTTAAACTACAGCAGGGGGTGGTAGGCCCATAGGCCCAAAGACTCCAAGAGAAGGAGGTCAATGTACCTCCCCCAACACTGGAAGAGTTCTAGAGAGAGGAGGCTGGAGGGGGTGAAGTACAGTTAGCAAAGGTTAGAGGTGCTGGGGAACAGTTAGCAAGGGGAGGAGGGGGGCAAACAGAGGGGAGAAATGTAAAAAAAAGAAGTGAGGAAAGGGAAAGAGGGTCAGATTCTAAGTAGCAGGTGGTGTCCCTGAACAAGAGGAATCTTGAAAACAAGATGGATGATTGGGAGGGTGGACAGAGTGGCAGTAACCAAGACAAGGGCCACAATACACTAGGAATGGAACCTCACAGGTGACCATAACAGGAACCTAAAGAGTGGAGGACAGCAAGATGCCATGCTGCTGCTCCATTCCTCATTTGGGCTCCAATCTTTTCTTTGTTTTTGAGATAACAAGCATTTTAATTTCTCAAGAAATATGATTATTAGATTTTTAAAAGGCTGTATTTTAGTTCTGAATGCTACAGTCTATTTCCTATGTCTGATATAGATGGAATTCATAGTGAACTCATAAAGAACTGTTTCTGGCTCTGGGGTGGTTTTGCATCTCAGGTGCTCAGTTGTGCTCCTGTGGTAGTGAAGCACTTTTTGAAGCAAGTGACCTTGGCTTCTGAGAAACCCCAGATTGTAGCTGTGTAACTCTGATCTGCAGCAGAAGAAGAAGGCAGAGTACCAGATGCTGACATTCCTTCTGCTGATATGGAATGAAGTGATTGTGACAAGCCTGTGTGGTTGTGAGTATAAATGAATTCAAAACCCTTCAAAAGGTGATTTTGGCACTCATGATATGTGCAGAGATGTTAAAAGATGGTTGGAGTTAAAATGTCCTGGAAACATTAGGATACTAAAAAGAATGGAGTCCTCAATTGCAGAATGATGTAAATAAGGATTTATTTATTTATTCAATTATTCAACCTCAGATTACAAGCACCTTTGAGTACCAGGCAGCTCATTTACAAAGGATCCATGTCATTGGATGGGTTAACAATCAGACAAGGAAGAGCAAACATATTATGTTACAGCATACATGGTCAATTCATAATACAAGGATAATATACAGAGATAAAATAAAGGGAAGGAGGAAGTCAGGAATTAGGTAAGGAGCAGAAGAGAAATTAAGAAAGAGGGGAAATAGGGAATGGTAGAAGTGCTTTAAGTTGGCCAGAGAGGGAAAGTAGCAGTCCGGGGCTTTGTCAGTGTTATTAAACTGGTAAGGAAGGAGGTGGGAGAAGAAGGGGAGAGGTAGGAGGTGGAAGAAAGGGGTAGCAAGAGGAGCATGGGCCAGGGGGAGGAGTGGCAGCCAGCTGGCCCAGTAAGTGCGGAGAGGTGTGGTTGGGGGAGAGGGAGCAAGAGAGAGGTGGAAGTGTAGCAGTATTAGGATTAGGTGGTACAATTGCAGGCGCTTTCAGTTGTAAGATGACGGAGCATATGCTTAAATTGAACACGTTTAGGTACTGTAACAATTCATTGCATAGGCCATTAAACCAAAAGTGGATCCCTGCACAGAAAGGACTGTTGGTACTGAGCAGTCCGACAACACGGACGAAAAGGTGTTCTGTTTCTGAGGTGCGAGTGTGTTGGGTCTTGAGGGATTTGTTCAACAGTCACCCAATGCCTGGGGGGCAAGAATCCAAGGAGCACCCTTTTGGTCAGAAGGCACGCTTGGTATTTGATCCTATCACTTAGCTGAAGCCAACCAGATTGAGTGTACATCTCACAGTGTGGGTGAGGCGAGCAGCACTGTGATTAGCCTACAGGCTTTGTTCAGAACAACAATAAGTCTTTTGAGTGATGTGGTTGATGCAGCACCGTAAATGACTAGCCATAATCAATGACTGACAGGACCAAACTGTAGATTGCAAGCTTCAGAGCTTCTGGAGTCAGACTCTATCTGTATCTACAGAGGAGACCAATCCTGTTATTGACATTCCTAGAACATTATCTATGTGAGGCACATAGGTGACGTGACTGTCCAGGGTTACACCAAGGTACTTGAAGTGCTGGATTTGTTCTAGAGGGCTCCTCAGTTTTGTAACTGTGTGTGCATGCCTCATACTTGTGTTGAGAGGATGAAAATAACAAGACTGTAGTTTTCTTGTAGTTTAGCACCAAATTATGAGTTTTAAACCATTTCTCATTTTCAATGAAACTGAGTTGTAGATTGCTTTCCAGTAAATTGGGATCCAGGTGGCTTGTACAGATGACAGTGTCACATGGATAGAGGAGAGTGCATTGATGACAGGCAGATGGCAAGTTGTTCAGGAAGATACTGAACAGGAGAGGACCCAAGATTGATCCTTGCAGAACACCAGGCTGGACAGCCCTCTGTTCTGAGACTACCTTAGATATCTTCACCCTCTGTAGTCTATCTCCAAGGTAACTTCTGAACCATTTCAGAGTGTTTGATGAGAGACCAATTTCCGTGAGTTGTCCGAGAAGAAATGTGTGATTCACAGCGTCAAAGGCCTTTGTTAGATCTATAAAGTCTGCTTCTACAAGTTTGCCTTGGTCAATGGATTATCGTTAAAACTTGTAAATTCTAGAAAAGCTGTGGTAGTGCTATGCCTCTTTCTAAAACCATGCTGTTTTGGACACTGGACATAGTAGGTTTTGAGGTAAGCCACCAGCTGGTTGGCAACAATTTGTTCAAGCACCTTGGACAGAGGAGGGAGAATAGATATTGGCCTATAGTTGCTATGCAGGGAACGATCACCTGATTTATGTACTGGGGTAACCAGGGCAGTTTTCCACACTTCCAGGAATTGTGACAGGGTTAGTGAGAGGTTTAGTATCTTAGTTATGGGTAGGAGTACTTTGTCTAAGGTGAGTGCAAGAAGCTTGAGGTCTAGACAGTCTCCACTATGTCTCAACTTTCCTAGCACCTTAGTTAGTAGTTTTCTAACCTGGTTGAGTGAGACCTTAAAGTAGAAAGGGGAGTGCTCAGGGATCGTACCCTCATAGCGACTATCAGTGTGGGCAGAGTTATTGTCAAAATAGTTTTGTGGGAGGACAGTGCTCAGATTGGTGAAGGCATCATTAAAAGTGTTTGTAATTTTAAGCAGGTCAACAGTGGGGGTACCATCAATGTTCAGCATTGTAGGAGATACCTTAGGATCTTTGCTAGTGTTATCATTGATATTTGACCAAAATGTTCTACTATCCCAGGCATTGGTCAACATCTCCAAGTGGTAATAATATTTCACCTGGTGAATAGCCCTCATACAGGTGTTTCTAGCAGCTTTATAGGCTTGCAGATCCTGCTGTCTACAGTGCTCTGGCATAGTGCCAGAGATGGTCCCGTAGTTTCATACTGGAAAGGAGTTCAGGAGTCATCCACGGACCTTCTTCTTTTTGTAAGGGCATGTATATCACAGGCAGTGTTGAAAACCATGATGAAGTGATCCAGAGCTTCATTAATGTCATCGGTGGAGTCAAGCAGCATCCAATCTTGCGAACGTAGCTGTTGTTTTAAGAGGTCCAGTGGCCAGGTTTAAGTGCCCTGTTGTAGATAGTTTGGGGAGCAGGGTATGGAATTTGTTGGACAAGCAGCAGGTGATTGGGGAGTGGTCACTGACGAGGTCGGGTGCACCGTTACATTAGATAGGTGATCAGGGTGATTAGAAATTATCCAGTCAGAGTGGTGCTTGTCCCTATTTTATAGTTTATTCTGGAAGGTGAACTGACAAGTTGAGTAAGTTGTAGAACCACTAGTGCATCCTTTATAGAACTATTAGAAGGTGACAGCAAGTTTATGTTGAAATCACACAAGATAATTGTCTCAGTGAAGTGATTTTTGGAGCAGATATATTCCAGGACACTGTGAAGACCTGCAGGTTGGGTGTTTGGGGGTATGTACACTGACAGTACAGAGAGAGAGTTTTGAAGTGGGCCCCAGCAGCACTTTTAATTGCCAATGCTGAGAGGCACATCCAAGTTCAATCTCTGGCAATGCATAACCCTTTATCGAGCTTTTAGACAGATGGCACAGCCACCCCACATTTAGACAGCCTGTCTAGTCTGTATATAGTATACCCTGGTAGGGCAACTGCTGTGTCAGGTACTTTGGGGACAGCCAGATTTCAACGACAGATGGAATGTCAGGGTTGTGCTGTGCCACCCATACTTTGAGGGTGTCCATTTTACACAGGAGACTACAGATGTTAATTGTGGCCACTTTAATAGCACCCTGTTTGGAACGTGCACTGCTTGAAGTTTGTTCAGTCGGAGGTGGATTAGGGTGAATGTTGCCTGATAGCAGAAGCAGCAGGAAGGTGATCATAAGAAGGAGCTCTCTTAATGCCTTTGACAGACGTTTAACCTTCCTATGGATGCAGTGCTGTTTTATCCTTTTATTGTTTACTCCATGATGGGTGGTGGGATCAAGAGGGACATAGCTGCAAGCATACATTCCATATGAAGGCCAGTTGGTACTCAGAGGCTGGACCATGAAACGGGACCATGGTCCCTTATTGATGCTGAAACACTTCTGAGATATACAGCCCTTGTTGTAGTGAAGGTTGTCACAAGGTTCCTTATGGAGAGGGTTTTCCCTGTTAGAGTTAGGTATTCCAGGGTGGTAGGGCATTATTAGGAGGATGAGAAGGAGGGAAAAGACAAGCATGCTGAATTTATCATTTATAGCCATAACTACCATTAGGACTTAAATCTAGGAAGTGGGCTGCCAGGGAGGAATGTTGCTCAGATCCTTCAAAAGTGGCTGACCGAGATACAAACCCTAAGTTAAAATAGTATGTGGCAAACAGCCAATTGTAAAGGGGAAAACAAAGAAGGCAGTGAGAGTACTAATTTAATAGTGGCTGGGGTTAGGGGGTGGGCGAGAAAACAACAGCTAAGACACAGAAATAAAGTCTGTTTAACTGTAGCTACGGAGCTGATCCACCAAAAACTGCACTTTGCAGTCTGAAATCGGGATGTGAAAAGCAGCCAAAGGCAGAGCGGTAGGATGAGCGATGCCCAATTGCCGATCAGCCCACAGTTCACTGACATATAAAACAGCAGCTGGAGGAACAGGAGAACCCTCTGGGAGACATACCTTGCAGTGACCAAGGAGTGGCTTCTGAGAGGTGGGATTCAGAGGTGGTGGCCGTGGACAAATTGGAGCGGGTCCACCATTGGTGCTGAGCCCAAGTCAGGGGCTCTGTCTGAAAAGGAAGAGGGAGAGGCTAATTAGGGGAAGTTTAAAACGTGTCAGCATGAAGCTCCTACAATGGTGGTTCAGGGTTGCAGACAAAAGAAAGGGAGAGGGTGAGAAATCTGGAAAGAGATACTGAAAAGAGTATAGAGAACAGGGGGGCAGGATAGGGTGGCTTGCTACAGCACCAGGGTAAGATTAGCAAGAGAAAAGAGGGTAGAGGCCAACCGAGTGAGAGACTCCTTGGTTTGCAGAGATGCTGTAGTATGGGGTGCAGGGTGAGAGAGAGTAGCAAGACACAGGCGAGGTATAGAATCAGAGCATTACACGATTGGCTATTGAAATTAAGGAGAGGGGGTATACAGGAAAAAGATGGAGTAAGCAGCAAAAGGTTAGAGTGGAGGGAGGCAGAGACTAAAGGGAGTGCAAGAGGCAAGCAAAGAAACATCCAAGTAGCAATTTCCTTTGCAAACATTTCCAATCCTAGCACAGACTCTAAGGTACAATTAAATTTCACAGTTTAAGCACTTTAGAGACACAATGACTAAGGAGAGAGAGGTCCGATGGTAATTTTAAACTTCCCTACGCTTAGGACAAAACACAGTTTCTAAGATACTATTTAATTTTACAATTAGAGCAATTTAGAGACACATTGCTAAACAACAGATTGTAGGTAGGTCTTACTGGCAAGTAATGAAAATACAGCTAAAATACAGAAATAAAAGTCCAGTTAACTGCAGGTAGGAGCCGACCCACAGAAACCATGCTTTGCAATCTGAAATCAGGATGCAAATGCAGCCAATCGTGACAACGGTAGAATCAGCGAGGTCAAATCACCAATCAGCCCACAATTCAATGACCTATCAGACGGCAGCTGGATGAAATGGAGAACCCACCGGGAGACGTACCTTGCAGAGATCTATGAACTGCTTTTGAGACGGGATTGGAGGTGAGACGACTGGCAAGTGGGCGAGTCCAAAACTGCTGCTCAGCCAAGTCAGGGGCTGTGTCTGAAAAGGAAGGAGGAGAGGCTGATTAGGGCAAGTTTAAGAAGACCCAGCACAAAGCTCATGAAACAGGGGGTGAGGGTTACAGACAAAAGAAAGGAAGAGTTGAGAAAGCTGAGAGGGGATACTGGAAAAAGTATGGAGAACGGGGGAGGGGATAGGGTGGCTAGCTACAGTGACAGGGAAAGATTTCAGAGACCCAGGAGTGGCTTCTGAGATGCAGGGACCAGAAGACGTGGCCGCAGGCAAGTGGAGTGGGTACACACCTGCTGCTGAGCCTGACTCAGGATCTGTGACTGAAAAGGAAGAGGAAGAGGCTGATTAGGGCAAGCTTAGGACACACCAGCACGGAGCTCCTAAAACGGTGTGTGGGGTTTGCAGACAAACAATAGGGAGGGGGTGAGAAAGCTGGAAGGGAATACTGAAAAGAGCATAGAGAATGGGAGGGTAGGGTTACTAGTTACTGAACCAGGTTAAGATTAGCAAGGCATAAGAGTGTGGGGCTGAACGAGTGAGTCAGTGCTCAGTTTGCAGAGATGCTGTTGTATGGGGTGAGGGATGAGATACAGTAGAAAGACACAGTTAACTACAGCTAGGGGAGAAGACCCAAAGAAAACTATGCTTTGCAGTCTGAAATCAGGATGTGAAAAGTAGCCAACGGCAGAGCGGAGGGATCAGCGGTGTTCAATCTCCAGTCAGCTCGCAGTTCACCGACATATAAAAGGCAGCAAGAAATGGAGAACCCCTCGGAGACATCCTTACAGAGACCCAGGGCAGCTTCTGTTATTATAAGGTTCAGAGGACGGTCACGGGCGGGAGGGTAACACCCGCTGCTGAGCCCGACTCAGGGTCTGTGACTGAAAAGGAAGAGGAAGAGGAAGATTATGGGCAAGTTTAGGAAGCCCCAGCATGAAGCTCCTAAAATGGTGGTGGGGTTACAGACAAGTGATAGAGAGGGGTGAGAAAGCTGGGAGGTATACTGAAAAGAGTATTTGGAATGGGAGGGTAGGGTGGCTAGTTACAGAATCAGGTAAGATTAGCAAGGCATAAGAGTGTGGACTTACTGAGTGAGCGAGTGCTCAGTTTGTAGAGATGATGTTGTATTGGGTGAGGGGTGAGAGACAGTAGCAAGACACAGAGAAGGGATAGAATCAGAGTGTTACACAATTGGCTCTTGATATTAAAGATCGAGGATACTCAGGAGAAAGATGGAGTAAAGCAGCAAAGGGCAGAGCAGAGGAGGCAGAGGCTAAAGGGACTGCAAGGGAAAGCAAAGAGAGGTCCGAGTAGCAATTTCTTTTGTAAAATATCCAGCTGTAGCACAGACTGTAAGGTACTTGATTTTACAGTTTTAAGCACTTTAGAGACATAATGACTAAGAAGAGAGAGGACAATGGTAATTTTAAACTTTTCTAGTACAAACATAGTTTAAAAGGTACTATTTAATTTCACTATTAGAACAATTTAGAGATACACTGCAGTCAGTTATTTTAAGATGAAATGAAATAACATTTTGTAATTAGCTCTTAACCAGCAGGTAATGAAAATAACAGTTAAATACAGAAATAAAAGTCCGATTAACTGCAGCTGGGGGCGACGACCCATAGAAAACCATCCTTTGCAGGATGAAATCAGGGTGTGAAATGCAGCCAATGGCAGATCAATAGGATCTGTAGTGTTCAATCGCCGATCAGCCCACAATTCAACGACCTATCAGACGGCAGCTGGAGGAAAGGGAACCACCGGGAGATGTACCTTGCAGAGATCCATGAGCAGCCTCTTGGAGAGGTGGATTCGAGGTGTTGGCTGCCGTCAAGTGGAGTCAGTCCACGACTGCTGCTGAGCCCGACTCAGGGGTTGTGACTGAAAATGGACCTGAGAGAGGCTGATTAGGCAAGTTTAAGAAGCACCAGCATGAAGATCTGAAACTGTGGGTGGGGTTACAGACAATAGAAATGGAGGGGGTGAGAAAGCTGGGAGGGATACTGAAAACAGTATAGAGAATGGAGGGGTAGGGTGGCTAACTACAGTGCAGGTAAGGTTAGAAAGAAAAAGAGGGTGGTGGCTGACCTATTGAGCGAGTGCTCAGTTTGCAGAGATGCTGTTGTATGGGATGAGGGGTGAGAGAGAGAGAAGCAAGACACGGGAGAGACAGAATCAGAGTTTACACAATCGGCTCTTGAAATTAAAGAGACCGGTATGCAGGAGAAAGATGAAGTAAAGCAGCAAAAGGGCAGTGTGGAGGGAGGCAGAGACTAAAGGTAGTGCAAGGGAAAGTAAAAGAGGTCCAAGTAGCAACTACCTTTAAAATTTCCAACAGTAGCACTGACTCTAAGGTACAATCAAATTTCACATTTTTAAGCACTTTAGAGATACAATGACTAAGGAGAGAGAGAGAGAGAGAGAGAGAGAGAGAGAGAGAGACAGAGAGAGGTCCGATGGTAATTTTACACTTTTCTATGCTAGTACAAAACATAGTTTCTAAGGTACTATCTAATTTCACAATTAGAACAATTTAGAGACACATTGCAGTAATTCTTTATATGATGAAATTAAATAACAGTTTGTAAGAAGGTCTTAACTGGCAGTTAATGAAAATACAGTTAACATACAGAAATAAAAGTCCAGTTAACTGGGGGGATCAAGTGATGCCTATGGAGGACTAGCAGCGTCTGTTGTGGGCTCCCGACCCCGATCAGTAATTTGGCAGCTCAAACGGGTCATTTCGCCTCGCTTACGAAATTCTCATACCTCAAAGAACTTAGCTGTGTTTTCAAGTTCGCCTTTGGTTGGACTGGAACTCTGCAATGCAGTTAAATGAGCAGGAATTAGAGGCGAAGTGGCCGCGCCGCAGCTCTTCTCCGACAGACACCGAGGAGTGCGTTTCATCGGGCAAGATTCACAGTGACCTGGCTGTAATTAAGGAAGCTTTGTTTAAGCTTGTGGACGACGTCGCAGAATTTAAGCCAGCTTTGACACAGTTGGCACGTCGTGTCACTGATTCTGAGGCTCGGATCTCGTCTTTGGAAAGGGCGATGGAGAAATTGAGGCCTGATGCTGTTGAATGTAAAAAATCTATTGCTAAATTGGAGGACAGAATGGATGATTTAGAAAATAGAAGCCGACGGAATAATTTAGTGCTGCTGGGTTTGCCGGAGGGTGAGGAAGGCTCTAATATGCTCCTATTTTTACAGAAGTTTCTCAAAAAGACTGTTGGGCCCTCACCAAACGGGCCGGAGTATGTGATAGAGAGGGGGCATCGTGCCCTGAGAGCCAGGCCCTTGCCATCGGATCCTCTGAGGCCAATAATATTTAAACTCCTTAATTATTTGGACCGGGAGCACATCCTCCGTGAAACGAGGAAATTATCTTTGCTGCAATGGGAGGACAAGAAGCTTCGGATGGCACCTGACTTAACTTGGAAAATGAGGCAAGCCAGGGCCTCCTTTCGCCCCATAACATCAAAACTATGGGCTGCGAGTATTCGACACCGTATATTGTATCCAGCTAAATTGGAGGTTTCTACTAAAGATGGAGTGAAGCGATTTGAGAGCGCAGAAGAGGCCTTAACTTCGCTCCGAGGGTTGATGCCTGATTTGTTTCCAACAAGCTGAGCTCCTGCTAGAATAAGGATATCCTTTGGTGGCTATTTGTTAAATCGGGACGTTATGTCTGGACATGGTCCGGTTGCTATGGTTATATAGTTTGCAGTTTGAAAACTTGAGCTTTTTACATGTTTCAAATTAGTTTCAAATATAGTAGCTTTAACTAAGGACTTGTCTCTGTTTCTCCATAACTATTGAATGAGACTGTGCATCGCTTACACAGCTGTGGAATTTGTAGTTTTCATTTCGTCTATCAGAGGAAGCTGGAAGACTAATTATTCTGGACTATCAGTTCTTATTTATCTGGGGTATATAATTTTGCAGCTGTGATCATAACTTTGTGGGGGGGGGAGAGGGGTTCTCAAGTACCTAAGTTTTTTTTACTTAGATGGCAAATTGGCATGCCTTCAATTGTTATACTGCTACTTAATTTGGGGGAAGGGAGCCCTGCCTCTATGGCGTATCATGAACCAATTTGTATGGAGTTGGATTTGGGCCAGGGGGTAGTTGTTCAGTTGTTTGTGTTAAGAGGGTTAATCTGGGGTCGGGGGAGGCAGTTGAGGGGAGTGTATGGGGGTTTTAAGGGTTTTTTTTGGGGTGGGGTAGCTATCCATATTATGTTTTTGATGACTATTAGGAAGGATGTTTTCTAGTTTAAAATTTCTTACATGGAATATTAAAGGGGGGAAAGATAATTGTAAAAAAACATTTAATTTTGAACCACCTGGCTCGATATCACCCGGCAGTTGTATTTTTACAGGAAACCCACGTGCTTTCGAGCCATCTTTCTCATTTTAGGAAAAGTGGGTTGCCCAAGTATTTGGGGCTGGCTATTCTTCATCTAGTCGGGAGTAGCAATTTTGATTGCTCGAGAGTCCCTTTGTACAATCAGATATAATTACTGACTCGAAGGGCAGATATATTATAGTCTCTGGCACTCTGGGTGGATTGGGTGTGGTACTGGGATCAATTTACGGCCCCAATACAGAGTCCCCTCCTTTTGCTCATTTGGTTGAAATTTTATCCCCTCAAAGAGAGGGTGATTATATTGGGAGGTGATTGGAACTTGGTCCAGTCAAATAAGCTGGACAGATCTGCAAGTAAGAATTTGCAGGTTTCTACAGCCCAGCATGCTCTGGATGAATGTACTTCATTTTAGGGCTGAGGACCCATGGAGGCTGCTTAACCTTAACCGAGACTATACTTTTTCTCACTGGTACATAAAACCCTTTCCAGGATTGATTACTTTCTGGTGAGTCAACAGTGTATCCCAGAGGTTCTGAGGTGTTGTTGCTTCAGAGTAATTTCTGACCACTCTCCAGTCCAGCTTGTATGGTCTCCCTCATATATCTCAAGGAGGTCCTATTCATGGTCCTTAAATGACAATATACTCAAGGATAGTTACATGCTAGACAGATTTCGCTCTTACGTGCAAACATCGATCAGTTTCAACTGGGGTTCAGTGTTGAACACAGATCAATCATGGGCAGCCCTTAAAACGGTGTGGAGAGGGGAATTAATTAGGATTGCTTCAGTAAGGAAAGCGAAACATAACCAGAAACTATTTGATTGTTTAAATAGGATTAAACTACTGGAGAATATACATGAGGATGTAAGGTCAGTAGCTCAGGATCGGGAACTATCCACGTTAAGAGCATGGTATGCGGGTGCTATGAAGGAGAAAGTGGTGAGCTCTTTGGGTAGAATTAAAGCGTCTTATATTGGCCAAGGCAGTAAGGCTGGGAAATTGTTGGCCTGGCAATTAAAGCAAAGAGCTGAATCTAAATGGGTGCCGGCTCTGAAGCACCCTGTTTCAAATGATTTAGTTACCGACCCTAAGGATATCCTTCAGATTTTTGTGACTTATTACAAGGATCTATATAAGAGCCGGTCGTATACCCCCCAGGTCCTTTCCAATATGAGTACTTTTTTGTCAGATATACCACTCCCCTTATTTGTCACAGGAGTCTAGGTCGTACTTAATTTCCCCTATCTCCAATGAGGAGGTTCTGCTTGCTATTGATTCGCTAAAGGTTGATAAGGCGCCGGAGCCAGATGGTTTTACGGCCTTTTTCTATAAATCATTTAAAATCGAAGTAGCCCCGCTATTAAATCAATTATTTACCTTTTGGTTCCTTCACAGAATTAAGGATAAATCTCTTTTTGAAGCAAGAATAATTTTATTACCTAAGCCGGGGAAACCAACAGATTTGGTGGGGAATTATAGACCTATCTCGTTGTTGAACCTGGACGTAAAAATATTTGCAAAAATTTTGGCTTCCAGACTTAGGAAGGTCTGGGGCGAACTGATCAGCCGAACAAGCGGATTGTTGAGGGCCGTACCGGTGATCACTTCAGGAAATTATTTTATTTAATTTCTGTGGCCAAAGACCCCAATCTAGAAGCTTCTTTGATTTCTGTAGATGCAGAAAAGGCTTTTGATCGGGTGGAGTGGTTTTTATGTTTGAAGTCTTGGCCAAGTTTGGGTTCCCCAGCAGTTTATCCAGCTAATCCAAATTCTTTACTCATGTCCATCAGCCAGAATTCAAAATAATAATTTAATTTCTGAGTCCTTTCCGCTTTCTAGAGGTACCAGGCAAGGATGCCCCCTGTCGCCCTACTTATTTAATCTTTATATAGAACCCCTGGTTAGGGCGATTAAGGCCGACCCTAAGATTCATGGTATTGGGGTAGGTCGTCAGGAACATAAATTGTCGGCCTTTGCAGACGACCTTTTGTTACATATTAGAAACACAACCATTTCTCTTCCTAGAGCTTTGGAGATTATTGAGATTTTTGGCAGTTTTTCAGGTTTTAAATTGAATTTAGCTAAATCTACATTGTATCCCCTGTCAACCTTTCTGGATAAGGAATGGTGTGTAAATTTAGGCCTTCAGTGGCAAACTAAGTCTTTAGTGTATCTCGGTATACAAATCTCTAAAAACTTAGAGGATTTGGCGCAGTTGAATTTGAAACCTACCATTAAAACCATCAAAGAGGATCTGGAAGGTGGATGAAGCTTACCTTGTCTTTGTCTGCGAGGTTTAATACAATCAAAATGGTGGTACTGCCAAAAATTCTTTACCCCCTCCTCAACTTGAATATATACCTCCCTAAAACTTTTTTCAAAAACTTATGCAGACTTTGTACGAATTTTATATGGGGAAACAAACCTCCTCGGAGGGCTTATACCAAGCTTTGCAGGCAACGTGAAATGAGGGGTCAACAACTTCCCGATTTTTTAGATATTATTTAGCAATTCATTCAGCAAGGGCTATGTTTTGGTCAGGTAAGTGCGCTAGTTCCCTGTAGGTCTAGAGTTGGATAGGGCCTTTGCTAGCTAAATGAAGATAGATTTGGAGTCCCTTTATATGTTCTGGGTAAAGTTTCAGGTAAAATTAGGAGTACGCCTCTTGGATGGGACGTGAGGGCTGTACACCAACTGTACACTGAGCTAAAGATTAACCCACGGTTTGATCTTTCCCAACCTCTACTGAAGAATCCAAATTTTGTTATTGGCAATCGTCCAATAGTTAGTTTTTTCCCAACATCTTTTCCCAAGGTCAGGGTTTCTGATTTCTATGGAGATAGTTCCATACTTTCGCTTCCTAGATTAGCGCAAAAATTTGGGGTCAGACCTCAATCTATGTTGAGATTGGCTCAAATTAGAAGTTGTATTCAATCTTTTTTTCGTAAAGGTACTTTCTCGGACCAGGTGGGGGACTTTTGGGATAATCTGTTAAGCTTTTGTCTATCAGGTAAATTAATATCCAAAACTTATCAGTATATTACTACGAAGATGAGTGCTAACTTATCTCCAATTTCCTTTTATTGGAAGGTAAATATGTCCCTAGACTGGCCGGAGAAAGTATGGGAAAAAATATGGACTGACATTCATGTATTCATAAAACAGGATAGGTTAAGAGATATCCAATTTAAGCTGTTACATAATATCTATATCTCCCCGGCTAAATTACATCGGTGGAACCATCAATTTTCTCCAGCATGTGTGAGTTGCAATGATTCCGTTGCTACTACTTTTCACAAGTTATGGACATGTCCCACGAGTGCTATGTTCTGGGAAATGGTTAAGCAGGGGTTGAAACTCTTCTGCGACCTCTCACCCTTTTTAAACCGAGATTTGTATTCTGGGAGGTATGACTCTATTCCACTTAAATATCTTGAAGGCACGCATGATGTTATAGCTTCGGTTACTAAATTGGTGATGTTAAGACACTGGCGGAGGTTTGGACACCATCCTTTAAGGAGTGGTGGGAGGAGTTCTGAATGCGTTATATGCTGAAAGGGTGGTATTTATCTGTTCATTCCCTGCATAAATTCAACAAATATTGGAAAAATTTTGCTCACAGTCTGAAAGAAAGATATGGATACTAATCCAACAAATAAATTAGTTGTTAATACTAATATTTCAACGCAATCCCTCCCTCTGTTTTTAATCTTCCTCCTGGCCTATACATTTGATCACCTTTTTCTTTTATGATTCGTGGGTTTATTAAAGCTATTTTCTTCAACGTGACTTAAGTGCCTTCTAAGGTAGTAGTAGGATTCACACTCTTTCTCCCCTCTTAAAATTGGCTTTGCTAGGGCTAAGATTATAAAGCCTATATTATTTAATATTTTATTATTCTTAATTTTATGGATAGCTGCGGGTGGGTGGGGGGGTCGGAGGGTTTGATTTCGATTGGGAGGTTTGGTTTTTCTTTCTATTTTTTTTTCCTTTATTATTAACTGTTAAGATATCTTTAGAACGGGTTTGGTGTACACTGTATACCCTAGAGTTTATGGTACTTATATTGTTCTTGTGCACATGTACGGTATGTAATATGTTTTTGGTTGAATAAAGTACATTTATTTGCAAAAAAAAAAAAGTCCAGTTAACTGCAGCTATGGGAGCCAACCCACAGAAAACTTTGCAATCTGAAATCAGGATGTGAAATGTAGCCAGTCGCAGAACAGTAGGATTGGCGAGGTCAGTGCTGATCACCCACAGTTCAGCGACCTATCAAAACAGCAGCTGGAGGAAGTGGTAACCCTCTGAAGTCGTGACTTTGCAGAAACTGATGAGCTGCTTCTGAGATGTGGGATTCGAGGTGGCGACCGCTGGCAAGTGGAGCGAATCCACAAATGTTGCTGAGCTGTGTCAAGGGCTGTGTCTGAAAAGGAAGAGGGAGAGGCTGATTAGGGCAAGTTTAAGAAGCGCCAGCACAAAGTTTCTGAAACGGGGGTAGGGGTTACAAACAAAAGAAAGGGAGGGTTGAGAAAGCAGGGAGGGGATAATGAAAAAAGCACTGAGAACGGGAGGGGGATAGGGTGGCTAGCTACAGTGACATGGTAAGACTGCTTTTGTATGGGGTGAGGAGTGAGAGACAGTAGCAAGACACAGGGGAGGGATTGAATCAGAGTGTTACACAACCAGTTATTGAAATTAGAGGGGGTATACAGGAGGAAGATGGAGTAAAGCAGCAAAAAGGCAGAGTGGAGGGAGGCAGAGACTAAAGGGAGTACAAGGGGAAAGCGAAAAGAGGTCCGAGTAACAATTTTCTTTGTAAAAATTTCCAACACTAGTGCAGACTCTACAGTGCAATCAAATTTCACAGTGTTAAGCACTTTAGAGACACAATGACTAAGGAGAGAGGTCCAATGGTAATTTTAAACTTTCCTACACTAGAACAAAACATAGTTTCCAGGTACTATCTAATTTCACAATTAGAGTGATTGAGAGACACATTGCAGTCATTTGTCATATTATGAAATTCAGTAACAGTTTGTAGGTGGGTTTTAACTAACAGGTAATGAAAATTCAGCAAAATTACCTAAATAAAAGTCCAGTTAACTACAGCTAGAGGAGCAGACACAAAGAAAACCATGCTTAGCAGTCTGAAATTAGAATGTGAAAAGCAGCCAATGGCAGAGCGGTAGGATCGGTGGTGTTCAATTTCCAGTCAGCTCGCAGTTCACTGACATGTAAAAAGGCAGCTAAAGGAAATGGAGAACCCCCCCCCCGGAGACATCCCTTACAGAGACCCAGGGGCAGCTTCTGAGATATAAGGTTCAGAGGACGGTCACGGGCGGGAGGGTAACACCCGCTGCTGAGCCCAGCTGAGGGTCTGTGACTGAAAAGGAAGAGGAAGAGGCTGATTAGGGCAAGTTTAGGAAGCCCCAGCATGAAGCTCCTAAAACGGTGGGTGGTGGTTACATGCAAATGATAGGGAGGGGGTGAGAAAGCTGGGAGGGTATACTGAAAAGAGTATTTGGAATGGGAGGGTAGGGTGGCTAGTTACAGAATCAGGGTAAGATTAGCAAGGCATAAGAGTGTGGGGCTTACTGAGTGAGAGAGAGTGCTCAGTTTGTAGAGATGCTGTTGTATTGGGTGAGGGGTGAGAGACAGTAGCAAGACAAAGAGAAGGGATAGAATCAGAGTGTTACACAATTGGCTCTTGATATTAAAGATCGAGGATACTCAGGAGAAAGATGGAGTAAAGCAGCAAAAGGGCAGAGCAGAGGGAGGCAGAGGCTAAAGGGACTGCAAGGGGAAAGCAAAGAGAGGTCCGAGTAGCAATTTCCTTTGTAAAACTATCCAGCTGTAGCACAGACTGTAAGGTACTTGATTGTACAGTTTTAAACAGTTTAGAGACATAATAACTAAGGAGCGAGAGAGAGAGGACAATGGTAATTTTAAATTTTTCTAGTAAAAAACATAGTTTCTAAGGTACTACTTAATTTCACTATTAGAGTAATTTAGAGATACATTGCAGTTATTTTATGATGAAATTAAAAAAAACATTTTGTAATTAACTCTTAACCAGCAGGTAATGAAAATACAGTTAAAATACAGAAATAAAAGTCTGATTAACTGTAGCTATGGGAGGTTGTCAGAAAACCATCACTTGCAGGATGAAGTCAGGGTGTGAAATGCAGCAAATGGCAGATCGATAGGATCTGTAGTGTTCAATCGCCAATCAGCCCACAATTTAATGACCTATCGGGCGTCAGCTGGAGAAATGGGAACTCACCGGGAGATGACTTGCAAAGATCCATAAGTAGCTTCTGAGAAGTAGGATTCAGACGCATGTGCTGCCACTAAGTGAGTGGGTCTACGTCCGCTGTTGAGCCTGACTCCAGAGGTTGTGACTGAAAAGGAAATTGAGAGAGGCTGATTAGGCAAGTTTAAGAAGCACCAGCATGAAGTCCTGAAACTGGGGTGGAGGTTACAGGCAATAGAAAGGGAGCGGGTGAGAAAGCTGGGAGGGGATACTGAAAACAGTATAGAGAATGGGAGGGGGTAGGGTGGCTAACTACAGTGCCAGGGTAAGGTTAGAAAGAAAAAAGAGGGTGGTGGCTGACTGACTCAGTGAACGCTCAGTTTGCAGAGATGCTGTTGTATGGGGTGAGGAGTGAGAGAGAGAAGACAGACATGGGGAGGGACAAAATCAGAGTGTTACACAATCGGCTCTTGAAATTAAAGAGAGGAGGTAGACAGGAGAAAGATGAAGTAAAGCAGCAAAAGGTCAGTGCGGAGGAACACAGAGACTAAAGGTAGTGCAAGGGGAAAGTAAAGAGAGGTCCAAGTAGCAATTACCTTTTAAAATTTCCAGCGGTAGCACTGACTCTAAGGTACAATCAATTTCACATTTTTAAGCACTTTAGAGAGGAGAGAGGTCCGATGGTAATTTTAAACTTTCTACACTAGTACAAAACATAGTTGCTAAGGTACTATCTAATTTCACAATTAGTGCAATTTAGAGACACATTGCAGTCATTTATCATATGATGAAATTAAATAACAGTTTGTAGGAAAGTCTTAACTGGCAGTTAATGAAAATACAGCTAAAATACAGAAATAAAAGTCCAGTTAACTGCAGCTATGGGAGCCAACCCACAGTAAACCATACTTTGCAATCTGAAATCAGGATGTGAAATACAGCGAATCGCAGAAAAGTAGGATTGGCGAGGTCGAATTGCTGATCATACCACATTTCACCAATCTATCAGACGGCAGCTGGAGGAAGCGGGAAACCTTCTGGGAGATGTACCTTGCAGAAACTGACAAGCGGCTTCTGAGATGCAGGATTCAGAGGTGGCGCCGCTAAAAGTGGAGCAGATCCACAAATGTTGCTGAGCTGTGTCAGGGCCGTGACTGAAAAGGAAGAGGGAGAGGCTGATTAGGCAAGTTTAAGAAGTGCCAGCATGAAGCTCCTTAAACAGAGGGTGGGGTTATAGACAAAGAAAGGGAGGGGGTTAGAAAGCTGTGAGGAGATACTGAAAAGAGTATAGAGAACAGAGGAGGGTGGGGAGGCTATTTACAGTGACAGCATAAGATTAGCAAGACAAAAGAGGGTGGGGCCAACCGAGTGAGCGAGTGCTCTGGGTTTGCACAGATGCTGTGTAGGGGTTGAGAGGTAAGACAGAGTAACAAGACATAGGGGAGGGATAGAATCAGAGTGTTACATAATCGGTTATTGAAATGAAATAGAGGGGTATACAGGAAGAAGATAGAGTAAAGCAGCAAAAGGGCAGAGCAGAGGGAGGCTGAGACTAAAGGGAGTACAAGGGGAAAGCAAAGAGATCTCGGAGTAGCAATTTATTTTGTAAAAATTTTCAACACTAGTACAGACTCTAAGGTGCAATCAAATTTCACAGTTTTAGTCACTTTAGAGACACAATGACTAAGGAGAGAGAGAGGTCCAATGATAATTTTAAACATTTCTAAGCTAGAACAAAACATAGTTTCCAAGGTTCTATCTAATTTCACAATTGGAGGGATTTAGTGACACATTGCAGTCATTTATTATATGATGAAATTAAATAACAGTTTGTAGGTAGGTCTTAACCAGCAGGTAATGTAAATACAGCAAAAATACAGAAATAAAAGTCCAGTTAACTACAGCTAGGGGAGCAGACCCAAAGAAAACCACGCTTTGCAGTCTGAAATCAGGATGCGAAAAGCAGCCAATGGCAGAGCGGTGAGATCGGCAGTGTCCAATCGCCGATCAGTTCTGAGTTCACTGACATATCAAATGGTAGCTAGAGGAAATGGAGAACCCTCCCCCTTCCCCTGAGACGTCCCTTGCAGAGACCAGGAGCAGCTTCTGAGATGCAGGGTTCAGAGGATGTGGCCTCCGACAAGTGGAGCGGTACACGTCCGCTGCTGAGCCCGACTCAGGGTTTGTGACTGAAAAGGAAGAGGAAGAGGCTGATTAGGGCAAGTTTAGGAAGCCCCAGCATGAAGCTCCTAAAACAGTGGGTGGCGTTACAGACAAACGATATGGAGGGTTGAGAAAACTGGGAGGGTATATTGAAAAGAGTATAGAAAATTGGAGGGTTGGGTGGCTAGTTATAGAAGCAGGGTAAGATTAGCAAAGCATAAGAGTGTGGGGCTGACGAGGAGTGAGTGCTCAGTTTGAAGAGATGCTGTTGTATGGTTTGAGGGTGAGAGACAGTAGAAAGACACAAGGGAGGGAAAGAATCAGAGTGTTACACAATCGGTTCATGGTACTAAAGTTTGGGGGTATAATGGAGAAATATGGAGTAAAGCAGCAAAAGGGCAGAGCGGAAGGAGGCAGAGATTAAAGGGAGTGCAAGGGGAAAGCAAAGAGAGGTCTGAATAGCAATTTCTTTTGTAAAAATATCCAGCTGTAGCACAGACTCTAAGGTACGATCAAATTTCACAGTTTTAAGCACTTTAGAGATATAATGACTAAGGAAAAAGCGGACAATGGTAATTTTAAACTTTCCTACACTAGTACAAAACATTGTTTCTAGGGTACTATCTAATTTCACAATTAGAGCAATTTAGAGATACATTGCAGTCAGTTATTATATAATGAAATTAAGTAACAGTTTGTAGGTAGCTCTTAATCAGCAGGTAATGAAAACACAGCTAAAATACAGAAATAAAAGACTGGTTAACTGCAGCTAGGGAGCCGACCCAAAGAAACTGATCCTTTGCAGGCTGAAATCAGGATGTGAAATGCAGCCAATGGCAGATCGGTAGGATCTGTGGTGTTCAATCGCTGATCAGCCCACAATTCAGTGACATATCAGTTGAAGGAAACCGGGAACCCTCCCCCCGGGAGAAGTACCTTGCAGAGATCCATGAGCGGCTCTTGAGAGGTGGGATTCGGAGGTGTTGGCCACCATCAAGTGGATCAGGTCCACGACTGCTGCTGAGCCCGACTCAGGGGTTGTGACTGAAAAGGAAGAGGGAGAGGCTGATTAGGCAAGTTTAAGAAGTGCCATCACAAAGCTTATAAACGTGGGTGGGGTAACAGGCAAAAGAAAGGGAGGGAGTGGAGAAAGCTGGGAGTGGGTACTGAAAATGGTATAGAGAACAGGAGGGGTAAGGTGGCTAACTGCAGCACCAGGGTAAGATTAGCAAGACAAAAGAGGGTGGGGGCTGACCGAGTGAGTGAGTGCTCAGTTTGCAAAGATGTTGTTGTATGGTGTGAGGGGTCAGACACAGTAGCAAGACACAGTGGAGGATAGAATCAGAGTGTTACTCAATTGGCTCTTGAAATTAAAGATAGGGGTATATAGGAGAAAGATGGAGTAAAGCACCAAAAGAGCAGAGCGGAGGGAGACAGAGACTAAGGGGAGTGCAAGGGGAAGGCAAAGAGAGGTCCGAGTAGCAATTTCCTTTGCAAAAATTTCCAGCACTAGGACAGACACTGAGGTACAATCAAATTTCACAGTTTTAAGCCTTTTAGAGACATAATGACAAAGGATTGAGCGGTCCAGTGGTAATTTTAAACTTTCTTACGCTAGTACAAAACATAGTTTCTAAGGTACTATCAAGTTTCACAATTAGAGCAAATTAAAGATGCATTGCAATCATTTATCATATGATAAAATTAAATAACAGTTTGTAGGTAGGTCTTAACTGGCAGGTAATGAATATACAGCTAAAATACAGAAATAAAGTCTGGTGAACTGCAGCTAGGGAGCCAACCCACAGAAAACCACACTTTGCAATCTGAAATCAGGATTTGAAATGTAGCCAATCGCAGAACAGTAGGATCAGAGGTGTCCAATCACAGTTCAGCACACAGTTCACTGACCTATCAGATGACAGAGGAAACTGAGAACCCCTCTGGGAGAAGTATCTTGCAGAGACCCAGGAGTGGCTTCTGAGATGGGGGATTTAGAGAAGGCCATCGTCGGCATGTGGAGTGGGTCCATGACTGCCGCTGAGCCTGAATTAGGGGCTGTGACTGCAAAGAAAGAGAGAGAGGCTGATTAGGGAAAGCTAAAGAAGTGCCAGCATGAAGCTCCTAAAACAGTCTGTGGGGGTTACAGGCAACAAAAAGGGAGGGGTGAGAAAGCTGGGAGGAGATACTGAAAACAGTACAGAGTACGGAGGGGATGTAGGGTTGATAGCTATAGCACCAGGGTAAGATTAGCAAGAGAAAGAGGGTGGTGGCTGACCGATTGAATGAGTGCTCAGTTTGCAGAGATGCTGTTATATGGGGCGAGGGGTGACAGAGAGAAGCAAGACACAGGGAGGGACAGAATTAGAGTGCTATACAATCAGCTCTTGAAATTAAAGAGATTGGGTACACAGCAGAAAGATGGATTAAAGCTGCAAAAGAGCAGAGCAAAGGGAGGCAGAGACTAAAGGTAGTGCAAGGGAAAATTGAAGAGAGGTCCGAGTAGCAATTACCGCTGTAAAAATTGCCAGCGCTAGCACAGACTCTAAGGTACAAACAAATTTCACCGTTTTAAGCACTTTGTAGACATAATGACTAAGAAGAGAGAGGATGATGGTAATTTTAAAATTTCCTACACTAGTACAAAACATAGTTTCTAAGGTACTATCTAATTTCACAATTAGAGCAATTTAGAGATACATTGCAGTCAGTTATTATATGATGAAATTAAATGACAGTTTGTAGGTAGGTCTTAAATGACAGCTAATGAAAATACAGCTAAAATACAGAAATAAAAGACCAGTCAACTGCAGCTAGGGGAGACAACCCACAGAAATCCACACTTTGCAGACTGAAATCATGATGCAAAAAGCAGCCAATGGCAGAGCGGGAGGATCAGCGGTGTTCAGTCACCGATCATTAAACAGTTCACAGACCTATCAGACTGCAGCTGGAGGACCCGGGGAAGCCACAGCTACACGCACCTTGCAGAGACCCATGAGCAGCTTCTGAAGTGTGGAATTCAGAGGTGGCAGCCACCAGCAAGTGGAGTGGATCCACCGACTGCTGCAAATGCCAAGACAGGGGCTATGTCTGAAAAGGAGGAGTGACAGGCTGATTGAGGCAAGATTAAAAAAAGTGCCAGCACAAACATAGAAACATAGAAGTTGATGGCAGATAAGGACCGCAAGGCCCATCCAGTCTGCCCATTTCTTTTTCTACCTTCTAAATGTGCCATCGGCCTTTGCTCTGTCAGTGGCCTATCTATTCATAGTCATTTGTATTGCTCCCTTATGCCTATCCCATGCATGTTTGAAGCCCTGCACTGTATTCATAGCCACCACTTTTGTGGTAAGCCATTCCATGCATCCACCACCTTTCTGTGAAAAGAATTCTCACATTCCCTTAATTGGCCCCTCTAATCTCACATGCTGTGTCCTCTTGTCCTGCTATTTTTCTTATATTTAAACATGTTAGACTCTTTCACCTTGTTAATGCCCTTAAGGTGTTTAAATGCCTCGATCATATCACCTCTCCCTCCTTTGCTCAAGGGTATACATATTGAGCTCTGTTAATCTGTCCTCATATGTCTTCTGATGCAGTCCCTGCACCATTTTTGTTGCTTCTCTGGACTGCCTCAATTTGGTTAATGTCCTTGTGAAGGTGTGGCCTCAATACTGCATGCAGTACTCGAGATGGGGCCTAACCAGTGTCTTGTAAAGGGATTATTACCTCCTCTTACGACTTGTGATACCCTGTTAATACACCCTAACACCCCTAACCTTACCTACTGCTTTAGAGGTCTGCTTGATGATTTCAGATCATCAGTGGTGATGATGCCCAAGTCTCTTTCTTCCTTTGTGACTGCTAGCAACTCCCTCCCAGCCTATAGGTGGCTTCAGGGTTTCTCTTCCCTATGTGCATGATTTTGTACTTTTGCATTAAATCCCAGTTGCCACTCTTCTGACCATTTTGCTAGTTTATCCAGATCTCTTCTCATTCTGCCCACCTCATCTGGATCATCACTCTGTTGCAGATCTTGGTGTCATCTGCAAACAGACAAGCCTTACCCTCTAGTCCATCTGCAAGGTCACTAATGAAGATGTTGAAGAGGACTGGCCCCAGAACTGATCCCTGAGGTACCCCACTTGTGACTTGCATCTCTTCTGACTGTATACCATTTACCACCACTCTGTTTTCTGCCCGTCAACCAGTTTGCCACCCAGTTGACCAACTTCTGACCCACCCGAGCCTACCCAGCTTATTTATCAATCTTCTATGTGGAACAGTGTCAAAAGCTTTGCTGAAGTCAAGGTAGGCGACATCAACTGTTCCCCTTGGTCCACCACTCTGTTTACCCAGTCAAAGAAATCTATGAGATTAGTTTGACAGGACCTTCCTTTGTAAACCCATGCTGTCTTGGATCCTGTGCCCTATAGATTCCAGGTGTTGCACTATCCTTTCCTTAAGGAGTGCCTCCATAATCTTGCCCATTACTGAGGTAAGACTGACTGGTCTGTAGTTCCCCGCCTCCTCCCTGCTACCACTCTTGTGGAGCGGGATCACATGAGCTCTTCTCCAGTCTTCTGGGACCTCTCCTGTGCTCAGAGACTCACTAAACAGTTCTGCTAATGGCTCTGCTAGTTCCACCTTTAGCTCCTTAAGTACCCTGGGATGTATGCCATCAGGTCCCATTGCCTTATCCACCCTGAGCTTAGCAAGCTCTTGTAGGACCCTTTCTTTGTGAAGGGGTAGTGCTCCCTCCTCCCCTGTGTCCATGATGCTGAGCTGTGGGCCCTGCCCTATCTTCTCTTCAGTAAATACTGAGCAAAAGTATCTATTTAGGATAGATGCCATTACAGGGTCCTCCTCCTCACATGCTCCCTTTTCTCCATTAAGCTAAGCAGTACCCCCTCTGGACTTTCTCCTTTCACTAATGTATCTATAGAAAGTCTTGTCACCTTCTTTTACTGTTCGTGCTAGTGTTTCCTCAGTTTGGGACTTTGTCTGCCTTACTGCCTTCCCTGCTTCCCTTAGGGCAGTTTGGTATGCCTCCTATCTTCATCCCACTGTGTTCCCTTATATTTCCTGAAGGTCAGCCTTTTGGCTCTGACCTTTCTGCTACTGTATTTGAGAACCAAAGTGGTTTTCCTTCTTTGCACTTCCTTTCTGTCTAACACAATGGGATGTTGCTTTAAGTATTGCATCCTTAGTGCTTGCCCACTTTGCCTGTACCCCCTCACCTGTGTTTCTTTTTGCCAGGGCTAGCTTAACTCTGTTGGCCATCTTATCAAAGTCAGCTCCTCTGAAGTCCCATATTTTTGCCTTGGAATGGGATGATTTAGATGTAGTAGCCAAATTGAACCATACCATGTGATGGTCACTGGCCCCTAGGTGACCTTCTACCTGGAGATCTGTGATCCCTTCCTTGTTAGTCAGTACTAGATCTAGGATAGCCCTGTCTCTTGTGGGTTGCTGTACCAGTTGTTTGAGGCTCTCCCCCTGCAGGGAATCCACCATGTGTCTAGTTCTGGCAGATGTTCCTGCTGGTATTGACCAATCTGTATCCGGCATGTTGAAGTCTCCCATTATCAGAACCCCCCCTTTAGCTGTCATGTTTTGTATATCTTCTAACAGTAATGTGTCTATGTCCTCCCCCTGGTCTGGGGGCCTGTAGACAACCCCAGTTCTTATTGGTGTCCCATTTCCTGTTTCCAGGGTGACCCACAGTTCTTCTGGCTCCTTATGTGTATTCTGAATTTCTTTAGCTTTGATATTTTCATTGACATACAGGGCCACTCCTCCCCCCCCTTTTTGCATCTCGGTCTCTTCTGAACAATACATAGCCAGGTACTGAAGTCTCCCAAGTGGTTACTGGTAAACCACGTCTCATTAATTGCTACTATGTCCAGTTTAGCCTCTGACATTATTGCCTGCAGGTCTGGGATCTTATTTCCCAGGCTGTGAGCATTGTGTACATGATTTTCCATTGGCCAGATTTTGGTGTGTTAGTTGTTGGGTGAGGTTGGCATTACCCCTGTGCATCGATGGGGAGACAAACCTTTTCTTACCTGGTGATGCAAATGAACTGCAAACATGCTGAATCCCTGTTTGACCACTAGCTGAGGGGAGGGGTGTTCTTCCCATTCGACGTATGGGGTGCTGCACCCCTCTCCCCATTTGCTAGTTTAAATATTCTGCAAAGACGTCAAACTTCTGCTCCAATGCACTGACTCCCTCCTTAGTCAGATGCAGTCCATCAAATTTAAAGAACTTTCGCTCCCAGAACTGTTGCCAGTTCCCTACAAATCTGTGTCCTTTTTCCTGGCACCAGCCCTTGAGCCACGTGTTTAGCTCCCCTCTCTCCTTCTCTGACCTTCCGTCCATCTGCTCCCCTCTCCCAGACTGGCAGGATCTCAGAGAAGGAGATGCCAGATGAAATAGATGATAATTTGTCACCCAGCCTGGTCAGGTGTTCCTTGGTCTCCACAACTGACCAGCTGGCAAGATCATTAGTCCCTATGTGTACTAGGACATCAATGTTTTCTCCTCTTTGTGGACAATTTAGCAATGCGGTCAGTGTCTCTCCATGCTGATGTACCTGGGAGACATCTGACCATTACCCCGGCTGGAGATAGGTATCAACTCCTGATTATGAAGTCTCCTATGATCAGAAGTTTTTTGGATTTCCTTTTTGCTTTTTTTGTTTTGGTTCCTGATTTGGGTGAGTTTTGTTGTGCTAGCTCCTGTGCTGCAGTGTCCTGCTCTGCAGTGTCTTCTGCCTCTTTGTTTGATTTAAGAGATAGAGGCAGATACCTGTTTGTAGTGCTTATATGGTTTTTGGAGGTAATATGTTGGAGAGCAGAGAGTGATGGGGCACCCGATTTTCCCCTCCTAACCACCTGCCAACCTCCTGGACCAACTACCCTCGAGGTTTTTCTGTTGGATGCTGGGGAAATGGTGGGTGGTTCTTATAATGTATTTCCTCTTGAATATGAAATTTGAGGGATGCAATCTCTGCCCATGCTGCCCAGAGCTGAGCCCTAAGATCTCCAAAGGCCCAGCATGTAGGACAGTGTCCTAAATCCTGTAAGACTGTCCTTCTGAAAATTGTTCCACAGTACCTGCAGTTAATGATATCCATTCCAGATAAGTTGCTGGGTTTATAACCTAGTCAGAGTAATTAGAAGGAAAAGCTCCTAAAACAGTGGGTGGAGGCTATAGACAAAAGAAAGTGAGGGGGTAAGAAAGCGGGTAGAGGATACTGAAAAGAGTATAGAGAATGGGAAGGTAGGGTAGATAGCTACAGCACATGGGTAAGATTAGCAAGACAAAAGAGGGTTGGGCCAATCGAGTGAGCGAGTGTTCAGTTTGCAGATATGCTGTGATATGGGTTGAGGGGTGAGAGACAGTAGCAAGACACAGGGGAAGGGATAGAATCAGATTGTTACACAATCGGCTTTTGATATTAAAGAGAGGGGTATACAGGAGAAAGATGGAGTGAAGCACAGAAAGGACAGAGTGGAGGGAGGCACAGATTAAAGGAAGTGCAAGAGAAAAGCAAAGAGAGGTCCAAGTAGCAATTTCCTTTGTGAACATTTTCCAACGTTAGCACAGACTCTAAGGTACAATCAAATTTCACTGTTTTGAGAACTTCAGAGACCCAATGACTAAGGTGAAAAAGGTTCAATGGTAATTTGAAACTTTCCTACACGAGTACAAATTTTCCTTCACTAGTACAAAACATGTTTCACAAACATGGTACAAAGAGGACCATGACTGGGATGTTAACATACCAGGGTATACAACCTATAGGAGAGACCGGGAGGGGAGAAGAGGGGGAGGAGTAGCTCTCTATGTAAGGGAAGGGGTTAAAACAACTGAATAAAAGAGTAAACAGGGAAGAGAGGAGGCACTGTGGGTCACCTTAGAGACTGGAAATAGCACCACAATCCGCACAGGGGTTGTATACAGACCCCCATATCAGGGGGAGGGAATGGACAAGGATATGACTGAAGGCATTCTTAGGATGGCAGAGAAAGGGGATATACTGTTGCTGGGAGACCTGAATGTGCCAGCTGTTAACTGGGGCACATTTGCTGCAGCTACATCTAAGAGCAGGAGCATTCTCAATGCCCTACAGGTGGCATGCCTCAGCTAGTTTTGGAACCCACTCATGAGGGAGCAATCTTAGACCTCGTACTCTCACATGGGGGACAGTGAGAGGATCTCAGATCTAGAAGTGAGTAGCCATCTGGGAACAAGTGACCACCAAACAGTATGGTTCAAGATAAACTCAGCTACAAAGTCAAGCCATACAAAAGTGAGGGTACTGGACATTAGGAGGGCTGACATTGGCAAGATGGGAGAGTGTCTTAGAAATGCACTAGCAAACAGACTAGTAGGAGGGGTGGAGCAACAATGGGGAAACATCAAAACTGCCATCACAGAGGCAACACGCCTTTGTGTGAAGCAAATAAACAAATCAAAATGAAAGAAAAAGCCACTATGGTTCTCAAAAGAGGTGGCAAGGAAAGTCAGGGAGAAAAAGATAGCATTCAGGAAGCATAAGGAAACAAAGAAGGAGCAGGACAGAAAGCTGTACCAGTTAAGGCAGAAGGAAGGAGGTAGGGAAGTCAGAAGAGCAAAGGCCAAAACTGAGGAAAAGATAGCCTACTCGGTTAAGAAGGGGGATAAAACCTTAGGTACATCAGGGAGCATAGAAAGACAAAGGGAGGGATAGTGAAGCTAAACAGAATGGACGGTGGGTGGGCAGAGAGGGACAGTGAAAAAGCAGGGATACTGAACAAATATTTCTGCTCAGTATTTACAAAAGAAGAGGGTGGAGGTGCCTAATCCAGTTATCAGAAGCACTCTGGATAGGGGGGTTGATCCCAGTCCTTTCACAGAAGAAAGGGTTCTGAAAGAACTCCTAAAACTGAAGGTGGACAATGCAATGGGGCCTGACAAATTCACCCCAGAATTCTAAAAGTATTAAGGGGAGAACTAGTGAAACCACTGACAACCCTTTTTTTAACAAATCATGGGAGGATAGTGCGGTACCTGAGGACTGGAGGAAGGCTGATGTGATTCCCCTTCACAAAAGTGGGAGCAAGACAGAGGCAGGAAACTGAAGACCTGTCAGTTTGACCTCTGTGGTAGGGAAAGTGATGGAATCTCTTCTGAAGGAAAGAATTGTTGAGTACCTAGAGGACAGTGGGGCGCAGGACCCAAGGCAGCATGGGTCCACAGCGGGAAGGTCATGTCAGATGAATCTAATTGATTTCTTTGACTGGGTGACCAAAGTAGTAGATCAAGGAGGGGCTGTGGACATGGCCTAGGTAGACTTTAGCAAGGCATTTGACACAGACCCACACAAAAGATTAATAGTCAAATTAACCAGCCTGGGAGTGGGTCCCAGGGTGGTAGCCTGGGTAAAACATTGGCTGGACAACAGGACACAGAAGGTAATTGTAAATGGAGTCCACTCTGAAGAAAGAGGAGTTACTAGTGGGGTACTGTAGGGTTCAGTACTGTGTCCAGCCACTTTAATGTCTTTATAAGCAACATTGCAGAGGGACTGGAAGGAAAAGTATGCCTTTGCAGATGACACAAAGATCTGCAACAGGGTTGATACACAAGGTGGTGTGGAAAGGATGAAAAGGGACTTGGCAAGGTTGGAGGAATGGTCAAAAGTATGACAGCTTGAATTTCAATGCAAAGAAGTTCAATATAATGAACCTGGGAAACAAAAACCCAGGGGAAGTTTACACAATATGAGGGGGGGGAGGGAGATAGTAGTAACAGCAACAAAAATGGAAAGGGACCTGGAGTTAATCATATCAGATGATCTTAAGGTTAGCAAGCAATGTGAGTAGGCAGTAGGGAGGGCTGGGGGGATACTGGGATGTACAGCAAGAGGCATCACAAGCAGAAAACAAAAAGTTGTTATCCCTCTGTACAGACAGTTGGTGAGATCTCATCTAGAGTACTGCATCCAGTTCTGGAGGCCCCATCTCACAAGGACATAGACAGGATAGAGGCAGTCCAGGGAAGGCAACTAAAATGTTGCAGGGTCTACAAGAGAAGCCATATGAGAAAAGACTAAAGGAGCTTAATATGTATACCCTTGAGGAAAGGAGGAGAGGGGGACATGATAAAACTTTTAAGTACCTCCGTGGAATCAACAAAGTCCAAGAGGGTAGCATCTTTCAGAAAAAGAGATGTGCAAGAATAAAGGGACACAATTTGAAGATGAGTTGGTGGTTCAGGGGCAATGTGAGGAAGTATTTTTTCACAGAGAGGGTGGTGGACCCATGGAACAGACTTCCTGAGGAGGTTGTGGGGTCTAAAACTGTGGGAGAATTCAAGAATGCACGGGACTGACATAAGTCAATTTTTGTGGGGGGTAGGAAGAAACAGGCTGTTGGTTAACTAGAATCTGCAACGTATCCTGCAGGTAGGGAAATTGGCAGACTAGGTGAGCCAAGAGGTCCTTATCTGCAGTCAAAGTCTATGTTTCTATGTTTCTATTATCTAGTTTGACAATTAGAGCAATTTAGGGACACATTGCAGTCATTTATTAAATGATGAAATTAAAAAACAGTTTGTAGGTAGGTCTTAACTGGCAGATAACGAAAATACAGCTAAAATACAGAAATGAAAGTCCGGTTAACTGCAGCTATGGGAGCTGATCCACAGAAAACCACACTTTGCAATCTGAAATCAAGATATGATATGCAGCCAATTGCAGAACAGTAGGATCGGTGGTGTCCAATCACTGATCAGCCCACAGTTCACTGACCTATCAGATGGCAGCTGGAGGAACTGGGGAACCCACCGGAAGATGTACCTTGCAGAGACCCATGAGCAGCTTCTGAGAGGTGGGATTCAGAGGTTGTGGCCACCAGCAAGTGGAGCGGGTCAAAGACTGCTTCTGATCCTGAATCGGGCTGAGTCTGAAAAGGAAGAGGGAGAGGCTGATTAGGCAAGTTTAAGAAGTGCCAGCAAGTAGCCCTAAACTGTACCTGGGTTACAGACAAAAGAAAGGTAGGGGTGAGAAAGCTGGGAGGGGATACTGAAAAAAGAATAAAGAATGGGGAGGTTGGGTGGCTAGCTACAGTGCAGGGTATGATTAGCATGACAAAAGACAGTGGGGGCTGACTGAGTGAGAGAGTGCTCAGTTTGTAGAGATGCTTTTGTATGAGGTGAGGGGTGAGAGACAGTTGCAAGACACAGTGAGGGATAGAATCAGAGTGTTACACAATCGGCTTTTGAAACTAAAGAGATGTGGTATACAATAGAAAGATGGAGTAAACAGCAAAACAGAAAGCTGAGGAGAGAGAGACTAAAGGGAGTGCAATTAGAAAGCAAAGAGAGGTCCGAGTAGCAATTTCCTTTGTAAACATTTCTAATACTAGCATAGACTCTGAGGTATAATCAAATTTTACAGTTTTAAGCACTTTAGAGACACAATTAATAAGGAGAGAGAGAGGTATGATGGTAATTTTAAATGTTCCTATGCTAGTGGAAATCATAGTTTCTAAGGTACTATCCAATTTCACAATTAGAGCAATTTAGAGACACATTGCAGTCATTTATCATATGGTGAAATTATATAACAGTTTGTAGGTAGGTCTTAACCAGCAGGTAACGAAAATACAACAAAAATACAGAAATAAAAGTCTGGTTAACTATAGCTAGGGGCGCTGACCGAAAGAAAACCACGCTATGATGTCTGAAATCAGGATGCGGAAAGCAGCCAACAGCAGAGTGATAGGATTGGCGGTGTTCAATCACCGATCAGCCTGCAGTTCCCAGATATATCAGACGGCAGGTAGAGGAAATGGAGACCCCCCCCCCCACCAGGAGACGTACCTTGCAGAAACCCAGGAGTGGCTTCTGAGTTGCAGGGTTCAGGGAGGGCGGCTCCTGGCAAGTGGAGCACATCCACGACCATTGCTGAATCTGGCTCAGGGGCTCTGACTGAAAAGGAAGAGGGAGAGGGAGAGGGAGAGGCTGATAAGGGTACGTTTAAAAAGCACCATCATGAAGCTCCTAAAACAGTGGGTGGGGGTTACATACAAAAGAAAAGGAGGGGGTGAGAAAGCTAGGATGGGACATAAAAAGAGTATAGATAATGGGGGGGTAGGTTAGGTAACTACAGCACTGGGGTAAGATTAGCAAGAGAAAAGAGGGTGGGGGTCAGCCAAGTGAGTGAGTGCTCAGTTTGCAAAGATGCTGTTGTATGGGGTGAGGGGTGAGAGACAGTAGCAATACACAGGGGAAGGATAGAATCAGAGTGTTACACAATCGGCTCTTGAAATTAAAGAGATGTGGGTATATAGCACAAAGATGAAGGAAAGCAGCAAAAGAGCAGAGCGGAGGGAGGCAGAGACTATAGGGAGCACAAGGGGGAAGCAAACAGAGGTCCAAGTAGCAATTTCTTTTGTAAAAATTTTCAACGATAGCACAGACTCTAAGGTACAATCAAAATCACTTTAGAGACTCAATAACTAAGAGAGAGAGGTCCATGGTAATTTTAAACTTTCCTACGCTAGTACAAAACATAGTTTCTAAGGTACTATCTAATTTTACAATTAGAGCAATTTAGAGACACATTGCAGTTCATTATAATATGATGAAATTAAATAAGAGTTTGTAGGTAGGTCTTAACTGGCAGGTAATGAAAACACAGCTAAAATACAGAAATAAAAGATTGGTTAACTACAGTTAGGGGAGACGACCCACTGAAAACTGTGCTTTGCAGACTGAAATCATGATACGAAAAGCAGCCAATGGCAGAGCGGTAGGATTGGCTGTGTCCAGTCGCCGATCAGCCCACAGTTCACAGACCTATCAGACTGCAACTGTAGTAACCGGGGAACCCACCAGAAGACGTACCTTGCAGGGACCCATTAATGGATTCTGAGAGGCAGGATTCAGAGGTCGCGGCCACTGGCAAGTGGAGCGGGTCAAAGAATGTGGTTGTTCCTGAGTCAGAGGCTGTGTCTGAAAAGGAAGAGGGAGATGCTAATTAGGGCAAGTTTAAGAAGTGCCAGCAAGGAGCTCCTTAAACAGGGGTGGGGTTACAGACAAAAGAAAGGGAGGGGGTGAGAAATCTGGAAGGGGATAATGAAAGGAGTATAGAAAATGGGGGAAAGGGTGGCCAGCTACAATGCAGGGTAAGATTAGCAAGACAAAAGACTGTGGGGGCCAATCAAGTAATCGACTACTGATAAATATAAGGACGTTTTGTCTCAGAACAGGAAGATCAGGAGCTTAAAGGGCACAGAGGCAGTAAATAAGTAGGGAGGGAAAAAAAAGAAATAAACAAACAGAGGAAAGAGTACGTATTCCAAACAACAGTTTGGGGCCAGAAATAAGACATGATGGGAGTGGTGCAGTGCAGTAGTTGTGGAGCATCAGTCTTCCGGGAGACATTCTGGAGGATGCGGTGTTGTCCCATCTGCAGGCACTTCTCTGGGCTGAGGGAGGAGGTTGCTTATCTCCAGGCTGAGTTGGCTAGGATTTGTGGGCCCTTCTCTTCCACCCAGAGACCTCCAAGGCCACTGCCGTTGCCTTAGAGGTTGCCAAGAAATAGGAGCGGTTGGACCACAGTGGGCTCTGGGAGGGTGAGCATGGTGGAACAGAGGTGCAGCCCTTAAGTTGTACCTCTCCACAATCCATATGCCGTTCTGGCAAAGTGTGGTTCCTCTATGGAGGCACCGACAGTGGAGACCAAGGAGGATGCTGGGAACCTCCACAAAGGAGACCCACAGCAGGGTGGCATGGGACCCCACAGGGTAAGGAAACAACTCCTGGTGGGGGACTCCATTGTTAGGAAGTTAGAACTGGGGGAGGAAGGGGAGAGGGAGGTAAGGTGCCTGTCTGGCACAATGGCTTGGAGGGACAGGGAGCGAATCCTCAGGATCACTGGAGTAGCTGCACAGAGGAGGGAGCTGGATGTCACTGTCCACCTAGGGACAAATGATCTGGCTAAGAAAGGGATCAGAGCAGCGCAGAAAGCATTTGCGGAGTTGGAGAGGGGCTTTAGACAGGTAGCATGTACGGTAACCTTCTCAGAGGTGCTGCCTGTCTATGACATGAGTGAGGCTAGGGTGCTCCACACCATGGGATTCAATCGGTGGTTGAAAAACTGGTGCAGAGCTCAGGGAATTGGCTTCATTGGGGACTGGGGTCCACCTGGAGGGAATGCAGGCCTATACTGGCGTGATGGTCTGCATCTGTCCAGGAGGGGAACCAGGATCCTAAATGATAGGTTTAAATGCTTCATTAGCAAGCATTTAAACTACCCAAAGGGGGAGGCACTGGAGACGAGCAGGGAAATTCTAGCCCATCCACCAAAAAATATCAGGGTACTAAGTGAGGTAAACACCAAGATAGAGATGTCAATATTGAGAAGGGCAGGGGTAAATGAAGAAAATGACAAACACAATAAGGACAGGGATGGGGCAAAAAGGGGTAAGGCCATCAAGAAATTGAGGGTAATGAGTACCAACACCCGTAGTCTAGGCAACAAGCTCCCTGAAATGGTGGCCTTGATGGAAGAGGGATACCTGGATATTGTAGCAGTCACAGAAACATGGTACAGAGAGAACCATGATTGGGATGTTAACTTACCAGGGTATTGTCACGATGCGGAGAGCTTATCAACTGGGATGCTATCCCAGGAGAATGCCTGTCCCAGCTGCACACCCAGCATCACCTCAAGCAGGTGGAATGGTGAGACAACCCTGATGTCTGAATTAGGTTGAGTGCCAGGAAACACCCTTTAAGGAGAGGCAGGAGACAATGTGAAGTTTGATGCCCAGCATTCTTTTATTTACACCAGGGAAAGGTAGACATGGTCACAAGGGAAAGTTGGGGAATAACTCTTACTTATAGATAATAGCTAACAATTACCACTCTATTTCTCTATCTGTACATCGACCTAATGTCACTCTACAGTATTCTTATCTGTAACTCTTACAATTGCCCACCTAGCAATCTATGCATCCAGATTATACCTTATCACTTTATTATACCATGTGCTAAGCATACAACATACAATCAGCAAACAATCTCACAGTCTCAAAAGTCCATAAGATGAAGATGTCCGTCATCTTCATGCACGACTGAAGATTAAGGGTCAAGAGAAGGGGGAATTCTTGCTTGGCACCAAGTTCACAAGGAAACCTATGAGAGGTTGCAAACAGGGCATGGACAGATTGGTAAACAGACTATAGACATCGGCCAACCCACTCTCCAGGGTTGCCAGAACACAAGAGCATGAACTGACTAACTTGGAAAATGCTCTTTTCTTGGCACAAAAACCCTCAAACTGGGCTGCCAAGGTTGAAGATCCAAAATGTGGCAAGGAATCCACCTGCAGGATTGCCACAGGAGAAGAAATCTGCTGCTTTCCCCTTGGCACCAACCCTCGACCAGGGCTGGCAAGGACGAAGAAGAACTGCTGTGGGTTTTCCTGGCACCTATCCTTGACTAGGGCTGCCAATCAAACACCGGACTTGCTGAAGAATCCACTAGGAGGACTACCAAGTATGAAGAAGAAGAACTGCTGAGCTGCTTTTGGTATCAGATCCGCTTGAAGGTCCACCAAACTCGAGCTGCTACCCTGAGGATTGCACTGGCGATGCATGATGACACAAGCAAGAAGAGGTGAAAGATGAAGATTAGGATTCCACACGGATGAAGAACAAAATAAGAAATGGTGGCCACGAACACACTTTGCCATGATGGACTCATCTACCGGCGGGTGTCTGGGAGGGATGGATGAGACACTTTCCAGTCATCTTTCTTTCAAGCTGATCAGGAATCGGCGGCCGTGACTACTCAAAGGACGCCGATTTTGACTACGGTGGATGAAAGGCCAAGAAGTTGCTGAAGTCTTCTGCTGGCTGAAGATTGCTATTGTAAAGAGCTGATGGAGGCTGAAGATTGCTATGATGAAGAGCTGATGGAGACTGAAGATTGAATGAGAACCTGCTGCTGCACAATGGTACTTCGGTTAGCATGTTATTCTGAAATATTTACTTTTAGGGGCAACTTGCCTGGAGTAGGGGCAAATTACTACAATCTAGGGCAATTGTTCACTGTCAGGGGCAACTTGCCTGGAGCAGGAGCAAATTGCAACAATCCGGGGCAATTGTTCATGGGCGGGGGCAACTTGCCTGGAGCAGGGGCAAATTGCAACAATTCAGGGCAATTGTCTACTGTCCGGGGAACTTGCCTGGAGTAGGGGCAAACTGCAACAATCTGGGGCAATTGTTCGCTGTCAGGGGCAAATAACCACAGTCCTAATATTATACAATTCAGTCTCGGTGCTTCATGCAATGACACAACAGTTGAGATGCTAAAAGAATAAACAGTTCATAGAAACAGTACAAAAGCTGGTAAACACTTCATAACAGGTTGTGTCCTTAAGCACCCCTTAGTCGGACCATTTTCCTCTTGGGGTCTGTCTTCTTTAGGATGTGGCTACCCCTGAGCACTCTAATGTACTTGTCCCAGCTATTTAGCCTGGTTCTGCTAATTACCCATACACCTGCTGCCCTATTCCCTATGGGCTGGGATGCCCCTACCTTTACTGGGCCTGGCGCCCTTTACTCACGATGGGCCTGGTGCCCTTTACTACGGTGGGCCTGGTGCTCTTCCTTTACTGGGGCCTGGTGCCCTTCCTTACTGGAGCCTGGTGCCCTTTACTATGATGGGCCTGGTGCCTTCCTTTACTGGCACATGGCACCCTTTACTACAATGGGCCTGGTGCCTTTCCTTTACTGGGGCCTGGCGCCTTACCACGATGGGCCTGGTGCCTTCCTTTACTGGGGCCCATGCCTTACTACAATAGGCCTGGTGCCCTTTACTATGTTGGGGCTGGTGCCCTTCCTTTACTGTGGCCTGGCAGCCCTACCTTGGATCCTGGGCCTGGTAGCCCTCCTTCGACTCTTGGGAGCTGAAATATAGCTGGGCCCATTAATTATGCAGCTCTGAGAGCTGTCACCCTTTTCTTCAGCCCCGCCTCCCTCATGAATAATTATAGACTTACACTGGCCTTGCTTCCTGGTTCCTCCTTTTAGGTATCACTAACCCGCCTCCTGAATATTTAATTTAGGTCCTCTACTCGCCGCCCTGCAGCACTCGGCCGCTTTTTCCCAGCGCCTGCAGCACTTACAATTTAAATAAAATCGTATTTCTTTAACGTTGGACAGCCAGCACTCTTCTATGTGCTGCTGTCTGACTCACTGATCCATCCGTGGTGAAGATAGCTGCAGCCGGGAAGCTGGAGGCATTCTGGCAGAGGGACGGAGCACACAGGCAGCAGGGAGGATGACAGGGAGCCTCGGACGGCCAAAAGCAATGCGGTCACAATGCGGCTTTTCTCTGCCGCCAACGGGGGAATGAATTTAACTTTTAAAATACTCGTGGTGCCAAAAACAAATAAACGATGACGCTCACAAGCCCAATCTAAGGCAAACGGACAACTTCTTTACTTTTGGTGCCCTGATGGCACCACGGACCGAACAGCTCTTCTGGGGATCTTCACTGTCTGGAGCCAGAGCAAGCACACAGAACGGCCCTCGGGGAACAGCTTCAACCCACAGGTAAGCCCTTTTCCCAGTTCCCCTTAACCCTCTGCATCCTCTCTTCTCCACAGCAAGCAGGAACCCCTCAAAACTGTTAAAACTTTTTCAAAACTGACCTTCTGATTCTGGAGTGTTTGGACTGGAATGCTGTGCCTGAGCAGCTCTGCGCAGCATTCCATCCAAACCATTGTCTCTTGCAGCTGCATTAAAATCTATTTTTTTAATCTGTTTGCAGTGCACAAGGCACTTTCTCATTTATTTACAGCATTTTTCCTTTTATCAGGAAGGAACTTTACATATAAGTGGTCCCTTTTTATTGTACCCTGTGGCCCACTCTTACCACAGGCACCCTGGGCACCTGTTAACCCCAAACTTTATTTATTTATTGTGGCACCCCAACTCTGGGGCATTACAGTACACAACCTACAAGAGAGACAGGGAGGGCAGAAGAGGGGGCGGAGTAGCTCTCTATGTAAGGGAAGGGATAAAAGCAACTGAACAAAAGAGTAAACAGGGAAGATAGGAGGCACTGTGGGTCACCTTAGAGACTGGAAATGGCACCACAATCTGCACAGGGATTGTATACAGACCCCCATGTCAGGGGGAGGGAATGGACAAGGATATGATAGAAGGCATCCTTAGGATGGCAGAGAAAGGGGAGATACTATTGATGGGGGACCTTAATATGCCAGATGTTAACTGGAGCACCTCTGCAGCAGCCACATCCAAAAGCAGGAGCATTCTCAATGCCCTTCAGGTGGCATGTCTCAGACAGCTAGTTTTGGAACCCACTCTTGAGGGAGCAGTCTTGGACCTTGTACTCTCAAATGGGGAAAGCGAGAGAATCTCAGATCTAGAAGTAAGGAGCCATCTAGAAACAAGTGACCACCAACCAGTGTGGTTCACGATAAAGTCAGCTACAGAGTCAAGCCATACAAAAGAGGGTTCTGGACTTCAGGAGGGCTGACTTTGGCAAGATGGGAGAGTGCCTTAGAAAAGCATTAGAAAACAGGCTAGAAGGAGGGGTGGAGCAACAATGAGGAAACATCAAAACTGCCATCACAGAGGCAACAAGCCTTTGTGTGAAGCAAATAAACAAATCAAAATGAAAGAAAAAGCCACTATGGTTCTCAAAAGAGGTGGCATGAAGGTTAGGGAGAAAAGTTAGCATTTAGGAAGTATAAGGAAACACAGAAGGAGCAGGACAGAGAACTGTGCCCATTAAGGCAGAAAGAAGTAGGGAGGTAGTCAGAATAGCAAAGGCCCAAACTAAGGAAAAGATAACCAACTCATTTAAGAAGGGTGATTAAACCTTTTATAGGTATATCAGGGAACATAGAAAGACAAAGGGAGGGATAGTGAGGCTAAAAAGAATGGGCAGTGGGTGGGGAGAAAGGAACAGTGAAAAAGCAGGGATACTGAATGAATACTTCTGCTCAGTATTCACAGAAGAGGAGGAGGGGGAGGTGCCTATGTAACCCCTAGGTGGCGCTATCCCAAGGGCTACTACCCCAGCCTGCTTAACTACTAGCAGGTTGAGGGGCCTAGGTCCAATGGCGGGTGCCTCCACCCAGAGGTCAGGGTTTGCAGTAGTTAAACTAACTTGGTCACAGCCCTCTGGGATACTGTAACCCCCCTTTCTTCCCACTAGTGGCCCACACAATGCATTTGGAATATCTTCACAATGTACACTTACCCCCAGGACTGGCTCTGTCGACTGGACCCCGGGGACACTCTGTAAAACAAGATGATACAGTGTAAAAGCCACAAATCAATACTTTAACATAAACGAATACCTCAGACAGTGTAACTCTGCTGAAACAAACAAATCTGATTTATTTAGGGAGATATAGCAAGGACAGGGGGAAATCAGGTTAATTAGGTTAAACACATTAATAATCACAGTACTGTGCACATATTCAGAGTCCCAAATTGTCACCTTCATGGGGTACCCAGGATTGGGGGGGGGCTAGTCAGGATCGGTTGCAGCTGGTTGGGGCCCAGTGATGGAAAAAACACTTGCACAATACCCAATTGTAATCCGGAGCCGGAGGGCTCAGTTCGTGAAGAAATGAAAAAAGCAACAATTAGATGACACACTTGCAATTCGACAAACAGATGGCAGGGAGCTACCCTGCTTTGTACTCACAACTCAATGCTGGGAACTGGATGGAAGGCAGATTGTCCTGGATTGCCAAGAGGAGTAGACCAGGTGGACAAGGTCCTTGTGACTGGACCCCACTGCAGTTTAAAGCAAATGGATGTAGTCTGGCTTAAGCTGGGGTTTACTTCCAGCTTCATGCACTCTGTTCACTGTACAGGGGATTTAAAATGCGATTCCCCACAAGCACTACACACATTTATATGTAAAAAGGGAAGTACTATACCACGCAGGCTGCTTCTCTATCCCGATCGCAATAACTGCACAATACCCAGGAGAACACACAGCAGATTCAGTTCCTGACAGACCGAATGCGATTCAGCAATTTCTCCAGTCTTTTACAGGATGACCCTCGTTTCCTCACTTCTGGTGCTTCTTCTGCTTAAAACTCTGATTCAGTCCACACTGGCACTCACAAACAGCTGCAGGCCGAACTTTGGGACCCTACACGAGCTTCCCGCGCGAAAACTCAATGGCGCAGGAGCACGGAGCTCCTTTCCTCTTCACTGTCACAACTCAACTGAACTTTCCAGTAGATAGGGCCCGGCATTTCCTTTGAGTTCCTCCCAGTTCAATAGCTGGTTTTGCTGTCACTCACAGTAAACTCCCCCTGTTGGTGGAAAAAAGGCGCCGAAGTCCAAACTACAATTCCCAGAAGCATTGGCCATACAGTACATAGGTGGCTGGCTCCACAATGAGAGTCCAAGTTCTGATTTGCCAGCAGCAGGCTCTATTTCAAAAGTCCCCCCACAATGATTGGTCCAGTTCAGCAGTTCAAAACTAGAATGGAGGACTAGGCAAACACAATTCTGACTGCAAAGAAAAGCAGGTTAGACAAACTGTATTTTCGTTATTATTCTAAATGATGTCTGGCAAACAGTTATATCTTTGAAAAGTGCTCACTCTGCCCTCTTAGTGATGGCAGAAAGGGAGCAATTGGCAGCCTCGAGGGGACTCAAGCAGGAAACACACAGACCACCATCCAAATTAATTATGTCTGCAGGCAGACAGCTCTTAAAGAGACAATACCAGAGGCTCTAAAAGTACTCACAGATAAACGGCTTAGACGCCGAACACCATCCGGGCTTGGAACATTCAAGCAAGCTCCTGGAAGACTTTTGGGAATCCCCATTTGCAGGGTGGTTACACCTAATCCAATTAACAGAAGCACTCTGGATAGGGGGGGTCAATCCCAGTCCTTTCACAGAAGAAAGGGTTCTGAAAGAACTCCTAAAACTGAAGGTGGACAAAGCAATGGGGCATGATGGAATTCACCCCAGAATTCTAAAAGAATTAAGGAAAGAACTAGTGACACCACTGACTACCCTTTTTAACAAATCCTGGGAGGATGGTGTGGTACCTGAGGACTGGAGGAAGGCAGATGTGATTCCCCTTCACAAAAGTAGGAGCAAGACAGAGGCAGGAAACTACAGACCTGTCAGTTTGACCTCTGTGGTAGGGAAAGTGAAGGCATCACTTCTGAAGGAAAGAACTGTTGAGTACCTGAGACCAGTGGGGCGCAGGACCCAAGGCAGCACGGGTTCACAGCGGGAAGGTCTTGTCAGACAAATCAAATTGATTTCTTAGACTGGGTGACCAAAGTAGTAGACCAGGGAAGGGATGAGGACATGGTCTACTAAGACTTTAGCAAGGCATTTGACACAGTCCCACAGAAAAGAATTAATAGTCAAATTAACCAGCCTGGGAGTGGGTCCCAGGGTGGTAGCCTGGGTAAAACATTGGCTAGACAACAGGACAAAGAAGGTAATTGTAAATGGTGTCCACTCTGAAGAAAGTGGGGTTACTAGTGAGTTATCACAGGGTTCTGTACTGGGTCCAGTCCTTTTTAATGTATTTATAGGTGACATTGCAGAGGGACTGGAAGGAAAAGTATGCCTCTTTGCAGATGACACAAAGATCTGCAACAGGGTTTATACACAAAGAGGTGTGGAAAGGATGAGAATGGACTTGGCAAGGTTGGAGGAATGGTCAGAAGTATGGCAGCTTGGATTCAATGTGAAGAAGTGCAAAATAATACACCTGGAAACAAAAAATCCCAGGGAAGATTACACAATGGGAGGTAGTAACAACAAAAATGGAAAGGGAACGGGGGTAATAATAATATCAGATAACATTAACGTTGTCAAGCAATGTGAGAAGGCAGTAGGGAGGGCTGGGGGGATACTGGGATGTATAGGGAGAGGCATCACAAGCAGAAAACAGGAAGTTGTTATCCCTTTGTACAGATAGTTGGTGAGACCCCATCTGGAGTACTGCATCCAGTTCTGGAGACCCCATCTCTGCAAGGACATAGACAGGATGGAGGCAGTCCAGAGGAGGGCAACTAAAATGGTGCAGGGTCTGCAAGAGAAGCCAGACGAGCAGAGACTAAAGGAGCTTAACATGTATACCCTTGAGGAAAGGAGGGAGGGGGGACATGATAGAGACTTTTAAGTACCTCAGTGGAATCAACAAAGTCCAAGAGGGTAGCATCTTTCAGAAAAAGAGATGTGCAAGAACAAGGGGACACAATTTGAGGATAGAGGGGGGACGGCTCAGGGGCAAAGTGAGGAAGTATTTTTTCACAAAGAGGGTGGTGGATGCATGGAACATCCTTCCTGAGGAGAATGTGGGGTCTAAAACTGGGGGAGAATTCAAGAATGCATGGACAGACATAAGGCAAATTTTCTGGGGGGTGGAGGAAGAAATAGGCTGTTGGTTAAATAGGATCTTTGATTATACTGTAGGTAGGGAAATGGGCAGACTAGGTGGGCCAAGCGGTCCTTATCTGCTGTCAAAGTCTATGATTCTATGTTTCTAAATCTGCAAAACAGCAGAGCAGAGGAAGGCAGAGACTAAAGGAAGTGCAGGGAATGCAAAGAGAGGTCCAGAAGCAATTTCCTTTGTAAAATTTCAACGCTAGCACAGGCTGTAAGGTACAATGAAATTCACAGTTTTAAGCACTTTAGAGACACAGTGACTAAGGAGAGAGGTCCGATGTTAATTTTAAACTTTCCTGCGCTTAGTACAAAACATGGTTTCTAAGGTACTATCTAATTTCACAATTAGAGCAATTTAGAGATACATTGCAGTTCATTATCATAAGATGAAATGAAACAACAGTTTGTGGTGGGTCTTAACAGGCAGGTAATGAAAATTCAGCTAAAATACAGAAATGAAAGACTGGTTAACTGCAAGTAGGGGAGACAACCCACAGAAAACCATGCTTTGGAGACTAAAATAATGATGATGCGAAAAGCAGCCAAATGCAGAGCAGTAGGATCGGCGGTGTCCAGTCGCCGATCAGCCCACAGTTCTCAGAACTATCAGACTGCAGCTGGAGGAACCGGGGAACCCCCAGGGACACATACCTTGCAGAGACCCATGAGTGGCTTTGGAAGTGTGGGATTTTGAGGTGGCAGCCCCCGGCAAGTGGAGCCAATCCACGAGTGCTGCTGAGGCCGAGACAGGTACTGTGTCTGAAAAGGAAGAGGACAGGCTGATTAGGGAAAATTAAAAAAAAAACACCAGCACAAAGCTCCTAAACAGTGGGTGGAGGTTATAAACAAAAGAAAGGGAGGGGGTGAGAAAGCTGGTAGAGGACACTGGAAAGAGAATAGATAATGGGAGGGTAGGGTAGCTAGCTACAGCACCAGGGTAAGATTAGCAAGACAAAAGAGGGTGGGGCCGATCGAGTGAGCGAGTGCTCAGTTTGCAGAGATGCTGTTTTATGGGGTGAGGGGTGAGAGACAGTAGCAAGACACAGGGGAGGGATAAAATCAGAGTGTTACACAATTGGCTCTTGATATTAAAGAGAGGGGATACACAGGAGAAAGGCAGAGTAAAGCACAAAAAGTGCAGAGTGGAGGGAGGCACAAACTAAAGGGAGTGCAACGGGAAAGCAAACAGAGGTCTGAGTACCAACTTTGTCAAATTTCCAACGCGAGCACAGTCGCTAAGGTACAATCACATTTCTCAGTTTTAAGCAGCACTTTAGAGACACAAAGACTAAGGAGAAACAGGTCTGATGGTAATTTTAAACTTTCCTACGCTAGCACAAAACATAGTTTCTAAGGTACTGTCCATTTCACAATTAGAGCAATTTAGAGACACACTGCAGTCATTTATCATATGATGAAATTAAATAACAGTTTGTAAGTAGGTCTCAACCAGCAGGTAATGAAAACACAGCTAAAATACAGAAATAAAAGTCTGGTTAAGTGCAGCTAGAGGAGCCGACCCACAGAAAACTGTGCTTTGCGATCTGAAATCAAGATGTGAAATGCAGCCAATCACAGAACAATTGGATAGGTGGCATTCAATCACCAATCACCCACAGTTCACCGACCTATCGGAAGGCAGCTGGAGGAAGCAAGGAGCCCTCCGGGAGACATACTGTGCACAGACCCATGAGCGGCTTCTGAGAGGCGGGATTCAGAAGTCGCGGCCACCAGCAAGTGGAGCAGGTCAAAGACTGCAGCTGATCCTGAGTCAGGGGCTGAGTCTGAAAAGGAAGAGGGAGAGGCTGATTAGGGCAAGTTTAAGAAGTGCCAGCAAGGAGTCCTTAAACAGGGGGTGGGGTTACAGACAAAAGAAAGGGAGGGAGGGAGTGAGAAAGCTGGTAGAGGATACTGGAAAGAGTACAGAGAATGAGAGGGTAGGGTAGCTCGCGACAGCACCAGGGTAAGATTAGCAAGACAATAGAGGGTGGGGCCGATTGAGTGAGTGAGTGCTCAGTTTGCAGAGATGCTGTTGTATGATGTGAGGGGTGAGAGATAGTAGCAACACATGGGGAAGGGATAGAATCAGAGTGTTACACAATCGGCTCTTGAAATTAATGAGATGTGGGTATACAGGACAAGGATGGAGTAAAGCAGCAAAAGGGCAGAGCAGAGGAGGCAGAGACTAAAGGGAACACAAGAGGAAAGCAAAGAGAGGTCCGAGTAGCAATTTATTTTGTGAAAAGTTACAATCAAAAGCACTTTAGAGACTCAATGACTAAGTAGAGAGGTCAGATGGAACTAAACTCTCTTACACTAGTACAAACATAGTTTCTAAGGTACTATCTAATTTCACAATTAGAGCAATTTAGAGTCACATTGCAGTTATTTATCATATGATGAATCTAAATATCAGTTTATAGGTAGGGTTTAACCAGCAGGTAATGAAAATACAGCAAAGATACAGATATAAAAGTCTGGTTAACTATAGCTTGGTGCACCGACCCAAAAGAAACCACATTTTGAAGTCTCAAATCAGGATGCGGAATGCAGCAGATGGCAGAGCAGTAGGATCGGTGGTGTCCAATTGCTTAATCAGGCCGCAGTTCCTCAAAATATCAGATGGAAGGTAGAGGAAATGGAACCCCTCTGGGAGACGTATCTTGCAGAAACCCAGGAGCTGCTTCTGGGTAACAGGATTCAGGGAGGTCGGCCGCCAGCAAGTGGAGCATGTCCACGACTGCTGCAGAGTCCGACTCAGGGGCTGTAACTGAAAAGGAAGAGGGAGATGCTGATTAGGGTAAGTTTAAAAAGCACCAGCATGAAGCTCCTAAAACAGTGAGTGGGGGTTACAGACAAAAGAAAAGGAGGTGGTGAGAAAGCTGGGAGGGGATAATAGAAAGAGTATAGATAATGGGGTGTAGGGTAGGTAGCTACAGCACTGGGGTAAGATTAGCAAGAGAAAAAAGGGTGGGGGCCAACCAAGTGAGTGAGTGCTCAGTTTGCAGTGATGCTGTTGTATGGGGTGAGGGGAGAGAGACAGTAGCAATACACAGGGGAGGGATAGAATCAGAGTGCTACACAATCAGCTTTTAGAATTAAAGAGGGGGTGTTCAAGAAAAAGATGGAGTAAAGATGCAAAACAGCAGAGCAGAGGGAGGGAGAGACTAAAGGGAGTGCAAGGGGAAAGCAAAGAGATGTCCAAGTAGCAATTTCTATTGTAAAAATTTCCAAAGCTAGCACAGACTGTAAGGTACAATGCAATTTCACACTTTTAAGCACTTTAGAGACACAATGACTAAGGAGAGAGTGTTCTGATGGTAATTTTAAACTTTCCTACGCTAGTACAAAACATAGTTTCTAAGGTACTATCTAATTTCACACAATTAGAGCAATTTAGAGATACATTGCAGTCCTTTATCATATGATGAAATGAAATAACAGTTTGTAGGTTGGTCTTAACAGGCAGAGAATGAAAATGCAGCTAAAATACAGAAATAAAAGACTGGTTAACAGCAGGTAGGGGAGACAACCCACAGAAAACTGTGCTTTGCAGACTAAAATCATGATGCGAAAAGCAACCAATGACAGAGTGGTAGGATCGGCGGTTTCCAGTCACTGATCAGCCCACAGTTCTCAGACCTATCAGACTGCAGCTGGAGGAACCGGGGAACCCTCAGGGATACATACCTTGCAGAGACCCATGAGCGGCTTCTGAAGTCTGGGATTCGGAGGTGCAGCCTCCGGCACGTGGAGAGGGTCCACAACTGTTGCTGAAGCTGAGACATGGGCTGTGTCTAAAAAGGAAGAGGGACAGTTTGATTAGGGTAAGTTTAAAAAGTGCCAGTATGAAGCTCCTAAAACGATGGGTGGGGATTACAGACAAAAGAAAAGGAGGTAGTGAGAAAGCTGGGAGGGATAATAGAAAGAGTATAGATAATGGGGTGTAGGGTAGGTAGCTACAGCACTGGGGTAAGATTAGCAAGAGAAAAAGGGTGGGGCCAACCAAGGAGTGAGTGCTCAGTTTGCAGAGATGCTGTTGTATAGGGTGAGGGGTGAGAGACAGTAGCAATACACTGGGAGGGATAGAATCAGAGTGCTACACAATCGGCTTTTAAAATTAAAGATGGGGGTTCAAGAAAAATGGAGTAAAGATGCAAAACAGCAGATCAGAGGGAGGAGAGACTAAGGGTGCAAGGGAAAGCAAAGAGATGTCCAAGTAGCAATTTCTATTGTAAAAATTTCCAAAGCTAGCACAGACTGTAAGGTACAATGCAATTTCACACTTTTAAGCACTTTAGAGACACAATGAGTAAGGAGAGAGTGGTCCAATGGTAATTTTAAACTTTCCTACGCTAGTACAAAACATGGTTTCTATGGTACTATCTAATTTCACACAATTAAGGCAATTTAGAGATACACTGCCGTCCATTATCATATGATGAAATTAAGTAACAGTTTATAGGTAGGTCTTAACAGGCAGAGAATGAAAATACAGCTAAAATACAGAAATAAAAGACTGGTTAACCGCAGGTAGGGGAGACAACCCACAGAAAACTGCGCTTTGCAGACTAAAATCATAATGCGAAAAGCAGCCAGTGACAGAGCGGTAGGATCGGCGGTTTCCAGTCACTGATCAGCCCACAGTTCTCAGACCTATCAGACTGCAGCTGGAGGAACCGGGGAACCCCTAGGGACACATACCTTGCAGAGACCCACGAGCAGCTTCTGAAGTCTGGGATTCGGAGGTGCAGCCACCGGCACGTGGAGTGGGTCCACGACTGCTGCTGAAGCCGAGACATGGGCTGTGTCTGAAAAGGAAGAGGGACGGTTTGATTAGGGGAAAGGTTAAAAAAAAGCACCAGCATGATTAAAACAGTGGGTGGAGGTTATAAACAAAAGAAAGGGAGGGGGTGAGAAAGTTGGGAGAGAATACTGAAAAGAGTAGAGAGAATGGGAGGGTAGGGTAGGTAGCTACAGCACCAGGGTAAGATTAGCAAGGCAAAAGAGGATGGGGCTGATCGAATGAACGAGTGCTCAGTTTGCAGAGATTTTGTTATATGGGGTGAGGGGTGAGAGAGGGTAGCAAGATACAGGGGAGGGCTAGAATCAGAGTGTTACACAATCAGCCCTTGATATTAAAGAGAGGGGGTAAACAGGAGAAAGATTGAGTAAAGCACAAAATGGGCAGAGTGGAGGGAGGCACAAACTAAAGGGAGTGCAAGGGGAAAGCAAAAAGACGTCCAAGTAGCAATTTCCTTTGTAAAAATTTCCAGCGCCAGCACAGACTCTAAGTTACAATCAAATTTCTCAGTTTTAAGCACTTTAGAGACACAATGACTAAGGAGAAACAGGTCTGATGGTAATTTTAAACTTTCCTATGCTAGTACAAATAATAGTTTCTAAGGTACTATCTAATTTCACAATTAGAGCAATTTAGAGACACATTGCAGTCATTTATTATATGATGAAATTAAATAACAGTTTGTCGGTAGGTATTAACTGGCAGGTAATGAAAATACAGCTAAAATACAGAAATAAAAGACTGGTTAACTACAGCTCGGGGAGACGGCCCACAGAAAACCATGCTTTGCAGACTGAAATCATGATGTGAAAAGCAGCCAATGGCAGAGTGGTAGGATCAGCGGTGTCCAGTCACCAATCAGCCCACAGTTCAAAGACCTATCAGATAGCAGCTGGAGGTACCGGGGAACCCACCAGAAGATGTACCTTGCAGAGAACCATGAGCAGCTTCTGAAAGGCAGCATTCAGAAGTCATGGCCACCAGCAAGTAGAGCGGGTCAAAGACTGTGGCTGATCCCAAGTCAGGGGATGTGTCTGAAAAGGAAGAGGGAGAGGTTGATTCAGGCAAGTTTAAGGAGCACCAGCAAGGAGCTCCTTAAACAGGGGGTGAGGATACAGACAAAAGAAAGGAAGGGTGGAGAAATCTGGAAGTGGATACTGAAAACAGTATAGAGAATGGGGGGGTAGGGTGACTAGCTCCAATGCAGGGTAAGATTAGCAAGACAAAAGACAATTTGGGCCAACCGAGTAAGCGGGTGCACAGTTTGCAGATGTTGTTTTATGATGTGAGGGGTGAGAGACAGTAGCAAGACATGGGGCAGGGATAGAATCAGGGTGTTACACAATCAGCTTTTGAAGTTAAAGAAAGGGGTTATGCAAGAGAAAGGTGGAGTAAAGCTGCAAAACAGCAGAGCAGAGGGAGGCAGAGACTAAAGGGAGTGCAAGGGGAAAGCAAAGAGAGGTCCAAGTAGCAATTTCTATTGTAAAATTTTCCAAAGCTAGCACAGACTATAAGGTGCAATGCAATTTCACAGTTTTAAGCACTTTAGAGACACAGTGACTAAGGAGAGAGAAGTCCGATGGTAATTTTAAACTTTCCTACGCTACTACAAAACCTAGTTTCTTAGGTACTATCTAATTTCACTATTAGAGCAATTTAGAGACACATTGCAGTCATTTATCATATGACGAAATTAAATAACAGTTTGTAGGTAGGTCTCAACCAGCAGGTAATGAAAATACAGCTAAAATACAGAAATAAAAGTCCGGTTAAGTGCAGCTCGGGGAGCCGACCCACAGAAAACTGCGATTTGCAATCTGAAATCAGGATGTGAAATGCAGCCAATCGCAGAACAATTGGATAGGTGGCATCCAATCACCAATCATCCACAGTTCACCGATCTATCAGATGGCAGCTGGAGGAAGCAGGGAGCCCTCCAGTTTACAGGTAGGTCTTAACCAGTAGGTAATGAAAATACAGCTAAAATAAGGAAATAAAAGTGTGGTAAACTGCAATTAAGAGAACAGACCCAAAGAAAACCGAATTTTGGAGTCTGAAATCCAGATGTGAAAAGCAGCCAATGGCAGAGCAGTAGGATCGGCGGTGTCCAATCACAAATCAGCCCACAGTTCACTGACCTATCAGACAGCAACTGGAGGAAATGGAGAACCCCCCCCCCGGGAGACGTAACTTGTAGAGACCCAGATGCGGCTACTGAGATGCAGGATTCTGAGGTGGTGGCCCCCGGCAAGTGGAGTGGGTCCATAAACGCTGCCCAGGCTGACTCAGGGGCTGTGACTTAAAAGGAAGAGGGACAGGCTGATTAGTGTAAGTTTAGGAATCGCCAGCAGGCAGCTCCTAAAATGGTGGGTGGGGGTTACAGAACAAAAGAAAGGGAGGGGTGAGAAAGCTGGAAGGGATACTGAAAGAGAATAGAGAATGGGGGTAGGGTGGGTGCCTAGCTACAGTGCCAGGGTAAGATTAGCAAGACAAAAGAGGGTGGGGGCTGATCGAGAGAGCGAGTGCTCAGTTTGCAGAGATTCTGTTGTATGGCATGAGGGTTGAGAGACAGTAGCAAGGCACAGGGGAGGGATAGAATCAGAGAGTTACACAATCTGCTATTGAAATTAAAGAGAGGCGGTATACAGGAGAAAGATGGAGTAAAGGAGCAAAAGGGCAGAGCAGAGGGAGACAGAGACTAAAGGGAGTTCAGGGGAAAGCAAAGAGAGGTCCAAATAGCAATTTCCCTTCTAAAAATTTCCAATGCTAGCACAGCCTCTAGGGAACAATCAAATTTCACAGTTTTAAGTTCTTTAGAAAACACAATGACTAATGAGAGAGTGGTTCAATGGTAATTTTAAACTTTCCTACACTAGTACAAAACATGGTTACTAAGGAACTATCTCATTTCACAAGTAGAGCAATTTAGAGACACATTGTACTCATTTATCACATGATGAAATTAAATAACTATTTGTAGGTAGGTCTTAACCTGCAGGTAATGAAAATGCTGCTAAAATACAGAAATATGAGTCCGGTTAACTGCAGCTAGGGAAGTCAACCAACAGAAAACCTCACTTTGCAGTCTGAAATCATGATGCGAAAAGCAGTCAATGGCAGAGTGGTAGGATCGGCAATGTCCAATCGCCGATCAGCCCACAGTTCACAGACATATCAGATGGCAGCAGGAGGAACTGCAGAAACCCCTGGGAGATGTATCTTGAAGAGACCCAGGAGTGGCTTCTGTGTGGCGGGATTCAGAGGTGGTGGCCATGGGCAAGTGGAGCATGTCCATGACCACTGCAGAGCCTGGGTCAGGGGCAGTGTTTGAAAAGGAAGAGGAAGAGGCTAATTAGGGCAAGTTTAAAGGCACCAGCACAAACCTCCTAAAATGGTGGGTGGGGGTTAAGGACAAAAGAATGGTAGGGTTTGAGAAAGCTGGGAGGGGATACTGAGAAGAGTCTTGAGAATGGGGACAGGCTGAGTAGGGCAAGATTAAAAAGCACAAATAGGAAGCTCCTAAAACAGTTGGTGGGGTAACACTCAAAAGAAATGGAGGGGGTGAGAAAGCTGGGAGGGGATTCTGAAAAGAGTATAGAGAACAGTGGGGGGTGACTAGCTTCAGCAAAAGGGTGAGATTAGCAAGACAAAAGAGTGTGGGGGCTGACTGAGTGAGCGAGTGCTCAGTTTGCAGAGATGCTGTTGTATGGGATAAGGGGTGAGAGTCAGTAGCAAGTTACAGGAGAGGGATAGAAACAGAGTGTTACACAATTGGCTCTTGAAATTAAAGAGAGGGGGTATACAGGAGAAAGATGGAGAAAACCTGGAAAAGAGCAGAGCGGAGGGAGGTAGAGACTAATTGGAGTGCAAGGGGACAGCAAAGAAAGGCCCGAGTAGGAATTTCCTTTGTAAAATTTTACAAAGCAAGCACAGACTATAAGGTACAATAAACATCATTTGTAAGGTACTATCTAATTTCATAATTAGAGTAGAGATACATTGCAGTTATTTATCACATGATGAAATTAAATAGCAGTTTGCAGGTAGGTCTTAACTAGCAGGTAACGAAAATACAGCTAAAATAAGGAAATACAAGTGTGGTAAACTGCAGTTAGGCAAGTAGACCCAAAGAAAACTGAGCTTTGCAGTCTAAAATCAGGATGCAATAAGTAGCCAATGGCAGAGCAGTAGGATCAGCATTGTCCACTCGCCGATCAGCCCACAGTTCACTGACCTATCAGACAGCAGCTGGAGATAATGAAGAACTCCCCCCCTTCCCTGGGAGACATACCTTATAGAGACACAGGAGTGGCTTCTGAGATGCAGGATTTGGAGGTCGCAGCCATCGGCAAGTGGAGCGAGTTCAAGACCACTGTTCAGGCTGACTCACGGGCTATGACTGAAAAGGAAGAAGGAGAGGCGTATTAGGGCAAGTTTAAGAATTGCCATCATGAAGTTCCTAAAACAGTGGGTGGGGGTTACAGACAAAAGAAAGGAAGGAGGTAAGAAAGCTGGAAGGGGATACTGAAAAGAGTATAGAGAATGGGGGGATGGGTGGCTAGCTACAGTGCAAGGGTAATATTAGCAAGACAAAAGAGGGTGGGAGTGAACCGAGAGAATGAATGCTCAGTTTGTAGAGATGCTGTTGTACGGGGTGAGGATTGAGAGACAGTAGCAAGACACAGGGGAGGGATAGAATCAGGGTGTTACACAATCTGCTATTGAAATTAAAGAGAGGGTGAATACAGGAGACATATGGCATAAAGGAGCAATAGATCAGAGCAGAGGGAGGCAGAGGCTAAAGGAAGTTCAGGGGGAAAGCAAAGAGAGGTCCGCATAACAATTTCCTTCCTAAAAATTTAGAACGCTAGCACAGCCTCTAAGGAACAATCAAATTTCACAGTTTTAAGCACTTTAGAGACACAATGACTAAGAAAAGAGATGTCCGATGGTAATTTTAAACTTTCCTACATTAGTACAAAACATGGTTTCTAAGGAACGATCTAATTTCACAATTAGAGCAATTTAGAGACACATTGTACTCACTTATCATATAATGAAATTAAATAACAGTTTGTATGTTGGTCTTAACCAGCAGGTAATGAAAATGCAGCTAAAATACAGAAATAAGAGTCCAGTTAACTGCAGCTAGGGAAGTCGACCAACAGAAAACCGCACTTTGCAGTCTGAAATTATGATGCAAAAAGCAGCCAATGGCAGAGCAGTAGGATTGGTGGTGTCCAATCACCGATCAGCCCTCAGTTCACAGATGTATCAGACGGTAGCAGGCGGAACCGCAGAACTCCCTGGGAGATTTACCTTGAAGAGACCCAGGAGCGGCTTCTGTGTGGCAGGATTAGGAGGTGGTGGCTGTGACAGAAATGGGCAGGAAAGAGTTAATGGTTTGGATTCTGTAGGTGCCTTATTTTTTTAGCAGTTTGGAAAAAAATACAGTCAGGCTGAAACCCTCTGTCCAGCAGCATCCAGCTTGTGGAATTCCTAGCTGCTAGATAAGAGCTGGGTCATAAATCTCGAGTGGACATCTCCAAACACACACAGACCTGCAGACATGGACACAGGGCAGTTTGAATGGATTGGATCATTCAAATATAAACTTAAGGTGAAAAGAGAATATAATTGGTCACTGATAGGTGTCCACTCTGATTGGGACAATTAAATACATACATGTTAGTTGGTTGGTGCATTTAAAGGGAGAATAGGAATGACCTATTCTCCACAGAGCATATAACCTTCTGAAAGACAGAGAAGGCTCTATTGTGCTTTGGAAGCTGGGAGGGGAAACATAAGTTTGAACCCTACCTTGTAGCAATGTCCGTGGGAGCTGGCAGTTAGAACAGGGTCCAGTGTCTCTTGTAAGGACAGGGAAGGGTAAGTTTAGTGATAGCATATTTCAGTAATAGCCTTCTTCTTTTGCCATCTGTTATTTAAAAACATTTGTTTACTTTTCCTGTATGAGTGTTGTTCTCTTGTGTTGTAAATATGTATCCTGTAAATGCTCAATGAACTTTCTGTTAAGTAAAAGCTATTTATTTGCTCAACAGTTGTGACTGTGATGTCATTTTTCTAAGGTAATATTTGGTTTCCACTGGCTGAGGTAAACTCTGTGTAGCATCCACCACCCAAGAGAAACACACTACCAGACTTTAACTTGTGCAATTGCACATTTGATTATTCAAGTTTGTACACTTGAAAGAAGTGCCGGAAGGAAAGTCCGGCTGGTGGCAGCGAATACCTGAGGACAGACACCTCTCTAAAAGCTGTTTCAACCCAGAGGGAGAGGTGGTTTGTCACAGCAGCCACAGGCAAGTGGAGTGCATCCACGACTGCTGCTGTGCCCGAGTCAGGGTCTGTGTCTGAAGTGGTAGAGGCTGATTAGGGCAAGTTTAAAGGTGCCAGCACAAAGCTCCTAAAATGGTGGGTAGGGGTCACAGACAAAAGAAAGGGAGGGGTTGAGAAAGCTGGGAGAGGATACTTAGAAGAGTATAGAGAAGGGGGGAGGGTTGGTGGCTAGGTACAGCACCAGGGTAATGTTAGCAAGAAAATAGTGGATCGGGGCCAACCGAGTGAGCATGTGCTCAATTTGCAGAGATGCTGTTATATGGGGCGAGGGATGTGAGAGAGTAGCAAGAGACAGGGAAGGGATATAATCCAAGCATTACACGATCAGCTGTTGAAAAGAGAGAGGGAGGGTATGCAGGAGAAAGACTGTGTAAAGCAGCAAAAGGGCAGAGTGGATGGAGGCAGAGATTAAAGGGAGTATAAAGAGAAAGCAAAGGGAGTTCCAAGTAGCAATTTACTTTGTAAAAATTTCCAATGTTAGCACAGACTCTAAGGTATAATCAAATTTCAGAGTTTTAAGCACTTAAGAGACACAATGACTAGGGAGAGAGAGGTCCGATGGTAATTTTAAACTTTTCTACACTAGTACAAAACATAGTTTCTCAGGTACTATCTAATTTCACAATTAGAGCAATTTAGAGACGCATTGCAGTCATTTATCATATGATGAAATTAAATAACAGTTTGTAGGTTGATCTTAACCGGCAGGAAATGAAAACAGAGCTAATATACAGAAGTAAAAGTCTGGTTAACTACAGCTAAGTTAGCCGACCCACAGGAAACTATACTTTGTAGTCTGAAATCAGGATGTAAAAAGTAGCCAATGGAAGAGTGATGTTATCAGTGGTGTCCAATCGCAGATCAACCCACAGTTCACCAACTTATCAGACGGCAGCTGGAGGAACCAGAGAACCTCCCAGGAGACGTGCCTTGCAGAGACCCATGAGCGGCTTCTGAGAGGTGGAATTTGGAGGTGGCAGCTGCCAGCAATTGAAGCAGATCCACAATGGCTGCTGAGCCTGAGTCAGAGTCTGTGTCGGAAAAGGAAGAGGGAGATGCTGATTAGGGCAAGTTTAAGAAGTGCCAGCATGTAGCTCCTAAAACTGTGAATTGGGGTTACAGACAAAAGAAAGGGAATGGGTTAGAAAGCTTGGAGGGGATAGTGAGAAGAGTATAGAGAACAGTGGGGGGGGGTAGGGAGGCAAACTACAATCCCAGCGTAAGATTAGCGACACAAAAGATGATGGGACAGACCAAGTGAACGAGTGCTCAGTTTACAGAGATGCTGTTTTATGGGGTGAGGGGTAAGAGACAGTAGCAAAACACAGGGGAATGATAGAATCAGAGCATTACACGATCAGCTCTTGAAATTAAAGAGAGTGGTATACAGGAGAAAGGTGCAGTAAAGCAGGAAAAGGGCAGAGTGGAGGGTGGCAGAGACTAAAGGGAGTGTAAGGGGAAAGCAAAAAGAGGTCTGAGTAGCAATTTCCTTTGTAAAAATGTCCAATGCTAGCACAGACTCTAAGGTACAATCAAATTTCACAGTTTTAAACACTTTAGAGGCACAATGACTAAGGAGTGAGAGGTCCGATGGTAATTTTAAACTTTCCTATTTTAGTAGAAAACATAGTTTCTAAGGTACTATCTAATTTGACAATTAGAACAATTTAGAGGCACATTGCAGTCATTTATCATGTGATGAAATTGAGTAACAGTTTGTAGGTAGAACAATTTAGAGACCCACTGCTGTAATTCATCATATGATGAAATTAAATAACAGTTTGTAGGTAAGTCTTAACTGGCAGGTAATGAAAATACAGCTAAAATACAGAAATAAAAGTGCAGCAAACTGCAGCTGGGGGTGCCGTCCACAGAAAACCATGCTTTGCAGTCTGAAATCAGTATGTGAAAAGCAGCCAATGGCAGAGTGGTAAGATCAGCTGTGTCTAACCGCCAATCAGCCCACAGTTCACTGACCTATCAGACTGCAGCTGGAGGAACTGGAGAACGCACAGGGAGAAGTACCTTGAAGAGACCCAGGAGTGTCTTCAGGGAGGCGGGATTTGGAGATGGCACTGCTGGCAAGTGGAGTGAGTCAACGACCACTGCGGAGCCCAAGTCAGGAGCTGTGTTTGAAAAGGAAGAGGGAGTTGCTGATTAGGACAAGTTTAAGACGCACCAGCATGAAGCTCTGAAAACAGTGGTTGGTTGTTACAGACAAAAGAAAGGGAGGGGCTGAGAAAGCTTGGAAGGGATACTGAAAAAAGAAATGACAATGATGGGGAGTAGAGTGGCTAGCTACAGCGCCAGGGTAAGATTAGCAAGACAAAAGTGGGTGTGGACCAACTGCGTGAGCTAGTGCTCTGTTTGCAGAGATGCTGTTGTATGGGGTAAGGGGCTAGAGACAGTAGCAAGACACAGGGGAAGGATAGAATCATAGTGTTACACAATCGGCTCTTGAAATTAAATAGAGTTGGTATACAGGAGAAAGAAGGTGTAATGCAGCAAAAGGGAAGAACGGAGGAAGGCAGAGACTAAAGGGAGTGCAAGGGGAAAGCAAAGAGAGGTCCAATTAGCAATTTCCTTTGTAAAAATTTCCAACGCTAGCACAGACTCTAAGGTACAATCAAATTTCACAGTTTTAAGCACTTAGGCACCTAAAGTTCATGACTCGGCAGTAACAATACAGGGCTACAATGTCCACAGGCTGGACCCGGATATCCAAAAAAGGTGGTGGTTGCGCAATCTATATCAAAGACTCCCTGTCTTGGCACCCTGTAGCAACTCCATCACTTTCTGCCTCAGCGCAGATTCTGCCAATAAAAATTGTCCTAGGTCCCAACCATAAAGCCCTGACTATTGTCTCCATATACATCCCGCCCAGGGACTCTAAACATGGATTCAATGATGTCCTAAACTTTATCAACTCTCATCCTCCTGAAGCTGAACTTATTCTACCAGGGGATTTCAACATAAACTGGTTAGCAACGAGCGCCAGTGCCTATAAAGACTCCATCTCAGCTGCTAACCTCACACAAATGGTAAACTCCCCCTACTAGGATTAACTACAAGACTGGCACCAGTACCCTCTTGGATTGGGTCCTCACCACTCACCCCACAAGGATTTCTCATACGACCATTCTCCCAGACTCACTCAGTGACCACTCCCCAGTCATGTGTGCATGGTCTAACAAATTCCTTAAGCCCCCTCCCAAAATTATCGCTAGCAGAGTCCTTCCTTGTGGAAAACTTCCACATCTCAAACAACACCTGCTTCTACAAGACTGGCTACCCATCTATGAAGCAACAGATGTTAACTTGGCTCTTGATCACTTCATCTCAATTTTCAACAAAGCCTGCAACCTCTTTGCCCCTGCTAAAAGGCGCAAAACAAAATATCTCTCTCTCTAACCCATGGGTCACTGCGGCTCTTCTCTCACAGCTGAAACTATGGGATCACCTCTGGGCAGTTGCCAGGGCCACTGGCAAACCACTGGACATCCAAAATTACAAACAAGCATGAAATGCCTGCACAAAAGCCATACGGCTAATGAAATCCACCTATTACAAAGACCATCTCACCAATACATGGGGAAATGGTCACAGGGAAGCAGCCAAAAAACTCTCCGGCCATGTTAATGGTTGATGGATACTTAACCCTCGACCCCAAGGTGATCGCAAACATCTTTAACACAGCTTTTTCAGACCTTAGTGCTGTTCTACCCCATGACTTTTTTTGAAAACAGGACCTACTCCCCAAATACCTCAGCCCCTCAGTCTAACCATCTCCTCTTCTACTTCAGGAAGGTAAGGCTGAATGAAGCTCACCGCTATATTACTGCAGCTATCTCTAAATCTAGATCTAGTAGCAACACCCTGTACCTTAAGCTTCTGTTGCTCACCCTCGATGAGGTAATTCATCCATTAACAAAAATCCTAAACCTCTGTCTCAGCTGTGGAAAATTCCCGGACCTATGGAAAACAGCCACCGTGACACCCGTCCATAAAAGTGAGGATAAGACGAATCACTCAAATTATCGCCCTATCTCCATACTGCCCCCACTCTCTAAGGCACTCGAACGCATCGTGGCTGATCAAGTTACCGACCACATGGATAAATACAATATACCTTGTCCACAACAACATGGCATCTGGAAAGGTCACAGCACCACCACAGCCCTTCTTGAGTTCACTGGAGCTTTGCACAAATCCCTTGACAACGGCCTTCTCACAGGGGCCGTTTTCGTTGACTTCTCCAAGGCCTTCGATACAGTACACCATGGACTACTAATACACCAACTACTGAATGCCGGGCTATCACCTGACTCTTCTCTCTGGTTTAAGAGCTACTTAGAAAACTGGTCGCAGAGAGTAAAAATTGTGGACGCTCTTTCTGACACCCTGCCTGTTTGCTCAGGTGTCCTACAGGGATCCATACTGGGCCCCCTCCTTTTTAGCCTTTTCTTAAACTCCCTCCCTTACCACTGCTTTGAGCAGATCATACTATATGCTGATGATGCTGTTGTATTCTCCACTCACACAGATCCTGCAACTCTTCAACACAACCTTCAACTTGGTTTCAGTTCTGTAGAGGATTGGTTTCTTAATCATAAACTGGTCCTCAATGACAAGAAAACCAAATCTATGCTCTTCTGCAGCTCTCATAACCAACACAAGCTACACCACTTGGCTATCTCCACCACCCAGGGGAACACTCTAGATCAGGTGGGGTCCTTCAAATCCTTAGGGATACAGCTTGACCCTAATCTCTCCTTTGGACTTCATGTAGATAATGTAGCTAGAGCTGCTAATACATTGCTTGGTCTCCTCTACAAACACAGACCACACCTCACGCCAGAAGCTTTGAAGGTTGCAGTCCTGAGTTCTGTGATCTCTGTAATAAACTATGGTCTCATCATTTATGGCTCGGCCACAACCACAACCCTTAGGTGCCTCTCAACTGCCTTAAATAAAGCATGTCGGCTCATCACTGGTGCTCACCGTCTCACCCACACATGTGACCTGTACACTCAGACTGGCTGGCTCCAACTATCAAACCGCATAAAGTTTCTCACCTGCTCCATGATGAAAAAAATCTACCTTGGCCTTGCACCTTCTGGGGTGTCAACTCTGTTACAACACCGAATTAACAAACGGTGCCTTAGGAGATCCAGGCTACAGCTACTGAAAATCCCCCACTGTCACACTTCACAAGAACAACGCTCTTTTGCTTATTGAGCGCCACTCTGGTTCAATGGCCTCAGCCCAACCATCTCCTCTGCCCCAACAATTGGTATGTTTAAAACTAGGCTCCGGGACTATCTCACTACCAACAGCTCCTGTGACTGCCCAACTTAACCTTGTTTCTCCACTTCCCTTCCTGCTCTACTGGTCCCCCCCTTCCCTCCTCACTGGATTCTATCCTCACATCTTGGTATACCCAATGCTGCACTTTTCACCCTCTCCCCACCCTTCCTACTTTCCTTCTGCCCCCTTCCTTCTTCCCTCTCCTTATTACTCTGGCACTTCGTATCTGTTGTCTATTTTTTCTGACAAATGCCGCTGGCTGCCTTGTTACAATGATACCCTTGAATTGTATTAATCTGTAATCTGTTTGCAATGTCCACATTGTTGTAATGTCTGTCTTGCTGTTCCCCATAATTTGTATTTCTCTGATGTGGAACCTTTGTAAAATAGCCAAGGCTCAAAGGTATTTGTAATCCTAGACTTGATAAATAAATAAATAGAGATACAATGACTAATGAAAGAGAGGTCTGATGGTAATTTTAAACCTTCCTATGCTAGAACAAAACATAATTTCTAAGGTACTATATAATTTCACAAATAGAGCAATTTAGAAACACATTGCAGTTATTTATTATACGATGAAATTACATGACAGTTTTTACGTATGTCTTAACTTGCAGGTAACAAAAATTCATCTAAAATAAAGAAATAAAAGTCCTGTTAACTGCAGCTAGGGATCTGACCAACAGAAATCCATGCTTTGAAATCTGAAATCAGGATGTGATAAGCAGCCAATGGCAGAGCAGTAGGATTGGAAGTGTCCAATCACCAATCAGCTCACAGATCATTGACCTATCAGATGGCAGCTGGAAGAGTCAGAGAATACCCCAGGAGATGTACCTTGCAGAAAAGCAGGAGCGGCTTCTGTGAGGCGGGATTATGAGGTGGAGGCTGCCAGCAAATGGAATAGGTCCATGACCATTACTGAGACTAGGTCAGGGGCTGTGACTGAAAAAGAAGAGGGAGTGGCTGAGCAAGTCTAAGAAGCGCCATCACAAAGCTCCTAAAATGGTGGGCGTAGGTTACAGAAAAAACAAAGGGAAGGGGTGAGAAAGCTGGGAGGGGACATCGAGAGGAGTACAGGGAACAGGGTGGCAAGTGTGGCTAGCTACAATGCAAGGGTAAGATTAGCAAGACAAAAGAGGGTAGGAATGAGTGAGTGCTCAGTTTGCAGAGATGCTGTAGTGTGGGGTGAGGGGTGAGAGACAGTTGCAAGACAAAGGGGAGGGATAGAATCAGAGCCTTATACAGTCAGCTCTTGAAATTAAAGAGAGGGGGGTATAAAGGAGAAAGATGGAGATAAGCAGTAAAATGACAGCGCAGAGGGAGGCAGGGACTAAAAGGAGTGCACAATCCAATTTCACAGTTTTAAGCACTTTAGAGACACAATGACTAAGGACAGAGAGGCCCGATGGTTATTTAAAACTTTCCTTCGCAAGTATAAAACATAGTTTCTAAGGTACCATCTAATTTTACAATTAAAGCAATTTATAAACACATTGCAGTCATTTATCATATGATGAAATTAACTAACAGTTTGTAGGTAGGTCTTAACTGGCAGGTAATGAAAATACAGCTAAAATACAGAAATAAATGTCCAGTAAGCTGCAGCTAGGGGAGCCGACCCACAGAAAACCACACATTGCAGTCCGAAATCAGGATGCGAAAAGCAGCCAATGGCACAGCAGTAGGATCAGTGGTGTGTACAATCACTGATCAGCCCACACTTCACCAACCTATCAGAAGGCAGCTGGAGGAACCGGAGAACCCCCCATGAGTTGTACCTTGTAGAGACCCAGGAGCAGCTTCTGAGAGGCAGGATTTGGAGGTGGCCGCCACCAGCAAGTGGAGCCAGTCCACGACTGCTGCTGAGCCTGTCAGGTGCTACGTCTGAAAAGGAAGAGGGAGAGGCAGATTAGGGCAAGTTTAAGAAGCACCAGCATGAAGCTCCTAAAACAGTATGTGGGGGTTACAGACAAACAAAAGGAAGGGGCTGAGAAAGCTGGGAGGGGATATTGAAAAGAGTATTCAGATCGGAGGGGGTAGGGTGGCTAGCTACAGTGCTAGGGTAAGATTAGCAAGACAAAAGAGGGTGGGGGCTGGCAGAGTGAGCAAGTGCTCAGTTTGCAGATATGCTGTTGTGTGGGGTGAGGGGTGAGAGACAGTAGCAAGACACAGGGGAAATAGATTCATAGCATTTATCGATTGGCTCTTGAAAATAAAGAGAGAAGGTATAAAGGAGAAAGATGGAGTAAAGCAGCAAAAGGGCAGAGCGGAGGGAGGTAGAGACTAAAGTGAGTGCAAGGGGAAAGCAAAGAGAGCTCCGAGAAACAATTTTCTTTGTAGAAATTTCCAATACTAGCACAGACTCTAAGGTACAATACAATTTCACAGTTTTAAACACTTTACAGACAGAATGACTAAAGAGAGAGAGGTCCTATGGTAATTTTAAACTTTCCTACTCTAGTACAAAACATAGTTGCTGAGGAACTATCTAATTACAAAATTAGAACAATTTAGAGAAACAATGCAGTCATTTACCATATGATGAAATTAAATAACAGTTTGTAGGTAGGTCTTAACCAGCAGGTAATAAAAATACAGCTAATATACAGAAATAAAAGTCCGGTTAACTGTAGCAAGTGGAGCTGACCCACAGAAAGCCGCGCTTTGCCGTCTGAAATCAGGATCCGAAAAGCAGCCAATGGCAGAGCTGTAGGATCGACGGTGTCCAATTGCAGATCAGCCAACAGTTCACCAACTTATTAAATGGCAGTTGGAGGAACCGGAGGACCCCCTTCCCATGAGACATACCTTGCATAGACCCAGGATCAGCTCCTGAGAGGCAGGATTCAGAGGTGACAGCCACCGGCAAATGGAACCATTCCATGACTGCTGCTGAGCCTGAGTTGGGGCTCTGTGGATAGGAGTTACAAACAAAAGAAAGGGAGAGGGTGAGAAAGCATTGAAGGGCATACTGAAAAAGGATATAGAAAGGGGGGTTGGGAGTTAGGGTGGCTAGCTACTGCACCAGGGTAAGATTAGCAAGACAAAAAAGGATGGGGGCCAACCGGGTCAGTGAGTGCTCGGTTTGCAGAGATGCTGTTGTATGGGGTGAGAGACAATAAGACACAGGGGAGGGATGGAATCAAAGTGTTGCATAATCAGCTCTTGAAATTAAAGAGAGAGGTGTATACAGAAGAAAGATGGAGTAAAGCAGCAAAATGACAGAGTGGAGGGAGGCAGAAACTAAAGGGTGAGCAAGGGGAAAGCAAAGAGAGGTCTGAGTAGCAATTTCCTTTGTAGACATTTCCAGTGCTAGCACAGACTCTAAGGTACAATCAAATTTCACAGTTTTAAGCACTTTACAGATAGAATGACTAAAGAGAGAGAGAGAGAGATCCTATGGTAATTTTAAACTTTCTTACTCTACTACAAAACATAGTTGCTGAGGAACTATCTAATTACACAATTAGAACAATTTAGAGACACATTGCAGTCATTTACCATATGATGAAATTAAATAACAGTTTGTAGGTAGGTCTTAACCAGCAGGCAATGAAAATACAGCTAATATACAGAAATAAAAGTCCAGGTAACTGCAGCTAGGGGAGCCGACCCACAAAAAGCTGCGCTTTGCCATCTGAAATCAGGATCCAAAAAGCAGCCAATGGCAGAGCTATAAGATCGGCGGTGTCCAATTGCAGATCAGCCAACAGTTCACCGATCTATTATATGGCAGTTGGAGGAACCGGAGGACCCCCTTCCCATGAGATGTACCTTGCATAGACCCAGGAACAGCTTCTGAGAAGCAGGATTCAGAGGTGGCAGCCACCAGCAAATGGAGCCGTTCCATGACTGCTGCTGAGCCTGAGTTAGGGGCTGTGTGGGTGGGAGTTACAAACAAAAGAAAGGGAGAGGGTGAGAAAGCATTGAAGGGCATACTGAAAAAAGGATATAGAAAGGGGGGTTGGGAGTTAGGGTGGCTAGCTACTGCACCAGGGTAAGATCAACAAGACAAAAGAGGATGGGGTCCAATCGGGTGAGTGAGTGCTCAGTTTGCAGAGATGCTGTTGTATGGGGTGAGAGACAATAAGACACAGGGGAGGGATGGAATCAAAGTGTTACATAATCAGCTCTTGAAATTAAAGAGAGAGGTGTATACAGCAGAAAGATGGAATAAAGCAGCAAAATGACAGAGCAGGGGGAGGCAGAAACTAAAGGGTGTGCAAGGGGAAAGCAAAGAGAGGTTCGAGTAGCAATTTCCTTTGTAAAACTGTCCAACGCTAGCATAGACTTTGAGGTACAATCAAATTTCACAGTTTTAAGCACTTTAGAGACATAATGACTAAGGCAACAGAGGTCCAATGGTTATTTTAAAGTTTCCTAGGCTAGTACAAAACATAGTTTCTAAGGTACTATCTAATTTAACAGAGCAATTTAGAAACTAATTGCAGTCATTTATCATATGATGAAATTAAATAACAGTTTGTAGGTAAGTCTTAACTGGCAGGTAGCAAAAATACCACTAAAATACAGAAATAAAAGTTCGGTAAAATGCAGCTAGTGGAGCTGACCAACAGAAAACCACATTTGCACTCTGAAGTCAGGATGTGAAAAGCAGTCAATGGCAAAGTGGTATGATTGGTGTTGTCCAATCTCCTATCAGTCCAGAGTTTACTGACCTATCAGATGGCAGCTTTAGGAACCAGAGAACCCCCTCCACCAGACGTACCTTGCAGAAACCCAGGAGTGGCTTTTGAGAGTCAGGATTCGGAGGTGATAGTCGCCAGCAAGAGGAGCCGGTCTACGACCACTGCTGAACCCAAGTCAGGGCTGTGTCTGAAAAGAAAGAGGGAGAGGCTGATTAGGACAAGTTTAAGAAGCGCCAGTACAAAGCTCCTAAATTGGTGGGTGGGGGTTACAGACAAAAGAAAGGGAGGGGGTGAGAAAGCAGGGAGGGCATACTGAAAAAAGAATAGAGAATGGGGGGATTAGGGTGGCTAGCTGCAGCACCAGGGCAAGATTAGCAAGACAAAAGATGGTGGGGGTCGACTGAGTTAGTGAGTGCTCAGATTTCAGAGATGCTGTTGTATGGGGTGAGGGGTGAGAGACAGTAGCAAGAGACAGGGGAGGCATAGAATGAAAGCATTACACAATTGGCTTTTGAAATTAAAGAGAGGGGGTATACTGGAGAAAGATGGAGTAAAGCAGCAAATGACTGACTGGAAGGAGATAGAGACTAAAGGGAATACAAGGGGAAAGCAAAGAAAGGTCCAAGTAGCAATTTCCTTTGTAAATTTTCCAACAGTAGCACAGACTTTAAGGTACAACCAAATTTCACAGTTTTAAGCACTTTAGAGACACAACGACTAAGGAGAGAGAGGTCAGATGGTAATTTTAAACTTTCCTGTGCTAGTACAAAACATAGTTTCTAAGGCACTGTCTAATTTCACAATTAGAGCAATTTAGAGACACATTGCAGTCATTTATCATATGATGAAATTAAATAACAGTTTGTAGGTAGGTCATAACTGGCAAGTAACGAAAATACAGCTCTAGTACAGAAATAAAAGTCTGGTAAACTGCAGCTAGAGGAGACGACCCACAGAAAACCATGCTTTGCAGTCTGAAATCAGGATGGGAAAAGTAGCCTATGGCAGACCTGTAGGATCAGCTATGTCCAATCGCCGATCAGCCCACAGTTCACCGACCTATCAGATGGCAGCTGGAAGAACCAGGGAACCCCCATGAGATGTACCTTGCAGAGACCCAGGAGTGGCTTCTGAGATACAGGATTTGGAGGTGGCAGCTGCCGGCAAGTGGGCTGTTTCAAAAAAGGAAGAGGGGGAAGCTGATTATGGCAAGTTTAATAAGCGCCATAATGAAGCTCCCAAAATAGTGGGTGGGGGTTACAGACAAAAGAAAGGGAGGGGGTGAGAAAGCTGGGAGGGGATACTGAAAAGTGTATGGAGAATGGGGGGGGTAGGATGGCTAGCTACATCACCTGGTCAAGATTAGCAAGACAAAATAGGGTGGTGTCTGGCCAAGCGAGCAAGTGCTCAGTTTGCAGATATGCTGTTGTATGGGGTGAGGGTGAGAGACAGTAGCAAGACATAGGGGAGGCATAGAATTGGAGCATTAGATGATTGGCTCTTGAAATTAAAGAGAGGGGGTATACTGGAGAAAGATGGAGTAAAGCAGCAAAAGAGGAGAGCGGAGGGAGGCAGAGACTAAAGTGAGTGCAAGGAGAAAGCAAAGAGAGGTCCGAGTAGCAATTTCCTTTGTAAAAATTTCCAGTGCTAACACAGACTCTAAGGTTCAATCAAATGATACAGTTTTAAGCACTTTATAGACATAATCACTAAAGAGAGTGAGGTCAGATGGTAATTTTAAACTTTCCTACACTAGTACAAAACATAGTTTCTAAGGAACTATCTAATTTCACAATTTGAGCAATTTAGAGACATATTGCAGTCATTTATCTAATGATGAAATTAAATAACAGTTTGAAGGTAGGTCTTAACCTGCAGGCAATGAAAAAACAGCTAAAACATAGAAATAGAAGTCAGATTAACTGCAGCTAGGGGAGCTGACCCACAGAAAACTGCAGTTTTCAGTCTGAAATCAGGATATGTAAAGCAGCCAATGGCAGATGCTGTCCAATTGCCAATCAGCCCACAATTCACTGACTTATCAAACGGCAGCTGGAGGTACCAGAGAACCCCCCGGGAGACATACCTTGCAGAGACCCAGGAGCGGCTTCTGAGACTCAGGATTTAGAGGTGACAGCTGCCGGCAACTGGAGCGGGCCCACACCCACTGCTGAGCATGAGACAGGGACTGTGTCTTGCGGAGACCCAGGAGTGGCTTCTGAGAGGCGGGATTTGGTGGTGGCAGCCGCTTGTAAGTGTAGTGGGTCCACAACCACTGCTGAGCCTGAGTCAGGGGCTGTGTTGGATAATGAATTGGATATTTGTGGAAATGCTGTATTGCAGACAAACAGTCATATAGGAACTCGATGAAAAGTGACTTGTACTGATATTCCCAAAGATAAAAAGTGACTCCACTCATTTGGATTAGCAAAGAAGTTATGGAAAGTTTTAGAGGAACTCTGATGTATTCTCCCTTTATTCTCCGTGTACTAGCTAAAAGTTTCCATAATGTTTTATAAGTGTCCTTTCAGATTCTTTTGTTGGACCTACAGTACTGTGGAGCTGGTCATGGTTTAGGCACACTATCATTAAGAACTTTATTGCTTCTTGATATCCAGACTCCAAACTGCTCTTTTATTTGGGCAGATAAAGCTCAGTCTGCACGCCTGAACACTTAAGACTTGAATCAGAGCAGCATAATGATTATTCTAACCTGCGCTTTCAAATGTTTCACAGCCAAACTCTTTTATTTATGGAACAACATTGCGGATATTGTTTGTTTAGCATTTCATTTATGAACTAAATCAGAAGTGGTGACTATCTCATCCATATTTTGATAGCTTATATACCAAACTCCTTTATACAAAGGACAGCGCTGCTGACTTTGTGCTGATCAAATTAGATTTATGTCTTTTTTAAAGAAGTGTACAAATTAGAGTTTGTTTAAATCCATAAGCAGCATCAAAACAACCCCATTAATGAACTTTCAGCCCTGTGAATCGATCATTTGTACTTTAATCTTTGGGGAGATGCATATTTTATACTAATGCCTTTGTCTTTCATATATAAATTTTTTCTTTGTAAATTGGATAAAATGAGCAAACTCTCAACAGGGATGTTGACCAGTGGATTGCAGTTACGACTTAATGATTTTTGATAATCAACAGCCATTACTGTGAAATCTAATCAGAGCAAAACAGCTAAAACAGTTTAATTAAGGTGTGGGACTGGGAGCTTTATTGGCAAGTTCATATAACTGTATTACACCCGGGAAAAGGTTGAGCAATATATTTGTGTTCGAAAATCAGTCATTTAGTGACTTAGAGTGCTAACTCTAGAGTTAGTGAGCTGGATGTACTATTCTCAGAGATACTGGGACAGGCCAGAGTATAAACCTGCACTGGATTGACAGAGAGCAGTACTGTGAGCTCAAAAGCCTCCTTTGAAGATGGGTTTCCCACTGGAGGACTAATAATGACCTTAAATGGAAGCCACATATGGCCAGTTTGTGGATAGCTTGCACATGGGCCAAAATTAGTGTACCTGTTAATTACCAAACAAAAGGTTGCTATTTTTCGATGTTCTGATCAATGAGTTGTGGGGCAAATGCTGGGGTAGCTTCAGTTACGAAGAAATATGTATTTGTCTTGCAGAATTCTGGAGAGGACACACAGAAAGTTCAAAGACTTGACACATTATACAGTATGGCCCAGATATTCAAACTGCGCCACAAAAGTGCGCAACAGCAGGAGCAAGCACAAGTCCACTGCGCCCATGCACAATACACGTGATATTCAAACACTGCACAGGTCAAGATGCTCCTGCGGCACACAACTGAATATCATGCCAACTGCACCATAGCAAAACCAGGGATGTGCAGTGGCGCAGGTCAGATGCGCAATAGCAAAACCAGGGATGCCTAGTGGAGCAGGGCAGCAGTGCAACAGCACAACCAGGGATATGCAGGGACAGGATGCAGGGACCCACCACCCATGGTAGGGATGGGCAGAGGAGCACTCAGCAGAACAGACATCGCCCCCCCCACACCCCATGCACCACACAACTGGAGGAGAGCAGGAAGAACCAATGGCCCAGGGACACCAGCAAGAAACCCATCGCTGTGGCACGGTGCACCAGCACACTCCCTTGCAAGCTGGGACCGACACACGTGGATGTCCGTCCACCCCATGCCACACCAACCCACCAATGCAAGCACACCCTGCACCATGATCCCCATTCACCCTGCCCAGGAGTAGCGCCCAACAGTGCAGGACACCCCAAGCATGTCACTACCCCCGCTGTGACAATACAACCCTGTGCACCACAGAACCATGCAAGGCAGCCCTACCATGAGCACCCAACAGTGGGAAGCAGCAGCAGACAGCAAAGCAATGGCTGCAGACACAGTGCCACCACTCACGTCCCCCCCCCCAGGTAAAGCTGTGAGGCCGACCATGTGTCAGCACACGATGTACAACACACGTGACAGGGCATGCCCCGGAACCCACCACCAGCCCTCAATGTGGGCTCCGTGCACACAAAAACCTGTAAAACTGACATGAATGTGGTCCTCATATAACTACAGTTTTAACAGTGAGATTGGTGAGACATTATGACCAAGATAACAACATTGGAAAGCAAAGCCAACCATGTCGGCACCAGCCAAATTTTGTTTATTTAAGTACCTTCCTTGTAACTCTGCAATAAATTATGGTCAATAAACAGCAAACATCAGGAGAAGATTAAAATATTTTATATGATTTATGTAATAGCTAAATGAGCTGGCAATATTTCTAGTAGTTCTTCTTTTAACAAACCATATTGGCAGGCAGTATAGCCTAGTGGTCATGGCCACTGAGCTGCAAACCTAGAAAACTGGGTTTGAATCTCATAACCACCACCTGCACACTCTAAGATCATGAGTTAGTTCTTGTGTTGCTAGGATACCCCTGGAAACAAGCCATGGATTAGTGTGTCTTTCCTGACCAAATATTTTAACAAAAAAAAAAAAAAGTCACCTGAGATCTCTTCAGACTAACTGATATTTTCATTATGAAGAATCTGTAGTGCAGGTAGGCATGAGGAATCTTACTACCATGGCATGACAACGTAGAATCCATTTCTAGTGACAAATCTACTGTGGTACAACAGCATTTTGACATCTGGGTGGTACAACAGATCTGCAAGTGTATAGATTTTCATACACAGCAACACTGAGTCATATGTATAGTGCAATTGTGTGAGCAGGTTGAAGTAGTCAGAAATATTCTAAAAACAATACTTTGAGTGCTGCATTGTCAGAAATAGTTTGTAGATAGCAAAACGTAAAATAACGCTAAAGGGGAACATGATTATTGTAAATTACACAGTTTAAACCTTTTTACTTTAGTAACAACATAGTTTACCTGTTCTTTAGGTGTGTGATATAACACAGAAGTATGATGCCTGAAGTACATCTGTCACCTTTAAACATTATACAGTATCATTTGACTTCTTTGTAGTTTACTATACAATAGTAGCTGTGGTAAAACAACTTCCCTTGTTAAGTATGGTACATCTCCAGGGTATTTACATAATTGGCTGCAAGTGGGTTACTAAAGAAATAATGCCCGACAGGGTCGGTGTTATGCTGGGATAACATCCTGACTGGGGTGGTTTGGCCCAAGGCTGCAGGCCAAGGATATCCAACACCCGAGAAAAGATGATATCCCAGCATAACACCTACCCTGGAGGGCATTATTCCTATTTTACAATGGCTTGAATTAAAAGAAAAAAAATATTAAAAGACTTATTAAAGTGGATTTTTCTATCATTTTTTGAAAGTGTAGGAATACTTAATTAAAAAGAATAGTGCAGTATTATTTGTTTTGGCCAATTGGTGGAGCTGCTGTGATGTCAGTGTGAGTCTGTGGCTCTGCTATCCAACCAACCTTGTTGTTCCCTTGTACAGTTGATAGAAGGAAATGGAGACAGTCTGTTATGTATTTTTTTATTTGGGAAGGGGGGCTTTGTTATTTTCTATATTTGTCCATGAAACTGGTAGTATACATCCTTGTGGTTGTTGTTTTTTCCTTGCATGACTTTTGGGGGAGAAGAAAAAGGACTGATGAGAACGTGAGGAAAAAAGGCGAATAAGTCATGTTTTTTGAGTTGGAAAAACCACATGGCTAGCTGTCCATCTCACTTGTTTGTGGTTTCTGTTGTGCTCATGTATGGTTTCCATTGCAAATTTTCAGGTCAGGTGCCCGTCTTTCAGTGCTCCACTCCGACCTCAGAGCTGCACTATGGTTCTCCCAGTACACGTTGTCAGGAGGTCTAAACCTCACTCTCAGGTTCTTGGCAATATTGTGAATGCAAGGAATCAGAAACATGTTGCATAAGAGTAATAAACAAGTTTATTACTACCAAAAGGATAAATCACAGTTGCCCTAAGCAGTTCTTACCAATACGAACCGGGAGCCAATGCTAAGCGTTCCCTATACCTCAAGGTTTCTCCGTGTCTCTTGGGGTCTCCGAGGTATAAGACTCAGTGTCTCACATTATATACCTATGATAATTACTATGGTTACTGTAAGATAGAAACATTTCTAGTTACAGAGATGAGCTCTATTGGCTAAATTAGAGGGGACTCCATGGTCCAAGATAACATTATAAAATTTTGTAGTAGTCATCAGTTTGTAAAACAAAGAGTACAATACAACAGAGTCTTACATAACTCAGTGTAGTAGTACAAGTCACCAAATGGTGGCAATGCTGACTTATATATCATAATCATTCCAAGGACACAGATGTCCTAACATCTTATGAGTAAGAAATACACAGAAAATACATAAAGAAAAATATATGTATTAGCAAACAAAGTGTATTACAATAATATGCGTACACATCCTGACATCTACTCTTGTACGGTAGATGCCCTTAGACCTATATGTTAGTATAACAAATGCCTAAACACTAGCTGTCTACGGTGTACCTCTTGGGGTACCAATCAGGGTGCAGGGACCTCATGTAGCAACTTGTTTTGTGTTTTGTACCAGGAGATAAAAAAATTAGTACAAAACATGTGTACTGTGTTTTCCTTTGGTGTGGATCGACGATTCTGAGTGGGGTGGGAACGCTGATTCCTAGCAGACCAGGGATTGGTGAAGACGACCATAGGAATGGCTGTAGAGTGATTTTTTTTAAAATATTTCATGTGGTCCTTAGTGTACTTGGACTAGACCTGGGATGTTATTCTGGGATAACATCCCGGCTCTAGTCACAGTCCGACCAATCAGAGAGCAGCATCCTTTCTTGCCATTATACCACAATAGTGTTCAAACACATTTTGTACCTTGTTCTTATGCATATTGATAAGTTGAAAACTGCAGGAGAAACTATACCTTCGGTAAACTATGTTTGCCATGTAGGATATGTGCAATCCACCTGTGAGACAGTTCAGTTCTGCAGGAACAAAATGTTGTCATTAGTGCATTCCCTGGTACAGTAACTACTGTATTTTCATTGTACTATATGAATGAGCCTTAATAATACCATTGTGGCCCACTGGAAAATGTTCTTGTAATACACCATTGCCAATGCCATAATTCTGTCCTTCAGCACTTGCAACACATGGTTTCAGACTTGATAATACATGGAATATACAGGAACATTTTCCTAAGGACCAGGATAGTATTAGTAAGGCTTATACATATATTACAAAAAATAATACATAGATAAGTGTGTTACAAAGCTGTAATCCCATCTCAAGGTTTTGGGGACTTTGGGAACCTCTCAAGCTTTTTGTAATAAACACTTACCTATCACTGGATGTATTCAAGGCCCTCCTATTCACCCAGGCCTTTTTGGATTAAGCTGTTAAGTCATAGTTTTGGCTATAGTAGTTGGCAATTTGATGCTTAGTTTATTATTTATGGGAACTGTTTTATGAGGAGTTAATTATTTATATGCTCATATTTATTTTTTGTTTTGTTTTATTGATTTGTTTTGAAATATTTGTTTACTTATCTGTGGAGAGCCTCCAGGATTGGGCGTTTTTTAAATAAACTTTTCCTTGCCTTGCCATTTATTCTATTTTTATCTATCACATTTTTATTAGGCAAGCATAGTGTTAATAAAAATAATCAGAAGTAACTAGTAAAAGTGTTGTTCATACTTCTACATGTTTCTCACATTATTCTCCCTTTTTATTTTAATATTCCCACAGATTTGTCAATAGCAGACAGTGTTACCCAGCCACTCCAAGGGTCTGCGTGTGTCCTGGTTTCATACTTGGTGGAAAACATCCATTCCCTAATAAAAAATGGTCCCCTTTCTTATGGAAGTATGTCTTTTTTTTATTGTTATGCTCATGAACCTTGAACACTGTATACCCTATCCTACACGACATTATGATGTACCTAGACCTAATCCAGCCTTGGTCCCCCAAATTATATCTTATCCTACCCCTGCTCAATGTACCTCCCACTTCTTACCATCCCTTCTTCATCACACCCAGACCTTTCATTCTGCCCCTTCTCTCTCCTGCTGTCTTCACCTCTGACTATGAAAGTACTTTCCCTTGTCACATTAAATTGGCAATTCAGCATTACCACCTCCAGCTGCAAAACGCACCATTGGTAAGGATCCATGGGAGAGCTCAGAGGAAAAAAGCAGTCTCACTCTTGATCAGATCCTTAAAGAAAATGCTGCTGTTGCTCCTCCTCTGTTCAGGTAATGTTGAACTAAATCCTGGCCCCGTCAGAGTTTGCAGAGCCCCGGGTCTTAAAATGATATTAGCTAACATTCTGAGCTTGACCAAAAAATTTGTCCAACTGCAAGCTTGGGCTGCACGTACCAGTCTGGATCTTATCATTATTACCGAATCATGGCTTAAAAAGGCTAACTCTGACCAACAAATTTCCCTTCCTGGCTATAAACTATTCAGAGCTGACAGAGAATCTCGGGGTGGGGGTGTAGTAATTTATTCAAAACTCAAGTACATAGTCTCAGATATCAGCTGCAAATCGTTATCAAAGGAATTTGAGTTAGTTTCCTTGAAGCTCCACCTTTCCTTCACTTAATGCATTAATATTATTGGTGGCTATAGGCCTCCGCCTGGTGGCTCGGAAATCTTAAATACACTCAGATCATTAATCTCCACTGCTAATTCAGAAATAATATTCTTAAAGAGATCTCAATATGGACTGGCTTACATCAAAATCTCACTGCCTTAAATCTCTCTGTGATGAGCTTGGCCTTGCGCAACTAGTTAGTGAATCTTCAAGGACTAATGCCATTAATTCAGACAAAAGCTCCCTCTTAGACGTTATTTTATCCACTCACCCACATAAAATCTCTCACACAGCAGTCTTCCACAATGATATGAGTGACCATGGGGTAGTAGTATACATAAGAGCTCAAACCAAGGCCCGTCACCAGCCTACATTTATAACAAAGCATTCCTTTTGAAAATTCAATGCAGCTAGTTTCCTCTCAGATCTAGGTGAGACCAGATGGCAGGATCTGTACCTTGCCAAAAATGTTGATGAGGATGTCTTTGCCCTCAATGATAACCTTGCCACACTGACAAATAAGCATGCCTCCTTAATCAAAGTCAGGGTGTGTAAAAACTCTCACCCCTGGTTCACCCCAGGACTTATGGAAGCTCTTATTAATGGGGACTAACTCTGGGCCCAAGCAAGGCAATCTAAGAGCCCTGAAGATTGGCAGGCATTCAGAGCTGTTAGGAATGCTTGTGTAAAAAGTGTTTACACTGCCAAAGTCCACTTCTATATCTCCTCCCTCGAACAGGCAAACGGGGATTCCTGCAAAATTTGGAGGACACTCAAATCCATTGAAAGGTGACCCACTGCCCCCTCTGTTCCTACCAAGATATGTACCACTGCCCCTTCTGTTCCTACCAAGATATGTGCAAATGGCAGGATTGTGGAAAATAATTGTCAAATTCTTGAAGAACTCAATTCCCATTTTGCTACAGCTGGACTAGCGTTCGACTCTTCACCCTATGCCAGATATGCTAAGAGTCAACCTAGCTCCTCCCCCATCCACCTGCACCACATCTTGCCCCTTTCAGTTGCACTTGTGTATTTATAAAGAAGTTGAAGACTCACTTCCTAAACTTGATATCTGGAAAAGTGCAGGGGATGATGGTCTTGAGCCTTTCTTTCTAAGACTAGGACATGTCCACCTCACTGCCCCGATTCTTCATATCTTCAACCTTTCTATCACTTCTGCTTTAGTTCTGACCTGTAGGAAATCTGCCCACATCCTTCCCTTTTTTAAATCAGGGGACCCAGGTGACCTGAACAACTATAGGCCCATCTCCATCTTGCCCATCCTCTTGAAAATCTTTGAAAAATTGATCTATAACCAATTAAAACTCCACATTGAAACCTTTTCACTCCTTAATCCAGCCCAATCCAGTTTTCAGGCAAATCACAGCACTATCACAGCTTTGGTGAAAGTAACAAATGATTGGATCTCTGCCATCGATGCTAAGATGGTTACTGGTGCCTTTATTTTGGACCTTAGCAAAGCATGTGACACTGTTGATCACAACCTTTTAGTCTCTTGCCTGTCCAACCTAGGTGCTACTCCATCCACCACTCAGTGATTCACTAGTTACTTATCAGGGAGAACACAGAAAGTCAAAGCGGATAGCCTATTCTCTGCCCCTCTGCCAGTTGTCATGCTTGATGTACCTAGGACTCGTACCTCCTTTGGCAAACATGCTATTTCATATGTCCTCCCCTCTATGTAGAACCATCTCCAATCTATAGTAAAACTAACTAGCATTGTTTCGGTCAACTTCTTCAGAGTGTTAATTGCATCTGAAATAAAAGATATTTGTAACTGCCACTAAGTCCCCTCTTATCCCTGTGTGTGCTTCTCGTCTATTGTTTCTATTGGCCCTTGCCACACTGAGACCATTAATCATAAACCTTTGCCCTTTGCTAACCTACCACTCACTCCCTACCCTGCTCACCCCTATTATTGCTTCCTTCCTCTAGTTCTTCACCACTTTCTGATTATCTATTGCTTCATAGAGCGACAAAGTGTTTAACCTTACCTGATACTGACTGTCCCATATTTTTTACATATATCTGTAACCTTTTATATCACTATGTATTAACTGATTAGTACCTTGTGTGCATTTTGTATATTTGTTTATCAAGGTGCTGTACTGTATAATATGCCATTGTATATGTATTACCCTCAGGACCTCCTTGTTAATGAGCTTGCTCAATGGAGTCTTCCTGCAATAAACTTGACACCTGTAAAATGTTCGGTCACTAGAGGAGACATTTTTTTTTACCCTGCAATTCAGCAGCTAGCAATACAACAAACCCATACCTGTTCTGGTACTGACTTCAAACAGAACCGTGCACAATTTAATCTACAGCTGAATAAATGTCAAAGGACTGCAGAACACATTTCTGGGTGGTTTCTAGCACATTTCAAGACTCGAACAATGCTAGCAGTCTGAATATCTCCAAAGCAATGTTCTCTGGCTCGGCGGTATACTTGTACTGAGAGATACAGCGCCACTCAGGTTCACTCGCACAATTCAGAAACCGCCACCAAACACAGTACTCCCCTTTTCTTATGCTTCAGATCTTCACGTTGTTACCATACCTCTCAACTGCTATGAATTCCACATAGGGCTATGATTTTCACATTCAAATTTACCCTTGCTCCTCACAAATTTACCGATGTTCCTCATAATGTTAGAGCTACTTCTGGACACAAAACATATTAAACCATTGAACTAAGCTGATAGAAATATTCCTTATCACTTACTATATGGGGTCCACTATCTGTAGACATAGTATTGTTTAAAATAAGAAAGTGCTCCACATTCTGAGCCTTTGCTATGATTTTTGAAGGCCAGTGCTATGATTTTAATGCAGAGAGGTTGAGAGGTATTTTTTTTACATTTTTGTAAGATGCTAGACGGGGTTCTTCACATAAATGTTCCTATTCTGTTTAGGCTCGGGCAACAATTTTTGACTAAAGGATTATTAGCTGTCCTGGAGAACACTGGAAGATTATGTATTGCATATGCGAAACCGGTCTACTGTACAAATCCTGCATTATACAATGGGCATTAAAATCAGACACAAATCCTGTAATTTCATTGGTTACCTGGCACTCCTCTCCCATTGTAAAAGCTACAATCACCCCCATGGGAAGAGGTGCCAGTTACCAGTAAGCCGCATCAAGGGCCCCCCTGAAATCACTGTGACCATAAGGAACACAAACCCAGCAAAAACACAGACAGCCACAGGGCAAAACCTCCACAAAGCCACGATGTTGACGTCTGAGTAAACAATATGAAAAATACCGCAAGTTTCAAATAATGTAATTCAGCTATGAATTCAACATAAAAAACCTCTAGTCACGGGAAATTATCTTTTTTTTGGCTTTTGAAAAAAAAAATTGCTTTTTCCCTGGGCGCTCTCTTTCCATTTCACTTTCAGAAACCTGCTTTTACAGTTTGTCAGCCACACTGTAGAAAACATCACACAACAAAATTACCTCACTTCGTATTTGCTCCCTTTTAACATAATTGCAATATGCCACTCCAGAATGTTGGTGATGCCAGGATTTACCCATACCCTGGGGTGTTTTGGCCACTTGGCTGCACCTGGTGGCTAAACAACACGCCAGGGTGTGGGTAAATCCTAGCATCACCAACACCCTCTCATGGTATATTGCTTAAATATGACTCTGCGGTGGTGTGTATGGGTACATGTACATGTATGTGTATGCAGAGGGGTTCACAGCATTAAAACTTAAAGAGTCTGGACTGCTGACACGGGAGAACTGGGGTGAAGGGGATCACACATGAAATTTAACAGTCTGAGGAACTCTAGGCATGATCCTCGTCGAATTCTATCACCACCAACTAACTGCGGGAAAAGCACCGTTTCCGAATACATCATTCAAGTTTTACACTGGTTCCCTGTAATACAGGATCACGTTTCGGTTATGGTATCTGCCTGAACAGATTCTACCTTATGTGTACATTTTTAGACCTGGACATGCACAAGAAACCACGCAACTGATTATTTAGCTTTGTTCTGGGGCGTGGGTTGCATGGACCTGTTTGACAGAGAGAGCGTGGTCCAGTTCACCACCTGAGAAAATCCTCTAGTCACGAGGAACTTGTACTTCCACCTGGATGTGGGCAGAGACAGGTAGAAAGAGCATTGGTTGTATGTCCCATGGGAAAGATTGAATATCAAAAAGGGGCAAAAAAGGATTTTGGTTTTGTGTCTAATCGGAGATTGACATAACAAAAAGCACCCCGCCCCCCGACACGCACTCGCGCACAATACTGACTAGACCCTCTGAACTTCATATTTTCAGACTTCACAGGACTGTGAGCCATCAGTTCAGCTACTGATATTAACTCGGGATTTACAAGACCAATCTGTCCTTTCTCTAGCAGAGTAGTATATATCATCTGTTCCTTCTGTCAATCATGGTTGATGGTAATGCTTTTTTTCTGCACTGTGCCATGTAAACGGATTTCATCTGCTATCCCCATTCTAATATTTTCTTACTAAAAACATATTTTCTCATTCTCATACAATTGCTAAATGCATATTACTTTTTTAACGCACTGTCGCCATAGGTATAAGTAGCAACTATGTTACTATTTTATGCAGTTAATCTGATTTGTCATTGCTGATTAGCATTTTGCTTTTTCCCAGATTTCTTCTGTTTAGTAAATCCAGCTGTAATACACTGTGTCGGATGCTACAGAAAAAAATGAATTAAATCGCAGCAAACTAACAATAGTTATTGAATTACAAGTGCTCTATTGCACAGAAACGTTTATCACACTATTTGGAAATGATAACACAGTGTTTAAATATTTCTGAATTAAAAATATAACATTTTTTGCACATGGCTGTGGAAATATCCTCTACCAACGAACTAGTACACACACACACACACACACACACACACACACACACAATGCATATTATGGTAGTTTTCTAAAAGCCTAGCTAATCCACATTTGTAAAAATGTGCTCACAAGTTTATTACGTGTCTAAAACTGCGATGCTTCAATACAGTGTACAGGTCACATGTGTTTACACTATCCAGTGCTATTTGCTACCTCATTTCGTGCAAATCATTCGTTTTCTTCTAGTACAACAACGTTTTGAAATCACTTGTTTGTAGTTTCTCCTCGGACAAATGGTCGTTCTGCAATTTAAGTACCCTGAACAAATTCTACCCATATATATCTTCAGCAAATGTGCTTCTAGTTTGGATACAATCTAAAACTCCAACTTCACAAAACACTTATCTAGGCTGTAACTTGCAGTATGGGGCGGGGGCGGGGAGGGTCTTGTGGACCTTTCGAAGAAGATATCAAGCTTGTTAAATATAACAGCTTGCATGGCGTTGGTTGCTGAAGATGCTGTAATCAGTGTGTTACTAATCAAACGACATACTTTGCAAGCCACTTACAGGAAAACCACCGGATGCTGTTATTACCGTTAAACAGCAGTTTGTCCAGCTTGTGAGTGGCTAAGTCTCACTTTCTGAAAACCGAGACTTACTTTGCATTAAGCCATTTCAAGAATATAATACAGAGAAGTCACTCATATAATATTCCGGTTCTGAAAAGTATGCCCGTTGGGAAAATGCAGACATGTGCGTTGTTTCTTAGTGTTTTCCTACTCAGGCAAATAGGTAAGTTGAACAAGGTTTTATATGTGAAGCGCATATATATATATATATATATATATATAATGTAAATAACCATTTCATTCTCTGTTAATATTGCAGGTTCTGTTATCGGAGACTCTGTTGATCAACAACAAAGAGACAGTTTCGCCAAAGAAGGAGAGTCTGTCACTCTGCGATGTACCTATTCAACCCAAGCTTCCAATCCTTGGCTTTTTTGGTATCGCCAGTATCCAAACCGAGCACTTGAATACATTCTATACAGAGCAGGCAAATCAAGTGGTACACATAATGCAGACTTTGCTAAACAGAGGTTTGATTCAAAGGCTGATTCGAGCACAACGAGTCTGACCATCTCCAACCTGGCACTGAGTGACACGGCTACATATTACTGTGCTCTGTGGGACGCACAGTGGGAGCTATGTATGATGACGTCGTACAAAAACTGTATATATAGAGAGAGAGAGAGAGAGAGAGAGAGAGAGAGACAGAGGAAGAAAGAGTGTCTGGTATAGCAAGGGTGTTGTAATGTATATGGGGTTGAAGTGAATGCACACTGGGGAAAAAAAAACTACAGTGCAGGAAGTATCAATACTGAGGTATTGAATGTACACGAATTTAATAAAAGTTCCATAGCAAAATAGTATGGCTTATACCACCCATAGCTCTTAATATGTGGGGTTTGTGAAAAATCATGGGATCCTCTATACTACTGTGTAGAGAAATACAAATCACACATATTTAATGAAAAAAAGATACAAAAAATGAATGATTGACTATATCAATAAATGAATGATTTCAAATGGCTCTATACAAAACTAAAATTGAAAAGTTTTATTGACCATCTGGTCTTGAAAACAAGTGTACTTGCTGAGAAAATGAATTCTTCATGCTTTTTGTTTGAAAACAGTGACTGCCGCCCCATTGATTAAAGCAAGAACTAGTTTAAAAACAAAGTCAATGCCGAATGTTGATTGCTTTGGTCCCTTGAGCTTGCTCAGTTCTCCTCCCTCACCCGCTCTTATGTTTCTCCCAGGGCTGCAGGCTGCCCTTGTGTACTGGGCTCCTGCCTGCATTGGCGCCTGTGTCTATCCAGAAATAAATCCGCACCAGTCCGGACAGAGCTCAGTTGAGCTTGGTCACTCCCCCACTCTCACTCGCTCGATCCTAATCTGTCCCAAATGCTACTTTTCGAAAGCGACTGTGGTATTCTGTGCCTGAAACACAAAAACACATTTCAGGCAGGATGTGAAATATGGCAGGTGTACTGTTCACAAGGAGCTGTGAGAAAATGCCAGTGTTGAAAATGTGGCATGCAAGTATTACTAATTTGCTAAGTTACAAGGGTGTGTGGAAACTGCACAAGGAGCTAGTAACACAGTCATTTTATGGAGTTTCATCACAAAAGTTTCAACATAGGCATTTTGGCACCACTGCCCCTGAACAGTGTCACTGTGATTTTGGTAATGCTTCCCGAACACTGATTTCTCACAGCACCCATTACTTTGTGCTGGAAGTGCAAAATTAAATTTCATCCAGAATGTGAAAAATAACAACTGCACTGTTCATAAGGAGGTGTGGAACCATGGCACTGTTGAAAATCTGGAGTGAAAATATTACAAATTGGTGAAGTTACCAGTGTGCGTGGAAACTGCGCAACGCAGGCTCCTAACACAGTCATTTTATGGACTTTCATCACCAAATTTTCAACAGTGGCATTTTAAGACCTCTCCTAATGAACAGTGTCACTGTGATTTTCACAATGTGTCCCAAACACTGATTTTCTACAGCGACCGCGCTATTCTGCGCCAGAAGTGCAAAAACACATTTTGGTCAGGATGCGGAAAATGACATCTGTACTGTTCATAAGGAGGTGCAGGAAAATGGCAATGTTGAAAATCTGGAGTGAAAATATTGCAAACTTGCGGAGTTAGGAGCGTGCATTGCACAGTTTGTACGCACGCTCGTAAAACAGTCATTTCTTGGATTTCTTACACCAAATTTGGAACACTGCCTTTTTGAGAGCCCACCTCATGAACACTGGCACTGTCATTTCATTAATCAGTCCCGAAAGGCGATTCTGCACAGTGACCAGAAAATCACCTTTCGGGGCCAAATAACGCCACAACAGTGCCAGAATTCTTGAGAAGGGGTCCCAAAAACCCCATGTTGAAAATGTGGTGCCAAAATTCAAAAAATTGACTGAGTTATGCATCAGAGTTGAAAAAACCCTATTTGTGCCATTATACAGCTTACCAGCATTTCCTCAGTTTGTGGTCGGCTTTGAAGAGTGCAGATGTGTTCCCAGTAAACCAAAGATAGTCGCGCTGGACTCAGCAGGTAAGTATGTGGTAAGGGGGTGTGTGGGGAGAAAGGATGCACAGAGGGTGGGCGCGGGTTGTGGGAGGGGGCAGGGAAACAGTGAGAGACCATTTTCTTTCTTTACAGGTTAAAAGCAAAAAAAACCTTGTGGGAAGGTTTTCTTGTTTTACAGGACTATTTGGCATGCTGGGGTGGGCTCCCAGTGTGCCAACAGACTGTTTCTTTTGGGGGGAGCAGCTATAGCTGATGAGGGATTGGGCAGTCCCATCAGCACAAAAGAGGAGGGGCAGAAGAGCCAAGGGGGATTGGGCACCACCTCGGCACAACTGCACCAGGTGTTTGGGGGGAATGATGCAGACGGGGGTGGGCTCCCCATCAGCAAATGAAACTTTTGGGAATATATGCCGACGGGAGTGGCTCCTCTATCGGCAAAATTAACTATGGTTAGGGCACTGATACTCATGAGGATTGGGGCCCCATTGGCACACAAACACTGATGGGAGATATGCTGCTGAGGGACTGGGCACCCTCGGCATGGGAGGTTTACCATATTGTTTGTGAACATGGCGGCAAGCCACCGCCATGCTCACAAACAATATCACAGTACTAAGGTTCTGCTTACCAATGATGGGTCACTCCATCATTGCAGCAGAATGGCTTATGCTGCAGTGACAAGGCTGCCCATGATTGCAGAGGCTGAAACCTTACAAGGATGTGGCACACTGGCTGAACTAGTGTCAGCAGCAACGTACCACCCCATTGGCTAAAGCGGGCCAAGACTCCAAAGGCTGTGGTGGCACTGGCCACAGCAGTGCTGTGCTTCCACAATCTGCTTCTGCAGCAAGCTGCAGCAATATGTTTCTTGCACAAGCGCGCAATCAACATAAGTTAACAACATTTTAGTTGCATCACAGTGTGACTACAGTACTAGCCCATGGTAGAATCTGCCACTTACTTTTGTTTTTTAAGAGACATATTAAGATCTCTATGTAGTATCTTCATTTATAGCAAAAGATTCACTTAAAAAAATCTTCATCAAACCATCAGTTAGGGATGAAGATAAAAGTCACAGTTCACAAAAATAAGGGAATGCAAGATGTTAGGCTTAAAAGTGCCCTATGCTGTGTGGTGAATCAATGGCCTGGTGTTCCTTTGGGTTTGAACTATCAAGAGACTCATGGTTGGTGTGGTCCTAAGTTTCACACCCTAGTCTCAAAGAATTGTTGTGTTCATTTGCTTTGTGTGACTGGACAGACAATTCCAATGTTAGGGAAAAGCCAGCACTGCCTGGTGTGATAATTCAAAACTGAGAAATGCCACGCCACAAATTTATCTAGATTGCATTTCCTTACTTTTATTGCTTCCATTTTTTAACTGTAACTGATGGCTTAGTGTAGTTTTTCATAGAAACATAGAGGTTGGTGGCAGATAAGGCCTGCAAGGACCATCCAGTCTGCCCATTTTTTTCCACCTTATGAATGTGCCATAGGCCTGTACTCTGTCAACGGCTTATCTATTCATGCTCATCTGTATTGCTTCCTTATGTCTATCCTATGCCTATTTGAAGCCCTGCACTATATTCATATCCAACACTTCCTAAGGTAAGTAGTTCCATGCATCCACCACCCTTTCTGTGAAAAAACACTTCCTCACATTACCCCTTAATCTGCCTCTCTCCAATCTCATGATGTGCTCTCTTGTCCTGCTGTTTTTCTTATATCGAAACATGTTAAGACTTTTTCACCTTGTTAATGCACTTAAGATGTTTGACTGTTTCGATTATATCACTTCTCTCCATATCTGTCAACCTTTTGTCACTGAAATGAGGGACACGGACATTTTTGGGCACTCAAAATGAGGGACAATGAGGGACACATATGCTCAGAATGAGGGACCCATCCTCAAACATGGAGATGCAAGCTTAAACACTGTGTCAACCATAGTTTTGCTTGTACAAAGTTCATTTTTGATTTAGTATTTTAGAATATTAAGAATTTGTGCTTTAAAATCTGCATTTACAGCACATTCTCTGTGCGGGCAGCACCTTTTCCATGAGGGACCGATGAGGAACAAAGCCATTTTAAGAGGTAAAATGAGGGATGTCCCTCTTAATGAGGGACACTTGAGAGGTATGCCTATCTCCCTCTTTTGCTCTAGAGTGTACATATTGATCTCCATTAATCTGTCCTCATATGTTTTCTGATGCAGTCCCTGCACCATTTTGGCTGCCCTTTTCTGGACTGCCTCCATTTTGTTAATATCCTTGTGGAGATGCGGCCTCCAGTGCTGCACGCAGTACTCCAGATGGGGCCTAACCTGTGTCTTGTAAAGAGGAATTATTACCTCCCTCTTACGACTTGTGATACTCCTACTAATACACCTCAACATCCCTCTAGCCTTACCTACTGCTTTAGCGGTCTGCTTGGATGATTTCAGGTCATCTGTGATAATGATGCCCAAGTCTCTTTCTTCCCTTGTGATTGCCAGCAACTCCCCCTCCCAACCTATAGGTAACTTCAGGGTTTCTCTTCTCTATGTGCACGATATTGCTCTTCTTTGCATTAAACCGCAGTTGCCACTCTTTCAACCATTTTGCCAGTTTATCCAGATCTCTTCTCATTCTGCCCACCTCATCTGGATCATCTACTCTGTTGCAGATCTTGGTGTCATCTGCAAACAGACAAACCTTACCCTCCAGTCCATCTGCAATGTCACTGATGAAGATATTGAAGACGACTGGCCCCAGGACTGATTCCTGAGGTACCACACTTGTGACTTGCATCTCTTCTGACTGTATACCATTTATCACCCCTCTCTGTTTTCTGCCCGCCAACCAATTTGCCACCCAATTGACCAAGCTCTGACCCACCCCAAGCCTACCTAGCATATCAATCAATCTTCAATGTGGAACAGTATCAAAAGCTTTGCTGAAGTCAAGGTAAGTGACATCAGCTGCTCACCCTTGGTCCACCACTCTGGTTACCCAGTAGAAGAAATCTATGGGATTAGTTTGACAGGACCTTCCTGTTGTAAACCCATGCTGTCTTGGATCCTGTGCTCCTATGGATTCCAGGTGTTGCACTATCCTTTCCTTAAGGAGTGCCTCCATAATCTTGCCCACTACTGAGATAAGACTGACTGGTCTGTAGTTCCCTGCCTCCTCCCTGTTACCACTCTTGTGGAGCGGGATCACTTGTACCCTTTTCCAGTCTTCTGGGACCTCTCCTGTGCTCAGAGACTCACTAAACAGTTCTGATAATGGCTCTGCTAGTTCCACCCTTAGCTCCTTTAGTAGCCTGGGATGTATGTCATCAGGTCCCATTGCCTTGTCCTCCCTGAGCTTAGCGAGCTCTTGTAGGACCCTTTCTTTTGTGAAGAGACTAGTGAATACCTCCATCTCCCCCCGTGTCCATGGTGCTGAGCTGTGGGGCCTACCCTACCTTTTCCTCAGTATATACAGAGCAGAAGTATCTATTTAGGATAGATGCTTTTCCTTGGTCCTCCTCCTCACACTCCCAATGATCCCCATTGATCTCAGCAATACCGCCTCTGGATTTACACCTTTCTCTAATGTATATATAGAAAGTCTTGTCACCTTCTTTTACTGTTCATGCTAGTGTTTCCTCAGTTTGGGCCTTTGCCTGCCTTACTGTCTTACCTGCTTCCCTTAGGGAAGTTTGGTATGCCTCCCTATCTTCATCCTGCTGCATTTCCTTATATTTTCTGAAGGCCAGCGTTTTGGCTGTGACCTTTTTTGCTACTGTTCTTGAGAACCAAAGTGGTTTCCTTCTTCTTTTGCTCTTGCTTTTCTCTCTAACACAATGGTGTGTTGCTTCAAGTATTGCATCCTTAATGCTTGACCACTTTGCCTGTACCCTCTCACCTGTATTTCTTCTTGTCAGGGCTAGCTTAACTCTGTTGGCCATCTTATCAAAGTCAGCTCCTCTGAAGTCCAATATTTTTGCCTAGGAATGGGATGATTTAGTTCTAGTGGCCAAATTGAACTATACCATGTGATGGTCACTGGCTCCCAGGTGACCTTCAACCTGGAGATCTGTGATCCTTTCCCCATTAGTCAGTACTAGATCTAGGATAGCACTGTCTCTTGTGGGTTGGTCTACCAGTTGTTTGAGGCTATCCCCCTGTAGGGAACTCGCTATGTGTCTAGTTCTGGCAGACGTTCCTGCTGGTATTGACCAATTTATATCTGGAACGTTGAAGTCTCCCATTATCAGAACTTCCCCTTTAGCTGTCATGTTTTGTATATCTTCTAACAGTAATGGTCTTTGTCCTCCCCCTGGTCTGTAGGCCTGTAAACAACCCCAATTTGAATGGCAGCTCCATCTCCTGTTTACATGGTGACCCACAGTTCTTCTGGCTCCTTATGTGTATCCTGAATTTCTGTAGCTTTGATATTTTCATTGACATAAAGTGCCACTCCCCCCCCCCCCTTTTTGAACCTCGGTCTCTTCTGAACAGTACATAGCCGGGTACTTAAGGCTCCCAAGTGTGGTTACTGGTGAACCATGTCTCATTTCCTAATGACTTTCCTGTCTTTTTAAAAATCATATATAAAGCACTAGTCAATTAGTGTGATTTGTGAATAGCACCATGGGCCATTTACAAAGCACCCATTCTGTGCTAAGTTTCACAGGGCCTATAGTGTGCTTCACAAATTTACAAAGCACCCAATCTGCTTTACACTTCTCCGGGCGTATTGTGTGTTTTGCAAATGGCAGACCCAGGACACTGCACCAGACATGTTGCTTGCTTCTTAGAGCACCCATAAGCAGCATATCCATAAGGTAAGTCTAGAAAGTACACGAAGAAAGGATCCAGCACTCATCCAGTGAATAAAGCACAGACACTGCTGTAAGCTGTGTCTCTAATCAGACCATTTTTAATTCAAGGTGCTAAGAAGCCACAGGCACAAAACAGTGGGGCTCCAGTGGGTCCTCCTCACTGTATTCTGACAGGCTTGAGCACTGTGATTCTTTGTGCAAAGCTTTAGCTAAAATATGGTCCAACTGATGGCATAACTTACAGCAGTGTTTGTGCTTCATTCACGGAAAGAGTGCTGCGTCCTTTCTTCATGTGTCTAGTACTGGATTTGCTTGCACTGACCTTAAGCCAGCAGCCCCTGCTCCAGAAAAGTCTGAAAATAGCCATTTGCAGGTGGTGGGGAATGGGATGTAAACCACAATGTCCTCAAACATAGTTAAAAAAGTTAACAAATGCAAATACTCTGGATAATAAATGCACAACATAAGCAATTAAGCTTCAAGACAGAAAAGTATACATGCCCATTGACTCAGATTCATTCTTGGGGACTTTAACCCCCCAGAAAAAAAGAAATAAAAGAAACAAACTCCTATATCTGAAATGCATAAACTGTTTGCAGTTATTTTTGGGACTTGGTTTCTTAGTTTTGTTCTGGTTCTTTTTTTTTATCACTCATGCATTTTTTTTTATTTGTTAATATTTTTTAAAACAAACTTGAGGGACAAGGTTCTAATCCCCCCCCCCCGCACACACAGACACACATAGCTACCCAACTGGCAGTTTTGAAATTAGCCCTGAAATAATGTTTTCAGGGACATCAAATTCATCCCTCTTTTAGGCTGAAAAGAAAAAAAAAGAGTAAGACCCTGTTCATGTGTCTTTAGTTTTTGGGAGATTTTGTTTTACTTATTTACACAAAGCCAGCATACCACGGTAGAAAATGGTGGCAGGCCAAGGTAGCAGTAGGGCTGTGTCTATCCACTAAGACAGCCCCCCCAAAATTGAAGGTGCATCTTTGGTCATGGCAGGGGGAGAAGGGTGGCTTGCATGACAGAGGGTAGGTGGGTTTGCTTTATTATACAGATAGGGTGATGGGACTCTTGGCACAGTGGGCAGGGAAAGGGTTTAAAAATGATTCATGTCCCACAATGGGCTTCAACATCCACTGTTGTTATGGAGGGGGTTCAGTGATTGTGGAACCACATTGGGTTCCTTGTAGTAGTTTGATTGATTCCATGATGGTGGTACCAGGTTGGGCTCCTGATAGTGGTTTGATAAAAAAAAAGTTACTAATTAGCAATTTTAAAGCTATACATACAAGTAAATGCAGTACAGCAAATAAGTTAGTATCGAAATGTATCACATCCTCCATTAAAATAGGAATATTTGATTTAACAAATCATCAAGGGTCTAAACAAGGAAAATACAACAAATCTAGAGAAGACTAAAATGTATAAGTACAACATATTTACAAATTAATTACCTGTTTAAATATTTACTATAAATAGAAATTCTATCAAAGTATGATTAAATGGAGTGAAGATTTAGAAAGGCGACCATATATAAAATATATGACTTGCTACAGAATATAATTTAAGTGCTTATAGAAGGGCCAGATTCTCATACTTTGTAGCCAACATGCAAATCTCAGTGGATAAGGTGTTTTTAATATAGGTAAGGTATTTAGGGGGGCAGTTCAGGGGCAATGTGAGGAAGTATTTTTTCACAGAGAGTGTGGTAGGCACATGGAACAGCCTTCCTGAGGAAATTGTAGGGTCTAAAACTGTGGGAGAATTCAAGAATGCATGGGACAGACATAAGGCAATTCTTGTGGAGGATAAGAAGAAATAGGCTGTTGGTTAACTAGGATCTGCAGGTTATCCTGTAGGTAGGGAAATAGGCAGACTAGGTGGGCCAAGCTGTCCTTATCTGCCATCAAAGTCTATGTTTCTATGTTAATAGCCATGGTTGCTGAAATAATCCAATCCTGATTATGTTTGCATCTTAAAACAATATAGAATGAGTCTCCAAAAATGAAGTTCCTTTGATCACTTGGAATAAATGATTTAACAACCATAGAACATGTGCTAACAGTTTGTCCTATGTTTTCAGAACTTTGGAACAACTCCCAATACCATTTAGTTTTGAAGTATGATTTCCTGAACATCACCACCCTGTCCCCCCCCCCAAGGAATGACACAATTTCAAGTTTAGCTGATGTTTGAAACCAGCTATGTACAATTTTGTATTGTATTAAGATTTGTTTGTCTAGATAATGTGCTGTCTAGCATCAGGAGTAGGTATCTCATTTCAGAATGTGGGGGAGAGGGTGAATAACTGGCACTGGGGTTGGGCACTGGGAAACCACTTAATTATTTTATTTTTTTACTTCAGTGTCCAACACCAGGATTGGGTAATGGGCACCTGATGTTTGAATAGGGGCAGGTGGCAGCTATCTGGCTGCACCAGGGTTCAGCTTCTGGTTACCACTTAGTTTGAACAGTAGGTGTGGCTTCAGGGTCTCTCTCAACCAAAAGCCAAGTTCACTGTTCTGTGCATGTGTAAGTTAATGGTGTATGAACTGACCTCATTTCAGAAATAAGTTGATCTTCTTCATGTTTTGTTTTTTTTTTTTGAAGAAAACTTTATTCAGTTTCAAAATATAAAGCCAACTATGGGCACATCACACTGAGATACAAAATAAACACAGCAAAATACTAGGGCTTAAGACAGAAACATTAATCTCACAAAACTAAAATACCAAAAGGGAAATATAGTTTATTCTAACATAATTTCTCATGACAGCTGCATTGCCAATAGGGATCAAATGTATTATGACCCAGATTTTTGCTGTGGATTTACCAGCTATCTGAAATTGAAACCATGTCTAAATAGTGTATCTATATGGGGGTATAGGAATGAATGAGAACCCCCTATATAATTTCCCTGTCATTTGGTCCATGGTGTATACCCTTATGTGGGTGCTGCAATTAGGGACCCACAATTAGGGCACCACAACCAGTTCACCCTACATCTGGGTGAACTGTATTTTGTGGTGCTGGGCAGGAAGAGCACCATCCAGGTGTTGCAACCCCTGCACCATACACCTCCAATCTGGAGGTGATTGTATATAAGTTCAGGGGGTGCAAGGGGGTGTTGACCCTGCAAAAAGGCAGAACATGCCTGGGCATTGGGCACACGGGTTGGGTGGCACAACTGCTGGGTACAATGTTCACCATCAGCATTGTGCCATCATCCTAATGATGGTCGAGATATTTCTTGGTGCTGTGACATGGGTGAACCAGTCCAGGATGGAAGTACCTCTAGAGTTCAAATATATACTAGAAAGGGCTAGAAGGTGTACTCCAATGGCTAAGTTGAAGCCGCACGTCTACAGTGTTGGGTAAGTTACTTTTTCTATTACTTTCTATTTCTTTTAGAAACTTGACCCAGGAAGCTCTGCGTAGTCACTAGCAAGGATGGAGAAGTACTAAGAAAAGTAATACACCTGACAGTTACAGTTACTTATTTCTTTTTATACAAAAACAGTACTAAAATAATAAAAAACTATAACATGACATTTATTTGAAAGTAATAGGTTAGTTACTAATTACTTTCAAATAAATGCAATCAGTTACAGTTACATACTACTTTTATATAAAAAGACATTAAGTAACTATAACTGTAAGGTTTATTACTTGTTTTAGCACTTCTCCATCCTTGCTAGTGACTGCACAGAGCTTTCTGGAACAAGTTTCCAAAAGTAATAGAAAGTAATAGAAAAAGTAACTTAACCAACACTGCACATTTGCCATATTACAGGAGGGTTGAGGTACCAACAGATAACTTGAACCGTTCTGGAAACTTTAGATACGGGCACCGGCACACTGTTTTGACAGAAATTTGCTGATCCAGTTGGGTAACAAGCACCATTGACACCAGGGAAATAAGGAAGCAGACACACATCGTGGTTACAAAAACAAGGTATGCTCATTTGTCCTTTGCTGGTATAAGAAGTGTGTTACTTGATTTTTGTCAGAACAGTAAGCTGGTGCTGCTATTGTAAGTTTCCAGAACAGTTCTTGTTAGCTGCTGGCACCCTACCCCCCCACTAATATGGCAGACGTGTGGCTTCAACTGAGCCATTGGAGTCAACCCTCTAGCCCTCTCTAGTATATACGGTATTTGAACTCTATGGAAGTACCCTCAGCCTCTGTTATATACTTCATGGATGTTAACCAGTTTGTCTGAGTTTTGTTCATACAATACTTGAATTTGCCAGTTAGCAACTGGATCCCCTGAACAGCACTGCAAATCAAAAGTCATAAACCAATTATTAGAGGAGCCATCTGGAGCTATCTCTGAGTGACAACTTTAGTCACTGCAGCAATAGAAATTTTAAAAAGATACCACCAGTTTCTGGAGTTCACCCTGTAGGTCAATGGCCCCAAAATTAAATCCTTGTAATGCTACCATTATGGGATACACAAAATTAGACCCCGTTGCCTAATATATTTTAGATCAGAACCTTCTCAACTCAGGAAAAGCACAGAACACATTTGTTGTTGGCACCCTTGCCTCAATTCCTCTAGCAAAGATTAGAGTGATTGTTACCAAACTGGCATGTTACCACTGGGGTTTAAAAAAAATATATGGTTATAACCTTCCAGGGGTGTTCTCACCAAGTATTTGAGGTTGTGGTTCAAGCCATATATTTCCAGCCTATACCCCAGTATTTTTCTGTTAGAACCTCTTCTGTTTCTTGTTCCCATATGGACTGCACCTCTAAACATGATGCAGGGTCTGCGATGGCATTAGTCTTGTAAAGGCAATATACCAGGTGGATAGAGTGGGTTTCCATTACAAATAAATTGATGACCTGCTGTAAAGTGTCCAGCAGTTTATCCAACTGTGATTTATGAGGTTCCATGGTTATATCATTTCTCACCTGCAAGAAACAATAGAAGCCCCTGTTATGTAGAGAATACTCTTTCTGCAAACACACACATGATTTGGGGAACCATTACCCAGTGACTGACCTAACCACTTTAGGCCCATATTATCAATCTCCTAAATACAACATCTAGCTAGCTAGGAATGCAGTTCAGACTAAGCCTTATCAGGGTTAACTCATAGGCCCATTATTCTCCCAGCCTCTTAATGGCTGCTACCCAAACATTGACCATGTGTTTAACACAGGGGTTCTTTATCTGGGGAATTATGGATGATTCAATCAGGTTGAACACCAATGTATCATTTTCACCCAGCACTGGGACCCCATCATCCAGAGTGACCCATAGTGGGCCATGCTTACACTTCAGATAAACAACCAGGTGCTAGATCTAGGACTCCCAGGCCTCCTCCCTTATAAAACATTAATCATTTCCATTCAATCCAAGTGATTCCACTGCCTCATATAAACTTCGGCCAAGAAATGTTTATGTTTCCATATGTTACCTGGAATCTCGATCGGTAAAGAGGAGAATAGTATAAACGACAAGGAAGAATATTCATGTGAAGCACTTCTGGCTGCACCAGTGACTTTTACAATGGAAACACCACCTTCTGCCTCCTGTTGGAGATACCCCTCTCCATACAACTCATCATTCCGCTAGCCTTATGCACTGCCTTGTCACACTGCCCTGCCTGCTTGAGGTCCTCAGATGCAAATTACTTCAAGGTCTTTTTCTTGCCTTGTGACTGTTAGTACTCCCCTCTCCCATCCTATGCTCAGTGCTGAGCTTTCTATGTCCTAGGTGCATTATTTTGCACTTTTAGGCATTGAAAACCCAACTGCCATATTTTTGACCATCTCTCCTCCAGTTTCCTATGATCCTTTCACATTTTTCCACCTTTTCTGAGTGTCACCCCATTGCAGATTTTGGTATCATCTGCAAAAAGGCATGCATTTGCTTGCAGCTCATCTGCAATATCCCCTATAAATATTGAAGAAGACTACTTCTACTACCAAGCTCTGTGGTACCACATGTGTCACACTCCCCTTTTTAGAATGCATGTCATTAACCACCACCCTCAGACTCCTATCCTTTAACCAGTTTCAAACCCAGCTTACTACTGTTTTTACAACTGCTGAGGGGTGTGTGTGTGTGAACCCCATCTCTTTCTACTGGTGTGTGTTTAATAACAGCCTAAAATATACACAAAAGGAAACAAAAAAGGGAGGGAAAGGGCTCTGTTTGGTCCATTGCTGAACAACTGTACAGGGATCGCTCAGTATTGTAGTCCAGGAGTCCAGGTAGGGACTACAGCTGTACTTTGGAGCTGTTTGGGCATTATTTTTACTTTACAACCCTCTGAGCCTGTTTTAGTTCGTGTAGGAGGGTGATCTTAGTTGTTATTAGCCCTTTTAAATTTTCTTGCAGTACGGAACACATCGTGACCCAGAATTAGCACTTCCAGGTCCTGTGACTGATAAGCTCAGCCCCAAGCATGAGCAGAGCTTTGCACATGAGTGGAGCTGGTGTATGTGACAGCATCCACCAGCTCAGTGGGAGAAGGAGGCCCATTACTATACTTCAACTGGCTGTGATCTATATGTATGTTATTAAGGTTAGCACTGACCAGAAAGTTCTGCTGAAGCTGTTATAGGTGGTTGTAGTGAGGGGTCAGTGGGTGTTGGTAGGTAGACTAGGTAATAGCTATTTGGGTCTTTTGGGTTTATCACTGCAATTAGCCTTAAGAACATATTAATGTGTGTGATTATTGATCTTTCAGTTGTCAGACACTTAAAGTTAGTCTCCATATTTGTAAACCTATTTTTTGCACTTCATAAAAAAATGGAGGAAAGTTATTTAGCACTGCTGGATGGGACTATTGCAATCCAATGTACCATCTGCAAGTTGTATAGTTTAGACCAGATGAAGGGTTTTATAGCATTTGTTTGCAGACAATGTGAAGAGATTTGGACACTCAGACACCTGAAAAATCATACTGGAACAGGAACTTAATCCTCTTAAAATCAATGAATCACTAACAGAGCTTACTATATGTCTACTATCCCTTCTTTACCTGCAAGCAACATCTTGCGACAGTGCGGGTCTTGGGGACGCGGCTGCTGTTGGGTGAATGCAGGGCATGCATCAGTAGGTGCGTCTCTCATTCCCTAATCAGCCTGCATACCACTGCCACACTATCCATACATAATGGGGTGAGCACATCGTGAGTCCGCTGCAATCCGGTAAAAGCTGTCATACATAACAGTCCTTTAACGGCGTATTCGCCGCCTTATTATGGCAATGGTCGGTGAGCGGGTGATGGCCTCACCTTTCTCGGCATCGGGGTGCCCAACCTGAAGGTCGGCAACCCCCCATGTTTAGGCACCAACGGGAGCCCACTCCGCTGGCATCCCCACAAATGTGGAATGCCGAGGGGTGTCCAATCCCTCGGCTCACACCGCCCGCTTTTCCCATTGACGGGGAGTCCACTCCCATCGACATCACCCCCAACTGTTGAATGCTGAGGGGTGCCCAATCCTCCTCGGCTCGTGCTCCCCCTTTCTTTGTTTGCCAGCAGGGTGTCCCAATCCCTGCCAGCATTACCCCCTGTTGTGTGCCGATGAGGGTGCCCAATCTCCCGGGCTACTGACATCCCCTCCCACAAAACCCACTTAGATGGCACGCTGGGAGCCCACCCAGCTTCGCCAAATGTCCTGCAATGAAAACTGTCCCGCGTTTTCCTTTTTTTTTTTTACCTGAAAACGAAACCATCCCTCGTAGTCTAGATGCCCTCCTCCCACCACCCACACCCACCCACTGCGCCCCCAGCCACCCCACCCCATACTTACCTCCGGACTCTGGCGCGATGATCTTCAGTGGACTAGGAACACGTCTGCACTCTTCAAAGCCGACCACGAACTGAGGAAATGCCGGTAAGCTGTATTTTGCAATGAATAGGGTTTTTTCAACTTTGCTGCATATCTCAGGCATTTCTTGGAATTTTGGCACCAAATTTTCAACATGGGGTTTTTGGGGCCACTCTTCATGAATTCTGTCACTGTCATGGCGTTATTCGGCCTTGGAAGGTGATTTTGCAGTCACTGCGCAAAATCACCTCTCAGGACCCATTAACCAAATGGTAGTGCCAGTGTTCATGAGGTGGCCTCTCAAAAAGCCTATGTTCCAAATTTGGTGGAAAAAATCCAACAAATGCCTGTTTTACGTGCATGCGTTGCGCAGTTGGTATGCAGGCTCGTAACTTCACACATTCGCAATATTTTAATGCTGTATTTTCAGCATTGGCATTTTTGTGCACCTCCTTGTGAACAGTACAGCTGTCATTTTCCAGATCCTGCCCGAAATGTGTTTCCGCACTTCCAGTGCACAATTGCGCAGTCGCTGTGGAAAATCAGTGTTTGGGCCAGATTATGAAAATGACAGTGACACAGTTCATGAGCAGAGCTCCTAGAATGCCTATGTTGAAAATTTGAAGCTGATACTCCATAAAATGACTGTGTTACGAGTGTGAATTGGCAGATTGCACGCATGCGTGTACTATCGTGCATTTGTGATATTTTCACTATGGATTTTCACCATTGCCATTTTTACACACCTCTTGATGAACAGTACAGCAGTCACTTCACATATCCTGCCCAAAATGTGTTTCTGCACTGCCGGTGCAGAATAGCGTGGTCACTGTGCGAAATCACTTCTTGGGACACTTTGAGGAAATGACAGTGACATTGTACATGAGCAGAGGTGCTAAAATGCCTATGTTGAAAATTTGGTGCCGAACGCCCACAAACTGGCAGTGCTGCAAGCGTGCCTTGCATATTTTGCATGCACCCTTGCAACTCTGCAAATTCCATATATTTGTATGCAACATTTTCAGCACTGGCATTTAATTACACCTCCTTATGAACTGTGCAGCTGTCATTTTTCACATCTTGCCCAGCATGTTTTCCCGCACTGCACTAAGAAACACCCACAGGGATACCCTAATGCCTCTCACTCTCTGCAGGGTAGGGGTGGGTTGGCATCAGTTCAATACTTGACTGCCACTCCTATGCTGCATCTCTCTAACTCCTGCACTGCCAATGGCAGCAAGACAATATTTGGCATTGACAAATGCTTGTTTGCCCATGTCCCCACTACCTTATGTGGTAGAAAATGATTCATCATCCATATCTAGAAAGAAGTGGCCTAAGAAAGATTCCCCCATGGATGATTCAGATTGGTGTCTAGTGAACTGCAATGAAGCTTGTCAGGATCAATCTCAACTCTGCAGAATTCTGTAGTAGAGTTACAGCAGGGAACAATGCGATTTCAATGGGAGTTTATCCCTTTTGTCATGCATGGGAAACTGTGACATCTAGTGGTCCTGGTGGGGTTCACTGTATAAGAGGGGAATTAAAAAGGGACATAGAGCATTGGGTAGGGATTTATCTTTGACAAACAGATTCCAGATCCCAAATGAAGAAACATGTTCTGTTACAAATATCATTTCCTTACCACCTTCAAGTGGGTTAACAGCAGCTGTAGCACTTCAAGCAGATAGCTGTGTTGGGAGATTCCATTATGTAACACTGACAAACAAAATAGAATGGCCAGCTGCTTTTCTGGTGCAAAAGTTAAGGATTTAGTGGGTATAACCAGGGACCCTACTTTTCTGTGGCACAGTGGGACCAAGTTCTGTGGCAAGACTACCATTTGCCGCAGAACTTCTGCGGCGGTGGTTTGTCATTTCTGCGGAAGTTCTGAGGCACTAACAAACTACCACATCACAGTGACAGCTTATCATCCTGACTTCACTCTCATGCCAGTTTTTATAGCAATCAGGATGGTGGAAAGCACAGTAACACTAGTTCAAAAAATAGCAGATTTATAAAAATAATTTTATGACTAAAAAAGCAAAACAAATGTCTCTCCCTTAAGGTCCTAGCCTGTTGCATACATGATATATTCAAAGGGGATCTTATGTGATAAATAAGGTATTTCTATATGCATGCTATCTATCCCACTAATGAGGTTTCCACTGTCTATCACTTACATATTTGTATGTGCTTTCTACACCGCTCATGAGGTTCCCACTGTGTATCACTTATATATTTATATGCAATCTGTAACATACATAAAGACAGAGATACTGTATGTGTGTGTGTGTGTGTGTGTGTGTGTGTCTATATATATATATATATATATTTGTTTTTGTTTTTGTTTAATTTCCATGAACTTGCATCCTCATTCATACAGGTCCCATTGGAAATGGAATGGAGGAGTTATTGCAAAACTCATTTTTCATGTCAACCTGCTTTCCCTGACACACTGCATAACACCATTAGGCCATGACATGCATATGAACCAATTGTGAGATACAGCTGTCTGGCCCATCACAATGTGTCCACCATGTGACAGAACACTGCACCATACCTTCAAAGGCTCCGAGCAATGATGTGTTCTATCAATCCTTGTGCTGCCCAGCCAGCTCCCAGAACTAATCTCTGATCTGAACTTCAGTTGCCGGCACGGAAACACAGCATGCTACCCTCTGGCACAACAGCTGTCCCTGTACACAACATTTCTCAATAACTTTTAGGTGATTCTATCAACCAATGACAATATGTAATCAATAACCCTGGCAAAAATGCATACAGTGCAATTATTTATTTAACAGGTCTGTTCTTTCACAGGTCTACACATTATTATATTTCACTTTTCTGGGCATAATTATTTTATTTTTCTTAAAAATGTAGACAGTTAAATTCATTTTACCAGTTATTCATTTCAGATAGTGTCTCTATATCTTAAAGGCACAAATAGGTTTGAGCAGAGTGAGGTATGGACTTAACAGGTCTGTGCTATTGACAAGGGTTTGTTTAAGTTGGCCATAGTGCAATAATGTAAGACTGAAAATTGTATTAGGCTGTAGTGCAGGTTGAGCAAATATCACCATGCATGATGTGCTGTGCCACCATCTCTGGCAGTGGGAGCTGAGGTAGATAAGTGACTGTTCATTTCTGTAGCAGAATGCAGCCATGTCATTAGCTAATGTATGAAGTTATAGCAATGATAACTTCACATTCTGAACATATAGGGGGTTTTGGTTATAAAAAGAGGGGAAGGGAACCAGATTCCATGTATAAATAGAAATATTAATAAAAAATCACCAAGAAGAGTGAATTCTGTGGCACCGCAGAACTTCTGCGGTAGATTGCAAGTTCTGCACAAAATTCTGTGGCCGCAGAATTCTAGGGGTCTTGCATATATTTGACCATTCCTCTAACCTTGCCAAGTCCCTTCTCATCCTTTCCACCCCACCTTGTGCATCAGGTCTGTTGCAGATCTTTGTGTCATCTGCAAAGAGACATACTTTTCCTTCCAGTCCCTCTGCAATGTTGCTTATAAAGACATTGAAGAGGACCGGTCCTAATACTGAACCCTGCGATACCCCACTAGTAACCCCCCTTTCTTCAGAGTGGACTCCATTTACTATTACTCTCTGTATCCTACTCTCCAGCCAATTCTTTACCCAGGCTGTCATCTTGGGACCCACTCCCAGGCTGACTAACTTGTATATTAATCTTTTGTGTGGGACTGTGTCAAATGCCTTGCTAAAGTCTAGGTAGGCCATGTCTACAGCCCCTCCCTGATCTACTACTTTGGTCACCCAGTCAAAGAAATCTATCAGATTTGTCTGGCATGACCTTCTCACTGTGAATCCATGCTGCCTTGGGTCCTGTGCCCCTCTGGCCTCTAGATACTTGATAATTCTTTCCTTCAGAAGTGATTCCATCATTTTCCCTACCACTGAGGTTAAACTAACAGGTCTGTAGTTTCCTGCTTCTGCCTTGCTCCCACTTTTGTGAAGGGAAATCACATCTGCCCTCCTCCAGTCCTTGGGTACCACCCCATCCTCTCATGGTTTGTTAAAGAGGGTAGTTCAGTGGTGTCACTAGTTCTACCCTTAGTTCTTTTAGAATTCTGGCATGAATCCCATCAGGTCTCATTGCTTTGTCCACCTTCAGTTTTCAGAGTTCTTTCAGAACCCTTTCTTCTGTAAATGGGCTGGTATCTACTTCTGTATCCAGAGTGTTTCTACTGTTTGTTTTAGGTACCTCCCCCTCTTCCTTTGTAAATACTGAGCAAAAATATTTGTTTAGTATCTCTGCCTTTTCACAGTCACCTCTGCCCACCCTCCCTCCCTTTTATTAAGCCTCACTATCCCTCCCTTAGTCTTCCTTCGCTCCCTGATGTACCTATAAAAGGTTTTATCCCCTTTCTTAACTGAGTTGGCTATCTTTTCCTTGGTTTGGGCCTTCCCTGTTCTGACTGCCTTCCCAGCTTCCTTTTGTTTTAACTGATACAGTTCTCTGTCCTGCTTCTTCTGTGATTCCTTGTACTTCCTGATTGCTTTCTTTTTCTCTTGAACCTTCACTGCCATTTCCTTTGAGAACCATACTGGTTTCTTAGATCATTTCATTTTGTTAATTTGCTTCACACAAAGGCTTGTTACCTCTGTGATGGCAGTTTTTATTATTCCCTATTGTTCTTCCACCCCTCCTTCCTGCCCATTTGCTAGTGCATTCCTTAGGCACTCACCCATTTTGGCAAAGTCATCCCTCCTAAAGTCCAGTACTTTTGCCTTTGTATGGCTTGACTCTATTGTTGTGTTTATTGTGAACCATACTGTTTGATGGTCGCTAGTTCCCAGATGGCTACCCTCTTCTACATCTGTGATCCTCTCTTCATCTCCATTTGAGAAAACCAGGTCTAAGATTGCTCCCTCTTGAGTGGGCTCCAATACTAGTTGTCTAAGGCGTGCCCCCTGTAGGGCATCTAGAATAACCCACTCTTTGAAGTGGCTGCTGCAACTGCACTCCAGTTAATATCTGGCATATTCAGATCACCCATCAGCAATATCTCCCCTTTTTCTGCCATTCTAAGAATACTTTCTATCATTTCCTTGTCCATTTCCTCTCCCTGAGAAGGGGGGGTCTGTATACAACCCCTGTGCAGATTGTGGTGCCATTGCCGGTCTCCAAATTTACCCACAGTGCTTCTTCTCCTCCCTGTTTACCCTTTTGTTCTGTTGCTTTGATTTCTGCCCTTATGTAAAGAGCTACTCCTCCTCCTCTTTTACCCTCCCTGTACCCCCTGTAGATAGTGTATCCTGGTATGTTTACGTCCCAGTCATGGTTTTGTGTGTACCATGTTTCTGTGACTGCCATGATATCCAGATATTCCTCCTCCATCAAGGCCACTAATTCAGGGAGCTTGTTACTCAGACTATGGGCATTGGTACTCATTGGTCTCCATTTTTTGATGGCTTTACCTTCTGTTGCAGCATCCCCCCACTGACCTTTCTACCTCGGTCTTTTTCTCATTTAGTACCCTGTTTTGTAGGGAAAGGCTGGGATTTTCCTGCTGCTTATCAGTTCTAGAAATCCCCCTATGCAGAAAAAATTGCTACTGCAACAGCTTAAATGTGCTCCCTGAGGAAGACTAAGTGTTGAAGTGCCAGGGACGCTGGTAATTATAGCCGTTTGCTTCACTGCCACATTTTTCTGTTATTTAATAAAGCTTTCCACCTTTCTATTTGAGCAGTAGCAGTGGTAATTATTTCTGAGTTCTGGAATTCTTGAACTGTAGTATTTAAGGTTTGACACACCTGCCCCTTGCATTGGCTTCCATGTCACCTAGTTGTGAGCCTGTTTCTTGCTTACCCATTGACAGACAATATACTTTGGGGAGCTGGGAAAAAACTGCTCACTGTCATGCATATTGGAGTTAATGCTGTCTACTGCTAAGAGGGCATTAAACATGACCTCCCTGGAAGACAGGAGAGAGGGGGGACATGATTGGGACCTTCAGGTACTTGAAAGGGATAAATAAGGTTGATAAGGAGAGTCTCTTTAAGTTGAGTGGCAACCATAACACTAGGGGCAAAATCTTAAGCTGGAGGGTTGGAGGTTTAGGAGGGCAGTCAGGAAGCACTTCTCCACAGAGAGGGTGGTGGACATTTGGAATGCACTGCTGTAAAAGGGTATCTCATTGAAGACAGTGGGCAGCTTTAAGAGAGGATGGGATAGGCATAGGAAGAAATTAAGGATCATGGGTAGGGAGGATGGGAGGAGTGGGGATGGAGGGCAGGGACATTAGCTCAATCTGTGTACCCTGCAATATAAGCAGACTTGATAGACCAGATGGCTTCTTTGTATGTTCATATGTCAGATGAATACCAGTGGCAGAAATAAAAAAAAAAATCATTATATTAGGTGACAAATTAAAATCCAGGGAATCTGTCACTAACTTTTCTGAGATCTTACCTGGGCCACAAGCAAATGATCAAATATAGCAAACAATAAAGTACTTGAATTCACAGTTGAGAAATTGGTCAAAGGAGATAGGCTTTGGATTTTTCAGGCATTCAGACATATTTTGGGGCAAATCACAGTTGTACTGTAGTGATGGCCTGCACCTAAATTTTTAAGGAAGCAAAACCCTGGGAACCAGAATTAACAATGTTATTAACTCGTCTTTAAACTAGTTAATTTCAGAGGACATGGGGTAAAAACACTAGAGCCAACCAGGATTCAAATACAAAAGGCTACAATGAAAAAGAAAACCCTCAGCGTCAAAATGCAAACAAAATATTAGAGCTAGAGATACTTGCTAGTAGCTATAAGTTGGATATTACCCAATAACAGAGACCTGGTGGGATGAGGCTAGTAGCTGGTGCAAGCAAATCAAATGTTTCAAGCTGTTTAGTAGAGAAAGAATAGAGACAAGCGGAGGAGGAGTTGCTCTGTACATTAGAGATGGCATAGAGTGTCATTATCTGGATTCACCCAATGAGACCATGTCTTTTTGTGAGTCTGTTTGGGTTTCTTTTTCATCTAGTAAGGGTAAAAATATAACTGTAGGGGTCTTTTACAGGCACCGGATAGTAGTACCGAGATGACTGAAAAGTTAATTCACCAAATTGTTTATTTTTCTGATTGCAGGGATATTATAGTTATGGTGGATCTCAACATGCCCAAAATTAATTGTGACGAGATGTCTGACACATCTAATGTAGGATTCAAGCTCATAGATGTTACTCTCACCCATACTTTGAGTCAAGTAGTTACTGTTGGCTTCACTGATAATCACAACCATAACCAACCGCATCCCACCCCCCTTCAGCTTCTTCACAATTACGTTCAAGTAAGTGGAGGACCTCCTCCTTTCTCTGGATACAAAAAAGAGTGCGGGTGCAGATAATATTGAACCTTACTTCCTAAAACTTGGCCATACCTATCTGACCACCCCCATTACACACTTATTCAACACCTCTCTGATTCAAGGTGAGCTACCTGTCTTGAGGAAAACTGCCCACATCCTACCATTATTCAAGACTGGGGATCCGAGTGATCTGAACAATTGCCGGCCTATTTCTGTACTATCCGTCCTCTCTAAATTACTTGAAAAAATTGTCAACATCCAACTTAGAGAACATTTGGATTCACAAAAGTTACTAAACCTGGCTCAGTCCAGCTTCAGAGCCAAACACAGTACAGTATCGGCTCTTGCCAAAGTAACTACAGACTGGCAAATGGCCTTGGACTCTAAAAAAGCATGTATTTGCCCTCTTCCTTGATCTAAGTAAGGCCTTTGATACAGTGGATCATAACATCATGCTTACTGCACTGAGTAACATCGGATTTGATAGTTCTGCCATTAAATGGTTCACCAGCTATCTAACAAATAGGTTACAACAAGTCAAAGCCATGGGAGATCTATCCCCACAAAAATCCTTGTTACGAGGAGTCCCACAAGGCTCCATCCTGGGCCCTATCCTCTTTGCAATATACATCAATAATCTGGACTCGCAGCTGGCTACAGCAAATGTGCACTTATTCACAGATGATACTGTACTCTATACCACAAATTCATCCTTGGATTTAGCCCATGAGTACTTACAGAAAGACTTTGTCACCCTCCAATACAACCTTCTCACTCATAAGCTCCTCCTCAATGCCAACAAGACTAAAGCAATGATTCTCTCACCAAAGTCTACTTCCGGATGTCCACATATCACACAGATCTGAACACTTTTAGATGAACCCCTTGAAGTAGTTGATATCTTTAAATACCTAGGTTTCTGGCTGGATAACAAGCTCAACTTTCTGTGCCACTTAAATGAAACCTCGAAAAAACTAAGACAGCGATTAAGTTTATTCTATCGCATTAAACACCTACTCTCATTAGAAGCCAGAATGAGACTAGTACAAACTACATTCCTACCTATACTGGACTACGCTGACTTCCTTTAGAGTCATTGCCCATCAACGATGCTAAACAAACTGGACACTCTTTACCACCGGGCTTTAAGATTTATCTTAAATCTACGCCATAGTACACATCACTGTTGTCTATACCAGGTTTTGGGATGGACCTCACTCTCGACTAGAAGAAAAAGGAATGCTCTCCTCTGGTTTTTTAGAGCATTATCTGATAACCTCCCTGCATACATCTCGAACATCTTCAAATGGGCTAAAGGTTCCTATGGCCTGAGACGCTTCTCCTTAATCTGCTTCCAGATTCCTAGAGTGAAAACTACCTTTGGCTCAGCAGCAATCAACTTCTCACTTCCTTCACTCTGGAACACTATGCAAGACTCATTAAAATTATCCTCACTTCCAAGCATTTTCACATTCAAAGCTCTATTAATGGATTATCTGAAGGAATAATGCAACTGTTCCAGATGCTGATGACCCCTAAGCCCCAAGTGCCACTCTCAAATCCTACGCCTAAGTATCTCATCCGCCCCACATTCCTAACAACAGAAACCTAGGACTTACAAGCCTAGTTCCCTTAATCCAAGATGGCCCTGCCTATTCTCTACCTTTTACCTATTCTGGCCTCTCTTTTGGCTGCCTACTCTTTCACCCCAATTTCTACCCTATTCCTTAATACCTTCTTATTTTTTATCATTTAGGTCTGAGCTCTTACATAGCGGAGACTAATGGGATTGTTGTCTCTTCTCATTTCAGTAAAGCTTATCATTATGTACCTTTGCATGTTAATTATGTTGACCGGTGTGTATCGGCCCATATTGACCGGCACCTTCACAATGTTTTTTCTTTTTTTTTGCACCATTGTCCACCGTAATTGTAATTTTATGAAGTGTACTGTATTGTATTAATTTTATTTATTTAGCTTTTGTTGACCGGGTAAGTGCACTAGACAAATCCTGCCTATTTTCAGGCACGACCCGGGGGGGAGGGTCCATTAATGCCCAGGACCACCTTGAAAATGAGCTTGCTCAATGGTGTTTATGCCTGGTTAAATAAAGTGATTGATTGATTGATTGAACCAATCAGGTGTCAAAACATTCTTAAGATAATACCAACATTGGGGAAGCTGTCCAAAATGTAGTTATTAGAGACTCCTTAATACTAGTGATCACTTTTCTATTAAATTCATTTTAAGCAGAAACAAGCATATTATGAAGGGTAAAACAATAATAACAAACTTTAATAGAGCAAACTATACTGCAATTCAAAAAGTACTAGGAAGCATAGACTAGGACAATATCCTTGAGCTTGTGAACACAGAACAGTCGTGGACTTTCAGACCTATAATTATTGAAGTTGTGGACAAGTCTGCAATCATTAAAAAGGTTATAACAGTACTTGGAAAAATCCACCATGGTTAGCAATATGATAAGGAAACTAACTAATAAAAAAGGAAGCTTTTCACACTACTGAGGAATCATCCATCAGAAATGCATATAAAACATTAGAGGTGTGCATTTAGGACTACTAAAACAGCAATTAAGGTGGCAAGGAGGAATTTAGGTTAGCTCATACCAAGGACAACCTGAAGACCTTCTATTTATATATTTATATGGCTAAAAGTATCTCTACAGTGGTAGACCTCTTACTTGATAATATTACAGTCTGTGATCCTCAAGATATGGCTAATCAGTTCAATACATTTTTCTGCTCAGTATTCAGTAAAGGATATGGTCATGAGACACTGAACTATGACACATATTAGAACACTACTAGGCAACACTTAAGAGAAGGTAGAACTGTTTACATTAAATATTCTGCCTTCAACCTTAACAAGCCTGCTGGCCCCGATGGACTCTACTCAAGATTTTTGAAGGAACTTAGTTCTGAGTTGGCACCAGTCTTGACAATAACATATAACAAATCCTTAAATGAAGACATTGTTCTGTTGGACTGGCACAAAGCCATGGTAATACCTATGTTCATAAAAGGCACTAAAACATTACTAGGTAACTATAGACCAATCAACTTAACATCCATTGCTACTAAAATCATGGAGGGAATTATAAAAGACAGAATTATGGAGAATTTGTTAAAAATTAGTAATCAGGACCATAACCAGTATGGCTTTGTAAAAAGGAGGTTATACAACACTAACCTTGTTGTCTTCTATGAAACAATCAGTAGACAAGTGGATGCTGACAATGATGAGGATTTTATTTATTTGGATTTTATGGAGGTATTCAACACCATTTCCCATGAATTAGTGGTAGCTAAAATGATGACTTTAGGTATTAATAATCAGCTTATAAAATGGGTTCAAGACTGACAGGACCTAGAAGGCAGAATTTCACTGTTCGCTGATGACACAAAGCTCTGTAACAGAGTAGACACACCAGAGGGTGTAGACAGAATGAGAAGGGACCTGCAGAAACTTGAAGAATGGTCAGGGATTTGGCAGTTGAAATTCAATGCAAGGAAGTGCAAGATAATGCATATGGGGCACAAAAACCCTGGCACAATATATCAGTTGGGGGGTGAGGATATAGTATGCACCAAGCAGGAAAGGGATCTTGGGGTTATCATCTCTGATGACCTCAAGGTAGGGAAACAGTGTGACAAGGCAGCAGGTAAAGCAAATAGGATGCTGGGATGTATAGGCAGGGGCATCACCAGCAGGAAAAGGAGGTCATAATTCCGCTATACAAGACACTAGTGAGGCCCCACCTGGAGTACAGTGTGTGCAGTTCTGGAGACCATACCTACATAAGGACATAGACAGGGTAGACAAGGTTCAGAGGAGGGCAACAAAGATGATGCATGGATTGCATCACAAGTCCTATGAAGGCAGGTTGAAGGAACTGAACATGTACTCCCTGGAGGAGAGGAGGAGAGAGGGATATGATAGAGACATACAAGTATCTTACAGGGAGGAACAGGGTGCAGGAATACACTATTTTTAAGCAAAAAAGATGTTCCAGGACTAGAGGCATGGGATGAAGTTGGAGGGAGGATGATTCAGAGGAAACGTGAGGAAGAATTTCTTCACAGAACGGGTGGTGGACAAGTGGAACACCCTGTCAGAGGAAGTGGTGGGGTCTGAAACAATCATGGGATTTAAGAATGCATGGGATAGACATAAAGGAATTCTGGAAATCAGTGGTAAGGGGCACCAGACTTCTAGGAAAACAAACTGAACTTACAAGCTCAAATGGGCAGACTGGGTGGGCCATAGACCCTTATCTACTGACACTGTCTATGTACCTATGTATCTATGTATCTATGATTGTCAAATACAAGACAGTCAGTCAGAATAAATGTATTTTTGTCAGATGAGGGTAAAGTGACAAGCAGCATCCCTCAGGGGTCAGTTCTTGGTCCACTGATATTTAATATCTACATTCATGACTCTAAAATTAGCAGTGGCAATTGCAAAATGAAGTCTGTTGATGATACTAAGTTAGGTGGGATAATAACAAATTGCCAGGATAGATTACAGCTGATTTCTGATCTTTTATCTATAGTGGAATGGGCAAATAGGAATCAATTACAATTCAACATCGATAAATGTGTAGTTATGCACTTTGATCATTCTAACATCTCACAGGAATATTAAATTGATGGTGTTAAGATTAGGTATTTTAATAGGATAGTTGATCTTGGAATCCTTATTAGTGACACCCTTGAACCTAGCGACCATTATAAACAGCTGACTAGGAAATCCAATTACTCCCTTAACTGTTTAAGACATGCCTTTATAAACAGGTCAGAGGCTGTATTATGGCCACTCTATAGGGTCTAATATATATGCCTCCACCTGGACTATGGTTTTCAAGTCTGGAGTCTTTTCTTAAAAATAAATGTCGATCTTGTCAAGAAGACAAAAAGGAAATTTATTAAACTTATTTCAAAATGTATTTTCATTAAGTGATAGAAGAGCAAGAGGTAATCTGTTACTTCTATTTAATATTTTGATGGATAAACAGCTAGTAAAAGATTTGGGTTTAGAATTTAAGGGGACTAAACATAATTTTAGAGGACATAAATTACAGCTGATAGAAACAAGTTCTTGCCAGAACTGACAGGGATGAAACTGAGGAATTTGGGGTAAAAATATTGAACATTTGTTTTGTAATTTGTTTCACACCAGATTTTCAACATACCCTTGTTATGATGCAGTCTCATGAAGAAGGGCAGAGTAAATGTTCAACTCTTGGCCTAAAGGTGATTTTGTACAGGGATATTTGGGCAGGAGTTGAAAAATGACAGCTGTCACATTCATGAGATGCTGTAAAGATATGGCTATGTTGAAAATATAGGGTAAAAATATTGAAAATTACAAAAGTTACAAGCCTGCTTTTGCAAAATTCAGTGTTGGCTTAACACTGAATTTTTTGTAAACATGTTTACACTAAATGTTCAACATAACCGTCTTATGATGCCTCAACATGAACTAAGGTAGAGAAAATTTTCAACTCCTGTCTGAAAGGTGATTTTGATCAGAAATCACAAAATCACCTTTTAGGATGTAAAAAATCATTTTGGGCAGCATTTGAAAAATGACAGCTGTCTTATTCATGAGGTGCTGTAATGATATGGCTATATTGTGAATTTGGGGTAAAAATATGCAAAATACTGAAGTTATGAGCCTGCATTTGCAAAACTCAATGTGGGCACATAACTTTGTTGCTTTTTAATTTTGTTACAACAAATTTTCAGCATAACCTTCTTATAAGCCCACCTCATGAACAAGGGCAGAGAAATGTTTCACCTCCTGCCCCAAAAGTGATTTCATGCAGGGACAGTGAAATCACCTTTCAGGACAGATCTACCTAATGACTGTGCAACTGTTCAAGAGGTAGGGTCCCAAAGAAGGCATGCTGAAAGTTTGGGCCAAAAATACACAAAAATGTCTAAGTTATGCCACTAAGGTCAAAACCCCATTGAAATACATTAGACTGCATACCTGTTTCTTCAGTTCATGGTCTGGCTTTGAAGAGTGAAGATGTGTCTATGGTCCAGAGAGAATTACAGCATCGGGCCCATGATTGGTAAGTAAGAGCTTGTGGGGGTGCGGGGTGGTGGATTATTAGTGGGAGGGTTGGGGGGAGCAATGAGGCAGTGCAACAGACACCGATGGGCATTTTTTTGTTTTACAGGGTAAAATAAATATAAAATGCAGATTCCTGCTCTGGGGGATTGGGCATAGCCCATTTCCACTGTTAGTTTTTAGGGGAGTGGGGTGGTGGGTGCTGACAGGGAGGGTTGGGTGGGTGGAGTAAATGAGTTCATGCCACTAGCTCAACAATCACCCTGCACACTGTAATTAAACAAATCATGAGCCAGCTCTGTGGCACCAAGCAAATGGGTTTGCTTGGCACATTGCGACCTGGGTTCACACAGGTGCCAGGAGTGGAGACTGGCAGGGAGGGGTTCCAGAGTGTCCAATTGATGCTTCCCTCATGGAGGGGTGGGCAGGGCCTTGGAACCTGAAGGTAGATTGGGTAATGTGCTAGGGGACATGAAGCCTCGACATGCCCCAGTGCATCCCCACCTCAGGTTGCCACTCCCACAGGCCAATCAGGGTTGAATGAGGTGGGGCAAGAAAAATTGGAGAATGCTCCCTGGCCACTGGTCCCTAGCATGCCATGATAGCTTGTGATAGCCCCGTGCTGACCACCACTGCCGCTGATCCTCGGTATAAGCAGTGGTGCCTCTGGGCACTTCTTCCACAGATGGGGGGAACCATCAGATGAAGGGTTATGTCAAGTCACCCAAAGGATCAATAGGCTGTTAAAGGAGACAGTGGATGGTGGCTGGCAGAGGAGGGTGGCCATGGTGTTTTGGTGGCCTGAAGGAGTGGCTGGCCGGGGGACATGGAGGAGCATAAAAAAAAATCATGACCTAAGCCCATTATAGTGTTTTGAATGTGGATTTCACTTAGGTCTCTAACTTTACATAAAAAAATAGAAAATGGGATGAAACCTACAAAAAATAAATGCTATGGACCTCAGCAGCACTACACTGGTCAGCCAGAAGCTGGTTTGCAGGGATCCAGCAGTCTCATCATCGCATTTTATTTTCTTGTGTTTATTACTATGGGTACTGTGTGCTTTGTTCTGGTCACTGTTCAATTTTGGGATGTTAGACACAATACGTCTCTGTCTCATTGAGCTGCCTTTAGTTTCCTCACTTGCCTGTTGCATGGGTGCCACCATCTTCCCCACACTCACACTGTATGCAGGCAAGGAATGGCCAGCAATACAGTGCATACTGGGCAGTAATTTACTGGAAGATGAGAGAACAAATCACCTGTAATGTAAAACTCCTGTTAGCATCCCTTTCTACTCTGTGCTTTATTACTTTTAATGTTTATTAATTTGGTGTTACTGTAAAACTAACCTATATTAAGACAATAAGCTGCTTAATAATTCAAGGACCACCTGGGCCAGACATTATATTAATTAATGTGTCAGTGGATCAGAAGGTTTCACACTTGCGTCTGAGGCCAGAAGATCAGAGGGCTATAGGTTCTATCCCACACCAAGCACTTCAGTTAAATCCTAATATACTGACACTGTACTGCAGCATAAGGGGGGTGCTGCACTCCTGAGGTGCCATCTTTTGGATGAGACGTTAAACCGAGATCCCATCTGCCTGTTCTGGTGGTTGTTCAGGTAGACGTTAAAGATCCCATGGCACCTCTCGAAAAGAGTAGGGGCACTTTGTATTGAAAAATTCAATACAAACATCATAAAATCAAACCATACAGGGTAACGTCAAAATAAAAGAAATAGCCACAATGAGGAAATAAAACAAGAAAAAGTAAAAGGAAAAAAATAAAATAACAAGAATTAAAAAATAAGGAGTGTGGTCAATTTTTCTTTTTGATACCTGAGGCTCTGCATACCAAATGTCTTAAAACAAAATAAAACTCCTAACTAACCTGCATCACACTGCTCAAGTTTCACATATAGGCTATAGCTTATTTAAACTAGAACATTGTCACAATATTACTGATACTGCCTGAAAAAAAACATTGTCATTTGCTATCATAAAAAACCTAGAAAGCATAGTTATTTTAACATATGCTGTAATCTTTTTTTATTTATTTATCAAGTCTAGGATTACAAATACCTTTGAGCCATGGCTCTTTTACAAAGAATCCACGTCAGAGAAATACAAATTGTGGGGAACATCAAGACAGGCATTACAACAATGTGGACATTGCAAACAGAGTACAGATTAATACAGTTCAAGGGTAGCATTGTAACAAGGCAGCCAGTGGCATTTGTCAGAGAAGATAGACAACAGATAAGAAGTGCCAGAGTCATAGGGAGAGGGAAGAGGGTGGGGGGAGAAGGAATGTAGGAAGGGTGGCAAGAGGGTGAAAAGTGCAGCATTGGGTATACCAAGATGTGAGGGTAGAATCCAATGGGGGGGGACAACTAGAGCAGAAAGGGAAATGGAGAACAAGGTTAAGTTGGGCAGTCACAGGAGCTGTTGGTAGTGAGATAGTCCTGGAGCCTAGTTTTAAACATACCAATAGTTGGGGCAGAGGAGATGGTTGGGCTGAGGCCATTGAACCAGAGTGGCACTCGATAAGCAAAAGAGCATTGTCCCTGTGAAGTGTGACAGTGGGGGACTTTCAGGAGCTGTAGCGTGGATCTCCTAAGGTGCCATTTGTTAATTCGGTGTTGTAACAGAGTTGAGACCTCAGCAGGTGCAAGGCCAAGGTAGATTTTTTTCACCATGGAGCAGGTGAGAAACTTTATGTGGTTTGATAGTTGGAGCCAGCCAGTCTGAGTGTACAGGTCACATGTGTGGGTGAGATGGTGAGCACCAGTGATGAGCCGACATGCTTTATTTAAGGTAGTTGAGAGGCATCTAAGGGTTGTGGTTGTGGCCGAGCCATAAATGATGAGACCATAGTCTATTACAGAGATCACAGAGCTCAGGACTGCAATCTTCAAAGCTTCTTGCGTGAGGTGTGGTCTGTGTTTGTAGAGGACACCATGCCGTGTATTAGCAGCTCTAGCTACACTATCTACATGAAGTCCATAGGAGAGATTAGGGTCAAGCTGAATCCCTAAGTATTTGAAGGACACCACCTGATCTAGAGTGTTCCCCTGGGTGGTGGAGATAGCCAAGTGGTGTAGCTTGTGTTGGTTATGAGAGCTGCAGAAGAGCATAGATTTGGTTTCTTGTCATTGAGGACCAGTTTATGATTAAGAAACCATGTCTCTATAGAACTGAAACCAAGTTGAAGGTTGTGTTGAAGAGTTGCAGGATCTTTGTGAGTGGAGAATACAACAGCATCATCGGCATATAATATGATCTGCTCAGAGCAGTGGTAAGGGAGGAGTTTAAGAAAAGGCTAAAAGGAGGGTCCCAGTATGGATCCCTGTGGGACACCAAGCGAACAGGCAGGGTGTTGAAAGAGCATCCGCAATTTTTACTCTCTGTGACCGGTTTTCTAGGTAGCTTTTAAACCAGAAAGAAGAGTCAGGTGATAGCCCGGCATTCAGTAGTTGGTGTATTAATAATCCATGGTGTACTGTATCGAAGGCCTTGGAGAGGTCGACGAAAATGGCCCCTATGAGAAGGCCATTGTCAAGGGATTTGTGCAAAGCTCCAGTGAACTCAAGAAGGGCTGTGGTGGTGCTGTGACCTTTCCGAAGCCATGTTGTTGTGGACAAGGTATATTGTATTTATCCAAGTGGTCAGTAAGTTGATCAGCCACGATGCGCTCAAGTGCCTTAGAGAGTGGGGGGCAGTATGGAGATAGGGTGATAATTTGAGTGAATCGTCTTGTCCCCACTTTTATGGATGGGTGTCACTGTGGCTGTTTTCCATAGGTCCAGGAATTTTCCACAGCTGAGAGAGAGAGGTTTAGAATTTTTGTTAATGGATGAATTACCTCATCGAGGGTGAGCAAAAGAAGCTTAAGGTCCAGGGTGTCGCTACTAGATCTAGATTTAGAGATAGCTGCAGTAATATAACGGCGAGCTTCATTCAGCCGTACCTTCCTGAAGTAGAAGAGGGGATGGTTAGACTGAGGGGCTGAGGTATTTGGGGAGTAGGCCCTGTTTTCGAAAAAGTCATGGGGTAGAACAGCACTAAGGTCTGAAAAAGCCGTGTTAAAGATGTTTGCGATCACCTTGGGGTCAAGGGTTGAGGATCCATCAACCATTAACATGGCCATAGAGGTTTTTGGCTGCTTCCCTGTGACATCCTTGATATTGTCCCAGAAAGCACGACCATTTCCCCATCTATTGGTGAAATTTTCCATTTTACATGCAGTGAATGTGCTGAAAATATATTCATGTCTGTGTTATATACATCTAAACATGCTGCTTCCACAAGCTTCCCAATAGCTAAATAGATTATCCTTTACTGTTGAATGACATATCAACTAGGTGCCTGCCAAAAATAAAATTTCAAACAGGCAGGGAAACTCCCAGAGTACTACTGTCATAGGCCAACAGCCTACCACTATATTGGTCCAATACCAACTTTACATAAGTCATACTTGACAACCATGGTAGTTTCCATCTAAGTAATAAAAAGGACCAGAGTTGTTTGGGGAATTCACATTCTAACAGGAAATGTGTCATTGTCTTTTCAAGTGCAGTACATTCAAAATAGGGGCAACCGCATTCTTCAATTGCCTTATGTTTCAGATTCTCTCTAATGTTGAGTCACCCATACATACACAACCCTAGATTATCCCACATTCAAATTGGGATACGAGGGTTAGTGAGTTATGAAAGAGCCAACAGGATGTAACCCGGGTTTTCAAAATTTAAACTCTCGAATCTGAGGACCTATTGTGTATAAAATATCTTCATATAATTGTTTCCTGGGTTTCTGGAGTAACATTGATTTAGATACTTACCACAAATACAACTTCTTTAATGCAAGTTTCAGAAACTCAGATATTTTCATTCTTGGCAAAACTTTCACCGGTGTCTCCTGTCAACTAGTCAGAAAACCCTGCAACAAGGTTTTACTCCACATTACCTCTCCTTCTTTAACCCCTGGTGGTAATAATACCATTTTTAAATTTCCTTTCCAGAATATACTGTGGAAAAAAAATCAATGGATGTATCATAGCCACCCCACCGTTATCAGTGTCAGTGGCTCAGTAGGTAGCACACTCACCTCTGAGGCCAGGAGATCAGAGGGCTGTGAGTTCAGTTCCCACACCTGGCACTTGGGTTAATATCCCAGTACTGACACTGTAGTGCAGCATGAGAGGGGTGCTGCACTTCTGAGGTGCCATCTTTCAGATGAGATGTTAAACCTAGGTCCCATCTGCCTGGATTGGTGGTAGCTCAGGTGGATGTTAAAGATCCCATGGCACTTATCGAAAAGAGTAGTGGAATTTTTTATTAAGACTGGAAAGCAAACCACATACAGTACACAAAAGTGTTACAGAACCCATAATCACAATGTAAAATTAAAGATAAACATAAAAAGTATTACAGCATCCAAACTAAAAAATATCAGTGATTGTAGAGTCCCAAGAAAGGAATAAATAACAAAAACTAAACCACCCCAAACTAAAAAAATATGGGAAAGTTATATGAAAACTTAAAAGAAAAACTTATACACAATAGTGTTACTGCACACTGAATTATAATACAAAAACAAATAATAAACATAAATACGTATTTCATCATACATGCAACACAAAAATCTCTGTCATTAGAGTCCTGAAAACCGAGTAGTAAATGTTGAACATCCTCCCCACCGCTTAAAGGAGTAGTGGAATTTGTCGTTGAATAAAACAAATTAAACAAAATTGTATTACAACATACAGAACAAAAGAAAATGAAAAATAAGCATACAGCATACTTTTGTCCCTTGCAAACCTAAAGGGGAAAAAAATGTGAAAATAGGCTGAAAACATAAACACAGTATTATCTCATACATATATACATAGTAAGCAGAAAAAAAACTCCCCCCAAGCACATACGTACCACTACATAGTAACATGTTTTCCCATACCTAGAGAACCCCATATGAATTTAACTAGTATCAACAGCATACAAAATCCATAAGATATGGATTCCTCATGTTCCTATTCTTTTAATTAATTTAAAACATACTCAAAACCAAAAATATGTCTCATCTTAGAATAACATTTTCTACCAGTAACTGACACTTCTCACAAACTAAGACCAAAAAGAAATAATAGTGGAATTACACAAAAAAAAATACTCAGTACTACATTTACTATCCATAAATAATAGTGGAATTATGCAGTGATTAACATGTAACTCAAAATATTCCCTACCAACTCATAGCCAATCTATACTGTGCCACCAAGACTGGAAGATTTCAGATGACACCTGACTTCCTTTCTGTATTTTTATGGCTAAGAATTGCAGTAGCAATCATATGAAATAATTGCTCCTCTGTATATAATAATTGTTGCAGTGTAAGGCTACACTGCACATGCCATATGTAGAATTTAAAACACACCAAATATAACCAGAGTGTAACCCTATCATGTTTAGTCCATTTGAATGGAAGAATGCCCAAATATAAAATCTCAGGGGTTAAATCATAAAAGGGTGATGTATCCATTTCCCCCGTACAAAGTTCCAAAATCATTTTATAAAGGGATAAAATAAGAACAAATGGTCCATTGATTCCACCACCTCAAAACAAGTCTCCCTAGGGCAGTAACAATGTTCTACACTTTTATGCTTTAAGTTTCCTTTGACATTGAGCTTCCCATGTAGGGAAAGCCACATAACTTCCCACATATAAGCCGGTATATGGGTAGATGTCAACATTTTCCCAATCAATATTTTATCTAAAATGGGTTTAGAGTCAAAACAGGCTGTATGGTGAATAAAAGTAGATAGAAGATGGGCATATAGTGTTTTCTGCTCCTGTTGGGAAAAATGTTCTGGTATTAAACCCCAAAGTTTTATTTTCCCAAAACATGCCCTTAAAGTTTTTGGAATATTATATAAATAACACTGTTTTGGGATGCACGAATGAGGAAGCCAAAAGGGGAGTATCCCTGCCAATGAGTCCAAAACCCATGGGATCCAAATACCCTCAGACTTTAACAATAATGGTCTCAAGTTTATATTAGCAAAAATTGTAAAAAAAAATATAATAGGATTAATCAATTTAATACTCCCCCAGTTTTTTCTCTGTAAAGAGTAAACTCCTCTTGACTGGATTCAGTCTGCTACCCCAAATGCCCCCCAAAAATCAACCATACATTCGGGTCTCCAGCTTAGGGGGCAGACTGAAAACTGCAGCTAAATACAAAATAATTGGGAGTAAGTAGATCTTAATCATATATACCCATTTTAATTTGGTCAGTCTCCACTTATTCCACTGTAAAATGTTTCCAAATGCAATGTCCAATTTGGAGGACCAATTTAAGAAGGCCAAATCCCAGGGACCAAAAAGAAGTGCGAGGATTGTACAAGTCCCTGTCACAACAGGGATCCCAAGTATTGTAGATTCTGAAAAATATTCTAAGCCAAAAGGAAGGCATTTACTTTTCATATAATTAACTCTAGCTCCCGTGAATTCAGTACATTCCAAAAGTGTTTGCCCCACTAAACATGCCGGTGGCAAATCCCCTACAAGAAAGCAGATGTCATCTGCATATGCAATACTTTGAATTTCTTCTGAGGTACTAGAAAAGGAAACCCCCAGATAGCAATATTATCATTAATGTGACAAATTAAAGGATCAAGTGTAAAAAGATACAGAAGGGGACTCAGGGGACATTCCTGTCTAACTCCCTGGGTGACCTTGCATGCCCTCCCCATCCATCCATTACAATCATATCCTGAAACAATTCTAGGAATTCAGGTAACAAAAATTGCAGTATCACACTGTACAATTCATATGGAATCCCATCTGTTCCTGGTGCGGAATTCTGTTTGATCATTGCAAAAGTGGCCATTATTTCAGACTGAGTAAGTGGTGACACCAGTACTCGTTGATCTGATGACAAAGCTTGTGGTAAGGCACATTTCTCCAACCAAACCTTATGACCATCCAGTGAGGACTCCTGATGACTAAATAGAGACTGCACATGCTCCTCTACGGCTGTCATAATATCATAACTATTGTAACAAAGAAACCCCTTAGCTTCCTGGATTAGAGACATTCGCTTTTGATATTGTTGTTGAGCACAAAATTGAAATGGATTCATAAAATCCGGTGAACCTTGGGTTTCAAATTTCCGTTCCTGTTCTGAAGACTTAAATCTATTATATTGTAGATCATTCATTTTTCTCCTGGTTTTTGCTAATTCTGCAAGAATTGTTTCATCTCCTTGGGAAACTTGAAACACTAAATTCTGAAATTGTGTCTTGTAAATACAATATCAGTCCCTTTTAAATTTCCCATTTAATCTACCTATGTGTTGAAAATATCTTTTAATATCTATCTTTGTATCCTCCTGCCATTCCTGTGAAGTATCATACAACATTTTAACCGATTTATGTGCTTCTAATAAGGAGATAAAACCATCCTTAACAGTTGGAAGAGACAACAGTTCCAAGTTCAACCTCCAATACTCAGGCCCTTGTTGCATACCATCATAATTGGAGACCGTCAGTTCTATGATGGCATGGTCAGATGGAGCAACAGGAAGGGTTCTGGTATTTTTAATCTCCAAGGCAGGAGATATAAACCAGAAATCAATCCTGGTAGCTAGGTTACCTCTGAAATAGGTCTTATCTGGCCGGCCAGAAAAACCACAAGCATCAACCAAACCAGTTTGAGAAATCAAAGCAGCCAGGCAATAGGTGTCACAATATAGTTTTTGGGTTTGAGGACCCCTATCTTTTAAATACAACACGCAATTAAAATCTCCTCCCAAAAAACATACCAAGAGGTAAACAAATAAGGCTGTATAGTGTTGAAAAGCTCAATTCTAGCTGTCTTTGTTTGTGGAGCATATACATTAATAAACCGACAGTGTAAATCATTTAATGTAACATCCAATAACAAAGCACAGCCTGGGGCTATGTCCACTACCTGTGTAGATTGTGCCAAAGGAGAATTCAAACAAATTCCAACTCCACAACAAAGATCCTCTCCAATAGACCAATGGGTCACCCCCCATTTCCACCCCACAGAGGCTCCGTCCATCTCTTGTCTACTATGTAGTCTAGTGTTCTGAAAAAACACCATATCATAAAAAATGGAATCAAACAAAGCATAAACCAAGAGTTGTTTTCTATCAGACTGAATACTGTTAGTATTTAAGGAGGCCACAGTAATACTAAATAACATATCCATGCGTTTGGAAACAAAAAAAAACACACCATTAAGATCTTACAGAAGGAGATCTAATTAACCCTGAGAGAAAATGAAAACATTAGGATTTTTTCCTAACCCATTTACAGGAACCCATCCTAGATTTATTTTTTGGAGGGGTGGTCAAATCTTCTGTAGAACGCTCAGTGTCCGATCCTCCATCAGCTTGGGAGGAGTGAACCGAAACTGAGTCTGATTCTGTACCTACATCAGGATCTTCAACCTTCAAGGTGGAAATGGTGTTTTGCACTGGGAGATGGAAGATTTCTGAAGCAGATGCAGCAGCTTTCTTCTGTAAACTCCTTCTCCGATTATTAACTACAGTGAAGGCACCTTCTGGTAGGAGGTGGGAGGCATAGAACCTACATCACTACATACATCTAGTACTAAAGGTTCTGCCTCAGATGGAGGTATGTGAAAAACAGAAACTATTGTAGATAAAACCTCAGAAGGGTACCTCCTTGCTGCCCTCTCACATTGCTTGCCCACCTATCAGATGACCTAAAGGTGGGCAAGCAATGTGACAGGGCAGCAAGGAGGGCTGGGGGAATACTGGGATGCATAGGGAGAGGCATCACCAGTAGAAAACAAGAAGTTATTATCCCTCTGTACAGACAGCTGGCGCAGACCACATCTGAGTACTGCGGCAGTTCTGGGAGACCCAATCTCCAGAAAGACATAGACAGGATGGAAGCTGTCCAGAGGAGGGCACTAAAATGGTGCAGGGTCTGCACCGAAGACATATGAAGAGAGACTTAAGAAGCGTAATATGTATAGCCTCGAGGAAAGGAGGAGAGAGGACATGATAGAAACTTTCAAGTACCTCAAGGACCCAACAAAGTCCAAGAGGGTAGCATCTTTCAAAAAAAGAGGTGTGCAAGAACAAGGGGGCACAATTTGAAGATAGAAGGGGGCGGCTCAGAGGTAATTTAAGGAAGTATTTTTTCACAGAGAGGGTTGTGGATGTATGGAATGGTCTTCCAGAGGAGGTTGTGGAGTCAAAAACAGTGGTGGAATTCAAGCGTGCATGGGACAGTCATAAGGCAATTCTAGGGGGTGGGGGTAGGAAGAAGTAGGCTGCTGGTTAACTAGGATCTGCAGCTTATCCATCAGGTAGGGAAATGGGCAGACTGGGTGGGCCAAGCAGTCCTTATCTGCCGTCAAATTCTATGTTTCTATGTTTCTATGTTTAAGGGGGATCAATAGGTCTTTCAGGAGGTGCCATCTTAGGTGGGGGGGCATATTGTTTCAAAGCCGTTTTTAATGCAATGTTCAAATAAAAATCTTGAGTGGTATAATCTTTGTCCACAGTATTATGGGCTGCTCAAGGACAGTCCATAAAGGAATGCTGTTCCTCACAAAGTCTACACTTGGGAGGATGATGACAGTCAGTCATAACATACCCTAGTTCCCCACATTGAGCACATTTCTGCGTATCACAAGTTCTACTCAAATGTCTACTGGAACCACATTTATAGCAATGGCATGGCTGTCCAGGATAAAAAATAAAGCCCTTATCATGACCCAAGTAAAAACAACTTGGTAGATGTTGTAGTCCATCCTCCTTTTGTGGTAAAGTCACCTTATACATCCATCCTCCATTCCAAAAACCTTCAGAATCTAAAATTGGTTCTGGATTCCCTTGTATTTGACAATGTTTCTCAAGCCAATAATAAATGTCCATAACATTCACCCCTTCATTCCTGAATAAGACAGTGATCACTTTAAAAGTTTGCTTTGTGGGGGTGCTGCTGAGCAGTCTAGATGGAAGCAGCTCAAAACTCGAGCTCCTGGAGGACAGTCAAAAAATATATCTTGAAAGTGCTTAAAAACCATGATTCTTGTGGCTATCAGGGTGAGAAATAGTCCAGGGAACCAGAGGAGTCCCATAATGGGTAAACCTAAAGGAAATAGTAACTCGTCTGTAGATTTTTTTTAACCTGAGGCGATTGACAAGAGAGGAGCGGCCTGGACACAGTGATGCGACTTCAGACCACGTGGAGACAGTCGCTGGAGAGGCTTCCCTGTCGGCTATACATAATACATTACAAAAATTAGTGTGTTCGGTCCAAGAACTAGATAAAAAGTTTGACTTACTCACTCCAAGAGTCTCGGCCTTAGAAACATGTATGGACCACTGTGAGCAGGTGGTTCAACACTCAGAGGCTTCAGCCCTCAAGACTACAGAGGCCACAGCAAAGTTAAAGAGAACATGCAGCTGCACCAATGCTTGGAAAATGTGGAGAACCAGGCAAGGGAGCATAATCTCCATGTGGTAAGCCTACCAGAGATGGCTGAGGGGGAAGACGCATTGATGCTTGCACGAACATTCTTACCAGATGTCCTGGGAATGTCCGAGGAGGACTCATCACTCTCCATTGAAAAGGTGTATAGATTCATACCCTGAAGAGCCCCGTTGGATTCTGCAGCTCCTCGGACATTGATGATAATATGTACTGGCGTGGGAGACCACGACCGTGCTCTTGCTGCAGCTCGTAGGCAGAGATCACTGAAATATGGGGATGCTACAATCCTAATTTTTCATGATTTATCCTACATCACTAGACAACGGAGACGAGCGTTCGATGGCTTGAGAGGTCACTTGCAGAAGCTGAAGGTGCAGCATCAACTACTTTTACCTGCGAAGCTGTGTGTGGCCTGGAATGGGCAGCATTTTCTATTCAACGATGTGTCGGATGTGGATAAGATGGTCACTCAAATTGAAAGAGAGCTGGAGGATCGAGAGGAGGTCATGGACTCATCAGATGAAGACTGATATCTTTTATGGACTGGGGATCGAAACTGCAAGTATATCAGGGCACAATGTGTCTTTTTACTAAGTAGGCCCGGGGTGCTTGGTTATGCTATGGATAGTGCCTTTGCAAAGTACTATGCTGCAAAGGATGTTCAGGACTGAGACTCTATATGCCCCTGAGAAAGGGACCTTCGGGGCTCAGTGGGCCTACCCAGTCACCAAAATGTAATAAATAAATAAATATGCAAAATGCAATGTCTTTCTTGTTTTTAGGGCCAGAGTTAAGGCCCTTGATATGTTTTGGGTCCTTTGTTAACTGATCTCCCTACAGGTTACTCAATATTTACCTATATAGCTGGACAGAGGTTGATGGGGTAACTTTACCTAACTTGTTGCCTGCTATACTCTTAGATAGCTACTGATAATTAATGTAATGAGGGATTGTTTTTATATGTAACTCTAGTCTGCTAATAGATAAGTGAAGATAAAATGTTAATGAGTTCCTCTTAGGAGCTGGGGGATTGACTCTTTTCTTCTTACTTATTATTTGAAATAATGGGGAATCATTACGGCCGTGAGGTCTTTTTGTTAATAGGGAATTGACTATTGCTTAGTTTGGTAGACAGATTTCCCTGGATTCTTCCATGGCTGCATGCGAATGGATAATTTTATGTGGATTTAAAAAAGTAATTGAATGGTACTTCCCCCCATGATGTAACAATAAGGGAGTGTCCTGAATTAATCCTTTGTAAGAGGAGATATGTAATGCATAACCTGCTATCCTCCAATGTGTATTTGATGTATGAGCTTGCTTACAAAATCAATAAAAGAAATAATGCAAAAAAAAAGTTTGCTTTGTTAAGGGTATGGCTTGAAAGTGGGCCCAAGCTAGATTTGTCTTAAACAGGGCATACTTCATCCAGAAATGATTAAGGATGTCAGGGGAGCGAAAACTTATGTCATAAGTAGATTCTCCCGGTGTATGAATCAAAGCATATACTTCAGAGGGAGAAAACCCCAACATCTGCTTCAATAAAACTTTCCCCACGTAGAAGTGGTCCGGCATATTATCTGCTGGCCCTTAAAACCGCAGCCAAACTGCATTTCAGCGCTTAGCTAAAGAGACAGGTTTTTGAAATAAGCTGGAGAAAGTGGGAGCAGTCAGGGCTGGAGGTACTGACTCATTGTCAGGAGGTACTGAAGGAAGAGATCCTGATGCTTCTTCCAACTGGGGGACTCACTAGCCACAATAATATTTTCCAAAGGCCTCTGCTGTGCGGAGACAGTATACGGGAAAAGGAAATAGAATCCGTTTGTGAAATAGGCAAATCCATCATAACCATCTCTGCATCTGTATTAGTAGGAGACTGTAAAGTGTGCCCTGAAACAGGATCTAAGGCTAGCTCATGTGACGAAGTAGACAGGGCTGTATCAGACCTGTGTATATTGTGGAAGATACCATGCACAGTTCCCCCCAGTACCCCGGTGACACCCCCCGAACCCGGAAGCGGAATATCGGGATCCACAACCCACTGACCTGTCTCTTTTTGGATCCAGCCTGCTCGTTCCAGCGTCCATTCTGGGGACAATGCAGAATCATGCTGTGAGTAATTATCTAATCCTGTGTCTTTCCGTGATGTATTATCCTCTTCTAGAGAGCCCGCTGCAAAAACTTTTGCCATAGACACCGTAGAAGGTGACGGAGAACCATGAATCAGGCGTTTCCCTTTTTTTCCTTCAGCATGCAGCTTAGCTGCTCTGTAATCAGCCTCAGCCTGTAATAAGAGGTCCTGTTTCACACGGACCACAGTGTCGATATCTTCATCACCCTCCACAGGCAAGAGGCCTGCTCTGGGACTTCCTGTAACACCTAGTGTCACCATAGTAGAGGATTTTAAAAAAGCTCCATTTTCAGCGGATCCTGAACCTGTTTCTACCACAGCAAGCAGAGGGGACTGAGGTACGATATACTGGCCACCCTGAGGGTGCATTCCAGCCATACCATGCTCCCCGCTGAACCTTGCAGGCTCACCAACCACAGCATGTCCTCCTCCGCTGTCCTCCTCCATCCGACTGAGGGATTCCTCGTAGACACAGCATCACCCGTCTACAGAGTAGGAGAATTTCCCCAGTGTCCTGGCCAAATTTCCCTCATTCACTAAAAATACCACCAACAGCTTAATCTGGTTCAAGGTCAGTTGGCATTCATCTGTATCCCCCTCCCTCAGGTCGTGCCTGAAAATAGGCAGGATTTGTCTAGTGCACTTACCTGGTCAACAAAAAAACTAAAAATTCTCTTGCGGTTTGTTATTTAGCAAAAGCCGCAGTAGGGGTGCCAGCCATAAAAAAAAAAAATTCATTGATTTTTCCTTCCAGTGCATCTGCACCTCCTTAGATGCTCATTTCAGCTGTTGCCAAGAGTGTAGACCTTTCTCCGCTCCACTGGGTTTAGCCTCTACATGACTGGAGACTGAAACTTGTGGACAATCAAAAAGCAGTTCATCAGTGGCCATATGAAAGTCATCAGAGACTGAATCAAAATTCTCCACACCAGCTTCCAGCGTTGTAGAAGCAGAGTCACAAGTAGGTATATCCCCATGTATTTTACTCAGTAGGCCTCCAATAAAGTGCTTACCTGCACCTTACACAACATCCACATTCAAGGTAGTATCCATATCCATTGTGATATCCAAAACTGTGTTCTGGCAGATTTCATCTGGTAGGGAGAACAACTCCACAGCCAGCAGCACGTCCACCTTCTCTGCTGCATCAGGTACTTCCATCTTGGAATGGGCCAACAGATCCCCCTTCCCAAGAGTAGGCGAATTTTTTTTATTATAACTTCAAAATATATGAAAAATAGTGTTTCTTCACACAATATTATAAGAAAAGAAAAGGGAAGCATAAATAAGTATCACATCATACATCAAAACAAAATTGCATGTTCATAGCCCCAAAAACTAAGTAGCAAATACTGAAAACAAGACACCCCCACACTAAAACAGTAGGGGAATTTTATTAAATCGTCAAAACCAGCAATTGACTAACAGTGTTACTTCACACAAAAAGAAATACATATCAACTGGTAAAGAAAGCAAATATGTATTGTCATAAAAAGAAAAAAGAAAAAGGAAAAGAAAAAAACTGAATCATGCCCACCCATCAAAGAAAGCAACCCTCTTAAATAGAGATGATATATTGATTTACCGTTTTTCAGTAATACTGTATTGCAAGGTGTAGCAAAATTAAAAATGTATAGAAAATAATGATTCATTCAGTACTGACAATATAAGATAACTATTTAAACCATTCAAGACAGTGAACCTCAATATTTTACTTACTCCCCCAATAGATGAATTACACTGGTCAGATCATTGTATCCGCTGGATTTCTTACAAAATCATGTGAAACAAAAATCTTCTGTAGTTAATAACATTTGCTGCAAGACCAACCTACAGCGCACCTGCCATATCCAAAATTTAAAACAGGAAAAGATCACTCTTAAGGAACTGGACAAATGTATATTCCATTCTGATGGAAAAATATTTAAGAACAATACATCAGGGGTGAGGTTAGAAAAAAGGGATTTCGACCGTTGCTTGTCCTGGTCTAGCCAGAAGTCCTTGATAAAAGGGCATTAGAAATATAAATGTAACCAATGGGCAGGACAATCCAGGGCAATATCTTTCATCTATGCCATTTTGCCTCAGATTTCATTTAACATTAAGTTTATGGTGGGCACAAAGCCATATTACATCCCACATTTTAGTAGGGATTCTTTTTTCTAAAAACAAGTTCTCTATTTGTTTGCACCCTAGGCTCAGTTTCTGTGAAAACTTCGGGTGTATAAAATATCATTCCTCAACTATCTGTTCATACATTTTCCATCTAGAAGACATAAGAATTAACCTAGGAGACATGGATCATTTCTTAAGATAGTCAAAACAGGTTGTGAAAGACTCTATGAGTTTTATTTTCTGTTTGTTCTTATGAACAAATGTACCTGTAGTCCAGTCCTGTAGAGTATCCTGCAATGCAGGTGTTAACCAACCCAACCAAGGGAAATTAAGATGTCTCAGTATTGGTAATAGATCTGAAAATGTAAAAATAGATTGAAAAAATAAAACACTAGGTGCACCATTCCCAGATCACCCAGTTTCAGGGGCAAATAAAGGATCCCTGTTTTAATGGGGTTTATTCTGCTGCCCCAAATACTTTGAAAAAAAAACAACACCCCAATTTCTAAAGCCTTAGGAGGTGGAAAAACATTATTTAAATAGAGGAAAACAGGAAGCAAATAAGCTTAAATCATGATAATCTGTTTTAGTTTCCCTATTCACCATAAGTTCCAAACTGAAACTTTATATTTCTTGTTTGCTGTTTGTTTCTCCCAGTTATATGTAGCCGTATACCCTTTCCCATAAAAAATACCCAGTAGTTTTAGAGGTGTATGATCCCCCTGTATGTTAGCCACTATATGCCTCTGGTCTGTAGGGCTTCCAATAGATGTACAGTGACATTTGGTGACATTTATTTGTGCCCCTGTAGAGCCTGTAAAGGCCAGAAGTACCATATTGGCTAAATCCCTGGAGCAACCATCCTGTACTAATATACACAAACCATCCACATATGCAACAGTCTTGACTTCATTACCATTACAGCTGTATCACAATGATTTTTGGAAATTGATTTAAAATCTAAATTAAGGGGTCAATGGTCAGGATGTACAATATAAGACTCGACGGACAGCCTTGTCACAATTATCATTTTAGTAGACAAGAGTCCCCCACCCCACCATTATTACAGGGTCTAAAAGAAGCTGCCTGATAAAGTAATTTAATCCAAGAAATGAAGCCCAGGGGGAAACCCATAAAATTTTAAATTTAACCATAAAGAATCATGAGAAATCTTGTCAAACGCCTTGACTTGGTCATAATTAAACAAATACAATGTAGAACGTTCTGTTTTACCTGCCTCAAAGACTTCTCTGAGAAGTAAAAGAGTGTCTGAAATTCTCCGACCAGAAGTGGAACAGAAATGAGTCACATACAATATTACTTCAGGCAAAATTTTACTAATTCTTTTACCCAATATCCTTGTTAAAATTTTGAAATCAACGTTCAGTAAGGCGAGGTTATAGGACACCAATTTGCCAAATCTGCTCTGTTTCCTTTTTTATATACTTAAAATAAAAGACTTTCATACATTGATGATGGTAATTCTGCAGAAAAAAGAAAAGCATTATATAAATTTGTCAGGTCCTGTGGACAAAGTTCCGATAGTGCTCAGTAGAGCTCCCATGGGAGACCATCAGACCCCGGTGAAGTACCTTTTTGTAAATTCTTGCTAACATCTCCTACTTCTGCCATTTGGAATTGAGTCAGTAGCTTTTTGTTGCCAATCTGAAAGAATAGGCAGATTTGTTGCCTGCAGCAGCAATTCCATATTTGTATTCCTCAGAAAGGGGCAGCCAAATTGAGTATGCACCTGTTTGTATACTTCAGTCAGGATGTTTGTATGTCCTTTAATCTCTGCCCAGGTGAGAAGAGTATACTAGTCACACATTTTTTGTCTGTTCTAGTTTTACAGTCTGAAAAAGGGTTCAATTGTGTACCTTTGGTTCCAAATTTTTGCTCATATTCTAGAGATCTATATATGTCATATTGAGACAAACACATCTCCTTCTTAAACTCAGTTATCTGGGAGAAAAAAATTGGTGCCTGTAGAGTGCTATGAAGATAATAATCTTTGCAACTGGTTCCTAAGGTCTTTATACCAGTTATTATTTATTTTATTTTGTTATTTTTTTAATTTTGTTTTTGTTTATTGGGTAAGTGCACTAGACAAATTCTGCTTATTTTCAGGCACGACTTGGGGGAGTTGGATACAGATGAATGCTAACTGACTTTGAACCAGATTAAGCTGTTGCTGGTATTTTAGTGAATGGGGGAAATTTGGCTAGGGCACTTGGGAAATTCCCCTACTCACTACAGGGGGGCCACACGGTCAAAGCGATGGCCACTTGGAGTGAAACTCAGGATGGAATGGACATTGCAGAGGTAGGAGAGCAGGTCTCCTTTCCTATCTTTAATGTGCCAGAGACCCATTGTGCTGTCATGGAAGTATCTGACTTTATTGAAGCCGAATAAGAAGCAAGTGATTTTTTTTGTGTCTACAGAACTTCGAACTTCTGATGGAAGAAAAAATGTTGAGGTGAAGAACTCCGACAACCTAACTCCAGTCACAAAAACCTTGATTAAGTGGAGGAATGGCATTCGCAAAGGCAAAATAAAAGAGATGACCTGCTTGTAAAAAATGAAGCTTCTACTTTGAAATCTACATTGCAAGCTCCCGCTCTGGCTGTCAAACTTCCATCTGACGCAATCACTTCAAAAGCCCCGACTGGGCCGGGAGAGTCATCAGAAAAAAATGCTTTTTCTTCTTTACCTGCTACTGTTATATCTCCTGCGATACAGGCTGGCATGTTGAGCGCTGGGAGAAGCGGGTGTTGACAGCCTTCTTTACCTTTACCTGTACAAATTAATGAAGTTCCTTTGCCTTTGGATGAAGTATCTTGGGCTGACAGCTCAAACACCGATGTGGGTGTATGCCTGGAGCCCATTGTTTTGGACTCTCTGTCCCCTCTTTCAGTATTAACTACCGAGGAGAAGTGGTCAGATTCTCCAGTAATTCCTCTGATGAAACAAGGAGTTTCTAATCCCTTTCAAACTGATGCGCAATTGATAAATCAGAAGCATATGATGCGGGAGTCTGGTTTTGTATTTAAACAACCTACTGGCCCTATGGGGGTTGAAAATCCTTTAACTACAGTCCAAGGGGTAACTTATCAAGCAACTCCGGTTTCTCAAGATGAGGTTACTACTTTTTCTTTTGCATCAAAACCAGTTGCTACTAAATATTTAAAAGGAACACAAGCTGAAAATTTATCTGCAAAAATAAATATTAAGCTGGATTCTGACAGTAAGCAGAGTAAATCAGCTGTTGTTTCTTCACATAAAACAATTGAACAGCCTGGAGTAAATTACCCTTTACCAATTACTTCTGATGATACTTGGTCCCCTCAGAAGGCCTTGCAAAGTGCAGGATGGCTACAGACACTCAGAGGGAATTGGTTGCCTGTCCCAGCCTGGGATACCACCCTGTATTTCTTCCAAACCTCTCCTGAGTGGAAACCACATATTTCTGGACAAAATGGTACAGAACTTTCAGGGACTAAGCCTCCAATAATCCACACTGTTACAGAAGGCCTGAAACAAATCCTACCAGGACTTCCTCCAGGCTCTATGAATATAGGCCCTCAACATAAAAAGATGCATAAACAGCCTGAACAGGCTTCCGCTTCTAAAAATCCTGTAGTACATAGATACATAGATACATAGATACATAGACAGTGTCGGCAGATAAGGGCCTATGTCCCACCCAGTCTGCCCATTTGAGCTTGTAAGTTCAGTTTGTTTTCCTAGAAGTCTGTTGCCCCTTACCCATGACCTCCAGAATTCCTTTATGTCTATCCCATGCATTCTTAAATCCCGTGATTCTTTCAGCCCCCACCACTTCCTCTGGCAGGGTGTTCCACTTGTCCACCACCCGTTCTGTGAAGAAATTCTTTCTCATGTTTCCTCTGAATCGTCCTCCCTCCAACTTCATCCCATGCCCTCTAGTCCTGGAACATCTTTTCACTTAAAATAGTGTTTTCCTGCACCCTGTTCCTCCCTGTAAGATACTTGTATGTCTCTATCATGTCCCCCCTCTCCCTCCTCTCCTCCAGGGAGTACATGTTCAGTTCCTTCAACCTGTCTTCATAGGACTTGTGATGCAATCCATGCACCATCTTTGTTGCCCTCCTCTGAACCTTCTCTACCCTATGTCCTTACGTAGGTATGGTCTCCAGAACTGTACACTGTACTCCAGGTGGGGCCTCACTAATGTCTTGTATAGCAGAATTATGACCTCCCTTTTCCTGCCTATACATCCCAGCATCCTATTTGCTTTACCTGCTGCCTTGTCACACTGTTTCCCTACCTTGAGGTCATCAGAGATGATAACCCCAAGATCCCTTTCCTGCTTGGTGCATGCTATATCCTCACCCCCCAACTGATATATTGTGCCAGGGTTTTTGTGCCCCATCTGCATTATCTTGCACTTCTTTGCATTTAATTTCAACTGCCAAACCCCTGACCATTCTTCAAGTTTCTGCAGGTCGCTTCTCATTCTATCCACACCCTCTGGTGTGTCTACTCTGTTACAGAGCTTTGCGTCATCAGCGAACAGTGAAATTCTGCCTTCTAGATCCTGCGCCATGTCACTGATGAAGATGTTGAATAGAACCGGTCCCAGCACTGATCCTTGTGGTACCCCACTGGTCACTCTTCCCTCTGTGGAGTGACAGCCATTTACCACCACCCTCTGTCCTGCCACCCAGCCAGTTACCTACCCACCACACTACTGTCCTGCCCACACCCATATTTATCCCGTAGTGGACTTACAGAAGATAACATCAGACATTCCACCAACCCAAAAACCTCTTCTTTCAGATTTATTTTCTAAAGTTAAGAAGCAGCTCCTAGGCAGAATGCAGTCCGCATCTGTTATAAAGGGGGGCTGGCTGAAAGTCCAGATAGTTTTTTTGTGGGGAGACATTTGTTGAAAGAATCTTTGCACTTTTCACCTAAGGAAGTGTATGCATTCATAAATATTTCAGGGGATGATAATTATGATGTTAGTTTTAGGACTGCCTATGCATTGGAATTAGTCTGGGAACGTTATTCGCAGGTAAAATTTTCTCCCACATGGGCTCCCTTTTTAGTGATTCCTCTTATTAAACCTCTTATAACATATGTTATCATCATGTTTCACAATGAGGGGGTCCATGTGGATGGTATCACATACTGGTCATCCCAGAAATGTGATATTCTGAGTGAGCCTGAAGCTATATTAGATATGGAATTATTTTGGATGGGGGATGGAAATTCAAAGTTAAATTAAGGCTTTCTGATTCTGGGATGGAACATATTCCTAATTCCTTTATGCTGGGTAGGGACCAAGGTGTGTGTTTCTATGCAGGGCAGCCTTGAGCTTGTTATAAGTGTGGCTCCAGGACACACTTATCTGGCACTTGTGATAAAGCTTGTTGTGACAACTGTGGGGAATTAGGACATATCACTATGCAATGTGCTAACCATACAAGGTGTGATTTGTGTGAGGAGTATGGTCACATTTTTGGAGAATGTCCTTGTGCTGCAGAAAACAAAGCTTCTTGTATTAGTCCTGAGCTTTTGCTATAACACACTCCGGACTCTGCCTCTGTTCCTAAAAATCCTCCTCCAGTGCCTTCCTCTACTAGCCCAGTCTCTGCCCCCCCATCCTATCCTCCCTCCTCCTATCCCTTCCTCTCAAATTCTGGATGAACCTGATATTGTGGTTATCCTTGATGACCTCCCACCCCCTCAGGTTCTTACCCAGGAGGCCCAGAACCCCAGTACATTGCCTTGCTGTACACTACTGGTTCCTGTCTGCTATAGTGAACCAGACATCACAGATGGGGGCCTTTGAACCCTGTTGCGATACAGCCCTTACCTAGAAATGTTGTACTAGGAATTTAAAACTAAAGCTCCCCTCCTACCCCACTTGCCTGGCATCCTCTGAATTGGACAATGCTCTGTTCTTACCCGAAGGTGACTCTGAGATGGAGCAAGGGGATTCTGACTCTCAATCAGTGGGGCTTGATCAGCCTCTTAAAGGGGTTGAACAAAGTGATTACAAAGGGAAAAAAAAAGTAAAAAACATAAAAAGATTGTATAATTGGTCCCTTACTGCACTTTCTTTTTGTTAAAGGGTTCTTTTCCTATTGGTTCCTTGAATGTCCATAGTTTACTGAATAGTATAAAATGACAAACTGTTTTTTCCAATATACATGAATCTAAATTTGATATTTTTTTCCTCCAAGAAATTTGGATGTGTTCCAGGGAACAGGTAATGTTCTATAAAAGAGAGTGAATATGGGGCCCTTCCTCTTGGTCATTTGACCCTAATTGTGCTGATGGGGTGGGAATTTTGTTGGGTCCTTATGATTTCTTTTTAACCAGATTGTTAGATTTGATCTCAGGAAGAGTACTATTAATAGATGGAGTTTGGAAGACTATGGCATGTCATTTTACTACTACTTATTGTCCACAACTTAAAGCTGATAGAGTAGCATTTTTGAGGAGTATACAACCATATTTAGTTATTTCTTATACTATTTTTGGAGGGTATTTTAATTGTGATATTTACAGGGTTCAGAAACCTAATGGGAAAAGAAAAAAAGATTTATTGTGACTCTACCATGCTTACTAAAGTTATTGATACTGTGGGTCTACTGGACTTTTGTGTTTATAATACTGGCACTCGTTTTACGTATACCCAGAGCAAATTTAAGACCACGATAGATCATTTATTTATTTCCAGACATTTATCTAAAGGAACTTTTCAAATAGTCCCAATAGAATTTTTGGATCATTTACTTTTGATTTTGACCATACCAACAATTTTAGGAGTTCTGCAACTAAACATAGATGGAAAATAAATGTTTCAGTGTTGAAGGATTTGTGGGTTAAAAAAAGTATGATGGCTCTGCTTACAGCTGGACTATCAGTACTATGTTTATACTCCAATACTGGGGAATGGTGGTCAGACATCAAGGCAGATTTGAAGTCTTGGTTTGTTAAGTATAGTAAACAGTCAGGGAACCACAGGTTCCTGAAATATTTATCACTCCGTAAACAGTTTCAACATCTCTACACTATTTTTTATTTTGCTAAACATGATTACTCTGACCAAATTTCACAACTAAAACATGATAGGCAGGCTTATCAATAGGATACCGCTAAAACAATTCAGGCTATGCTTTATGGTGGCACCCAGAAAACACCAGTGGGAGACCCTTTTGAAGCATGTAAAAAGCTGCATGACGATATGATGATAGATTTTTTTAATGGATTCAAATGGAAACAAAATAGAAACAGTTAGTGACATAAAGCATATTATGAAATTACATTACCAATCCTTGCTTCCATGTGAACCACCTTTGGAATGCAGTATACAGGATTATTTACAAGGTATACAGGTTCCGGCCTTTCCTGCAGAAGCACTTCTTCTCCAAAAAAAAATTACTGTAGAAGAAATAACAAGCGCTATTAAAACCCTTAAGGCAAACACTTCACCAGGCCTAGATGGTCTCCCAAATCAATTTTATAGACTTTTTGCTTCTGAAATTGCAGTATGCCTAGAATATGTATACCAATTTGTTTTCCAATTTGATAATATTCCTTCATCCTTTACTGAAGGTTTATTGGTATATTTATATAAATCTGGAGATAGGACAAAAATACAAAATTGGAGACCCATTATTCTGTTATACACCAATTACAAAATACTTACACATATTCTTCATACTAGATTGAAGCAATATGCTTCATTAGTGCTTTCTCCACAACAATTTTGCAGACTCCCTAATAGAAAAATTCATGATGCTCTCATAATTATTAGGGATATAATGGAGAAACTTTTCCTTTCTGAGTCAACTGGGTGCATACTCTCAGTGGAGCAAGAAAAAGCATTTGATTGGGTAAACCACTCCTTTTTGTTTGCCACACTTAAGACTTATGGGGTGCCTTCTCTGGTTGTTAGGCAAATACAATTACTGTATTCCTATGTACATGTTCGGGTTCTTATAAAAGGGCATATAACTCAGGGATTTTAAATCTCCACTGGGGTTAGACAGGGGTGTCCCCTGAGTCCTCTACTGTATATTTTTTCTCTCAACCCTTTATTACAACGTTTGATCAGTACACCTAAATGGGTAGGTTTATTGGGGTTGGATGGCCAGCAACCCTTTATATTGCAAGAATATGCAGATGATATTTGTGTTTTTTTTCTCATTATAACCAAATCCCCCTTTTTTACATTAAATTAACCTTTATGCCTGTGTGTCTAACTCTAAACTGAATCTTGCAAAATGGAAGAGATTACTTATAGGTACTGGGAATTCTACTTTATGTCAGTTACAAGGCATTACCTTGTCCACAGCTCCTTTAAAGATTCTGGGTATTAATTCTGGGCCATATAATCTTCCCTTAGATAATTGATAGATCTCCTTGAATAAAGTGCAATTTAAAATACAACACTGGCAGCACTGGAAATTATCAAAATGTAAAAGAATTCAAATATTAAAACTATTTATTATCCCTCAATTGCAATATGTGGCTAACATTTTTCCACCTCTTCTTTCTCTTGAAACTAAAATATATGGACAGTTTTTTCAAATGCTATGTTGTAATAAACTTAACCATATCAAAAGATGTTATACTTACTTAAGAAAGGAGAAAGGTGGGTTAGGTATGATTGAACCTATTATTTTTTTGCACTCTCTTTTTCATATGGTGCACTATGGTATTTCTCCTATAACTACCGGAGCTCAGGGTTTGGTGAAACTTGCATTAGGGCATTATTTAGCAGTATGGCAAAATGTGGCCATTAAAATACACTCGTGGTTACATATTCCAGAATATTTTCGGCCTGCAGCCCAAAAAATATTTAAATGGAAAATCACTCAAACATCCATTTCACATGGTGCTAGGAAAGCTTTTTATCAAAATGTTCTAACTCAGGTATATCTCACTGAACCCTGTTTTAAGAATTGTTCTCCTGACTCTTCTCCACAGGTATTGAAACAACTTGTCAACAAAAGAGTTCCGAAACATATGTGGGAAACTTTGTGTCTCACAGTATGTGGGAGATTGAATGTAAAGTGAAATGTAAAACATAAGAATTTGATGGAAAGAAATTGCCCTTATTCTGAGTGTATTAATGTTGAAGAAACTATGAATCATCTTTTCTTTTCCTGCTCATATTCAAGAGCTTTGTGGTCCTTTTTAGGCTCAAGGTGGCACATGGGTTGCTTCCTAAGTCTGACTTATGATTCTTTTATATTTGGTTTTCTCCCCTATGGTTATAGTCATTTGCATCTCGAAACATATATGATATCACTTTGTTATTTAAGATTTTATTTATGGCAAGAAAATGTCAATGGGTAATCCATCAAAAGATGATGCCATACACTGTATTTAGTTTTTAGTTGCTCAAGCAATGGATTCAGTGTATAAAACTGATTTATTAAATTATCCTTGAGATAAGGTTTATAAATGGTGTAAGGGTTTTCAAATATTTATAAAATATAAGTGACATAATACCTAGACGATAAACGTGATGTACTGGATAATTTATTATTTCTCTTCATATTCAAAATTTTTTGGAATTGATTTAGAACTGATGGGTTTTTTTCTCTCCCTCTCTCACTTATTAGTTTGTGTGCTTTGCCTTTTATAAGAAGTTTATTTTTTTCTTTGATAGTTTTTCTTTTGATACTCCTTAGATTTGTTTTTTGATTATAATAATTTCCTTTATGGTTATCTCTGTTCTCTCCCTGATTTGTTTTATGTAATAATGTATGCAATATATGATTTATCAAAAAAAGCTCCCCTACTCTTTTTGAGAAGTGCCATGGGATCTTTAACATCCACCTGAACTACCACCAGAACAGGCAGATGGGACCATCAGTTTAACATCTCATCTGAAAGACGGCACATCAGGAGTGCAGCACCCCCACCCCATGCTGCACTGCAGTGTCAGTATTGGGATATTAACCCAAGTGCCTGGTGTGGGGATAGAACCCACAGCATTCTGATCTCTCAGCCTCAGAGGTGAGTGTGCTACCTGCTGAGCCACTGACACTGCCATAGTAGACACTGCCAATTAGAATTAAGTGCCTTCTGTTTTGCCTTAACTTTAAAAAAGGTCTGGATACAGATTTTACTATCCTTCCACTACTCCAGGAAGTTATCATATAAGCAAATAACTGATACTCTGTCCTGTATAATTATACAGAAATCAGCCCCTACATCAGTGTCCTCTAAAAGGCTGACATTCATTCTCCAAATCCTCAGATCAAGTGAATTGTTGGCATGCATTCCCATTTGTACTCCAACTAAACAATGGTCAGAGGATTTGATCGAGAGAACACATGGATGTGAGATCTGGAGCCTGGAAGAAATAAAGAAAAAATATATCTGAGAGGATAGTGACCCTATATAATAAGTGTGGACTGGCTTTTTTACTAGAGTAATCCACCAAGCCTGCTTGTGTAACCATGTTCCCCAAGAAGGTTGCATCACAATAATTTTTAGTGGTAAAAATACTTTTGTCTGAGGCTAAAATCCATATATTAAAATCTCCTCCCATTACTACTGCTTTGGCAGTGTAGAGATAAGTTTGGCTCAGCTGTAAATGGGAGATTCTGGCAGCCTTCATTTGAGGGTGTAGACATTAAATAACTGATAAATTTGAGAATTAAGGGTTAACTTTAGCAGGAGGGCTCTGCCTGGACAGATATTCACCATTTTTATAATTTTGATATCAGAAGTTTTGAAACCTATGCCCAATCCACTGCAAGAAACTTCTTCTATAGTCCAAACAGATTCTCCCCATATCCAACTGTTTTGTACTTTTTGGACCTCAGACATAGAGGTGAGTCTAGTATCCTGTAAAAAATGCATTCTGTTTAAACTACTGTAACACTGCAAAAGTAGTGGTGCATTTTAAATCAGACTTAATGCTGTTCACATTTACAGTTGTGAAAGATAAGTTCGATTTATGAGAAATGAAAGTTAAGTACTAGTCCTTTTGACCACGGCCCTAGTTTGCCAGTTTTACTTTACTGTGGAAGCCCATGCAGGGCTCTCAACTTCTTTGTCTGAACTGTGGTCTTTTTGAAATGAGGAGGCAGATACATCAGAGTCCTCCTCTTCCATGAGTTCTCCCCAAGTCCTTAAGGCCTTATACATATTGTCAGTTGGAAAATCTGGTGTTTGTGGATCCTTTTTTTGAGGGATTTAGTCCATTTCACTTTCCTATTCCCTGTGACAAGCACCATGTCCTCTGGGGGGCATATCCCTTCCTTCCTGATTTTGTCCATCCATGGGAGCTGGATTCTCAGCAGGGTTTCACTTTGTGTGACCGTCCCTATGGATGGATCTATGGCTGTAGAAGGGGGGGTGGTGGGTACTAGGCCATGCTTCACTACAGACCTGTGATGCTTGTTGGGCTCTAAAGGGTTTAGTTGCAGTATGAATATAGTAATCTTGGTCACTATAGTCTGAGGAGTTATGTGTTGCCCATGGACATGAGCTAAAAGCACGGTCTAATGAGTCACAAAGGTTACATTTCAGTAGACTTTTGCAGAAATTACTAGTGTGATGCAAAGCACCACACAGCACACATTTCCATTTATCACATTCGTGATTTAAATGACGCTCCACCCCACAGTGATAACACATACGTAGCTGACCTGGATAGAAGAGGATACCCCTATCCCATCCCAGAAAGAAACAATTAGGTTGATGTTCAATGCCAAAGTCATTTTGATGAAGTTGTACATAAAATTTCCACCCCCATGTCCAAAACCCTTCATCACCTATTATAGGTCCTGGAGTCCCTTGCAAGTCACAGCATTGTTTCAACCAATAGATAATGTCTGTAATGTTAACACCTTCATTATGGAAAAGAACCATAATCATTTTAAATGATGGCTTTGTGAGGGGATAGCAAAAATCAGGGCCCATAATGGAGTGTCTCAAACTTTGGGATACAAGGCCCAAAATTTATCCAGCTTTTGTTGAGACAAAAAACTGATACCAATATTAAAGTCACCAGGGCCATGAATGAAGGTGTACACATCGGCAGGACTAAACTGTAGGGAATTCTTTATCAATTCCTTCCCTACATAATGTCTGTAAGGTAAAAGTGGTAAACCTCCCACCCATACTGAATTCTAACTGCATAGCATCTTTTGGCTGCCTCAGCTGGTTTATAAAAGAGACTAGCATAACTTACATGCTCTGTAGGTGTCTCTGTCGTGGTTGCTGCTGCTTCAGCTGAGGAGGTTGAAGACTGGGCAGAGTCATGCTCAAGGGGATCCATGTGGTGTGCACTCACCTTCTGAATGTGCGGTTACTCCATCCTTCGCACTTTTGTCTGGGGCCCCTGCAAATTAATCAGTCCCCGCATTACTCCTTGAGAGAAAATGTCTAACAAAAATGCTCTTCCTTGTTCAATATCCACTATTTTATGCAATGTCACCTCCAAATCTGTAAAACAAATACCTAGGCCTAAACATTGTTCTACCCAAATTGACCAAAAAGACTCCCCATGGAGCCATTCCTTTGCTGCCTGTTGAGTTTCTGAAATAGCGTACAAACAAGTATCCTATAAAAAAAAACATGTTATATTGTAAAGACTGTAACAAAGCAAAAGTTGCTTTCCTTTTAAAGTTGGATCTAATACTATGTGTATTCAGACATGCTAGCTGCACAACAGATAGATTCATTATCATTGAATTTTAGTTTTTTTGGTACCAGATCTGGTCACTCCCTTTTTAACCTTCGCAGGAACTATCTCCTGCAAACCCATATCAATTGGGGGTTCACTCTGTGCGGATTGATAGGATATATCCAAATAATTTTTATCCATGGCATCCCCCAATTTTGTATAACTTCAAACCAATTTGATGTTGGAATGGGGTCAAGTATAACAGGAGACATATCCTGTTTCTGCCTTGTGTTTCTTTGTTTTAATACAAGTTGAAACTCTGAAGATACTGAAGGAGCTACTTCAGAGTTCTGGAGTATCACCGCAGGTGAAGGTGGTGGGGGCATAACTACCAACATATCCTCCACAGGATCTATCACAATTGGTGGGATAGCACAACTAATTTGGTTTTGTTCACCAGGGCCTTTCTTAGAACAAGCTGCATTTTGTGTGTTCGAAAGCTGTTCTTTCCTCGAGAGTGGAATCCATGTCTGTTTATCACAGGTAGATTCCCTCTTGTTGCTCTATTTAAATAGAAATCTTGTTCAGTATAATCTGAAGAGTTATATGCCACCCATGGGCAAGATGAAAAGGAATGGTCTTTAGCCCCACATAAATTACATATAGGGGGTACAATGCAATCAGCAGCCTAATGCCCCAGCGCTCCACACGACATACATTTTTATTCTCAGCAAGTTCAAATGTGAAGTACACCCACACCTATAGTAAGAACGAGGCTGGCCAGGGTAAAATATAATTCCTCAATCCCTGCCCAGATAAAAACAATTCTGGAAATGTTGTATACCCTGCGCTGACTGATTTAACTGTACAGAAATTCTCCAGCCTTCAGTCCAAAACCCATTGTCGTCAATTACTGCCTCAGGTGAATTTTTATCAGTACATCTTTTTTCCTGCCAGTACATAATGTCCTGGATATTAACACCTTCATTCTGAAAAAAATATAGTAACTGTTCTGGCTGTTGGCTTTGTAATCGGAATGGCTATGAATGGTTTCGAGAGCTGTTTGTCCTTCATAGCATAGTAGGAGACCAAAAACTTATCTAGAAAACCAGCAGATCGAAAACTTATGTCAAAACTTATATCCCCAGAAGCATGAATAAATGCATACACCTCTGCAGGGTAAAATGCAGGGAATCAATCAGTAACTGTTTCCCCACAACATTGCTGTCTGGGGGAAAATCTAGATCACCCCTGTACCACAAATGAACCACAAATCTACATTTAACAGCCTGTGCCAGTTTTTGAAATAAAATGGCATAACTAGTAGGCTTAGATTGCTGTTTATTAAATTTCACCACTGCGGGTGTCATGTCTGACACAGTGTCATGCTGATTTACTAGTGTACCTGGTAGCAGAGGTGTCTATCTCGGGGTTTTCGGTTGTCCACGAAGTGCCAAATGAAAACAAGCCGCACCATCCTTAGGCCTGTCAAAGACCACTTCAGCAGCATTTGGTGCAGTAGGTTGTATGGGCAGTGCCCTTTCTGTGGATCTTCCTTTCTTCAAGATTTTGTGTTTCAATGTCAGGTACAATAGGAGAGCCCTCCATCTGTGGAGATGTGATTCTCCGCTGCTCACTTGCTGCTCCAGGCAATGGGATACTCAGGTCAGGGACCCATATTCCATTGAATAATATCCAATCAGCTTTTTTTTAAAGTGTCCTCCGGAGCCCATTCCACCTCCTAGGCTACAAAAGGAAAAGATTGAGAGTCTCAAAATATATCGGAGTTTCGCCCCACTTCAGTGATATTAAATATATCTGAACTTGCAAGCATACTCTTTTTCCCCTACAAAGCCATCGGACTTTGCAAAGAGTGCTTTCTTTCTTTCCCTGTTCCATACCCATACTGGCAACATCTTCAATATTACTAACTTCAGACAACATTTTCTTTAGTTGCTCAGTTTCATTTGCCAGCTCCTTTTGGAGACAAACCTCTGCATCTTCATTCTGATTTGGTACCATTTCCTGTAAAGTGCCATTTTCAGTCAGCGATCTGCAGGACACAACCTGCTCCTTGTTCTGAATCCCCCAGACTGTGCTCCTCCATCTCTACAACTAGGACACAGGGTCCCCTACCAAAAAGAGTAGGGGAATTTTATTGAAGAGTGGATTTCATTACAAACAATCACAATGAAAAAAACATGAAAAATATATTACATGAATACACAATTATTTAACAGCACTGGGTGCAATTTTATCAAAAGACATTAATTAAAGCAGCCATGTGTTATAATGTAACCATAAATGTTTAACTTTTTTCTGCCTAGAAGCATGTACTATCTAACTGCATAGTTCTACCTATGGCTTTCCTTATATTGCACAATAGTTCAGAATGAGACACTACTTTCTGTTGAAGCACAAACATGCATCAAGCTTGTTATATAAAATATCCCAAAAGAATAACAATGATAAAAATAGTATCAGTATGGTATTTCACAAAGGCAGAACTTGAAGGGCCATATATTAGGGTCTGGTAGTCCAGCTGTAAAAATAAAGGTTCTTGCCATGTTGCAGCCAGTAATTTCCAGAAGGGTTGTATATATGTATAAGTTAAGAATAAATGTTGCTGTGTCTCTAAAGAATGGCAACAATCTTCTCTGGGGCAGTAGTGATCTGTAAGATGTTTATGTTTATTATTTGCCCTGACACTTAACCTCCCATGTGTACTTAGCCAAGTACAATCCCATGCCCAGAGGGGAATTCTAGGGTTTGCCAATTACTGTGATACTGTGGGAAGTAAGGATATCGGGCAACCTGAAAATTCTATTTCAGACTGGCATTCAGCCAGTAGGATACATTTTATAAAGATTTCCTATCTGATGTTAAAAGGTGAGTTGGAAGTATACCCCCTTTCAGGGATAATTTTATGCAGTCCACCACATACTGTGGAACCACTAATTGAGACAATGGCCTCAGGTTTCTGATAGGCATGATTTAAGACACTACAGGCAGTAACGTGCTTGGGTTTAAACATACAGATCTTGAATCATTTATTTTACCTGCCGGGTGGGTAGAGACATGTAAAATACATTTTTAATTATTTACTGTTTTCAAATACAAAAAGGCTAGCTATTTAACTAAACAAACTGATACTGCTCTTTTCTATCTCACCTTTCTCTTTCACATAAAGGTGATAAGAAATAGGTTTTAGACCTCTAGATACCTTCTAGTTGTTCTTATATTGGCTTCTCACTATTCTGTTATGTTTGTAACTTTTTTTGTTAAATTAATAATCAAATGTTGTAGCTTTTGTAACTTCCCTGAATCCTCCTGTGCTCAGAACTTGCTGCTCTCTGTTTTCATACAGCCTGAAAATTCTATGACATCAGAAACACCCAGTCCAGGCCACTCAGATGAATAACATGGAATGAGAGTTTCTGATGTCATAGAATGTCTGAGAGATATGAAAATCAAGAACAGTAGCTGGTGAGGAGAGTGGAACTCAATGTAAATCTGAAGGCATCCCACAGCTAGATTATTTATTTATCAAAAAGTAATCAAAGCACAACAGAATACATAACTGGCATGGAAAGGAAGATGGAAGGACAGTTAACTATGTAAACATCATTTCCTATCTCCTTTAAAAGTAAGTTTTAAAAAAAGCATTGTATATTGCCACTATTCACAATAACGTGCATTGTGTTTTGTCATTGTTCATACTGAAAAAAACAATAAACATTGTATTGAAACTGTAAAACAATCCTTTTTTTAAATACAGAAGTGTTCAGTATGGAAATTAAAGATATTCTTGATGGATCTTTAGACAGATTAGCCTGCTTGGTGGTGGTGGTCTGTGTGTGTGTGTGTATGTGTTGGGGGGGTGCCTTTTGTTGAGAAAGTAAGACACAAAGCTATTCTTTCAGTGTGGATATTTTGAATTGCAATAAAGTCTACCACAAGCTATTTCCATGTAAGTTATATTCATAATCCAAATAAAACTATTTTAGTTAGGTAGTTTAAGTATTAGTATAGTATAATGGAGCTAATATACTGACTCTGATTTTGTTAGTCTCTGGTCACAAACATAATAATGATAGTAATATCAAATGCTAGCACTGATCAGAAGTTTGGTTCTCTAATTAAAAACAAAATGCAGCATACACCATCTCTTAATCTCCCAAACTCTGCAGCCTATGCAGCTATAAAGCAGAGTTCAGAAAATAAACTTTCACAATACCACCTGCTCTCTTTCCAAACAGTAATTCGGAAATAGGGAGATAAGCAGAAACGTTTCAGATTTTAGTCCTCTCTGCATCTCTTACACTTTGCAGTCTGGTCATTGCTGAAAGCACTAAGGTGTTGCTGAAAGTGTTATGGGTACAAAACTCAATCCTGCTTGTATCACAGCTTCTCTTTTCAATAATATCAATACCTCATTTCAAGGTATGTATGTATGCAAGTGTGTTGGGGGGGGATTTTTAACCTGGTTTAGTGACAGAAAAATATTGGCCAAGACACCAGGAAAAATCACATATTTTAGGATAAGTGCCATGGGATCTTTACCTTTTTTAAGTATGTGCAATGCGCACGCATCAAACATGGTACAACTAAATACTCAAATCAAAGTCTTTCTGCTTCTTAGGTGTAAAATTCCCTTTCTCAAAAGTTCATCGGGGATGTCTCTCACTGGATAACATAAGCAATTCTGTCATGGCAATCAAAACAGGGACAATCAAAATAACAATATGATGGCACATATGCAGAAAACTCTTCTGTTGTGCATAGTGAACAGAGAAAAATGAAAACAAATTCTTAAAGAAAACAGAAACTTTTTTTCAATGCTCCGCAAATTGCCTTAAAGATGATTTTATTTTTAATCTTTTATCAGGAAAGATACGAAAAGAAAAAAGAGAACGAGGAGCACCAGGACTTGTATGGTGCTATGCCACTATAGAACCAAAGACAACGAACAACGCGAGCACCCAATACAGCAAGTAAAACGGCAGTAGATGGAATATAAATCCAAAATTTAATATGCAGACCGGCACGAATACAAAACAGTGGCTAAAAGAGTGCTAACATTTCACCTGGTACACTGCCAGGCTTCTTCAGAGTAAAAGATCAGCATACAAATGCCTCAATAAATACACGGTGCAATTAATCATGTGACATAAATTCACCAATACATGCAATGCTCCCTTTTAAGTGAATAATAATCAATTAATGGACCCTTGGGGAACTAAATTAGTTCCCCAATATAATGTAGTTATCCATTGGTCCCATACTTCTACAAGGTAACACCAATAAAATGAAATAGACTTGGTAACCTCAAATAGAATGTGTCATCTATTGTTATATACTATACATATATTGCATGGAACAATTTCCAAATTCTGATCATGTTGCATATAAATTTCAACATTAATCACAGTCCATACAATTAACTAGTTTAAAATGCCTACAAAACTATTAAATGAGGTAACCAGGCACTGTCTTAATACAAAGCAGCAGGGGGAGAAAACAAGCAATATATCACTTATACTTTTTCAAAAAGGCTGCAAGCTCAATGTTGTCATTAAGGCCCATATGTGAACAGGCTCCTGGAGTATAAATCCAATAGCTTTCTCTCTGTCCTATCTTTTTATTTAGGTCACCTCCTCTGGGACCTATAGAGACCAATTCCAGACCTAGAAATTAAAAAATGTGTTTCTTGGGACTATATTTTGAGACATGTTTAGCAATGGCGTAGGTCATGTCTCCTCTTTCTACAGCCCTTACATGTTCTCCTATCCTTACTTTAAATTTTCGTGTGGTACGTCCAACATAGTATGCCCCACAGTCACAATTCAACAAATATACTATACCAGAACTATTACATGTGATGAAATCATTCAGTTCTGTATTATTCCCTGCAACTGGTTGTTTAAAATCTTTACAGCAATTAATGTATTTACAATACATACAGTTACCACACCTATGTGTACCTTTAGTCCTAGATGTTAACAACATTTGTTTGTCCTTGATGTTAGTAGTTACATTTACAACATTTAACAATTAAGCCAGCAGACAAAGGGAGAGCCTTTGTGGTACTCAACACTGTAGATTATATCAGGGAAGTAACTAGACTTGTTAGTGATGAGACTTTTTATGTTAAGATTACACATAAAACCATGGACCTCTTTAAAAAAGAAGTAGATAGATGTCTAAATGAAGGTTTTTTGAAAGGATATATTTCTGAAATTGAATATAGAACTCTTACAGTGGTATATCCAGTTATCCCAACTATTTATGCTTTACCTAAAATCCACAAAAGTTTAAAACAGCCCCCCGGGAGACCTATTGTTTCGGAAGTGGTTGGCTTACTGAACCTATTTCAGTGTATCTTGATAGCTTTTTACGGCCGATAGTACAGAATTTAAGATCATATCTGAGAGATTCTACCAAGTAGTGCAAATTATTGAGGAGCTGTGTGTTGAACAGCATCGCTATTTTGCTGTAGTTGATGTTAATTCATTATATGCTGTAATACCACATGATGAGGGATTGAGAGCCCTGTCTTTCTTTTTAGACACCAGATCAGAGGAAGACAGAGTAAAAATACCTACATGTTTTTTGGTACAGTTGGCAAAATTGGTTTTGACCATGGATATATTTTTATTTGATGGTCAATTATATCACCAACTATGGGGTACAGCAATGGGTACCACAATGGCTCCTACATATGCAAATTTATTTGTGGGGAAGTGGGAGTTGGATCATCTGTACAGCGCTGCCACAAATCCATATCTTGATAGTGTGGATTTGTGGCAGTGCTTTATTGATGATATACTCATTATTTGGAAAAGCACAGTAGATTATTTCGAACAATTTATTCAGTGGATGGAATCCACAAGCAGTAGTCTAACATATTAGTATGAACTTCATCAGACTGCTGTTACATTTCTTGATTTGAAAATCTATAAAGATGGCAAAGGTGGAGTTTGTACTACTTTGTTCCAAAAAAATATTGATAGGAACACATTGTTAAGATTTGACAGTTGCCATCCTTTCCATTCTAGGTTCAATATTCCTAGGGGACAGTTAATAAGAACCTTAAGAAACTGTACTGAACGTACAGAATATGATACAAAACAAAGTGAACAGGTGCAACAATTTTAAAATAGAGGCTATAGCAATAAAAGCATTGTATCAGCAGCTATTAAGAAAGTGGATCAATTGGATGGGGTTAAACTTTGTTGTATAAACAACAAAATAATAAATTAAAAACTGAGTGCCCCTTTGTCACCAGCTTCTCTAGTTGAGCTCATAAAGTTAAACAGATTATTGTTAATAATTGGCCTATTCTAGAGCTCGAACCTGAATTAAAAGAAGTGACCAAAAACGGACCAAAAGTTATTTATAGAAAATGTAAAAGTGTAAGGGATTATGTTGAATCCAATATAATAACTACTAACATCAAGGACAAACAAATGTTGTTAACATCTAGGCCTAAAGGTACACATAGGTGTGGTAATTGTATGTATTGTAAATACATTAATTGCTGTAAAGATTTTAAGCATCCAGTTACAGGGAATAATACAGAACTGAACGATTTCATCACATGTAATAGTTCTGGTGTAGTATATTTGTTGAATTGTGACTGTGGGGCATACTATGTTGGATGTACCACATGAAAATTTAAAATAAGGATAGGAGAACATGAAGAGGCAATAGAAAGAGGAGACATGACATATGCCATTGCTAAACATGTCTCAAAATATAGTCCCAAGAAACACATTTTTTTAATTTCTAGGTCTGGAATTGGTCACTATAGGTCCCAGAGGAGGTGACCTAAATAAAAAGATAGGACAGAGAGAAAGCTATTGGATTTATACTCTAGGAGCCTGTTCACATATGGACCTTAATGAAAACATTGAGCTTGCAGCCTTTTTGAAAAAGTATAAGTGATATATTGCTTGTTTTCTCCCCCTGCTGCTTTGTATTAAGACAGTGCCTGGTTACCTCATTTAATAGTTTTGTAGGCATTTTAAACTAGTTAATTGTATGGACTGTGATTAATGTTGAAATTTATATGCAACATGATCAGAATTTGGAAATTGTTCCATGCAATATATGTATAGTATATAACAATAGATGACACATTCTATTTGAGGTTACCAAGTCTATTTCATTTTATTGGTGTTACCTTGTAGAAGTATGGGACCAATGGATAACTACATTATATTGGGGAACTAATTTAGTTCCCCAAGGGTCCATTAATTGATTATTATTCACTTAAAAGGGAGCATTGTATGTATTGGTGAATTTATGTCACATGATTAATTGCACTGTGTATTTACTGAGGCATTTGTATGCTGATCTTTTACTCTGAAGAAGCCTGGCAGTGTACCAGGTGAAATGTTAGTACTCTTTTGGCCACTGTTTTGTATTTGTGCTGGTCTGCATATTAAATGTTGGATTTATATTCCATCTACTGCCATTTTACTTGCTGTATTGGGTGCTCGGATGTTCGTTGTCTATCAGGAAAGATACAATATCAATCCTATCTTTAAGACCTGGGGCAACTAAAGCCTTACTCCTTGATAGCTCCTGTTACCCCTGCCACACCATCAAAAACATGCCAGTTAGTCATTGTCTGTGAGTAGATATAAATTATAGTACAAATCAATTTTTTTAGGAAAATGACAAAACCTGATCCAAGGTTTTTTTGAGGGGGGGTGGGGTTATAATAGGACAGATGGGGAATAGGTGTACCAAAGGGCTAGAAACATAGATCACCAAACATTATTGCTTTCTGTAACTACTACAGAATCTGTAGCGAAGACAGTTACTGACAGAAAAATCTGTAATTTTGTGACTACATACAGCACACAAGTGACAGCTGTGCAAAATATAATCAGACAAAAAAATGAGAAAGTTTGTAAACTGAACCCAAATTGAAAAAATGGATGGTGAGTCCCAGAGGATGGTAATCTGGAAGACAGGGTAACTCATAGTTGTCAACCTGTCCTGAAACTTGTCACTTGGCTGTGTGCTTTACCAGCAAGTTGCCATCGGCATGGCAGATGTGCTTGCTCCTGTTTTTATGTCAGCTGGACAAAAATAAACTTTAAGGAGCAAGTGGGGGAGCATGTAAGGGCCATTGCAGAGGGGGACTTTGAATAAACGATGGCAGCACATGCCAAGAATGCCAGCTTCCTGGTGAACATTTATGGTCTTGAATAGCATAGAAAAAGTGGTGGGCAACTGTAGGGGTGGGGATACTATAAAGCTGTTATCCTTTTGAGAGGGGTACTGGATCTTTAAGCTAAAAGCAGTTATGTGCAGAGACCTTAATGATAATATTTAGCTAGTGCCGTTCTTCTAAAAATAAATATAACTGGGACAGTGAATGTGTCTGCATGAACCTCGGCAGAATATGTAGCTAATGGTGTCTATATTTATCTGAAATTTAAATAAAGGCAATTGATATTTTTGAATACAGGTAGTGTGGTTTTTAAAAACTGTAGTTGTATATACGTGTCTGTATGCATGCAATTTGACTTCATGTGATTATTGTTGTATTAATTACACCTAGTGCTTTTTTTTAATTTTGTATAAAAGAAGTTATACCCAAAGGGGAGATAGGTCTCTTGAGAAAGTGTGCAGGCGCAAACCATTGAGACGTGTCCAATTATGCTTGCTGTTCAGTGTAAAAACTTTGCCTTAATAATTAAAAAGAAGTTTTTATCTCAGTAACCTTACTTCTTTTTGCATCTTTTGGTGAGCGTGTGCAAGATTTTCTCCCTTTGAATTTTGAATTTTTGACTAATGAACCACATTGGACTTTTGAGCTGCCTTTTTCCTTAGTACATGATGAAATTTAAACTTCACAGTCCCTTATATTTAAAATGAATTATCTTGCCCCAAATATTAATTTAGCCCTTTACTTCCTAAAGTTAAAATATTTCTGTTGCAGGTCAGTGGTGCCATATTAGTTTCAGGAAAATCTAGTGCACTTTTTTGTCTTAATAGCTTTTATCACACTAACTAAAGAATTTTTAAAGAAGCTGTTGAAACCTCTCAGGTTAGTTCATGCAGAGATCCATAAACTCTTGTATATATTCTAAAATGCTGGATAGTCACAAAATCTTATGTAAAAATTATTCAGTTAGTCTAATAAAAGGTATTGTCATGAAACAAATGTACTTAAACTGTTTAGGTTGGCTTCTGAAGTATATTATCCCCTATACTCATGCCTCTTTTGCCCCATTAAGAGTCACACATTCTCAAGTAACAGCAATCACTTGCCTCATGATGAATTATCAAACTCTTGTTTGTCTCTTTAGCACACTGCTTACTCATTTGCTGATACCCTAATCTTCCTAATAAGCTAATGAACTGGGATTTAAGAAAATTGCTGTATAAAGGAGAAGCTACTTTTACATTAGCAAACCTGTCTGTCTCTGTACTGCATTTCCTTGCTCGCTGTGTGTGTGTGTGTGGGGGGGGGGAATCATCCACTCCACACAACTGTGAGATGGGATGTCCAATTGTACAGTGATGACTTGTTCCCAAGACACAAAGAGAGAGAGAGAGAGAGAGAGAGAGAGAGAGAGAGAGAGACTGTTCCCCAATTCTAGGCTGCACACTGAATCATTTACATCGTAGGGTGCCGTCTTGGGCTGCAACCACATCCTTCTTGCTGACTGCCTCTCTCTTTCTCTCTCTCTGTCTCCAGTGGGTGCTGGGACAAGACAGAAGTGCAGAGCACGGGTAGCTGCAGGGCTTGCTGGCTGTGTCAAAGTCTGTTTCTCTCTCTACCACAGTACATGTTTTACTGCTAACTCTCTAACACAGAGAGACAAGAGACACACATGAAAGTCTACTTTCACAAACACACTGACTTCACAAACTTCAGGCATGGCTTTATTGATCTCAAAATGTTCTGACCAGGACAGCCACACTGAAGTGGACAATCATTTGCAGATCCACTCCAGGGGACAGCAAATAAAGAAAGCTACTTGCTTATCCACAGCTACTTGCTCATCTGGATCCAAGTCTCTGAGTCACTGTATCCAAAATTGTGTAGCATGCTCTCTTTCTCTGTTGCCCCTGTTCCTCACTACTCTCCCAAGACAGAGAGAGAGGGAGAGAGAGAGAGAGACACAGTTCCCCGATTCTAGGCTGTGCTCTGTGTCACTTACATTGCGGGGTGCCATCCTGGGGCTGCTACCACATCCTTCTCGCTGACTGCCTCGCTCTCTTCTTCCCCCCAGCAGGTGCTGGGACAAGACAGAAGTGCAGAGGATGGGTAGCTGCAGGTCTTGCTAGCTGTGTCTAAGTACATCTCTCTCTCTCTCTCTCTCTCTCTACCACAGTACACACCTCACTGCTGACTCCCTAACATACAGAGACAGAGACACACATACCAGACTACTTTCACAAACTTCAGGCACGGCTTCATTGATCTCAAAATTTGCTGACTGGGACAGCCACACTGAAGCAGGCGGTCATTTGCAGAGACGCTCCAGGTGATAGCATGTAAAGAAAGCTACTTGCTCATCCGCACCCAAGTCTGAGAGTCACTGTATCTGTTGTTGCACATTCTCTTTTTCTGCCACACCTGTCGCTCACTTTCTTGAGTGCTGAGAGTAAAGGCAGTAGTACAATGAACAACTGCAAGTGTGTGTGCTGCTTGACACGGGGGGGGGGAGTGGACTGCTGAAAGAAAAAAGTAGTGTGAGGAAGCGTTAAATGTCCCAGAGATGCAGCCATGGAGGTGACTTTTGTCACTTCATCATGTTGTTGGCTCATAAGGAATACGGGAGTGCTTTTCTGTAGCAAGAGGTCTGCAGGGCTCCATCCACTGCAGCCCTAAAAAGCCCTAGTAAAGGCAGTAGGAAATATGCCTTTGACCCAAGGGCTATTAGATTATGAAATAAGCTTCCTCACGATATCATGTATTCTAATAGTTTTGCTACTTTTAAAAATAAGTTAGATGTTTTTATAAAGAATGGCTGCTTCTTCAACCGAGACCACTGAGAAGTGGGGGTGATCACCTATGGGCTATAGGACTACTATTATCCTTAAACAGAAATATATGACCCAGGTATAGGACTACAGATGCCAGTCCTAGGTTGGTCAACATTCTAATCAGTCTTCAATGCAGCACTATGTCAAAGGTCTTGCTGAAGATTAAAATAGGCCAGATCCACTGATCGTCCTTGATTGATTTCCATGGTCACCCAGTAAAAGAAATCTATTAGATTAATTTGGCATTACCTCCCTCACATGAATCCATGTCTGTGATCTTGCAGCCTATTTGATTTAAGATACTCTGTTATCCATTCTTTCAGTAGTGTTTCCATCTATGTCCCCACAACTGAACTGAGACTGACTGGTGTGTAGTTGCTAGCCTCAACTTGCTGCCACTCTTATGTAGAGGGACAATGTCAGCCTTTTCCAGTCCTCTGGAACCTCTCCAGTTTTTAGTGGTTAGTTGAACAAGGGTTTCAGTGGGCAGCCAGAACCTCACCAAGCTTTTAGTACCCTGGGGTGAATCCCATGCGGTCCAATAACCTTGCCCACTTTCAGGGCTGCAAGTCCTTTCAGTACTCTTTCCTCTGAAAATGGACCTGTGTCTACCTCCTCCCCCCATCCCTGTTTCTCCCTGGTGGTCTATCACCAGTTGCCAAAGTGAAGACTGAGCAGAAGTATCTGTTTAGAATGTCAGCTTTTTCTTGGCCTGTTTCTGCACAGTCATCCCTTCTGCCCTTCTAATTTTTACTATCACTACCCTTTGTTTTCCTGTTACGACTTATGTACCTGAAGAAACTCTTATGCATACAAACATATGAAATTGCCAGCAGATACATACCATCCAGTCTATCTTGTCTGCTTAAGTGTGCAGCACTTCAGTCCTTTTGACTGCAGCTGTCCCCCTCACTCATATGCCCTCTCCTCCATCGCTCACCCCCTCCACATTTGTAACCTCCCCTTCAATCTGTCCCTCCCCCCACTGAAGTCCCCAACACTCTGCAACAATACGACTTCCTCTGGAGAGCATTCCACCCTGCCATAGAACATAGAAACATAGAATTTGACAGCAGATAAAGACCGCTAGGCCCACCCAGTCTGCCCATTTCCCTACCTAATGGATAAGCTGCAGATCCTAGTTAACCAGCAGCCTACTTCTTCCGACCCCCACCCCCTAGAATTGCCTTATGACTGTCCCATGCATGCTTGAATTCCACCACTGTTTTTGACTCCACAACCTCCTCCGGAAGGCCATTCCATGCATCCACAACCCTCTCTGTGAAAAAATACTTCCTTAAATTACCTCTGAGCTGCCCCCCTCTATCTTCAAATTGTGCCCCTTGTTCTTGCACACCTCTTTTTTTGAAAGATGCTACCCTCTTGGACTTGGTTGATTCCCTTGAGGTCCTTGAAAGTTTCTATCATGTCCCCCCTCTCCCTCCTTTCCTCGAGGCTATACATATTAAGCTCCTTAAGTCTCTCTTCATATGTCTTCCGGTGCAGACCCTGCACCATTTTAGTTGCCCTCCTCTGGACAGCTTCCATCCTGTCTCGCCTTTGTGGAGATTGGTCTCCAGAACTGCACGCAGTACTCCAGATGGGGTCTGACCAGTTGTCTGTACAGAGGGATAATAACTTCCTGTTTTCTACTGGTGATGCCTCTCCTATGCATCCCAGTATCCCCCAGCCCTTCTTGCTGCCCTCTCACATTGCTTGCCCATCTTTAGGTCATCTGATATGACTACCCCCAGGTCCCTTTCCATTTTTGTTGTTAGTATCTCACCCCCCATTGTGTACTCTTCCCCTGGGCTTTTGTTTCCCAGGTGCTTTACCTTGCACTTCTTAGCATTGAATCTAAGCTGCCATACATTTGACCATTCCTCTAACCTTGCCAAGTCCCTTCTCATGCCACCACCCTTTCTGTGAAATAGTACCTCCTCAGTTCCCTCTTGAACCTGCCCCCTTCCAACTTCTTTGAGTTTCTCCTGGTTTCCCTTCCGCCCTTCAGATTGAACATACACCTGGTGTCTACTATATGGTCTGTCACCCAACCCCAGAATAATTTTTGATGCCTTGTGCTGTACCCCCTCCAGTAGCTTGATGTCCCTTTTCAAGCAGGGGCACCAGAATTGTATGCAGAATTCTAGGTGTGGTCTGACCTGGGACCTGTACAAGGGCAAGATTACCTCCCCACTCCTAGAAGTAATCCTCCTTGCTATGTACCCTATCATCCTGTTTGCCCTTGCTGCTGCCTTCCTGCACTGAGCAGAGCAGTTCTTCTCCCCAGTTACCAGCACTTCCAGATCCTTCTCTTCCTTGGATTTTGTTAACGGGACACCCTCCAGCCAGTAATTGTGTCCTGGGTTCTTGCCTCCTAAATGCATCACTTTGCACTTCTTGGCATTGACACCAAACTGACAAGTGTGAGGCCATTCCTCCAGTTTTGCCAAATCCTCCTGAAGTACTTTTGCTCCCTCCCCCCATCTATCTTGGCATGAATCTTTGTGTCATCTGCGAAGAGACTGATCTTGCTCTTACACCTTACTGCGATGTCAGCTATGAAAATGTTAAACAGAACCAGTCCCATTACCTAGCCCTATGGTACACCACTTGTTACTGCCCTGGGTTCAGATGCCTCCTCCCTCACACTGCTACCTTCTGCTGTCTACCCTGCAGCCAGTTCTTGAACCATCTGACTAGTTTTCTCCCTGCTCCCAGACTCTTCAACTTGCAGGTCAGCTTACCATGAGGCACTGGCCAAAGGCCTTGCTGAAATCCAGGTGGAGGACATTCTCCACATGTCCCCTGTCCAGTGCCCTCATAACCCAGTCATAAAAATCAAACAAGTTCATCTGGCAGGATCTGCCTGAGACAAACCCGTGCTGCCTGCTGTCCTGGAGATTGTCATCCTCAAGAAATTGTATCAGTCCTTCCTTGAGGATTGTCTCCATCAGTTTTCCCCTAATTGCAGTAAGGCTCACAGGTCTGTAGTTTCCGGGTTCGTCCTTGGGCTGACTCTTATGGAGAGGTACCACATGTGCTTCCCTCCAGTCCCTGGGCATGCATCCTTAGTTCAGAGAGGTATTGAACAGGTCCACCAATGGCCCTTCCAGGACCTCTGCCAACTCTCTCAGCACCCTGGGGTGGACTCCGTCTGGGCCAGGAGCCTTGTGCACCTTCAGGAACTTAAGGACCTCCCTCACACTTTTCGCTGTGATTTTCTCATCTATGGTTGTTTCTCTTCCACCTCGGCCTTCCTCTCAGATATGGGCCCATCCCTCTCCTAGATGAAGACTGAACGGAAGTATTCATTAAGTACTTCTGTCTGCTCATCCCCCTTTTCTACACACCCCTTTTCTACACACACCTCCTGATTCTAACAATTTGATCCTTGCTCTTCCTCTTCTTTCTGATACATCTGAAGAAATCCTTTTCTCCTTCTTTGATCCCCTGCACTAACCTCCATTCCTTGGTTACCTTTGCTGCCCTTGCCACTGTGCTCCCTTCTCTGGATTTCTTCACATATTCTTCGCTGTCTTCTGCCTTGTTGGATCTCTTGTAGGTCCAAAATGCATTCCTCTTTTACCTCACCTTCTCCACTACCTCTCTACTCACCCAAATTGGTTTCTTGGTCTTGGCTTTCTTGCTCCAGCTCTTGATACAGGTTTTAGTGCCTTCAGCCAGCCCTGCCTTGATGACTACCCATTTTTGTTTCATGCCCATTTCTGGGTGGGTGCTTGCCATATGACTTTCCAGTATGTGTCCCATCCTGTCAAAGTCCACCCTTTTGAAGTCCAGGACTCTAGTTTTTGCAGTGGCTACTTCCCTATCCAGACTGATTGAGAATCATACTGTGTGGTGGTCACTGCTTGCCAAAGGTTCCTCCACCCTTATATCCCTGACCTGTTCCCCATCTTCCAGTACCAGGTCCAGTATATTCCCCTCCCTCATTGGCTACATAATCCTCTGGGTAAGGAAGCCATCCTGGAATGCTTCCAGGAGGATCTGTTCCCTGACGCAAGTGGTTGCTGGGTTGCTTCAATCCACCCTTGGTAGATTAAAGTCCCCACCACCATTGTGCTTCCTTTGCCACTAAGACTCCTTATCTGCTCCCCCAGTTCCCTGTCAATGACCTCCTTCTGGGCCAGAGGTTTATAGACAACCCCCAGACAGATTTTGGTCCCTTTCTGACCAGGTAGTTGCAGCTAGATTATTTCCTACCTGCCCTCCTACCCTTCCTCCCTATTACATCTGATCCCTTCTCTTACATAAATGGCAACTCCCACAGCCTTCCCTTTATCCCTATCCCTCCAGAATAGTTTGTACCCTGGGATGGTTAGGTCCCAGTCATGGTATCTGGTTACCCATGTCTCAGTAATGGCAGCTATGTCCACCTCCCCCCTCTGCCATCAATGCCTGCAACTCTGCAACTTGTTCCCAGGCTCCTAGCATATGGTGAAACCATTCTCCATGCTACTCCTATCTTTCCTGTATCCTTACCCTTCACTCCAACCCCTATTTTGCCTAATGTCGGATCTGTCCCTGTGGTAGGGGGAGGTCCATGAGACCCCCTCTCCTGGTGATTCCCAGCTCCAATGCCTCCCCCCTACCTAGTTTAAATGATACCTCTCATTGATGAAATCCCTCAGCATCTGCTTCAACAACTGTGACCCTGCCCTTTAGCAACCCCTTTTTCAATTCTTTCCTCTGTCTGTGCCCCTCCCCATACCACCTTGCCTGCTTTCTTCTGCTTTTCTAGGTAAACCTCCCTATCTTCTCTCAGCATTCCTTATACCTCTTTAATGCAACCCCTTCTTCTTTTACCAACCTTGCCACTTCCTTGGAGAACCATAATGACCTTCTTTTCCTTCTGCTTCTGCTTACCCCTTCACACATAGGTTGGTTGTTTTAGTTATGCCCTCCTTTATTCTCCCCCACTGTGCCTCTACCCTTCCCTGGGACTCCTCCAACCCTCTAAGGCAGTTCCTGAAGATGTCATCCATTTCTTTAAAACCTGCCCACATAAGATCAAGAGTTCTTGTCATTGTGTGGTTTGCATGTGCCCCTGTCTTTTGTTAATGCTCCTGTATAAGACATGGAATCTCAGCAGCAAGCACAGGAGCACCTGATCCACCACTAATGATTAAGTTATCTGGGAAATATGAGCTACTTCATCTTTTGAGGAGGTTCTGCCCTCATCATGCTTCCCCAGCACATTGTCCTTTTAGAAGAAAGATTTTAGTCACAAACCACTACCCCTTATGCTGCTCATTTTACATTCTCTTTTTGTCCCATGGAACATTACAACTTGCTCCTGTGACAGACAGATAAGTGAAATGCACAACCCCAACAAAAACAGGGTCACCTATTCAATGTCACACCCCACAAATGATGATGTCACTAATCCCCAATCACCCATAACATGTTACCTCCCACATGTACACAGTACTGGTTCAATACTGCATAGCCTGTGCCTGTAAGGGAAATGTAAATTAAGCTCAAAGTAAAAGAAAAGACCAAGCTCCTCTCAGCACATTTACTCTAAAGACCAAGCCCCCTTCAGCATATTTACCCTTGAAATTGCAATACAAGGTAAAATAACATCACCCCCTAAATGTGACAATTGCAAAGTGTTATGCAACATAAGTACAACAGTTCAAAGTTGGGAGGCAGTATAGGGCAGTGGTTTAAAGCTCTGAGCTGCACATCTGGAGACCTGAGTTTGAATCCCACAGCCCCACCTGCATACTGCGTGACCCTGAGCAAGTCAATTAACTTCCCTGTGCTCCTAGGTCACACCTGTAAACACGCTTTCAGCTCAGTGTGCCACTCCTGGTTAAACAATTGAGGAAGTTCATGTTTCATTGTGCCAGCTTACCACACTTCATGAACTATAGTCAGTTTAGTACCCCTCCTGAGGAAAGAGAATTGCCATGCTATATCAGTCAGGCAATGTTGCTTGAACAAGTCTAACTGCCAGGGTAGTACTCCAAGCCCAGGCTGAATGTAGGAATCCTACAAAGAATCTAACAACATATCAAACCAATGAATCATGCCAGTGTGTAAAGAAGATAGGTCATTAATAGTAACTCTATCTCAATGTCAATTAAGCTCAAGTGGGCTTCACTGGCTATGAATGTCCCTTGTGAAGAGTACAGAGACAAATTTGGGATACATGCCCGTACAGCTAAATATCACTTCAGTTTCAGGGGAGGAGAGAAAGAAAAAGGAGAACCAGCTGCATAATCACAGTACCTAGGCTGTACTATGATAGCCAGGAAACAGAATTGCCATGCTACATCAGTTAGGCCACTTTGCTCAAACAAGTCTTACTGCCAAAGTGATACTTCAGGCCCAGACCATGTGGAACAACAATGCAAACTATCCAGAAATGTGCAAAATAGGGAACCATGCCAGTTTATAAAAAAGCAAGTTATTACTAGTTCTTACAACTCTATACTTCTAAGGCTAGAACATAGTTCACTAGCCAAGAGCCTGCCCTGCAAAGAGTACCAAAGGAAATTCAAAATACAACCCTGCATGGCTGAATGTCACAGATTTTAGGTGGGAAAATCATAAACATCTGCATGATTACTAGAACCTGGGTTGCACTTATGAGCTTATAGGCATCTACAGTATTAAGAACAGATAGTCTAGGAGGAGAACAGTTCCTGGATCCAAACTGGAATCCAGCACTCATCTGGAAGAAAGAAGGAAACATTGATAATAGCTGCATTTCGAAGTCAGTTTGCACCTCTCTACAGACTTTTATTCCAGATATCCATTGTCAGGTCTGCATCAGGCTCTAAACATTCACTTCCAAGTTTGTTCAGAGTTCTGCCCACCACCTCTCAAACAATCTGGTGCAATTCCGATTTGTACACCTCTGATTGTAGACCATGTAACCTAATGCTCACTTACCCAAAGTGTTAGATGCATGAAATAGACTTTCACCTAACTTGACCCCTGGATCCATCAGTAAGATCAGCTTGACTGAGTAGCACATCTGCCCCTTCATGCCTTTCTCCTTTGACTGTGTTATAATGGTGTGCACTTGTGTACTTTTTTGGAATAACCCAAGTGGATAGTCTTGATCAATATAGACATGTTTGTCTTTGGAAATGTAAATTTCTTTTACACAAACTATGTAATAGTTGTTTCTTCACTGGATACTTCAAGAATTTCACAATGAACGAATGGGGAAGGTTGCTCTTTCCTTAAATTTCAGCCCCAAAACCCTGTGTTCTCTTTCAGTTTCACTCGCAACACTGAAGTCCTCTGGCATGGTGAATTCCTGACTCAGCTAACTAATAATAAAGCCACATAATTCATGTTATTCTGATCTCTCTGCAAATCTAAACAAGAAGAATATTTTCTTGTGAGCCAATTCTTCTGCATCCTCTTATCTCCAACTCAATTCTCTTTCATACTGAAAGAGGTAACGAAGTTTCAAGCCTATGCTACCCATCTCGTGCAACTCATTCACCAATTCCTCTACTGCTGCCATTCACTGCTCAAGCTTTAGCATTCTTGGAATCTATTCCTTAAATATAGTGCAAATGGTCAATTTGCTGGGTTTATCTGTTTTAACACTGGACCCTGAACACATCTTCCCCCTCTGTCCCAGGAACCCAAGTGATGTCTGAGGCCTGAGAGAGAGAGTTACTGGTGCTCCAGTGTTGGACTCTAGACATCAACATATTCTACTTTATGAATGGATTCTTTGTGGGTCCTGTCGATGCCTACACACCTAGGAATCTAGCAGTTTATGCTCACAATCGAAGATGGATGATTATTTAACCAGGGATAGAGAAGAAGCTCAACATCAAGCTGCCATTTTTCTCAATAACATCACTAGATGCCTCATTTTGTCATGTTTTTATTTCTTAGTGCTTGACAAAAAAAAAATACAGTAAACTGAATTCTACCAAACTTGCCACATCAGGAGATTTAGGGCTACAGATCACACTTTCAATAGTTTTGTGGAAATCCATTGAGATGTGACTTAGACAAAAGCGGCTGAAAATCATGATTTAACATTAAAGGGCCTACCCAACCCTAACTACATTGACAATACCATGCAACTATAATAAATTAATTCTTCTTCAGTTTTAAATTGCTGGTCTCTCTATACATTTCATAGCATTGGGATTCACTGATATCATCAACACTATATACCACAGTAACCTTCCTGGCCACATATCCTTCCTGATATCCAGAAAACAGAAACTGTGAAGCACATGAAGAGGCTATAAATGGAGCTCAGCTCTCTGCCACAAGGAACTTTTGTAAAATCAGTGTAAAAATTGGTATAATAATGTTGTGCTTTTATACAGTTTGGGACAGATCCTTGCCTGCGATACCCTCAAGTTATTCTCTGAGGGTGGTCCCAGGGGCCCTTCTACAGCAGTGCACATCATGATACTCTGGTGCACAGAATGGGATAAGGTGGCCATGTAAAGTGCGTGCAGTGCCATTCATGTAGCTAGATTCCATTAGTGCACCAGTCCCAGGACTTTTTGCAATGTCCCCTACCAACCATCTATAAATATTGGTGGTAGAAGGCCATCAGTGTGCTTCCTAGGTGTGCACAGATGCTGGTGTGATTATCATTGGACCAAGTCAGGAAATGACCACATGTGGGTAATAGGGAAAATGAGGGGGTACCATGGGTCTACCAGGGACAGGACTAAGATGGCATTTGGGTCAGAGGCCCAGTGGACAACCAGGGAGACCAGTGAGGAACATACTGATGAAAATTTAGATGGACACAGCCTAGAAATGGATTGGGAAGGCAGTGGAGAGGAATACTGCTGACAGAACATACATACATGTACAGTATGTGTATGGCAGTGTGCCATGTGCATACAAGTATTTAGCAGTTCTGTGCAACTTTACCATAGGCAAACCATGTTAGCCTGCAGCAAAGGCTGGATAGATTAATTAGCATACAATTATCTGAGACATGGGTGTCAATTCCCCAGTGCAGATATAGTACATCTTTGATTTAAACTTGTCATTGACTAGTAGCCACTCTCCTTTAGAAGCTGCAGCTCAAGAAACAAATTTGTAATAGAAGACACCCTCGAATCTAGTCTGCAGCTTTAAATCAAGTATATTCGGTACTTCAGTGGTAACAATATAACTCCTTATTGAAAGTGATTCTGGAAGTAGCAGCTTAAAATAAAAACTTTAGTAAAAATAATAACATGTTTTGTTTCTTTTATCTGATTTTATTTTATTACTATATTACTACAAGTGTGTTTGTTTGAGCACACGAGATGCCACACCGTCATCTATGTCACCTATACTGAAACAGGAATTGATATATGAGCACTCAGCATTTAGTTTATTTTACTGTATCTACTACCTTTCCTTCATCCAAGGACTTTTGAAATACTGTTGTCAAGGGTGCTGCCAATACATTTGCTAGTTCATTAGCCACTCTCAGGTGAATGCTGTCATATCCTTTAGCTTTATTCAGGTCCAATCCAGCCAGTCTGTCCAATACATCCTTCACACTAAAAATAATATTATCCCCAGATGATACATTTAGATGTTGCCTAGATATTAATGTGTTCTTATTAAAAATTGATGTAAATACCTCATTTTGAATATCAGCTATCCTAGTTAAATCTGTAACCAAGTTTCTGTTTGCATCCATTAAATTAGTAACCATTTGTGCATCTCCTCGCTTGCCTTTAATATAGTTATAGACTGTGTTCTTATTATTAACACTTGTGGTCAGGCCCAGCTCATATTTTTTCTACCAATTTTCGCTTCTTTTTATAATCCTTTAATGCTTTTCTATAATGTTCCCAATGTTCTATTTTATTACTGACCTTTGTCTTATTTTAGGCCTTCTTTTTCTTGTTCATGAGTTTCTTAATTTTTGGTGTAATCTACTGTGGTATTTTGCCTAACTTATTATATTTGGCCCTAACATGAATAAACTTTTCCGTTATTGCATTTAGCCTATTTACCACCAGTTCCCACATATTTTCCACTGATGTGTTTGTAAAGTCACTTTTCCAATCCCATTTCTTAAATTTCCTTCTCATACTGTTGAATTCAGCCTTTGAAAATAGTTTAATTCTTGTCTCTCCTGTTAAAGTTTATTTAAAACCAAATATTTTGAAATACACTCTTATGATTGCTCGATCCTAATGGTGATGTTACCCTACAGTCATGTATCCTCTCACCCATATTACTTATTACTAAATCTAATTTATGTGACACCCTTGCTGGTTCCTTAACAAACTGTTCTATACTGAGATAATTTATGATATCTAAAAAAATCCTTATCCATACCCCTCTGCTGCTTCTGATGAGTTTGTCTCCCAGTTGTAATTGCTGAATAGAAACATAGAAACATAGAATTTGATGGCAGATAAGGACCGCTTGGCCCACCTAGTCTGCCCATTTCCCTACCTAAGGGATAAGCTGCAGATCCTAGTTAACCAGCAGCCTACTTCTTCCTACCCCCACCCCCTAGAATTGCCTTATGACTGTCCCGTGCATGCTTGAATTCCACCACTGTTTTTGACTCCACAACCTCCTCGGAAGGCCGTTCCATGCATCCACAACCCTCTCTGTGAAAAATACTTCCTTAAATTACATCTGAGCTGCCCCCCTCTATCTTCAAATTGTTCCCCCTTGTTCTTGCACACCTCTTTTTTTGAAAGATGCTACCCTCTTTGACTTTGTTGATTCCCTTGAGATACTTGAAAGTTTCTATCATGTCCCCCCCTTCCTCCTTTCCTTGAGGCTATACATATTAAGCTCCTTAAGTCTTTCTCTTCATATGTCTTCCGGTGCAGACCCTGCACCATTTTAGTTGCCCTCCTCTGGACAGCTTCAATCCTGTCTATGTCTTTGTGGAGATTGGGTCTCCAGAACTGCACACAGTACTCTAGATGGGATCTGACCAGCTGTCTGTACAGAGGGATAATAACTTCCTATTTTCTACTGGTGATGCCTCTCCTTATGCATCCCAGTATCCCCCCAGCCCTCCTTACTGCCCTCTCACATTGCTTGCCCATCTTTAGGTCATCTGATATGACTACCCCCAGGTCCCTTTCCATTTTTGTTGTTGTTAGTATCTCACCCCCCATTGTGTACTCTTCCCCTGGGTTTTTGTTTCACAGGTGCATTACCTTGCACTTCCTAGCATTGAATCTAAGCTGCCATACATTTGACCATTCCTCTAACCTTGCCAAGTCCCTTCTCATACTTTCCACCCCTCTGTGCCTCAACTCTGTTGCAGATCTTTGTGTCATCTGCAAAGAGACATACTTTTCCTTCCAGTCCCTCTGCAATGTTGCTTATAAAGACATTGAAGAGGACCGGTCCTAATACTGAACCCTGTGGTACCCCACTAGTAACCCCTTCTTCAGAGGGACTCCATTTACTATTACTCTCTGTGTCCAATTCTCCAGCCAATTCTTTACCCAGGCTGTCATCTTGGGACCCACTTCCAGGCTGGCTAACTTGTATATTAATCTTTTATGTGGGACTGTGTCAAATGCCTTCCTAAAGTCTAGGTAGGCCATGTCCACAGCCCCTCCCTGATCTACTACTTTGGTCACCCAGTCAAAGAAATCTATCAGATTCATCTGGCATGACCTTCCCGCTGTGAATCCATGCTGCCTTGGGTCCTGTGCCCCTCTGGCCTCTAGAAACTCGACAATTCTTTCCTTCAAAAGTGATTCCATCATTTTCCCTATCACTGAGGTTAAACTAACAGGTCTGTAGTTTCCTGCTTCTGCCTTGCTCCCACTTTTGTGAAGGGGAATCACATCTGCCCTCCTCCAGTCCTCGATTACCACCCCATCCTCCCATGATTTGTTAAAGAGGGTAGTCAGTGGTGTCACTAGTTCTACCTTTAGTACTTTTAGAATTCTGGCATGAATTCCATCAGGCCCCATTGCTTTGTCCACCTTCAGTTTTAAGAATCCTTTCAGAACCCTTTCTTCTGTAAATGGGCTGGTATCAACTGTATCCAGAGTGTTTCTACTGTTTGTTTTAGGTACCTCCCCCTCTTCATTTGTAAATACTGAGCAAAAACATTTGTTTAGTATCTCTGTCTTTTCACAGTCACCCTCTGCCCACCCTCCCTCCACTTTATTAAGCCTCACTATCCCTCCCTTGGTCTTTCTTCACTCCTTGATGTACCTATAAAAGGTTTTATCCCCCTTCTTAACTGAGTTGGCTATCTTAATCCTCGGTTTATGCCTTTGCTGTTCTGACTGCCTTCCCAGCTTCCTTTAGCTTTAACTGATACCGTTCTCTGTCCTGCTCCTTCTGTGATTCCTTGAACTTCCTGAATGCTTTCTTTTTCTCTTGAACCTTCACTGCCATTTCCTTTAAGAACCATAGTGGTTTCTTACATCGTTTGGTTTTGTTTATTTGCTTCACACAAAGGCTTGTTACCTCTGTGATGGCAGTTTTTATTATTCCCCATTGTTCTTCCACCTCTCCTTCCTGCCCATTTGCTAGTGCATTCCTTAGGCACTCACCCATTTTGGCAAAGTCAGCCCTCCTAAAGTCTAGTACTTTTACCTTTGTGTGGCTTGACTCTATTGCTGTGTTTATTGTGAACCATACTGTTCGATGGTTGCTAGTTCCCAGATGGCTACCCACTTCTACATCTGTGATCCTGTCTCCATCTCCATTTGAGAGAACCAGGTCTAAGATTGCTCCCTCTTGAGTGGGCTCCAATACTAGTTGTCTAAGGCATGCCCCCTGTAGGGCATCTAGAATAACCCCACTCTTCGAAGTGGCAGCTGCAACTGCACTCCAGTTAACATCTGGCATATTCAGATCACCCATCAGCAATATCTCCCCTTTTTCTGCCATTCTAAGTATACTTTCTATCATTTTCTTGTCCATTTCCTCCCCCTGAGAAGGGGGTCTGTATACAACCCCTGTGCAGATTGTGGTGCCATTTCCGGTCTCCAAATTTACCCACAGTGCTTCTTCTCCTCCCTGTTTACCCTTTTGTTCTGTTGCTTTGATTCCTGCCCTTATGTAAAGAGCTACTCCTCCTCCTCTTTTACCCTCCCTGTCCCTCCTGTAGATAGTGTATCCTGGTATGTTTACATCCCAGTCATGGTTTTGTGTGTACCATGTTTCTGTGACTGTCATGATATCCAGATGTTCCTCCTCCATCAAGGCCACTAATTCAGGAAGCTTGTTACTCAGACTATGGGCATTGGTACTCATTGTTCTCCATTTTGTGATGGCTTTACCTTCTGTTGCAGCATCCCCCACTGACCTTTCTACCTCGGTCTTTTTCTCATTTAGTACCCTGTTTTGTAGGGAGAGGCTGGGATTTTCCTGCTGCTTATCAGTGCCTCCCCTCTTGACTAGTTTAAAAGCTTGCCAATGAAGCATTTAAACCAATTGCTCAAAAGATTTGTTCCCATCCTGGACAGATGCAGACCATCCTGCCAGTATAGGCTGGTGTCCCTCTAGGTGGAACCCCAGTCCCCAATGAAGCCAACCCCCTGTGCTCCACACCATTTTTTCAACCATTCATTATACTGCATGGTGCAAAGTATCCTCGCCTCACCCATGCCATTGACAGGCAGCACCTCTGAGAAGGATACTGTGTGTGCTACTTGTCTTAGGCCCCTCCCCAACTCTACAAAGTCCTCCTGCACTGCTCTAATCTCATGATGAGCCAAGTCATTTGTCGCTAGGTGGACAATGACATCCAGCTCAGACTCCCATGCAGCTGTTCTCATGATCCTGAGGATGTGCTTCCTGCCCCTCCAAGCCATGGCACCAGGCAGGCACCTTACTTCAGTTTTCCCTGCTCCCCCCAGTTCTATCCCCCTAATAATTGAGTCCCCCACCAGGAGCTGCTTCCTTTCCCTGTGGTGCCCTCTGCCTCCTTCTGTGGGCCTCCTTGTGACAGCTGTCCTCAGCCTCCTTAGTCTCCTCTGTGGGTGCATCCATAGGGGAGCTATGCTCCCCCAGAATGGTGTATGGATTGTGGAGTGGAACAACTGACTGGGTATGCCTCTGTTCCACCATCCTCATCCTCCCTGAGCCCACTGTGGTCCAACTGCTGTGCTTTCTTCGCAACCTCTGAGGTAGTGGTGGTGGCTCTGGTGCTCCCTGGATGGGGAGGTTCTCTTCCTACTGTCCAGTGTGGCCTGGGGAGAGGTTCCCTTACTACTGTCCAGTGTGGTCTGAAGACGGGCAACTTCCTCCCTCAGGGCAGAGAGTTGTCTGCAAATAGGGCAGCATCTCTGCCTCCAGAAAGACTCCCGGAAGACTGCTGCCCCACAGCCATTACATTGCACTACTCCCCATATGTTTATCCATTTTTTTTGTGTGTGTGATAGGTTTGTTATATAGAAATATATATATATTATACAATGTGTATGCTTATATTGTCAGTGCAGTGTGCTAGAGAGGATATGACAGTGATATGTACCTTGCATTCTTGAGGAATGATGTCAGAACCCCAGGTATAAGGAACTATTTCCAGGGTGGGTGGGTTTGAGGGGTGGGCAGGGGTTGGGCCTAAACTGTGCCTTCATGAAACAATCAGCTAAAAGCTCTGACCCACCGCTGCAATGAGTGCCTTCCTGTCAGCAAGATGCACTACACAGCAATTTGACAGAGAAAATACCCTGCTAATCAAACAGAGAAAAATCCAGACATCCAAGTCAGACACAGGTAAACCTTCCCAGCTCCAAAACAGCCTGGTGGTTTGTGCTCTAAAAGCAGTCAGCCCCAAAATAAGTCAGCTGTGATTTAAACTCTTCCTGCACTGAAAATCTTAAGAATTGTAACAAAAGTAAAGCTAGATCCAACTCCCTCTGTTGCTTGAAAGACTGTCTTTTCCTGATAATACTAAGTTCCTTATTTCACCTTTCAGTTAGAAGTAGCCTCCACCTGCAGAATATCTGCTACAAACCAAAGACAATTGTAAGGTTCACCTCCCTCTGTTGTGAGCACAACTCGCTTTTTTGCAAATCCTGTGTTCAGTATTGCAGCTTCCAGCCAAAGGTAGCTTCACCTGAAGAATATTAGTTCAGATCTCCTAATAGCACTATTTGGTCAGCTGGATTCAATGTTTCCAAATATTGGACTAATTTAATATCCAGTTCTCTTGTATAGGAAGGTGGTCTGTATATTACACCTAGTATGATTTTTGTACTATTTTTTGTTAGCAACTTAACCCATACATGCTCTATGCCATGCTCCTCTAACATAATTTGTTCAGATATTATGCTGTTGGCTGCATATACAGTGACTCCACCACCTTTCTTATATGTCCTTTCTTTGTTGTATAGTGTTTAACCTGGTATCTTGTCCCTGCTAGTTCAGTGACACCCTCCTCACTTGTTCCTTTCCTATTAATGTGGCTGTTTACAGAATAGTCCCACAATGATACTGGTCACCTGACATCTATGTGCAACAATCAGCACTCTATCAGTCACATATCATCAGCTTTGATAGGCGCCTACTGGAGGCCATCACAGAAGTGCTGTAGTGGGTGCGAGATGGCAAGTTGGCAATGTGAAGGGCAGTGAATGTCATCTCCACTTCTTCAGAGCATCAGTGTAATTTGATGTACACTGGTGTGGAAGGCCTCCAGAACCTCATCTGAGCACAGCTTGAAGAGGTCGCAGCTAAGGAACAGTTGCAAAATTGGTTCATACTGATTCAGTGAACTGACAATTGGGCCACCTGTCTCTGAAACATCTGCTAGTGTTCAGATATTTTCTTTTTTTCCCCCAGATCAGGATGAAAAGTGCAGTGGTGCAACAAGCCTCAGAAAGTGTGCCCATTTTTGATCTGGATATGCAGAACTGTTTCCTGCTATACAGTCTTAAGAGGTCACAAGATAACACAATCATAGATAATACAGTGCTGAATATACTGTACTGTAAACATACTATTGACATTAATTCTTATATCCAGTGCTGGAATTACAATTTGCAAGATTTGGAAGGTAAGGGGGCCCATAAGGACACCATCTTTATAATTAGTCCCCCATCCTATTATAGATCAAAAGCAGTGATGTGTGAGCTACTGGGGCTCACTTCAGAACTGAGGGGGGCAAGTCTTGGCAAGACCCCATGTAATTCCGCTGCTGCCAATATCCATGATGACAGGAAACAGTCATATTGTATCCTGTATCTAAACTTCAGTGGGGACCTCAAATTTGTCATCATTTTCTTTTACATGTGTGTGTGTGTGTGTGTTAATTCATGTAATCAGCTGGGTATCAAAAAGGTTTTGCAAATAATATTGCAGTTACTGTAAATCTCTGCTGTAATCTAGAGTAATAACTGATCAATTATGATAGTCTTCTGCACATTTTAGCAGTAGATAAAAATTTTTTACGTTTGCTTGCATGCATGCACAAGAAACATTTTATGACAGCTTAGGAGAGAAGTGGTGTTTTGGAGGTGCAGCCAATGCCCCAGTGCCTTTTGAGGCTTGTCCCACTTTCCCCAATGCAGTGGCACGCTGCTGCTGACACTAGTTCAGCCAGCGTGCCACCACCTTGAAATGAATCCGTCGCTGCAATGCAGGAGTGACCCATCATTGCAGGGTGGATCCTTGCCTGGTTTAACATTTGTTATAACGTGGTGGTGGGGGCGGCTCTTGCCGCTTGCCTCAGCATCCCCATGAAAGCTGACTTGGGGGTTCCCAATCCCCATGTCTTCATGTCCTCATCCCCAGTTCATTTGCCAATGGGGTAACCCAGTCCCCATCAGCATGATGCACCCACCCCATTGTTATGTGCAGAGGGGGTGCCCAATCCCCCATGGCTCATGCGCTCCCACTCCCCCAATCACATTGTATGGCTGATGGGGGTGCTAAATCCCCGTTGGCTCCAGTATCCACCTCCCAAGCAAACACCCAGCCAGGTGGCATGCTGGGAGCCCACCCCAGCATGCCAAAAGTGTCCCACAATACTTTTTGTTTTTTAAATCCTGTAAAAGAAACGGTCCTTCGTTGAACCCCATGTCCCCTCCCCAACCCGCACCACCCGCTGCATACTCTGCTTTACACCACCTTCACCCCATACTTACCTCCGGAGCCCCGAGCGATGATCTTCGGTGGACTGGGAACATGTCTGCACTCTTTAAAGCCAACCGCGAACTGAAGAAATGCCGGTAAGCTGTATAATGGCATAAATGGGTTTTTTTTCCAACTTTGGTGCATATCTCAGCTATTTTTTTAAATTCTGGCACCACATTTTCAACATGGGGTTCTTGGGACTCCACCTCATGAATTCAGTCATTGTCATTTCGTTATTCAGCTCCGAAAGGTGATTTTGCAGTCACTGTGTGGAATCACCTTTCCAGACCAATTAACAAAATGTCTGTGTCACTGTTCATGAGGTGGGCTCTCAAAAAGCCTATGTTGCAAATTTGGTGAAAAAATTCCAGAAATGACTGCGTTATGGTATTGCTGCGCGGTTTCTACGCGTATGAAACTTCAAAACTTGTAACATTTTCCCTCCAGGTTTTCAACATTGGCATTTTTCCACATCTCCTTATGAACAGTACAGCTGTCATTTTTCACATCCTGGCTGAAATGTGTTTTCCCACTCCCAGTGCAGAATAGCATGATCGCTTGTGGAAAATCAGTGTTTGGGACAGATTAAGAAAATCACAGTGACACTGTTCATGAGCAGAGGTCCTAAAATGCCTATGTTGAAAATTTGGTGACAATAGTCCATAAAATGACTGTATTACAAGTGTGTGTTGATCAGTTTCAACGCACCCTCATAAATTCACAAATTTGTAATATTTTCACTCCAGATTTTCAACACTCAGATTTTGCCACACCTCCTTATGAACAGTACAGCTGTCATTTTTCATATCCTGCCCGAAATATGCATTTCCACATCTGGTGCACTATGGCGCGGTCACTGTGGGAAATTAATGTTTCAGACAGAATAAGAAAATCATAGTGACAGTGTTCATGAGCAGAGGTCACAAAATGCCAATGTTGAAAATTCAGTGAAATAATTCCACTAAATCACTGCAGTACGAGCATGTTTTGTGCAGTTTCCAAGTATGCTTGAAACTTCAAGCACTTAATATTTTCACTACAGATTTTTGAAATTGCCATCTCTTCACACCTCCCTATGAATGGTAAAGCTGTCATTCTTCACATCCTGCCTGATCTGTGTTTTCACACATCTGGTACAGAATGGCACGGTTGCTGTGGGAACTTGAATTTTGGGACACATTAACAAAATCACAGTACCACTGTTCATGAGAAGAGGTTCCAAATGCTTTCATGAGGTGGGGGGCACAAAAAGGCCATGCTGAAAATTTGTAGTGCAAATACCAGCACACGCTCAGGGCATTAGGGTTTCTAACCATGATGTCCCACCCTGTACAGACTGACAGGCATCAGAGGTGTAACTTTGGATCACCAGCTATAATGCTTATGCCATTCCACTCCCACCCTGAAGCCAGTGATAGGCATTGAGGTGTGCCTTGCACTCTTCAGCTGCAGACTTCACCCCATTCTCCTGTACTGCACCAGTTTCAGAGTATGTGCTTGTGAAATTGGGTGACTGTGAAGCCGAACACCCCAAGGCAAACATCAACACTTATCAGTGTCTACAGGATAGGGTTAGGTGAAATGCCATGAGCATTATGGACAATGACCCACAGGCACACCCCAATGTCTGTCCATCTCTGCAGGGTGGATGTGGGATTCACGTGAGTTCAATACTTCACTGCCATTCCTGTTCTGCATCTGTCTAACTCCTGCAAGTCCAATTCTAATATCAGCAAGCAAGCATTCGGCATTGACAGATACTTGTTTATATCTAGATATCATAGATACGTGGATGGTTAATGACAGACACAGACTATGGGCCCAATTTTGTAAGGCCAGCTTAGATCGGCACACTGTGTGCCAAATTCCCAAATGTTGCAAACTCGAGTGTGCTAGAGACTCTGCTCCAGATTTTGCAAGAATTGGGTTCCTGGTGCCAAACTCCCTCAGCTGCAAGCTGTCCTGTGTGCTGAACATATGATGCAAGGAATGGAAATGACGCAAGCTGTGAAACATTCAGCCAGCAGTGGTGGCCATGGCAGGGACCTGTTGGCAAGGCATCATGAAGGCTGGTGGGGCCTGTGGAGGGCAGGATGGGGCAAATTTGGGGAGTAAGGGTGATGTTTGACCTCAACAGAGCCAGGACAAGGCTGCTGCACTACCAGGGACTGAGCCTTGTGGAGGTGGTCATGTTTCAGGTGCCAGGGGGGCTCCATGGAGGGCACCTACTGTGGCACCACTGGTGTGAGGATGGGTGTCCAGGTGTGGGATTGTTACTGAATGCTGCTGATGTTGGCCGCAACAGGACAACATGGACCTCCTCTCTCCTGGCCACGGCTCACAGAATGGTGCATGGGCTGTTACACCAGCCTCTGCTTGGTCTAACTCTAGTGGCCGGTGTGCCCATCGGGGGGGTTGCAGAATCCCAATAAAGGGGATGCTGCAGTGCTGCCCTGGCACAAGTTCTCCTCCACCTTGCCACACCAGTGCATTTGTTGAAAGTACGGATCAAGCCCGACTGGCATATGCAGCCCCCTAGTTAGCACAGGGGATCTGAAAATTAGGAATGGAAAATGGTGCATTGCAAGATGCACTTTGCAACAGTCCTTCTTGGTACAAGCACCATGTGCCATTTCTGATGGCTTGAAAATTGGGACCTATAAGTAAATACAGTTTTCCCTACTCTTCCTTTGCTGATATTCTCCACCCTATCAGAGCTCCCTCTACATGATGTTGTGTTTTTTTAATTACCCCCTTGAAAAATTCCCATTGGATTTTGAATTCTGAGATAGTTCTAGCAGTGATCACATAACTGAGGAGACTGTTTCATTCACTACGTGTTCAGTAAAGAAGTACTTTCAGGCATCCATCCTAAAGAAGCAGTGCAACAGAATTGGGCAAAAAAAAAATTGACCCTACATTTTTCACTGTAATAGATTCTAGGCATCTTCCAGTTTTATTTGGTGGTCAAAGTTTCTAGTTCCACCATTACTGAAGCATTTTAAATATGTTTTAACTTAGTGATTTTTTTCCCAAGAGAAAAGATGGCCAGCACATTTTGCTTACATAGAAACATAGAATTTGATGGCAGATAAGGACCGCTTGGCCCACCTAGTCTGCCCATTTCCCTACCTGATGGATAAGCTGCAGATTCTAGTTAATCAATAGCTTCTTTCCTCCTACCCCCCACTAGAACTGCCTTGTCTGTCCCATGCATTATTGAATTCTCCCACTGTTCCCAACTCCACAACCTCTTCAGGAAGGCTGTTCCACATATCCACAACCCTTTCTGTGAAAAAAATCTTTCTAGCATTACCTCTGAGCTGTCCCCCCTCTATCTTCAAATTGTGCCCCCTTGTTCTTGCACATCTATTTTTCTGAAGAATGCTACCCTCTTGTACTTTGCTAATTCCCTTGAGATCCTGGAATGTTTCTATCATGTTCCCCCTATCCATCCTTTCCTCAAGGGTATACATATTAAGCTGCTTTAGTCTCTTCTTGTATGTCTTCTGGTGCAGACCCTTCACCATTTTGGTTGCCTTCCTCTGAACAGCCTCCACTCTGTCTATGTCTTTTTGAAGATGGGGTCTCCAGAACTGCATGCAGTACTCCTGATGGGGTCTCACCAACTGTCTGTACAGAGGGATAACAACTTCCTGTTTTCTACTGTTGATGCCTCTCCCTATGCATCCCAGTATCCCCCCAGCCCTCCTTACTGCCTTCTCACATTGCTTGCCCACATTTAGGTCATCTGATATAATTATTCCTAGGTCTCTTTCAGTTTTTGTTGTTGTTATCATATCACCCCACATTGTGTACTTTTCCATTGGGTTATTGTTTCCTAGGTGTATTACCTTGCACGTCTTTGCATTGAATCTGAGCTGCCAAATATTTGACCATTCCTCCAACCTTGCCAAGTCCCTTTTCATCCTTTCCACCCCCCCTTGTGTATCAACCCTGTTACAGATCTTTGTGTCATCTGCAAAGAGACATACTTTTCCTTCCAGGTGCTCTCCAATGTCACTTTTAAAGACATTAAATTGGAATTGTCCCAGTACCAAATCCTGCGGTACCCCGCTAGTTACCCTCCTTTCTTCACTCTGGACTCCGTTTACTATTACCTTTTGTGTCCTGTTGTCCAGCTAATTTTTTATCCAAGCTACCATCTTGGGACCCACTCCAAGGATGGCTAACTTGTAAATTAACCTTTTGTGTGAGACTGTGTCAAATGCCTTGCTAAAATCTATGTAGGCCATATCCACAGCCCCTCCCTTGTCTACTACTTTGGTCACCCAGTCAAAGAAATCTATTAGGTTCATCTGACATGACCTTCCTGCTGTGAAACCATGCTGCCTTGGGTCCTGTACCCCACTAGCCTATAGGTACTCAACAATTCTTTCCTTCAGAAGTGATTCCATCATTTTCCCTACCACTGAAGTCAAGCTAACTGGTCTGTAGTTTCCTGCCTCTGCCCTGCTTCCACTTTTATGAAATGGAATCACATCCACCCTCCTCCAGTCCTCAGGTACCACCCCATCCTACCATGATTTGTTAAAGAGAGTAGTCAGTGGTGTTACTAGTTCTAGCCTCAGTTCTTTTAGAATCCTGGGGTGAATCCCATCAGGCCCCATTGCTTTGTCCACCCTCAGTTTCAAGAGTTCTTTCAAAACCCTTTCTTCTGTGAATGGACTAGTATTGATCCCCCTATCCAGAGTGTTTCTCTTGTTTGGTTTAGGTACCTCCCTCTCCTCTTCCATTGTGAATACTGAGCAGCAATATTCATTCAGTATCCCTGCTTTTCCACTGTCACCCTCTGCCCACACTCCCTCCCCTTTGTTGAGTCTCTGTATCCCTCCCTTGGTCTTTCTTCACTCCCTAACGTACCTATAAAATATTTTATCCCCCTTCTTAACAGAGCTAGCTATCTTGTCTTCAGTTTGTGCCTTTGCTATTCTGACTGCCTTCTCTGACTCCTTCTGCTTTAACTGATACAGTTCTCTGTCCTGCCCCTTCTGCGTTTCCTTATATTTCCTGAATGCTATCCTTTTCTCCTGAACCTTCCCTTCCACCTCTTTTGAAAACCATTGTGTTTTTTTCCTTTGTTTTGTTTTGTTGATTTGCTTCACACAAAGGCTTGTTGCCACTGTGATGGCTGTTTTGATTATCCCCATTGTTCCTCCACTCCTCCTTCTTGCTCATTTGCTAGTGCTTTTCTGAGGCACTCTCTCATTTTCCTAAAGTTTGTCCTCCTAAAGTCCAATACTCTTGTTTTTCTATGGCTTGACTCTAGGGCTGTGTTTATTGTGAACCATACTGTTCACTTGTTCCCAGATGGCTACCCACTTTTAAATCTGCGATCCTTTCTCTGTCCCCATTTGAGAGTACCAGGTATAAGATTGCTCCCTCCTGAGTGGGTTCCAACACTAGCTGTCTGAGGTGTGCCCCCTGTAGGGCATCAGTAATGACCCTGCACTTCAATGTGCCTGTAGCAAAGGTGCTCCAGTTAACATCTGACATATTCAGGTCCCCCATCAACAATATCTCCCCTTTTTCTGTCATTTTAAGGATGCCTTCTACCATTTCCTTTTCCATTCCCTCCCCCTCAGATGGGGGTCTGTACACAACCCCCATGTGGATTGTGGTGCCATTTTCTGTCTCCAGGCTGACCCCTAGTGACTCAACAACTTCCTGTTTACTATTTAATTCTGTTGTTTTAATCCCTTCCCTTATATAGAAAGCTACTCCTCCTCCTCCTCTTTTACCCACCCTGTCCCTCCTGTACTGTAGATTGTGTATCTGGTATGTTGACATCTCAGTCATGGTTCTCTGTGTACCATGTTTCAGTGACTGCCACAATATCCAGGCATCTCTGTTCCATCAAGGCCACTAGTTCAGGGAGCTTGTTACACAGACTATGGGCATTGGTACTCATCACCCTCCATGTTTTGATGGCCATACCCCTTTTAGCCCCATCCCTGTCCTTACTGCCTTTTTCTGCATTTACCCCAGTTCTGCTCCCTACTGACATCTCTACCTTGGTGTTTACCTCTCTAACTACTGTGTTTTGTGGGGGAAGGCTGGGATTTACCTGCTCCTTTTCAGTGCCTCCCCACTTGGCTAGTTTAAATTCTTGCCAATGAAGCATTTAAACATAGAAGCAAAGAAGTTGATGGCAGATAAGGACCGCAAGGCCCATCCAGTCTGCCCATTTCTTTCTCTACCTTATGAATGTGCCATTGGCCTTTGCTCTGTCAATGGCCTATCTATTCATACTCATCTGTATTGCTCCCTTATGCCTACCCCATGCCTGTTTGAATCCCTGCACTGTATTCATATCCACCACTTCCTGAGGTAGGCCGTTCCATGCATTCATCACCCTTTCTGTGAAAAAGAACTTCCTCACATTACCCCTTAATCAGCCTCACTCTAACCTCATGCTGTGTCCTCTTGTCCTGCTATTTTTCTTACATTGAAAGATGTTAGACTCTTTCACCTTGTTAATTCCCTTAAGGTGTTTGAATGTTTCCATCATATCACCTCTCTCCCTCCTTTGCTCTTGGGTATACATATTGAGCTCAGTTAATCTGTCCTCATATGTTTTATGATGCAGTCCCTGCACCATTTTGGTTGCCCTTTTCTGGATTGCCTCACTTTGGTTAATGTCCTTGTGAAGGTGTAGCCTCCAGTACTGCATGCAGTACTCCAGATGGTGCCTAACCAGTGTCTTGTAAAGAGGGATTATTACCTCCCTCTTCTGACTTGTGATGCCCTTACTAATATACCCCAGCATCCCTCTAGCCTTACTTACTGCTTTAGTGGTCTGCTTGGATGATTTCAGGTCATCGTGATGATGACACCCTAGTCTCTTTCTTCCCTTGTGACTGCCAGCAACTCCCCTCCAGTCTATAAGTGGCTTCAAGGTTTCTCTTCCCTATGTGCATGATCTTGCACTTCTTTGTATTAAAACCCAGTTGCCACTCTTCTGACCATTTTGCTAGTTTATCCAGATCTCTTCTCATTCTGCCCACCCCATCTGGATCATCTACTGTGTTGCAGTTCTTGGTGTCATCTGCAACCAGACAAACCTTGTCCTCCAGTCCATCTTCAATGTCACTGATGAAGATATTGAAGAGGACTGGCCCCAGGACCGATCCCTGAGGTACCCCACTTGTGACTTACATTTCTTCTGACTGTATACCATTTATCACCACTCTCTGTTTTCTGCTCATCAACCAGTTTGCCACCCAGTTGACCAATGTCTGACCCACCCTGAGCCTACCCAGCTTATTAATCAATCTTCTATGTGGAACAGTATCGAAATGCTTTGCTGAAGTCAAGGTAGGTGACATCAACTGCTCCCCCTTGGTCCACCACTCTGGTTACCCAATCAAAGAAATCTATGAGATTTGTTTGACAGGACCTTCTTTTTGTAAACCCATGCTGTCTTGGATCCTGTGCTCCTATGGATTACAGGTGTTGCACTGTCCTATGCTTAAGGAATTTCTCCATAATCTTGCCCACTACTGAGGTAAACCTCTCACCTAGGATCCTGGTTCCCCCGGACAGATGCAGACCATCGCACCGGTATAGGCCTGCATCCATCCAGGTTGCTTCCCAGTCCCCAATTAGGCCAAAATCCTGAGCTCCACACCAGTTTTTCAGCCATTCATTCAATCCCATGGTGTGGACTACCCTATCAGCATCCTTGCCATAGAAAGGCAGCACCTCTGAGAAGGTAACCATACATGCTACTTGTCTAAGGCCCCTCCTCAACTCTACAAACTCCTCTTGCACTGCTCTGATCCCAATCTCAGCCAGGTCATTTGTCCCTAGGTGGACAATGATATCCAGCTCCCTCCCTTGTGCAGCTGCTCCCACAATCCTGAAGATTCGCTAACTGTCCCTCCAAGCCATGGTGCCAGGCAGGCACCTTACCTCCCTTTCCCCTTCCTTCCCCACTTCTAACCCCCTAATGATTAAGTCCCCCAACAGGAGTTGTTTCCTTCCCCTGTGGGGTCTCATGCCACCCTCCTGTGGGTCTCCTCTGTGGAGGTTCCCAGCATCCCCCTTGGTCTCCACTGCTGGTGCCTCCATAGAGGAACCACTCTTTGCCAGAACAGCATATGAACTGTGGAAAGGTACAACTGGAGGGATGCACCTCTGCTCCACCACCCTCTCCCTCCCTGAGCCCACCTCAGTCCAACCACTCCTCTTTCTTGGGAACCTCTGAGATAGCGGCAGTGGCCCTGGTGGTCCCTGGGTGGGGAAAGAGGTTTCATGAATCCTAGCCAGGTCAGCTAGGAGAAGGGCAACCTCCTCCCTCAGACCAGAGAGGTGCCAGCAAATAGGGCATCATCACAGCCTCCAGAATGTCTCCTGGAACACTGTCACCCCACAGCCATTGCACTGCACCACTCCCATCTTGACTTATTTTGTGTCCCCTCTCCCATTGCTTTGTATACTTACTTTTGCCTTCCTCTATGGATTTGTATACCTACTTTCCTACTGCCTATGTGCACTTACAACGCTCACCCTTCCTGTTCTGGGACAGGAACTTCCTGTAGTCTTCAGTAGTCTCCTCCTTCTTTGCTTGAATTCAGACTTCCAGCAGCCAGGGGGAGAGAATGGGCTATTTTTAGTTTCCTTCATGGTTAATGAAACTAAAGTGCCTCAGTGATCCTTCCCTTCCTACTACCAAACAGGAAGTTCCTGTTGTCAGTCAAATCCAGTGGCTATAAAAGTAGAACTTGCTAAGGGTGGGAAAGAGGGCAATTAGTTAGAAATGCTGTAATTTTAGTCTGCTGTTACTTGCTTTGAAAGCAATTGTCTCTTCTGACAAAAACTCACAGCAGGAAGCTGTAATTGGAGACAGCTACTTTTGTACTCCTAAGCTGCTGCTAAGCCACACCCCCAATTAGCTTCTCCCCTCTGCTCCTGCCTCAGTGAATTAAGTTGATACAGCCCCCTTCCTCAAACAGAGAAATACACAGTGACTTTCTTCTTTTTTTTACATAAATGAGACCCCCTGCTTCTAAAAAAGTATATATTTGCTTAATCCCAACAGGCGCTGACTCTTGCTGAAGCAGAAGTGATTTATCAGTTAGAAATGCTGTAGTTTTAGTCAGCTGTTATTTGCTCTGAAAGAAAGAGTCTCCTCTGCCAAAACTCACAGCAGGAAGCTGTAATTGTAGACAGCTGCTTTTGTACTCCTAAGCTCCTAAGCCACACCCCCAATTAACTTCTTCCCTCTGCTTCTGCCTCAGTGAATTAAGTTGATACAGCCCCCTTCCTCAAACAGAGAAACACACAGTGACTTTTTCTTTTTTTTACTTAGATGAGACCCTCTGCTTCTAATAAAGTATCTGTTTGCTTAATCCCAACAGGCACTGACTCCTGCTGAGACAGACATGATTTATCAGTTAGAAATGCTGTAATTTAGTCAGCTGTTACTTGCTATAAAAGCAAGATTCTCCTCTGCCAAAACTCACAGCAGGAAGCTGTAATTGTAGACAGCTGCTTTTGTACTCCTAAGCTCCTAAGCCACACCCCCAATTAGCTTATTCCCTCTGCTCCTTCCTCAGTGAATTAAGTTGATATAGCCCTTCCTCAACCAGAGAAACACACAGTGACTTTCTTCTTTTTTTTTTTGGCTTAAATGAGACCCGCTTGTTACTAATAAAGTATATGTTTGCTTAATCCCAACAGGCACTGATTCCTGCTGAGACAGAAGTGATTTATAAGTTAGAAATGCTGTAGTTTTAGTCAGTTGTTACTTGCTCTGAAAGCAAGTGTCTCCTCTGCCAAAAACTCACAGCAGGAGCTGTAATTGTAGCTAGCTGCTTTTGTACTCCTACACTCCTAAGCCACACCACAAATTAGCTTCTTCCCTCTGCTCCTGCCTCAGTGAATTAAGTTGATACAGCCCCCTTCCTCAAACAGAGAAACACAGTGACTTTTTTTTTTTTTTTTACTTACATGAGACCCCTTGCTTCTAATAAAGTATCTGTTAGAAACAGCATTGAAGACATGGCAAGGATTTCAATATAGAATGTAAAACAAAAATCAACTCATGGTACAAAGCATAAGAGGTACATGCAAAAGTAAATTTGACAGGAATGCTAATTCTTTTATTGATTGTAGCTGAAACTAACTTTTTGAAGCAAACATTTATCATTGACTGCTGCTTTATGTCCCCCCCCCATCTTAAGGTTTAACCCTAGCTGTACTGCTGCTCCTCAGCCTGAATAACTCTTAACAAGGCAACCATTTTATGTCTTTGCATATATTTGTTGTGTTTTATCATGTCCCCCCTTTCTATCAGTCTGCTAGAGAGCACATTTTAAAACTAACCAAGGTATGTTTGTGAGGCAAATGTTGGTGTATGCTACACAATCCTAGGGACAGTAGTAGTGCTTACACATCCCCCTCTGCCAAGTCACTGGACCACCCATGGAGCCTGTCCAGCATGAAGATCACTAGTGCCCATCCTCTGAGCACTACAGAGGGCTAGGGTTGTACTGTCACTGGTCAGTTTAAATCACTCTGCTGACAGTTATATGGCATTCCTGATGGATTTTTTATCAGTCCCTGCACCCTACTCAGACAAGGATACCTTGGCAGTACAGCAATGGCATCTAATTAGATGCTGTGGTATGGACCAGATCTACCTATCCCTGTTGCTTCCTGCCCCAAAATGTATATCTGTACCAGCAGACCACAAAGGCTGGGGCTATGGATGCTGACTGGTGCATTGGTTCCTGCAACTGCAGGGCAGCCCACGCTAGATTTGACCTAGTGGATCTCAACTTGCAATTTTCCAAACTCTCTGGTGGAGGACTCTCCTCTACAGCACTTTCATGGTTCTGTAATTACTTAGCAAACAGGATTCAGAGGGTAATGTTTGGGTCCTCCCTCTCTGAGTCTGCCCCAACATCAGTTGGGGTTCCTCACTGGTCAGTTCTAGAACCTCTTCTTTTTTCCTTACACATAAAGTCAATCCACCAATGTCTCTCACATTGTGCTCTGATCCAGTATAGTAATGACCTTGTTCTCTTAACAACATTGTGAACATTAATAAGCAAAGCCATACAAATTGGCTAAATGTAAACACGCTTCTTTGGAATACTTCCACATCTCAGATCATGCTTTTTGGGATGGCACCTAAATGGAAGCTTTGTGTGTCCCCCCATCTGAATCCTATAGTGATGGAGTCCATTTTACCACTATCTCATCCTTCCATTACCTAGGTATTACACTTGACCCTTACCTTAATTTCTAACTGCATACAACAGACATTTGCAAAATTTTCAACTCCAGGTTTGTTATCTCATATAAGCTTAGTCATAACCTTCCCCCTAGAGGTGTGTGAAAAAAATCTTCCACTGTTAGAATGTCCTTGAAAGTTGAATTTTCACTTCTGCAAAAGGGTGGAAATCAAATGAGCAACTTTCACAGAAATTCTTACTTAGAACGGTGTAATACATATATAAATTGTGGATTATTGTATTAAACTGAAAAGAAAAAAGTCCACAGAACTAATCACTGAACTGCGGAATAATTGCATGTACTGAGGAATAATTCATTAAACTGCAGAAAAAATTCCTCAGAACTGTTATTCCACAGTTCATGTGTATTATTCTGCAGTTCAGCTCAAAAGTTCTGTGAAACATGGCAAAAATCTGTCAAACACATTCGGAAGATTCTGATTTCACCAATGGCAGAAGTTCAGAAAATTCTGAGAAATTTCTGAATTTCCACGAAAGTTCCACAGAAGTGGAATTCACAACTTTCACCCACCTCTACTTCCCCCTTATACCCAATTAGCTATTACCCATAGGCTACTTCTCCTGAAACTCCTTTATGAGGTCCCTATATTCTCAGCCTCTGCCAAATCTACACTTCACAAGTGGGATGAGACATATGGTATTTGTCAGTCTGCTTTGGCCTTCAGTCTATATACCCATCATTTCACCCTGTATACCAAGCTTGCCGCCCCCCCCCTTCATCTGTATGTGATTTTAAGCTGGGTGGCATGATTTATATTGTCATAAGCAATCAATTGTATTTTGCCTTTTGTGTCACTCCTCTAGCCTGCTTGTAGTACCTACCATCTGAGATCTAATGAGTGTACCCCTTTTGACGGGTGTTCCAAAGATGTGCACAAAAACAGGTGAAACTGCATTCTCCTATTTTGCTCCAAGGATATAGAATCAATTTCCTACAGAACTTCACCTAAGCCCATCTATCCAAACATTCTGTATTAGATACCATGATTACCTATTCAGTGCATTTTTCTGCTCTTGCTTTTAGTGATTATTATCCACTTTGCATCTTATTGTATCCCTTGACATGTGTGTAAAACCCATGTTTGACTGCATTTGTGTGTTTTCTGTAAATTAAATATAATATCTTGTTTCATATCTTTTTGCCTATACTTATGATGTCAGGTATTGCCTGTACTCATCACATTCTCCTATATATACTGCATATATTAATTGTTACTATAGTCTACTGTATCATTACTTTGTAATCTCCCATCTTGTACCTGAAAATAGAATATTAATTATCTAGTGCACCAAACTGGTAAATAAATCAATCAATGTTTCCCAGTACAAAATATTCCTTCATCACAACTAAATTTCATAGATGAGTATTTTTCCTTCCTGTCTGTTATCATCCCATAATAAGCTGACTGCACACATGGGTGTTGGCAGCAATACTAAGTGTGCTGAGTGCTGAGTATGGTAAAATCTGGAAAATACAGGGGCAACATGAACCTCAGGTAAGGGCAGCAAATAGAACCAGATGTAATCGAAGGACTCTTCCTCTACATATATGCTTTAGTGAGAGTTTGTGAATGATCTTTGGAAAATGTATGGGTACTAAACTTAGATGCCATGATCAGGGACACTGATTTACCATGATTGAAAAAAAGTAAATTCTGTTTTACAGACTTAAAAAAAAACGTTATTGACATCAGTGTCAGCAATGCCAAAATTGGATTTTACCGGTGATTCGTGTTGCAACATACATTTTACCATTTTTGTACTCCACTAGCATGCATTTTAGCTATTTTGACAACTACTATTGTAGATCAGCCCTTGTACCTATTAAAAGTACTTGTAATATAGCATACGGATGAATTCAATCTTTACCTCTATTTGCTTTGCCTCCTATATGTACTGTATTAGTCCTTCCACCGTTATCCATCCCCGTCCACCCCAATAATTCACATATACATTTTGCTCATGTATATCATATGTGTATATGTCAGTTTGTCCTCTTTGAATTCTGTAGTGCCCCCTTCCACCCAGAACATGCGGAATCCATCTTTGTCTCAATGTGCAGGCCTTGCTCTTTACCAGTCACCATCTGATTCATTGATTATAGACTACATACTGAATACACTGAAATGATGAACTGCAAAATTGTAAGAAAAAGTAGTATTTTAATATAAATGTGCAAAAAGAGTAACATGTACAAAACTGTGCAACAAAACAGTGATCTTTAGCTAAACGAAAAACTGTAAATACATTACAATAGTGTTCAGATACAAACAGTGCAATTTGCCAGCTAAACTAAAACCTACAAATAAAGCCTATAGGTAAGGCAAGATGTGCAAATGTGTAGTGTTTATAAATGTGCAACAAATTAGCATGTATAAAACTGTGCAACAAAACAGTGATCTTCAGCTTAACGAAACAGGTAAATACAGAAACTATTCAGATACAAACAGTGCAATTCACCAGCTAAACTAAAACCTATAAATAAAATAAGTGTGCAAATTTGTTGTATGCAGACTGTTGGAAATTATGTAAAAATACACGAGATGCTGTCAAAACCTATGTAAATATACACAAATGTACAAAAGTAGTGTAGAATACAAAACACTGCACCAAAATCATAAATGCAATTGAAATCTGTATAAATTTGCATAAATGAGCAAGAAGTGGAAATAAAATAAGGAAGTGTGTTGCAACAGAGGCATAGCCTGGTTAAAGCATTAGCAACCTAGGATTTAGACAGAATAGGGAGGATGGTGGAGAGGGAGTGGGGGGGCTGAGGTTGGTGTTACACTTGGGTACCAATGATCTGCCAAACCAGTCGGTTGTGACTCAGAAACATCTGTAAATTTGGGGGCAGAGGGGTAACACACTTAGCCTCCCTGGCCTTTTCTACAGTACTCCCTGTGTGATGCAGGAATGGATGCAGGATTGGATAAGGACTGCTGAAATAATAGTTTGCTTAAGGGTTGGTGGAGTGCCATGGGGTACCATTTAGTATGGGACTGGGTGGGACTTCTGGCACTGAAGACTCTACAGAAGCCTCAATAGTAGGCATAACCTCAATAGTAGGGAAGCTGATTAGTGATCAAAGAGGACCTCAGATTACCTAGGACCCCATACTGCCTAGATAGCAACAGGCTCAGGGATATTAACAGCATGGTAAATGAAATGAAACTGAACTTAATGAAACTTATACACCTAGGACAATAAGCACAAAACCACAAAAATGCCCAGAAACATTCTCACTTATTATACATCAGCATAGATAGTGTCTCCAAATTGTCCACCAGCAAGTTTCTCCATTGATCTGTGTGGATTTTCCCATACACAGAGAATGAGCGCTCCACATCTGCACTGGAGACAGATATCCAGATTGCTTGTTGTGCTGCTCTGGCTAGCACTAGTGTAAGATTTTCCATTGCAATCCAGTACTGCCCCATATCAAAATTTGACCTTTCTGGCAGATCTTTTAAGTTCTGATTTATGCAGTTCCCAATCCTTCTGCAGAGCAGTCCTGTTGTACAGGGTGAAAAGGGACATTTCCTCAGCATTCTGTTTGAAGTCAATGATCAGTTTAACAAGATTATGTGTATCCAAAATCCAACAGCTTTTCAAGAACAGAACTGAAGGATTGGAGTCTAAGTGCTTTATCAGTTTTGCCAGTGCTAAGGAAAATGCTTTTTGAAAAAATGCCACTTGTTCCTGCTTACCCTGTAGCCTTAAATTGTTAAGAATCTCATCAGTTCTTTCATCAAATTGTCCAGTTTTGTACATTCCTGTCTCAAAGCGTGTACGGATTTTGTGTAGTGTGTCATATATTGAGACAGCCAATGGCTTTTCCTTCAACTGCAGCAATCCTATGGTCTGCATGAGGTCTGTGCAGTTTTCCACAATGAATGTTGTGTGCAGCTGTAGCTCTGCAAACAACTCCTCAAATAATTTTTGCAATGATTTTATTGAGCATGCGTCACTCAAATCATCTTTAAATAAATCACTTAGATGCTGTAGGTGGATTGAGTGGTATCTGTCAGTCTCAAACCAAGTGTTCCAGTGAGTAAGGACAGGAACTGGTGGAAATGTTTGTTTCTCTAATCCCCTTTCCTCTAGAAATGCAATATATTCCCTCTTACATTTGGGGGACTGCTGGAAAGCATACTTGATTTGGGCAACCAGCTTGTTCACCAGCTCAAAATGATCGATCCATGTGTCACCTAGTAGGGATAACACATGTGCCCAACAAACAACATGGATAATGTGGTCTCCGATTAGGCCTTTAATAGCAGCATTAAAGCATTTGATCATATAGTATGCATTATCATTCACAAATGCAATCACTTGCTTCATTCCTATTTCATATTTCTGCAGTGTCTTCATAACTGCTTAAGCAACTGTCGAGTGGTTTACTGCAGTTAGCTCCGTTGTGTTGGCAATATAAGACCTGCCACCCTCCATCACTAAAATAATGTTCAGCACGCAGCAGGAATCTGCGTCAGTTGATTCATCGCACATGGCTGTAAGAGTCTTCCCTCTTAGAGTCCCAGTAAGGGACTCCTCCATTTGCTTTTTTAGTCTTGGCACATAGTTTTGACACAGTGTGTCCACCTTCAGAAGTGCTCCAATTCCTTTTACATACATTGCCATGTAATCTTGCAGACAGGGCTGATCCAACTTTGCAATCGTAATGTTGGCACCACACCAAGCCTTTAAAGTGTCCGTCACAATTTCTTCATAAGCAGCTGCTGCAGAAGTCATGGCACCAAAACTAGTATGCAGAGTTGTCCGTCTGGCATTTTTGTCATTTTTTAGTTATTAATTTTGTGTATGCTTTTCGCTTTTGCAATGATCCACCACAATATCCTTCCGATTGTAGTCAACTGTGTGGTCACAGAAGTGGCAGAACATTTTTCCTCCTTCTTCATACATGCCATATGCTTTGAATTGTACTGCATGTTCCTTGCAGTGATGCTACTGATCTTTGCCATTTTCGGTGGTGGATGGGCTCCCATTTTTCCACATCATCCAGTTATAACCAAGAACTGCAAGTGAAGCACAGTTTAAAAAATTAGTCTAATGCTGCACCTTTGTGCAGCTCTGTTTAAGATGTTTTACAGGTTCAGACTAATTCCAAGCTATTTCAAATTGCACATCTAGACTGATTAGAAGGTATCAAGTAAAGTCTGAGAAACTTGCAATTAATCAGAGATTAGGTGCACGACTGATTTCTACAACAGTACCTACAGACAAGACACAAATTGTGTAATTGTGAGCCCATGGATGAATCAATCAAGTGGAGCAACTACAGAACAAGCTGTCAACAGAAATTCATAAGACAACAATATCATCCTTTAATTACAGGCCACCATGGATGAGAGTCCAGAGAGGAAGCTACAGATGCTGGCCCTAGAAGGTCACAAAATGAAGCTCACTCACCGGCAGCCTCCATGAATAAGAGATTCAAGGAGAGCAGTTACTGAAGCTGGCCCAGGACGGTTTCAGAGACAGTACATCACATGCAACCTTCATGAATAAGACAATCAAGGGGAGCAGCTACAGAAGATGGCCCCAGACAGTCACAAATATTGCATACCATAAACACATGCGAATAACTCCTATGTGATACACACAAAGTACGAGTGGCAAAGTTGTTCAGCACACTACCTTTCTAACAGTGCTTTTGCATATTGACACCAAATTAAGTATCTGTATCTGGTGCCAATAATATTTGTTCCGTTATCCCTATCTCAATCAGGTAGCAAGTAATTCAGAGACATAGTGGTGACAAGTACAGAAGTGCCCAGGTCAAACAAGAAGCTTCATCCTGGGAGTTGTTGTCACCTACAGGAGTTTCCAGGAGATAAAAGTTTTTAAAGTATGGTTTTACTAAACATTCTTTGTGGGCAGCACTTTTCCCCATGAGGCACAGAGCACAGAGGTCTACAATGAATGAGACATCCCTTGTAACAAGGACAGTCAAATAGAGGCATGTAGCCCACTCAGAATCACTCTGGCAATGTTTAAAGCATAGAGGCAGGGGTATCATTTGAAGAAGGCAGGTGGTAGTGATGCCATTGTATGCAACCTTAGAGGTGCAAAGGGGACATAAAAGGGGACACAGTGCACATTAGAGTAAGTGCATCCCAAATAGACACAGCCCCTAACTCCACTGCCAGTATCCTCACCCCACCACAACCATTGACCAGACAGAGTCAGAGGCCACAAACAAGTGTGGAGCTATCAGACAGACTACATGTGCCTAGACGTCCTTATCTGCCAACAATTTCTATGTTAATGTTAATGTACAGTCTCTATTCTGTGGGCTGGTGAGTGCTCAATTTCTACAATGTTGACTGTTGTCTGAATATAGACTGTACCTTTTTGAAAGTGACTTCTGGTAGCAACTCACAGTCACAGGCAGACAGACTATCTTTCTGACAGGATGAGGATGCAGAAGATGATGATAATGACACCTTGCAGTAGCAGCTCACAGGCATCATCAATTCGAAGTCCTAGATGAGAATATAACTAGTTATCCAAAGGAAACATAGAACACACACACACACACACACACACACACACACACATTTTATATAAGCCATGAATTGTTACCTTAGTCAACATGGAAATGAAGAGCTAGAAAGCATACAGTACCTTTGAAAAATGAGAAGGATTTGCAGCAGCAGATCTCATTCAGCACCATTTTCAGGACCTAAACATATAATTTTAAAATTAGTACAACAACATCACCTCTTGAAAGACACACATCAGTCAACATGAGAATGAATAAATGCCACCAAGTAAGAAGCTCATCTGCCTCCCCCACCAAGAGCCAGAACCTGAACTTCTGCCAGAGACCACCAGGGCTACAGCAATAGATAGACATGGTTGGATCCAACTTCCCTGAAAGCCAAGTACTTTCAAGCAGGGTTCCATGGAGGTAGGGCCTTATTGTGGTGGGCCAGCTTGCCACCCACAATCCCCTGCACCCTTGTCATTACTATCCATCTGAAAACACCTTTGTGCCAAACCATGGCTAGTATACATGTTTAAAGTGGTAGACCCCCACATATTTGTTGTGAAGGGCTCTGGATAAACATAGCGGGGTGTAGCAACACAACCCACTGTCACTGTGGATGATACACAGAATTCTCGAGGAGTGCCTCTAGGGCACTATAGACCAAGTGTCCAGCCAGGGTTGGAGTCTTTATCCCTGCAAGTACCTTTGCTGTATTGTAATCTTTGCTGATAGTGGAGCCTTGTCTCGGCAGCCAAACTTGACACTAACAATCCAGTCACCAAATTCTACCTCGAATAGCTATTGTTGCCCTCCAACCAGACCAATAAACTGAACAAGATAACCCTGACCAAGAAAATGAGCAGACACCCACCAGTTTACTTCGAGTGGAGCAGTGGCACAATCGCAGGACGTGATGCGATTAGTCAGTCTGAGGTTCAGGCATCAGTCAACAGGCCAGGGTTGTGTGGCAGCCAAACAACAGTAAAGATCCATAGCAGTGCACATCCTTGAAAGCACTGAGCAGTGACTTAAACTTACAACTCCAGGTAAAATAGCAAGAGTGGTCTTTCCTCAATCTTCTAAGTTAGACAGCAGTCAAGTCAGACAACTGCAGCACTGCAGCTCCCACTCCTCAGGTGTGGCAGCAGCAGGCACAGGTGCAGCACTGCAGCCCCCATCCCTCAGCTGTTGCTGTAACAGCAGCAGGTGCAGCACTGCAGCCCCCACCCCAGAGGTGTGGTCAGTGGCAGCAGCATGTGCAGCACTCCAGCCCCTGCCCCTCAGGTGTGGCAGCAGCAACAACAGGTGCAGCACTGCAGCCCTCAACCCCTCAGGTGTGGTGGTGGCAGCAGCAGGTACTGCACTGCAGCTCCCACCCCACAGGTGTGGCGGTGGCAGCAGCAGGTGCTGTTCTGTAGCCCCTGCCACTGAGGTGTGATGACAACAGCAGGTGCAGCACTGCAGCCCCTGCCCCTCAGGTGTGGCGGTGGCAGCAGCAGGTGTAATACTGCAGCCCCCACCCACCGGGTGTGGCAGTGGCCGGTGCAGATGCAGCCCCCACCCCTCAGGTGTGACTGCAGCAGTGGCATCACAACAGTATCCATCCAATGCCATGTACCAAAGCTTGCCTGTCAGAGCTCAAACTTGAATTAAGCCGAACCACCAGACGCCAAGGTGGACTCCGTCGGTTCAGTCCCTAACTGTTAGCTGCCTGAATTGGTTTATTATTTGTAAACAAAGTGCATCCAATTATAAAATCCACAAGGTGATTAATGAGGATGCTAATGGAGAGATATACAAATTCACAATCTCTTCTAAGTAATAAACCCATCCGAAACTGCACCCACAGTAAATTGGGCACTTGCTGACTTGGTCTTCATGAAAATGGAGCCTCTTAATTTTCATGTCAGAGCTCAACCTCATGAAAGGAATTCTACCAGCAGAAGTGAGACCACAACCACTACCACTGTGCAGATTGGGGCTTTATCTCTCTGATCCCCCCTGCAGTCAACATAAATAAATTATTCTTTGTGTCCTGATCACTAGTACAAACTGGTACAACCTCAGATTCACCCATCATTTTGATTTTTATCATGGCACTATTGAACATGATGCACTCTTGCTCATAACACTGCTAGCCGATGTTGCTGCCTTGCCCCTTTCTCCATAGGCAGGGCAACAGTGCCCTGGGCATGCCAATGGGATTTATAAAAGGGCACTGGAGATATAAACTTCAAGCTCCATCCAGAAGGCACTATTGAGGAAAAGGTAAGGTAGTGTCATCAGTTCATGAGCAAGAGCATGTGATGTTCATGAGTGCCATAATTAAATTGCTGGGAGCACCGGAGAATTTACTAGTTTGAGCGATCCAGTACCAAGATTATTTATTTAATATAGTGCCTGCAAGGGGGGGTGGGGCAGTAAGGTGAAGCCCCGATCTGTACAGCGGTCAGGGCTTCACCTCTGTTTGTAGTTCTCCTTTAAGAATTCATAGTCATCTCTGTAGTTCCTCAATCCCATCCAAGCAAACATGGACTGCCCTCGCACCAAGGCAGTCCCACCACACCACAAAAGAGAACAGACAGCACAGGAATTTTGTGAGAACACCTCCAGAAGCCCACACACAGCTATGCGGACCCACCCTGAAAGGCAAGTACTTGGTTGGTGTTTTTTATTAGCATCTCCTATGACAGTGGATGGTGGGCCTGGTTGTGGTAGCCCATATTGTTGCTAATGCCACCACTCCGACCAACTACATTTATTTGAACTGGTAGGTTTTCCAGCAAACTTCCATATAGGCTTCCAACAATATTCCATTAGACATTCCAGCAAAAGGTCCAACATAGAAATCTAACTTAATCAACTTGTCTTTGTTTACCCCCTAGGTAATCTGATGCCTACATCCTCCAAAACTGATGAAGGGAACTGAGGAGGACTATCTGCATTTCTAAATGCACTGATCTGACAGTTTTGAAGAGCACAGATGAAACATATTTGATTCAGTTTGATGTGGTTTAATACATTTTTTTGTCTGAATGTGTCTCTATTCCTACATGCACACACACATCACTACCAAAAATACATTTTTTATTTTCAAACCATGTTTACATTCAGAAGGATAAACAGGGTGAAGATGGTCCCAGCAGTACAACACAGTAAATACATGTTGGAAAAAAATGGTTCTGTTCCACTCTGCCCATCCAACCCTCCCCCCTCCATCACCAGAGGCTAGAACCATTTTTTCAGCATGTGAATCAGTCTGCCCAGCCTGTATCTCTGCTGACCATCAATGAAGAACCACTGGAGCATGGCACGGACCCGGCAGACTGGCATATGTCCTCCTCCATCACCAGAGGCCTGAGACATTTTTTTTCAGCATGTGAACCAGTCTGGCCATCCTTTCCCCTGCCGACCATGGCACGGACCTGGCAGACTGGCACACAAGTTGGAAAAAAAGGTTCTGTGCCACTCTGCCCATTTACCCCTCCATCAGAGGCCAGAACCATTTTTTTTTCAGCATGTGAACCAGTCCAGCCAGCCCTTTCCTCTGCTGACCATGAACGATCAACCACTGGAGCGTGGCATGGACTCGGCAGACTGACATACATGTTGGAAAAAATGATTCTGTGCTACTCTACCCATCCACCCCCCTCCATCACCAGAGGCCAGAACCTTTTTCAGCATTTGAAACGGTCTGCCTAGCCCGTATCTCTGCCGACCATCAATGACCAACCACTGGAGAGTGGCACAGACCCGGCAGACTGGCATACGTGTTGAAAAAAATGATTTTGTGCCACTCTGCCATTTAGGCCTCCCTCTGAGGTCAGAACCATTTTTTTTCAGCATGTGAACCACTCTGCCCAGCTCATCCCTCTGTCGACCATCAACGAGCAACCACTGAAGCTTGACACACACTTGGCAGACTGGTATACATGATGGAAAACATAGTTCTGTGCCACTCTGCCCATCCATCCCTCCCTCCTCCATCACCAGAGGCCTGAACCATTTTTTTCAGCATGTGAGCCAGTCCACCCAGCCCATATCTCTGCTGACCATCAATGAACAACCACTGGAGCATGGCACAGACCCAGCAGGCTGGAATACATGTTGAAAAAAAATGATTTTGTGCCACTCTGCCATTTAGGCCTCCCTCTGAGGTCAGAACCATTTTTTTCAGCATGTGAACCAGTCTGCCCAGCCCATCCCTCTGCCGACCATCAAACAACAACCACTGGAACATGGACGGACTCAGCAGAATGGCATACATGTTGGAAAATATGGCTCTGTGCCACTCTGCCCATCCACCCCTCCCTCCTCCATCACTAGACAGAATTATTTTTTTTCAGCATGTGAACCAGTCTGGCCAGCCTGTCCCCCTGCCAACCATCAACAACCAACCACTGGAGCATGGCACAGACCTGGCAGACTGGGATATATGTTGGAAAAAATGGTTCTGTGTCACTCTGCCCATCCACTCCTCCCTCCTCCATCACCAGAGGCAGAATAATTTTTTTTCAGCATGTGAACCAGTCCAACTAAACCCGTCCCTCTGCTGACCATCAATGACCAACCACTGGAGCATGGCACAGACCCAGCAGCCTGGCATACATGTTGGAAAAGATGATTCTGTGCAACTCTGCCTGTTTACCCCTCCTTCAGAGGCCAGTACCATTTTTTTTCAGCATGTGAGCCAGTCCGCCCAGCCTGTTGCTCTGCCGACCATCAACAACCAACCACTGGAATATAGCATGGACTTGGCAGACTGGTATACATGTTGGAAAAAATGGTTCTGTGCCACTCTGCCCATTTACCCCTCCCTCAAAGGCCAGAACCATTTTTTTTCATTATGTGAACCAGTCTTCCCAGCCTGTCCTTCTGCCGACCATCAACGAACAACCACTGTAGCATGGCACAGACTCAGCAGACTGGCGTACATGTTGGGAAAAGTGGTGTTGCATCACTCTGCCCATCCACCCCTCCCTCCTCCATCACCAGAGGTGAGAACCATTTTTTTCAGCATGTGAACCAGTCCACCTAGCCCATCCTTCTGCCTACCATCAATGACCAACCACTGGAGCACGGCATGGACCTGGCAGACTGTCATACATGTTGGAAAAAATGGTTCTATGCCACTCTGCCCATCTGCCCCTCCCTCCACCATGACTGGAACAATTTTTCCAGCATCTGTATCATATTTCAAAACCATTTTTTATTTTTATTTTTACATTAAACATACCAGCTCATGCACCCACCCACCCACCCCACCCCTCCTCCATCTTCCCTCCCTTGCCTTCCTATTCAAATAAAAACAGCATGGCCACCCAAAAAATAAATAACTTACCAAACTTTGGCAGGCACATAAAAGGCAGTTGTCCTATGGCAGGAGGTGACAAGGTAGATGTGGTGCAGCACAAGGAAGCAGAAGGTGCAGATCAGCAGCATGAGAAAGCTAGTGGAACAGGTTAGCAGCACAAAGCTGGCAGGTCAATTCATCAGGGTCAGGGCCACTTTCTCCACTCAAATGGACCAACATGGCCACTATTCCCAACCTGACAGATCAATATGGATGCTACCCCCATGGACCTGAACAACCACTCTCCCCACCAAAATGGACAAACCTGGACACTCTCCCTAACAAGGCAGATCAACACGGCAGCTCTCCTGACCCAGGTGGACCTGAATGACCACTCTCCACCACCCCCATGGAGCAGTATGACCCCTCTCACCACCCAAATGGACCTGAACTCTCACTGTCTCAACCCAGATGGAGCAGTATGGCCACTCTCTGTCCACCCAGATGGACTGGCATGGCCAGTCTCCCCACAGTGGCAGATTTTGAACAGTGCACATTAGAGTAGGTACATCACAATTAGACACAGTCCCCAACTCCACTGCCAGTATCTCCACCCCACCACAGTTAGTGTCTCCACACCAACACTGCCAGCGTCCCCACTCCACTGCTAGCATCCCTACCCCACTCACCCCAACTAGTGTCCCCACCAACATTACAAGGCTAGTACCCCCACCCTGCACCACCACAGACAGTGACCCCACACTAACATGGCCAGTATCCACATCCCATACCATCACAACCAGTCCCCACCCCACTGTTTCTATCCACACCCCCAGAACCAGTGTCCACACCCCATTGCCAGTATTCCCACCCCAACCAGTATCCCCATCATGGCAACTCTCCCTGCCCAGACAGATCAACATGGACCCTTTACACCACCTCCATGGAGCAGTATGGCCACTCTCTGCCCACCCAGATGGACCAGCCCAGCCAGTCTCCACACCCGAATGGACTGGCATGTCCACTGTCCCCACAGTGGTAGATTTTGAACAGTGCACATTAGAATGGGTGCATCCCAAATAGACACAGCCTCCAACTCCACTGCCAGCATCCCCACCCCACCACAGCTAGTGTCTCCATACCAACACTGCCAGCATCCCCACCCCATTCCCAGTATCCCCACCCCACTCACTCCAAACAGTGTCCTCACCATTACACGACCAGTACCCCCATGCTACATCACCACAGATAGTGTTCCCACACTAACATGGCCAGTATCCACATCCCACACCACCATGAGCAGTCCCCACCCCATTGTTTCTATCCACACCCCAGGAACCAGTCCCCCACCTGGATGGACCTGCACTGCCCCTCTTCCCACCCAGATGGACTGGCATGGCCACTCTACCCACAGTGGCAGATTTTGAACAGTTCATGTTAGAATAGGTGCATCCCAAATAGACAAGCCCACTAACACTGCCAGTACCCCTACCCCACCATGACCAGAGTCCTGATATCACCATGACCAGTGTTCCCACCCCATTGCCATTATTCCCACCAAGTGTCTCCACCCTACTGCTAGTATCCCCACCCCATCCCAACATTACATGGCTAGCACCCACCTGCACCACCATGACCAGTATCCCCATACCAGCACTGCCAGTCTTGCCACCCCCACCCCACCATGACAAGTGTCCTGGCACTATCACAACACTATCACAATCAGTGTCCCCACCCCATTGTAGGTATCCTCACCAAATGTCTCCACCCCACCTCACTTCTAGTATCTCTACCATGCCCCAACACCCCCCTGCATCACCACAGCCAGTGTCCCAACATTAACATGGCCAGTATCCCCATCCCACACCACCACGATCAGTCCCCATCCCACTGTCTGTATCCACATCCACACCACCAGAACCAGTGTCTCCACCCTATTGCCAGCATCCCCACACCACCACTACCAGTGAAACCACAATACAGCCTGTGTCCCCAGTCCATGGACTGTGTCCCCACAGCCAGTAGCTCCACCTCACCAACACAACCTGCCTCTACCCCACACCCCAAATAGACACAGCCCTCCCACCATGATACACACACAAAAAAAGTTTATTTCATGGAGAGTGACTGATTCTCAGCCCCTCCCATCAGCAAAGGTCAGTGGTGGCCATTTCAGGTGGCAGTGCCACAAAAATCAGAAGCACAACCCAACAGCTTTGTGACTCTCACAACCCCCCCCCCAGGTTCAAGAATGGATCATGACACCAAACACACGCTTGCTCTGGCATTCGGTCTACTCACCTCCACCCCCCCAAACCATCACAAACATGAAATTCAGCACTAAAAATGAATTCTAATTCTATCCGTTATTTTAAAAAGATTGTTTGCACCATTTGGGGAGTGTCTGTCTTCCCTTAGGTCCGATAAATGCCTTTAAATGTGGAGGATTTCAAGGGGGGACATGTACATTCACCATGCCCTGGGATGACTGAAAGCTGAAGAGAGAAAACTTTGAGAACTGTTGCCAGTGCCAAACTGAGAGCCATGGAATGAGCAGCAACCAAACCATCGCACCAGCAGAGAGAGCAACCTGATCAAGTGACCAGCCAGTGGCACTGCGGTTGCCAGGGAGGGTCAGTGCCAAGGAGCCAGAGGAGCAGAGCCAGTAGGAGGAAGGGACTCCTCAGAAAGTCTGAGACCAGCAAGCCCAAGTGGGAAAGTTTCAACAAGCTTAAGGACAGCAAGAATAACATGATTACGATTATTACATTGAAATTACATGTTTACAAACACCATGGGGAATTATTTAAGAGGAGCGGTGAGGTTTTCACTTTTGGAGCAGAGAGATCGACCGTCCATTCACAGACCTCCACCTTACCTACCTAACGGTTTAAAAACAAGCATGGAAAGTAGAATTGTTATAATAGAAGTGCAGCACTTACTTTGCATAGTTTTTAGCAGGTGTTGATGTCCTTGTAAGCAGGAATGTGTCCAAAGCAGGAAAGTTTGGGCAACAATAATTGCAGTCTTTAAACAGACACAGAAAGTAAAGGCAAAGATGAACGCACACTTGCTACCCAACAAGTTAAAGTGTTGTGCTGATGGAGACAATGAGAACAAATGCTGTTTCCATTTTTCATGCTGTTTTCCAGCTAGCCAATTAGATTTCTGCTTTTCCGTCTGTGTCACTGCATATGTGGTAAACCAGTGTCTCTGGCCACGATTTTGTGAGTCACCAGGTCAGGTATATATGCATGAGTGCTGGTGTGAATGGACTTCTGTAAGGCTGGCTACTTTGATGTAGTACAGAGGCTTATCACAATGTGACCTAAACACTAACTAGAAGCCAGCAAATTCTGTCTGATTGGTAGTGCATGTTTGATAAAATGTTGTAAATCTATTAGGATTTTTGACTTACTACATATTGTTGATTGAAGTGGGGGTGGGGCAATGTTTATATGGCAGGGCAGAAAACCTTTTGGTTTGTGTTTATAGAGGGGACAACAGTTCCATCAACCGTCAAGTACAAGTTTAAAATTCCTTGCTGCACCCATCACTGCACACATATCTATTGTGTCCTAATTTACAGGAAATCAGTTCTGTAGTCTCACTGATATATCCAGGCAGGTAATTCTTCTTTCTTTATCACTCCCAGATTTTAGTTCTTGCATTCTCTCTCTCTCTCTCTCTCTTAAAGACTAGCCCCTGAATAAAAACAGCTGTTCTGATAATGGGCATCTGCAGAATTTTGTGGCACAAATTTTAAATGGTCTCTATAGTCAAATTTTGAGAAATGTAGGAGATGTCAAAATTGGGCATTGTGTGTGGTACTCAATTTAGTATAATCAGAAGGCACACATTTTTGTGTAAGTGTTGTTTCAAAGTTTGGAAGAGGACTAAGCCAAAAATATCTGAGGACTCATATAGCCCAAACTTTAGAAGGGGTTCAAGGTGCACATATGTGCTGTGTAACTAAAAGAGTGACTGAATCTTCTACTTAGAGCCCAGTTGCTGTACTCTGAGTACAAAAGGCAGGAGTAAATCAATATCAAATGAGAGCTGCATTCAATGCCTCTCAAACTGTGATGGGTAAGATCACTGTTTGACAATGTTCTGGATTTTTTAGCCATAAAACCCTATAACAATAAAACCCTATATGAATCTCCTGAAGGCACTAATTTATTGAACTCAAAATTCAGTTTGCTACTGCTCAGCTTACAATAAGGCATTCATTTAATCACGGCCCCTTTAGCACACATCGTTAAAACTGAGGTGGTCAGTGAGTGACTACATGATGACTTTTTCAATGTAAAAATATTATTTAAGTGTTTTTATTCTACCTAAATGATGGCAAGGATGGCAGTGTATCTTATATATGTAATTTCATACTGGCAAGTATCTCTGATCAAATACTGTTTCATGTGTTCACTGCTAGAGATGCAGTGAAATTATATTTCACCAGAGACATTATGGCGAAATTTACAATTTTGCCTAGTGAAACATTTCGTGAAATTATGGTCTTTCGGCAAAGTTTCGCTGGCAAAATTTTGCCGCCAATTTTGCCAGTGCTTCTGAGGTGAAATTAGATGAAATTGGGCATTTCGCTGTGCTGGTGGTCACATGGTTGAGTCTAAATAGGCAGTAAGTGAGTGGTTAATTTCCTGTGCTATATATCTTAAGGAAGCAGGCTGCATTTATACTCCCTGTGACTGCAGAGTGCACTTTTACACCTGAATTGCTTAGTTTATGCCATTTTTTTCTAACTTTTTCTTCTTTGTCTTTGTCATAGTTCATATTTTAGTACCTGGTGATTGTGTCTGTGTGTGATTGAGTGTGTGTGACCCCCTCCTTCCCCTGCTCTCTCTGAGTCTCTATCTCTGTTTCTTTTTTTAGTTTGTTTGAATTGGTGGTGTTTGTGGATTGTGGACATAATGGAGAAAGGTGAAGACAGTGGGACACCTGCACGTGCATGTCAGCTAAACATCACAAATGAAATGCCAGATCAGGAGACTTTTTGCTCAGCACTAGCACCCAGCAGCAAACTGTGTCCCCTCACCAGCAGCAGTTGGTGACAGTGCCCCCTCCACAGCACCAGGAGGATACTGTTCCTCCACCCAGGCAGCAGGAGACTGTGTCCTCTCCCAAGAAGTCAGAGGAATCAGTGTCTGGGTCATTATCTGAGGAACCCCGCTTGGCCCAGTCATCCCCGAAGTTCTCCTGTCTGGGATTTTTTCTACTTAATAGCGATTGGTGACCCACTGGTCACCTGCAATCTATACAGGCAGAAAGTGCATTGAGAAAAATGTGGATTCCACTTTGGGACAACTGTTCAGTGTAGCCACATGGTCCACCACCACCTGCTGCAATGGGACCTCAAATTGCGGGAGGTGGCGGCATCATCAAGTGCAGCTGTGGGGAGCCACGCGGATGTAAGCATTGAAGGGGGTGAGCAGGAGGAAGGCATGGCTGGATCAGTTAAATGTCCTAGCCATGCTTGCTGTACCAGAAAACAGCAGCAGTCAGTAACATCAAGACCCCACCAGGGCCCCCCCATCCAAAGCCAGCAGCACAGGCAGCCCCCACCCTGCCAGCTGTGCCAGTGACACATGCAGACTTATCAGCTGTCCTGTCTGAAGTCCAGCATCTCCAACAGGATGTAAATGATTCAGACAGGAATTTAGTGATGCCTGGGGGAGATTTCTAAACTGCAGTGTGATGTTGACAAAATCATGATCATCCTGTCTGAACACTGTGGTAGCCTCACTGGCACTTAATGTGGCAGCACAAATTAGTTTGCCTTTTTTGTTCTCTTTTTCTGTCTTCCATTCTGTTGTTTGCATGTTCAGCCTATAAAAAAAATAAAAAACAAAAAAAGGCTATTCTATCCTCTTTAATCTACATCCATTCCTTAAGTCCTCTTGTTTTTTTTGTTTTGTATGTAAAACAATTTTATTGATCATTGCTGTTATTTGTTATTGTCTTATGCTCCCTATAAAATTCTGTCCCTTTTCTTGTGTCTTTCTATTAGTTCTCCCCGCTCATTGTTGTGTTACCCTTGTCCTCCTGATCCTGCTTGTCATTTGTTATGATTATTCTGTACCATGTCTGTGTACCCCTTCCCTAACAAACACCTTATTCCCTTATTATTTGTGGTGTGTGTTACTTCTTAGAGCTGGTTACACCCACAAGATTCCTTTTAACAACTTAATGATGTGTAATGCAGTTGCATTCCCTATATACTGAGTTTGCAAATGAAATGTCGGCTCCTGTCGAAGGCTGTTGGCCATCTGGGCCTTGTGCACAGACTAATGTGTATCCTTTTGGAATTCAAATACCTTGTGTGAATTGCTTCAACTCAAAGTTAGATGTGCTTACCACTGCAAATGTCCATAAGCTGCTCATTCTTTATTCAATTCTCTTGTGTGGCAAGTAAACAATGTAAAAAGTTCTTCCATATAACCAAGTTAAAAATGCCCACTCCCCCAAGGCATCGTCATTTTTTATATGTAACATGAAGTATGGTTCCTTGAGGGAGAATGTGTTTTTATCTTTGTTACATGACAGCATTTTTTACATTGCTTGCTTGCCACACTGTAATAAAGAAAGAGCCCCTTATGGATATGTGCTTGAGGTGATTGCTTCTTACTTTGAGTCGAAGCAACTCACACGAGATATTTGAATTAAAAAATACAGACTCTGTGCACAAGACTTTAGTGGCCCCCAGCCTTCGACTGGTGCTGGACTTTCCTTTGCAATCTTCATATATGGGGAATGCAACTGAATTGTTGGTCAATGTTGTATTTTGTTAAAGTTATGTTGAAGGCATCACCTACACTTTAACATGTTGCCTCCTTCTATCCACAAATGTCAAGTATTGTGCCTATTAAAAAAAACTGTTTCACAATGTTATATGATGTTGCATCACATATTGTTGTGCACAACATTAAAAAGATGTAACACATCTGGTGCAGCATGGACAACGTGCCCCAGAAGCCAGAATTCCCAAAATGTTTCTCAGAAAATGTTACAGTAAATTCAGACATAAGTCAGGTGTCAGACATGTAGTAACATGGTTCACATCCAACCATCAAGACCCAAATCTACTGTTTCGTGTACAGTTTCTAATGATTTTCAGACCTCACCAGGGTGGTGCCACTGCCTAATATGCACCACAAGTCCCAAAATATTTCCCAAAAAATGATACAGTAAATTCAGACTGAAATTAGGTCACTGTCATGCTGTAATATGTTGTACGCCTTCCACCCGGACCATAACATAATGTTTGGCCTACTGTTTACCAATGGTTTAAGGCCTAATCATGGTGTTTCCACTGTCTGACAAGACCCAGAAGTCCAGAAATGTTTCCCAAAAATGTTACAGTACATTCAGGCAGAAATCAGGTGTCAGACATGCAGTTACATAGTTCACATCCACCATCATGACACAAATCTGCTGTTTCCTGCACCATTTCAAATGGTTTTCAGGCCTAACTGTGGTGCTGCCACTGCCTAACATGCGTCATATATAGTAGGGTGACGTAGTAAACACCAGTGGTGTAACAGGGAGAAAGGGGTTATATGGTAAGAAAATTAAATAGAAAAACAGGAACTCTGCAATGCAAAAGCTAGATCACAATTTAAATGTCTGCGAGCAATTCAACAGTGCAGTGTACCTGGATATGGACAAGTCAATTGGTCAACGTACATGAACACTTCCAATAAAAAAATAAAACACAAAAGTAATCAAGCAAAGGGAAACAGGAACAGAACTACTCAGAATGAGTAACTGTTCAAATAAAGTTACCCAAGAAAGGACCAATATGTAAGAAAAATATAACAAATAAGTAGTACACCAACAAAAATATTAAGACAAAAGAAATTACAGAAACTCATTCACAACTTATGAGAAATCTGTCAAATATTAGAAACTAGCCTGCTCTACTGTCACATACACACACACACACACACACACACACACACACACACACCACACGGTTGACCCTCCCCCACTCAACTCCCTTACAGACACAGAGAAAACTGAAAACACTATCAAAGTTTAATTAAGTATTCTCCAAAGATATCATAACAAAAAAGGTTCACTAGCAGCACTAGGAACTAAATTGAGATTCTGAGAGCAATTAACTCTCAAAAATCACAAATAAAGAGGTTTTCGAAGGGTTTACTGGCTGTGATGCACAATACTAAACTGAACTGCTCTCCGACTCAACAGACAATATACTGTGAAGGAAATAGCCTGCACATGACATTTCAGCTATTTACCCACAGTGCATTGCAATTTAATTGGCAAAATTGAAAAACATTGGAGAAATTCAGTGTAATTCGGCAAAATTTTGCCTCACGCGAAATGCAAAATTACACAAAATATTTAGATAGGTGAAGTTTTCCATTTTCACACATCTCTATTCACTGCTATCTCAGAGAAGTAAAGCATCCAAATATATACCTTATGCCACCTCATAAGTTATAACAGTTGGCATCCATTTAGTTTTACACTTAGCTTGTCATTTTTAAGTGTGTGAATGAACTGGGATGTATGAGTAGTGCAATACAGAACACCAAAAGTTATTTATGCTTATGTAATTTTAATAAAGAGTTGTTCTCCTCAGTGTGTTTTGGCTGCTATTTTTCCAATAAATGGTTTTATGGTTTATCCTGTGCCATTTTTTGCTTAGAGTGCTGACCTCAAACAGTGGTTTTTCCGCTTATGTTGTTCTGATACCAAAGGTGGGCTCTGAGGTATAGGTGCACTAGCGGTGTTATATTAAATATAAAGGTAGCCCCTCAATCTCTTTTTGGATAAGCGAAAAACATTTTTTGGACTAGTAAAGACACATGCCTGTCAGACATCAGACTACAAAGATAAAATAATGTACTGTGTGAATTTAAAGAGTTTTTAGAGGTAGTCACTTGCTTGACCTTCCCTAGGTCAAAAAAATGTATCGCTGCTTCCAAAATTCATCAGAGGTGTATAGTACTGGTTATACTGTCTGAAGACAGATGAGCAGAAAATACACAGGGTAAGTTATTAAACCACAGAAATACACAGTATTAGCAAAGTGGTTACTAACCTTTTCTTATACGGGGTTCTTATGCTCAGATTAGAACAGTAGAATACCCATTGGTCCATATAAACTGTTCCCCACCTTAGTGGATACACTTTAACCTGTTTCCCACAATCAATTCATCTACTTTCCTTTTAAATTCTGCCAGTGAATTACTACCCACTACTTCACCTGTCAAAGTATTCCAAATTCTTCCAGTTCTATTCAAGAAGGAATAGTAAAATCTATTTCCTTTTACCACAACCAGTTTAATTTGCATCCTATGACCTCTAAGTTCTATCAGTTTTCCCTGTAGTCTCAGCCCTATCTCAGTAGCTAGATCTTTATCATTTATGATCTTGTACAAAGACATTAAGTCTTCTCTCATTCTCCTTTGCTCCAGAGTAAACAAACCAGTTCTGTTTAACTTTTCATTGTACTCATATCTTCTTAATGTGACAGTCATTCTAGTATATCTTCTCTGTACAGCTTCCACTCGTTTTATTTCCACTATTGTATATGGACTCCAGAGGTGAGATCAATAGTCCATATATGGTCTTTTATGGGACTTATATATGGGCAACAAACGTCCCATGAACCTATTTATAAAACTTTGTTTTGCATTTCTTACCATACAGTTTGCTCTTTGTATAACATGTGTACGTTGTTTTACAAACTTCAGCTTATTACCTATTAGAATTCCACAGTCTTTCGCTTTTTTACATCCTATAACCTTCTTACTATTCGATCTTCCCAGATGCATTACTCTTGATTTATCAACACTGAACTTCATATTATTTTTTGTGCCCACATTTCTATTTTTTTTTAAGTCCATTTTTAACTCACTTTGCTGCTCTGGAGTTCCCACTGGTCCACCTAATTTAATATCATCTGCAAATCTGACAACCAGACTGGATAAATTATGGTGTAAGTTGCTGATGTATAGAGAAAACAAAACCGGCCCTAGTACAGATCCCTGCTTTACTCCACTTTCCACTTTGACAGGTTCAGATAGTTCTTCTGTTATTCTTACCCTCTGCGTTTTATCAGACAACCAGTTTCTAGTCCAGGTGACAATACAACTATCTAACCCTATATTAATAATTTTTTGCACTAACTTATTATGTGGTACCTTGTCAAAGGCCTTCTGAAAATCCAGGAATATAACATTCATGGGTATGCTTTTATTTTAATTCCCATTTATGTATTCATAAAAACACAAATGATTTGTTACACATGTTCTATTCTTCTTAATCCCATGTTGTTTATTGCTGACATATCCTAATAATTCCAGATTTTCTTCTATTTTAGTTTTCAACATACTCTCAGTGACTTTCCCCAACACTGCAGTCAACCTCACTGGTCTGTAATTAGATGTTTCTGATTTTTTTCCCTTCTTATACAGTGGCACCACAATGACTTGTTTCCAATTTAAAGGTACATCACCAGATATGAATGAGCTATTATAAATCCAAGCCAATGGTTCTGCAATTAACAATACGACTTCCTTTATAAAGCATGGATGTAACAGATCCGGTCCTGCTGACTTATGTGATTTTAATTTCTTTATTAAGCTTTCTATCTCCACCTTAGTTGTAATTAAGTTTTTTATTTGTTGATTTTCTGACCCTTTAACATCATTTATTTTCCCACTTTTTTCAAAAACTGTCCCAAAGAAGTCATTTAAGGTATTTGATATTTCTTTTGTTACCTTAATTCCTTTACCATTATCCTGCAAAGGCCCAACTCCTTATTTATCCTTCTTATTTTGATTTATATAAGTATAAAAGCTTTTTCCATTATCCTTTCTGTATGCCAAATTTGCTTCGACTCGCCTTCTTTCCTTATCATTTTTTTCACATTCTTTAAACTACTTTTATAATGCAATTTTGCCTCCTCCGTCCCTATTATTTTCATTTTTGTGAATGCCTTTTGTTTTTATATACATAATTTAATCACTTTATTTGTGCAACATGGTGGTTTTTTCCCTCTCTTATTCTACATGTTTCTTTTAGGTACGTACTTATTCTCCAGCTTTAACAATCTATCCTTTAACTCTCTTCACATTTGATTGGCACTTTTACCTTCAAAACTCAGTCTCCAACTCCACCTTTATAGTTCTTGTATTATTTTTATGAAATTTGCCATGTTATAGTTTTTTGCAATAATTTTTCCCTTTATGTGTCAGCTGTTTTGTTTTTTTTTACATTAAATTCTATAATACTGTGGTCACTATTTCAAAGCTAGTCTCTTATTGTTATTTTTTTAATAATGTCCTCTCTATTTTTATTAATAAATCAAGTATATCCCCCCCAGTTGGCTTGTATATTAACTGTTCCAGGCCCATCACATCTAACATGTCTACAAACTGCTTGTTATTAGCCTTAGTGTGTTTGTGATGTCCCCAGTTAATTTCAGGAAAATTGAAATCCCCTGTAATAACATCCCCTTCAAGGGCCATTGTCTCTAGTTCATCTGTTATAAGGTATCTTTTTCTTTACTGCTGTTAGGTGGACTACAGTATAAGCCAAATAGCATCTTTCTATCATAACGTTCTACTACTGTAACCCATATAGATTCCACCACTTCAGTGTCAACTTTATTACACAGGCTACTTTGCATATATTCTTTAATATAAATAGCCACACCTCCCCCGTGTTTATTTATTCTAGATTCTGAGTACAGCCTGTATCCTTCAATATTTATGTTCCAGTTTATCTCTGGGTCCCACCACATCTCTGACACCATACATATATCAACCTTTTCATTTATTAACATGACTTCCAATTCTGATTTTTAACACTATTTAAAGTTCTTGCATTTAGTGACCATATATTCATTCCTATTTTCTTCTTCTTATTCTTCTTCTCTCTTTATTTGCCATGTAATCCATTTTCCATGCCTTTGTGTTCTCTTTGCCTCCTCTCAGCTTCATATCCAGTTTAAATTTTCATCCACTGTCTGTTTTAAATCCAACCCTAGTTTTCTGCTGCCTTTTTTGCTTAAGTGCAATCCGTCTTTACAAAAATATGATGATTCATTGATAAAATCTTCCCAATGTGTTATACACCCTAGACTTTCCTGTACGGTCCACTGTCTGAGCCAGTTATTCAGTTCTTTTATTTTTCTCATATTAAATCCATTTTTCTTGGAGCTGGTAGAATTTCTGAAAAATACACCTTGCAATATAATGCTGCTGCTTCTTTCCTTGTATCTTCAAATTATTTTTTTATCTCCTGCTGTTCCTGCTTTCCAATGTTGTTTATTACTAGATATAGGTTCGAAGTTGATGATCCATCATTTTCCTTTACTATATCTCCTAACATTCTTTTTACATCTCTTATTTTAACCCCCAAAAAATAACTTGTAGTTATATTTTCTTTATTAATATTTGAGGTGTATCTATCTGTATACTTTAATATGGAATCCCCCAATATATATACTTTCTTATCCATCTTCTCCCCTCCTAATCCTTTATTACTCCATAGATCTGTTATTTCATGATTAGAACTGACCATTGATCCTTACCCTGCTGCAACTGAGTCATTCAGTTTACTGCTTGTACTTGATATTTGTCCATCCATTTTGACATGTTCATCCAGTTGTTTTTCATTGTGCCCCATAACTACTTTCTCTTTCTCCCACCTCCATGCATTTATTCTTTTTTATCTAATCCATATTGTGTTTCCTTTTGTGCTATAGTGTCATTATTTACCATTTGTTTTGAACAGTTTGTGCTTGGTGCAAACATTTGATCATGGGGTAATTCCTTAGTTTCATTCTCCAAGTGGGGTTTATTTAGGTTCCCATTATCATTGTCCTCATTGCTACTATTTTATTTCTGTATCTAGCATTATCAGTGGTTCAAAACTATTTGCAGTAGCCAAAGAAAACCCCATAACTCATTTTCTTCCTTTCTTTTTTCTTTTAGCATTTCTTTCCACAGCTACCCAATCGTTTTCCTGTTCCCCTTCCCTTCTTCACTTCCTTGTTTCATTTCCTCCTAATTTGTCTTTATCCTATATACCTTGCTGTTCATCTATAACTTACTGCAGCATAGCCTTTTGTTGCCATACTATCAACTGCATGTCAGCCTCTACCAGTTTCCCTTGTAATTCCTTAATTAAATGGCACTGCTCATGTGTAAACACTAACATTTTGTTAACCACCTCTGTAGTAATCATTGTACACTGAATGCATCTTAATCCTAGCATTCCTCCTTCCAGTTTCACCACATTGGTATCCATTTTCCAGTGATTTTTTGTCACACACTTTTATTATTTTTTTGTCTGCTACTAGATTATTGTTCTTACATACATATGCCAACACTCTTGTCTCAGCTTCAATTACCACTCCTCCACTCAACACACATAAGACATGCAGATGCACGTGTCTCTGCATGCATCTCTGCATGCAGCTCTGCATGTGCCACCCACCAGTTCACACTACTCACAGAGTGCTTGATCATAATATACTGCCATGACCCAGAAGTGGATCAAGGAATCACAAGCATCAGACTCCCTAAAATTCCTTTTAAAACTTCCTGGAGCATTGATATTATACTATCTACTGCTCAGAAAAGAGCTGCAGAAATAAAGCTGTGCGTTTTTAGCCACCGTTCCCTTTTTTGTAGTTCATCTCACACACTGGGAACTACACACCCCAGCCTTACTTCCCTTTTCACCACCCACCCATACAGACAGTCATAGGCATATAGAACTTCAGCTTTTAAAATATTGTAAACAAACCGAGCATATAATGAGAAGCAGCACATCAGCCCTGCACCTCTGTCATGCTGCTTTTGGCACCACACAAAGTAATGCAGAGCTATAATTACCACCTCTCACTGATGTCTGATCTTAATAGACCTCCATGACCTGGAAGTGGATCAAGGGATCATGAGCATCAAACCTCTTAAAATTCCTTTTAAAACTTCCTGGAGCACCGATATTATACTATCTACTGCTCAGAAAAGAGCTGCAGAAGCAAAGCTGTGCATTTTTAGCCACAGTTCCCCTTTTTGTAGTTCACCTTACAAACAGGAAACTACACTCCCCAGCCTTACTTCCTGTTCACCACCCACCCATACAGGCAATCATAGGCATTTAGAACTTCAGCTTTTAAAACCATGTAAACAAACAGAACATATAATGAGAAGCAGCACCTCAGCCCTAAATCTTTGTAATGCCACTTTTGGCTGCCACACAAAGTGATACAGAGCTATAATTTTAACACTTGTTTGCTTTTTTTTACCATTTGTAGATGTATTACTAAAATATGATCAGTTCTCTCAATATGCTATTAAGTATGATGGTTAAAACTGGACCTTATTATAGTAAGAGAAAATTAACTTCATATAAAGTACTAAATGATAAACAAACAAACAATGTTGATTTAACTGGGTGGGTGGAACAATGAGTGATTAATAGTTCATGTTGGTTGTGCATCAAGCCAGGAAAATAAGTAAAAAAATAAACATTCATGAACTGATGTAATTTGGCAAATTAATCATCATTTAACAACAATATTCAGATAATTTTTAGTTTATTCAATCTCATCTGAATAGTGCAGCCCATGGTAAAGTATAAAGTATAAATAGTATACTGTAACTAGTAGCATAATACAGTATAGTAGCATATGACTAAGAATTTGATCTGACTAAGGAACTGACTTGGATTGGGGGGTTTAGAAGGTTTGTATAGTCTGCTTTTGAAATACAATGTTATTTGCCAGTGAATGAATCAATGAAGTTCTTAAAAAAAACACAATTACTCTCCAGGAAAGCAATCCCTCTGATGCAAGTGGTGATTTCCATGATGTGGCGGAACTAAGGAAGTGCATTTAAGCAGCTAGTGAAAAATGATTTCAACATCATGTTACACCTTGTTATCGTGTCATCATTTCTGTGTTGTATGGCATACTGAGATAACAATCAACTTCTGCTTAACTACCACTATATGTGTGTGTATCTATCTATCTATCTGTCTCTCTCTCTCTCTCTCTCTCTATATATATATATATATATACACATATATATATATATATATTTTAGAGGCAAAAAACTCAGTTTAATGCATCAGTTAGGGTTGTTCCACAGTGACAAAAAGCTAGGTAATTGATTGTTAGGTTGAAAGCCCCCTTGGACCCCACCCCCAACCAGCATCGGGGTGCGCGTTGGAGTCATCGCCTAACTATCACCCCATCACATGTGTAAAGAAGCTGAGGTATAGGAGAATGGGGTGAGATTTAGGACCAATGACCCCAACGCACTCCCCGATGTAGGTTGGGGGATCCAAGGGGGGCTTTCAACCTTAACACCAAATTTCCTCACTTTTGTCACTGTGGAACAATCATAACTGATGCATTAAATCGAGATTTTTGCCTCTAATTTCCCTTCTTTTTGAGAATGAGTATGATAAATAGTGAATGTAATGCGGTGGCTGGATCGCGGGACCCTTCGGTCCCCACACTCCCACCACATGATGTCTTGTTACATAGTAACAGGAACAGCAATGTAAATGCAAGCACCAACAGTTGCGCACATGGTAAGGCAAACATAAATGGTAACGTAAACGTTAATAGAAACGGAAGCGCAAAGTGATCCCAAAGCGAACAGAGACGCAAACGGAGATGCAAGTGCGTATGAAAATGCAACTGGTAACATTGCACAGTGATGGCAGCAGTATTTTAAATGCAAATGTTAAGTGTTACAGCAAAAAGAGCACCAAAGGGAACAGAAACGCGAACTCAAGTGCACATGTAAATGCAAACTGTAACGCGCATGGGCACAGTACTGCAATTGTAAATGCAAATGGTAAAGTTAACATGAAGAATAACACCAAAAGAAACAGAAATGGAAATGGGAACAGAAGCGTGTACAGAAATGCAAACCATAACGAGCACGGGCACAGTACCACAATTGTAAATGCAAATGGTAATGGCAACAGCAACAGTAATGGCAAAGGAAACAGAAACACAAAAGGAAACATAAGCGCATGTGGAAACGCAAACCGTAATGTGCACGGGCACAGTAACGCAATTGCAAATGCAAATGGTAACAGTAACAGCAACGAAGATGCAAAACGAAAGACAAATGCAAATGAAAGGGGTGCCGGTAATGCAAATGGCAATGTGCACGGTGACGCAAACCAAAACGCAAACACAAACAGTAGTGGAAATGCAAATGGTAACAGTAATGCCATCGCAAGCACTAATGAGAACGCAAAGGGTAACGCACACTGTGGCATACACGGGAACAGTAACACAAATGGGTATGGAAACACAAGTGGTAATGCTAAGTCTAACAGTAATGTAAGCGCACACCCTGTTTTTGCCCAACAGCTGCATAGAGAAACACAGTGTGAACAAAGAATGTATGCATAATAATGGGCCTCAGAGCAGAAAATGAGCTGTTGGAAGACTATATTGCTTATATCTCAGGAAGCGTATGACCAAGGAAAAAAAAATTCACATGAATCATGATTTTCCTGACTACGTTTTCGCTAAATGAGTAGCCATAGGCTATGCATTGTCGCGATGAAAATTCCGTATCTCGCACCGCTTTCGAGATATGAGCCCCGAAAAGCACAGCGTACGAAACCATGTTAGTCTAAGGGAAAAAATGCCAGCTTCAGAGTGCCGTTACTTGGCATCCATGCAATATTTTGTCACCAAACCATGAAAAGGCACATCTGTGAGATGCTGGCTGCCTCCACTCCAAATTTCAGTCCAAAAGACAAAACCTTTTTTTTGCAGCAGGGTGACAAAAAACTCCTGTCATTTTGGCCATAGTCTGGAAAAGTATTGTCACAATTTGAGACACTTTTCGCAAAAATTTGTGAAATTGTCGCAAGTGTGACACTACTGTTTTCAAAAATTTTAAAAACATATTTCGGGGGTGTTTAACCCCAAAATAAAGACATGGCTAGCATCCTCAGGATCCAACAAGGTGAACACAAAAAGAATTGTGTCCCTAGAGGGTCCCAATTTTAAATGCCAAGCATTTTTCTGATCACTAACTGAAAACAAAATGGCAGATTTGCGACACTACTAGGGCCATTTGTGACACTAAAAAGTGCATTTGCGACACTTTTGAAGTTTTGACTTATACTTATGTATACTTTGACTTATAATGGGAACTTGTTTTCTGAATAACTTTTGAACCATTCAATATTTTTTCACAAAATCTTCAAAAGGCACATTGGGAACCCAGGCCGCATGTTCTCTGAAGATTTTGGACTGGTCACACAAACAGTGCGATCTGTAGGCGAGAGCAAAGAATTTGCAAAAAAGCGTAATTGCATTTTTTGTTGTCGCTTAATAACGCTGCAGCTGTATATCTGACCAGCACGAAAGTTGACAGATCCCAAAATCTACCATGCCCAACCATGTCTGCCAAATTTCAGGCAAATCCATTAAATGGTGGCAAAGCTATTGAGCTGCAAAATTTCACCCTTTAACCTTAAAAGTGCTACTCTACCATAATATATATATATATGTATATATATATAGTGGTGCAGTAGTGCCATTATAGTTAGGGCTGAGTAGGCAGTTTAAAGTTAAACCCCAATTTTGCACTTTAGAAACACTGCAACCATTCAACAGATATGCATAACATTTTGCAGATGTAGTCTCATGTGGTAGATCTCTGGATGTGTCATGTTTTGTTTTGTTCTGGTCAAATGTGTGGATTCTGAGTTCTGGATAGTGCAAAAAGTCAGTTTTGGGGTGTGTTTTTCCCATTGGTTTTGTTGTGTTTTCTTTGAGTTTGGCTAGTATCCAGACCATTTGGAATTTTGGTCTGAAATGTTCGGGGCACAAAGGGGCTGGCCCACAGATGTGTCTTTTGCTTGTTTGGTGAAAACATATTAATCCTTTCCAAAGTTGTATAATTTTGAAATTTTGAAAAATTGGTTCTGAGCTCTTCAAGATAACTGTATGAAACAAGAAAAATAATCCTTTTTTGGTTGGGACCAATTATTTTTTGTTGGGGGAAATCATTTTTTCATTTTCCACCATCTTTTTATCATTTAAGTGTAAAAAACAAAAATTCAAAACCCACAAAAATGACATCCTGCTGAGACACCAACACATATATTTTGTTCATCGGGAGTCCGTTAGGCGGATTCTGCACTTAACTGCTGGAGACATGCCACCGAAATGTGTATGTATTTTTTTTATTTATTTGAAATTCATTTTCATGACTTGCTTCTGTTTTTTTCATATGGGCTTTTTTGCCATTAACATGAACATTTTTGGATTCCTGGTGTCTAGAGGCATTCCCCAGCCTCTGATAACTACCCCAGTTAATAGTTAGTATTTCCCTGGTGTCTGGTGGCACCCTCCCACCCTCTGATTGTCATTCACCTAGGTTTCAAGGTTTCCCTTGTGCCCAGTGGCACCCCCTCTGATTACCATCGGCGTATTCCTTTAGCTTTCCCTGGTGTCTAGTGGCACCCTTTGATTGCCATAGCCTTATGTTTTATTGTTTCCTTAGAGTCTTGTGGCACCCCTTACCCTCTGATTTCTGTACCCATATTTTTCATTGTTTCACTGGTGTCTAGTGGCACCCCCCAACCCTCTGATCACTGCCTCCATATTTCTTCATTGTTTCCCTGGTGTCTGGTGGCACCCCCTCTAATTACAATCCTGCCTGTAATGAAGAAAATTGTCCCTTGTCCTGTTTTTAAACCTGTAAAAAAGAGAACAGTCCCTTGCTGATCTGACCCCACAACCCAAATCTCCCACTCAGCACCCACCACCCTACAACCTCCACACACCCCATACACCCCCACTCACCTGAACAGGTTCCAGGGTGACGATCCAGTCTCCAGTCAAAAACACTTCTTGCTGCTTGAACCACTGACTGTAATATGAGAATTTAAGATAAGTGCAGTTCAATGTATTTCAATGTGGTTTTCAACTTCACTGCATAACTTTGTCATTTTTACATATTTTGACACCAAATTTTCATCAAGGCCTTTAGGAGACCCCACCTCATAAACAATGTTGGTGTAATTATGCAAATCTGTTCGGAATGGTGATTTTGTGGTCACTTGGTGAAATCTCTCAGGCAGGATCTGAACATTTTCATCATCCTTGTTCATGAGGTGGGGTCATAAGAAGGCTATGTTTAAAATTTGGAAGAAAAATATGTAAAAATGGCAAAATTATGCACATACATTGAAATTTTACTACGCTTGCTCATAACTTTGTAAATGTTAAATATTCTCTCTAAATTTTCAACATAACCATCTTTTTACACCACCTCATGAACATGACAGCTGTCATTTTTTGAACCCTGGCCAAACTGTGTTTTCACACCTGTGGCATGCAATGGCATTGTGGTGATGCGGAATCATGTTTGGAGGGGATTTCACAATTTAAATTACCGGGTTCATGAGGTGGGATAATAAGAAGGTTATGCTGATAATTATGAGGATGCAGTTATACTATCTCAAAAAGTAAGGAAATTATTTGCAGAAACCTTTTTTAATGCACTAGTTATGGTTAAAGTGACAAAAATAGGGAAATGTGGCATTAAGGTTTCCAACCCTAAAACCCCACCCCCACCCACCAGGCAGCTACAGGAAAAAACATTGCAGTTTCACCTCTCCTGCATCTTTACTAATCAGGCATGGGGAGTGCCTTGGGATTGTCAGCCCCAAAGCTCACACCATTGTCATATACTCTACACATATCAGCTTATTTTATTATTGAATAGGGTGAGTGTTAGGGCTGACAACCACAAGGCACTCTCCATGCCTGATTAGCAAAGATGCAGAACAGGTGAAATTGTAATTTTTTTTCATTGCTGCATCGTGGGTGGGGGTGGGGTATTAGGGTTGGAAACCCTAATGCCACATTTACATACTTTTGCTGCTTTAGCCTTAAAGCTGCACTGTCAGATTTTTCCAAGAATCTGTAATCTCACTCACCATTCTGAATTTAGGCTCTGTGGTGCTCCATATTTCATCCATCAAGACACAACCATTTGTTTGTTTTTCTTCCTTGTACTTTTATAAGAAATCCAAATAGGACTTTGCCATTCTGTGCTGTGTGAGACACCACCTTTGGTTTGATAAGAACCTGCCCTTGGCTCTGTCTGCACTTTTAACAATGTCTAAAGCAGGTGGGGGAGGTGTGCAGCCACTATCAGTAACTAGATCCTACTTCCTTCCTCCTTCAGTCCTTTTATATTTACTTCCCCATTTCTGTCCCATTCTCCTTGTGCATGACAGCTAGTGTCATCCTGCCTGCAAGCTTCACCTCGGAATGGCCCGAGAATTGGTAATTACAAATGATCTAATGCACAAAGAAACCTATTATGTACAGCTTTATTTATCTATCATTTCTGTTGTACTGTAGCCTGCTGCACTTTTCACACATTGTTTTTATTAGTTATCAGTGTGTCAGTGAGCACCCCATGAGCTTTAGGTGTGTACAAGTGCACTGATTATGATGAGACACACATTTGTTGTAACATTGCCTTGTAACACAGCCCATTTATACTTTTTGTAATGCACTCCTATGTCATGTTCCCTAATGCAGCACTTAATAATTTTTGCATTAATGCTATCTCGCTCCTCAGAGTCTTAATTGTTTCCTCGATGTAATAAATCCCACACTTCAACACCCTGATTTAGTGCTCACTAATAGTGATATGCAATCACTCTCCTCGATGTCTGGCATCTCCAACCACACTATAGTGTTCTGCTCCTTGCTGATGTTTGTGATACAGATGTTTATTATACATACATGTTCTCTTTCCATGATGCCAACTTGTATTTCTTTGAGATCACCCTCCCCTATGTCTGAGGCCGTCAGTTCATGTGCCATATATACCCCCCCCAAAAAAAAGCACATGCTCGGTGGTCTACTTGACTGGACCAGCTGCTATCATGCATGATGTACCCACCAGCTTCCACGAAACCCCATGCCATCAGCTTGACACATTGCCCCTATCACCAACACCTCTGTTTGGTGACTGCGCTATGCATGTGTACTGTTGAAGTTCACTATATGGTTAATGGAGTGTACGTTCCCACTCACTGACAGTCAGTCGTCAGCTCGTGGTGGTGGTGAGAAGAGGATGATATACAGCTGCACCTCCTTCAGGGTTCTGTTGTAGTAAGTGTTGTGAGGTGGTGTGAGGGTGGTTGCACTAGATCACCGTTAATTTGTTGTGTGTAGAATTTGTATTACTGTATACATTTTTTTTTTGGTGTTGGTGGGCACAGGGACATGAAGATTTTCCATACTAGTTTGTGAATGACATTACCTAAATTCAACTATCTGTGCAACGTAAAGATGCATTGAATAGTGTTGCATCACTTATCTCCTTTGTTTACAGGCAATACATTTCAACATGTTCTACCACCTCTGAGACAGCATAGTGAGAATGAGATTCAAAAATGAAACTATTGCTGCTGCTTGGTGCATATTCTAATTTTCCTAAGTGTAACCCCCTTATAAATGGGGGTTTACTAGAATGCCTCTAGTGGTCTCTTGAAGAGCTGCCAGCTTGCTGACCCAGTCAGTTTACTAAGAAGGGAGGGGACAGTGAGTTCTCTTGCTCAAGTCCCGCCTGAGCCGCGGGGTAGGTGCTCTATTTTTGCCATTGCTAAGTAGGCAAAGCGTGCCTCTTATTGGGCTGTAGTATTTATGTATTATATGTTGACTGAGTATTAAGGAATGTAGTTTGTCTAACCTGTTTTCCCTTGCAGCTGGGACTTTGTACATTTTGCCCCTCCATTTTTGACCCGGACTGTCTATGGGGTCCAATGAGGATCCAGGGGCACTTAAAATGGAGCACTAAGCAGCCAATTATGTCTTGGACTCTTTTTGCAGCCGGCTGCCAATGGGAGGTATGGCCTGTGATCTGGGAACTGAAGTCCAGAAGGTGACGTCTTTTTTGCACCAATAGAAGGAGATAGAGGGTACTGGCAGTGGAAGCCCTCTCCAATAGCATTGGGTCGTGCCCGAATGAGGACCCCCTTCTTAATGGCTGATGGAGCAGAGTCACTGTGGCCGTGATGAGAGAAGGAGGTCTGGGCTCCTGCGCTGTAGAGTCTTTGCATGGGTAGCACGTGTGGAAGGCCAAGAAGTCATGCTACAGTATCGCCAGAAGGTGCCGGACAAGATCCACTGTGGTGTGCCGGCAGAGGAGGCTTTATACATGACAGCTACCTACCAGGCTCACCCTCTAGATGACTGGAGAATCTGCTTCAATCATGCTCAGTCTGTCAGGAAAAGTGAAGCTGCATTGTGTTACCCCGTTCGTGCAGTGAAAACGTTCGGGAGTTTAAAGAAGCTGCCTGGTATGGTACCCCTCTGTCCTACATATAAATGTGTGGAGAAGTGTTTGGATCATAGGCCTTAGCATCAGGACAGGCCCTGGCATAGCCACTGGAGCATCTGTTAAACACCGCGCTAAATACTGGATGTGTGCCCAGACAGTGGAGGTAGCCACATGTGGTACCTCTCCACAACAGTGGGCCCAAGGACGATCCAGGGAACTACAGACTGGTGAGACTGAGCATAGTTGAGGGTAAACTGATGCAATCTATGCTCAAAACAAAGGCTGGTGCAGTTTCTTGTGGCTAAATGCTGTGGTAAACTGTGATAACCCTCCTAGAAGTGTTTAGTTGCTAAAGTTCTTCACCTGATTAGAACTGGCTATGAGGGATGTAAGCATCTATTACAACTGAAAAGGGATGAAAGTCTTCATCTTGGACCAACCCAGTTTGGCTACTTGGAGATGGGTGGAGGAGTGGTACCCCAAGGGAGGAGACCAGGCCCAGGGGAGGGATCCCAATGTTTATGGAGAAGGACAATTGTGGTGCTCCAGCCAACAGGGCATGTGCATTGTGAAGGAGGTAGGCCACACTGGCTGTGGGGTGTGTCTGAGATACTAAATGGAGACTGTTGGCAGGAAGGTTGCCAAATGTGCAGTCAGCTTGCAGACCATTGAGAGTAAACTGGCTTAGCATGCAACCGTGGGTCATGGGCCGGTGATGAGAGAGTGGAGGTGAAATGACCGACAAGCTGTAATTATTGTGCGCCGACCAGGACAACTTTCATCCAACAGGAGGCGAGCAACTATGACAGATGGACATTGCCACAGCGCTAGGAAAGTGACCAGAGGTGTCCCGGGGGAGCCTCGAGGGGTGGTGGGGAGGGAGTGGGCATTGTTTGGCGTGCTAAGTCTCTCCAGTCATGTAAACCCGCTACACCCATCGGTATAAAGAGGTGAGCAGCGGATGGGAGGATGCAAATGATGACATATCATTGATGTTAAGACAGGGAACTATTACAGCTGTGCAGGTATAAACCAGGCAGGGTGAAGTAACACAGCAGAGGGACACATCAAGTAGATCGGAAGGCATTGAGGCAAATATGGCTCAGAAGTGGTGGAAGACAGTAGGTTCAGGAAAAAGAAGGAAGAAGCTGCATATTGTGGGCCTACATTCAGATGTGGGCACAACAAACATGTGAAGGACAAGCCTGGGTGTCCATCAGAAAACAGTTATGCACCTCATCACACTGACAGGGAAGGAAGCAACTGATAGGAACCATTGGAGGAACGAGCAGCAGCAAGGAGGAAAGGAGACACCTTCAGAGGAGGGTTCCAGGCACACAATCTGGGAGACATGGGGGAACTTCTCTTGGGAGCTTTGAAATTTCCCCCAAACAAGAAAGAAAATATTTTTTTCAGGGGGAGGCACCTGGAGGAGACACATCTAAAGCAAGAAAAGGGGTGGCATTGGTCAAGACGGAGGGGAAATGAGCTGGGGGCTGGGGGGGCAATACCCCAGTAGGAGATACTGGGTTGCCCAGAGGCATCACTGGCAAAAGAAAGGAGACTCAGGGTGGTGGATCAGTGAGAAGAAAGCTCTATAGATGGGACGGGTGGTGTGGCCTTGCTCCGGGGGAACAAACTGACATTGTCCACAGTGATCCAGCAGGATGTAATGTAACCAAGGTGGATCAGGACAAAGGGAGATATGGGTTCGAGCCAGGGGGATGGACGTGGTTCAAGCAGGAGGGAGGGTGGAGGAGACAAGCAGGTTAATGTAGGGGGAGGGGGAACCCACAGATAGCCAGTGGTAACAGGGATAATGAGGCAGTGAGAGTGCTGCTCTTGGGTGACTTCTTGACTGCCAGGGACACCAGAACAGCCACCAGGAGAGCCGGTGGCCACCAAAGGACTCTCAGTGAAGCTGGGAGGTGAAGAACAGTGAGGGGGGAAACCAGGAGTGGCTACTTCATCGCAACAGGGATGTACACCTGTAATCCAGGACTCCGACTGGGCTGACATGAGTTATGATGAGCCATGGATCACCTAGGGTGAGCAGATGCTTACCTGTATAGGGCCCGCTGGCAGATGGGAATGGCCCAGTAGTCTTTGTCTGCCATGAATATCCATTTTTCTGTATTTGTTTGTGTCTTCATTCTGTGTGTGCTGGTTCCAGTTTTCCTCTTGTGCTATGTACCCTGCTTCACACTTTGTGGTGCGCGTCCACTCCGAGTGCTTTTACTGTCCACCCAAAATAAAAAAATAAAAAGACACTGATATTTGTTTTTCTCTCCATGTTATTCCTCTTGCTACAACATAACTCTACTTATTTTCTCTTCTTATGCTTTGGGTGTGTGTGTTGGGGAGGTTCATTTGGTAGTTCAACAGTGCCATTGTGTATAAATGCATCACTTGATGGCAGTTGACTGCACTCATTATGACTCCCACTGAGTCTCAATCAGGGGCTATTCTCACCTGCTTACCCTTGGTAATGTGCTTCAGTTTACGTGTTTGAGTACAGCACCATCTACAAAGACAATTGGGTCATCAAGCTAAATGTAGTAGTTTGACCCAGCTGCAAAACACCACAATTGAGCACATAACAGTGTCTCTGGCATCAGATTGCTAGTCACGCTTGTCGGACATATCTGTGTTCCTCGTGGCCTATTTGTTTGTACTATGAAACACAATTCTGCTGGGAATGAGCACTGGGAAATTATCCACAGTGGTTGATATATCTATATTCCACCGTCCTGGTGGCACTGTTGGTTGAGGCGCTGTACGCCACACCTCGCACTGCGCTGTCAATCCATGTTGGTTTAGTAAGTGAAGCTGATGCACCAGCCATTGTTGGCAAGGGGGAGAAGTCAGAACACAGAACGGAGGAGGCAGAAGGGGTGAATAGCTGGGGGATAGGGGAAAGGGAGCTTTTTGAGGCAGTGAAAAGAGCATGCAGAAAAAGAGAGAGGCAGAGAGAGGGGGAGAGAGAGAGAGAGAGAGGGAGATGGAGAGAGAGAGCGAGAGAGCCCATAAAGGAGTCAATCATAATTCTGGAGGACTCTACAGTAAAGGAGATCATATGGTAGTGGTGAATGGGGCACAGGACAGGCAGCATCTGGGTAGAGTGCATGTCTGACATGACAGCAGATAGGGTGCAGCAGCATATTGATCATTATGTATGGAAGGTTGTGGGGAGCCACGCATCATTGTTCACTGGAGAACACATGCTCTGGAAGTAAGGCATATACAGGAGGTTCATCACATATTCAGAGCAGTGTGGAAGCAGTGCCAAGAGGATGGAAGCAAAGTGGCATTCTGAGACATTATGCCATGGACAAGGGCATGTGCAGACTGAGAGAGCGGGACCGTGGACTTCAGCGAGTGGTTGATTACTATAGTTTGCCTGTCATAGGTTCTTAAAACTGAGTGTGGGTAATTTGCTTTCTCTGTGCCAGCCCAGCCGCCGCTGATGGTTGCAATGCTGGATGTCACACCATGCACCAGGCTGGTGACAGTGTTTTGCAACAGCCCTTGCTCTCATGGGTAGGTAGGGCAGGAAAGGATATAGTGTCTGCAGGACTGCTCACCTTTCCTAGGGTAAGTGTTGAGTAGCTTGCTGATGCTTGGAGGCACATGGCATTTGCTGGGTGCTGCATCTCCAAGCAGCATGTGAATGTGGATAGCACCAATAGAAGCATTATGCATGAGCGGCGAAGCATTTCCATGGAGTGCAGAGCTTTCCACCATTTGCACTTCAGGCTATAATTGAAAACAAGGCAAAACTGTTAATGGTGGGACCAGTAAGACACCTCCTAGTGCTGATCTTCAAGCCTGACCATCATCCCCTACCAGCAGCTTTGTTTGCACACTAGATTTGCAGTCAGGCTTCAGTAAGGAGCTGTCGCATCCTGCCCTGGTGCGCTTACATCCAGGGGGGTCTGCTGTCCAGGAATGAGTGGACAGTTCACCTTATCCATGTATAAGAGCTGGATATATTAGGTGTGACTGATCATGTTGGTTGAGAGTACCACTAGAGATGGTCTGGTGGTCCAGTTTACGTGGATACAATTAATGTAAAAAGAAAATTCCTGCTTTCCTCATCATTTGACAATCTTTTAAAGTGTACACTGTGATGACTACCTTCGTGTCCTACTTATGGATCACTTCATGATTGCATAGTTATGGCTGGCTTTCTGATGCCATCAAATTGTTTGTGCTACTATTTATAAATGTTCACAACTCATTCATTACGAATATTTTAATGAGCAGTCACGGTACTCATTGATGGATAATAATTGTCTTTCTCCTTTCTCGTAGGAAATGGAACACCTTTTTTTGATCCAGCTGTGTTACTTTACTGTACTTTATTATCAAGACATTTTCTCATTGACTCAGATGGATATACTAATCAATCACGCAGGTATTCAGTACATATTAGCACATCCTGTGGCACCTTGGACGCCTTGGGCTAACGTAGCGTGTCCGTCCCCTGCTGCTGCATGTGGTGTATCCATGCCGTCTACCCAGACCCCTCTGGACAGTACACTGGTTTCCGTCCTGATCAGCTAGTTTGATAAATGAATTTTTTTTGTTTGTCACCCATTACTTTGTTAACTGATTTCTGTTAATTTGTACCCCTTGATTCACCACTTTATGAACATGTAGTTCACACATTTTTCTATTAAACTTTTAATATTGTGCTGTACATGTTTCTTTTTCTTTAATTCTGCCTCCTGTTCCATTGTATGTAATGTTTGCACAGCAACATGTTGATTGTTGCACTCACTGATGCATACAACTGCATCACTGTGCCGGTAGGGAAATATGCGATGCAGACAATTTCATGAGGGTCTACATGTGCATGTGTATTTGGTATCATAAGTCATGTCTGCTAATGACAAACAATGACAGAATCAGCAGTTGACCAGGTATTAGGGGAACCTGGTATCCAGCTACTGTGCAAAGTTGTGTGGTTTAGCATTGGGACAGAGACTACAATCCCATTAGGTCAAAGCTGTTTCATTTCAAGAATGTTAACTTTGCTGAACTGTGTCTTGGTTTCACCAGAGACCTGAGAGGCCGGTGTCAGTATGGGAGTGTAATAGCAGTGGTAGTGGCTAAATGAAGCCTTCATGATTCAGAAAAGTGATACCTGAGTGCTATCTACGGGAAATAGAAGTAGTGAACAACTGTTATTCTCAAGACATGTTTCAGCTACAGGTGTGGTAACAAGGTGAGGGCTCAGGAATTTAAGAACACCCAAAGGGATGGAACAAGGATGGGGTACTGAGAATGTCTAACCAAACTGGCAATGCATTATGGAGAAAAGGCATAGACACAGTGAGATACTAACATACATACTGTCAAGCAATCATATTAGGCCGATGGCTCATCCGGAGTGCTTGATGGCACTGAAGTACTGCCTCCTGCTTTCCCCTCCCTCGTTGTGCACCACTGCAAGTTTCCATTTAGTGTCCTCAGGCCACCAACTTACTCCGCAGAGACACCCCTCAAGATTTCCCTATTCCTCATTCACTTGAGATACGTGGACGTCCTATATCATATCCCACCTGTACCTTTTCTCCTCCAAGAAGTAGTGGGTGAGCTCCCCTGTCTCTCCTCCTAGAATCTGCACTAGCCACACTACTATCCTGGTTGCTCTACTCTGTACCCTCTACAGTAAATCAATGTCATCCTTTTTAAGTAGGGATGCCAAACCTGCATGCATTATTCAAGGTGTTCTCTACCTAGGCAATTGCACAGTGTGTGGAGCACCTCACTACTCCTTGAGGCCATCACCCTGGATGTCCACCACATAATTTTATTTCATTTAGCCGCAGCCAATCCAGACTGGTATGTTGATTACAATTGTTTATGAAAGATGACAAGGAATTTTTCAGTTTCATCATGCAACGGTTGACATACAATGCTAGGGGTGTGACAATGTTAGGTTTAATGTAGCAGTATGGTTATGCAATGAGGGAGACATGGCAAAATTAAATGTACTGTATCAATATTGTAATTTTTAGTCACAGAACAGTTGAGCATTACTCCATGAATATCCATGAGCTGCCATGGCACTTTGGATCTGTAATTACTGAGGAGTGTGGTCTCATAACATCTGAACTAATGTTAATGGTGGTGGCTTTGAACTGCATTCTAGCGCCATCAATGAGGAAAGGATAAGGATGAACTACCTGAAACAAAGGGCCATGGGGAAGGATGTTTTACATTCTAGAGTGCTTGGTGAACTTAGGCAGAAATGTTTGACATGCTGGTATTCATGTTGTGTCTATCACTGGAGTATTGTGATTTGCCAAACAACTGTACAAAAGTGGGAACAAAGAGGAAGGGAACTACAGACCAGTCAGCCTCAACTGGTAGTGGGGAAGATCATGAAGCACTACTGAAGGAGAGATTGGTGGGACCTCTGGTTGTCAATGGACTACAGGACCCAAGGCAGTGTGGTTTCACCAGGGAGGCTCGTCGCTGACTAACCTTGCTGAATGTTTTGACTGGGTGACTAGGGGAGGTGGATCAGGGAAGGCAGTGAACATGGCCTATCTGACTTCAGCAAGGCCTTTGACACTGTGCCACATAGAAGAATCATTACACAAACTGGGAAATATGGGTGTGGGCAGGACAGTGCGTGGGTGGTAGGTAACTGGCTGGGCGCAGGACACAGAGTGTGGTGGAAAATGGCCGTCACTCCACAGAGGAAGAGGACCAGTGTACTACCGGGATCAGTGTTGGACTGGTCCTATTCAACATCTTCATCAGTGACATTGAGCAGGACCTAGAAGGCAGAATTTCACTGTTCGCTGATGACACAAAGCTTTGTAACAGAGTAGACATACCAGAGGTGTAGACAGAATGAGAAGGACCCGTAGAAACTTGAAGAATGGTCAGGGTTTGGCAGTTGAAATTAATGCAAAGAAGTGCAAGATAATAGCAAAAACAAACACCCTGGCACAATATATCAGTTGGGGGTGAGGATATAGCATGCACCAAGCAAGAAAGGGATCTTGGGGTTATCATCCTGATGACCTCAAGGTAGGGAAACAGTGTGACAAGGCAGCAGGTAATGCAAATAGAATGCTGGGATGCATAGGGCAGGCCATCACCAGCAGGAAAAGGGAGGTCATAATTTACTATACAAGACACTAGTGAGGCCCCCACCTGGAGTACAGTGTATATTTCTGGAGACCTCTACTTACGTAAGGACATAGACTGGTAGAGAAGGTTCAGAGGAGGGCAACAAAGATGGTACATGGATTGCATCACACTTCCTATGAGGACAGGTTGAAAAAACTGAATATGTACTCCCTGAAGGAGAGGAGGAGAGGGATAAGGATAGGAGACATACAAGTATCTTACAGGAGGAACAGGGTGCAGGAATACACTATTTTTAAGCGAAAAGATGTTCCAGACTAGAGCATGGGATGAAGCTGGAGGGAGGACGATTCAGAGGAAACATGAGGAAGAATTTCTTCACAGAACGGGTGGTGGACAAGTGGAACACTCTGCCAGAGGAAGTGGTGGGGGTGGAATAATCACTGGATTTAAGAATGCATGGGATAGACATATAGAATTCTATAGGTCAGGGGTAAGGCAACAGACTTCTAGGAAAACATAAACTGAACTTACAAGTTGAAATGGGTGTCTGGGTGGGTATAGGCCCTATCTGCTGACACTGTCTATGTATCTATGTACTGGGGTCAGAGTAATACCGATACTCCAGCAAAGTATCATGTAGCTAGTGGAAAATTACCACCCAGTTATGTCTCACACAGCATTATTAGGTGAGTTAATGGATGCACTCATCAAAAACAGAGTGTGATGGATCACAGACAGCAGGGCTTCTCAAAGGTTCGGGCCATGCCAGACCAGTATGATTGTGTACATTGGCTGCAGTCAAGTCAGCTGGTGGTGGTGAGAAAGAGGATGTTAGCACACCTCATCAAGGGTTCTGTTGTAGTAGAGTGTTGTGAGGGTGGTGTGGTGGTTGCACTGATCACCATTGGTGTTATTATGAATTTGTATTACCATACATTTTTTTTTGGTGTTGGTGAGCTGCAGGGACATGAAGATTTTCCATACTAATTTATGAATGACATTACCTAAATTCAACTATCTGACAACGTAAAGTACATTGAATAGTGTTGCATGTATCTCCTTTGTTTACAGGCAATACATTTCAACATGTTCTACCACCTCTGAGACAGCATAGTGAGAATGAGATTCAAAAATGAAACCTTGCTGCTTGGTACATATTCTAATTTTTCTAGTGTAGCCCCACTTATGGGGTTTACTGAAATCTCCTAGTGATCTCTTGAAGGCACCAACACTGCCCAGTCAGTTTACTAAGAAGGAGGGACAGTGAGTTCTGCTCAAGTCCCGCTGAGCATGAGGTAGGTGCTCTATTTTTGCCATTGCTAAGTAGGTAGCGTGCCTCTTATGAGCTGTAGTATTTGTATTATATGACTGGTATTAAGGAATGGTTTGTCAACTGTTTCCCTTGCAGCTCGGACTGTACTTGCCCTCCATTTTGACCCGGACTGTCTATAGGGTCCAATGAGATCAAGGGCACTTAAAATAGAACTAAGCCAATTATATCTTGGACTCTTTTGCAACGACTGCCAATGGGAGAGTATGGCATGATCTGGGAACTGAGTCAGAGGTGAAATCTTTTGCAATAGGGAATGAGGGTACTGGAGGAAGCCCTCTCCAATAGCATTGGGTCGTGCCGAATAGGACCCCTTCTTGGCTGATGGGCAAGTCACAGCGTGATGAGAGGGTCTGACCCCTGGCTGTAAGTCTTGCATGGTAGCGTGTAGAAGGCAAGAAGTAGCTACAGTATGCAAGAAGGTGCCGACAAGATCCACTGTAGCCGCGAGGAGGCTGGATACACAACAGCTACCTACAGGCTCACCTCTGAAGACTGGAGAATCTGCTAATCATGCTCAGTCTGTCAGGAAAGATGAGCTGCATTGTTACCCGTTAGTACAGTAAGCGTTCGGAGTTTAAAAGCTGCCTGGTATGGTACCCTCTGTCCTACATATAAATGTGTGGAGAAAGTGTTTTGGATCATAGGCCTTAGCATCAGGACAGGCCCTGGCATAGCCACTGGAGCATCTGTTAAACACCGCCAACACTGGATGTGTGCCCAGACAGTGGAGGTAGCCACACATGGTAAATTCTCCACAACAGTGGCCCAAGGACGATCCAGGGAATTACAGACTGGTGGACTGAGCATAGTTGAGGGTAAGCTGATGCAATCCATGCTCAAAACAAAGGCTGGTGCAGTTTCTTGTGAAAAGCTAAATGCTGTGGTAAACTGTGATAACCTCTTAGAAGTGTTTAGTTGCTAAGTCTTTACCTGGATTGAGGAACTGGTTATGAGGGATGTGTGTTATCTACTACAACTAGGGGATGAAGTCTTCATCTTGGATAACCCGGTTGGCTACTTGGAGATGGGTGGTACCCCAAGGGAGGAGACCAGGCCCAGGGAGCGTCCCAATGTTTATGGAGAAGGACAATTGGGCGTGCTCCAGCCAACAGGGCATGTGCATTGTGAAGGAGTGTCAAGCCACACTGGCTGTGGGTGGCGATAATACCAAATGGAGACTGTTGGTAGGAAAGGTTGCCAAAGTGCAGTCAGCTTTGCAGACTATTGGAGAGGTAACTGGCTTAGCATGCAACCGTGGCCATGGGCGGGTGATGAGAGACAGTGGGAGGTGAAATGGCCGGACAAGCTGTAATTATTGGTGCTGACGGACAACTTTCATCAACAGGAATGACAGCTATGACAGATGGACATTGCCACAGGCGCTAGGAAAGTGACCAGAGGTGTCCTGCGGGGAGCCTGATGTGTGTGTGGGAGGAGTGGGCATTGTTTGGCGTATAAGTCTCTCTCCAAACAGGTAAAACCCGCTTACACCCACCGGTATAAAGGGTGAGCAGCGGATGGGAGGATGCAAATGATGACATATCATTGATGTTAAGACAGGGGAATCATTACAGCTGTGCAGGTATAAACCAGGCAGGGTGAAGTAACACAGCAGAGGGACACATCAAGTAGATCGGAAGGCATTGAGGCAAATATGGCTCAGAAGTGGTGGAAGACAGTAGGTTCAGGAAAAAGAAGGAAGAAGCTGCATATTGTGGGCCTACATTCAGATGTGGGCACAACAAACATGTGAAGGACAAGCCTGGGTGTCCATCAGAAAAACAGTTATGCACTCCTCATCACACTGACAGGGGAAGGAAGCAACTGATAGGAACCATTGGAGGAACGAGCAGCAGCAAGGAGGAAAGGAGACACTCCTTCAGAGGAGGGTTCCAGGGCACACAATCTGGGAGACATGGGGGAACTTCTCTTGGGAGCTTTGAAATTTCCCCCAAACAAGAAAGAAAATATTTTTTTCAGGGGGAGGCACCTGGAGGAGACACATGTAAAGCAAGAAAAGGGGTGGCATTGGTCAAGACGGAGGGGAAATGAGCTGGGGGCTGGGGGGGCAATACTCCAGTAGGAGATACTGGGTTGCCCAGAGGCATCACTGGCAAAAAGAAAGAGACTCAGGGTGGTGGATCAGTGAGAAGAAAGCTCTAAGATGGGACGGTGGTGTGGCCTTGCTCCGGGGAACAAACTGACATTGTCCACAGTGATCCAACAGGATGTAATGTAACTCCAAGGTGGATCAGGACAAAGGAGATATAAGGTTCGAGCCAGGGGATGGGCGTGATTCAAGCTTGAGAGGAGAATTGGGAGAGAGACAAGCAGGTTAATGTAGGGGAGGGGAAACCACAGATAGCCAGTGGTAACAGGGATAATGAGGCAGTGAGAGTGCTGCTCTTGGGTGACTTCTTGACTGCCAGGGACACCAGAACAGCCACCAGGAGAGCCGGTGGCCACCAAAGGACTCTCAGTGAAGCTGGGAGGTGAAGAACAGTGAGGGGGGAAACCAGGAGTGGCTACTTCATCGCAACAGGGATGTACACCTGTAATCCAGGACTCCGACTGGGCTGACATGAGTTATGATGAGCCATGGATCACCTAGGGTGAGCAGATGCTTACCTGTATAGGGCCCGCTGGCAGATGGAATGGCCCAGTAGTCTTTGTCTGCCATGAATATCCATTTTCTGTATTTGTTTGTGTCTTCATTCTGTGTGTGTGCTGGTTCAATTTTCCTCTTGTGCTATGTACCTAGCGCCACACTTTTAGTGTCAGCGTCCACTCCGAGTGCTTTACTGTCCACCCAAAATAAAAAATAAAAAGACACTGATATTTGTTTTCTCTCCATGTTATTCCTCTTGCTACAACATAACTCTTATTTTCTCTCTCTTATGCTTTGGGTGTGTGTGTTGGGAGGTTCATTGGTAGTTCAACAGTGCCACTGTGTATAAATGCATCACTTGATGGCAGTTGACTGCACTCATTATGACTCCCACTGAGTCTCAATCAGGGCTATTCTCACCTGCTTTACCCTTGGTAATGTGCTTCCAGTTTACGTGTTTGAGTACAGCACCATCAACACATTGGTGCATCAAGCTAAATGTAGTAGTTTGACCGCACTGCAAACACCACAAATTGAGCATAACAGTGTCTCTGGCATCAGATTGCCAGTCACGCTGTCAGACATATCTGTGTTCATACGTGGCCTCATTTGTTTGTACCATGAAACACAATTGCTGGGAGAATGAGCAGGAAATTATCCAGTGGTTGATATATCTATACCCGAATCATTCTGGGTGGCACTGTTGGTTGGAGGCCAGCACGCCACACCGCACTGCGCCAGTCAATCCATGTTGGTTTAGTAAGTGAAGCTGATGCACCAGCCATTGTTGGCAAGGGGGAGAAGTCAGAACACAGAACGGAGGAGGCAGAAGGGGTGAATAGCTGGGGGATAGGGGAAAGGGAGCTTTTTGAGGCAGTGAAAAGAGCACGCAGAAAAAGAGAGAGGCAGAGAGGGGGAGAGAGAGAGAGGAGATGGAGAGAGAGGAGAGCCCATAAAGAGTCAATCATAATTGGAGGACTCTACAGTAAAGGAGATCATATGGTAGTGGTGAATGGGGCACAGGACAGGCAGCATCTGGGTAGAGTGCATGTCTGACATGACAGCAGATAGGGTGCAGCAACATATTGTCATTATGTATGGAAGGTTGTGGGAGCCACGATCATTGTTCACTGGAGAACACATGCTCTGGAAGTAAGGCATACAGGAGGTTCATCACATATTCAGAGCAGTGTGGAAGCAGTGCCAAGAGGATGGAAGCAAGTGGCATTCCTGAGACATTATGCCATGGACAAGGGCATGCAGACTGAGAGAGCGGGACCGTGGACTTCAGCGAGTGGTTGATTACTATAGTTTGCCTGTCATAGGTTCTTAAAACTGAGTGTGGGTAATTCTGCTTTCTCTGTGCCAGCCCAGCATCGCTGATGGTTGCAATGCTGGATGCCACACCATGCACCAGGCTGGTGACCAGTGTTTTGCAACAAGCCCTTGCTCTCATGGGTAGGCAGGGGCAGGAAAGGATATAGTGTCTGCAGGACTGCTCACCTTTCCTAGGGTAAGTGTTGAGTAGCTTGCTGATGCTTTGGAGGCACATGGCATTTGCTGGGTGCTGCATCTCCAAGCAGCATGTGAATATGTGGATAGCACCAATAGAAGCATTATGCATGGCGGCGGAAGCATTTCCATGGAGTGCAGAGCTTCTCCACCCATTTGCACTTAGGCTATAATTGAAAACAAGGCAAAAACTGTTAATGGTGGGACCAGTAAGACACCTCCCCTAGTGCTGGATCTTCAAGCCTGACCATCATCCTCTACCAGCAGCTTTCTGTTTGCACACTAGATTTGCAGTCAGGTCACCAGTAAGAGTATGTCGACCCTGCCCTGAATGAAGCTTACATCCAGGGGGTCTGCTGTCCAGGAATGAGTGGACAGTTCACCTTATCCATGTATAAGAGCTGGATATATTAGGTGTGACTGATCATGTTGGTTGAGAGTACCACTAGAGATGGTCTGGTGGTCCAGTTTACGTGGATACAATTAATGTAAAAAGAAAATTCCTGCTTTCCTCATCATTTGACAATCTTTTAAAGTGTACACTGTGATGACTACCTTCGTGTCCCACTTATGGATCACTTCATGATTGCATAGTTATGGCTGCTTTTCTGGATGCCATCAACATTGTTTGTGCTACTATTTATAAATGTTCACAACTCATTCATTACGTAATATTTTTAATGAGCAGTCACGGTACTCATTGATGGATAATAATTGTCTTTTCTCCTTTCTCGTAGGAAATGGAACACCTTGTTTTTGATCCAGCTGTGCTGACTTTGGCTGCAATTTATTATCAAGACATTTTCTCATTGACTCCAGATGGATATACTAATCAATCACGAAGGCATTCAGTGTACCATCAGTACATCCTGTGGCACCTTGGACGTCTTGGGCAACGTGTGCGTGTGCCTGTCCCCTGCTGCTGCATGTGGTGTATCCATGCCGTCAACCCAGACCCCTCTGGACAGTACACTGGTTTCCGTCCTGATCAGCTAGTTTGATAAATGAATTTTTTTTGTTTGTCACCCATTACTTTGTTAACTGATTTCTGTTAATTTGTACCCCTTGATTCACCACTTTATGAACATGTAGTTCACACATTTCTCATTAAACTTTTAATATTGTAGCTGTACATGCTTCTTTTCTTTAATTCTGCCTCCTGTTCCATTGTATGTAATGTTTGCACAGCAACATGTTGATTATTGCACTCACTGATGCATACAACTGCATCACTGTGCGGTAAGGAAATATCACGATGAACAATTTCCTTGAGGTCTACATGTGCATGTGTATTTGGTATCATAAGTCATGTCTGCTAATGACAAACAATGACAGAATCACAGTTGACCAGGTATTAGGAACCTAGTATCCAGCTATTGCAAAGTTGTGGTGTTTAGCATTGGGACAGAGACTACTAATCATTAGGTCAAAGCTGTTTCATTTCAAGAATATTAACTTTGCTGAACTGTGTCTTGGTTTCACCAGAGACCTTGAGAGGCCGGTGTCAGTATGGGGAGTGTAATAGCAGTGGTAGTGGCTAATAAAGCCTTCATGGATTCAGAAAAGTGATACCTCCGAGTGCTATCTAGGGAAATAAGTAGTGAACAACTGTTATTCTCAAGACATGTTTCCACAGGGTGTGGTAAACAAGGTGAGGGCTCAGGAAATTTAAGAACACCCAAAGGGATGGAACAAGATGGGGTACTGAGAATGTCTAACTCAAACTGGCAATGCATTATGGAGAACAAAGGCATAGACACACAGTAAGATACTAACATACATACTGTCAAGCAATCATATTAGGCCGTATGGCTCATCCGGGAGTGCTTGATGGCACTGAAGTACTGCCTCTGCTTTCCCCACTCGTGTGCACCACTGCAAGTTTCATTTAGTGTCCCCTGATGGCCACCAACTCACTCAGCAGAGACACCCCTCAAGATTTCCCTTCTCATTCACTCTGAGACTACGTGATCGTCCTATATCATATCCCCTGTACCTTTTTCTCCTCCAAGAAGTAGTGGTGAGCTCCTGTCTCCTCCTAGAATCTGCACTAGCCACACTACTATCCTGGTTGCTCTACTCTGTACCCTCTACAGTAAATCAATGTCATCCTTTTAAGTAGGGATGCCAAACCTGCATGCATTATTCAAGGTGTTCTCTACCTAGGCAATTACAGTGTGGAGCACCTCACTACTCCTGAGGCCATCACCCTGGATGTCCACCACATAATTTTATTTCATTTAGCCGCAGCCAATCCAGACTGGTATGTTGATTACAATTGTTTATGAAAGATGACAAGGAATTTTCAGTTTCATCATGACAGCAGTTTATAATAATGCTAGGGGTGTGACAATGTTAGGTTTAATGTAGCAGCATGGTTATGCAATGAGGGAGACATGGCAAAATTAAATGTACTGTATCAATATTGTAATTTTTTAGTCACAGAACAGTTGAGCATTACTCCATGAATATCCATGAGCTGCTACATGGCACTTTGGATCTGTAATTACTGAGGAGTGTGGTCTACAATATCTGGAACTAATGCTAATGGTGGGTGGCTTTGAACTGCATTCTAGCGCCATCAATGAGGAAAGGATAAGGGATGAACTACCTAAAACAAAGGGCCATGGGGAAGGATGTACTACATTCTAGAGTGCTTGGTGAACTTCAGGCAGAAATGCTTGACATGCTGGTATTCATGTTGTGTCTATCACTGAGTATTGTGATTTGCCAAACAACTGTACAAAGTGGAACAAAGAGGAAGCGGGAACTACAGACCAGTCAGCTCAACTTGGTAGTGGGGAAGATCATGGAAGCACTACTGAAGGAGAGATTGGTGGAACCTCTGGTTGTCAATGGACTACAGGACCCAAGGCAGTGTGGTTTCACCAGGGGGAGGTCATGTCAGACTAACCTTGTTGAATGTTTTGACTGGGTGACTAGGGAGGTGGATCAGGGGAAGGCAGTGAACATGGCCTATCTGGACTTCAGCAAGGCCTTTGACACTGTGCCACATAGAAGATCATTACACAAACTGGGAAATATGGGTGTGGGCAGGACAGTAGTGTGGTGGGTAGGTAACTGGCTGGGCGGCAGGACACAGAGTGTGGTGGTAAATGGCTGTCACTCCACAGAGGGAAGAGTGACCAGTGGGGTACCACAGGGATCAGTGCTGGGACTGGTCCTATTCAACATCTTCATCAGTGACATTGAGCAGGACCTAGAAGGCAGAATTTCACTGTTAATGACACAAAGCTTTGTAACAGAGTAGACATACCAGAGGGTGTGAACAGAATGAGAAGGACCCTAGAAACTTGAAGAATGGTCAGGGTTTGGCAGTTGAAATTCAATGCAAAGAAGTGCAAGATAATGCATATAGGGGCACAAACACCCTGGCACAATATATCAGTTAGAGGGGTGAGGATATAGCATGCACCAAGCAAGAAAGGGATCTTGGGGTTATCATCTCTGATGACCTCAAGGTAGGGAAACAGTGTGACAAGGCAGCAGGTAATGCAAATAGAATGCTGGGATGCATAGGCAGGGCCATCACCAGCAGGAAAAGGGAGGTCATAATTTCACTATACAAGACACTAGTGAGGCCCCACCTGGAGTACAGTGTATATTTCTGGAGACCTTACCTACGTAAGGACATAGACCGGGTAGAGAAGGTTCAGAGGAGGGCAACAAAGATGGTACATGGATTGCATCACAATTCCTATGAGGACAGGTTGAAAAAACTGAATATGTACTCCCTGAAGGAGAGGAGGGAGAGAGGGGATATGATAGAGACATACAAGTATCTTACAGGGAGGAACAGGGTGCAGGAATACACTATTTTTAAGCGAAAAAGATGTTCCAGGACTAGAGAGCATGGGATGAAGCTGGAGGGAGGACGATTCAGAGGAAACATGAGGAAGAATTTCTTCACAGAACGGGTGGTGGACAAGTGGAACACTCTGCCAGAGGAAGTGGTGGGGGCTGAAACAATCACTGGATTTAAGAATGCATGGGATAGACATATAGGAATTCTATAGGTCAGGGGTAAGGGGCAACAGACTTCTAGGAAAACATAAACTGAACTTACAAGCTGAAATGGGCAGTCTGGGTGGGCCACAGGCCCTTATCTGCTTGACACTGTCTATGTATCTATGTACTGGGGTCAGAGTAATACTCGATACTCAACAAAGTATCATGTAGTAAGTGAAAATTACCACCCAGTTATGTCTCACAGCATTATTAGGTGAGTTAATGGATGCACTCATCAAAAACAGAGTGTGATGGATCACAGACAAGAGGCTCAAAGGTTCGAAGCCATGCCAGACCAGTGATGATTGTGTACATTGGCTGAGGCACATGGGTACTAGAGGTGTGTTGTGTGTTGATACTGCTGCAGTTTGTCTTGACTTCGTTAAGGCCTCAAAAACTGTAACACACTGCATGCTGTCAACAAACTTGCCAGTAAAGTGTTATGGCACAACACTGTTATATGGATACTAAACTTGTAGACAGTCAGAAGTCAGACTGCACTAAAGGGTGAACACCACATGATTGTCTTGGTGAGTATCTGGGTGGTAGGGGTGGGCTTTAATAGTACTCTGAATGCTCCTTTTCAATATTTTCATCAGTGACATAGTGGGTGAACTAAATTGGTGAGGGCTGCTCTTGTTGCATTCTACAAAACATGTAATAGTTTGCAGACCTTAGAGCATATTGACAACATGAAGTAAGACCGATTAGTACTAGAAAAGTGTTCTGACATATGGATGCTAAACTTCAATGTTACATTGCTTACAGTGATACACTTGGAAAGTGGTTGAGTACTCTGAAACTCAGATCAGGGTAATTGAACATGAGAATTATCTTGACAAAATGATGCTAAATCTGCTCATGGAGAGCAAGCAATGCAGAAGGACTGTGTGAATAGCTTAATTGATGTTGGCATGGAAATGCATTGGCATCACTAGCAGAAAGAGTAAAGACCTGATGACCCTGTATTTGGCTCCGATTGTGCTCGCTCCTGTAGTGTGTATAGGTTGAGGCCTATATGCCAGCATTTATAGCTAAGCTAAGGCCATTGGTCAAGGCAGTTGGGAGGAAGCAATTTGCACATGGCCAAGTCAGGTACAGGAGCAATTAGTGTTCAGGAAGTTAGCGAGGGCGGTGGAAAGAGTGGGCAGAGAAGGAATGCTGAATTTGAGGTGGGAGATCATTCCATAGCTTGTGTAACCGGTGTGAGAAGGCGACTTGCCCGGCAGTAGTCTTCCCCCTAGGGATTGATAGTTGGTGGTAGTCACAGGATCGAAGTTAATGGGTGGTGGATGGGCAGCTGAGAGCACAGAGAAGAGGTAGGAAGTGATGGTGCTAAGCCATTGGTTAGATACATATTTAGCACAGTGTTAAATGCGGTGGTTTCTGAGGGACGGTAGTGCCAAGGAATGGTAGAGGTTGCAGTGGTGGGTAAGAGGTGAGGCATCAAGAGAAAAAGCAGCAGAAGGCATTAAAAAGTGTGTCCTGAGTAGATAAGGTGGACTTGAGAGCTGCACCTAAACAATATCACAGTAATCAAAGGAGGAAGTATCATCTCCAGGACCACTTCACGTCTGACGGGGAAGGGAGGATACTGCGGTTCCCATAAAGTGCACTGAGCATGGAGCATAGTTTTTTGGAAATAGCATCAATGTGGTATGAGAAAGAACGATGGCAGCTGTGCCATACCCCCAAGTCGTGGAGTGAGGAGACATACTTGAGTTTTTGACCATCCGGGGTGTGGAAACGTGGAAGTGATGGGAGTCTGGACAGGCGTTGCCATGTGCCAAAAGTCATTGTGCCGGTTTTTTTTTACATTTAGGGAGATCTGGTGCGAGCTGAACTGTTGCTGTACTTTGCTGAATTTGGCTCGGAGGTTAGTTTGTACCACTTCAGTCTCAGAGCCTGAGGGGAAGAGTACAGTGTCTTCTGCATACAGGTTGACTGAGGTAATACAGCAGATGAGCGGTAAATCATTTAGGAATATAGAGAACAGTATGGGTCCCAGAACTGAGCCCTGGAGGACACCAGTAGTTAAGGCAAGGTGTGGAAGAGATAGTATTTGCGACTCTAATGGACTGGGTTCTGTCAGAGCGGTAAGATCTGAACCAGTTGGTGGCAGCTACAGAGAGTCCTGATTCAGTGAGACAACAGAGCAATATGGGGTGGGAGATGGTGTCGAAGGCTTTCGCAAGGTCGATGAAGACGGCCGAGATGATCAGCCCACTGTCCATACCAGTCATGATGGAGTCGGTAACCCATATTAGGGCGGATGCAGCTGAGTGGCCCTTTCTGAAACCTGACTGAGGAAGGAAGTAATTTTGGTCAGCACCACCATGTCAGCCACAACACCACATGCATGATGTATGTCACCTTGTGGCACTGTCACTCTACTACCTTTATTTATGAAGAACCATTTTAACCAATCCACATAAGAGGTGGCTATATAAGCATTGTAGCTAGCATTTGGCACAGTGTGCTGACAATGGTGCTCAAGTAACTAACAGGCGGAGGAAAGGATATTGTCAGCTGTGGTGCAGTTTGGGCATGGGGTGTTGTAGCTGACATTGGTGGTGCGTCAGGATCAGTCCTGGTGCCAGTCCTTTAAATATGTTCATTAATGACATTGTAAAACAACTGGTGTCCCATGTGTTCTGTTTGCATTTGAATACCAAACTCAATACCACAGCTGATTCACCCGTGATGTGTGTGGGTGGGGGGGTGAATGAGAATGATGATTGACATGGGCAAACTTGTAAAATGTTTCATGGACTGGCATCTGTAGTTTACTACTGAATTCCAAACATTACCACCTGTTCAATATAAACCAATGGTCCCCAGGGCCTGATGGTTTCCCTTCCAATTTCTATAAAGTTTTTTGTAAGGAGCTTGCCCCCCTCCTTCTGAAATTGTTTGATTATATGTTTACTTCTGATATCCTGGACCCTACTTTGCTAGAAGCCACTATTGTTTTGATTTTGAACCCAGATAAATCTCAGACAGACCCATCTAGCTACCGTCCAATTTCATTACTTAATTACGATATAAAGATTTTAACAAAAATTTTATCCCTTAGAATTAAACGGATTTGGTCTAATCTGTTGAGTCCTGAACAAGTGGGGTTTGTTCAAGGTAGATCTTCAGCTGACCATCTGCACACTCTTTCACATATTTTTCAGGCTTCCCAGGACTCCCACGCTCCTATGGTTTTAGTATCATTAGATGCAGAGAAAGCCTTTGACAGAGTTCACTGGGATTTTCTCTAGATTATCCTTGGGAGAATGGGCTTCCAGGACACTTTCATTCAATGGATTAAGATGGTTTATAAGTTTCCTACTGCTAGAATTTATTGTAATGGGGTCTTCTCTTCTCGATTTCCGTTATTTACTGGTACTCGGCAAGGGTGTCCCCTGTCTCCTTTTCTGTTTAATTTATATTTGGAACCTCTTTTACTTAGTATTAAGAACTCTCCACAGATTACAGGATGTTTAGTCCACCAGCAATCTCTGACTCTTTCAGCTTATGCCAATGACATTCTCTTACATTTGGCTGACCCGGAATCTTCTCTAACACATATATTACAAATTATTGACCGGTTTGGACAGGTGGCCAATTATAAACTGAATTTATCTAAATCAATCATATTTCCACTAAATGTTAACTCACCCCATGCTAATTTCACCCAGTTTGGTATGAAATGGGCTCCTTCCTCTTTTAAATACTTAGGTATACATCTTACTAGGGACCCTGAGGCTTTCAGGAAGCTTAACCTGGATGACTTGCTGTCTAAAATACAACATGACCTTCAGAATTGTACCGCTCTTCCTTTATCTTTGTGGGGTCATATAAATATTATTAAAATGAGCGTTTTACCCCGTATGTTTTACCCACTAAACTTACTGAATATTTACTTCCCTATTTCCTACTTTCAGCAGCTTCATGTTGTCATTTCTAAGTTTATTTGGCAAGGCAAGCAACCCAGGAGGGCCTTTTTAAAGCTTAATTTACCTAAGGAGAAAGGTGGACTTCGCCTTCCCAATTTTAGGCTATATTATTGGGCGAGTCATATGTCGAAAATGGGGAGGTGGTATGACGCTAGACCAGATGTATAGCTCCCAATCTGGTTACAACTCGAGAGAAGGATTCTAAATAAACATAGTCTCCAGTCATTTAGTGTTTTTTATTATACTTTTTCTACATTACCTCCTTCCTTACAAAGTAGTGTTATAGGGACCTCCGTTAAGGTGCTGACTCAGTGATGGAACTTTTTTAATATCTTACCAAAAAAGATATGGCCCAACCTCTTACTTTAAACCCGAACATTAAGATTGGCGGCTCTCTGCTTTCCCTAGACTGGCTTCCTCAGTTGCAGGATTGCTGTGTTGAAAGTCTATTCCCCCAGAACTCCCTCCTATCCTCGGTGGATATAATGGCTAAATTTAACATCCCTCAGAAACATATTTTCAAAGTTTTCCAGTTGAGACACCTTATGGTCTCCATCTTTGGTTCTACATGCATGCTGTCTCAAGTTATGCCCTTTTTAGACCAGATATAAGAGTATGGCAATAAGGCCCATGGCATTTCCAAGATGTACTCCTTCTACTGGATACCAAACACCCTAACCCCCTTACCGGCTCCAAAAGTTGGTCCTCTCTTCTGCCAGATTCTCCTTTAGTTTGGGGGCAGATACGGGTGGACATGCACAGATATCTCACTCAAGATAGACACAGGCTTATCCAGTATAATATTTTGAACAATTTGTATTATACTCTGGTCAAGCTGGCCAGGTTAGATAGACTACCTTCGAACATTTGCACAAGGTGTGGCATAGTTGAAGGGAACCTGCTACATATATTTTGGCATTGCAACAAAGTGGCTCCATTATGGTAGTCAATACAGTCCAATTTAGATCCCCTTTTGGGACTGAGAGATTTGTTTACTACAGAAGTTTGCATTTTAGGGATTTTTTCCAATATACAGGTCTTGGAACGTAGGTCTCACATGGCTTTAATCTCTATAGCTGTTAAAAGGCTGGTTTTCAGACACTGGATGGAACAACTGGTTATATTGTATGCAGAATGGATTAAAGAAATATCTCTTTGTTTCAAGTCTGAAAGATTAATAGCAAGCTCCCGGAATTGCTTGACCTCATTTGATCAGAAATGTGGCAAATTGTATACTTTATACTTGAACTAATGTTCATGTGTGTATACCTCTGGCTGCTTTGGTCTATTATTCTACACTGATATTGTCCATTGCATATAGATTACTTCTTAGTACTGTATATGTTTTGTTAAATAGTCTCTTTCTCTTTCAATAAGGCACATCCTGGGGTGGAGCGGGGGACTGTAGGACTAGAGGGATTGGGGGGTTTAGTTGCGGGGGTTGTTCTTGTTCTGATCAGATTTAATGATTCCTGAAGCATCCTAAGGTTTTTTTTTTGTAACTATTTTGTAATCACTGTGACTAGTACTGGTTCATGTTCTTATTATTGGACACATTTGGTTATGTTAAACTCAATAAAGATGCTGAATTTCGAAAAAAATATATAAACCAATGGATAAGGCTACATAATGGTGTGGGTGCGATGTGGTGGTGTTCACAGTCACAAAGGAGGAAAGGCACATGGGGGTTCTAATTTTGGAAGAGCACAAAATTTCACAGCAGAGAACAAAAACCATCCATGCAGGTCAAATGTCAAGCGGTGGTACATCATCAGGTGTGACAAAAGCAGACGTAGGGATGTTGTGGTGCCATTATATTGAGCAATGTTCAAGTCTCAGTTTCAGTAATGAGTGCAGTTATGGAGCGAGAACCTTCCGAGGGACATTAACAGGTAGTTGATATCCACGTTAATGGTGACATGCTTGCAACTCAGGATTTTTGATGGGCGATTAATGGCCCTCAAGATGTACTTTACTTTATGAAATCTGCCACTCCACCACCCCCTTTACATTTTTCTCTGTCACTCCTGAATACTTTCACTCCTGTGATGGCCCCATCTCAGTCATGGTTTTGGTTTGCCTATGCTTCAATGATACCTGGTATGTCCAGCTCTCTGTCACTCCTGAATACTTTCACTCCTGTGATGGCCCCGCCCCAGTCATGGTTTTGGTTTGCCCATGTTTCAATGATACCTGCTATGTCCAGCTCTCTGTCTGACAGCAGTTCATGCTGCCCTGCCATTTTATTCCCCTGGCTCCTATCCTTCAGTGAAATCACCCTCTTTCCTGCCTCTCTCCCACATGCCCCCTTACTCTCCCATACCCCCCTCTCCTAGCAAAAGTAGCCCCTATCATTACTATGACAATGAGACGGTTTTGACGAGAGCCAGACAGGGACCGGCCAGCAAGAGGGCATTCATCTGATTCAGGGACTGTGGCTGAACTTTTGAATTTTCAATTTCATTACCAAAACACTGAAGGAAGCTGCCCTATTTAATGGGTGGCCTGAAGCAGCGATGGAGAGTGAGAGACGGACCGACCAGCGAGAGGGAGCTCATCGATTGGTGCTGAACTTTAGAAGATTTCATTTTCGGCACCAAAATTCTGCCATCTTCCAGACCGATGTAACAGGCAGCCTGCAGCATTGTGGGAGAGCGAGAGAGGGACAGGACTAACATTTTCATCCTCCATCCCAGCCACCATGCACCGCCAACCTTTTCAATAGACTTTATGGACTGGTAAGGGGAGGGGTTCTCTGGAGGTGTACAAATCAGGACTTCTACCTTAATAGCACTGTGTCATTCTGGGGCGAGTAAGAAAAAAACATGGAGATACAAGTGGTATTGTGATATTACATGAAATTGGGTTGTGAAACAGATTAAAGTTATACTATATGATTATACTGTTTATTCTGGTGCTGTGCTATTACAGGCAGCTGGTTGTAAAACAGAGCTAACATATACCATATGATGATAATGTTTATTCTGTACCTTCAGTTAGATGTAAAGAGTTGTTTTATAGCCTGCTTACCCTGTCCCATCAGCTAGAGTGTAAGTGTCTATTTAGAGCAGGGCTGCTTGCTGGAAGACAACATGACCAATCTAGTCTGTATCTTCAGTTAGTGATTAAGGGACTCGTTTAAAAGACTGTTTATCCAGTGTCATCATACAGAGTTTAAGTGACAACCTTGTGTTTGTTTTTATGTTGACATAAATATGGCTGACCTAGGATACCCCAGTATGGCCACTTCGAGTGGAAAGAGGGGTAGTAATACAGGGGGAAGAGAATTTGAAGAGGAGGATGTGCCTATAAGGAATATAGAAGGACAAATGGGGTTGCCGCTTTCCACCATGGCAGGCATCTTCGGAAGGCTTCTAGGATGCACATGCTGTGGGGTGGCAATAATTCTAAAGCAGTCCAGGAGAGGGGGAGGATGCCCACTCTGTAGGCAGCTATCTCAGATTAGGATTGAAGTTTGTTGGTTAAGGAATAAGCTGGGTGACTTGGTGGTGGGGGCTACCAGAGATAAGGGATGAGGGTACGGCTAGCAGAGTGCTGTAAACCTCAATGTGAAGCAGAGTTGGGAGATGCAATATATAGCAGAAACAAGGGATGGGAGCTGGCCAAGACAGAATCTAGAACAGAAGGAGGTGTGGGAAGCACCCACCCTGAGCAGAGGGGCCTGTCCCAAGGATAGGGACCTAGGTGAACAAAGCTTGGGTAACAAGTTAACAGAGTTCCAGGCCATGCTGTTTGGTGGGGTTGGGGTGTGTGGCAACACTCACCAAAATGTGGGCAAACAACAACTGTGACTGGGACCTTAACTTTGTCATGGGGCGTTGAGGGTGGGCTATGTTCTGGACGTTGTCTTGGCGGATGGGGATCTGGTAAGGGACTTGGTTGTAGAGGATCCCCTGACTGTGAGAGACCACGGCAATGTCTGTTTTCACAGTAACATGGGGTGAGGGGTGGAGAGATCGAGGACACTGGCAGTGTATATCAGGGGCCAGGGAGCAGACTTTATGGTAATGGGAAATATTCTAAAGGATCACATGAAAGGGATTACAACAAAGCCAGACATGGGTAAGAGATGGGAGGTCATTAAACGGCTACTTCATGAGTCAATCCGGACCCATGTTAAGGTGAAGTGCAAGGGAGCTAGGTCACATAAACCGTGCTGGTGGACCAGTGAAGGCTTCTGGGACTGTATTTCACAGTTAGAGGCCATGCATTGATGGGGCACCTGTGAAGTTAATCTATTCATGAGCATTACCAATGTGGTTAGTCTGATCACTGAATAATTTGCACCTCATTATTGTCCTGGAGTGCTCATTTCACTGAGACAAAATAAAACCACAGCAGAAACACACAAAGTGGTGACGGGGGATAAATTCTTCCTGTCCAGTCTCTCTCTGTCATGTGGGGTTCCCCAAGGCTCTGTGTTGTCCCCCATGTTGTTCGCAGTGTATATGCTGCCCCCTTGGAGACATTATTAGAAGTTATGGGCTGAGTTTTCATTGCTATGCAGATGATACCCAGTGCTATCGATCTTTTGCACCTAACCAGGATAGAGCTCTCTCATTCTTTAATAGCTGCCTCACTGCCATCCAGTGTTGGATGTATTGAAGCTGGCTGAAGTTGAATTCGGAGAAGACTGAGATAATGTTTGTGGACACAAGTCACCAGTGAGAGGGGACAGGAGCTGGTTTACCCTCATGCTTATTTCTGTGTGGTTTCCAGCCCTCCACCTCTGAACAGGTGCGTAACTTGGGGTTGATTTTTGACAATGAGCTGACACTATGTCCGCCGGTGTTGGCATTTGTCAAACTTTCCTTTAAACATCTTAGGAACATCGACAAGATTAAGCACCTGTTCTGCCCTCCAATCTGCCTAAATTGATCCAAGCTTTTTTGACCTCACATCTTGATTATTGCAACTCCCTTTATCTGCTGCTTCCTGTGGTTGATATCCACCACTTACAACTGGTGCTGAATGCTGCGGCCCGGTTATTGACTGGTACATCTCCTGCCAGTCCTATTTCTTTGGTTCCGCATGATCAGCCATGGCTGCCAATATAGTGGCAAGTATTTAAACTAGCCAAGAGGGGAGGCACTGGAAAGGAGCAGTGAAATCCTAGCCCTCCCTAAAACATCACTGTAGTAAGTGCAGTAAACACCAACATAGAGATGTTGATAGGGAGAAGGGCATGGGTAAATGGAGAAAGTGACAAAGCCAAGAAGGACAGGGATGGGGCAAAAAGAAGTAAGACCATCAGGAAATGGAGGATAATGAGTACCAATGCCCATAGCCTGGGTAACAAGCTCCCTGAACTGGTGGCCTTGATGGAAGAGGGATGCCTGGATATCGTAGCAGTCACAGAAACATGGTAGACAGAGAACCATGACTGGGATGTTAACATACCAGGGCACGTAACCTACAGGAGAGACAGGGAGGGGAGAAGAGGGGGAGGAGTAGCTCTCTATGTAAAGGAAAGGAAGGAAAGCAACTGAACAAAAGAGTAAACAGGTAGGAGAGAAGGCACTGTGGGTCACTTTGTAGACTGGAAATGGCACCACAATCTGCACAGGAGTTGTATACAGACCCCCAGGTCAGGAGGAGGGAATGGACAAGGATATGATAGAAGGCATTCTTAGAATGGCAGAGAAAGGGGAGATACTGTTTATAGGAGACATAAATATGCCAGATGTTAACTGGAGCATACTTGCTGCAGCCACATCCAAGAGCAGGGCCATTCTCGGTGCCCTACAGGTGGCATGCCTCAGACAGCTACTTTCAGAACCCACTTGCGAGGGAGCAATCTTATACATCATATTCTCAAATGGGGACAGTGAGATGATCTCAGATCTAGAAGTGGGTTGACATCTGGGAACAAGTGACCATCAAACAGTGTGGTTCACGTTAAATTCAGCTACAGAGTCAAGCCATACAAAAGTGAGTGCACTGAACTTCAGGAGGGATGACTTTGGCAAGATGGGACAGTGCCTCAGAAAAGCACTAGCAAACAGGCTAGAAGGAGTGGTGGAGCAACAATGGGCAATCATCAAAACTGCCATTAGGCAGAGATGAGGTCTCGAGAACTGGATGCAGTACTCCATATGGGGTCTCACCAACTGTCTGTACAGAGGGATAACAACTTCCTGTTTTCTGCTGGTAATGCCTTTCCCTATGCACCCCAGTATACCCACAACTCTCCCTCGCCTTCTCACATACAAACTTCTTATAAGGTCAACAGAGGCAACAAGCCTTTGTGTGAAGCAAATAAACAAATCACAATGTTAGAAAAAGCCACTATGATTCTCAAAAGAGGTGGCGGGGAAAGTAAGGGAGAAAAAGATAGCATTCAGTAACTATAAGGAAACACAGAAGGAGCAAGACAGAGAGCTGTACCAGTTAAGTCATAAGGAAGCAGGGAGGGAAGTCAGACTAGCAAAGGCCCAAACTGAGGAAAGGATAGCCAACTTGGTTAAGAAGGGGGATAAAACCATTTATAGGTACATCAGGGAGAGTAGAAAGACAAAGGGAGGGATAGTGAGCATGAATAGAATGAACCGTGGATGGGCAGAGGGGGGTAGTGAAAAAGCAGGGATACTGAAAGAATATTTCTGCTCAGTATTCACAAAAGAGGAGGGGGAGGTGCCTAATCCAATTAACAGAAGCACTCTGTATGAGAGGGGTCGATCACAGTACTTTCACAGAAGAAAGGATTCTGAAAGAACTCCTAAAACTGAAGGTGGACACAACAATGGGGCCTGATGGAATTCACCCCAGAATTCAAAAAGAATTACGTAGAAAACTAGTGAAACCACTGACTAGCCTTTTTAACAAATCATGGGAGGATGGTGTGGTACCCGAGGACTGGAGGAAGGTGGATGTGATTCCCCTTCACAAAAGTTGGACAAAGACAGAGGCAGGAAAATACAGACCTGTCAGTTTGACCTCTGTGGTAGGGAAAGTGATGGAATCACTTCTGAAGAAAAGAATTGTTGAGTACCTAGAGGCCAGTGTGGCACAGGATACAAGGCAGCATGGGTTCACAGCAGGAAGGTCATGTCAGATGAATCAAATTCATTTCTTTGACTGGGTGACCAAAGTAGTAGACCAGAGAGGGGCAGAGGACATGGCCTACCTAGACTTTAGCAATGCATTTGACACAGTCCCACACAAACAATTAATATTCAAATTAACCAGCCTGAGAGTGGGTCCCAGGGTGGTAGACTGGGAAAAACATTGGTTGGACAACAGGATACAGAAGGTAATTGTAAATGGAGTCCACTCTGAAGAAAGAACGGTTACTAGTGGGGTACCGCAGGGTTCAGTACTGGGTCCAGTCCTTTTTAATGTCTTTGTAAGTGACATTGCAGAGGGTCTGAAAGGAAAAGTATGCGTCTTTGCAGATGGGTTACTCAAAATCTTCAAGTGCTCATACTTTTATGTATGCTGCCACTACCCTCTGGAAATCTCTACCCCATCCACTTTGTCAGTGTGCGTCCCTCGAGTAATTTAAAAATGCCTTGAAGACCTATTTATGGTCTAAGATTTATATAAATACTAACATACTAACTGGCAGCAGATTAGGCCTTATGGTCTATCTAGTCTGCTCGAACCTCAGATCCCTAGTTGGGTGCCGAGGCCCCCCCTTGTATTCCAGAAACCCCTATCATCCATCCCTTCCCCCCTGGGCCAGGCCATCATCTGATACATCCACTTTCTGTGTCTGTTCAACCCTCTCTTGAAGCCCTTCACTGTGGATCTCTGAACCAGCTCGCCAGGCAGTGCATTCCAAGGGTCCACCACCCTCTCAGTGAAAAACCTCCTCCTCTTTTCCCCCCTCACCCTTCCACCTTCCAACTTCAAACCATGACCTCTGGTGCTACCTACCTGCTTTAGTCTAATGATCCCCTCCATGTTTACCCTATTTATTCCCTTGAGGTACTTGAAGACCTCAATCATGTCCCCCCTGTCTCTCCTCTCCTCCAATGAAAACAGGCAGAGCTTGTCAAGTCTGTCATCATACGTCAAATCCCCTAGTCCTTGTATCATCTTAGTTGCCCTCCTCTGTACCCTCTCCAGGAGCTGTATGTCCCTCTTCAAGTGTGGTCTCCAGTACTGTACACAGTACTCAAGGTGTGGTCTAACCAGTCCATTGTACAGCGGCAGAATCACTTCCCTGCTCCTAGAGGTGATCCCCCTTATGATGCATCCCAAAATCCTGTTTGCCTTCCTAGCTGCTCTCCTGCACTGCTCAGAATGATTCATACATGCATCCACCATGACCCCTAGGTCTTTTTCCCCTATTGAGGCCTCCAGCACCTCCCCTCCCAGGGTGTACCTGTGTTTAGGGTTTCCCCACCCAAGATGTAACACCTTGCACTTGGTGATATTGAAATTTAATTTTCATGTGTAAGCCCAGCTTTCCAGGGTGTCCAGGTCCCCTTGCAGGGCCAACCTCCCCTCTTCCCCCTCAACTACTGCTCCCATCTTGGAGTCATCAACGAAGAGACTCATTTCACACCCTATACCTTCCCTGATGCCTGATATGTATGCATTAAACAGGATCGGACCCAGGACAGAGCCCTGCGGTACCCCACTACCAACCTCTCTAGAGTTCGAGAGCTCCCCACCGACCACTACTCTCTGGGTGCATCCAGCTAGCCAGTTTTCAATCCATCTGATCATCAAAGGGCCTACTCCCAACCCCATCAGTTTCTCCACCAGACCATTGTGGGGGACAGAGTCAAATGCCTTGCTGAAGTCCAAGAATAATACATCCACATGCTTTCCCCTGTCCAGTTCCGACGTTACCCATTCGTAGAACTCCACAAGATTGATTTGACATGATCTACCTGGCACAAACCCATGTTGCTGGCTATTCAGAACTCCCACCTCCTCCAAGTACATCCCCAATCGTTCCTTTAGTATACTGTCCATTAATTTTCCCACCACCGAGGTCAAACTGACTTTTTATCAGTATTTATTATTTATTATTAAGAAAGATAATTCTCTGGGGCTGGATGGCATTCATCACAGGGTACTGTGGGAGTTGGCGGACATACTGTCCACCCCCCTGGCAGATATCTTCAATAGGTCGCTTGAGACAGGGACGGTACCCAGGGATTGGAGTGACTTCAGCATGGTGTTTGACTCACTCCCCCACAATGGGCTATTGGAGAAACTGTCGGGGTTGGGAGTGTGCCCTTTTTATGGTCTGATGGATGGGACACAGGCTAACTGGATGCACACAGAGAGTGGTGATCGGTGTGGAGCTCTTGAACCCTCGAGAGGTCGGCAGTGGAGTTCTGCAGGGCTCGATCCTGTTTAATGCATGCATATCTGACATCAGGGTGGGTATAGGGTGTGAGATGAGTCTCTTCGCTGATGATTCCATGGTGTGAGCAGTAGTTGAGGGGGAAGAGGGGAGGTTGGCCCTGCAAGGGGACCTGGACACCCTGGAAAGTTGTAATCTCTCATGGAAGTGAAATTTCAATACAACCAAGTGCAAGGTGTTACATCTTAGTTGGGGAAACCCCACACACAGGTACATCCTTGGGGAGGGTGCAGCTGGATGCCTTGTCTGGGGAAAAAGACCTAGAGGTCATGGTGGATGTGTGTATAAATAACTCTGAACAGTGCAGGACAGCAGATAGCAAAGCAAACAGGTTGTTGGGATGCATTGTAAGGGGGATCACCTCTAGGAGTAGGTAAGTGATTCTGCCACTGTACCATGGGATGGTAAGGCCACACCTCAAGTACTGTGTTCAGTACTTGAGACTGTACTTAAAGAGGGACATACAGCTCCTGGAGAGGGTACAGAGGAGGGATACCAGATGATGATTCGAGGAATGGGGGAGTTGACGTACAAGGACAGACTTGAGGAGCTCAGCCTGTATACTTTGGAGGAGAGGAGACCCAGGGGGGACATGATCATGGTCTTCAAGTACTTCAAGGGAATAAGTAGGGTAAATGGAGTGGATCTTAATACTAAAGAAGGGCGGTATCACCAGAGGGCATGGTTGGAAGCTGGAAGAAGGAAGGATGAGGGGGGAAAAGAGGAGGAGGTTTTTCACTGAGAGGGTGGTGGATCCTTGGAACACGCAGCCTGGTGAGCTTGTCCAGATTTACAATGTGGAGGGCTTCAAGAGAGGGTGGGACTGATACAGAAAGGGGTTACCGGAACACAAGGCGTTGAGAGGGCCTCTGTTCCCAACAGGTGCTGTGAGCCTCGAGCAGACTTGATAGACCATAAGGCCGAATATTCTGGCAATTAGTATATTAGTATTTTCGTATGACTGGTCTAAGGTATGGCAGCTAAGATTCACTGCAACAAAGTGCAATGTAAAGGACCGTGTCAAAACAAAAACTTAGGGGAAGAGTAAACAAAGGTGGGGTGGTGGTACTCACAAAAACAAAGTGGAAAGGAACACTGGGGACAGTCATATTACACAGCCTTAAGGTGAGCAAGCCATGAAAGTGAGCAGTAAGGAGAGCTAAGGGATTGTGGGGATGCTTTGGAAGAAGCATCACCACTAGAAAACTGGAAGTGGTTATCCATCTGTACAGATATTTTGTGAGACGCATGCACGAACACTGCATGCAAGTGAGGTTCTACATCTCCTACGACTTAGTCTGGACAGTGGTGTACACATTTAGCAAATAACAGTGATCAGTTTCTGCTACAGAAGCTATACAGTTCATATCGTGACCCCTATCTGATACCCATTACCAACCCATCACCACACCCCAAGTTGGTGTGCTAGCATGGTAACATTATTAATTGCTAGTGCTGTGAGCTCCAGTGGGTCACCACTGCAGGATCACTTTCTGCCAGCTGTCCACGCATCACTATACCACCTAGTTTAAATTAATACTTCTTGCTATTTTCCTCTCTGACCTTGGCATCAATACCACCTTCCACGTCAAACTCAAGTGTGTATTGTCACCTGCATATAGATCACTATTTTGACATGTTATGCCACAGCTACCCTGCAAGCCATAACTACTTGGATCCACTCCTTTGCACCCTCCAAGTGCTGAACTAACAGTAGACACCATGCAGAGCTCTATATTTTGTTTTTTATACCTTTGTTTAACCAGGTGAGACACACTAAGCTGAAAGCGTGTTTACAGGTGCAACCAGGCAACTCAGCGAAGTTAAATGACTTGCTCATGGCCACACAATATGCAAGTGGTGGCTGTGGGGATTCAAACCCAGGTCTCCCGGTTTGCAGCTCATGGCCTTAAACCACTGCGCTATACTGCCTATTTCATGGTCTGTTGTGGATACATACCCCTATACATGTGTATCTTTTCCTGTGTTACATAGAAACATAGACTTTGACGGCAGATAAGGACTGCTAGGCCCATCTAGTCTGCCCAATCCCCTACCTACAGGATAGGCTGCAGATCCTAGTTAACCAACAGCCTATTTCTTCCTACCCCCCCACAAGAATTGCCTTATGTCTGTCCCATGCATTCTTGAATTCTCCCACAGTTTTAGACCTCACAACCTCCTCAGGAAGGCTGTTCCATGCATCCATTACCCTCTCTGTGAAATAATACTTCCTCACATTGCCCCTGAACCACCCTCCTTCTATCTTTAAATTGTGTCCCCTTGTTCTTGCAAGTCTCTTTTTCTGAAAGATGCTACCCTCCTGGACTTTGTTGATTCCACTGAGGTACTTAAAAGTTTCTATCATGTACCTCCTCTCCCTTCTTTCCTCAAGGGTATACATATTAAGCTCCTTTAGTCTCTCCTCATACGGGCTTCTCTTGCAGACTCTGCACCATTTTAGTTGCCCTCCTCTGGACTGCCTCTATCCTGTCTATGTCCTTGCAGAGATGGGGAGATGGGGTCTCCAGAACTGGACACAGTACTCCAGATGGGGTCTCACCAACTGTCTGTACAGAGGGATAACAACTTCCTGTTTCTGCTGATGATGCCTCTCCCTATACATCCCAGTATACCCCCAGCCCTCCCTACTGCCTTCTCACATTGCTTGCTAACCTTAAGGTCATCTGATACGATTACCCCCAAGTCCCTTTCCTTTTTTTGTTGTTGTTACCGACTCCCCACCCATTGAATACATAGAATCAGGGTATTGATATCGAAATAGTTGTGGATTTCATTGCAGATCAAATGTTGCCCATTGGTAAAAAAGTCATTTTGAAATATATTGATTACCATGGCTATTTTGCTTTTGTTTAGCAGTCTACTTTTACACAAAGTTCTTAGTATACAGGAGCACAGTCTTGAAAGGCTCCTGGGACTGTATTTCACATTAGAGGCCATGCATTGATAGGGCACCTGTGAAGTCAATCTATTCATGAGCATTACCAATGTGCTTAGTCTGATCACTGGATAATTTGCACCTCATTATTGTCCTGGAGTGCTCATTTCACTGAGACAAAATAAAACCACAGCAGAAAAACACAAAGAATTTGGTGCTAAGGGTCCAATGATGAGTGCCATTGACAGTTGGAATCACACTGACTGCTGTCATTAAATGTATTTCCTTTGTTTCCAAACACTGTGTGTATGACTACAGCTCATCAAGCCTTGGCCAGAATAGCATTTACAATAAATACATATTGCTAATTGTGCATCACCTGGATATGTAAACATTGGCCGTCATGCAAGGGATGCATAGCATTGCCCAACAACAAGAATGCTGAAAATATAGATATGGTAGAAGCCTCTGTAAATCTCAATATTGCAATCCAGGACAGGAGGTTATACAACTCCCCCCCCAGCAAACCAACTACACTCAAGGAGAAAAATTGAGTCATGAGGGTGACCTGCATCTGGACCAAGCCTTCCTGATCACAAAAACCCCTGCGCCCCCACTACACATCAACTGTTCCATTGCAGGACAGCTAACATTGACGATACAGTGGCATGACCATAACCCCCATCCCTAATTAAAAATAAAAAAAAAATTATTGACTGGTGGGTGAACAGCTCAGACACCCAAATGGCTGACAATCAATGTGACAATTGTACTAACATACTACTCTGACAGCTAAATGCACCAACGGGTCTTTGCGGCTCTACTAGGTTTTCATCAGCTGCACTCATGGGTGATTTTTGTTGTTTAGGATTTTTCGGGGGTTATACTGTCCACAGTCCCATATGTGACACCGGCTTTGTACCAGGTCAGATTTACCATCCCTGTGTACAAGGACCATCCAGTCTTACAACAGTCCACATACTACTTTGACAGCTCCCTGGGCAGCACACTATATGGCTCCACCGCCCTCTCATAGAAACATAGAAGTAAGGACAACAAGCATTTGTCAATGCCGAATGTTTGCTTGCAGGCATTGGCAGTGGTAATGTAGAAGTTACAAAGCTGCGTAATAGGAATGGCAGTGAAGTACTGAACTGAAGCCAACCTCACCACCACCCTGCAGAGAGTGACAGGCATTGGGGTGTGCATTTGGGTCATCAGGCATAACGGCCTCGCCATTTCACCACACACCCCCCTGCAGACACTGACAAGTGTCACAGTGTTCCTTGGGGTCTTTGACCCTTATGCGCACCCCATTTCATTAGGAAATGTGGTGAGATGGGTGCGATATAGGAGAATGGGGTGAACTTTGGGGCTGAAGAGTCCAAGGCATACCTCGATGCCTCTCACTGGCTGCAGGGTGTGGAATGGTATAAGCATTACAGGCAGGAATCCCAAGTCACACCCCTGATGCCTGTCATTCTCTACAGTGTTGGGTGTTATGGTTGGAAACCCTAATACCTCAGGCATTCGTTGGTATTTTCACTCCAAATTTTCAACATGTTTTTTTTGTGACCCCACCTCATGAACAGGGGGAATATCAGTTTGTTAGCCGAAAGCTGCTTATGCACAGCGAGTACGGCATTTAGCACCACAGGTGCAAAAACATTCCGAACAGGATGTAAAAAATGACAGCTGTACTGTTCATGGGGAGGTGTAAAAAATGGCAATGTTGCAAATCTGCAGTAAAAATATTTAAAAAAATGGTGAAGTCATGAGCGTACATAGAAACTGTGCAACGCACACCAGTAATATAATTAGGTTGGGGATATTTTACAGCAGATTGTCAACTCAGGCATTTTGGTGCCTCCGATCATGAACAGTGTCACTGTGATTTTCTTTATCTGTGCCGAACAATGATTTCCCACAGCGACCATGCATCTCAGCACTGAAAGTGTGAAAACACACTTCAGCCATGTTGTGAAAAATGACAGCTGTACTGTTCATAAGGAAGTGTGAAAAAATGCCACTGGTGAAAATCTGGACTGAAAATATTACAAAGTCATGAACTTACGAGGGTGCGTGGAAACTGCGCATTGCTCACTCGTAACACAGTCATTTTATGGACTTTTGTCACCAAATTTTCAACATAGCCATTTTAAGACCTCTGCTCATGAACAGTGTAACTGTGATTTTTCTTAATCTGTCCTAAACATTGCTTTCGCACACCAACAGCACCATTGTGCGCTACATGTGCGAAAACACATTTTGGGCGACATATGAAAAATGGCAGCTGTACTGTTCATAAGGAAGTGTAATAAAATGGCAATGTTGAAAATCTGAGTGAAAATATTAATTTGCAAACTTACTTGAAACATGCATAGGAACTGCATTGCTGAAAACAGTCATTTTAGGAATTTTTCACCAAATTTTCAACATAGCCATTTTAAGACCTCTGCTCATGAACAGTGTCACTGTGATTTTCTTAATGTGTCCCATACATTGATTTTGCACATACTGCGCCATTGTGCACTACATGGGTGGAAACACATTTTGGGCAAGATGTGAAAATGACAGCTATACTGCTCATAAGGAGGTGTGGTAAAATGGCAATGTTGAAAATCTGGAGTGAAAATATTGAAAATTCGTGAACTTACGAGTGTGCGTAGGAACTGCACAATGCACCCTCGTAAAACAGTCATTTTTAGGAATTTTTTCACCAAATTTTCAACATAGCCATTTTAAGACTTTTGCTCATGAACAGTGTCACTGTGACTTTCTTAATTTGTCCCGTACATTGATTTCGCACACCGACTGTGCCATTGTGCACTACATGGCCGGAAACACGTTTTGGGTGAGATGTGAAAAATGACAGCTGTACTGCTCATAAGAAGGTGTGGTAAAATGGCAATGTTGAAAATCTGGAGTGAAAATATTGAAATTTCGCGAACTTATGAGCCTGCGTAGGAACTTCGCAACGCACCCTCGTAAAACAGTCATTTTTTGGAATTTTGGCAACAAATTTTCAACATGGGGCTTTTGGGACCCCTTCTTATGAATGATGTCACTGTCATGGTGGTATTCAGGCCCGAAGGATGATTTCACAGTCACTGCACAGTCACTGCGCGAAATCACCCTTCGGGCCTGAATAACGCACATGACAATGACATAATCCATGAAGAAGGTCCCAAACTCCATGTTGAAAATTTGGTGCAAAATCTCAAAATGCCTGAGATATGCAGTTGAAACCCCCTATGTAACCCATTATACAGCTTACCGCATTTCCTCAGTTCGCGGTGGCTTTGAAGAGTGCAGACGTGTCCCCGTCCAATCAAGATCACATACGAGTCCGAGGCAAGTATGGGGGGTGGGGAGGCTGGGTGCAGTGGTGGTGCGGTTGTGGAAGGGGGTTGGGAGGCGTGCAGCGGACAATTTTTTATTTTACAGGAAAAAACAAAAAAGACGTCGTGGGGCCGCTTGCCACGCTGGGGTGGGCTCCCAGCGTGGCACAAGGACTGGGGTATTCAGCCGATGGGGATTGGGCACCCCGCCGGCAAAATACAAAAAATCACAGAACATTTGCCACGCTGGGGTGGGCTCCCAGCGTGGGCACAAGGACTTGGGGGGCGTTTCAGCCGACGGGATTGGGCACCTCACGCCAAAGGAGCACAGTGCTTGCCACGCTGGGGTGGCCCCAGCGTGGCACCACAACCGGGGGTGGGGGATTGTAGCTCAGCCGACGGGATTGGGCACCCCGTCGGCTATACAGTACGGAGGAGCGACGCCTGTCTGTTCATGGGAGTTGCGCGAGCAGCCGATATCTTATCGGTGCTCACTCAGCATAGCTCCCCTTTCAACATAAGTGCACTGCATTTTGGAGCGTGTCATACACAGCTCCAAAATGCATTGGCTTACAGGGCCACGCCAGCCCACTGACTGAATTGAGGAGAAGGTGACACCTCCGAAATCTCCGATGAAGGCACTATGTTTCTTGCACATGCGTGCAAGCAAACATAAAAAGGACATCCTTTAGGAGGTACAAGACAACTCAGACTGAAGCAAAGAAGGTGAAATGCTACAAGGAGACAGAGAAAAGGCCGACCTACTAAACACCTATTTTTGCTCCGTGTTCAAGAGGGAGGAAGAAGGCAGCAGAGCAGGAAATTAAATGGTTGGGGATGGGGGTGTGGAGATGAGGCAGTTTCTCGTGGAGGAAATATTGGAAGAACTGGACTGCATAGAAACATAGAAACGTAGAATTTGACGGCAGATAAGGACCGCTTGGCCCACCCAGTCTGCCCATTTCCCTACCTACTGGATAAGCTGCAGATCCTAGTTAACCAGCAGCCTACTTCTTCCTACCCCCACCCCCTAGAATTGCCTTATGACTATCCCATGCATGCTTGAATTCCACCACTGATTTTGACTCCACAACCTCCTCTGGAAGGCTGTTCCATGCATCCACAACCCTCTCTGTGAAAAAATACTTCCTTACATTACCTCTGAGCCACCCCCCCATCTTCAAATTGCCCCTCTTGTTCTTGCACACCTCTTTTTTTGAAAATGCTACCCTCTTGGACTTTGTTGATTCCCTTGAGGTACTTGAAAGTTTCTATCATGTCCCCCTCCCCTCCTTTCCTCGAGGCTATACATATATTAAGCTCCTTAAGTCTCTCTTCATATGTCTTCTGGTGCAGACCTTGCACCATTTTAGTTGCTCCTCCTCTGGACAGCTTCCATCCTGTCTGTCTTTGCAGAGATTGGGTCTCCAGAACTGCACACAGTACTCCAGATGGGGTCTCACCAGCTGTCTGTACAGAGGGATAATAACTTCCTGTTTTCTACTGGTGATGCCTCTCCCTATGCATCCCAGTATCCCCCCAGTCCTCCTTGCTGCTGTCTCACATTACTTGCCCATCTTTAGGTCATCTGATATGACTACCCCCAGGTCCCTTTCCATTTTTGTTGTTGTTAGTATCTCACCCCCCATTGTGTACTCTTCCCCTGGGTTTTTGTTTTCCAGGTGCATTACCTTGCACTTCTTAGCATTGAATCTAAGCTGCCATACATTTGACCATTCCTCTAACCTTGCCAAGTCCCTTCTCATCCTTTCCACCCCACCCTGTGCATCAACTCTGTTGCAGATCTTAGTGTCATCTGCAAAGAGACATACTTTTCCTTCCAGTCCTTCTGCAATGTCACTTATAAAGACATTGAAGAGGACCGGTCCTAATGCTGAACCCTGCAGTACCCCACTAGTAACCTCCTTTCTTCTGAGTGGACTCCATTTACTATTACTCTCTGTGTCCTATTCTCCAGCCAATTCTTTACCCAGGCTGTCATCTTGGGACCCACTCCCAGGCTGGCTAACTTGTATATTAATCTTTTGTGTGGGACTGTGTCAAATGCCTTGTTAAAGTCTAGGTAGGCCATGTCCACAGCCCTCCCTGATCTACTACTTTGGTCACCCAGTCAAAGAAATCTATCAGATTCGTCTGGCATGACCTTCCCTGTGAATCCATGCTGCTAGGGTCCTGTGCCCCTCTGGCCTCTAGATACTCGACAATTCTTTCCTTTAGAAGTGATTCCATCATTTTCCTATCACTGAGGTTAAACTAACAGGTCTATAGTTTCCTGCTTCTGCCTTGCTCCCACTTTTGTGAAGGGGAATCACATCTGCCCTCCTCCAGTCCTCGGGTACCAACCACATCCTCCCATGATTTGTTAAAAGGGTAGTCAGTGGTGTCACTAGTTCTACCTTAGTTCTTTTAGAATTCTGGGATGAATCCCATCAGGCCCCATTGCTTTGTCCACCTTCAGTTTTAAGAGTTCTTTCAGAACCCTTTCTTCTGTAAATGGGCGGTATCAACTTCTGTATCCAGAGTGTTACTACTGTTTGTTTTATGTACCTCCTCTTCCTCTGTAAATACTGAGCAAAATATTTGTTTAGTATCTCTGCCTTTTCACAGTCTCCTCTGCCCACCCTCCTCCCTTTATTAAGCCTCACTATCCCTCCCTTGGTCTTGCTTCCCTCCTGATGTACCTATAAAAGGTTTTATCCCCTTCTTAACTGAGTTGGCTATCTTTTCCTCAGTTTGGGCCTTTACTGTTCTGACTGCCTTCCCAGCCTCCTTTTGCTTTAACTGATACAGTTCTCTGTTCTGCTCCTTCTGCGATTCCTTGTACTTCCTGAATGCTTTCTTTTTCTCTTGAACCTTCACTGCCACTTCCTTTGAGAACCATAGTGGTTTCTTACATCGTCTTGTTTTGTTTATTTGCTTCACACAAAGGCTCGTTAAGTCTGTGATGGCAGTTTTTATTATTCCCCATTGTTCTTCCACCCTCCTTCCTGCCCATTTGCTAGTGCATTCCTTAGGCACTCACCCATTTGGCAAAAGTCAGCCTCCTAAAGTCCAGTACTTTTCTCTTTGTATGGCTTGGACTCTATTGCTGTGTTTATTGTGAACCATACTGTTCGATGGTCGCTATTTCCAGATGGCTACCCACTTCTACATCTGTGATCCTCTCTATCTCCATTTGAGAGTATCAAGTCTAATATTGCTCCCTCTAGTGGGCTCCAGTACTAGTTGTCTAAGGCATGCCCCTGTAGGGCATCTAGAATAACTGCACTCTTGAAGTGGCAGCTGCAACTGCACTCCAGTTAACATCTGGCATATTCAGATCACCCATCAGCAATATCTCCCCTTTTTCTGCCATTCTAAGTATACTTTCTATCATTTCCTTGTCCATTTCTTCCCCCTGAGAAAGGGGTCTGTATACAACCCCTGTGCGGATTGTGGTGCCATTGCCTGTCTCCAAATTTACCCACAGTGCTTCTTCTCCTCCCTGTTTACCCTTTTGTTCTGTTGCTTTTATTCCTTCCCTTATGTAAAGAACTACTCCTCCTCCTCTTTTACCATGACGGTGGACAGGGCAATGGGGCCAGATGGGGTGCACCAAAGGGTGTTAAAGAAGCTAAAAGAGGTATTGGCGGTACCCTTGACTGCACTCTTCCATTTGTGCCTGGAAACAGGTGTGGTGCCTGAGGACTGGAGGAAGGCAAATGTAGTCCCTCTGCATAAGAGGGGAGGGAGGGAGGGAGGAAGTGGGAAGTTACAGGCCCATGAGCTTAACATCAGTGGTGGGCAATCTCATGGAGAAGTTAGTAAAAGGCAGGATCACCAGCTACCTGGAGACAAACGGCCTGATGAATCCAAGACAACATGGGTTGACTAGGGGCAGATCCTGTCAAACAAATTTGATAGTTTTTGATGGGGTCACCAAGGAACTAGATCAAGGTAAAGCAGTAGATGTAGCTTATTTGGATTTCAGAAAGGCATTTGACTCAGTGCCCCATGGGAGGCTGCAGTGTAAAATGGCAGGTCTGGGGATGGGGCAGAGGGTAGTCAAATAGGTGGGAAGCTGGCTGGGAAAACGGAGGCAGAGGGTCATAATAAATGGGGTGGCATTCAGGGAGGGCAAGATCACAAGTGGGGTCCCTCAGGGATTGGTGTTGGGGCCCCAATGTTGAATATATGCATACGGGACATCGTGGAGGGCATTGAGGGGGATGTGAGTATGTTAGGGGATACTATCAAAATCTACAACAGGGTGGACACGCAGGAAGGGGTGAAACAAAGGCAGAGAGACTTGAGGCATGGTCAAAAAGGTGGTAGCTTGAATTTAATACAGAAAAATGTAAAATCATGCAGCTGGGCTCCAGAAATCGGAAGGTAGTGTATCGTATGAGGGGCAGAGATTTGGAGGAGACAGAACAAGAAAGGGACCTAGGCATCATTTTATCCAGGGACCTGAAGGTGGAAGGTCAGTGCGGGAGGGCAGTGGCCAGGGGTAGTGGAATGCTGGGATGCATCAGAAGGAGGATCACCAGTAGGAATAGAGGTCACAGTACCCTTGTAACCCATTTAGTTTGACCACACTTGGAGTACAGACTCCAGTTTTGTAGGCCATACCTCAGGAAGGATGTGGGGAGGATAGAGAGGGTTCAGAGGAGAGCAAAAAAAATAGTAAAAGGGTTAGGCCACCTACCCTATGAATAAAGGTTGAGAGATCTGAACATGTACTCCCTGGAGCAGAGGAGGAAGAGGGGGGACATGCTCGAGACTTACAAGTACCTTAAGGGTATAAACAAGGTGCCAGAGGGGGCATCTGTAAGATGAAAGGAAATCCAAGGATGAGGGGGCATGGCCTGCAGGTGGAGGGAGGGAAGTTCAGAGGTAACATTAGAAAATACTATTACACAGAGAGAGTAGTAGAAAAGTGTAACAGACTCCCAGAGGCAGTCGTTGGAGCAGAAACAGTGGAGGGATTCAAAAGAGCATGGGACAACCACATTTGAGTGTTAAGGGGGGGAGGAACAGTTCCAAGCAGATAGCTGGGCAAATGTGAAGACTTGGTGGGCCTATGTTGGTCATTTTCTGCTGTCACACTTCTATGAATGTACTGAAGTTCAACACCTGGGAGAGTGATATGACAATTTCTTAACCTGCTGGGATAGAAAACATGACCATCTGGTTGTGACTGTACCCTTACTGTTCACCTACCTCTACCTCCACAGCACTGTCCAGATTTTTCAAAACAATGTCTACTGGTTGCTGCACTCCCTGGTATCCCATACCAGTTCATTTTTAAACGCATCCAGAGTGGCTGCTACCACATGCCTGATGCTAACTGAGATGGACAATGGGATCAGCAAATCCACATTAGGTATGGTTATGTAAACGTGCTAATCAGATTTACCCATTACTGGGATTATAATGCAACCTCATACTGGGATGTGACCGTCTCACCCATCCTTGCTCACCAGTCTCTGGCTGCTGAAACCCGACTTCTGCCTCGACTAATGGATCGCTCTAATCTTCACTGGCTGTGTCAGTGCTAATCAGGTTGTCCATCAAAGGAGGGGAGGGAAGGGGAACTGTCACCTTGCTTATCTTGTTATCTGCTTCTCAGCCCACCTGTTAGATGATCACTGTTAGGGGTGGGCAGACCGGTCAGTTTGAAATCAGAACCCTCCACCCCCCAGATCTTGCAGGATCTGACAGACCGGTAGAACAGAACCTTGCTGCTTTCCACTCCCATGCAATTGACCACAAAAGCAACAGAAAAAATTACTTCATCACTTCACCACTATTCTTGCTTTCTGTGCGCATGTGCTTCATTGGAAACAGGAAGAGTGGGAACAGAGACTAACAATCAGCAGCGATGGGGGCAGCGTGGATGAATAGATAGACCGACTCAGGAATTACATGATTTTAAAAAAACTAAATCGGTATTCTCCAGCTATGGATGTTACCGTGAACTTCCAGAACAGCTCGGACCATGACAGCAGTGGAGGAGGTAGGCAATATTACAGTAGTCTCTCACCTCAAGGAACATATTTGGAGCCATAACTTGCATTCTCTCCCTGTTCATTACTGCATGTAAATGCAGTGATTGAGGGTCACTTACAAGCAAGACAGAAGTAATCAGAGTACTGAATAAGCCCTGTTAATTCAATTCTGCAATACACTTATGAAATTATGCATCTAAGTACTAAAAATAGGCATATGTTTTAATAAAAAAAAGTAAAGTGTTGTTAAAATAATTTGAAAGCTTAACTGTGTAAAATTGCCCTGGATCGCTATCGCTACAGTACTTATGCCACTGCACCGTACCTTCTGTTAGCTCGCTCCCAAAGCAGCAAACTGTGTTTTGGCCCCTTTAACCAGCAGGAAGGTACAGTAAATACATTTTTTTTAACTCTTTTATTCCTCACCTGCCAATCAAGGCATCTCTCAGGCTGTGCTCACTTGACCTGCAGCCCCTAACTGCCCGCCTGAACCACCTCCCCGACAGCAACGTTGGTATCAGGATCCCCGCCTCTCCCGGACTCCTTGAAGAGGCTGAGGATCCCCAGGGGGTAGAGTTGGAGATTTGGCCATTCTATAGGCATGTAGAACCTTGATCCCTGGAGATTCGTCATCGCCTCACAAGTCTAGTAGGGTTTTTCCTGCTTTGTGTCCCTCCCCCAACGTAGGACGTGCAGTGCCACCCAGCCCGCTATGTGAGTGCTCTCACACACGTCCAGAAGGCAGCCGCCCAGTGTTCCCAGCGTAGTCACTGCATCTGCAGTGCACCCGTCTCCACCAGGTGCTGCTAGCAGCGCGGGACAATTCCCTCTCCCTCCCAGGAGAGGAGAGCAGTCCTCTGGATGCTCAGTCCTCTCCTCCCCACCGATCCCAATGGCCTGAGCTCACTCCCGAGCCCAGGTTGCCATCGTGGCATGAGGTGTGGCATCCAGCTCCTCAACCCTCCACGCCATCAGGCTGGTGAGGTACAGTAAATAATTAACTTCTTGTTTTTGTGTAGATAAGCCAGGGTTAACTAGTGAGACAGACAAAAATGTTATCATATTCATTGCACCTCCTGCTGTCTTACTTTCTGACCTCCGACTGCAGTATGAGGTGGTCTCGCTGATGTCGTGTTTTTTCTCCAAAACTCCCAGTTCACACTGATCCCATTACTTTACAGAACAAATAGTACAAGTTGTGGAGGTGAGGAAAGGAGATAAGGGTTTTGATATTATCTGAACAACTGATGATAACTAATGAGAATGCTGAGAGCTGCTCCAAAACTGCAGTGCCGCTGATAGCCAGTAACAACAACTGTGGCAATTCTGAGTGATAAAGCTTGTGTCCTTCATAATGTGCTTCAGTGGCGTGAACTGCTGCTTCAACTTTTTATTCACAGTCTTTCTTATTGCTTTGTCTATGACTGTGCCTTTTATTTGCTTGTCTGTGTTAGTCAGAGCTGCTAGGCTGTCTTGAGGCTCTATTGCAGGAGGTAGGGCTTAAATCACTTACTTTCTCAGAGGTCCTGACAGTTTCGAAAGCACATTCTGACTTCAAAACAAACAATGGAAGGATTCAACGTGTTGCTGAAATAGTGGTGTGCAGCAACATGGTTCGGATTTCTTGGAGAATGGGGCGATACATAACTTCATAGATTCATAGATGTGTTACAGCAGCAAAGCACCGAACTAGGCACACCAAGTCTGCCCATTTGCCCAGCTAGCCACTTGGACCTGTGCCTACCCCCCTTAACACTCCCATGTGGTTGTCCCATGCTGTTTGAATCCCTCCACTGTTTCCTCTCCAACGACTGCCTCTGCGAGTCTGTTCCACGTTTCTACCACTCTCTCTGTTTAATAGTATTTTCTAATGTTCCCCCTGAACTGCCCTCCCTCCACCTGCAGGACATGCTCCCTCGTCCTCGGATTTCCTTTCATCTTGAAGATGCTCCCCGGTACCCTGTTTATACCCTAAAGGTACTTGAAAGTCTCGATCCTGTACCTCATCTCCCTCCACTGCTCCAGCTCGTACATGTTCAGATCTCTCAACCTTTCTTCATATGATAGGAGCATAACTCTTTTACCATTTTTTTCGCTCTCCTCTGAACCCTCTCTATCCTCCACACATCCTTCCTGAGGTATGGTCTCCAGACCTGGAATCCGTACTCAAAGTGTGGTCTAACTAAATGGGTGTACAAGGGTTCTATGCCTTCCTATTTCTACTGTTGATCACCCTTACGATGCATTACAGCATTCCACTCCCACTGGCCACTGCCCTCCCACATTGCCCTTCCACTTTCATGTCCTCTGATATAATGATGCCTAGGTCCCTTTCTCGCTCTGTCTCCTCCAGATCTCCACCCCCCCATATGGTACCCTGACTTCTGATTCCTGTAGCCCAGATGCATGGTTTTACATTATTCAGTATTAAATTCAAGCTACCACCTATTTGACCTAGCCTCAGTTCTGGCCAAGTCTCTCTGCATTTGTTCCACCCCTTCCTCCATGTCCACCCTATTGTATATTTCGATATTGTCCACAAACATACTCACACCCCCCTCAAGGCCCTACACGATGTCCCCTACAAATATACTGAATAGTATTGTCCACAGTACAGACCCATGAGGGACCCCGTTCATGATCTTTCCCAACCCAGATGCCACCCCATTCATTATGACCCTATGCCTTTCACCTCTAAATCTTGCAGTCAGTCTTGTTTACTCCCACCCACCCAGGTAGTATATACTTAGGCTCTGCCCCAAGATGACAGATCACTAGTCGTAGTCCCATGGTCCCGGACGTTTCTCTGTTTTGCACTATTGCTTGTAACTTATTACTGTGCCCCCACATTCTAATTCTGGCAACAAAGCTCACCTGCATTTCTGGCAGCAAAATGCACCATCTGTAGCAGGTGAGTTGGCAGGAGACTGAGTGCATGTTAGCAGTGGATAACCAGCAAGATGTAGGAAAAAAGGGCCACAGTGAAAAACAGGGAAAATAGTAATAAACAAACACAGGAAACCTTGCATTGCAAAAGACTGGACTTTCTACATTCATGTCCATAGGGAAGAATGTATATGCCATATGTTCAGAGGGCTGTGCAGGCAGGCAGGACGCAGGTGCCAGCACTCCGATTCAAATTCTGATATATCAGTATCCTGTCTGAGACAGGAAACTCAAAATTTCTAGACCAGTGAAGGCTTCTGGGACTGTATTTCACAGTTAGAGGCCATGCATTGATGGGGCACCTGTGAAGTGAATCTATTCTTGAGCATTACCAATGTGCTTAGTCTGATCACTGGATAATTTGCACCTCATTATAGTCCTGGAGTGCTCATTTCACTGAGACAAAATAAAACCACAGCAGAAAAACACAAAGAATTTGGTGCTAAGGGTCCAATGATGAGTGCCATTGACAGTTGGAATCGCACTGACTGCTGTCATTAAATGTATTTCCTTTGTTTCCAAACACTGTGTGTATGTCTACAGCTCATCAAGCCTTGGCCAGAATAGCATTTATAATAAATACATATTTCTAATTGTGCATCACCTGAATATGTAAACATTGGCCGTCATGCAAGGGATGCATAGCATTACCTGACTACAAGAATGCTGAAAATATAGATATGGTAGAAGCATCTGTAAATCTCAATATTGCAATCCAGGACCAGAGGCTATACAACCCCCCCCCAACAGACCGACTACACTCAAGTGAAAAAATTGAGTCATGAGGGTGACACACAGCATGCCACAATTACTGATGGCTATCCCATGCCACTGATATCCCCTGGGAATGCCAGCCACAAAAGTGAGTATTGAAAATGGGCAACTATAGCAATAATTGGCAACATATGGGCAGCTCACAGAGCATTGGTGAAAGTTCGGATGCAACAGCAACACAAACTCCTAAATGAAATGCGATCCTGGGTGAGCTTTTATGCTTTGTGTTGGGCAGTGTTTGAGCACAAAATTGAACAATCATTACTTACTTGGCATATTTGATACAGACTGGATACAAAAAGAGAAGTGATGCATATGAACTGCGAATAAAATGAACCCAGCGCACCAGGCGCCAACCCCTCCACCCCCACCCACCCACACTCACACACCCGAAAACAATAAAACAGGACAGAGAAATGCTGATGTGGAATGTAATGGGCCTACACGTTGTGTGCTAGTCAGTTTTCAGGTGCAAGCCATGTATATTACCACTATTCCTTGCATCCCATCACAGATGTGGACAGTACCAATTAGCCAGAAGGTGTGACCAGTTAGGGTGCTCTAAAGGATGGTGAAGGAGGCAACGAGAGGGAATGGGTGTAAGCTGGAAGTGGGCAGGCTCAGAGGATGGAGGAGGAGGTGTCATTTCACTGAGAGGGTGGTGGAGCCATGTAGTGTGCTGCCCAGGGAGCTGTCAAAGGAGTCTGTGGACTGTTGTAAGAGTGGATGAGCCTTGTACACAGGGATGGTAAATCTGACCTGGTCCAAAGCCAGTGTGACATATGGGACTGTGGACAGTATAACCCACAAAAAATCCTAAACAACAAAAATCTCCCCTCAGTGCGGCTGATGAAAACCTAGTAGAGTCGCAAAGACCCATCTGTGGATTTATCTGTCAGAGTAGTATGTTACTACAATTGTCGCATTGATTGTCAGCCACCAGACTACCACCCAGTGACTGCAGAACAATGGGGGGCCATGACCTTCTTGGGAGAGGACAGCTGCTGTTAAACTGTTTGATCCTGCTACCACCCTGCCTCCCAAGCTGGTACCCCGAGATCATTCCCAAACCAAGGTCGATGACAAGTTAAAGCATAATGCCTCAGCCCTCTCACCACAGGTCCAGCTCTTTTGCTGGACTGGCACCCGGGCTGATCCCCATAGGTTACCCTGCTGGTCATTACTCCATTTCATAGATTTTTTTGTTGTATATTTTCCTTGTCTCTCTGCAGCTGGGGGTGTGCTAGTGGTTCCCCCCAGTCCGCCTGGCCAGCATCCCCCAGTCCGCTTCCATCCCAAGCTCAACCCTCTTACCTTCCAACCAGCACAGTGATCTGTTTGCCATGGTGGGCACGTAACCACCACCACGGGATCGGAAGGGGTTATCCAGTGCAGGGGGAGCATCCAGGCAGAAGCCGGCAGGAGGGCTGCTCGTTCAGCCATCATGAAGCCCTGGGATTTTCATGTTTCCTCCCTATGTCTGTGGCGTGCTGCGACGCCTAAGGGACTGGAAAGATGCTACCACACGTGCCCCTCCCCAGAATCTGCCCTTCAGTACGTCTCTCAGTTCTGCCCCTGACTTGCCATAACCCCCAGCCACCGCTAGGAGCCGGCAGGCCAGCGAGGCAGTCCCACTCCCACCCCAGGAGAAGGAGAGAAGTCTAACGGACGCTCAATCCTTATCCACCCCCACTGACCCCCGATGGCCCAGGCTCGTTCCCGAACCCGGCTCGCCGGCGTAGCACGAGGTGTGGCATCCAGCGCCTCAACCCTCAGCACCACTGGGCCGGCACCATTTCATAGATTTAGATCCATGTACCATGGCCCTCTGTATTCTTTTACTCAACACGTATGTTACCCATTATAGCACTATGTGACCCACTCACTGATTGCCCAGTTTGTTCACAAGTTTTCTATGTGGAATGCTATTGGGTGCTGTTACAGAAATACAAACAGGCCACATCCAATGCCCCCCCCCCCCCAATCCATAGTGGAATAATGTAAAAAGTAATTGTGTTATCTTAGTCGAACTCCAAAAAAAAAAAGGATAACAGCTCCCTGCTAGATGTTATCTTAGTGAACAAACTGCATCTTTTCTCTCATGCTGGCACCTCCTTCAGTGATATCAGTGATCATTCCTTCATTGCCAGAGTAAGATCAATTAACAAACCATGTAACCAACTGAACCAGATAATTGAGGGGCATAACACATGACTTTCCCAGATTGAGTTTATATCCTGAAATCTGTGAGAAACGGTGAATAATGTTGAGAGCAGCGGGGATAGAGTACTGCGGATGTTCAAGGTGTAGAAGATGGTCATCAGTGTAGGCAGCTATAGAGAGAATGAGAGCGGCCCGACATGAATGCCTTGGACCTCCTGGCATGTTTGTAAGGAATGGATAAGGGGTTCTAAATAAAGCTTAAAAAGAAAAAGGGGAAAGAGGGCAACCTTGTCTAGTGCCATGGTCTGGGGAGAATAGGTCAGAAAGGACACTGTTACAACAGACTCTAGCAGTTGGAGAAGGAGTATAGCACACGTAGCCAGTCACAGAAAGCAGACGGTAAGCCAATTTTAGCCAATACGGCATATAGGAAAGGCCATGAAACACGGTCACATGCTTTTTCAACATCTAGGGAGACCAGTACCGAGGGGATGGGACTGCATTCTGCCAGGGCATTGAGGTGTAGTACTTTACGTGTGTGGTCAGATGAAACCCTTCCCACAACAAAGCCTACCTGTGAATGGATCAGCAAACTTTGCCAGACTTGATGCATGCGATTGGCTAGTACTTTAGCCATGATCTTGATATCTGAGTTTAATAAAGAGATGGGGCGATAGATACTGGGCAAAAGTGGGGATTTGCAAGGCTTAGGAAGAACCGAGATACTGGCTTGAGTGAAAGAACGATCTGATGGACCAGAAGAATGCAGGTCGTTGAAAAGTTGAGAAAGTAAAAGGGCCAGAACATCTTGGAAAGCTGCATAAAATGAGGCATTGAAGCCGTTCAGGGCCACGGCCTTATTTTTGGGAAGTTGTGCTATCACCTGCTTAATCTCGGAAACAGAAACTGAGGCCTTTAAAAGATCTTGTTGCTTATGGGTGAGAGAAGGCAAGGAGACAATCCAGAAAATGATCTATGGTGAAGTCTTCATGGGTATACCCATCCTCAGGTGTGTAGAGGGACTCATAATATTGTTTGAAAATTGCGGCTACATCTCGAGGCTTGGTAACCACTGGCCCAGGCAGCATGAGCTGTAGGCCTTGGATCATGTTTCTGGCCTCCAACTGATGAAACCACAAGGCCAACCGTTTCCCAGTCCTCCCCGATTCCAGGTAGTGAAATTTAACCTGCTGTAGAGATAGGTCTGCCTTTTCAGCTAATAGACCAAAATATTGAGCCCATAGGGTGTTCAGCTGGACCCAGCAGTAGGAACTGTATGAGGAGGAGAGATGCTGTTCTTGCACCCTGATTTGATGGAGTAACTGGATGGTGGAGTCTTCTCTCACTCTCTTTGCTCTGGCGGCTAACCTGATATAGTCACCCCGGATGGCACACTTCACCACCCCTCATAACAGATCCAGAGAGGTAGCCGAGCCAAGGTTGTCTTAAAAAAAAATTCTGTATGAAAAGTTCTAGAGATTGGACCACGTACATGTCCCACAGGAGGCCAGAACTGTCTTGTTTAGGTCCTGGGGCAGGGAGCTGCTGGACATGAGTTGCCTGCCCCAACCAAAAAATGTCAGCAGCTCTTTAAAATCGGTTCATTTAGCTAAACCCACTCACCGTTGATTTGGTGAGGCACGTTGAGTGACTGATGGTCCTGCTTCCTTCCCACTTACGTTCCTGTCCAATCAGACACCCTGAACTGGAGTTTCTGGAGCCGCTACCTGTTGGACGCAAACCCGAAAGAAAAATAACAGCCGCTTCCTCGATTGCAGAAATTTTTTTTGGTTTTTTTTAACAGCCCGCATGAGTGATCAGAACCGCAGTAGTCGTAAGATTGCTGTGTAGCGCATCCTAAGTTGTTGTGCTGCAGTAGTGATGTCCGTAGTGCAGCACAAAAACATTTCAATGTCACTACTGTACTATAATAAAGATACTCTAGTGATGGATTTTAGGGCAAAACTTGTTCTACCATACAATGTATCATCTTTGTGATATTTTGCTGTTTCTGATGTCGCTAGGCAAGATATCGGGCCCCGTTTTCAGAGCTGGCCAGCTGCATGCGCAAACATGTGCACCACACGAAATAATAGGGCTATCTCGCCTCTGGCACCATGTTCAAAGAGATAGCACAATACGAACTGACCGCACTATCTGTTTGAATATCAGGACCCTGGTAGCGTGGCACACATCAAGGGGGCACCATATTTGGTGCAGTGCTACCAGAGGGCTGGGCTGAAGAACGCCCATTGGGGTAAAGCATGACACACACTGGTTAACGGCATGGCTGCCATGGGTGAAATTCAGCCCAAACATGCAAATGAGCACATTAGGCATACAGGGTGCTAAGGGGCCATCTGCATGCACATTATGGGCTCATCTGCATGTGAGCATGGTCTGACCACGCCTGGTCAGGTTCCACCACCCCCAACCTCTGATCCCTGGATGTAACCCACTGGTAACTCAGTGTCCCTGCCCTGATCCCTGTTCACATAGTTAAAATACAGTACATTGGTAGCTCAGTATCCCTCCGCTGCACTGATCCCCATTCACATAGTTACAGAAAAGCACATTGGTATCTCAGTGTCCCTCTCCTGCCCCGATCCCCATTCACATATAGATGGAATAGCAAAATTGATGGTATAGTGGTCCACCCCCCCATTCCCCGAGCACCGATCCCATTCCATATAATTATATGCCCTGTGGTCCAGAGGTCCATCCCTCATTCCCCGATCACCAACCATCCACAATACCCTGGTAATCTAGTGGCCCCCCCACCCCAACAGGTAGTGACCCACCACTCTGCTCCCATGCATGCTGCCACCACTGCGATGTGCTTGATGAAGACCCTGGAGGCTGAGGAGAGGCCAAAAGGAATGTCCCAGTCCTTTCACAGAAGAAAGGGTTCAGCAAGAACTCCTAAAACTGAAGGTGGACAAAGCAATGGGGCCTGATGGAATTCACCCCAGAATTCTAAAAGAATTAAGGGGTGGAAACTAATGAAACCACTGGGTACTCTTTTTAATAAATCATGGGAGGATGGTGTGGTACCAGAGGACTGGAGGAAGGCAGATGTGATTCCCCTTCACACAAGTGGGACCAAGACAGAGGCAGGAAACTACAGACCTGTCAGTTTGACCTCTGTTGTAGGGAAAGTGATGGAGTCACTTCTGAAGGAAAGAACTGTTGAGTACCTAGAGGCCAGTGGGGCACAGGACCCAAGGCAGCATGGGTACACAGCGGGGAAGGTCATGTCAGATGAATCTAATAGATTTCTTTGACTGGGTGACCAAAGTTTTAGACCAGAGAGGGGCTGTGGACATGGCCTACCTAGACTTTAGCAAGGCATTTGACGCAGTCCCACACAAAAGATTAATAGTCAAATTAACCAACCTGGGAGTGGGTCTCAGGGTGGTAGTCTGGGTGAAACATTGGCCGGACAACAGGATACAGAAGGTAATTGTAAATGGAGTCCACTCTGAAGAAAGAGTGGCTACTAGTGGGTTGCCGCCGGGTTCAGTACTGGGTCCGGTCCTTTTTAATGTCTTTATAAGTGACATTGCAAAGGGACTGGAAGGAAAAGTATGTCTCTTTGCAGATGACACAAAGATCTGCAACAGGGTTGATACACAAGGAGGCATGGAAAGGATGACAAGAGACTTGGCAAGGTTGGAGGAATGGTCAGAAGTATGGCAGCTAGGATTCAATGCAAAGAAGTGCAAAATAATGCACCTGGGAAACAAGAACCCAGGGGAAGATTACACAATGGGGGGGGAGGTAGTAACAACAACAAAAAAGGAAAGGGACCTGGGGGTAATCATATCAGATGATCATAAGGTTAGCAAGTAATGTGAGAAGGCAGTAGGGAGGGCTGGGGGTATACCGGGATGCATAGGGAGAGGCATCACCAGCAGAAAACCGGAAGTTGTTATCCCTCTGTACAGACAGTTGGTGAGACCCCATATGGAGTACTGCATCCAGTTCTGGAGACCCCATCTCTGCAAGGACATAGACAGAAAGGAGGCAGTCCAGAGGAGGGCAAACTAAAATGGTGCAGGGTATGCAAGAGAGGCCGACGAGGAGACTAAAGGAGCTTAATATGTATACCCTTGAGGAAAGAAGGTGGGGAGACATGATAGAAATGTTTAAGTACCTCAGTGGAATCAAAAAGTCCAGAGGGTAGCATCTTTCAGAAAAAGAGACAGGGCTAGAAAGGGGACGAATTTAAAGATAAAGGGGGGATGGTTCAGGGGCAATGTGAGGAAGTATTTTTTCACAGAGAGGGTGGTGGAAGCATGAAATAGACTTCCTGAGGAGGTTGTGGGGTCTATAACTGTGGGAGAATTCAAGAATGCATGGGAGAGACATAAGGCAATTCTTGTGGGGGGTAGAAAGAAATAGGCTGTTGGTTAACTAGGATCTGCGGCCTATCCTGTAGGTAGGGAAATGGGCAGACTAGATAGGCCAAGCAGTCCTTATCTGCCGTCAAAGTCAAAGTCTATGACCCGGAACTCATACAGAATCCCTCTGCACAGAACCAAAGGTACCGCCAGTGGGACGGATGGACTGGGATGAGAAAGAAGGCATCCTGGAGGTCCAGAAAACAGAACAACATGCCCCGCTCCAGAGATGGAACTATGTGATTCAGAGTGACTACACAGAACTTGCCTCCTCTGCAGATCCAGTATGGGGCACCAACACCATTTGGGGACTAGGAAGTACCTGGACACAAACCATGGCCAGCCATGGTGTCCAGGACATAGGAACAGTGCCTCTCTGAGCACTGGGCGATTCTTCCCTGAGTGTGGAGGCATATCCAGGGAAGCCAGGAATTACCATGGGCATGGGACCGGTGGGTGGGAGAACATCAAAGTGAGAGAGATGAGCCTCAACCCACCACTTCCAACACCACATTTGTCTGTAGTGATAGCCGACCAGGTGTGCCAGAAATGGTGAAACTGACCACCCACAGAAATCTGAGGCAGAGACGTGACGACTGGGAGGCAGCCTCGGAGGAGGGGAAGGACCCTGCACCAGCCACCAGGGGAGCACTGTTGCTCTGACCTATGGGTTTCTTGGAGACCTGGTTGGCTGACTTAGATTTAGGCTGCCAGACCTGGAACTGCCCCAACTGGGACTGCTGCAGCTTAGGCTGCTGTGACTGACAAGGTTGAAATGAAAAGGGCTTCTTTTGGCTTCTGACCATTGGGGCCCTTTTGAGAGGCGTGATGGGTTGAGGTGGTGCTGGACTTCTCAGTTCCTCTGAGGTGTCCCTCCACTTCTGGCTCAAAGAGATCGGTTGCCTAAGAAGAAGACATCTGTCAGCTTATATTGGGTATCCACTGTAAAGGTGGAGATTCTAAGCTAGGCTTTATGGCTCATAGCTATTGGCGCTGCCACAGATTGGGTGCAAGAGTCGCCTATGTCCAAGGCCATCTGGAGCTGGTGCTTGGCAAGAGTGCGGTCCTGGTCTCAGACCACTTTGACTGCAAGTCTGCAGAAAGATAGGGAATAATGTGGTCCAGGACTCCCATAACAGCATGGTCGAAGCTGGCCATCATAACGGCGTAGTTCACCTGCCTGAGATGCAGGGAGGATGCATCGCAAACTTTCTTTGCTGCATGGTCCGGCTTCTTAGATTTCCTGTCATGGGGACTTGTCAACATCCCCAACACTGCCCATCCTACGGAAGACAGAATCCGCTACTAACCCCTTGGCTGATGGGTGATCAGAGAAACCGGGTCGAGACCTGGTCGGAACCGCATACTTGCAGATAATACAGGCAGAAGAGCTCCTCATAATGCTGCTGCAGGCAGAAGGTGCAAGACAAGAAGCTGGACACTGCCACAACTCCAAGGCAAGATCCAGGATAGTTTCTGCCACTGGAAAGGCCACCGCCACCATGGGAATCACCCCAGTCAAGGGTTTCTATTAGGGAGTATTTGACCCACTTCTGGACCGGCTCCAGAGGAATCTCCATGGACTCAGAGACAAGACGGTGCAAGGCCGTGGTCAGATGCGAGCTTCTAGGAGGATTCCGGGTCAAAGCACATGGCTCTAGAGGAATTCATGGAGGAGTTGTCAGTGTCCGACAACGCCTCGAACAACACCCTTGGCCCTCTGTCCCCATGGACCATTCTGGATTCATCAGAGTGGGTTATCTGGATAGAGACGACTGGGAAGGAAAGGAGCCAGGCAAGCAGCCTTGGAAGGAGCTCTGCGCAAGGGCTGCTTGGGTGGAGGCTCCACCAAGATCAGTGGAGAAGCCAGTGTGTGCTCACCCGGATGGGGTGGCACTAGAATGGAGATCCCACTGCTACCACAAGAGCTCCTCGTAGAGCTGCCGCAAATACATGCATGAGGCATGAGGGTTGGTATACAACATCTTTTGGTTGCACGCGACACACTATTTAAACTTGGGTCTGGTTCTAGTCACGCTCCACTAAAACTGAAAGAAAAAAAAAGAACATAAAATACACCTGAAGACGCAATAAGAAAAGGATGGGCCTATACCGTGTGCAGGGAGCTGCAAGGGAGGAGACCTGACTCTTCCAGTGGAAAGGAAGGTCTGATGTCACAGGGCAGAGTGGAGGAGGATACCACCAAGGTGGGTGGGAGAAGCTTAGCTTGAAGATGTTCCGGCTGGAATTAAAGGAGAAGGAGAGATTGCCAAAGTGTCTCCAAAGCACCATATCCCACCCCCTAGAATAACTGTTTCATTAAAATGGCCATTTTAGAGGCCTGTATCTTGGCTGTTTTAGACCCAAGGAGAGTGACATTTGGATTGCAGCTTCTCAGTACCAGGGTCTCTTAACCCCCACCCCACCCCCAAATTTTATGGCGATTGTACTTCCTGAGACATTAAGAGCTGAAATTTAGTATTTTTGCACGATTTGCTACATACATCTTCACCTTCAGATAGCTACAAAATGGCTACGAGTTGAGGTTTAGTACAGCAGCAGTATTAGAAACATGGTTTCAGGTACATTCCAGAGGTGGGGACTAAGGATATTTGAGGATAAATCGGGGCAACACTCCAAATCCAGGACAGTTAAGAGGTATGCAGTATACAATTTGTCCGTGAAACACCCAGATTTAAGTTTCTTGAAAAGTGGTTTCTGTATCTGGAAATGGACAGATTCTCCTCTAAGAACTGCACATAAAACATGCATCAAGCAACTGGCAGTGTTAATGTCCCTGAGAGCATGCCAGTGAACATGAGGGAACACATGCACCCAGTCATAGTAAATGGTGTACAGACGCAGAGGTTAAGGGACACAGGGGCAACTCTGACATTGGTAAAGGGGGATCTTGTACAGCCTGGTCAGCTTATACCCAATAAATACATAACTGCACAAGGGTTTACTGGTGAAGAGAAAACATTGCCACTCACTAGTGTTCTCCTGGACTGGGGTGAAACAGGGGGCACTGTGAAACAGGTGGCTGTAGCCAACACATTAGCAGTGGATGTGATCCTGGGTAACTATCTCCAGCAGGGATGGTATGTGCAGTTCCCCACAATAGCTGACCAGCGGAAAATACTAGTTCCCTGAACCCCACACAAAGCAGTGTGGAAATCACTGAGAGGCTGGTTCCCCAGCCTGTATCTCCAGATGGGGAGACTGATAAAAAGGGAGTAAAAATTTCCACGGTAGCAAGTGACCACACAGCTACAGAGGGTTACTCCGAAGAGGAAGGGGTGACCCCTTGTCAGAGGGTTAGGATTAACAGTGATCCTGAGGGCCCTGACACTAGTGCTAGGGGCCCTAGTTTAGCGACTGAAGGGGATGTGTCCTATGCCTTGGGACTGGGTGAGGGGTTTGCAGCTGCTCAAAGGGGTGACCATAGTTTAGAGAAGCTGAGGGCTTGGGCAGACTCAGAGGGCACCCAGGGAGGTGATGGCAAACATAAGGTTTATTGGGAAAATGGACATATGTATACACAGGCAGTACAGACAGAGGGAGGGATGCTAGGCAGGCAGCTTGTCATTCCCCAGGGATATCATGAGCAGTTGCTCAAGGTTGCACATGATATTCCCTTTGTCTGGTCATCTAGGAATCATACGATAACACAGCGGTTAGCCCAGAATTTCTACTGGCCTAACATTAATATTTTTAATCTTGTGCTCAGCAAAAGTTTAGAAGATAATGTAGGGCATCCATACATGACAAAACTGATGTTTCCATCTTGGGGTGAGATGACATCATAGAGATCTCCTGAGTGTCACTCTTGATGTCTGTGATGTTATCTCACCAATCGATGGAAACACAGCCTTGTTGTGGATGGCTGTCCATACATTATTCAGTATGTCTCCTAGCTAATTTACTTGACACTGTCACAGACCAACTGTATTAGCATTACTGTCATTTTTTGTGAATCTCAACTATTTTTTTTATCACATCTTTATTTTCCTTTCACCCACCGTGGTTCCTACTGGTGGGGGCATCCAGTCATGCCCAAGGGGAGAGCAGCAGGCTCACTCGCATGATTAGGGGGTCCAGCATGGCCATGTCCTGCCAGCTGGAAAGCTCTCCCGTTACTGCCAGATCAGCACTGAAGCCCCCCAGCATGATTCCACGACAGTCCTCCCCGCAAGGCAGGGCGCTGCCATCAGGCTGCACACACCCAGCCCTTTCTTTTTCTGCCCAAAGGGAGCATGGCCATGCAATGCCGCGGGAGGACGCGGACATGCAATGATGGCTGTGCACAAACATGCGGATGTCCACTGCACTCACCCCCACCTCTGCTAAACACCACTCACCTGCAGTGCCTCTGGGGCATCCACAAGGACCGCAAAAGCATGGTGTAGTTCCCACCCTTTCTCCAGGACTAGGAAAGCTGTCTTCAGATGCTCGATACTAGTCCTCCCCTGCTGACCCCCGATGACCCAGGCTCATTCCTGAACCCAGGTCGCCCGCGTGGAATGAGGTGTGGTGTCCAGTGCCTTAACCCTCAGTGCCACTGGGCTGTGCTGAATCTGAACTATTTTGAAGATGTTTGCCTACCAAAAATATAGATTTACACTAGCAGCACAACATTTAACTTTTTACACATTTTGTTTTCATGCTTTCTGAGGTCAGTAGCCCACACATATCTCTCATCGGTGCAGTGGTAGTGTTACTGCTCATGATACTGGGGACCCAAGTTTGTGAATGAGCTTGAACCACTGGGAAGGGGACCAGATCAGGAAGAAGTAATGAGCATCCCTCAGGACACCTCTCCTTTGGGGTGACTGAGTATATGTGTGTCCCACACTGCAATCACTACTTAGTGGAGACTGGGTGGTATCACTGCCAAGACTAGCACAACAGGGATGGGACACTGTTATGTCACTTGCCTTGGCATGTATGTTCACATGACTACAGGCTGACTCCTTAGGGTGAAATGAAGAGGAAAAAAACAATTCTATGGTAGAAAGCTAAAAGCTAAAAAGCAGCCCTCACTTCCTGTTCCACTTTATTGTTATCAGCAGTGTCCGATGGACTAACGAACACTTAATCAGTACACAATACTTCCCTTTCAGTAGTGAATTAGGCAGTGAACTCGGGAGTGAATTGACAAAGGTGCGAGTTGATGTAGGAGTGAATTGACTCCAGAGCATATTGACAGGAGGGAGATGTCGCGGGCAGAATTGTCGGGAGCAAATTGTTGTGTTCCCTGTAAATAAGGTAGCTGAGGTTCATGCAGAGAACTGAGGACTAAATGTTTTTGAGAGCTCTGCTTGCCCCAGAGTATAAATGCAGTATGCTTCTTCTTTTTTATTTTTATTTTACTTTTTACGCCCCCTGTTTTTCACCACGGTGCTTCCTCACCTTCAGGAGTCTTCATGGCCTTCTACGAGTATGCTTCTTTTCTGAGAGTATTGTTGTCAAAGCCATCATAAAAAAATATTGGCATGTCTTGAGAGGAGACAGAGGCTGGATGAGGTGACAAAGGAAATGCTATGAATGGCATACCGTAGATCCACTGCTATTAGGGACACTGTTCCACAGTATGCAACAAGCAGTGAGACTTGACAGGGTGGAGAAGAACAGCCTGCTAGCAGGGATCCAGTAAGGGAAGCTATCCATGCAGGAGATGTCTGTCTTGTGAATCAACATCTATAGCTAAGGATTATTTAAATCACACACAGGCAGCCCTATGAAATCAGAGAACTGATAATGGGTAATACTCCAGGGATAATACACCTAATTATGTGCATATGTGGGGCCCTATTATATAGGTAAAACAATCTGCAAAGTTTGACAAAGAACTGGTGAATAAAGAAGGGTAATTATTCATAAAAACCTGGCATATGCTACATTCTAACATGTGTGGGGATCCATTAACCTGAACAACATTTGTTCACTTTTAGAGGTACTGTATTGAAAAGAAAATCTATAAACATGTTAACAGGAGTGTCATACAAGGCACAACAACAATGCCTTCAAGTTCACAACATTTTCTTTTGCTTTAAAAGAGTTTAAAATGCAGTTCACCATGACAAATCATACAGACACCACAGGCAGTTAAACAGTGCAATAAATATGTGGTGGGCACAACCTCTTGCCACCAACAGAGAGACTATGGTTTTGTTCTTGTTCACTCAGGCCTGAGGGTTGCCTCACTTGGAAGGAGAGGCTGGCATGACTTCAGATGCAACCAAAAGGTTCTTTATTATGGAGGAGCGCAAGTGTTATGACAGGATTCACAAACTGGACCACTGGAAATATGGTAACAGGCGACAAACTCTATAAGCAACGTCAAGAATTTTTACCTCTGTAAGATTACTATACGATAAGCAGTTTCTAAGACTAACAGACTCTATGACTTCTATGGAACTCTGAAGCTCTATGAGAATGTAAAGGTTCTAAAGCTTTAATGGCAATGAATTCTAAACTTTATTGCAGTAGCAATGAATTCTGTACGGCAATGACAAAGAATTCTAAGCTCTATACAGCCATGGCCAGTGGTTACTCAAAGTACTGGTCTGGTTAAACCTCATTGCAGCTGTAAAGGATGACCTGTTAGCTGACTTTCAAAGCAATGTAGTATACCAAGAAAGGAGTTTCAGTGGAACGATTGCACCAGAGTAGGATGAAGACAAGAGCTTCCTGGAGGAACAAGAGACACTTTACATCCAACAGGGGGGACCAACAGAAGCTCCTCATCTTCTGAACTGAGAATTCAATGGCTCAGGAAAGGTCATAACAGAATATCAGGCCAGATGTACTCCAATATTTTAATAACAGTAGGAGGTCATGGCAGACCACTGATCAATAAAGAAGAAGGGGTTTCCCTCTTCACCAGACCCTCTGAGTGTTGGTAGGGAGGTTGTGGCAGACCACTGACTTGGGTCACATGGAACATGCACAACGATTTGTAATTGAGGTTTCTTGAGCTTTTGTTATCTGTCTTGTCACTTTCATTGTTCCTATCTTGCTGCTTTCATTGTCCCTGTCTTGCCACTTTGGTTATCACTGAAACAAGAAAATGCCCACCTCACTGTACGTTGGAGCACTCATCTATTCAGCTGGGGTGGCTCCTAGTCTTACTTCACTTCCTTAATGGGGTAGGGGCGCAGCAAAGATTAATAGCTGGGGGAGGCTGTTCTAAATATTCTATAACTCTAGCTGGAACAGCCACCCACTTTGTAGTCCACAAGGAAGAAAGTTAAACAGTTCCTTTACAGTTAGGCACAATACAAGTCCAGCAGTTGATTTGCAATAGGACAGGCACAGTATAAACAGTTCAACTGCCAAGGGGCAAACACAACAATGGCAGTTCTGTAGAGTAGAACACTACACAAAGTTAATGAGTCAGTAGTCACAGGGCAAAGCACAGAATTGGCAGTTCAGATGCAAGGGCAATACACAGAATTAGCAGTTCAGTTAGATCTGGCAGGTCGGTGATAACATGGAATTGGTAGTTCAGTTAGCGTTGGCAATAGAACAGTTCAAGTGGCAGTTTGTTAGGCAAAAGAGCAATAAAACAATTCATGTGGCAGTTCATTAAGCAAAAGAGTAATAAAACAGTTTGGTAATGTCAGGTACACTGTCACTTGAAATTCAGTGAGGGAGTCGACAAGTATCTGTCCTGTTTTACAGTTTGCTACCCCAGCCCCACGGCACTTGCCTGACTGAGGCTACTTTAGGATGTGGCCTGTAGTGGTTGCCTTAGCCCAGCTGTGCTCTTGCTAACTAATTTCCCTTATCTTCATGGTCTGCTGGCACATTCCATCTTTTGCCTGCCTCTATGGGTGGTCTGAAGGTGGGAAAATGGGAGAAAACTCTCACACAAGTGCAGTCTCTGCCTCCTTAATTAGCACCCTGTGGGTGAGTTATTTAAATAAATAATAATGATACTGGGGCCTTCCTCACCTTTTGCTCCACCCTTAGGAGCTTTTCTAAGGCTCATAAAGGACCTTAAAGCCTGTGACTCCACCCTCTGGGTGGTCCTTCTTCTCGGGGTCTGCCTGCCCCCCTTGACAGTCTTAGCCGTTTCCCTGTATCGTACAGTGCCAAACACAAAATTGAGTGCCCTTATTCCTCTCTGGCAGACAGCACATGGCTAGCAGTGCTGTCACCAACTCACCAACCTGAACCAGAGTGAAGAACTGGCTACAGAGAGCTGGAGGAGGGAGGTGCTAGAGGTGGGACTATGACTATGCCATTGCCACACTGTTGCTGTTGCTGTTGCTGCGCAGCTCCTCCCCTTGGATCTCTCTTGCTGTGGCTGCTGCCCCAGGTCTCGATGTGGCTCTTCTCACCAGTACTGTCAATGAGGGATGGAGGTAAACTTTTAAATATATAAAAAAAGGGTCTGAACAGAGCCCACACTGTATGGTTGCCAACCATGGGGAACCAAACTGCTGACCAACTGCAGCTGTCCTAATGGAGGGACAGACTGGAGTCAACAGACCCACTACAACCACAGGCAAGCCTCTGGGTTGCCATTTGTACTCTAGTCTGCTTCTCTCTTCAGTCCAGTTTAACTGTTTTTTATTTTTTTTAAAGAAACTGTCCGAGCAACTGTTGGACTTCTGCTTCCACCCTTGGGATTCTAGTACGTGAACCCCAAGCCCAGCTGCCTCACATAAAAAACAAAACAAAAGAATGCCAATGCACTGGGCAGGGATAGCAATCTCAGTGCATGGCCTGCCTACCCTCATGCTCTTTGCTTCCAGAAGGGGGGGGGGGATCCAAGAGAGCAGCAACAAGGGAGAATACGAAAGAGAAAAGGGGAACAAAATGTTTGATTTTAAAACAGCCCAGACTCGGGCTCTGTGGAGATAAACTGTTGAAAGGGGTAAGTTTCTTAGGGCATGGACTGTGGACACAAGTCCCAATCTGGCTACTGGCACTCATTTCTTCCTCAGGGCCCCTTACCCTGTCTCCCTGGGACCCCTGCCACACTGCCCTCCCCCAACAACTTCTGGGGGATTCCAAGACAGCAAAACCCCTGTAGGGCATCTTCTCTAGGGCAGTACAACTATAAACAGAATGACAGAAATATAGAAATTGATGGCAGGTAAGGACTGCTTGGCCCACCTAGTCTGCCCATTTTCCCTACTTACTACAATACCGCAGATCCTACTTGATCTTTGGCTTTTACCTTCTCTTTCCTACTGCTAGGATTCCCTTGTGCCTATTCCATGCATTCTTGAATTCCCCTACCATTTATGTCCTCTCCACTGAGAGGCTTTTCCATACATCCACCACCCTTTCCTTGAAAAAATATTTCCTCACGTTACCCCTGAGTTTACCCCCTCCAGCCTCATATTGTTGACCTCTTGTTCTTGAACATCTTTTTTTCTGAAATATGTTGCTCTCTTGTACCTTATTTATGCCTCTGAGGCATTTGAAGGTCACACATATCCCCCCCTGTCTCCTCTCTTCCAGGGTATACAGATTGAGGTCCTCTAGTCTCTCCTTATATGAGTTTTGGTGCCGATCCTGCACCATTTTTGTTGCCTTTCTCTGAACTGCCTCTTCTTGTCTATGTCCCTTCTGAGATGCCGTCTCCAGAACTGGACACAGTACTCCAGATGGGGTCGCACCAATGATTTGTACAGTGGCATCACTACCTCCTTTTCTCTGTTGGCGATACCTCTCCATATGCCCCCAGCATCCCACTGGCTCTCCCCACAGCCTTTTCAGAATGCTTGATCACCTTTAGGTCATCAGATATGTTACCCCCAGGTCTCTTTCCTGTATGGTGGTTGTCAGTACCCCCCCCATCATGTACTCCTCCCCAGGTTTCTGTGCCCCAAATGCATGATTTTACACTTCTTTGCACTGAATCTTAGCTGCCACACTCTTGACCATTCCTCTAGCCTGCTTAGGTCCCTCCTCATTTTTTTCACTCCTCTGGAGTGTCAGTCCTGTTGCTGATTTTAGAGTCATCTGCAAGAGGCATACCTTTCCTTCCAGCCCCTCTGCAATGTTGAAGACATTATAGAGGACTGACTCCAGAACTGATTCTTGTGGAACCCTGCTGGTTGCCCTCCCCTCCTTGGAATGAACTCTGTTTACCACCACCCTCTGTGTTCTATCCCTTAACCAATTTCTAACCCAGTTTACCACCTTGGGACCCACTCCCAGGCTGCCCAGCTTTGTTTACAAGCCTTGTATGTGGAATGGTGTCAAAGGCCTTGCTGAAATCCAGGCAGGGCACATCCACCACCCTTCCCTGGTCAAATTCCCTGGTAATCCAGTCAAAGAAATCCATCAGATTTGTTTGGCATGACCTTTCTGCTGTGAATCAATGCTGCCTAGAATCCTGTGATACGCTGAATTCAAGATATACCAGAATCCTTTCCTTTAGCAGTAATTCCATGAATTTCCCCACCACCGAGGTCAGTCTGACTGGTCTCTAATTGCTTGCCTCCTTCCTGCTCCCACTTTTATGCAGGGGGACTACATCTGCCCTCCTTCAGTCCTCCAGAACTACTCCCATTTCCAGCGATTTTTTGAACAGGGCTGTCATTGGTGCTGCGAACACCTCTATAAGCTCCTTTAATATTCTTAGCTGTATCCCGTCCAGCTCTACTGCCTTGTCCACTCTCAGTTTTGTAAGTTCCTTTAAGACTCTCTCCTCCATAAATGGACTGGTGTCCACCTCCCCTCCATCGATGCTCCTGTCACTTAACTGAGGTGCCACACCTTCCCCTTTTTCTGTGAATACTGAACAAAAATATTTTTTCAGGATTTCTGCTTTCTCCAGGTCCCCCTCTGCACACTCCCCTCTTTCCCCTTTTAGCCTAACAATCCCACTCATACTCTTTCTTCTTTCACTAATGTACCTGAAGAATGTCTTGTCCCCTTTCGTTACTGCCTGGGCAATTTTTTCCTCCATTTGCACCTTTGTGCTCCTGACTGCTTTCCCTGCCTCCCTTTGTTTTTCTAGATACACTTCCCTGTCCTCCTCGCTCTGTGTTTCCTTGTACCTTCTGAATGCCAGCCATTTTGCTCTTACCTTCCAGCCACTTTCTTTGAGAACCATAGTGGTTTTGGTTTCCTCTTGCTTTTGCTTAATAACACCAAGTGCTAGTGTTCTTGGCTTTACTGCCTGACTCTCCCTCTCTTGCTCATTCCTTCTCTTGGTGCTCTGTCTCAGCTCTGCACTCTTCCTAACACACACATAAGGATCATAATGCCATGTACACTACAGCCCAGCATGTTGCAGAGCAGAACATCCTGTGCCTGACCTGGCTCCGTCATGGAATAAAGAACATCTGTTTCTCTCCAGCAAGCTACCTGATAGATCCAGTGCCCAATGTGATCTGTTACAGAATAAAAAATCTGTTCCTCCTTTTCCACCCAATTACCTGATGAGTCCAGGACCAAACTCGAGTCACTAGGGGAAAAAAATCTATCCCCTTCCCTCAACATCCAGATCAATTCCAATCCCAACCCAGCCTGTCAGGGGAAAAAATCTGTCTCCTTCCCCCAAACTACCTAGTGGGTCTGATGCCCAAACTGGCCTGTCTGGGAATAAAAACATCTGGCTCTGTCCCTCAAACTACCTGACAGGTCCAGTGTCAAATCCTGACCATCAGAGACTTAAAAAACTGGGGGGCAATAAGTGAGTTTAGCACTTGGGGGAATACTAATAGCCGGGAAATTGAACTACAGTGTAGGAAGCATTACTGAAGAGCAGTGCTGCTGCGTCAAAGCCCTCCCTGTGGGCACTGTATACAAAACAATCTGTAAAAGTGATGTTGGATGTGGTCCTCATATAACTAGTCATAACAGGGAGACTCGTGAAACAGTAAGTCCTGCTACAAAAATAAACAAAAATAAAAACGTAAAAAAGCAAAACCGGCCTTGTTAGCATTAGCCAAATCTTGTTGCTCTATTTGGAATGCTGCTCTGTAGCTCCCACCATTCAGTGTTTTTGTATATATTTTGTCTCTGAGTATTGGCCCCAATGTGCTGAAACCTGGTGGATTTAAAACTGAGTTTTCCTGTGTTTCATAGGCTAAAATCTGTCCTATGAGTTAAATGACACTGGGCTGTTTCCCACAGAATTGTGGCTCTGAAGGCAGAGGAAGCAGTGACGCACAATATGGTAGAAAATGTCGAGTCATCATTATGTTTTACAATGAAGAGTTTTTTATTGTGAATAAACTTCATAATTGTAAATAAAACAATATTTTTATATTTTCAGAGATATTAAAAATCAGTGAGAAAGATTACAGAGCTTCTGTAACCCTCTGTGGGCTTGTTGGGTGCATCCAGAAGATGAGCTGTGGCTGGACCTGGCCTTGACTTGATGAGCACCTGTGGAAATAAAAGCCTTTAGAGGGAATAGCACAGTAGGCTAATAAAAGGAAGCAAGTTTAAAGTTGGGAGAAGAGGAGTACGATCCTCATGAAGCCCTACAGGGTTTGACCTTCTCTCAAGGCTTTGGCTGTGACTGGCCAAGGGAGACTTCCCAGACTCAAGAGCTGGCACTATGGGTTTTGAGTCTAGGATGTGGTGCAGGTCTCCCATTGAGTTCTGTCACTAGCAAGCCAAACTACATAAAAAGATGACACTAGTGAACAAGAACCTCATGATAGTGAGAGGCATGCAGGAGGTTCACCCCCAAGAGGTTCATCCGGATGACTTCACCATTATCTAATCCTGATTCAGCAACATGGAAGGTCAGCTACTCCAGTTTACTTCATGGCACCAGATAAAGTATAAGTGTTCTCCCCATCACAGGAGTTCAGATTCTAGATATACTGTAAATAAGGGCACATGACAATTCGCTCACAATTTCTCGCCCCCCGACATTTCGCTCCCGACATTGCGTTCCCACGTCAATCCGCTCCTGTAAAAATACACTCCCAGTCAATTCGCCCCCTTGTTCGCTTGTACCCTGATGAGTCAGCCACATCAACACTCCGTGTCCTCACCTCCTCGAGCTGACAGCATTGTTCAGAAACCAGCATGAAAAACACCCCCAACTCTGCGATCACAAGTAGAAGCAAACCAGTCAACAAAACGTTTTCCTCCCATCGACAAGTGCAGCCCAGGTTCTATTCTGGGAAAGAGACAGAGCAGCAGACACAGAGATTCTTCTCCCTTGTTCACTTGTACCTCCTCAAACTGACAGCATTGGTCAGAAACAGGCAATCAGTCAAGCTGCAACTAGAACCCCTTTTCATGTTAGTACACCCCTGCCTTGCTCCACCACGGTGAAAAGCAGGAACAAACCCCCCAAATCGGCAGCCTACTGTTCGATCACAAGTAGAAGCAAACCTGTCAAAAATACATTTTTCTACCATCGTCACGTGCTATTCAGGTTCTATTCTGTGAAAGAGGCAGCGCAGCAGAAACAGACGATACTGATTGCTTCACATTAACTTTAAACACTAAAATAAGTGACTACAGCCAAAGTTACAGCGGGATTACTGACACTTTCGTCGTTTAATGCACCAAATAATGTTAGAAAACATTTGGGAGTTGGAACTGTGCTTAGTGGAATGTGAGCAATTACTTGTTGAGCCTGATTTGTGGAACGTCAGTCAAGTGCCAACAACCATTAATTTCAGTTTGCACAAATTACTTTAAGGTTAGCGATAGGAAAGTTAGCGAGGTAAAAGCTAAACAAGGTTCAAACTGTCGGCAATATAATGGCTTCATTGATGGGAACTCACCTCTCAGAGCACCTCAACAGGAACCAAAGGGGAATCGTGACTGCTTCGACACGGCACAGTTAGACAGTTGGAAATGCTCGGCTACACACTCATTATGCGATAGTATGACGTGTGTAATGTGTGGGCTGGAACAACAGAACAGAGGTATACTGGCGGACCGAGGGGAAAACCAAAAAAGGGCTAAATAATGAAATGTAGAAATGAAACAAACGGAACAAAAAGAGATAAAGGTAAGCAGTGGGCAGCACGTTCTGAAAAGGGTACTTTTTTAAAGACACAATAACATTAAAAATCCAGGGGACTAACTCTGACAGTGCAGCTTTAACTAGTGCATTAATAAAGTTTTTTTTTGCTAAGAAGATAGATAAATAGATTATTAGATAAATATATTGATATAGATATAGTTATAGAAATATAGATATTCCTTGCAAAAAAAGGTTAATGCACCAATTAGGGTTCAGATTAAAGAAAACAAAGTGGGGAAATGTAGTGTTAGGTTTCCAATACTCACTCCCCACACCCACTCCCAAGCATTTAAATGAAAAAACATTATGACTTTCACTGCCCTGGCTATTGGTGAATTGGGGTGGAGTCTTTCTTGGGGTTTTCAACCCTAATGCTCACCCTATTATTATGTACTCTTCAGACATACAGAACTGTGTATCACCAGATGTTGCCAACAACCTGTAGGCCTTGCCTGAAGAAAACGTATCACATGACACCTTATTTGGTCATGTAATGTGGTGAGTGTTAGGGTTGAGAACCCCATGAGAGACCCCACCCTGATTCACCAACAGTCAGGACAGCAAAAAACCTTAATTTATTTCCTTTTCCTGTTTGGGGTGGAGGTAGATATTTAGGGTTGGAAACCATAATGCCACATTTCCCTACTTCTGTCATTTTAATCTGAACCCTAAATGATGTGTTAATGACGTTTTTTGTAAAGAATTTCCTTAGTTTTTGAGATAGTAGAATCATATCCTTATTCATGCAGGTCCCTTCAGGATCTGCATGACCTCAGCCATATGGCTATGGAAATGCGGAGTCCACTACCCCCTCCATAGATGTATATATCCATGCCTCCAGAGAAGCAATTTATGTACTTGGTTGTAACTGTTTTCTTCGGGCCTCACTTCAAAAGAAAAATTATAAGCCATCCCAATGGTGCTGAGGGTTGAGGCACTGGATGCCACACCTCAAGCCACACTGGCGACCCATGTTCGGGAACAAGCATGGGCTTCCAGGGGTCAGCAGGGGTGGAGAACGATTGAGTGTCCTCAGAACTGCTCTCCTTCTCTGGGGTAGGGGGGGTTTCAGTGGTTGGTGTTTGTTTGCCCCCTAGTGGAGGCTGGGAGGAGAGTACTGACACTGAGCTGTTGAAGGGGGATGCAGCAGATGCTGGGAGGAGCATGCATGGTAGTGTGCACACTTTCTCCATTGGCATCATTGTATGCAACATCCCCTAGGACAGAAACCAGGAAAATTGGAGTCCTCGGCCACAGATGATGATGGTCCCCCTCCAATGTGCCACCCAGGAAGGCACCTCCCTGGAACTGGATCTGGTCTGGTGGGTTGAGGGTCTCCCCAACACCCCCACCATGAGGGGTAAGTCATGGGGCTGAAGGGAAGGGGGGTCTCATACCTGGGTTGGCATGGAAGGGGATGTCAGATGTGTAGGCTGAGGCTCCAGGGGAGAAAAAGTACCAACTTAAAAAAAATGGAAACAATTATATGAAGTGACCCTCTTAACTACTAGAGGTTATTTGTATGTGAACAAAATATGAACATAAAGGAAAGCTTATGACTATCTCACTAAATATTGGAAGCCTGCTCCCTAAGCTCCCCCTGGTAGAAGTGTGGGTGGTGCATGTCCAACCTGACATGAATGCCCTCACTGAAACATGGCTCACTCCCAACATACCTGACTCTACAATCATACTACATGGCTACAACATATTTAGAGAAGCTCGCCAAGGAAAAAGAGGTGGGGGGTTGCATAATCTACCTACAATCAAACATACATGGCCACAAATTGACAGTGGATAACCTTAAAGGAGACTGAATGCCTGGCCATTTAAGTACAACTGGGATGTGGACAAAAATCTCTCCATATACTATCAGTTTATATACCATGAGGCAAACAACAGCCAGGCATTATAACTTTTACCAGGGACTTCAACCAAACATGCTTAAAGAGAGATGTGATAGTCACTGGGGACTTCAATATTAACTGGGCAGCTAAGTCATGTCTTGCTAACAAGGACCTGGCAGCCAGCCTTTTCCTAATGCAAGCAGAGATGGACTGCACCCGGATCAACTATAGAATGGGGACCATAATTCTAATCAACTGGATCCTAGCCACACATCCAGAGAGATTAATCGAGGTCTCGGTACAACCAGACACCATCAGTGACCACTCACCAGTCCAATGTGCATGGACAGCCCAGCATCCTAAGCCTTCTCAAAAAACCACTATAAACAGGGTATTACAGAAAGGCACAATCAGTGACTTCTAGGCTCATTTGGTAGATGTTGACTGGAGTTATCTGGAGACCAACCTTGATATTAAAAAGGCCCTTGATTACCTTGTAACCCAATTCACAGACACCTGCAACAAATTTGCCCCCTAACGAAATGCACGATACAAGGTACCTCAGCCAGATGGATAATCCCAGTACTCCTTGCCTCATGCATGGCAGGGATAACCTTTGATGTCATGCAAGGGACACTGGTTCACCAGGTGGCCTGGAGAAATATAAAGAAGTTCATAATAAATGCACCAGGGAGATAAAACAGGCTAAAGTGGCATTTTACAAAGACCAGCAAAAGAATGACTTGAACAACAGAAAGGAATGCTGGGATATCCTAAAAGACCTCCTTGGAAATAATGACAAATCTTCTCTGACAATGCTCAACACTAATGGGGGTGTCACCACTGACCCAGCTGAAACTGCAAATGCTTTCAACACAGCCTTCTCAGACCTGAGCTCGGTCCTTCCTCCTGACACTCACCTGTGGGCAGTGCTGGTGAATGCATGGGTCAATGTATCCCATTAGGTCCCAACACTGACCTCCCCAAATTCTACTTCAAACATGTCACCATCAAGGAAACTCTCAAATATGTAAAAAGGGTACTGGGAAAAATGAGGGTGGGGAGTGATCCAATGGATATGAAATTGCTGACCCTGGCACTTAAAGAACATGCATTTGCATTGATTAAGATATTCAGCATCTCACTGCAGTACTGCCAGTTCCAAGATCTCTGGAAAGCAGCAATTGTAATCCTGTACACAAAAGTGGGGACAGCACCAACGTAGCCAACTATTGGCCTATCTCAATCCTTTCTTCTCTCTCCAAGAATAGTCTCAGATCAACTTGCCTTCTACCTAAAAAAGTATGAATTAATGTGTAAACAGCAGCATGGCTTCAGGAAGGTACACAGCACTGGTAATGCACTAATATAATGCACCAAGCACCTGCAAGAGGCCCTTGACAATGGTCATCTGGTTGGAGTCACCTACATAGATCTGATCAAAGCTTTCAACTTTGAGAACCACTCACTACTGCTTGACAAGCTCTATTCCCTGTGCCTCTCCTACGAAACCTCAGCCAGGATCCATTGCTACAGTACCTCACAGAATGTACTGAGAGGTTAAAGACTGATGAAGTTCTCTCAAGCGCTAATAGAGTCTTGGAGTCCCTCAAGGGTCAATACTTAGCCCCCTCCTCTTTAGCCTGTTTATAAACAGATTCCCCGAAGTCTGCCTTCTCTCAAAGGTGCTCTTATACACTGATGATGCGGTGGTCTTCAACAGCAGTCCACATTATGAGAAACTCTCCAGAGATCTACAAAGCAGATTCCAGTCTCTGTAGGATTGGATTGAAGTCAATAAATTGATCATGAGCTATAAGAAGACAAACACCATGTAGTTTGCTGTCCACGTCTGCAGAAAAATGCCCCTCCCATTATTATCCATAATGCACATGGAACTACCTTGGACCAGATTATTTCCTTCAACTACCTGGGTGTCACCCTGGATGACACCCTTTCATTCTCTACATATGTTGACAAGATCACAAATCTGGACAATAGAAAGTTAGTAGTGCTCTGCAGGCAATGCCTTCACTTCAGCCATGAGGCCAGACTGCTGGTAATCTCCAGTACGATCCTACCTGTCATTGAATATGGTCTCCTAGTATATGGGGCAACTTGTGACACTACCCTCTCCACAGTAAGGATGGCACTCAATAAAGTCTGTCATTTTGCCACTGGGGCAGACAGGCTCACACATAGCTGCTCACTAGATGCACTTAACCAATGGATACCACTTCATAAGAGGCTAAAATACTAATCCTGTCTGATGGCAAAAAAGCTCTGTTGGGCCTCACCCCTGCTGTAATTAAAGATGTCTTCTGCCCAGCCAGAAACCAATATTCCACCAGAAGTATGTCTAGACAAGTCATTGAAGTCCCCTTCTGAAAAACAAGCCCAGGCAGGGGATCTTTTGCAGTCCGTGCATGCCAATGGCTTAATGAGCTCCCGGGATCTCTAGTGGGACTTTCTAAAATCACACACTATAGGAAATCCTTAAAAAAAGAACTCACTATGAAATGAACTTGCTGCTGCTTTTAATTGACTTCTGTCCAGTATAGCACACTTATCTTGTGCTTATACATTACTGGAACTTTCAAACTTGTCCCCCTGGGACAGCTATGCTAGAGTGTGTATATTACCTTCACTGCTAATTTACTGCTTGTACCTGACCAGACTCTTCCTGAGCTGGTGAATGTATGTTGTGTTTCTCATTCCTTGTACTTGTCAGACATGGACTCTTCACAAAACAACACTTGTGCTCAGAGGTGTTTTCTGAATGATAAATAAAAATAAAATTAAAAAAAATTGCTTTTCATGTCAGTCTGCTCTGGAATTTGCTATGATGGCAGTGGAAGATGACATACACCTTTGATACATTTTTAATGATGTTCAGTCTTTCACTGTGGGTTTGGCACCATGGTGAAGATTGGCAGCTAAAATAGACTGACAAGTCAACAATTCCCCATTGTGGAGCAGATTGCACACATTTAAATACTGTAATTGAGGCAGCCACTGTTCATCTAACATATTACCCTGGATTTTAACATTAGGATTCCTTAGGAGAGGTTGGTCAGTGTCATAAAAAAGTTTATAGTGCATGGCTGAGCACAGTTGCAAATGGACAAGGATTGAGATCTCAAGGATGGAATTCTGCATAGATATAGGGAGAGCCTTCAGAGGTGAAAACAAGAGTGTCATTGGGGAGAAACCAGGTCTTTCAATCATCTCTCTTTCTACTTGTAGCCATATAGGAGAGTAGCTGACAGTATTCTCTACTGTAGTGGTGTTTAGCCACCTCAAATATTTGCTTGCATGACTGGCAAAATAGTACACTTAAAAGTGTGGGAGATGGAGGCCACCTTGCTTCCTGGGAGCTGTTACCTTATGGTAAGCCCACCAGTGTGATTTACCCTTCTAGATAAGTTCAGCTACCATGCTTTGTACCTTCTGGAACTATACAGTGAGGAACCCAACATCTACCACATTAAGGGAGTAGAAAAGATGAGGAAGGACATTCATTTTAATTATATTAATTCTACCCCAGAGGGTCAAAGGTAGTTCCTTCCACTGAGAGAGGTCTTGTTGCAGAGTCCCCAGCAGATTGTGGAGGTTAAGTTTGTGCATCCAGTTTGGAGACCTTGAAAGAAATATGCCTAAATACTTAATCTGTTTGGCTTCCCAGGAAAATCCTAATGCTTTGATATCAGATTTAAGAACCCTAGCATTAAGGGGCATAACCACTGTTTTCCCCATATTAAACTTGTAGTTTGAGAGCTGACAAAATTCAGAGATGGTTAATAAGGCTGCCGATATAGAAGCTTGCGGATTGACAACATGGAGCAGAATATCATCAGAGTATGCGGCTAGTTTGAGGTTCTGAGATCCCACTAGGATCCCTTGCAAATCAGGGTTAAGTTTAAGCCTAAGCAGTAGGAGTTCCAAGTAGAAACTGAATAACAAGGGTGAAAGGAGACAGCCTTGGTCGATACCAGAGTATAGCAGAAAGGGAGAGGAGAAAACCCCATTACAGTAGATTTTTACATTAGGAAATGAGTAGAGTACTTCAATCCAATGGAGAAAGGTGGGGGCCAAAGACTTTGTGGGTGGCCAAACGAAAGGCCCAGTTGACCATGTCAAATGCTTTCTCTGTATCCAGGAAAACCAGAGCAGCAGGTGCATCTGAGTCCCTGGAAGAGGAAAATATATGGGAAAGTTAGCTTAGGTGATCCACCGAGGAGTGAGTGGACATAAAACAGACCTGCTCACAACTGATACGACTGGACCAAACTGATGCAACCCACAAAGTCAGTAATTTGGACAAAATGTTAATGTCATAGTTTAAGAGGGAGATAGGATGGTAATTTGTGACTGATTGAGGATTTTTTTCGGGTTTGAGAAGTGCAACAATTAAAGTTTCTAGGAGGAAAGTATCAAAGACCCCTGAATCATAGACAGAGAGAAACAATTGTCATAAAAAAGGGGATGTTCAGTGGCAAAATTTTTGTAGAAATTAGAGGAGAGTCCATCTGGGCAAGGGGCTTTATCAGAAGGTAGGGAGTTAATCGCCACCAGTATCTCTTGCTCAGTGATAGGTAGCAGAAGATGGGCCTTTTGAGTGTCATTTTGAGAGGGAAGCAGGGTGCCAGCCAACTATTGGCAAAGTACACAGGAATCTAGGGGATCTTCCATGGGGGCATACAAGGAGTGATAATATATTTCAAATTCCTTGGTGATATCCTTCGGTGAAACTTTGAGTGTTATCATGATTGTAATGGATAGAGGAGATTTGCTGTGAGGTCTCCTGTCCCTTAAGGCATAACGCCATTAAACGACTAGTCTTCTCGCCTTGCTCAATGTAAGTGGAACGAGTTTTGAAAGTAGCATACTCAGTTTTTTCTCGGATAAGGTCAGCCTATTTATCCCTGAGTACAATAAGCTCCATAATTAAAGGTTAAAGTGAGGTAGAACAGATAACCATCTCAAGTTCTCTAATACACCCCAACAAAGCAGTGGCATCCATCTCTCTGACACGCTTCCACTTGGAAGCCAAACATATGAATTCTCCTATAATAAAGCTTTTAAATCAACATCATTCAATATCCAAAAGCTCTACTGAGCTACAATTTTGAGATACAAAGAGGTTGATTTGTTTCCTAACTCACTTGACAATAAATTGGTCTTTAAGCAGTTGGTTATTGAGTTTCCACATTGTATTTTTGGGCATAAGGGGAGTTAAGGTAAGCTGAACCCAAACTGGTGAGTGATCAGAGAGAACCCAGGGATCAATCCCTGAGCCCAGCACCCCACCCAGGAGAGACTGACTAATTAAAAAGTAATCAGTTCAGGAATGGGATCCATGTGGAGCTGAATAAAAGGTAAAATCTTTATCAGTTGGACAGAAAAAGTGCCTGGGGTCATAGAGCCTGACCGAATAGACGAGGTCCCTAACAGAGTGCTGGGCTGGGGAAAGACCCACTTGGAGTCCCTTGGAGCAATCTAAATCTTGGGTAAAGGGAAGATTCCAATCACAACCAAGAACTAGGAGTAACCTAACATATAGGGCTAGGATAGATGCTAGACCCATGAAAAAGGCTGGGTTATCATTATTGGAACCATAAACACTTCCAAGAAGGACTTTGTTGTGACCTTAGAAAAACACAAACCAGACTATATCAGCCTTGAAGGTCCACTATATCCTGTACAAATTAAAAATCAGTCCCCTAGAAAACTAAGATAGCCACACCCCCTTTATTAGTACTAGCACTGGCAGGGACTACTTGAGCAACCAGGTGATGACGAAATAGCAGACTCTCCACAGGGAGTAGGTGAGTTTCCTGTAGAAGGGTAATGTTATATCTAATTTGATTTAAATGCTTAATAATTTGATAACATTTCACTTTGGATCAGGTATCCTTAATATTCCTTGAAACAAATTTTAAAGAGTTTGTCATACCGTCCAACTAAATAAAGTAAGACAGTACTCATCCTCACTCTAATACTGCAATAAACCACCAGTGTATCAATATAGCCAACACTCCATAAGACCCAGTCTCACACACATTCCTCAAAACCCCACCCTACAACAAATACATCATCCAAATGTGGAATTCTATTCACATCAATTCTGTAGACAGGACATACTTGTGACACCCCCCAAACCCCCTAAACCTCTGAATCCAAGTAAAAGGAAAGACCCTCACCATAATAAAATACAATTCCCAATCTCCTACAATACTATGTTGAACAAGTATATACCTCCGAGGGGACGAAGACTGAGGGAACTCTGTCTGGAATCATAGGTTGGCTACAACTAGACATAAAAGCCTTATTGCCAGACAGAAGAACAATAAGCACAGTATATACCCCAACTTCAGGAACTCATCACTCACTCCCCCTCCACAGAGGTAGGAGACCAACTCCCCCCGACATCCAGCTCATGATAATCAACCTCCCTAGCAGCTACTCCACCCATATCCCATGCTCCCACCACCCCACTGATTAAGTGAAGGATCCCTGAACAATATACCCCTGTAAAGAGTTTGTGTCATCCTGCTAACCCACTACATGTTCTATATTAAATAGGAAAATAATAAATTAGGTTACCAGAGGTAGGTAAGCCCCAGTGGTGAACTAGCAAGCACTTCCGTTAAGATCAATTATGGTGTAACCATTATGACCACCTCAATCCCATTTTAGTGTACTAAAATATAGGAAACATCTAGAAGATTGTGCATAAACCAGAACTTTTATAATCCATGGGGCACTAATTATGTTCATTCCTGTAAATTCAATCAAAACAAGTAAAACCCAGGACATCATTAATTAAAACATAACACATCCTTGAGGTAAAGTAAGAAGTGACCACAATCTGGTATACAATTTTGTCCGGAATAAAGAAAACTCAAAATCTGCAGATGTAGCTCACAGGCAGAATAATTTTGTAGCTTCTTCAGCACTTGATTTCAAACCCACATTGATGTAGAATCAGAGCATCGCAGCTAGGTCAGGGCAGGTGTACCACCCCTACCATATAAGGCTTCCAGATAAAGAAAACAAGACATTGAAGGAAAAAGCCAACACCGTAATTGAATATAGAGAGGCAAAATGAACCCATGCAGTCCACATGCATTGGACACAAGTTGCACTAAATAGCAAAGCAGGGATGAAGTCCGTAAGTCTGATTGGGTGAAAACCTCAGTCAGAGCAGAATCCTCTGTTGAATTGCAAATGATGCCCACCATCTCCTAGCCAAAAGTATAAATGTTTAACATATAAGACGGCTCTGCTCCAGGCATCACAGATTCCTAAACAACCAAAGGGAGGGAGCTTGAGTAGGGGCAGTAAAGTGAAGGTGGAAAAGTGCATGCTGCTTGGTCAAGTGGTGTCCAAAGCAGGGTGGATCGCACAAAGGATGTTATCGCCACTCCCACTGGTGCACAATTCCATTGAGAATGAATATTCTCTTTGTGAACAACAAGTCCAGGACATGGCAGATACTTTGATGGTCCATACTGAAAACACATATTAGGAGTAGGCGAGATAACAAATCAGGCACCTTAAGGAGGTATTACTGTTATGAGGATGAAAATAAAACAGTCATCCATGGCAAGAAAGTATGGGGAGAGATAACTCACAGCCGCCAGGATGTTGGGCAAAGCTGAGGAAAGGTCTTATCTGATGTATAAACCTGGACCGGTGCAGGATTGCTGATCACACCAGACTGGCAATTTTATTAAGTGGGGACCACAGCAACCAGGTTGGCAGAAAGCAACAGCTCACTAAGCCTACTCCATGATCTTGGAGAGGTCTGGCTATAACTTCTGTTGAACCATCGGGAGTGCCAAGGGCCTCAGTAGGACAGCAGTTCCAAGGCTTATTCCTTTTGTGATCGGGGATTCTCCTTCAATAAACAATGCAGCTCAAGACCAGAACACCTGTAGGCAACATGAAGATAGCATTTGAAAGTGCAAAAGAGGCAACAGATCTGGTAAAATCATCCTGGCAAAGTGTGTCTACAGCAGGCAGGATAAATTAGTCATCATCGAGCCCAAAAGAAGAATTACAGAATTCAAGCATAGTGGCAAACATGGGAGAAAAATCTGGAAAGGGGATTGCTTAAGCACGTAATCCTAAAAGGATGCAGAATGACAGGTTGTATCAGATTAGTAGCTTATGCAGTAAGGTGTTTCAAGGCATAAGTCTGCAGAGAAGGACAGCTGATTAGGTTATTCTCAGTGATCCTTAAAGAGTTATGGCAAGAGCAGTTTAACTTCTTTAGTGGCATGATCTGCTGAGTCGAAGAAGTACCCAGACCCTTGGATCGTGACCTGAAGACTAGCTGGATATATGACCCTAAATCGGATCCCAGCTGCTTTTAATTTCATGACCATAGGGTGGAATGCAGCTCTTTTTTTGTCTCACTGAAACAGACAAATCTTGTGCCACATAAAGGCAGGACCTCTTCCATAGAATCTCAATGTGTTCCCGCACCTTCTATTGGATGTGCTGTTTGCCCAAAAAATTCAAAAATGTCATTATAAAAGGTTGGGGTGGCGATCCTGGGGGCGGGGTATAAGACACAAAGCCTGGTGTGCCCTTTCAATTATGTAGGTGGTATTATTTGGAGAGGGTATTATTTGGAGTGAGTTGGGCAATAAGCTTCTGAGTGAATAAAATAGGTGATGATCTTTCAGCATCTTCCGAAAAATCAAAAATAATATTATTATTGAGTTGGCTGTGTCCTTTGAGGTCCTCCAAGTTAGTTTCCATTTTTGTAATCTTCTGTCGGAGTGCATTGATATCTGGCTTCATGAGACCGCGCAATTGATCCAAGGAAAAGGTTTTTGCCTCTACATGCCCAAGTCTACGATTCATGTCTCCTAACTTCACCCATAAAGATTTGAGTTGCATCGTGAGTTCATGCAGGGAATCCTTAAACAGCTGGAACTCCATTAAAAATGTCTCCTCAGTGAGTGGGGTGGATGCTGGGCTCATAGTACTTGATGTCCCCGCATTGGAGCATTAAGCCTTAGTACGCATAGTAATTTTGTTGGGAGTTGGGGGTGGTGTGTGGCACAGAGGTGACTGGCACATTTCAGAGTCTATTGGAACTATTCCTTTACATTGAAAACTATAAAGCAGAATCTAGAATGGCTATGGCTACAGTCTCTGAAAGTTTACAGCCAAAGTATCCAGGTTTCGAGGTATAAAAATAAAATAATAATAGAAGCAAGCGGGAGCATAGTCAGAGAGCTGCTACTCAGTAGGCTCCATCACATGACTCCACCGTGTGTTGTGGTGCTCGCTTATGTTGTGGTCACCGTAGTGCATGAATGCCATTTGTGTTTTCAGCATTGTGCACTTGTTCATGTGGATGGCTCTATTAAATTTTCATTGTTATCACATGAAACCATACCATCTGGACCCATAGACTTGTCCGCCTTCAGTTTTGTGAGTTCTTCCAGGACTCTCTCCTCTGTGAATGGACTGGTGTCCACCTCTCCCCCCCTTTGCATCTACTGCCTAGCTGTTGTCCCTGACCCTCCCTCTCCTCTGTGAATACAGAAAAGAAGTGTTTATTCGGTATTTTTGCCTTGTCTTAGTCTCCCTCCTTACACTATCCTTCTTCCCGTTTGAGCCTTACAATCCCTTTCCTGGTTTTTCTTCATTCGCTGATGTACCTATAGAATGTCTTGTCCCCTTTCTTCACTGTCTGCACTAATCCCTCCTCAGTCCACTCCTTTGCTCTCCTAACAGCCTTCCCCACTTCTCTTAGACACTCAAGGTACACCTCCCTGTCTTTCTCCCTTTTGGTCACTTTATACTTCATGACACTCACCCTTTTAGTCCTCACTTTGTCTGCCAGCTCTTTACAGAACCATAGTGGCATCCTCCTTCTCTTTCCTTTGGACACCAACCTGATGCATTGGTTTGTCACTTCCACTATGGGGGCACCTTTCAGTGTCCCCCACTGTTCGTGAACCCCCCCTTACCTCCACCTTTCCTAGGGCTACTCTGATACATCTAGCCATTTCAATGAGGTCTGTCCTCCTGAAATATAATACTTTTACCTTTGTGCACCTTTACCGAGGCCCTGTCTCCATCCTAAACCACATTATGTGGTGGTTTCTGGACCCCAGCTGTCCTTCTACACAACCTTCTGTGACTCTTTCCCCATTGGCCAGTACCAGGTCCAGAATCACCTTGTCCCTGGTGGGATCAATCACCAGCTGCCAGAGACCTGCTCCCTGTAGGGAATCTAGGATGGCTCTGCATCTGGCTGAAGCTGCTGTCTGGGTGATCTAATCCTTGTCCAGCATATTTAAATCTCCCAGCAGTAGGACTTCACCTTTTGATGCATGCTATGAATTTCCTCCACTAGTTCCCTGTCCACCTCTTCCTCCTGTGCTGGAGATCTGTAGATCACCCCTGTGCACATTGCTGTGCCATTGACTGATTCAAGCATGACCTACAGTGCCTCAGCCTCCCCATGTCTTCCCTGCACTTCTGTAGCCTTTATACCCTCCCTTACGTACCATCTACCCTCTACCTTTTTTACCCCATCCCTCTTGAACAGAGCATAACCTGACACATTGATGTCCCTCTCATGATTAGCAGTGTACCATGTCTCTGTTATCAATGCTATGTCCAGTTCTGCTTCTACTCACTAGGCCTCCAGGTCTGGGATTTTATTTCCCAGGCTGCGGGCATTTGTTACCATGGCTTTCCATGTTCTACAGCCTATCTTTCTACTGCTCCAAGAACAGGTATCACCCTTATTGTCGAGTTGGCTGTTCAATGTTAAACCCCAGTTTTGTCACTTAAATAACTTTGGTTTTGTTGACAAAATAGCACAAAATTTGGCATGTGTGGCCAGGCTGTCAGAGTCTCAGGATGTGAAAAGTTTTGTGACAATACCTAATATGTTTTTCAAGATACAAAGCACCAAAAAACAAAGTAAAAGTAATAAATAAATAAACTTAACATTGTGTATTTGTTGTTGTCATCTACAGACGGGATGGTGTGGAATTTTTTCATGAAATTTTCAGTTTTAAAGAGGCCCATTCCAAGGATATGCCTTTAAAGAATGGTGAAAAAAATAATGATTTCTGAGTTAACGTTCAAGCTTGATCAGTACAAAAAAAAAAAGAAAACAGACTTTCTCAAGAGCTTATTTTTATGATTTACCTCTCATGGTCACAAAAATAGCAATCATGACAGCTGCCATTTTTTGTCCTTTTAAACTCACAAACATTGAAAATGCATAAAACCTATCTCTTTAAAAAAATACTTGAACCTAACTAAACAGGACCTGTTTAGATAGAATCTGCTGTTTCATTTGTTTAAAGTTGACAGAAACACCTTCTCTGAGCACCCCAAAATCTAGGGTGCCCAGTTTTGTGAGAGGAGACATTCATTTGTAATCTCTGTATTTATTTTATTTATTTGAAGTATTGATTTAACAACCTTTGAGCCAAGGGCTCATTACAAAGGTACTTCGTCACATGGAGGACAGAAAAGACAGAGAAGGTACAGTTACAAAGGAGTAGCCATCATGTATGGATTACAGACATTGTTTATATTATACAGTACATAAGTTTGGGTACAGGTAATTACATAAGCACATGAACAAGAAACATTGTTGCCATGAGAGAGCTTGCGTTGCAGTTTAATTCATCTTATTCATGAGCCAGCAATGGATTAGTCATTATCGAAGGAAGTGGCAGTCCAAAATGGACCTTGTCGGGGGTTAAGGCCCTAGAGAGCATGAGAGAGCAGCTAGTTGCAGTTACAGGAGTGTGTATTGAGGAAATGATTGTGGAGAGCCACTTTGAAAGGGGCAATCTTGGGAGTGCTAGTGGTGGTGGCTGGGAGTACATTAAACCAGTCAGGGGCCCTGTAGTGGAAGGATCTCTGGGCAAGGGGAATTTTTTTATTTAGTATACTTTATTGAGTTTCTGCAAACAACAACTGTAACATAAATCCAAATATGACATACATAAGGAGTAACAACTGAGTTCAGAAAAATGCTTTTCTAACAAGCAATACAAGAGATCTTATATTGGAACGCATTAGTGAAATAAGGTTACTTGCTTTTCTTTCCCCCCACCCTCCTTCCCTCCCTTCCCACCCCAGTCTGCCACTAATTAATATTTGTAATAGTTGCCTCAAAGAAAATCAAAGGAGAAATTTACAACAATCGAAGGGGGAAAAAGGAAAAAAAAAGGGAAAATATTACTGGGGCTCTTCCCGTGAAAAAAATGTAACAAATCTTAAAGCATAGGTGGCCAGAATCTATCCAATGGAAATAAGGGTGTAGAGTGGTTCCCACCTTTGTTTGTATTTACCCATACCTTTTGAAATTCTTGCAATGGTAAGCTCAGCTTGTAGAGCAAACATGATTTCCTTGAACTATTCTACATAGCTGGGAGTTGTCGAATCTAACCAATGCCCCAATATTACTTTCTTAGCACATGCTACAATTAAAGCCATGTGGGCCCTCTGATTACTCCCTGGTAGTGATATGTAGTCACCCAGAATGCAGATTTCAGGATTAAAGCTATCTGTCAGCGTAAGCAATAGATACAACCTATTTTGAATGCTCTTCCAGAAGGGAGCAACTTTTTCACATGACTATAACATATGAATTAGATCTGCAGGGACTTGATGACATTTAGAACACTGATTGGAATGTAGAATACCCATTTGGTGTAGTTTAGAAGGGGTATAGTATAGATTATGATTAATGCAAAACTGCATATATCTATATCTGTCCCATTTAATATATTTATATAGGTGAGTCCAAATAGAAGGCCAGTCTCTAGAGGGAGTAGACAATGGAAGGGTATTATCCCACCAATAGAATCTCTGGCCCTTTAAAGTGGCCACCATTAATAAAATAAATTTATATGAATAGAATGTTAAATGGGAGGTAGGAATGGATTTGAAATATTCAAGCAAGGTAGATGTGAAAGAACTGGTCCATTTCCCTGATCCAAAATGATGTGTCAACATATGTGATAACTGGAGATATTTAAAGATAAAGGTTTCCTGCCAGTTAAAAAGTGAGCAGCCTTCTTTAAAGGAAAGCAGTTTTTGTTCCTGTACCAACTGATACACACATTCTATACCTATCTGTGGCCGAAAGAGATGAGTTTTGACTATTCTACCTGAAATTAACAAATTAGGATTTTGAAACAGAGATTGAGCTGTATCTCTATAAACATCTGTTTTGAGAAGGGCATTTAGCTGGTGTTGAACTTGAATTAAGGAATTAAAGGGAGTATCATGCAGAGGCTTAGGAAGATTTTTTTTGAGATAAAGGGAAGAGCGTTAGGGTCAATACAATATGCTACACAGAGATCTTGTTCAATCCTGACCCAAGGAGGGGAATAACCAATTATATAAGGGTTGTAACAAATGTCAGATTCTAGTCACATGTATCGCTAAGTAATATATGTAGAAATCTGAGGCCTGAAGACCATCTGTTTTCAGTCTAGTAAGCTTAAGGTAGCTCCGTCTAACTGTTTTACCTTGCTATATAAACTTACTAAGAATAACATGTACTTGTGAGAACCACGAAAGTGGTAGGGCCCAGTTGAACATTTGTAAAGGGTATAGTAAGCGCAGTAGAACATTCATTTTGATTATGCTCATACGTCCCATCAGAGTTAATGGCAGTTTTGACCAGTGCTTAATATCTTCTGATAAGGTATTAACGAGAGTGTCTAAATTAAGTTTTTTCATGATTTGTGAAGAGGGGTGAAGATAAATCCCAAGATATTTCATTTTGTCGGAGTTCCATTGTATCCCCAACTGAACCACATCAGCCTTTACTGTACATTTATTAAGGGGAAGAAATTCCATTTTTGACAGGTTTAACTTGTAATTTGAAAATGATTCGAATTGGGAGATAAGTTGAAATACAGCAGGGAGGGATTGAGTAGGATTAGAAATATGTAGAAGTAAATCATCTGTATACGTAGAAATTTTATTTTCAAAATTACCTATAGTTATGCCCTTTACAAATGAAGAATTTTAAATTTTTCTAATAAGAGGTTCTAAATAAAGATGAAAAAGATAATGGGAAAGGGGGCAACCCTGACGGGTACCCTGAGATAAAGAAAAGGGGGTAGAGAGACTACCGTTACATTGAATTTGAGCTGTTGGAAATGCATAAAGAATTTTAACCCACTGGATAAATTCCAGAGGGATGTGGTACTTGGGCAGTAGCATAAAAAGATAATCCCATGACACCCTATCAAAAGATTTTTCTGTATCCAGGGAAACCAGAGCTGCTGCTACATTGGAATCCCTGGATGCAGAAAAAAAGATAGGCTATTTTCCTAATATGGTCTGAGGAAAGTCTATTCTTAATAAACCCAACCTGTTCCATACTAACAAGGTGTTCCCCAACCTGGCTTAATCTACAAGAGAGAATTTTAGCAAGAATTTTGAGATCCACATTTATAAGAGAGATAGGTCTATAGTTGCTGATCTGTAGGGGATCTTTGATGGGTTTAGAGAGTACCACAATGGTGGCAAGGGTCAAAGAAGTATCTGCTATTCCCTTCTTGAATATGTAATGGAAGGTATCCAGGAGAACGGGTGCTAAGATATCTTTAAATGTTTAATAGAAATTGGTTGTAAATCCATCAAGTCCGGGAGATTTGTCTATTGCCAGTGAGTCTATGGTTTCACAGACTTCAGTTAAAGTGATAGGAGCTTTTAACTTGTTTATTTGAAGATCAGATAACACTGGGAGACTAATATCTTGAAGAAATAAATCCAGTTCTTGAGGAAGGTGTGGGAGTGCATAGGCCGAGTATAGTTATTGGTAATAATCATGAAAAGCCTTCACAATGTCAGAGGGGGAAGTAAAGAGCTCGTCCGAAGGTTAGTAAATGGAGGAGACTATTCTGTCGGCCATCTGAGTGTGAAGTCTTAGAGCCAGGAGTTTCCCAGCCCTTTCCTCTTAGTCAAAGTAAGAAATTTTTGAACGAAGCATAAGAAATTCTACTTTTTCAGCTATTAAACAGCTATATTGGGCATGGAGAGATTCAACCATTTCCCAGTCTTCTATAGAAGAGGAAAGGGAGAGGTGCTTCTCTAAGTCTGTTATCTGAGCCATTATAGAGGAGAGAGCTGTGGTCTTTTTTTTTTTGCTTGGTCACTAAGCGAATTAGTTCTCCCCTTAATGCACATTTCAAGGACCCCCATAGAAAATCCTTTTTAGCCATGGATGGGACATTGAGTTCCATATAATTATTAATGAAATTTCGCAGAAGTTGGACATTCTCCTCTGATTTCAAAATCTGATTATTAAGTTTCCAAATTCTATCTCTATGTATATTTGGTAGAAAGTCCAACTGAAGATGAGCAACATGATGATCTGAGATAACCTTAGATGACTAATATACTAGGAAAACCCCTGGAAGATGATCCGTAGTCAAAAGAAAAAAATCTATATGTGAAAAAGTATGGTGGGGAGGGAATGAAACAAGTATTCTCTATTCTCAGGGTGCATAAGCCTCCAGGGATCGGTGAGACCAAGAAAATGAGTTAACTCATGGATAGCTTTTTGTTCAGGTGATAGAGTTTTCCTACTCTGACCGGATCTATCTAATTTATTAGAAAGGACCTGGTTCCAAGTTCCGCGCAGGATTATTGGAAGCCTAGTCCAGGGAACAAGTATGACCATCAGAGAAGCAAAAAATTCTGGGTCATCATTGTTGGGTCCATAAATGGAACCCAGTACAACTTCAGAGTGACCCAAAATGCCCCTCACAATGATAAATCTATCCTCAGGATCTGCAACTTCTTGTAAAAGCCGAAATGGAATTCTACGGGATATTAGAATAGCAACCTCTCTTTTCCGTGTATTTATACCAGACCCAAATACCTGACCCACCCAGATTCTATGGAAATAATGAATATGAGTAGCCAAGAGATGTGTCTCTTGTAAAAAGGCTACATCAGTTTGTAAATTTTTAAGATGTAGTAAAACTTGAGTCCGCTTGGCTGGAGTTTGAGCCCCTTTTATATTCCAAGAACAGTATCTAATCCCCGCCATATGAGATATTAAGGTGAAAAAAAAATTCATAAAATTTATAATTAGGCAATCAATACCAGTTACTAAAATTAACTTTAATCTGTCCCTTCTTAGTGGCAGACTTCCCTCTTGTTTCACCGAACACCCTCCTCCCCTTCCACCTAATAACTCTAATTCAATATAATCAAACTTCACAAATCCTAATCTTAAACCCCCTATCAAGGACATAAAGGCCCTCAAAACAAGAATATGAGTAAAATGTCGACCATCCCACACCCTCACCCTACCCCTCATTATATTCCCTTCCCCCTTAACCACAGTGTGAAGAAAAGAGGCCACTCTGAACCAACATAATGCTAGACTGACTAAGAATATCCACCAATTGGACTTCAACATGAGAACTGGTAATACTGCAAAATTTATATAAAGAACAGCTGTGGGTACCCCCCACTTCTTTTTACAACACATAATGCCCTGTTACCCTACCCACTACCACTAACCCGCCACATCCCCGAACAACCAGCTTTGATATTCTTAAGTGAATGAGGAAAAAACATGGAAGAAAATAATATCTCCTCTCAGCTATATCAATTGAAATGACATTTAGATACAGTGCAGAACCTGATATTTTTAATATAAAAAAAAATTAAATTAAAATGATTTAAAAGCCTTTTAAATGACCAGAGGGGTAATAATAATAAAAAAAAAAAAAACAGAAAATAAAAAGAAAACACCCCCATAGACTAATAAAAATTGAGGACAGGTCCAGCAAAACACAATTTAGAAAGTACTTACAATATAAAATCCATTAGTTGGAAGGGAATCTGCATTCATGATGATTTGCTGCCCTCCTGTGGTCCCAACTCGCAACAGCTGACATTTGTGGAGCCAACCTGCAAACATTTGTGCAATCGTTTTCCTCAAAACAACAAAAACATATTGTAGTAAAAGTTCCTCAGTGAGCAGGAAACAGGTCCGGAAGCAGAGATTGCAATGCCTGGAGAGCTTGCTGCACCAATTCATAATTATGCCACAAGCCCGAAACTAAGACCGCAAAGTGAGAGGGACACTGGGCTGTATACCTTATCCCAGCTGCTATCAATTTCATCACCAGGGGATGGTATTCAGCTCACCGTTGCCTAATGGTGAAGGGGAAATCTTGGGCAAATCGAAGCTGTTGTCCTTCCCATAGGACTTATTGTGTCTCCCTGACCTGCCCTAGGACATGAGTCTTGTCTAAATAGTTCAAAAATTTTAGTATGAAAGGGTGAGGTGGTTTACCAATCTCAGGTTTTGGTCTTAAGGAGCGGTGAGCCCTCTCAATAATGTATGTAGTATTGTTGGGAGAGGGCCCTGCTATCTTATTGAGCATTTTTTGCAAAAAAATGATTGGCGTTGTTCCCTCAGCTTCTTCGGAAGGTCAAATATTAAGATATTATTTCTTCTACTACGGCCTTCCAGATCTTCGAGTTTGGATTCGGTTTTATGCAACCTTTGTCTCAAGTTGGTAATTTCGGTGTCTGTAGTGTTTTTCCAGCCCTCCAAAGATGTGACTCCGACTGTAGTGTTGGAGATGGCTCTATTGGTGTCTGCAAGATCTCCATGGAGAGATTTGAGCTCTGAGGTTAATTCTTGCAGAGTGAGCTTGAACAGATGTAGCTCCTCAAGAAATTTTTTTTCTGAAAGAGGGATGTTAGCTTGGGTACTTGTTGAGATTATTGTGGACTTAATGTAGGTCCCAGACTGCCCTTTTGGTCTCTTTGGCACTTTTTCTGGTGTTTGCCGAGGGGTGTGAACCAGGCGCGCCTGTCGCATTTCTGCCTCCATTCTGTCTAGGCCTCAGATTGTATTCTGTGTACTCTGATGGAATTTCTGCTTGTTCCCCTGAAGCTTTGCCTCTGATGAGTAAGGAAGGCTATATGAAGCCTGTATATACGATGTTGGAGAAAAGATTGCAGAATAATTAGGATTTTTTGGATGAAAGCTGATGTTCAGGTCGGGAGTCAGTCTGTGGTGCTGCTAGCACTACAGATCCATCACATGATCCGGCAAGGGGCATTTTTACCCTGGGAACTGCCAGAACAGCTTTGTCCACTTAGTGGGTGGAGATAGTGGAAGTAGCAATTTGGAGGGAGGCAGTGACTCCAGGAGGGAAAAGACCGAGCAGAATTTCCTTGGTCAGGAGGCAGGACTGGTAGTGGAGTCTTCCATTGAAGTTGAGGAAATTGGAAGCAGAATAGAGGGAGTAGGTGTGGGTGAGCCTAGGAGCACCCGTTAGGAGCCTGAAAGCCTTGTTGAGGGAGATTTGAACTTTCTGGAGAGTGGAGTTATCTCCTGCCCCATCTACAGGGAGCCCATAATCCACTAGAGACAGTATGGAGGAGGTAATAGCAAGCCTAAGGGCATCAGGAGGGAGACAATCCTTGTGCCGGTGTAAGAGCCCAATCCAGGTGTTTACAGTGGCCATCAATGTGTTTATGTGGTCATGGAAGGTAAGGGCAGAGTTGAGGGTAAGCCCAAGATATTTGTAGGTGGATACCTGTTGAAGGGGGTGCTGGGTGCTGGGGAGGATGAGGAGTGGTGCTTTTTTTGCTTTTTTTTGGTGTTGAGAAAAAATCATTGATTTCATCTTTTTTAGGTTTATGAACAGTCTATGGTCCTTGATCCATGTTTCAGCCTGAGTGAAGGTGTTTTAGAGGGAGTCCTGGAGGGGGCCAGGTTTATGGTATGAGGCATAAAGCACTGCATCATCCACATACAGTAGGATTTTTTTGGAGCAGGCCATTGGCTTGGTGTTCCGGTAGAGAAGAGTAGTGGACCCAGGATGGAGCCTTGGGGCACCCCAGAGCGAACAGTCAGCGTGTCAGATAGGGTCCCATTTATTTTGACACATTGGGACTGGGTGGAGAGGTAACTGGCACACCATGCCAGAGGGCCTGAGGAGAACAGCAAGGCTTTCTTGAGTTATATAGCCACAGCTGAAAGTCATGCTGTGAGCTGCAATGACAGCAGTGGGCCACCTCTGTCTGTCTCTGTTTCTATCTATCTGTCTGTCTCTGTCTGTCTGTCTGTCTATCTATCTATCTATCTATCTATCTATCTATCTATCTATCTATCTATCTATCTATCTTATTTTACTATTGAATGAACTTGGGTGCCCACCCCTTGCACCGCTTATTTCAACCCCATCTCTCCAGATTGTCTGACATTCCAAATCTTAATTTTCTTTAATATATAAGTTGATGGGGTGCCCAGACCTGGTGTTGCTTCAGTGGACCACTCCCCTCCACGTTGCCCACCCCCTTTTAGTGAACAGTAGCATGACACTGGGATGCTCAATCCCCAGTGTCAGACTGTCCACTGAAAAGAAGAACACTGTCCCTTGTTGTTGTTTTTCCTTGCAGTACAGAAAATGGTGACTCTCTGACCTTACCTCCACCCCGACCTCCCAGTCAGCACCCACCACCCAACACCCCCACAACATCCCACACATACCCTCACTCACCTGAACATGTCCCACAGCAAAGACCCAATGCTATCAAAGGCATCCTGATGCTGGAACTGTGACTGACATACAGTATGAGAAATTAAGGTTACTGCTCCTCACTGTATTTCAAAGGGATCTTGAACTTTAATGTGTAACTTTGTCAGTTTTTCATATTTTGAACCCAAATATTCAACATGACCTTTTTAGGACTGTGCCTCGTGACCACTGATGGTAGAATTATGCAAATCAGGCCTGAAATTTGATTTTCAGTTACTTGGTGAAATCACCTTTCTGGTGGGATTTGAAAATTTTCACTATCCTTGTTCATAGGTTGAGCTCTTAAGAAGGCTGTGTTGAAAATTATGGGGCCAAAAATATTTAAAAATGGCAAAGTTATGCATGTAGGTTGAAGTTTTTCTATGCTCACATGTAGCTTTAGTAATTTTAAATATCTTGACTGAAATTTTCAACATGGCTTATTTATTTTATCTCATGACCATGACAGCTGTCATTTTTCAAATCCTGGGCATAATGTGTTTTCACACTTGTAGCTCGGAATGATGATTTGGTGGGGATTTGAAAATATTCATCTACTGGGTTCATGAGGTAGGGTAGTAGGAAGTCTATGCCAAAAATTCTGTGTACAAATACAATAAAATGCCTTGGTTATGAGTGAGCATTGCAGTATTTCCACATTCGCTCATCACTTAACTAATTTTCAATATTTTCAACTCCAAACATTCAAAATAACTATTTTCAACAACATCTCATAAACAAGACACTTGTGTTTTGTTTTTGTTTTTTATTAAATCCTGGAAGAGATGTGTTTTTGCACTTCTGGTACAAAATGATATTTTGGCCAATATACTATAAATGGTACATGTCATGTTTGTAAGGCAATTTATAAAATGAGTATCTTGAAAATCTGGAATCAAAATAATAAAAAAAAAAGTTAGATAATTGTTAGTAAACCTCACTTGCAGTGCCAGTCTTGACCATAGTGGGAATACTTTGTGACACCATTCTCATGAGCGGAGTTCGAGGGTGAGCTCACTGATCAAGCTGGATGGGGTGAGGGTGGGGAGATTATACTTTTATGCAACGCTGGACAAGGAATGAAAGGTGCAACATTGTCTGCATGGGCCCAGGTACCATATAGTGAAGACAATAGATCTCTGCACCTCTACACCCATGAGTGGCAGAGGGCCCTGTGCATTAGCTGACATATGCACTGTTTGCCCTGTGTGTCTATATCTGCAGCTGCATGGAAGCACAAGGACCACAAGGCCTGCACTTCTGCAGCCCACTAGATACTGGTTTTCTTGCTGGTAAACAACATTTTCTAACAAATTAGGAAGATTTTTTTACCATGTACAAGTGCAGGTGTGGTGTCGATGTTTGATTGCTGAGGTACCGTTGAGTCTCTGAAAAGACTTGGAAAACAGCTGCTCATTAGGAAAACTGCGAGTAGCCCTCAAGATGTGCTGAGCACAAGCTACTTCTGAACTCTTATCTCACTGAAAAGGCAGTTTTGTAAAAATGCCATATTAACCCAGTTTGGGGTTATTATGGCATTTTTTGATTTACTAAAATTAGTTATTAAAGGGGGTCATCAGTAATTACATGAATGATAAACAACAAATCAGTTTATTTTGTATGGAAACATACAGTACACTACATGTCCTAGGGATTACTACTCTGTCACAGTTTGCCCTTACAAATACTTATGCATAGGGTCAAAGGACACAAATGGAAGATAACCACACACAGCATGTCCAACTGAGATCACTGTAAATGAAAAAGTAATGGAAAACAAAAGAAGTTACTATGATTACTACAATCAAAGTGCCTCTATGGTATAGGAGGGAGGAAGCTATGGACTGTGGGGACAACTGCTGGACAACTGAAATTAGCAAGATAAGTTGCAATGGAAACAATGCCACCTGGTGCATTTCAACTGTTAAGAATAATTACAAATACCTAACTAGAGACGGAACTAAGCATACCACTGACACAGCATTAATGCATTAATGCCACTGTAATGACTACCACATCTACTGAGGCATACCGAGCTAATGATGAATGTCTGATTAACTTACACTGTATATGTACAGTGGAGCCACCCATGATGCAGTGCAGTAACTTGCAGTAAATTACATGTCACAACATACTGCAGTAAAAATGGGCATACTTGCTTCTGAATTTTATTGTTTACTGCAGCATACCGGTACATTTTGTGACATACTGCAGCATTACTGCATTGTATCCTGGCTGGTGCCGCTGTATACAGTCATTGCAAAAATCCATATTAATGCACCTGTTATGGTTTAATTTAACCTCACAAAAGTAGGAAAATGTGGGGTTAGGGTTTCAAGCACTAAATCCCCACTACCCTAAGCAGCAAAAGGACAATACCACACAAGAAACCATAGACAGTTATCATCAGTAAGACAAACAACATACGACTGTTTCCAGATGACACAAATGCAGCTGCATTGATTGTTACCATCTTGGATTTCTATCTATGGCTGCCAATTGCAGGTGTGACAGTGGTTTTACAGTGTGTATGAGTACCTGTGACTATAGAAGCCATGGCCCCAAAGGGGTCTGCACTTCTGCAGACAGAAGTAATGTTGCAATTTGGTTATCATGGGTGTTCATCTGTGGCTGTAGAAGTGCACACCCTCAGAGACATGTGCTTCTGTAGACAGATGTGTGTATTAGTTGTCCCAGTGGTGCAGAGGGTCTAATGTTCCCTCAGTGCCTTACCTCTCCAATGCCAGTGACACTGGTCCAAGCATGGGCTCAGGATACCTGGTTGTGGACAGGGGTATGGCTGGGAAAGGACTGAATAGCTGCTAGATAGTTCTTTCCTGGATTGGAGAGGCAAGTCTTCTGAATGGAGGCTCAGTGGTAGCACAGAGCAAATAGGGAGTGGTCATTTGGTCAGGTGGGTGGAATGCAGTCACCAGTTCCAGCAAGCATGTGCACCTCAATGTGCATGCATAGCATTGTCGATGAGGCCCTAGGTAGTTAAGGGGAAAGAACCAGGGCAACATCATGTCCCCCCATCAATGTATGTGATGGCCCTCAGGACTGTTGGGTCCCGCACCAGGTGGATTCCTGCCAGTATTATGGCAGGAGGAATGGCAGACTGTACTGGGAGTCCTGAGTTCAGGGCACACAGGCAGGCATAAGGTGGCAACAGATTGTCAAAAAGCTTGATTTAAAAAAGGAAGTGTGTATATGTCTTACAGTGTGCATGAGTACCTTTGGCTACAGACCAGATGGCCTCACTAGAGGCCTGCTATCCAGCAGACAGAACTAGTCTTGCAAGTTGTGTATCACAGTTTTCTGTCTGTGCCGGAAGAAGTGTTTGATCCACAGGTGCTTGCACTTACAGCCAGAAGTTGTTGTACATATCTTACCCCTGTGACTGCAGAAGTGTGGGCCTCTCAGATGTCAGTGCTTCTGCAGCCAGAAGTGTGTACGTGTCTTAGAGTGTGCCAATGAGTACCTCTGGCTACAGAAGTCCCAGCCCCACAGGGGACTGCACTTATGCAGACAGAAGTAGTATTGCAATTTAGGTATCATTGATGTCTTTTTGTAGCTGCAGAAGCTGGTGTCTAAGTCTTAGACTTGTGGATGCAGAAGTTTGTGTATGTCTTACAGTGTGCATGAGTTTCTGTGGCTTCAGAAGAATTGGCCATACTGAGGTCAGCACTTCTGCAGACAGAAGAGCTGCTGTAGTTTGGGCATCATGGACCTGTATCTGTGGCTGCAGGAGATTATGCTTCTGTAGACAGAAGTAGTATTGTTATTTGAATATCGATGCTTTTTATTTGTGGCCAGTGGTGAGTGTGTATGTCTTCCACCATGCATGCTGCAAATTCTGTAATACTTAAAATCTTCACTGCCAAATAATTTTCACTAATTTCCTCTGAAGTGCTAAGTAGCAGTAACATTTGGGCTAGTTAGCACTACTAGCACGTCTTCCATTATAGTGAATATGACACTATTGACTTAGGGCTAAACTGAACTTGTGTAATTATGATTGCATTTATGTTTGTGTTACTATTACTTGGCTTGAAAATAGATGGTTTTAAAGGATAAATTCACAAAAGTAGCACATCAGTGCTACAGCATTTGTATAAACTGGAAACAGTATGATGCTTTTTGTCTAAACCTGATGATGGCTGCCCAGGGGTGCTTCTGTGGTCTTTTCCTTTTACTCCCTGGGGAGTCTCAGGGTTGGAAACCATAATGCCACCTTTCCCTACTTTTGTGGGGCTGCATTGAACCATAAGTGCTGCATTAACACAGTTTTTGCAATGAATTTCCCTTGTTTCTGAAATAGTGGAATTGTTTCATCATTCATTCAAGTCCCTTTAGGCCCTGTGTGAACAGATACAGATGTGCAGGGCCCTCATAGCCCTGCACAAAATAAGACTCCAACTGCAAGATGCAAAGGATTCATGGGGCTGTCTGGGTAGCTATATGTGGCTACAGATGCAGACATGCAGGGCCAAGAGTCCATTTGGCTGCAGAAGCACAGGGACCTCTGGTTGTTGTGCTTCATTGCAGCTATAGGTGCTGAAGTGCAGGGCCCTTTTGGCCCTATCCCAAGAGAAGACTTCTCTTGACTATATGGTTGCTTTTGCTTATGCAGCCAACACTTCAATGTCCCCCCACAGGCTGGATGGGTTCCACATGGTATTGCCATCCATCCAGTCTCAGACCATCCAGCTAGATCCCTGAACTATCCCCCAAACTTAGATCATAGGCACGGTATTACAATTAACTACCCAATGGGCTGAAAGTCAGCACTGTATACAATATTTCTTCATAACTTTTTTTTTATTCTTTCCATTTTGACCCCACATCATGAACTTGGTCACTAGAATGTGTTAAGTGCCACCTGAAAGATGGTTTCACACAGCAACTGCAAAATCATCTTTTGACAGGTATTTGAAAATTTCTGCCATCCTTTTTTCTTATTATTGTTTGAGTTTTCAATATAATAATGTCATGCTGTATGTTACAATTTATGCATGTATAATTCAGAGATAGTATTCATTGGTCTGAGATATATATATTAAAATAAGTAACAAGAATTTAACCAATTATACAGACTAAGTCCTTAAAAAAATTGTGGCGGACAAGGCAATTTTCATGTTTTGACAGAAATACAGGGCAGGATTTTCAAAATCCTTAGAGCACCACAAGACCTGGTGCACTGATGATATGGTGCATGGGGCTTGTGGTGATCTAACAGGATTTTTTATCCTATCCGGCAATTGTCGCAAGTTAGTCCAACTTTTTCTGCTCTTACTTGGGGCAATCCTGGGGGTAGTTTGTATGAAGCTTGCACCAGATATTTGGTGCAAGCTGCTGTAATTCATGAAAACTGTCACAACTATGCCCGAGATTGTTAAATCTGGTGCAGTTGTGGCAAACGGTTTGGTGCACCGCCAGAACCTAAATGCCTTGTTACAGGGCTGGATGCAAGCCCTGTGCCATGCTTTGAAAATTCTGCCCATAGAATCTGAAAGCAGATAAGGATTGCTTGGCCCACACAGTCTGCCCATTTCCCTACTTACATTATTACTGCAGAGTGTACTTGATCTACAGCTCCATCTCCTTCCCCCCTCCCTTTCCACTATTATTCCTTTGTGCCTATCCAATACATTCTTGAACCCCACCACTGTATTTACCCCACCACCTCCACTGGAAGGCTATTCCAGGAATACATCACCCTTTCTGTGAAGAAGTATTTCTTCACATCCCTCCTGAATCTACCTCCCTCCAGTTTCATAGCATGTCTCCTTGTTCTTGAGCACTTTGTCTTTGAAAAAAAATGTACTTCCCTTACATTATTTATCCCTGTGAGGTATTGAATGGTCTCTGTCATATCACGCTTCTCCTTCCTCTGTTTCAGGGTGTACATAACTTGCACATAGTGGTATGCTGACTACCTTGGCTACCACACCTGTAAATTATGCTGTCTTGTTCTGTTCTCAGTGTCAAATCTTACATTGCTATTTGTAAATTATTGTACACCACTGTGCCAAGCCACGCCATTCTCACTTGTAATGACTGTGCATAGGCTGCTAATGTTAGTACGCCTACACCAAATTGTTGTATCGTGGCTTGTTGTTGATTAAACTACTGGGTCCATCTTGTAAATGAGCCCTGCTCAATTGTGTTTCGCCTGGTTAAATAAAGATATTGATTGATTGATTGATTGATTGACATATTGCAGTCCTTTTGGCCCTCCTCATATGGGGACATCTTTACAACTATTGCTGCCCACTGCATCTCTGCTCCCTGCCTGCTGGAACAGCAAGAAGCTAAGGTACAGTCCCCTCAAGCTTCGCCTGGAGATTGAATTTTGGCACTCTGACTTTCAAGGGACTTGCTACTGCTGATTGGCTGTTTCTTCTGGCCAGGCTCCCCTGACTGGCTTTCTTCTTCTGGCTCTGTTCTCAATGGCCTGACTACAGTTTCTGCCTCTCTTTTTGCTCTCTTGGGGCTCTGATTTTTTGCTAGCTCAAATTATCTGGGCTAATTTTAATTGCTATCAATGTTAAAAATGTGCCTGATTTCTTTCAGCCTGCTCTAATCATTTTAATGTATTTGTGCTAATGTTCTAAAGTGTATTTGTGCTGCTATATTTGATATAATGTACTGTAAGTGATTTAGTGTTGGATTTTGTTCTGGGCTGCCTCTATTTTCACTCTATCCCTCAACTTTCAGTTTTTCCTTTTCCTCTCCTCATCTCAACCCCCCCCCCCCACTGCTGCGCTCGGCGCTGACCCACCCTGCCTCTAATGCCTTTCTTGCTGTGAGTGCTAAAGCCATTTCTCTTCTGCCTCAGGCATCCTACAGCTCCTCTGACTTTTTCTCTGTCTACCTGCCCCCCAATTTCTCCATTTGCTACCCACCTTCAGAAAACAGTAAGCAACACACTGCCCCTCTCTCTCTCTGTATATATCTATATATATATATATATATATATATATATATATATATCCCTTTCAGCTGCCAGGCCCCTTGTCCAGGTGCTCCAATCTCAGCGGTGCGGTACTCTTTATAATCATTGCCACCTGCTGCACCTCTGCTCCCTGCCTGCTGGAACAGCAAGAAGCTAAGCTTCCAGGCCCCTTGTCCTGGCACTCCAAGCTCAGTGGTGTGGCACTCTTTACAATCATTGCCACCCACTGCACCTCTGCTCCCTGCCTGCTGGAACAGCAAGAAGCCAAGCTATGGTTCTCTCAAGCTGCACCTGGAGATTGAATTTTGACACTTTAACTTTCAAGGGACTTGCTCCTGCTGATTGGCTGTTTCTTCTGGCCAGGCTCCCCTAATTGGCTTCCCTCTTCTGGCTCTGTTCTTTGCAGCCTGACAGCAATTTCTGCCTAACTTTTTGCTGTCTTTGACTGGGCTAATTTTAATTGCTATCAATGTTAAACATGTGCCTGATTTCTTTCAGCCTACTCTAATCATTTTATTCTATCTGTGCTGATGTTCTAAAGTGTATTAATGCTGGTATACTTCATGTAATGTACTATAAGTGATTTAGTGTTGAATGTTGTTCTGGGCTGCTTCTATTCTCACCCTATCCCTCCACTTTCAGTTTTTCCTTTTCTTCTCCTCATCTCAACCCCCCTCCACCTCTGTGCATGGCAATGACCTGCCCTGCCTCTGATGCCTTTCTTGCTGTGAGTGCTAAAGCCATTTCCCTTTTGCCTCAGGCACCCTGTTGCTTCTCTGACTTTTCTCTGTCTACACCCGCACCCTCCTGATTTCTCCATTTGCTACCCACCTTCAGAAAACAATAACACACTGCTTCTCTCTCTCTCTCTCTCTCTCTCTCTCTCTCTCTCTCCCTCTCTCTCTCTCTACCTCCTTTTCAGCTGCCAGGCTTCTTGTCCAGGCACTCCAAGATCAGTGGTGCAGCGCTCTTTATGATAATTGCCACCCACTGCACCTCTGCTCCCTGCCTCCTAAGAAGCTAAGGTACGGACCCCTCAAGCTGCACCTGGAGATTGAATTTTGGTGCTCTGACTTGCAATGGACTTGCTCCTGCTGATTAGCCATTTTTTTGGGTTAGGCTCCCCTGATAGGCTTCCCTCTTCTGGCTCTGTTCTCTGCGGCCTGACTGCAATTTCTGCCTCAGTTTGTGCTCTCTTGGGGCTCTTACATTTTTGCTAGCTCAGATGTTTTTTCCTGCCCTCCCCCACCCCTGTCACTCTTTAAATGCTCTTGCTGCACTCAGGACTCTGCCTTACAATGCTTTTTCCTCCCACTATATGTCAGTCTAATATACCTCTCCTGATACTTCCTCCTGTGACTAGGTATTTTACTATTTTTAAGCTTTGACAATTTCCTTTCAGGCTTCCCTGCTGCTTTCACTCCCTTTGCTAATTTCAATTCACTGCAATCGTTAATCTGTATTAAACATCACTTCCTCACTACAGCATCTTCTTTCCTACTGCACAAACTACAGCTACTGCATTATCCTCATAATAATGCCACTGCCATTGCATAACTTATTTATTCTTCTCCTCCCTATACTCTGTTTCCCCCTCTTCACCCTCACTTCTTCTCCCTCCCCTAGATTTTCTGTCCCCTTCTGCCTTTCCCCACATCTCACTCCTGCTTTCAACCTTTCTACAACCCTCTCTCCTGCCCTACCAAATTGGACTCACTTCCCTTTCCATCCTAGTGTCCCACTACTTCAAACTCCAATGTACTTCACCCTACTATATTCATTAAAACTGAACACTTCCCCATACTACCTCCACTGCCTCCTTCTTGCCAATCTAAAACTCTGACCTGGTATAAGAGTACAAAACTTCATTTCTTTATCATTGTACTCTTGTTCCTTTCTTTGGGTGACATTAACCCTAATCCTGGGCCATGCCTGCTGGTTGCCCCTTCACCTGTCATTGGAACTGCATGCCTCTCTCTATATAACACTGTCATCCTGCCCCATGGCTTAACAATTCTTCACCTAAATATCACAGCCTTCTTCCTAAATAAGACCTTCTGCAACCCACAGCTGTATCCCTTACCCCAGATATTATCATTCTCTCTGAAACATGGCTTAATAAAAAAATTGGTGATCCCTCATGCTCTACCCCTGGCTACTCCATTAGATGGCAAGACTGTACAGCTAGGGGTGGAGGCATGGCAATATATGCTACATCTGCCATTCAATTACTACATCCTGTCTACCTTAGTCCCTAAAGCCGAAGAGGTTCTTATCCTAAAACTTTCCTTTCCATTCTCTGTACCATATATGTTGCTGGTGCCTACTGCCATCCTGGCCTTGCCTACTCTATTTCCATCGAGATCCTCACCACTACTGCCTCCCATTCCCCCTCAGGTGAAATCCACATAACAGGAGATTTCAACTTAAACTGGTTAAGCCCCTCCCTAAATAAAGTGTGTAATGAAATCAATGCCCTTAATTTAATGCAACTTATGACTGAGCCTACATGCATAAACCATAAAACCAGTAATCATTCCCTTCTTGACTGGGCCCTCACATCCTACCGCACATAGTAATTAAAGAAGGTATACTTCCTGACACCCTGCATGATCACAATATGATCTTTCTGGTACAGAAAATCCAAAGGATTCAGGCCCCACATAAAACCCTTCAAATCCATTCCTATCAGTCTCTAAACCTTACTCCCTTCTTATATGACCTGTCTTGTACAAACTGTAACCTATTGCCTCATCTAAGTCAATTGACAAAGCTTTTGACTACTTGAAGGATACATTTCTGGAGATATGGAACTTTCATGCCCCTCTTCGCCACACCAGAGTCAGGGGTACTCATCTCTCTTGGATCTCCCTGGAACTTTTGGCATGTCAAAGAGCCTGGGAACAAGCTTGGAAAGCTCATAAAGCCTCCACGGTCCCTAAAGACTACAACACCTACCGCTCACTACGAAATAAATGCAAAAAAGCCACTCACATAGCAAAGTCTGAGTACTTCTGCTATACCTTCCAGTCCAACATTAGTAACCCCTCTAAATTCTGGAAAATTATACACTCCCTCCCTCCCCCACATCCCCACCAACCCCTCTCCTTACTATAAACAACACCCAACTTACTGATCACCTTAGCACTGCTTCTGAGTTTAATTCCTTTTTCACCTCCTGTGCCTCCACTCTCTTATTTTCCTTATCCTCTTCTCAGCATGCTGATCCACTGATCTCTCCAAAACTTCACTCCCTGTCTAACACCTTCTCCTTATCTATGGTCTTACCCACTGACATCTTAACTGCCCTACAGGCCCTCAACCCCTCCAAAGGCAGTTTGCCTGGAAGTCTAGACCCTAAGTTGTTCTACCTTTCTGCTTCAGATATCTCCACTCCACTTGCTGATCTTCTCAACCTTTCCTTCATGACAGCTTCACTCCCCTCTGCCTGGAAGAATGCCACCATTCTTTCCCTGCCTAAGGACAGTGACCCTACTACCTCTGCACACCATTGCCTTATTTCTCTCCTTCCTACCCTTACTAAGCTCCAAGAACTTGTGGTTCTATCTCAACTATCATCTTATCTTGATGATAATAATTTCTTCACTCCATTTTAATCTGGGCTCCAGAAGAATCACTCCACTACCATCTCCCTGATTAGACTTATGGACTCAGTCCTTACATGGATGGACAGTGGTCAAATCACAACTGCCATTATTGTTGACCTAGCTTAGGCTTTCAACCCTGTCTCCCACACCCTTCTATTAAACACCCTCTCCTTGGCAGGTTTAACAATCTCTGCCACTAACTGGTTCAGGGACTACCTTGTAGGATGGACAGAATCTGTCACAATAGCTGACTCCATATCCCCTCCTCTTCCTATTAACACTGGTGTCCCACAGGGGTCCATGTTGGGCCCAGCTTTATTATCTGTTTTTCTCAGTGACCTTCCCTCAGCCTGTTCATCAACATCAATCCATATATATGCTGATGACATGGTCTTCTTCACCTCTGGTCATTCACCTGATGATGTAGTAACCAGACTCCCGCATCGCTTCAATAAACTTCAACAATGGTTCAGCCCTCATCAGCTTTTCCTTAATGCCAAGAAGACAGTCTCCATGACCTTTGGCACTAGTCAGAGACTCTCTTGGCTCCCTTTATTGCTTTCCTTCCATACTATTAATGGGACTGTCCTTGAGGACACTACATTCTTTAGATACCTTGGTGTTTGTCTTGACCAACATCTCAACTTCTCTGCTCATGTGGACGTCATCCTAAAAAAGCTGCTCCCCAAGCTTGGTGCTCTATATAGGAACCATAGCTGTCTCCCGCTACTGGCCAGGTATGAGCTTGTTCAAAAGATGATTCTAATTACTACTGACTACTGTGATGTGGTCCACAGTGATGCTCCCAAATCTTCCTTAACCAGTTTGGACACCTTTTTCACTCTTTCTGTCACTTTGCTCTGGATTCCCTCTTTCTCATCCATCCCTGCAGTCTTTACCACTACTTAGTTTTTCCCTCATTAGAAAGTCAGCAGCTTATTCACTGTGCAAAATTCATATCTAAATTCTGGTTTGATTTGCTCCCATCATACCTGACTTCCTCACATTCTATCCTTCCTCCCCCTGCTCATTCACTCAGATCTTATGATTCCTGTTTACTGGAAGTCCCTCATCAGTCATCTATTGTAGGGTCAGATGGCCTTTTCACACTGCTTCCCCAAACTTTGGAACACTTCCCCCCACCCCAGATTTGGCACTCTCCCTTTCCCTATTCAATCTCTTTTGCCCTGCATAACTTTCTTTTGGTAAACTGCACCTGTGCCTAATTTCCTTCTCATTCTCTCTCATCTCCTTCCTCTCCTATTTGTTCTAATTCCTCTTATCTCCCTTTGTTCTCACCCCCTGCTAAGTTTTTCTTTCCTATTTGATATCCTCTCTACTCCCCTCGTTGCTATTTATCCTTTTCCCAGTGGAACCACTTAATTGATTCTCTGATATTTGATCTAACGTACAATCCAATACTATTTAAATTTGCACTTTTGCACTCTCTTAAAGATACTGTGAGCTGTTCTTATGATGCACTTTTTTTGTACTTCTATTTTATTAAGCAGAAATTCAACCATACATTTCCATCAGAAATACATAGCAGGTATGTTTTAGAAAAGAGAAACAGGTTGGATATTTCATCTTTACATTTTAACCACATTTGTACCTGAAACATAGGTCTTTCTACTATCCACTTAAGGATTTCTGTTACTACTTCACTCCACTAATTAATATGTAATATCATTAATATCCTTTTTCTTTCTTTTCAGAGTACCCACATTTTCTCTCTGGCATCAGCAAGTTTCTGTTTGAGTTCTGCCCTTTTCCATTTGTCTAGTACATTAGTTATCCAGACCAGTCCATTGATTCCTGCATTATGTATAACTTTAGTGTGCTGCTTTTTTCTTTTCTTTTCTCCTTTTTATGTTGATTTCGTGCATGCACAAGAAACATATTGTGGCAGCTTGCCAGAAGCAGGTTGTGGAGGCACGGCACTGTTGTGGAAAATGCCCTCACAGCCTTTGGAGGCTTGACCTGCTTTCGCCAATGGGGTGGCACGCTGCTGCTGACACTAGTTCAACCAGTGTGCCACAACCCTGTAAGGTTTCAGCCGCTGCAATCAGGGGCCACCTCATTGTTGCAGCATAATTCATTCCACTGCAATGAGGGAGCGACCCATCATTGCTGGATGGAACCTTGGTAATGTGATATTGTTTGTGAACATGGTGGCAGCTTGCCACTGTGTTCTCAAACAATATGAGTGAGCCCCCCATGCAGAGGGGATGCCCAATCTCCCTCAGAAGCATGTGCCACCCCCACAGTATTTGTGTGCCAACAGTGGCCCCAATCCCTGTCAGCTTCAATGCCTGTAACAATACTTTCATGTTGCCGACAGGGGAAGCCCATTCCCCATAAGCATTATGTTCCCCCACAAAGTTTCATTTGCTGATGGGGGAGCCTACTCCCCATTGGCATAATTCCCCCAAACACCCAGTGCAGTTGTGCTGAGGGGGTGCCCAATCCCCCTTGGCTCTTGCGCCCCACCCCCTTTTGTGTTAACTGGGATGTCCAATCCCCCATTGGCTAGAGCTGCCCCCAAAAAATAACACTGTGTTGGCATGCTGGGAGCCCACCCCAGCATGCCAAATGGTCCTGTAAAAAAAAAGTTTGTGATTTCTTTCTTAAGTAAGCTGTAAAAGAAGAAAATGGTCCCTTGCCATCTCCCTGCCCCCTCCCACAACCCATGCCCACACTATGTGCACCCTGCCTCCCCACACACACCCTCATCCCATACTTACCTGCAGAGTCTGGCGCAATGATCTTCGGTGGACTGGGAACACGTCAGCACTCTTCAAAGCTGACTGCGAACTGAAGAAATGCCGGTAAGCTGTGCAATGGCATAAATAGGGTTTTTTCAACATTGATGCATATCTCTGGCATTTGTTGGAATTTTAGCACCAGATTTTCAACATGGGGTTTTTGGGACCCCTCCTCATGAATTCAAGCACTGTCATGGTGTTATTCAGCCATGAAAAGTGACTTTGAGGTCACTTCACAGAATCACCTTTCTGGACAGATTAATGAAATGACAGTGCAAGTGTTCATGAGATGGGCTCTCAAAAAGGCTATGTTCCAAATTTGGTGTAAAAAATCAGAAAAATGACTGTTTTATGAGGGTGCATTGCGCAGTTGCTACACACGCTCATAACTTCACCAATTTGCAATATTTTCACTCCAGATTATCAGCATTGCAATTTTTACACACCTCCTTATGAACATTACAGCTGTCATTTTTCACATCCTGGCTGAAATGTGTTTTCACAGTTCCGATGCAGAACAGCGCAGTCACTGTGGGAAATCAGTGTTCAGGACACATTAAGAAAATCACAGTGACACTGTGCATGAGCAGAAGTCATAAAATGCCTATGTTGAAAATGTTGTGACACAAGTCCATAAAATGAGTGTGTTACAAGTGTGCACTGCACAGGTTTCATGCACGCTCGTAACTTCACAACTTTGCAGTATTTTCACTCCAGATTTTCAACATTGCCATTTTTGCACACCTCCTTAAGAACAGTGCAGTTTTTCACATCCTGGACGGAATGTGTTTTTGCTCTTCCAACACAGAATAGTGCGGTTGCTGTGAGAAATTAGTGTTCGGGACACATTACAAAAATCACAGTGATACTGTTCATGAGCAGAGGTCTTAAAATGCCTATGTTGAAAATTTTGTGATGAAGCTCCATAAAATGACTGTGTTAAGAGCGTGCATTGTGCAGTTTCCACGCACCCTTGTAACTTCTCAAATTAGTAATATTGTCATGCCACATTTTCAATACTGGCATTTTTTCACACCTCCTTATGAACAGTACAGCTGCCATTTTTCACCTTCTGGCCAAAATGTGTTTTCACACTTCCAGCGCAGAATACCACAGTCACTATTGGAAATCAGTGTTTGGCACAGATTAGGATTGAGGAAGTGAGAGAGGGGGAGGGACCGATCTCAACTGAGCTCTGTTGGGACTGCTGCAGATTTCTTTGTGGTCAGAAAAAGGCACCAATGCAGGCCCAGTGCAAAAGAGCAGCCTGCAGCGCCGGGAGACACAGAGCGACGAGTGAGGGAGGGGGAGTGAGTGAAGGGACTGCTGTGGATTTCTTTGTGGTCAGAAAAAGGTGGCAATGCAGGAGAAGCCCAGTACAAAAGGGCAGCCTGAAGTGCCGGCAGAAATGGAATAAGCGAGTGAGAGAGGGGGAGTGAGTGAGCTTAATGGAGCTCTGTTGGGACTGCTGCAGATGTCTTTGTGGTCAAAATAAGGCAGAAATGAACACAGGAGCCCAGTACAAAAGGTCAGCCTGCAGCAGTGGGAGAAACAGAATGAGCGAGTGAGAGAGGGGAAGGGAGTGAGCTCAACGGAGCTCTATCATGACTGCAGCAGATTTCTTTGTGGGCAGAAAAAGGCAGCAATGCAGGCAGGAGCACAGTACAAAAGGACAGCCTGCAGCGCCAGCAGAAACGGAATGAGCGAATGAGAGAGGGGAAGTGAGTGAGCTGAACAGAGCTGTGCCGGGACTGCTGCATATTTCTTTGTGGGCAGAAAAAGGCCCCAACATAGGCAGGTGCCAGGTACCAAAGGGCAGTCTGCAGCACCAGGAGGAACAGAATGAGCAAGTGAGGGGGGGGGAGTGAGCCACCTCAGCAGAGCTCTGTCGGGACACCTGTGGATTTCTTTGTGGGCAGAAAAAGGTGCTAACACAGGCAGGAGCTCAGTACAAAAGAGCAGCCTGCACCATCAGGAGAAACAGAATGAGCGAGTGACACGGGGCAATGAGCAAGCTCAATGGACCAAAGCAATCAACATTCGGCATTGACAAATGCTTGTTTTTAAACAGGGTTGTGAACTAGCAACTTACAAGGGAAATAAACAAAGCACTTGTACATGCCTGGGATTTGATAACATTCAAAGAAACAAAAGAAAAAAATAAAGAATTTCTAAACTTGTGGTGATTTCTTTTCTTGAATTAATTATGCCCATCTACTCTGAGTCTAAGTATATTGTGGAATTATTGTCTCAAATAGGAGATTTATAGGTGTATGTATTTAACTTCCTATTAATTAACTTAGTTTATTTTTATTTAAACCACTCTGTGGAGGGGGGCAGTGAATTATTAGATAGCTAACTGTTCAACAACAGTCCTACCTTCTGTTTCTTATGTATAATTATAATAGGGCAACCATCTGGTGTTGAATCTGTCCACCTGTAGTTGTACCTTGGTGGTGATTTCCTCCATATTTTTACGTTGTTAACATTTATTTTCCATTGAGCCTCTGATGGTGTATTTGGTGTCATTCAGTTTTGTGTTATCACTTTCATGGTGCCACTATCAGTATAAAAAACAAATATTTGATTGTTGATGACCGAAGCTCCAATGGAGGCAATCCAAGCACTAAATCTGGAAAGGTGAGGGGTTCCCTTATATTTAATATACCTGTATTTTGTATTATGGGCTTTAACTGTAGCCATTATGTCTGGGTCTGTGGGTATTCTTCAAAGATATGGTAATGCGTACCAGTTTGATCACAATTCCTCCAACATTTATCTAGTTGGTAGGTGCCCTAATGCTTGGATATTGTGGGTGACATAAAATATCACCCTCAAACCTTCCACTGGAACTCCCGCCACCCTGTCAGAGTAGTTGTTCTGTGTACATCTCTCCATATTTTCTCTCATTCCTCCTATCCCAAAGGCTACCCAGATTCTTCTTCCCATTTATGTTGAATTTTTTGGATAGCTAAGGTACCAACCCCTTCTTGCAGAAATACATACATCTGTGAGATCAGATGCTTAGTATTGGATTGATGGCCCTTGTCATATATCAATTTCACTTCTGGCTCTGAGTCAGATATTAAACTATTGATGCCTGGTCCTGTTTGAATATAATACCTACATTGTAGGTAATGATATAAATCTTGGTTTGGCAGTGAAAATTCCTTTTGTAAAGACCGGAAATCTTTAAGCTCTTCCCCTTTCATCGTCTGCTGTAGGAATCTTAGCCCCTTCTTCCACCAGTTTGCAAAACATAAATCTAATACCATTACTGGAAAATCAGGAAGATATCTATGTGGAATGAATTGCCAAATCTGGGTGGGGGATTCCCAAACATGTCTGGCCTTCAACCAAATAGACAATGTGTGTTTAGTTCATTTGTTCTGAATGGCATATGGCATTCAAGTCTCTTTGTAATATTATCCAGGGAAGGAAACAAAGTGGAATTTGGAGGTGGGCCTTTTCTTCTAGAGTGTACCAACAGCCCTTTTGTCTAGGGTTAATCATTTTAACCAGCATCAACAGCTGTGCTGCACTGTAATAATTAGGTAGGTTTGGTAGGCCCCAACCACCCAAACTTTTGTTTTCGAGAAGGGCTCGCCATTTAATTCTTGGTCTCTTGTCTGCCCAGATAAATTGTGACATTTTCCTTTTTATGTTTTTTCCAGTCTTTGGGAAGTATAGGTATGGGCAAGGTAGGAAACAAAAACAAACAGAGGGGTAACATGTTCATTTTGAGAGTTTCTGTTCTATTGGTGAGTGAGAGAGGGAGGTGAGACCATCTTTTAAAGTCAGAAAAAAGTTGTGAGAACGAGGTATACTTCTATTTATATAAGTTGGGTAATTTCTTAGGAATCAATATTCCTAAATATCTCACTTTCTCTGTAACCCATCAAAGAGGGATCAGTTCCTTCAACCCTGAAGATATTGCCCCTTTTATGAGTAGGATCTCTGATTTATGAATGCTAATTTTAAACCCTGAGAACTTCTCATAAACCTCTAATAATTCCAAGAAGGGTGGGAAGGATTTCTCTGGATTATCCATGTAGATCAGAGTGTCATCTGCATAAAGCGATGTTTTAAATATGATAGAGCCAACCACTATTCCCTGCATCCTGGTGGATTCACTTAGGAAATGTTCTGTTTGTTCCATCACCATAGCCTCATTTTTATCTTCTGTATATAATCGATTGTAAAATTCAAGGAACTGATGGTCTATCTCCTTAGGCTTAAGCCAGGGTTTAGTTGGATCAAGTTTGTTATGAATTTGTGAGACTATGCTGTCTGATTGTGTCTTCTGTAGATGATATGCTAATAGCCGGGATACTGCCCCCCCCCCCCAGTTTCATGATACTTATGGCTCAGGAATCGCAGTTTCCCCTCAACCTTTTCATTTTCTATTTTCTCTAAACCTTCCTTCATTGCTAATAATTCTTTATAAATTTTTGTTGACTGTGGATTTTGTTACTGTAGTATTTCCAACTCTCCCAGCCTGTTTTTAAATTTATTGTAGGTAACTAGGGTAAGCTTTTTCTGAGCTGCTGCATAACTAATAAGCTCTCCTCTCAAAACTGCTTTTGTAGCTTCCCAAGTAGAGAGGTTAGAACAGTTCTGTTGTGATTCACCTTCACTACTTCTCTTATTGTTTCATTTAGTTTGGTTAGTAGGACCTTATCATTTAATAGTGAGACATTCAATTGCCAAGTTGTTTGATGGTTTTTGGGACTTCCCTCTATTTTAATAGAGATGGGGCATGGTCCAATAAAGTAAAGTTATGTATCTTGGCTCTTATAATTCTATACATGTATTGTTGCTGACTGAAAAACACATTGATCCTCGAATATGCCCTATGAGCTGCTGAAAAAAGAAATAATCTCTTGCCCATTTGTGTTGTCCCCGCCATATATCCCACAATCCTTGTTCCTTAGATAAGTCAGCCAGAGCTTTAGTCATGTGGACATTAGCTGAAACCACCCCTGAAGATGTACCCATTCTTTGATTCCCCACTGTATTAAAGTCCCCCACACCAAAATCACTTGTCCCTCCGTAAGACCCGCCTTATGATGCACTTTTATGTTTATTTTATTCAAAGGTACTTTATGTATTTATATTATGTTTTCCTATATGTATGATTTCCCAATACCCCCCCAGTAGCACTTGGAGATGAGCAACTTGTTGTTCAGTGTGCCTTTCATGGTGAAACATTTCAATAAATAAATATGACTTTTCACGCAGTCCCTCCACTGTCTAACTTGCCCTTCTCTGGACTGCTTCCTCTCTGTCTATGTCCTTCTGGAGATGTCTTCTCCAGAACTGGATACAGTACTGTATATGGGACCTTACCAGTGATCTATACAGAAGCAATCCTATCTCTGTCTTTCTGTTGGTGATACCCCTCCCTATGCACCCTACAATTCCATTAGCCCTCCTGACTCCCTTGTTGCACTGCTTTCCCACATTTGGGTCATCTGATAAGATTACCACAGGTCACTTTCCTGCTTGGCAGTCATGAATACCACTCCACCAATTTTGTACTCTGCCCCTGGGTTTCTGTGCCCTAAATCCATTGTTTTGCACTTTTAAATATTGAAACTCAGCTGCCGTACCCTTGACCACTCCTCAAATTTTCTCAGACCTTGGCTTTCCCTTTCCAGTAAACCCCAGAATATACACCCAATTGCCAATTTTGGTGTTACACCCAAAGAGGCAGACCTTCTCTTCCAGCTCCTCTGTAATGTCACTTATAAAGACATTACAGAGGACTGGTCCCAGCACTGATCCCTGAGGCAACCTGTTGGTCACCCTCCCTTCCTCGGAGTGAGCTCTGTTTACCACCAGCCTCAGTTCCCTATCCTTAATCAATTTTGTAACCAGTTTACCACCTTTGGACCCACTCCTAAGCTACCTAGCTTTCTTACTAGTCTGCATGTGGAACAGTGTTGAAGCCTTACTGGAATCTAGTTAGGCCACATACACCACTCCACCCTGATCTAAATCCTTTGTTACCCAGTTAAAGAACTCTGTCTGATACATTTGACATGACATCCATCCCGTGAACTCATGCTTCCTTGGGTCTTGTAACCCACTTGGTTCAAGACATTCCACAATCTATTCCTTGATACTTAATCACCTATACTTATTGATAAATACAGCAGGCATAAGCTGAAACAAAAGATAAATCTCTCTCTGCAGAAAAAACATAAGTTGTATTACTGTAGCCAACTAAGATATGTAGAGCATTTCATACTTGTTAGATATTCCAAAATAAATGAAAATCCCACCGCCCCCCCAGAAGAGTTAACTCCCCTTGCAGATTTGTGATATCAAGCTAAGTCAAACTAAATATTTGAAGCCTTGCAAAAGAATCCAATCTATTTTTACAGTCATACAAAATAATCCTTTCAAATAGTTTTTTTTAGTAGTAGTAATAAAAAGTGTATTCATGTTAATCAAGCAAGAAACATGAACACGGCTACACCCCCATTTGAGCAACAAAGCTAATTTACAATGAGCAACATGAACATATAACATTACCTTTGTTATAAATACTTATAAAATATATGCTTATAATAGGACATATAGCATACAAAAAGTTCCAGTCATAAACATAACTCACGATACATATATTACATTCACTGTTGTATGCATTACAAGCATAACAAGCATTACATTTTTGTGGAAGACTAGGTTTGCTGGCCAAGGTACATAGTTTCACCTGAGCTCTTTTCTTCTAGATTGCTTGAAAGGACAGAGCAAATAACCTTACCAGAGCAAGAAAAAGGATTAAGGCTTTTTTTGGCTAGGCAGAGTTACTGTGTGTTACTTTTATTTTATACTCACAGGGATTGTTACTATTTGTTGCAAACATTGTATTGCTTTATTTTTCTCTGATTCAAATTGTTGTTGCTGGGTATACCTTCTGCTGCATTATTACATGGTGTGCCTACAGGTGTGTGCTTATAGATTACTTCTGTAATCTTCTGATTCAAACTGTCTTTTGCAAGGTATATCTTCTGTTACTGGTTTATTTTTCTGTGTAGCAAAGTGTTTCTTACAGGATATATCTTCTGTGAAATTATTACAGGTGTTGCTTTACAGGTTTTACAGTTTTATTATCATTAGGATAAGCTTTCAGGGCTACTGCATTTGTTGCTGGCTGATTGTTTCTGCTCTTACCTACTTCTTTCTTTCATCAGTGGTTCTTCTTTTTCAGTAGGGGAAGGGCCCAACCACCCACCCCCATCCCCAACCACCCCACACTACACTCCTTTTATAGGGTAGCACAGTCATGAAATTTCCTGTAGCAAAGCAGGAAGGGATGGATCAGAGGGGTATACACACAGTGACCTCATTTACAGGGGCACTAGCAATTTAACTTATTGTAACAAGTTATACAAAAACAAACAAACAAAACACAAAATCAAACTTTTGCTTTCATTTTCTTCCTTCTAATTACTCTGACCAGGTTATAAACCCCAGCAACTTATCTGTAATGGATATCATTAACTACAGGTACTGTGGAACACTTTTCAGAAGGGAAGTTTTACAGGATTTAGGACACTGTCCTACATGCTGGGCCATTGGAGATCTAAGGGCTCAGCTCCAGGCATCATGGGCAGAGATTGTGTGCCTCAAATTGCAATTTCAAGAGGAAATATATTATAAGAAAAGCCCGCCATTTCCCCGACATCCAACAGAAGCACCTCGACCGCAGAGGGTAGTTGGTCTGGGAGGTTGGCATGTGGTTTAGTGGGACAAATTGAGTGCCCCATCACTCAGTGTTCTCCAACATATCACCTCCACCAACCATATAAAAACTACAAACAGGTATCTGCCTGTATCTCTGAAATCAAGCAAAGGGGCAGAGGACACTATAGGGCAGTACACTGCAGCACAGGAGCTAGCACAACAAAACTTGCCCAAAACAGGAACCAAAACAAAAAAAAGGAAAAAGGAAATCCAAAAAACTTCTGTTCATAGGAGACTCCATGATTTGGGGAGTTGATATGTATCTCCAGCAGGGGTAATGGTCAGATGTCTCCCAGGTACATCAGCGTGAACAGACACTGACCACATTGCTAAAATTATTCAAGAAGCATAAGAAAACATTGACATCCTGGTACACATAGGGACTAACGCTCTTGCCAGCAGGTCAATTATGGCAACCAAGGAACACCTGACCAGGCTGAGTGACAAGCTAACATCCATTTCATCTGGCATCTACTTCTCTGAGATCCTCCCAGTCTGGGAGAGGGGGACAGATGACTGGAAGGTCAGAGAAGGGGAGGTAGGGGAGCAAATATGTGGCTCAAGGGCTGGTGCCAGAAAAAAAGGACACAAATTTGTAGGGAACTAGCAACAGTTTTGGGAGTGAAAGTTCTTTAAATCTGATGGACTGCATCTGAGTAAAGAGGGAGTCAGTACATTGGGGCAGAAGTTTGACATCTTTGCAGAATATTTAAACTAGCAAATGGGGAGAGGGGTGCAGCACTCCATACGTCGAATGGGAAGAACACCCCTCCCCCCTCAGCTAATGGTCAAACAGGAGTTCAGCATGTTTGTAGTTCATTTGCATCACCAGGTAAGGGAAAAGGTCCAGCTTCCCATATGACACACAGGGGAAATGCCACAGCTCAAACAACAACTAACACACTGAAATCTGGCCAATGGAAAATCATGTACACAAATGCTCGCAGTCTGGGTAACAAGATCTCAGACCTGCAGGCAATAATGGCAGAGGCTAAACTGGACATAGTAGCCATTAGCGAGACATGGTTTACCAGTAATCAAACTTGGGAGAGTTCAGTATCTGGCTATGTACTGTTCAGAGGAGACTGAGGTGCAAAAGGGGGGATGGAGTGGCCCTTTATGTCAATGAAAATATAAAATCTACAGAAATTTAGAATACACATAAGGAGCCAGAAGAACTGTGGGTCACCTGTGTACAGACCTCTAGACCAGGGGGAGGACACAGACACATTACTGTTAGAAGATATACAAAACATGACAGCTAAAGGGGAGGTTCTGATAATAGGAGGCATCAACATGCCAGATACAGATTGGTCGATACCAGCAGGAACATCTGCCAGAACTAGACACATGGTGGATTCCCTACAGGGGAAGGGATGCAAACAACTGGTACAACAACCCACAAGAGACAGGGCTATCCTAGATCTAGTACTGAATAACAGGGAAAGAATCACAGATCTCCAGGTAGAAGGTCACCTGGGGGGCCAGTAACCATCACATGGTGTGGTTCAATTTGGCCACTAGAACTAAATCATCCCATTCCAAGGCAAAATATGGGACTTCAAAGGAGCTGACTTTGATAAGATGGCCAACAGAGTTAAGCTAGCCCCGGCAAAAAGAAATACAGGTGAAAGGGTACAGGCAAAGTGGGATGCATTAAAGATGTAATACTTGAAGCAACATCCTATTGTGTCAGAGAGAAAAGGAAGTGCAAAGAAGAAGGAAATCACTTTGGTTCTCAAAAACAGTAGCAGAAAAGGTCAGAGCCAAAAGGCTGGCCTTCAGGAAATATAGGGGAACACAGCAGGATGAAGATTAGGGAGGCATACCAAACTTTCCTAAGAGAAGCAGGGAAAGCAGTAAGGCAGGCAAATGCCCAAACTGAGGAAACACTAGCACAAACAGTAAAAGAAGGTGACAAGACTTTCTATAGGTACATTAGTGAAAGGAGAATGTCCAGAGAGGGTATTGCTAAGATCAAAGGGGATAAGGGGGCATGTGAAGGGGAGGACCATTTAAAAGTATCTATCCTAAATAGATACTTCTGCTCGGTATTTACTGAAGAGAAGGTATGGCAGGGTCCACAGCTCAGCACCATGGACACAGGGGGAAGGGAGGTGTACACTAGTCCCTTCACAAAAGAAAGCATCCTACAAGAGCTTGATAAGCTCAGGGTTGATAAGGCAATGGGACCTGATGGCTTACATCACACGGTTCTAAAGAAGCTAAGGGTGGAACTAGCAGAGTCATTAGCAGAACTGTTTAGTGAGTCTCTGAGCACAGGAGAGGTTCCAGAAGACTGGAGAAGAGCTCATGTGATCCCGATCTACAACAGTGGTAGCAGGGAGGTGGCAGGGAGCTACAGACCCATCAGTCTTACCTCAGCAGTGGGCAAGATTATGGAGGCACTCCTTAAGGAAAGCATAGTGCATCACCTGGAATCCATAGAAGCATGGGATCCAAGACAGCATGGGTTTACAAAAGGAAGGTCCTGTCAAACTAATCTCATAGATTTCTTTGATGGGGTAACCAGAGTGGTGGACCAAGGGGGAGCAGTTGATGTCACCTACCTTGACTTCAGCAAAGCTTTCAATACTGTTCCACATAGAAGATTGATTAGTAAGCTGAGTAGGCTTGGGGTGGGTCAGAAGTTGATCAACTGGGTGGCAAACTGGTTGATGGGCAGAAAACAGAGAGTGGTGATAAATAGTATACAGTCAGAAAAGATGCAAGCCACAAGTGAGGTACCTCAAGGATCAGTCCTGTGGCCAGTCCTCTTCAATATTTTCATCAGTGACATTGCAGATAGACTAGAGGGTAAGGTTTGTTTGTTTGCAGATGACACCAAGATCTGCAACAGAGGAGATGATCCAGATGGGGTTGGGCAGAATGAGAAGAGATCTGGATAAACTAGCAAAATGGTCAGAAGAGTGGTAACTGGAGTTTAATGCAAAGAAGTGCAAGATCATGCACATAGGGAAGAGAAACCATGAAGCCACCTATAGGCTTGGAGGGGAGTTGCTGGCAGTCACAAGAGAAGAAAGAGACTTGGGTGTCATCATTACCGATTACCTGAACTCATCCAAGCAGACCACTAAATCAGTAGGTAAGGCTAGAGGGATGTTGGGGTGTATTAGTAGGGGTATCACAAGTCAGAAGAGAGAGGTAATAATCCCTCTTTACAAGACACTGGTTAGGTACCATCTGGAGTACTGTGTGCAGTACTGGAGGCCACACCTTCACAAGGACATTAACTAAATTGAGGCAGTCCAGAGAAGGGCAACCAAAATGGTGCAGGGACTGCATCAGAAAACATATGAGGACAGATTAATGGAGCTAAATATGTATACCCTAGAGTAAATAAGGGAGAGAGGTGATATGATCGAAACATTCAAACACCTTAACAGCATTAACAAGGTGAAAGAGTCTAACATGTTTCAATATGAGAAAAATAGCAGGACAAGAGGACACAGCATGAGATTAGAGGGAGACTGATTAAGGTGTAATGTGAGGAAGTTCTTTTTCACAGAAAGGGTGGTGGATGAATGGAACGGCCTACCTCAGGAAGTGGTGGATATGAATATTAATACAGTGCAGGGCTTCAAACAGGCATGGGATAGGCATAAGGGAGCAATACAGATGAGTATGAATAGATAGGCCATTGACAGAGCAAAGGCCGATGGCACATTCATAAGGCAGAAAAAGAAATGGGCAGACTGGATGGGCCTTGCAGTCCTTATCTGCCATCAACTTCTATGTTTCTATGTTTCTATTACTGCTGGGACTACTCAACCATGTAGGAGTCAGTTACACTATCCCAAAGTCAGAGCAACAGCTCTGAGATTTAGAATTTTCTTTGATTAACCAGTCTTTTTATTACTAAAATACAGCAAACCCCTACTTAACCAAACCCCAGTTTTCTGAAATTCTCAGTTATCCAAAACTGAGTCTTGTTCCCCACATGTAATGCTTAAGAGCATAATAGCTGCAGCAGAACAGTGTAATCACTGCATTGTTTTCTCCTGGCTGGTTCTTAGCACCTAGTTAATGTACATATTAGTAATCTCCCACAGCTCCCTTAGACGTTCTCTCCTGTTAGTGCTAATCCCCCTACCCACCGCCCAGCAGACGTAGCTGAAAATAGCACAACAAAAAGCCATCAATAAGTAGAATAAGTAAAGTACAGTCACCATTTAAACTGTGGTGTGGAGTAATTGAATTCAGAGTCTTTTTTATTTATTTATTTTTATGTGAGAGACATACTGTAATTGAAAGTCAGTCCCTCTGCATTGAACCACAAGCCTTCCAGTGAGTTCTCACTCTCAGCTGTTACTCTCTATCCAGGGTCTCGGTAAATTTGACTGACTTTCCACCATACGATTGTCACCACTATGTAGGTTTTCTGTCTCTTACCCTCCTGCTGAAGCACTGCTGGTTGCTGTTGTGCTTCTCCCACTTGATCTCCCCAACATTCAGTCTACAAGACATTCCCTGTGGCACAAAGAATGGTGTATGACTATGACAGTCTGTTTTGGCATCTTCCACTGAGGAGCTACAAGTGTGCATAAAAAATGCCAGAGAGCCCACTACAGTGCTGACTGCTGTGGGGCTGAACATGGAGGATTTTTACATATATTTTCCACACTGACAGCTGCTGCACAGGGCTTCTGATGACATGGGATAGTTACTGTAATTTAAAAGTTGGTTGCAGTGGTCGGCTGCAGTGTTAAGTATAGTACTGTATTGGGCCCTCTTTTATCTGAAACCCTGTTTATCTGAAAGTTTTTCATGTCTTCCAAGACATTCGGATACAAGGGTTTTACTGTATATAGGACCTGTACTACTTCTAAGGTGGATTGGTAAGGAATTCAAGCATGTGGCCCTCTATAATTAAATGATGTCCTACCTATACTGGTCATTCCAAAATAATTACAGTATTCAATCTGTTCTCATGATCATTCAATCTGCTATTGTTGACCTCCAGTTTTTCTATAATATGGTTGGGTAGCTGTTTTTTGTAAGATTTATACATCATTTCTATCGTGTGCAGTTTCCAATGAGCTTCCAACCCAATCCAACGTAGTTCTCTATAAAGCAAACAATGATGTTTCCTTTGTTGTGCATTTAACACAAATTTTGCTAATTTGTTACACAAAATATCTAACTGCGCAAAACTGACCTTGTAAAATTTTTGTAAAATGTCTAAGTGACATTTATCAAGTTCCAAGGGCTACAGTCTATAGCCCTTACAAAAAAAAGCAAACAAACAAAAAAGAGGTACATTTTTAAATAGCTATCATAAGAAAGGATATAGCATGGTTATAGCAGCATCTGAAATAAAAAATTAGACAAACTAGTTATATTTATCTGACTTTATAATATCCTTGTGAACAGACAGAATTAGAGTTCCTCATAACAGTTTGCAACTGAGTTAGCAGTCCAGGTCCTGACTTTAACATCCATTATGCTAATTTTAAGAAAAAATACAAAAATAAGTAATCCATTCAGCACATTGCTATGGTGGTGCTATCAGGGAAATGACCCCTGCAACAGTGGCACCTGAGGAATTTAAATCAATGTTCTCAGAGTCTGTACTGTCCTCTTGTTTTTCTCTACCTGGCAGTTTTTCAAAAAAGTTGCCAGCTGGTCTGGGTCATAAAAGATTAATCTCAATGTATGCAATAAACATAGGCTTTACGTGGGTATACTGTAATAAAGGGAATTTCACATTAATCTGCTGTGCATCAACCTGGTACTATATAAACCTCTTTTGTAGGGCCTTGGCCTGTGATTAATATCAGGGTAAATATCAGATTTTACTCAGTGGAAAGTCATGTCCCCATTGATTCTTGCTTGCTTTATTAGGACCTCTCAATCACTTCAGAGTGCAAACTGCACCAGTACAGTTGGGGGATTGGTAAAAAAAGTGGTGGAGGTGGAGGTAGTGGACCTACCAAAATTTAAATGTTAACAGTGAGTTGGGAAAGCCTTCCTGACTGGCAGCTGAAAGGCTTTAATTAAAGGCTGCATCATTTCAGGAGTGCAGCCAAGACATTCAGCAAAGAACCACTTCACCACATCCCAGTAACAGATTCAGAATTTTCCAACATGGGTAAGCTGACAAAGCATAATTTATTTTTTCAAACCACATTCTTAAGGTTCTCAGTTTCCCTGGCTTGAGTTATATTGTCTTTTAACATTAAGGAATGAAAGGTCGTGGAGGATTCAGTCTTGTTTGGTCCCTCACCATTTCAGGTCCATTTTTTATTGTTTATATAGGAGTAAAATGACCTGTAGTTTTCTTTGACCTTAGCTGCTAGTTGAGGCTCATACCCTGCTTTTGCCTTTTTGATTGCATTTTTCAATTTCCTTGCTGTATCTTTGTACTGAACCCACTTCTTTTTCTTCTGTTCTAATATTACATTTTCTATATATCGTATTCTTTTTGTTCATAAGCTTTTTAATTTTGCATGTCATCCAGCATTGTGTTTTAGTATTTCTATTCTAATTTTGTGTTACAGGAATATTTTTCTGGGTTTCCTGATTGATCTTTTTACAGAGTAACTCCCACAGTGCATTTAAGGGTTTACCTTCAAACTCTTGCTTCCAATCCCAGTTTCTTAGATTGTTTTTCATTTGATCGTAGTTTGCCTCCCAAAATTAAGAATAGTAGCAGTTCCAGTCCACTTTGTGAGTGGTTCTTTTATCCCAAATTCTCTTTTGAGATGGTCACTAGTGTTTAGTGGCATAGATGTCCTGCAGTTTGTTGTCATATCCCCCATATTTGTTAGCAGTAAGTCAAGAATATTTGTGCCTTTGGTTGTTTCTTCCACTACCTGTTCTAGTCCAATATGGTTGAATGCTTCCAAGTAGCTGGATTTGATTTTGTTGGGGCTTCCCAAGTTCTCTCAATCTATCCCTGGTAGGTTAAAGTCTCCCATAACTAAGTGTCTTTCAGCTGGGTTGAGGGTTTTGATTCTAGCTAGAAGTAAGAGGTTGTCCTCTTTTGTTGCTGGTGGGGGCCTGTATATTGTGCCTATGGTTATTTTAGGTGATTTGTGTGGTATTGTTTTTACCCAAACCTGATCTACCTCAAAATAATTTGTACTTACCTCTTCTGACTGGATATTTTCAGATATGTAGATTGCCACTCCACCACACTTCCTATATTCCCTAGATCTCTTGCATAAATTGTACTCTTTGATGTTCTGGTCCCAAGTGTCATTTTTAACCCACCAGGTCTCAGTTATTGCACATATGTGTATGTCCTGTGTTTCCATTACATGTTTCAATGCTTCAAATTATTTTGTTAGACTTCTTGCGTTTAGAAATATGCAGTTCCATCCTTCTAAGCTTAACCCTTTTCCCTGAATAGTTTTTGTTGCAGTTTTATTGTTAATTTGTCCCCCCGTTCTCCACTCATTGTTAGTATAAATGTGTTCTTATTTCTGCATTAAACCTCCTGGCCAAATATCTACAGCCCATTTTATTTAAATGCAGTCCATCTGGTTTGAATAGTTGTGTATGTCTAAATGTGACAGTGTTGTGTAAATACTTGTAGTTTTCTTTTTTACACAGATTCCTCAACCACCCATTTAATGTGTTGATTTCTTTGCCCTTTTTTGCATGATAGCCATATACTGGAAGTATACTTGAGACCAAGATTTTCACCCCCCTTTCATTTTGATATCTGATAGGACTGCTTTAAAGTCTGCATAGATGTTCTGCAGACTTCTTTTCCCTATATCATTGACTTCTACATGTAACTAGAGATGCAGTGAAATTAAATTTCACCCTTAAAATTTCCACAAAATCAACAATTTTGCTGGGTGAAATGTCACACAAAATTGTGGCAAAATTTGGCCCGCAATTTCACTCATCGCCACTGGCCACCACAAGTCCCATTCAACCCCCCCAGTTCCCACACACAGAAGTTACCATGTACCCCCAATTTGTTTTATTCAAAAAAAATATCCTCCACTCCATGGTGTCTAGTGGTCCCCCCGGCCATTACTGGCCATTATAATATTAAAAAAGCACCCACCCAAGTTACACTGTGCCTCTGTCTGTTTTATAAAAAAAAATAAAAAATCACCCTCCACTCCCTGGTGTCTAGTGGACCACCAACCCCAACCCCATCAATAGATATCAGCACCCACCCAGCTCCCTCTAGTAACCTGATTGGGTGACCGGCACAGCCCTCCACTCACAGCCATGGCTGGCAGCCTGACTGAGCACCACTGAGCACTTTAATGAATGAGAATGAATGAGCACACATATGCGCTCATTAATTCTCATTCATTCAAGTACTCAGTGGTGCTCAGTAGGGCTGCCAGCTGTGGAGGTGACTGCAGGGCTGTGCTGGTGGTCTGATCGGGTTACTGGGGGGGGAGCTGTGTGGCTGCTGATATCTATTGATGGGGTGGGGATCCACTAGACACCAGCAAGTGGAGGGTGATTTTTTTTTATAAAACAGATGTAGATGGCAGGGTAACTTGGGGGGGTACTTATTTAATATTATAACAGCCAGTGATGGCCAGTGGGGGGACCACAAGACACCAGTCAGCGGAGGTTATATTTTTTTAATAAAACAAATCGAGGGGTGCAGGGTAACTTTGGGGGGTCCTTATTTAATATTATTATGGCCAGTGATGGCCGGGAGGGGACCACTGGATACCAGAGAGAATTTTGGCCAGTGGACAGTGGTCACAACATTTTGCCGCAGTAGACGAAATTACTCCCGCAGGTGGCGAGATTTCACCGTGGATGGCAAAATTTCACCCATGGGTGCAAAATGTTACCTGCGAGTGAAATTTCACTGGCTTGGGGGTGAAATTTCAAGTCCAACTGTGGGCAAAATTTTGCATTTCGCCCAGCAAAATATTTTGCAGAATACGCTAATGACGCAAAATATTTCGCTGGGTGAAATTTTCGCACATCCCCTTGTGTAACAATACCAAAGGATTCAAAGTGTTTGACATTAAATCTCATAATACAGTAGTTGCTTTATGTTGCTATTGTTAGCTTCTGGAAGCATGTTAACAGTGGTAGAATCATTTCTACCTTTGCAGAGTGCTGAGTCAATCCCTCTTATAATAGAATCACCAATCACTAGAAAGACTCTCTGTGGCATCATGGGATTTGTCTTACTCCCTTAACTGAAATAGTTTCAGCTTCTTCCTTGCTAATGTGGCTGTTTTCATTAATTATATTTGTACTGACAGTGGTTGGTTGAGTTGACCTGGCTGTCATTTTGTTGTCATTAGTTTCTATGTTAATTTTGGACTATCTATGTCTGGTTCGGGGTTATTAACTTCATCTCCTTTATTCAAGTGCTAAATTTATTATGTAATATTACTGGAGCACTATTGTATATCTGGCCTCCCCTACGCTTCTTTGTATTTGTTTTAACAATTGCCCATTCTTCTACCTCTGGGTCTGAGGTGGACTGTACTTCCTTGACTGTAATCTCCTTAGTTACTCTTATTTCTTCATTTATTGAAGGGGTTTCTTTCTGGCTTGTCATGTGGTCAATGTAACTTTTTAAGGCTGCATTTTTACTATGTACTGTCACCCTACTATGCAGCATAGCTATTTCTTGCTGTAGGGTATCAATTAAAATGCACTTATCACACATAAACCTCTCTATTTGTTCCCTAATGCAGAATATGTGTCATAAATGTCACATGTTAAAAGCAGTACCCATCTGAGTAACCCAACCTGATTTATGTATGCTGCTGACTTCCATAGCTAACATCAGCTACTGCAGGTGTTTGGAAGTTCTGTGTCTTTGTGGCAGCAGTAGTTAGTCCTGCTTCCCCTAATCCACTGGCAGACACAGCTGAGATGCGTTGAGATGTGCATGTCTCTGCGCGCATCTCCACACATGGCAGCATGCACTCAGCCCACTTGCTTGGGGCAATACCTTTGAGCTGTCAGAACTGGAACTACCTGTCCATCACACTTTCAGTTTAGCATTCACATAAAATACAATTTAAAATGGTTTATTCACACAAACACACACCAGAGATCATTTTTACCTCCTTGTGCAATCTGGGGACCTCTGGCAGCCCTTTTTTAACTATAAATAACCAGCCTTGTACAAGTACACAGTAACAGAGGGGGAAAGACCTCCTGTTATCCACAATCCTCAATGGACAGTCTGAGCTGTGTTGGTGGACTCTGAAAGCTCCGAGATGCACCTGTCACTTCTCTCCCCAGAGAAACGCTGTTATAGTGAAAATATTCTCTTTACTGTTTGTCCCAGGTAATGGAGCCACTGTGCTAGCCTACAGTACTCCCCACAGACAGCACAACCTCCAGCATGTGGAGCTATGCTATTTAATGTGGTGTGAATAGTGCAGAGTAACAGAAACTAGTAAGCTTATTTTTAATTTTTTCATCAGTGTGTTCAAGAGTGAGTAATTTATAATGTAAGAAATCATGTCACTGTTGTGGGACCTACTGTACTGGTCTTTGCATGCTCACTCAGGTCAGCCCCAATCCCCCATTTTCCTTACCACTGAGTAGCTTGCTGTGCTTGAGAATACGCAGTTTAAAAATGATACCAGACTGCCAGTATTCTGTGCCCTACTCTGTGGTATTGATGGGGGGTTGCAAATAAATGGTAAGTTTGGAGTATTTTGGGGGCTGGGAGATGAATGATGCTCTCCTGTCTATTTCAGCTATCAGAAACTACCATCTCCCTCATGCCTTCTCTACTTGGCCTGGCTCACCTACTCTGTTTCTGGCCCACTCATTATGTTCAGTGATGAACTGCTAGCAATTTAGAAATGACACCTGCAATTACCGATGGCAGGTCTTTTATTGGCTGATGCAGTCCTTCCTGAGCAGTGGCACATTGGAAGGCTGCTTTTCCTTGCTGGTAGAGCTGCTTTATGACTTTAAGTAAATAGTATGGCAACTCAAAGGACCACATCCACTTATAAATGAAAGTGAAAATATCAAAAAATTAATTATAAATATATAGTATAGTAGTAGCAGCAAAAATATCACCACTGTGCAAACAATGCCATAATTCATGCACATACCAATGTTTCACATTTTCCAATGCTTTATCAAGGTACCTTGATAAAGCATTGAAAAATAATAACGTATGCATGAATCATGGCATTATGCACATGTATATTGCTGCTACTACTATACTATATATTATACATTTTGATATTTTCACTTTCATTTATAAGTGGATGTGGTCCTTTGAGTTGCTAGACTCTTTTCTTCTGTTTGTACTAATAATTGTACGAGCACCTTTGATTCCAGTAGCCACCTTCCTTCTCTTCTTTTCAGTGCTTTATGACTTGCTTTCTGATTCTTTGCAAGAGACACACACCAGGACGAAGGGTGAGTTGCTCTCCTGGCCAAGGCAGTTCACATATGTGGTTGGGGAGCTTTTAATTAGGTCTGATTTAGTAGAGTTCTGAATTTCTCTCTCACCTAACATCAGACCACAATGGGCAGCACTGGGAAGAGGGATGGAATATCAGTTTTAAGGAAAAATAAAAGTGTAAGAACCAAAACTTATCATGGAGTTCTGAAGGCTGTGGTGTTTATTAGCAAGGGATAAAAGGGAAACATAAGTTTTTGAAACAGAGACCAAATAGTTTATTTTAAGCTGCAGTAAAGTGTTATATGGTATGTAAATGATAGTGAAAGCTTTACAATGTGTTCTATGTTATGAGTTGTACTTTTTTGGTTCTTAAAAGGTAAACAGATTATATAAAATATGCTTAAATAATGTTAGTAGTAAAGGCCAAGAAGTTCAAGATGGCAGCCACTTGCTTTTTTTAGAGGCGTACTGATATGTGTGTGTTAGCACTTTAGTTAGATGAAAATGACATTTGGCAACTGACCGTGCATTTATGGAGATTTAATATACAGTCAAAATATGTCTATCTGCCAATGAAATTACTAGATGTTTTGCCAATTTATAAATTGTAATCGTGCAGTAGCACCACTTTAGTTAAGACTGAGTAGGCATTTCTATTTTAAACCTATTTATTTATTGAATTTTGTTGATCAGGTAGATCCACTGAGACTTGGAGTCCCTTTTTCAGAGGTGACTTGGGGGATTACAGATGGTAACCAACTGAAATTGAAACAAATTAAGCTGTTGATGATATGTTTTAGTGAATGGGAGAAATTTGGCCAGGACACTGGGGGAAATTCCCTTACTCTCCAGGAGGGGGACTCTTTGTCATTCTGGCACTCTGCTAAGATGGCAGCCATTGTTGACAGGGAGGAATGGATGGAGAATGAGAAGGCAGAGGAGCAGGTCTCCTCCTCTGCCTCAGCCAGTTTAGAAACTGATGACAGGCAAAGCAACAAGGTGGAAATTGATGCAGAGCTTCAGGCACCCAGCCAAATATCTGTTATGGAACCAGGGACTATAAAGGAAACATGTACAGCAAATAATGAAGATCAACAAGGTATGGAACTATTGCAAGAGGAATGCACAAATAATGCCCCATTAAATAAGCAGATAAGCATGAAGAAACTGTTGCTTCAATCCAAGAAGCCTTACAAAAGGAGGAACAACACTATTTAAAAAAGGCATCAAGCATTGCAGGAACAAATAAACAGCTTAAACAACATGACAGAAAGTTCAAAGGGATTGCCTGACAAAGAGCACTTAGTTGTTTGTCAAAGAGATGGCTGCATCAAATGAACCACCCATCAATATGACGGGTGATAACAGAAATCCGGAGAATGCCTTACATTTCACTAAGGCTGACTAAAGAGAATATTTGAAAAAAGCAAAGAAAAGATGTTTCCTTACATGTTACACCGAGACACGTCGGGAGTGGCACATATGAGTTCACCCAAACTCAGCCTAAGACAGTCTCAGTGTATAGAGAGTGCAAATCCGAAAGAAGAAAGCTGGTCGGTGGAAGAAGCATTAAAAGCAGCAGGATGGGGAAATACAACAGAAGGATGAGTGTCTGGCACATCGCCAATTCATATGCCAAAACCATCAGACCTCAAAACTAAAGGTACAGTGCCTGTTTTTCCTATTGCACAGAACTTGGTACATCAAAATGAGTTAAATGAAAATAATGTAACTGGCTTACCAGATCTTCCCCACGAACTGCAATTGACACAAAACCCCACCTTGGAGTTTAACATATGACACAATAATGATTCTGATGATACTGTAACTTTACAAAAGGAACCAGTTCCTGTTAACTCTCATCCTACAATTCATATAAATTTAGGTAACTTGGATAATAATCCTGCAGGTTCATCATGCAGAACTAATGAACAAAATATAATTCCAGGACCTGCTAGGCCTTCTGCCTCTCTCTTTCACAGACCTGTGTTACCAGCCAAGCGGCACAATGCAGTACACTTGAGGTATACTGGAGGCATGGAAGAGGCCCCAGACAGACTTTTTGTGGCTAAAGTTCTACTCAAAGAATCTATGAGATTTTTTTGCAAATGAGATTTATGCACAAATTCATGTGTCCGAGGAAACAAACTTCAATGTAAGTTTTAAAACTACATCTGGCCTAGAGCACTTCTGGGATAAATATAATACTCTGAAAAATCCCCACTATGATCACCATTTTCACCAATATCACTAACAAAGCTAGCACAGGAAAAACATTACAGTACTCTTTCAAAATGAAGGAGTCAGTGTAAATGACCTGATATAATGGCTGAAAAAGAGATGCACTGTGTTGGGGAAACCAGAAGCAATTTTTGACAACGAAAGCATATGGACAGGGGGGTGGCAGGTCAAAGTGATGTTAAAAGCAGATTATAATGGTGTAAAACACTTACCTAACAGTTTTTTCTAGGCAGAGACAAAGGTGTCAGGTTTTATTAGGGCCAGCCAAATGCTTGTTACAAATGTGGATACCTTATACATTTAAGTATTATTTGCACAAAGTGTCCATTGTTCTCTTTGCAATGAAGTTGGGCACACTAGTATCCAGTGTGAAAATGGAGGTAGATGTAATCTGTGTGAGGAAACATGGCAGTCTTTTTCAAACTGTAAATGGGCTGCACATAATCAACCTGAACAAGCCGATGGGGCAGAGCAATGATTGTATGTTACACTGGCACAATGGACCAGAATACTAGAGAAAAAGAAGAAGGAAACATCCATACTCCAATCTCTCTGCCCCTCAACCTTCCCTCAGAAACTCAGACTCCTACCATAATGATAGACACAGGGATTATAAAACACACTTCAGATACTATGGGAGATATAACCCCACAGCCCATAGAACAGGAGGAAACTCCCACTGCAGAGCAGACAGAATAAAACTCAGATGGGGAAACAGAAGTAAAGATATGTCACCTCCCCCAACCCATCACTAGGCAGGAGAATGATGAGAACAAGGTGAAGACAAACTGGAGGGTTCCCTAATCCCAAACTTCCTAAAACAGGCAAATTCCAGCTCCATAATAAACTTGAAATATTATAGAGCCCTTCTGAGGACTCAGAAAATGATTCAGATACCTCTTCCCTCACATTCTCACAAGCAGAACTCTCTACTGAGTCTGAAGTTAAAACAGATACTGGGTCACAAAAAAGAAAAGTGAAAGAAAAGAGGAAACATGTTGAGGGTATTGTCAGGAAATGGAGGCCTAGGTGAAAAGGGCATACAACACTGAATGACTGCATCTCTAAATATTTGTACCCTGAATGTAAACAGTATAAAGAACCCAGGGAAAAGGAATGCATTATTTTCTTTCTTACAGCAAAAACAGCACAACATATATCTTTTGCAAGATGTTAGATTGCATTCACTACAGGAAGTTTCAAAGACAGAAAAAAGCCTGGTTTAGAGGACCTTCTTTTTGATCATTCAGACATGAAGCATGCTCTGGCACTCACATTTTATTTTTTTAAACTGATTTAGAAGTCATACAATTAATAAACTTGGTTCCAGGGAGGGCTGTGATCTTAGATGTAAGAATTCAAAATATACTTATGCAGTTTGTCAACATATATGCACCACAAACTAAAACAGAAAGGATAGAGGTCCTGAAACTAATTCAACCTTATTTGTTTTCATCTCATCAGATATTTTTTTTTTTTGGGGGGGGGGGATTTTAACTGTGCATTATCTATACAAGATAACAGTTAACATATTAAAACAAAACAAAAAAGTTCTGTGACTGAATTTGTTTAAATTCTTTCATAAACACAACAAGACTGAAAGATGCATATATATATATATAAAACCCAGACTGGTAAACACACCCCTACATTTCATAACAGAAATTAACCACTCAAATAGATTATGTATTTGTGTCTAAACAAACTTAAATTCTTCAAGCAAATATACTGTAGAAGCAGTGGAGTTTACAGATTATGACATGCTCAGTATTAAAACAGATAATCCACAACCTTTAAAAGAGGCCATGGAACATGGAAATTCAATACTTCGTACCTAGAGAACAGAGAAGTTGTGGATGCTATACAATAGTATGTAGTGGCTAGAAAATCAGTCCTAATATTGTACGAAGATTCAGTGACATGGTGGGAAGACACAAAACATGAGTTACTGAAATTACTTAAATCAGAGTGCAAATCCATCAATACATCACAGTATTTTCAAAAGATAGATAAAAGATACCATTTACAAAAGCTAATATCTCTAGCAAATACCACAAATCAGGACTTTGCTATGCAAATTAGGCTAATAAAAAAATAACCAACAACCTTCCATACGCAAAAGGCAAGTAACTTACATTATCAACAACAGTTTGGGACCCAGGGAAAGCAAGAAATAATTTGACCTTATGAAACTTGTTCTGATAGAATCAAAAGAAAAGAAATTACACTCTTAGTGGATGAAAACAATATATTACACAATTCAAATGCAAGTATTATGACCACAGTGACCAATTATGTGAAAGTGATGCATGATCCATTACCTACGGACTTAACAGCATTGGAAGAATTTTTTTATAACATAGAAGTACCTGACATACCAGAAATTGTGGTAGAGGCACTGGCACAAGAAATCCAGAAGGAAGAAGTATAAATGGCAATTTCTTCTTTAAAAAAGGTACCTCATCAGGGTATGATGGACTCCCTGGAGAAATATAAAAATTAATAGGAGAAATTATAGTATCAGAATTAACAATAGTATACAACTATATTTTTCAGACCAATACTTTACCTTGATATACGAATATGGGCACATTAATTTTTCTTCATAAAAGGGCAGCAAAAATATCTGCAGAACTGCTACCCTATTAGCATATTGAATGTAGATTTAATAATCATGTCATAAATAATTGCCAAAAAAAAAATGCCAATAGACTACGTAAAATAGCAACATTTATTATTACCCCTGCACAATCATGTTCAGTACCAGGATGTAAAATTTCAGATCATCTTATTTTACTTAGAGAGAGCACAGAACAAAGGAATAAAGGTACTCTTAGAGGCTTCTTGTTCTCTTTAGATCAGAACAAGGCTTATGATTCAATAAACCATGCATTTCTATGGCACATTTTACAACATTATCACATTCCGCTTAAGCTGATACAATAGATTAAAAGTTTATATGCTACAGCAATGGTAGCTCCAATGGTAAATGGGTGGAAAGGCCCAATCATTAGTATTAGAAGAGGGGTTAGACAGGGTTGCCCACATAGCCTCATTTTGCATGCATGCTTCTTAGACCCCTTATTGAGACTGTTAAACACTTCACCTCAATTAAAACCAGTACAAAACAAGGAGGGAGTCATTCCATACTTTGCAATGGCATATGCAGATAACATGAGCCTGATGGTTCAAAATGAGTATTCAGTAATTCATGCTGTGAACATTTGTAAATCTTTTGGGTACGTTTTGGGGCATCTTTAAATATAGGGAAGTATATAGGCAGGAACACAGATAGTTCCCAGGCCACAAAACAAGTAATAGCTGTGATGTCAATACAAACTGACCCAATACAAATTTTAGGCATTACATTTGGAGATAATAACTCAGGAGTGATAAACTGGAAAAATAAACTGGAACAAGGGGCACAAAAAGTATCACAGTGGAATAGATGGAAGATGGGGAAAATGAAGAGGGAGTAATTAATTAAAACATTCTTAATTCCACTTTTTTATACATCAGTTATATTTTCTCCCCCACCCCCACCTCAGGAATTTAGAAACCACCTTGGTGAGCATTTTCTTTCAAGTTTTATGGGCAAGTCACTTAAATCATATAAAAAGAAATATTACATATCTGCCTTATAATTTAGGAGGATTAGAAATGGTTAACCCAGTGATTTTCTTTAACAGTATTTTTTTATGACAAATCTGGAACCTCTTTTAATCAACCAAAATATAGGTTGGGAAACATGGGTGGTTTTAAGTTGCCAGACATGGTTCCAACAATGAGAAACAGGACACCTTAAAATTGTTAAAAATTATTACTCATATACATGAAAGAAACCTTCACAAGACTTAGACAATGGAGAGTTACTGGTCATATGATCCTTACACTACATAGAAAAAACTTGTATACAGTAATTATGGAAGACACATGTCCAGTAACTGAAATATTTCCAAATTGTCCCCAAACATATGCGAAATCACTCAGGGATCCTTTAATAAGCCCTAGGATCCTGGCACATATATGGGACATACACTTTCTCAGTTGCCATGAATGACTCAATGTGAATGCTAACCACAAGAATAAAAAAAAATGATGAACGTTACTGTAGTAGACCAGACTGTATAACCAAGGAAGAGACTATCAGACACCTATTGTTTCAATGCTTTTTTATTTATGGATTTGGGGCCTTTTTGGCAAAAGAATAGTCAGAACCTATATCTGTCAAAACAACATAGGAAAATACAATGTATGTTATTTTTACAGGGATCCGTACTAATTCCATCTCTCATATTCCCGACATTAATTTGCCCGACACTGCAATCCCGACTGGGTTGTAATCCTGACTTCTTTTGCCTGCTACCAATAAGCCCAACATGTATTTTACTGAATGTTGAAACCCCGACTAATCTACTGACTCACTCTGGCTATAACATTTCACAGGGCCCCTTTTAAAATGGAGTATCATGGTGGAAACAGGTTAACAGGGGTAGGCAAGAAAGAATAACCAGGACCCAATCCAGAAGACACCAGAGAGCCTACTAGCTGTCTAATGTCAGCAGTGGATCCCCTTTCACTACGCCTGTGCTCTCTTCCTTTAGTATAATTCTGGCTCCATTTTAAAGCAACTGTGCATTCAATAATGCTCCCTATACTACCTTCTCTGATGTTTGCATCGAGTTGTTGATTTTTATGTAATAGTATTAACAATACCTTTAGTCTCTGAATTTGTTTGCTTGCCATTTTGTCAGTAGCCCATTTTGCATGGGAGTTGTCACAAGCCTCCATCAGGAACACCATCTTTAAAAAGGACCATGTGAAATGTCATAGCCCAGCAAGCTCCAGCACAAGTTCACGCTTCCCATGGTGCTGCAGCATTTACTGTTCTTCAGATATCTGCCTGTCAGCCTGAATGGAGTGGAGTCTTTATCACCAGTCAGCTCCTTTGCCAACAGTATCTCCATCAGAGGGCGGTTATTGGAAGGTGGTGGTTTTTTGAGGTACCGGTACTGACTCAGTTGGTATTAGCCCTGGAGAAAATCGTTGCCACCCAACTCACCAACTACCTACTAACACGCAATATACTTTGTAGTGAACAACATGGCTTCAGAACAGGGCATAGCACAACAACCACCCTCACAATATTCTGTAACTCATTGCACAATGCCCTGGACAAGAAACACCTAGCAGGAGCAGTATTGATAGACCTGTCGAAAACATTCAATACTGTCTCACACACCCTACTCATAAATACTCTCCACCACACCGGGCTGTCCCCTGGACCCATCTCATGGTTTACAAGTTACCTCTCAGATAGGTCCCAATGTGTTAAGATAAACAACGCTTTCTCGTCCCCTTTGCCAGTCTGCTCTGGAGTCCCTCATGGCTCCATCCTGGGTCCCTTACTCTTCAGCATCTTCCTGAACACCCTACCAAAATCCTGCCCAAATTATCTCCTACTCTATGCAGACGATGCTGTTCTGTTTGCCTCCCTCCCAGATCCTACTATCCTACAGTCATCCCTACAACTTCCCTTCAACCACATTGAAAACTGGTTTATGGACCACAGACTGGTAGTCTACATAAAAAAGACTAAGTCAATGCTCTTTGCCCATCAGCAGAGCAAGAACTGTGATTCCCAGCTGCAAATCTTTTCCAAAGCCCTACTCCCGCTTGAACAGGCTCATACCTATAAATACCTGGGCATTACATTTGATCCCAGCCTCTCATTTCATCCACATATCAGTAATCTCTCCTCTGCCATAAATATTTGCACTGGATTACTCTATTGTCATAGAACCTGCCTTCTGCCAGGGGCCCTTAACCTTGCTGTTACCTCCTCTGTTCTCTCTCTAGTAGAGTATGGACTAACTGTATACTCAGCCGCCGACCACACTGCCCTAAATAAAATCCACGTAGCCATCAACAAAGCATGTAGACTCCTCACTGGAGTAGACAGGCACACCCACAGCTGCACCCTGTATACCCTAACAAACATCCTCACCCTTGACAAAAAAGTCCATTACCAAACAAATCTCCTCACCAAAAAAATTCATCTAGGCCTCTCCCCCCCCCCCGGAGTTTCTGCCTCCCTGCACTCCGCCAACACCTCAGTACTCACCCGCTCGGCAAATAAACAGATATGGACTGTTCCCAGGGTCTCAACCTCACTTGCCCAAAGGTCCTTTTACTACAGAGCACCACTATGGTAAAATGATCTTCCACCAACCATTACCTCTATTACCAGACTTGGCCCATTCAAAATAGCCCTCAAAAACCACTTACTATCTGCACGCCGCTGCCAGTGCACAGGCCAGATTTGGACTGCTGCATAGCTTCTACCAATAGTGGGTTACTGGTCCCTGAGTAGGTCTACCAGGTCCAGTCACAGTAGTGAAGCTGGAATTTAGATACCAGTAGGTGCATTAACTCGTGTTATTGACAATGTCGGTACCCCTGGCTGCCTTAATATTTGGGCAACTCAAACTTATTAGCCAGGCCTGACTAGCTTCCAAACTGTATAGACTTACACTCCTCCTCTCTATGTATCTACTGTATGAATTAGGTATCTACTGTATGAATTCTCTAATTCACTGGAATAAGCATGTGTATTGCGGTAAGCAGTTTACCTGTGATCTGTTTCTGTTTTCTGACATGGGGCCTTTGTAAATGATTCCTTGTCTCAAAGGTTGTAATTCCAATTTCTCAATAAATAAATAAATAAATATTATTAGTGTAGTAGTTTGGGATGGACTGAAGTCATCAATTCACTATTTGTGTTTCTTTACTGCTGCTGCTGGGGGACATGCAAAAATGGAACAGCAACTGGTATTAATTCCCGCTGCACTTAGAACTTAGCTCGACATAACCTGAGATGACAAATGTTGGGATTCTGACTTTCAGCCTTTCGCAACTGTTGGCATTCTGTATGTCGGATTTTTGGTGTTGAGCTATAGTGCGTCAGGATTATGCTTGTCAAGAAATGGTACCTACTCCATTTTTCCAGATAGATGGAGTAAGTGGAACAGGAGCATTTTGAATTTAATATTTATCATATTTAAATGGCATATATGGATTGCAAGGTACTTATTTACATTGCAGCGAAAACAGTGTTCTTATCATGAATTACTGCTGTAATTAACAGGTGACCTTAGAAAAACATATCTAGAAGAAATGGAAATTTTAACACTGGCTGAATTAATGGAAAAATGGATGAACTTGCAAAAGATTACTGACTTTGACGTACCCACTAACTCCATGTATACATTTTTAGGTATCATAGAAAGGTTTTACATAACAAAGGCTCTCAGTATATATATATATACATACATATATATATATCTCAAGGCATATTGGCAAAAAGAAGGAAAATGAAGTAAAGTTTCCATATTGCATGTATAAGACTTACTTTGATTGATGTTGATGGTTACTTCTTATGATTTACTTGATTTTTCTGATGATGAATTATGAATTGTATCACACGTGATTTACTTTGATTTTTGTTCAATAAAAAAATTCCCCTACTCTTTTCTGAACCTGAAACTTTGCATTTTAATTGCTTCACAACCATTCTACAGATGTGTACACAATTTTGCATGCACGGTCTTGGGAACACAATCTCTTGACACGTCAATTTTCATTCTTGCCAGATTTGCAGATTCTGAAATCCGTTTAGTAAAAAAACTAAAAAAAATTTGTGTTTTTTTTTCTGTATTTTTGCCATCACCTAGGACCTAGGCAGTTTAGAATTTTATTGTGATGTTTTCAGGGTAGAAAAGTTTTGGGACAGAGAAGTGCCTCTCACTGATTTGGTGAAACAATATTAATCTGCTCAAAAGTTATAAGACTTCCGAAATTTAATTTCTGAGCATGCTCATTACATTTTTTGGATAGCTGCTTGGAACAAAAAAACTAATTTGGTTCAAATAAAAAAGGATTCTCTTTCATAAGAGGATAATCTTTTTTCATGAGGAAAAATCCCTTTTTTTTGTGCGGTTGCCATCTTGTTTCCATTTTTTCAAAAACTAAGAAAATATTTTTTTTTTAGAACCCATAAAAGAGAGATCCTGCATAAACACCAACACATGTACCTCGTTAGGTGGATTCTGGAGTGACGTTTTGAAAAATAACCAAGAAATGTGTTTTTATACATTTTGATATCTTTTTTCCTGACTTGAATTTGCAGGGTGCTCCCCAGCCTGCCCTCAAGATCAAGATTCCAAGTACACTTCATGAAAGCAGCTCCAGTCCAGCTTGTTATCCGTGAACTCAGTTGGTGGATGGTGCCCCGAAACTGGGTCTACTATAGGCAGATTCAGCACTCCATCTCTCCCTGACTGACTGGCTTCAGCTCCTGGAGATTTGAATTGCCTGGCACTGTCCCTCAGAGCTCATCTCTCTGCTGCCTAAATTTCTTTTTTTTTTTAAGTGCTGACTTTTCCACTAGCAGATTTCTTGTTTTAGCCACTAGAGGGCTCAGTTATAAGCACATTTACCCAATCCAATCAAATTCCTGTCTCATTTCACTTATTGTGTGGTCAGTCTATCACTATTCATCAGTCTTTGCCCCCTTCTACTTCTGTCAAGGCCTGTGCTTTTAGGATCAGCCCAATTGCCTAACACTCCACCCTGTTCTACTCCCCACCACCACCCTAACTTCATAAGCTCTGCACTCTCTCCTTACCCTCTGCTTTGGACACCTGCACCTCTTTTCACTATGTCCATAAACACCTTTCTAACACTGCCTCTACTTCTGTTTTTCATACCCCCTCAACTCTACTAGTACTGGTACCCCCCACATTTACCAGCATTGCCACTCTATGTTGGGATATGTCCCTTGATGTACCCTACCACCATCCAAAACACACTACTGTGCTCCCATGCTAGTCTCCCTCATTAATAACCATGATAATCTCCTCCCCATCCCTGAGTATCCCCTTCTCCTTCAATTACTCATGCCCTGCAACAACACACCTGCTAAAAAATCCATCAGAAGTAGACGGTGTTCAGCTCACAAGCTCCTTGCTCACTATCTTGCTAGGATTGCACTTCTACTCCTGCTCCTAGCTGGGAATGTATACCTAAACCCCGGTCTGCCCACTTCGGTATACAAACGACACAAGAAACAAGGCTCCATCAAGCTGGTGACTCTTGACATCTGCAGCCTGCCAGCTAAGCTTGATGCACTCCAAGTCTGGATGTTACAACATAGGCCGGATGTTATAGCCCTCAACAAAACTTGGCTCTCTCCTAAGGTCCCAGACAATGCTGTAACCATTCCAGGCTATGCCCTGATCCAACATGACAGAATTGCCAAGAGAGGGGGTGGCTGCATCATTTATTTTAGGGACACTCTTAAAGGGCTAGTCATCCCATTACCTCCCTCTGCAAACAACTCTCAAATCCTAGCAGTTAAAATAATCCTGGGCCTGCAGGAAAACTCCCTCATAGTTGCAGCAGTATACATTCCCCATGTGAACATATTACATGCTTTCAAATGATTACAGACTTCAGGGACAACAGCACATCCCATGGCGAGACAATTGCAATGGGTGACCAAAATGTTAACTGGCTAACTTCAGAAGCCAACCTATATAAGGATGCCATTGCTGCCCTAGACATTACTCAAATGGTCACCTCTCCCACTAGGATTAATTATAAGTCTGGTAGTAGCTCCTTACTTGACCTGATCCTCACCTCTCATCCCAGCAGAATCACTAACACGGAAGTTCTCCCAGATGCCCGCAGTGATCACTCCCCAGTTATTTGCCACTGGTCAAATGAGGCACCTAAACCTAAGCCCTCTCTCTCCTATAAAAGAATCTTAACAAAAGGAACACATCCACAATTCCTTGCTGCCCTGTCAATGGTTGACTGGACACCACTTGACTCCTTGAGCAGTGTTGACCAAGCACTTGACTTCTTCATTGTCCAGTTTAACAAAGTTTGTAACAGTTTTGCTCTCCAACATAAATACAAAACTCAATCTACCACTAATCACTGGATTAACTCCGAACTCATCTCCATGATGTGAAATTGAGATAACCTCTGGCACTGAGCCATGGACTAAGGGAAACCACAAGATATGCAGCTCTACAAGGCAGCTAGGAACCAGTGCACAATAACTATATGTAGAGCCAAGCAAGTCTTCTACAACTAGGAAAATAATAACTCCTGGAGAAATAGCAAACCCTTCTGGGAGAACATCAAGACCATCATGGGTAAACCATGCAAATCCTCCCCCACTATAATTGAGGTTAACAGCCCCACTTTACAGGATCCCAAAGAAATAGCGGACTCCTTTAATCTCGCATTCACTGATCTTAGCAGTGTCCTTCTCTCCCAAATTCTTTGACAACTCTTCCCAGCACTGCCTCAATAATCAAATCAATCTCCACAGTAATACCCCCCATTCTTCTTTAAGAGGGTATCTATGCCTGAAGCTAAAAGATATCTTAACAAAGTGCTAAGCAAAGCCAGTTTCAGCAGTGACACCCTTGACCTCAAATTCATCTCTCTCTCTCTCTCCCTTGACGTTGTCCTATAACCTCTCACTAAACTTTTGAATCTCTCACTCTCTCATAAACAATTCTCCAAGCTCTGGAAATCAGCAGTGGTCACACCCATTCATAAAAGTGGTGACAGGTCTCTTCTCTCTAAACACTGCCCTATCTTTATCCTCCCACCACTCTCCAAGGTGTTGTCTGAGCACCTCAACAAATATAATTTACTCTGCCTGCAACAACATGGCTTTATAAAAGCCCATAGTACTACCACCACCCTGCTTGACTTCACTAGCCATATTCATAAGGCGATTAACACTGGCCAACTACTGGGTGTGGGGTTCATTGATTTCACCAAAGCATTTGACACTGTGAACCACCAGCTCCTGCTTCACTCACTGTCCTCCCTTGGACTCTCTAATGATGTAACCAAATGGTTTGAAAGGTACATCTTGGCAAGGAGCCAAAAGATCAAAATTGTTGACTCTCTCTCAAGTGCCCTTCCTGTCTGCTTTGGTGTACCCCAGGGTTCCATCCTTGGCCCTCTACTTTTCAGCCTTTTCATCAATACTCTTCCTGCAACTTGCAGTAATAATTTAATACTCTATGCCAATGATGCAGTCCTCTTTTCCTCCCATATTGACCCTGTCTCGCTCTCCAAGGTGCTACAGACAAACTTCAGCCTAGCTGAAACCTGGCTTCTCCAACATAAGCTGTTGATGAATTACAAAAAAACAAAAACAAAGTCCATGCTGTTTCATAGCTCTCACAGCAAATACAGATCCATAAACTTCAACATACATAATGAACTTGAACAGCCACTTGAGTAAGAGCAGGAGTTTAAATACCTTGGTATTACCCTTGATTGCACAATGTCTTTCAGCTTGCATGCTCAACACATCTCAAAATCAGTTAACTCAAGAATTGGGGTCCTCTACCGCCACTGTCGCTGTCTTACCAAAGAAGCCATGCGTGCAGCCATAACTGCCTCAGTCCTACCAGTCATTGATTATAGGCTTGTCTTCTACAGGGCTACCATTGATAGCACCCTAAAATGGGTCAAGACAGCCCTTAACAAATGCTGTAGACTTCTAACTGGTGCAGGGAAGCATACACATACCTGTGATCTCTACAAGCAATCCAACTGGCTCAATCTAAATAGTAGACTTGCCTACCAGACCTGCCTACTGGCTAAGAAAATTTTTCTTAACCTCACACCCCCTGCAACTCATGACTTAATGTTGTCTGCAGTCACTGCACATTTTATGCACAGTTCCCTCAAATCAATGTTTATCGTTCCATTCTGCAGTACCAACTAGGCTCAACATGCTTTCCACATCAGGACCCCACTGCTAAACAACCTTCCCCCTGAAACTGCAGCTGAAAACAAGCTTCAAACATAAACTCCACCAGCACCTCACTGACTTCAGCACTTGTGACTGCACTGCCTAGGCTTGCAGCTTTGTTTCACCTCTCTCTCCTCCTCCGTCCTCCTCTCTCCTCCCTTGCTACCCTCCCCACTTTTCTCCACCCCTCCATCCCCTGCTACTCCCTGTCTCTCTCTCCCATCCCACCCCAACCTACGATTCTACCCCCTCACCTCCCAGCTACCATTCCACCCCTCTCCTGCTCCTCTCCTCCTGTCTCCCCCTCCCTATCACCCTATCTCTTGTTGCTCCACCCCAGACTACATACCACTTATCTTTCTGTTCTTGCACTTATGACAATGTCAAATCCTTGACTGCCTATCCCCCTTTTTCCCACCCCTCGCCCTCTTATCGTCCACCCCCTGCTCCACTTATGTCACCCCTAGGATGGTTTTCATTTGTATCTGTGCCTTGTTATATATAGACCTGTATTGTTAATTGTGCATTGTTATTTGCCACTGACTGTTTGCTACTGTGCTAGTCTATACACATGTACTGTCTTTTGCTACTAAGTTAATCTCCTGACCTGTACTGTATCTTGCCACTGCTTGCTTCTATGTTAACCTCCCGACCTTGTATTGTATCTTGCCACTGTTTCACTTGCACCCATTGCTGATGCAGAACCTTTGTAAAAGAACCCTTGGTCCTAAGGTATTTGTAATCCTTGTAATAAATAAATAAATAGGTAGATCATTTTTTCATACAGTATGACGGGGTCCTTTTTCATGTGAATGACATAACCTCACAAAAAAGGATCCCTTCATACAAAAAAAGAATTTGGACATAGATTTTTTTTTACTAATATTGTTAAACATGATTTAAATATTGATATCAAGTAAAACACAGGGTATAAGAGAGCTCACAACACCCACCTATGTTGGTAATCTTATGTGTTTAGGCAGTATGGTGTTCCCTGTTTAATCGTACATCTCTTTTTACCATCCTGCCTTGATTAAAAATACAATCAGTTTAACACTTATTCAAGTTAATAATTAATTGGTCTGTTACATTATATTGTTCCACTCTACTTGGCCATTAAAGAATATATTTTAGTTCATATTTCACTGCTGTTAACTCATCTTTATCATCATAATTTCAGCTGTTTACATCATGACATTACTTTAGATTTTTACACTACTAAGCGCTCGCATATATTAAAAATGCATCTCAGTACTGCTGTCTTGTATATATCAACATTATTTTAGCCATTTTAATTTTAATTATTTTGCACTTTTCACTTATGCGTGCACTGGTTCTGGAAGTTAACTGGAGCACCTTTGCTGCAGCCATATCCAAGAGCAGGGCCATTCTCGATGCCCAAAGGGGACATGCCTCAGACAGCTAGTGTTAGAACCCACTTGGGATGGTGCAATCTTTGATCTCATACTCTCAAATGGGAACAGTGAGAGGATCTTAGATCTAAAAGTGGGTAGCCATCTGGGAACAAGTGACCACCAAACAGTGTGGTTCATGATAAACTCAGCTGCAGAGTCAAGCCATATACAAGAGAGGGTACTGGACTTCAGGAGGGCTGACTTTGTCAAAATGGAAGAGTGCCTTATAAAAACACTAGCAAACAGGCAAAAAGGAGGGGGTGGAGCAACAATGGAGATACATCAAAACTGCCATCACAGAGGAAACAAGCCATTGTGTGAAGCAAACAAACAAATCAAAATGAAAGAAAAAGCCACTATGGTTCTCAAAAGAGGTGGCATGAAGGTTAGGGAGAAAAAGTTAGCATTTTGGAAGTATAAGGAAACACAGGAGAAGCCTGGACAGAGAACTGTGCCCATTAAGACAGAAAGATGTAGGCAAGGTAGTCAGAATAGCAAAGGCCCAAACTAAGGAAAAGATAACCAACTCGTTTAAGAAGGGTGATTTGACCTTTTATAGGTATATCAGGGAGCATAGAAAGACAAAGGGAGGGATAGTGAGGCTGAATAGAATGGACAGTGGGTGGGCAGAGAGTGACAGTGAAAAAGTAGGGATACTGAACAAATACTTCTGCTCAGTATTCACAAAAGAGTAGGAGGTGGAGGTATCTAATCTAATTAACAGAAGCTCTCTGGATAGGAAGGCCAATCCCAGTCCTTTCACAGAAGAAAGGGTTCTGAAAGAACTCATAAAACCGAAGGTGGACAAAGCAATGGGGCCCAATGGGATTCACCCCAGAATTCAAAAAGAATTATGGGGAGAACTAGTGACACCACTGACTACCCTTTTTGACAAATCATGGAAGGATGGTGTAGTACCTGAGGAATGGAGGACAGATGTGATTCCCCTTCAAAAAAGTGGGAGCAAGACAGAGGCAGGAAACTACAGGCCTGTCAGTTTGGCCTCTGTGGTAGGGGAAATGATGAAATCACTTCTGAAGGAAAGAATTGTTGAGTACCTAGAGGCCAGTGAGGCACAGGACCAAAGGCAGCATGGATTTACAGTGGGAAGGTTATGTCAGATGAATCTAATCAATTTATTTGACTGGGTGACCAAAGTAGTAGACCAGGGAGAGTCTGTGGACATGGCCTACCTAGATTTTAGTAAGGCATTTGATACAGTCCCACACAAAAGATTAATAAACAAATTAGCCAGCCTAGGAGTGGGTCCCAGGATGGTAGCCTGGGTAAGACATTGACTGGAAAATAGGACACAAAAGGTAATAGTAAATGGAGTCCATTATGAAAAAAGAGGAGTTACTAGTAGGGAACCACATGGTTCAGAACTGGGTCCAGTCCTTTTTAATGTCTTTATAAGTGACATTGCAGAGGGACTGGAAGGAAAAGAATGCCTCCTTGCAGATGACACAAAGTTCTACAACAGGGTTGATACACAAGGGGGGTGGAAAAGATGAGAAGGGATTTGGCAAGGTTGGAGGAATGGTCAGAAGTATGGCAGCTTGGATTCAATGCAAAGAAGTGCAAAATAATACACCTGGGAGACAACAACCCATTGGAAGAGAACACAATTGGGGGGAGGTAGTAACAAGAACAAAAATGGAAAGGGACCTGGGGGTAATCATATCAGATGACCTTAAGGTTAGCAAGCAATGTGAGAAGGTAGTAGGGGGGCTGGGGGGATATTGGGATGTATAGGGAGAGGCAACACCAGCAGAAAACAGGAAGTTGTTATCCCTCTGTACAGATAGTTGGTAAGACCCCATCTGGAGTACTGTATCCAGTTCTGGAGACCCCATCTCTGCAAGGACATAGATAGGATGGAGGCAGTCCAGCGAAGGGCAACTAAAATGGTGCAGGGTCTGCATGAGAAGTCATACAAGGAGAGACTAAAGGAGTTTAATATGTATACCCTTGAGGATAGGAGGGAGAGGGGGGGACATGATTGAAACTTTTAAGTACCTCACTGGAATCAACAAAGTCCAAGAGGGTAGCATCTTTCAGAAAAACAAATGTGAAAGAACAAGGAGACACAATTTGAAGATGGGGGGATGGCTCAGGGGCAATGTGAGGAAGCATATTTTCACAGAGAGAGTGGTGGATGCATGGAACCACCTTGCTGAGGAGGTTGTGGGGTCTAAAACTGTGGGAGAATTCAAGAATGCATGGGGCAGACATAAGGCAATTCTTGTGGGGGGTAGGAAGAAATAGGCTGTTGGTTAACTAGGATCTGCAGTTTATCCAGTAGGTAGGGAAATAGGCAGACTAGGTAGACCAAGCGGTCCTTATCTGCTGTCAAAGTCTATGTTTCTATGGAGCGTTAAACAATTCTATCATTATCTTGTCAGTTCCAAACTCTGTTAACATACTGTAGGAGGGCATTATAAGCTCTGTTGTACTGTCTATTTTACATGATATCAATATCAAAATCATGTTTAACAATATTACTAATGCATTGCAAAGTGATTTACTTAAAGTGCAGTACATAAAAAACAATAAGTTATGCAAATGTTTGTCTGTTTCCTGTGGCACTGCAGATATGTGGGTGACATCTAGTGTCAGACTAGTGTAACAAAAGAAGTAAATATGAAATGAAAACTGGTGTTGCAAGTTTTTTTTAACGATGAACATCTGTTATTGAATTGCTTGTAATGTTGATAATAACAAGTAACATGAACAGATGATGGAACTAGTGGCTGTTGAGTATGCCCATTATCACTAAAAAACTGAATCATGTATGCATTTTGTTTTATGAAATATTATACAATAGTGAAAGGATTATTTTCATAAAACAAATAATTTTACTTCCTTGATCCTCTACCCCGATGAAGCCAAATGGGAAATGTTGGGCTATATAAGGATTAAACTGTTATAATTAATAAAATAAATATACATTGATAACACTTATTTCTGGAGTAACTGATAATTCTTAACTCTTGTGGATTGTTACTTTCGCTAACCAGCCTCCACCTACTTATTTATGAATTAATGAAAAGGATCTACTTGTGAAGTGATTTCTGGATATTTCAAAGATACTGCCACATTTGCTGGATCACTAAAGGAGGACTGCAACCCGTAACATGATATGAAAGCTGTGCTTCACTAATTTGATTTTGATTGGGTTTCAGCCCTGAAACACAGGTCAGACTTCACTTACATTAATCAAAAATGTTTAGGACTTCTGGAGGAAGGGGCACCTTACATTCAGTGAGTGGTAGCTTTGTACTTTCTACTTAAGGAATACATAGGAAGCCCTCTGCTGTCAATAAACATGTCTTTTAATAGGGGGACTAGTTTTATACTGATTTACCTACTAAAAACCTCCACTGTTATAGTTCTGACTTTTTTTTAATAATTACTCGGGAGCCCATTTTATAAGCACAATAAGACACTCCGAGGTATGGGTTATGGCCTGATAAAAGCACTTCCCAGGTGCTGAAGGCACTCAATGCAAGCACCTTGTGCTTCATAATACACTTGGGCCATGCTCTTTTCATGCCATAACCCACACCTCATCATGTCTTATTGCTTGCAGAACACCAAAAATATTTAGGGGCCATACAAAAAAACATAAAAATGTAAAAATCAAAGTTCCCATAGAATCACATTGGAAGATTCACAAACCATACAAACTGGCAAATAAACTGTTTTTGGGGAGAAACAGAAGTGCAGGGCCCACTGAGCCCTCACTTCCACATCAACATGGATGTATGCTTCCATAGTCAAATGGATATGTTCATGCAGGTCCCAAAGTGACCTGTGTGAATGAGGATACAATTATACTATCTCAAAAATAAGCAAATTCTTTGCAAAACTCTTTGTTAATGCACCAGTCAGGGTTCAGATTAAACTGAACAAAGTAGGAAAATGTGGTGTTAGAGTTTCCAATCCTAACATCCCACCCTACAGGCAGCAAAAGAAAAACCATTACAGTTTCACCTCTCCTGGGTCTTCACAAATCAGGCCTGGGGTGTTCCCTGGGGTTGTAAACCCTGATGCTCACCCTGATCTCTATAGTCTACACATCTCAGCTTCTTTAGTGATGGAATGGGTGAGTATTATCATTGAAAACCTAAAGGAATACCCCAAGCCTGATTTGTGAATACTCAGGAGAGGCAAAACCATAATGTTTTTTCCTTTTGCTGCTTGAAGGATGGGGGTGGAGTGTTAGGGCTGGAAACACTAACAACACATTTCACTACTTTTGTCAGTCTAATATGAACCCTAACTGGTGCATCAATGAATATTATTTCAAAGAATAAATAATATATACTATACTATATATTATTGGGATCACACTCCTATAGTTTGGGTTGAGTAAGCACTTCAATATTAAACTCAAAATTTTGCACTTTAATAACTTTACAACTGTTTAATACATTTGCACAAAATTTGGTATGCACTGTCCTGTGGGTTAGATCTCATGATGTGGCAAGTTACATTCTGGACAGATGTGCAGACTCTGAATTACAGAGAGGTGAAAAAACATGTTTTTGCTCATTGACTTTGCTGGGATTTTTCTTTGAACTTGCCTACAATCCAGATGGTTTGATTTTTTGGTCTGAAATTTTCAGGGCAGAAAGGGACTACCCCACAGATGTGCCTTTTTCTAGTCTAGTGAAAAAATAAAAAGCAGTTTTTATGTTATTGCAATTTAAACATTTGAAAAAATAATTTCTGAGCATGCTCAGTAAGCACTACAATATAGCTGTATGAAACAAAGTAGGAATCCTACTTTGTATGGGAAAATTAATATTTTGTATGGCAGCCATCTTGTTTTCTGCTTTGCCTGAAAAATTCAAATTTGGAAACCTCCTAAAATGATATTCTGGGGAGGAAGCAACACATGTAGCTTGCTTATTGGAACTACCTAGGTGCATTCTGCACTTTACTGCTTGGAGAATGTCCTTGAAATGTGTTTATTTATAATTTTAATTAATTGTTCATATGGGCTTCATACAAAGTAAGATCCTAGTTTGTATGATGAGATAATAACTAGGATCCTACTTTGTGAGCCAAAAAAACCCAAACATTTATTGTGTAACAAATATAAAAAAACAATTGTTGCTGCCAACATTTGGGTGCTAAATCCCCATGTTGGCACTAGATGCCAGTGTCCCCAACAGTCTTCCATATTGCCGACATCAGGGTGCCGAATCCTAGTGTCAGCAGTAGCCCTCCACTCTGAAGATGGGACACTGGGTAGCCCACTCCCAGTGTCCCCAGTTATGTTTGATAACCCCCAACACCACCAGCACTGTTGGACACTGAGGAGCCCCCCCCCCCCGTGTCCCTTAATTTTGTTTTATGTGTACCGGTACCTGAAACAAAGAAAACAGTCCCCTGACATTTTTTTCCTTTTTTAATCCTGGAAAAAATAGAACGTTTCCTCATCATCTCCACCTCCCCCATCCCAACCCTCCTACTGAGCAATCCACCACCCCACACCCCCTTGCCCTATACTTACAAATGAAAGTCTTCTTCTGTCATCTTCTGTGGACTGAGACATGTCTGCACTCTTCAAAGCCAAAACGCAAACTGAAGAATCAAGTTAAGCACCGTATAATGGCTGTCAATGGCATTTTGAACTTATGTTGATATTTCAGCCATTTCTCAGAATGTTTACACCAAATTTTCAACACAGGCTTTTTGGGACCCCACCTCCTCATTAACACTGCTACTGTTGTTTCATTAATAGGACCTGTAATGTGATTTTGCAGTCACTGTGCAAAATCACCTTTAGGGACTGAGTAATGAAATGACAGTGCCAGTGTTCATGTGGTGGGGACCCAAAAAGCTCATGTTGAAAATGTGATGAAAAAATTCCCCAAAATGGCTGTTTTATGAGTGTGCATTGCACAGTTTCTATGCAGGTGCATAACCTGGGTAATTTATAATATTTTGACTCCAGCTTTTCAACATACTCATTTTGTCACACCACCTCATGAACAGTACAGCAACACTAACTCTCACTTGCGTCTTCCCTTCTAAAGGTGCTGACTCGCTTGCTGTCCTAGCTCTACAGTCAGTGGCTTCACTAAGAAAAAACTTCATAACCTTGACTAAAAAAAAGTGTACATGTTTTTTCAGCAAAAGATACCTTCTTTTAAACATCTCCCACCATGTCTATTCCCAGAATTAACACCGCTCAGTCTTGCTACAGGACATCAAACAAAGTGAAAGAATGTGAAATGGAACAGATGTTGAAAATTGTAGGATCAACCAAATACATTACAAATCAATATTTTCTTCAGAAACCAAGGCAGGACCAACCAGATAAATATAAACAATAACTTAAAACCTATCACAGTTATGGCAGGATCAACCAGATAAATTCTTTGTTTTTTATACTATTAAACCAGCAAAAGCAGGCAGGATTAACTAGGTCATTTTATTTTTGGCACACAGGGACTACTTGACAAATCAACCAGATAAATTATTTTAATTTTTTACACTATCAAACCAGCAAAAGCATGCAGGATCAACCAGATCATTTTATTTTTGACACACAAGGATTACTTTTTCATCCAAACTCCCCAAACATGTTGGCCATTTTATAAGATAGATAACCCACTGTAGGGGTGCGGTCACGCTCTGATATACATATGCCTTTGATGGTCGAAAGCACTCGGCCTGCAGCCTTGTGCATCACAATGCATACCAAGGCGTGCATATATCAGAGTGTGACTGCACACCCTACAGTAGGTTATCTATTACACACACATATATATATATATATATATATATATATATATATATATATTATATTGGTTATAGTTAGGGTTTGTAGGAGTGTTCAATATTAAAGGGTAATATATCCTGATTAATAACTTTAAATTGGCTTCACAGATTTTCCAGAAATTTGGCATGCATCATTTGCTGGGGGTAGGTCTGTCTGTTGATGTACCAAATTTGGTTTGAATTGATTTTGAGATTTTTGAGATACAAAGTGTTGAAAATACAGAGATTTCCCTGGGTTAGGCTGTTTTTTTTGGCCACCTGTATCTCAGAAACCGCTTTAGGTGCTGGGCTGAGATTTTCAGGGTAGCAAGCCTTGGCCTCACAGATATACCTTTTGAAGGTTTGTTAAAACAATAGTAATCCATTCCAAAATTATTAAATCTTGAATTTGCCATTATTTCCTATGGGAGAAAATAGATGTAAATGTGAAAGTGATTTTCGCACACTGTCATCCAGTTTTGCAAACTTTGCACCTGAATAACTTTGCAACACTCTAACAGATTTGCAGGAAATTTGACAATCATCAGCCTAGGGCACAGGTCTCTTGACTTGGTAAATTTGGTTTCAATCTTTTGTTTGCTTTCTGAGATACATAGTGTTTAAAAAAAGATTTTTGAGGGCTTTGCTGTTTGTGTTTATTAATGTTAAAGGGCAATTTTTGGATCTTAATAATTTTGTAGTGGTTAAAGTGATTTCTACAAAATTTGGCATGCATATTTACCCGGGGGTGTGTGTTTGTAAGTAATAGGTTTTATCTTACTAGATTAAGCTGTTTCTGAGATACAGAGTGTTAAAAATAATGGTTTGGGGAGCTGACACTTTTTTGCCCATCTGTATCTCTGAAACAGCTTTAGCTTCTGGGCTGACATTTGCAGGGTAGAAAGCCTTGGCCTCACAGATGTGCCTTTTGAAGATTTGGTGGTAAAATATAAATTTGTTCCAAAGTTATGACATGTTGAATGTCCCATTATTTCCTATGGGGAAAATAGATGTCCCACACAACACAGGATTCTGCTTCAAACTAGGATTCTGCTTCAAACTAGGATTCTGATTCAAACCAGGATTGTGCTTCAAACTAGGATTCTGCTTTGAACTAGGATTCTGATTCAAACCAGGATTGTGCTTCAAACTAGGATTCTGCTTTGAACTAGGATTCTGCTTTGTATGACCCCTATGGAAAAGGATTCTGCACTGAACAAGGATGCTATTTTGCAGTACTAAATCCCTTTTGGCAGAGAGAACCAACACAGTGGGGGAACAGGAACCAACAGTCAACCAACCCTGCCTATTCTACAGCCCCCAGGGCCCCACCCCAAGCTGCATAAACCCCCCAACATAATCTCCACTCTGGGGTGATCTACCAGGCTTTGTTTTCTGCAACACTGTGAACTGAGATTTAAACTTACTATAGGACTGAATGAAGTGCTGATCTTTTTGCTGGTTTTCCAGCTCGGTGCTTTTCAACTGAGTTTAACACCCTGGTAAGTGCACCTCATGCTTGAAGGCTGAAAGGTTTGTGCCATTGAGCTATTGTGTTTTGTGCTTTTTGCTATTTCAATATCTTATTCTCCCCCCACCACCACCAGCACAGTAGGACACTGTGGAGCCCACTCCCAGTGTCCCAGATAAAGCACCCTTCCCCCCCACTGTGGGACACCAGGGAGTCCACTCCCAGTGTCCTGATATATGTATGTAATAGTTTTGCCAACAGCAGGGTGCCCAATCCCCATGTCAGCACTACTCTCACCCCCACCAGCAGTGTGTGACTCTAGGAAGCCCACTCCCAGTGTACATAGTGTACCCAGTTATGCTGTATCCCCCATAGCAGTGTGGGACACTGGGGAACCCAGTCCCAGTGCCCTGAGAAATGGTTCTACAGTTCCTGTGAAAAAAGAAAACAGTCCACTTTTTTAAACTCCAGTAAAAAAAAAGGTCTCTCATTGTTTCCCCATCCCCCTCTCGCATCCCAACCCTCCCACTGAGCAACCAACCACCCCACACCTCCTTGCCCTATACTTACCAACCGAGGTCAGCGGCTGTCATTGTCTGTGGACTGGGACATGTTTGCACTCTTCAAAGTCAAACAGCAAAATAAAGAATAAAGGTAAGTGCCATATAGAGTCAGTCAATGGCATTTTGAACATACTGTATGTCAATATCTCAGCCATTTGTAAGTATTTTACACAGCTACATAGACACTGTTGGTAGATAAGGGTATATGGCCCACCCAATCTGCCCAGTTGAGCTTTTAAGTTCACGTTATGTTTTTCTAATAGTCTGTTGCCCCTCACCCCTGACCACCAAAATGTCATTATGTCTATCCCATGCATTCTTAAATTCCGTGATTGTTTCAGCCCCCACCACTTCCTCTGGCAGGGTGTTCCACTTGCCCACCCACCCTTTCTGTGAAGAAATTCTTCTTTTTTTTATTTTCTATTCTTTATTCACTACACCAGCCATCGCCATTTTCAGCCCTGGTCACAGCACCCCTAGGCTTCCATCTCCTGGATTGCTGGTGGCTCTTCCAGTCACCCCGGCTTACCCCCCAGAGGGTGGGATCACAGCACTGTTTCCCAATCAGCACTGTGAAACTGGGACTAGTCGGGAGAGCCCAGCTCAGGAGGCTAATCAAAGCCCAGGGCAGAGCTTCATGTAAACAGAAGGGCAGCACATTTCCCCCTATAAGCTGGGGCAGGGACGTGGAATGATGACCAGCATCCACCCCACCCCAGAAGTGATACTGGCGTTGGCACTATGCAATGAACCCGGCCTCCACCAAGTGTCACAGTTGTACCAGGTGCACACCACCCTCCCCATAGGAGAAGGAGAGCGGTCCAAAGGATGCTCAATCCTTCTCCCCTGGGCTGGCGCTCTGATGACCTGGATCCATTCCCAAATCAGGGTCACTGGTGTCATAAGCAGAAATTCAACCGCTGCTCTGGCAGGCCGGCGTGAAATTCTTCTTCATGTTTCATCTGGATTGCCCTCCCTCCAACTTCATCTCATGCCCACTAGTTTTGTAACATCTTTTTCACTGGAAAATAGTGTATTCCTCCACCCTATTCCTCCCTGTAAGGTACTTGTATGTCTCTATCATATCTGGTCTCTCCCGCCTCTCCTCCAGGGAGTACATACTCTGATCCTTCAGCCTGTCCTCATAGGACTTGTGATGCAATCCCTGTACCATCTTTGTTGCCCTCCTCTGAATCTTCTCTACCCTGTCTATGTCATTACATAAGTAAGGTCTCCAGAACTGCACATTGTACTCCAGGAGGGGCCTCACTAGTGCCTTGTATATTGAAATAATCACCTCCCTTTTCCTGCTGGTGATGTCCCTTCCTATGCATCCCAGCATCTTTTTTGTTTTACCTGCTGCCTTGTTGCACTGTTTCCCTACCTTAAGGTCATCAGAGATGATAACCCAAAGATCCCTTTCCTGCTTGGTACATGCTATATCCTCATCCCCACAACTGATATGTTGTTCCAGGGTTTTTGTGCCCCATATGCATTATCTTGAACTTCTTTGCTTTGAATTTCAACTGCCAAACCCTTGATCATTTGTCAAGCTTCTGCAAGCTTCTACAGGTCCTTCCTCATTCTGTCTATACCCTCTGGCATGAACCAAATTTTCAACATGGACTTTTTGGGACCCCACCTCATGAACACTGTCAATGTCATTTTGTTACTCTGTCCTGAACGATGATGTCACTGTGGCTGAAAGAAATTACCTCCTGGGATGGAGTAATAAAATGGAAATGCCATTGAGTATGAGGTGGGGTCCCAAAAAGCCCATGTGGAAAATCTGGTGCAAAAATACCCCAAAATGCCCAAGTTATGTATGGTCATTGAAATTTTACTTTGCAAGTGTGTAACTTTTCCAATTTATATTTTCACTCCAAATTTTCAATATAGTTACTTTTCACACCACCTCATGAACAGTACAGCTGCATTTCTCACATCCTGCCCAAAATGTGCTTTTGCATCTGTGGTGTGGAATGGTGCAGTCCATGTGCAAAGTCACCTTTCAGGATTGCGTATCGAAAAGACAGTGCAAGTGTCCATAACATAGTGTCCCAAAAAGGCAATGTTGAAATTTTGGAGCAAAAGTAACAAAGAATGCCTGAGTTACACGCAATTAATGAAATTTTCCTATGCATGCATGTAACTGCCAATTGTTTATGTTTTCACTCCAAAGTTTGTACATAGCCATTTCTTCACAGCACCTCATGAATATTACATCTGTCATTTCTTACATCCTGCCCAAAATGTGTTTCCACAGCTGTGGTACAGAATGGCATTTTGCCACGGATTAAGAAATTTACACCTACAGTATGAGGGTTATGAGGTGGGGTGATAAGACTATGTCAAAAGTTGGGTCACAATTTAAAAAAATGACAAACTTATGAGTATTTGTTGCAATTTTGTTACACACCTTTCTCGAAAGTAAGGAAATTCATTCCAGAAAAACTCCATTTTACAAAACCAGTTAGGGTTTCCATTACATCTTTAAAAGTATGGAAATTCAATGTTAGGGTTAATACATGTATCAGCACAACACCACCAATTTCTGCAAACATTAGAAACAAAACAGTTATTTGACATATCCCTTGGTGTCCTTCCACCTAACTCATACACCATTTGAGCTGTTAATCATGTGGTATAGAACAATATATTTGTATGGTGTATGAGTTAGGTGAAAGGACATCAAGGGATATATCAAATAACTGTTTTGATTCTAATGTTTGCAGAGATTGGTGTTGTTGTGTTAATACATGTATTACACCTAACACTGAATTTCCATTCTTTAAAGGTGCAATTGAAACCCTAACTGATTTTGTAAAATGGAGTTTTTCTGCAATGATTATATATATATATATATATATATATATGTATATATATATATATATATATATATATATATATATATATATATATATATATAAATAGAGATATGTGTAGCCTGACTGAAGATACCATATTTATCTTCACGAGAGGCCAATGATATCATGATATCTCATGAGTGGCGAAGCCACGAGTGAGATATCATGATGTCATTGGCCTCGAGTGAAGATAAATATGATATCTTCAGTCAGGCCATGTCATGTTCTGTTTATATAATGTATGTTTTGGGCTGCACTCAACAAAAGCTCCAGATGTCCACTTAATACAATCCCCTACATAGAGGTGATGGCTATTTCAACACAAAACTGCAGTATCTCTACCAACACAACAGATGCCATATGTTGTTGAAAAAATATATATGTGGTTGATCCTGATACTTTAAAATTATTATTAAAAAAATTGTTTGGTATAAAGTTTATGTAGTCGTGGCTACCCCCAACACAACTCTCCATACCCCCCTGCTCCAAAACAGCAGATTACATATATTATGAAAAAAAATCTGCTATTGCCACTTTAAAATTATTTTCATAATACATATCTGGTTGATCCTGCCTGCATCTTTAAACAAATTAATTATTGAAAAACATACTTTATCTGGTTGATCCTGCAACTTTCTTTTATCCACCTGCAATTGTAATGTAGGGTGACCAAGCGCTATGCCCTGAAACGTAGCATGACCGCACACTAGGCAGATTCAAATGTGAAGCACTGTAAGATATTTTTCATTAGGGAGCCTGTGCTGTAAAACTTAGAAAATGCATCCTTTTCTGAATGCTGCCTGTATTTTGTGAAAAGAAGCTGCCGACAATACTGAGGGAAGAGGAGTGAGACGGCAGCTTCACAACACCAGACAGAAGCGCGAGCATGCGTTGCTATGCAACAGACACGCGGGCTTCTGTCTGGTGTTGTGAAGCTGCCATCTCACTCGCTGTTCCCTCAGTACTGTCGGCAGATTTCTTTCTCACAACTACAGGAACATTCGAAAAGAAATGCAGTTTCGTTTTACAACACAGGAATTCCTAATTAAAAATATCTTGCAGTATATCATTTGAATCTTCCTAGCGCGATCGACGCTACATTCAGGCATAGCTTCGATCATCTTACATTACGAGTTGCAGAATGGACAAAAAGTTGAGGTTAACAGAATCATATGTTTTTCAATAATGAACTGTTTGAAGAATGCGAACAGATCACCCAGATCACAGAGATGTTTGTGTTGGGGGGGACAAGCTCATAAAGGGACACAGCAAAGAAAGCTGGATGATGGAAAGTGAAACACTTTCACTTTCATTACGATGACGTATAGGAACGTGAAGATATCAGTGATATCTTCACATGTGAAGATATCATTGATATCTCCATGACCTGGCAGAGATATTACTTTTTATCCTGCTATTTATCCCAAAACATACATTGTATAAATATATCTATATCTATATATATATATATACTGTATATATATATATATATATCTATATATATAGATATAGATGTAGATATATAAATATATATACACATGCTGGCCCAGTAGGGCCAGTATATTAGAGCTGATCAGCAACTTCTATGTTAAACCCCAAACTTTGCATTTTAATAACCTTGCAACTCTTTGTCTGATTTGCCTGAAATTTTGCATGCACACTGTGGTCCCTTAGGTCTTTGGATCTGGAAAGTTTTATTCTGCTTGGGTTTGCAGTTGCAAAGTTGTGGAGCATGAAAAAATGTGAAAAATTAAACTTTTAAGTTCCCATTTTACCCTATGAGAAAAATATATGTGTACCACAAAAGCATTTGCACAATTACCATGAAATTGCGTGACACTCTCTTTGGTTAACATGGGGCACGTTCATGCAATTTTGTGGATCTTTCATACTACTTCTCCAATGTTATCCAATGGACTAGCACAAAAGTTGCAGTGTTTTCATGGTAATTTTCACATACAAACAGCCCCAAACAATCAGCTTCTTTGCCACTTCATAGCAAAAGAATGGATAAGGCTTTTGGGCTGAAATTTACGGAGTGGCAAGTCTTGGCCCTACTGATGTGCCTTTTGGTGGTTTGGTGAAAAGATTTACACTGGTTCCATACTTACAGCTCTCTGAATGTGTGCAATTTTCCATAGGATAATATTGCACTGCCCATGGCACCTTTCGGTGTTCATATCTCAAAAATGGTTCAAGATATAGATTTTTTGCTACTCGCTGCTTAGCCCACCTTTTGGAGGACTATGCATACATGGAGGTTTCCAAGTCATGATTACAACTGCAGTGGCATTTTTTTTCATACTTGCTATGGTTACTGAGATATTGCCAAATTTGTGTTGCAAGGGTTCCTTTTCATGTCTCTTGGCCTGTGGTACATCTCTGTATTTATGTGTAAGTGGGAGCACAGGGCCCAGAGGACCCATGCTCCACATATGTATACCATTATGCATAAAATGGGAGTGGGGTTCATGCCATTATGCAGTGCTGGATGTGTAGGCCGGAAAGGGCAATGCTCTCATACAGGGAAATAAGGGTTCATTGAAATGTCTCTACACTTATGGATATATGGTAGTGCAGGGCCCAAGACATGGATAACATTACATATTTATAGCAGTGTGCAGTTATGTGTAAGTGGGAGCACAGGGACCAGAGATACTGAGCTCCCACATAAGCATTCCTTTGTGGAAAAATGGGAGCGGGAACCATGCTATTATGTGGTGCCAGGAAATAAATTTGAAATAATTTTCCTGATTTGCCTGAATGTTTGCATGCACCATGTGGTACCATAGATCTCTGGGTCTAGCAAGTTTTGTTCCATTTGGATGTACAGTCGTGGAGCTGCAGAGTGCCCAAAAAAGTGAAAAAACACAGCTTTTTGGTAAATTCAGTGCTTGGGGCAATGGCTCAAATAGTTTGGGGTCTGGTCTGAAATTTTCAGGGTGTATGGGGTCTGGGTCACTGATGTGCCTTTTGATGATTATTGAAAAAATATTAATCCTTTCAAAAGTTATTAAAATTTGAAGTTTCTCATTACAGCCTATGGGAAAGCACAAAAACATTCGTGAGAGTTCCCCCATGTAAACCAATGGTACTTTCATGAAACTAACTGGTGCTTTCAGGAAAGTATCTGGTACTTTCCTGAAAGTACCAGGTAGTTTCTCAAAAGTACAGGTAGTTTTGTGAAAGTACCATTGGTTGCGATAGGGGGAACTTTCCTAACAATACCTCAGTACTTTCGTGATAGGGGGAACTTTCCCGAAAGTACCTCAGTACTTTCGTGAAAGTTCCCCCATGCAAACCAATAGTACTTTTGCAAAAGTACTAGTACTTTCATGAAAATACAGCTGAAAAACATCCCTAAACCACAACTTTCTTTGCCAGGTTATAACAAAAAAACAGTTCTGGCATTTTGGTTGAAATTTGCAGGGTGGCAAGCACTTGCCCTACAGATAAGCCTTTTGCTGGTTTGGTGAAAAAAATTCACACTGCTTTCATAGTTACATCACTCTGAAGTTGTGCAATGTCACATAGGATAACATTGCAGCACTCGTGGTGCCTTTCGACACCTGTATCTCGAAAATGGTTTGAGATACGGATTTTTCACTACTCACAGCTAAGTGCACCTTTAGGTGCACTAAGCACAAGTGGATGATTCTAAGTCATGGTTACAACAGCAGTGGAATTTTTTTCATAGTTGCTAAGGTTACTGAGATATTGCCAGTGTAGCACTCATGTACAGCACTTATTATTGAGAGCTGCACTTTTGAGCGACTCAATAATAGCGGCTCTGCAAGACAGCGAGTGGTGCAATACGTCGCTATATCCTGTATAGCAAGTATAGCAAGGTGCTATACTCACTATTACAGGATATAGCATCCTTTGTGGCTGATTCCCTCTGAGCTGCTTGCATAGTGTAGTGGTATACACCACCACTTGCAATGCAAGTAGACACGGGTTCGGGTCTGGGTATAGGCAGAATCCTTTTTTTTTTAAATCCAATAACTGGCCCCGTGGTCTGCACTCCCTTCGTAGTTGATTATTTAAGATTGGGGGGTGCGGGGGCACTGTCCCCACATGAAAAAATTATTTCTGTGTGATTTTGGTAAGTATTGTAATGACCGTCACTATTTACGACAGTTGGTACAATATCTGTCACCTTTTCTACTATGGGCTGTAGATTGTTCGCTCTGTGTGATAGGTGATCTTTCGGACTCGCCTTTATCACATAGAACCATTGCCAGATTTGTGTTACAAGGGTTCTTTTTTATGTCTCTAGACCTGCAGTATGTCTCTGTATTTATGCATAAGTGGGAGAGCAGGGCCCAGAGTGCCTGCACTCAAACATATGCATACTATTATCTAAAAAATGCAAGTGTGATGCACGTCCCACAGGATCATGAGGGTTCCTTACAATGTCTCTACACTTATGGATATATGGTAGCTCAGGGCCCTGCTCTAAGAAATGGATAACATTATGTGTTCATGGAAGCATGAAGGGCCCTGTGATCCCACAACCCCATACCACTTACATTATACTTTCTGAAAAAGAAGGGACATTTATTGCAAAAAACTGTGTTAATGCACTATTAGGGTTACAACATCAAAAGCAGGGAAGTTCAACCTTAGGACTGACAAGGATAACACCACACCCCCACTGTATATGCAGGAACAGTCATGATGGATGTGTTTTGGCATTTTCAACTCTAATGTTCACTCCATTCCATGAGTAACTTAAGATAGGTATAGTATAGGACAATGGGGTGATCACTGGAGTTCAAAATGCCAAAACACATCCATCATGCATGTTCCTGTATGCACAGTGGGGATGTGGTGTTACCCTTGTTGACCCTAATGTTGAATTTTCCTACTTTTGATGTTGCAACCCTAATGGTGCATTAATGCAACTTTCTGTAATGAATATAAATATGTATGTGTATATATATATATATATATAATATTCAATGGTGAGCTGTCAGATAAATGATTTATCTACACAAGTGCTGTTTTACCTTGGATAACCTCACGAGTGGCGTAAGCCATGAGTGAGGTTCCCGAGGTCAAACAGCACAAGTGTAGATAAATCATTTATCTGACAGCTCACCATTGCATATTTCATTTATGCAATAGGGATGCTTTCTATCAGTGCAGGAACACTTGGTTTTGACTGTTTATCTTTATTTTGAATGATAATTTCCGGGAGTTTTGGTTAACTTTCCTAGAGTACATCTGCCTAGCATAGTGGTTGCTATTAAAAGAAACACCACTCATTTTGTAGAACATTTCTTGCTGAACAAATGTCATGCTCACAGTACTATGCTACCTTTTTCATTTTAAAGTTATTCACGTTTGTTTGTCAAAAAAGGGAAAATAAAATTTAATTTTATGCTGTTGTTTGCTAATTATAAAAAAAAAATTAAAAGGTATCTAAAAATGAAACACCACTCATTTTGTAGATATTTTTGTGCTGAACATTTTTCGTGCTCACAGTACCATGTTATCATTTTTTGTTTTAAAGTTATTCACATTTGTTTGTCAAAAAAGTGAACAAAAAATTACATTTTCTTCTGCTTTTTTGCTAATTGAAAAAATGTATAAGGTATCTATACATGAAACACCACTCATTTTGTAGATAATTATGTGCTGAAATATTTTTGTGCTCACAGTACCATGCTATCTTTTTTCATTTGAAAGTTATTCCCATTTGAATATGGTTAGTACTGCTTCTGAGGCTGAACATTCTAAATGAATTCTAAAGAGATTTGTGACATAGCAACTGTGTGTATAAATGGTGACTGCATGTTTAAATTTATTTATAAAATGATAAGAGAAAATCCTGAAATCTGATTGGCTGTTGTTCATGAAGCAATTATATTCCACACATGGAAAATAAAAAGTGCTGCCAAATGTGCACTGATCACCGCTGGAATCATTATGCCAATAGAATGTTAAGAATTCAACTGGCAGCCATTGTTTTTTGCCCTCTAACTCTAAGCATCATATTTACTTGCACTGGGCCCTAAAAATAAAACTACCCTAAATGAAAAATTAAACAGGTTAATCAAATGTTTCTCTGAACATCACATTATCCTTATACACATAAACAAATTATAAACATTAAATAGAGAATAATAGATAGACAACTGTGTGTTATGAATTTTTTTTTACACACCCAAGGTGTGTGATGACCCATAAACCTCGAGTGAAGCTCGAGAGGTTTATAGATCATCCACACACTGATAATGGAAAATCCATATACACAGATTGCTTATTTTATTTTTATAATTACTGGTGCAGAGTTTGCTTAGTTTCTCAGTATATCTGCTATTAATACACACACACACACACACTGTCTCACAGACACTGTCTGTCACACACACACACACACACACACACTGTCTTACTCACATACACTGTCTTTCACACACACACACACACACACTTTCTCTTTCTCCCTTGCTCTGTCAGACTAACCTTTTTTTTTTAAACTGTCAGCTGTGGACTGGTACTGGGGTCCGTCCAGCATTCAGCTTGCAGTCGGTGACTACATCTCCCGATCCGGAGACACGGCGGGATCAACCAGATAGTCATTTTGTATTTGGAAGGTGGGATCAACCAGATAAGATAATACAAAATCAAATAAAGATGGGGAGGGTGGTAAATAAAAACAGCTCGTCGGCAAGCGGAAAAATGAGCCGCCATTTTTTCAAACTATTCAGCCTGCCCATGCACAGAGCACGAGCCAATGAAAAGGCCAGAATTCAGAAGTGACACACAAAGGAGATAGGCGGTTTTGCAAATGCCGTAATAACTCGTTTTCGAGTTATTACAGTGTTTTGAAGAGCCTTGAAAACCGTTTGATAAAGGGGGTCACCAGTAATTATGTATTGTTTATAGTTTTCATTACAACTGTTTCTTTGCTGACAATGAAAAATCCCCCTTCTATCTTTGCCTGCTCATCAGCGAAATATCTTCTCTTTGCCTTGACAGTGAGATAATTGAGTCTCTGGCTGTAACAGAGGCCTTTGTTTGTGTCTGTGTGTACAGTATGTAAGGAAAGTAACATTCTAGCAGTGGAACTGAGCATAATTTTGAATCCATGTATTCCATGGTAAACATTCCATGACAAACATTCCATAACTTGAATGTGGGGAAAACCAAAAAAAAAAAAAAACAGGAAGAAAGTAGGCAACGATGCAATGACATCATCAATGACATCATTTGTAGTGGGGGTGGAAGGACTATTTGATCATAAATAGACACAAGTAAATCTATTGTTTCTACATATAAACATGCTTTTCCCAACTGTAACAAGCATTTGTCAATGCCTAATGTTTGCTTGATGGTATTGTCATTGGTAGTGCAGGAGTGACAGATGCATAATAGGAATGTTAGTGAGGTATTTTAGTAATGCCAACTGCCACCCCCACCTTGCAGAGAGTGAGAGGTGTTGGGTGTGTGCCTTTGTGTCATGGGCTGTAACAGTCATGGCAGAGAGTTTCAGGTGTTCATAGGTGCTGGGAGATAGTAACAACTGAGGGGGCAGGTGGTGGGAAGGGTGTGCAGAGTAGGGCTTGTCATAGAAAGCATAAGGATGCAGAGGTATGACAAAGAGAGTAATGTTAAGAATGTAGTTATACCATATAGACATATTTATTGCAGTATATGGTGAACATACAAACCTATGAAAGTGTCAGCAGAAACAGATCACCTGGCCTATCTAAGTCTGCTTCAGTGTGCAGGTATAGTAAGAGATCAGCTGTCAACCCATTCCCTCCAATACCTGCATGTGAAGCGTGAATAACAGAGTCAGACTGCAGTCATTTGGTACAACCATGTTAAACATTAATATTGTTAATTAAGTGAAACATTGCTCCAAGTTCTAAAAGAATAGACTGTTTACATTAAATGTTTTCACAGCATATGCAGTTCAAGAACCTATGCTTGCTATATGTATGATTACATTGTTATACACTTTAGGTTCACAATGTGTATATAAAATATATATCTGTTAGAAGACGTCCCATGTAATATAGCAGTCTTAGCAGAAATGCAGTATCATGCCATATCAATTGATTTAAATAAGCAGTTATGTTAATTGTTTTGTTTCTATTTCTAAAAGAAATACTAAACTCCAAGTGCAAAGTGTAGTAGTATAAGTGCCACTCAATTCAATTTACTAATGTGTGTCAGTGAATGGGCTCACCCATGACACAGTCAGACTGCACTCGTTATTGACAGTATTTACTCGCTGAAATGAATCACATGCAAATTTTATCCAAGTAATTTTCAGCCCATAATTAAGGCTTCAGATTTATAGTTATAAATCTGTCATCTAAGCGTAAAGTTGCTATGGTGTAGTGTGGCTCTAGTACTATTCAATGCATAATGTTTGATTATGCTAAAATTGCTGGACAATTAACTAAATTGCCAAATATACAAATAACTAGTTTACATTGGAGGCAGTATAGCACAGTGGATTAAGGCTCCTAGCTGCAAATCTGGAGACCTGGCTTTGAATCCCACAGCCCCCACCTGCACACTGTCTGACCCTAAGCAATTCACTTAACTTCCCTATGCTGTCAGGTCACATCTGCAAACAAGCTTTTAGCTTACTGTGTCTCTCCTGGTTAAACAATTGGGGGAAAAATCATTTTTGTTTTTTATTTTCAATGAATCACATACAATTTAATGTAGAACTGAAGCATAACATTTAAAATGCAAGACATACTGAACATTGGATTAAATCGCTTTATTTTCATCCTGTATTACTTCTGGCTGTCCTTGTTCTGAGTTTTTTTTTCTTTTGCTGTCAAGATCAATAAATGTTAACTTGAAGCCTTAATTCTGGGCTGCAAAGGAATTGGATAAGATTTTCATGTGACTCGTTTTAGTGAGTAAATAGCATGAATAATGAGTGCAGTCTGACTCTGTTATGGGCAAACCCATTCAGTGGTGAACATCAGTAAATTGAATTGAGTGGCAGTTATACTATGATACTGTGAATTTGGAGTTTAGTATTTGTTTTAGAATTAGGAACAATAGAATTAACATAGCTGCCTATTTAAATGGATTGATATGGCATGGCACTGCATTTTTGTAACAGGCTATATTGAATGGGACGTCTTCTCACACGTATATATTTTTATATATACATTGTGAACTTAAAGTGTATAACAATGAAGTCATACATATAGCAGAGCATAGGTTCTTGAATTGCATATGTTGTGAATACATTTAATGTAAACAGTCCATTATTTTAGAACTTCGAGCAATGTTTAAATTTATTTGCAATAGAAATGTTTTACATATAAATGGAACATAAGCTTTAATGGCCACTTTGTTGATAAATTTAGTTGCATTTAAGTGATTAAGGTAGTTGTTAAATTTTAGGATTTTCTAATTATGTTGTAAACGCCCTTTGAGTATTGAAGAATGAAGGGGTTATGGAATCATAGCCCCTGAGGAAGCTGCAGTGGTGAAGCACAGGGGCGAGTAGTGCAGCTAGTGCCTAGATGCTCTTGACTCAGGTGGGGCATATATATAGTAGGAGACTGTACTTTTGTAATACATTGAATTGATGTAAGCACTTTATTGCAATTTGTAGTTAAGTTGTGGGGAAATAACTCATTTTTGCATTATTTAAAGTGCTATGGCAAGTTTTTTTCTGGGTCCCCCCCCCACCACCACCCCCATTTGACCACCCATGAATTTGCTCACCATTAACACAGTTGGCAGTAGCATTTATTAATAAAAGGCACTGAAGCTGAAGCTCTTTCTTGTGGCTGAGCAGCCCTGCAATTTAGGGTAGTGGATTTCCTTTTCTGTTTTTGGATTTCTAAGTTTGTAAACATGGTTTGAGACCAGTGGTGTGCTTTGATGTGTCTTATCTGTATAATTGTTATTGCTATAGAGCACTTTGTAGCATTGTAAAGCAGCAGAGAGTGATAGTTTGTATGTTTTATGACATGCTATCAGACTGGCAGTCTATGGCCACAGTGTTTCTATCTCCTGTTGGATCTCTTTGAGGTCTGCATTTGACACACAGCAGGGTGTCTCTCTGTCTTAGCCTACTGCAAAACATGAATAGCATTAGTAAGTCAGGAAGACATAGCAATCACAGAAGAGATGCCATGTACTGTAACGGTTTTGAGTTATTTTATATCTATTGAACAATATATTGAAGGAGGTGTTCAACAACAGTGTGGAGTGTGCAACATTAGTATTACAGACATGTCTTCACACAGGACATAGTGACAGTAGAGGTAAGTAAGACAATTAGCAACATGTCATATTATCAGCCTATATTGTGGCTTATATATTTCTCAGACTCATTACTGTGAATACACAATGTATGTAGGCATGAACATACAAAGAGTTGCTAAAGCTAACGGGCTGTTTCTGCCACTGGTAAACTGCAGGTATCCTACTGCATTTTAGAGTAATGCAAAAAATGACATCATTGCTGTTTTCATGTCTTGACTCTTTTTTGTCTACTAAAATTAGAAAACCATGGCATGGTAGTACAAAGAAAATTAAACAATATAAAGCATGCCTAATATGGGTTGCTTGCAGAATTCTCACAATGGCTACTTGAAGGTCCAACTGAAGTAGGAGGCAGTATAGCATAGTGGTTAAGGGCAGTGAACTGTAAACATGGAGAAGTTGGTTTGAATCCCATTAGCTCCTTCTTTGCATACTGTGTGATGCTGGAAGCAAGTTCTGGCTTGGTGTGCCTTTTCTGGTTAAACAATTTCCCCAAATATAAACTTTAAGAATGGCAGGGTCCTGGCTGTTAAATACCAAGTCTATCTATTTTTTCTCTTTTAGTCTCTTTTTGTCTTTTTCGGCTGCCACCTCCTATCCTCTCACCCTTCTTCTCTGATTTCTTCTAGGTTTCTGAAATGATTCTTTGTATGTGTTATTCATGTATCCTGTTTACCATAATGCCATATCCAAACTGATGAATATGGTTGTATGCTCTCTTTAATGTTGTATGCCCTTGTTTAACATGTTTAACATATATGTACTCTGCTGATGTGGAACCTTTGTAAAAGAGCCTTGGCTCAAAGGTAATTGTAATCCTAGACTCCAATAAATAAATACATTTAGCAAATGAAACACAGTTTTGTTCTCGGTCATTATTTAGCATGTACCCTAATGTGCAGCAATGAGCATAGAAGTTTGCAAGTAGTGGAATAGCTAGACTGCTATGGTGGTCTGGTCATTTACTGCAATTGAGTCAGGTAACTGTGACATAACAAAGGTGGTATTTGCAGCCATCTGTCATGTCACTGGAAAAAAAAAACACACAGGGGAAAAAAAAACATTTGCTACCATAAAACTGCTATTTATTTGTTAAGTGTGCATCACCGACCTAACAGGGAAGGGAACATTAAGATAATCTGTATTGTAAACTTCAGGTCCATTCAGAAAGGAATGCATTGAACTTCTCTCTGTTTCTCTGTCTCAGGCCCTTGCAACATGTGAGAGAGAGACAGAGAGAGAGAGAGAGAGAGAGAGAGAGAGAGGGAGAGGAGAGAGAGAGAGAGAGAGAGAGAGAGAGAGATTAGATAAAACTAGTTATTTGTATTTGGCAATTTAGTTAATTGTCCAGCAATTTTAGCATAATCAAACACTATGCATTGAATAGTACTAGAGCCACACTACCCCCTAGCAACTTTGCGCTTTGATGACAGATTGATAACTATAAATCTGAAGCCTTAATTATGGGCTGAAAATTACTTGGATAAAATTTGCATTTGATTCATTTCAGCAAGTAAATACTGTCAATAACGAGTGCAGTCTGACTGTGTCATGGGTGAGCCCATTCACTGACACACATTAATAAATTGAATTGAGTGGCACTTATACTACTACACTTTGCACTTGGAGTTTAGTATTTCTTTTAGAAATAGAAACAATACAATTAACATAACTGCTTATTTAAATCAATTGATATGGCATGATACTGCATTTCTGCTAAGACTGCTATATTACATGGGACGTCTTCTAACAGATTTATATTTTATATACACATTGTGAACCTAAAGTGTATAACAATGTAATCATACATATAGCAAGCATAGGTTCTTGAACTGCATATGCTGTGAAAACATTTAATGTAAACAGTCTATTCTTTTAGAACTTGGAACAATGTTTCACTTAATTAACAATATAAATGTTTAACGTGTCTCCCTACATGTCTCCCTACATGTCTCCCTACAAAACAGGGTACTAAATGAGAAAAAGACAGAGGTAGAACGGTCAGTGGGGGATGCTGCACTGGAAGGTAAAGCCATCAAAAAATGGAGAGCAATGAGTACTAATGCCCGTAGTCTGGGTAACAAGCTTCCTGAATTAGTGGCCTTGATGGAGGAAGAACATCTGGATATTGTGGCAGTCACAGAAACATGGTACACACAAAACCATGACTGGGACATAAACATACCAGGATACACTGTCTACAGGAGGGACAGGGAGGTAAAGAGGAGGAGGAGTAGTTCTTTACATAAGTGAAGGAATAAAAGCAACAGAACAAAAGGTACACAGGGAGGAGAAGAAGCACTGTGGGTAAATTTGGAGACAGGCAATGGCACCACAATACAGCACAGGGTTGTATACGAACCCCCTTCTCAGGGAGGAAATGGACAGGAAATGATAGGAAGTATACTTAGAATGGCAGAAAAGGGAGATATTGCTGATGGGTGATCTGAATATGCCAGATGTTAACTGGAGTGCAGTTGCAGCTGCCACTTGAAGAGTGCAGTTATTCTAGATGCCCTACAGAGGCATGCCTTAGACAACTAGTACTGGAGCCCACTCGAGAGGAGCAATATTAGACTTGATTCTCTCAAATGGAGATGGTGAGAGGATTACAGATGTAGAAGTGGGTAGCCATCTGGGAACTAGCGACCATCGAACAGTATGGTTCACAATAAACACAGCAATAGAGTCAAGCCATACAAAGACAAAAGTACTGGACTTTAGGAGGCTGACTTTGCCAAATGGTGAGTGCTAAGGAAGCACTAGCAAATGGGCAGGAAGGAGGGTGGAAGAACAATGGGAATAATAAAAACTGCCATCACAGAGGTAACGAGCCTTTGTGTGAAGCAAATAAACAAAACAAGACGATGTAAGAAACCACTATGGTTCTCAAAGGAAGTGGCAGTGAAGGTTCAAGAGAAAAAGAAAGCATTCAGGAAGTACGAGGAATCGCAGAAGGAGCAGGACAGAGAACTGTATCAGTTAAAGCAAAAGGAGGCTGGGAAGGCAGTCAGAACAGCAAAGGCCCAAACCGAGGAAAAGATAGCCAACTCAGTTAAGAAGGGGGATAAAACCTTTTATAGGTACATCAGGGAGTGAAGGAAGACCAAGGGAGGGATAGTGAGGCTTAATAAAGGGAGGAGGGTGGGCAGAGGGAGACTGTGAAAAGGCAGAGATACTAAACAAATATTTTTGCTCAGTATTTACAAAGGAAGAGGGGGAGGTACATAAAACAAACAGTAGTAACACTCTGGATACAGAAGTTGATACCGGCCCATTTACAGAAGAAAGGGTTCTGAAAGAACTCTTAAAACTGAAGGTGGACAAAGCAATGGGGCCTGATGGGATTCATCCCAGAATTCTAAAAGAACTAAGGGTAGAACTAGTGACACCACTGACTACCCTTTTTAACAAATCATGGGAGGATGGGGTGGTACCCGAGGACTGGAGGAGGGCAGATGTGATTCCCCTTCACAAAAGTGGGAGCAAGGCAGAAGCAGGAAACTATAGACCTGTTAGTTTAACCTCAGTGATAGGGAAAATGATGGAATCACTTCTAAAGGAAAGAATTGTCGAGTATCTAGAGGCCAGAGGGCACAGGACCCTAGGCAGCATGGATTCACAGCGGGAAGGTCATGCCAGACGAATCTGATAGATTTCTTTGACTGGGTGACCAAAGTAGTAGATCAGGGAGGGGCTGTGGACATGGCCTACCTAGACTTAGCAAGGCATTTGACACAGTCCCACACAAAAGATTAATATACAAGTTAGCCAGCCTGGGAGTGGGTCCCAAGATGACAGCCTGGGTAAAGAATTGGCTGGAGAATAGGACACAGAGAGTAATAGTAAATGAAGTGCACTCAGAAGAAAGGAGGGTTACTAGTGGGGTACTGCAGGGTTCAGTATTAGGACCGGTCCTCTTCAATGTCTTTATAAGCGACATTGCAGAAGGACTGGAAGGAAAAGTATGTCTCTTTGCAGATGACACTAAGATCTGCAACAGAGTTGATGCACAGGGTGGGGTGGAAAGGATGAGAAGGGACTTGGCAAGGTTAGAGGAATGGTCAAATGTATGGCAGTTTAGATTCAATGCTAAGAAGTGCAAGGTAATGCACCTGGGAAACAAAAACCCAGGGGAAGAGTACACAATGGGGGGTGAGATACTAACAACAACAAAAATGGAAAGGGAACTGGGGGTAGTCATATCAGATGACATAAAGACGGGCAAGCAATGTGAGAGGGCAGCAAGGAGGGCTGGAGGGATACTGGGATGCATAGGGAGAGGCATCACCAGTAGAAAACAGTAAGTTACTATCCCTCTGTACAGACAGCTGGTGAGACCCCATCTGGAGTACTGTGTGCAGTTCTGGAGACCCAGTCTCCGCAAAGACATAGACAAGATGGAAGCTGTCCAGAGGAGGGCAACTAAAATGGTGCAGGGTCTGCACTGGAAGACATATGAAGAGAGACTTAAGGAGCTTAATATGTATAGCCTCGAGGAAAGAAGGGAGAGGGGGGACATGATAGAAACTTTCAAGTACCTCAAGGGAATCAACAAAGTCCAAGAGGGTAGCATCTTTCAAAAAAAGAGGTGTGCAAGAACAAGAGGGCACAATTTGAAAATGGAGGAGGGCGGCTCAGGGAAATTTAAGGAAGTATTTTTTCACAGAGAGGGTTGTGGATGCATGGAACAGCCTTCCAGAGGAGGTTGTGGAGTCAAAATCAGTGGTGGAATTCAAGCATGCATGGGATAGTCATAAGGCAGTTCTGGGGGTGGGGGTAGGAAGAAGTAGGCTGCTGGTTAACTAGGATCTGCAGCTTATCCAGTAGGTAGGGAAATGGGCAGACTGGGTGAGCCAAGCGGTCCTTATCTGCCGTCAAATTCTATGTTTCTATGTTTCTATGTCAATAATGACTGCAGTCTGACTCTGTTATTCACGCTTCACATGCAGGTATTGGAGGGAATGGGTTGACAGCTGATCTCTTACTATACCTGCACACTGAAGCAGACTTAGATAGGCCAGGTGATCTGTTTCTGCTGACACTTTCATAGGTTTGTATGTTCACCATATACTGCAATAAATATGTCTATATGGTATAACTACATTCTTAACATTACTCTCTTTGTCATACCTCTGCATCTCTATGCTTTCTATGGCAAGCCCTACTCTGCACACCCTTCCCTTTTTCCCCTCATAAGTACCCTTCCCACCACCTGCCCCCTCAGTTGTTACTATCTCCCAGCACCTAAGAACACCTGAAACTCTCTGCCATGACTGTTACAGCCCATGACACAAAGGCACACACCCCAACACCTCTCACTCTCTGCAAGGTGGGGGTGGCAGTTGGCATTACTACAATACCTCACTACTATTCCTATTATGCATCTGTCACTCCTGCACTACCAATGACAATACCAGCAAGCAAACATTCTGCATTGACAAATGCTTGTTGTAATAGACATAGTTCTGAGGTGTGAAAATGTATTAACGTCACATCACTTTTTCTGCTATGCTTCTGTAATGCTGATCAACAGAAAAAACAATAAACATTATTGTAAAACAATCCTATATTTTGGATCAGGAATGAAAGAAAGAAAAAAAGGAAACGTGGGTATATTGATAGTTTTGCCAAATACTATTGCTGAAAAAAAAAAAACTATCCAGACTAACAAATACTGCTGCCATACAGCGACTATATTGAAGAGTCACGCCTTCTGTGGAACAGCCATTTGTGTTTAGAAGAACCACTCTATCTCTGGACTAGAATGAACAAAGCATTTTTGAATAGAATGCTTTTCAGGTTAGTAAATTTAATTCTGCTGGTGATGGGGTGCAAGACAGAAGTGGAACACTACACACTTCTATGGCACGTGGGTATTTAACACCTTGCTGTAAGCATTTGCGTTTTGTATTAGAAAAAGCTCATTTTGAGGATACACTGCTTGATCTTACTTGACATTTCAAAATAAAGAGCTTCTAGTTGTTACGAGGAGATGCACTGAAAATGCTGTATGTGAAGTTCAATTTATTTTCCATATATTTTCTGATCTTGCATTCCCCTTTTTCATTGAAACTATGCAGGAAAAGCAGGATCACTGTCCCGTGCACCTGATACCAAATGATCTGCTCCCACAGAAGCCTGCCACAAGCAGAGAGGATTGTGGTGTTGAGTGTAGACACCCTGTAAAGAGGAAATATGTCTGAGGGGTAGTGATCCTGTTTTGGCAGTGTCCGTGATCATAAAGAAAACAGGAAAGCAAACACAGAAATCATGAAATCTAAACTTTGTGTAAACGCCTGTTTTCCAGTCTTCATTTGGGGCATATGGGGGGGGGTGTTAACAGCTTGTAGCCCCCCTTCACACACACACCCATGCGTGGATGTCCAAGGACACCATATGTGTTGAACACAATTAAGCCTGTATGAACTAAACCACTTTCTTAAGGAAGTGAGTATATGGCACGTTTCAAATGAAAGTGTGTGGCTAAGGAATGTAGTGTATGGGAGCTTTTCTCTCACCTCTGGGGCACCGCAAGGCCAGACGTCTAGTGCCGCACCTAATATAAACATATTTATAAAATAGGTAGGGTAATTTCTGCTCTTTTATTTGACCTAGAGCACCACATGACCATGCCTATATCAGAGCGGGACCGCACACCTGCTCTTTTACCCCTCCCAAAAAAAAAATAAATTTTGCCATTTTATAAGATTGATAGCCCACTCTAGGCTGTGTAGTCGCCCTCTGATATACGCATGCCTTGGGTGGTTAACGCACAAAGCACACCAAGGTGCGTATATCAGAGTGCAAATGCACACCTAAGAGTGGGCTATCTATTACATATTATATGGGTATAAAGTGCAAACAAGTGGGTATTGGCCCACTGTTGTGCTATCCTCCGGATGTGCATTTCAGGTTCCCTTTACCCATTGTTGATGATTATCTTAGTGGAAGTGAAAAATCACATTTCATTTTTTAACTAGGCAACAGTTAACCCTTGTAGGCTTGACGCCACCCTTCATATTATTGTCCGTGTCCCTGACTGGAAAGGACATTATTTACCACTGATGAAACAATTAATGGATAAAAGTGGGTGAACCCTCAAGAACTCAGTCCGGTATACGTTTTATAGAATTAGAGATTCACAGTCATCTTTCATCATGGAACACTACTGGGCAGTTCTACCATGAAGGCGAGTCCCACACCCTGAACATTTCCAGTGTAACAACTGGCAGTATTTCATCTCTCAGTTAAAACCACTGGAGATGCTAAGAAAAACATTGACACCCTTCGATTTTGTAATCCAGCATTATGCAGGGTAATCCCAATGCATTTATCATTTATTGATTGATTGCAATGAATACAGGCACAGTTGAGACCAATCATGCAACCACGGGAATGCAGGCCTCGACACACAGGAGACGCAGAATGGTTTATTTATCTGGCATAGGTAGGAACTGAGGCTTCAGGGCCCAGCTACCCTGCTGGTATGTTACACATCCTACTGGCACTTGACTGTTGTGACAGCGGCCCCAGTCAGAACCATTACAGATGTTAAACCATTGATGTTACAGGATTTATGTGCTAGCAGGGAGGCTGGGGGGGCACTACAAATCAGCCACAGCTTGAAGCAGTCTTTCACAGATTTGATCTCAGATTCACCAAATTATACACCTGCAAATCTGAAGCATCCATAATTCATGCAAGCAACAGACCATTCTGGATCCCAGTGCAAAGGTCCAGTCAGCACTAAGAGGGTGTTTCGGATAGTTTAGTGATTGTTAATGATAGTGCCTAGGAAAACCAAAGACTGCACTATACAAGAAGGCAGTTGTCAATCTCATTTGCATATGTTTTGGTAATCTGGCGAGAACTATAAAAACGTGCGCCTGCTGTGAATACCAAAAACATCACGTCCAAAAATAAATAAAAAAACAATGTCTGATTAATTTAAATTGTTGTCCTCTTTCTTCCCCTCCCAATGGGTATCCGTGAAATCTATCATCTCGATTCAATTGTGAATTGTCAAATCTCACTTAATGTCTATGAATGTGTATCAGCAGCTCTTAAAGCCGGTTCACAATTCCCAGAAATGAAAAAAAAAAAATGAAAGTCAAAACTGTATTTCCTTTGTGACCACCTGCAATGTAGTTTTATCACCTTAAATTACTTTCTGAATATATGGTAAGCTGGTAACAGGACAGCTGCCCTATGAGCTGCGCTTCGAATGTTGGTGACTGGAGGGTTAAATCTGGTGGGGACGGTGTTCAGAAGAACTGCAGCCCCGGGTGGTGCCCCAGTCAGAAAATATGACAGGGAATTGGCAGGAAGCAATCCAGCTGTAAGCTGCATGCATGTGCATGTGTGTGTATAGGGGGAGCAACTTTGGCTGATGAGAAATACAAAAGAAAGATGCATGGGGTAGCTCAGGGAGTGAATGAACACACGGGAATGGGGAAGTAGAAAGGATAAAGACAATCAAAACCCAGGAGAACTGCTCCCTTTGGAATTAAATGTTTTACCTCCTCAATAAGAGCTGTCGGCCCTGAACCTGCAAGTCGGCGCCGAGCAGAGGTAAAGGGAAGGTGGTAGTCTTCCACGCACGCGTGTGTATGTGTGTGCTCGTGCACCGAACAACAGCAGAAATAGCTCTGACACTCCCACTCCCACAGTGCCATAGTTGTAATTCTGCATTTCTGAAAGTATATCAAGTAGGTGTCGAAAATATGTGAAAGCTATAAGGGACAGGCTGGACCTTTTATTTAAAAATCCCAAATCAACAGGATGGTAGGGCTGTATGGAAAATGTACGCTATCGGAATACAAAGAAACGTTTGCTTTTAATGTCCTAAACATGAACAAAGGCAACCAACACCTACCCACTATGCTTTGACAGTTCATCTACTCTCTTTAATTGGTGATCCGAGTTGCAAATCTTTTGTGCATTTGCAACACTCTTTTGCTGAAAAAGTTGTATCACCCATTGGAAATGCATAAATGAGGGAGCGAAGTTGCTCGACTGGCATTTGCCTTTTTCAGATTATGTGTTGAAGTGCCCTTTTGACACAGGGGGTAATACATATAGGCTTAATATACATAAAACATGCCTTATACAATCCGCTTTCTGCACTCAACCCACGAGGCACCAATACTACAGTAAATAAGCGTCAACCACAGATGGATCCGCTCAATGAGGGCTGAGGCAGGGAGAGATACACAGACTTGACAGACAGCATGCCACTCCAGACTGCAGCGGCTCTTTCCTTTCAAGTGAAAGCCACTGCAGCCAAGATGCTGTCATCCAGAGCTCACCCATCCATTGGTTCAACCCAGACATGCTCGCTCCAGCAAGCGCTACATTGGCCAGGTCACGCACACACCTCCTAGAGTCGCACTGTCGCAAGATGTTTCTTGCGCATGCGCGCAAGCAAACATAACAAGTTTAAAAAAAGGATCCCATTTTATAAGCGCAATAAGGCACTCTGGGATGTGCATGGAACACATTTTACCTCATAGCCAGTGGCTAAAGTCACTCGGCCTTCAGCCTCATGCCTTATTATGTCCCTGGTCATGCGGTAAAATGTGTTCCACACACACCCCGTCATGCCTTATTGCTTACTTATACCTACAGTGACTCAGATAAACGTATTTATCATACTGAGTATATGTCCACCCATTGCATGAATATATCTACATATATATATATATATATATATATATATATATATATTGCAAAAAATGTTAATGCATCAGTTATGGTTGAAGTGACAAAAGTATGGAAATGAGGCATTACGGTTGAGCCCTTAGCCCCCTACCCTACCACCCCACCCCATCCTCCACACACCAACAGGCATCGGGTGTGCCATGAGGTCATTAGGCCCAACTCTCACCCCATTTCATGTGTAAATAGGCTGACATGGTACAATACAGGAGAATGGGGTGAGAGTTATGCCTAACATCCCCATTTCACACCCCGATGCCTGTTGATATGTGGAGGATGGGGTTGGGGTGGTAGCTTAGGGGAGTTAGGGGTTCAACCCTAACACCTTATTTCCATACTTTTGTCACTTCAACCCTAACTGATGCATTAACAATGTTTTTTGCATTTTATTTCATCACTTTTTGAGAGAGAGTAATACTATCTTTATTTTACTGTGGAAGCGCAGGGTCCTTTGGACCCTGCGTTCCCATCCTGCCATCCAGATAATACAACAGTATCCATCTGTCATGGTGGGAAAGCAGGTCCACCATCCCTCCATTCAGATAGTACAACAGTATCCATATGCTAAAGTGGGAGGGTAGGGTCTTTCAGACCCTGCTATCCCATTCCTCCATCTAGATAGTACAACAGTATCCATACATCACGGTGGGAGGTCCTTCCATCAGGATAGTACAACAATATCCATATGTCACAGTGGGAACACAGGGTCCTTTGAACCCTGCACTCCTATCCCTCCACAGATGCATATAAGTACATAGCTGTGGAAACATAGAAACATAGACTTTGAGGGCAGGTAAGGACCACTTGGCCCACCTAGTCTGCCCATTTCCCTACCTATAGGATAACCTAATTAACCAACAGCCTATTTTTTCTTACCCCCAACAAGAATTGCCTTATGTCTGTCCCATGTATTCTTAAATTCTCCCACAGTTTTAGACTCCACCACCTCCTCAGGAAGGCTGTTCCATGTGTCCGCCCCCTCTCTGTGAAAAAATACTTCATACACTGCCCCTGAACCTCCCCCCTCTATCTTTAAATTGTGTCCCCTTGTTCTTGCACATCTCTTTTTCTGAAAGATGCTACCCTCTTGGACTTTGTTGATTCCACTGAGGTACTTAAATGTTTCTATCATGTCCCGCATCTCCCTCTTTTCCTTGAGGGTATATATATTAAGCTCCTTTAGTCTCTCCTGGTATGGCTTCTCTTGCAGACCCTGCACCATTTTAGTTGTCCTCCTCTGGACTGCCTCTATTCTGTCTATCTCCTTGCAGAGATGGGGTCTCCAGAACTGGACACAGTACTCCAGATGGGGTCTCACCAACTGTCTGTACAGAGGAATAACAAATTCCTGTTTTCTGCTGGTGATACCTCTCCCTATACATCCCAGTATACCCCCAGCCTTCCTTACTGCCTTCTCACATTGCTTGCTAACCTTAAGGTCATCTGATATGATTACTCCCAGGTCCCTTTCCATTTTTGTTGTTGTTACTACCCCTCCATTGTGTAATCTTCCACTGGGTTTTTGTTTCCCAGGTGTATTATTTTGCACTTCTTTGCATTGAATCCAAGCTGCCATACTGCGGACCATTCCTCCAACCTTGCCAAGTCCATTCTCATCCTTTCCACACCTCCTCGTGTATCAACCCTTTTGCAGATCTTTGTGTCATCTGCAAAGAGGCATACTTTTCCTTCTAGTCCCTCTGCAATGTCACTTATAAAGACATTAAAAAGGACTGGACCCAGTACTGAACCCTGCGGTACCCCAATAGTAACACCTCTTTCTTCAGAGTGGACTCCATTTACAATTACCTTCTGTGTCCTGTTGTCCAGCCAATGTTTTACCCAGGCTACCACCCTGGGACCCACTCCCAGGCTGGTTAATTTGACTATTAATCTTTTGTGTGGGACTGTGTCTAATGCCTTGCTAAAGTCTAGGTAGGCCATGTCCACAGCCCCTCCCTGGTATACTACTTTGGTCACCCAGTCAAAGAAATCAATTAGATTAATCTGACATGACCTTTCCACTGTGAACCCATGCTGCCTTGGGTCCTGTGTCCCACTGGCCTCTAGGTACTCAACAATTCTTTCCTTCAGAAGTGATTCCATCACTTTCCCTACCACAGAGGTCAAACCGATGGGTCTGTAGTTTCCTGCCTCTGTCTTGGTCCCACTTTTGTGAAGGGGAATCACATCCACCTTCCTCCAGTCCTCAGGTACCACACCATCCTCCCATAATTTGTTTAAAAGGGTAGTCAGTGGTTTCACTAGTTCTCCCCTTAATTCTTTTAGAATTCTGGGGTGAATTCCATCAGACCTCATTGCTTTGTCCACCTTCAGTTTTAGGAGTTCTTTCAGAACCCTTTCTTCTGTGAAAGGACTGGGATCGACCCCCCCTATCAAGAGTGCACAAAGAGGTCTCAGGCCCCTGCACTTCCACACATTAAGTTATGAGTCAGCGTAGCAAAATTGCAACAAATATTCATAACTGTGTCATCTTAAATAATTTTCACCCCAAATGTTCAACATAACCTTCTTATCACTTCACTGCATGTACCCAGTATAGACAACTTTCAAATCCCTGTTGAAATGTAATTCTGCACAACCATAATGCCATTTTGTGCCACAGATGTGGAAAAACATTTTTGGCAGGATTTAAAAAATAACAGCCGTACTGTTCATGAGGTGGTGTGAAAAATGGTGATGTTTAAAATCCGGAGTAAAAACATTAAAAACTGGTGAAGTTACGAGCGTGCATAGAAACTGCTCAATGCATACTTATAACGCAATCATTTGTTGAAAATGTTTTCACCTAATTTTCAACATGGGCTTTTTGGGACCTCCCCCTCATGAACAGTGGCACTGTGATTTTGTTAATCCATCCCGAAAGTTGATTTTGTACAGTACCGGACCATTCTGTGCCACAGGTGTGAAAACACATTTCAGGCAGAATGTGAAAAATGACAGCTGCACTGTTCATAAGGAGATGGGAAAAAATGGCAATGTTAAAGATCTGGAGTGAAAATATTAAAAACAGGCGAAGTTTTGAGTGTGCATAGAAACTGCACAATGCATACTTATAATGAAGTTGTTTTGGGGAAGTTTTTCACCAAATTTGCAACATGGACTTTTTGGGACCCCTTCTCATGAACACTGACACTGTCATTTCATTAATCAATCCTGAAAGGTGATTCCACTCAGCGACTGTAAAATCACCTTTTGGGACAGGATAATGAAACAACAGTGCCAGTGTTCATAAGGAGGGGTCCCAAGAACTCCATGTTGAAAATTTGGGGCCAAAATTCCTAAAAATGACTGCAATATCAACTTAAGTTGAAACCCCATTAACTGCCATCATACAGCACATATCTTTGATTCTTTAGTTTGTGGTTTTGAAGAGTGCAGACATGTCCCAATCCAGAAAATCACTGCTCCCACCCTCCAGAGGTAAGTATGGTAAAGGGGTTAGGGAGGTAGGTGCTCAGTGGGAGGGTGGGGATGGGGAGGGGACTCGGAGATGATGAAAAACCTTTTTTTTTTGCAGGTTTTTAAAAAAATTAATGACGTTGGGGACGGTTTTCTTTATTTACAGGTATTTAAAGGTACAGTATTTTAAAACATGAATGCACATTTGGGCACACTGAGGTGGGCTACCAGTGTGCCATATTAGTGGAGGGGGGTGGATACATGCTGATATGGGGATTGGGCACACCATGTTGGCAACTGAAGGCTACCAGCTTTTGGGGGAACACCATTAGACCCCGGGAGTGGGCATCACAGTGTTGGAAGCATAACAATTAAATAAAAAAATACATATATATTTGGCACACTGGGATGGGCTCCCACTGTGCCATATTAGTGTGGGGGGGGGGAGATACATGCCAACATGGGGAATGGTCACCCTGATGCTGGCATTTAAAGAATAAGTGATGGGGCCATTTTTTGCTAGGGGAAATCCACCATTGTGGATCCCCGTTCATCAGCCAATCCTCGTTCATATGGTGGGATGAGGATCAGATGGCCCTATCTGTCCATCTGGTCTTCATCTCACGAACAGGGATTTTGTCAGCTCATGAACAGGGATCAGCTGATGAATGAGGATTTTGACTCCTCACAAATGGGGATTTTGCTTGTTTACTCCCCAATCATGAAGTGTCAAAATCCTTGTTCATCAGCCAAATCCCCAGTTCGAGAGGTGTCAAAATCCCCATTCATCAGCCAATCCCCGGTCAAAATCCCTGTTCATGAGATAAGGACCAGATGGCTCTATTTCATGAACAGGGACTGTGACAGCTCATGAATGGGGATCGTCTGATGAATGGGGATTCTGACACCTCACGAACGGGGATCAGAAGCGAGTGACAAATGGGAATTTCTCATAGCAAAAAATTGCATTTTTTTAACACAGTGAGGGAAACCAAAGACATGGGTTTGTAGAGGGCTTTGCCCTGAACAAAACCCGTACAGTTGTTCACAACAAATACATCCATGGGGCAAGATACAAGAGTTTGTTTTGTGCAAAAAGTAAAAACAAGATGGCGGGTCATGAACTGGGATTTTTTTCCTCATGAACGGGGATTTAATGAATCCCCATTTGTGAGATTTCAAAATCCCTGTTCATGAGCCAAAATCCTTGTTCACAGCTCTACATCTATCAAAAAGACTGAACTGAGGATGTGATAAAGAATAGGGGTCAGCAGTATCAATTAAGGGGAGAACATTTTATTAAGAACAAGAGTGGGAATTGGTTTCCACAATGAGTGGTCATGGAGAGGAATGCCTTGCCAAATGCTGTAGTATCTAGAGACAGTATTGGCCAGTTCAAGCATGCACTGGATGAAAGTTGCATGATACATTGTTTTGAATTCAATATTTAAATGTTGCAGGTCAAAAATGGCTAACACTAATAACCAGTATACTATGAGCATGCTCTGAACCTGACCTTTCAAAATTGAATAAATCTGGATCAGATTAACATTTTTTCACCAACCCAATGCTGGCTTGTTTCTTGGGGCAAGCTCTTTCTACCTTGAACATTTTAGTCTAATATTGTGCATGCAGGGTGATGAGGAAAATTCTGGAAAAATGGATGAAAAAAGTAAAAAACACACTTTTTTCACTATGCACTGCACAAAAACTGCACATCTGATCAAAACAAACTTGGCACATCAGAAGAGCTACCCCACAGGACAGCACATGCCAAATTTTGTGCAAATATGCTGAACAGTTGCAAAGTTATTAAGGTGCAAAATTTGGGGTTTAACACTAAACTGCTTACTCAATCCAAACTATAAGGGCACTGTATATATGCATATATGTATATATATGTATTATATATAGCCTATGCAAAAAACTTTGTTAATGCATCATTTAGGGTTAAAACACAAAAAGTCAGGAAATTACACCTTTAGGATTTCCCCCTCCCTACCATGGACCCCCCCATCCTCCCGAGATTGACAGATGACGGGGTGTGTCATTGGGGTTATGAGGCCTAAATGATACCCCATTCCATGCTTAATCATATTCACAAGCCACAGTAAAGAAGAAATGGGTGACATTTAGGCCTCACAACCCCAATGACACATTCATCATCTGTCAATCTCAGGAGGTTGGGGGTCCATAAGGGAGAGGAGGGGATGGGGCAACCCTAAAGGTCTCATTTCCTGACTTTTTGTGTTTTAACCCTAAATGATGCATTAATGAAATTTTTTGCATAGAATTTCCTTACTTTTTGAGAAAGAATAGAAAAGTAGAAAGTCGCACAAGTTGGTGGGGGGACCTGCACTCCCACCAACTTGCAAATTTCTACCTAACATAAGCGTACAAGTACTGAATATCATATGTATTGGTGGGAGCGCATATGGGTGGGATTGTGGGGTCCTTTGGGCACCACACTCCCACCACCTTGAAACAAAATAAAGTGTCAGTCATCAGAGTGGCATAATTCAACACCTGTTTGCATGTCAGATACTTAACCACTGAAAATTACCTCCATGGCAGCAAGCCTAGGTACCATATAAGTGTGAACCCAGTACCTCAATGGAAAACACTATATGCAAAACATAAAGTGCATCATGCAATAGCTCCATAGCAAATTAATTTTCCAACACCTAAACACCATAACTCACAAGTATAGCACATCCCCTCAACACCTTCCAAATTTCAATTTAAAAGAGCAAACCATTTCTGAGATATAACATTTGAAAGTTTGAGATTTGCATTTGTCGTAGTGGCAGATTTCCACACCTGTTTACATTTTACGCACCTCATAACTGAAAACTACATCCATGGCAGTAAGGCTAGCTACTGTATAAATTTCAAGCCAGTACCTAAATGGAAAACACTGTCCACAAAATGTAAAACTGTGCCACACAATACCTCTGCAAAATATGTATTGTCTGACACCTAAACACCATAACCCACATCTACAGAACATCCCTTCAACACCCTCCAAATTTCAAGTGAAAAGACCAAACCGTTTCCAAGATATTTAATTTTAAAAATTGATAAAACGGGGCTATCTGGTCCCTCCAAATCTGGTCATCTAGTCCCTCCCTCACGATCAAAGATTGTGATCAAAGAATCTGAGATCAAAGAATTTGCAGGCTCATGACCAAAGAATTTGCAGGCTCACAATCACAGAATAAAAAATGGTAAAAGTAAGTTATTACACAAAAATAAATGAAACCACCACCATGACTCAATAGAACAAAACCCCCTGAGCAAAAACCCATCCTCATTTGGCTTAATAAGTGACCCCTGGGCTGAGATATATGAATTGTTCATCTGGCCATCTAGTCAAACCCTCCCAATCAAGGATCATGGTCAAAGAATCTCGTGATCAAAGAATTCGCAGACTCGCGATCAAAGAACCAAAAAAATGTTAAAACTCAAGTTTTGCACAAAAATACATGAAACCACAGTCATGACTCAGTAGAACAAAGCCCCCTGAGCAAAACCCATCCTCATTTGGCTTAATAAGTCACCCTTGAGCTGAGAAATTAGATCTTTTAATCTGGCCATTTAGTCACACCTTCGCGATTAAAGATCACGGTCAAAGAACCTCGCGATCAAAGAATTTGCAGGCTTGCGATCAAAGATCATTAGTGAGCCACAATTAAAGATTTAACAAGTTGAAAAGTATATTTCTTGACCAAATTACAATAAACTATAGCCATGGCTCAATAGAGTGAAGCCCCCTGAGCAAAACCCATTCAAGTTTTACTTCAGGAGTCACCCCTGAGCCGAGATATTTGAGTTTTTCCAACCGCAAACAGGAAACAAGATGGCAGCCATCACGATCAAAGAATTCCTCATGATCAAAAATTCTTTGATCGTGAGCCAGAAAATTCTTTGATTGTGAGGTGGGACCAGATGGCCAAAACCCCATTCTTCTTTCACAAAATAACCATATAAATTTTCCCATTGACTTGTGATGGGAAATTACACCTTTAATAACTTTTGAATGGATTAATATTTGTTCACCAAATAAAAAGTGGCATATTCCTTGACTCAAGCTCTTTCAGACGAGCCAAGTCACAGAGCGGCACACCACATAATGGCCGCACAGCGCCATGGACAAAATCCGAGAAACTTCCCACATAACTGGTGAAAAGTGCTTTTTTCAGTGTTTTGGTGCACAAAAACTGTAAGTCTGACTGAAAAGGAATTTAGTTAATCAAGAGATCTACCAGGCCCCACTGTGCATACCAAATTTCATGCGAATCCGTTAAATGGGTCAAACATTATTAACGTGCAAAATTTTGAGTTTAACATAGAAGTGCCTTCATAACCCTAAATATAGGGGTGTGACTGTGTCCCTATTTTATATATTATGGTAGCACGGTAGTGCTACCATAGTTAGAGTTGAGGAGCCATTTCTATGTTAAACCCAAAATTTTGCACCTTAATAACTTTTCAACTGTTTGACAGATTTACCTGATATTTTGAATACATGATCAAGAATCATAGGCCTTGGGATCTGCCAAGTTTCGTAACAGTCGGATATACGGCTGTGGAGTTATTAAGTGTGATCTGCTCGTGCATTTATGCTTTTTCTGGAATTTTGCTGTCGCGTGGTTTGCATGACCTGCCCAAATTCTTCAGGGAACGTGCAGCTGGGGTCCCCAATGTGCCTTTCAAAGATTTTGTGAAAAAATATTAAACGGTTCAAAAGTTATTCAAAAAACAATTTCCCATTATAAGTCAATGGGAAAAGTTAACAAAAAGTTTGACAGTGTCGCAAATGCACTTTTTACTGTCGCAAATGGCCCTGTTACTGTCGCAAATCCACCATCTTGTTTTCAGTTAGTGATCAGAAAAATGTTTGGCATTTAAAATTGAGACCCTCTAGCAACCTAATTCTTTTTGTATTCACCTAGTCGGGCCCTGAGGATGCTAGCCATGTCTTCATTTTGGAGTAAAACACCCCAGAAATATGTTTTTCAGATTTCTGGAAAAAGTACTTTCGCAAAGTAGTGTTGCACTCACGAAAGTGTCGCAAATTTTTGTGAAAGCTTTCACAAATTGCGACACTATTTGCGACACTATGCCCAAAATAACAGTAATTCTTTGGCACTCCGCTGCAAAAGAACGGTTGGGAGTTTTGGGCTGAAATATGGAGGAAACACAGCCGACATCTCACAGATGTGCCTTTCAGTATTGTATTGAAAAAATATTACACGGCAGCAAAGTTACGGCACTCCAAAGTTGACATTTTTCCCCATAGGATAACATTACGGTACCCGATGCATTACAGGAATCCTTTGGCATCCTGCTGCAAAATAACGGTTTGGTCTTTTTTCCTGACATTTGAAGGGAAGACAGCCAACAGCCCACAGATGTGCCTTTCAGTGGTTTGGTGAAAAAATATTACAGGGAGGCAAAGTTATGGCACTCCGAAATTCTCTTTTTTTCCCATAGGATAACATTATGGCATTCACCGCCCATTTCAGGGCCCGTATCTCAGAGACGGTGCGAGATATGGACTTTTTGTCAAAAAAATGCTTAGCCCCCTAAGTATAAAACTAGCCAGGATAGTCATAAATCATATGACTTTAATATTTTTTTTCTACGTCATACGGTTCCTGAGATATAACCTATTTAGTATTCCAAGTCCTCATTTTCTGCTCCGATACCCATTATTATGCATACATTCTTTGTACTCACTGTCTTTCTCTATGTAGCTTTTGGGGAAAACCAGCCTGTGTGCTTACATTACTGTTACCGTTGCCCTTTCTGCTTGCAGTTCCGTGCCCATGTCACTTACTGTTGACGTCTACGCCACCATGTGCGTTATCCTTTGCGTTTTCATTTGCACTTGTGTTTCTGTTATTTTTTGCCATTTGTGTCTACAGTACTGTTTCTCTTTCTGTTTCACTTTGTGTCACCATGCCCATTGACATTTCCATTTACAGGCATCATGTTACTATGTGACAACACATCACGTGGCAGACCGTTCCAGTCTACGCCACCGTGTGCGTTACCCTTTCTGTTCTCTTTCGCGCTTGCGTTACCATGTGTGCCACTGTTAGCACTTCTGTTTGCATTGCTGTTCCTGTTACTATGCCACAAGACATCATGTGGCGGAAGCGTGGGGCGCTCCCGCCGCTGCATTACATTCACTATTTCTCGTTATCATTCTCAAAAAGAAGGGAAATTAGAGGCAAAAAAATCCATTTAATGCATTAGTTAGGGTTGTTCCACAGCAACAAAAGTGAGGAAAATACACTGTTAGGGTTGAAAACCCTAACTCCAAATTCACCCCCCCCAGCACCACACACACACAGACACACACACACACACACATGCAAGTATGGGGGAGGACCAAGTCAACACAACCAATGACAGACATCCAGCAGCAGGTGACAGAAATAACAAACAATTGTCTAAATGTACTACGAGGCATCCCCACCCACCTGACCAGGTACTGCATGCTCAGTGGAGATCAACAGCAAAACTGAGGCCATGTACACCAAACGTACACATCCCTGATTGTAGCTGCACACACATTACCACACTTAGTAGTTGCATGGCCTTACCTACCGATGCCCCACCAGACCACACCACATGTGGTGGGCCACCTGAGCAATAGAGTTGAGCAAAACCAAGGAGTTGTACAGGTATAATATCTCTGATTATAACAAGGGTTTGAGAAATGCAGCTTTCTAATTGACTGTAAACATTGTAACAACCTTATGTTTAGTTTTTATTAAGATACATGTAGAGCCTACCCATATGATGAACATGGTTTAATGTTGTTTAAAAAAACAGTTTTATTATAATAGCAATAAGCCACTCCCAGGTATTATGTTAATGGTCAGTTTATCACTGTCTAGTGACATGTGGCACTCGGCTACACCTCATTCAACATTAAACCCCTACAGGGTGATTAACAGACCATTTAACATAACTGTTGGTCATGCCTTATTGCTTAATTGTCTTTATGAGTAGATACTCTCCCTCTGCTAGGCACTGCAGCAGCTTTGCAACACAGTGTCCCACCCAGTTACACCATACACTGTCTAGTTACTGGAGAATGGCTGTGAATATGAACTCATGAAGATGAACAGTGTAACTTGATCATTACAGTCATCGAAACCTTAGTGTGATTATAACTGACAGAGTCAGTGATAGAGAATAACCCCTGCTGTCCTAGTACACTTATCCCATTGTGAGTTAAATCAATGCTAAAAGGCATTGTGTTTATATCTACACTATACCTGCTTGATTCCTGTTGTACCACAATTAACATAGTTATCACTTTGATAGCATCAGTGACAGAAGTGTGGCAAACCCAAACACTAGGCATACAGCCTAAGTATGAAACAACTGTTAAAAAAATTACACTGTGTCCGTAAGTGGCATAGATCACTCATTGCAACAATAGTAAATGTATCACTATTTGAATAAGTTAGTCATCACAGATGCAATAAGATTGTCTTTCTCAGGTACAACATACTCAGTAAGTGCCTAAAGGAAAATCTATCCAATAGACATCTCCGATGCAGGTACGTCATTGTTGGCTCAGTAGTGCTATGATATTTAGAAGTTGCTTAGCCTGATCCATGCAACTACACTGTTTCTTACAAAGAATACTTACTGCATCTTTAATATTGAAACACACTGAAGGTCTATGTATGTACATCAGCAGTACACCTTCATCAGTAAGAATGCATCTGATACTGGCAGTCGAATTTCACAGCGTTGAACAGGCAATGCTTTTCCATCGTTTACATCAGCCTCTCTATCTTGAGTAAACAGTTGCAGTAAATGTACTACTATGTAAATCACATACTAAATGTAACACTACTTTTATCTTGAGCATGCTAGTGTCTTGTAGTTAATTTATGTACTTCTCTTAATTAATGTATACTCACTAGTGTTAAAACCTTTATACAACTGTCATCATGCACCTTCAGCATTTATATCGACTAACGGCACAGTACCAGTTGTGGTGTGGTGTGGGGCATCGGTAGGTAAGGCCATGCAACTACTAAGTGTGATACGTTGTGTGCAGCTGCAATCAGGGATGTGTACGTTTGGTGTACATGGCCTCAGTTTTGCTGTTGATCTCCACTGAGCATGCAGTACCTGGTCAGGTGGGTGGGGATGTCTCATAGTACATTTAGACAATTGTTTGTTATTTCTGTCACCTGCTGCTGGATGTCTGTCATTGGTTGTGTTGACTTGGTCCTCCCCCATACTTGCATGTGTGTGTGTGTGTGTCTGTGTGTGTGTGGTGATGGGGGTGAATTCAGAGTTAGGGTTTTCAACCCCAACAGCGAATTTCCTCACTTTTGTCACTGTGGAACAACCCTAACTAATGCATTAAACAGATTTTTGTATCTAATATATATATATATATATATATATATATATATATATATATATATATATACATATATGTGTGTGTATATATATATATATATCTATATATATATATATATATATATAGATATATGTATATAAGCAAAAAACTTTGTTAATGCATCATTAGGATTAAAACACAAAAGGCAGGAAATGAGACCTTTAGGGTTACCCACACCCCATGGACCCACCCATCATTCCAAGATTGACAGCTGATGGGGTGTGTCATTGGGGTTGTGAGGCCTAAATGTCACCCCATTCTTCTTTACTGTGGCTTGTGAATATGATAACAGATGGAATGGGGTGACATTTGGGCCTCACAACCCCAATGACATACTCCATCAGCTGTCAGTCTTGGGATGATGGGCGGGTCCATGGGGGGGAATGGAGCAACCTTAAAGGTCTCATTTCCTGATGTTTTGTGTTTTAACCTTAAATGATGCATTAACAAACTTTTTTTGCATAGAGTTTCCTTACTTTTTGAGAAAGAATAGAAAAGTAGAAAGTTGCACAAGTTAGAAGGAGTGCAGCCCTTTGGGCCCCATCCTCCCATTAAGTTGCAAATTCCTGCCTAAGTTAAGAGTTTAAGTACTGAATATCATATGTATTGCTGGCAGCACATATGGTTGGGAGTGTGGGGCCCACCACCTTGAAAGAAAGCAAAGTGTCAGTCATCAGAGTGGCATAATTCAATACCTGTTTACATGTCAGACACCTAAGCACTACAAATTACCTCCATGGCAGTAAGGCTAGGCACCCTATAAATGTGAAGCCAGTACTTCAATGCAAGACGCTATAAGCAAAACTTAAAGTGTGTCATGCAATATGGGTGCAGCAAATGAATTTTCCAACACCTAAATGCCATAATTCACATGGACAGCACATCCCCTCAACTCGCTCTAAATTTCAATGTAAAAGACCAAACTGTTTCTGAGATATAAAATGTGAAAGTTTCAGGTTTTCATTCATCACACTGGCAGAATTCCACACCTAATAACATTTTACGCACCTAACAAATGTAAAGTACATCTATGGCAGTAAGACTAGCTACACTAGTAATTTAAAGCCACTACCACCATGGAAAACTTTGTCCACAAAACATAAACTGCGTCAAGCAAAATTTTCCACAAAAAATTATTGTCTGACACCTAAGCACTATAATTCACACCTACAGGACAGGCTGTCAGCACCCTCCAAATTTCAAGTTAAAAGACCAAACCATTTCCGAGATATTTAATTTGAAAAATTGTTAAAATTGTGCTACCTGGTCCCTTCCAATCTGGCCATCTAGTCCCTTCCTCATGATCAAAGATCATGATTAAAGAATCTCACAATCAAAGAATTTGCAGGCTCACAATCAAAGAATAAAAAATTTTAAAACAATTTTTAGAGAAAAATATATGAAACCACAGCCATGTCTCGACAGAACAAAGGCCCCTGAGCAGATCCCACCCTAGTTTGCCTTTAGAGGTGACCCCTGTGCTGAGAACATTTAATTTTTCATGTGGCCATCTAGTCGCACCCTCGTGATCAAAGATTGTGGTCAAAGAATCTCGAGATCAAAGAATTTGCAGGCTTGTGATCAAAGAATTTGCTGGCTGCGATCAAACAATAAAAAAACTTTAAAAGTCAATTTTTAGGCAGAAATACATGAAACCACAGCCATCCCTCGATAGAACGAAGTCTCCTGAGCAAAACCCGCCCTCATTTGGCTTAATAAGCAACCCCTGAGTTCAAAAATAGATTTTTTCAAGTGGCCATCTAGTCATGACCTTGTGATCAAAGATTGCGATCAAAGAACCTCGTGAGTAATGAATTTGTAGGCTTGCGATTAAAGATTGTTAGTGAGCCACAATCAAAGAATAAAAAAGTTAAAAGCTCTATTTTTTGACCATTTTGAAAGAAACCACAGGCATGGCTTGATAGAGGCAAGACCCCTGATCAAAACCCACCATAGTTTCACCTCAGAAGTGACCCCTGGGCAGAGATATTTTAATTTTTCTGACCGCAAAATAAAAACAAGATAGCAGCCATCATGATCAAAGAATTCCTCATGATCTCAGATTCTTTGATCATGAGCCTGCAAATTCTTTGATCGTGAGGTGGGACTAGATGGCCAAAACCCCACTCTTCTTTCGCAAAATAAGCATATACATTTCCCCATTGACTTATAATGAGAAATTAAAACTTTAATATCTTTTGAATGGATTAATATTTTTTCACCAAACAAAAAGTGGCATATTCCTTGACCCAAGCTCTTTCAGCTGAGCAAAACTGCAGAGCAGCATGTCACATGACAGCCACGCAGCACCACAGACAAAATCAAAAAAGCTTCCCACTTAACTGGCGTAATGTGCATTTTCAGCATTTTGGTGCGCAAAAACTGTAAGTCCAACCAAAATGAAATATGGCAAGTCAAGAGCTCTACCATGCCCCACCATGCATACCAAATTCCATGCAAATCCGTTGAAAGGGTCCAAAGTTATTAATGCACACAATTTTGAGTTTAACATAGAAGAGGCTTCATAACCATAAATATAGGGGTGCGACCGTGCCCCTATAATATATTCCATGACTGAGCATGCTGACATGCTACAGTAAAGGAGAAAGGGAGGACATTTTGGCCTCTCAACTCCAGTGACACACCAAGGTATCTGTCAGACTGTGGAGGATTGGGGTGGTGTGTGTGAGGGGGGTTAGGGGTTCAACCCTTATGTCTCATTTCCTGACTTTTTTGCTTTAACCCTAAATAAAGCATTAACACAGTTTTTTTGCATAGAAATCCCTTACTTTTGGAAAAAACTGTAATATAAGTAGTAAAAAACATGTATTGGTGGAAGTGCGGAGCCCAGCTCCCACCAAGTTGCCAATTTTTGCATAACAATATGCATCTGGGCCCACGCTTCCAATTATTCAAAGCTACAGAGCCATGCAGCAGCACTATAGGGCACCAAACCCTTGTAACTGTAATTTGTGCATATCTTGGGAACCGTAAGAGCTAGAAAATAAATTCTAACGTCATTGTAATTGTGACAGTGAGTACTTCATGCAACATCAAGAAACCATACCCATATCTCGCATTGTTTCCAAGCTAAGGGCACCAAAAAGTACTGGACAGGCACTCTTCCAACCCTTGTGACAGTACTTTCACAATATCTTATGAACTGTGCAGCATACAAACAAAATTTCACTGCAGGCTTACTCTACAATGTCAAATTGTTTTCCAGTGGCTAGATCACGTGAAGGTGAACTAAGCCACCTGTAGAGAAAAGTCCGCATCTCGCTTAGTTTCTGAGATAACTAGCTAATACAAATATTTTGCAACCTGATGAGCTGTCCTACTAAGGGTGCTCTTAAATTTTAAAAAAATAAATCTCTCTAACTTCTTTAATTTTATGTGTGGGAGCCCTGGTGTTTGTAAACAAGCCATGTAACATTCCAGGAAGAGAGACGGAAGCAGTCAGTGCAGAAGTAGCTGAACTGCTCCATCTGTGATTTAATACTTTTTTTAACTGTTTTTCACAGTATTCTGTTCACTTTTCTGCCAGGACAGTACATAAATCTGTCGGGAACATTTTAAATTGTTTCTTTAGGGCAATTTACATAGCACTTTCATGACTGGGATGCTGACCTTGAGAATACACTTCCGGGTTAAGCAGTGATACTTAAGACTACTTACTGTGAGCGGCGTGATCTAATAAATATTTTGCAATCTGATGAGCTGTCCTACTAAGGGTGCTCTTAAATTAAAAAAAAAGAAATCTCTCTAACTTCTTTAATTTTATGTGTGGGAGCCCTGGTGTATGTAAACAAGCCACGTAACATTCCAAGCAGAGAGACGGAAGCAGTCAGTGCATGAGTAGCTGAACTGCTCCGTCTGTGATTTAATACTTTTTTTAACTGTTTTTCACAGTATTCTGTTCACTTTCCTGCCAGGACAGTACATAAATCTGTCGGGAACGTTTTAAATAGTTTCGTTAGGGCAATTTATATATCGCTTTCATGACTGGGGTGCTGACCTCGGGACTACACTTCCGGGTCAAGCAGTGGTACTTAAGACCACTTACTGTGAGCAAGGCGAGCAGAGTGGGGCACGCATATTCACTCGTGGAGACGTGCACAGAGACACATGCATTAGCGTGTCAGCTGTGTCCGCTGGATATGCTGGGAAGCTGGGGTAAATCTCTTAAACCTAAGTAAGTAATCATTATAAAATACTCATTTTCCATTGGTTGGGTAGTAATATTTATTAAGTTGGTTATAAACTGCCCCAGAAGGATGTCGCAATTACGTAGTAAACGAGGAAAGGATAAAAAACCATGTACAAATTGTAATATGTTTCCAGAGTTACCAAGTCCCAAAGAATTTCTCTGTGATAAATGTTTATTGATAATATCATTACAGGAGGAAATTAAATGCCTGACTAGAAGACTAGAAACTAAAACAGATATCAGTTTACTTGAAGAGGCTACAGACACTGTAGCTAAAAGTGTCTTAGAACCTATAGTCACACAGAATGATAGTATCATTGAACAAACAAAGGGAGATAGCATTACAGATGATACTGGACATTATATTCAAGCAGTAGGAGAAAATGAATTGATGTTTACTACAACCCAAACTTGGTTTGACAATAGCCCACCTAACCCACCCATACCACTCCACAATAAATATGAACCTCTTACACATGAGCCCATTTTGACCGAAGACCTACAGAATGTATGTCAACCAGATAAACAGGACCCCTCAAATGCTGATCAACATCAGAATAGAGATATTGTGGTTATTGAGGACTCCATAATAAGAGGGGTTGATTCTATGGTTTGTTATGGGTGGAAAGCTAGTACTACATTTAGCACCCTTCCTGGGGCTAAAATGGGGAATATTCCAGATATACTTGATGGACTTCTCAAAGGTACCACTACCCCCTTAGTGATACTACACTTAGGTGTCAACGATGCTACAAATAGAAATATTACTTCCTTCCAGGATAGTTTAATGGAAATTGTTAATAGGATTAGACAGGTTAAGGGAGAAATAATAATTTCAGGCATACTACCCACATTTGGATATCATGCCTACAAAAATGAGACTATAATATATCTTAATCAATGGTTAGGTTGTTATTGTCTAAAGGTAAAAATAGGCTTTATTGATAATTTCTCGTCTTTTGGTAAAAAATCCTACTATAAAGAAGATGAGCTCCATCTAAATTATGCAGGAACCAGAATCCTAAGCATAAAAATAAATGAGGTCATTCAGTTCCATTTAAACTGGAAAAAGGGGGGGAGGTGGGTTTAGAGAATATAATCCCACCTGACCTGAATAATAAGGTTCTGGATTTTCCATGTTGGAGGGGTGCTCTAATAAATTCAAGAAGCCTCACTAATAAATTTGAGGAATTTAAAATCCTTTTATCCATCCAGCATATTTAAATCGCTCTGATTACTGAAACATGGGATAATAATGATATATTTGTTTATCAAATTGAAGGCTGTACATTATACTCTAAATGCAGAGATCATAGAAAGTGGGGTGGTGTGGCTATTTATATCCATAAATCTATTAATAGTGAAGAAATAATAAAAGAGGAATCCAATCTTGAATCCCTATGGGTTAAATTACTCCCAAATGATGAGTCAAAAATCATTTTGGGTTTAATATACCAACCACCATCCTACTTATTAGATCAGGACCTAGACTTAATAAAATAACTTCAAACTATTGACCCCACTAATAATATTTTAATCATGGATGATTTAAATCTACCTAATATTAAGTGGGCGTCATGGCAAGGCACCTCTAAGTTAGAAATATATTTTTTAGATGTGTTCGACCAGCTAGGCCTCAGACAAGCTGTAATGGATAACACCAGGGAAAACAATATTCTGGACATTATATTAACTAATATGGGGGACTGTTTATCTGATGTAACTGTAAACCATCCATTGGGCAACAGCGATCATAGTACTGTACTATTTAAAATTATAAAATCTCAAGTTACAAATGATTTTGCTGTAACAACCAGACTGAATTTTTGGAAAAGCAAATTTTCATAAATTCAGACAAGAATTTTCCTATTGGGACTGGAACAAAGTGTTTCATAATACATCAGTTAATGAGATGTGGGAACTACTATTAGGATGTTTGAAGAACTTAATGATAAAATATATACCTATTAGTAAAAAAATATAATAATGGGAAATTAAAACATCAGTGGTTCTAATCTAAAATAAAGAAATTGATTAATAAAAAAACAAAATTTATAAAAAATTAAAAAATCTCAATTTGACAAATAGGGCTGCACTTAAAAACATTTCATCTAAAATTAAAAATAACATCAGGAATGCAAAAGCTAACATGGAACTATCATTAGACTCTAAAGTTAGTGGTAATAAAAAAATCTTTCTATTCTTACATAAATAGTAAGAGGACAAATTCTCACACAATTGGTCTTTTCAAGGACAAATTACAACAGCCTTTGTCAATTAAGGAAATGGTTGATATAAAAAATAATTATTTTTGTTCAGTATTCAATACTAAACCCATAATCCAAGAAGAATTTCAAGATGTTCCAATTCCAGGATCAGTTGTTATTGATCCAGGTGAGGTATTAGACAAACTTAAGTTAATTGATATCAATAAGTCTCCTGGCCCTGATCAAATGCATCCTAGGGTTATAAGAGAAATAGCTAATTTTTTGGCACCACCATTTACATGTATTTTTCAGACATCTTTAGACAAAGGATTGGTTCCAAAAGATTGGAAGGAGGCTACTGTAATTCCTATTTTCAAAAGGGGCACTAAAACATTACCTTCAAATTTTAGACCAATAAGTCTGACATCACTCTTGGGGAAAATATTGGAGAATATACTAAAGGAAAGGATAACAGTTTCCCTGTATGAAAAAGGTATGACAGATATATCTCAGCATGGCTTTACCAGGTCAAGGTCTTGTCAAACAAATATTTTAATCTTCTATGAGAAGGTTAATAGAGCACTCGACCAAGGTAATCCGGTCGATGTTGTTTTTATGGGTTTTTCAAAGGCCTTTGACAAATTACCACATAAAGAATTGATAGCCATCCTAAAAAACCTGGGATTGAGACAAATGTGATATGTTGGATTAGGGACTGGTTGAATGATAGGAGGCAACGAGTGGTGGTTAAGGGTATACATTCGGAATCGGATTTGGTGACTAGTGGGGTGCCTCAGGGTTCTGTGTTGGGGCCATGCTTATTTAATGCCTATATATCAACCTTAAAAATGAATATTCCGAATATCTGGTTATCCAAATTTGCAGATGATTGCAGACTGGGAACTATTGTAAGCAACTCATCTGATCTGTTAACTTTACAACAAGCAATCAGTAAGGTAGCGTCCTGGACTGAAACTAACAGATTAGAACTAAACATAGCTAAATGTAAAATTATGCACTTGGGTAAAAATAATCCAAAAGCAACATATAAAATTGGACTAGCTAACCTATTAGATATTACTCAGGAAAGAGACTTGGGAATTTGTATTACCCCAGGTTTCTCATTTAGTCATCATTGTTCTCTTCAGATAAGAAAGGCTAACCAGAATTTAAATTGTATTCTCAGACACATATCCAGTAGGGAAGCTAAAGTTCTAATACCACTGTTTAATTCTCTTGTCAGGCCACATCTTGAATATTGTGTACAGGTGTGGTCACCTTATAAACATGAAGACATAAACAGGATTGAGGGTATACAAAGAAGAATGACTAAAGTTATTACTGAACTACATAATAAATCCTATAACGATAGGCTAAAAATTTTAGGAATGTACTCTCTTACATATCGAAGATTTAGAGGAGACATGTGCATGCTTTATAGAATACTAAGTGATTATAATCTACAGGATGAGTTAAACATTAAATTCAATAATGATCATGTAAGCACAAGAAAGCACCCCAAATAACTTTTCCAGCTGAGGTAGAACATAAAGCTACATAAAAAATGGTTCACTCAAAGGGTGGTGACATCCTGGAATGAATGATCAAAAGCAACAATCGATAGTCCTGATATGGAAACATTTAAAACAAGATTGGACATGGAATTTAGATTAACTGTTAATGATTTGTGATAATCTAAATTGGTTTAAGGCAAGCTATAAGGATTTATATCCTCAATTGCTTGAATATTTCCTATGAATCCTATGAATAACGGTGCCAAAAGTCATGACACAGACTGTAATGTAATCCTATGGTAAAAATGTCAGTTACGTCACTGAATATCTCTGCAACAAATTTCTCCAACACATAAACAGCAGAATTCACATCTCTATGATATTCCCTCAACACCCTGCAAATTTCAAGCAAAAAGAGCAAACTGTTTCTGAGATATGGTCATCCCAGTTTGGGCCATCTGGTCTTTCTTAGGGCCATCTAGTCTTTCTCATTAACATTCTAAAAATACCTATACATTTTCCCTTAGGATATAATGGGAATTTCAAATTGTAATAACATTTGAACAGATCAATATTTTTTCACCAAACAAAAAAAATGGCATATTCCTTGGCCCAAGCTCTTTCTACATCTCAGGTTTTGGACAGATAGCCCACACAGTGTCCATGCAGTGTCATGGACAAAAAATGTGCAAAAGTGGAGAAAAGTGCATTTTTCGGCTGTTCAATGTGCAACAAAAGTATGGCCGACTGAAACGCAATTTAGCAAATCAGGAGACCTTGATGCTTCCCCTCACTTGCTGGTACTGGACCTGGTTCATGTCCACTACAGCATTATTTCTGCTGCAATCCTGCCACCCTCTTTTCACCCGGGGCCCTCGATCTTAAAATCATCAACCCTCCGTCACCCATCAGCTTCCTCTCTTCACTGTGACACCAACACATGCAAAACCTATTCCAGGACAAAAATGGTGCATCTCCATGCCCTTCTTCTGCTCCTGTCAGGGGACATAGATGTAAACCAAGATCCAAACCCAGCCATCACCCCCACCCCTTTCACTCTCCCCAAAGGCCTACGCATACTCCACCTAAAGACCTGCAGCCTGCTATCCAAAATCTCGCTACTACAACCAATCGCCTTAACGCTACACCCCGACATACTGACCATGTCCGAAACCTGGCTAAAACCACATCATACAGATGCCGAAGTCTCCATCCCAGGATACACAATAATAAGGCATGACAGGTGAGGGAAAAAGAAAGGTGGAGGCACGGCTACATATATCTCAAACAGTCATCAATTCACTCCTGTGGAGATCCCCTCTGTCCCTGCAAATATAGACTCTACACTAATTAAACTATCACTTCCTTATACTTCTCCTATATACGTGGCATGCACATACGGCCCCCATGCACACCCACTGATGTTATCCTCTCCCATCTAACCACGTTACAGTCCCTGGCTAAAGGAGGTGAGCTCCATGCCACAGGGGATTATAATGCCAATTGGTTAGGTGTGGACAAAGCCCAACTGAAGACTATAATAAAGGCCTAAAACCTCACGCAACTTATAAAAGAGCCTACCAGACTTAACCACAAGACAAAAAACCACTCCCTACTGGACTGGGCTCTCACCATGCACCCACATAGAATCCTTAAAGCAGGCCTACTTCCTGACTCTATTAGAAGAAGAAGAAGAAGAATCAGCATTTATATAGCGCTTTTCATACATCCAAAGTGCTTTACAAGCAATGCTAGACTGGTAGTGAAGTGACTGAATGTGTGGTGGCGGCCATATCGTACATCATCATAACCCACACACAGCCTGGATAATTGCATGAACCGGTTTATGGGAAGGGGAATGTTGGCCAGGACACCGGGAATGTTCCCTACTCTTTGCGAAGAGTGCCCTGGGTTCTTTTACTTCCACCTGGACACCCAGCAGGACAACACCAGGATGGGCAGAAGGGACCTCGGTTTAACGTCTCATCTGAAGGACAGCACACCCCAGCAGTACAGCACCCCCCAATACTGCACTCGGATGCCAGCGATTTTTTTTTTAGGTGCAAGTCCAATCCCGGTGTGGGACGAGAACCCACGACCTTCTGGTCCAGAGGCGGATGTGCTACCAACTGAGCCATGCTGACACCTAGCACCTATTAGCAGCCATCACATGGTTTACCTGATCAGGAAGGTTCATAGCCCCTCTCCCCCCCAAAGACACTGCACACCAGGTCGTACAACTCCCTAGACCTAGTATCTCTCCTAGCAGACCTGGGTAGGGTAAACTGGTCCTGCATCACCGAGGCATCTTCCATCGATGATGCCTTTAATGCCTTCAAATTCAGATTCCTAAAAGTATGGGACAAGCATGCTCCACTGCGCACAAAAAGAATTAGAGGAGCACATCTCCCCTGGATCACGGCTGACATAATCAGATATTGCCACACCAGGGACCATGCCTGGAAAGCTTATAAGAAACTGGGCACCCAGGTCTCCCTTACTACCTATGGAGCCCTTTGAAATACTTGCACAAATAGCATTTGTCAAGCAAAAAAGGCCTACTTCCTATCATCCTTTAGTAAAAATTCTAACCACCCTATGGACTTCTGGAAATCCCTTAAATCCTTGCTCTCTCCCCCTACCCAACCACCCCCCCCAACAATTTTAGTAAATGGCACCCTCATCTCCGACCCCATTGGTGTTGCTGAAGCTTTCAACACCCATTTCTCCAGCTGCACCAACAGCCTTCTATCCTCCCGCCGGAATATGCACACCCTGGCCCTCCCACACAGCACCCCCACCCCAAGCACTCACCCCCCAGTCCCACCTTTCGTATTCCAACCAGTGTCCCCCACAGAAGTCCTCCATGCCCTATGGGCACTGAACCCTAATAAAGGCAAATGTCCATCATCTCTGGACACCAAGATGCTATTCCTGTCAGCCCCTGCCATAGCCACCCCACTGGCCGCACTCTTCAACCTCTCTTTCTCTCTGGGTAAGGTACCAATGATCTGGAAAATGGCCACTGTCATACCTCTCCCTAAAGGCGGTGACCACTCCTCCCCAGGCAACTACAGACCTGTCTCCCTACTCCCGATTCTGGCCAAACTTCAGGAGCGACTTGTCCAGTCCCAACTCTCCCAGTTCTTGGACGCCTCCTCCTTTTTTACTCCTTTCCAATCTGGCTTCCACAAATCCCATTCTACTATCACCTCCCTACTACGTGTCACCATGGACATCCTCACAGGTATCGACAAAGGACATATCACCACAGCCATTTTTATAGATCTAGCAAAGGCTTTCGATAACAACTCACATCCCCTACTTATCTCAAAACTTAAGGATGCAGGTCTAGCTCAGCCAGCTATAGACTGGTTCCAAGACTATCTAGTAGATAGGATGCAAGTGGTCAGAATGGCCCCTCACACATCAAACCCCCTTCCAGTCATATCGGGAGTCCCCCAAGGATCAGTCCTAGGACCAATACTCTTCTCCATTTTTCTTAATGGCTTCCCCTCTGCATGATCCCACTGTTCCATCCAAATGTATGCAGATGATACAGTTCTGTACGCATCAGACCCCTCATCAAGCAGTGTAGCATCTCTCCTTCAGGAGGACTTCTCAGCCATCCAGCACTGGTTCAAGACAAACCAGCTATCTCTAAACCCTAAAAAAATGGTGTCGCTTACGTTTGGCTCCCAACAAAGACTCTCCTGCCAAACCCCATGTCCCCCATTCTCAACCCTGGAAGGGATACCCCTTGAGCAATGCACTAGCTTTAGATATCTAGGCATCTGGCTCGACCAACACCTTGATTTTGCCTCTCACATAGACTCCCCGCATAAGAGGCTGCTCCCAAAATTGGGGGCACTCTATCAAAGCAAAACCTGTCTCCCCAAGCAAATGAGGCACACCATAGTACAAAAAATGATACTCCCTGTACTGTATTATGGCAACATAGTTTACTCTATTGCCCCTGCGTCAACCCTGGCAAGCCTAGACACCCTATTCCACTCCTTCTGTTGTTTCATCCTCGACTCCCCACAATCCACTCACCACTGTACTTTATACAGCTCCCTAGCCCTACCATCTCTACAAGACCTCAGATTAATAAATTGCGCTAGGTTTGCTGCTAAATTCTGGACCCTCTCCCTTCCTATCTTGAATCTACTTTATCCCAACCCCCCCCCGTGTACTCCCTAAGAGGCACAGACCTCAGACTTCTACATGTCTCACTTATGCACACTACCAAAGGCCGGTCAGCTTTTAAATTCAGAATCCCACAGATCTGGAAAGCCCTCCCCGCCGCCATCAGACACGCACTAAATCCTGGTCACCGTACCAGACTACTCCAAGCACACATCTCCTCCAGCTGCTCCTGCTAATGCTATAAGCTCTAGCCCTCTATAAATTAAATATTGTACAGTAGTACTCCTGTTACGTGTTATGTGTATATCTGTCTGTAAACTCCTGTATTGCTTTGCCTGGAGTTTACATTATACCTATATCCTATTGTACTTCATACTCAAAAAACTGTATTATAATTGTACAAAATCTTATGCTATGTTCTTTATTTCAATTCACTGTACTTGTAATTTTTCCTAATATATGCCATGTACTGGGCCAAGGCCTCCAGGTCGCATCTGGAATCGAACATGTTGCTCAGTATGCCTTCCTGGTAAATCTCGTAAATAAATAAATAAATAAATAAATAAGAGATCTATCACACCAAACTGTGCATTCCAAATTTTGTGCAAATCTGTTGAATGATTGCAAAGTTATTAATGTGCAAAATGTGAGGTTTAACATTAAAAGTGCCAACACAATGTCAAACTCTATACGCAAAATGTAAAGTGCATCATGCACTATCTCTGCAGCAACTTAATTTTCCAACATCTAAATGTCATAATTCACATGTACAGGATACCCCCTCAACACCCTGCAAATTTCAATTTAAAAGACCAAACCATGTCCGAGACACAACATTTTAAAGTTTGAGATTTTTATTGGTCAGAGTGGTAGAACTCCACACCTGTTCCCTCCAAATCTGGCCATCTAGTCCATCTCTCAGGATCAAAGAATCTTTGATTGTGAGCCTGCAAGTTATTTGATCATGAGGAGGGACCAGATGGCCAAAACCCCATTCTTTGTTCGCAAAATAACCATATAAATTTTCCCATTGACTTATAATGGGAACTTAAAAGTGATGTAACTTTTGAATGCCTCAGTATTTTTTCACCAAATGAAAAGTAGAATGCTCAGCAAGGGAAGCTCTTTCCAATCCAATGAGCCATGTCACAGAGTTGCATATCATACAACAGCCATGCAACATCATGGACAATATCCCAAAAACTGCCTCCAAAACTGGATAATTTTGAATTTTCCAGCATTTTTGTGTGCAAAGACCGTATGCCCAACCAAAATGAAATTTTGCAAATCAAGAGATCTACCATGTCCCAACTTGCATACCAAATTTCAGACAAATCTGTTGAACGGGTCCAAAATTATTAACGTGCAAAATTTTGACTTTAAAATAGAAGTGACATCTCAACCCTAAATATAGTGGCGCGACTGCACCACTATAATAATAGCCACTCTGTTGGGAGAGGGCCCAGTGCTCCCACAAACTTGCCCATTTCTGAATAACAATATACATCTGAGGGAGTGCAAGCTCTCTGGGCCTGCGCTGCCACTTACGCATAGCTACAGAGCCATGCAGCATTCCTACTGGCCACCAAATGCTTGTAACAGTAATTTGTCCATATCTTGGGAACCATAAGAGTTTTTTTTTATTAAGTATGCTTTATTAATTTTCAATGATCCAGAAAGCAGATACATAATATCATACAAAACAGGATGGAGCATGTTAAAACATGCAAAAAATAAAGTACACAAACATCAAGTACACAAAAACATGATAAAGCACCCCCCACCTCCCTCATCCCCTCATCCCTTATACCAAACACTGCCAAGCTAAGATTGAACCAAACAAGCTATCACATTGTAAAGTCTACAAGGCTATTAATGTTTCCATAAGATAAGAAGAGTCTCTAAAGATCCCCAAGTTGTCAGAAAGACTTTCAACCTATCTTGCATACAGGCAATATGTATTTCCATCTGCAATGCTAGTAGAGCCTCCCTATACCATTCTATTACAGGAGGAAGTATGTCATCTGCCAAATGCCTCATGATATCCAGTTTGGCAGTTGCAGCAATAAGTGCCATATGAGCCTTTCTGACTCTTGGGGTTCCAGGAGGATAATAATTTAACAAGCAGGACTCGGGTAAACAAAATATCTAAGCCCAAAAGAGGATCCAAAATTCTGCAGATAGATTGCCAAAAGCTCTGTGCCTTAGGGCAAGTCCATAACATGTGATAAAGAGAACCAATATCGCTCTTGCATTGACCACAATCCGGTGAAATCAATTTACCCATTTTAAAAAGCTTTATCAGTGTAAAATAAAGCTTATTCATAATATTAAATTGGACTAAATGAAGTCTCTCCTGCTTAATAAATTTGTAAGATGTCTGCCAAAGTTTTTTTCCATATATCAGTGTCAGCAGGGATTCCTAATTCCTGTGTCCAATAATAACAAATCCCAGTTGGTAAGATAGAATCCAATACTTGGAGAATCTTATACATATTGGAAACAGAGTGGGGCTGGTTAGCTACTTGAAGGATTGCAGACAAGTCCTCAACATTCAAATCTATCTCAGAAATACTGCAGAAAAAGGAAGTAAGAGCCTTACTAAGTTGTGCATACTTAAATGTATAGGTATCTGGAACTCTGAAGCTCCTTTGAAGGTGAGCAAAAGGAATCAGTCCCCCATTCAAAAGAGGGACTAGATGGCCAGATTTGAAGGGACCAGATAGCCCAACTTTGCAACCATTCAATGGATTTGCACAAAATTTGGAATGCACAGTCTGGTGTGGTAGATCTCTTGATTTACTAAACTGCATTTCAGTTGGACATATGTTTTTAGCGCAGCAAAATGCCAAAAAATGCACTTTTCATCACTTTTGCACATTTTTGTCCGTAGAGCTGCATGGACACCATGTGGGCTATTGGTCCAAAATTGGGGATGTAGAAAGAGCCTGGGGCAAGGAATATGCTGCTTTTTGTTTAGTGAAAGAATATGAATCTGTTCAAAAGTTATTCCAATTTGAAATTCCCATTATATCCTATGGGGAAATGTACATGTATTTTTGGAATGTCAATGAGAAAGACCAGATGGCCCAAATTGGGATGACCATAGCTCCATAACAGTTTGTTCTTTTTACTTGAAATTTGTAGGGTGTTGAGGAGCTGTCAGAGAGATGTGAACTTTTCTGTTTAGGTGTTGGAGAAATAATTTGTTGCAGAGATATTCAGTGACGTAATTGACATTTTTTCCCTTTGGATTCCATTGCAGTCTGTGTCATGATTTTCGGCACCATTATCTCAGAAACGAAGCGAGATACGGACTTTTCGCTACAGGTGACTTAGATTAAATTTAGGTGATCTAAGCCACTTAAAAAAGATTTGACATTATAGAGTAAGCCTGCAGTGGAATTTTGTTTGTACGTTGCACCGTTCATGAGATATTGTGAAAGTACTGTCACAAGGGTTGAAAGAGTGCCTGTCCAGTGCTTTTTGGTGCCCTTAGCTCAGAAATGATGTGAGATATGGGTACGGTCATTGATTGTGGCATGATATGCTCACTATCATGATTACAATGACACTTGAATTGTTTTTAAAACTGTTGGAGTCACGTGATGGCAGCCTAAGTAGAAGCAGCTTTTCCCCGTTGCTCCACTTCCCACCTACCTATGTCTTGTTTATAACTACTGATAGAAACTAAAACATTGTTCTTTGTGAAGACGACTAGTGACACAACACATCAGAGAAGTTGGATACTCACTTCAGTATGGAGGTATATATGAAAAAGGCTCCTCCAAGACATTTGCCGCCTCCCACACCAGAAAAGGACAAGGCCGCTAAGCAGTCTGAGCAGCAGGCCTCAAATTCCCTGAAAATATCTTCTAATCCAACAGCTCTCTCGGAAGAGAGATTTTTAGAAATCATGCAGCTGTTACAAGCTGCTGTAGCCACGATCTCAGATGATTTACAAATGCTTAAAACTTTAGTGGCAACAATAACGATGTGAGTAGGGGACTCTGAATCAAGTATTGTCTCTGCTGTAGCCACGATCTCAGATGATTTACAAATGCTTAAAACTTTAGTGGCAACATTAACGATGCGAGTAGGGGACTCCGAATCAAGTATTGTCTCCTTGGAAAAGAAACAGGAGAAGTCCAGCCAGGAGAACTCAACCATCTCATATAGGCTTAAAATTGGAAGATAAATTAGAGGACTTGAGGCTTAGTAGTGTACAATCCCGCTTGTAATCGGAATTCCAGAGCAGGAAGAAGGCAGTGCCCCGATTCTTTTTACAGAAGTTATGTTTAAAAATAGCAGGTCCATCCCCTAATGGAGGGGATTATGTAATTGAAAGGGCTCACCATGACCTGCTCCCCATGGCACCGGCAAGCATGCCTCCCAGACCGATTACCTTTAAACTATTAAATTTCCTCCATAAGCAGCATATTCTAGCAAAGGTGAGGGAGATTCAGGAGGTGTCTTGGAGGGTTGGAAGATCTGTATCACACAAGATCTCCCACATTCTGTGTGAGTGAGACAGCAGAAGCTACACCCAATGGTATCCAAATTAGTGGCAGACGGTGATTCTTTTAGTTAAGCATGGCAACAAATGGCTCTCCTTTGACACTCCTGACCAGGCAATGCAAGGCTTAAAGGAACTGTTTCCTGACCTATACAAGTGATGAGGGGGATTGCTATTGGAATGGTGTGTCAAGATGGCTGTAATCAGCTGTGTGGTGAGAATCTTGCCTTATTATTGTGCTCTGTCCTTCTACGGCAACACTGTATGGTAAGGTTGATAAATTTGGGCAGTTTGGATTTGATTCCTCATCTCTGATAATCATGTGCATATCTAACTGATCTCCAGGAGCCTCATGGTATGTGGAGGAAATGTCCAAAGTGCATGCTTCTACATTCAATTATAGCACTCCAGTTGTGTTGTTCATTTGGGGCAATATGCGGTTAATAGTGCTCCATTTCATCACCAGAGCATTGCTTGTGAAGAAAGCAAATACTGACTGAATGGAACTGGGGGTCTTTTACTTCTCGAGTGAAGAGGGTGATTTTCTTGATGGCAGATTGCTTCTCAGCAACTGAAGCAGTGGTGACATACTCCCTCGCCTCTCAAGTTTGTGCAGACTTTGGATCTTGGACAGCAAGCCGGCTTCCTGTCATTAAATTGAGGGACTTTTGCTTGGTAACTTGGATCGACAATCTAATAAGGCTTGTGCACTGGGGGTTGTTTTTTTTTTTTTTTGCTCCCTTTAATAGAGTCATAACGTTGGGAGATATGTACTCCTCTGATTTTGAATTAGTTTTATGGCTAAATGTGACATCTCAGGGTTCTGGTTTATTTGAAGGACATACTCCTTAGATGAAACGTGTTCATGGGGGCTTCCTATATCCAGTATTATTAAGATGTAATTATCTCCTGAAAAAAGGAATGTTGGTTTGCATTTCCTTATTTTAGGGAGCAGTTTAAATAGGGAAAAGGGGATTATTTTGACCTGTTGCCAGTGTGAATAAATAGCAATGAGGCTTACACTGCTAATTAGTGTAGTTTAACACTGGTTTTTAATTCCATTGAGTACTATTTTTCCTCAATTGTCGGCATTGCATTTAAATGCTAGTTGAAACTGCAGTATAATGGTACTGTGTTATTTTTTCAAGTGCTAAGTTAACATATTACATGTTTGGTTATAGAGTACAGTGTTAGTGTATATATAGATAAATAGAGGGTGGTGGTTAGATTAGGAACAGTATCATTAACAGATGCTTTTACTGTTTTCAGGTTCAGAGGATTGGTATCAGGGATATGGTGGGGGGCATGCGGGGGGGTTGGACTGTCTCTATTAGGCTTGCACTACAACATCATGTGGCAGTGTATAAGTGGTAGTGCAGTTAATTTGAACTGGGGGTTGTTTCTAGTGCTGTGAGATTTTTGTTTTAAGAGTTTTACTTTTGGAGGGGATAAAGTTGTCTTATGGGGAGGTTGTTATGTGATTTTAGGGAGTGGGTTCTGTCTTGGTAATGGGGGGATAACCAAACACTGCCATGCTTTGTTTTTAATGACTCTTGGGAGTTTTTCTGTTGGGATTGATTCAGTAATCCAGGAAGATATTTTTGTTAGAGCCTGAGTAGTCAGCATAACTTTGCAAGTTGGAATGTTAAAGGGGCCAAAGATACAGGTAAAAGACAAATAATATTGAAGCATCTGTTATATCTTCGAGCAGGGATAGGTTGTCTCCAAGAAACCCATTTGAGGAGAGAAGACAGTTCCCTTTTTAAGAAGAAATGGGTGGGACAAGCTTTCGGATCAGGGATATCAACTAATAAAGGTGGGGTAGTGATTCTAGTAGCAAAAACTGTCCTGTTTAGGCGAACCCAAGAGATTTGGGATCAAGGGGGCCGTTATATTTTGATACATGGTTTGCTAGAATCTCAGCCAGTTTTGATTGGTGCAATTTATGGCCCAAATATAACCCCCCCCCTTTCTTTGTACAATTACTGAACCTCATGGTGACCAATCCCCAGAAGCTAACGATATTGGGTGGGGACTAGAATCTTGTCCCCCAAACAGAATTGGATAGGTCAGATTGCAAGAAATGTGGTTTATCCCCAGCTCAAAGGGCTCTGAAAGATTTGAGTAAAGGAACTGATTTGGTAGATGTATGGAGAGTCCTGAATCCTACAGGGCGGCAATATACTTTTTTCTCCTCCCCACGGTATCTATTCCAGAATTGATTATTTTCTTATAAGCTCTTCTGCCCTACCTGGTGTTTTAGATATGGGTATTCATGCCAAAGTTTTGTCAGACCATGCGCCCATTAGTATCAATTATCTGTTAGGGTCAGGAATCAAACGAACCTCCCAGTGGTGGCTGAATACTCAGTTGCTTCGTATTACGTTTTCCCTAACTCATATCAAGGAGTTTATTATATTTTTTCTCGAGAGTAATAAGGGATTGGTTGACAAATATGATTTGATATGGGCACCTTTAAAATGTACCTTAAGGGGAGAGTGTATTCGAATGGCAACAACAAGAGTTCATCAACAGAGGGCTCAGATAGCTGCTCTCCTTACCTCTATTAAAAGCCTTGAGAACATCCTTTCTGGGCATTCCCCAGCCGAAGATTGGGCCAGGTTGCAACAGTTACAAGCCCAGTATGCAGGTTTGGTTACACAGAAGGCCGAGCTGTCTCTCAACCGAACTAAACTTAAGTATTTAGATTCAGGAGGAAGAGCAGAGAAACTACTCGCACTTCGAATTCGACAAATGGAAACTTCACAATTTATTCTCGGTATTTGTTTTGCACAAGGTGGTCAAGTTTGTACCAATCCTAAGGAGATAGCAGAGGGCTTTGGATGGTACTTCCAAGAACTTTATGTAGTCGATCCTCTCCTATACCCCTCTAGGGCTGATATAAATCAATATCTTAATTCTATAATATTGCCTAAAATATCTGATGCTGAGGTAACCTTATTGAGTGCCCACATTTCCACTGTAGAAATTCAACTGGCCATAGAACAACTGCCTGTTGACAAATCTCCAGGCCCTGATGGTCTACCAAATAGTTTATATAAGGCCTGTCAATCTATTTTAATTCCAGTGTTGAGTGAGGTCTCTAATTTTTGGTATGACAAGGGTATATCAGACCCCAGTTTCCAGGAGGCCTTGATAACCTTAATTTTAAAATTAGGGAAGGATCCTTCAAATCTTGGAAGTTACCGTCCCATATCCTTGCTTAACACCGATGTTAAAATACTGGCTAAAATATTGGTCAATAGGCTCTCTAAGGTAATGGGCAATCTTATAGGTTATGAGCAGGTTGGGTTTATTGTGGGGAGATCGTCTGGGGATCACATGCGGAAACTCTTACATCTAATCTCTGAGTCCAGGGATTTCAACGTGCCAATGGCGTTGATATCCTTGGTCATGGAAAAAGCATTTTACAGGGTCTCCTGGGATTTTCTCTTTGCCACCCTAACCCACTTTGGATTGCCTGATATATTTCTTAAGTGGGTGAGGCTTTTGTATACCTCCACATCAGCTAGAATTAGATGTAATGGTATACTCTCTGCTCCTTTCCAACTTTATTGTGGTACTAGGCAGGGATGCCCCTTGTCCCCATTACTTTTTAATTTTTATTTGGAACCCCTGATCTGAAGATTGTTAGCTAATCCAAGAATTGCAGGTATCCAGGTAGGACGCGCAAGATATGCGCTGTCTGTATATGCAGATGATATATTACTGCATGTTGAGAATTCTCAACTGGTTATCCCCGTTTTACTTTCCAAAACTGAGGACTTCTCAAAGGTATCATTCTATAAATTAAACCACTCCAAAACTAAAGTTTTCCCTTTAAATGGCAGATTAATGCAGGTGGATCTGGCACCTTATTGCTTCTCATAGGAAGCGAAGTCCCTAACATATTTGGGTATTAGAGTCTCTAGGAATATAGGAATAAAGATTAAGGATAACCTCTCCAGCTTACTTAAAAGTTTATCCTCTGACATGGAGAGATGGGGATTACTCCCTCTTTCCTTGTGGGGAAGACTGAACACTATTAAAATGAACATACTACCAAGGATTTTATATCTAATGGGGATGTTAGGATGCTTTCTGCCCAAAATGTGGTTTACCGGGCTTCAAAAAATGGTTAATGGTTTTATATGGAGAAGAAAAGGAGTTCGCAGGGCTTATTTTAAGCTATCAGTTCCTAAGCATCAGGGAGGCCTCGCTGCCCCTTCCTTCTTCTTATATTATAGTGCTCATCATGTCAGTAAGTTGGCATTTTGGATCCAAAATGACGGGCCTTCAGCACAGCTAGAATATTTCCCCCCTGTGGTTGAATATAGAGAAACAACTGGCATCAAAAACCCACTGCTCGTTATCCGCACTTTTGTATGTTACCCCTTTTTATATACCCAGATCTCTTAAGAATACTCCCATTGGATGGACCCTTAAGGCCCTTTATCAACTCCAAAAGCATCTTGGAGTGAGATGGTACCAGTCATTTGAGCAGCATATAATATGTAACCCTCATTTTAAGATTGGAAATAACCTAATACATCCTACTTTTTGGCCTCTGATCAATAGCTATAGTTTGATTGTGAGCCTGCAAATACTTTGATCATGAGAAGGGACAAGATGACCAAAACCCCATTCTTTGTTTGCAAAATAACCATATTAATTTTCCCATTGACTAATAATGGGAACTTAAAAGTTCTATAACTTTTGAATGCCTCAATATCTTTTCACCAAACAAAAAGAGGCATGTTCAGTCAGTGAAGCTCTTTCACACAAGCCATGTCACAGAGCACCATGCCACACAACGGCCACACAGTGCCACAGACAATATACCAAAATCTGCCTCCAAAACTGGATAATTTTGCATTTTTCAGCATTTTCGTGCGTAAAGGCCATAAGTCCGACCAAAATGAAATTTCACAAATCAAGAGATCTACCATGCCCCACAGCACATACCAAATATCAGGCAAATCCATTGAATGGGTCTAAAGTTATCAATGTGCAAAATTTTGACTTTAATATAGAAGTGACATCTCAACCCTAAATATAGTGCTGTGGCCGCGCCACTATAATAATAGCCACTCTGGTGGAAGAGGGCATCATGCTCCAACCAACTTGCCCATTTCTGAACAACAATATTCATCTGAGGGAGCGCAGGCTCTCTGGGCTTGCGCTGTCACTTACGCATAGCTACAGAGCAATGCAGCATTCCTACTAGCCACCAAATGCTTGTAACAGTAATTTGACCATATCTTGGGAACCGCAACAGCTAGAAAAACAATTCAAGTGTCATTGTAACTGTGATAGTGAGCAGATCATGCCACAATTACTGACCATACCCATATATCACATCATTTCTGAGCTAAAGGCATAAAAAGCACTGGATGGCACTCTTTCAACCCTTGTGACAGTACTTTCACAATATTTCATGAACCGTGCAACGTACAAACAAAATTCCACCACAGGCTTACTCTACAATGTCAAATCTTTTTGAAGTGGCTTAGATCACCTAAATTTGATCTAAGCCACGTGTAGCGAAAAGTTCATATCTCGCTCAGTTTCAAAGATAATGATGCTGGAAGTCATGACACAGACTGCAATGTAATCGTATGGGAAAAATGTCAATTACATCACTGAATAACTCAGCAACAAATTATTTCTCCAACACCTAAACAGCAAAGTTCACATCTCTATGACATCCCCTCAACATCCAGCAAATTGCAAGTAAAAAGAGAAAACTGTTACTGAGATATGGTCATCCCAATTTGGGCCATCTGATCTTTCCTATGGACATCTAGTCTTTCCCATTAACATTCTAAAAATGCATATACATTTTTCCATAGGATATAATGGGAATTTCAAATTGTAATAACTTTTGAACAGATTAATATTTTTTCACCAAACAAAAAACGTCTTATTCCTTGGCCCAAGCTCTTTCTACCTCCCAGGTTTTGGAAAGATAGCCCTCACAGTGTCCGCACAGCACCATGGACAAAAAATGTGCAAAACTGGAGAAAAGTGCATTTTTTGGCTGTTCACTGTGCAACAAACGTATGGCCAACTGAAACGCAATTTAGCAAATCAAGAGATCTACCACACTAAACTGTACATTCCAACTTTTGTGCAAATCTGTTAAATGATTGCAAAGTTATTAACGTGCAAAATGTGAGGTTTAGCATTAAAAGTGCCTACCACAATGCCAAACTCTATACGCAAAATGTAAAGGGCATCACACAATGTGTCTGCAGCAACTTAATTTTCCAACACCTAAATACCATAATTCACATGTACAGGATATCCCTTCAACACCCTGAAAATTTCAATTTAAAAGACCAAACCGTGTCCGAGATATAACATTTTAACATTTTAAAATTTGACATTTTCATTGGTCAGAGTGGCAGAATTCCGCACCGGTTTACATTTTACACACCTAGCAACTGAAAAGTATGTCCATGGCAGTAAGACTAGCTACCCTATAAATTTCAAGCCACTACCACAATACAAAATGCTGTCTGCAAAATGTAAACTGCACCACACCATATCTCCACAACGAATGTATTTTCTGACACATAAGCACCATCTTTCACATCTACAGGACATCCAGTAAACACCCTCCAAATTTCAAGTTAAAAGACTAAACCGTTTCTGAGATGTTTAATTGTAAAAGTTGTTTAATTTGGACTAGTTGTTCCCTCCAAGTCTGGCCATCTAGTCCTTCCCTCAGGATCAAAGAACCTTTGATTGTGAGCCTGCAAATTCTTTGATTGTGAAGAGGGACCAGATGGGCAAAACACCATTCTTTCTTTGCAAAATAACCATACAAATGTTCCCTTTGACTTATAATGGGAACATGAAAGTACTATAACTTTTTTCACCAAATGAAAAGCAGCATGTTTGGCAAGTGAAGCTCTTTCAAATGAGCCATGTCACAGAGTAGCACATCAGACAAAAGCTATGCAGCACCACGGATAATATCCCAAAAACTGCCTCCAAAATGGGATAATTTTGATTTTTCCAGCATTTTTGTGCACAAAGACCATAAGCCCAACCAAAATGAAATTTGGCAAATCAAGAGCTCTGCTATGCCCCACCACGCATACCAAATTTCAGGCAAATCCATTGAACGGGTCCAAAATTATTAACACGCAAAATTTTGACTTTAACATAGAAGTAACATCTCAACCCTAAATATAGTGGCGCAACTGCACCAATATAATAGCCACTATGGTGGGAGAGGACGCAGTGCTTCAACCAACTTGCCCATTTCTGAATAACAATATATATCTAAGGGAGCGCAGGCTCTCTGGGCCTGCACTGCCACTTATGCATAGCTACAGAGCCATGCAGCATTCCTACTGGCCACCAAATGCTTGTAACAGTAATTTGTCCATATCTTGGGAACCATAACAGCTTGAAAAACAATTCAAGTGTCATTGTAATCATGATAGCGAGCAGATCATGCCACAATCATGGACTGTACCCACATCTCAATTCATTTCTGAGCTAAGGGCACCAAATGCACTGGACAGGCACTCTTTCAACCCTTGTGATAATACTTTCACAATATCTCATGAACCGTGGATCGTACAAACAAAATTACACTGCAGGCTTACTCTATAATGTCAAACCTTTTTTAAGTGGCTTAGATCACCTAAATTTGTTCTAAGCCACCTGTACTGAAAAATCCATGTCTCGCTTCGTTTCCGAGATAACGGCTCCAAAAGTCTTGACACAGACTGCAATGTAATCCTAAGGGAAAAATGTAAATTACATCACTGAATATATCTGCAACAAATTATTTCCCCAACACCTAAACAGCAGAGTTCATATCTCTATGATATTCCCTCAACACCCTGCAAATTTCAAATAAAAAGAACAAACTGTTATTGAGTTATGGTCATCCCAACTTGGGCCATCTGGTCTTTCCTAGGGCCATCTAGTCTTTCTCATTCCAAAAATACATATACATTTCCCCATAGGATATAATGGGAATTTCAAATTGTATTATCTTTTGAACAGATTCATATTTTTTCACCAAACAAAAAGCGGCATATTCCTTCACCTAGCCTCTTTCCATATCCCAGGTTTTGGACCAATAGCCCACATGGTGTCCATGCAGCGCTATGGACAAAAATGCACAACAGTGGTGAAAAGTGCATTTTTTTGGCACTTCGCTGCATAAAAAAAGTATGTCCAACTGAAACACAATTTAGTAAATCAAGAGATCTACCACACCAGACTGTGCATTCCAAATTTTGTGCAAATCCATTGAATTGTTGCAAAGTTGGGCTATCTGGTCCCTCCAAATCTGGCCATCTAGTCCCTCCCTTGGGATCAAAGAATCTTTGATTGTGACCCTGCAAATTCTTTGATCATGAGGAGGGACAAGATGACCAAAACCCCATTCTTTGTTTGCAAAATATCCATATTAATTTTCCCATTGACTTATAATGGGAAATTAAAAGTGCTATAACTTTTGAATGCCTCAATATTTTTTCACCAAATGAAAAACGGCATGTTCGGTCAGTGAAGCTCTTTCACACAAACCATGTCACAGAGCAGCATGCCACACAACAGATGCACAGTACCACGGACAATTTCCCAAAAACTGCCTCCAAAACTGGATAATGTTTCATTTTTCAACGTTTTCATGCATAAAGACCATAAGTCTGACCAAAATGAAATTTGGCAAATCAAGAGATCTACCATGCCCCACAGAAAATACCAAATTTCAGGAAAATCCATTGAATGGGTCCAAAGTTATCAATGCGCAAAATTTTGACTTTAACATAGAAGTGACATCTCAACCCTAAATATAGCCGTGTGACCGTGTCACTATAATAATAGCCACTCTGGTGGGAGAGGGCCCCGTGCTCCCACCAACTTGCCCATTTCGGAATAACAATATGCATCTGAGGGAGCGCAGGCTCTCTGGACTTGTGCTGTCACTTACGCATAGCTACAGAGTAATGCAGCATTCCTCCAGGCCACCAAATGCTTATAACAGTAATTTGTCCATATCTTGGGAACCGTAACAGCTAGAAAAACAATTCAAGTGTCATTGTAATCATGATAGTGAGCAGATCATGCCACAATCACAGACTGCACCCATATCTCACTTAATTTCTGAGCTAAGGACACCAAATGCACTGGACAGGCACTCTTTCAACCCATGTTACAATACTTTCACAATATCTCATGAACCGTGCAACATACAAACAAAATTCCACTGCAAGCTTACTCTACAATGTCAAATCTTTTTTAAGTGGCTTAGGTCACCTAAATTTGATCTAAGCACCTTTAGCGAAAAGTCCGTCTCTCGCTTTGTTTCCGAGATAACGGCACCGAAAGTCTTGACACAGACTGCAATGTAATCCTAAGGGAAAAATGTAAATTATGTCACTGAATATATCTGCAACAAATTATTTCCCCAACACCTAAACAGCAGAGTTCATGTCTCTATGACATCCCCTCAACGCCCTGCAAATATCAAATAAAAATAACAAACTGTTATTGAGTTATGGTCATCCCAACTTGGGCCATCTGGTCTTTCCTAGGGACATCTAGTCTTTCCCATTAACATTCTAAAAATACATATACATTTCCCCATAGGATATAATGGGAATTTCAAATTGTAAGAACTTTTGAACAGATTCATATTTTTTCACCAAACAAAAAACGGCATATTCCTTGGCCTAGGCTCTTTCTATATCCCAGGTTTTGGATCAATAGCCCACATGGTGTCCATGCAGTGCTACAGACAAAAATGCACAAAAGTGGTGAAAAATGCATTTTTTTGGCACTTCGCTGCACAAAAAATGTATGTCCAACTGAAACACAATTTAGTAAATCAAGAGATCTACCACACCAGACCTTGCATTCCAAAGTTTGTGCAAATCCATTGAATAGTTACAAAGTTGGGCTATCTGGTCCCTCCAAATCTGGCCATGTAGTTCTTCCCTTGGGATCAAAGAATCTTTGATTGTGAGCCTACAAATTCTTTGATCGTGAGGAGGGACAAGATGACCAAAACCTCATTTTTGTTTGCAAAATAACGATATTAATATTCCCATTGATTTATAATGAGAACTTAAAAGTGCTATAACTTTTGAATGCCTCAATATCTTTTCACCAAACAAAAAGTGGCATGTTCAGTCACTGAAGCCCTTTCACACAAGCCATGACACAGAGCAACATGCCACACAACAGCCACACAGTGCCACAGACAATATCCCAAAAACTGCCTCCAAAACTGGATAATTTTGCATTTTTCATCGTTTTCATGCATAATGACCATAAGTCTGACCGAAAAATGAAATTTGGCAAATCAAGAGATCTACCATGCCCCAAAGAACTTACCAAATTTCAGACAAATCCATTGAATGGGTGCAAAGTTATCAATGTGCACAATTTTGACTTTAACATAGAAGTGACATCTCAGCCCTAAATATAGTGGCGCAACCGCACCTCTATAATAATAGCCACTATTGTGGGAGAGGGCCCCGTGCTCCCACCAACTTGCCCATTTCGTAATAACAATATACATCTGAGGGAGCGCAGGCTCTCTGGGCTTGCGCTGTCACTTACGCATAGCTACAGAGCAATGCAGCATTCCTACTGGCCACCAAATGCTTGTAACAGTAATTTGTCCATATCTTGGGAACCGTGACAGCTAGGAAAACAATTCAAGTGTAATTGTAACTGTGATAGTGAGCAGATCATGCCACAATCACTGACCATACCCATATCTTACATCATTTCCGAGCTAAGGGCACCAAAAAGCACTGGACAGGCACTCTTTCAACCCTTGTGACAGTACTTTTACAACAGCTCATGAACCATGCAATGTACAAACAAAATTCTACAGCAGGCTTACTCTACAATGTCGAATCTTTTTCATCTGGTGAGCTCACCTTTAGGTGAGCTAAGCCAACTGTTGTGAAAAGTCCATATCTCGCTTAGTTTCCAAGTAAATGGTGCCAAAAGTCATGACACAGACTGCAATGTAATCCTAAGGAAATATGTCAATTACATCACTGAATATCTCTGCAACAAATTATTTCTCCAACACCTAAACAGCAGAGTTCATATCTCTATGACATCCCCTCAACACCCTGCAAATTTCAAGTAAAAACTTTTACTGAAATATGATCATCCCAATTTGGGCCTCTGGTCTTTCCTAGGGCCATCTAGTCTTTCTCATTAACATTCTAAAAATACATATACATTTTCCCATAGGATATAATGGGAATATCAAATTGTAATAACTTTTGAACAGATTACTATTTTTTCACCAAACAAAAAACGGCATATTCCTTGGCCCATGCTCTTTCTACATCCCAGGTTTTGGACTGATAGCCCTCACAGTGTCCGCACAGTGCCACGGACAAAAAATGTGCAAAAGTGGAGAAAAGTACATTTGTTGGCTATTCACTGTGCAACAAATGTATGGCTGACTGAAACGCAATTTAGCAAATCAAGAGATCTATCACACCAAACTGTGCATTCCAAATTTTGTGCAAATCTGTTGAATGATTGCAAAGTTATTAACGTGCATAATGTGAGGTTTAGCATTAAAAGTGCCTACCACAATGCCAAACTCTATACACAAAATGTAAAGTGTGTCACACAATGTGTCTGCAGCAACTTAATTTTCCAACACCTAAATATCATAATTCACATGTACAGGATATCCCCTCAACACCCTGCAAATTTCAATTTGAAAGACCAAACCGTGTCCGAGATATAACATTTAAAACTTTGAGATTTTCATTGGTCAGAGTGGCAGAATTCTGCACCTGTTTACATTTTACACACCTAACAACTGAAAAGTATGTCCATGGCAGTAAGACTAGCTACCCTATAAATTACAAGCCACTACCACAATGCAAAATGCTGCCTGCAAAACGTTAACTGTGCCATGACATATCTCCACAAAGAATGTATTTTCTGACACATAAGGATGATCTTTCACATCTACAGGACATCCAGCAAACACCCTCCAAATTTCAAGTTAAAAGACCAAACCATTTCTGAGATATTTAATTGCAAATGTTGTTAAAATTGGGCTATCTGTTCCCTCCAAATCTGGCCATCTAGTCCTTCCCTCAGGATCAAAGAATCTTTGATTGTCAGCCTGCAAATTCTTTAATCATGAGGAGGGACCAGATGGCAAAAACTCAATTCTTTCTCTGCAAAATAACCATATAAATTTTCCCTTTGACTTATAATGGGAACTTAAAAGTACTATAACTTTTGAATGCCTCAATATTTTTTCACCAAATGAAAAGTGGCATGTTCGGCAAGTGAAGCTCTTTCAAATGAGTCATGTCACAGAGTGGCACATTACACAACAGCCACGCAGCATCATGATCAATATCCCAAAAACTGCCTTCAAAACTAGATAATTTTGACTTTTCTAGCATTTTTGTGCGCAAAGACTGTGAGCCCAAGCAAAACGAAATTTGGCAAATCAAGAGATCTACAATGCCCTGCCACATATACCAAATTTCAGGCAAATCCGTTGAATGGGTCCAAAATTATTACCGTGCAAAATTTTGACTTTAACATGGAAGTGACATCTCAACCCTAAATATAGTGGCGCAACTGCACCCATATAATAATAGCCACTCAAGTGGGAGAGGGCCCAGTGCTCCAACCAACTTGCCCATTTCTGAATAACAATATACATCTGGGTGAGCTCAGGATCTCTGGGTCTGCACTGCCAGTTACGCATAGCTACAGAGCCATGCAGCATTCCCGCTGGCCACCAAATGCTTGTAACAGTAATTTGTCCATATCTTGGGAACCATAACAGCTTGAAAAACAATTCAAGTATCATTATAATCATGATAGTGAGCAGACCTTGCCACAATCACTGACCATACCCATATCTCACATCATTTCTGAGCTAAGGGCACCAAATGCACTGGACAGGCACTCTTTCAACCCTTGTGACAGCACTTTCACAATATCTCATGAACCGTGCAATGTACAAACAAAATTCCACTGTAGGCTTACTCAGCAATGTCAAGTCTTTTTTAAGTGGCTTAGATCACCTAAATTTGATCTAAGCCACCTGTATCGAAAAGTCCATATCTCGCTTAGTTTCCGAGATAACGGCACCGAAAGTCCTGACACCAACTGCAATGCAATGCTATGGGAAAAATGTCAATTATGTCACTGAATATCTCTGCAACAATTTATTTCCCCAACACCTAAACAGCAGAGTACACATCTCTATGACATCCCCTCAACACCCTGCAAATTTCAAGTAAAAAGAACAAACTGTTATTGAAATATGGTCATACCATACCAATTTGGGCCATCTGGTCTTTCCAAGGGCCATCTAGTCTTTCTCATTAACATTCCAAAAATACATATACATTTCCCCATAGGATATAATGGGAATTTCAAATTGTAATAACTTTTAAACAGATTCATATTTTTTCACCAAACAAAAAGCGGCATATTCCTTTTCCCAAGCTCTTTCAAAATGCCAGGCTTTGGACTAATAGCCAATATGGTGTTTGTGCAGCACCATGGACGACAAATGCACAAAAGTGGAGAAAAGTGCATTTTTTTGGCACTCGCTGCGCAAAAAACGTATATCCAACTGAAACGCAGTTTAGTAAATCAAGAGATCTACTACACCAGAGTATGAATTCTATATTTTGTGTAAAACCGTTGAATGGTTGCAAAGTTATTAACATGCAAAATGTGAGGTTTAACATTAAAAGCGCCTACCACAATGCAAAATGCTATACGCAAAATGTAAAATGTGTCATGCACTATCTCTGCAGCAACTTAATTTTCCAACACCTAAATACCATAATTTACATGTACAGGACATCCCCTCATCAGTCTGCAAATTTAAATTTAAAAGACCAAACCGTATCCGAGATACAACATTTCAAAGTTTGAAATTTTCATTGATCAGAGTGGCAGAATTCTGCACCTGTTTACATTTTACACACCCTAATGACTGAAAAGTATGTCCATGACAGTAAGGCTAGCTATCCTATAAATTTCAAGCCACTACCAAAATGCAAAACATCGTCTGCAAAATGTAAATTGTGCCATGCCATATCTTCCCAATTAATGTATTTTCTAACACCCAAGCACCATCATTCACATCTACAGGACATCCCATCAACACCCTCCAAATTTCAAGTTAAAAGACCAAACAGTTTCTGAGATATTTAATTGTAAAAGTTGTTAAAATTGGGCTATCTGGTCCCTCCAGATCTGGCCATCTAGTCCCTCCCTCGGGATCAAAGAATCTTTTATTGTGAGCCTGCAAATTCTTTAAAGGTGAGGAGGGACCAGATGGCCAAAACTCCATTCTTTGTTCTCAAAATAACCATATAAATTTTCCCCTTTGACTTATAATGGGAACTTGAAAGTGCTATAGCTTTTGAATGCCTCAATATTTGTTCACCTAACGAAAAGCAGCATGTTTGGCCAGTGAAGCTCTTTCAAATGTGTCATGTTACAGAGTGGCATGTCACACAATGGCCATGCAGTGCTGCGGACAATATCCCAAAAACTGCCTCCAAAACTGGCTAATTTTGCATTTTTCAGTGTGCGAAGACCATAAGTCCAACCAAAATTTGGCAGATGAAGAGCTCTATCATGCCCCACCACGCACACCAAATTGCAGGCAAATCCATTGAACGAGTCCAAATTTATTAATGCATAAAATTTGACTTTAACATAGAAACTACATCTCAACCCTAAATACAGTGGCACGACTGTGCCAATATATATATATATATATATATATATATATATATATATTATATAGTCTTTGCAAAAGCCTGAATTCATGCACCAGTTAGGGTTCACCTTACCACAACAAAGGTAGGGAAATGTGGAATTAAGATTTCAATCCCAAACTCTACCCTCCAAGCAGCAAAAGGACAACACCTCACAAGTAATCACAGATGGCCATCATCAGATAAGACAAACATACAGCTGTTTCCAGATGACACAAATGCTGTAGCACTGATGTGGATTTATATCTGCAGCATGCACACCGCATGACATACACACTCAATTGTCACTGTAGATACTTTTTCACAATACTCTAATCACAACAATGTTTCTGTGCACACAAACACAAGCTATTGCAGCAAAAAATACAAATCCATGGTATCCAATTTATAAAAGTTCTTTTGTCTGCAGACGCTCACACCCCTATGCTTGGGGGAGGGAGCAGTTTTACAGTTACCCAAATGCATACAGAAAAGCATGCACTAATAGATCATGCTATCTGGCGAGGTGCATCATGTGAGAGTACAACAGAGCTAGCCATGATGCAAAGCAGTAACTTGTAGTAAATGACATGTCTCAGAATACTGCAATAAAAAAGTCTTTACTGTCATTAAATTAGTGTTCCCTGCAGCATACTGCAGCATTTTTAGTGACATACTGTATTGCGGTATTATTGCCAGTGATGAAAGTGAACAGGAATGCACAGGAACTCAGTTCCTGTACCTTTTTTGCAGTAGGAATGGAGTTCCTCTATTTCTTCCTACTGATACTAGAACTAAAAATACTTAAACCAGCAACATAATGACAGTTTCTGGCCCTGTGACCTGAAATCAGTCTTTCTATAACAACATTTGACTAGTACAACAGTGCTATTTTGCTACAAATACCTCAATATCTCTAACTGAATCTACTAGTGTCTAAATGGATAGATGTGTTTTCACACAGCTATCCTTCAGATTGAAGATCTTCATTATGCATTTCATATTTGCCAGTGCCTGAGTTCCTGTACTTCTTGTCTACCACTTGCACCACTGATTATTGCATCGCATCCTGGCTGGGTGTTGCTGCACTTATGGATGCAGAGGCATAGGCCTCATGGAGCCTTCTGTCTACAGAAGAGTAGGGCCCCATGGGGCCTGAACTCCTACAACCTCACATACTCATGAATACAGTATGACATACATACACAAGTGTGGCTGCAGCTGTGGCTGCAGCTGCAGATACATACATACATACATATATGCCAGCAGAAACTGGCCTTGTGGTGTATCAAGTCTGCACGAGTGCACAGCTAGTGCCCCTAGATTGCAGTTGCCCCACTCCTCCCCATCACTCCCCTACAGCAGTTTCTCATCACTATTTACACAGATACCCCCCATGACCTGTCCCATGCCCTTTTGAAAGTACCCACCGTCCTACATGATACCATCTCCTCAGATAGCGTATTCCATTTTGACACTACCCGTTCTGTGAAATAATGCCTCCTCATCTCTGTCCTAAATCTGCTCCCCTCCAATCTCAGCCCATGATCTCTTGTGTCCCTTCCCTTCCTCAGCCTAAATAACCCATATGTGTTAGTTTTGTTGAATCCCTTCAGATACTTGAATATTTCAATCATATCCCCTCTCTCCCTCCTCTCTTCCAGGGTGTACAAACTCAGATTCCTCAGTCTATCCTCGTAGAGTTTGTCTTCCATCCCCTGTATCACTTTTGTCACCCTACACTGCACCTCTTCTAACATCCTGATATCCTTCTTCAGATATGGCTGCCAGTACTGTGCACAGTACTCCAAGTACAGCCTTACTAAAGATCTGTAGCGTGGCAGGATAACATCCTTATGTCTGGATAAAATTCCCCTTGCAATACAACCCAGCATCTTGTTAGCCTTAGCTACAGCCTTTCTGCACTGAGCTTAGTTGTTTGTGCTCACAATTATCATCACCCTCAGATCCTTCTCTTCCTGTGTGACCCCCAGTCTCACCCCACCCAACCAGTATCCCTCTTCAGATTCTTTAACCCTAACTGCATAACTTTACACTTCTTCATATTAAAGCCCAGTTGCCACTTCGCCGACCACTCCTCCAACTTTGTTAGGCCTCTCTGAAGCACTTTCTACTTCTCAACATCATCCAGAAACATAGAAACATAGACTTTGATGGCAGAAAGGACCAATTGACCCACCTAGTCTGCCCATTTCCCTACCTATTGGATAAGCTGCAGATCCTAGTTAACCAATAGACTACTCCTTCCTAGCCCCTCACCAGAATTGCCTTATGTCTGTCCCATGCATTCTTGAATTCCCCCATTGTTTTTGACCACACAACCTCCTTGGGAAGGCCATTCAATGAGTCCACCACCCTTTCTGTGAAAAAATACTTCCTCACATTGCCCCTGAGCCATCCCCCCATCTTCAAGTTGTGTCCACTTGTTCTTGCACATCTCTTTTTCTCTTTTTCTGAAAAATGCTACCCTTTTGGACTTCGTTGATTCTCTTGAGGTACTTGAACATTTCTATCATGTCCCCCTTACCCTCCTTTCCTCAAGGGTATACATATTAAGCTCCTTTAGTCTCCCTTCGTATGGCTTCTGTTGTAGACCCTGCACCATTTTAGTTACTCTCCTCTGGACTGCCTCCATCCTGTCTATGCCCTTGTGGAGATGGGGTCTGCAGAACTGCACATAGTACTCCAGATAGGTCTCACCAATTGTCTGCACAGAGGGATAACACCTTTCTGTTTTCTACTGGTGATGCCTCTCCCTATACATCCCAGTATCACCCCAGCCATCCTTACTGCCTTCTCACATTGCTTGCTTACATTTAAGTAATCTGATATGACTACCCCCAGGTCCCTTTCCATTTTTGCTGCTGTTAAGACTTCTCCCCCATTGCATACTCTCCCCCCGGGTTTTTGTTTCCCAGGTGCATTACTTTGCAGTTCTTTGGATTGAATCTAAGTGGCCATACATTTGACCATTGCCCCAAACTTGCCAAGTCCCTTCTTATCCTTTCCACCCCCGTCTATCAACACCTGTTGCAGATCTTTGTGTCAACTGCAATGATGCATACTTTTTCTTCTAGTCCCTTTGCAATGTCACTTATAAAGACATTAAAAAGAACTGGACCCAGTACTGAACCCAGCAGTACCCCACTGGTAACCGCTATTTCTTTGGAGTTGACTCCATTTACTATTACCCTCTGTGTCCTGTTGTCCAGCCAATTTTTTTGTACAGACTACCACCTTGGGACCCACTTCCAGGTGGGGTAATTTGTTTATTAATGTTTTGCATGGGACTGTGTCAAACGCCTTGCTAAAGTCTAGGTAGTCCATGTCCACAGCCCCTCACTTATCTACTACTTTGGTCACCCAGTCAAAGAAATCTATTAGATTCATCTGACATGACCTTCCTGCTTTGAATCCATGCTGCCTTGGGTCCTGTGCCCCACTGGCCTCTAGGTATTCAACAGTTCTTTCTTTCAGAAGTGATTCCATCATTTTCCCTACCATTGAGGTCAAACTAAGATGTCTGTAGTTTCCTGCCTCAACTTTGTTCCCACTTTTGTGATGGGGAATCACATCTGTCCTCCTCCAGTCCTTAGGTACCACACTATCCTCCCATGATTTGTTAAAAAGGGTAGTTAGTGATGTCACTAGTTTTCTCCATGGTTCTTTTAAAATTTTGAGGTGAATCCCCTAAGGCCCCATTGCTTTGTCCACCTTCATTTTTAGGAGTTCTTTCAGAACCTTTTCTTCTGTGAAAGAACTGGTATTAACCCCCTATCCAGAGTGCTTCTATTGATTGGATTAGGTACCTCCCCCTCTGCTTCTTTTGGGAAAACTGAGCAGAAGTATTCATTCAGTATCCCTGCTTGTTCACTGTCCCTCTCTGCCCACCTATCCTCCCCTTTATTTAGCTTCACTATCCCTCTCTTGGTTCTTCTTCACTCCCTAATGTACCTATAAAAGGTTTTATCCCCCTTCTTAACTGAGTTGGCTATAGTTTCCTTGATTTGGGCCTTTACTATTCTGACTGCCTTCTCCACTTCCTTTTGCTTCAGCTGGTACAGTTCTCTGTCCTGCTCCTTCTGTGTTTCCTTATACTTCCAGAATGCTATATGTTTCTCCCTAACCTTCCCCGCCACCTCTTTTGAGAACCATAGTGATGTTTTCTTTCATTTTGATTTGTTTATTTGCTTCACACAAAGGTTTGTCGCCTTTGTGATGGCAGTTTTGTTGTATCCCCATTGTTCCTCCACCCCTCCTTCATAGGTAGATAGATAGATAGATAGATAGATAGATAGATAGATAGATAGATAGATAGATAGATAGATACTTTACTTCTATAGTGCCCCTTTCCAGAGACTCGGAGCACCTCACAATTAAAACACAATACAACCATTTTCAAATATTCATAAAATACAAAGTTGGAACAAGCAGCACTATCCAAACAACATAATATATATTAAACTATCTATCCAATCAATTAAAATCTAATTCATACTATCTACAAATTAAAAGATTGGCTAAATAAATAACAAAAAGAATAGGTGGCTCCAAACGCCAATTGCGGGGCGAAAACCCAAAAAACAGTACTCACAAGACACTTGCAGGTTGGCACCTCATCACTGTCCATGTTTATGAAAGAACTCCATAACAGATGTAGAAGGATAAAAGCCTTTTAATCCAAAAGTAGGCAAGTTTGTGTGTCACAATTAAGCTTTTTCAAGGCTATGGTAGTAGGGGGCAATACACTTTAAATATACACATTTAAAGGTAAGTATTAAAGGTAAGGTACCCTCAACCTTTTTTGTACATACAAAATTAATCCTGACCCAAACTCCCACCTATGTATAAAATCTTGTACCAAATCTTATACAAAACTGCCTTATAAAGTGCAGGTATAAAAAATTATGTTTAAATCCAGTACAAAACACATCAATGAGCACTGATGAAACAATGCTTAAAGAAATACCACTATTGTATATAGTAAAAAAACTACCATTAATCCTATAACCATCCTAAACATAGAAAACTTCATAAAAACTGTATTAAAATTATAAATAGGACCCATATATATCTTTAAACAAAACAATTAAACAGAATAGGATCCACACATACCATATGGCATATACATATGCATGCACATGCACATCCTAATATATATATATGTGTACATAAAAATTGAAAATACTATAAAAATGGAGAAAGCTGGAAGAAATCATTGAGTCCTGGAGCAACATACAGTTTCATAGTATATACTGCAGTATGTTTCTCTCTGGAGCAATTTTAAATCTAAATCTCCTCCTCTAGGATTTTTAAAAACTTTTTCCACAATCTGAAAAACGAAATAATGTTCCTCTCCCTGAGACTGTACATGCTGTGAATAGGCGCTTAAAACATCAGCATGAGCAATACTGTGTACATGTTGCCCTATTCTTTCTTTGAGCTTTTGAGTGTTTTTCCCACATAAAAACTAGGATGAATGTTCCACCAGTCTCTCCTTCAGTAGTGCTTCCATGATCTTCCCCACTACTGAGGTGAGGCTGACTGGTCTGTAGTTTCCCGCTTCCTCTTTGTTCCCACTTTTGTATAAGGGGACTACATCTGCTGTCCTCCAGTCTTTGGGTACCTCCCCTGTTTCCAGTGATCGGCTAAACAGGATAGCCAGAGGTTCAACCACTACCTCTCTTAGTTCTTTAAGGACCCTGGGGTGCACCCCATCTGGCCCCATTGCTTTATCAAAAGATTGTATTGCCCTTAGATAAATATTTCCACCCAGTTTCAAACTGGGGACCTTTTGCGTGTTAGGTGAACGTGATAACCACTACACTATGGAAACTACTTGTCAAAATGGGAAGAAAAACTCATATATGGCATTGAAAATCCATATCTAGAATTTATAGACTTCTATAAATGTTACATAGATGATTTGTTTTTCATTTGGAAAGGTATGAGTGTGGAGTTGAAATTGTTTGTTACATATTTGGAGAATTCAAACTGTCATTTAAAATTTGAACTGAAAATGGATCCCAAGGAAATACAGCTTTTGGATTTAATGGTGATTAAAGAAAATAATAGGGACATTGGGACTAAATTGTTCTGAAAAAGCACAGACAGGAATAGCATTTTATCTTTTCAAAGTTGTCATCCTAAACATGTTACAGCTAATATTCCTACTGGTCAATTTTTGAGATATAAATGGAACTGCTCACATAACGAAGATTATTTGGAACGTGCAGAGGAACTTACAAGAAGATTTATAGAATGGGGCTACAATATTGAAACAATACAAAAGAAATGTGAAAAAGCAGAACAAAAATCGGAATATATGGACAGAAACATTATATCTGAACAATATTATAATATAGAAAAGGAAAAGAGAAAGAAAAGGAGCAAGAATAATAAAAAGGCTATACATATACATGATGCTCCCAAATGTACCACCACTTTTAGTCCACAGGCTTTTTTGTTTAATAATATAATAACAAAATATTTGCACATTCTTACGGCTGAAAGTAAATTTCAACAGATGGTCAAAATTCTCCCTAGAATTATCTATAGAAAGGGAACCAATCTGAGGAATACTTTGATGCATAGCCACTTTTGTGGAGGTCTCACAGAAACAGAGAAAGATAAAAATAGCACCTTACCTAAGGGAACTTTCCAATGTGGTAAACGCCGTTTTTGTAAATTTATTAAACTTGGTAAAGATTTTCAGCATCGAATTACACGGAAGAGATATGATATTAGAACTTTTGGAAATTTCAGTACCTCTAATATTTTGTATTTGGCTAGTTGTAAGACATGTCCTAGTTTTTATGTGGAAAAAAACATTCAAAGTTTCAAAGAAAGAACAGGACAACATGTACACAGTATTGCTCATGCTGATGTTTTAAGCGCCCTTTCACAGCATGTACAGTCTCAGGGAGAAGAACATTATTTCATTTTTTAGATTATAGAAAAAGTTTTTAAAAATCCTAGAGGAGATTTAGATTTAAAATTGGGCCAGAGAGAAACATACTGGCAGTATACATTATGAAATTGTATGTTGCTCCAGGACTCAATGATTTCTTCCAGCTTTCTCCATTTTTATAGTATTTTCAATTTTTATGTACACATATATACATTAGGATGTGCATGTGCATGCAAATGTATATGTCATATGGTATGTGTGGATCCTATTCTGTTTAATTGTTTTGTTTAAAGATATATATGGGTCCTATTTAAAATTTTAATACAGTTTTCATGTAGTTTTGTATGTGTAGGATGGTTATAGGATTATTGGTAGTTTTTTTTACTATATACAGTAGTGGTATTTCTTTAAGCATTGTTTCATCAAAGCTCATTGATGTGTTTTGTACTGGATTTAAACATAATTTTTTATACCTGCACTTTATAAGGTAATTTTGTATAAGATTTGGTACAAGCTTTTATACATAGGGGGTTTTGGATCAGGATTAATTTATTTTGTATGTACAAAAAAGGTTGAGGGTACCTTACCTTTAATCTTTACATTTAAATGTGTATATTTAAGATGTATTACCCACTACTACCATAGCCTCGAAAAAGCATAATTGTGACGTGAAAACATTTGGCTCTGTGGGGAAGGGCACCATGTACCTTGCTTTGCTGGCTGGCCTGCCTACTTTTGGATTAAAATGCTTTTATCCTTCTACATCTGCTGTGGAGTTCTTTCATAAATGTGGACAGTGACGAGGTGCCAACTTACAAGTGTCTTGTGGCTAAATAAATAAGTTTTTAGTCCTTTTTTGAAGGTATCCACCGAGGGTGCCTCCTGCAGCTGTTTAGGTAATAAGGTCCATAGAGTAGGAGCAGCCACCTTGCCTGTTTGTTAGTGCTTTTCTGAGGCACTCTCCCATTTTGACAAAGTCAGCCCTCTTGTATGGCTTGACACTGCAGCTGTGTTTATCATGAACCACACTGTTTGGTGGTCACTTGTTCCCAGATGGCTACCCACTTCTAGATCTAGGATCCTCTCTCCATCCCCATTTGAGAGTACCAAGTCTAAGATTGCTTCCTCCTGAGTGGGTTACAACTCTAGCTGTCTGAGGCATGCCCCCTGCAAGGCATCAAAAATGACCCTGCTCTTGGCTGTGGCTGCAGCAAAGGTGCTCCAGTTAACAACGGGCATATTCATGTGCCTCATTAACAATATCTCCCCTTTTTCTGCCATCCTATGGATGCCTTCTATCATTTCCTTTTCCATTTCCTCCCCTGAGACAGTGGTCTGTATTCAACCCCCGTGTGGATTGTGGTGCCATTTCTGGTCTCTAGGGTGACCCATGATACCTCCTTTCCTCCATGTTTATCCTTTAATTCCATTGCTTTGATCCCCTTCCCTTACATAGAGAGCTACTTATCCTCCTCTTCTACCCTCTCTGTCCCTCCTGTAGATTGTGTACCCTGGTATGTTGACATCCCAGTCACAGTTCTTTGTGTACCATGTTTCTGTGACTGCCACAATATCCAGGCATCCCTCTTCCATCATGGCCACCAGTTCAGGGAGCTTGTTACCTAGACTACTGGCATTGGTACTCATTACCCTCCATTTTTTAATGACCTTACCCCTTTTTACCCCATCCCTGTCCTTACTGCCTTCGCCTTTTTCTCCATTTACCCCTGCCCTTCTCAGTATTGACTTCTCTATCTTGGTGTTTACCTCACTAACTACCCTGATTGTTTTGGGGGGTGGGCTAGGATTTCCCTGCTCCTTTTCAGTGCCTCCCACCTTGGCTAGTTTAAATGCTTGCCAATGAAGCATTAAAACCTATCACCTAGGATCCTAGTTCCCCTCCTGGACAGATGCAGACCATCACACCAGTATAGGCCTGCATCCCTCCAGGTGGATCCCCAGTCCCCAATGAAGCCAAAACCCTGAGCTCTGCACCAGTTTTTCAACAATTTATTGAATTCTATGGTGCAGAGCACCCTAGTCTCACCCATGCTAAAGACAGGCAGCACCTCCGAGAAGGTTACCATACATGCTACTTGTCCAAGGCTCCTCCCCAATTCCACAAACTCCTCCTGCACTGCTCTGATCCCTTTCCCAACCAGGTCATTTGTTTCTAGGTGGACAATGACATCCAGTTCCCTCCCCGTGCAGCTGCTCCCATGATCCTAAGGATTTGTTCCCTGTCCCTCCAAGCCATGACACCAAGCAGGCACCTTATCTTCCTCTCCCCACCCTCCCCCAGTTCTACCCTCCTAACAATGGAGTCCCCCACCAGGAGTTGTTTCCTTTCCCTCTGGGGTTCCATGCCACCCTCCAGTAGGTCTCCTTTGTGGAGGTTCCCAGCATTCTCCTTGGTCTCCACTGTGGGTACCTCCATAGAGGAACCACACTCTGCCAGAATGGCATACGAATTGTAGAGAGATACAACTGGAGGGATGTGCCTCTGTTCCTCCTCCATCCCCCTTCCTGAGCCCACTGTGGTCCAACCGCTTCTCTTTCTTGGCAACCTCTGAGGCAGTGAGGGTGGCCCTGGTGGCCCACGGGTGGGAGAGAAGGTCCCCTGAATCCTGGCCAACTCAGCCTGGAGATGAGCAACCTCTTCCCTCAGCCCAGAGAGGTGCCTGCAGATAGGACAACACTGCATCCTCTAGAATGTCTTCCAGAAGACTGCCACCCCACAGCCACTACACTGCACCACTCTCATCATGTCTTATTTGTGGCCCCTCAACTGTTGTTTGGTATGCTTTCTCTTTCCTCTCTCTGTTTATTTCTTGCTTTATTTTTTTTTTCTCCCTACTTTTCTACTGCATCTGTACCCTTAAAGCTCCTGCTCTTACTGTTCTGGGACAGGAAGTTCCCGTATTCTTTAGTAGTCTCCTTCTTACTTGCTCAGAGTCAGACCTCCAACAGCTAGGAGAGGAGGGAGAGCTACTCTTTTCTTCCTAGGATGGTGAGTCTTTTGTGCCTCTGTGATCACTCCCTTCCTGCTCCCAAACAGGAAGTTCCTGTTGTCAGTCATAGAAACATAGAAACATAGAAGATGATGGCAGATAAGGACTGCAAGGCCCATCCAGTCTGCCCATCCTCTGCCTATAAATGTGGAACTGGCTAAGGGTGGGGAGGGTGATGGGAGGGAGGGCAACATAGTCCCAGTAGAGTAGTAAAGTTCTAACAGCACCTCCTGCCTCTTGCTGTTCTCCACCAAAAGCTATCTAGGGCAGTTTTAAATTCCAACACCTGGTTTCCTGCTGCCTAAACCACGCATCCTAATTCACAGTTCCCTTCTTCACGTAGCTAACTGCACAGATAACAATTCCCTTCACCCAACTCAGACAAACACACTAACTCTTTTTTTTGTTTGTTTTTACCCTAAATTGAAGGTCCCAGTAGTATAGGAGAGTTCTGGTTCTTAAGTCCCAGTAGAATAGTGAAGTTCTAACAGCATCTCCTTCCTCTTGCTGTTCTCTGCCAAAAGTTTGGTGTCATCTACAAACAGACTGATCCTGCTCTTAACTCCATGTGAGATGTCCAATATGAGCAAATCAAACAATATCTGACCCAGTACAAAAGCCTGTGGCAGTCCACTTGTCACCAGCCTAGAAGTTGAGAGTTTCCTCACCACCACCACCTGTTGTTGCCTCCCCTTCAGCCAGTTCACAATCCAATTAGTCATCTTCACTCACAATCCCACAGATCTTAGTTTCCACCCCAGCTGCCCATGTGGCACTGAATCAAATGTCTTACTGAAGTCCAAATACAGGACACCCACTGCATGGCACCTATCCAGCTCTCTTGTTACCCAGTTGTAGTACTCTATTAGATTGGTCTGGTAAGATGTCCCCAAGATGAATCCATGATGTTGCCCATCTTGGAGGCTGTTAACCTCAAGAAAAGTCACCAATCTCTCCTTCAGGATCACTTCAATACGCTTACCCACTATTGACGTGAGATTATCAGGTCTGTAGTTTTCTGGCTCATCCCTTGGACCACTTTTGTGAATAGGCATCACATGAGTCATCCTCCAGTCCTGTGGCACACACCCTGTGTCCAGTGAGATGTTGAACAGGTCCACCAGCAAATCAGCCTAACCCTCCACCATCTCACTCAGCATCCTGGGGTGAATGCCATCAGGGCCTGGTGCTTTGTCCACCCTTAGTCCCTTCACACCATCTAGTACTCTGCTCTCCACAATCTCCCCATCAGTCATCCTTTCCCCCCCTTCCCCACCCTCTCAGTCCACTGTGGTGGTGAACAGCTCTCCTCCTGGGTGAAGACAAAATGAAAGCATTCTTTCAACGCTTCCACCTGTTCCACTCCCTCTTCTACCCACCCCCAGACCCTTATGATTTGCACTATTTGGTCCCTGCAATTCCATTTTTCTGCAACATATCTAAAAAGGTCCTTCTCCCCTCCCTTGATGCCCTGAGCCAATCTTAACTCTCTGGAGGCCTTGGTCTCTTTTACTAGTTTGGTTACCCCCTTGGCCCACTCCTCCTTGTCCTCCCCCCATTGGTCCTCTTGAATCTCTGAAATGCTGCTTTCTTTGCCTTTATCCCTTCCAATACTTTCCTGATCAGCCAACATGGTTTCTTAGCTTCTTATCCAGAGTCTTGAGGAAAGCCTCAGTAGCTTCCTTCAGACTAAGTTATCCAATTTCTTTTGTGCATCCATCCCTGGTCTTATCCCCTCTAGGTGTTCTATGAGGATTTCCCACATCTTCCCAAAATCCACCCATCTGAAGTCCACCACCCTGTTCACTGATCCTATAGCCTCCCTGCTCAAATTAATCATAAACCACACTGATTAGTGATCACTCCCAGCTGGTGGGTCCTCCACCTTAAGTTCACTCACTACCTCCCCATTGGAAAGTACCAGGTTGAGTGTATTATCCAGCTGAGTTGACACATTAACCAATTGCTCCAGAAGACTATCCTGTACTGCATCCAGAAATACTTATTCCCTGGCATTTGAGGTGGCTGTGGTACTCCAGTCCACCCCAGGCAGATTGAAGTCCCCAACAATCACCACAGTCCCCTTCTTAAATACCCACCAAATTTGTTCTGCCAACTCCCTATCCAACTCGGACTGAGCTGGTGGTTTATACACTACCCCCATTCTTCAGTTTTTACCCCGTGAGTCCAGGAATTGCATCCATAGTGCCTCCATCCTCCCTTCCCCCTCTCATCTCTAGTGTATCTGATCCCTTCCCTAATATAAACTGCAACTCCTCCCCCAGCCCCTCTGTCCTTCCAATAAATTTTGAACCCTGGGATCACCAGATTCCAGTCTTGGTGTTGCGTGGCCCAGGACTCCGTGATGGCCCCATCATCCACCAGCTCTAAAGCTAAGAGAGTCTGGAGCTCAGCTGTTTTATTACCCAGGCTCCTTGCATTTAGGGAGATCAGCCTACACCCTGTTCCATTCCTCTCTGCACCCCTAATTACCTTAACCTTACCCCTCCCCTGCAGCCTACTCACATAGCAAACAGTATTGTTGAGAGGGGACAGCTCAATTGGCTCCCATTCCTGGTGACCTTACAAGCTAGGTGCGCTCTCACCTCCCTCCATCTAGTTTAAAAAAAACCTTGATGCTAAGCATTCCTATGGCTTACATTTCAAAATTTCCTGTCCCTCCCTTTGTAAGTGTAACCCATCATTTGCATACAAAGCAATGTTATTGTATGTGCTCTCCCAATCTCCCACCAGCCTATACACATGAGACTGACACCAGCCACCAAGCCAGGAATTGAACTCCACTGTCCTGTCCTTCCATACTCTGCTTGGCAACTGGCAGCACTTCTGAGAAGGCCAATGAGCTCCCCATCTCTGTTCCTATCCTCCCCAGTTCTTCAAACCTCTCTCTCTTAGCGACTCCACTATGCATCCCCCAAGTCATTAGTGCCTACATGCACCACCACTTCCAGTTTCACTCTTCCCCTCTTTAACACACTTGGATGGAGCCTCTCCCACCCCATCTGCTGTCAAGCCAGGTACAGATTCTACCTATGACCAACTGTGCCACTCACCCTTCCCTCCCCATCTGATCTCCTTCAGTGTAGAGTCCCCTATCAATACAATTCCCCCCCAACTACCCTCCTGGATGACTGTACCTTCCTGTTATCTGCATCCCCCACAAGAGCTTCAACTCCTTCTTGTTCACTAGTACTTGGATCCAGTCCACCTGCTTGTCTCCTCCCCACATCCCACCTACCTGCTCCCTTTGCCTCCCCTCCCTTAGCAGCCTACCCACCTCCTATGACAACCCTATTCTCTTTATATACCATGCCATCTCTCCCTGGGCAGCATCCCCTCATTGTTGCTCTTCTGCTATCCCCCCTCTCTTCCCTCTACCATATATACCATTCCCCAAAAGCCTGAACATCACCCCTTCTGAACAGCAGGCCTCTGCATCACCCTCCCCTCATGCCCTCATGCCTCAACCAGTGCACCACACCATAATCTGCCACTGATGCCGTTACCATGACTGTATTACTCGAGCCTGCCCCCACCCTGCAGTCATCTCCACTGATACCATCCCAATATAGCCTCATGTTGCTGTTCTGTGATCCCTTACTCTCCTAAACCCCACTACCTCAGTTCATGTATGCATCGGAATGGGTGACCAGCCCACCCACACATTATTCAACCCATCCCTTATTCTTTCTAACTCCCCCTCCATCCTTTTAACATCTGCCACCAGGACCCCCAGACTATGGAAAGTGGGACATTCCCATAGTCTCCATAGTGTGCCCATCCAGACTGCCACCCCACAGTTATTGCATCTCACTAGTCTATCTGCCCTTGTTCCCCTTCTGCCCCCTTGCCCTTCATACCAGCACCCCTTATTGGATCTAACCCCACTCTTCCTCTCCTACACAAGCTTCTGTCCTGTTGTCAAACTCTCCCAATCCCCCAACCCCTCCTCTAGCAACTGATCTTCCCATTTTAACCCCCTCTTGTGTAGCACCCTTGCCTTATTAAAACACAGTGTGTCCTGTTCCTCCCCCCACAACCTGGTTCTAGTGTCTCTAATGTGATATCCATTGGCATACATTGTGGTTATTTCCATCAGACTGAAATCAGTCCCTTCCAAGACTGCTATGATTAGCCCAACATAAAAAGAAATCATCAGTGCTACTGTATTTGTGTCATCTGTAAAGCAGTTGTATACGGTTTGTCTTCCCAATAGTTGCTTGTATGGTGTTGTCCTTTTGCTATTTTGGAGGGGTGGGAACATAGGGTTGGAGACACTCATGCCACATTTCCCTACTTTTGTTGCATTAAATTGAACCCGAACTGGTGTAATCATACAGTTGTTATGCAACAAATGTCCTTATTTTTGAAGATAGTGGAATGGCATCCTGATTCACACAGGCCACTAAAGGACCTTTGTGAACAGATGCGCAGGGCCCTCTGGGTCCTGTATAAAGGGAAGACTGCAACCACCTACATAAGTGCAGAGATTTGCTGGTCCTGTAGTTCTGTGCAGTGATGGATGTCAACAATTCATGAGGTCATCTGGTAGGCTGCAGAAGCACAGAGCCCTGTGGACTCTGCACTTCAATGCAGCCAGAGATGCAGACAACTAGGACAAAGAGTGCATATGTCAGCCAATGCAAAAGGCAATCTTCCACCCACGGGTGCAGAAGTGCAGGGCACTATGTTAAGAAAAGAGTTGTCTTCACTATATGGTAGCTGAGCCCATGCATGAAACCCTGCACCTTTCTTTCCATTGCTGTGGGATTGTTGCATAACAGCACCATCCTCCTATCCTCACCCCATCCAGCTGGCTCATTCAGCATGACCCAAACTCAGCTCACTGACATTGGGTCACAAAGCACTACCTGCTAAGGTAAAGTGTGACACTACTCACATTTATAATAATTATTTTTTTAATGTTGTCCCTAACATTTCAAGACAGTAATTTTATTGCTCCCCTTATAAACAAGGCATGTGGCATTTGTAATATATTGTCTGAAAAATCATTTCACTCCAGAAGTGTGAAAACATGTCTCATCCAGGATTTAAAATGACACATGTTTAATGTCTGTAATAAAAATATTAAAAATTAGCAGTTATGAGTAAACATTGAAATATTTCAACACTTGCTCATAACTTGGTCGTTTTACAATATTTGTACACCAAAGTTTCAACATAGACTTTTTATTACCCCACCTCATTAATCCAGTAAATGAAAATGATCAAACCCCTGTCAAAATATAATTTTGTGCCACAAGTGCAAAAACATGTTTTGGCCAGGATTTGAAAAGTGACAACGGTCATATTCCTGACATGGAGTGAAAAAACAGACTATTTTGAAAAACTTGGGCCTGAATATTGAAAATGATCACAGTTTTTTTTTTAGTTGTTTAACCAGGAGTAGCACACTAAGCTGAAAGCTTTTTTACAGGTGTGACCTGGGAGCACAGAGAAGTTAAGTGACTTGCTCAGGGTCACACAGTATGCAAGTGGAAGCTGTGGGATTCAAACCTAGGTATAGTCTGCTGGATGTCACCAGATCTGAAGCTAAGAGCCTTAAATCACTGCACTATACTGCCTCCCAAAGTTATGACTGAGCATTGAAACATTTAAACATGCTCACAACTTTGTTGATTTTTTAATATTTGTCGCCCAAATTTTCAATATAGCATTCTTATGACCCCACCTCATGAACCTGTTATGTTACATTGTCAAATCTCACCCCCAGAGGTGATTTCGAGCCACAAGTGTGAAAACACATTTGGGTCAGGATTTCAAAAATGACAGCTGTCACATTCATGAGGTGGTGAGACAAAATACCTGTGTCAAACATTTGGGGTCAAAATATTGAAAATTACTAAAGTTATGAGGAAGCAAAGAAAAATTAAATGTAAACTCATAATATATATCTAATATATATATATATATATATATATATATATATTTATTTACCAATAGCTCATGTGAAGGCAGGGGGGCAAGAGCAGAGGGGAGAGACCAAAACGAACAGTAAAGAACATGACAAGACTTTCTATAGATACATTAGTGAAAGGAGAAAGTCCAGAGGGGTTGACTAGGCTCAAAGGAGAGGAATCTGCAAAAGCATCTATCCCAAATAGATACCTTTTGTTCTCAGTATTTACTATAGAAGGTAGGCAGGGCCACAGCTCAGCACCATGGACACAGGGGGAGGAGGTGAGCACTACTCTTCACAAAGAAAGGGTCCTACAAGAGCTCACTAAGCTCAGGGTGGACAAGGCAATGGGACCTGATGGCATACATCCCAAGGTACTTAAGGAGCTAAGGGTGGAACTAGCAGTGTCATTAGCAGAACTGTTTAGTGATTCTCTGAGCACAGGAGAGGTCCCAGAAGACTGGAGAAGGGCTCATGTGATCCCACTCCACAAGAGTGGTAGCAGGGAGGAGGCAGAGAACTACAGACCAGTCAGTCTTACCTCAGTAGTGGGCAAGATTATGGAGGTACTTGTTAAGGAAAGGATAGTGCAACACCTGGAATCCATAGGGGCACAGGATCCAAGACAGCATGGGTTTACAAAAGGAAGGTCCTGTCAAACTAATGTCATAGATTTCTTTGACTGGGTAACCAGAGTGGTGGACCAAGGGGAGCAGTTGATGTCACCTACCTTGACTTCAACAAAGCTTTCGACACTGTTCCACATAGAAGATTGATAAATAAGCTGGGTAGGCTCGGGGTGGGTCAGAAGTTGGTCAACTGGGTGGCAAACTGGTTGACGGGTAGAAAACAGAGAGTAGTGGTAAATGGTATACAGTCAGAAGAGATGCAAGTCACAAGTGGGGTACCTCAGGGATCAGTCCTGGGGCCAGTCCTCTTCAATATCTTCATTAGCGACATTGCAGATGGACTAGAGGGTAAGGCTTGTATGTTTGTAGATGACACCAAGATCTGCAACAGAGTAGCTGATCCAGATGGGGTGGGCAGAATGAGAAGAGATCTGGATAAACTAGCAAAATGGTCAGAAGAGTGGCAACTGGAATTTAATGCAAAGAAGTGCAAGATCATGCACATAGGGAAGAGAAACCCTGAAGCCATCTATAGGCTGGGAGGGGAGTTGCTGGCAGTCACAAAGAAAGAAAGAGACTTGGGCATCATCATCATCACCAATGACCTGAAATCATTCAAGCAGACCTCTGAAGCAGTAGGTAAGGCTAGGGGGATGTTAGGGTATATTAGTAGGGGTATCACAAGTCGTAAAAGGGAGGTAATAATCCCTCTTTACAAGACACTGGTTAGGTCCCATCTGGAGTACTGAGTGCAGTACTGGAGGCCACACATTCACAATGACATTAACCAAATTGAGGCAGTCCAGAGAAGTGCAACCAAAATGGTGCAGGGACTGCATCAGAAGACATATGAGGACAGATTAACGGAGCTCAATATGTATACCCTTGAGCAAAGGAGGGAGAGAGGTGATATGATCGAAACATTCAAACACCTTAAGGGCATTAACAAGGTGAAAGAGTCTAACATGTTTAAATATAAGAAAATAGCAGGACAAGAGGACACAGCATGAGATTAGAGGAGGCTGATTAAGGGGAATGTAAGGAAATTCTTTTCACAGAAAGAGTGGTGGATGCATGGAACAGCCTACCTCAGGAAGTGGTGGCTATGAATACAGTGCAGGGCTTCAAACAGGCATGGGATAGGCATAAGGGAGCAATATAGATGAGTATGACTAGATAGGCCACTGACAGAACAAAGGCCGATGGCACATTTATAAGGTAGAAAAAGAAATGGCAGATGGATGGGCCTTGTGGTCCTTATCTGCCATCAACCTCTATGTTTCTATGAAACCAATATTTGAAGATATAAGAAATGAAGTGGGAGAAGCACCTGGTATCAAGAGAGGGGAGGAAGAGGGAAGAATACAGAGTACAGTGATGTGCACATTGGGGCTTATCAAGGGCAAAGAGACAGAAGGCATGAAAGAGTGGGTCCTGTCTAGCTAACATGGAGTTTGGAGCAGCACTACAAGCAATGGGCCAGATATTCAAACTGTGCCATTCTGTGGTGTAAGCCCATGCGCTGCTCAAAAAAGTTGTGCAGGGGTTTGGCCAGGCGATATTCAACAGAGTAAGCTATAGACAACTTCTTTAATCGCCCCGCTGGCCACAGCCTCTATGCATGGTGCGATGGAACTTGCGCCCACCGCAAGTGGTCAGGTGGAGCATTCAGATGTGGTGGCACAAGTTCCATTGTGCCATGCACAAACCTCGATATTCAAGGTGACATGCAAATGAAGCCATAATTTATACAAGGTGCAGGGGCCATTTGCATCTAATTAAGCGCCATTGCATGCCATAGCATCTTGGTGCGCGCTGCCGAAGAACTTGCCCTGGCGCCCTGCGAGGCAGCAGCCATCGAGAAGCGCGCCCCTGCAGCCTGATTGCGGACATAACCAAAATGGCCCGATCACGGGCATATAGTGGTCCCCATTAGCCTGATTGTGGGCAGAGCGTTCCATTCCCCCACGTTAGCCCGATCACGGGCATAGCGTAATTACCCCATTAGCCGAGCGCTGGCATAACATAATTTCCACCCCCAGTATCCCAATCATGGGCAGAATGTTCTGTCCCCCTGAGCAGCCGATCGTGGGCATCAGATATCCCTCCCCCAAAGTCCAATATCCCTGGTGGTCCAGTGGACTGCGAAGCCCAATCAGGAATAACGTCAAACCCACTCCCCAAGTCCAATATCCTGGTGATCTAGTCACCCCCCACCCACCCGCCCACAGAGCCCCACCACCCCACCCATGGTCGAGCTCCGCGGTCCACTGGACCACCAGGATACTGGACTTTGGGAGGGGAATCATGCCCGTGATCGGGCTGCGGGAGTGGAAATAACGTTATGCCCGCCAATTGGGCTAATGGAAAGAACATTATGCCCGTGATCGGGCTAATAGGAGGTAAATTACATTATACTGCACGTCAGAACTACGGTCCACTGGACCACCAGGAATAATGGTCTTTGGGGGGTTGATGTTATGCCGCCCGATGCAGGGTTGTGGTCCACTGGACCACCGGGGATATTGGACTTTGGGGAGAGGGGATGTCTGATGCCCACGATCGGGCTGCTCAGGGGTGTGGAAATAACGTTATGCCTGCAATCGGGCTACTGGGGGGTGGAAATAACGTTATGCCCGTGATCGGGCTAATGGGGGGTAAATTATGTTGTGCCCATGATCGGGCTAATTGGGGGAGACACTTCAGGCCATGATCGGGGCATGGGGGGTGCCACCAGGAATGAGTGGGGGGCCACCCACAGGTGGCAGCTGCTGTGTTGCACCCTGCACTGTGGCAGCTCACCTGTGGGTGGCCCTCGACTTGATCCTTTTTTTTGGTGTAAAGTTGTGCTGGCGCAGGTAGGGGGTTGTGCCTGCATAATCCTGCACGGCCCAGCTGAATATCGGGCTGTGCAGTTTATGCATGGTTCCTCTCCCTTCAGTTGCGCATGCCTTCATTAGCATTGTGCTGTTGCTCAGCATGATTTGGGGGGCTCAACTGCCTCCTGCTGAATATCGCAGAATGGCGCATTTAGGACTTGCACAGGAGCAACCGTATTGTGCATGGCTCAACTCTTTTGAATATCTGGCCCCATGTCTCCATAGTCAAAAATGTGGATAATCATTGAGGATTTGAATGTGAGCAGGAAGTGGAAAACTTCACTTATTTTGGCATAATACTCCAAGCTTGGGATGGAGCTTCTTATAGATAGTACCCACATGAACAGCAAAATCAAAATGGTGATCTATCAAGATGCCAAGGTACTTGAAAGATAAGACATCTTCAGTATCTGCATCAAGGGTATGAAAAGAGGGAAAGCAGGAGACTCTAGTAAGTCTCTGTCTGATGCCAAACATCATAAAGACTGTTTTCTTAGCATTTAAGGATAACAGATTTTGTCTGAACCAGAGCTAAATGTTGTTATAGTAAAGTTGGAGCTGGTTTATGGGACAGTGGAGCCAGAGGAGAGCAATACCGTATCATCTGCATACCTATGAATGGTCACAGAGAAGCAGACATAAGGAAGGTCATTTAGAAAAATGGAGAAAAAGAATTGGCTAAGGACAGACCCTTGAGGGATGTCTGAGCCAAAAGGAAGAGGGGGAAGAGGGAGTCTCCAATATGGACAGCTTGAGACCTACATTCAATGTAGGAGTGGAACCACTTAGCAGAGGAAGCTGACAGTCCAGCTACATTAAGCTTGTCCAGGAGAATGGGAGTAGCTACTGTGTCAAAAGCTTTGTCCAAACTGGAAAAAATGGCAGAGGTGTCAAGGCCCTGATTCATACCAGACAGGATAGTATCAGGAACATGAAGAGAGAGGTGGAAGTGGAGCATGACTTCCAAAAGCCAGACTGGAAAGGAGGGAAGAAGGAAGTTGAGTCAAGGATAGGGGAGAGATGGGACACAACAAGATATTTCTGGAGTTTAGCCAGAGTGAGAAGGAGAGAGCTGGGATGGAAATTACTTGAGGAAAAATGATCACCCCTTTTGGGAAGATGAATAACAGAAGCCAGCTTACAAGATTTAGGGACACATGATATGGAGAAAGAGAGAAAGAGAGAGAGAGAGAGAGAGAGAGAGATTGATGAGGTAGGTAATAGGGAAGGCAATGGCATAAGCAGAGAGAAATAGGAGTCTAGGATCGAGATAATCAGGGATCTCACCCTTGAGAGGATTTAAAGCCAAGAGGGCTTTAAGAACAACAGCAACGTTAATGGGTGAAAAAGAGAAAAGAAAAGACTAGAGCAGTAGGACAGGTGGAGGAAAAGTGAGATGGAATAGAAGAAGAAGAAGAAAGAGGGAAAGAAAGAGAGGAGAGAATGGGCACAAGAGGTAAAATAGGAATTGAAAGGTACTGCAACTACAGCATGGTCAAAGATAGGAGTACAACCCATCTTGAGTACAGGGAGGGGACTGGGTCAGAGGGGGAAAAAGTAGATGAATTACCTTCCTGAAGTTAGAAGGGTGATTAAGATTGTTCTGGACAGTGGATGCAAAGTGTTCACACTTCACAAGCCTAGTAGCTTTAGTACAGGAATTATGGCTGATATAGTAATAAGTAAAATCAGAAGTGGAGGCAAAGGATTTGTAGGTCCTCCAGGCAAGATCATGCACATGGTGACAATCCAGCAACTCAGCTAAGATCTATGGGAGGTGGGAAACTTGAATCCTGGTTCTTCTGATGGAAGAGGGGGTGATGATCCCAGACATACATAAATTTAGAGGTGAAGTAAATGAGGGCATTGTCTGTGTTGTCAGCTATTGAAACAGGGGACCAATCGGTGGCTACAAAGTCAGCATGAAGGCAGGTCAAGTCCAGCAAATGAATGGACCTGATCTGAATGGATTAAGTGGGGCTTTGGGATGAAGAAGCTTGTGCACAGAATAAACCATAGAGTGGTCACTGAGAGCATTGGGGAAGATGGTAGTATCCACAATATAATGGAGATATGAGAAGAGGACACAGTCCAAGAGGGAGTGACCTAAAGAATTGAAATTAAAGGGAGTAGGGGCCAAAATCAGCTGAGTTAAAGGACAGATCCAAGTGCAAGTAGTTTGATACCTTTTATTTGACCAACATAGATTTACAAAAAGAAAACAATGTCTAAGCTTTCGGACCAACCAAGTCCTTCCTCAGAGACTTACCTGAGTTAAAGGAGAAATTTAACGATGAGACAAAATTTATGAAGAGAATGGAACAGCTAATTTAAATTGAAATAATCTAGTATGAGTAGCTAACCAGAGGAAGCATGGGAGGAGATGGAGTTGAGTAACTCAGTGGCAGAAGGTGAGGATATTCTAGGGCAGCAGTAGACACCAGCAATAAATATAGGAACAAAGAAGGGAAGGTACAGTTTGAGAAGAAGCAACTCATGTGAAGAAGTGAGTGAGTTCAAGTTTATTTGCAGGAAAGCTCCATTGAGCATGTTCATTTACCAGGAGGTCCTGGTAGGACAACATGGTACAAATTATACAATACAGCACAATACAATAGAGTTGGCATACATCAGGTTCAAGCAGTAATGAGACAGGTAAACATCATACAATGAGAGGAGAAATAAGGCTAATGTTATACAAATCCAGGTCTAAGCTAACAGGCAGAGGAGGAGAAGAGGGGGAAACATAAAAGAAGTTTACCATTCAAGTGCTTAAGGATTCTGTAGCGGTTTTGCCGTAAAGAGGACTGCTAGTCGTTTTGGCAGTGGCAAGCTTCTATAAGCGCTTTGTTGGCCAAGGTTTTAAATAACTTTGAGGAGACCAATTTGGGGAGCTTTAGTGTGGCTTAAAGTTTATTCCAGGTGGACAGGATGATGTGGCTAAATGCAGCTTTACCATAAAGTGTGCGAAACTAGGGTATGTCTAGTAATATATAAGCATTTTTCCCAAAGGAGTAGGAGCTGTGGTAGTGATGATAGGGTGGTGATGTAGGAAGGGGGTTTGTTTTGATGTGCTTTGAGAGCCCAGGTAGTAATGTGAAGCATCCTTCTTGTGGCCAGGGATGCCCAGCCTACTGCTGAGTAGAGGGCACTGTGATGAGTTCTGTAGGATGTGTTAGTAATGAAGCGAATAGTGTGGTGAAATAGAATATCCAAGTTGCACAAGTTGGTTGCTGTGGTACTATTATAGATGATATCTGCATAGTTGAGTAAGGGAAGAAAGGTGTCTTGAACCAGCCTTTTCCTAATATCTAAGGGAAAAAGGGATGTGTTTCTAATAGAGAAAAAAAGCAGTCTTATTTTCAGTTTTTTTTGGTGAGGGATTCAATGTGATATGAAAAGGATAGTTTACTAGCTAGCCATATTCTTATGTATTTAAATTGATCAGCTGACTCCGGCAGCAGGGTTATGATAGGTGCTGGTGTGGCCTATCCATGTAGAGATGTTGGGGGATGTGGGGATATAAAGCACATAACTTCAGTTTTCTTGGCATTTAATAACAGTTTTGATCTTAGCAGGTTTCATTGCAACTGATTAAAAATAGTCTATAGTTCTGTGACAACATCTGACAATGAGGGTTTTGATGTATATAAGATGATATCATCCACGAAAAAATGGAGTCTAGAGTTATGGCTTTTGTTTTTTAGGGAGCTAATGTAAATTGTGAATAGCAGGGATTCAAGTATGGATCACCTGGGGTACACCTCTTATGATCGGTAGGGAAGAAGAAAGAAGTCCTTAGGTTTTGATGCATTGCAGTTGACCAGAGAGATAGCTAGTGAACCAATTTAGTGAGCGATTATTCAACCATAGTCTTTGAGTTTGGCTAACAGAATGTTATAGTCGACCATGTCAAAGACCTTACTTAGGTCTAGTAAGATGGCTCCAGTGGAGTTTTTATTATCCAGATCTGTGAACCAATCATTTGCCGCTTTGGCTAGGGCTGGCACTGTACTATTGTTTTGCTGGAAGCCATGTTGGAGGGGGTTAAATACATTTGATATTTTGAGGTGTTCCTTCTGCTGATTGTTGACTAACTTTTCTAGGAGCTTCGATAAGATGGGCAGGATGTAAAAAAGGTCTGTAATTATTGAGGTCACAGGGGTCACACAATTTAATCAGGGGCAGTAAGAAGGCTGTTTTCCAGCAGGAGGGGACTGTTCCAGATGTTATTGATAAGTTGAACATATCTGCAATGAGGGCAGTTAGGAAGTGAGTGAGATGGAGAGTGCAGACTCAAAGGGAATATTTGAGGAGATGTAGATGGCTACACCACCTCTTTTCTTTGCTCAATCCTGATAAACAACGATGGAATGAGGAATAACAACAGAGGAATCCAGGATCATGGAGAACAGCCAAGATTATGAGATCACCAACACATCAGGTTTAAGATTAACCATAAATGGTTACAACAGGATGCCCATAGGAAGAAGACTGTGGATATTGACATGGACCACTCTCAAACCATTGGGGAGAGGAAACAATAGGGTCAGGCAAAGATTAAGCACACCACTCCCAAACTTTTGAGGAGAGGAGAAATTAGTGGTGGGCCAGGATGGAGCTCAATATCTCCTGCAACTAATATCAGCAAGGAGATGATGAGCTTTAGAGAACTCATTAAATGGTTATTGGAAGACGAAGGTAGGCGTGAGTAGGAGGAATAGGAGTTAGGGAGGCAGGAGGGTTGGATGAAGAAGATGGGGGGGGGGGGCAGCAAGATGGCCATGCTGGTCCTCTGCTCCTCTCCTCTCCACGCTCTGCACCATGCTAGATTTTTGACTGTTTTTATGTTTTAACCTTAAGTTTTTTAAGTGTTGTTTATCCCTGAAGACATTTATAGGGGGCGGTGTTGTATTTTTTTATTCCTCTGAGCCCCACTATGTTAATTGTACACTAAGTACCTCAGAAAGTTCCTCACTTTTAGTTGCTGTGTATGGATAATGACTGTCATTTTGTGCTGTTTCAATTGACTAAAGGCATTTGGGGATTTAAATGCTTTTACTTTTTCAGTTCAACATATAGTTATTTAGTGGACTGATTATTAATAAGTTTAAATATGCTAAGATGACAGTGCTGCTGTATTGCTCTCTAGACCCGCTCTGACTCTCACACTGTTTATAGGCTTAATATTTTTATTTTACTCAGAGTGTGTGTTAATGTTTGTCATTATGGCCACTGCCTAAGCATGGAATTCAGCACTATGAGTAGGCTGGCTAAGGCTGATCCGGGAGTATGGAATGAGACAGGAGTGCTGAATTGTTTGCCTGATGCTCCCCTCCCCAAAGCTGCATGCCAGCCGATAAAGAATTGGAATGATACAGCTGGAAAAGCACCTGCATCTAAAACTGTTGAATCTAAATGCCAAGGCCAACTGATGAACTGGAAAAATTACCAAAAAGGATATGGCTATGTGATGATATGCTCACATAACCCAATAAATGGTATGCTAGCATTGCCCGGGGCAGGGAGTGGGCTTTCCATACTTAATGAAGTATTAAATATATTACGCTCAGTTGAGCGATTATTTTCTTTTATCCTAAAGATGCATCAGGATACCTCTGTGCATGGGGAAGATTGGCAGGATAAGTCTGGATAATGTTGGAGCCTGAAATTTCAGAAGACAAAGAATGCCTGCAAATAAATTCATTAATGGAAATATGACCCAGAATATGGTGGGGAAACTGCAGAAAAGAATGTGGTGCTTCAGGTGCATCCTATAGATGCATTGCAGTCCTTCTTTTCTCAATGCTTGTGTTTCCTTAAAAGTTGACGTTTTTGCTACAGAAAGAGGTATTGGACTACTATACAGAGGTAACATTTTCTCTCCTCAGTTAAAATGATAAGAATCATTAAGGGGCTTAAAACAGTTTATTCTGATAATGCTCTTGCCACAAAAGAAACCATCTGATTTGAACTGAAGGCAATCAAATCCTTGATCTTGTGATATGACGTTTGTGGTAAGCCACAGGACCAATAATATTGCTATTTGCCAGGACGAGTAAGATATTGGCAATGGTTATTGATATTATGTAGGGAAAATCTGTACTTAAACCCTTATTTGAACTTTTATTGAAACCACGTGTGTGGACCTGACTGCTCAAGCCCACAGGTCCGCTTGTGGTGGGCTCCAGTTACTGCCACTATGTTTTCTCCCTTTTCTCTTACAATGGAGGATAAGGTTTTATATTGCTGTTTTTTTTTTATTTGCCTATCACTATTTCCCTTTGTCAATGTGTGTGGAAATGCTGGTTTAGCAATGGAGGAAGGCCATCTAGATGGTATTTTCTGGCATCCATTTGCTTATAATTAGATGTACTCCTCAACATAAATGGAGCCTTCTTGCTTTATATACTGTACATCAGTTTAAGGACTCCTAATTTAATGGAGCCACAAATGTTGGACTAAAAATGAATGGGCTCCTGAGTATAAAGGAGCCATAATTTAATGCAGCAGAAATTTATCTTTAACATTGTTCTATGCCAAAAGTTGTATGAATGGTTCAAAACATTTATGCTGATATGTATGTTTAACAATCTAAAAACAAGCATAGGTCAATGCTGAATGTTGATTGCATTGGTCTGTTGAGCTGGCTCACTGCCCCTGTGTCACTCGCTCGTTCTGTTTCTCCCGGTGCTGCAGGCTGCTGTTTTGTACTGGGCTCCTTCCTGCATTGGCATGTTTTTCTGCCCACAAAGATATCTGCAGCTGTCCCAGCAGAGCTCTTTTGAGGTGGGTCACTTCCCCTCTCTCACTCGCTCATTCTGTTTCTGCTGGTGCTGCAGGCTGCCCTTTTGTGCTGAGCTGTCTCCTCTGTTGGCGGCTTTTTCTGCCCACAAAGAAATCTGCAGCAGTCCTGACACAGGTCCGTTGAGCTAGCTCACTCCCCCTCTCTTGCTCATTCCGTTTCTGTCGGTGCTGCAGGCTGGCCTTTTGTACTGGGCTTCTGCCTGTGTTGCTGCGTTTTTCTGCCCACAAAGCAATCCGTAGCAGTCATGATAGAGGTCTGTTGAGCTCACTCACTCCCCCTCTCTCACTTACTCATTGTGTTTCTCCCGGCGCTGCAGGCTGCCCTTTTGTACTGGGCTTCTGCCTTCATTGGCACCATTTTCTGCCCACAAAGAAATCTGCAGCTGTCCTGACAGAGCTCTGTTGAGGTCGCTTACTCTGCCTGTCTCATTCGCTCATTCTGTTTCTCCTGGCGCTGCAGGCTGATGTTTTGTAGTGGTCTCCTACCTTTGTTGGCACCTTTTTCTGCCCACAAAGAAATCTGCAGCAGTCCCGACAGAGCTCCGTTGAGCTCACTCACTCCCCCTCTCTCACTCGCTCATTCTGCATCTGTCAGCGCTGCAGGCTGCCCTTCTGTACTGGGCTTCTGCCTCTGTTCGCAGTTTTTTTCTGCCCACAAAGAAATCTGCAGCAGTTTCGACAGAGCTCCGTTGGCCTCACTCACTCCCCCTGTCTCACTTGCTCGTTCCTTTTCTTCCAGTGCTGCAGGCTGCCCTTTTGTACTGGACTCCTGACTGCATTGCTGCCCTTTTCTGCGTACAAAAAAATCTGCAGCAGTCATGATAGAGCTCCGTTGAGCTTGCTCACTCACTCCCCCTCTCTCACTTGTTCATTCCATTTCTCCCGCCGCTGCAGACTGCCCTTTTGTACTGGGCCCATGCGTGCATTGGCACCTTTTCCTGCCCACAATGAAATCCACAGCTGTCCCAACATAGCTCCGTTGAGGTCGCTCACTCCCCCTGTTTCATGCACTCATTCTGTTTCTTCTGGCGCTGTAGGCTGCCCTTTCATACTGGGCTCCTGTCTCTGTCAGCATCTTTTTCTGCCCACAAAGAAATCTGCAGCAGTCCCGACAGAGCTCTGTTGGCCTCACTCACTCCACCTGTCTCACTCACTCATTCGGTTTCTGCCGGCGCTGCAGGCTGCCCTTCTGTACTGGGCTCCTGCCTGCATGCCACCCTTTTCTGCCCACAAAGAAATCCACAGCAGTCATGATACAGCTCCATTGAGCTCGCTCATTCCTCCCCCACTCACTAGTTCTGTTTCTCCCACCGCTGCAGGCTGCCCTTTTGTACTCAGCCCCTGTATGCACTGCTGCCTTTTTCTGCCCACAAAGAAATCTGCAGCAGTCCCAACAGAGTTCCATTGAGCTCACTCACTCCCCCTCCTTCACTCACTCGTTCTGTGTCTCCGGGCACTGCAGGCTGCCCTTTTGTACTAGGCTCCTGCCTGTGTTGCCACCTTTTCCTACCCACAAAGAAATCTGCAGCAGTCCTGACAGAGCTCAGTTGAGCTAGATCACTCCTCCCCCTCTCTCAGTCTCTCGATCCTAATCTGTCCCAAACACTGATTTCCGACAGTGACTGCGGTATTCTGCACCAGAAGCGTGGAAACATATTTCGGCCAGGATGTGAAAAATGACAGCTGTATTGTTCATAAGGAGCTGTGAACAAATGCCAGTGTTGAAAATCTGGCGTGAAAATATTACTAATTTGCAAACTTACAATGGTGTGTGGAACCTGTACAACACATGCTCGTAACACAGTCATTTTATGAAGTTTCATCACAAAAATTTCAACATAGGCATTTTAGGACCTCTGCTCATGAACAGTGTCAGTGTGATTTCCTTAATACTGTATGTCCCAAACACTGATTTCCCACAGCAACCATGCAATTGTGCGCCGGAGGAGTGAAAACACATTTCGGAAAGGATGTGAAAAATGACAGCTACATTGTTCATAAGGAGGTGTGGCAAAATGGCAATGCTGAAAATCTGGAGTGAAAATATTGCAAAGTTGTGAAGGTACGAGAGTGCATGGAAACTGCGCAATGCACATTCATAATACTCTCATTTTATGGACTTTCATCAGCAAATTTTCAACATAGGTATTTTTAGGACCTCTGCTAATGAACAGTGTCACTGTCATTTTCATAATGTGTCCCGAACATGGATTTCCCACAGCGACCATGCTATTCTGCACTGGAAGTGCAAAAACACATTTCGGCCAGGATGTGAAAAATGACAGCTGTACTGTTCACAAGGAGGTGCAGAGGAATGGCAATGTTGAAAATCTGGAGTGAAAATATTGCAAAGTTGTGAAGGTACAAGCGTGCATGGAAACTGCACAACACACGCTCATAACACAGTCATTTTATGGAGTATCATCACCAAATTTTCAACATAGGCATTTTACTATGTCTGCTCATGAACAGGGCCACGGTCATTTTCTTAATCTTTCCTGAACACTGATTTCCCACACGGACCATGCTATTCTGTGCCGGAAGTGAGAAATCACATTTCGGCTAGGATGTGGAAAATGACAGCTGTACTGTTCACAAGGAGGTCTGAAAAAATGGCAATGTTGAAAATCTGGCATGAAAATATTGCAAATTCGCAAAGTTATGAGCGTGCATAGCAACTGCTCAATGCACACTCGTAAAACAGTAATTTTTGGGATTTTTCCCACCAGATTTGCAGAATAAGCTTTTTGAGAGCCCACCTCATGATCACTGGCACTGTTGTTTCGTTAATCGACCCTGAAAGGGGATTCCACGCAGTGACCGCAAAATCACCTTTCAGGGCACAATAATGCCACGACAGTGCCAGAATTCATGAGGAGGGGTCCCAAAAAGCCCATGCTGAAAATTTGGTGCCAGATTCCCAAAAATGCCTGAGATATGCATCAAAGTTGAAAAAACCCTATTTATTCCATTATACAGCTTACCGGCATTTCCTCAGTTTGTGGCTGGCTTTGAAGAGTGCAGATGTGTTCCTGGTCCACAGAACATCATTGCACCAGACTCTGGAGGTAAGTATGGCATGAGGGGTGTGGGGAGGCAGGGTGCACTGTGGGTGGGCCAGGTTGTGGGAGGGGGCAGGGAGACTGCAGAGGGGCTGTTTCTTTTTACCGTTAAAAAAAAAGAAAGACACCGTGGGACTGTTTTTGATTTTGCCAGGGCATGTGGCACATTGGGGTGGGCTCCCAGCATGCCAACAGAGTCTTTTTTTTGGGGGGGCAGCTGTAGCTGATGGGGGATTGGGTACCCCCATTGGCACACAACAAAAGGGGGGGTTACATTATGCCGATGGGGATTGGGCACCCCCGTCAGCACACAACAAAAGGGGGGTTGACATTATGCAGATGGGGATTGAACACCCCGTCGGCAGACAACAAAAGTGGGGGGTTACACAATGCCACTGGGGAGTGGGCTCCCCCATTGGCAACATAAACCTCGGGCCACTGAAGCCGATGGGGATTGGGGCCCCCATTGGCAAACAAACATGGTGGGGGGGCCCATGCTGCCGAGGGGGATTGGGCACCCCCTTGGCAGGGGGAGTTTAATATTGTTTGTGAACACGGTGGCAAGACGCTACCATGTTCACAAACAATATCAGTGTTTCAAGGTTCCGCCCTGCAAAGATGGGTTGCCCCCTCATTGCAGGGAATGGCTGATGCTGCAATGCCGAAGCAGCCCCTGATTGCAGAGGCTAAATTTTTACAAGGTTGTGGCATGCTGGCTTAACTAGTGTCAGCAGCAGCATGCCACAGCATTGGGGGAAGTGGGCCATGCCTTTAAAAGCTGTCAGGACATTGGCCACAACAGTGCCACGCCTCCACAACCTGCTTCTGGAGAAAGCTGCCGCAATATCTTTTCTTGAGCATGCGCGCAATCAACATAAAAAGAGCACTGTAAACCAACAATGCTGTACTTCTACCATGCTAAGGGACTACTCACATGCTGCTCCTTCCTGACCTGTCTTCAGCATGGCATGCTGAATACAGTCAGAGCATCAAAGTTACCCCTCTCCTATGGCCTCTCCCTGCCACATCCCTTTTCTTACTTGTTATGCACCTCAGATGAGTTCCCCTTCCCCTGGACTACTGGCTCTTTCCCAGTGCAATAAAACTACTCTACTTACACAAAGGTCCAAGAATATTCATAAGCCATCATTTTTCTGCCCACCCTCTATTCGCTCCTGAACTTACCTACTACTTTTATCTGCTGACATCGAGCTGAACCTTGGACTTAACAGAAGGGTCAAGCCTAAACCTCTAGCCTCATGTCCTATATGGTCCAATATAAAGGGATTCAAGATAGCCCATATGAACATACTAAGTGTTAGAAGCAAAATGGCTGAACTAGAAATATGGGTCTGGCATTATAAGCCGGATGTCCTCTGCATAACAGAGTACTGATTAAAGTCCTCCATTCTATCCTACAAAGTTGCTCTACCTGGATTCTCCTTCTACCAGAATGACTGACTCTCAAAAAGAGGAGTGGGTACTGACCTACACCAGGGCAGAGCTGGCAGTCTGTGAACTAACAGGTATGAAGATTAACTCTGATACTGAACATCTGTTTATTACAGTTACCCTTGGCCAAGTTAAACAATTAACTATAGGTTGTATCTATCTACCCACCTAACCTTGCCTCCTCCTCCTATTCTGAACTCTTCACTAGCCTAGATACACTCCCACACAGAGAGATCATACTCTGTGGACACTTTAATCTTAACTGGCTAATATTAAGCCGCACTATCTGATGCTAAATTAGAGCAATTACTTGATGAACCCACAAGACTTAACTTGAAGATGGGTAACCACAGTCTACTGGACTGGATGATAACTAAAAACAAGATCTTTATCAAGGCCGCAGGAATCCTCCCTGATGCACTAAGCAACCATTCCCCTACCTTCTGCGTTTGGAAGAATAACTTTCCACCCCCCCAACAAGAAGTCTTAAGTCTAGGTCCTCAATCCTTGACTCCCATGCCACTTTCAAATTAAGGAGAGCTTAAGGAATCCACTCCCCCTGGCTTTCACAGGAGCTAAGGCACCTAATGTGCACCTGTGACAGAGCCTAGAAAACCTTCAAAAGAACTTGACTTTACTCAGACTGGCTATCCTATTGCCAACTACAGAACACTTGCAAAACCAAAGCCAATAAATCTAAGTGGGATTATCTACAATCTCTGCAGGAAAAGCACCTCACAAACCCCATAAGCTGTGGGTCCCAAATTAACACCATACTTAAGGGTAACGAATGGAACATCCCTCAAAATATGATCATGAAAGGCACTATACTATCCACACCCTCTGTGATAGCCACTGGAATAAATCTCTTTTTTATGTGCCTAGACAAATACAAGACTGGCCTATCTGCTACCCACCCTGACCAGGGCGATGCTCACCCAGAGGCCCCTCATCCCCTCTTCCATATAAAAATCACCACTCGCAAAGAGGTTCTTAAACTTTTAATGAGTCTCAACCCCAATAGCTCCCAAGGTAATGACTTCCTTCCACCAAAATTACTCGGGATAGGGTGCACCTGTACTTGCTCACCCAGTTGCGTTATTAATCAATAGATCCTTCTTCATGCAAACCATACCAGACAAATGGAAAACAGCGATTGTTGTCCTTGTACACAAATGTGGCCCAATTAGCCTTGTTGAGAACTACAGACTGATATATATTTCATGTTCCATTGCAAAAATCCAAGAAATAAGTCTATATAATCAGTTGTACTCTTTTCAAGAACAGACCAATGCACTTACCGTCCAACAACATGGATTTCAGAAATTGCTTAGGACTGAATCTGCTGTTTTATGGATCACCTCTGATATCTTTCAGACCAAGGATCAGGGTCGTGCTACCAGGGCTGTCTTCATAGACCTCACAAAGGCATTTGACCTCATTAGTCATCCACTTCTCCTAGCCAAACTCCGCAGTCTTGGCCTTGATAACAACTCTCGCTCATGGAATACAAACTACCTGTCCAATAGGCTTCAGTGCATCAAAAGGGCTGGTGCCATGTCATCCTTATCTCTCTTCACTGATGGGGTGCCTGGGGTAAATTCTGGGGCCTCTATTATTTTTTATTTTTATTAATGAACTGCCACTGAGTTGTGGAGGGGCATCAGTTCAGCGCTACGCAGATGATGCCATACTTTAAAGATCATCTGGAGTCATTGTCTTTATTAAATCTAATCTGGAAAAGGACTTCCAGGCATTAGAAACCTGGTTCAAGGAGAACCTATTGGTGTTGAACACAAAAAAAAAACAATGCTGTTCTGCCACTCATTCTTTGACCTAACTACCCAACCACCCCTGGTAGTCAAGATCTCCACCAGTGAGCTGTTAGATGGGGTGGGCTCTTTCAAATATATGGGTCTGATGCTTGATGAAATCTTATACTTATGACATGCATATAAATCATGTCATAAAGGCAAGCCATCAAAAGCTTGGCCTTTTATATCATACTGCCCCCTACCTTACACCTCGATCGAGGGGGACTATTGCCTCGGCTACCCTTCTTCTTGGCCTCTTCTATGAATCCCCAATAATTCACTCTGTTAAGATCTCAATTCTGACCAGACTTAGACAAGACTATCATACGATCGCACACTTTGCTGCAAAAGCACCAGCTCGGACCCACCACTGCGACATGCTCAGCACCCTAGGCTGACCATCCTTTGAGGCTAAACTGGACTTCCCCATACTCTGCACCACTTTCAAACTCATCCACTTTCCATCCCCACCCATCCTCTCCAGTCTGCTCACACTGAAACTCTTCTCCAGGACCCTTAGCTCCTCCCACCTCCCTATGCTAAATCTACCCAAAACTCACTTAGCCATTGGCAGGAAATCCTTCTCTTCCACAGCACCTCAAAAATGGAATAACCTCCCACATGGCTTACTTTCATGTACATCTCTTCCCCAATTCAAAAGACTTTTCAAATAAATTTTCTTTCCTCCTCCAATTTGTAACTGTAACTGACCCTCTCCTATTACCCCATGACTCCTCTCTCCTCTCCCCTCCTCTTCTCTCTCACTCATCTGTTGTAATTTGATCTATAATCTTCTCTTCACCCCACCTATATTGACGCAACCCATCTCCAACTCTTGTACATATATAATATATGTCTGTATCTTATGTAACTACTGTATGATTAACTCACCTCACATATGTATCTTATATTATTACTCAATGAAGAAACGTTATGGAATTGATGATTTTCTGTTTGTCACCACTGTCTTCATAAGATTGTATTCTATACTAAACTCCTGTATGGTACAGTTGATTTTGACTACTTTTTACCTTTGTTTGGTGATGTATCTTGTTCTAAGTATGGAATGCTTCAGTTCCCCGGGTTGCTCTTGAAAATGGGACATGTTTGTCTCAGTGGGCCCACCCGGTCATCAAAATTCAAATAAATAAATAATCTTCAAATATCTGATTATCTGTCCATCGTGATCACTTTTAGTGTTCTGAATTAATTAGCATTTATTTAATTATTTAAACTCACAAGGCAAAGGGGTTTGGATTCTGATAGTCACAGTCTCAATGAAAATTCACACTTTATCATTTAAATCAGTCAAATTAAGTGGAATTATTAGCTAGCAGGTTGTTATAGTCTTAATGTGTTGGTCAAGAGCCCTGGAATAGTAACAATAAAGCTTTTTAAGATAAGGCCTAATTTCTTATATTACACAACCTTTAAGTGTTCATTATCTACATAAAGTTTCTTATTTGCTTTATCGGATAACTGAGTCTGCATTGTTAATTAGAGTAATAGGTGTTTTAATTATGCTTCCTAAAACACTTACAGTATACTACAGGAAGAAAATTAAAAGGTCAATTTGAATTGATTGATTTTAATGTTAATACTGTATGATTTTCTATCCTCAGAACCACATAACTAATGGAAGGATAGCACTGCTACATTGTCTAAGGCTTTTTTAGGCATTTTCAAATATTGTGATTGGTATAGATTTTAATATAATGATATAATGGATATTCAGAGGGAGTTTGAATATGGAAACTCTTTTGAAAATGTTTATATATTTTGTTTTGTACATTATGTCCTAAATTGTAATGACCTGAATGGCCAAACAATAAACCATTGACTGATTGATTGAACATGAAGATACGGAAGGGAGGAATGAGCCTGAAATTGCATTGTGCTATGTAATGGCAGCCGAAGGTGACAATGTCAGGAAGTCAGCTGATGGAACAGCAGCTGATTCAGCTGCTGCAAAGTCAAGTGGGAAAGCCCTCATTCAAGATGCCCAAACACTGTAAACTGCTCTGTATAATCAAGGGGGAAGGAAGCCTGAATGCATTAGCTAAGTGGCACTCATCAAACACAAACCAGGGCTCCAGTAAACAGAAACACATAATAAGAATCATTAACTAGAGATGCAGTGAATTTAAAATTCACCAACAAAATTGCAGTGAAGTGGCTGATTTCATGCCATATAATGCTATGTGAATTTTGGCCATTTTCGTCCATTTTTGCTAAGGCAAAATTTCACCTTGGAAAGGTGAAATTTCACCTTGAAAGGCAAAATTTCACCTGTGGAAAGGTAAAATGTAATCTTGGAAGGTGAAATTTTGCATCTAAAAGGTGCATTCCACCTCTAGAGATGAAATGTCGCCTTCCAAGGTGAAATTTCTCCTTTCCACAGGAGAAATTTTGCATTATGCCTCAGCAAAAAATTACATGAAGCAACTGAAATTTGCATAATATTATGCATAGCATAGTTTAGGCACTGCACTCATCCCTATCAGTAACAGATAAAAAGGGGGAAAGCCAGTAAATCCTGAATCACAGTAGGAAGAGTTGCAGATACTACAAATCAATTCTCATCACTACCAGACTAAAAGCCTTCATATTTTCATCATACAATACACTACAAGTGCAGTATCTCAAACTGAAGGGGAAGGCAGAGTCTGATGCAAAAGCAGGTTTTTCTAAAAACTGCAAATAAGAGCACTCAAGACACTAATATAAGTGAAGGGCAAATAGGTGACATCAGGGGTTTCATGGTAGAAATTCTGGAGGAATTAAGAACCAGGTTCAGGAAAATGGAAAACAGAATAAATGACACAAGAGGAAATTAAAATGTAAAAATGGAAATTCAGGACCTTGATGGCAGAACAAGGCAGTCTGAGGAAAAGGACTGAAGTATGTAATTCCTGCTATAAAAATATGGGAACACAAATTGAGGATCTGAATGTATTCCTTCCTTCCTTCCTAAGAAGGTATTAGATCTAGAATGGAGATCTTGCAGCTAGTTGCACATACTGTATGTGGCTTATATTTAAGTTATAAGCAGTGTCTGAAGATTGTCATGGTGGTCTAGCTAACTGCTTAAAATTGTTGAACAAAACTTTTTGATAGAAGATTTATGCTAGCCCTATCTTACCAAGGCATTGCCATGCAACACAGCCCAGTCTATTTTTTTTTTTGAAAAATAACTTTACTAAACTTTTCTTATGATGACAACAAATAGACAAATGGTAGAAACATAATGTATGGGTATCTCATGTATGAGTGAATGAGGTGAACTGCAAAACAAATTATATCCAGTCACAATTATAAATCGTCATCCCATCCACCACTACCCCAGTACCCAAACATGGTTAAAATGATAATAATAAAAGAAAAAGCAATAAATAAGTAAATGAAACAATCCATAGTTTATCCCAGGACAGTATTAGTGATTTAACCCATCTGAATTAATCAGTTTATATGCAGGAGACAGGAGGAGGAGGTGGGGGGCAGGAAGAAGCAGGTTGTCCAGTTGAAAGGGGACCGTTACTACAGAGAGGAATTGTGGCCAATGCAGGGTCACCCACCTCAGAAAGCATCCCATTGAATACAACCAAAAGGTGGGCTGGGAACCAGGACAACTGCAACCAAGAGCATGTACCCTCACCCCTGCTCAGACAGAATTTCCAGAATATCTCTGTCCTCCATGTCAGTTTGGTAATGAAAAAATGGGAGCCATCTGCCAAGAAATTTGTCCAGGTAGCTCCGAGATTAAAGCCAAATTCCACAAATCAGGGGTGGCACCTTCTTTATGGGCCTTGTTGTAAGTCCTAGCCAAAAGTAAGACCAGTTTTTGGGTGAATTTTTTATAAAATTCCACAGGGAAACCATCAGGGCCCAGCACCTTGCCAATGTTAAGAGATTTGATAACAGCTAAGATCTCATTGTCACTAAAGGGGTATTCCAGGGCTTCCCTCTGGGGGACCGTCAACTGGGGAAAATTTAAGTCCTGAAGAAACTCAGCTACCCTCTCAGAATTCCCAGAGCTCCTTCCCATGCTATACAACTTAGAGTAGTAGCTCCAAAAATCATCTTCCATTTGAAAAGGGGACATAGAGCAGGACTGACCCATGTCCCCTGACCGAATTTTGGAGAAATACCTATCAGCTTCCTGTTTTTTCAGATGGAGGGCCAGAAGTCTGCCCACCTTATCCCCCAGTCATAATATTTCTGGTGTGTAAATCTAAGCGCATTCTCTGTTTTCTGCAACACAAACCGATTGTATTTGTCTCTAGCATGCTTCACTTTGGAGAGGAGGAAGGGACCCCTGGATTTTTTATGTTCAGACTCCAGGTGAGCCAGCTTGTCCTCGACTGATCTAACTAATGCTTGATGTAGCTTATTTTTAAATGAAGCATATGAGATGGAATGACCACGGATTACAGACTTGAGCGATCCCATACATACTTGACAGTAGTGTCTCCCCTGGTGTTCTTGGCTATGTACTGTTTGATGGTGTCTTTGGTGGAATTCACAAAGGCCTTATCATGGAGGAGGCTGACGTTTAGTCGCCATGACCCCCTCATTGCCACCGATCCCCGCCTCAGTTGACAAGAGACCATAGCATGGTCTGACATTAAGATTGGGTGTGTCTGGATGTCCTTGAACGTATAAGCCCATTTCTTCTGTGTATAGACTGTGCCTAACCTAGAGTAGGAATTGCAGGATGCAGAGAAGTGGGAGAATAGTGGGGGAATTCAAGAATGCATGGGACAGACATAAGACAATTTTAGTGGGGGATAGGAGGAAGTAGGCTGTTGGTTAACTAGGGTCTGCAGCTTATCAATTAGGGAAATGGACAGACTAGGTAGGCCAAGCAGTCCTTATTTGCTGTCAAATTCTATGTTTTCTGTGTTTCTAGAAAAAGGTAAACTCAGCCATTCCAGGATTTTGTAAAATGCCAGGGGCCCACATACCCTCCCTCTGTCTGTAAAGTATTAAGCAGCAAGGAGCAAGCCATTTGCCCCTTCCGATGGGGGGGACTCCTGTCTAGGGTCGGGTCCTCCACTCAGTGCGAGTCCCCAGCACAAATTATTTGCCCCTAAGGGAGGATGGCTAAGAGTTGAAATAGTCTGGAAAAAAATTCTCCAGTCAGAGGGGTAGGTGCATAGACCAAAACCACATGGAAAAGACGGCCGCCGAACAGCCAAGAAGTTAAAACTAGTCTGCATGGTAATGTATAATCTAAAAGGGGATGCCTCTGTGGACCTAAATAGCAACTCCTACTTTCTTAGACTCAGGATGTGAGTCCAAGTAAACATTCCCCACCCACATTCGGCAGAGCTTTGGGTGCTCGGACTCTGACAGTTTGGTCTCCTGTAAGCAGGCTATGTCACATCAGACTCTGCTAAGCTCCTGCAGGACTCTTGATCTCTTAACAACATTATTGATACCTTTAACATTTAATGAGCATATTGTGAAACTATCTGTACCTTGCAAGTAAAAGAAAACCCATAGGGGTCACCCTCCCCGGTCCCCCCACAACCCATCCACTTCCCCAAGAACCAAAGACCATCTTGGGAAAAAGAAATAAAACATAGAATGACTATGTCTGTAAACATTGAACAGTGAACGGTAAAGGATAAACAACAACAAAATTGAAGAAACAACAACATTGTTACCGATCTATTGCTAGGTCAGAGGGTGGTAACATCAAGGTACCCGAGGTGCAGTGCTAGCCTCTAAGGGAATTCCCTATCATTGGGGTGTTAAGGTTTGGGGGAGACTGGTAGGCGACCAGTCACCACCAATCTGCTTCTCTTGAGATGAGCTTCCAGAGGACACAAACCAGGATCCACCTGGCAGCTGAGACAGGGAGAGTGGGCTCAGGTGAATCAGATCATCAAACATGTGGTAAAAACAGTAGAAAGGAAAGTAGGCATGGTGAAGAAGGGGAATTCCCACTCTTCCATTAGCTCTGGAACCTAACCGCGCCCACCTGGCTCCATCTCATAATCCAGGCCCACCCCTCCCCGAAAAAAAATAACTGTATGTGTTTAATCATCCAAAACAGTGCAGAATAAAATGCTCTAACATTTTACTTGTAGAAATGGCTCTCATCAGATAGCTGTCAAGGCGAGCAGTCTCACAGTAACTCCCTGAATCCCCCTCGTACTAATAAACCAGAGAGGTGAAACATTGGAACCGGCAACCTATTGCACTGCACTGAAAAAGCTTTTAGCATGGCGATCAGTTTCCTTTATTCCTGCATCTGCCCCCTTCCTATAGAGCAAGGGAAAAAACAGAAAAAATTACATGAAGTTTGCTGTCTCTGGTGACATTGGAGGATCTAGAGTAATTATTAGAGATCTCTCAGAAAAAAATAGGTGCTTCTCCTGCTCGAGAACAAACATTTGTCTGGTGAGGGAGCTGAGCCTGCTCGAAGAGAAATGTCAGGGCCACATTCAAACACCCTCTCTTGTCTATGCAAAGTCATTCCTCAATAAATGGTCAAACCTTACAGTGAATGCAGCACGGTGGTCTTTACCTCAAACAGAAAGCTGGTCGCAAGGTTCAGAAGTAGTCCTCAGGAACATGTAATCCAGGTAAAGGAGAAAGCACACTTTCACAGCAGGTGGAGTTGACAGAGTGGGAGAGCATAAACAGGAAGATCAGGGAGTGTGTTCCCAGATTTAGAACCATGCAGAAACTGTCTGTAAGTGAGGGGTGGCCACCTCGGGAGATTAGAGATGTACTGCATCAGACTGTGAGAATTACAGGATGGGAATTGCAGTGCATCCCAGAGTGGCAACATCAATGGTTAAGTCTCTGAATACTCCGGGGGGGGGCAGTTCTGAGAGTAATTCCTGCTGCAGCAGTGCCAAAGAGAAGAGTCACTTACTGCTTGATATCAGAGTGTGCCTTGAAGAGCCAGCCAAGCAGCCAGAAGATAGTCGATGAAATAGAGTCCACTGCTTATGCCGTAACCTTTCAGGTATTTTTATTTTTATTTTTAATCCACTTGGCCAGATTAGCATGTATTGGTAGCAGACAGTCAGTACACCTTTTGCCTTGGAGAGATCCGGAGAGACTGCTATACGATTTCTTATTTCGATTTCCTTTTCTGCTCTCCTCCTTCAAATCTGGAAGGGTGATCTCCTTGGACTGAAGAAACTGAGATGCTGCCAGTAGGTTGTCAAAGAGCTTTGGGCCATTTTTGTCCTAATGTCTGCAGCAAAAACAGCTCCACTGGAATGGAAGTGCAGAGGAAAATGAATATATTCACTGCAATGAACTGCACACGCCCCCCTGATGATGTGTTGATACATGAAACTGGTCAGGAATTTTTTGTAAGTGGGTGCTCTATATATTTGGCAGCATTTTTAAAATGTAATAAATATCAGTTCTATTTCAGCAGTGGCATGTGTAGTTTATTCATCTTTATCCTGAACCCACATCTGAGATTGGTATCTAAGCTACTCTTTCATCCCCATCTCCTTCAATTGCTTGACTACAAACAGCACTTTCCTTCATTTAGCTAGGAGGTGGGGTGGGAAATCCTGGTCTACATAAACCTTTTGACCACCAAGATTTAGGTCTTTTTTAGACTAGGCAAGGTGCAACACTTTGTGCTTTGTAGGATAACGGAGAAATTTAATAATGATGGATCTGCTAGGAGCATCATGTTTAGGATTTGGTGCTAAAGATCTATGAGCACGCTCGATCCCCAGCTCTGATGACATTACTCATGGATTCGCCACTCGTGATGACTTCAGGTCAAATGGGACTCAAACAAAAATATTAATATTCCCAATAGGGGGTAGCATATCCCTTACATATTCTTTGCAAAAAACTACATTATTAAATCAGTTTGTGTTGCTGTTAAAGTTGCAAAAGTATGAAAATACAATGTTAGGGTTTTCATCACTAACTCTGTATCCCCTCACCCCAAACAGCCAAAGGCAACAAGGCAAAAGCAACCATATACATCCATCAGGTAAGACAAACAACATACAACTCTTTACAAATGACATAAGAGACATCCATCATCATAGTCCAGCACTTCTGTAGCCATGAATACTCATGTACACATGTACACCACCTGGAAAGTGCATTAGAAAATTCCCATAGAATCACATTGCAAATTGTATGTAAGTAATAACACTTGGCAGGGTGTGTGGCAATGCTAAATTACTGCACCTTCAAGGTGGGTTGTGAGGCATGAGGCACAGCTGAATGCCTTTAACCACCTGGGAAGTGTGGTATATGATTCTCATAAGATGACATTGTAAATTGTAAGTAAGCAATAATACACAGCAGGGTGTATGACAATGCTAAATTGCTGCATGGTCCAGGTGGGTTATTTGCATGAGGTGCAGTCAAGTGCTTTCAGCTTCCTGGGAAGTGTGGTGCATGATTCCCAAAGAATTACATTGTAAATTGTAAGTAAGCAATAACAAATGGCAGGGTGTGCAGCAAACCAAAATTGCTGCATGCCCTAGGTGGATTATAAGGCATGAGGCACCGCTGGGTGCTTCAACCACCTGGTATATCATTTGAATAAGATTACATTATAAATTTTAAGAGATCAGTACCACACATCAGGGTGTGCAGCAAGGCTAAATTGCTGCATGACCCAGGTGGGTTGTGAGGCACAAGGCACAGCCACGTGTTTTCAGCCACCTGGGAAGTACAATATAAAGTTCCCATAGGACCACATTATAAATTGTAAGTAAGCAATAACACACTACAGGGTGTGTGGTAATGCTAAAATTACCGCAGGCCCAGATGGGTTGTGAGGTGGGTTCTGAGGCATGAGGTGCAGCTGAGAGCCATCAACCACCTGAAAAGTGTGGATGTCTTCACTCAGATGCCAAAGGCACCTGTGCTGCCATTGAAGCGCATGCTAAGGATGTGAGACAGTAAACAGGTGGCTGCTCTGAGGAGGAACAGTCCCCTGGCTTCCTTGACTGGAAAAAGAGGTAACATTCCAACTTCAGTGGCACACAGCTGAATGATACAAAATGAAACCAAAAATTGGGAAATGGCATCAGAGCAAGTTGTAGCTCTGGGTAGCATGGCAAAGGCAGTTTTCATGTGCACTGACTAAATGCAAGGAAGACAAGGAAGTGTTGATGGGTGGCTGCATGAGAAATGTAGCGTGCCCAAGATAATTTTGCCTGATAACATTAAGTAAGAATACAAGAATCAGTGGCTCAACCTGTCTCAGAGAGGCAGTATTGACAGAGTAGGGGAAAAAAGAAATGAAAACATTAAGAATACAACAGTTTTGCAACCCTCCCCCCCCCGTTTGAAAAGCAGGAAGTGGGAGCTATTTGAAAAGCAAATTGTAGTTTGGATAATTGGAGGAGGGCACGAGAACAAAAAATGTTAATATTTCTAGTAGTGAAGTAGATTATTCCATTTATGCAACACTTTCAATAAAAGTGAAAAAAAAAATTATTTCCTGCCATTTTCTTGATGATTTTAAAAAGTCTAAAAGGTATCTATGAATGAAACATGACTCATTTGATAGATATTTTTGTGCTGAACAACTTTTGTGCTCAAAGTACCTTGCTATCATTTTCAGTTTAAAACTATTTGCATTTGTTTGTTGCAAAAGATGAAAAATATTTGAACTTTCTGCTGTTTTTTGCTAATTAAAAAAAACTGAAAGGCACATATAAATGAAACACTACTCATTTTGTAGACATTTTTGTGCTGAACAACTTTTGTGCTCAAAATACCATGCTATCATTTTTCAGTTTAAAGCTATTTGTATTTGTTTGTTGCAAAAAATGAAACATCATTGAACTTTCTGCTGTTTTTGCTAATAATAAAAAAAACTGAAAGTCACATATGAATGGAATACTAATTGTTTTGTAGGTATTTTTGTGCTGAACAAATGTCATGCTCACAGTACCATGCTATTGTTTTTTGTTTTAGTATTATCTGCATTTGTTTGTTGAAAAATTGAAAAATAATAGAATTTTCTGTTGCCTTTTTATGTTTGCTTGCATGCATGTGCAAGAAACATAGTGCCATCATCCGAGTTTTCGGAGGTGTGGCAACCCTCTTCCAATTCAGTCAGTGTGTTTGCAGGTGCGGCCGCAGTTCGCCAATGCCTGCTGGAGCTGTCTATGACAACAGTCCAAAATGCAGTGGCTTACAGTTGAAAGGGGGAGCTACACTTCAGCAAGCAGCGATAAGATATCACCTGCTCATGCGCGCTCCCCCTACACACACACACACACACACACACACATATGCATGCATACTGCATGCTCGCCCCCCCAAGCACACACTGTGTAGCCGGCGGGGGTGCCCAATCCCTCGTCAGCTGTGCTGCACTCCCCCAAAGCAGAGTTACATATGCCATGCTGGGTGCCCACCCCAGCATGGCTGTACATCTTATAGCCGATGGGGGTGCCCAATCCCCCGTTGGCTGTGCTGTGCCCCTCCAAAGCAGAGTTACATATGCCATGCTGGGTGCCCATCCCAGCATGGCTGCACATCTTATAGCTGACGGGGGTGCCCAATCCCCCGTCGGCTCCACTGGCCCCCCCCGTGAACAGGGTGCCATGCTGGGAGCCCACCCCAGCATGGCAACAGATGCTTTTGCCAACGGGTGCCCAATCCCTGTCGGCTCCATGCCCCCCACCAGCCATCCTTGTGCCATGCTAGGAGCCCACCCCAGCGTGGCAAACGTCCCACGTCATCATTTAAAAACAAACTGAAACTTAAAACAGTCCCTCGCTGTCTTTGCCCACACCCCCACCCACCCACTGTGCACCCTGCCTCCCACACACCCCCACCCCATACTTACCTCCAGACTCCAGCGCGACGATCTTCAGTGTACCAGGAACACATCTGCACTCTTCAAAGCCAACCGCGAACTGAGGAAATGCCGGTAAGCTGTATAATAGGATAGATAGGGTTTTTTCAGCTTTGCTCCATATCTCAGCCATTGTTTTGGAATTTTTGCACCAAATTTTCAACATGGGGTTTTTGGGACCCCTTCTCATGAATGCTCTCACTGTCATGGCATTAATCAGACCTGAAGGGTGATTTCACAGTCACTGTGCAAAATCACCTTTCAGGACTGAGTAATGAAACAACACTGTCACTGTTCAAAAGATGGGCTCTCAAAAAGCCTATGTTGAAAATTTGGTGGAAAAATTCCTAAAAATGACTGTTTTACGAGTGTGCGTTGCGCAGTTCCTACACATGCTCGTAAGTTTGTGAATTTTCAATATTTTCACTCCAGATTTTCAACATTGCCATTTTATTACACTTCCTTATGAGCAGTACAGCTGTCATTTTTCACATCTTGCCCAAAATGTGTTTCCGCCCATGTAGCGCACAATGGCGCAGTCGGTGTGTGAAATCAATGTCTGGGACACATTAAGAAAATCACAGTGACACTGTTCATGAGCAGAGATTTTAAAATGGCTATGTTGAAAATTTGGTGAAAAAATTCCTAAAAATGACTGTTTTACAAACGTGTGTTGCACAGTTCCAATGCACGCTCGTAAGTTTGCAACTTTCCTATATTTTCACTCCAGATTTTCCACATTGCCATTTTATTACACGTCCTTATGAACAGTACAGCTGCCATTTTTCACATGTCATCCCAAATGTGTTTCTGCACATGTAGCACAGAATGGTGCAGTCGGTGTGCGAAAGCAATGTTTGGGACAGATTAAGAAAATCACAGTTACACTGTTCATGAGCAGAGGTCTTAAAATGGCTATGTTGAAAATTTGGTGACAAAAGTCCATAAAATGACTGTGTTATGAGTGAGCACTGTGCAGTTTCCACGCACCCTCGTAAGTTCATGACATAGTAATATTTTCAGTCCAGATTTTCACCGGTGGCATTTTTCCACACTTCCTTATGAAGAGTACAGCTGTCATTTTTCACAACATGGCCAAAATGTGTTTTCACACTTTCAGCGCAGCGATGTGTGGTCACTGTGGGAAATCATTGTTCAGGACAGATAAAGAAAATCACAGTGACATTGTTCATGATCGGAGGTCCCAAAATGCCTGTGTTGACGATCTGCTGTAAAAAATCCCCAACCTAATTACATTACGGGTGTGCGTTGCACAGTTTCTATGCACGCTTGTGACTTCACCATTTTTTTAAATATTTTTACTGCAGATTTGCAACATTGTCATTTTTACACCTCCTCATGAACAGTACAGCTGTCATTTTCACATCCTGTTGGGAATGTGTTTTTGCACCTGTGGTGCTAAATGCCGTAGTCACTGTGCATAAGCAGCTTCGCTTACAAACTGATATTGCCACTGTTCATGAGGTGGGGTCACAAAAAAACCATGTTGAAAATTTAGAGTGAAAATACCAACAAATGCCTGAGGTGTTAGGGTTTCCAACCATAACGCCCCACCCTGTAGAGAATGACAGGCATCAGGGGTGTGACTTGGGATTCTTGCCTGTAATGCTCATACCATTCCACATCCTGCAGCCAGTGAGAGGCATCGAGGTATGCCTTGGACTCTTCAGCCCCAAAGTACACCCATTCTTCTATACCGCACCCATCTCACCGTATTTCCTGATGGAATGGGGTGCGCATAAGGGTCAAAGATCTCAAGGCACACCGTGACACTTGTCAGTGTCTGCAGGGTAGGGTGTGGTGAAATGGTGTGGCCGTTATGCCTGATGACCCAAAGGCACACCCCAATGCCTGTCACTCTCTTCAGGGTGGTGGTGGGGTTGGCTTCAGTTCAATATTTCACTGCCATTTCTATAATGCAGCTCTGTAACTTCTACACTACCAATACCAATGCCAGCAAGCAAACATGCAGCATTGACAAATGCTTGTTTTACTAATTTTTTAAAAAACTAAACAATATCTATAAATTAAACACCAATCATTTTGTAGATATTTTTGTGCTGAACAACTTTTGTGTTCAGTACCATGCTATATTTTTTTTATTTTAAACTTATTTACATTTGAACATAACTAGAATCCATCTGCACAGCTTGTCATTTCTATCTTCAATGACATCATCATGGCAGCCATTTTAGGATCCTTAGAGCAGGATTGTTGAATCAGGAGAGGCTGTGTTTAAAATTTTTGAATGTCATGAAACTATATCCTGCTTTAATAAATGCAAATTCAGTATAAATGTAAACAGCCCCTCCTTTACAAGCCTGTGGGGTCATTTAAAGCAAAATGTGTAAAAAGATGGATTAGGTATCCTTTAAATAATTTTGGAATGGGTGAGTGATGTCTTTCTCCCCATGCTGAAAGGACAGCAAGGCCATAAATGGAGTATCAGTTACAGACCCTTGCATTGCCGGTTTCATTGCACTAAGGTGGGCATTGATATAATCTCGTAATTGATAGTATCTAATCCTATCAGTTGCCTTCCAGCCAAAAAATTGTTGAGCTATTTCAAAGGGTATGACTGTGTGCCTGAAGTAAATGTCTGGACGCTGTTATTCCTCTCCTAGTCTGTTGCACAAACCAGGGATCCATCTTGGCTGTCCAAATGCCGGATTGTAGATCCACCATCTGTATAGCCAAGCCTGTAATTTGGAAAAGCCTCTACTAATGCCCCTACTCCATCCCTCTAAAACTGCTTGAAGAAGGGGGTCTGGGTGCATAGCTGAGTCAATCTGTTTCCAGGGGTAGGAATAACAACATAGGAACATAGACTTTTATGGCAGATAAGGACCACTTGGCCCACCTAGTCTGCCCATTTCTCTACCTATAGGATAAGCTGCAGATACTAGTTAACCAACAGCCTATTTCTTCCTACCCCCACAAAAGAATTGCCTTATGTCTGTCCCATGCATTCTTGAATTCTCCCACAGTTCTAGACCCCACAACCTCTCCTGGAAGGCTGTTCCATGTGTCCACCACCATCTCTGTGAAAAAATACTTCCTCACATTGTCCCTGAGCTGTCCCACCCTCTATCTTCAAATTGTGTGCCTTTGTTCTTGCACATCTCTTTTTCTGAAAAATGCTACCCTCTTGGACTTTGTTGATTCCACTGAGGTACTTAAAAGTTTCTATCATGTCCCCCCCCTCCTTTCCTCAAGGGTATACATATTAAGCTCCTTTAGTCTCTCCTCGTATGACTAATCTTGCAGACCCTGCACCATTTCAGTTGTACTCCTCTGGACTGCCTCCATCCTGTCTATGTCCTTGCAGAGATGGGGTCTCCAGAACTGGATGCAGTACTCCAAATGGGGGCTCACCAACTGTCTATACAGAGGGATAACAACTTCCTGTTTTCTGCTGGTGATGCCTCTCCCTATATATCCCAGTATCCCCCCTAGCCCTCCCTACTGCCTTCTCACATTGTTTGCTAACCTTAAGGTCATCTGATATGATTACCCCCAGGTCCCTTTCCATTTTTGTTGTTACTACCTTCCCCCATTGTGTAATTTTCCCCTGGGTTTTTGTTTCCCAGGTGCATTATTTTGCAATTCTTTGCATTGAATCAAAGCTGCCATACTTCTGACCATTCCTCCAACCTTGCCAAGTCCCTTCTTATCCTTTCCACACCTCCTTGTGTATCAACCCTGTTGCAGATCTTTGTGTCACCTGCAAAGCGGCATACTTTTCCCTCCAGTCCCTCTGCAATGTCACTTATAAAGACATTAAAAAGGACTGGACCCAGTACTGAACTCTGCGGTACTCCACTGTTTCTTCAGCGTTGACTCCATTTACAATTTCCTTATGTGTCTTGTTGTCCAGCCAATGTTTCACCCAAGCTACGACCCTGGGACCCACTCCCAGGCTGGTTAATTTGATTATTAATCTTTTGTGTGGGACTGTGTCCAATGCCTTGCTAAAGTCTAGGGAGGCCATGTCCACAGCCCCTCCCTGGTCTACTACTTTGGTCACCCAGTCAAAGAAATCAATTAGATGCATCTGACATGACCTTCCCACTGTGAACCCATGCTGCCTTGGGTCCTGTGCCCCACTGGCCTCTAGGTACTCAACAATTCTTTCCTTCAGAAGTGATTCCATCACTTTCCCTACCACAGAGGTCAAACTGACAGGTCTGTAGTTTCCTGCCTCTGTCTTGCTCCCAGTTTTGTGAAGGGGAATTGCATCCACCTTCCTCCAGTCCTCAGGTACCACACCATCCTCCCATGATTTGTTTAAAAGGGTAGTCAGTGGTGTCACTAGTTCTCCCTTAATTCTTTTAGAATTCTGGGGTGAATTCCATCAGGCCCCATTGCTTTGTCCACCTTCAGTTTTAGGAGTTCTTTCAGAACCCTTTCTTCTGTGAAAGGACTGGGATCAACCCCCTATCCAGAGTGATTCTTTTAATTGGATTAGGCACCTCCCTCTCCTCCTCTTTTTTTTGAATACTGAGCAGAAGTATACATTCAGTATCCCTGCTTTTTCACTTTCCCTCCCTGCCCACCTACCGTCCTTTCTATTCAGCCTCACTATTTCTCCCTTTGTCTTTCTATGCTCTCTGATGTACCTATAAAAGGTTTTATCCCCTTTCTTAATTGAGTTGGCTATCTTTTCCTCAGTTTGGGCCTTTGCTATTCTGACTTCCTTCCCTCCCTGCTTCCTTCTGCCTTAACTGGCACAGTTCTCTGTCCTGCTCCTTCTGTGTTTCCTTATACTTCCTAAATGCTGTCTTTTTTCTCCTAACCTTCCCTGCCACCTCTTTTGAGAACCATAGTGGTTTTTTCTTTCATTTTGATTTTGTTTATTTGCTTCACACAAAGGCTTGTTGCCTCTGTGATGGCAGTTTTGATGTTTCTCCAGTTTTGCTCCACCCCCCTTCTAGCATGTTTGCCAGTACTTTTCTGAGGCACTCTCCCATCTTGCCAAAGTTAGCCCTCCTGAAGTCAAGTACCCTCACTTTTGCATGGCTTGATTCTGTAGCTGAGTTTATCATGAATCACACTATTTGGTGGACACTGGTTCCCAGATGGCTACCTACTTCTAGATCTGAAATCCTCTCACTGTCCCCATTTGAGAGTATGAGGTCTAAGATTGCTGTCTCATGAGTGGGTTCCAAAACTAACTGTCTGAGGCATGCCCCCTGTAGGGCATTGAGAATGGCCCTGCACTTGGATGTGACTGCAGCAAAGGTGCTCCAGTTAACATCTGGCATATTCAGGTCCCCCATCAACAGTACCTCCCCTTTCTCTGCCATCCTAAGAATGCCTTCTATCATAGTTATTATTCTCCCAGAGGTGGGCCACTCGCATCTGAGCTGCAACCCAGTATCCAAGAACATCTGGGACAGCTAGGCCACCTTCTGATTTTGCGAGGTGCAACAGCTTTTCTGATACACAGGGTCTCTTTTTGCCCCAGATAAATATAAAAAGCAGCATCTGCCATGTCTTATCATCTCTATATAAAATCATACGGGGGACACATTGAAAAAGATATAAAAGTCTTGAAGGAGCATTCATCTGTTAGGCTTGAATTCAGGCATATATAGAAATAGGAAGCAAAGAACATATTTTAAAATCTGCACAATGCTAGGACACTAAGGGAGGGAAATTTGGTGAATAGAGCTGCAATGAATTGGTTCCTATCCGAATACCAAGATACTTCATCAAAGGTAAATCCCAGTTCATGTGGAAAGTTTGTTGAAGTGTTTTTGATGTCTGATAATTGAAGCTCAGGATTTCGGTTTTGGTTTTATTTAATATATATCCAGATATGTTAGAGAATCATTCAAAGCTAAAGCTGTTCAAAAACAGCAGGGAGAGAACTGTCTGGGGATGACAGATATAATAAAATATCATCAGCATACAGTGCTATTTTATGGTAAGATGTCCCCAACCGAATACCCTGAATTATTTTGACACATACTTTGGGCTAACAGTTCTACATATACGTCAAATAAAAATGGGCAAGAGGGGGCAACCCTGATGGGTACCCTGCTCCAGCTGAAATTTGGCTCAGTCTAAATTATTGTCTTATTTTCTTTTTCACACTGGTCAGATCAAGATGGCTGCCAAAACAAAAATAAAAAGATTCACTTTTCAGGGAGGAAAAATTAACTCTGGTAGAAGAGATTATTTTATGAAAATGTGTATTATTAAGCAAATTTGGATCTAATTTGTAAACCTCAGAAAACAAGCTATGTTAGGAATATCAGAAAAAGTAAATGTAGTAAATCCTGCAGTTTTAAGAATTCTTACATCTGCAGGATTTACTGTTTACTTTTTCTGGTATTTCTTCAAAAAACTTTTTTTCTGACTTTTTTCACATTATTAAAAACTCTAAGGTTAGCTGCTCCTGAATGGTTTTTATGATCATGGGTGGCATTGCAATTTATCTACATACTACCTCAGATTAGAAAACAATTCTGATGTTGAGAGATGACAGTTGATGTGGGAGACCTCCCTAAGGGAGAGCCACTGATTTAGAGGCCGGAGCATGGGACATATATTTAAGATTATATTTATTTATTTATTTGTTGTTTGTAAAACTGAAACATTTGAACATGTAAAAGATAATGTGAAATCTGTTTCTTTCTTACTTTTATTGTGCTTTCTTTATCCAATGACCCCTCCCCACTACCGAATATATCTCTCATTGAAATGCTGTGACACAGTCATGCAGCACATCTCACTCTCTGACAGAGAGAAAATACATAAAATCAGATTCTATTGAGCAAGATACCAATGTACAACACAGACCCAGAGTTAGTCAGAGCTCCACGTGTTCAGTGAAACTGTCATATATTGCCAACATCAATCACTGGAGTGCACTGTCTCAGGTCTGCACTTGAACACCTGGTAGGTGTAAAAATGGACACATCTTGTGTATTTTAATATTTATGCTATACATTTAAAATCACACGTCTTGACTTTCATATGTGTTTGAACAAGAGAATTTGCAATCTGTTGTGGTATGAGATCAGCTTATTTTTATCTTTGCATTTTTTTATCTCTGCTGGACTACACCCCACCATCTCTATTGTATATTACTGTGTGACCATGGGTTTGCAGTGGAGGGAATTTTTTTTAAAATGGGCAGGAGAGAGCTAGACAGGATGAAATTGTTAAAAAACAGACTGACTGTACCAGGCTCAATAAGCAGGTTCTCTTTCTACCAGTTTTTCAGGGGGTCCAGGTGAAATATCCTCTCTAAATATTGCAGTTTACTTTCACTGGTAAAAGAATATTAAAGTTTAAAACAAGGATGCAGCACCCATTTCATGGAGAGTAGCTGCATTATCCATGCATTAGTGCAAAACCAAGGACTGTACCAAACATTTTATGGATTGGGGGTGGAGGGGGCTGTTGATTTGATGTAACCCTGAGTGTTGAAGCCATCAGTTCAAGTGTTATGGCACTGTAGAGACAGAAAAGTGTTGGCAATTAATGTACATTCTTTTTGATGTCATCCCTTTCCCCACCCCAAAATAATCATGCCAGATGCAAAAGATACATTTAGTAGGCATAGACTGTCTCCTGAATAAAACAAACATTTTCAGATTGAAAAATAAATTGCAATGCAATGTATTTAATCAAGACTCTCTCCTGCACATGTCTGGATTTCCTTTCTTTTGGCGGAGAAACAAAATGGTGACAAAGTGCTACACTCTGCCCCCCCCACACCGAAAGCATCTCTACAAATGCCATGGCACAGTCATGCAGTGCATCTCACAGACTGACAGACAGAAAATTCAAAGCATCTGATTTTGGAGCATGACCCCAATGTATAACACTGACCCAGAGTTAATCAGAGCTCTGCTTGTTGTAGAGAAACTATCATATATTGCTAACATCATGCATTAGTGTGTGCTGTCACAGGTTTGCACTGGAGCCCCTGGTAGATGTATAAAAGGACACATATTGTCATGTGGTTAATATTATGATAAGTGCACTATGTCTGAACAAGAGGATTTGAAATCTCTTGTAGTATGGAAACATTTTCTTCTTAATCTTGTGCTTTTTCCCCTGCAAAACTCTGCTTTCCTCTGTCTCTGTCATATATTACTGTGTTGTCACAGGTCTGCAGCGGAGGGAACTTTGTAAAACTGGACTGGACAGAAGACAATATAAAATTGTTAAAAAAAGACCGACTGTACCGGGTCCTGTAGGCTGGTTCTGTTTTTACTGGTTTTGTCAGGCAGTCTTGGTTAAACATCATCTCTAAATATTTTGGTTTTCTGTCACTGAAAAAATATGAAAGTTTAAAACAGGGGTTCAGTACCCATTATATAGAGAGCAGCTGCACCATCCAGGCAATGTGCAAAACCCAGCACTGTATCAAACATTTTATGGGGTGGGGCAGTGCATGAAGGGGGTCTGTTGATTTGCTGTAATCAACAAGTGCAGCAAACATACAATATGAGGGTTGGAGCTGTCAGTTCAAGTGCTAAACAATGGGAGACAGAACATCTTTGGCAATGAATGTGGTAGCTAGTTATTCTTTCCTGCAAGATTTTTCTTGTACTGCACATTCTTTTTGATGTCATCACTCTCCCCATCCCCAAATAATCATGCCTGGTGGAGAGATACATTTAGTAAATGCACACTGTGTCCTGAATAAAACAAACTTTGTCCACTTGGAAAAAATAAATAAGTGGAACTCTGTGTATTTAATCAAGACTTTGTCCTGCACAGATCTGGATTTCTCTTTTTTTTTTCTTGTAGAGGAATGAAATGACAATAAAAAGCTACCTTCTGCTTGCTCACCCACCCCCCCAACAGGATAGAGGTAAGAAGGGGTGGGGGCTTAGAGAGAGAGTTTAAACAATTCAACAAAATTGCAATCATTATACAAATTTTATTTTAGTCAAGGAAAAATAAAATAGAGTGATACTCATCTCCGTACCTCTTCATCTATTGTCACATCATGTGCATTATAGTTGAATTAACCCAGTATCTGTGTGTGTGTCATCCCCCACAAAAAAAGTATGAGATACCAAGACAGAGTCCTACTAGAAGTATTAGGAATCAAGAGACAGAGATACCTATCAGGAAATGAGAGAAAGAGATGGAGTAAAGGGCAGAGAGAAAGAAAAATATCACCAGCTCACTGCTCAAACTAAAGCTGTCAGCCTGACTCCAGCTGCAGCTATAAAATAGAAGAAAGTCCTGTTGTTCTCATAAAGAGAATTAGGGTGAATGGGTCCTCCCACTAAGCTGGACATCCTGGATGTTGGGGTAAGCAGAAAAGGTATTTCTGGAGGTTAGTAAAAACACCAATATCTAACTAAATAAGTCCCATTTAGCTAGGTTCAGGTTTTGTTTTTGTATTTCTTTCATAATTACACCATTTTTATGCATTTTCCATGATTTTTAGTTTGGGGAAAACAAGATGGCAGCTGTCATGACCTGAACACTATTTTTCCTGTTGTGAGAAGCACGTGGTGAGAAACACAAAATTTTTTCAGGACATGAAATGATTTGTGTTGTGTCAGATGGTTATACAAAAGGCCCTACTGAGCATGCTCAGAACAGCTAAAAAACAAAACTTTGAATCCTTATAACTCTGGAACCATTTAATATTTTTTAATACAGTATTTGAAAGGACACTACCTTGGCATATCCTGCTTCTGCCCTGAATGTTTCAGGAAAAAAGCCATATCATCTAGGCTATATGTGAGAGCAAAACCAAAAACCCATGTTATGTATATGAAGAAGTTAGATGTCTACAGGAAAATGACATATATGGATCTCAGAAACCACACAAGTTGACATCATGGAACTTTCCACATATTTACACCATGCCTCATTTCCACTGTCCTACCCAACACCTTGCAAATGAGCTTTTGCTCAAGGGAACTTTTCTTGATAAAACAAATACAATTCAATAAGTAAATAAATACATGACTTCTAGACAATACTTGCCAGATTTCAACAATGCCAAAGGTATTAATGTGCAAAGTTAGGGGTTTAACAAATAATCGATGGCACTTGTATGGTGTGCGACTGATATGGCCTTTTAAAAGAGAGCTCTACTCTTCTGTTCATAAATCCATTTAATTACCACAGAACCAGTGATGGAGCCAGTACAAACAAGGCATGGTTTCACAGGAAAAAAGTCAGAACTAATGAAGTCCATAGAAACAAGCAAAAAACTGGTGGCAGCACTGAAAGGAACATTCTGACTGCAGAGATAGCAATGGCTCCAAAGCAAGACCTCCCTCTCAGACACAGCTGGGATTAAAGGACTTTTGCAGATGGTACTGAGGAAGATTGGGACATTTAAAATGATTGTCTCAGCACTGGAAGAGAAAGTGCAAACCCTTACTCAGAAAGCACAAGATACTGAAACATACCCGTGAGACAAAGACAGTAAAGATATACAAGACAGGAGGGACAGATGCAGGAACTAGAGTGGATGGTCAGTCTGCTCTGGACTAGGGCCAAAGATGCAGAACACTTGTCGCAGGGACAATCTGCACCTTATAGTATTCCCTAAAGGTGTTGAAAAGCATGACGTGTCAGCCTTCCTGCAACAAGAAATCTCTAAACTGCCCAGACACATCTGGAAATAGGCTCTAGAGATTGAGTGAGCATATGGAACCCTAGCCACTCCAAAAAACAGGGGGGGAAGACTTCGATCTATTTTAGCCAAACTCCCATGGTATATTGACAAAGTAAAAATCTTAACCTTACCCAGAGACAGGGGTGCTCTGAACTGGAATGGTCACAGTATATATTTTCAGAGACTTCTCAGAACTGGCTCTCCAAAATGAAGGCTTCACCAAAGTGAAGAAACAGTTTCAGGCACTGGGGATCTCATATCACCTTCGATACCCAGCTACACTAAGAATGGTGCAAAATGGTACCCATAATAAATTTAAAACTGCATAAGAAGCTGCAGCCTATATACAATGCAATTGGCTGGCAGGGGATTTGAACCCAGAGGCAGCAAAAATGGAAGCAAGACCAACATGACAGGACAGTCTCTGTATCCTGACTCAGATCTAAATCCATGAGCAGATATCAAGATACTTCTCAGGACAAGGAATTGCAAATCTCCAAATCTAAAAGGTGAAGAGAAGCACTGAATCTCAAAACAGGAATAGATCACTGCTTCAAGGAGCTAAATGACACAACCAGGAAGATTACAGACATAAAAAAACCTGGGATGAGAGGCAGACACTGATTCAGCTGAGGAACCCGCACCAAAGAGATTTGAACCCAGTCTGCTTTCCTTGACCAAAACAGAAACAGCACAAATGGTACAACTCGCTTCCACACCATCAATCCTACTACAGCAGCAGCAGGGAGGCCAAAATTCCTGAAGAGTGGATATCATAGAAAGACACATAAACCTGTCTACTGACTGTCATCGGGGGTAGCACAACAGCTGGCTACATGATCAGAGACTGTTACTACTGCTGTGAACACTTGAATTGGTAATGTTAATATTTCACTTGCACTGTCTTTACCTTGCTGGTTAAAACCTGTCCTCTTTCTGCCTCCCTCATCTTTCCTCCAGCCTACTTTTATCCCTTCTGTCTAAAGTCAATGTGTTGTGAATGTGTGAAATGTAATGCAGATAATGGGAAGAGTGGGGCAGGAACTGTAATGTTTCATACAAAATTCACTTTGCGAGGATTTTCCCTAATGAATTCTGTATTAAACATTAGAATATTCCCCACCGTGGAGTTGTATTCATTATTTTGTGTGGAATATACCAGATGTCATTGAGCACGCTGACCACACACAACCTTGGACTCCACGTAAAGTAATTATTTTAACTCCACAAGGGGCGAATCTCAGAAGAGTGTGCACAGAATTCGTTTAGGGATGTTCCCCCAAATGGAATTCTGTATCAAACCTTTAACATTGTTACCGAAATTGTAGAACGATTGCTGGTTGAACTTCCGGTGTCGCTCTTTTGTCAACTGGGGTTTTGACAACTTGCCCAGAAGCAGCCAGCCATTTGAAGTAACTGGCCCAGGCTGAAACTGATTAAAAGCTGTCAAATCCTGAAAGCGTGGGAACATCAAGCAGTGAATTGATAGCTTCAGCACAGGGGAGGCCATTAAGTCACTGGGTCTAATTCAATTCAATTAAATTTTTATTTAACCAAGATAAACACCATTGAGTGAGCTCATTTACAAGGCAGTCCTGTGAGGCCTCATTTTACAATCTCAATACATTGACAAAGTGATATACATAATCATACATTTTTGGAGCAACAGCAAATGTACATTCCACAAGAGGAATAGCAATAGAATACGTCATGTTTACATAGGATAAATGGGTTACAATTTCTTAAAAGGGGTAATCACAGAGAAAACCATGACATAAAACACTGCATATGAGACAAGACAGGAGTAACTGTGGAACACAAGTGCTACTGAAGTATCGATAGTAGAAGGGATTTTAGAGTGCATGTGATAATAGGTGGAAGTGGGTCAGAGAGGAAAAAGGAGGCATCCATGCTTGCTAGGAAGGAGGGGGGGTAAGGGGTGGGAGGAGGGAGGAGAGGGGATGAAGAGCAAAAAGTAGTCAAGGGAGCAGGAGGAGGAAGGAGGAGGGAGGTAAGAGGGGTCAGAGTTTGGAACAGGGGTTAGAGCAAGAGAGAGAGAGAGAGTGTAGAGTGATAAGGGAGTGGGGGAGAGGTTATTCACTGGATGGGATGACATGGAGGGGGAATAAGTAAGGAATGTAATTAAAGGAATGCAAGAAAAAAGTGGAAGTCACAACAAAAAGAGGCAAGGTATGGGATTAGATAGTTGAGAAAGGATGTTAGGTGCAGAGGAAAATAAGGTAAATCTGAGATGTTTACGGGAACAGCTATGGTTTACATTAGGAGTAGCAGTAACAGGTTTCTTTCAGGTGTCGGTTAAGCAGGGATTGAAAGATGGACAACACTAATATTTGTGTAAGCTTTAGAAATTTTTGAAGGTTATTCCACAAAGTTGGGAAGGCATAGCTTATGGATGAGTAGGTGTAATGTGTTCTTATATTAGGGACATCGAACAGGATATAGAAGTAGCATCTCAGGGAGTAGGCCCCAGAGGCATGTGAGAAAAAGTCAGTGATATAAGAGGGGGAGTTTATTTGTGATAGCTCTGTAGACCCAAAGGGAGGCATTTCTCCACCTCCTGTTGCTAAGAGACGGCCATCCAAGTTGCGCATACAGTAAGCAGTGGTGGGTATTAAATGGGACATTAGTAGTAAAGCACAACGCTCTGTGATACAGAGTGTCAAATTTAGTTAAGGCTTTTTTTTGGCTGTGGCTATACAGGATGTCAGCGTAGTCCAGGTGGGGAAGGGAGGTGGTTTGAAATAGTTTCATTTTTACGTTCGCTTGCGTGCATGTGCAAGGAACGTCTTGGAAGAATGGGACACTTTGGAGGTGTGCCTGCCCTGTGCAATCCCCTGCTCTGTTGAGCAGGCATGGCGGTCCTGCACCAATCGATGCGGTGCTGTGTATGACAGCGGTGGTCTTCTCTTCAAAGAAAACCACCGCTGTGTGCTGGCAGTGCGTCACGCCCCCCCCCCAAATCTTTGGTGCCACGCTGGGAGCCCACCCCAGCATGGCAAACATCCTGCATCGTCTGCCGACGGGGGTGCCCAATCCCCTGTCAGCTCCACCTCCCCCCAAACAGCTTTCCCTGCTGCCAAGCTGGGAGACCACCCCAGCGTGGCAAACGTCCCGCGTCGTCAATTTAGAAAGAAAAAAACCTGTAAATTAAAAATGGTCCCACGCAGTCTCCCCGCCCCCTCCCACAACCCGAACCCACCCACTGCACACCCTGCCTCCCCACACCCCCCCGTCACCCCATACTTACCTCCGGAGCTCGGCTTGACGATCATCGTTGGACCAGAAACACGTCTGCACTCTTCCAAGCTGACCGCAAACTGAGGAAATGCCGGTAAGCTGTGTAATGGGCTAGATGGGGGGTTTTCAACTTTGTTGCATATCTCAGGTATTTTTTGGAATTTTTGCACCAAATTTTCAACATGGGGTTTTTGGGACCTCTTCTCATGAATTCTGTCATGGTCATGGCGTTATTCGGGCCCAAAGGGTGATTTCGCAGTCACTGTGCAAAATCTCCCTTTGGGCCTTATTAATGAAACGACAGTGCCAGCGTTCATAAGGTGAGCTCTCAAAAAGCCTATTTTGAAAATTTGGTGGAAAATTTCCTAAAAATGACCGTTTTACGAGCGTGTGTTGCGCAGTTCCTACGCAGGCTCGTAAGTTTGCGAATTTTCAATATTTTCACTCCAGATTTTCAACATTGCCATTTTACCACACCTCCTTATGAGGTATAGCTGTAATTTTCACATCCTGCCCAAAATGTGTTTCCCCATGTAGCACAATGGCTAGGTCGGTGTGCAAAATCAATGTATGAGACACATTAAGAAAATCACAGTGACACTGTTCATTAGCAGAGGTCTTAAATGGCTTTGTTGAAAATTTGGTGAAAAATTCCTAAATGATTGTTTTATTTAGCTGCACTGCCAGTTCATACGCCTGTTAAGTTTATTTTCAATATTTTTTCAACATTATTGCCTTTACACACCCTTCTTGCGAGGCAGTATAGCTGTCATTTTTCTTCATCCCGCTCCAAAAATGTGTTTCTATGTAGCTGCTACAATGGTGCAGTCGGTGTGTGTTAACTCAATGTATGGGACAATTAAGAAAATCACAGTGACACTGTTCATTAGCAGAGGTCTTAAATGGCTTTGTTGAAAATTTGGTGAAAAAATTCCTAAAAATGACTGTTTTACGAGCGTGCACTGGGCAGTTCATACGCACGCTCGTAAGTTTGCGCATTTTCAATATTTTCACCCAGATTTCCAACATTGTTATTTTACCACACCCCTCATGAGCAGTACAGCTGTCATTTTTCACATCCTGCCCTAAAACGCAGTTTCCGAGCTTACGTAGCGAATATTGGTGTGCTTTAAACTCAATGTATGGACACATTAAGAAAATCACAGTGACGCTGTTCATGAGCAGACATCTTAAAATGGCTATGTTGAAAATTTGGTGAAAAATTCCTAAAATGACTGTTTTACGAGCGTGCATTGCGCAGTTCCTACGAACGCTCGTAAGTTCGCGAATTTTCAATATTTGCACTCCAATGACTTCCAAATACCTAAACAGCACATAGAAGCAAGCAACATTCGGCACTGACAAATGCTTGTACTTCTTTGTCACTGATTTTTTTAAGCCATGTCCAAGTGCCAAATACCACTGCAAATATCTGCAATCGAACGTTCGGCATTGTCAAATGCTTGTTGTATCGTAGTTTAGTAAGCATTTGATGCAGTAGAAAAGGCCCAACCTCTGTCTTAATATTTTGGCCAAATCATAAGTGTGTGTTAAAAAGGAGAGCTTATTGTTGAGTCACAAGCCCAGATATTTAAATTTGTCAGTTATTTCAAGAGGCTCCCCCAGGAGGATCTGAATGTGTAGTTTAGTGCTTCATGCATTGGAGCTTGTTGCTTTTATGTGGAGGGGGAGAGAAGCATTGCTTTTTTCTTTCTGGCATTGAACAAAAGTTTCAGCTGTAGGAGATTAAGTTGGAGGATATCAGATTCATGTTGCAGCTCCTCACAGGCAAGATCAAGGGTAGGCCTAGCAGAGTAAAGTGCAGTGCTATCTGTGAATAGATGCATTTTTGCTGAACTGATGTTGAGTTCAATATTGTTTATGTACTTTGCAAAAAGAAGGGACCCCAAGATCGATCCCTGTGGTAACCCCCTCAGCAAGATTTTAAGTGATGAGAGGTCACCTTGCACTTTGAACTGTTATGTTCTTCCTATAATGTAACAGGCAAATCAACTCAAGGCTGTATTGTTTAGACTGAGGTCTTGCAGCATAGTCAATAGTAGGTCATGGTCAACTGTGCTGAACGCTTTGCTTAAGTCAAAAAAAAGTGTGCAGACAAGTTTCTTTGAATTGAGAATGATTTGCCAGTCATTGGTGACTTTTGTGAGTGCAGAAACCATACTGTGATTAGGTCTGAAAGCAGATCGAATGAGATTTAACAGGCTATTTGATTCCAGGAACTCTCTCAGTTGGGAATTGACTAGCCTTTCCAATAATTTTGACAAGATAGGTAGCAGGGAAATAGACTGGTAGGTGTTGAGGTCGCAAGGGTCACCAAATTTAAAGAGAGGAATTATATGTGCTATTTTCTAGATAGCAGGAAAATCACCTTGGGAAATGGATAGGTTGAAGAGGTGCATGATGGGGGAGGTCAGGTAAAAATATCCTATTTTCAGAAAGATGGGTTCTAGTTGGTCAGCAACTGCGCTTTTCTTAATGTCCAAGGTGGTTAGGAGGTCCTCGACCTGTTTGAAGGATATAGGGCTGAAGCTAAAGTAGATTGGGAGAGGGTTATTCATGTGATGAAGGCAGGGAGGGTCACTGCTGCTCAGCTATGTAAGAAGCTTGCTTGCAGGTGAAGAGTCAAAGGCTAAGCCAGCAGTGGTGAAGTGGTTGTTGAGTTTTTCTAAAATACTGGGTTTGTCTATGTAAGTGCTGCTTCCAGAAATTATTTTGGACAGCACGGCTGACAAAGGTGTATGACCTTCCATTTCTCAGAGAATCTTTCAAAACTTAGCGCCATTGTTTTTGGCTGAGTCAAGAGATGATTGGAAGTATCTTGCTTTTTCAGCCCGTATGAGGTTAGTGCAGGAATTTCTGGTGGTTCTAAAAGCCACCCAATCCGAATTTAATTTTGTTTTGCGGTCTCGCTTCCATAGCACATCCCTGTCATGTAGTGCTGTTCTCAGTGCTGAAGTGAACCATGGGCAGGACCTTTTCCTTGTTCTAATTTGAACAAATGGAGCAGGCTTATTAATCATCTTTAGTACAAGGTTCTGGAAGATATTGTAAGCTTCAGAGACTGACGGCACCAAGTAGAAGTCTTGCCATCTAATCTCATTTAGGTCTGCCAGACCGGCCAATTGGTTAAACTTTTTGAGGTTTCTTTACAGCATGAAGCTGGAGGTGGAAGACAATTTTAGCATGAGTCTTGAACAGGCTACAGCCCTATGGTCACTGATATTGCTGTGAAATACCACCGAGTGAGAGATGTTGTGGGGCTTATTGACAAGTATTAAGTCAAGGAGGGTACTACGAGCAAGTTTTTTGACGATAGACCAAGTGATGTTGGGGGTAATCTGAGAGAGGCCATGCATGTTGCAGAGATCTCTCAGTGGTTTGGAACAGAAGGGGTTCCTATTAAGGTTGAAATCATCCACGATAACACATTCTGAGTTGGAGTTCTCAAGCAATTTGTGGAAGTGATCTACTATTCTGTGGTCCCCTGATGGAGGTATGCAACAGCCCATTATGGAAGTGGCCTCTTTTGATGATATAGACACCCTTAATGAGAGGCTTTCAAATTAATTTGGTATAGTGGAGGAGTCAGTGATGAATACTGTAAATGTATTTGGTATTACTGTATATATTGTTACCCCACCCGGATAGTCTATCGGCTCTGTATACATTATATGAAGGGATGTTGATGTCATGATCAGAGGTACAGCCTCTAAGACAGGATTCAGATATTACCAGCACATCAGGTCTAGTGTGGAGGACCCAGGCTTGGATCATATCTTGTTTCTTTAATAAGGTCATTTTGCCTGATAACGTTAATTGAGAATACAAGAATCAGTGGCTCAACCTGTCGCAGAGAGGCAGTATTGACAGAGGAGGGGAAAACAGAAATGAAAACATTAAACATACAACAGTTTATCAATCCCCCCCCCCCCGTTTGGAAAGCAGGAAGTGGGAGCTATTTGAAAAGCAAATTGTAGTTTGTAAAATTGGAGGAGGGCACGAAAACAAAAAAATGTAACAATATTTCTAGTAGGGAAGTAGCATTTTCCATTTATGAAATACATTCAATCAAAGTGAAAAAAAAAACATTTCCTGCCATTTTCTTGCTGATTATAAAAAGTCTAAAAGGTATCTATAAATGAAACATGACTCATTTGATAGATATTTTTGTGCTAAACAACTTCTGTGCTCAAAGTATCATGCTATCATTTTTTAGTTTAAAACTATTTGCATTTGTTTGTTGCAAAAGATAAAAAAATAACTGAACATTCTGCTCTTTTTTGCTAATTATAAAAAAACTAAAAGGCACATATAAGTGAAACACTACTAATTTTGTAGATATATTTGTGCTGAACAACTTTTGTGCTCAAAATACCATGCTATCATTTTTCAGTTTAAAGCTATTTGCGTTTGTTTGTTGCAAAAAATGAAACATCATTGAACTTTCTGCTGTTTTTGCTAATAATAAAAAAACTAAAAGGCACATATAACAGAAGTGCTACTCATTTTGTAGGTATTTTTGTGCTGAACAAATGTCGTGCTCACAGTACCATGCTATCATTTTTTGTTTTAGTATTATCTGCATTTGTTTGTTGAAAAATGTAGAAATAATTGAATTTTCTTTTGATTTTTTTTTTTACTAATTTAAAAAAAAAAACTAAATGGTATCTATAAATGAAACACCAATCATTTTGTAGATATTTTTGTGCTGAACAACTTTTGTGCTCAGTACAATGCTGTAATTTTTCATTTTAAAGTTATTCACATTTGAACACAACTAGAATCCATCTGCACAGCTTGTTATCTCTATCTTCAATGACATCATTATGGCAGCCATTTTAAGATTCTTAGAACAGGATTTTTGAATCAGGAGAGGCTGTGTTTAAATTTTTTGAATGCCATGAAACTATATTTATCCTGCTTTAATAAATGGAGATTCAGTATTAATGTAAAAAGACCCTCCTTTACAAGCCTGTGGGGTCATTTAAAAAAGAAAATGTGTAAAAAAGATGGTTTAGGTATCCTTTAAATAATTTTGGTATAGGAGAGTGATGGCTTTCTCCCCATGCTGAGAGGACAGTAAGGCCATAAATGGATTATCAGTTACAGACCCTTGCATTGCCAGTTCCATTGCGCTAAGTTGGGCATAGATATAATCTCGTAATTAATAGTATCTAATCCTATCAGTTGCCTTCCAGCCAAAACATTGTTGAGCTATTTCAAAGGGTATGACTGTGTGTGCCTGAAGTAAATGTCTGGACACTGTTATTCCTCCCCTAGTCTGTTGCGCAACCAAGGGGTCCATCTTGTCTAGTCCAAATGCCGGATCATAGATCCACCATCTGTACAGCCAAGTCTGTTATTTGGAAAAGCCTCTACTAATGCCCTTATTCCATCCCTCTAAAACTGTTTGGGTTCCCAAAAAGTCTGAGGCATTTTGAATTGGCTTAGGCAGAGAAAATAGACAAGCTTGAAGAGGGGGGGTCTGGGTGCATAGCTGAGTCAATCTGTTTCAAGGGGGAGGAATAAAAACACAGAAACATAGACTTTGATGACAGATAAGGACTGCTTGGCCCACCTAGTCTGCCCATTTCCCTACCTACAAGATAAGTTGCAGATCCTAGTTAACCAACAGCCTATTTCTTCCTACCCTCCACAAGAATTGCCTTATGTCTGTCCCATGCATTCTTGAATTCTCCCACCGTTTTAGACCCAAAACCTCCTCAGGAAGGCTGTTCTATGTGTCCACCACCCTCTCTGTGAAAAAATACTTCCTCACATTGTCCCTGAGCCGTTCCCCCTCTATCTTCAAATCATGTCCCCTTGTTCTTGCACACGTTTTTTTTTCTGAAAGATGTTATCCTCTTGGACTTTGTTGATTCCACTGAGGTACTTAAAAGTTTCTATCGTGTCCCCTCTCCCTCCTTTCCTTAAGGGTATACATAGTAAGCTCCTTTAGTCTCTTCTCATATGACTTCTCTTGCAAACCCAACACCATTTTAGTTGCCCTCCTCTGGACTGTCTCCATCCTGTCTATGTCCTTGCAGAGATGGGGTCTCCAGAACTGGATGCAGTACTCCAGATGGGGTCTCACCAACCGTCTGTACAGAGGGATAACAACTTCCTGATTTCTGCTGGTGATGCCTCTCCCTATACATCCCAGTATCACCCTCAGCCCTCCTTAATGCCTCCTCACTTTGCTTGCTAACCTTAAGGTGATCTGATATGATTACCCCCAGGTCCCTTTCCATTTTTGTTGTTGTTACGACTTCCCCCACTTTGTGTAATCTTCCCTTAGGTTTTTGTTTCCCAGGTGCATTAATTTTCACTTCTTTGCATTGAATCCAAGCTACTATGCTTCTGACCATTCATCCAACCTTTGCCAAGTCCCTTTTCATCCTTTCCACACCTCCTTGTGTATTAACCCTGTTACAGATCTTTCTGTCATCTGCAAAGAGGCATACTTTTCTCTCCAGTCCCTCTGCAATCTCATTTATAAAGACATTAAAAAGGACTGGACCCAGTACTGAACCCTGTGGTACCCCACTCTTTCTTCAGTGTGGACTCCATTTATAATTACATTCTGTGTCCTATTGTCTAGCCAATATTTCACCCAGGCTACCACCCTGGGACCCACTCCCAGGCTGATTAATTTGATAATTAATCTTTTGTGTGGGACTGTGTCAAATGCCTTGCTAAAGCCTAGGGATGCCATGTCCACAGCCCTTCCTTGGTCTACTACTTTGGTCACCCAGTCAAAGAAATCAATTAGATACGTCTGACATGAACTTCCTGCTGTGAATCCATGCACCCTTGTGTTCTGTGCCCCACTGGCCTCTAGGTACTCAACAATTCTTTCCTTCAGAAGTGATTCCATCACTTTCCCTACTACAGAGGTCAAACTGACAGGTCTGTAGTTTCCTGCCTCTGTCTTGCTCCCAGTTTTGTGAAGGGGAATCATATCCACCTTCCTCCAGTCCTCAGGTACCACACCATCCTCCCATGATTTGTTTAAAAGGGTAGTCAGTGGTGTCACTAGTTCTCCCCTTAATTCTTTTAGAATTCTGGGGTGAATTCCATCAGGCCCCATTGCTTTGTCCAACTTCAGTTTTAGGAGTTCATTCAGAACCCTTTCTTCTGTGAAAAGACTGGGATCAACCCCCCTATTTAGAGTGCTTCTGTTAATTGGATTAGGCACCTCCCCTTCCTCCTCTTTTGTGAATACTGAGCAGAAGTATTCATTCAGTATCCCTGCTTTTTCACCTTCCCTCTCTGCCCACCCACCGTCCTTTCTATTCAGACTCACTATCCCTCCCTTTGTCTTTCTATGCTCCCTGATGTACCTATAAAAGGTTTTATCCCCTTTCTTAATTGAGTTGGCTATCTTTTCCTCAGTTTGGGCCTTTGCTCGTCTAACTTTCCTCCCTGCTTCCTTCTGCCTTAAGTGGTACAGTTCTCTGTTCTGCTCCTTCTGTGTTTCCTTATACTTCCTAAATGCTATCTTTTTCACCATAGCCTTCCCCACCACCTCTTTTGAGAACCATAGTGGCTTTTTCTTTCATTTTGATTTGTTTATTTGCTTCACACAAAGGCTTGTTGCCTCTGTGATGGCAGTTTTGATGTTTCTCCATTTTTGCTCCACCCCTCCTTTTAGCATGTTTGCTAGTGCTTCTCTAAGGCACTCTCCCATCTTGCCAAAGTAAGCCCTCCTGAAGTCCAGTACCCTCACTTTTGTATGACTTGACTCTGGAGCTGAGTTTATTATGAACCACACTATTTGGTGGTCACTTGTCTCCCCATGGCTACCCACTTCTAGATCTGAGATCCTCTCACTGTCCTCATTTGAGAGTACAAGGTCTAAGATTGCTGCCTCACAAGTGGGTTTCATAACTAGTTTTCTGGGGCATGCCACCTGTAGGGCATCGAGAATGGCCCTGCTCTTGGATGTGGCTGCAGCAAAGGTGCTCCAGTTAATATATGGCATATTCAGGTCCCCCATCAACAGTACCTCCCCTTTCTCTGCCATCCTAAGGATGTCTTTTATCATAGTTATTATTCTCCCAGAGGTGGGCCACTCACATCTGAGCTGCAACCCAGTATCCAAGAACATCTGGGACAGCCAGGCCACCTTCTGGTTTTGCAAGGTGCAACAGCTTTTCTGATGCACAGGGTCTTTTTGCCCCAGATAAATATAAAAAAACAGCATCTGCCATGTCTTATGATCTCTATATAAAATCATACAGGGGACACATTGAAAAAGATATAAAAGTCTTGAAGGAGCATTCATCTTTAAGGCTTGAATTCATGCATATATAGAATTAGGAAGCAAAGTACATCTTTCAAAATCTGCACAATGCTGGGACACTAAGGGAGGGAAATTCAGAGAATAGAGCTGCAATGAATTGGTTCCTATCCGGATGCCAAGATACTTCATCAAGGTTAAATCCCAGTTCATGGGGAAAGTTTGTTGAAGTGTTTTTGATATCTGATAATTGAAGCTCAGGATTTCAGTTTTGGTTTTATTTAATATATATCCAGGTATGTTAGGGAATCGTTCAAGCCTAAAGCTGTTCAAAAACAGCAGGGAGAGAATTGTCTGGGGATGACAGATATAATAAAATGTCATCAGCATACAGTGCTATTTTATGGTAAGATGTCCCCAACCGAATACCCTGATTTATTTTGACATATACTTTGGGCTAACAGTTCTACATATACGTCAAATAAAATGGGCGAGAGGGGGCAACCCTGATGGGTACCCTGCTCCAGCTGGAATTTGTCCCAGTCTAAATTATTGTTTTATTTTCTTTTTCACACTGGTCAGATCAAGATGGCTGCCAAAATAAAATTAAAAAGATTCACTTTCAGGGAGGAAAAATTAACTCTGGTAGAAGATATTGTTTTATGAAAATGTGTATTATTGGGCAAATTTGGATCTAATTTGAAAAACTCAGAAAAAAAGGTTTGTTTGGAATATCAGAAAAAGCAAATGTAGTAAATCCTGCAGTTTTAAGAATTCTTACATCTGCAGGATTTACTGTTCACTTTTTCTGGTATTTCTTCTCAAACCTTTTTTTTTTCTTTTTTCACATTATTAAAACTCCAAGGTTGGCTTCCCCAGAATGGTTTTCACGATCATGGGTGCATTGCAATGTATCTACATACTACCTCAGACTAGAGAACAATTCTGATGTTGAGAGATGACAGTTGATGTGGGAGCCCTCCCTAAGGGAGAGCCACTTGATTTACAGGCCAGCATGGGACATATATTTAAGGTTATATTTATTTATTTATTTGTTTGTAAAACTGAAGCATTTGAACATGTAAAAAATAGTGTGAAATCTGTTTCTTTCTTTCTTACTTTTATTGTGTTTTCTTTACCCAGTGACCCCTCCCCACTAGAGATGGGCGAAGTGGCCCCAATTTGTTCCATGAAGTGGAATATGGAGTGAAAGTGAATTTGTGGAGTGCTCCACAACGCGAAGCGGAGTACTTCGGGTTATTGATGAGTAAAGCAAAGTCCATGGAAAACAATGACTTTGCATTACTCCGCCTTCCCAATCCACTACTCCACTAATTCTTTAGGTGAAGTACATTGAAAACAATGTACTTCACCTTGTTTTTAAGCTGCAAAGGAGAATTTTGCAGTGATTCATGGGATTTCAGGTCACATGGGCTCTAGATTGTTCTGCACAGTCTCAGTTTGGGGTAGTGTGTGTAGGAAGCTGTAGGAGACAATCTGCTCTGAGAGCTCTCTGTGATTCAAACCTTCTAAAAGCTATTAAAAAAGCCTTTTTGAGTCATTTTTTGTTTTGCTGAAACTTTAGTTCATCAATTATAGGAAACCCTCCTGTGCTCATATCATCAAGTGTTTATTGTTTGTGTGTGTATTTTGAATGTTAATGTACAACATTCAGTCTGTGTACTGAGAGACAGTGGAAGTGTGCTTTGGGGGAGGGGCGTTTCTGTGGTGCAGGTAGATTAACTTGGAGAAAAAGACAGTGCTTTCTGTTTTGGTGATATTTCTTGTATCACTGTGTTAATGTACACAAAGTAATATTTTCAATAATTCTTGGCATTCTTTTGCTGATTGTTGTGGTGCAGCAGTGCATTATTTTAGTTTGTTTAAAATATGTGGTTATATTACTGAAGTTTTCAATTTGCTATGCATTACTTAGTGCATGTGTGAGTATGTGTGTGACACATGTCATCAAATCAGACACCTTTTATTGTGCCACATAATTTCAGCAATGAGAACCTTCTATCCACTGCAGCTGTGCAATTTTTTGTACTTCTTTGTGGTATCTTTCCTGGTACTCATACTAGTGACTCTTACTGCAGCAGTGCAGTACACTGCCCCCCCCCACATGGCCCGCCCCAACCAGCAAAGATATTCTTTTCCAGATTTGAATTTCTGATGGTGAGTGCTGGTCAGGTGTTGTGCCTTTGCATCTGCATCTCTTCAGTGCACAGCGCAATCTTAATCTGTCGGTACATTTGCATCCCTTTAGGGCCCAATCTCCATCTGTAACTTAAGTCACAGTTGTTTCTTTGGCTTCCCTTCAGAGTACTGGACAAGTGTGGTGCACAATTCAGCATGAACATTGTACTCATTAATATGTGTTTTTAAGTCAGGACCATCATCAGGAGTCACTCGTGGTACAAATCATGTTCTTCATCATCACGGTCACAAATGCAGTCACAAATTACGATTTATGATCATGTCACAAATCAAAACAATAATTTTTTTTACTGGTTACTCGGATGTATTGTAAGCCTGTTTTGTAGTATCTCTCCTTGCTTCACCACCCCACCATTGTACTCATTAATGAGTGTTTTTAAGTCGGGGAGTTTTGTGCCGCACCTCATCGGGGCCCGGGGAAGTACAGCCATAGGCATTTGCATTTCTTTATCATCACGGTCACAAATGCAGTCACAAATCATGATTTACGATTACATCACGAATCACAATATTAATATTTTTACTAGTTACTTGGATGTTGTAAGCCTGTTTTGTAGTATCTCTGCAGGCTTCACCACCTCACCATTGTACTCATTTCTAAGTGTTTTTAAGTCAGGGAGTTGGACAGTGCCTGCAGTACATACACAGACTGGAAAGAAAACTGCACCCATGCAGTTTAGCACAGTATACTTCCACTGCTCAGAATACATATGGAAGACAATAAAAAAGGGCATAATTACATACAAGGGTCAGTGGGATGGTGGATGAATACATTTTATAACACAGCAAGGAAGGTGTGGGAGGACACATGGTGTGAGGAAAAAAAAAATAATGTGGGATCCCATGGTGATCCAGCAGCAGTCCCAGCATGGACATAATTTGCAACTGATGTCCTTCTATGTAAGAAAAATAAAATTTACAGAAAGAACAAATTAAGTAAAAAAGAGTACAGAAAGAAATGACAAAAAAAATGTAGCTTTTAAAAAAGCTGTTGGGTCTAAATCAAAGTTTAAATCGCCTCCTTGTTCTGATCTCAAAGTATCAGCAGTCACAAACCACACTCCTCTCTCTCTCCATCTGCACAGGAGAAAGAAAAAGTGTCTGCTTGTATGATTCACTTTCTTCCTGCCTAGCTAAAGAGCATGTGACTTACAGTACTGTAAGCCATGTGATGTGTGGGGGGGCTGCCAAATCTGAAACGCCAAGTGGATCACTTAGAATCACAATGAGGAACACGAAGCCCATTAAAAACAATGACTTCGCCTTACTTAGCATTACCATTCTACCTTAATGTGAAGTGGTAATGACAAGGCGGAATGAGCACTTTGCATTGCCCACTTCGTATAGCGGAGTGGCAACGCGACGTGCCCACTTCACATTCTCTTCGCTGGCAGAATTTAATTTTGCTGCATCTCTACTCCCCACTACCTAATATATCTCTCATTGAAATGCCATGGCACAGTCATGCAGCACATCTCACTCTCTGACAGAGGGAAAATACATAAAATCAGATTTTATTGAGCAAGATGCCTATGTACAACACAGACCCAGAGTTAATCAGGGCTCCACGTGTTGCAGTAAAACTGTCATATATTGCTAACATCAATCATTGGAGTGCACTGTCTCAGGTCTGCACTTGAAAACCTGGTAGGTGTAAAAATGGACACATCTTGTGTATTTTAATATTTATGCTACACATTTAAAATCACATGTCTTGACTTTCATATGGCCAGTGCATTTTTTGTGTTTGAACAAGAGAATTTGCAATATGTTGTGGCATGAGATCAGTTTATTTTTATCTTTGCATTTTTTTATCTCTGCTGGACTACAGCCCCCCCCCCCCCCATCTCTATTGTAAATTACTGTGTGGCCATGGGTTTGCAGTGGAGGAAATTTTAAAAAAAGGGCAGGACAGAGCAAAACAGGATGAAATTGTTAAAAAACAGACTGACTGTACCAGGCTCAATAAATAGGTTCTCTTTCTACCTGTTTTTTCAAGGGGTCCATGTGAAATATCTTCTCTAAATATTGCAGTTCTCTTTCATTGGCAAAATAATATTAAAGTTTAAAACAAGGATACAGCACCCATTTCATGGAGAGTAGCTGCATTATCCATGCATCAGTGCAAAACCAAGGACTGTACCAAACATTTTATGGATTAGGGGTGGAGGTGGGGGGGGGCTGTTGATTTGATGTAACCCTGAGTGTTGAAACCATCAGTTCAAGTGTTATGGCAGTGTAGAGACAGAAAAGTGTTGGCAATTAATGTACATTCTTTTTGACGTCATCCCTCTCCCCAACCCCAAATAATCATGCCACATGCAAAAGATACATTTAGTAGGCATAGACTGTCTCCTGAATAAAACAAACATTTTCAGATTGAAAAATAAATTGCAATGCAATGTATTTAATCAAGATTCTCTCCTGCACATGTCTGGATTTCCTTTCCTTTGGTGAAGAAACAAAATGGTGATAAGGTGCTACCCATCACCCCCCCCCCACCAAATACATCTGTCAATGAAATGCCATGGCACAGTTATGCAGTGCATCTCACAGACTGACAGACAGAAAATTCAAAGCATCTGATTTTATGGAGCGTGATGCCAATGTATAACACCGACCCAGAGTTAATCAGAACTCTCCTTGTTGTAAGAAACTATCATATATTGTTAACATCATGCATTGGTGTGTGCTGTAGCAGGTTTGCACTGGAGCCCCTGGTAGATGTAAAAATGGACACATATTGCCATGCAATTAATATTATGATAAGTGCACTATGTCTGAACAAGAGGATTTGAAATCTCTTGTAGTATGGAAACATTTTCTTCTTAACCTTGTGCTTTTTCCTCTGCCAAACTCTGCTTCTCTCTGTCTCTGTCATATATTACTGTGTGGTCACAGGTCTGCAACGGAGGGAACTTTGTAAAACTGGACTGGACAGAAGAGGACAAGATAAAATTGTTAAAGAAAGACCAGCTGTACCGGGTTCTGTAGGCTGGTCCTGTTTTTACTGGTTTTGTCAGGCAGTCTGGGTTAAATATCATCTCTAAATATTTTGGTTTTCTGTCACTGAAAAAATATGAAAGTTTAAAACAAGGGTTCAGTACCCATTATATAGAGAGCAGCTGCACCATGCAGGCAATGTGCAAAACCCAGCACTGTATCAAACATTTTATGGGGTGGGGGCAGTGCATGGAGGGGGTATGTTGATTTGCTGTAATCAACAAGAGCAGCAAACATACAATATGAGGGTTGAGCTGTCAGTTCAAGTGCTAAAGCAATGGGAGACAGAAAATCTTTGGCAATGAATGTGGCAGCTAGTTATTATTTCCTGCAGGATTTTCTTGTATTGCACATTCTTTTTGATGTCATCACTCTCCCCATCCCCAAATAATCATGCTTGGTGGAGAGATACATTTAGTAAATACACACTGTGTCCTGAATAAAACAAACTTTGTCCGCTTGGAAAAAATAAATAAGTGCAACTCTATGTATTTAATCAAGACTTTGTCCTGCACAGATCTGGATTTCTTTTTTTTTTTTTTTCCTGTACAGGAATGAAACAATGATAAAAAGTTACCCTTTGCTTGCTCACCCCCCAACAGGATAGAGGTAAGAAGGGGTGGGAGCTTAGAGTGAGAGTTTAAACAATTCAACAAAATTGCAATCATTATACAAATTTTTATTTTAGTCATAGAAAAATAAAATAGAGTGGTACTCATCTCCGTACCTCTTCATCTAATGTCACATCATGTGCATTATAGTTGAATTAACCCAGTATCTGGGTGTGTGTCAACCCCCCCCCCAAAAAAAAAGAGTATGAGATACGAAGACAGAGTCCTACTAGAAGTATTAGGAAACAAGAGACAGAGATACCTATCAGGAAATGAGAGAAAGAGATGGAGTAAAGGACAGAGAGAAAGAAATATATCACCAGCAAACTGCTGAAACTAAAGCTGTCAGCCCGACTCCAGCTGCAACTATAAAATTCAAGAAAGTCCCGTTGTTCTCATAAAGAGAATTGGGGTGAATGGCTCCTCTCACTAAGCTGGGCATCCTGGATGTTGGGGTGGCCAGAAAAGGTATTTCTGGAGGTTAAAAAAAACACCAGTATCTAACTATACGAGTCTCATTTAGCTAGGTTCAGGTTTTGTTTTGGTTTTTTTTCATAAATACATCATTTTTATGCATTTTCCATGTTTTTTAGTTTGGGGAAAACAAGATGGCAGCTGTTACGACATGAGCAACATTTTTCCTGTTGTGAGAAGCATGTGGTGAGAAATGTAAAATGGTTGCAGGGCATGAAATTTTTCATGTTGTGTCAGAATGTTATACAAAAGGCCCTACTGAGCATGCTTAGAACAGCTAAAAAACAAAACTTTAAATCCTTGTAACTCTGGAACCATTTAATATTTTTTAACACAATATTTGAAAGGACACTACCTTTGCACATCCTGCTTCTGCCCTGAATGTTTCAGGAAAAAAGCCATATCATCTAGGCTATATGAGAGAGAAAAACCAAAAACCCATGTTATGTATATGAAGAAGTTAGATGTCTACAGGAAAATGACATATATGTATCTCAGAAACCACACAAGTTGACATCATGGAACTTTCCACATATTTACACCATGACTCATTTCCACTGTCCTACCCAACACCTTGCAAATGAACTTTTGCTCAAGGGAACTTTTCTTGGTAAAACAAATAAAATTCAATAAATAAATAATACATGACTCTTAGACAATACTTGCCAGATTTCAACAATGCCAAAGCTATTAATGTGCAAAGTTAGGGGTTTAACATATGATCAGTGGCACATGTGGTGTGCGACTGATATGGCCTCTTGAAAGAGAGCTCTACTTTCCTGTTCATAAATCCACTTAATTAACACAGAACCAGTGATGGAGCCAGAACAAACAAAGCATGGTTTCACAGGAAAAAAGTCAGAACTAATGAAGTCCATAGAAACAAGCAAAAAACAGGTGGCAGCACTGAAAGGAACATCCTGACTGCAGAGATAGCAATGGGTCCAAAGCAAGACCTCCCTCTCAGACACAGCTGAGATTAAAGGACTTTTGCAGATGGTACTGAGGAAGATTGGCACATTTAAAATGATTGTCTCAGCACTGGAAGAGAAAGTGCAAACACTTACTCAAAAGGCACAAGATACTGAAACACACCCGTGAGACATAGACAGTAAAGATATACAAGATTAGGAGGGACAGATGCAGGAACTAGAGCGGATGGTCAGACTGCTCTGGACTAGGGCCAAAGATGCAGAAAACTTGTTGCAGGGAAATCTGCACCTTAAAGGATCCCCTAAAGGTGTTAAAAAGTGTGATGTGTCAGCCTTCCTGCAACAAGAAATCCCTAAACTGCCCAGACACATCTGGAAACAGGATCTAGAGATTGAGTGAGCATATGGAACCCTAGCCACTCCCAAAAACAGGGGGTGCAGACTTTGATCTATTTTAGCCAGACTCCTATGGTATATTGACAAAGTAAAAATCTTAACCCTACCCAGAGACAGGGGTGCCCTGAACTGGAATGGTCACAGTATATATTTGCTGTGACTTCTCAGAACTGGCTCTCCAACATAAAGGCTTCACTGAAGTGAAGAAACAGTTTCAGGCACTGGGGATCACATATCACCTTCAAAACCCAGCTACACTAAGAATGGTGCAAAATGGTACCCCTAATGAATTTAAAACTCCATAAGAAGCTGCAGTCTATATAGAATGCAATTGACTGGCAGGGGACTTGAACTCAGAGGCAACAAAAATGGAAGCAAGACCAACTTGACAGGACAGTCTCTGCATCCAGAATCCAGATCTAAATCCATGAGCAGTTATCAAGAGACAACTCAGGACATGGAATTGCAAATCTCCAAATCTAAAAGAGTGAAGAGAAGCACTGAATCTCAGAACAGGAATAGATCACTGTTTCAAGGAGCTAAATGATGCAACCAGGAAGATGACAGACATAAAAAAAAACAGGTCTCAGAGGCAGAGACTGATTCAGCTGAGGAACCTGCACCAAAGAGATTTGAACCCAGTCTGCTTTCCTTGACCAAAACAGAAACAGAACAAGTGGTACAACTTGCTTCCACACCATCCACACTACTACATCAGCAGTAGGGAGGCCAAAATCTCTTATGGTTGGTTATCATAGAAAGACACTTAAACCTGTCTATTGACTGTCATCGGGGGATAGCACAACAGCTGGGTACCTGATCAGAGACTGTTACTACTGATGTGAACACTTGAATTGGTAATGTTAATATTTCACTTGCACTGTCTTTACCTTGCTGGTTAAAGCCTGTCATCTTTCTGCCTCCCTCATCTTTCCTCCAGCTTACTTTTATCCCTTCAGTCTAAAGTCAATGTGTTGTGAAAGTGTGAAATGTAAAGCAAATAATGGGAGCAGTGGGGCAGGAATTGTAATGTTTCATGCAAAATTCACTTTGCGAGGATTTTCCCTAATGAATTCTGTATTAAACATTAGAATATTCTCCACCATGGAGTTGTATTCATTAATTTATGTGGAGTACACCTGAGGTCATACAGCACGCTGACCGGACACAACCTTGGACTCCACATAAATTAATTATTCTTTATTTTTTATTTATTTATTTATTTATCAAGTCTAACATTACAAATACCTTTGAGCCTTGGCTCTTTTACAAAGGTTCCACGTCAGAGAAATACAAATTATGGGGAACATCAAGACAGACATTACAACAATGTGGACATTGCAAACAGAGTACAGGTTAATACAATTCAAGGGTAGCATTGTAAGCAAGGCAGCCAGCGGCATTTGTCAGAGAAAACAGACAACAGATAAGAAGTGCTAGAGTCATAGGGAGGGGGGGGAGAAGGAATGTAGGAAGGGTGGGGAGAAGGTGAAAAGTGCAGCATTGGGTATACTAAGATGTGAGGGTAGAATCCAGTAAGGAGGGGGGGCCACTAGAGCAGGCAGGGAAGTGGAGAAACAAGGTTAAGTTGGGCAGTCACAGGAGCTGTTGGTAGTGAGATAGTCCCACAGCCTAGTTTTAAACATGCCAATTGTTGGGGCAGAGGAGATGGTGGGACTGAGGCCATTGAACAAGAGTGGCACTCGATAAGCAAAAGAGCATTGTCCCTGTGAAGTGTGACAGTGGGGGACTTTCAGTAGCTGTAGCGTGGATCTTCTAAGGCACCATTTGTTAATTCGGTGTTGTAACAGAGTTGAGACCACAGAAGGTGCAAGGCCAAGGTAGATTTTTTTCGCCATGGAGCAGGTGGGAAACTTTATGTGGCTTGATAGTTGAAGCCAGCCGGTCTGAGTGTACAGGTCACATGTGTGGGTGAGATGGTGAGCACCAGTGATGAGCCAACATGCCTTATTTAAGGCAGTTGAGAGGCATCTAAGGGTTGTGGTTGTGGCCGAGCCATAACTGATGAGACCATAGTCTATTACAGAGATCACAGAATTCAGGACTGCAACCTTCAAAACTTCTGGTGTGAGATGTGGTCTGTGTTTGTAGAGGAGACCAAGCCGTGTATTTGCAGCTCTAGCTACAGTACATTATCTACATGAGGTCCATAGGAGAGATTAGAGTCACGCTGTATCCCTAAGTATTTGAAGGACCCCACCTGATCTAGAGTGTTCCCCTGGGTGGTGGAGATAGCCAAGTGGTGTAGCTTGTGTGGGTTATGAGAGCTGCAGAAGAGCATAGATTTGGTTTTCTTGTCATTGAGGACCAGTTTATGATTAAGAAACCATGTCTCTAGAGAATTGAAACCAAGTTGAAGGTTGTGTTGAAGAGTTGCAGGATCTTTGTGAGTGGAGAATACAACAGCATCATCGGCATATCTTCTCAGATGATCTTCTCAGAGCAGTGGTAAGGGAGGGAGTTTAAGAAAAGGCTAAAAAGGAGGGGGCCCAGTATGGATCCCTGTGGGACACCTGAGCAAACAGGCGGGGTGTCAGAAAGAGCGTCCGCAATTTTTTCTCTCTGCAACCAGTTTTCTAAGTAGCTTTTAAACCAGAAAGAAGAGTCAGGTGATAGCCCGGCATTCAGTAGTTGGTCAATTAGTAGTCCATGGTGTACTGTATCGAAGGCCTTGGAGAAGTCAACGAAAACGGCCCCTGTGAGAAGGCCGTTGTCAAGGGATTTGTGCAAAGCTCCAGTGAACTCAAGAAGGGCTGTGGTGGTGTTGTGACCTTTCTGGAAGCTGTGTTGTTGTGGACAATGTATACTGTATTTATCCAAGTGGTCGGTAAGTTGATCAGCCACGATGCGCTTGAGTGCCTTAGAGAGTGGGGGCAGTATGGAGATAGGGCGATAATTTGAGTGCTTCGTCTTATCTCCACTTTTATGGATGGGTGTCACGGTGGCTGTTTTCCATAGGTCTGGGAATTTTCCACAGCTGAGAGAGAGGTTTAGGATTTTTGTTAATGGATGAATTACCTCATCGAGGGTGAGCAACAGAAGCTTAAGGTCCAGGGTGTCGCTACTAGATCTAGATTTAGAGATGGCTGCAGTAACACAACAGCGAGCTTCATTCAGCCTTACCTCCCTGAAGTAGAAGAGGGGATGGTTAGACTGAGGGTCTGAGGAATTTGGGGAGTAAGCCCTGTTTTCAAAAAAATCATGGGTAGAACAGCACTAAGGTCTGAAAAAGCCGTGTTAAAGATGTTTGCGATCACCTTGGGGTCAAGGGTTGAGGATCCATCAACTATTAACATGGCCGGAGAGGTTTTGGCTGCTTCCCTGTGACATCCTTGACATTGTTCCAGAAAGCATGACCATTTCCCCATGTATTGGTGAGAGCGTCTTTGTAATAGGTGGATTTCATTAGCTGGATGGCTTTTGTGCAGGCATTTCATGCTTGTTTGTAATTTTGGATGTCCAGTTGTTTGCCAGTGGCCCTGGCAACTGCCCAGAGGTGGTCCCTTAGTTTCAGCTGTGAGAGAAGAGCCACGGTGAGCCATGGGTTAGAGAGAGATTTTATTTTGCGCCTTTTAGCAGGGGCAAATAGGTCACAGGCTTTGTTGAAAATTGAGATCAAGTGATCAAGAGCCAAGTTAACATCTGTTGCTTCATAGATGGGTAGCCAGTCTTGTAGAAGCAGGTATTGTTTGAGATGTGGAAGTTTTCCACAAGGAAGGACTCTGCTAGCGATAATTTTGGCAGGGGGCTTAAGGAATTTGTTAGACCATGCACACAAGACTGGGGAGTGGTCACTGAGAGAGTCTGGGAGAACAGTCGTATGAGAAATCCTTGTGGAGTGAGTGGTGAGGACCCAATCCAAGAAGGTACTGGTGCCTGTCTTGTAGTTAATCCTAGTAGGGGAGTTTACCATTTGCGTGAGATTAGCAGCTGAGATGGAGTCTTTATAGGCACTGGCGCTTCATGCTAACCAGTTTATGTTGAAATCCCCTAGTAGAATAAGTTCAGCTTCAGGAGGATGAGAGCTGATTAAGTTTAGGACCGTTGAAGCCATGCTTAGGGTCCCTGGGCGGGATGTATAGGGAGACAATAGTCAGGGCTTTATGGTTGGGACCTAGGACAATTTTTATTGGCAGAATCTGGGCCAAGGCAGAAAGTGATGGAGTTGCTACAGGGTACCAAGACAGGAAGTCTTTGATATAGATTGCGCAACCACCACCTTTTTTGGATATCCGGTCCAGCCTGTGGACATTGTATCTCTGTATTGTTACTGCTGAGTCAGGAACTTTAGGCGTCAGCTAAGTTTCCACCACTGCAAGGATGTCAGGGTTGTGTTGGCATATGAAAGCTTGGAGTGCATCCAGCTTTGGTAGTAGGCTGCAGATATTAATGGTTGCAAGGATAAGGGCACCTGGAGTTTGTGTGTGGCCTGAGCTTCTAGGGCCAGGATTGGGATGGACGCTGCCTGAGATAAGAAGGAGGAGGAGGAGTAGGAGTTTTAAGGAGCAACTCCATGGGGGGATGAATCTCCGAAGAGTGTGCACAGAATTCATTAGGGGATGTTCCCCCAAATGGAATTCTGTGTCAAACCTTTAAACATTGTTGCCGAAATTGTAGAACGATTGCTGGTTGAACTCCTGGTGTTGTTCTTTTGTCCCCTGTGGTTTTGATTGCTTGCCCAGAAGCAGCCAGCCATTTGAAGTAACTGGCCCAGGCTGAAGCTGACTAAAAGCTGTCAGATCCTGAAAGCATGGGAACATCGAGCAGTGATTTGATAGCTTCAGCACAAGGGATGCCATTATGTCACTGGCTCTAATTCAATTCAATTTAATTTTTATTTAACCAGGATAAACACCATTGAGTTAGGTCATTTACAAGGCAGTCCTGTGAGGCCTCATGTTACAATCTCAATAGACTGACAAAGTGATATACATAATTATACATTTTTGGAGCAACAACAAATGTAAATTCCACAAGAGGAATAGCAATAGAATACGTCATGTTTACAGAGGATATATGGGTTACAGTTTCATAAAAGGGGTAATCACAGAGAAAGTCATAACATAAAATGTTACATATGAGACAAGACAGGAGTAACTGTGGAACACAAATGCTATTCAAGTAGCGATAGTAGAAGGGATTTTAGAGTGCAAGTGGTAATAAGTGGAAGTGGGTCAGAGAAGAAAAAAAGAGGCATCCATGCTTGCTAGGGAACGGGGGGTAAGGGGATGGGTGGAGGGAGGAAGAGGGGAATGAAGGGCAAAAAGTAGTCAAGGGGAGCGGGAGAAATGAGAAGGGAGGTAAGAGGGGTCAGAGTTTGGAACGGGCATGACAGAGAGAGAGAGAGAGTGTAGAGTGATAAGGGAGTGGGGGAGAGGTTATTCACTTGATGGGATGACATGGAGGGGGAATAAGTAAGGGATGTAGTTCAAGGGATGCAAGAAAAAAGTGGGAGTCACAACAAAAAGAGGCAAGGTATGGGATTAGATAGTTGAGAAAGGATATTAAGTGCACAGGAAAGTAAGGTAAGTCTGAGATGTTTACAGGAACAGCCATAGTGTACATTAGGAATAGCAATAATAGGTTTCTTTCAGGTGTCGGTTTAGCAGGGATTGAAAGATGGTTAACTCTAATCTTTGCTAAAGATTTAGAGATTTTTGAAAGTTATTCCACAAAGTTGGGAAGGCATAGCTTATGGAGGAGGAGGTGTAATGTGTTCTTATATTAGGGACATCGAACAGGATATAGAAGTAGCATTTCAGGGAGTAGGCCCCAGAGGCATGTGAGAAAAAGTCAGCGATGTAAGGGGGGAGTTTATTTGTGATAGCTCTGTAGACCCAAAGGGAGGCATTTCTCCACCTCCTATTACTAAGAGATGGCCATCCAACTTGTGTACATACAGTAAGCAGTGGTGGGTATTAAATGGGGCAATAGAAAATAAACCACAACGCTCTGTGATACAGAGGGTCAAGTTTTGTTAAGGCGTTTTTTTGGCCGTGGCTCTACAGGATGTCGGAGTAGTCCAATTGGGGGAGGAAGGTGGTTTGAGCTAGTTTTATTTTTGTCTCATAGTTTAGTAGGCATCTGATGCAGTAGAAAAGGCCCAACCTCTGTCTTAATTTGCTGGCCAAATCATAAGTGTGTGTTAAAAAGGAGAGCTTATTGTTGAGCGAAAAGCCCAGATATTTAAATTTGTCAGTAATTTCAAGTGGCTCCCCAGGAGGGTCTGAATATGTAGTTTAGTGCTTCATGCATTGGAGCTTATTGCTTTTGTGTGGGTGGGAGATAAGCATGGCTTTTGTCTTTTTGGCACTGAACAAAAGTTTCAGCTGTAGGAGATTAAGTTGGGGGATATCAAATTCATGTTGCAGCTCCTCACAGGCAAGATCAAGGGTAGGCCTAGCAGTGTGAAGTACTGTGTTATCTGTGAACGGAAGCTTTTTTGGTGAAATTATGTTGAGGTCAATATTATTTATGAACATTGCAAAAAGAAGGGGCCCCAAGATCGATCCCTGTGGTACCCTGCTCAGCAAGATTTTAAGTGATAAGAGGTCACCTTGCGCTTTGAACTGTTCTTCCTATAATGTAACAGGCAAATCAACTCAAGGCTGTATTGTTTAGACTGAGGTCTTGCAGCATAGTCAATAGTAGGTCATGGTCGACCATGCTGAACGCTTTGCTTAAGTCACAAAAAAAAAATGCAGACAGGTTTTTTTGACTCGAGAGTGATTTGCCAGTCATTGGTGACTTTTGTGAGTGCAGAAACCATACTGTGATTAGGTCTAAAAGAAGATTGAATGAGATTTAACAGGTTATTTGATTCCAGGAACTCTCTCAGTTGGGAATTGACTAGCTTTTCCAATAATTTTGACAAGATAGGTAGCAGGGAAATAGGCTGGTAGTTGTTGAGGTCGCAAGGGTCACCAGATTTGAAGAGAGTAATTATCTGTGCTATTTTCCAGATAGCCGGAAGATCGCCTTGGGAAATGGATAGGTTGAAGAGGTGCGTGATGGGGGAGGTCAGGTGAAAATATCCTATTTTCAGAAAGATGGGTTCTAGTTGGTCAGCGCCTGTGCTTTTCTTAATGTCCAAGGTGGTTAGGAGGTCCTTGACCTGTTTGAAGGATATAGGGCTGAAACTAAAGTAAATTAGGTGAGGGTTATTCATGTGGTGAAAGCAGGGAGGGTCACTGCTGCTTGGCTATGTAAGAAGCTTGCTTGCAGGTGATGAGTCAAAGGCTAAGCCAGCAGTGGTGAAGTGGTTGTTGAGTTTTTCTAAAATACTGGGTTTGTCTACATAGGTGCTGCTTCCTGAAATTATTTTGGACAGCACAGCTGACAAAGGTGTATGACCTTCTATTTCTCTGAGTATCTTCCAAAACTTAGCAGCATTGTTTTTGGCTGAGTCAAGAGATGATTGGAAGTATCTTGCTTTTTCGGCCCATATGAGTTTAGTGCAGAAATTTCTGGTGATTCTAAAAGTCACCCAATCCGAATTTAATTTTGTTTTGCAGTCTCGCTTCCATAGCGCAACCCTATCATGTAGTGCTGTTCTCAATGCTGAAGTGAACACATGGGCAGGACCTTTTCCTTGTTCTAATTTGAACAAACAGAGCATGCTTATTAATCATCTTTAGTACAAGGTTCTGGAAGATATTGTAAGCTTCAGAGGCTGATTGGCACTAAGTAGAACTCTTGCCATCTAATCTGGTTTAGGTCTGCCAGACAGGCCAATTGGTTAAACTTTTTGAGGTTTCTTTTCATCATGAAGCTGGAGGTGGAGGACAATTTTAGCATGAGTCTTGAACAGGCTACAGCCCTATGGTCACTGATATTGCTGTGAAATACCACCGAGTGAGAGATGTTGTGGGGCTTATTGACAAGTGTTAAGTCAAGGAGGGTACTACGAGCAGGGTTTTTGACATTAGGCCAAGTGATGTTGGGGGTAATCTGAGAGAGGCCATGCGTGTCGCAGAGATATCTCAGTGGTTTGGAACAGGAAGAGTTCCTATCAAGGTTGAAATCATCCATGATAACACATTCTGAGTTGGAGTTCTCTAGCAATTTGTCGAAGTGATCTACTATTCTGTGGCCCCCTGATGGAGGTATGCAACAGCCCATTATGGAAGTGGCCTCTTTTGATGATAGAGGCACCCTTAATGAGAGGCTTTTGAATTCATTTGGTATAGTGAAGGAGTCAGTGATGAATACTGTAAATGTATTTGGTATTACTGTTTAATGTTAGCCCACCACCACCCCACCCCTGGATAGTCTACCGGCTCTGTATACATTATATGAAGGGATGTTCATGTCATGATCAGAGGTAGAGCCTGTAAGACAGGATTCAGATATTACCAGCACTGCGGGTCTGGTGTGGCAGACCCATTCTTGGATCATAACTTGTTTCTTTAATAAACTGCAGGTATTTTAGCTGGAGTGAGTTGTATGGCGCTTCTATAGGTGTATTAGGACCAGGATTTAGCTCTATGTTCCCAGAGCAAAATAACAATAGAAGAATATGTTTTTTGAGCCTGTTTATTAAGGTCTTAAGGATCAAAGTTCACTGCCATTTGGGGACCAGTGGTCTGTGAGTAAGAGGATAGGGAACAGTTTAGCGATTAAAAATGGAAAGAGTGTAGGTCACCATTTTGACAGAGACAGTTGATGGCACTTGTGAGTGATGGGTCATAACAGGTTGCTGAGAAAATAATATAGGTCTCAGGGGGTCAGTGCCCATAGAGTAATGCAATGGGTCCAGTGATGATATACCTGTTGTAAGGGCAAGGTGTTCCTCGAGCCTACTGGTGCCCTTATTAAGATACTGAGAGTTAGACAGAGGAAGGCAAGAAAACAGGATGCAGCAAGCTATGTAGAACAGCATGCCTTTGCTGGTGGCAGTGCAGTGATAAGGAAGGAGTTATGCTCCCTCTTGTGGCCAGATAATATAACATGCAAATGGAAAAATGGGCAAAAAAAGGGTTAAAGCAGCCTTTTACAAATTTGATACAAGAAAAGCAGGGAGCCAATGGAGTCTGGTGAAGAAAAGGCACCAAATTTCAAAAAAGAAGCAGGGCTTAACTGAGCAGCACTCATATCTATTCCATGGGAGGGTAGGCAGCAGCTGCTGTTTTAGGAAGCAGCGCTTGGAGCTGGGCACCTTTTCAGGGCTGAAAAGCCTGGAGGGGAGAGGGAAAAGGAACATAATCATTTATACACTATTAAAGTTGGGGGAAGGATTGTATAGAGAGAGAGAGAGGGTGGAGTACAGACAGGGAGAGGAGCAGAGGGGTAGGGTGCATAGAAAGTGGTCTCCTGGGGCATACGTGTAGTAAAGCCCTATTCAGAGGTGAAAGCAAGAGCAAAGTAGAAGAGGGGAAAGCATACAGCAGCAAGGGCCAAAATGGACTAAAAAGGTAGTTTTGAGCAGAGGAGAGAGTTCAAAGAGTTGCTCAAGAAAATTCAGAGAAAAACAGGTTTAACAGCTTAAATTAATGCAGCCTTTTACAATTCAAATAAACTTAATCTGCTTACAATTCAGATAAACATAACCTGCTTTGTGATTGTCTTTCTTAACCAGCAGTAGTCTACAATTAATGCAGCCTTTTACAAATTCAATACAAGAAAAGCAGGGAGCCAATTCAGACTGGTGAAGAAAAGGCACCAGATTTCAAAAAAGAAGCAGGGATTCACTGAGCAGCACTTGTACCTATTCCACTGGAGGGTGGGCAGCAGCCGCTGCAGGAGAAAGCTGCACTTGGACCTGGGCACCCGTTCAGGGCTGGAAAGGCTATTCCATGGGAGGACAGGCAGCAGTGGCTGTAGTAGGAAGCAGCACTTGGAGCTGGGCACCCATTCAGGGCTGGAAAGGCTATTCCTTGGGAGGGCAGGCAGCAGTGGCTGTAGGAGGAAGCCGCGCTTGGACCTGGGCACCCGTTCAGGGCTGGAAAGGCTATTCCATGGGAGGACAGGCAGCAGCAGTGGCTGTAGGAGGAAGCCGCGCTTGGACTTGGGCACGTGTTCAGGCCTGAAAAGCCTATTCCATGAGAGGACAGGCAGCAGCAGCTGTAGGGGGAAGCCACTCTTGGAGCTGGGTGCCCATTCAGAACTAGAAATAAGATACTTGAGCTGGCATTGCTCCATCTTAATCATGTGCACATTCATGAGGTTCTCAGTGTGCACCCTCAGGAGGAAGGGGGTGGAGCACTGTAATGTGAAGTACAGAGCTCCCTGTTTCATAGCCTGCTTCATATGGTAACTGTCTGGGATATAAATTCTAGCATACAATTATAATTACAACAGTGCACAAGTGCTTGGACAACTCTAGAGTATCTCCCCTTTGCAGTGGCTGTTAGAAACTGTATTACTGATGTTACCGGTTACCAAGCAAGCAAATGGGGAGCTTGCCAATTAGTACCTCAGCTTGGGGGGGTGCATTCCTTTAAAACAGGCCATCTGTCCTTCAGTATCACATAACTAACTATACAGGCCTAGAAAATCCCTGGTCTCTTCACTCTCGAACATGTACAGGATGGGGAACAAAACACAGGGGAGACCATAAGTCAAAAGGATGCCACCTGTTCTAAACAGCATGCTTACAGGTATAGCCTTGGGAGCCAAAATGGGTATAAATGTCTATAGGTTTAAAGAGGGAAGTGCCATTCCATCTGAGTACATCACAGTGGGGGAGTACATTAGTTCTTAGGAAGGGAGGAAAGCAGTCTGGATGCCAGTGACTACTCACCCCTCTTATGCTTGGTACAGCCATTAATGCCTCTAATCACCATCAGACATGTCTCAGATCAGTCACATCTGGTGACTCTGCTTCTCACACAGATGTGTTAAGTAATTACAGGAGGAGCATGACCCTGACCCTTCTATAAATTATGGCAAGCCACAAAATCATAAGGAAACTTGGATGCTCTGCTAGTCATCCCACTCAGTCTGCATAGACCACACTCATACACTGCATATCACAGGCTTTTACAATGGGTGCAACTCAGTGCTGTGATTCCTTTTTCAGCTAACTAATTAAGGCTACGTAGCTGTAGCAAATAACCATAAGCAGATTTCCAGCAACTCAGATGGGCATCACAGATACCCACAGCAGCATCTAAGCACTGATGGGACCTGCATCTCTGGGACAGGTGGAAGGGCTGGGAAATGCCTTTTAGTCCCCTCTGGCTGATGGTGGGAGAACCCCTCTCTATAAGGTGCATAATCCTATGCACTGTAGAATGTTTTGTTTATTGCTGCCACCTACAGATCCCATTTACTTGACATTTAATTCTGTTTATTTAATTAGTTTTGGCTAACCAGGTAAGGTGCACTTGACAAACATTTGCCTGTTTTCAGGCATGACTCGGAAGAGTGCAACAATTGAGATGATTCAGTATATGACAACAACACATTAGAATAATAAAATACATAAAGTTAGGTTAACATGGATAAAAACAGATATCCAAAAACAGTGGAGCATATATTCAAAAGAAAGGAGTGAAGATGATTTTTTTTACACTGAGTAGACAAAAAGTTTATTCTAAGGTAGTTACCATGCTGTTCCTAGGCCACGTGGGGGCTCCTCAGTTATTTTTCACCTTGTTTCAACTGCCAATGTCCTTTGTATATGCACTTTGTATGTTTTATAATTGCTTTTCTTGTATGTACTCCATTTCCCCTTCCCCTTCATTGCACCTGGAAATCAGCATTGGGTCAGTGTACCTTTCCCGGGTACCAAAATTTGAAATAAACAAACAAATTATAATCTTTAGAGCAGGAACAGGGGGCTTTTCACGTCCTATCCAATCCAGGACATCAGAGGATAGGTCCACCCCCCAAACAGCCAACTAGGAGATTACTTACTAACTGGTAGGAAATTTCAACCTCCCTAATATTGACTGGAAATTAACAAAGGGGGTAACAAAATTGAACAAATGTATTTGGATACATTTGATCAGCTGGGCTTGGAGCAAATGGTACACGATAATACAAGAGGTGACAGTACTTTAGATCTTGTATTAAAGGGTACCTAAACAAGCAGTGTTTTAAAACTACTAACTCCAAAATCTGGCTTCATAACATGGTAAAGTAGAGGCTGCTGTTTATATTTATGCTAAAACTGCATTTATATAAATAATATAAATGCAGTTTCGTAGCTTTTGAAAAATGTAAACATCAGACTTTCACTTTCAAAAACAGCCTTGATTTCTCCCTGAGATGGCTGCCAAGTCTGTTGAATGATGAGTCATGATGACATCATCTGAGCCAAAGACAGAGACCCACATATATTTCTATAGTGCTTACTAGTTCTTCTTTCCCTCTTTGTTTTGAATTATTGTACCAGAATGATCAACACCATGTATTAGCTCATGGATTATTCTGATCAGTACACGTTAGGCTATGATTTTGTTCATTTAGTTTACTTTAACTTGTGGAAAATGTTTTGCAATCCAGCTGACTTTTTCCTTGGCAAACTGCATTACAGTACAACACTTCAATTACCTGATGATCTAGTGATTTTGTGATGCACTGAATTTTGTTTTTAGTTAGCCAGGAGAGACACACTAAGCTGAAAGCTTGTTTACAGGTGTGGCCTGGGAGCACAAGGAAGTGTAATGAATTGCTCAGGGTCACAGAGCAAAGTACTGGTCTGGTTCAGTTCCAAAGCCCATGCTCTCTAGTTAATCCACAAATAAGGCTTTCTTTTCCCATGTGAACCCCCTGCATCTAGCCTGCCTTCTGTTGAACACCCCACCATCCATACCCTGTCCTTAGTACTGCTGGTGCTGCATATGTGCTTATGGTCTCATGAAGAGAATTATTATACCTCAGATTATAATCTTTTACCTCAGAGAGTTGTGCACACCTATACCAATATGCATCATCAGATGGCACTATTAAAAATGCCTCTCAAATCACTCTGCAGTCTACATTCTCAGTGTTTGACTTCTGCTCCCACAGTAAACGTTGAGTGGATCACCACTCTTCCGCACAGTGACGGTAGTATGTACAGTTCCCCTGTTGTGTTTTTTCCCACCTCATTAATCAACAACTAGGTCTTCCTGGAAGGCCAAGCAATAAGCATCATGACCCATCAGAAAAACTGCTGTTCATGCCCTCATAAGGGCTGCACTTAGAATGGGTAATGATATTATTAACAGGAGAGGCATACTAACACCTTGAGCAAATCCACCCGACTTCCATTGTCAGTCTACTCCTTTACCTGTGATCTGCAGAACCCCACAGGACAGTTCCCAGCAATTCTTCTCCAGTACTTTTCTGTGCTCTACTCCACAATTCGAGTTGTCTGGCTACCACCCTTCCAAATCTTGAATGAGCTATACACAACTCCCTTAATACTGTCCTAACAAACGTTAGCACCCCCCCCTCCACCTGAGGGTAATCTCCCTACACTGAATTCAAGTAACAGTTTAGGTGCAGCCCTGCCACTCTGAGTATTTGTCATGGCTGGCTACTCTCATCCACAGTCATGTAGTGATCATGATGCTGGCAGCCCCACATTTCAGATCTCACAGTGAACTGCTCAATGTCCTCCTTCAAGTCTTCAACTAACCTGAATATAACTATACCCTGGTGGAATGGCCTCTTCAGTCCCTCTCTGGCATTCATTCTTCTCACCTGCACGCCACACCAAAAACTGGTGAGTTCACTACCCTTTCGCATCATGAATGTGGTTAGTACAGTCTCCCATGTTATTTTTACATATTAATAATAAACATGATCTTCTGGTAAGCCAGGCTAATAGCTGCATTGCACAAGTGGAAAAATAGGCTTTCTTACCCATGTAAGAAATAAGCCACCTATGATTAGGCACTATTAAATGACGTGCATAATGATGTGCACACCCATGATGTAGCAGTGCCTAATCAAAGGTAGCCTAGATCATTTAAGGATAGGAAAGCCTATCATTCCTATTGTTCCCTGTTGCTATCAGCCTGACTTACTGGAAAGATATGTTTATATTTGATATGTTAAAATAAAACAGGGACTCTACTACTTGCATTCATGATGCAGAAGGGTAATGAGCTCACCAGTTTTCGGTGTGAGGAGGAATAGTGATGAATGGATACCAGAGGGGGACTGAGAATGCCACTCTTGCAAGGTACTGCTATATTCAGGGAAGTGGGAAGACAGAGGAGAGAAATATGAGCAGATTACTGTGAGAAATAAGATGTGGGCTGCCAGCACCTTGATCACTACCTGACCCCATTGTCCTGGCCAACATTCCCCTTCCCATAAAACTGGTTCATGCAATTGCCCAAGGCTGTATGTGGATATTAATGTATGAAATGGCTGCCACTACATGTTCAGTCACTTCACTACCAGTCTAGTATTGCTTGCAAAGCACTTTGGGATACAATGTGTATGAAAACCACTATATAAATGCTGATTCTTATTATTATTATTATTTCCCACAGAAAAAGAAGACAAGACAAGCATATATTTGAGTTCTGAGAAAGTATGAACTCTAACATTCGACTGAACAAGAACTTTGCTACAAAAAAGTGGTGGTTCTAGGGGGTGGTGAAGGGTCTGGCTGCACCCCCACATACACACACAGTAATGTACTTGTGTGCTGCTGTTGCAATTCACTTTGTTGAAGAAGTCTGATTTATTGATTGTACGAATGTTTACATTCAAACTATGGATTACATTTGTAGGTTCTGTCAAAAATGTACTAGAAAAGAAGAATAATAGCAGAAAATATAAAGGTTTAATAAAAATGTTAAAAAGTGCATATTAAGCATGCACACCACCCCAGCACCCTCATTGTAGCATCCTGGATTCACCATAACCACTAGACCACCAGGTTATTCAAGATTTGTACTACACTGTGGTTTGCCACAGAGAAAGTCGGTTGAATTAAAACACAATTTCAGCATGTTAAAATAAACAAAATGAACAGAACCATAGCCTAACATGTTTATTATACAAAATAATGCACATGGTTTTGACATTTTGGGTGAAACAATTCTATATAAAGGGAAAAAATAACTAGTTAGCACTATAGAGAGCCATATATCTTTCTGACTTTGGCTCAAATGATTTCATCACATAACACATTTGGCGGCCATTTTAGGAAGCAGGTAAGACAGTTTTTTTGAAATTGGAAGACTGATTTTACAATATTCAAATGCTCTGGAACCACATTTAGGTAAATTATATATACAGTATGTAGCTTTAGCCTTAATGAATACAGCAGCCTTTCCTTTAGTCATCTACGGAGTCAGATTTTTAAATAGTTTGTCGTCAAAATGTTGTTTGGGTATCCTTTAACTAATAAGGGGGACTTAATAAATGGGATAGAGATTTTTCCCCCTTTGGGTAACAGCGATCATTCTAAGGTTTTATTTAAATTAAATGGGATGGAGCTACCTCCTAATTTGGATTCACTTTCAAGCTCCGGGGGAGTTACATAATTAAACTTAGCAGAAGCAAACTTTTCCCAACTTAGGAAAGATCTAGCATCATAGGACTGGTTTAAGGACATTAATGGAAACAACACTAAGGGTATGTGGAATATACACCTCGAAAAGCTTAATTATCTAATTAGCTCACATATTCCTAAGTATAAATCCAAATATATGGGGGCAAAAAATTAACACCATGCTGGTTAAATAAACATATTAAACATCTAATTAATAGCACGGATAGGTTATTTAAAAAATACAAAAAGGAAAAGACTCTAAAGAACTACCTAGCATGTAAAAAATGTGCTAAACTAGTTAGGGCATCTATAAAATGGGGAAAAGCTCAACAGGAAATTACCCTGGCTGTTAAGGTTAAGGACAACAAAAAATCCTTTTTTTCTTATATAAACATTATAAAGAGCAATTTAACAATGCTAGGACCTTTTAAAAACTCCACTGGAGAATTGGCAAATGAGAAAGAGACTGTGAATATCCAAAACAACTACTTTTGTTCAGTCTTTAACGCTGGAGATACCCCCCATTTACGATGAACTAGCACCTATCCAAGGGAATATTATAATTACACCTGAGGAGGTTAGGAGCAGACTAACAAAATTGGATATCAATAAATCCCCAAGGACCTGATAATATTCACCCCAGAATTTTACAAGAACTTGCTGATCCATTAACACCTCTCAGTTTCCTATTCCAAACATCTCTGGATAGGGGTGAAGTCCCTCAAGATTGGAAAGATGCTTTGGTGGTCCCTCTCCATAACAAGCATTTGTCAATGCCGAATGTTTGTTTGCTGGTATTAGCATTGGAAATGCAAGAGTTAGACAGATGCAGAATAGGAATGGCAGTGAAGTATTGAACTTCAAGTGAACCCCGCCTCCATCCTGTAGAGATGGACAGGATTTGGGGTAAGTGTTTGGGTCGTCAGCCATGACGGTCAAGCCATGTCACCTCACCCTATTCTGCAGACATCAACACGTGTTGAGGTGTGCCTTAGGGTGTTTGGCTTTACAGTCACCCCATTCCATAAGGACATATGGTGAAATGGGTGCAGCATGGGAGAGTGGGGTGAAGTCTTGGGCCGAAGAGTCCAAGGTACACCTCAATGCCAGTCAGTGGGTGGGGGTGGGATAGCATGAGCAGTACAGTCGGCAATCCAAAGGCACACCCCAATGCCTGTCTGTCTGTACAGGGTAGGACATCATGGTTAGAAACCCTATTGCCTCGGGCGTTTGTTGGTATTTGCAGTACAAATTTTCAACATGGTCTTTTCTGACCCCACCTCAGGAAAGCATTTGGGACCTCTTCTCATGAAGAGTGGCAGTGTGATTTTGTCAATGTGTCCCGGAAACTGACTTCCAACAGTGACAGTGCCATTCTGCGCCACATGTACAAAAACACAGATCAGGCAGAATGTGAAGAATGTCAGCTGTACCATCCATAGGGATGTATGAAGAGATGGCAATTTTGAAAATCTGTAGTGGGAATATTAAAAATGCTCACACTACCAAACATACGTGGAAACTGCACAATGCATGAGCGTAACACAGTCACTTTATGGAGTTTTGTCACCAGATTTTCAACATAGGCATTTTACAGGCTGTGGTCATGAACAGTGTCACTGTGATTTTCTTAATGTGTCCCGAACACTGATCTCCCACAGCAACCACGGTATTCTGCGTCGGAACTGCAAAAACACATTTTGACCAGGATGTGAAAAATGACAGCTGTACTGTTCATAAGGAGGTGTGGAAAATGGCAATGTTGCAAATCTGGAGTTAAAATATTACAAATGTGTAAAGTTATGAGCGTACGTGGAAACTGTGCAACACATGCTCATAACACAGTCATTTTACAGACTTTCATCACCAAATTTTCAACATTGGCATTTTAGGACCTCTGCTAATGAACAGTATCACTGTGATTTTTGTTATGTGTCTCAAACAGTGATTTCCCACAGCGACCACGCTATTCTGCACCAGAAGTGCGAGAACACATTTTGGCCAGGATGTGGAAAATGACAGCTGTACTGTTCATAAGGAGGTGTGGAAAAATGGCAATGTTGAAAATATGGGTAAGAAAATAATATTACAAATATGCGGAGAAATGCCAATTAATGCGTAGAAATTACTATGCGCTCGTAATACATTCATTTTATGGACTTTTATCACCAAATTTTCAACATAGGCATTTTAGGACCTCTGCTAATGAACAGCATCACTGTGATTTTTCCTAATATGTCTCAAACATGGATTTCCCACAGTGAGTGAGCTGTTCTGCGCCAGAAGTGCAAAAACACATTTCAGCTGGGATGTGAAAAATGACAGCTGTACTGTTTATAAGGAGGTGCAGTGTTGACAATCTGGAGTGAAAATATTGCAAATGTGTGAAGTTATGAGTGTGCATGGAAACTGCGCAACATACGTTCATAACACAGTCATTTTATGGACTTTTCTCACCAAATTATAGGCATTTTAGGACCTCTGCTAATGAACAGTGTTGCTGTGATTTTCATAATGTGTCCCGAACATGGACTTCCTACAGCGACTGCTCTATTCTGTGCCAGAACCACGAAAATACATTTTGGCCAGGTTGTGAAACATGACAGCTGCACTGTTCACAAGGAGATGCATAAAAATACCAATGTTGAAAATCTGGAGTGAAAATATTGCAAATTCGTGAAGTTACGAGCGTGCGTAGCAACTGTGCAATGCACACTCATGAAACAGTCATTTGTTTGATCTTTCCCACCAAATTTGCAACATAGACTTTTTGAGAGCCCACCTCATGAACATTGGCACTGTCATTTCATTAATCAGTCCCAAAAGGTGATTCCTTGCAGTGACCGTGAAATCACCTTTCAGGGCAGATTAACGCCATGGCAGTGAAACAGTTCATGAGGAGGGTTCCCAAAAACCCCATGTTGAAAATTTGGTGCCAAAATTCCCGAAAATGCCTGAGATATGCATCAAAGTTGAAAAAACCCTATCTATTCCATTATACAGCTTACTGACATTTCCTCAGTTCGTGGTCAGCTTTGAAGAGTGCAGATGTGTTCCCAGTCCACCGATGATCGTTGCACCGGACTCCATAGGTAAGTATGGGGTGAGGGGGGTGTGGGGAGGCAAGGTGCACAGTGGGTGGGTACGGGTTGTAGGGGGGAAGGGAGACTGCCGAGGGACTGTTTCATTCTTTATATATGGATTTCTAAGTCAGCTGATGACTGTAGGTTAGTACAACTGTGACTAATACAACTGAAGCCCTTTCTCTTCAGTAGGCTATAAATGAAATCTACTTGTAGACTAACTCTAGTAAATTAGAACCTAACATCTCTAAGTGCAAAATTATGCATCTAGGCCTTCATAATAATATTTATACATATAATATTGGGAACAAAAGTCTAATTGTACCATGTGAAGAGAGGGATCTAGGCATAAAAATAACCACAGACCTAAAGTTCAGTACATATTGCAAGGAACAGGTTAAAAGAGCCAATCAGAACTTAAACTGCATTCTGAGGCATATTTCCAGCAGAAGCGGGAAGGTCCTTATGCCATTGTATGGAGCCCTGGTGAGACCTCACCTGGAATATTGTGTCCAGGTGTGGTCTCTCTAAAAAAGCAAGGATGTAGTAAGAATTGAGGGTGTACAGCATAGAGCAACTAAATCAGTGACTGAACTGAAAAATGTATCATATGAAGTGAGATTGGAAAAACTTAATTTGTACACCTTGCACTATAGAATATTAAGGGGCTATCTATGTATGATGTTTAAAATATCTAAAGATACATCACTAAGGGAAGATCTTGGAATATCCTTTAGACCAGGCTGGACTGGTGCTAGAAGACATAATATGCAATTCAATCTGCCTAAATGCAATTCAGATTTAAGGAAACACTGGTTCACAATCAGGGTGGTTACTGCCTGGAATAACTTACCAATAAATGTGGTTGAGAGTACAAGTATGGACATGTTTAAAACTAGACTTGATATCTTTTGTCAAGATAAAACTACTGCCTTTAAATAATAGGATTGGCAAGCATTATGGACGCAAGTCCCACAACTTGAATTTACTTATGAAACTTATGGTATGGATACATTCATTTAAGCACTAATCCCCCAGGACAACCTGAGGGGTTAACTACCGACATACTATAAGCCATGAAGCACTTCTTAAACAACATACTCAGTGAACTAAGAAGACAGCTAGTGGATGCTTGCATTGGAAGGGGAGCAGTGCTGTGAGGCAATCTACTAGAACCCTTTAAGAAGGATACATCCCCCACTAAGTCTCCCTGCCCAAACAGACAATGAGATGGCATGGCTTACAAGGACTTTGGTTAGCAACCACTAAGGGACAGACCAAGTGATTAAATTCGAACAAAATACTGATTTACACTGGTCCATTTTTAGGGACTGGAGTTTCTTATGATAGTAGGTGACATGCAATAACTTCTGCTGGAGAGAGCAGGAGGTCCAAACCTTGCATAACAGGTGCTTTCAAAAGTTAAAATGTTCCTGCAAATTTCTTATTAGCATACCAATTCTCATAGTTCTCTTAAAATATCCATGTTGCATAAAGTTAGTTGTAGTAGGATTATTTACTGCTTTCTGAATTTTTTGAGTTTCCTGAATCCTTATAGTCTGGCACCTACCATTTAGGAGCTGAGGCACAGCAGGTGTGGAAAAACAGTGATGGCAAAGGCACAAAGGCTCAGTACCAGCTCAGCACAATGCCTTTAACTATCATTGCTAGAACTGGGAGTCAGATAGCAACAGAAACCTAGGACTGGACTTTACACAAGTACAACATACTAATCCATTCCTTACACCTCCACACAAACTACCCCAATGGCCACCACACCTCTAATGTACATGTCTTGGAATGTTAAAGGGATACACTCCCTGATTAAATGGAGTAAGATCCTAACATACCTCATGGCAGAGATAGATAAGCTCAAGATGAGCTGCATAGCCAAGTGCAAGGTAGCCCTTATAGCTGTAAATGCAGAGGGGTAGTAGTATTAATCCAGAAAGAAATCAACTTTAAGGTGGAGAAAACAATACAGGATCTGGAGGGGAGATATCTTATACTACAAGGACAATTGGAGGGAGACAGTGTCACCTTCTGCAATGTATATGCTCCTAACTTGCCACACCCAGACTTCTTTCATGCAGTCATGAAGCACATTGCAGAGAAGTATTTAGGTAAGCTCTTCACTGGAGGAGACATGAACACCATCTTAGATGACTTCTTAGACAGGAGCAACCCTCTCCACAAACATTGGAAATTAACATCCATAGCACTGTAGAATATGATCAAGAAACTGGGTCAAGTAGACGTCTGCCATTTGACCAACCCACAGGAAAGGGTTTATTCTTTCTTCTCACACCTACTGAGTCCACACCAGGATAGACCTCTGGTTAAGATCAAATACTTATGTAGCTGATGTAATAGACACCAAGACAGACCAAACAGTCATCTCAGACCATGCGCTGGTGTCTTTCATGTGGTTGCTCCTGGGGATCCAGCAGTGGGAGCAGAGATACTAGATGGTCAACTGTCCAACAGTTGAAGAACCCCATCTTTAGGGAACAACTTAAAGCAGAAATAAACAGCTTCCTTGAGCTTAACAAGTCCTGAAACATTGCTGAGGCCATGCAGTTGGATGCCATGAAAGCCTTTATAAGGTAGAGGTGCATCAGTAAGACATCCTACATTAAAAAGGCTAGAGCCAAAGTGTTTAATACCTTGCAACACAGGCTGCACAAATTGGAAACTATTGGGTTAAACCCCTGGAACAGGGGCATTTGCTTCCTGAAATCATAGGTAACAGGTACAAAATTAATAAACACCTATACCAGAAAGCCGAATATGCTCTTTTCAGGACAAGGAAGACCTTTGGGAAGACTGTGAAAGACCTAGCAGATTGCATACCAGTTGAAGAAATGCCAAGAAAGATTCAGGTTCATTATGACAAAGGGCAAGGAAGGTACAAAATGTAAGTACAATAAAGCTATTAACAAAGCCTTTTGAAAGGAAAGATCCAGGATTATTATGATAAAGGGCAAGGGACATATGGAATACATATATAATAAATCTACTAACAAAGCCTTCCCTGACTTCTACAAAGCCTTGTACACTGCTGAGGCCTGGACGTCACCCACCAAGACTGAGAAATTCTGTGAAACCGTCAACCTCCCGACTCTAACTAAGGAACAGACAGAACACATGGATTAGCCAATTTTTGAATAAAAAATGGTAGCTGCCATATGATCCATGCCACACGAGAAAACCCAGGGCCTCGATGGGTTTCCATTGGATTATTGCTGTATGTTTTATTTACAACTTGTTGGCATCCTTGCTTCTGTGTTTTCCAAGTGTGACACATCTGGAATGCTACCTGAGTCAACTTAATCTGGTTCAAGGTCAGTTGGCATTCATCTGTATCCCCTTCCCCTGGGTCGTGCCTGAAAATAGACAGGATTTGTCTAGTGCACTTACCCGGTCAACAAAAACAAAATAAATAAAATGAAAATAAAATACGTATGGTGGTACTAGCACTGATCCCCAAGCGGAGAAAATACCCTTAGGCATGCAGCAGCTACCACATCATATCACTGATTCCAGTTGACTGCAAGATATTGTATAGGCAAGAGTCTAAGTGCAGTGACTCAAGGAAGTTCTCCCCATGACAATCTCCAAAGACCAAGTAGGATTTAACCCAGGGAGATGAGCCACTGATAATACCAGAAACTGAATCAACCTAATCTGGCAAGCAAAAAACAACCAGCAAGCCACCACCTTGGTAGCATTCGATGCAGAGAAGGCCTTCAATTGATTTGAATGGCTTTACTGTTGTCAGGCTGTGAAGCATTATGGCTTAGAGACATGTTCCACAGAGGGGGACAGATACTTTGCACTGGGTATTGGGGGCTTTCAGCATCAATGATGTACTGGGTAGGGGTATGTGATAAGGCTGCCAATTATACCTCCTACCATTCATTTTGGTATCAGAGCCCCTGCTACAACAGATCAGACAGAATCTGAAAGTTTATGGCCTGCATATGGGAGAGTAGCGCAATGCTTAGGCATATTCCAATTATGTCCTCCTGACCCTCACATACCCACTGGAGTACATCCCTGCACTACTTGAACTCATACAGTGATTTGGTACACTATGAGGATATGAATTTAATGTATCCAAGTCCCTTCTCATGGCCCCTCACCATGACTTGAGGAAAGTGCCTAGATTCCCTTGGGAGTTGATTTCACATGGGACTTGAGCAAGCTGAGAATGCTGAATTTGCAACTCACTGAGAAAACACTAAAGGCGATTTAGCGAGGTGGACCCATCTAAGCCTCTCTCAATGGGACAGGGCCCATGCATACAAAATGATGGCAGCCCCCCATATCTAATACATGCTGGATTATCTCCCAGATGCGCTTCCAAACTCAATGCTTAAGACCCTTCATAAGCAGCTTCTTGACTTCTTCTTGGAGAAGGACTCAAGGAGAATGAGCTTTACAGTGCTCCAGAAAGATCAAGATGGGGAAGGGGCGGGACTTGAATCTCACCGATGTTGGCCTTAAATACAAGGTGCACACACTGCTACAGCTAAAACAATCATTACCTCCAACCCAGTCAGCAAAGTGCCATAAAAGGACAGAGTGTGAAGAATGCATCCTGACACAGCCCAGTTTCACCAATATCTTTTTTTGGGTCCACCCTGAATAGTTTAAAATGTCATCTAACTACATATCAGATGCAAGCTGCACAAAGTAGGAAAATAAAAAAAAATATTAGTGTTTTGGGTCTCTGGAGTCTTGGTGAATCAGTGGTGGGCCTTCCTTGGGGTTGTCAACTCTAATGTCAACTCCCCTCAGCCCATAGCCTTCTGTCCAAACTATAAGGTAGAGCTCTGAGTCAGTGACTCAGATACACTCTTCTGAGATAGATAAGTATTGCCACATGTTGTCAACATTTCATGCAGGGCCTGTGTGAAGAAAAAAGATCACCTCTGATGTTGCTTGCTCAGGGAAGGTGGGAGCGGCCATTAGGGTTGACAGCCCAAGGAATTCCCCAGCTTTGATTTTACAAGACGCCGGAGACCTAGAACCCTAATATTTTTTTTTATTTCCCTACTTTTTGTGCTTTGCATTGTTCAACCCTAATGTCTGCATTAATGCATTTTTTTGCAATGAATATATATTATGCAGGCACAGTTGTGTCTGTATATTAGGTTTGTGTAAGCACTTCTATGTTAAACTTTCATTTTGCCCCTTAGTAACTCTACTTCGCTCAACCGATTTGTCTGAAGTATATTAGGTGAGGAGTCTGGGCCACGGTTTCTGGAAACTGAAAATTTTGTGTCAACTGCTTTTGGGGGTAAGGTTATGGAAGTGCAAAAATGTTAAAATGGACCCAACTTAAGACTTATTTGCTCATCTGTAACAATAAAAACAGCCTTTTCTTTAACTTGAAACTTGCAGGTTTCATTGAGTCTGATCAAAGGTGCACGCTTTGACAATTGGCAAGTTTTGAACTAATACAGTAGATAACAATTCTTGCACAGGACTTTGGCACAGAACTTTCTATTTACTTCAGAAAAGGTTTACTTTCTGATTCTTTCCAAAGTACTGGTCAGATCTTTTTCTTCCAGCTCCATTCTTGGGAATTTCCTTTCTCTTTCTGTCCAAAGAACTGACCAGATCCTTTCTGTCTGGCTCCATGCCTGCAGATAAATGGACATTATGAACTACAGATTTTGTGGGACACTTGTCACCAGAGCATTTGCAATATGTATGGGGCATTGTCATATGCTCCGTGAGCTATGATCTCAGATCCATGCAGCATGGGTCAAGATAACCTACCTCAGGGCACAACTCGACCACTCTGCATATCACAACATTTCGCCGCCATCGAACTTTGACCACCTACCATGAACATCACTCCCTCAGAGAACTAGCAGATCAGGGGGATGGCATTTGATTAGAAACAGCAAAGCTAAGCCAAAGAACAATGCCACGCTGACTCCAAAACCAATTCACAGGTCAAATAGGTTCTCCCCATATGCATCCATACCTACCGCTTAGGCAGGCAGTCCAGTGAAGGAGAATCACAAACATCAAACAGAGAAGCTAACCAAATCAAAGGTCACCAAAGGCAAAAAAAAAAGCATGTACTAATAATAGGAGACTGTATGATACGTGGAGTAGAGTCTCATATCCACCAAAGCTGCCAGTTGCAGACCATGATAAGATGCCTCCCAGGAACATTGGTATGGAGGGGCACAGATGGCATCGAGGACATGTGTGCAAAACCAAGCAGGACACACCCATTCTGATTCATACTGGCACAAATTACCTAGCTAGTCGGTCTGTGGAGGAGACTAAGTAAAATCTACCAAGACTCAGTGAAAAACTAACTTCCCTTTCGTCCAGCATCTCCTTCTCACAGATTCTGCCTGTGTGGGAAAGGGGCACCAGCAGACAGAAATCAGAGAAGAGAACATCTGTGAGCTTAATACCTGGCTTTAAAACTGGTGTCAGGATAAGGGGCATGGCTACATTGGGAACTGGTGGAACTTCTGGGCAAGGGAGTTCTTTAAGTTTGATGACCTCCACCTTACAAAGGAGGGGACACATGCTCTCAGTCAAAGATTCAGCAGCTTCATCAGTCATTTAAACCAGTAGGAGGGGAAGCGGCACCAGCAACCTTGCAACTTATGGAACAGCTGATGCCCCACCCCATCATCCATGCAGAGGCCCTGTTGATCACTCTGGGAACTGGTAACAGGGACCCTATCTTGGTAGGAGTTATCTACAGACCCCCTAACCAGGAGACTGAGAAGGATAAAGACCTTCTGAAAAACATACTGAGGATCATAGAATCACAGAATCCAGCCTCCAGAAAAGGACCAACTGGCCCCATCTAGTCTCCCAAAAAATGTCCCACCCCCTCCCACTCTCCTACCATTTACTTCTCTGTACTACCCCTCCTCTTCTATTTAGGCCCATATAGCTGGCCCATACTCTTTTCAACTTGTGCACTATATCCTCACCTACAACCTATTCAGGTAATCTGTTCCATGGACCTACCACCTTCTCTGAGAAATAATGGTTCCTTACATCACCCTGAAATCTATCCCCTTCCAGCTTGAATGCATGACCTTTGAAGGTTGTGATTTCACTCAGCCTTAGCAGGCTGCATCCCCTCACTTTATTAATTCTCTTTAGATACTTGAAGTTTTCCACCATATCCCCCCTTTCCCTTCTTGTTTCCAGTGTATACAGACCTAATTCTTTCAGCCTTTCCACATATGGCCTGCCATGCATCCCCTGTACCATTTTGGCTGCCCTCCTTTGGACCATCTCCAGTCTATTCTTGCCTCCTTGCAAGTGCGACCTCCAGACCTGCACACCATACTCCAGTTGTGGTGTGACTAGTGCTTTATAGAGTGACATTATCACTTTCCTCTTCCTACTTGTGAAGTCCCTCCCTATGCATGCCTGCATTCTTGTCTCCTTTCCTACTGCCCGATCACACTGATACCTAACCTTTAGGGTATCTGAAATCCAAATTCCCAGGTCCTTTTCTAGATCTGTAACCTGCAGTGCCTCCCCCCCACCCCACCAAGCTGGTATGTAGCCCTGGGGTTACTGCGGCCTATGGGCATTATCTTACATTTCTTTGCATTGAATTAAAGTTGCTACCTTTCTGCCCACTCCTCCAGCTTGGCCAGAGCTTGCCCCGTTTTCTCCACCCACCCAGATGTGTCCACTCTGCTTATAGACTTTTGTGTCATCCATAAACAGACACACTTTCCCATTTAGACCCACTGCTAAGTCCCCATACGAATATGTTAAACAATGTGTGTCCCAACACCGATCCCTGTGGAACCCCACTAGTCACCTTTCATTCCCTGGAGTACACCCCATTGACCACTACCCTCTGAGTACTTCACCCCCAGCCAATTTTCCACCCAATTTGTTAACTTGCATCCCACTGATAAACTTCTTAGCTTGCTTACCAACTTCCTGTAGGGAATGGAGTCAAACACCTTCCTGAAATCCAGGTAGGCCACATCCACCACCCCCCGATCATACACTTCCATAACACCCTCAAAGAAGTCAATCAGGTTGGTCTGACCTGACCTAACACTAGTGAATCCATGCTGGTTGTCATCAATGAGGCCCTCCTCCTCTAGGTGTCATACTAGTCTTTCTTTTATGAGGGTTTCCATCAATTTTCCTACCACAGAGGTAAGACTAATTGGACAGTAGTTGCCTGGCTCACTCTCACTGCCCCCCTTGTGAAGCAGTGAACCTCCACCCACTTCCAGTCCTCCAGGACCCTCCCCACTTCAAGGGATATATTGAACAGCTTTAATTACTTAAGTACCCTGGGATGGACTTGATCTGAGCCCATAACTTTATTGGTGTTTATTTCCCTCATCTCCTCCAATACTCTACCCTCCATGAAGGGGCTGATGTCCACCTCCTTTCCCACCTTCCCCCTTTGCTGTAATTCCAGCCCACTCCCTTCTTTCTTGATTGTGAATACATACTCAAAGTATTCATTTAGCAGATTTGCCTTTTCCTCATCCCCCTCAACTGGTGTACCCCCTCCTCCTCCTTAAGTCTTAGAATCCCTTGCCTGCTTCTCCTCCTGTCATTCACATACTGAAATAATTTTTGTCACCTCTTTTAGCCTCCCTCGCTATTTTCTCCTCTGTTCCTGCTTTAGCTTTTCTAATCATTTTCCCCCCTCCTGAAGCTTTTTCTTATAGACCTCCCTTTCCCCTAAACCCTGTGACATTTTGTAGGCTTTGAATGCTTTTGTTTTCTCCCTAACCACCTCTCTAATCTCTGCCATAAACATTTCCTCCCTCTTTTAATTTTGCTTACCTTCCAGATGCATTGCTCCATGGCCTTGAGAATATCTCCCTTTATTGCCCCCCAAAGCTCCTCTACCTCTCCTTGAGATTCTGTTTTCCTTGGAGTTCTTTCTGCATAATTTCTTTCATCCTCCCAAACTTTGCCCTCTGGAAGCCCAGTACCTGGGTGGTAGGCCTGCCCATTTCTGTCCCAGCCTGAAGAGTGAATCTGACCATCCATTGGTCGCTATCTCCTAAGTTCTTCCCAATCTCTACCTCCTCTACACTGTCCCCATTTGAAAGTATTATGTCCAGAGTGAGTTCTCCCCATGTCGGTTCCCTTACTAGCTGGTGAAAGAAAGCATCCTGCATGGATTCTAAAAATTCTGACAAAGGTGAGTTACTACTGGTTGAGGACTTCAATCTACCAGATGTAGACTGGTCCACCTTCACTGCCTCCTCAGAGGGGGATACAGAATTCCTCATCACACTATGGGGGTGGGACTTAATCAATTGGTAGAGTCACCCACTAGGGAATCTGCTATTCTGGACCAGGTGCTCACAAACAGTGACAGCGTGTCAGACGTACAAGTGGGGATCAACCTGGGCACCAGTGACCACAGGTCAGTCAGGCTTTTGATTTACAGCACAGAGAACTCTTGTTACACCAAACTCCGGGTGATCGATTTCAGAAAAGCAAATTTCCCAAGAATGAGGGAAAGTATTAAAGAACTACTGGTAACTGATGCCACAGGAAATGTTGAAGACACCTGAGTAAAACTGAAAAATGCTATAACTATAGTCACGGCACAATGCACAAAACAAACAAATAAATCCAGGAAAATCAGAGGACCAACTCTGGTTTTCCAAAGAGGTGTCGATTATAAATAGAGATAAGACAAAAGCTTATAGAAAGTACAAGGAGACCAAATCCAAGAAGGATAGAGAATAATACAGGATTAAACTCAAGGAAGCAGGAAAAGTAATTAGGGTAGCCAAAGCCTAGATGGAGGAAAGAACATCAGAGGGAGTGAAGAGGGGGACAAAACATTCTTTCATTACATATGGGAAAAAAGAAAGAGTAAGGGAGGAATAACCAGGTTAGCAACTAAAAAGGGACAGCTGATAGAGAATGACAAAGACAAGGTGGAAGTACTCAACAAATTCTTCTGTGCGGTCTTGACCAATGAAGACAAAGATAATGGTCCAGCACTAGCCAGGATGCATCTCCACAAGAGTGGAGTAGACACAAGCCCCTTTACAAAAGAAAGGGTCCTTGAGGAGCTGTCTAAATTAAAAGTGGACAAGGCAATGGGGCTGGATGGACTACACCCCCAGAGTCCTGAAGGAACTGCGGGAGGAACTTGCAGCCCCACTAACTGAACTATTTAACATGTCACTGGAAGATGCCATAGTGCCACAAGATTGGAGAAGGGCCACAGCTTGCCACTGCACAAGAGTGGTAGCAGGGAGGTAACAGGAAATTACTGTCCAGTCAGCCTGAACTCAGTGGTGGGTAAAGTAATGGAAACATTTGCTTAAAGATTAATGGCAACCATTTTACACATTGTTAAAAAAAAGTATGAATTCAAGTCCCTGTGTCATGAGTAGTGTTTCCAGAAATGTCATGCTATTTGATTTTGTGGTTTTCTTTAAATTAGCATTTGTTAACTTGTTCTGCACTAACTGGAAACAGTCAGACTGTTTCTGTCTTTCAGACTGAGCCTTGGAGTGTAATGACATCATATTAGACTAAGCTACTGCTGCAGCAGTGCAAGCCCCTACTTGACCGAAGAGCTGTAAACTTCCTAAATAGAGCAGTCTGTAGAATTATTTGCCGTCCAGAGTGTTTACTAACTCAGTCTCTGGTATGTGTTCAGATGAATTAGCAGAAAAGCTGCAATTTTGTTCTTCTAAAAAGCTGATCATTTGAGATTCAGTGCTAAATTGAAGTGGTATGCATTTGAGCAATTAGCTTGTCTGTATCACAGCTGTGAGTTCTGTCCCATCAAAACCCTATGTTTTTTTCTAGCTATATAACACTGGGTTGTTTATTTAATAGATATATAATAATTCTAAAGTTTGTTAATTCATGCAAGCAATTTGTCATTGATGTAGCCTCAATAAATTGGTTCATGTAAGATCAATTATTTTCCTCTCAGATTGAAAAACAGGTGCTTGTCACACTCTGCTATATCAGGCACATGTACTGTATGAACTTGCAAATTTCAGTTCTTTGATGGTTTCTGTGTGAAAATACTTCATATATATGTATAACTAGAAACACTATATGGCATTCTGATGCCCCACCTCCTGCCTACAGTTGAAGCAGCTGCACTCTGCTGCCCATTGTCACCTGCCCCACAAGCACCCTGTCTCCTGCCCCATATTCAAGGCTGCTGCACCATGGATACATAGATACATAGACAGTGTTGGCAGATAAGGGCCTATGGCCCACCCAGTCTGCCCATTTGAGCTTGTAAGTTCAGTTTATGTTTTCCTAGAAGTCTGTTGCCCCTTACCCCTGACCTCCAGAATTCCTTTATGTCTATCCCATGCATTCTTAAATCCCCTGATTGATTCAGCCCCCACCACTTCCTCTGGCAGGGTGTTCCACTTGTCCACCACCATGCTGCCCACTCTCTTCTCCCATAGAGTCAGGGCTGCTGCACCCTGTTGCACCCATCTCCTGCCTGACCAATCAGGGCCACTACACCATGCTGCCCCTGCCCGAACAGTTTTGGTTGCTGCACTCTGATGCACCCCCCAGTCAGAGCTGCTGCACCATGTTGTCCCCTGTTTCTGTCACCACAGTTGGGGCTGCTGTGCTCTGCTATGTCCTAAAGTTCCATGTCCCCTGCCTTCACATTAGGGGTTGCTGTACCCTGCTGCCCATGCCACCAGAGGTGGGGATTTTATTACACCCTGCTACCCACTTTCATTTTCACAAATGAGCAGGGCTGCTGCACCATGCACATCCTGTCCCACAGTCAGGGCTGTTGTATTCTGATGCCCCCCTCATGTCCTGCCCCACAGTCAAGGCTTCTGCACCATGCTGTAGTCTGTCCCCTGCTACTATAGCCAGAGCCACTGCCCCCTGTTCCTGTCTACACAGTCAGGGCTGTTGTGCCTTGTTTGTCACATCCTACACTGCCCCATGACTCCACAGATAGCATTGCTGCAACCATGCTGCCCCCTGCCACCAATGTCAGATTATTTTGCTGCACTGCCCAAAAGAAAAAAAACAGAAAAATACTTTCATCTTGTGTTATGGGTGTGAAGGACAGATGGCAGTAAGGTGCAGAAGTCCTGACTGTTCAGCCAGGAGACAAGGGAAGCATTAGGGTACAGCAGCCCAAACTGTGGGACAGGATGCAGCAGCCACACCTGGGTGGAACTGAAACAACTTTTGGGGTAGATGACAGGGTACAGCAAATGCCATAACTCTTGTGGCAAGTGGCAGAATGGTGCAGCAGCCCTAATTGTGGAGGCAATGGGCTCTAGGGCACACCAGGCCACAGTAGTCCTGCCTAAGTAGGCAGAAGCAGGGGTGCAGCATCCCTGACTGTGGTGCAGGGGACTGTGGACAGGATGGATGGTGCAGAAGCCATAACTGTGGGGCAGGACACTGGGGGGCATCAGGGTACAGCATCTCTGACAGTGGGATTTAGTGTGCAAGGTGCAGCAGCCCTGAATGTTCATGTAGATGATGGGGACAACAGGGTGCAGCAACCCCAATCATATGTGAGAAGACAGTGGGCAGCAGGGTGCAGCAGCCTCAAGTGTGGGGCAAGAGACAGAGGGCTTTTGGGGCAGGGGATGGGGCAGCAGAGTGTAACTGCATCAACCATGGTGCAGGATGCTGTATATTGTTTCTAGCTATAAATTATGTATTTTCACACAGAAATCATCAATGAACTAAAATTTGTGAGTTCATATAGTACATATGCCCAAAATAGCATAGTGTGGCAGACACGTGTTTGTCAATCTGAGAGGAAAATAATTGTTCTTACATGGACCTATTTATTGAGGCAACATCAGAGACAAACTACTTGTATGAATTAACAAACTTTAGATTTATTTTATATTCACTAAATAAACATCTCAGTGTTGTATAGCTAGAAAACAAAACACAAAGGTTTGATGAGACAGAACTCACAGCTGTAATGCAGACAAGCTGATTTCTCAAATGCATACCACTTCAATTCAGCACTGAAACTCAAATGACCAGCTTTTTAGAAGAACAAAATGATAGATTTTCAGCTAATTCATCTGAACACATACCAGAAATTGAGTTAGTAAAAACCCTGGACAGCAAACAATTAATTCTACAGACTGCTCTAATTAGGTAGTTTACAGCTCTTCAGTCAAGCAGGGACTTGTACTGCTGCAGCAGTATCTTAGTCCAATATGATGTCATCACTCTCCAAGGCTCAGTCAGAAGGACAGAAACAGCCTATTTCCAGTTAGTGTAGAACAAGTTAACAAAAGCTGATGCAAAGAAAATCACAAAACCAAATAACATGAAGTATTCAGGAAACACTACTCATGACACAGGGACTTGAATTCAGGCTTTTTTAATAATGTGTAAAATGGTTGCCATTGATCTTTAAAGAAAGGGCAGTGGAGTACCTGAAAGAAAGTGGGAAACTTGACTTGAAGCAGCATGGCTTCACAGCAGGACGCTCATGCCAAACAAATACAGTATGATAAAATTCTTCGACTGCGTTACAAAAGCAGTGGACCAAGGTATGGCTGTGGACATAGTATATCTAGATTTTAGCAAAGCCTTTGATACGGTTCCACACAGAAGGCTAGCAAATAAATTGGAGCAAACAGGCACAGGGCAGAAAGTGGTCAACCGGATAAAAGGCTGGCTACAGGACAGGACTCAGAAAGTTATGATAAATGGCACCTTGTCACAGGAAGGGAGAGTAACCAGTGGGGTTCCACAGGAATCACTGCTTGGCCCAATCCTTTTCAACATACTCATCAATGACATCGCTGAGTGACTGAAAGGGAAAATGTGCCTGTTTGCAGATGATACAAAGCTCTGCAACATAGTAGACACACAGAAAGGGTCCAAGGAATGGAGGCAAATCTAAGAAAGCTGGAGGAATGATCCAAGAACTGGCAGTTGAGATTCAAAGCCAAAAAGTGTAAGATAATGAAATAGGGTAAACGGAACCCGGGAAATAACTATGTTCTGAAGGGGCATCAATCGGAAAAGACAAAGATGGAACAGGCTCTAGAGTTATGATATCGGACAATTTAAAAGTAGGAAAGCAATGCGAAAAAGCAGCACTAAGGGCTCCTTGGATGCATAGGTAGGGGTATTACTAGTAGAAGGCATGAGGTAATCATTCCACTTTATAGGTCCTTGGTGAGGCCTCACTTGGAGTATTGTGTGCTGTTCTGGAGGCCACACCTTAAAAAGGACATACACCATCTGGAATCAGTGCAGAGGAGAGCCACCAAGATGGTGCAGGGACTACACCATGGACCTTATGAAAATAGGCTGAGCCAGTTAAATCTATTCTCCTTAGAGCAGAGAAGGAACAGAGGAGGCATTATAGAAACATTCAAATTTGTTAAAGGGATAAATACACCTGGTTGGCAGTAAATTCAGAACCAATGTTAGGAAGCACTTTTTCACAGAGAGGGTTATGGACTCTTGGAACAGCCTGCCACCTGAGGTTGTGGCAGCTAAGACTGTCAGAGAATTTAAATGGACATGTGATAGCCAATTTAGTCACCTCAACCAGAACAGTTGATGGAGGGTGGTAGGCATCTCGGGCAGACTAGATGGACCACACAGTCTCCTTCTGCTAGCAAAGTCTTATGTTCTTATGAAATTTAAGTTAAAAACTGTGATGTTTTTCACACATGCTCAGTTTAAAAAATTAGTGTGGTAAAGATAGCTGGATTTGTGCATTAATTGTTTGATAGTAGTGATTTCTTTATCATCGCTTATGTGAGACTGTCATCATCAGTGATTTCAACTCATATACAGTGAAGCCCATCAGGACGAAGTGTGGTGTCACAGGTTTACTGCATGACAAAAGGGACTCCCATTGAAATTGCATTAATTGCTGCAGTAACTCTACTGCAGAATTCTGCAGTGCTGCACTTCATCCTGGTGGGCTTCACTGTAAGCAGTGAGAAAGAAATAACTGATGACCAACTGGCCTACTCAAAAATGCAGCATTCCTTAGAACATTTCTTCCCCTTATCAACATTTTAATTAAAATGGTGAGTGGTTGCCCAGTCCCACCAATTGGTACCCACTCCCTTCTGATCCACATCTTGTAAAAACAGCCAGTGAATGCCCAGTCCCTTTTGCCAGTACCTCTCACCCTCTCCATATCTTTGGATAAAGAATGGCTGGTGGTGGTTGCCCAGTCCCACTGATGAGTAGGCACACAGCCTTATGACACTGTTTACAATGATGGCTGCCCAATCCTGCTGCTGTATTCATACATATCCTTCTGACATCAGGATGCCCGATCCCCAGTGCTGGCCTATAATGTCCCAGTCATCTCTTCAGTATTGGATTGCACCAGAGTCCCAACCTCAGTGTTGCCAAACTTGGACACCTCTACATGTGCCCATTGGCATCTCTCCATTGTAGCAACAGATGGTCAATACACCTGCAATAAAGTACATACTCCCACATTGTTTTTCCTTTCTTTTTCTTTTTTCAGAAACAAAGAAAACCATTCAGCAATGTTTGTCACTGTCCAACACTCCCACCCCACCCCATCATGACCTTTTTTGAAATCCACCTCATGAAAAAAAGTATGTGAAAATATTCAGATCCACCGCAAATGGTGATTTTTTTCTTTTTTTTTCAATTCAAACTTTATTAACACATTTTTCACAATACAGGGGGCAGACTTAGTGACATATTCACAACAAGATAACAGTGCAAGGTATCTTCTGCCCCCACACCCTTCCCCCCAAGTACAGTAGCACACTAAGATATTGTAATATAGAAACATAGAAACATAGAAACATAGACTTTGACGGCAGATAAGGACCACTTGGCCCACACAGTCTGCCCATTTCCCTAGCTACTGGATAAGCTGCAGATTCTAGTTAACCAACAGCCTACTTCCTGCAACCTCCCACTATAATTGCCTTGTGTCTGTCCCATGCATGTTTGAATTCCCCACTGTTTTAGACCCAACGACCTCCTCACGAAGGCTGTTCCCTGTATACACCACTCTTTCCATGAAAAAACATTTCCTCACATTACCCCTGAGCTGTCCCCCCTCTAACTTTAAATTGTGCCCCCTTGTTCTTACACGTCTCTTTTTCTGAAAGATGCTACCCTCCTGGACTTTGTTGATTCCCTTGAGGTACTTGAACGTTTCTATCATGTCCCCATATCCCTCCTTTCATCAAGAGTATACATATTAAGCTCTCTCAGTCTCTCTTCATATGGTTTCTGCTGCAGACCCTGCACAATTTTAGTTGCCCTCCTATGGACTGCTTCCATCTTGTCCATGTCCTTGCGTAGATGAGGTCTCCAAAACTGCACACAGTACTCCAGATGGGGTCTCACCAACTGTCTATACAGAGGGATAACCACAAACCTTTTTCTACTTGTGATGCCCCTTCCTATGCATCCCAGTATCCCCCTGGCTCTCCTTACCGACTTTTCACATTACTTACCCACCTTTAGGTCATCTGATATGACTACTCCCAGGTCCCTTTTCATTTTTGTTGTTGTTAGTACCTCCCCTGCTATTGTGTACTCTTCTCCTGGTTTTGTTTCCCAGGTGCATTACTTTGCACTTCTTTTGCATTGAATCTAAGTTGCCATATGTCTGACGATTCTCCAACCTTGCCAAGTCTCTTCTCATCTTTTCTACCCCCCCTTGTGTATCAACTCTGTTACAGATCTTTGTGTCATCTGCAAAGAGGCATACCTTTCCCTCCAGACCCTCTGCAATGTCAGCTATAAAGATGTTAAAGAAGACTGGACCCAGTACTGAGCCCTGAGGTACTCCACTAGTAACCCCCCTTTCTTCGGAATGTGTTCCATTCACTATAATATCATATTACCGTGAGCCATGGCTGGACTAAGGCAAACAATTACCTGTATCTTGTTTATTCATACCAATAGTAAGTAGAGTGTGAAAGGGATCCCAGATATGCTTGTTACTCTGTTGCCTGTTATAGAGATTCACAATAGCTTTCTCAGTACGAAGGTTGGCAAGGATTTCATGAACCCATTCTTGATATGATGAACTAGCATCATCATTCCAATGCCAAAGTATAACTTTTTTAACAAATAATGTTATCATAGACACGTGAAATCTCTGAGCTTTAGTTTCTATAGGAGACAAATCTCCTAACAGGCAAATTTCAGGAGTAAAGCTATCCTGCAAACCCAATAAGGGGTCCAGTTTAGCTTTGATTGAGTTCCATAGTGGAATTATTTTGGGACATGACCAAAATATATGGAGAAGCGTCCCTTCTTCCTGAGAACATCTGGTACACTGTCCTGATTCAAGAAGACCCCATTTCACTATTTTTACTGGTGTGTAATACAGGTTATGCAAGATGTGGTCTTGCATAAGTCGTAGTCTGTCTTGCGACACATACTTGTGACAATACTGCCATAATGCAGACCAATCAAAGGTATGCTGGGGAAAGATAGAGGCCCAATAATTAGTAGGACCATGTGGACCACCATACCACCACTGAAAAGGGCTTGCTATATCTTTGAGACTACCTTGGAGGGTCCTAACAGGGAGGAAAGCTTGGGTATTAATGAAAATGCCGGAGGACGGGGAGGTGTACTACCAAACGAGGTAGTAAGGAGGTGCCTTAATTGCAGGACCTTGAAGTGGTAGACTGCTGGGATATTAAATTTCAGGATAATATTAATTACAGGGAGCCAGGCTCTCTCTTCATCAAGGAAGGTAGATACTATTCCTTCCCCTAATTGGGCAACCACTTAGGAGGGATCCACTGCTTGTTTATAGTGAAGGACGGAAAATTCCATATGGATTGAGACAGATCCAGGTGCAGTTTGTAACGCAAAAAGGAGCACAGTTGTGCATGAACTTTTAAGGAGATCCTATGAGTTGGACATTTATGGATTTCTTGCAGAGAGGAGGACTTGACATAAAACAGAGTTAGGGGGTCTAAATTCATAGACTGGATAAAGTTTAATTCAGTGTTAAGCCAGACCGGTCTCAAATTATCTGGCTCCGGGCACACCCACTTAAGGTATTTTGATAGATGGCTAGCCCAATAATAAATTTCCAGGTGAGGAATACACAACCCCCATCCAATTTTTGGGCCACCATTTTATGATCTGCTAATCAGGGGTGCTTGTTGGACCAGATGAAATTAGTAAAGAGTCTATGCATTTTCTGAAACCAGGATAGTGGAATAAATGAATTTAAGTGGGATAAAGCATAAAAGACATGAGGAAATACATTCATTTTAATTATACTGATACGGCCCCATACTAAAATAGGGAGCGTTGACCATCTATCAAGATCCTGGATGATCACCTGGGAAAGGGGTTCCAGGTTTTCTTTGAACCACATAGATGGATTACATGTAAGTCTAATGCCCAAATATTTGAGAAATCCAGGTGACCAAGACAACCCAAAGGAGGTAACATCATGCTTGAAAACTTTATGATTAAGGGGAAAAATGGACGATTTATTAGAATTTAATTTGTAATTCAAAAAAGAACTAAATTTTGCAATCTCAGTTAACATGGCCGGGATAGACGTAACAGGGTGAGATAGATGAAGAAGAAGATCATCAGCATATGCCGTGATCTTTACCACTCTGTCACGTATCGGTATACCTTGTATGTTGGAGTTATCTAAAATATTTTGAATAAGTGGTTCCAGGTATATATTAAATAACAAGAGGGAAAGGGGACAACCCTGCCTTGTCCCCGAATGTAAAAGGAAGGGTTTTGAAAATGCCTCATTACCTGAGATCCTAGCTGAGGGGGTCTGATAAAGAGCACAAATCCAGTCTATGAATATAGAGGGAAAAGCATATGCCTTGACAGCCTGGAATAGAAAAGTCCAGTTCGTATGATCGAATGCCTTCTTGGCGTCCAGGGACACCAGAACAGCTGGAAAGGTAGCGTCCCTGGACTCTGAGAAGTCATGCGAAAGGGTACGTAAGTGGTCTGATGATGATCGCCCCCTCATAAATCCAACCTGAGACATGCCAATCAAGTCCGGGAGAACCAGGGTAATCCTATCCGCTAGTATCTTTGACAGGATTTTGATATCCTGGTTCAAAAGAGATATGGGCCTATAGCTCTGTAGTAGCTCAGGGTCCTTATCAGGTTTAGGCAGGAGAACTATCAAGGCTTCAAACATATGGGGATCCACCACAGCTCTGGAAAGAATATGGAGGAACATTCGGTGAAGTACCGGCGCTAATTGTTCCAGGAATACCTTATAGAATAGGGAGGAAAACCCATCCAGCCCCGGGACTCTGTCCGAAGGCAAGGCCTTGATAACCTTGGTTATTTCCTCTAAGGATATAGGGGAAGACAGAAATCTCTTCTGCGAGTCGGACAGAGAAGGGAAATGAGACTCCCAAAGATAGGCCTCTAATGCCTCCATCGGGAAGGGGATTCTCCATGTCCTTATATAGCTGCTCATAGTACCACACAAACTCCTGCACAATCTCTGAAGGGGACGAACTCAGGGATCCATCCAACTGAGCCCTCACAGGTGGAATAAATCTTGCTGATTCCTGCTGTTTTATCCTTAAAACTAACAAGCAACCAACTTTTTGTCCCTGTTCAGTGTAGCTAGCTCTAGTATGGATAATAGCCAACTCAGCCTTTTCCCTTAACAAGTCCAGGTGCCTATCTTTAGCTATCAGAAGTTTCTGCCTGTGTTCTTCCGGGGTACTAGGGGATAAGTTAGCCTCTAGGGACCGAACCTGAGACAGTAATGATAATAATTCAGCCTCCCGGGCTCTTTTCTGCTTTGTTGCCAAGCTGATCAGAATCCCCCTCATGTAGGCCTTAAAAGCACCCCATACAATGTCTGGTGGCATGCCTTCCGTTGAGTTAGCTGAAAAGAACAGATCTATCTGCTCTTTGATTTGTTTGGAAAATTGTACATCCTTTAATAGTTGCTCATTCAATTTCTACTGGGTCTCTTTTTTAGGGATATTAAGAAAGGCGAAGCAGCATATCACCAGGGAGTGATCAGACGTAGGTCTTGGTTGAATTGAGGCAGACACGACCCCCGGCAAGAGAGATTGGGATATTAGTAAATAATCAATGTGGGAGTGTGTCCCATGCACTGGCGAAACAAAAGTGTACTCCCTACTATTGGGGTGTAACACTCGCCATATATCACATAACCCACATTGATCTAATAAGTCCCGAAGCACTCTTTGCCCAGGGGAAAGTCCCCTCAGTGCCAAACCTGATCTATCCATGATGGGGTCCAATACAAGATTAAAATCCCCTCCCGTTATTATCAATATAGGAAGCAAAGGGAGTATAAGGGTAATAAGCTTCATAAAGAAGCTAGGGCTGTCCGTTTTGAGCCCATAAATACTACATAATAAGAGTGGCATGGACCAAAGAGTGCCTTGGACTAGGACATATCTACCTCCTGGATCCCTGAGGACTTGTGTGGATATAAAGGGAATACATCTATTGACAACTAGCATGACCCCACAGCTGTTGGTGGACCCCTGGGCAGCAAAAACTTGCCCCACCTGTTGCCTCCTAAGATGCAGAGCTTCAGAATCTAATAAGTGGGATTCTGTAAAAACGTGACCTGGGATCACAACAGGTTCAGGTGTTTCAGCACCTGATATTGTTTAGGTTTTTTCCTTATCCCTTTCACATTCCAGGTTGCAAAATTAATATTGCTAGCCATCTAACTTAGTAATAAAGGAACAGATGTGTAACATCCATATATTAATACAAAGGGTATCAAGACTACATAGCCCCTTGATGACTGCTGTACCTTCGTCCCAACCCCCACCCAACTTAACCCATAAAAACACCTAACTCCCCTAAACCCCCTTTATCCCCCTTGAACCTCACCCTCCCCCCCATATACTGCCCAGATAATTGTTCTGCTACTACCTTTAATCCTTCTCTCCCTTCCAACCCTTTTGAAGTGACAAAACTCCCTCTGAAGTCTGATAGCCATATGCCCACTCGTGGGGAGAGCACAATTTATGCCACAGAGGCAGAAAGAGGATGGGGCACCCCCCCTTATCCAGACCTGGCTGGGATCTATTCTTTGACCCACATAATAACACCAGGCACAAGAAAATGCTAAACAAGAAACAAAGGGAAATCTTCCCAAAATAACTAAGGCACTACTCCCCTCTAGGGGGCAAAATGAGGAATTAACTTGATGTAAAACACCAGGTAAGTAACCAGACAAAACAACATCTCCTTCAATGTCCCCCCTTATAAATCAAAACATAAACAGTGTGCCTGTTTTAAAACCTTGGCGCTACCTTAGATACGATAACAATTCAGTCCCTGTAAATAAAAAAGACCGAGAATCAGAGCAAATTATCAGCAGGTAGAAGGGAGCCATCAACCGAACAAGGCTCCAAATCGAAATGATACTCTTTCCAAGTAGAAGCAGGAAGAACAACCAAGATCAGCTCCTTAACACAGGCTGCTTCACTGAAAGTAGAGTTAAATACACTCAGCATATTAGAAGTGTAACCCCAACAGGACTTTCAATCTTAGAACCATCTGAGCATCTTTTTTCCTCTCGAGGAATCAGCTCCAAGGTGGACAGTGTCAAGTGCCTAGAAACAGATCTGGAAGGGCTGCTTTGAGCTCTTCTTTGGCTGCATCAGCATCTTTGAAGGACATCCAGGATCCTGTGACCATGACTTGTAGCTTCGCGGGGTAAATCGTGCGAAAACAAGTACCCGCAGCAACAATCATAGTGACCAGAGGATGGAAAGCTTGCCTACACTGACGGATACTTAAAGGCAGATCCTGGATCACCTGAAACCTCTTCCCTTCCCACTGCAGGTCCTGTATCTCTTGGACATTAGCCAGAAAATGCTGCCTCTCTAGATAATTCAGAAAGCACAAAATCAGTGGTCTGGGTGAGATCCCGGTCGAGGCATGGGACGCAGGTCTCTATGCGCCCTCTAAATAATATAATTGGGGCCATACAGTGAAGGATCCACCACCTTGCACACCAGCTTCTGGGAGAACAAAACTGCATCAGGGCCCTCTTCTTGCCCTATAATCACAATATTATTTCATCAGCTGCGCCCCTCTAAATCTTATAACTTCAGCTCCATCTTAACAAGCTTTTGGCACAGTCCAAGAACCTCAGAATCCCTTTTCTCTGACTGCCACTCTAGAGAGACCACCCTGGCCTCATTATCCAAAATTCTCCTGCCTGTTTCCTCCACAGCAGCAGACAGTGCTTTTATTTCAGCAGCCATGATCCGCAATTCATCCTGAAATGGACAAAATTCTGCCAAAAAGTCCGCCAGGGTAAGTGGCTCTTGCTCCGCTTTAGTGGAGGTTTGCTGAGCCGAAGATAATGCAGTGAGAGCTCTCTGCTTCTTTGTGGCCTTCTCTGGAATTATGGGTGGCGTATGCCGGGGGCCCATTTTCTTCATCTCCACCTCCATGATTCAGGCTTTCCACACTTCTCCTCAATCTAGTCGGCCGTCAAAGGTCTGAAAACTGATCCGCACTGAATTATCAAGATAAAGTGGGAGATTTAATTTATAAATTTAGGCTAGATGGGTTGGAGCACTGGAAAGAGCGTCCTCTCAGGCAGATAGCATCACGTGACTCCGATTTTTTTTCTTCAGTAGCTCTGAGAAATCACCTTTCGGGTGGGATTTGAAAAAAATTCACCTACCATCTTCATGAAGTGAGGTCATAAGAAGATTGTGTTAAAAATTTAGGGTCATAATATTAAAAAACAACAAAGTTATAAAAGTACAGTACGTTGATATTTTTTAATGCGTGCTCATAACTTTAGTAATTTTCAATATTTTGAGGCCAAATTTTCAACATAGCCATATTTCCCCACCTCATGAACATGACAACTGCCATTTTTCAAATCTTGTCCAAAATGTGTTTTTTAACTTGTGGTGTGAAATGACATTTCATACAGTATTTTATAAATGACAACAGTCATTTTCAGATGGGGTGGTCATAAGAATGTCAAGAAAAGGAAAAAGTTAAGAAGAAACATTGTGTATAGGACAAGCTCTTAGCCAAGCAGGTAACATTTTGCATTCTGCCAGGGACTCGAGTTTGGAGATGAACTTGGGGAGCCAGCATGGCAACATGAGAATGGAGGCCACTGCTGTTGTGCCACTTCTTCTAGACTGAGAAGAGATTGCACAGTGTCCTACTGCACAGAAGAAACCTTGTGGCAGGCGGGGATCCTTCCCTCACAAGGGGTTGGAGTCCATGTCAAGGCCTGAGAGGGCCACATACTAAGTCAGGAGAAGTGGGTTGACATGAAAAAATGGACCTTGAGATATCTCCCCTGTTCTGTTTATTATTTTAGCCCCAAAAGGATTTTCACAAATGAAGAAACAATTCTGCAGTAACAAAAAGAAGGAAAATTAATTGCAAAAAACAAAACAAAAGCAAACAACATTAACACAGACATACAGGTTAATAAAACACAAACTGCATAAAGTAGAGAAATGAAACTAATATTAGAGTTTTGAATGTCCAGAGTCTTGTCAGTGGCACAGTCTTCCTAGAAGTTGCTAACCCTAATGCCCAAACTCTCCTCTGACCAAACAAGGTCAAATGTGATTTCTTTTATTCTTACAGGTCCATGTGTGAAGAAAGCTACTACTGATTCTGTTTGTACATGATGAGCCCTGCCCTACTTCCCTACCTCCCATGAGTGTATTATTATGTGGCACTGGCTTGGAACTTGTGCTTTTGACAGGGGACTAAGGTATGGGGGGAGTGGGCATTAGGGTTGACAATTGGTCATTTTGTTTTAAAGGAAACTTGAAGTCAACTAAGTTAATGTAATGCCCCTGAGTATGGGGGCAGTACAGAAATGGGGTGCACTACAGAAATGGGGGCACTTTAGACATGGGGTTTTAAGGGTAGTACTGTGCCTCAGGGGGCCCCGTTGTCCATGTGGGCTAAAGGAGGAAGTAAAGGGGCCCCTGTGAGTGTTTTCTTTCCCTGGAGAATCATGAGGCAGGGCACTAAAATAAGAGAGATACAAGCAGCAGCAATAAAGTATTTTTCTTTGGGCTCTCTGCTGCCTGGTTGCACCATTCCACCCCTCCTCCCAAAAGCTGACAGCATGAGAGTGGGTACCCACATGCTGGGACTGCTGTCCCTGGCCGTCGCGTGGTGCCCATTTTCAACATTTCTGGCCTTTGGAAGGTGCATGGGCTCAGGGTTCCAGAATCAGAACCCTGAGCACTTTTCAAGGTGAACTGCCATTTTTTTCAGTCAGATTGGGCTGGGCTGTGGAGTGGAGAGGGTCCCAAGAGAGCAACAGAGACTGTGGCTTACCTGAGTGTTTTAGAGCTGGTTCTGTTGGCTCTGTGGTGTTCTCCCTCCTCCAGCCAGCAAAGACTCCTCAAGTCACCTCCTGTGTGCACCTGCAGTCCTGCAGTCTAGTCCTGCGGTCTGGTGCTTGAGAGAAAAAGAAGAGGATCCTTTTCCTTGCAACAGTTGGGGGCTCTGTTTAGCCTGTTTTGTTGTTATTCTTGTGCCCCTGTGCCCAATTTAGAAATATTAAATATCGGTCCCTCATCAGCAGCGTTGAAGAGCCGCATCACTTCTGTGGAGCCATCAGTGAGAAGGAGAAGAGTGCTGTCCAGCCTAATCTAAACTGTAAGTGTTGCTTGTTTGCTTTTGATTTTTATTTATCACACCACAAGGGCACCTGAGGGAACTGCAGGGAGGAGCAGGCCTGGGGCTGAGATTCAGATTTTGGGCAAGCAACACCCATGGGGAGGGACCCAGCCTCTAGGCTATAAGTGAGGGTATTAAATACTTTTAAAAGGGGTAGTGCAGAGGTGGGGTGACCCCAAGTGACTGGCAGCAAGGCCGTGGTCAGGCCTAATATTTAAAAGGGCATTGCAGACCCATAAGAGGTTCGAAGAGAGCTTAGGCCATAGCATTTAAAGGGGCATCACAGGCCCACAAAGGGATTTGAAGGGCTGCTTAGGCCCACAGTGAGTTGGGCATCACAGACCCACAGAGGAGTGAAGATGGCTCAGTACTACAAGCCGAGATTCTAAGGGGCAACACTAGGCCTCCAGTTTCAGTGGGCAACCAGTGAGGCCCACAGCAGTTGAGGGAGCATAGCACACCACAACAGGTCAAGAGACATGACACCCTCTAGGTCAGCAGTAAGCTCAGCAGATAGAGGGGTCTAGTAGTAAAGAGGGCAAGGAAGGTTTGGGGAACAGAAGGACAGTCACCCCCTAAATGGCCTAGATCTCACCCCATTCCATGTGTAATCATATTCACAAGCCACAGTAAAGAAGAATGGGGTGAGATTTAAGCCTCACAATCCCAATGACGCACCCCATCAGCTGTCAATCTTGGGATGATGGGCAGGTCCAGGGGGGAGGGGGTAACCCTAAACATTTCATTTCCTTACTTTTTGTATTGTAACCCTAAATGGTGCATTAACAAAGTTTTTTGCATAGAATTTCCTTACTTTTTGAGAGAGAATATAAAAGTAAAAAGTCATGCAACTTGGTAGGAGCGCAGGCCCTTTGGGCCCCTTGCTCCCACCAATTTGCAAATTTCTGCAGAATTCCACACCTGTTTACATTTTATGCTCCTAACAACTGAAAAGTACATTCATGGCAGTAAGGATAGCTACCATATAAATTTGAAGCCAATGCCACAATGGAAAACTCTGTCCACAAAACATAAACTGTGCCACACAATATATCTGCAGAAAGTATACTGTCCAACACGTAAACACCATAATTGACATCTACAGGACATCCCATCAACAACCTCCAAATTTCAAATAAAAAGACCAAACGGTTTCTGAGATATTTAATTTTAAAAATTGTTAAAATTGGGCTATCTGATCCCTACAAATCTGGCCATCTAGTCCCTCCCTCACTATCAAAGCTTGTGATCAAAGAATCTCATGATCAACAAACTTGCAGGCTCGTGATCAAAGAATTTGCAGGCTCATGATCAAAGATTAAAAAATGGTGAAACTCAATTTTCACACAAAATTAAATGAAATCACAGCCATGCCTTGATAGAATGATGCCCCCTGAGCAAAACCCACCCTCATTTGGCTTAATAACCCACCCCTGAGCTGAGAAAATTTAATTTTTCAAATGGCCATCTAGTTGCACCCTCGTGATCAAAGACCATGGTCAAAGAATCTCGCAATCAAAGAATTTGCAGGCATGCGATCAAAGATTGTTAGAGAGCCACGATCAAAGAATAAAAATGTTTAAAACTCTATTTTTTTTACCATTTCAAAGCAAACCACAGCCATATCTCGATAGAGCAAAGCCCCCTGAGTAAAACCCATCCAAGTTTTACTTCAAGAATGACCCCTGAGCCGAGATATTTGAATTTTTCTGACGGCAAAATGAAAACAAGATGGCAGCTGCCATGATCAAAGTATTCTCGTGATCAAAGATTCTTTGATTGCGAGCATGCAAACTCTTTGATCATGAGGAAGGACTAGATGGCCAAAACCCCATTCTTCTTTTGCAAAATAACCATATAAATTTTCCAATCGACTTATAATGGGAACTTAAAAGTTTAATAACTTTTGAATGGATTAATATTTTTTCACCAAATGAAAAGCAGCACATTCCTTGACCCAAGCTCTTTCAGATGGGCCAAGTTGCAGAGCAGCATGCCATGCAATGGCCATGCAGAGCCATGGACAAAATCTGAAAAACTGCCCACATAACTGGTGAAAAGTGATTTTCTAGGATCGTGGCTATGTTGTTCATCCACACTTATTGGCATGTTCCTTTCCCCTTTAAATCTTGCCAGAAGTCTTCAAGCTGGCTCCTCCCACCCACCAGGGTGGTATATGCCTTGGCTTCACCCCGTGATGCCAGATCTTCCTTTCCACTGGAAGATACAGGTTGCCTCCCTTGTGCTCATGCATTTCATAGGCCCTGGCTTTAAAAAGTTTGGTTCTACCGAAATTAAAAATTGTTCGAGTTAGTGATCGCCTCTTCATGTCATCGATCATGGAGGAGAAATCTTCCCCTGGATTTTGCCATTGTCCTTGTGGCCAAAAAATGTTCCACACTGATCCCCACCTCACGTGAAGCTACTGCCTCGGTGTTGGCCATGACACGTCGTCCTGCAATTTTTGTCTGGCCTTCCATCCCAACATCCTGGATGACCGCCTGGCACATCTTAAACTGGGGAGACCAGAGAAGAGGAATCCTCCAGTGAAGTCCGAGGAGGTTAGGTGGGTGGTTTCTGAGGCTGTGGGTTCCACCAAACAGCTGGAATGCATAAAGGCATTCGAGGAAGAAGCCACCCGTGCTTTGGACACTCAAAGCTTCTTCATTCTGCTCAATCTGGGTGCCACATTCTCGGGCTCCTTCAAAGAGTTGTGCCAGTCTCTCCCCACCAGGGGAGAGGCACCCTCGGGCTTGCACTCCTCCAGATCTCGCAAGTGAGATAAGGAACCAAGCACGTCTTCATCTCAGCGAAGGCACTCTTGGGACCGAGAGAGGTCTCAGACTCAGAAGCATGAGGTCTCAACCTCAGTTGAGATCACTTCCTCAGCCGCAGGCTTCATGGACCTTCCATCAGGCCAGTCGACCGAGGATGCGGCCGATGAGGTCGAGATTGTTCTCGATCTAATTGACCCTCTGTCGTCGGCTCCAGTCAATGACTCTTTGGAAAGGACTCCGGTCCTCGTCTTCCCCGATAAGGACACCCAGCCCACTAGTGTCCCCATCAAAGACCTGGTTCTGGATACCTGGGTTTCACCGGTCCGGCCGGTGTCTCCCAAGTGACCGAGTCAGCCTGCCTGATCTCGGTCGAGGTCTAGAACCCCCTCATCTGGATGGCTGAGGAAGAGCCATAAGTGCTCAAAAAGAGGTGACACCACCAGTCATCCTAGTCCTCCTCAGATGAGAAGAGGCTCTGACAGAAACTCCATCAGCACTACGAGGACCTCATGTTGCAAGAGCTGATATTATCAGGGCACAAGTCGACTTCGTCTCCTACTCTGGCCATTACTTGGCTTTTGCCTCCTAGGCTGAAGGTGACCCCCTCGGAATTGAAGTCTTCAGTTCCCCGCCAGTGGGACTGGCATGACTTCCTGTTCAGCCTATACCAGTCTCTCCACCAATAGAGGTGGAGACACTTCCTAAGCAGCCCATGGGAGGGGCTTCTTCCAAAGAGGACCGACCAGATACCAGACTTCCCTGATGTCTGTCGGTCACGGTCACCCAGGACCACCCTCGGTGGGTTGAAGATGATTTGGGCAGCAGGCCGTTGTACCCTGGATCTTTGGACTTGGATGTCACTGGGATTCACTCTCATCCTGGGGATGATGAGTCTTCCATTGGCACACGTATGGAGGAAGGTCTTTCCTCCTTCCAAGGGACCCTTTGCCTCATCTCTGATTCCATAGGGATACCCTTGGAACCCATCCAAAAAAAGGTGGAGTACCCTCTCACAGACATCCTTAAGAGAAGGGATACCCCAATGGAGGTCTTTCCTGTGGCCGAGGCCATTGTTGGTCTGGTGCCGAACTATGGCAGCGTTCTGCCTCATGTCCAGCACCATCTGTCTGCATGGCCTGCAAGTATGCGGTTCCCATGGGGTTCCTTGCAGGGTTCACAGAGCACCCTTCAGCTGAGAGCCTGGTTACCACCTCTGTGTTCAGGCATACTGTTAGTTCTGCTGACACTGACCAACCTCCCGACAAAGAGTCCAAGCATTTGGACCATTCGGCATGGAAGGTCTATGCAGCTTCTTCCTTGGGTTGCCACTTTTGCTAAGAGTTCTTCAGACAAGAACCAGCAGAAGAAAAAGAAGAAGCCTTTCTGACACTCTTCCCCTGTGGTTCAGCAGTCCTCCCTCCAGGGAGGACAGCAGTATCAGCATCAGCAGCAGGCTCAAGCTTGGCACCCTCCTCCCAAGCCAGGACCCCAACAGGCCCACAGAGGAGGCCAAGGCTCAGGTCCTGGAGCTTCCTCCTCCTCCAAGCCTGCTCAGTGATGGGTTGGGGGTTGCCACCCCTATTCCCATCATGCCAGCTCTAGGTCTTCCGATGGGGGGCTGGATCCACCACTTTCTTTCCACCTGGTCCACTATTACCATGGACAGGTGGGTTCTCAAAGTGGTCGGTCAGGGACTGCCTCTAGAATTCAAGTAGTACCCTCCCAGCCAAGCCCATGCCCCTCAGGAAGAATGAATTTCCACACACATCCAGTCAGCTCTTCGAGACGACATTGCTCAGCTCCTCCTCAAGGAGGCAGTAGCTCTCGTGGCAAATCCTTCAGCAGACCCAGGCTTTGTCTCCAGGTACTTACTGGTGCCCAAGTGGATGGGAGGCTGGTGCCCCATTCTAGATCTCCATGACCTGAATCAATATCTCAGGTCATGTATCTTTCGGATGGTCACTCTGTCCCAGATCATACCATCCCTGGAGCGAAACGTGTGGTTCTGTTCACGGGATCTTCAGGATGTGTTCTTTCAAGTCCCAATCCATCCATCCCATCAGCAGTTCCTCTGCTTCAGGGTCGAAGGGACCCTGTATGAGTTCTGACTTATGCTGTTCGGCCTGTCATCAGCCCCATGGGTCTTCACCAAATGCATTGCAGTGGTAGTGGCCCATCTCTAGCATCGGGGGAGGCAGAATTTACCCCACCTTGATGATTGGCTCCTTGCAGGTTCCACCCAATAGGAGGTGGAGAGGTCCAGGGATCTGGCCATCCAAACCTGATCCCAACTCAGCCTCCTGATCAATGAGGCCAAGTCAGAACTCATGCCTTCTCAGCTGATGGGCTTCATCGGGGCAGAGCTTGGCTCTTGTCAAGACAGAGCTTGGCTCCTGGTGGACAGGGTGGAGGTTCTCTCCTCCTTTGCCCAGTCATTTCTGGTTGGACACTTGCGTCCTGCCCGGGACTTTCTGTGCCTTCTGTGTTACATGGTGGCATGTACCTCAGTGGTCTATTGGGCCCGGTTGTACATGTGCCCCCTCTAATGGGAGCTAGCCACCCAGTGGACTCAGTGCCATGGTCATTTCAACCAGCTGATCACTGTAATCCAAAAGATGTGGGACGCTTTCCAATGGTGGACTGCCCCAGACCAGCTGCAGGAATGGATCCCATTAGTCTGCCTGAGCCAATGGTCATCCTCATGACTGATGCATCTCTCATGGACTGGGGAGCCCACATGGGGGACAACAGGGCCCACATGCTCTGGACCCCCAAGGAGTCCCAATGCCACATCAACCTGTTGGAGCTCTGAGCAGTCAGACTGGCACTGTCAGCTTTCATTCCTCAGCTCTTGGGAAAAGTGGTTCAAGTCCAGATGGACAATACCACGACAATGTACTACCTCAAGAAACAGGGTGGCATGCACTTCTGTCTGCTGTGCAAGGAGGTGCTCCACATCTGGATCCTCGTGAGCCAGTTGGAGGTGGATCTCCTAGCTATCCATGTGACAGGAGCCTCAAGCCAGCTGCCAGATGATCTCAGTCGCATAGGCCAGACATCCCACAAGTGGCCTCTCCATCCAGAGGTAGCTTACAGCCTATTCTCCCATTGGGGCAAACCGATGATGGACCTGTTTGCCTCCAGGGAAAACATCAAGCTGAGGCTGCTTCATGCCCACCCCCCCTCAGCAGGGCTTATTGCAGGGGGATGCCTTCTTGAGGCCAAGGACCCCAGGCATCCTTTACACCTTCCCTCCATTTCCCTTGATCCAGAAGGTGTTACTCAAAGTGAGGAGGGACAAGGTGAAGGTGATTCTGGTAGCCCCAGACTGGCCATGCCAGTTCTAGTATCCAGATCTCGTCAGCCTCAGCTGCAGGCCCCCAGAGCGGTTTTGTATATGCCCAGACCTGATATGTCTAAATCAAGGGAAGTTATTCCATCCAGACCTTCAATCATGGCACCTCACAGCCTGGTACCTGAGTGGCTAGAGTTCCAGGTTTTGGGTCTTTTTGACAATGTCTACACCATGGTGGAGGCATCTAGAAAGGAATCAACCAGGAAATGTTATGCCTTCAAATGGAAAAGGTTTTCCATTTGGTGTCAGGGTAAGGGCCTGGACCCCTTATCCTGTTCTGTGGCTGACATTCTCAACTACCTTTGGTCTCTCTCCAAAGGAGGTCTGCGGTCATCGACCCTTAGGGTTCACCTGGCAGCCATTTCTGCTTACTGGGCACTAGCTGGTCAGCCAACATTGGTGTAGATGGTGGTCAGGCACTTTTTAAAAGGCCTGGATCACATATCCCCTCCGGTACATGAAACGCCACCTCTGTGGGATCTACTACTGGCATTGGCGAAGCTCATGGGCAAGCCATTCGAACCAATGCATAAGTGTGAGCTGTCACACTTGTCATGGAAAATGGCCTTCCTGGTGGCTATCACATCTGCCAGAAGGACAGGGGAGCTTCAGGTGCTCTCGGTGGACTCCCCTTATCTGGTCTTCCACAGGGACAAAGTTGTCCTGTGGGCACCACCAGAAATTCCTTCTGAAGGTGGTGTCAGAGTTTCACTTTAACCAGGTGTTGACTCTGCCAATATACTACCCTAATTACACCTCGGAGGCTGAGTACAAGCTCCATACTTTGGACCTGAGATGTGCTCTCTCCTATTATAAGGACAGGACAGTGGAAATTCGTGGAGAGGTTCTCCAGCTGTTTGTCACCTATGCTGAAGCCGCTTCTGGCAGACCTGCAGTGAAGTGGACTATTGCAAGATGGATTACATCATGCATAGGTCTGTGCTATGAGTTGGTAGGCAAGGGGCCTCTGAGAGGAATAAGAGCTCATTCTACCCGCCATACTGCTGCATCAGTGGCTGCTTCCAGGGACATCCCTATGCAGGAAATCTGTCGGGCTGCTACCTGGAAGTCAGCAAACACCTTCATCACCCACTACCACATCGACCTTGAGTCATGCTGGGATGCTGCTTTTGGGGCCCCAGTTCTCCAATCTCTGTTCCCTAAGTAGGGGGTGTGCGCCTTGCCTCCCTCCTCCCAGAAAACTGCTAGGAGTCTGCTAATAAGTGTGGATGAACAACATATCCACAATCCTAAAAGAACAGATTACTCACCTGTAACAGTAGTTCTAGGAGTGGTATATGTTGTTCATCCACACAGACCCACCCGACCTCCCTGTTTGCAGACGCACACAACCTAGCTTCCAGCGGGCTAAGATCTGGTGTCACGGGGTGGAGCTGAGGTGTATAGCACCAGGGTATGTGGGAGGAGCCAGCTTGAAGACTTCCGGCAAGATATAAAGGGGAAAGGGGCATGCCAATAAGTGTGGATGAACAACATATACCACTCCTAGAATTACTGTTACAGATGAGTAACCTGTTCTTTTCAGCATTTTAGCGTGCAAAAACTGTAAGTCCAACCAAAACAAAATTTGTCAGATCAAGAGATCTACCAGGCCCCACCACGCATACCAAATGTCATGCAAATCTCTTGAAGGGGTCCCAAGTTATTAATGTGCAAAATTTCGAGTTTAACATAGAAGTGCCTACTCAACCCCAAATATAGGGGCATGACCGCACCCCTATAATATACTGCAATTGATGTTGGAAGATGCAGATAATTGTTTCATTAAAAAACAAACACATCTTCTCTAGTTTTTTTTTTATCTAAAAGTAATAAAACAGCAATTGTTTTAAGCTGGAAAAACAAGGGTCTGTACAGGGGTTTTAAGAATCATTACCCTGCTGACTCTTATTTCATATTTTGCAGATCATACTTTTAAGCTAATACAAAAGAAAATGGCAGTTCATATTATTTTCCCGTAGGGTATGTATGCACCTGTAACATCTGTTGACCAGCCGATCTTACATGTTTTGCCTTTATCGGGTGACATACAAATACCATACTCAAGCCAGAATCGTATCCAACCCAGTCCATCTCTGGCTATCTCAAAGAAAAGTATAATCAGAGTTTTATCCGTATTTGTAGTATCCAAATGAAAAACCAAACTATGTGAGGTATTCATGCAGTTTTGGCACAGCTTCATCATGCATTGTCTCCAGGGTGCCTACTGAAAAAATATAAAACAGTACACTATAAAACAATCGGTTTTAACTGATATTTCTGAATGTTGCCTCTTCGGTATTTTGTATATCTGCTATACCTCAGGTGAAAAACAATAATGTATATTATACAACAGGTATCTACTCTTAGCCAATTACAACACAGGAAAACTAACAGTTATTCTCCCACAAACTACCACCTACATGCCCACAGTAGTTTATTCACATATAGCCATGCCCAAGTAGTTTAATCACCTTGCCACAGTAGTTTATTCATCTTAACCATGCCCACAGTAGTTTATCCACATTCCCTTTCTCTCCAATAACAGTCCTACACTGAATCTCATTCACAAACACTCTCAGTCTGTGTAACTAATTTTCAAGGTAACACAACATCTTTAATATCTACATTGTGCCCCTGATTTCTATTCAGTATTAAAACAAAATCTCCACACATCAAATTCAGCTCCCAGCACACGTAATATCTCCTTCGTGCATATGCCACCTCTAGTGCTATGGCAGCAAGCAACAAATGCGTTTCTGACTAATAATTTTCAGCTTGTATTTCTGAAAGTAGTAATATCTGAGACTTACTGCCAGATATAACATTTGTAAGTTAGTTCCATTCAAAAGTGAGCACTAGAAGCCTTTTATTTTTGTCTTTGCAAATCAAATCTGTGATTCCAGACATGCCCATTGCCAGCTTTCGTAATGTCCAAAATCACAGATTCGATTTGGAAACGGACAATAGAAAGCATTCTACTGCTCGCTTTTGAATGAAACTAACTTACAAATATTGTGTCTGGCAGTAAGTCTTACATACTGCTACTTTCAGAAATACAAGCTCAAAATTATTTGTCAGAAATGTGCTTGTTACTTGCTGCTGTAGCACTAGACGTGGCAGATGCATGAAAGAGTTATTAAGTGCGCTCCGACATCCATTTAATTTCTACTCAAAAATATATTTTTACCACAAATTCTAGTGGTATAATAGTAATAACATTCAGTTTTGTGAAGTATACTCTCAATAACCTGCTTCTGTGGAGATTAAACGTCTTGGCTTCGCATCTGCATGTAATCATCCACAGAAGCCGGTTATTTAAGCAATATACCATGACAGGGTGTTGGTGATGTCAGGATTTACCCATGCCCTGGGGTGTTGTTTGGCAATGAGGTGCAGCCAAGTGGCTAAAACACCCCAGGGCATGGGTAAATCCTGGCATCACCAACATTCTCAAGTGGCATATTACGATTATACAATGGACATCTATATATTTTGTGTGTGAAAAAATTAACAAAAAAAAGCTGCTTTAAATGTTTTATTAGTTTTTATTAGATTTGTTGTTACACTTGGTAAAATAGTGCTTTGTTGGTAGGTATGCACATGTGCAGTGGTGTCAGCAAGCGGGCAAGGAGATAACCCTTAATGGTTACAGTTTGGGGAAAACCGAGACTCGAGGAAACCGTGGGTGTGAGACCAGTCATGTAAGCTGTAGTGCATGTTTAAAGGGAGCAAAAACAAAGCTAAGTAATTTTTTTGTGAGATATTTTCTACAGTGTGGCTGACAAACTGTAAAAGCAGGTTTCTGAAAGTGAAACGGAATGAGAGCGCCCAGGGAAAGAGCAATTTTTTTTTCAAAAGCAAGGAAAAAAAATAATAATTTCCCATGACTAGAGGTTTTTTATATTGAATTCATAGCTGAATTACATTTTTTTGAAACTTGCAGTATTTTTCATATTGTTTACGCGGATGTCAACATCGTGGCTTTGTGGAGGTTTTGCCCTGTGACTGTCTGTGTTTTTGCCAGGTTTGTGTTCCTAATGGTCGCAGTGATTTCAGGGGGGCCCCTTGATGCGGCTTACTGGCGAATGGCACCTCTTCCCATGGGGTGATTGTAGCTTTTACAATAGTAGAGGAGTGCCAGGTAACCAATGATATTACAGGATTTGTGTCTGATTTTAATGCCCATTGTATAATGCTTCGTATACTTCACAAAACTGAATGTTATCACTTAAGTATTCTTTACAGGAATTGGACGGATTTTAAAATCAACCACCTGGACACAATAACTTACAGTAAGTGGGTTACTAGTACTTTCTTTGTATAGTGCACATTTTCCACGTGGATAATGACTAATGAGTAGTTTTACTAAGCATATGTATTTATAAACATGTTTCAGCTGTTAGTTGTTACCTATTACTAAAGAATATTTCTTTTTCATTTTTACTTTGTGTTTATAATACATCTTAAAGTGTGTTTGATCCTTCCCCACTGCCACACCTCACCATGCCTTTTTCATGACATCTCAGTGAGTCCCATGGCAACACACCACACTATTGTGATGCCCAGAACAATGTACCATTGTTCACTGAATAGAAACCACAAATTCTGTTCAACTTTTGCATCGGAACCAACATCGTATATTATTTTAGGGAGGTTTTATTCCAGGTCGCTTGTAATGCAAACTCCCACGCAGTATTGTGTGAACAGCTGGCCACAGTCAGACTTATTTCTGAAAAACCTACTAGAATACCTGCTGCATCGTCTGCAGTTTATTGTGCACTATTACAATGAAAAAGTAAATAAAATAGCACAAAGATAAGCACACTTCTCGTAAATAACGCAAAGTTAACATTTTAAGGTAGCTATAGAGTACGTGCTCTTTAACTGCATGTGATACACCAACATGCCGTCTTAAGACATAAAAGATTAGATCACCCAGAATGCGTTACGCAATGTCTTCCGACGTTTTTGTTGCTTAGGCATTGTGGTAAAATAACTTCCTGTAACTGGCTGGCGTGGTACATTGTCGGAGTATTTGTTGTGTGCTCAGTGCTCTGCTGGGTGTAGGGCAGTTATTTTGAAGCGACACTATGGTGTTCATACACATTATATGTATTGGCCTTCTGCATCTTGGTAAGTTGAGAAGTACAGGGGAAAACTATACTACAGCTTTAGAAGACTATGTTTGTGCTGCTTGATAAGTCAAGGTACATGTCTCAGAAGTGTAGAAGTTTAATACATTGTATTTTGATTTAGTGCTTATTTTATTGTCCTTTATGCATTGATTGAGATCACGTTTATTGCACTAGTGTAGTAGAAATAAAGGCAATCAGAAACAAATCTCAAAGCATTGTTTCATACTAATATGGTTATTTTACAATAGTCTGCCCTTTTCATGCACTGTAAATATCTCCACAGGAAGGTCAGTGGGGAACAGTGTTAGCCAACCTTCGTTAAAACAATCTGTCAGTGGAGAAGCCGTCGATTTACCCTGCGGTTTCACAGTGGCTGGCAGCCCACATCTGTTCTGGTACCGTCAGAAGTCAGTTGGAGCTATTGAGTACCTTACCCTACTGGTGAATAAGTTTCAAAGAACTGACGCAGCATTTGCAGGAAGATTTACAGCTAAACTCCAAGACTCAGACAAAGAAGGCATTCTAAGTATCTCCAAGGCACAGGTCGCCGACTCAGCGGTTTACTACTGTGCAGTGGTGACACAGTGATATGCTTGTTCACTTACTCCTCTCACAAACTGTCAACCTCCACAAAACAGCATTTCACATCACGGGGGGTAGATTCTCTAACAGCATACATTTATTATAAGTGATTATTTCGTGCTCCGCATTTAAATGTTTACATTCTGTTCTAGCTCAGGCAAACAGTTTTTCACGGAAGGGTCATTAGCGCCTCTAGAGGAAAAACGTTCATAAATTAAACCGTCTTTACTGGAATCTAAAACTTGTAGTTGTGCAGAACCAATCTTGTACCGTTAGGGGTGCGCATACCATGAAAGTTAACAGTCTGCTGCATACCATGAAAGTTAGCAGTCTGCTGAACTCCGAGTTTTCTCAATCCAGCAATACAAACTGCTGGGAAAACAATGTTTCTAAATAAAGCTCTCTGCATAATGCAGTATACAGTAAATGCATTCAATTAAATTATTTAGATATCTCATTTCCAGCTGCGACCTCGGGGAAGTGTAAGAGGGGTAATATACAAGCACCATAAATGTAAGCACACAAAATAGGAATGTGGTGGCATTACAGATGGTACAATATGGAGGTGACTAAAATGCAGTCAGGTGCAGATAAGGAAAAGCAGGACTAGGTAGATGTGAACTTGCACATGTCAGTTTAGGAGTAGATTAGTACATTTTGTATAGTAACATAGAAACATAAACTTTGATGGCTGATAAGGACCGCTTGGCCCACAAAGTCTGCCCATTTCCCTACCTATTGGATAAGCTGCAGATTCTAGTTAATCAACAGCCTACTTCTTCCTACCCCCGAATATAATTGCCTTATGTCTGTCCCATACATTCTTGAATACCCCCACTGTTTTTGACTCCTCAACATCCACAGGAAGGCAGTTCCATGCATCCATCACCCTATCCCTGAAAAAATACTCCCTTGCATTGTCCCTGAGCTATCCCCCCTTCTATTTTCAAATTGTGCTCCCTTGTTCTTGCAAATCTCTTTTTCTGAAAGATGCTCCCCTCTTGGACTTTGTTGATTTCCTTGAGGTACTTGAACATTTCTATCATGTCCCCCTCTCCCTCCTTTCCTTGAGGGTATACATATTAAGCTTATTTACTCTCTCTTGGTATGGTTTCTGGTGCAGACCCTGCACCATTTTAGTTGCCCTCCTCTGGACTGCCTCCATCCCATGTCCTTGTGGAGAGGGGTCTCTCGATATGCAGCCAGTACTCCAGGTGGGGTCTCACCAACAGCCTGTACAGAGAGAGATGACAACTTTCCTGTTTCTACTGGTGATGCCTCTCCCTATGCATCCCAATATCCCCTCAGTGCTCCTTGCTGTCTCCTCACATTGCGTCCCTACCTTTAGGTCATCTGATATGACTACCCCAGGTCCCTTTCCATTGTTATTGTTGCTAGTCCCCCCCCCCACACTGTGTACTCTTCCACTGTTTTTTTTTCCAGTTACATTACTTAGCACTTCTTCACACTAAATCTAAGCTGCCATACTTTAAACCATTCCTCCAACCTTGCCAAGTCCATTCTCATCCTCCCCCCACCATATGTCAGCCCTGTTGCAGATCTTTATGTCATCTGAAAAGAGGCATACTTTTCCTTCCAGTCCCTCTGCAATGTCACTTAAAAAGACATTAAAGAGGACCGTCTCCAGTACTGAACCCTGTGGTACCCCACTAGTAACTCCTCTTGCTTCAGAATGGACTCCATTTACTATTACCCTTTGTGTCCTATTCGCCAGTCAGTTTTTTTTTTCCCAGGCTACCACCCTGGGACCCACTCCCAGGCTGGCTAAAGTCTAGGTAGGCCATGACTACAGCCCCTCCCTGGTCTACTACTTTCATCACCCAGACAAAGAAATGTATTAGATTTGTCTGACATGACCTTTCCGCTGTGAATGTATGCTTCCTTTGGTCCTGTGACCCGCTGGCCTCTAGGTACTCAACAATTCTTTCTTTCAGAAGTGATTCCATCATTTCCCCTCCAATGAGGTCAAACTAACAGGTCTCTAGTTTCCTGCCTCTGCCTTGCTTCCACTTTTCTGAAGAGGAATCACATCTGCCTTCCTCCAGTCCTCAGGTACAACACCATCCTCCCAGGATTTGTTAAAAAGGATAGTCAGTGGTGTCACTAGTCCTCCCCTTAGTTCTTTTAGAAGTCTGTGGTGAATCCCATCAGGCCACATTGCCTTGTCGACCTTGAGTTTTAGGAGTTCTTTCAGGATCCTTTCTTCAGTGAGTGGACAGGTATCACCCCCCCCCCCCAATCCAGAGTGCTTCTATTGTTTGGTTTAGGTACATCCCCCTCCTCTTCTTTTGTGAATACAGAACAAAAGTATTCATTCAGTACCTCTGTCTTTTCACTGTCACCCTCTGCCCACTCCCCTCCCCTTTATTAAGCTTCACTATCCCTCTCTTGGTCTTTCTTCGCTTCTTAATATTCCTATGAAAAGTGTTATCCCCCTTCTTAACCGAGTTGGCAATATTTTCCTCGGTTTGGGCCTTTGCTATTCTGACTGACTTCTCCACTTCCTTCTGCTTTAATTGATGCAGTTCTCTGTCCTGCTCCTTCTGCGATTCCTTATACTTCCTGAATGCTATCTTTTTCTCCCTAACCTTCTCCGCCACCTCTTTTGAGAACCACAGTGGTGTTTTCCATCATTGTGTTTTGTTTATTTGCTTCACACAAAGGCTTGTTCCCTCTGTGATGGCAGTTTAGATTTTTTCCATTGTTCCTCCACCCCTCCTTCCTGCCCTTTTGCTAATGCATTCCTTAGGCACTCTCCCATTTTGCCAAAGTCAGCCCTCAAAAAGTCTAGTACCTTTGCTTTTTTACGGCTTGACTCTACAGCTGTGTTTATCGTGAACCACAGTGTCTGGTGGTTGCTTGTTCAAAGATGGCTACCCACTTCTACATCTGAGATCCTCTCACCATCCCCATTTGAGATTATAAGGTTTAAGACTGCTCCCTCCCAAGTGGATTACAACACTAGTTGCCTGAGTCATGCCCCCATAGGTCATCGAGAATAACTCTGCTCATGGATGTGGCTGCAGCAAATGTGTTCCAGTTAACATCTGGCATATTCATTGCATATAAACAATGATGGAACTGCACCTCAGTTGGGTGGAAGTGGTGTGGAGTGTCTGGAGACCAGGTAGCATGAGGTAGCAAGGTAAAGGGGGCACAGGTGCTGTGATGGCATAGGAGGGGGTGGTACTGTAGGTAACAGAGCTGGAGTGAGCTATTGTAAGATCTCACAGAGAAGGGACTTTAGTCAGAAAAAAGTTGTAAAAGTACCAAAGGTTGGTGGGGGGGGGATTCCATAGTTGAGCAAGTCCATAAGAAAAAAAGATCCAGGCTGTCTGTCTGCAAGAGGCTTCAAAAAGGAAATTTTGAGTTAGGGAACACTGAGTTCCTCAGTAGGAAGGGGCAGGGATTAAACTGGGCATCATACCTCTCAACTGTTCCTGATTAGGAGGGATATTCCTCATTTTACCAGTAAAAATTGCTCTGTCCACCGGCCCGCTCACGTCGCAGTTGGATTTCCACTTGCAACACTGACAACCTGGGTTCAGGAATGGACCCAGGGAGTTGAAGGGATGACTGGGGGAGAAGGATTGAGCATCCCACAGACTGCTGTCCTTCTCCAGGGGGAGGGAGGGGTAGAGTATCCAGTGCATGATGCATCCCTGGCGGAGGCTGGGGGAACCACAGGCAACTAGTGCCAGCATGCTAAGGGGAGGCAGGGCAGATGCTGGACATCATTGCATGTCCCTCCACTGGGGCAGCCCAGAAAATAATTGCTGGCCACCATAGATGAAGCCTGCCCAGCACCTGGCCTCCATAGATCCATGCCTCCCTGCTGACAAATTATGGCCCTGTGGCACCACCAGGCCCTGAATTCCACCCTGAGCAGGAGGCCAGGGAGGCAATGTCAGTTTACTGACACCTTCTCCCATCATAGATGAGTCTGTTTGGTGCCATAGCCCTGCCCTGGGGGGGTAAGCCAGGGGGTATCTGCAGGGGCAAGGCAATCGGGGGAGCAAGGCAGGTGCCCAGAGCTGGCTCTGATGGGATGAGCAGCTGCAGCAAAGAGCATAGTAAATAAACATAAAACAATTCCTCTGTCCCTTATCTGTCTCTCTTGGAAAAGGCACTGCCCACACAGACAATGAGTTGTAAACTCAGACTTTAATCCAGGCATTTGTAATATTCTAAGACACTAAATCAAAAATAAACTTTGTACAAATAAATTAAATGGTTTCCACGGTGTTCTGAGCTTTTATCTCCATGTTTGAGGATGTGTCCTTTATCATGAGGTTCAGTTTCCCTCATTATCCCCCATTTTGAGTCTCCCTGTTCTTTGTTTCAGTGACAATAGTGTGAGATGTGTGCTGGGAACAAGACCACAGGAGCACAGTTCCACCAAGTCTTAAAAAATGTATAAGATTTCCAGGGCATGATTTTTAAATGGGACTTTTCAAAATGCAGCTACTGCTAATGTAAAGCAGGAATGCATCCAAAGCTGCTCAACCATCTATTAGATGATATAACAGCGTCCACAATTTGCATCCACAAATGGACACAATTGCCCAATTGCCACCAATTTCAACTCAATTGCATTCATTTTTTCTGCTGAACATTTTTGGGTAAGTTTTCAGCACCCTGCATCCATTTGTCTGATGTAAGTGCAGCAATCTTCCCAGGAAATTAGACCACAAAAAGTTATCCTAACATACTGGACAGAAATCCACATATGGAATGGAAAAATGAACATGAGTCCTGCAGCTGCAGCAGAAATGACCATAAACTGCAGGAAATGTCACAAATGTGTCCAGATGTGTGTGACTAGGATACACACATCTGGATGCATCTATGTAGATGCAGTATGCATCCAAAATACAGTACTGATGCAAGTGCTGCACTCACCTGTATGGAAATCCTGCCCTGTGACTTTTTACAGGGCCACAGCTGTCTGGCATTTGCACTGCTCCCTTCCCACTATGGTGGTTTCTCTGCCAGCAATCCACCATTTTCAGAGCCCACCCTCACAGCACTGCAGATCACTCTGAGGAGGGGCTGTGAATGCCAAGGAGGGTGCCAGGAGACACCGGGAAAGAAGTGGAGCCAGCACATAGTGTTCAAACTGCTGGTTGCTGCAATCAGTCTGATAAGGGTACCGACAACTGAGTTGGTGCACAAAATTAATTGGAGCCACACTTGTGGAGCTCTGAAGTGTGTCCACACACCTGACTTGGCATGGGTTGATGTGCTGCAAAGTCAGCAGTGTAAAAAGGGCTTTAAGATAATCTATTTACACTGCTATATTTATAGTGCATCAACCTGTTGTGCAGAAGTTAATGCACTGCAAATACTGTAATGTAGACACTTTCCAGAGCACCTTAAGTGTCCTTCAGATCATTTTTTTCATTTTACTCAGTTGTGGGATTAATATCGGAGCAAGGGCATTAAATAGTGGTGTGGACACTTTGCTGCACTCCTTCTGATGAAAAATATGTCTCCCTTCATCCTCCAGTGAATTTACAGCTCCCTCTTCTGAGCAATCTGTAGTGCTGTGAGGGCGGGCTGTATAAACAGCAAAGGGGCAAACACAGCAGGAACGGTGTGGGGCAGATGCCAGAGCCTGCTGCCATGTAAACACTGGAGAGACAAACCCAAAAGTGAAAGGGAAGTTCATACTCCATGTGCATTCCATATTATGCCACTCTAGTAGTGACACAGAAGAAGTGTGCTACTGAGTCCCTAGTCTGTACAATGGTTTATGACCTTATACCTACTCATTCTGAACAAGAAAAATGGCTTTAGTGTTTTATTAGCAAAACCTACCCAGCCCTCACGTGAAAAATAAATTTACTGATCTCAAGAAGAAATGTAATTCTTTAACAAGTATGACATTTTGCAAAAAGCAACAATATATACTAGTGGATTTTCAAAAGGGGTGGACACAAACGCAAGTGCATGCAGTATCTGCATCCCTCCACTTGTATTCAGGAAGCTCTGCTGCCATTTCTAGAAGTTGCATCCATTAGTCTTTGTGATTTTACTTACTGGTTACTGCTGTATGGTAGACTGTATCAGACTGATTCTGATGACTTACAAGAGGCTGATATTTTCTGTAACTACAAGTCCCACAGTTCTCTGCAGTTGATATCAGAGGAATGCTGCAGCTCAGGGACATTCAATAGCCTGCAGTGCATGTTTCAGTTTTTATTAGGTCTGATAGTTTGTTTGCTGGTCCCACTATTGTCTCTGGCTATGTGCAGTCCCAGAAACATAGAAACATGGAATTTGATGGCAGATAAGGACCACTTGGCCCACCCATTCTGCCCATTTCCCTACCTAATGGATAAGCTGCAGATCCTAGTTAACCAGCAGCCTACTTTTTCCTACCCCAACCCCCTAGAATTGCCTTATGACTGTCCCATGCATGCTTGAATTCCACCACTGTTTTTGACTCCACAACTACTTCCGGAAGGCCGTTCCATGCATCCACAACCCTCTCTGTGAAAAAATACTTCCTTACATTACCTCTGAGCCACCCCAATCTTCAAATTGTGCCCCCTTGTTCTTGCACACCTCTTTTTCTGAAAGATGCTTCCCTCTTGGACTTTGTTGATTCCCTTGAGGTACTTGAAAGTTTCTATCATGTCCCCCCTTTCCCTTCTTTCCTTGAGGCTATACATATTAAGCTCCTTAAGTCTCTCTTCATATGTCTTCTGGTGCAGACCCTGCACCATTTTAGTTGCCCTCCTCTGGACAGCTTCCATCCTATCTTTGTCTTTGCGGAGACTGGATCTCCAAAACTGCACACAGTATTCTAGATGGGGTCTCACCAACTGTCTGTACAGAGGGATAACAACTTCCAGTTTTCTACTGGTGATGCCTCTCCCTATGCATCCCAGTATCCCTCCAGCCCTCCTTACTGCCCTCTCACATTGCTTGCCCACCTTTAGGTCATCTGATATGACAACCCCCAGGTCCTTTTCCATTTTTGTTGTTGTTAGTATCTCACCCCCCATGGTGTACTCTTCCACTGGGTTTTTGTTTTTGTTTCCCAGGTGCATTACCTTGCAGTTCTTAGCATTGAATCTAAGCTGCCATACAGTTCACCATTCCTCAAACCTTGCCAAGTCCCTTCTCATCCTTTCCACCCCACCTTGTGCATCAACTCTGTTGCAGATCTTTGTGTCTTCTGCAAAAAGACATACCTTTCCTTCCAGTCCCTCTGCAATGTCGCTTATAAATACATTGAAGAAGACTGGTCCTAATACTGAACCCTGCGGTACCCCACTAGTAACCCACCTTTCTTTAGAGTGGACTCCATTTACTATCACCCTCTGTGTCCTATTCTCCAGCCAATTCTTTACCCAGGCTATCATCTTGAGACCCACTCCCAGGCTGGCTAACATGCATATTAATCTTTTGTGTGGGACTGTGTCAAATGCCTTGCTAAAGTCTAGGTAGGCCATGTCCACAGCCCCTCCCTGATCTACTACTTTGGTCACCCAGTCAAAGAAATCTATTAGATTCGTCTGGCATGACCTTCCTGCTGTGAATCCATGCTGCCTTGGGTCCTGTGCCCTCTGGCCTCTAGGTACTCGACAATTCTTTTCCTTCAAGTAGTTCCATCATTTTCCTATCACTGAGGTTAAACTAACAGGTCTGTAGTTTCCCACTTCTGCCCTGCTCCACTTTTGTGAAGTGGAATTACATCTTCCCTCCTCCAGTCCTCAGGTACCACCCATCCTCCCATGATTTGTTAAAGAGGGTAGTCAGTGGTGTCTAGTTCTACCCTTAGTTCTTTTAGAATTCTGGGATGAATCCCATCAGGTCCCATTGCTTTGTCCACCTTCAGTTTTAAGAGTTCTTTCAGAACCCTTTTTTCTGTAAATGGGCTGGTATCAACTTCTGTATCCAGAGTGTTTCTATTGTTTGGTTTAGGTACCTCCCCCTCTTCATTTGTAAATACTGAGCAAAAATATTTGCTTAGTATCTCTGCCTTTTCACCATCACCCTCTGCCCGCACCCCCTCCCCAGAGGACTGCATGTAGCCGTGCAAGAAAAGTGGAACTGGCATTCAAAGTAGATAAGCCCACTGGGATGGAGGGGTGATTATCTACCTCAATAACAAGCTCAATGCCAAGGAACTATTTTTGGAGTCAAAACCCAAAGTTTGAATGCCTAGCACTTAGTTTACTACTCCGATCCTCTGAAGTAATCAATATCATTGGCTGTTACAGACCTCCCTCAGGTGGGCTAGATATTCTGTCAAAGATCAGGGATATCGCAGAATCCAACACCAATGAAACCATCATCCTTGGGGACTTAAATCTTGACTTGCTCACCACCAAAGCTAATGCCATCAGAGATCTATGTGACTAGTTTGGATTCACTCACTCAGTCACTGAGCCTACTAGGACAAATATGAAAAACAAAGACCACAGTTCTATTCTTGACCTAACCCTCACAAACCAACCTTACAAAATTGAACACTCAGCAGTCTTCCATAATGATGTAAGTGATCACAATACTGTGGTCTGCACACATGCCCATACCAAACTCCCCACTGGGCCCAAATTCATCACCAGCGGAAGTTTCTGTAAGTTTAATGTCCTTAACTATCTTGCACACCTTAAGTGGATAGACTGGCAATCCTTTTATTTAGCCAAATCTGTAGAAGCTGCTGTCACTATTTTAATACCATCATCACAGGCCTCACTAACAAGCATGCACCATTCTGTAAATGCAGAGTTAGGAAATTCACACACCCATGGTTCACCCCTAAGCTGAAAGCTGCATTCTCACATCATGATAAACTGTGGGCCCATGCAAGGAAAACTAAAACTGCGACCCACTGGCAGCAATTCAGAGCAGCTAGAAATAGATGCACCAAGCTTATAAGGAGTGCCAAGGCCACTTACTATGTCAAAACCTTGGAGGAAGCTAAAGGCAACTCAGCAAAAATATGGTGCACCTTCAAGACTATCGAAGGCCACAAAACTTTCCAATCTCTCCCACAAAATGTCACCTCTAGAGGTACACTGGTCACTGAGCAATGCGCCATATTGAATCTTCAAAACACCCACTTTGCCACAGCTGGTATGGCCTTTGACACTTCACCAGCTGTAGGGCTTCCCACCAGCCCCTCCATTTCAGACTATCCTATGTCCTCACCACCACATGCCTCCTTCCAGCTCTCCCTGGTCACATTCAAGGAAGTCAAGCAACTTCTAATCAAGTTGGATACCAGGAAAGGGGCAGGTGCTGATGGCATTGAAGCATTCTTTCTAAAAATAGGGAGTCATCTATTAGCTACGCCCATTATGCAAATATTTAACCTTTCCATCTCCTTGACTACTATTCCCTCCAGCTGGAATACTGTGCACATCATCCCACTATTCAAGTCTGGAGACCAGAGCAACCTCAAAAAATACAGAAAAATTTCCATTCTACCGGCCATGTCCAAGCTAATGGAAAATTAATACACGTTCAAACAAAACAATATCTGGAGAACTTCAGCCTTCTTAACCCACTCCAATCAGGGATCAGGCAGAATTACAGTACAGTCTCAGCCCTGGCAAAGGTAACTAATGTCTGGTTCTCTGCCATTGACAACAAACAGTCTACTTGTGCTGTTTTCCTTGACTTAAGCAAGGCGTTCGAAACAGTGGACCATACCCTCCTCCTGCACTGTCTAACATCCCTGGGATTTCATGACACTATGGTAAGATGGTTCTCTAGTTACCTCTCAAATAGGCTGCAAAGAATCAAGGCTGATGGAGCCATGTCGGACACGGTGTCCATCATGAGGGGAGTCCCTCAGGGATCAATTCTAGGGCCCCTTCTCTTCACTATTTACATCAATTCATTGGAAAAAATGTTCAACAATCCAAGCTGCACCTTTTTGCAAATGACACGGTCCTCTACATTTCTAGGCCTTCACTGCACGAAGCCTGTGCCGAGTTGTAATCTGATTTCAATCAGCTACAGTTCAACCTGGCTCATTCAAAACTTCTCCTAAATGCAAAGAAGACAAAGGTGACGGTTTTTACGTCAAACCTTATGCCCTCTACTATCAGTACTCAGAGTACCTCACCGCCCATCACTACTATATTCAGAGACACCCTTGAGGTTGTGGATCAATTCAAGTATCTTGGAATATGGCTTGATAGAAAACTAACTTTTAGTGCCCATATCAACTGCCTTGTCAACAAGCTAAAAGCCAGGCTGGGGTTCTTCTTCAGGAACAGATCCCTATTTACACTTGACTGCAGAAGAAGACTGGTCCAGACAACATTCCTACCACTCCTTGACTAAGGGGATATCATTTACAATTGCAGTGCACCAACTCACACTCACAATCTTGATGTCCTGTACCATCATGCATTACATTTCATTCTAAATGCCAGGACACACCATTGTACCCTCTACTCTTCTTTGAACTGGACCTCACTATTAACCAGGCATATGTTCTATATTGGAAAATGGACTCTAAAACTGCTGACTGTCAAGTTACCTCAGTACATATGCTCCCTAGTGCACAAGTCTCACAATGTGTATGCACTGCGCACCTCAGACTTTGTGCTCCTAGACGTTCCCAGGACAAGTACTAATCAGGGCAGAGGTGCCATTAGTTTCATTCTCCCATCTATATGGAACCAGCTACAAAAAAAAACATGGCACTAATGGAGATAGTCATGTTAAATTGCTTTAGGTCCCTAGCCAACAAAGCATTTGAAGTTGTCTGCCACTGCTCTTCACGCTAAGCTAATATATGAATCCTTACTGTCCCTTCTGCTTGTCACCCTATCCCTGTCTCCCCACTAACCACCCAGCCTATCCTCTCACCCATCTGCCCCACCTACCCCTTTATTCCTACACGAAGCCCCTTTTACCCATTCTGCCTCCTAGCACTTCTTCTCTTGCTCCACCTCCCTGTCTCCCTACTCCCTCCTCCCCATCCCTATATTCCCACCCCAACCCCCTTTACCCATTCTGCCCCTACCCCATCTCCTCTACCCCAGTCACCTCCCTCCCTTAGACACCCCTCCCTGTACCCCATCTCTGTGCACAATATTCCTGTCCTGCTGAACCTACCACCCTCCCCTTCCCCTTTCCTCACTTCCCTGTCTCCCTATCCCATCCTACCCCAGTCACCATCCTCCCCTTGACCTCCCTCCTTCTACCCCATCTCAGTGCACAATATTCCTGTCCCTCTGAATCTACCATCCACCTCTGCAATGTCATCTACAGCCCCATGTTTTCACTTTTTTTGTTTTCCTTTTGCCCCCAGTGAAGACTTGTCTCACTCTATGTGTATCATCTATGTGCACATTAGTGCAGTTAGTTTTTTTGTATGTAATGTATCAGTTATTTGGAACAATCCAAGTTGTACCTTATCATTGCCATTGCTGTTTACTTGTGCTATCCAGATCTGTTTTGTATAAGATCATGTACGCCATTGTATTGTTTGAAATCTCCATGACCTCCTTGTGAATGAGCTTGCTCATTGAGTAATTCCTGTAATAATAAACTTGAGCTTGAACTTGAAACATCTGATCAGAGCTTATAAAAGCTTCAACATGTATGCAGGCTTTGGAATCTCCCACATTTGCAGCCCTCCTTTGATGTCAGTTGTAGGGGATTGCTGGATTTATAGTTTCAAAAAAATTCAGCTTGCAAGGCATTAGCATTAGTTAGATACAATCTTTTATACTGCAGTAACCATTAAGTGAAAAAAAGAAAATAAAATTTGCACTCTCAAAAAGGAGAAAGTCAATCAAGGATTCATACAACACCAGTGAGAATTAATTTCATCAGATAAGCGGTGTTATTTTGTTGATGGCACATATACTATCAAGATATATCTTGATAGTAGTTCTGTCACAAACAAGATACCATAAGTTAAATACATCTAATAAAATTACTGTAGTGGGAAATTTCCTCTGTTCTGACTGGCTGAGAAGATTCATAATCCAGTGCCTTATAGTGAATAACAACCAGTTAAGGACCATTCCGGCTACGAGAACACAGTGCACTCAGATATAGATGATTAACAGATTTTTTAAGTGATTTCTAGCATCCATGTTTATATGTTAAAAAAGCCTTAACTTTCCTAACTTACATTAACTTTAAAAACAGAGGTTAACCAAACGTAACATCCCTCCAGCCTCCACCTGAAAACAACTATGTTTAGAAAAAAAAAATTAAATCATCCACTCTACTTTTTAAACCTGTTTTCTGAAATTAGCTTTTACAGGCCTGTATTTCTCTTTCCAATTTTGTGTTCTGTGTAGACACCAGACATCATACAGGACTCTCAGTCAACCTACCTCACCACCACCCTGACATAGTTGCTTGCTATGAATAAAATAGATCTAGTAGGAGACAAGTGAGGGGGAAGGGAATCAGGCACTGGCAGACAGAGGAGAAGAGCAGGAATCTCATGTACACCAAGGAAGTGGTGAGATTCACTTGATGGGAGGCAATATAGTATAGTGGATAAAAGCACTGAGCTGCAAACCTGAAGAACTGACTTTGAATCCCAAAGCTACCTCTTGCATACAGTATGATCATGAGCAAGCCACCTAACTTCCCTGTTGCTCCTAGGTTGCACCTGGAAACGAGGCATGGCTTAGCTTGTCTTTCATGGCCAAAAGTTCTAAAAATCAATCAAGTCAATCAAGCAATCAATCAAACTAAAGGAAGAGTCTACTGTGGAAGCAGAAGATAATACATATCCGTTCCTGTTGTGTGCTTCCCTGCCCTGCTCCCTCTACTCTTGTTAGTAATACACTGCACAAATCTTGCTATACAGCTATGAAAAGCCCCAGTCACTCCTGGTAACATTCCCCTTACTGTACCTCACATAAAACAGGTCACTATAGCAATACATAACTGCAGCCACCTGTGCTGAGTCATAAACAGCTCCCATCTCTGTTTTTCTCAGCTGCATAGGTCTCAGTACTACAGTGGTGGGATTCAGGAATGCATGGATTAGGCATAAGGAAATCTTTGGGAAAGGGAAGTGGAGCAAATGGGCCAGAGATCAAGTAAGATCTGCAGTGATGCTATAGGTAGGTAAAAATGGGCAGATTAGTTGGGTCTAGTGGTCCTTATCTGTCAGCAAATGTTATGTTTCTCTGTTCCCTCCCTCCTTTGCTTGTAGTCTCTTTGTTGACCACATCACCCTCCTCCCATCACACACACACTTCTTAGCTGTCATATAATTAAATGGCTACATTCCTTGTGGAGAATAGAGCCATGAGTCATAGCCTCTGACTCTTTCTGTCTTTGTCTCTCTTTCTCTCTCACAGTCAGCCACATAAACCTTCATAAAACAAAACAAAAAGTCAGATAAAAAAATTAGAAAAAAAAAACCTGGTAGGTGAGTATGAAGCAGAATACTTTTACAACAACAGCACACAGTGGCACAAAGTTGTAAGAGAAAAACCTGTAACAGGGCATATTTTTTATTTTAAGAAAATAGTTCCCAATTTTGGTCTTAATATGCATTTTTATAATTATTTTTTATTAAAATTGTGTTATATATATTTTGTTTTTGCAAGGGTCACATTTTATATGCACAATAATACACTCCAGGGTATTGTTTTCGGGGGCTTATGTACTTCCACATACTAAAGACACTTTGTGCAAGTTCCTTATCCTTAATATGCATCTGAGCATGCATTACCCAGGACAACAAATGCCCTATCATGTGTTATTGCTTATATAATGCTGTACTTAACCAATGGGCAAGCAGCAGATCCAGTGTTTGATGATATAATTGTGCAGCTATGCAGCATTATGACCTTAGCAGGGAAGTCCAAACAAGCAATCAAGAGACTGAATATCAACTAATTTAATTCTATTCATTGAAATAATTGTTGATTTTGATGTACAGGTTGGATTGGGAACTCTTATGATTGTGAAACATATTATCTTGAGGATCAACATAAAGTGTATGGTTTTGATATACTGGATATGAGTACAATATTTTATGAAAACACAATAAAACTTTCATTGAATAAAAAGTTACTGTCACTGTAACAAATCTATGCATATGGTATTTGAATATTTTACTAAAATGTACATTTTAATAAACAATGTAGAGTTCCAAAAAAGAGCTAATTTGACAGGTTTATATTTGAAAATGTGTTGTACCAAACAGGTATGCGATGGTCTAACTCTGAATATGCCATTTATCTGCATTTGTGAGGTTGCAGGACCTTCAGCACACACTGGTTGCTTTGCCTGTTGTGACTTATGGCTCTGCTCCCTGATTTAAGAAGATAAAAAATGTCATTCTGTGTTCAGAGTTAAGGTATTGCATATCCCCAATATATGAAATGAATGAGGGAAGAGAAAAGTAAATTCTTATGAAACATGGTGCTAAACAGGTATGGAATACTGTATGTTTGTTGCCATCTATAAAAGTAGGGAGGGTTCGAAGAACAATGACTTGTGACGAGGCATTAGTTGAGTACTTGCTGGTCTGTATAACAGTGGATCCTTACATCAGGTAATGGCACTGGCTGAAACAGAGGAAGATTCCACTGAAAAACTGAAGGTAAAAATAAATATTCTAGAGTAAGGTGAGAGGATCAATTGAACTAGAAGGGTGCTGAGAACAGGCTTAAATCAAAAAGTGTGCAGCAGAAAGTAGCTAATGTAGAACTGTATCAAATGTATGTATTATTTTAAAGGTAGAAGATGCCTATCAGAAGCTATTTTCCATTTGGTTATTTTTCTGTCCTCATTTGCCTTTTGGCAAGCTAAGTGGGTACTTTTGATTTATACACTGGTGATAAGCACAATTTTAAAACTTTACGATGTAGTTCATGCCCCTTTCAGCCATTGAGTTCTGTGGTAAAATACTGATGTATTGTGGAAACAATTTAAGAACTCAGGTATGATGTAGACTATGTAATGTATTGTGATAATGTAAGAACTCTAGAAAGACATACACTACACAGTTCTATAATGGTCAGTGCCTCCAGTGTGTAAGTCAGAAAAATCAATTGAAATTACTAAAGGGCAAGTAGAGCTAAACCTATGGTGTAATTTGAACCAGTATTTGAAACACTGTTATACAGGTTATAGTTCATTTACAACCTCATCTTGTACTTTGAATGAGACATTAAATCAATGCCCTTTCTGCCTTTTCAGGTGGTTGTTCAGGTGGATATTAGAGAGCTCATGAAATTCTTGACAAAAAGGAGGGGGATTCTCCTGTGTCCTGACCAAATTAACACCATTCACTAAGAAGAAATACCACCAACAGCTTAATCTAGTTCAATTTAAGTTAGCTTACATCTTTATCCCCCTTCCCTGGGATGAGTCTGAAAATACAGAGTATTGTAAAGCCCTGTTTTCCCAGTCAACAAAAAACAAAATAAATGAACATACCTCTCTTTTAGAAAAGCATAACAGGGGTCAGCAACTGTAAATTTAAACAAGCATTTGTCAATGCAGAATGTTTGCTTGCTGGCATTAGCAGTAGAAGTGCAGGAGTTAGACAGATGCAGTATAGGAATGGTAGTGAAGTATTAAACTGACGCCAACTCCACCCTCATTCTGCAGAGATGGACAGGCACTGAGGTGTGCCTTATGGTTGTCGCCCATGACGGTCATGACATTTCACCTCACCCTACCCTTCAGACACTGACAAGTGTTGAGGTGTGCCTTGGGGTGTTTGGGCTTTACATTCACCTCATTCCATAAGGAAGTATGCTGAAACGGGCACAGTATAGGAGAAAGGGGTGAACTCTGGGGCAAAGGGTCCAAGGCGCACCTCAATGCCTGTTAATGGCTGCAGGTTGGGGGTGGGGGTGAAATGGCATGAGCATTACTGTCGACAATCCCAAGTCACACCCCTGACACCTGTCAGTCCCTACAGGGTAGGGCGTTATGGTCGAAAACCATAATGCCCTGGGAGTTTTTTTGTATTTTTACTCCAGGTTTTCCACATGGGTTTTTTTGTGACCCAACCGCATGAACATTGACACTATCAGTTCATTATGGGAAAGGTGATTTTGCACAGTGACTGTGCCATTTGGTGCCAAAGGTTCGAAAACGCATTTCAAACAGGATGTGAAAAGTGACAGGTGTACTATTCATGCGGAGGTGTAAAAAATGGCATTGTTGAAAATCTTGAGTGAAAATATAAAAAAAGTGGTGAAGTCATGAGCGTGCATAAAAACTGCACAACGTACACCTGTAATGTAATTAGTTTGAGGATTTTTTACAGCAGATTTTCAACATAGGCATTTTGGGATCTTCACTCATGAACAGTGTCACTATGATTTTCGTAATCTGTCCCGAACACTAATTTCCCACAGCGACCGCACTATTCTGCACTGGAATTTGCAAAAACACATTTCAACCAGGGTGTGAAAAATGACAGCTGTACTGTTCATAAAGAGGTGTGGAAAAATGTCAGTGTAAAAATTCTGGACTGAAAATATTACAAATTTGTGCATGGAAATTGCACAATGGATGCACATAACACAGTCATTTTATGAACTTTTGTCACCAAATTTTCAACATAGCCATTTTAACACCTCTGCTCATGACCAGTGTCACTAAGATTTTCTTAATGTGTCCCGAACATTGATTTTGCAAACCAACCTCGCCAATGTACACTACATGTGCCAAAACACATTTTGAGTGAGATGTAAAAAAATGACAACTATACTGTTCATAAGAAGGTGTGGTAAAAAGGCAATGTGGAAAATCTTGAGTGAAAATATTAAAAATTCTCAAAGTTATGAGCGTGCATAGGAACAGCGCAACACATGCTCATAAAACAGTCATTTTTGGGAATTTTTTCACCAAATTTTCAACATAGGGTTTTTGGGGGCCTACCTCATGAACTGTGACACTGTCATTTCATAAATCAGTCCCAAAAGCTGGTTCCATGCAGTGACTGCAAAATCACCTTTCGGGACCGAATAACAAAATGACAGTGACTGAGTTAATGAGGTGGGGTCCCAAGAACCCCATGTTGAAAATTTGGTGAACAAAATTCCCCAAAATGGCCAAGATATGCACCAAAGTTGAAAAAAAAAAACATTTATGTCATTATACAGCTTACCTGCATTTCTTCAATTCATGGTCAGCTTTGAAGAGTGCAGATAGGTTCCCGGTCCACCGAAGGTCATTGAACCAACCTCGGAGTAAGTATAGGGGTGAGGGTGGGGGGTGTGGGAGGTAGGGCACTGAGAGGTGGGTGTGGGTTGGGGAGAGGGGTGAGACAGTCAGCGAGAGACTGTTTTGATGGAGCAGGAATAGCAGCGCATTCGCAGCCCCACTTGCCCAGGGAGCCGGGTGCAAGGTGGCTATGCTGTGCATTGCAAATTCAGAAAGAAGTGAGCACTTGTGCTGCATAAACAATGCAGCTAATTGTACATATCAGAGCATCCACCTCTTTTTACCTTTCGTCACTGAAGTCAGACAGATACCTAAAATGAGGGAAAGTGAGGGACACGGTCCCTCATACTGAGGGACACATCCTCAAACATAGAGGTACACTCCCAGAACACTGAAAACCACTCGGTTTACTTGTACAAAGTTTAATTTTCATTTAGCATTTTAGAATATTATGAACCGCTGCTATAAAGTCTGAATTTACTGCATATTCTCTAGGTGGGGAGCACATTCCCATAATGGTTGACGGACAGCAATTCTGAGGGTTAAAATGAGGGACCCATCATAATCTTGGGCAGTTGAGAGACATATATCTGAGAAAAAGTCTAAGAATGGTGCATTCTTTACAAAAGATATACTAAAAAAGTGAGAAGATGAAACTGTTTTTTTTTTAGGGTCTGTGATGCAGTCTGCTCATACTGAACATGTGACACTGTTTATTTCGGGTATAGTAGTTGTCTGATCCTTTGGGGAGAGATGCCATTCCTTGGTGGAGGAGTGCTGCCTTGCTAGGGCTGTTATCTGTGTGCATTTCTCTGCAAGATGTTGTGCAGTTAGTAGAGGGCTGTGTAATGTGGGACCATTTCAAATGGACAGGTGGAGAGACTCGAATGATTCACTAGCCTCGGCCGGTCCCTTGTGGTCCCCGCATGGTAGCCCAGCACCTGCCATTTGGAATGGAACTGCACTATCCAGCTTCGGTCTCATTTATGCTGTGCGATCTCCAAGCTGCGGACAGGAAGAGAAGGGTACAATTGCAAGTGGTTGCTGAAGATCTGCTCTCAGATTTTGTACCCACAGCCACCAATGCCTGGGAAAGTGAAGTGTGATTAATGATCGGGAGGGTGAGGGATGACAGGTTGGTTTGTCTTTTTCAATAACTTCATGTGGCAGGGATGTAACAGAATGTGCTTGACTAGACCCCAGGTGAGGTTTGCAAGTGGCTGGCAGCACCTTTGAAGCACCTCTTAAGGGAGAGAGAACTCCTGTAATAAAAGCTCTGAGCAACAAAGCCATTTGCTGCTCATTAAACCCCTTCAGATCAATAGCCCAAGGTGGGCTGGCACCATGAATCACCAGAGTGTTTGTGTCTTGCTTTATTTAAACTGTAGCTAGTAGCTTTAAGTGCAAAGGAAAAAATTGCCACCCAGAAAGATGATGTGTGTGTTTCTCAACTGGAGCTACCACGTCAATCTAATTCTACTATTGTGGCGATAATAATATGTGGTGGGGGGGCATTGTTTAATGCCAATTGGTTCTGGCTGTAAGAAGCTGCATGCAATATTTAAGCATTAAATGTCGGTGGCTCATTTCTCCTTTAAAGTTGTCCTTGTCGTCTACATCTTAGTTTGTTAAAAAAAAAACTTGTGAGTGTCCAAAGGTTGCCTGCTTTGAACTGTCAGCTGCAGCTCAAGTCCATCAGAGATTGAGCCATTGATCTGGAACAAACTGCTTGGTCAGTGGTTGTAGGTCACTCTTTATTATGTGGTGGAAATGCAGTGCAGAGTGTAGGCACTTTGCATACTGCCGACGGCAGTATGTAAATTACCTGCCGACAGCAATATGTAAATTGCTTACACGTTACCACCACAGATTGCAGTGTTTTTTCACTTTCAACTGTATGCCACTGCATCTGAACACTGTCATAGACAGCTCAGACGTTCATTGGCATGGTGCGACCACGCCTGCAAAAGGGGGCTGGGCATTGGAAGAGGGGGAGGCACACCTACGAAAACTCGTATGGTGGCACTATGTTTCTTGCACATGCTTGCAAGCAAACATAAAAAGTACCTTAACTGTACTGATGGCTGGGGATCAGGGCAGAGAAAGGTGTTAATTCACAATGACTATTCAAATAGGCCAAAACAACCACCAAGCATATCATCCAAAAGCCTCCTTAAAAGAGTCATCACTTCTCAGTTCTCTCACACAGGTAGAGAGTTATCTGTAGAAATACTGTATTATATTTTCCCTTACAGAAAAATGAGTACAAATATCTGAGTGTTAGGATCTTTGGCTTTGCATTTATAGGATGTGCACTGTATTAGACAATATATAAACATGGAACCCAGAAGACAATTCACAAGTGCAGTAGGTTGGTGGAGTGAGGTAATATAGTAAGGCAAAGTTGATGGATCTTTGGTCTCCTTCTGCCATCAGATTCTATGTTTTTATGTAAGCGTGCCAGTAGAAGTCTGCCCAATATGGGGTACATGATCAATAGGTTCATGTTCATCCAACCCATCCCCAGCACCCCCTCTGACTGCCCCCTTTTGTTATCCAACCCCCTCTTGAAGCTTTTTATAATTTTTAAATACACAATTGTGTCTGGAAGCTTTTCCACTGTTCCACCACTACTGTTTCTGTAAAATAGTACTGTACTTCTTAACATTCCTCCTAAATTTACCTTCTCCCCCTTTTACTGCCATTATGCTTTAAGTTTCTATTTCCACTGGTCCTGAACATTTTGATAGAGTCCATTTTATTTACGTCCCTCATGTATTTGAAATTTATATCATGTCCCCCTTCCCCCTCTTAGTCTCCAAAGAGTACATGTTAAGGTCCTATAGTCTCTGCTTGTATGTAATACTGATACATTTGATAGAGAATAATTTTGGAGTGACATTTATTGCATTTTTTTTTTTAATTTTTGTGAATTTGTATTTTAATTTTTTTGCAGCTTTTTGTTAATTGGGCTAAGTACACTAGGTCTGGAGCCTATTTTCAGGAGCGACCTGGAGTACAGAATAAGAGTACATATCATGACAAAAGATTAGAGCAATAAAACATACATCAAAGCATGCCCATCTTAAATTCAACAAATAGTTTCCTAAATCACTTTTAAATTGCTGCTTCATTGGTGAAAGTCTAATGTCAAATGTGAACAGTTTTAAATTGAAGGGCCAAGGTAAGGAAAGGCTTTGTGGTACTATAAACCTTTAGTGAAGGAACAACAAAAGTTATTATTACTAGAAGGTAGAGATCTTGTAACTGAAGCAATCTGAAACAGTTGAACTGAACAATCTGACTGCTTATTGCACTGCATGTTACAAATAAATATGCTGAGATCATAAGAGTATGTGTTAACTGGGGATAACCAGTCTAGGTCAGTATACCCCTTACAAAGTTGTATGATTCTATATGATTACAAGGCAAATCTACACATGTTACTATAGGTGGTACTCAAGGCTCATGCACACTGTGCCTTGCTGCAGCTGCTACTTTTTAAACATTCTTAAAAATTCTTTGGAAGCGCTAGAGAGCCGTGTTCACACCGCATTGGTGTTGTCACTGCCCTGTTCCTTTCCAGCGATTCCAGTGTTCCAGTGTTGTCCCTGCTTTGGGTGGGGAATTGTGGTGTTGCAGGTGGTTTTGACTTTCACACAGGACAGGAAACCACCAAAACCACTATGTAAACCTAAGAAAAGAGGGTTCATGGTGGCAACGCCATGCAAGAGAAAATCACAAAAACAGTAAGGATCACATGGGGCAGGGATGCGATCTTGCTGCAGTGAGCCACTGACAGTGGCTCAAAGTCCCTCATGACCACAAAAGATTGATTGCATCCTATTTCCCTTTCTGTTTACCAAAAAAATCATCCACAGGAAAACATGATCAATTGAGCCTTATAATTAAATGATTTAATGTTTAGAAATTTTGGCTTTAGAACATTTTGAAATGAATGACAATTTTAAATCTTTTCAAAATGTTGTTTCAACAGCTGCAGTATATCTTAACAACTCTTTGTCAGAAAGGGCAGGTATCTGGAATGTGTGTTTCTGTACATATTGCGTAGTGAAGAACCCATTAAATTGCAAACCCATTTTGCTACAGTTGTCTTGAGACAGGGGGTTAAATTGTTTATTTTGTTCATTAAGCAGATGAGTTGACTTTAAGGAGGCTAGGATGTTTTCCAGTGTCCACCCAGAGGTCCTACTGGAGCTCTTCACACTGAGTCCCCATTGATTAGGCTCATGAGAATTCTCCAAAAACCCTTTCTGGAGTCTGCTGGGGACTGGATCATGGCAAAGATTAGGCAATAATCTCCTAGGCAGTGTTTCATAGAAGTTGGAGTGCACAGCTGTGAACATAGAGACACATTTTGTAATCTGTTTGTGCTCACTTTCAGTCTCCCTGTTCACGGCAAATATCTTCACTCCCCACCCCACCCCACCCACTCCAGGATTGAAGGTACTTTGGGATACATTCTGTATTAAGGTGCTATATATAAAACAAAAAGTTTCTATCCCTTGAGATATAGTCTATATTAAGGTACTAGATGAAAAACAAGTTACTATCCCTCCTTTCTTTTTTACGTTCACTTGCGCGCATGCGCAAGGAACGTATTGCAACAGTAGGACTTCTTGGAGGTGTGCAACCCTCCTGTCCAATGCAATGGTCCATGTGGCAGACGCGGCCCTATAGCACCAATAGATGTCCAAGCCCTCTATGACAGCACTTAGGCTGACCTGGTCTTCTGTTCAAAGAAAACCACCGCTGCTTAATGTCACCCTCCCGCTTCCTGTCACCGGAGAAACTGTCCTTTTATATCGAGATTCGAGTCAATAAAAAGGCGACCATTTCCTTCACTCAGAGCTGCAGAGGGTGAGAGAGACCATACCAGGATCAGTGCAACTGCAGCTTTGTTATTATATATGATTGTATTGAATACAATGTATTCTGTTTGTATGTCCTCTCTGTGACGAGGTACCTTTGTAAACGAGCCTCTGGCTCAAAGGTTTTAAGTCCGATTGTACAATAAATAAACAAATACGAACAATGTCCCAATCAAAGCAACACATCCACTTCCTGCTTACTTTGCCCAATATCAGCAGTTAGCAAGTACAGGTCATTTGCTCACATAAAAACTAAAATCTCCCTCTGCTTTCAGCATATTCTAGTGAAGCCTAGTGCTGGCAACACAAATGTTTGTTTGGATCCAGAAAGGGACAGATACCATTTTTTAAACTTATCATTGTGGAATCCATGTCAGGAAAATGGGAGCTCCTCTAGTTGTTAATATAACAAGTCCCACAGAGCGCAAAGTGGCAGTACATCCAGAAAATATGATGTTTAGATAAATCCAGCGGCAAACTAGAACAACATTATGTGCATGGAAAACGCAAATAGAGACAAAAAACTTAATGCAAAATGTCGAGAGCAATGGCCGACTGGCTAACATGGCTTGCAAGGCAAATATTGCAGGTGGTGGCGTTTCAGGAAGCCCCTTCATCAGACTGATGCACATAATGTTATTCTATTTTGCTGCTGGATTTATTTAAACATCAGATTTTCTGGATGTACTGCCGATCCCGTTTTCCTGAAATGGATTTGACAATGAGTAAAAAATTCTTATCTGTCCCTTTCTGGATCCAAACAAACATTTGTGTTGCCAGCAATTAATGTTACATCAGCATTATACCATGAGAGTCCTCATCTAGTCTTCACTTGAGAATGCTGAAGGTAGAGGGAGCCATTAGTTTTTATGCGAGCGAATGACCTATACTTGTGAACTGCTGATATTGGGCAAAGTAAGCTGGAAGTGGATGTGCTGCTTTGATTGGGACATTGAAAATACTTGCTAAGATGTTATAATAAGTGCGTACGTTTTGGAACCCCCTGTCCCACAGACTGTTTCTGACTTTGGTCTGTTAGCACTCTGTGGATGTTTGGTGCTTTAAACTCATATGGAAATTCAACACTTTGTCCTACTTAATGTCATTTGTATTCAAAAACAGACACTGGTCGCTCCTTCTTTTTACTTGCACTATATTGCACTTTATGGAGTGATAGCACGTTATACAAATGTGGGAAATTATTAAATTCATTATTGGATGGCTGTGGCCTTATGACAAAGAACTAATACAAATCAAGAAGTGTGGTGAAACATGTTGAAAACAGAAAAATGAAAAGGAAGTAAATAAGAGGAGTGTATCCAATGTTAAACTATGCTGCAATTTTATTTATTTATTAAAACTGTCTCATTTTAGGCTATTCTGTACTGGTCCTTGAATGATTCTTGAAGTGCTGGTGTGGGACCAGTATACCTGTTTTCAGGATATTGGAGTCAATTTTGTTTTTTGCTTCATGCTTTCTTCTGCTTAACAAGTGCACCAAGTTCATTCAGAGTGTGAAAGCTGGGATGTTACCTCGTTTCATTGGGTTAAACAAATTCTTTGCATTCCAGAAAACCTTCAGAAGTCTTCTGATATTATTCTGTCCGTATCTATTTTTGATAAATCCAATGTGATTTGTATGAATGATGCCAATGATAACTGATTGCAACCTTGAGGCCAAAATTTGTGTGAATATTTTATAAACCAAGCTGACCTGGTGGTGGAAAGAGAAGGAGGAAAGGGGAAATTGTTTAACCAGGAAAGCCACACTAAGCTGAAGCTTGTTTTCAGGTGTGACCTGGGAGCACATGGAAGTTAAGTGACTTGCTCAGTCAGGGTCACACAGTATGCAAGTGGGGCTGTGGGATTCAAACCCAGGTTTGCAGCTCAGTGCCCTTAAACACTGCACTATACTGCCTTCTGAGGGTTGAGGAGCTGGACGAAAGCATATTTTATCTATAGATATCTCAGATACAAAGTTTGCAAGTATTTTTTGTCTGAAAAAGAGTTCTGAAGTCTCCAGTGAATATTTAAAATGAATACACTATCTAGAAATATGTTATATAAAAAAGGCTGTTACATAAACCCAGCTCCCCCCAGCTATACTGACCATTTGATCTCTCCCTTCTTTCTAACTGTCCCTGCAAACTTACCTTACCTGGCTGCTACACACTGTACCTGCTATTGCTGACTCCTGCTGTCTGGTATTCTTCCCTGCCATTATGTTGGCTTCTTTTTACTTTTGCTTGCGCACATGCACAAGGAAAGTTTTGCAACAGTAGGACTTCTTGGAGGTGTGCGACCCTCCTGTCCAATGCAATGGTCCATGTGGCAGGTGCGGCCCTATAGCACCAATAGATGTCCCAAACCCTCTATGACAGCACTTAGGCTGACCTGGTCTTCTGTTCAAAGAAAACCACCGCTGCTTAATGTCACCCTCCCGCTTCCTGTCACTGGGGAAACTGTCCTTTTATATCGAGATTTGAGTCAATATAAAGGCAACCGTTTCCTTCACTCAGAGCTGCAGAGGGTGAGAGGGACCATACCAGGATCAGTGCAACTGCAGCTTATTTTTTTTACTTCAAAGAGCAGACCTTTCGAAGACAAGGGGTGGGGGCGGGGGTATTAGTGTGCCAGGGTGTGTGTTGTTTGTACCTCCCCAGTGGCTAAAGCTGCAGTAACAACAAGGAATCTCTATCATTGCCTCATCAGCTTTCTCAAAAACACACACACACACAGACACACACACACACACACACACACACACACACACGTTCTCTCATTTTCGGGAAGCTGTTGTCTGAATACACTGGCTTAGTACTGGAGACTGGACAAATAACCTTACAAGACAACACCCTCACAAACCTACTTAACAGACAGCTACCCCATGGAAGGTAGAGGGGAGGACAAGAAATACAGATCACTGAAGGGAAAAGACTGAAACACTTTCATCAAATCAGTATTAAAATATTTTACCCATACTGATTTTTAATGTACTTCAAAGAGCAGTAAAACCATTAGAGCAGAGGGCCCCCCAAGAAGCAGGGCTGAAATATAAGAATAAGGAAAGGCACTTACTTCGATGGGGCTGATGGGCATAGAGGACAAGGGCTGCAGATACTCAGGGTGAAGGAGGTGGCCGATGTGGGCAGTCAGCATCTTCAGAACTCTGATGGGGAGCCACTTCACCTGTCTCAGCGGGTCAGAGGGAGCAAGAGTCTGAGATCCCGGAGCCGAAGGCAATCTCGGGAGGGCATGGGTCAGTTCTGCATGCAGGTTGGGTGTCCTTTGGTTAGATCCAGTAGGGGAATTGTTCATTTGGAGAGACCAGAGATGAGAGGGAGAGAGCGAGGCGGAGGAGGAGGCGAGGAGAGAGTCCGGGTTCCCTTCAGGCTTGCTTGGCTCTTTGAATGTAGTCACAGCCTGCAATGCTCAACATTTTAGTTCGACAATTCCAACACAAGAACGGCCCCGCTCAACAGCATTCTCTGCACCTATCAACATGTCAAAGAGCGCAGATCAGAAGACAAACTTCAAAGGGACTACGCCGCCAACCAATGGTAGGGCTCGTCACTGGCTAAGGGTGGAACACAGCCCAAGAGGGCTGAGTCGGCGAGAGATACAACACAGAAGAGGGCGGAGTCACATGTATACATGAATGCAGAAGGGATGGAGTTGGTCTCAGACATGACATGAAAAGGGGCTGGGTAGGTCCAGACATAAAAGGAGAAGGGGCCTAGTCCGCACCATACGTGAAAAGGGAAGGGACTGAGTCGGTCTCGGACATGAAAGGAGAAGGGGTGGAGTCGCCTCAGACATGAATGGGGGAGGAGTTTGACCCCAGATATTTAAAGTAGAGGGGGTTCACCAATCACTGGCCTTAAAGAGACAGGCCACCCTCTCATCGGAGAAAATGTGTTTCTGAAGTGTTTTCTCACATCTCTGAGCCTCCACCATCCAGCTTCATAGCGTGACCCCTTGTCCCCGAGCATCTTTTTTCATCAAAAATACTACATACAAATAAATCTGAGTATCATTCATTATCATTGTTACTACATGCATTGAATGCTCCACTTGCAGCATCATTGGGTTGCTTTTTTCACCCAAACGGATACCAAATAGCCATGTGAAAGACAGAGGACACTGCATGGTAACATGCAAAGATGTTCATTCCTTTAGATTATCTCCGCAGAGGCAGAATTGAGAAACTGCAGTTTAAAATAATGTATGCTTGCATCAAAACCTACAAGCTGTCAATCTAAGGAGACAGTTTCACTTCATCCCCTCTACTGACAGATGGTCATGATTCCAATAATGCCACAATGAAGTTGTTAGAGTCGGGATTTTGTTTATTAAAACGTCATGTCCTGAGTGTTTTCAGCTCAGCCTTGCGGGAAAAATACACACACACACAAGCCTGCCTTGGCTTGCTTTTCCCAACAAGTAGCCGTCCATGTCACATTTCTCATCACCTCAAGTACCACTTTCCCAACCACAATAAATCATTTGGTTTGTCAGAGCTGTCAATCTGGTCTCATTGTGAAACACTTTTTTTTCTCAAAGCTGACTGCAAGATTGATTCAACCTGCAAAAAAACCCAACAAAAACCAAAAACAGGGAGGAGGCTGCCTATCAAAGGAACCGGTCAAGAAGAAGGAAATAATAATAATAAAACAACCTTTCTGCTAAGTAATGCAATTTGCATGCCAGCTAGAAAAGGTGGGACTGGTGGATGTATGTGAGCAGGGTTCCAGCAGGCATTATATGACATAATAGGCACTTGCAAGGCCTGTTTAGCAAACAAATAAAAAAAAAAAACGAAAAAAATTGGGAGATGAAAAGCCAGAGACAGATCGGGTCTCACAAGCCTCTTGGGTTCGTTGAACGCCTGAAGAAGAAAGAAAAACCTTTTTACGTTCACTTGCGCGCATGTGCAAGGAACGTATTGCAACAGTAGGACTTCTTGGAGGTGTGCGACCCTCCTGTCCAATGCAATGGTCCATGTGGCAGACGCAGCCCTATAACACCAATAGATGTCCAAGCCCTCTATGACAGCACTTAGGCTGACCTGGTCTTCTGTTCAAAGAAAACCACCGCTGCTTAATGTCGCCCTCCCTCTTCCTGTCACTGGGGAAACTGTCCTTTTATATCGAGATTCGAGTCAATAGAAAGGCGACCATTTCCTTCACTCAGAGCTGCAGAGGGTGAGAGGGACCATACCGGGATCAGTGCGACTGCAGCTTTTGAGCTGAAATACGGTGCACACGTTGATGGATTAGGGCTTAGGAAGTGGGTCCTGCAAGATTATCACTACACAGAAAAGCAAGCGCGCACCCCCCCCCATCAGCACCCACCACCACCAGCCTGGCCCAGACTACAGACATACACTGAATAATAATAAAAGGAGCCAAAAGAACTATTCCCTGCTGGATTCACCAAGTTCCTCCAGCCTGCTGTGGGGGTCCCAGGCTGCCAGGCCCATGGTGGGTGCAGGTTGATAGGACAGATATGGGTGTCCATGGTGAAGGGTGCCTACATAGGTGTAGCCCAGAGACCAGCTAGACAAGCGAGACAAGCAGGAGCTGCCGGGCAGGCAGGGTCCTTTGTTATGCTGTGGGTGTCTGCCTGAGTGCATGCCATGTGCCACAGAGTAGGATTAGCCATGTTCGAGGGCTACTGCTGTGAACTCCAGGAAGGCCGACTTGGATGGCTCTGGAGGGACGAGATCTTCAGCCATCGAGCTCACCATCATCAATGAGTCCGGGCAGCAGAGTGAATCTGTAAAACCATGTAAAACCAACTGGCAATCAACAGGCAACTGACCCGACTAGCCCTGCAGCCAGGACCCACGTGCAACTCTGCCGAGGACGCCTTCAGTTCCAATGGTTCTGCTCTAGCCTTGCCCCAGTTCCCAGAGCCCAGTTGTACCGACTCCACACAGCTCAGCCCGCATATGCAGCTTCGGGTTGACCGGCAACACAAATTGGCTTCCTCAGTGGGGCCTGAGACTCTGAAATCAACAAGCCTTAATCTTACCTTTTAGATATTCTTTTCGGCACATTTTTCTTATGATTATTAGTATTTACAGCGTATTAAATTACATCAACCTGATACAGTTTTGGCCCCTATAATGTAATGGCTTCCATAAACTTCACAGGTTCGTATCACTCCAAAACAAATGTAACATACTTATCTTTTTTTAACACGCAAACAGAGGACAATGTGAATGCCACGCCTTTCAAAATCAATTATGGTTATGTAATTGCCACTATATATTTATATCAACTGCTATAGTGGTTAAATACAGTAATGAACAGTTGCTTCACCTGTAACAACGTTTTAATTATTTCTGTAGCTCCATTACTTGTTCCCCACTTCATCAAAACATAGTTGCCTTGCATTCAGATTACCTTCCCCCTTCTGTCTCTGCACAGATAAAGACAAACTCAATAAAATATGAGGTGCACAGGTGCCCATTATAGCATGCAAAATTACAGACCCTGTAAGTATGAAGAACGATGATTTTTAATATGTCCTGGATTCTGTGACATCAGGAGCTCTGGAACTGTGTGTTGAAGCATTCATGATATTACAGAACTCACTATAAGAAAAAGCTTGTTCTTAAAAAGGGATATTGTGGATTACAACTACCTCAGCAAAATTAGCAGGACAGCATTCCCCAACACCATCCTATCAGATAGTAGCAAAGTTTTCCTTCTTTAAAAAAAAAGAAAATTATAGAAGTCCACCCACTCATGTAGACCATTTTTCCCCCACCACCATCATGTCTCATCTTAGTATATGCAGTGTGCACAGTTGAAGATCCCCACCATACCTTCCTGTGGCATTCCACCATCCTTCCCCTATGCTCACAACAAAGGATACACTTAATAAACAAGTGAAAGAGACAACTGCTCATTGCCATGGTGAACAGCCTCCCTATATGGCAGTTCTGTCATGAATGAATTAATTTGTGACATGTCCTATAGTAACAGCTGATTGGTCTCTGTGGTCTGACAGTCACGTGTTACTTTAGGGTACAACACTAGTTCATTAATGGAAAACCTGGTAATTTAAACAGGGTGGCTAGTCACCATGGTGAAGGGCAGTTTTCTCTTTTTACAGGTTTACAATGTGTATCCTTTGGGGTGACTAGTGAGTGGGGATGGCAGAGAGTGGTGGGGTACAGGTCTTTAACTTTTATTTCACCTGTTCAATTGGGTGGGAGTAGTGGAAATAGGCAACTAGAAGGGGGAGAAGGGTTATAAATTTTTTTTTATAACTTTATTGTGAATGAGAGAGGAGGGAGGTGGGTGCTACAAGTTTGGTCATGGGCAGAGGTACTGATGCTGTGATGTGGGTCAGTAAAATGGTCTATGTGGATAGAGTGTTCTTAAATGGGAAAAAAATTGGAAACCAGTATTACACATAATGGCACTTTGCCAGCAAAGTGCAACTATGTGGAGTCTTCACCTGCTGAAGTGTTCCCTTAATCAGGCAAAGTTGGAAAACAATTACATATAGTTGCACCTTTACAGCAGTTTGCTCCTATGCATTTGCCTGGTGAAGTGAGATCCTTATACCAAGTAAAAGGATATGCAGAGTGTCATTTTGTACAATACAAAGCTGAGAAACATAGTGAATAATTTCAGAATGTGAAGTTTCTTAACATCACCCATGTCTAAGGTTACATTTGGGGTTAATTTTGAAAATTAAGACATTCCAAGATGTGCATTGTGGTGAGATAATGGAACTCTTTGGGTGTGGTGTGAGCATGATGCATCATCAAGTGCCCTCAACCACCTGGGAAGTGTCATAATCCCACTACAATGCACAGTTTGGAGTGTCTTCTTGTGATAATGAAATGGGTTCAAGATTTCTTTGGGTAAAAAAAAAAACACAAAAATAAAATAACTTTGAACATGTTAAGGTTTTTAATTTTTATTATTGTAAAACAAGCTCAGCCACCCCACCAAAATAGTTCCAGTACATTCGAGCATTTGCACTGCATTTTATTCTCAAATATTATGCCCAATGAGATATATATTTTATATTACCCTTTAAGCCTTCTATTTTCCCCAGCCCATCACAGTTACCCATTTCCACACCTTTCCTCCATTTTTTATATAATTTCCCCCATTCCACAACCTGTTTTTTTTTTAATCATTCATTATATATTCATTCTATAGATAGAAGGTTTACTATGAAATAAAATAATTTAAATATCTGCTTACTTCTACTGGTATAATGTTTACCCCCAACAAACACACACACGCATGCGTGTGCTCGCACACACACACACACACACACTAAACAGAGCCTGACATGGAGCCAAAGCTTCAATGTTATTTGTAGCAGTGTAGGCAGCAGAGTTTTTCTTGGTAACAAGTTAAGGATAGGAGGGAGATTTTTTTATAATCAACAAGAAACCACCAGAAATTAAAACTATAAGCACTGCAACACTTCATTTTATTATTTGTATATATGTGTGTGTAAGAAGATTATGACCACAGATAACCTTGGGCCCAGTTGAATGGTTTCTGTGAGTAAAGGTGAGGGCCATGTTTCTGATGGCAGTCAGGAAGTGAGGTTGATATTAATTTTTTTGTGAAGAGTGCTGGATCTTTACCTGATGCTATTATGTTGAAACAACAACATAGGTAAACACAATCCAGTTGGGCAATTTTAGAAACCCATTTTTTGCATGTACTGTATGTATGTACAGTATGTGTGTGGCTCGATAACTAGGCAGATAGATATTATAGATATATATTATAGAGAGATATATAGTATAGTATAGTTAGATATTAAAGATAGATAAATAGTTAAATATGATAGATAGAGAGATCACTCTGGGAGGGAGGGAGGGAGGGAGAGAGAGAGAGAGAAGAGAAAATAATCATTATATAGCCTGTAGATCACTTGTTAGTTCTGGTCAACAGCAACACAAGTTTGCCTCATATCACTGTGTTGTATTTTCTAAATACAGGATGGCAGCATAAACATAATTTAAGGCAGAATATGTCACACATGAAAGTAGAACCCCTTTTTATATAGTTTTAAATAATACTTTTGCCAGTGGAAAGTGTAGCCCTTTTTTCTTACTCCCTAACTTTGGTGACACTATGCACAGTATGGCCTTCCTGAGTCTCTGTCACACTTACTACAGCCTGGAAGGAGGAACCACATTCCCTCTACTGTATTTGTATTCAGTGTTAAAGAGCAGTTGCCGCCTTCAGGATAATGCAAACAAAACATATTTAGACACAGCTTAGTTTATATTTCACATTAGTTCTGTATGTTTCTTCCCCTTTATTCATTACTGAGGTCATTTGCATGAAAACAGGATCTCTGTTCTTGAAAAGTTCATATATTCCTGTTACTTTCTCCCCACCTGAAGTCATATTTCACTGCTTGTGGCATCACAGTTACTGCCATGGCAACAGATTGTGATGTCACAACAGGGGATTATGACTTGAAGTATGGAGCAAGCTTTAGAAGCAGATGAACCCTAACAGATAAAGATCATGTACGTATGCAAAGTTCCTCAGTAATAAAAGATGAGGAGGAGAAATCTATAGAATATATTTAGAATGCAAGTTGAATTGTACCTAAATATTATGTTTTGTAAAGTTTTGCTTGAGGTGTCAGCAGCTCCTTAATGTCTAATTAAATTGAAGCACTCCTTTACAGAGAGAAAGTGCCCTCTGCATGACATTCATTGAACTGTGTGTAATTGTTGCACCCTTTGGCAAATTATAAGCTAAGGCCAGATGACAAACTCTTGTGTCCTTTGAATCAATATTTTCAGGATGGGGACCATATGAAAAGGTCATCAGTGATCCTAACAAGCAGTATTCAAAGTGACATTGGATTTGGTGCAGTTTATGGGTCCCGGCAAAATGGTGGATGAGATTTCCACAGATCAGGGCTATGTCACCCCGAACCCTCCTCTCGCATACATCCGATCATTTAGTTTTGGGCAGCAAAACCCCCTAAGCCCCCCTCCCACCACGAGCAGTATATTATATCTACCCCGACTACTAATTGTATGTAAGGACGTCACTTTTTGAAATCTCAATAGATGAAATCTTATCCACTGTTTTGGGACCCATATACTGCATATGAGCCATGACATTTTGTTAGAAAACTGTCCAAGCCATTGTATATTAAAACACATTTCTTAACTTTCTTCCTTTCCTTTGCTACTACACACCTCATTCTTTGCTACAGAGTGATCAAATGGGGTGGTGTCTCAGGTCTCTCCTAACACATGAGTAAAGTGCACAGAAAAATAACCAGGCAGCAGCAAATCACTTTGCAGTGGTTTGCATGTACATAATGGGGATACCATCCAAGCAAGAGAACTGAACAGACTGAGCTTATGCCAGTAAAAAAAAAATGACACTGGCAACTTGTTTATATACAGTGCACACTTGTGTAGATCCATGTGTGCATTTAATTCTAATGGCCTTATTAACAGATTGCTCGTTCTATGCAAACATCTTTTTTACAAAGCAAGCTATAGTTTTTGGTCTAATCACCAAACAAGACATTAAGCAATCTGTGATAAGATACCAGTGTAGATGACCACGAGGTCTCTTTTTCTAACTGGTGTATACTGTACCATCACACTTGATCTGCAAGATTTATATGTCTGAAAGAAGCATGTGGAATTAGACAAACAAGGGAAACGAAGACGCACTTTATTTCTATCCATTGGTACAGGACTATACTGGAAAACACACACACACACACACACACACACACACACATGGTACTGCATACATCAAAGAAAGACAGAGATAGAGAGAGAGAGAGAGAGAGAGAATGAGAGTGGAAAGGAGAGTGGGAGACACAGAGAGACAGAGAGAAAAAGAGACGGCAACATGGCACAACATTGATTTTAATGAATACAATTCAAAATGTTGGAGATAGCTCTCATAGTAGAGTTTAGCAGAAATATCAAACATATTGTTACATGCCAGCACATACTAGGTATTCAGAGTCAGTCTTACGCATTTAGGAGGTAAGAACCCAGGACACAATTACTGGCTGGAGGGTGTCCTGTTAACAAAATCCAAGGAGAAAGATCTGAGAGTGCTGGTAACTGGGAAAATTAACCACTCTGATCAGTGCAGGAAGGCAGCAGCAAAGGCAAACAGGATGCTAGGTTGCATAGCAAGGGGGATTACTTCCAGGAGTGGGAAGGTCATCTTACCCTGTACAGGTCCCTGGTGAGACCATACCTACAGTACTGCATGCAAGTTACTAGAGCTGCAGAATCTGGTGTGGTGATACCCTCTGGGCTGAAAGCACAGCTACATGGCCACACTTCTCTGCTACCCCGGATCACCTGCCCTGCTCCAGTGTCTACTCCCAAACACAAGTCACCAGCACTGGAGCACAATGCTCTACCTATGGACCATTAGGCAGCTGGGTCTCCATAGCCTTTATACACTGCCTTATATATAATATCACCCCTCCCCACTTTCCTGGATACTGCATACCCTGGTATGGTCATGTCCCAGTCATGCTACCTGGTAGCCCACATTCCATTACTTGCCACCAGGTCCAAGTGTGCTGTGTGTGGAACAGGTCTTTGCTGGGTAGCTACCATATGTCTCTATTCACCCCCAATACATCATCAGCATTGTGATCTGACTGACACTGACACCACAAATGACTGACCTGGCAGTTACTGACTTGCTGTTCCTAAGCAGCAGTGATGTTAGAGTCTTTGCATCCACAATGCTGATGATGTAGTAGGGGAATAGACAGATAAGTCAGCTGCCAGGCAGAGTGCTGTCCCACACATAACACCTACTAACATCAGGCAAACAATCGTCTAACTAACAAACGGGAAAAGAAAAAGTATTTCAGATATGAAAAGTAATACTTAACTGCTTTTAAAAACTAATATTACTTTTATGCAGTACACTAGCTCTTTAAAGTAAGAGGTAACAGTAGAAGGGTCCGAGATCAAGTTATCAACCTTAAGAATAGGGGAGGGAGAGTGGGTTGGAGGGGAGAAAACAATGAATAACCTTCCAGAACTTGACGGGATGATTAATGTTGTTCTGGAGTATGGATGCAAAATTCTCAGACTGGCAAACTGATGGCTTTGATGCAGGCATTACAAAGGTGATGATAGTTTCCTAAAGCAGCTGGGGAGCAGTCTATGACAGCACTTGAAAAGCGTGCCAACAACTTGAAAGAAATCTTCTGCTGTAATGAGAGAGAGGCTCATCATTGCAGCAACAGATCTCACATGCTTCCATTATGTGCCCCAGGTGAAACATTTGAATAAACATGGTGACAACTCTCACCATATGCCTCTCACAATCCCTAGAGAGCTGAGTTCAGGGGTGCCCAGTCCCCCTGTCAGCATGACCCTCCACAGTTCAATTTGTTTGCCGATGGGGGAGCTCAGTTCCCATCGGCATCATGTCCCAGTAGTTTTATTTGTCTGCTGAGAGGGGTGTCTAATCTCCCTCAGCATCATGCCCCCCCAAACACAGATAGGCTTTCTTTGCCAATGGGGTGCCCAATCCCCGTTGAATCCAGTCCCCCTCTAAAAACACCACCTGCCCTGAAAAACAGAAAATCTTCCCCTGAAGTTTTTTATTTTCTTTGTATTTGCAAAACAAGAAAACAGTCCCTCATTGTCCACGGCGCCACCCTCCACCAACCCACACCCACCCTCTGCACAGTGACAGGCATCAAGGGGTGCCTTGGACTCTTCAGCCCCAAAGTTCACCCATTCTCCTATACTGCACCCATCTCAATATATTTCCTTATGGAATGGGGTGAGTGTAAGGCCCCATGATCCCAAGGCACAACACAACACTTGTTGGAGTCTGCAGGGTAGGGTGAGGTGAAATGGCATGAGCTTTATGGCTGACAATCCAAAGGCACACCTCCATGCCTGTCAGTCTCTGCAGGGTGGGGTGGGGTGGGGTTGTCATCCGTTCCATTCTTCACTGCCAGTCCTATTGTGCATCCCTCTACCTCCTGCACTACCAATACCAATGCCAGCAAGACAACATTCGGCATTGACAAGTGCTCATTTTCTTTTGCCGTTCTGTACCTGTAAAACCAGAAAACAGTCCCTCATTGAGTCCAGTGCCCCTACCCCAACCCACACCCACCCTCTGTGCACCCCACCTTCCCACACACCCCCTCACCCCATACTTACCTCTGGAGCTGGGCAAGATGATCTTTGGTGGACTGGGAATATGTCTGCACTCTTCAAAGCCGACCGTGAACTTAAGAAATGCTGGAAAGCAGTATAATGGCATGATTGGGTGTTTTTTAAATTATGTGCTTATCTCTGCCATTTTCATGAATTTTTACACAGAATTTTCAACATGGTGTTCTTGGGACCCCACCTCATGAATTCAGTCACTGTCATGTCGTTATTCGGTCCCAAAAGGTGATTTTGTGGTCACTGTACGGAATCACTTTTTGGAACAGATTACCAAAACAACAGTGTCACTGTTCATGAGGTGGGGTCCCAACAAGTCTATGCTGCAAATCTGGTGAAAAAATTCAAACAAATGTCTGTGTTATGAGCGTGTGTTGTGCAGTTTCCACGCACACTCGTAACTTTGCAAAATTGTAAAATTTTAATTCCAGATTTTCAGCATTGCCATTTTTTCACACCTCCTCATGAACAGTGCAGCTGTTATTTTTTATATCCTAGCCAAATAGTGTTTTCATGCATCTGGCACACAATGGTGCGGTTGATGTGGGAAATCAATGTGCAGGGCAGATTATGAAAACCACAGTGACACTTTTCATGAGTGGAGGTCTCAAAATGACTAAGTGGAAAATTTGGTGAAAAAATTCCAAAACATGACAGTGTTACAAGCGTGCATTGCACAGTTCCCACGCACACTCTTAACTATGACAATTTGTAATATTTGCACTCCAGATTTTTGACATTGGCATTCTGTCATACCTCCTGATGAACAGTGCAGCTGTCATTTTTCACACACTGGCCTAAATGTTTTTCCACACATGCAGCACACAATGGCGCTGTGGGGAATTAACCGTTCTGGGAAGATTAAGAAAATCACAGTGACACTGTTCATGAGCAGAGATCCCAAAATGCCTATGTTGAAAATTTGGTGAGAAAATTCCACAAAATGACTGTGTTATCAGAGTGCATTGCGCAGTTCCTCCACAGGCTCGTAACCTTGACAACGACTGGCGCATTAGGGTTCCTAGGACAGATGATTAAGATGTATGAGGCTGAAATGTAAATCTGATGCAAGAGGAGTTGCAGAGAGGTACTCTGTTGGGACATGGCTGCTGAAGGGACATGGATACAACTACGTGGGGGGGGGGCCTGTATAAATGGCAAACATCATTGCAAATATCTGCAAGCGAATGTTCGGCATTGACAAATGCTTGTTTAGTTAGAGACAATATGAGTCTCCTGCCAGTCGCATCCTCCCTGATGGTAGACCAGGGTGCAGCATAGGGCTTGAATGAATGACTTGTAGCCATTTTGGCAAGTGTAATGCTGCAGCCTTGAAACCTAATCCATGGTAGGGTTGGGGGATAAACAATGGACTAATAGTAAAAGTAGAATGCTGTTTCAAATTATATTTTCTTACCACGATGTAATTTCTTTTTAAACAACTTAATGCATTTTTGAGGGGCATGACACTGTCTGTCCAATGCAGAGTGCTCTACAAGGGGCTCAACAGTATCGTGCCAATCATCAGCCAGGCTGATTGTGATGCTGTTTTGCCTGAAGTGGTCTTCACTTGAAAATAAAAAGCTGCTCCAATCACATGGCAGCTTTTTCCTTTCATCTGCAGGTCTCTGCACAGCAAACAGCTGTTTGTGTCACAATCAACCTGGCTGACGTCTCCACCCCCACTCACCACCCCATCAATCCCTTCCTGGAAGGTGGGAGGAGACACTTTCCTTGCCTGCCTTCTCTGCATCCTACTGTCTCCATTTGTTTATTTTCTTCCACCCATGCAGAGTAGGCCACAGCCTAAGCTCCATATGAGCTGGGAGCATATAGTGCCCACGTGATCGTGCCAGTGAACCCCCCACTTGCCAACATTGGGGTGCTCAATCCCTGTGTCAGCATGTATCCCCCTCCCCCTTTAATATGGCACACTGGGAGCCCACCCCAGTGTGCCAGAAACTACCTGTGGTGTTTCCAACACCAGGATGCCCAATCCTGGTGTAGATGCACCCTTCCCATGCCCTTTTATTCTCAACTGTCCTCGGGGTTCCCAATCCCTGGATCAGCATTGAGCTCCCTCCCAGTAATCTGGCACAGTGGGATCCCACCGCAGTGTGCTGAAACCCATGTAATTAATATTTTACCTGAAAAACAGAAAACAGTCCCACAATGTCTTTTTTTTAAAACCTGAAAAAAAAAAAGAAAATGGTCCCTCGTCGTTCCCGTCGGCTCCCCTCCCCCAACTCTCACTTTCCCTCTGTGGACCCCACCTCCCCATACCCCTCTCATCCATACTTACCTCCAGAGGTCAGGAGCAGTGATCTTCTGTGGACCGGGAACACGTCTGCACTCTTCAAAAGCCACAAACTGAAGAAAATCACGGTAAGTCCTATAATGGTAATCAATGGGGGGGTTCAACTTAGGTTGATATCTCAGCCCCTTTTTGGAGTTTTGGTCCCAAATTTTCAACATGGGATTCCTAGGACCCCAGCTCATGAACACAGTCTCTGTCCTGACAGGTGTTTTCACGGTCACTGTGCAGAATCACTTTTTGTGACCAATTAATGAAATGACAGTGCCACTATTCATGAGGTGATGTTCCAAAAAGCCCTTGTTTCAAATTTGGTGAAAAACTCCCAAAAAGGACTGTGTTATGAATGTCTGTTGCACAGTTTCTATGCATGCTCATCACTTCATCAATTTTTAGGATTTTCACTCCAAATTTCAAACATTGCCATTTTTTCACACACCCCTATGAACAATAGAGATGTCATTTTTGCATCCTTCTTGAAATGTGTTTTTGCACCTGTGGCACATAACGGCATGGTCGCTGTGCAAAATCAGATTTCAGGACAGATTAACAAAATTCCTGTGCCACTGCTCATGAGGGGAGATCCCAAAAAGGCCATGTTGAAAACTGGGTGAAAACATTCCAAAAAATGACTGCGTTATGAGTGTGCATTGCACAGTTTCTACACACACTCGTAACTTTGCCACGTTTTCATATTTTCACTCTAGATTTTCAACGTTGTCATTTTTTCACACCTTCTCATGAACAGTACAGCTGCCATTTTTCACATCCTGCCCAAAATGTGTTTTCACACCTGTGGTGCCGAATGGCACACTTTCTGTGTGAAATCACCTTTTGGGATTGAGTAACGAAATTATACTGCCACTGTTCATGAGATAGGGTCCCAAAAAGCTGACATTGAAAATCTGGAGCAAAAATACCAACAAATGCCTGGGGCATTAGGGTTTCCAACTGTAATGCCCACCCTGTACAGACTGACAGGTGTCGGGGGGGTGACTTGGAGTCATCAGCAGTAATTCTCACCCCATTCCACCCCTACCTCCACCCTTCAGCCACTAACAGGCATTGAGGTGTGCCATGGGATCATTGGCCCTAGTGTTCACCCCATTCACAGGGGAGAGCATAAGGGCTGAAGGCCTCAAGGTACACTGCGACATCGGTCGGTGTCTCATGGTGGGGTGAGGTGGAATGGCATGAGTGTTATGGCCGATGATCGAAAGGCACACCCTCAATGCCTGTCAGTCTCTGCAGGGTGGGGGTGGGGGTGGGGGTTGGCATTACTTCAATATTTCACTGTCATTCCTATTATGCATCTCTCTAACTCCTGCACTACTAATGCCAATACCAGCAAGCCAACATTCGGCTTTGACAAATGCTAGTTTTTCTAATGAAGTAAACCAATGCTGGAAGAAAGTAAGAAATTTGGGCTGAGAGTGATGCTTTAAAATGCAAGGCAGAGGAACATATACAGAAAAATATGGGAGGCATGTACAACAGAAATACCAACAGCTAACCTTCGGCATTGACAAGTGCTTGTTACATTCTGTATGTTGTTTAAGAAATTCTCTATTACAGATTTCAGAATTTCATTATCAGATAACAGTGTATGGAGAGTTCTTATTACTAACTGAAATCAAGCAGATTACAGCCTTATAATGTATGGTAGAACATTGTTATAGGTAGAAAGCTACCTTTTTATAACAACGTTTTACCATCGATGTGACGTCACCATGTTGTTAACCCATCAATGGTACATCACATCAATGGGTTAACAACTGGCAACAGTCTGCACATGCCTGCTACAGAAATCTACGACCTTTCTGAAATGGCTGTGGTGGTGAACATGACCCAAAATTAGCAGTGGTGACTGATCTAACAGCAGTTGTAAGGTTCCTGCTGTATATTTTTTATTAGCTATGTGAACCATACACTATAACATATAATGTATGGTTCAGTATCAGCAACCAATTGGTTTAACTGTCTTGAGGTTGCCATGGCTACGTAAACCTTTCGAGCTTTGCTCTCGAGGTTTACAAGGTCACCATGGCAACCTCTCGACGGTTAACGAGCTGGTTACCGATAGCGACCCATACATTATCCTCTATTTTATGCCATCATTATGACATCACTCTGTTGTTAACCCTTCTTAAGTATGTCATATCAGTGGTATAACAAAATGGAATGCTCACAACATTCAATGTTCAGCTCTGAGAAAAATGTTTAAAATGTTGGTATTAAATTAATTGATTTGTGCCAAGCTGTACAGATGAATAGTGTTCCAAAGAACACACAATAAACATTGTTGAGGAATCTTCTTGCATGAATTATGATTCCTTAAGGTAAGAATTACTCAGAAAAGTAATTCAATCCATGATTACACAATCTTGGTAGCCCATACACTATAAAATATAATGCATGGTCTTTGGTTAACAACTACGCTGAAAACACTTCTCGAGGTTGCCATGACATCTGAAAACCTCTCGAGCTCTGCTCTCGAGGTTTACAATGATGTCATGACAACCTCTCAAAATGTTTACAGTGTGGTTCTTAACCAAAGATCATACATTATTCTGTATGTTATCTAATAGAATTAGTGATGTAATTAAATGTTAGTAAAGTAATTGACGCAACAGTGTACAGTAAGCTGTACTAATAAGTAAAAGTAGTTTTAATTGTAAACTAGGATCATTTTTCCTTCAGCTAGAACCCCATTTGCCACAAACATTTTTTTGTGTGCTAGAAGTCCATTTCTTTAAATACAAGTAATTAAAGTTTCAACAGTTTCCAGTATCTTCCTACGCACTGTATATGGAACCTGTTTCATTCTATGTCTCTCTCTGAAATCATCTGGCTATTGTTTCTCTCTTGTTTAAAAGAAAAGCATATAGATGATAAAAGTATATATGTTTCATGTATTCATTTCATTTTGCTTTGCAGCATTTCTGAACATTTTTATTGCATTAATGTTGAATTAAAACCCATGGTTCTATAGCATATGATTTATTATTAAAATAGCCTATATAGGCCCATCAGCACAGTGGTTGGATTTCCACTTATGATGCTAGTGACCCGGGTTCAGGAATGGACTCGGGAGCTGGAGGGCTGGCCGGGGAGAGAGAAGGCTTGAGAGTCGGATGATTGCTCACTTTCTCTTGGGGGAGGAGGGCAGGGATGCGACCTGTCAATTGCTGACCCCAATCGGAGGCTGGGGGAACGGCAATGCACGGGGTCCCATTCACCAAGGGGTGTGGTGAACATCGGTGTCAGCCTCACATTAGTGGCACACCACGCCCCCCAGTGAGCAACGGGAAAAGAGCCCCGTAGACGACCAGATGATGGTCACCAGCTCCTGTTGCTGCGAGTCTGAGGACAGTGCACTTACCATCCCAGCAGCACCCAGGGCAAGTATTGCACTGGCTACCCCACCGGTGCCTTCCCCCTCAGAGGAAAGGGACCCACCCGGTGAAGGGTTACATCCAGGGGTTACCTGGGAGGTTGCAATATGGGGTAAAGAGGTGGCTGATCCGAGGCAGTTTGGCACGGAGAGCATAGGTGGCCTGAAGGAGAGGCCAGCCTGGAACTGGAAGAGCGCAAAAAAAAAATAGCCTATATAGGATACCAAGCAGCCCAGCAGAAATGCATTGCTCTGCCATGCAGGTGACTTGAGTTTGTAATAAGCTCAGGATTCTGCATTGGCGGCTGGCCTGACTGTAGCAGTTGCTGTTTGGCAGTGCGTGGCAGTCAGGGAGAGATGATGTTATACCATCAGTTCTGTAGTTACCACTGCAGTGGGCCAAGGGAGCTTGCTCCATCCACATGATTTCACTGCATGAAGCTAAGATACTAGACAGCTAAGTACACACCAATGGAAGGAGGGAAGTGGGGGAGAAACATGGGGGGCAAGCCTCTGCCTATATGGTAGCCTAGGTTCCTGGCTCCCCGGGTCCAAGTGCCTCCACTCACTGGATCCTAGCCCACAAGGGCTAGGATCCAGATCATCATTCCTAGGGCTCCCACTGGACCACGTGGGCAGGCAGCTAGAGGGTCTACAGCCTACACTGATTCCCTCCAGACAGCGTTGTGCAGTGCCAGGTCGATTAGGAACAAGACTGCAATTATGTCACACTTGTTTTCCTCAGTTGACCAGGCATGCAACATGGAGACATTGTTGAGAAATGATGCAGGGCCAGTTTTAGAGGCACTGGTCCCTGCTGGGTACACCGTGGTACAATGCCCGAAGAGGGATCACTGGGGTGGGGGTGTAGCCATGTGTTTTAGATCTGAACTGAACTTCTCCATACATCTGGTAGGTTCTACCAGGTCATTTGAATGTGTGGTGGTGTGTGGGGGTCAAGGTGTGGGCTGCAGAATTCTCCTTGTTTAACACCCTCTGGGGTCAGGGGGAGAATTCCTGTAGGAGGTGGTGGACTTCATTGTATACAGGGTGTTGGAGTCTCCCAGATGAATTATTCTGGGTGACTTCAAAGCCTAGATTGACAATGAATCCTTGCAATTTGACTCTGACCTCCTCCAACTGATGACGTTGCTGGGTCTAGCACAGGCTGTTGCCTCTGCGACCCACCATCACAGCCACACCTTGGACCTTGTTCTCACTGGGTCTTGAGGTCACTGACTTTAAGATTGATTGGGTTGTTTGGTCCAATCATTGTACGGTGAAGTTCTCATTTGGGGGTGTCCCCCTGATGATCCCTTCCCTGTTGAGATGATCAGCTACCACCCTTTAAGGGGACTGTCTCTGGAGGGACTGATGGCGGTGGTTGATTTTTCTGGTGTTAGTGCTGTAAGTGCAGCAGGCTTGGGTGAATCAGCGGCAGCCTATAATAGAGCTGTCTCCGATATGCTTGATGCCACTGCAGCGGTCCGTATATGACATAGGTCCTCTCACCCGAGGCCACGTGGTTTGATGGGGTTCTCAGGGTGATGAAGACCATGGGTCAGAGGTTGGAGCATTGCTGGCAGATGACCCAGATAAAGGAAGATAGACTATATTTGAGAAATCACTATGGTGACTATCAAGATGTACTCAACCATAAGAAGGCAGAGTTCCTGTCCAGGGAGATTGTGGCAGGAAGGAATTGACCAGCTCAGCTCTTTCAGACTATGGACAGGTTTCTCCATCCTGTCTGTCTGTCTACAGCTGAAAAAAGCTTTTTCATCAACTTTGTATGAAGAGTTGGCTCTATTCTTCTCTGACAGGGTATTCTCCATTCAGGCTGGAATCTTGCCAGTGGGTCTGGATCAGACCCGCAGGGTGGGGTCTGGATTGAGCAGGGGAACTCTTATTGCCTGGGAAGAGTTTCAGCCAGTGGGGGTAGCTGAGGTCTCCTAAGTGATTTTGAAGCTGTGGCCCACTTATTGTGAACTGCACCCTGGCCCGACGTGTCTCCTAGTGGGATGCATTGACGTCATTGGTCCAGTAAACCCTGGGATTGTTGGATGCTCACTTTCAGAAGGGTCTTCCCTGATGACTTGAAGGAGGTGCTGGTGAAGCCCATTCTGAAAAAAAAAACAACTTTTGACCCCGACATCCTAGCAAATTATAGACCACTCTCCAACCACCCATTTTTAGTGAAGGTTGTAGAGAAGATCATGGCTACACAGATTGAGGAACCCTTGGAGGTCTGTGACATCTATGAGCAATTCCAGCCTGGGTTTAGGATGGGGCATAGCACTGAGACACTCTGGTCCAGGTCCATAATGACCTCATCATGGCCTGAGATCATAGAGAGCACCCAATTCTCATTCTTCTTGATCTGTCATCTGTATTTGATACCATGGACCACATTGTGTTGCTGGATCACCTTAGAGAGTGGTGTGGACTCACCAGTATTACCATAAACTGATCTGAGTCCTTTCTCTCAGGAAGAAGGCTGAGGGTGGTGATGGGGAACTTCTCCTCCTCCTCCCCCATGCCTCTGACCTGTGGAGTCCCTCAGGGTTCAGTCATGTCACTGATGCTGTTCTTTGTATACATGCTGCCTTTGGGGAGATCATCAGACAGTACTGTTTGAGGTTTCACTGCTAAGCAGATGATACTCAACTGTTCATGTCTTTTGAACAAGGGACAAGAGATGCTGTTGAAGTGCTGAATAAATGCCTAGCCGAAATACAGGGCTGGATGAACTCTAACTGGCCGAGGCTTAACCCTGACAATATGGAGGTTCTAGTGATTGAGCCTGGTCATGGACAGATTGGGGACTCCTCTGGGATAACAACAGGACTTGTCCTGGGGTCAACACCATTGATGGTGTCCTCTATGGTGAGAAATCTGGGTGTGATCTTCAACAACAGGATGACATTTGAGGTGCAGGTGTCGGCTGTCATCAAAAATAGTTTCTACCATCTGAGGAACATTGCTCAGATTAAATCCCTTATCTTTTTGAGGACCTGCTGTCACTGGTACATGCTTTTGTAACATCCAGACTCGACTACTCTAACACTCTATACCTCGGGATCAGTGGGGGAACCTCTGCTGGCTGCAGCTAGTGCATAATGAAGTGGTCAGGCTACTGACAGGATTACCCAGATTCTGTCATGTGACCATGGTCCTGCGGGGTCTGCACTGACTGCTGGTCAGGTGGTGGGTTCTCTTCAAGATGGGCTTGCTCACCTATAAGGCCCTGTATGGACTGGGCCCTGGCAACCTGTCAGACCTCCTTACTCCTGCCATTCTGACTTGCTCCCTCCATTCCTCCATCCAGGGCCTTCTGGTGGTTCTGAGGACGGGGCTGAAAACAGCAGGTGATCACTCATTCGGGGTGGCCAGCCTGGTCTTCTGGAATTCATTCACAAGATCTTTGAGGGAGGCCCCTATGGTGGAGTCGTTTAGGAGGGGCCTAAAGACCCATTTATTTAAACAACCTTATCCTGCTGATGTCTTTTAATCATGTCTGATGTTTAAACATTTTTTTATAGCCAATTCTGAGATTTATTATGACCCTGTAAACTGTTCTTTATACAGTGCCCAGAGCCTCCAGGATTGGGAGTCTAAAAAATAAATTTAACTTACATACTTACTTACTAAGGGAAGGAAGAAAACAGACCCCCAAGCCCCTGCCATGGGTGGAAGCTGTGGGAAATGCCAGCTTGAATGCATTCCACATAGAACGCAGATCAACAGGCATGATTAGGGTATTCCTGGGTATATATCTGACATAGCACGGCCATGGAGAAATAATAAATAAAAAAAGACATAGCCTAGATGAATCAGTAATATAGAAATAAAATACAAGACATACAGTGAACATCATTAAGCACATAAGGGGTTTATTCCTTCCCACATTATTCCCTCTCTATACATTTCCACAGAACAAATCTGGCCATGTGCTCCTTCACCATTAGGGCACTGCTCCGGCTGAATGGACTGCCTGAAACATTGATGGGCCTCTCCAAAATTGCCCAATTCAAGAGGGAACTGAGTAAGTTTCTGTCTCCTAGTGCCAAATGTGACTGCTTTAACTTTTGTCCTGTTACATTAAAATGTATGGCAGCATTAAGTTATTGCTAAGGTAAGTTGGTGCAGGGGATGTTAATACCTTATAGGCTGCAATTTATGCTGATGTTTACAAGTATGCCCCAGGCAAAAGGTAGAGTGTGGGACAGAAAGCAATGTACTAACAGTCCAGATGGTCTTTTGGAGGCTGGTCAGAACAAAGTAGAATAACAACTACACCCAAAAAAACTCTTGAAACTGCACCCAAAATTCTTGCCATACCCCAGGTGATGTGACCAAAGGGTGTAGCTTTAAGTCCCTGTATAAAAGACTGTCACATATAAATTGTTGTTGAATATATTCTGAGATTCATGCATGTACGTACTTATAACTATACCAATAAATAAAATCACATATCAGAAATACGTGTCAGGTGCCTTTTTGTTACAATTGGTGCTGTGACTCGGATACTGATGGCCGCATACTCCTGTCATTGCTATTGGTTATTCATGGTCGAGGTTGCTGCAGACTAAAAGTGGTATAGTTAGCTCTGATATCACTGGACTGATCACCCAGAATAGAGGGGGGCTATAAAATGGCTCAGTAAATAAATTACTCCGGATAAATTTGGGAAGGATGATTTCGCCAGACCAGGAGTAAGTATGGAAACTAAACTAAGAAATTTCTCAGAAAAACATTTAAAGGAGGGTCCCTTTCGATCTCCGGAAAAAGAGGAAATAGTAGGACAATGTTTGAAGACACAGTGCAAGGAGAGAAATGAAAAGTATACGGTGGACAAAACCAAATTAGTTAATATTTGTCAGATGTTTTTACAGTATCAAGTAGAAGTAGAACAGCACATAGAACTAATGTATCAAATTAAGCAGGAAGATGAGGTGGAAAAGAAACAATTAAAGGAACAACTAAAAGAGGTACAAGAATTATTAAAACAAAAAGAGAGTCAAATTGACAATCTCCAGGGAGAAAAGTGTCTCCTCTTACAAGAACAAAGCTTCCTCAATGAATTATCGAAATATCAGAATAAGTCTAGTCAGCAAACGCAAACTAATTTGAATCGAGAGATGTCTCTGTTACAAAATAAGATTGATAAGTTGGGGGGAAGAACATACCCATACTCTCTTGTTAAAAGAAGAGGAAATGGTAAGATTAAAGGACCATTATGAGGAGAGAATGAATCAGCAAAGTCAGGAACATGTCCAAGAGTCAGAATACAAACAACAGCAAATCATTCATTTGCAGATTGAGGTACAATTGCAGACCCAAATTTCCTTAGAACTGCAACAGCAGTTAAGCGAGGTCAGGGAGACCGGACGAAAAGAAATTAAGAGAAAGTGTAAGGTCACTGTGGTCAAAGATCCCACCTCTGAATCCTCCTTATCCTCCACATCCTCCAAAATGGAGGATGATCCCGCTTCATCTGATGAAGATGGGCATCATAAGTCTAAATATAAGTCAAAGAGGATGACCCAGTACATCCGAAAGACGGTAACGACGGGGACCGGCAGTCAAATATAAGCAAAAGGGTTGAAAATTGTCTGCAAAATTCAGGGAGAAGTTAATGAATGACATGATGGACATCCTAAAGCAGGTTGACAAACAACAAACATGGCTAAAATAAAACCCTAAGGTAGATAAAGCTAAGGCTAAAGAGATTGAAGCCAAAATAGCAGAGATGCAGGAGGAAGTTAAACAGATACAACAAAAGATAGATGATAGCGATAAGGCCAGAGAAGCAAGTAAACCCAAGTCTGATGAAGAGCTGGAAGTTGAGGTTAGGCAAAAGGTGTCCCAAAAGGAACTAACCATCCAGGAAGCCATGGCTCTAGGGGAAAGGTTAGGTAAATGGGAGCCAGGTCAAAATCCAGCCCCCTTTTGCAACAAGTTGAAAAATCAGGTAAAAAGTTTTAACCTAACAAATCAGGATGCGTGTAAAATTTTGACTTTGGCATTGCCTTCAGTGCTTTTGGAGAGTTTGCCAGACAATATCATGGGCCTGCAAGAAGATCTAAATGATCCTGACAGCTGGGCGTCAATCCCTGACATACTTCCCACCCTACAGGGCATGTACGGTGTTACCCAAGCAGACTGGGGAAAGGTGTATGAAGTCCAATGGCAGCCGGGAGAGTCTTCCATAATGTTTGTAAACAAGTTATATGCTGTCTATGCCACTTATAGGGGGATGGCTAGACCGTCCAAAGAGGACCCTATCTTCCTGGGATTGATAGACAGGCAAGCCATGCAAATTCCTACCTCTGTTCAGTTGTTATGCAAGCGAGCAGAGTCATGCGCAGCCAAGGAAGAAATTATCACTTATCGGTGGAGAATGCAACAAGATGATGAGGAAGGCAGTGTCCAGGACAGGGAAAAAAGGAAAAAAGTAGCTGCCATGGTACACAATGAGGGCAAGGTAAAAGTGATGTGTCACAACTGTAATAAGGAAGGACACTTTAGGAGGGACTGTTGGGCTAAGGGAGGGGGAATGGAAGGCAGGAGAAATCAAGTCCTCCAAAAAAGGAGTGACAATGTGTCAGGAAACAAGAAAAAGGTGACCTAACAGCAGTCCTAGAGACCTTGACCTGACTGTTGAAAACCAAGAGTATCTCAGCCATTACATCATCCGCCCCTGAACAGGAAGGGGGCAGCGACTGACTGTCTCAGGTGCCCCAAATGCACAGAGTGGCCCTCCTCGGGGAAGACAGGGAGGACAGACTTGTGGTATCTGCTTTGGTAGGGGGCCACCAAACTTCTGTGTTAATAGACATGGGAGCCACTGTCAGAATCACAAATTTACCATTGCCCATACAAAAAAAAAGACCAAGGCTATCACTTTACAGGAACTGATGGGAGGTGGGGACAACGGCATGACTCAAGGAGCCCTGTCAGGTGGTTATTGAGCAAACCACCAAATATTGCCCCTTCTGGACCTGTAACAGCCATGAGGGAACCATCTTGGGAATGGACTTATTGTCTAAGTGGAAATGGGTGGTGGACCTAAGTAACATGATGCTGTGGGTATGTGACAGTAGAGTCACCAAGCCCAAGGTATCTGACACTCATTCTGTGTTTGTCATCAAGGCTGTTTCCCTACATGACCCTAGTTATGATCTTGACCAACTAATCAAGAATCTTCCTGAGGCAGTACGGGTGGTCGTTGCCAATTGGACCCAAGTATGGGCCACACATTCTAACAACTGTGGAAGAGTGAGTAATCAGGTGGTGCAAATTGATGGCCCTAACCTGCCCCCACAGCGACAATATCCCTTTTCCAAGGAGGCAAGGGGGCCCGTTAGACAAGTCATTGACCAACTCTTAAGTCAAGAGGTGATCTGCCCCATATGTTCCACAGTTAACCCACCAGTTTGGTCGGTCTTGAAACCTAGTGGGGCATGGCAATTGACTGTTGATTATTGGGTGCTCAACAAAGTCACTCCCCTGGTCACATCGGTGGTGGTGCGACTGTCAGACCTAGTAAAACTGTTCCCATCGGCGATGGTCTATACCGTGCTGGATGTTTCCAATGAGTTTTGGTCGGTGCTGGTTCACCCCAATTCACAATACAAGTTTGTTTTTACCTTTGAGGATTGGCAATACACTTTCATGTGCTTACCTCAAGGCTTTCATTCATCCCCTACTTTGTTTCACCAGTGTTTGGTGGAGATTCTAACACATTTCTCGGAACCGTGGCAAATAATCCAGTACGTGGATGATATCTTGGTACAGTTTGACACAGTGTCTGAGAACATTCAGCATCTAGCAGAACTCCTCTCTCTGTTGGCTTCAGCGGGGCTGAAGCTTAGCCTTAAAAAGGCTCAAATTGCCCAACCAAGAGTCCTGATTTTGGGCATTCAAATGGATGAGGGAAGGTGTACCGTCGACCCAGAGAAAAATAAGCTCATTCAACAACTGCCACACTCTAAAACCAAAAATGCACTTTGACAGTTTCTGGGGATGGAAAGATTCTGAAGCGACTTTATTGAAACTTTCTCCATTAAGGCAAAACCACTGTATGATCTCCTTAAAGGGGATACAGATAATAATATCCAGTGAGATGCTTGGCACCAGGTCACCTTTATGGAATTAAAACAAGCAATGATGAGGGCTTCCACCCTCATAAACCCCTGTCCCACCAAGGGATTTTGTTCTACAAGTATGTGCTACCCCGGAAGCCCTTAATGCCATTCGTTTGCAAGAACGACACGATCAATTGCAACCGGTGGCGTACCTTCTCAAGAGTACTGTCTCCGGTCAAACAAATGTTTGAAAAATGCACTCGCCACTTGTTGGGGGTGTACTGGGCAGTCCAGGTAACCAAACATATTGTCAGTTTTTCGCATGTCATACTACAGACCCTGCACTCGCCACTTAAACTTCTGCTAGAAAATGAGGTCAAGGGGGTGTCATCCCAACCACTAGTTAAATGGACCCTCACCCTTCAGGACGGTAATTTTTTGGTCCAAAAATGCTCCTCCCCCCTACTAGTGGATATGTTGCAGTGGGAGTGGGAGAACCACAACTGTAGTCACGTCCCTGCGGAGATTCTACAACCTGTCTTTGCATGCACCTGCTCATCATCTGCCATTAACCTCTATGTGGACAGGTCACGATATTGGTCTGACAGCTGCTTCTACATGGGCTATGCCTTGTGGGCCCCCACCACAGAACAGCAGGTTATGGATATGTGTCCCTCCTCTTTTTCGGCACCCCACGCTGAATAAGAGGCTGTCCGTGAAGTGGTCCTCATGTCGGCCGACTGTGCAATTAACATCTTTACTGATTGTGCCTTTGTTGTCAATTCATTGACTGAGCATCTGCCTATATGGACAAAGAGGGGCATGCAGAAGGCATCAGGAGAGCCAGTCGCCTTCATCCCGGTTCTGCAACATGTCTGGCAATTGGGCCAAGAAAAGCCCATTAACATCGCCATTTGTAAAGTTAAAACCCACCAACAGCATACCACTGACGTCCACCAAATCAACAATAATATTGCTGATCAACTGGCTAATAAGGCTGCCCGAAGTGGCAAGAGGTGGACAGATCCCTTTCTGGGTGCAGAGGATATTTCCCAGTTATGGGAAATCCATGACTTTGATCAGCATCACCAAAAATGGATTGCATCACTGAGAATCCTGCCCGGTCTTAAGGACATACAACACACTGATCACTTCTTGGTCACCTCTTGCCAACAGGTACAGGATGGCCATGTTTTTGAGGATCCATGTTGATTCCTAAAAATCAGGGATGACACCCTCGTCTGGGAGAGGCAGGCGGGGTCAGCCAAGTGGGTGCTCACTGCTAAGTTACACCATGATATTATCATGGAATCCCATCATCTCAGTGGTCATTGCAGTCTGCATAAGACCAGCCAACTGGTCACCTCCAAACGTTGGTGGCCTACCATGGGTAGGCAAATTAAAATACAACTGCAGTCTTGTCTCATTTGTGCTCAAATGAACCCCCGTCCCAAAGGCAAACATGTCTTGTTGGCAGGATGCCACTCGCAGATGGCCCCTGAGCCAATCTACAAATTGATTTTGTGTGTCCCCTGCCACCAGCAAAGGGAGAATATTGATATATGCTGGTCATTCTAGATGCATTTTCCAAATGGGTGGAGGCATGCCCTCTCTGCACTGATACAGCAGCGGCCACAGCCAAGGTCCTATGGGAACAAGTTTTCTCCCATTGGGGCTTTCCTGTTGCACTGGAAAGTGACAGAGGAATACATTTCACCTCTCAAATTACGTCAGTGTTGTGCAGCATCTTGGGTGTCGAACAGTGACTGCATGTCCCCTACCACCCATAGTCCTCAGGCATGGTGGAGCGAATGAATTGGACCCTCAAACCTGTCCTCAAAAATGAAGTCATGGACACAGGTAAGGATTGGGTTACCAATTTACCCAGAATCCTGATGGGCATAAGAGGCCCACCAGCCAGAGCACTGGATTTACACCCTATCAGTTAATGACAGGGAGTGACATGCAAATTTACTACCCCTCAGATCCGTACCTGTCCACCCCGGTAAAAGACTGTATCAGGGCAGATATGTTCTTGCAGCAATTACAGGCACAACTTAACACATACTTGCCGCAGGCTGCACAAACAATGGGTATGGTACATTGGAAGAACAAAGAGTGGAAAAGGACCCACTCCCACTAATTGGCTTGGGAGATTAGGTAATGGTCAAAAACTTTGCCCAAAAAGGACCTTGGGAAGCAAATTGTATGGGGCCATTCCAGGTGGTTCAATTATTAGGATCATGGGTAGTGCAAATTGAAAGGATTAAAGGAAAAACAAAGCAATTACAATGGATGCATGTAGACCATTGTAATTGTATGAGCCTGTAATCTGATAATACCTGATACTGCGTTTTTCTGTCTCTGTTGTAGATAAATATATGGGTGCTGTTTGGTCTGTGTCTGCAAATTCTAAGTGTACAATCAATGACATACTCATGGAACTGGATAATGCTGGTTACTTGCCAAAGTCATACTCATGAGGAACAATGGGACATGAACTTGTATATAATATGCAGTAACTTTTCTTTGGCATGTAAAGAAAAGCAATTTGTTGCCCGATACTTCACATTAGCAGGCAACTATGGATGGCCTGACAAGGCAATGTGTGTGCAGAACAAAGATGGGACTACTATTAAATACAGGTATGTTGAAGCATGGCAAAAACAAAAGTGCTTGCTTACAACGGAAGAAGAGCCCATGTTACAAAACTGATCCTACTGGTGGAATACTCCTAAAAAAGACTCAAATGCTAATTATACAACAGGACTTGTACAATTGACATTGTTGTTACCCCATGATGCTGCTTTTAATAAAGTTGTCATATCTTTAATGCCGGGACACGTAGGTACCAAGTGCGACCAAAATTGGTTGCATAATCAGACTCATACTGTTGCAGTCTTTAATTACATGGTAACACATCGAGGAAAGTTTGCTCTTCTTGTTGATGGACTTATTCTTACCCAAAATATCTATCCCCTGTATTATCCTTGTAGACTAGAATATTATACTCTATTGTTACATGTTCCTTTCCCTAAACTTCCCCCGATGTGTGATAATGCACGGTCTGTGTTGATTTGGAAAACCTATTATGATGGTACACTAAAACATTATCATGCCCAACATAGTGATTGGCTTCTATTAACAGACCCTTCTGAAAAGGAGCCGAGTTTATCCCGAAAGAAATGTGATGTTTCTGATGCGGCTGCTTGGGCGGGTGCAGGCATGGGACTTGCTAATGGTATTGATGCAGATGTCCTAAAGGGACACATCAGGTCCCTAGAGGTCACTCTCAAGAGTCTCATGGCTGGGCCCTTAGCCCAAATGGTGCAACTGTCTAGGCAAAATGAATATTTAGATTGGTTGACGTTTGGGGATACTCTTACAAATTTCAAATTGATTGCTAATATGGTTCATATGCTTAATTTTTCTGTTGTTAAAAATTTAAATGTTACCTTCTTGGAACTTGTATGTGCTCAAATTGTCTCAGAGGCTCACAACAATTTATGTAATGAGATTAACCACATTGAAACTAATAGACTTCCACTTGGAATATCAAAAGGTAATATATGTACCCTGTTAGGTAGAAAAGATGTAATGCTTACAAATCTAGATTTAATTAAGGTGTGGCCCACACCTAATGATTACCATCATGTGTTACCTCACATTATGCCGGTTTTGTTAGTCGTTCCTGTTTGTTTCGCACCCCCTACAGTATCATGGCAAGTGCATAATTTTGATGAGTTGGTGCAAGACCAAGTTATACAATTGCAGCCAGCCAGTGACACCGTATTCACTAAAGAGGGGTGACATACTCTAAAACAAGACCGTTGCCTTAAGCAAGATCACTCCTTGGTATGTAGTGAAGAGACCCCATGTTCCCCCTGGGCCCTGCATCAATACCCTTTCACCTTAAGAAGTACGAATGAATATCATAAAGCAGTACAGTGGAACCAATCATGGTGTGTCCTGGCCGGACACCCATGGAATGTGTGGGAATGTAGTGATGAGACTTGGCAGGTAGCCAATTGGACACTCTTCAAGCAGCCAGCCTACTCCAGAGTTACTGTTACTCACTTAAATGACACTTCCCTTGATGTTACAAAGCTATTCCAGTTGTCGGTTCCCACCCACATAACATGGCCCGCTTTCACACCCCTCCAACTGACTGCATTGCAACACAGACAGCAGACAAAAGATCTGGTCTTAAAACAACAACACTCTGGTCAACAGTCTGTGCAAAATGCTCAATACTTGACTGTGATCTCCAGGTGAGAGTGGGGTTTTGCTATTTTAGGAATCAGTCCTACCTTGGTGGTGGTGTTTTTATTTGTTGCCATCCAGCTTATACTATTTTTGTCATTATGCTGTGTTTATGATAAAATTAAAAAGCTAATGAGACAACTGCATTATCTACAGTGGCAACAGGAGTCTCTATTATGAGACCTAATTAATTTTGTCCTCTCAATGGTCTTAAAGAGGGGATTGTAATGTAAGGTAGCATTAAGCTATTGCTAAGGCAATTTGGTGCAGGGGATGTTAATACCTTATAGGTTGCAATTTATGCCGATGTTTACAAGTATGCCCCAGGCAAAAGGTAGTTAGAGTGTGGGACAGAAAGCAATGTACTAGCAGTCCAGATGGTCTTTCGGAGACTTGCCAGAACAAAGTAGAATAACAACTACGCTCAAAAAACCTGTTGAAACTGCACCCAAAATTCTTGTCATACCACAGGTGATGTGACCAAAGGATGTAGCTTTAAGTCCCCGTATAAAAGACTGTCACAGATAAGTTGTTGTTGAATATATACCGAGATGCATGCATGTACGTACTTATAACCATACCAATAAATAAAATCACGTATGAGAAATACGTGTCAGGTGCCTTTTTGTTACTTACGTAATGCTTAGAGTTCCTTGATGCTCTTCTAGTGTCTGCCAATGCTCCTTACAGATGTTGCTGGTGCCTTTTTGCTCTTGGTTTTACTTACTTGTATACCTGGATGTTACCTCGATAATGCTCCAATGTCTGCTGTTTATGATAATGTTTGCTGTACTTGTATTCTCTTCACTATTTGTTCAATGTGCTTACACAGCTTAGTATGATGTTATGCTTATGTGACATAGATACATTGTAGTTGTTTGCCTCCCTAGCCACAGGATATACCACCCTGTAGGGGTATGACAGCAAGGAATCCTAGAGGAGGATTCCACCCCTTTAGGTGCCACGGGAATGATTCCCTTGGCTAAAGGCAGCTTAGGAATAAGCCCAAAAAGAGTACAAAAGGGTGTCAAGCATTGTGAAGAAGCTGAGGGAGTCAGAACGGTACCAAGGATGGGAACAGAGGTTGATAGTTGAAGATGGTTAGGACAGGAGAGGAATGAGAGACAACGGAGGAATAATTACCTGACCAGAAGTTGACATGAGGCAGGAGGGCAGGACTTCCTAAGGAGAGAAGGAACAGCAAGGGCCACCATCTGACTCCATCCAACAGTGGAACCTAACTATAGAACAAATGAAAGTACTAACCCTATCTTAGTATTATGACCATCAGCACATAGAAGAGGAAAAAAACCCTTTGAGGAGGAAACCTCTGGGGATCCAAGGCCTAGGTCATCTTCCCTCCAGGCTGAAGGATGTTTTGGTTAGTGACAGCTCAGCTGCTGCAATTTAGAGTAGACATCAAAGGATGAGGAAAATATTCCAATCTGGAGGAAGCTCTCGCTCAGTCCTTCTAACAGGAATGTGTTTGAGGGTTGCAAGCGATGTCTCTGCAACTAGGAACCCAAAAGCACAGGAGGAGAGAAATGACCACTGAGGCACTCAGCTGGCCTACACAAGCATAAGAAATAGACCAGGTGAACCAGAATTGATCAAAGGGACAATGGCATAAAGGGCACCCCTGAACTCACTCAGGCAGCTAAAGGGGCTCTGCTGATGAGATCCCCACCTCTCACAGCTGAGGACTTAAATTCTACATCCAAAATGTCACTAGAATGGGGGATGACTGAAGGTTCACCCAGAGTGAAGACATTCTCGCTATGGGCCAGGGAGAAGGACCCCGCTCCAAGCTTCGTATGCTCTAGATGCAGACTTTGTGGGTGCAGAGTGAGACTGTTGGCTACAGGCTATCCACAAGCCATGGAGTAATGGACATGGAAGGCACATCTCTGAGTGGAGAGCAGGTCAAGTCGAGGTAGCATGAGACCCATATGAGGAATATGCTCAGATAGTCAATGGAACAAGTAGACCAACAGAGAGGATGGACACGTGAAGGAGATCACAATGTAGGTCCGGAGGAGGCAGAATACAATTAGTAACCACAGAAGTGCATGCCCACCGGGTCCATTAAAAAGCCAAATTAGGAGTGGATTGAATTGCATGAATGGGAGAGATGAGAACAGCTGGGTAAAGCCAGCAGACGAAGGTTGAGGTACGAATTATCAGGAGTAAAGCCAGGCAAAATGGTAGGTATGAGGAGCTGCTGATGCAGTGAATGCCTTGAAGGCCAGTTTGGAGCAGCAGTAGAAGGTGGGGCTAGGCAATGCAGATTAATTGTATGTTAAGAGAAAGCTGCTCCTACTGCCTGAAGCCACAGTGCCTGCTGCGACAGCGGAGTCCCCTGCCATGGGAAAAACAGAGCAGCCATGAACTAGGCACCCTGATGCCAAGCAGCTAATGAACAAGGGAGAGAATTTAAATGAGGAAAACTGGCAGCTGTAGTTGGGCTGACATGATGGTTGACAAAAACAGTAGGAAAATAACTGGAAGTGAGCCAGCAGCTGAAGCAGAGCTGATGAGTAGAGGAGTAAAATATACTGCAAGGATTAGTGTGAATGACCAGGGCTGGAAACCTGAAAAGAGAAGCAAGACACCAAGAGACAAATCTGAAAGGGACGTGCTACAAGGTAAACTGCCATAAGAGTTAATGACTGGCAGTAGGTGTGGAAGGCAGAGGGACAAGGCAAAGTTAGAGTTGATAGTGAGAAAACATGAGTAGGTAGTTGAAAGATAAGAGTAGATGAAGGAAAAATATGAGGACTAATTAACAGAGGAGCAGTGCCTACTATACCTGGAACTAGCGCCAGGGTTCTCCAGATTTTTGGGGTTCTAGTTCAGTTCTGGTTCTACAGTGTGGGATTCTGGTTCAGTTCAGTTCTGCTTAAAAATTACATGTTTGGGTTCTGGTTCAGTTTGGTTCTAGTCTTTTGGTTTATTTTCTAGTTCTGGCTCAGTTCATTTTCTGAATCAAGTTAAGTGTTAATAAATTCACTATATAAATATATATATATATATATATATATATATATATATATATATATATATTTATTTTTATTTAGTTTTTGTTGACCGGTAAGTGCACTAGACAAATCCTGCCTATTTTCAGGCACGACCCGGGGGAGGGGGATACAGATGAATGCCAACTGACTTTGAACCATATATATCATGGAGACGACAACTGATTTCACATTGTTAACTATTCATTACTTTCAGTAAAAGAAACTAAAGAACAGGCAAGTACTAGTTCAATTGTAAAGTATAAATGTTCAAGAATTTAACAAATACAGAACAAGCAAGTATGTTAACTGATAGGCAGTGTTGGGTAATTTACTTTTTCTATTACTTTTGGAAACTTTTTCCAGAAAGCTCTGTGCAGTCAGTAGCAAGGATGGAGAAGTACTAGAAAAAGTAATACACCTTACAGTTACAGTTACTTATGTATTTTTATACAGACACAATACAAAAGTAATAAGTAACTATAATTAATGGCTTTGCCTTTTTCCCATAGGGAAACTACGCCGTAATTTGCCATTATAAAGGAGTGTTTATAACGGCAAACACATGCACGGTTTCCCTCACTCTGCACATGCCCCACTGCACCTTTTCCCTTTAGAATGCTGGCCACATGTTTTTCCCCAGAAGACTGAACCACCACTCAGAATTGGACTCGGTGGTAAACTTCATTTTTAAACACAACCTGCAAGGGATAAAAAAACTGTTTGTAATGCTCACTGAAACAGAAAAAAAGATTTACATGAATAGAAAATGGCACCGCAAGGCACGAGTCACAGACTGGATGCTGAAAACTAACTGGGCGGGCCATGCAGCAACTTCCATTCATTTTATATAATTGCTAAGGTGAAAAAGGCAAACCCAACAATTGTATAAAATAATATATGGGTTGGTGTGTGTAAACTCAAAGTTGACACACTACCTCAGGGTTAGACGCTTTTAATAAAACCCCTCGAGCTTTGCTCTTGGGGTTTATGTAGCATCTAACCCCTCAGGTGTGTGTAAACTTCTCATTACACACATCAACCCATACTTTATTCTATATACAACATTACATTTATTTGAGAGTAATAGGTTAGTTACTAGTTACTTTCAAATAAATGTAATCAGTTACAATTACGTATTACTTTTGTATAAAAAGAAATAAATTACTGTTTTTGGTTTTTTTTTTTGGCTACTGCTATTTTCTACTTTTTCCTGGCTGCCTTCAGTCTGCTCCCCTGGTGCCCTCATCTGATCGGGGATTCTGGCCACCGTCTGCCTCTACCTGGTTGGTCCCAGACACCCATATGCCCCTGCGGTTGTACCCTCCTCAGCAGGGCCACAGGGAGCCCCCCAGACTCCCCAAGGAACATGGATCCAGCCTGGGTGCTGGCCACCAGGCGAAGCTCACAGATGGCCATCAAGTCACTCAACTTGGTGCCTGTTTTTCACCCCCTTGGAACCGAGGACGTGCAATGACATCACCGGAGGGGGGCGCGCACGCATCCGCATGAGCCCCTTCCAGATCGCCTGCCTCAGCCCTCCACCCCTGAGTGCAATGAGCGTGCAGTCTCCCAGACTCTGCCAGGAGGCAACCACACATCAACTGCCATGGACCCCCCTCCCCGGAAAAGGACAGCTGTCCTTCGGATGCTTGATTCTTCTCCTCCCCAGCTGACCACCACGCGATCTGTGCTTGTTCCCAGACACCAGTCGCTGGCATGGAGTGAGCTGTGGTGGCCAGCACCTCAGCCCTCAGTGCCACCAGGCCAGGAAATAAGTAACTGTAACTGTAAGGTGTATTACTTTTTCCAGTACTTCTCCATCCTGCCACTGGACAGGGGCCATGCAGTGGATGTCCTGTATCTGGACTTCAGTAAGGTGTTCGACTCTGTGCCGCATGGAAGGCTGGGAAGAAAGTTAGTAGGCACAGGGGCGGGTGCAAAGCTGGTGAGATGGGTAGGAAACTGGTTTCAGGGAAGGCAACAGAGGGTGGTGATGAGCGGTGTTCCACAGGGCTCGGTGTTGGGACCAGTGTTGTTTGGGATATTCATTGCAGACATATCATGGGACATCAAGAGCAAGATCAGTCTGTTTGCTGATGATACCAAGGTAGGCGCAGTGGTGGATGATCTAGGGGGATGGCAGGATTTTCAGGATGATTTGGCAAAGCCTGAAACCTGGTCAGACACCTGGCAACTGGGGTTTAATGCCAAACAGTGCAAGGTGCTGCATTTTGGGATGAGGAACCCAAGGAGAAGTTACCAGCTGGGGTGAGTGCAGCTAGCCCAGACAGAGGAGGAGAAGGATCTGGGTGTGGTCATTACAGGGTCAATGAACAACTCGGCACAATGTAGGAAGGCAGCTGCAAAGGCCAACAAAATGCTGGGTTGTATTGCAAGGGGTATATCCTCGAGGAGGGAGGAGGTGATTCTGCCACTGTATAGGTCATTAGTTAGACCACACCTGGAGTACTGTGTGCAGTACAGGCACCCGTATCTGAAAAGGGACATTAAGTTACTGGAGGGGGTGCAGCGCAGGGTGACAAAGATGATCAAGGGGCTGGGGGACTTATCATACGAGAGGAGGTTGAAGGAGTTGAACATGTACTCACTGGAGGAGAGGAGGGACAGGGGTGACATGATTGAAACCTTTAAATACATGAAAGGAATAAACAAGATGGGTACAGAGGGTCTGTTCAAAGTAAGGGAGGGGAAGACCACCAGGGGCCATGATATGAGACTGGAGGGAGGGAGGGAGGGAGGAAGGTTCAGGAGGGAGGCGAGGAGACACTTTTTTACAGAGAGGGTGGTGGCTGGGTGGAATGCGTTACCAGCAGAAGTGGTATCCAATAGAACAGTGGACTGCTTCAAAAGGGGATGGGACAGGACAAGGGGGAGGGTTAATGAAGGGGAAGGGTGGAATGGAGGGACAGCTGCATAATAAGGGGTGCTAGCTGCTCATTCGAGCAGACTTGATAGACCTCTAAGCCTTTATCTGCTGGCAAATTTTGTATGTTTGTATGTTCGTATCCTTGCTAGTGACTGCAGAGAGCTTCCTGAAAAAAGTTTCCAAAAGTAATAGAAAAAGTAACGTACCCAACACTGCTGACAGGTGAGATCTTTGGTCATCTAGAACTTGCTTGCAGAATGAGAACACTCACTCACTGCTACTACTGCTAGCTGGCAAACATAGATACTTCTGTGCAAGCTTTGCTACTTTTGGGAGCAAGTGTCTTCCTTTCTTATTCCAGAATTCAAGGTATTTGTCAGTGTAACTGTCATGTTCTAAATATGTTTTTAGTTTGCTGGATGACAATGATATGGTTGCTGTTGAACCTAGACTGGATAGCATGTCCTTGACATCAGTTTTTGGCCTTTTTGCTGGTGGTGCATCACCATTGGATTTTGCTTTATATTGACAGTCATTACTGACTCCAATGAAGAAATCATTTCCCAGTCTGTAAGCAATACTTCACACAGCTGGAGAAGTGTAGAATAGCATGGATACACTACTGCCCCTTTGTGGGTTCTCCTCATCTCACATGGTCTGGGTTAAGGTTTGGTTCGGGTTCGTCTGTTTTTTTTATTTTTAGGGTTCTAATTTGGTTAGACTCAGGCAAATATTGAATAGTTATGGTTCGGTTCGGGTTTGGTTCTCAGAAGAACCCAGGCTCTACCTGGAACAGAAATGGGTGACCAACGTACCATCGGGAGAAGCCTGGTGAGGAGCTGAAAATAGCCAGTGGCACAGAGAGAAGAGTTGGGATGGAAGGGTAGGAGCAAGCTGAGTTAGAGGCAAATCAAGCATCATTTGGCAACCTGAGGGACCGGTATTGGCTCCTGGTATGCAATGCGAGGGCAGGGAGAAAGTCTCCGCAATTAGAAGGAGCCACATATGATGGAACCAGATGGGAGAAAGATGATGAGGGAGAACGGAGGGTAGGAAGGGCGAACAGGAAAGTTGAGGACTTATGTGGCATCATATCCAGGAAGTGCCGGCTGTTACATGGTTGCACAGAGTTGAGGTGGTGGCTGGAATGTGGGCTATGAGGACACACGAGATAGAATGGGGAGGTGTCAGAGGCTAGAAGAGGGGGACACTGGAGAGAAACAAAATAGGGGGCGATGAATGAAGTGAGGACAAGCAAACGGAAAATGGTGAACAGGAAGGGGGGAGTAAAGGAGGAAGAAACAAAGCCTGACTACACCAGCGAGAACCATGGAAAAAGGGGCCACTGATGCTGAGGAGTGGGTGATGAATGAAGGAAGGGGGGAGTAAGGGGAAGAAAGAGCAGCAGCCGGAGGCAACAGAAAGAGCAGACAGGAGAAAATAAAGTAAACGACAAGCAGAACAGCCTCCGGCCCCAATGAAAAAATGATCCTGGACTGACCAGGAGGAGTCACCTTTTAAAGCCTGATTGGGGGCATGGTTTGTTTCTCCACCCACTGAACCACAGGTGTAGCTTTGCAATTGTAGCTCTGTAAGAAATCTATGACATGGAACCTTTGTAAATGAGCACTTGTGCTCAAAGGTGTAATTCTGAAAGCATAAATAAATACATAAATATTTAATCAAATTATATTACAGCATCTAGATGCTATGGTTATTTACAAAAACATCATGTGACATACTACTTAGTCTTTGGCTTTGTGATTTGGTATCCCTTTAGCAAGGCCACTGGTTTTCATTTTTTTACTGGAAACCGTGATAAAATCCAGAATTTGGACTATGTACAAACCTGTAAAAACTAAGAATTTAATTGAATTTGGCATTTTATACCAGATCACTAGATGTACAGATAATGTATTTTTACTTAAATTGTGTCCTGTACTATTTTCATTTTGCATTATTTAAGTGCAGTCCCAGAGTTTCCAATCCTGAGAATGGAGCTTCATTACTCCAATCATCATAAATTAGTAGATTTGCCCTTTAGTACAGTTTTTTTATCAAAACTGGTATAGTTAACTTACCAAGCTCAAAGATTTCAGCATTAACTAGGTTTCAAAATAAATGACTTACTGGTAAGTCACATCCATGTGTCAGAAGAGAAAGAAACTATGTCAACACAACAGCTTTTCAGTATGAATCTCAATAAAGGATGGAAAGTGTAAGAGAAACTGATGGTCCAGCCTCATCATTTCAAATTAAATTAGAAGAATTCAATTGTGTCATGTGATAATAAATCCATGTCTGATTTTTAGGCACTGTTATTAATTTCACCAATCACTAGAACATCTCATTAGGTACTGTATGGTTTCTGAGTCCCCTATCTGAAGAATGGAGTTACAGGGCTTAATTTTCATAGGCTGACACAGGGCTTGTGTCAACCCTGTGTCAATCCCATTCTTTAGCACAGCTGCACCAAACTCCTTCAATGCAACTGCACCCAATTTTAGTACATCGAGCGTAGTTGCAACACTTTCCATGATTTACAGCAGCTTGCACCAAATATTTGGTGTAAGTCCCTTAAAACTGGTCCTCCAAATGGCACAAGTTAGACCAGGGAAGACCTGGTTTAACTTGTGGCATTTGGCTCTCTGGATAGAAAATCCCATCACCAGTCAGGTGAATGCCGCAAGCCCCATGCTTCAAATGATCGGTGCACCAGGGACTTGCAGCATTCAAGGGTCTTTGAAAATGAATCCCCATGTATGTACAACTATAAATACAGTCAGATCTCTTTAGCACATAACCATTTACAAAGGCAAGGGAATCCTTGAGACTTGGAGTGGTGTACAGACCACCCAATCATGGGGAAGAACAGGATAGGGCGATGATGCAGGACATTGTGAGGATGGCTCTCACAGGTAAAACACTACTGGTGGGTGACCTAAACCTTCCAGATGTTGACTGCACCATCCCAGATGCAGCTTCAATCAGAAGCAGGGAGATTCTGGAGGTGCAGCAGGGGGTGTTCCTCCAACAGTTAGTCAGGCAACCAACTAGAGGGAACAACCTGCTGGACATGGTCCTGACAAATGGGGATAATGTGGAGGAGGTGATGGTGGGGAGGAGCTTTGAACAGCGATCGTGAGGCCATCAGGTTTAAGTTGAGGAGCTGGGAGAGCCAACCACCAATGGTGCTGGACTTCAGGGGAGCAGACTTTGACAGGATGAGAAGGGTGGTGAGAGAGGCAATGGAAGAAATGGGGAAATAAATGAAGTTGAGGAGCTATGTGGAGCTATTAAAGACAGGGTTAGGGAGGCCACACACGAGTGTATAAGGAGGGTAAGGAAGTGCACAAGAAGCAGGAGGCTGCTGTGGTTCAACAGAGAGATAGCGAGGGTGGTAGGGGGTAGATGGAGGGAGTTTAGGAAATATAAAAAATGCAGAAGGAAGAGGACAGGGATGTTTACAGAGAAACAAGGAGGCAAGCAAGGAAGGTATTTAGGAGGGCAAAGGCCAACACAGAGGAACAGATAGCTAAGCAGGCCAAGGGAGGTAAAAAGACATTCTTCAGATATGTGACAGGAGGAAGACAGGCCAAGGTATTGCAAGGATCTGGAGGCAGGGAAGGGAGCCATTAGAGGATGACTGGGAGAAAGCATAAGATCTAAATAGGTACTTTTGCTTAGTATTTATGAAGGAGGCAGAGGGCAGGGGACTGGAGTTGAGAAGAAGGGGGGGGGCATGGGGTAGATGCAAGTCCCTTTAGTATGGAGAGAGTCAGAAAGGAACTGGGTAGGGTGAAGATGGACAAGGCCACGGGGCCAGATGGGCTACATCCAAGGGTGATCAGGGAACTAAGTGAAGAGTTGGCTGACCCACTGGCAATCCCTCATCAGCTGAGCGGAGTGGTCGGCTGGGGCAGTAAGGATTCAGGAGCTCTTGCAGGTAGCCTGGACCCTATACATGTAGGGCCTTGTAGGTCAGAAGACCAACCCTGAAGGTGATCCACCACTGTATAGGCAGCCAGTGCAGATCACGCAGCACGGGAGAGATGTGGCTCGAATGAGGAACCCCCATCAACAACCGTGGCGCTGCGTTCTGCACTAGCTGCAAGTGGCAGATATCAACCCCCAGAAGCCCTAGGTAAAGAAAGTTACTGTAGTCCAGGAGCGAGGTCACAAAGGCATTGATCAACATTGGAAGGTCACTATACAGAACAAGATGCTTAACCCGGGTGATGTTCCTCAGATGATAAGAGAACTTGACTGCTGCCGACACCTAAGAATGCAATGTCAGCCCATCGTCAAGAATCACCCCCAGGTTTCGCACCCATTCAGAGGAAGGCAGCTGGTTACCAACAAGCCAAAGCCCTGAGGGACACCCTGCCACTGACCCCTCTATCCAGTGACCTGGATTCACCACCAACACCTCAGTCATACTGGAGTTCAACTTCAGCCAGCTGGTCTTCATCCAGTCCTGGATTTCAGTGAGGCAGCTATTAAAGTCCGAGACCGCACTATCCTGGTCAGGCACAAAAGACAGGTAGAGCTGGGTATCATCTGCATGACAGTGAAACCTCAGTCCATACCATCTCACAATGACTCCCAATGGCAGCATGTACACCATGAAACACACTGGGGACAGCACGGAGCCCTGAGGGACCCCACATAGCAGATAGAATGAGTCCGAGGAATACATCCCAGACACCACCCTCTGAGATCTGCCAGTGAGGAAAGATTGAAATCATCTGAGGACCATCCCTGACAGGCCACACATACCTCTCAAGCACTCCAGTAAATCCCCATGGTCCACGGTGTCACAGGCTGAAGCGAGATCAAGAAGCACCAAGATGGAATGGTGCTTCTGATCTCTAGCCATGAGGAGATCATTGAGCACCCAAACCAGAGCAGTCTCAGTACTATGCCTCTTCCAAAAAAAGGGTCATAGATATCATGGATGGTAAGGTGGTTCTTCAGCTGCAGCACAACTACTGTCTCAATCACCTTCCCTACAAAGGGAAGGTTAGAGATCGGCCTGTAGTTAGCAGGACAGTTTGGGTCAAGAGAAGATTTCTTAAGGAGTGGTGTCACCACCACCTCCTTCATGGAGTTTGCTAACTCACCCAACTCCAAAGAGCACCAAACAATCTCTGCAAGGACAGGGCCAATGGTATTCATGCTCCACATTATGAGGTGTGTTGGGCCCTAGTCCAGGCTTCAGCAAGTCAGCTGCATACCCTGGGCAATCCACACGATATCCACGCTCTCCAGCCGGTCAAAGTATGCCCAACAAAACAGAGAAGTAGTAACCAAGCAGCGACCACTGACAACCCCCACAGAGTGAACTGATTGGATATCAGCCCCAATGTCGGCCACCTTATCAGCAAAGAATTGAGCAAACTCGTCACACCTACTGTACCTTGTGAAAATGCACTTCGAACTTGCAGACAGGTTGGATTGCACAATCTGTCCACAGTTCGAAAGAGCTGAGCTGGTCGATTCTGAGCCGCAGCAATCTCCCTAGACAGGAACTCTGCCTTTTTATGAGTGATTGCTGATTGATAGTCCTGATCACGTTCCATCAATCTAAGGTGGTCGGCATCAAGGGTAGATCTCCGCCGGTACAGCTCTAACCTTCATCCAACTCGTCTCAATTCCCTCAAGATCCCATCAAACCAAGGGGACTGGGGTGAAGAGTGAGAGGATGAACATGGACAGGAGTGACAGAGTCCAGAGCTCCCATCATAGCCTTATTATAGGCCTGAACCAGATTCTCTGGACCCTCACTTACACCGGTAATCCCGATAAGTCTAATAACACCAAAAGGCCATCAGGGGTCACATCCCTCGAAGGGTGGTATCTGACCATCTGCACAGGGGCAGGCCTATAGGGGGAGCCCAGAAACTGAACCTTATAGTGTGAGAACTGGACCATCTGACTGGTTCCACCACCAAGTCAGAGGTCTTCATCCCCAGGAGGTAAACCAGGCCGAGTGAGTAACCCAGATTATGGGTTGCAGAGGCAACTACCTGTGTGAAGCCCAATGAATTCATAAGTTGCCAGTTCTCTTCCCACCCCTGCAGCAACCTCAGGTCCTGTCTCATGTCTTCAACCCCCCCTTCAGTATCTACCCTGTTGCAGATTTTTGTATCATCCGCAAAGAGGACCACATGTCCCTTCAGTCCATCCGCTATGTTGCACATGTAGATACTGAAAAGGAGTAGTTCCAGCACTGACCCTTGGGGTATCCCACTCATCACCCACCCATTCTTGGAGTGCACCCCATTCAGCACCATCCTCTGGCTTCTATCTGCCAACCAGTTTTCCATCCATCAAGTTATTTTGTCTCCCACCCCCATACTTTCCAGTTTGTTGACCAGCTTTCTGTGGGAACGGTGTCGAAGGCCATGCTGAAGTCCAGATAGGCCACATTCCCAGCCCCCCCCCGTGCATTGCCTGTGTCACCCAGTTGAAGAATTTGATTAGATTGGACTGGCATGACTTCCATCTAGTGAACCCATGCTGGTTGTTGTCCAGCAATCCGTTCACCTCTAGATACTGCATTTTCCTTTCCCTGATGAGTGCCTCCATGACCTTCCCCACCACAGTGGTGAGGCTTACTGGACTGTAGTTCTCCCTCAACTCTCTACTCCATCCCTTGGGGAGTGGCACAACAGTTGCCCTCCTTCAGTCCTCTGGCACCCTCTCTGTGTCCATAGACAGGTTGAATAGCCTCACCAGTGGGTCAGCCAACTCTTCACTTAGTTCCCTGATCACCCTCAGATGTAGCCCATCTGGCCCCATGGTCGTGTACATCTTCATCCTACCCAGTTCCTTTCTGACTCTCTCCATACTAAAGGGACTTGCATCTACCCCATGCCCCCTCCCCTCCTTCTCAACTCCAGTCCCCTGCCCTTCAACTCCTTCATAAATACCAAGCAAAAGTACCTATTTAGATCTTCTGCTTTCTCCCAGTCATCCCCTAATGGCTACCCTCCCTGCCTCCAGATCCTTGCAATACCTTGGCCTGTCTTCCTCCTATCTGTCACATATCTGAAGAATGTCTTTTTACCTCCCTTGGCCTGCTTTGCTATCTGTTCCTCTATGTTGGCCTTTGTCATCCTAAATACCTTCCTTGCTTGCCTCCTTGTTTCTCTGTAAACATCCCTGTCCTCTTCCTTCTGCATTTTTTATATTTCCTAAACTCCCTCCATCTACCTCCTACCACCCTCGCTACCTCTCTGTTGAACCACAGCAGCCTCCTGCTTCTTGTGCCCTTCCTTACCCTCCTTATACACTCGTGTGTGGCCTCCCTAACCCTGTCTCTAATAGCTCCACATAGCTCCTCAACTTCATTTATTTCCCCCATATCTTCCATTGCCTCCCTCACCACCATTCTCATCTTGTCAAAGTCTGCTCCCCTGAAGTCCAGCACCATTGTGATGGTATGGCTCCCCTCCCAGCTCTCAACTTAAACCTGATGGCCCTACGATCGCTATTCCAAAGCTCCTCCCCCACCATCACCTCCTCCACATTATCCCCATTTGTCAGGACCATGTCCAGCAGGTTGTTCCCCCTAGTTGGTTCCCTGACTAACTGTTGGAGGAACACCCCCTGCTGCACCTCCAGAATCTCTCTGCTTCTGATTGAAGCTGCATCTGGGAAGGTGCAGTCAACATCTGGAAGGTTTAGGTCACCCACCAGTAGCGTTTTACCTGTGAGAGCCATCCTCACAATGTCCTGTGTCATCACCCTGTCCTGTTCTTCCCCATGATTGGGTGGTCTGTACACCACTCCAAGCCTCATAGATTCCCTTGTCTTTGTAAATGGTTATGTGCTAAAGAGATCTGACTGCATTCATAGTTGTACATACATGGGGAATTGATTTTCAAAGCCCCTTGAATGCTGCAAGTCCCTGGTGCACCGATCGTTTGGAGCATGGGGCTTGCGGCATTCACCTGACTGGTGATGAGATTTTCTGTCCAGAGAGCCAAATGCCACAAGTTAAACCAAGTCTTCACTGGTCTAACTTGTGCCATTTGGAGGACCAGTTTTAAGGGGCTTGCACCAAATATTTGGCACAAGCTGCTGTAAATCATGGAAAGTGTTGCAACTATGACTGATGTACTAAAATTGGGTGCAGTTGCATCAAAGGAGTTTGGTGCAGCTGCGCTAAAGAATGGGGTTGACACAAGCCCTGCATCAACCTATGAAAATTGAGCCCTGTAACTCATTTCTTTAGATAGGGGGACTCTGAAATCATACAGTACCTAATGAGATGTTCTAGTGATTGGTGAAATTAATAACAGTACCTAAAAATCAGACATGGATTTATTATCACATGACACAATTGAATTCTCTTTAGGTTCTTCTTAATAGTGGTTGCTGTTCTGGTCTCGGGGATCAGTTCAGGGATCACAAGGTCATTTTTGGAACAGATAATATGGTTGTGGTACATACCAGTAATGGGCAATTCGGGTAAAAACTAAGTCTGATGCGAGAATCACATGCAGGTCTTTGTACCAACATACCTTTTACTGAATATTGACTTTAAAGCAATGCATTTGCCCGGTGCTAACATTATGCCTGATGCTCTTTCGCATTCCCATTGGCAGTGGTTGTGAGACCTGGTACCAAAAGGAGAGGAACTTTGTTCCCAGGAAAGTTCTAGCCTTCCTCTGGAAGTTGGTGAGCCAGAAGCTTGGGAACTAATCAGGAATTCTTATGATTTACTTGACCTAATGGTTGGACACAGGTTGAAGGTGATGAGAGAGTGTGTTTGGCATGCCATTGAGGGGTGGAAGGGCTGTTGTCATGACTCTAGTCTACTTCACTTCAAAATTCACCAAGGTAAGTGGGGAGAAGTGTGCCAGCAGTGGATGGGAGGGGGTATCTAGGCTACTTTGCTCTGAAATTTACTGTGGCAGGAGAAAAGGAATGAGGGAAGAGGGTGCCACTGGGGGATAAGAGAGGTTATCTAGTTAAATGTACTTTGAAATTCACCAGAGCAGAGAGAGGGTGAAGGGTGCCAGTGGGGGATAGGACAGGGTTATATGACTAGGAAAGTTTTGGAAGGTGAAAGGACAGTTGTATTACACAGCACAGTGGGTTGGGGGAGGTATTTCATTTTTTAGAGATGCAATTTGTACAGTTCATTACTGGAGAATGAAACAAATTTAAGCTGCAAACTACACAAATTGGCAATTCATGTAGCTTTGATGGGTAAATAACTATAGGAACTAACTCTCCTGCAAATTTGCTCAACTGGTAGGGGCCCTATTAGTTAGGCGGTTGCTTTAATTTTCCTCTAAGAGTGCTTAAAGTTACAAAAAACAGCATTTAAAAAAAGTCCCCATAGACTTGTATGGGGCTCATCCCTTCACTCTCCCTTCTCACACATCACTAAAGCTTTGAGCGCGGGGGCAGAGCTGGCACACCAGGAAGTTGGAAGGGATCAGCTGGCCATGGGTTCGGCACCAGTTACAATCCCTTTCCATACTAAAAGGACACTCTTTTAAATTAACATTTTGGCATTAATCAGTTCACACTGTCATAAGGTATTGGGCTATGAAGCACAATACCTTATAGTAATAGGTCAGAACTTATCTTTAAAGGACAAGCATTATGAGCTTTAGTCACACATATGCCCTTTTGTCTGGGGTTCTGCATGTTTTATGAAACAGCTAGACAGGTGCATTCTGACTATATTTGAGTCTAGTGGTTCCTTTTTGTCCATATTTTGGAATTGGAATTACAAAGTGGCTACTGCCAGAAGGTATATTACTAGCCCTTTGGACATCCCTGTTAGCCAGATATCAGTATGTTAGGACACAGAGAGCCTAATTATTAGCCAGAAAGTTAAAACATTGGGACACAGTGAGCCAGTATTTATGGACTTTTTAAAACTCAAGTTGCCTCTTATGTATATATATATATATATATATATATATATATTTGGTTTGTGCCTCAGGGTATGTCCTTCTGTCATCCTGATCAATTTATTCAGTTACTAACAATGTTTTGCAATTAGGATGTATTTCTCATTTGTATCCACTGCTGGCAGTGAATCCCAAGTTTTTGTTATATTAATTTGATGTAGGGACACTTTAAATTGTTTTATATCATATGTTGTTAAATTCTGCATATGCTTTTTCATATGGTCCACGTACTCAAATACTTATTTAAGCATATGTAATATTAATTATCTGCCACTTGGAGATTTTACTAGCATCAGCATTGGCAACTCCATTGCACTGATTATAAATCAGAAGTATTGCAGTTATTCACTCCCTGAAAAGGGGATTTACGAAACCAGTCAGAGTGTGATGGTTTTTCCTGTTCTACCCTTCTTTCCAAGCAGGTAGTATGTTGTTTTCAACACTGCACTACCTTTTGTTATGGAGCTGGTGTTTGCACTGGGTTTTTTGATTCCTCTATGTCACAAGTAGAAATAAAGTTATATATTTTTTAAGAGCTGTATGGTGGTGCTCTCTCTTTTGTGTTTGACTTCTGAAATTGTCGGTTGTAGCATGCTGTAGGATGGATCAGTTTTTGGAGACAAGCATTAGATGGGCATGAGGTCTGCATGTTGCATCACGGTATAGCCATTGATGCTGTGTGCATTTCAGATGAGCAGCCTTCCCCACTTGAGGTCCATTGGTGAACATGAAAGCAAAGTGTTCATTCAGAATCTTAGCCATTACTGATGCCTCATACACAAACTCCTTCCTCCATCCCTTTATATTCAAGGTCCCACTTCCCTTCCTCACTTTGCTCTTTCCACTAATGCGCAGTTGCAGCAAAAACATGGGTAGATATTTCCAGATATTTCAAGGCAATTCATAGGAGATTATATCACTTTTTTTTTCTTTCTGCTTTCTCCCTCCCTGACCCTGGTCGGCATTCCTCGTCAGGCCGCCATTCCTAGCCTCCATTCCCTTCAGGCTCTCACCCTTGCAGCCCCCATAGTTTATCCCGTGGCAAGGCTACAGGGAGTCCCCTACTCACCTGACTCAAACAGGATGTGGCTCAGGGTGTTACCTCTGGGAACAGAGCACCAGGGGACAGCCATCAAGCCACCATGGCCAGCCACCAGGGTCTTTCTTGTTTTCTGCTCATTGAGCGCTTGGCATGCCATGACGCCAGAGATGGGCACATGCATGCATCTTCCCACATCCCCACCAAGTGTCTGCCAAGCTCCTGCCTGCATGTTGTATCGGTAGTGCTGCGCCGACCCCAGCCTCTGCAAGGGGTCAGACGTGCACCAAGCAAAGGTGCCCCTCCTCCTTAGAGACAGAGAGCAGTCCATTGGATGCTCAATCCACCTCCTTCCCTGCTGACCCCTGGCAACCTGCACTCACTCCTGAATGCAGGTTGCCGGCATGGTGCAAGGTGCAGCAACCAGCACCTCGACCCTCAGCACCACTGGGCCAGCTATAAGACATTATTTCTTACAGTAAGTAAAAACATTATCTGGGACAGATGTTTAAGATACTGTATTTTTACATTAAGTCCTAAACAAATTTGGTCAATAGTCAAAAGAAAATGATCAGACGTGTCTACTAAACCAAGCTCAGGAGGGGCAACACTTTCAAAAGAACCTACCATACATAAGCAGTCTTTTATTTCATTACAAGGAGCTTTCATTTCAACCTGATTAAGATTGACAATATTGGTATACCAATTGTCAATTGGTTGATCCCTACCCAGAAATGCTTTAACACATCTCCACCATTTTCCAGGGTCAGAAACGAGTGATGTTTTTCCATTTCTGATTATAAACCACCAACCCTGCCACTGTTTAACTTTGTAGAGTTTTATGGAAAGAGTGAGGCAGCTGTATGCTGAGGGGCTAGCTGCACAATCGAGCAGACTTGATAGACCTTGTGGCCTGTTTCTGCTGGCAATTTGTATGTTCACATGTATGTTTGTATGTCCAAAAGGGTCATATGATCAACCCATATTCTCTGAACATTTCATGCTGTGATTCTTAAAACTGTACTGTTCTCCTCCAGTGTCTATTATAGTTTACCTCACAAACTGAACTAACTTACTGCACCAAGATACTTCCTCATCCACAAAAGTGATTGCTTGCTTCCTTTCTAAATCAGATATAGCTACACCCTATCAGGGCATAGTCTCATTTCTGATTGTTGCTTCAATAATTCAGCAACACACATCTTAGTTGCTTTCACCATTTGCATGTATGTTTGCTATTGTTTGTTGTTTACTGACACCTAGTTAAACTCAGGTGCTTGTAATTGTTTCACCACTCTGGGGTTCAGTCTCATTGTTATTTATGTTAAACCTGCACAGCTTGGTTTTACTACCATTTGCCTGCTGCTTTTAACTACTCAGTAGTCAAAGGTTGCCTATGTACTGCTGCTTTTGCTAGTGTCTGAACAAGTTGCTTATTTCAGTTATCAGTATTCTTGCTTACCTGCTCTCTGTCCTACTCCTACTTTACTTTCTCCTACTCCCGTTCATTCCCCTAACCTCCTCCCTTCCCACTTCCTCTCTCCTTCCCTCCTCTTCCCTTCCCTATCACCCATCCTCCTCCCTCCCCTCAGCTCCCTCCTGTCCTTCCCTATCCAAGTCTCCTTCTTTCCCTCCCTCCTCCCTCTTCCTTAACCAGGAGTTCCTCCACCATTATATCCTGTCCCTTCCACATTCCTCCCCTAACTTCTCCTCCCTGGCCAATGGGACATAAGTCCTACCCCATTCTCTGTCTCTTTACCCAGCTTCTCCTCCTTGTTGGTGATGTGGAAATCAAACCTGACCCTCCCAATTCCTTGAGGCCTTAGTGTTTTTTACCTCAATACTAGAAGTCTCCTCCCTAAACTAGATCTTCTCACCGTATGAGTCTCTCATCACTTTCCAGACCTCCTCTGTATCACAGAACTATGGCTCTCTTAGAGAATTCTTGATTCCAGCTTGGTCATTCCTGACTTTCACCTCTATAGGCAGGACAGGGATAAACAAGGGAGTGGGGTTACCCTATATGTTTACCAGAACTTCTCTTGCACCATCTCTCTCGGGGAGGCTGCACCCTCCTCCCTCAACATTCTGCTAGCAAAACTTTCCTTTCACTCCTCACTGCTAATTTTTATTAGTGTTTTCTATGCCTCACTGAGAATTTCCCCCTCTTCTCAAGTGTACTCACTCTTCACTCTCTCTCCTCACACTCTTCTGCTGTTGCGTTCACTCTCCTAGGTGATTTCAACATTAATTATCTTTCCTCATCCTGTAGGCTGACCAGCCGTAGAAATGAGCCCCCTAGTCTATCACAGCTCATCACAGAACACAGTCAATTCAATCCCCGCTCATTAAACCATACCCTCCTGGACTGGGTTCTCGCCTCACACCCCCACCACATTCTTGCAACAGGTACTGTATATTGTTGGATGCCTTCAGTAATCACTACATGACATTCTGTGTCAGGCAAGTCTTGCTCCTTCCCACCTCCCCAAAGTGCAGTACATCTGGTTCAGCTCACTTCAGTCACTGAACAAATAAGCTGTACTGAATGACCTGGCTGCAACTGACTGGTCCCCCATGCTCAGTGGGCCAGACATTGATATGACTCTCTCCCTCTTTCACTCAATATTTACTTATGTCTGAAACAAACACGCCTCCATCACGAAATCCAGGGTAAAATCCTTTCACCACCCCTGGATCACCTTTGATCTCCCATTGACTTGTGCCAGACCCTTGGCCAAGCCTGGGCCAAGTATAATTTATCTTGATTCCTGTCAGGGCTCCTCTCCGAGGGTGCATAGAAACTCTTCCACAAAGACCGTTAGTACTGACAAGTTCCTCTTAATCAAGGCCAACCTCCAGAAAAATCTTAATTACTTAATTCCCCAGCCAAATTCTGGAAGGTGATTCACTCCCTTTTTGACCCCCCCAAGCCCAGTCCTCACTCCCAATCCTCATGATTAATGTCTCACTAGTGTCTGAAACTCCCTCTGTTGCTGCTCACTTCAATTAGTTTTTTTGCTACTTCTGCTTTCCCCTACCTTCTGCCTCCTGGCTCCTCTTCTTTTCCCTTCTCCTCCATCTTCTATACCTCATCCTCCTAGGGTTTGATTCCCCTCATCATTCCCAAGAAGACGCTGCTCACCTTTCCTCATTCAGCCCTTCCAAATTTAGACTGGATGGCTTCTGTCCTAAACTTCATCTGTCAGCTCCTGTCAGCGCTTTCTTCCTTATTCACCTCCTAAATCTTTCCTTCACCCTCTTCCTGTCCCTCAGTCTTGGAAGATTGCCAATGTTATCCCCCTCCATAAGGGGGAAGGAATCCTTCCACTCCTGTTAACTTCCAGCCTATCTCCCTCCTCCCTTCTCTTGCAAAGCTACAGGAAAAACTAGTCTACTAATGGCTTGCAGGCATCCTCCACTCCTCCAACGTATTCTCCTTCTTCTAATTAAGCTTTAGTAATGCTCATTGCATCACCTCCTCCCTACTTAGGGTCACTGACTCTCTCCTCTCAGCGATGGGTCAGGGCACATCACAGCAGTCATTTTCATCCATCTGGCCAAAGCCTTTGATTTGGTATCCTACTCACTCCTCCTGCATTAGCTGAGCACAGCCAGACTCTTAGGCCTCGCAATCAGCTGGTTCCATTCCTACTTCTTGGACCATCAACAATTAGTACAGGTAGAAGTTGCCATCTCCCTACCTCTCCCTATCCAGGCCAGCATCCCACAGGGCTCCAATCTGAGTTCAGTCCTCTTCTCCATCTTCCTAAATGACCTCTCCCCCACCTCTGCCAACTCGAATATTCTCATGTATGCAGATGGCACAGTTCTCTAGACCTTTAGTCCCTCGACTGCCCCTTTGGAGGTCTCACTCCAGCAAGACATTCACAATATTCTGCATTGGTTCCAGTCCAACCAACTTTTGGTCAACACAAAAAAAAAACTGTGTCTATGACCTTTGGTAAAATCCAGAAGCTGGCCTTGATCACCCCCCTCCCCCATCTTCTCCATGCTGGATGGCATACCACTTGAAATAGTACCAACTTTCAAGAACCTCGGTCTGTGACTAGATAGTAGGCTTGACTTCTCTGGCCACGTTGATTCCATTCATATCAAACTTTGCCCAATAATTGCTGCCATGTACCCCAATAAGGTCTTTCTCTTGCCTCAGATCTGCCAGGAGATAGTCACCAAAATGGGTCTCCCGGTTTCTGACTATGTAGATGTGCTTCAAGGCACCACCCTTTCCACCTCTCTTGCAAGACATGACACCCTCTGAAATCCCTTCTGCTGCTTTGCTACCAACTCACCCACTCATACCCACCACTGCTCCTTTTATTCCTCCCTGTCCATCCTCCCTCTCCCCTCATGTCACAAGTCCCACTGTACTTCCCTCATCTCTAAATACTGATTTGGGTCATGCCCTCATATGTATCCCCATCTCTTCTCTTCCATTACCTCCTCTTCCTACTCCTTGCACCTAAGGGACCCATGTCCCTTCTCTCTTCCCCACTCACACTCCTCAGCTGGTAAATCTGCTTCCTCATACCACCTCTCTCCCTTGGAACCAGCTACCTTCTTCCATCTGTCTCTCTCTCCCCCCCCCCTTTCCTCCATTAGACACCTGTTAGACAATCATGTCTATGTAACACTGAGCCTCATGTTAATTGTACCCATTGTAAATGAGCCTAGTTGCTCAATTGGGATTGTGACCATGTTCATGTTTCTTCTGAATTGAGTAATATGAATAAAAATGTTACTACTACTTACTACTACTACTACTACACCAGCTAAAATTCATCCCCACTCTTGCCAATCCTCTTCCTGAACCCTTCCTTACCTTTGTTTTCCTTTCACTACCCTGTACCTCTTCTCCCGCCCTAACCTCATAGTTCCAGCAACCTCAGTATACTTTATCAACTTGTTTTGACTTCTCCATTCAGCACCAGCTCAGCCTCCCTTTACTCTGGTACTACACACTTTTGAGTTTGCCAGATTTGCAGAGATGATTTGTATGCTAATTTATTTGTCCACCATATACAGTGTTTCACCATTTTGTTTGTACTGCACTTAGCTTATACACTTTATGTCCTCATAATTGTAACCACATACTAGACTGTCAATATTTTGTTTATAATTGCGCTTCTCTCCTTCCATAGTATTGCACCTGGAAGTGAGCCTCAGCTCAGTGTGCCTCTCCTGTTTACCAATGTTTAAATATATAAAATAATAAAATCACTTCCTTAAAGTTTTACTAAGCCTATTTACAATTAGATAACTTTTAAAATTCTGTAATTCCATTTTACCATTTTCAATGCTCACTGTCTTTTGGGATTTTGTTTTGTTATTGTGATCCATGGGTTATCTGGACAAGTTTTTTTAAAAATTCAAGTATTGAGGTATTAGATTTGAGTCCTGTTTTTAAGCCTTCACACAATTCTTCACCATTTGCTTAATGACATTTTCTAATCTAATGGAGGAATAAAATTCTTCGAATCAGATGTGATCTCTCTTGTGTTATATCTTGGGAAAATGCATTTTCATCAGTTCACTTATTTTAAAAAACTGGGATTGCAGAGGCTCAAAAATCAATATAATATGACCAGAAAGGCCAACTGAGGGTAAATGACAGGTTCTGAATAAAAACTTCATAAATTCAAAAGTACCAAATCTAGTATTGCTTTGGCACGTGCAGATTTGCATACTGTCTGGGCTAAATTATGGGATGATTTGAAAGACAATACCAGCAGTCTGTTAAAATCACCAATAAGAACAATGCTGGAGGCCATCCCAGTGGTGCTGAGGGCTGAGGTGCTGGATGCAACACTTTGCGCCATGCTAGTGACCCGGGTTTGGGAATGGACTTGGGTCGCTGGGGGTCAGCAAGAGAGGGAGAGGACTGAGCAACTGGAGGACTGCTCTCCTCTCCCAGAGTGGGTCACAGGTCTTGCTCGGCTCCTTAGTGGCCCCCCGATGGAGATCGTGGGTCCTACTGGAAAGGACACAGTATGCAGTGGGGTGGTGGTGGACATCAGCAGCGTGCCTGTGCAGACATCATTGCACATCGACACTCCAGAGGGTCATCTCAAGTTACAAAATTCTCCTTCAGCACAGCAGGATAAAGCCACCAATGGGTGATCCTCCCATGGCCAGAACGATGCAAGTGTAAGCCAGGGTGAGGGATAAGGGTGATGCGGTCTTTTCCCCGGTTCTCCCTCCTGCTGAGGAGGGGGCCCTCTGTGGAGCATGCACAGTCCTCCCAACTCTGCAGCAAGGATATGTCTGGCCATAAGGAGCATAGACATCTCAAGGCATATGGGCTGACTGGAGATAATTAAGCCCCCACCGCTTGAAAGGAGTATAAAACAGAGTCTACACTTAAAAAAAAAAGAACAATGTTGGAATCTGGGTGTTTTGATTTCACAATCTCCAGGGTAGCACTGAAATTACCTGTATCCTTGTTTTGTCTTTTGTGGTTGGTGGTACACCACTGCACACATAAGAATATTATATCCTTGAGGGTCCCTATAAAGCTGCAGTTTAGCCATCACATTTTAAAGCAAATTTTCTCTAAGTTTTCTAACCTTATAAATAACTTGTCTTTAACATAACATGCTATTCCACCCATACCTTTGCCTATCCTTTCTGAAAAAAATTATACCCTTGCAAGTTAGCAGCTCATCATGGAGAGCTCTCTTATTTATAAAACCCTCTCTCCCTTAATAGAAGGCTGGCAGTGGGAGTCTATACCTGGTACTGGATCACCTGCTCATTTCATTTTCATTTCATTTCATTTTTATGTTTTACCCTTGTAAGTCTGATGAACAAATCATTAAGCAATATACCATGAGAGGGTGTTGGTGATGCCAGGGTTTATCCATGTCCTGGGGTGTTGTTCGGTCACGAGGTAGCCAGAGAGACCAACAACAATTTAGGGTGGTAAATCCTGGCATCACCAACACCTACGAGTGGGATATTGCTGTTATACAATGTTAATATTTTGTGTTTAGTAATTTTTTTTTATTTTTAGTAATTTTTTTAAAATTTTAAATAGGAGAAATAGTGAAAGTGTTACTACGCCAGAGAAAATAGTCCATTTGGTGGAGATTCGGGAGGTTGTTTTTCTAAGATGGTGAGCATTTCTTCTAGCTCTGTTTCGACTATTAAGGAGAATGTAGTATCCATTTGTATTTTGTTTTTGTTTTTTTTGTTCTAGTAGTGGCGTTTTTGTGTTCCGAGGCACGTTTGTTAGCCAGCAGTGATTGTGGTGGTGGGTGGAGTGGAGATGGAGTCGAAGTGATTTTTGCGTGTGATAGCTCGAGCGGTTGCTTGGTACCTGTTCTCATGGGGCAGCATGACAAGAGATAGATTTCTTTTTATTTAGTCTTTTTAGATCAGATCACTGTATACTATACATTCATTCTTGAGTAGGTCTTAGCTATTTAACAGTGTAATTTTGTATATTTGAAAACCAGAGTGGAATTGGAAGAAAAATATGAAAAAGATGTGAAGTTTAGTGGCCATCGCAACTAATGTGTTCATATCTTTGTGCACTCCAACTGATACCTGTACCCCATTCAGTATGGAATAGGATAGGGACAGTTCCTCATAATATGGAGTCAGCATGTGGCCGTGGTGACCCTATTCTAGTGAAGGTCTGAGCACTGTGTGTGTGGCTCTGTGACAGAAAGCAGTGTAGGGGAGATCTGTGAGGAGCCCTCCCAGTGTCTCAAAATTGATAGCAGGCAGGTCTCAATGAGAAGAAACAGGATGGAGAGGCAGGGAATGAGGTAAGAGGAGGAAGGAGGATGGAGGGGCGCAAGTTACTTTTTTTTCCCTATGTGAGTTTTGGGGAGGTAATGAATTTGAAGCTGTTTGCCAGTTGAAATGAGTGTTGACCACTGGAGTTGGGGACGGCTGTTCAGCGATATTGCTGTGTTTGCGACTTTTGGGCTGGCGATGCTCAGATTAATCTTGAAATGAGTTATTGATGTGGCTGAATGGTGGCTGGCACCTCTTCCTGTGGGGTGATTGTAGGTTTTACAAGGGGAGAGGGGTGCCAGTCAGCCAATCGGGATGGAGAATTTGATTTGAGGTCTGCTGTTGTGCCCATAGTATAATACCAAATAGAAACTTTCCCCCTTTTTACAACATCCCCATTCTCGCTACTCTCCACCTTGCACGATTATATCCCCTTACAGGAGAGCAGTTTTGAACCTGCAAGCCTGTCTTTTTTGTTGAAGCAGTTTTTCAAATGCTAGTTCATATTTTGTTATGAAGGCACGGGATCTACTGAATAACATGGGATGTTTAGATTCAGCCGGGGAAAGTAAGAGTGTGCCATCCGAGTGACAACGCAACATTCTTATTTTTAGACCGCATCCGCCTAAGTATTGTTCTATGCCTGCTATTTCTCAGCACTAGCACATGTCACTGCGTTCTTTAAAAGAATTTTTAATTGTACCCATGAACACAAAGAAACGAGCTCAGTCTTCTTCGGAAGCATGTATGTGCGTTTCCCACAGTAATAAAGCACAACTGCAGAGATAGATGCACTTAAACTTAAGATACTATAAACAAAATGTTTCTAGTGGTACGCATACTTGACAATGATTTTTAGTTTGGATTTGAAGCCTACTGAAGGGTGCTTGACTGCATCAGCTGGCCCAAAATATCTAATTGTGCCTTTTATGCCATCACGATTGGTCACAAGGCACAGACTATACGTAGACAAGTTATCTTCCGACTTCTTTTGCTGTTCAGCGTTAACTTCCTTTTGCGGACGCTTTAAATTGTCGGGGTATTTATTGAGCACAGCTGGGAAGCACCAGTTAGTTTTAACACTTCACCATGGTGCTCATATGCATGTTGTGCATTGTACTTATTATGCCTGGTGAGTTGAAAAGTACAGGGAAAACGATTATTTACTTCAGTAGACTGTTTGCCTTTGTGATAAGCACCGCGTACAAAATCATGCCTGGCAAGTGTACCGATACTGCATGTACAGAATAGGAATAGTACAGTATATTTAGTTCCATTTATTTTCGTTTTTATCTTAGGTGGGACCCCGTTTTATTGCGCAAATGCAATCCTTATAAAAAAAAATCTGAAGCAAATGGTAAGTGTATCTTACTTATATAATTATGTTACAGCATATCCCTTTTTTATTTAAATATCTTCACAGGAACATCAGTTGGGGAGAGTGTTACCCAGCCTCCCATTGCTCAGTCTTTCATTGGTGAAACGGTCAATTTATTCTGCAATTTTACAGCTGCTGCTAGTCCATATATGTTCTGGTACAGCCAAAAGCCAAAGGGAGCCATGGAGTATCTTAACCTGTTTGTCAATACATACCAAAAAACTGCAGAAGCATATTCAGGAAGATTTGCAGCCGAACTCCAAGACTCAACCAAAGAAGTCAGTCTAAAAATCTTCAAAGCACAACTCTCCGACTCGGCTGTTTACTACTGTGCACTGAGTGACACGGTGCTACGCCTGCTTACTCGCTCAATCAGAAACTAGTGCTGATACATACAATTGCATTTCCCATCATCAGGGATCTTCGCTGTGTTGTTATGATCTACAGTTATTGTAGTTGATTAGGGGCCACGCATTTAAATGTAATCAGACTACACTAAACTAAATGGTTGTTACTCCACTCCTCAGGGGACAGACTTAGTCCGCATTATGTATCAAAAATATGGACCTACACTACACATTCTAATCTTGTACAGTGTTGGGGTTGGGGGCACATCACTGAATTAATCATCTGCTGAACTTTTAGTCATCCTCGATTCAGCAAATCTCTAACTGTTGGCAAACTATTTCTGAGCAAATATGTCTCTCCTACCAAATCCGCAGTATGAACTGATTCAAGCAAAATATATGTTTAGATACCTTGGCTCTGGAAATTGACCCGATCTGGTTCCAAACTACTAAGACCTGGGGAAGATGAAATAATGTCACAAACCTAACTAAAATGCAAGTCCCGTTCATACACTCTCAATGCGGTAGCATTAAAGCATTTGGCTGTAACTAGGAACACATTGAGCACATATGAGGACAAGGAAGTGCCATATTTTAGATGAGACCTTGGTATAACTCAGTGCAGGACTAGGATACCATAGGTTGCACATACAAAAAAAAAAGAAGATAGAAAGAGACCTGGTTGGCTGGAAGGAGCATCTGAGGCTAGGTAGCCTGAGAAAGTAAGGCAAATAGGGATCACGGGCAGCGGTGACAGTGTGGGGGAGGTTTTGGAGCTGGCAAGAGGTAAGATCTCACAGATTGGGGCATACAGTCAGGAAAAGGACTAATTAACTTACGTATGACTGTATCACTAGACTGACAAAGGTCTTTATGAGCAGGAAATTTGATCTTCTGTTTCACCTATAGGATTGTCCCTCAATAACGATTGATGGTGGAACGCTGGGGAGGTATGTGGACACAGGCAAAAGACCACCCTTCAGTTGCAACTGACAAGCGGCTAAGCAATTCCAATTTTGTTGTTTTCAATTTGGGATTACAGTTCTGACTTTTTCAGAATATTATCATGCCAGACCACTGTTTTTGTATCATCACGATATATCATTAATAACGATTGTGTTACAGAAGCGTCTCCAGGCGCTATTAACGCAATTCAGCCCTTCCTCGTGTCCCTTCCTCTACTGTTTTTTTTTTTTAATTTGTATTCTTTATTTATTTACTTCTTCATTACTATTTTCATTTTCACACTCATCGTTTCCCTGGCATACTCACTGTCACCATCTTACCTATCCCAACCAGCTTTGTCTGCTGTATACTGTTATTTTTTTCTTAATTCACTTTGGTGTTATCACCAAGCATTCGCACACCACCAACCCTTCCTCTTGTCCTTGGCGGGGTTTTTTGCATGCACTTGGGCTTTATGTTCTATCACTCAGATGGTATCTTACTGAGCAGGTTATGTTTCTGTGTAGTAGCTGACGTTTCCGGTTTGAGCGCTCTTACTCCACCATGGTTACTGTAGCATATCATAGTAGTTTTGGATTCAGATTTCATTGCATTGCTGGTGCAGCTGGTCTAAGAAAGTGACTATCTACCAGTTCAATCCTTGTTTTCGGCTCTTGTAAATTACGTTTTGCACAGCATTACACTGACTCCCTCTCATCTGCTTGCATATCTGTTAAGACAGATTCGCAAATTTCGCACACACAGCCACTTGGCTTCCAGGTTTCAGTGTGAAAAGAAGATACCTGGTATCATTGATGGATTAAAAGCGATTGGCTGCCCGAAGAGTATAATTCCCAGATGAAGAGGTATCCACCTGGAGGCATCTGCTTTGAAGCAAAGAGGCTTGGGTGTCAGAACATGGGGCAACGTTGGGGTGCTGAAGTAAAGGGCACAGGGTAAAAATGTAGTCTTTTGTAGCAAAGGGACACTTTGAATGCTCATGGGGCGGGGGAGGGGCTGCAGCACCCCATGCCTAAAGGCTTTGGCACCTGTGCTAACAGGGAATACTGCTGACCCTTTTGAGTGTAGTGCGTATCATTCTTTTTATCACTTGCAACAATTTGCTTTGAGGCAGCATATTTGTAATCCTGTGGTTTCTTCTGGCTTTGTTTTGTGCTCTCAGTGATCTGTTTACTAGAGCACAGAGATGTATCATCAAGGTGTCCGATTTTTGACTTTCTTCTTCTGCTACAGGAATAATTGGAGACTGGTGGTAGTAGGGGCAATCCTAGCATAAAGTTTACTTCAGGAGCAGAAACACTTGGAAACTGATACAGGTACACATACCTCTCAACCATACCACATTACGAGGAACGTTCCTCATTTTACTTCACAAAAGCTCCCTGTTCCACATTGTGAGGACTTGTCCCACATTTAGTGTTAACATTTTAAAGCAAAAATCTATAGTAAATGATGCAAAACATATATTATTCAATTAATAACAGACTTTCTGAATATACATGCAAACATTTTAACAGTGTTCTGAGCTTCTTGGGTAAAGATTTGATTAAGTGTTCCATATTTTGCTCATTTGTTCCACATTTTGAGAGGCAGTGTTCCACATTTGGGGGTCAAAAGGTTGAGATGTATGCAGGTACAGATGGGTATAGTAGTACTGTGGGCTTATTTCAGAAACAGAAATACTTGGAGACTGGTGGTGGCACTGGAAGGGATAGCAACAGTCTTATCTCAGGAGCAGAAACACTTGAAAACAGGTTGTAGCACTGATGAATAGAACGTACTCATGTCAGTTAGAGTAACTTTCAGATTACACACACACACACACTGCTAGATGTTCATTTCTACTGTACTAGAGTCTGTACCACCATCTGGGCTTCCTAAAATGAAATGAATCCACAAGTGGAGAGCATACCTCTCAGCCTCCTGCCTTATAAATCAGGGACAAGGCTTAAAAAAATCAGGGACAAAGGACCAAAACCAGGGACACATCTTCAAAATTAGAGATATCTACCCAGAAAACTGGTAGAATATGGGGCTTAGTGCAAAATGCATTTTCTAAACAAGAACAAGTCTGTAACTTTAATGTTTGACATTGTTTTGTGCTTATAGTCCCCACTGTTTAGCCACAAAAACACAAATTTTAGGAGGGGCAGAGTAAAATTTTGAGGCAAAATCAGGGACACTTGAGAGATATGGTGGAGAGATAATTATAGAAGAATCATGCAAGTGGAAGCTGCCATACATCAAAGCAAAAATGGAGGAGATGCAGCAGCAGTCTTAAGGAGATAGAAGCAAAAGCAACACCAGTGCCAAAGAGGAGGGGTGGAGCAAGACCAGTGTTGTGGAGGAGGGGGAGCAGCACCAGTTCTGGTTTAGAGGTGAGGCTCACCAGAGACAGTGTGTGGGGAGCATCACCTATTCCACCGATAGTTTGTTGAATGCAATACAGATGATACTGGAATAGGCAACAGACATGAACCATTAAGAATCACTGAAGAATGCAATTTAGCTCATTGTTTCTGAGGGAACAAGCATTTGTCAATGCTGAATGTTTGCTTGCCGGTATTAGTATTGGAAGTGCATGAGTTAGACAGATGCAGAATAGGAATGGCAGTGAAGTACTGAAGTGACACCAACCCCATCCCCACCCTGCAGAGATGGACAGGCATGTCAGTCTGTACAGGGTGGGACGTTATGGTTAGAAACTCTAATGCCCCATGCGTTCACCGGGATTTGCACTACAAATTTTCAGCATGGCCTTTTTGTGACCCCCACCTCATGAAAGCATTTATGACCTCTGTTCATGAACAGTGGCACTGTGATTTTGTTTATCTGTCCCGCACATTGATTTTCCACAGTGACCGTGCCATTCTGCAGCAGATGTGCAAAAACACAGTTCAGGCAGGATGTGAAAAAATGACAGCTGTACCATTCATAGGGAGGTGTGAAGAGATGACAATGTTGAAAATGTGGAGCGTAAATATTAAAAATTCTTGAACTTATGAGTGTACATGGAAACTGTACAATGCACACTCATAACACAGTCATTTAGTGGAATTCTTTCACCAAATTTTCAACATAGGCATTTTGTGACCTCTGCTCATGAACAATGTCATTGTGATTTTCTTAATCTGTCCCAAACATTGATTTCCCACAGCGACTGCACCATTGTGTGCCAGATGTGTGAAAACACATTTTAGGCAGGATGTGAAAAATGACAGCTGTACTGTTCATAAGGAGGTGTGAAAAAATGGCAATGTTGAAAATGTGGAGTGAAAATATTACAAAATCTCAAAGTTATGAGTGTGCGTGGAAACTGTGCAATGCATGCTCATAACACAGACTGTTTTTGGAATTTTTTCACCAAATGTCAACATAGGCTTTTTGGGAGGCCACCTCGTGAACAGTGACACAGTCATTTCATTAACTGGTCCCAAAAGTTGATTCCGCACAGTGACCATGAAATCAACTTTTGGGACTCAATAACAACATGACAGTGACTGAATTCATGAGGTGGTGTCCCAAGAACTCCATGTTGAAAATTTGGTGACAAAATTCACAAAAATGGCTGAGATAGCCACCTGACTTGAAAAAAAAAACATTTATGCCATTATACAGCTTACCAACATTTCTTCAGCTTGTGGTTGGCTTTGAAGAGTGCAGACATGTTCCCGCTCCACCAAAGATTGTCGCTTTGGTCTCTGGAGGTAAATAGACCATGACGGGGTGTAGAGAGGAGGGATGCACAGAGGGTGGGTGCGGGTTGGGGAAGGGGGCACCAGAGACAATGAGGGACTGTTTTCTGTTTACACAGGGAAAAAAAAATCATGAGATGTTTTTTTCTTTTACAGGGACAACTGGCACACTGGGGTGGGCTCCCAGCATGCCACCTGGGTGTTTGTTGGGGGGGGCCCTGGAACTGACTGGGATTGGACACTCCGTTAGCACATAAAATGTGTCTGTCTTTGGGGGTGTACGCATGAGCCGAGGGGGATTGGGTACCCCCCTCGGCACACTACTAATGGGGGGGACATTATGCCAATGGGGATTGGGCTTCCTCATAGGTAAATGTACTTGGGAGGGGGCAGGCCTACAGGGGATTGGGCACCCCTGACATCGGCTTTCATGGGGACTGTGAAAAAAAAGAGTATGTTTTGTCTGATTACAAGAGGCAAAGAAAGGCATTTGTTTTAATATCATAGATGTGGAGGATGGCTGGAGAGAAGGGGGATGTAAATATGTTAACTACAGACAAGGAGGAGGGCTGGAGAAAAGAGTGATGTAAATATGTTAAATAGCAACACGTTATGATCGCTGATTGCAGTGGAGCTTTTCTTTCAAGTGAAGACCACTGCTGCTAAACTGCTGTCATAGACAGCTTACCCATCCATTGGAGCATAAGGGACACACCTGCTACACTGAGAACTGCATTGCGCAGGAGTCACACACCTCCAAAAAGCCATACTGTCCCAAGATGTTTCTTGCACATGCACGCAAGCAAACATAAAAAGGAGGTTTACCCACCTATCAAATTTTAAGATACTGTACTGATCTCTCACAGACAGGAACAGTGGCAGATGAGTACTGAAAAATGGGAAATGCAACAAATGGAATGTGGTACACCAGGGGTCAATGCCGTGCCCACGGTTCTTTAACATATTTCATTTACAGATAATGTCATAGAGGGGTTAAAAATGCCTTGGTTGTTGAAAATGCTTTGTTGATGACAATAATTGGCACATATTGATTGAATGCTAAGAAGAGCAAAAGAGGGAGCTGCGGATGTAATGGGAAACCTGTAGAGCTGACATTAGTAACTTGTACTGAGAAATGGCATATCAAATTTTACATGTGTGAAAAGTTCACCAGGTACTATTCCTCAGGCTGATAAGATTAGGAAGCCTATAAACAGTGTCTGGTACATCTGCAACAGCTTTACTTAAACTCCATTTAATCTTTTGATCACTCATTCAAATAGATGAGGATTGGTACTGTAAGCTCAGCTGGATGTACACTAGTTGATCAGATGTTGTGAGTACAAAGTGGACATGTGAAGCACCACCACATCCCAACAATAATGAACTTCTGCTTTGATGACATTTATTTATTAGCTTTTGTTGATCAGGTAAGCACACTAGACAAAACATTTGCCTATTTTCAGGTATGACCCGGGAGAGTACAATGAAAGACAAGTTCATACAGAGAACAACAATATATAAGTTAAACATTACACAGAATCAAGTAGAACCAGATGACATAACACAAGCAGTCAATAATTAAACACAGTTGGAGTCACGTGATGAGCTCGCTCAGGTAGGTTGTGTACCGCACTCCCCCGAGGCCCTTAGCGTTAAAATATTCGGTTAAAATACCCCTCGCTGGTCACTGCAGTTATTGAAGGGCTTCTAAGTGTGGCGGACATTGGTTTTCCTCCTCCTATCGTGCCGTGTGACCTGTGCGGTGGTTAACTCCGTGGTAAAGTGTGTGCTTAGAGGAGGTGTTCTGCGTAGGCCTGGCCCGAGGTCAATTTAAGGATGGAGCCCGAGCGGTGGAACGGCCGTGGGCGAGCCCCAGCAATAAAAACTGCCCAAATCCCAGTCGCCTATTAATTTGGAACAGGGCAAGGATTTGTCTAAGAGGGAATTTAGTGTGCACCCGGACGACATTAAGGAAATCAAGTTGCTCTGCAGGGTCTGGTGGTTGATTTTATGGAGGTAAAGCCATCCTGCATTCACTTGCTCAAAGAATGAGTGGACGCTGAGGTTCAATCTCCTCACAGGAGAGGAAAGTTTCGACATTGGAGCAGGAGATGGGGACTATCAGGAAGAAAGTTAAGAAACTTGAGGAGAGACTGGAGGATCAGGAAGCTAGAAACCGAAGAAACAATCTTATTTTGGCAGGGCTACCTGAAAGAGCGAAGGCCCAGACTGTGTCTCCTTTATTCAGGAGCTCTTGTTGAAAATGCTTGGCCTTCAGTCTTTTGGGAGGGTACAATCTGGAAAGGGCCCATCGAGCCCTTCGGGAGATCCCACCACCCGGGGCCAGGCCTCGAGTTATAATTATGAAATTTCTTAATTATAAGGAGAAAACTCATGTCCTCCTGGCAGCTAGGCAGAAAAAACCTCTGCAATGGAACAGGGCCTCTTTGTGGTTCTTTCAAGACTTAACTCCGGGGGTTAGGGAAAAGCAAAAGGAGTACAATGACATCAAGAAAAAGCTTTATTTAGCAGGAATAAAGTTTCGGCTCCTATACCCTGCTACTCTTATGGTGCGACTGCAATCCAGAGAAAAGAAATACTTAACAGCCAGAGAGGCACTGGAGGGGCTGAAAGTGGACCTTCCGGAATTATTTAAATCTTCAACCTGAATGGATTCTTATTGGAGGATTAGCTTTCATTAAGGGGAATCTCGAGCATAACTCGGGGGCCCTTATTATTACTGAGACTGCTAATTTTGGCTCCGGCTGGATTTGAGACATTTATTATATGGACCTGGTATTAATTTAGAGTAAGGGAGCGGGAGACATTTTCAAAATGCTTTTTTTTTTTTCTATGGGCACCAGGTTTTTGGGTTTGTCCTTCAGACCACGGTCCTTTAATGTTGGGACTTTAATGTTGCTGGGGGGCTTATTACCCTTATGATATGATCTATAGGCTAATGGGCTGTTTGGTTTCTGTTGGGGTGTAATTTTATTTTGGGGGATAACAAAATGGATCAGGGGTCTAAATGTAGTGACCACCATTAATGGGCAGTATATTAGAATGTTAGATTATTCAGACGAATGTATCGTCAGCGGTCAGTTATGGTTGGTGTGGGTGGGGACGTAGTTTTGCCAATGACTTGCCAAGGTCCCCCTTTTCATGTATCTGGGGGATTTGAGTAACATTATTCCCATATGGGTTGGGATGGAGATGGCTGGTTTAAGGAGGGCTTAAGGGCCAGTTCTGGGGCAAGGTGGATTTGTCTGGGACTGAGTTGGAGCAAGGAAATTAGTTTATCCATGACTCGAATGGAAATTGTGGAGCGGTCAAGGGACGGGGTTAGAGGGGTGGGTGGGTTTGGGGAGGAAGAAAAAAGAGTACACAGAGGGGAAATCTTGGAGAGCAGATCTCAGGTAGGTTTAGCACTAGGACCATGCTTATATTTTGGCTAGTTGGATAGCACTTTATAAGATAATCTCCTAGAATGTTAAAGGTCTGAGGGGAACGTCAAAAAAGATTAACTATCTTACGACATATTGAGCAGTGGGGGGCTCACATTGTGGCACTCCAAGAGACGCATCTATTACCTGATGAGTTAGGCAGCCTTAGGACGCATTGGGTGGGTCAGGTTTTCGGAGGGGGTAAAGAGAGAGCTTCAGGGGGGTGGTGATTCTAATTAATAAATCTTGCCCTTTCGAGGTGTCCCACATTTTGACAAGGCAGGATAGTAGGGGAGTTTATGTCATGGGCTCCCTCCACGGTAAGGTAGTAGCGGTTGCCTCCATCTATGGGCCAACACCTCCAGATCCTGATTTTTTTGCTTCACTTGAAGAGAATATTGCTACATTTCCCCCCACTTTCACTTATAATGGCAGGGGACTGGAACTTATATCTGGACAATAGAGAGGATAGGATACCACCGAATAGAGGCCCGATGTCTAAGGCCCAACTTGCTCTAGCTAAGTTTCTAGAGTCAGCATGTCTGTTGGACCCGTTTAGGCTTTTCCCTAATAAGGGCCCAAAACGACATTTTATTGACAGCTCACAAGAGCAGCTCTAGGATAGATTTTTCCTAATAAATAGAAAGCCCTGGGGAGACTAGAGCAGTTTCAACTGAGGGTAGAATTCTTTCAGATCATTCACTTATTCAATTGTGTTGGGAGCCCAAGCCCCTGCCGCCTAGATCATATAGGTGGAGGCTTCATGATTAGTTATTCTCAGATAAGAAGAGAAGGGATGAGCTAGAAAGGGCCCTACAGGAAATTATCAGAGTACAACTTCCCTCTGAGTGACAAGAATTTAGCTTGGCCCACTTGTAAGTTCTTATACTCTCGACTGCTAAAACTTTAGCCGCCAAGGAGAAGCTAGTTAGGAAGGCTAAAGAGGAGTTCCTGGAGGGCAATAATTTCCTTTGTCGCAACAAGAGGGTCTTGGAAGAAGTGGATTTGGAACTCAAAAGTTTAAGGAGGAACTCTCAGAGATCTGGTATGGGAAAACTGAATATTGGTTAAATAAGATAAGGGTGAAATTCCTCCTACAGGGATGTCCCGGGCACCTTTGGCAGCTAGAATTAAAGAATGGGAGGCCAGTAGGACAGTTCCCTCAATTCTTCATGAAGGAGGCTAGTGACAGATCCCAAGAGATGGCAGAAGCTTTTGCTTCATTTTTTGAAGAAATTTACCATTGTGGCGATTGTGGGGGGGAGGAAGAGGTCAAGAATTATCTGGAGGGAGTCCAATTGCCTACACTAGACCCTGTTTTAGCTAGTAGACTTGATGCCCCCATTAGCGCTTCAGAAATTATCGAGGTGGTGCGATCCTTGCCGCTAGGCAAATCACCAGGGCCTGATGCTCTTACAGCTAAGTTCTATCAAACCCACATTCAGACTATACTCCCTATACTTAAGGATTTTTTTCATACCATTATGAGGGATGGTATTCTTCATTCTCCCTTGTATCAAGCATATGTTACACTGGTACCCAAACCAGATAGGTCTAGGAATGAAATGGGAAATTACAGGCCGATAGCCTTAATTAACCAGGACATTAAGATTCTTACTAAGATATTGGCGAATAGAATTATGACCGTGGCCCCTAGCTTGATTAACCAGGAGCAAGTAGGTTTCATGCCAGAGAGAGGAGCAAAAGATGCGGTCAGGAAAATACATCATATTCTTAATTATGCCACGGACTCTCGGTCTCCTCCTTGATCTCTATCGATGCTGAAAAAGCATTTGATAAGTCTTGCATCTCTTTCTTTTGCTACAATGGAGAAATGGGGTTCCCTGGGACTTATTAAAGGCATTAAGAATCTTTATGCAGCCACAGCTAGAATTTTATGTAATGGCTATCTATCGTAGGGAATTTCAACTTAAATGGAACTCGGCAAGGTGTCCCTTCACGATCCTTTAATATTTATCTAGAGCCTCTATTAAGATCTATTAACAGAGAGGGCAGGGTTCAAGGGCTGAGATTGGAGGACTGGATTTAAAATTCTCAGTTTTTGCAGACGATATATTGCTCCATTTAAGAGATCCAGCAAATAGTTTTGGGGCTGTTAGAGAACCAATGGAACGGTTTTCTAGGGTCTCAAATTATAAGCTGAACCTTATTAAGACACAGATTCTTCCCCTGACCCCGCATGTCTTCAAAGCAGATTTCTCTCCCCTGGGGATACAATGGAATAAGGATAAGTTAAAGTACCTAGGAATTTGGATCACAGCGAATCAAGAATCTGGAGCTGAGGTTAATATGGGGGGAATTGTCTCAGAAATTTCAGGGGACATATTAAGATGGAATAAATTACCTCTGAATTTCACAGCACGATTAGGTATTATTAAAATGAACGTTCTTCCTAGACTATTATACCCGGTCTACTTAGCCCTCTATATTATCCTTATTAAGTGGTTCAAATCAATCAGAAACTGATTTTGGACTTCCTGTGGAACGGAAAACCTACTAGGATTAAGTATGGGGTACTGGTTAAACCGTATGAGAGGGAGGAGTCAGGCTGCCTGACCTACAGGCCTATTATGTGGCGGGCCAGTTGGGCTTGGTGGCCCAATGGGCAACTGTATCAGGCAGGGGTAGTTATGTACCGCATGGCTACAAATTGAGAGGAGACTATTAAAGAATATGGGATATTCCCTGAGTCGTTATTGTATGCTGGGTCCTCTAAAAAGATGGGAGTAAATTGGGGTTGGGGAACCCAATCTGGAAATCTTTAGAGGCTTGGTGGTCTTTCTCACTCCATCACAGAAAAGATGCCAATTGAAGGCTAAGGATCAACCTGTTTTAGGTAATCCTAATTTGCTTTTAGGGGTAGGGTTCTAGGGCAGAGGTGGGCCGTATATTTAGAGGGTCTCACCTTGGGTGATATGCTACAAGGGGAGAAGGTAGCTCTGCCGTTACAATGTGAGGAGTTGTCTTATTTCCAGAGGATACAGCTTATGCACTTGATTACAGGAACCCGGGGGGGATTGGGGGGTTTTGTAGACAGTTTTCTCTCATGGGGAAAACTGAAGGAGGCCTTTCATAGAACTAATCCGCTCTCACGAATCTACAAGCTACTTTTAGACTCTGGATCTTTTAGAGATTATACCCCCATTCTTTACTGGGATAAGGTGTTGGCCTCCAATGTAAAATGGGATTATATACGGAAAGCCATCAGGTACAGTGCGATTCCCAAGTATAGAAATTTGCATTTTTTCTTGGTCCAAAATATTTACTATACCCCTGCAAAACTATATTCTAGGGGTTTGAGACAGACAGATCTATGTTTTCGGTGTGAGACAGAAGTAGGAGATTTGTTGCACATTATGTGGACCTGTTGCAAAATATCTTCCCTATGGAGTGAGATTAGACAAAATATGGACCCCTTATTGGATTACTCGGGCTATATGACTCCAGAGGTTTGTGTATTAGGGGATTACTCGCAGATTAGTGGAATCACACCGAGATTCCATCTTTCCTTAATGGGGTCAATAGTTAAAGGCTTATATAGTCAAACACTGGAAAGATGATCGGTTATCCTTATGATCAATGGGTGAAGGACCTGTTGGGGTCTTGGTTAAGATTAGGAAATATTTGATCTCTGAGGGAAGACAACAGATTTATGACAAAAGATGGGCAATCTTAGAGATAATATATTCTCAGCAAAACTCAGGCTCTAGCACGCGGATCTGTCTGTCGGATATGAGTTAGCAAAGGATTATTGTTCAGAACTATTGTAGTGTTTTGGGAGGAGATTAGCAGGGGACGAGAATTTTTCTTCTTTATTTTTGATGTTCCCCTTAAACAGTAGGCAATCTTAACATATAATTTCTTTAGGCTGGTAAGCTGGATAGGTCTAAGATTAACTTTAACTAGTGAAGGCTACCTGGATCGATGGGTTTCAAGCTAAGGGGTATTCTCTCTCTTTCCCTAAGGGACATGCTGGAGGGTCACCCGGAAGAGACTGTGCTGCTTGGGATTTTTGGGAGTTGAAATGTTTTGGCTGTATGTTAAGGGTCTAGAGGAGTTGTTTATAAGGGAGGTGTAAGTACTTTGGTGAAAGGTTAAATATCCTTGTAAAGGTGTACTTTTAAAAGGGGTGGCAGTCCAGCATGAATGTAAATAGGGGATGTACATAGTTTACACGACCAGTTTGGGGTTGTGTTCCCGGCTTGTCCGGGTTTGTTTACTGTCTGTATGTTTATTTTCTGTGTTAAAATCCAATAAAAGACTTTTTTGAGCAAAAAAAAAAATAATTAAACACAGTTGTGTAGGAAAAATATACACAGAATCATCTAAGGCTAAGAACAGTGCATCAGACAAAGCTCTGCCCAGATGTGGAGGTTGAATACATTTCTATACATGACAGAATCCCAAAAGCAGAGCATCAGGCAAACCTCCACCTAGTAGCAGAGAGTAAATACATTTATATACATAGCAGAACCCTAGCAGGTGAGATCCACCCGAATGGGCCTGCACAGGGGCACCAAGAAATGCAAGGACATGTTAGTCCAGTACTGGGGACCTAGATTAATTATGTCAGTTTAAGACAACTGCATCCTGAGGAGAGCTTCAGGTAATTCCAAAGGGAGCTCTGAAGGCATGAGTGGGAGAGGGAGGAGCAGACCTGGGTGGGGAAGGAGTTCCATACTCTGGGAGCACAATCAGCAACATCCCTGTCCCCCATTTGCGTTCGAGTGGTGGGAACTTTGAGAACAGCAGAGATCAATGCTGGTAAGGGGGCAAGAGGTAAGCAATCATACCTGACAGGGTGGGCAGTATTGGGCTATACCAGACTGTTCAGGGGTGTAATGAGGCCCAAAGCCACAGGTAGAGGGCATTATAGCCCCTGGAAGGTCCGGTGTAGACCCGTACAGCCCACCCTGGAAGATATTATTATGCTTAGAAATAAAAAAAAATAGTTTTAAATAAGTTTAGAAATAAAATAGTTCCTCCTCCTGCTTTAGAATGATGGACTTTTGTCCTAGTGGAGGCTCTGTAATTACAAAAAAAAAGGCTGGTTGAATGTAGTTTGTGCCCCCTCAGCAGGCTGTTTCTTTATTTGCACTTTATCAAGCATCAACTTTTACTTTGCAATTGAGAAATGGTGCATGGCACATACTGCTGAAGCAGATAAATGCAAACTTACTCCATTTACTGCCCAATATTCAAGTTGTCACACTCAGCTGGGCTAAATGAGAATTATAAACAGAGTGAGTAAGGCACATACTGTATGTTTGGCTGAAAGTCTCAATTTCCGATTAACTTTTTCTAATGTACTGTGCCTGTCTTGTTGGTATATCTGCCATCTACACCTCTGTCTCCAATGAAAGGGGTGTGGGACTCAATGGTGCCTGAAGGAGACAAAACCATCCTCGCCTCTCTGCCGTGGCATTCCCCTACAAGGGTGGGAGCAACAGCCTAGCCAGTGGAGGACTCCGAAGAAAGCGTTCCTTTACTGAGTGAAGATCAGAAGAAGCTGCTCATTTATTAGACACACAAATGGTGCTGGTCCATCCTGTTTGTGGTCTGCCTGCTCAATACCTCCGATGCCCTGGTAAGTACCCCAGCACCACAAGGCAAACAGGGCTTGATGTAGTGTTGCAATCCCTTCCCCCCAAAAACAAACTGGCTGGTGTTCCATGTTGCTGTCAGTGTCTGTTTGACAGAATGGCAGGGAATGTCTTCTTTGCAGTGAGAACAGAAGCTGGAGCGGACATGCAATAGCTCATAGTGGGATCGGGCATGATGGCCTGAGATATGAAGACGTGAGGATGTGGTAAGGAGGTTTTGAATGTGATCACAGAGTGGCTGGTTTTTGAGCAGGCATAGGATATTTCTAATTTCAAAGGTGTGCCTGTAAGCAACTTTTGCTATGGGGGGCATAGTGTAGTCAGACTGTGCCAGGGAACTGTTATGCTCCACACTCAGTCTGTAAGAACAGAAGAAGAAGTAAGCAAATAAAAAAGGTCTGTTTTCATTTGTTTTATATGTACACTGCTGTGATTTTTTTTAATTATTGGATGGTGTGTGATCTAAGGATTGAGTGTGTGTGGGAGAGGCTCTTACTCACTCTCTGTTTGGCTAACCAATTAAAAAAATGGCGGCAGTTTGAAATTGTGTGTCCAGTGCTTCAGCGAAAGATGAATCAGGCTGGGCACAAAGATACTTGGCTGGGCATGAGGCAGGTTTGGTCTGGGACTTTTTTTTGGTGGGCATCTTTTGAAAGTTAATGTACCCCTGTGGAATGGGTGGGTCCCAGCCAATCAGACGCCACCAAATAAAAAAACACATTTTCTAAATATATTTACTGGCCAGCTGTGATGAGGGATTGACATCACTCTTTTGTACCAGCAGCCCCATGGATCGGTATCCAGTTAATATAGCTCTTTTGGAACAGCGTGGTGAAAAAGACAGGTCAAAATAGCAAAAGTGATAACAGCTGTAGGTTAAGATAGCTCATGCGAGTTACTGCTAACCCTGTAGCTGTCATCACATCTGAGGTGAGGAGAAAGGAGTAAAGTAGGTAGTGTATCACTGAGCTGCTTCCCTGGTGTAAGGGGCTGAGAGCAGAAGCAGATATGGGGGTGGAGTGTCTGGGAAACCAAGGTTCTGTTCCTGGTCTCCCGACAGATGTGTATTTTCTGTTCATCCCCCCACCTGTATTGTTTTTATTTTTATTGTTGTTCTCTCCCCAAGTGTTCCTCCCCTGAGTTTCACCCCCACAGAGTTGGTTATATATAAGCTGGAGGATGAAGGGGCATAGCCCCTCTCTTACATTCATTGGATCCTGTTTGTGGTTTTCGGCAATGTAGCGCTCTCTGTTATTTCTGAGTGCTAGCCTTGCTTAACTCTTTTACTGTGCATGGTTTTGGACTGCAATATGTTTGTTTAGCAGTTCTGACTGGGAACTCAATGGATCTACTGAGAAGGACTCCAGAGTTTCACTGAAGAAACAGTTTAGATGATTACTGAAAATGTCTGCTACCCTCTCTGCTTTCTTTGCTCAACCTGTAATTATGAACTGAGCTGTGACCAATAATCAGTCCTCATGGGTGTCACCATAGGTTTCTTCACATTCCAATGGTTCTGGAAAAGGGGTACCGTCTGGAGTCACCAGCCCCCAGGTGTGGAAACTATATTCTGAACAAAGCTCCTGCTAAAACTCCCTTTGTGATGAGATGTCCAGGTGCAGTACCTCACTCTTAAACTGTGAGTCTAGCATGGTGGCAAAAAAACACATTTTACTACAACAGAGTTTAGAAAATTGATGATCCAAGTCTCTGCCAAACATCTCAATAAGGAGAATCACTGCCTGGTCACTGATCAGTATGGACTGTGCGTGCATCCATGTGATCGTCACATCTCATCAAGGCAATTGTTTAGAATCTTCACTGCAGAGATTACCTGCCTGCACAATACAGACCTAGTACTCATGTCACAAGTGCTCCTTTCAAAAGATGCTGGCACCTTTACTGTGCCCTCAATCACCACCTTGTCCTGGTGGCCAAGTACTCCACTGATTTCAGTTTCCATTCTCTGCTCATTAGAGCCCATTTCTGTTCCAGTAGTTTCTTCGGCATGAGATCAGTGGAGTTCATTTGGGTTGTGACGCCCTGTATGAGCCGATACTGTGAGAAATGAAAGGGCTTTTGCAGCTCATGCAGTTTGTCTGTTGCTTTGATGGAGTGATGGGTATGCTTACATACTCCTCTGACTAATTTAATGGTCTGATTCACCTCTGCTGTATTACCTAGGGTGTTTGTTGGTATAAAATTGTGAATGTGGGCAAGACAGTGAGTCCTCATGAACTGCCCATCTGTCCAGGCACTGAGAAGATCTGCAGAATTGTCAGTCAGCACAACACTAGCATGAAAGTTGCTGCCCTCACTCTACAGGCTCTGAATGTCCTGAAGGAATGCTATGATATTCACAAACATTTACAGACCCTTATCAATGAGTCACTCATTGAGCAATGTGGACCTGCAAAGAGAGGGAGTGTCACCTGCATCTTCATTCTCACCACCAGCGATTGCTTATGTGACACACTAGTGTGCTGTGAGTGACATATAGGCATGGTTTGCATGTGTATACTCCATACATTTTGTGGTATAATGAAGTACCCCACTAACAGCATGTGCAAGTAGCCTTGCAACAATGTTATATGTGGGGCAACATAGACCTGGATATTGTAGTGTGGGAAGATGCCTGGTACCAAAGGTAAAAGTGATGCAACAGCCACTATGGAAAACAACTGCAGATCCAATGCCATCATTTCTATGATCAAGTGGGTAATCTGCTATGCCACTGAATTTGTGGTTTGGTGTTTTGTCATGGTATGAAAGACCTACAGTTGGTGATTCACCTCTGGGCACATTGTGTGATGTTCCTCCTTAAGGATGGATTGTCACTGCTGTTGAGTGGATTAGAGAGTACTTGACTGTGTCACAAAATGATCTTCACTGTTATGTGGTGGATCAGCTGTGCTACAATCAATACCAAGAGAAACACTGATAGGTACACTACCAGAAGCCACTGAGGATCTCAGCAATCCACAGTGATAATTGTTGTGGTGGTCAGGTTTGAAAGTTTGCACTCTCAGCTTATCAGCTCTCAGCTTATCATACACAGCCATAATTAGCACACTGCCTTTGTTGTGCCATCTTTAACAAGTCTGAAATGCAGCTATACTGTGCTTTTTCCAACATGCACACTAATACTTCTTTCCCCAGAGAACGGCCATAAATGCACCATTTTTTAGCCCCTTTACCCTTATCTGACTAGGGTGCTGCACCCTGTTCTTTTTCCTTAATGGGTGTCTGAGTCTCAAAAAGTTGTTGTGGTTCTGGATTTGGCAGGATCTTCTGTAATATCAGGGGGTATTGTCTGTTTTGTTATAGAATGGTGCGCCTCTTTGCTTGCTGGCTTGCAACCAGCATCACCTTTACTCTTTTAAGCAGCTTCTCTATTCCATTTCTTAGTTAGGAGGCATATTCTACCTCATTCCTCAAATCACTGAGGTGGGTATCACTATCACTCTCTGATGTTGATAACTCCTGTGGATATGGCATGGCAGATATTCAGAGCCACAGGAGAGCTCCTCATCCTCCTCTTCCCTCTTCTTCTTTTCCTCAACCAGATTGAGAACTTAATATTGAACACTGCTGTGGGTCAACATACTATAGATGGTAATGGTCATGATCAGAGGAGCAGTAACTGTGGCCAAGGATATATGAATAGTGGTCTTTGTGGCTGCAGTGGTGACAGTACAGGCAGCCACAGTCAAGGCAGTGTCAGTGGTCACAGTGACTGCAGTGGTGGTGACAGTAAAAAGGGGGCTGCTGCAAGAATGTCAGTTTAGTTGTGTCAGTTTAGTGTTTAATGTTTAGTGTCAGTGGCTCAGTAGGTAGCACACTCGCCTCTGAGGCCGGGAGATCAGAGGGCTGTGGGTTCAGTTCCCACATCTGGCACTTGGGTTAATATCCCAGTACTGACACTGTAGTGCAGCATGAGAGGGGTGCTGCACTTCTGAGGTGCCGTCTTTCGGATGAGATGTTAAACCGAGGTCCCATCTGCCTGGATTGGTGGTAGTTTAGGTGGATGTTAAAGATCCCATGGCACTTATCGAAAAGAGTAGGGGAATTTCCCCAGTGTCCTGGCTAAATTTCCCTCATTCACTAAAAATACCACCAACAGCTTAATCTGGTTCAAGGTCAGTTGGTATTCATCTGTATCCCCCTCCCCCGGGTCGTGCCTGAAAATAGGCAGGATTTGTCTAGTGCACTTACCCGGTCAACAAAAAAAAAGCTAAGAATGGTACTCATAGTAGGAGACACACTGGATGAGGATGTAGCAACTATTGTGATAGCTGTGGGAACACTGCTGGTGGTGGCTGCTGTACCCTGAAAAGGGTATGTAACCTTTAAATCCTTCCTTCTGATACAGAATGGTGTTGCAGTGATTGTGTGGCTGGGACTGGTGTCAACACTAATGGTAGTAATAATACTGGTGGATACTAGTAGTGATAACACCTCTGCTGCCACTGCTACCAGAAATAGAGAGCTTGAATAGGTCAACAAATATTTTGGTCCACTGAATACTGTATTACATAGAAAGAGAATATCAGCACATGTTCATCAAATCAACATTTATAAACTACTGTATTTAATGACAGTTTATAACTCACCACTAAAATAATTCTGATATTTTGTGACAACCATTAGTCACTTTTTCAGAGTGGTTCTGTTGCATAAATCAATATATACATTTAAATTTACATTTCAATTGTGTTAGTAACACTAAAAAAATATAATTTCCATACAATTAGCCACTAGATGGCATCACAATTCAGAATAAAGAACAAAACAGAAAAAAAAGAAAATGTAGGAAAATTGAAGCATGATGACATTTCTATTTATTTATTTATTTATTTATTTATATTTTATTAAAATCTAGGAGTTGTAATACCTTTCAGCCAGAAGCTCTTTTACAAAGGTTCCACATCAGCAATAACAAGAAGACATAGGAGACATAACAGATCGTACAATTGATGACACATTTTGTAAAGGTATACAGAGGCAAATTAGAATACAGTGAATATAGCAATATACAAAGACCATAATATATAATACAATATACAACAGAACCAAACAATTTACAATAAACACAGGTTAAATACGAAGCAAGGTAACTTAACATGTTTATGAGCTTATAGAGTGGGCAGAACAGTGTGGTAATTAGCCAGAGTAGGCATTGTCAAAGAGTGGGGGGAGAGGGGTGGAAGGCTTAGAGGAGAGATGGGCACCAAGAGAATCAGCCAGAGTGGGCTTAGTCAATGGAAGGGGGAATTCACAATAGAGAGGGGGTAGGGCAGCAGGGCAAGATAATGGGAAGTCTGGGTAGTTGCAAGAGAAGTGGGGGATGACCAAGGATGGGTAACCAAGGATGAGAGAGATTTGGTAGGAGAGGGGGTAGGAGGAGTTAGGGCAGGATAGTGCTGGCATAATTTCAATGGCTAATGCCAAAATTGTCTAAGTGCTAGAGAGGAATTCCAGAGTTCCATCGTGTACCCATCAAGGTCCAGCTATGAAAAGCAATCACAACTACTTTGTGCTATAAGTAACTGGTGGAGCTTATGTTTAAATGGAACCAGTTTGGGTTCAGCAAGGATGTCACTATGTAAGGAGTTAAGCCAAGATGGGCCTCTGTAGGTGAATGACCTTTGGCCTTGCGCAGTGTGGCATAAGGAGACTAGAAATGGCTGGCTATCTGATCCTCTTTTTACAGTGAGGGTTACTAGATAGGCTTATGTACTTCTGCAGCCCCTGTGGAGAGAGAGCTCAAGGCTAGACTTTTTAGCCAGTAGGCAGGTTTAATATTTGATCCTATCTTTCAAGTAGGACCACCCTGTCTGCTTATAAAGATCACACATATGTGTGAGTCAGTGTGCACTAGTGATGAGTCTGTAGGCTTTATTTAGTGCTGTTGAGACACGTTTTTAGAGACATATCAGTAGCAGCACTGTGCACTACCAGTCTATAACCTATAATGGAGATGCTCGAACTATATATAGCTTTTCTTAGGGCCTTGGCAGTCAAACAATGTTTGTGTCTATAGAGTAGCCCAATACACATGTTGACTACTTTAGCAACATTTTCAATGTGGTGCGTTTGTGACAGGGTGCTATCAATGGTGACCCTGAGATACTTAAAATGCTGTACCTGTTCAAGGGAAATGCCTGCACTATTCTGAATTGTTAGCTGGTGGGCTTTATACTTGTTGTGAGAACTATTAAATAACATGGCCTTTGCTGTTTTGTAGCTTAACAGTAGTTTGTGCCTACTAAACCAAGTCTCTACACATGAGAAGTTTAGCTGAAGCTGGTTCTTAAGCATCATCTGCATATAGGGGGATCTTGTCGGGGTAAGTGGAGGGAAGGCTGTTTAAAAAGAGGCTGAACATGGAGGTCACATGATCGCCTGAATGGAATGGCTGCCTAATCTTTCTGCTCTGAGACGCCTTTTCAGTATTTGTCACTCCATCTTAAAATTTCTGCCTTGGACTCAGTTGTTTTTGCATACCTGGATTGATACATCAATGCTGCAAGAGGAAACTATCCTGATGGACTTGCAGCTCCTGCAAAAATGCAAAAAATCTATTGACTCATCTCCTCCTCAGAGACCGCTACCAGAGACAAAAATGGCTGCTGCAGGAGACCACTGACCACCTTCTCCAGATCCAGTCCATCAAGCCTTGCTAATTGAACAGATTGCCCAGTCAATGGAAGTGATCCATCTCATGGTCACTGAAACACAAACCAGTATATCCATGCTGACTGGCCAGATAGAGAAGACTGAATCTACCTTATTGACTACGGTGGAGATGGTGGCCCAGCACGACCAAAGTCAGGTGGAAACGGAGACCCGGGTGGCTTGGTTGTCTGCAGAATTGGAGGACCTTAAAGGCCACGAGTGGAGAAAGAATTTGCACCTGATTGGTCTCCTGGAAGGGAAGAATCCAGTCCCGTACCTCAGGGATCATCTCCCCATCTGGCTCAACCTTTCGCCAGATGAATATTTGTTTGAAATTGAATGGGCATATCATATTAGGAGGGCTCAGTTCCATGCCTCTAAGAAGTCCAGGCTCCTTATATTTAAACTGCTGCTTTATCAAGATAAAGAGCTCATCTTGGCTAAAGCTCAGGAGCTCCAGGAAATCTGAAAAGGGGATGTACATATTTCACTGTATGCAAACTATCCAAAATCGGTACTTGAATGTTGCCAGGCTTTTGGCTCAGTGAAGCAGACTGTTTGAAGCAAGGGCATCACCTATGCCCTTTTGTATCCCACCACCCTGGTGTTCTCCTGGGAGGGCCACCCAGTCCAGTTTACCCCCTCGGCCAATGCTGAGCAATATCTGTGCTGCCATATGGAGTGCCCCTCTTCTCACTCCCCACATCAGAGAGAACCCTCTCCTCTACCCTCCTGGCTGCTGCTTCCCCTGAAGTCAACTCTCAACAGGTCTCTTCAGATCTTCAGTCAGGTTGACTTACCTCAAAGTTGTTGTTTTCCTTTGACCTGTTGCTTCTCTGCTTTATGAGATAAGTCACCCAGTGGACTAGCCACTATCAACCTGGACTCCCTGTAGCCATCAGTCAGCACTACCTGTTTGCTAACTGTATGCCCCCTTTACCATAATGGGTGTATTTGCCTTTGACTTCAGCGTGGCACCCATTGTGGTGTCTGACTTTCCTCTTCACCCGGATCTGGGAACCTACTCACTACCAATGCCTTCTTGGTCTGCTATTTAGTTATGGTTGCCCCAGCATGGACTAACCTGGTGCTGGGACTGTGGGGATTGCTGTATGTGACCTCTCTGGGGCTCAGTGCTTAATGTGGTGCTTTGCTTTCTAAGGCTGCTGCCATCATTGGACTGCTCGGCTGACTACTGTTACAATGTTTTATTTCCTGCTCCTGGGTTGGGCACTTTACCAATCATCCATTTAATTCTCCTTTGGACTTTGGGAGTCTAATTTTGTTACTGCCTCTGCCTGTTTTAGTTGTTCCCCCTCCACTACCTGTTTGGCCAGCCTTGTTAAAGAGATGCTTCAACTGCTCTTACTAGGTGTTTGCACCTCCATAAAACACTGCAGCATTTACAGAAACCTTTGCATTATTTGCCTGGGAGTCCCATACTTCCAGGGCTACTGACTTCATTCCTGGTCTTGGGGTTACCCTGTCTGATCACTTGCCTTGTTTATGCTGTTTTAGCAGTTTACTGTTCTACAATATTTTTGAGTGATAAGTTCTTGTAATCTGCACTAGGCTGTTGGTAACCTTGTTGTTTAAATGGTTGAAATTATTGTCCTGCATAACTGAACATACATGCTTGCATATTTTCCCCCTTATGGCATAGACTTACTCAGCTGGGGGAACTTGAGTAGCTGGAGCCTATGTTTTATTTTTGCCTATCATTTTCATTATTTCATTATTTTAAGGGCTCCAGACTTTGTCTTATGCCTGTTTTCTTCGTCCCTTTCCGCTCAGACTTCCTTCTTACTACACCTTGATTGCTTCTTTCTCTCTACTATACCCCCTTTTTCTTTGCTTTTCCTATGCCTTCTTCTGTTTTCTGCTGGTTTAATCTTTTTGCTCACCATCTGTCCACCAGTCCCGGTATTAATCAGATGGATGAGCTGGTTGCTTCTGGTTTCCTCCTACCTACTTTTCTTATAGCTCGCTGTTCTCTGTGTGTGGTCCTCCTCTGCTCAGCTGGTCCCTAGCCAGACACGGTAATTTTGGGAGGTGATCTGAATTTGGCCCTTGACCCCTCATTGGATAGAACTGGCCCAGGCCCCAGTTATGAGCCCTTGTTGGCACCTTTAGTGTCCTTTCTTCTCTGGGATGTCAGCCTCATAGACTTCTGGAGGACCCTACACCTGGGAGAAATGGCTTTACTTGTTACGCTACCTCCCATAGTTCCTACAGCAGAATTCATATTCTTCTTACTAACACTGATCTTCTTTCACAGACTAAGGACATATCCTTGGGAAATATTCTTCTCTCTGATCATGCCCCTGTTCTTCTTTTCTTTGCCTGGGACATGGCTATGGGCAGACATAACACCTGGAGGCTTAATACATCCTTTATTGTCCCAGAGGGAAACCTGTACCTGGATTGTCCAAGCCATTCAGGAGTATTTTCATTTTAATGATTCTCCAGAATGTTCATGGACCACCCTTTGGGAAGCTCTTAAGGAAGTATTACGGAGCCGTTTGATAGCCCATGCTGCTGACTCAAAAGACAAAGGGAGTTGACTTTGAAGAACCTTGAGGGTGAATTAAAAACCCTTCAACTTCAATATTCCCAGGCCCCTACTGGTGATCTAGCCTACCAACATCGGTTGCTGTCTCTTAAGGCCAAAATAGAAAACATCCTCCAATATTGTACTGAATACGCCATGTACAAACTCAATCAGAAGTATTGGGAATAAAGTGAACATTCAGAGAAGCTGCTTGCCTCTCGGCAAAGAGCACTAGCACAGGAAAATATATTCCAAAAATTCAGAGGGCTGATGGGGTCACTATTACCTCCCCTGGAGACATTAATCATGCTTTTCTCACCTACTATTAGCAAATCTATTCTTCAGAGGTAGATCCCTCCCCTGAGCATCTGGCTTCCTTTTTCTCGGGAATCTTATTCCCACAAGTGCTGGAGTCCTATTTTCCTTCTTTGGTGAACCCCATCCAGCCTTCTGAAGTTGTTTCGGCCATTCAAGACATGTCACAGGGGAAATCTCCTGGCCCTGTTGGCTTCCCGGTAGAATTTTATGCAACCTTTATGGATCAGCTTGCCCCGTTCTTAACACAGGTCTTTAATGAAGCCTGGGAGGTGGGTAGGCTCCCCCCTATGTTCACTGAAGCCATCATTACTTTGATCCCTAAGAAGGGCAAAGATAGCATCCTCTGTTTGCAATTTCTGCCAATTTTGCTATTGAACGTTGATGTTAAGATTTTTGCTAAAATAATAGCAAAATGGCTAGAGCCTGTTATTCATCTCTTGGTCCACCTCGACCAAGTTGGTTTTGTCCTGGCCTGCCTGGGCTCTGATAATATCCGGCGGGTCTTAGACCTCCTCTGGGAAGTGCATTCTGCTCCCCATCCCATTGCCACCATGGTGTTAGATGCCAAAAAAGCTTTTAATAGGGTGGAGTGGCTCTATTTGTTTGAGGCTTTGTGGCACTTTGGTCTTCCTCCGCATTTTCTGTCGCTTCTTCGGATTTTCTATTCCACTCCTAATGCTGCTGTCTCGACTAACTGTGTACTCTCCCCTTACTTTGGCCTTCATTGGGGAATGTGACAAGGTTGACCCTTGTCACCCTTTCTCTTTCTTCTGGCCATCAAGCCTCTTGCAGCTAAGATCAGAGCAGACACCAGTTTCCCTGGCATTACAGTGGGCAACACGTCACATAAAATTGTGCTCTTTGCCAATGATATTACTCTTTTTGTTTCTCACCCTGAGACCTCCTTACAGTCTCTTCACACTATTATTTCTCACTTCTCTGCTTTGTCTGGGTATAAGCTCAATAAGAGCAAGTCTCATGTTCTCCCACTCAATATACATTGTATGGTGGATATGTTTGCCTGCTTTCATTTTCAATGGGTGCCAAATGGCAGTGTCTGTCTCAGAATTGCCCAGTGATCCAGTATACCTGATACACTTTCAGCTAACATACAGAAGGCTTTAGATGCTCTTTTATTTATTTATTTATTTATTTAAGAGATTAACCAGGTAAGCATACTGAGCGGGGACCACTCGTTTCCAGATGCGACCTGGGTTTTCTCTTGATGCAGATCTTTACAAGTGGAGCTCATTGATCTTATCCTTATGAGGCAAAGTCAATGCCTTGAAATTAGTTGCTCTTCCAAAGGTCAAATATGTTATCTCTAATCTCCTTCTGGCACTCCCTCCCATCTCAGTTCTTTAAATGACTGGCAACTAAGGTCTTCTTTTTTCTCTGGGACTGGAAGTCCTCTAGGATTAAATATTCTACCCTGCAGAGACCTTGGAGGGAAGGTGATCTAAATCTCCCCTACTTGAAATGGTGCCACGACTTTACAATTCTCCATCAAGCAGTTCTAAGCTATGCTCCTTCTCTACTTACAACGTTACCAGGGTGGCTTTCCCTATAGTTCACTCAAGGGTGCCTCCCAACCTCACACACCCTACTTTTTCCAGACTGGTCTTTTTGGTCCTCCATTTCTCCGTGTGCCTACTATATGCACTTTATCTGGAACAAGTAAGCTCCTAGCATTGGATGGTGCCCCCATACCTCACCAAGGAGGCCACTATGGTGTAATCCTAGTCTAACCATTGATCACTCCCCGTTAAACTGGAGAGACTGGAAGACACAAGGCATAACATCCCTAAGTCAGTTGGTTGACTCTTCCTCTGGAGTTTTCCATTCCTTTGTGGAGCTTCAAACCTGATATGATCTTCCTTCCTCACACTTCTGGCATTTTCTACAACTGCAGAGCCTTTTCAAGCAAAAGGTCTCCAGTAACCTTGCTATTTCCCATGCTCTCTCTCTTTTTAAGACTGGTTGAATGAGCTCCCAGGTCTCCGACACCTGACTGCTAAGTTAATAACTTACTGGAGTGAGGTTTCTCAAGACTTCCCCTGTGTAGACCCCAAAGACAAGTGGGAGTTAGAGTTAGGCCTTGATATCTTCCCCCTGGATTGGAATCAAGTTTGGCTCAATTCTTTCCATTCGACAAGAAATCTACAGGCCCATTCTATCCAATGGAAGATACTTCATAGGGTCCATCATACTCCATTGTGGTTGTACAGGACAGTACTTCTCTCAAACAGTGATTGTTGGCACTGTAATTCCCCACAGGCATCCCTGACACATATCCTCTGGTCCTGCCCTGTTCGTGACTCTTACTGGTCTGGGGTCTGGGGCACATGCTCCTTAGTCATTCCCGTACCTAGACTGGGAAACCCCCAGTTCACCCTCCTTGACCTTCCCCAACAGACTGTGCCTCTTTCCATGCCCCAGGTCTCTTGGTCTAAATGTGCCTTCACCATGGCAAAGAGAGTCATTCTCCGACACTAGCACTCTCTGGACTCTCCCTGGTATGAAAAGTGATTCCATTTACTAGCCCTGACAGCCAGATATGAACAGACCTCTGATTGGCTGTTGGGCAAATTGTCACTTTTTGACTGAATCTGGCAACCTTTCTTCACCAAATTTCCTAGACCTGTCTCCCGATGATGGCCTGATGGTTGACTCTGCCTTAGTGCTTCTAGGTCACTGCCCTGTCCACACCCCTCTGTGAGAGTAGTTTCTACTCACTAACACAAATTGGTTGTCTGCCATTAGCTAGAAGCAGTTGTTTCAGACAGTTGATTTAATAGCTTATGCCTAGCTGTTAAACATTACCCCCCCCTTGGCAATTCTACTGTAGACTTATTCCAATTCATGCCTTAGAGTCCCAGGGAGCACTGTACCCCATATTTCCTGTAAAGTATGATGTTTTGGTAAAGAAGTAAGTAGCTCCCCTTTCCACTGTGCTATATTTATCAGATTGTGCAGACCTGCCTATCTTCCTTATTTGGATCCCAGATTATTGAATGTGACTACTAGATACTTATGTTTGCTGTTGATTGGTTGGAAATTGTCTGTTACCCTGTGATTCTTCATGTGTTTTACAAATATTTGTTTTTGTGCTATTTTGAAAAACTATTAAAAATCTTTATGGCAAAAAAAAGAGGCTGAACAGGAGGGAACCAAGTATAGACCCTTGTGGGACTCCTGAGCAGACTGGTTGTTTATCGGAGAGAACATCAGATATCTTCACCTGTTGCACTCAAGGTAGCTTTTGAACCAACCTGTTGCTTCATTTGAGAGCCCTGTACAGGAAAGTTGCTCAAGTAGGATAGAGAAAGTGAATGACCATATCAAAGGCCTTGGTTAGATCTATAAAGACTGCCCCTACCAATTGGCCTTGGTCAAACGAGCTGTGGATGAATCCAGTGAATTCAACCAATGCAGAGGTGGTACTGTGTCCTTTTCTAAACCCATGCTGCTGGGGGCACTGGATCTGGCATTTCTACAGGTATTCAGTCAGCTGTTCGGACACTACTTGCTCAAGAGCTTTGGAACAGGGAGGGGGGAGAAGGGAGATAGTTCAAATTCAGAGCTGTGTCACTGCATTTATGAACAGGGTTAACCATGGCAGATTTCCTCTTCTGGTGGAATTGAGCTAACCTTAGTGACATATTCAATATTTTGGTAAGCAGTGCCAAGATTTCATCCAGGGTTAGAGCAATAAGCTTGAGATCAAGCATATCACCGCTATACCTGGATTTTCCTAGAACCCTCAATATGTATTTCCTGGCTTCAGGTTCAGAGATACAAACATACAAAATTGCCAGCAGAAACAGATCTCCTGGTCTATCAAGTCTGCTCAAGTGTGCAGCCAGCACCTTATCTCGCAGCTGCCCCTCTCGCCCCCCCTTCCCAGTATCCCTTACCCTGTCCCAACCCCTCTTGAAACTTCCAACTATCTAGTCTGGTAAAGTGTTCCATTTATCCACCACTCTTTCAGTGAAAAAATGTCTCCTCATTTCCCTCCTGAATCATCCCCCCTCCAATCTCAGTCCACACCCTCTCATGTCCCTCCCCCTTCTCATCTGGAACATCCCTTCTGTGTTGGTCTTGTATCCCCCCTTCAGATACTTAAAGGTCTCAATCATATGCCCCCTATCCCTCCTCTCCTCCAGTGAATACATATTCAACTCTCATAGCCTGTCCTCATAGGGTTTGCTGTCTAATCCCTGGATCATCGTTGTGGCTCTTTGCTGCACCCCTTCCAGCAATCTAATGTGCTTCTTCAGGAATGGGTGCCAGTACTAAATACAGTACTACAGGTGGGGCCTGACCAAGGACCCACACAGGGGCAGGATAACCTCCCTCCTTCTGGAGGAGATCCCTCTTGCAACACACCCCAGCATTTTGTTGGCTTTTGCTGATGCCTTCCTGTACTGAGCTGAGTTCTTCATGCTCCCCGTAATGATCACTCCTAGGTTCTTCTCCTCTGTGGAGCTCCCCAACTGTACCCCATTCAAGTGATAATCCTTCCCCTAGTTCCTGGCTCTGAAGTGCAGAACCTTGCACTTTTTGGCATTGAACCCCAACTGCCATGTTTCCACCCACTTCTACAGCTTAGTCAGGTCCTCCTGCAATCCCTTCCACCCCTCTGCATCATCGACCACAGCTCCCATCTTGGTATCATCTGCAAACAGACAGATCCTGCTCTAGACACTGTGTGAGATATCTGCAATAAAAATCCCAAACAGCATCGGTCCCAGTATCGATCCCTGTGGTACTCCACTTGTCACCACTCTTGGTAACGAGAGGTCTCCCCCACCACCACCACCACCACCGTTTTCTGCCTTCCCTTTAGCCAGTTTGTGACCCATTTCACCATTTTTGGTCCCGCCTCCACATATTGCAGTTTCCCGTCCCCAACCTCCCATGCAGCACTGAATCAAAGGCCTTGCTGAAGTCTAAATACAAGACATCCACTGCATGGCCCATGTCCAGTTCCCACGTCACCCAGTCGTAGTACTCTACAAGGTTTGTCTGTCAGGATCTTCCCACTACAAACCCAAGCTATTGACCATCCTGGAAACCATTTTCCTCCAAGAAGCTCACTAGCCTCTCTTTTAGGATGGTCACCATGAGCTTTCCTATGATTGATGTGAGGCTCAGTGGCCTATAGTTTCCTGGTCCATCCTTTGGGCCACTTTTGTATATGGGCACCACGTGGGCCATTCTTCAGTCCTGTGGTACACATCCCGTGTCCAGGGAGGTATTGAACAGGCTGTCCAGTGGCCCTGGCAGGACCTCTGCCAACTTCCTTAGTACCCTAGGGTGAATGCCATCAGTCCAGGTACTTTGTCCACCCTTAATGCACTCAACCCATCTAGTACCCTGCTCTCTGTTATCCCTACATCTGTCGTCTCCCCCCACCCCTCGCCAGGAGAATCTGCCCCCCTTTTCCTGTGTGAATACATAGCAGAAGTGTTCATTCAGTGCCTCTGCCTGCTCCACCCTTTCTCCACCCACCCCCATCCTTAACCCTCACCAGCTGATCCTTGCTTCTTCTTCTCTCTCCAATGTAGTGGAAGAAGTCTTTTTTTCCACTTTTGATTCCCTGCGCCAGACTCAGCTCCCTGGATGCCTTGGCCACCCTGATCAGTCTGGTAACCTCCCTGGACTTCTCCATATACATATCCTTATCTTCACCCCTCCCCAATTTCCTGTACTTCTGAAATGCTGCTGTCTTGGCCCCCACCCCTTCCATAACCTCCTGTGTCAGCCAACTGGGTTTTGAACTGATTTGAAATAAAAGGGGGGGGGTTACTTGGTTGCTGGTCATCCCACCCTAAAGGGTCCTGATTAGAGAATTCTCAAAGAAATCAGTGGGAAGGTCACCACCAAGGTCAGTAAAAATGTTATTAGAAGTGTTGACAATAACCCTAGGGTCAAGTGTGGTAGTTCCATCCACACTGAGTATGGTTGGAGCCATTTTGGGGTCATACCCTTTGATATCCTTAATATTGCTCCACAACTTCCTGCCATCAGCCAAGGAATTGGTAAGCATCTCCTTGTAGTATTGACTCTTTTCAAGGTGGATGGTCCTGATGCAGGAGTTCTTTGCTCTTTAATAGTTTTGTATGTCCACCTGCTTACTGGTAGCTGTAGCCCATTGCCAAAGATGGTCCCTGGATTTCATAAGGTCAATGAGAGCTGGCATGATCCACAGGTTACTGGCACCCTTAACCTTGCATTTTATTAGAGGAGCATGAATGTCACAGACCAAGGTAAAGCAGTTGATGAAGAAGACTAGCAGTGTGTCAGTATCCTTCACTGTGTCAGTTGGAGACCAGTCATGTTTTCTTAGATGTGACTTTAGAGGCTCAAGGTGTCCTTGAGTAAGGACTCTACTTCGAATAGTTTTTGGTGGGGGTCTGGTGGATTTGTTCGACCAGCTGCAAATGATGGGAGAGTGGTCGCTAACAGAGTCTAGGAGGATGGTTGTGTTGGAGAAGCACTCTGGATGATTAGAGAGTATCAAGTCCAGGAGCATGCTAGTTCCAGTTTTATAATTCAGTCTGGTGGGGTGTTCCACTAATTAGCAGCCCTTTAATGGCTAGTGCCTGTACCAAGTTTCCTGAGGGGAGCCTAGGTATTGCATGCACCATAAGGGTATCATTGACATATATAGCTCAGCCTCCACCCCTTTTAAAAAGCCTATCCTTCCTAAAGACAGTGTAACCTGTAAGAGCAATTGCAGTGTCCAGAATCTTGGGTGCGAGCCAGGTCTCCACCACAGAGAGCACATCAGGGTTATGCTGGGTGACCCAAACTTGGAGGGTGTCATACTTAGAAAGCAGTATAAAGGATTTGGCAAGCTCGACCCCTGCATTTACAATGCAATTTAGTAAAATTGGTGGGGTGGCATCTGGTGTATGACCAAAGAGAAGTATATAGTTTTAGTACCAGACCCCCCCCATTTTGTTGCATCAAACCCTTTATACTGATTGGAATGTAGGAGAATTGTGGCCTTCTTCTAATTGGTGAGCTCCTCATTAAACACCTGTGAGCCTTTCATTTGCCAGAGCACACTGTATAAGTAATGAAGCCAGGAGAGTGGTCTCTTCTTTAAAAATAGAGAAAGCAGGGATACCTCAGCTCTGATATGGCAAGTTAAAATGTGATGCTTTTTACCTGACTGATGGAGGTGGTCATGTTGCCAAAGTGGTCAGGCTTAATCATGGTTCAGCTGGATAATGAGACCAAGAACCCGTCCGAAATGTATGACAAGTAAGAACACTGGAGTTACTTTAAAAAATTGCAGGCTTTGATGCAGCAAAATGGGGTTGGGGGACTCTGGTACTAAAACTATATATTTAGAAAGCAGGCTACAGATGTTGATTGAGACCAAAGTGATTAAGCATAACTCCTTTGTGCCACTCCAATTTTGTTGAGGGGGACCTGGGTTTGGGTGGATATTGCCAGATAAAAGTAGTAATAGCAGTATAATCCTCAATAAGTGGATCTTTTGTTGTTTTCTTCACAATAGTATTCCCAGTTTATGCTTATGTGTAGTGAGAATTAAGCTAGTGGGGGGGAGACATGCTCTAGTATGGGGGAATGTCCAGTTGCTGGATGATGTAGGAGGCCTCCCAGGTGTACTAGTGACGCTGTGGCCTGCATCATATGGGGAGCCAAGAGTGCTATGTGCGCTATGGATGTCATCAACAATGTAATATTGATTGAGAGGGCATTGCTGAGTATTATCTGAGTCTAACTGGGTAAACACTATTAGCAGGATACTTAGGCAGGGTAGCCAATAGGTGGCATTAATTACTACTGTGGGAACAAGAGCAGTAGATGCAGCTAAATAGGATGTCAAACAGAGTTTCCTAATTCCTAATGTAAGTGTACCTGCTGAGATAGTGAAGCAGTAGAATCACTGGCTCTAAGAGCAGAAATACAGGGGTTTGAATCCTTAGTAAGTAAGGTATAAGGAGCAGAAAGAAATCACCATTAAGGGTGAGTTTTTTACTATTTTGCATTTATAGAAGTCTGATTGCAGGTAAAACTTCCTTTAGACATGGAAAAAAGGTACCTGCAGGGGTAGTGAGGTGCCAGTGTTACTGATTCTGGAGCAGCAGTACAGAGGTTTGATTCCCAGGTGAGCTAATTTTTTTACTATTGGGCATTTTTAGGAGTGTGTTACAATACAAGTTAAGTTTCCTATAGACCTAGATTGAGTGGAGATGGAGAGGAGATAGGTGGGGGCTCAGAGCAGAATGAGGAGCAAGGCCAGGAAAAAACCTGGAGAAGCAGCGGAGGGGAAGGTACCATTAACCTAAAAGTGAGGAGGGAGGTAAATAATGAGTATTAGTGGAGCCAGGTGGCTCGTTATCCGTAATGGAAATGGGGGGGGGCGGTGGCACAAGAGGGTATAGAAGTGGTTTGGGCAAAATGTGGTTAAGGAGTACAAAAAACTATTATAAAGTGTAACCGCTTGGATGGCCTAATGGTTAGAGTCACCAACTATGGTGTGGGAGGTCAAAGGTTCAAATCCCAGTCGGAGCTTAGGAGAGATGAGGAAAGGAAAAACACTTGGGATGTGTCTGCTAAGACTAAACTAACACAGAATAGAGGTAAGAGCTGATTTAGAAAAGGTTAAATTATGCTAAGGATGCAGTGTGTCTTAATATGTAACAGTGACTCCTACTGATGAAGCAGTATGGGAAAGTGAGGAGATAGTCCCAGGGGAGGGACAAGGCAGGACAAGTGTGGTCTGCTTATACAAGTAGTGTCCACCCAGAGTAGCACTCACTGTGTAAGCAGCAACTGGCTGTCGTAGCTCTGAAAACAAAAAACTGATAGGTGCCCAGGCCATTTGTTTCTGTTGACACAGGGGGTGAGCTGACTTCTGGCAGCTGGAGGAGAAAAGATAAATTAACTGTAGTGATTTATGTATTAATTGTTCTTGTTCTGTATGACAGGTGAAACTGTAATGGTTTTCCCTGTTGCTACCTGCAGAATGGGGTGGTGTTAGTTAAACCACATTTCTACCACGCTAAACTCAACTAGTACATTAATTGAGTTTTTTTGTGATTAATTTTCTTACTATTTGAAGTAATATAATTGTATCTGTATACACCTGTGGGAGCACAAGGCCCATCCCATCCATCTATAAATTTTGTGATAGTTTAATTGTATACTTATTTGCCCTCCATAGATGCATATAAAAATAGATAGTATCATTTTCTGGACAGTGCACAGTGAGTCGGCAGAGGAATGCAACCACAATGTCTGTATAAGACACCCAGTTTTGGATGCATCTTTTTGTGGATGGTGTCAATGTGATCAGAAAAGGTGAGATTCTAGTCAAGCCAGACCCCAAAGTACCTGAAAGAAGAGTTGACCTCAAGTAATGACCCATCTAGGGTATGCAATGAAGGGATGGAATTAAGGCGAGATTGTCTCTGCTTCATACAAAAGGTAATGGAGACCGTCTTCTTGGCATTCAAAAACAACTGGTTCGAGCAAAACCAGAGCTGAACTTTGTCAAAGTCATGCTGAAGTTTTAATGCTACAAAAGAGGGTGAGGAACCAGATGAATTCAGGATAGCATCATCTGCGTACATGAGGATGAGGTAAGAGGGCAGGTAGTGGAAAGGTCGTCTAGGAAGATAGAGAATGGTAGAGGGCTCAACACAGAACCCTGAGGCACACCAATGTTTATGGGGAGGTGATTTTGTATCACTAATCTAAATGGACTGTATTCTTCCCTCTAGATAAGAATGGAACCAGCTGGTGGCAGCATTTGAGAGCCTGGCAGCACAGAATTTGGCATTCAGAAGGGGGGTGGGAGACCATATTGAATGCCTTGGATAGGTTAATAAAGATAGCAGAGTTAATGAGGCCCTGATCCATGCCAGTGAGTATGGAATCAGAGAGCCTCAGGAGGGAAGAGGTGGTATAATGTTTGTGGAAACCAGACTGATAAGGCATAAAGAAAGAGGAGGAATGAAGGTAGGAGGAGAGTTGGGATAATATCAAGCATTCCTGCAGTTTTGCAAGAATGAGTAGCAGAAAGATAGGCTAGTAGTTTAAAGGGAAGGAAGGATCACCTCCTTTAGCTAGGGGGATGACAGTGGCATGCTTCCAGAGAGATGGGACAGATGCTAGAGTAAAAGGTTTAAAAAGGAAGCAATGGGAGTTGCAATAGCAGGAGCAGAGAGGTAGAGAATTTTGAGTCGAGACTAGAGGGGCACTTACCCTTAACAGGGATTAGGGCCAGAAGAGCATTTAAGACAGAATTTGATAAAGGGTAGAAGGAGAAAAGATTGAAATGAGGAAAAATCTCCCTAAAAGAATGCCACCTAGCACTCCTGAGAAAGACCCTAAGAAGCCTAGGCCTGCGAGTTCAGCTGATTCAGGTGAAGTAACCCCTAACCCTGCTGTGCAAGAGCCATTAACCCTGGCCAATTTTCTCACTGAATTCAAGCCTTTTAAGGAGGAAATAACATCTATGATGGCAGAAATCAAGATATTGTCATCAGCTTTAGAGGAAGTAGCATGGCGAACCATCAGATCCTGAAGTGAAAATTCACTCTTTGGAAAAGAGAGTTGAGAAAGCTGAATCAGAGTTGATAACTAAGAGGCAGAAGATGACTAGAATGGAGTCCAAATTAGAGGACCTTGAAGGTCGAAGTCGAAGAAATAATGCAGTCCTGATAGGGCTGCCTGAAGCCGAAGAGGGGCAAGATGCAGTTCTGTTCACTCAGAAGTTTGTGGAGCGTGTGGCTGGGCCCTCACCTTATGAGGCCAAATATGCTATTGAGAGGACGCATCGGGCCCTTAGACCACCCTCCCTTGGGATCACCACCTAGACCCCTGATTTTTAGGTTCCTCAACTATCTTGAGCGCCAGTATTTCCTAAAGAAAGTCAAGGAGGCGCAAGGTATCACCTGGGAAGGTAAAAACATTAGAGTGGCTCAAGATCTCCCTGCTACGGTCCGGCAGTGGCGCTCTGCCTTTCACCACTACTTGTCAAAGTTAATAGCAGCTGGCATTCGATTTAAAATGTTATATCCAGCGAGGTTACAAGTTTCCATATCGGGGGTATGGCACAGTTTTAACGATCTGGAGATGGCCCGGTCTGGATTAAAAGAACTGCTTCCTGACCTCCTCTGAGAAGTCTGAGCTGCATTTTTGGTTGACTTTGCAAACGTAATGTGCTCCATGGTCAAAGTTTGGATGCCAGCCCTCGTCGTTCCTTGCTTTTGAGTTAGGGGGAAGAAGTACCTCCAGAACGCTTAGCATATAACCTTTGGCAGGATGAGAGTGGCAGAAGCAAGTTAACCTCGTCGGAGATTCAAGTTTTCTGCTGGACTCTTATTTGTTACAAGTTCTTTTAATGAAAGATTTAGTTAGCGTTTAGGATCTGAGGAAGTAACGGAAAATAGACTTCCTGGATTTATGTAAAGATTCAGAGGGGAAGGTTTTTCTATCAAATAATTATGACTTGTTATTTGTTCTCATTACAGGGTCACTCTCCTCATTGTAATGTAACTAAATGCAGGGGGCGCTGAATAGTCTTTCCTTCCTAAGGGGTTCCTGAATTTTTATTGTGGATATTTTTGTGACTCCCTGGTATGGGAGCACTTGGATTCAAATTCAGAAGGATTAGGTTGCTGAATTTAATACGGGCTCAGAAGGGGGAAACTCTGGCCAAGCTTTGTATGAGTGGGGTCATTTTCTTGTTGCTCCCAAGATAAGGGAACATGCTTGTTATAGTCCAGTTATACCGCTAGAGGGGGATATTGTTTTGTTTTACTGTTTTATTGTGCAGCTTCACTTGCTGGGTTGGCAGTGCTCACTTTGGAGTTAGCATTTAATTTACAGCTCTCCCCCCAAGAGAATAGTGGTGTGCTAAATTGATAAGCATAAAATGGGGAGTGGTTTGTAACTTATTCAAATACTTGGTAACTAATTTAATTTTTCAAGGACACCTGCTGATTTTGTGATGTAATTGGCGCCTGAGGTAATAGAGAGCTCTCTGCCCGAAGCTAATTACCAAGGGATGATGTTCATTATTTTACATGCTGTACCTAGTTTGATATCGCTTCCCATTTATAAAGTTAGGATACCAAATCTGGCAGGATAACATTAATGAAGGCAGATACTGGCAGGTGCTTAACACAGCTCAGCTTCAGTTTCAAATAAAGCAAATTCGCAGCTGTTATTCAAGATTCAGCTCTATAATGGAAATTCCTCATGGGGATTCTAATAAAGACCAGTAGGTTAAACAAAGTTTTTTAAATACGGAATGGACATTGGCAGCAGGGCTATAGAACTGATACTACTCAGGACTCCATTTGCAGGGGAGTGTAGACAGATTATTATAATATAGTCTACGCTGTTGGGGTTTATTTTTATTTCATTTAGAATGTTAAACGAACTGAAATAATTATGTGTAATTCTGAGACAAAAGCGTTTTAACAGCGAAAGAGCTGGGACAAGTAGATATGGTCCCTCATTGGACTAGGCTGGTTTTCAAATCTGCTTGGAAGGACATTCGGAAAGTGTTTCACTTGTTTATTAAGTTTGTGTTTAAATGTAGGGTCTTCTGAGGGTGGCTGGAGGGTGGGGGCTAAGGTGTTGGTATGCTGCAGAGCAGAACCTATAACAGATGGGGGAAGGGGTTTGTTCATGGTTGTTTTTTCTAATGGGTCGGGGGTGTGGGAGGGTGGGATGGGGCCAATTTGGGGGGTGGATATCAGCACAGCTCATAGGGGATTTTCAAGGATGTATAGCACTGAGAGATTTATTTTTGTACATCTTACATTATTGGGCATTCCCAATAATCACTAATATAATAAAAATTGCAACATGGAATGTTAAAGGATTGAAGCAGCATGTCAAACAATATAAAATCCTTAAGCACCTTGCCTTGTTGTCCATAGACATTGCAGTTATACAAGAGTCACATTTACTGGATTAGGAAGCCGATTGTATGAGACGGCAGCAGATTAGTCATGTTTTCTCTGCAGGGGTTGCTACTAATAGTGCTGGCGTATTGATACTGATTAATAGGAAGACCCCATTCATTTTGAAGCAGGTGCTTAAGGACCCGCAGGGTCGATTTTAGTTTATTCATTGTTTTTTGTATGCCACCAAAGTCCTCCTGGGAACCCTGTATGGGCCCAATGTGGATTCCCCTGACTTTTTTGTGAAACTAATTGAGCTATTATATCCATATATTACTTTACCAATTATTATTGGGGGGATATGAACACTGTTATGGACCCATTAGTGGACCGTTCCTCTCCTATGAGAAGAGGTCGCTCCACTGCTCAAAGGAGCCATTCAAGAGCTCTTAGACATATGCTTTGTCACGATGTATGGAGAGTTTTACATCCTTCGGAGAAGGAATTTACTTTTCTATCCCCAGTACATAAAACAGCCACGCGTATTGATTATATTTTTCTCTCCCAAACTCTTCTCTCTGGAGTGATTGAAGCTTCTGTACAGCCAGGCCCACCTTCGGACCATGCGCTGGTTACATGTCAGTTAGCTCTTTCAACCTTTTCTAAGAAGTCTCCCAGATGGAAGATTAATAATCAAATGTTAAAAAATGATCACATTGTTAAAACTATTAGTGAATACATGGGGCAATTTATAGAAACTAATGCACACTCTATTTACAGACCAGACTTGATGTGGGGAGCTTTTAAAGCATTTATTAGGGGTGTCTTCATTAGTATAGCAACACACAGAAAAAAAGAAAAAGATAAGAAGTTAGTCTCACTATTCGGCCAAATTCATTTAAAGGAAACAATGTTAGGCCAATGTTTTTCGGAACCCGAACAGCAGGAACTGGCTAAATTAAAGGAAGGCTACTTGGAAATGTTAAGGGACAAGGCCAAATTTGCGATTCTTAAAGCTAAGGCAGCTTATTCAGATCAGGGAGAGAAAGTGGGAAGGCTGCTGGCGCTTCGGATTAAGCAGATGGAAGTGAATAGGTATATTTTGTCAATACGTTCCCAGATAAATGATGTCCTAATAACAACTTCAGAGGATATAGTTTTAGAGTTTCAGAGGTATTATACCAGCTTATATAGTTCTAAAATGAACTCAGTATCTGGTGACAATATAGACAATTATTTGGAGGCATCTGGATTAACCCCACTTTAGGAATCCCAGCAGGAAAGGCAAGTTTCCCCAATAACGACCGATGAAATCTCCAGGGTTATTAAAACCTTACCCTCGGATAAATCACCTGGTCCTGATGGTTTCTCTGCAAATTTTTATAAGAAATTTTTAGATCAGCTACTCCCCTTACTGTTACTTTTATTTCAACACATATTATCGGGCGCCCAGACGGATCCTATTTTGTGGGAGGCTTTAATAGTCATAATTTTGAAGCCCTGGAAAAACCCAGAGTTGCACGTGAGCTATCGCCCTATATCCCTGATGAATCAAGACATCAAGATATTGGCCAAGATTTTGGTGGATCGCTTGGCATTGGTGATGCCCGATCTTATTGGGCTGGAGCAAGTAGGATTCATGAAAGGGCGTTCCTCATTAGATCATCTCAGAACCTTGTCGAGCATTCTCTCGGCATCTAGGGATGCCTCATTTCCAGCGGTCTTGGTCTCCCTGAATGCTGAGAAAGTGTTTGACAGGGTGGATTGGAACTTTTTATTTAGGGCCCTTAATGCTTATAAATTCCCTGAGCTTTTTCAAAATTGGATTAAAGCCCTTTATAATATCCCATCAGCCAGAGTAATGGTTAATGGGGTTATTTCGGAAAGATTCCCACTGCATTCAGGAACTAGACAGGGTTGTTCCTTATCACCCTTACTTTTCAATTTATATTTGGAGCCCGTCATTCGCCATTTAAAGTTTTCTCCGATGATCCAAGGAATCACCATACAGGGGTATGAGATTAAAGTATCGGCATATGCCGATGATTTACTTTTGCAACTATCAGATCTGAATAACTCAAATACCAGCTGTGCTGATGACAGTGCAAGAATTTTCCAATTTTTCCAATTATAAATTGAATATTGACAAATCCCTTGTTTTTCCACTTAATCATAAAGTGATTAAATCAAGTGTTGTAGAATATGGTATGTCTTGGGGGCTGAACTCTTTAAAATATTTAGGGATACAAGTAGTCAGAAATCCCACTTTGTTTCAGAAGTTGAACTTGGATGACTTAGTTAAAATTTTAGGAGCTGACTTAGATAGGTGGGCCAAATTTTCTATTTCACTCTGGGGACGTGTGAATTTAATTAAGATGAACTTTTTCCCTAGGATTTTTTACCCATTGCACTTGCTTAATAATTGGATTCCTGTTTCATGGTTCCGTAAAGTTAATGCTCTGATAACAAAATTTATTTGGGCTAATAGGCAACCCAGGATTGCATTTCATAAACTGGTGGCTCCCAAGGTTAAAGGGGGTCTTCATCTTCCACACATGATTTTTTACTACTGGGCGAGTCACATGGCAAAATATGTTAGATGGATGGAGATCATGGGAGAGCCAGACTCCGTGGGCTGGTTACCTATTTGGCTCAAAATAGAGTTATCTTTAATTAAACAGTGTGGCCTATTGCCAGCTTCGTTGTTTCACATCAGGCCGAGTGCCCTCCCCCCTTGTTGAAATCTACCCCATTGCGATTTCGGTCAGGGTGCACTCCCAGATATGTTCATTTATGGAATATGGGCATACTGTAGACCTAGCTCAACCCATTGGGGGTAACCCTAATTTTAAAATAAGTAACAAGCCAATCTTGTCAAAATGGCTCCCTCAGCTAGAAAATGTTAAGCTTTCTCAGGTCGCTGTTCCGGACGATTCTTGGCTTTCAGTTACTGGAATACTGAGTAGCCTTAACATCCCCACTAAGTCTATTTTTAAAGTATTCCAGTTGAAACATTTATTAATGAAGATATTTGGTCCGGTTCCACCTCAACGATGTAGGAATAAGTTTCGGGATATGTTAGTCTCGATGTTCGGTAGCCCTCACTCAGTATCCGACATTTACAAAATTTTATATAATTGTAAATATCCAGAGGTATTTATACTGAAGAGATATTGGGCACTATGTTTTCCAGGCTCAGAGCTAGACTGGGCAGCATTGTGGGCAAATTGTCATAATTACGTTACTCAGGATAGGTTACGTCTTAAGCAGTTCCATATTTTACATAACATATATTATACTCCCCAAAAGTTATATAAGTATGGTCTCATTGATTCCCCTTCCTGCTCCAGATGTGAGCAGGCAGAGGGTACGCTTTATCACATATTTTGGTCATGTTCTAAGGTTTCCACCCTCTGGGGAGATATCCAACAGAGGATGGATCCTTTATTGGGCCTCTCTGACCTTTTTACTCTGGAGGTATGCTTATTAGGGAACTATTCCCTTATTCCTATGATATCGAGAAGGTATTATATGGCACTAATTTCCTTATCGATTAAGAATGTTATTCTCTGACACTGGAAAGATGACGCAGATATTCCTTTTCCGGAATGTCTTAAGGAAATATTGGCTAATCTCAGGATGGAGAAAATGGTGGCTAGTCTAAGTAATAGGATGAATAGATGTAAGAAAATCTGGGATCCTTTCTACACGCTGCTTGTCACTTAGTTAAAACTAAAGCAGTTTCGTGGTTCTGGATGATTTACCACCTGATTAGTTAGAGCTGTGCTGATTGAAAAGGGTGTATTGTAGGGAGGGGGGATTAGGTATGGGGGAGAGCAGCTCCAATGTATGTAGGGAAAGCTCTTTTCTGACTATATGTGCAATTATTACTTGTCACGTTTGGAACTGTTCTTATGTATGTGAAAATTAATAAACTTTGAATTGAAAAAAAAAAAGAATGTGCTAAAGTCTATGGCCAAAGGGAGGGGATCAGCTAGAGAGATGTTACCCACTTTGAGAACATGTGGCAGGGGATGGGAAGAAGAGGAAAACAAGGTGTGAACCACCTTCCAGAATTTGGATGGGTGGTTCATGTTAGAATTGAACTTGGCAGAGAAGTATTCAGCTTTGGCCAGTCTGATTGCCCTAGTGCAAGCATTTCTAAGAGTGAGGTACTTTTGTAGGGCAAGTGAAGAGCCAGTTTGATTGTGCAACTTCCATGCCTGATCCCTGGCATGTAAACAAGCCGATATATCACCCGAGACCCAGGGGAGGTGTGTGCCATGCACACAGGTGCATTTTGGGGGGGGCACAGTGATCCCAGATAGCGAGTAACTTGGAACAGAAATATTCAAGGGTGGAAGTGATCGAGGAAGCCAGGGTGATGGGGGGCCAATCAGAGGTAGAAAGGACATTTAGAACTGGAGCCAGATCCAAGGATTTATACAAGTGGATCAATAAGATTTTCTGAGGGGCTCTTGAGCAACTGATTTTATGAACAGTGCATATCAGGTGTGGTTACTTAAGGCATCAGGTAATATACCAGCTGCAATAATACAATTAGGGTGGGAGGTGAGAGTCCAGTCAATTAAGGAGTGAACTTTACTACTGGGACCTTCAATTTAGGGTAAAAACAAAACAAAACGACAAAAAAGTTAGTGTGTTTGCCTGAGTTGGCTGAAGTGAATTATCTGTGCAATTATCTAGGTGTTTGTCTCATGAGACTGAAGGGAATTATCTGTGCAATTAACTAAGTGTAGAAAGAGCTGTGAAGTAGGGGGAGTGGCTTAGCTAGAAGGAAGCCAGGTTAAAGCCAGATTTAAAAACTGCCCTAGATAGCTTCTGCCAGAGAACAGGCAGAGAACACCAAGAAGAAGGAGCTGCTGTTATAACTATACTTCTCTACTGGGACTATATTCCCCTCCTTCCCTCCATCCTCTCACCCTAAGCCAGTTCTATTTTTATAGACACATGATTTGACTGGCAACAGGAACTTCCTGTTTGGGAGCAGGAAGTGGTGATCACAGAGCCACAAAAAACTCACCGTCCTAGAAGGAAAAGAGTTGCTCTCTCCGTCCCCCAGAGCTGCTGGAGGTCTGACTCTGAGTAGGTAAGGAGACTACTGAGAAATATAGGAACTTCTTGTCTCAGAACAGGAAGATCAGGATCTTAAAGGGGCACAGAGGCAGCAAGTAAGTAGGGAGAAAAAATAAATAAATAAACAGAGGAAAGAGTAAGCATTCCAAACAATAGTTAAGGGGCCAGAAATAAGACATGATGGGAGTGGTGCAGTGCAGTGGCTGTGGAGCAGCAGTCTTCCGGGAGATGTTCTGGAGGATTCGGTGTTGTCCCATCTGCAGGCACCTCTCTGGGCTGAGGGAGGAGGTTGCTCATCTCCAGGCTGAATTGGCCAGGGTTTGGGGGACCTCCTCTCCCACCCAGGGACCATCAGGGCCACTGCCGTTGCCAAGAAAGAGGAGTGGTTGGACCACAGTGGGCTCAGGGAGGGTGAGGGTCATGGAACAGAGGCACACACCTCCAGTGGTACCACTCCACAATTCATATGCCATTCTGGCAAAGTGTGGTTCCACTATGGAGGCACCCGGAGTGGAAACCAAGGAGGATGCTAGGAACCTCCACAAAGGAGACCCACAGGAGGGTGGCATGGGACTCCACAGGGGAAGGAAATAACTCCTGGTGGGGGACTCCATTGTTAGGAGGGTAGAACTGGGGGAGGAAGGGGAGAGGGAGGTAAGGTGCCTGCCTGGTGCCATGGCTTGGAGGGACAGAGAGCGTATCCTCAGGATTGCTGGAGCAGCTGCACAGGGGAGGGAGCTGGATGTCATTGTCTACCTAGGGATGAATAACCTGGCTGAGAAAGGGATCAGAGCAGTGCAGAAAGAGTTTGTGGAGTTGGGGAGGGGCCTTAGACAAGTATCACGCAATGTAACCTTCTAGGAGTTGCTGCCTGTCTATGGCATGGATGAGGCTAGGGTGCTCTACAACATAGCATTCAATCAGTAGTTGAAAAAATGGTACAGAGCTTGGGGATTTAGCTTCATTGGAGACTGTGGGTCCACCTGGAGTGATGCAGGCCTATACTGGTGTGATGGTCTACATCTGTCCAGGAGGGGAACCAGGATCCTAGGTGATAGGTTTAAGTGCTTCATTGGCAAGCATTTAAACAAGCCAAGGGGGGGAAGGCATGGGAAAGAAGCAGAGAAATCCTAGCCCCCCCCAAAAAGAAAATCAGGGTAGTAAGTGAGGTAAACACCAAAACAGAGATGTCGATAGGGAGAAGGGCAGGGGTAAATGGAGAAAATGACAAAGGCAATAATGACAGGGATGGGGCAAAAAGGGGTAAGGCCATCAAGAAATGGAGGGTAATGAGTTCCAATGCCCATAGTCTGGGCAACAAGCTACCTGAACTTGTGGCCTTGATGGAAGAGGGATGCCTGGATATCATAGCAGTCACAGAAATTTGGTACACAGAGAACCATGACTGGGATGTTAACATACCAGGGTACTCAACCTACAAGAGAGATAGGGAGGGTAGAAGAGGGGGAGGAGTAGCTTTCTATGTAAGGGAAGGGATAAAAGCAACAGAGCAAAAGAGTAAACAGGGAGGAGAGAAGGCACTGTGGGTCACCTTAGAGACAGGAAATGGCACCACAATCCGCATGGGGGTTGTATACAGACCCCCATGACAGGGAGAGGGAATGGACAAGGATATGATAGAAGGCATCCTTAGGATGGCAGAGAAAGGGGAGATATTGTTGATGGGGGACCACTAATATGCCAGAAATTAACTGGAGCACCTTTGCTGCAGCCACATCCATTAGGAAGGAGTGGGATTGGGTGGAAGCAGGGTGCGATAAGGAGGAAGTACTAAATGAGTACTTCTGCTCAGTATTTACTAAAGAGAAGGGGGGGTGACACCCAAGGTGGGAGAAATAGCAGAAGCAGGGGGGGAAGTGGTGACAGATGGGGAAATCATGGAGATCAGAGTTCAAGAGGGTTTGAAGGCACTGAGGGTGGACAAGGCGCCAGACCCAGATGGCATCCACCCAGGGTACTGAAGGAGCTGGCAGAGGTCCTTGCAGGACCTTTGGCAGACCTATTTAATGCCTCACTACATTCGGGGTGTGTGTACCAGACCGGAGGATGGTCATGTGGTGCCTCCACAAGAGTGGCCCCAGGATGAACTGGGAAACTACAGACCAGTGAGCCTCACATCCATCATGGGTAAGCTAATGGAGACTATGCTGAAGGAGGCTGGTTGGCCCTCCTAGAGGCCAAGGACTACAGGACAGCAGACAGCATGGCTTCATATGTGGCAGATCCTGCCAAACCAACCTGGTCGAGTTCTATGACTGGGTAACTAGGCAACTGGACAGGGGCCATGCAGTGGATGTCCTGTATCTGGACTTCAGTAAGGCATTCGACTCAGTGCCACATGGAGGCTGGGAAGGAAGTTAGTAGGCACAGGGGCAGGTGCAAAGCTGGTGAGATGGGTAGGAATCTGGCTGCAGGGAAGGCAACAGAGGGTGGTGGGTGGGAGCTCTCACCCAAGGGCAGTGACGGCGGTGTTCCACAGGGCTCAGTGTTGGGACCAGTGTTGTTTGGGATATTCATTGCAGACATATCATGGGATATCAAGAGCAAGATCAGTCTGTTTGCTGATGATACCAAGGTAGGCGTGGTGGTGGTGGATGACCTGGGGGATGGCAGGGTTGCAGGATGATCTGGCAAAGCTTGAAACCTGGTCAGACACCTGGCAACTGGGCTTTAATGCCAAAAGTGCAAGGTGCTGCATTTTGGGATGAATAACCCAAGGAGGGTTACCAGCTAGGGAAGTGCAGCTAACCCAGACAGAGGAGGAGAAGGATCTGGATGTGCTTATTACAGGGTCAATGAACAACTCAGCACAATGTGGGAAGGCAGCTGCAAAGGCCAACAAAATGCTGGGTTGTATTGCAAGGGGTATATCCTCGAGGAGGGAGGAGGTGATTCTGCCACTGTATAAGTCATTAGTTAGACCACACCTGGAGTACTGCATGCAGTACTGGTGTCCGAACCTGAAGAGGGACATTAAGTTACTGGAGGGGGTGCAGCACAGAATGACAAAGATGATCAAGGGGCTGGGGGACTTATCATACGAGATGAGGTTGAAGGAGTTGAACATGTACTCACTGGAGGAGACGAGAGAACGGGGTGACATGATTGAAACCTTTAAATACATGAAAGGAAAAAACAAGATGGGCACAGAGGGGCTGTTCAAAGTAAGGGAGGGGAAGACCACCAGGGGCCATGATATGAAACTGGAGTGAGGAAGGTTCAGGAGGGAGATAAGGCGACACTTTTTAACAGAGAGGGTGGTGGCTTGGTGGGATGCGTTACCTGCTGAAGTGGTATGCAGTAGAACAGTGGACTGCTTCAAATGAGGATGGGGCAGGACAAGGGGGAGGGTTAATGAAGGGGAAGGGTGTAAGGGAGGGGCAGCTGCAGAATAAGGGGTGCTAGCTGCACATTCGAGCAGACTTGATAGACCTCTAGGCCTTTATCTGCTGGCAAATTTCGTATGTTCGTAAGAGCAGGGCCATTCTTGATGCCCTACAGGTGGCATGTCTCAGGCAGCTAGTTTTGGAACCCACTCATGAGGGAGCAATCTTAAACCTCATACTCTCAAATGGGGACAGCGCGAGAGGATCTCAGATCTAGAAGTGGGTAGCCATCTGGGAACAAGTGACCACCAAACAGTGTGGTTCACAATAAACTCAGCTACAGAGTCAAGTCATACAAAAGTGAGAGCACTGGACTTCAGGAGGGCTGACTTTGTGCAGATGGAGAGTGACTTGAAAAGCACTAGCAAACAGTCTAGAAGGAGGGTGGAGCAACAATGGGAAACATCGAAACTGCCATAACGGAGGCAACAGGCCTTTGTGTGAAGCAAATAAACAAATCAAAACAAAAGAAAAAGCCACTATAGTTCTCAAAAGAGCTGGCGGGGAAGGTTAGGGAGAAAAAGATAGCATTTAGGAAGTATAAGGAAACACACAAGGAGCAGGGCAGAAAACTATACCATTTAAGGCAGAAGGAAGTGGGGAGGGAAGTCAGAATAACAAAGGCCCAAACTGAGGAAAAGATAGCCAACTCGGTTAAGAAGGGGGATAAAACCTTTTATAGGTACATCAGGGAGCATAGAAAGACAAAGGGATGGGATACTGAGGCTGAATAGAAAGGACTGTGGGTGGGCAGAGAGGGAAAGTGAAAAAGCAGGGATACTGAATGAATACTTCTGCTCAGTATTCACAAACGAGGAGGGGGGAGGTGCCTAATCCAATTTACAGAAGCACTCTGTATGGGGGGGGGTCAATCCCAGTCCTTTCACAGAAGTAAGGGTTCTGAAAGAACTCCTAAAATTCAAGGTGGACAAAGCTATGGGGCCTGATGGAATTCACCCCAGAATTCTAAAAGAATTAAGGGGAGAACTAGTGACACCACTGACTACCCTTTTTAACAAATCATGGGAGGATGGTGTGGTACCTCTGTACTGGAGGAAGGTGGATGTGATTCCCCTTCACAAATGTGGGAGGAAGACAGAGGCAGGAAACTACAGACCTGTCAGTTTGCCCTCTGTGGTTGGGAAAGTGATGGAATCACTTCTGAAGTAAAGAATTGTTGAGTATCTAGAGGAAAGTGGGGCAGAGGACCCAGAGCAGCATGGGTTCACAGTGGCAAGGTCATGTCAGATGACTCTAATTGATTTCTTTGACTGGGTGACCAAAGTAGTAAACCAGGGAGGGGCAGTGGACATGGCCTACCTAGACTTTAGCAAGGCATTTTACACAGTATCACACAAAAGATTAATTATCAAATTTAACCAGCCTGGAAGTGGGTCCTAGGGTGGTAGCCTGGGTAAAACATTGGCTAGACAACAGGACACAGAAGGTAATTGTAAATGGAGTCCACTCTGAAGAAAGAAGGGTTACTAGTGGGGTACCACAGAGTTCAGTACTAGGTCCAGTCCTTTTTAATGTCTTTATAAATGACATTGCAGAGGGACTGTAAGGAAAAGTATGCCTCTTTACAGATGATACAAAGATCTGCAACAGGGTCGATACACAAAGAGACATGGAAAGGATGAGAAGGGACTTGGCAAGGTTGGAGGAATGGTCAGAATTATGCCAGCTTGGATTCAATGCAAAATAATGCACTTGGGAAACAAAAACCCAGGAGAAGATTACACAATTGGGGGTGAGGTAGTAACAACAACAAAAATGGAAAGGGACCTGGGGGTAATCATATCAGATGACCTTAAGGTTAGCAAGCAATATGAGAAGGCAGTATTGAGGACTGGGGGGGGGGATACTGGGATGTATAGGGAGAGGCATCAGCAGCAGAAAACAGGAAGTTGTTATCCCTCTGTACAGACAGTTGGTGAGACCCCATCTGGAGTACTGTGTCCAGTTCTGGAGACTCCATCTCTGAAAGGACATAGACAGGATGGAGGCAGTCCAGAGGAGGGCAACTAAAATGGTGCAGGGTCTGCAAGTGAAGCCATATGAGGAAAGACTAAAGGAGCTTAATATGTTTCCCCTTGAGGAAAGGAAGGAGAGGGGGGACATGATAGAAACTTTTAAGTACCTCAACGGAATCAACAAAGTCCAAGAGGGTAGCATCTTTCAGAAAAAGAGATGTGCAAGAACAAGGGGACACAATTTGAAGATAGAGGTGGTGAAGGCTCAGGGGCAATGTGAGGAAGTATTTTTTCACAGAGAGGGTGGTGGACTCATGGAAAAACCTTCTGTAGGAGGTTGTGGGGTCTAAAGCTGTGGGAGAATTCAAGAATGCATGGGACAGACATAAGGCAATTCTTGTAGGGTAGGAAAAAAAAAGGCTGTTGGTTAATGAGGATATGTAGCTTATCCTGTAGGTAGGGAAATGGGCAGAGCAGGTGGGCCAAGCAGCCCTTATCTGCCATCAAAGTCTATGTTTTTGTGTTTCTTTGTTAGGGATTTGGAGTTTAGTTGAGTGGGATCCTTTACTAACTGGGTTAGGGTCAGTGATGCTATTTCATTACGAGTTTTAGTTTGGGTAGGAGGCAGCCAGTTAACATTAAAGTCGCCCAGTATATACAATTCTCCTGAAGAGGAATAAGACTGGAGGTTAGACAGTAGAGTTGTGATAGAGAAGAGAGAAAGATTGGGGCAACAGTAGGTCCCGGCTGCAAAAATGAGTAGTGAGAAAGGGAGGGAGAACCTTATCCAAAGTAATTCATAGGTCTTCAAGATGAATGTTGCAAGAATAGGGGCAAATTGGATGCTGGAAATGATATATATGGCAATACCGCCTCCCTTGGTGTTTCCCCTTCCTATAAACACTGGTGTGCTTCAGGGTTCTGTGTTGGGCCCTCTATTATTCTCTGTCTTCCTAAATGACCTTCCCACTACCTGACCTCTTACCTCCATCCACATGTATGCAGATGATACAGTCCTGTATGCATCTGTGCCCTCCCCCTCTATTGTAGCATCAAAATGTTAGCATGACTTTGACAAAGTTCAGCTCTGATTTTGCACAAACTATTTATATTTGAATGCCAAGAAGACAGTCTCCATTACCTTTGGCAGGAAGCAGAGACTATCTCGGCTTAATTCCCTCCCTTCTTTGTGTACCCTAGAGGGGCCATTACTTGAGGTGAACTCTTCTTTCAGGTACCTTAGGGTCTGGCTTGACCAGATCTCAACTTTTCTGATCACATTGACACCATCCACAAAAAGATGTACCCCAAACTGGGTGCCTTATACAGACATTGTGGTTGCATTCCTCTTCCGGCTTGCCATTCACTGGTTCAGAAAATGATCCAACCTAATTTTGACTCTGGTGATGTAGTCTACAGTGCTGCTCCCACAACTTCTCTAGCTAGGCTGGACTCCCTTTTCCACTCTTTCTGCCATTTTGCTATTGACTGTCCTCCCCGTGCCAATCACTGCACCCTGTACCAGTCTTTCTTCCTTCCTTCTCTAGCCGACAGGCGACATATTCACTGTGCCAACTTTCTTGGCAAATTCTGGTTTCACTCTCTCCCTCCCTATCTCTCCTTCTCTGTGTCCTTCAAACCACCTTCTTCTCACTCACTTAGAAACCATGACCACTGCACCTTATTCATCCCATCCATGACTACCACTGTTGGCCAGGCAGCATTCTCTCACCGTTTCCCAAAAATTTGGAACTCCCTCTCACCTCCCATCCATCTCATTGACTCCCCTCAGATCCTCTGCTCCCTCCTCAAGGACCTTTCCCCCCTTCCTGTAGATGTGTTTAATTCTCCCTCTCCATTTTTGCATATGCACTTGCTTGTAGATTAACACTTACCCTGTATTAGTTCATGCTACTGATTGTCTTTGACTGTTTTTAGTCTCCTAACACTTTTTCTTGTTGTTGTTAAATACTTATTGCAATGTAATGTATCTATTTGTCATTCTGTTTGATGTTTGTATTCTATTTTCATTATTCACTGTTTTGGCATTTGCTGCTGTATTTACTGCATATCCCAATCCCCTCTCTTCCAGGACGTACCTGGAAGGAAGCATTTCTGCTCAGTGTGCTTTTCCTGGTGAAACTTTTAAATAATAAATAAATAAATGCATGTTGCTGTGGAAGAGCAGGGCCAGAAGGGCCCTGTGCCTGCACTTCTAGTAAAACAGGAATGAAATTTTCAGCATAGCCTTCTTGTTGCTCCACCTCATGAACCTGGTAATAACATGATTCTGCACCACCATAATTCCATTGCGTGTCACAGGTGTGAAAATGCACTTTGGCCATGGTTTGAAAAATGACAGCTATCTCATTCTTGAGGTGGTGTAAAAAGATGCTTATGCTGAACATTTTGAGTCAACATTTTTAAAATTGCCAAAGTTACGAGTAAGCATAGCAAAATTTCAATGTATGCACATAACTATGCCATTTTAACATATATTTTCTCCAAATTTTCAACATTGCCTTCTTATGATCCCACTTCATGAACAAGGGTGGTCAAATGTTTTAAATCATGCCTGAAAGGTGATTTTGCCAAGTGACCATGAACTTTCCTTTCAGACTTGACTTCTGAAATTCCACCAGCATTGGTCATGAGCTGGAGTCCCAGAAAGGACATGTTGAAAATTTGGGCTCAAAATATTCAAAAATGGCAAAGTTATGCATCAAAGTTGAAAATCCCATTAAAATACATTGAACTGCATTTACCTTAGTTTCTCACATTGCTGTCGGTGGTTCCATCAGCAAGATATGTCTTCCATCGGAGAGTGCATCTTCACTGTGATACCTGTTCAGGTGAGTGATGGTGTGTGGGAGGTGTGGAAAGATGCAGGGTGATGGATGCTGAGTGGGAGGTTGTTTGGGAGGGGGCTCAGTGTGGTGAGGGACCATTTTCTTTTCGTACAAAAAAAGACAAGGACTGTTTCCTTATTTTCAGACCGGGATGGGGATTGTGAGGTGCCACTAGACACCAGGCAAACTTTATTGACTATGGGGATGGTGATCAGAGGGGTGGGGGTACCCCTAGACACCAGGAAAAAAGTTAAAGCATACGGGGACAATAATTGGAGGGCGGTGGGGTGCCATTAGACACGAGGTCAAAATTGCAGAAGTTCTGGGATGGGAAATAGCACTAACATTCTGAGTAATATCAGTAAACCTTCAGGGAGCAAGGTTAATTCTGAGTGTGACAATCAGCACTATGCAAAATTCATAACAATTGACGTATGCTCTTGTAATGTTAAGCAAAAGAAGGAAGTGGTTTCACCAGAAGACTAGCTGTGCTTGAAGAGCAGGTGTGCATATTTACTAAAAAGGCAACAAACTATTTTATTAACTATTATACAATGGCAAAAAGAATCCTGGTCTCTGATTGGTCAGTTTTGGGCTGTACCCATGGCGTTATCCCAGCACAATGCCACAGGTCTAGTCTCAGCACTGTGAACCCATTTGGAAGCTGCCCACCAGGCTGACCACCTCTTTTTTTTGCATCTTCTTTTCAGAAACAAAAATATTCTTTAAATTTATTTTTTTTTATTTTATATATAACAACAAGCCATTGCATAATAGGAATAATGCATTCCAGGGTGTGTGTCGTGCTGGGATAATGCCACGCCTGGGGCATTGGATGCACTGACCTGTGGCCTCGTGCTTCAACTCCCAGGTGTAGAGTTATCTCAGCACACACACCTGTCATGCATTATTCCTTTATGGTTTAATGTGTTACTAAAAGCCATCTTACTTTTATAATAACTGCTATGTATATACTGTACTGTACAATGAAACAAATGAGTTTTAGTTTTAGTTTTCAAACTCCTAGTGAAAAAATGTAAATAAAATTCTGGTATTTTGATATTAAACAATATCAATGTTCCCCAATTTAAGACTACTCTCATTTTGAAGCTGCCCTCAATTACTAGCCACACTGTAAACTTACTTTTCCTTATAGAAGTCACTCCTGATTTGAGTCTGCACATCCTAATTTTAATGATCAGCTGAGCAAGTAGGTGGACAAGGGAGAGTGTACAATACAAAATACTGTACTTTACAATTCAGTGCTGTACTTCACAACCCAATACAGTAACATCAACAGTAGAGTTTGCTAGATCTTGTCATTATTATTTCTGTGTTTTAATTCTAAATTATCTTTATTAGGTACTGTATATTTATCAGTGTATCATGGTGGTCTCTGTTAAAAACAAACTTTATGCTCTGTGTGGTCTGCACATGCTGTCTTCGCTCACTGTCTTGTTTTCCTGCAGGTACCTGCAAAGAGAAACAGTTTTTAGTGTTCAGACTCTATTATATATTGTAATCTGTTGTTCAGCTTTGTTACTTATCAACTCCAGCTCATCCTCACTGTCTAATTCTCTACCTAAGATGTCAGAATCATTTTCATCTGGTTCACTGGTGTCTGCCTCACAATTGGCAGTGTTAAACTGCATCTGTACTGGGTCATCAGGGTTGCTCGCTTCAAGTCACTTGATCAACCCCTTCCCCCTCACAACATTTGCCTGTATATTTTCTCAGGTGCAGCTAATTACATCTGGGTCTATGGACTTGATGCCACAATCTTGGAATGGCCTTTTAATGTTGTCCGCAATCTTGGTGCACCATGACACCTTCACCCACTTGACCATTTTACTGTTTGAGGGTGCCTTGGGATTTCCAGCTGTAGTGCAGTCATGCTTCTCATTGGCTAGCTAATTGTAATAGCACAGATGGTACCTAGCCTTGAATGGAGTGTTCCAGGATATATCTGCTGGTTGAAGCAGTTTGGTACAACCTCCTGGTATTGCTGTCGTAATCATATTTCTTCTTTTTAGGTTTGCTTTTACAAATGGACTGATGTGGCAGTGAAACATGTCCCACATCAGCATCCTCTTGTTGAAAGTTAACAAGCCCCAAGCCATGTACACCCACATAAGGGTAAGATCCTTGTTCATCCACCCATTGGTGGATAAGGCGATGCACACTTCAGGCACATTGGCTACTTCTTTTGGCAGTCCCTTGCCCTTTAGTACAATGAAAGGTAGAAACATAGAAACATAGAAACATAGACTTTGACGGCAGATAAGGACCGCTTGGCCCATCTAGTCTGCCCTTTTCCCTACCTACAAGATAGGCCGCAGATACTAGTTAACCAACAGCCTATTGCTTCCAACCCCCCACAAGAATTGCCTTATGTCTGTCCCATGCATTCTTGAATTCTTCCACAGTTTTAGACCTCACAACCTCCTCAGGAAGGCTGTTCCATGCATCCACTACCCTCTCTGTGAAATAATACTTCCTCACATTGCTCGAACCGCCCCCTTCTATCTTTAAATTGTGTCCCTTGTTCTTGCACGTCTCTTTTTCTGAAAGATGCTACCCTCTTGGACTTTGTTGATTCCACTGAGGTACTTAAAAGTTTCTATCATGTCCCCCCTCTCCCTTCTTTCCTCAAGGGTATACATATTAAGCTTCTTTAGTCTCTCCTCATACGGCTTCTCTTGCAGACCCTGCAACATTTTAGTTGCTCTCCTCTGGACTGCATCTATCCTGTCTATGTTCTTGCAGAGATGGGGTCTCCAGAACTGGCCACAGTACTCCAGATGGGGTCTCACCAACTGTCTGGACAGAGGAATAACAACTTCCTGTTTTCTGCTGCTGATGCCTCTCCCTATGCATCCCAGTATACCCCCAGCCCTCCCTACTGCCTTCTCACATTGCTTGCTAACCTTAAGGTCATCTGATATGATTACCCCCGGGTCCCTTTCCTTTTTTGTTGTTTTTACTACCTCCCCCCCATTGTGTATTCTTCCCCTGGGTTCTTGTTTCCCAGGTGCATTATTTTGCACTTCTTTGCATTGAATCCTAGCTGCCACACTTCTGACCATTCTTCCAACCTTGCCAAGTCCCTTCTCATCCTTTCCACGCCTCTTTGTGTATCAACCCTGTTGCAGATCTTTGTGTCATCTGCAAAAAGGCATACTTTTCCTTCCAGTCCCTCTGCAATGTCACTGACGAAGACATTAAAAAGGACTGGACCCAATACTGAACTCTGTGGTACCCCACTAGTAACTCCTCTTTCTTCAGAGTGGACTCCATTTACAATTACCTTCTGTGTCCTGTTGAGCAGCCAATGTTTTGCAGGCTACCACCCTGGGACCCACTCCCAGGCTGGTTAATTTGACTATTAATCTTTTGTGTGGGACTGTGTCAAATGCCTTGTTAAAGTCTAGGTAGGCCATGTCCACAGCCCCTCCCTGGTCTACTACTTTGGTCACCCAGTCAAAGAAATCTACTAGTTCGTCTGACATGACCTTCCTGCTGTGAACCCATGCTGCCTTGGGTCCTTGCCCCACTGGCCTCTAGGTACTCAACTATTCTTTCCTTCAGAAGTGACTCCATCACTTTCCCTACCACAGAGGTCAGACTGACAGGTCTGTAGTTTCCTGCCTCTGTCTTGGTCCTACTTTGTGAGAGAATCACATCCACCTTCCTCCAGTCCTCGGGTACCAACCATCCTCCCATGATTTATTAAAAGAGTGGTTTCACTAGTTCCTCCCTTAATTCTTTTAGAATTCTGGGGTGAATTCCATCAGGACCCATTGCTTTGTCCACCTTCAGTTTTAGGAGTTCTTGTAGAAGCCTTTCTTCTGTGAAAGGACTGGGATCGACCCCCCTATCAAGATTGCTTCTGTTAATTGGATTAGGCACTTCCCCCTCCTCTTTTGCGAATACTGAGCAGAAATATTCATTCGATATCCTGCTTTTTCACTATTCCCCTCTGCCCACCCATGGTTCATTCTATTCACCCTCACTATCCCTCCCTTTGTCTTTCTACGCTCGCTGATGTACCTATAAAAGGTTTTATCCCCCTTCTTAACTGTGTTGGCTATCTTTTCCTCAGTTTGGGCCTTTGCTCTTCTGACTTCCCTCCCAGCTTCCTTCTGCCTTAACTGGTACAGCTCTCTGTCCTACTCCTTCTGTGTTTCCTTATACTTCCAGAATGCTATCTTTTTCTTCCTGACTTTCATAGCCACCTCTTTTGAGAACCATAGTGGCTTTTTTCTTTCATTTTGATTTGTTTATTTGCTTCACACAAAGGCGTGTTGCCTCTGTGATGACCATTTTGATGATTCCCTATTGTTGCTCCACACCTCCTTCTAGTCTGTTTGCTAGTGCTTTTCTGAGGAACTCTCCTATCTTGCCAAAGTCAGCCCTCCTAAAGTCCAGTACCCTCACTTTTGTATGGCTTGACTCTGTAGCTGAGTTTAACGTGAACCACGCTGTTTGATGGTCACTTGTTCCCAGATGGCAACCCACTTCTAGATCTGAGATCCTCTCACTGCCCCCATTTGAGAGTACGAGGTCTAAGATTGCTCCCTCATGAGTGGGTTCCGAAACTAGCTGTCTGAGGCCTGCCACCTGTAGGGCATCAAGAATGGCCCTGCTCTTGGATGTGGCTGCAGCAAATGTGCTCCAGTTAACATCTGGCATATTCAGGTCTCCCATCAACAGTATCTCCCCCTTTCTCTGCCATTCTAAGAATGCCTTCTATCATATCCTTGTCCATTCCCTCCCCCTGACATGGGGGTCTGTACACAACCCCTGTGCAGATTGTGGTGCCCTTTCCAGTCTCCAAGGTGACCCACAGTGCCTTCTCTCCTCCCTGTTTGCTCTTTTGTTCAGTTGCTTTTATCCTTTCTTTACATAGAGCTACTCCTCCCCTCTCTCTCCTGCCTGTCTCTCCTGTAGGTTATGTACCCTGGTATGTTAACATCCCAGTCATGGTTCTCTGTGTACCCTGTTTCTGTGATTTCCTACGATCCAGGCATCCCTCTTCCATCAAGGCCACCAGCTCAGGGAGCTTGTTGCCCAAACTATGGGCATTGGTGCTCATTACCTCCATTTCAGATGGCCTTACTCCTTTTGCCCCATCCCTGTCCTTCTTGCCTTTGTCACTTTCTCCATTTACCCTGCCCTTCTCCCTATTGACACCTCTATGTTGGTGTTTGCCACTTACTACCATGATTTTTTGGGGGCTATAATTTCCTGCTCCTTTTCAGTGCCTCCCCTTGGCTGGTTTAAATGCTTGCCAATGAAGCATTTAAACCTATCACCTAGGATCCTGGTTCCTTCCTAGACAGATGCAGCCCATCATGCCAGTATAGGCTTGCATCACTCCAGTGTGGACCCAGTCCCAATGAAGCCAAATCCTGAGCTCCACACAGTTTTTTCAACCCTAGTTAGATCCCATGGTGCTGAACACCCCTAACCTCTCCTATAGCATAGATGGGCAGCACCTCGAGAAGGTTACGTCGTGCTATTTGTCTAAGGCCCTCCCAATTCCACAAACTCTTCCTGCACTTCTCTAATCCCTTTCTTAGCCAGGTCATTTGTCCCTAGGTGGACAATGACATCCTGCTCCCTCCCCTGTGCAGCTGCTCTAGCAATCCTGAGGATTCACTCCCTGTCCCTCTAAGCCATGGCGCCAGGCAGGCACCTTACCTCCCTCTCCCCTTCCTCCCCCAGTTCTATCTTTCTAACAATGGAGTCCCACACAAGGAGTTGTTTCCTTCCTCTGTGGGGTCCCCTGCCACCCTCCTGTGGGTCTCCTTTGTGGAGGTTCCCAGCATCCTCCTTGGTCTCCACTGTGGGTGCCTCCATAGAGAAACCACACTTTGCCAGAATGGCATAGAATTTTGGAGAGGTACAACTGGAGGGATGCACCTCTGTTCCACCACCCTCACCCTCCTGAGCCCACTGTGGTCCAACTGCTCCTCTTTCTTGGCAACCTCTAAGGCAATGGCAGTGGCACTGGTGGTCCCTGGATGGAAGAGGAGGTCCCACAAATCTGGCCAACTCAGCCTGGAGATGAGCAACCTCCTCCCTCAGCCCAGAAAGGTGCCTGCAGATGGGACAACACAGCATCCTCCAGAACATCTCCTGGAGACTGCTGCTCCACAGCCACTGCACTGCACCACTCCAATCATGTCTTATTTCTGGCCCCTTAACTGTTTGCAATCCTTACTCTTTCCTCTGTTTTTTTCTCTCTCCTTACTTTCTGCCTGTGTGCCCTTTAAGCTCCTGATTGTCCTGTTCTGAGACAAGAATATCCTTTATTTCTCAGTAGACCCCTTACTTGCTCAGAGGCAGACCTCCTGCAGCTAGAGGGGGCTGGAGAGCTACTCTTGCCCTTCTAGGATGGTGGGTCTTTGGTGGCTCTGTGATCACTCACTTCCTGCTCCCAAACAGGAAGTTCCTGTTGTCAGTCAAATCATGTGCCTATAAAAGTAGAACTAGCTTTGGGGGTAGGGAAGGAGGGCAATATAGTGCCAGTAGAGAAGTCCAGTCACACAGCAGTCCTTTCTCCTGGTGTCTTCTGCCAAGCTATTAGCAGAATCTTTCTAAGGCAAACTTTAAATGTAGCTTCCTTCTAGCTAAGCCACTCCCCTACTTACTAGATCTTTCTACAAGTAATTTAAACCTCACAGCTACTAAGTCCTTTCAATCACCTGAGATTTACACCTAGATAACTGTTCAGATAACCATTCAGTTCAGTTAACACTGACAAACACACACTTTTTTATTGTTTTGTTTGTTAGTTTTTTTTTTTACCCTAAATTAAAGGTCCAAGTACAAGAGTTCTTTTTCTTTAGTCCCAGTAGAGAAGTCCAGTCACACAGCAGTCCTTTCTCCTGGTGTCTTCTGCCAAGCTACAGTATTACTTTATAGACTTTGAGACTTTACAACCATTTGCAAGCGGCACTAAAGTGGCACTTTCTCATGCCCAGTTATTAATGGTGGCATAGAGTTTGCTCCATTGAGACAGACCATCCTTTCATGGGGCATTATCAGTCCCGATGGCTATCTCCTCCATGTTACCTGTGTTTGCCAACTTTTATATCAGAAGTTGTGATAATGCTTATGGCAATATAGTACAATGTCAAGAACTTTAAGAATAAAACTCTTGGTGGAGTTTTTGGCCAACTGCTGTGTTCTAATGTAGTGATAACCCCCAATGTTTGATAAAATGATCCGTCCATCCCCTGCTGGCTCAAATTCTCAGTGCAGATTATGGCAACTGCTTTCTTTTTTTTCATTACCAGGAGAGATACACTAAGCTGAAAGCTTATTTAAAGGTGCAGCCTGGGAGCACAAGAAAGTTAAATGACTTGCTCAGAGTCACACGGTATGGAAGTGGGGGCTGTGTGATTCAAACCCAGGTTTTCAGGTTTGCAGCTCAGAGCCTTCACCACTGTGCTATACTGCCTCTTCTGTACTACTGCTTTCCGTGTTACACAGAGGTGTTGTTTGTGTTGGTCAGAGACCCAGGCAGTCAGATCACACTCACCAAATTGATAAGAGGCTTTCTGACTGGCTCCATCTTACCTCCACCATTCACTTTTCTGCCCCACATTTCCAACCTCACTCACTTTATCCTCTTATTTCTGTCATTTTTTTTGCCAGTCATGGACCTGCTTTTCAGTGATCCCAAGTGAGTCATTGATGGGTCTGTTACCCTTTTTAATGGCACATGTGGCAGCCATTATTTAAAAGTTAAGGTTGGACTGCTTTCTTTTCAGTATGACAGCAACTGACAAAAACAACTGATTAATCAGGTGAGCATGCGAGCGGACAGGGTAGCAGGTATTTATGTTTGAAATTGCTGCCCTCAAATAATAGCCATGAATAAAATGAATAAAAAACTGTACAAGCTAAGTCTGAAACACTAGGAATGAACACTGGAAAGATTACATTAGAACATGGTAGTAGCAATACAGGTACAGAAACTGAAACCAGGAGTGGCTATGTAGTATCCCATTCTTCTTTTTTGTCCTTGCAGGATCCAGGGATGCTGCATGGATGGTAGGGGTGACACTAGCCACCAGGGAAAAGATGCTGGCAAAGAAAAAGGGATTTTTCCCCTTATGAAAAAAAGATATTTTTTCATGACTTGTTATACAAAAAAGAAAATATTTTTCATATCATGAATCACAAAAAAATATTTATAAGCTTAAAAAAGATGTATTTCAAGGGCATTTCATCAACAGTTAAGTGAATAATCCAGCTAAGGGGGTCCCGATAAGTAAGTAAAAAGGGGTCGATCATTTTCCAGGTTGAAATTTTTGTGGTTTTCCAAATTTCATCTGTATAGGGGAAAAAAAGGAAAACAAGATGGTGGCAAATAAAAAAAGATTATTGCCCTCACAAAACAGGATTCCCCATAAGAAAATTGTATACAGCTTTTTTGAAAAGCCGACTGAGCATGCTCAGAACCCAAAGTTTTCAAATTTAATAACTTCGGAATGGATTAATATTTTGTTACCAAACCAGCAAAGGAAATCCCTCTGAACCAATCCATTTCTACCCTGAACATTTCAGATCCCAATTCCAAACTGTCTCGGTGTTACGCAATGGTGAAAAAAACTGCAAAAAAATGTGATTTTGTACATTTTTTTCACTGTCTGCAGCTCAGAACTTGCACAACTGACCAGAATGAAACATGGCACATCTAGAGATCTCCCCATGGGACCACACATGCAAACTTCCATGCAAATCAGTCAAACGGTTATGAAGATATTAAAGTACTAAATTGGCCCAGTGGTGCTGAGGGTTGAGGCACTGGACACCACACCTCATGCCACGCCAGTGACCCAGATCCGGGAATGAACCAGACCAGAGGACAGCTCTCCTTCCCTGGGGTGGGCAGTTTCATGCTCTAGTCTAGTGGCCTCTGGTGGTGCCGGGGGCTCACAGCTGTCGGAAGCCAGGAAGAGCAGTGATTGGCTGGGAGGCACTCCTGTGGGTGTGCTTGGGAGTGAGCACACAAGACACTGGAGTGCATTGCATTTCCCAGCCAATAGGGGGAAAAAATGGAAAAATACCCTCCTGCTGGGTAAGGTGATGGGACCATCAGTTGCCCCGGCCACAAGCCCAATGTCAGCCGCATCTTCTAACTCTACCCTTGGGGACTTTGGGCTGGGAGAGCTCGGGGTCCTGATTCCAATGTAGCGATGGGAGTGCAGTTCAAATGGGTGGTGGAGCCAAGGAACAGAGCATGGATCCACGAGAGATGCCCTGGTTAGGTAGGTGCATAAAGAGATTTTAAAAAAAGTGCTAAATTTGGGGTTTAACATTAAAGTACCTACTCAACCCTAACTATAGTGGTGCTACCTGGCCACTATAACATTTTTATTATGGGGTGCAGTAGTTAGGGTTGAATGGAGTGCTCAGTGTTAAACCTCTAACTTTGTACCTTCATAACTTAGGTGGTGTCTGACAGAATAGACCATACATTTGCATGTACAGTTAGGCTGATGTAGTCTCAAGATGTAGAAAGGTTTGTGATGGCAACTTCTGTGGTTTCCGATATCTGGACACCCATTATTGTATAGAAAGGTCATTTTTTCCTCTATACTTAATACATATTTTTTTGCTCTCATGTACAGCCTAGATGGCACAGTACTGTTCACAAAACGTTCAGGGTAGAAGCAGCATGAGCTGAGTTAGTGCCTTTTGAAGGTTTCATGAAAATGAATTAACTAGTTCAAGGGTTACAAGGATTTTAAGAAATTTTTTTCCTGAGCATGCTCAGCAGGGTTTTTGGATAACCCTCTGGTAAGAACCAAAAATATTTGAGAGCATTTGTGGTTTGGATCACTTAGGCATAATAAACCAAAAGTGGTTCTCATTCTCATAAACTGAAAATATTTTTTTCAGTTTGTGACAGCCACCATCTTGGTTGTTTTTTTTTTTAAACTGAAAAACTGAATAATACTTAACAATTATGAGTTGTGAAAAAGCAAACACATGACCCTAGTCAAACAGGACCTGTTAGCTGGATTCTGGTGTTTGTATTTTTTACAAAAATGTCCAAAAATACCTTTTCTGAACACTCCAAAATCCTGGGTAACCAGCTTAGCAAGAGGAGCCATTCACCTGCATTCTCTGTATTGAGTACTGCTGCTAATTTGAGTGAGAGCAGTGAGCTGGTACTCAGCCTCTCTCTCTCTCTCTCTCTCTCTCTCCCCTCTAAGTTGTCTGCCTGCCTACCTACCTACCCATCCATCCATCACCCTTCTATCTATCTATCTATCTTACTAATTACTATTTTTTAAGTGGACCGGGGTGACCACCCTGGTACCGCTTCTTTCTCTTCTCCCCTCCAAGTCACCCACTCTCTGTTCCCAATATTTATTTTATTTCATGTCTTTATTAAGTGAACCAAGGTACTAATCCCCTTTACCACATCTCTTGACCCCCTCATCCAGGTCACCCACCCACCTTCCCCAATGTATGTTTTCTGGCTCCAATGTGCCCACCCCTTGTGCTGCAGTAGATCACCCTGACACTGGGATGCCCATTTCCCAGTGTTGGCTTAGTTTAACCTGAAATAAAGAAAACAATCCCTCATTGATCCTTTTTTTTTTTGCAGAAACTGAAAAAAAGAAAATGATCCATTGGCGATCTGACCCCACCCCTATCCTCAACTCAGCACCCACCACCCAACCCCGTACACCCACATCCTCACTCATCCAAGCAAGCCTTATGATGTAGATCCACCCTCTGATCAAAAACACATTTTGCTGATGGAACTAGTGACTGTGATTTGAGAAAATAAGGTAAGTCAGGTTTAATGTATTTTCAATGGAGTTTGAACTTTTATTCACCACTTTGTTATTTTTTAACATTTTGACACCAAATTTTCAACACAGTCTTTTTGGGACCCCACCTCATTAACAAGTGTGATATAATTTTTCAAATCCAACCTGAAATGTGATTTTGTGGTCACTGTGCAAAATCACCTTTTGTGCAGGATTTGAATATTTTCACCTACCATGTTCATGAGGTGGGAACATAAGAAGGCTATTTTGAAAATTTGGTTTAAAAATATTGAAAAATAGCAAAGTTTTAGCTGCACATTGAATTTTTCTATGCTTGCTCATAACTTTGGTGATTTTCAATAATTTTGTCCCCAAATTTTTAATACAGCCATTTTGCACACCACCTCATGAACATAGCAACTGTTGTTTTTCAGATCCTGGCCAAATTATGTTTTCTCATCTTTGGCATGAAATGATGTTTCAGCATGGATTTGAAAATGTTCACCTGACAGGTTCATGAGGGTAGAGTCATAAGAAGGCTATGCGAAAAGCATTTGGTGTAAAAATATGGTAAAACAACCACGTTATGAGTGAATGTTGAAATATTTAAATGTTCACTCATGCTAATTTGCAATATTCTGACTCCAGACTTTCAACCGAGCCATTTTTTCACAACACCTTATAAATGTGGCCATTGTCATTTTTTAAATCCTGGATGAGATGTGTTTTAACACATGTGGTGTGAAATTATGATTTGGCCAATATACTATGAATGCCAAGTGTCATGTTTATAAGGAGTGGCATAAAATTACTATCTTGAAAATTTGGAGTCAAAATGTGAAAAAATAAATTATTATTCAGAAACACTGTGTGTTGTGCTAGCCTTTACCCCAGTGAGGAGTGCTTTGTAATCCTGTGCTGGTCAGTTGAGCTCAGGGGTGTGCTCAGTGATCCAGCTGGATGGAGTGAATCTGGGCAGATGGCTCTGTTATGTGACACCGCCATCCAGCCAGGGAAGGTTAGCTGCAAGGTTAACCACATGGGGAAGAAAACTCTTCTCTTAATATAGTTGCCATGCAGCCTTGGGTAGCAGAGAGCCTTGTATATTGCCTAAAAGAGGGACTCTTTGCCTGTGCATGTGTTTCTGTGATCATATGGAAGCACAGGGCTTAGAGGGCCCAGCACTTCTGCTGACCACAAGACAGCCTCTTGAATTCTTTCCAACAATCTATGGAAGTGCAGCAATGGATATTGTCTTCCACTGGTGCAAGGCCCAAATTGCCCTGCACATCTGCATCTGTTCAGGCAGGTCCCTTTGGCACCTGTCTGAATGAGGATTCAATTCTACTATCTCAAAAAGAAGGGAATTGTTTTGCAAGCAACTGTGTTAATGCACCAGTTACAGTTCAGCTTGGTGTAAAAAAGTTGGGAAATGTGGTATTAGGGTTTCCAACCCTAACTCTTCACCCCCACACCTCAGGCAGAAAAAGGAAAACACATCATTAGGGTTTTAGGACTCCTGAGTTTGGGTAACTCAGTGGTGTGGTCTTCCTTATGGTTCTCAACCATAATGCCCCCCCCCTCACCTGAGCAAACAAGGTTAGATGTGATCTATTTTCTTTACTCAGGACACTGAAGAAAGCTACAAAAGATTTTGTTGACAAAATGTGGTGAGACATACTTTTCTACCTTTGAAGAGTATATCACTATGAGGCACTGGCTTAGAGCTGAACCTTATGTTTTCAACGGGGCTACTGGCTAAGGGAAGGGGTAAGCATTAAGGTTGACAATCCCAAGGAAGACCCCACCATTAATTTGCCAAGAGTTCATAGACTCAAAATCCTAATGTATTTTTTCTTTTTGCTGCTAGGTTGTGTGGGGGGGGGGTTAGAGTTGAAAGTGTAATGCTACATTCCCTTTTGTTGCATTAAAGAAGTACTACACCCTCATATGTTATTTGTTTCCTTGTCAGCAGACAACCATTTTCATGTAGCTATTGGAGACATATATGTTTGCTTTCACTGTTTATACCTAGCCCTCTACCTATCTTAGGGGGGGTCTCCATTTTCTGGTTGTTGAAACCTCATTGTCTGTGAGATCTGTATTAGCATATGTGAACCTGATACCACAATATCTGTTTACACAAAGTATATCTATGCTAAAAGTGCACATAACCTGAAAAAATCTCTGGAAACACTCAGATTGAATGCAATTTAAAGGGGAAAAAAGAAAAAGCCTTGCAATACATCTAAGACAGTGTGTAAACCTAAATAAATGATGGTAAATGTGGTATTTCACACCTGGCTGCTTCTTGTTTTGTTGAATTTTAAGTTAGCAGATAAACAAACTGTTTAATGCTGTATTGGTCCTAGTAAAAACAAATCCAGAACAAATGATCTGATACCTTTTATTCGACCAACAAGGATCTTACAAAAAGAACAAAATCTGGTCAGAGCCAACACAGCATCATAAAGCCAATCACACTGCTCGCAGAGAGCAAGGAGCTCATAGGGGAAAGTTAGAAACATAGAAACACAGAAAATTGATGGCAGATAAGGACAATTAGCATCATCTAGTCTGCCCTTTTTCCATACCGGTAACAGTGGCTGGTTACCCTATTTGGGCATCGGCTTAGCCTCTCCTTCCCACCTCTAGGGTTCCTTTATGTCTATCCCAAGCATGCTTGAATCCCTCTACTGTGCTTGCTCCCACCACCTCTTGTGGCAGGCCATTACATGTATTCAACACCCTTTCAGTGAAGAAGAACTTCCTCATGTTTCCCCTTATCCTGCCTCCCTAAAATATCATATTGTGCCCCCTTGTTTTTGTACTCATTCTATATTGAAAGATGTCACCCACTTGCACCTTAATTATGCCTTTACGATACTTAAAGGTCTCTATCATATATCCACTTTGTTTTTATTCCTCCAGCGAATACATATTGAGGTCCTTCAATCTCTCCTCATATATCTGGTTGTGTAAACCCTGTACCATCTTCATTGCCCTTCTCTGAACCGCATCCACCCAGCCTACATCTTTATGAAGATGCAGTTCCAGAACTGCACACAGTATTCCAGATGAGGCCTCACCAGCATTCTGTACAGTGGTATCACCACCTCCCTTCATCTGCTTGTGATACCCCTCAGTGCACTCTAGCATGCCTCTGACTCTTCCTACAGCCTTTGTACATTGTTTGGCAACTGTTAAGTCATCCAAGATAATAATCCCCAAGTCTCATTCTTCCCTAGTTAATGCCAACAACCCCTCCCCCCATCCTGTAGCTCTCTGTGGGGTGTCTGCACTCCAGGTGCATGATCTTGCACTTCTTCACATTGACTCTCAGTTGCCACACTTTGGACCATTTTTCCAGCTTTTCTAGGTACCTCCTCATTTTCTCCACCCCTTCATGAGTGTCTGCCCAGTTGCAGATCTTGGTGTCATCTGGCAAGAGGCAAATCTTTCCTTCTAGCCATCTGCAATGTCACTAATGAAGACATTGAAAAGGACCAGTACCAGGGTTGATCACTGAGGTATCCCACTGGTCACTTCCCTTTCCTCAAACTGGATATCGTTAACCACCACCCTCTGCTTTCTATCACCAAGCCAGTTCCTAACCCAGTTCCTGTGATGAAGTTCTACATGAAGTTGGAACTCATGGCAGAAAAGTGTGCCATGTCCAAGATGGCAACTGGAGTTTGTGCATCAGCATTGACTCAAGAGATCCATGGCAATCAGAATCACAAAGTGGCATAATAAAGTGGTTGTGAATAAAGTTGTTCATTCTGAATTTTTATAGTGTATAGTATTTATTTATTCATTTGTTAACTGGGTTGGTGCACTGGTCCAAGGATCTTTTTCAGGCATGGCCTGGGCCAGAGAGTCATGAGGTCATGTTACAGTTATGTGAAATATGCAATGTGCACACAGCAGTTCTTTGGCTTTCAGAATGAAATTGTTGTGTGCAGTCTCTAGAGGTCCAAGAATACCATTGTACCACAAAAGGGTACAATCACATACCATGGCATTTGTAGTGTGGTACAACAACATTTTGAAAGGGACAGAAGCCTATGCAGAGCAATGCTCTACAATACACTGTATATCAGTTCTTGGCCATTAAGGTTGTCTCTCCCCACCTAAACAGTCAAAGAAGAGTAGAAAAAGGAGGATACAACTTGTCTTATCTTGCAAAATTTCACAACTTTAATGAATGAAAAGGACATATAGTGGTAACAGCAGCCGTACTCACACCACCAGGCACCAAACAATCCAACTAATTTCACTCAGCAGAGCCTTCTCAGGGATCAATATGGTACTGCAACCTTTGCTCCTTAAATAATAATTTAATTCAAGTGATACACACAAATAAACCACTTTGTAGTTAAAAAGCACCTAGTGCAAATCCTACATACATTTATAATGGAAGAACAATTGCAAAAAATATGCTATTATGAACAGGGCAAAACACTGTAATTGTAGTAGTAGTTAGGAGAGCTAGCATAAATATACTAATACACCCTAACACTCAATTTATATTCGCTTTTAAACATACCAGCATTAAGTACAATATTGCATTGGCACTGTTTATGCAATTTCTGCAAAGAGTAGAAAGCTTAGAAATATTCTACTATACTGACACTTATCATATCATGTAAATAGTTACGAGTCCCGCAGATAATATTAAAACAGTACTAACCCATAATTCCATATTAATGCAGAGAAAAAAGATCCAAGAATTATATATGCATGTAATCTATATAACAAGCTATAAATATGCTATATTAGAAAACAGACAGATGATATCTATCAATCCACTAGTTCATACATATCCACGTATCCTCTCCTGATTGGACGTCCCCCGATTCAACCTTTGATTCCGAGGCAGAGTGAAAGCTAGTATTGGACTTCTTAAGAATAGATCTATGCCCTTTGTTATTTCTTGTATTGCCTCTCTTAGGGGCTTTATTTGCATCAATCCATGTAAATACTCACCCATGGAGATAATCGAGACGATGAGCAAGATCGACAAATAACAAAGGGCATAGATCTATTCTTAAAAAGTCTAATACTAGCTTTCACACTACCTCAGAATCAGAGATTGAATCGGGGGATGACTAATCAGGAAAGGATACGTCAGGAATCAGCAGCCAACTGAGAAGAACAATGAGATTTACAGGAAGCAGAGAACAAGGAGGGGGTGGTCACGGGAGAGCAAAGACAAGGACCAACACAGGTACACCAGATAAGGAAACAAATACAGAAAACAATGAAAGGCAAGAGGAATTAAAAGTGAATGTTGTGAATTTGTCCAGATATGCTTTTTCGCAAGCTCAGTTGGGAGTACTCAACAAAGGTCTGAGCTTCAGCCCTACTTACAAACCAAGTAAATTTGACCTCTATCTTGACTTTAAAAAATTCTTGAGGAAGTTAAATCTAAAATTACATTTTAACAAGAGAAATATGGGTTTTCTAGAAATTACTCCACTGAATAAAACGTCAGGGGAGAATCATATTACACACTCTTTTGAACTGAGGAAGGATTCTTCTGAACATGCTATTTATGTAGGTGAGGATTGTGGCCTGCAAGCCTTTAAGCCACGATCCACATTTAGCCCGTCCCCGAATAGTGTGGTTACAACCTTTGAGGAACTATGTATACAGGACATGGAAAAGGTCTTTGATGAGACAGTCGCTTGTGGTAAATATTGCAATATCACGAACAAGGAAAGGGACCCATTGAAGGAGCTAGGGAATAATGTCGATATAACAATCAAACCTGCTGATGGGGGGTGGTGGTTGTTATGAATACTGATGATTATGTGGAGGAAATATTGAGACAATTGTCTAATGTTCAGTTTTATATATTATTAGATACAGATCCCACACAGGTATTCAAGAAACAAATAGATCTGCTTTTGAATGAGGCACATCTACAAGGCATTATTTGTGATGATACTTTGGAATTTTTACAGGTGTCACATCAGTCCATCTAATCATCTACACTCTGCTAAAAGTACATAAGAGGCTTGAGAACCCCCTGGTAGGCCCACAGTCTCTGGTATTGGCTCACTTATTGAGCCGTTATCATAATATGTAGATGCTCATATTAGGGATATTGTTAAAAAATTACCATCTTATATTAAGGAAACTACAGAGATTTGGGGCATACTGGGGGATCTTCAATTGGAGTAAGGATGGTTTTTCATCTTTATGGACATACAGTCCTTATACTCCAATTTACCACACAATGGTGGCTTAAAGCGGAGCATGGATGGTTGGACTGTGCTATGAATCTGAGTGCCAGTCAGAAGGATTTCCTCATTAAGTTATCAGAATTGGTATTAACTAAAAATACCTTCATATTCCAGGGCAAACACTATCTTCAAGTAAAGGGAACCTCAATGGGGCTACTTTCGCCCCTCAATTATACAAATCTTTACTTGGGACAGTGGGAAAGGGATTACATATATGATCATGAAAAAAATGTTTATTATGATTCCATTGACCTTTGGAGATGTTATATCGATGATGTATTGATGGTGTGCCGGGGGAGTTACAACAACTGGTGGTATTTGTAGCAAATTTGCATAATAGCAATCAGCACATATGAGTCAACGTTGAAGCACATACCAACAGAGTAATGACTCTGGATCTGCAAATAAGTAAGTTACAGGATGGGACAATAAAAACTGAACTGTATAGGAAACCAGTTGAGAAAAATACAGTTTTACATGCCTCGAGCTGTCACCCCCACCACACCATCAACAACATTCCGAAGTCACAATTTATGCATCTCAAAAGAAATTCCAGCTTGGAATCAGATTTTCAGAAGGGTATTGTTGAAATGACTGATATATTTATTTCCAGAGGTTATGCAAAAGCAGTGGTGATACAAGCTCAGGAATCAGTTAAAATGTGCAGAGGGAAGATCTACTTAGATACAAAGAGAAAACTAGAACAGAAGATGGTAGAAATGAATTTTATGACCACATATAGTTCTATTTCGGGGAAAGTTAGCGAGATTTTAGAGAAAAATTGGCATGTGCTACAGGTGGAGCCAGCATTAGAAGAAATTGATCAGATTCATCCACGACATGTATACAGAAGAGGTAGGCATCTGGGGGATTTGTTGGTGCATTCTCTCCAACCAAAGGTGGTGAAGCAACATTGAGGTAATTGGTTACCTCAACAACTGAAAGTTTTTTTTTACTTGTGGCCATTGAAAGTTTTGCACACATTGCGTACAACAAACACACTTTTCTACAGCTAACAGGAGTAAGATCTATGACATCAGACAGTTTCTTAATTGCTCCTCTGAAAATGTTATTTATTTAGCAACGTGTGTATGCAGTGCATTCTATATAGGAAAAACATTAAAAAAAACTTAAAGAAAGAATTTGTAGTCATTTGAGTGATATTAGATGTCAAGTGGAAAATAATGCACTGTATAGGCACATACACAAAGCTGGTCCATCCCACAGATTCAAATTTTATGGACATGAGAAAATACAGTTAGGCCCAAGGGGTGGTGATATTAATGTGAAAACACTGCAGAGAGAGAGGCCTTCTGGATTTATGAGCTTGGAGCATTACAGTATCCTGGATTTAATGAAGCCTTTGATCTATCCCCTTTTTAAACAAGAAGTAAAAGTATAGGAATGTTCTGTTATGTATTTTTCTCAAAATATGATTGGTACCCTTCCCTTTATGAAATAGTGGATTGATATATATCGTCTGTTTTTTTTTCTACTATAGCATATTTATAGCTTGTTATATAGATTACATGCATATATGTAATTCTTGGATCTTTTTCTCTGCTTTGATATGGAATTATGGGTTAGTACCATTTTAATATTATCTGGGGAACTCGTAACTATTTACATGATATGATAAGTGTCAGCATAGCAGAATATTTCTGAGCTGTCTACTCTTGGTAGAAATTGCATAAACAGTGCCAATGCAATATTGTACTTGATGCTGGTATGTTTAAAAGGGCATATACATTGAGTGTTAGGGTTTATTAGTATATTTATGCTAGCTATCCTAACTACTATTACAATTACAATTTTTTGCCCTGTTCATAACAGCATATTTTTTGCAACTGTTCTTATGTTATAAATGCATGTAGGATTTGCACTAGGTGCTTCTTAACTACAAAGTGGTTTATTTGTGTGTATCACTTTAATTAAATTATTACTTAAGGAACACAGGTTGCAGTACCATATCGATCACTGAGGACGCTCTGTTGAGCGAAACTGGTCAGATTGTTTGGTGCCTGGTGGTGTGAGTAAGGCTGCTTTTACCACTATATGTCCTTTTCATTCATTAAAGTTGTGAAATTTTGCAAGATAAGATGAGTGGTGTCCCCCTTTATCTGTTCTTCCTTGGTTGTCTTTTGGAGTGAGCACACATACTCTGGAGCTGTTCTTTTTGGTTCCCCACCTAGGCAGTCTGTTTTCTCTACCTAATGTAATGCAACAGAGCCTACTTATTTGCCAGCTTTATCAGCACTTCCACTGCATCAATGTTCCATTATGCATAGCTTATGCATTCGTGAATGCTGGTGTCATTTCAGACCCTACCACTTCTTCTTTGAGGATGTTCAATGCATTCACTGCCCTAGAGAAGAAGGAATTTCACACATTTTGCCTAGTTCTGCCCTCCCCAAGCTTCATATCATGATCCCTTGTTTTGGACACCATTTCATCTGAGTATGCTTTGCTCTTGAACATTATTTATACTTGTGAGGTATTTGAAAGTCCCTATCATATCATCTCCCTAGTTACCTCCAGAGTATATATAATGAGATACTTTAGTTTCTGGTCATAATTATTTTATAATAACTGCTCAGCAATTTTTTACATAGGCTGATCGAGTTATAATCTGCCACTATAACCCATGGGTTATAACGGTGAGCACATACTGCGTAACTCAAAAACAGCTGCTCCCTGATTGGCTGTTGCTTTACAATTGGGCAGGGTAAATAGTTTCATAAACTTGGCGGCTCCTTATTCCTCGTACCGAGGAGCCACAAGACCAAGAGGCATCATTGTTTTTTCTTTTTTCAACCAGCTCAACAGCTACAGACAAAAAAAAATCTATCTGGTTGATCCTGACATTCATAACCCGCAGCAGATAACAACTACCAGTGGGAACTGGGAATGGATCCTAGGCCAAGGTGCCTGAGGTAAGCCTGATAGTTATTGCAGTCCAAATGTTCAGCTCTACAAGTCTGCAAGTGAAAAAGTTAATATCAAATTAAATAAAAAAAGGTTGGAAAAAAACAATGGAGACAAAGATAGAGTGTGTGTGTGTGTGTGTGTGTGTGTGTGTGTGTGTGTGTGTGTGTGTGACCGACACATAAATGAGACACAGCAATACCAATGCGCTTTGGCAAAAAAAAATTGCTGACCAGCAATTATAGAAAATAAAAGATGGGGAAGTGTCCTACTCAAATGTAATGGTCGCCCTCGGTGTGTGATGCTTTATTTTACAATGGCAAGAAAGAATCCTAGCTTCTGATTGGTTAGTTGGCCACCATAACAGGGATGTTATCCAGGCATCACATCCCAGCATCATTCTTAGCAGCATGATTGTTAGCATCTTCTCTTAAGAAACAAAAATATTTTTACATACTAACAAAAACATTCTTCAAAATATTTTGTTTTATTCTGTATAAAACAACAAGTCATTGCATAATAGGAATATTGCCCTCCAGGGTGGGTGCTATGCTGGGATAACATCCCTTCTCAGGTATTGTACACCCTTGGCCTGCAGCCTGAGGCCCAAACACCTGAGGTGGGATGTTATCCCAGCATAACACCCACCCTGTTGGGCATTATCCCTTTAATAAACCCCTAGGGCTTCACCTTTGGAGTTTATGTTGCATCCCACACCTCGGGTGACCATTAAGTTCTCGTAACACACACTTCCCCATCCATTATTCTATATGTTGCAGTCACTGCACCATTTTTTCTTTATCACAGAAGATTTTATTGTGATTTTTCAGCAATGGAATATACATGAAGTAGAGATTACTTGGCATCAAATGCGATAGATAAAAGTTATATACTTAAGTGTTGCTTATAGGATATGCTGTTTGCATATACAGGCATGCACTGAACACTAACTAGAACTCTACATTGGGATTAGTCCCTTTTTATTAACCATAATAAGTAAGAACATCAACCGTGGCATGGTGATCCATACCCTCTAGCCCTGAACTGATAAAGGAGTATGTGGTCTAGGTATATATTTCAACATGGAAGCGGCATGGTCTCATCTTGTTGAACCTCTACAGAAGGGAGCTCAGAAAAATCTTGAATATTACTAGCCATTGCTGACCTGTCGGGGGGGGGGTTCCATGTTTAAATAGTAATTATAAAATCTTGACCGCAATAATAGTGTCTTTTCTCCGGCGACCTCAATATTTGTGATCATACACTTTAGCACCTTGCAAAATTAGTTAACATGTAATAATAGTGCTGGGTAATGAATGTTGTGCTTACAACTTCTATGTCTGTTTATGAGTGTAGCTCTTTGGGTGCGCTTCCTAATTCCTTACTTCCTGTTTACTATCCCACTATCGCACAATGCAGTAGCAACACTTAAAGGTACCTGCTTTCACAGTAACCGGATACTTGGTCAGAATGGAGGATGGCATGGAGGTGGAGTTCATCTCAAGTCAGAAGGGGAAGCCACTGGCATTATTTGCAGGATTTCGATATCGCCAAGACAAGGAAAAAGGAGACAAGGTGTACTGGCGCTGTGTGGATGCCCACCGATTCGACTGCCTTGCACACATCCACACAGTAGATGGCAAGGTAACAGCACAAATTAAAGAGCACACACACGTTGTTGATTCTGGAGGAGTTGGTGTTAGAAAAGTGATGACAAGTGTAAGGGAGAGAGCAAGAGGTGGCGTTGAGAGCACCTCACAGGTTGTGGTCCAGTGCACCCCTACTACACTTCAATCTGTTGCTGGCCGCTTACCAGATGTACAGTTAATCAAAAGAACTGTACAAAGAATACGGCAGGTGGAACGTGGGTGTCCCGCTACACCTCTGACACTTAAGGAGTAGGTGATTCCACCAGAATTTACCGTAACAGACGCTGGTAAGCAGTTCCTGGTGTTTGATAGTGGGCAGGAGCATGACAGAATTTTAATGTTTGCAACCCATGCTAATCTGAGATTTTTGAGTGAGTGCACTGACTGGATGTTAGATGGAACATTCAAGTCCTGTCCAATTTTATTTGACCAGCTGTACACCATACACAATGCTAAGTCTGGAAATGTGTTAACTGCGGTATTTATATTAATGTGCTCTCATAAAACTGTCACCTATGAGAGGGTATATGCACAGCTGAAGTCTGTTTCCCAACCTAGTACCTCATAGCGCAATTCTAGATTTTTAGAAATCTGCATGGAAAGCATTCAGCTATACTTTTCCAGCTGCAGAATTGCGTGGTTGCTTCTTCCATCTCGCACAGTGTATTTGGAGAAAGATTCAAAAGCTCCTAGAGGTTCATGAAAGGTACAGTGATGACCCAGACTTTACACTCCACATTAGAATGCTTCTGTCACTCACTTTTGTTCCGCCAGATGAGGTACTGAATGCATTTGATGATATGCGTGAATTAGATTTTTTTGAGCAGCATGAAGATCTACTTGTGCCCTTACTTGACTACATTGAAACTACTTGGGTAGGAAGGCAACGGGGACGTTCTGAACACAGGAGGGCTGCATTCCCCCCTCACCAATGGAGTTGTCACAGTGCTACCATGCTAGGAATTGCAAAAACTAATAACGCTGTGGAGGGCTGGCACAGGGGATTAAATTCTTGATTAGGTGCATGTCATCCTAGTCTGTGGAAACTCATTCAGTCTCTTAAGGAGGAACAAAGACTAACAGAGATTTGAATGGAACAAATTGTGTTGGGAGCATATGCTTCCACTGGAAAAAAGAAATACAAAGACAGTAATGCTCGAATTGCAGCAATTGTGGCTTCCTATGTGACAAGAAGCTTGTATGATTATCTACTCGGCCTTGCTTACAATTTTCAATTTCAGGTGTGAATTCACCAGAGATCATAAAGTTGATTGAATTTGGCTACTGATTTGGCTTTTTTTGGATTGGGCTCTGTTTTTAATTATATCTCTAAAAAACACTGATTAGACTGATCTGGCTTTTTTTTGTTCTCCTTCTGGTCGCTATGATGATATACCCAACTCGACTTTTGATGTTTTAAATGTGGGGCAAAACTGTGTGTCCAGAATACAATTCATGCTGCCTTCTTGCGTTCAGAACTCAATTCACGTTTCATGCAATTTAAGTCAATGTCATGATGCCTTCCTTTGTTTTTCTTTCCTTCATTCTGCGATTTCAATATGGTCACTATTTTGACCTCGCAAACTTATGATCGGTCACTATTTAGGCAAGATCACTGAAATTTGAAAGTCACTTATTTTGCAAGCGCTGATAAATAGTTGCTATTTTGTAGTCACCGTTTTAATGGATAACCCTACTGGGGGGTCGGCTGAACCTGTTTTATTAAGAGTGACCCTTTCCCAGGACCTTTCAGCCTATAAGGACCAAAGTGAATCAGTTCAGGGATGGAAGCTTAAAGTGGATAAGAGTGTCATCTGGGTCAGAAGGTGGTGGGGTGAGGGTAGATCATAGGTGTGCGGTTGGTGGTGTATTTGAACCATTCGAAAAGTGTTAACTTAGCCACTGCTTTATGCCATGGAATAACAGAGTGAGGTAGATTCTAGTGCCACCTCATTAGGATAACCCTTTTGGCTTCAAGTAGTATGACGAGGAGACATTTTTTGGATTGGTTGGAACAGTTTGACACCTTAGAGGTATTGCCCAAGAGGCAAAGGGTTGGGGTAGCAGGGCCTTGTGTTTGCAGGATTTTGCAGAAGTCCTGAACCACTCCAGTCCAGAAGGTTGCCAGTATGGGACACTGCCATAGTATGTGCAGCAGGTTGGCCTGTGGGGCCTGGCACCTCCAGCATGAGGAATGGAGCATGAGTCCCATCTTTTGGAGTGTGTCCAGGGTATGGTACCATCTCAGCAGCACCTTAAGGTGTATAAGCTGACTCCTAGAGTCCCTGTAGACCAGATGGGCATCCTTGCGATATTGCAACCCTTCGGTGTCTTTTATGTTTACTTGTAGGTCCTGCTCTCACTGCGCCTTACACTTAATCATGGTATTGGGTAGGACGTCCCTAAGCATACCATAGATCTTGCCTGCAGTACCCTTTACTTTGCCTTGTTTATGCATGGTGGGCAGCCATTTCCACCCATCTCCCATAGGTGCTGTGGCTCTGAGGGTCTTGGTTGCATCCTGGATCTGGAGAAATCTCCAGAAGTATGTTTTAGGTAGTAGATACTATCCCTGCATTTGCAGGAAGGACATCATGACTTCAGAGTCCAGTACATAAAGGTCTGCTATCATAGAGATGCCTGCCTACTGCCAAGATTGCCAGTTGATGGTTTGTCCCCCCTCCCAACTAGCACATCTGAGTTGCCCCATAAGGGGCTATACTGTGCAGATGGTGCCCACAAGGATAACAGGAGGAAGGTGGCCCTTTGGGGGTCCCCCTTTGCTCAGCAGGTTCCCCAGCCATTTGGATTCCAATAGGTCCATTTCCAGATTCACCCATACAATGGTATTGAGAGTTTTAGGGGGAAACCATCTGATTGCTTGTGCAGCTATATGATAATAAGTATCCCTGCAGCCAGGGGAGATCCATTTCCCCCCTACATCAGTGCGCCTGTAATCTGTGTTTTTCCAAATCTTGGGTTTTGCCTTCCCAGATGAACCCTGCTATAATTTTGTTGATTTTCAGACGTGTGTTCAGTGGAATAGGGATTGGTAGCTTGCACATGAGGTGTGCTATGTTAGGCAGCACGAACATGAGTAAGGCATCTGCCCTTATTTCTGTTTTTTTCTGCATGTTGTAAGTGTTGATAATATGTGATTTTCTAAACAATTGTCATTAAGCTTTCGAAGAAGGACTTGTTGGTCCAAAAGCTAAAACTATTTGTTCTTTTGTAACATTCTTGTTGGTCCAATAAAAGGCAACAAACCATTTGTTCTGAAGCAAGCAGATAGGCATAGTGCAGAGTCTAAAGGGTGCTAACACACCATATTCTCATATGCTAATGCAGCTGTTTTGGACAGAGATTTCAGCAACCAGAAATGGAGGCCCCAGGACAGTTACAGGGACTAGTATGAAAAGTGAAAATAAACTAAAGCAATCACATATATCACTAGTAGCTACACAAAAGAGCTGTCTGTTGACAAGAAAACTACTATTTACAGTAAATGAGGGTATAGTACTACTTTAAGCTGAATCCTAAACAGTGTTTTAATGCAATTTTTTTTTTGCAAAGAACATATAAATATGCACAGCTACATATATACCCATACCATCTATATTATCTTCGTTGCCCTTCTCTGGACCATTTCCAGGAAGTTGATGTCCTTCTTATGATTAGAGCACAAATGTTACACACTGTACTCTAGGTGTAGTCTCACTAGAGACCTGCACATTGGCAGAATGACCTCCACCTTCCTGCTGGTAATTTACCTGGCTATGCAGCCTAGCATCTGATTTTCTTTGGTCTCAGCTTTCCTGCAGTGTGTCGAGTTGTTTCAGGTCACTCATGATAATTACACCCAGGTCCCTTTCTTCCTCTGACCTGTTGCCTGCACACCAACCACCAATATTTTGTCCCTATTTTTCTTGCCCCCAGGTGCATAACTTTAACCTTTTTAATGTTGAATCACAGTTGCCAAATGCCAGATCACTTCTCTAGCCTACCCAGGTCTTCCTTGCATTTCTTTCTCCTCTCCTTCATGTCCACCCTCCTACAGAGCTTTGTGTCATCTGCAAACAGGCAGATATTACCTTTGAACTCATCCCCAATGTCACTGATGAATATGTTAAGCAACACTGGACTAAGCACAGAGCCCTGCAGGACCTCACTAGTTACAGGTCTAGCTTCTGAAAATTCTCCCCAACTACCAGCTTTTGGCTTCTGTCCTGCAGCCAACTTCTGACTCACTCAACATGCTTAGCCCCCACCCCCAGTTGTTCTAGCTTCCTGACCAGTCACCTGTATAGTACAGAGTTGAAGGCTTTGCCAAAATCTAGATACATGACATCAAGAGCTTAGCCCTTGTCCACTGTCCCAGTGACCCAGTCAAAGAAGCCCATTAGTTTAGCCTGCCAAGACCTTCAGAAGACACACTACTACCTCACGTCATGGAGCCCATTATCCTCCAGAAAGCTCACCAATCTCTCTCTCAGGATGGTCTCCATCAGTTTGCCCACTATTGAGATCAGGCTGAAATGCCTGTAGTTCCCTGGTTCATGCTTCGTTCCACTTTTATGGAGAGGCACCAAATGTGCAGTTCTCCAGTCTCAGGGTATAGCAATATGACAATTTGGTATAATGCAAAACGTTGTAAAGTGCTGGCAGGAGAAGGTAAAAGGGTTAATGAAATTATTTCTGTTCTAAGGCTTCCTGCTTTTCTATGCCAATGCCCTTGCTATTGCAAACAATAGAGTTGGTATCTAGCATATTTTGCACAGCTTATACAAAATGCAGAGTATAAACAAAATTAAAGATGGCAAAGGCTATGTGTGTGAAATATATAGTCTCAGACTGGAAAAATTCAGTAATGTACCCAGCAAAAGATTAGCTTGTACATACATAAGCTGAGTTTTGTAAGATAATAAGTAGAAAGTGTATAGCTAAATTGTGAGAGGCAGTGAGAGAGTGAGAAGCTAAGAACCCCAAAATGAAGTGCTAAAGCTTTCACGCCTATCTGGTTCATTTCCCAAAGGAAGGTAATTGATCATTACTGGAACCCTGTAAGCTGGGCTGCCAGGCAAATGCAGTGTATTATATTGGTTCAATAAACCTTGCTTTGTGGTGTGCAACTACTCGTTTCCAGTATAATCATTGGCTTGAATAGCCTAACAAGGGCATGATCCCTTACCCAAAGAGGTGTTAAATGGGTCTGCCAGGGGATCCACTGGAGCCTCTGTCAGTTCCCTTTGAACCCTTGGGAGCACACCATCGGATGTACCCAGCTTCACGGCCCTTAGGCCTTAAGTACTCCATCATCTTAAATTATGCCATCTGTGACTGCCCCCATCCTGGTCCACACACCCCTGTTCCTTTGTGGCACTGATCCTTCCTTCTCTGTAGTGAAGACTGAACAGAAGCACTTGTCAAGTACCTTGGCATTTTCTTCACTTTCCTCTGCCAAACCACCCACCTTTTTTTAATCTATCTCTATATTTATGCTTCCTCTTCTCCCTTCCATACGAAAGAAGGGCTTCTGCCGTGTCCCACCCATGTCATCTGCATTTCCTTTGTAGCCTTTGTCACCCTAACCACTTTGCTCGCTACCCTTGATTTAACAGAGTATTCTACCCTATCCTCCTCCTCCTTTTAAATATGTTTGTGCTTCCAGAAGGCTGCCCTCTTGTCGCCTACAGCTTTCGCCACCTCCCTGCTGAACCAGCTGGGGTTTTGGTCTTAGTTCCCTACTCCTGATTCCGGCACACTTGGTAGTGGCCTCCATCAGTGCCTCCTTTATTATTACCATTTCTGTTTCGCATCCATCTCCCTTCTGATCTCAGCAAGATGTTCTACTTAAATTTTTCCCATCCTACCATATCAGTCCTCTTAAAGTTCAAAATCCTTGTCCTGGTCCTGACCTTCTCCCTGCCCATGTCCAGGTGGAACCACACTGTGTGGCAGTCACTACCTGTAAGCGACACTTCTACTTTCACATCCTGAACATGTTTACAGTTGGACAGGACCAAGTACTGAACAGTACAGTACAGTACTGCCCTTTCACTAGTCAGTTCCTTGACACCCTAGGCCAGGAAACCTCCCTGAAATGCATCCACCAGGATTGCTATTGTTATTTTTCAGTCCACCCCAGGTCAGTTGAAATCCTCTATTATTACTGCCTCCCACTTACTGTTCATTTCAATGATTTGAGACCATAGAACCCTGTCCAACTCCTCTTCCTGGGAAGGTGGCCAGTGGACCACCCCATCCTTAGTTTCCTCCCAATAGTAGATTGTGCCTGTACCCACAGCACTTCAATTTTACCCCCCACCTCTTCCTGTCTGGTACAAGTTATCCCCTATTTCATGTACAGGGCCACTGCCACTTCTTGCCATCCCCCTGTCTTTTCTATAGAGTTTATATCCTGGAACTGTGAGATCTCAGTCATAGTTCTGTGTGGCCCATATCTCTGTGATGACCACTATGTCCACCTCTCCCTTACTATCAGTGACTGCAAAGTCTGCCATTTCATTTTTTCAGGATTCTGGCATTCAGAGATGCCACCCTCCACCGTGACTTGGAACCTCCCTTACTTAAGATCTGTCCCCACCACATCCTTCCTCCCTCAGTCATCCCTCACTACCTTCACCCTTCTCATCCAGCTCCTCCCCATGCTGTCCTGACTTGGGGGGGGCTGTTGCCCTTCTCCACCAGGTGACTAAGGGTGCTATACACCCTGCTGCTTCCCCATCAGTTAAAATTGAGGTTTTCTCTATGATTTCCTCTAGCTTGCTCTTCTGAACTCTTGTACTGTTTATACTCAGATGCAATCTGTCTGGTGCATAAAGGTCCTTGTTATCCTAGGTCCTTCCCTAGCCACCAACAAACCCATACACCTCCTTTTCATATCACCCCTATGCCAGCCATTAAATTTATCTATTCTTACCTTCCTTCACCTACTTGGGACTGGAAGTACCTCTGAGAAGGCTACCATTCTCCCTGCCCTGCTGCAAATTCTCACCACCTCCCTGAGCTTCCCTTGCACCTCCCTTGTCTCACATTCTGCAAGGTCATTTGCACTCAGGTGCATTATAATGTGAGGTTTCCCTCCCTCCAACCCATGGACTGTGCTATCAGAGGTTTCTCTCTTCCTTCTGTTGTCCCTGACATACATTCTACCCTCCTACAGCTTGCTCTTGACTCTTGCCCTCCACATCACACTTCCTTCACAGTTGAATAGCCCAAAATTGCCACCTCCCCCCAGTCCATCCTGCTGCTTGCTTCCACCTGCCTCCCCTTGCCATACTGTCCCTACTGTATTCCCTCAACCCCTTCCCCAGCTATCCCCTTCTCCATCACCTCCTCCCAAACCTTCTTCCCCCTGTCATGCCCCCTGTCTTATCTTTTTGCTAACCCTCCGGCCTGCCCTCTACCCTTTCTTTCTTTCCCCATGGCCTGCCCCTTCATTCTCATTTGTTAACCACCCCCTTCACTGCTCCACCTGCACTCCCTCTCTCACATGGACTCACATTCTCACATCCCTCCTCCCTACCTTCTCTGATGCCTCCCCATACTACCACCATCCCTTGTGTCACTCTCCATTCCACCAAGTTCCCACTCCTCCCTTGTCCAGTGGGAGGAATCTTTTCAGCACCAGCAACTCTGGAGATGCTCCCACAGTGCCCCACCATCTTGCTTTACCTTTCCCTTTATTGTTATCCACCTCCTTCCCTTGGCACTCTCTCTTTGGAGGAGGGGAACCCCTGGGACCTGCCTAAGAACCAGTTCCTTTCTACCCACCTCTTGGTCCAGTCCCCACCTTGTATTCAGTGCTGTTTCCCTCCCCTTACCAGCTTCTATGTTCTGTGTCCCCTCTGCCACTGCCTTCATCACTCTATGAACCCCCTTCATCAACGCACCTATTTTCTGCCAACAACCTTTAGCACCCCACTCTGCCCCCACTACATGCACCTTACCCACATATGAAGTTTCTAGGCCTTGTAATATTGTACTTAAGTTACCTGCCTCCTGAACGACCTGGCTCATATTGACTGGTCCTTCATACCCAAGACACCTTCTATTGACTATGAGTACGAAACTTTTAAGGCCAGATTCATCGCCGTCTGGAATAAGCATGTCCCGCTAAGAACTGCATGAGTCAGGGGATCCCACCTTCCTTGAGTCTCCGCTGATCTCATTAGCAGCTGCCGCACCAGGGACCAGGCTTGGAGTAAACTTAAAATAACATGCTCCCAGGAATCCCTGCAAAGATACCGTACCCTCTGTAATTCCTGCACCAAATTGATTAGCTGGGCCAAAAAGAGCTATTCCATGACAGCCCTGAACGCTAACCTTAACCATCCCACCAACTTTTGGAAAGCTCTCAAATCCCTCCTCCCCCCCCCCCCGTCCAACCACCAACCCCAACCCTAACAATCCTAGGCTCATCCATCACTGACCCTGGTGAAGGTGAAGTAGCCTCTCACTTCAATACCTTCTTCACTAGCTGTGCTGCATCTCTCCTACCCAGCTGCCCGCCCACACCGTGCTCACCTCACACCACACCGCCCACCCCTTGCACACCTCATACCCTTCTGAAAGCTCAACTCCACACACGTTACCAGTTTCTCCTTCCTCACAGTAACCCCAGTTGAAGTGCTACAAGCACTGTGCTAACTTAACCCCAACAAAGGCAAATGCCCCACAGGCCTGGACGCCAAACTACTTCACCTATCTGCCCCAGCCATAGCTGCTCCAATAGCCAACCTCCTCAACCTCTCATTCTCCATGGCCAAAATCCCAGCAGCATGAAAGCAGGCAACTGTTATCCCCCTCCCGAAGGGCAGTGACCCCTCCATCCCAGGAAACTACTGCCCCATCTCCCTTCTCCCTATCCTGGCCAAAATTTAGGAACACCTTGCACTTATCCAGCTTTCCAAATACCTTGACACTTCTTCTTTCTTCACCCCCCCAATGAGTCTGGCTTCCGCAAGTCTCACTCTACCATCACCTCCCTATTAAGAATCACAGATGACATCCTTACAGGGATGGACAGAGGGCAACGGACAGAGGGTACATCACCTCAGCCATTTTCATAGACCTGGCCAAGGTTTTCGACACCATTTCCCTCCCTAAGTTACTAGCCAAACTAAATGATGCTGGTCTCTCTGACCATGCCACTAGATGGTTCCATGCCTATCTGGTAGGCCGACACCAGTCAGTGAAAATTGGCCCTCACATATCTTCCCCCCTTTCAGTCACTATGGGGTTCCCCCAAGGCTCAATCCTGGGCCCTCTGCTTTTCTCAATATTCCTAAATGACCTCCCACAAGCCTGCACACTCTTGTCTATCCAAATATATGCAGACAACATCATACTGTACTCCTCAGGCCCTTCCACAGACGAGGTGTCAAATGTGCTTCAACGGGACTTCAATGCTATACAGCAATGGTTCCGATCAAACCAGCTATTCCTAAATACAAAAAAAACTGTCTCGATTACTTTTGGGATGCAACCATGGCTCTCCTGCCTAGTCTCACGCCCCTCTTTCCTAACCTTAGATGGGGTCCCCCGGAGTCCTGCACCTTTTTCAGATACCTGGGTGTCTGGCTTGACCAATACCTGGATTTTGCCACCCATATCGATTCTTTTCATAAAAAGCTTCACCCAAAACTTGGTGCTCTATACTGTAACAAAGACTGCATGCCCAATCAAGTCCGTAGAGAAATTGTTCATAAAATGATTCTCCCACTGCTTAATAATGGCAACATGGTTTATGGCACTGCACCCTCTTCTAACCTGACCAGCCTGGACACCCTTTCCCACTCTTTCTGTCGCTTCAGCCTGGACTGCCCCCCAATGACCCACCACTGCGACCTGTATAGGGACTTGGCCCTGCCCTCACTCTCATCCCACAGACTGATCCACTGCTCCAAAGTCATTGCCAAATTCTGGTCACAGACCCTTCCCCCTTACCTTGCGTCCACCATATCAGCTCAACCTTCCCCAGCCTATTCTCTCAGATGCACAGAATCCAGGCTCCTCCAAGTGCCATTCATGCACACCTCCAAGGGCCAATTAGCTTTCAAATATCGCTTCCTCAAACTTTGGAATGACTTGCCTGCAGACATCAGGTGCTCCACATACCCCGAACATCTCAACCCACTCCTCCACGTTCACTTCAACGGCACTTGTACATGCTCTCGGTAACCAAATACATATCCCACATGACCTCTGGTTTCTGCTACCTGCTAGACATGCCTTACTCAGCAGCTACACTGCAGGGCCCTTATAGTTAATGATGTCTGTTCTTTATTGCTGTAGATAATTGTACAAGTATGTAAATACCTAGCGACCACAATGCCAATGGTCCACATCCTCTGGGTGAAACTCTGTATACTTGTAAATCAGTAATGTATGTAGTTTCTTCCTATGTTTCCCCTATACCCCAATTTCCCCCAGGTCACATCTGGAAATGAGTGGTCCTCCGCTCAGTACACCTGCTGGTTAAACTCTTAAGTAAATAAATAAATAAATAAACCCCTTAGCTATTTGTAACTTGTAATAGCACTATGTGTAGGCCTGCTTTATGAATGCACTATATGCCTTCCTGTTATAGGAGATTTTCTGCCTGCTAACTACCCTATAGGCTGACCCTAGATAAGAAGTAGCTGAGATTCCCAAATATCATTGTTACATACGAACACATGAAAATGGCAGCAGAAACTGGCCGTTGTGATCTATCAAGTCAGCTTAAGTGTGCAACTCACAGTTTATTCCACTGTAGCTGCCCCCCCACCCACTTCCACACTAGATATATCAACAACCACCTTCTTCTCCCCCCCTCCCCAACCTTCCCACAGATTTGGCATTCCCTTTGACCCTGTCCCACCCCCTTAAAACTGCTCACCTTTTCAGTGAGATCACTTCTTTCGGTAGTTCATTCATAAGAACATATGAACATATGAAAAGTGATGGCAGAAGGGGACCTTTTGATCCATCTAGTCTGCCCTTTTCCTTGCTAACCCCCACCCAGCTAATTCTTTCTTGATAGGTTTCCATAGCACCTATCCCATGCTAACTTTAACTCCCTGAGTACCTTAGACTGCACCACTTCTTGTGGCAGACTATTCCAGGGGTCCACAACCCATTCCATTAAGAAGAACTTCCTAGTGTTGCTTTTGAACCTACTTCCCTTTAGCTGCATGCAGTGCATTCTGGTGCAAGCAGTCTTGTATGATTGAAAGAGGTCTTCCTTGTTCACTGAGTTTATTCCCTTAATGTATTTAAAGGTTTCTGTCATATCTCATCTGTCCCTCCTTTGTTCCAGTGGGTATTACTGTAGTTGTTTTAGTCTGTTTTCATATGGCTCATGATGTAGATCCTGTACCATCTTTGTAGCCCTCATTTGTACTGTTTCTAGGCTGTTTATGTCTTTTTTTAAGTAAGGTCTCCAAAACTGTACACAGTACTCCAGATGTGGCCTCACCAGGGACCTGTAAAGTGGGATTATTACTTCTCATTTTAACATGGAAACAGAACTTGACGGCAGATAAGGACCGCTTGTGCCACTTAGTCTGCCCATTTCTCTACCTAATGGATAAGCTGCAGATCCTAGTTAACTAACAGCCTACTTCCTCCTACCACCCACTAGAGTTGCCTTATGTCTGTCCCATGCATTCTTGAATTCCCTCACTGTTTTTGACTCCCTGATCTCCTCAGGAAGGCTGTACCATGCATCCACAACCTTCTCCATGAAAAAATACTTCCTCAAATTACCTCTGAGCTGCACCCCCTCTATCTTCAAATGTTGCCCCCTTGTTCTTGCACATCCCTTTTTCTGAAAGATGCTACCATCTTGGACTTTGTTGATTCCCTTGAGGTACTTGAAAGTTTCCATCATGTCCCCCCTCTCCCTCCTTTCCTCGAGGGTATACATATTAAGCTCCTTTAGCCTCTCTTCGTATGTCTTCTAGTGCAGACCCTGCACCATTTTGGGTGCACTCCTCTGGGCACCCTCCACCCTGTCTATGTCCTTGCAGAGATGGGGTCACCAGAATTGCACTCATTACTCCAGGTGACGTTTCATCAGCTGTTTGAACAGAGGAATAACAACTTCCTGATTTCTGCTGCTGATGCCTCTCCCTATGCATCCTAGTATCCCCCAGCCGTCCCTACTGCCTTCTCACATTGCTTCCCCACCTTTAGATCATCTGATATAACTACCCCCAGGCCCAGGTCCCTTTCCATTTCTGTTGTTGTCAGTATCTAACACCCCATTGTGAACTCTTCCCCTGGGTTTTTGTTTCCCAGGTGCATTACTTTGCACTTCTTTGTGTTAAATCTAAGCTGCTATATATTCGACCATTCCTCCAACCTTGCCTAGTCCCTTCTCATCCTTTCCACCCCACCTTGTGTATCAACCCTGTTGCAGATCTTTGTATTGCCTGCAAAGAAACATACTTTTTCTTCCAGTCCCTCTGCAATGTCACTTATAAAGACATTAAAAAGGACTGGACCCAGTACTGAACCCTGCGGTACCCCACTAGTAACACCCCTTTCCTCACTGTGGACTCCGTTTACTATTACCCTCTGCATCCTGTTGTCCAGCCAACGTTTTACCCAGGCTACCACCCTGGGACCCACTCCCAGGCTAGCTAATTTGTTTTTTAATCTTTTGTGTGGGACTGTGTCAAATGCCTTGCTAAAGTCTAGGTAGGTCATGTCTACAACCCCTCCCTGGTCTACTACTTTGGTCACCCGGTCAAAGAAATAGATTAGATTCATCTGACATGACCTTCCCGCTGTGAATCCATGCTGCCTTTGGTCCTGTGCCCCACTGGCCTCTAGGTACTCAACAACTCTTTCCTTCAGAAGTGATTCCATCATTTTTCCTACCACTGAGTTCAAACTGACAGGTCGGTAGTTTCCTGCCTCTGTCTTGCTCCCACTTTTCTGAAGGGGAATCACATCTGCCCTCCTCCAGTCCTCAGGTACAACAACATCCTCTTATGATTTGTTAAAAAGTGTAATAAATGGTGTTACTAGTTCTCCTTTTAGTTCTTTTAGAATTCTGAGGTGAATCCCATCAGGCCCCATTGCTTTGTCCACCTTCAGTTGTAGGAGTTCTTTCAGAACCCTTTCTTCTATGAAAGGACTGATATCAACCCCCCAATCCAGAATGATTCTGTTGACTGGATTAGGTACCTCCCCCTCATCTTCTTTTGTGAATACTGAGCAGAAGTATTCATTCAGTATCCCTGCTTTTTCATCCCTCTCTGCTACCCACCCTCCTCTTTATTCAGCCTCAGTATCCCTCCCTTTGTCTTTCTTCGCTCCCTAATGTACCTAAAAAAGGTTTTATCCCCTTTCTTAACCGAGTTGGCTATCTCCTACACATAATGCCCCTGCCTATACATCCAAGGATGCTGCTGGCATTATAAACTGTTTTTTTCACACTGTCTTCCTACTCTTAAGTTGTCTGAAATTATAACCCCAAGGTCTTGTTCCATTTTGGGCTCTGTAATCTGTTCCCCCCAAGGGTGTATGTCACCTTTGAGTTTTGTTTTCCGGGGTGCATTACTTTACATTTTTTGGTCTTGAATTTCTATTGCTAGTTTCTAGACCATTCTTCCAGTTTTTTGTGGTCAGACACCATTTTCATGGTGCCTTCCTGTATGTCCACCCTGTTGCAGATCATTGTGTTGTCTGCAAACAGGCATACCTTCCCTTCCAGCCCTTCAGTGATTCCACTGATAAATATACTGGTTCCAGCTCTAAATTCTCCATACCGTATCACTATACATCTTTTTCTATTAGGTTTTATTTGTGTTCAGTGCACCTGCTATGCATATTTCTTTACTTTTATGAAAAATTGTGTCCTACACAAAACTAGCTGTATCTTCTGTTCCAAACATATACTACTGTCAATGCTACCTGCTGATACTTTGTATATACTGTATTATTGTATCTCACTTTATTTGTATTATTACTATTTTCTTGTGTGTTGCATCCCATGTATATTGTCCCTTGTTCCTTGTTAACAAACCCAGGTCCACCTCGAAAATGAGCTTGCTCAATGGTGATCGCCTGGTTAAATAAAGACTTTGATTGATTGATTGATTGATTGATTGATTGATTGATACTGAAGAGGATTGGCCCCAAGACCGATCCTTGTGGCACCCCACTGATCACCTTGCCCTTTCCAGACATTGTCCAATTGAACAGAACCCTCTGTCCAGTCCTATAGCCAATTTCTTACCCAGCTGATGATTTTAGGCCCTACACCTGTGTGGTCCAGTTTGTTAACCAGTCTTCTATGAGGGATGGAGTCAAATGCCTTACTAAAATCTAAATATATGATATCCACAGCCTCACCTTGGTCCACTGTTTTAATCACCCAACTGAAGAAATCAATCCTATTGGTCTGGCATGACCATCCTGCTGTGAAACTGTGCTGTTTGGGGTCTAATTTCCCGCTGATCTTTAGATATTCCACTATCCATTCTTTAAGGAGCGCCTCCATCAGTTTTCCCACCACTGAGGTTAGAATGACCAGGCAGTAGTTCCCAGCCTCCTCCTTGCTCCCACTTTTGTGAAGGAGAACTACTATGGCCTCTTTCCAGTCCTGTGGTATGTCACCACTGCTTAGGGAGTCATTGGACAGTACTACTAGTGGTGCGAAGAGCTCCTCTGCTAGCTCTTTATGTATCCTTGGGTGAATCCAATCCGGGACAATTGCTTTGTCCATTTTTAGCTTCTTCAGTTCCTTCAGGGCTCTTTCTGTAGTAAATCAACTCATGTCTGCCCCTGCCGTGGGTCTGTCTGCTTTGATTAGTGTTGGTCCATTTCCGTGATCCTCCTTTGTGAAGACCGAGAAAAAAAAGTTATTTACATAGAAACATAGAATTTGATGACAGATAAGGACTGCTTGGCCCACCGAGTCTGCCCATTTCTCTACCTAACGGATAAGCTGCAGATCCTAGTTAACCAACAGCCTACTTACTCCTACCCCTCATTAGAATTGCCTTATGTCTGTCCCATGCATTCTTGAATTCCCCCACTGTTTTTGACTCTACAACCTCCTCAGGAAGGCTGTTCTATGCATCTACAACCCTCTCTGTGAAGAAATACTTCCTCACATTACCTCTGAGCTGTCCCCCCTCTACCTTCAGATTGTGCCCTCTTGTTCTTGCACATCTCTTCTTCTGAAAGATGCTACCCTCTTGGACTTTATTGAGTCCCTTGAGGTATTTGAAAGTTTCTATCATGTCCTCTTTCTCCCTCCTTTCCTTGAAGCTATACATCTTAAACTCCTTTAGTCTTTCTTCATGTGTCTTCTAGTGCAGATCCTGCACCATTTTGGTTGCCCTCCTCTGGACAGCCTCCACCCTGTCTATGTCTTTCCAGAGATGGGGTCTCCAGAATTGTACACAGTACTCCAGATGTGGTCTTACCAACTGTCTGTACAGAGTGCCAACAATTTCCCGTTTTCTACTGGTGATGCCTCTCCCTATACATCCCGGTATTCCCCAGCCCTCCTTACTGCCTTCTCACATTGCTGGCCCACCTTTAGGTTGTCTGATATGACTACTCTCTGGTCCCTTTCCATTTTTGTTGTTGTCAGTATCTCACTCCCCATTGTGTACTCTTCCCCTGGGTTTTTGCTTCCCAGGTGCATTCCTTTGAACTTCTTTGCATTGAATCTAAGCTGCCATACATTCTTCCAACCTTGCCAAGTCCCTTTTCATCCTTTCTACCCCACCTTTCATATCAACCCTGTTGCAGATCTTTGTGTCATCTGCAAAGAGACACACTTTTCCTTCCAGTCCCTCTGCAATGTCACTATTTAGGATCTCTGCTTTCTCCTTGTCACTCTCTGTGTGTAGTCCTTCCTTGTTAGTCAGGTGGATGATCCCCCCTTGGTTTTTCTCCTTTCCCTGATATATCTGTAAAATGATTTATCTCTGTTTTTTACCTCCTGTGCAATTCTGCCTTACCATCACACATTCTGTAAACAGTGCCCCCCATTTCCCTTCTAAATCTTCCCCCCACTAATTTCAGACTGTGCCCCCTTGTGGACCCCATTTAAGTTGAACAGGTCTGCTGTTCTAAACTTATTCATACCTTTTAAGTATTTGAAAGTTTCTGTCATACGGCCCTCTCCCTTATCTTCCAGGGAGTTCATGTTAAGCTCCCTCAGTCTCTCCTCATAGGGTTTGATGCCCAGCCCCTGGATCATCTTGGTCACCCTTCACTACACTCCCTCTTACAGTTTGATATCCTCTTCAAATATGGGCACCAGTACTGCACACAGTACTCTAAGTGTGGTCCAACCAGGGACCTGTATAGTGGCATGATGACATCCTCATTCCGTGAGGTGATTTCTCTGATGATGCACCCCAAAATTTTGTTCGATTTTGTGGTTGCTTTATGGCACTTAACAGAGTGTTTCATGTCTCCTGTGACAATCTCCCCTAGATTCTTTTCTTCCTCTGAAATGGCTACCTGTACTCCCCCCTCAGCCAGTACCTAGTCCCAGGGTTCCTGGCTCATAGGTGCATGATCTTACACTTCTTAGCATTAAACCCCAGCTACCAGATGCCTGACCAATGCTTGAGCTTAGCCAGTTCCTCCCTGAGCTCCTTTCTCCCTTCCTTACTTTCCACTATTGCACAGATCTTAGTGCTGTCTGCTAATAGGCAGATTTTACTATTGATCCCTTCAGCTATGTCTGAAGAACTGTGTCACAGGTGCAGAGAATGGAGATCGGGGATCGGACCTTGGAGCAGCTAAGTGTTTTTTTTTTATTCTTCATAGATTCATAGACATGTGAAGGCAGAAAAAGGCCTTCCTGGCCCATCGAGTCTGCCCTTTCCCTCCCTCTAAGATTCCCCTCGTCCTCCCCTTGACAACCCTCTGTGTTTGTCCCAGGCCGTCCTGAATCCATCCACTGTACAGACACTCACCACCTCCTCTGGCAGTCTGTTGCAGGGCTCAGCCACTCTCTCTGTGAAGTAATACTTCCTAACAATTTCCCCAAACCTTCCCCCCTCTACCTTCAGTCCATGCCCCCTAGTTCTTGTATCTACCTTCCCTGTAAATAAGCTCTTCCCCACTTTTTTGATCCCTTTCACATACCTGAATGTTTCAATCATGTCCCCTTTTTCCCCTTCTTATCACCAGGGTATACAAATCCAGTTTCCTCAACCTCTCCTCATATGCCATACCTCTTAGCCCATGTACCATTTTAGTGGCCTTTCTCTGCACCCTTTCCATGCCATCTATGTCCTTTCTTAGAAGGGACCTCCAGAACTGTATGTCATACTCCAGGTGTGGCCTCATCATGGAGCTGTTAAGTGGCATCAGCACCTCCCTCCTTCTGCTGGTCATCCCTCTCCCTATGCATGCCAGTATTTTGTTATCCTTGCTCACTGCTTTGATGCGCTGGATACCACCCTTAAGGTCATTTGCAATTATAATCCCTAGATCCTTCTCCTGCCTGGTTGCTGCCATTTTCTCCTCCCCTAGAGTGTGCGTGGTATTTGGATTCCTCCTCCCCAAGTACATCACTTTGCATTTCCTGGCACTGAATTTCAGCAGCCATGTTTCCGACCTTCCAATAACCTTATATCACTCTTCATTGCCTCCACCCCCCCCCCCGGGTGTCCACACTGTTACTGAGTTTTGTGTCATCTGCGAAAAGGCAGACCTTCCCCTGAAGCACCTCTGCTATGTCACTGACGTAGATGTTAAACAGTATGGGCCCCAGCGCTGACCCCTTAGGGACCCTGCTCAACACCCCAGTCTCACCAAATTGCACCCCACTGACCACCACCCTCTGGCTTCTCCCCGTCAGACAGCTCTCCACCCATCATACTATTTTCTGACCCATCCCAAGACTCCCAACTTTTTAACCAGCCTTCTGTGGGGCACCGTGTCAAAAGCATTCCCAAAGTCCAGGTAGGCCACATCCATTGCCATACCCTGATCAACCACCATGGTCACCTCCTCGAAGAATTCAATCAAGTTTGTCTGACATGACCATCCCCAAGTGAAGCCGTGCTGCTGAATGTCTTGAAGCCCCCCTCTTCCAAATATCTAAACATCCTTTGTTTCAGTATTGCCTCCATTACTTTACCCACCACTGATGCAAGTCCTCCCTGCTGCCACTTTTATGAATTGGCACTATGTCTGCCTTCTTCCAGTCCTCCAGTACCCATTCTGTATCCAGGGACAAGTTAAACAACCCCATCAGTGGTTCTGACAGTATCTACCTTAATTCCCAGAGCACCCTAGGGTGATGAACATCTGGTCCCATGGCCTTGTCCACCCTTAACTTACCTAATTCCTCCTTTATCTCTTCCACACTGATTGGGCTAGGATCCACCCCCTTCCCCCCTTTCCTCTGTCACTTAGCTCTGGTCCCCTTCCATCCCCCTCCATCATAAAAACTGAGCTGAAGTAACCATTCAGCACTTCAGCTTTCTCGAAATCCCCTTCTACCTGCAATCACCCTTCCCCCTTAGTCCTTTCTATCCCCGTCTTGCCTTCCTCCTTTCCCCAATGTGCTGAAAGAACATCTTGTCCCCCATTTTGGCCTGCCTAGCAATTTCCTCCTCAGTTTCTGCTTTAGCCATCCTAATCCTTTGCCCTGCCACCTTCTGCTTCTCTTTGTAAGTTTCCCAATCCAACTTTTCCTGTATCCTCTTATATTCTCTAAATACCATTTTCTTCTCCCCAATTGCCCCCCTCACGTCCCTATTGAACCATAGTGGCCTCCTCCTTCTCTTGTTCTTCCTCAATCTTCTTACACATCCCTCTGTTGCTTTAAGGAGCCCCTCCTTGATCTTTTTCCATAGATCCTCCGCCCCTCCCACCATCACCTCCCGGAAAATCTCCCTCATCCTGGGAAAATCTGCCAGCCTGAAGTCGAGTACCTTTGTGGTTGTATGACTAGTTTCATATCCTGCTCTGACCTTGAAGCCCATGGTGCTGTGGTCACTATCTGCCAAGCTGGCCCCTTCTTCCACTTCCTCCACACTGTCTCCATTGGTAAGGACCATGTCAAGTATGTTACCCTCCCTTGTGGGCTCCCTAATCAGCTGATGCAGGAAGGCACCTTGGAATGTCCCTAGGATCTCCCCACTTTTAGTTGACCTAGCTGATGGGATATCCCAGTCTATATCTGGGAGATTCAAGTCTCCCACCAGTAGAATCTCCCCCTTCTGGACCATTCTTTGAAGCTCCCACAGCATAGCTATGTCCTGTTCCTAACTCTGCTTAGGGGGTCTGTATATCACCCTAGTCTTAATGCTGTCCCAATCTTCCTCTCCAACATGACCCATAAACTTTCCACTTCACCCTGCTCCTTCTTCCCTTCCATGACCTTAATTCCCTCCCTAATGTATAGCATCACTCCTCCCCCTTCCTGCCTATCCTATCCTCTCCTTCCTGAACAACCCGTACCCCAGGACCCCCACCTCCCAGTCTAGATGCTCAGACTACCAGGTCTCCATTACTGCTACAATATCCAAATCACCCCCCTCCATTAATGCTTCCAAATCTATCATCTTATTTCCCATGCTTCTGGCATATGTGGAGAGTCCCTACTGTATCAGTAGGGGTATCACAAGTTGTAAGAGGGAGGTAATAATCCCTTCTTACAAGACATTGGTTAGGCCCCATCTGGAGTACTGCATGCAGTACAGGAGGCCACACCTTCACAAGGACATTAACCAAATGGAGGCAGTCCAGAGAACAGCAACCAAAATGGTGCAGGGACTGCAATAGAAAACATATAAGGACAGATTATCAGAATTCAATATGTATACCCTGGAGCAAAGGAGGGAGAGAGGTGATATGACTGAAACATTCAAACACTTTAAGGTGAAAGAGTCTAACATGTTTCAATATAAGAAAAATAGCAGGACAAGAGAAGAAAGGGTGGTGGATGCATAGAATGGCCTACCTTAGGAAGTGGTGGATATGAATACAGTGCATTGCTTCAGACAGGCAAGGGATAGGCAAAAGGGAGCAATACAGATAAGTACGAATAGATAGGCCATTGACAGAGCAAATGCCAATGATACATTCATAAGGTAGAAAGAGAAATGGAAAGACTGGATGGGCCTTGTGGCCTTATCTGCCATCAACTTTTATGTTTCTATGTTTCTATGTTCCACCAATTACCCCCCCCCCATCTCTAGGCATGTTATTGCCTAACAATTCTGCATTTTCCTTGGGCTGGGGGCTGAATACCTCCCGACACTCCTGTCTTTTGGCATTTCAACTTATGTGTCATTTTCCCTACCCTCCATTCAGTTTAAATAATATGTTTGCTCCATGAATTCCTTAAAATTGTTGCACAATACTGCCTTTCCTTCCCCATTTAGGTGTAGTCTGTCCTGGGCATATAGGCTTTCATCATTCCATGTTGCCCCCAGTTCCCTACTAACCCATACCCCCTCTGCCTGCACCAGCCTCTTAGCCATTGGTTGAACTCCATGATATTTTGTTTCCTTTCAGTGCTTGCTTTAGGCACAGGCAACACCTCCAAAAATGCTATAGATTGGAAGCATAGGTTGCTACAAAACCTAGCCAGCTCTGTGAATCTTGCCTGCACTTCCATCAGTTATGTTTTGGGAAGACTTTAAGGGACTGGGAGGTGGGAGGAAGATGAGAGAGAGAGGGTGAGGGAAGGACTTGCACCAGGAGGAAGACAGAGGTCATGTGACCCAACCATGCCTATTGGGTGGCCAGAGCCACTGTATAGTTCTCAGGGGGCTGAGTGGCCCCTCACATGAGCAACCACAAAGCTTGAGTGCCATGAAGCAGGAATGTGGCATCTGACTAGGTGGCATCTGCCGGGCATCCTCAGGGAGGACCACAGATCACAGGCTACACCAGAGAGATGAGAGAAAGAGTCAGGGGAGTAGATTCTTTATGGGGTGAATTGACCTGCAATAGCAGAGAGGTGCAGAAAAGTAGTAACATGTGTCAGGGATAACAAGGAGGATGGGGGTCCTAGAGATTGGTGCAGTAAGGCAGGCATGAGGAGGGAGTGTGTTTGTGGGCAGTCTAGCGGGAGGCGAGGTGGGATGTGTGGTAAGTTGTAATGGTTGTGGGGCAGCCATATTCTTAGGGACTTCATGGAGGGCAGGAGGGTGCATGGTTTGTAGGCAGATGGGGTAACTTTGAGAGGAGCTTGGATGGTTGAGAAGTGAGCTGAGTAGAAGTGGGGGCGGGGCTGGGGGAAAATCAAGTGCCAGGGTACCTGAGGAGGGCTTCCACAGATGTTGCAGCAGGTGAGCAAAAGTGTAAACAGAGTGGTGGAACACATGGAGCAGACACTTGGGAGCAGCTGCAAGCAGGACCCCAAGACTGGAGGGTGGTCAAGTACCAGGGAAGACAGGAACAGGAGCAAAGCAAGCACATAAATCACAGGGATGGGGAGCTTGTGTAGCTCAGAAAGCAGAGAATGACTATGGGAACAGGTCTGCAGTTTTGACTAGCCTGGGGGAGCAGGAGGGATGGATTACAGGGAAGGAAAGGGAGGAAGGTAATAGGAAGGGCAAGGGTTACAACAGAGAGAAGGGAGGCACGATTAGTAGTCCAGATGGCAGCAGTAGCAATGGGGAAGGGCAGGTAAGTGGCAGTGCAGGAGGTACTGGAGGGGGAGGGAGGGAAGGGCAAGTAGAGAATGGGCAGGGGGCACTGCAGACTGCTAAGGCAAGGAATGTACAGGGGGAGGTAGCAAAGGAAGGGGAAAAGCATGGATCAGAGGGGGCATGGGAAGCTAGTGGCAAGGAGGATGTTATGGCAGAGGGAGGGGTAGTAGATACAGGAAGGGAGAGGAAAAGCTGATGGGGAATGTTAAGAGGGAGGAATCAGACAGACAGAGCAGGGGTGCTAGAGGGGATAGGATGGGTGAAAGAATAGGGGGCAAGCAAGGTTCTGGGATGACACAGGGGTTTGAGGGCAAGGAGGAAGGAGAAGAGGATTGAGTCAGGGGGCAGAAGAATAGCAGACAACAGGAGGATGAAAAGGATAAATGAAGGAAGGTCCCCATTCTGGGGGACTTAATACTTAAAGGTGTAAGATGGGGGGCAGGGGCACCAGAAAAAGCAGCATTTAGGTGTAGTGCATGCCAGGCATGACAGCAGATAGAATGCAGCAGCATATTATCAGGTGTGTGGGGAATGTAGGGAAGAAACCACAGATTATGGTGCACATGGGCATGAATGACCTGGTGGAGAGAAGGGTAGAAGAGGTGCAGGATAATTTCAAAGAAGTGGGGAGACTATGCAGTAAAGGGGGGAGGTTGGTAGCCTTCCCTGAAATTCTCCCAGTACCAAAAGTGAGTCCAGCCAGGAAGCAGAGAACCATAGACTTCAACAAATGGCTAGGGGAATTGTATGAGTCCAAGGGGTATGAATTGGTGGGGGAGTGGGGCAACAACTGGGAGAACAAGGACCTGTATGCACCGGATAGGTTGCACCTTAGCAAGGAAGGCTGGCAGGTACTGAAGCAGAAGTTGGGGGAGTTTATTCAAGCTAATTACAATTTAAACTATGTAAGGGGGGGATAAAGGGGGGCAGTCACTAAGAGAGGGGGTCCTTTGGACCTTCCCCCACAGCAAGGCAGAAGCCAAATTCAGATAGGAGAGGGGATGGTAGCGAGGGTAAAGGCACAGAGGGGATAAGATCACATTGGAGGGTGGTATCATTGAATGCAAGGAGCCTGGGTAACTAGACAGCAGAGTTGCAGACAATGATGGCGAAGGGGAGGTGGACATAGCTGCCATCACCAAGACATGAGCAATCCAATACCATGACTGGGACCTAGCTATCCCAGGATTCAATCTATACAGGAGAGGCAGAGAAAAAGGGAAATGGGGTTGGTCATCTATGTTAGGGAAGGGATAATGTGTTATAGGGAGGAGGGGGAGGAAGGCAGGGCAGAAGCCTTATGGGTGCTACTATACAACTTAAGAGGTAGAAAGGTAAGATTGGGGGTTGTATATAGGCCTCTAACTCAGAAGGAGGAGACTGATAGGGATCTGGAAGAACAGTTAAGAAGACTTAGTGACAAAGGTAGCACTGTGGTGGTAGGGGAATTTAACCTGCCAGGGGTGGATTTGAATGTCTCAGCTACCTTATGTGCCAGGGAGAAGATCCTCCTGGAAGCCTTCCAGCATGGCTTCTTGATACAGAAGATAATGGAGCCAGCTATGGAGGGGAACATTCTGGATCTGGTGCTGATGGACAGTGAACAAGTCAAAGATGGTGAGGTGGAGGACCCCCTGGCAGGAAGTGACCACTGCACAGTGTGGTTCTCACTCACTCTAGGAAAGTAGGTAGCCACAACAACGACTAAGGTCCTGGACTTCAAAAGGGCAGACTTTTGCAGTATTCATAGTATACCAGAAGGGCACATAGCTAACATTCCCCCACACATAGATGCTGAGCAAAAACTGGCAGTCATCAATCTGGGGGTGGCTGAGGCCACTAGCTCATGTGTAATGAGCCAGCGCAAGAAAACCAGGACCAAGAAGCCATGCTGCATGAACAGGGAGGTTAAAGAGAGGGTGAGGGAAAAGAGGGCTGCCTTTAGGAGCCATAAAAGATCCAATAGAAGGGAGGACAGGGAGGAATACATGTGGAAATCCAGGGAGGTTAGTAGAATAGTAAGGGCAGCCAAGGCTTCGAGAGAGCTGAGGCTAGCACAGGGGTTCAGAGAAGGTGTAAATGATTTCTTGAGGTATATATGGGAGAAGAGAAAGAGTAAGGATCAGATTGTTAGGATCAAGAATGGCGATGGATGGGTAGAAAAGGTGGCAGAGCAGACAGAAGTACTTAACAACTACTTCTGTTTAGTATTCACCAGGGAGCAGAAGGGCCCGTACTTAAGGGGAAGGGTGGGGTGGGAGTAGGGGGAAGGAGGTTATGGATGGGGAGATCACAGTGGGTGGGGTGATGGAGGATCTTAGGTCCCTGAGGATAGATAAGGCACCTGGGCCAGACGAAGTTCATCTGAGAGTCCTGAGAGTGTTGGTTGAAGTCCTAGTGAGGCAGCTGGTGGGCCTGTTCAACACCTCCGTGGATACCAGGTGCATGCCCAGGGACAGTATAGTGGTGCATGTGGTGCCTCTCTATAAGAGTGGGCCCATGGTAGAACCATGGAACTACAGACCAGTGAGCCTTACCGCATTTGTAGGAAAGCTAATGGAGACTATCCTCAAGGAAAGGCTGGTATAATTTCTGGACGATAATGGTTGCCAGGATGGCAAAAAGCAGGGGATTGTCTCGGGCAGATCCTGCCAAATGAACATGACTGACTTTTTTGATTGCCACTGGATAAGGGTCTTGCAGCTGATGTTCTGTACCCGGACTTCAGCAAGGCCTTTGACTCAGTGCCTCACGGAAGGCTGACCAGCATGTTGAATAACCTGGGAGCGGGGAGGAAACTGGTTTGTTGGGTCAAGAGCTGTTTACAGGATAGGCAGTAGAAGGTAGTCATGAAGGGTGAATTATCACAGCCCAGAGCGGTAACAAGTGTGGTCCCACAGGGCTCGATGCTGGGACCAGTGCTGTTTAACATTTTCATTGCCAACATATCAGATGGGATAAAAAGTGAGATCAGCCTCTCTGCAGATGACACTAAGATGTGTGGAAGTTGATGGTAGGGAAGGTGGTAAAGTACTCTAAGAGGATTTAGCAAGACTGAAGAGATGGTCGGACACATGGTAACTTGGGTTCAACGCCAAGAAGTGTAAAGTCATGCACTTGGGTGCCAGAAACCCCAGAAATAGTTACTGGTTGGGGGGAGTGCAGTTATCCACATCAACAGAGGAGAAGGTTCTGTGTTTGCTAGTAACAGGGGAACTGAACCACTCAGCCCAGTGCAGAAAGGCAGCAGCAAAGGCCAACAGAATGCTGGGGTGCATGGCAAGGGGAATCACTTCTAGCAGAGGGAAAGTTGTCCTGCCCCTGTAGAGGTCTCTAGTGAGGCCACACAATGAGTGCTGCATGCAGTACTGGTGCCCCTGCTTGAAAAAGAGCATCAAGCCAGTTGAAGGGGTACAGTGTAGGGCAAAGAAAATGGTCTTGGGATTGGGAGATAAACCTTATATGGAGAGACTGAGAGAGCTCAACATGTATTCCATGAAGGATAGAAGAGAGAGAGGGATATGACTGAGACCTTCAAGTACCCGAAGGGCTGAACAGAATAAACACTGAGATTATTTTCGTATTAAAAGGTCAGAGGTTAACAAGGGGTCACATTCTGAAATTGGAAGAAGGAAGATTCAGAAGGGAAATGAGGAGACACTATTTCACTGACAGGGTGGTTACAGGGCGGAATGCGCTGCCAGAGGAGGTGGTATCATTTAGGTCAGTGAGCAGCTTCAAGAGAGGGTGGGACAGGATCAAAGGGAGGGTCCAAACTGAGGGTGGATGGGGATGTAAGTAAAGGAAGCAGGAGGAAAAACAGAGGGGGGGGGCAAGGGTAGGAGTTGCAGCTGTAGTCAGGCTGAAGTGCTGTACACTCAAGCAGACTAGATAGACCGTAAGGTCTGTATCTGCTGGCAAATTCATATGTCCATCCCCAATAAAGATGTTAAATAGCACTGGACTGTGAATCAAGCCCTGGAACAGGAGGTAGCCAGGGTGCTCCAGTCTACCCCAGGCAGATTGATGTCCCCTGCTATGACAACGTTGCCCTTGCCACTTAGTCTTCTAATTTGCTCCCCCAGTTCCCTGTCCATTTCCTCATTTTGTGAAGCTGGTTTGCACACCACCCTCAATCTAACCTTCCTCCATTTAGAGTTTTGAAGCTGTACCTATAAGACTTCAGTCCTGTGCTCATCTATTTCCTCACTAGTTGATAAGATCCCATCTCTGACAAATAAAGTCACTCCTTCCTCTCTTCCCTTTTCTCTGTCCTTCCAGTACAACATAAACCCAGGGACTGCAAGGTCCCAGTCCTGGTACTGGGTGGCTCAAGTCTCTGTGATGGCTGCTATGTCTATCTCTTCTTCTTCTGCCATCAGTGCCTGTAGCTCAGCCATCTTATTAGCCAGGCTCCCTACATTCAGATATCACCTTCCAACGTGGCACCTGTACCACATTACTCCCTCCAATTCCTCTACTCCTCCCCCCCTTTTTGACTTCCCTTTTCCCACCCCTGACCTAATAGGGTGGAGGCCCTAACAGCTCCCTCGCCTGGTGGCTCTGATTAAAGTACACCCCATGGCCCCCCTCTTCAGTTTAAACTATTTTAGTCAACAAATATTCCTCCAGTTTAAGTTTCAGTACCCCAGTGCCCTGCTTACTTAAGTGCAGCCTATCTGATGCATATTTGTTCTTGTTTTCTGATGTCCTATACCCCCCACCAACCCTTACCCCTTAGTTGCACACCATCCCCCAACCATGTGTTGAATTCCTTGATTCTTTGCTTTCTGACAGTAGTTTCGCTGGGGACTGCTAGAACTTCAGAGAATGCAACTGATCTACCTGTCTCACTGCAGATTCTTCCTACCTCCTCAATCCTGTCCTGCACCTCCTCAGCCCCACACCCTGCAAGGTCATTTGTACCCAGGTATACCACAATGTGAGGTTTCTCTCTCTCCCCTGACCCACACACTTTGGTATAAGCTGCCCCACCCTCTCTGCCATCATGCCTGGCATACACTCCACCCATGTGTGGTTCTTCCTTGCTCCCTTGCCTCCCCATCTCACACCTTTCAGTACGTAATCTCCCACTATGATGACCTTCTCCTTTCACGTACCACTTTCTCATTTTGCTCTACATTCTGTCCACAGACCAGAGCCAACCCTCCTCCTACCCTTCCTGCCTCACTCATCCCACTGCCTCCCCCTGCATTGTCCCCTCTAGGCCCCCAACCCCCACCAGACTTCCTGCCTGGCTATCCCCTTCCTTTCTTGTGTTACCCTTCTGCAGCTCGCCGCTACCCTTGTTTGTCTCTGCTTCACCCCATAAGGCCCCACTTTCTTCCCTGTCACTGTTTGTGGCCTTTACACTTTTGTGATCTATGACCTCTCCCCCACTTCATGGTTCCACCAAACTGGCCAGTACTGTGAATCTGTTCCTGGACCCCTCCCATACCCCGACCTACTACTGTTGACCCACCTTGTACTTTCCTTTCATGTTCTATCCCCTGACCACTTTCTTCCACTGTCCCTGTTCTTTACCACTTGCCACCATCACATCCCAATTCCCCCATGTGCTGGGGGTGTCACTGTTTTTGGTTTCCATTGGCTTCCTCACCAGTTCTGTCCTGACACTAACTGCTGTTTTGTCCGGAGGAGCCATCCCACCTACTAATCCTCCTGTAGGCTGATCCTAGATATAGAGTATCTGAGATCTCCTAAGACCATGGCTACAACCAACTGCCTATTCTGGAGACTATGCATAGGTAAGAAACATCTGTTACCTTTACTGAACCCCTATTTACTCTTACTTATCTTACTTCTATCCTTTGAGCAAAGGGGCCTGCAACCTGTAGTCCCTCCTACAGACTCCCTGTCAAAGCCCCCAGATGCCATTGAGGTAGACAGCACACTCCTTCATGACACTCACGATTTGGGATCACTCATGTGAGAGGTCACTTAGCCCTCTTAGTATTATATAGGCTTTACAGTCACCTTATTGGCTGACTGTAACCCAGCAACCAAGTTGGCCCACTAATCAGGCCAGGTTGCCTCTCACAAATTCTTGTGTAACCCCTAGGTGGCAATATCCCAAGGGCTACTAGCCCTGCCTGCTTAGCTACTAACAGGTTAAGGGGCCTAGATTCAGTGACAGGTGCCTCCACCCAAAGGTCAGGGTTGGTGTTAATCAAACTAACCAGGCCACAGCCGTCTGGGACACTGTGACCCCTTCCTCTCCTACTATTGACCCACACAATACACAATATTCACCTTCACAATTCCCCTGATATGCTATGTGCATACACATATATTTGGCACTAACCCCCAGGACTGGTTTCTCTCTCTAGGCTCTGGGACCCCCTGTAAAATAAGGTAAGGCAATACAACAAGCAACAGTACAATACCCTACTTATAAACTGACACCACAGTCAATTCATATTGCAGAAAAATGTAGATCTGATTTATTCAGGGGGCAGTAACATGGGAGGGGCACAATCAGGATAATTGGTAGGTACACTCTATCATTAATACAGGGTGCAGGCTTCTACAGTCCCCACTACAGTCACACTCCCTGGGTACCCAGTGGGTGGAATAGTGGCTGGCCAGGTCCACTGCCTGGGGTAGGCTGGCGTTGCAGCTGGTTGGGGCCCTGTGAAAAAAAGAGACAACATACACTACACCCAAATTGTAATCCGGAGCCGGTGGGCTCAGTTCGTACAAAGGAAAAGAAATGACAAACAATTAGGTGACACACTTTTGATTTAACTATATGTTGCAGGGAGCTACCCTGTTTATTACTCACGATACCCAAAGCTGAACACAGGATGAACGATGATCGAGTTTATAGCTGTTTTTTCTGGATTGCCAGAAGAAGCAGGGTAGGGAGACAAGGCCCTCGTGGCAGGGCCCAACGACATTGAGTAGCAACGGATTCAGTCCGATTTGAGCTGGGTACAACTTCCACCCCTTAGTACACAACTCAGCTTGGGGGAAAACCAGATTGCAACCCCCTTCCAGTTCATATCACATTTATATATAACAAAAATTACTGTACCAGGCAGACAGCTCTTTGATCCCAATCATAAGGTCACTGCTAAAACCTGGAAGCGCAAAGGCAGCCAAAGTTCCTGACAGGCAGATCGCATTTAGCAAAATCTTCTACAGGTTGAGCCTGGTCCCAGTTCAGTAGCTTGCTTCACAGCACACAGATCGGATTCAGTCCGAACCAATTCTGCCCCTTCTAGGTGGAAAACAGCAAACAGGCCAGAATTCGGGCCTTCCATGGTTCTCCTGTGTGAACTACTGTGCAACACGGCTGCTTGAATTATGCAAGCTCCTCCTCACTCAACTTCTAATTCGAATCTGGCTTGCCAGCGGGACAGCTCGCGTTATTTCCCCTTGGTCCAAATGGTCTGATTGGTCAGGTGAACTGTCAGTCACAGTAAGAGCTCCCCCTCCAGTTCAAAAGGTGCCAACAGCCCAAAACTACAAATTCCAACTAGTAATCCTCACAGTCCCACATCAGTAGGCTCCATTTTAGAGTCCTTGCATACTGATTGGTCCAATTCGACAGTGCAGAACCAAAATGGTGGAGATAAGCTGAACAGTCCTTGCTGCAAATAAGGCAGGTTAGCACAAACCACATTATTATTCCTCTAAGTGGTCACAAACCATTAGTTACATCTTTCAACAGGGATCCCTCTGCCAAAGTAGTGATGGCAGAATTGGAACGAGTCTTCAGCAGCCCGGGTGGGACTCAGGCATGGAAATACACAGTCTCCCGTTTCAATTAATTATGACTGCAGACAGGCAGCCCTCATTCAGGCCTAGAGACGTCCGTAGGCAGCGTCTGAAAGCATAGCCACTCAGGGCAATAACGCCTGTAGATGTACTCAACTGACTTTCACTCAGGCCTAGAAACGTCTGAGGAAGTCAGCAGTTTTTACCTAACTATTAAACAAACCAAATTGCTTAAATTGAATGCATAGCACCGTTAGAAAGGTAATTTTGCTTTGAACAATTTTGCTGCAGATACTTTTTGTCTATCATGTATACTTTAGGAGTTATTCATATTTGTTTAAGGTATGGTGTGCATGGCTAACATTTGTCTTTCAAGCCTCACCTAAGCACATTGAATAAATCTGAAAAAAAACAGTTGTTTGGTTTTTCAGCTACTATAAAATAAAACTAAATGGATTACATAGCACCATTAGAAAGGTTATTTTGTGCTGAACAATTTTGCCACTGATACTTTGTGTCTACCACATATACTTTAGGAGATATTTGTATTTGTTTAAGGTATGGTGTGCATGGCTGACATTTGTCTCTCATGCGTCACATAAGAACCTTGAAAAAAATCAGAAAAAAATAAGTTGTTTGGTATTTCAGCTACTATAAAATAAAAACTAAATTGATTACAACTGATTGCATAGCACCATTGGAAAGGTAACGTTGTGCTGAACAACTTTGCCACTCATACTTTGTATGTAGCACTTACGGTTCAAGAGGTAGTCACATTTGTTTGTGGCATGCTGATTATGGCTTGATTTTGCTTAGAAAGGCCCAGGATGCAGTGCTAAGAGTATACAGGGCACAAGTGGTAGAAGTCTCAAAGAGGTCTTGTGGTGTGAATGAGTTAAAGGGACAATACACCGAGGCCTCACAGGCACTCACTGGCAATACTTCTAATCGTTAACCGCAGGGCACCTGCCTGGCCACGAGCATTACGGCAAGCTCACGGAAACCTTTTTGGGAACCCCCATCCATAGGGGGGTTACACTTGCCCTCATCCCTCCCTTTGTTGGCCTCCTCTTGACCCCCCCACAGTCATGGACGCAGCATTTGCAGCACAAACAACAGTGTCTTTAAAGAAAAAAAGTCCATACACCCCCAGCACTTCTCTGCTTTGGTGATCTCTCTCCTCCTACATTGCACGCCAGCAGTCCTGCTGTCAGTTTTTATTTTTATTTTTTATTTTATTAAAATCTAGGATTACAAATATCTTTGAGAAGGAACTGCTCATTTACAAAGGTTCCACATCGATATGTTCTATGTGACAAGGGTGACTGAATGTCAGTGACTGGTCATAAGGCACACAACCGCAAGGGTGACTGAAAAACAGTATGTTGTTTAATGTGGGGGTCTTTGACTCCCACACTCCGCTCGTGGGGGGCTTTGCCCCCCCACACCCCACTTAATTAGGATTCCTATTCCAGGGGGTGCAACTCAGGGAAAGAGGTGAAATCCAAGGTTGCCCACATTGTCGGCGCCATTGTGCAGTCACCCATATGACCAGTCACCGACATTCAGTCGCCCACATCACAGGCAACCCCAGTGGTCCACTGGGGCCAGAACAGAAATCATTAAATCTTAAATGTGAGATTACAGCCACCCTATTGTTTGAATATAACCTGGCAACCACACTGGCCCACCAATCAGGCCAGGTTGCCTTTCACAAACTCCCATCCTTGTCTCTCTTTCGCTCTCTCTGTATCCCTCCTCCCTCCTCCTGACACCCAACAGTCATGGACACAGCATTTTAAGCACAAATCACAGCGTTTTTAAAGAAAAAAGTCAGTAAACCCCCAGTGCCTAATAGTGATACACTTTTCAAAAGAAGAAAAGTATGTCTTGCCACATCTTGCCAACAAAAGATGTTGCTTTCTTCACAGGGCCCTTCATGAAGAAAATATATCATGTCTGACCATGTTTGCTTAGGGGATGGGTTGAGCATTAGGGTTTAAAACCCCAAGAAAGACATCACCACTGATTTGTCAAGACTCTGAAGATCAAAAAACATAATGTTTTTTTCTTTTGCTGTGGGGGGGGGGTGCAGGGGTTGTGAGTTAGTGTTGGAAACCTTAACATCACATTTCCCTACTTTTGTTGCATTAAGATGGACCCTAACTAGTAATTAACTCATTTTTTGCAATGAATTTCCTTTCATTTTGAGATAGTGTATTGTGTCCTTATTCAAGCAGGAACCTTCAGGGACTGCATGAATAGATGCAGACATGAAGGGCCCTCTGGGCACTGCACCAATGGAAGACTCTGTCTGTCTACGGCAGTACAGTGATGGATGCCAAGAATTCATGGGGCTGGCTGGTAGGCTGTGGAACTGCAGGGCTATGTGGGTCCTTCACTTCTACATGGCCACAGACACAGACTCACAGGGCAGAGTCCTTCTCTCAGCCATTGCACAGTGTCCTCTGGCAACCATGGGTGCAGAGGTGTAGATCGCTATGCCAAGAGAATGATTGTTTTCACTATATGGTACCTGGGCCAGTGCAACAACGCTGCACCATTTCTTCTCTGGCTGGGGGGTGTCGCATAACAGTGCCATCACTGCACCCTCACTCCATCCAGTTTGCTCAGTAAGCTCACCCATAAACTCAGCTCACTGGCAGAAGATCACAATACACTGCCCACTGAGGCACTACACACTCTGGCACTACACACAACATTTCTTAATAATTAGAATTCCCCCCAAAAAATTTTCTAAATAGTAATGTTATGACTCCCCTTAAAATCATGACATGTGGCATTCATACTATATTGGCTGAAGCATCATTGTGCACCAGAAGTATAAAAACACATCTTGTACAGGATTTAAAAAAAAAAAAAACACCTGTCATGTTTATGAGGTGGTGTAAAAAATGGCTATGCTAAATGTTTGTAGTCAAAATATTGAAAATTAGTGAAGTTATGAGGGGATGTTGAAATATTTCAATGTTTATGCATAACATGGCCATTTTTACCATATTTCTACTCTACAGTTTCAACATAGCCTTTATGGCATGACTTCATGATCCCAGTAGGTGAACATTTTTAAACCACTGCCAAACATCATTTTGCACTGTGGATACAAAAACACATTTGGGTAAGGATTTGAAAACACATCCGTGAAGTGATGTGAAAAATTTGCTGTATTGAAAAATACAGGGTCAAAATATTGAAAATTAACAAAGTTATGAGCAACTGTTGCAAAATTTTAATGCACACTTGTAACTTTGTTATTTGTTTTAATATTTAGACCCCAAATTTTCAACATAACTTTCTTATGACAGCACCTCATGAACCCAGTAAGTGAAAATGTTCAAATCCCAACAGAAAGGTGATTTAGCACAGCAACTGTGAAATCACTTTTGGGGCCAGATTTGAAAAAAACAAAACAAAACACTGCCCTTGTTCATGACGTGGTGTCCCAATAAGGCCATGTTGAAAATTTGATGTCAAAATATTAAAAAAACAAAAAAAGTTATGAATAAAAGTTAAACCCTCACTGAAATATTTTAAACCAGACTTGCCTTATTTTCTGATTTCACAGTCACCGGTTTCAGCAGCAAAACATGTTTTCAATTGGAGAGTGGATCTACTACGTGAGACATGACAGGGTGGGTACCAGGTCAAAATGTCGAAACCACAATAGCGTGGGTCAAAACTGCAATGTCAAAAGTAACACAGCTAAATGTAAAACAGCTACAGGGACATAATAGCGCAGGTAAAGTTAGCACTATTCCTGTAGCTGTTTAGGGGATAGGGAGAAACTTCTGATGTGGAGTGTTCTGCCGAGCAGCTGGCGTGGTTCAGAGGATAAGACCACAGGCAGTGGAAGGTAGTACAGTGTCGGCGGACTGGGGTTTAATTCCAAATCTTGAAACACTTGTTTGTTTTGGGTGTTTTCTCCTGCCCACCTGGCTTACCTCTGTGTGCGTCTGTCTCCCACCCTGCACCATTTGGCCCCCACCATTTCTCCTGCTGGTTTCCCATCCCCTCCAGAACAATACCCCCCAAGGTTTCATCTTGTCCCTGAGTTGCCTCCCCCAAGGTATTTATATTAAGTTGGGGGGTTTGGGAGCACAGACCCCCATAATGGGGGTGTGAATGGTGCAGTCCCCAGCAAACAGTCAGGTTTTTTTTTTTTTTGCTGTTTGTGATGGTAGTGTTCACTGTTTTTAGCAAGCACTACCTTTGCTGTCTCTGTTTTTGCTGTGCAGTATTTGACCATGCTCTTATTTACCTAACTGTTTTGACCCCATGCCATTTAGGTGAGTGAGGGTTTGGGGGCCTGTGTGGGGTGTTGGTTGCTGAGTAGGTAGAAGGGGTAGGTTGGATGGGGGTCGAGGGCAGATTGTAAATGGACCATTTTCTTATCTAGAGATTGATGTATAGAAAAAAGACATAGAAGGATTGTTTTACTTTTTTGCATATTTTAAATTTGCATTGGATCCCACATTAGGGATTGGGCACCCCAGTGTTGACTGAATTCTACAGAGGCATCATGGGTGTCACCACCAATGGACTTTTTTCTGGGGGGGGTGACCTAGAGGGGAGAGGGTTTTGGAAAGCACTTCCTAGAATGGGCACAAGGGTCTGCATTTGTAATAATAGTTTCATTAATAAATATTTCAGTGATGGAAGAGGGAGCACCGGCTGAACTGGGAGGGGGAGGGAATAATAGACAGACAGATAGATAGATAGATAGATAGATAGATAGATAGATAGATAGAAAGAAAGACAGAAAGACAGAAAGACAGACAGATAGATAGGTAGGTAGCTAGCTAGATAGATAGACAGATAGGTAGCTAGACAGACAGATAGGTAGGTAGACAGAAAGACAGAAGGAGAGAGAGAGATCTTGATCACTTGCTCAGTATGAGAAGAGAGAGAGAGAGATTGCTATCACCAGCTCACTGCTCAAACTAAAACTGGTAGCATGAGTACAGCTGTGGTTTCACAAGTCAAGAATGTCCCACCACTCTCATACAGTAAATATGGGTGAACAGTTCCTCTCACTAAGCTGGGTACCCTGTATTCTGGGTGACAAGAAAAGGCATTTCTGAAGAGTGTAAGGAAAAAAAAAAGAATCAAGGTAAACGGGCCCCGTTTACGCAGGTTCAGGTGTTTGCTTTTTAAAATAGTTAATTTAATGAAATCAGGAATTACCAAACTAAGCAAAAAATACCATCTGCTGACCTGCATGCTGATTAAAATAAAGGCAGGAATTTAAATGTACTTATTTGCGGGCCAGAACTCGGCCTCAGTTACTCCGCATCTGTAACCCTCCCCTTTCTACATACCCCCTCCCCTTAGGACTAGCAAAGGGCCCATACCTGCTATAAATGACTCTCTCTCCTCTCCTCTCCTCTCCACAGATCCTGCTTTGGGAACAGAGGCCCCCCCATCAATGGGTGGACGGTCATGAGGGCCAGGCAGCTGAAGCCCTCCTTCCAGCTCAGCACAGCTCCACAGGTACGCATCTGTGGTGGTGGAATGTCACGCTGCTTTGGCCACAAGCTGCTGCTTCACTGCACATCAGGAGAGGCATTTTGGTGCCCTTTTACATTTTGAAACTTGGACTCCTGTAGTAGCTAATTATATTTCTTGTTGGTGTAGGAGTGGAGATAGTCTCTCACACTCAATAATTCTGTGTGGCATTTGTGGGTTTTTAAGGGGATAAACCTGCAATTTAAATTACTTTAATTGAAAAATGTACTGTGGCCATCTCTTTGGCTTATTGTGCTGCGTGTCTTAAGAGTTTTAAAATCTTGGAAGTTGTTTAACTGGTGCCATTTTCCTCTAATTACAATCTGGTTTAAACTCAAGCAGCAAGGTGCCTTAAGAGGGTTAAGACAGGGAAACTGCATCTCTAAACTAACAAACTCCGACTCCAACCAACAATTTAATAAAATTGGGAATTACCAAACTAAGCACAAAACACCATCTGCTGACCTGCAGGCTGTTTAAAATAAAGGCAGGAATTTAAATTTAATTATTTGATGGCCAGAACTCAGCCTCAGTTACTCCGAATCTGTAACCCTTCCCTTTCTACACCCCCCCCCTTCCCTTAGGGCTAGCAAAGGGCCCTTACCTGCTTTAAATGACTCTCTCTCTCCTCTCCACAGATCCTGCTTCGGGAACGGAGGTGCCCCCCCACCACCACCAATGGGTGGACGGTCGTGAGGGCCAGGCAGCTGAAGCCCTCCCTTCAGCTCAGCACAGCTCCACAGGTACGCATCTCTGGTGGTGGAACACCATGCTGTTTTGGCCACAAGCTGCTGCTTCACAGCACATCAGAGGAGCCCTGCCTCCCCCACCACCACACTTGCTCGACTCCTCTTTATATAGTCTTGGTCTCATGATCATCTGATCCTATAAGCTTACTTTCCCATTTGCAGCTTATCAGTTGCCACCACTAGAGGCCGCCTCTGGTTGTCAGATTTGCTGACTACCACCCACTGCTAGGCACTTTCAATTCCTATTCTCAGGATGTCTGAGGTAGAGAGCTGTTCACGTGGCACATCCCGGAGGGTGGCCATCTCACAGTGCAGCAGATAAGGGCAATGGTTCCTCCACGGTATATTCTCTAGGATTACACTGCAATCTTGTCCACTACCTACAGTGTGAGGAACTAACCTCAGCTGCCCAAGTATACCAGCCTAAAGCCCTAGGGCATTATTGCCCCTACTTTCTAGATGCCCTCTACTCGAGGACAGGAACAAGTTACCAAGTCACACACCTTTACCCACAATATGGGGCAGAAGGCCTGGAGCTTAAAGCTTCAACTGGAAGCAGCTCAGCCTCAACACTGGAACCCACAGGACACTTGGCACTGCCCAAGCCCTGCTACACTTAGGGTCCACTGCTTGGTTCTTCTCTACATTCCGGCGCTAGCATGGGTAGATATTGCAATGGCTGGCACCAGGCAAACACCTCCCTCATTTGACAATATGCCCTGCACTCTCGACTCTGGATGCTCTGATCTTGATACATGGCCTGTCACATAGGGAACCTGCTACCACATCCTGGCAGGCATGACCAAAAGGTGTACAACACTGCTTCCCCAAATCCAGCAGGGGATCCTCCACCTCCTTGTACTCACCTTGTTAATGAGCTTGGGTGATGTCCAACACAACCCAGGCCCTAATGTTGCTAATTCCACATTGGAGTCCCCCAGGGATCCTATATAGCACCTCGCCAGAGGCCTGAGAGTGGCTCTTATGAACATCTGTAGTTTGCGACCCAAGATGCACAAGATCCAGTCCAGATGTACAGGCCAGATGTGCTTGCCATTTCTGAGTCCTGGCTGAAGCCTCACATTCTTCCTCATGAAGTGGAGATGGCCAATTACCACACATTCAGAAAGGACCAAGAGGGAAAAAAGGAAGGCATGTCCTAATTTATGTGAGCTCCTTGCTGGAGGTCTTACCCTCCTCTATCAACCTGCCAAGCTCCTAAGGGCTCGAATCTCTCTTCATCAAAATCATACTGGGCCAAGCAAAACACCTGACCATAGGCTGTATTTATAACCCCCCCCCCACTGGTGGCAGTACTGTTCTCCAGAACCTAACAAGCTCCCTCGCAGGGTGCCCACCCATGGAGCTGCTGATCTTAGGGGATTACAACCTGAGGTGGGATACTGCCTCTGAGCCAGCCCACAGAGCCTAGCTCCTAGAAGCTAACCTGCCCCAGGTCATAACAGAGTTCACCAGGCTAAATCCAAAGACTGGGAACCACTCCACCCTTGACTGGACCCCAGCCTCTAACCCAGCCAATATACAAGTGGCTGGCATGATGTCTGATGCCTTGAGTGACCACTCCCCCACCTTCTGCATCTGGAAAAACAGACCGCCCAGGACCCCCTCCAGGCTAATAATCACCAGGGACTTCTCTGGCTTCTCCTCTCAAGCCTTCCAGAGCTCATTGAGAAACGCTGACTGGACACCACTAAGTCTGCTAGGTAGTATCGATGATGCTGCTCGGTACTTACAACATACTTTCTCTGCAGTGGCCATTCTGCATGCACCGTTATGGAGAACATGAGCAAAAGGCAGTGCCATAGATGGATACTGTGCAAACTTAAATCCCTAATGCTAAGCAGAGACAAGGCCTGGACAATAGCCAGGTGCTCCAACAGCTCAGCAGATCTAGCTGACCATAGGTCCTTGTGGAACAGGTGCAAAAAAGCCTAAACATCTGCTAGAAGGGCTTATCTCAAAGCCCTTCAGTGAGACATCCTGTCTGACCCTAAGTCCATCTGGACCAGCATCAACTCCTTGTTAAAAGCACAAACAAACCACAGCAGGGCAATATAACCTGCAAAGGGCTAACCTTAATGGATGGAGGAGAGGCCACCACTGCCTTCAACAGCTTCTTCACATACCTGGCAACCTACAGAAATGCCCTCCAACCTCGTTATCAGGGTCCCCGGTCATGGAAATGCGAGACACCCAACCCCCCATTTCCACCTAAAAACCATGCACGTCAAAGAAGTGCTACCCCTCCTGCTATCCTTAAAACCTAGGGGATCACCAGTACCTGACAGACTGGACCCTCAGCTGCTCAAGGATGCGGCCCCCGCCTTACCTGTCACCACATTAGTAAACAGATCCCTGCAGGAAGGAGTAGTCCACAAAAAGTGGAAACAGGCCCATGCGGTCCCAATACACAAGGGTGGAACCAGAGATCCAGTTGGCCATTACAGACCCATCTCTATTCTTTGCCACCTAGCAAATCCAGGAGCGGCTTGTCTATGGACAATTGAGGGACTAGCTGGAAATCAATCAGTTCCTGTCCCCTTCCCAACATGGATTCTTGCAAAACCATGAGACTGGCACAGCCCTCATCTGGTTCACTTCCGATGTCCTAGCTGCCTTGAAGAAGGGCACCCCCACGGGGGCAGTCTTTATAAACCTGACCAAGGCATTTGACTTGGTTGACCACCCACTACTACTAACCAAATTGAGCACACTTGGACTGGACCAACACTCCCTGAGCTGGTTCAGCAACTACCTGACTGACCGCTCTCAGCAGGTCAAGTGGAGAGGTGCAACCTCCAACCCGCTAACACAAAATGAGGGGGTGCCCCAAGGCTCCATCCTAGGCCAACTCCTGTTTTCCCTGTTCATCAATTACCTCCACCATCACTGAGGGTGCAGCTCCATGGTGCAGTACGCTGATGACATAGTACTCTACAGATCTGCACCATACCAGGATGATCAAGGACCCCTGATTCAGGCTGACTTCTCCCAGGCTGCAGCGTGGCTTTTATGTATTTATTTATTTGGTTGGTTGTTCATAATTACAATCCTTTGAGTCAGAGACTCCTTTACAAAGGCCCCACGTCAAATACAGTGAAAATTACAGTACCTATGACAGTTAACCGAAAAACAAGTGTTTAGGACAGGTACAGTTTATATACGTAGTGAGCATACTGCGTTACATTATATACAACATTGTGGTCAAGGAGCATAGCATTAGAGGCAATTGCTTATCATAGGTTCAGATATTTGCGGGAAGGGATTGCAGGGCAAAAGGCAGGCCAGGTAAGAACCATAGCATCTGAGCTAAGATCAGGGATTGTAGGCTGGTTGAGAATCACCTGGTTCTCAATTCTAGCAAGACCAAAGTGTTCCTGTTTGGTCCCAAATCCCTGGGTCCCTCCTGGGCACACATTATACCATTGGTCACTGCATCCGGCTGTCCTATCAAAGTGGTCCAATCCTTCAGATACCTGGGTCTTACACTAGACCAGGGACTCGCGCTAAAACCACATGTAGATCTGGTGGCCAAAAACATCCACCAAAAACTTGGGCTGCTGTACTGTCTAAGTGTCAATCTGATACCTGAGACAAGGCTGGCAATTGTGCAGAGTGTTCTCCTACCTACCCTTACCTACATGGCCCCTACCCTACTCAGCATCGCAAAGCTCAACTATGGTAGACTACAGACCTTGTACCATAAAATCGCACGATTCACCACAAAAGCCCAACCGAGGACCCACCACTGTGAAGTTCTTGCTGCACTCAAATGGCCCACCCTGAACCTCAGGCTTCAGTACCTGCTATTAAACTGGACACACAAGCTCCTCTCTGACAATTCCCCCCCCCCAGGGTTAATCAGGCTACTCGCCCCTAAGCAGCCCAGCAGGCCCCTCCGCACTTCAGACAAAATGCTGCTGGAACTGCCCAGGCCCAGATCTGCAGCTGGCAGTAAATCTTTTGCCCATATAGCCCCACACTATGGAACAACCTCCCCAGTGAACTACAAGAAGCCCACCCCCCAGCAATTTTTCAGATGGGATTACGTGCCCTCCTCCTGAAGCTCAGCTCTTGCATCTGTCCTGAAGGATAGATAAATCACACCCCTGACAGCTAGCTGCCACTGTTGAACTGGGGTGCCTGCCCTGGAATTAGTTGCCCACTTCTATATAAAACTGTCATTCCCAATGTGACCCTCTACCTTTTAGGCCCATACTGCATTGTTTATATATTTTAATGTACTCTCTGCACTAAGTCTAACAGCTGCCACTGTTGTTGTGTTGTAATTCCAATGATTGTTGTCCAATGGCATTGTACACCTGTATGCAGTGTACTACTCTGTATCTCTGACTGTATTTGTTCAACTATATGTAACTAACTCCGGGTCGCCCCTGAAAAAGGGACCTTCTCGGGGCCCAGTGGGCTTACCCAGTCAACAACATTTAATACATAAATAAATGTATTTTACATGCTTTTTAATTTGGGGGAAAAAACAAGATGGTGGCCATCATGACATGAAAAAAATAAATTAAGTCATGAGAATTAAGTTATGCAAAACCAAAAAATGGTCTTGCAACATGGAATTTTTCTGCCATATTAGAGGGGTATCTGTTCAGAAAGTTATCTGAAAAACCCTACTGAGCATGTTCAGAACAGCTAAAAAAAAATGAAACTTTAAAGAGCACCTTTCCCAGCCCTTTTGACTTTCATGCATAAATTTCTCCTTCTTGCATTGATTCTCGAATTGTATTTCATTACTGTCCTCTGCAGTCAGTTTTTGCATTCTGAACTGCTAAAAACTGCAAGGTGTACCCAAGCTTCTATAGCAAGCCTGATGTCGCTGTGGACCCAGGGCTGTGCAGCTGACATTACTATAGGGCAGAGGAGTGACTCACTCTGTGCAGTACAGTTCAGTCACAGCAGTTTTGCAAGGGAAAATTACCAGTACTCAATGTACATACTGAGTTCCCCCTTCTCCAAGACACCATTAGAAGTACATTATGCCAAAATCCAAGTGTCTTGTCAGTATGTTTTTTGTAAAATTCACTTGTGTGTGAGTCACTATTCTGCCATATAGTAATGTGAGCAGTACAGCCCTGGGTCTTCAGAAACACCAGGCTTGCCACAGAAGCTCTAGTACACCCTACAGTTTTTAGCAGCTAAGAATGCAAAAACTAACTGCAGAGGACAATAATGAAACACAATTCCAGAATCAATGCAGGAAGGGCTAATTTATGCATGAAAGTCAAAAGAACTGGGAAAGGTGCTCTTTAAATCTCAATCTCTATCTCTCAACAAAATATTGCTCTCTTTTATAAGTTGTCTTTTCCTAGCAATTGAAACTCTGCCTCCTGTTCTTGTAAGTTTCATGTCCTGTCTTTCACAAAATTAGGTAATTTATTAATGAAAGTCAAAAGGACTGGGAAAGGTGCTGGCAGCAACTCTTATCTTCTCCCAGTCCCCGTGCTTTGTAACAAAGGCAGAAGTAAGTCAATTTTACAAAAAAACATACTAACAAGGAATTTGGATTTTGGCATAATACATTTTTAACAGGGTGACTTGGAGAAGGGGGAACTCAGTATGTTCACTGAGTACTGGTAGCTTCCCTTTGCAAAACTGCTGTGACCTCATTGTATTGCACAGTGTGAGTCACTCCTCTGCCCTAAAGTGATGTCATCAGGAGCCAGCAGCTGAGCAGCAAAGGCAAGTGCAGCAGGGCTCAAAAACAAATGCAAATTAAGGAAGGCAGAGTAAACCGTGGCCAAAAATAACAAATGCACACACTGTTTCAGATCTAGTACTGCATATAATAACTAGAAGAAGTAACTTTTTGGACCATCATGAAAGGTGCTGTTTAAATCCTTGTAACTCTGGAACTGTTTATTATTTTTTCCAAAAAATGTTTGAAAGGTACTACCTTGCACAGGCCACATCTACTGTGAAAGTTTCAGAAACATGTTGTTCTGTCTACGATGTAGGTGAGAGCAAACCAAAAACCCATATTAAGTATACAAAAACAATTAGCCCTATACCAGAAAGCAACATAGACAGATCTCAGAAACCACATAAGCTGAAGTCACAACATGTTTTGTGTAGTTGTACCTTACCTCATAGAAAATTCATGCTAAATCTCAGGCAATTTTATTGAAAGACACCAAAGCTATTAAGGTGCAAAGTTAGAGGATTAAATTAGAACCTGTTGGGGAACCCTAGCTATACTGGCACTACCATGCCAGTATGATAGTATGATAGATAGATAGATAGATAGATAGATAGATAGATAGATAGATAGATAGATAGATAGATATTCTTTGCAAAAAACTGCCTTAATGCACTAGTTAGGGTTTAAATGAAGTCCACAAAAGTAGGGGAATGTAGCCTTAGGATTTCCAACCCTAACTCCTCACCCCCCAGCCCCCAAGCAAAAGGAAAAAAATATTAGGGTTTTGGATCTCTGGTGTCTTGGCAAATCAGTGGTGGGGTCTTCCTTGGGGTTGTCAAACCTGATGCTCATCCCCTGTAACCCCAGCCTATAGCCTCCTGTCTGAAGCACAAGGTGCAGTTCCAAGCCAGTGCCTCATAGTGTTACAACTTTCAAAGGTTCTGAAGTTTTTCTCATGACATGCTGCCACCACAGTCTGTTGTAACTTTCTTCATGCAGGGCCCTGCAGGCCTGCATGAAGAAAGGAGATCACGCCTGACATTGTTTGTTCAGGGAACGGTGTGGGCATTTGGGTTGACAACTGCAAGGAAGACCCCACCACTGATTTGCCCAGACTCTGAAAACCCAAACCCTAATGTTTTATCCTTTTGCTGCTTGGGGGGTGGAGTGAGGAGATAGGATTGGAAATCCTCATGCCACATTTCCCTACTTTTGTTAACTTAACTTAACCCCTAACCGCAGCAATAATACAGTTTTTATGCAAATAATTTATTTTTGAGGTAATGGAATCATATCCTCATTCATGCAGGTCCCTCTGGGATCTGCATGAACACATCCAGATGTGCAAAGCTCAAGGGAAGTAAGTGAAGACTCCATCCACCTACAGAATTGTAGAATCTTAGCAGGTCCTGCAGTTCTGTGCAGTGACAGGTGCCAAGAATTCACAGGACTGTCTTGTGGGTGGCAGTAGTGCAGGGATCTCTGTTCTCTGCACTTCAATGTAGCCCCAGATACAGACACACAGGGGAAAATAGTCCATCTGTTAGCCAATGAACAGGGCCCTCTGCCCCCCACAGGAGAAGATGTGCAGAGCCTTATGCCAAGAGAAGAGTTGCCTTCACTATATGTTACCTGGGCCCATGCAGGCAATCCTGCAGCTTTCATTCTTTGGTTAGGTGCAACTATTGTTCCAAATTTTAATAAAGCAAAATTTGATCAAATTAGGAACAACATAAATAGATTGGACTGGGAAGCAGAATTTGAAGAAGAAACATTAGACAAAATTTGGGAAATGTTCTGTAATAAAATTTAAAATGAAATAGATCTAAATGACCCTACAAGAAACAAATATACAGACAAGAAAACTAAAGTACATTGATGGACACCAAGAATAAAGAAAATGATTAATAAAAGAAATAGATTATTTAAAAACTGGAACTTAAACAAGAAAGTACATGGGTCTTGTATAAAGCTGCTTCTGGAACAGTAAAAAGAAATATTAAACACGCAAACGACACATATGAAAAAAAAACATTAGTAACAAGGGTAAAAGGGAATCTCAATGTATTTCACTCATACATAAACAGTAAAAAAGGTTCCTCATAAAGTATCAGCCCCCTAAGGAATGCATAGGAGGAGCTCACATCAGATACAGTTCAAGTAGCAAACTTGACAAATTCATATTTCTCATCAGTGTTTTACTAACAATCCAACAGCTCTATAGCAGACAATACTGTTAAGAACACACATCAGAATATCACCATCAATATCAGGGATACAGAAACTAAATTAAAAAAATCTAAAGCCAAACAAGTCACCTGGCCCAAATGAACTACATCCTAGGGTATTAAAGGAGCTGGCAGAGTCCATAGTGCTACCATTAACACATATTTTTCAGCTATTACTGGATACAGGGAAGGTGGTACAAGATTGGAGGATAGCAACTGTCATCCCATTATTTTAAAAAGGTGATAAATCAAGTCCAGCAAATTACAGGCCCATAAGCCTAACTTCAGTTCCTTCCAAGATACTAGAAAGCAAAATAAAAGAGCATATCTTATTATGCCTGGAATAAAAACACTTAAATGACAGAAAATACAGCATGGATTCACAAAGGAGAGATCTTGCCAGACTAACATGCTGGCATTTTATGATAGCATGATTAGGGCCCTGGATGGGGAAAATCCAGTGGACATTGTGTTCTTGGATTTCTCCAAAGCTTTTGACAAATTGCCTCATGCCGAACTCATAGCAGATATGCATAAACTAGGCATCCACCCCAATATAACCTCTTGGGTTGGTAAATGGCTGGAAGATAGGAAGTAAAGAGTATGTATTAGAGGGACATTCTCTGAGTGGTCCCAGGTTACCAGCAGTGTGACTCAGGAGTCAGTGCTGGGGCCATGCTTATTTAACATTTACATCTCGTCTTTGCAAATTAGCACAATAAATATTTGGCTGCACAAATTCGCAGATGACTGCAGGTTGGGAGCAGAAGTGGGCAGTGATATGGATGTCATATCTCTACAAAGAGCCCTAGACAATTTAGTAAACTGGACAGCAGGTTCAAACCTAGCATTAAATTTGGATAAGTGTGAGGTTATGCACTTGGGAGCCAGGAATCAAATGGCTCAATATTCATTGGGCAACCATCCATTAATAGCGTCAGAGGAGCAAAAAAAATTAGGCATCACAATTTCTAATGCTATGTCCTTCTCCTCTCATTGTAGGAATTTATTTAAAAAGGGAAACCAAATATTGAGCAGCATATTGCGGCATATTAAATCAAGGGACAAGGAAGTCATTATTCCAATGTACTCTTCATTGGTAAGACCGGTATTGGAATATGGGGCTAGGTCTGGTCACCTTGCAAAACAGGGGCTATTGCATTGTTGGAGAGAAAACAGAAAAGGGCCACCAGATCAATAGCCAACATGGAATGCAAACATTATACAACTCAATTGACAGAACTGAACATGTTCTCCTTGGAGAACAGAAGAGTCGGGGTGGGGCATTTTTTTGGTTCATAAGGCTTTGATGGGTAATGACCTTTTGGAAGCATAGGTCTAGAAGCTAGTAATAACATCTATAAAACTAGATCCCATTCACTACAATTGGATTCTATGTATACTCGATCAGCACACACAGCTAGTTGGTTTAATCAGCGGGTAGTTCAAAAATGGAACAAACTGCCACTGGAGGTAGTGGCTGTGATGCTTGGCCAGCTGGTTATGATTGTTCTATGATTTTGTAATATAAAAATGTAATATGTGATTGTCTGTCATGAGACATTTTGTGCTCCTAGGATGACCCCCCCCCCAAGGTTTCAGCTACAGTATGTTAACCTGAAACCAGGAGGTAATTAAACACTAGAGAGACATAGTTAAGGGTCTCCTGTTTATTTGACTTAATTGGAGCTGATCAACTGCCAGGATATAGGGATCGTAAACATTTATGACATTTTAGGAGTTGCATTTTATAGCCTCCTGCCTTTGAATCTGGGAAACTAAAATATCCTTTGATCCTTGGAAAAAGCAGGAAATGACTCACGATCAAAAAGTCATATTGGGGAATGAGTTTTCTTATTTAATATACCTCCTGATAGGACGTCCTGTGTTTATTGTTTTTTTATATTTAATAAGGACGAGCAAGGTGACATCATGGAAGAGGTGTGTTTGAGAGACAGTTTAAGCTACTCTGTGTCTAATCTTTAGAAACATTTTCTTTGTGGGCTCTTAGAAACAACATCTAACTGTATGCACTGTAAAAAGGTAATACATTCGATAGGAAAGTCTAATTGTGTTGTGGTAGGAGTTTATGTTTGTACTGTACTTTTCCTTGTTTTCTTTTAAGTGATTGTATGCTTTGTGATATATTGTTTTGTGTTTACATTTTACATATTTTTTATTGATTTTTAAGTAAACCTCTTATTTTAAAGAGACTGCCTGGTGTGCATTCGAAATTCTTACTTTTGCATGTGAAGTATAGATGGTTAAAGTTGACAACTGTTCATAAGCTTAATGGTGTTACTGAACTGGAAAAGGTAAGAAATACCTAAGCTCTTTCATAGAATTTTAAGGGTTCATTTTGGATATCTGGTTAGGTGCCCTTAGGCGAAAGATATCTGACATTCCCCGAAGAGCAGATTATTTGAGCCTGTACATGTGGGTATGCTAGCATAAGGTTCACAGCTTGAATCCCCCCAGAACTTGAGACCAAAGGTGATTCAGACCCACAAGCAGACAGGAGGGTTACTCTGTTCTGTTAACTGTTCACGATACTGTGCTCAGAGGTTGGCACTGTGGGAGCAGAGGGCCTTACCTGCTGAATGGGTTTGTGTCAGATTGGTTGGCAGCAGTGCAGATACATTTGGTAACACAAGCTTTAATTGTTCAGTGTGTCAGCTTGATACTGTACAGCTCGCTTGCAAAAAAAGGCAGTGATTTATTTTTAAAAAGGAAACAGAACTATATAATTTTGCTTACAGTCGAGTTCCTTCCTGTTTTATTTTTTTCTGAAGTGCAAGTTAGAGTAGCCGTAGTTAGGGAAGAAGATGGCTCCAACTACAATGGGGGCACACTGTAGACTACTTCAGGTAGTTGTGCAAGAACAGAGGAGTCCTGTACGAGGTGAGAGCCACCAAGCAGAACCTCATGGATGCCCTGATGACAGCAGATACCCAGAGCATCGAGTCACAGACTGTGACTGTAAAGGACTAAACCTTAAACATGGCCAGTGCAGTGTCCAGATCCAATGAGGATGACAGCAGGGCCAGGGCCAGCGAAGGGCCACAGCAGCAGGGGAAGGTCACCAGCATTCTGGAGCCACAAGTACTCAGGCTGCAGACTGAGTTGCGCAGAATGGAGCTGGAGTTCCAGGAGAAGAGAGAGCGGGAACAGCAGGAGGCTGACCATGAAGAGCGTGAGCACCAGAGAGCTGCAGAGGAGAAGAGGGAGCAAGAATGTTGACAGGCAGACCGTGAACAGTGAGAGGCAGACCATGAAAAGCATGAGCACCAGAGGTGACATGAACTGGAGAAGCTACGACTCCAACCACAGGCACCAGAGCAGGTAAGTGACTAGGGTTTAACTGGAACTACAGGACTGGGTTACAAATTGAATTCCAAATTGATAGCTGAATTTAAAGAGGTGGAGGATAAGGATGCCTTTTTAAATTCCTTTGAAAAAGTTTGCATTCAGGCTAAAATTCCTAAAGAGTCCTGGAGCTTCCAGCTATCCCGCTACTTACTCGGAAAGCTCAGGATGCATCCGGTCAAATGGACAATGAGGACAGTAATGATTACAGCAAACTTAAAGCTGCACTGGTAAAAAATGTTATTTAACTGCTGAAGCATACAGAGCTAAATTCCATAAGCTCAAGAGAAGCCCTGAAATGAGCTATGAGGAGCTAGCCATTGAAACAACGTCAGTTTTTAAAACATTGGTGGGAAGGAATTGAAGCAAACTCTGTGGATAAAATTGAAAATGCTATTTTGCTAGAACCATTTTTTGGGCATGCCCAGCAGAGCTGAAAACCTGGCTGGAGGACCGAGATCCAAAAACAGTGCAAGAGGCTGCTGAACTCTCGGACCGCTATGCCAAGAGCAGACCTGCTCTGAGAACTAATGGGGTGGGTGTGGCAGCACAGAAAGGGAAAAACGCACCTTCAAGGCAGCTAAAACCCTCACTGCCTCCACCAAAATCAGTTAGCCCCAGGTTTCAAAGAAAAGAGTTCTCTGAGAAAAGAAACAAATGTTGGTTTTGTAAAGAAACTGGGCATATTGCCAGACAGTGTCCCAAAAGGATAAGCAATATGCAGAATGGTGCTAGGAAAGAAGTGAGTTGTTTGTGTGTCCTTGAAAGCATACCTGTGAACAAGAGGGAGCACATGCACCCAGTCACAGTGAATGGTGTAAAGACACAAAGGTTAAGGGACACAGGGGCATCCCTGACATTGGTAAAAAGGGATCTGATAGAGCCTGGTCAGCTTATACCCAATTAATTTGTGACTGTGCAGGGGTTCACTGGTGAGGAGACCACATTGCCACTTGCTAGTCTTCTCCTAGACTGGGGTGAAATGGGAGGAACTGTGCAACAGGTGCCTGTAGCCAAAATGTTAGCAGTTGACATCATCCTTGGCAACAATCTCAAACAGGAAATGGTGTGTGCAGTTACCCATAGCCAAGCGGCAAGGGAAAATTGTAGTTCCCTAAACCCCACAGAAGCCATTATGGAAACCACTGGGAGGCTGGTTCCACAGCCTGTGTCTCTTGATATAGAGACTAATGAAAAGGGGGTAGAAATTTCCCTAGCAGCAGTTAACCACACAGCTATGGAGGGTTACTCCAAAGAGGGAGGGGTGATCCATTGTCAGAGGGTTAGGGATGACAGTGATCCTGAGTGCCCTGACGCTAGTGCTAGGGACCCTAGTTTAGAGACTGAAGGGGACCTGTCCCATGCCTTGGGGATGTGTGAGGAGTTTGCAGCTGCTCAGAGAAGTGACCCTGGTCTAGAGAAGCTGAGAGCTTGGGTAGACTCTGACGGGGCACAAGGAGGTGATGGTAAACATAAGGTTTATTGGAAAAATGAACTGATGTATACTCAGGCTGTGCAGACAGAGGGAGGGTGATAGGCAAGCAGCTTGTCATTCCCCAGGGGTATCGTGAGCAGTTGCTCAAAACTACACATGATATTCCCTTGTCTGGTCATCTGGTAATCACAAGCACTATGCAGCAGTTGGCCCAGAATTTCTATTGGCCCAACTTCACCCAGCAGGAGGTGAAGGAGTACTGCAGATCTTTTCACCAGAGCCAATGAATAGGGAAAGTGGGCAAGAAAACCCAAGCTGCCCTGATTCCATTGACCATAGTGGAGGAGCCATTCCAGAGGGTGGGAATGGATATTGTGGGGCCTTTAAATACCCCCAGCTCCTCCAGGAAGAGGTTCATCCTGACTGTGGTGGATTATGCCACCCGGTAACCAGAGGCAGTCACCCTATCCTCACTGAGGATGGACAAAGTGGCAGAAGCCTTACTTGGGATTTTCTCCCATGTTGGGTTTCCGCAGTAGGTTATCACCGATCAAGGGGGTTTCTTCATGTCGGACCTGATGAATTGTTTGTGGGAGTAGTGTAGGGTGGTGCAGAGATGCACAACACCATATCATCCACAAGTCAATGGGCTTGGGGAAAGATTTAATGGTACCCTGAAGTTAATGTTGTGAGCATTTGCTGAACAGCATGAGAGGGACTGGAAGAAATACCTTTCCCACCTGTTTGCATACAGGGAGGTGCCCCAAGAGTCAACAAGATTTTCCCCCTTCGAGCTCTTATATGGATGCTGGGTATGTGGGCCCCTAGACTTGACCCAGGAGGACTGGGAAGGCAAGCATGCCACCCAGGCAACTTCCATAGTGGATTACATCCTTAGGTTTAGGGAAAGGCTAAAGGAGCTGATGGGGACAGCCCAGAGCAACCTGGCAGCTGCCCAATAGAAACAAAAAGTGTGGTACGACCACAGAGCCAGATCTCGCTCATACAATGTGGGTCAGGAAGTCATGGTCCTTATTCCGGTCCAGAAAGACAAGCTGCAGGCTGAGTGGGCAGGACCTTACAAAGTAGTTTGGAAAGTAAATGACATGAACTATATTATAGAGTTACCTGACAGAAGACAGACAGAAAGGATGTACCATGTCAACGTGATGAAGCCATATGCTAAAAGGGCTGACATGGTGTTCACAATATGTAGTCCTGGGGAGGGGATGGACGAAGAAGACCCCCTTCTGGACTTGCTGGAAGAAAGCAAGTGGGAGTCCTCTGTGGAGGCAGTTAAACTGTCACCCCACACAAAACAAACAGTTTTCCACAGCGCTCACAGCGCTTTCGAGTGCTAGGACAGAGGTGAGGCTCACCTGAAGACACAAAATAAGAGAACAACCAAATCTTCTCGCACAAAGAAAGGTGCTATAGATTCCAGAAAAGTAAAAATAAACACATGGTTAGTGATGGTACATAAACAGCTTTATGGTTGCATTGGTTTACAGATGCAAGTACTGGGGATTATGTAACTGCCTCGGCGCTCCTCTCCAATGAGCTTTGTCAGGAGGGTGTTTATGTACCATCACTAACTGCATGTTTATTTTTTATTTTTCTGGGATCTATAGCACTTTTCTTTGTGCAGTACGATTTGGTTGTTCTCTTAAACTGTCACCCTAGCTGGCCCCGGACAAGATCCAGGAAGTAAGGGAGATTTTAGCAGACTTTGCCCCCCCCTGTTGAGTGCCAAGCCTGGACTAACTCCCTTAGTGACACATGATGTAGAGACAGGGACACAGAATCCCATATGGCAGACAGCATATCGGGTATAAGAGGCTGTCTAAAAGGACATTAGGAGGGAGATGGAGGAAATGCTGGATTTAGGGGTAATCCAGAGATCCCACAGCTCCTGGGCCTCACCTGCAGTCCTTGTGCCCAAGACAGATGGCTCTTCTCATTTCTGTGTGGACTATCATGGACTGAATGCAGTCACGAAGTCAGACGCCCACTCATTGCCCCGGACGGCTGAACTCCTGGACAAGTTGGGAGTGGTGACCAACCTTACGACTACTGACCTGACCAAGGGGTATAGGCAGGTAGAGTTAACGGACAGAGCTAGGGAGAGGCCAGCCTTCATCACTCCGATAGGCTTATTTGAATTTAAAGTAATGCCTTCCGGAATGAAGAACGCCCTGGCCACTTTCCAAAAGATTGGTGAACCAGGTGTTAAATGGTACTGAGGAGTACGTCGTGGCATACCTGGATAACATTGCCATCTTTCGTGCCAGCTGGGAGGAACACTTGTCCCACCTTAGCGAAATGCTGGGCAGGATACAGAGGGCCAGGCTCACTGCCAAAGCTGAGAAGTACCAGGGGGCCATGGGAGAAGTGGCATACCTTGGGCATGTTGTAGGCTGGGGACAGCTCCATCCTAACTATAGCAGACACTTTATAGTTCAGACTGATGCCTCAGACGAGGGTATTGGGGCAGTACTGAGTCAGACATCCAACCAAGGGAAAGTTCACCCGGTAGTGTACCTGAGTAAAAACTTACTTCCCAGGGAGCAGGGATACTCTACTATGGAAAAAGTGTGTTTTGCCATAGTGTGGGCCCTAAAGAAGTTAGAGCCATACTTATATGGGCAGCATTGTGTGGTACAAACTGAGCACAACCCCCTGGTTTGACTGATGCAAATGGGAAAAACTAATGGTAGATTATTGAGATGGAGTCTTGCCTTACAAGGGTATGACATGACAATCTTACATAGAGTTGGAGTGACCAATCAGAACAGCAATGGGGGTTTGCATCTTTATGAGGAGTGAACCAATTTGGGAAGCTTATCCCATGCAGGGGATAGAGACCCCAAATTCAGTCTAAGTGGGGAGGATTTGTGACGCTTGGCCAGCTGGTTATGATTGTTCTATGATTTTACAATATAAAAATGTAGTGTGTGATTGTCTGTCTTGAGACATCCTGTGCTCCTGGGATGACCCCCCCCCAAGGATTCAGCTACAGGATTTTAACCTGAAACCAGGATGTAATTAAAGACTAGAAAGACATACGTAAGGGTCTCCTGTTTATCTGTCTTAATCAGAGCTGACCAGCTGCCAGGATAATGGGATTGTAAACTTTTATGACGTTTTAGGAGTTGTATTTTATGGCCCCCTGCCTTTGAAACTGGGAAACTAAAATACCCTTTGATCCTTAGGAAAATCAGGAAACCACTCAAGATCAAAGAGTCATATTGTGAAATTAGTTTTTGCTGATGTCACTTTATTTAATATACCTCCTGATAGGACATCCTGTGAGTATTATTTTTTTATATTTAACAAGGATGAGCTAGGTGACATCATGGAAGAGGTGTGTTTGAGACACCGTTTAAGCTATTCTGTGTCTGATCTTTAGACACATTTTCTTTGTGGGCTCTTAGAAACAACATCTAACTATGAGCACTGTAAGAAGGTAATACATTAGATAGGAAAGTCTAATTGTATTGTGGTAGGAGTTTATGTTTGTATTTTTCCTTGTTTTCTTTTAAGTGATTGTATGCTTTGTGATATATTGTTCTGTGTTTACATTTTACATATTTTTTATCCATGTTTAAGTATACCTCTTTTTTTTAAAGAGACTACATGGTGTGACTTTGAAATTCTTTCTTTTGCATGTGAAGTATAGATGGTTAAAGTTGACAACTGTTCATGAGCTTAATGGTGTTACTGAACTGGAAAAAGGTAAGAAATACCTAAGGTCTTTCATAGAGTTTTAAGGGTTCATTTTGGATACCTGGTTAGGTGCCCTTATGCAAAAGATATCTGGCATTCCCCGAAGAGCAGATTATCTGAGCCTGTACATGTGGGTATGCTAGCATAAGCATTTTAAAACCGCTTTAAAAAACTTACCTTTTTAGCCTGGCATTTGTTGATTGACATGGCTGTCTTAGTTTGTTATGTTGCTATTATACTGTCTTCTGCTGGAATTTATATGCTTGTTTATAATAATTTATTTTTATTTTATGTATTTTATTGTACAGGCACCTTGGTTTCAGAAAGGCACCTTTTAATAAATAAAACTGATTTGATTTGATAAGGTTCACAGGTTGAATCCCCCCTCAACTTGAGACCAAAGGTAATTCAGACTTACAAGCAGACAGGAGGGTTACCCTGTTCTGTTAACTGTTCACAATACTGCGCTTAGAGATTGGCACTGTGGGAGCAGAGGGCCTGACCTGCTGAGTGGGTTTGTGACAGTGGCAAGTAGAATAACAAATACATTTAAACACAAGTTAGGTAAACACTACCAGGGAATGCAAATAAACTATTGAGAAGCAAGCTATAAGGACATAAGTCTATCAGCTCTGTAAAAAACCTATGAAACCTACTGTTGGGGAGCGTCATAACAGCAAAACAATGCCATCCTCCCACCTTCATCCCTTCCAGCTTGGTCACTGAGTTTGCCCCCAAACTCAGCTCTCTGGGACAAGATACCAAAGCATAACTACTGGGGTTAAGACTGGCACTACACACAAATTCTCTTAAAAATTATATGTTTTTTAAATTTTGACTCCACACTTTCAAGATAGTTGTTTTATGACTCTCCTTATAAACATGACATGTGGCATTTATAGCATGTTGGCAGAAATAGCATACGTATCTAGGCTCCAGCCATCACTTCTCCACTCTTACCTTTTCAACCTCTCCTACCTCATTGATGTCCCTCAGTCCTGGAAGGTCGCAAAGGGTCTGCCTCTGCACAAAGGGGATGCCTCTCCTCCCCCTGCAACTTCCAGCCAGTCTCACTCCTCCCCTGTCTTGCAAAACTGTGAGAGACCATCATCTACTCCAGGCTTGATGACTTTCTTACTCCTCAAATATTTTTTCCTCTTTCAGCATGACTTTAGAAAAAACTCTCCATTGTCTCCTTGCTGCAAATAACTGATGCTAACGTCATTAGGATGGATCAGTGACATATAATGAGAGGGCTGTGCCCATGGTTCAATGTGGGGAATAGCTCCTCCCACAACCTCTACTTAAGTCCTATGCTAACCGCACCTCCCTTGCTTAGGGAGTGTTTTTCCCTGTGCTCCTTGTGTGGCTCATATTGTTGTGCTGCTTCTGCATGCTGCTCTGGTTCGTGCTTCCCTACCTGTTCTCCTGCTGTGCATGTTCCTGTCCTTCATGTTCTCCCCTCATTCTCTGTGTTTTCTCCTGCCTTCTGTTCTCGTTGTTTCTCCTGGCCTTCTTGTCCATCTCCCCATTCATTTCTCGCTCCTTTCTTGGTGCCTTGGAGTTCCCCCCTTTCATTCTCCTTTTGGGCGGTTTTAGTTTCTCCTTCCGCCACACTCACCATTCACTGAGCTCCCTGCTCCGCTCTTCCTCACTTCCGGTGCCTCTGCCCATTTGCCTCAGCACATCTCCATTCCTACAGAGCGTTATGAGCATCCCCGCTCAGCCTGTGTTCTTCCCCTTCCTTCAAACCCTTTTTCCTGTCCCCCTTGAATGCATCCATTCCTTCTTCACTATGTCCACTACTCTCATCAGTGTTTCCTGACCATCCTTTTCACACCCAACTATTCTGTCTCTCCCCACTACACCGAGACATGGCTGCACAGACTCCAGCTTCATTCTTGGAGCTTTTTCCCTATTAAGTGTTCACCAACCTTCTCGTAGTCCCTACTAGATGCCATTCTTCATCCAGATATCACCTGCCATGAATATTCCTGGGGCTGCTACTGCGCGCTCCCTCCAAGTAAGGTCTTCTCTTTCCAGCATGGATACCACACCAGCTAGATGTGCTGTTCCATATACCCACAGGTATGCATTTATTCCTCATATTTCCCTGTCATGCAGTTACAATAAATATTGAATACCATGTTCAAGCTCTGTATCAGTTCCAGATTTGCACAACTGAGTTTGCACAAGCTAGAATGGACTATGGGGGGAGGGGATGCATGCTTCATCCATACCCTTACAGCATTCTGGATCACTATTCCATACTGCTAATTACAGTACTCTGAGCCAATACTTTAATTACTGAATTAGCTCCTATCCTGGATGCTCTTGCTGCCCATCTCCACCAAGACATTGGTATTAGTCCCTCAGGACTGACATCAGGATGTATCCCAGTGATTCAGTTCTATCACTTTCCCCTTCTACTGCAATTTGTATCTTGACTCCTAATACCATAATTCCAACCCTGCTTCCTTGTCTCTTCTACAATTCTCCTTCTTCTACATGCTCCCTACAACTCATGTTTTGCTTCCCAGTTACTATTGTGTGTTACCCTATCTCCCTTATTAACCCTTTACCCTTATTACTGGCACCTACTGCCTCATAAACCAGTCCCTGTCATATGTTCTCTCTCTACCTTCTGCAGCAGTGTTTATGATTAGCCAGCCCATACCAACAATATTTTGGACTCCATCCCTAACTCATGCCTTCTGAGGTGCTGAGTGAAGGTAGGCTTCCCCCGTCTATCGGGGATGGGATTCCGTTATGTCTGCTACCTTCTACTACTTCCAACTTGACATCCTCTATCTTTATCTGCTTGGCAGCATCAAGTGAATGTTCGCTCCCCCCCCCCGACTACCAGGGATAGGAGCCATGTCTACATTCTACTGAGTTATACCATAACTTCTCTACCTCATACCAGTTTCCACTTCCCTTCGGGAATGGAACTCTTACACTCCATGTACCCTCATCATTCCAACTATGCCTGGCTGCCTCAAGTCATCATCATCCATCTCTGCCGTCCCTGACAAGTACCTAGGTCTGTAGTCTACTGCTTCAGCATCTGCATTCTCAGCCTATTGCCCTGATCCTACTTCCCTCCAGGAACATGACTATACCCAACTTGTCCTGTCCATCTTACCTTATCTGCAGCTTCAATACATCATCCTGTTCGCTGACTTCCATGGCTGGGAGCCTGACTCTGACATCGACTGCTCCCCTGTTTGCATCCTAAACCCAATGTGGATCACCACTTGCATCTGGAAATGGAACTTCTTCATCACGTACTCTCATCATCCTACCTTCAAGAGCCACATCCAGTCAGGATCCTCTCACTTCGACCGTCCCACCTGGATGCCTGTCCTTCCATTCCACTGCTTCTCATGTGTTCCTTTTCCATCTGCTATTCAGTGCCACAACCCTTCTGCAACTGGACCTCCTACTGCTGGCAGGCCTCCATTTCTCCTTGCCCATAGCCATTCTTCCAGCCTCACCACACTACCTTGTCTGGTCCGTAGCCTGAGCTTGAAACGCTGTGTGCACTGTCTGCTTCCTCTACCTGATGCAGACTGCTGCTTCCATTTGGGAACGGGGCCTTTCCACTCCACCAACCTTCCACCTCTCAGCTCTGCCTGCAACTTCAACCATGGAACCAGGACCTCATCGACTTCTTTGCCTCCATCATGCCAGTCTGCCACTTCCCTTCAATCACAGGACCCTTCTGCTTTGAATGACTCCACTCGCCATCTCCCTCTTCCATGGACCTTCATTCTTTAGCTCCTTTGGCCTCCTTTCCATCATGATATGGATCCTGCTGGCTTGTTCAGTATCTCCCTCAATTCAGGTTGATTGCCTCATGGACTTCTTTGCTGCAGGTCCCCGTCCGGCTGCTGTATGAACATGTTTCTTTTTCAGATTTGGGACCTCGTCCTTCATCGCTCCAGTGCCTGACATCCTTTTTTCTAATCATTTCCAGACTTCATCAGATGTGGGACTCCTGTATCTCACCTCAGTTGCTCGTAGTGCTTGGCATGGCTCCTTGGCATATCATGGATCTTCCTCTGATGCTTTGCTTAAGCTTTCCCTGCATTTTGCTGCTGCTCGCAGTGGAGTCGACCCAGTCCTGTACCTTCCTGCTCTGGATGTCGTCCAGTTTCTCCTAGCCCATAGCTTCCCCCTGCTTATTCCTTCAGTTCTTCAGGATCCACTCTGGACTTCCTTCCTGTTTTGGATGTCTGCTTTTCATCTTCGACTTGTAGGCTCAAGGCTTCATGTTGTTTCCTGTGGATCTTTTGAGCCTAGTACCCTATCTTCAACCAGTACTCCTACCCTGTCATCTGCTCGTCCATATGATGCATAGAAACATAGATTTTGATGGCAGATAAGGACCGCTTGGCCCATCTAGTCTGCCCATTTCCCTACCTACAGGATAGGCCGCAGATCCTAGTTAACCAACAGCCTATTTCTTCCTACCCCCCACAAGAATTGCTTTATGTCTGTCCCATGCATTCTTGAATTCTCCCACAGTTTTAGAACCCACAACCTCCTCAGGAAGGCTGTTCCATGCATCCACTACCCTCTCTGTGAAATAATACTTCCTCACATTGCCCCTGAACCTCCCCCCATCTTTAAATTGTGTCCCCTTGTTCTTGAATATCTCTTTTTCTGAAAGATGCTACCCTCTTGGACTTTGTTGATTCCTCTGAGGTACTTAAAAGTTTCTATCATGTCCCCCCCTCCCTTCTTTCCTCAAGGGTATACACACTAAGATCCTTTAATCTCTCCTCATATAGCTTCTCTTGCAGACACTGCACCATTTTAGTTGCCCTCCTCTGGACTGCCTTTATCCTTTCTATGTCCTTGCGGAGATGGGGTCTCCAGAACTGGAAACAGTACTCCAGATGGGGTCTCACCAACTGTCTGTACAGAGGGATAACAACTTCCTGTTTTCTGCTGCTGATGCCTCTCCCTATGCATCCCAGTATACCCCCCAGCCCTCACTACTGCCTTCTCACATTGCTTGCTAACCTTAAGGTCATCTGATATGATTACCCCCCAGGTACCTTTCCTTTTTTGTTCTTGTTACTACCTCCCCCTATTGTGTATTCTTCCCCTGCGTTCTTGTTTCCCAGGTGCATTATTTTGCACTTCTTTGCATTGAATACTAGCTGCCAAACTTCTGACCATTCCTTCAGCCTTGCCAAGTCCCTTCTCATCCTTTCCATGCCTCCTTGTGTATCAACCCTGTTGCAGATCTTTGTGTCATCTGCAAAGAGGCATACATTTCCTTCCAGTCCCTCTGCAATGTCACTGATGAAGACATTAAAAAAAGGACTGGACCCAATACTGAACCCTGCGGTATCCCACTAGTAACCCCTCTTCCTTCAGAGTGGACTCCATTTACAATTACCTTTTGTGTCCTGTTGTCCAGCCAATGTTTTACCCAGGCTACCACCCAGGGACCCACTCCCAGGCTGGTTAATTTGACTATTAATCTTTTGTGTGGGACTGTGTCAAATGCCTTGCTAAAGTCTAGGTAGGCCATGTCCACAGCCCCTCCCTGGTCTACTACTTTGGTCACCCAGTCAAAGAAATCTATTAGATTCATCTGACATGACCTTCCGCTGTGAACCCATGCTGCCTTGGGTCCTGTGCCCCACTGGCCTCTAGGTACTCAACTATTCTTTCCTTTAGAAGTGACTCCATCACTTTCCCTACCACAGAGGTCAAACTGACAGGTCTGTAGTTTCCTGCCTCTGTCTTGGTCCCACTTTTGTGAAGGGGAATCACATCTGCCTTCCTCCAGTCCTCGGGTACCACACCATTCTCCCATGATTTATTAAAAGAGTAGCCAGTGGTTTCACTAGTTCCCCTTAATTCTTTTAGAATTCTGGGGTGAATTCAGTCAGGACCCATTGCTTTGTCCACCTTCAGTTTTAGGAGTTCTTGTAGAACCCTTTCTTCTGTGAAAAAACTAGGATCGACCCCCCTATCAAGAGTGCTTCTGTTAATTGGATTAGGCACTTCCCCCTCCTCTTTTGTGAATACTGAGCAGAAATATTCTTTCAGTATCCCTGCTTTTTCATTGTCCCCCTCTGCCTGTACACCATTCATTCTATTCAGCCTCACTATCCCTCCCTTTGTCTTTTTATGCTCGCTGATATACCTATAAAAGGTTTTATCCCCTTTCTTAACTGAGTTGGCTATCTTTTCCTCAGTTTGGGCCTTTGTTATTCTGACTTCCCTCCCTGCTTTCTTCTGCCTTAACTGGTACAGCTCTCTGTCCTGCTTCTTCTGTGTTTCCTTATAGTTCCAGAATGCTATCTTTTTCTTTCTGACTTTCACAGCCACCTCTTTTGAGAACCATAGTGGCTTTTTCTTTCATTTTGATTTGTTTATTTGCTGCACACAAAGGCTTATTGCCTCTGTGATGGCAGTTTTGATGATTCCCCATTGTTGCTCCACACCTCCTTCTAGCCTGTTTGCTAGTGCTTTTCTGAGGCACTCTCCCATCTTGCCAAAGTCAGCCCTCCTGAAGTCCAGTACCCTCACTTTTGTATGGCTTGACTCTGTAGCTGAGTTTAACGTGAACCACACTGTTTGATGGTCACTTGTTCCCAGATGGCAACCCACTTCTACATCTGAGATCCTCTCACTTCCCCTGTTTGAGAGTACAAGGTCTAAGATTGCTCCCTCACGAGTGGGTTCCGAAACTAGCTGTCTAAGGCCTGCCACCTGTAGGGCATCAAGAATGGCCCTGCTCTTGGATGTGGCTGCAGCAAATGTGCTTCAGTTAACATCTGGCATATTCAGGTCTCCCATCAACAGTATCTCCCCTTTCTCTGCCATTCTAAGAATGCCTTCTATCATAACCTTGTCCATTCCCTCCCCCTGACATGGGGGTCTGTACACAACCCCTGTGCAGATTGTGGTGCCCTTTCCAGTCTCCAAGGTGACCCACAGTGCCTCCTCTCCTCCCTGTTTACTCTTTTGTTCAGTTGCTTTTATCTCTTCCTTTACATAGTGTTACACGAGGTCCCTGCACCCTACTTGATACCCTCAGAGGTACACCATGGACAGCTAATGCTTAGGTATAGGTTATACTAATACTTAGGGCTAAGGGCATCTACCGTACAAGAGTAGATGTCAGGATATGAATGCATATTGTTGTAATCCACTTTGCTTGCTAATACACATATATTTTACCATGTATTTTCTGTCTATTTCTTACTTGTCAGATGCCAAGACACCTGTCCTTGAAATAATTATAATATGTAAGACAGCATTGCCATCTTTTGGTGATGTGCACCACTACACTTAGTTATGTAAGACTCTGTAGAAGAACTTCGTTGTTCTAAAACTGCTGACTTTACAGAATCATATAATGTTATCTTGGACCATGGAGCCACCTCTAATTTAGCCAATAGGGCTCATTTCTATCTTTTGGTAACCATAGTAATTATCATAGGTATATAATGTTATGCACAGGCTTTACACCTTGGAGACCCGAGAGACCCCAAGAGACTACAGAGAAACCTCGAGGCATAGGGAATGCTTAGGATTGGCTCCCTGTTCGTATTGGTAAGAACTGCTTAGGGCAACTGTGATTTATCTCTTTTTGTAGTAATTAACTTGTTTATTACTCTAATGCAATGTGTTTGTGATTACTTGCATTCCCAATATCGTCAAGAATCTGAAAGTGAGGTTTAGACCTCTTGACTCATAGAAAGCTACTCCTCCCCCTCTTCTCCCCTGCCTGTCTCTCCTGTAAGTTAAGTACCCTGGTATGTTAACATCCCAGTCATGGTTTTCTGTGCACCATGTTTCTGTGACTGCTACGATATCCAGGCGTCCCTCTTCCATCAAGGCCACCAGCTCAGGGAGCTTGTTGCCCAGACTACAGGCATTGGTACTCATTACCCTCCATTTCCTGATGGCCTTACTCCTTTTTGCCCCATCCCTGTCCTTCTTGCCTTTGTCACTTTCTCCATTTACCCCTGCCCTTCTCCCTATTGACACCTCTATGTTGGTGTTTACCACACTGACTACCGTAATTTTTTTTGGGGGGGGGCTAGGATTTCCCTGCTCCTTTCCAGTGCCTCCCCCCTTGGCTAGTTTAAATGCTTGCCAATGAAGCATTTAAACCTATCACCTAGGATCCTGGTTCCTCTCACCTAGACAGATGCAGCCTATCATACCAGTATAGGCTTGCATCACTCCAGGTGGACCCCCAGTCCCCAATGAAGCCAAATCCCTGAGCTCCACACCAGTTTTTCAACCACTGATTGAATCCCCATAGTCAGAACACCCTAGCCTCTCAAGCATCTCTTACTCCTACTCTGGTCTTTCTAACAGTACCCTTCCACTGCTAATTGGATCACTAGTTCATTTCTCTGGAGTAATACTACTGCCAGCAAACATTCCTTGGCTTACATGCCTCTTCAACTCTTACATTATTATAGAGCTTTATATTGCCCAATCAGGTCTTCACGATCATTCATGGAATCCCATTTGCCTGGACAATAGGAAGATCTTCTCTGTCTCTGTTGCATATACCCTCTGTTTCCTGCCCATTCAATCACAGTAACTTCCCTGTGTGCCTTGTCTCATTAGCGATCCTCATACATGGAAAATACATAAATCCTTCTGTTATACTTTGACTTCGTAATCAGCATCAATTTTACTGATACCGGGAATCGTAAGATAACTCATTCAGCTACGGACAGCATCCATTTTACCTTCTGCAGCTCTTCTTCCAACACCGACTCTGATGACCAAGTTACTCAACTCCTACTTCTCAACAGTCATTGCTCATTTTAGAAATTTCATAGCTATCTTCCAGAAGATCTCCAATGCCTAGCTGATTACTGACTCCACACCATCCAAACCATCGATTTCACTCACAGACATCGCCATTCCTTATACAATCATCTACACCTTTACACCTAGTACCTTCAGCCGGGTTATCTGCTCTTCCAGTGGGCCCTTCAGCCTCTTCTTCTCAAAGTACTTGTGTTAATCTCTACAGTAAAGACCATCACCGAGAATGGGCTCTCCTGAATTCTAACTGGCAATCTGTAATAGCAAAACAAATTCACCAACTCAGTCTTGCCTCCCAATTGGTATTAATCAACTGTAGCACTGAAATCCAATGGCATTCTGCACCAGTCGATCACATTGCAATCCAACCTATTGACTCTTCCTTATATCTGCCCCCAAGCTTCTCACAAGTATTTTGGCATCAGGATTACCTGTAAACTTAACCAACCTATGTCACCACAGTGCATCTCCAAAATAATCACACCAAAGAAATACCCAGTCTTATTTCAGACAGCATACTTGCAGAGGCTTTGAGTATAAAATCATGAACATCATAACTAAAGAAGCCATCCATTCCTTATACCATATTCCCAATCATTCCTCATATATATTAGGCTACCATCTGGACTGCTCAGCAAATCTTCCTCTATTGCTTTACTAATCATTTATGGCATTACTCTCATCAGTCACTCAACCCCTCCTCTACTGATTTTACCCTGGGATGCTTACCCAGCTACTTATTGCTCACTAATCGATTCTTTACCTCCAGACCACCTCGAATATCAAACCTTACACAAACTGGATCAGTCACCCATAACTTTACAAATCATCACAAATCCCATAGTGTACTGTCTGGTCTTCTATTGATCAAATCATGCTCTACCAACTCCTTACACCCCTATAATCCCTTGGGACATGCATCCTTCATCACCTTGGAAATATGGACTACATTAGCCCTTCTTTAACCTGATCTGCTCCACACAAAGGATTCTATCACCCCTATGGAGAAAGAAGTACCCTTCATCCTCAGGATCTTCATTCAGTCTATATCGTCCTCGGATCAAGAACGAACCATCATCCCTAGAGTACTCAAAGACTCTGATACTCATTTCTACTTCATGGATGCTTCCTTAGCAACTCCTCATTCATTACTGAGCTCCTTGCCTCCAGATCATACCTTTGCATTCAAACCTTTGACAAGTTGGATCATTCACCAATGACTTCTAGTATCATTACATTTCCACCCTTCCCAGTTTAGTACCTTATCGATCCAGTAATGGTCCCTCTGCTCACTACACCCTTGCAATTCTGTGGGACAAGAATCATTCATCATCTTGGAAACTTGGACTTCTTTCACCCTCCTTCATCTGGATTTAATTCATACTTAGGATTCTATCACTCATTCAGAACATATCTATTCTTCAACCTCAGGGTCATCATGCAATCAGCATTATCCATGGACTGAGGATGGATTATTGTCTCTACAAGCAGCTCACCAACCTCAAATTAGCTGTGTTTACTAGACCCTAGGTCCTTCTCCTTTCAGTATGCCCAGAGGATGGGCAGACCTCTGGCCATGGGTCCTCAGAGGTTTCCTCCACCTGGGAATTTTCCTCTCCTTAGTGCTAGGGTGTCATACTCTCCATAAGTTGGAGGCGGTATCTTTTTAGGCCTTCTATTCCCTACAAATCACTACCTACATACCTACTACTCAAGGGTGGGAAAAGAGTTAGGTCACAAAAGGTAGTTTAAGTTATACAAGCACTATATACCCCATTGCTATTTTCCAAACATTGAATGGGAGGGCTGTGACCATGGTTCAATGTGGGGAATAGCTCCTCCCACAACATCTACTTAAGCCCTACGCTAACCGCTCCTCCCTTGGTTAGGGAATGTTTTTCATCCACCGCCATCCCCTCCCTCCTCCTTCTCCAGTGCACTTCCCAAACTTGTTCCTTGGCCTTCTATTCCCTACAGATCATTACCTACATACCTACTACTCAAGGGTGGGAATAGAGTTAAGCCACAAAAAGTACTACCAGTTACACAAGCACTATACACCCCATTGCTATTCCCCAGACATTGAACCACAGCTATATTCATTCATCCTGCCAAAGCCTTTGACTCAGTGTCTCACTTGGTCCTGCTAAACAAGCTATGCTCTGCTGGTCTCTCAGCTCAGGCTACTGAATGACTCCTCTCATACCTCATGGGCCATTACCAGACAGTACAGGTGGGATGTGTCCTGTCTCCTCCCTTCCCCATTCTACCTTGGAAAAGAAAAGGGTGAATGCATCAACTGAATACTGCCACTATTATTTTTAAACATATATCCGATGGTATGTCCCAATGAACCCAGAAATCACACAATCAAGATGTTTGAAACAATAATTAGAGCAGAAATGGAAAAAACGATTAGATCCCAGGGAAATTCGATATAAGAACATATCTGCAGAAGAGTGGGCAGCTGTGAGATAATTAAGAAGGATAATATAAATTACAGTTCCAAATGCTGATAAGGGAGGTAACATAGTCATACAAGATACTGATAAATATGTGCAAGAAATAAAAAATCAGCTTGCAGATGTGGGTTGTCACAAAAGATTAACATTTAATCCCACAGTGTCATTTAAAGCGTAGCTTGATGGGATTATGGAAAAAAAACAGAGAAGGTGGTTTTATATTCAAGCAAGAAGCAATGCTTTTGACAACAGAACATCTTGTGACTGCCACTTTTTAAACTCTGCCCAATTTCCACAAGTCTGTGAGGAACCCTTCTGGGTGTCCAATTGTTTTGGATGTGGGATCACTCTGTGAGGTTCCCTCCAGATTTGTGGACCAGTATCTCAAAGTGATTGTAGTGAAAGCCTTAAGTTAAATAATGGACTCAATGGATATAATCAGTAAATTAGAGGGATCTGAGTGGCAAGAACAGTGTTGCTGGATCACTATAGATATCTGTTCTCTACATACATGCATAATACATGATGATGAAGTGAGGGCGTGCAAAGACTTTATGGCAGCAGACAGTACCATGAAGGATGCACCAAAGATATTTCTTTTGGATTTGTTGAAATTTACTTTTTGTTTGACAATAAAGTTTAGCTTCAGTTTAGGTGAACAGCTACAGGGGTGGCATTAGCCCCCTCATATGCCAATATTTTTATAGCCTGGTGGGAGGATCAAATAGTTTTTGTTGTGGCCAACCCTTACCTCAGGCTGTCATTAAATGGTATTGCTTTATTGATGATATAGTATGTGTTGGGGGGATAGTGTGCCTGTTTATGTTGAATGGTTGAATTTGAATTCTACGAATATCACTTTCTCCCACAACAAAAACAGTAGGGAGAAAGACTTTTTAGATATAAGATTCAAAGTGGGGGTGGATACTAAAGTGATCTGTGAACCATACAGAAAACCAGTCTCACGTAACAGTTTATTGAGAGCAGAAAGCACACACCTAAGGGGCCTGGTTGACAGCATCCCTTATGGGCAATTCCTGCATATTAAACATAATTACACATTAGAGAAGTCTTACAAGAAGGAAGCCCAGATGCTGTCAATCAGGTTGCTGCAGAGAGGCTATTCAGCCCTTGTAGTGCACCAAGCTGAAAGGAAAGCAGAACAGGTGCCCAAGAACTCCCTGTTTGTCCCTAAAAAAAAAGAGGGAAGCACCAGGCTTAAGAATAATTTTGTTCTAGATTACAGACTAGGAGCACAGGAGGTGGAAAACGTTGTGATGAATAGTTGGCAGATCTCAACAGGAGACCCAGAGTTAAAATCAGAGGTGGGTCAGGCCCCTAGAATATCATATTACAGGAAGAAAAATATCAATGACCTACTAACCAGTAGCTATTATATAGATAAATCACTGATTAACATTGGACAGAGAACAGGATTTTTCTTTTTGTGTAACAATTGTAATGTTTGAAAATATGCACTGACTGGTCTGGTATTTCAACATCCACAAGCATGCCACCAACTTGAAACAATTTTGCCGCTGCAGTGAAGAAGTGCCCCCTCATTGCAGGGCATGTCTTGCCTGGTGTAACATTTCAATAAACATGGCAGTGGCTGTCACCATCCACCTCTCACAGTCTCGCAAAAGCTGACTTCAGGGGTGCCCAATCCCCCTGTCAGCATGCCTCCTCCCCAGTTTATTTGCTGACAGGGAAGCCCAATCCCCATTGGCATGATGTTCCTGTAGTTTGTCTGCCGAGGGGGTGCCCAATCCACCTCAGCATCATGCCCCTCCAAACAAAGACCCTTTTTCTTTGCTGATGGGGTACCCAATCTCCATTGACTCCAGTCCCCCCCAAAACACCCAGGTGGCACACTGGGAGCTCACCCCAGTGTGCCAAATGTGCTTGCAAAAAAGAAAACCTTCCCGCAAGTTTTTTTTTTAACCCTGTAAACAAGAAAAAGTTCCCTCATTGGCTACAGTGCCCTTCCCCCATCCTGTACCCATGTTCTGTGAACACCACTTCCCCACACCCCCCTCACCCCATACTTTCCTCTGGAGCCCCACAGAGCAATCTTCGGTGGAGCAGGAACATGTCTGCACTCTTTAAAGCTGACGGCAAACTAAAGAAATGCCAGTAAGCTGTACAATGGCATCAATGGGTGGGTTTTAACTTAGGTGGCTGTCTCAGCCATTTTTGTGACATTTGGCACCAAATTTTCAACATGGGGTTCTTGGGACCCCAACTCTTTAACTCAGTCACTGTTATGTTGTTACTGTATTCAGTCCTTAAGGTGATTTCACAGCCACTGTGCAGAATCATCTTCCAGAATCGATTAACAAAATGACAGTGTCACTGTTCATGAGGAGGGCTCCCAAAAAGCCTATGTTGTAAATTTGGTGAAAAAATTCCAAAACATGACTGTGTTACAACTGCGCATTGAGGAGTTCCCATCCACACTCAAGAATTTTTTATATTTTCACTCCAAATTTCCAACATTGCCATTTTTCCACACCTCCTTATGAACAGTACAGCTGTCATTTTTCACATCCTGGCCAAAACATGTTTTCACACATCTGGCACACAATGGCATGATCACCATGTGAAATCAATGTTCAGGACAGATTAAGAAAATCACAGTGACAGTGTTCATAAGGAGAGGATCCAAAAAAGCCATGTTGCACATTTGGTGAACAAATTCCAAAAACTGACTGTGTTTCCAGCGTGCGTTGAACAGTTTTTACGCACGCTTGTAACTTCTCCAATTTTTTATATTTTTAATCCTCATTTTCAACATTGTCATTTTCGCACCTGTGGTACACAATGGGCATGGTTTCTGTGTGAAATCAATGTTCAGGTAAGATTAAGAAAATCACAGTGCCGCTGTTCATAAGCATGGGTCCCAAAGTGCCTATGTTGAAAATCTAATGTGAAAAATCCCCAAAATAATTGCATTATGGGTGTGCATTGCGCAGTTTCAATGCACACTCATGACTTCACAATTTTTTTATATTTTCACTTCAGATTTTCAACTTTACCATTTTTTACATCTTCTCATGAATAACACAGCTGTGATTTTTCACATCCTGTTCAAAATGTGTTTTCGCACCTGTGGCACCAAATGGCACAGTCACAGTGCAAAATCACCTTTCGGCTAATGAACTGATCATGTCACTGTTCATGCGGTGGGGTCACAAAAAGCCCATGTTGAAAACTTGGAGTGAAAATATCCAGAAATGCCTAGGACATTAGGGCTTCTGACCATAATGCCCTACACTGTAGGAACTGGCAGGTGTCAGGGGTGTGACTTGGGACTGTCGACAGTAATGCTCATGCCATTCCACCCCCACCCTGCAGCCAGTAACAGACATTGAGTTGTGCCTTGTACTCTTTGGCCCCAAAGTTCACCCCATTCTCCTATACTGCACCCATTTCAACCTATTTCCTTATGGAATGGGGTGAGTGTAAAGCCTGAACACCCCAAGGCACACCTCAACACTTGTCAGTGTATGCAAGGTAGAGTGAGGTGAAATGGTTTGTGCATTATGGGTGACAACCCAAAGGCACACCCCAATGCCTGTCCATCTCAGCTTGATGGGGGTGGGGTTGGTGTCACTTCAATACTTCACTGCCATTCCTATTCTGTATCTGTCTAACTCCTGCACTTCCAATGCTAATGCCAGCAAGCAAACATTCGGCATTGACAAATGCTTGTTGAGGTACTGGCACCAGTGCTGCACACAGTAATCCAGTTGTGGCCTTACTATTGATCTATACAATGACAGAATGACCTCCTTCTTTCTAGAGGTGATCTCTCTGGCACTATACTGCCAGTATACTGTTTGCTGTTGCTGCCACTCTCCTACACTGTGCTGATATGTTCATGTCCCTTGTTAATATTATTCCAAAGCCACTTTCCTTCTCCGAAACTGTTACCTGCACTCACTGCCACACAGCAGCAAGTCCTAGGATTTCTATCTGCAAGGTGCATGATCTGGCTCTTCTTACCATGAACATCCAAACTACTACTCCCTACACCAGTCTTTAAGTTTAGCTAGATCCTACTTGAGTGTCTGGCTCCCTTCCTAGTTATCCACTTTTGAACAAATGTTAGTATCATCTGTGAACAGGCTGATCTTACTGTTGAGCTCCTCTGCAATGTCTCCAATAAAAGACATTAAATAAAACTGAATACAGCAGTGAACCCTGCAGTACCCCACTTGTTACTGGCCTTGGCTTGGATATGCCACCTCACGCCCATGTCCCTCAGCTTGCTCATTAACCTGCCATGTATTCTTAGGTTCCTCACCATGCTTTCCCTTGGTACTGGGAGTATATCGGAGTTTATGAAATGGGCATTGCAATTCAAGCTTTCTGATTGGCCACTGACTGTGTGCTAAAGTGTCTAACAACATAGGAATAAGACCAGGCAATGCCCACTGGGCATTGATATGGGTGATGCTGCCCACAAAGAATGTTCACAAATAAAATAGCTGCCATCTTGTTTTGTGCCACAAGCAATGCCACCCTTACTGTGAAGCTAAATGCAACAAACATCAATCACTCACTGACTTACACATCTTAAAATGAAATGTACAAGCTGCAGCATTTAAGAAGAAAAAACTGCCACAATCACAATCGTTCTCTTGAGAAGCAGCTAAACAACGTACACGCAGCCGCTCCGGTGCACTTGCACTTCCATAATGCTCCCACTTCAATGCCTAAACGCTTTATTTGCAGGTATGAACGGGGGATTAAAAATAATCGTGCCAAGGGGTTTTGTGAATCGGAACTGTGGATTTAAAATGCTGTTATGAGGACGATCTGGTGGGTCCCTGGTCAGAAAGTCAGTTGAGAGAGGGAGAGAGCAAAACAATGTACACGCAGCCACTCGGGTGGACTTTGCTACCATGCAAAACAGCTCGAAGGTGGCTTTGTGATTCGGATTTTATTCAAAAGGCCAGTGATTCTATGGAGATGAGCTTTATAAGTCTCCCGTGTTTAAAAGGCAAATTAAATACCATCCTCCTTTATTTATGTGCCCTTCAGTATGCTGGCTTTCCTGTCACTTCCTACAGCTATGGGGACTACAGTAGGACAAACTTTAAGTCTAAAAAAAAAAACCTCCAGGCAGACAAACAATTTTATTTAAAGTAAAGACCAAAAAATCACTTTTTTGTTACTTAATCCTAATAATTTTATTTTTTAAATGCATCTAAAATGTAGATGCCCATTTCATAAGCGCAATAAGCCACTCCAGGGTCTGTGTATTAGACACTTTAACACACGGCTAGGAGGCTGGACGCACTCGGCCGGTGGCCTCGTGCCTCACTACATCTCCTAGCCATGTATTAAAGTGTCTAACACACACCCTGGAGTGTCTTATTGCTTACATGTCAGTTAGCGTCCCACCTGACGGCAGAGACCCCTCCCCCACACATCTCTGAAACTCTTCTGTAATTCTTCTACTGTAGTGTACTCCAGGTCATTTGTTGCTAGGTGCAAAATAATATGAGGCTTCCTTTTCACCTTCTTCACACGTCTGAAGGCAGTGCTTTACTCTCCCCACTGTCATACCTGACAAACAGTCCACTGAGGTTTGATTCTTCCTTGCTCCCTTATTTTCCTATCTCACCTCCCCGAGCATAGAATCCTCTAATAGAAGCACTTGACGCCCCCCATCCCTTGCACTTCTTCCAAGGTTTGTTGTCCTATTAGCCCATTTTCCAGTGTCCTCTCCTTACATACACTGCCCTTTTAGTTGTCCCTTCTTCTTCAGTTGAACCTCCACCTGCTATTCTCCTCCTCTGTGCTCACTCCCTTCCAAAACCCCTCCCCCTACAGTTTGTGTGTGTCCTCCCAGTGCCCCCGTATTGTGACTCTACCTCCTGTCCCACAATATGTTTTGGACATCATTGCCCTTTATTTGATGTGTTTGTGCCAATTTGATCTGCTTCTCTGTCACTCCCTACTTCAACCCCACAGTCTTACCTCTCATCCTGTACCCTGTATTTCACCTTTCCCTCCTGGTCACCTGACTCTTGTTCTGTCCTGTCTTGTGCACTGTTCTGATCCGTTTCATCAACCAGTACTGTGTACCTGTTTGTTGTCTCCAACTCCTGTCCCAGTTGTACACTGTAATCCATCTCTGCATCTGCTTTCCCTGAAGGTCTTTTCTACTTCCTTTGTGTCTCCTTTTTGTTTACCACCTGCCAACAACCTCTTACAGCACTCCTAGCACTCTGTACGCTTGGTCCCCCTTGGCAAAGCACTCTCTTCTGGCCCTTGCAAGCATGCTCTGTCCTGTGATGGAGCTCTCACTGCCCCTCTGATGCATCATCTTCTCACCTTCTCATTCCTGTCCCTTCCCCCAGTTCCTATCTAAAGCTCTCTATCTGCAGCATGAGCTGTCTGAACAGCCTGCTCACTGTACAGTTTTTCAACGATTTCATCTAAATGTGCAAAACTGATTTTGTGAGTGCAATTATACACTTGCAGGGTGGGCATCATGGGTATGCTGGACCTTCCAGGATGTATGAGGCCATCTGCCTGTGCCATTGGCCATCATTACACCACAGCATGGTCCAGCATAGCCCAATGCTGCACATCCTAGAGGGTATTATGTCTTAATTTAGCAACACAGGATAATTTTAATACATATGTCTTACCTTCTAGAACAGTCAAAATTCTTGTCCACACAGTAGAGAGTTCTATTGAAATAAAGGATAAAGGTTTGATTTACCACTTGCAAAATACGTAACTATATAGCTTTTGGGTTGGAGATTTGCTCTGCCACACAAACTTACTGCTTATTATTAGAAAAAGTTTGTGTAATACCCCCCACTTCCCATCGCAGCCTCTGCTTTTGAATCCCTGTTTGCTTATGCTGCATTGTAATATTCTTAGGTTATAGTAATGGTACATTTTTGCTAACTAATTTACATGGTCTGTGAACTCAAATCTGTAATACAATTATAAACATGTATTACCATTATGCTGTACCTGTACCCCTTACAACCTGTACCATTCTCATAAATGCACAACCCCACTCACCCACAACTGCTCTTCTTGTCATGCAATAGTGTAGTTGATGATACTGATACAGTATATATACATTTAAAAAGGTATGTACTCTTTTGGTGGTATCCTGATCATGTTTTGCTATCAGGTCTTACCTTAATAGCTTCATTTATTGGTATTTACTTGTTGTGTGACAGTTGATGCAGGCATAGCAAATGTCCAATAAAATTTGACAATCGCTTATACTCAATGAAGTAATACTCATTGATCAATACAGTTACCTCTTCCCAATGTATCATGCTATCTTAATAGTTTGTTTAGCACATTTATAAAATGGATCTAAAAACCAAACAACTTTAATTGGTTAAAACCAGTCATGTGATCTTACAATATTCAAGCATAATACATAGTCATCATGGTGCTAAACCATATCATACAATGAGGGACAGTCTTTCTACAATAAGAACTATCTTCAATCTGTCCCCCTGCAACCAGAATTGATTTTCCATCACAAACATGTCTGCCACCTTTACAGTGTATTAAAAACTTAAACTGGGTTGTAAAAAATAAAACTACCTTGAACAAAAAAAAAAAAAAAATTAATTTAATGTTGTTTCCATGATCAACACATAGTATTCACATACATAAACAAATTAGAATCATTAAGCATTGATCAAAGTTTTTGCCACAATTGTTTGTTTGCTGACAATGAAAAATCCTCCTTTTGACTTTAGCTGCTCATCAGGGAAATGTGTTCTGTTTTCCCTGACAGTGATATACTCAAGTCTGTGGCTCTAAGAATAGGCCTTTTGTTATGTGTGTGTACAGTATATTGGGAGAGGGACATTCTGCCTGGGCACCAGTAGTCTATTATTTCTGACCACGGTGTGCCATGTTTGCAGCTGGTGTGCAGTGTGGTTGCAGAATAAGAGAGGGCACGTGCTTGGTTCCTGCAACCCCTCTTCCATTACTGAAAAGTGTACTCTTATGTTATTGAAGTGTTGAGCTATGTTCTGTGCATGGCCATTGTCTTTGTTGTGACTGGTGACTGCAACATGGGGAGGTGGGTGTGTGCTGTGACTACAACACTGTGGAACGTGGTGTAGCTACTGGGTCTCATTGCAGTGAACATTGCACATTTCTACATCTCACAGAGTGCCGTTCTCCTCCCCGTCCCATTCTCCTCTCACACGGAATTGTTACCTGGTGTGCCCTGTTGATTGGATGCATGTGAGGGTGGGATCTGGGGAGGGTCAGAGTGTGCCCTGGGTATGGCTGGATGATTAGATGCATGTGGGAGTGGGGTTTGGGAGGCAGAGTGTGTCCTGAGCATGGAATGAGATATGCAAGACAGTTATTCAATGCATACACAGTCTGTATATGAGTAGACATGGAACAGTATGTTGATAGGAAAAAAGGGGGGGTTAAATCTCAGAATAAATTTTTACATAAAGAGGCTATGTGTATGAGAGGTACAGTAGAAATGAGTCACATTGTAGTTTGATGAGGAAAATACTATTAAAAGTACTGTTTTTTTTAAAAATATTAAAGAAAAAGTACAGAGTATGCTAAGACAATAATGTATGGTTTGATATAATGGTACTTACGTTGCTCAGTTGGAAGCTTCCCATGACCTATAGCATCTTGTTCTTGGGATGGACCTGGGTGGGGCTCTTGTGATGTTGAACTTTGGCCTTCGGCCACTGATGGGGCAGATGTGTGGATCACAGAGGGCTGAACTATCAACACTTCCTCAGTGTCACCCTCTGTGGCCTGTTGTGTGCCCCAACAGCACCCTCCAGCTGATCTTCTTCCTCTGCAAAATAGAAAATAGTGCAATTATTTTGAGAATTGACTCTTTCTTTACATAGACACACACTGAAAAAGATTTTGTGGCCTATATGGCATCTCTGAAATTCTATTCTCTAATACCTCTGCTGTTCTTTAAAACATTATATGTCAAAAAGTTGCTTCAAGTCCACTTAAGGCACAAGTTTATTCCACCAAAAATGTGGTAGACAGCAGTGATCGTGCTGTTTTTTGTGGACACTGGTGACAAGCCACTAATGCAAGACTAAAACTTTGAGATGTGTCACCTACACATGCTCTATAGAAACAATAATGGAATGAGGAAAGTGCTGCATAGATTTATTAAACCAGCTAATGCTACAATGGTTTGAGAAATACTGTCTCGTGATTAAGTGGCTGATGTGATTCATGATGTGCAAATTCTGCCATCATCTCATAGTAGAAGTGTGAATCACTTACTGAACTTAAAATGTTCTGGCTGCCAAGTGGTTTTCACCAGTAGCCAGAACGCTTGTAAACTAAACAAAACATGTATGTATAAATATATAAAACTTGTCTCGCCTACTTTTATGATTGTAATATTGTCTGACAGTTTGTGGGTGATGGCAGTATTTAATCATGTCTGGTGAGTTTTGTTCACTTGTACAGTACAATACTGAGCTAATCAAACAGGAATGACCACAATATTGGGTCCTATGCAGTACTGGGTTGGGGTGGCTACACCTGTGTATCTGGCGCACGCAGCCACTCTGCACCCTACACGCCTCCTCTGTGATGCAGCAAGGGGGTTGTGTATCAAGTATGTGAGTGATCCCCTCGTAGCACAAAGAGGAACCTAGCATAATATAGATTGGATCTACCCCAGCCCTCCTCCACTGACACCCCAGATGCAGGGGCACTTCACATGGAGGCTGCCCCCCCACCCACCTCTCCTCCTCGAACAGGACTGCCTGGCCATCTACCAGCAATGGTGGGGTACAGTGCCCCCCCTTACCACCAACTGCTATTCCCCCCCCCAAGTTCCTGTGCAGTTCTGCAATGCCATCAGAGAGCTGGTGTCATTGCCCTATGCACAACACCACAGCTGCCGGCACTCAGATATCAACAGGACTCACTGCGAATGTGTGCCCCGCTGTGAGTGGGATACACTGTGGGTCCCAGTTCAGGCATCCAATTAGAAGACTGGCTGGGTTTACGACTGTGCTCCAGGATGCCCTGTGGAGTCTTATGTGATGGGGGGTGTGGGAGATGCAGGCAGGTGGTGGATGGCAGTGAATGCTGGCCGGTGAGCACCTGTATGCGGGTGTACAACTATGTGGGTGGGGAATGCATGATTTCCATGTACCCCCCCCCCACCTGTATGATGCAGAGGACCCATTGATGGTATCTCAATGTCAAGTGCAGCAGTGATACATCCAGTTTAAAAGCAAAGAAAAAGAGTAGCATTTTATAGTGTATAGTGGAATGCTGTTATGCATGGAATTCCACACATGGAATATGCTTGTTCTGCAGCAGTAGTGACATCATTATGTTGTTCTGCTGCAGTAGTGATGTCACTACTACAACAGAATAGCTTGGACTACTGCCACATAGTTGCTTTCCTGTATCCAATTCTCTGGTGCAACAGCATTTTAGAAGCCCTAGAGACTTCACAATTCAGTTTCATTGTGAAAGAGAGAAAAATAGACACAATGTACTCATTTCACACACTACTATACACTATAAAAAATACAGGATGAGCAACTTTATGCATAACCAGTGTGTTCTGTCACCTCAGGGTTCTGATTCCCATGGACTTCTCGAGCTTCAGTCTCAAGGTATCAGGGAATCAGAACCACTCTGTGGCAGAATACACTGCTTGTGCATAGGCCCATCCAGTATCCTCTATATTGTACGCTGCACATTTGAAAACTATTACTCGGAATCTACTCAGGCATATATTGAATATGTTTGTCCTGACTCAAAATACACAATTTATATTCTCGGGAAAGTTGGTGTTGGTTACATAACTCAGTCATGGCTGTGTCACTACTGAGTTATGGTTCTACATTATCACACTCATAGATAAAATGATTATTTTAAGTTATGACAATATATATCCAACTATGTGTATGGGATTTGCTGTGACTTTTACTCAACAGAAGAGTCGACCACTAGCAGCTGACCAACTGCAGGAACCTCCCTCTCCTGACCTTCCGGGACTGGTACGAGGTGCAACCTTCTTTCTGCGATGGCAGGGAAGCTTTGTTGTTCTGTTTGTGAAAAACAGAAGTTAGACAAAAGATGTGCTATTCTGTGCCTTATTGATTGTTACAGTCTTTAATGTCAAGCAACAATGCAAAAGAACTATTCTCTGGAAAGGATTAGAAAAAGTATGGTGGACAGACAGTGCATAACTGTGTGTTGCTATGCTGTCACACATGGTGCTACATGGTACCTACATAGTTTGTCTGTTACACTGCTGAGAGTATTCTGTTCATCTGGCACACTAGTATGATGACAAGCCTTGTGCAACATAAGACAGTTCCATGGAGAAAACCATTTACTCTTATTAAAAAACAGTGTCACTTGTGCTGTTTGCCTTATTAGATGGCATAATTCTAGCTGCCTTACATGGATCCCTGTTACAGTGTCAGCACAGCATGCTTATCACTACACATCATTCTTCTCTCAAACATTCCATCATCTAACGCTATTAAGTGAATGGAATGCTGCAGTTTGAATTTGTTGCAGTATTCTTAAAGCATTAGTGGGAGAACAATTTTCATTTAAGATTTATCGGTGGATGACTAAAATCTTCATGTGATATTGTTTTAACACATTTTTTATGAAATAAATATTTAATAATAGCAATAAGAGACTGACAGGACTTAGATTACCATTAAGCTGACTACACCCTGGAGGCAATACGGCATTTGACTAGGACATATACCACATTACACCCCAAGGGGGTTAATAATAGACTGTTAATGTAAGCTCTGTTCATGCTCAACTGTTCAATTCACTGTACTGACCTACCTGATAGAATAACTGAAAATATGAATATGTTATTTTAGAAAAAAACTGGCAAATGTACATTCTCATCAGGTAAATGAGTGCATTTTTAAACAGCAAACAATAATGTTCACGTTAGAGATCCTTGCCGCTCCAACCAATATGGCTGACTAGACGAGTGCTTCACTTCGTCCAGTTTCTATTTTTATTAATTTATACAGTTTTAATCAAGAAATGATCAGAAAAGAACATGAAACTCTAGCCTAAACCTCAGTGTATCTTTTTCTCAGTTAATTTGGAACTGTCACTATAGTTTTACTATTAATTTACTTTACCGAAAATTCTGACGTCCAACCTCATAAATAAGCCTGTCGGAAAATGGCAAGGCCCATTGGTAGGTTACAAATAGATAAATAGACACTTAGAACAGAAATGAAGGAACCCCCACAGGTCCCTAACTCCACACAACCAGCAAGTAAAAGAGACGTAGAAGATTTAAAACAACTCTTCCCACATTTTCATTGGAAATCAACAAAGTTAAAAAGGTGTCAGAAAAAATAGAACAGCATAACTCCTTCTGTCAGATACAGTAGATCTCATTGATGCTCACCTTGACAAATTAAACAGAACAGTTTAAGATCTCCATGATCTTGCAGCTCACCAAACTAAACAAATTGATTTTTTAATGAATAAAATAGACAATGTTGAAAATAAAGGCCGTAGAAACAACCTGCAAATCTTGGGAGTAGCAGAAGCATGGGAAGGGAACAACTTAATTAAATTCTTGCAAAAGTTTCTACTGGACATATTGGATTATAAATGGCAATGGCAGCTACAGTAGAGATTGAAAGACCACATAGAACAATTGGATCCAGGAAGGCAAATAAAGATAGACCCAGACCAACTGTGGCTTATTTTTTAATATTTTCAAATAAAGAACAAATCCTCAGATTGGCCAGGAAAAAAGAATTCTGCAGTGTAATGGGGAGAGAATAATGATATTCCAAGACTTTTCTGGGGTGATAGTTGAAAAAAGAAGGGAATTTTTGGAGGTAAAACAAGAACTACAAAAACTACATATTCAATATAATTTCAAGTATCCAGCAACCTTGACTTGAGGGACAGTACAGTTTTGTGTAACTCGCCAGAAGATATGTGAGATTATTTGCATTTATCATTTGGAACTCAATGGAAAAAACATTCCTCTGCCCCTCTAAAAGAAACAGTTAAGTATTTTTTTGAATAGGGGACATGAACCAGCCATGGATGTTCATGCTGGGCAATGCCCATGAGCTACCCCCAACAATTCAGCTCATGAAGGAAATAAAGTTCTCAGTCCTTGTGCTGAACAATCTGTAGTTAAGCCCCATAATGTAACCCATTTCTTTACTCAGAAATTGCTAATAATTCTGACCTGCAAGATGAAGGATCAACCATCACAAGAAAACCTAAAGGTCCTCAAAATGCTGTGTCACGATCAAGACAAATTCCAGTGCTACAAAAAAGAACCCCAATAAAAGAAATCGGAGCAAAGAAAAGGTGTCTGCTGTATTGCATCCCTCTTCTCGATGCACCATTGAACAAGATGTGTCTTCCAAACCTCCCTCCCCTAACCTTCCTGTGGATGTTGACTTACTGGCTGCAAAGGAAATCACACATGGTCAGGAAACAGAAGTCTTCACAGGATCCGAATATGAATACTTAGTTCTTTTGTGGCATAAAAAGAAAGCACTTCTGTTTCTAAAGACACATACATTGTACTAAGTGTTAATGAATACACTTTTCTTGATTTTGAACAGAGATATAGATTAGCTTAATCTTAGAAGGAATTTTCTATTCTGGTTTTTGGTGTATATTTCAAACACAGTAGAACACACCCTACTTTAAGAACGTATACTCAATTTAACTGTAAGAATGAATAATTATCAATCCCTAAATATTTCTTCCTGGAATGTGAAGGGCTTTAACTCACTTATTAAAAGAAAAAGGTTTTAACATATTTGAAGAGGGAAAAATCTGATATAGCCTTCTTATAAGAGACACACCTGGTTCTAAGTGAAGCAGAAAAGTGATGCAGAGATTGGTCAGAGTTGTAGAACACAATAGCTTCAATTCTAAAGAGAGAGGATTTGCAGTTTTAATCAAAAAGGGTACAAACTTCATGAAACACTCCCATGAGATTGATGAAGAAGGACTTTTCCAGATGCTGCTATGCTCCTTAAATGGTACCATGGTGGCATTGTGTAATATTTATGCTCCTAGCTCCAAACAAGTTGATTTTCTTAGTAAAGTAGCAATATTTTTAAATAATGCTAATGGATATGAAATTGTTTTGACTGGAGACTTCAACAAAGTACTAGATCCACTTTTAGATAAAAATTCAGTTAGGGGTTGTATACATAGGACCGGATCACGAGATGCTTTAATCAAACTTCTTAAAGAAAATGACCTAACAGCTTCCTGGCTCATTATGTACCCTCAATGTAGAGACTATACCTATTACTCAGCAAGGCATAGGACACACAGTAGAATAGATTATATCTTCTTTTCTAAAAATGTAATTGAGACCTTGCTAGATACCCATATTGACAGCATACAAATGTCAGATCATGCTTTAATTAAGGCGTCACTCATAATTCAGTCTGAGTACACCAAGTCCTTCAGATGAAAATTTAATAACATACTGATCAAGGAAAAATAATTCCCAAAATGGCTTCATGATGTAGCCTCTGAATTTTTTAGCCATAATGATACAGGAGAAGTTTCTAATGCATGCTTATGGGAAGCATTTAAAGCATTTATCAGAGGATGGATTATAAGCTTTGCCTCTCATAAGAAAAATGATAGAGCCAAAAAATTGAATTAGCTAGAAGGGAGACTCAGGCAGTTGGAGACCAACTGCAAACGAAACCCTAGTGCTAATCAAAATTTGTTACATGAGTTAATCTTAACTAAATATGAGATTAACCAGATACACATAAGTAAGGCGGACTATGCATTATTTAGAACAAAGCAAAACTATTGGAAATCAGGAGAAAAGGCTAGTAGATTATTGGTATTTAGATTAAAAAAAATACAACATAATATAATTCAGGGTGTAAAAACAAAATCAAATAAGATAGTTTATACAAATAAGGAAACTCTGGGGCCTACTTTTAAGAAGTATATTCTCCTTCCAAAGCAGACATTATACTACAGATAAAATATTTTCTAAAGAAACTAGAACTACCTAATATTGGAATGGAAGAGAATCTAAAACTGGCAAGGATAATCACATTATAAGAAGTAGCTGAGGAAATAAATACCCTATCTTATAACAAAACCCCAGGCCCTGATGACTTCACGGGTGAGTTACTAAAGGCCTTAAACCCAGATATTTCTAGATATCTACATACAGCTGTTTTATTAGCTTATGGATTAAGACAGCTTCTCCAATCTATGAATGGAGCCCTAATATCACTAATACACAAAAAAGGAAAGGATACCTTTGAATGTGGTAGTTACAGGCCAATCTCACTTCTAAATGTTGATTATAAAATTTTAACAAAAATCTTGGCAAATAGGGTTTAAGCACTTCTGCTGTCACTAATCGGAAGAGAGCAGGTGGGATTTATAACAGGAAGATCAGGTGAAGATAATCTTAGAAAATTATACTCTGCTATTTGGTCATCTCATCAGAATACATTACCAACCATGGCAATCTCTCTAGATATGCACAAGGCATTTGATTCCTTAACATGGCCATACGTAAAAGCAGTTCTAACTTCTTTTGGGTTCTATGAAGAGTTTACTACTTGGGCCTCAATGATTTATGACAAACCATCAGTTTCACTAATTACAAATCGATTAATTTCCTCTTCATGTCAGCTATATAGAGGAACGAGGCAAGGGTGCCCACTTTCTCCATTATTTTTTATCTTAGCTATTGAGCTACTAATAAGAACAATACAAATGGACACTTCGATATGGTAGGGGGGGTATTGACAGGAAAAATAGAAAATAAAGTATTCGCATTTGCTGATGATTTACTTATTACTGTAGGCAATCCAAGGGAATCTTGTACATCTCTCAAATCCATACTTGAGAAGTTTGGAGAATTCTAGGGCCTTGTACTAAACTTGGAAAAGATCCAAATAATGCCCCTTTACTATCCACCCTCACTACTAAACCTATTGCAACATGAGGTAGGAATGGAGTTGTTTAAAGATTCTATTTTATATCTGGGACTGGACATTTCTAACAGATTAGATAAACTTCTGGAAAATAACTTTAATCCCATTTTAAAGACCTTACAATTATGTTTTTTTTTTTAGTTTTTGTTGGCCGGGTAAGTGCACTAGACAAATTCTGCCTATTTTCAGGCATGACCCGGGGGAGGGGGATACAGATGAATGCCAAATGATCTTGAACCAGATTAAGCTGCTTTTGGTATTTTCTTAGTGAATGAGGGAAATTTGGCCAGGACACAGGGGAAAGTCCCTTCCCCTCTCAGTAGGGGGACCTCTGGCCATCGAAGGATTGCCGGCTCATTTGCTGAGCAGACTGCTTTGGTGCAGGATGTGAGTTTATGCACATCAATGAGTGTGGATTTGGATGCTGATATCATGGACTGTGCTGCGGTGTGAGTGGATTGTATTCCTGCTGTTGGTGATATTGTTCATATTTCTACAGTTGCTCTGGATGCTGATTTACCTTTAAGAGCTGACATTTCCAGAGATTCTGAGAGGGATGAGATGGATGCTGGAGGTGCTCCTATCCCTCCTGCACTGCAAGGTTCCCCCGTCTATTTTTCCTCTGGAAATCCATCAGGATGCGGCAGGAAGGTCGGTCGGTGGCTTTCCTACTGCTGAGGCTGCTGTTACACATGAGAACACTGCAAGTCAGAAGCAGCATATGGGAGATTCTACTTCTTGATCGGACGCTTCTTCGGGTTGCTCTACGACTCAACAAGTGCGACAACAGTTTGGACTTCCATCTAAGACTTCAGATTTTTTGGACTTGGACTGGTCAGCTGACAATGCTTTGGCCAAATCTGGATGGACAAGAATGGCATCAGAACAGTGGATTCCAGATCCCAACTGGGGAGAGGACTCATCTTTCAGGCCTGCCACCGTCTCCCTGCCTAAACAAACCCTGAGGTCAGGTAATGACTTGTCTACTGTGACTGAGGCCTCTAGGGGTAAAACTGCACAGGGGGTAGAGGATGAGACTTTGGCCTCTTTTGTGCCAGGCAATTCTGGTAGGGGAAAGTTTGATCAGGGTGCTGTGTTTGGTCCTGCTACAGAAAAGCAATTTTTTTTCAGAAAGCTCTCATAACAGGCAGGAAGGTAATAAAAAGGTGCCCATGGCAGTTCTTTTTAAGAATAAGCTTGAGCAAGCACCCAGATGAAATGCTGTAAGGTTAGAATATAAAGGGGGTTTATCAGTTCACCCAGATAGGTATTATGTTGCCAAACAACTTTTAAAAGGTTCAATGCATTTTGTTCCTGCTGACATATATGCCCTAATTCATATATCTGGGGAAGATTCTTTTGATATTAGCTTCAAGTACAGCACAGGTTTGGAGAAAATTTGGGAAAAATATAATAGTTTCAAGTACAACACAGTTTTGGAGAAATTTTGGGAAAAATATAATGGTTTAAAGTCTACTCCCTTATGGTCCCCTTTTATGCCTTCCCCCTTACTAAACCTCAGATATGGCATATCACCGTTATGTTTAGAAATGAAGGGGTTTATGTGAGTGACATCTATCATTGGCTACAGAATTATTGTAGCATTTTAGGTCCTCCTGAAGCTATTATCGACACAGAAGGACTTTGGACCGGTGGTTGGAAGTTCAAAGTTAAATTGTTTCAACTCAACTCTGATATTGTTCATCTTCCCAATAGTTTCTTTCTTGGAAAGGAGAGAGGGGTACTGTTTTATGGGGGACAGTCGAGAGCCTGCTATAAATGTGGTGCAAAAACACATTTGAGCAGCTCTTGTGACATGTTGAAATGTTCACTTTTTGGGGGTTATGGTCACTCAGTTGACCTTTGTGAAAATCTCTTTCAATGCTACCTTTGTGATGAGAAGGGCCATGCCTTTCACCATTGTCCCTGGGTGAAACATATTCGGTCAGAGGAGTGGGATCTGGATGACTTAGTAGACAAGGCCCAGGGCAGAAGAAAAGATTTTTCTCCTGACACTGTTTCTACAGACCAGGCAGAGGTTGTTCAGCAAGACAAGGTGTCCCTTTTGATACATCAGATGGGAAATGAGCAACAGGCTTCTGATCTGGGTGCGGCTGGTGTTCTTGATCAAGAGGCTGTTCCTCCTCCTGTGGACACTTCTCAAACTAACAAATCTTCTGACCCTTTGGAAGTGACATCTGATTCTGTCATGCCCCCTTCCCCTTTTGAAATGGTTAAATCTGGCAAACAGTTTACTAGTGCTTCTTTAAAACAAATCAAGCCAACCCCCCCAGTGGCTACAGAAAATCTTTTCTCTCCCCTGCAGGAGGACATGGAAGATTCGGACCTGGAATCAAATACCTCTCATCACTCAGGCATTTTTACAGAAGATGAGGACAGTAGGGCTACAGAACTGGCAAAGGAAAAAAAAGGGAAAAATGAAAAGAAAAAGGAAAAAAGGAAATGTTTCCATTTAGTTTTTTTTTTCTTTTTTACATCATTATGGCCTCGCCTCAGTGTGCTTCTTTTAATGTCTGTAGTCCTTAAGCACTACAAGAAACAGTTGGTGGTTCTTTCCTTTTTGAGTCACTTAACAGCTAATATAATCTTTTTACAAGAGACAAGATTATCTTCCTTAAGGGAAGTTGACCAGCTTACAAGAAGTTGGATCTGGGGGCCTTCTTTCTGGACTTTCGGTCCTGATGTGGCTGATGGCTTGGGAGTAATTTTTAAATCCCCTGCTTTTTGGGTTTCTAGATTACTGGACATTAGCCCTGGTAGAGCTTTATCTTTGGATGTTTCTTTTGGGGAAACATAGAAACATAGACTTTGACGGCAGATAAGGACCACTTGGCCCATCTAGTCTGCCCATTTCCCAACCTACAGGATAGGCCGCAGATCCTAGTTAACCAACAGCCTATTTCTTCCTACCCCCCCACAAGAATTGCCTTATGTCTGTCCCATGCATTCTTGAATTCTCCCACAGTTTTAGAATCCACAACCTCCTCAGGAAGGCTGTTCCATGCATCCACTAACCTCTGTGAAATAATGCTTCCCTCACATTGCCCCTGAGACCGCCCCCTTCTATCTTTAAATTGTGTCCCTTTGTTCTTGCACATCTCTTTTTCAGAAAGATGATACCCTCTTGGACTTTGTTGATTCCACTGAGGTGCCAAAAGTTTCTATCATGTCCCCCCTCTCCTTCTTTCCTTAAGGGTATATATTAGCTTCTTTAATCTCTCCTCATACAGCTTCTCTTGCAGACCCTGCACCATTTTAGTTGCCCTCCTCTGACTGCCTCTATCCTGTCTATGTCCTTGCGGAGATGGGGTCTCCAGAACTGGACGCAGTACTCCAGATGGGGTCTCATCAACTATCTGTACAGAGGGATAACAACTTCCTGCTTTCTGCTGCTGATGCCTCTCCATATGTATCCCAGTATACCCCCATCCCTCCCTACTGCCTTCTCACATTGCTTGCTAAACTTAAGGTCATCTGATATGATTACACCCAGGTTCCTTTCCTTTTTTGTTCTTGTTACTACCTCCCCCCACATTGTGTTTTCTTCCCCTGGGTTCTTGTTTCCCAGGTGCATTATTTTGCACTTCTTTGCATTGAATCCTAGCTGCCATACTTCTGACCATTCCTCCAACCTTACCAAGTCCCTTCTCATCCTTTCCACACTTCCTTGTGTATCAACCCTGTTGCAGATCTTTGTGTCATTTGCAAAAAGGCATACTTTTCCTTCCAGTCCTTCTGCAATGTCACTGATGAAGACATTAAAAAGGACTAGACCAATACTGAACCCTATGGTACCCCACTAGTAACCCCTCTTTCTTCAGAGTGGACTCCATTTACAATTGCCTTCTGTGTCCTGTTGTGCAGCCAATGTTTTACCCAGGCTACCACCCTGGGACCCACTCCCAGGCTGGTTAATTTGACTATTAATCTTTTGTGTGGGACTGTGTCATATGCCTTGCTAAAGTCTAGGTAGGCCATGTCCACAGCCCCTCCCTGGTCTACTACTTTGGTCACCCAGTCAAAGAAATCTATTAGATTTGTCTGACATGACCGTCCCACTGTGAACCCATATTGCCTTGGAGTCCTGTGCCCCACTGGCCTCTATGTACTCAACTATTCTTTCCTTCAGAAGTGACTCCATCACTTTCCCTACCACAGAGGTCAGACTGACAGGTCTGGTAGTTTCCTGCCTCTGTCTTGGTCCCCACTTTTTGTGAAGGGAATCACATCCACCTTCCTCCAGTCCTCGGGTACCACTCCATCCTCCATGATTTATTAAAAGAGTAGCCAGTGGTTTCACTAGTTCCTCTCTTAATTCTTTTTAGAATTCTGGGTGAATTCCATCAGGACCCATTGCTTTGTCCACCTTCAGTTTTAGGGTTCTTGCAGAACCCTTTCTTCTGTGAAAGGACTGGGATCGACCCCTATCAAGAGTGCTTCTGTTAATTGGATTAGACACTTCCCCCTCCTCATTTGTGAATACTGAGCAGAAATATTCATTCAGTATCCCTGCTTTTTCACTGTCCCCCTCTGCCCACCCACCATTCATTCTATTCAGCCTCACTATCCCTCCCTTTGTCTTTCTACGCTCGCTGATGTACCTATAAAAGATTTTAGCCTCCTTCTTAACTGAGTTGGCTATCTTTTCCTCAATTTGGGCCTTTGCTATTCTGACTTCCCTCCCTGCTTCCTTCTGCCTTAACTGGTACAGCTCTCTGTCCTGCTCCTTCTGCGTTTCCTTATACTTCCGGAATGCTATCTTTTTCTTCCTGATTTTCACAGCCACCTCTTTTGAGAACCATAGTGGCTTTTTCTTTCATTTTGATTTGTTTATTTGCTTCACACAAAGGCTTGTTGCCTCTGTGATGGCAGTTTTGATGATTCCCTATTGTTGCTCCACACCTCCTTCTAGGCTGTTTGCTAGTGCTTTTCTGAGGCACTCTCCCATCTTGCCAAAGTCAGCTCTCCTAAAGTCCAGTACCCTCACTTTTGTATGGCTTGACTCTGTAGCTGAGTTTAACATAAACCACACTGTTTGGTGGTCACTTGTTCCCAGATATCAACCCACTTCTAGATCTGAGATTCTATCACTACCCCGTTTGAGAGTACGAGGTCTAAGATTGCTCCCTCATGAGTGGGTTCCGAAACTAGCTATCTGAGGCCTGCCACCTGTAGGGCATCAAGAATGGCCCTGCTCTTGGATGTGGCTGCAGCAAATGTGCTCCAGTTAACATCTGGCATATTCAGGTCTCCCATCAACAGTATCTCCCCTTTCTCTGCCATTCTAAGAATGCCTTCTATCATATCCTTGTCCATTCCCTCCCCCGACATGGAGGTCTGTACACAACCCCTGTGCGGATTGTGGTGCCCTTTCCAGTCTCCAAGGTTACCCACAGTGCCTCCTCTCCTCCCTGTTTACTCTTTTATTCAGTTACTTTTATCCCTTACTTTACATAGAGAGCTACTCCTCCACCTCTTCTCCCCTGCCTGTCTCTCCTGTAGGTTATGTACCCTGGTATGTTAACATCCAGTCATGGTTCTCTGTGTACCATGTTTCTGTGACTCTACTGATATCCAGGCATCCCTCTTCCATCAAGGCCACCAGCTCAGGGAGCTTGTTGCCCAGACTATGGGCATTGGTACTCATTACCCTCTGTTTCCTGATGGCCTTACTCCTTTTTGCCCCATCCCTGTCCTTCTTGCCTTTGTCACTTTCTCCATTTACCCCTGCCCTTCTCCCTATTGACACTTCTATGTTGGTGTTTACCGCACTTACTACCATGATTGTTTGGGGGGGTAGGGTTTCCCTGCTCCTTTCCAGTGCCTCCCACCTTGGCTAGTTTAAATGCTTGCCAATGAAGCATTTAAACCTATCACCTAGGATTCTGGTTCCCCTCCAGGACAGATGCAGCCTATCATGCCAGTATAGGCTTGCATCATTCGAGGTGGACCCCCAGTCCCAAATGAAGCCAAATCCCTGAGCTCCACACCAGTTTTTCAACCACTGATTGAATCCCATGGTGCGGAACACCCTAGCCTCTCCTATGCCATAGATGGGCAGCACCTGCAAGAAGGTTACCGTACGTGCTACTTGTCTAAGGCCCCTTCCCAATTCCACAAACTCTTCCTGCACTTCTCTAATCCCTTTCTTAGCCAGGTCATTTGTCTCTAGATGGACAATGACATCCAGCTCCCTCCCCTGTGCAACTGCTCTGGCAATCCTGAGGATTCGCTCCCTGTCCCTCCAAGCCATGGTGCCAATGGAATTCTCCCTTTGTCTTATTACTGTTTATGCTCCTCAGACTAAGTCTTTGCGAATTGAACTTTTTGATGGAATTAAACCTTACTTGTATACCAGAAAACACATTATCTGGGGAAGTGACTTTAATGTTAGTTTAGATATAAAATATTCTGGGTATACTCTAAAAAAAGTTTACTGTGATACTCATGCCTTGAAACAAATTCTCTTAGATGTTAATTTGTCTGATGCTTATAGATCTATAAAATCAGATAGTGAGACAACATATTTTAGACATATATATTCCTCTTGTATTAATTTTTTCTTTATTTCCTACCAACTTACATCTTCTCAACTTTGGGTACACCCCACTGAATTTTCTAATCACCATCTCCTTATTGGGGACTTTAGTTTGGCTGATATTCCTCCGCAGATTCATTCTCACATACAGAGATGGTGGTTGAATATTTCTTTATTAGAGATTCCTGAATATATCACTCAACTTGAGTTATTATTTGAAGCTAGAACTTCCACCTTATGTTTTTTATGATAATTTATGGGATTGGTGGTTTTACACTAAGAAGGATATAAAGTCTCTTCTTATCTCATTTAGATGTATTTTAGCTAACAGTTGTTACCTACAGTATTTACATCACAGAAATCTTTTTTATAAATTGATGTTGTTTCCCCCTAGGGATGTCATACGATATGTCTCAATTGGCTGAACTTAGGAATCACATGAGAAATTTTTAATACGATAGGGCTAAATCTCTGAACATGGAAATGTGTTTTGGGGCAAATAGTCACCCTTCCTCTGATCCTTATAAAGCACGTAAACAAAGGCTATAGAGAACTCTAATGTATGGTTTATTTTGCACAGATGGTTCCTATGCTGCTACAGATTTAAGCATGTTATCAGTAGTGCAGCAACATCTGGCAGACACCTTGTCAGCTTCACCTGTGCATGCAGGATCTCTTTTGGATTTTCTCACTGCACCATGTCCTCAACTTGAGGGCTCTGTGTGTCAGTCTCTCCTCTCCCCTATTACTCCTGAAGAAGTCAGTACTGTGATTACTAATCTGAAGCCACAGACTTCTCCTGGTCTTGACAGGATCCCCAATGATTTTTATAAGAAATTTATACTTCCCATGAGTCGTTTTTTGTCATTAGTCTTTAATTTTCTCTTAAATAATGATTGCTTTTATACTGATTTCAGTACTGCTATTGTTTGTAATATATTTAAAAAGGGTGATCGGAGATATTTATCTAATTGGAGACCAATTAGTCTTTAAAATGGTAATTATAAAATATTGGCTAAAGTTTTGCATAACAGACTATTGATCACAGCTGAAAAGGTTATTGATGTGGCTCAGACCTGTGCTATTCCTAATCGATGGATACAGCACAATCTTTTTATTTTACGGGAGCTTTTTGAAGCAAAGGCTTTGTCGGGGTTCGTCTTTGCTTTGGATCAAGCCAGAGCCTTTGATATGGTAGAACACCATTATCTTTTTGCTTTGATGAGACAATATGGTATTCCTGACCAATTTTTATCTTGGATAAACAAATCATATATTCATGCTAGTCTCATTCCAACTCTTAATGGTTTATATGGGGTGGATGTACCATTTTTGAGAGGGGTTATACAAGGCTGTCCTTTAAGCCCTTTGCTTTACACTTTTGCCCTTGACCCCGTTACTCATCAGATTAAATGGGATAACTATATAATAGGACTTTTCCCTTCCCCTTTGTTAGCTTCTGTGAAAATTACAGCCTATGTTGATGATGTGACTATTTTGACTAAGAATACTGATTCAGTGGAAAGGGCCATTCATATTTTTAATGATTGTGATCTCCTTTCAGGTGCACAAATTAGTACTGATAAAAGAACAATTATTGCTTTAGGTCAACTGGACTCCACTCTTCAACAAATTTGTAATATAGATATCTCCACATCCCCCCCAAGAAAATTTTGGGAATTTGGCTGGGTACAGAAGATATGGCTTTAGTGAACTGGGCTGAACATTTACATGTTGCAGAACATAAGGTGAACATATGGAAAACATGGAAGTTTGGGAAATGGAAAAGGGTTTGATTATTAAGAAATTCCTGATTCCTTTGTTTCTTTACATTAGTTATGTTTTTCCATCTCCTATTTCCTTTGAGACCAGGATTTTTAATATCTTTTTGCAAATGCTTTGGGGGTAACAGGTTAAATCCTGTGAAGAGAGAGGTTACTTATTTTTCAGTCAAAAAGGGAGGGCTTAACATGGTTAATCCTCTTGTTTTTTTTCATGCTATTTTAATTTTTAATTCTCTCTTCTGGGCATGGCACATGGGACGGTATCCTTGACAGCAATGGATACATCATGCATTTCAGATATATTTTCACAAACGGGAGTCTTTACCGCCTAAACTGTTGGTCTAGTTTTCTGTCCCCACTTATGCTATTCCGGCTATTAAAAAACTGCAGTCTCAGAAGATATCTAAGCAAGTTCTCCTTACTTTGAACAGGAAAAGGTTTTATAACTTTGTTGATTTTGGAGCTTCTCATTTGCCGTATGTTTTTTCAGAATGCTCCCCAACCAAAATGTCTTGGGCAACACATGGATTAAGTGATAGGCGTCTTCCAGTACATATCTGGGATATTGTTTGGATTTGTTTACATGGAAAATTGGGGGCACGTGGTAATTTGAAGTATAAATCTGTTTCTGATAGGTATTGTCCTAAACTATTGTGTGACAATGTGGAAGAAAGTATGACACATTTTTATTTTGAATGTCCTGACAGTAAATCCTTTTGGAATACGGCTGCCATTCACTGGAATTTACCTGCTCTGAATTCTATTACATACCACAAACTGATTTTGGGTGATTATACTGGTAGATGGAGTATGTTTCACAGGAGTACTTTGAATATTTTTTTTGCCCTACTTCAGTATTATTTATGGCAGGCTAGATGTCAATTTGTTTTACAACAACAATGTACTCTACATAGTACGATTCTTACTCAGATAGAGGCTGAACTTTTTAAGGTAAAAGAGAATGATATGAAAAGATTTCCCAATACTGTGGTGACTGGTTTTTGGAAGGGTTTTGCTTTTCTTACCTGATTTTTTTGTGGGTATGTTTTTTTATGTTGATTGCGTGAAGCGCAAGAAACATATTGGCACAGCTTGCTGAAAAACGAGCTGTGGAGGCATGGCACTGTTGTGGCCAATGCCCTCACAGCCTGCAAAGGCTTGTCCCACTTCCCTCAATGCCATTGCAATCTGCTGGTGACACAAGTTTGGAACGTTCAAACCAACTTGTGACAAACCAGCCACTGCACTCAGGGGCCACCTCGTCATTGCAGTGTAAGCCATCCACTGCAATGAGGGAGCAACCCATCATTGCAGGGAGGATCTAGCATGCTTGATATTGTTTGTGAACATGGTGGTGGGTTGCTGCCCTGTTCACAAACAATATAACCCTCCCACCCACAATGTTTATCTGCCAACAGTGGATCCCACTCCCCATCAGCATAATGTGCCCTCCCATTTCATTGTCTGCTGACGGGGTGCCCAATCCCCATCTGTAAAAAGGAATTATCCCCACCTTTGTTATTTGCTGACAGGGTGCCCAATCCCTGTCAGCAGAAAGGAATCCCCCCTTTTGTTTGCTGACAGGGGGTGCCCAATCCCCCATCAGCTACAGTGCCCCCCCAAAAGTGAGACTCCAAATGCCCCTATGAAGTTAAAAACCATCCCATGTTGTCTTTTTTTTTTTACCTGTAAAGAAAAAACTGTCCCTTGTGGTCTCCCAGACCCCCCTCCCACACCCACCCACTGTGCACCCTACCTCCCCACACCCCTCCTCACCCCATACTTACCTTGAGAGTCTGGTGCAATGATCTTCGGGGGACTGGGAACACATCTGCACTCTTCAAAGCTGATCGTGAACTGAGGAAATGCCGGTAAGCAAAGGTGGTTTCGTGGTCACTGCATGGAATCGCCTTTGGTGGCTGATTAATGAAAAGACAGTGTCAGTGTTCCTGAGGTGGGCTCTCAAAAAGCCTATGTTGCAAATTTGGTGAGAAAATTTGCAAAAATGACTGTTTTAAGAGCGTGCGCTGCACAGTTGCTACGCACTCTGGTAACTTTGTGAATTTGCAATATTTTGATGCCAGATTTTCAACATTGGCATTTTGTCACACCTCCTTGCGAACAGTATAGCTGTCATTGTTCACATCCTGGCAGAAATGTGTTTTCACACTTCCAGCGCAGAATAGCGCGGTTGCTGTCAGAAATCAGTGTTCAGGACAGATTAAGAAAATGACAGTGACACTATTCATGAGTAGAGGTCCTGAAATGGCTATGTTGAAAATTTGGTAATGATACTCCATAAAATGACTGTGTTACGAGCGTGCGTTGTGCAGTTTGCACGCATGCTCATAACTTTGAGAATGTATAATATTTTCACTCCAGATTTTCAACATTGCCATTTTCCCACACTTACTTATGAACAGTGCAGCTGTCATTTTTTCCATCCTGGCCAAAATGTGTTTTCAGAGTTCTGGTGCAGAATAGAATCCACTCCTGATGGAGAATAGCACGCTGTGGGAAATCACTGTCTGGGACAGAGTAATAAAATGACAGTGATACTGTTCATAAGCAGAGGCCCTAAAATGCCTATGTTGAAAATTTGGTGATGATAGCCCATCAAATGACTGTGTTACAAGTGTGCGTTGCACACTTTCCACCCGCCCTTGTAACTTTGCAGATCCATAATATTGTCATGCCACATTTTCAACAACAGCAATTTTTCACACCTCCTTATGAGCAGTACAGCTGTCATTTTTCATATGAGTGAAATGTGGTTTCACAGTTATTGCACAGAATAACACAGTTGCTGTGGAAAATCAGTGTTTGGGACAGATTAAGAAAATGACAGTGGCACTGTTCATGAGCAGAGGTCCTAAAATCACTATGTTGGAAATTTGGTGTCAAAACTCCATAACATGACTGTGTTACAAGTGTGAGTTCAACTGTTTCCACGCACCCTTGTAACTTTGCAAATTTGTAATATTTTCACGCTACATTTTCAACAGTCGCATTCTTTCACACCTCCTTATGAAAGGTACAGCTGTCATTTTTCACATCCTGGCTAAAATATGTTTTTGCACTCCTGACGGAGAATAGCACGGTCACTGTGGGACATCAGTATTTGGGATAAATTAAGATGGAACGAGTGATGGGAGGAGTGACCGAGCTCAACTGAGCTCTGTTGGGACTGCTCTGGATTTGTTTGTGGGCAGAAAAAGGCCTCAACGCAAGAGGCCAGTACAAAAGGGCAACCTGCAGCACTGGGAGAAACAGAACGAGAGAGTGAGTGAGGGAGAGGTAGTGAGCAAACTCACCGAAGTGTTGTCAGGACTGCTGCGATTTCTTTTTTGGCAGAAAAAGGCATCAATGCAGGTAGGGGCCCAGTAGAAAAGGCCAGCCTGCAGCGGTGGGAGAAACAGTACGAGTGAGTGAGACAGAGGGACTGAGTGAGCTCAATGGAGCTCTATCAGGACTGCTGCAGATTTCTTTGTTGGCAGAAAAAGGCACCAATGCAGGCAGGAGCCCAGTACAAAAGGGCTGCATGCAGCGTCAGGACAAACAGGATTAGCACGTAACAGAGGGAGACTGAACGACCTCAATGGAGCTTTGTCAGTACAGCTGCAGATTTATTTGTGGACAGACAAAGGTGCCAATGCAGCCAGCAGCCCTGTACACAAGTGCAGCATGCAGTGCCAAGACAAACAGAATGAGTGAGTGACAGAGCGGTAGTGAGCAAACTCAACGGAGCTCTACTGTGATTGCTGTGGATTTCTTTGTGGGCAGAAAATGCGGCAACACAGGCAGGAGCCCAGTACAAAATGCCAGCTTGCAGTGCGAGCAGAAATGGAATGAATGAGTGAGTGAGACAGGGGGAGTGAGCGAGCTCAATGGAGCTGTGTCAGGACTGCTTCAGATTTCTTTCTGGCCAGAACAAGCCACCAATGCAGGCAGGAGCCCAGTACAAAAGGGAAGCCTACAGTGGCAGGAGACACAGAATGAGCTAGTGAGGGAGGGGGATTGAGTGAGCTCAATGGAGCTCTGTTGGGACTGCTGCAGATTTATTTGTGGGCAGAAAAAGGCAGCAATGTATGCAGGGGACAGTACAAAATGGCAGCCTGCAGTGGCAGGAAAACAAGAATGAGTGAGTGAGAGAGAGGGAGTGAGTGAGCTCAACAGAGCTGTATTGTAACTGCTGCAAATGGCGGCAATGCAGGCAGGAGCCCAATAGAAAAGGGCAGCCTGCAACGCAGGCAGAAATGGAATGAGTGAGTGAGAGAAGGGGACTGAGCGAGCTCAATGGAGCATTGTCAGGACTGCTGCAGATTTCTTTGTGGGCAGAAAAAGGCTCCAACAGAGCCAGGAGCCCAGTACAGCAGGGAAGACTGCAGCGCCAGGAGAAACAGAATGAGTGAGTGACACAGGGGGAGTAAGTGCCCTCAACGGAGCTCTGTCAGGACAGCTGTGGATTTCTTTGTGGGCAGAAAAAGGTGCCAACAAAGGCAGGAGCCCAGTACAAAAGGGCAGCCTGCAGCGCCGGCAGAAACAGAATGAGTGAGTGAGGGAGGGGGACTCAGCAGGCTCAACAGACCTGTGTTGGGACTGATGCAGATTTCTTTGTGGGTAGAAAAAGCCACCAACAGAGGCAGGAGCCCAGTACAAAAGGGCAGCCTGCAGTGCCAGGAGAAACAGAATGAGTGAGTGAGTGAGAAGGGGGAGTGAGTTACCTCAACGCAGCTCTGTCGGGAGAGCTGCGGATTTCTTAGTGGGCAGAACAAGGTGCCAATGCAGGCAGGAGCCCAGTACAAAACAGCAGCCTGCAGCACCAGGAGAAACAGACTGAGTGAGTGACAGAGGGGCAGTGAGCGAGCTCAACACACCAGCGCAATCAACATTCGGCATTAACAAATGCTTGTTTTTTTTTGGGAAGGGGACACAAACAAAACTGGGAATAAGTTTGGCAGCTGTATTTTGATCTTTAATGTATTCATTTTATTATGCTGATTTGTTGTTTTGTTTGTATTTCATCTTTTGTATTGTTTTTTACATTCTGATGTTTCCTCTTTTTAGCTGTGATGTTATGTTTTTGTTTAATAAAAAATTCCCTTACTCTTTTCGATAAGTGCCATGGGATCTTTAACATCCACCTGAACTACCACCAATCCAGGCAGACGGGGCCTCGGTTTAACGTCTCATCTGAAAGATGGCACCTCAGAAGTGCAGCACCCATCTCATGCTGCACTACAGTGTTAGTACTGGGATATTAACCCAAGTGCCAGATGTGGGACCTGAACCCACAGCTCTCTGATCTGGCTTCAGAGGCAAGTGTGCTATCTACTGAGCCACTGACAATACTAGACTTTAATAAATGGGACTAGCTAAATTTATCTATATGGGGAAAAACACAAGCCATCAAGATGATTTCTGCATCCAAGATCTTGTATGTCCTTCAAAACACACCAGCGAGCCTGCCTCGCACATTGTAAAAAAAACTGGACATAATGGCTAGAAACTTCTTATGGGGTCCTAAACCAGCAATAATCTCCCTTAATAAAATTCAAAGAAACCCATCACAGGGAGGCTTTGCTTTACCCTGGTGGAAAGTTCAAGTGAAACTTTTTTGTTCAGACTCTGTTGCATCTAAATAATTATAGACAAACCGACACACCACTTTGGTTAGAAATAGAAATAATGCTGATGAATCAGATCCCTCTAACAGATTTCCTAATTCTCTCAGTTCCTAGCCATCTAAGAGATCACTTAGGTATTACAAATTTGATTAAAGTACTAAAAGATGCAATACGACATCTTAAAATTAACAACCCACTTGGAGTGAATTAACCGCTTTGGAACAACTCAAACATTTTTTACAACAAAGTTCGACTAAAAGATTCAGGATGGACAAGCCTTGGTATAACTCATCTTTCAGATGATATTGATCCAAACACTAACATACTATTAACTTTTGAAGCTCTTAAGAAAAAACACAAATAACAGAGATTTAACGTTTGCATCTACCTTCAACTCAGAAATGCACTGAACAACGGTCCCCTAAAAGATGCAATGGCAAGTGAAGTAGATGCAACATGTGCTCAATTAATGAAGATTGCAGGCCTTAGAAAGGATGTGGGGTGGATTTATCAACTTCTTATAATAATAACTTTTTCAGCCAAATCCAAATGGGAAGAGGAACTAGCCATAAACATCTTAAAAGAAGACTGGGCCTCTGTCTGGATGCATGCCACCAAATCAAACAAGGAGATTCAAGGTAAATTATTGCAATTTAAGAAATTGCATTATTATTACTACATACCTAAATGATTGGAATGTATGGGATATTTACTACTACACACCTAAATGATTGTAGTGTATGGGATATTTAAGTGATGGTCAGTGCTGGAGGTGTCAGGAAAAACATGCACATCATTTGCATATCTTATGGAAATGCCCCTATTTAACTTTATTCTGGAAAGAGATAGTCACTGTTCCACAAGTTGGCCCTGTAATTCCACACTTTCTCTCCCTTACTATTCTAGGGATTGTGCCATTAGATTTAAAGATAACTAAACATCAAATGAATTGGTTATTTGCAGCATTCTTAGGGTCTAAACATCTAATTCTGAGGAAATGGGGAACTACTCAAGTTGCTACCTTACTTGAATGGTACTCCTTTATGGCCTCTATAGCAAATAACAAAAAAATAAGTTATTAATTGTTAGATCGGTTAGAAACATTTACATTTATATACTGTAGAGTGCTTTCTTAAATGTGGATTTATTACTACATGCTAACTAGAGATATACAATTGTTATAATATTATAATTGCTCCTGTCTCTAAATATGGCCTCAATCTCTTCACACTTGACAACGCCCACTGGGCAGCACTCCACCTCACCCCCCAACTTTCCTTTCCCTGTTGCATATTGCCTCTGTTAATACCAGCATGTGCTCAGCTGTGTCAATGTAATTGCAACTAAATTGTGTCAATGTAATTGCAAATACATTGTATAAATGTATGAACCCACTCTGTGTGTCTCTAAGGATGTGACTTTTATGCTGTAACCTAAATTTTATGCTGTAACCTAAATTTGTTCTGTCTGTCCTCTATGTGACGAGGTACCTTTGGAAATTAACCTCTTGCTCAAAGGTTGTAAACTGATGTACAAATAAATAAATAAATACATATTATGCAGTAGGGTTAACTACACACTACTTTTATTGAATTATGCTTTCTTATTTACTGTTAAAATTAAATATGATGATTTAAGAATTTATTTTATCAACTTCTTGAAGTCTGATACAGTTACTATGTATAGAGATGTGAATTCTAAAAAAACTGCTTAAAGATGTAGCTTTTTTTTTATCTTATTTGGTTCTGCTTACATAGATACATAGACAGTGTCGGCAGATAAGGGCCTATGGCCCACCCAGTCTGCCCATTTGAGCTTGTAAGTTCAGTTTATGTTTTCCTAGAAGTCTGTTGCCCCTTACCCTTGACCTCCAGAATTCCTTTATGTCTATCCCATGCATTCTTAAATCCCGTGATTGTTTCAGCCCCAACCACTTCCTCTGGCAGGGTGTTCCACTTGTCCACCACCCGTTCTGTGAAGAAATTCTTCCTCATGTTTCCTCTGAATCGTCCTCCTCCAACTTCATCCCATGCCCTCTAGTTCTGGAACATCTTTTCACTTAAATGAGTGTATTCCTGCACCCTGTTCCTCCCTGTGAGATACTTGTATGTCTCTATCATATCCCTTCTCTCCCTCCTCTCCTCCAGGGAGTACATGTTCAGTTCCTTCAACCTGTCTTCATAGGACTTGTGATGCAATCCATGCACCATCTTTGTTGCCCTTCTCTGAACCTTCTCTACCCTGCCTATGTTCTTACATAGGTATGGTCTCCAGAACTGTACACTGTACTCCAGGTGGGGCCTCACTAGTGTCTTGTATAGCAGAATTATGACCTCCCTTTTCCTGCTGGTGATGCCCCTGCCTATACATCCCAGCATCCTATTTGCTTTACCTGCTACCTTGTCACACTGTTCCCCTACCATGAGGTCATCAGAGATGATAACCCAAGATCCCTTTCCTGCTTGGTGCATGCTATATCCTCACCCCCATCTGATATATTGTGCCAGGGTTTTTGTGCCCCATATGCATTATCTTGCACTTCTTTGCATTGAATTTCAACTGCCAAACCCCTGACCATTCTTCAAGTTTCTGCAGGTCCCTTCTCATTCTGTCTACACCCTCTGGTGTGTCTACTGTGTTACAGAGCTTTGTGTCATCAGCGAGCAGTGAAATTCTGCCTTCTAGGTCCTGTGCAATGTCACTGATGAAGATGTTGAATAGAACCGGTCCCAGCACTGATCCCTGTGGTACCCCACTGGTCACTCTTCCCTCTGTGGAGTGACAGCCATATACCACCACCCTCTGTGTCCTGGCATCCAGCCAGTTACCTACCCACCACACTACTGTCCTGCCCACACCCATATTCCCCAGTTTGTGTAATAGTCTTCTATGTGGCACAGTGTCAAAGGCCTTGCTGAAGTCCAGATAGGCCATGTCCACTGCCCTCCCCTGATCCACCTCCCTAGTCACCCAGTCAAAAAATTCAATGAGGTTGGTCTGACATGACCGCCCCCTGGTGAAAACATGCTGCCTTGGGTCCTGTAGTCCATTGACAACCAGATGTTCCACCAATCTCTCCTTCAGTAGTGCTTCCATGATCTTCCCACTACCGAGGTGAGGCTGACTGGTCTGTAGTTCCCTGCTTCCTCTTGTTCCCACTTTTGTATAAGGGACTACATCTGCTGTCCTCCAGTCTTTGGGTACCTCCCTGTTTCCAGTGATCGGTTAAACAGGATAGCCAGAGGTTCAGCCACCACCTCTCTTAGTTCTTTAAGGACCCTGGGATGCACCCCATCTGGCCCCCATTGCTTTATGAACTCTTATTACTTAGTTCCTTCAGGACCCTTTCTCGTGTAAAGGAACTTGTGTCCATTTCTGCACCATTCTCACTCCTTGTACTCCCTTCAGACCCATTACCCTCCTCTTCCTCAGTAAAGACAGAGCAGAAATACCTGTTCAATATGTCAGCTTTACTGTTGTCATCCTCCACATGGCCCCCATCCTCCCCCTTCAGTCTCACTATCCCTCCCTTTGTCTTTCTTTTTTCACTTATGTACCTGTAAAAGGTTTTGTCCCCTCTACCCACTGATTTTGCAATGTGTTCTTCTGTCTGAGCTTTGGCTTCCCTTACTGACCTCCCTGCCTCCCTTTGCTTCTCCTGGTACTTCTCCCTATCCCCTTCTGCCTGTGTCTTTTGTATTGCCTGAATGCAATCTTTTGACGCCCACTTTCTTTGCTACCTTTGGAAAACCATAATGGTCTCCTCTTCCTTTTCCTTTTGCTAACCTGCTTAATGCATAATTCTGTTGTTCTTGTAATCCCCATTTTAAATACTGCCCACTGTTCCTCAACCCCTGATTCCTGTCCCATTCCCTTAATGCCTCTTTCAGGTATCTCCCATTTTCCCAAAGTCAGCCCCTAAAATCCAGGATACGTGTTTTGTATGGTTTGGTTCTGCTCTTTCTGTGATTTCAAACCACAATTACTGGTGGTCACTGTTCCCCAGGTGCTCCCCACTGTTACCCCATCACACTGTCCCTGTTTGTGAGCACAAGGTCCAGTATTGCCTTCTGCTGAGTTGGTTCCATGACCAGTTGCTTGAGGAAGGCACCGAAGGAGTGTCAGGATAAAATCTGCTCCTGTTGATGCTGCTGCTGGGATGCTCCAGTCCACGTCTGGAATATTGAAGTCTTCAACCAGTACTACTCACCCTTGTCTGCCATCCTTTGGATGGCTAGCATCAGCTCCCATCTGTTTCTTCCTCCTGGGCTGGTGGTCCATAGACCACACCTGTGTGGATGGCTGTCCCATTTTCCTTTCCAGCTAACCCACAGTATCTCTCCCCATTTGTTCCTCCTGATCTCTGTGGCCCTTATGTCATTTTTCACATACAGTGCCACTCCTCCTCCTTCCTTCCTGCTCTGTCTCTTCTGAATATGTTGTAGCCAGGCACGTCCATCTCCCAGTCATGGTTATCATTACCCAGGTTTCAGTGATGGCCACAATGGTCAGGTCTGACTGCACCATGACAGCCTCCAGATCTTCCATCTTGTTGCTAAGGCTCCTGGCATTTGCACACATGGTTTTCCATGATTTGACCTCCCTAGACTGTTTCACTGTTCTACTCCAGCCCCTTCCTTGGTTGTCCTTTATTCCTGGTTCTCCTTGTTGTCTGCCTTTCTGCTGAATTTTGCCCCTTTTCTGCCTATCCACCTCTTGGGCACTAATCTCCATCTTTGGCACACTGCTTTGCAGAGATAGCCACTCCTCTGCTTCACTGGTTCCACTGCTAGCTGTGGGGGGTGAGCAAGTAGGTACCCTCTTTGCTGGACTGCCACCCCCTTTGCTAGTTTAATGCTTGTCAATGTAGCATTTAAACTTATCATTGAGTGCTTGGATTCCCCTCCAGGATGGATGTAGGTCGTCAGGCTTGAACAAACCTCCATCCCTCCAGGTGGGTCCTCAGTCACCAATGAATCCAAACCCTTCCTCGCAGCACCAGTTCTTCAACCATGAGTTAAAGTTCCTGGTGCATGCACTCTATGTGCTCCCTTGCCTCTAGCAGATAGTACTTCTAAGAAAGTGACAGAAGTAGCTACTTGCTTGAGACCCCTCCCCACTTTCCTAAACTCTTCCTGAACTTCCTTTAGCTCCCATTTTCCAGGTCATTAGTACCTAGGTGGATAATGACATCCAGCTCACCTCCCATCTTGCCTTCCCAGTGATCCCCAGGATCTTCCTTCCATCCTCCATACCGTGGCACCTGGTAGGCACCTCATCTCCCTGTCCTCCCCCTCCTGTGTTCCTTGCTGGATCCCTCTTATGATGGAGTCCCCCACCAGGATTCGATTCCTCCTCCTCTGGGGTCCACTGCTTTCCCCACTGAGGTCACCTCTTTGGCTAACCTCCACATCCTTTCCTTCCACTTCTCTGGGTACCTCTATTTGGTTGTCCTCATTTGCCAGTGTGGCATATGAGTTCTTGAGTGGAATAGGATCTGGGATGTGCCTCTGCCTGACCCTTCTAACCCTCCCTGAGCCCACTGTCATCCAAGTGCTCCTCTTTCTCGGCATCCTTTGAAGCAGTTGCATTGGACTGGGTGGTCTCTGGATAGGGGTAATGGTACTCCTGACCCAGTTTACTTCCACTTTGAGTCTGGCTACCTCATCCCACAGTCCAGAGAGATGCATGCAGATAGGGCAGCACCTCAGTGTCCAGAAGGTCTGCCTGAATATGGCTGCCCATTGCGCCACTGCATTGCACCACTCCTCACATTATACTGCAATTATACTGCTATTCCACTACTTGTCTGCTACTGAAGCTCTCCTAGTTCCTTTTATTAATTTACTGTCCTAAAAATCCTGCCACTGATCCTCAAATAAGTTTCTTAAAAAAAAAAAAGAAACCAATAAATAAATAAATGAGTCAAAACACTTGTGCTGAGGGTGGGCTTCTTCCCCCTTATGCCCCTCGTACTTCATGCTCCTTACTATACCCTGTGTTTAGCTCCTGTCAATCAGATTTAACAGGGCATATAATTAAGAGTTGGGGGAAGGGGAGGGAGGGCGAAATTTGCAGCAATTAAAGACAGCACAGAATTACACCACCGCTACGTTTTAAATTTTCAACAGCCCAAAAACAATTCTAAGTAAAGACAACAAAGAAAGTACAGTGTCACTAAAAGCCCACAATCTAAGTTTAAAAGAAAAATAGCAATTACCAGTTACTCTAAAGCACTGAATTGAATATGTTTCCTTCCTACCCCTTCTGGCTTCTTCTGAGAAAATAAAACTCTACTTGCTACCTCAACTCTGACTAAGCCCCACCTCCAGTTATCACGTAGCTGAGGTCAGATGCCAGACAATTAACACCCTTCACCCAACTACAGGGCAGTCAGACAAGCCAAGATAAAATTTGCAGCAATTAAAGACAGCACAGAATTACACCACCACTATGTTTTTAAATTTTCAACAGCCCAAAAACAATTCTAAGTAAAGACAACAAAGAAAGTACAGTGTCACTAAAAGTCCACAATCTAAGTTTAAGAGAAAAATAGCAATTACCAGTAAATAGAGTACTAAAGCACTGAATTAAATATGTTTCCTTCCCTCCCCTTCTGGCTTCTTCTGAGAAAATAAAACTCTACTTGCTACCTCAACTCTGACTAAGCCCCACCTCCAGTTATCATGCTTTTCATTTCAAACTGCTTATTTATTAATTTATTTATTTATTTATCAAGTCTAGGATTACAAATACCTCTGAGCCTTGGCTCTTTTACAAAGGTCCCATGTCAGAGAAATACAAATTATGGGGAACATCAAGACAGACATTACAACAATGTGGACATTGCAAACAGAGTACAGATTAATACAGTTCAAGGGTAGCATTGTAACAAGGCAGCCAGCGGCATTTGTCAGAGAAAATAGACAACAGATAAGAAGTGTCAGAGTCATAGGGAGAGGGAAGAGGTGAGGGGGGAGAAGGAATGTAGGAAGGATGGGGAGAGGGTGATTGGTTATAATCTTTGTGTCAGATTGTAAAAAAAATCAATAAACATTTTTATGGAAAACATTTTTATGGAAATTACAAGTAGTTAAGTTTTAAGTTACAGATAGGTTGCTGTTCATCAACATAATGAAACTGGATGTGATATCATTGCTTTAATGTTAAAAGTAATGATGGTAATTATATTTTATTGGTTACTCAAGCTGCCACTGGCTCACACTGTTCTGCATTGCATGCTGACTGACAATCTCCTCTTAAGTGCTAATACGTTTTAAAATTTTGGCACACACAATCACTTATTAACTTCTGCTGATGTAGTATTACTCATAGCAAGAAGTATTCATATGTCCATGGTGACGGTCACCAAAGTCTGGCTTCCATGCTGCCACCCACATGTTGTCTGCTACCTCCATACCAGTCCCTGTTCATCCTGTGGACCTTCCCAGCAGCCTTACTTTTACAAAAGGACTACCAAGTCAGCTTTCACTTCCTCTGGCACTCATCAGGTGTTCTTTGAATGCCTTGCTCCCCCAAGGCATGACCAACCTGTGAAAGAAAAGAAAATAGAAACATTTGTTTAAATATATATACAAGTTACCTTTTGCTTTCTAACACCGATAAGGTGACTGCAACTCATTTATTTAAGTAAAATTACAATGAGGTTTTCCCAGGAGGAAAGTATGCCATTAGAATATCTAGTAAATAATATTGCTTTTGATACAATGTAAGTTGAGTACAATAGCATTAGTGTGAGAAAGTGCTAATCATTTTCACACACACTGTGTTTTTTTTATATAGGACAATTGTTACTAACAAATTTACCACAAAACAGAATGTGGCATAGAAGAAGCGTTTCTCTTATCATTTCTATACACATAGGTCTGGATATTCAGAAATGCACTAAAAGCTGGTGCAAGTCTGGTGCGATGCAAATCTGATGCACCATGGTGCAACAGGAGACATATTCAGAGGTTGTGCAGGCCAAATTGCACTAGTGTAACCAGGCTGAATATGTTGTAGTTGCACCATGGCACAAACAAAGTTTAGCCATGGTGCAAACAGAGATGCTCCAGTGCAACTGTGGGAGCAGAGCAGCAAAGCAACAGAGGGGGGCATGGCACAGAGAACAGACCCAGGGATAGAGCAATGGAAGCACAGTGACAGACCACAGGAGACCTCCACCAGCAGGGTACAGCAGTGCACATGCACAGGCAACCAGACATCTGACCCTAGAACACATCAGTGTCACAGATAGCAGGTGACAGGAGGTGCCAACGGCCAATGGAGGGCCACCAAGGGAGATCCCCTGCAGGCTGCTGGCCATGCCCCCCTCCCAGACTATAGCAGGCCACACCCAAGACAATGCAGCTAAGCACACACACATGCTACACAGGCACACAGGAAGCCCACACAGTAGGCACTGAACATGCCAGGTGGCAGGTAGCACGGGAAACCACATGGGACAGGCCACACAATGCTGAGCAGGGGCCTCAACACAGCGTGCAGACAGTTTCTGACCAATGACGATGGCTGTGTGCCACCATCACACACACAACTGTCACACACCCCTGACAGTTGCCCCATGGGCACACCAAGACACCGCCACTGACTCAGGGGATGACATCACTACAGTGGGACACACCACAGCACACAGCAGTGAACCACAGAAGCACAACATGCACCCCATCTCATGCACACCACATGGACAAACACTTGGCCACTGCAGCATGGCTCCTCATACCAGCTGCAAAGCAGACACAGACACAGGCAGGAAAGTCAGAAAAAGATATTTTGAAGCAAACTATTTACATAAAACCAGGGGCTGGGAAAGGGAAGGTAAAGTGAGGGAAGGGGACTGGGAACAGGCACTGTACAGTAGAAGTGGGGACTGTAGGGGAAGTTACATCAGGGGAAATAAGGGAAAATGGGCAAAACTAATGCCAGCCCAGTCCAGCCACCCTGGCGAGTTGATGCTCCATCCTCTTGGCTTGCAGCATCCTCCTGATCTGCACCACCACCTCCAGGGTTGTTGAAGTCACAAGTAGTGTCTGGTGCATCAGTCGGCTCAGCATTGACCTTGGCGGTCTTCACCATTGGATACTTATAACAAGGGACAGGACAGATGATCAGTGCACTATTCCAAGGAACCATGCCCACCCACAGTGCTCAATGACTCCTGGAGGGCCCATAACGGCCACCCGCAGCGGGGTGGGCCAATGCCAGCCTGCAACTCAGTGCACCATGACATTGCACAGAGGTGGTTCCCACTGCACAATGGTCACATGACTGTGCAATGACAGTCACATGGCACAGTGCACCAGCAGCACCACAGGAACAACAGTGGCCACCCCACCAACAGTCTGCAAACTTGTCCAACGGATGCGCCACAGTGGCATGCACCACACACAGTGTGACTCACACAGCTGCCATAGCACATGGCACAGGCAGCTATGCGAAAACCCACTCCCCCAGTTACCCCCCATGTACAGTGCGAAGGACCATGACAGTGCTTACCTGCCCCCTGTGGCCCTGCTGGTGCTGGTCCAGCGCTGTCCCGGTTCTGGGAAAGAAGACAGGTGCACATCAGTAACTGATAACAGCAGCTGCCCCCCTGACCCCTGTGCACAGGATGTGCCCCTGCCTGACACATCCCGCATGCCTACTCAGCTGCATCGCAATGCAATTGGAAGGTGGCAATGCAATGCCATGATGTGCATGATGACAGTGTACCCCTCTGCAGGGCATGCATGGCAGCCAGGTCAACACCACAGTACAGTACCAGGGCAGACATGCAACATGGGATGACTTACCTGGCTGAGGTACAGCTCCACACCTAGCATGTGCCTGAAGCCTCCTCAGCCTCTCTGGGTCCCACCACATAAGGTCACCATAGTGGTGCTGGCATTGCTCCCCAGTTCTGGCCAACTCAGTCCTCTGCTCTAGGCTGGCAGCAATCCCCAGCCACACAGTGCCCCGGCCTGCTGCCAGGGCACCTGCCCAAATAGTTGGGGGGCATGGGGCTCTACACAGGCCACTAGGTTGGCCAGCTCAACCTGTGTCCATTTAGGGGCCAATTTGCCTCTTCCCTGAGCCATGTTCACTATAGTGAGTTCAGCGGTAAAAATGGCAGGAGGAGGAGGAGGTGCACATGTCCACAACATGCACCTGATGAAAAATGCATAGGAGCATGTGCAGTGCCTGCCCATCACGCAATGCTGGAGATGTGCAGTGTGGGCATAGCTAAGTGGGGTCACAGGGTCATAGATCTGACCCAAGGGTCAAGGGTTGCTCGCCATTGAGCAGTCCGCATGTGAGAGATAGGGCACGGCACCCCATGCATGACCATGTGCGTAGCTGGCCATGCACATCATGTGCAATGCCACTGCATCATTCCATCTGTGCACAGTGCATGACTGACACCATGATACCATGACACGCATGTGCACTGTAGGCCTGTGCACCATGCATGCATGCGCATTGCACCGCCGCGACTTGCTCTGGTGCAATCTCATTGTGCACAATGCAATATCTTGATATTCAGACACTACATGAAAATGAGCTCATCAGCCAGTGCATGGCGCAGTTGGTGCATTAGCATGTCATTACTGTTGCACTCAATCTCATTTGCATGTGTTGCACCTTATAAGCACCACGGAACAGCACAGGCCAAGGACTGGTATTGCAACCTTGATAGGTAAGTTGTGCATGCTGCTGCAGCTCACTGGGAGCAGACACAGCACTGCAGGGTGGGATGGACCAAGGAGATACTGCCACTGACACACTGTGCTGTCATGTCCATGGGCAGCAACATGTGGGCACATGAGGGGTGAGGAGTGGGGGCCTGGATGGAAGTGCAGACTCAACTTCACAAAAGCCAAGATTGATGCCCTGTTTGAGGCCTATCTGGACAGGGAGTCCCTGTTGAGCGGTGTCATGGGCACACCACAGGCCAGGGCTGGTGCATGGGAGGATGTGGCAGCCTATGTGAACCAGCATGGCAGCCACCAGTCATCGGTGCAGGAGTGCCAAAAGAAGATGGGAACAGACAAGCGGTGGATTAAGGAGAAGGTGGCAGCCATCTGGGTGTCCCATATTGCCACTGGAGGAGGGCCTGTGGATGTACCCACACTAATGCCACAGGAGGAGTTGGAGGCAGCCACCATGCACTGCACCATGGTTGAGGGTGTGCCAGGAGGAGGATTCCAGATGGGTGGCAGCCCATCACTGTATGGTATGTATGTCAGACATTCACAGCTGGTGGCATGGAGGGTGCGAACATGGACATGTTGGTGTTCATGCGGCCGGCATGCATGTCATGTGCAAGTGTACACACCCATGTGCATGCCATCCTGCAGGACACATGCAGTGGCAGTGTATGGGGGGGCATATGTGGGCATTGCATCACTGACACACCATTTGTCTCTTGCAGTACCAGCATGCCTCTATGCAGATGATGGTCCACCAGCAGTGACAGCAACAGTGGATGCCAGTACAGCCCCGGAGGACCACCTGTCCACATCCAACAGCATCTGGGGGCCTGACAGGCTGCAGCTCAGCACCACGATGCAGGTGGATGTCCTGGACCTGGGGTCAGATGAGGCTCTGGATGTGATCCTGCAGGATGCCAGCCTTGTTGTTCTGTGTGGAGTCACAGATCGGGGTGGGGTCCAGCTCCAATGAGGACTACTCTCAGCTCCTGGACAGCATGGGCAACATTGTGGGTGTGTCGCCCCTGCTGGCATCTGACATAGGCACCATGCTCAGTGCTCTGCGAGTGGCGGAATAGCTGCCTGCCACCACTGCTGGTGCAGGGGTGTGTGTTGCCATGGCTGTACCCTATGGTGGGGGTAGTGTGGCTGCACAGGCACAGGGTGGCATACAGCAGCTGGATGGGTGATGGTAGCAGGCTGCAGGTGCCACTGGGCAGCCAGACACAGGGTCCACTGCTGGTGCACCTGCTGTGCCCATTCCTCCTGCAGACCCCACTGTGCAGCATCCAACAGAGAGGGGGGCTGTGCAGCATGGCCGGTGACTACAAGAGGATCGGCATCCCACCCTGGAGCCCCAGGTCACCAACTGTCTGGCTGAGCACACCCAGCTGCTGTGGGTGTCCGTTCAGCAAGAGGTATTGTTTGCCACTGGGGTGCATGCACTGCATGCAGAGGTTTTCCAGTTAGCTGAGCAGCAGGAAAGGGCACTGTGCAGATCCTGGTGGGGATGCAATGCATGCAGGAGGCCATGACTACATCCTTGGATCACATTTGCCAGTGCAATCATGGATGGCTTTGTGTTGCTGGATGCCACAGGGAATGGGCATGCACAGGTGAACCCCCACAGTGCACTTTTCACCCCACGAACCCGGCATTGGATGACCCCAACGCAGATGACACCAGGCCCTGATGTAGGCATCCCAGGCATGCCCAGGGCTGGCCTGTTTGGGTGCCTGCACACCCCTGGGAGGACACGGTTATGGTCCCACAGTTCCACCCCAGGGGGCTGTTGCACAACCCCTCAGCTGATGCACAGCCTGTGGCTGCTGATTGGCCCCAGTGCAGCCGCCCACATGGCCATGGTACCGTGCAGCAGCCCTGATCGGCAGGCCACCTTCACCGCAGTCTACAGCTTCTGCCCTGTGCACACATGGGTAGTGTGTGTGTGTGCCTACCACTTTTGTTGCACCTGTGTGTCACACTGCACACTGCCTCTGTGTGTGTGTGTGTGTGTGTGTGTGTGTGTGTTTGCCCAGCCACTGGACCATATGACATGGGCATGATGAAGGCAGTCTCACACCACTTCACTGCATCTGATCCATGCCACATACCAATGCCTGGGTAGGTGGGTGTGTGCATATGTGTGTGTGTGTGTGTGTGTGTGTGTGTGTGTGTTACTGTGTGTGACTGTGTGTCACTGACTCCTCTACCCCTGCATCATGCCTCTGAGTTGCGTGCCCATTGCGATGCATGCCCCTGCATGTGTGCTGTACCTGTTTGCATGGCCCATGCATGTGTACCTCACCACCTACTTGTGTGCACCATAGGTATCCTGTGCGATGGTGTCCCCATGGCATCATGCCTGCTGGATCAGCCAGGGGTCCCTCTGCTCAAGGGGTGGCTGTCCACCATCCTCTGCCCATTGCCTCCATCATCCCCACTACTGTTGCCCTCATCAGCCTAGACAGCTATCCCATGGTCAATGGCCATGTTGTGCAGTATGCAGCAGGCTAGGAATAGGCCACAGGCCTATGAGAGGCTGTACTGTAGGACACAGCATGATCTGTCTAGGCAATGGAACTGTACCTTCAGCATGCCAAAGACATGCTCAGTGATGTTGCGTGTGCTGGCATGTGCCTTGTTGTACCGTTCCTCTGCTGGGGACGACAGGCACCAGTAGGGAGTGAGCAGCCAGGGCCTCAGTGGGTATGTGCTGTCACCTGTGTGGGGAATTATATAGTTAGCCCTCTGCTATTCTGTGCTGTGCCCCTTGCCTGTCCCTGGTGCCCACACCACCATGCACACCCTGCCCTCCTCCATCCCCAGGTCTAGTCTGCCCATTGCCCCTTGCCCGTGCCATACTCACCCACTAGGTGGCCCTTGGAGATGTCCCCACATTTAATCCTGTTGCACAGCCTACAGCTGTGCCAGATGAACATGTCATGTTCACTCCCAGGGTGTGTGGTGCAGACATTGGTGATGCACCCCGTGGCATCACACACCATCTGGCAGTTGATACCTGGGCTCCCCTTCCTGTTGATATATACAACACACTCAGGGCCAGGTGGCATGCAGATGCCCATGTGGGTGCAGTCAATGGCTCCAGTCAGGCCAGGCATGCATGCCACCCTGTGGAAGTCCTGCATGGTTGCTGCACACTCTGCCTGTGTGCTGTGGAAAGGGATATATTCCGAAGGATGTGGTAGCAGAGCATTGAGGAACTGTGTGAGGAGGTGGGATGTGGTGAACTGGGTGATGCCTGTGGTATCCCCTGTTAGTCTTTGGAATGTGCCTGTGGTGAGAAAGCACATGACGGCAGTCACCTTCGTCTCCACAGACATGGCATGGCTCCGTCTGGTGGTGCCTGCATCTCCTCACTGCACAGCTTGCAGAGCTGCCTCTGAATGGCCCTGTTCAGGTGGTACTGGCCCACGATCGCTGTGTCACTGTAGTTCTCAAAGGTGATGTGGGCACAGTACCACCTGTGTCAGGCATCCCACCGATGGGCCCTTTCTCGGCCACATCATTGTTCCTCCTGCTTCCTCACACCCCTCATTACTGCTTCCATCAAGAAGGGTGCACTGTCCATGACCCTTGCTGTCCACTGTCCCACTGGGTGGTTGGCTGCTGGCTGTGTGCCACCCTGGTGCACGGGGTGAGTGTGTGCATGTGTGTGTGTGTCTCTGTCTCTCTGCCCCTTTCTTCCTCTCCCACACCACCTCTGTCCCTCTTTCTGTGTGTGTGTGTGCACTTCTGTCTGTCTGTCTCTCTATCTCTCCCTCTCACTCTCTTCCCTGGCACAAGTGCTGTCTATGTGTTTGCACCCTGTATTTATAGGAACAAGTTTACTCCATGCAATTTAGTTTTGGTCCACCCTTGTGCCATGGTTTCATGGTTGAATATGCCATTGTGCTAGATATTCATGGGACTGCCCACTGCACTTGCACCACATACATTATAGTTGCATATTGGCACAATGGATTTTGCACTGTGCACTGGCTCCCGCCAAATATGGCTCCTTTGTGCAATTTCATACTTGCGCCGGCACAACTCAGTTGCACCATGCACAACTGCTCTGAATATCTGGGCCATAAAGTCAAACAGCTACAGTGTAAATGTACTAACGCTTTCTTTGGCTTTGTCTGAACTTTGCATATTTTACTAGTGCTAAAGAAACACTAATATATTTTGTGCGTACAACCTTTATTACACAGATAATATAGCTATGTTTTTTTACCTTTGCCCAAGTATGGGACAGGGTGAAGCTGTTCGCCCTCATGACAATGGCCTGATTTGCATGTCTTTCAACTGCTTGAATGAGGGCTAGCACATCACTGTCACTCCAGTTTGGGGGCATTTGTGATGTTTTTGATGATCTGTGTAACAGATGAATAGAAAGGTGACATGATTAATATCAGCTTTTTAAAACTGGATGGTAGATATACACAATATAGTTCTTGAAGACCTTGACATTGACACTTTGTGATATAGGTACCACACAGCATCCTCTCACCACTGTCCCTCTTCCACCCCCCCCCCACCACTGCAGCACCTTCTGCCTTCAGCACACATGATGTAACAGATTCTGACATGGCATTATGTTAAGGCTGGAGAGGTTTATTTTTGAGCTTAACATACAGAACAAGTGTGCAGGTGATTTCAATCTGGAACCTTGAATGAATGTACTCTGACAAAGTTCTTTCTTGCACAAAAAACAACATGTGTAATGGTAAATGACAGGTAGAATGCAAAATGCATAGTTTTGGCATACCTGTATGGTTTACTAACACACACACACACAGGCACACTTAATACCTGATATGTTGCATGATTACACCATGGTACAATATCTCCCCCCCACACACACACAATCCACCCCCACACACACACACTATGAGGAACTCAATCATAAGATAACAGTACGTGTCAAGGCAGCTTCAAATGTTAGACTGTCCTGCATGGATACTATGTCTGCTAGGCATAATGTGTATATATGTTAATACCAGCCCGTGCTTTGTATAAAATGTTTTGAGATTCATAAAGTATAACTTTCCTGCTAGCTAGCCTCAGCACACTCTGTACCATACAGCCTTTAAGGTTTTGTGTCTGTTGTACATAACATTTATACTTGATATTGCCTTGCCTGTACTTTGCATCATATGTTCTGTACCTTATTCTGCATATTTAACAGCAACCTTGCTTCTTTACTTTGCATAATTTCTTTCTAGTTTTGTAATGCTTGGTTTTCTACCCCTCCCGGGTCGACCCTGAAAAAGGGACTGCAATTATCTTAGTGGACTTACCCTGTCACCAAAATTCAAATAAATAAAAATTAATAGTCCAATATGTATGGCCAATCTTATTGCCAAGAATTTTGCTGAATATTTACCTGTTGCAGTTTGCACAAAGGTATTGTGTCAGTGTGCCACCCCATGCATACTTCAACTTGTATATTCTAGAGTGAGACTAACAGCCCAAGTAACCATTTCTCCATTATTGTATTACATCTTTGGCAGCAAACAGAGATAGAATTCTACTATGTGGCATTTAATGGCACTGTTACTGTACTAGCTCCCCACCCCCACACAGCCGCCAAAACATTACAGACTGTATTCTGAGGTTTCATAATTTCTCTAATGAGATATTAATAGTCACAGTTAACCTTCCTGACAACCACTACACAGAAGATAGAAGTGTTTGATCTTGTAAAGATTTTTCCTGGTAATTGTGTAGCCTACGCAAATTGCAAGTGGTGTATTCAAAAGTCACAACTACATGCCAAGTACATACTTTTTCATTGTCATTTAACCTCCCTGGCTGAAATCACAGATATTATTGAACTCTGCAATGTTGCATAGCAGTAGTGCCACACTGCCCCACCCCCCAAAAAAAAAAGACCTTCCCTGTCAGTTGCAAAGATGAGACATTGACCCATGAGGACAGACTGTGTGTAAAATGAATACCTAAACTTTTACAATTAAACTCCCCTTGAAAAGTGGACACAACATGCAACTCTGGTACATTGCACAAATAAACTTTGCCAATAGCTTTTGCAACTAAAACGCCAACATATCCATTCTAAAGAAGGAGACACAGTCCAAGTCAACACTTTGCAGCACAATATAACAAACAGCACAAAAAGTACGGACATCAACCTCTAGCATGTGGCATGGTAACAGTATGGTGCTGTATAAGCAACGTTTAAAATGTTGAATTTGGGGGTGATGTATAGAGTGCATTCCCATAATATGAAGAAATCTGGAAGGGCTTGGCCCGAGGTTCAATGTGGGGAATAGCTTCTCCCACAACCTTTACTTAAGCCCTCCACTAACGCACCTCCCTTTCTTTGAGAGTGTTTTTTCCCTGAGCTCCATGTGTGGCTGAGTTGCTTCTTGCTTCCTGCTGCCTGGTTGGTTTCCTTCTGTGCTCCCCTCCTGTCTTCCCGCCCCTCCCCTCCCTATGTTCCATTCCTGCTGTTTGTGTTGTGCCCCTGTTTTGTCTCCTCGGCCTCTCCAGCTGCCTTCCTGCTCCTTTTATCCTTATTCTCTTGCTGTTCTGGGGTTCTCCTGTTTGTTTATTGTTTTCTTTTTGAGCCTTCTCCAGCCTACCAATAACACTTCCAGGTGTCCCTGCTTCACTCCACTCATCCCCGTCTACCTTTTCAGTGCCTGCTTCCCCTTCCTCTTTTCCCCTACCTTTGAACATCCAAATGTCGCCAGCTGTATGGACTTCTACTCACAAAATACCTATTGTAGCTCCACTTGGCAAATGTACAACTTCTTCTGACTCCCTATGACATTTGCGTCCAATGCTTTAGGGCATCTATCAGTCAGATGTCATATTCTGTTTACCGTTTGGAAACTTGCTCATCCTTTCCCGCTACACCATAACTCCTTCCCATGCTCTGGACCTCATGTTACCCAGGCCTCTCATCTGTACTCACCCGGCCTAATCCCCATGTGGACGAAAGAATCCTAGACCAAACTCACAACTCCTTACCTGTAAGTACCTCTCTGCTTTGTTTATTGTCCCAGCCCCCAATGTTAGTTCAGATCCACAGCTCCTTCTTCAGCATTGACTCTCTCCTTGCTCATTAATAGTTCATAGCGACACACATTAGCTGAGTTCTAACTCAGCTACTACTGTGCTACTCCTTTAAGGTATATGTGCTTGTCTGGGATGGGGTGTATTCAGGCCTACTTTCCTAAGTCCAGACATGCACTATTTCCCTTGGACATCCCACAACAAGAATGCAGGTAGCTCACTCCAGCTATAGTAATTGGTCAGTCCATCAGCAGAATATGTAGAACAGCATTTAAATGCTCCTGCTATACATCAACATGAAGTAATGAGCTTTATCCCTTCAGGGCAAAAGCCTAGGGATCCAGCTCTGAAACAGTGAACTACATGTCCCTATTACAGATGCCTTCTCCAGTATCACTCGACCTTGTGGGGGGGGGTTACAGGCACTTACTACAGCTACAATCCCATGACTGAACCCTGCATGCCATATCTACACTATCTCAAGGTACAGCGCTTCCTTCTCTATTTCTAGCTATTTCAGCCCTTCTCACTTCCTACAGTTTTCTACTCAATGTATGCCCCAGAGCATTCACAGTCTCCTAATTCTATTTTACATTTTCCATACCTACCACGATATGTGTATCTCGTCCGCCACTTTGTGTTTACCATACCTAAAACATTTCAGCATCAAAACACTGACTCATTGTCCTGCGCTTGTTTCTTGTTCTACTCTCCTCTCTCTCTTCAGCAGTATTGCACTATAGCTAGCCCATACCAGAAGTATTCCGGACTCCATTCTTAACTCACACCATCTGAGGTGCTGAGCGAAGGTAGGCTTCCCCTGTCTACCGGGGATGGGATTCCGTTACATTCCTACCTCCTACCACTTACAATCCTGACATCCTCTGTCACTAACTCTGCTGGACAGCATCAAGTGAAGGTTAGCTTGCCCCTGACTACCAGGGATGGAGTCATTTCTACAATCTACTGTAGCTTACTATGCATTTTCTACCTCACATGACTTGATGCTTCCCTTTGGGAATGGACGTCCTTCACCATGTGCCCTCTTCATCAATGTATGCCTATAGGCCTCAAATCAGGATTGTCCCACCTCAGCCATCACCAATGGATGTCCAAGTCTACATTCCACTGCTCCATCTTATGCTTTCTCAGTTTGATACCTGGCAGCTACTTCCCTTCAGGATCTTGACTCTGCCTGACTTGCCTTCTTCATCCTACCGGGCCTGCAGAACTGAAATTCTTAGCTCCACATGCCCTCATCAGTCTACCTATGTCTAGCTGCCTCCCGTCATGAACATCCCACCTGTGTCATCACCAAAGGGTGTTTGTGTCTCCATTCTCCTGCTTCAACTTATGTACTCTCAGCCTGATGCACCACTGCTGCTTCCCTTCAGGAACTTGACTTTGCCTGACTTGCCTTCTCCAACCTACCTAGTCCTCAACCTCAGTTCACAGTCCTATCACACTAACTTCCATGGCTATGAGATTCAATCAGTATTCGACTGTTCCACTGTCTGCATTTCACTCCTGCTGTGGGTTATCACTTCCCTTTGGGAATGAAGCTTCTTCTATTATGTACTCCTATCATCCTACCTCTCCTTGTTGCATCAAGTACAAATCATCTCGCCTTGATCATCACAGATGGATGCCTGAGTTTACAGTCTACTGCTTAGCAAGTATCCATTCATGACTTGTTATAGGATGATGCAATCCTTCTGGAATTGGACCTCATCCTGCTCTTATTCTTCATTGTTCCTTGCCTCTCCGCAGGTCTTATCTCACTGACTTCCATCATCAGAAGCCTGAGCTTGCCTCACTGTTTCCACTTACTCCATCCTCTACATGATATGGGTCACCACTTCTCTTCAGGAATGGGACCATCATACTCCACCTGCCTTCCACCTCTCTGCTTCACCTGTCAACATCGATTGCAGGTCTTCTCTTCAATAACAGGGTTTCCTAGCCCCTGCATGGATCCGCTGGGTCATCATATCCTCTGCTCAATTGCCCCTCCAACTTGAAACTGATTCCATTAACTCATTTCTCTTTCTTCTCCTACCTCTGCCAAGTGGTACCAGATACTAGTTCTCTATCCTTGATTGCAAAGTCTGGAAGCTCATGTCTCCAATCAACTGTTTTGATCTTATTTCTTCTCCACTGGACTGTTGCTTGCTGCTCCGTCCTGCACATCAGCATGCACTACAAGTGCCCGCATCATCTGCCACTCTCTGTAGTGTCATGACTCATCATCTCAACTCACCTACCTCTATTAGGAGCCTGTGTCTGTACTGCAAGCCTTGCCATATCCTGCCGATTACCACTTCTCTCTGGACTCAGGACCCAATTACTCCAACTGCCTTGCATCCTTCCTCACCACTTGCCATCCCGCTATTCCATGGACTATCATAACTGAACCCTTGGCCTGTATTCCCTCATGATTTGGATCTTCACAGCTGGTTAGGTATCTACCTCAATCTGGTTTGACTGCCTCTGAGACTTCCTTGCTGCAGGTTACCCCTTCCAGTCAATGTATGAGTTTATATTCTCCTTCAGATGTGGGAACTCTAGCTTTCTTCGTTCTAGCAACTTTTGTCCTTCCACTCATCATTTGAAGCCTTTGTCAGCTGTAGGGCTTATGTACCTCAACCAGTTGCTCTTCACACTTGGCTTCACTCCTTGACCTTCCTTGGATCATCTTCTAGTGACTGCTGCTGTCTTCCAGCATTTGGCTGCCATTCGTTAAGAAGCTGACCCGGTCCTGTTCCTTCCTGCACAGTATGTCATCCAGCTTCACTCAGCTGGGCATCTTCCTGGATCAGAACTCTGTCCATCAGGATTCACCTCAGACTTTCTTTCTGTCTTTAAATGGCAGCCTTTCCATCTCCACCTTGCAGGCTCGGGGCTTTGACCTGTTTGCCATGGCTCTCTTGGGCATCCTGGCATATCCCTAGCCAGTATTCCTACTCAGGCAACTACTACCCTTGTTTTTCCATCACATACTCCTACTCTGGCCATTCTAACTGCTCCCATCCAATACTTGATAGACCATTGTTCTTTTCACCCAAGGAAACTACTTCTAGCACACATTACTTTGAGAACATGCCTCAGAAACTCTCACATTTAATTAAAGTTCACCATACTGCCCCATCAGCTCCCCTCAATCTTTCTCAACTCTCATTGGACTGGACACTAGAAACATTCCCATCTCTCTCTCTATTGGATACTCCCTACGAATCTTGTATATTTAGTCTTCTTGGACTTCCCTGTCTACCATGCCTCACAGGCTATCCTCCTGCACATAAAGGACTTGCATTATTCAGTTATGCTCCAACTTAGTATTCATCATTGCTGCTATGGATACCAGGACTTGCAAAATACCTCATGCCACCTCAGACATCATCCAGTTATCTTCTGTAGCCTCTCATACCATCATCAACTTTATTAACCATGTTACTCATCTCCTACTTCCTCAGCAGATATTACTTATCCTAGGACTTTCTCAGCTGTCTTCCCAGAATAGTCTTCATTGAATTTTCAGTGCGTAGCAGCTTCCTAATGTCATGCTATCTGAAACCACTTTTTTCTAGCTCCTGGACATCACGGTACCTTATACAATCACCAACATTGCTTCATATATTGCCATCAGTCAAATTAGCCATCCATCCAGTGGACCCTTCAGCCTATTCTTCACCAATTATCTCCATTAATCTCTCTGGTAAAAACTATAATTGAAAACAGTCTCTTTCGATTTCCATCTGGAAATCTGCAACCACTAAGGCAAATTCACTAACCAGTCTTGCCTCCCAAGAGGTCTTAATCAGACATAGCACTAAGATTCTCTGGCATTCTACACTACTTGACCTCACTTCCAATTCAGTCTACAGACTCTTCCATATATCCACCTCCAAGCTTCTCTCAAGGACTTCTGTACTGGATTACCTGTAAACCTAACCAACTATAAGCCACCGCAGTGCATCTCATGGACAATCACACAATAGAAATACCTGTATTTACTTCAGCCAGCATACCAGCAGAGTATATATAAGTATAGTTATGACATTGTGCCCAAATAAGCCATTCAGTTCTTATACCAAACTTCCAATCATTAATATATATATATATATATATATATATATATATATATATCATCTGATATGAATACTTCTAGGTTTCTTTCAATTTTTGTTGTTGTTATTATCTCACCCCCCCCCCCATTGTGTACTCTTACCCTGGTGTTTTGTTTTGCAGGTGTATTACCTTGCACTTCTTTGCATTGAATCTGAGCTGCCACATATTTGGCGATTTCTCCAACCTTGCCCAGTCCCTTTTCATCCTTTCTACCCCACCTTGTGTGTCAGCCTTGTTGCAGATCTTTGTGTTGTTTGCAAAGAGACATACTTTCCCTTCCTGATGCTCTCCAATGTCACTTATAAAGACATTAAAGAGGACCGGTTCCAGTACCGAACCATGCAGTACCCCACTAGTTACCCTCCTTTCTTCACTGTGGACTCTGTTTACTATTACCTTTTGTGTCCTGTTGTCCAGCCAGTTTTTTATGCAGGCTATCACCTTGGGACCCACTCCAAGGCTGGCTAACTTGTATATTAACCTTTTGTGTGAGACTGTGTCAAATGCCTTGCTAAAATCTAGATAGACCATATCCACAGCCCCCCCGGTCTACTACTTTGGTCACCCAGTCAAAGAAATCTATTAGGTTAATCTGACATGACCTTTCTGCTGTGAAACCATGCTGCCTTGAGTCCTGTGCCCCACTGGCCTCTAGGTACTCAACAATTCTTTCCTTCAGAAGTGATTCCATCATTTTCCCTACCACTGAGGTCAAACTAACTGGTCTGTAGTTTTCTGCCTCTGCCCTGCTCCCACTTTTTGTGAAGTAGAATCACATCCACCCTCCTCCAGTCCTAAGTTACCACCCCATCCTCCCATGATGTGTTAAAGAGAGTAGTCAGTGGTGTTACTAGTTCTACCCTTAGTGCTTTTAGAATCCTGGGGTTAATCCCATCAGGCCCCATTGCTTTGTCCACCCTCAGTTTCAAGAATTCTTTCAAAACCCTTTCTTCTGTGAATGGACTAGTATTGACTCCCCCATCCAGAGTGTTTCTCTTGTTTGGTTTAGGTACCTCCCTCTCCCCTTCCATTGTGAATACTTAGCAGAAATATTCATTCAGTATCCCTGCTTTTTGACTGTCACCTTCTGCCCACATTCCTTCCCCTTTATTAAGCCTCTGTGTCCCTCCCTTGGTCTTTCTTTGCTCTCTAATATACCTATATAAGGTTTTATCCCCCTTCTTAACAGAGTTGGCTATCTTTTCCTCAGTTTGTGCCTTTGCTATTCTGACTGCCTTCCCTTCCTCCTTCTGCTTTAACTGATAAAGTTATCTGTCCTGCTCCTTCTGTGTCTCCTTATATTTCCTGAATACTATAATTTTCTCCTTAACCTTCCCTTCCATCTCTTTTGAAAACCATTGTGTTTTTTTCCTTCATTTTGTTTTGTTGATTTGCATCACACAAAGGCTTGTTGCCACTGTGATTGCTATTTTGATTATTCCCCATTGTTCCTCCATGCCTCCTTCTTCCCCTGTTGCTAGTGCCTTTCTGAGGCACTCTCTGATTTTCCCAATGTCAGCCCTCCTAAAGTCCAATACTCTTGTTTTTATATGGCTTGACTCTAGGGCTGTGCTTATTGTGAACCACACTGTTTAGTGGTCACATGTTCCCAGACAGCTACCCACTTCTAAATCTGAGATCCTTTCTTCATCTCCATTTGAGAGTACCAGGTCTAATATTGCTCCCTCCTGAGTGGATTCCAACATTAGCTGTCAGAGACATTCCTCCTGTAGGGCATCAATAATGACCCTGCTCTTGGATGTGCTTGCAGCCAAGGTGCTCCAGTTAACATCTGGCATATTCAGATTCCCCATCAACAATATCTCCCCATTTTCTGCCATTTTAAGGATGCCTTCTAAATAACTTAAGATGATTAACTGGGCTGTTTAGGTGTGGTTGTCTTTAATGTTTACCAGTTAAAAAATGCAAGACAGCACAGGTTTGTAAGATACATCGTTTGTAAGCATAGAAAGCACAATTGTTTTCTGTACATATGTACTACTTTGAAGTAAATTAATCAAATTAAAAAATGCATTGAAGAAGTATTGCTTTCTATGAAGTGCTAATGTGGGTAGAAAAAAAACAACCTGTAACAGTTTTGCATGTTGCCTTTTATACACATATCTCTTAAAAATGCCACACAATACAAACTTGAGAAATAAAGCACTTGGGAGAACACAAAATCTGATTTTGATATGTACTATTTTTATCTGAATCCATTCAAGAATAATATGTTTAAAAAGTGATGTTTTGTGCAGTGTAAGTATGCCACTAAAAAAACTGCACCACAGTAAAACTGTCTAGCATGTTTAATTTCAACTGCTTGTAAAGTCAGAATGCCAGATACCACAAAATTATGAAATACAACATAGTAAAACACAGAAAATCTGATTTATATATATATATATATATATATGATGGATGCTAGTTAATCTATGAAAAAGTGTTTTAAAATGTTATTGATTTAAAAGGTTAATTACTATTTTCTGTAAACAAAATTTACAGATTATCTCACAAATCCAAGATGGCCTACTTCCTGTTGTTTCCTGTTGTTTCCTGCATTCCCATTGGTGTAGAAAGCTCATTTCCTGTTGTCTTTCAAATCCTTGTTAGCTGGCAAAATCCTCGTTCCCAAGATTAACACGAGTAATGTGAATAAAACACTGATAATTTAAAAGGAAAAAACACATTTTTAAAATTGTTATTATTTGGTGATTATACCTTTGTGCACCTTTTGGGTATTAGTTAAGTAGCTATTACGAATTGTTGTAACATTTTTTTTTATTTAAAAAGAAAACAACCTCTGCAATCCTCATTCTTGAGCATGCAAAATCGTTGATCGCAATCTGTGGTGAATGGGGATCCGCTTTCACGAGCTGGCAAACTCCTCATTCGTGAGATCAACACAAGGAATGTGAATACACAACACTGATAATTTTAAACAAAAAAATGCATTTTTTTAAATTGCTGTAATTTGATAGATATTACTATGTGTGCCTTTTGATGTTTTTTTAAAGATCTACTAGGCATTGTTATAAAATTTTTTATTAAAAAAAATCTCTGAGATCCCCATCTGTGAGCATGCAAAATCATTGACTGTGACACATGATGAAAGGGGATCCTCTTTCGTGAGGTTACAAAATCCTTGTTTGCGAGAATTTTGCGAGAAACGTGAAAACAATACTATTTAGTTAAAACAGTAAACAAACATTTTCAAAGTTTTTTTATTGGGTAAATGTTGTTCTGTGTGTCTTGGGATGCTATTTTGGACATTGCTAGGTATGCTATGTACATTTTGTAACTTGAAAATTCCAATCTAGATGATCCCGTTTCACGAGCATGCAAAATCCTTGAGCATGACTCATGACGAATGAGGATCCCCTTTTGTGAATTAACAAAATCCTTGTTTATGAGAATATCTTGAAGAAAGTGAATATTACATTGTTGCGTTCAAGTAATAAATATTTTTTAGTCTATTCTACTGTCCCAATATTGTTCTTTTATTTAGAACATTGTAAGCATCCTAGGTACATTTTTATTATCAAAATGTAATCTCGATGATCCATGTTCACTAGCATGCAAAATCCTTGATCATGAGCAAGTCACAAACAAAGATGCGTGTGCATGAGCATGCAAAATCCTCTTTCATGACAACATTTTTAAAAAAAAGAGTTTTTGAATATGTTAGCTTGTTTATTTGCATGGGGATAGTCAATTTAAAGCTCAGCAATGAGATTTTTATATATTATGGGTGTATCAATCAATCAATCAATCTGTATTTAGCCAAGTGAAACATTGTTGAAAAGAACTCATTTACAAGATGGACCTGAGAGTAGTTACAAAGTTAACAACAGTAAAACATTGGGACAAGTAGGGTATATAGCATAATAAGATACATTTTTTCAAGCAAAAAACAGCAAAACATTTCACAATATAGACAGGATATATATATATATACACACACACACATATATATATATATATATATATATATATATATATATGTCAATACATACAGTATAAAACAGTGCAACATCTAACTTGGTGTACAGGTTGGTTTATACAGTGTAGATTCTTTCAATAACAAAGCATTGAAAACAGACAACCAGGTATGGCAGGTGTCTGCCAGGGCAGCAAGGTCGGCCATGTGGAACAGATAAAAAATCATAACAGAATATGCCTAGGTCAAGAGTTAGACAGAAGGAGCATGTACATCTGAGGAGCTGAAGGAATGTCTCAAGCAGAGGAAGAGTGGTTGTAGGGGGAAGGAAGTAGAGGTGAGAAGAGGGGGAAGGAGGTTAGCAATAGATTTTAGGAAACACAGTTGCAGATTTCTGTGTCAGCCCTGGCAACTAAAGTTACCAAGGTAAGTGGAGTGGATATTTGTAAGGTTTTCTATAGCTTGTTACACAGGAAGGGGAGGGAAAAGAAGGGAATAGCTGCATGCGGGACAAATTGAAGATGTAAGTTATGGGGATGGCTAGGATATGAGAGCTAATTTATAGAACGTACAGGTCTATGAGGTCTGCACCAGCACTTTTTCTAGTGTCTAACTTGATTAGCAAGTCTACCTGCTTCAGAGAGATTGGGCAGAAGAAGAAGGAAGGTGCAGCCATTGTGGGGACAGATTAGGACTTGTTCTGTCCATATAGTTGGTTTCACAGAGCATTGGTAGGGGAGGAGTTGAAGGCCAGGCCTGCTGTGGCAAAGTGGTTGTTTTAGACATTTAGTATATCACGTTTATCTGTGTACATGGCATTGCTGATGGAAATTTTGGAGGGGAGGGAGTTGGAAGCCCTGTGACCCTCTGCCTCCTTAAGGGTCTTCCAAAATGTGGATGAGCAGCGAGTAGATTTGTCTTGTTTGTTATTATAGTAACTGGACTTTGCAACCCTCATAATCTTTGTGCACTGATTTCTGGCTACTCTGAAGGAAGTCCAGTAAGCAGGAAGCTTAGTCTTATGTGTCTTTTTCCACAGGGCATCCCTTTGTAGAACAGCCAGCTTAAAGCTGGTTGAAAACCACGGGCAGGAAATTTTCTTAGTTTGGATTTTAACAAGTGGAGTATACCAGTTGATTGTGTCCATGGGAATCTTATATATTATAGGCTTCGATAACAGATGTGGCAAGATAGCATTCTTGCCAATTTGCATATTGCAAGTCAGTAAGGAAGGCAGAAATGTCAAGATTCTGGCGGTACCTTTTGAAGACACATCTGGAGGATGAGATAGATTTTTGTAGGGTCCTTATGCATGCAATGATGCAGTGATAACTGATGTATGCAATGATGCAGTGATCACTGAGATCACTAAAAAAGACACCCACATGGGAAAATAGATGTGGTTTGTTTACTAGTATGACATCAAGTAGTGAGCTGTTGACAGGGTTTTTTGTGTTTGGTTGGGTAGGTTCCATAATTAAGTCATTAAAGGGACTCTGGCAGTACTATCTCAAAAATCCTTTCAAAAATCCTTTCAAAGATATCCTTTACTTCCCTCCAGTGTTCCTGTATAACTTTGCTTTCCCAGAATATATGGAAATATGTACCAACCAACTGACAGTTTCTCTAGCAAAGGTTGGAATGATGTAACCCATAATGTTTTGTCACCACAGGAACTCTAAAAAGTCTAACAGCTAGCTTCCACCAAAATTCTTACCAAAAGAGGGACGATGTGGTGTTTTGAATAGCCTGCCAAATGGAGGTCCAGTCAGATTCTGACAGGGCCACACCTAGGTCTCTATGCCACTTGTCCTTAACCAGAATTAAGGAGTCACCCTCGGTGCAATTCATCCCCTGTACTAATCTGGAGATCAGTTTTCAAGTAAGAAAGGATAGCTTGCACTGGGTTATTTAAAAGTTCTGTACCTAGCTCAAGCTCCTTTTCATTTAAGTGAACATAATGTCTTAACTGGAGGTAACGGAAAAAGTCCGTATGTTGGAGGTTGAATTCGGCCTTTAACTGCTGGAATGGTTTTATTAAATTCTGATCGAAAAGCTGGCCCAGATTAATCAGCCCAGCTCTTGCTCACCTCTGAAAACCCATATCCCACCTGAGTGGGCCAAAATCTAAGCAGCTCAATATAGTCGTGTATTTATTAAGCTTTAAGGTAATGCCTAGTTTTGAGTTCATGTCCCTCCAAACCTGAGAGATCACCCTAGTGAAAGGATTCCTAAAATCAAGCTGGTGTAGCCTGGGAGTGTCCAGGAAAATAAGGTCTGAGACATTTCCCAGAGGAGAGTTAGCCCCCACAATCTGAACCCACTTCGGTGGGGACTCCTGAGCCATAGTCACCAGTGGTTGCAACTGAGATGCCCAGAAATATTTCTGGACATCAGGTACCCCAAGTCCCTTCTTTCTTTAGGGGCCACCATGGTCTTCCATCTCACCCGGGGCCTCCTACCAGACCACAGAAATTTAGAGAGGGTAAAGTTCAAGTCTCGCCAAAAATTCCTTAGGGGTCTGAGAGGAATAGCACCCATTATAAACAACAGGAGAGGGAGAATATTCATGCAGATGGATTCACCCCTGCCCGAGATGGAAAGAGGGAGCTCTCTCCATCTATTACAGTCCTCCCTAATCTCCTGAAGTACCCTTAAATGGTTCGTAGAATATAAGGCCTTGTAATCCCTAGGGACCCATACTCCTAGGTATCTGAACCCTGACTTACACCACTTAATTTGCTGCACCTTTGGTAAGAGCTGATTCAGGAAAACCCCAGAGGGAATAGCTTGGATTTTTCCGGATTAACCTTATAACCAGAAAAAGCTCTGAATGCAGAGAGGAAACTGAAAATCCTGGGAACTACATTTACAGGATCTGATATATATAACAAAGTATTGTCTGCATATAATGAGATCTTGACCTCCACCCCCCCCAACCTGGAGACCCTGGAAAATATCCATTTGCCAAATAAATGCTACCAGGGGTTCCAAACTGAGGGTAAATAAGAGAGGGGAGAGAAGACAGCCCTGCCTGGTACTTCACTCAATCCCAAATTGAGTGGAAATCATCCCATTCACCCAGACCTTTGCTCTAGGTTTAGAGTATAAGTTGGATATCCAAGTCTGAAATTTCTCACCAAACCCAAAGCCCCCCAAGACAAAATCCAAGCATTGCCAATTTAGGTGATCGAATGCTTTCTCAGCATCTAAAGATAGTATTGCGGAAAGTGGGGAATCTATAGGGAGCTGTGTCGTGGAAATAACATTTAACAGCAATCTGAAGTTGTCTTGGATATGCCTCCCGGGTATGAACCCAGTTTGATCCAGGTAAACTAAGATGGGGACCACTTTCTGTAAACATTCACTGATGATCTTAGTGAAGATTTTTGCATCTTGGTTGAGCAGCGAAATAGGTCGGTACCCAGCACATGATGTATGATCTTTCCCCAGTTTGGGCAATACCGAGATAAGGGCCTCTCCCCATGTATCTGGCAAGGGTAACCGGGAGCAGGACCTTGAACCTGGGATTTTGGTAAAGCTCCTGTCCAAACTGGCATCCTCAGTACAGTTCCAATCCCCCATTAAAATAATTTGTTCAGGAGGTAAACTTGCAACCAAGTTAAAAAGGGAGGGAAAAAACTCTCCAGAGGGTGGAGTGGGGGCATAAATTCCAATCAAATGTATTGTCCGACCCTTATAAATGCCGGAAACCATCAGTTGGTGTCCTGAACCTGATTTAATTACTGATTGAATCTGAAATGGAAGGCCTTTACAAAATGGGATAGCTACTCCCCCCCTTTTGGATTGTGGGTGCTTGTCAGAGCATACCGCATTCACCCAATCCCTACGCAATTTCATATTCTCTCCCAGGGTCAACCTGGTCTCCTGTAGACAGGCAATGACACACTTTTCCCTTTTAAATTCAGCTAACATCTTTGCACATTTAACACCATTATTAATTCCTTTAACATTAAGTGAACAAATTGTCAAGTCAGCCATGTTTTTTGTCCAAGAAAACTTCGAAAATAATTATACACCCTATATCCAATTGTATAATCATATCACCTAATCGTGCAAAAAGGCACTCTCCCCAAAGCAAGTAAAGACAGAGAAAAGGGAAAGAATAGAGAGGAAACAGAGCAACAAGTAATACAACCACCATAGTACACAATAAGTCAGAAAAAGTTCCAAGCCCTGCACTAAGAGCGCTGGACCTGCCTCCACAAAGAGAGTGCAATGACAAGGGGTCATTGCTCATACATAGCTTAACGCCCAAAGCGTCCATCCATGCTGATGCTACTCAGCTCGGCAGGCACTTCGATGTGAAATGGGGGAGAAAAGAATTACACCCCCTAGAGGGAACAACACTCCACTAGGAGTGAAAAGGTTAGGGGGCTCCCCAGAATCCTGGAGAGTCACCAGCCTGTGCCCTCTGATGGTTTCCTTAAGGAAAAGCTTCCGGGAAGGGCTGGGAAAAAGAACCCTTCAGGTCTCCAACGTTGACCCATTAGCAAACACACTTCCTTGATGGAGAATCCAGTGCAGCTCAGACTGCAAGGAAAAAAAATGGGGGGGGGGCAGGAGAAACAACAAGGTTAGTAGTTGATTAGCCTTAATTCTAAAGCAGCAAAAAAAGGAAATGGGACAGCCATTACATGTATGAGAGGGCACACCCATTTGAGATCCTATTCGGGTAGAAAGAATGGAGTCTTGAGTGGAATGTATCGCCCTTGGTCAGAAAAAACCCTGTGAGGCCTCGCCCTAGATAAAACAAAATGAAAAAAAATTGTATACTCATTCCCCCTTAGTGACACTAACCATCTGGCGGTGGCCTAGCGCTGCCTGTATCTAGGTATGCCTCTTAAGTTCCATCCCAACTAGTGATCTAGGGCGATTATCTAAATCACAAGGGAATGACCCTCTCTCCACTCTTTACATGGAGGGGGAACAACAAAGAAAAATCATGAGGTAAAATCTACCCCTTTCCCCCTTTCTCCTGCCCTTTCCCCACACCCCCAAAGCCAATAGTGAATAGAACCAACTGTTACTATTCCTCTCAGGGTGATGGGTAAACAAAAAGCCCATAATCTACTAGACTCGATATATTTGTCTTACTTTAAGTTAAATGAGCTGCCCTTCATGTGAGTGTCCGAGTTATGGCCATTGAGATATGGCCGTTGAAATATCCCCCTCCTCTGCCAAAATTCTGCATTTGGACCACATTCCTTGCAAAGAGGGGAAGGGAGGAAGAACAGAAAAAGCCCTATGAGGTCAAGGGGACCAAAACCAGAACCGGACTCCAGGAAGGCGCCACCTAGAGAAAAGGTCCCACCCATCATGAAATCCAAAATAAAGGGACCGCCCTCCTACCCCTCCATGGTGCAAACACAAACCAGCCTCCATCAGAAGGAGGGCAGGGACCCCCCAACTCCACACCACCCAGGACCTGAACAACTGCTGGGAGAGAAAAAACAAAAAGCAACCAGGTAAACCCCTTAGCCGCAATTTTTGAGTGACAATTAAAACACTTCAGGGTTCTAATACTCAAAATAAAATAAGTGCAGGTTTAACAATCTGTCCCCTGGTAAAACAGAGAAAAACAATAAGCGATCATCTACCACAGTTCAAGTAATCTTCTTGGGATGTTTCCCCTTGGCAATCCATTTGGATAGATCAGCATGTAAGGGCAAAACTGAGACCACTCTGAAGTGGGGCCGATTAGTATTCTTCGAGCCTGGAGCCACTGCCCAAAGAAGCTGCTCAATCTCCTTCTCTGCGATCTCTTCCTTTATATCTGCGACCTGAATGTCCTTCGAAACCAGGAAATCTTGAGTCATTAGTAAGGAATCGTAGATTTTAGGACCCTCAGGCAATTCTATCCACGGTCTAGCAGGGTAACGCAGCTGGGCCCTCATGCCCTTCTCTCTTAGCTGTTTCACCACACCGAGCACCTTTCTCCAATGCTGGGCCAAGGCGGGGGGTGGAATCTTGATCCACAAACACATTCGTGTCATTGAAATTCAGATCCCTCTTAGCCCATGCCAAACGCAGGACCCTGTCCTTAGTAGTGTACCTCAGAAATTTAATTATAATGGCTCTGGGAGGGGCGCCCTGCTTGGGCTTTGGGGGCGAGGGCCTTGTGTGCCCTTTCAATCTCCAGTGGGGTATTTTCCTCTATCTGCAGCTCTGTTTTTAACCAACAGTCCATAAAGGCCACCATATCAGCCTGCTCAGCCCCCTCTGGTATTCCGACCACCCTTATATAGTTGCGCCTAGAGTGCACCTCTGCATCTTTAGCTTTTGCTGTCAGTGCCTTCTCTGTGCCATATAGGAATGCCAGCGATCTTCCATAGGCCATATGCTCAGCCTGTAGCCTCTCTAGATGCTGTTCCACTGAGGTAATTCTAGACTCAAGTTTTTTAATGTCCCTCTGAATGTCCGAGACCTTTGCATCTATTTTGTGTAGAAGCTTAATTATTTTCCTCCACTCGGCCCTGATGCTGGTTGAACTGGAATCAGAGCATGAATCATCGACCCCCAGCGCTGAAAGCACTGAAGAGCGTGAGGGAGCTGGACTGAGGCCTGACATCTGTCTGCCTTGCTAATTTACTGAAGCAATTTTGGCGATCAGAGAGCCTCTTTTCTTTGTGCGGACCATTGCAGGTCACTTCTTGCACCAATGACACACTGTAAAAATGCAGAATGCCACCAAAAAGCACTGAATTCTCTTTTTTATTTTCCATTGGAGAGCTAGAGCGAAGAGTTAAGCGCCCATTCCCACCTACTACGTCACCAGAAGTCCCCCAAGGGGCAGTATTTTTTGAAATACATTTTTTCTGCCTCCCTAACTAAAAACAAGATGGTGGCAGCATAAAAGTACTAAACCCATTTGAGGCAGTAAGTAGTGGTTTCATGAAAGCAAAAAGAGCTTTTGAGCAGAACATATATTTTTCCATATAGGCTACAATGAGAAATTTTAAACTTTAACACATTTTGAACAAATTCATATTTTTTCACCAAACCATCTAAAGGAACTTCCCTGACCCAGTCCCAATATACCCTAAAAATTTCAGACCATATGGACAAACAGTTTGGCTGTGGAGACAGGCAAAGAATTTGCCAAAAAGTGAGGATTTTTCATACTTTTTGACACTATGCAGCTCTGCAACCACAAATCTGACCAGAACAAAACTTTCCAGATCCAGAGATATATGGTACCAGATCTCACATGCAATATTTCAGGCAAATCGGTTGAATGGTTGCAAATTTATTAAAGTGCAGAATTTGAAATTTAACATTAAAGTGCCTACTCAACCCTAACTATAGTGGCACTACTGTGCTACTATAATGCATTCCTATACATATGTATTCATATAAAAATATATATATATATATATATATATATAATAGGGGCATGGTCACACCCCTATAGTTAGGGTTGAGTCGGCACATCAATGTTAAACTCAAAATTTTGCACTTTAATAACTTTTCAACCCATATATGGATTTGCACAAAACTTAGTATGTGCCATCCTGTGGTATAGATCTCTTGCTCTGGTAAGATTTGTTTTTGTTGGACATGTGTTCTTCAAGTTACAGAGAGGTGAAAAAACATGTTTTTATCTATTGACTTTGCTGGGATTTTTCTTTGAACTTGCCTACAGCCCAGAGGGTTTGTTTGTTTGGTATGAAATTTTCAGGACAGAAAGGGTCTACTCCACATATGTGCCTTTTGCTAGTCTGGTGAAAAAACAATAAGCTGTTTTTAAGTTATTGTAATTTAAAAATGTGAAAAAATCATTTCTGAGCATGCTCAGTAGGCACTTCATTATAGCTGGCTGATAAGAAAGAGGAATCCTGCATCGCATGAGAAAATTACTCTTTTGTATGGCCACCATCTTATTTCCAGTTTGCCTGAAATCCAAATTTGTAAACCTCCCAAAATAGTATTCTGGGAAGGAATCAACACATGTAGTTTGCTTATTGTGATCCCCAGGTGCATTCTACACTTTACTGTTCAGAAAATGCCCTTAAATTTTGTGTTATTTAACACTTAAATTATTAGTTCGTATAGGCATCATGAGACATAGGATCTTAGTTCGTATGACGAGATACGAACTAGGATCCTTCTTTGTATGACTCTGATACAAACAAAAAATCTAAACGTAGATATCAGCCATTTTTTGACATTTTCTCACCAAATTTTCAACTTAGGCATTATGGGACCCCACCTCATGAACAATGTCCCTGTTATCTTATTACTTCATCCAGAAAGGTGACTTTTTGGTCACTGCATGGAATTCCCTTTCGGGACACAAAATCACCTTTTGGGACTGATTAACAAAATGTCAGTCTCAGTGTTCATGAGGGGAAGTCCAAAAAAGCCAGTTTTGAAAATTTGGTGCAAAGAATCCAGAAAACGGCCTTGTTACAAGCATGCATTGCTCAGTTTTTATGCTCACTAGTAACTTTGCCAATTTTAAATATTTTCACTCCAGATTTCCAACATTGCCATTTCTTCACACCTCCTCCTGATCAGTACAGCTGTCATTTCTCACATCCTGCCTTAAATGTGTTTTCATACCTCTAGCACAGAATGGGACATCGCTGTACAAAATCAACTTTCAAGATGGATTAACAAAATTCACAGTGCAAGTGTTCATGAAGGGATTTCTCAAAAAAGATCACATTGAAAATTCGGTTAAAATATTCCCAAAAATGGCCACGTTATGAGTGTACGTTGTGCATGGTGCATTCACTGTGCAAACTCAATTTTTTGGACAGATTAACGAAATGACAGTGACATTGTTCATGAGGTGGGGTCCCAAAAATGCCATGTTGAAAATTGTGTGAAACAAATCCTAAAAATGCCCAAGTTACATGCGTCCGTTGAACTGTGGCCCCCTCGGTGCCTTTGATTTGCAATATGGATGTTTCCCTCTCCATAGCTTAGTCTACCTTTAGGTAGCACCCTTGAAGGTTTTGAAGTCATGATTACAACTGCAGTGAAATATTTTCCATAGTTGCTACGGTTACTGAGATATTGCTAAATTAGTGTTACAAGGGTTACTTTTAATGGCTATAGGGCTGCGGTATGTCTACACTTATGTGTAAGTGAGAGCACTCCCAAATCATTATTTAACAATGGGTAGTGTGAGGGAAGTGCAGGGCCTGGAGAGCCCACGCTCCCACAACACATACCAGTTACATTACACTTTCTCAAAAAGAAAGGAATTCATTACAAAAAAACTAAATTAATGAATCAGTTAGGGTTTTATTAAAAGTTGAGAAATTCAACTTTAGAGTTACCAATCCGTCCACCCCACCCCCACTGCCACCCTCCACACACCAACAGGCATCGGGGTGTGCCTTGGAGTCATTGAGCCTAACTCTCACCCAATTCTCCTACACTGAACCATCTCACCTTGTTTACTACATGGAATGGGGTGAGAGTTAGGCCAATGACTCCAAGGCACACCATGCCTGTTGGTGTATGGAGGGTGGGTGGAGTGGTAGGGTAGATAACCCTAACATCGAACTTCCCAGCCTTTTTACACTTTAATAAAAACCTTAACTGATACAGTAATGTAGTATTTTGCAAGAATATATATATATATATATATATATATATATATATATATATATATATATATATATATATATATATAATATGCTAGGGCATTTATACATACCAGTAACTGTAGAAGCAGTGTAGCAGTTCATAGTAAGTGAACTGTGCCCTGTAATGTGTTTATTTTGTAATCTGGATTCACTGCAGTATTGCTATGATATATGTGATGTACTTCTGAAAGAGTCCTTGCAACTGTCTAAAAACTTTTTATGGCTGTGGGCAGAGCCTACAGCCATTTTGCTATCTGCATCTTGAAAATAGAGTTTCATGGAACACGTGTTTTGAACATTTCAATGTATCCTTCCATACCAACTGAAATAAAATATTCCCTTCCTACTGTTAAGAATGTTGGAGACATAACTCTAAGCTGCTTATCAGATGCCATTAGGAAACTGAAACAGATTTTCAAATATTTTTTAAATATTGGTTGACTATGAAACTGGAGATTTGCATATTTAAATACTAAGCATTTAAACAGCTTCTTGATACTAGTTTAACTTAGGAATGTATTGTCTTTCAAGAAAGAGTCACACCTCTTAAATGTCACCCTTTCCACACAAATCTATGATTTACACTGTTTTTTTAACCTTTGGAGTCTACAGCCCTCTTGCTATCGGTAGCTGGAAAACGGAGTATCGTGGAACACATGTTTTAATCTTTTCAATGTATCCTTCCAGCCAACTGAAATAAAATATTCTCTTCTTTCTGTTAAGAATTTTGGAGACATAATTCTAGGCTCCTTATCAGATGCCATTAGAAAACTTAAACAGCTTGTTAAATATTGGTTGTCTATGAAACTGGAGATCTGCACATTTAAATACTAAGCATTTAAACAGCTTCTTGATACTAGTTTAACTTGGGAATGTACTGTCTTTCAAGAAAGATTCATACCTCATAAACATCACCCTTTCCCCAGCAAATCTATGATTTACACTGTTTTTTAACCTCTATAGACACTATCTGATGAGCAGTCTCAGACATATGCCAGGTCTTCAGTGAACTGCTTAGACGAAATATGTATCAATAAGAAGCTATTTTTAACTATCTTTTTAGGAAAAAAAAATATTGTGTTACAGCAGCACACTCACACCACTCTCTCTCTCTGTCTCTCAATACAAACCGTCCTCATGGCTACAACATTCAAAATAAATATTGCATTCTAATATGTTATAAAAAAAAACTGTTTGTCAGTGAACACAGTGAAGTTCAGTTTAGAGTAGAATTCCCTTTAAATATGTCTTATGTTATATTTTGTACATACACACACACACACACACACACACACACACGCACACACTACTCACACAGCCTCATGACCACAATACTACCACGACAGCCTGGGTTCAAGTCCCAGCTGAGGCACTTATTCTTCCTCATCTCTTTGTATGTGTTCCATAAAATATGGACACCACATTTCTGTTTGATTGTTACAAGTAAATATTTGTGTTGCCATTGGGTTGTGCATTTGAGAAAGAGTAATGTGCTTGAGAATGGTCCAGGGTCCAGTTGTCTAAGTGGCGCAGCTGGTTGATGCAATCAGAATGGTATTCTGGGCAGCCTGGGTTCAAGTCCCAGCTAGGTATGTATTCTTTCTCACCTCTGTTTGTAGGTATCCCATAAAATATGCACACCAGACTCCAGTGTGACTGTTACAATAAAGAAACTGTTTATGTCAGTGACCACAGTGAAGTTCAGTTTAGAGTAGATTTCCTTTAAATATTTCTTATTCTATATTTTGTATCCTGGATAGTGCAGGGGAGATGCTACATCTCGTTGTCATAGGGATCTATATTTACACATTTCTGCACTGTCAGGCTGTCCTAGATTAGATGCAACATGCCAATATCTTGTTTTTTGTGGGGTCATGATTTTTCCATTTTGATAATATATTTCTTCAGGGTAGCCTAGTCCAAGGCCTCCATATTCAAAGGAGATGAGCAGCCTATCCCAGTGGAAATGTGAGATGTGCCGCTCAACTCCAAGAATGCATCACAGCATGATATTCAAACATGTGGGATGCACCTGCCACAAGGGAATGGGCCAGCCTTCTCACAAATAGTATGCCATGCAAGTCTAGTGTGTGTTCCCATGCATATGCAGAGTGGGCCACTGCTACACCATGAATAGCTGGCCTAAGCCAGCCAGCCACCCATAGGTGGGCTTTGGAAGTGCACCCAGGTGCACAGCAGCCTGGCAGCCCTGGTGGACTAAAGGTACCTCCTCCAATCCCTGATTGATCCAACTCCAACCCTGAAAAGCTCCATAGTGTAGGGTCCCCCAGACGCAATCACACCAGAGGAAACCACAGTCCATATCCATAGCAGAGGACTCCCACCCACTGCCTTGGTAAAAAGACCACCCCATTCACCCCATACCCAAGTTCTTGCAGAGTGGCACTGCCCTCCATGCCCTGCCACAGACAGCCGCTGACAGAACTGGGCCTGGGCTGGGGACTTTCACTCCAGAATGACCCAAGTGGCTATACCATACATTGGGGCACTACACAAGTGTGGACCCACCAGTGTATGCAGCTGTGTGTATGTCCCTAGCAAACCATAAGAGGGAATTGAAATACCTCCAATGCATGCCTTGTCAATGCTGTATCTTCCTGCTGTCTTACACTCTTCCCCATTCCCCTGTGTAACATGCCACCTTCTGGACTGCTGAGGTGTCCTGGGTGCCATGGAGTGTGGTATCCTGCAATGGCATTTGTAGTGTATGCTCCAGGTTATGGATAGTGTATTTGTGGTTTCCCAATTGTACAAACAAATGGGAGGTCAGCTGTAACATGCCTGTTCTGGGACCTGTGTGTGTGAGTGAGTACAGCATTGGCTTTCACCCACACTGAGTAGTACATCAGTACTGGGATGATGGATCCACATGCGAGTGCCTGAGGTGTATGGCCACTGGGCATTATCACCCGCACACATCTTGTACCTATTTATGACACATTCCAGCATCATACTGCTACTGCTTCACCAACAGAAAATAAGATGCCATTTCTTCTGTAAACTATCCAGGCTAAATATATAGCAATCAGGAGGCATATTCTAGGAAAATGCATTGTAAAAATGTGTAAAAGGAAGACCACATTGAAACTGACTCTTAGCAGCTCTGCATTATGCAAATTCATTAGAAATAATGGGTAAAAGCATCCCAAAATCTCTCCACAGCCATATTGTCTCTGACCAGTTCTTGTTTTCATAGCGAGCACATGACAAAGGCTACCAGCAGGTGCTATATGTTATTGGGGACTTGAATTGCATTATAAGGCATCTTCCTCCTTCAGATAGCCCCAGCTTTGTGGCCGGCAGTATTCGTTCTCTGTCTTGAATTCCAAGGTAACACAGGCCAATGGGAGCAGTTGCTTTGTGGGATTGAAGGTGAAGAAAGTCAGTATCTTAGAGGGTGGAGTAAAGCAAAACTTGCAGCATCCATTGGGGAATCTCCCTTTCAATTCCTGGTGCAACTTCATCAGCGATGTGAGAATTTCATGGTACGCCAATGCCATATGTGGAAGCCAAGCAGCAAAGATGGTTTGTGGCTACCAGGGCCATACCTGAGACCCCATCCCAATAGGTGCCTCAGAGCAGCTCTCCCCGGCTGGATCAAGGTGCTATTCCTGAAATGTAGACAACAGTGTTTGGTATCCAGCCATGCCCCCCCCCCCACAAGTCAGCCATTCTCTGGGTGTTTTCATGCAGTGCTATTACCAGCATCCTACCTGGTTGTGGGACACTTGTTCCAGGCCCATCAGGACACTGGGTGACAGGGTGCATACAACAAATTGGTGCTGTGCAGTGAATAGGTATGGAGATAGGGTAAAGTAGTGATACAGCCACATGGAGTGAATGGGTGGGGAGTGGCTTTTGTTGTTCAGGAGTCTGTGGGACCAGTGATGGCACTGGCACCACCTTGTTGATATTCCAATATCAGCTTGCTGCCATTCTGTGAGGAAAGTCAGATAAAGGGAGAGACAATGAGAGGACAATGCCCCATATTGCCAGCTATGTAGGTGATCTTCCTGAACTGCATGGACTAATTTACTACCTGCATAAATGTGTTGCCTCCACCAGATGATCTGCCACTAAATTAGTATTGAAGCAGACTGTCACCACCAATTTCAAAAGTCATGCCAACCCATGATGACACAAACAAAGGGAGCCAGGAAGTCATTGCAGTCTTACATTTTCAGCTGTTGTCATAAATACACACTGTATGAAAAGCTGATTGGCATGTGGATGAGAGAGGCATGGATACTCACTGAATATGCCCACATCCTGGTGTAAATTTTTTTGCATGTAGAAACGTAGAAATTATCAACAGATAAGGACCACCAGGCCCATCCAGTCTGCCCAAATGCCCTACACTAGTTTGTGGCCTCTGTCCCTACCTGGTCAATGGCTTTTCACCCTTCCTTTCCACCTGTATTCCATCCCATTTGGAATATCAATCCTGTTGCAGATCTTGGTGTCACCTGCAAACAAGAAGACCTTTCCCTCCAGTCCTACTACAATGTCACTAATTTAGACATTAAACAGGACTGGCCCAAGGACTGATCCCTGAGGTACCCCACTGGTCATCCCCCTCTCCTGATTGGATTCCATTTATCACCACCTTCTGCTTCCTATCCATTAGCCAGTTTCTAACCTAGTGTACCACCTTGTACCCCATCAGTGAGGAGAAAAGGGGAAACACTGCACACCAGGGGAAGACATTAATTCCTTTCAGATCACTGCCTGCAAACTGGAATAGTCTGTTTCTTCCTAATTAGACAGTGCACAAAGATGCAGTATCTTATGGTCTTATTTTCAAATGGCTACTTTAACACACTGCTCCTGGGGCCAGACAGTAGAAAGAATGGTTCAGAGCAAAATCCAGTTTGTCTGAGCAAACTTGGTGTCACACAGCACTGCCACTTTCAAAAGCCTGGATAGCACAGGCGTAGTGTGATTTCACAGGGGCTAGAAGTGGAGGCAGGTGCAAGACAATACTATGCTAATTGGAAGCCAGGGACCTAAATCTGGGTGGAGGCAGATACTCAGTACATCTGCTCAATGAAGGGCACATTTCAAGGTCCCATTGTGTGGAGAAAGTACTGTGCAAGCCAACCTACTGTTAATGTGGTGTAACACAAGCAGTTGCCAGAGGTTGTGCATCTCTGCACCTTACAATACATTATGCTCCAGTGTCTAGTGGTGCCCACCTCCCTCCAGTCACAGTTCTGGAAGACTTATATCACATCCATGGTGTCCACTGATCCCTCAACCTACATGACACCGATTCCTGTAATGTTTCCAAAAGGTCCTTGTGTCTAGTGGCCCTTCCCCAACTGAAACCCATTCCCATACAGTTTCAAAATGTCCCTGTGGTCAAGTGTGACCATCTCCCCACCCAATCCCCATCCTGTATTGAAGAAAGCATTCCCTGGTGTGTGGTGCCCCCCAGCTGATCCCAATCCCATACAAACAACATCCCCTCACCCCGGTGGGTCACGGCCCCCCACACACACACACAGCCATGGCTGGGGTGTCACAGTTATGCAACTCTGTTGTGAAGTAGACCTCACCAAAAAATTTCCAAGCGACGTTACTAACAAGTAGCAACACACACAGTCCCAAACAACCCCCATTGGTGTTAGTGGTCCCCCCCCACCCACAGCACCATTGACAGACTCATTGGTCCCACTTACCATACAGTGAGTGCTGGGCTGAAATGATGGTGGGAGGCAGACCATACCTCACAGCTTATTGGCCATCCACTGTGTGACAGTATCAGGGAGCATGTTGCTTATTTATAGTCTGATCCCTATAAATGAGCACTGTGCTCCCTGTTACTGTCACATGGTCAGTGGCCAATAATATGTGAGGTGGAGTCTGCCACCCACCATCGTTTCAACCCGCCACTCACTGTATGGTAAGCAGAATCAGTGGGTCATTCATTGATGCAGTGGGTGGGGTAGGGGGACCATCTCCACCAATGGGGGTTTGCCAGGGCTACTTACACTGCTACTTGTTGGTAACAAGGCTGGGGATTTTGTTTGGGGGGGAATTCACAATGGGGATGCATGGCTGTGGCTACCCAGTCATAGATGGGGGTTGTGACACACCCGGGGGAGCTTTCATTTGTATTGAGGGGATGGACAGCTGGATACTGGAGATTTCTTGCTTTGTTGTGGGGAACTGGCTTTGTAGAAAGGAGGAAAATCCAATAGCAAGGGGGGACAGCTCATGGGATGGGCAATTGTCAGTGCAAAGAGCCTGCAGTCATGTGCACATGAGCCCCCAATGGGCATGCAAATGGACCCTTAGTGCCGTACATGCCTATTGGGCTCATTTAAATGGGACTGTAGACTATTTCAGATACTGCCTTGGATTTAGATATTGCGGGGCCCTACTTGGCTGAAATACATGTGGAGATTAATCGCCTATCTAAGGTGAAAGTGAGAAACAATGTTTGAGAGGAATTTCATGTTGGAGCAGAGGGCAACCACGTCCCTGTGGGAGACCACATAACAAAAATTCTATGAGAGCACCTGGAACTCACTGATCCTTCTGGTGCAGATGACAGCCACCAGGAAGACAGTCTTCCTCGACAGGTGTGATGTCATACCTGTTCAGAAGTTTGCAAGGCTTGCCCATAAGTATTGCCAAACCCAGCAACAAGTCCCATTCATCAGCTGGTGTGGCAGTGACCCACAGCCAAGGGGGGAGGCTAGTGCATGAGTGCACAGTTCTAGGAGGAGGGGTGTCCTGGAGCTGTGGAGGCTGAGGTTCCACCCTGATGGGCATAGAGGTAGGCATTGGCTGTGATAGAGGAAGCACCAAGGACTGAGGAGATGACAGCCAAAGAAGCAGTGCCATAAAGGGGATGGACCAGAGAACAAGGGCCCACCACCAACACAGAGCTGCTGCAATACCAACTCCTCGTTACAGCAAAATATATTAATATGGTGCTAATCCTCCCATGGAGAGGAGGAGTAGGAGGTAGCACCTCTTGCATGACTGTCAACACTGGAGAGGAAGCTGTGACATCATGGAGCAGTACTGAACAAGATACAACATGGGTGTGTGAGGAGTCACCTTGAAGACCTTCTACCCTATAATTAAGAAATTACACTGAATACTGAACAATACATTTTTTTATTAAGAAAGTTTTATACACGGCTATAGTCAGCCATCACAATGGTGCACAACACACTTAATCATGACTGCATAGTAACAATAAATGAGCAATGCAGTAAATTCTTGTTTTCTTTTTCAGTCTGTATTTATCATTTTGCAAAGATTACAAAAACCAATGTAGGATGAACAAGACATGGCAGTACAATAAAACATTTACATCACAGAAACATTAAAGAGGATGCCTCTCATTTCTTACTGTTACCACTGTTACTCTTACCACTGCAATGGAAAAACAGAAGTAAAAAAAGTAATATACATTACAATTAATACAGAAAAGAAGGCATATTGCAACCAATGCAATAATCTGTCCTATGTTACAGTACAGTCCAAAGATGGCAAAGCAGCCTTTTCAACTGAATTTGTGCTATGGATGTGAAGGTGGAGTGGCAGCAGCACTTGTCCTATCTAGATAGACAGTTTAGTGAATTTTGGCTTCGCTACAGTCACCCAACACAGCGCAAAGTAACGTTCTTTTCAGTTTCTGTTTGTTTCAACTACCGCTGAGCTATGAAAACTGCAACTTGTTACAACTTCTGGCTCACCTGCTGCTCAGTGTCTCCTTTTGGTCTTCTGTCAAGGAGAAGTAGTTTTCCTGAAGCTTGTTATTGCATTTTGATAAACCCTGAAATTGGCAAGCATTTAGGTGACAGTTTACAAAAAGGCACTGTGGTGAAGCAGTGTGAAGGGTCAGAGCAAGTGGAGGGTAAGTAAAGAGATGGACATTGTGCAGTACAGCGACAGCTGGATCAGACAGCAGTTACTTCAGAGATGTGTTCAATAGCTTGGCAGAAGACACCAGGAGAAAGGACTGCTGTGTGACTGAACTTCTCTGCTGGGACTAAAGAAGAACTTTTGTACTTGGACCTTTAATTTAGAGTAAAAAAAACTAACAAACAAAACAAAAAAAGTGTGTGTTTGTCTGGGTTAACTGAACTGAATGGGTATCTGAACAGTTATCTAGGTGTAAATCTAAGGTGATTGAAAGGACTTAATAGCTGTGAGGGTTAAATTACTTATAGAAAGATCTGGTAAGTAGGGGGAGTGGCTTAGCTAGAAGGAAGCTACATTTAAAGACTGCCTTAGAAAGATTCAGCAAATAGCTTGGCAGAAGACACCAGGAGAAAGGACTGCCGTGTGACTGAACTTCTGTACTGGGACTATATTGCTCTCCTTCCCTCCCCTCCACCCCCCACCCAAAGCTAGTTCTATTTTTATAGGCACAGGATTTGACTGACAACAGTAACTTCCTGTTTGGGAGCAGGAAGTGAGTGATCACAGAACCACCAAAGACCCACCATCCTAGAAGGGCAAGAGTAGCTCTCCGGCCCCCTCTAGCTGCTGGAGGTCTGCCTCTGAGCAAGTAAGTGGTACACTGAGAAATATAGGATATTCTTGTCTCAGAACAGGACAGTCAGAAGCTTAAAGGGCTCACAGGCACAAAGCAAGGAGAGAGAGAGAGAGAGAAAAAAACAGAGGAAAGAGTAAGGATTGCAAACAGTTAAGGGGCCAAAAATAAGACATGATTGGAGTGGTGCAGTGCAGTGGCTGTGGAGCAGCAGTCTTCCGGGAGACGTTCTGGAGGATGCGGTGTCCCATCTGCAGGCACCTCTCTGGGCTGAAGGAGGAGGTTGCTCATCTCCAGGCTGAGTTGGCCAGGATTTGTGGGACCTCCTCTTCCATCCAGGGACCACCAGTGCTACCTCCATTGCCTCAGAGATTGCCAAGAAAGAGGAGTGGTTGGACCACAATGGGCTCAGGAAGGGTGAGGGTGGTGGAACAGAGGCACATCCCTCCAGTGGTACCTCTCCACAATTCCTATGCCATTCTGGCAAAGTGTGGTTCCTCTATGGAGGCACCCGCAGTGGAGACCAAGGAGGATGCTGGGAACCTCCACAAAGGAGACCCACAGGAGGGTGGCAGGGGACCCTGCAGGGGAAGGAAACAACTCCTGGTGGGGGACTCCATTGTTAGGAAGGTAGAACTGGGGGAGGAAGGGGAGAGGGAGGTAAGGTGCCTGCCTGGCGCCATAGCTTGGAGGGACAGGGAGCGAATCCTCAGGATTGCCAGAGCAGCTGCACAGGTGAGGGAGCTGGATGTCATTGTCCACCTAGGGACAAATGATCTGGCTAAGAAAGGGATTAGAGAAGTGCAGGAAGAGTTTGTGGAATTGGGGAGGGGCCTTAGTCAAGTAGCACGCACGGTGACCTTCTCAGAGGTGCTGCCCATCTATGGCATAGGAGAGGCTAGGGTGTACCGCACCATGGGATTCAAACTATGGTTGAAAACGGTGTGGAGCTCAGGGATTTGGTCATTGGGGACTGGGGTCCACCTGGAGTGATGCAAGCCTATACTGGCATGATGGGCTGCATCTGTATGGGAGGAGAACCAGGATCCTAAGTGATAGGTTTAAATGCTTCATTGGCAAGCTTTTAAACTAGCCAAGGGGGAGGCACTGGAAAGGAGTAGAGATTCCTAGCCTCCCCAAAATAATCACAGTAGTTAGTCTGCAAACACCAACATAGAGGTGTCGATAGGGAGAAGGGCAGGGTAAATGGAGAAAGTGACAAAGGCAAGAAGGACAGGGATGGGGCAAAGGAGAAGCGTCATTGGGAAATGGAGGGTAATGAGTACCAATGCCCATAGTCTGGGCAGCAAGCTCTGAGCTGGTGGCATTGATGGAAGAGGGATGCCTGGATATTGTAGCAGTCACAGAAACATGGTACATAGAGAACCATGACTGGGATGTTAACATACCAGGGTACATAACCTACAGGAGAGACAGGCAGAGGAGAAGAGGGAGGAGTAGCTCTCTATGTAAGGAAGGGATAAAAGCAACTGAACAAAAGAGTAAACAGGGAGGAGGAGGCACTGTGGGTCACCTTGAGACTGGAAAGGGCACAAATAATCCGCACAGGGTTGTGTACAGACCCCCATGTCAGGGGAGGGAATGGACAAGGATATGATAGAAGGCATTTTAGAATGGCAGAGAAAGGGGAGATACTGTTGATGGGAGACCTGAATATGCCAGATGTTAACTGGAGCATATTTGCTGCAGTCACATCCAAGAGCAGGGCCATTCTTGATGCCCCACAGGTGGCAGGCCTTAGACAGCTAGTTTTGGAACCCACTCGTGAGGAGCAATCTAGACCTCTCGTACTCTCAGATGGGGCAGTGAGGATCTCAGATCTAGAAGTGGGTTGCCATCTGGGGACAAGTGACCATCAAACAGTGTGGTTCATGTTAAACTCAGCTACAGAGTCAAGCATCACAAAAGTGAGGGTACTGGACTTTAGGAGGGCTGACTTTGGCAAGATGGGAGAGTGCCTCAGAAAGCACTAGCAAACAGGCTAGAGGGAGGTGGAGCAACAATGGTAATCATCAAAACTGCCATCACAGAGGTAACAAGCCTTTGTGTGAAGCAAATAAACAAATCAAAATGAAAGAAAAGCCACTATGGTTCTCAAAAGAGGTGGCTGTGAAAGTCAGGAAGAAAAGATAGCATTCGGAGGTATAAGGAAACACAGAAGGAGCAGGACAGAGAGCTGTACCAGTTAAGGCAGAAGGAAGCAGGGAGGAAGTCAGAATAGCAAAGGCCCAAACTGAGGAAAAGATAGCCAACTAGTTAAGAAGGGGGATAAAACCTTTTATAGGTACATCAGTGAGCATAGAAAGACAAAGGGAGGGATAGTGAGGCAGAATAGAATGAACGGTGGGTGGGCAGAGGGGGACAGTGAAAAAGCAGGGATACTGAATGAATATTTCTTCTCAGTATTCACAAAAGAGGAGGGGGAAGTGCCTAATCCAATTAACAGAAGCACTCTTGATAGGGGTGTCAATCCCAGTCCTTTCACAGAAGAAAGGGTTCTGCAAGAACTCCTAAAACTGAAGGTGGACAAAGCAAGGGGTCCTGATGGAATTCACCCCAGAATTCTAAAATAATTAAGGGAGGAACTAGTAAAAGCACTGGCTACTCTTTTTAATAAATCATGGGAGGATGGTGTGGTACCCGAGGTCTGGAGGAAGGCAGATGTGATTCCCCTTCACAGAAGTGGGACCAAGACAGAGGCAGGAAATTACAGACCTGTCAGTCTGACCTCTGTGGTAGGGAAAGTGATGGAGTCACTTCTGAAAGAAAGAATAGTTGAGTACCTAGAGGCCAGTGAGGCACAGGACCAAAGGCAGCATGGGTTCACAACAGGAAGGTCATGTCAGATGAATCTAATAGATTTCTTTGACTGGGTGACCAAAGTAGCACACCAGGGAGGGGCTGTGGACATGGCCTACCTAGACTTTAGCAAGGCATTTGACACAGTCCCACACAAAAGATTAGTAGTCAAATTAACCAGCCTGAGAGTGGGTCCCAGGGTGGTAGCCTGGGTAAAACATTGGCTGCACAACAGGACACAGAAGGCAATTGTAAATGGAGTCCACTCTGAAGAAAGAGGGGTTACTAGTGGGGTACCTTAGGGTTCAGTATTGGGTCCAGTCCTTTTTAATGTCTTCATCAGTGACATTGCAGAGGGACTGGAAGGAAAAGTATGCCTTTTTGCAGATGACACAAAGATCTGCAACAGGATTGATACATAAGGAGGCATGGAAAGGATGAAAAGGGACTTGGCAAGGTTGGAGGAATGGTCAGAAGTATGGCAGCTAGGATTCAATGCAAAGAAGTGCAAAATAATGCACCTGGGACACAAGAACCCAGGGGAAGAATACACAATGGGTGGGAGGTAGTAACAACAACAAAAAGGAAAGGACCGGGGGTAATCATATCAGATGACCTTAAGGCTAGCAAGCAATGAGAAGGCAGTAGGGAGGGCTGGGGGTATACTGGGATGTATAGGGAGAGGCACCAGCAGCAGAAAACAGGAAGTTGTTATCCCTCTGTACAGACAGTTGGTGAGACCCCATCTGGAGTACTGTGTCCAGTTCTGGAGACCCCATCTCCAGCAAGGACATAGACAGGATAGAGGTAGTCCAGAGGAGGGCAACTAAAATGGTGCAGGGTCTGCAAGAGAAGCTGTATGAGGAGAGACTAAAGGAGCTTATTATGTATACCCTTGAGGAAAGAAGGGAGAGGGGGGACATGATAGAAACTTTTAAGTACCTCAGTGGAATCAACAAAGTCCAAGAGGGTAGCATCTTTCAGAAAAAGAGTCTTGCAAGAACAAGGGGACACAATTTAAAGATAGAAGGAGGGTGGTTCAGGGGCAATGTAAAGAAGTATTATTTCACAGAGAGGGTAGTGGATGCATGGAACAGCCTTCCTGAGGAGGTTGTGGGGTCTAAAACTGTGGGAGAATTCAAGAATGCATGGGACAGACATAAGGCAATTCTTGTGGGGGATAGGAAGAAATAGGCTGTTGGTTAACTAGGATCTGCGGCCTATCCTGTAGGTAGGGAAATGGGCAGACTAGATGGGCCAAGCGGTCCTTATCTGCCATCAAAGTCTATGTTTCTATGTTTCTATGGTAATGACATGGAAGAAATATTCTAATTTCTGTGTCACAGACAGCCCCCTGGTAAAAACATTACCTGTGTCATTGTACCTCAATAAGTACTGGATTTTCACTTTATATTCTTGTGAGCCTTTTTGCCCTGAGGCGATGTTTATTAGTACAGCTGTGGTGCAGCGTCCTGATTCTGTGGGTGGTTCTTTCAGCTGCGTTGGTGTGGTAGTATAACACACTGTTTGAAAGTACCTCTCAGTCTATCCGGATTCAGCATTTTGTACACTGATTTCAGAATATAAAACAACCTAAAGTGCCAAAGACAGATGAAACAGGAATGGTCAGCATCACAAACCTGGGGAATGTGTTGGGATGGGGGAGGATATTGGTAAACTGAACATCGTCACCTCCTATCAGAAACTGGGAGCAATGCTGGGCAAGCAGAACCAGATGGCAAGGATCTTAGATGCTGAAAGTAGTGGAGGTAACTCCACAAAAAAGAATGCCGTTCTGCCACAAAAAGTGTACAGCAATGCCACTCAGGTGTCAACCCTCCTCTTGGTGCATTATAAGATGAAGATAACTTCCATTGCTGGTCCATAGTTGCAAGCTGGATAACATACTGCCATTTCCACTTGTACCATTTTTTACTGTCACAAATAAGAACATCATGAAACTGCCGTGATAACAGTGTTACAAGCAATAAATTAACAAAATAAGCAGGAAGTCATGTCTTAAAAAAACACACTGTGAAACAGTTGTTGTCAACCATGACCATGAACAACTGAACATGCAATTAGTTACAATAACAGCAATCTACTGTGAATCATTTCCTACTGCTCATATGTAGCCTAATCAAAAGTGACTGACAGTTTGAAACAGACTATAACAGCATATGATCATTGAACACACACACACGCATACAACATGCCTAAATAAGCAGAAACAACTGGTGTGGCTGTTGTCTTCCTCGTGGGTGGAATTGAATGTACAGTCACTACTCTTCACACATTCAGTGGAGGTTAATAACCTTTATATTCTTCTGACTGAAAGGCAGTCCTAATTGCTGTGACAATGCAGGAAAGTAAAATCTTCCAGCTGTATCTTCTGAATTTTTTCAAGATGATCTGTACAAATCAATGGCATGCAACATGGCAAAAAGATCTAGGACAAGAGGAGGAAGAAAAAATTACGTTAGCACTCATTCTAATGCCAGCAATGTCAAATCTACTTATGCCTCAAGGAAATTACCCCTACTATAGGTCTGTTAGTTGATTTTTATTTCATGTTCCCCCCTCCATGGATCTTTTCAGGACCAATGGAATGACAACACACACACTGCACCATTTAACCCATGATACACTAACACATTTGAAAACCCCAGCCTCTCAGTGTCAAGGATACCCCCATCATATATACACATTTTCTGCATATGGATGCTCTGATTTTTATAAGTCCATGAAATGGCCATTTACAAAGCCGAAGGAGTCCATACACTGAGCCATGGCCCCATGCTCAAACGTCTTACAATGTAGGAATCTGCAGAACACGGGGGCACTTTCCTTTGGTTACTATAGGATCGTGTCTTTACCTATAGTTTTTAATGTAACCCCCAGGTGGTACTATCCCTAGGGCTACTACCCCTGCCTGCATAACTGCTAACAGGTTAAGGGGCCTAGGTCCAATGGCGGGTGTCTCCACCCAGAGGTCAGGGTTAAGACAGTCTGGTATGACTTGGTCACAGCCCTCTGGGACACTGCAACCCCCCTTTCTTCCCACTAGTGGCCCACACAATTTAGCAGCAGTACCTTCACAGTATACACTTACCCCCCGGATTGGTTTGCTCAGCTTGACTCTGGGGACCCCCTGTAAAGTAAGATGCAGTAATACAATAGCCACTGTACAGTATTTCAACACAAACATGTAGTTCATGCAGTGTAACTTAGCTAAACAACCAAATCTGATTTATTTAGGGGATAGTAACAAGGACAGGAGAAAATCAGGTTAATTGATTCAGCCACACAAATATTCATTATGCACAGGGCAGAAGTCCCTAAGAGTCACTGTCGCTGGGTACCCAGGATGGAGGGGGCTAGCCAGGATCGGTGCAGCTGGTTGGGGCCCTGAGGATGAAAATACTTGCACAACACCCAATTTGTAATCCAGAGCCGGTAAGCTCAGTTCATGTATCAACGAAGAAAAATCAGTTGAAACCCTTGCAATTCAATCACTCAACTGGCAGGGAGCTACCCTGATTTTTACTCATGACCTTTGCTGGACACCTTCCACACAGCGAGGAACATGGGCCAGTGAGCAGGACACACTCCACACATTTATATGAACAGAGAAAGTTACCATACCAGGCAGCTGCTTTCATATCCCGATCGCACTTACTGCTAACCAGGGAATTCGCAGTGCAGCTTCACTCTCCTGACAGACCGAGCGCGATGAAGCAGATTCTCCAGTCCTCTACAGGATACACCTGGTTGCTGGCCACACAGCCCCTCCTGTTCCTTACACACAGCGGATTCAGTCCAAATCACCATGGCAAATGAGCCGCCCAATTTTTGCCCTTCACATGCGCTTCCCGCATGAAACTCAGCAGTGCAGAAGCCCGGAGCTCCTTCCTCGGTCACGGCCACAACTGATCTGTCTTCTCAGCTACTAGGGCAGGGAATTACCAGTGGGCACCACCCGACCCAGTTGGAAGGCTTCAGATGCCAGTCACTTACAACTTCCCTTATTGGTGCGAAAAGGCGCCACAGTTCAGAACTTCACTTCTGAGAATTACCGGCCATATCCCCCACTGGCAGTTAGTTCCTGAGAGAGAGTCCCAATCTTGGTTGGTTGCTCAATACTCCATTCTAAGCACCCCCACTCTTCCTGATTGGATCCAGTTTACAGTTCTGATCCAAAATGGAGGGTCAAAGCACACAAAGTCCAGCTGCAAGAAAGGCAGGTTAAACAACTTACATTTCCACTAATACTCTAAAGGGTATGGGGCAAACAGTTACATTTCTGAAAAGTGCTCACTCTGCCCCTTTAGCGACGGCAGAAAATGGAGCAATTTGTCAGCTGCTCGAGCAGGACTCGAGCAGGAGAATACATAGTTCCCCATGCAAACTTAATTATGCCTGGGAGCAGACAGCTCTTAAAGAGACAGTACTAGATTCTCTAAAAACACTCACTGACAAACAGCTTGAACACCGAACACCATTCCGGCTAGGAGCACTCAGTCAGCTCCTGGAAGACCTCTAGAACCCCCCATTTGCAGAGGGGTTACACCCTTCTTGGCCTGAAAAAGCTTGACGTCTGCGTCAAGTGGATACCCTTAAATCTCTTTAAGGCAAAACAGTTTAAACTTGCAGGCATTTTAAGCAGCAATCAGTATATTTACACCTTTGTCACATGAACTTACATTGTATTATGCATTCTCCTACTGATTGTACAACAGCACTCATACAACATTTTAACTCAGGTCATCACTTCCTGCACATGGAACCTGGAAAGAGGGGGCCCTTCCCTATCAGCTGCAGTACAATGGGACTGGAGGGGGCAGGGGCACCATACTCAGAAGGTAGTAGAAGTAATCTGGAGTTGTCTCCCAGACTTAGTTGGGCAACAAGCTCGGGGTCACTCACACTCCCTTATGGACCACATTCAGGGGCAGAGCCACAGATCTGCCCAGGGACTCATAACTTAGCCTCACCACAGGCCTCACCTCTTGGCCAGTCCTTGTGGGGAGAACAGGCACAGTTTCTGCATGGTTAGACTCATTTTCAGCACTGTCTGCACTGGCCAAGGAGGTCTCCATCAGGGTAGGGAGGAGAGAATCCGGGACATTTTCAGCTCCATAGTCTACAATCTCTGAGTCCCCAACACCTGGTTTGACTGGGGAGACTCCTGGTACTGGCAAGGGATGATCAAAGGACTCAGCATGCTGGTCAGGTTCTGGCATGTCACCAGCTTGCCCTGATACATCACTCCCTCCTTCAGAAAAGTCAGGCAGTTCACCCAGGCACAATGAGTCCACATCCTTGGATTTGATGCTGTGTATTTCACTTTCTGAGAGCACTGGCTCCAGAGACAAAGCTGAGGGCTTAGGCAGTCCAGAAAACTCAGCCTTGTCCCCTGGGTTGACTAGGGGATTGCCCCGGAACAACTGTCTCAATTCATAAGAAGGGTAATATTCAGCATTATACATACTGTCCTCTGACACAGACTGACAATCAGGTTCAATTGGAAGGAGTGGAGAGGAACCCTTTAACTTGACTTCTGTAGGGGCAGTCTGTCTTGTTTTTTCTTGGCAGTGGCTCTAGTCACTGGTCCAGAGGGGGCATCATCTGGGGGTACAGATTCTATCAGGATCTGTGTGATTGGCAGCAAATGATTTCTATGCATAGTTTTCACATCTTTCAAATTATTCTCAGGCCATACCTTGTATACAGGTAGATCATCTAGTTTACCCACTACAGTGTGAGGGAGGTGATGCCATCTGTCAGCAATCTTATGCTTGCCATGCAGCCCTAGATTCCTCAGCAACACTCAATTTCCTTCCCTGAGTTCCAGTGCCTTCACTTTCTTGTCATACCTTTCTTTATTGGCTAGATTTCTTTTGGCAGCCATGGTTTGAGCCAGCTGGTACACATGGTTTAATTGGGCATTCAGTTTCTGCACATACTGTAAATAAGTGCCTGCTTGAACCCCATCAGGAGAAACTCCAAAACAAACATCTACTGAAAATCTGGCTTCTCTTCCAAACATTAGTCTGTAAGGGGAAAACCCAGTGGCATCACTTTTGGTGCAGTTGAATGCATGTACCAGGGTGCTAATCTGTTGGCTCCGTCTGGGCTTGTCTTTTGGTTGAAGGGTGCCCAACATGTCAAGCAAAGTGTGGTTAAACCGTTCAGGCTGGGGATCCCCCTGGTGATGGCAAGGCAAGGCAAAATTTATTTAAAAGACGCACAATCCCAGAGGCTCTGGGTGCCGTACAAATTATTTATAAACAGCATTTGAAAACAGAACAACAACATCACAACATTTTATACTAAAAATAAATAAAATAAATACCTCCAATAAAAATCTCAGGGTCTACTACCATTTATAGTTTACATAATAAAAGTTTGGGGAAAAAAAGGATGATGGGGGTAGTTCTTGACTTTTGACTCTTGACCCTACAAGGAAAGCATCTCCTTAATCAGACGGCTCTCAAAATCTCGCCCTTGATCAGAATGGATTCTTTGAGGGGCCCCATAGTGAACAAAGAAATTTTCTTTTTTTTTTTTTTTTTTTTTCCCTCCGGTCGTGCCTCCGGGTTTGCCACTCCTTCCGGCTGCACATTGCCACTCGTGACCCCCTCGTCCTGTCCCCCCTCCCCTCACCTCACATCGCAGCTGACCCAGGGGTGGCCCGGCATATCCCTTTGCCGGTGGGTCCTCTCCTCCAAGGGAAAGACACCAGGGTGGGGAGGCGGCCCCAGCGTACTAGGCGTCAGACCCTGGGTGCTGCTGAGGTGGCATTGGAGGCACAGGACCTTCGGCCAGCGAAAGGGCAGCCATCATCCGCCAACCCGGAGGCTGGTATTTCCACTTTTCTGGGGCGGGTGCCACGAACGTCAAGGCGAGCCGACGTTCACCACGCCCTCCTCAACATCCAGGCTCGCCAGAGCCTGGACCCCTGGCCTCCGCCAGGGGTACCATACAGCTCCTGGTTACCCGCCCACCCCATGGAGTAGGTGAGCAGTCATGGACGCCGATCCCACTCCACTTCGTTGAAAGCTTCCAGCCACCCGGTCCGCCTCAACCCGGGTCGCCGCGCCGCAAGCGGAACTAACTGCTGCACCGACGAGCCGGCAACAAAGAAATTTTCAATAAGTACTTTTGCCACAGTAGTTGCTTTCTGATCTTTGGTGGGGAATGCTTGAGCATAACGAATGAAGTGATCAGTGACTACCAATATATTACTGATGTTTTTTTGATCTGACTCTAGACTCAGAAAATCAAAACAGACCAATTCCATGGATGCACTAGTGGTGATGTTAACAAGAGGGGGCAGCCCTCTGGGGCAGAGTTTTTTGTTGTAAGCATGTAAGCATCGACTACAAGTTCCAATGTGTTGTTCCACATCAGACCCCATCTTAGGTCAATAAAACCTGGATCTCACTAAATCAAGGGTTCTGTCTATGCCGAGGTGCCCCATGTGATTATGTAGAGACCTCAACACCAGTTCTCAGAAGGCGGTGGGCAAAACTAACTGTTGCTTGTCCAGTTGGCACCCTTTGTCCATTATCTCTCTATACAACAATCCATTCTTCAGTTTCAATTTAGGGCCTTCTTTATATAGCAATGTGGTTTTCAAGTCAGGGGAGCGTAATTTGGTCACATCTTTCCTTGCTTGAAGGGCTTCTAGAGCAGTTTTTATCATGGGGTCTTGGGATTGAGCCTGCTGAAGGCTATCATTATTGAATTGAGGCAAGGCACCAGTGTCTAATGCATAAAAATGGCAATAAGCGGCAGGTATGCAGCTCTTGGATGGCCCCAAACAATCCACCATGCACTCCACCGCATCACTGGACATCTTTTCCTCCTTGTCTAACTTTTGGCAGAGTGCTCAAATATCTGGTTCTGACAGCTGGACCCAATTATTTGAAGGGACTGGTCTCCGGGAGAGAGCGTCAGCATCGATATGGTTCAGGCCTGCTCTGTACTCAACGGCATAGCCATAGGTAGACAAGGCAGAGAGCCACCTATGGCCTGTGGCATCCAACTTAGCTGAAGTCTGTACATAGGTCAAGGGATTATTGTCAGTTTTTACCAGTATCTTAGCACCATATAGATACTTATGAAATTGATCAACAATGGCCTGCTTCAGAGCCAGGAACTCTAATTTGTGCACTGGATAGTTCTTTTCTGACGGGGTCAAACTCCTGCTGGCAAAGGCTACTGGTCTTAGCCCATTGGTGTGCTCTTGATACAACACAGCCCCCAACCCTTGTAAACTAGCATCAGTATGAAGTACATACGGTCTGGTAGGATCAGCATAGCCCAACACTGGGGCATGAGTAAATTGATGTATGATTTCATGAAAAGCCATCTCACAATCAGAATTCCAGCGGGCCCCAAATACGTAATTTGGATGAAAATATTTTTCTCAGTCTCAGTGGGCACTGTTTTCTTGTACTTTTTGTGGGTTGGGGGATACCCTTGAATAAGGTTAAGTAAAGGGCGGATCACTCGGTAATAGTCCTTGATAAAACTCCTATAATAACCACAGAAACCCAGGAATCTCTGAAGCTCCTTCAAGTTTTTTGGCTGGGGTCAGGTAGTCAAAGCCTCAACTTTGCTGGGGTCAGTCTCTATGCCCTCGGTGGACACTATATGTCCCACATATTTTACTGAGGTTTGAAAGAATTAACATTTATCAATGGACAGTTTAAGGCCAAAATCTTCCAGTCGGTCCAATACCTTGAATAACCTGCTTTCATGTTCCTCTAGCGAGCTGCCAAACACTATGACATCATCCAGGTATACCAAGCACTCTAGCAAGTTCCTATCCCCCACCGCATGTTCCATTAGGTGCTAGGGGTCATAAGTCAACACACCACCACCAGGGGTCTGTGGGAGTAGAGCACATTGTATCATAATGTGGGTGGGTACATCAAAAAAAAAAAGCAGTTAGTATAGCAGACATTTTTAGCACAAACAATGTACATTGCACAAGAGGTCATGTGGAAGTGCATATAAACTGTGTTAACAAAGCCCCCTGTTGGACGCTGGGTTTCAGGAGCAAAGAGTGATAGGAGGCTGGATTTTCAAAGCCCTGAAAATGCCTCAAACCCCTCATTCACCAATTGATTGGAGCATGGGGCTTGTGGTATTCTCCTGGCTGGTGATCAGGATTTTCAATCCCATGTGCCAATGTCACAGCTTAGACCAGCTTTGCTCTAATCTAACTTGCAACATTCATGGGACCCTTTTTACGGGGTTTGCACCAAATATTTGGGGCAAGCTGCCATAAACTGAAGAAATTGTCTCAACTGCACCTGATGATAGAAAATTGGGAGCAGTTCCAGCAAACGTGTTTATCACAGAAATGTAGACTGATGGCAGATAAGTACTGCTTGGTCCACCTAGTCTGCCCATTTCCCTACCTGTTGGATAAGCTGCAGCTCCTAGTTAACCAACAGCCTATTTCTTCCTACCCCCCCCCCCACAAGAATTGCCTTATGTCTGTCCCATGCATTCTTGAATTCCCCCACTGTTTTTGACACCACGACCACACCAGGAAGGACGTTCTATGCCTCCACCACCCTCTCTGTGAAAGAATACTTCCTCACATTGCCCCAGAGCCATCCCCCCTCTATCTTCAAATTGTGTCTCCCTGTTCTTGCACATCTCTTTTTCTGAAAGATGCTACCCTCTTGGACTTTGTTGATTCCCTTGAGGTACGTATAAGTTTCCATCATGTCACCTCCCCTTCCTCAAGCGTATACATATTAAGCTCTATTAGTCTCTCTTCATATTGGCTTCTGTTGCAGATCCTGCACCACTTTAGTTGCCCTCCTCTGGAATACCTCCATCCTGTCTATGTCCTTGTGGAGATGGGGTCTCCAGAACTGCACAAAGTACTCCACATGGGGTCTCACCAACTGTCTGTACAGAAGGATAACAACTTCCTTTTTTCTACTGGTGATGCCTCTCTTTATACATCCCTGTACCCCCCAGCCCTCCCTACTGCCTTCTCACATTGCTTGCTAACCTTTAAGTCATCTGAAATCATTATTCCATTTTTGTTGTTGTTACTACCTTCCCCTCATTGTGTACTTTTCCCCTGTGTTTATATCTCCCAAGTGGATTATTTTGCACTTCTTTGCAGTAAATCTAAGCTGCCATACTTCTGACCATTCCTCCAATCTTGTCAAGACCCTTCTCATCCTTTCCACCCCCCCCATTGTGTATCAGTCCTGTTGCAGATCTTTGTGTTGTCTGCAAAGAGGCATACTTTTCCTTCCAGTCCCTCTACAATGTCACATAAAGACATTAAAAAGGACCAGACCCAGTAATGAACCCTGTGGTACCCCACTAGTAACCTGGCCCCTTTCTTTGGAGTGGACTCCATTTACTATTACCCTCTGTGTCCTGTTGTCCAGCCAATGTTTTACCCAGGCTACCACATTGGGACCCACTCCCAGGCTGGCTAATTTGTTTATTAATCTTTTGTGTAGGACTGTGTCAGATGCCTTGCTAAAGTCTAGGTAGGCCATGTTCACAGCCCCTACCTGGTCTACCACTTTGGACACCCAGCCAAAGAAATCAAGTAGATTCATCTGACATGATCCTCCCTCTGTTAATCCATGCTGCCTTGGGTCCTGTGCCCCCACTGGCTTCTAGGTACTCAACAGTTCTTTCCTTCAGAAGCAATTCCATCATTTTCCCCACCACTGAGGTCAAACTCACAGGTCTATTGTTTTCTGCCTCTGTCTTGCTCCCACTTTCATGAAGGGGAAGCACATCTACCCTTCTCCAGTCCTCAGGTGCCACACCATCCTCCTATGATTTGTTAAAATGGTAGTCAGTGGTGTCACTAGTTCTACCCTGAGTTCTTTTAGAATTCTGGGGTGGATTCAGTCAGGCCCCATTGCTTTGTCCACTTTCAGTTTTAGGAGTTCTTTCAGAACTCTTTCTTTTATGAAAGGACTGGTATCGACCCCCTATCCAGAGTGATTCTATTGATTGGATTAGGTACCTCCCCCTCCTCTTTTTTTGTGAATACTGAGCAGAAGTATTCATTCAGTATCCAGGCTTTTTCATTGTCCATCTCTGCCTACCCACTCTCCCCTTTATTAAGCCTCACTATCCCTCTCTTTGCCTTTCTTCACTCCCTAATGTAGCTATAAAAGGTTTTATCCCACTTCTTAACATAGTTGGCTATGTTTTCCTCGGTTTGGGCCTTTGCTATTCTGACTGCCTTCCCCACTTCCTTCTGCTTTAACTGGTACAGTTCTCTGTCCTGCTCCTTCTGTGTTACCTTATACTTCCTGAATGCTATCTTTTTCTCCCTAACCTTTCCCGCCACCTCTTTTGAGAACCATAGTGGTTTTTTCTTTCATTTTAATTTGTTTATTTGTTTCACACAACGGCTTGTGGCCTCTGATGGCAGTTTTGATGTTTCTCCATTGTTGCTCCACCCTCCTCCTTGCCTGTTTGCTAGTGCTTTTCTGAGGCACTCTCCCATTTTGTCAAAGTCAGCCCTCCTGAATTCCAGTACCCTCACTTTTGTATGGCTTCACTCTGCAGCTGAGTTTATCATGAACCACATTGTTTGGTGGTCACTTGTTCCCTGACAGATACCCACTTCGATATCTGAGATCCTCTCTCTCCATCCCTGTTAGAGAGTAATAGGTCTAAGGTTGCTCCCTCCCAAGTGGGTTCCAACACTAGCTGTCTGAGGTATGCCCCCTGTAGGGTATCTAGAATGGCCCTGCTCTTTGATGTGGCTGCAGTTGTGCCCTGCCAGCTGTACCACAAAATGGCTTTAAAGCAGGGTTTGATGCAAGCTCTGCATCGGCCTTTGAAAATCCAGCCCAGGAGATCCCAAATGGAATAGTGCCATTGCATATGTGAGCCTTACACAATCGGCTTTTTATTTCTTGGGGTCTGATTGGCTGGTACTCCTGACAGGGGGGTACATTAACTTTCAATAGACACCCAGGAAATAAAAAGTACCAGCACAAAATGTCGCTTTACCCAGGCAGATATCACTGTGCTCACCTTGCTTACTCATTGGCCCAAAGCACCACACTATTTTGAAATCGCTGCCATTTCTTTTTCTCTCACTTAGCGACAGACAGTGGCTTCCGAAGGTTCAGTAGCTGACTGCGAGCCAGCTGACAAAACATGTCACCCTCCAATGGGTTCATTTCTTGATACACTTTTGTTCTATTTTTTTTTGTTTTATTCAGCACTGTAATGTCCCATACTTGCTTCTGTCATGATACCCTGACTCTACAAGAGTGGACCGCTGTCTCACTTCTCCTTTCTCTAGCCGTCCGCCCAGTCGCTCCTGAAAATATAGCTATTCATTACCATTTCTACCACTCAGTAGTCCAGTGAGCACATCTGTGTTTTTCACCATCATTTCCATCATTGGAAGTGAGTTAGTTTTTTTTTTTTTAATTTATATTTCAATTCTATGAACTTAATAGTGGTTAGCAGGGATGTGTATGGCGCCGCAAGAGACAGAAAGCGGGTTAGCAGATGCGCCAACAGCCTGGGCTATCATTAAGTGAAATACACTTGTTTGTTAAAAAATAAATTAAAAAAATACTACATCCTGTTCACTGCCCGCTCCACTGCTTTCTTGTCCATGATGGGTGCCTGGGGGTAGTAGAGGAGAGACACTTTTATTTAAGTAACAACCCAATGTTCACAAAAGCAAAATAAAAAAAAAATATCTAAATACAGCTTGCACTTTGGTAATGTAACAGATGTTTCAGATGATTGACAACATTCTTCGGGTGTCTCAATCCCACTTGACTCTCCATGCACACGCATCTCTTCTGACCGCAATACAACTCTTGTTCTAAGGCGGGACAGGATATCACACTTCTCATGGCAGCAGCATGGAGAGGGAGAGATGGAAAACACAGGGAGAAACACAAAATAACTTAACAGGAAAAAATAAATAACTTGGCTTTAACACTTAAGCCTGGTGGAGTGAGTCTGTGTGTGTGTGTGTGTGTGTGTGTGTGTGTGTGTGTGTGTGTGTGTGTGTGTGTGTGTGTGTGTGTGTATTGGGGAGGTAATCAAACCTAAAAGTACAGAGGCTTCAGTAAGACAAAATTCCCTAGACTTAAAAAAAATCTGCATTCAAATGCAAGTGGAGGAAATATTTTATTACACAAAAGCCAAACAACTAAGTGTATTAAAATTGAAACATAGAAATTATTTTTTTCTGAACATATAAAATACAGTTGCCTATTTTTAAGTGCAATAATACCCTCTTGGGTGAAGGTATGGGCAATACCAGACCTTCCAGGGGCTATAAGACCCTCTGCCTTCATTACGCCCCTGGGCAGTCTGGTATTGTCCAATACCACCCACCCACCCTGTCAGGTATTATTGCTTGCATATTGAGCAACCAGCATGCTAAAAAGCACATACTGTATGGCAAGCGGCTACTAAGGAGCCATTTTCATACCATTATGTGCCTATTATCTAGCAGCCCCACACAGTGTACCATGCATGATTGCATGAGGCATTATTTGGATCTATTCTTGCCCCCTACCCCCTGGATCAGTTGTCAGAACCAAAATAATCCTACTTTCATAGGTCCCTGGTGTGTATTGGTCCACCCCAGACCCCAATCACTGCATCAAACTCAAAAAACTTTCATCTCAATAATCCCTGGCATCTAGTGATCCCCCCTCCAGACTTGCCAGTCCAAGCTCAAATAACCCTTTAGTCAATAATGTCTGCTGTCTAGTGGTCCCCACACCTCCAATTGCTAGTTCATATTCCCTCCCCATCCTACTCACTCAGGTTTCTCCATCCCCTTCCCCTGTGTCTCCTCTCTCCCCTGTTGGCAGCTCCCTTTCAGTGGTGGTGACTGGCACAACCCTTCCACTCACCCCCTTGGCCAGCCACAGTCTGAGTGATAGGGAGCAAATGCTCACCTACTGTAGAAACAGGTGTTTTTACAGTAGCTGCAAGCTCATTCAGATGGCAGAAGGCAGAGGTAGTGAGTGGAGGGACTGTGCCAGTCACAGTCACCCAGTGGAAGCTGCCAGCTTGGGTAAGTGGAGGGACTAGACACAAGGGATTGAGATAAAGGGTTATTTGGGTTCAGACCAATGACTGAGGTGGTAGGGGTCCACAAGATGCCAGAGAACATTGAATAACATGTTCAAGGGGGATCAGAATGGCAATTGAGGAGTGTGGGACCATTAGATGCTATGGATCTGGACAAGATGAGGTTATGGGGAAATTGGTCTGGTGATCGGAAACCATGAGGCAACATGCACTGCTGTGTACTATGGTAAATGTGCTACCTCTGGCTGTTTAGCACTTTCAGAACCAGTGTATATAAAGCTGTACACTGTATGCAGGGAGAATTCCTCTTTTGCATGGCAGATGGCATAGCAGTATATGCAGTGCATAACATAGACATAGAAACATAGAAACATAGACTTTGATGGCAGTTAAGGACCACTTGGCCCATCTAGTCTGCCCATTTCCCTACCTACAGGATAGGTCGCAGATCCTAGTTAACCAACAGCCTATTTCTTCCTACCCCCCCACAAGAATTGTCTTATGTCTGTCCCATGCATTCTTGAATTCTCCCACAGTTTTAGACCCCAAAACCTCCTCAGGAAGGCTGTTCCACCATCCACTACCCTCTCTGTGAAATAATACTCCCTCACATTGCCCCTGAACTGCCCTCCTTCTATCTTTAAATTGTGTCCCCTTGTTCTTGCATGTCTCTTTTTCTGAAAGATGCTACCCTCTTGGACTTTGTTGCTTCCACTGAGGTACTTAAAAGTTTCTATCATGTCCCTCCTCTCCCTTCTTTCCTCAAGGGTATACATATTAAGCTCCTTTAATCTCTCCCCATACGGCTTCACTTGCAGACCCTGTACCATTTTAGTTGCCCTCCTCTGGACTACCTCTATCCTGTCTATGTCCTTGCGGAGATTGGGTCTCCAGAACTGGACACAGTACTCCAGATGGGGTCTCACCAACTGTCTGTACAGAGGGATAACAACTTCCTGTTTTCTGCTGCTGATGCCTCTCCCTATACATCCCAGTATACCCCCAGCCCTCCCTACTGCCTTCTCACATTGCTTGCTAACCTTAAGGTCATCTGATATGATTACCCCCCGGTCCTTTTCCTTTTTGTTGTTGTTACTACCTCCCCACCCATTCGTATTCTTCCCTGGGTTCTTGTTTCCCAGGTGCATTATTTGCACTTCTTTGCATTGAATCCTAGCTGCCATACTTCTGACCATTCCTCCAACCTTGCCAAGTCCCTTTTCATCCTTTCCACGCCTCCTTGTGTATTAACCCTGTTGCAGATCTTTGTGTCATCTGCAAAAAGGCATACTTTTCCTTCCAGTCCCTCTGCAGTGTCACTGATGAAGACATTAAAAAGGACTGGACCCAATACTGAACCCTATGGTACCTCACTAGTAACCCCTCTTTCTTCAGAGTGTACCTGACATTAGATTAACGACATGTACAAGGTGACACTGACCATGCTGGTCTCAGTAGCATGTTTAGCTCCATGCCATTTAAAAATGAGGGCTGATGTTTTACTTGACAAAATACAAGTTAAAACAGAAGACAGAATTCAGAGGGAAAGCAGTACAGTGATGTGGTATATGTGGCCTGGGCCAGCATGCTTGCTGAGCTTTTCAGGACTGACCTGTCACCTTTGGAGCTAGTATAGCAATGCTGCATATAAAACTCAGGGAGAATTTTGTTAAAAATGTTTGGCAAACATTACATTAGCACTAGCAGTTCAGTTCTTTCTACTGCTGCTGCTGCTGCCAGCAGTCCCTTACCTTTGCTGGGGATGATGCTGGCTGGACGTACCTATTCAGTGTACATGCAGGGGGCCCTTCCCCCTGACCCCCCCAGCCTTATAGATTCCAACTCTGGGGGGATGGATGTCAGGGGAGAGTGGCCAAACTCCGGAGTCAAAGACTCAGTCATCACTCCAACAACCCGGTCAACACTGTGGGTGTCAATGGGCTGTTGTCGCTGTAACTGCACCACTGTGAAAGTGTCACTGTTACAATGGTATGTCAATCTGAAACACATGTTGTGGGACTGCAGTAACACTCAGCCACTATGGCAGCAAGTCCAAAATGTGTGCGATCCCCTGTTGGGCCTAGAGGACACCTTCTCACCAGAAAGATAACTACTGTAGTAGGTTTAGGAACTGAATCTTTGATGGGGCAAAGACAATGCCCTTTCACCCTGCTCGCAATGGTGATAAAAAAGTGATTATATGCCACTGGTTAGACCAGGAAACCCCTTCTCTAACAGAATGGCACCAAGAAGAATTACAAACACTAAGAATGGAAAAAAATGCTTGTATCGATTATACACCATTACAGAAGCTTCCAGAAGAAATGGTTAAGTCTGTATGCTCTACTGGGAATATTAGATACCTAAAATATAATCAAGTAAATTAAGCCTGTTATAGTGGTGGCTATGATCATTTACATCATGCTATTTAACTAAGTGAAAGAGTATGCAACCCCAATCCAGATGAGTAACATAGTCATTGACAGCAGATCAGGACCACAAGGCCCACGCAGTTTACCCATATTCTCTGCCTGTATTTTCAGCCACTGACCCTACTTGGCCAGTGGCTTTAGCTTATCCTTCCCACCTCCAGGGTTCCCCTCTGACTATCCCATGCATGCTTCAGTTCTCCCACTGTGCTAGCTCCCACCTCCTCCTGTGGCAGGCTGTTCCATGCATCCACCACTTTTCTGTGAAGGAAAAACTTCCTCACATTCCCCTTTGTCCTGTCCCCTCCAATCTCATATGGTGCCTCCTTCTACATCTCCTGTACTAAAAGATGCTGTCCACTTCCACTTTGTTTATGCCCTTAAGTTACTTGAAGGATTCTATCATATACCCCCATTCCCTCCTCTCTTCCGCTGTATGCATATTGATTTTTTTTTATTCCCTCCTCATATGTGTTCTGGTGCAAGCCCTGCACCATCTTAGTTACCCTTCTCTAAACCACCTGTACCTTGTCTATGTCCTTATGAACTGTGGCCTCAAGAACTGTACCCTGTACTCTAAATGAGGCCTCACCAGCATTTTGTGTAGTGGCATCACAACCTCCCTTCTTCTGCTTTTGATACCCCTTCCTCTGCACCCCAACATGCCACTGGCACTCCCCACCAACTTGGTGCACTGTTTGGCCACCTTTAGGTCATCTGAGATGATTATCCCTTAATCCCTTTCCTCCCTGGCATGTCAGTAACCCCCCCAGCCCATCCTGTAGCTCTCTGCAGGGTTTTTGCACCCCAGGTGTATGATTTTGCACTTCTTTGCATTAAATTTCAATTGTCACACCTCCAACAATTTTTTCAGCGGTTCTAGGTCCCTTCTCATTTTCTCAACTCCATCTGGAGTGTCTATCCTGTTGAAGATCTTGGTGTCATCTGAAAACAGGCAAACCTTTCCCTCCAGTCCTTCAGCAATGTCACCAATTAAGACTTCTTGTTCAAAGTCTTCATTATTGTCGAGTATACCTTACCTGTGAATATGTACTGTACTGTACTGTATTGTATTCTTATTTTTTTTGTTTGCACAAGTGTCCAGGACCACTTTGAAAATGAGCTTGCTCAATGGTGTTTACACCTGGTTAAATAAAGTGATTGACTGATTGATTGGTTGATTGATTGATTGATTAAAAAGGACTGGCTCCAGGAATGATTCTTGAGGCACCCCACTGGTCACCTCCATTTCCTTGGATTAGATCCTATTTACCACCACCCTCTGCTTTCTGTCACTCAACCAGTTTCTAACCCAGTTTTCCACTTTGTGTCCCACCCCCAGGCTACCCAACTTGTTGACCAGTCTTTTATGTGGAATGTTGTCGAAGGCTTTGCTGCAATTGAGATAGGTGATATCCACCCCCCCCCAAACCACCTCCTTTGTCACCCAGTCAAAAAAGTCACTCTGATTCATTTGACATGACATTCCTGCTGTGAGTACATGCTGCCTCATAGCCTGTGCTCCTTTGTCACCCAGTCAAAAAAGTCACTCTGATTCATTTGAAATGACATTCCTGTTGTGAGTACATGCTGCCTCATATCCTGTGCTCCACTGGATTTTAAGTGCTCCACAATCCTTTCTTTCAGCAGCACCGCTATAATCTTTCCCACTACTGAGGTGAGGCTGACCAGCCTGTAGTTTTCTACTTCCTTCCTGCTTCTACTATTGTGAAGAGGGACCACATGTGCCCTCTTCCAGTAATCTGGAAACACTTGTGTATTCATTGACTCACTGAGCAGGGCTTCCAGTGGTACTTATAGCACCATCTATAGTTCCTTTAGTTTTCTAGGGTGTATACTGTCTGGTCCCATTGCTTTGTCTACCCTCAGTTTTTAGAGTTTCTTCAGGACTCTCTCTTCCATAAATGGACTGGTGTTTATTTCCCTCCCCCATATGTTTCTTATACCCAGTTGTGTTCCCTGCCCTTCCCCCTCTTCAGTGAATATTGAACAGAAGTATTCACTCAGTATTGATGCTTTATCTAGGTCTCTCTCCCTTTCCTTCCCTCTGAATCTTACAATCTCCCTCCCCGACCTTCCATCTTTCACCAATGTACATGTTGAAAGTCTTGTCCCCTTTCTTTATCCACTGTACTAATTGAACCTCTGCTTTCACCTTTGTGTTCCTCACTGCCTTCCCCACTTCCCTCTGTCTGTCAAGGTACACTGCCCTATCTTCCTCCATCTGTGCCTCTTGTATTTTTTGGAATCCACCTTTCTGGCCCTTATTTTCTGTGCCACCCCCTTTGAGAACCATAGTGGTTTGTTTCTTCTCTTGCCCTTATTTTTCAGCCAAATGCACTGATCAGTCACCTCCACTATGGCGCCTTTGCGCACCGCTCCTCAACCCCCTCCTTCCTCCTTTCTCACTAGGGCTTCTTTAATCCCTATCCCCATCTCAACAAAGTCAGCCCTCCTGAAATCATTGACTCTTGCCTTTGTGTTGCTTGACTTTGACACTGCACCAATACTAAACCACACCATGTGGTGGTCGCTGGTCCCTAGTTGACCATCCACCCAGACTTCATTGATTCTGTCTCCATTAGTCAGTACAAGGTCCAGAATCACCTTATCCCAGGTAGGTTCCATTACTAACTGCCTGAGGTCTGCCCCTGCAAGGGTTCCATGATGTCTTTGCTCCTTGTTGTGTCAGCTGTTGTAATGGTCCAGTCCATGTCTGGCATATTAAAATCTCCCAGCAGCAGTATCTCCCCCTTGGCTGCCATCTTGTGTTTTTCTTCTATTATTAATCTGTCTACCTCCTCCCCCTGTGCTGGAGACCTGTAGATCACTCCTATGTGGATTGCTGTGTCACTACCTGGCTCAAGGGAGACCCAAAGTGCCTTTGCCTCACCTTGCCTGCTCTGCACTGTTGTTGCTTTTATACCTTCCTTGACGTAAAGGGCAACCCCCACTTTTTACCCTCCCTATCCCTCACGAGTTGTGAGGGCAATGGTTTGCAGTTTCATCTGATGTTAAATGCCTAGTGTCTAGATAAATATAAAAACTGATGACAGATAAGGACTGCTTGGCCGACCTAGTTTGCCCATTTTCCCTACCTAGTGTAATTCTGCAGATACTACTTGATTTTCAGCATAGCCCCCCCCCACCTATTAACTACAGTATAATATATTAATGTATGGTTTTTATGTATATGTGTTGGGAAATCTCAATAAAATGTATTCATAAAAAACAGACATCTCTGCAAAATGAATGTCAACTGCTGTACCAACTGTCATGTTTCACACAAGCTGTAACTAAAATGCAAAAAAAAAAAAAAACACCTTGATCGAAGTGGGAATCATGTAACACTTTATTCTGTAGTGTGCGTGAAAGAGCACCTGGTTTCCTCCAAGTGAATGGCACACATATATTCTATATAGGCTTTGTCAACACCCCACAACACACATAGACACCACCAACAACCAAATCAAATAACAATGATAATATTGGGATCCTGCTTTTACAATACCAGTGTGACAGGAGATACAAGGGTGACAGTGTGACTGCAAATGTAGAATGCAATGGATTGAAAAAAACCTGTAGAATGAGTCTTCGCTATCATTACATTTCAATTAAATGTATAAAATAAACATTTATTAAATGAGACCAAATACACTTTATATTTTAATCTACAGATGTGTCAGACAGTAAAAATACCAGCGATGCCAAAATAACTGTTTTCCCAGCCGTGCTATTGTTTGCTCCTATGGAGACTGCTGTTATTCATAGACTTTTAGAATGGTAGATCTGAATTTATTTTTAAATCATTGCCAGTTTGATCTATGTAGTCTGATACCACCATCCCAACCCAGACTTTTCTCAGCAAGAGTCTCATGGTTCCAGAATGACACTTCAGTCCCCCAAAATGTCAGTACTTTTATTAAGTTTTGTCTCTGCAGAATGATTTAGACAGAAGCATTTTTTTTTCTTGGGTGTGCATTGTCTGCAACAATAGAACACAATCTATTGCATTCTATCTGTGCAGAATGCAATCTCCAGACCCTCAAACTGCTCCTTGAATCTTTGCTAAGAACTGAAACAAAGAAAAAAAAAACTGCTGCAATGCATGTCTGGTTACAAAATATTTTGAATATTCTAGTGACAGTTCTAGTAGAGAATGAAGTATTACTGGAAGCTTCACCTAGGACCTCAGCACTTTCCAGCTTGATTTCAGTGCATTGGAATATATAAGTGGAAGCATTCCAACTCTGGCTTACACAAAAGTGAACATAGGCAAAATCTGCTTCACTCCAGCTCAGTAACTGTAAGCACTAGGTTCAGTGCAATGTAAATTATCAAGCTTCATATATGGCATATGATGTCTTGATAAAATCCTTGAATCTGTGCTAAGAACTGAAAAAAACAAATATTTCATAGGTGGCTGAATCCATAGTAAATACCAACTTCCTGACTAGCATGGGAAGGAAATATTAAAAGGAACCCAAATTATCCAACATTTTGCTTCAATAGTCTATTTTAATAGAGGATTGAGCATTGGTAATATGCTTTACGTAGTTAATCAGATTGCTGTCATTCTAGATGGAAAATGAGAGTGATAATGGTATTCCATTAGGCAATAAAGAACCACATCACACCTTAGGTGACATAATGCTAACAAGACACTTTTCACAGCCACCAAGGAGAGTAGTAGGCATATCATAGATTGTGAGAGCCATATCTGCTTACCAGGTAAAGACAAATATTGTATACATTTACTGTCCTCATGTTTTGAGGGGAGAGGATTCTGGAGTGCTGCATATATTTTTATAAAATGGTAAGAAACAATCTACAAATCGCATTGGCCAAGAGGTGTCAGCTGACAGTACATTAAATCTCTTTAAATGCACAGTCATCCTGGTCCTAAACCCCATCATTCAATGAGCAAATCAATCTTTTACAACCAGAACTGATCTTCCATCACAAACACGGCTGTTATCTTTACACCATAAAAATCTTCAACAGGGCCCTAAAAATAAAACTACCTTAAATAAAAAATGAAACAGATTAATTAAATGTTGTTTCCCTGATCATTACACTCTCCTTACACACATAAACAAATCAGAAACATTAAGTATTGTTTATAGTTTTCATTACAACTGTTACTTAGCTGACAATGAAAAAAAAGTCTATTTTTACCTGTTCATCAGGGAAATCTCTTCCTCTTATCCTGGCAGTGAGATAATTGAGTCTATGGTTCAGAAGAGGCCTTTGTTGTGTGTGTGTACAATATGTTAACAGAAGGACATTCTGCAAGTGGATCTGAGCAGAGTTTTGAATTCCTGTATTCCATTGTAAACATTCCATGATAAACATTCCATATCTTGAATGTGGGGAAAAACAGAGAAAAAAAAACAGGGTGAAGAAAGTAGGCAATAACGCTTTATAAACAAAGAGAAAAGTTGGAAAAACACAGTTACATAGGCAGAGGCAGACCCAAACTGCTCAAATACATTCTTGGCATTTATAAAAGCACATACATTTGAATCATATATGGGTGTTTTCAGGTGAAATCTACCCCCCCCCCAAAAAAAAAAGGCAACCTGGCAGGTTTAAAGTTTTTTTTTCTTATTAACCTTTCACCATAATCCTATAGCAGTTTTTTTAAGTGCTAGACCATGATACATAATTAAAAAACAAAAAATAAAGAGAATGTTGCCTTCAATGAAACCATATTACTACAGTGTAATGAAAATGAAGTTTTAAACACTGCTTATTTTTATAAATGTACAGATGTTATAGTGCATTTATATGAGAATTTACGTTACAGAGAAAATACACATTTTCAACTAACACTACTAATAAATATTTTTACTGCAACATACTAATCTGTTGCTAAAATATGTTGTTTTGTGCATTAATAGGAACTTCTTTTTCAGTTTTTAAAAGTTTTAGAGTTAATGTGCGGCATACTTGTTTGAAAATAATAAAGAAGATTTAATCCCTATTAGACTGACTCAATTTAATTCCTTTATGATGGTAACACATTTTATAAGTGGAATAAGCCACTCCAGGGGCTGCATTAAAGGATTGTAACGCACGTCCCAGGGGTGTAAGGGCACTCTGCCTTTGGCCTCATGCCTAAGTATGCCCCTGGGACATGCATTAAAATCCTTTAGTGCACACCTTTTCATATCTTATTATTTACATAACGCATGTGATCTGCACAGTAGATGGAATGAACCCACTGATTTTTATGAAAATAGTAAATAGTGACTGCTCTACTCTTACTGTTTTTATTTATTTATTTATTTAATTTATTTATTTGTTGAATTTTGTTGACTGGGTAGGCCCAGTGAGACTAGAGGTGCCTTTTTCAGAGGTGACCTGGGAGGAGGGAACAAATGGTACCCAACTAAAATTGAACCAGATTAAGTTGTTGGTGGTATTTTAAGTGAATGGGGAAAGTTGGCCAGAACACCAGGGAAATTCCACTACTGTGTTGTAGGGGGCCTTGCTGGCTGTGAGCATGGTCAGTACAGTGAGCCCCGCAGTGTGGGTGGAGGTAGAGGTGGGAGAGAGGGCCTCCTCTCCTGCCTTGAATATGCCAAAGGCCACAACCTTGGAAAATGCTAATGATATGGGTTTTGATATGGATCCTGATCTGCAGGAAATTTTCATATCAACCAAGGACTTAAGCCAGAATGAAGTAACAGCTACTTCTGCAGTGGTTAACCCTAAAAAAACTATATTACAATGTACACAAGTTCTACTGGAGAAATTACAAGAAGAGAGGCATTTTTGTGAGATACAACACAAACTATGGGAGAAAATACCTAAGCTTCATGTTCTTTCAGCAACTATCCCCAACACAGAATGGCCTGTCAGCACTCCTTCTGAGTAGCAGCATCAAAGTGCCGAGACCATCTGGGTGAGTTGTCGCATGACTCTGATACTTTGACAGTACATTCCAATGTCAGTGAGGTCTTGCTGACTGAAAAGCTACACACTGAAATGCAAACTAATTCTGAATCTGCAGTGCACTGTAAGGAAAATGAGACTGCTATGAGCTGTATAGAGACAGTTAAAGATAAGAAAATATGTGAGTGCTTAAAAACAGAAGTCATCCAGTCCACCGGCACAGTGGTTGGATTTCCGCATGCGACGCCAGAGACCAGGTTCGGAGAACAAGCCCGGGTCACTGGAGGCAGCAGGGAGAAAGATTGAACATCCCAGGGACAGCTCTCCTTTCCGGGGGGAGGGGAGGGGACTGGTCTGGCACCTGCTGGCTCCTAGCGGAGGCTGGAAGTATCACAGAATGCATGGCCCAATACTAACTGGGGGAGGAGCGGACGTCGGCAGATGCCGTGACGTCACTACTCTGCCCCCAACAGAAAGCCAGGAAAATCACTCACTGGCCCTCTGGATGATGGCTCTCTATTCCTGAAGGCCTCCAGCACCTTTCCGGTGCCTCCTGTTCCCCAGCAGCATCCTCGGGCCCTAGAAGGATGTGCTGGGGCTATACTCCCCCCCCCGGTGCCTTCCCCCTCGGAGGAGAGGGACCAGCCCGGTGAAGGGATACACTGGGATATCCCAGGGGTCGACTGTGATCTGGGGACTAGAGGAGGACCAGGCAAGGGCAGAAGAGGTCAAGGGGAACTTGGCAGAGCCTGAAGGAGTGGAGGACAAGCGAGCACGGGGCAGAAAAAAAAAGTCACTACCCGTACAGATTTAAAAAGCCACACCTCAGCTACTCAGTTTACACAAGTGAATCAGCCTCATAACTTGTGTAAACATTTAGGATTTGTAGCAAAACTTACGGACAGGTCCGATGAGATTTTTTCACGATCCTCACAGGAAGTACTCTTTCAGAAAGATGATGGGCAACAGGAGTCTGTATCTGTTTTTTCTTTAGCCAGAAAGCAGCACTCAGGTATGGGGAACAAAGAAGATGGGAAAGACAAACGGACGGCCTGGACATTTGCAAATAGGAAACTCCAAGACAGTTCTGATATTATTCCACAAGGGGGAGCTTTAGGTCTGCAATTAAGTTATTCTGCTTTACTGCAGATTGGTTTGTTTGATGAAACCTGGAAGCCTCAGACAGCACTAAATGATGCTGGATGGAAACAAACCCAGACTGGGGAGTGGATGCCAGATCTTGATTGGGATCCAACTTTAAACTTTTCTCAAACATCACCCGAATGGAAGCCTGTAGTGTCAAACAAGGACAATGTAATACTACCACCACAAAATATATCAGAGACATCTAATACTGTTCCTACTACTAAAACTCAATGTGTGCCCATCACTACTTTAACACATCCAGATCCTGCTCTGCATACTGAGTCACAACAAAATAATGGTGGAGGCACATCTACTCTGGACATACTGATACTGATACTGATATTTCCAAAGATGATGCCACTGCTCTGCCTCCCAAACTGCTGTTATCTGAATTATTTACTAAAACAAGGAAAGAGGCAGCCCCACATAGGAATGCAGTTTGAATTCGCTATAAAGAGGCCTAGAAGAGAGACCAGCTTGTCTGTATGTAGGAAAGCACCTATTGAAGGAATCTTTAAAATTTTCCCAGAGAGAGGTGTGCGCCTTTATTAACATTTCAGGGGAAGATAACTACAATGTCAGTTTTAGATCCTCTTATGAACTGGACTTATTCTGAGACAGATATAGTTATGTAAAATGTTCACCCACATGGACCCCCTTCCTTGTCATTCCCCTTATGAAACCCTTAATTAAACATGTTACCATTATGTTTCGGAATGAAGGGGTCCATGTGGATGATATTATGTATTGGTTGTCTCAAAAATGTGAATACTGAGTGAACCTGAAGCAGTTTTAGATTCTGAATTGTTTTGGACCAGAGGGTGGAAGTTTAAAGTTAAACTTAGACAAACTGAAGCTGGACTCAGCCACATACCTAATTCCTTCATGATGGGTAGAGACAGAGGGGTATGTTTTTAGTCAGGACAACCTAGGGCCTATTACCATTGTGGAGCTAGAACACACCTCTCTAGCACATGTGACAAACCATGATGTGACAGTTGTGGGGAAATAGGACACATTACATTGCAGTGTGCAAACCACACTAGATGTGACTTTTGTGAAGAGTACGGTCATGTTTTTTCAGAATGCCGCAGGGCTGCAAAGAATAAAGATACTTGCAGAAGTCCCGAGCTACTTATCCAACATACCCAAAATCAGGTATCTGAACCAAACACACCTGAAGTCATACATATGTCTCCCCTTGCTAAAGCTACTCTTGTTTCTGACCCTATTGTAGTATTGGATGAAGAAACCCAGCCAGGACAGAAAGAGGTCACTGCCACAGAACTTGCTCCCATCTATAAAAAAACTGAGTCAGAGTTTGTGGCAGTGACCACGAGACCAGTTTGTTATTGTGATCTTGACAGTAAACACACTGACCCCTCTTCTTCTGTCCATAGATCTATGAGGAATATAAACCCCCCCAACCAGTGAGATTGCATGTGAGAATTCATATGCTGCTCTGTTTACACAAGAAAATGATTCAGATATGAAACAAGATGATGTAGCCTCAGTCCACCATCTCTGATCATGTAATATCTGATCGGGAAATGGTGGGTTATAAAGGAAAGAAAAAAAAAAGAAGAAAACTTTGCAAATGATTTCAAGTTATGATGACTTCTTTAACTGTATGCTCTTTAAATGTTCACAGCATATTGAATGCAGTGAGATGGCATATGCTTTTCAATTACCTGTATTCTCGTGGTTTTGATATATGTTTTGTTCAAGAATCTTGGATGCACACCTGTGAACAGGTTCATTCCTTTAAATCAGATTGGTGGTGGGGCCCTTATTACTGGTCCTTCAGGATGGATTGTGCAGATGGTATTGGGATTCTAGTCTCTGAATATCAGTTTACTTTGATGAAACTCATTGACTTAATACCTGGCAGGTTATGATTTTAGATGGAAAATGAGGTAATGATATATACAGATTTATTAATATTTACGGCCCACAAACCAAAACAGAAAGAGTTGAAACATTTGTACTTATTCAGCCATATTTGGTATCTTCATATACAATAATCATAGGAGTTGATTTCAATTGTGACATAATTAAAAAGGTAAAGAGTCCGAGTCACAAAAATAAATTTATTGTGACTCAGTCATGCTAGCAACAATTGTAGATACTGCTGAACTTAAAAACTGCAGATCATATCTCTCTAAAGGTTCTAAAGCTGCCTATAAGAAACAGAAATATACAACTACTATTGACCATTTTTTATTTAACATAACATTTCCAAATTTCAGTTTTTTATTGAACTAGTTGAATTTTCTGTTCATTGTGTCCTAGTTTTGCAATTTTCTGATATACAACACAGTCCCCAAAGCATGGATAGGTGGAAATTAAATGTTTCTGCTTTAAATAATCCTAATGTACAGTTGGGAGTAAAATCTTTTATTAAAGCTCATGCTTCTGTCATGTGTTTATATAATGGTAAAAGGGAATGATGGACGGACTCTAAAATAGGTTTTAAAAAATGGTTTATAAAACTGGGGAATTGTACAGAAAATGAAAAATGTTTAAAGTACTTGTCATTACGTACTCAATTACAAAGGCTGTATTCCATGGCTACTACCTCCAGAGCAGATTATTCATCTCAAATAAAACTGCTGAAAGATGAAATGTTAATTTACCAATATGATAGGTCTAAAACATGTAACATATTGCAATCAGGTACACAAAGAACCCCAGTAGGAGATCCATATGTCGCATGCAAAGAGATACAAAATTTGATGTCTATTAATTCATTAATCAACTCTATGGGATCAATAGCAGATATACCAGACAAAATTTACAAAGTTATTAAAAACCATATGGAATCACTTAATTGAAAGACACACATGACACTGGAAGCAGTACAAACATTTCTACAGACCATACATCTCCCAACAATCCCTATACAAGACTCTATAATAGAAACAGAAATTACTAAAGCTGAAGTCTTAATGGCCATCAAGTCTTTAAAACCTGGAACATTACCTGGGCTAGAGGGGTTACCCTGTGACTTTTATAAAATATTTGCTGATATCTTAGTAGATAATTTAACACAAGTATTTCAGTATTTCTTAACCTATAGTGAGATTAGGCCATCATTCTCTAAAGGTATTATTGTCTTTTTATATAAAACAGGAGATAAAACTAGCATTACAAATTGGAGACCAATTACACTTTTAAATACCGACTATAAAATCTTAGCCAGTATTATTAATAATAGGATTAAAGAGTATTCCAGTTTTATCTTATCACCCCACCAGTATTGTGGCAATATGGGGAGATGGATTCAAAATGCCCTAATGATAATCAGGGATTTGATTGAATATTTATCCCTAAATGGATTAGAAGGTACCATCATTTCATTAGACCAGGCTAAGGCTTTTGACAGGGTATCCCACAGTTATTTATTTGCCACATTGCAGTATTATGGGATTCCTCATATGCTTAGACAGTACATTGAACTAATGTACAAAAATGCTGTGGTCTCCCCAATAATACACAGACAGGTTATGAAAGGGTTTTACATTTCTACAGGTGTACGCAAGGGATGCCCATTAAGTCCCTTGCTTTACTTATATTCACTAGATCCTCTATTAAGAACAAAAACCCAGTCACATGTGTGGACTGGTTTGAAATGGGCAGAGGCAGAGGAAAGCCTTAAAATGCAAGCATATGCAGATTATATTTGCCTTTTTTTCCAACAAGTGGGAATTACCCATTATTTTCGAATACTGGAGAAATTTGCTCTACTTTCAAATGCAAAACTCAATCTACAGAAAAGTAAAGGTCTATTAATTGGAGCCAGTAATGAATTATCAGTAAATATAGAAGGTATTCAGATTTCATCCCAATCTATCAAAATATTGGGGATCTTGTTCAGGTCGCAGAATATCCCAAGGCAAAAATGGGAAGTGGGACCAGCACAGATTGAAACTAATATTATCAGATGGAAGCACTAGAAATTGATTAAATACAAACGGATACAGATTCTAAAAAAAGTCATTATACCAAAACTACAATATATTTCTATTATTTTTCCTCCTCCAACTATATTGGAAACTAAATTATATGGATTATGTTTTCAGTTATTATGGGGTAACAAATAAAACCCCATTAAATGATGCTATACTTACCTATCAAAGGAGAAAGGAGGTCTGGGGATGCTGGACCTGATTGTATTTTTACAGGTTTTATTTATAATACAGACTGTAAAGTGCAGATTATTAGATATTAATGATTTACATCACAAATGGATAGAAAAATACTAGCTTCATACTTTAGAGTATGGACGGTGGTGCAACCTTATTTTGGGTAACCATTTGTCAGTTCCAGTTTATTTTAAATCCATGGTGTAAAAATGATACAAATGGGGATTAACAAAACAACAAATTAAACAGAGTACTGAACCATTGTTATATAAACTCATTATGTCTTTAACTTACCCACAAACACCTTGTTTTAACAACTGTACAGTCAATAATACTTCCAGAGTTCTAGCACAATTAAACAACTATAGACGTCCACGGTTTATGTGGGAAACAATTTGGTTAGCAATGTGTAGTAGGCTTAATGTGAGGGGCAATGCCAAACACAAGGTTATTGAAGAAAGTAATTGTCCATATCTAGAGTGTATTAATATAACTGAAATGACAGAACATTTTTTTTAGATTGTTCCTATGCTAAACCTTTATGAGAATTTTTGGCAAGTAAGTGGAATAATATGAAATGGTTATCTAACATGATGTATGACATTTTAGTACTAGGTAGCAGTCCTTTAGGAAGATGGTCTTATGGTATTAATATTCTAAACTTGTTTAAATGTTGCCTTATGTTTTACTTATGGCAAGCAAGATGCCAATGGGTACGTCAACAAAAAAGGATGCCGTATTACGTAATATGTACATTGATAGAACAACATATGAAGAAAGCATATCTCCAGGACATTTTAATACATTCTGCACTTCAAGTACAGAGGTGGTGGAAAAGCTTTAACATATTTATAAACTATAAATAAGAGATTAGGAAGGTATTTTTCTTTGATATTATGTAATAGCCAGGATATTGTTTCCAAATGTTCTTTGTTGTAAGATCCAATTTCTCCATTATGATTTGTATGTTATTATTATAACCATGGTGTATTTTTTCAATAAAAACTTTCCTACTGCTGGAATACTTATTTGCTTTATAGTTTATATGTTTCTTTTCATAATAACAAAATGTATGGTACTGTGTATTTTTCAAGTCTGAATAAAAAATTCCCCTTACTCTTTTCGAGAAGTGCCATGGAATCTTTAACTTCCACCTGAATAAGACCTTGGTTTGACATCTCATCCAAAAGAGGGCACCTCAGAAGTGCAGTACCCCCCCCCTCCCCATGCTGCACCACAGTGTCAGTATTGGGATTTAACCCAAGTGCCTGTTGTGGGGATAGAACCCACAGCCTTCTGATCTCAGAGGTGAGTATGCAACTTGCTGAGCCACTGACACTTATTACAGAAACTATTCAGTAGAATGCTTTGTGTTTTACAGCAGCTACAATACTGTTTTCACATTGTGATGAAAGGAAAGGAAAGGAAAGGAAAGGAAAGGAAAGGAAAGGAAAGGAAAGGAAAGGAAAGGAAAGGCAAGACAAGGCATCTCACTTTAAATGGGGCTTTTGGTACACTTGGTATCAGAAGTAGCTTTACAATCCATATACAGTTTGCAACATGTGTTAGTTGCACAAAGGTATACAGTATCTTAAGAAAAGGCATGTCTGTGTTGGACAGAGAGACAACTAATCACTGAGAGGTTAAATGATGTGCTCTTGGTCACAGTCAGGAAGTAGGAGTTGTGGGATTCAGAATTCGGTCTCCAGGTTCACAACTCAGTGTTCTTTGCAATATTATATCCTTGTAAGCCCTACACATGTTCTCATTTAATCCAGCCTTTGGCCGATCAGATTTCAAAGGCATTGTCATCAATTATAAATGGATTCTAGTGTTTGTATGAGTTATTATATTACCCACTAATGAACGCATAGAGAATTGGTTAGCCCTGCACATTGGTATTTTAAACACATTTCTCATTCCTTGGGACATTCCAAACAATTGCTGCTACCTTCCCAGTGCCAAATAATTGCCGCTTCCTCACACCCACCCGTGTCCTATTACATGAGTCTGGTATAAGCAGCTTCTATATGTGTGGAAAGTTCACACATAGTTTCAAGTTGCAATATTCAGCAACCTTTGGAAAAAAAGACATCAAAAAAGAGTCCTTTTGTAATCTGTCAAGGATATAAACAAGTACAGTATAACACAACTCTTCATGGGTATTTGGATGCTATAATTTCTGTGATACTAATGGTAAAATCCTTGAATCAGACCAAAATCAATGAATCAAAGCAAATCAACACAGAAATAAAATGCAGCAGTTGATCTGATACACACGTACCCAAACAAAAATGGAAATTATTCCATCACCGATGTACCCAAGGAATATATTAAGAGCAAGCAGAGGTTAATTTCTTTACTGAGTGCAGTTCATCAACTCAGTTACGTTATCATCTGAGATTCTTATGTAATTATTGTAGAACTGTTCTACTCACATATCACTTTTGAAATAAGAAAATGGAATGCCTCAATCACACTATTGCTCCTCACTAATTAGGTTATGTACTGTAATCTACAATGTAGGAACTGACTGTGGGGTTGAGGAGATTGAGGTGCTCTGTGTGGAATGCAAGATATGTTTTACCACAAACATCACAGGCCAAAAAGTAACAAATGCTAGGTACCAATCAGAGGTTCACTTTGTTATCAAAGTGCTCCTGGTGAATGCACATTAACAAAACACACACGAAAAATCTGTCAGAGGGTACCAGCAAGGTACCCTCTGACAGTAATTAAAAATTTGTAGTGCTCCTACAGCAAACAGTTCAAAGTGTGACCATGATTCCTGAGATAAACTGAAATTCCAATGAACTGACAGCGGGGGGGGGATATATTGGGAAAACTCGCAAGGATTTAGTGGAAGAATGAATGCACTATTTGTAACCCATACGAAAGCTTGTCAACTAAGGGTTCCAACCTACATCAGATCTTTCAAAATATGAAATCACTTGGTCTGAAAAACAGACATTCATAAGATACTATTTGTCAGAGAAAATGGATGAGGTCATGCTTTCACTTTTTTAGTTATGAAGAGGGTCAGATTAGGTTGGGAGGGGGGCAAGCTTAATGGACTCCTTTTGAGAAGACAACTGATGTGGATAAACAGTTTAAAAGCACGTCAAGCACCTTGCCTCAATGAATGTGCAGAACTGATGCCTTTTCCTAACAAAATGAAATTATGCATTGCAGTTGTGGTTAGCATAATTTATTTGCTTTGTATAATTATGCTGTCTTACTGTGTGCATAGTATTGACTATATTACATATAGCTTCATTCTTATAAGGATTTCTGCCTTCCTTACCTATTGTGCTAAATCATAGTACTTGAACTGGATGGCTTGACTAGATAACATACAACTTATGCACATATATTTCCTTTATTTTGTCAACCTATGTAGAGTGTTCTATTGCCAGGAAATGGCTGTCTAAAAGTGAATACCATCTAGCCCTTTACCCTTATATCTTTTATGGTGTAATTACTACTTGGATCTGATTGCAGTGATATTACTTCATAGCCCATTTCTATGTTTTTAACTTTTTACATTTTTGCATTGTTGTAATTGTTGTGTATTTGTATTTATGTATTTATTCACTTGATGCTAGTTTTGTAGGTGGTTCCTTTAGCAAGTCAACAATCTGTTATGTGACAAGTATAGGTACACATTGGATTGCTTCCAAGATGCTACAGTTCCCATGATTAAGCATCTGGTTTAGGCACAAAAAGTTGGGTTATATTCCCCCTGTTTGCCTGTAAATTACTTGGTCTGCCTGAAGCTTTGGTAAAGTGGATTATTTTGCAATTTAGAATGTGGTCAGCCTATGACTTGCATGATTGGTAGGGCTGATGTTAGCTTTTTGCTTCTTATCTTATACCTAAATTTGTTGCCATCCCCAACATGTTCTTGCTGCTGAGGATCCTTCTGATTATTTGTTGCTAGTTTTTGTGGAAATATCAGAGTTACAAATGATCCTGGGATCATGGAACAGTATACAGTAACACCATGCCACTTTCTACTTTGCCATGTAGAGAGGTGTGACTTCAGCAAGAAACATTTGGGTTCTAAATCAAAAAAACTAAGGGTGTTGAAAGGAGTATGCTGTTGGACTGGCCCCTGTCTGTGGGACAAAGAATGAGAGCACCACTGCATTCCAGGGACATTGTTTTGGGGCGGATGAGAAGGGGTTACCACTGGATTTCAAGGATTTTCTTTGGGGCATTGTGAGGGAGGAGATGCCACTGGACCGCACATACTTGGAGACACCACAAGAAAAACTATCCTTTTAAGAAGTAAGGAAATTAATATTAACTTAACATAGTTTATGAAAATAGATACATACATATATAGAATGAGACGGCAGATAAAGGGCTGCTGGACCAACCCAGTCTGCCAATTGTGGGTTTTTTTCAGACCCTGCTTAGTCCATATCACAGTCTTTTCTCTCCTCTGCCCGGCCCTATGATTCCTCTGTGCCTATCCCAAGCATTTTGAACCTTGTTACTGTTTTCTTTCCCACTACATCAGATAGTCTGGGAATGCTGAGTTAGGATCAAAATCACCCTAACTCAGCATATTTTCTGTACAAGATGGATTTCATATCTGTGGTATCTGGATCACTGACGCCTCAGTTCTAGGCTGGACCCAACTAACAACACTATGAAATTTCATTACCTTGTTTACACAGACTATAACCCTATTTACACCACTGGAGTGGTCCACAATTTGCAGATGCTCCACTCCAGCTCTGATGGATGCAGTAACTCAAATTTTCGTCAACACAGCTGGCTGATCCATTTGTTGCTCCCCTTCCTGACATGGCAGGGATCAGCTAGTGATGTGAACAAGGCACTGAAGCACCTGAAGGCTTGTTCCCTGCTTAGCACACCCGAGTTCAGCAAACATTGTTTTTCAAGAGTAAAAAGGAAGTTGAACTTGGGAAAGTCCATAAAACTGAAAAACAAGGGCTACAACTAGTACAAATTAGGGTCCTAAACTGGAACCATGATACTGAGCATGCTCAAATGCATTTGCATATCCCTGGGGAGCCCAAGGATATGCATATGTATTAGTGCATGCCCAGTATTGCGGTCCTAGTTTGGGATGGTAATTTGAACTACTTTTAGCTCTCATTCTACATTTGTATGTACTTTCCCAAGTTCAGCTCTCTTTCTGAAGGTGAGAAATGCATTTTGCTGAACTCGGGTGTAAGTGCTGGCAGGAGCATCTGGAGCCACTGGAGGATGCCGGGAGAGAAGACATTCGATTGGAGTGAGTGCTGCAGAGTGTCTACAAGGCAGGTAAGGCACTCTAAAGTAGCTTGCTTGGTTACACATCCCCTCTCCCATGTCACATTAGAAACCTGATATGAAGGGAACTTAAGACACTCCCCAAAGTGTCTACACCACTGACTTTAAAGTGCATCAACCCATGTGCATGAGTTGATGCGCTTTAAAGTTGGTTGTGTAAACAAGGCTTATGTGTGCCTTTACGTAATGATAGCAGTAAGGCACTTCAGGAGTTGAGGTTAATCTAACCCTAAATAATATAATTATAGAGTGCCACTTGGTACCTAATCCCAATGACTCACTATCTTCCCAAATGCAGATAGAGGGATACTAGTTCAGTGGCACTGTTGTGTCTCTCCAATCCCATTTCTGACATTATATGCTTATACTGCTAATGTAACTGCCATGACCAACGTAACACATATTGCCTGTTTATATTGAATGTGTCATTTCTGTAAATAAAGTACTATACCTTAATGTGGGCAACTTTGGCAATAGGAACTTGGTGGCCCAAACAGTTTTATCCTGTCAAAAAATAAAGATTTTTAATTCTACTACTACATTTCTGACCTGTGCTGCTTTGCAGAAATATTGTTCTCTGATACAAACACATTTAGCCAATCCCATTGCTTGATTTTTCTTAACCATACATTGTAAGAAAGGCTGTGTCAGCAGCTTGGTAAATGACAACTCAGGAAATAATTTCAGATTAAATGTATTGCTAATGGATACCAGAAGACAAATGCTAAGGACCTGCCTATAAAATATTCCTGGAAATGGTTGGAAGACATTACTTGTTGCTCTAAGAATAAACACATTCTTTTCTAGTTATTTTTGTTTGTTTGTTTACTGTACTGCCCTTGTAATTACTATTGTCTAATCTTATTCTTTAAGATGTGTAGTTATTATAGCTGGTTCCACCTCCATCACTCCCCATAAAAAGAAATTGAATCACTCAAGAATATTTCAAAATGACACTTTGTAAGTGTGTGCCATAGAAAAATACTTACATATGGAGTTTCCTTTTCCTGAAGTAAAATTACCTACTTTGTTCATCTGTTCCTGAACTTTGACTAAAGTATTGTACATACAGTACTGGTTAAATCAAAGCGCTGTTCCAGAGTAACATTACAAATGAGTCAATTACAACGGGAAGGTCCTACACCTTTGTATAAAATGTCACTGCTTCAGTGCACACCAACAAATGTTTCCAGTTAGTTATAAAATGTTCTGATAGCTAGAATTGTTCAAAATAATTATAATTCTTAAAATAAAATCATGTCTCTCCATGTTGTCCTCCAATTAAACCATATTATCCAGTAATTCCTCACATTACCCACACTTCTGTTCTCACTCACCGATGGGTGGAATATCACTTTAGATAGACTGTTCTCCTAAGAGGCAGTTGGAGACCATTTTTTTTTTGCAATTAGATGTTTTTCTTGCACCTTATACTCAAGTGTAGATTTACAATTTCAACAAACAGCAAACCACCAAGGGCCCTCCCTCCTATGAAATTAGAGGTTAAATGAAATTTATGGGGATCTATACACATCTGTGAGAATAAGTGATCCCAGATCAGTTTAGTTGGTGAAAAAATGAGAAATTGTTCTCAGACAAGGTCTTAGGGGAACAATCTTTGTACTCCAAGAAAACCCTTTGAAAATGAGAGCACAAACACTGACAGCAGTCGTCTTCAAGAGGAAATGGACTTGCCACTGTCATTGCTGGGCAAGACTTTGTGGCATAACTGAACAAAAGGGAAGAAGGAGAAGAGATGACTTCTGCTACAGTCACCATGCAAGGGTGACATCAGAGACTAATATTCTGATGCAGGTTGTTCCTCTCTGAGGCAGAATGCTGAGTTTTCTAATCACTCTCACTGCTGTCCTATTTAGTTATGTTAGGTGTCACAGTCGTCAAAAAAAGACATGAATCAAGCAACATGAGTGACTAAAGAAAGGGAATTCATAGGATTCATAGGATATTGATCAGGTCAATAGTGTGAGCCTTTTTTACCTGCAGTTACAAGATGTTAACTGAGTGGCGGCTGGACAAACAAACTCTGATCAGAATCGATATGGCTGTGGAAAGGTTTTGGGATGCTTTTACCCATTATTTCTAATTAATTCTTACAATGCAGATCCGCTGAGAGGCAGTTTCAATGTGATCTTCCTTTAACATATTTTTACAATGTAGTTTCCTAGAATATGCCTGTTGATTGCTATATATTTAGCTTGTATAGTTCACAGAAGAAAAGGCATTTTATTTTTGGGTAGCAGAGCACTAACTGTAGGATGCTGGAATGTGTCATACATAGGTACGAGCTGTGTGCGGGTGATAACACCAATGGCCATATACCTCAGGCACTTGCATGTGGATCCATTGTCCAGGTGTTGTTGCGCTGCTCAATGCAGGTGAAAGCTAATGCTGTACTCACTCACACAGGTCCTTGAACAGGCATGCTACAGCCAATCTCCCATTTGTTTGTACAACTGGGGAACCACAAACACACTATCCATAGCCTGGTGTGTACACTACAAATGACATTGCAGAATAGCACACCCCATGGCACCCAGGATACCTCAGCAGTCTGGCGGGTGGCATGTTACACAGAGGAATGGAGAGAGTGTATGACAGCAGGAAGATACAGCATCAACAAGGCATGCATTGGCGGTATGTCAATTCTCTCTTATGATTTGCCAGGGACATGCACACTGCTGCATACACTGGTGAGTCTGCAGCTTGTGTAGTGCCTCAATGTATGGTATAGCCAGTTGGGTCATTCTGGAGTGCAGGTCTCTGGCCTGGGTCCAGTGCAGTCAGTGGTTGGCCATGGCAGGGTGTAGAGGGCAGTGCCAAACTCCACAACAGGTCAGGTATTGGGGGAGTGGAGTTGTCAATATACCAAGGCAGTGGTTGGGGGTCCTCTATGCTATGGATAAGGGACATGGTTTTCTCTGGTATGACTGTGTCCAGGTGGGCCCTACACTGTGGAGCTCTTCGGGGATGGAGTTGGATCGATCAGGGATGAGAGGGGGTCCCTCTAGTCCATCAGGGCTGCCAGGCTACTGTGCACCTGGGTGCACTTCTGCAGCCTGTCTGTGGATGGCTGGCAGTGTTATGCCACCTATTGATGGCCTAACTGTGGGCCGTGCTGTTCTGGGCTGTGAGGGGTACATTCCCACTGAGTATGCCGCAGAGCAGCATATGCAAAGGAATGCACCATCGACTTGCACGGCATACTATTTGTGTGCACCCTGCCCATTTGAATATCACACTGCAGTGCATTGTTGGAGTTGAGCGGCACATCTCCCTTTTCCGCTGGGATGTGCTGCACATATCCTTTGAATATGAAGGTGCTGGACTAGGCTACCCGGAAGAAATACAGTATCAAAATGGGAAAATCATGACCCTACTGAAAACAAGATACTGCATCTATTGTGGGACAGCCTGAGTAAATACAGTGCAAAAATGGGTAAATGAAGATCCTTATGACAATGAGATGTAGCATCTCCCCAGTGCTATCCAGGATACAAAATATAGGAAAATAAATATTTAAAGGAAATCTACTCCAAACTGAATTTCACTATTGCGTATGGTGGAATGCTGTTACACATGGATTTCCATTCCTGGAATATGCTTGTTCTGCTGCAGTAGTGACATCATTATGTTGCTCTGCTGCAGTAGTGATGTTACTACTGCAGCAGAAAAACTTAGAATGATGCCACATACTTGATTTCCCCTATCCAATTAAGCTGTAAATTGTTGATTTTTAAAATTGAACTTTCAGAAACATCTGCAGCACACTGTCAGTAATTTGAGCCTACCACCAACACTCAAGTTCCCCTCCCCCAACCTCTAGTTCACTGAAACAAAGGGCAGTGTCCAAAATAGGCACTGATGCCCATGCACTATATAGTGTAGCAGCTGGGCAACTCTATGTACAATCAGTGTGTTTTGCCACCTCGGGGAACTGATTCCCAGGGACCTCGAGAGCGTACCCCTCAGTGGCACAACACACTGTTTGTGCATAGTTGCCCATCCACTATCCTATATGAGGTCACCAACATAAACAAACAGTTTCCTTATTGTAACAATCACACAGGAGTGTGGTGTGCAAATTTTATGGAACACATACAAACAGAGGTGAGAAAGAATAAGTGCCTCAGCTTGGACTTGAACCCAGGCCACCTGGAATACCTTTCTGATTATGTTAACCATCAATGCCACTGAGACAACTGAAACCTGGGCCATCTCCAAGCACATTACTCTTTCTCAAATGCAAAACCCAATGGCAACACAAATATTTACTTGTAATAATCACACAGGAGTGTGGTGTGCATATTTTATGTAACACATACAAACAGAGGTGAGAAAGAATAAGTGCCTCAGCTGGGACTTGAACACAGGCTTCCCAGCAGTATTGTGACCAGCAGATGGTGTGTAGTGTGTGTGTGTGTGTGTGTGTGTGTGTGTGTGTGTGTGTGTGTGTGTGTATATATGTGTATATGTGTGTGTGTGTGTGTGTGTGTATACAAAATATAGGATAAGAAATATTTAAAGGAAATTTACTCTGAACTGAACTTCTCTGTGTTCACTGACATAAACAGTTTCTTTATAACATATTAGAATGAAATATTTATTTTGAATGTTGTGGCCATGAGGATGGTGTGTACAGTGTGTGTGTGTGTGTGTGTATGCCTGCGTGTGTGTGTGTGTGTGTGTGTGTGTGTGTGTGTGTTTGCTGTAGCTCAATATATTTTTTTCCCAAAAAACATGGTGGAAAATGTCTGCTGATTGCTACTTACAGTATTTAGTCTAGGCAGTTCACTGAAGACCTGGCATATGTCTGACTCAGTGCTCATCAGATAGTGTCTGTAGTGGTTAAAAAAAAAACAGTGTAAATCATAGATTTGCTGGGCAAGGGTGTCATTTATGAGATATAAATCTTTCTTGAAAGACAATACATTCCCAAGTGAAACTTTTATTTATTTATTTATTTAGCTTTTGTTGACCGGGTAAGTGCACTAGACAAATCCTGCCTATTTTCAGGCACGACCCGGGGGAGGGGGATACAGATGAATGCCAACTGACCTTGAACCAGATTAAGCTGTTGGAGGTATTTTTAGTGAATGAGGGAAATTTGGCCAGGACACCAGGGAAATTCCCCTACTCTTTTCGATAAGTGCCATGGGATCTTTAACATCCACCTGAACTACCACCAATCCAGGCAGATGGGACCTCGGTTTAACGTCTCATCCGAAAGACTCAAGGAGCTGTTTAAATGCTAAGGGACAGATATTCAAAACTCTGCCCCTGGGCTAAATTAACACTTCCTGGTAGACAAACTTAGTCCAGAGCAAAAAGCAAGCTATATTCAAAAGGAATAGCCTGGGGCAAACAGCTTCTGAATATAGCATGGGAATGAGGCTGGGCAAACTTGGCTGGGAGTGCAGGGCAAACTTAGCCCAGCAATAAGACAGCTCTGAATATAGCAACTGGGAAGTGCAAAACACAACAGCAACACAGTGCACAGTGATGTGAAGGTAGGTAGAGGTGAACTATGTGGTCAATGTGTGTGCCAGCAAGTGCGTGGACCCAGTACAGCTGCAGGCAGCAGCGCATGTGAAAGTACAATGTTCAAAACTGTAAAATATTCCCCTAACTATTTGCGTGAGTTTAGCACAGAGCTCAACTATTTGCCCAGTGCTAAACTTTGGCATATTCAAAAGTGACCTACAAATGAGCCTACTTAGGTAGTCTCTGGGCAAACATCAAGATTAGCATCTCATTGTGCCCTGATTTGCATGCAGTTTGCCAAGCGTTACTGCAGGGTCCCACAGCTCCACCTGTTGGTCAGTTTGGAAATACAGGGGCTGGCCAGGTCTGACTGCAGCTCCAACTGTAGGTTAGTCTGGCAGTGCATGATGATAGCTGCAGGCTACCTGCAAATGTGGCAGAGCTGACCCTCCCTGTAAATATGAAGCTTTTGCCAGGACTACTCCTCTTATCGTAACCCCATCTTTAAGTCTACTGCAGTAGCTCCTCTTACTTTGATATGGGTCTCTCTTGCCCTTTTTCACCTTTTCCCATTACGAGGGGGTGGCCTCGCAGTATAATTTCTTAAATCTATTCTTTCCCCACTATGTATATCCTTTTCACTGTCCTTGGCAATGTGTTTGGTCAATGGTGCAAATAAAGCTACGTTGGGGAACTTAGATTCCATCTTAATAAATGCCTTAAAAACCTCTGAGTGGAGGTAGTGAAAATACAAAATGTCCTAGTGTACAGGGACGCCTGTATAGATAGGGCTGTCTGGTAACTAAATTGCCTGTTTATTTAAGTAAGGAGCAGGAAGGTTCAGCTCCTAAAAAGAACTGAAACATGGGGTAAAGCAAATCCTAGGTCAAGAGCCCCTCTTTCTTGTATGCACCTAATGGCTGTTGGTTTGTATGTATGCCAATGAGTGTGCAGATTTAGTGTAGAAGCAGCATAGGCAGCATATGTGTTTTAAAAGAGGGCTGAATATGTTAGAAAGTGCCCAAATAATAATAGTTAACTAAAGAGTTGCTCGCTCTTTCATGCTCTGCACAGTTGTTCTATTTTGTAATCCCTGCGAGTGTGTGAGCAGAAGTGAGCAGAGACACTGTGTTACAGCTCTATGTTTCCCTGTTTAAAACCGCTCGCTATGCCTTGCGGCTGTTTTTCCTTATGCTAGCAAGTGTGGAGATAGCAATAAAACTGCGGTATACAGGGCTAGAGAAAAAGATTTAAAAGAAAAAGGACTCACTTCAGAGCTGATTCCAGGGCTGGTTTTAGAGCTAACTAAGGGATGTGTACTTTTTACTGCACCTCTCGGCTGTCTGAATGGGCAGTACAGCTGGCGAGTATGTGTATGTGAAGTCGGGCATTGCAAGCAAATGCTTGCTGCCTCCTTGTACAGAGCGTGGATAAAAGCTCTCACAGGGGAACAAGGAGTTAGAAACTCACGATAGAGCTCTTAAAATGAGCTCCTAGAGCATACATAACACTGCTGAGTTTGGGGGAAACAAATGAGTGTTCCTGGTGAGGCCCAAATGAAATATGTTGCCGTTTTTGCATAAGGTATTCTCACATTGTGTCCCCAAGATACGAAAAATGTTTATAAGCCTAAAAGAATGGCAGGTTTTCTTAAAACAGTGTCCTTTGAATTAAAAACAACTAAAGGTTTATTTTATTGGTTGTTACTGCTTACCTGCAGATGTTGTAAAATAGGACTACACCTTAAGGAAAATTGAGGGAGAAAACTGCCGATACTTGGAACTCTGGAGTGAAAGGCAGATAAAAACTCACACAGGTTCTAACCCAAAGGACACACATGCAATTAAGCCCCGTGCTTATGAAGGGGAAGACATAGAAAATGCTCTTTAAGAAATTATCTACAATACAATGACAAATGACTACTAAAATCAAGTCATCTGGAAGCCCCCTTTTTTAACCGTAAACAACCCCATCAAATTAAAAACTCCATGCTGGTTTAAAAATCAGCCCCTTGGTATCAATATCATAGCCAAGCTTGTAAAAACTATGATAAATGAAGCTGAAATATGTACAGACAAACAATTGACAAATCACTCAGTGAGGAAACATCTCATACCAAAGCTGAGTGATTCAAATGTGTCCCCTACTGATATGCAAATTTCGGGGCACAGAAAAGTACTATCCATAAATGCATAGTCAAAACTGAATGACGCCAAACAAAACAAATATCCAGCTACTAAATAATGATAAAGACTCAGAACCCAGTACCTCAAATGCTGCACTAAGCACTGAGCTGAAATACATGCCTATGACCAACAAAACAACTCTGAAACAACCACAGTCCTCACTGATGCCATCTACATGCCTGGAAAATTTACCAGCATGCTTCAACAATCTAACCATATCCACATTGTACATCACTTTCAACATATACCAAGGTTAGTATAAAACACACATGAACCCCAAACAAACTTGCACAACACATATACAAACACTTTCTGCTTCTTATTCAGGCCACCAGTATCCACAGACATCCAAGAAATGAAAACAAGTCATCTCGTCAGACTCTGACTCCGACTGAACACTAGCGGTCTATGCTGAGAACAACAGGATGACCAAAACAAAGTATCCTCCTTTCTTACAAAACAACTCATAATCTTCCCCACTTGTTACAAAATAGAAGTGTAGCTTTAAAACTGTTGAATACTTACCACACAGGAGTGCTGAATAAACTGGCTGTATAACAGAAGATAGAGGGTGCAGTGCAAATAAACCGTACTGACAATGTGATAAATAAATCATAAGTGCACCAAGCATAAACAGACATCGAAAAACACATAAAGAATAATAAAATATACACAAAAATAACCACGAATATCCCCAAAAGACACAAAAAACAAAGCATTCTTAGCAAGCTAAACAAAGAAAGCTGGATATTCAGAAATGTGCCAAAGGCCAGCGCAAGTCTGGTGCAGTGCAAATCCGATGCGTACTGGTGCAACAGGAGCGATATTTAGAGATTGCACAGGCCTTATGGCACAGTTGTGCTATGGTGTAACTGTGAATGCACCATGGCACAACTAGAGGTGCACCATGGCGCAACTAGAGGTGCTCCATGGCGCACACACACACACAGTTGCGCCACAGCAGCAGAGTGATGGGGGGAGGAATGGCACAGGGAAGTGACCCAGAGACAGAACCAGGGTGACACAGTGACAGAACACAGGAGTCCACCACCTGCTGGGCACAGCAGGGTGTTAACAGGCACCCACACCCCCACCCCAGAATACAACAGTGGCAACAAACGTAGGCAACAGGAGGTGGCAATGGCCAACAAAGGGCCACCAAGGGGATCCCCCTAGGCTGAATGCAGTGCCCCCCCCAACACAGCCTGACCAGAGCAGGTCAGACCCAGGACCACACAGCCAAGCACACACCCACAACACTCCCCTGACAACCATCTCATGGGCACCCCCATGATACGCCCACCGACCAAGGGGAGGGACACCACCACAGTGGGACACACCACAGCACACAGCAGTAAACCATAGAAGTACAACATGCACCCTGACACATACACACCACACGGACAGGCACTGGGTCACTGCAGCATGGCTCTGCATGCCACCTGCAAAGCAGACACTGACACAGGCAGGTAAGTCAAAATATTGTAATATATAATTATGAACAGAAAACTATGTACAGAACAAAGAGGGTGGAAAAGGGTAGGAATGTAAGGGACGGGGACATGGAACAGGGACTGTACAGTGGGAAGGAGAACTGTAGGGGGAGGTACAGCAGGGAAACAGGGGAAGGCAGGGTGCACACTAGTGGTGGCCATGCTGTGCTGCCCCTCAATGACTGCGGTGTCCATCTCCCATCACACGCCTATGGATCTGGAGCACCACCTCCATAGTGGTGGACATTATGAGGATCAGCTTCCTCAAGAGTCTGCAGTACAGTGGCATCCTCCACTGCCCCTGGATACCTAGGACAAGGAATAGGACAGGCGATCAGTGCAGTGTTCCAAGGAACCATGCCCAACCACAGTGAGCATTGGGCAGTGGGATCACACACCCCCAGAAGTCCTGAACAGGCCACCAGCAGGGGGATGGACCAACAACTGCCAGCAATGTGGCACACCAGAACAGTGCACAATGGTGGTCCCAGCCCCACAGTAGCCACCCAACTGTGCTATGCCAGTCACATGGTACAGTGCCCTGTCTGCACCACAGCATCAACAGTGGCAGCCAGGCACACACCTACCCCACCAAAAGCTGGCACATGAGTACAATGGCTGCACCACAGTGGCAGGCACCACACATAGTGCAACACACACAACTGCTACGGCACATGGCACAGGTGACCATGCCCGCACCCATGTTCCCGCAAACCTTCAATACACATGTGAAGGACTATGACAGTGCCTACCTGCTCTCCATGGCCCAGCTGGTGCTGGAGTTGCTCCTGCACCACCTCCAGGTCCCACTGCTGCCTGCTGTCCCACTGCGGCCACCGCCACCACCCTCCATTCATTTTCAGGGGCTGGGAATGGAACATGGAGTGGAACACGCCAGTACACAACCACAGCAGCTGCCCCCCCCATACAGTGTGGGCTCCTGCCTGGCATGGTCCGCAGAGTGGCATGTCAATGCAAGCGGTGGTGGGTGATGCCACCACACGATGTGCACATTGACAGTACACAACCCTGCATGACATGCCAGGCAGCCCAACCAACACTAGAACACAGCACCAGGGCACACATGCAAGCTGGGCCTACTCACCTGGCTGTGGCACATGCCCATACCTGACGTGCACCTCCAGCCATCAGAGGTGCTCTGGGTCCCTCCACATCATGTCCCCATAGTGGTGCCAACACTCTTTTCCAGTCCTGGCCACCCCAGTTTGCTGCACTAGTGTGGTAACAATAACCTGCCACATGGGGCTGCTGTTGTGGATCCTGGCCAAACAGTTGTGGTGCATGGGGCTGGACACAGGCCATGAGGGTGACCAGCTCCACTTGCATCCATTTAGGTGCCCATTGAGACCTGTGCTGTGCCATGTCTCTGCTGAGAGCCGTGGAGCAATATGTTGGCCAAAGCCGCACTTGGCCACAGCGTGCACCAAATGCATGGCCGAGGGGATATGTGATGTGTCTGCCTATCGTGTAACATCAGAGATGCATGGCTGGGCAGGGCCAAGTGTGTGAGGTCATCCAGGGTCAGAGGTCACTGCAGGGGTTGAAGCATTGCCACGCACTGTTTGCACATGCACAATTGCTGCTATGGCACACTATGTGCCATGGCCACTATTGCACAGTGGATGCACAAGGCACAATAGGTGGTGGTGCACTGACTAGTGCCTGTGCACAGTGGCAATCCATACCACACAGGCAAGAGCACTGCACCATGTCATGCTCTGAAGCAATCCTATGACTTGCTCTGGAGCACTCCCATTGTGCATGGCGCAAGTATGCATTATTCAGCTGCCACATGCAACTGAGCTCATCAGCCAATGCATGGTGCAATGGGGGCATTAGCATGTCATTGCTGTTGTGCCACAGCTCATTTGCATGTGATGCACCATAGAAGCACCACAGATTGGCACAGGCCATGGTATTCCATCCTTTTGAGGTAAGTTGCGCATGCTGCTGGAGCACACTGAGCACACAGGCACAGCAGGGAGGATGGCAATGGATGTTGCTGACACTGACACACTGTATTGTCCATTTCCACAGGAAGCGACATGTCAGAACCTGAGGAGGTTGGAGAGCATGGGCCTGCTCACAAGTGCAGGCCCAATTTCTCAAAGGTAGAGTCACAGGCCCTGTTCTTGGCCTACCTTGACAGGGAACTGCTGTTAAGCAGTGCCATGGGCACACCAGAGGCTAGGGCTGGGGCCTGGGTGGAGGTGGCAGAATGCGTGAACCAGCAGGACAGCCACCAGTGGTCAGTGCAGGAGTGCCGCAAGAAGGTGGGCACTGACAAGAGGTGGATCAAGGAGAAGGTGGCAGCCATCCCTGCAGCCCAGAATGTCACCAGAGGTGGGGCCTGCTGATGCGCCACAGCTCATGGCACAGGAGGAGTTGGTGGCAGCCACCCTGCATCACAGCACTGTGGAGGGTGTGCCTGGTGGAGGATTCCAGACAGGTGGCAGGCCATCCCTGCATGGTATGTATGGCAGCACTGCGCAGCATGCTGTGGTGTTGAGGGGTGTTTGTGGTCATTGCCTCACTGACAAACTTGTTTTATCTTCAAGCACCGTCATGCCTGCATGCAGAGGATGGGGCACTGGTAGCAGCCTTGGAGGCAGAACCAGCCCTGGAAGACCAGCCATCCACCTCCATGGGCATCCAGGGACCTGGGAGGCCACAACACACCACCACTGTCCAGTGGGATGTGCTGGGCATGGGGTTGGATGAGGCCCTGGTTGTGTTTCTATAGGATGCTGTTCTCAGCCTCCTCTGCATGGAGACACAAATTGGGGCAGGGTATGACACTGATGACGACTTCACCCTAGTTCTGGACAACATGATTGGTGTTGTGTGGGAGAAGCCCATAACAGACACAGGCAGTGCATCCAGCAACCTGACAGTGGGGGAACAGCTGCCTGCTGCCACTGTGGGTTCAGCTGTGTGCACTGCCACAGCTGTGCTGAATGGTGGTGATGGTGGTATGGCTGCACAGGCACTGGGCAGTGTTCAGCAGATGGAGAGGCAGTGGCAGCAGGCTGCTGGTGCCAGAGGGCAGCCGGATGCAGGGTCCAGCTAGGGACATACCCTATGAGGACCCCACTGTGTAGCATCCACCTGAGAGGGGAGCTGTGCAGCATGACCGGTCACCACAGGAGGGTCGGTGTCCCATCCAGAATCCCCAGGATGCCAGCCCAATGGCAGAGCACAACAGTTTTCTTAGGGCCTCCATAGAGCAACAGGTACAGGTTACCACTGGGCTGCATGCACTGCGCAATGAGGTGTGCCAGCTGGCCGAGCAGCATGAGAAGGCATTGTGCAGCTCCTGGCATGGATGCAGTGCATGCAGGAAGCCATGACTGCATCCATGGATTGCATTGCACAGGTGGTTACAGATGGCATTGCTCTGCTGGCTGCCGCAGGGCATGGCCAGCCACCATGGACCATACGCAGTGCATTATTCACCCCACAATCCCGGCATAGGGTGACACCCACACTGTCAATGCTAGGCTCTGCTGTTGGCATCTCAGGCACGCCTGTGGCTGGCCTGTTTGGGTGCCTACACCCCCCCGCATGAACCTGGTCGTGGTCCCACGGGTCAACCCCTGGGGGACTGTTGCAAACACTCCCCTGTGGCTGCCAATTGGCCCTGGTGTGGCTGCTCCCATGGCCGTGGTGGCCAAGAATCTGTTTGGTGGCCCTGATGTGCGGCCCACCCTGACCACAGTCTGCAGCTGCTGCCCTGTGCATACATGTGTGTCATGTGCATGTGCGTATTACAGGTGTAGCACCTGTGTGTCACACCGCACACTGCCTGTGTGCATGCTTGCCCAGCCACTGGACCATGTGGCGTGCATGTTATGAGGCCAGGTCTGCACCAGTTGCACCTGTACACCAGTGCAATGCATCTGATCCTCGCCACGTGCCACCACCTGGGTGCGTGAGTGTGTGTGTGTATGTGCATTGCTGTGTGCTGCTCTGTGTAGTTGTGTGTGGTTGTGTGCCACCAAATTCCCTGACCCTGCACCACGCCTGTGTGTGCATGCCCATTGCCATGCACACCTCTGCATGTGTGCTGTACCTGTGTGTGTGGCTCATGCATATGTTTTAGCGCCACGTACCTGCATGAACCATAGTGATGTCGCTGTGCTGTCAGGCCAGCCTCATCAGCTGTGGATCCTTCTGCCCGGGGGTGCTGTCCACCTCCCTCCAGCACATTGCCTCCACCATCCCCACTACTATCATCCTCATCAGCCTCGACAGCTATCCCATGGTCAATGGCCATGTTGTGCAGTATGTAGCAGGCCAGGAATAGGCCACAGGTTTTCGAGGGGCTGTAGTTTAGAGCTCCTCCGGACCTGTCTAGGCAATGGAATCATGTCTTCAGCATTCCAAAAACATGATTAATGATGTTGTGCATGCTGGCATGTGCCTCATTGTAGCTTTCTTCTGCTGGGGACAATGGGTGATGGTAAGGAGTGAGCAGGCAGGGCCTCAATGAATAGGTGCTGTACCTGTGTGTGTGGCTCATACATATGTTTTAGCGCCACGTACCTGCATGAACCATAGTGGTGTCGCTGTGCTGTCAGGCCAGCCTCATCAGCCGTGGATCCCTGTGCCCGAGGGGGGCTGTCCACCTCCCTCCAGCACATTGCCTCCACCATCCCCACTACTATCATCCTCATCAGCCTCGACAGCTATCCCATGGTCAATGGCCATGTTGTGCAGTATGTAGCAGGCCAGGAATAGGCCACAGGTTTTTGAGGGGCTGTAGTTTAGAGCTCCTCCGGACCTGTCTAGGCAATGGAATCGTGTCTTCAGCATTCCAAAAACATGATTAATGATGTTGTGCATGCTGGCATGTGCCTCATTGTAGCTTTCTTCTGCTGGGGACAATGGGTGATGGTAAGGAGTGAGCAGGCAGGGCCTCAATGAATAGGCGCTGAAACCTGTGTGGATAATGACATGGTTAGCTCTCTACCTTCCCTTGCTGTGCCCCTTGCCTGCCCTGGCACCCTCACCTGCTTGCCCACTCTGCCTGCCCCATTCCATGGCCTGCTCTGCCCATCACTCCTTGCCCATCCCATACTCACCCACAAGGTGGCCTGTGGGGATGTCCCCATGTTTGAACCTGTGGCACAGCACAGAGCTGTGCCAGATGAATGCATCATGTGCACTCACAGGGTGTGTGGCACAGACATTGGTGTGATGCACCCTGTGGCATCGCACACCACCTGGCAGTTGATGCTCGAGCTCCCCTTCCTATTGATGTATGCTAGCCCCTCAGGGCCAGGTGGCATGCGGATGCCCACATGGGTGCAGTCAATGGCCCCAAGCATGCCAGGCATACGTACTACCCTGTGGAAGTTCTGCATGGCTGCTGTATGCTCCACCTGTGTTCTGGGGAAAGGGATGTATTCCGAAACATGTGGCAGCAGGGCGTTGAGGAACTGTGTGAGGAGACATGATGTGGCCAACTGGGTTATGCCTCTGGTGTCCCCTGTTGGTCTCTGGAAGGTGCCCGTGGTAAGCAGGCACATGACTGCTGTGCCTTTCATCTCCACAAACATTTCATGGCTCTGTCTTGTGAGTGCCTGCATCTCCTCACTGCTCAGCTTGCAGAGCTGCCTCAGAATGGCCCTATTCAGGTGGTACCAGCCCACTATCTCCGTGTCAGTGAAGTTCTCAAAGGTGGTATGGGCACGGTACCACCTGTGTCAGGCATACCCCTGACGGGCCCTTCCTTGGCCACATCGTTGTTCTGCCTGCCCCCTCATACCCCTCATTGCTGGCTCCATCATAAATGGCGCATTATCCATGTCCCCTGATGTCTCATCTCCCCCTGGGCGGTTGGCTGCTGTAAGAAGTGTGCCACCCTGGTGCACTGCCTGGCACTGTGCCTGCCTGTCCCTCTCACTCTCTCTGCCCTTGTCTCCCTTTCCACTGCCACCTCTTTCCCTCTCCCTCTGTAGCTGCCTCAGTCTGTCTCTCTCAGTCTTTCTTTCTTTCCTTCTTTCTTTCTTTCTTTCTTTCTTGCTCTCTCTCTCTCTCTCTCCCTCCCTCCCTCTCTCTCACCTGACACAAGTGCTGTCTGTGTGCTTTCGCCATGTATTTATAGGCTCAAGTCTGCTCGGCACATCTCGGATTTGCTCCGCTCTTGCGCCATGGTTCCACAGTTGAATATCGCACTGGGCCAGATATTCATGTGTACGCCCCCTGCACTTGCACCTGCATTCATTATAGTTGAGCACTGGTGCAATGGGATTTGCACTGTGCAATGGCTTCCACTGAATATTGCTCCTTGGCACCTTTATGTACTTGCGCCGACGCAACTCAGTTGTGCCATGAACAACTGCTTTGAATATCTGGACCAGCAAGTCTACTAAGTTATAACTGAAACACCACCCTCAATCCACACAAACCAATCACAAGCATGCCAGTCACAATCAAGGATCAATCAATTTTCACAAACATCTACAGTACAAGTTGCTTTAAACTGTTTCACCAATGAGTTGGTTTAGCATTATTTTTACTTTCTCTTGCGTGCATACACAACGAACGTCTTGCAACAGTGTGAGTTTTGGAGGTGTGTGACACTTGTCAGGAAGTCTAAACCTCACTCTCAGGCTCTTGGCAATATTGGGAATGCAAGAAATCATGGACACATTGCATAAGAGTAATAAACGTATTTATTGCTACCAAAAAGGGATAAAGTACAGTTGCCCTAAGCAGTTCTTACCAATACGAACTGGGAGCCAATGCTAAGTGTTCCCTATACCTCTAGATTTCTTTGTGTCCCTTGGGGTCTACAAGGTATAAGACTCAGTGTCTCACATTATATACCTATGATAATTACTATGGTTACTGTGAGATAGAAACATTTCTAGTTATAGAGATGAGCCCTATTGGCTAAATTAGAGGTGGCTCCACGGTCCAAGATAACATTATACAATTCTGAAGTAGTCATCACTTTGTGAAACAAAAGAGTACAGTTCTTACATAAATCAGTGTAGTAGTACAAATCACCAAAAGGTGGCAATGCTGACTTACATATCATAATCATTCCAAGGACACAAATGTCCTAACATCTTATAAGCAAGAAATACATATATGTATTAGAAAGAAAAGTGTATAACAATAATATGCTGACATCTACTCTTGTACAGTAGATGCCCTATGCCCTATATGTTATCATATTATATGTCTAAGCACTGTCTAAGGTGTACCTCTGAGGGTACCAATAAGAGTGCAGGGACCTCGTGTAACACCCTCCTCACCAATGCAGTGATCAGTGTGGCAGACATGACCCTAGGGGACCAATACAAGCCAAGCTGTGTATGACAGCAGTTTGGCTATGTTGGTCTTCATATCAAAGAAAAGGTCCGCTGCAATCAGCGGTGGTAGTGTGTATACAATTAGCATACATAGCCAAACTGCTGTCATGCATAGCTCAGCAATCCCTCTGGCTTCCTCCCTCTGCTAATGTCCTCCCCCTCCCTCTTTTTGTCCCTGGCCCCCACCTTGTGTGCAGAGGGGGATGCCCAATCCCCCTCAGCTCATGACCCCCCCAAGCACATTGTGTGGCCCATGGGGGTGCCCAATCCCACGTTGGCTGCAGCTGACCTGCCAAAAAAAACAACCAATTGGCATGCTGGGAGCCCACCCCAGTGTGCTCATGCTCTCCTACAACACACACACACACACACTATGGCCAGCAGGGGTGCCCAATCCCCACCAGCTCCACTCCCCCTCCCAACAAACAGGTAGGTGGTATGCTGGGATCCCACCCCAAAATGCCAAAAGCATCCATTTTAGTATTTTTTTATATAATTCCTGTAAATCAAGAAAATGGCCCCTTGGTGAGTCCTTGGGCCCCCTCGCCAACCCGTGCCCACCCTCAGTGCACCCCCCTCCCCACACACACTCACACCCCATCCTTTCCTCCGGAGGCTGGCACGATGAATTTCGGTGGACTGGGAACACGTCTGTACTCTTCAAAGCTGACCGTGAACTGAGGAAATACTGGTAAGCTGCATAATGGCATAAACAGGGTTTTTCCACCACTGGTGGATATCTTGGCCATTTGACTTTTAGCACCAAATTTTCAACATGGGGTTCCTGACACCCCTTCACATGAATTCAATCACTGTCATGGCATTATTCGGTTCCGAAAGGTTATTTCATGGTCACTGTTTGGAATCACCTTTTGGCACCAATTAATGAAATGACAGTGTCAGTGTTCATTAGGTGGGCCCTCAAAAAGCCTATGTTGCAAATTTGGTGAAGAAATTCCAAAAAATGACTGTTTTACAAGTGTGCATTGCGCAGTTTCCATGAAAACTCATAAATTTATAATATTTTCACTCCAGATTTTCAACATAGGCATATTTCCACACTTTCTTATGAACAGTACAGCTGTCGTTTTTCATATTCTGGACGAAATCTATTTTCGTGCTTCCGACACAAAATAACATGGTCGCTGTTGGAAATCAGTGTTTTCTACAGAGTAAAACAATCACAGTGACACTGTTCATGAGCAGAGGTCCTAAAATGCCTATGTTGAAAATCTGATGGCAAAAGTCCATAAAATGGCTGTTACGAGAGTGCATTGTGCAGTTTCTACACACACTCATAAGTTCAGGAATGTGTAATATTTTCACTCGAGATTTTCAACACTGCCATTTTCCCACATCTCCTTATGACCAGTACAGCTGTCATTTTTCACATCATAGCCGAAATGTGTTTTTGCACTCTCGGCATACAATAGCATGGCTGCTGTGGGAACTCATGTTTGGTACAGAGTAAGAAATTCACAGTGACAGTATTCATGAGCAGACATCCTAAAAGGCCTATGTTGAAAATCTGGTGCAAAAATTCCAAACAATGACTGTTTTACGAGCGTGCATTGTGCAGTTTCCACGCGCACTCGTAACTTTGCAAATATTTAATATTGTCACTCCAGATTTCCAACATTTGCATTTTCCCACACCTCCTTATGAACAGTTCAGCTGTCATTTTTCACATCCTGGCTGAAATGTGTTTTCACACTTCTGACGTAGAATAGAGCAGTCGCTGTGGGAAATCAGTGTTCGGTGCATAGTAAGAAAATCATAGTGACAGTGTTCATGATCAGAGGTGACAAAATGCCTATGTTGAAGATTTGGTGAAATAATTCCACTGAATGATTGCGTTACAAGCGTGGGTTGCACAGTTTCCACACAGGCTCATACCCTTGAGCACACCCAGGGTGTTAGGGTTCCTAAGACAGACACTTAAGAAATATGAGAGTGAAATGTTAATCAGATGCAAGAGGAGTTGCAGAGAGGTACTCTGTTGGGATATGGATGCTAAAGGGATATGAATGCAACTGGGGGGGCTGCATAAATGCCAAACACCATTGCAAATACCTGCAAGTGAACATTCGGCATTGACAAATACTTGTTTACAGTTGGCAATGCATTGGAAACTCATACTGCATTGTTTTTCAATGATTAACCAGCTCAAGAGTAATGTTTGTAAAATGTTTTTGCAGCTCAGTTGGAATGCATCTGTAGTCCTGTCACAATGTAATGCAAAACTAAGTTTCAACTCTTAAGAAACAGTTTGTGCAGGGCTTTGTGTTGAATCCAGCAACAATTATGCAACTCAGAAATGCTAAAACAACTCATGGGAGGAACAGTTTAATATGACTTGTACTGTACATCAACCAATAACACACTACACTCACTCACTCTCTACTCCTACCCACAACATACAGCTGTTCACAGCAAAAGAACAAACCACGCCAGTAACTAAAATACTAACAAAAACATATAAATATCAAGGAAATAAGGGTGGAAGACCTGATAGATAGATAGATAGATAGACAGACAGACAGACAGACAGACAGACAGACAGACAGACAGACAGATAGATAGATAGATAGATAGATAGATAGATAGATAGACAGATAGGTAGATAAGTAAAAAGTTTTATTTTTTAACAGGAAAATAACTTTTAGGACCATGAGGCCATATTTATCAAAGTTGTCCTGTAAAAAGATTACAGTTTCACAAGAAGTGTATATGGCTTGTTATACAATTTTACAATAAGATGTTATAACATATAGTACACAAATTGTACATTAAAAACAAATAGATATACTATGAATACATGTAATCAGCAGAGATACATAAGAAACAAACCCAGACCCAAACCCAAAGTTTATCCCAAGAAATAGACTCAAGATGGATACACAGGGTGAATAAAGGAATAATGCATGACAGGGTGTGTGTCATGCTGGGATAGTGCCATGCCTGGGGGGGGTTGGGCACAAGGCCACAGGCCGAGTGCGTCCAATGCCCCAGGCATGGCATTATCCCAGCACAACACACACCCTGGAGTGCATTATTCCTATTATACAATGCCTTATTGTTAAATATAAAATAAAAAAATAATTTTAAGGAAAGTTTTTTTAGTGTGGAAAAATATTTTTGTTTCTTAAGAGGAGATGCAAAAAAAGAGGTCCAAACAATCAAGCAAATAATCATCCAAACAATCCTCAACTGGTTCACGATGCTGAGTCTAGAACTGTGGCATTATGCTGGGATAATGCCATGTGTCCAGCCCCAGACTGACCAATCACAGTCCAAGATTCTTTCTTTCCATCGTGTAATATACAGATCATTGATCATGTATTTGGCAAAAAAGCAGGTCCTATATGGTAGGGACAAGAAAGGGAGAGACCAAAGAACATTATACAAAAGAGTCAATTACAAACACATTTATCTGACCCAGACCAGGTCATGAACCTGTCCATGGAAGACAAACTAGTTTTGAAATACAGATCCTACAAAGAGAAACACGCTCAAGACATTATACAAGGGGACCATAACATGTACATTTGTCTTTCCAGACTAGATCTAAACAGCATTTAAATTATCCTAAATTACCCACATTTTGAACTTCTGAATCTACTTCATTCCACAATTTAGATAAGTAAAATCTTCTTTCCATTCTACTAGAAATATTAACCTCCAAAGGGATTTTCAAGCATCTGTGTTTCAAATCCCTTAAATTATACTCGGGGGGGGGGGGGCTTGAGAATAATTGGTTATTTTCTTAATATTTCCTTTGTATTCTACATATGCTTTATGCCCAACCTGTTTTTTTCCTATGATTTGCAAGGGAGTCCCAGTTTAATTGTTATAGGAGACTGCAATGGTGGGTGGAATAAGGACATTTTAAAATGTATCTGGCCATTTTATAATATGTTTTATCCAACTTGTTTATATAAGGTCTTTGAAGCATGCTAGTATGTTACACTACCATATTATTATGTCGGTAAAAGTAGTTGTAAAGCCATTCTATTTCTGGTTTCTCTAGGAAGGATTGAAGTTCTTCTAAGCACACCCAGTCTAGTATTGACCTTACCAGCAACACTGGTTATATGCTCAGAAAAAGTAAGACTACTTTCTATATACACCCCAAAAAACTTATAAGACATAACTTGTTCCAAGGTATGTCCATCTGATATTTATATATCCATTTTCTGATTATGAAATTTTTTACCTTTAGGATTAAGCAATATTACCTGGGTTTTCTGTATGTTAAGAATCATCTAGAATTTAATAACCAGTGTTGCAGGATGTCAAAACCTGACTGGAGGATATTTTGCAATCTATCCATTTCTTTTGCTCAACTTATTAAGGCCATATCATCTGCATACAAATGAATCTTTCTATTTTTTATTTGTGATGGAAGTGGATTTATATATATTAGAAACAACAGGGGGCCCAGGATTGAACCCTGGGGTATACTCCTGTAAGTTCCTTCCTTAGCTGACAACATTCCATTAATACATACTAGTTATGTACGCTTGGTCAAATAAGAGCGCATCCATGTCTGAACAGATTCAGACATGCCTATTTGAGGCAGTCTCCTTACCAATAATTTATAATCAACCAAGTCAAAGGCCTGTGAGAGGTCAACAAACACCATGCCAACAGACTCCCTTGCCTCCATTCCATTTGCCACAGTATCAATGAAGTCTGCTAGGGCAGTGTCCGTCGACCTCCCAGTCCTAAAACCTGCCTAGCCCTCATTTAACAAAATATATTTTTCTACATATTCATACAACTGGGTACAGACCAGTTGTTCAAAGACCTTTGAGATGATCGACAACAGAGCTATCGGGCGATAGTTTGTTTGATTATCTTTAGCCCCTCCCATAAACACTGGAATCACCTTAGAATTTTTCCAAAAATTCGGGAAGTTTCTTTGTTATAAACTATAATTAAATAAACTAGTCAGGACTGGACTTACTTGATCTACAGAAAATTTAAAGAATCTTATTTCCACTTTATCCAGTCCAATTACCTTCCATGAATTTAATTTTTTGATTTGTTTTTTTACTTCATTCATTTTAATAGCTCAAACATAAAAACATGGGACGTCCCTTTCAGATTTTTCCTCTAAATAGGGATATTGCTGGTTACCATCATTTTGGTTACTACCTTCTTGTTTTATTTTTCTATCTGGAAGATGGCAGAAGTATTGGTTTAAACTATCAGCCACTTGCCTTGTAGATATATCTCTTCCTTTTTCATCTTTCAATGTTATATCCTATTGATTCTTTTTATTTTCTTCAAGATCTTTTATTAAATTTTAGTACTGGGCCAGACTGGTTGTTCAATTAATTTTGTTTTGGTAATATCTTTTCCTTGCTTTTTTTTGTCATACTTTTACATTTAGTCCTGATTTTTTTTAACAATTCCCAATCCTCTACCTTTAAGGAATGGTTTGCCTTTCTCTGGACCCTATTCTTCTATTTTATTTGTTTTTTGACTTTCTCATTAACCCAAGGGTTATGTTGACATTTTTTCTTTAGATACTTTAAAGGGGGTGTTCTTATCACAAATCTCCACAAAGATTTTTGTAAATTCTCTAACTGCCATATCTACTTCTGGAATCAAATCTATATGTGTCCAATTTATTTGCTCTATCTGATACTCAAAAGAGAACTTATTAAATTTTTTATGATCTGTAATATACCTGAAATTTGGCATTCTGGTAATATCATAGTTATGTATTACATCATATTCCAGACAGCTATGATCTCCTAAATTCAGTGAGCCCACCCTATAGTCCAATAAATGCATGCCATTTGTTATAAATATTAAGTCCAAGATATCCCCTTGGCTAGAGTCAGTGATTTTATGTGTTGGTGTATTTACAATTTGTGTAAGCCCTAATGATTGAAATTCAGTTTGAAGCTTAAGGCCTCTAGCTGCTCCCAATGCTGCATTAAACTCCCCAATCAAAATTGCTTCCCTTTGCCCTAGTAAAACATTTAACCTCATAGACGGGATCTCAAAGACTGTGGTCTTTATTTTTGGGTGGGAGTATATTACCTCTGGACACATTTTCAGCCTAGTTATGTAAACCAATTTTATTTCCACATCCTCAGTGTTTCCTGAGAAAAGTATCTCTGCTTGGCCCAAATTACTTTTAATATAGAGGTCTACCCTTCCCCTTCCATTTGGCCTATCATACCTTTGGAAATCATAATTTTCCTAATGGAATTCAGAGTCTGGGTGTGTTTTAGTAAGCCACGTCTCAGTAATGCCAACTATATCATAGTCATTTTCATGCATCCAGTGATCTAACAAAACTTGTTTTCCAGCAAGATTTCTAGCATTATCATGAGCACTCTTAATAGTGCCAATCTGTTTAACTGGACCCAGATTAGGCTCAATATCTGCACTGGCCAAAGCAATGTCAAGGAGAGATGTTAAGCCTTTATGAGTTTTAAAGTTACTATACTTCAAATGGGGTTGGTATTGATTTAGTCCGCTGAATCTAAAGACACCTTTATAACATCAGGTATGACATTTATTTCTCCTACTGAGGTCCCCAGTTGGAGGAACCATTCTTGTTAATTCTTCAGCTGGAAACAGGAAATGTGACAGCCATAAGAACTGGGTTGTCTACAGGCCCCCAGACCAGGGGAGAACATAGACACATTACTGTTAGAAGATATACAAACCATGACAGCTAAAGAGGAGGTTCTGATAATGGGAGACTTCAACATGCCAGATACAGATTGGTCAATACCAGCAGGAACATCTGCCAGAACTAGACACATGGTGGATTCCCTGCAGGGGGAGGGCCTCAAATAACTGGTACAACAACCCACAAGAGACAGGGCTATCCTAGATCTAGTACTGACTAACAGGGAAAGGATCACAAATCTTCATGTAGAGGGTCACCTGGGGGCCAGTGACCATCACATGGTATGGTTCAGTTTGGCCACTACAACAAAATCATCCCATTCCAAAGCAAAAATATGGGACTTCAGAGGAGCTGACTTTGATAAGATGGCCAACAGAGTTAAGCTAACCCAGGCAAAAAAAAAAATACAGGTGAGGGGGTACAGGCAAAGTGGGCAAGCATTAAGGATGCAATACCTGAAGCAACATCCCATTGTGTTAGAAAGAAAAAGAAGAGCAAAAGAAGAAGGAAACCACTTTGTTTCTCAAAACCAGTAGCAGAAAAGGTCAGAGTCAAAAGGATGGCCTTTAGGAAATACAAGGGAATGCAGCAGGATGAAGATAGAGAGGCATACCAAACTTCCCTAAGGGAAGCAGGGAAGGCAGTAGGGCAAGCAAAGGCCCAAACCAAGGACACACTAGCACAGACAGTAAAAGAAGATGACAAGCCTTTCTACAGATACATTAGTGAAAGGAGAAAGTCCAGAGGGAGTATTGCTAAGATGAAAGGAGATAAGAGGGCATGTGAGGAGGAGGACCGTGTAAAAGCATCCATCCTAAATAGATACTTCTGCTCAGTATTTACTGAAGAGAAGGAAGGGCAGGGCCCACAGCTCAGCACCATGGACACAAGGGGGAAGGGAGGTGAGCACTAGTCCCTTCACAAAAGAAAGGGTCCTACAAGAGCTTGATTAGCTCAGGGTTTACAAGGCAATGGGACCTGATGGCATACAACCCAGGGTACTAAAGGAGCTAAGGGTGGAACTAACAAAGCCATTATCAGAGCTGTTTAGTGAGTTTCTGAGCATAGGAGAGGTCTCAGAAGACTGGAGAAGTGCTCATGTGATCCCGCTCCACAACAGTGGTTGCAGGGAGGAGGCAGGGAACTACAGACCAGTCAGTCTTACCTCAGTAGTGGGCAAGATTATGGAGGCGCTCCTTAAGGAAAGGATAGTGCAACACCTGGAATCCAAAAGAGCACAGGATCCCAGACATCATGGGTTTACAAAAGGAAGGTCCTGTCAAACTAATCTCATAGATTTCTTTGACTGAGTAACCAGAGTGGTGGACCAAGGGGGAGCAGTTGATGTTGCCTACCTTGACTTCAGCAAAATGTTTGATACTGTTTCACATAGAAGATTGATTAATAAGCTGGGTAGGCTTGGGTTGGGTCAGAAATTGGTCAACTGGGTGGCAAACTGGTCGATGGGAAGAAAACAGAGAGTGGTGGTAAATGGTATACAGTCAGAAGAGATGCAAGTCACAAGTGAGGTACCTCAGGGATCAGTCCTGGGGCCAGTCCTTTTCAATATCTTCATCAGTGACATTGCAGATGGACTGGAGGGTAATGTTTATCTGTTTGCAGATGACGCCAAAATCCGCAACAGAGTAGATGATCCAGATGGGGTGGGAAGAATGAGAAGAAATCTGGATAAACTAGCAAAATGGTCAGAAAAGTGGCAACTGGGGTTTAATGCAAAGAAGTGCAAAATCATGCACATAGGGAAGAGAAACCCTGAAGCCACCTATAGGTTGGGAGGAGAGTTGCTGGCAGTCACAAGGGAAGAAAGAGACTTGGGCATCATCATCACCAATGACATGAAATCATCCAAGCAGACCACTAAAGCAGTAGGTAGGACTAGAGGGATGTTAGGGTGTATTAGTAGGGGTATCACAAGTCAGAAGAGGGAGGTAATAATCCCTCTTTATGAGACATGGGTTAAGCCCAATCTGGAGTACTGCGTGCAGTACTGGAGGCCACACCTTCACAAGGACATTAACCAAATAAAGGCAGTCCAGAGAAGGGCAACCAAAATGGTGCAGGGATTGCATCAGAAAACATATGAGGACAGATTAATGGAGCTCAATATGTATACCCTAGAGCAAAGGAGGGAGAGAGGTGATATGATCGAAACATTCAAACACCTTAAGGGCATTAACAAGGTGAAAGAGTAAAACTTGTTTCAATATAAGAAAAATATCAGGACAAGAGGGCACAGCTTGAAATTAGAGGGAGGTCAATTAAGGGTAATGTGAGGAAGTTATTTTTCACAGAAAGGGTGGTGGATGCATGGAATGACCTACCTCAGGAAGTGGTGGATATGAACACAGTGCAGGGCTTCAGACAGGCATGGGATAGGCATGAGGGAGCAATACAGATGAGTATGAATGGATAGGCCTTTTACACAGCAAAGACTGATGGTACATTTATAAGGTAAAAAAAAATGGGCAGGCTGGTTGGGCCTTGCGGTTCTTATCTGCCATCAACTTCTGTTTCAATGTAAGCTGGTAATGACCACTAAACAGTGTGGTTCACTCTCAAGTTAGGCAGGGAGTCTGGAGGCACAGAAACAAAGGCAGTGGTCTTTAAGAGGACGGACTTCAGGAGGATGAGAGAAATAGTACAAGGGTGACTTCAGGGTATTAGGCCAGCGATGGATGCACAGCAAAGGTGGGAAATTATTAAAACTGGGCTAACAGAGGACACAGAAGCTTGCACCAGGACTAGGAGCAAGAAGTGCAGAGCCAGGAAACCATGCTGGCTGAACAGAGAAGTGTTGGAGAGGGTGAGGGTGAAGAGAGTTGCGTACCAGAAGTTCAAGAGAATGAGGAAGGAAGAGGACGGGGGGGCAAGGGTGAAGAGAGTTGTGTACCAGAAGTTAAGGAGAATGAGGAAGGAAGAGGACAGGGAAGCTTATGTGAGTTGCTCCAAGGAGGTGACCAAGTGAGTGAGAGTAGCCAAGGCCTCCAGGGAGCTAAGGTTAGTGCACAGCATCAAGGGAGGGGAGAAGGACTTTTTTAGATATGTCAGGGAAAAGAGGAAGTGCAGAGACCATACAGTGAAGATAAAGTGGGGAGTGGAGTAGGCAGAAAAGGAGAGGTACAAGTGAAAGCACTAAATGAATACTTTTGCTCTGTTTTCACAAAGGAGAAAGATGATCTACTACCACCATGTACTGGGAGGATGGGGTTAGGGGAGGAGATGACAGACAGAATGATTGAGGGGAGTGGAGTACTATGTGTCTGAGGACATTAAGGGTGGACAAGGCACCAGGTCCTGATGGTATCCACCCCAGGGTGCTGAGGGAGATGATGGAGGTGTTGGCTGAGCTGCTGCCCGACCTGTTCAGCACCTCCCTGGACATGGGATGGGTGCCTCAGGACTGGAGGGTGGCCCATGTGGTGCCCATACACAAGATTGGCCCTAGGGATGAGCCAGGAAATGATCAGCCTGTCAGTCTCACTTCCATAGTGGGAAAACTTATGAAGACGATACTGAAGGAGAGGCTGGTGTCATTCCTCGAGGATAATGACCTCCAGGATGGGTGGCATCATGAGTTCATCTCAGAGAGATCTTGGCAGACCAATCTAACAGAAAATTATGACTGGGTAATAAGAAATCTAGATATGGGTCATGCTGCAGATGTCCTGTACTTGGACTTCATCAAAGCCTTTGATTCAATGCCTCATGAGAGGCTGGGGGGAGCTGACTGCTGTGGGGGTGGGGATGAAGCTGACAAACTGGATAAGAAACTGGCTGCAGGGGAGGCTGCAATGTGTAGTAGTGGGAGGAGCTCTCAACACCTAGTCTGGTGATGAGCGGTGTGCCACAGGGCTTGGTGCTGGGTCTGGTGCTATTTGTGCTCTTTATTTCAGATTTTGCACATGGAGTTGGGAGCATGGTTAGTCTGTTTGCAGATGATACCAAAAATGGGGCAGTGGTGGATGAAGAGGATGGATGGGAACAACTGCAAGGGGACCTAAACAAACTGGAGGTATGGTCGTAGAAGTGGCAGCTGGTATTCAATGTGAAAAAGTGCAAGGTTATGCAAGTCAGAGCAAAGAACCCAAGGAGGGACTACTGGTTGGGAGGGGTGAGGCTGGGGATCACTGAGGAAGAGAAGGACCTAGGGGTGTTGGTAACAGGGAGCATGAACAACTCTGCCCAATGCAGGAAAGCAGCAGCTAAGGTGAACAGGATGCTGGGTTATATCACAAGGGGTTTCTCATCCAGGAATAGGGAGGTGATTCTGCCCCTCTACAGATCTTTGGTCAGGCCATGCTTTTTTAATACTGTGTGCAGTACAGGCAGTTGTATCTGAAGAGGGATATTAATTTACTGGAAGGTGTGCAGTGGAGGACAACAAAAATGTTACAGGGGAAGGAGGGCAAGGCCTAAGAAGACAGGCTGAATGAGCTAAATATGTACACACTGGAGGAGAGGAGGGATGGGGGGATATGATTGAAATGTTCAAGTATTTGAGGGGGATAAACACAACTAGCACTAAAGGGGTGTTTAAACTGAGGAAGGGTAGGGACACGAGGGGTCACGGACTAAGATTGGAAGGTGAAAGATTTAGGTGGGAGATGAGGAGACTCTGCTTCATGGAGAAGGTGGTATCTAAATGGAATGGTCTACCAGAGGGGGTGGTATCATATAAGACAGTAGAAAGTTTTAAGAGGGAGTGGGACAAAGCAAGAAGGAGGGTCTGGGTGGAGGGGGCTGAGGCCATCATGGGAATGACAGATGGGGGGGGCAGCTGCAATCTAGAGTGCTATCTGCACACTCGGGCAGACATTTATAGACCAGGTAGTCTGTTTCTACTGACAGATTCGTATGTTTGTATGTTCATAAGGAAGCTTCCACCCCCATTGTATAAACAGCACACATGATGTGGATGTGCAGAGCATGTGCTATGGAAAATATTCTCACTCCTGCAGAGTGAGCTCTGGATGCTTTCACTTGTGCCTTTGGCACTCATGAGTATGCAGTGCTCACTCTGCAGGAGTGAGAATTTCCATATCACACCCTGTCCATCATGTATCTCTCTCCTCGCTATATGTATTATATATAATATATATATATATATATTAGAGGCAAAACTCTGTTTAATGAATCAGTTAGGTTGTTCCAGACGAAAGTGAGGAATTCGGTGTTGTTGAAATCCACTTGAACCTCTTCATTTGCTTTCATTTCCTGCATCGGGGTACGCGTTGGGGTCACTCTGTTCTAACTCTCACCCCATTCTCCTGGCCCTTTGCTTCGGCCATGTGATGGGTGAGAGTTAAGACTGACGACTCAATGCGCCCCGATGCTGGTTGGGGGGTGGGCTGGAGGGGTCCAAGTGGGGTTTCAACACAGACACCTAATTTCCTCACTTGTGTTGCTGTGAACAACTCTAACTGATGCATTAAATGGATATTTTTGTTTGATTTTATATATATATATATATATATATATATATATATATATATATATTATAGTGGCATGGTAGTGCCAGCTATAGTTAGGTTGAGGAGCCATTTACATGTTAAACCCAAAATTTTGCACCTTAATAACTTTGCAACCGTTCAACGGATTTGCCTGAAATTTGGAATACATGATCAAGACCTGTATGCCTTGGGATTTACCAAGATTTGTACTGGTCGCATATATGGCTGCGGAGTTGTTATGCGTGATCTGTGCACGTGTTTACGCTTTTCTGGAATTATACTGTCATGCCTACAGATGGCACGGTTTGTGCGACCAGTCCGAAATCTTCAGGGAATATGCGGCCGGGTTCCCCAATGTGCCTTTTGAAGATTTTGGGAAAAAATATTAAACAGTCCAAAAGTTATTCAGAAAACAATTTCTCATTATAAGTCAATGGGAAAAGTTAACAAAAAGTTTGACAGTGTCGCAAATGCACTTTTTAGTGTCGCAAATGGCCCTTTTACTGTTGCATGTTGCAAATCCACCATTTTGTTTTCAGTTAGTCATCAGAAAAATGCTTGGCATTTAAAATTGGGACCCTCTAGCAACCTAATTCTTTTTGTATTCACCTAGCCGGGCCCTGAGGATGCTAGCCATGTCTTTATTTTGGTGTAAAACACCCCAGAAATATGTTTTTCAAATTTCTGGAAAAAGTACTTTCGCAAAGTACTGTCGCCCTTATTACACTCTCGAATGAATTTGCGAAAGCTTTCGCAAACTTCAACAGTACTTTTCTAGGCTGTGGGAAAATGACAGCAATTATTTGGCACCCTGCTGCAAAAGAACAGTTTGGTATTTTGGCCTGAAATTTGGAAGGAACGCAGCAGACACATCACAGATGTGTCTTTCAGTGTTTTGTTGAAAAAATATTACATGGTGGCAAAGTTACGGTACTCCAAAGTTGACGCTTTTCCCATAGGATAACATTATGGCGTACAACGCATTATAGGAATCCTTTGGCGTCCTGCTGCAAAATAATGGTTTGGTCTTTTGGTCTAAAATTTGGAAAGAACACATCCAACATCCCACAGATGTGTCTTTTTGTGGTTTGGTGAAAAAATATTACAGGGATCCAAAGTTACGGCACTCCGAACTTCTCTTTTTTTCCCATAGAATAACATTATGACTTTTGCCGTGCCTTTCATGGCCCGTATCTCGGAAACGGTGAAAGATACAGACTTTTCATTGGAAAACTACTTAGCCCCCTGCTGGGGCTAAGTAAAAATCTAGTCAGGAAAGTCATAAATCATATGACTTTAAAAATTTTTTTATATGTCGTATAGTTCATGAGATATAACCAATTTAGTATTCCAATTCCTCATTTTCTGCCCCGAGAACCGTTATTATGCATACATTCTTTGTACTCACTGTCTTTCTTTAAGCAGCTTTTCGGGAAAACCAGCATGTGCACTTACATTACTTTTACAATTACCGTTTTCGCTTATGGGTTCCATTCTGCTTCACTTACAGTTCACGCTTACACCACCATGTGCGTTACCCTTTGCATTTTCATTTGCGCTTGCTTTTGCGTTGTTTTTAACATTTCTGTCTAAACTACTGTTTTTCTTTCTGTTTTGCTTTGTGTCACCATGTGCATTACTATTTGTGTTTGCAGGCACAATGCTACTATGTGACAAGACATCATGTGGTGGGAGCACGGGGCCCTGCTCCCATGCTGCCGCATTACATTCACTATTTTTTGTTATCATTCTCAAAAAGAAGGGAAATTAGAGGCAAAAAACTCTGTTTAATGCATTAGTAGTGTTGTTCCACCGACAAAGTGAGGAAATTCAGTGTTGGTAAGACCTTTGGTTTTCAGCCCACACCCACTGGCAGGTGCACATTAGTTGTCGGTCCCAACTCTCACCCATTCTCCTACACCTCTGCTTTACACATGTGATGGTGTGAGAGTTATGGCTGATACCCTAATGCACACCCCGATGCCGGTTGGTGTGGGCGGGGCCAAGGGGTCTTTCAACCCAACATTGAATTTCCTCGCTTTGTCAGTGTGGAACAACCCTAACTAATGCATTAAACAGAGTTTTTGCCTCTAATATATATAAAAATATATATGTATATATATATATATATATATATATTATATATTATGGTAGCATGGTAGTGCTACCATAGTTAGGGCTGAGGAGCCTTTTACATGTTAAACCCAACATTTTGCACCTTAATAACTTTGCAACTGTTTGACAGATGTGCCTGCAATTTTGAATATGTGATCAAGACCCATACACCTTGGGATCTGCCATGTTTCATATGGGACGGATATACGGCTGCGGAGTTATTAAGCGTGATCTGCGTGTGCATTAACACTTTTTTGGAATTCTATGGTCGTGCCTATAGGTTGCACAGTTTGCACGACAGGTCTGAAATCTTCAGGGAGCATGTGCCCGGGTTCCCCGATGTGTCTTTCGAAGATTTCATGAAAAAATATTTAACGGTTCAAAAGTTATTAAAAAAACAGGTTCCCATTATAAGTCAATGGGAAATGTTAACAAAAAGTTCTAAGTGTCGCAAATGCAGTTTTTACTTTCGCAAATGGCCCATTTACTGTCACAAATCCACCATTTTGTTTTCAGTTGGTGATCAGAAAAATGCTTGGCATTTAAATTTGGGACCCTCTAGCAACCTAATTCTTTTTGTATTCACCTAGTCGGACCCTGAGAATGCTAGCCATGTCTTTATTTTGGGGTAAAGCACCCCAGAAATATGTTTTTCACATTTCTGGAAAAACTACTTTCGCAAAGTACTTTGGCACTTGTGACACTGTCGAATGAATTTGCGAAAGCTTTCGCAAATTGCGACAGTACTTTTCTAGGCTGTGGGAAAATGACAGCAATTCTTTGGCACCCTGCTGCAAAAGAACGGTTTGGAGTTTTGAGCTGAAATTTGGACACAACACAGATGACATCTCACTGATGTGATGTTCAGTGTTTCATTGAAAGAATATTACATGGTGGCAAAGTTACAGTACTCTTAAGTTGACGCTTTTTCCCATAGGATAACATTACTGCATATGACGCATTGCAGCAATCGTTTGGTGCCTTGCTGCTAAATAACTGTTCAGTCTTTTGGGCTGAAATTTTCAGGGAACACAGCCAATATCACACAGATGTGCCTATCAGTGGTTTGGTGAACAAACATTACAGGGAGGCAAAGTTATGGCACTTAGAACTTCTGTTTGTTTCCCATAGGATAACATTACAGTGTTCACCGCGCATTTCAGGGTCCGTATCTCGAAAACGATGCGAGATACGGACTTTTCATCAGAAAAACACTTAGCCCCCTAACAAGGGCTAACTATAAAACTAGCCAGGAAAGTGATCATTCATATGACTTTTAAATTTTTTTTCTATGTCGTAGATATAAGCAATTTACTATTCAAAGTCCTCATTTTCTGTTGCGAGAGTCATTATTTTGCATACATTCTTTGTACTCACTGTCTTTCTCTATGCAGCTTTTGGGGAAAACCAGCCAGTGCGCTTACATTACTGTTACCATTACCATTTCCGCTTGCAGTTCCATACCCGTTTCACTTACCGTTCACGTCTACGCCACCATGTGCGTTACCCTTTGCATTTTCATTTGCGGTTGCACTTGCATTGTTTTTAACATTTCTGTCTACAGTACTGTTTCTCTTTCTGTTTTGCTTTGCATCACCATGCGCATTACGATTTGCATTTGCAGGCACAATATTACTATGTGACAAGACATCATGTGGCGGGAGTGTGGCGCCTGCATGGCCCCACGCTCCGACTGCTGCATTACAGTCACTATTTCTCATTATCATTCTCAAAAATAAGGGACATTAGAGCCAAAAAACTCAGTTTAATGCATCAGTTAGGGTTGTTCCACAGCAACAAAAGCAAGGAAATTCGATGTTAGGGTTGAAACCCCCTTTGCACCCCTCCAGCCCACCCCCCCAACTGGAATGCATGAGCATTGGAAGAACTTAATTCTTAATATATCAGCAACCACATGACATAGAAAAAAATTTTTAATTTCACAGAAATCATGATTTTCCTGGCTAGGATTTTGCTTTTGCATAGCCCATAGGGCTATGCATCTCATGATGAAAAATCTGTATCTTGCACCGTTTTCGAGATACGAGCCCCGAAAGGCATGGCATACTCCACCATGTTAGTCTATGGGAAAAAATGCCAACTTCGGAGTACAGTAACTTTGCAGCCATGCAACATTGTTTCGCCAAACCAGCAAGAGATGTTGGCTGCCTTCCCTCCAAATTTCAGCCCAAAAGACCAAATAGTTCTTTTGCAGCAGGGTGACAAAAAACTCCTGTCATTCTGACCATAGTCTAGAAAAGTACTGTCAAACTTTGCGAAAGCTTTTGCAAAACAGCATAGCACGAAAGTGTCACATGTGCGAAAGTACTTTGCGAAAGTACTTTTTCCAGAAATTTGAAAAACATATTTCTGGGGTGTTTCACCCCAAAATAAAGACATGGTTAGCATCCTCAGGCTCTGACTAGGTGAATGCCAAAAGAATTAGGTTGCTAGATCGTCTCAAATTTAAATAGCAAGCATTTTTCTGATCACCAACTGAAAACAAAATGGCAGATTTGCGAAAATAAAAGGGCCATTTGTGAAAGTAAAAACTGCATTTGCTACACTTTCATACTTTTTGTTAACTTTTTCCATTGACTTATAATGAGAACTTATTTTTTGAATAACTTTTGAACCTTTTAATATTTGTTCATGAAGTCTTCAAAAGGTACATCAGGGACCCTGGCCACACGTTCTCTAAAGTTTTTGGACTGGTCATGTAAACCGTGCAACCTGTTGGTGAGAGCAAAGAAATTGCAAAAAAGCGTAATTGCGCAATTCGTTGTTGCTTGATAATTCCTCATCTGTACATCCGACTGGTATGAAAGTTGGCACATCCCAAGACCTATGCTGCCCAATTGTGCATTCCAAATTTCAGGGAGATCTGTTGAACAGAGGAAAAGTTATTAAGGTGCAAAGTTTGACCCTTTAACCTTGAAAGTGCTACTCAACCTAACTATGGTAGCACTACTGTACTACATAATATATATATATATATATATATATATATATATATATACACATATATATATATAGATATATAGATATATACACACACATATATATTAGAGGCAAAAACTCCATTTAATGCATCAGTTAGGGTTGTTCCACAGTGACAAAGTGAGGAAATTCGATGTTGGGGTTGAAACCCCTTTGCACCCCTCAGCCCACCCCCCAACCGGAATCGGGTGCGTGTTGGGGTCGTTGGCCCTAACTCTCACCCCATCACATGTGGAAAGAAGCAGAGAGGAATAGGGTGCGTTGGAGCACCTGATTCCGGTTGGGGGTGGCTGAGGGGCAAGGGTTTCAACCCCAACATCGAATTTCCTCACTTGTCACTGTGTAACAACCCTAACTGATGCATTAAATGGAGTTTTTTGCCTCTAATTTCCTTCTTTGAGAATGATAATGAAATAAGAATACGCGGCAAGGGAGCCCGCCCGCCTCCCCGCCACGTGATGTCTCACATAGTAACATTGTGCGCAAACACAAATCGTAATGCTATGGTGATGCAAAGCGAAACAGAAAGAGAAACAGTACTGTAGACAGAAATGTTAAAAACAACGCAAACGCAACCGCAAATGAAAACATAGAAACATAGAATTCGATGGCAGATATGGACCGCTTGGCCCACCCAGTCTGCCCATTTCCTTACCTAATGGATAAGCTGCTGATCCTAGTTAACCAGCAGCCTACTTCTTTCTACCCTCACCCCTAGAATTGCCTTATGGCTGTCCCATGCATGCTTGAATTCAATCACTTTTTTTGACTCCATAACCTCCTCCGGAAGGCCATTCCATGCATCCACAACCCTCTCTGTGAAAGAATACTTCCTTACATTATCTCTGTGCTGCCCCCCTCTATCTTCAAATTGTGCCCCCTTGTTCTTGCACACTTCTTTTTTTGAAAGATGCTACCCTCTTGGACTTGGTTGATTCCCTTGAGGTACTTGAATGTTTCTATCATGTCCCCCCTCTCCCTCCTTTCCTCGAGGCTATACATATTAAGCTCCTTTAGTCTCTCTTCATATGTCTTCTGGTGCAGACCCTGCACCATTTTAGTTGCCCTCTTCTGGACAACTTCCATCTTGTCTATGTCGTTGTGGAGATTGGGTCTCCAGAACTGCACACAGTACTCCAGATGGGGTCTCACCAGCTGTCTGTACAGAGGGATAACAACTTCCTGTTTTCTACTGGTGATGCCTCTCCCTATGCATCCCAGTATCCCTCAGCCCTCCTTACTGCCCTCTCACATTGCTTTCCCACCTTTAAGTCATCTGATATGACTACTCCCAGGTCCCTTTCCATTTTTGTTGTTGTTAGTATCTCACCCCCCATTGTGTACTCTTCCCCTGGGTTTTTGTTTCCCAGGTGCATTACCTTGCACTTCTTAGCATTAAATCTAAGCTACCATACATTTGACCATTCCTCTAACCTTGCCAAGTCCCTTCTCATCCTTTCCACCCCACCTTGTGCATCAACTCTGTTGCAGATCTTTGTGTCATCTGCAAAGAGACATACTTTTCCTTCCATTCCTCTGCAAGCGCAAAGGGTAATGCACATGGTGGCGTAGACGTTAACGGTAAGTGAAACGGGTATGGAACCAGAAGCGGAAACAGTAATGGTAACAGTAATGTAAGCACACAGGCTGGTTTTCCCCAAAAGCTGCATAGAGAAAGGCAGTGAGTACAAAGAATGAATGCAAAATAATGACTCTCGTAACAGAAAATGAGGACTTGGAATAGTAAATTGCTTATATCTCAGGAACTGTACGACATAGAAAAAAAATTTAAAAGTCATATGAATTATCACTTTCCTGCCTAGTTTTATAGTTAGCCCCTGTTAGGAGGCTAAGTTTTCTTTTTTTTGATGAAAAGTCCATATCTCGCACTGTTTCCAAGATATGGGCCCTGAAAGGTGCGGTGAACGTCGTATTGTTATCCTATGGGAACAAAACAGAACTTCGGAGTGCCATAACTTTGGCTCCCTGTAATATTTTTTCACCAAACCACTGAAAGGCATGTCTGTGTGATGTTGGCTGTCTTCTCTGCAAATTTCAGCCCAAAAGACCAAACCGTTGTTTTGCAGCAGGGCGCCAAATGATTGCTGCAATGTGTCGTACGCCGTAATGTTATCCTATGGGAAAATGCATCAACTTGGGACCGTAACTTTGCCGCTGCATAATATTTTTTCAACAAAACACAGAAAGGCACATCTGTGAGATGTCAGCTGTGTTCCCTCCAAATTTCAGCCCAAAACTCTAAACCGTTCTTTTGCAGTGGGGTGCCAAAGAAATTGCTGTCATTTTCCCACAGTCTAGAAAAGTACTGTCGCAATGTGCGAAAGCTTTCGCAAATTCAATCGACAGTGTTGCAAGTGTGAAAGTACTTTGCGAAAGTAGTTTTTCCAGAAATGTGAAAAACATATTTCTGGGGTATTTTACCCCAAAATAAAGACATGGCTAGCATCCTCAGGGTCCAACTAGGTGAATACAAAAAGAATTAGGTTGCTAGAGGGTCCCAAATTTAAATGTCAAGCATTTTTCTGATCATCAACTGAAAACAAAATGGTGGATTTGTGACAGTAAAAGGGCCATTTGCGAAAGTAAAAACTGCATTTGCGACACTGTCAAACTTTTTGTTAATGTTTCCCAATGACTTATAACGGGAACTTGTTTTTTGAATAACTTTTGAACCATTTAATATTTGTTCATGAAATCTTCAAATGGCACATCTGGGACCCTGGATGCACATTCTCTGAAGATTTCGGACTGGTTGCACAAACCATGTGACCTGTAGGCACGACCGTAGAATTCCAAAAAAGTGTAAATGCATTCGCAGATCATGCTTAATAACTCCACAGCTGTATATCTGACTGATATGAAACTTGGCAGATCCCAAGGTGTATGGGTCTTGATCAGGTATTCCAAATTTCAGGCAAATCTGTCAAATGGTTGCAAAGTTATTAAGGTGCAAAAGTTTGGGTTTAACATATAAATGGCTCCTCAACTCTAACTATGGTAACACTACTGTGCTACCATAATATATATATATATATATATATATATATATATATATATCTTAGGGCAAAAAACTCAATTTAATGCATCAGTTAGGGTTGTTCCACAGTGATAAAAGTGAGAAAATTCGATGTTAGGGTTGAAAACTCCCCCTTGGACCCACCTCCATCTTGCCCCCCCATCCGGCATTGGGGTGTGCTTTGGGGTCATTGGCCCTAACTCTCACCCCATCACATGTGTAAAGAAGCTGAGATGATGAGCTATAGGAGAATGGGGTGAGAGTTAGGACCGACAACCCTGACCCACACCCTGATGCCAGCTTGGGGAGCAGGGTGGGGGTGGGTCCAAGGGGGGGGGGTTCAACCCTAACATAGGATTTCCTCACTTTTATTGCTGTGGAACAACCCTAACTGATGCATTAAATGGAGTTTTTGCCTCTAATTTCCCTTCTTTTCAAAAATCTGAAGTAGAAATAGTGAATGTAATGTGATGGTTCCGCGATGAAAATTCCGTATCTTGCACCGTTTCCGAGATACAAGCACCGAAAGGCACAACGTACACCACCATGTTAGTCAATGGGAAAAAATGTGAACTTTAGAGTACTGTAACTTGGCATCCATGCAATATTTTGTCAACAAATCACCAAAAGGCACATCTGTGAGATGTTGAGTGCCTTCCCTCTAAATTTCAGCCCAAAACACCAAACCATTCTTTTGCAGCAGGGTGGCAAAGAATTCCTGTCATTTTGGCCATAGTCTGGAAAAGTAGTGTTGTGATTTGCTAAAGCTTTTGCCAAAATTTGCAAAAGTGTCGCAAGTGTGACACTACTTTGTGACACTACTTTTTCCAGAAATTTGAAAAACATATTTCTGGGGTGTTTAACCCCAAAATAAAGACATGCCTAGCATCCTTAGGGCCCGACTAGGTAAACACAAAAAGAATTGTGTCCCTAGATGGTCCCAATTTTAAATGGCAAGCATTTTTCTGATCACCAACTGAAAAAAAAATAGCGGATTAGCAACAGTACTAGGGCCATTTGCGACACTAAAAAGTGCATTTGCGAAAGTGTCGAACTTTTTGTTAACTTTTCCCATTAACTTATAGTGGGAACTAGTTTTTTGAATAACTTTTGAACCATTTAATATTTTTTCACAAAATCTTCAAAAGGCACATTGGAGACCCTGGCAGCATGTTTACTGAAGTTTTTGGACCAGTCGCACAAACAGTGTGACCTGTAGGAGTGAGCAAAGAATGCACAAAAAACATAATTGTACACATGAATGTCGCTTAATAACTCTTCAGCTGTATATCCAACCAGTACAAAAGTTGGCATATCCCAAGATCTACGATTATGCCCCATGCCTGTGAAATTTCATGCAAATCCATTGAACAGTGGTAAAGTTATTAAGGTGCAAAATTTTCACCCTTTACCCTTAAAAGGGCTACTCAACCCTAACTGTGATAGCACTACCATGCTACCACAATATATATATATATGTTTGTATATATATATATATATATATATATATATATATAATATATATATATATATATATATATGTATACACACACACACAATAGGGATGAGTGGTAAATGAGTTAGATAGTTAGATAAAACAGTGTATCATCCACCACAGTGTGATATTTTTACCCTCTGCTCTACAGCGATATCAGCCATTTACACACACACAGTGGTCACTGATATAATCACTCTGGGCAGCTTTACCCTTAGCATACAAGAAATCCCTGTGCTGTTACCATAGAAACAAATACAGAAGTACAATACTTTCACCTGAAACACAGCTACTGCTCCTAAGAAAACATGTTTTTTCATCAAGGACTCCTTCACAAAATAGGCACAAAGTAACAAGTTACAAAGGAAAAGATAACTCTTTACTCTGTTGTTTCTCTTCCTCCAGGTCCCCACTGCGAGCAGATGCACAGAAAGTGGACCAGAGTACTTGAATCAGACTCCAACACAGAGTAAAATGAAGCACATCAAGCAAGCAGCATATCATTGTGAAGAGCAAAATCTATAACAATTCACCTTGTAAAACCACTAAAATAACTTTGGTTACCTTATTTTATATAGTATGTTGCAAAACACAATAAACAGCAGAAGTGAAACCGCTTCTATAACATGAATGTGAAACATCAACAGTTTGGCTGAATGGAATTGACATAAGTAGGACAAAAATAAGTTATAACAATAACGCAAGCAGTACACTAAAACTGTAAGAAACAAATTGAATAAAAATGCTCACAAACACAGAAATCTAAGAACATTAAAGAAAGTTTTGATGAAACCCCATTCCCTGATGCCAGCCTAAGTTCCATCCACCAGGGCACAACATCCAATGAAACATATCACATAGACAACATGTAGCCAATTACACATCAGCAACACACACATCAACCACTCAGAACAGTACAAAACATACACCCAGCCCCAATAACAAAAGAAAATTTCACAGCCCAAAAACCCATCCACAAACAAAATACATAAAACCTCCTCACTCATTTACCACTCACCCCTATTGTAGAAATAGCACACATGATGTGCAGATCATGTGCTATGGAAAATATTCTCACTCCTTCATTGTGAGCTCTGACTATCTCATGAATATTTTCCATATCACACTCCAGCCCATCATACAGTATATCCCATATATATATATATATACACACATGTTCATGTGTGTGTGTGTGTGTATATATATATATATATATATATATATTTATATATATGTATATATATGATATGACATAGCCTAGTGAAGATATCATATTTATCTCCACGAGAGGCCAATGATATCATGATATCTCATGAGTGGAGAAGCCACGATAGAGATATCTTGATGTCATTGGCCTCAAGTGAAGATAAATAAGATATCTTCACTCAGGCCATGCCATGTTCTATTCATACATCATGTTTTGGGCCATTGAAAGACAACTGCCCCTCCCATATGCACATAACTTAACAAATTGTGCACCTATACAAGAGATGGCACATGCTAAAGAAATTGTGCACTTCATCTTGTCATTTAAAATGTATTTAAAAAAGGTTATCTGGTTGATCCTGCCATTATTTTACAATAAGTAATTATTTAAAAAACTGTCTCGTTCATGCCACCACTGTCATATTCAGTAACGTTACTGAACTTTCACTTTCTGCCCTGACATACAGCGTGACCAAGCAGTCTGTAAATTGCACTGTTATGGGTCCTCACAGTTGTCTACTACTGTATTCTGTGTCGGTACTCCTAAAAAACTGTGTACATTTGTACACTTTCAATCTCTTTTCTGAAAATAAGCTCCCAACTCTAGACCCAGGACAGCAAGCAATCCTGCAGCTTCAGAACAGGAGAAGTAAGTGTCAGCAAGTGTTGCTATAGCAACGCTCGCTAACACTTACTTCTCCCTTTCTGAAGCTACAGGGTGGCTCTGCTCGCTGTCCTGTCTCTAGAGTCAGGAGCTTATTTTCAGAAAAATGATTGAAAGTGTACAAATGTACACAGTTTTTCAGGAGTACCGACCCAGACTGCAGTAGTAGATGACTGTGAGGACCCATAACAGTGCAATTTACAGACCTCTCGGTCATGCTACATGTTGGGGCAGAAAGTGAAAGTTCAGTAGCATTACTGAATATGACAGTGAATGAAAGAGTTTTTTAAATAATTATTTATTGTAAAATAATGGCAGGATTAACCAGATATCAAAAGTCTTTGTGGTTGGGGGAGGTTGTCCAAGTGTGGGACAGGTGTTAGGCAGAGAGTCGCATGGTATAGAAAGTAAAATGCTTTCATTTTCTTAAGAATGATGTATGGGAACATAGAGATATCTCCATGATGTGTGAGAACATGGAGATATCGGGAGATCACGTGATGCAGAGTGCTGAGTAGAAGCTCCTCTGCTAAGCTCTTGCCTCCTGAGTATAAATTTGTCTTTTTTAAATGTTTAAACCTATCTAATTCCTCTGCCTATGAATTCTTCCATTGCTTATACATCTTGTGCTCTAGTTTTGGGTGTCAGATTGGTAGATGGAGGCTTACATGAAGAAAGCCCCACAGAAACATACCCCCCCGTTACTCCTGAAAAGGCCCCAAAGAAATCCAAAGCCTCAAGTGGGCCAGACAAACTTGATCCTTTGTGTCAAGCTGGGGAACAAGAGCCTTTAACACTTAGTAGGTTCTTGGAAGAATTTAAGCCTTTTCAAGAAGAGATGAAAGATATGGCGATTGATTTGAAAACCCTCTCAAGAAAATTGGATGAAGTTTCACTCACGGTCTCTGACAATACTGCTCGAATAGTGTCGATGGAGAGGAAGCTGGAAAGCCTGGATCCTGAATTGGTGTCAATGAGACAGAAATTGTCTCACTTAGAGGCTAAACTTGAAGATTTGGAGGGCCGTAGCCACAGAAATAATGTTGTAATACTAGGGCTACCAGAAGGGGAAGAGGGTCAGCATGCTGTAGTTTCTGTACATAAACTGGTGTATTGGGTTGCTGGTCTCTCTCCCTTCGGCCCAGTGTACATGATAGAGTGAGCTCATCAGTCCTTGTGACCAAAGCCTTCTCCGGATGCTTCCCCCCGTCCCATTATCTGCAGCTTCCTGAATTATTTGGAAAAGCAGCATTTTCTGCAGACAGTGAGGGCTCCACAAGAGGTTCGTTGGGAGAAGGCAAAGTTGAGAATTGCACAAGATCTCCTTGGTTCGGTCCGTCTGGAGTGGAAAGTGTTTCACCTTATTGTATCTAAGATTATCGCAGCAGGTTTAAAATTCAGGATAGGGTATCCAGCCAAGTTACAAGTCTCAGTAAATGGTTCCTGGTTTAACTATGAAGATCCTGAAGCTGCTCTGTCAAGCCTTAAATTTATGCTACCAGACTTGTTCCGGGAGACCTGAGAGTTCTTCTAAAGTATCGGGATTCACTGAGAGCTGCTGTTGGAACTGTTATTCTTTTTCCTTTTGGAGAAAGCATTTTCCACTAACTGAGATTGGCCTTGCTCGTTTTCTCATCTGGAACTGGGCTACCCTTTACATGGCCTAATTGTTAACAATCTTCCAAGCCCTGACTTCCTAGTGTTAATTCTGGTTCGGGGCGAAGCCCTTTAGGGTCCTGGGGATGGCTCATTTAGGAGTGTAGTTTGGATAGGCCGGCCCATTGGCGTAGCGGTGGGATTTCCCCTTGCGACACCGGAGACCCAGATTCAGGAACAGATCTGGGTCATCAGAGAGCTGGCCGGGGGGAGAAGGATGGAGCATCCTAGGGACTGCTCTCCTTCTCCAGGGGGAGGGCAGGGAAGCATTCGGAGCATTGAGGACTCCTGGCGGAGGCCGGGAGATCTCACACTGCTGACGCTGAATCACTGGGAGGCGGGGCAGACACTGGCATCATTGCACGTCCCCGTCTCTGTGAGCAAAAAAAACAAGAAAATGTAGGCGGGCGAGGGCCACTGTCTAAAAGAAGCCCTCCCGGAAGACCTCGAGCAACCACCATCGCTGCGGGTCCCCTGACTAGATACTAGTTCCGCAGTCACGGAAGAACGTGACCATAGCCCCACCCTCCGGGGGCAAGCCTGGGGTGACTGGGGGACCCCGGCAGCCACAGATGGTGGTAGAGGCTTCCAGGGGCCGTGACCAGGGCTGATAAAGTGACAGAGTCCTGCCAAAAAAAAAAGGAGTGTAGTTTGGATATTATTATACATTCAGTTTTGGGGGGTTGCATACAGGAGGAAAGCTTTGGGCTGTTGACTATGGGAGTAGTCTCCATGTTTTAATTTGGTAGGCTCCAGAGCAGTTTTGGGCTTTCATTGCCATTCTGACATACCTTGTTAGGATCGGGAGACAACCACAAGAGGACGCAGCTTGCCTAACTAATATAATACACCCGTGTGGCTTAGAATTCAAGAAGGATCTCTCCCAGTCCTTGTGCTACTCCAGTTTTTTTCAGGGGTACTTTGGAATCAGGGGCTGGCAGCCCCAGGGTAGTCACATTTCTCAATTTTCTCTTTTCAGGGTCTCATTTTCAATTGGTATCTCATTTCTTGTTCTCAGCTCATGATTGGGGCTATCCCTCACTATTAGTTTTTCCTCTGGTTCTGGTCTTGGTACAGCTCTCTTTTGGGGTTAGGTAACCCCTAATTCTCACTTTGGTTTGTATGGCTACCTGTCATACTCACGTTTTTGACAGTTTGTTTCATTTTCCCTTGTCCTATTGGATTCATGACCATGTGTCTATAGGTTCTGGAAGCTCGAGACCACTCTTTAGGTGTTACAGGCTAGCTAAAATTGTTTGTAATTTATACATGCACCTTGAGATATAAGTGGGTCATCATTAGCAGAGGTATATTATAGGGGGGCAGGAGAGGGAGGAAATGACCCAGTACCATGCTAAACATTGCTTGTGACAGTTTGGGGGTTGGGGGTGGGAGGTATGGGCTCTTGGGGGTGGGGGTATAGGGGTTTAAAAATGGGCTAATGGTGGGCGGGTTAGGGTGGCGGAGGGTCTTACAGCAACAACTTGTGGGGTTAGGTTACACGTAATATATATCCTGAGTGCAGGGCTGAATCTATTAAACCTAGTAATTATTATTAGGTGGCCAAGGAGGTGACTTTTGCAACGTGGAATGTTAAGGGGATCAGGAAAAAGCCTAAACAATATCAGGTTCTCAAACACTTAAGCCTACTACGTTCACAGATAACTTTCCTACAGGAATCCCATTTATTAGAAGTGGAAGCTTCACAGTTGAGGAGACAGTAGGTGGGGACAGTGTACGATGCTCAAGGCTCCACCAATAGCTGTGGGGTCAAGCTTATTATTAACAGGGGATTTCCCTTTGTCTCTACACAAGTCATTAAAGACCCTGAGGGTAGGTTTGTCCTAGTTAAAGGTACTCTCTGGTCAGTCCCACTGTTACTTGGCAGTATATATGGTCCTAATGTGGATGATCCTGGTTTTTTTATGAGACTCATAAACATAATCCTGCCTTTGCTTCCTATGAGGATTATTTTGGGAGGTGACTTTAATCAAGTTGTAGATTCTAATCTCAACAGGTCAGGTAGTGGACCGGAAGGGATTTCTCCAGGTCAGAGGGCTCTTAGAGACTTATTGGATCAATGCGGGCTCTGTGATGTCTGGCACATCTTATATCCGGACTTTAAGGAGTTCACCTACTGGTCATTAGTGCATGGCTCGCAGTCCTGCATCGACTATATTCTTATTTCTCAGGCTTTCCTACCTGGGGTTAAGACTTCTTCGATCCAACCTGGTCCTGTCTCTGATCATTCATTGGTGTTATGCAAACTGGCATTTCAGGACTTTTCAAATAGGGAAACAAGATGGAAACTTAATGATCAACTTCTTAAGAATTCCAAGTACTGTAAGCTCATAAGGGAACAAATTGAGGCCTTTTTCTTATCCAATTCCTTAGATAGTGCAAAACTGGATATCATATGGGGGGCCTTTAAGGCCTACATGAGAGGGATCCTTATTAGTATGGCGGTGAGTAGGAAAAGGGCAAGGGAGAAGGAACTATTATCATTACTATTTCAAATTCGGGTACTCGAAATTAACATTTTGGTTAATGCTCCAGAAGAAGACAGCAGGAAGCTCTTACTGCTGAGAGATAGATATTTTGAGTTGCTCCAGGAAAAGGCAGAATTAGCTATTATTCATACTAGAGCTAGTTACACAGATCAGGGAGAGAAGGTGGGGCGCCTATTGGCACTCCGTATTAAGCAATAAGAATCTGCGAGATTCATCCCTCCAATTAGGGCGTTAACTGATGGGTCTCTGAAAATATCTCCTACTGAGATAGTTCATGAATTTTCCCTATACTATAAAACACTGTACAGTGACATGGAGCACCCTCCCAGTCCTGAGAGCATGGAGAAGTATCAGAGGGATTCCCATTTGCCCTCCCTTTCAGCACATCATAAGGACTTTCTGGTCTCTCCTATATTACAGGAGGAAATTGCTGAGGTCATTAACGGATTACCCTCAGATAAAGCTCCTGGTCCTGATGGATTCTCCTCCCTTTTTTACAAGATGTTTCAAGATCTCTTACTACTAGTACTTAATTGATTATTCCAATATATCCTAACCAGGGCAGAGGTTGATTCTCATCTCTTTGAGGCCTTGATTGTACTTGTCCCTAAACCAGACAAAGACCTAGAGCTTGTCCAAATTTACAGACCCATATCTCTCCTAAATCAAGACATCAAAATTATTTCAAAGATTTTAGCTAATAGGCTAACCGTTGTACTCCCTGAGTTAATAGGTATGAATCAGGTAGGATTTATGAATGTACGCTCATCAGCTGACCATCTGCGTACATTATCTCATGTCTTCTTGGCTACCAGAGACGCTGAGTTCCCCACAGGCCTGGTCTCCCTGGATGCCGAGAAGGCATTTGATCAGGTAAATTGGAGCTTTTTGTTCAAGGTTTTGGATGCCTTTCAATTTCCTCCTGTATTTATATCTTGGGTTACTGCACTATATAAAACCCCTACAGCAAGAATTTTAGTGAACAGGACCTTCTCTAAATTTTTCCCACTCCATTCAGGGACTAGGCAGGGTTGCCCCCTATCGCCTCTGCTATTTAATTTATATCTGGAACCCCTTATTCAAAATATTCTCAATAGCATCTCTACACAAGGCATTTGGGTTGGGCATCATGAAATTAAAGTCACCGCGTATGCAGATGATTTGTTGATACATCTATCCCACCCAGTATCTTCTGTACCGGCCTTATTGAATGAAATAGCTAGATTTAGTGAATTATCCAATTACAAGTTGCATGCCAGTAAATCTCTATTCTTTACATTAAACCACAAGGTATTTAGGAATGATATTAGTCCCTTAGGTTTATGTTGGACTCCCAGGTCATTTAAGTATTTGGGCATTAAACTTTCCCATAATCCCCTAACATGGTTTAAGAATAACCTTGATTCCCTCTCACAGCTTATTATTCATGACCTTGATAGGTGGTCTAAACTTCCCATATCATTATGGGGCAGGATTAACATAATCAAGATGAATGTTTTTCCTAGAATTTTTTATCCCTTATCTCTTCTCAATACTTTTATCCCTCTACGTTGGTTTAAAAAATTACACGGCATATTCACAAAATTTATGTGGGCAGATAAATATCCCTGTTTGGCCTATTATAAATTAGCTGCTTCAAAATTTGAGGGGGGTTGCAGATTCCCCATTTGGCTATATACTACTGGGCCAGTCACTTAGTAAAATGCTTGAGATGGGTATCCCCGGGCCCTGAAAAGGAACAACCGGTATGGCTTAGAATTGAATCAGATGCAATTAAATCTAAGAATCTGGACCCTCTAACCTTATTTTACCTTAAAATATCCCAGGTGCGTATAGTTGATTGTCCCACAGTAGGTATCTCACTAAGGGTATATGCGCAATTATGTTAATTCTACATTATACCCCCCAGGTAGATCTAGCTCAGTCTATTTGGAATACCCCATCCTTCACTATCAATAAGAAGCAAATTTCCCGTAAATGGTTGCCCCAACTGGGAGATGGGAAACTGTTTTCTTTGGTGGATGATGAGGGGCATTGGTTGTCCCCAGATGATATTACCAAAAAATTTCTCATTCCGGTTTCCTCTCATTTCAAAGTTATGCAGTTAAGACATCTACTCACAATAGCTTTGGGGAACATTTCCCCCTCCCAGACGGTCTCAGCCCTGATACCTGAGGTCTCCTCAATTACTGGTTCTTCAGGTGACGTATCTAAATTATGTCGAGTGTTGTTTCACAAAAGATATTGGGACTCTTTCGGACCCACTAGACTCTGAAACTCGCTTCTTCCTCAGTATCAGTTGGATTGACAATCTCTATGGAGATCCTGCCATAAATATGTTTCCCAAGATAGATTGCGCCTCATGCAATATCATATATTACACAACATGTATTGCACGCCTGTAAAACTAAAGAAATGTTTTTTGGGGGGATTCTAGTACCTGTACTAAGTGTATGCAGGAAGAAGAAACACTTCTTCATATGTTCTGGTCCTGTCCCAAAGTTTCCTTTTTATGGGATTCAATCAGAATTTCCCTGGATCCCTTACTGGGACTTCATGAGTATTTCACCCCTGATATATGCCTTTTAGAGGACCTGTCCTCTGTCAGGGTCAAAGTAAGGAAATTTCATATCTCCATGATTGCCCTATCTGTTAAAAAACTTATCTTACATCATTGTAAAGACAAACCCACCCCAACCTTTCAAGAATGGTTGTATGAAATTCTTGCTAACCGTCAAACAGAAAAGGTGATTGCCAGTCTCCGTAACAGACTCGCAGTTTATAACAAAATACGGGATCCCCTTCACTCTTTAATTTCACTGGCTCAATCTTAATTATGTCATATCTCAAAACATCTCACAGGTCCTCTGGGAATGAGCTTTGCACTTAGAGGTTATATGGAGTAGTTGCTGCTGTAAAGGGAGGGATGGGTGGGTGGGTTGGGTTGGGCAGTTTTGTTCCTATAAGTGGTTGTGTTACATATTACTTTCATTAGTTACGCCCTTTATATTGGAAAATGTATTAATAAAGTTTAAATTGAAAAAAAAAAGAACATGGAGATATCACTATGACATATAGGAACATGGAGATATCAGTGATATCTCCACTACTTGCCTGAGACACAACTCTTTATCAGTACATTTATACTAAGACATGTTGTATAAATATATATATGATGGGCAGGGGTGGGATATGGAAAATATTCTCACTCCTGCAGAGTGAGCTCTGTATTCTCACGAGTGCCGAAGGCATGAGTAAGAATGCACAGCTCACTCTGCAGGACTGAGAATATTTTCCATATCCCTCGATCTGCACATCATGTGTGTGATTTATATCACAGAGGTGAGAGCTTCAGGAAATGTTTTTGTGTTTTTCCTGCTCATTCTGTGTGTGGTGTCAGTGTGTGTGTGTGTGTGTGTGTGTGTGTGTATGTTCTGAATGGACTGAGTCAGAAACACAGGTGTGTTTCGCAAAGCTAATTGAGTAAGTTATAGGTTCAGAGAGAAATATAAATTGCTGCAGGTGGCACTGAGAAAGAGAAACTGCTTTGTAAAAGAGTGTCATTTAGAATTCAGGTTGTTTTGAAGCTGAGATCAGCACAGTAATGGGCTAGAAGTGTTAGAAACACAATGGGACACAGGTGAGAGTGTTTTGCAAAGCCAATTGAGTAAGTTGCAGCTTCAGTGAGAAAGAGAAACTTTTCTGAAACAGTTTCATTTAGAATGGAAGCTGCAGTGACGATATTCTCTCTCCGGTGACATCAGCAGAATGTGGATAAATGTCGATATTCTCACTCTGTTGATGTCATCTGGATTTATCCTCACTCTAGTGGAAATAACACAGGATATCCTACTGAGAAAGCTCACACCCTTATGGCATAAATGTAAATATAAATATATTATGGTAGCACTGTAGTGCAACAATAGTTAGAGTTGAGGAGCCATTTACATGTTAAACCCAAAATTTTTCACCTTAATAACTTTGTAACTGTTTGACAGATTTGCCTGAAATTTGGAATACACAATCAAGACCCATGCACCTTGGGATCTGCCAAGTATCGTACTGGTCAGATACACGGCTGTGGAGTTATTAAGCATGATCTGCACATGCGTTTACGCTTTTTCTGGAATTCTACGGTCGCACCTACAGGTCGCACAGTTTGTGCGACCGGTCCAAAATCTTCAGGGAACATGCGGATGGGGTCCCCGATGTGCCTTTTGAAGATTTCATGAAAAAATATTAAATAGTTCAAAAGTTATTGGAAAAATAATATCCCATTATAAGTCAATGGGAAAAGTTAACAAAAAGTTCGACAGTGTCGCAAATGCACATTTTACTGTTGCAAATGGCCCTTTTACTGTTGCAAATCCGTCACTTTGTTTTCAGTTAGTGATCAGAAAAATGCTTGGCATTTAAAATTGGGACCCTCTAGCAACCTAATTATTTTTCTATTCACCTAGTCGGACCCTGAGGATGCTAGCCATGTCTTTATTTTGGGGTAAAACACCCCAGAAATATGTTTTTCACATTTCTGGAAAAAGTACTTTAGCAAAGTAGTGTCACACTCACAAAAGTGTCGCACATTTTTGCTAAAGCTTTCGCAAATTGCAACAGTACTCTTCTAGGCTGTGGGAAAATGACAGCAATTCTTTGGCACCCTGCTGCAAAAGAACGGTTTGGTGTTTTGGCCTGAAATTTGGAGGAAACGCAGCCGACATCTCACAGATGTGCCTTTCAGTGTTGCATTGAAAAAATATTACATGGTGGCAACGTTACGGCACTCCAAAGTTGACGCTTTTTCCCATAGGAAAATACTACGCCATCCGATGCATTGCAGCAATCCTTTGTCGCCCTACTGCAATATAACAGCTTGGTCTTTTGGGCTGAAATTTGGAAGGAAGACAGCCAACATCCCATAGAAGTGCCTTTTAGTCGTTTGGTGAAAAAATATGACAGGGAGCTAAAGTTATGGCACTCTGAACTTCTCTTTTTTTCCCATAGGATAACATTACGGCTTTTGCTGCGCCTTTCAGGGCCGTTATCTTGGAAACGGTGCGAGATACGGACTTTTCATTGAAAAAATGGTTAGCCTCCTAATGGGGGCTAAGCATGAAACTAGCCAGGAAAGTCATAAATCATAGGACTGTTAAATTTTTTTTCTATGTCGTACAGTTCCTAACATATAAGCTATTTAGTATTCCAGCTCCTCATTTTCTGCTCCAAGACCCATTATTATGCATACATTCTTTGTACTCACTGTCTTTCTCTATGCAGCTTTTAGGGAAAACCAGCCTGTGCGTTTACATTACTGTTACCGTTGCCCTTTCCGCTTGCAGTTCCGTACCCATTTTACTTACCGTTCATGTCTACGCCACCATGTGCGTTATCCTTTGCGTTTTCATTTGCGCTTGCGTTTCTGTTTTTTTTTGCCATTTGTGTCTATAGTACTGTTTCTCTTTCTGTTTCACTTTGCATCACCATGCCCATTGACATTTCCATTTGCGGGCACCATGTAACTATGTGACAAGACATCATGTGGTGGACTGTTCCCATCTACACCACCATGTGCATTACCCTTTCTGTTCTCATTCGCGCTTGCATTACCATGTGCGCCACTGTTAGCACTTCTGTTTGCATTGCTGTTCCTGTCACTATGTCACAAGACATCACGAGGAGGGAGCACGGGGCCCTTTCCCTCTGCCACATTACATTCACTATTTCTCGTTATCATTCTCAAAAATAAAGGAAATTAGAGACAAAAAACTCTGTTTAATGCATCAGTTAGGGTTGTTCCACAGCGACAAACGTGATGAAATTCGGTGTTAGGGTTGAAACCCCCTTGGACCCCCAGCCCACCTCCCAACCGCACTGGGGTGTGCATTGGGGTGTTCGGTCCTGACTCTCACCCCATTCTCCTATACTTCCTGCTTTACACATGTGATGGGGTGAGAGTAAGGTCCGATGACCCCAATGCACATCCCAATGCCGGTTGAGGTGAGCTGAAGGTCTAAGGGGGTTTTCAAACTTACCAAATTTCCTCACTTTATTACCGTAGAACAACCCTAACTGATGCATTAAATGGAGTTTTGCCTCTAATATATACTGTATATGTGTGTGTATGTATATATATATATATAAATATACAGTAGAAGACACTTAAAGGGGACGTGGTTAAAGGGGACATCCACTTAATTGGGATGACCCCCTGGGCACTAGTTTTTGGCTAATGTTATTCAATGGGACTAGCTTCTGTTTAATTGGGATGGTCCTGTCTCTTAATTGGGATGATTATCTAGTCACAGCTGTAGGAAAAGGTGCTGAAAATTTAATCACACCTCATTAAGTGCCCTGCATTTAAACTGTTTCACATTCCCACTTGGTTAGCATCTCTCTGGAGTGTGTTTAGCATCTCTCTCATGAGTGTCTTTGGTTTGTAGGATGGCATCTACAACAACAACAAAAGAAATCGACCTCCCACTGAGTGAGAAAATGAAAGTTATTGAGGCTTTACAGCTGCCTAACTCCTCTCTCTCTCAAAAGTTGCTAAGTGAAGCTAAGTGATTTTAATTAAAGTTCAGTATGCTGCTTTCACCAATTAAATAAAGATTAAATCAAGGACCAGGGTTTTAAATAATTGATTAGCAGTTTTTTTCTTGGGACAATGCTAACTGTACAGAAAGTATTTATATAGGTTTTCTAGAAGTGTTATGTTTGTTAAAGACAGTGAGGCAAGAACTATGCATTTCACAATGTTTTAGCACTTTTATGAACAAAACTCTAATCAATTTTTGGAGTTAAATAAAACCCTGAGAACCAAACCAAACACACTTTTACAGAAAGGAACTGTTGTAATAAAAAGTACTGGTATCCAGCACTTCTTAATGTTTTGTTTGTTACTGTAATGTGTGTGTGTGTGTGTGTGTGTGTCTCATGAGCAAAGTCTTTTCTGGTTGTGATAGAAAACAAGGCTGCTTCTGTTAAATGGGACAGCTGCTTAAAGGGGATGATAGGGCATCCATGGAGATGTCCTCTTTAAGAGGCTTCTACTGTATATATAATAAGTCATGACAGGGTACGCATTAAAGGATTTTAATGCATGCCTCAGGGGTGTCCTTACACTCTTGGAAAGTGCACTAAAATCCTTTAATGCACACCCTGAAGTGGCTTATCAAACTTATAAATTGAGCCACCATCATAAAAGAATTAGTTTGATTTACTCTGATAGGGATTAAAACTTATTTATTCACTATTTTGAAAAGAGTTTATAATACACTGCCTGTAAAACATCTACAAACTGAAAAAAGTAATCACTATTAATGCATAAAAGAGCTTATTTCAGCAATAGGTTAACTAGTACAGTACTTTGCAGTAAAAGCATTTACTAGAAGAGTTGATTGAAAATAAATATTTTCCCTGTGACATGAAAATTATCATAGAAATGAAACACAGAAACATAGAATTTGATGGCAGATAAGGACCACTTGGCCCACCTAGTCTGCCCATTTCCCTACCTAACGGATAAGCTGCAGATCCTAGTTAACTAACAGCCTACTTCCTCCTACCCCCCCAACTAGAATTGCCTTATGTCTGTCCCATGCATTCTTGAATTCCCACACTGTTTTTCACTCTACAACCTCTTCAGGAAGGCTGTTCCATGTATTCACAACCCTTTCTGTGAAGAAATACTTCCTCACATTACCTCTGAGCCATCCCCCCTCTATCTTCATATTGTGCCCCCTTGTTTTTGCACATCTCTTTTTCTGAAAGATGCTACCCTCTTGGACTTTGTTGATTCCCTGGAGGTATTTGAAAGTTGCTATCTTGTCCCTCTTCTTCCTCCTTTCCTCAAGGCTATACATCTTTAGTTCCTTTAGTCTTTCTTCATATGTTTTCTGATGTAGACTTTTCATCATTTTGGTTGCCCTTCTCTGGACAGCCTCCACCCTGTCCATGTCTTTGTGGAGATGGGGTCTCCAGAACTGTACACAGTACTCCAGATGTGGTCTTACTAACTGTCTGTACAGAGGACCAACAACTTCCTGTTTTCTACTGGTGATGCCTCTCTCAAAGCATTCCAGTATCCCCCCAGCCCTTCTTACTGCCTTCTCACATTGCTGGCCCACCTTTAGGTCATCTGATATGACTACCCTCAGGTCCCTTTTCATTTTTGTTGTTGTTAGTATCTCATCCCCCATTGTGTACTCTTCCCCTGGGTTTTTGTTTCCCCGGTGCATTATTTTGTACTTATTTGCATTGAATCTAAGCTGCCATACATTTGACCTTTCCTCCAACCTTGCCAAGTCCCTTTTCATCCTTTCTATCCCACCTTCTGTATCAACCCTGTTGCAGATCTTTGTGTCATCTGCAAAGAGACATACTTTCCCTTCCAGTCCCTCTGCAATGTCACTTATGAAGACATTAAAAGGACCGGCCCCAGTACTGAACCCTACGGTGCCCCACTAGTAACCCTCCTTTCTTCACTGTGGACTCCATTTACCATTAGCCACTGTGTCCTGTTGTCCAACCAGTGTTTTACCCAGGCTATCAACCTGGGACCCACTCCCAGGCTGGCTAATTTGTTTATTAAGCTTTTGTGTAGGACTGTGTCAAATGCCTTGCTAACGTCTATGTAGGCCATGTCCACAGTTCCTCCCTGGACTACTGCTTTGGTCACCCACTCAAAGAAATCAATTAGATTTGTCTGACATGGCCTTCCCACTGTGAATCCATGCTGCCTTGGGTCCTGTGCCCTACTGGCCTCTAGGCACTCAATAATTCTTTGCTTCAGAAGTGATTCCATTATTTTTCCTACCACTGAGGTCAAACTGACAGGTCTGTAGTGTCCTGCCTCTGTCTTGCTCCCACTTTTGTGAAGGGAAATCACATCCATCCTCCTCCAGTCCTCAGGTACCACACCATCCTCTCATGATTTATGAAAAAGGGTAGTCAGTGGTGTTACTAGTTCTTCCCTTAGTTCTTTTAGAATTCTGGGGTGAATCCCATCAGGCCCCATTGCTTTATTCACCTTCAGTTTTAAGAGGTATTTCAGAATCCTTTCTTCTGTGAAAGGACTAATATCAACCCCCTATCCAGAGTGCTTCTATTGACTGGATTAGGTATTTCCCCCTGCTTCCATTGTGAATACTGAGCAGAAGTATTTGTTCAGTATTCCTGCTTTTTCACTGTCACTCTCTGCCCAACCACCTTCCTCTTTGTTCAGACTTGGTATCCCTGCCTTAGTCTTTCTTTGCTCCCTAATGTACCTATAAAAGGTTTTATCCCCCTTCTTAACCGAGTTGGCTATCTTTTCCTCAGTTTGGGCCTTTGCTATTCTGACTGCCTTACCTGCTTCCTTCTGCTTTAACTGGTACAGTTCTCTGTTCTTCTCCTTCTGTGTTTCCTTATATTTCCTGAATGCTATCCTTTTCTCCCTTACCTTCCCTGCTACTTCTTTTGAGAACCATAGTGTTTTTTTCTTTCATTTTGATTTGTTTATTTGCTTCATACAAAGGTTTGTTGCCACTGTGATGGTGGTTTTGATGTTTCCTCATTGTTGCTCCACCCCTCCTTCTTGCCTGTTTGCTAGTGCTTTTCTGAAGCACTCTCCCATTTTGACAAAATCAGCCCTCCTGAAGTCCAGTACCTTCACTTTTGTGTGGCTTGACTCTACAGCTAAGTTTATCATGAACCACACTGTTTGGTGGTCACTTGTTCCCAGATGGCTACCCACTTTAAGATCAGAGATCCTCTCTCTGTTCCCATTTGAGAGTACCAGGTCTAAGAGTGCTCTCTCCCGAGTGGGTTCCAAAACTAGATATCTGAGGCATGCCCCCTGTAGGGCATCAAGAATGGCCCTGCTCTTGGATGTGGCTGTAGCAAAGGTGCTCCAGTCAACATCTGGCATATTCAGGTTCCCCATCAGCAATATCTCCCCTTTCTCTGCATCCAAAGGATGCCTTCTATTATTTCCTTGTCCATTTCCTCCTCCTGAAAAGGGGGTCTGTATACAATCCCTGTGCAGATTGTGGAGCCATTTCCAGTCTCCAAGGTGAACCACAGTGCCTCCTCTCCTCCCTGTTTACCCTTTAATTATGTTGCTTTGATCCCTTTCCTTACATAGAGACTTACTCCTCCTCCTCTTCTTCCCTCCCTGTCCCTCCTATAGATTGTGTACCCTGGTATGTTGACATCCCAGTCATGGTTCTCTGTGTACCATGTTTCTGTGACTGCCACAATATCCAGGCATCCCTCTTCCATCAAGACCACTATTTCAGGGAGCTTTTTACCTAGATTACAGGCATTGGTACTCATTACCCTCCATTTTTTATGTTTTTTTTCTTTTTGCCCTCTCCCTGTCCCCTCTGCCTTTGTCTTTTTATCCATTTACCCCTGCCCTTCTCCCTTTCAACTACTCTATTTTGGTGTTTGCTTCACTAATTACCCTGATTTTTTTTGGGGGGCTAGAATTTCCTTTCTCCTCTTCAGTGCCTCCCCTCCCTTGGCTAGTTTAAATGCTTGCCACTGAAGCATTTAAAATTATAACCTTGGATCCTGGTTCCCCTCCAGGACAGATGCAGACCATCACTGGCTGTTGCTAGCCTTGCTTGTAGAGCAGAAAGCAGCTAACTAAAAGAAGCTACATTTTCTTATTAATTTAAAACTTATATCTCAGCAGGAGTCAGTGTCTGTTGAGATTAAGTAGACAGATACTTTATTAGAAGTAGAAGGGGTCTTATTTAGGGTTAAAAAAGAAAGAAAAGAAAGAAAGTCAGTGTGTGTTCTGTGCTGGGAAGAGTACTGTATCAGCTGACTTTGCTAAACCAGTAGGAGGAAAGGAAGCTTAATTGGGGTGTGGCTTAGACACTATAAAAGCAGATGACTCAAATTACAACTTCCTGTTGCTAGCCTTGCTTGTAGAGCAGAAAGCAGCTAACTAAAAAAGCTGCATTTTCACTGGGAAGAATCAGGGAAATCCTAGCCCCCCCCCCAAAATATCAGGGTACTAAGTGAGGTAGACACCAACATAGAGAAATTGATAGGGAGAAGAGCAGTGGTAAATAGAGAAAGTGACAAATGCAATAAGGACAGGGATGGGGCAAAAAGTGGTAAGGCCATCAAGAAATGGAGAGTAATGAGTACCAGTGCCCATAGTCTGGGCAACAAGCTCCCTGAACTGGTGACCATGGTGGAAGAAGGATGCCTGGATATTGTAGCAGTCACATAAACATGGTACACAGAGAACCATGTCTGGGGTGTTAACATACCAGGGTACACAACCTACAGGAGAGACAGGGAGGGCAGAAGAGGGGGTGGAGTAGCTCTCTATCCAAGGGAAGGGATAAAAGCAACTGAACAAAAGAGTAAACAGGGAGGAGAGGAGGCACTGTGGGTCACCTTAGAGACTGGAAATGGCACCTCAATCCGCACAGGGGTTGTATTTAGGCCCCCGTGTCAAGGGAAGGGAATGGACAAAGATATGATAGAAGGCATACTTAGGATGGCAGAGAAAGGGGAGATACTGTTGATGGGGGACCTTAAAATGCCAGATGATAACTGGAGCACCTTTTGCAGCAGCCACATCCAAAAGCAGGGCCATTCTTGATGCCCTTCAGGTGGCATGCCTCAGACAGCTAGTTTTGGAACCTACTCTTGAGGGAGCAATCTTAGACCTCATACTCTCAAATCGGGACAGTGAGAGGATCTCAGATCTAGAAGTGGGTAGCCATTTGGGAACAAGTGACCACCAAACAGTGTCGTTCATGATAAACTCAGCTACAGAGTCAAGTCATACAAAAATGAGGGTTCTGGACTTCAGGAGGGCTGAATTTGGCAAGATGGGAGAGTGCCTTAGAAAAGCACTAGCAAACAGGCTAGAAGGAGGGGTGGAGCAACAATGGGGAAATATCAAAACTGCCATCACAGAGGCAACAAGCCTTTGTGTGAAGGCAATAAACAAATTAAAATGAAAGAAAAAGCCACTATGGTTCTCAAAAGAGGTGGCGGTGAAGGTTAGGGAGAAAAAGATAGCATTTAGGAAGTATAAGAAAACACAGAAGGAGCAGGACAGAGAACTGTACCAATTAAGGCAGAAGGAAGCAGGGAGGGTAGTCAGAATTGCAAAGGCACAAACTGAGGAAAAGATAGCTAACTCAGTAAAGAAGGGGGATAAAACCTTTTATAGGTATATCAGGGAGCGTAGAAAGACAAAGGGAGGGATAGCAAGGCTAAATAAAATGGATGGTGGGTGGGCAGAGAGTGACAGTGAAAAAGCAGGGATACTGAATGAATACTTCTGTTCAGTATTCACAAAAGAGGAAGTGGGGGAGGTGCCAAATCCAATTAACAGAAGCAGTCAGGAGAGGGGGGTCAATCTCAGTCCTTTCACAGAAGAAAGGGTTCTGAAAGAACCCCTAAAACTGAAGGTGGACAAAGCAATGGGGCCAGATGGAATTCACCCCAGAATTCTAAAAGAATTAAGCAGAGAACTAGTGACACCACTGACTACCCTTTTTAACAAATCATGGGAGGATGGTGTGGTATCTGAGGACTGGAAGAAGGCAGATGTGATTCCCTTTCACAAAGGTGGGACCAAGACAGAGGCAGGAAACTACAGACCTGTCAGTTTGACCTCAGTGGTAGGGAAAGTGATGGAATCACTTCTGAAGGAAAGAATTGTTGAGTACCTAGAGGCCAGTGGGGCACAGGACCCAGAGCAGCATGGGTTCACAGTGGGAAGGTCATGTCAGATGAATCTAATTTATTTCTTTGACTGGGTGACCAAAGTAGTAGACCAGGGAGGGGCTGTGGACATGGCCTACCTAGACTTTAGCAAGGCATTTGACACAGTCCCACACAAAAGATCAGTAGTCCAATTAACCAACCTGGGAGTGGGTTCCAGGGTGGTAGCCTGGGTAAAACATTGGCTGAACAACAGGACACAGAAGGTAATTGTAAATGGAGTCCACACTGAAGAAAGAAGGGTCACTAGTGGGATACCACAGGGTTCAGTGCTGGGTCCAGTCCTTTTTAATGTCTTTATAAGTGACATTGCAGAGGGACTGGAAGGAAAAGTATGCCTCTTTGCAGATGACACAAAGATCTGCAACAGGGTTGATACACAAGGAGGCATGGAAAGAATGAGAAGTGACTTGGCAAGGTTGGAGGATTGGTCAGAAGTATGGCAGATTGGATTTAATGCAAAGAAGTGCAAAGTAATGCTCCTGGGAAACAAAAACCAAGGGGAAGATTACACAATGGGGGGAGGTAGTAACAACAACAAACATGGAAAGGGACCGAGGGGTAATCATATCAGATGACCTTAAGGTTGGCAAGCAATGTGAGAAGGCAGTAGGGAGGGCTGGGGGGATACTGGGATGTATAGGGAGAGGCATCACCAGCAGAAAACAGGAAGTTATTATCCCCCTGTACAGAGAGTTGGCGAGACCCCATCTGGAGTACTGCGTCCAGTTCTGGAAATCCCATCTCCACAAGGACATAGACAAGATGGAGGCAGTTCAGAGGAGGGCAGCTAAAATGGAGCAGGGTCTGCAAGAGAAGCCATATGAGGAGAGACTAAAGGAGCTTAATATGTATACCCTTGAGGAAAGGAGGGGGGGGAACATGATAGAAATGTTTAAATACCTCAGTGGAATCAACAAAGTCCAAGAGGGTAGCATCTTTTAGAAAAAGAGATGTGCAAGAACAAAGGGCCACAATTTGAAGATAGAGGGGGACGGCTCAGGGGCAAAGTGAGGAAGCATTTTTTCACAGAGAGGGTGGTGGATGCATGGAACAGCCTTCCAGAGGAGGTTGTGGGGTCTAAAACTGTGGGAGAAGTCAAGAATGCATGGGACAGACATAAGGCAATTTTTGTGGGGGGTAGGAAGAAATAGGCTGTTGGTTAAATAGAATCTGTAGCTTATCTTCTAGGTAGGGAAATGGGCAGACTAGGTGGGCCAAGCAGTCCTTGTCTGCCATCAAAGTCTATGTTTCTATGTTTCTGTCTCAGCAGGAGTCAGTGTCTGTTCAGTTTAAGTAGACAGATACTTTATTAGAAGTAGAAGGGGTCTTATTTAGGGTTAAAAAAAGAAAGAACGTCAGTGTGTGTTCTGTGCTGGGAATGGTACTGTACCAGCTGACTTTGCTAAACCAGTAGGAGGAAAGAGAGCTTAATTGAGGGTGTGGCTTAGACACTATAAAAGCAGGTGACTCAAATTACAACTTCCTGTTGCTAGCCTTGCTCTTAGAGCAGAAAGCTGCTAACTAAAAGAAGCTACATTTTCTTATTAATTTAAAACTTTTATTTCAGCAGGAGTCACTGCCTGTTGAGATTAAGTAGACATATACTTTATTAGAAGTAGAAAGGGTCTTATTTAGGATTAAAAAAGAAAGAAAGTCAGTGTGTGTTCTGTGCTGGGTAGGGTACTGTATCCACATCCAAATTACAACTTCCTGTTGCTAGCCTTTTTTCTTACTAATTGCCCTCCATCTCACCCCTCCACCCACCCACCCTAAGCCAGTTCTACTTTTATAGCCACTGGATTTGACTGTCAACAGGAACTTCCTGTTTGGCAGTAGGAAGAGAAGGATCATAGAGAAACATTGGTTTTGTTAAACCTAAAGGAAAAAAGTAGCTCACTTCCCCCCCGGCTGCTGGTTGTCTGACATTGAGCAAGGAAGAAGGAGGCTACTGAAGAAGATAGGAAGTTGCTGTCCCAGAACAGGAAGGGTGAGAGTTGTAAGGAGAGGAGAGAGTAAGCATACAGAGAAACAGAAGAGGGGACACAAAATAAGACATGATAGGAGTGGTGCAGTGCAATGGCTGTGGGGTGGCAGTGTTCCGGGAGACATTCTGGAGGCTGCGATGCTGCCCTATTTGCAGGTGCCTCTCTGGTCTAAGAGAGGAGGTTTCCCATCTTCCAGGCTGACCTGGCTAGGATTTGTGAAACCTTCTCCACCACCCAGGGACCACCAGGGCCAATACCACTACCTCAGAGGTTGCCAAGAAAGAGGAGAGGCTGGACCAGGGTGGGCTCAGGGAGGGAGAGGGTGGTGGAACAGAGTTGCATCCCTCCAGCTGTACCTCTCCACAATTCATTCATTCTTCTGGTGGATAGTGGTTCCTCTATGGAGGTACCTGCGGTGGAGACCAAGGAGGATGCTGGGAACCTTTACAAAGGAGACCCACAGGAGGGTGGTATGGGACCCCACAAGGGAAGGAAACAACTCGGGTGGGGACTCAATCATTAGGGGTAGAGTGGGGAGGAAGGGGAGAGGGAGGTAAGGTGCCTTCCTGGAGCTACGGCTTGGAGGGACAGGAAGCGAATCCTCAGGATCGTGGGAGGAGCTGCATGAGGGAGGGAGCTGGATGTCATTGTCCACCTAGGGACAAATGACCTGACTAGGAATGGGATCAGAGCAGTGCAAGAGGAGTTTGTAGAGTTGGGGAGGGGCCTTAGACAATTAGCACATACGGTAACCTTCTTGGAGGTGCTGCCTGTCTATGGCAAGGGTGATGCTAGGGCACTCCTCACTAGGGAATTCAATAAGTGGTTGAAAAACTGGTGTGGAGCTCAGGATTTTGGCTTCATTGTGGACTGGGGAGCCACCTGGAGGGATGCAGACCTATACTGGTATGATGGTCTGCATCTGTCCAGGGAGCCAGGATCCTAGGTGAGAGGTTTAAATGCTTCATTGGCAAGCATTTAAACTAGCCAAGGGGGGAGGCACTGAAAAGGATCAGGGAATCATAGCCTCCCCCCACAAACCATGGTAATTAGTGAGGTAAACACCAAGGTAGAGAAGTTATTAGGGAGCAGAACAGAGGTAAATGTAAAAAAAGGCAAAGGCAGTAAGGACAGGAATGGGACTAAAAGGGGTAAGGCTATCAAAAAGTGGAGGGTGATGAGTACCAATGCCCACAGTCTGTGTAACAAGCTCCCTGAACTAGTGTCCTTGATGGAAGAGGGTGGCCTGGATATTGTGGCAGTCACAGAAACATGGTACATAGAGAACCATGACTGGGATGTCAACGTACCAGGATACACAATCTACAGGAGGGACAGGGAGGGTAAAAGAGGAGGAGGAGGAGTAGCTCTCTATGTAAAGAAGAGATCAAAGCAACAGAACTAAAGAGTAAACAGGGAGCAGATGAGGCACTCTGGATCACCCTGGAGACAGGAAATGGCGCCACAATCCGCATGGGGGTTGTATACAGACACCCATCTCAGGGTGAGAGAATGGACAAGGAAATGATAGAAGGCTTCCTTAGAATGGGAGAAAAAGGGGTGATATTGTTGATGGGGGACCTGAATATGCCAGATGTTAACTGGAGCATCTTTGCTGCAGGCACATCCAAGAGCAGGGTCATTCTTGATGACCTACAGGGGGCATGCCTCAGACAGCTAGTATTGGAACCCACTCAGGAGGGAGCAATCTTAGATCTGGTAATCTCAAATGGGGACGGAGAAAGAATCTCAGATTTAGAAGTGGGTAGCCATCTGGGAACAAGCGACCACCAAACAGTGTGGTTCACGATAAACACAGCCATACAATCAAGTCATACAAAAGAAGCAAGAGTACTGGACTTTAGGAGTGCGGACTTTGGGAAAATGAGAGAGTGCCTCAGAAAAGCACTAGCAAATAGGCAAGAAGGAGGGGTGGAGAAATAATGGGGAGTAATCAAAGCAGCCATCACAGAGGCAACAAGCCTTTGTTTAAAGCAAATCAATAAAACACAACAAAGGAAAAAAACGCTATGGTTCTGAAAAGAGGTGGCAGGGAAGGTTAAGGAGAAAAGGATAGCATTCAGGAAATATAAGAAAACACAGAAGGAGCAGGACAGAGAACTTTATCAATTAAAGCAGAAAGAGGCTGGGAAGGCAGTCAGAATAGTAAAGGCCCAAGTCGAGGAAAAGATAGCCAATTTTGTTAAGAAGGGGGATAAGACCTTTTATAGGTACATTAGGGAGTGAAGAAAGACCAAAGGAGAAATACTGAGGCTTAATAAAGTGGAGGGAATGTGGGTAGAGGGTGACAGTGAAAAAGCAGGGATACCGAACAAATATTTTTGCTCAGTATTCACATAGGAAGAGGAGGGGGAGGTACCTAAACCAAACAAGAGAAACACTCTGAAGATGGGGGTCGATACCAGTCCATTTACAGAAGAAGGGGTTCTGAAAGAACTAATAAAATTGAAGGTGGACAAAGCAATGGGGCCTAATGGGATTCACCCAAGAATAATAAAAGAACTAAGGGTAGAACTAGTGACACCGCTGACTACTCTCTTTAACAAATCATGGGATGATAGGCTGGTACCCGAGGACTGGAGCAAGGCAGATGTGATTCCTCTTCACAAAAGTGGGAGCAGGACACAGGCAGGAAACTACAGACCAGTTAGTTTGACCTCAGTGGTAAGGAAAATGATGGAATCACATCTGAAGGAAAGAATTGTTGAGTACCTAGAGGCCAGTGGGGCAGAGGACCCAAGGCAGCATGGATTCATGATGGGAAGGTCATGTCAGACGAATCTAATAGATTTCTTTGACTGGGTGACCAAAGTAGTAGACCAGGGAGGGGCTGTGGACATGGCCTACCTAGATTTTAGCAAGGCATTTGATACAGTCCCACACAAAAGATTACTACACAAGTTAGCCAGCCTTGGAGTGGGTCCCAAGGTGGTAGCCTGGATAAAAATTTGGTGAGACAAATGGATGCAAAGGGTAGTAGTAAATGGAGTACACAGTGAAGAAAGGAGGGTTACTAGCAGGGTACCACAGGGTTCAGTACTGGGACTGGTCCTTTTTAATGTCTTTATAAGTGACACTGCAGAGGAACTGGAAGGAAAAGTATGTCTCTTTGCAGATGACACAAAGATCTGCAACAGGGTTGATATACTGTACAAGATGGAGTGGAAAGGATGAGAAGGGACTTGGCAAGTTTGGGGGAATGGTCAAATGTATGGCAGCTCAGATACATTGCAAAGAAGTGCAAGGTAATGCACATGGGAAACAAAAACCCAGGGGAAGCGTACACAATGGGGGGTGAGATACTGACAACAGTAAAAATGGAAAGGGACCTGGGGGTAATTATATCAGATGACCTAAAGGTGGGCAAGCAATGTGAGAAGACAGTAAGGAAGGCTAGGGGGATACTGGTTCATACTAAGGTTCATACTAAGGTTAGGTGCAAGAGCAAGAAGGCAGAAGCCCATGAAGTTCTTATACTAATCCAGTACATAATAGGAGAGGTCATTCCCATTACATATAAGTCTATCCAATCTATTTTTAAAAATACTTTTAGTTTCACTGATAACAACATTTAGTGGTAACCTGTTCCAAGGGCCAACAACTCTGACAGTAAAAAAAATATTTACGGCTAGACTTAACAAAAGGTTTTCTTACCAATTGTAAGGGATGTCCCCTGATGTTATGACCACAGTTTTTAAATTCTAGACCCAGTTCACACAGTAAATAAGGGTCTTGAATAATATCATACAGTAACATAAGATCACCACAAAGTCGACGTATAGATAAGGGCATAAGTTTTAAAATGTCTAATCTGTTCTCATAAGGAACTGCGAATAGCCCAGAACCTTTTTTTGCATATTTTCTTTGAACTCTTTCCAGTAACGGGCATTCAGATTTTTTATAAGGATTCCAAAGCTGTGAGGCATATTCTAAATGTGGTCTAACGTATGCACGAAACAAGGGCAACAATACTTTCGGCTTTCTAGATCTAATATTACGTAATATAGACCATATCACTTTATTAGATTTGTTAATAATATTGTGTACATGATTATTGTAATTAAAGTTATCTGAAATATTGACACCCAAATCCCTTTCATCAGATGTGGTCTCAAGTAATATGCCATCCAAATAATAGGGACTTTGTAAATTACTAGAACCCAAATGCATTACTTTGCATTTGGAGATATTCAAATTCATACATAATTTCTTAACCCATGTTGTGATATGGTCTAGGTCCTTTTGAATGGCAACAACCTGATGATCAGAAGCACAAGGGCCACCTATTTTTGCGCCGTCGGCATATTTAATAGTAAATGAGGAACAGCCAGAAGTAAGGTCAGCAATAACTGCCTGGAACAGACAAGGGCCCAAGACTGAACCCTGTGGCACCCCACTAGTCACACTACCCCTAGCTGAAATGCTCCTATTAATGGTCACTTGCTGAAAGCGATTATAAAGCCAGCTAATTATCCAATTAACTAGAAACTTGTTTATATTGAGCTTGTGAAGTTTAGTAATTAAGGCCCAATGTGGCATGAAGTCAAAAGCCTTACTTAAATCAATATAAATAATATCGCATGGAACATTTCTGTCTAGTAATAAGCTGATATGTTCATAGAAACATACTAAATTTGTCAGACAACTTCTACCTTTTTTGAAGCCATGTTGTTCTGCATCGTGACAATCCAGGACTGGGGAAATTAAATATTTAATTAAACTCTCTAATAATTTACAAATAGAAGAAGTTAGACTTATAGGCCTATAATTATCCCACTTATTTTTTTGGCCCTTTTTGTAAATAGGGATGACATGGGCTTCTTTCCAGTCATGGGGAACAAAATTGGTGGCCAAAAAATATTCGAACATCAATTTTAAAGGAACTGTAATGACATCAACTAATAAAAATAATAAATGACCTGCTATATTATCTGGACCAGGACTATATTTTCCTTTCAATTTCAATATTTTATTTCTAATGGTGTCCAAAGAAAATTTAATTGGTGAAACATTGGCGGTGTCTAGTAAGGTATAATCATAAGTTTGATTAGAGGATCCGGAAAATTTTTTACAGAACTTTGCATTAAACAAATCGGCCATTTTTTTAGGCTCGTATATTAAAGTGTCACAGTCCAATAATGGACCTACTTGACATGTAGGTTTCCTTAGAGAATTGATATATGAATAAAATTGTTTGCTATTAGATTTGTGGGTGCTGAATGCTAAGTTTTGTTCCCAGTTAGATTTAGCCTTCCTAATCAGTCTTTTGCATGTTCTTTGTATATGTTTATAGGAAATCCAATCAGAACACATTTTAGTCTTTTGAAATTTAATATATTTTTTCTGCTTTTGTCTAAAACATTTATTGATAGATTGATTCATCCATTTAGGAGCTTTAATACTAGTCTCATTTTTAAGTTTGGATGGAATATATAGTTCTTTAAGTTGAAATATAATATTCTTAAAATATTCCCAGTAATCTTCTGGGGGAAAGTCTGACAATATGAGTTCCCAATTGATGTTTCCCATAATATGTTTCATGGTATCTAAGTCAGCTTTGTCGTACAGATAGATTTTAGTACAGTTGGGATTATATACAAAAGTTTGTACAATATTAAATGTGATAGTATTATGATCACTATTCCCTATAGGATCACTAAATTACATATTTTCTAATTCAAGGTCATCATCACAAAGGACCAAATCTAAGATCATTTTTCCTCTGGTTGGGCAAAATACATTTTGCCAAAGTCCCAACTCAGTACAAGTATATAATAACTTCTTCCCATTGCAGGTATTTGCACGTAAATTATGCCAGTCAATCGAGCCAATGTTAAAGTCCCCAGTGATGACAATTTTACCTCATGATTTTGCCTGTTCAAATTCGGATAAAAGTGCATCTAATATATCAATTGATGAATTTGGAAGATAGTAACAAGAACCTAATATGAGGGCTGCAGAAGTAGACAAGTTTATCTTAATCCAGATAGACTCTGTTTGTATGTTATGAATTTTAATATACTTTGTTATATCTATAGAGTTAATTTGATTTCTAATAAATAGTGCCACTCCTCCACCTTTCCTGTTAGGTCTATTGAAAGTATAGGTTGTGAAACCAGGTATGCTAGTTCCCCATGATGTCTTTGCATCCCCCCAAGTTTTGCTGATGGAAATAATGTCGACACCCCCATTATTAATTCTACATTTTAATTTGTCCAATTTCTGAGTTAAACATCTAGCATTAAAATATAGAAAATGTAATTTATGGCATCTTACAGAGCTACTGACTGGAGTTTTTAGAGATGGCGGCCTGTCCACCATCTCACCCCCAATTTTTAGTTTAAAAGATGGTGAATGGATGTCAAAAAATTGTTTACCCAAAGTGGCATTACCCCGTCTGCTTAAGTGTAACCCATCGTAGCTGAATAATTCTGGATGGAGATCAAATTCCTCCCAATGTGTTAAGCATGTCAAATTTTGGTTTAAACACCATTTTCTTAACAATTCATTCACAGCTTTGATTTTATGATTTAGAAAAGATGAGAAATGAGGGATAGGTAAAATTTCTGATATACAAATCGTGCAGCCCATATCAACAAGTTTATTTGTTAAAGCTACAAAATCTTCTTTAATTGATTGGACAGAGTCTTTATAAATGTTATTGGTGCCAACATGTATCAGTGCAATGGGATTACTGCCACGGTCCTTCATAATCTAGGTAACATAAGTGTGAGGTCAGATATTTTGCATCCACTAAAACTAGAGCAGGTTCTGTTAGCTTTGTCTGGGTTGCAGATAGTCCTATCCAGATGTTTAGTCAATGAATCACCCAATACATAAATTTGCTGGTGCAAGGGTATGTTAGGCATGGAGTGTGAGTCATTAATAGGTGGTAATGTGGGTTCAGAGGACAAATCAATGAGCGGGATGTCATTGGTATGCCGATTATTAACTAGTGGTAAATTAGAAATGCCACAGTCAATTGACTCATTAAGATTATCTGGAGTCACATTATTGACCTTTGAAACAGGAGAAGATAAGGGGTCAAATCTGTTAAATTGCTCAATGCAAAATGTTGGGCCTTTCTACCTTTTTAGTAACTCTTGAATTTTGTGTAACAAACCAGCTGTCATCAGTATCCTGATTGTGATCAATTAAACCTTCATCTTCCCTAGCTCTTTTCTAATACCTTCCTTATATCACTGGGGATTATTAATAACTGCTGACATGGGAATTACAGAAGGATGGAAGGTGCTTGGTGTAACATCTGTGATGCCAACATTGCTGGTACTGATTTCTGTATTCAATGATAAAATATTTGTTTTGAAACAGTTTTGCATATCAGTTTGACTATTTTCAAGTGTAATTAATCTTACATTGAATTGCTCAATCATTTGGTATAAATCCGCAATTTCAAGACATTTGCTACAGGTATAGAGTTGATTTATTTGCTCACCCACCACTAAAGTATACATATTACAAGCTGAGCATTTAATGCCTGTGGATCCGGTAGTGGTTGTGATTGTACAATCACTACAATCTGCCATGACTTTACTCTAATTTCTAAATCCGAAGTAAAGAGTTAAAACAACAGTGTATCACACTTGTTGATAAACATAAATAACCAGACCGTAAATTGTGAGGAATAACTCCCTTAAAATTAAAATCTAACTAATCGGACCACTGTACCATCCAGCAGACTGAAATGACCAATCCCTTAAAAACAGCTAAGTTTAGTTAAATAAAAGAGTAAATTCCCCTTCTAACAATCAAAGTCCTGAAACATATAAACTAGAGACCAGTTAAGTACCCCGAGTTACAAAAAGGCACAGGAAGTGAAGTACAAGTTTGTTGGCACTACTATTGAACACCACAAGTTAAACTAGATAGATCAAAATAAAGCTTAGAGATCAGAGGACTCACAATTTCTGCAGCCCTTCCACACTTCCACCAAACACGCAAAACCGCAGCGTGATGGCCTTACGTGTCTTTGAGCGCATCTTCATCTTGAGAGCGCTCGCCCTGCCCGAGCTCGCCCTGCTCACTGCAGGGCTGACTTAAATAGCTGGAGTAACCTGCAAGTATGAGCTCACAGGTCCAATTAATCCCCTAGACAACCGGCCCTGCGTCTGCCCACAACACACACACACACACACACACAAGTATGTTTTAAAATTAAAAGGTGCAGAGCACCATAAAACTAACAGACAGACAAGTGCTAGAATTAGGTTCTTGGACTGATTATCCCTCTGCCTGTCAAAAAGACAGGGCTCCTTTGTGAATATCAAAATAGCAAGCAATAAATGGTATATATGGTGCTTTACTGCAGAGCAAGGTCTCAAGTACCCTTTTTGCTATGCTATGATACTGGGATGCATAGGAAGAGGCATCAATAGTAGAAAACAGGAAGTTGTTATCCCTCTGTATAGACAGTTGGTGAGACCCCATCTGGAGTACTGTGTGCAGTTCTGGAGACCCCATCTCCGCAAGGACATAGACAGGGTGGAGGCTGTCCAGAGGAGGGCAACCATAATGGTGCAGAGTCTGCACCAGAAGACATACAAAGAAATACTAAAGGAGCTTAATATGTATATCTAATGCCTCAAAGTTGGCCATTACAGGGAAAATACTGTAAATAACAGGAAAAGTGCCTTGTGCACTTACAGCTTTGTAAAAAGTTAGAATTTAAAAGCAATGTGTGTCATAATAGCCAGGATGGAATGCTGTGCTGGGTGGCTCATGCACAGCATTCCAATCCAGCAGATCTAGAACCCTGGGGAGGTTCAAGTTTAAACAAGGATTCTACAAGTAGACAGTTGGAGACAGTTAATCCTGGGCAGAGGTTGAGGAGCCAGGACTCAGAAGTCAGGGGGACAGTTTAGGCTTACCTTTTGTTTGGAGCCGTCCCTCTGGAATTGCTGTGGTCCTGTGCTGCCTCCCCTGCCCGAAGACTTCCTCTGCTGCAGTAGTCTGTCATCGGTGGTGCCATCGGGGCTCCACGAAGATGAAAACGCTGGTCCCGACGCATTTAATGGGCTTAAAAGAACTCTGATTATTTATTTCAGCCCCGAGTGTTTTCAACAGTTTATTTTCGGTCCCACGTCGGCAGCAAGCAAGCCGCATCGTCGTTGGCCATCGGAGGCCCCCCGGAGCTGTCCCTTTCATTGCATGATCATTCCCTCCCACTGCCAGCATCCTTCCTGCCTCCCGACAGCACTACAACCCTCTTCAGGATGGCAGAGCGGTGAGTTGGAGGCAGCACACGTTGTGCTGGCCGCCTGTGTTCAGAGGGGACTGACTTGTTGTTTGAAAAGCGCAGTAGGCACTTGTAAAAGGCGGCCTAGCACCGAAGGGATCATAGGGTCATTAGGACCCGCAAATTTAGTATTAAAGAGGGAGGCGGGGCAAGCGACGCCCACAGGGAGGGGCCGAGAAGCAAGGCCAGCATAGCAGCCTTATGAATATTCATACAGGGGTGGATTTAGAGGCAGAGTTTCATGAGATAACGGACAGCAGCTCTCAGTGATCTGAAAGATTTAAATGGGCAACCGCATTTAAAAGGGCGATTCCAGCCCAGATATAAAGTAGGGCATTAGGCCCAGCATAAAGTGGGGCATCAGACCCAAAGTGTTGAGGGGCATCAGGCCCATTATAAATTGGGGCACCAGGCCCAGTATTTGGTGGGGCACCAGGCCCAAAGCAATATGGGGCACCAGGCCTAGTATTTGGTGGGGCACCAGGCCCAAAGCAACGTGGGGCACCAGGCCCAGTATTTCAAGGGACACCAGGCCCATAGTAAAGTGGGGCACCAGGCCCAATCTAAGGTGGGGCACCAGGCCCAAGCTAACGTATGGCTTCAGGCCCGAGGTAAAGGTAGGGCATTAGGCCCAAGGTAAATCCTGGTCAACAGGGAGGCCCCGGCCTAGCAGAATAGGGCAAGCCAGCCTAGTGGTACTAAAGGGAGGCCCCAGCCTAGCGGAATAGGGCAAGCCAGCCTAGTGGTACTAAAGGGAGGCACCAGCCTAGCGGAATAGGGCAAGCCAGTCTAGTGGTACTAAAGGGAGGCCCGGCCTAGCGGAATAGGGCAAGCCAGCCTAGTGGTACTAAAGGGAGGCCCCGACCAAGCGGAATAGGACAAGCCAGCCTAGTGGTACTAAAGGATTCCCTCACCACAACGTACAGTAAGGGATCCTATCCCAGAATACACTAAATATAGAAACAGGGGTTCATTTGAGAGTGTTCTATTTGCCTATACTGCGAAACTACTGTGATTACTGTACTGCTTATGCTGAACTATTGTCCTAAGTACCTGAACTATTGCCCTAAGTGCCTGAACTATTGTCCTAAGTACCTGAACTATTGCCCTAAGAACCTGAACAATTGCCCTAAGTACCTGAAATATTGTCATAGGTACCTGAACTATTGGCCTAAGTACCTGAATTATTGTCATAGGTACCTGAACTATTGCCCTAAGTACCTGAACTATTGCCCTAATTACCTGAACTATTGTCCAAAGTACCTGAACTATTGGTCCAAGTACCTGAACTATTGCTCTAAGCACCTGGACATTGGTCTTTAACAGTAACAATTACCCCTGAAGTTATAATTTGCCCTCCCTGGCAAATTATTGTACTATTCCACAGTCCTTTGGGCATTCTTCAGTTATATGTTTACTACTGTACGAAGACAGTCTCAATCTTCTACCACACTGCAGTCTCATAGTGTGGTCTGTAACACCACGTGCTCAGAATCAGTCTCTACTCAGAAGAAGACATCCTTCCAGCATTCTTCACTCCAGGAAGATCACCCATCAAATCATCCCATCCATTTGTGTCGTCCGTCGAAGTCGAATCCGTCGTCAGTCGTACAAGTGGTACCGGCCGTTTTCTTGTTTTCGCAGCTTGAAAGTACGTCCGCCGAAACACATCACGACAGCAGTGCCAGTGTCATTCCGTATGGTTCCTGTTCCAGATGTCCTGAAGTTGGTTGCCCTCTACAGAAGAGAGAGAGAGAGCTCATCTTGGAGAACCTGTTCTGCGCACCCACCTGGTCGTTCGCCGAAAGTCGAGTCCGTCGAAGCCCTGTCCGGGATGCGTCCGCCGTTTATTTGCTTTGTGTTAGTTCCTGATCCGAGGATTGCAGAGTCAACCATCATCTCGTCAGAGTCTTATGGTTCCTGGTCCTGTCAGAGTTCCTTCCGAGTCCAGCTGGCCCTTGGAGTGCTGCAGCATCAGTAGGATCGTGGTAGTCCTCCATTGGATTCATCGCCACGCAGATCTTGATCTTTCTTCATCCTTGGCAACCCTAGAAGTGGGTTTTGGCCAAGGAACCTCTTGCTTTAGTGTGTTATTTCAGGAACCAGTTGCATTGGTTCCACATTCCGGCAGCCTCGGAGAGTGGGGCTTTTGCCGAAGATATATGGTCTGTTTACCAAGCCTCTCACCACCCCAGTGGCCTTATCTAGGTCCTTGCTGGGAATTGAGATTAGGGTTCCACAGTTCTGTTTTATTTCCCTTGTAGCTACCAATGAAGAATGACGGTGTACACGAAGACGCCGGATCTCTGGACTCTTGTCAAATCTGGACTCTTTTGTAGATTTGTGAGGCTGATCACTCTAATGTAGTGCTGAGTAGCCTATGTAACTGGATTCTTGTTTAGAGTATAGAAGTACAGTATAAACTAGTATCAGAATAAGACTGGAATCTTGTTTAGAGTATAGAAGTACAGTATAAACTAGTATCAGAATAAGACTGGATTCATGTTTAGAGTATAGAAGTACAGTATAAACTAGTATCAGAATAAGACTGGAATCTTGTTTAGAGTATAGAAGTACAGTATAAACTAGTATTAGAATAAGAGTGGCAGTAGGCCTAAAGTTTATGCTTGTAGTGGTAACCGTAAAAGTGGTAGATAAAAAGTATTTCAGTATATCCCTGTTCCATTGCCCTATTGTTAATCGGGCATCCCCTACTCCTTCTTGTGACTGTGTCTGTCTACCCCTTGCTACCAAATAAACGCCCACCATGCGGGCATCGAAATACTAAGTTGACTCCTGCCTCTCCTTGTCTGTATAGCAGTTATCCTATCTGCATTTTAATTCGGACCTTTGGTGACTCATCTTCAACATCATCATATTCAACGGAGCATCACATAACAAAATTTCTGGCGTAGTCGGCAGCATTGAGATAATTTATCCGAGGAGTCAAAAGTTGGAGAGGCTTAGTAAAAATATTTTAGAGATTTTAAGAATGTTTTACTAACATAAGAATTCATAGAGTATTAAGTAAGATTTTAGAAGTTGTTAAGATGATAGATTTTATAGAATGTTAAGGGAATACATGGGGACATGTATTTTTATGCGGGCCCGAATGTAATGCCCCAAAGTTGGCCATTACAGGGAAAATACTGTAAATAATAGGAAAAGTGCCTTGTGCACTTACAGCTTTGTAAAAAGTTAGAATTTAAAAGCAATGTGTGTCATAATAGCCTGGTTGGAATGCTGTGCTGGGTGGCTCATGCACAGCATTCCAATCCAGCAGATCTAGAACCCTGGGGAGGTTCAAGTTTAAACAAGGATTCTACAAGTAGACAGTTGGAGACAGTTAATCCTGGGCAGAGGTTGAGGAGTCAGGACTCAGAAGTCAGGGGACAGTTTGAAACACCTTTTGTTTGGAGCCATCCCTCTGGACTTGCTGTGGTCGTGCTGCCTCCCTGCCCAAGACTTCCTCAGCTGTGGTAGTCTGTCGCGGTGGTGCCATCGGGCACCACGGCATGAAAACACCGGTTCGGCGTTTTTAATGGGCTTAAAAGCCCTCCGATTATTTATTTCAGCCCGAGTGTTTTCAACAGTTTATTTTCGGTCCCACGTCAGCAGCAAGCAAGCTGCATCATCGTCGGCCATCGGAGGCCCCCCGTAGCCATCCCCCTCGCTGTCTGATCATTCCCTCCCACTGCCAGCATCCCTCCCACCTCCCGACAGCACTACAACCCTCTTCTGGAAGGCAGAGCGGTGAGTCGGCGGCAGCACACGTTGTGCTGGCTGCCTGTGTTCAGAGGAGACTGGCTTGTTGTTTGAAAAGTGCAGTAGGCGCTTGCAAAAGGTGACCGAGTGCCGCAGGGAGGATAGGGTCATTAGGACCTGCAAATTTACTATTAAAGAGGGAGGCTGGCCTAGGGACGCCCACAGGGACGGGCCGAGAAGCAAGGCCAGCATAGCGGACTTATAAATATTCATACGGGGCTGATTTAGAGGAAGGGTTTCATGGAGATAACTGACAGCAGCTCTCAGTGATCTGAAAGATTTAAATGGGCAACCACATTTAAAAGGGCGATTCCATCCCAGATATAAAGTAGGGCATTAGGCCCAGCATAAAGTGGGGAATCAGTCCCAAAGTGTTGAGAGGCATCAGACCCACTATAAATTGGGGCACCAGGCCCAGAATTTGGTGGGGCACCAGGCCCAAAGCAACGTGGGGCACCAGGCCCAGTATTTGGTGGGGCACCAGGCCCAAAGCAACGTGGGGCACCAGGCCCAGTATTTCGAGGGGCACCAGGCCCAATCTAAGGTGGGGCACCAGGCCCAAGCTAACATATGGCTTCAGGCCCGAGGTAAAGGTAGGGACATTAGGCCCGAGGTAAAGCCTGGTCTACAGAGAGGCCCCGGCCTAGTGGAATAGGGCAAGCCAGCCTAGTGGTACTACAGGGAGGTCCCGGCCTAGCGGAATAGGGCAAGCCAGCCTAGTGGTACTAAAGGGAGGCCCCGGCGTAGTGGAATAGGGCAAGCCAGCCTAGTGGTACTAAAGGGAGGCCCTGGCCTAGCAGAATAGGGCAAACCAGCCTAGTGGTTTTAAAGGGAGGCCCCAGCCTAGCAGAATAGGGCAAGCCAGCCTAGTGGTACTAAAGGGAGGCTCCGGCCTAGCGGAATAGGGCAAGCCAGTCTAGTGGTACTAAAGGGAGGCCCCAGCATAGTGGAATAGGGCAAGCCAGCCTAGTGGTACTAAAGGGAGGCCCCGACCTAGCGGAATAGGGCAAGCCAGCCTAGTGGTACTAAAGGGAGGCCCCGGCCTAGCGGAACAGGGCAAGCCAGCCCAGTGGTACTAAAGGATTCCCTAGCCACAACGTACAGTAAGGGATCCTATCCCAGAATTCCCTACCTATAGAAACAGGGGTTCTTTTGAGAGTGTTCTATTTGCCTATACTGTGAAACTACTGTGATTACTGTACTGCTTATGCTGAACTATTGTCCTAAGTACCTGAACTATTGCCCTAAGTACCTGAATTATTGCCCTAAGTACCTGAACTATTGCCCTAAGTACCTGAACTATGTCCTAAGTACCTGAATTATTGTCCGAAGTACCTGAACTATTGGTCCAAGTACCTGAACTATTGCTCTAAGCACCTGGACATTGGCCCTTAACAGTAACAATTACCCCTGAAGTTATAATTTGCCCTCCCTGGCAAATTATTGTACTGTTCCACAGTTCTTTGGGCATTCTTCAGTTATATGTTTACTACTGTACAAAGACAGTCTCAATCTTCTACCACACAGCAGTCTCATAGTGTGGTCTGTAACACCAAGTGCTCAGAATCAGTCTCTACTCAGAAGAAGACATCCTTCCAGCATTCTTCGCTCCAGGAAGATCATCCATCAAATCATCCCGTCCGTTTGTGTCATCTGCTGAAGTCGAGTCCGTCATCATTCGTACAAGTCGTACCCGCCGTTTTATTGTTTTCACAGCTTGAAAGTACGTCCGCCGAAACGCATCACGACAGCAGTGCCAGTGTCGTTCCGTATGGTTGCTGTTCCAGATGTCCTGAAGTTGGTCACCCTCTGCAGAAGAGAAAGAGAGCTCATCTTGGAGAACCTGTTCTGCACCACCAACTGGTCGTTCACCGAAAGTCGAGTCCGTCGAAGCCCAGTCCGGGACATGTCCGCCGGTTCTTTGTTTTGTGTTAGTTCCTGATCCAAGGATTGCAGAGTCAATCATCATCTCGTCAGAGTCTTATGGTTCCTGGTCCTGTCAGAGTTCCTTCTGAGTCCAGCTGGCCCTTGGAGTGCTGCAGCATCAGTCGGATCGTGGTAGTCCTCCATTGGATTCATCGCCACGCAGATCTTGGTCTTTCTTCATCCTTGGCAACCCTAGAAGTGGGTTTTAGAAGAGGAACCTCTTGATTTAGTGTGTTATTTCAGGAACCAGTTGCTTTGGTTCCACATTTCGGCAGCCTCGGAGAGAGTGGGCTTTTGCCGAAGATATATGGTCTGTTTACCAAACCTCTCACCACCCCAGTGGCCTTATCTAGGTCCTTGCTGGGAATTGAGATTAGGGTTCCACAGTTCTGTTTTATTTCCCTTGTAGCTACCAAAGAAGAACAACGGTGTACACGAAGATGCCGGATCTCTGGTCTCTTGTAAAATCTGGACTCTTTTGTAGATGCGTGATGCTGATCACCGTAATGTAGTGCTGAGTAACCTTTGTAACTGGATTCTTGTTTAGAGTATAGAAGTACAGTATAAACTAGTATCAGAATAAGACTGGAATCTTGTTTAGAGTATAGAAGTACAGTATAAACTAGTATCAGAATAAGACTGGAATCTTGTTTAGAGTATAGAAATACAGTACAAACTAGTATTAGAATAAGAGTGGCAGTAGGCCTAAAGTTTATGCTTGTAGTGGTAACCGTAAAAGTGGTAGATAAAAAGTATTACAGTATATCCCTGTTCCATTGCCCTATTGTTAATCGGGCATCCCCTACTCCTTCTTGTGACTGTGTCTGTCTACCCCTTGCTACCAAATAAACGCCCACCATGCGGGCATCGAAATACTAAGTTGACTCCTGCCTCTCCTTGTCCGTATAGCAGTTATCCTATCCGCATTTTAATTCGGACCTTTGGTGACTCATCATCAACATCATCATATTCAATGGAGCATCACATAACAAAATTTCTGGCGTAGTCGGCAGGATAGAGATAATTTATCCAAGAGGCCAAAGTTGGAGTGGCTTAGTAAAAATATTTTAGAGATTTTAAGAATGTTTTACTAACGTAAGAATTCGTAGAGTATTAAGTAAGATTTTAGAAGTTGTTAAGATGACAGATTTTATAGAATGTTAAGGGAATACATGGGGACATGTATTTTTATGCGGGCCCGAATGTAATGCCCCAAAGTTGGCCATTACAGGGAAAATACTGTAAATAATAGGAAAAGTGCCTTGTGCACTTACAGCTTTGTAAAAAGTTAGAATTTAAAAGCAATGTTTGTCATAATAGCCTGGATGGAATGCTGTGCTGGGTCGCTCATGCACAGCATTCTAATCCAGCAGATCTAGAACCCTGGGGAGGTTCAAGTTTAAACAAGGATTCTACAAGTAGACAGTTGGAGACAGTTAATCCTGGGCAGAGGTTGAGGAGTCAGGACTCAGAAGTCAGGGGGACAGTTTAGGCTTACCTTTTGTTTGGAGCCGTCCCTCTGGACTTGCTGTGGTCCTGTGCTGCCTCCCCTGCCCGAAGACTTCCTCTGCTGCAGTAGTCTGTCATCGGTGGTGCCATCGGGGCACCACGAAGATGAAAATGCCGGTCCCGATGCGTTTAATGGGCTTAAAAGCCCTCCGATTATTTATTTCAGCCCCGAGTGTTTTCAACAGTTTATTTTCGGTCCCACGTCGGCAGCAAGCAAGCCGCATCATCGTCGGCCGTCGGAGGCCCCCCGGAGCCATCCCTCTCGCTGTCTGATCATTCCCTCCCACTGCCAGCATCCCTTCTGCCTCCAGACAGCACTACAACCCTCTTCAGGATGGCAGAGTGGTGAGTCGGCGGCAGCACACGTTGTGCTGGCCGCCTGTGTTCAGAGGGAACTGGCTTGATGTTTGAAAAGTGCAGTAGGCTCTTGCGAAAGGCGACCAAGTGCCACAGGGAGGATAGGGTCATTAGGACCCGTGAATTTACTATTAAAGAGGGAGGCGGGGCTAGGGACGCCCATGGGGAGGTGCCGAGGAGCAAGGCCAGCATAGCGGCCTTATGAATATTCATATGGGGCGGATTTAGAGGCAGGGTATCATGGAGATAACTGACAGCAGCTCTCAGTGAGCTGAAAGATTTAAATGGGCAACCGCATTTAAAAGGGCGATTCCATCCCAGATATAAAGTAGGGCATTAGGACCAGCATAAAGTGGGGCATCAGGCCCAAAGTGTTGAGAGGCATCAGGCCCACTATAAATTGGGGCACCAGGCCCAGTATTTGGTGGGGCACCAGGCCCAAAGCAACGTGGGGCACCAGGCCCAGTATTTGGTGGGGCACCAGGCCCAAAGCAACGTGGAGTACCAGGCCCAGTATTTCGAGGGGCACCCGGCCCAATCTAAGGTGGGGCACCAGGCCCAAGCTAACATATGGCTTCAGGCCCGAGGTAAAGGTAGGACATTAGGCCGAGGTAAAGCCTGGGCCTACAGGAGGCCCAGGCCTAGTGGAATAGACAGCCAGCCTAGTGGTATCAAAGGAGTCCCCGCCTAGTGGAATAGGGCAAGCCAGCCTAGTGGTACTAAAGGAGGCCGCTGCCAGGAATAGGGCAAGCCAGCCTAGTGGTACTAAAGGGAGGCCCCAGCCTAGCGGAATAGGGCAAGCCAGTCTAGTGGTACTAAAGGGAGGCCCAGACCTAGCGGAATAGGGCAAGCCAGCCTAGTGGTACTAAAGGGAGGCCCCGGCCTAGCGGAATAGGGCAAGCCAGCCTAGTGGTACTAAAGGATTCCCTAGCCACAACGTACAGTAAGGGATCCTATCCCAGAATACCCTACCTATAGAAACAGGGGTTCATTTGAGAGTGTTCTATTTGCCTATACTGTGAAACTACTGTGATTACTGTACTGCTTATGCTGAACTATTGTCCTAAGTACCTGAACTATTGCCCTAAGTACCTGAATTATTGTCCGAAGTACCTGAACTATTGGTCCAAGTACCTGAACTATTGCTCTAAGCACATGGACATTGGCCCTTAACAGTAACAATTACCTCTGAAGTAATAATTTGCCCTCCCTGGCAAATTATTGTACTATTCCACAGTTCTTTGGGCATTCTTCAGTTATATGTTTACTACTGTACAAAGACAGTCTCAATCTTCTACCACACTGCAGTCTCATAGTGTGGTCTGTAACACCAAGTGCTCAGAATCAGTCTCTGCTCAAAAGAAGACATCCTTCCAGCATTCTTCACTCCAGGAAGATCATCCATCAACTCATCCTTCCGTTTGTGTCAAATCCGCGATGCGATTCCATCATCAACCGTACAAGTCGTACCGCCATTTTATTATTTTCCACAGCTTGAAAAGTACGTCAGCCCAAATGTATAGCGACGACGCAGTGCCAGTGTCGTTCCGCATGGTTCCTGTTCCAGATGTCCTGAAGTTGGTCGCCCTCTACAGAAGAGAGAGAGAGCTCATCTTGGAGAACCTGTTCTCCACCCTCAACTGGTCGTTCGCCGAAAGTCGAGTCCGTCGAAGCCCAGTCCGGGACACGTCCGCCGGTTCTTTGTTTTGTGTTAGTTCCTGATCCAAGGATTGCAGAGTCAATCATCATCTCTTCAGAGTCTTATGGTTCCTGGTCCTGTCAGAGTTCCTTCCGAGTCCAGCTGGCCCTTGGAGTGCTGCAGCATCAGTCGGATCGTGGTAGTCCTCCTTTGGATTCATCGCCACGCAGATCTTGGTCTTTCTTCATCCTTGGCAACCCTAGAAGTGGGTTTTGGAAGAGGAACCTCTTGCTTTAGTATGTTATTTCAGGAACCAGTTGCTTTGGTTCCACATTTTGGCAGCCTCGGAGAGAGTGGGCTTTTGCCGAAGATATATGGTCTGTTTACCAAACCTCTCACCACCCCAGTGGCCTTATCTAGGTCCTTGCTGGGAATTGAGATTAGGGTTCCACAGTTCTGTTTTATTTCCCTTGTAGCTACCAATGAAGAATGACGGTGTACACGAAGACGCCGGATCTCTGGACTCTTGTAAAATCTGGACTCTTTTGTAGATGTGTGATGCTGATCACCCTAATGTAGTGCTGAGTAGCCTATGTAACTGGATTCTTGTTTAGAGTATAGAAGTACAGTATAAACTAGTATCAGAATAAGACTGGAATCTTGTTTAGAGTATAGAAGTACAGTATAAACTAGTATCAGAATAAGACTGGAATCTTGTTTAGAGTATAGAAGTACAGTATAAACTAGTATTAGAATAAGACTGGGATCTTGTTTAGAGTATAGAAGTACAGTATAAACTAGTATCAGAATAAGACTGGAATCTTGTTTAGAGTATAGAAGTACAGTATAAACTAGTATTAGAATAAGAGTGGCAGTAGACCTAAAGTTTATGCTTGTAGTGGTAACCATAAAAGTGGTAGTTAAAAAGTATTTCAGTATATCCCTGTTCCATTGCCCTATTGTTAATCAGGCATCCCCTACTCCTTCTTGTGACTGTGTCTGTCTACCCCTTGCTACCAAATAAACACCCACCCTGCGGGCATCAAAATACTAAGTTGACTCCTGCCTCTCCTTGTCCGGATAGCAGTTATCCTATCCACATTTTAATTCTTACCTTTGGTGCCTCATCATCAACATCATCATATTCAACGGAGCATCACAGTATACCCTTGAGGAAAGAAGGGAGAGAAGGGACATGATAGAAACTTTCAAGTACCTCAAGAGAATCAATAAAGTCCAAGAGGACAGCATCTTTCAGAAAAAGAGATGTGCAAGAACATGGGGGCACAATTTGAAGATAGAGGTGGGACGGCTCAGAGGTAATGTGAGGAAGTATTTTTTCACAGAAAGAGTTGTGGATGCATGGAACAGCCTCCCTGAGGAGGTCATGGAGTCAAGAACAGTGGGGGAATTCAAGAATGCATGAGACAGACATGAGGCAGTCCTAGTGGGGGTTAGGAGGAAGCAAGCTGTTGGTTAACTAGGATCTGTAGCTTATCTGTTAGGTAGGAAAATGGGCAGACTAGGTGGGCCAAGTGGTCCTTATCTGCTGTCAAATTCTATGTTTCTATGTTTCTATCATACCTGTATAGGCCTGCATCCCCCCAGGTGGAGCCCCAGTCCCCAATGAAGCCAAATCCCTGAGCTCTGCACCAGCTTTTCAACCAGTGATTGAAACCCACGGTGTGGAGTGCCCTAGCCTCATCCATGCCATAGACAGGTAGCACTTCTGAGAAAGTTACCGTGTGTGCTACTTATCTAAGGCTCCTCCCCAACTCCACAAACTCCTGTTGCACTGTTCTGATCCCGTTCTTAGCCTGGTCATTTGTCCCTAGGTGGATAATGATATCCAGTTCCCTCCCCCTTGCCACTGCTTCCACGATCCTGAGGATTCATTTGCTGTCCCTCCAAATCTTGGTGCTGGGCAGGCACCTTACCTCCCTTTCCCTTCCCTCTACCAGTTCTAGCCCCTAACAATTGAGTCCCCCACCAGGAGTTGTTTCTGTCCCCTGTGGGGGTCCTAGGCCACCATCTTGTGGGTCTCCATTGTGGAGGTTCCCAGCATCCTCCTTGGTCTCCACTTCAGGTGCCTCCATAGAGGAAATGTTGCGCCTCGGTTAAGCCCTTATTACAACATATATGTCTTACACTATATCTCTGGTCTATTATACTGTGATACTGCTATTTTGCACTAACATTATAGATTTAGCACACATCATATAACCATGAGTGCTAGGAATGTGCTTTGCTGCTAATATATGCTAATGTACTGTGCATGGTTCATTTATACTTCATTATATTACATTTATCTAGATTATGTTTGTTTTTCATATATAGTTGACCTAATCACTGCTTAGATGTCTTTGAAGGATCATCAGTGATTATTATGTACTTACACTTTCATATAATTATATGTATGTACACTCAGGCACATATGCCATGTGTAATATAGCTGTGTAAGCAATTCTCTATTTCTACTAACAAGAGACAGATTCTTTGTTTAGTCTATCATCTAAGCACATGTAGATTGGAAGTGTCAGCATTTCTCCTTGTCTAAGGTTTATGCTTTAGAAGCATTATTTCTTATACTCATTAGTATTCTGTCTCCTAAGTAATTATCCAATAGAGAACGTATTGTGTAATACTGTTTATAGTTCAGAACCAATGCATATGGTTTTGGGTATCAGTAAGCTAGTTCTTATCTTAGTATATAAAACACTGTCTTGCCAGTTTCTCACTCTCTAGAAGCTTAGTACATACTAAATTAACTGGTAAATCACCCTCATCAGTGATTTATCCTGCTTGGCTGTGAGTATAATAAAAATACTTTATTTATGACTACTTGTGAGTGTTATCTCTGGCTAACATTGTAGACATAGAATGAATCTGATTTATTACTTTAGCAGTTAGTCTTCTAACTTGACATTTATGGCGACTGTGGTTAATGTTTGAATGTTAGTCAAAGTGACAGGTTAGTTTCCTCTGTAAATTAACACACTAGGCAATTAAAACCCAGGTGACAAGTAGCAGAAGTTTTTTTCTGTTTAAATCTATTTGGTCTGCTTTGATTCCCAGTGCATGACACATAGGTAGAAAGAGTTGTAGTAATTACTTTTTGTTGTGTGTGTCTGGCACAGTTTCAAAGTAAGAAATGAATAGACAGATTTTACTTTCACCTGTGGGTCTGAATCCTAGTGAGTTATACTCATTTAAGGAACCTACATCAGCCAAAGGCTGCCTGTGTGCTTTCAGGATTTGTGGTCCGGAATGTACTTCTTGATCCACAGCTAGCTAAGGGTTACTAATTTAAATATTGCCATGTCTGAATTAATCAGTGCTGAGTTAAGGCTGGAAGTCTCACTATACCTCGCAGCTCATGGAGGGTTCGAGGATTTTGCCACTGTGGCAAAAGACAAAGAAGACCCAATTAGGGCAATCTTTGAGCATTATGATGCATTAAAAACTGGTACCAAGAAAGTGAACCCAAAGGGCTTACTTTTTGTGACAATATTTGCAGGTTTAGATGCTGCTTTAAATAAATTGCCAATGTTGGAATCTGCTTATTCTGCGTGTAGGCAGGAAATGGGTCTGCAGGAAGCTGACCATATAAGGAGAGTAGAGAGACTGGAATTCCAAATACAGTCCCTACATAATCAAAATGAATGTTTTTTACATGACTCAGCTCGTAGCAATAGCCAAGAGCTGCACGCTCTAACAGATAATTATGAGAAAGCTGTTTTGGACAGAAGGCAGGCACTGCAAATGAACGATGTTTTGTCTGACACTAATGATACGTTACATTATGAAAATGAAGAACTTAGAGTAGACCTGAATGAGGTAAGTGATAAGCTAGATCATCAGGTCAGGGAGAACTCTGAAGTTACTGCTGCGTATAGGTATTTTAAAAAAGATTTGATCAGTGAAGTGTCTGAAAGAGATTCAGGCATTCACCATGTTATATGTAGGAAAAAGATGGCAAGACTGTGCCATCAGAAACAAGTTCTTATGGGGCATATTAGGGCCAGTGAGGACAATACACAGTTTGATTTTGATTCCTCTGGTGATGAGGAGTCTGGGATTGAGGAACCACAGAATGCTGTGGAGTGGACCAGCCCAATGACTGTCCATCCTCCTGGTGTTGCACAAAATGGAGAATTGTTAATATCTCAAAATGGTGGACACAAACGTCATCACGTTACTTCACCATGCCATCCCCAAGATGGCCGACAGGATGTTGATAGTGATGACAAGTTACAAGCTATAATAATCCAAGATGGCCATGCCCATGGGTCATCAACCCAAGATGGCCGTGCCCATGGGGCTTCATCTCAAAAGGCCGACCATCACATCACGGAGATCGGATTCCACATTCACAAAGAGCTGTGATTGCTGCCTTAACACATAAGGACAAGCAAGAAATTGAAGCAATGATTATGAAAGTTTTTGGAAGACTTGATGTTACTGATGAGTAGAGAGAAGCTCTTAGATTGGAAGTGGATCAGTACATTAAAGAGGTTAGTAAACAGCCAAATATTGTGAGAGTTTTGGCAGATGCTGCAGCAGAGGCTGCATTAAAGGGAACTGAAACAAAACCACTACTACTGAACCCCATGAAATTTTCCCAGTCAGCACAACAGAAGGCTGATAGCATGGGACGCATGCAGCTGTCTGAAAATTTTAGTTGTCACCTTCCAAGGTTAAAGCACATTGTGAAATTCTTGGTTTGCCTCCTGATGATTGTGTACAAGTGCTAAGGTTAACTGTAGATCCAAGCCTTTGGTCTAAACTTCCGTCAGACATAAGAGATGGTACAAAAAAGGACTGGACTAGTATTTGTTCAGCCTTAATGTCAGCACAGTACCCAGGAATAGTTGGTGCACGACTAGCATACAATGTAAGGCAAGGGGTTAAGGAATCCCCTACAAACTATCATGGACATTTGTGGATGGCTTATTGTTCAGGCAAGACATTAGCAAGTGAACAATGTGAAGCTGATAATTTGGAATACAAAGATTTATCCCTACGTAACATGACACCAGGTCTATGTGAAAAAGTTGAGTGTTCTATTTTTCCTCAGGAGGATAAGTTTGCAAAAATGTTAAAAGTGGCTGAAAGAGCATTTCAGGTGTACCTACGCATGCTTAATTCTGGCACTAAAAATAAGGTTGCTGCTATTCAGCAGCTTTCTGGAGAGGCAACCCACTATAAAGCTGAAGAGGGGAAGACACAGAGTAAACAAGCCTCTGCTCCCAAAAATGGAAAAAGCAATAAAAAACTGGAGGGAAAGAAAGTATAATAACACAGGGAATAGACAGAGTGGCAAGTATCAACTTACTGGTCCATCCTAAAGGGAGATTGCAGAGGAAAATAAAAACCTCTGTGAAGCCCTGCAGTGTAGGAGGTCTGGTAAACCTATTCCTGAACGCCTTGTGGCTGCAATACTGCCATCATCACAGGCCACATGGGGGGATGCAGGTCTGATTTATGAACCTGTACAGCCGGCTGCTATAGCAGCACCTCCTCCAGTCATATACACTGCTGCACTGCCATCAGCCAGAGCTGCAGCTCCTCCAACTGAATATACTACTGCACTGCCAGCTGCCAGATCAGCACCCCCTCCAATTGAGTATACTACTGCACTGCCAACTTCCAGAGCAGTAGTTTCTCCAACTGAATATGCTGCCGCATTACCAATCACTACAGCGGCATCCCCTTCAGTAGAACATACTGCTGAGCCACAAACTATAGCTGAAGCAGTATGTGCCTTTTTCACTTCGCTGTTAACACATGCAGCACCATCTGTATATGAACCACCACATATGCAGGAACCACTACATGCAGAGGTAAGATCACCCACAAATGCAGCATCAGCTGCACACACACCATCACCACCTGTACATGCACGACCACATTTACAGGTATTACCACCAGTACATGCAGAGCCCTCTGCATGTGCACCACAACCTGTAAGATCACCTCCACCAGTGCATCTGTGACCATCCCACATAGTGGCCGCAGTATCAGACAAGAGACAGGAACTGCATGGGGCAACCCCCATAGCAGGCCCTTCTAACAAGAGGGTGCAAGATATTGTAAAGATACTTGAGAAAGGGAACACTAAGAAAGGGCAATGACAATTAGAGGCCCCAGTCTGCATTATATTCCCTATTATAATGGATCTAAGTGGTAGGCCGTGCGTAAAGACCAAGGTTGGGGGCCGCCAACTAGTAATGCTGCTTGATTCTGGAGTAGCCATGTCAGTATTACATGATGAGAATCCTGAATTCTCACACTGGTCTACCAGATGGGAGACTGGTGCACAAGGGGTGGATGGTACTACTCTACAGACCTATCAGTCCAAACCCATCCTTGTAGCGGTGGGAAAACTCACCACAAAATTCACCTTTGACCTCATGGTATTACATCATCATCCCAGTATTTTGGGAGTTGATTTTCAAGGACAACACGGATGTGTTGTGGATCTGGCAAACAGTCTCATGATCCAAATACCAGGACAATACCATACAGTCAAGATATGTGATTCACATGTTCTTGCAGCTATCACACACAATGACACTAAGTATGATGTCATAGACCTCTTCAAGGATCATGACAGATGCAGAGACATACAGCCAATAATTGTCAGACACATGGATGTGTTTGCAAAGGATAAGCATGATTGTGGTAGAATGAATACTACTATTGAAGTAACAGGACCAGATCCTGGCAGGCAGAGGCAATTCCCTTTTCCTGCTGAGGCTCTGCCATCTTTAAAACAGATTATTGATTCCATGCTTCAACAGGGGGTAATAAGGGAAAGTGTTTCGACTGTCAACTCACCTGTTTGGCCTGTCTGAAAGCAAAATGGAGCTTGGAGGCTTACAATTGACTACAAAAGGCTCAATCAGGCAACCCCAAGCTGTTCACCTACAGTGGCATCGGTCCCTGATGTCCTAAAAATGCTGACCCCAAACCGTAACTGGTTCACTGCATTGGATATTTCCAATGGGTTTTGGTCCTTACCGCTGGCTGAAGATAGCCAGCACAAATTTGCCTTCACCTCTGAAGGACGACAGTTCACGTGGAGATGCCTGACACAAGGATTCCATAATAGCCCCTCCCTCTTTCACTTACACATGAAAGATGCATTACAGGGATCCTCAACCCCTGAATGTCTACTGCAGTATGTAGATGACTTGCTTTTGATAACCAACACAAAAGAAGAATACTTGGTTCTGTTAGAAGAACTACTGACTATCCTACAGAAGTCAGACCTTAAGTGTAACCCTTCTAAAGAACAATTGTGCCAGAAGGAGGTTCTCTTCCTAGGGCTCCGCATAACAGAAAAAGGAAGAAGCCCTGATACGAACAAGATTCAGGGACTGCAGGATTTACCCCTGCCAACTAGTGTAGGAACACTGAGACATTTTCTGGGTATGGTAAACTACTCCAGAGATTTTATTTGTGACTTTGCACAAAAGGCCGCACCTCTATATGAGTTACTGAAAAAGGACGTACCATGGACATGGGGTCCATTACAGACCAAAGCTGTAACCAGTTTGAAAGAATCACTGGCAACAGCCCCAGCATTGATTAACCCTAACCCAGCTTTAGGGTACCATCTGGAAACTGCTACATCAGCTACAGCAATTTCAGCAGTTTTAGCACAAAAATTCAGTGGACATATTAGGCCTATTGCCTATGCATCTCAGATGCTTTCCCCAGTAGAGCTAAAATACAACCCTTGTGAAAGGAATCTTTTGGCCACGTATTGGGCGGTGAGACACTTTATGTACATCATTGGATATGCCCCTATTGTGTTATATTCTGATCACACGCCAACAAATATTCTACTGTCAGACAGAGGAAAAGATGGCTCTGTTTCAAATGCCAGACTTACACACTGGTCTCTGCTGTTGCAGGATCGTGACATTACAGCCCTTCCTGCTAAAACACCATCCCTATTGGCCCATGGCCTACTATTTACAGGTGATGCACATGATTGTGTACTCCAACCCCCTGACCTACCTGACCCAGGACCCTTCCTGCCAGCACCACAGGAAGTGCTAAATGACACCACAGGGTGTTGTGTCTTTACTGATGGCTCAGTCACACACACTGAGGAGGGTCGGATAGCAGGGTTTGGAATTCTTATTATACATCCTGATGATGACAAAGTGTGCATAGCCAAGAGGTGTACCATCATTTCAGCACAGTATGCTGAACTAGCTGCAGTAGCTTGTTCCCTGGAAGTGCTAAAGCAAGACACTGCAGATGCTGTTTTCTTTATAGACTGATTGGGTCTGTTCCTCACTGACTGAATTTTTGCCTTTTTGGGAGAGAACCAACTTCCAATCCTCTGATGGTACCCCTGTGAAATATAAAGACTTGTTTGTGTACATCACAACGCTAGCCAAACAGTTTAAATACAAATTGCACATACATAAGGTTAAAGCGCACTGTAAACTTGATCCTTACGCTCCATATAACAACCATGCTGATTCATGGCAAAAGATGGTTCTCAAGGAGAAGACATATGGGAAATGAAAACTCCCTTTGTCCCAGCTACACTATCCATTGCTGCAATTAATAAAGGCACAACTTCTTTTGAGCCCATGGATCTAGAATCTGCACAAAAGAAAGATCCTCACTAGAGAGCAGTATTTAGATTCCTTGATAAAAAAAACTGAGGAAAAACTTCCAGAAGGAAGTCCCTACAAGAAAGTGGAAGATGACCTTCACCTATCTAGTGATGGCCTACTTATTTGGTATCACTGCCTTAAAACTCCTGAAAAGTTATGGGTAGTTCCTGAACACCTGAGGGTAGATTTTATCTACCTAGTACATGATACTCCAAGTGGTGGACACCAGGGAGTCGATAAAACCCTAGACAGACTAATGTCTTCTGTCTGGTGGCCACACGTGAGAAATGATGTGGAACATTATATCAATACCTGTTTGATCTGTGCACAAAATAATCCTATACCAGGTAGGAAGAATGCTAAACTGCACCCCCAGAGGCACTCAGGCCCCTGGAACAATATCCAGATTGACTACATTGGCCCTATGCCAATGACTAAGAACAACAGTAAGTTTGCTCTAGTGATCACTGACCTGTTTTCCAAATGGGTTGAGGTTTTTCCAACAAAGAATAACAGCAAAAGCAACTGCAAAGGTTTTGATAAACAAGCTGTTTACCAGGTGGGGCCTACCCCTAAAGGTAAATTCTGATCAGGGAGCCAGCTTTATAGCTGAAGTAATGCAGGAAACTCTGGATTTATTAGGGATAAAACAAAAGTTTCATATCCCTTACCACCCACAGTCATCAGGACAAGTGGAGCAGGCTAATAGACAGATAAAAGTTATGTTATCCAAATTTGTTCAGGAAAACCCCAAAGAATGGTATGCATTATTGCCATTGCTCCTTATGGCAATAAGAGGGACAACCTCTGCAAGTACACAGTGTACCTCATTTGAAGTCATGACCGGACGGTCCATAAGGCTCCCAGAACACTTACTTCTGGACCTTGGTGCCCCCACTGCTGATAGAGTGTCAGTGGACAAATATGTCAAACAACTCAAACAAGATCTCCAAAAGGTACACTTGTTTGCCGCACGATGCCTGGGCAAGGCCTAGCTACAATCCAAGATCCAATCTGACAAAACTGCACACCCTATAGATTGGCAAATTGGGGACCAGGTAATGGTACTCAGATTTGCACAACCTGCACACCCATTTGTAAACAAATGGGCAGGGCTCTATCCCATTGTAAACAAACTCAGTCCAGCAGTCTGTGAGTTAGACTGCCTCACAGTAAAAAAGTCATTGATAAATGGCGACATGCTAATCAAATGAAACTGTTTAAAGGAGATTAAATTACTTTTCCATACCCCAATGGGAGGAATAGTACTGAACTAACTGTATTCTTTTCTCTTTTCCTTTTAGGTCCTTGAGAAAGGTGTCTGCTTTGCGCTTATTTTTCTTTTTAGAAATATTGGTCTTCTTACAAGCCCAAATTGTATACCATAATGCAGATAAGAAACCAGTGACCCCTAAACCTAATCAGCTTGCCGAGGCAGAATACCTCGCAAGCCCATGAGATCTGAAGGCATCCCATAGTGTGCATATTGAAGTCCCAAAAGACATGGTCATCATCCAGGAGGGTAGTGAGGCCCTACTGAATGTTATGATCATTGCTTTAGATCAATCAAGTCTTGAAGTTACATGGAATGCAGTTTATGATAAAAATCTAATCCAAGTCAGCAGCCTGTACAAAGATACTTTCTAAGGCTGGCCCAATGTCAAAATTTACCCTACTGGTACATTATCTATACAGAAGGTACACTCCACAAATTCTGGAGTATACAACATAACTGATAAGATTGATCCAGACTGTTGTTTAAGTATCTCTGATCAACATGAATACTGTATTCAGAATTGTATGGCAACAAAAGCCATTGTCCTTAAGGTTTTACCATATGATGCCCCAGAATTTGTGACACTTAATAATGAGTGCCCAAAACAGAACCCTGGCCCACCCAGTGGCTTAGTTGCCACTTCCCAGCCAGGTGCACTTGTTAATAATGTGCAGTTCATGCACATCCCAGTGGTTTTGAATCTTACCCATTGGAATTTAGAAGAATTTGGCCTATGTTCAACAACTAACATTTCTCATTTCTTTCAAATTATGTTATTGGATGCCTTAGTGGCATACAAGGTACCCAATAATGACCCCTATACAGGGAATGATAGCACCACACATACACACACACTTAGGATTTTCACATCCTGACTGCTAGTGGTACATCTTATGACAGTAAACCTATCCAAAGGCACTAGGCATTTTGGTTTTGTTTTGGGTTTTCTTATTCATGAAAAACAAAGGTTTAGACTCAGGCCTATTTGGCTCTGACACATCTATTTGAAATAGGGCTGTTAGCCATTATTCAAGCACATATGTTAAAGGTTCATTATAGCATGAAATATAATATGATACCCCCCCCCCCATTGCATGGTATACACGATTTTGCTCATAAAGAGTGATTTACAGTCTATAATATGAAGGATATTGTGAAGGAGTTTGACCTGACAAATGTTCATGTTAATTAATTAATTTCTGCTCACATTAAGGAAGCAGATGAGCATCACATAGCTAGGAAAGTCTTTTGCACTTCCTACAGCTATTATGTTTTTTTACAACCCTTTGGTTATCTCTTCCAGGATCTGGAATTAGGATATATCCTTGATCTCATACATAACAGACGTATGGGTCAGTGGCATTGCCACATTTTGCACTTCTATTGCATGTGATAACAAATGTTTATTTGAATCTAGCACTATTTCCTTGTCAATGGCAAGTAACTTTGGATATGTCACCACACACACCAGTATTGCTACATGTTTTGAAACTTATTCCTGCACAATCCAGGAAGCCATGTTTTGTGACTCTCACAGTGTCATTGCCGCGTTTTCATCCGGCAACATCCATCTCTGATCGTCTGGCAATCGTCCATTCTATTGATCATCTTGAGAGAAACTTTCTTCGTGAAAAGGTTGAATCTACCACCTTTCCTTGTTTACAATGAGGTCTTGGAATCTTGACTGACTCTGAACATTGATTGCCGTACCTGAAAGGAACATCACCTTTTATGCAGATATGACATCTTCCAACTAGTATTACCAACTTGTGAATACAGGCCTAATTACTGAAATTAGGCTTCCACTTGTGAACTTTCAAATAAACTGTATTCAGTCCAGCCAATTAGATTCTACAATCAAGCTCATTGTTATGCATACCATGAAGCTAGTTTGGGGTAAGGGCAATCCCTTAGCTCAGCAAGAAGACTCTTCTTCATTTGATCTACAGTCAAGAAATCAAGATCTACAATCAAGAAATCCATTTCTCTTCACTGCTTGTTTTCCAAGCCTAGCTGGCACCTCATACAAACTGAGTACTGTCATTAACTTTTACACTTTGTGCAACCGTGTGATCATCTTCAACTGAGCACTGTTGCTATTCCATTGTAAAACTCAATGTGCAATTTAATGCGCCCCCTGCTGAGGCCTATGAAAATACTGCTGCCTCCTGAACATTTGGATCAACCTTTGGAAAATCTGAATGCATCGAATTTGAACTATGAATCTTTATCTGACATTTGAAGAAACCCTGGATTTATCCCTGGAACTGTTCATAGTTTATGCCTTGTGGACATTGACATTTCGTGTCCTGATCAACTTACCAACTGAAAAATGTCATCCTTCAAGGAGGTATATTCTGCTGATGTGGAACATTGTGTGGTGACCAACTATACATTCTTCTGATATGAACTAAATGTTATGCAAAGTGAACTTTTCTAACTTCTGTTTTTATTCCCTAAACAGGTAATAGGTTATACAGTACTCACACATGTTCCCATCCCGGAACTAGATATCATTAAGTCTAGTCCTATCCTGATGCTCTGTCTCAATTTTTACCTATTTTTAAAGTTCATATTGGCAACTTAAGTTTGTCTCTCCAATCTCTTCTCAACAGAATAGATACCCACCTGATCAGTAATAATGTTACCAAGGCTCAGAAAGCACTTGATGTTCTGATTAGAGATGATATTGCTATGATATTGGAAAACCCAATTGTGAAGTTTACTTTTCAAATATTTGTGGTGATTCAGTTTCCACTAACATTAGTGCTTATAATTACATTTTGTTGTTTAAGGAAAACCCTGAAACACCACTGTGACCAGCTAAAATTCCTCTATCAGGCTTGTGCCTCGGGCCTGTAGATGAATGGTGCCTAACTGTTGTCTTTTTATTGTGTTGCCACTTTTGCAATTAGGGCAACAACGAGGGGACTGTTGCTCCTGGGTTATGCCCTTATTAACCCATATATGTCTTACACTATATCTCTGGTCTATTATACTGTGATACTGCTATTTTGCACTAACATTATAGATTTAGTACACATCGTATAAACATGAGTGCTAGGAATGTGCTTTGCTGCTAATATATGCTAATGTACTATGCATGATTCATTTATACTTCATATTACATTTATCTAGATTATGTATGTTTTTCATATATAGTTGATCTAATCACTGCGTAGATGTATTTGAAGGATCATCAGTGATTATTATGTGCTTATACTTTCATGTAATTATATGTACATACACTCAGGCACATATGCCATGTGTAATATAGCTTTGTAAGCAATTCTCTATTTTTACTAACAAGAGACAGATTCTTTGTTTAGTCTATCATCTAAGCACATGTAGATTGGAAGTGTCAGCATTTCTCTTTGTCTAAGGTTTATGCTTTAGAAGCATTATTTCTTATACTCATTAGTATTCTATCTCCTAAGTAATTATCCAATAGAGAACGTATTGTGTAATACTGTTTATAGTTCAGAAGCAATGTATATTGGTTTGGGTATCAGTAAGCTAGTTCTTATCTTAGTATATGAAACACTGTCTTGCCAGTTTCTCACTCTCTAGAAGCTCTCTAGAAGCTTAGTACGTATAAAATAGACTGGCAAATCACTCTCATCAGTGATTTATCCTGCTTGGCTGTGAGTATAATAAAAATATTTTATTTATGACTACTTGTGAATGTTATCTCTGGCTAACATTGTAGACATAGAATGAATCTGATTTATTACTTTAGCAGTTAGTCTTCTAACTTGATAGAACCATGCTTCACCAGAGTGCTAAATGAATTGTGGAGAGGCACAACTGAAGGTATGTGCCTCTGTTCCTCCACCCTCACCCTCTCTGAACTCACTGTTGTCCAATCACTCCTCTTTCTTGGCAACCTATGAGGTAGTGGCGGTGGCCTGGCTGGTCCCTAGGTGGGGGAGCAGGTTTCCCAAATTCTTGCCAGGTCAGCATGGAGATGAACAATCTCCTCCCTCAGACCAGAGAGGTGCCTGCAAATAGCAACGCAGTCTCCAGAATGTCTCCCAGAAGACTGCTGTTCCACAGCCAGAGCATTGCACTACTCCCCACATGCCTGTGTCCCTTCCAGTTACAGATGCTTTTTGGTTTTTTGTTCTTGTTTTAGTGTGTGCAAGCTTGTGATTGTCTCTACCCTCTAGTCAGTGAGCTGTGCCTTTAAGGATATGAACAGGTGTATGTTGTTAGCGGTTTTGAGGAAGTGATGTCAGAGCCCCTGCTGTAAAGGAAGTTATACACTTAATGCACTGTAAAATCTGTACATGTGTAAAAATAAGCAGTGTTTAAAACTTAATTTTCACTACACTGTAGTTACATAGTTTCATTGAAGGCAACCTTCTCTTTATTTTTTGTTTTTTACTTATATGTTGTGGTTTAGTACACAAAAGGAAAACTGTTTCATGATTGAGGTGAAAGGTTGGTAAGAAAAAAACACTTTAAACCTGTCAGGTTGCCTTTTTTGGTGGGGAAGGGGGGCAGATTTCACCTGAAAACATCTGTATATGTTTCAAATATAATGCTTTTATACATGTCAGGAATGCATTTGAGCAGTTTGGGTCTGCCTATGTAACCATGTTTCCCCACCGTTTCTCTTTGTTTATAAAGTATTATTGTATTGCATACTTTCTTCATCCTGTTTTTTTTCCTGCTTTTCCCCACATTCAAGTAATAGAATGTTTATTATGGAATGTTAACCATGGAATACAGGGATTCAAAATTCTTCTCAGTTCCACTGGCAGAATGTTCCTCTCCTAACATACTGTACACAAACAAACAAACACACACACACACACAGACAACAACAAAAGCGTGTTTTAGAACCAGAACTCAATTATCTCACTGTCAGGGCAAGCAAAAGAGATTTCCCCAATGAGCAGGTAAAGACAGAAGGGGAACGTTTCACAGTTAATAAAGAAACAGTTGTAATGAAAACTATAAACAATACTTAATGTTTCTAATTTGTTTATGTGTATCAGAAAAGTGTGATGATCAGGGAAACAACATTAAATTAATTTGGTTTATTTTTTATTTAAAGTAGTTTTATGTTTAGGGCCCAGTTGAAGGTTTTTACAGTGTAAAGGTAGCAGCCGTGTTTGTGATGGAAGATCAGTTCTGGTTGCAGGGGGGACTGATGGAAGATAGTACTGGTTGTAGGAGGACTGATTTGCTCATTGTGTGATGTGGTTTAGGACCAGGATAACTGTGCATATATAGAGATTTAATTTACAGTCAGCTGATGTCTCTTGGCCAATGGGATTTCTAGATTTTTTCTTTCCATTTTATAATTATATATATATATATATATATATATATATATTAGCACGGTAGTGCTACCACAGTTAGGGTTGAGGAGCCATTTCTATGTTAAACCCCAAAACTTTGCACCTTAATAACTTTTCAACCGTATGACAGATTTGGCTGAAATTTGGAAAACTTGATCAAGAATAACAGGCCTTGGCATCTGCCAAGTTTCGTACCAGTCAGATACACAGCTGCGGAGTTATTAAGCATGATTTGCGTACACATTTATGCTTTTTCTGGAATTCTACGGTCGCACGTACAGGTTGCACGGTTTGTGCGACCAGCCCAAAGTCTTCAGGGAATATGCGGCCAGGGTTCCCGATGTGCCTTTCGAAGATGTGGTGAAAAAATATTGAATGGTTCAAAAGTTATTCAGAAAACAATTTCCCATTATAAGTCAATGGGAAAAGTTAACAAAAAGTTCAACAGTGTCGCAAATGCATTTTTACTTTCGCAAATCAGCTATTTTGTTTTCAGTTGGTGATCAGAAAAATGGTTGCCATTTAAATTTGGGACCCTCTAGCAACCTAATTCTTTTTGTATTCACCTAGTCGGACCCTGAGGATGCTTGCCATGTCTTTATTTTGTGGTAAAACACCCCAGAAATATGTTTTTAAAATTTCTGGAAAAAGTACTTTGCAAATTACTTTCATGCTCACTAAAGTATTAGCACTTTTTGCAGCTTTTCATGAAATGGAGCAGTAGTTTTCCATACGTGGGAAAGTGACAGTGATTCTTTGGCACTGCACTGCTAAAGAACCGTTGGGAGTTTTGGGCTGAAATTTGGAGGGCACGGAGCTGACATCTCACAGATGTGCCTTTCAGTATTGAATTGAAAAAATATTACATGGCAGCAAAGTTATGGCACTCCAAAGTTGACAGTTCTTCCCAGAGGATAACATTACAGCGCCCGACGCATTACAGAAATCCTTTGGATTCCTGCTGCAAAACAATGGTTTGGTCTTTTTTCCTGAAATTTGGAGGGAAGACAGCCAACAGCCCACAGATGTGCCTTTCAGTGGTTTGGTGAAAAAAATATTACAGGGAGGCAAAGTTATGGCACTCCAAACTTCTCTTTTTTTCCCATAGGCTAACATTATGGCGTTCGCCACGCCTTTCAGGGCTCGTATCTCGGAAACGGTGCGAGATACGGACTTTTCGTCAGAAAATTTCTTAGCACCCTAATGGAGTCTAAGTACAAAATTAGCCAGGACAGTTGTAAATAATATGACTTTTAAATTTTTTTTCTACGTCGTACGGTTCCTGAGATATAACCTATTTAGTATTCCAAGTTCTTATTTTCTGCTCCGATACTCATTATTATGCATACATTATTTGTACTCACTGTCTTTCTCTACGCAGGTTTTGGGGAAAACCAGCCTGTGCACTTACATTACTGTTACTGTTGTCCTTTCTGCTTGCGGTTCCATACCCGTTTCACTTACTGTTGACGTCTGCGCCACCGTGTGCGTTATCCTTAGCGTTTTCATTTGCGCTTGCGTTTCCGTTATTTTTTGCCATTTGTGTCTACAGTACTGTTTCTTTTTCTGTTTTACTTAGTGTCACCATGCCCATTGAAATTTCGTTTGCAGGCACCATGTTACTATGTGACAACACATCATGTGGCAGACCGTTCCCGTCTACGCCACCGTGTGTGTTACCCTTTCTGTTCTCATTCGCGCTTGCGTTACCATGTGCGGCACTGTTAGCGATTCTGTTTGCATTGGTGTTCTTGTTACTATGCCACAAGACATGATGTGGCAGGAACACGGGGCCCGAACCACCACATTATATGGCAGGAGTGTGGGGCCTAGAGGGCCCTGTGCTGTCGCTGCTGCATTACATTCACTATTTCTCATTATCATTATCAAAAAGAAGGTAAATTAGAGGCAAAAAACTCTGTTTAATGCATTAGTTAGGGTTGTCCCACAGTGACAAAAGTGAGGAAATTTGGTGTTAGGGTTGAAAACCCTCTTGGACCCCCTGGCCACCGTTCCCAACCAGCATTGTGGGTGTGCATTGTCGTTGGTCCTAACTCTCACTCCATTCTTGTGTACTTCTGCTGCTTTACACATGTGATGGGGTGAGAGTTAGGGCCAACGACAACCAATGTGCATCCCGGTGTTAAACCTTGTTCAGGAAATGGTTATCCTCTTCATGTATGTCAATAAAAGATTAACATAAGGCTGTTAGAATGTTTGCAGCCAATCAGAAAGCTCCATTTCTCAGACCCTTTTTATAATTAAGTAATAAGGCATGAGAAGGGGTTATGTTAATGGTCTGTTAATCACGTTCTAGGGGTGTACTGTGGCATGTGGTGTAGCCGAATGCCACATGTCCCTACAGGGTGATTAACTGACCATTAACATAATTCTTGGGAGTGACCTATTGCTATTATAATGAAACATGTTTTTAGACAGTGTTAAACCTTGTTCAGTGTGTCGTTAACCTCTTCATGTATGGTAATAAAAGATTAACATAAGGCTGTTAGCATGTTTGCAGGGAATTACAAACCTCCATTTAACACATCACGTGGCAGACCATTGCCGTCTGTGTCACTTTTTGCGTTACCGTTTATGCTCTCATTTTCACTTGTGTTACCATATGTGCCACTGTTAGTACTTCTGTTTGCATTGCTGTTGGTGTTACTATGACACAAGACATCACCAGCAGGGTCAGGTAGGCAGTGGAGCACCCAATGGCAGACAAAATTAGGTAGTATATTGTAATTGTAGATGCAGATGACAACACAGATGTATTTGTAAACTGAAGCATACTGTATACCCTCAGCTTGTATATGTACCATTGTGTTCTATTTCATCTACTGTTTGCTTCCCGGGTCACCCCTGAAAAAGGGATGTCTGGGGACCTGTGGGCCTACCCGGTTATCAAAATTCAATTAAGTAATAACGCATGATGCAGGGTTATGTTAATGGTCTGTTAGTCACCTTCAAGGGTGTACTGTGTCACGAGGTGTAGCAGTGGCATATACCTATAAGGGTGATTAACTGACTATGATTACCGTTAGTAATGCCTTATTGCTATTATAATAAAAATGTTTTTTAACTGTTTAAAAGCTTGTTCAGGAAATGGTTAACCTCTTTATGTATGTCAATAAAAGATTTACGTAAGGCTGTTAGAATGTTTGCAGCCGATCAGAAAGCTCAGTTTCTGAGACCCTTTTTATAATTAATTAATAAGGCATAACAAGTGGTTATGTTAATGGTCTGTTAATCATATTCTAGGGGTGTACTGTGGCACGAGGTGTGGATGAGTGCCACATGTCTCTACAGGGTGATTAACTGACCATTAACACAATTCTTGGGAGTGACTTATTGCTATTATAATGAGACATGTTTTTAAACAGTTTTAAACCTTGTTCAGTATATCGTTAACCTCTTCATGTATGGTAATAAAAGATTAACATTAGGTTGTTAGGATGTTTGCAGCCAATTAGAAAGCTCCATTTCTCGGACTCTGAAGTACACATAGTAGTGACTGCATGGTACGTGTATAGTCACAGCTGTGTACTGTTGGGTGCTGATGTGTGGCACCTTGGTATAGTAATAATGACTGCATAGGCACAGGAAAAGTAAGTACATTGCTGAGTTTTTTACACTGTTAGGAATTATGTCAAATGTGACATGCAATATGCCACATCGTTGCATATGCTGTGATACTGACTGTATGTCATAGGCATCAAACAAATTGATGGAGGTATAGTTGTAGCAATATTAGTTAACATTGATTTGTATGCTTAAGTCAGACACACTTATTTTTATGTCATAATGGTATTTAAGGTAAAGAGTCGACACAGGTGGTTATGGTTTTAAAAAATTTATTGCCAATTTGTCAAATGGAGAAAAGGGCCAATCAAGACTGAAATTTAGTTAACAGAAGCAGTCTCACAATACAATCTTTGTATGTGTGCAATCATTGCTCGTCATATATGTAAATGTGTAAGAATATTGAGAACTGTATAATATGGATTGGAGTAAGTATGTGATATTATAGGAAACTAATCAGGTGTTGTGTGTTTCTAGTCATGTTTCACTACTCACTACTCTTTATGTAAGGAAGTAGTTTCTGAAATTCGACCTGGAATTCTAATAGTCAGGCTGAAGCTGTGGCGCTTCATTATATATTTACTATTGAATGTGAATAGAGTTTGTAAAAAAATGTTACTTTTTTTAAAATGGTTGTGTGTTGTAATTATGTGTAGTGCATTACTTGTGTGGTATGTTAATAAGGCAATGTCAGTAGGTTGTAAAGTGTGATTACACATATGATACACAAGTGTTTTGTTGTTATTGTGTGACTGCTAATGTGGATGTTCCTGGGGTGGGTGAAAAACCATATGCTGACTGTCTAAGTAATACAATATACAAAAATATTAGTTTTGTGACATTTGATTGGTGTTATTTAATTATATGTCACTGAATAGGTGCAAATGGAAAATTCCCACCCGACCCCTCAATTGAGGCGATCATAAATATTGTCAGGAACAGGTATGCAGTGTGTTGTGATCAGTAACAGTGTCTGATTTACAATTGTCAATATTTTTATATACGTTAGAATTACTTATGTGACAAGTTGCGAAAATAGAATATTCTTACATGAACAAATGACATTGTTTAAATTCTTACATTATCTTCTATGTAAATTCTTAACTTGTAAATAGTAAGACTGTGCATGATATGCATTTTTTAACAAACTTATGGTTAATTAGATGTAGTTAGTATAGTGATGAATAATATGTAAAACATTCAGTTGTACTTTAGTGTTAGACTACTATTTTTAGTACAAGTATCAAAGTAGTTATTAACAATGTACACCTGAATACAAATCTTTATATTATGTACAAGTAATTGCAAACACATGTAAAAGTCAGTAAATGATATTCTGCAATTGGTTCTTTTTATGAGTTGTGTAATTCAACTCTCGCATTATCAATAAAGGTAGTTATTTTTACATATGTACAGTACTAGTATTACACATGAAGGCGGGATAGTTCTACACTGTTGCATGGTGGCGAATGATGTTCTCTATATGTCAAGAGTCAATAGGCAAATTGAAGTGTTGATAGACAACTTGTGACAGAGTGGAATGTTTGGTGAATGTTAGAAGTGTTGCTCAGTTATTTACGATGATAACTGAGAACTTCTCTTTGTTTGCAAAGAGTAACACTTAGTAACTCATATCAATTTGTTGTTATGTATGAGTTGATACATGGATAATTAAAGATATGTACAGAGGAGGAGAGCAGTAAGGCCTCAGTTTTTAGATGTACAATCTTTGATAGACATGTAATCATGTTTTTTTTTAATTTAATTTAGTTGTTTAATCAGGTATAGCACACTAAGCTGGAAGCTTTTTTACAGGAGCTACCTGGGAGCACAAGGAGGTTAAGTGACTTGCTCAGGGCCACACAGTATGCAAGTGGAAGCAGTGGGATTCAAACCCAGGTCTGGTCTGCTGGATGTCACCAGATTTGCAGCTCAGAGCCTTAGACCACTGCACTATACTGCCTGCCTTCTCTGGTTTCTCTAGTGACTGTGAATATTGTTGGCGCCGATTGAAGCCACTACAACAATTTTCATGTAGTCACTGATACACACAAGATCTTACATGTTACAGTGTATGGAATGTCTCTGTCAGAATAGCATTTTGTTGAAAATGTATGGTTTATTTAGAGTCGTACATTATACAACATTGCAATGAAGTATGAATGTTTTTTGGACAAAGTAGTCATTTTTTAAATGCAACATGTTTTGTCCTGTTCTTCTGAAATATGAAGGTTATCATAATTCTTCAATATTAGAAGATATGCATTTTAAGTGTCATGGCAGTCTCTATTTAAAACTGCTTGTAGAGTCGCCACTCCTAACCATCCAGTTCTGCACCTTAATGAGGAGGTGTAATGCCCAGAATGCATGGATTGACCATGGTGATAGATTATACTGTGAGTGTCAAACACTGATTGGTTGAAGACTATTCTACCAGCTTTGTAATCTGTGATAGGAGTATCAACTCTGAGCCCGTTGGGGTCAAATCTGTGCAACATAAGCACCAGATATTGAGATGAACTCCTGAGACTTATGGACTGAGTGCATCTGCCTCCACACCTTCCACAGGCATGACTACATTCAGCATTGGTGAATAGCTGTCGAAATTTGACACTTTTGGTTTGAGGGACAAAGAGAGTAATCCACAGCATGTCTTGTGTGGTTTCACGCTGTGAATTGCCGCATGAAACACATACATATTTTGTAACATATGTTACTGTGAAGTACTGCCACATTGGGGTGCCGTCTTCATCCAGGTTGCTTATGACAGCCATCATAAACTCAGTAGTGTCTTGCTGTATGTCTGCAGCAAATGTACTACATCCAGCATATGTAGCTAACACCTGTCGTAGTGGTGTTAGTGACTGTACATTGTTAGACTGGTCAGAAGTCATGTTGATAATCTGCTTCAAAGCATTTGATAGGGATTGTCTTGTGAAGCAGATATTGATTGCACAAACTGTGGCATGTGTAGAAAAACTTGCATAGCTGAGTTAGCATAGCAGTTTACTCTACTGCTGCTGGAAACAAAGACAGCAGCAGCTACACCAACTGATTTCTGACAAATTGCAGGCTGTGAATGTTTACTTGAAGTTGTAGTTTGTTGAACTCTTTTTGTTGAATCACTTTTGGAAGCTTGCTGCTGTTTGTTGCTCCCTCTAGCTGTGACTGAATTGTGTGAGACAGACAGATATGTAGACAGTGGTATTGAAGACATGTGTGGCTGATGTAGAGTACGTAACCTGTTGTACTCAAGAATACATCACTTGTCAGCTTGTATTTTCTGAGGTGCTATAGTAATAATGTGCAACCCAAAAAGGCTGCGTACATATGAAAGTGCGAGTAGCTCATGCCATCCTTGAAAATGTCTGTACCTATGTCTACCATTGCTGAATCCAAACTCAATCTCTGAGATTTGTGAATGAGACATATACAACACATAATGAAACTGTTTCCTGTTTACATAGACATCCTTAAAAACCTGGAATTTTACGCAGGTTCGATCTGTGTGTACAGAGTGTTCCATGTTGTCAAAATGAACTACAAGCATCTCGATATATGTCTTCTGGACATTGTAGACAAAGTCAGTGATGTTTCCCATGGCACCGTTTACCATGCCTTGTTCTACATCTAGATTACGTCACAGCATGATAAGTGCATTTTTACAAACTGTGAGAACAGCTTCTAGGCCAGCTGTGCGTGAAACATCTGACTTCAGTTCACTTAGTCACTCAGTCATCTTTGCTACTAGTTTTTGACTAAGAATAACGCCATCAACTGTATCAACCACATGCAGAGTTAGAATCTCTTGGTTTTCTCTCTGCAGCATTAGATTGTTGAATTCAGTGCATTTCTTTAGTCGTGGCATAAGACACACTATGTGTCTGCCAATAGAGTATATATCATTGAAGACATTACATGCTGTTTCTATGCATGCACTATCTACTGTGATTGTCCGATCATTTAACATACAAACATGTTCTGGTGATAGAGAACCTGTACGAGCTTCATCTAAAAGTGATTTGTAAGCTAGATCACCACTTTGGCGCATGTTCTCAGACAACTCAATATAGGTAAATAATTCCCATATGTTATAGCCTGCAATGCAACCGAGGATATTCTTAGCTTGTTTGGCAGTTAGAGTTGTAAATACATACTCTGCATTGACTGGTGCAAGCTGTAAAAGGTTTCCCAACACAAGTATACTTTTGCCACCAAATGGCACTCCAACGTCAGTACCTAAGATCTGCTGTAGATGTAGATGAATACAGGCAAGCATGACATTGGAGACCATGCTGATTTCATCAATGATGAGTAACTTCATCTTTGTGAACATGGAATGGAGCTGAGATGCAACCTCAAATGACAGTTTACGATACTCTCCAGTTCTCCCATGTTCCACTGGCAACATAAAGAGACGGTGTAATGTAACTCCACCAATGTTGTATGCAGCTAGTCCTGTGGGAGCAGTTACAGCAACATACATTGAAGAGCCTGTCACACTCCGTACTTCTGCAGTGATGGCTTCAATCAGGAAACTCTTTCCTGTGCCAGCTGAACCGCTAACAAACATTAGTAGTGGCTTGTAGTCAGTGCAGTCACATTGTTTTGTTTCATGTAGTATCCCATGTTGGACAGCTTCAACTACTTGAGAGTGAACTGTATGCTGCAGCTGATTTAGTCTTTCTCTTAAGTCAGCTGGGTTGACCATGGAGTGTGTGCCATGTTCATGGCTGTCTCAATTTCTGACATTAACACTTCTGGGGCATTTAAGGGCAGAGGTCACCTAGAACACCTTGTCCTTCTGGATCAAGGTTGTCTTGTGAACTAACTGGAGTGTCTTCCTGAAGCTGCTTCTCTACCTTCTCAAGCTGTTCTTTCTCAGCTTCTAGTCTTTGTATATATGTCTGTGAGTATTCAGTTTGGAAATTCTCGTAAGTGAGATTGAACTGTTCTTCGAATGTGTCACAGTCACCTTTTAATTCAGACTCAGTCCTCCGGGTCTAAATAGGAATAAGAGAGCAAAGTAGTAATGTTCTGTACTCTCTGATGTGCCTAGATACAGTTTACAGTGATCTATAAGCCATGGCTTGTGTCTCTTCACGAGACAGCCATCTACTCCATTGACCTTGTAAATCTGGCGTGTTGAGTCAGGTGCTGCACCTGCCTTGTAGTCATACCACTTAGCCACCTCAAAGAGACACATATCATTCATGTCGTTGTGTCTACATGGGTAGTATGTGTCTATCAGGTTATTCTTCAAGATATGTTTTGAAGAAGGTGTATTGGCAGCCAGCTCCTCAATTTCGGCATGAGGAATCAGTACACGTTTCCGTTTCTCTTTTGTAGTTTACACTGAGAAGCGTGACAGCATCAGACTTCCCGTACAGATGTGTACCAGTAACGGTCACTGGCCCGTAAGCTCCACATTCTCAATGTGAAAGAGTCTTCAAACCCAATGACCACAGCTGAGATGTCAGGCTTTTGCTTGAAGTGGCATATCTTCCCAAAGATCTTGCAAGCTAGTCTGTTCATGTTTGGTTATGTCTGAGTGGCGTGCGAACCAGGGCCAGTGAGTTATCAGCCACAAACTGAACATCTATGTTTGCTTGCCACATTAGGGAGAAGAGCTGGGTTGTAGTCATTTATGTACACCTCTTTTTCATCTCTGGGTAACTTCGTATACCCTCTTGGTTGATTTTGCCTTCAAGTGGTGTCACATTGCTGAGAAAAGGTCATTCTGGCACCATCCTGACAAACTAGTCTGGAAATCCAGCGACATCATGTGTACAATTAGATTTGTTCTTTACTACTACTTGACAATATTTTGCGCAAATATGTCGCTGGAACTTTTGCACCAACTTCCATAGTGTGAGACTGTCATACTTGTCTGGAATGTGACAAGTGATATATTTTTTGATGAATGATAGCACTTCTGCTGCTTCATGTTCACCAATGCATGGAGCATCCTTGATCCACAATAACATATGGATATGAGGGGGCACCTCGTGCTTGATATTCTGCCCTCCAAAAGTAATGTTCCACAATACCTAGAGGAGGATTGTCCTTTGACAAGATGAAGGTCAGAATGTCATGGAACCGCTTGTGAAAATGTCTTGTGAAAGACACAGGATCAAGTGAACACATTTCTCCGACAGTCATTGATGAGATGCCTTCGACATCAGAATTTGCCCACTTCAACAGTTCAATGAGCTCGTCCCAGGCATATTCAGCACAACTAAGTGTGACAAACCACGTGGCTGCACCATACTCTCGCAGCATTGTCATCACTTCAGAGTGTCTGTGATACCAATATCCTTTGGTGCCACGAAGACTTGAAAGTATGGAAGACAGATTCACTTGCACATTTTCATCTTTCTGCTTTAATTTCTCTAGAAATTGACCAGCTGTTATTCCATCTAGTGGAGTTGTTAGACGAATGGTATGTGCTATAGACACAGACAGAATGCTAAGTTTGATCTCCCAGAGGAGATGGAACAGGTACTGTATGTTACATCTGAATTTGCCATCTTTGCTGAGGACATGGCTAGTGCGGTACTCAGCACCCTGTACATGTGCTTCTCTTTCATCTAGGTGTCCGCCTGACCCTTTTGGAAATAGATCTGGGAAACAGCGTACTTCCAGTGTTGCCTCCCAAATGCTGACAGGCTCACCTTCAACCTGCTTCATTTGATGAGATCAATGTTGTCTCTAATGGATCTCTCCCGTGTAGTGGAGTGGTGTGTACTGTTCATACACATTGTCACTTGTCTATACCTGACCTTCTCAATGAATAGGCTTACTTTTTTCTAATAGATCATGTTGCACAGAGAGACTGGCCATCTGATCTATGTCAAAGGATCATTAAAAAGGATTGTTACTCTTTAAATAAGGAAGAGCAAGCTTTACCTTTTGCACATTGACAACATCTTGCCAGATGACCTTGGCCTTTGTCGGTAGCACCATTTAAGAATCACCAAACTATTTTCAGTTGAAGATTGCTTGAACATTTTCCTGTAGAGGAAGTGGTAGATACATCACGGAACCCTTTAGAGATCTAACAAGCTCTTTCTGTGGAATGTTCCGTGTCTTTGTGTTCAGACGTAGAATCATTTGGAATGGTTTCATTGTCTGAATTAGAATGCGTTCAAGCATATTCAGTGTTGAAATCTCACTTGGTGTAACATCTGTTTCCATATTATTCAGCATTGACCTTGCTGGCAAAGTGTTACAGTTCACTTTTGAAAAACAGTGTTTGCATAGCACAATGGTGTCTTGTAAGTGAAAGTCAGATTTCAGCAGCAAGAATGCTGCCAGACAGAACCACATGTCATTGTATGGTGACAAGGTTTCTAGGTTGACTGTGACTGTTTGTTTTGTAGCACAAAGCGGTTGCATGACACACATACAGAATCAAACTTCTGAGACTTTGCAACCTCAAACTTAGCAATTTCCTTCCCGTACTGTCTCAGAATGTCATTTTCTAACACTGAAACAGATTTTTCTGCAGAAGTGTTACACTGAAAATTGTTGTTTCTGGTACAGAAGTAATGTGTTGCAGTTTTTTTAGGAAAGTGATGGCACCCTGCATGTCACCTGATTGCAATAAGTCATTTAAACAAGTGTACTGATGTACAGCTCGCTGTACTTCATATACTCTGTAGACAAAGTTTCGCATGCCTGTTTGATGCACTGCAAGCATCCGCATGTTGTGAAAAATACTATCACAAACACCACTATCGAGACATGCAAGTGAGTGACCCATGAGTCCAGTATGTGGCCGGATTTCACAATGGTCAATTTTTGTAACAGTTTATGTCTGTCTTTGCGATCTGTTATTACAAATAGGTTTACAAAGTGTTCTACTTTTTCAAATGATGATTGCCTACGGTTGCAGGTATCATCACATGACCATGCCAGACAGTGCCGTTTATTGAAGACTGTGGTTGGATCACAGTCATCAATATCAATTGATTGTTATCAGAGATACTGAGGACATTTGCTAGTTGCCGTACTCATCAATAGTGAACGTGTGTTCTTTTGTTAGGGAATGATAAGACTCTTTCCAAAAAATATGCCTCTGAGTGCTGTGTGTGCAGCCACTGTCATAATGAAATCATGACAGAAGTTGTCAACAGTCAAACAAGGATACTGTTGAAGCCTTTTTTATGGCATATACAAGTTTCCTGAATTGTTCAAGCACATGACATCTTACATACAATATTCTGTAGTACAAACACTGCTCTGTTGATAAAGTTCGCTTTGACGTAGTTCATCAGAGACAGGTGACTCTTACTCTTTTGCGGGTGTGCCTCAGCACAGCAGCGAAAAGTCTTTCGATCTTAGCTTTACTTGCTAGTGATCGGAAATACTTTCTCTTTCTGAGTTGTAAATCAGCAGTTGTGAGTTTACGGCATTGTTTTGAGCGTTTCTTGATGGTTACACTCAAAATAGCTGTGTTTCGTCTCAGAGATCTACACAACATTTGTGATGGTATACCTTTTATCTTTTTTGTTAAGGAATATTGTTTGGTTGTGCAGTGACTTGATGTAGGGGTCACTGTTGCAGTAAAGGTCTGTCCATGTTCATTTTGTGATGTGACTTTACTGTTTTGTTTGTTGCCCTTATACAACAGTGTAGTACTATTATACCGCTCTCGTTTTGAACACATCTACATCTGTATTTAGTTGGCATGTTTTGCTATTATGGTTCACAGTGGCAGTAAGCAATCTTAAAGAAGTATCAGGCACCTGTATGAGAGACAGAGAAAAAAAGTGTTAGAATATGCTTCAGTAAATTTCTTATAACAGTGTGGATTGATAGAATTGTAACTTAAGTATGTTTACAATTTGGTAAATACATAACTAAACAGTAGTTTTTATGAATGTGCATTGCGCAGTTGCTACGTAATATCAGAAGTTTGTGCATTCTCAATATTTCTAGTCCACATTTTAAAGATTTTTTTGACCATATCTAGTTATGATTAGCATAGGTGTAATTTGTTACATGTAGACAAAATGTGTTTTCGAGTATGTAGCATGTCATGATACAGTCAGTACGCTAATTCACTATATGGTAGACAAAAAACTTGAGAGTGATACTGTTCATTACCAAATCTGTTATAATTACTATGTTTTACAATTAGAGGAAAACATGGTACTATTACTGTTGTGTGAGTGTCATGCTTGATTACTATATCTATGATATGTTAATGAAATTTAAATATAGTTGCTGCAGATTATCAACATTTGTGTTTTAGTACACCTGTTTATGACTATTGCAGCTGTTATTTTTAACAATGTGCAAAAAATGTTTTTCCGCACATGTAGCGTGCAATGCTGCAGTTGGTTAATGAAATCACTGTATGGGGCACAGTAACAAAATTACAGTACCACTGTTCATGAGCATGTAGAAAAATTGGTGTAAGAATTCTCAAACATTTCTGATTTACAAGCTTGCGCAGTGCAGTTCAGATGTACACTTGTAAGTTTGTGTATTGTCATAGTTTACAGTTGAGATTGTCATTTTTTTGTTTTTAACACACAACCTCATGAATAGTACAATTTCATTTCTCACATCTTGCCAAAACTGTGTTTTAACACCTGTCTCGTTTTGACTCCAGTCGATGTGAAATGACCTATATTACAAATGTATAAAATCAGACTGACACTGTTCATGAGCAGAAATCTAAAATGGCTATGTTTACATTTGGGTGCAAGAAATCACAACAAATAACTGTTTACAACTCTGCGTTGCGCAGTTGTTACTGCCTTCGAACGTTGTAAATGTTAAATATCTGAAGTGCGGTGAGTTGAAGCAGCTCACGCTGCACGTATTGTGTTTATTATTGAAAATTGAGCTATTTTGCCATAAAATCTGAAATTGTGGCAATAAATAGACAGTCTTGAAAATTACTGTCGTATGCGCGAAAGTTTCTGAAAAGTACTCATGCATCACAGTGTACAAAATGTTACTTTTGTGTGTCGACAGTATGGTCAGGAATACTGTCGAACTACATTACTATAAATTTACTTTCGTGCTTGCCATATAACATGAAATTACTTCGTGCATTCGACAGTAAAGTGAATCTAACACTGGGAGTGGAAATACATTCATTATCGAATCAGAATTCAGTGTGTTAGAACTAACAGCGCTCTACTAATGTAATTTAAGATTTGTAGGCCTTGTCAAACAACCAATCAGAGGCGGACAACACTGAACAATAAGTCAACAGGAGTCAGTTTAGATATTGCTGACAGAGAGCAGTTTCAGAACTGTAAGTACAGTCTGTTTTAAAATTAATTGTTCTAGTATTAAAAAAACTGTTAACAACATGTAAATACTGTTAATCAAAACATTTTTATGTGCTGAATCTCATTATGTAAATTTTTATAATCTAACATGCTGTATTATATAGAGAAAAGAGTTTAAAGTCAGATGGTATTTTTGTACTAACTTGTACAGATACAGCTGCAAATAGAGGAGATAGGAAGGTGCGTGAAGCCCTATGAGAAAGTGGAACCAATCAGACATGTTTCTGCTGTTGTAATTGTTTAAAACTGCCTATGAAAAGGATGCATTTTTCCACTTCTCAATGTTTGCAATTTAGCTGAAACATAAGTCTAGTAATACTGAGTGCATCATAGATTAGTTAATGAAGCCAGAGCAGCAGGAATGTTTATGTTTGATTTGTGTGTTATGTCTCAGCCCACTGAAGGTAGTTTGAAATAAGGAGGAAAATATCAGTTTTATTTTCAGTACTGCCTGGTCACTGCAAGGTGAACACTGACTTTCTTGTATCTCTCTGTACAGTTCTAGTGTTAAAACTTAGAATGGCAGAAAATAGCAAAAAGGACTTTGTGGATAGTTGGAAGCAGTTTAGTAAGACGAGCAGCTGAGTTTGCTGTTCATAGTAATTTTGGGAGGGACCTGCAGCTCCCCAATTGCTATGTAAGATGGTTTGATTGTGGTGGCATGAGATGGGACATCTTGTGCCAACCATCACTGAACTTTGATAACTCATCACCTCCTGACATACTGCTATAATACATCTTGAGGCAATGATTTGGGCTCAAAATGCTGGGTAGATTTAGTTACAGAGGCAAAATTGGACCTTGCTTCTATTATGTCTATGTTGCCTGCCTGTATTATCATGTTTTCAGATATTACAGAGCGTTAGGGTCTGGCAACAGAACAACATATGTATCTGATTGACAGCGCCTAGAAAAATAAATGTACAGATAACTGCTTTTCTACGCATGCATGGAATGCATACTATACGTCACCCGAAATTAAATACTGTAATGATTGGCTATTCCTACCAGGCGGTGACATTCTGCATGCTAGCAATTGTCATTTTCTGGGAGACCTTGAGATGGAATCCTCAAAGTCCTTTAAGATTGTCAGACTGTTTGAGCAAATATTACAGTATACACAAAAATTCTTCTCAGAACCATGTTATTAGTATAGTCAAAAAATAGATCCTTTGCATGCATCACTCACACACATGGCACATATATGGGTTTGTAATATTAATATTGTGGGATGCTATATTAGAATAGTCGGGACACAGCAATAGTAATTTACCTTGTTGCTGTCAGTTCACAATTGTATGATGTTGTTATGTGTAAACATTTTTATATAGTTTGAGTATGTTAAGTGAGTGTAGCATTTACTGTGGTCTTACAGTATTGTAGTTGTTACAGTATGGTATGTGTGCAACAACAATGAAACACAGTGGTGCTGTTTAATGTATAGGTTTCTTTAGTGGTATGTCTGGAAACAGAGTTATTTTGAATGTAACACATATGTGTAGCAATTTGTATGTATCCTACCATGAATGCATAACACAATTATCATATTATTTAACTTTGATCAGGTTTGTTAGCTGTCTTCACATTTATTAAGTGTATTTGTAGGTGTGTGCACAGTTCTGCAATGTGTGGTTCATCTGTGTTTTACATCACTTTACAATGCTGTGGTGTATGGTTGAAGGGTGTAGTTATGGTGTTATGGACAGTAGTAGGATATCACATGTTCAAGTCTGGTGCTTACCTACATACAGACACATAGATGCATAGTATGTGATGCAGTCTGTTATACACAGTTTAGGTGAGGGTGGTGTGCAACAGCTCAATAGCTGTGGTGCAAGATTGCAAAAGACAGTTGTACAGCTCATGCTGTGTGAACACCTCAGTGTAGTACACATGCATATGTGATGGTGTGGGCAATCTGATGTTTGATGCAGTAGCCCCCCACCCCCAAGAGTACTGGATGGCATGCTGGTGGGACACCATAGCGTAGCAACAGCTGTTGTTACTGCTGAGGTTGCTGAATCCCTTCTTGGGGTGCATAATGCTAGTGAGATGTGTTTCTGCCATGGTGAAGGAGATGTGGTCTTTAATTTAATAAGTATTACATGGAATTAGTTTAACAAATGATTGATATTGGTAGATGATAGTAATGTGGATGTTTTTTTCTGTTTGTATTTCAGAACTAAATAATTAAAAAAATGACAATGAGGCAGTGGACCTTGCGAGAGGTGTGTGCACTGCTTGAGGCAGTCCAGGCCAGAGGCAATGCAAAGGTTCTGATGAGGAGTACAAACAGGAAACTGGATTCGATGTGGAGGCACATAAACTGCTTCCTGCACGTTGTTTTAAAATTAAAAAACAAAACAATTGTGCAGTTGAAGCGGAAGTGGAAGCTGTTGCGTCAACGTTTTTACGTTCTAAAACAGCGTGAGGGGATACCGGACAATCATACGTGCTGGTACTACCTCGTGTACAAGTTATGGGAGGCTGCTGGCAGCCAGCTGCGGGGGAGCGCCTTACTCACCATAAGTAAATCAGCAGAACTTTTCATAATGGATGTGCATGTAATCAGAATTTGTAACAATTATTGCAGACAGCATAATTAAGCAATAAGACATGAGCAGGGATTATGTTAATGGTCTGTAAATCACCGTCTAGTGGTGTAATGTGGCATGAGGCACAGTCGAGTGCTACATGCCCCTACAGAGTGATTAAGTGACCATTAATATAAACCCTGAGACTACCTTATTAGTATTATTATACAAATATTTTGTAAATAGTGTTGAACCTTGTTTAGCATGTGATTAATCTCTACATATATGTTAATCAAAGATTAACATACAGCTAATAGAATGTTTGCTACCAATCAGAAAGCTCTATTTCTCACACCCTTTTTATAATACTTAATACTATATGTAAGGATGTACTATGAAAACATGTAGGAATTGTTGCATTTATTTACTGTGCTGTTCTGTCACAAGCCACACCTTAGTAACATAGCCATACCAAAATAGTAACTACATATACGCACTTCTATTATGGTATGTTGGTAGAGAACAATATGTAACTGTTTAGTCATTGTAATGTAGTGATGAAACTTGTAACTCTGTAATAGTGTGTATGTATTAAAGTTAATTTGACACACATGTGCAACATAGTAGCATCATATGACATTTCATAGTTATTACACACCTGTTACAATTAAGGTACTGTATTTGCAGGTGTTTTGCAGTTTTTTGTGTGCTGCAGCTGTCTGTCACAAGTCCAAGATGCATTGCTGTACAGTTAAAAGGGGGAAGTATTTTCAGTGAGCAGTAATACAATATTGACTCATGGTGTGTCCTGTGTGCTACACACACAGACAGACACGTAGAAATGTACATATCAATAGTGTTTGGTGCCCCACCAGTTACAGACTATGTAGATAATGGTGTGATGGGCCCCCACACAAAAATCCAATTGTTATTGTAATATGTGGCCACAATGCTTGTGGTCTGTATAATTAGAAGCAATGTTATCTATGTGGTGCCTGATTTACTGTTGTTGCAAGTATTTCAAAACTGTACTGTGATTCACATCAACCACTTACATATTTTTTTTTCTGTTTCATGCCAGAACACCGGAGGTCTCCCGGCCTAAGTGATGAGTACCAGCACAGCGTGAAGCTGTGGAGGGTGGTCAGTCGGACACAGAAAGTGTAATTGTTATGATCGATGGTAGAGTCTGATATAAATAATTGTACTATGTTATTGGTCTGTGTTAGGAAATAATGTTATGTGTTAGCTGCAGAAGTTAAGGCTGTATTTTTTAAAAAAGGTCTTTACTGATTAAGTATTGTTTGAATCATGTATGTATTCTTTTTACTTGTTGAGTGGGTTGAAAGCATTTTTTTAATCATTCCGTACAAGGAAGAAAGAGGCAGTCTCTCATCTGGCAACAGACAACACTTAAAGGTGAACTGTCAGCTTTGCCCCTCGGTTACTGCTAAATTTCCATCTGACATTCTACAACTAAAAAATTGTAAAGAGGTGACTGTAGAATGACTCTGAATAAAAGAAAAAGTGACCAGGTTACCAAATTTCATAATTAACAAACAATTCCCATTACTGGTGTACCGGCTAAATCTCCATGCTCTGTAAGCATTCCCATACTAAACTGCCGCATTTACGGGACGCGCTGTTCTGAACCACACGTTTAACATTGGCATTGTCAAAAACTGTTAATGCATAAGAGAATAGTATTCCAAATCTTTTATGGTGTTTACAAATAAGAAATGAGGGTTTCTTCTGACACAAAATACTTTTAAAAGGTGGTAACCAACTCTAGTGAATGTGCAGTGGCAGCATGGAACAAGATCCCGCACCAGCATGAGAAACTGCTGTTACTACACATGTAAGTGGGATACTATTTTTCATGTATGTGACAATGGATGTATGTCCATAGGGGTACTTGTCAGTACATGTGGTGTTTTGGGGGATCTCTTGTCCTCTGCTACTTTTGGTGGTGGAGTTTCATGTACAATGAGTAATTGATTACCAATTGTAATGTTGTTGGTGTCTCACTGGTATTCACTAGTGTGCTGTTTAATTATCTGTTGCTAATTACCAGATGCTCCTAGATGCTTATTGACTTATTATTTCTATATGCTGCTGGCAATGTTTCATTTTATTATTGCTATATTTATAAATGGACAGTATAGAGTGTCTACATGTTTGTTAATGTGTTTTAATAGCCCTGGGGGTAATATGCTTAATAATACATATAACACTGCCATATTCAGCTAGAGGTCATTAAGTGAAGAGTAACATGATCATGTATGTTTGTGTTCTTGCTATTATAATAACATTTTGTCAAACTGTTTAAAAACAGGTCATCATATAGTTATGTCTACATGTATGTAAATTAAAGGTACATATAAGGTTGTTAGGATGTTTCACTGAAAGAAATATGCATTATCGCAGTGTTTTAACTATTGCTATTGATGGGTAGGCACTGCTTGTTCTGCACTGTATACTATCAATTATAGATTTCTGTGTTTTCTTTCTGTAAAATGTAATTGGACAAACATTGTTAGGAAGCCAAGAAAAAATGGATTTCTTATATTAAGTGTTCTGGATTGCATGGACATTTGTCTTGGAAGAACAAAGACACATGGTTTCATAATTTCAACTTTGTGCCTTTCTGCAGATGAGAAGAGTTGTTGTATGCATGTAATACTGAGTTAAGAACATACATCTAGCTGGAGAGACAGCTGTTTTTTGTAAAGAGACATGTGTTCATATGATAGTTATGCATAGCGATGTAGTATTAGAAATTGGCGTTTAAAAAAAAGACTTTAGCTTGATATTTCATCTATTAATGTGATCATTTTTAACTTGTTTGCTTTTATAGAGCCAGGGAAGCTGCTGATGTAGAACCAGTGGAGGTGAAGCAGAATGGCGCCAGCCCAAACGTAAGTGAAATCTGAAAATTTTTCAAGCAAGATGTAGTCCCACAGTACCGTGAACTTAGAATGTATGTTATTATTATTGTCTTAGTTCACCAGGTGTGTAATTAATAATGTAATTTTACGGTAGTCTAAACTTTTCTTTTATATTGCCTTGCTGCAGCTGCACAGCAACATGTTAACAGTGTGCTGATTTGGGGCTGTAATGCTGTTGGGTGAATGCAGGTTACACATCAGTAGCTGTGTACAGGATAATGCAATCACCCTGCATTTGTAAGTGAAGCTCTACTTCAATTTCAGCAAAGCTTATCATACTCAGAACAGCATTTGGTTATGTCTTGTTGCTATTATCTGCATGCTTGGCAAGTAGCCTATGGTTGTCAACATTGGTGGTGATCAGTGCTCCTGTTGATAACTACACCTTGCTGTTTTAGTGCGATGACAGGGGGAGCCCACTGCCTGTTGGCATACTCACTCCAAATGTTGAATTGTGAGGGGTGTGCGCAATACCCCTTGGGTAGCTAGCCAGTACCACTATCTTTGTTTGGTGTGGGGGGGCCCAATCCCTGTTGGCATTATTGACTTTATTTGTGCTGTGAGCTTACAAGGGTGGCAATGCATTGATGACTGCAGATACCCAAGCCCCAAAAACAGACAACATGCTGGAGGATATCCTAGTGAGCTAATGGCTGCAACACAAAAAGTATCCAATGATGATTTTGTTTTTTTCCAATGTAAAGTTCAAAATGTGTCTTGTAGTCTTCATGACCCTTTCCCAGTTAAACTCAATTGCTGTGCAGTGTGTCTCTCAGCCTTGCCAACCTCATCTTACCTCTACAGTGCAGTGTGATGATATTCAGTGCACTGTCACATATGTGGTTTTTCAAAGGTGATAATGAAGTGAGGGAATGTTGATAAAATTTATAATGGAGTGAATAATGGGACTGTTTGCATGTCACACTATGAATATCGCACTTTTGTACATGGCACTATGGAAGTTGTCTCACCACATGTAAAATGCAGTAGTCTGACCACTTGCAGTGGTGCAAGTTCCAGTACATCATACACTGGCTGTGACTGGGTGGAGTGCTACTAAAATGAGTTGTTGAGTAGCGAAACTGTGTTAAATATTGGGCCAGACACATCACATTGCTAAATTTTTCAATGCTGCACGGCCTTGTGCCACACAGTGGTACACTTTGAATGCTCACCTATACTGTCAAACTGTGTTTTCACACTTTCACTATATGATGGAATGGATGCTGTGCGAAATCACTTTTTGGTACAGTGTGAGGACATAACAGTGAGACTGTATGTGAGCAAAGGTGCTAATATGGCTATTTAAAACATTTCTTGTCAGATGAGCATTACATTCTATCATTGCAATCAGGTATTGGATATTTCCCAGGCACTGTAGTAGGTTTGAAAATGTTGTGTATTTATATACCAAATTTTGAACACTGTAATTTTATTTTCACCTCCTAATGTAGTGCACAGCTGTTTTTTGTTACAGCATGACCAACATGTTTTCCTGCCCTGCAATATCTAACAGCCAGAGGGACACGCTAATGCCTGTCATCCTCTGCAGGGTGCAAGTGCTTTGGCATCAGTTAGAAACTTTCTGACTATTACACTATCAATGTTAATGATAGCAAAGCAACAATTGGCATTGATAATTGTTTATTTCATAATGTCAGATAGTACATTAAAGAACCTTATTACTGCTGCTCCACATTGTCTTGAATAATTTTACCCTGTGTCAGTGCAACAGCACAGTGATCTGCACATAACGGGCATCCAACACTGCACCAATGAATTAAATCTGTTTATTTTGACTACATTTTCCCATACTCTAGTTTAAGTTTTAGGTTAGTTGTCTGAATTTCTTGTAGTTATGCAACCTAAAAATCTGTTATTTATGTTCTTTATGTACTTGAAGATTTCTGGCATGTTTGTGGAGTGCATTTTTGCTGTTAATATGTAAATATGTAGGTTATTGAGTGGACATATAGGGTGTGCTTTGCCAAGACATAATTATTATGATTTTCCTGTTGTAGACAATTCCCAGAATGTAAGTCTATGATAATTCTACACGATAGCTTGTTAATGGTGTTCTGCTGAATGCATGTAATATCAGTGACTTAATTATTTAAAACATTAATGTGTGTTGAGGGGGCTGAAATATGGCTCAAAAGCTCTTTCTTTTCAAACAATCATCAAAGTGATCATTATTATGTACACATTTAAAGTATATTATGATAGTGTTTATGTCAAGGTAGTTTCGTTTTTTATTGCAGAGATGACTAGACATTATAGGCAGACATGGTGAAGTAACAATTCTCACACTTGATGAGGATCTATTTCAATTGTATGGTATTATACTGTTGATTATGCAAAAGTATGTACATACTGAATATTTATGTCTAGTGAATAAAATAGAAGAATAGCATTGTAAACCACATGTAACTATAAGGTTTTTGATGCTGTCAGCTCATTAAATTATATAGTTAACTCATTGTCTCCTAGCCGATGCCTGTAGTCGTCAGTAAAAAAACACTGGTGTGTCCTGAGTACGTCTGCAGAAGTTGGCTACTGACTCCCAGTGTGCCCAAGCAACGTCTGGAGAAGTCACTTATATATTTTAATATATAGTGTAACAGAATATAATATATATTTGACTGCATAGCACCGTTGGAAAGGTAATGTTATGCTGAACAACTTTGTCACTGATATTTTGTGTACATCATGCATACTTTAGGAGTTATTTGCATTTGTTTATGGTATGGTGTGTATGGCTTATGTTGCCTGTTTTAGTGAAAAAATATTTTTTTTGCTGTTTCAACCAGTTTAAACATAACAAAACAAAATTACATATTATTATTTGCACACCACCATTGGGAAGGTAATGTTCTGCTGAACAACTTTGCCACTGATATTTTGTGTATATCATGTATACTTTTGGAGTTATTCACATTTGTTTATGGTATGGTGTGTATGGCTGACATGTTTTCCATCAAGATTCACCTAAGCAGCTTGAATAAAATTCACTTTTTTGGCACTTCAGCAGGTATAAAATAAAAACGTATTGATTACAACTGGTTGCATAGCACCATTGGAAAGGCATTTTGTGCTAATCAACTTTCATGCTGATACTTTGTGTGTATCATGTATACTTTTGGAGTTATATGCATTTGTTTATGATATGGTGTGTGTGGTTGAGATTCAGCCCTCAAATCTCGCCAAAGCACCTTGACTAAAATGGGGAAAAATTACTTTTTATAGTAAAAAGATATCTTTTTTTTAACTAACATACTATTAAAACACCATCTAATGTCTGTATGCTTAATTTGGTGTTGATATTTTACATATTTTCCAACAAAAAATGGCTTATGTTGCACTTTTTTAGTGAAAAAAATATTTAGTTTGCTCTTTCGACCAGCATAGAAAAAAAACTAAATTACTTATTATTACATGCATGCCACCATTGGAAAGGCAATTTTGTGCTGAATAACTCTGCCACTCATACTTTGTGTCTAGCATAAACAGTTATTGAGCTATTAGCATTTGTTTGCAACATGCTGACTATGGCTTGATTTTGCTTAGAAAGGCCCAGGATTCACTGTTAAAAGTATACAGGAGATTCAGGAGACAAGTGGTGTAATCTCAGAGTGAGTCTGTGGAGGCAATGAGTTAATAAAGTATAATAGAGACACAAATAACATAAAATAGTTTAGCATCACACTTCAAACTATTATCATAAGTTTGAAATTAATGCATTTATGATATTGCAGTACCTAGGAAATATTTGAAGTTAAATATTTGAAAGTCATAACTGTTTTATTTGTCTTGTGTATTCATCATTTTTTTTTTGAATCTTTGTAGGGTGCCGGCGATTGAGAAGATGTACTGGCCACTGCCACTGCTATAGACAGCTCGTGCGCGAGGTTGCCAGTCTGCGGAAACAAAATGTTAGCTCCTTGTAGGGCAGTGTAGAATGCTGTCCTTCTGGGAGGCCAACAGTGACTGTCAACCTCGTGTCGAGCTGTTGTAGCAGTGGCTGATGGCACTGTGGCCAGTACCAGTGCTTTCACCTCCACCAGCACCACCTGTTCCCTGCAGCTTCCTGGGCCAAACTGACCACCCTTCACAGTAGTCCGGTATCTCCTCTGGAGGACGCAACAGCTTCCACTTCCTTTGCGCTCCACATGAATCAGTTTCCACCTTGGATTGCCTCAAGCAGTGCATACACCTCTCATAAGTCTTGACCAAACACTTGCATTTAGTTAAGAAAGGACTTTAAGAATTTTTTTTGTTGTTGTTATCTATGTAAAAAACTTTATTTTTATAAAATATTTATTTGTGTATGAAGCAATACACACTTTTATAAGTATTTTTTTGATTTGTCTTAATATAATATTTGTAAATATATATTTTTCTATGGTTTTATAAAAATAAATATATTTTTGTTTGTGTATCATTTTAAACATCTTAAATATTTTTATAGTAAAAAAATAGTGAATTCATACTCTCTTGTGTTTGGTGTGTTATTGTGTACTGGGGATGTTTATTGAAAATAGTTTCAAACAAGGTTTACACAACTGTTATTTTCTCATTTGCTGAAATATCATACCACACTATTGTGGTATTACAGTTGTGATTCTCCATAGAAGTAACTGAGATGTGTGACAATGCTACCTTACACTATTTGTGGCACACTGCTGTTGTTTCACACACCTAGTATGGGTGTCTGAAGAGTTATCTAAGTGTAAATCTCAGGTGAATGAAAGGACTTAACTGCTGTGAGGTTTAAATTACTTGTAGAAAGATCTGGTAAGTAGGGGGAGTGGCTTAGCTAGAAGGCAGCAACATTTAAAGACTGCCTTAGAAAGTTTCTGCTAATAGCTTGGCAGAAGACACCAGGAGAAAGGATTGCTGTGTGACTGAACTTCTCTGCTGGGACTATATTGCCCTCCTTCCCTCCCCTCCACCCAAAGCTAGTTCTATTTTTATAGGCACAGAATTTGACTGACAACAGGAACTTCCTGTTTAGGGGCAGGAAGTGAGTGATCACAGAACCATCAAGGACCCACCATCCTAGAAGAGCAAGAGTAGCTCTCCGGCCCCCTCTAGCTGCTGGAGGTCTGCCTCTGAGCAAGTAAGTGGTCTACTGCGAAATATAGGATATTCTTGTCTCAGAACAGGACAATCAGGAGCTTAAAGGGCACACAGGCAGAAAGTAAGAGAGAGAGAAAAAAACAGAGGAAAGAGTAAGGATTGCAAACAGTTAAGGGGCCAGAAATAAGACATGATTGGAGTGGTGCAGTGCAGTGGCTGTGGAGCAGCAGTCTTCCGGGAGATGTTCTGGAGTATGCGGTGTTGTCCCATCTGCAGACACCTCTCTGGGCTGAGGGAGGAGGTTGCTCATGTCCAGGCTGAGTTGGCCAGGATTTGTGGGACCTCCTCTTCCATCCAGAGACCACCAGTGCCACTGCCGTTGCCTCAGAGGTTGCCAAGAAAGAGGAGCGGTTGGACCACAGTGGGCTCAGGGAGGGTGAGGGTGGTGGAACAGAGGTGCATCCCTCCAGTTGTACCTCTCCACAATTCCTATGCCATTCTGGCAAAGTATGGTTCCTCTATGGAGGCACCCACAGTGGAGACCAAGGAGGATGCTGGGAACCTCCACAAAGGAGACCCACAGGAGGGTGGCAGGGGACCCTGCAGGGGAAGGAAACAACTCCTGGTGGGGGACTCCATTGTTAGGAAGGTAGAACTGGGGAAGAAGGGAGAGGAGGTAAGGTGCCTGCCTGGCACCATGGCTTGCAGGGACAGGAGCAATCCTCAGGATTGCGGAGCAGCTGCACAGGGGAGGAGCTGGATGTCATTGTCCACCTAGGACAAATGACCTGGCTAAGAGGGATTAGAGAAGTGCAGGAAGAGTTTGTGGAATTGGGGTGTGGAATTACTTAGTCAAGTAGCAGCATGGTAACCTTCTCGGAGGTGCTACCTATCTATGGCATAGGAGAGGCTAGGGTGTTCCACACCATGGGATTCAATCAGTGGTTGAAAAACTGGTGTGGAGCTCAGGGATTTGGCTTCATTGGGGACTCGGCGTCCACCTGGAGTGATGCAAGCCTATACTGGCATGATGGGCTGCATCTGTCCGGGAGGGGAACCAGGATCCTAGGTGATAGGTTTAAATGCTTCATTGGCAAGCATTTAAACTAGCCAAGGGGGGGAGGCACTGGAAAGGAGCAGGAAAATCCTAGCCTCCACAAATAATCATGGTAGTAAGTGCGGCAAACACCAACATAGAGGTGTCGATAGGGAGAAGGGCAGGGGTAAATGAAGAAACTGACAAAATCAAGAAGGACAGGGATGGGGCAAAAGGGAGTAAGGCCATCAGGAAATGGAGGGTAATGAGTACCAATGCCCATAGTCTGGGCAACAAGCTCCCTGAGCTGATGGCCTTAATGGAAGAGGGATGCCTGGATATCGTAGCAGTCACAGAAGCATGGTACGCAGAGAACCATGACTGGGATGTTAACATACCAGGGTACATAACCTACAGGAGAGAGAGGGCAGGAGAAGAGGGGAGGTAACTCTCTATGTAAGGAAGGATAAAAGCAACTGAACAAAAGAGTAAACAGTGAGGAGAGGAGGCACTGTGGGTCACCTTGGAGACTGGAAAGGCACCACAATCCACACAGGGGTTGTGTACAGACCCCATGTCAGGGAAGAAATGGACAAGGATATGATGAAGGCATTCTTAGAATGGCAGAGAAAGGAGATACTGTTGATGGGAGATCTGAATATGCCAGATGTTAACTGGAGCACATTTGCTGCAGCCACATCCAAGAGCAGGGCCATTCTTGATGCCCTACAGGTGGCAGGCATTAGACAGCTAGTTTCGGAACCCACTCATGAGGGAGCAATCTTAGACCTCATACTGTCAAATGGGGGCAGTGAGAGGATCTCAGATCTAGAAGTGGGTTGCCATCTGGGGACAAGTGACCATCAAATAGTGTGGTTCATGTTAAACTCAGCTACAGAGTCAAGCCATACAAAAGTGAGGGTACTGGACTTTAGGAGGGCTGACTTTGGCAAGATGGGAGAGTGCCTCAGAAAAGCACTAGCAAACAGGCTAGAAGGAGGTGTGGAGCAACAATGGGGAATTATCAAAACTGCCATCACAGAGGCAACAAGCCTTTGTGTGAAGCAAATGAACAAATCAAAATGAAAGAAAAAGCCACTATGGTTCTCAAAAGAGGTGGCTGTAGTCAGGAAGAAAAGATAGCATTCGGGAAGTATAACAGAAATACAGAAGGAGCAGGACAGAGAGCTGTACCAGTTAAGGCAGAAGGAAGCAGGGAGGGAAGTCAGAATAGCAAAGGCCCAAACTGAGGAAAAGATAGCCAACTAAGTTAGAAGGGGATAAAACCTTTTATAGGTACATCAGCCGGTAGAAAGACAAAGGGAGGATAGTGAGGCTGAATAGAATGAACAGTGGGTGGGCAGAGGGACAGTGAAAAAGCAGGAATACTGAATGAATATTTCTGCTCAGTATTCTAAAAGGAGGGAAGTGCCTAATCCAATTAACAGAAGCACTCTTGATAGGGGGTCGATCCCAGTCCTTTCCACAGAAGAAAGGGTTCTGCAAGAACTCCTAAACTGAAGGTGGACAAAGCAATGGGTCCTGATGGAATTCACCCCAGAATTCTAAAAAGAATTAAGGAGGAACTAGTATAACCACTGGCTACTCTTTTAATAAATCATGGGAGGATGGTGTGGTACCCGAGGACTGGAGGAATGCGGATGTGATTCCCCTTCACAAAAGTGGGTCCAAGACAGAGGCAGGAAACTACAGACCTGTCAGTCTGACCTCTGTGGTAGGGAAAGTGATGGAGTCACTTCTGAAGGAAAGAATAGTCGAGTACCTAGAGGCCAGTGGGGCACAGGACCCAAGGCAGCATGGGTTCACAGCGGGAAGGTCATGTCAGACGAATCTATTAGATTTCTTTGACTGGGTGACCAAAGTAGTAGACCAGGGAGGGGCTGTGGACATGGCCTACCTAGACTTTAGCAAGGCATTTGACACAGTCCCACACAAAAGATTAATAGTCAAATTAACCAGCCTGGGAGTGGGACCCAGGGTGGTAGCCTGGGTAAAACATTGGCTGGACAACAGGACACAGAAGGTAATTGTAAATGGAGTCCATTCTGAAGAAAGGGGGGTTACTAGTGGGGTACCGCAGGGTTCAGTATTGGGTCCAGTCCTTTTTAATGTCTTCATCAGTGACATTGCAGAGGGACTGGAAGGAAAAGTATGCCTTTTGCAGATGACACAAAAATCTGCAACAGGGTTGATACACAAGGAGGCGTGGAAAGGATGAAAGGGACTTGGCAAGGTTGGAGGAATGGTCAAGTATGGCAGCTAGGATTTAATGCAAAGAGTGCAAAATAATGCACCTGGAAACAAGAACCCAGGGAAGAATACACAATGGTGTGGAGTGTAACAACAACAAAAAGGAAAGGGACCTGGGGTAATTATATCAGATGACCTTAAGGTTGCAAGCAATGTGAGAAGGCAGTAGGGAGGGCTGGGGGTATACTGGGATGTATAGGAGAGGCATCAGCAGCAGAAAACAGGAAGTTGTTATCCCTCTGTACAGACAGTTGGTGAGACCCCATCTGAGTACTATGTCCAGTTCTGGAGACCCCATCTCCACAAGGACATAGACAGATAGAGGCAGTCAGAGGAAGAGCAACTAAAATGGTGCAGGGTCTGCAAGAAGAAGCAATATGAGGAGAGACTAAAGGAGCTAATATGTATACTCTTGAGGAAAGAAGGAGAGGGGACAGATAGAAACTTTTAAGTACCTCAGTGGAATCAACAAAGTCCAAAAGGTAGCATTTTTCAGAAAAGAGACTTCAAGAACAAGGGGACACAATTTGAAGATAGAAGGAGGGTGGTTCAGGGGCAATGTGAGGAAGTATTATTTCACAGAGAGGGTAATGGATGCATGGAACAGCCTTCCTGAGGAGGTTGTGGGGTCTAAAACTGTAGGAGAATTAGAGAATGCATGGGACAGACATAAGGCAATTCTTGTGGGGGGTAGGAAGAAATAGGCTGTTGGTTAACTAGGATCTGTGGCCTATCCTGTAGGTAGGGAAATGGGCAGACTAAATGGGCCTAGCGGTCCTTATCTGCCGTCAAAGTCTATGTTTCTATTTTTCTATGTTTCTAGTGCTACAGAATGTGTGTATGTGTATCATGATGAAGATGAGTATGTGCCTGCTAGTACAACAGTGAAATTTCTGTGTTGGCGTACTTACAGCAAAGTTATGTATTCAGTACCAGCAAGCCTCTTCCACCTCTCTTCACATGATTGGTGCTACCACCTCAGTTGGTTGTAAACCCAATGTCTATAAAATGACAAGTTACTACGGTAACATATCCATTTGTTCAGTAGATGAACTAATGGTGTCCATCTCATGTCATATACTCTTTTACTTATGTACATCTTTTTCTTTACATATGTGCTCACAAAGAAAAGTAAGACACTGTTACATAAAAATACAAAATGGAATAACAATGACAAATTACAATGAATAGAGTTATATAAAAACAATATGATCACAGTGAAGTACTGTTACTGTAAATAACAGTAAATACTACTACAAGACTTGAAGTATTCCTGATATTGGAACATTTTTGGTATGTATGTGCAGTATTCTTACAACTATAAATCATGTACTATAGTGAGTAATAGTTCTGAAAAAGACAGGATATTCATGGCCAAAAACTCTGTTTAATGCATCAGTTAGGGTTGTTCCACAGCGACAAACTTGAGGAAATTCGATGTTAGGGTTGAAAACCCTAACTCCAAATTCACCCCCCCCCCAGCATCACACACACAGACACACACACACACACACATATGCAAGTATGGGGGAGGACCAAGTCAACACAACCAATGACAGACATCCAGCAGCAGGTGACAGAAATAACAAACAATTGTCTAAATGTACTACGAGACATCCCCACCCACCTGACCAGATACTGCATTCTCAGTGGAGATCAACAGCAAAACTGAGGCCGTGTACACCAAACGTACGCATCCCTGATTGCAGCTGTACACAACATACCACACTTAGTAGTTGCATGGCCTTACCTACCGATGCCCCACACCACACCACAACTGGTACTGTGCCGTTAGTCAATATAAATACTGAAGGTGCATGATGACAGTTGTAGAAAGGTTTTAACACTAGTGAGTATACATTAATTAAGAGAAGTACATAAATTAACTACAAGACACTAGCATGCTCAAGATAAAAGTAGTGTTACATTTAGTATGTGATTTACATAGTAGTACATTTACTGCAATGGTTTACTCAAGATAGAGAGGCTGATATAAACGTATGGAAAAGCATTGCCTGTTCAACGCTGTGAAATTCGTACTGCCAGTATCAGATGCATTCTTACTGATGAAGGTGTACTGCTGATGTACATATATAGACCGTCAGTGTGTTTCAATACTAAAGATGCAGTAAGTATTCTTTGTAAGAAACAGTGTAATTGCATGGATCAGGCCAAGCAACTTCTAAATATCATAGCACTACTGAGCCAACAATGACGTACCTGTATCGGAGATGTATATAGGATAGATTTTCCTGTAGGCATTTACTGAGTATGTTGAACCTGATAAAGACAATCTCATTGCATCTGTGATGGCTAACTTATTCAAATAGTAATACATTTACTATTGTTGCAATGAGTGATCTATGCCACTTATGGACACAGTGTAATTTTTTTTAACAGTTGTTTCATACTCAGGCTGTATGCCTACTGTTTGGGTTTGCCACACTTCTGTCACTGATGCTATCAAAGTGATAACTATGTTAATTGTGGTACAACAGGAATCAAGTAGGTATGGTGTAGATATAAACAGAATGTCTTTTAGTATTGATTTAACTCACAATGGGGTAAGTGTACTAGGACAGCAGGGGTTATTCTCTATCACTGACTCTGTCAGTTATAATCACACTAAGGTTTCGATGACTGTAATGATCAAGTTACACTGTTCATCTTCATGAGTTCATATTCACAGCCATTCCCCAGTAACTAGACAGTGTATGGTGTAACTGGGTGGGACACTGTGTTGCAAAGCTGCTGCAGTGCCTAGCAGAGGGGAGAGTATCTACTCATAAAGACAATTAAGCAATAAGGCATGACCAACAGTTATGTTAAATGGTCTGTTAATCACCCTGTAGGGGTTTAATGTTGAATGAGGCATAGCCGAGTGCCACATGTCGCTAGACAGTGATAAACTGACCATTAACATAATACCTGGGAGTGGCTTATTGCTGTCATAATAAAACTGTTTTTTAAACAACATTAAACCATGTTCATCATATGGTTAGGCTCTATATGTATGTTAATAAAACTAAACATAAAAGCTGTTACAATGTTTACAGTCAATTAAAGCTGCATTCTCAAACCCTTGTTATAATCAGAGATATTATACCTGTACAACTCCTTGGTTTTGCTGAACTCTATTGCTCAGGTGGCCCACCACATGTGGTGTGGTCTGGTTTGGGGCATCGGTAGGTGAGCCATGCAACTACTAAGTGTGAGTGCGTTGTGTGCAGCTGCAATCAGGGATGTTTGGTGTGTACATGGCCTCAGTTTTGCTGTTGATCTCCACTGAGCATGCAGTACCTGGTCAGGTGGGTGGGGATGTCTCGTAGTACATTTAGACAATTGTTTGTTATTTCTGTCACCTGCTGCTGGATGTCTGTCATTGGTTGTGTTGACTTGGTCCTCCCCCATACTTGCATGTGTGTGTGTGTCTGTGTGTGTGTGTGGTGCTGGGGGGTGAATTCGGAGTTAGGGTTTTGAACCCTAACATCGAATTTCCTCACTTTTGTCGCTGTGGAACAACCCTAACTGATGCATTAAACGGAGTTTTTTGCCATGAATATATATATATATATATCTATATATATATATATAGATATATATAGATATATATATATATACACACACACACTCACCATGGGGGTGAGACATAATCCAGTGAAATAAACCACGTTATTTTCACTGCAGTGAAATAAATCCTGATGACGTCAGCAGAGGTAAAATAAATACCATTTATTACACCCCCAAAACCTACACTAAGCCCATGCAAAGCCGTGCAAAGCCCTGCTAAACCCTCACTATCCTCACGCAAGCGGCGCAAATTGTGCATTTTGCAACAGTGAGGCCCCATTTTATAAATAGGACACATGATGTGCACATTGTGGAATATGAAAATTATTTTCACTCCTGCCTCGTGAGCACTGTATATTCCACTCATGCCTTCAGCATTCATGAAATATCCAGGCTGACTCTGCAGGAGTGAAAATATTTTCCATATTCCACTCATGCCCATCATGTATCCCCAATATATATATGACACCAGTGGTGAATAAATCACGTAAATAAATAATGTAATTTTTGGATATTTATTTTCAATTAGAACACCATTCATATAACTTAGAACATGTTATTTCCACTTAGAATCTGGAAATGGACCACAGAGAACAATGGGCCAGATTGATAACTTACAATGGAAAGAAAGGTAGTTTTAAGCTTAAACAAGGTAAAACGCTAGAAAAAACACTGCAAGTGATGTCGTATATATCAAACACATAATTTATTGCAGTAGATCATCACATTTATCTCCACACATGAGTGGTAAGACATTTATAACTAACTTGTGGCTTCACCACTCATGAGTTATGTGTCTTACCACTCACTAGTGGAGATAAATGTGTTATTGCACTGCAGCCTATTATGTATTACCTATTTAGACATAGTCCAGCTTGTACTTCCCATCGGTGCTGTATTTCTTCTCCCCATTATTTATTACAGAGGTCATCTATATGAAAAGAGGATCTTTTTTCCTGAAGAGTTTATCTACTCCTGCTGCTTTTTCCCTACCTGAAGTCACAGAGCACTGCTTGTGATATCAATGGCAACAGATTGTGATGTCACAACAGAGGATTATGACCTGTAGTAGGTAGTAAGCTATAGAGGCAGATAGACTCTAAAGAAACTCTAAGGGATAGCGATCATATATCCTTGAAAATTTCCAATGTAATAAATAATGGGGAGGAGAAATATATAAGATATAAATGTAACGCTGGCAGATTCATGTGATGCTCCAGAGTTGAATGGATACATTCTCAGAAGCTCTGTGAGCTCAGCCATTTATTTAGTCATTTTGCTATTATTAATAGCCTTTTTTTCTATTCTGCCTCCAATTAAATGCCTTTCCATTTGGGGATTTTTGAGACAGCAATGGATGATATGGAGACTGCTAATACTGCTGAATGACCTGGTTCACCAGAAACAGTGCCATCCTTTCACCTGAGGTCTAAGTCCGCTCGTAAGCACCCTACCATCAACACACCAAATTTGCACTCTGAGTCTAATTAGATTTAATTTTGGCTAAAATAATGAGCATGAAATCCACCTTCACCAATGTGGTTGATGACCTGCATCTCCTGAAACCAATCCTGGAGTCCCTGGGCAAATGGTTGGGGGATGCAAAGACAAGGATCAGTTGAATGAAGTGTCTGATCTTCAGAAATGGATCACAAAACTAAAACTGAAGGCTGATGATCTGGAGGCAAGGAGCCGGTGAAACAATTTAGTCATCGTCAGTATCCTGAAGAAATTAGAAGGATCTGCCATATTAATGTTCTTTCAAAATCTGCTAAAATAAATTGCTGGCCCTCTAACCCATGGTCCTGATTATTTAATAGAGCATGCCTCTCTTTGCCCTCAACTGCCACCTTATGGAAAACCAAGGGCAATTATACTGAAGTGTTTAAACTACCAGGGCACGGTTCAGATCTTTCAACAAGCAAAAGCCAAGCATCTTCTCACCTGGCACAGCCGGCAATTTTTAATTTTTGGGAACATCACCCTCATTGTGTGGGATCATCAGTTAGCTTATCATGACATGAATTAAGCTCTGTACTCGGCTGGCAGCAAGTTCTTTATGCGGTACCCAGCACACTTGTTTGTTACCTCTGCCAATGGCACCTTGGACTTTTCATCAGCTGATCAGGCACAAGCTGTCCTATCAAAAAATGTTCTCATCTTTCCTTTGCAGTTCATCATCCAGCAAAAGCTTGAGGGAGGTCACAGAAGTCCTGCAAGGTGATAAAGCTGCCCCTTCTTGCTTGTAAGATATAAATGCATGATTTGACTATTAGGATGGTTTGCTCCACTGCTACTTTGGCAATCCTTACTATAAATTACAGCATCACATGTTCTTTCGATCTGGCCAGTGTGCTGTTTGCTTGGGAGGTGGTCACAGGTAAAGCCGCCTCACATAATTGAGCGATACCTCTCTGGTTTTAGCTTTTCCACACATGGCAAGTTTATTTCTTCTTCTCAGTTCTGTTTGATTTGAGGACTAGCTCTGTGATGAATCAAACTTTTGGATATCTGGGTCCTGCTTACAATTTTCATTTGAGCTGCTATATACCAAAAACTCCCATGAGATCCCTTTTGCTTTTTATGTACTGAGTGATATTAGTCATTTTATTTTTATTCATGGATAGCTTACTATATTGGACCAAGGACTGTGATGCATATTGTTGTGGGACCACAGAAATTACCCCTAGTCAGTGGTGCAGGGAGCTTCCATATACATTTATGTCATTTATATATATTCTATTAATTTTCTCTACTTATTTTACAGAGGGTTTTTTCACGGCTATGGCAAAATGTACCAGAGTATCCCTTTTTACTGAGCTATTGAGGCTGAGGGGTTTTGCCCGCTCCTTGAGTCAGCACAGCCCAAACATATTAGGGGGGTGTCCCCCCCCCCCCACATAGGGTGGGTTCCCTATCCTTCCTCTTATTTTAAGTGGGAGTATTAAGGGGACTAGTTCTACTGTTGAGTGTTTTGTATTATGGTTGTTTCAGTGGATGTCCTATTTTGGAGGTCACCTTTTTTTTTTGTTGTACTGTTTCTCTTTTTAAATATTTAGGGCACAAGGGAGATGGATGGGCAGGATGGATGAAACTGAGGTATATATTTAATTTCTCAGGGGACACTGAAGAATGCATAGTTATGGACTATTTTTCTGGCTGGTTATTTACGATGTATTTTTGTTAGAAGGTTATTAGTTGTATTATGATTGCTTCCCATGGCTATTTCTAATTTAACCTGTTTAACTTGGAACATTGAAGGAGGCAATACTCCATTTAAACATACTCAAATGTGAAAACATATCTCTACCTATCAAGTGGATTCAACCTTTTGCAGGAGACACATGTCCGAGCTGATAATGCTCATTTTTTAGGGAGATTGTGGGTTGAACAGGCTTTTGGTGCAGGTGAGAGCTCTCATTGGGCAGGGGATGTCATCCTCATCTGAAAGCACTTGCCCTTACAAGTTTTGAAGGAGTATACTGACCCAGAGGTCAGGTATTTACCCTTTTACATATGAGTAGGGATGGTGGAACTACTACTGTTAGGAAATATGAATGAACCAAATGTGGACACCCCCTCTTTCTTCAGTGCTCTAATGAATCTCATTTCTAATCATAATTCACTCTTAAAAATTATTATGGGTGATTGGTATATTACTATTGATGATACCCTAGATAGGTCCAGGTCTACCTGTAAGAGACTTTCACCTGCTCAAAGAGCACTACAAGAATTATTAGATAATTGTGATCTTGTAGACCTTTGGCACACTTTACACCCCTAGACAGATAGTATACCTTTTTTTCTCCAGTACACACATCACAATCTCACACAGACTTTGCATTGGTCAGCCCTGATTTTAGTCAAACAGCTTATTATTGTACAATTCATAGTATATCCATTTCTGATCACACTCCTGTTTCCAGTCCCTATCGGTCAGCCTAACCCCTACAGTAGACAAAGATAGAAGGTGGAAACTCAACAGTCATATCTTTAAAGATGACTTGTGTTGTAATAAGATAAAACAGGTAGTCCAGGAATTCTTTGCTTTTAACGATTCCTCAGAGGACTCCATGGCCTCCTGTTGGAGTGCTTTCAAGTGTACCATTCAAGGTGAGATTATTAGACTGAGCTCTACCAGGAAAAGAGTCAGGGATAAGAAAGTAAAGGAATTAATAGACACTATTCAACCTCTGGAGAAAACCATTAGTGTTGCTTCTCCTGAGGGGGACTGGTTACAACTGAATGAAGAGAGAGCATCTTACACGGACCTTAATAGGGAGCAAGAAGAGTTTGCCCATTTTTGTACAGGTCTCAATTATAAGATGCACAGGGGAAAGGCTGGCAAACGTCTTGCTTTGCAACTTAAGCAAATGGAGATGTCGCATTTGATTGGGAGTGTCCGGTCGCACTCGGGTGACGCTATCTTAAAAACCCAGAGAGAGATTGCAGGGGAATTCTAGCATTATTATTCCATGTTATATGGAGAAAGCACACAACACCCTGACCCCAATACCCATGTACAGGATTGTTTACTTTTTTTTTTGTCTGGCTCCTCCACTCCCCGAAGAGAGCTCAGCCCCTGCCCGCTCGCCACCCCCCCATGCCCAGGCTTACCCCCATGGGTGGGGCCACCAGGTGGGAGCCCCCTCCCCACAGTACATGGTAGCATGCCCTGACTTACCCCCAGGGTGGGGCCACAGGAGCAGGACCCCACCCGGCGGTCACTGTTGTCAGTGGGGGTGGCGGTGGAGTGGGGCTTCATGCTCAGTACCAGGATTTTTGTGTGCAGCTGTACCTGGGGGCTGGAATATGCAATGATGGCCCGTGTCCACCCCACCCCCCACAGGTAACAATGCCAGCACAATGCATACCCCCTAGCCTCTGCCAGGGGTCCTTGATGTGCTGGACACACAACCCCCCTCTCTCCAGAGAAGGAGAGTAGTCCCTAAGACACTCAGTCATTTTCCCCCTGGCTGGCCTTCCAATATCCTGAGTCCATTTCCAAACCCAGGTTGTTGACATCACAGATGGATGCAATGCCTCTGCATCTGTGGGCTGACATATATGGAATTATTTAACGACAGCTAATCTACTTCACTTAGAGCCTAACCTAACTGTGGTCCTGACTAATCCCATCATGTTTGCTGAAATGGATAAGGCTATTGCTTCTTTGACTTTGGATAAATCTCCAGGACCAGATGGCTTTTCTCCTCATTTTTATGTTACTCTCTGGGAAGAATTAGTTGCCTCTTTGATGGGCTTCTACAATTATTGTTATTGGCAAAATGCATTTCCCCCTGATTTTTTAGAAGCCTACATACAGCTGGTTCCAAAACTAGACAAAAACCCACTGGTTGTTATACACTACAGGCCCATTTCATTACTAAATGTTGATGTTAAGATCCTCTTGACTGTTTAGCTGCCTGCTTGGCAAATGTTTGGCAACCATTTATTGGCCCAGAGCAGACCCGTTTCATGCAAGGCTGTCTGGTCAGTGACCACTTGAGAAAGAGCCTTAATTTAATTTCGGCCTCTGAGAATGCCAACACCCCTGCAATGTTGGTCTCTCTGGATGCCAAAAAATCCTTTGACTGGGTTGCTTGGCCTTTTCTTTTCCAAGCTTTACAGGCATTTGGACTACCTAATAGTTCTTTTTTTTAATCATGAAAAAATGTTATTATTATTTTCAAGATATAACAAGGATACAAGTTTGTCATACCATTCATTCATTCATTTATTCAGTAATAGTATGCAATGTCACACTATATAACGCTTGAAATACCATATCAACAAAGTTGAAACAATTACAAAACTATGGATAGGGTGTATCTATAATAAAGTCCAGGAAGCAGGTAGATATTAGGAGGAAGCAAAAATTAGGGTTCATCAAGGAATATTATACCATCCTAGGTCAAGCCAAAGGAGTCATCCTGAGGCAGTTATATGGTGTGCCCCACACAGCCTCACTATCTTCTGGATAATTCTGAGAAGTTAGGACTACCTAATAGTTTCATTAAATGGATCTGTCTTTTACATTTGACCCCGTCAGCCCATATTTTTTGTAATGGTAAGCTTTTTAATCCTTTTATTTTACACTGAGCTACAAGACAAGGTTATCCGCTGTCCCCCTTCTTATTTAATTAATACTTAGAACCCCTTACTAGGTATTTAATTCAACACCTGCAGATATCTGGTATTTAGATTGGGCACCATTCTTTTAAATTCTCCACCTACAGTGACAATGTCCTATTCTACCTTACTAACCCTGCTATATCTTTTTTTTTGTTGCCTCCACCAGGCACCTTCTTCTTCTGCCCAGTCACAGACCCCCATTTCCACTCCCCTATTGGCATCAACCCCTCGATACCCCCGGCTTATCCCCAGGGTGGGAATGTGGTGCCAGGCCCCTACAGTGCTGCAGATGACCAGATAGGTCGAGGGGCAAGCTTGAGAGCTGATAGAAGTCAAGGCGGGCTTCATTTAGGGTGGCCAGCAGCATTTTGTTCCCCAGTATGAGGGGGTGGGGATGTGCAATAATGTCCAGCATCTGCCCCACCCCCGACCTCCGTTGGTGTCAGTGTGATCAGTACACCCAGCCTCCGCTAGGTGTCTGTATTGTGCTGAGCACTCCACCCCCTCCCCCCAGGAGAAGGAAAGCAGTCATCGGATGCTCAATCCTTCTCCCCTGGCTGACCCTCTGGTGTTCCTGATCTGTTCACAAATGCAGGTTGCTGGCATCACAGATAGGCAACCTGCTGCTGCACCAGCAGGCCAGCCCTTCTACATCTTTACCCACAGTTCTTTAGGTCATGTCAGAGTTTGGTTATTTAGCAGGTTCAAATTTAAACCTATCTAAGACAGTTATTCAACCCTTGAGTTTGATGACATTCAGGTGTGATGTCCCTTTAGAGCTGCAGCAGTGTTGGTCTGCTGAACATCTTAAATATTTTGGAATTTTCTTGGTTCGTAGCACCAAAAAGCTGGTTAACTTGAACTTGCAAACTTTAATCACTACTACAAAGGTGGATCTATACCGCTAGCAGACTTTACCCATATTTGAGGGGGGAGGGGCATAATTTCAACAATTTGGATGAATGTTCTACCCAGTATCCTTTACCCATTAAGTATGCTCAGAATCCCCCTACCACAAGCCTGGTTTCTGCAACTTCAATGAAGGCAGCACATAATTTGGGTGAAGATAAAAGAGTGAAGGGCAATTGGAGCTATGGCATTTTGGTGACTGCAAGTACGGTGCCCCTACATATGGGCGATCACCAAAACAGCAAAAAATGTTTTACCCCTCCCCTAGGTGCTACGTCCTTGAAGTTGGTTATGCTAGTAAGGGGGTACAGGGGGAAAAGCCCCATGCAAAGGGGTGTGTGGGGTTGAAGCATCCCAGAGAAAAAGCATTTATCAAATTATCACCATTTTGGTGATTGTCCATACAGTACAGCACCATACTTGAAGTCACCAAAATGCAATCGCTCAGGTTGCTTTCACTCTTTTATCTTCACCCAAATCACACGGAACCCTTCACCAGGTAATCTCCAGATGTGTATGGAAAGGGAAGAAACCACAATTAACGTATTTGAAATTATGCTTTGTGAAGGCCCATGGGGGATTTACAGCTCTGAAACTTTTTTTGGTACTACCTTGCTTCACTGGCGAGTACGTTTTTAGTTTGGGGTCTTCCAACCTTTGGGAACAATCTAGGCCATCCTGGAAGGACATAGAGCTGCACTATTGCTCAAAATTTAGCATCACTCCTGAGGTTCTTCTACACATTACTTTTGCTAGGTTTTCTGTTGGGCTGCAAGACACCACAATTGGATGATCCATGCGAATGAATGCTCAGTTGTGCCAACTCCTGAAATATAATGCTCAGATAGACCCCCTGCAACTACTTCATCTTAACCCCATCCTGCAGATTGCTTATAAACTCAGGTTCCATGTCAATATGGCGAAGCAAAATCAGCAATTGCAATTACAGCTTGTTTTTTATAGCGACTCCAAATATGGTGACCGGTAACATCAGTGAGTCCCTATTCGGCACATACAGTCAGATCTGCAACATACCTTGCTCTTCATTTTAGTATATCTCCCTTAAGGTCGTCTCTTACAACACTTTAACCTCCTGCTCTCTATACCCACGTCTGTCTGCTGGCATTCACTCTCAATCCTACTCGCTCCTCCTGACATTTAAAAATACCTACAGAACAATGTTCTACAATGAACTACAGATCATTCTACATGTTATTGCAGGGGGGGCTATGCCCCCCTGTACCCCCTTGGGGGGGTTGCGCTCCCCAACCCCTCCATTTCTAAAATAACCTCCTCCAAGGCGCACCTGGATCTCGGAGGTAGGCTATTAACCAGAGTCGTTAAAAGTGTTCCGTGCTATAATGCAGCGATCGCTGTTATTACAGTCGCTATAATAGCATCGCTGAAAATGACTCACTGTATTGATGTGCTACCATAAACTCATTCCCTTTACTTTTCTACAGCACATGGTCACAGTGCATATATCTGATGTATTACATGGGGATCAATTTGTCTCTTTTGAAGATTCTTGTAAGAATTTTACTGCACCCCATTCAACCTCCTTTGCTTATTTTCAACTTAAACGTGCCATTCAGGGTTTTGTAGGCATGCACCCTTGAAGTTTACCTGATGGAGCCCCTTACCACAAACTGATAACCTCAGTGATTTCTTCACACACTCTTTCAGTCCTAAATAAAGCCCTTACAGAGCTTTTAGTGACCTGAACCTGGTTGAAGAGTAGTTATTGGGCGAGGGACTTCCCAGACATAATTTTGAGTTTTGAGACATCAGCCTTTTGGGAATATTCATATTGCTATATCAAGCTGGACAAGCTGAGGCTAATGCAATATGAAATTATGCATAACATTTATTATACTCCTCAGCATTTGTTCAAGTCCAGGGTGTTAGTCTCACCAGAGTGTATTAAATATCATAATCATGTGGGTATCATCTGCCATCTTTTAAGGGATTGTCCCCATATTCAGTCTTTGGAATCAGATTGAACTTCATCTAGACCCCCTTTTAGGGCTACATGATAGATTTATTCCTGAACTGTGTCTCCTTGGTATTGGTGTTTCCCATCTGACTGGTTTTCTAAAGTATCATATGTCTCTGATCTCAGCAGTGGCTACGCTGATCATTCAGAGACACCAGATGGATTGTCAGCCACCTGTCTACAAAGAATGGCATGCAGAAGTGTTGACTATCCTATGGATGAAGAAATCTCTAGTTAGCATGAGACATAACCTTTCTACCTATAAGAAGAGATGGGAAACACTGCATATTCTGTTACAGTTTAACCAGGGTTTGGATGGTCCAGTGAACCCTTAGGCATTATACATCTTTTCTTACTACCCCAGGCAGGTATTACATTATTATTTTCACAAAACCTCATGTCCTATATTACCTATTTTGTTATCATGAATCTGTTTTCGACATATCTTGATCACATCTCAGACAGAGATTTGTATATTTTGAAATGTGTCACTGTATCATTTTAAATTTCACTTTCATTGGTTGTCTTGCTTGAACTTGCTGTACAGTAAGTATGTGTGGTGACTTGTTAATGGCCATTCTGCCTTGACAGTTTTTGTTTGCATGGAATACTGTCTTACACTTGTTCATATCTTGTGCTCTTTTTAATTGTATTTTTTTTATATAATAAAGTAAACTTAGTTAAAAAAATGTAATGCCTGCAGAATTGTAACTATTATGCTTTTTAATGTTTTCCTTGATGCGTCAGTAGCTCTTCAACTATTAAATCACAGTGGTGTACCCAGATAATTTCTCAAAAGAGAGCTGTTTCCATATATTTTTCTGTAGTTGTTCCATTGAAGTTAATACTGTTAGTCATATGTGTGTCCTGTTACTCCTATTTGTGTCCTGTTACTCCTATTTGTGTACTGTTAGTCCTATTTGTGTACTGTTAGTCCTATTTCTGTACTGTTAGTCCTACTGTGTATTTATTGAGATTTCTGATTAAACAGTAGCGTTGAAAATAAGTTCATTCAACAACAAATTCATAACCAGTTACATTAAAACTAGCTTAACATTGTATTAATCATTATATTATATTGACATGATTGTTTCAAATATTGTTTGTCTGTTTTTTTCACATACCCCTGCAAAAAAAATTCTAACACAAATGCATCAACTTTTAGCATATTTTCTTGTGTGTTTAACTATTTGACAAAATCGATATACACAGATTTATTTATTTAGTTTTCGTTAACTAGGTAGGTACACTAGACAGTATAGCTGCCTGTTTTAAGGTACGACCTGGGAGAATACAACAATAGACAATAGTAGATACAAAAAAACATCATGGGAACAAATAGAAGTCAGACATAGTATACTTATACAAATTTTTCATCAATGACAGTACAGTTGCAGGAATCTATATGTAGTAACAAAACAGAAATATAAGTGCAAATAACTAACAGTCATAAGTCATACAACAAGTGAGTAAGTGCTAGAAGAGAGGAAATAGCAAGATTTCCAGGCATGTTTGAGAGTAGTAGAGGTTGGAGCCAGTAGGCAACTAGGAGGAACCAGTATAGGAGTGGGTGGATAGAGAACAGAAGCAGGGTTCAGAGCTTAGAAGAGCCATACAGAGCTCCTGTTTGAAGCTGTGTGGTGAAAGGGAGATTCTTAGACTCAGTGGAAGGGAGTTCCATAGTTTAGGGTCCCAGCTAGAGAAAGCATTCTCCCCCATTTTGGTTTTACATCTCGGTTGGACAAGAAGGGATTTGTGAGCTGATCTCAGTGCGTAGGCAGAGGTCACAGGTTTGAGCAGTAGAGCCAATTTGTCAGATATCTGGGAAGAGATTATACTCTTTATAAAAAAGTAGGAAGTAAACTGTCGGAAAGGCTGAGGGGGTAAATCATCCCAGCCTGGAGTATAGTGTGCATCAGACATTTCTGTTCTCATCAGAAGAGAGCTCTTTGAAAATCTGTCCAGAGCTTTTACATAGATGATAATACTGTTTTCCCCATGTGTGTATTATAGAATTACTTCAGTGAAGTATATGTGCCATTTTTTGATTGGTTAGATTGTGGCTTTTCAGTGACACAAATGGCCAAGGTGTCATGCACCTTACCTCCTGTCATGTGTTTAACCAGAGTTCTCTGAAAGAGTTGGGTCACTAGGTCTTGCTTTCTGTGACAGTGCATATTTAGCAAACGATGGACTTCCCTCCTCCCTTGTGCAGGGTGGTAAACATGGCTTGCTTTTGACTTCTAGTCAGCAGTGGCTGAATGGTGGCTCAGGCATAGCCACTGATGTGGTGACATGAACCCACATACAGGACTGTCAGGCATGTGCATGGAGGGTGAGCTCACACTTGCATCCAGTGCACACAGAGGTCCCCATGTGAGACACTTGTTGATAAACTGCACTGTGAACCCCCATAAGTCCTGAGACAGAGGACATTGCATTTAAATAGTTAGTGTACTGCCTAAAACTAATATTCAATTTTAAAAGCAGACAACCATTACCTTTTATATCTAAGGTACTTTTAATTTTCCTTTTGCTTAATTAGATGATTGTTTACCTGATGTTAGTGGGTGTGATGATTGGAGCAGCACTTTGTCTGGTAGCTGACATACCTGGCTGTACATCCCCTGACTACAACGTGGGAGTGATGATCACTAGTGGCCCGAAGCACTCCATGCAGTACAAGAAAGCAGCAGTAAAGGCAAATAAGATACTGGGATGCATAGCTAGGGGGATCAGTAGTAGCAGAGAGGAGGTTATACTACCCTTGTACAGGTCACTGGTAAGGCTGCATCTAGAGTATGGAGTTCAGTACTGGGGCCACACCTGAAAAAGGACATTAACCTGCTGGAGAAGGTACAGAGGAGGGCTACAAAGATGATAGCCGGTCAGCAGGGCAAGGCATATGAGGAGAGGTTGAGGGCACTGAACATGTACTCCCTGGAAGACAGGAGAGAGAGAGGGGACATGATTGGGATATTCAAGTACTTGAAAAGGATAAATAAGGTTGATAAGGAGAGTATCTTTAAGCTGAGTGGCAACCATATCACAAGGGGGCACAGTCTTAAGCTGGAGGGTGGGAGGTTTAGGAGGGAGGTCAGGAAGCACTTCTTCACAGAGATGTGGTGGACACTTGGAATGCACTACCAGAAGAGGTCATCTCATTGAAGACAGTGGGCAGCTTTAAGAGAGGATGGGCCAGACATAGGGGGAAGGTAAGAATCATGGATAGGGAGGATGGAAGGAGTGGAGAGGAAGGGCAGGGACATTAGCTCAAGTTGTGGACCCTGCAATACATGCAGACTTGGTAGACCAAAAGTCCTTCTTCTGCTGTCTTCTTCATATGTTTGTATGTTCATATCAGCATTGTGGCCTCATTGACTGTGACATCACTGCTGCTAAGGAACAGCCACTGAGTGACAGCCAGGTCATTGAACTGTGATGTCACTGTCAGTGATATCACACTGCTGATGATGTAGTGTGGGGTAGTACAGCTAGATATGTCAACTGCCAGGCTGACAGCTGTTCCACACATCTAGCACAATATTATCACATAGAAGACTTTCTGATGAGCAAAACAAAAAGAAACAATAATTTAGAAATAAAATCTTGCAACTGACTACATCTTAAAATTTATATTATTTTCCTGTCTGCCTGTTTTGGCTCCAGTAGCTCTTTAAGTTAAGTCCTGGGGAAGGCGTGATTCTTCATGGTAAGTTAAGTGTAAGGGAAGTCACTGGCTCACTGGCACAGCAGTTATCACTACCACTTGTGACGCTAATGACCCTGGGTCTTGACTGACCTCGGGTATTGATGGGCTGGCTGTGGGGATGAGGATCGAGCATCCCAGGGTCCACTCTTCTCCTCCAAGGAAGGATGAGACCAATAGCTGGTGCATTACTGACCTCTGTCAGAGGCTGGAGGTTAGTACAGGAACCATCAAACCAGGGGAAATGGGATGGGCAGCAGTCCAACATGGCACACACAGGAGTGTGCATAACACCATCTTTGATGGCATTGCACATCCTCGACATGGGAGAATAACCTACAAGGAAAAGAATCCTCCTGTGAGTGATGCCCAGCCCCGTGGCCCCACATTTGGTGCACCAGAGCTGCTCCACTGGCCCTGACTCGGTCTTCCACAATGTGTCATAATGTGGCCTCAAGAAGGGGTAGGAGTAGAAACACTAGAGCTGCATTCAGTGCAGGAGCCACTGAAGCCAGGGTGGAAGGGGGCACCATAGGTACAACCCCCCAGCCAAGGAGATAATAAACAAATAAGGAAAAAAATAAGTGTGAGGGGAGCCATGTGGCAGGTCAGGGTAGGCAGTTGAATGGGGGTGGTAGTTTGTGGAGCAAAGTAGTTAAAAGAGATTTCCCACTACCCAAAAAAATATTGTACCTTTTGCAGTCAGTTAGGTTGGCTAGGGTAGGGTAGGGTCCATTATATGGAAGGGGTCTATTGTTGATAGATGCTGATGGAAGGGGTACAGTTTTTGTGATAATTTCAGGCTCATATCAGGGTAGAAGATGGTAGTATTGAAGGATTGTCTTAAATGAATGGATCTGAGCCACTGTCTGGAAAAGAGGAGAGGCAACAGGAGGTGGGGCAGAATAAAGATTAAGATAACTATGTCTGTGTTAGAATGACAGGATGGGGGTTGGACTCTGTAGAGGAGTCAATATTGGCTGGCAACAAGCAGGCAAAGTAGTGCAGAGGTTGTGGGGAGATGAAAGATGGGGTCAGAGGAAGAGAAGGGAAAGTCGAGGCAAGCATAGCTACCCAGAAAGGGGAGCATATATAGGTGAATGATGGCAGAGTTGGAGTGATAATTAGAGGCAGTGGTGGGACATTTACCATGGTTCATGGGGTGCAGTCCAGTTGTGTATCAGTGCATACAGCAGTCGAGTAAGGAAGCAATAGAGAAATGAGTAGAGTGAACAGAAGGGTGGTAATCCAAGGGGACTCCATAATTAAGGTTATTCACTTTGGAAGGAAGGGATACCCAAGTGAAAGAAGGAAGCTGGTTTTCATGCCAGGGATGACAACAGGTAAGGTGTGCCAAGAATGGTGGAAAAGTTTAGGGTGATTGGGTCGGAACAAATGTAATTATACAATGTGACCTCATGCCATCTCCCAGTGGATGATGCAGAGGACAGAAAAAAAAAAGTAATTTTTTTCCATGACACAGCAGTGGATGAGGGTCAAGGAGAAACAAGTGGTAAACAGTGCAGCAGTAATATACACTGATGCACATGAGCACAATGCACCAAAACTGAAGCCAGTGTTCCATACTTCAGATCTTGCATGGAGCAACTTGACAAGGCTGTCCATGCTCCTACAACAAAAACAGAGTCAGGACAGAGTGAACTACCTACAAAGGGTACAATTAGGTTTCTTTGCCCAAGGAAAAGCATGGTGTCCATCAAAAGCAAAATACTTTTGTGCATGCACAGAAAATGTGAGAGATATCAACCCCCAACCCACAGCAACCCCTGTTGTGCATTAATAAAGTCAATAAAAAGAACTTAAGGCAGCAGTATTTGTTATTCGGTGAAAACATTCATCATACGTTTTTGGCAAAAAAGTATTTCTGATAACCTAAGATTCATGCTCATTATGTGTTTTATTTTCTCATGTTGTTACAAAATTATTTTACAGCTGATTTTGTAATTAATGACTCACATCATTAAAGATGGCCACCATTCACTATGTTTAAAACTTTCTTCTTCTGGTGTTACTTGTTAAATGAAAATGCTAAATTTATGCTGTAGTTGTATAAGGATGGTTCTTCCACATGTTTCTTACAGTAAACAGCACAAAATATTTACATTTTTTCATGGCTGTTGTGGCATGGGCGTGTCATGTGAATGAGGACTTTCAAAACTTGAAGACCCCATATTCTGGTTCAGAAATGAAAGAAAACCAAAAGACAAATACGTACCTTGACATTTTTGGCAGACAAATATTATTACTCAACAATGTATAATGTTACTAACAAATACTGCTACTTTTAAATTTAATAAGAACTGAGGTTTTTGTCTGAAAAAAATAAGTGGGATATTGTATAATCTAAAGAAACCACTCCAGGGTGTTGGTTATGTATTGATTTACCCACTTGAGGTGTGGTTTGTTTTCTTGGACTGTGGCCCCTGCCCAAAACACACATCATGTATGGGTAAATACCAGCATAATCAACACCCTGTTGTCTCTTGCTTAATTATGCAAGTCAGTACCAACAACCTAGCTGGGGAGGAGGTGTAGATAGTACAAAGAAGATTTAGTTCTTTAGGGAGGACTGTCTGTGATGTTTCAAGATTGCTTGCATTCTCAGAAGTGATATCCATGCCAAACTCCATCCAGTTCTGGAATAAAACAGTATCAGAATTCAATGTGTGGCTGAGGGGATGGTGCAGATTGAAAGGTTTCATCTGTACCAAATTACTGTGTGGAGACATTGTCCAATAAAACACTTCATGCACCAGACAGACTACACTTCACTAGGAAGGGTTCAAGGTCGGTCAGTGATAAGCTTGGTGAATACATAACCCATTAACTTAATGTAAACTACTGACATGTGGCAAGTAGGCCTACATGCCGAATGACTCCAGGATAAGGAAGTTAGCAGACATCCCACCATACCATTAAAAGGGTTATGGAGGGTGTATCTGTAGCAAACGACTTATCAATTGATGGTGTGGGAGCACACAGAGAGTAAAAAGAGGAAGGGAAGAAGTGGTGGAATGGAAGGAAATGTTCAGCTCAGCTGCTTGTTGGATAGTGATGTCCAGAGTCACATTCCTCAACTGCAACCAGTACATAATTCCTATGCTGCTATGGTGGTGCATCACTGTCACAAGACGGTACACGTGCAAATGACTAGGGATAAAGTGTGACCCCTCCATAGTGGGCCAGGGATGGTGGTAGAGGACTACAGCAAATCATGAAGCAGCTTCTGGAGGTTTACTCAAATGTGAGAGTGATAGATTTGGCAATAGGAAAGGTGTGGTAGAGGTTAGATGACTACCAGGTGCTACAGCACAGAGTAATGGGAATTGGATTCAGAGGATCATTTTTGGCAGCAGGACTGGACATAGAACTGGATATCATTGTCCACCTGCTGACTAATGACCTGGCTAGGGACAGTTCTGGGACAGTGCAGGGGCATTTTAGTGATCTGGTGAGTGGTCTTAGAGCGGTAGCTGTCTCAGCAGCTTTCCATGATATTCCACCTATCTATGAAATGGTTGAGGAGAGGGATCTCCACACCATGAGCTTCAGTTCATGTCTGAAGGAATGGTGCAGAGAGGAGATGTTCAACTACACTGGGAACTGGTTACATACCTGTAAAAATAAGGGGCTATATAGTGTTGATGTCCTGCATCCTTCCGGGGGAGGAACTACCGTCCTCAGTGAACAGTTTTATTGTTACATATATAGAAACATAGAATTTGACAGCAGATAAGGACCGCTTGGCCCACCCAGTCTTCCCATTATCCTACCTAGTGGATAAGCTGCAGATCCTAGTTAGCCAACAGCCTACTTCCTCCTACCCCCACCCACTAGAATTGACTTATGTCTGTCCCATGCATTCTTGAATTCCCCCACTGTTTTTGACTTCACAACCACCTCAGGAAGGCCGTTCCAGGCCTCAACAACCCTCTCTGTGAAAAAATACTTCCTCACATTAACTCTGAGCTGTCCCCCTTATGTCTTCAAATTGTGCCCCCTTGTTCTTGTACACCTCTTTTTCTGAAAGATGCTACCCTCTTGGACATTATTGATTCCCTTGAGGTACTTGAAAGTTTCTATCATGTCCCCCCATCCCTCCTTTCCTTGAGGGTATACATAGTAAGCTCCTTAAGTCTCACTTCATATGTCTTCTGGTGCAGACCCTGCACCATTTTAGTTGCCCTCCTCAGAATTGACTCCATCCTGTCTATTTCCTTGAGGAGACTGGGTCTCCAGAATTGGACGCAGTACACCAGATGGGGTCTCACCAGCTGTCTGTAAGAGGGATAACAACTTCTTGTTTTCTACTGGTGATACTTCTCCCTATACATCCCAGTATCCCCCCAGCCCCCAGCAGGCAGAAAATGTCCCACCTTCCACACATGCAGAAGTATAAAGTTACTAGAACTCAATGGGAGAGGAAATCCAACCGGGTACAAATTAATATAGAATGCATGGTGGAAGACTTATTGGTGGAATGGAATGGGAGTATTAAAAAGAGATGGTGGAAAGAGGGAGTGCTGCAATGAACTGGCAGAGTGGAAACAAATTTTGGAATGCCATACATTCAAAGGCTAGCAGTCTAGCAAATAAGATTCTGGATGTAGAGGCCATCATGCCTGAAGCAGAAAACTATATTGTGGCCATCACCAATTCATGGTGCACTGAAAACCAAAACAGGGAAATGGCCATACTATACTATGCTATACACTGTTCATGAAGTACAGGGTGTGAAGAAAATGAGGTGGTATGATGCTTTATGTGAAGGAAAGCATTAAGTAAACAGATGTAACCCCTACCCAGTATGCCATCTCCATCTGACAGCTCTGCCAGGTGGGCTGGGTAAGAGGAGGAATAGGCCACTCGGCACAAAGGCTAGGTTTGGCTACTCTGCAAAGGGGCACCCAAGTAATTCCTGACACAGGAAGCAATAACTGTAATGTCCAATACCAGAAGTGAGATTCTAAGGTGTGGCTTTTATTCACATCCAAACAGAATAAACAAAGCATTGACGGACCTCCATGGGGCTACACTCCTGGTAATGCAGATTAAAAGAGATCAGAACACATCTTCATCACTTTAGCCCTCAGACTCTACCACACACTGGGCACACAGCCCGGACTTGTACACTGCTTTGGGTTACACAACCCGAACTTGAACATGGTTCTGGGTTTTCCCTGGCTCGGCTTCCTTGCCAGCCACTTGGACACCTTCCATATATCATGGAAACATTTTCTGGTGGCTCCCTAAACCACCTAAGAGCACCTTGGCTCCATCAGAGAATCCTCTTCTTTAATCCCACATCTGGGTACTTTCCTCAGGCACTGGCTAAGTACCTGAGGGAAAGCAAAAGGTGTCTCAGAGCAAATCCGTAGAGGTGAATTTGGTTACTACTGATGGTGGGTCTCCCACCGCTCGCTCCCACAATTCATACCCGGCCATTTCTCTGGACTGTAAACACCTCATCCTTAAGCACTTTGCTGTGTAGATTCTTGCTAAATGTATTTCACATTCAATCTACTTGTCTTGCTTCCCATTTGTGCTGGACTTGAACATACTTAAAAATAAGTGGCATTGTCCATTACTCTATACCCCCCACAAGTTAAGCAGTCCAATCCCCGCATTTTTTCTTTCCATTTTGTGCTGGACTTGAACATACTTATAAGTGGCTTTGTCCATTACTCTAGACCCCCCACTGAGTTAAGCAGTCCAATCCCCACATCTTCCAACTGTACTTGGCTGTCTTTTCCTGACCCCACAGTAACAGTTCCTTTAGTTTCCTTACATTTCAGGTGAAAACACTTGGCTCTTTTTCAGACCGAACTCACCCTTTGGTTGCAGATGCCCCACAGGCATTTCTGGAATCTCTTACAGAGCTTCTGGTGCCTTAGCACAATTCAGACAGGCAGCTTCTTTCCCTTAACTGGACCCGGGAGGGTTGCCCCTGGAAAACAGGCAGACACCTTACCCCCATTCCCTCAGGGATGGGGCTCTTAACCATTGAGAGCGGTCTCCACCACTTCAACTACCAGTTCCTGTGTTCCTCTTCAGGTGGAAACACACACCTTAAACAAAAGTAGCTCTGAAACAGAGCTTAAAGCTCTGAAAGCCCGCACACACTCTGCTGCACTACAGTCTCTCTCTGAGACTGCACACAGACTGGCTTCAAATTCCCCAATGTTCTACTCTAACCTCCAACTGCAATATTCCAGTGTGGCTTATGCAACTGCGACAGTTCTAAAATGATGTCATCCCTCAGTCTCAGCTGAGACTGAGAACAGAGTGAGACAGTGTGAAATCCATGTAACTGGAGTTTCACAAGCTGCCTTCCCTGCCTACCACTAGGTCTTACTGGGATTCTAGTAACCCCGGGTAACAGGGGGGTTGCACAGATATTTCTGTTATATGGGTGGAGGCAGTGGTACTGTGGTTCACTCAGTAGATATGGAATCAGTCCACTAGTCACACTGCAGTAATCTACAGACCTCCAGCCCATTATGAAGAATTAGGTAAAGTACTGGTGAATGTCATTTGCAGGATGGCAGAAATGGGGGATGTGATGCTGGTGTGGCATTTCCACCTGCTGGATGTAGAGTTGAGTGTCCATGGAGTGGCTTCAACTTGAAGCTATGACATCCTGCACTATCTTCAGCTGGTGTTCCTTTGTCAACTACTTTGTGAACCAAGTCATGATGGTGCAATACTGCACATAGTACTCAGTAACAGGGACAGTATTTCCTACATCAAGATGTGAGATAGCCCAATAACCAGTGACCACTGTATAACAAGGTACAATATAAGGATGGCTGTGGAACTGAACTGCAGAGGGGTGATGGTCATTTACTTCAGAAGGCTGCATTTTATAAATGCTGGTGAATGCCTCCAGGATGAACTGTCAGTGGTGATGACCACAGTGTGGTACAGGAACAGTGGTCAATGCTAAAAAATGAACATAGTAAAGGCAACAAACCTTGTGGTCACACAATTGAACCAAGGCAGGATGAAAAACATTGCAATGGATCTCAAAAGAGGTGGCTGAAAAGATAAAGACAAAAAGGGTAGCTTTCAGAAAGTATAAGGAGATGCAGAGGGAGGAGTATAGGGATGTATATCAGTGGAAACAGTGAAGCAGTGGAAGAAGTAATGATCACAAAGTCCAAACTGAAGACAGACTAGCACAGGAGGTAACCAAAGGTGACAAGACATTGTTTAGGTATATAATTTGAAAGATGAAGACCAATGGTGTCATTGTAAGATTATAAAGGGCTGGGGGCTGGGGGGGGGTCTGTCCCAAGGGTGACCAGAAAAAGGCAGACATCCTGATCAAACACCCTTCTTCATTGTTCAAAGGGGAAGGAGATGTGAAGGGGCCACCCAAAAGTAACAGAAGCTTTGGTTGGAGTGAAGTGGATAATTTTCCTTTTTTCAAGGAGAGAGTCCTGAAGGGAATCTTTAATCTGAAAATGGGCAAAGCAATGTGACCAGATGGAATGCATCCAAGGATATGGCTGGATATCAGCGAAATACTGGCTGCACCTCTGGCACTCCTCTTTAACAGCTCATTGAAAACACTGGTTGTTCTGGAGGACTGCAGGAAGTCAAATGTATTACTGCTACACAAAAGGTTGTACCAGTGACAAGGCTTGCAATTTTATGCCATTCATCCTGACATTGGTGTTGTGAAAATAAATGGAGCCACAGCTGAAGGAAAGGATTGTCTAATAACTTGATCCCTCTTGCCCATTTTTAGTCAAGGGAGTCATGAAGGGACTTTCTAATCTGAAGAGGTACAAAGCAATGTGGCCAGATCAGGTGCATCCTAGGTTATGCCAGTATATCACATCACTACCGGAGGATTATTGACAACCCTAGCCAGAAAGAGAACTGGTATTAATTATAATGTATTACTGATGGGTGGCAAACCACTGTGACAAGGCAGTTGGGATAGCAACTGTGAAGCTGATGTGCCTCAGGAGATATATCAGCATCAGAAGGAAGTCTGTGGTTTCACCTCAGGATACATCTCTTTTAAGACCCCACCAGCGATACTGTGTCCAGTTCTGGAGAACACATCACCGGAAGTATATAGGGTGGAGGCGGCCCAGAAAGTGGGAACGTAAGTGGTGCATGTTCTGCATCAAAAGACATACTATGATAGACTAAATTACCTCAATATGTAAACCCCGGAAGAGAGGAGGGAGATGGTGTATATGATAGAAACCATTAAATACCTCACAGTGGTAAATAAGTTACCAGAGGGAAGTACTTTTGAGAAGGGGATGTGATCAAGAACAAGGGTACATGCTATGAAGATGGAGTGGGGCAGATTCCAGTGATATGTTAGTAAGGACTTCACAATAAGTGTGATGTATTTCTGAAACAACATTCCAGTATATGTGGTGTGTTCTAAGGCAGTGGCAGGGTTCACGAATACATGTGATAGGTGGAAGGACATCATACTGACCCAGAAGCCATGGAGGAAAAATTAGATGTACATCAAGTACAGTCTGCGTTACTAATGTAGTTATGGAAAATAAGAGCAGATCTTGTGTTCCAAGTGCTCCTCTGCCATCAAATGTTATGTTTCTATACCTCTATATTGTTGATGTCATGAAGGCCACAATGTTCCAACACAGCTGAACTGTTGTCATACACTGCTTGGCATGTATTGGTCCCCTAGGGTCCGCCTGCTACACTGAGCACTGCATTGGGGAGGAGGGTCACACACCTCCAAAACTCATACTGTTGCAAGATGTTCCTTGCGCATTCACGCAAGTGAACGTAAAAATGGAACAGCCTAAGCAATGCAGACTTATCACAATATGACCTATTTACATAATTAAAATATATATAAAACTCTAAACAATCTGATGATTTGTGATGAACGTTAACTTTGAAATGATTGCTTCTTTCATGGGACGAACTAATTTGATCATTAGATAGCATAGTTAGCATAGCATGATATATTATGGTGCACTTCATTCTGTGTAATGACTGCAAATATTGAGTCAGTGAGTGATGGGAGGTGGTCTGAAAAAACAATTATTCATTGTAGTAGTGTTTTTTCCAAATGGATCCCTCACCGTGCTTACTAACTTGAATGGAGGCGACGAGACACACAGTGTCAGGGAGCTGAACAGAGGACAACATGTCCGACTCTTAGTGAGCTACACCTCACATTTCTGATATTAAACACCATGCACATGCACAAGACAGGCCATTGAATGTACACAGAAAGCCTGGCTAGAGGCAGCAAAGGCTATGGTGGTTGGTTCATTATGACACTAAATCTCCAGGACATAAATACTGCATTCATACAGTACCTGTGATTGCTCTGTCATACTGCAATTGGTAAGCAAAGCTAGTTTGACTACCAGTGCTCTGAGCCTCTTCCTATAGGTCTCCAGCCAGAGTCCTTTTATTTGTTACTCTCTCAACTCTCCATAATACCATAGTGTGTCAGCAGGCGCAATGAACAAACATGTAGGACCTGGCACCATAAGGTTACAGCTGTGTTATCATCAGTCATTTTTACTATGAAAGTGCTGCAGAACTATCACTAGACATTGAGACATCACCCACAGTACTGTGACTAGTTTTTGAAGCTGTATCACATACAGGTCATACATACTAACATACTCATTGCCAGGAGATTAGGCCTTACGATCTATCGAGTCTGCTCGAACCACAGATCCCTAGTTGGGAGGGCCCTCCCTCCCTTCTATTCCAGAAACCCCTATCATCCATCCCAACCCCCCTGGACCAGGCCATCATCTGATACATCCGCTTTCTGTGTCTGTCCCACCCTCTATTGAAGCACTCCACTGTGGATCTCTGAACCAGCTCGCCAGGCAGTGCGTTCCAAGGATCCACCACCCTCTCAGTGAAAACCTCCTCCCCTTTTCTCCTCCTCACCCTTCCACCTTCCAACTTCAAACCATGCCCTCTGGTGATACCTCCCTGCTTTAGTCTGAAGATCTCCTCCATGTTTACCCTATTTAATCCCTTGAGGTACTTGAAGACCTCAATCATGTCCCCCCTGTCGCTCCTGTCCTCCAATGAAAATAGGCAGAGCTCCTCAAGTTTGTCCTCATACATCAAATCCCCTAGTCCTCATATCATCTTAGTTGCCCTCCTCTGTACCCTCTCCAGGAGCTGTATGTCCCTTTTCAAGTGTGGTCTCCAGTACTGTACACAGTACTCAAGGTGTGGTCTAACCAATTCATTGTACAGCGGCAGAATCACTTCCCTGCTCCTAGAGATGATCCCCCTTATGATGCATCCCATCATCCTGTTTGCTTTGCTAGCCACTCTCCTGCACTGCTTGGAGTTATTCATACATGCATCCACCATGATCCCAAGGTCTTTTTCTCACTGTTGAGGCCTCCATCGACTCCCCTCCCACGGTGTACCTGTGTTTATGGTTTCCCCACCCAAGATGTAACACCATGCACTTGGTGATATTGAAATTTAATTTCCATGTGTGAGTCCACCTTTCCAGGGAGTCCAGGTCCCCTTGCAGGGCCAATCTCCCCTCTTCCCCCTCAACTACTGCTCCCATCTTGGAGTCATCAGTGAAGAGACTCATTTCACACCCTATAACCTCCCTGATGTCCAAAATCTATGCATTAAACAGGATTGAACCCTGGACCAAGCCTTGCAGTACCCCACTACTGACCTCTCTAGGGTTCAAGAGCTTCCCACTGACCACTACTCTCTGAGTGCATCCAGCTAGCCAGTTTTCAATCCATCTGACCATCAAAGGGCCTACTCCCAACCTCGTCAGTTTCTCCACCAGACCATTGTGGGGGACAGAGTCAAACACCTTGCTGAAGTCCAAGAATAATACATTCACAGGCTTTCCCCTGTCCAGTTCTGATGTTACCCATTCGTAGAACTCCACAAGACTGGTTTGACACAATCTACCTGGCACAAACCCATGTTGCCGACTTTCCAGACCACCCACCTCCTCCAAGTACACCCCCAATCGTTCCTTTAGTATACACATTATTGCTTGAAATAGCTTTTTCACAAGTGACTGATGGATCTCTTCATGTACACCATGACTGAAAGGTGAACCTGACTAATCTCATTGTGTACATCACAAAAGAACAAATCTATAGAGGTGGCATGGTGAAAAACTAATAGCATTTCATATTTAAAAAAAATTGAGTGTAGGACATTTTCATATAAGCAATAGTATTTTATGTTGTTGTTTATAATGCAATGTACAAAATACTACTTCACTGAAATGGTGAACGACATATAGAACAGAGTCACGTCATATGTTTAGTATTGAATGGATGGAAGTTGGCTGTTGGTGACAATGGAAGCAAGCATCAAAAGTCTGACTGGTGGAAGGTAATGGTCAACAAAGAAGATTCAAATATTTTACCCAAAAATATAGTGAAGCATATTATGTTGGATTATCTTCAAAACAGTGAAGCATCAGTATTACCAAGGAAAGAAAGAACCAGCAAAACAAACAGTAATTACAGATGAGGAAGAGAAAAGTAGGCAGGGTCAGTACCACCCACAAGGAGGAGGAGTGACATGGCACCAACTGGAGTAGCTGTGTAGGTAACACTCCGCGGGTCTCTGTTCAAATTCTGTTGGCTCCAGTACCCCCCCCCCCGTCTAGTGGCAATGAGGTATGGACTTAGTCTTCAAAATGTTATACCAAGTTCAGGATTATGACCCCTAGAAAATATTTGAAAAGAGTGAATGCAGGGTTGAAACTCAAAGCCTTCAATCCTCTGAATACGGTCACATGCAAAGCCATAGCATGCCAGTTAAAACAAAAGTCAAACAAGACTCACCAGAAAGAAAGTTCTATGAGCGGGGCAAGTGGACTAAGCAGTACAACCCATGACCAGTCTATGGGCCTATTTCTGTTGTTCCATGCAAAGAAGACCATTGATAGTCCAAAGCAGCTTAAAGAGGTAACTGATCAGAGCACTTACAGTGGTTCTGATAGCTTTGAGACATGGCCTGGGCAAGAAAGGAGCAGCCAGGCCCACCACAGGTTTCCTTGAATGAATGTGCCACAATATTACCTACTGGGGCCCAGACTAATACAGTGCATAGCTATGCTGGAATGCCCCCGCCTACCAGTTCTGCGAAAAGTTCTAAACAAATGCTTAAAACTTTGGCAAGGATGAAACCGTTGCCAGATGAGACACAACATCATAGGACTTGCCTTTGGAGCCTCAAATTACTACAGATATACACCACATTCCAATAGTGAATATATTGTCTGAAGAGGGTACTTCCAGTCCAGACCACTTGCGATTTGGAGCTGAGCATTCACCAAACCTTGTAACAAATGTGATAAGCTTACTAACAATCATTAATAACTGTAATGAAAATTCTGAAAACTTACCAAATGCTGAACTGGTGGTTGGTATTAAACTCAGTACTCAGTCTGATGTTACCCTTGGCATTTAACAAAATCTCTCTATTGAAAGTAATATAGAAACTTCACTGAAAGGTAGGTCAGTCTAGTCTGATAACTTAGTTGCAACCACTACTACAAATGACGAATATGACTCTGAACTCTCTGATACAGATAGTGAAGAGGGAAAATGGAATTTCAGCAAACCAGCCACACTTCTTTTTTTTTCATAAAAACTTTGTTTATTTTAAGTTTTTTTTTTCTTTGATCACAATGATCCCCTGGGATGCTCAATGTTTCACCCAAACCCCAGGCTTCTTTAGGGGCTGGGATTTATACAAATGTACACAAAATAATATTATAATATACACCATTCTATTTTATTACTGTAATACATCATTATAGTACACGTCTGATACCACCATAGCCGGTCACTTATTAACTTTAGTGTTGTTTATCCAAGAAATTTAATCACAAAATAAATACTATTTTCTAATAGGAGCTATATTTGGATTATTCAAAATGTTTGTGCTCCAAGTTTGTTTTATAAAAAAAATACAAACAAAAATATTATTATATGTTTAAACCAATTGATTGTGCTGATTCCAAAGCAATGTAAGGTATGTTACCTTGTGTTCTTAAATATATAATGTTCATTTTTACTTCTGTATGAAATGGGTATCTCATATTCAAATCTGTAGATACAATATTAAGTTTAGTTCATGAATGTGTAATTCTCCCATTAATTACTTATTCATTATGATATCATAGTTATTTAATAGTATAAACAATTTTATAACATCTGCAGCAGTTCCTGTCTATGGCCAGGACCAAGCATTATTCATATCCTGTTATTCCATGTATATCTTGCCAAAACAACAGGCTCCCTCAACAATTATATTATCATAAGTACATATTTATTTTTTTAATATTTTTTGATCTTCACTATATCCTAACATGGGAAAAAGTAAATATTCCCCTATAATCAACTCATTCTGCAGTGTTATTAACTTCTAAGCACCCATTCAATAATTAACATATTTCATAGTTCTTTATATATCCTGCCAACACGACAGGCTCCCTAAGCATTCATCTAATCTGTACATAAACAATTATTGAGTACTTTCTTCACTATGTACTAGTGAGGCATAAAACAACCTAGCCTGTTGTTCATTTCAATTTTTTATCTGTACTGCAACACTTACTTTTAATATCTGTTTATAATTGTTGCTGACAGACACTTCTGACCTGCAAGTGTTTACAGGCTACTGGGGTTGTTTATTACAGTGCGCCCTTATCAAGGTTAATTTTTCTTTTAACATGAGCTGTAGATACACATTTATAAAATACATTGCTTAGCTGATGTGAAGAACATTTCTACATATTCAAATCATTAGCTCAAACAGTGGTTTGTTTTATCTATGCAACTTTAAAGTGCCTACCTTTTCCCAAAGCTTTTCAGCGTGTGTCGCAGTTTCCAAAGATTCTGTGCTGCGCTTGTCACTTAATGAGCTGCACTATTTATGTGACACATTGAGAGGCAAATTTTGGCCTCCACCACACCTCTCACTCCACTGCATCAAGGACACAGGCCGAGCAGGGACCACCCCTGTGGATGGACAGACAGTAGTTGGTAGGCAACTAAAAGAAAACATAGTAAACAGAGCCATGTGGGTGGCTATGTCTCTACATCTATGTTGATCCTTCCTTGCTTCCCACTGCTGATATTTGAAGGGGTGATTTCTTAACACTGTAGCTTATAAGCAGGCAAGGAGCTACATGGTTCTTACTTTGATAGAGTTAGATTAATTTCAATTTTTGAATGTTTTTTAAAACTAAAACACTTCTTGGGGGGACAGATGGAATTATGAAAGTCAGAGGGAAAACGGGGCAAAGTCAGGAGAGATAAATTAAAAGCATTAGGGCTCTGTTTCCAAGGCTTGTGTCTATTTATACCTGTTGTCACAAAGTAAACAAGCATTTGTCAATGCTGAATGTTGTCTTGCTGATGTTGGCATTGGTAGTACAAGAGTTAGAGATGCATACTAGGAATGGCAGTGAAGTATAGAACCGACATGAACCCCAGCCCACCCTGCAGAGAGTGGCATGCATTGGGGTGTGCCTTTGGGTCACTGGCCATAACACTAATGCCATTTCACTTCACCCTACCCTGACAAGTGTTGCATTGTGCTTAGGGGTTGTCAGGACTTATGCTCACCCCATTTAATAAAAAAGTATGTTGAGATGGGTGCAGGATAGATGAATGGGGTGAACTTTGGAGCCGAAGAGTCCAAGGCACACCTGGATGCCTATCAGTGGCTGCAGGGTGGGGGTGCAATGACGTGAGCATTACAGCCAACAATCCAAAGGTAAACCCTGATGTCTGTTAGTCTGTACAGGGTGGGATGTTATGGTTAGAAACCCTAACGCCCTAGGCGTTTGGTGGTATTTGCATTCCAAATTTTCAACATGGCCTTTTTGTGACCCCACCTCGTGAAAGCATGTGGGACCTCTGCTTATGAACAGTGTCCATGACATTTTGTTAATGTGTCCTGAACGTTGATTTCCCACAGTGACTGCACCATTCTGCACCACATAAAAATATCAGCTTCACCATTCATAAGGAGGTGTGAAGAGATGGCAATGTTGACAATCTGCAGTGAAAATATTAAAAATGCTTGACGTTACAAGCATGCATGAAAACAAGGCAACACACGCTCATAACAGTCTGTTTTTTTTTGAATTCTTTCACCAGATTTTTAACATAGGCATTTTGGGATCTCTGCTTATGAACAGTGGCAGTATGATTTTCTTAATTTGTCCCGAACATTGTTTTTCCACAGTGACCGTGCCATTGTGCGCCAGATGTGCAAAACCACATTTTGGGTAGGATGTGAAAAATGTCAGCTGTACTGTTCATAAGAAGGTGTACAAAAATGGCAATGTTGAACATCTGGAGTGAAAATATTAAACATTTTCAAACTTATGACAGTGCATGGACACTGCGCAATGCAGGCTTATAACATAGTCATTTTGCAGAATTTTTTGACCAGCTGTTTAACATAGACATTTTGGGACCTCTGCTCATGAACAGTGTTACTGTGATTTTTGTACTGTGTCCCAAACATTGTTTTCCTACAGCGACTGCATCACTGTGCACTGGATGTGCTAAAACACATTTCGAGCATGATGTGGAAAATGAAGCCGTACTGTTCATAAGGAGGTGTGAAACTGGCAAAGTTGAAAATCTGAAGTAAAAACATTAAAAATTCTCGAAGTTAAAAGCATGCATGGAAACTGCACAACACACACTCATAACACAGTCATTATTTGGAATTTTTTCATCACATTTTCAGCATAGGCATTTTGGGACCTCTGCTCATGAACAGTGTTACTGTGATTTTCTTACTCTGTCCTGAACATTGTTTTCTTACAGTGACTGCGCCACTGTGTGTCAGTTGTGTGAAAAAACTTTTTGGCCATGATGTGGGAAATGTCAGCTGCACTGTTCACAAGGACGTGTGAAAAAATGCAATGTTGAAAATCTGGAGCAAAAATATTAAAAATTATCTAAGTTACAAGCGTGAATGGGAACTGCACAACGGACTCTAGTAACACGGTAATTTTTTAGAATTTTTTCACCAAATTTGCACATTGGCTTTTTGGGAGTCCACCTCATAAACACCATCACTGCCATTTCATTAATCAGTCCTGAAAGGTGACTTCTTGTAGTTACCGCAAAATCACCTTTTGGGACCGAATAATGCCACGACCGTGTCTGAATTCATGACGAGGGGTTCCAATAACCCCATGTTGAAAATGTGGTGCCAAAATTCCCCAAAAATGCCTGAAATATGCACCAAAGTTTAAAAACCCCTATTTATGCCATTATACAGCTTACTGGCATTTCTTCAGTTTGCGATTGATTTTGAAGAGTGCAGACATGTTCCCAGTCCACCGAAGATCATTGCACCAGGCTCCAAAGGTAAGTATGGGGTGAGGGGTGTGTGGGGAGGTGGGGTTCACAGAGGTCAGTTACGGGTTGGGGGTGGGGACTGCCAACAGCCAGCGAGGGACCATTTCCTTTGTTTCAGGTAAAAAAATAAATAAATCTCCGTGGACTGTTTTCAGTTTTTTTAACAGGTTGTGGCCACACTGGGGTGGGCTCCCAGTTTGGCACATTGGTGGGGGGGTCATGTCACCCACTCTGGGGTGGGCTCCCAGTGTGGGCAAGGTACACAATTGGGGCAGTGCCAGGAAAATGGTGGGAGGGTAACATGCTGACAGGGGTATTGGGCACCCCTGTTGGCAAGGATGTCTGCCTTTTGGAGGCATAATTGATGCTGAGGGGGATTGGGCACCCCTTCAGTACACCACAGCAAGGAAGGGGTCCACACATGCTAACAGAGGGATTGGGAACCTCCGAAGTTAGTTTCAGAGAGACTGTGAGGGTGGGTGGCGAGCCACTGCCCACCATGTTTTTTGACATATCACACCACATAAGGCATGCCCTGCAATGAGGTGAAGCTCCCTCATTGCAGCAGCTAAAATGTTTGAAAGCGGTGGCATGGTTTTTGCACTGCTGTCATAGACAGCATGCAATCTAATTCGTGCCATGGAGCCCAGCCTGAAAAAGCAGTGGCGCCACTGGCCACAGCACAACCGTGCCTCCAAAACCTGTTATTTCAAAGTTAAGACAACATGTTTCTTGCACAGGCACAAGACAACATAAAAATGAAGGAACATATTCAAAACATTTCCTGTTGCTATTTTATTTTTTGCTGCTATGTTAATCCACTATAATGGAATGCACGATACCAGCATGCTGACTAATTTTCCTCATCATTCATGCCAAGTCTGTCTTCCATTGCATTTAGGGTAAAGATCCAGAACATCTCCCTCTTTTGTAGGGTTTAGTTCCAGTCTCCACTCCATGTATAGTCTTTCTACTTCTTCTATGCCCCAGAACTTGAAAGAGACTGATGTGTGATTTGAATTTTCAAAATGGATTGCTACTGGGCTATTCTCTGCCCTTGTTCTGATTCTGCTTTTCTGTTCTGTTATTCTATTTTTCAGGGGACATGTAATTTTCCCAACATAATATTTAGAGCATGGACAGGTCAAGACATATACAACATGGTTTGAATCACAAGTTATGCGAGAGTTTATTCTGTATTTCATGTTCCCATTTGGATGGGTTATCTCCACTTTTTTTGAAGTATTGCTACAATAGGCACATTAGCCACATGGCACCATACCCTTTTCAAAGGTCCCAAAAGTAACTGCTCGCCTGGTATTTTATTCAATGGCTTCAGCTCTGAGTTTACTAATCTGTCCTTTATTGTTCTTACCTTTTTAGATGCCACCATTGGCCTGTTTCTGACTTCTGGTACCCCACGGGCATAAGGGTATCCCAAAGTGTATTTATAATGTTTATTTGATGTGCCAGTGTAGAATAGCCTAGTGATAATACTAATCTATCATCAGTCACTGGTTTCTGTTCCACCCACTACATGTGGTATTGCTTGAGTTGCCCCTTGTAAGCTCTCTTCCTAGCTTTAAAAACTACTTTATTTGTATATCCCCTGGCCTTGAATCTCAATGACATTTGGTCATACTCTTGATCTCTGACTGTTTGCTGACTGCAGTTTTGTTTAACCCTAAGCATTTGGAAATAAGATATGCTGTCCTTAAGCTTTTGTGGGTGAAAGCTCTCAGCATGTAGCACCATGTTTTTGTTCATAGATTTGTGGAAAATCTTTGTACAAAGTTTCCTATTCTCATTGTATATAGTCAGGTTTAGGAATGCTACCTCCTTAGAACGTGTTGTCATGGTAAATTGCAAGTTAGTGCTTAGTGAATTTAGGCGGCCATGGAATTCATGCAGTTGTCTCTCAGTTCCAGCCCACAAAAAAAGAATGACATCTATAAAGCATCTGTAATGACAGATTTAGTATGAATTGTTGCTCAAAATGGTCCATATATAAGTTGGCATAGGTGGGTGCAAAAATGCTACCCATCGCAGTGCCTTTCTTCTGTCTGTAGTATCTTCATTCAAACCTAAAATAGTTTTCCTATAGAACCATGCATGCAAGTTCTACAAGGAAACTAATAGGAGGCATATTGATGTTTGAACTTCTTTCTAGTCCAATTTGAAGGCTTTCCAATCACTCCTCATGAGGGATAAAAGTGTACAAGTCCTTGACATCCATTTTACATAGCATCCATGCAATACTTCCCTCATTTCTATTTATGACACCTGTCAATACTAGGATATCCCCTGTATCCTTGGTATAGCTATGCATTTCCATCTCTATAGGCTGGGCAAAATAGTTTACATAGCTAGACAGGGGTTCTAATACAAAATCATTCCCTGAGACTATGGCCATAGATGGGAACTGCTGCATATGTTATAACATTGTTTATACTATTAAATAACTATGAAATGATAATCAATAAGTAATTAATGGGAGATTTACCCATTCATGAACTATAATTAATATTGTATCTACAGATTTGAATATGAGATATCCATTTCATATAGAAGTAAAAATCATATCAAATCAAACTTGATTTTTATAGCACCTTTCAAAACCAAGGCACAGCACATAAAACCAAATACAAATACAAGGTTAAAACAGAAGAATGAAACACATTAACCATTAGGGAAGGCCAAGTTAAATAAATATGTTTTTAACTCAATCTTAAATCTGTCGATGGTCAGGCATTCTTTTAACTGATGAGGTAGAGAATTCCACAGGGTTGGAGCCGAAAAAGAAAAAGCATGGGCACCTGATGTTTTTAATGTTTTTAAAATGAACATTATATGAATAAGAACATAAGGTAACATACCTTACAATGCTTGGGTATCAGCATAATCAATTGGTTTAAACATACAATAATAGTTTTTTAGTATTTTTTTTTATAAAACAGACCTGAAGCACAGGCATTTTGCATAGTCCAAATATAGCTCGTATTAGAAAATAGTATTTACTTTGTGATTTAATTTCTAGAATAAATAACACTAAAGTTAATAATTGACAAGCTACGGTGGAATCAGTCCTATACTAGAATGATGTATTACAGTTATAAAAATAGAATGGTGTATATTATATTATTATTTGTACATTTGTATAGATTCTAGCTCCCGAAGAAACCCAGGGTTTGGGTGAAACATTGGGCACCCCAGGGGATTATTGTGTTAAAAAAACAACTTTAAAATAAACAACATTTTTATGAAAAAAGAAGTGTGGCTGGTTTGCTGAAATTCAATTTTTCCTAGAGATGTGACCCATATCACCAGCCCTGAATATGAATCTCTTGGATTTATCAACAAAAAAAGGGTACCCACCTAAAACGCCCTTTGTACTATAGATGGTGAAGAGTCTGAACCCCCCCATGGGCAAAAATCCTTTTTAATAAAATCATTGATATATCCATAAAAATGGAAACAATCCTGGAGCATCAAGTTAAAATAGAAAAATATTTCAAGTTAACACATGATTTACTGAATGAAAGTCAACTAATTAAAAAGGAGATAAACCAGATAAAATAAACTCTAAATAAATTTCAGATGAAACAGAAGCACCACCTAGAAAAATTAAAAAAAAACTTGGAAAATGCCAAATGAGATCTCAAAGAAAAACTAATAAACCAAGAATCCAGAGCCAGATGAAACAATATTCATATATTTGGGGTTCTTGAGGCATGGGATAATTAAAAAAGTCTACAAGAGTCATCTAAGTCAATTGCAGCAGCCTTTTTGGAAACTGAGCTGACTTGATATCAACTGGGGAATTCAGTGCAGTTCAGTAGGGGCCTTCCTATTAAGCCCAATTCATCAGTAATACTGAGATCTGAGATCTTCAGATAAGGATAAATTAATGACTTTGGTATACAACAAAAAGAAGATCAATCTGATAGGGGCAAATATTACTATATACAATCACTTACCTCAGGAACTTATCATGGCAAGAAAAGGTTTTGGCTCAATAAGAAATTGTCTTTGGGAAAATGGCTTTAAAGTGACTATGAAGTTCCCTGCTAAACTGCATGCAATTATTGAGGGTCAACGCTTTGTCTATGATTCACCTGAAGTTGCAATGGAAGACTTAAAAATAAGACTATCTAAACTTTTTGAAACATAAAGCAAGCCTTTTTTTGGGAAAATTGTAGACTGTCTGAATGATGTGTCTATTTACCATGCTATCTTTACGGATATTATTTTATAAAAAATGACTGTCAAAGGTGGAGATATGATTAACAAATGGTTCTTTTTCCATGAACAGGGTATTATTAGTATTGCTGCATGAGCCTATTTATTATTTGTCACTGAATTTAGCAATGGATCAGCTTAGAGGGTGTTCCTACTGAAAGAGGAGTTGATGTTTCTAACCTTTTATAAAAAATGTGAACTGTGAACTTAGCATTCTAGTGGCAAAAGGTTGTGCTTTTCTCTTTTCATTTTCTTATCACTTTACAGGTTCAAGAGACATTCAAATTGATGGGAAGGGGTCAAAGTGGGAGTATACAGAGTCCTTTCTAGGTGTAAAAGTAGTGGGGTATGCTCTCTGTTAATTGTAAATATGTTTTTCTTATTTAGGGTTTTTATTTTTCTGTGTACTTCATTTATGTTGTTTTTTTGCACTGTTTGTTTTACATAATCAAAAAGGGTAGCAGTTATTGAACAAATGTATTAAAGTTTTTAAGAGTTGTCTCAATGACCATGGATAAAGGGGATTGGCTTATAATTGGGAAGTGTATTATAATAGGGTTAAGGGATTACAAAAGGTGGGGGGGGATACAAGTGTAGACAAAATTTACCCAGACTTTGTTTATTTAAATCCTTCTTTATATAGTGAATATACCAACAATACTAATGGCTAACTTTAACAGTCCTAAGATAACATCACATCACTGAATGTTAATGGTATTAACATACCTATTAAGAAATCCAGGTTACTCACTTATCTTAAAAAAACAATATTCACAAATTATGTGTATTCAGAAAACACACCTGAATGCTAAGGAAATAATTAAATTAAAAAAAACAAATGGATAACATCATTATTCTTTAGCACAGATACATCAAAAAGTAGGGGAATAGCACGTTTAATAAAAAAGGTCCTACATTTTAATTTAACTGACCAGTTTTCTGATGAATCAGGCAGGATTATATTGATTAAAATCAATTTAGAGGGAATTGAGTTAATTATTGGATCATTATATGCTCCCTTTGAGAACTATTCAGAATTTTTGGCAAAAGTTACTGAGGACCTGCAAAAACTCCAAGCCACCAATATTATTTTGACTGGGGAATTCAATGTTTATTTGAACTTCTATCAAGACAAATCATCCCCACCAAGTTGGGGTAACCTTACCACTGCTAGGACATTGAAAACTTTTCTGGACTCTGAACAATTGATGGATAGTTGGTGACATAAAATCCCAAATGACATGATTTATTCCCACTTTGATAAAAAGAATAACTTTTTTTTCTCATAGTAACCTTATTGTTATATCACAAACACTGGCATTACACCTCAAGGAAATTGATGCAGATTTAATATTTTTTCTGATTATGTCCTGGTTAGTTCTGAGCTAAATTTCATTAATTTAAATAGGAAGTTTACAAAAACATGGTCATTCAATAATGATTTCTTAAAGGATGCCAATTTTAATGAAAAAATCAAGAGTACTGGTTCTATAACTACTCAGGGCAATGCCCTATACTATTGCTATAGGACACTTTCAAGGCAACTATGCATGGTATAATTATGTCACACCAAATTGTGATAACTAGACAAAGGAATTAATCAAATCTAGAAATAGAAGCTAGACTTAAACAATGTGATAAATTAGTGTTAAACAATTATAATCTGTACAAAAAAGAATGTTACACATATAAAGTTAAAAACTAACAAGCTATACAACAAGAGACAAAAATATGTTTTTGTGTCTTTTTTTCCAATTGTTTAACCAGGTGAGACACACTAAACTGAAAGCTTGTTTACAGGGGCAACCTGGGAGCACATGGAAGTTAAGTGACTTGCTCAGGGTCACTCAGTATGTAAGTGGGGGCTGTGGGATTCAAACCCAGGTCTCCAGATTTGCAGCTCAGATCCTTAAACCACTGTGCTATACTGCCTCCCAGGTTGACACGTACTATAAAAAAAAACATAAATACTTTCATTCTGATAAATCTGGTAAAGTACTAACCTCATTATTAAGGCAAGAAAAACAAAAAATATATAATTGCAGCAATAAAAGATGAGCAGGGTACCATACACACCTCTCATGAATCTGTTGCCCAAGTCTTGTTTGATAGATATAGGAAAATTTACTATAATAATTTCATATCTGATCAGCAACAGTTGGGTAGTTTTTTGGGAAAAGCAAATATAATAAAACACCCTTTTAAATATAAACCCATTTCACAACAAAAAATTATAGAAACCATTAACTCCCTTCCAATGGGGTAAATCTCCTGGTTTAGATGGACTCACAAATGAGTTATTTCAGTGTTTTGCAAACGACTTGGCACCATGAATCTGAAGGATGGTAGAAGAATTCTTATTGGAGAACCCTGAGAGCTGGATCTCCCTCCTTCTATTCAAATAGCCAAATTGATTCTAATTTTAAAAGAAGATAAACCACCAGACTCCATTGACGTTAGAGACCAATAGTCATTTTAAATGCCGATTATAAACTGTTAGCAAACCTAATAAACAACCAGATTCAACCCCATCTACATACATACATATATCCATCACAACCAATTTAGGTTTATAAAAGGGAGAATATTACATCAGGCCAACAGAAAAATTCAAGCACTTATACACTTACCTAACACAGACTCAGAATATCTAAAAGATTCTTATTATGCAGTCTCAGCAGATGCCAGTAAGGCATTCAATTGACTAAATAGGTAATTTATGTATCAGATATTGATAAAATTAGGATTTTTCCATTAACTAATGACACTAATTAAAAATTGTACATAAAGACAATTGTTAAATTCCAAATTAATCGTTATCTAACTGACCATTTTGAGATGTTAAACAGTGTTTAGATAGGTCTGCTCCCTTTTGCCAACCTTATTCATTTTAGCTTTAGAACCATTTCTACAAACAATAAGGAATAATCCATCTATTGAGGGTATAATTTTGGACCAGGATTGCAATAATTAAGTGTTTTTGCAGATGACACTTTATTAATTATTAAAAACATAAACATTTCACTCACCTCTTTTTTAAATGAGGTTCAAATTTACTCTGAAATTTCAGATTATTTAATTAATAAAAGCAAATCTAATTATGAAACTATCCAGACATAAGCCACTTAATACATACAACTTTGGGCAGGACTTCTCCATCCATTAAAGCATTAAATATTTGGGTATTCAAATTATACCTTACAGTCCCAGAATATTAAGACAAATTACAATAGGGCAAAGCAAAAAGTATTGTTCCTCTTAGAAACTTGGAAGAATCTAACATTATCCCTCTGTGGTAAGATATATACAATTAAAATGATGGCCATCCCCCAATTCATTTTTGTAATTCAAAACATACTGGGGGTGCCATCTGATACCTGGTTCCAGGATGTCAAAATAATAGTTAATACATTTCTGTGGAGAGGAGGCAAATCTAGGATAGCCTGAAATCTATTAACCTCACCAAGGGACAAGGGAGGGATGGGTTGTCGTGACATTAAATCCTATATGGAAGCACATATACTAGCTGCCTTTTATCAATGGGCATTCTTTCTAGACAGGGATAATTTACTTTATCAAAGAATAATTTATCCAATGCAGTTAAATATGAGTCTTCAAGATATATATATATTTTTTTTTAGATCAAGACCTGGGTAAACTGAAAATGCATGCCTTAATAACATGAATAAACATAGTTAAAAAATATATTAAACATCCAACTTTACTATAATTAACATGGTTATATCTTCCCATCCATGCCAGCAGTAGGGTTTGGGGAGACTCTGTAAAGATCTTTAATTTTAAAATACTTCATTTAAATGGAGTGCTGTTTTGGAATGATATTATAATATATGATTAAATATGGACTTCTCAACAAATGACAACCAAATAAAAAATGGCTACAGCTAACTTCAGTATTACACTATTATAAATAAATTTCATGAAATGAAAAATATTTTTGACAACAAACTAACAAAACTCCCAAACTTAATTAAATCTCAATCCCTAATATATTAAAAAGGAATATACAAATCACTTTCTTATATTTTACAAAATTCTGACAAGTAAGAGATGCTCCACGTTTAATAAAATAAATAAGAAGTGGAATAAAGAGGTGGTATTAATTTAATACACAACCAATGGTAACATATAAGGATCCATAATAATAAACTATATATTTCTGCAAAGAATAAATCTATTCAACAAAACATTTTAGACAGAACATATATATAACCCACTCAAAAAATCTCCAAGATTAATAAAGACTACTCAGAATTATGTTGGCACGGATGTGATAGTAAGGGTACACTAATACACTGTATGTGGACGTGCCCCAAAATAAAACCCTGTTGGGTCAAAACACAACACATACTTAGTTTGTTAATAAACTTAGCATCAACACTGGACATAGACAAATTTATACTGAATAATTTTTTAGACTTCAAATAGAATGTGGCTCAAAAATAAGATGTTTATGTTGGCAACCATTGCAACTAAATGATTAATACTTGAACACTGGAAAGAAAAAGAGTGTCTTGATTTTGATTTTCATAAATGTTGGAGCATAGTTAATGAAACTCTAATATTTGAAAATAGATTATACAATGGCAAGAAAGAATGCTGGGCTGTGATTGGTCAGTCTGGTGCTGACCAGGGATGTTATCCCAGCATAACATCCCGACTCTAGTCCCAGCACTCTACTGACTGCATTAAGTGGTAAAAAACACTGCACAGCCATTCGTCCAATCGTATTCACTGCTTCTCGTTCTGAACAAAAATCTGAATTTCCACTTCTCCACAAAACTGCAAATCCCAAGTCCCACAACAGAAAAAAAAGGCACAAACCAACGTAACAACCATGGCACTTCTCCCCAAATTCCCAAAATATCTTATTTTAAAAAAAAAAGACGTTACAGTTGCATTCATGGAAGTAGCACACTGATGGACTGAACCAGCAAGCGAGCCTTTCAACGGTCACCGCGTCCCTTTCTCCATAACGCTCGCTCGCTCTTCAACTCAATTTTTTATAGGTACTCTCTTTTTTTAACTCAGCACGTAAACAGAAACAGTAAAATCATTCACCTACCAGTTACTTTTCATGGCACTGACACCGAGTGGGCAGCAGCAGCGCTAATGGGAGGTTGCAACGGTGCTTGCTCTTCGGGGCAAAATATCACAACTTTAAAAATCTCCCCATACAAAACTCTACCAGGAGAACCTGAAGTACAACACACTGGATAGGAAGAAGGGACCAACGTAAATGAAGTGAAAGCACACGTACTGTAAGACAACCAAGCAGATACAGAACTACAGAAAAAATCCAATCCCCCACACAGCTCCACCTATAGGATAAACAGGGAAAAGGAACTTCTTTATAGATAAATATTCTTCCACACAAAAAAAATAAGTGAAAAAACTCTTTAAAACATATTTCTTTTTATTTTTATTCTTTTATTTAAAGGTTAGCCATTGTAATAGGAATAATGCCCTCTAGGGTGGTTATTATGCTGGGATAACATCCCTGTGCGTTGGATGCCTCGCCGCTGACCTTGGGCCCAACCACCCAAGGTGGGATGTTATCCCAGCATAACACCCACCCTGTCGGGCATTATTCCTTTAATATATGATCTGGATCAAAATTCAGACAATCTTTATGGAACGTCTTGGAAAGAAATCTACAATATGATACCACCTAATATGAGAATTTGATGGGATGAGTGTAGTAGCTCACACCTAACACAGGTAGTTAACAATATCTAACTGACCTTCCTCATTTTTCCCTAATAAAAGAGGGCCTCCCTACACTATATTATTCAAAGAGACTACTCTTAGCACTATATATTTTCCCCAATGTTCAACTGATCGGGGGGGGGGTGTTAGGGTAGGAGGGTAGGATGGGAGGGGAGTATATATTTTTCTTGTATTCTTGCATTGTTGAAATGTAATTTAATAACTAGCTCTCTGTTGTATGATGTTTTACATGATTCTCTGAACATACGTAATAACATGTATGGATTGATTCTTTATGAATAACTACCTAATAGAAAAGAATGATTATAAAAAAAGATGAGGAAAATAAAAGAAAAATTGTTGAAGAATGTCATGTAACAGCCTATAGTGCACAAGTTGGTGAATAGAAGACAATACACAAAATATCAAGTCAATTTTATTGGCTTGGTGTAGTTTGCAATGTCACCGATTGAATAACTTCACTTGTTATATTTAAACAAATACTTCTGCTGCTATGCCACACTATGAGTTCATCAAATGAAGTAACATTTTATACATTGTGGGTTAACAAAAAAACTTTCTTAAAGATTAATGAACTCCCAACTTGCTGTTCTTTAAAAAATTTAGTAGAATGCCATTGGTAGTACTGATTTGGTTTGGTCACCTCTTAGCATACTTTGTAATGCTAATTTTGTTTGCATACTATTTTTATGGATTTATGTATAGTCTAAGGAGCCTGACTATGTGAAGGATCTGGGCCCTTTTGTTCAATAACTAAATAATTCATTCAAAGTTACAGCACTGCAATCACAATGCTGGTGGTGTTCATGTCACACAGTAATAAAAATAATCTGTCCAAAGCCGTGAATGTGATGCAGAAGATACATTATAGTGGCGGATGGCACACCTTGTACCAGGCCTCTGACCCTTGTTCCAGAATAAGTTCTGGTCACAGGTGGTCATGGGGTGATGGTGTGGAGATGATTGAAGTAGCTGCTGTGCTACTATCATCTTCTGGACTTGGGAGCACAGCTTCCTTGCTCTCAGATCACACCCAGTGTGGGATAATTGTGAGAGCAGAGGTCTGTGTGGCTGATGGTGCATTGCCATGGTGTATCGCAGCTGTTGTTCCTGTACTGCATGAGTGCCTGCAACCACTTGTGCATGCCATGTAGCCCACGATCAAGAACAACATAGAAAACTGTCTCTGTTCCAGTGCTGCATATGATTTACCATGATTCTCTAGGGCCATGCTAAGTACATATCACCATCATCTGACAGTGGGGGGGGGCAACAGCTGACTGTGTAGGGAGTTGCCATTCAATATGCATGATGGTAGACGAGGGTGGCAACATAGGATCAAAATGCTCAATAAAAAAAAACATGCCTCAAGTATGCAGATTACAGCAAAGGCAATTGCAAAATGATAGTGTTTCCCATCATCTGTACAATGGAGGAAAGTGGAATTTAACAGTGTGAGGCACAACAGTCATAGGAATTGTGATTGCAGTGGTCTAACTATGCACATTGCTTGGATGTATTGTTGTAACTAGACTGGCTACAAGAATCTAGAAGAACCATTTTGCACTTTATTGTTGTTATAGTGTGTATGATCGTCAAAAGTACCATACACCAGTATTATAGCTCTGCAAAGTGACACCAGTCCCCTACCACTTTATGATGTGTACTTAACCAGTTTTTGGTTATGCATCAGCAATCATGTCAAGTACTCATCTAGTGTTATTATGCATAGTCTTAAGAATTTAATAGAAGTTGAAGTATACTTTTTGCATGCGTGACTTAGAGTACATGTCATGTGCCTGTGGTCATGCTAAGCAGCAGGACCAGATTAAGGTAACCTGGGGCCCTAGGCCACAAAGAAATCTTGGCTACCCTCTAGCTGTGACTATGCCACTTTGCCACAGAGAGACCCCATCACAGACTGTAAGGCACCTTGTGAAACCATTTACATACAAACTGTATCTGTCAGGATTCAGTTTGTATGTAAAGAGATATGGGCAACAGAATACAAATCAAAATTTCTACTCTTCTGCTCCCTTCTCTCATAGAAGTTGTCAGTGGATAAGGACCACCTGGCTCAGCTAGTCCATCATGTTAATCCTATAGCCCCTCCTTAGTCCCCTGTAAATCCTCAGATTTTCCCCATGCTTGCCTTTGTGCTGGGGTTCCTTTATGCCTATTCCACGCATTCTTGAAGCCTGTGATCATTTTAGCTTCTATCACTTCCACCAAAAGTCTGTTCCAAGCTTCCACCACCCTGTCCGTAAAGAAAAACTTCCTGACATTCCCCCTCAGCCCCCTCCCCAGCTTCATTGTGTGACCCCTAGTTCTTGTGCAAGTCTTCCTCTGGAAAATATTCCCTTCCAGCACCGTATTCACATCTGTGAGATATCTATATGTCTCTATCATGTCTCCCCTATCCCTCCTCTCTTCCAGAGATTACATGTTTAATTCCCTGAATCTATCATCATAGGGCTTTAGGTGCGGGCCCTGCACCATCTTGATTGCCCTGCTTTGAACCCCTTCAATCCTGTCTATATCGTTTTGGAGGTAGGGTCTCCAGAACTATGCATAGTACTCAAGATGAGGTCTCATCAGCTTTATGACTTCCCTTCTTCTGCTAGTGATTCCGCGGCCTATGCTCCACAGCATCCTGCTGGCTTTCCCCACCACCTTGTCACACTGCTTAGCCACCTTCAGGTCTTCATAAATAATCACTCCCAGGTCCCATTCCTGTATTGTGACCATCAGTTCTCTGCCCCCAGATGGTATCTAGCCGCAGAGTTCTAGTGACCTGGGTGCATAATCTTGTACTTCTTTGCATTAACGCCCAGTTGCCAGACCGTTTGCAACTCTTCCAGTTTGCTAAAATCCACCCTCATTTGCTCCACCCCCCCAACCCTGGAGTGTCCACGCTATTGCAAATTTTGGTATCATTCACAAACAGACACACCTTCTTTACCAACCCTTCAGCAATATCACAGATAAATACATTGAAGAGTACTGGACCTATCACTGACCCCAGTGGCACCCCACTAGTCACTTTGTCTTCCCCTGAGTGCACACCATTTAGCACAATCCTCTGACATCTACCTTCCAGCAAGTTTTTCACCCATATAACTACCTTCAGTCCTACCCTAGGGCTATTTAGTTTGTTCACTAGTCTTCTGTGGGGGATGGGGTCGAAGGCTTTGCTGAAGTCCAGGTAGGCCTTGTCTACCCCCCCAATCCACTACCCTGGTCACCCAAAGAACTTGATCAGGTTAGTCTGGCAGGATCTCCCCCCTGTGAACCTATGCTGCCTTGGATTCTGCAGCCCATTAGCCTTCAGATACTCCATCAACCTCTCCTTCAGCAGTGTCTCCATAACCTTGCCCAGTAATGAAGTCAGGCAGACAGGTCCATAATTCCCTGCCTCCTTTCTGCTTCAGTGTTTGTACAGTGGGACAACATCAGCCCTTCTCCAGTCTCCCAGAACCACCCCTGTTTTCAGAGACAAGTTAAAAAGGGCCGTCAGAGGTACAGCAAGTTCCTTCCTGAGTTCCCTCAGCACTCTGGGGTGTACTCCATCAGGGCTCATTGCCTTATTCACTTTTAGCATCATTTTAGTGACAGTGGACACCGTGCTCCCTTTTCCCCTAAGTTTCACATACTGTTTGATTTCAGTACGATAATCTACAGTGCACCCTTGACTATCCACCCATTTTCTTACAAGCAAAATTGGGTGGATAATCAACAGTGTGAGATAATAAGGGGCAATGAAATAGCTGTAGTTTTGTACAAACATTTGGTGGATAATTGAGGGATCACTGTATGTGCAAGACTGCTCTCTACATACATGCTTGCCACCGTTCTTAAGCTACTTAATTTACTGCAAGTACAGTCTTACTTTCTGATACAGTCCCACATACAAAACTACATAGGGAAGGGGTTGTAGTGATATGTATACCCACCTTACATAGAAACTAATACCACAAAGACCATTACAGTGACAAAATTGGCAGTTTGTTGTAATGGTCGCATGGTACACTGACATGGCTTCTACATGTCCTGCGCCCCCCAAATCAACGCCAACCTGGAGTTGACAATTTTAAAATCTGGAGGGTGCATGGGGCAGAGACATGCACATCAGTGGTGCAGGGTGAACAGCCTCCTGAAAAAAAACATTGTTTTCCGGATGGCACACTGCCAACTGTCAGCACTGTGCCATCGCTGTAAAGGGGGTCAACAGATTTCCTGTTGAACTGCTGTGGTGGAACCATAGTGCTAAAGACATACTTATAATGGTCAGGGTTAATGGTGGTCTTCAGATGCTGTTTGTTTACTTTGCAGCCAGTTGTACATAATGTGGGTAGTATTGTATGTATATAGCTCCATAACATATTCAGTTGCCTGCAAATTAAACAAATATGATGTAAAGGCCACTGCTGCCGCTGACGGCATTGTAAGCCTAACGATCATACCACTGTAGCCTCTATGCTACTTTATGTCATTAAAATTTGGTTTTGTAAGCGGTGTTAAAGATCAGGCTTAGCCATACTGTTTGCAAATTGCAATACAGTACTGTTAAAGGACTTAGAAAATTCAGCCCTATTTTTTCCTTTTTTTCATAACTTTGGTGATCATTTTCATGACACTCATCGCCCCAACTCAGACTCAACCATGAATCTGCCTATTTGTTTTCCCTGATAAGAGAATTGCATTTAACAATGATAATCCAATTCCAGTCAAGGAGTGTAAAAATAATTAAAACATTAGGCAGTATAGCATAGTGGTTACAGCCCCAAGCCAAGACCTTGGAAAACATGTAGACTCAGAATACTTGGATTTGTGAACCACAACCTCCACCTGTATACTACATGACCCAGGGTCATGGCATGTCACAGAACATCCATATGCTAATGAGAGGCATCTGGAACTTGGAACGGGCTCTCCAATAAGCAGGCTCTGCTGACTCTCTGATCATTCCAGTATGAATGACACGATTCCCTAATGCACAAGATGAGACAAGTAATGGGCAACTAATGCAGGGCTCCCATTTAAGACAGAGTGTTGTTGTCTTTCCCATTTTCTTGCTGCATAACCCTGTATGTGACTGCCAATGTTCCCACCTTCATCCCTACCTCCTATCTTTATTTATCTTAACCACTTTATCAATTCATAATCATGTATTTAACCATATCCTAGATGTGGCGGCTGTTGTATTAACAAATTATCCTTCACCAAATAGTTCCAGTCACAGTAGATACTCCATACTCTCAGTCAATTGCTAAAAACTTATTTGCAAATGTACAGATGATAATTTCTAATGTTATGCTTTCTTTGAACTTGCAGATCACAGCATGTGACAAATGTCAATGTTTGGAAGTAATTAAAACTGTGGCACCTGAACTGAGGACCATTAAGGTCCACTCTCCCTGGCAATTGTCAGGAATTGATCTTATGGGTAAAACTGTATAGTTATTTAAAATGGAATAATTATTTATATGGAAATACACTAAATATCTTGTTATTTCTCCATTTAAGAATGTTGTTTAATTTGTTTTGAATACATAACTTATTTCACTTTTCTTCATTCATAGTTTTTCCTTTTTTCAGATTGCAAAACTGCTACATTAAATGAGACTGACACTTTATAATTATGTTTAGGTCCATTCCCAGTAACCAAGAACAATAACAAGTATGTCCTTACTGTGACCGGTTATTACACAAAGTGGACCGAAGCAGTCACCATAAAGAAGAAAGATGCATATTCTGTTTCAAAAGCATTATCTGCAATATTTTACATGTTTTTAATCCTTTCCATTGTAATATTTGGATAATTACAAACATACCACATGCCTCACAGATCAGGGGCATGTATTTGAAAAATCATGGAGAAATAGCCCAAATCAGGAAGACTGTTTAAAAAATGGTAATAACAGCTCAAGAAGCCGACTACAATATGTGGTCTAATACAAATTACATTTTCTTATAGAAATCAAGATTGTGGGATTTCCAGTGATGTCACTGCTTGAACTGCTGCTTAATCTTGGAGCGCTCCTACATCTAGCCTAAATCTTCATCCATCCTGGCACAAAAACATCCTTATACTACTGTCTCCAGCACAATACCAGAAGTAATAATGGGAACCAGTCATAAGCTAAAGGAATATGAATCCGCCTTGACCTCCAAGACTACTAAACAACAGACCCAAGAGCAGCAACGTATGCAGACGAAAGCCACAATCTGATCTGTGGTGCATACTCCTGACAATGAGAACACGGAGGAAGAAGCAGATTTCATAAGTACCTCAAACAACTTTGTGCACAACTTCAAAAAATTGGTGACACTCTTCAGAGGCTGGAAATGTTGGTAGTGGATAATCACAAAGATATTCAAAAACTTGAGCAACGTGCCGACTCCATTGAGTCATGCCTCATAGAGTATACTCAGGCCACAGACATTTACAAAACCACTGTCCCTGATCTACACCCCAGAAAGTCAAAGAGCTAGAGAACCAGCACAGGAAGGATGAAAATATAAGGTCATATGGCTTACCTGAGAAAACAGAATCAGGAGATATGTTGTGCTTTATGGAAAGCCTACTGCAAGAACATTTGGAACTTCTGAAGGCACAACTCCTACAGGTCGTAAGAGTACAGCACTTCCTAAGGACTCTAGGTCTCATTCATGGTTGATTGTAATGGCCTTCCTCGATTACAGGATGAAGGAATGGATCTTAAAGATACCTTGGTCAATGAAAGCAATCTACTTTGGAGACCGCAGGATTCATAAAGATTGAGCAACATGAGCATAAAGGTTTGTGCTGCAATCCATGGTTGCACAGGTGGGCAGTTGCACTTTTCACAGTCGGATAGCCCAGTGGGCTGTCTGACTGTGAATAGGGGGTTGGTGGGGGGGCAATGCTATCCCAGGAAAAGCAACAGAAGATATAGCAGCACTGCCCCCACAGCCAGCCAGTAAATGGCCCCAAAGCTGATAGAGCTCCATCGCAAAAGTGCCATTCACGATGATAGTTATGAAAATGAGCCCATTCGACATGCAAAGCAGTAGAAGCCATTAGCATGCCCATCATGTGCCCATTTGTATGGCAGTAATGTGTGGTATGCAGCCCCCCAAACAGCCGAAGCCCCACACAGCCGCAACCCCCACAATGTAGTTATCCCACCACCTTCCTTGATCCTGATCCCTGTTATAATAAAAATAAATGCTATCCCCTTTCCCATAGTGTAAGTGGCCCTCCCCAGTCCCAATCCCCATTAAAATAAAAGTAAATGCTGTTCCTTTTTCTGTAGTGTAAGTGGTCCTCCCCCATCCCCAGTCCCTGATCCCAGTATAATGCAAAAAAAAGCCCCATTTCCATAGTGTAGTGATCCCCCCAACTCCTCACCCACTGTAGTAACCACATCCCACCCTGCTCCCCCCATCCCAGTATGTCCTCCTGGTTGATGAGAAGCACATCCCTCCTCTCACCTCCACAGCTGCCCGCTGATTGAACTGTCAATGAATGACAGCTTACAGTACTCCCTACAAGCCCATCAATTGACACTGTTGACCAATTGGCTTGCAGTATGTACTATAAGCTATCATTTATATGCTCATTCACTGAAGTGCTCAGTCAGGCTGCCGACTGTGGAGGTGAGTGATGGACTGTGCTGGTGGCCCAATCGGGGTTCTGGGGGGAAAGGGGGGCTCTATCTGATGACAGGGTGGAGATGGGGGAACCACTAGACAGCAGGGAGTGAGGAATGATTTTTTTTTTTTAGAATTGGGGGATCGGGGGATCCTGATAATAATGAGTAAAGTGGGGGCTTTCTTTATTCACTTTGGGCCAGTGATCAGCTGGGGGAGTGGCAGGTCCACTAGGCACCAGGTAGTGTGCAGTGATTTTTTTTGGGACTGGGAATCTGGGGGGATCCCAAAAATAATGAGTAAATGGGGGGGCTTTCTTTATTCACTTTGGGCCAGTGATCGGCTGGAGGGGGGCCACTAAACACCATGTGGAATTAATTTAGATATCTGGGACCGTAAGTAGCCAGGGGGGAATCACTATTTCACCTGAAAGTGGTGAAATTACACCAGGGCAAGGCACAATTTCACTAGCTCAAGGGCAAAATTTTGCTCGCTCCACAGGTGAAATTTCACTTTTCACCTGGCAAAATGTTTTGCATAATGCCCAAATTATGTGAAATATTTCACCGGGTGAAATTTTCCAGTTTCACACAACACTGTTTATGGACTATTCTCACCTGTATGATTTCACCCAAAATGCTACTACAAGTGTGTAATCCTTGGACTAAACACACAATAAAACTTTTGCTATGGATAAGGTGTTTGACGGGCATGGCTAATGCCCTAGGACCTCTCTCATTAATTAGATATCAAGCATTTTTCCCACCCCAGCTCAATAAGGGCTATCTGTTCTAGGAGGAACAAGACCTTGCTACATTTATGCATTTGTTCAGTGGCAACACCTGCATGTCTTTTCAACAGTTACAGCACAAATATTCATTATGGAAGGAAGACCACTTCCTTTTCTTACAGGTCAGGCACTTTGTCCTCCAACACCCCCCACCCCCAGCAACTGCAAAGGCCGCAAACACAATTGGAAAACATTTTTTTTCTGGTGGGTCTCCTTAAAGGTGAAGACATGGCCTATTTAGGGTTTATACAAGCCTATGATAACCTTAACTCCCTTCAACATGGACTTCATAAAGTCTAGATCAGAAGAGCAATCTAATACTCCTATCTCTCCATTGCAATGGTATAAGAGAATGAAGCATGACTAGGCTGTTACAAAATTACCCACATGGTATGAATTTAATTGGAACATTTTAACCCTTTTTTGTATTCCAACTATAACTAAGCACTTTAACTCCTCCTACTACAACACATGTTGGAGAGGCTATGGAATGGTTGGTCCCATTGGCATATTTTTTGGATATGTCTTGGACTATACACCTATTGGAACCAAGTGCAGAACTATATCCAAAACCTTAGTATTCCTCTTCTATTCACCTTTCATAAGTTGATCCTTGGCTTAATGGATGATTTTAAAAGACTAAAAATTGAATTAAAGCGCATCCATATTTTGAGAGTGGTAGCTCTGAAATGCATTACTTTGAAATGGATAACTGCACAGCCCCCAGCCCTGGACCAATGGAAAGATAAAGTCTCAGAAATTGACTCTATGGAAATAATTATAGCTGCCCTCCTTTTGCAGACCACACATCGCTTAGATGGCCCCCATAGCACCTAAAAGAATCTTCTTTTATGGTTCAGAGGATTGAGCGAGATAGACAGACTTAATCATATAGAATGCTACAGACCTATATCATGATCTCTTTTAATAAAATTTAGGATTCTCTTTACTGATAGTGGACTGCTGCTCTGACCTTGGGATTACATCACAGAGCTGCTGCTGTTTGGTTCCAATTTAGGAGCTAAACACTGGGTATAGTAAGGGGTGTTGAGTAGGGGGGGCATACCAGGAAAGGAACAGCAGCAAGTGAAGAGGTGACTGCTCTCTCAGTGGAAGGGAAGTAAATGCAAATCTAGGAGCTTTCATTATTACTTCTTCGCATTGATATTGCATTGGGGAAAGGAGGAGTAGGAGTTTGAAGAAGGTTGTGCAATGGCTACTTAAAGCCTGTTTTTGAGTGTGGATAGGAAGGATAGGAATATAAAAAGCAGTTGCTCAATATATCTAAACGTGTGCAACAAAGGAGGTAAGGGAAATAAAGAAAATGTTTTGCACTGATAGAGGAGGGAGAGGGGAGACTTGGGGGAGTGTTTGGTATCCTGCATCTGGAAGGGTGGGGGGTCGCTGGTGGGCAATGACAGCAATGGGTAGGGTGGTAGGCTGCAACAACTGGTGCACCAATCTTTCTAAAAATTGCCTGGAGTGTGGGAAGATGTTTAGTGTGCAACCACATAGAAAAACTTAGAAAGGAGATTGAGGGTCTGCAGGAGGAACTAAGACAGACAAGGCAGATTGGGGTGGGTTTAGCCCAATACTGGAGGGAGGAAGAAGGGGAGATGAGGGAGTGCAATTTAAGCCAACAGTGGTGAGGAGAGGGTCAGAAGAAGGGAAGCAGAGACAAAGGGGGCCCAGGCCAGGAAGAACAATTGCCGGGGAAACCAGGTCAGGAGACAAAAGGCAAATGGAAGGAGGAGATAGAGACTTGTGAGGGGAGGTGAAGAAGTGGCAAAAGTCATGGAGTGGAAAGGAGAGAACAGGTTACTATGAAGAGAGAGGGAGGGAGCGGGCATTTGTGAAGGGCCTTCAGAAAATAGTTATGCACTGCTAGAGAGGAAGAAGGTGGAGGAGGGAAATGATGAAATTAAAGGAGTAATTGATAAATGCCTGGACCAAACTGGAGCGGGGGGAAGTTCTGCTGGGAGAATTGCAACAGGGGTAAAAGGGGAAATAATGAAGGAGGAAGAAGAGGAGAGGAGATGGAAATGAGAGGAGATGAATGGAAGCAAGCAGGAGTAAGAGGGGAAAATCTTAGTGCTGGGGACCCAATACTAAGAGGAGTTAGGTGGGGCAGCAAGGGGGAAAGGCATAGTCGATTGGGTGGAGGCCATGCCAGGAATGACAGCGGAAAGGGTGGGACAGTCTGTTTTGAAATATGCTAGAAGGGGTAGACAAGCCTCATTTAATTATACATCTTGGGACAAACGACCTGGCTGACAAGACAGTAGACATAGTCCAGAGGAGGTTTGAGGAACTAGGACAATTATGTGAGGGGAGAGGAAGATCAGTAACTTTTTCGGAGATACTTCCAGTGCCCAACGCAAGCACAACAAGAAAGCTGAGAATAGAGGAATTTAACGGATGGCTAAGAACCTGGTGTTGTGCTAAAAGGTATGGGCTGTTGGGGGTGGGAGGGACCTGGGAGGCAGTAGTCTCTATGCTAGGACAGATTACACTTGAGTGAGGAGGGAAAGAAAGTGTTGAAACAGAGGATGGAGGAGTACATAGAGGAAGTTGGGAATTTAAACTAGGAGTGGGGGTGGCAGTTGGGGAAGAGATATGCAGAGACTACAGGTTGGGAAATCATATGAGCTTACCCCCCATAACAGTGACAAAGGACAAATGGCAAGTACTGTTGGTGATGCTAGGAAAGGAGGGCAGAATGGGAGGGGGAAGGGTGGAAGGTGGTTACCCTTAATGCTAGGAGCCTGGGAGGAAAACTGCAGAGTTACAGGTTCTCATGGCAGAGGGAGAGGTGGACATAGCAGCCATCATGGAAACATGGGCCACCCAATACAATGACTGGGACCTGTCTGTACCAGGGTACAGGTTATTTCGTAGGGACAGGGTGATTGGGAAAGGAGGGGGATGGCACTATATGTGAAGGAAGGACTGAAGTGAGTAAGGGAGGAAGGGGAGGAGGGTAGTATGGAGTCACTTTGGATGCAAATCCAGGATTCCAAGAATAGGATTCTTAGAATGGGAGTGGTGTACAGGCCACCATCTCAGATGGAGGATTTAGACAGGGAACTAGTGGGACAGATCAGGAGGACCTGCAAAAAGGGTAGTGTGGTGATTGTGGGGGACTTCAACATGCCAGGAGTGGACTGGAGCACCCCAACAACCAGAAACAGAAGGGAGCAGGTACTGCTGGATGCTTTCCAGGACAGTTTCCTGCTGCAAATGGTCAGTGAACCAACCAGGTTAGGGAATACCCTTGACTTTGTGCTGGCAAATGGGGACTTTGTGAGAGAACTTATAGTGGAGGAACTGCTGTCAGGGAGTGACCACCACTCAGTATAGCTCACATTGATATGGGCAAGGAAGGAGTGGAATCTGGCACAATAGTGCTGGACTTCAGGAGTGCTGACTTTGGGAGGATGGGGGAAGTGATAAAAGGGTACCTGGCCAGAATTCAATCTAGTATGGAGAGTAACCAGAGATGGGAGCTCATAAAGCTGGGGATAGTGGAGACAAACAAAACCTGCTGCAAAGCCCAGAGCAAGAAGGCTAGGGCTAAGAAACCGATCTGGTTGAGCAAGGAGGTCATGGAAAAGGTAAGGAGAAAAACAGCTGCCTTTAGGAAGTACAAGAAAACGGAGGGGGGCAGGGAGGAGTACTTGACAGAATTGAAGGAGGTGACAAGGGCAGTACGGGGAGCCAAAGCATCTACGGAACTCAGGCTGGCACAAGGCATTAAGAAGGGAGAGAAGGACTTCTTTAAGTACATCAGGGAGCAAAGGAGCTGTAAGAACCACATAGTAAGGATTAGGAAGGGGGGGGTTGGGTGGAAGCAGGGTATGATAAGGTGGAAGCACTAAATGAGTACTTCTGCTCAGTATTTACTAAAGAGAAGAGGGGGTGACACCCGAGGTTGGAGAAATGGCAGAAGCAGGGTGGGAAGTGGTAACAGATGGGGAAATCATGGGGAGCAGAGTTCAAGAGGGTTTGAAGGCACTGAGGGTGGACAAGGCGCCAGGCCCAGATAGCATCCACCCCAGGGCACTGAAGGAGCTGGCAGAGGTCCTTGCAGGACCTTTGGCAAACCTATTTAATGCCTCACTACATTCAGGGTGTGTACCTCAGGACTGGAGGATGGCTCATGTGGTGCCCCTCCACAAGAGTGGCCCCAAGGATGAACCAGGAAACTACAGACCAGTGAGCCTCACATCCATCATGGGTAAGCTAATGGAGACTATCCTGAAGGAGAGGCTGGTGGCCTCCTAGAGGCCAAAGGACTACAGGACAGCAGACAGCATGGTTTATATGTGGCAGATCCTGCCAAACCAACCTGGTCGAGTTCTATGACTGGGTAACTAGCAACTGGACAGGGGCCATGCAGTGGATGTCCTGTATCTGGACTTCAGTGAGGCATTCAACTCAGTGCCACATGGAAGGCTGGGAAGGAAGTTAGTAGGCACAGGGGCGAGTGCAAAGCTGGTGAGATAGGTAGGAAACTGGCTGCAGGGAAGGCAACAGAGGGTGGTGGTGGGTGGGGAGCTCTCACACCCAAGGGCAGTGATGAGTGGTGTTCTACAGTGCTCGGTGTTGGGACCAGTGTTGTTTGGGATATTCATTGCAGACATATCATGGGACAATATCAAGAGCAAGATCAGTCTGTTTGCTGATGATACCAAGGTAGGTGCGGTGGTGGATGACCTAGGGGATGGCAGGGGTTGCAGGATGATCTGGCAAAGCTTGAAACCTGGTCAGACACCTGGCAACTGGGCTTTAATGCCAAAAAGTATAAGGTGCTGCATTTTGGGATGAAGAACCCAAGGAGGAGGAGGAGTTACCAGCTAGGGGGAGTGCAGCTAGCCCAGACAGAGGAGGAGAAGGATCTGGGTGTGCTCATTATAGGGTCAATGAACAACTCAGCACAATGTAGGAAGGCAGCTGCAAAGGTCAACAAAATGCTGGGCTGTATTGCAAGGGGTATATCCTCGAGGAGGGAGGAGGTGATTCTGCCACTGTATAGGTCATTAGTTAGACCACACCTGGAGTACTGCGTGCAGTACTGGCGTCCGTATCTGAAGAGGGACATTAAGTTACTGGAGGGGGTGCAGCGCAGAGTGACAAAGATGATCAAGGGGCTGGGGGACTTATCATACGAGAGGAGGTTGAAGGAGTTGAACATGTACTCACTGGAGGAGAGGAGAGACAGGGGTGACATGATTGAAACCTTTAAATACATGAAAGGAATAAACAAGACAAGTACAGAGGGGTTGTTCAAAGTAAGGGAGGGGAGGGACACCAGGGGCCATGATATGAGACTGGAGCAAGGAAGGTTCAGGAGAGAGAGAGAGGAGACACTTTTTTACAGAGAGGGTGGTGGCTGGGTGGAATGCGCATTTGCTGAAGTGGTATGCAGTAGAACAGTGGACTGCTTCAAACGAGGATGGGACAGGACAAGGGGGAGGGTTAATGAAGGGGAAGGGTGGAAGGGAGGGGCAGCTGCAGAATAAGGGGTGCTAGCTGCACATTTGAGCAGACTTGATAGACCTCTAGGCCTTTATCTGCTGGCAAATTTCCTATGTTCGTAATAGTAGCAATATTTAATATTTTTAGTATTGACAGTATTCAATATTTCTTATTAAATTTCACACCCTGTATCCTATCTCGAGTATTGACACCATGGCAATGGTTATTCAATCACTCTACATGATCAGATATTATTTATCATTAATTTATCATTAATTATTACATCTTACATATGCTATTTATTAGTGGGGATCTATCGCCGAGCCTGACAAGAGCACTTTGGAGTTGTGCTGCACCACAGTCATGGTAACTTGGTTTATGATGTTTGAACTTTGCTGTGTCTTATTATTAATTTATTCTATAGTGACCTTTAGTTGATTGACACATTATTTCAATTATTTCTTTAGTGCAGAACTCTGCTTTTGGCTAACGAAATTTGCCTAATCATATGTTTTTTTGTTGTCTGCATTGTCATTTTGTGCTGGAATGATGAAGTAAAATAAACAGTTTAAAAAAAAAAGAAATCAAGACTGTAAAGCTAATGTTTGTCATAATGATATCCTTCACATCCATACTTTTCAGTTAGAGAATCTACAATTTTATGAGAGACAAATGAATTTTTTGATGCAAAATCAAACATGTTTCTGGAAACAGAGACAGCTGAGGCATAAAAATGCAAGGCACACATTCCAGCATGTTTCTCTTCTAGCTAATGATAGTTCTTGATTTACACATACTGCCTATATTCCCTATCCCTCCACTATCGTTATCTTTCTTTTACTCATGCCACCATGAGCTTGCTCTCTGTTGAGATGGTAGTGACTGAGTGACCAGACTGTGTTTCTTTGGTTTGTTCTTGCAACCACTGCTACTGAGGTGCACTGAGTTGATCTCCATGGCTTTGGTACACAACCAAAGCCTCATGGCAACTATTGATCCCATCAGCATGAGTAATTGCAAGCTACTCCACAAGCACCCTCAGCAGAATCAGATGTCCACTGTCTTGTCTGGATACTTCTCCACTCTCAAGGCTAACAACCATTTACTCACCTGATCAACCTCTATGAAATTACACACTCATCTAGTCCCTCTTCCACTTTGCTTACACCATGCTGCAAATATCCATTTTTTCTCATTCTGTAGACCAAACATAATAACTGGCTTCACATATCTGTCATCCACATTTTCTTACACCCACTACTTCCACTTTATGAGCTTTTCTATACCACCTGGTTGTCACTGTTCTCAGAGATACAGGAAACAATGTTCTGTACTTATTTTTAAACTGTCTCTGCTAGCTTATGTTCTGTTTGTGCTTTCATTCACATGACTACCTTACCTTCTGTTAATCTTGCAACCCCTAGTATTGCCAGTGTGCTCACTGTATGTAAGGCACACTGTAACATAGCCATGCTGTGTCTTTCTATAAATTGGAACCAATATTGGCAACACCTTACTGGCACTTATAACTATGAATTAGCATGGAGTATGTTATGTTTCAGCTCCAGACTTCCCAAAGTCTACCTGAATACAGGCAGCCACATATTTACGGTTCAATCTTTTTGATATTAATTAACACTCACAGTGGTCCATGTGTTGTGGAAGCGGCACCCAGGATCATGACCCATTTGAACATTGCACTTATGACATTCTACCTCTGCCAAGACAGAGGTGTATATATTGTCGCCATAAGATAATCCTGAAAACTAGGGATACACGCCCATTATACCTACATACTCATGTATTTGAGTTTATGCATGCTGAATGTCACTTTTTTATTATTCATTGGTACATTTCGGATACATACTGTGTATTACCAATACTGTTGCTTAATTTTTAACAGGCATGGGGCATCAAGAGACATCCTTTCAGGCCAAGGTAGAGAATTTTGCAATGATGTAAGTACTTTACAGCTGTTAAATATTGAATAGTCATCATGCCATCACCTGCTACATACCTTGTAGTGTTTCCATGTTTGATGGCTAATTTAACACATGACAATAATTTATTTACATCACTAAAATTAATTGCATAATAAAATATTAGAAGTATGGAATATGCAAGGATGGGGGGGCAGGTGCAGTCTGCATACTGATGAGATAACCACATACCCAGGTGAGTACTAAGGCACAATACTGCAAGACTGAGTGACTTCAGACACTTGAAAAGCAGTTACCACATAAGTATGCACATAGCAGGATTGTACTACTGCTATCATTACATGGGTTTCTGAAGCAACAAGTCATGCCCACGGGTTAGATTTACAGTCTGTTAAGCATCACTAGGGGCACGTGTCAAAAGGCACAGCTGAGTAACATAATGTCATTCAACTGACACTTACTGTTAATCAAACCACTAAGAGTGCTTAACTGTAACTCTAGAATGTGATTTCAAAATAGAAGTGTCAGAAGTGTTGTTTTAAATATTTTCATCATTCAGTGGAGATTCTTAATGAAGTAGTTGCTCCACCAATTGTTTAAGAATGCTGGTTCATCTTTATAATGCATCAGTCAAGTTATTCATAACTGTTATGGGACTGAATTCTGACAGAAAAAATGTAGGTGACACGGTGCTCAGGTTCTACATGACAGTGTACAGAATATTACTGTACTGCTTTTGGATTGTTGACAGCCAATCAGAATTTAGCATTGGTCAGAGTGAGTGTATAATGTTATAGACCAGTTTTTATAAATGCAAACACAGATGTTTTCATACTATATATATATATTGTATATATATATATATATATAAAGACAAAGAACCTCTGTGCGCAAACACTGAGACAAGGGTTACCCCAAAGGGCATTTGGCTGGGAAGCCAAGTTTCAAGAAAATACAAAATCACACATGCCCTCACAATGCAAAGCATCATGGGCTGCATATACAAATCACCACAGAATGTTATGCTGGTCCAACTTTAAGCAGAATTATATATATACTTTGCAAAAAACTGGGTTAATGCAACAGTTACGGTTTTTCACACTGGCGAAAGTGAGGAAATTTGGTGTTAGGGTTTTCAACTCCAACTTTTTCCCTACTGCCACACATGCACACACACACACACACACACACACACACACACAAAGAGCACACAATTGGGGGGGTGGTACAAAGCAAGACAACCAATCACAGACACACATCATAATACAACAGAAATAACATACAACTTCTTAAACATTTTCCATTAGGTATAAGGAACAAGCACCACAACTCAGAAACCATAAGTGGCACTGATACAAAAATGTTCACAATCTAAGATCCGTGATTAATCTTTCTACATACCAAATTTCAGGCAAATCGAACACACGGCACAAAAGTCATTGAAGCAAAACAAACCAAATTTCCATTCGTCAGAGTGGCATAATTCTGTACCTGTTTACATTTTACACACCAAACCACTGAAAGGCACCTCTGTGGCACTAGGGCTACCTACCCAATACATTTCAAGCCACTAGCACCATGCGTAAAGCTATGCACAAAATGTTAAGTGTGTCACACAGTGTCTCCAGAGTGAATTCATTTTCGGGCATCTAAACAGCATAATTCACATCTCCAGGACATCCCCTCAGCACCCTCCAAATTTCAAGTTAAAACACATAACCGTTTCAGAGATATTCAATGTCAAAGTTTGTACACCTTTAAGAATTCTTTGATTGCAAGAATCGGCCACGACCATCAAAAAATGGTGGATCTTGAGGCCAAAAATGTGCTAAAATGGCAGACCTCATGGCCAAAAGATCTTTGATCGTTGGGGGGCAAACCCAAACCCTTATAACTCTGGAAAAGAACAAGATGTTTTCACCAAACAAAAACTGACATGTTCCTTTAATAAAATGCTTTCTATATGAAAAGTTTCAGACAAATCAATCCTGCAGTGGCTGCACTATGTATCACAGAAGACAGTGTGCAAAAATAGCAGAAACTGCATTTTTGGTGCTTTTGCTGCACAAAAGCCATATGCACCAGTGAAATAGAAATTGGAAAATAAAGAGATGTACCATGCCAGTCCATGTATACCAAATCTTATCCAAACCCCTTCAACGGTTCCAGAATGGCACAAGTGGGAAACTGTGCATGAGTGGCAAAAAATATATTTCTGGCACTTCATTGTGCAAAAAACGTATACACATGTCAAACAAAAATTGGTAAATCCACAGAAGTACCATAGTAGACCAAGTATTTCAAATGGCACGGAAATCCATTCAACAGTTGTAAAGTTATAAGCACAAAACAAATGTGACGTTTAACATGAAAGTGCGTACTGAAGATAGGGGCACTATCACAGCAAAACTGACATCTGTGACACGATGACTTGTCACCCACAACATATGCACCCACCAGCACAATGCAGCAATACAACAGAATCCCACATAAAGAAACAGCCAGGACAATGCTTTGCAGACATGGTATTGCATGAACAAATGTTTTCACAATACACATATATATTTCCCACTGACTATAATGGGACACCAAAAAATTTCATAATTTGCAAACGGAGTAGTATTTTCTCACAAAATCTTCAAACAAGAGCACCACAGCCTAGCATCCATGTACAAAGAACAATATGAAGTCAATCAAATACATTCTTGCTGCACACCAAAAAATTACATCATCACTGTTTTCACAATACACATATATACAGTATGTATATATATATATATATATATATATATATATATATATATATATTTCCCATTGACTATAATGACAGACCCCAAAAAAACATAACTTTAGAATGGAGCAAATTTTTTTTAATGAAATCTTCAAAGGACACCACCACAGCCCAACACCCATGTATACAACCCAATCTGAAGTCACTCAAATGCATTGTTTCACTGCCCGAATGGGGCCCGAACTTGTACATTTCTCCATAACATCACAGTATAAGTACTAAATATCGTATGTATTGGTGGGAGCACGGGGTCCGACATTGCCCAGCACTGCATAAACACATACATCTGTCGTACATTTTGAGCTGTCCTATACCTTATAATGGCATCTTCCTGCACAACCAAATATGTGCTCACCATGTTTTTCACAATGCACATAAATACTTTGCCATTAACTATAAAGAACATGCTCCACAACTCAGCAACCGTAAGGGCCACCAAAACAAAAACAGACACAACTGAAGACCCATGATCAATCTTTGTAAATCCCAAAGTTTAGGCAAATCAGACACACGGTTCAAAAGTTATTGAAGTGAAACAAACCACATTTTCATTCATCGGAGTGGCATAATTCCACACCTGTTTACATTTTAAACAGCAAACCACTGAAAAGCACCTCCGTGGCACTAGGGCTACCTACCCTATAAATTTCAAGCCACGAGCATGATGCAGAATGCTGTGTGCAAGATGTTAACTATGTCATGCAATATCTCTGCAGCAAATTAATTTTCTGACACCTAAACAGTACAGTTCACATCTGCAGGACTTCCCCTCAACAACCTCCACATTTCAAGTTAAAAGACCAAACTGTTTCAGAGATATTTAATTTTAAAGTTTTACCACCTTTAAAAATTCTTTGGTCGCGACCTCATGACCTAAGATCATTTTTGGTCTTGAGGGGACATCTGGTCATAGAATTTGGGCTATCTGATCCCTCCCAGAGACATCTGGCCCAACAAAAATCTGGCCATCTCGTCCTGAATTCGCAAAATAAGCTTGCCATCAAAAACAATCTCATGACCACAGAATTTTCAGGTTCACAATCAAAGATCGTTAGTGAACCTCAACCAAAGGATTTCAAACTTTAAAACTCCATTTTTTGACACAACTACATTACACCACAGGCATGAGTCAATAGAAGGAAGCCCCCTGAGCAAAACTCATCCTAGTTTTACTTCACAAGTCAGTCCTGGGCTGAGATATTTGTTTTTTTCTGACTGCAAACTGAAAACAAGTTTCTTTGATAGCGAGCCTGCAAATTCTTTGATCGTGAGGACAGACTAGATAACCAAAACCCCATTCTTTTTTAGCAAAACAACCATATAAATTTTCCCATAGACTTATAATGGGATCGAGCTAAAAACGTTAATAATTTTTGAATGGATTAATATTTTTTCAGCAAACAAAAAGTGGCATATTTCTTGACCCAATATCTTTAAGTTTCAGACTGGCACACCACCAATGGCAAATTTTGAAAAAGTGCCCACAAAATTAGTGAAAAGTGCATTTTGTGGCATTTTGTTGTGCAAAAATCGTATGACTGACTGAAACGAAACTTGGCAGATCAAGAGACCTATCATGCCCCACCACGCATATCAAATTTCATGCCAATCTGTTGAATGGGTCCCAAGTTATTAACATGCAAAATTTCAAGTTTAACATAAAGTGCCTTTTCAACCCTAACTATAGGGGCACAACTGCGCCCCTATAATATATATACATATATATATATCTATAAATAAATTTCAATGTGTATGTTGATTTAGTCTGAAAAAATGCTTCCAAAGGGTGAAACTTTTAGCCATTTCTTTTACTGATATAGGACTTTGGCACGACTTGGATTTTCAGGTGTGTGTGTGACTGTTTCTTTTTGGAAGTACTTTCCAGGTAGTTTTTTTGTTTACCTTTTCTCCTTTTCCCATCTCAGAGACAAGTATATAGATTTGTCTTGACCTTCCACTAACACCGCATAGGTATTTAATTTCTAAACAAAGTGTATTGGCTTGTTTACTCCAACCCAACCTACTGAAGCAAGGCACAATCCTCTGGTTGTCTGCTGAAACATAGAGAGGTTGTGGCAGATTCAGATATAAACTGCTGTATTTATGCTGCAAGTGAATGAGCGCTACAGTATAAGGTGCAACAGGCCATTAAAATAATCACAATCATGTACTGGAGGATATTTTCAAAAAAGCTATATGGAGATTGTGCAAGTGCTGTTTGTTTTGTACAAGACTATCAGTTGCTCACCACCAGACTGAGTCACTTTGGTATCTTGTTCTTATCCAGTGGTTGTTGTCTCCAGCTGGAGCAAACAGCTAGCTGTGTACATGGCAGGTGCATGGTAGATGTTCTGTGCCATGGAGTTTGAGTGGGCAGAATGCAATGGCAATTGCCGCATGAGCAAATTTTTATTTTTAAAAAGAGAACACAGCACAGGTGAGGTAATCAATTTAAATGTCTTTTTCATTTCTAATGTAGTTCTACTTCACTTTCAGTGTCAGGGGGTAGTGTTTAAAACATGTATTCCAATAAGTATTTTTCTGTGTTTGGTAATAGACTGTAGTTTACAGTACTGACATGGCATCCGGAAGCTGTTTATGGTACAATTGGTATGTATGCTGCACTGCTTCCAGTATAACAAAAAAGAGTGAACTTTATGGCTGTACTCCTATAAGCCAATGGATCCACAGCAATCACAATGCAGAAAAGTTTGATACTTAGTCCCTACATGTCAATTTTGATTGTTTTCATAATTGGTATTAAAATGTTTACTAAAGCAATGTAGCCACAAATGTTTAATATTCAGAGTCATGAGCAGAAATGCATCATGACAGGCATTCAGCACATCAGTTGCATAATAATGTATGTTTATTTTCTTTCAGTTACCCCAGGTAAGCAAATATCTTTTCACATGATGGGGTACTCAACACAAAATAACTGCTGCATTTCATCCTCAGACCAATGGACAAATGGACTAGTTGAAAGAACAAATCAGACACTAATGTGAAGTCTGAGATAAATGATAAATGATAAGCAGGATGACTGGGATGATTAATTAGAACAGATAATGTTTGGATTCCATACATCAAAACAATTTTCAACAAAATACACACCATTTTACTTGATGTATAAAAGGGAAGCACAGTTACCTTCTGAGATATGTAAAGGAATATGCACCAATTTTAACAATAAGTAATGACTCAAGTTCAAATGTAATCCCATTGTTGTATTCCAATAGCATACTCTCATTTTGGAGAATTCAGAGATTACAGCAGTTAAAATTTAAAGACATGGCATGCATGGATTGGCACAATTGGTGCTAGTAGAACTGATATTATCATGGGTGTGCCAGGGGTTGTGAATGAGCTACCCATGGAATGCTCTACTTCCCCAGGTAGTGAGTTTCCCATCTGCCACAGTCAAACCATACAACTCACCATGGCAAAACCCTGGGAGGCATACGCTGTGTCTCTATGGCTGTGATGGCCCTGGGGAAGGAGATAAGTGGAAGGTGGCACCATGAGGGTGCAACTGTAAATATCATCATTCATCTTTAAGTGGCAATAGCAGATGTGGGTGGAAGAGAGAGAGCAGCAGACGACCAATGCAGTGTCAAGTAAACTGTGTTCTGCATGGTGAATATAAAGTGGATGAGATACTGTGTAGTGAAAGATATATATGCAATCCAAACTGTGTTATGCTTCTTTTTTTTTTTGATTCAAATTTTTGTTTTACAATAACACAGGGGACAGAAATAGTGACAATTACACAGCATAACAACAGTGCAAAACATGTTCTGCCCTCCCCACCCCGGTACAGCAGTAAGATTAAAAACAATCTGGTAATTTGACTAAGACTAGCTATTATTATCATCATCATTATCAGCACCAATAGTAATTAGAGTGTGTAAGGGATCCCAAATTTGCTTATATTTCTGTCGCCTGTTATAAAGGCCCACAATAGCTTTCTCAGTTTGGAGATTAGCAAGGATTTCATGGACCCACTATTGATAAACTGGATTTATGTCATCCTTTCAATGTTTGAGTATGACTTTTTTAACAGATAATGCTATCATGGACATATGAAATCTGTGAGTAATAACCTTTATAGGGGACAAGTCCCCTAGAAGGTAAATTTCAGGGGTAAAACAGTCCTGCAGACCCAGCAAAGGGTCCAATTTGGACTTAATTGAATTCCATAATGGGATTATCTTAGGGCATTGCCAAAATATATGGAGAAGTGTCCCTTTATCTAGAGAACATCTGGAACACAAGTCAGAATCAAGAAGGCCCCAACTAGCCAATTTTGGGGGAGTGTAATACAGATTGTGTAAAATATGGTATTGCATAAATTGTAATCTGTCTTGCGACACATACTTATGACAATACCGCCATAGTACAGGCCAGTCCAAGGTATGATGGGGAAAAAGGGAGGACCAATATTTGGTGGGGCCATAGGAGCCTCCATACCACCAATAAACAAGCATTTGTCAATGCCGGACGTTCGCTTGCAGGTATTTGCAGTGGTGTTTGGCACGTATGGTGTTTTACCCTAATGCCCTGTGCGATTGCTGGTATTTGCACTACAAATTTTCAGCATGACCTTTTTGTTACCCTCACCTCATAAAAGCATTTGAGACCTCTGCTTATGAACAGTACCATTGTTATTTTGTTAATCTGTCCTGAATGTTGATTTCCCACAGCGACCACACCATTCTGCTCCACATGTGCAAAAACACAGTTCAGGCAGGATGTGAAAAATGACAGCAGTAGCATTCATAGGGAGGTGTGAAGGGATGGCAATGTTGAACTTCTGGAGTGAAAATACAACAATTTCCTCGAACTTAATGAGCGTATAGCGAAACTGCCATGCAATGAACGCCATGACACAGTCATTTTGTGGACTTTTGTCACCAAATTTTCAACATAGGCATTTTGGGACCTCTGCTCATTAACAGTGTCACTATGATTTTCATAATCTGTCCTGAGAATTGATTTCTCACTGTGACCACACCATTGTGCGCTGGATGTGCAAAAACACATTTCAGCCAGGATGTGAAAAATGTCAGCTGTACTGTTCATAAGGAGGTGTAAAAAAATGGCAGTGTTGAAAATCTGGAGTGAAAATATTTCAAATTCTTGAAGTTATGAGTGTGCGTGGAAACTGCGCAATGCACGCTTGTAACCCAGTCATTTTTTGACATTTTTTCACCAAATTTGCAACATAGGCTTTTGGGAGCCCACCTTATTAACAGTGACACTGTGTTTAGTTAATTAATCCCAAAAGGTGATTTTGTGCAGTGACCATGAAATCACCTTTGGGGACTGAATAACTCACATGACAGTAACTGAATTCATGAGGTGGGGTCCCAAGAACCCCCTGTTGAAAATATGGTGCCAATATTTGCAAAAATGCCTGAGATAGCCACCTAAGTTGAAAAAAAAAGCATTTATGCCATTATACAGCTTACCGTCATTTCTTCAGTTTGCATCCGCTTTCAAGAGTGCAATTGTGTTCCCCACTCCACTGAAGATCATTCGCCAGGCTCCAGAGGTAAGTATGGGGTGAGGAGGTGGGAGTGCATGAAGGTGGGTATGGGTTCGGGGAGGGGCACAAGGCGCTGCGAGGGATGGTTTCTGTTTTCACAGGTTTAAAAAAACAAAGATGTTGCAGGACAGTTTTCCCATTTACAGGACAATGGGCATGCTGGGGTGGAGCTCCCAGCATGCCACCTGGGTGTTTGTTGGGGGCCTGGAGACAATGGGGACTGGGCACTCTGTCTGCACATGCAATGTGTTTGGTGGGGCACAATAAGGGAGCAGGGTAGATGGCAGCAGAGGGAGGAAGTGGGAGGATTTTATTAGCAGCCAGAGGGAAAAGGGTGCGTCAATATGTTAAATACACACACGTTACACGCTGATTGCAGGTGGTGCTCTTCTTTAACTGAAGACCACTGCAGCCAAACTGCTGTCATAGACAGCTCATGCATCCATTGGTGCAGTAGGGTTGCACACATTACACTGAGCACTGCATTGGACAGGACGGTCACACACCTTTAAAAAGTCATACTGTCCCAAAACGTTCCTTGCACATGCATGCAAGCGAATGCAAAAATAAACAAGCTTTTGTCAATGCCGAAAGTTGCTTGCTTCTATGTGCTGTTTAGGTATTTGGAAGTCATTGGAGTGCAAATATTGAAAATTCGTGAACTTATGAGCGTGCGTAGGAACTGCACAATGCACACTCATAAAACAGTAATTTTTAGGGATTTTTACCAAATTTTCAATATAGCCATTTTAAGACCTCTGCTCATAAACAGTGTCACTGTGATTTTCTTAATGTGTCCCATACATTGAGTTCACACACCGACTGCGCCATTGTGCGCTACATGGGCGGAAACACATTTTGGGCAAGATGTGAAAAATGACAGTTGCACTGCTCATAAGGAGGTGTGGTAAAATGGCAATGTTGAAAATATGGAGTGAAAATATTGAAAATTTGCAAACTTATGAGTTGTGTAGGAACCATGCACACTCGTAAAACAGTTATTTTTAGGAATTTTTTCACCAAATTTTCAACACAGCCATTTTAAGACCTCTGCTAATGAACAGTTTCACTGTGATTTTCTTAATGTGTCCCATACATTGATTTTGCACACCAACTGTGCCATTGTGCGCTACATGGGTGGAAACACGTTTTGGGTGAGATGTGAAAAATGACAGCTGTACTGCTCATAAGAAGGTGTGGTTAAATGGCAATGCTGAAAATCTGGAGTGAAAATATTGAAAATTCGCAAACTTACATGCCTGCGTAGGAACTGCGCAACGCACGCTCATAAAACGGTCATTTTTAGGAATTTTTCCAACAATTTTCAAACTAGGCTTTTTGAGAGTCCACCTTATGAATGCTGGCAGTGTCGTTTCATTAATCAGGCCTGAAAGGTTATTTCACGCAGTGACTGCGAAATCACCCTTCAGGCCCATATAACACCACGACAGTGACATCATTCATGAGAAGGGGTCCCAAAAACCCCATGTTGAAAATTTGGTGCAAAAATTCCAAAAAATGCCTGAGATATGCAACAAAGTTGAAAGAATTCCATCTAGCCCATTATACAGCTTACCAGCATTTCCTCAGTTCGCGGTCGGCTTTGAAGAGTGCAGACATGTTCCCAGTCCAGCGAAGATTGTCGCGCTAAGCTCCAGAGGTAAGTATGGGGTGAGGGGGTTGTGGGGATGCAGGGTGCGCACTGAGTGGGTGCGGGTAGGAGGGGTTGGGAGACAGCGATGGAACGTTTTCTTATTTACATGTTTTTTTGTATTCAGACGATAGGGACGTTTGCCACGTTGGGGTGGGCTCCCAGCGTGGCAGCAGGGAAAGCTGTTTGGGGGAACGTGGAGCCGACGGGGATTGTGCACTTCGTTGGTCAAATAAGGTTTGCCATGCTGGGGTAGGCTCCCAGCGTGGCACCAAAGCTTTGGGGCGTGAGGCGCTGCAGCACACAGCGGTGCAATGTGGGACATTTGCCATGCTAGGGTGGGCTCCCAGCGTGACAGCAGGGAAAGCTGTTTGGGGGGATGTGGAGCCAATGGGGGATTGGGCACTCCCGTCGGCCAAAACAAGATTTACCACACTGGGGTGGGCTCCCAGCGTGGCACCAAAGCTTTGGGGGGGCGTAAGGTGCTGCCAGCACACAGCGGTGGTTTTCTTTGAAGTGAAGACTACCGCTGTCATACACAGCACCCGCATCCATTGGTGCAGGACCGCCTTGCCTGCTTAATGGAGCAGTGGATTGCACAGCACAGTCACACCTCCAAACTGTCCTATTCTTTCCAAGATCGCCTTGCGATGCCGCGCCGCGTTTAACGTAAAAGGGCTTGATATAATTTCAAGATTACCTTGTGAGGACCCAACAAGGCAGTGAGCTCAGATAATAAGGAAAATGGGGGTGGGGGGTTGGGGGTTGGGGAGGAGTATTATCTAATATGGTAGTGAGAAGGTGCCTTAGTTGGAGAACCTTGAAGTGGCTAACTACTGGGATATTACATTTCCGGATTAACTTAGCTACAGAAAGCCAAGCTCCCTCTCCATCAGAAAAGTAGATACAAGCCACTCCCCAGCTGGGGCAGCCACTTTGAGGAATTCCTATGTTTGTTTATTAAGAAGGATGGCAAGTTCCATATGGATTGAGATAAATCCAGCTGGGGTTTATAGCACAAAAAGGAACAGAATTCAGTATGTATTCTTAAAGAAGTCGCAAGTGTTGGACATTTTCGGATAACGTGTAAGGAGGAAGGCTTGACGTAGAACAAAGTTGGGGGATCGATATTCATAGACTGGATAAAATCTAGTTCTATTTTGAGCCAGATCGGCCTCAGGTTATTGGGCCCTGGGCATAACCATTTAAGGTACTTTGATAGATGACTTGCCCAGTAGTATACAGTCAGGTGAGGAATACGTAAACCACCATTAAGTTTTTGGGTTGCCAATTTGTGGTATGCTAAACGGGGGTGTTTATTAGACCATATAAATTTAGTAAAAAGCCTATGCATTTTCTGAAAGCAGGACAATGGAATAAATGAGTCAAGAAGCGATAGAGGGTAGAAAAGGTGACGGAATACGTTCATTTTGATTAAGCTAATACAGCCCCATAATGAAATAGGGAGTTTTGACCATCTATCAAGGACTTGTGTAATGACCTGGGACAGGTGTTCCTAGTTCTCTTTAAACCACAAGGAAGGATTACGTGTAATTCTAATGCCAAGATATTTGAGGGAGACTGGTGACAAAGACAACCCAAAAGGGATAATACTGTGTTTAAACACCTTGTGGTTGGGGGAAAAATAGATGATTTATTGGAGTTTAACTTGTAATTCAAAAAAAGAGCTAAACTTTACAATCGTAGCTAGCATAGCAGGAACTGACAAGTCTGGATAGGACAGATGAAGAAGAAGATCATCCACACATGCTGTAACTTTAATTGTGGTATTATGTACCAGTACACCTTGTATGTCCAGATTAACTAAAATATTCTGAATGAGAGGTTCTAAATAGAGATTAAATAATAGGGGGGAAGAGGACAGCCATGCCTCATTCCTGAGTGTAAAAGGAAGGGCTTTGAGAATGCCCCATTCCCTGAGATCCTGGCAGAAGGGGCTTAATAGAGGGCTCGAATCCAGTCTATAAATATAGAGGGGAAAGCAAATGCCTTAAGGGTTTGAATTAAGAAATTCCAATTTACATGCTCAAATGCCTTCTCAGTGTTCAGGGACACTAAAACAGCTGGAAAAGCAGCATCCCTGGACTCCAAGAAGACATGGAAAAGGGTACGTAGGTGGTCTGATGACGAGCGCCACCTCATAAATCCTACCTGTGGCATACCGATCAGATCAGAAAGAACCAGGGTAAGCCTATCAGCCAGTATCTTCGAGAGGATTTTAATATCCTGGTTCAAAAGGGATATGGGCCTATAACTCTGTACCATCTTGGGGTCCTTGTCAGACTTAGGGAAAAGAATAATTAGGGCTTCAAACAAATGGGGATCAGCAGATGCCCCAGATAGGATATGGAGGAACAACCTATGAAGGGACGGCACTATTTGGTCCTGAAATGTTTTGTAAAATAATGAGGAGAAACCGTCTGGTCCCGGAACCCTATCTGAAGGCAAAGCCTTAATTACTTCGGCTATTTCTGCCAAGGAAATAGGGGAAGAAAGAAACCTCCTATGTGGTTCAGACAGAGAGGGGAGATAAGACTCCTGAAGATATGCCTCTAGAGCCTCAGGTGGGGGGGGATTATCCATGTCACTGTATAGTTGCTGATAATAATCCGCAAACTCCTGCACAATCTCTGAGGGGGACGACCTTAAAGATCCATCTATTTGAGCCCTGACAGGTGAGATGAACCTAGCCAATTCCTGTTGATTGATCCTTAAAGCTAACAGATGTCCTGCCTTTTCTCCTTGATCAGTGTAGAGAGCTTTGGTACGAATAATGGCCAGCTTTGCTTTTTCCCTTAATAAGTCTAGATACCTGTCTTTAACTGTGAGGAGTTTCTGCTTTGTTTCCTCTGGAGTTTGAGTGGATAAATTAGCCTCTAGGGAACGAATCTGAGACAATAATGAAAGAAGCTCAGCCTCCCAGGTTCTTTTCCGATTTGTTGCTAAGCTAATCAAAACCCCCTTCAAGTAAGCCTTAAAAGCACCCCATGTAATATCTGGTGTTGTGCCCTCTGTGGAGTTAACTGAAAAGAAAAGATCTATCTGCTCTTTTACCTGTTTAGAGATATGAACATCCTTCAGTAACTGGTCATTTAGTTTCCACCGACTCTCTTTTTTAGGAAGAGAAAGTAAGGCTAAACAACACATCACTAGAGAATGATCAGATATAGGGCCGGGTTGAATTGAGGAGGATATAACCCCTGGAAAGAGTGATTGGGATACTAATAGATAATCTATATGGGAATGCGACCTATGTACTGGTGAGACAAAGGTGTACTCCCTACTATTGGGATGTAGCACTCGCCGTACATCGCATAAACCACACTGGTCCAATAAGTCTCTAAGCACTTTCTGCCATGGGGAAAGTCCCTTTAGAATTGATCCTGACCTATCAATAGCAGGGTCCAACACCAAACTGAAATCCCCACCCATTACTATCGATATAGGAAGCAAGGGTAAAAGAAGAGTTATAAGCTTCATAAAGAAGCTGGGATTATCTATATTGGGGCCATAAGTACTACAAAGTAAAAGTGGCATGGAGAAAAGAGTACCTTGGACCATAATGTATCTTCCGCCAGAATCCCTAAAAACCTGCATAGGGATAAAGGGGACATTTCTGTTAATAATTATCATAACTCCACAACTGTTAGTCGACCCCTGGGCCACAAAAATTTGTCCAATCTGCTGCCTCCTAAGTTGTAAAGCCTCAGAATCCAACAGGTGGGATTCTTGTAAAAAGGTAACCTGGGATAGCAACAAATTCAAATGTTTAAGAACTTGATATTGTTTGGGCTTCCTCCTGATCCTTTTCATATTCCAAGTTGCAAAAGTAATGTCACTAGCCATCGAGTCTTATATGAAGAAAACAACCATAAAATGAATGGAAAATGATGCAATGTACAACAAAAAACCACAACCCCTTGGATACTGCTGTACCACCCTCCCTACCCAATTCCCTCCTAACAAACAACTAACTTCACTAAAACCCTCTCTATCCCCCTTGATTCCAGCCCTCCCCCCACTATTTCCTATACAGCAAAACATTCTGCAGCTACCCTTAACCCCTCTACTCCCCTCCAACCATTATTAAGTAACAAAACTCCCCTCATAACCAGATTACCAGTTATCAATTTACAGGGAGAGCAGAACACGTAATAATAAAATAAAAAGGGAAGGAACTGCCGGTAAACGTAACTGGAACCATTCCCTGTCCCACTAAACATCCCAAGACACAGGAAAATGACTCAAACAGTGAATATAAATCATCCCCCAGTAGCATTATACACTACTTCCCTCTCGTGGACAAAATGAGGAACTACGTATAACTTAAACGCAATGTAAAGCAGTCAGGCTACATTGGAATTCCCTTCCAGTACCAATACTGCAGTTGTCTAAAGATCAACAGTTTACTTGCCTTCTACTAACAGAGTTCCTTGACAGATTTAGTAGCGATTTCCCTCGCATAAAAGGAAAAGAAAAAGCTGCAAAAAACACCAGAAAAGGAGGGAATTAGTTGCCAAACAGGACTCCAAACAAAAACTCAGTCCACTCTCTTCTGTAGCAGGAGACACTCCATTAAGATCCAGTTCCACACTGTGACAGTCGCTACTAGCGATAAGGTGATTTACCTCTCACATCGTTTTGAGAGCACAGACCAGCTGGATCTTTCAGTCCTGAAGCTATTAGCTTATACATCTCCCCATCAGGAGCTTACCTCAGGAACACACCCATTCAGGTACCACAAACTAAATCTGGGAGGGCCGATTTGAGTCCTTCTTTAGCTGCTTCCACATCCTCGTAAGACAGCCAGGATCCCGAGATCATTACTTGCAGCTTTGCGGGGTATCTCATATGGAACCAAAGACGCGCAGTGATGATCTTTGACACAAGGGGGTGAAAGGCTTGTCTACGCTGTCGGATCATTAGAGGCAGGTCCTGGGTCACACAAAACCTTTTCCATTCCCACTGGAGATCCTGAATGTCGTGGACTTTTGCCAAGAAATGCTGCCTTTCCAAATAATTCAGGAACCGCATAATCATTGGTCTAGGGGGAGATCCCAGTCGAGGCATAGGTCACAGGGCTCTATGCGCCCTCTCAATAATGTAATTAGGGCTGTAAGGAGAAGGGCCTGCCACCTTTTCCACCAGCTTCTGGGTGAACAGGACCACATCAGGACCCTCTTCTTGCTCCGGGAGCCCTATAATTACTACTTATTTTGCCAGCTGCGCCCCTCTAAATCCTCAATCTTCTGCTCCATCCTTGTGAGCTTTTGGCGTAGTCTGACAACCACAGAGTCCCTTTTCTCTGCCTGCCTTTCCAATGAGATCACCCTGGCCTCATTATCCAAGACCCTCTTCGTCGTGTCTTCCATGGCTGAAGATAGAGACTTAATTTCTGCTGCCATGCTCCGTAATTCATCCTGAAATGGACAAAATTCAACGAGGAAGTCTGCCAGGGTAAGCGGCTCTTGTTCCATTTTAGCAGACTATTGTATGGCTGAAGATGATGCGGTGTGGGCCCTCTGTTTTTTTGGGGCCTTCTCAGGCGTTATTGTCGGCGTGTGCCGAGGTCCTGCTTTTTTCATTTCCACCTCCATAATTCGCAGATAACCACTGCCTCACTGTTTTATAGGCAAACTAAATTTAGGAATCTAGAAACTGACTCTGTTACCGAGAAAAGGGAGTTTTAAATGTGGATTTTTCACTGAGAAGGTCAGCGCTCAGGAAAGGGCGTCTTCTCAGGCAGACTGCATCATGTGATTCCCCTGTGTTATGCTTCTTACCTGAACTCTCCTGGCATGAGACTGCCATCTGAGATCTGTCACTTAAACTTTATATTACAACCAAAATAGCAAACACACAGGCCCACATAACAATGACTGGTGTTGGGGTGTTATACCCATTTAGAAAGCATGGCATATGGTTATCAGATGCAATAGTGAAAATATTATCACACTATCTGTAAATAGATTTATTTTTGTCATGTGGTTTGATATGCAACAGATAGTGGACAATGAATGAGACACAGAAGCACTCATGGAAGAACCATCCAATGAAGAACAAAACTGAGTTGTATGTAAATAATGTCAAAGCTATGACATCATCAGTTCATGCAAATATAAGCTTATTGTATGTTGAAAACATGACTTGCAAGGAATTTCTTGCATGGAACATGATCGTTGAACCCTGACACTGACATTATTATGTGGATGTGTTGAAATAGTGGTGCCACAGGTGCACAATTCATTTTTAAGTCACTGGAAAACATTTAATTTGCTCTATGTAGTTTACCTGGGTCTGTTATCTACTCATCAACCCTTTTGCGATTGCACCATTGTTGTGTCAAGTACACCAAGTATGCAATGAGAACAAATTAGGCATCACTATGTAAGCTATAAGACCCAGCAGTGTGTGCAGTATTGGTCTATACTGGACTTCCCAGGTGCGTAATGAGGCCGGATGCCACTGGTGGAGGGTCTTATAGCCCCGGTAAGACTTGGTGTAGCCCAATACTTCTCAACCTGTAGGCTATTATTGTAATTTGAAAATGTGTTATTTGTTACAGTATTACAACAGTATGCAAAAGTGTCAAAACATTACTCAAAAAAAGATCACGAAATGAACTGAAAAGTACTGTATGATAAAGTAGTCCCTGTAGTGGTACAGCTGCCAGTTTTACTGTCCTCTGTTTTCTTTATGCTTATGATGACTTTTTCTTTTCATTTAGTCCCCCAACACCCACCACTCACACAGTGCCAATTAGACTCATTACTTTCTTTTGTTGGTATTTTCTTTGTCATTGGCTGTTTAACTGCTTTCTACATTTCTGAATTGTTTAAGCAACTGACTGTTACTGTGTGACGTTGTCATGACAGCACTGTTGGGAGATTGGACCTGTTTCAAATGAGCATGATTCTGATAGATCAATACAGCAAAATTAAATTTTTCCCTTGAATTCAGTCTTGTCATCATGAGAGCATGTTTTGGATAGTGGACCTGTTTCAAATTAGAGGGTTTCCGACATATGCAGACCGCCAAATGAAGCCTTTTGTTTTTTTTGCTGTAATTGATAGCAGTGTTTGTAGTTGCATCGCAGTCCTCTGGGCAATGGTAAATGGAACACAGTGGGTGGAATGGCATGGATCAGTTCTAAATTGCAGCTCCACCTTCCGGTTCTGCTCTGGAGCAAATAAGCAGCTAAACAAGAGGTTCCCGATTGACTCCCAACCTAATCCTCCAAAATCCACAAAAATTTATTTAAAACTGCATCAGATGTCAGGTGGAGGATCCCAGAGAGAGAGAAGGGGGCTCTCGAAATCGATCCCAAAATCTCTGCTCAGAGAGAGATGAAAGTGGATCAAAATCTTCCTCTCCAACTAGCCCTAACAATCAGCTGTGCTCTGCAGACTCAGGCAGGCCCTACAACACTGATGAAGAAAATAAGCAGCTCTCCCGACATCACTTTGACACTTTTCTTTGGGAAATTAAAGAAATGAGAGCGGAGAGCAGAAGCAAATTCTCCAACCTCAACCAAAAGCTCACACACATTGAAAAATGGGTTCAGGAGGTGGAGGATCGCATATCCCAGTCGGGGGATGGCCTGCTACATGTAGGCCGTACAGTCCAGGCTTTGAGCAGGCATGCTATATTCACTGAGCAAAAGTGTTTAGACCTTGAAAGCCATTCGAGGCGTGATAATATCCACTTATATGGGCTGAAGGAAAATGAAGAAACAAGTGTTATGGCTGATTTTCTACTAGACCTATTAAGAGATGTGCTCAACCTTCCCCAGAGCTACAAATTAAAGATTGAGTGGGCCTAAAGTGCATTGACTCCAAAACCCAAAGATTCTGAGGCACATCATCGCTCAATAATTATTAAATTTCACAGCTACCAGAAAAAAGAGGACATCCTAACGAGAGCGTGGCAGAAAAAGGAGGTGAAGTACCTGGACTCTAGATTATTCTTTGACCATGACTACTCTCCTGAAATTCAGAGGCAGCGCCTGGAGTACAGCAGCCTGACAAAAACCCTTCATGCCAGTCAAATTCAAATGCAGACCTCCTACCCAGCCTGCCTTAGGGTATTCTGGAAGGAGGGAACTGAAATCTAAGACTCTCCATGGACAGCGAAGGAAGCAATGATTAAAAAAGGCTTCAATATGCAGTACCAGCTGTGAGCTACTTCCCAGAAAAGAAAAGGTTCAAACAATGATTGGCAGCTGGCAACCCTGCAAAAGCCTAAGTTTTCAACAAGTGACTCTGCTTCAGAAACCAAACAGCAGCTCAAGTCTCTAATTAAAAAACTTCCCTGAGTCTCCAAAGAAGACCTGTGTGACTTGGAGGACTGAGTACAGCAACTTGACACCTGCCTATCGAGATGTGAGGGGTTAAGTACTTTCATAGGCCTATAGTTATCTCAGGCCTGGATCTAGCTGCATGACTTCACCTTTCCGACTGTCTGAGCAGAGCTTGCTCTTGCTCCCTGTCCAGAGCACTGATTTTCTTTCAAGGATTTTATAACTATTTTTCAGAGGGATAGATCGAAATGAAGAAGGCACCTGTACTACCCTTTTCAGAGCCTTTCTTTGTGAAAAATAATCCACATGAAAAGAAACACAGGGTGATATGACTAGAAATTTAATAAATGCATTTCAACTGCAATTAAAGGGGACTTGAGTGGAGGTCTTCCTAATAAAATCAGAGCTTGCTTTTACTGGTCCTAATACTCAGAATTTGGGTCAAAGAGCTTTGATGGACTGGGTTGGGATGGGTGAATGTAAGAGTGGATGAGAGGATAATGAACAGTAAATCTCCTGTGTCTCTTTTTTTTCTCTTCTATACAATGCTCTGTGTTCTACCTGTCTCCACTCTCCTGATGCTTTGAGACAAGATTCATTTCCTGTTGACCATTAACTTCTCTGACAGCATCTAAATTCAGCGGAAAATTGAGATGTCTCAAGGTTAGTACTGGAGGTATGATCCAAGCAACCCCCCTTCCCTGCCTTCTTTAACCATTTCCTCCACTCTCCTTCCCTCTCTCTTTAGCCATATACCTATCATCTCTCTCTCTTTGTTTACACAAGCCCCTCCTAGTGAAGGGTCTGTTGCAGTAGGTGGAAGTACAACTTTCCCTCTCTCAGCCCTTAAGTGACAGACCACAGCCCTATATATATTTAATAAATTAGGAGTTTGATGGGAGCTTGCCTATTTCTCCTGAGCGACAAATCTTTATGGAGCTGACCATAACTTCGGCTCAGGAGGGCAACCCCCCTCACTGGGGGAATCAAAGTGCAACTCTCCATCTACCTACAACACCTGGGTGGGTTCAGAGGTCACCAGGGATAAGTGACCTCTGACGTTGGAAGCAAATAAATAAAATTTATATAAATTTTGCCCAGTTGGCACAAAGTTTGTTGTTATTGTTAAAGCCAGCAATAATGTTCTTCTATGCTACTTCTATATACAATATGTATGGTCTTCAAGCAGCGAGGGGAGTAGTCATGTTTAATCCTCCCAAACTACTAAGGCATTCATTTGAAGGGAACTTGTTTACAAATCACAATGGGTTATACAGTATGTTCTTATAATGTGCATGGGCTATCTAGTCCAGTAAAGAGGTCTAAAATATTAGCTTATCTTAAGAAAGCGGGGGTGGATTTGGCTCTCCTCCAGGAGACCCACCTCTCCTCAATAGATCATAAAAAAACTAGAAAAGATGGGGTTGTCTCATGTGGTGACATCCTCATACAGAAAAGGCTGGAGGAGAGGAATGGCTATTCTGATCCCTCCTAGAGTACCCTTCGAATGTACAGCCAAATTATCTGATAAAGAGGGTAAATATGCATTACTAAAGGGAAAACTGAATGGTTCACTAGTAACCATAGCTTCTGTTGATTTTCCCCCAAATACAGATTTCTTGACCTACAGATATTTCCTGCTTCTGTTATCACAATGGGCCAAGGGTGCCATTATATGGGGGGTGACCCGAATATGGATTTTGCTAGGAATACCAGACAGGGTATGACACTTAAGTGACAGGGAGGAAGGTGGTGAGGGAAGTAGCAGCTCTACTAAAAGAATTGGGATTCATTGATTCCTGGAGATATCTCAATGGAAGTGTCAAACATTTTACTTTTTTCTCACAAGCCCACTCTTCCTATTTCACCTTGGACTACATTTATCTCTCCCAGGGGCACTTGAATTACGTTCAGAAGACTTGGGTAGGTGATTTTATTCTTTCAGACCATGCTCCCATATTTCTCAGGGTAAGCCTTGGAGATTTCCACAGGAACACTTTCTGGAGACTTAATCTTTCTCTCCTGAGGGATAAGGACCACATATAACAACTTAAAGATACCATCACGCAGGCAATTTTAGATAATGACTCCCCAACTTTAAGCCCCTCAATATTATGGGACACTATAAAGGCAATTTGTAGAGGTAAATGTATAGAAATATCCTCCAGAAACAAAAAGAAAAGAGAACAGAAAAAACAGGACTTAACAACTTTAATAAGAAAGATGGAGGATCAACAGAAAATCCAATATTCTCCTTGACTTGCTAAGGAGCTTAAGTCATTAAAAAAGGAGTTGAATTCCTTTCTTGGCTATTATGTAGAGTAAAAACTGCTTTTTATAAGGCAGAAATACTATGACAGGGGACCCCGTTCCCTCAAAATTCTAGCAAGTCAGCTTAGAGCCTGGAGGGCAAAGGCAACAATGAATTGTGAAAGGGACAATACTACAGGCCTCCTTCAACACTCCACTGGAGAAATATCTGAAACCTTCTTAGAATACTATAAACAGCATTATTACAGCCCCACATAACCACACCAGCAAGAAATATCTTTCTGGAGAAATTAGATCTTCTTAACCTGCACCAAAACCAAATTAAAGAGTTATTGTCCCTTAGCACTTCTTTAGAAATCCAGAATCAAATTAGCACAGTTAAAACTGAGAAATGCCCAGGATCTGATGGACTACCAGGGGAGTTCTATAAAGATCTTAAACCTGAATTAACCCCCTCCTCCAGAAATAATTTTTATTTATCTCTTCCCCCAGAGGCATCACCTCCCCCCCCCCGGAACAATTCCATCATTTCTGTGATTCCTGAACCAGACAAAGATCCAATGCAATGCTCCTCATACAGCCCAATATCTGTATTAAACACAGATTATAAATTGATGGCAGCAATTCTTGCTGACCGGTTAAAACAATTCTCCCCCTCTCTGATCCACCAAGATCAATGCGGGTAATAGTAAATGGAGTCCACAGTGAAGAAAGGAGGGTTACTAGTGAGGTACTGCAGGGTTCAGTACTGGGGCCGGTCCTTTTTAATGTCTTTATAAGTGACATTGCAGAGGGACTGGAAGGAAAAGTATGTCTCTTTGCAGATGACACAAAGATTTGCAACAGGGTTAATACACAAAGTGGGATGGAAAGGATAAAAAGGGACTTGGCAAGGTTGGAGGAATGGTCAAATGTATGGCAGCTTAGATTCAATGCAAAGAAGTGCAAAGTAATGCACCTGGGAAACAAAAACCCAGGGGAAGAGTACACAATGGGGGGTGAGATACTGACAACAACAAAAATGGAAAGGGAACCGGGGGTAGTCATATCAGATGACCTAAAGGTGGGCCAGCAATGTGAGAAGGAGTATGGAGGGCTGGGGGATACTGGGATGCATAGGGAGAGGCATCACCAGTAGAAAACAGGAAGCTGTTGGCCCTCTGTACAGACAGTAAGATCACATCTGGAGTACTGTGTACAGTTTTGGAGACTCCATTTCTGCAAAGACATAGACAGGGTGGAGGCTGTCCAGAGGAGGGCAACCAAAATGATGCAGGGTCTGCATCAGAAGACATATGAAGAAAGACTAAAGAAACTAAAGATGTATAGACTCGAGGAAAGGAGGAGGGGGCATGATAGAAACTTTCAAATACCTCAAGGTAATCAACAAAGTCCAAGAGGGTAGCATCTTTCAGAAAAAGAAATGTGCAAAAACAAGGGAGCACAATTTGAAGATAGAGGGGGGATGGCTCAGAGGTAATGTGAGGACATATTTATTCACAGAGAGGGTTATGGATACATGGAACAGCCTTCCTGAGGAGGATGTAGAGACAAAAACAGTGGTGGAATTCAAGAATGCATGGGACAGACATAAGGCAATTCTAGTGGGGGTAGGAGGAAGTAGGCTGTTGGTTAACTAGGATCTGCAGCTCATCCGTTAGGTAGGGAAATGGACAGACTAGGTGGGACAAGCGATCCTTATCTGCCATCAGATTCTATGTTTCTACGTTTCTATGCTTAATGCAGCTTTATACCTGCATGCCAAGCATCCGATAACATTAGATGTAGTATTTATCTAATTGACTATGCCCGAAAGCAAAAAAAAAATCTCCTCCATTTGTTTTAAGTCTGGATGCCAGAAAAGCATTTGATAAGGTCTCTTGGGCTTTTCTTAAAGAAGTAATGATTAAATTTGGCTTCCCAGAACAGTTTATACAAATGGTATTCAAATGTTACCACAAACCCCAAGGCTTCATCCATTCAAATCGCCATATATCAAAAAGTTTCTTATTGCATAGAGGAACCTGCCAGGGGTCCCCCCTCGCCCTTTTATTATTTACACTATATATTGAACCCCTAGCTCAACTAACCCGGCAAACCATAGGAATACAAGGCATTAATTTAGCAGGTACAGAGGATAAAATAGCCCTATTTGCAGACAATGTTTTAATTTATATGACCAATCCAAACACCTCACTACCAACCCTTTTCCAACAACTATCCACATTTTCTGAACTATCTGGCTATGTTCTAAATACCACTAAAACTGAGGCTTTGGCAATTAATTACAGCCCCCAAGCAGACATAAAAGACTCATACCCCTTTAAATGGAATCTCCCCACATTAAAATATCTTGGGGTTAGTATCCCAGCAAATGTATCCCTGCTGTCCAGTCTAAATTACTCTCCCTTAATGACAAATTTAAAAGCTGACATGAGCCGGGGGAGCTCACTCTCACTCACCGTATTTGCCAGGACACAGGCCTTAAAAATTAATGCACTGCCAAGATTTTTATACTTCTTTCAATCCATCCCCTGCACAATACCAAAGCAAGAACTATTACATTGGCAAAAACTATTTTTATCTTTTATCTGGCAGAATAAAAAAAAAAAGGGATCCAAAGTCAGGTTATGACCCTATCCTAGGCAGTGGGTGGGACTGCACTCCCAAACCTAGTCCACTATTGGCAAGCCTCCCAAATGTAATTAGCTCTATTATGGGGTAACGTAGATTATGATGCACACTGGAAAAATATTGATTTGGCTAGACCGACACCATATCTTCTCCCATTGGCTTTATTCAATTCTTCATATTTGAAACACGTAATTCCTGATCTCCCAGCGGTGGTTATTCCCATCTTGGAGGGATGGCAGTGGGTACCCGTCAAAGGAGGGTAGGTCTACACTTCTGGAGATATGTCAGGCTCACCTCAATCCCAAACTTTACACCTGCCAGGGTGGACCCTTGGTATACCCTACAGGCCTCCAAGGGCTTCATAGCCCCTTGGCAGTTGTTGATACAGGGGGCAATTATACCTTTTGATGAGCCGAGAGCTCAATTTCATTGGCAAAATAGTGACCTACTCCATTACTACTAAATTAGAGACTACATTCTCCTAAATCAGAGGAGACTGACATCTTATTCCTTGCAGATGGAAGAAGAATGGCCCTTTATAGCCATTTGGACCTCTCGAGCAGGAGAGCTTGCTATATCCCTGCTTTATAAATCCCTCACTAATCACCACACATTGAGTCCGATATACTTAAAACAAGCTGGAAAAAGGACTTACAGTTGGCATTGTGTCAGAAAACCTGGCCCAGAATATGGCATGGGACATGGCCCACCACCTCCTCTCCTACATGGAGAGAGTTTACTTGGAAAGTCAGAGCCAGGTTCTTTCTGGTCTCCCAGGTCTCAGTTAAGAGAAACTCCTCCCTGTCACCGACATGCTGGAGGAAATGTGGAGCCCTATCAGCTTCACAAGCCCATACCTTTTACCAATGTCCTACCTTGGAACTACTTTGGCAGGAGATTACCCTACATATAGGAAACATTTTTGTCTTAATAGAGACCCTGACCCCAATTAACCTGCTCTTGGGAGTCCCCCCTACCTCCTTGAAGGGGAAAGAAGCCAAATACCTGTGGTCTATCTTTTTGACCGCAGCTTATAAATCAATTACTAGGAAATGGTTACAGGAGACCTCATCTACAGTCTTAGAATGGAAAAATGTTGTTTCTCACATATAGGGATTTGAACAAATGACCTATAATCTACAAAACAGACAAGAGGCCTTCCTAAACAGTTGGACAAGGTGGGACATGTACCAGGCCTCCCTTCCATGTTGATTTAAGGGAAATGCAGCTCCCCTAGAAATTGTAGTATAGACTAACCCCAGTGTAACTCTCACTTGCTGCTCTTACTTGCAAATTTAGATAATATCAAGTCAATTTAACATTTGATTTTATATTACCTTAACTTACTATTGTGAAGATGTAGAAAAGCTTGTGCTGGCTTATTGATTTTTGTTTTTATTGTATTCAGCTTCCAAAATTCGTGAAGTTGTTGTTTCCTTTTTTAATATGTGGATCTCTTTCTACCAGATGTATTAATGAAGAATCTATTACTGCTTTCCAGATTCAGATATCTTATATACTAGACACTAAACATATAGATCAGAAACTCTTTAGTATTAGGCAGCAATTTGAAGGAAATTAAATATTGTTGGTAATGGGGTTTTTTCACTACTTATAATGCATCATACAGAACATGGTCAAATATGCAACTCTATCTGTCAATTTTGTGTATGCATGATAAAATTGATTATCAAATAAAGAAGTATAAAAAAATTGCAACTCCATAGCCCTTCTGCTCATCTGCTTGTCACCTATCTGATTTAAAGCAGTAGTGTGTCACTTCCTGTCCTTTACTAAGTCACCACACTGGACCCAAGTAGCGGTGAATGTACTGACTTGATTGATTTCAGAAAAGTTATTAGGTGGTTGCTGAAATGTAGTTTTCACAGTTATTGCTTTCCCAGTTGAAATCCACAGAGCCAGTGGTGCTGAGAGATGACAAACCTTAAACAGACAAGAATGAACTACGTATACTGTCCGTTAAAGCCCTCTCTTAAAAGCGCTGGAGAGAATAGCTGCCGACCAACTGATGTAGTACCTTACTAAGTAAAACCTGCTAGGTCAAGAACAACATGGATTTCACAAGGGCCACAGCACGACCACGGCACTCCTAGGGCTTACCTCCTACATCCACAATGCCCTGGACCAAGGGGATCTCGTTGGCGCCACCTTCATCAACCTAACTAAGGTGTCTGACACCATCAACCATTCACTACTGCTTCAACAACTATCTCTAATAGGCCTATCTCCGGACACAACTCTTTGGTTTCAAAGCTACCTCAGTGACCGAACACAGCATGTGAAAATTGGTGAATCCCTCTCAACACCCCTCTTGGCCGGATCAGGAGTCCCACAAGGATCCATCCTGGTTCCTACGCTTTTCAGCATTTTCCTAAACAGCCTCCCTTCATCTTGCTCAGAGAAAATCCTACTCTATGCCAATGATGCTGTCATCTTCACCTCCCACTCTGACACCTCCATTCTTCAGTTGCTACTACAAGAAAGCTTCACTGATGTAGAGGCATGGTTTAAATCCCACAAGCTAATTCTTAACTACCGCAAAACCAAATCATTGCTGTTCCATGGTACCCACAGCAAATATAAAAACAGAGACCTCTTTATCTCAAACAGCAAAGGGGCCACTCTTGAACAAGTACATCTATTTAAATATCTTGGGGTGATTCTTGACCCAACACTTTGACACTCTGAACATATCGACTACATAGCAAAAACTGTGAATACCTGCATAGGTCTGCTTTATAAGAACTGCCTCACAGATGAAGCCCTAAGTACTGCCATTCACAGTTCAGTAATCTCTATAATAGACTATTGGCTTGTGATCTATGGGTCTGCCACTGACACACCTCTCTGACACATCACCACAGCACTAAACAAGGCATGTCATCTCCAAACAACTGCAACTGCCTTACACACACCTGCGAGATCTACAAACACACAAACTGTCTCCAACTATCTGGCAGAATTAAATATCAGTACTGCATCCTAGCAAAAAAGCAACCATTGGACCTACTACCCCCTGGATCACAGGCACTACTGAGATCATATAGTGGCCCACAACAAACCAGGAATTCAAACAACCTCTCCTTCACTGTCCCCCTTTGCAGGACTACCCAAGGCCAATGATTCTTCTTTTTCAGAGCCTCCTCCTAGTTCAACACCCTGCCAGCCGAAGTTACCAGCAAAGCAACCCTGGGTGCCTTTAAGCTCAGCCTGCATCAATACCTCATCTCCTGTGCCTCCTGTGACAGCTACACCTAAATGGTTTATCCCACCCCCTCCCCCATACCCCACCTTTCCCTCCCTACTCCTTCCCTCCTCCTCTACTCCCTCCACATACCTCCTCGCTGACCGCGACCCACGCCCTACTCCCTCACTTTCTCCCTCTTTACACCAGTCTCTGGCCTCTCCTCCCTCTACTGGATGGCTACCTATATGACTCTACATTGTTTTAATTGTTAAAGAAGTGATTTGCACAATTGTGATATTTTAGTAATTGACAAAGCCCTCCGGCTGCTATGTTTATTTCTCTTTTGCACAATACCGCTGCCTGTCCTAATGTTTCAAGTTACCTGACGTGGAACCTTTATAAAAGAGCATCTGGCTCAAAGGTATATCTGATTCCCTTAAATAAATAAATGTGTCAAAATTTATGTAGTAAATTTCACAACATATACTTAATCTAAGTAATTGAAGGCAGATAAATGTCAGTTTTGAGGTGCAGCTCTCAGGAAGCAAGATAAAACAAAAGATGACTCTTACAAATACAAAATTCAATTGGCTTAGTGATTTTAGAATAAATTAGGTATTCAGACCCCAGATATTCAGACTGCACCGGGAAGTGGTGCAAGCCTGGGCACAGCGCAAGTGGGCTGCGCCCATGCCAGAACCAGGCGATATTTAACGGTGATGCGCCATGGCGCAGCACCATTGACTATGATAAGGTCGGCACACAAACTGCGCATGGCGCAGTGGCACTGCACCAGCACAAGCCACACATGGGGAGCACGGGGATGTACCAGCTCAGGTGCAGTTGCGCTAGGCGCATCACCCACGATATTCAGCCGGGGGCATGCAAATGAGGCTATTATATATGCAAGGTGCAAATGGGGCCATTTGCATGTCATTATGGTCCCATTTTCATGCCTTGTACAGGGCAGGCCAGCAATGTGTGCCTGGCACCCTGCACAGCATGATGTGGGCTATGGGGATCCCAGGGCATCCCCTGCCCCATAGCCACGATTGTGTGGTAGATGTATACACCAAAATCCCTGGTAGTCTAGTGGCCCTCCGCAGTCCCCCATACCCCAATACATATTTACATGACCCTGCTTGGTGGTCTAGTGGTACCCCCTCCCTCCCATTGCCACAATCAGTGGTTAAAACCGTAGGATATCCTTGGTAGTCCAGAGGTGCCCCCCAGCCCCGATCATGGTACAGCATCATATGTATAGTCCCTGGTAGTCTAGTGGTCCCCCGCCCATTGCTGCGATCATGGTACAACTCAACAGGGTATGTCCCCACAGATCTAGTGGCACTGCCACCCCCCACCCACAGAGAACCCCTTGCCCACCCTATTCACCCTGTCATCAGTGGGCAGCCACAGCCAGCCCGTATACTACCTGGCCACCCAACAAATGACGGTACAGTATGGGCTGTAAGCCCACTGGTCCACAGTGTGGATCAATGGGCTTGCAGGGCATACCATACTAGATGGTCTCAAATATGTGAATGAAGTCATTCACATATTTTGGCCTGTCTAGTACAATATGCCCTGCAAGCCCATTGGTCCACACTTTGGACCAATGGACTTACAGCCCACACTATACCTGTCATTCAGCAGGCAGCCAGGTGGTATGCAGGCAGGCTGTTGCCGCCCACTGATGATGGAGCGGAGTGGGGGTGGGCAAGGGGTTCTCTGTGGGTGGAAGGAGTGGGAGCTGCCACTAGATCACCAGAGACATACTCTGTGGAGTTGTACTGCGATCACAGCAATGGGCAGGGGATGGGGGACCACTACACTAACTGGGATATACATATGGTGCTGTACCGTGATCGGGGCTGGGGGGGCACTGGACTACCAGGGAGTTCCTACAGTGTTGACTGTTGATTGCAGCAATGGGAGGGTGGGGGGTTTCCACTAGACCACCGGGGGGGTATGTTTGTTTGTCGACAGTGTTCATGGTGGTCGGGTGGCCACCCACGGCTGGCAGCTGCTGTGTTGCGCCTTGCAATACAGCAGCCCACCTGTGGGTGGCAGGGACTTGTTCCTACTTTTCCAGGGCTGAACTCTGAGCCCCCTATGCGTCGCAATGCAAGGTTGTGCCAGCATATGCGCTGCACATCCCGGGCTGAAAACTGGTATGTGCTGCATATGCATGGGCACGCCCCCTGCATAGGGAGGCAGTATAGCACAGTGGTTTAAGGCTCTGATCTGCAAATCTGGAGACCTGGGTTTGAATCCCACAGCCCCCACTTGCATACTGTGTGACGCTGAGCAAGTCACTTAACTTCCCTCTACTCCCAGGTTGCACCTGTAAACAATCTTTCAGCTTAGTGTGTCTCACCTGGTTAAACAATTGGAAAAAAAAAATCTGCACCGCATACCATTACATTGTACCTGGTGCATCAGGATTTGTGCTGCACTGGGCAGCCCTTACAGTATCCTGCTGGAGCGCAATGTGGGTTTGCGCCAGAGCAACACTGTTGTGCCAGGTGCAACCCCTTTGAATATCCCAGCCATAGAGTCTGGAACTCATTATTTCATGGTCTATGTTGGCTGATACCAGACTGGGTGGATAATGACCAAAGACAATCAGCTTCAAGGATTTCAACAGTGCATGATCTAATTAAATACATACACAGCAGCTAGGGCATGTGACACAGGGCTTCACTGTGTGAGACGTGACCCCTCCAATGGTGAAGTATACTACATTACTGAATTCTCTTATCCACGATGAATCATTAAATAGCAGATATGAGTGTTTAATATAAATGTGAGGAATGATCAAGTGTAAAGGTTATGTATACATTGCATAGTGTAGGTTGGTGCAGGAAATGTGATGTTCCTGGTCTAGACTTGGGTGAGTACTGTACTACTCATTGTTGTCATAAGTAAAATTGAGCATCATATTTTGCCAGGAATGCATGCTACACCAATCTGTCATAACATGCCACTATGAGTACATTAGCATAAGACTATTCACAATGCTGACACAATTGCTGTGATATGAGTACTTACAAGTTGCATTTTGTTGTACACCTAGATGATCAAGAATACGGAGACTACACATGAGAAAAGCAAAAAAGTACTATAATAGCAGAAAAAATAAAGGTTTCAAATCATTTGCTTTTGACATTGGGATGACAGCTCTGAAACGGAACACACAGAAAATTGGTTGGAAAGGATACAAACACCAGATTGGACTGGACCGTCTATGTAAATTAATTTGGAGCAATAGTTTTGTTTTTAAATGTTATGAACATGAACAGGGCACAAATAAATTATCATGTTACATCTCCTACATCAAGAAATGGTGCATGTGGTGCTGGCCACTAATCTGGGTCCATCCAGCTATTGGATATTCAGTGGATCCCGATGCTGATAGTTCAAGGATGCATATATACACTTACTATCACTCCAGACTTTGTCAAATTCATATTAGCGCTGATAGGTGGTGCATTTAGATTGATAGTAGGTGGGGCAATTAGTATGTCACGTGTGTTTCTCTGTTATGTTAAGCATTTGTCTTACTCCTCTGTGGTAATGGGAATGTACTAGAAAAGGGACATTAGCAAGGAAGTGTTGTTGTCCACCCAAACGAAGTTTGCCAATACAGATATTCAAAATATTCATAGCCAAGAAGCACTGGTTGTTTGACAAGCATATAGCCCAGGTGGTAAAGAGACAATGGGCAGCCTTCAGGCAGTAGGAACAAATACAGAGGGATTAGGACAATGAAGAAGTGCAGTTATAAAGAGATGAGCTAAGCAGGGCAATTGCTCACTGCCAAGATGAAACAGCCAGTGGCTAGGTGGTAGGATCTGGATGGAATGCATTTTTACATTACATTGTTGAAAACAGAGGTACCACAGACTGGATATAAATGAAATACACATTGGCTGCTAGAGAAGGTGCCAGAACTACTGTGTTCTGCCAATGTGAGTCTAAGGCAATCAGACATTAACACTACTGTCACAACCAGGATGTTGACATTTTTGTTTAATATACAGAATTATTTGTACCATTTTTGAAAACTGTATTAGATGCATTTATTTAAAAGTCTTACACAAACTGAATTTATGACTCTATAAATACATTAGTAACTGCAACAAAGTGAACTCTGAGATTTCATTTAACATTACAGCCTGAAAGAGAACCTATGGCCACAACATCAAAGTGGCTGTGGAGTGTTTTCAGAGTAAAATGAGGTGACATTCTTATACCAAGTGGTTGTTAGGAAATTGAAATGCATTACATGAAGATGCTGTCTCATGGAAGGTGGGGTAGAATTATGCAACTTTAACTGAGGCTGAGACAACAAGTGGACAATGGTGAGTGGAGGGGTAATAGGAGAAGTAATTGGGGATTGCACAGTGGGGATGGGTGACAGAGACCTGGTTTACAGAAAACCATGACTAGGATACAGTTATACCAGGGTTTAACCTGTTCAGAAAGGACAGAAACAGAAATGGGGGGGGGGGGGGTAGCTATATATGTATGGGAAGAAATAAAATCCACAGAGTTGCAGACATCTTTGGGGAGGACCGAGTCACTCTTGCTAACAGCAGATGTGGGTAAGGGAAGATCCTTCAAATTAGGCATCATGTACTGACCCCCAAATCAAGGGGAAAATGAGGACAGGGACTTAATAGATGAAATATACAAAATGACAGACAGAGGCAATGCAGTTCGGATGGGGGATTTTAACCTCCCAGATATAAACTGGAGCACACAAACAGCAGCAACAACAAAAAGCAGGGACTTCTTGTTGGCTCTGCAGAATGCAGGAAATGGTAAGCTTGTCAAAGCTCCAACTAGGGGAGATGCCATTCTTGATCAGAGTCTAACAAATGGTGAGAGTGTCAAGGAAATCAATGCCGTGTGCAATTTGGGAAACAGCGATCACTGTATGGTACAATTCCAAATAAACATAATAGAAGACTCCTGTCACTCGAAGGTTAAGATTCTAGATTTCAAGAAGGCAGACTTCCCAAAAATGAGAGCCAGCCTAAAACAATACCTAACTGAAGAATTAGAAGGAGAGGTTGAAGTCATGTTGGATAGAATAAAGACAGTAAGTAAGACAGTCATGGACCAATCCACCAGGAGGATTAACAAGGTAAAAAGAAGAAGAAATCCTCTTCTGTTCTCCAGTGAGGTAGTTACTATAGTAAAAGAAAAAAAAGAAGGCATACATGACATACCAGGAAACCAAGAATAACAGAGACTGGGATTCATATCAAGAGAAACTAAGAGAAACAAATAAGAAGATAAGAAAAGCAAAAGCCCAGACAGAGGAAAGGATCACAGAGGGGATCAAGAGAGGGGACAAATCCACCTTTAGGTACATCAGGGAAAGAAAGAAAACAAAGGGGGGTTATAGCTAGGATTGCTACAAGGGATGGGAAATTTGCAGTAGATGACCATGAGAAGACTGAAACCCTGAACAGATACTTCTGCTCAATGTTTACCTAGTAGAATGCAGGAAATGGCCCACCACTCAAGAAAAGCAGCACCCCTGGACCAGGAGTCGACATTAGCCCATTCACAGAAGAGCAAGTACTGGAGGCACTGAGAAAGCTAAAGGTTAACAGAGCCATGGAACCAGATGAGCTTCATCCCAAAATACTAGCAGAACTGAAAAATGAACTGGCAGCTCCATTGGCAAAACTATTCACCATATCCTTAAAAAGCAGAGTGGTACCCATGGACTGGAGGAGGGCAACAGTAGTCCCACTCCATAAATCAGACAGAAAGGAGGTGTCGGAAAACGACTGGCCACTTAGTCTCACATCTGTAGTAGGTAAAATGATGGCATCACTGCTCAAAGAAACAATAATAGTATTCCTCGAAATGAGCAGACAGCTGGACCCTAAACAGCATGGTTTCACATTAGGAAGGTTCTGTCAAACAAATCTGGTTGAATATTTTGACTGGGTTACCAGGGCTGTGAGCAATAGAGGGGTGGTGGATGTGGTCTACCTAGACTTTAGCAAGGTCTTCAGCTCAGTTCCACATAGAAGATTGGTAAAGAAGCTAGACCACACAGGGGTTGGTAAGGAGAAGGTAAAATGAGTACAAAGCTGGCTGCAAGGCAGAACATAGAGGGTCCAGGAAAATGTTGTAGTATCATCAGAAGGTAAGTTAACCAGTGGTGTCCCCCAGGGCTCAGTACTGGGGCCTCTTCTCTTTAATATCTTCATAGCTGACATCATGGATGAGCTTCAGGGGAAGGTGTGTCTTATTTGCTTATGACACAAAGATCTGTAACAGGGTAGACTCCATAGCCGGAGTATGCAAGATGAAATCAGACCAGAAAAAGCTTAAGGAGCGGTCTGGAGCATGGCAGCTAAGATTCAATGCCAAAAAGTGCAAAGTCATGCACATGGGAAGAGGAAACCAGAAGACAGCATATGACTTGGGAAGGGTTAGACTAACTACCTCCAACCAAAAGCATAATCTGGAAATCATCATTTCAGAAGACTTAAAAAGGGGGAAACAATGAGGAAATGCATCACAAAAGGCCTCTAGCATACTGGGATGTATAGGAAGGAAAATGACAAGTAGGAGAAGAGAGGCAGTCCTGCCGCTGTATACAGCCCTGGTCAGGCCACAGCTGGAATACTGTGTTCAGTTTTGGAGGCCACACCTCAAAAAGGACATTGACCATTTAGAAATGGTGCAACAAAGGGAAACAAAAATGGTTCAGGGGTTACAAAAAGTGTCTTACAAGGAAAGATTAAGTGAATTAAACATGTACTCCCTGAAGCAAAGAAGAGAGAGGGGAGACTTGATAGAGATCTTCAAATACATGAATGTCATAAATAAAGTGCAAACACAGGACCTTTTCCACCTAAAGGAGAACAGTAAAACTAAGGGCATGATATGAAGCTAAAGGGAGGGAGTTTCAACACCAATACAATGAAGTTCTTCTTCACAGAGAGAGAGTGGTGGATGCATCAAATAGCCTGCCCCCGGGAGTGGTGGGGTCGGGGACAGTAGGAGAGTTCAAGCTGCATGGGACAGACACAAGGGAGCCCTCACACATGGCCGAGTAGGGAGTTAGTAATAAATCAATGGCAGACTAGGTAGACCTTATGGTTTTCTTCTTCCATTATCTTCAATGTTTCTAAGGGTGGTGGGTCTCGCAATAGATAGTAGTTATTCTTAGGTATCAGGTGATACCCTCAGGACAGCTGTAACAAAACATAACATTTACAAGCAGTGTAGCCTGAATTTCACATTTGTTCTGTAGTTCTGCTCCCCCTTAATTATTACAGAGGTCAACAGAATGAAAACAGGAAATTTGCTCATAAAGAGCTCATCTAGTCCTGGGCCAGCCCGGTGGCACTGAGGGCTGAGGAGCAGGATGCCACATCTCACGCTACGCCAGCAACCTGGGTTCAGGAATGGACACAGGCCATTGGGGATCAAATGGGGGGAAGATGATTGAGTGTCCCAATGGTTGCTCCCCTTCCTGCAGGAGTGGGTTACTGGGTGCTCAAGCACCCATAGCTCGTCTGCCTGTGGAACCATGGGCAGTAGGAGCACGTGGCTCTCCAGAGTAGGGGGAGAGAGGACGCTGTTGGGCACTTGTTGATGGCGTGTGTCAGCAAGTCATTCATCTGGGTGAATATCCTCTGTGCAGGAGTCCTCAGGTGATAGGGAGAAAAAAATGAGGGGAAAAATTTACACACACCCTGCCACAATGAGCACTATGAAACTAGGAATATCCTGGTGGCAGGACCTGGCGGATGGAGTAGGAGGGGGTGCGAGGCCCCCCTCTGAAGCTGAGGAGCAGGGCAAGTAAAATAAGAAAGTGTTTATCTAGTCCTGTTGATTTCTCCCTACTTGAGGCCATAATGCACCACATGTGACATCTCAATTACTCCTACGGTCACTTGTTGTGATGACTCAACACAGGATTATGACTTGAGGTAGTGAGTAAGCTACAGAGGGTGATGAACTGCAAGGGATAAAGATCATACATTAATGCAAATTTCCTCAAAAATAAATTCACAGGAGGGGAAAGCAATGCAATATATAGAGAATGTATTTATTTTATTTATTTGTAAATTGGTTTGCAATCTTTGAGCCAGAGGCTCATTTCCAAAGGTACCCCATTACATTGAGGACAGACAGAACAAATTTAGGTTACAGAGTACAAGTATCAGAATGCTAGCTAAATGTACCTAAGTATTATGTTTTTCATAGTTTTCTTTGAGGCATCAAAAGCTCTCAAAGTGTGATATATCTACATGTTTGCAACTACAGCGCATCATGTGATGGCTAACACTAACTACACAAAGTATGCTTCAAAGCTTTGTATTTGCTAGATCCAAAACACAAACATCGCTGCTTGTTTGACTCCATTTAAACACAAGACTTCATGGCATTCACTAATGGCCCTTGTGAGGCTATAAAAAAAGGTCAAACAGCATTAATGCAAGTCATTTTTTTCATCATGTACATGTTGCTACCATGTACATATCCAATGTATTGCACCACCAAGATGGTGTATCCACATGTAGTTCTCAATTGTATACATGCATAATTTATTTACAGAATTCACACTCAGTTATATTTTTTTTATTCTTACAGAGTTTCACAAATGGATAAGACTGGAGTATACCTTGAAGACATGAATCAGAAAGTTGCTCACTGTCATCTAAAGCCATATCGGGAAGACTTCAATAAAAGTACAGAAAAGGATTTTAATGAATTTCCCCTAAATGAATATGCACATACTGACATACATTCAGAAAACTGTTCTGATCAATTACCCAAAGCAGTACATGAAGCATTGTTCTAGTGCACTGCTTCTGGATAAGTACTTCTTGTGCATCTAAAAAGTTATGAAATGTCTCTCTCCTTGCCCCTGAATAGTTATTGGTCATCCACTGGCTTTTGGCGTCCTGAATGATATTTTGGGAATTGAAGCAACTGAGGCAAAAAATACTGGACAAAAGGTTTGAAACCTTGTTAGAGATCTGTTACTTTTGCCTCTGAGCTTTAAACTAAGTAATTAATACATTGAAACATACTACAAAGGGGAACACAATATGCAAAAACTATGCCAAAGCCAATTTTCAGGCAATGGGGATAGGTTACATACTGTAAACTGGACTGGAACTTAATAGTTGGAATTATGAATGCAGAGGAGGCCTGGAGAAAACTGATCAGTATTATTTCTTCAATGGAGGCTACTTATCTCCCTTCATTTAAGATTTACAATAGTAGAGGAAAGAAACCCTTGTGGTTTAATAATAAGACAGGAAGACTCATTGCCAAGAAAAGGTCTGCTTAAAGCAAAATGAAAAGGAACGCTGTTGCCATTAACATTAGGAATTACAGAAAGGTACTTAACTTAAATATGAAATAAGGGAGTCTGGAGCAATGACAGAGTTCAGGTTAGCTAACACCAAGCATAATCATAAGGCATTTGCTCCTATATTAATGAAAGGAAAGGGAATGATGGATTAGTTCGCCTGCTTATAATTAATAACATCACGTACAATGAACCTCAGGAAATTGCCACAGAATTCAATAAACATTTTTGTTCAGTATGTAATCCCATGGAGCAACCTGAAAAACCTCCTGAGTCCTTGTACTCCAGCGTCACAATCAGTGAGATAATAACAACTGATAAGGGTCTTAATAAACTATTAGGCTCAATATTAATAAATCAGCTGGATCTGATGGCCTTCACCTAAAACTCTTGAAAGAACTGGCTTCACAAATTGCACCCTGGATTGCAGACATTGGGAAAAGATCCCTATCAAATGTCCGTGTACCTGCTGTTTGGTGCCAAGCCTTAGTAATATCAATTCATAAGAAGAACAGTAAAGATAATCCCAGTAATTAAGGGCCCATTAGCCTAATGTCTTTAGTGGGCAAAACAATAGAAAGCATAATTAGGGATGAGTTGATTAATGATCTTAGGAGTAGAGGTTTAGTAGACGAAGAACAACATGACTTTTCTAATAACAGGTCATGTGCCACTAATTTGATTAGTTTTTAAAAGTTCATAAGCCTTAATTTAGATCAGAGTAAGGGGTGGACGTATTGTTTCTGGACTTCAGGAAAGCATTTGATGCACTACTACGTAACATCTTGGAAAGGAAAGTGCTTGATTTGGTAGTGGATCTATGTCTTGTCAGGTAGATCCAGAGCTGCTGACAAACAGAAAACAGGCTGTAAGAATTAATGGTGTGGTTTCCCAGGAGGGTGATGTGACAAGTGCAGTGCTGCAGGGCTCTATCCTGGGACCACTACTTTTTAATATATTCATAAGTGATCCAACATCTCAAGTAATAATAAATTGGTGAAGTTTCCTGATGACTCCAAGCTGGGGGAGAATAGTGGACATTGAAGAGCAAAGGAAACAAATGCTTACAGATCTTGTAAATATAGAGAGATGGGTATTTCAAAACAAAATGCAGCTTAATATTGAACAATGTGTCATCATGCATTTTTTTGGAAGAAATAATGGTAGGCAAACGTATCAAATCAATGGTATTAAAATAAGATCTGTGACCTCAGAGAGAGATCTAGGAGTTATTATTAGTAATGACCTCAAGCCCAGTGATATACCACCATGACAGCGGCATGTCGACATTGACCGACACTACAGCAACAACAGTGCCAGTTTGCTGTAGTGTCGGTGCTGGACCCCAGCACTGTTATCTGGGGGTCTTACACCCCCTCCCCTAATCAGCTCTGACTCAAGAGTTTATTATATTAAGTGGAGGGGTGCGGGAGTCACAGCCCCCCACTTGGGGGGGATCAGGGGGTGAAGCCCCCGGAAGAAAACATGCTAGGCAGTGGCTATCTTTGTGCTGACTGCAAACGTGGTCGACATAAAGGTTTCGCTGTACTGTCGGTCGACAACATTTTTGTCAGTGAATGTTCATAGAACCAGCCCAGCATCCTCTGTAAACATATAGCATCTGAAACAGGTTATCTCCTGAGTTGCATACGAAAGTCCTTCTCCTCAAGATCAAGTGCAGTATTATTGCCCCCATTTAGGTCTTATGATAGGCCTCATATTGACTACTGTTTCCAAGTATGGAGTCCATATCTCAAAAAGCACATGACTGTGATAGAAAAAGTGTTTAGAGGAGGTTCAATAAATTTCTCCCAGGCTACAGGAACTTACCATATGAGCATTGTTTAAGTGAAATGGGACTTTGGGATCTAGGCCTAAGAAGATCTAGTGGGGATATGTTACTCTTATACAAACTCTTGGAGGACCCAATTCTAAGTTTGGATATTGGACTACTATACAAAGACACTAAATACGATCTCAGACAACACAAGCATTGGCTTACAGAATCATATTCTAAAACTGAACTTAGAAAATAGGAATTTTTAGCAAGGGCCATTAGATTATGGAATCAGCTCCCCAGGGAAGATGTTAATGCTACCAGGATGGTAACATTTAAGCAAAGGCTGGATGCTTTTATGAAAGAAAGTGAAGTATGTAATTTCCACTGAGCAGTGAGGGGCAACCACATGGGCCTTGGGCTTCTGTTGCCCTATGTCCGAAGTACTATTATTATTACTGCTACTTACAGTTATTAACTTTTTAAATGCTGTTCACGATAAAGAGTCCTATTTCCAGGGAATTCTATAAACAGTGGCTGTGTGATGTTATTGTTGTCTTTAACCTGCTGCAACTGAGTAGGATTGTGAAGTTTAAGAACAAGCTTCTGATAAATATTGGGAAAACAACTTTTATCATTTTTTAAATTTTAATAAGAATGTGTTTACTTTATATGGAATATCATGTAAAATCTTTTATGTTTGTATGTTTTGTAAAGGCTTTTGCTGAACAAATAAACCTTTTTGAACTTTTGCCTTTTTTGAACATGAAGTGCAATGTACCAATGATGACATGCAGTGAAAAAGTGTAATTGACTCAGATGGAGAATTACGGCAAAGGCGTGTGCCCCGGGCAGATGCGCACCTGGCAGCATTCATGATCAGCGGCCACCTTTTGCAAGCCCTGACTCCCGGCACACAGGTATGCATGGGTCGGACGGGGTGGAGCTGCTGACCCAGGTGGGCATCCAAGCAGATGCTCATCCTGGGTCTCTCAGTGGAACCCTTATGTAGTAGATCATGCTTTGACTGCACGCCCCTGTGGATGTCAGATGGCCAGTGGCCATGGAGGAGTGAGGAGGGCAGTGCTGCCAGCCTTCCTGAGCCATGGCACTAAAGGGATGGTACGAGATACGTGGGGGTTGGCACCATGGATGTGGGGAGGATTCCGCTGGACACTTAAGATCACCCAGTGGGGCCAGGATCAGGGGGTTGCAGACATTGGCACCTGTGGGGATGGGGTATCCTGCACACTGCTGGGGTTCAGGCTATATATGCTACATGTGAGGGGTGGTGGCAGAGAGTATGGCTTGTACAAGTGTCCCCAGCTTGTACCCATGTTCTCTGACTCTATCCAGCACTTTTCCCATTTCCATGTGGGGTGCACCGTGCACGGCAGGGGGTGGCAGGATAGAGATTGTTAGATCCAGAATGTGCCCTGGACTATGATGAGCACAAGACAGAGGCCAGACATGTTTGGCGCCTGTCTCCAGGGAGTCCACCAGACCGAGTGGCCAGGTAACCCGAGGGGCTGCTTTATCCACCAATCCCCTGCGGGCAGTGCTGTCCAATGCCAGATTGATCCGGAACAAGACTGCTATTATTACGGAACTGATTTCCTTGGTCAGTCTGGCTTGCATTATGGAGACCTGGATTGGGGATGATGCTGGCCCGGTTTTTTAGGCTGCCATCCCCTCTGGGTATACCATGGTGCACTGCCCCAGAGAGGAATGTAGGGGTGGTTGGGTAGCCATCTGTTTTAGATCTGACTTGGGCTTCACCATGCACCCAGTGAGAACCCCGTGTTCTTTTGAATGTGTGGTTGTCCGGGGGTGGATTCTGGGCACAGGCTGCAGGATTCTCCTGATTTACCATCCCCCTGGAGTGGCAGGAGATTTCCTTCAGGCAGCTGCTGATTTCATCATTGGTGAAACACTGGAAGCCACCAGATGTGTTGTTATGGGGGATTTCAATGTTTGGGCCAATGATGAAACAACTTGGCTTGGCCACAGCCTCCTCCAGATCATGTCATGGCTGGTCCTGTCACAAGTAGTTTTTGCTGCAACCCACCACGGTGGGCACACGTTGGTCCTGGTGTTCTCACTGGGGCTTGAGATAAATGATCTCAAGATTGAGCGGGTGGCATGGTCCGATCACTGCACGGTGCAGTTCATGTTCAGGGCACCAACTGGATGCCCTCCTCCTACAGAGATTATGAGCTGCCATCCTTTTCAGGGATTGACCCTGGAGGGCTTTTTAATGGTAGCCAATTTATCTAGTGTGGGTAATACATGCATTGGAGGCATTGGCACCATGGTAGGCTCCTACAATAGGGTGCTATCTGATACCACTGACTCCCTCACACCTGTCCATGTATGACCCAAATCCTCCTACCTGAGGTCTCCTTGGTTCGATGGGGACCTCAGGGAGTTGAAGAGAAAGGATCAGAGGTTGGAGCGCTGGTGGCTAGAGGATGACAAACTGGCCCTGCATGTGAATTATAATACATGCCAGGGGCAATCAACCTTAAGAAGGCAGAGTTCCTGTCCCGGGAGATTGCTGCTGGGAAGAACCAACCAGCTGCAATTTTTGGGGCTGTGGACAAGCTACTGCTTATGGCCTGTCCACAGCTGAAGAAGATCTTTTCCAATGCTGAATGCGAAGAGTTTGTTCGGCCCTTCTCGGACAGGGTGTCCGGTGTCCGGCAGGGAATTCCTCTAGGCAGCCTGTCCAGAGCCAGAAGTGGTTGCCTGAAGTGTCCTGAGTGTGCGCCGCATAGTTGGGGAGAGCTTAGACCAGTTGAGGTAAGTGAGGTAATTTAGTTGGTAACCAATCTGAAGCACACCTTTTGTGAACTGGACTCGGCACCGACGTGTTTCTTGATGAGATGCATTGATGCCATTGGCCCGGTGTTTGCCCTGATTATCCGGTGTTCCTTGTCAGAGGGGGTCTTCCCCGATGCCTTAAATGAAGCACTGGTGAGACCACTCCTTAAGAAACCATCTTTGGACCCAGAGGTCAGGGCAAATTACTGTCCTATCTTCAACCTTCCATTTCTGGTGAAGATTGTCGAGAAGGTAGTGGTGCTTCAGCTGGAGGACCACCTTGTGATCCATGAGTTATATGAACCTTCTGGTCAGGGTTTCAGGTGGCTGTATGTAATAATAGCACATCAATAAGAGCGGGCGTCAGAACAGCGAATCCGAAATAGCGACGACAACAGCACATACACATAATAGCACAGCACATAACAGCTACTGCAGCTCACACAGCAACATTTATACCATTCCAGCCAGCTGCTTTAGATTTCCCCTGACCCCACTATTTCTAGGATTTTTACTCCACGCCACTCACTGATGGTGGGGGTATCGGCAACATCCAGTAGCATATATTCATTATTCGCTCATATGTGACAGTTGCTCTAATGTTCCGGTTGCTATTTAGTGCATTGCTATTATTGAGTCGCTGTTATTGGTTCACTATTATGTATTCGCTGTTATTATGTCTTACCATTTTGGGGGAGGTGTAGCACAGAAACCATGCTTGTCCGGGTACAGAATGATGTCCACAGGGCTAGAGATGGAGAAGAAAGGACAATTCTTGTTCTCCTTGACATCTCCTCAGCATTTGACACCGTGGACCATTGTGTGTTGCTTGACCACCTCAGGGAGCTCTGCAGACTCACTGGCACTGTCATCTGCTGGTTTGAGTCATTCTTAACCAACAGGAGGCAATGGGTTGTGATGGGGAATTTCTCCCCCAACCCTAGTCTCCTATCTTGCTGAGTTCCCCAGGGTTCAGTCTTGGCCCCAGTGTTGTTCTCAGTATACATGCTGCCCTGGGAGGGATCATTAGGAGGTATGATCTGGGATTTCCTTGCTTTGTTGATGACACCCAGCTATACTTGTCCAGAAACATCCAGCGTGGCAGATGTGCTAAACAGCTGCCTTGCCAAGATCAATGACTGGATGGACTCTAGCTGGTTGTGACTGAACCATGATAAGATGGAGATATTGGTGGTGGAGTTGAACAGAGTGTGGAATAGGATGGCCTCTGGTGCAGAGACTGGACCTGTCCTGGGATCTGTCCCATTGAAGACCTACTCCAAGGTGAAGAATCTTGGTGTCATTCTGGACAGGGATTTGACGATGGAGGTGCAGATGTCTTCCACTGTCTGCTCCTGTTTTTTTCAGCTTAGAAATGTTGCCAGGATAAAGCCCCTTGTGCCTCCTCTGGACCTCCCCACTTTGACACATGCCTTAGTGACATCTAGGCTTGACTACTGTAATGTGCTCTACCTGGAGGTCATGGGATGATCTCTTCACAGGCTGCAGCTAGTGCAGAATGCAGCTGCTCAGTTACTTACTGGCAGTCTAAATATTGTCATATTACACCTGTACTGTGTGATGTGCACTAGCTTGCTGGTCAGGTGGAGGATCCTCTTTAAGGTGTGTCTTCTCACCAATAAGGCCCTACATGGCTAGGGACCTGGTTACCTGTTAGACCTTCTTGTGATCATTGTTCGCCAAAAGATCAAGTGCCGCTTGGGTGTCATCAGGGGGAGGAGGAAAGAGCGTATAAACAGACAGTTTCCTCTACCGAGGAGGTGAGGTAGCCTGATATGCTGGGATAACACAGCCTTGGTGACAGTAGGTGGTGGTGCAGCCAGGAACTGTAGTTCACTGTTGGAAGATACGATCTGCAGAAGATGTCCACACATCCCTGCATCCATCAGGCAGCCTCACTCACACAGCATTCCAAGGATTCAACTTAATAGAAAATGGAAAACAAAAACAGCAGGATCATGCCTGTCTTTACTCATAGACTCAGCACTCTAACACTGGGCACCCCGACCTTATTTCAAGCTAAACACCTCCCATGTTTAACTGGGTAGGCCCCAAGAGGCTACTCCATGGTGTGATCATCCATGGGGCACTGCAATGGGTCGAACAGGGTAACTAACGAAGACAGCGGGGTGACGAGACTGGAGGAGAGGAGGTGGATTGTGGCAGAGTGTCCTTTATGTGGAAAAAAATTGTTTTAGGTACGGGTGGGGCTGCAGTACTGTTCTGCTGAGCTGCTTGTCCATGGAGCTTATGAATTGGGCATTAAAATGTAACTAGTTAATTGAATAAAGAAGCAGAGCATTACAAAATGTGCTTAATTAACTCTGCAGGCAGCAGACTCATTGGTAATAGCTGCATACATGGACTGTGTCAGTGGCTCTCCATGAACTTTGCTGTGTTCTGTTAAAGTACTGTGTTATCAGTCAGTCTGTGTGCTACTGCTGTGATGCATGTTGATAAAGATGGGGTCAGTTCACAGTAGGACAAATACTATGTTCCTTGTGGCATCAATTGTACTGCTGTATATATGTTTAAAACTAGGCTCCAGGACTGTCTCAGTACCAATAGCTCCTGTGACTACCCAACTTAACCTTGTTTATCCACCTCCCTGCCTGCTCTAGTGATTCCCCCCCCCCTCATTGGATTCTACCCTCACATCTTGGTATACCCAATGCTGCACTTTTCACCCTCTCCCCACCCTACCTACATCCCCCCCCATGACTCTGGCACTTCTTATCTCTTGTCTGTTTTCTCTGACAAATGCCACTGGCTGCCTTGCTTACAATGTTACCCTTGAATTGTATTAATCTGTAATCTGTTTACAATGTCCACATTGTAATGTCTGTCTTGATGTTCTCCATAATTTGTATTTCTCTGACGTGGAACCTTTGTAAAAAAGCCTTGGCTCAAAGGTATGTGTAATGCTAGATTTGATAAATAAAATAAAATAAAAAATGAATACATTTATGATCAAATTCTTTGCCAAGGTGTTGTACTATAAGATGAATTAGGAACAAGGTTATGTTCACTGTGGCATTAATTGTACTACTGTCCACATGACACAGTTCTTTGCTATGGACTATGCAATAAACGTGCTGTGTAACATAATCCTGTCAGTGTTACTGTGTAGCAGTGGAGCAAAACATTCTTTCTGTGAATTGAGAATCTCGACAGAAAGCACAGAATGTGTCAGCAAATAGGGCAGCTTGACCCACCCAGTGTGCCCATTTTTTTCTACATGCATTCTGGCCACAGACTGTACATGATGTACAGCTGTTTCTACTCTGCACCCTTCATTACCTCTGCCATTTTCCTTGCACCTGTTACTGCTCTTGTTGAACCTAATACCTGTTTTTACCACCTCCACTGAAGGTGTTGGGCTTTTCCAGCAATTGAACAACAGTTAGATGAAGAAGTGCTTCCTCAAATCTCACCTCAATCTACCCTCTTTCATCTTGATAGCATCATCCATTATTGTAGAGCACCTTTATTTTTCCGGTATTTGAAATGTGCTGTCCAGTGGGTAGTGCATGGACAGTTGGTCAAGAATGCTGCCCAGAGGTCAGTGCAATGTAAGTTGTTCAAAGGTGAAGGTGTTGCATAGTGGGCAATGCATGTACTTTTTGTCAAAGGCACATCCCAGTGTGCAGTGCTTGTCTAGTGATGCAGATATACTGTGCAGTGGGCACTGACTGTCAGTTTGATCAAAGGTGCTGACAAATGTGTATTTCTTGATGCGTTGTCAAAATGTGCTGCCCATTGGGTAGTGCATGGCCAGTTAAAGCAAGGTGCTTGCCAGTGGTTAGTTCCTGATCATTTGTTTAAAGGTGCTGAACAGTGGGCAGTTTCATGCCAGTTGGTAAAACATGCAGGCTGCTCTATAGTGGTTTGCCGCTTGTTCAAAAGCTCTCCTCCTGACTTCAGTTCCTGGCAGGGAGTTCACTTGTTATGTCCAGTGGTCAGTGCCTGGCCAGTTGGCCAAAGGTGCTGCCCAGTGGGTATTGCTTGATCAATGTACCAAGGTGATGTCCTGCAGGCAGTGCCTGGCCAGTTGATCTGTGGTGCCAAGGGGTGTTGGTGAAAGGTGATGCACAGGGGCAGTGTACAGTTTATTGCCAGTTGGTAAAAGGTGCTGCTCACTGTGCAGTGCCTTACCATTTGTTCAAATGTGCTACCATAGATTCAGTTCCTCACCACTGGATCAAATGTCCTTCACAGTGTGCAGTGCCTGGCCAGTTTGTCAAAGGTTTTTCCATTTCGGTATTGTAATGCCATCTGGTCAAAGTGCTGCCACTTGGTTCAGTACCAAAGCATTTATTTAAATGTGCTGCCCAGTGGTTAGTGGTAGGTCACTCGTTCGTATGTGCTGCACAGTGAGCAGCATATGGCAAGTCAGAATGTGATGACCACTGGGCAGTCTCTGACCAGCTGGTCAGAAATGCTGTAGTTTATTGCCAGTTTGTAACAGGTGCTTCCCACTTTACAATGCTTTGCAATTTGTTTCAAGGTGATGGCACTACATTCAGGTGTTATCTTCTAGTTACAATGTGCTGCCACACCCTGTGATGCAGTTACCACTGGGTAGCACATTTTGCCAACTGGCCAAGAAATGTACACTTTACAAAATATTTTAACAAACTGACAGATACTGGCCTCTGAGCAGCACCTGTGACAAACCTGCAATGCACTGTGCTCTGGGTAGCACCACTGGCCACAGGCACTGTCCATAAAGTCAAACACAGGGCCAGTTGCTAAGGTGCTGCCACAAGAGTAGCACTCATGAACATGTGGGCAGGCACTGCACCAGGAGCAGCACTACACACTTCATTTTTTTCCATATAGCTTATTTCCATTGGGGCTACAGGGCTGGCAAGCTGCCATCCTCCCACAGAGGCTATCAATCCACTCTGTTATCAGGGCATAACTTAGCCTGCCCTGGTGTTCCAGTTTCCAATTCCCCACCCACCCGCACGTTATCCCGGGACACAAGAACATGGTCTCACATGTGCTTGGAGGCATGCATGAGCTACATGGCTCTGGTGAAAGCACCTTTCTCTCACCAGGCCTACTGCCTTGCTCACTTTAGGCTGGTGCCGTAACCTAGCCACCACATGGTGGCAGCCAAGAACAGGGGAAGACTGCGTCCTTCCCGAAGAGAAGAGAGCAGCATTGCAGCAGCTCACCGAAGTTCCTCCCACTCCCCTTCCCCCCTGGCGGACAACATGTGCCTCATGCTTATTCCTATAGACAGATGGCTGGTGTGACAGTACATAAGGCTTTCAGTGCCTCAGCCATCCACAACACTGGGTAGGCCCAGTACACCACACTTCTGAACTATGGCCTTGCCATTCACAAATGGCATCACTTTTGACAAACTGTAAAGGTACTTTGCCCTGTGCAGCATGTTTTTTCCAACAGGACCAACAATAACTTATGGGTAGCAGCTTTAAATCAGCTGACCAGACACTGCTTACTGGGCAGCACATTGGAAGTAATAGCCATGCACAGACTCTTGAGACAGCACTTTTGAGCAAGTGATGAGACACTGCAAAGTGGGCAGCACCTTTGACCCACTGACCAGGCAATGCTCACTGATCAGCACATTTGGACTACTGACCAGGCACGCCCACTGGCCAGCACTGTTGGACTACTGACATGGCACTGCCCACTGGCCGGCACCTTTGGAGTACTGACCAAGCAGTGTACACTAGGCAGCACATTTAACAAAATAGGCAGGCACTGATCACTGTGAAGCACCACTGACAAAGCTGCAATGCACTGGCCCCTGGGCTGCACTCTTGACCAATTGGCCCAACACTGTCCATTCAGTGTCACACATGAACTATTGGCCAGGCACAAAGTCTAGAGGGAGCACTTTTGAACAAGTGCTAAGGCAATGAAAAATGTGTCTGGCACCTTTGAGCAACTGTAAAGAAACTGGACAGTGTGCAGCACATTTTACCAACTGGACAGGCACTGACCATGGGTATCACCTTTGACAACTGACTAGTCAGTGTCCCCTGGGCAGCACAACTGATTAAATGCCAGGAACTGCCAAATATTCAGCACCTTTAGCCAGCTGGAAAATAACTGCACTCCATCAAAATAATTTAAGTAATGGACAGGCATTGACCACAGAGCAGCACCATTAAAAAACTGAAAATGTACTGTGCTCTGGGCAGAAAATTTGTAGAAATGAACAGGCACTGTCCATAAAGAATAATATGGAGACTGCTGGTCAGTTGCTGCCACAAGAGTAGCACTCATGAACAAGTGGACAGGCACTACACCAGGAGCTGCACACAGCGCTTTTGACCTGCTGGTCTGGCAATGACTAAGTGGTAGAACCTTGGACAAATTGCTCACTCATGTGCTGTCCACAGGGCAGATCAGTTGCTTTTTTGGGGCAAGCACTGAATCCAAGGGTAGCACCCTTTAACAAGTGGCAAGTCACTGCACAGTGGGCAGCACCTTTTCAAAAATGACAAGAAACTGACTGTTGTACAGCACTTTTGACCAAATCTCCAGAAACTAACACTCAGCCAGCTCTTGTGATTGGCTTGCAGGCACTGCAGTTTTGGCATCATGTTCAGACAACTGGCAAAGAACTGCACACTGGTCAGCACCTGTGACTAAATGGACAGGCCATGCACCTGGGCAGCACCTTTGATGAACTGGACATCCACTGTCCACAGGGCAGCATCCTCAACCAGCAGGCTAGGTACTGCACCCTGGGCAGCACCATTGAACAAAAACTAGGTACTGCCCACTGGCCAGCACATTTCTGCATATGGACAAGAACTGGCCATTAGACAGTACCTTTCAACAATTGGCCATGTTCCACCAGCTAGGCAGCAAGTCTGATAAAGTAGCAAAGCACTGCCACTGAAAAGCAAATTGAAGACACTGGCATGGCAATGCCCAGCAGGTAGCACGTGTAAATAACTGTCCATGTACTGCCCACAGAGCAGCACATTGAAAAAAATGGAAGACAAAGTAGTGGCAGCAGCGCTAAACAAGTGACTAGGCAATGCACAGAGGGCAGCACATTTTACCAGCTGGCCCAGTGCTACACAATAGACAGTACATTTTGCCATGTGGGACAGGACTGACCACTGGGCAGCAGGTTGGTCCATATGGTCAAGTACTGCACACATGGCAGCACCATGTAAATCGCTGGGCCAGCATTGCTCACTAAGCATCTCAGTTAAACAACTGACTGGGAACTGCACACAGGGCCACAACTTAGAACAATTGGTCAGACACTGTCTGCTGGGCAACAGCTTGGGCACCACATTACACCAAATTGACATTATCTGCACACTGGGCAGCACATTTCAATGAAAGCCATGGTACTGTCCACTGAGCAGCACATTATAATGAATGGACCAGCAGTGACTAATGGGGAGCACATTTAATCCATTTTGTAGGAACTGCCCACTTGGCAGCACAATGGAACAACTGGCCAGGCATTCAAGAGAGGGGCAGCATATCTGAAAAAGCAACAAGACAATGCATGGTGGGCAGAACATTTTACAGACTACCCTTGTGATGTCGACCAGGAGACACTGCTTGCTAACTGAAATAGCATTGCCCACTGGGCAGCACCTTTGACCAAGTGGCCAACTCACTTCAACAACTAGCCATGTACTGCGCACTGGGCTGCACATTTTAAAAAAACTAGCTAAGTACTACAAACTGGGTAGCAAATTTGAAAAACTGGCCAAGTAATGCCCACTGACCAACAAACTGAAACAATTGTGCCAGCCCTGCCCACTGGGAAGCACATGTAAACAGCTGTCATGCAGCAAGCAGATGTGTAAGAATGCATCCACACCCACACCCCCATGTATCATGTCCCATGCCCACATTTGCAAATGAAGAGTAATTCATAATAATAAATGGAAATGGAAATAATATTAAAGTGTAATCCCCCCAATGCTGCTTTTGAGTTGTATTTGTAAACATAACAGCTACTTACATTGCTGTTTTGTTTTGGCCAGTTCTTTTTTTAACTATGGTTATCATGTGCCACAAAGGGACAAACATAGCAGGAGAAAAAAACAAATAATTTTAAATGAATGTAAGAATTTTGTGATGCAACACACACAAAATACTTTATCGGGTGAGAATCATATGTGTAAGAATGTGCCACCCCTTATTACCAACGAGATGCTTTTCCTGCCTATGGCCAAATGAATAAATGAAAATTTAATAATATAAACAAAAAAATGAAAAGGAAAATATTTAAACAGTGAAGCTGCTCCAATACCCATTTGCAGCTTTTGGCTCTTATTTCTAAAAGAGAGTGGGAGGTGAATATGTGCGCCAACCACCACAACACACGCATGAATGAGTACCTGCCTTATCTGTCCCATGCCCCAATTGTAAAATGTAAAAATAAAGCATAGGTAAGAATACATTATCTAAAATAAAACTGGGAAGCAAATGGAACAGAGGAAGTTGGAGAGACAAACCAGACATGTAGAAATATATGCAGCTTCATTGCTCACTGTTAGAAGGAAAATGTGGAAGGATAACTTAATATGCAAGGGTAAATTGTCTGGTTGCTCAAAGCTCCTCTGACCAATCTAAAAGGTAGTAGATGGCAAAATATAATCTAAAAGGTAGTAGATGGCAAAATATGAAATGTAGGGTGGTTCTTGAGCTTTCAATAATGCACCTCTGAGTGGGCCAATAGCAAGGAAGGGGGATGTAACTAATCAGCTAACAAGGGTTGGTGTCCAATAGAAAGCGAAAGTTGCTGGACCAATGAGAGGATGAAGTGCTATTGACTAATGAGAGGATGTGCTGCCCAGCATGGGCATGACGGACAATTATAATCTTCAGCTTCATGCTGTCCCTGTACAGTACTGCTAATGCACATGTGTGGTTGGCAGCAAGGAGTTCACCATAGTGAGATGGAGAAATGTAAACAAAAACAGAGAAACACTGAGCAAATTATAGGTTGCTCATACACCGAAAAAATTAAGATGACCAGGTAAGTGATCAACAGAGCACAGAGAAGCCGACCCGGTGGTGCTAAGACTTGAGGTACTGGACACCACACTTTGCACCACACCAGACCTGTGTTTGGGAATTAGTCAGGGCTGCCTGGGGTCAGCAGAGGAGGGAAGGGATTGAGCATCCAGCGGACAGCTCTCCCTTCCCTAGGGAGGGTTTCAGGGCTGTGCCACTCTGTAGCAGCACCTGGTGATGGTCAGGAGCAGCACAGACTCTGTGGTGCCTGCCTAGTGGGGGAGGAGCTTGGTGGGTGGTGGCGCATAGTGCCTTGCTATCATTGCATGGTCAAACCCCTCGGGGACTAAGTGCAGAAAAAATCCTCTGGTGCTCCAGTGAGATGACGGAGGCATCGGTGGTGTGCACACTTCCCAGCACCGGCCAAGTGCACATAGGACTCCCCACGGCTGACCAGACGGCAAAGGCAGATCCCTCTAATTCTAGACAGTGCCACCAAGGGAGGGTGGGCCCTCTCCCGGAGGGTGGGTGATAGGGGGAGCTGAAGCTACCAAGTTGTTTAGGGGGGAGCCTGGGAATAGCGCGGGTTCAGGCAGCAAGTGAGAGGCACAGCTGAGTGGGCACTCCCGAAGGATGCCCAGAACCCAGAGTGAAAAACAGAGTTAAAAAAAAAACAGCACAGAGAAAAAATAGTTGCAAAATATCATTTTTTTATCTAGTACTGCTGCTTTAAGCAGCGCAAACAAGGACAACACTTGTAGGGAACATAATGGGGCAATATAGAATCTAAAAAAAAAAATAACAGAGAGAGAAAAAAATGTTTTTAAAGGTAAGCAAGCAACAAACTGCATGCAGCCTCAGCAGTGTTAGTGGGGCTGGAGAGCATGTTCAGGGAGCTGAAACATTTAACATTCTGCTCAGACCCTGAGTGCTAAAGGGAAACATTGTTTTTCAGGAGGCAGGTTAAGGGGAAATGTGAGGAAGTTTTTTCTTCACATAAGGGATTTGGATACATGGAATAGTCTGCCACAGGAGGTGATGGGAGCAAGCACAGTGGAAGGATTTAAACATGCCTGGACAGGCATAACGAAACCTTACAGGTGAGAAGGAGGGGTGAAAAGCCAGCAATCGGGCAGGGTCAGAGGCTTTATGGGCAGACTGTCAAGAAGCAACTGTGCCTCCTCCCTCCCCCACCCAGTCTCTGCCACATATGAACTAGTCCTAGTCTGCCTTGCTGGACTACTTGATCTCTGCCTCCAAAGCACTTGCTAAGCAGCTCTCGTTGCTGCACCACCTCAGTTTGCCAACCTCAGCACTAATGCTAGCTGCAACAATAACTGTTTCATGTGCTTTAATCCTATTGTTATGTAACTACTTCTCCATCTGATGTTATTTGCAGCATACTGTATTATTTGTCTCAGCTACTGTTGTTATATGTTGTAATCTCCCTGAGATGCACCTGGAATCGAGCCTCGGCTCAGCGTGCCTTTCCGGTTACCAAATGTTTAAATAAATACAAAATAAGACTGGATGGGCCTGGTGGTTCTTATCTACTGACAATTTTCTATATTTCTATGTAAGTGGAGAAAACAAAATTGCCTCAGTTCAGTTTTGAACACTAGATGTGGGGGTTGTCAGCTGTTGTACATGGTCAGGGGTGGTACTGTGCATCTGGTGTGCCTGATGCATACCAGCTGTGAAGGTGCATATTGGACTAAAGTTATTGTTGGCACACAAGTGTACCCCTAGCCAGGGGTCTCAGCCAATCAGAGGCTGGGAAATCTTCATAACCCTTTTTCTAATTACCCATAACACACATCATGATACATAGCTGTTTAAATGCCACATCATACAACATATTGTAAAATAATACCTTAATAATTTTTATTTGATTTGTATTGAAACCTATAAGGAATGCTGCCCTCTGCACCAGAAGTAGACATGGAAAAATTAAAAAAAGTACATCAACAAAAACTGCAATCTTTTAAGTATTTGATAAAGTTAGCCATTAATAATGGTAATTACTAAGACATTATATAGTTATCTGTTATTTATCGTAATTACTGAAATTAACTTGCATATTGTTTAAAAGATACTTACAATGAATTTTGGCTGGCTATCAAGATATCGCGGGTATACAGTGGCGTGAAAAAGTATTTGCCCCCTTCCTGATTTTCTCTATTATTGCATATTTGTCACACTGGATGTTTTCAGGTCTTTAGAGAAAATGTAATATTAGATAAAGGGAACCTGAGTGAACAAATAACACTTGTTTTTTTTTTTAATTTCACTTATTTAATGAAAAAAAGTTAACCAACACCAACTGGCACTGTGTGAAAAAGTAATTGCCCCCTTACACTTAATAACTGGTTATGCCACATTTAGCTGCAATGACTGCAACCAAACACTTCCTATAATTCAATATCAGTCTTTCACATCGCTGTGGAGGAATTTTAACCCACTCTTCCTTGCAGACCTGCTTTAATTCAGTAACATTTGATAGGTTTTCGAGCATGAACTGCTCATTTCAGGTCCTGCCACAGCATCTCTATTGGGTTTAAGTCTGGACTTTGACTAGGCCACTCCAAAACTTTAATTTTACTTTTTTAGCCATTCTGATGTGGACTTGCTTTTGTGTTTTGGATCATTGTCTTGCTGCATGACCCAACTATGCTTCAGCTTCAGCTGATGGAAGGATGACCGGACATTCTCCTTAAGAATTTTCTGGTACAGAGCATAATTCATGGTTCCTTTAATTATGGCAAGTCATCCAGGTCCTTAGGCAGTAAAGCATCCCACACCATCACACCACCACCACCATGTTGACTGTTGGTATGGTGTTCTTACTGCGGAATGCTGTGTTTAGATTCTGGAGACATTATGGATCCATGTCGTCCAAAAGTTCCACTTTGGACTCATCTGTCCATAGAACATTTTCCCAAAAGGCTTGTGGATCATCCAGGTGCTTCTTGGCAAATGAGAGACGAGCGTTTATGTTCTTCTTGGTTAGCAGTGGTTTCCGCCTTGCTACTCTCACATGAAGCCCATTTTTGCCCAGTCTCTTTCTGATTGTGAAGTCATGAACACTGACCTTAGCTGAGGCAAGAGAAGCCTGCAGTTCTTTGGATGTTGTTTTAGGATCCTTTGAGACTTCCTGGGTGATTTTACGCTGCGCCCTTGGAGTAAGTTTGGCAGGCCGTCCACTCCTGGGAAGATTCACTACTGTTCCAAGTGTTCTCCATTTGGAGATTATGGCTCTCACTGTGGTTCGATGGAGTCCCAGCGCCTTAGAAATAGCTTTGTAACCCTTTCCAGACTGATAGAGGGAAACAGATTTTTTTCTGATCTTTTCAGGAACTTCCTTTGAACATGGCATAATGTGCTTGTTGAATCTTTGTGCTGGCAATGTGACTCTGATGGTAAGGGTCAAAATAAGTGAGGTTTATATTGAGCAGGGCTGGCTGTAATCAAGCCTGGCTGTGTTCAATCAGCTGACTCTAATTATCCCTTTAATTGGGTTGATTTAACTAGGGGCAATTACTTTTCACACAGTGCCAGTTGGTGTTGGTTAACTTTTTTCATTAAATAAATGAAATAAGTAAAAAAAAAAGTGTTATTTGTTCACTCAGGTTCCCTTTATCTAATATTATATTTTGTCTAAAGACCTGAAAACATCCAGTGTGACAAATATGCAATAATAGAGAAAATCAGGAAGGGGGCAAATACTTTTTCACGCCACTGTATAGTACATACTGCTTTGCATTAGACTAGGACAACATTTTTCCATTCAGCAGGAAAGTATTTTGCATGAACATGGGAAACAAATTTGTAGATACCTAGGAAAAATAACATCATACTTTTTTTTTATTATTTTTTTTTTTTGCTCATGCTCAGAGTGCGCATTAGAAAAGTACTTGAGGAAGGATAGTAGTTGGCATGGCACAGGCATTTGGAGATGACCGACTGAAAAGTAATGTTTATAAAAATAATAGACACTAAGTACGTCTGTGAGCTTTTAGTGGTGTTATGCCTTTCACATTAGAAAGGTTAGTTCCTGACACCTTCATTTTTATAGTGTCCCTTTGTCCAGAGTGCTACAGTAATGACACCGCAGTGTCCTGAAGCCCAGCTCCAGGGCGGGGTATGAAAGGCAGGATCAACAAGATAGATGTGTGATGTTAAAAAGAGTGAGATATATTTAAAAATTACCTGTGTTTATATTGTGATGCTTAGGCAAGGAATGAGTGCCAGTGGTTGGTCATGGAGGAACGGGGCTGCCAAGTTAGTTGAGATATTGGTCTGCACTAAGCTCCACTACCGATTTAAATGTAGTCCACCAGCACTTCATCTCCCACTACAATGCTGCATGTGACATCCATGATCCCCTAAAAGAGAGGAAGATAGGTGGCTCGGTTAACTCTTGCATTAGTGCTGAACTCCTTATCAAGATGAAATATCGGGATCACCTCTGGCACTGAGCAAAAGCTATGGGGAGACAAGTTGATGTGCAATACTACAAAGCAGCCAGGAATGAGAGTACCCTGGATATCTGACAGGTGAAAAGCAATTACCATAGTGAATTGCATGCCAACTCTTGGGGTAATAGTAGAAATTTTTGTTCAAATATAAAGGATGTCATTGGTAAAGTTCCTAAGCTGGCACCCTCAATGCTCAATTTTAATGAAGCCTCTACTATGAACCCTCATGCTATTGGCAATATCTTCAATGCCTTCTCAGATCTGAGCAGTGTCCTCCCCCGGACATTTTTGATGAATCCCCCGCTACCTCTATGCAGCTGCATGATGGCACCCCATTCTACTTCAAGAAAGTACCAGTATTCTTGTTTAGAAGACACAAGTGCAAAATCCTGGATAAGTCAAGGCACAGAGGGGACTCTCTGGACCTAAAATGTATTGCACTTACCCTTGATGAAGTACTAGTTCCCATCACAAGGATTTTCAACCTCTCACTGCATCTATCTCAATGTCCCTCATGTCTGGAAATCAGCCTTAGTAACCCCTGTACACAAATCTGGTGATCATACCCTACATTCTTACTACAGACCAATTTCAATCCTTCTCCCTCTATCAAAAGTGCTGGAGCGAATAGTTTTAGCCAAATCATTAGACTACCTTGAAAAGTACTCCATCCAATGCCCATAACAATATGGGTTCAGGAAAGGGCATAGTACCACCACTCCCTCCTGGAACGTATTGGTTTCATTTACCAATCATTCAGTCAATGGAACCTTGTTGGTGCAGCCTTCTTAGACCTAACACAGGTTTTGATTTGGTGACCTACACACTTCTTCTTCAACAATTGACCACTACTGGACTTTTAAATGATGCAAAGCTCTAGTTCAAAAACTATCTTGAAGATCGCTACCAATGGGTGAAAATCTCCAGTATCACCTCTGACTGATAGATTGTCTGCTCTGGAGTGCCACAAGGAACTATTCTGAGCCTCTTCCTTTTCAGTGTCTTCATCAACAACCTTCCTTGTTGTTGCCACCAAGGTACCCTCTTGTATGCCGATGATGCCATCATCTTTACAAGCCAACCTAACCCCACTCTTCTTGAGCATCACCTACAACTCAGCTTTGAGAAAGTAGACAAATGGTTCATTGCCCATAAACTGGTCCTGAACTACAAATAAACAAAGGTTATGATATTTAGTACATCGTGCAGAGCATAAAACCCATGTCCTCACTATAAGAAACCACACTGGAGCTTCACTTGAACTGATTCAGCAGTTCAGATATCTGGGGGTTACTTTGGATAGCCACCTGTCTTATGCTCCTCACATTGAGAATGTCTCTAAGGCCGTTAATATAAGGATTGGGCTCCTCTAGCAGCATAAGCATAGTTTAATACTTGAAGCACTCATACTGGCAATCTATAGCTCCATTCTATCAATCATTGTCACAAACCCACTCAGCAGGTCAGGCCCTCTGCTCCCACAGTGCCAACTTCTGAGCACAGTATTGTGAACAAGTAACAGAACAGGGTAACCCTCCTGTTTGCTTGTGGGTCCGAATCACCTTTATTCTCAAGTTCTGTGGGGGATTCAAACTGTGAACCTTATGCTAGCATACCCAAATGTACAGGCTCAGCTAACCTGCTCTTCGGGGGGATTGCAGATATCTTTCACCTAAGGGCACCTAAACAGGTATTCAAAATGAACCCTTAAAACTTTATAAAAGACCTTAGGTATATTATTACCTTTTCCCAATTTAGTACACCATCAAGCTTTGAACAGTTTTAATCAGTTTTAACCGTCTATACATCACATACAAAAGAAAGAACTTCGAAGACACACCAGGCAGTCTCTTTAAAATAAGTGGTTTACTTAAAAATGGATAAAAGTATGTAAAATGTAAACACAGAATGCTATATCACAAAGCATACAATCACTTAAAATAACACGGTTAAAGTACAAATACAAACTTCTACCACAATACAATTAGATTTTTCTAGCTAATGTATTACCTTCTTACAGTGCTTATAGTTAGTTCCTGTTTCGAAGAGCCCACAAAGAAATGTATCTTAGTGGAAATACAGAATACAGTTTAAACCATGCATCTCCACCCCTTCTATGATGTCATCTAGGTCCTCCTTTTAGAATATAAAAATTATACAAACAGGATGTTCTATCAGGAGGTATATTAAATAAGGTGACATCAGTAAAAACTCATTTCCCAATATGACTCTCTTTCATCAAGCCTTTCTTTTGATCATGTGTGGTTTACTGCTTCCAAGGATTAGAGGACATTTATGACTTTTTAGCACCATAGTGATATGACATATTTTCTTCCTCTAAGACTTCATAAAAGTTTACAATCCCAATATTCTGGCAGCTGTTCAGCTCTAATTAAGTCAGATAAACAGCAGACCCTTAATTAAGGCTCTCTAATCTTTTTAATTACCTCCTGGATTCAGGTTAATACATCCTGTATTCTCAATAAAACCTGACCCATGACATAGTTGCCTTATGGAGACAGATCACACACTACATTTTTATATTACAAACATCAAAGAACAATCATAACTAGCTGGCCAAGCGTTAAAATCATCCCCACCTAGACTGCATTTGGGGGCTCTATCCCCTGCATGGGATGAGCTTCCCAAATCAGTTCACTCATAAAGATACGAAAGGCCATTGCTGTTCTGATTGGTTGCTCCAGCCCTATGTAAGATTGTCATGTCATACCTTTGTAGGGCAAAACCCATCTTAACAGTCTACCACTTCTTTTTCCCATTTGCGTCAGCCAAACCAGGGGGTTGTGGTCAGTTTGTACCACAAAATGCTACACATATTATCATGGCTCTAAATTCTTTAGGGCCCACACTATGGCAAGACACTCTTTTTCCACAGCAGAGTATGCCTGCTCCCTGGGAAGTAACTTCTTGCCCAGGTACACTACCAGGTGATATTTTCCTTGGTTGGATGTCTGACTCAGTACTGCACCCATACATACATCTGAGGCATCAGTCTGAACTATAAAGGGTCTGCTATAGTCAGGATTTGTTAATACAGGAGCCCTGTAAAGGGCATCCTTCAGTCTGGTAAAGGCTTTCTCACAGGCTGGTTCCCAGGTAATTTTCTTAGGCTTCCTTTTCTTTACCGGGTCAGATAGGGGAGCAGCCAGGGTATTGTAATTGGGTACAAATTTCCTATAATACCCTGCCATGCCAAGGAAACTCCTGACCTGCTCCTGCATTTCTGGTCTGGGCCATGCCTAGATCACCCCTATTTTTACTTGGTTAGGACGGAGCTCTCCCCAGTCTACAACATGCCTGAGGTATGCCACTTCCCCCATGGCCACCTGGCACTTCTCAGCTTTGACAGTGAGCCTGGCCCTCTGTATCCTTCCCAGCACTTCCCTAAGGTGGGACAGGTGTTCCTCCCAGCTGGCACTAAAGATGGCAATGTTATCCAGGCATGCCACAATGTACTCATCAGCACCATTTAACACCTGGTTCACCAATCTTTGGAAAGTGGCCAGGGCGTTCTTCATTCTGAAAGGTATTACTTTAAATTTAAATAAGCCTATCAGAGTGATGAAGGCTAACTTCTCCCTAGCTCTGTCCATTAACTAGACCTGCCAATATCCCTTGGTCAGGTCAATAGTCATAAGGTAGGTCACCCCTCCCAACTTGTCCAGGAGTTCTTTCATCTGGGGCACTGGGTGGGCATCTGACTTTGTGACTGCATTCAGTCCACAATAGTCCACACAGAAATGAGTAGAGCCATCTGGCTTGGGCACAAGAACTATGTTTGAGGCCCAGGGGCTCTGGGATCTCTGGATTACCCCTAAATCCAGCATTTCCTTCACCTCTCTCCTAATGTCCTTTTGGACAGCCTCTGACCCCGATATGCTGTCCGCCATACAGGTGTCTGTGTCTCTGTCTCCACAGTGTGTGTCGCTAAGGGGGTTAGTTCAGTCTTGGCACTAAACAGGGGGGCAAAGTCTGCTAAAACCTCCCTTATTTCCTGGATCTTTTCTGGGGCCAGCTGGGGAGACAATTCAACTGCCTCCACAGAGGACTTTAGCTTGCTTTCTTCCAGCAAGTCCAGAAGGGGGTCTCCTTTGTCCATCCCTTCCCCAGGACTACATACTGCAAACACCATGTCAGTCCTATTAGCATATAGCTTCATCATGTTGACATGGTACATTCTTTCTGTCTGCCTTCTGTCAGGTAACTCTATGATATAGTTCACGTCATTTACCTTCCTAACTACTTTGTATGGTCCTGCCCACTTAACCTGCAGCTTGTCCTTCTGGACCGGAATAAGGACCATGACTTCCTGACCCACCGTGTACAAGCGATATCGGGCTCTGCGGTCGTACCACAAATTTTGTTTTTGTTGGGCAGCTGCCAGGTTGCTCTGGGCTGTCCCCATAAGCTCCTTTAGCCTTTCCCTAAACCTAAGGACGTAATGTACTATGGGAGTTCCCTGGGTGGCATGCTTGCCTTCCTAGGCCTCCCAGATCAAGTCTAGGGGCCTACATACCCAGCATCCATATAAGAGCTTGAATGGGGAAAATCATATCGACTCTTGGGGCACCTCCCTGTATGTAAACAACAGGTCTGGAAGGTATTTCTCCCAGTCTCTCCCATGCTGTTCAGCAAATGCTTGGAGCATTGACTTCAGGGTACCATTAAATCTTTCCACAAGCCCATTGGCTTGTGGGTGACATGGTGCCGTGCATCTCTGCACTACCCCACACTTCTCCCACAAACATTTCATCAGGCCCGACATGATGGAACCCTCTCGATCAGTGATAACCTCCTGCGGAAACCCAAAACAGGAGAAAATCCCAAGTAAGGCATCTACCCCTTTGTCTGTCCTCAGTGAGGATAGGGCGACTGCCTCTGGATACCGGGTGGCATAATCCACCTCAGTCAGAATGGACCTCTTCCCAGAGGAGATGGGGGTATTTAAAGGCCCCACAATATCCATTCCCACCCTCAGGAATGGCTCCTCCACTATATGCAATGGAATTAGAGTGGCTTGGGTTTCCTTACCTGCCTTCCCTATTTCTTGACATCGGTGACAAGACCTGCAATACTCCTTCACCTGCTGGGCGAAGTTGGGCCAATAGAAATTCTGGGCCAACCACTGTGTAGTGCTCATGATTCCCAGATGACCAGACAAGGGAATATCATGTGCAATCTTGAGCAACTGCTCACGATACCCCTGGGGAATGACAAGCTGCCTGCCTATCATCCCTCACTCTGTCTGCACAGCCTGGGTATACATCAGTCCATTTTCCCAGCAAACCTTATATTTACCTTCACCTCCCTGTGCACCGTCAGAGTCTGCCCAAGCCCTCAGCTTCTCTAGATTAGGGTCACTTTTCTGAGCAGCTGCAAACTCCTCACACATTCCCAAGGCATGGGACAGGTCCGATTCAGTCTCTAAACTAGGGTTCCTAGCACTAACATCAGAGCACTCAGGATCACTGTCATCCCTAACCCTCTGACAATGGATCACCCCTCCCTCTTTGGAATAACCCTCCGTGGCTGTGTGGTTAACTGCTACAGGGGAAATTTCTACCCCCTTTTCATTAGTCTCCATAACAGGAGACACAATCTGGGGAACCAGCCTCCCAGTGATTTCCACACTGGCTTCTGTGGGGTCCAGGGAACTACAATTCTCCTTCCTGCTTGGCTATGGGTAACTGTACACACCATCCCCTGTTGGAGACTGTTGCTAAGAATGATGTCAACTGCTAATGTTTTGGCTACAGTTACCTGTTGCACAGTTCCCCTAGTTTCACCCCAGTCTAGGAGAACATTAGCGAGGGGTAATGTTTTCTCCTCACCAGTAAAGTCTTGTACAGTGACATATTTAATGGGTATAAGCTGACCAGGCTCTACCATATCCCCTTTTACCAATGTCAGGGATGCCCCTGTGTCCCTTCACCCTTGTGTCTGTACACCATTCACCATGACTTGGTACATGTGTTCCCTCATGTTCACAGGCATGCTTCCAGGGACACACAAACAACCCATTTTTTTCCTAGCCCCATGTTGCGTATTGCTCATTCTTTTGGGACACTGTCTGGCAATATGCCCAGTTTCTTTACAAACCCAACATTCATTTCTTTTCTCAGATAAATCTTTTCTCTGAAACCTGGGGCTAACTGGTTTTGGTGGAGGCAGTGAGGGTTTTAGCGGCCCTGAAGGTTCCCTTTTCCCTTTCTGCACTGCGACGCCCACCACATTCACTCTCAGAGCAGGTCTGTTCTTGGCATAGTGGTTCAAGAGTTCTGCAGCCTCTTGCACTGTTTTGGATCTCAGTCCTCCAGCCAGGTTTTCAGCTCTGCTGGGCATGCCCCCAAAAACTGCTCAACAATACTGCATTTACAATTTTTTCTACAGAGTTTGCTTCAATTCCTTCCCACCAACATTTTAAAAATTGACATTGTTTCATAGCTAGCGCCTCATAGCTCATGTCCGGGCTTCTCCTGAGCATACAGAATTTAGCTTTGTATGCTTCAGCAGTTAAATCAAACTTTTTTAACAGTGCAGCTTTACGTTTGCTGTAATCATTACTGGCCTCATTGTCCATGTGACCCAATGCATCCAAAGCTTTCCCAGTAAGTAGCATGGATAGCTGGAAGCTCCAGGACCCTCTAGAAATTTTAGCCTAAATACAAACTTTTTCAAAGGAATTTAAAAAGGCGTCCATATCCTCCCCCTCTTTAAATTCAGCTATCAATTTGGAATTCAATTTGTAACCCAGTCCTGTAGTTCCAGTTAAACCCAAGTCACTTACCTGCTCTGGTGCAGGTGATTGGAGTCATAGTTTCTCCAGTTCATGTTGCTTCTGGCACTCACGCTCCTCACGGTCTGCCTCTCACTGTTCATGGTCCACCTCTCACTGTTCTTGCTCCCTCTTCTCCTCTGCAGCTCACTGGCACTAACGTTCTTCACAGTCAGCCTCCTGCTGTTCCTGTTCTGCCTCTCGCCATTCTCATTCAGCCTCTCGCTGTTCTCGCTCCCTCTTCTCCTGGAACTCCAGCTCCATTCTGTGCAACTCAATCTGCAGCCTGAGTGCTTCTGGATCCAGAATGCTGGTGACATTCCCCTGCTGCTGTGGCCCTTTGCTGACACTGGGCCTGCTATCGTCCTCATCAGATCTGGACACTGCACTGGCTGCTAGCCCTTAAATGCTCAAAGTTTGATCTTTTACAGTCACAATCAGTGACTCAAAGCTCTGTGTATCTGCTGCCATCAGGGCATCCATGAGGTTCTGCTTAGTGGCTCTCGCCTCGTACAGGACTCCTCTGTCATTGTACAACTGCCTCAAGTAGTCTACAGTGTGCTCGCTGTAATTGGAAGCCATCTTCTTCCCTAACTACAGCTTCTCTAACTTGCACTTAGAAAAAAAATAAAACAGGTAGGAACTTGATTGTAAGCCAAATTATATATTTCTGTTTCCTTTTTAAAAATAAATCAGTGCCTTTTTTTGCAAGTGAGTTGTACAGTATCAAGCAGACACACTGAACAATTTAAAGCTTGTGTTACCAAATTTATGCACACCATTGCCAACCAATCTGTCACAAACCCACTCAGCAGGTCAGACCTGCTGCTCCCACAGTGCCAACCTCTGAGCGCAGCATTGTGAACAAGTAACAGAAAAGGGTAACCCTCCTGTCTGCTTGTGGGTGCGAATCACCTTTAGTCTCAAGTTCTGTGGGGATTCAAACTATGAACCTTATGCTAGCGTACCCAAATGTACAGGTTCAGATAATCTGCTCTTCTGGGTGGTGCTAGATATTTTTCGCCTAAGTGCACCTAAATAGGTATCCAAAATGAACCCTTAAACCTTTATAAAAGACCTTAGGTGTATTCTTACCTTTTCCCAATTTAGTACACCATCAAGCTTTGAACAGTTTTGGTCAGTCTTAACCGTCTATACATCACATGCAAAAGAAAGAACTTTGAAGACACACCAGGCAGTCTCTTTAAAATAAGAGGTTTATTCAAAAATAGATACAAATATGTAAAATGCAAACATAGAACACTATATCACAAAGTATACAATCACTTAAAAGAACAAGGTTAAAGTACAAACATAAACTCCTACCACAATACAATTAGACTTTTCTATCTAATGTATTACCTTCTTACAGTGCTTATAGTTAGTTCTTGTTTCTAAGAGCCCACAAAGAAATGTGTCTCAGTGGAAATACAGAATGCAGTTTAAACCCTGTGTCTTCACCCCTTCTATGATGCCATTTAGCTCCTCTTTATAGAATATGAAAATTATACAAACAGGATGTCCTATCAGGAGTTATATTAAATAAGGTAACATCAGCAATAAATCATTTCCCAATATGACTCTCTTTAATCAAGCCTTTCTTTTTTTTTTTTTTGCAGAACCCCCATCACTATATCAGCCCTGGTCATGGCCCCTGGAAGCCTCAGCCGCCAACTATGTCTGCCGGGGTCCCCCAGTCACCTCCCAGCTTGCCCCCAGAGGGCGGGGCCATGGCCACATTCTTTCATGGCCATGGAACCGGTATCTAGTCAGGGGACCCGCAGCGATGGTGGCTGCTTAAGGTCTTCCAGGAGGGCTTTCATTAAGACGGTGGCCCTCGCCTGCCCATGTTTTCTTTACTTTTTCCTCACAGAGGCAGGGACATACAATGATGCCAGTGTCTGCCCTGCCTTCCAGAGATTGAGCGTCAGCAGCATGAGATCTCCCAGCCTCTGCCAAGAGTCCTCAGCACTCCGAGTGCTTCCCTTGCCCTCCCCCTGGAGAAGGAGCGCAGTCCATAGGACGCGCCATCCTTCTCCCCTGGCCGGCCCTCCGATGACCTGGGTCCATTCCCACAAGCCTTTCTTTTGATCTAGTGTGGTTTTCTGCTTCCAAGGATCAAAGGATAATTATGCCTTTTTAGCACCATAGTGATATGACATGTTTTCTTCCTCTAAGATGTCATAAAAGTTTATGATCCCAATATCACATATTCCCACTATGTGGACACACTTTGACATTGTGAGGACTGTTTGGGGCTAAGCCATAGGGCTGAACAGCTTTTTATTACCTGCAGTAATTTTATACTGGAGCCCTGTCGCCACTAAACCAGGAAACAGGAAGACAGCCAAGTAGTTTCAGGCAGGAGTAGCTTGGACTACAAATTGGCTAGATTCTATTATTTTTACCTAGTTTTTGGCTTATAACCATGTGCCTCGACTATGAATGAGTAGTCCACACACAGAGGGTCTAAAAATATAACATTTGTGCAAATATTGATGCGAGTGGTACTCGTGGCCTAATGAGCACTTCCGGTTCACTACTCTGTACTAATATTGCCCCTGCTACAAGCAGGGCGAGCATGTGCATGGCACATGGAAATGCTCGCAAAGACACATGCATCCACGCGTGTCAGATGTGTCTGCTGGGATCTGGGCCTGTAGTTCTCTAACTCTGAGGTAAAATAGTGTTATGTACAATGAAACTGTGCACTTAATGTAGTACGTACACCGAAGGAGCTGATCTTGAGGGATTTGTGTGCGACAAATGCACTCTCTTGGAGATATTACAAGCTAAAATTATTGTCTTACAGCAAAGAATTCAGGTACAGATAGACATAAGTAATTTGGAACACGTATTGATAGTATAACAGAAGAAGTTGTAGACCCAAAGATGCAAAGTAATAAATTGCCTAAGGATATGAGGAGAAATGAAGACTGGTGTCTTGTAACTAAAACTAAAAACCAAAAAAAAGGACAAAGTAACAAAGGGGGTTCTTCAAATTTCCTTTCCCCAAATAGATTATATGCTTTAAACAGAGCAAATGACCAAGATGACACTGCATCAGAACAGGAAATCCCCCCCATGACCTCCAGAAATGATTCTGTGGCCCAATATAATGCCCGTCAAGACAGCAGGGAAAATGGTATTGTTACTTCAGAAGCTACTACTAAACCTAGAGATGTATTAGTTATAGGAGACTCCATGTTGAGGTACACAGACTATACCATTTGTAAGCACTGGAATTTGACCACTACTGTTAGTGCACTTCCGGGGGCAAGTATAAATGACATCCAATGACCCCTCCCAGGTTTAAAGGAAAACACTTTTAAACCATTAACTTTATTACATGTGGGCATAAATGATGTTGGCAAAAGGAGAATCCTTGATATTCAAAGGGATTTTGAAAAAGAAGGGAGGACCCTATCAACCGGTTGCTGTGAACTCATACTATCAATCATACTCCCTGTATTTAGGGCATCTCAGGAGAAGCAAAATATGATACAGGCCCTAAATGAATGGCTGAAAAGATGGTGCCTTAGGAAGGGTTATACATTTTTGGAGAATGGGGAAATCTTTTGGAATCACAGGCTCTATGCACATGATGGCCTCCATTTAAATAGGAGGGGGAAACAAATATTTGCACATCGATTAAGGCAGGCAATTGACACTGATTTAAAATTCGGAGGGGAGGGTCTGTCAAACTCAAATTAAACCAAAATAGTAAACATGACCCAGAGTCTTGGAACTGCTTACTTCTGAATGCCCAGAGTCTAAACAACAAAACTGGTGAACTCCTCCTTATTATGAATAACCTAGACATTCACATTTGTGCTATAACTGAGATTTGGTGGAGCGCTGATGATTCTTGGGGCAAGCATATACCGGGCTATACTTTATTTCATAAGGATAGGATACCTAGAAAATGTGGTGGCGTAGCCTTGTATATCTCTGAGAATATAGTTTCTGAAATAGTAAACACCAAAAAATGGGACAAAGCAGAGATTGTATGGGTTAACATCTCCCCCCCCCCCCACATTCCAATATTATCAATATGGGCCTGTTATACAGGCCCCATCTGCCTCACAGGATGAAGAATTGCAAATATTGGATTTTATTAATACAATAAATGCTACTGACAATAATGTAATTCTAGGTGATTTCAATCTCCCCGGTATTAATTGGGATACACTTTACACTAAGACCGCTATTTGTTACGCTATCTAGAAACATTTATGTTAGCCGGGATGAATCAGCTGGTGACATCAAATGCCAGAGACAATCATATCCTAGATTTGGGTTTAAGTAATCTAACTGGTAATATCTATGATTGCAGGGTCCTCCCCCCTCTCTGATCTAGTGACCACTCCATTGTAAGCTTTTTTTTCAAAGTAAGTTTGGGAAAAATACAAGGGAATACAATAAACTATAACTATAACAAAGCTGGCTTTTATGGTATGAAAATCTTATTAGTTGCATGGGAGTGGGAAGAGGAATTTCAGGGTCAATCCTTACACATTGTATGGGATCTCCTAGTGGACAAGGTATCCTCCCTAAACAAAACTTTTACCCCCAAAATTAAACATTGTGTAGGAAATAATAAAATCCTTTCCCAATGGATGACTCCACCTGTGTGGAAATTGATTAAAAGGAAAAACAAGGCATTCATCAGGGCTAAGAAATCAGGAAGTTGCAAATGCCGGGACACCTATAAAATGCTTCTTAAGCAATCCAAAAGATGTATTCAAAATGCTAACTGTACACACGAACTGGGGCTTGCACGTAAGGTCCAAGATAATTACAAATCTTTCTATGCATATATTAATAACAAGAGGGGCACAAGTAGATCTATTGGACCTCTATATGGTACTGATGGATGTATGGTAACTGATCAATTTAAATTAGCCCAACATTATAATGGTTTCTTTACATCTGTATTTAATAATACAACACTCCCCAGGTTAGCACACCAGGATTCAATACTGGATTCTGGTTTTAAGATCACAAGGAAGGAGGTTCTATGTAGACTACAGAAAATAAATCAGAATAAGTCCCAATGACCAGATGGGTTACACCCTAGAATAATAAAGGAGCTGGCAGAAATCCTGGCTGGACCAGTCACAACTATATATCAGACATCATTGGATGAGGGACTGGTTTTGGAGGCATGGAGACAGGCAATTGTGGTACCAATGTACAAGAAGGGGAAATAGGCATGAGGTTTCAAATTACAGGCCTGTCAGTTTGACATCAGTGTTGGGTAAGATCCTGGAAAGTATCATTAAGGATCATATTAATATTCATCTCAACATAACAGAAAATACTGACCACATCCAGCATGGCTTTACACAAGGAAGGTCATGTCAGACTAACCTGCTTGAGTTTTACGGGAGGGTTAGTAAAGCATTGGATTATAAGCACTCAGTGGACGTAATTTATCTGGATTTCTCTATGGCATTTGATATGGTGTCGCACGGAGAACTCTTGGATGCAGTAATTGAACACAGAATAGAGGGTAAAATTGCTAGATGGATAGAGGCCTGGCTTAGTAGTCAGAAACAAACAGTTAGCATAAGGGGTATGTGCTCTAGTTGGTCAGATGTAACTAGTGGGGTTCCTCAGGGCTCTGTTTTGGGGCCTTGTTTATTTAACATATATATTGTCTCAATGAATACTACCACCAGAGCAAGGATATCCAAATTTGCGAAAGACACCAGATTAGGTAATATAGTCGATAGCCAGGAAGATGCATCCAATCTTCAAATAGCACTGAGAGACCTGGAAAATTGGGCATTGAATGAAAAACTGACCTTTAACTCTGATAAATGCTGTGTTATGCATTTTGGTAAATTAAGTGGCCATAAGACCTATTCACTTGGAGGATGGATTTTAAATACAGTGGAGCAAGCGTGACCTGGGTATTATGATAACAAATTACCTATCTTTTAAGACACATTGTAATCAGGTCATCCAAAAATCCAGCAGTATTCTACACTGTATTAATAAACACATCAAGTGTAGAAATAAGGAAGACTTGTTGCCCCTGTACACTTCCTTGGTGAGACCACATTTGGATTATTGTGCCCAGTTCTGGTCACCTGGAGGTACAACAGAAATTAATGCACTCGAGAGATTACAGTGTAGGGCCACTCGTAATATGTTGGAGGCAAAAGGGCACGACTACCAAACTCGATTAATCATCTTGGGCCTCTATTCATTGGAATACAGACGCCTGAGGGGGGGACATGTGTTTGATCTTTCAATCCCTTACAGACCCTGGATTGTGGGAACTACCGGGGCTCAACTTTAGGCACCTACATTACAATACTAGGGCCCAACCCTTACAACTAGAAGCAGAATGTCCTAGTTCCAATAGAAGAAAATATTGGTTGACTGTGAGAATAATCAAAATTTGGAATGGACTTCTGCTGGAGGTTGTGACTAGGGATAGTATGTATACATTAAGAATAAATTAGATAGTTACCTCACCAAATGCAATATACTGGGCTATCCTTGATCTGGTGAGCCAAAGGACTCTGGTCTATTATAGCTCTGAAATAACCTATGATACCTATCCTGGCAGCTGGTCAGCTCCAATTATGTCAGATAAACAGAAGACCCTTAATTAAGGCTCTCTAATCTTTTAAGTTACCTCATGGTTTCAGGTTAATACATCCTGTATTCTCACTAAAACCTGACCCATGGCACAGCTGCCTTATGGAGACAAATCATACACTACATTTTTGTATTACAAATATCAAATAACAATCATAACCAGCTGGCCAAAAGTTACAATCATTGATTGTGGTTTTATTATTTATGGATCAGCTACCCCTACCTCTCTTAGAAGGATAACTGTTGCACTCAATAAGGTGTGCAGGCTACTAACAGGCTTTGTTTTCCTTACCTACACGTGTGATCTATATGCGCAGATGGGCTGGCTCTAGCTTAGTGGCAGGATTAAATATCAAACATGTCTACTAGCCAAAAAAGCACTACTTGGCCTTCTGCCCTCTGGGATTGCTAACCTTCTGACCCCATTTTACAACACCAAGCACACCTGTGCATAGGATAATCAAATCCTCATTGTCTCCAGATGCCGGACAATGCAAGGACAACAATCCTTCTCCTACAAAGCACCACTTTGGCTCAATGGGTTGGATTTTGAAATATCATCTACACACATGCTCAGCCAATTCAATCTCCTGCTCCTCAGCATCTTGTATCCAACAGCTCCTGCAACTGCTTCACCTAATGGCATTCTTCTGCTGCTACCTCACATGAATCCAGTGATCTGTCCTCCTCTTTCTGGGGTACACCATACCCCAATTACTACACCCCACCCCTCCCCTTTTACTTTCTGCCCATTGCCTATGACATACCCACCCTACCTGCCTTGTTGCCATCGGCACCTCTCCTTCCCCCATTTACCATTACCTTTTACCTTCTTCCTGTGCACCTCTCCTACCTAGCTCCTTCAGTGAGTACTCCTCTATAGCTAAGTATGACAAAGTCTTTGGCTGCTCCTCCCATCCTCTAGCTGTCTCTATCTCCCTCCCTCTTATCCCAGTTCACCACCCTGTTCCTCTTTCCTTTACTCTTAATTGAAGTGTTAGTTTATAAGTGACTGTTTAACCTTGATATTCTTCACAGATTGTTTATGCTTTATGTCTAAACAGATTACCATTCTTAGTCCTTCGTCGTATGTAACCTTCCCCACTGACTGAACTATGTGTAAATGAGCTGCTTAAATTTGTGCTCAAATGTATCATAATCCTAGGTTGAAATAAATTAAAAAAAACATGAAAATAAATAAATATTGGGCCTGCCCACACAGGGACTAAGTTCCAATGAGGTTTCGGAGGGGAGCTTGATTGGCAGTTACTGATTACAACTTTCAGGCTGGAACGCAAAATATCAACCACGAGGTTGTAACATGAAATAACAGTACAATTATCCATTAATAAAAAATGATGGCCATTAATTAAAAAATCACGAAAGACATAGTGATGAATCTAGACTTCACTTATTATATAAGCGTATGTGTTGGGGGGATTAAAGAAAAAAGATAAAACTGATGAGATTGCTTATTGCAGAGATTGTAAAAGAGACAAATGACATATTCTTGTATTAGTAAATAACTGTGCCAAGTAGTAGTGTAAAACAAGGACTAACAGTATAAACAAATTATGCTGGCGCTTCACTGAAAAATTACCTGAAGGTTGGCATGCTTTGGTTGTCAATCAGCTTGTCTGGCTGACTGTAACAAAGAAAATGAAACAGTCGTATGACTCCATAGAAAAAAAGAGCAAGAATAGGTATGTATTCATAAGCATTCGTTAACCACTGAGAATGGTGCAGAAATGGACACAAGTCCTTTTATACGAGAAAGGGTCCTGAAGGAACTGGAAGTAATAAGAGTTGATAAAGCAATGGGGCCAGATGGGGTGCACCCCAGGGTCCTTAAATAACTAAGAGAGGTCGTGGCTGAACCTCTGGCTATCCCGTTTAGCTGATCAGTGAAAACAGGGGAGGTACCCAAAGACTGTAGGGCAGCAGATGTAGTCCCCTTATACAAAAGTGGGAACAAAGAGGAAGCAGGGAGCTACAGACCAGTCAGACTCACCTCGGTAGTGGGGAAGATCATAGAAGCACTACTGAAGGACAGATTGGTGGAACATCTGGTTGTCAATGGACTACAGGACCCAAGGCAGCATGGTTTCACCAGGGGGAGGTCATGTCAGACCAACCTCATTGAATTTTTTGACTGGGTGACCAGGAGATGGATCGGAGGGCAGTGGACATGGCCTATCTGGACTCAGAAGGCCTTTGACACTGCCGCATAGAAGACTATTACACAAACTGGGGAATATGGGTGTGGGCAGGACAGTAGTGTGGTGGGTAGGTAACTGGCTGGGTGGCAGGACACAGAGGGTGGTGGTAAATGGCTGTCACTCCACAGAGGGAAGAGTGACCAGTGGGGTACCACAGGGATCAGTGCTGGGACCGGTTCTATTCAACATCTTCATCAGTGACATGGAGCAGGAACTAGAAGGCAGAATTTCACTGTTCGCTGATGACACAAAGCTCTGCAACAGAGTAGTCACACCAGAGGGTGTAGACAGAATGAGAAGGGACCTGCAGAAACTTGAAGAATGGTCAGGGGTTTGGCGGTTGAAATTCAATGCAAAGAAGTGCAAGATAATGCATATAGGGCACAAAAACCCTGGCACAATATATCATTGGGGGGGTGAGGATATAGCATGCACCAAGCAGGAAAGGGATCTTGGGGTTATCATCTCTGATGACCTCAAGGTAGGGAAACAGTGTGACAAGGCAGCAGGTAAAGCAAATAGGATGCTGGGATCTATGGGCAGGGGCATCACCAGCAGGAAAAGGGAGGTCATAATTCCACTATACAAGACACTAGTGAGGCCCCACCTGGAGTACAGTGTACAGTTCTGGAGACCATACCTATGTAAGGACATACACAGGGTAGAGAAGATTCAGAGGAGGGCAACAAAGATGGTGCATGGATTGCATCACAAGTCCTATGAAGACAGGTTGAAGGAACTGAACATGTACTCCCTGGAGGAGAGGAGGGAGAGAGGGGGGATATGATAGAGACATACAAGTATCTTACAGGGAGGAACAGGGTGCAGGAATACACTATTTTTAAGCGAAATAAGCGAAAAAGATGTTCCAGGACTAGAGGGCATGGGATGAAGTTGGAGGGAGGACGATTCAGAGGAAACATGAGAAAGAATTTCTTCACAGAACGGGTGGTGGACAAGTGGAACACCCTGCCAGAGGAAGTGGTGGGGGCTGAAACAATCACGGGATTTAAGAATGCATGGGATAGACATAAAGGAATTCTGGATGTCAGGGGTAAGGTGCAACAGACTTCTAGGAAAACAAACTGAACTTACAAGCTCAAATGGGCAGACTGGGTGGGCCATAGGCCCTTATCTGCCGACACTGTCTATGTATCTATGTATGTATCTATGTAACTTGAGCATAATCTAATAAAGGCAAAGCTTCTGCTCAATGCTAAGAAGACTAAAGCGATGATATTCTCCCGCAGTGCTGTCACAGGCCCCCCCAATACCCTTGCCCAAGACTTCATTGTCACCACGCTAAACGAGCCTCTGGAAGTTGTAACCAAATTTAAATATCTGGGTATCTGGATCAACAATAATTTATCTTTCAATGACCACGTCGAAGATGTCTCTAGAAGGTTAAAAGCACGGTTAGGTTTCTTCTACAGAAATAGGCCCTTTTTCCCCCTTGAAACTCGAAACAAGCTTGTACAGGCCACTTTTCTCCCCCTACTGACTATGGCGATGTAATCTATTCCTCCACCACCTTGCAAATCTAAGTAAACTGGACATCCTTTATCATCGTGCTACGGTTCATTACCAACCCCTTACCGTCAGCACCACTGTGACTTATATGCAGCTGTTGGTTGGACATCCTTACTACTAGACGCCTGCTCCATGCTGGGCTATGGTCTCTTTAACTGCTCCTGCAGAAATTGCCAAGCTATCTATCTTCCCTTATTAGTATCTCACATAGTGCATACTGTTAAGAAAATCTGACTTTATTATGCTTGACATACCAAGGACGCGGACTTCCTTTGTAAACGTAATTGCATGATGCCCTTCCTCCATTTGGAACCAATCACAAACTGTACTGAAACTAACTAGCACAGTTTCAATAAACTTCTACAAATCGCTAAGTTCAGCCAAAATAAAAGACACCTGTAATTGTCATTAAGTCTCTTCCTTCCCCATGTGTGCCATATTTATCCACTGGTAAGGTATAATTGATTTGTCATATTAACTGCTTTCCCGTCCCCTTCTACTCCTGGCTTTATCTATGCTTACGCTCCACTGCTACTCTATCAAATCACTCCTCTCCCCCATATCAGTTGTAGTCTGTTGTTTGTTCTAGCTGCCAAAAGATATGTATTGCACACACCAGTCATCATGTTTCAAATGGGCAGACTGGGTGGGCCATAGGCCCTTATCTGCTGACACTGTCTGTGTATCTATGAAACCAGGTCAGGGACTCTGGGGCGAGGTTTGTGTATAGGACCAAAGATCGGTGAGGTGGAGTGGTGCAATGAGAAAAACTAACGTCAAAAAAGGCACAATAGTTAGATCATGCTCTACAGAGAACCAGTGTAGCCCCTCCCTCTCCACAGTACTGGAGTCCCATCAGATTTCTCCCTTATATATGTAATCCAACAAGGTTACACCACCGGCTATTAATTTCAGAAAACTCCTGCTACAGTATGTTTTTTAAACATCATATAACAAAAAAGCAAAACGCCAACAGGTGTCGCTGTCTAGTCATTTATAATCTCAGACCTGCAGCGCAGTAAATCATTCAGCACAACATCATACACATAAGAGCACCAAAGAGCTATGGAATTACATGCATAACCTGTATAGGTTTCAGCTGATTTCATCAAGAAGTTCACAGTTCCCTTCAATCTAACAGCTATTTCTATAATAAGGGCGACTACCTATTTTATTATAATGAATAGAACAAGTGTAATTCTGGTCATTCTTCACGTAACACTGTTCAGTTGTAAGTATTGTACTTATTTTTTTCTTGAAATAATGTAGGTTGATCCATCCTGAACGACAGTTTCTTTCACCATTGTCTTACAGCACTGAGGAATCAATCTATTTTTTTCTTTGAAAGTTACAGATTAATAATAGCGGAAGTCATGTGGAACAGTCCAAACCATTAAACAGGCAAAAATGTAAATGTTGCTGTATTATTATTCAATGGAAAGGGTTTAGCTGAGCTCTCTGTTGACTATTTGTGATAGATTTACAATGTTCATTTTATTTTACATTTTAGGTGTACGAAGCCAGATCAATCTCACACAGTCAGAACACTTTTCCAGTGTGGAAGGACAACAAGCACGGTTTATTTGTGGCAATATACCTAGTGGTTACTATATATACTGGTATAGGCAGATCCTTACTCATGCACCACAGTTTGTTATCTCTCTGATTTATGGAAATATGCAGTCTGATGGTCGGTTTAGTTTGACCAGCAACACAGGAGCTACCAGATCCTGCACTCTCAGCATCCGTGATACTAACTTGGCTGATACTGCCATGTACTACTGTGCAGTGAGTGACACGATGGTAGTAAATGTATCCTATCCCATACACAATCATAAGTAAACGCGCCAGTAGTCAAAAGTACAAGTAACAAAAAAAATCTAAACAAAACATGAATTCACAGTGTATTGTGTGGCAGCAGGACACTGTGATGTAAAACAAAATCAGAAAACAGTTTTAATGGCTTAAAACTTGCAAATCATTTCCTGTAGAATTATTTTCTCAGTACATTCCCCACATTTACACAGTTCCTCAACTGCTGTCCCAGGACACCCCAACAGTGCACAACGAGAAGAATGGAGTTGTTGACTTGCAGATACCCCTGAATCATTGCCACCAAAAGGAGAAGAGGTTCTGTTTTACAGTGTAGTAGTATTCGACTTTGCTATGGAAACGCACATGTGGCTTTCAGTATGCGTTGCCTCATAAATTACAAGAAGCTGAAATGTTATTCATGTTAGCTTAGTCCTGTCTATTACATCAGCCTTATTTATTGGAATTATCAGGAGTTTTTATCTCATAAACAGAGAAACACAGCATATGTTGCACATTGCGTTTTGCATGACTCAGATTTGCGTCAGTTGTGTTTAAACATACTTGACTTGGAAAAGACAATTTTGTTTTTCCACCTCCTTCATAATTCTATTTTTACTCTGCTCTAAAGAGAAAAGTATAAATGAAAAGGCATCACATTGTATTCCAAGAAGGGACGCACAGAAACAGATCTAAACAACAGCAGCAGCTGGCGGGTAGACACTCCAGATCACTAAATTCAAAGAGGATTATGGAACAATCAATGTATTATATAATTAAAACAGTAAGAATATGTGGATTATTTGGAATGAGTTTTAAAATGTTTATTCAATCCACTGATGAATGCATATGCCATTACTGGTTCAAAGGCATCTAGATTGGAATCTGCTCGGATTATTTTTAGTTCAACATTGTCCATTTATTGCAGGTAAATATAATCACTGCACAGGTGTGTAAGCTCCTTTTTTCATACTATGCACACATGTTTGAAGAGTCCCTCTCTCTTAAATATTCTTGATTTCAAAGAACTGATCAGTGGCAATTTTACAATCCAGAAATAACCTCAGAACTGGGGAGAATGTTATGGTAAGAATAAGAGGATTTTAATTTCCGTAATGTTAGGATCATTTTTTTTTCTCAGCTTCAACTAATAACTGTTTTTAAGATGTTTTTAATTACAGAATGGTTGTATCTGAACATGTACTGTACATAGTAATATGTCCATTTTTGTCATTAATCGATTACATATGAACTTTGTAATACTTCATTCAAACCTGAGGCAGTGATGTCAACAATAACACATCAATCGCTTTACTCTAATGTACCAAACAGGGAACAACCACTGACATTGTAGAACAAATGGCATCATTCAGTGTTTTGTATAATGTAATAGCAAAAAGTAGAATTCCTGAAGGTGGGTCACCCTGGAAACAGGAAATGGGACAGCTGCCATCTTTCAGATGAGACGTTAAACTGAGGTCCCATCTGCCTGGATTGGTGGTAGGTCAGGTGGATGTTAAAGATCCCATGGCACTTATCAAAAAGAGTAGGGGAATTTCCCCAGTGTCCTGGCCAAATTTCCCTCATTCACTAAAAATACCACCAACAGCTTAATCTGGTTCAAGGTCAGTTGGCATTCATCTGTATCCCCCTCCTCGGGTCGTGCCTGAAAATAGGCAGGATTTGTCTAGTGCACTTACCCGGTCAACAAAAACTAAATAAAATAAGAACTGGGGTTGTCTATAGGCTTCCAGACCAGGGGGAGGACATAGACACATTACTGTTAAAAGATATACAAAACATGACAGCTAAAGGTGAGGTTCTGATAATGGGAGACTTCAACATGCCAGATACAGATTGATCAATAGGCCAATACCAGCAGGAACACCTGCCAGAACTAGACAGGTAGTGGATTCCCTGCAGGGGGAGGGCCTCAAACAACTGGTACAACAACCCACAAGAGACAGGGCTATCCTAGATCTAGTACTGACTAACAGGGAAATGATTAAAGTTCTCCAGGTAGAAGGTCACCTGGGCGCAAGTAACCATCACATGGTGTGGTTCAAGTTGGCCACTAGAACTAAATCATCCAATTCCAAGGCAAAAATATGGGACTTCAGAGGAGCTGACCTTGATAAGATGGCCAATAGAATTAAGCTAGCTCTGGCAAGAAGAAATACATGTGAGGGGGGTACAGGGAAAGTGGCAAGCATTAAGGATGCAATACTTGAAGCAACATCCCATTGTGATAAAGAGAAAAGGAAGTGCAAAAGAAGAAGGAAAACACTTTGGTTCTCAAAAACAGTAGCAGAAAAGGTCAGAGCCAAAAGGCTGGCCTTCAGGAAATATAAGGGAACACAGTGGGATGAAGAAAGGGAGGCATGCCAAACTTCCCTAAGGGAAGCAGGGAAGGCAGTAAGGGTAGGCAAAGGCCCACACTGAGCAAACACTTGCACAAACAGTAAAACAAGGTGACAAGACTTTCTATAGATACACTAGTGAAAGGAGAAAGTCCAGAAGGGATTGCTAAGATCGAAGGTGATAAGCGGGCATGTGAGGAGGAGGACTATGTAAAAGCATCTATCCTGAATAGATACTTCTGCTCAGTATTTACTGAAGAGAGTGGTAGGGCAGGGCCCACAGCACAGCACCATGGACATGGGCGGGGGGAGTGTGCACTAGTCCCTTCCCAAAAGAAAGGGTCCTACAAGAGCTTGTTAAGCTCAGGGTGGACAAAGCAATGGGATCTGATGGCATACATCCCAGGGTACTAAAGGACCTAAGGGTGGAACTAGCAGAGCCATTAGCAGAACTGTTTAGTGAGTCTCTGAGCATAGGAGAGGTCCCAGAAGACTGGAGAAGGGCTCATGTGATCCCACTCCACAAGAGTGGTAGCGAAAAGGAGGCAGGAAACTACAGACTAGACAGTCTTACCTCAGTAGTGGACAAGATAATGGAGGCACTCCTTAAGGAAAGGATAGTGCAACACCTGGAATCCATAGGAGCACAGGATCCAGGACAGCATGGGTTTACAACAGGAAGGACCTGTCAAACTAATCTCATAGATTTCTTTGACTGGGTAACCAGAGTGGTGGACCAAGGGGGAGCAGTTGATGTTGCCTACCTTGACTTCAGCAAAGCTTTCAATACTGTTCCACATAGAAGATTGATTAATAAGCTGGGTAGATACGGGTGGGTCAGAAGTTGGTCAACTGGGTGGCAAACTGGTTGACAGGCAGAAAACAGAGAGTGGTGGTAAATGGTATACAGTCAGAAGATATGCAAGTCAAAAGTGGGGTATCTCAGGGATCAGTCCTGGGGCCAGTCCTCTTCAATATCTTCATCAATGACATTACAGATGGAATGGAGAGTAAGGTTTGTCTGTTTGCAGATGACACCAAGATCTGCAACAGAGCAGATGATCCAGATGGGTTGGGTGGAATGAGAAAAGATCTGGATAAACTGGCAAAATGGTCATAAGAGTGGCAACTGGGGTTGAATGCATAGAAGTGCAAGATCATGCACATAGGGAAGAGAAACCCTGAAGCCACCTATAGGCTGGCAGGGGAGTTGCTGGTAGTCACAAGGGAAGAAAGACTTGGGCATCATCATCACAGATTACCTGAAATCATCCAAGCAGACCACTAAAGCAGTAGGTAAGGCTAGAGGGATGTTAGGGTGTATTAATAGGGGTATCACAAGTTGGAAGAGGGAGGTAATAATCCCTCTTTACAAGACACTGGTTAGGCCCCATCTGGAGTACTGCATGCAGTACTGGAGGCCACACCTTCACAAGGACATTAATGAAATTGAGGCAGTCCAGAGACGGGCAGCCAAAATGGTGTAGGGACTGTATTAGCAGGGGTATCACAAGTCGGATGAGGGAGGTAATAATCCCTCTTTTCAAGACATTGTTTAGGCCCCATCTGGAGTACTGCATGCAGCACTGGAGGCCACACCTTCACAAGGACATTAACCAGACTGAGGCAGTCCAGAGAAGGGCAACCAAAATGGTGCAGGGACTGCATCAGAAAACATATGAGGACAGAGTAATGGAGGTCAATACGTATACCCTAGAGCAAAGGAGGGAGAGAGGGGATATGATTGAAACATTCAAACACCTTAAGGGCATTAACAAGGTGAAAGAGTCTAACGTGTTTCAATATAAGAAAAATAGCAGGACAAGAGGACACAGCATGAGATTAGAGGGAGGCCAATTAAGGGGTAATGTGAGGAAGTTCGTTTTCATAGAAAGGGTGGTAATGCATGGAATAGCCTACCTCAGGAACTGGTGGATATGAATACAGTGCAGGGCTTCAAACAGGCATGGGATAGGCATAAGGGAGCAATACAGATGAGTATGAATAGATAAGACATTAACAGAGCAAAGGCCGATGGCACAATCATAAGGTAGAAAAATAAATGGCAGCTGGATGGCCCTTGCGGTCCTTATCTGCCATCACCTTCTATGTTTCTATTTGCTGCGGATTAAAAGTTTGGGACTAACAAATCCTCTTACAGTGACCCCTATCAAGCCTGCAGACACAGGATTCAGGAAAACAGGATGACAAGGTTTTCTATAGCAACGGGTCCTCAAGTAATTCAACTACAGGACATGTTTTGGAAGTTAGAAGATTATTACTTGGTTCTCTAACCTGTGAGCCACATCATCCTGAAGTAGTAAAGGAATTTTTGGATTTGGTACGGTGTAGTCCATTACCTGGACATTTTTAGCAATCCCCTGTATCTGTGGTAGAAGTTTAAAGTGTTAAACAGAGTCTTAGTAGGAATTTTGCCCAAGGGGAGGAGAGGTTCTCAAATAATTTCATCTTGGTCTTTTTCAGTACTTTATCTGATAACTTATCAGTGATGTCTTAATATATTCTGTATACTAAGGAAATCAGTACTTTACTTAGCATTTCACTGATGACCTTTAGCTTCAAAAAAGGGGATAAAGTGCTTCTGACAAATTGGAGACCTATTAATATCCTAAACTCAGGTTTTACAATTTTATCAAATCTACTGTGCAAGTCTTTGCAGATGGTAGCAAGCCATCTGATCATGCCAGCTCCATCCCAGGGAGATCTATGTATATTTTATATGAGAAATTGTAAATGCTACAGTTGGTAGACTTAGGGGCTCAAGGCAAAGTTTCAAGCTGGATTCTGTCTTTGGATCAGGCAATGGCATTTTGATGGGGTATTTCATGCCTACTTGTTTTCCATACTTGCCAGATATAGGGTACCTGAAGGATTTATTGGCTAAATTTATTTACTTTATTTAGTTTTTGTTGACTGGGTAAGTGCACTAGACAAATCCTGCCTATTTTCAGGCACGACCCATGAGAAGGGGATACAGATGAATGCCAACTGACCCTTGAACCAGATTAAGCTGTTGGTGGTATTTTTAGTGAATGAGGGAAATTTGGCCAGGACACTGGGGAAATTCCCCTACTCTTTTCGATAAGTGCCATGGGATCTTTAACATCCACCTGAACTACAACCAATCCAGGCAGATGGGACCTCGGTTTAACATCTCATCCGAAAGACGGCACCTCAGAAGTGAAGCACCCCTCTCATGCTGCACTACAGTGTCAGTACTGGGATATTAACCCAAGTGCCAGATGTGGGAACTGAACCCACAGCCCTCTGATCTCCTGGCCTCAGAGGTGAGTGTGCTACCTACTGAGCCACTGACACTGCAGTATTCACTAAAGAGGACTCCAGGTCCATGCCAGAAAGTGGTAAATAAAAGCTTTGTATTCATCATCAACTACTATACCACCCATTCATGAACACAAAGGTTCAGCAGTTATAGTGTGGAAGGGTGTGCAACAGAGCTGCCCCTTTAGCCTCGTTTTGTAGGTTTTATTTGTTTGGATTCAGTCATCGATCTAATTCAGAGCCCTATAGGGATAGCAAATGTTGTCAGCCCAATAACTAGACAGTGTTTACAATTTTCTGCTCATGTGGATGACATTTTCCTTCATGTTCAGTAAGAAGTTTCAGAGGTAGCAGCATTATGTGTGTTGGAGACCTTCTCAAAGGCCTCAGGATCAAAAATAAATGTTAAGGGCTGCCAGTCCTTTCAGGATGCTTTCGTTAGTAAGTACTGGCTGTCTCATTTCAGGGACTCCCTTAGTGGGTGTTTTGATGCCACTTTCTGGCATGGACCTGGAGTCCTCTTTAGTGAATACTGAGCAAAAGTAGTCATTTGGGATTGTGGCCTTTTGCTCATACTCCTCTATTACCCTACCCTCCACAATTAGCCAGGCATTGCCCCGGTTTTTTCACTGATATGTATAAAATAATTTTTTTCTGTGTTCTTGACCCCCTCTGTGATATGCAGCTGTATGTCTGCTTTTGCCTGTCTGATAGCTCTTTGCCTTACTGTTTTTCTGTAGATAATACTCTCATTCTGCCTCCCTTTGCTTTTCCTTGTATTTATAGAAGTCCTTCTTTTTGTCCCTAACCATTTCCCCGACCTTAGCTGAGAACCATAGTGGTTTCCTAAACCTGTTTTTTTTTAGTTACTGTTCTTACGTTTGACTTTGATACCGCAATGATGGCTTCCTTCATTTACCACATCTCTCTGATGCCCTCCTTAGGTCCTCCACCCCGAAATAACATATCCCTAACCATAGTAGTTACAAAGACTGAAAGCAGCCACACAGCCAAGGGAAGAAAATCACAAATGGTTTGCTCGGTCATAATAAAAAAGGTTTCTTTAATTAAAGACACACTTTAAAAGGGTACACAGCACACCAATTTAAAACAGACAGCACCCCCCTCCGCATCAACGTTTCAAGACTACTTTGTCTCTTTGTCAAGATGCTAATGAGCAAACAGCCCCACTAGCAGTTTAAGGCACCCCCTTCTGATCACATGTGAAATGGTCACCAATAGTAAACAGATCTATGTTTAAAGTGCTTCGCATATCAATCATTGTCTAATTTACTATCATTACTACTACACTCCAAAGTGGGCTTTTAAAACCAACATACATATACATATGCACAGAGAGAAAATAAATATATAAAAACCTATTGCTAACTCATAAAACGTTTCCTATATATTTTTCCTCTTTTATTATTGCACTCCAAAGTAGTCAAAAAAGACCCACACCAATAAATATAAATATAATTTCAGAAAAAGATGTTGTAACTGCATTAAATACCCTAAAAAAACACACCAGCCCAGGACCTGATGGGATTACTTCCAGATTTCTATTAGAAACAAAAAATGCTATCATCCGACCATTGAAAATAATTCACAACAAATCTTTGCATGAATCAGCAGTACCAAATGACTGGCGTACCGCTATAGTTACGCCCATCTTTAGAAAAGATTCCCACTCAAAAACTGAAAATTATCGACCTATCAGCCTTACATCTATACCATGTAAACTAATGGAAAAAATCATTAAACACAAAATTGAAAATGAAATGTTAACACTAAATATAAACGATACATATCAACATGGTTTCAAACAAGGTTTTTCATGTGTTACAAACCTTATCTCTTTTTATGAATACATTAACTACCATCTGGATGGCAACATACCTATGGACATCATTTTACTGGACTATAGCAAGGCATTTGATAAAGTTTCCCATTCACTATTAATCAACAAACTTATTAACACAGGACTTTCACCCATACTGACTTCATGGATTAATCAATGGCTGGACAAGAGAACTCAGAGGGTTAGGGTTAACAATGCAGTGTCCGGGGTAAGAGGGGTGACCAATGGAGTCCCCCAGGGCTCGTTGCTTGGGCCAGTCCTTTTCAATCTGTTTATCGGTGACATGCACATATCCTTCAACAACAAAATGGTCAAATTCATGATGATACAAAACTTGGGGAAAAACCACAAAACAAAATACAAATTCTGGACTACAAACTGATTTATCATTGGTAGAACAGTGGGCATGTGCAAATGAGATGTACTTTAACATTACTAAATGCGCAGTACTACATTTGGGAAAAAATAACCCACTACACACATATTATTTAAACAACACTGCCATTAGAACTTCAACAGCAGAAAAAGACTTAGGAATTCTGGTCAATAACAAACTATCCTCAACTTCCCACTGTACTAAAATAACAAACCAAGCAAATGCCATTCTCCGTAGGATAAGTAAAACATTTGTGTCCAGAACAGAACAATGTCTCCTACCCCTTTATAGATCTCATGTCAGGCCACTCTTAGACTATGGGTCCCCCCTTCTCGAGTCCCTACTTGATCTCGGACATAAATAGGATTGAAAATATTCAGCATAAAGCCACAACGCTCATACCACACTTATCAAAACTTAACTACACCACCAGATTAGCAAGAACAGGTCTACACACACTAGCCCAAAGAAGACTCAGGGGGGGACTTGCTACTACTATTCAAAATACTAGGCAACCAAGAACAGATGCAAATCTTTGGCATTAAATTTTCTACTAGAAAAACGGTGGCTAGACTACATAATAGACAACTAGAGATTATGAGGGCAAAAACCAACAAAAGAATAAATTACTTCACCATAAGGACACCTAGAATTTGGAACAGGCTGCCACAGGAAATGGTTGACTCTCCAAACATCTTGTGTTTTAAAAACAAATTAGACAAATGGTTGACCAAGCAGGGACCCATTGAATGATCCCTAAATATGGAGGACAATCGTGATGGGCAATCCGCCTTCTTTTGTCCAGTAATACCAAAGTACCAAAGTACCATAAAAAACAACAACTAGGTGACTTTTCACTTCATTTTTACCTACATGTGTTACATGTGATACAAGCATTTGTCAATGCTGAATGTTGGCTTGCTGGCACTGGCATTGGTAATGCAGGAGTTAGAGAGATGCACAATAGGATTGGCGGTGACGTAGTGAAATGATGCCAACCCCAGCCCCACCATGCAGAGAGTGACAGGCATTGGGGTGTGCCTTTGGGTTGCTGGCCAAAACGCTCATGCCATTTCACCTCACCCTACCCCACAGAGACCGACAAGTGCCGCAATGTGCCTTGGGGTCTTCGGCCTTATGCTTACTCCATTCCATAAGGAAATATATTGACATGTGTGCAGTGTAGGATAATGGGGCGAACGTTGGGCCCGAAGAGTCCAAGGCACACCTTGTCACCTGTCACTGGCTGTAGGGTGGGGGGGTGGAATGGCATGAGCATTACAGCCGACAATGGCAAGTCATACCCCTGACACCTGTCAGTTTGTACAGGGTGGGCCAATACATGTGGAAACCCTAATGCCCAGGGCATTTGTTGATATTTTCACTCCAAATTTTCAACATAGGCCATTTGTGACCCCACTTCATAAACAGTGGCACTATGAGTTTGTTTGCTGAAAAGTGATCTTGTACAATGACTGTGCATTTTGGTGCCACAGGTGCAAAAACAGATTTCAGGCAGGATGTGAAAAATGACAGCTGCACTGTTCATGAAAAAGTGTAAAAAGATGGCATTGTTGAAAATCTGGAGTGAAAATATGAAAAATTGGTGACATCACGAGCATGCGTAGAAACTGCACAACCCACGCCCATAATGCAATTATTTTGGGGATTTATATAACTACATTTTCAACATAGGCATTTTGGGAACTCCAGTCATGAACAATGTCACTGTGATTTTGTTAATCTGGCCTGAACATTGATTTCCTACAGCGATCGTGCCATTGTGTGTCACATATGCGAAAACACATTTTGGGCAGGATGTGGAAAATGACAACTGGACTGTTCATAAGGAAGTGTGAAAAAGGGCAATGTTGAAAATCTGGAGTGAAAATATTAAAAATTATCAAAGTTATGAACATGCATTGAAACTGTGCAATGCACGCTCGTAACATGATCTTTTTTTTGGAATTTTTCACCAAATTTGCAGGATAGGGTTTTTTGGTACCCAATCTCATGAACAGTGGCATTGTCATTTCATTAACCGGTCTGGAAAGGTGATTTCACGCAGTGACCATGAAATGACCTTCTGGGGCTGAGTATCAAGATGACAGTGCATGTGTTAATGAGGTGGGGTCACAAGTACCCAGTGTTGAAAATGTGGAGGCAAAATTCCAAAAAATGGCTTCGATATGCACCAAAGATGGAAAAAAAAAAATTATGCCATTATACAGCTTACCGGCATTTCTTCAGTTCGTGGTCGGCTTTGAAGAGTCCAGATATGTTTCTGGTCCATCGAAGATCATGCGCTGAGCTCCTGAGGTAAGTATGGGGTGAGGGGTGTGTGTATGGGGAGGTGGGGCAAACAGAGGGTGGTACGGGTTGGGGACCCCACGATGAGGGACCGTTTTCTTTTTTTCAGGTATTTAAAAAAGGAACACCACAGACAGTTTTCTTTACAGTGGTGTGCACACTGGGTGTGGGCTCCCAGTGTGCCCCATGACTTTGGGGAGGGGTGATGTTGGCTACACTGAGGTGAGCTCCCAGTGTGGCACAGAATGGGGGCGGGGGTCAGAACATGCCGACAACAGTCGGCTTTCATTATGGGGAGGCACACTGGGGTGGGCTCCCAGTGTGCCACACAATCTTGGTATGGGGATAATTTAGCATGCTGGCAGGGGGATTGGGCCCTCTAAAGTCTGCTGTGTACACACTGTGTGGTTGGCAGTGGTGGCAGCAACTGCTGCCATGTTTATTGAAATAATTCACCAGGAAAGGCATGTCGAGAGGTGTGTTATTGTGCCGCTACATGGCAAGCGTGTCTCTCATTGCAGTGGCACTTTCTTTACATGTGTTGACCACTTTACATATTTCTTGTGTGAGTGCCTGCATGCTGGCTTATTAGGTAATGAGGGATGCACCTACTAACGAGTGCCCTGCATTCACTCACACTGACACACCTCCAAAATCTGCTACTACCACAAGATGTTGGCTGGCGTGCATGCACAAGCCAGCATAAAAATTACCTCAAAAGGCTTCATAAAGCTTATTTTTAGGAACAGCTTCTAAGTGAGGGTATTTAGCTATGTACTTCCAACAATCAAAATAAAACTATTTCTATGCTCTTCTTTCTTATTCTCTTTCAATATTAATATTAGACTTTACACCACCTTTTTTTCCCTGCTTTTATGCTCAACTATCTCCTTTTCTTCAAAAAAGGAGCCAGTTGGAATTGTTCATTTAACCCTGGGGTATAATGTTCTCAGTTTATACTGCCAAAAAGTTGCTCTGCACATCAATTCACTGTCCAGATCCCCTCTCCTTTCTTTCAGTTGAACATGTTCCAAACCTAGAAAGAGAGAAGAGTGTTCTGCATTACCCATCTCTGCCACATGTACTGCAAGGGCATTATTCAGCTTCTTCTGCCTGATGCACCTCATGTTCAAGAATTCGTTCTTTAAATTTTCTCAAAGTTTTTCCCACATGGTATTTTCCACATATGCAAGTAACTAAATATACCACCACCTCTGTTCTACATGTAATTAAAGATTTTACCTGGTGCATTTTTTTTTCATTTGTGCTAGACAGAATTATTTAACCAATTGCACATATTTACATGCTGAACACCTCTCACATAGTTTTCTTTTATTGCATCTGTCTTTGTTTCACATTTTTCCAAGCTGTGTGTAAGTAAGTCTGACAGATTCTTGCCCCTCTGAAATGTCACCCTTGGTCCCTCTGAAATAAATTTCCTCAGCTTGGGTTCCACCTTCAGAATGTGCCAGTTTCTATTTAGCATGTCTTCCACTTGTTTTGCCCATGGACTGAAGATGGTAACAAGATTAGGGCCATAATATGCATTTCTCTTTCTATTATTTTTGTCCCGTTCCCTTATTAATGTACGTATAATTATATGAGAATATAAGTATACAATAATCACTGATGATCCCTCTGAGTCATCTTATCAGTGATTAGGTAGATTATATATGGAATATCTATAAAAGGCAAACATAATCTAGATAAATGTATTATAGCTAGGTATAATGAATCATGCATGACAATATTAGCATATCTTAGCAGCAAAGCACATTCTTAGCAACCATGCTTATATGATTGTTGCTCATAACTAGAGTTTAGTGCAAAATAGCAGTATCACAGTACAATAGACCAGGAATACAGTGTGAGGTGTACGTGGGATGATAGGGGCATAACCCAAGCATAACAAAACCACTCTATAAAAGCATTTGTATAGTTTGATTTTTTACATAACATGTATCTCAGGGCATCTAGCCCCCCTGGTGGGAGATATTTGTATATAATGATTGGATATCTATGGTTACTATAATCCAATCTGCCCCCATTTCTATCTCACTCAGAATTTCCAAAACCTGGTTTGTATCTCGCAAATATGACCTAGTAGTTTTGGTAACTTCTTTTATATGTGCATCAGCATACTGTGCTATTTTCTCCATCAGGGACCCAATGCTTGAGGCTATTGGCTTTATCGGAAGCCACTCCAAGTTTTCATGGACCTTCGGTAGGCTACAGTATATATTGCTGCCTTGATGGGATTTTGCAGAGTCAAGAATTCACAGATCTCTTTGTTAATGATGTCTTGTCTATTTGTGCTTTATACTTCATGGTGGGATCAAACACTACTGTTTCATAAAAATTCTCATATGCCAAATGTTCCAGCTTAAGTTCTATATGCTTAACTTTTTCCATCACTACCAATCCCCCAACCTTATCTGCGGGCTTGATGGTGATGGATTCAACTTGCTGCAACTTTTTCAGAACCTCCTGTTCTTCCCATGTAAGGTTCCTGTGACACTTCCAGAGTTGTTGTTTGCATATTTCCTCCACAGCCATCTCACAGGCTCTCAGGAAAGTCTGAACAGTTGCATTCATTGCTGGTACATAGGCTAATTTTCTCTTCCACCTTTGTGTTCTCACTTGCTCTAAAAGACTCTCTTTATTTTCCTCATTCTGGTTGCTTGAATCTTCATTTACACTAGGGTCCTCTATCTCTTTTTTATTAAAGGCTATATGCAGATTCAGTTTACCTGCAAACACATGCAGGTCAACTACTGTTTTTAATTCTCTTATGGGGCAAGTTGGTACGAACAACAATCTCTTATTTAGAACTTGCTGTTCTTAATCACTAAGTATGTAATTAGACACATTTATCACCAGCATATCTTGTCCTATATTTTCAGAGAAGTTTATTTACCTCTCCTCATTCTGTTGTTGTTCAGGTCCCCTTCCCCCTGCCCCTGTAACATGGTCTCAGGGGTTAAAAACCTCCTCTCATGTAGTTTTGCCATTTGTTGTCCTGGCCTCCTCCTTCCTTTCCCCCTATGGCCCCTCCTTGTCTTTCATCTTGAAACCTCATAAGATGAGGGCTGTGCCTTGGTGCCATCCAGTGAATAATTGGCAGACTGAGGAAAATGGCTCACTCCTGTCTGGGGGAGGGCATCTGTTTGTCTATTTGTGATGGATTTGCCAACATCTATTGATTGGGTGGGTGGGGTGTTCCATTGAAAAACTTATTGACTTTGCATTGTCAGAACCTGTGTATTCATTTCGATTTTGTTCCCCATGTTGATCTGTGGGGCCCGTAATAAAAATGTTGCTGCTTCTTGCTAGTGTTATTTGTGCTTTCTATATTCACATTCTCTTCCTACTCTGAACCTGATGCGCTGGCATATGTGTCTATTTCAGATTTAAAATTGATATGGGTTGTTCTTTATTTTTGCCCCATTCAGAAATATTACCCAGTTCATAGTCTCTCCTGTCTCTTTCAAACATTCACATTTTGATTTTCTTTATTCTGTCATCTTGCTGCTTTATACTTGCTTTTAATTTATCCTCATATGTTTTGTAGTCAGGATGTCTACTGAAGCTTTTAAAATTTCCCTCATTTTCTTCCATGACTTGTTTTATTTCACTTTCTTGTTCTGCCACATCTTTCAGTATGATGTCTATCAGATCAGCCCCAGACATTAACAGATGGACTTGCCAATTCCTCATCTCCTCATCTCCCATCTCTCATATCCCTAACCAGTTTCTTCATCCTATCAAAGTCTACCCTTCTAAAGTCAAAGACTTTGGTTCTTGATTGTGGGTTGCTGGCCCCAAGGACTAATTCAAACCACGCAGAGTTGTGCTTCCTGTTCTCAAGCAGCTTTTCTACTCCCATAGCACCCACCATTTCTTAGTTGGTGAGCTCCACATCAAGGATTGCATTCTACCTGGTAGGTTCCTTAACAAGTAGCCCCAGCAGACAGTCTTGGAATGCATCCAGTAGTGTCTGACTCCTTAGCCAGCAGGGACTCCCAATCAACATCTCATAATGTACGTGCACATAATATTATTCTTACCAGGCTGGTATCCATAGGAAAAATTGCTTTTGAAAACAAATATTGTGTAAAGTCACTGTTCCTTCCTTTATAATGAAGTGGCATGCCAGAGACTCTCGTCTCTGTCCTTATGGACCATCAAGTGTGCAAAGGGCAGCTAGTAATACTGTTGTCAACATGGTCAGATTCATATTAAATCTTAGGAAAGGAAAGCTAATTTTAGTTTTCAAAAAAAAAAAAGAGCCAAGCAGTGATACAGAAGAAAAGAATGGTATCATACAAGTCACTAGATAAGGGGCAACATAGAATTGAATAAATGTATAATTCAAATGTTTCATCACTATCATTAAACACTGCTATACTAAGAAATTCTATTGCTTTATGGAATGCTTTATTTATTGTTTTTGTAGGATTATAAATGATTAGAAAAAGGGTCTGAGAATCCTAGCCTTCTCATTGGTTAGGATGCCAATGTCAGCAGGTGGGTATTTCTCGATAGATGCCTGTTGAAAAACAAGTTCCTGTTTGGGATGCCCCATTACTTTGGATATTTTTGGGCACCTCGAATCTTCAACTTTGTCAACTGACATTGTTTTACCGCTTGGTAAGCAGACGAGCAAGCGAGGCCGCGGCGTCCCCCCTCCACAACCCAACAGAAGCACAGTACTACATATTATTAAAATATTTAAAATGATAAAATTACGTCCAAATATTTTTTTTCTTTAACTTTTATCAGCAAATGGTGAAAAGAAATTGGTGTGTCCCAATGTCCTCAAAGACTAGGCAATCCATTACCTGCCTGACGCTGGGCAGCGTGTCTCTATCCACGGGCACTGCAAGTCACGAACGTGCATGACTGTTTCCCAGCCTGATTCACCACATCCATCAATGAATGTCACAAGTCCCACTGATATGTTGTCTCTTAACTGTGCTTCTCTCCAAAACTACTGGCACACACGCTACACCATAAAAAATCTCTTTAACAAGCGGTCACCCAATATCCTGATCGCATATTCTGAGCCCTCCCTAGCAGCTTCTGTCACAAACTGCATACCAGCAGGGCCCCCCCATCCCAGACTATGGAATCCCCAGTAGTACAAAAATCAAAACTGGCAGTGGGAATACTTTATTACAAAATGTATTTTAAGCTAATATTTTTACTTTTATTTTTTATGAAACTTTCTTTTCTTTACAGTGCCCAATTTCTAACAGCAATAATACCCTGCATGGTTGGCAGTATTGGGAAATACAAGACCTTCCAGGGGCTATAAGGTCCTCTGCCTGTGGCGTTGGGCCTCATTACATCCCTGGGCAGTCTGGTATTTCCCAATACTGCCCACCCGGTCGGGTATTATTGCTTACTGAATCTACTCCTACTGATGCATGTAACACTGCTTTTTTAAGATCTGATGTACAGTCTCTAACTATTTCCAGCACTCAAGGTGATGTAAGGATAAGGCACAGAGGTAGAACAGGTTAGTCAACACGTGCATTTCATTTTAGGGCAGGCGAACTAGAGGAAGGACCACACGATGTAATGCATCACGTGGTAGGCAGTACTTCACCAATTTCATAAATCCAAGTCATTCATTTCTGGATACATCAGAGCATGCCTTGGAAGTCTCCATAAGTATGTTTTATATCATGTGTTACATTTCAGTGTTGCAATGGAAACACAATGCCTAGCTTCATGGCATACATGATTTACTTGTGAGTGTTCTTGAGTAACCACATGGGTGTCAGAGGCAACTTCAAACAAATCATTTATGAGACAGAGACAGTCTTCATGTATTACACATATGCAATAGGCATAGGTGGATGGATGTGGTGGTTTCACATTTGAACCCTCTTTTCTTCTTTTTAAACTCATATATAAAAAAACTTCAAGTAGGACCTAATTATAAAAGTTTCAGTAGTAGTACCCCCCCCACACACACACACAGAATGGTAACATTAAATTATGGATTATGCAAAGTGTGTAAATAAATTAATGTTTTTTATGCACATTAGCCCTTCTTTAAACATATAAACAAACTTAAAAAAAAAATCAATTACTACCCATACAAAAAAATAGGCCTAATGCTCAACTACCTCAAATCATTAATTATTAGTTAATGGTTAATTATTCCTCAGTTTTGCTTTGGTTGATTTTTTTACATGCAAATGAGTTAGTGGCTAACTCCTCCTGGCTCAACCTACTGCTAACTAATTCTTAACAGTTTCAGCAGTTAGTCATTGACCTATTTCCTAATTAAGAATTGACTAATCCCCATGAATTGAGTATTAGTTTGGCATTCATTAATTACTAGTTGAGCTTATGTAATAAATAATTTATGATTAATACTCAACTTATTGAGCATTAGCTGATAAGTACAGTAAGTAGCATAGTTATAAGTTAAGAATAACTAATTCTTAACCAGCTCATTTGCACAGGGCTGCTAGAAACTACCCAGCTGGGAGTCCAGGTAAGCAGCAGTAGCATATCCACTCCTCTCTGAAGGTGCCACACATCTTACTGAAGCACCCTGAGGTACCCCTCCACCTCCCGCCGAAGCCAGAAACTAGTCTCTGTCTGGGGTAGGTTCCATCCCACCAGTACAGCCCTGGGGGCTGGCCTGAGTCTTAAACAGGAGGCAGAGTTAAGTCCCAAATGCTTATTTGAAATAAACTGCATTTATGCAAGAAAAGACTCCCTTTCCCAACTGGAGTCACTTGTTTGTAATTTTATAGTCACCTACTAGCACATAAACTGAGTACATGCTCCAAATGTGCCACTAAAAATTCAAGCACCTTTATGGTAACTATCAAGCAATCGACTGATAAGTGCTGAGTAAACTGGGAGTGTATTGTAGAAATGCTAATGAAGTGCATTATAGTTATTCCTGATACACCTCCAATGGAGTACCTTCTCAGTTGGGACACACCTGCATTACTCCAGGAAAGCAACTTTAGAGTGTGTTCCAAAAATGTTACTAAAGTGCCTGTGCTCTGCAAATGCACCTAAAATGCAATTTAAGTACCTTCTTGAGTAAACTTCAATATTTCAGTGTAAAATATTCTCACAGTTAGGGCACAATTGTAAATTAAAACTTCTGGAAGAACCCATGTGACACGATTGGGTAGTGGGCCCATCCCTGTGTCGCTTCAGTGCCCTCCCAGAGAACTGAACTAGGCAAATCTGGTACTCAGAACACGCGCTTGCCCTCATGTCAGTTTCTCAGCCTCTGACTTGACTAGCCACACAAATCTACAAACAGAGCAGGACTAAGAAAGGGGATGGGATATGCATTTTATTTTTTTAAATGAGGGAGTCCTGGAAGCCATCACATAGGGGTGTACAAGTACCTTTTTTAAATTTTCACTGGCAAATACTTTTGCATCTCAGATACTCTGCTATTCACTACTCACTATTCATATTCCTTTTCAAGCTGACCCTGCCCCCCCCCAGTCAGCAGCATGGTGTCAAATAGTGTTTTATCACATAATTACCAAGAAAACCCTAGAGATGTAACATTTCAGTGGGGTCCATCTTCATTTAATTTTACAACTTGGAGCAGAATCTCAATAGAGATCAAGATCATTTTCTCAGGGACACACAGTATGTCAGAGGCTGTGGCTGGGCTTGTACGCAGATATCCTGCTTCACAGTTTCAGAGACAATATTATGATGGAAAGATGATCCAACTAACTGCAATTCAACACTACACTCCCCTTCCATATCTCAGGACATTTACTTACTGGTGGTGGGGCTTTCTTCAGGGGGCCGCTGATGTACTTTCATTTCTGCTCATTGAACTAAACACAGTGAAGTCTTCATCTTTCTCAAACATTAAACAATTTTTCATAATATATATATATATATATATATATAATATTTTTCATAATTTCTTGGGAGTTAAATCCTCAATGTGTTCAGTAAAGAAAGGTAATGGTCATATACACTGTTTAGAAATGCAATTGAAGCCCATACTAGACCACATTTTTCTATCATGAAATTCAATGGACACCGTCCTCAACTCTCTTTGTGTCTTTCTAGAAATTGTGAATCTCCCAATACAGCATAGACACTCATGATGCAGTGGGAGTAGAGGAGACTATTGCATCATGAGTAAATGCACTCTTTGGAGGTGTTCCTAATGTTCAAGAAGCATGCAGCAAGAGTAAATCAAGGATTTGAAACAAAATGTTGGTAATAAATACACTATTTGCATGCATTTCAGTTGAGCTAAAAAAAAGCACAGCAGTTAAAACAACCAACAACTTGAATGAATTGTAGAGAAGGTAAGCAATCATTAAACATATTTTTTCAATTATAAATAACATAATGCAAAAAGGATTGACAAGAGTCCATTTTAATACCAACTGTATACCAAAATGTATATGTGATGGTCAAACAACAAAACTTTAAAATGTAATTTTACTGTAAACAACATTTTTTTTCCAGTTAGCCTTATTTCTCCCCCATGCACTGGCAGCCTCCATTATACCAGCCACCCCAGCCAACACCCCCCAGGACTTGTTATCCCTCAGAGGCAGCACAGTCTGGGTCTTCAGGTACAGGGTGTGTAGGCAGCTAAAGTCATCCTGCAGCCGGTGTACAGATTTTCCTAGTACTCCCCCTAAAGTGCAGCATGCCCCCATGCACTGTACACCTGACATCTGTCTCTCCTCTTCCCAACTCTGGTGGTTTCAGCCTGTTTATCCTCAGCCACTGATAGTATCTGGCAGGCACCAAACTCTGCTCCACCCCACCCTGAGATGAGCAATCCAGCAAGAACTCAGTCTTCTTCCCTCTTGCTGACCCTTCAACTCCCAAGATAACACTTGAAACTTGGTTCTTCAGCACTGCAAGTACAGCGCCATCACTGCAATGGTCTGCACATCCACGTGTAGTCGTAGGTCCTGTCATCTTATTTTTTGTGGCTATTTCTGCACTAGTAAACACAGAATCTGTCAGGAGACAAGCACCAAATGGCCCACTTAGTCTGCCCATTTCCCTACTCACTACTGCAGCCCCAGATCCTATCTGGTATATTTTTGTAAACTGGTAGTTTTTGCCCAAGAACCCTCTCAGTCATTAAATAACCCCTAAAAACACCATAATGATGACTTTTGGTAGGGGACGGGGCTGCAGGCACTCTGTGGGCATTGCAGCGGGATTGGGAAGGGGGGACACCTAAATAAACTTGGATCATCTTTGCTGGCAGGTATACATATCATGGGGCTATTTGTCTAGCATAATAATTATGCTGTTTTAGGGATATGGCTACAGTGCTTGGTGGCCACTTGACTTGCACAAGGACATTATAAGCCAGGCTTTATGAACTAAACTCTTTATGCAAGCCAAAAAATGTGATATATGGTTAAAACAGCTTCTGCGGTAGGCACCATCATGTTATGGGTTGCCTGCCTGAAACTAGTGTCAGTTGCTCCTAAAAATGCAGACCCTTCCATTTCCATGTGGAAAACAGCAAGCTGGAACATTCAGATGAAGCTGCAATAAAAGCAGCTGCTTGGTTGGATACCATATAGGGTTCAATAGGCCTGGTCACAGGTAGATTAAGAGCAAGGCTAAGCATACAGCAGCAGTGATACAGTGTGTTGTAAAGCACTGTTCTACACGGAAATCCATAGTTTTCAAAATGCGGTTGTATCACAGTTCAAATACCATGGAATGTGATTGTACCCTCCTGTGGTAAAACAGCATTCTAAACCCTCTAGAGACATGCACAAGTTAAATTCACTGTAAAAGAGAAATATAAAATAATGCATGGAGAAGTCTGGTTTATAGGGATTTTATGCACCCTGAGGTGTGTGATGCCCCATGAAGCCTGAGGGGTTTATATGGGCATCTCACACACACTGAAATGGTGCATAAAATCCCCATAAAGCTACACTTATCCATGTTTTATTTTTTTCATTTACTGTTTTTTGGTTTAAATTGTCTTTGACGCTTTGCGAGGGTAACTGTTACCGCCGACAAGCTTGTCTCATGCAGAGTGACCGATTGTGTAGCGCTTGTGAGCCTCCAGCACGAGGACAGCTTGTTCGGTGGTTTTTCAGGTGATGCTGCGATACTGTTCTGCCCATGATTTATGGAGCTCCATAAACACCACATGTGGTTTACGAAGCTGTTAGGCACCAACTGGCAGTGGTTTATAACCACTAACCAGTAAATATAAAAACAACAATGCACATACTTCACATAATGATATACACTATAAAAACACAGGATGAGCAACTTTATGTGTAACCAGTGTGTTGTGCCACCTCAGGGTTCTGATTCCCATGGAACACTCGAGCTTCATCCTCGAGGTCAGAGAGAATCGCAGACCATACTGACCTGTGCATAGTTACCCATTCAGTATTTTCTATATGCTGAGTTACCCAGTTTTGATTGCATATCAATATACCTGTTTTGTTTTGGGCATCATTTTCAAACCACTAGCAAGCAGGGAAGAGCTTTGTTGTGGAATTCTGGCATGGCCACCATCGCAAACACCCCCCCCCTCAGTTTTGGAAGTCTTTCCCCGCACAACACTGATGCCTTCTCCTCTGCATCCTGTAACAGGCATTCCCTGCTGTACAGTGGCACCCTCTTTCCATTCATCCTATATGGACCACTCCCTGGTTTCTAGTGGCACCTTCTTACCACCCCATGCAAAGTTTTCTGTTGTCTAGTGGCATTTGTCTGCCTTTTCCAATATTGTACCATTCTCTGGTGTCCGGTGGCCCCTACCTCCATCTCTATGATAAACACTATAGTGCATGGTGGAGCATCATTGTGTATGGAGATCTATACACTGTGGTATGGTCTGGCATGGAGACAGGGACTCAGTTAAGCCACACAAGGGCAAAAGTATTATATATTAGGAGGGCATCTTTCAATGAAATATGTAGATGTTTAAGAGCAGCCCCGGTAATAGAGGGGGTGGAGAGACTAAAAGGAGTCATTATGGAGGTAACTAACCAATGCATTAGGATAGTGGCCAAAGGAAAAAGAAGAACGGAACCATTATGGTTCTCTAAAGAGGTTGGAGACTAAGCAAGGGCTAAAAGAGCACATTTCAGGAAGCATAAGAGAATCCAAAGGGAGGAGAAGCAGGGAAGGATGTAAAAAAGCCAAGGCACAGACAGAGGAGGGTTTAGCACAGACTGTGAAAAAAAGGGAACAAGTCATTCTACAGGTGCATAAGCAAAATGGTGGGGGGTTGTGAGGCTCAAAGGGGAGGAGGGAGAGTGTTAGGGGGAGAATTTAGACAAGGCAGAAATACCAAACAAATACTTCTGTTCAGTATTCACTGAGGAGGGAGAGGGTCAAGGACCACAGTTGGGGAGCAGTGGCAATTGGGTGGAGAAGTGGACACCAGTTCATTCACAGTGGAGAGAGTTCTGGAGGAACTCACAAAGCTGAAGGTGGATAAAGTCATGGGGTCAGATGACATACACCTGAAGATATTATGGGAGCTGCACAGGGAACTAGCAGTGCCTCTGGCCACCCTTTTCACAGAGTCACCCAACACAGGTGTGGTTCCACAGGACTGGAGAAGGATGCATGTAGTCTCACTGCACAAAAGTGGCAGTAGGGTGGAAGCAGGGAACTACAGGTGAGTCAGCCTCACTTCAGTGGTGGGGAAGATCATAAAGGTACTGCTGAAAGAAAGAACAGTGGCACATCTGGAATCCATTGGTGCCTAGGATCTAAGGCAGCACAGATTCACATCAAGAAGGTCTTGTCAAATGAATCTGATAGATTTTATTTATTGGGTGACTAGGAAATTGAATCAGGGAGAGACCACAGACGTCACCTACCTAGATTTTAGCAAAGCCTGCAATACCATCCCACACAGAAAGTTGGTTAACAAGATGAGTAATCTGGGCATGGGGCATAAGGTGATACACTGGGTAGAAACTGACTGACAAACAGAAGGCAAAGGGTGGTGGTAAATCAGATCCAATCTGGGGAAAGGGGTGACCAGCAGGCTACCATAAGGATCAATGTTTTGGACCAGCTATGTTCAATGTCTTCATTAGTGACATTGCAGAGGGGCTGGAAGGAAAGGTCCACCTATCTGCAGATGACACCAAGATCTGCAACAAGATCTGCAACAAGGTGGATACTCCAGAAAAAGTACAGAAAATGAAAAGGGACCTGGAGAAGCCTGAAGGATGGTCAGAGGTGTGGCAACTGAGGTTCAGTGCAAAAAAGTGCAAGATAATGCACCTGGGTAGGGGGAACCCTAGGGAGAGCTACAAGATGGGGGGAGGTGCTGTCACCAAAGAGGAAAGGGACCTAGGGGTTATCATATTTAATGCCCTTAAGGTACCAAAGCAGTGTCCAAAAGCTGAAATGAGGGCCAGTGACATGCTGGGGTGCATAGGCAGGAGGTATTACTAGTAGGAGATGGGGTGATGCCAATTTTATAAAACACTGGTAAGGCCTCACCTGGAGAACTGCATGCAGTACTGGAGACCACATATGCGTAAGGACATTAACAAGGTGGAGGCTATCCAGAGACGGGTGACAAAGATGGTGCATGGCTAGCATCACAAAACATATGAGGAGAGACTAAGAGACCTCAATATGTACTCACTGGAGGAAAGGAGGATATACCATGAGTACAGCAACAGAATATGGGCAACAGGTAAAAAACGGCAACTCATATTGGGTGCTATACTCTTGGGCTACCCTGCAAGGGTAGCAACTGTACACAGATGTGAGGGTAGTGGATGGTGTCAGGAAGAAGGGGGGATAGTGAGGGGAAGGGGAGGGACAATGAAGGGGTTTTGAGGGACGGATGTGCCTGTTGCCACAGAGATAGTCTTGTGGTGTAGTGGTGTGGGTGGATAACTCTGGTGCAGCAGGTACAGGGTTCTGGACCAGGTGTGCAGAAACTCCGCTGCTGCCTGCGACACTTAAATTTTGTGCGATATGGAATTTTGTCCCCTGCCTGACATGTATCCCACTGGAGTTGATAATCTATACTCAGAGGGGTGTGGGGGGAGCATAGCCCCCCCAGAACACTTTTTACCCTTTCTTGTGACATTTAAGTTTTTTGGTTTCCTGAATTTGTATATGATGCATATAATACCTTACAATAAAGAAAATAAAACCAAAAATTTACATTTATGATGTTTCTTTGAATTTAAAGCAGTAGTACAATGTGAAAAAAAAAATGCGCTTTTTTGACAGTTTATTCTCTGTGCTCTGCTGAGCATGTACCTGGTACTCTTTCCCGCCAGCATTGTACTACCACCCCGTAATTTGTTCAGTTATCCTATGTTTTTGTTTACATTTCTGCTGCCTGTTGCATTGACAGCAGTAGTACTAGATAGCAGCCGCCATATTTTCTGTGGCGCTACAACGGTCATAGTAGATCACTTTCTGGTTAGATAGTACTACTGTTTTAAAATGTACAATTATTAAAAGTACGTGCCTAACACAAGATAAATATCAACTTGCATGCATCTGAGTAAAAGACTCAAAGGGAAACTCCTATGAAATTAGAAAGACCCGCCTTATCTATAATGGCTGCAGAGTTCCAGGTGAACATCTTGCACACTCCAGGTGGCTTCTACCATGAAGGTTATGCTAACGAGAGCTGCCAACTCTGACATTTGTTGGTAGTCCTCATTAGCATAACCTTTGTGGTGGAAGCCATCCGGGTGTGTGAAATGTCCACCAAGGGCTCTGCAGCCATTACAGACAGAGGGTCTTTCTAATTAAAACCACCAGACAGCAGGTAAATAAAATAATTTGTTTTATGCTAAAAACCCTAATTGGGCATTTCTACAGCAGCTGCTGCACTTGGGACTGTATAGGAGTGTCCCTTTAAGAAAATTCTCACTCAGATAAAATGTCTTAATCTGTCATTTTGTTATTTAAATAAGTTAACTGTAATTCACATAACTTTGCTTACTAGTTTTTCTGGGTATACAACATGGCAATATTTTATAGCTAAGTACAAGGAGTACAGTTACAACTTTGAAACTCTAGAAACTGACACACAATGTAAGCAATATTACCCGATGAAGTGAGCTTCTCCTGGTCTGTTATTGACTTGGAAGCTGTCAAAGGACACGAGGTGAAGCACAGGCCATACCCTTTTCCAATGTCAATAACTCCAGAAGAAGCCCTACACTTCAGAGGGTAATACTGCTATTGTAAACATTTTTGGAAACTCGCCTTTTGGTGCATTTTAAACAGTGTGAGTGGTTGGAGTGCATGCTTAGACTATTTGTTTACATTAGCAGACTCCTTCTGTGAAGTTGCCTTCTTGTATAGCCAGGTAGTGCACTAAGACATTCAGTCCAGTGCTCTAGGTATACGATGAGGATTATTTAACCTTTGTGGTTGCTGAAAGCACTTTGCCTTTGGCCTTTTGTCTTAAACTTCAGAGTTGCACAACTCCCCCCCTCCAATCCTGTCCCCCATAAATGCATGGCCTGACCAATATTTCTAAAGAAGTGACTATGTCCTATTGAGTATTGCTTTCCAGTTCAAAGAAATGGAAATGAAAGTCTGTGAACCATGCTTAGTTTAAATATATGCTGCAATTTTTATTTTTTTATTATCTTTTAAATGTTCCCTCACCCGCAGTGTAGTTTACAACTGCAGCGCTAGTACCAGTGGGGAAATTATGTCTTTGGGCAGCTGAGAGCTCACAATGAGGTGGGACCAAAGTATCTTTCTAAGGAAGTGCCCTACTGCATTGTGTGGCCTCAGCTGCCCAGACAACAGTTTCCCACCAGCGATAGCACTGCAAATGTAAACAAAGCTGAGGAGGGGAGCTTAAAGAACTGCTGACACCTCAAAACTTTGAAAAACATACTGTGTGGGTACAATTCAGCTGGCATTCTGTATATATTCTGTGGAGTTCTTCTGTCCATTGTTTATTACTGAGAACATTTGCATGAATACATGATCTTTATGTCTTAGAGTTCATCTACCTCTACAGCTGACTCCCTACTTTGACTCATAATCCTCTGTTGTGGCATAACAAACTGTTGTCATGGGAGAAACTGTGATGTCAAATCAGTACATTATGACCTTGGGTAGGGAGAAAGCAGCAGGAATAGATGATTCAGGAGCAAAGATCCTGTTGTCATGTAGCTGACCTCAGTAATAAATAATGAGGAGGAAAAATACAGAATTAATGTGAAATACAATCTGAACTGTGTATAAATATATATACATATATATATATATACATATGTATTTAAGTTCTACTGAAGGCATCAGCTGCTATTTAAAAGGTAAAAAAAATCCAGTATTTTTTTAGGGTTCCCATGCTCTCCTTTTCAATTTCTTTGAGTTGAAAAGCAGCAGCCAATAGGAGATAGCCAAACTTAAAGTAAGCAATAACCCACAACAGACTGTGGGTGACTTACATATGAACATACAAAGAAGCCAGCAGAAGAAAGCCATTTGGTCTGTCAAGTCTGCTTGTATTGCAGGGTCCACAGCTTGAGTTAATGCTCCAACCCTCCCTTCCCACTCCTCCCATTCTCCCTAACCATGATTCTTACCTTCCTCCTATGCCTAACCCAGCCTCTCTTAGAGCTGCCCATTGTCTTCAACGAGATGACCTCTTCCAGCAGCGCATTCCAAGTGTCCACCACCCTCTCTGTGAAGAAGTGCTTCCTGACCTCCTTCTAAACCTCCCATCCTCCAGCTTAAGACTGTGCCCCCTCGTGTTATGGTTGCCACTCAGATTAAAGAAACTCTCATCAACCTTGTTTATCCCTTTCAAGTATTTGAAGGTCCCATGCATGTCCCCCTCTCTCTCCTGTCTTCCAGGGCATACATGTTCAGTGCCCTTAACCTCTCCTAGTATGTCTTGCCCTACTGACCAGCTATCATCTTTTTAGCCCTCCTCTGGACCTTCTCCAGCAGGTTAATGTCCTTTTTGAGGTGTGGGCACCAGTACTGAACTCCATACTCTAGATGTGGCCTTATCAGTGACCTATACAAGGACAGTACAACCTCATCTCTCCTACTACTGATCCCCCTAACTATACATCCCAGTATCTTGTTTGCCTTTGCTGCTGCTTTCTTGCACTGTGTGGAGTGCATCAGGTCACTAGTGATCATCACTCCTAGGTCATTCTCCTCCTCAGATGCAGATACTCAGGCTCCACCCAGGTAGCACTCTGTCCTGGGATTCTTGGCTCCAAGATGCATAACATTGCATTTATTGGCATTAATGCCAAGCTGCCAGATCCTGGACCACTTCCCCAGCTTTTCCAGATCTTCCTGGAGGTCCGCTATCCCTTCAGCTGTGTCCACTCTCCCACAGAGCTTGGTGTCATCTGAGAATAGGCACATTTTTCCCTTAATGGGATCCCCAACATCACTGATGAAGACATTAAACAACAACGGCCCCAGCACCGAGCCCTGTGGGACCCCAATGGTTACCTCTCTAGTGCCATATAACTCTCCCCCCACAACCACCCTCTGGGTTCTGTCCTTTAGCAAGTTTTCCACCCATCTTGTCATTGTTTCCCCAACTACAAGATCCACCAACTTCCTGATCAACCTTAAATCAAGATAGAGGATATTTACTGTTTGGCCCCTGTCTACTGTCTTAGTGGCACAGTCAAATAAGTCAATCAGATTTGTTTGACACAATCTCCCCACCTATGAACCCATGATGTCTCTCATCCTGGAGACCATGTTCCTCTAGATATTCCACCAACCCTTCCATTAGTATGGTCTTCATGAGCTTGCCCACAATGGAGAATTGGGGCATTAAAGAGCAGCTTCCTAGTAGCTGCCCGTCCCAGCCTGTTCGATTCCTTACCTGATGTTTGGCATAAAAACTCTATCAATTCGTAAAGTTATATCCCTTGAAATTTTGGAAATCATGATGGTGCCGAAAAAAAGACCGACTTCCCAGTTAAACAAACACTTCTCATCGATGTTGGGTCTGACTTCAGCATTGTTTTGTGATGTCATTAGTGTCTAAGGCCGTAGGAGGTGTTCCATTTATGGGGCTGGTATTTTCTAGTATATTAAACCCTTAGTGTTGGTTTTTTTCATATCAAAGCGACGATGACGTATCAATAGGGATCCTATTAGTCTGATCAATTGCTTTGACATGAAAAAAATCCCGACACTAAAGGGTTTAAATATATTGGAAAATACTCAGCCCCATAAAACTGAATGGGTGCACTCCTGCAGCCTTCAATTCTGACATCACAAAACAGTGCTGCGTAATAATACGTGGGGGCATGTTTAATTCAACTGGAAATTATCTTTTTGGCACCATTATGATTTGTGAATTAAGAGGGATGTGACTGTTAATCTAGGGAGTTTTATGTCAAATGTCAGTAGCTCAATTCCAGTTAGGTAAGGAATCAAATGTAATAGGACAGTAGCACTGCTGAAAGTAGGAACCTGCTCTTTAATGCATGCTCTGGGTGCACTGTGAGGCATGAGGGTAAAGCCAGAGTGGTGTCCAGCCACCAGTGAACTCCAATAAATTTCCCTCCTTTCATGATGGTGGAATAGTAAAAGAACAGTTTAGAGATGTCAAACCCCGCATCACCAACCAGCTGTGAAAGTTTATATTTAGCACCAGTACAGGTTAACATCCAGCACAGATAAGAGATCTCTTACCGGGTTCCTGTGGAGCCTGGGATAATGGGGTCTCAGAAGACTATCCAGTTGTACCTGTGAAACAAAAACAGCAATGGGGTCACAAGGGATCGGCAGATCTTTGCGAACCAACAATGACAAACAATGTAGGATAAACAAAAACAATACTTATCTGATACATGCAGTTGGTATCCTCCTTCATCCAGTCACGTCTTGTCAGATCTGTGGACATATATGGAAAATAGTAATATGAAGAATAAAATACTGATCAGCTGGATCAGTTGGGAAAGACTTATAATGGTTAAAAAGTGTGTTGTTGTGTTGGGGAGGGGAATACAGACTGGTACCTTCACATTGAACTGGGTTTTAGAATGGACTCTGTCATCAGGGGCCATCATGAGGAGAGTCAGTGCCCCTAGAACTGATTTTCTCTTAGGGGTGGGGGCCATTGTACTTTAGCAATCAACTGACATGGCGGATGAAGACACCAGCTATTGTCCTTCTTGCACCATTGACTGGGATCTGACTGCCAAACTGCTAAAGCATCCTGGCATGGGTTGCTAGCTATGAGAGGCATGCCCCTTCCTCTGCTCTCCCCTGTGAGGGAGTGGCTTACCCAAAGGTCAAATTTAGTCCGTAGGATGGTGGGATGATGTAGCTACGTAGTTTGGTGGCAGTATAGCACTTTCCATGTTGCAGAGTCTGCTCTGACTGTTGCCTCATGCAGGCAGCTGCTATTTTCTTCTCACCCCATGCCGCCCACCTCATGCGACAGCGTGATAGGTTCTGTCAGACCTCACCATGCTCGCAGAGATCCATGTATTTTTGAACTCTATCAGTCCACCACCAGAAAAATGAGAAGAGTCAGCATCCCCACCTCTTTCACCAACATGGGCATTCTATTCACTAACCCAAGCGAAAAACAGAAGACTCTTCCACTGTATCAACATGAGTAGTTCAACATCCTACCAGTACGGTCAGCCTCCATCTCCTCCAAATAAAACTAACAGCCAGCTTCTCTTAACCCGAAAGTCTCCTCCCAACAATGCCTTCTTCTTCACCAGCATAGCTAGCTACTCAACCATATGCCTAGCCCTTCTCATCCACATTCCTACCCTTTTCCCATACATATGCTCTGCCCAGGTCACTACACACGGTCACTTCCATGGACAATATGCACCCAGTCACATCTGGCTAGCCTCCCTTCAAATATGGACTGTACCCACAACACCACTGGGATTCATGTTACTGACCTACATATCCAGAGTCCACACCCTCCATTAGCAAAGTTCCTCACTGGCACACCATGTAAGATCAACACAATTCAGCCAGCTCCCTCCAAGCATAGACCAAACCCCACCACCAGCATAAGAATCTAGCAGCCCCTAAGCAAAATCAGTCACATGTGTCCATGTCCAACTGAGCTGTACCACCAACCATAGTGAATCAACTGCATATACATTACCCCCAACCACCACCACCACCAAGTGCATCACACTAGTGGTACCTCCAACACCACATAGAATCCGTGTAAATTACATTCTGGAACACTTGCCTATGCAACTGGATGTGGGAGGCAGGCAGTAATCTCCCTTAAAGTTCCTTGTCCATTAGATCCTGCCCAATATGCAGGCAGAAAATGCTGGAAGACACAAGATAAAAAATGTGTTGCACTATGGCTGGCAGCAATCACAGAACAATAGCCAAAGTAAGCAGATACTCAACACAAATATAAACAAACTGGCCAGATGAATTTCTTACCCCCCCCCCCAAACACCTCACAACACAACACACTATACTATATATTATATTATATTAACAGCCCTGGCAAAGAAAACTGCTGCATGCTTTCCTTTTTAAGTATTTGTTTGCAGCTTTATGTCCAGGGCCATACTGCAGATGTGGCTTTCAAAAAAAATTACCCCTGCAAGATTTGTTTCCACTCTGTACACAGCATCACCAGCCTAACCCCCCCCATGCCACAACACAACCAGCAGACAAACAGTGAGCTTCCCATTTTTTTAAAGTGCAAACTGGCACAGGTTTTAAAAGGAAAACTGCAGTAAATGAGAATGATCTACCTTTAATGTGTGTTGGCAATAGGGTTACCACCTTTTCAGAAGCCCAAAGTGGGGCATTTCTTACTGAAACATGATTTTTCACAGACACCCAGGACCCTTGCCAGTAACAGACTTGTTTTCTAATAATCTGAATCAAGACTAAATATTGTAGTTTTAGTTGTTTCTACTGTTTTTATTCTTTTTTTCAGATATTTTAGTTATGTATTATTGTTTTACAACATTTTGAGGAAAGTTAGAAAATATTTTTTCTACTGAACGGTCAGGACATGTAGTATTTTTTCATGTGATTTTGCAGGACACAGCTGCCCAAATCAGGACTGTCCTATGAATATCAGGACAGGTGGTAACCCTATCGCAGTGCTGCAGACAGGTATGGCAAAGCAGGGTTGCAGTGGGCCTGACATTCTTTTTGTAAAGGAGAAGCCTCTTGTACACTCTAGGAGTTTCTTTTCCTCACCTGATGAGCTGTGATTGTTCCTGTAGGTCTCACTTGTTATATACTACGTTTGAAAAAACAAGCAGTTGATTAGTAAAGTTTTTATTAATAGAGTAACTAAATATGCAGTCTGCTATCCATTTGAGCTTGAGGAGGTCCTCTTCATAATGTCATCACAGCAACAGTCCTCTGGTGTCACACTGAATAATGTCCCACATCGTATGACTACTGCTAGCATTGGTTCCACCTGCCAGTAAATGGGGACAGAAATAAGTCACACACATTCATTCCAGTGGGTAGTGCAATGCGTCAGAGTGCTGCTATAACATTTCTGAACACTTGTTAATGACAGCATATGCTTAACACAGAGAATGTTTAAATGAATAAATACTGTAAACAAATTATCTGTGTTGTGTGCAGTTTTCATCTCCTTCTGTATCACAAGCTGCATGCACTTCCTTATTTAGTTTTTATTTAGAATGTCAGTGCATGGAATCCACTGTACCTCAGTCCCAAGGTATTGCCACTTTCAGTATTGATTGGATCACATACCTGTAGCTTTCCTCAGAAAAACATATCACAGGCTCACAGATTTAATCATCTGTTTCCATACATCAGCATGGAGTGAATGAACTGATCACCTTAATTTTCATTTTTCATTTTTTTTTCCATTTATTACTTATTGGTTAAACTGAAAGGCATGTGAGCATTGCTGCCTCTTTACACAAGTATCCAGTGTCACCTTTGAATTTATTAGTATTTGGTTTTCCAACATTACTGAAGTACTACTGCTACTGTAACTCACTGTGCTACCGTATACTTTCGAGGGAGGTTCAAAGCTTTACTAGATTATTTTAAAATTTTCAGGAGATTTGGAGGAAATAGTTTTACAATGTTGGTGTTTGGGGACGCTATGACCTCAGAAGCTCTTCGGTATCTTGAGCTATACATGCTTCTGTGTATTTGGAATTCAGTAAATGTAATTACTGTCCTGCACCATGCAGTTTTGTATTTGATGAACACTGATGAATGTTGAGCTAATTCTTGTAACTGTCAGAGCCAGAATGACCACATTAACATCCATGTGTGTGTAATATGCAGATTTTCCAGCGTGGGATAGGATGGTTTGGAGCTATTGCAAAGTGTGTGTGGGGGGTGGCTGCAGTTGTGGAAGTAAAAAGCAGAAGTCCAAGGAAAGGAGGAGGGGAGGTTCATGTAAACACCAGCTGTCAATGGTCCCATTAAATTCTATTACATGAGGGAACAGCATTGCACTCTAACCATAATTTGATGTGCATACATCAATGACTGCAGTCTGCCACACCGCTCCTTCCTGCTTTATCACCTACAAGCTTGGTGTTACTTGCTTGTTTTAGTTCCACTTATTCTGGTCACTGCTTATGTAACTCCCTGAGGTTGATTTTTTTGGATTAAACCAGTGTGCTGTGTCCCATGTGTCCTCCCATTTTCACCAATCATTACCACATTCTTTTTGTTCTGTGTTTACAGGCTACTGAACTGAAGCCCAATACTGCAATGCTTTTGACCAGTCTTGGAGTTCTCAGAAGTCTAACACCAAAGCTCTGACCAATCTTTTCTTTCTTTCAAGTTCTGCAAGAAACAAGGTAACCCTAGGTGGCGCTTATCCTAAAGGATACTACCCTGCCTGCTTATTTAGGTGCAGGCTGAGTGTTGAGTTCAGCAATGGGTACCTCCACTGGAAGTGTTGATATGGCATGTAGCTGCTCTGTGTATAGCCCTCCTGACACTGATATCACCCCAATGGCTTGCACTGGTCAGCAGATAAATAATCACCATTAATGTCAGAATACAATGTTGAACCCACCTTGACACACTTATCACCAGGGCTGGTCTAGCTGCACTGACCAGGAGACTGTAAAACAGGACCTGAAATAGAACAGTGCAATGGTATACGGTGTCCCCTCCACAATGGTAAATGCTAGCCAAGTTAAATGCAGAAAGAACAGAATATGGTTTATTCAGGGACATGAACAAGGGTGGGGCAATTTGGATGATTTCCTATCTGATTTGGTCAGGTTAACATGTAAGCACTAAGAGTCCTCTAGCTGTCACACACCCGAGTTCCTGGTTGTTACCAGGCTAGAAGATTGTTCTGGTGAGCCGGCATTGTAGCTGTTGTTGAGGCCTTTAGAAAAGAAATAAGCAACATGCACTTTAACCCACAATTTGTATTCTGAGTTGATGGTTTGTTCTAATGATCAATCAAACAAATCAGATGACACACAATACATACAAACATACGATCTCCAGCAGAACAGACCAATTTGTCTATAGTTCGGTCGAGTGTGCAGCTAGCACCCAGATTGCAGCTGCCCAGCCTCCCCCACTGTCCCTCCCATACACATAGCCCCTGCCCCGAGACCCTTCCTCTTGCTTTGTCCCACTCTTCTAAAGCTTCTGACTGTCATATATGTTACCACCTCGCTGGTAGCACTTTCCACTTAGACACCAATTCTCTCAGTGAAGTAGTGCCTCTCATCTCCTTTTAAATGTCCCCCTCCAACCTTAATCCATACCCCCTCTTCTCCCTACCTTCCTCAGTTTAACATCCTCAGTGCTAGGTTTATCAAGTATTTGAATGTTTCAATCATCCCCCATCCCTCCTTTCCTCCATTGTGTGTACATATTCAGCTCCTGCAGACTGACTTCTATAGTCTTTCCTTCCATCCCCTTTAACATTTTTTAGCGCTCCTCCTGTATCCCTCCAGTACTTTATATCTCTTATGGCTCCAGTACTGTACACAGTACTCCAAATGTGGTCTGACCAAGGATCTAGAGAGACAGGATCATCCTCATGCATGGATGATAAACCTCTAGCAATACAACCCAGTATCCTATTTGCCTAGCCGCTGCTTTCCTGCATTGGACAGAGTTGTCGCTCACTGTTACCAACACCCGGGTCTTTCTTCTGCCCTGAGTGATCCCAGCCTCACCTCCAACGAGTAGTCCTCCTATGTTTTTTTTTTGTCCTGAAGTATATCACCTACAGTTCTTCATGTTGAACTTAGCTACTCTTCTGACCATGCCTTTGGGAGGTCCTTGCAATTGTTTCCATCCATCGACTAAGCCCGGACCGTCGGGTTTGTGGCCGGCCGCTTCTTCGGCAGACCACTTTAGGAAATTGTTTTATTTAATACATGAATCTATGAGCCCGGATAAAGAAAGCCTCTGGTCGCGATTAGACGCTGGAGAAGGCATTCGAAAGGGTGGAATGGGAATTTATGTTCAAGTGCTCCAAATTTGGCATTCCTGATCATTTTATGGGCTACATTAAGGTTCTGTATACTTGTCCTTCTGCAAGGATCTCCTGCAAAACCTGATATCATCTCCCTTAGTTAACGAGGGTACCCGACAAGGATGTCCCTTTCACCATATTTATTTAATTTATATTTGGAACCCTAATTAGAGCAATTAAATTGGACAAAGATATCCAAGGCGAAGTATCCAAAATGTTGATTTTAAGGTGTCGGCTTTTGCAGATGACTTATTAATCCACATATGGCATAGTCAATCCTCTCCCAGTACTGTTTTCCATTATTTCACGTTTTTGAGTTTCTGGCTACAAGCTTAATAAGAGCAAAACATCAGTTTATTCATTATCCCTCACTCTACATCATGCTTGGTGTGCCTCCTTGGGTCTATCCTGGCAGACCAGCTTTTTTCCATATTTAGGTATTAAAGTTTCTAACGACTCAGCACAACTATATGAGCTAAATTTTAAACCCCTTCTTAAACAGATTAGAGATGATCTTAACAGGTGGTCCCAACTCCCTCTTTCCTTTTGGGGGAGAGTGAATACAATTAAAATGATGATTCTGCCGAAAGTCTTCTATTATCTTTTCAATCTCAACATATATTTGCCCAAGTCCTTTTTCAACCTTTGCCACAAATACTGCACCGATTTTATTTGGAATGGTAAACCCCCTCGTCGGGCCTACCGAAAGCTTACCCGTCGCAGGGAAGAGGGGGGCTTGCAGGTGCCCGATTTTTATATTTACTACTTAGCAAGCCATATGGCAAGGTCGGCCCAGTGGGCTTCTGACGTTCCAGCATCCTCGGCTAGCGGCGCCTTAGATGAGTTGATAGCCAAAACTGCCAAGCTGGATCTGGAAGCCCTCCTCTCACTCCTGGTGCAAAATTCCATCAAAAATTAAAGATACCCACTTGGATGGGACATTAGAGCTCTTCTCCAATTTTATCCGTTGCTAAATATCCCCTTTAAAAAGGATTTATTGCAACCCCTGCTTAATAATCCGAACTTGTTAATTGGCAATCGGATGATTAAAAGGAAAGTGGGTATCTCCTCCAACAAACTCAGGATTGCTGACTTTTTGTCGGGTGGTTACCCAGTTTCTCTTACAGAATTGATGGAGAAGTTCACAGTTAATCCCAAGGATAGTTACCGGATATACCAAATTAGAAACTGTATTCATTCATTCCTGAAAGATGGTCAGGGACAGGAGCAGGCGGGGAATCTGGTAGCGAAGATAAAAGTCATCGCCGTATCCAGCAAAGTGGTTTCCAAAATTTACAAGCTCATTCTCTCCCTTAGAGAGGCCAAGGCCTCCCCTGCCCCTCATTATTGGAAAGCGAACTTATTTCCAAATTGGCCAGATGTGACTTGGTTGAGAGTTTGGCAGGATTTATATAGTTATATCAAGCAAGACAGGCTAAGAGGTTTACAATTTAATATTCTACATGACTTAGTACCGTTCCCCGGCCAAGCTTTCAACGCATATATAAAATAAATCTGTATGTCAGGACTGTGGTTATCCATTGGGCTACCACGTTACATAAACTTTTGGGAGTGCCCTAAGGTAACTAAGTTCTGGGACTCTATCCGCACTTGGATGGCCCCTTTCTGTGATGTAGTGGTGTTCTTTAGTCTAGAGACTTGTGTTCTGGGCAACTTGGCTGATATTTGTCCATAGCTCACAAATGTCAGTTAGCATTAATATCTTTAGTGGCCAAACTGCTACTTCTCCGCTACTGGTGCAGAGAGGGTACATCATGCAAGGAATGGTGGGACACTTTTCTGGAAGCCCTAAATGCAGAAAGAATGGTGGCCTCGATGTTCAATTCCGGTGAAAAATTTGATAAATGTTGGGGCAATACAATTCGATTATTTAAGGCCAATAGTGTGGGAAGTATAATAGCTGCATAGTTCTGCATTGAGTTCTCAAAAGGGGAAAGTTGTTCTAACCCCTTAATATATAATGTTGGACTAAGGCATTTAGGTATGAAGTTGTCCGAGGCTCTGCTATTTCCTCCTCCCATATAGCTGAGCCCGTCTTTTCCTCTTACTTGCTTCCTCCTTTTCTTGGTATTATATATTTTAATCCGCCCCAGTAGATTCTTACCTCAATTCTCGTTTTGTCTCTGTTTTTTTTTTCATTGAGGCGGTTCTAAAGGGATCACCTTTTTTTGGATTATGCTTCTTTCTCTGATCCCACATATAGTGGTCCCCTTTGGAATTTTGATGTAAGTTTAACATTTCTTTATTGTTGGGCTGTCAGACCTAGAGGGTGGGGGGTTTGGGGGACTGATAGGGGTTGTTTTTAGTTTATTCATTCTGTTTTCTTTCTCAATTTTGTTATTGTACTGTATCCAACTTTATATACCATTGTAAAGGCACCACGTGTTTGAGGATCATGACAAGTTTGTTAATGTTAATGTTATTAGTGAAATAAAGTGCAGTTATTTGCAAAAAAAAAAAAAAAAATATGGTGAGATGGGCACTGTATCGAGAATGGGTGACCTTTGGGGCCGAAGTGTCCAAGGTACACCTCAATGCCTCTCACTGGCTGCAGGGTGTGGACGGTATGAGCATTACAGGCGAAGAATCCTAAGTCAAACCCCTGATGCCTGTCAATCTCTACAGGGTGGGACATTATGGTCAGAAACCCAAACGTCTCAGACGTTTATTGCCATTCACTCCAAATTTTCAGCATGGGTTTTGTGACCTCCACCTTATGAGCAGTGGCAATATCAGTTTGTTAGCTGAAAGCTGATTTTGCACAGCGACTACGCCATTGGGCACCACAGGTGTGAAAACACATTTTGAACAGGATGTGAAAAATGACAGCTGTACTGTTCATGGGGAGGTGGAAAAAATGGCAATGTTGAAAATCTGCAGTGAAAATATTAAAAAAACTGGTGAAGTCACGAGCGTGTGTAGAAACTGCGCAACGCACACCCATAATGCAATTAGTTTGGGGATTTTTTACAGCAGATTGTCAACACAGGCATTTTGGAACCTCCGCTCATGAACAGTGTCACTGTGGTTTTCTTAATGTCGAACAGTGATTTCCTTACAGCAACCATGCATTTCTGCGCTTGGAAGTGCAAAACACATTTCTGTCCATGGTGTGAAAAATGACAGCTGTACTGTTCATAAGGAAGTATGGAAAAATGCCAGTGGTTAAAATCTGGACTGAAAATACTTGAAATTTATGAATTTATGAGGTTGCCTGGAAACTGCGCAATGGTCGCTTGTGACACAATCATTTTATGGACTTTTTTCACCAAATTTTTAACATAGCCATTGTAACACCTCTGCTCATGAACAGTGTCACTGTGATTTTCTTAATCTGTCCTGGACATTGATTTCGCACACTGACTGCGCCCATTGTACCTACAACGAGTGAAACTCGCTTTGGGAGAGATGTGAAAACTGACAGCTATACTGTTCATAAGGAGGTGTGGTAAAATGGCAATGTTGAAAATCTGTAGTGAAAATTCACGAACTTACAAGCAAGCGTAGGAACAGCGCAATGCATGCTCGTAAAACAGTCATTTTGGGGAAGTTTTTCACCAAATTCTTAACATAGCCATTTTAACATGTCTGCTCATGAACAGTGTCACTGTGATTTTCTTATTCTGTCCCAAACATTGATTTCGCACACCGACTGCGTTATTGTGCGCTACATGCACGGAAACACATTTTGGGCCAAATGTGAAAAATGACAGCTGTACTGCTCATAAAGAGGTGTGGTAAAATGGCAATGTTGAAAATCTGGAGTGAAAATATTGAAAATTTGTGAACTTACGAGCGTGTGTAGGAACAGCGCAACGTATGTTATAAAACAAGTTGGCTTTGGGGAATTTTTCACTAAATTTTCAACACAGGGTTTTTTGGGGCCTACCTCATGAACAGTGACACTGTCATTTCATAAATCAATCCTGAAAGGTGGTTCTGAGCAGTGACTGCAAAATCACCTTTTGGGGCTGATTAACAAAATGACAGTGACAGAATTCATGAGATGGGGTCCCAAAAACACCATGTTGAAAATCTGGTGAAAAAAAATTCCCAAAAATGCCTGAGATATGCATCAAAGTTGAAAAAACCCTATTTATTACATTATACAGCTTACCTACATTTCCTCAGTTCGCGGTCGACTTTGAAGAGTGCAGACGTGTTCCTGGCCACTGAAGATTGTCGCACCAGACTCCGGAGGTAAGTATGTGGTGTGGGGTTGTGGGAGGAGAGTGCACAGAGAGTGGTAGTGAGTGGGGGGAGCGGGGGTCAGGACAGTCAGCGAGGGAAGGTTTTTTCTTTTTAGGTCTTTTTTTTTCTTGGAATATGCAGGACCTTTGCCACGCTTAGGTGGGCTCCCAGCATGGCAGCTGGAAGGCTATTTGGGGTGGGGAGGCAGTGGAGCTGATGGGGGATTGGGCACCCCCATCGGCCATACAGTGTCTGGGGGGGAGCGCATTAGCACACAATATGCATGTGTGCATGTGGGGGGAGCGCATCCGGGTGCAGCTATTTTCTTTCAAGTTGGTGGCAAGATTCCAAAGTAGTGTCACCGGCTGTGTGCCCCATTATTGGTGGACATCACACATGCCTCAAAATACTGTGCCGGTATTGGCCACAACGGTGCCGCACCTCCAGAACCTGCTTCGGCACCTAGCTGCCGCAATATGTTTCTTGCACTGCATGCAAACAAACATAAAAATAAGATGGCTCAATAATGTAATATAGTCCATCCATTTTTTTCCGCCCTTCAATCACTTGTCTTTCTACTCAATCAGTAAATTGTGGGATTGCTTACTGTGGAATAGAGACATAGAAATACAGAATTTGACAGCAGATAAGGACCACTTGGCCCATCCTTTCTGTCCATTTCTCCCTACCTACACTATTACTTCAGACTATGCCTGATCTATAGTTTTTTTTTCCCTCCCCCTTCCTTTCCACTATGATTCTTTTGTGCTTATCGCATGCATTCTTGAACCTCACCAGTGTTTATGCTCCCACCATCTCTGCGGAAAGGCTGTTCCAGGATTCCACCACTCTTGCTGTGAAGAAGCACTTCTTCACGTCTCCTGAATCTACCCCCCAACTTCATAGCATGTCCCCTTGTTCTTGAGCACCTTTTCTTCTGAAAAATAGTCTCCTGCTGTTCCATATTTGCCCCATAAGGTATTTAAAGGTCTTTATCATATCTCCCCTCTCCCTCCTTTGTTCCAGGGGTGTACATATTGAGGTCCTTTAGTGTCTTCTCAGGGATTTTGATGCAGACATTGCAGCATTTTAGTTGCCCTTCTCCAGACTGCCTCCACTCTGGCTAAGTCCTTCTTGAGATGAGGTCTTTAGAACTGGACACAGCACTCTAGATGGGGTCTTGCCAGCAATCTATACAGAGGCAACAATACCTCCCTCTTTCTGCTTTTAATAACCCTCCTTATGCACCAGAGCATCCCACCTGCCCTCCCTACTGTCTTGTTGCACTGCCTGGCCACATTTTGGTAATCTAATGTGATTATACCCAGGTCTTTTTCCTGCTTGGTGGTTGTCAATACCACTCCAGTCATTTTGTTCTCCACCTCTGGGTTTCTGTGCCCTAAGTGCATTATTTTGCACTTTTTTGCACTGAAACCAGCTGCCATCCCCTCGGCCACTCCTCTAGTTTTCTCAGGTCCCTGCTCATCAATTCCCCTGGAGTATTCATCCTACTGCAGATTTTGGTGATCGGCAAAGAGGAAGACCTTCCTTTCAGCTTCTCTGTAATATCACTTATAAAAACATTAAAGGGCCAGTCCATCACTGATCTCTGAGGCACACATTGGTTATACTCCCTTCCTCAGAGTGAACTCCATATACCACCACCCTCTGTCACCTATCCCCTGACCAATTTCTTATCCAGTTTACAACTGTTGGACCCACTTCTAAGCAACTCAGCTTGCTTACTAATCTCCCATGTGGAAGAGTGTCAAAAGCCTTACTGAAATCTAGGTAGGCCACATCCACTGCTGCACCATGATCAAGTTCCTTTGTCACCCAGTCAAAGATATCTATCAGATTCTTTTGACTTAACCTCTAGCCTGTGAAACCATGTTGACTTTGGTCTTGTAACCCACTGGATTCAAGATATTCCATAATCCACCAGTCTGCCAGCTGAGTAGAAGGATTTCTGCTTGCAACACCAACATCCTGGGTTTGGCAATGGACCCAAGAGTCAGAGGGATGGCTGGGGGAGAAGACTGAGCATCCCTTGGACTGCTTTCCTCCTCTGAGGGGCTGGACAAGCACTTGGTGCATGACTGACCACAGGCAGATGCCAGATGTCAGCAGCTACTGATTCCTAGATGGTGTGGGGGCATGACAGATGTCTGTGCTTTAGCACCTTAAGTCATTGCACACCTTGCCCCCCAGTGTCCCTTGTTTCAAAATTGTGTCCACCATTTATGGCCCCTCCTCCAGCCCCGTTCACCTGCTGTGGCACTCAGTGATGACCTAGTCCCACTGTCTGTCAAGTATGACCCAACTCCATGCCTCACCCTGGGGTAAGGCAGGAGACAGTACTGGTAAGTAATCCATGCCCATAACTTAGTACCGACTTCATGAGGGTGCACATCCACATAATGGCTCTGCCATAGGGTCAAGCCTGAGGGATCATCGAAAGAGGTAAGTCCTGGGGGTGAGGTGGTCACTGGGGAGAACATGGGCTGAGCCTCCAGCAGTTCGCTACAAAAACATACTAAATAAAAAAGATATTCCACAATCCTTTCCTTCAGCAGTGATTCCATTAACTTTCCCACCACTGATGTCAGACTAACTGGCCTATAATTGCTAGCCTCCTCCCTGCTACCACTTTTGTGTAGTGGGACTAGATCCTTCCTCTTCCAGTCCTTCAGAACCATTTCTGTTTCCAGTGAGCTGTTAAACAGAAATGTCAGAGGTGCAGCTAGTATTTCCCTGAGCTCCCTCAGTACTATTGGATATATCCCATCTGGCCGCATTGCTTTGTCCACCTTCAAATTAGCAAGCCCTTCGGGACTCTCCTCCAAAAAGGATTAGTGTCCATCTCTCTCCCTCCAAAGCTTTGGATATTTTTGTGGCTGTTCCCTTCTCCTTCCTCTGTGAACACTGAACAAAAATATCTGCTCAAGATGTCTGCCTTTCAAATTAAAATTCACTGCTCTGCAATGTTTCAGTAGTAGTCCCCCCCCCACAGACACACAGAATGGTACCATTAAATGCATGATTCATAAATTCACCAGAGTTCAACTGCAAAACACATAGAGACATACATGCAGGCCTCAACTGGAGCCAGAGCCATGATGTCATCAGGCAAATGGTAAAGAACAGGATTTCTGTGGCAAACTGGTAGGGATTTGAAACAGATGTTTCATGAATATGACGTATACACCCACAATGTAAACTATGAATACCCATACAAAAAAATAGGTTAGCAAATAACTAGTGATTACCTTTTCATTAGGTAATGGCTAACTAAAAGTTAAGCATTATCCTTTATAATTGGTTGAGGAGTTTTCTCGATTAATGTTTAACTTTGCCATCTAGCAATTAGTTGGGAATTGTTTCTGTTTACTTATTCATTAGTTGAGAAATAAGACTAAAATAATACTGTAGCTAGGAATTAATTGAAGTTTTCTATTTAAACATAATCCAGCTTGAGAGTTAGCTGTTTATATGATTTCTCAGTTGTTTTACTTGAAATGCAAGAAATGGCTCAGTTATTAATTACTTGAGATTTTAACTTAGCATATTTTGCAGTCACTAGCTTCTTGATAATGGACTCACCTGTCCAGGAGTACTGACAACTCCAGGGGCCGGAGTCACAAAAAGGATGCACCCAGTACATCCGAGATGTGCCGGTGCAACCCCAACTTGTGTACTGGTGCAATTCTGGCAAGGAATTGATGCGCATCACACACCACCCTTAATGTTATGTAGTGCATCTGGAGGGGTTGTGCAGGGGGCATGCCCATGCATATGGTGCGCAGCCCCATTCACAATCCACACTGGAGGCACATCCCTAGAGCAAGTCCGGAGATGTGCCTCCTTAAGATAAATCTACAACAAGTAGAATAAGTGGGTATTCACCCACTGGCAGGCAGGCCGCTGTACTGCAGACTGGAGTTGGCAGCTTTCCCACTCTGGCAGTCCAGTGCCTCCTGCCTGCCACCCAATTGTATGCCACACACTGCGAGTAAATAAAACATATGTGAACCCTGCTTCCTGCCCACCGCTCTGATTTTCTGCTGCACACTGCAGTGGTAAAGGAATAATAACTGACCCCATTCTCCCCAGCTTGACCTAATCACACACTCGCCATAATGCCTTATGTCAACCTGGTGGTCCAGTGGACCTCAAGCCCCCGCCCCCGCTCCCCCATCACGGCATGGTCCTAATGTCAGTGGGCAGCTCAACCCACCTCCACGGCTGCCTGCTGATAGAGCTGTTTGTGAATGACACCTATTGTACACCTAGAAGCCCACTGGTGGATCCTGCCAACCAATGGACTTGCAATGTACTGTACCCTGTCACTCACAAAGTTTCCCAAGTCTTGATAGAATGAAACTAAGATGGAACACCAGCATGCACAACATTCACTCTATCTGAACAATGTTGGATATGCCTGATCAATGCTAGAACTGCCACCACCCTCAGCCACCTGAAGGAACACCACCATCCTACCTGTCCTATGTGGTGGTGGGACTGCAGTCTTAAGCTCTGGTGACTGCCAAGGCACTGAATGGCAGGAGGATCAGGGGATGATTATCATCTATGTACCCCAAACCACTTCCCTGTTAAAGAATTGCAGTTGGGGTGGGGGATTACTAGTCTTATACCCTTGATCAATACCTCTGCCACTGGGCAGCCATATTTTCACCAATCCATGCCCCAGTACTGAAAGATATGCTTCTGGAGGATACTGCATAGCCTTTATGATTCCAGTTGCTGTCCATTTACTGCAAGAGTTTGGGAGGATAGGTGGGCCAGAATTCTTTGCTCAACTCAAACAATTCTACCCTCCTCACTGATCTAACCCTATTGGGCACTTCTATATTATAGTTTAGATTTTGATCTGTTTCATGCCTGCCTCCTGACTCTCATTGGCACTCTTGCATAGCAAACGCTGCAGACCCTGTCTGCCAGATTTCTTTTCCACACCCTAGACAATGTCCCATAATGTTTGCTTACATAAATCATTAAAGAAATATTAAATGATATTCTATGATCCACTGAGACTCATGTTGTGGACAAGATTCCAATTTGTCAGCCTGGAACAGCACAATTACATATCTGGAGTCATCTTTTTTATATTATACTGTTGTAACCTCCCCCCCCCCCAAAAATAATGGTTCCTAAAATGTCTTCCTGGGCCTGCTTAAGGCCCACTGCCAGGCTGGTGTTCTGTCTCTAAATCATTTGAATGTGCTTTCATGAGAGTGCCCTGTTAGCTTCTGTGCCTGTTTCTTTAAGAAATATCTATCTCGTTGGTTATAATTAATTTGGGTGGGAACCGAGTGATTTCAGGCTCGAGTCCCACCCAGGCAGCATTACAGCTGCTTCATTCTGCCATCTCTAAGTGCACAGAGGAAATCCTAACAGGATCTGTGATTGCTTTCTGATTATCTGCTTTAGTAAGATGGTCAGGGGCATTCTAAGGCTCAAGGCAAAACTGATTGTCTTCTCACCCTGTCCATGGAGTAAACCTAGTATTACTAGTGTGACTAAATGACCTTATTGCATACATAAAATGGGCAATGGACAACTTTAAAAAAGGCTCTAAAAGTTTAAAAATGAACATTCTAAAGTTTTGAAAATCAACAAAAACAAGCATTTGTCAATGCTGAATGTTTCTTGCTGGGATTGGCATTGATATTGTAGGAGTTAGAGCTGCATAATAAGAATGACAGTGAAGTTTTGAACTGAATCCAACCCTGCCACCACCCTGCAGAGACTAACAGGCCTTGGGATGTGCCTTTGGGTCATCAGGGATAACGGCCACGCCATTTCACCACACCCTACCCTGCAAACACCAAGTGTCATGGTGTGCCTTGGGGTCTTTGGCCCTTATGCTCACCCCATTCCATCAAGAAATATGGTGAGATGGGTGCTGTATTGGAGAATGGGGTGACCTTTGCAGCCGAAGTGTCCAAGGTACACCTCAATGCCTCTCACTGGCTGCAGGGTGTGGAACGGTATGAGCATTACAGGCGAGAATCCTAAGTCAAACCCCTGATGCCTGTCAATCTCTACAGGGTGGGACATTATGGTCAGAAACCCAAACGTCTCAGACGTTTATTGCCATTTTCACTCCAAATTTTCAGCATGGGTTTTTTGTGACCTCCACCTTATGAGCAGTGGCAATATCAGTTCATTAGCTGAAAGCTGATTTTGCACAGCGACTACGCCATTGGGCACCACAGGTGCGAAAACACATTTTGAACAGGATGTGAAAAATGACAGCTGTACTGTTCATGGGGAGGTGGAAAAAATGGCAATGTTGAAAATCTGCAGTGAAAATATTAAAAAACTGGTGAAGTCACGAGTGTGTAGAAACTGCGCAACGCACACCCATAATGCAATTAGTTTGGGGATTTTTTACAGCAGATTGTCAACACAGGCATTTTGGAACCTCTGCTCATGAACAGTGTCACTGTGGTTTTCTTGTCGAACAGTGATTTCCCACAGCAACCATGCATTTCTGCGCTTGGAAGTGCAAAACACATTTCTGTCCATGGTGTGAAAAATGACAGCTGTACTGTTCATAAGGAAGTATGGAAAATGCCAGTGGTTAAAATCTGGACTGAAAATACTTGAAATTTATGAATTTATGAGGTTGCCTGGAAACTGCGCAATGGTCGCTGTGACACAATCATTTTATGGACTTTTTTCACCAAATTTTTAACATAGCCATTGTAACACCTCTGCTCATGAACAGTGTCACTGTGATTTTCTTAATCTGTCCCGGACATTGATTTACTTAACTGACTGCGCCATTGCACTACGTCAGGAAACCGCTTTGGGAGATGTGAAAACCGACAGCTATACTGTTCATAAGGAGTGTGTGGTAAATGGCAATGTTGAAAATCTGTAGTGAAAATTCACGAACTACAAGCAAGCGAGGAACAGCGCAATGCATGCTCGTGAAACAGTCATTTTGGGAAGTTTTCACCAAATTTTAACATAGCCATTTTAACATGTCTGCTCATGAACAGTGTCACTGTGATTTTCTTATTCTGTCCCAAACATTGATTTACTTACACCGACTGCGTTATTGTGCGCTACATACGAAACACATTTTGGGCAAATGTGAAAAATGACAGCTGTACTGCTCATAAAGAGGTGTGGTAAAATGGCAATGTTGGAAAATCTGGAGTGAAAATATTGAAAATTTGTGAACTTACGAGCGTGTGTAGGAACAGCGCAACGTATGCTCATAAAACAGTCATTTTGGGGAATTTTTTCACTAAATTTTCAACACAGGGTTTTTTGGGGCCTACCTCATGAACAGTGACACTGTCATTTCATAAATCAATCCTGAAAGGTGGTTCTGAGCAGTGACTGCAAAATCACCTTTTGGGGCTGATTAACAAAATGACAGTGACAGAATTCATGAGATGGGGTCCCAAAAACACCATGTTGAAAATCTGGTGAAAAAAAATTCCCAAAAATGCCTGAGATATGCATCAAAGTTGAAAGAACCCTATTTATTACATTATACAGCTTACCTACATTTCCTCAGTTCGCGGTCGACTTTGAAGAGTGCAGGCGTGTTCCCGGCCACTGAAGATTGTCGCACCAGACTCCGGAGGTAAGTATGTGGTGTGGGGTTGTGGGGTGGGAGAGTGCACAGAGAGTGGGCGTGAGTGGGGGGAGCGGGGGTCAGGACAGTCAGCGAGGGAAGGTTTTCTCTTTTTTTGTCTTTTTTTTTCTTGGAATATGCAGGACCTTTGCCACGCTTAGGTGGGCTCCCAGCATGGCAGCTGGAAGGCTGTTTGGGGTGGGGAGGCAGTGGAGCTGATGGGGGATTGGGCAGCCCCATCGGCCATACAGTGTCTGGGGGGGAGCGCATTAGCACACAATATGCATGTGTGCATGTGGGGGGAGCGCATCCGTGCAGCTATTTTCTTTCAAGTTGGTGGCAAGATTCCAAAGTAGTGTCACCGGCTGTGTGCCCCATTATTGGTGGACATCACACATGCCTCAAAATACTGTGCCGGTATTGGCCACAACGGTGCCGCACCCTCAGAACCTGCTTCGCACCTAGCCGTTTAATATGTTTCTTTTGCATCATGCAAGCAAACATAAAAATAAGATGGCTCAATAATGTAATATAGTCCATCCATTTTTTTCCGCCCTTCAATCACTTGTCTTTCTACTCAATCAGTAAATTGTGAGATTGCTTACTGTGGAATAGAGACATAGAAATACAGAATTTGACAGCAGATAAGGACCACTTGGCCCATCCTTTCTGTCCATTTCTCCCTACCTACACTATTACTTCAGACTATGCCTGATCTATAGTTTTTTTTCCCTCCCCCTTCCTTTCCACTATGATTCTTTTGTGCTTATCGCATGCATTCTTGAACCTCACCAGTGTTTATGCTCCCACCATCTCTGCGGGAAGGCTGTTCCAGGATTCCACCACTCTTGCTGTGAAGAAGCACTTCTTCACGTCTCCTGAATCTACCCCCCAACTTCATAGCATGTCCCCTTGTTCTTGAGCACCTTTTCTTCTGAAAAATAGTCTCCTGCTGTTCCTTATTTGCCCCATAAGGTATTTAAAGGTCTATATCATATCTCCCCTCTCCCTCCTTTGTTCCAGGGTGTACATATTGAGGTCCTTTAGTGTCTTCTCAGGGATTTTGATGCAGACATTGCAGCATTTTAGTTGCCCTTCTCCAGACTGCCTCCACTCTGGCTAAGTCCTTCTTGAGATGAGGTCTTTAGAACTGGACACAGCACTCTAGATGGGGTCTTGCCAGCAATCTATACAGAGGCAACAATACCTCCCTCTTTCTGCTTTTAATAACCCTCCTTATGCACCAGAGCATCCCACCTGCCCTCCCTACTGTCTTGTTGCACTGCCTGGCCACATTTTGGTAATCTAATGTGATTATACCCAGGTCTTTTTCCTGCTTGGTGGTTGTCAAAACCACTCCACTCATTTTGTTCTCCTCCTCTGGGTTTCTGTGCCCTAAGTGCATTATTTTGCACTTTTTTGCACTGAAACCAGCTGCCATCCCCTCGGCCACTCCTCTAGTTTTCTCAGGTCCCTGCTCATCAATTCCCCTGGAGTATTCATCCTACTGCAGATTTTGGTGATCGGCAAAGAGAAGACCTTCCTTTCAGCTTCTCTGTAATATCACTTATAAAAACATTAAAGAGGGCCAGTCCATCACTGATCTCTGAGGCACACATTGGTTATACTCCTTCCTCAGAGTGAACTCCATATACCACCACCCTCTGTCACCTATCCCTGACCAATTTCTTATCCAGTTTACAACTGTTGGACCCACTTCTAAGCAACTCAGCTTGCTTACTAATCTCCATGTGGAAGAGTGTCAAAAGCCTTACTGAAATCTAGGTAGGCCACATCCACTGCTGCCATGACAAGTTCCTTTGTCACCCAGTCAAAGATATCTATCAGATTCTTTTGACTTAACCTCTAGCCTGTGAAACCATGTTGACTTTGGTCTTGTAACCCACTGGATTCAAGATATTCCATAATCCACCAGTCTGCCAGCTGAGTAGAAGGATTTCTGCTTGCAACACCAACATCCTGGGTTTGGCAATGGACCCAAGAGTCAGAGGATGGCTGGGGAGAAGACTGAGCATCCCTTGGACTGCTTTCCTCCTCTGAGGGGCTGGACAAGCACTTGGTACTGACTGACCACAGGCAGATGCCAGATGTCAGCAGCTACTGATTCCTAGATGGTGTGGGGCATGACAGATGTCTGTGCTTTAGCACCTTAAGTCATTGCACACCTTGCCCCCAGTGTCCCTTGTTTCAAAATTGTGTCCACCATTTATGGCCCCCTCCTCCAGCCCCTGTTCACCTGCTGTGGCACTCAGTGGTGACCTACTCCCACTGTCTGTCAAGTATGACCCAACTCCATGCCTCACCCTGGGGGGGGTAAGGCAGGGAGACAGTACTGGTAAGTAATCCATGCCCATAACTTAGTACCGACTTCATGAGGGTGCACATCCACATAATGGCTCTGCCATAGGGTACAAGCCTGAGGGATCATCGGAAAGAGGTAAGTCCTGGGGGTGAGGTGAGTCACTGGGGAGAACATGGGCTGAGCCTCCAGCAGTTCGCTACAAAAAGCATACTAAATAAAAAAAAGATATTCCACAATCCTTTCCTTCAGCAGTGATTCCATTAACTTTCCACCACTGATGTCAGACTAACTGGCCTATAATTGCTAGCCTCCTCCCTGCTACCACTTTTGTGTAGTGGGACTAGATCCTTCCTCTTCCAGTCCTTCAGAACCATTTCTGTTTCCAGTGAGCTGTTAAACAGAAATGTCAGAAGTGCAACTAGTATTTCCCTGAGCTCCCTCAGTACTGTTGGATATATCCCATCTGGCCCATTGCTTTGTCCACCTTCAAATTAGCAAGCCTTTCAGGACTCTCACCTCCAAAAAAGGATTAGTGTCCATCTCTCTCTCCCTCCAAAGCTTTGGATATTTTTTTGTGGCTGTTCCCCTTCTCATTCCTCTGTGAACACTGAACAAAAATATCTGCTCAAGATGTCTGCCTTTCAAATTAAAATTCACTGCTCTGCAATGTTTCAGTAGTAGTCCCCCCCCCACAGACACACAGAATGGTACCATTAAATGCATGATTCATAAATTCACCAGAGTTCAACTGCAAAACACATAGAGACATACATGCAGGCCTCAACTGGAGCCAGAGCCATGATGTCATCAGGCAAATGGTAAAGAACAGGATTTCTGTGGCAAACTGGTAGGGATTTGAAACAGATGTTTCATGAATATAGTATACACCCACAATGTAAACTATGAATACCCATACAAAAAATAAGTTAGCAAATAACTAGTGATTACCTTTTCATTAGGTAATGGCTAACTAAAAAGTTAAGCATTATCCTTTATAATTGGTTGAGGAGTTTTTCTCGATTAATGTTTAACTTTTGCCATCTAGCAATTAGTTGGGAATTGTTTCTGTTTACTTATTCATTAGTTGAGAAATAAGACTAAAATAATACTGTAGCTAGGAATTAATTGAAGTTTTCTATTTAAACATATTCCAGCTTGAGAGTTAGCTGTTTATATGATTTCTCAGTTGTTTTACTTGAAATGCAAGAAATGGCTCAGTTATTAATTACTTGAGATTTTAACTTAGCATATTTTGCAGTCACTAGCTTCTTGATAATGGACTCACCTGTCCAGGAGTACTGTCCACTCCAGGGGCCGGAGTCACAAAAAGGATGCACCCAGTACATCCGAGATGTGCGGTGCAACCCCAACTGTACTGGTGCAATTCTGGCAAGGAATTGATGCGCATCACACACCACCCTTAATGTTATGTAGTGCATCTGGAGGGTTGTGCAGGGGATGCCCATGCATATGGTGCGCAGCCCCATTCATTACCCACACTGGAGGCACATCCTCAGAGCAAGTCCGGAGATGTGCCTCCTTAAGATAAATCTACAACAAGTAAAATAAGTGGGTATTCACCCACTGGCAGGCAGGCCGCTGTACTGCAGACTGGAGTTGGCAGCTTTCCACTCTGGCAGTCCAGTGCCTCCTGCCTGCCACCCAATTGTATGCCACACTGCACGGTAAATAAAACATATGTGAACCCTGCTTCCTGCCCACCGCTCTGATTTTCTGCTGCACACTGCAGTGGTAAAGGAATAATAACTGACCCCATTCTCCCCAGCTTACCTAATCACACACTCGCCATAATGCCTTATGTCAACCTGGTGGTCCAGTGGACCCACTCAAGCCCCCCCCCCGCTCCCCCATCCGGCATGGTCCCTAATGTCAGTGGGCAGCTCAACCCACCTGCATGCTGCCAGCTGCCTGCTGATAGAGCTGTTTGTGAATGACACCTATTGTACACCTAGAAGCCCACTGGTGGATCCTGCCAACCAATGGACTTGCAATGTGTACTGTACCCTGTCACTCACAAAGTTTCCCCAAGTCTTGATAGAATGAAACTAAGATGGAACACCAGCATGCACAACAGTCACTCTATCTGAACAATGTTGGATATGCCTGATCAATGCTAGAACTGCCACCACCCTCAGCCACCTGAAGGAACACCACCATCCTACCTGTCCTATGTGGTGGTGGGACTGCAGTCTTAAGCTCTGGTGACTGCCAAGGCACTGAATGGCAGGAGGATCAGGGGATGATTATCATCTATGTACCCCAAACCACTTCCCTGTTAAAGAATTGCAGTTGGGGTGGGGGATTACTAGTCTTATACCCTTGATCAATACCTCTGCCACTGGGCAGCCATATTTTCACCAATCCATGCCCCAGTACTGAAAGATATGCTTCTGGAGGATACTGCATAGCCTTTATGATTCCAGTTGCTGTCCATTTACTGCAAAGAGTTTGGGGAGGATAGGTGGGCCAGAATTCTTTGCTCAACTCAAACAATTCTACCCTCTCTCACGAGTCTAACCCTATTGGGCACTTCTATATTATAGTTTAGATTTTGATCTGTTTCATGCCTGCCCTTACTCTCATTGGCACTCTTGCACAGCAAACGCTGCAGACCCTGTCTGCCAGATTTCTTTTCCACACCCTAGACAATGTCCCATAATGTTTGCCTACATAAATCATTAAAGAAATATTAAATGATATTCTATGATCCACTGAGACTCATGTTGTGGACAAGATTCCAATTTGTCAGCCTGGAACAGCACAATTACATATCTGGAGTCATCTTTTTATATTATACTGTTGTAACCTCCCCAAAAATAATGGTTCCTAAAATGTCTTCCTGGGCCTGCTTAAGGCCCACTGCCAAACTGGTGTTCTGTCTCTAAATCATTTGAATGTGCTTTCATGAGAGTGCCCTGTTAGCTTCTGTGCCTGTTTCTTTAAGAAATATCTATCTCGTTGGTTATAATTAATTTGGGTGGGAACCGAGGTGGTTTCAGGCTCAGGTCCCACCCAGGCAGCATTACAGCTGCTTCATTCTGCCATCTCTAAGTGCACAGAGGAAATCCTAACAGGATCTGTGATTGCTTTCTGATTATCTACTTTAGTAAGATGGTCAGGGGCATTCTAAGGCTCAAGGCAAAACTGATTGCCTTCTAACCCTGTCCATGGAGTAAACCTAGTATTACTAGTGTGACTAAATGACCTTATTGCATACATAAAATGGGCAATGGACAACTTTAAAAAAAGGCTCTAAAAGTTTAAAAAATGAACATTCTAAAAGTTTTGAAAATTAACAAAAAACAAGCATTTGTCAATGCTGAATGTTTGCTTGCTGGGATTGGCATTGATATTGTAGGAGTTAGAGAGCTGCATAATAAGAATGACAGTGAAGTTTTGAACTGAATCCAACCCTGCCACCACCCTGCAGAGACTGACAGGCATTGGGCTGTGCCTTTGGGTCATCAGGGATAACGGCCACGCCATTTCACCACACCCTACCCTGCAAACACCAAGTGTCATGGTGTGCCTTGGGGTCTTTGGCCCTTATGCTCACCCAATTCCATCAAGAAATATGGTGAGATGGGTGCTGTATTGGAGAATGGGGTGACCTTTGCAGCCGAAGTGTCCAAGGTACACCTCAATGCCTCTCACTGGCTGCAGGGTGTGGAATGGTATGAGCATTACAGGCGAGAATCCTAAGTCAAACCCTGATGCCTGTCAATCTCTACAGGGTGGGACATTATGGTCAGAAACCCAAACGTCTCAGGCGTTTATTGCCATTTTCACTCCAAATTTTCAGCATGGGTTTTGTGACCTCCACCTTATGAGCAGTGGCAATATCAGTTCATTAGCGAAGCTGATTTTGCACAGTGACTACGCCATTAGGCACCACAGGTGTGAAAACACATTTTGAGCAGGATGTGAAAATGACAGCTAGTATTCATGGGGATATGGAAAAAATGGCAGTGTTGAAAATCTGCAGTGAAAATATTAAAAAAACTGGTGAAGTCACGAGCGTGTGTAGAAACTGCGCAACGCACACCCATAATGCAATTAGTTTGGGGATTTTTTACAGCAGATTGTCAACACAGGCATTTTGGAACCTCTGCTCATGAACAGTGTCACTGTGGTTTTCTTAATCTGTCCCAAACAGTGATTTCCCACAGCGACCATGCATTTCTGCGCTGGAAGTGCAAAAACACATTTCGTCCATGGTGTGAAAAATGACAGCTGTACTGTTCATAAGGAAGTATGGAAAAATGCCAGTGGTTAAAATCTGGACTGAAAATACTTGAAATTTATGAATTTATGAGGTTGCCTGGAAACTGCGCAATGGTACCATGAACACAATCATTTTATGGACTTTTTCACCAACTTTTTAACATAGCCATTGTAACACCTCTGCTCATGAACAGTGTCACTGTGATTTTCTTAATCTGTCTCGGACATTGATTTCGCACACTGACTGTGCCATTGTGCACTACATGCGAGGAAACTCGTTTTGGGAGAGATGTGAAAACTGACAGCTATACTGTTCATAAAGAGGTGTGGTAAAATGGCAATGTTGAAAATCTGGAGTGAAAATATTGAAAATTTGTGAACTTACGAGCGTGCGTAGGAACAACTCAACGTATGCTCATAAAACAGTCATTTTGGGGAATTTTTTCACTAAATTTTCAACATAGGGTTTTTTGGGTCCTACCTCATGAACGGTGACACTGTCATTTCATAAATCAATCCCAAAAGGTGGTTCTGAGCAATGACTGCAAATTCACCTTTTGGGGCTGATTAACAAAATGACAGTGACAGAATTCATGAGGTGGGGTCCCAAAAACGCCATGTTGAAAATCTGGTGAAAAAAAATTCCCAAAAATGCCTGAGATATGCATCAAAGTTGAAAAAACCCTATTTATTACATTATACAGCTTACCTACATTTCCTCAGTTGCAGTCGACTTTGAAGAGTGCAGACGTGTTCCCGGTCCACTGAAGATTGTCGCACCAGACTCCGGAGGTAAGTATGTGGTGTGGGGTTGTGGGAAGGGAGAGTGCACAGAGAGTGGGCGTGAGTGGGGGGAGCGGGGGTCAGGACAGTCAGCGAGGGAAGGTTTTCTCTTCTTAGGTCTTTTTTTTTCTTGGAATATGCAGGACCTTTGCCATGCTTAGGTGGGCTCCCAGCATGGCAGCTGGAAGGCTATTTGGGGTGGGGAGGCAGTAGAGCTGATGAGGGATTGGGCACCCCCGTTGGCCATACAGTGTCTGGGGGGGAGCGCATTGGCACACAATATGCATGTGTTCATTTGGGGGGAGCGCATCCGGGTGCAGATATTTTCTTTCAAGTTGGTGGCAAGATTCCAATGTAGTGTCATCGGCTGTGTGCCCCATTATTGGTGGACATCACACATGCCCCTAAATACTGTGCCGGTATTGGCCACAATGGTGCCGCACCTCCAGAACCTGCTTCGGCACCTAGCTGCCGCAATATGTTTCTTGCACTGCGCGCAAGCAAACATAAAAATAAGATGGCTCAATAATGTAATATAGTCCATCCATTTTTTTCCGCCCTTCAATCACTTGTCTTTCTACTCAATCAGTAAATTGTGAGATTGCTTACTGTGGGATAGAGACATAGAAATACAGAATTTGACAGCAGATAAGGACCACTTGGCCCATCCTTTCTGTCCATTTCTCCCTACCTACACTATTACTTCAGACTATGCCTGATCTATAGTTTTTTTTCCCTGCCCCTTCCTTTCCACTATGATTCCTTTGTGCTTATCGCATGCATTCTTGAACCTCACCAGTGTTTATGCTCCCACCATCTCTGCAGGAAGGCTGTTCCAGGAATCCACCACTCTTGCTGTGAAGAAGCACTTCTTCACGTCCCTGAATCTACCCCCAACTTCATAGCATGTCCCCTTGTTCTTGAGCACCTTTTCTTCTGAAAATAGTCTCCTGCTGTTCCTTATTTGCCCCATAAGGTATTTAAAGGTCTTATCATATCTCCCTCTCCTCCTTTGTTCCAGGGTGTACATATTGAGGTCCTTTAGTGTCTTCTCAGGGATTTTGATGCAGACATTGCAGCATTTAGTTGCCCTTCTCCAGACTGCCTCCACTCTGGCTAAGTCCTTCTTGAGATGAGGTCTTTAGAACTGGACACAGCACTCTAGATGGGGTCTTGCCAGCAATCTATACAGAGCAACAATACCTCCTCTTTCTGCTTTTAATAACCCTCCTTATGCACCAGAGCATCCCACCTGCCCTCCCTACTGTCTTGTTGCACTGCCTGGCCACATTTGGTAATCTAATGTGATTACCCAGGTCTTTTCCTGCTTGGTGGTTGTCAATACCACTCCACTCATTTTGTTCTCCTCCTCTGGGTTTCTGTGCCCTAAGTGCATTATTTTGCACTTTTTGCACTGAAACCAGCTGCCATCCCTCGGCCACTCCTCTAGTTTTCTCAGGTCCCTGCTCATCAATTCCCTGAGTATTCATCCTACTGCAGATTTTGGTGATCGGCAAAGAGAAGACCTTCCCTTTCAGCTTCTCTGTAATATCACTTATAAAAACATTAAAGAGGGCCAGTCCCATCACTGATCTCTGAGGCACCCATTGGTTACACTCCCTTCCTCAGAGTGAACTCCATATACCATCACCCTCTGTCACCTATCCCCTGACCAATTTCTTATCCAGTTTATAACTGTTGGACCCACTTCTAAGCTACTCAGCTTGCTTACTAATCTCCCATGTGGAAGAGTGTCAAAAGCCTTACTGAAATCTAGGTAGGCCACATCCACTGCTGCACCTTGATCAAGTTCCTTTGTCACCCAGTCAAAGATATCTATCAGATTCTTTTGATTTAACCTCTATCCTGTGAAACCATGTTGACTTTGGTCTTGTAACCCACTGGATTCAAGATATTCCATAATCCACCAGTCTGCCAGCTGAGTAGAAGGATTTCTGCTTGCAACACCAACATCCTGGGTTTGGCAATGGACCCAAGAGTCAGAGGGATGGCTGGGGGAGAAGACTAAGCATCCCTTGGGCTGCTTTCCTCCTCTGAGGGGCTGGACAAGCACTCAGTGCATGACTGACCACAGACAGATGCCAGATGTCAGCAGCTACTGATTCCTAGATGGTGTGGGGGCATGACAGATGTCTGTGATTTAGCACCTTAAGTCATTGCACACCTTACCCCCCAGTGTCCCTTGTTTCAAAAATTGTGTCCACCATTTATGACGCCCCACTCCTCCAGCCCCCGTTCACCTGCTGTGGCACTCCAGTGGTGACCTAGTCCCACTGTCTGTCAAGTATGACCCAACTCCATGCCTCACCCTGGGGGGGGTAAGGCAGGGAGACAGTACTGGTAAGTAATCCATGCCCATAACTTAGTACCGACTTCATGAGGGTGCACATCCACATAATGGCTCTGCCATGGGGGCAAGCCTGAGGGATCATCGGAAAGAGGTAAGTCCTGGGGGTGAGGTGGGTCACTGGGGAGAACATGGGCTGAGCCTCCAGCAGTTCGCTACAAAAAGCATACTAAATAAAAAAAAGATATTCCACAATCCTTTCCTTCAGCAGTAATTCCATTAACTTTTCCACCACTGATGTCAGACTAACTGGCCTATAATTGCTAGCCTCCTCCCTGCTACCACTTTTGTGTAGTGGGACTAGATCCTTCCCCTTCCAGTCCTTCAGAACCATTTCTGTTTCCAGTGAGCTGTTAAACAGAAATGTCAGAGGTGCAGCTAGTATTTCCCTGAGCTCCCTCAGTACTATTGGATATATCCCATCTGGCCCCATTGCTTTGTCCACCTTCAAATTAGCAAGACCTTTCAGGATTCTCACCTCCAAAAAAGGATTAGTGTCCATCTCTCTCCCCCTCCAAAGCTTTGGATATTTTTTTGTGGCTGTTCCCCTTCTCCTTCCTCTGTGAACACTGAACAAAAATATCTGCTCAAGATGTCTGCCTTTCAAATTAAAATTCACTGCTCTGCAATGTTTCAGTAGTAGTCCCCCCTCACACACACACAGAATGGTACCATTAAATGCATGATTCATAAATTCACCAGAGTTCAACTGCAAAACACATAGAGACATACATGCAGGCCTCAACTGGAGCCAGAGCCATGATGTCATCAGGCAAATGATAAAGAACAGGATTTCTGTGGCAAACTGGTAGGGATTTGAAGCAGATGTTTCGTGAATATGACGTATACACCCACAATGTAAACTATGAATACCCATACAAAAAAATAAGTTAGCAAATAACTAGTGATTACCTTTTCATTAGGTAATGGCTAACTATAAAGTTAAGCATTATCCTTTATCATTGGTTGAGGAGTTTTTCTCGATTAATGTTTAACTTTTGCCATCTAGCAATTAGTTGGGAATTGTTTCTGTTTACTTATTCATTAGTTGAGAAATAAGACTAAAAAAATACTGTAGCTAGGAATTAATTGAAGTTTTCTATTTAAACATAATCCAGCTTGAGAGTTAGCTGTTTATATGATTTCTCAGTTGTTTTACTTGAAATGCAAGAAATGGCTCAGTTATTAATTACTTGAGATTTTAACTTAGCATATTTTGCAGTCACTAGCTTCTTGATAATGGACTCACCTGTCCAGGAGTACTGTCCTCCAGGGCGGAGTCACAAAAGGATGCACCCAGTACATCCGAGATGTGCGGTGCAACCCCAACTGTGTACTGGTGCAATTCTGGCAAGGAATTGATCGCATCACACACCACCCTTAATGTTATGTAGTGCATCTGGAGGGGCTGTGCAGGGACATGCCCATGCATATGGTGCGCAGCCCCATTCACAATCCACACTGGAGGCACATCCCTAGAGCAAGTCCGGAGATGTGCCTCCTTAAGATAAATCTACAACAAGTAGAATAAGTGGGTATTCACCCACTGGCAGGCAGGCCGCTGTACTGCAGACTGGAGTTGGCAGCTTTCCCACTCTGGCAGTCCAGTGCCTCCCTGCCTGCCACCCAATTGTATGCCACACACTGCACGAGTAAATAAAACATATGTGAACCCTGCTTCCTGCCCACCGCTCTGATTTTCTGCTGCACACTGCAGTGGTAAAGGAATAATAACTGACCCCATTCCCCCCAGCTTGACCTAATCACACATTCGCCATAATCCCTTAGGTCAACCTGGTGGTCCAGTGGACCTCACTCAGGCCCCTCCGCCCCCCCTGCTCCCCCCATCACGGCATGGTCCTAATGTCAGTGGGCAGCTCAACCCACCTGCATGCTGCCACAGCTGCCTGCTGATAGAGCTGTTTGTGAATGACACCTATTGTACACCTAGAAGCCCACTGGTGGATCCTGCCAACCAATGGACTTGCAATGTGTACTGTACCCTGTCACTCACAAAGTTTCCCCAAGTCTTGATAGAATGGAACTAAGATGGAACACCAGCATGCACAACATTCACTCTATCTGAACAATGTTGGACATGCCTGATCAATGCTAGAACTGCCACCACCCTCAGCCACCTGAAGGAACACCACCATCCTACCTGTCCTATGTGGTGGTGGGACTACAGTCTTAAGCTCTGGTGACTGCCAAGGCACTGAATGGCAGGAGGATCAGGGGATGATTATCATCTATGTACCCCAAACCACTTCCCTGTTAAACAATAGCATTTGGGGTGGGGGATTACTAGTCTTATACCCTTGATCAATACCTCTGCCACTGGGCAGCCATATTTTCACCAATCCATGTCCCAGTACTGAAAGATATGCTTCTGGAGGATACTGCATAGCCTTTATGATTCCAGTTGCTGTCCATTTACTGCAAAGAGTTTGGGGAGGATAGGTGTGCCAGATTCTTTGCTCAACTCAAACAATTCTACCCTCCTCACGATGTCTAACCCTATTAGGCACTTCTACATTATAGTTTAGATTTTGATCTGTTTCATGCCTGCCCTGACTCTCATTGGCACTCTTGCACAGCAAACGCTGCAGACCCTGTCTGCCAGATTTCTTTTCCCCACCCTAGACAATGTCCCATAATGTTTGCCTGCATAAATCATTAAAGAAATATTAAATGATATTCTATGATCCACTGAGACTCATGTTGTGGACAAGATTCCAATTTGTCAGCCTGGAACAGCACAATTACATATCTGGAGTTATCTTTTTTATATTATACTGGTGTAACCTTCCCCCCCACAAATAGTGGTTCCTAAAATGTCTTCCTGGGCCTGCTTAAGGCCCACTGCCAGGCTGGTGTTCTGTCTCTAAATCATTTGAATGTGCTTACATGAGAATGCCCTGTTAGCTTCTGTGCCTGTTTCTTTAAGAAATATCTATCTCATTGGTTATAATTAATTTGGGTGGTAACCGAGTGGTTTCAGGCTCGAGTCCCACCCAGGCAGCATTACAGCTGCTTCATTCTGCCATCTCTAAGTGCACAGAGGAAATCCTAACAGGATCTGTGATTGCTTTCTGATTATCTGCTTTAGTAATAATAATAATATAATAGTTTGTCTAACCTGCTTTCCTTTGCAGCATGGACTTTCTACCAAGAAACACCATTTTGGTACTGGACTGCCAGTTTGGACCAATCGGTACCATGGGGACCTTAAAATGGAGACTGTCCCCAGCTGTCTTGTGGGAGTGAATTTCTATAGGAATTGTCATTTTTACTGTCTGTCACCTTAATGGACCTGGACTGGCCCTTTCTGTGACAGACTGATGGACCAACCAACCAACCTTTTGGATCACTGGGAAATCCCAGAGCTGCCTGCAGCAGTGTGTCAGTGTAGAGTTGGAGTTGAGAGAGTGAACTGCTCAAGTATTTCAAGCAGCTGCTCCTGCATGGTAGCACTGGGATTCGGTGGGAAGGCTGTGTCTGGCCTGGCTGCTACCATCTTCCAGTGTAAAGAAGCCTGCAATCTGATATCGGACTTTCTCCAGATTGCTGTTATTGAGACAGGAATCCTGAATTGTGAGAGAGTAAATTTTGCCTGGTGTGGACCGAAGACTTACTCCTGGAATGATCAGCTTGTCAGGAATTGGAAAGAACCGCAAAGCATATGGTTTTCACAGAGACACTGCTTTATTGCAACCGGACTGTCATCCAAACTGTGGTATCTGGCTGTTTCGGTTATAATTGTGTTGAATGTGTAGTGTGGGTCATGATTTGGTTCCCCACACCCCTGAATGTGTTGCACTAGCTGGACATTGCATCCAGCACCTAAAATGGACCTCAATCCAAACTGTTCACCTGGTCTGGACCTCTCCATCTTAGCCTAGACTGCCACTCATGCTGCAGAGATTCATCCAATGAAAGACCCACTCGGGGCTTTGGTTCCCTGCTCAACACCATCAAACAGGATTGACCATCATGGTGCTTTGTGTGGGCCCTGCTTCCTCTGGCAAACAGCATACCATCCTGAGGTTTTCATCTTGCCAGTCCTGCCTCCTGGTCTGGGGAACCTGAGTAACCATCAGGGTAGTTCCCTTCAACAAAGCTCATATCATTGTGGGTTGTGGGTAATGGGTGCTCAAAATCTGCAATGGAGGGGGATAGGGGAGGGGTTGGAGATCAGCAGGAGTGGAGGGAAGATTGATAGGGATAGCCCAATAGGCAGAGGTCAGGCTAGTAAGATGATTGGGGGATAAGAGGAGCAAAGCAGAGACAGGGAGTGAGGTAAAAACAAGGGGAGCAATTGCAGGAGTCAGAGGGTGCAGCTGGTGTGTATACGGGGCAGGGCAGTATGCACTCTAGAGTAGAGAAACGGGTAAAAGAGAGAAAAGGGGTAAGGGACAGTAACAGAGGGGTGCTCATGCTGGGAGATTCTGTACTGAAAGGGGTCAGATGGGGTGGAATGGGGGAAAGACACAGCCATATGTGGGTTGAAGATATTCCTGGGTTAACCACAGAAAGGGCAGGGCAGGCACTGCTCAAGTACGCATTGAAAGGGGGAAGAAACCTCACTTAGTGTTGTGCATGGGTACAAACAGCTTGGTGGGGGAGTCTGTAGAAGTGGTGAAGGGGAGGTTTGAGAAGTTGAGCAGGCAATGTGAGGGGGTTTGGGAGCCTGTGGCATTCTCAGAGGTAATCCAGGTACCATGTGCGAGCATGGGGGAAGAAAGGAAGGATAGAGGAGTTCAACAAGTGGCTGAGAGAATGGTGCCACACCAAGAATTATGGTTTAGTGACAAAATGAGGTAGGATCTGGGGGAATAGTGACTTGTATGCAGGTGACAGGCTACACTTGTGTGGGAAGGGGAGGTGAGTACTAAAGGGTGGAATTGAGGGGTATATATCAACTAAGGTAGATTTAAACTGGAGGGGTGGCAAGAGGACTGAGAATAGTAGAACAGTCAGGATTGGGGAGCCTAGTGAGCTCACCCCCCTAGATATGGATAAAGGCAGAGGTGAAGTGACTCAGGGAAGGGGCATGCAGGGTAGCCAGTGTGAATTGCAGAAGGCACCACCACCCTGTAGTAACAAGGCAAAAAAAGGTGTGGACTACTGAGAGGAGGGGAGCAGATGAAGGAGAAGAGGGGAGAGAGAAAGGAGGAGTATGGATGGAAGGTGGTCTCCCTAAATGCAAGAAACCTGGGAAACAAAACTGCAGAACTTCAGGCACTCCTCTCAGAAGGGAATGTGGATGTTGCTGCAGTAACAGAATCTTGGGCCACTGAGTACCATGATGTGGATCTAGCAATCCCGGGGTACAGTATATACAGGAGGGATCGGGGTGTTGAAGGGGGGGTAGCACTTTGTGTGAGAGAAGGGATCAAATGTACGAGGGACGAGGGGGGAGGATGGGAGGATGGAGGCACTTTGGGTGCAGCTTCTGGACTCCAAGGGTAGAAAACTTAGCCTGGGGTGGTGTACAGACCATCAACCCAGTCGGGGGAAATGGATGGGGAGTTGGCAGAGCACGGTTATGGAAGTGGTGAACTTTAGGAAGGTGGACTTTGGGAGGATGGGAGAAATACTGCAAGGGAGACTCCAGGATAGAAGGTCGGGGATGGATGCAGAGCAAAAGTGGGAAGTTATTAAAGCTGGGCTAACAGAAGCCACAGTAGCCTGCACCAGGGCTAGGAGTAAGATGGGTAGAGCCCGAAAACCATGCTGGCTGAACAGTGAGTGCTGCAGCGGGTGAGGGCAAAGAGGGTTACACATTGGAAGTACAGGAGAACAAGGAAGGAAGAGAATAAGGAGGCTTATGAGAGTTGGTGCAAGGAGGTGGCCAGGCGGGTGAAAAAAGTCAAGGCCTCCAGGGAATTAAGGTTAGCACAGCACCTAAAGTGAAGGGAGAAGGACCTTTTTAGATATGTCAGGGAAAAGAGGAAGTGCAAAGAACATATAGTGAGGATAAAGTGGGGAGGGAAATGGGTTTAAGAGGAAGAGGATCAAACTGAAATACTGAATGAATATTACTGCTCTGCTCTTCTTTCACTAAGGAGAGGAATGGACCCACTACCATTATGGACTGGGGGGTGGAAGAAGGTGGTGGAGGAGGTGACAGACAAAATGATCATAGGGAATAGAGTGCTAAAGGGGCTGAGGGTGTTAAGGGTGGACAAGGCACCAGGTCCTGATGGCATCCACCCCAGGGTGCTGAGGGAGATGGCTTAGGTGTTGGCTGAGCCACTAGCAGATCTGTTCAACACCTGCCTGGAAACAGAGTGTGTGCATCCAGACTGGAGGGTGGACCACATGGTGCCCATACACAGGAAAGGGCCTAGGGAAGAGCCAGGAAACTATCAGCTGGTCAGTGTCACTTCCATAGTGGGGAAGCTTATGGAGACTATACTGAAGGAGAGGCTGGTGGCATTCCTCATGGGTAATGGCCTCCCAGGATGGGCAGCAACATGAGTTTGTCTCGAGGAGGTCTTGTCAAACAAACCTAATAGAGAATTATGACTGGGTAACAAGGGAGGTAGATGGGGGTCATGCAGGAAAAGTCCTGTACTTGGATATCAGCAAGGCCTTTGATACAGTGCATCATGGGAGGTTGAGGGAAGCTGATTGCTGTGGGGGTAGGAAAAAGCTGACAAAGTGGATAGAGAACTGGTTACAATGGATGGTGCAGACAGTGGTTGTGGGGGGAAGTTCATAACACCCAGAGCAATGACAAGTGGGGTGCCACAGGGTTCAGTGCTGGGCCTGGTGCTATTTGGGCTCTTTAACTCTGATATAGCCACACAGAGTTGGGAGCAGGGTTAGTCTGTTCGCAGATGATACCAAAATGGGGGCAGTGGTGGATGAAGAGGATGGATGGAAACAATTGCACAGGGACCTCACCAAAAAGAGACATGGTCAGAAAAGTGGCAGCTAGGATTCAACATGAAGAACTGTAAGGTGATGTACTTCAGGACAAAAAAAACATAGGAGGGACTACTCGTTGGAGAGGTGAGGCTAGGGATCACTGAGGAGCAGAAAGACCTGGGGTGTTGGTAACAGTGAGCATGAACAACTCTGTCCAATGCAGGAAAGAAAGCAGAGCTAAGGCAAATAGGATACTGGGTTGTATTGCTAGAGTTTATCATCCATGCATAGGATGTGATCCTGTCTCTACAGATCCTTGGTCAGACCATATTTGAGTACTTGTGCAGTACTGGAGCCCATACCTGCAGAGATATAAAATTACTGGAGGAGATACAAGGAGGCAGCAAAAATGTTAAAGGGGATGGAAGGAAAGACTATGAAGTCAAACTGCAGGAGCTGAATATGTACACACTGGAGGAAAAGGAGGGATGGGGGGATATGATTGAACATTCAAATACTTGAGGGGGAAATAAACCTAGCACTGAGGATGTTTAAACTGAGGAAAGGTAGGGAGATGAGGGTATGGATTAAGGTTGGAGAGGGGACATTTAAAGGGAGATGAGGAGGCACTACTTCACTGAGAGGGTGGTGTCTAAGTGGAAAGTGCCACCAGGGGTAACATATATGACAGTCAGAAGCTTTGAAGAAGTGGGACAAAGCAAGAGGAAGGGTCTGGGGGGCAGGGGCTATGACATGTATGGGAGGGACAGTGGGGGAGGAGGCTGGAGCAGCTGCAATCTAGGGTGCTAGCTGCACACTCGGGCAGACTATAATAGACAAGTTGGTCTGTTCTGCTGGCAGATCGTATGTTTGTATGTATTGTGTGTCATCTGATTTGTTTTGGTTGATCATTAAGAACTGAGCCATCCAGCTCCAGAATACAAATTGTGGGTTAAAGTGCATGTTGCTTATTTCTTTTCTAAGGGCCTCAACAACAGCTGCAATGCCGGCTCACCCAGGGCAATGCTTCTAGCCTGAGTAACAACTGGGAACTCAGGGTGTGTGTGACTGTGCTAGAGGGACTCTTAGTGCTTGCATGTTTAACCTGACTAAATCAGATAGGAAATCAAATGCCAAATTGCTGCCCCACCCTTGTTCATGTCCCCTGAATAAACCATATTCTGTTCTTTCTGCATTTAACTTGGCTAGCATTTACCATTGTGGAGGGGACACTGTATTGCCATTGCACTGTTCTATTTCAGGTCCTGTTTTACAGGGGGTCTCCTGGTCCAGTGCAGCTGAACCAGCCCTGGTGGTAAGTGTGTCAAGAGTGGGTTCAACATTGTATTCTGACATTAATGGTGATTATTTATCTGCTGACCAGTGCAAGCCATTGAAAGTGGTATCAGGTGTCGCTGAGGGCTATACACAGAGCAGCTCGCTACCCTTAAACCAACCCCTTCCAGTGGAAAATTTACCCATTCGAACTCAGGCCACTCAGCCTGCACCTAGTCATGCAGGCAGGGGTAGTATCCTTTGGGATAGCGCCACCTAGGGGTTACACTTGTTTCTTGCAGAACTTGAAAGAAAGAAAGAAAGATTGGTCAGGAAGCTTTGTGGTGTTAGACTTCTGAGAACTCCAAGACTGGTCAGAAAGCATTGCAGTATTGGGCTTCCAGTTCAGTAGCCTGTAAAACACAGAACTTAAAAGAATGTGGTAATGATTGGTGAAAATGGGAGGACACATGGGACACAGCACACTGGTTCCCAATGTAAAAAAAAATCAACCTCAGGGAGTTATAGCAGTGACCAGAATGATGGAACTAAAACAAGCAAGTAACACCAACTTTTTATGTAGGTGAGTAAAAGCAGGAAGGAGCAGTGTGGGCAGACTGCAGTCCTTGATGTATGTCTGCACATCAAATTATGGTTAGAGTGCAATGCTGTTCCTCATGTATGAGGAATTAATGCAGGGCCATTGACAGCTGGTGTTTGTATGAACCCTCCCTCCTCCTTTCCTTGGACTTCGCTTTTTTGCTTAACCACCAACTGTAGCAGTTACCCCCACACACACACACTTTGCGTAGGCTCCAGAGCCATCCCTATCCGCTGGAAAAATCTGCATATTGCCCTGCATGGATGTTAATGTGGGTCATTCTGGCTCTGACAGTTACAAGAAGTTGGCTCAACATTCTGTCAGTAAATCATCAACACAAAGGAAACTGCTGTGGTGCAGGACAGCAATTACATTTACTGAATTGAAACACACAGAAGCATGTATAGCTCAAAGATGCACGAAGAGCTACGAGTCCATAGCAGTCCCCAAACTGCCAACATTTATAGAAACCTATTCCTCCAGAAAATCTCCTGAAAATTTGCTAAAATAATCTAGTAAAGCTTTGGACTCCTCGAAGGTATGCGGTATTACAGTGAGTTACAGTAGCATTAGTACTTCGCAATATTGGAAAACCAAATTGCTAATAAATTCAAAGGTGACCCTGGATACTTGTGTAAAGAGGCAGCAATGCTCACATGCCTTTCCAGTTTAACCAATAAAAATTAAATGAAATGGAAAAAAAAATGAAAAATGAAATTCAAAGGTGATCAGTTCATTCACTCAGTGCTGATGTATGGAAACAGATGATTAAATCTGTGAGCCTGTGATATGTTTTTCTGAGGAAAGCTACAGGTATGTGATCCAATCAATACTGAAAGTGGCAATACCTTGGGACTGAGGTACAGTGGATTCCATGCACTGACATTCTAAATAAAAACTAAATAAGGAAGTGCATGCAGCTTGTGATACAGAAGGAGATGAAAACTGCTTTTGCTACAGATAATTTGTTTACAGTATTTATTCATTTAAACATTCTCTGTATTTAAGCATGTCTTTCATCATTAACAAGTGTTCAAATGTTATAGCAGCACTCAGCGCGTACACCCACTGGAATGAATGTGGCAACAGCTCTGTCCCCATTGCCTGGCAGGTGCGAGACCAATGCTACCAGTAGATCACCACGATGTGGGGCATTATTCAGTGTGACACCAGAGGACTGTTGCTGTGATGACATTATGAAGAGGACCTCCTCAAGCTCAAATGGATAGCAGACTGCATATTTATTTACTCTATTAATAAAAACTTTACTAATCAACCTTTGTTTTTTCAAACGAGTATATAACAAGTGAGACCTACAAGAACAATCACAGCTCATCAGTGAGAAAAGAAACCCTAGAGTATTACAAGGCTTCTTCTCCTTTACAAAAATGTCAAATTCTCTGCAACCCTGCTTTTGCCATACCTGTCTGCAGCACTCATGAATTACCACCTGTCCTGATATTCATAGGACAGTCCTGATTTGGGCAGCTGTGTCCTGCAAAATCACATGAAAAATACTACATGTCCTAACTGTTCAGTAGAAAAAATATTTTCTAATCCTCTCAAAATGTTGTAGAAAACAATAATACCTTAACTAAAATATCTGAAAAAGAATAAGAAACAGTAGAAACAACTAAAAAACTACAATATTTAGTCTTGATTCAGATTATTAGAGAAACAAGTCTGTTGCACTGGCTGAGGTCACAGATTGTCCTGTGAAAATCATGTTTCAGTAAGAAATACCCCACTCTGGAGGCTTTGAAAAGGTAGTAACCCTATTGCCAACACACATTAAAGGTAGATCATTCTCATTTACTGCAGTTTTCCTTTTAAAACCTGTGCCAGTTTGCACTTTAAAAAAATGGGAAGCTCACTGTTTGTCTGCTGGTTGTGTTGTGGCATGGGGGGGGTAAGGCTGGTGATGCTGTGTACAGAGTGGAAACAAATCTTGCAGGGGTAATTTTTTTTGAAAGCCACATCTGCAGTATGGCCCTGGACATAAAGCTGCAAACAAATACTTAAAAAGGAAAGCATGCAGCAGTTTTCTTTACTAGGGCTGTTAATATAATATAATAGTAGTGTTGTGTTGTGAGGTGTTTGGGGGGTAAGAAATTCATCTGGCCAGTTTGTTTATATTTAAAGAGTATCTGCTTACTTTACTATTGTTCTGTGATTGCTGCCAACCATAGTGAACACATTTTTATCTTGTGTCTTCCAGCATTTCTGCCTGCATATTGGGCAGGATCTAATGGACAAAGGAACTTTAAGGGAGATTACTGCCTGCCTCCCACATCCAGTTGCATAGGCAAGTGTTCCAGAATGTAAGACACACAGTTCTATAGGAGGTAGAGGTACCACTAGTGTGATGCACTTGGTGGTGGTGGTGGTTGGGGGGGGTAATGTATAGCAAGTTGATTCACTATGGTTGGTGGTACAGCTGATTGGACATGGACATGTGACTGATTTTGCTTGGGGCTGCTAGATTCTTATGCTGGTGGTGGGGTTTGGTCCATGCTTGGAGGAGCTGGCTGGATTGTGTTGATCTTGACATAGTGTGCCAGTAAGGACGCTTTGCTAATGGAGATGGTGGACTCTGGATATGTGGTCAGTAACATGGTCCCAGTGGTGTTGTGGGGTACAGTCCATATTTGAAGGAGGCTAGCCAGACAAATGTGTTGATCAAATCCTACCAGTTTGCCACAGAAATCCTGTTCTTTACCATTTGCCTGATGACATCATGGCTCTGGCTCCAGTTGAGGCCTGCATGTATGTCTCTATGTGTTTGCAGTTGAACTCTGGTGAATTTATGAATCATGCATTTAATGGTACCATTCTGTGTGTGTGAGGGGACTACTACTGAAACATTGCAGAGCAGTGAATTTTAATTTGAAAGGCAGACATCTTGAGCAGATATTTTTGTTCAGTGTTCACAGAGGAAGGAGAAGGGAACAGCCACAAAAAAATATCCAAAGCTTTGGAGGGGGAGAGAGATGGACACTAATCCTTTTTTGGAGGTGAGAATCCTGAAAGGTCTTGCTAATTTGAAGGTGGACAAAGCAATGGGGCCAGATGGGATATATCCAACAGTACTGAGGGAGCTCAGGGAAATACTAGCTGCACCTCTGACATTTCTGTTTAACAGCTCACTGGAAACAGAAATGGTTCTGAAGGACTGGAAGGGGAAGGATCTAGTCCCACTACACAAAAGTGGTAGCAGGGAGGAGGCTAGCAATTATAGGCCAGTTAGTCTGACATCAGTGGTGGAAAGTTAATGGAATCACTGCTGAAGGAAGGATTGTGGAATATCTTTTTTATTTAGTATGCTTTTGTGTGAACTGCTGGAGGCTCAGCCCATGTTCTCCCCAGTGACCCACCTCACCCCCAGGACTTACCTCTTTCCGATGATCCCTCAGGCTTGCCCCCATGGCAGAGCCATTATGTGGATGTGCACCCTCATGAAGTCGGTACTAAGTTATGGGCATGGATTACTTACCAGTACTGTCTCCCTGCCTTACCCCCCCCAGGGTGAGGCATGGAGTTGGGTCATACTTGACAGACAGTGGGACTAGGTCACCACTGGAGTGCCACAGCAGGTGAACGGGGGCTGGAGGAGTGGGGCGTCATAAATGGTGGACACAATTTTGAAACAGGGACACTGGGGGTAAGGTGTGCAATGACTTAGGTGCTAAGCACAGACATCTGTCATGCCCCACCATCTAGGAATCAGTAGCTGCTGACATCTGGCATCTGTCTGTGGTCAGTCATGCACTGAGTGCTTGTCCAGCCCCTCAGAGGAGGAAAGCAGTCCAAGGATGCTCAGTCTTCTCCCCAGCCATCCCTCTGACTCTTGGGTCCATTGCCAAACCCAGGATGTTGGTGTTGCAAGCAGAAATCCTTCTACTCAGCTGGCAGACTGGTGGATTATGGAATATCTTGAATCCAGTGGGTTACAAGACCAAAGTCAACATGGTTTCACAGGATAGAGGTTAAATCAAAAAGATCTGATAGATATCTTTGACTGGGTGACAAAGGAACTTGATCAAGGTGCAGCAGTGGATGTGGCCTACCTAGATTTCAGTAAGGCTTTTGACACTCTTCCACATGGGAGATTAGTAAGCAAGCTGAGTAGCTTAGAAGTGGGTCCAACAGTTATAAACTGGATAAGAAATTGGTCAGGGGATAGGTGACAGAGGGTGATGGTATATGGAGTTCACTCTGAGGAAGGGAGTGTAACCAATGGGTGCCTCAGAGATCAGTGATGGGACTGGCCCTCTTTAATGTTTTTATAAGTGATATTACAGAGAAGCTGAAAGGGAAGGTCTTCATCTTTGCCGATCACCAAAATCTGCAGTAGGATGAATACTCCAGGGGAATTGATGAGCAGGGACCTGAGAAAACTAGAGGAGTGGCCGAGGGGATGGCAGCTGGTTTCAGTGCAAAAAGTGCAAAATAATGCACTTAGGGCACAGAACCCAGAGGAGGAGAACAAAATGATGGAGTGGTATTGACAACCACCAAGCAGGAAAAAGACCTGGGTATAATCACATTAGATTACAAAATGTGGCCAGGCAGTGCAACAAGACAGTAGGGAGGGCAGGTGGGATGCTCTGGTGCATAGGAGGGTTATTAAAGCAGAAAGAGGGAGGTATTGTTGCCTCTGTATAGATTGCTGGCAAGACCCCATCTAGAGTGCTGTGTCCAGTTCTAAAGACCTCATCTCAAGAAGGACTTAGCCAGAGTGGAGGCAGTCTGGAGAAGGGCAACTAAAATGCTGCAATGTCTGCATCAAAATCCCTGAGAAGACACTAAGGACCTCAATATGTACACCCTGGAACAAAGGAGGGAGAGGGGAGATATGATATAGACCGTTAAATACCTTATGGGGCAAATAAGGAACAGCAGGAGAGTATTTTTCAGAAGAAAAGGTGCTCAAGAACAAGGGGACATGCTATGAAGTTGGGGGGTAGATTCAGGGGACGTGAAGAAGTGCTTCTTCACAGCAAGAGTGGTGGATTCCTGGAACAGCCTTCCTGCAGAGATGGTGGGAGCATAAACACTGGTGAGGTTCAAGAATGCATGCGATAAGCACAAAGGAATCATAGTGGAAAGGAAGGGGCAGGGAAAAAAAACTATAGATCAGGCATAGTCTGAAGTAATAGTGTAGGTAGGGAGAAATGGACAGAAAGGATGGGCCAAGTGGTCCTTATCTGCTGTCAAATTCTGTATTTCTATGTCTCTATCCCACAGTAAGCAATCTCACAATTTACTGATTGAGTAGAAAGACAAGTGATTGAAGAGGCGAGAAAAAATGGATGGACTATATTACATTATTGAGCCATCTTATTTTATATTGTTTCGCGCAGTGCAAGAAACATATTCGGCAACTAGGTGCGAAGCAGGTTCTGGAGGTGCGGCACCATTGTGGCCAATACCGCACAGTATTTAGGGGCATGTGTGATGTCCACCAATAATGGGGCACACAGCCGATGACACTACATTGGAATCTTGCCACCAACTTGAAAGAAAATATCTGCACCGGATGCGCTCCCCAAATGAACACATGCATATGTGTGCTAATCGCTCCCAGACACTGTATGGCCATGGGGTGCCCAATCCCTCATCAGCTCTACTGCCTCCCACCCCAAATAGCCTTCCAGCTGCCATGCTGGGAGCCCACCTAAGCATGGCAAAGGTCCTGCATATTCCAAGAAAAAAAAAAGACCTAAGAAGAGAAAACCTTCCCTCGCTGACTGTCCTGACCCCCGCTCCCCCCACTCACGCCCACTCTCTGTGCACTCTCCCTCCCCACAACCCCACACCACATACTTACCTCCGGAGTCTGGTGCGACAATCTTCAGTGGCCGGGAACACGTCTGCACTCTTCAAAGTCGACCGCGAACTGAGGAAATGTAGGTAAGCTGTATAATGTAATAAATAGGGTTTTTTCAACTTTGATGCATATCTCAGGCATTTTTGGGAATTTTTTTTCACCAGATTTTCAACATGGCGTTTTTGGGACCCCACCTCATGAATTCTGTCACTGTCATTTTGTTAATCAGCCCCAAAAGGTGATTTTGCAGTCACTGCTCAGAACCACCTTTCAGGATTGATTTATGAAATGACAGTGTCACAGTTCATAGGTGAAGCTAAAAAACCCTATGTTAATTTAGTAAAAAATTCCCCAAAATGACTATTTTATAACATACGTTCGCTGTTCATACTGCTCGTAAGTTCACAAATTTTCAATATTTTCACTCCAGATTTTCAACATTGCCATTTTACCACACCTCTTTATGAACAGTATAGCTGTCAGTTTTCACATCTCTCCCAAAACGAGTTTCCTCGCATGTAGTGCACAATGGCACAGTCAGTGTGCGAAATCAATGTCCGAGACAGATTAAGAAAATCACAGTGACACTGTTCATGAGCAGAGGTGTTACAATGGCTATGTTAAAAAGTTGGTGAAAAAAGTCCATAAAATGATTGTGTTACAAGCGACCATTGCGCAGTTTCCAGGCAACCTCATAAATTCATAAATTTCAAGTATTTTCAGTCCAGATTTTAACCACTGGCATTTTTCCATACTTCCTTATGAACAGTACAGCTGTCATTTTTCACACCATGGACGAAATGTGTTTTTGCACTTCCAGCGCAGAAATGCATGGTTGCTGTGGGAAATCACTGTTCGGGACAGATTAAGAAAACCACAGTGACACTGTTCATGAGCAGAGGTTCCAAAATGCCTGTGTTGACAATCTGCTGTAAAAAATTCCCAAACTAATTGCATTATGGGTGTGCGTTGCGCAGTTTCTACACACTCTCGTGACTTCACCAGTTTTTTAATATTTTCACTGCAGATTTTCAACACTGCCATTTTTTCCATATCCCCATGAACAGTACAGCTGTCATTTTTCACATCCTGCTCAAAATGTGTTTTCACACCTGTGGTGCCCAATGGCGTAGTCACTGTGCAAAATCAGCTTTCGGCTAATGAACTGATATTGCCACTGCTCATAAGGTGGAGGTCACAAAAAACCCATGCTGAAAATTTGGAGTGAAAATGCCAATAAACGTCTGAGACATTTGGGTTTCCGACCATAATGTCCCACCCTGTAGAGATTGACAGGCATAAGGGGTTTGACTTAGGATTCTCGCCTGTAATGCTCATACCATTCCACACCCTGCAGCCAGTGAGAGGCATTGAGGTGTACCTTGGACACTTCGGCTGCAAAGGTCACCCCATTCTCCAATACAGCACCCATCTCACCATATTTCTTGATGGAATGGGGTGAGCATAAGGGCCAAAGACCCCAAGGCACACCATGACACTTGGTGTTTGCAGGGTAGGGTGTGGTGAAATGGCGTGGCCGTTATCCCTGATGACCCAAAGGCACATCCCAAGGCCTGTTAGTCTCTGCAGGGTGGTGGCAGGGTTGGATTCAGTTCAAAACTTCACTGTCATTCTTATTATGCAGCTCTCTAACTCCTACAATATCAATGCCAATCCCAGCAAGCAAACATTCAGCATTGACAAATGCTTGTTTTTTGTTGATTTTCAAAACTTTTAGAATGTTCATTTTTTAAACTTTTAGAGCCTTTTTTTAAAGTTGTCCATTGCCCATTTTATGTATGCAATAAGGTCATTTAGTCACACTAGTAATACTAGGTTTACTCCATGGACAGGGTTAGAAGGCAATCAGTTTTGCCTTGAGCCTTAGAATGCCCCTGACCATCTTACTAAAGTAGATAATCAGAAAGCAATCACAGATCCTGTTAGGATTTCCTCTGTGCACTTAGAGATGGCAGAATGAAGCAGCTGTAATGCTGCCTGGGTGGGACTCGAGCCTGAAACCACTCGGTTCCCACCCAAATTAATTATAACCAACGAGATAGATATTTCTTAAAGAAACAGGCACAGAAGCTAACAGGGCACTCTCATGAAAGCACATTCAAATGATTTAGAGACAGAACACGAGCCTGGCAGTGGGCCTTAAGCAGGCCCAGGAAGACATTTTAGGAACCACTATTTTTGGGGGGGGGAGGTTACAACAGTATAATATAAAAAAGATGACTCCAGATATGTAATTGTGCTGTTCCAGGCTGACAAATTGGAATCTTGTCCACAACATGAGTCTCAGTGGATCATAGAATATCATTTAATATTTCTTTAATGATTTATGTAGGCAAACATTATGGGACATTGTCTAGGGTGTGGAAAAGAAATCTGGCAGACAGGGTCTGCAGCGTTTGCTGTGCAAGAGTGCCAATGAGAGTAGGGCAGGCATGAAACAGATCAAAATCTAAACTATAATATAGAAGTGCCCAATAGGGTTAGACTGCGTGAGGAGGGTAGTTGTTTGAGTTGAGCAAAGAATTCTGGCACACCTATCCTCCCCAAACTCTTTGCAGTAAATGGACAGCAACTGGAATCATAAAGGCTATGCAGTATCCTCCAGAAGCATATCTTTCAGTACTGGGGCATGGATTGGTGAAAATATGGCTGCCCAGTGGCAGAGGTATTGATCAAGGGTATAAGACTAGTAATCCCCACCCCAACTGCAATTCTTTAACAGGAAGTGGTTTGGGGTACATAGATGATAATCATCCCTGATCCTCCTGCCATTCAGTGCCTTGGCAGTCACCAGAGCTTAAGACTGCAGTCCCACCACCACATAGGACAGGTAGGATGGTGGTGTTCCTTCAGGTGGCTGAGGGTGGTGGCAGTTCTAGCATTGATCAGGCATATCCAACATTGTTCAGATAGAGTGACTGTTGTGCATGCTGGTGTTCCATCTTAGTTTCATTCTATCAAGACTTGGGAAACTTTGTGAGTGACAGGGTACAGTACAATTGCAAGTCCATTGGTTGGCAGGATCCACCAGTGGCTTCTAGGTGTACAATAGGTGTCATTCACAAACAGCTCTATCAGCAGGCAGCCGTGGCAGCATGCAGGTGGGTTGAGCTGCCCACTGACATTAGGACCATGCCGTGATGGGGGGGGGGGCGGGGGCTTGATGGGGTCCACTGGACCACCAGGTTGACATAAGGCATTATGGCGAGTGTGTGATTAGGTCAAGCTGGGGAGAATGGGGTCAGTTATTAGTCCTTTACCACTGCAGTGTGCAGCAGAAAATCAGAGCGGTGGGCAGGAAGCAGGGTTCACATATGTTTTATTTACTCGTGCAGTGTGTGGCATACAATTGGGTGGCAGGCAGGGAGGCACTGGACTGCCAGAGTGGGAAAGCTGCCAACTCCAGTCTGCAGTACAGCGGCCTGCCTGCCAGTGGGTGAATACCCACTTATTTTACTTGTTGTAGATTTATCTTAAGGAGGCACATCTCCGGACTTGCTCTAGGGATGTGCCTCCAGTGTGGATTGTGAATGGGGCTGCGCACCATATGCATGGGCATCCCCTGCACAACCCTCCAGATGCACTACATAACATTAAGGGTGGTGTGTGATGCGCATCAATTCCTTGCCAATTGCACCAGTACACAAGTTGGGGTTGCCGCACATCTCGGATGTACTGGGTGCATCCTTTTGTGACTCGGCCCCTGGGTGGACAGTACTCCTGGACAGGTGAGTCCATTATCAAGAAGCTAGTGACTGCAAAATATGCTAAGTTAAAATCTCAAGTAATTAATAACTGAGCCATTTCTTGCATTTCAAGTAAAACAACTGAGAATCATATAAACAGCTAACTCTCAAGCTGGAATATGTTTAAATAGAAAACTTCAATTAATTCCTAGCTACAGTATTATTTTAGTCTTATTTCTCAACTAATGAATAAGTAAACAGAAACAATTCCCAACTAATTGCTAGATGGCAAAGTTAAACATTAATCGAGAAAAACTCCTCAACCAATTATAAAGGATAATGCTTAACTTTTAGTTAGCCATTACCTAATGAAAAGGTAATCACTAGTTATTTGCTAACTTATTTTTTTGTATGGGTATTCATAGTTTACATTGTGGGTGTATACGTCATATTCATGAAACATCTGCTTCAAATCCCTACCAGTTTGCCACAGAAATCCTGTTCTTTACCATTTGCCTGATGACATCATGGCTCTGGCTCCAGTTGAGGCCTGCATGTATGTCTCTATGTGTTTTGCAGTTGAACTCTGGTGAATTTATGAATCATGCATTTAATGGTACCATTCTGTGTGTCTGTGGGGGGGGGACTACTACTGAAACATTGCAGAGCAGTGAATTTTAATTTGAAAGGCAGACATCTTGAGCAGATATTTTTGTTCAGTGTTCACAGAGGAATGAGAAGGGGAACAGCCACAAAAAAATATCCAAAGCTTTGGAGGGAGAGAGAGATGGACACTAATCCTTTTTGGAGGTGAGAGTCCCGAAGGAGACTTGCTAATTTGAAGGTGGACAAAGCAATGGCCAGATGGGATATATCCAATAGTACTGAGGGAGCTCAGGAAATACTAGCTGCACCTCTGACATTTCTGTTTAACAGCTCACTGGAAACAGAAATGGTTCTGAGGACTGGAAGAGGAAGGATCTAGTCCCACTACACAAAAAGTGGTAGTAGGGAGGAGGCTAGCAATTATAGGCCAGTTAGTCTGACATCAGTGGTGGGAAAGTTAATGGAATCACTGCTGAAGGAAAGGATTGTGGAATATCTTTTTTTTATTTAGTATGCTTTTTGTAGCGAACTGCTGGAGGCTCAGCCCATGTTCTCCCCAGTGACTCACCTCACCCCCAGGACTTACCTCTTTCCGATGATCCCTCAGGCTTGTACCCTATGGCAGAGCCATTATGTGGATGTGCACCCTCATGAAGTCGGTACTAAGTTATGGGCATGGATTACTTACCAGTACTGTCTCCCTGCCTTACCCCCCCCAGGGTGAGGCATGGAGTTGGGTCATACTTGACAGACAGTGGGAGTAGGTCACCACTGGAGTGCCACAGCAGGTGAACAGGGGCTGGAGGAGTGGGGCGTCATAAATGGTGGACACAATTTTTGAAACAAGGGACACTGGGGGGCAAGGTGTGCAATGACTTAAGGTGCTAAAGCACAGACATCTGTCATGCCCCCACACCATCTAGGAATCAGTAGCTGCTGACATCTGGCATCTGCCTGTGGTCAGTCATGTACCAAGTGCTTGTCCAGCCCCTCAGAGGAGGAAAGCAGTCCAAGGGATGCTCAGTCTTCTCCCCCAGCCATCCCTCTGACTCTTGGGTCCATTGCCAAACCCAGGATGTTGGTGTTGCAAGCAGAAATCCTTCTACTCAGCTGGCAGACTGGTGGATTATGGAATATCTTGAATCCAGTGGGTTACAAGACCAAAGTCAACATGGTTTCACAGGCTAGAGGTTAAGTCAAAAGAATCTGATAGATATCTTTGACTGGGTGACAAAGGAACTTGATCATGGTGCAGCAGTGGATGTGGCCTACCTAGATTTCAGTAAGGCTTTTGACACTCTTCCACATGGGAGATTAGTAAGCAAGCTGAGTTGCTTAGAAGTGGGTCCAACAGTTGTAAACTGGATAAGAAATTGGTCAGGGATAGGTGACAGAGGGTGGTGGTATATGGAGTTCACTCTGAGGAAGGGAGTATAACCAATGTGTGCCTCAGAGATCAGTGATGGGACTGGCCCTCTTTAATGTTTTTATAAGTGATATTACAGAGAAGCTGAAAGGGAAGGTCTTCCTCTTTGCCGATCACCAAAATCTGCAGTAGGATGAATACTCCAGGGGAATTGATGAGCAGGGACCTGAGAAAACTAGAGGAGTGGCCGAGGGGATGGCAGCTGGTTTCAGTGCAAAAAAGTGCAAAATAATGCACTTAGGGCACAGAAACCCAGAGGAGGAGAACAAAATGAGTGGAGTGGTTTTGACAACCACCAAGCAGGAAAAAGACCTGGGTATAATCACATTAGATTACCAAAATGTGGCCAGGCAGTGCAACAAGACAGTAGGGAGGGCAGGTGGGATGCTCTGGTGCATAAGGAGGGTTATTAAAAGCAGAAAGAGGGAGGTATTGTTGCCTCTGTATAGATTGCTGGCAAGACCCCATCTAGAGTGCTGTGTCCAGTTCTAAAGACCTCATCTCAAGAAGGACTTAGCCAGAGTGGAGGCAGTCTGGAGAAGGCAACTAAAATGCTGCAATGTCTGCATCAAAATCCCTGAGAAGACACTAAAGGACCTCAATATGCTACCCTGGAACAAAGGAGGGAGAGGGAGATATGATATAGACCTTTAAATACCTTATGGGGCAAATAAGGAACAGCAGGAGACTATTTTCAGAAGAAAAGGTGCTCAAGAACAAGGGGACATGCTATGAAGTTGGGGGTAGATTCAGGAGACGTGAAGAAGTGCTTCTTCACAGCAAAAGTGGTGGAATCCTGGAACAGCCTTCCGCAGAGATGGTGGGAGCATAAACACTGGTGAGGTTCAAGAATGCATGCGATAAGCACAAAAGAATCATAGTGGAAAGGAAGGGGGAGGGAAAAAAAACTATAGATCAGGCATAGTCTGAAGTAATAGTGTAGGTAGGGAGAAATGGACAGAAAGGATGGGCCAAGTGGTCCTTACCTGCTGTCAAATTCTGTATTTCTATGTCTCTATTCCACAGTAAGCAATCCCACAATTTACTGATTGAGTAGAAAGACAAGTGATTGAAGGGCGGAAAAAAATGGATGGACTATATTACATTATTGAGCCATCTTATTTTATGTTTTGCTTGCATGATGCAAAGAAACATATTACGGCACTAGGTGCGAAGCAGGTTCTGAGGGTGCGGCACCGTTGTGGCCAATACCGGCACAGTATTTTGAGGCATGTGTGATGTCCACCAATAATGGGGCACACAGCCGGTGACACTACTTGGAATCTTGCCACCAACTTGAAAGAAAATAGCTGCACCGGATCGCTCCCCACATGCACACATGCATATTGTGCTGTCATGCTCCCAGACACTGTATGGCCGATGGGGCTGCCCAATCCCCATCAGCTCCACTGCCTCCCACCCCAAACAGCCTTCCAGCTGCCATGCTGGGAGCCCACCTAAGCGTGGCAAAGGTCCTGCATATTCCAAGAAAAAAAAAAGACAAAAGAAAACCTTCCCTCGCTGACTGTCCTGACCCCGCCTCCCCCACTCACGCCCACTCTCTGTGCACTCTCCTCCCACAACCCCACACCACATACTTACCTCCGGAGTCTGGTGCGACAATCTTCAGTGGCCGGGAACACGTCTGCACTCTTCAAAGTCGACCAGAACTGAGGAAATGTAGGTAAGCTGTATAATGTAATAAATAGGGTCTTTCAACTTTGATGCATATCTCAGGCATTTTTGGGAATTTTTTTTCACCAGATTTTCAACATGGTGTTTTTGGGACCCCATCTCATGAATTCTGTCACTGTCATTTTGTTAATCAGCCCCAAAAGGTGATTTTGCAGTCACTGCTCAGAACCACCTTTCAGGATTGATTTATGAAATGACAGTGTCACGTTCATGAGGTAGGCCCCAAAAAACCCTGTGTTGAAAATTTAGTGAAAAAATTCCCCAAAATGACTGTTTTATGAGCATACGTTGCGCTGTTCCTACACACGCTCGTAAGTTCACAAATTTTCAATATTTTCACTCCAGATTTTCAACATTGCCATTTTACCACACCTCTTTATGAGCAGTACAGCTGTCATTTTTCACATTTGGCCCAAAATGTGTTTCCGTGCATGTAGCGCACAATAACGCAGTCGGTGTGCGAAATCAATGTTTGGGACAGAATAAGAAAATCACAGTGACACTGTTCATGAGCAGACATGTTAAAATGGCTATGTTAAGAATTTGGTGAAAAACTTCCCCAAAATGACTGTTTTACGAGCATGCATTGCGCTGTTCCTACGCTTGCTTGTAAGTTCGTGAATTTTCACTACAGATTTTCAACATTGCCATTTTACCACACCTCCTTATGAACAGTATAGCTGTCAGTTTTCACATCTCTCCCAAAACGAGTTTCCTCGCATGTAGTGCACAATGGCGCAGTCAGTGTGCGAAATCAATGTCCGGGACAGATTAAGAAAATCACAGTGACACTGTTCATGAGCAGAGGTGTTACAATGGCTATGTTAAAAATTTGGTGAAAAAAGTCCATAAAATGATTGTGTCACAAGCGACCATTGCGCAGTTTCCAGGCAACCTCATAAATTCATAAATTTCAAGTATTTTCAGTCCAGATTTTAACCACTGGCATTTTTCCATACTTCCTTATGAACAGTACAGCTGTCATTTTTCACACCATGGACGAAATGTGTTTTTGCACTTCCAGCGCAGAAATGCATGGTTGCTGTGGGAAATCACTGTTCGGGACATTAAGAAAACCACAGTGACACTGTTCATGAGCAGAGGTTCCAAAATGCCTGTGTTGACAATCTGCTGTAAAAAATCCCCAAACTAATTGCATTATGGGTGTGCGTTGCGCAGTTTCTACACACTCTCGTGACTTCACCAGTTTTTTTAATATTTTCACTGCAGATTTTCAACACTGCCATTTTTTCCATATCCCCATGAACAGTACAGCTGTCATTTTTCACATCCTGCTCAAAATGTGTTTTCACACCTGTGGTGCCCAATGGCGTAGTCACTGTGCAAAATCAGCTTTCAGCTAATGAACTGATATTGCCACTGCTCATAAGGTGGAGGTCACAAAAAACCCATGCTGAAAATTTGGAGTGAAAATGGCAATAAACGTCTGAGACGTTTGGGTTTCTGACCATAATGTCCCACCTGTAGAGATTGACAGGCATCAGGGGTTTGACTTAGGATTCTAGCCTGTAATGCTCATACCATTCCACCCTGCAGCCAGTGAGAGGCATTGAGGTGTACCTTGGACACTTAGCTGCAAAGGTCACCCCATTCTCCAATACAGCACCCATCTCACCATATTTCTTGATGGAATGGGGTGAGCATAAGGACCAAGAACCCCAAGGCACACCATGACACTTGGTGTTTGCAGGGTAGGGTGTGGTGAAATGGGCGCCGTTATCCCTGATGACCCAAAGGCACATCCCAAGGCCTGTTAGTCTCTGCAGGGTGGTGGCAGGGTTGGATTCAGTTCAAAACTTCACTGTCATTCTTATTATGCAGCTCTCTAACTCCTACAATATCAATGCCAATCCCAGCAAGCAAACATTCAGCATTGACAAATGCTTGTTTTTTGTTGATTTTCAAAACTTTTAGAATGTTCATTTTTTAAACTTTTAGAGCCTTTTTTTAAAGTTGTCCATTGCCCATTTTATGTATGCAATAAGGTCATTTAGTCACACTAGTAATACTAGGTTTACTCCATGGACAGGGTGAGAAGACAATCAGTTTTGCCTTGAGCCTTAGAATGCCCCTGACCATCTTACTAAAGCAGATAATCAGAAAGCAATCACAGATCCTGTTAGGATTTCCTCTGTGCACTTAGAGATGGCAGAATGAAGCAGCTGTAATGCTGCCTGGGTGGGACTCGAGCCTGAAATCACTCGGTTCCCACCAAATTAATTATAACCAACGAGATAGATATTTCTTAAAGAAACAGGCACAGAAGCTAACAGGCACTCTCATGAAAGCACATTCAAATGATTTAGAGACAGAACACCAGCCTGGCAGTGGGCCTTAAGCAGGCCCAGGAAGACATTTTAGGAACCATTATTTTTGGGGAGGTTACAACAGTATAATATAAAAAGATGACTCCAGATATGTAATTGTGCTGTTCCAGGCTGACAAATTGGAATCTTGTCCACAACATGAGTCTCAGTGGATCATAGAATATCATTTAATATTTCTTTAATGATTTATGTAGGCAAACATTATGGGACATTGTCTAGGGTGTGGAAAAGAAATCTGGCAGACAGGGTCTGCAGCGTTTGCTGTGCAAGAGTGCCAATGAGAGTCAGGGCAGGCATGAAACAGATCAAAATCTAAACTATAATATAGAAGTGCCCAATAGGGTTAGACTGCGTGAGGAGGGTAGAATTGTTTGAGTTGAGCAAAGAATTCTGGCACACCTATCCTCCCCAAACTCTTTGCAGTAAATGGACAGCAACTGGAATCATAAAGGCTATGCAGTATCCTCCAGAAGCATATCTTTCAGTACTGGGGCATGGATTGGTGAAAATATGGCTGCCCAGTGGCAGAGGTATTGATCAAGGGTATAAGACTAGTAATCCCCCACCCCAACTGCAATTCTTTAACAGGAAGTGGTTTGGGGTACATAGATGATAATCATCCCTGATCCTCCTGCCATTCAGTGCCTTGGCAGTCACCAGAGCTAAGACTGCAGTCCCACCACCACATAGGACAGGTAGGATGGTGGGTGTTCCTTCAGGTGGCTGAGGGTGGTGGCAGTTCTAGCATTGATCAGGCATATCCAACATTGTTCAGATAGAGTGAATGTTGTGCATGCTGGTGTTCCATCTTAGTTTCATTCTATCAAGACTTGGGAAACTTTGTGAGTGACAGGGTACAGTACACATTGCAAGTCCATTGGTTGGCAGGATCCACCAGTGGGCTTCTAGGTGTACAATAGGTGTCATTCACAAACAGCTCTATCAGCAGGCAGCCGTGGCAGCATGCAGGTGGGTTGAGCTGCCCACTGACATTAGGACCATGCCGTGATGGGGGGAGCAGGGGGGGCGGAGGGGCCTGAGTGGGGTCCACTGGACCACCAGGTTGACCTAAGGGATTATGGCGAGTGTGTGATTAGGTCAAGCTGGGGGGAATGGGGTCAGTTATTATTCCTTTACCACTGCAGTGTGCAGCAGAAAATCAGAGCGGTGGGCAGGAAGCAGGGTTCACATATGTTTTATTTACTCGTGCAGTGTGTGGCATACAATTGGGTGGCAGGCAGGGAGGCACTGGACTGCCAGAGTGGGAAAGCTGCCAACTCCAGTCTGCAGTACAGCGGCCTGCCTGCCAGTGGGTGAATACCCACTTATTCTACTGTTGTAGATTTATCTTAAGGAGGCACATCTCCGGACTTGCTCTGAGGATGTGCCTCCAGTGTGGGTGATGAATGGGGCTGCGCACCATATGCATGGGCATGCCCCCTGCACAACCCCTCCAGATGCACTACATAACATTAAGGGTGGTGTGTGATGCGCATCAATTCCTTGCCAGAATTGCACCAGTACACAAGTTGGGGTTGCACCGGCACATCTCGGATGTACTGGGTGCATCCTTTTTGTGACTCCGGCCCCTGGAGTTGTCAGTACTCCTGGACAGGTGAGTCCATTATCAAGTAGCTAGTGACTGCAAAATATGCTAAGTTAAAATCTCAAGTAATTAATAACTGAGCCATTTCTTGCATTTCAAGTAAAACAACTGAGAAATCATATAAACAGCTAACTCTCAAGCTGGATTATGTTTAAATAGAAAACTTCAATTAATTCCTAGCTACAGTATTATTTTAGTCTTATTTCTCAACTAATGAATAAGTAAACAGAAACAATTCCCAACTAATTGCTAGATGGCAAAAGTTAAACATTAATCGAGAAAAACTCCTCAACCAATTATAAAGGATAATGCTTAACTTTTTAGTTAGCCATTACCTAATGAAAAGGTAATCACTAGTTATTTGCTAACTTATTTTTTTGTATGGGTATTCATAGTTTACATTGTGGGTGTATACGTCATATTCATGAAACATCTGCTTCAAATCCCTACCAGTTTGCCACAGAAATCCTGTTCTTTACCATTTGCCTGATGACATCATGGCTCTGGCTCCAGTTGAGGCCTGCATGTATGTCTCTATGTGTTTTGCAGTTGAACTCTGGTGAATTTATGAATCATGCATTTAATGGTACCATTCTATGTGTGTGTGGGGGGGGGACTACTACTGAAACATTGCAGAGCAGTGAATTTTAATTTGAAAGGCAGACATCTTGAGCAGATATTTTTGTTCAGTGTTCACAGAGGAAGGAGAAGGGGAACAGCCACAAAAAAATATCCAAAGCTTTGGAGGGAGAGAGAGATGGACACTAATCCTTTTTTGGAGGTGAGAGTCCCGAAAGGGCTTGCTAATTTGAAGGTGGACAAAGCAATGTGGCCAGATGGGATATATCCAATAGTACTGAGGGAGCTCAGGGAAATACTAGCTGCACCTCTGACATTTCTGTTTAACAGCTCACTGGAAACAGAAATGGTTCTGAAGGACTGGAAGAGGAAGGATCTTGTCCCACTACACAAAAGTGGTAGCAGGGAGGAGGCTAGCAATTATAGGCCAGTTAGTCTGACATCAGTGGTGGGAAAGTTAATGGAATCACTGCTGAAGGAAAGGATTGTGGAATATCTTTTTTTTATTTAGTATGGTTTTTGTAGCGAACTGCTGGAGGCTCAGCCCATGTTCTCCCCAGTGACCCACCTCACCCCCAGGACTTACCTCTTTCCGATGATCCCTCAGGCTTGTACCCTATGGCAGAGCCATTATGTGGATGTGCACCCTCATGAAGTCGGTACTAAGTTATGGGCATGGATTACTTACCAGTACTGTCTCCCTGCTTTACCCCCCCCAGGGTGAGGCATGGAGTTGGGTCATACTTGACAGACAGTGGGACTAGGTCATCACTGGAGTGCCACAGCAGGTGAACGGAGGCTGGAGGAGTGGGGCGTCATAAATGGTGGACACAATTTTTGAAACAAGGGACACTGGGGGGCAAGGTGTGCAATGACTTAAGGTGCTAAAGCACAGACATCTGTCATGCCCCCACACCATCTAGGAATCAGTAGCTGCTGACATCTGGCATCTGCCTGTGGTCAGTCATGCACCAAGTGCTTGTCCAGCCCCTCAGAGGAGGAAAGCAGTCCAAGGGATGCTCAGTCTTCTCCCCAGCCATCCCTCTGACTCTTGGGTCCATTGCCAAACCCAGGATGTTGGTGTTGCAAGCAGAAATCCTTCTACTCAGCTGGCAGACTGGTGGATTATGGAATATCTTGAATCCAGTGGGTTACAAGACCAAAGTCAACATGGTTTCACAGGCTAGAGGTTAAGTCAAAAGAATCTGATAGATATCTTTGACTGGGTGACAAAGGAACTTGATCATGGTGCAGCAGTGGATGTGGCCTACCTAGATTTCAGTAAGGCTTTTGACACTTCCACATGGGAGATTAGTAAGCAAGCTGAGTAGCTGAGAAGTGGGTCCAACAGTTGTAAACTGGATAAGAAATTGGTCAGGGGATAGGTGACAGAGGGTGGTGGTATATGGAGTTCACTCTGAGGAAGGGAGTATAACCAATGTGTGCCTCAGAGATCAGTGATGGGACTGGCCCTCTTTAATGTTTTTATAAGTGATATTACAGAGAAGCTGAAAGGGAAGGTCTTCCTCTTTGCCGATCACCAAAATCTGCAGTAGGATGAATACTCCAGGGGAATTGATGAGCAGGGACCTGAGAAAACTAGAGGAGTGGCCGAGGGGATGGCAGCTGGTTTCAGTGCAAAAAGTGCAAAATAATGCACTTAGGGCACAGAAACCAGAGGAGGAGAACAAAATGACTGGAGTGGTATTGACAACCACCAAGCAGGAAAAAGACCTGGGTATAATCACATTAGATTACCAAAATGTGGCCAGGCAGTGCAACAAGACAGTAGGGAGGGCAGGTGGGATGCTCTGGTGCATAAGAGGGTTATTAAAAGCAGAAGAGGGAGGTATTGTTGCCTCTGTATAGATTGCTGGCAAGACCCCATCTAGAGTGCTGTGTCCAGTTCTAAAGACCTCATCTCAAGAAGGACTTAGCCAGAGTGGAGGCAGTCTGGAGAGGGCAACTAAAATGCTGCAATGTCTGCATCAAAATCCCTGAGAAGACACTAAAGGACCTCAATATGTACACCCTGGAACAAAGGAAGGAGGGAGATATGATAAGACCTTTAAATACCTTATGGGGCAAATATGGAACAGCAGGAGACTATTTTCAGAAGAAAAGGTGCTCAAGAACAAGGGGACATGCTATGAAGTTGGGGTAGATTCAGGAGACGTGAAGAAGTGCTTCTTCACAGCAAAAGTGGTGGAATCCTGGAACAGCCTTCCAGCAGAGATGGTGGGAGCATAAACACTGGTGAGGTTCAAGAATGCATGCGATAAGCACAAAGAATCATAGTGGAAAGGAAGGGGAGGGAAAAAAACTATAGATCAGGCATAGTCTGAAGTAATAGTGTAGGTAGGGAGAAATGGACAGAAAGGATGGGCCAAGTGGTCCTTACTGCTGTCAAATTCTGTATTTCTATGTCTCTATTCCACAGTAAGCAATCCACAATTTACTGATTGAGTAGAAAGACAAGTGATTGAAGAGGCGGAAAAAATGGATGGACTATATTACATTATTGAGCCATCTTATTTTATGTTTGCTTGCGCAGTGCAAAAGAAACATATTAGACAGCTAGGTGCGAAGCAGGTTCTGAGGGTGCGGCACCGTTGTGGCCAATACCGGCACAGTATTTTGGGGCATGTGTGATGTCCACCAATAATGGGGCACACAGCCGGTGACACTACTTTGGAATCTTGCCACCAACTTAAAGAAAATAGCTGCACCGGATCGCTCCCCACATGCACACATGCATATTGTGTGCTAATCGCTCCCAGACACTGTATGGCCAATGGGGCTGCCCAATCCCCATCAGCTCCACTGCCTCCCCACCCCAAATAGCCTTCCAGCTGCCATGCTGGGAGCCCACCTAAGCGTGGCAAAGGTCCTGCATATTCCAAGAAAAAAGACCAAAAAGAAAAAACCTTCCCTCGCTGACTGTCCTGACCCCGCCTCCCCCCACTCACTACCACTCTCTGTGCACTCTCCTCCCACAACCCCACACCACATACTTACCTCCGGAGTCTGGTGCGACAATCTTCAGTGGCCAGGAACACGCCTGCACTCTTCAAAGTCGACCATGAACTGAGGAAATGTAGGTAAGCTGTATAATGTAATAAATAGGGTTTTCAACTTTGATGCATATCTCAGGCATTTTGGAATTTTTTTCACCAGATTTTCAACATGGTGTTTTGGGACCCCATCTCATGAATTCTGTCACTGTCATTTTGTTAATCAGCCCCAAAGGTGATTTTGCAGTCACTGCTCAGAACCACCTTTCAGGATTGATTTATGAAATGACAGTGTCACGATTCATGGTGGGCCCAAAAACCCTGTGTTGAAAATTTAGTGAAAAATTCCCCAAAATGACTATTTTTATAAACATCGTTACGCTGTTCTACACGCTCGTAAGTTCACAAATTTTCAATATTTTCCTCCAGATTTTCAACATTGCCATTTACCACACCTCTTTATGAGCAGTACAGCTGTCATTTTTCACATTTGGCCAAAATGTGTTTCCGTGCATGTAGCGCATAATAACGCAGTCGTGTGTGAGAAATCAATGTTTGGACAGAATAAGAAAATCACAGTGACACTGTTCATGAGCAGACATGTTGAAATGGCTATGTTAAAATTTGGTGAAAACTTTAAAATGACTGTTTCACGGTATGCATTGCGCTGTTCCCTCGCTTGCTTGTAGTTCGTGAATTTTCACTACAGATTTTCAACATTGCCATTTACCACACCTCCTTATGAACAGTATAGCTGTCAGTTTTCACATCTCTCCCAAAACGAGTTTCCTCGCATGTAGTGCACAATGGCGCAGTCAGTGTGCGAAATCAATGTCCGGGACAGATTAAGAAAATCACAGTGACACTGTTCATGAGCAGAGGTGTTACAATGGCTATGTTAAAAATTTGGTGAAAAAAGTCCATAAAATGATTGTGTCACAAGCGACCATTGCGCAGTTTCCAGGCAACCTCATAAATTCATAAATTTCAAGTATTTTCAGTCCAGATTTTAACCACTGGCATTTTCCATACTTCCTTATGAACAGTACAGCTGTCATTTTTCACACCATGGACAAAATGTGTTTTTGCACTTCCAGCGCAGAAATGCATGGTTGCTGTGGGAAATCACTGTTCGGGACAGATTAAGAAAACCACAGTGACACTGTTCATGAGCAGAGGTTCCAAAATGCCTGTGTTGACAATCTGCTGTAAAAAATCCCCAAACTAATTGCATTATGGGTGTGCATTGCGCAGTTTCTACACACTCTCGTGACTTCACCAGTTTTTTTAATATTTTCACTGCAGATTTTCAACACTGCCATTTTTTCCATATCCCCATGAACAGTACAGCTGTCATTTTTCACATCCTGCTCAAAATGTGTTTTCACACCTGTGGTGCCCAATGGCGTAGTCGCTGTGCAAAATCAGCTTTCAGCTAATGAACTGATATTGCCACTGCTCATAAGGTGGAGGTCACAAAAAACCCATGCTGAAAATTTGGAGTGAAAATGGCAATAAACGTCTGAGACGTTTGGGTTTCTGACCATAATGTCCCACCCTGTAGAGATTGACAGGCATCAGGGGTTTGACTTAGGATTTTCGCCTGTAATGCTCATACCGTTCCACACCCTGCAGCCAGTGAGAGGCATTGAGGTGTACCTTGGACACTTCGGCCCCAAAGGTCACCCCATTCTCCGATACAGTGCCCATCTCACCATATTTCTTTTTTTTTTTTTTTGCAAATAACTGCACTTTATTTCACTAATAACATTAACATTAACAAACTTGTACATGATCCTCAAACACGTGGTGCCTTTACAATGGTATATAAAGTTGGATACAGTACAATAACAAAATTGAGAAAGAAAACAGAATGAATAAACTAAAAACAACCCCTATCAGTCCCCCAAACCCCCACCTCTAGGTCTGACAGCCCAACAATAAAGAAATGTTAAACTTACATCAAAATTCAAAGGGACCACTATATGTAGGATCAGAGAAAGGAAGCATAATCCAAAAAAGGTGATCCCTTGAATCAGAACCCCAAGTGAAAAAAAAACAGAGACAAAACGAGAATTGAGGTAAGAATCTACTGGGGCGGATTAAAATATATAATACCAAAGAAAAGGAGGAAGCAAGTAAGAGGAAAAGACGGGCTCAGCTATATGGGAGGAGGAAATAGCAGAGCCTCGGACAACTCATACCTAAATGCCTTAGTCCAACATTATATATTAAGGGTTAGAACAACTTCCCTTTTGAGAACTCAATGCAGAACTATGCAGCTATTATACTTCCACACTATTGGCCTTAAATAATCGAATTGTATTGCCCCAACATTTATCAAATTTTCACGGAATTGAACATCGAGGCCACCATTCTTTCTGCATTTAGGGCTTCCAGAAAAGTGTCCCACCATTCCTTGCATGAAGTACCACCTCTGCACCAGTAGCGGAGAAGTAGCAGTTTGGCCACTAAAGATATTAATGCTAACTGACATTTGTGAGCTATAGACGAAATATCAGCCAAGTTGCCCAGAACACAAGTCTCTAGACTAAAGAACACCACTACATCACAGAAAGGGGCCATCCAAGTACGGATAGAGTCCCAGAACTTAGTTACCTTAGGGCACTCCCAAAGTTTATGTAACGTGGTAGCCCACGGATAACCACAGTCCTGACATACAGATTTATTTTATATATGCGTTGAAAGCTTGGCCGGGGACAGTACAAGTCATGTAGAATATTAAATTGTAAACCTCTTAGCCTGTCTTGCTTGATATAACTATATAAATCTGCCAAACTCTCAACCAAGTCACATCTGGCCAATTTGGAAATAAGTTCGCTTTCCAATAATGAGGGGCAGGGGAGGCCTTGGCCTCTCTAAGGGAGAGAATGAGCTTGTAAATTTTGGAAACCACTTTGCTGGATACGGCGATGACTTTTATCTTCGCTACCAGATTCCCCGCCTGCTCCTGTCCCTGACCATCTTTCAGGAATGAATGAATACAGTTTCTAATTTGGTATATCCGGTAACTATCCTTGGGATTAACTGTGAACTTCTCCATCAATTCTGTAAGAGAAACTGGGTAACCACCCGACAAAAGTCAGCAATCCTGAGTTTGTTGGAGGAGATACCCACTCTCCAATCATCCGATTGCCAATTAACAAGTTCGGATTATTAAGCAGGGGTTGCAATAAATCCTTTTAAAGGGGATATTTAGCAGCATAAAATGGAGAAAGAGCTCTAATGTCCCATCCAAGTGGGGTATCTTTAATTTTTGATGGAATTTTGCACCAGGGAGTGAAGAGGAGGGCTTCCAGATCCAGCTTGGCAGTTTTGGCTATCAACTCATCTAAGGCGCCACTAGGCCGAGATGCTGGAGCGTCAGACGCCCACTGGGCCGACCTTGCCATATGGCTTGCTAAGTAGTAAATATAAAAATCGGGCACCTGCAAGCGCCCCTCTTCCCTGCGACGGGTAAGCTTTCGGTAGGCCCGATGAGGGGGTTTACCATTCCAAATAAAATCGGTGCAGTATTTGTGGCAAAGGTTGAAAAAGGACTTGGGCAAATATATGTTGAGATTGAAAAGATAATAGAAGACTTTGACGAATCATCATTTTAATTGTATTCACTCTCCCCAAAAGGAAAGAGGGAGTTGGGACCACCTGTTAAGATCATCTCTAATCTGTTTAAGAAGGGGTTTAAAATTTAGCTCATATAGTTGTGCTGAGTCGTTAGAAACTTTAATACCTAAATATGGAAAAAAGCTGGTCTGCCAGGATAGACCCAAGGAGGCACACCAAGCATGATGTAAGTGAGGGGATAATGAATAAACTGATGTTTTGCTCTTATTAAGCTTGTAGCCAGAAAACTCCAAAAAACGTGAAATAATGGAAAACAGCTGCGGGAGAGAGGATTGACTATGCCATATGTGGATTAATAAGTCATCTGCAAAAGCCGACACCTTAAAATCAACATTTTGGATACTTACGCCTTGGATATCTTTGTCCAATTTAATTGCTCTAATTAGGGTTCCAAATATAAATTAAATAAATATGGTGAAAGGGACATCCTTGTCGGGTACCTCGATTAACAAGGGAGATGATATCAGGTTTTGCAGGAGATCTTGCAGAAGGACAAGTATACAGAACCTTAATGTAGCCCATAAAATGATCAGGAATGCCAAATTTGGAAGCACTTGAACATAAATTCCCATTCCACCCTTTGAATACCTTCTCCAGCGTCTAATCGACCAGAGAGCTTCTTTATCCGAGCTCATAGATTCATGTATTAAATAAAACAATTTCCTAAAGTGGTCTGCGAAAAGAGCGGCCGACCACAAACCCGACTTATCCAGGCTTAGTCGCCCCACCATACTGATTTTAGTCTGTTGGCCAAAATCTTATCAAAATTTTATGTCAACATTTAATAAAGATATTGGCCTGTAGTTTGTCACAAGGTCTGGTGGTTTATCTGGCTTTGGTAAAAGAATGATCCTTGCCTCAAAAGAAAGATCATGATTCCTTCCTTACACAAAAGGTGAACAGTTGCCATAATAATGGGGCAGGATGTCTTTAAAGGTCTTATAAAACAAAACGAAAAACCATCCGGACCTGGCGCCTGTCAAGTTTAATGCATCAATAGCTTGTGAAATTTCCTCAGTCTCAAGGGGCCTCTAGCTTACAACTGAGGTCCGGAGGAGTTGAGGCAAGGGAATATCTGTAAGAAACTCTTTCATTCTAAGAGAGCCTCTCTGGGGAGAGGGCTCACTCACATATAAATTCTTGTAGAAGCCCATAAAAGTGTTCATAATATCCTTGGGCGGAAATTATATCACCTATCTCAGGATGTTTTAAGAGCAGCCCACCTTTCCGCTGCCCTTCTTTTCAACTGCCAAGCCAGCATCTTCCCGCTACTATCTTGTCCTATGTAGGAAGCCCTCAAATTAGAAGCAGATCTTTCTACCTTCTCTTTCATGTATGTCTCATACCAGACCCTTAATGACGCAAGTTCTTGCTCCTGGGAGAGATCTAAGATCTCCGTTTATAGCATCTAAAACCCTTATTCTATCTAGACAGTCACACCGCTTTGCGTAATTTTCTTTTTACGGATTGTAGCCAATCTAATAAATTCACCTCTCCATGTGGCCTTCAGTACACGCCCACTCAGATCAATTGCCTGGAGGGATCTCCATTCACTTCAATAGTATGAAGCATAAAATTTCGAATATCTCATATGAGGAGGGTCTTTAAGCAGGTGATTATTCAGAGCCCATGAATATGATCTGGAAGGCAGGGAGAGTGGATGGCACGAAACAATAGGAGAATGATCGAAATTACCCGACCAAAGATAGAGGCCTCTTGAATCAGAGGAAGTAACTGATGGCTTACTAAAAAAGTCTATTCGAGAATAGCTTTTGTGAACTGAGTGAGAAAAAGGTGTACTCCTTAGTCTTAGGGTTAATTAAGCGCCATGGGTCCGACAAACCCAGTGAGGACTTAAGTTCAGATATTGCTGTCTGTGCGGGAGGCGGGCGAATGCTCTTAGAACATGAGCGATCAGGTAGCTGGATTGGACTAAGTTCCAGTCCCACCTAAAATTAAGGGTCTATCAGCTATGGCGCAAGGAGAACTGCCAACTGGGTAAAAAGGTGGGGATTCCTGATTGGGACCGTAAATAGACCCTAGCACTACATCTGTGCCCGCTAGTTTACCCAAAACAAGGATATATCTCCCCTCAGGATCCGAGATTACTTCTGTTGACAGGAAGGGAACACTCTTAGCCACAAGAACTACCACTCCCCTCTTGCAAGTGGAGAATCCCGCTCCAAAAACTTGGCCCACCCATCTCTTTTTAAAAAAGGAAAGTTGTTCAGGTAACATATGTGTTTCCTGCAAAAAGGCAATTGATGGATTAAAACGTGCCAAATGGTTAAGGACAATATGCTCTTTTTCTCTCCCCTTAATGTTCCAGGAAATTATACTCAACTCCAGAAGCCATATAACAAATGGCGAAAAGACACATCCACTGTTGGGCTGTCAGACCCCCAATATCCCCAGCAAATATAAAACATAAAGGAAAAAAAACCTATCCCAACCAAGCAGACAATCCCCAACATTAAAAAACAACTAACCCCATTTCGCCGCCTCAACCTTCTGGACATGGCACGCTCTGGCGGTGGGGCCTCGCTACCTTGAAAGTCGATTAACTAACCTCTCTCCACGAAATCTGAAGATAATGTAACAGCCATGAATAACCTTCTAGTATACTACACTAATGAGATTAACTTGCAGCAAACTCATAATTAACTAAAGAAGATTAAACAATCAAACCTAAATACCGGATTATCTCCGTAGCTCCCTAACAGTGGATTAAGTGACTGTTGAGAATAGTAGCCATATAATGCCAGAACCTTGCTGCTAGGTTGAGCTCTGTCATCAGCTCTTGGGTGCAAATCTGAGCCAATTATTAAAAGAACCAGAAAAAAAAAAAAGGAAACTAACCTATTGGCTGCTAATTCCTGACAGAGCAAACAGTTACCAAGCAAATAAAGTACTCATATAGCACCCCAAAAAGGGGGGAGGTGGGGAAGAACAGGTAGGCCTAGCTAGGGGCTGAGCAGTATCCTACACTGCAGCACCTTAAATATTGCGGATTGGCTGAGGAGGTCAACTTGCATAGAGGTGCACATTGTCCACCACAGCACGGCCTTCTTCCACTAAAGCACTGCTTGGGAAACAACCCCGTAGCAACCATCAATGAAAAGGATCGGTGGCGTTACCCCTAGGCCTGATGAATAACATCTTAAACCATATTCATTGGACATATCGAAACCATTATTGTCACCCAGCAAAATGACACCTGGCGAATATAGGGAGGTACCAAAATCTAAAAATATAAAAATATAAAAAGGGTTAGGGAGGAAGGGAAAAGGGGGAGGGGAGAGGATACAGGAAAAGGAACCAAGGAAATAAAAAAAAAGGATAAGGATGGCAACTTAATTCTCAAAGGTCCAGCATCTAAGTGCCCAACAGAAGAAAAGAGTCCTTGCTGAACACAGTATAATCAGTCCACCATTCAGGAAAGACTGGAAGCTAAGCCAGAGGTCGTGCTTTCAGATTTTGTGGAAGAGGTCCGAGAACCAGTCCTTTAGCGCCTTCAGGGCTTCTACAGGTGTCTCGAACAACTTTTCCCTTCCTTATGGGTGACTTCTGTTTAGCAGGGTATAACATGCAGGTGCTGAACTCCAGCAGCCCAAAGCTTAGATGTAATGGGTGAAAGCTAGCTCTCGCCATCCTGCTTTTGACTGTAAGATCTGGAACCAAACGAAGTCTCTTACCCTCCCAGAGGATTGCTGAGAGCTTCCTTGCTTCCCTCAGGATCTGTTCTCGGTCGAGATAATTCAAAAGCTTGAAGATTATGGGCCTCGGGGGATCAGCTGAGGGGGGTTTTCCTCTCAGGGCCCAATGCCCCCTTTCGATAATATACTCTGGCCCATTGGCTGAAGGGTCTACTGTTTTCTTCAACATTTTTTGCAAAAAGGCAATCATGTTTGGGCCTTCCTCCCCCTCTGGTAAACCTAGTAGGACCAAATTATTTCTGCGATTTCTGCCTTCGAGGTCTTCAAGACGGTCCTCTAATTTGGAAACAGCCCTCCTCAATTCGGTCACTGCAGGCCCCTGCTTATCAGCATTGCGCTCTAGTGAGAAACCCTTGCATCCACACCGGTGACTCGTTGGGCTAATTGTGTTAGTGCAGGCTTGAAATCGCACATCATCAATAAGTTTGAAGGGGCATCTTTGATGGTAGACAACTCCCCATAAACACGAGCTGGCGTTAGATCGTCTGCTGGGTCTGTCTGGTAAGTGCTGCGTCGGGGCCGTTTTGCCTCGAGCTCCAGTTTCGCTTCCGTTTCGCCCATGCTCTGCAAAATTGGAAATTCCACTCTAGATCACTTCTCCTACCTCTCCTGAGGCTGTTAATACTAGTTGGAGGTTGCAGAGAGGTATAAAATTGGTAAAATAACCACGATTAGCGAGAGCAAGCCCCGCGTACGTCTGCTATGCTTCCCAGCGCATCACGTGACCATCATCTCACCATATTTCTTGATGGAATGGGGTGAGCATAAGGGCCAAAGACCCCAAGGCACACCATGACACTTGGTGTTTGCAGGGTAGGGTGTGGTGAAATGGCGTGGCCGTTATGCCTGATGACCCAAAGGCATACCCCAATGCCTGTCAGTCTCTGCAGCGTGGTGGCAGGGTTGGATTCAGTTCAAAACTTCACTGTCATTCTTATTATGCAGCTCTCTAACTCCTACAATACCAATGCCAATGCCAGCAAGCAAACATTCAGCATTGACAAATGCTTGTTTTTTGTTGATTTTCAAAACTTTTAGAATGTTCATTTTTTAAACTTTTGAGACCTTTTTAAAGTTGTCCATTGCCCATTTATATATGCAATAAGGTAATTTAGTCACACTAGTAATACTAGGTTTACTCCATGGACAGGGTTAGAAGGCAATCAGTTTTGCCTTGAGCCTTAGAATGCCCCTGACTGTGGAGTAAACCAGTTACAACCAGTGTATCTGAAGTGATTTGTCTCACTTCAGTTACATTTATGTCGTAATCATGCAACTACTTTTTTCTCTTTCTCACAGAACATAGTCACAAGAATGAATGGAGAGAGAGGCTGGAACATCTTGCTGTACATCTTATCCAGTCATCTGGGTGGGATTTTGATCTTCTAAATGATTCATCAGTGCCACATCAGTATTTGTTGACTCTCCACCATGGTGTGTTTGTGGTCATTGCTGACAGATGCTATCGCAAGTAGAGAAAGTCTGTCATGGTAAGACGCTTGATGACTGTGTCAGTCTTACCTGTACCCTTGAACTACTGTGCCTCAATATACCCAACTTAACTATGGCAGCCAGGTACAGAAATTATGTGTTTGGGCTAATACGGAACATTCCCCAAAACTTCAATACTGAAATGAGGTATACTGCTTATATGCAGTTTATATTATGGCAGTATGTTAGTCTTGGCTCAGGAACCAGAAGTGTTATTCCCTCATGTTGTGTATGGGGAAACAGGGGCACCTTCCTTGATCCTTTTGGACTGTATGTTTTTTTTTTCTATCTCATAGTCTGGCATGAGTTTCAATTATTGGGCCACATGGGATCAAATACATCAAATGATTATAGCACCACATCTCTGCCATCAGAACGTCTGACATCTCAAAAACTATATGAGATGGAATGTTCGTAATGTAGTACAGAGCTCAAAAATGTAATGAACATTGCTTTGCAGTTCCTGTTTCAAAATTTTGTTCCAACTTTTTGTGGTTGTTGTAGAGGAGGTGGTGAGGGAGGGTCCGGGGTATACAAGAAGTTGTTTCACATTGCAGTTTAATATACATTCTTACAGTCTATGTTTTGCATTATACTCACTATATAATGCTCTTATCTGGTTGTTCATATGTATTGTATATTTATGAGGGGTTTTAGTTATTGTACAAGGATGCTATAGACGGGTTATTCCCATAGAGTACCTGGGGTGAAGTTTTCATGTGGTTATTGTTCAAGTGGAGGGGTTTTCTCAATTTTCCTAGATATACTCCATCTGTATAATATGAGATATGTCACTTGCAATGTCAAAGGGGCCCGTTCAAGGGTGAAGCAGTACCAAATTCGTAAACATCTCAATTTGTTGAACTGTCACGTAGCATTTCTTCAGGAGACCCATCTGTTCACCCCGGAAGGGCTTCTCTTTCACCGGCAGACTAGAAGGCATGTCTATATGGCTGGGAATTCCACCTCTCAGATGGGAGTGGCTATTTTATTTACTAAGGGAGTACAATTTCAGTTGTTGCACTCTGTGGAAGATCCACAAAAATGTTACCTTTTAACGCAAGTGGTACTGCATCACTTTGAAGTCATGTTGGGCTGTATATATGGGCCTAATAAAGATTTTACAGATTTTTTCTCCAATCTCTCTATTTTACTAGTGTCATATCTTCACCTTCCTATTTTGCTAGCTGCAGATTGGAATCTGGTGTTTACCTCTGATCTGGATAGGTCCCATCCGAAGTACTCCAATCTTTCCCCTGCTCAGTGAGCCTTGCAAGACATGGTAGACATGGTGGGCTATGATCCTATGGCGACGTAACATCCTCTACCAAAGAATACACTTTTTGTTTGCCACTTCACAAGTCCTATTTGCAAAGTGACTATTTTCTAGTCACTAAAACTATCTTGCCAGGTGTCCTGGGCCTGTGGGATAGCTTTGCGTGTCCCATACGATCACTCCCCAACATGGCTTCAGTGTGACTTCTTATCTGCCCTTCACAAGGACAGGATTTAGAAATTAAGCACTCAGTTACTTAAGGATGACCAGGTAGTAACTCGGATTAGGGATACCATATCCCAGTTTGTGACTCAATATGGATTCCATCTCTGTGGTAGATAATATTTGGTGCACTTTGAAATGTGCTATGGGGAGAGTTTATATGTTTAGCCACCACGAAGAAGCATAAGCAGGATGCTGTTTCACTCCTTCTCCTAAATTGTATCAAAGCCTTAGAACAAAATCTTTCTCCTGATATCCCCGAAGATGATCATGAACCCTTAGCAGTACTTAGGGATAAATATGCGGAGAGCCTGAGGGAAGGAGTGGAATATGCTTTTCTTAAGACCCAAATCCGTTATTGGACCAAGGTCATAAAGCGAGGCATCTCCTTGCTTTGATAATAAAGCAGGAGGAGTCTTGTTTAGTCCTGGCTCCTTCTTCATTGTCTGATAACTCTCTTAAAACTTCCCCCTGTTGATATCAGTCAGGAATTCAAGCATTACTATCATCATCTGTATGGTCCTCCTGCCAGTCCACCCTTTATTGAGGGGATTTGAGCTTACCTGGCTGATGTCTCTCTCCCTCCACTAACCTTACCTCAGCGCTCATTTCTGGACAGACTCATCACACTGTAAGAAATCTCTGAGGCAATTCGTTTTCTTTCTTTTGGTAAAGCCCCAAGACCTGATGGGTTTCTGTCAAATTTTTATAAGGTATTTGCAGACAATTTGGCTCCCCTCCTCCAACAGCTCTAGTCATGTGTTTGTGAATCCAGGATTTCAGACTCTATGTTGTTAGAGGCTATAATAGTAGTTCTGTCAAAGCCAGTTAAATCTCATGACAGGGTGACTAACTATTGCCCTATCTCTCTTATGAATCAATATACCAAGATTTTTGCTAAAATCTTGGCTAACAGAAGTGTCTATGTTTTTAAAGGTTTTGTTAGCCAGGAACAAGTAGGCTTTGTTAAGGGTTACACCCCAGTGGATCACCTTCACAAACTGTCTCATATTTTCTCCGCATCTGGGGAGGCTTCCCAGCCTATGGCTTTGGACTCCCTGGATGTGAAGAAAGCCTTTGATAGGGTAAACTGGACTTTCATGTTTGAAGTTCTTAACAAATTCAGCTTTTCCCCAGGTTTCATTGAATTGGTTCTAGTTTTATATTTGAAGCCTACTGAGAAAATGTATTGTAACGGGATTTTCTCTTTGGCATTTCCACTATTCTCTGTTATCTGGCAAGAGTGTCCACTTTCGCCGCTGATGTTCAGTTTATATTTAGAACCCCTGTTGGTTCGTCTAAACATCTCGCCTCTGATTGAAGGCATCCCAGTCGGTCCCTTGACCTCAGGCTCTCTGCATATGTAGATGATATTCTCCTGCATCTCTCTGACCCTGGTACCTCTACCCTGGTATTATTGGCTCTTTTCCAAGATTTTATTAAATTTTCCAATTATTGACTTAAATTTGGACAAGACGGTGGTCATGCCCCTAAACTATAAAGTACTTAAATTGGATATTACAGATCTACATCTTACTTGGGTTACCCAGTTTAAGTACTTGGGGATAACTCTTGCCCAGAATTATTCCCAATTGAAGAAATTGAACCCAGATGATCTTTTGGTTTCTATTCAGCAGGATTTGGAGAGATGGTCAGCCTTTATCTATCCCTTCAGGGGAGAATGTGTAATCAAAATGAAAGCCCTTCCCAGGTTACTCTACTCCGTCCACATGCTAAACCTTCTCCTCCACCTTAAGTGGTTTAAGAACGTCCATAGCATTATATCTACTTTCATTTGGCAAGGGAAACCCTCTAGATGGTCTTATGTTCATCTCAGAGTGCCAAAACAGTACAGTGGTCTCAAATTACCTAACTTCTTTTTATATTACTTAGCTAGTCAAATTGCTAAATATGATAAATGGTCTATTTCCCCCTAGCGCAAGGAGAACCCAGTTACATTCTGGTGTGGTTACAAATTGAAAGGACCCTTATTAAAAACTTGTCTCTCTCCTCTGATAGCCTCTTTTTGTTTCTCCTAAAGTCTTACCGTAGTCGCTTTGTAACTCTGTTATTTCTGCCTCGCTGAAGGTGCATGCCCAGCTGTGTCAGGTTGTATGATATGATAACTTCACAGATATTTTTCAGCCGCTGTGTAACAATCCCAATTTAAAATTTGGTGGGCAGATGGTATCTCCTGAAGGAATTCCCCAGTTGGAGTACAAGAAAGTGAAGAACCTTTTGTCAGAGGATCAGCTTGGTACCAGCCAGGACTTATTGGTTAAATTTAATTTACCACTTAGACATATCTTTAAAGAGCCCCTGACAGCATTAGGAAAACATTGAAAAAGGTAAGATTTTCATTCAGCTCTATCCCATTTTCTTTATTACTTCATATATTTTCAATAATTATTATTCCATTTTCTTTATTACTGAAAAAAGCTGCATGAAATCAAGACTGCTGTCCCCTCAACTATATCTACTCTGGCTGCTTCTCTACACATGACATCACAATCTCCTCTTTATGACATCATCATTATCTCCACAGCAACATATTTTGATGCCGTAAACAGAATTATGATGTCAAGTGTAGGCAGGCAGCCAGAGTTAAAAGGTCAGAGATACTGGATTCATGTAAATATCCTTAGTAATAAGAAAATATGGGTGAGAATTATGGAACAAAATATGAAATATAAGCAACATTTATGCCTGAATGTTACATTTTTTCAAAGTTGTCTCCCCTCCGTCAGGAGCTCTTTAAGGTTTACCAGCTTTAGCATTTACTGATCAACTGGTTTGGGTTGACTCTTTGGTCTAATACCCTGGAGGAGCTATACCACAAACTTTGTTCTTTAGATTGGCAGCCTCATTCAGTATCGCAGATGGGCCTCGCTCTATTTCCTAGACTTTTTCCAGATGTCAAAGGGCAGTCTCAGTACTGGTTGTCCTCTTTCCTCATTAACAATTTTGATTGAGCCCACATCTGGACTGACCTTTATTTATATGCCACCAATGATAAGCTTCATATTATCCAGTTCTATATTCTACATAATATTTAACTTACTCCATCCAAACTAGCTGTGCTAGGTAAGTTACGTTCTTCCCAGTGTACTAGATGTGGACAAGACTCTAGATCTCTTTACCACATTTTGTGGGATTGTTCCAAAATTGCTCCTCTCTGGGAAAAGATCAGATAGAGCACAGACCCAATCTTACATAATGACAATTATTTTACTCTGGAAGTTTACATTATAGGTGACTATTCCCAAATTGAGGTCCGAGAGTGGAGGTATTATATGTCCATTATTTAAGCATGTGGTACTTCATCACTGGAAGGACCAGGAAGATATTGCTTAACTTGAGTGGCTTAATGAGCTTCTGGCTAATCTTTATCTTGAGAAGGTGATGGCCAGTCTTCGCAATCAGTTATCCACTCATACCAAAAGTTAGAGATAATTGCATATGTTATTTTCACTTCCTTCCAATCCTTGAGTGGAATGATGGAGCATAACCAGGGTTTATTGATAATTATTTTCTTCTATTATAGCTAGCCATGCATAAAGATTAATGCACTTTTTTGAGTTAAATTAAAACTAAAATGTAATGAACAAGAAATCAACAGTGAATATGCTTGAAATTTCAAACACTTATTATGTTGACGTCACGGAGCAGTCGAATATTGCTCACATGATTTATGATGTCAACAGAAACACTCAATGACCACGATTTATGAATGCCTATGCACTGCATAAGGGCAACACATAGGCATTCCCATGGCCATTTGCTACATAGTGGTGCCCTGTGTACCCACTGCGGCATTCACTGATGATCGCATTAGTGCCCCTAGCAAGGGATCCCCGTCTGGCTGTGAGGTGCCACACCAGAGGGGGGTCAGGGTGTGTCAGGGGAATGCTCTGTGGTGGTGCCCATTCATGATGGCACTGTTTGCCATTCAGGGGTTCATCCTCTCTATGGGGGAAGAGGTGTAGCCATTGTGCTCCCCTTCTGGTGCTGCTGTTGGCTGTGGCAAAGCATTGTTGGCCTATTCTCCATACCACCCCAGCCCCATGGACCACAGGGGAGGCTGGGGGTGGCTGCCTGGGAACCAGTTTGGTGCCCCTACATGGACCCAGTCAGCAGGTCTGAAGAACCCCCACACCATGCAGGGCCATGGATACGCTAGCGGACTGGGTGTGGACATCCATTGGCTGCCCGCCCATGTCTGTCTATCCACCCCAGTGAACTAGTGCACCTGGTGAAAGGGTGCACAGATGGGAGGCATGCAGTGGCTGCCAATCATGAATGCTTGCCACTACACACCCATCTGCAGGTGTGGAGCCACGCTGGTGGGTTACATCCATTTCACGTGGACAATCCACCCCTTCATGAATCGCGGCCAGTCTAATTATAGTTCTGTTACTAATGTTTTCATGTTATCATTCTATTTATAACGTGTTAGTAGGTAGTGGTGATGATTATTGTGATGATTATTATGACAGCAGTACACTAATTGAATGACAACAGGTGTGGTTACATATAAAATGAAAAACCTACTGCCTTACGTCAAATATTGCAAATATGCATATATGCAGTGATGCTTTCAGTATTAACAATTGTCTCACTTCTACCAAATAGTATGAATTGTGTAGATTGAATTGCAATAGTGCTCGCTAACTGCTTGGCAGAGTGCACAGACTGAAATTTGTTACCTAATTACATAACAATCAATTCTTTGCTTTATGGTTGGAAGTTACTGCACTTTCTTTACTGTACTGTTACTGTATACATCGCGTTACTACTTGTTACTCATTCAGTTACTACCAGTACCTTGCAATCATTTTCACATGTCAAGGAGTGCTGTGCAGGTGCAAGAAAGATGCCACCTTGAATTGGGAGCTCTGGTGCCATCAAATCCTTCACAAACAACAAAAATAATTTTATAGATCGCACAACTCCAGTTGACATTATTCATTTGGGGACATCCTGGGCAAATGAAATATATTAAACGTTCCAGGATTTCCAAATTTTTTATTGTTTTACAACATTTTTTAAAGTTGGTGGTCAGCTCTAAAGGATGGCACCTGGTAATGGCGCACTGAATGTGGTACTCAGCAACTGTACAGTGCTGCTTCACTTGTATCTGACAAAACTCCGATCATAGGTAAAACAGAAAAGAGTGATATGACTTTTATTAAGGATATGTTTGCTTCTTTTAAAGAAGTTATTTCTGATTTAACGATGGGAGATGTCAACACAAATAAGATTATCTTGGCAGTCACAAAGTGTCTAGATGGTTTAGAAGAAAGGCACATTTTTATTGAAGAATCAATTATCAAATTGGAGGATTTTACTGAGGGAGAAGATAGGCAACTAGGAAGAGTGAATGAAAACATGCATGACTTAGAAAATAGATGCTGGAGGAATAATTTGAGAATGGTGGGAGTTCCAGAGGGTCTGAAGGGGAATGACATAGTTATTTTTTTACAAGAATTTATCTCTATCATTCTCAATTGTCAGTGGCACTGGCCCCTAGAAACTGAAGAGATTAACAGAGCTTGAATCTCATCACCCCCACTTGTTTACTGTGTGGTCCTGGGTAAGTCGCTTAACTTTTGTGTGTGTAGTTATCAGTGACCACTTGCTTTTCAAACGCATGCTAAATTCATGAAATCTGTTCCAATTTAACATAAAAAGCATGCCTGCCACACTTGCTTGCAGAATGCATGCCACTTGCATGCAGTCAGATCCAGTTTAACATAAAATCATGCTTGCAGCAAACATGTCACTTGAGTACTTTTATGTGTGCAACATGAAAACATTTCATATAATTATTTCTGTAAGGAAAACCACCTCATCGATAGTATGATTTATTTATTTATTTATGTGCGTGTTTTACCAGGAAAGCATACTGAACAACATGCTCGATTCCAGATGCGACCTGGGGGCCGAGACCCAAATACATAGCTTGAAATGAATGCATAGACAGTAAAAAATTATAAACAAAGGCTTGCACCTTAAACAATTTGGGAGAAAAATTACAGACGGGGTAGAATACATACAGTGTAACGAATCGGAGGGTTGAGTACTTTGCAATACATTTAGGTTATAACAGCATGACATTAAGATTGTTAATTGAAGCATGAGCAGCTGGAGGAGAAGTGCATTCTGAGTAATCAGTTGTGAAGGTAAGGGTTTGGTGCATGTCTTATGGGGGCAGGTAGGGCATTCCAGGTCTGTGGGATTCGGTAGTGAAAAGCGGCTAGGCCTTTGGATGTGCGCATAAACGGGATGTGTAGTAGTCATGGGTCCACGCTCCTAAGGGAGTACGCAGGTGGCGGTTGTTGGGAGAGGGCAGAGGACAGGTAGGGGGGAAGGGAGAGGGACCAATATTTGGCACGAACCTAGCACAGTTAGTTTGTCTGCGGTCATGGAGGGACAACAGGGTTAAAGAGTTATATAGGTTGCAATGGTGTGTTGATTGCGGGCAGTCGAGGATGAAATGACAGAAGGAGTGGAACAGGATGTCTAGGCTGGCCAGAGCGGACACAGGGGTGATGGAGTATACTATATCGCCGTAGTCGAGTATAGGAAAAATCATTTTTGGGACAATGGTGTGCCTTGTCTGTGTGGGGAGGCAGCTTTTGTTATGGTATAGTGCACCAAGTTTGGGGAGCAGCCTCTTGTGTAAGGAGTTAATGTGAGAGGTGAAATCTAGATGTTGGTCTAGCCAGACCCCTAGATATCTGAAGCTAGTGCAATTCTCCAGAGGGGTCCCATCCAAGGTTTTGAAAGGGGGGCAGGGGGCTTGGTGGGAGAGTCTTTTTTGGGTGCCAAATGTTAGTGATACGTCTCTTTTTAGAGTTTAGAAATAACTGGTTTGGCCTAAACCAGTTCTGGATGGCGTTGAAATCTTCCTGTAGGAGGGTTGCTATGCTGCACGTTGTGGGACCAGAGGCATATAGGACAGTGTCATCCATGTACATCTGGATGGATGAGTGGGAGCACGCTGTTGGGAGGTTGTTTAGAAAGACGGAAAAGAGTAGAGGACCTAGAACTGAACCTTGGAGGACTCCTGCAGAGACTGGCAAGGGGTGAGAGGTGTGAAAGGCTAGTTTGACTCTTGTTTCCAGTCCACTAGGTAGTCATGGAACCATTCAGTGGCTGGTATAGAGAGCCCTGCGTCAGTGAGTTTGGAGAGAAGTAGGGAGTGGGAGATGGTATCAAAGGCCTTGGCTAGGACAATGAAGATGGCAGAGGTGATACTTCCTTTGTCCATGCTCATGAGAATGTCACCAGTGACATGAAGCAGGGAGGTGATGGTTGAGTGGGATTTTTGGAAGCCCGACTGGAAAGGTGTGAAAAAGGAAGAGGCATGAAGGTACGGAGTGAGTTGGGACAGGACCAGTTGTTCCTGTAATTTGGCCAGGATAGGGAGTAGGGAGATGGGTCAATAATTTCCTGGAGAGGAAAGGTCTCCACCTTTTGGTAGAGGTATAATGGTGGCCAGCTTCCAGGCCGTAGGTAGCTTGCTCATAGAGAAGTATAGATTGAGAAGGTCGGCTAGAGGGGTGGCTATGGCTGGGGCGGAGAGGAAAAGCATCTTAGTGTCCAGGGATGTTGGGCATTTACCTTTGTTTGGGTTTAGGGCCCGTAGGGTGCAGAAGACTGGGTGGAAGGAGAATGGCAGGGCTGGGGGAGCAGTTTGAGGGGGCATGTGTGGGGGAACTGGGGGTGAATATATGGGAGGAAGGACAGGAGCTTTTCTGCACAGCTGAGAAGTGGGTGTTAAAAGCTTCAACTATGCAGATGGGGTCAGAGATGAGGGTGCCCTGGACTGATAGTGTAGGTGGTGCAGGTTGAGTGGGGGGGGAGAGCAGGGATTTGAGAGATTTCCAGAAATCAGTTGGGTGATTTATATTTTTGCTGAAAGCCGATAGGAAGTAACTCTTTTTGGCTAGGTGGATGCTGTTTGTGTATGTGTTTCAGAGGGATCTATACGTAGTGAGGGAAGCCTGTGTGCCCATTTTCTTGTAGGCTTTCCAGGCGTGGTCCCTGGAGTGGCATTTTCTGATTATGTCTGCTGAGATCCAGGGGAGATGCGCTCCTCTGACTCTTTTTGTACATAGTGGGGCATGTTTGTCCCAGACTTTAAGGAAACTGATTTTGAAAGCCTCGAAAGCTATGTCAATGGAGGGTGCCTCGGGGATAAAAGACCAGTTTATCCAACCTAAGTCTGACAGGAGAGAAGCTAAATTGAGGGAGTTATAGGACCTGGTGCTCAGTGTCTTGGGGGGGGCATTGGGTCTGTGCACCTTCCTGATCATGAAGCTCATATGATGATCGCTTATAGAATCAGGTAGGAGGCCTGCACTTAGAATCCTGTGGGAGTGGGAGGTGGGAGCCCAGTCCAGAAAGGTGTGGTTAAGAGTTTTGTGATTTAGTTTGGTGGGATCGGTAATGGGTTGAGTGAGGTTCTGGGCCTTAATTTTGGTCTTCAGGTGGGCTTTTTCTGGACCTAGCCAGTTTATGTTAAAATCACCGGTAACGTAGAGCTCACCCCCAGCCGCTAGAGACTGTAAGGTGACCAGGTGGGAAAGGATGTCCTCGGGGGGGGTGCGCAGGAGGGCAGTACGAGCTTGCCACGTATATGGGGTGGAACTAGGGAGTAAGAGTTTGATGAGTAAAGAGTCTATGTTTCCCGTGAATGATGGGATGTCCACTATTGTGAACTGATACCTATTGATGATGTACATAGCCGTGCCTCCACCTCTCTTTTTTCCAAGGTGGTCATGCCTGATTATTGTGTACCCTGGTAAAGATACTTCCGCATCAGTATGATGAGGTTTTAGTCAGGGTTTTGGAGATGACTAGGATGTCAGGACACTGTGTTAAGGCAATTGGTTGCAGCAGAGAGAATTTTGATAATAAGCTGCAGGTGTTTAGGTGCAGGATACAGAGGCCTTTGGGGAAAGAGAAGGGAGAGTAGGTATTTGAATTTGCGGGGTTGGGGCCGGGGTTTGCCTCTATGTCCCCAGACAGGAGCAGGAGAAGTGTGATGAGATGCTTTAATTTTACCCAAGGAGGATTTGGGCAAGATGTGGTGGTACGAGAGGTAGTGGAAATTGGGGGGTAGCGGCGGGCTGGGGTGTGTAAAACCGAGAGCCCCATGTGAAAGGAAGGTGGTAGGATAGTGGCACTAATGTGACCGTAATGGTCATGGGTCATGTCTTGTGCAGGCGTGTGTCAGTGGGCAGTGTAGCAAGGCTGTGGGATTAGTCATGGGAGCAAAGACCGCGGGGGTTGTCTGTTTGGGAGGATGGCTGGGGGCAGGGAGGATAGACTTGCCAGTTGGAGAAGAATAACAGGGAGGATAGACTTGCCAGTTGGAGAAGAATAAAAGATGTAGGCAGCAGCATCCTGGACTGAATTTTAAATAGGTGGATGAAGATTTTGGTTTGGTGCCCTCTGGTGGTAATAGCTGATAAGATGCAAATGGAGAAATAGGCTGATAGGTTTTGGAGAGTCATGTGACATAGCCTATAAAAGGAGGAGCTCACTAAGGGCGGTGGTAGGGGTGGTGGGGAGCCAGAACGCAGTGCCGGAGGGGCAGAAGCACACAGCCACTGGAAGCACTGTGCTTGCTTGCGAGGCAGTAGCCGGTTCAGAAATGGCACCAGTAGCTTCTGATGTGCTTCAGAAATTCATCTGTGTACCTGTGTGCTTCGGGGGGGTCCTTTCTTGAGAGCTGCAGGGGAGGGCTGGCTTCGTTCCAGGGGCCCTCGCGACCCATTAATCCCGACGTCTGTGTGCTTCAGGGAGGGACCTTTCTTGAGAGCTGCAGGGGAGGGCTGGCTTCATTCCAGGGGCCCTTGTGTTTTCATTCCAAGGGCCCTTGTGACCCTTTAATCCCAACATCTGTGTGCTTTGGGAGGGTCCTTTCTTGAGAGCTGCAGGGGAGGGCTGGCTTCGTTCCATGGGCTCTTCCCTGCAGCTCAACAGTTTTCACATTTTCTCAAGTATTATTTTGCTTTGCATGGGGCCAAGTCTTTTCTCTGGGAGTTAGACCGCTCGCTTAATAAAGATAGATATAATCTGTTTTGGTTTTTTACAGAGACAGACATCTGTTCACAGCATCAGATTAATGCTCCATCCCTGCTATATATGCATCCTTCAAAACTCCCTAAAAATTTAAAAAAATACCCCGATATACTGGTCCTTTCATGCTCATGTGCAACTATGTTGCTACCTTTGATTGCAATATGTTAAAGATACTTCCCAGCCCCTTTTTAATAACTTAAACATTTGTATCACTAAGAAATCCTTACAAGAAAAGCATTGGCTGCAATTGACCTCCCCCACTGTCGCTAGTTTTCTTATGGCAGACACTCTTATTACATTAGATCAATTTCAGACAAAATTTGGTGCTCCCGTCTTGCAGTTTTTTCAGTTTTATCAAATTTGGCATTGCCTGAGTGATTTCCTAGTCAACCTCCATGGTCTAAATCAGCTGATCAACTATTTCAACTTGATCAGCCCTGGCATAACAAGACCAACTGATTTCTCGGTTCTGTAAGGAAAACCACCTCATTGATAGTATGATAAGCTGGCTCATACCAGAGAATTTGGAGGTTTACAGTTTTCACATTTTCTTAAGTATTATTTTGCTTTACATGGGGCCAAGTACTTCCTCTGGTAAGGATGCACTACTGTTATATAAAGCTATTGGTGCTGGCTTATGAGATGTGACTTCTTTGGTTCCTTAGTAATGGGTAAGTACTTTAAAACTGGAACATCCCTCTGAATGTTTGTCTTGCATCTGGACTGGTTTATACAAATATATTAAGCAAGACAGATTTCTCTTGCAACAATTTAAGATTTTGCATGGGTTGTATCTTTCTCAGATGAAGTTGTTTAACTTTGAGAAGAAAGACTCTTCTGCTCATCCTAAAGGTCAGGAAAGTGACAATACACTATACCAGATGTTGTGGTCATGTCCTCAAATCTCCTCTTTTGGGAATCTTATTAAATCAAAATTAGATCCCCTGTTAGGCCTCCAGGATGCAATTACTCCTGGGATCTTCCAGGAAAGCCCATATAGCATTACTTTTGGCAGTCACTAAATTTCAGATCTTGCATCACTGGGTAAACCCCATTTTTCCCATATGGACAGTATGGATGTCAGAGATACTGCAAGCTATAAACTTTGAAATATCCACTGTACACTTTCATAAAGCTCTTCATATACATCAGTCCAGGTGGGAACCCATACATACGCTACTTACAATCTTTTACTGTAATTGTACAGGGTCACTTCCAGCATAGCACTGTGGGTTAGGAGAGGTATTCCTATTTTGTTAGGGTAGGGGTGGTTTTTCTTTCCTTTTTATTTTTGGGGAGGGCACCTGATTGTATTTTCTTTGTTATTATTTTTATACTGTATTGTAGTTTAATGTTGTTTTATTGTTGTGTATTATATGTTGTTCTTTATCATAACATTTAATAAAGCCTCTTACATTACAAAAAAAAATGGTGGTCCCTATGCCAGGCCCCCTTTCTTTCTTTGCTCCAAGCAACAGAAGCTGTACATGTCTGCATCCATTCAGAGGTGCGCTCAGAACACACTCCATGCTGACTTGCCACTGGGTACAGTAAGAACAGCACTGGTAAGAATTGCATATTCTCTTGTATGGCAGGGAAAACGGACATCAGCATGCTACACTGGGGACAAATCTGGTATATTTAATTGTCTGCCTCTTTCTTAATTTAGTGGGTTTGTTGTGAGCATAGGCATTATTTCTACAGTGCTAATGCCACTCCGTGTCCTGGTACATTTAGATTCAGTATGTGTGGTGTCCATTGTACATTACCAACTGACTGATTTAATATTTAAAAAAAAGGAAGTTATTATGCTGTGTGGTCCTGGGGATGATAGTAAGTGATAGATGATAGTTCAATTAATGACCAAATGGTGGTGGTGGTGGTGGTGGTGGTAGGGTGGATGACTTGTGGAGGGTGTTCTAAAAGTGTTGTGGAGATGCTGACTCTGTGCCCCACAAAAGGTTGATCAGGAAGTTGGTGGCTTTCAGGGTTGGAGAAAAGATGGCCAGATGGGAGGAAAACTGGCTGAAGGACAGAATACAAAGGCTGGTTGTGGGGGGAAGAGTTACATAGAAACATAGAAACATTGAATTTGACGGCAGATAAGGGCCGCTTGGCCCACCCAGTCTGCCCATTTCCCTACCTACTGGATAAGCTGCAGATCCTAGTTAACCAGCAGCCTACTTCTTCCTACCCCCAACCCCCAGAACTGCCTTATCTGAGTTATCTGGCACAAGACCCGTAACCAGTAGAGTCCCGCAGTACTCAGTGCTGGGGCCGGTGTTGTTCAATATCTTCATCAATGACATTGGAGATGACACTAAGCTTTGTGGGAGATTGCCACAGCTAAAGGAATACAGGGAAAGGGAAAAGGGAAATTGTTTAACCAGGGGAGGCACACTAAGCCAGAACTTGTTTCCAGGTGCGACCTGGGAGCAGAAGGAAGTTAAGTGGCTTGCTCAGGGTCACACAGTATGCAAGTGGAAGCTGTGAGATTCAAACCCAGGTCTGGTCTGCTGGATGTCACTAGATCTGCAGCTCAGTGCCTTAGACCACTGCGCTATACTGCCTCCAACCTACAGGATCTACAGGAAGATCTGGAAATGCTAGGGAGGTGATCCAGGATCTGGCAGCATGGCTTCAATGCCAAGAAATACAAAGTTAAGCATATTGGAGCCAAGAATCCTAAGACAGAGTACTGCCTGGGTGGAGTCCAAGTATCTACATAAGAGGAGGAGTAGGACCTGGGAGTGATGATCACTAGTGACCTGTAGCACTCCATGCAAAGCAAGAAAGCAGTAGCAAAGGCAAACAAGATGCTGGGATGAATATCTAGGAAGATCAGTAGTAGGAGAGAGAGGAGGTTATACTGCCCTTGTACAGGTCACTGGTAAGGCTGTATCTAGTGTATGGAGTTTGATACTGGTGCCCAGACCTTAATAATGATATTAACCTTCTGGAGAAGGTCCAGAGGAGGGCTACGAAGATGAGAGCTAGTCATCAGGGTAAGGCATAGGAGGAGAGGTTGAGGGCACTGAACATGTACTCCCTGGAATCAAATCAAATCAAAATAAATCAGACTTTATTTGTATAGGGCGCCTTTACAAAACCAAGGCGCCTATACATAACATAATAAATATCAATAAACAATGAAACAATGTTAAAAATTGATCCAAAACAACAACATTAAAAATCATTATACACATAGCTAAAAAGAAATGTTTTTAAAGCCCCCTTAAAAATTTGGACAGTCAGGCAATCTCACACCTGACAAGGAAGAGAACTCCACAGGGTCGGGGGCATAGAACTAAAAGATCTGGCCCCAGGTGTCCTTAACAAACCCTGGGAATCTCCAGCAATCCCTCGTCAGTAGATCAGAGAGAGCGGGAGGGACAGTAGGGACAAAGGAGATCTTTCAGGTAATCAGGTCCCTGATCATGTAGGGCCTTTTAGAGCACAGGCGTTATATGACTGGCCATAGAAGAACCAGTCAATAGCTGGGCTGCCGCATTCTGCACTAGCTGCAGATGGCGAATATCAACCCCTGGTAGCCCAAGATAAAGAGCGTTGCAGTTGTCAAAGCAGGAGGTAACGAAGGCGTGGACCAAAGTTTGAAGATCATCAGGAGGAACCAGGTGCTTCACCCGGGTGATGTTCCCCAGATGGTAAAAAGAGTCTTTGACAACTGCCGACACCTGAGATTTAAGTGTCAAACAGTCATCCAACACAACGCCCAGGTTCTGTACCTGGTCTGAGGTAGTTAGCTGAACACCTCCAAGCCATAAACCCGAGAATGATCCCGCTAACAAACTCACCTCCTGGTGACCTGGGTCCACAACCAACACCTCAGTTTTCTCTGGATTCAACCGAGCCAACTCACATTCATCCAGTCCTGGATTTTGGCTAGACAGTTATTAAAGACTGAAATGGCAGCATCTTGGCCGGGCACAAAGGACATGTACAGTTAAGTATCATCTGCATAGCAGTGAAAACTCAAACCGTACCACCCAATAATTGCTCTCAACGGCAGCATATACACCACAAACAACATGGGCACCAAAATGGAGCCCTGCAGCACCCCACAGGATAGGGGGAATGATGTTGAAGAAAAAATCCCAGACACCACCATCTGAGTCCTACCATCGTGGAAAGAACGAAACCAACTGAGGACTGTACCAGACAGCCCACAGATAAACCGCAAGCACTCCAATAGCACACCATGGTCCATGGTGTCAAATGCTGCAGAGAGATCAAGGAGGACCAAGATGGAATGGGTCTTTTGACCCTCTCTATTAGGAGGTCATTTAGTACCCGGACAAGAGCTGTATCGGTACTATGTCTTTTCCTAAATCCAGACTGGAGAGAATCATAGACATTATGGCTGGTCAAATGATCATCCAGCTGCGACACGACCACCTTCTCAATAATCTTACCCATGAAGGGAAGGTTAGACACAGGCCTGTAGTTGGCCAGACAATCCGAGTCCAAGGAGGACTTCTTAAGAAGGGGCTGAACCACAGAGGATTTGGAAAAATCCCCCTCTCCAAAGACCTCCAGACTATCTCAGCAAGGACTGGACCAATTTTATCCACACAGCCCACTTAGAGATGTGTGAGGCCCGGGTCCAAACCACAGTAGGTCGGACACAATGACTGGATGACCATCACTATGTCACTGATTGTGGGAAGGCTGAGTTTAGACCACACAAATTGGGTGTCTGACATCTCCTGCTGACCATCACAGCTCCCATTAGGTAGGGTCAAGCAGACGTCAGTTCTAATTGTGGCATCCTTATCTGAAAAGAATTGAGCAAACTCCTCACACCATTTTTGAGAAAGGCTCTTCTGGGCTGAAGACAGATTGGATTGCACAATCTGTCCACAGTCCGGAAAAGCTGAGCTAGTCGATTCTGTGCAGCAGCAATCTCTCTGGACAGGAATTCTGCCTTCTTATGAGAGATTGCTAATTGATAGATCACATAATGGTCCACCAAACTAAGTTTGTCACGATCCAGGCCCGATTTCTACCATCACCTCTCTAACCTTCGTCCCAACTCTCCTCAACTCCCTCAGTATCTCATCAAACCAAGGAGACCTGGGGCAAAGAATGAGGGGATGAACATGAACAGGAGCAATGGAATCCAGGGCCCCTACTACTGCCTTATTATAGCAAGTACCAAGTTCCCTGGATCCATGCAATCACTCAGAAAACCTGATAGGTCCAGTATCACCATCAGGCCATCTGGGGAGACACCCCTTAGAGGGTGGTACAGAACCATCTCCATAGGGGCTGGCCTACTAGGAGTGGCCTCAAAACTGAACCCAATGGTATGATGGTCAGACCACCTGACTGGTTCCACCACCAAATCAGATATCTCCATCCCCAGAAGGAACACTAAGTCCAATGAATGACCACCATTATGGGTTGAGGAGGAAATAACCTGTGTGAAGACCAGTGAAATCATTAACTGGTGGAAGTCCTGACCAAACTGTGAGAGTTCATCATTGACCCAGGTATTGAAATCCCCCAGAACCAACCATCTGGGGGATCCCATTGTCAGGTTGACAATGAGGTCTGCAACTTCCCGCAGGAAAACATTCCTGTCACCTGGTGGATGGTAAATGAGAGGTATCCTGTACCTCACAGCCTCACCCATGATACATTCAAAATGTGTTTCCATGCATGTAGCGCACAATGGCACAGTCGGTGTGTGAAATCAATGTTCGGGAGAGATTAAGAAAATCACAGTGACACTGTTCATGAACAGAGGTGTCACAATGGCTATGTTAAAAATTTGGTGAAAAAAGTCCATAAAATGACTGTGTTACGAGCAACCATTGCGCATTTTCCACGTAACATCATAAGTTCATGGATTTCAAATATTTTCAGTCCAGATTTTCACCACAGGCATTTTTTCATACTTCCTTATGAACAGTACAGCTGTCATTTTTCACACCATGGACGAAATGTGTTTTCGCACTTCCAGAGCAGAAATGCGTGGTCGCTGTGGGAAATCGCTGTTCGGGACAGATTAAGAAAATCACAGTGACACTGTTCATGAGCAGAGGTTCCAAAATGCCTGTGTTGACAATCTGCTGTAAAAAATTCCCAAACTAATTGCATTATGGGTGTGCGTTGTGCAATTTCTACACACTCTCATGACTTCACCAGTTTTTTAAATATTTTCACTGCAGATTTTCAACATTGCCATTTTTTCCACATCCCCATGAACAATAGAGTTGTCATTTTTCACATCCTGTTCAAAATGTGTTTTCACACCTGTGGTGCCAAATGGCGTAGTCACTGTGCAAAATCAGCTTTCGGCTTACAAACTGATATTGCCACTGTTCATAAGGTGGGGGTCACAAAAAACCCATGTTGAAAATTTGGAGTGAAAATGCCAATGAACGCCTGAGATGTTGTGGTTTCTGACCATAACGCCCCACCCTGTAGAGATTGACAGGCATCAGGGGTGTGACTTGTGATTCTCACCTGTAATGCTCATACCATTCCACACCCTGCAGCTAGTGAGAGACATCGAGGTGTACCTTGGACACTTCGGCCCCAAAGTTCACCCCATTCTCCGATACAACACCCATCTCACCGTATTTCCTAATGGAATGGGGTGAGCATAAAGGCCAAAGACCCCAAGGCACACCGTGACACTTGGCGTTTGCAGGGTAGGGTGTGCTGAAATGGCGTGGCCGCTATGCCTGATGAACCAAAGGCACACCCGAATGCCTTTCAGTCTCTGCAGGGTGGTGGCAGGGTTGGATTCAGTTCAATACTTCACTGCCATTCCTATTATGCAGCTCTCTAACTCCTACAATACCAATGCCAATGCCAGCAAGCAAACATTCAGCATTGACAAATGCTTGTTTTTTGTTGATTTTCAAAACTTTTAGAATGTTCATTTTTTAAACTTTTAGAGCCTTTTTTTAAAGTTGTCCATTGCCCATTGTATATATGCAATAAGGTCATTTAGTCACACTAGTAATACTAGGTTTACTCCATGGACAGGGTTAGAAGGCAATCAGTTTTGCCTTGAGCCTTAGAATGCCCCTGACTGTGGAGTAAACCAGTTACAACCAGTGTTTCTGAAGTGACTTGTCTCATTTCAGTTACATTTGTGTGGTAATCATGCAACTACTTTTTTCTCTTTCTCACAGAACATAATCACAAGAATGAATGGAGAGAGGCTGGAACATCTTGCTGTACATCTTATCCAGTCATCCGGGAAGGATTTTGATCTCCTAAATAATTCATCAGTGCCACATCAGGATTTGTTGACTCTCCACCATGGTGTGTTTGTGGTCATTGCTGACAGATGCTATCGCAAGTAGAGAAAGTCTGTCGTGGTAAGACGCTTGATGACTGTATCAGTCTTACCTGTACCCTTGAACTACTGTGCCTCAATGTACCAAACTTAACTATGGCAGCCAGGTACAGAAATTATGTGTTTGGGCTAATACGGAACATTCCCCAAAACTTCTATACTGAAATGAGGTATACTGCTTATATGCAGTTTATATTATGGCAATATGTTAGTCTTGGCTCAGGAACCAGAAGGGTAATTCCCTCATGTTGTGTATGGGGAAACAGGGACACTTTCCTTGATCCTTTTGGCCTGTATGTTTTTTTTTTCTATCTCTTAGTCTGGCATGAGTTTCAATTATTGGGCCACATGGGATCAAATACATCAAATGATTATAGCACCACATCTCTGCCATCAGAACGTCTGACATCTCAGAAATTATATGAGATGGAATGTTCGTAATGTAGTACAGAGCTCAAAAATGTAATGAACATTGCTTTGCAGTTCCTATTTCTAAATTTTGTCCCAACGTTTTGTGGTTGTTGTAGGGGAGGTGGTGAGGGGATGGGGGGTATACAAGAAGTTAATTCACATTACAGTTTAATATACATTCTTATAGTTTATGTTCTGCGTTATACCGACTATATAATGCTCTTATTTGGTTGTTCATATGTTCTGTATATTTATGAGGGGGTTTTAGTTATTGTACAGGGATGCTATAGAGGGGTTATTCCCATAGAGTACCTGGGGTGAAGTTTTCATGTGGTTGTTGCTCAAGTGGAGGGTTTTTCTCAATTTTCCTAGATATACTCCATCTGTATAATATGAGTCACTTGCAATGTCAAAGGGGCCCGTTCAAGGGTGAAGCAGTACCAAATTCGTAAACATCTCAATTTGTTGAACTGTCATGTAGCATTTCTTCAGGAGACCCATCTGTTCACCCCGGAAGGGCTTCTCTTTCACCGGCAGACTAGAGGACATGTTTATATGGCTGGGAATTCCACCTCTCAGAGGGGAGTGGCTATTTTATTTACTAAAAGAGTGCAATTTCAGTTGTTGGACTCTGTGGAAGATCCACAAGAGTGTTACCTTTTACTGCAAGTAGAACTGGATCACTTTGAAGTCGTGTTGGGCTGTATAAATGGGCCCAATAAAGATTCTACAATTTTTTTCTCCAGTCTCTCTATTTTACTAGTGTCATATCTTCACCTTCCTATTTTGCTAGCTGCAGATTGGAATCTGGTGTTTACCTCTGATTTGGATAGGTCCCATCCGAGGTACTCCAATCTTTCCCCTGCTCAGTGAGCCTTGCAAGACATGGTAGACATGGTGGGCTATTGTGATCCATGGCGAATTGCACATCCCTCTACTAAAGAATACACTTTTTGTTTGCCACATCACAAGTCACATTTGCATAGTGACTATTTTCTAGTCACTAAAACTATCTTGCCAGGTGTCCTGGGCCTGTGGGATAGCTTTGCGTGTTGCATCCGATCACTCCCCAACATGGCTTCAGTGTGACTTCTTACCTGCCCTTCACAAGGACAGGATTTAGAAATTAAACACTCACTTACTTAAGGATGACCAGGTAGTAGCTCGGATTAGGGATACCATATCCCAGTTTGTGACTCAATATGGATTCCACCTCTGTGGTAGATAATATTTGGTGCACTTTGAAATGTGCTGAGGGGGGAGTTTATACGTTTAGCCACCATGAAGAAGCATAAGCAGGATGCTGTTTCACTCCTCCTAAATTGTATCAAAGCCTTAGAACAAAATCTTTCTCCTGATATCCCCGAAGATGATCACAAACCCTTAGCAGTACTTAGGGATAAATATGCAGAGACCCTGAGAGAAGGAGTGGAATATGTTTTTTGGGGAGGCAGTATAGTGCAGTGGTTTAAGGCTCTGAGTTGCAAATCTGGAGACCTGGGTTATGTTTCTATCCATATGAGGAGAGACTAAAGGAGCTTAATATGTATACCCTTGAGGAAAGAAGGGAGAGGGGGGACATGATAGAAACTTTCAAGTACCTCAAGGGAATCAACAAAGTCCAAGAGGGTAGCATCTTTCAGAAAAAGAGACTTGCAAGAACAAGGTGACACAATTTAAAGATAGAAGGAGGGTGGTTCAGGGGCAATGTGAGGAAGTATTATTTCACAGAGAGGGTAGTCGATGCATGGAACAGCCTTCCTGAGGAAGTTGTGGGGTCTAAAACTGTGGGAGAATTCAAGAATGCATGGGACAGACATAAGGCAATTCTTGTGGGTGACAGGAAGATAAAGGCTGTTGGTTAATTAGGATCTGCCGCCTATCCTGTAGGTAGGGAAATGGGCAGACTAGATGGGCCTAGCGGTCCTTATCTGCCGTCAAAGTCTATGTTTCTATGTTTCTATGTTTCTTAAGACCCAAGTCCATTACGTGGATCAAGGTGATAAAGCAAAGTGTTTCCTTGCTTTGAGAATAAAGCAGGAGGAGTCTTGTTTAGTCCTGGCTCCTTCTTCGCTGTCCGGTAACTCTCTTAAAACGTCCCCCTGTTGATATCAGTCAGGAATTGAAGCATTACTATCATCAGCTGTATGGTCCTCTCACCAGTCCACACTCTACTGAGGGGATTCGAGCTTACCTGGCTGATGTCCCTCTCCCTCCACAAACCTTACCTCAGCACTCATTTCTGGACAGACCCATCACACTACAAGAAATCTCTGAGGCAATTAGTTTTCTTCCTTTTGATAAAGCCCCAAGACCTGATGGGTTTCCGTCAAATTTTTATAAGGTATTTGCAGACGATTTGGCTTCCCTCCTCCAACAGCTCTATTCATATGTTTGTGAATCCAGGATCTCAGACTCTATGTTGTTAGAGGCTATAATAGTGGTTCTGTCAAAGTCAGGTAAATCTCATGACAGGGTGACTAACTATTGCCCTATCTCTCTTATGAACCAATATACCAAGGTTTTTGCTAAAATCTTGGCTAACAGAAGTGTCTATGTTTTAAAGGTTTTGTTAGCCAGGAACAAGTAGGCTTTGTTAAGGGTCACACCCCAGTGGATCACCTTCACAGATTGTCTCATATTTTCTCAACATCTGAGGAGGCTTCCCAGCCTATGGCTTTGGACTCCCTGGATGTGAAGAAAGCCTTTGATAGGGTAAACTGGACTTTAATGTTTGAAGTTCTTAACAAATTCAGCTTTTCCCCAGGTTTCATTGAATTGGTTCAAGTTTTATATTTGAAGCCTACTGAGAAAATATTTTGTAATGGGATTTTCTCTTTGGCATTTCCACTATACTCTGGTATCTGGCAAGAGTGTCCACTTTCACTGTTGCTGTTCAATTTATATTTAGAACCCCTGTTGGTTCGTCTCAACATCTCACCTCTGATTAAAGGCATCCCAGTCGGTCCCTTTGATCTCAGGCTCTCTGCATATGCAGATGATATTCTCCTTCATCTCTCTGACCCTGGTACCTCTATCCTGGTAGTATTGGCTCTTTTCCAAGATTTTATTACATTTTCCAATTATAGACTTAATTTGGACAAGACCGTGGTCATGCCCCTAAACTATAAAGTACTTAAATTGGATATTACAGATCTACATCTTACTTGGGTTACCCAGTTTAAGTACTTGGGGATAACTCTTGCCAGAATTATTCCCAATTGAAGAAATTGAACCCAGATGATCTTTTGGTTTCTATTCAGCAGGATTTGCAGAGATGGTCACGCTTTATCTATCCCTTCAGGGGAGAATGTGTAATCAAAATGAAAGTCCTTCCCAGGTTACTCTACCCCCCCACTTGCTAAACCTTTTCCTCCACCTTAACTAGTTTAAGAAGTTCCATAGCATTATATCTACTTTCATTTGGCAAGGGAAACCCTCTAGATGGTCTTGTGTTCATCTCAGAGTGCCAAAACAGTACAGTGGTCTCAAATTACTTAACTTCTTTTTATACTACTTGGCTAGTCACATTGCTAAATATGTTAAATGGTCTGTTTCCCCCTAGCACAAGAAGAACCCAGTTACATTCTGGTGTGGCTACAAATTAAAAGGACCCTTATTAAAAACTTGTCTCTCTCTCCCCTGACAGCCTATTTTTGTTTCTCCTAAAGTCTTGCCGTAGTCGCTTTGTAACTCTGTTATTTCTACCTCACTGAAGGTGCATGCCCAGCTGTGTCAGACTGTATGATATGATAACTTCACAGATATTTTTCAGCCGCTGTATAACAATCCCAATTTAAAATTTGGTGGGCAGATGGTATCTCCTGAAGAAATCCCCCAGTTGGAGTGTAAGAAAGTGAAGAACCTTTTGTCAGAGAATCAGCTTGGTACCAGCCAGGACTTATTGGTTAAATTTAATTTACCACTTAGACATATTTTTAAAGAGCCCCTGACAGCAGTAGGAAAACATTGAAAAAGGTAAGATTTTCATTCAGCTCTATCCCATTTTCTTTATTACTTCATATATTTTCAATAATTATTATTCCATTTTCTTTATTACTGAAAAAAGCTGCATGAAAACAAGACCCCCTGTCCCCTCATATATATCTACTCTAGCTGCTTCTCTACACATGACATCACAATCTCCTCTTTATGACATCATAATTATCTCCACAGCAATATAGTTTGATGCCGTAAACAGAATTATGATGTCAAGTGTAGGCAGGCAGCCAGAGTTAATTCGATACTGGATTCATGTAAATATCCTTAGTAATAAGAAAATATGGTTGAGAATTATGGAACAAAATATGAAATATATGCAACATTTATGCCTGAATGTTACATTTTTTCAAAGTTGTCTCCCCTCCGTCAGGTGATCTTTAAGGTTTACCAGCTTTAGCATTTACTGATCAGCTGGTTTGGCTCTACTCTTTGGTCTAATACCCTGGAGGAGCTATACCACAAACTTTGTTCTTTGGATTGGCAGCCTCATTTAGTATCGCAGATGGTCCTCGATCTAGTTCATAGACCTTTTCCAGATGTTAAAGGGCAGTCTCAGTACTGGTTGTCCTCTTTCCTCATTAACAATTTTGATTGAGCCCACATCTGGACTGACCTTTATTTATATGCCACCAATGATAAGCTTCATATTACCCAGTTCTATATTCTACATAATATTTAACTTACTCCATCCAAACTAGCTGTACTGGGTAAGTTACCTTCATCCCAGTGTACTAGATGTGGACAAGACTCTAGGTCTCTGTACCACATTTTGTGGGATTGTCCCAAAATTGCTCCTCTCTGGGAAAAGATCAGGTAGAGCACAGACCCACTCTTACATACTGATGATTATTTTACTCTGGAAGTTTGCATAATAGGTGACTATTCCAAAATTGGGGTCCGAGAGTGGAGGTATTATATGTCCATTATTTGTTAAGCGTGTGGTACTTCGTCACTGGAAGGACCAGGAGGATATTGCTTACCCTGAGTGGCTTAATGAGCTTCTGGCTAATCTTTATCTTGAAAAGATGATGGTCAGTCTTCGTAATCAGTTATCCACTCATACCAATAGATAGAGCAAATTGCATATGTTATTTTCACTTCCTTCCAATCCTTGAATGCAATGATGGAGCATAACCTGGGTTTATAGATAATCATTTTCTTCTATTATAGCTAGCCATGCATAAAGATTAATGCACTTTTTTTTGAGTTAAAATAAAAAGAAAATGTAATGAACAAGACATCAACAGTGAATATGCTTGAAATTTCAAACACTGATTATGCTGACATCATGGAGCAGTCGAATATTGCTCACATGATTTATGTTGTCAACAAAAACACTCATTGGCCGTGATTTATGAATGCTTGTGCACTGCACAAGGGCAGCACATAGGCATTCCCATGGCGAATTGCAACGTAGAGATGCTCTGCATACCCACTGCGGCATTCACCGATGGTCGCATTTGTGCCCCTAGCAAGGGATCCCCGTCTGGCTGTGAGGTGCCACACCAGAGGTGGGTCAGGGTGTGTCAGGGGAGTGCTCTGTGGTGGCGCCCATTCATGATGGCACTGCGTGCCATTCAGGAGTTCATCATCCCTATGGGGGTGAGGGGTGTAGCTATTGTGCTCCCCTTCTGGTGCTGCTGTTGGCTGTGGCAAAGCATTGTTGGCCCATTCTCCATGCCACCCCAGCCCCATGGACCATAGGAGAGGCTGGGGGTGGCTGCCTGGGCACCATTTTGTACCCCCTATATGGACCCAGTCAGCAGGTCTGAAGAACCCTCACACCATGCAGGGCCATGGATACACTAGTGGACTGGGTGTGGACATCCCACTGGCTGCCCGCCCATGTCTGTCTATCCACCCCAGTGAACTAATGCACCTGGTTGAAGGGTGCGTAGATGGGAGGCATGCGGTGGCTGGCAATCATGAATGCTGGCCACCGCACACCCATCTGCGGGTGTGGAGCCATGCTGGTGGGTTACATCCATTTCACATGGACAACCCAACCCTTCATGAATCATGGCCAATGGAATTATAGCTCTGTTACTGATCTTTTCATGTTATCATTCTATTTATAACATGTGTTAATAGGTAGTGGTGACGATTATTGTGATGTTTATTATGACAGCAGTACACTAATTGAATGACAACGGGTGTGGTTACATATAAAATGAAAAACCTACTGCCTTACGGCAAATATTGAAAATATGCATATATGCAGTGATGTTATTGGTATTAACAATTGTCTCACTTCTACCAAATAGTATGAATTGTGTAGATTGAATTGCAGTAGTGCTCGCTAATTGCTTGGCAGAGTGCACAGTCTGAAATTTGTTACCTAATTACCTAACAATCAATTCTTTGCTTTATAGTTGGAAGTTACTGTGCTTTCTTTACTGTCCTGTTACTGTATACATCGTGTTATTACTTGTTACTCATTCAGTTACTACCAGTACCTTGCAATGATTTTCACATGTCAAGGAGTGCTGTGCAGGTGCAAGAAAGATGCCGTCTTGAATTGGGAGCTCTGGTGCCATCAAAGTCCTTCACAAACACCAAAAATAATTTTATAGATCGGACAACTCCAGTTGGCATTATTCATTTGGGTATATCCTGGGCAAATGAAATATATACAAAGTTTCAGGATTTCCAAATTTTTTATTGTTTTACAACATTTTTTAAAGTTGGTGGTCAGCTCTAAAGGATGGTGCCTGTTAATGGTGCACTGAATGTGGTACTCATCAACTGTACAGTGCTGCTTCACTTGTATCTGACAAAACTCCGATCATAGGTAAAACAGAAAAGAGTGATATGACTTTTATTAAGGACATGTTTGCTTCTTTTAAAGAAGATATTTCTGATTTAACGATGGAAGATGTCAACACAAATAAGAATATCTTGGCAGTCACAAAGTGTCTAGATGGTTTAGAAGAAAGGCACACTTTTATTGAAGAATCAATTCCCAAATTGGAGGATTTTACTGAGGGAGAAGATAGACAACTAGGAAGAGTGAAAGAAAACATGGATGACTTAGAAAATAGATGCTGGAGGAATAATTTGAGAATGGTGGGAGTTCCAGAGGGTCTGAAGGGGAATGACATAGTTTTTTACAAGAATTTATCTCTACCATTCTCAATTATCAGTGGCACTGGCCTCTAGAAACTGAAGGGATAAACTGAGCTTGAATCTCATAACCCCCACTTGTTTACTGTGTGGTCCTGGGCAAGTCGCTTAACTGTTGTGTGTGTAATTATCAATGACCACTTGCTTTTCGAACGCATGCTAAATTCACGCAATCTGTTCCAATTTAACATAAAAGCATGCTTGCCACACTTGCATGTAGCACGCATGCCACATGCATGCAATCAGTTCCAGTTTAACATATAAATCATGCTTGCAGCACACATGTCACTTGAGTAGTTTTATGTGTGCAGCATGAAAACGTTTCATATAATTATTTCTGTAAGGAAAACCACCTCATCGATAATATGATAAGCTGGCTCATCCCAGAGAATTTGGAGGTTTAAAGTTTTCATATTTTCTTAAGTATTATTTTGCTTTAAATGGGACCTAGTACTTTCTCTGGGAGTTAGACAGCTCGCTTAATAAAGATAGATATATTCTATTTTGGCTTTTTATAGAGACAGACATCTGTTCACAGCATCAGATTAATGTGCCCTCCCTGCTGTATATGCATCCTTCAAAATTCCTTAAAAATTTGAAAAATACCCCGATATACTGGTCCTTTCATGCTGATGCGCAGCTATGTTGCTACCTTTGATTGCAATATGTTAAAGATACTTCCCAGCCCCTTTTTAATAACTTAAACTTTTGTATCACTAAGAAATCCTTACAAGAAAAGCACTGGCTGCAATTGACCTCCCCCGCTGTCGCTAGTTTTCTTATGGCTGACACTCTTATTACATTAGATCAATTTCAGACAACATTTGGTGCTCCTGTCTTGCTGTTTTTTCAGTTTTATCAAATTTGGCATTGCCTGAGTGATTTCCTGGTCAACCTCCATGATCTAAATCAGCTGATCAACTATTTCTAGCTTGATCAGCCCTGGCACAACAAGACCAACTGATTTCTTGGTTCTGTAAGGAAAATCACCTCATCGATAGTATAATAAGCTGGCTCATCCCAGAGAATCTGGAGGTTTACAGTTTTCACATTTTCTCAAGTATTATTTTGCTTTACATGGGGCCAAGTACTTTCTCTGGTACGGATGCACTACGGTTATATAAAGCTATTGGTGCTGGCTTATGAGATGTGACTTCTTTGGTTCCTTAGTATTGGGTTAGTACTTTAAAACTGGAACATCCCTCTGAATATTGGTCTTGCATCTGGACTGATTTACACAAATATATTAAGCAAGACAGATTTCTCTTGCAACAATATAAGATTTTGCATGGGTTGTATCTTTCTCAGATGAAGTTGTTTAACTTTGAGAAGAAAGGCTCTTCTGCTCATCCTAAATGTCAGGAAAGTGACAATACACTATACCACATGTTGTGGTCATGTCCTCAAATCTCCTCCTTTTGGAATCTTATTCAATCAAAATTAGATCCCCTATTAGGCCTCCAGGATGCTTTTTGGCCAGAAATATGTATTTTGGGCAATCACAGTTTTCTCCTGGGATCTTCCAGGAAAGCCCATATAACATTACTTTTGGCAGTCGCTAAATTTCTGCTCTTGCATCACTGGGTAAACCCCATTCTTCCCATATGGACAGAATGGATGTCAGAGATACTGCAAGCTATAACCATTGAAAAATCCACTGCACACTTTCATAAAGCTCTTCATATATATCAGTCCAGGTGGGAACCTATACATACACTACTTACAATCTTTTACTGTAATTGTACAGGGTCACTTCCAGCATAGCACTGTGGGATAGGAGAAGTACTCCTAATTTGTTAGGGTAGGGGTGGTTTTTCTTTCCTTTTTATTTTTGGGGAGGGTATGGATGCACCTGATTGTATTTTCTTTGTTATTATTTTTATATTGTATTGTAGTTTAACGTTGCTTTATTGTTGTGTATTATGTGCTGTTCTTTATCATAACATTTAATAAAGCCTCTTAAATTACAAAAAAAAAAAATAGTGTTCCCTATGCCGGGCCACCTTTCTTTCTTTGCTCCAAGCAACAGAAGCTGTACATGTCTGCCATCCATTCAGAGGTGCACTCAGAACACGCTCCATGCTGACTTGCCACTAGGTACAGTAAGAACAACACTGGTAAGAATAGCATATTCTCTTGTATGGCACAGAAAAGGGACATCAGTATGCTACATTGGGGACAAATCTGGTATATTTAATTTTCTGCCTCTTTCTTAATTTAGTGGGTTTGTTGTGAGCATAGGCATTACTTCTACATTGCTGATGCCACTTCATGTCCTGGTACATTCAGATTCAGTATGTGTGGGGTCCATTGTATATTACCAACTGACTGATATAATATTTAAAAAAAAGGAAGTTATTATGCTGTGTGGTCCCAGGGATGATAGTAAGTGATAGATGATAGTTCATTTAATGACCAAATGGTGGCGTTGGTCGGAGGGTGGATGACTTGTGGAGGGTGTTCTAAAAGTGTTGTGGAGATGCTGACTCTGTGCCCCACAAAAGGTTGATCAGGAAGTTGGTGGCTCTCAGGTTGGAAAAAAGATGGCCAGATGGGAGGAAAACTGACTGAAGGACAGAACACAGAGGCTGGTTGTGGGGGGAAGAGTTATCTGGCACAAGACCTGTAACCAGTAGAGTCCCATAGTACTCAGTGCTGGGGCCGGTGTTGTTCAATATCTTCATCAATGACATTGGAGATGGCATTAAAGGCAAAATGTGCCTTTTCTTGGATGACTCTAAGCTCTGTGGAAGATTGGACACAGCTAAAGGAATACAGGGAAAGGGAAATTGTTTAACCAAGGAAGGCACACTAAGCCAGAGCTTGTTTCTAGGTGTGACCTGGGAGGACAAGAAAGTTAAGTAACTTGCTCAGGGTCACACAGTATGCAAGTGGAAGCTGTGGGATTCAAACCCAGGTCTGGTCTGCTGGATGTTACCAGATTTAAAGCTCAGTGTCTTAGATCACTGCGCTATACTGCCTCCAACCTACAGGATCTACAGGAAGATCTGGAAATGCTAGGGAGGTGATCTAGGATCTGGCAGCTTGGCTTCAATGCCAAGAAATGCAAAGTTATGCATTTTGGAGCCAAGAATCCTAAGACAGAGTACTGCCTGGGTGGACTCCAAGTATATACATAAGAGGAGGAAAAGGACCTGGGAATGATGATCACTAGTGACCTGAAGCACTCCATGCAAAGCAAGAAAGCAGTAGCAAAGGCAAACAAGATGCTGGGCTGCATATCTAGGAAGATCAGTAGTAGGAGAGATAGGAGGTTATACTGCCCTTGTACAGGTCACTAGTAAGGCCGTATCTAGTGAATGAAGTTTGATACTGGTGCCCAGACCTCAATAATGACATTAACTTTCTGGAGAAGGTCCAGAGGAGGGCTAAGAAGATGATAGCTAGTCATCAGGGTAAGGCATAGGAAGATGAGAGGTTGAGGGCACTGAACATATACTCCCTGGAATCAAATCAAAGCAAATTAAATCAGACTTTATTTGTAAAAGGCACCTTTCCAAAACCAAGGCACCTGTACATAACATAATAAAAATCAATAAATAATTAAACAATGTTAAAAATATATCCAAAATGACAACATTAAAAATCATTATACACATAGCTAAAAAGAAATGTTTTTAATGCCCCCCCCTTAAAACTTTGGACAGTCGGGCAATCTCACACCTGATGAGGAAGAGAATTCCACAGGGTCGGGGCCATAAAACTAAAAGATCTAGCCCCAGATGTCTTTAAACGAACCCTTGGAATCTCCAGCAATCCCTCATCAGTAGATCGGAGAGACTGTAGGGACCAAGGAGATCTTTCAGGTAACCAGGTCCCTGATCTTGTAGGGCCTTATAGGTCAGTAAACTGACATAGATGGTGATTCGCCAGTGTACTGGCAGCCAGTTCAGTCTGCAGAGCACAGGTGTTATATGACTGGCTGTAGAAGAACCAGTCAATAGCTGGGCTGCCACATTCTGCACTAGCTGCAGGCAATGAATATCAACCCCCGATAGCCCAAGATAAAGGGCGTTGCAATAGTCAAGGCAGGAGGTAACAAAGGCATGGACCAAAGTTAGGAGGAACCAGGTGCTTCACCCGGGTGATGTTCCTTAGATGGTAAAAAGAGGCTTTGACAACTGCCGACTCCTGAGATTTAAGTGTTAAACAGTCATCAAACACAACGCCCAGGTTCCGCACCTGGTCTGAGGTAGTTAGCTGAACACCCCCAAGCCATAAACCTGAGGGTGATCCCACCAACAAACTCACCTCCCGGCGACCTGGGTCCACAACCAACACCTCAGTTTTCCTCTGGATTCAACCACAGTTAACTAACATTCATCCAGTCCTGGATTTTGGCTAGACAGTTATTAAAGACTGAAATGGCAGCATCTTGGCCAGACACAAAGGACATGTACAGTTGAGTATCATCTGCATAGCAGTGAAAACTCAAACCGTACTGCCTAACAATCGCTCCCAACAGCAGCATATACACCGCAAACAACATGGGCACCAAAATGGAGCCCTGCGCACCCCACAGGAAAGGTGGAATGATGTTGAGGAAAAAATCCCAGACACCACCCTCTGAGTCCTACCCTCAAGGAAAGAACAAAACCAACTGAGGACTGTACCAGACAGCCCACAGATAAACTGCAAGCACTCTATTACTGCCTCTTGCTCGTTAGGTTTTAAATCCAGACTATTCTCTCACCTAGCCACCACAAACTCCTGTGACTGTATCTGTTAATCTCATAATCTATTCTCACTCCTCATCCCTGCCCTACTACTTGACAATGGCCTAGTAATGGGTCCTCATCCCCTACTAAGGTCTGCTCCTGTCCTCCTCACCCTCCACCCCTTTTTTCTTTTTGCTTTTGTTTCTCTTTCTCCACTGGTAATTCCTATGCTGCCAATTACCTCCCTCTCATATCTTTCTCCCCTCATTTGTTCTCGATACTGATGATAGTGCATAAGTTATTATCTGCTGTACAGTTATATCAATATTTTTAACTATTTGTGTAACCCTGTACCTCTGTCTGTCTGTAAATGTTTTTGACGCGGAACCTTTGTAAAAGAGCCTTGGCTCAAAGGTATTAATTCCTAGATTTCACAATAAACAATAAATAAATAAACTCCAATAGCACACCATGGTCCACGGTGTCGAATGCTGCAGAGAGATCAAGAAGGACCAAGATGGAATGGGTCTTTCGATCTCTCACTATTAGGAGGTCATTTAGTACCCAGACAAGAGCTGTCTCAGTACTATGTCTTTTCCAAAATCCAGACTGGAGAGAATCATAGACATTATGGCTGGTCAAATGATCATCCAGCTGTGACACGACCACCTTCTCAATGACCTTACCCATGAACGGCAGGTTATAGACAGGCCTGTCATTGGCCAGACAATCCAGGTCCAAGAATGACTTTTTAAGGATGGGCTGAACTACAGCCTCCTTCAGAGGATTTGGAAAAATCCCCCTCTCCAAAGACCTCCAGACTATCTCAGCAAGGACCGGGCTGATTTTATCCACACAGCCCACTTAGAGATGTGTGGGGCCCAGGTCCAAACCACAGTAGGTTGGACACAATGACTGGATGACCATCACAATGTCACTGATGTGGGAAGGCTGAAGTCAGACCACACAAATTGGGTGTCCCACATCTCCTGCCAACCATCACAGCTCCCATTAGGGAGTGTCAAGCGGACATCAGTCCTAATTGTGGCATCCTTATCTGAAAAGAATTGAGCAAACTCCTCACTCCATTCTTGAGAAAGGGCTCTTCTGGGCTGAAGACAGATTGTATTGCACAATCTGTCCACAGTCCAGAAAAGCTGAGCTAGTCGATTCTGTGCAGCAGCAATCTCTCTGGACAGGAATTCTGCCTTCTTATGAGAGATTGCTAATTGATAGACCACATAATGGTCCACCAAACTAAGTTTGCCACGATCCAGGCCTGATTTCTGCCAGCACCTCTCTAACCTTCGTCCAACTCTCCTCAACGTCTCATCAAACCAAGGAGACCTGGGGCAAAGAGTGAGTGGACGAACACGAACAGGAGTAGTGGAATCCAGAGCCCCTACTACTGCCTTATTATAGGCAAGTACCAAGTCCCCTGGATCCATGCAATCACTCGGAAAACCCGATAGGTCCAGTACCACCATCAGGCCATCTGGAGAGACACGCCTTAGTGGGTGGTACAGGTCCATCTCCATAGGGGCTGGCCTAATAGGGGTGGCCTCAAAACTGAACCCAATGGTATGGTCAGACCACCCGACTGGTTCCACCACCAAATCAGATATCTCCATCCCCAGTAGGAACACCAAGTCCAATGAATGACCACCAATATGGGTCGAGGAGGAAATAACCTGTGTGAAGCCCAGTGAAATCATTAACTGGCGGAAGTCCTGACCAAACTGTGAGAGTTCATCATTGACCCAGGCATTGAAATCACCCAGAACCAACCACCTGGGGGATCCCAATGTCAGCTTGACAATGAAGTCTGCGACTTCCCGCAGGAAAACATTCCCATCACCTGGTGGATGGTAAACGAGAAGCATCCTGTACCTCACACCCTCACCCATGATACATTCAAAGAAGTTGGTAGTTCCCACTGGTACCTCCACTAGGATCTAAAACAGATAGCAAAACCCCCACCCCTACGATCAATCCTAGGGTGGTGTATCACCAGGTACCCGGCTGGAATTGCTGATGCCAGAACTGGACCAGCATTCTCATCCAGCCAGGTCTAGGTGATGCACGCCAGGTCAGATGATCCAATAAAATCTGTTATAATAGTGGTTTTGTTTTAATAGATCTCAGGTTGCATAACACCACCCGAGTAGGATGAGAATCCGAGGATGACCGTGCTACCTGTTGACTGCAAGCAGAACCCTTGGGTATGGGAACCAGACAGGGCAAACCCCTTTCTTGGACCCATTTCACCCTAGAGTGTCTCCTTGTTCCCATTATCCATAGCCACCCATTCTTTTCCATTCCCTCTCCAGGCCCAACCCTCGTCCTCCTCCTCTTTCTAACAATCCCCAGAGTCCTACACTGTCTATACAGCTTTGGTGATAGGGGAGGACAGAAAAAAGGACAGAGGTCCCTGAGCCTGGAGGGGGAATAATACCTGACCGTCTTTATACCTTCCCAAAACATATTTACCGCACTAAACAAATACCAGTAAATAAACAACCCCAAAATACAGATTTAACACACACCCAAACAAGCAATACTCAAACACTGTAACAAACATCCACAAAAATTAAACAAATACAACACCCTATATAACAATTTAACAACTGAATATAACAGAAAATCTTTCATAGATCCAAGTCCAGTGCACAGAAAGAGCCCAAAAACTGCCAGTTCCCAATGAGAAAAACAGAGCAAAAAACTGACAGTCACAGATTAATTGAAGTGCAGGGTCGGCCAAAAAGTAATTCGACCCTCTCACAGGTGAAAAACCAAGTCAACAGACAGTAAATGACAGGCCTCATTACTGGTCACAGAATATACCCTGGCGCGGAGCTCTCACCTCCAGAGAAAGGTAGCACTGTTCAAACTCCCTCATGGGCTCTCACTTCCACTTGAGAGTCAACAAAGCCCCAAATAATGATCTTAAATCCTGGGAAAAGTACATATAGTTTACAGCTGAAAACAAAAACTCACTGTGAGGTCCAGGTCAGAGAGCAGGGAAAACTAGTAAGGGTGCCCAGGAGTCACGGTCCCATTTCATCGCTCCACCGAATTCCTTACATCAGCCAATAGCAGGGCTGAAACAGTGCTTTAGGTGTAAAAGATGTCAGGATTCCAGCTGATCTTCAAGGAATCTTGGAAAGACCCAACCAGACCCCAAGAACCTCTTCCCAGACCCGCTCTCCACCATGGCTGTCCTCCAGCTACCGAGCGGAAGAAGCGGAAGTGCCATGGATAAGGCAGCCCTATGGCAGCAGTGCCACAGCACACCACCAGGTCAAAATCAGGGGCCAGGAAGGAGCTCCTCTCCATAGTCCACCAATGTTTACCTCCAAATCAAGCAATCCAAATTACTGCTCACTCCAAGACTCCACACCCTGCTGTCCGCACTCCCAGCCTGCTCTTCACATTCCTTTCCACGGGCTCCACAAGTAATGGCTCCTTTCTTTTTGGGGGTCAGTTAAACAACACCAGCATTCACTTCAGGGGCATCCCAGTGACACCCCGACACCCCAATAGCGCTATTGGACTCGGCGCATTCTTCACCAGCTTCACCGGCTGTAAAACAAATGGGAAAGTGGCAAATCATCCAGATAAAAAAATCCAAAGCACCAGGAGTAGTTCACACAGTTCAAACAATTCCGATTGAACACAGGTCTCTGGTGCTAGTAGCTCCCATAGAACAGCATCCTTCAACGTTTCCAAACACAGAGCCAATTTGCTCCGTATTCACTCAGTGCTTGTCTGAAGTCAAAATCAGGCAAAAACGAATAACAGAAAATGCCAAAAGCAAAAACAAGTAAACTGAATAAAAACTAAATAAAATAACTTAAAAATGCCTTAAAATAAAATGGCAGCTCAAACGCACATAGTTGCAGCACGCTCAGCCTAGCGGCCACTCACAAAGCATCCCCACCTTGGAAGACAGTAGAGAGAGAGAGGGGACATAATTGGGACCTTCAAGTACTTGAAAGGGATAAATAAGGTTGATAACGAGAGTCTCTTTAAGCTGAGTGGCAACCATAACAATAGGGGGCACAGTCTTAAGCTGGAGGGTGGGAGGTTTAGGAGGGAGGTCAGGAAGCACTTCTTCACAGGGAGGGTGGTGGACACTTGGAGTGCGCTGCCATAAAAGGCAATCTTATTGAAGATGGTAGGCAGCTTTAAGAGAGGCTTAGACAGGTATAGGGAGAGGGTAAGGGTCATGTTTAGGGAGGATGGGAGGAGTGGGGACAAGGGGCAGGGACAGTAGCTCAAGTTGTGGACCCTGCAACATGAGCAAACTTGATAGATCAAATGGCCTTCTTCTGTTGGCTTCTTCATATGTTCGTATGTTCAAATTTGTTGTGTTTCCTAGTTAAATGTGTGAGGAGTTGGTGGAAACATGATTGTGGGTGCTGCCTGCAAGGTGCTTTTTTTTTTTACATGGCTGGATGGTGGTGGGGGTACAGGAACCATATGTGGTGGCTGTTGATTGGAAAAGTCCTTTTTTTACCTTACTGTATGGGGGAGGAGTTGGTGGAACTATCATTGTGGATGCTGCCTGCTGAAAAATATGTTGTTTTTTTTTCCATTTGTAGTTTATCCTCCTCTGGGGAGACACCCCAACCAGTGGCTTTGGCCCTTCCACCAGAGGGACACTTTCTCTGGACCTGCCCGAACCTGCTGATTCCTGAATTTCTCCCACAGATTTCCCCCCATGGTGGGTCCAGGAAGGAGGTGGCATGCTACACCTCCCCCTGGAGACCCAATCTAGAAATGGGGGTCGGCCCTCAGGTGTGGTGGCCATCATTGAGCACCGGCCAGGGCTCTCCTCCTTTTTCTATTTTTATCCCTCCCCACTCCCCACCAACACAGGCACATCGGAAATGTGCCTCCCTACCCGTACTGCCCTCTGGCCATTGCCAGGGGCCAGTTCGTTAGCGGGATGACATTCCACCCTCCCCATGAGAGAGGAGAGCAGTCCTTCAGATGCTCAATCATCTCTCCACCGCTGACCTCTGGTGGACTGAGTTCATTCCTGAACCCAGGTCACCAATGTGATATGAGGTGTGGTATCTAGTGCCTCAACCCTCAGTGCCACTGGGCAGGCTAAAGTGTTTTTTTTTAACATGTCTGGATGGAGTGGGGAGAAGAAGGAAACCATAGGATTTGTGTGGAAGGTGCTATGCAATGTTTGCTTATTCAGTGGCTGAGTGGTCCAGCCTTGAGTTTTTAAGCCCACCACTGCATGGTTTCAACATAGCTGGATGCTGAACAAGCCTTTCTTTGGTGTTCAACATTCAGCCATATTGAGACCATGTGCAGTTTGTGGTGGTTGGGGGGGGGTCTCTGAATTATTGTTTGCTTGCACTGTAAATGTTTCTTTGATTTTTTTGGCTTGCGTTAAATCAATTGCAGTTTTAAAACCCACCACCACATGGTTTTAACATGGCTGTATGCTGAGCAAGCCTTTTTTGTTTGCTGTTTGATGTTCAGCAATGTAGATATCATGTGGTGTGTGGTGGTTGGGGGTTCTCTGAATTATTGTTTGGCTTACACTGGAATGATTTCTTTGATTTTTGTGGTGTACGTTAAATCAGTGGTGAGTACTGATACCCACCACTGCATGGTTTTAACATGGCTGGAAGCTGAGCAAACCTTTGTTTGCTGCTCAATGTTCAGCCACATTGAGACCATGCAGTTGTGCTTTGTCCTCCCTTATCCATGACGCTGTATACCTTTGTCCACTCCCTCCATTTTGGTTTCATTACTACCATTTTATTTTTACCCCTCTATTTTATTTACACTACCACTACTTTGCACTGACTCCATTGTTTTCACTACCTCCATTTTGTTTTTACCCCTTCATTTTGTTTTCACTACCACTTCTTTGCACTGCCTCCATTGTTTCCACTACCTTTTTTTTTCAAACTTTATTTATTGTAGATTAGCACACTAGGCTACCCCTGAGAGGTAGGTAAACAGTTTTACATATTTGTCTCGAAAATCAACAGACTTGTATAGACTTTTACATTTACAACAATCAGACTTCCCCCTAACAATACTTCTAATCAGAAAAACTATGAACTTTTAGTAATTGCCATAAGTAGCTGGAAAAGCACAAAGTTAATCGTGGTTATCATAGTCTCTGAGGATCTCTGATTCTTGGCTTGCTCAATTATCCTGGGATGTCTCTGAAGGATGGTCATCTGAGGAATGAAAAAGAAACCTATACAAGCTATTTAGTCTCCCTTATGGGTGAAACACTCCTTGTACAAAATATGCAAGAAGGTACATGGAGTATGTGCATACGGTGTAAAAAGCCAATGTCAAAAACAAAAAAACCCACTCAAGAGGAAAAGTAAGAGAAAAAAAAGAAAACATGGGAACCTACAGTTAGATATCATTACAGTGCAGGAAGCCAACTTTGGGAGATAGCATTGTCAATGAGCTCCCAAATCTTACTAATTTTTTCTTCCCTCCCTAGCACCCTAAACTGGGTGTGATCAATTTTCATGCATTGTAAGAGCCTTTGAGCCCAATCCATCACTGTCGGAGCTATATCCTGACCCCAGTGGCAGGCTAGAATCTATTTTCCTATCGCCATACCTAGGGCCCATAGTGGGTGGTCAAGACCCCTGCCCCTCGAGGATGACCCTGGGAGACCTAGAATAACCTCACAAATACCTATTTGCTGTGGGTCTTGTAGAGTCTTTTGCATTATGGAGGTGATTCCCTCCCAGTAAGCCTGTATGGTAGGGCACTACCATAACAAATAAATGAAACTTCCTTTTCCTACCTGGCATTTTGGACACTTGTCTGAGCGGTCAGGATCTATCTTATGTGCTAATACTGGGGTGAAATACATCCTATGTATATATTGTAATGGATACCTCTGATTCTGTTATTAACAGAGCAATGCATGCCCCTGTGCAGTACCATCTGCCAATCCCCAAATGATAAGGTCTCTTCTCTAAGGTCTTTGTCCCATCTTTGTTTCAAACTCAAACCCAAGTCGGGGAGGGCATTTAGAAGGGTTCTATAACTCGCTGTCATTACTCGTAGCTTAGTAAAGGATTTTACTTGTCTTAGGAGTTCCTTGAGGGGTGATCCGCATAGGATTCTACCTGGATCCCAGACCTGTAATCAGGAGCAAATCTGAAAATATGTTGAAAAACTAGGAGGGGGTAAATTTTATCTCTTCACCAATTCTTGGTAAGAGAGCATAGAGCCTCCTTCATCTCCATTTTGTTTCTACTTCTTCCATTTTGATTTGTACCCCTCCTTGATTTTTAAGCCACAGTGTCTGCCATTATTGTAGAGTGTTTTATTTTGAAATCTGTGAAGTTGCTATTTAGATACTTTTTTAAGAATTGTATTAAGATAGGAATTTGTGTTGAACATGATAATAACAGGAGCTTGATTTTAATTGCTGTTGCAGTGCACCACTCTTCCTCATTAAAATTATATCTTCTCATTTTTCTGTTGTGTTGTGAAGCAGTTACATACTAACATACTAAAATGCCAGCAGAATAGGCCTAACGGTCTCTCGAGTCTGCTCGATTTTCACCACCCACACTGAGGGCCGATTTTGGTGTCTCCCCTCTACCTTGGGTTATACTGTCCCCAGTCTCAGATGTTCCACCTGTATTGAGCCTGGTCAGATTTACCCTCCCCCTGTACTTGTCCCATCTCCTCTTAAACCCTTCCACAGTCTCAACCTCTACCAGCTCCCTGGGCAGTGCATTCCATGGCTCCACCACCTTTTCAGTGAAATAACATCTCTTCGTCTCCCCTCTGAGCCTGCTCCCTTCCAGCTTACACCAACTGATGTGTGCACTCTGTTCTGTTGCTTCGTCTGTGAAGCAATTGATGTGTGTTCTCCTTCTTTCCATTGCTTTATCTGAGAAGCAATTGATGTGTGCAGTCCTTCATTCCATTTCTTCATCTGTTAGTCTATCAATGGACAGTATGTCCTCCTTTGCTCCATCACTTCATCTGTGAAGCAACTGATGTGCACTCTTCTTCATTCTGTTGCTTCATCAGTTAAGCAACTGATGCATGTTCTCCTTCGGTTCTTTCATGTGATGTGTTTTGAAGCAGTTAATTTACACTCTGCTTCATTCTGTTCTTCTCCATAGTGAGTAAATGGTGCCCTCCATCACACTATCTATCCCTTACAAATAAATAAATCCATTTTTTTGATTGTTTCCAGCTTCTGTCTTAATGTTGTTTTTCTGATTTCTAGTGGTTTACTCTCGTTTCTGTCTTAATGTTGTTTTTCTGATTTTTTGTGGTTTACTCTCGTCTTCTTTTCTGAGAAGGATTTTTTCCCTCAACCACTGACGATTTATTTAGGATTTAAAAATGCTTCTAAATTTGTTTCAAGAAAGTAAGACTAAACATGGCTTGAAAGTAGATTTTCTTTTTCAGTTCAAAAGCATTTTTTTAGGCCTTGAGCCGATTTACATATTTACCACCATCCCTGCAGTAATTCCTGTGTTTATTGCAAAATGCCCCACCTTGTGAGAATTGTGTAGGCATTCCAATGTATCTTCAACCAGCTGTACCAGCAGATTTTGTGGACCAAATGTCCTGCCCCAGTCAGAAACAATTCAACCTAAGGTAGGTGGAACTGTTGGCTTGTAATCCTTTTATTGATGTGAGACTGTACTTTACTCATAATATCTGCTTTAACCTTCTACCCTGCAACCAGCAGCACAAGGTGGTGGCATTCGGGGACTATTATAGCTTAAAATTCATGTCATAGCCATAGCTACCGTCAAATCCACATTCAACTGATTTTCTGTCTCCCTGAAATGCATACTACTACTCCTCTAGACAGTTTCTTGCCTGCTGACTCTTAAGACTGCTATTGAACTCTGGATTACTGAGTGACTGAGTTGAAGCCCCCACACATCCCATCAGGCAGTGGTTACACAAAGTTGTTTGCCGAAACAGTGAGGGCATCCCTGCTAGTGGTGCTCTTGAGTGCTCCAGGCAGCATGATGATGTCCAGGAAACCCTGCTAGCGGCTCCTGGATTAGCCATCTGGTGAAAACCTCCACAGTGGTCACAAAGACTATGGTTTGCTTGAAGGAATGAGCCCCCCCCAGTGGGACTCTCAAGTTCTCCAGCCAGTGTGGTGACAACCTGGAATCCCTTCTAGTGGTTCCTGGATTAGCTGTGGGGAAAAAGCTTCCACATTAATTTTAATTAATAGAGCCCAGTGTCATGCCTTAGAACAGCAAGAAATAAGCTCCTATTCAGCCCAGATATCTCAAACCAATCAAACTCTCACAGGGAACCCCCCAGTACTGACCTTGGTCCATAATGGTGACCACAACGTGTTCATTACTTGCCCATGATTTTATGATCCTTTGTTCTACCACTAGTAGCCCCAAGGTTATGGCAAATATAGTTCCCCTTTATTTGAACTCCCATTGTAGCTCAGGCACTATTGACTCTTGTGCATATGCTGTGAATCACGCATGCACGCTAAGCCCCAGCAGCTATCTTGTGCAAGGCACTTGCGACAGACAGTGGGGATGGACCCTGCAGTCTGAAGCTGTCCGATAACTGGAATCAAGCATCTTCACAGTTCTCTGTTCATGGCAGATCCAATCTTGTTAATGCCCAGATCATGAAGGATCTCTCATTCCTGACAGTTACCCAGGAGATCTAAAGCATGGCCCAAACGACTGTAAGTGACCCATATGTCCTATTTTCAGGGGCCATGTTGTTAAGGGCAGTCCATTATTTAGGTTGCATACCTGCCACACTGGCTCTGATGATTCAAATAAAAGCATTATGTAGTTCAGATTTGAAGAAGATGCAAATAAAAAAAAAGATGTAGTATGGTTTACACAAATATGTTGCAAGTAGTTTATCATGGATGTGCCTTGCACACCAGGAGTTTTATTCTCAGTGGGATTTCAGACCTTTACACCCATTGTTAGTCTCCCATGTTTACTCGTCTCTATTTTCCTACCCTGCTTTTTGAAGGGAAATCCCTCTCCTAAGTGTGCAGGCATTGACATTGGCAGAATTAATAACATTTTTAAACTCTGATCCCTGCATACTCCTTCAAGACATTCTGTTAAAAAAAGAACAGCACTGGAAAATGTAACCAACTTTATTTAGATGGTTAAAAATAGGTGTCCAAGTCTAAAATCTATTTGAAGCTGCCCAATGAGACCTCGCACATAAGACTGGATTCCCAAGTATATAACCTGACCACTCTGTTGAGTATGGAACAAAAAAAAAAAACACATTTATTTAATACAATGTCTAAAAACAGGTACGGTGTACAAAAATACCCAAGCAGACTGCTATATTAACAGTATATTAGCATGTAGATGGCCTTCAGACTGCAAAAATAGAGTTCCTTAGCAGTATTTTAGCAGTCAATCAGTTTAGCATTCAGTTTAACAGTCATTCGTAGCTGATTCCAACGTTAAATACTGCTAACAATGTTTACTGTTATTAAAAGTCATTAGCAATCAGAAGCAGTATAAAGATTCCACAGAATAATCCATTCAGAACTGCAGTCACCAAAACTTCACCCATAGTAGCTGAGCATCAAGAAAACATGCATTGACATGATTTGAGTGCTAGGTATTGAGCACTTAAACTAAACCAGCACTCAACAAAAACTCAACTTGTGCAGTTGAATGCTTGTTGAGTATTTAAATTAGTAACTGAGTACTGGTTCAGGATTTTAGTTTCAGAAAATGTTAATTAGAGATGCATTTGAGTACAGATTGAGGTCTTAAACTTTCAGAAAGCACTCAACAAAAACTCAACTTGCTACAGTGGTAGCCACAGACATTGCCAGCTATTTTCAGATATTTTGAGAAATTTCTGGAGAGTTTCTCTCTGCTGCCCCTACTGTTTAAATGCAAAAAGCATCAGATATTTCTTGAAATATCACAGAAATTTCGGGAAATAGTTGGCAGTGTCTGTGGCTACTACTGTGGATGCGGGATACTGTAGTCCCCAGCCATCATCCAACAACTGCAGTTGTATACTGATTCCACTCAGCCTTGGCTGTTAGTACCCAGAGACCCACCCAGCCAGCAATGGAATCTGGTTTGCTCCCCTTTAGCTGCAGGCTCCCAGACCCATCCCCAAGCCCATGCTGGGACTCCGCACACTGCCCACTACATGTGGGTTTTGATGTGATCACTTCTGACTCTACCAGTTATAAGAAGTTGGCTCATCATTCATCAGTGTTCATCAAATGCAAAAGGACACTGCTGTGTTACAGGACCATAATTAAATTTACTGAATTCAACATACAGCATTACACACACTCTCAAAGCTGATATTTCACTGATGATCTATGCATTTTCTCAAGGTGTGATGTTGAGATTTCAAAGCCTTGTATTTATAGTACTTAATGGTAAGACATTTAAAGGAACAATGCAATTTCCCATCAAGATGCTTATATGTAGTAGATATATATATATATATATATATATATGTATTTATTTTAAATCATACAAAGGGGCAGGACTGGTGGTGCTGAGGGTTGAGGCGTTGGATGCCACATGTCACTCCACGCTGATGACCTGAGTTTGGAAGCAGATTCCAGTTGCTGTAGCCAGCTGTGGAGGGGGACAGACTGAGCTTGGGACTGCTCTCTCTCTTTCTAGGGAGGGAGGGAGGGCTTGTATGCCCAGCCTCTGACTGGCAATAGCACAGCTAGGGTGGTACAGAAGAGAGGTACATTGTGCTGGTGATACTTGCGTGTCTCTACATGCATGCCTCATGTTGGCTGCAGAAAGGATGGGAGAAAACTGGAAAATGGAAGCTGGCATTTCAGTGAAGCCCTATATGTTTGTCTATGGACCCATACTGCCACCCTAACCACACTCTGAACTAGACTGTGTCTCAGGTGGGGGTGGGAGTTTGGCCCTTTCTCTCTTGACCCTGCCATGGGGGGAATCTGTGGTGGTGCCCCTCCATGAGGTAGGCCCTGGGGAAGACAAGCACTGATCTATAGGGAGAGGGACAGTGCTTAGAAGCCCCCAAATCTTCCGCTGAATAGGTTAAAAAAAAAACATGCAAAATGTAATGAGCTGCAGAGTGTTGTTTTTTTGCCGTCATCCAGTCGTCATCTGTCTGACCCCGCCACCTATCCGCATCTCCCAAGACTACCCAAACTGCTGTAATGTATCTTGACTTACCTCCTGGCTGACGCGGTTGGGGAGGGGCCTCTAATAGAAATATAGAAGCTGCAGACAGCCCAGCAGCACAGCAAGGCATTCACCTGCAGCACTGACATCCCAGGTTTGGAGACGGACCCAGGAGTCAGAGGTCTGGCTGGGGATAAAAGGATTTAGCATCCCACGGACAGCTCTCCCTCACCAAGGGGGAAGGAGATAGTGTGCCCAGCACATTGAGGAACCCTGGTGGAGACTGTGGATCCTGCACAGCCAGCACCTCATGTTTTGTGGGGTGGATGCTGGCGTCATTGCACATCCCCGCCCCAGGAGGAAAAAATCAGCAAAAACCCATCTGAAAATCATGGTCCCTGCCCTGCCACTTCTCATCAGACCATAGTCCGCTGGGCGTGGGTCTCGCTCCTGTGACCCCACCCTAGGGGGCAAGTCAGGGCTTCGTGACCCATGTTCCCATGGAGGTGTCTCACACATTGGTTCCCCATCCAGGGTAGGAAGCCTGCTGGCTAGGAGACCAATTGGAGGGTTGAGGGACTGGAAAAACCAGGCCATAAAAAAAAAGAAATATAGAAGCATCAACAGGAAAGGACTTCTTGACCCACCTACAGTGGCCTAAAATGCCTTCCTATTGTGCTATCACAGACCCAACTCTCTCCCCAAATGGATATTGCTTTGTGATCCTGGGGAGTGGGGACTGCCTTACTTGGTTGCATGGGTCTAGTGTAGGGTGGATGTCCTCCTGCATGGCTGATTTTGTTTTGTATATGCTGACCCTCATGGAGGCATGGTGTACAATGTCATAGTGGTGCAAAGAGCACTGGATGTCTGCCACACTTCCCGAAGATCTCAAACACCAGCTGTCAGACCCCCAGTCTTCACCAGTGGTTGGTCAAAGGTCAGATGCTTCCCTCCCCCCTGTGGAGGAGAGCAGTCTATGCAACATTCAATCCTCCTCTCCCAAGCTAGCTGTCCAACATTCTGGGCTCGCTTCCTAACCCAGGATGTCAGCATCACAAGTGAAAGCATTACCGCTGTGTTGGCAGGCCAGCAAAGCGGGATTGTAAAGTGCTCAGCTGTGCTCTTCATTAATTTCTCCTGGCAATATGTGGCAAAACACAATAATAAAATAAGGCAAACAACCCAAATGATTTTTTTGTAGCATTTTAATGTGTACTCCTCATACACCATATTTTGCTATTTGTACGCATCAAGATTTGGTTTTACTCACCAGTGTTCAAAAGTGAGCAGTATTCACTATGAAAATATCTTATCAGGAGCCCTGCATGGCACAGCACAATGCTGGTATCACATGTGACACAGTGCAATGTCTGCATTACATGTGGCAAAGTGCTGTGTCAGGATCACCATGGCACAGCATAGTGTTAGTATGCCACATGGCAGTGTCGAGTCGACACTGCCTATGGCAAAGTGATGTGCAAGCAGTGAAAGTGGCACAGTTTACTCACAACTGTGCACAGTGTGGTGTTGGCAGTGTATGTAGGACCACACAGTATCTGCATGTCATCTAGCAAAATGCAATGTCTGCATAGATTATGGCACTGTGACTGACAGCAGTGCCCGTAACATAGTGTGTTATCAGCAGTGCACATGGCACTGTGCAGTGTTAGTAGTGCATATTGCACTGAAAAGTGTCAGCCCTGCAACTGGCACAGTGCTGTGTCAGCGCTGTTTGTGAAACACTATGGTGTCTGCACTGCATGTGGCCTAATACAACACTGTCACTGCACATGGCCCAGCAGTATCTACACTTCATATTGTACAGCACATCTTTTTTCAGTGCATGTGGCACAGGGAAGTGACAGCAGATCTCATTGCACAGCAAAGTATCAGTAGCACATGTTGCATAGCAAAGTAACATGGTTCCAGCAGAGCACGTGGGACAGTGCAGGGCTGCTGGTGTGGGTGCACATGCAGTACAACCACAGCAAAGTGCCATGTGTAGTGCTTGCCACCAGGGTGGGTTGTCTCAGGAGCCTGCCCTCTCTGCTGAGTGGATTCTGGGGGGAGGGGCATTCCTCTATGTTGGGAGGAGTAGTTGCAGGTGAGATAAGCCTGAGGTATGTGTGTCACTCGAGGATGGTTTCTATTCCCTTAAGCTGCCTGTATATATCCCCATGAGCTACTCTGTACAACTGCTAAACACATAGCATTTCTCAGTCAAAGCACAGTCTGTGGGTCTGGACCCCCCAGACAGCCTCTACCCCCACCCATGCAGCACCCCCTCCCAGTACACAAAGCTGAGCAGCACTTCTCTGCTGTGGATCTTCCACTCCCTGGGCCTCTCCCAATGGGATAGAGAGGGGGTGGCAGCTGCAGGGGGTGGCTTGTCTATGGTAGAGGGGTTCCTGCTTTTGGGTTGGACAGGATACAGTATGATGTGCCTCCAAGTAGCAGTCATAGACACTGTAGGTGGTAAGATGGTCATATAGCTGCAGCACAACCACCTTCGCAATAACCTTACCACAAAGGGCAGGTTTGAGACAGGTCTGTAGTTAGCAGGATGGTTCACATCAAGAGAGGGTTTTTATCAGGACTGGAAGCACAACTGCCTCCTTAAGGGAATCAAGAAAGATCCCACTCTCCAGTGAACTCCAAACAATCTTTGCATGGATCAAGCTGATCTCATCTACGCAGCCCACCAAAAGGCATGTAGGGCCCAGATCCAAACTACAGCAAGCTGGCCGCAAAAACTGGATGACCCTCATGCTGTCATTGAGTTCCAGCCTGCTGAAATATGTCCAAACTGACTGGGCGCTTGTGACATTCTACTGACCATCACAATGTCTATTGGAAATGGACTGGCTGATCTCTAACCTGATGAAGGCAACCTTATCTGCAAAATATTTAACAAGCTCATCACACTTTTCTTGTGAAAAAGCTCCCACAGACTTAAGACAGATTGCATTGCACAATCTGTTCACAGTCCAGAAGAGCCAAGCTGGTCGATTTTGTGCAGTGGCAATCTTCCTGGATAGGAACTATGCCTTCTTACAGGAGATTGCTAGAATGTATAATGTTCTATCAACCTATGCCTGTTGTCATCGAGGCCAGATTTCAGCCAGGTCCTCTTCTGCCTTCACCCCACTCTTCTCAACTCCTTCAAGGTCTCATCAAACCATGGAGACCTTAGACAAAGGGTGAGGGGACGAACACAAATGGGAGCAATGGAATCCAGGGCTGCTGTCACCATAGGATTTTAAGAAAGTACCAGTTGCCCTGGATCCATGCATTCCCTAGACCTACTCAATAGGTCTAGTACTGCCATTATTAGGCCATCAGGGGTCACACATCACAAAGGGCCATACTGGACCATCTCCATAGGAACCGACCCATTAGGGGGAGTCCCAAAACAAAACCTTATTGTGTGATGGTCAGACCATCCAACTGGTTCCACCACCAAGTCGGAGATCTCCATGCCCAAGAGGAACACCAGATCCAGTGAGTGACCCTTAATGTGGGTAGAGGAGGTAACAACCTGCATGAGGCCCAACAAGGTCATCATTAATTGGAGGAAATCACATCCAAATTGCGAGAGTTCATCATCAAACCAGGCACTGAAATCCCCCCGAATCAACCATATGGAGATCCCAAAACCATATCGACAATAAAGCCTGCGATTTTCTGCAGGAATATTTTCCCAGCTCTGGTTGGATGGTAGATAAGTAATATCCTGCACTCAATGCCCACCCCCACAATACACTCAAAGGATCTGATGCACCCCACTGGTACCTCAACAAGGCTCAGTTATGATCTAAAACAGATGGCTACACCCCCACCCCCATGATCCCTCCTCAGATGATGTATCACCGAGTAACCTGGTGGGACTGCCGATGCCAATACTGGGCCTGCATTCTCATCCAACCATGTCTCTGTGATGCACACCAATTCTGCTGTCCCAACAAGACCTGCTATATTAGCAGTCTTGTTGCAAACAGACCTGGCATTACATAATACCATCTGTTTACTTTAGGCATATTCTGCCCAAACAAGTAGCCAGTAGTTTTAGCAGTCCCCACTAGCAACTTCTTTGCCCAGTAAATTATCCCACAGCTTGAGCACCACCTGTGGCAGATTAGTGATGGCCATGTCATTGTGGGTAACCATACAACATCATCTGTCCCTACACAGTGACTTGAACTGTACATGGCCATTGGCAGAAACTGGGAGGGTGAAAAAGCAGGAGAACATTCCTCAGCTGGATGGCACTCAATCCCCTCTCAAGGAGCCATACTTGTGTTTGCCCTCCTTGATCTCATGCCCTCTCCTCTTATTCGTCTTTGTAGTCCCAGCTTAATTTCTTTGACTCCCCTCTCCATTACATTGAAGTCCTCACATCTTGTTCATTACTGTAGCCTCCAATTAATATTCTCCCTTTCACTGTTGTGCCCTCTCTCTTAAATTCCCCCTTTCACTACACTATAGCCACATTCGACTTTTTTTTTTTTTTGTGTATGCTGCACCTCCTTTTGCTATTATCCTCTTTGTCATTTCCAGGAGTTGAAAATAACGTTTACAGCCACTAGTAGGCAGGGCTAGTTGACTGGAAAAGTCCAACTGCCTGACAAGATTTTCAGTAGCCCAGAACAATTCATTCCAATAATGTTGTTTTGTCATGCACATAGCTTTCCTACCTTTTAGTTGTTCCTACTTTTTTACTGTTGGGGGCTTATTTAGGTTCCTTTTAACAAACACAGCAAAATGTATAAAAAATATCAAAGTGCAAAAAAAGCTATGAGTAAAAGAAAAAAAAACATGACACAGTGACTGGGTGGATTTATCTAACACTATGGTTCATAGGAGGGTGTTGCATTGAAAATATGCCAGCTTGGAAACAGCAACACAAATATTAGGTCCAGTAGGAATATTCCATAGAGGAGATAGGTTTAGTGCTGCATTTTCATTGTGGCACAAAACCAGAAGTGATCAGGATGGGGAGTCTGGTTGCACACTACTGAGCTGTTGAAAAGGCATACTTCAGTGAGTAATCCGAGATCTACTACAGACAGACTTCAAAGCATTCTTACACCAAGCAACAAGAAATGTTCCGCAAACAAAAGAAATTGTTGGAGCTAACTGATGTATACAAAAACCAAAAGGTAGGATTTTTTTTTCATCTTTCAAGCAGTAAACAGTAATTTGATAAAAACCATCTAGGCCAAACTGTATAGAGCAAGATCTGATAGATCTGAAGGAGGGGCCACAACAAGTTTGAAAATAATATACAAGTAAAAGTCAATAGTTCTTGCTCCAGAATCCCAGCCTTAGTTCTGAAGACGCTGCTGCATCTCTGCAAGTTCAAATCTGTGTGTGGGGGAAGGATGTTGGGTTTATTCGTTAGTGGAGTAAATTAAACTTTGAGCTATGGAGGACTAGCTCTGAGGGGTCTGTACTGTAGCCTGTGAATTCAAACCTGAGGCTAAGTAAGGGAGAAGGAAAGACTTAAAACTTTCAGGAGCTGCTGTTCTTTTCAAATTCAAACTTGAGGAAGGGAGTTGGATTTAATTAGTGCAGCTGCCCACCAAGTGCTGCACTCGAACAAAAACAAGGAGTGATGTGCTGAAATTCAAAGTTCACATTTTAATGTGGCAAGGTGCATAGAAGTGCACCCTTCTTCCCAGCACTTCAGCCAAACAATAGGCCTTCGGGGGGGGGCAGTATTGGAATTAAACTTTAAGCTATGAATTTGTGGATCTATCATCCCTTTTAATAACAGTGATATGTGGGCAACAGGAATTCACTACAGAGCTTGGGGGTTTGAGGGAGGCAGAGGGGTTAAAGGGCCCTGGGGGTGCATTAGCCTGTGGTTGCTGAGGGGAAAGAGGGCCAAGTGAGCCTGTAGGTGCCAGTGGGGAGGGAGGCCAAGGGAGCCAGTAGCTGCCAGGGTGGGGCCTTATCACCAACATAATCCATGTATCTGGGCAAATGATTGGGTCAGGGTCTGCAGTGTATGGTCACACTATGGACATGCTTGGCATTCTGTGCTGAGTAGGACCCTGGAAGTATGCACCGCGCCATACCTTTTGCACTGAACTGCAAACCTGGAGACCAGGGTTTGAATCCCACAGCCCTTTGTTACATAATGTGTAACCTTGTGCAAGTCACTTAATTTCCCTGTATTCTTAGGTCACACCTGAAAACAAGCTTAGGCTTAGTGTGCTTTTCCTAGTTAATCAGTTTTCCTGTCCCTTTCCCCATTTCATTAAAACTGGATCATTAGCCCATCAGAAGCTCCACTAACCCACCTGGGCTACTGTTCTGAAATACTGGCCACCCGGCCATCCAGCACACTAAGGGAATTTAGCTGAGCCCCTCCCCAAACACCTTCTCTTTTCTTTCCTGCATAATTTCGTTTCCCCTCTCTGTGTCTTTTTCTCTAGTTTGATCCAACGGTACCTTTAATTACAAATTCACCCTTTTCCTTACTTCTCTGCTGTTCTATACGCCTTGCATTTCTCAGCTCTCTGTTTTTGCTCTTGCTACGGTATTTTGTCCATATTAAACCAATTTTTCTTTTATAGGTCTGACAGGACACAAACTGGCCTTCTTCATCAGATAAGTATCATTCTGTCTTTATCTTGTTCATTCCACCCTATTTACTCTGTAAGAACTACAGATCCTTTGTGACCCCTTTATGTAATTTTTTTTTTTACAGGTCCTTAAGCATCCTACCAGAATGACCTACCTCCAGCTCCCTATTACTCAGGTAAGAGACACCACTTCTACCTATACGTGGGTTGGCTGTACACTGAAGCCATGCATATTACAGTGTGTGTCAGAGTTTAGCATGTGAGAGGGAGCTGAGAGTGAGAGAGTGTGAGTGTGAGTGTCAGGGACCTTGGAGAGAGGGTTAGTACTGCGGCTGTGGAGGAAACAGGGTTATTTTTGGGGACAGTGGAGGTGGGGATATTGGTGGTCATCGTGGAGGGAGGGTGCTGTCTGGGCAGTGGATTGAGGGGCAAGTTTAGGACACTTTGGAGGGTGGGGTTAGTGTCTGGGCAACTGTTTTGTGTTGTGGAGGAAGGGGGATAGTGTTGGGGCATGGTGGGAGGGAGGCTATTATCCAAAGCTGTCCAGTAGGGGGCATTTGAATTGGTTCTATGGAAGGAAGAAGCTAGTATGGTGAAGGCCATTGGGGGAGGTGGCTGGTGGGTGCTTTGGATGGAAGTGGTCTGGTGTAAGATGCTTTGGATGGAGGTGGCCTGTTGTAGGGTTCTGCTAATGGAGGTGTGCTGGTGAAGGGTTCTGTGGACAGATGTCACAAAATGTCCTAGCATGGGGGTGTGGTAAGCAGACTGGGAAATGAAAGTGATCAGCTGGCAAGTAGTTCAGCCAGAGCTACACTCCCTTCTCTCTCCTACAAGACAGCATTAAAATTTATAATTTTGACAAGGCGGGACTATCACTGCAGCAGAGTAATGGGCTATGAAACCCCACAGTCTCACACCTTTACTTTAACAAAAGTTTGTTGTATGTTCACAATTAGCTCCAAAATGCACCACAGTGCATCAAAAACCCAATAGCTCTTGTATAATTATTTCCTCTAGCAAAACTACTCAAACTATCCAGTAAAACATAAGGGATCCTTCTATGTGTTGCTGTGTGTTATTTATTATGGATCCTGCTGGCTGTTATGCTTTTTTCTCTGGCCAGTTCTTTAGAGTACCAGGGGCTAGCCAATCAGCCACTGCACAACTCTACTGTATGTAGAGCTTGCCGCTTGCATGCTCCTCTTGGGGAGCCCACTGATTTCCCCCACCTACCTCTCTATGCTACTTTTAAGCTCATTTGGGGCATTGGTCTTTAGCTGCAGTGCGGCTTTTCCATTGTGACCCCCATCTTTTTTCTGTTGACTCTATTCTTGCACGCCGGATGCCCAGGACATCCTTCCGCAGTACCCACTCAACTCTGCCTTCTACTCCCAGTCTGAACCCCCTACACACACACACACACACACACACACACACATACACACACAGGCCCAGCATCGGCAACCAGGCCACCCGGGCCAATGCCCAGGGCCCCAACACCAGAGGGGAGCTGACTAATCTGAGCCTCCACTTCCATCTGCAGCGTGGTTCAATTTTAAATTGTTGCCATTGCCATTCTGAACTCTGTCTGAGCTTGATGCCACCTCTCGGTAGAAAAAAAATTCATTTAAGTACATCCCCTAGCCTTCCCACGCCGCAGGCCCTCCCCTGAATGAATGTGCTGCTAGTCCAGCTGCTTAGCTTGACTGGCAGGCCAGGGCCACAATTCAACTACTAGGGAGCGTTGTGACCATGGGGGCAGGGTGTAGGTGTAGCAGCGGCCAATGCCTGGAGAGTGTAGTGGAGAGGTTGGCCTGAGGGGCTGAGCCACCCTGCTGTGCCATTAGCTGTAACAGTTTTGGTGGCTTTTGGCGGGAGTCAGGAGACTACTTGTGACACTGCATGAGTGCTGGTGGTCTGGGCTGGGTGGGGCTGGGCGGCCGGCAGACGAGACCTTAACTCATCGTGAGAGAAATCACAACCCGCCATTGTATGTTGGGGACTGGGACCGGGGGCAGGGGGGAGTGACAGGGCCAGCACCACTGTGAAAATGGCACACAGGTTGTTGGATTGCAGGTCATCAGGGTTGGCAGCAGCAACAGCAGATCCGGTGGGACAGGTGGAGCACGGTGCCCGTGCAGGCTGTGCAATAGTCATGGTCAGTCGGAGAAGGATTGGAGCATCTGGAGTGTGGCAGCCAGCAGGACAGCAGCTGGAGCAGTGGAGTCAGACTGGAGCGAGCAATTGGAGCATATCTGGAGGGAGTTGTGGCAGCACCAGCAAGCAAGTCAGCCAACTGAACTTGCTCAGAAAATTGATATCGATTCTGTCCAAGCCTGACTTCATTGTGTGTATGTTAATATTTTTTTTAAGGTATGTGGAAAGCAAGGGCTCATGGAGATGTGGCGAGGGCTCAGTGGTCTGGTCTGGGTTGGGACTGACTTGGGTTGGAAGTTCGGATCTGATGCTGGCCGGAAAAGCTGTCATTGGTCATTGCTTTCTTGCTGACGAGCGTGCATGAGCAACTAAGCAGCAGTGCAGCACATTCTGTAAAATGGTGGGAGACTGACTATAGTTTACTAGTATTAAAACTGTACATGATGCCGGTGTGCCACTGCTGAATTGCTCTGACTGAATGCGGGATCCTAAATGTAGCGCAGGTTGGGGTCCAAGCATGAGATAGTGTCACCACTGCCGGTGTCTGGCTTGACATTGTTTTTTTTTTTTTTTACACGGATGGGTCTGACTCTGAGTAGGCCCAATGGAGATGCATGGCCCAGGGACTACAGAAACCTGACGCCGGCCCTACACACACACACATGTGCACACATCTCCCTCCCGATCCATGCAGCTTGCCAGATCACCCCATGGGGAGGGTTTTCCCACCCTTGGCAGCCTAGTTGTGAATTAGAGGGACCTACCATGAGATCGGGTTGCCCGTGGGAGATCACAATGCGAGTGGGTCCAATGGGGGGATGTTAGCAGATCTCTGGGGTCTCCTTCATCTCCGCTGATCACCGGAGGGTTTTTCTTATGTGGTTGCCCCTCGGAGTTCCAAACATCTAATGACACTACATGCTGATGTCCGCTGGAACTCCACCCCATGCAGCTGCAACACCACTTGTTCCTTGCACTGCTCCGACCACTGCCAGGGGCTGCCAAGAGTGGTGTATTCTCTGGATCCCTCCCCAGGAAGGGAGAGCAGTCCTCTGGATGCTTGATTCCCTTCCATCCCCTACCAACACCCCGATGGCCTGAGCTCATTCCTGGACCTGGATTGCCAGTATGGCATGAGGTGTGGCATCCAGCACCTCAACCCCTTAGTGCCACCGGACCAGCTTTGTGGCCCCCATCTTGTGTTTTCTTTGTTCTCCCAGTTCCTTCCTACCAAGTCTCTCAGGACACTTACACTCAGCTGCCATGCCACTTAGCTACTGTTTCTAGTCATTTCTTGCTGGCTTCCCTCCGGACCCTCATAGCAAGCCCCTTGGTGGTCTTCACATAGGCACTGTGTGGCTAATTGGTAGAATGAAGTATATTTGCCCTAGCCCCTCCATCTCCCAAAACATTCCCATCATTTTTTCCCCTGCCACATGTTGCAGGCCATAGTCTGAACTCTTTGTTGGCTGAGACTTGAAAGCACCTGCCAGCACTGTCACTGTAGCGAACTAGCACTAAACTGATAGCTACACAGCCACAGCATTTCTGATTGGCAATTTTCTGACCAACCTACCTGCCTGCTTCATACAGTCAGAGCCCACAGACTCTTCCCCTGCTAGATGCCAGGGAAATGCTAAATATAGTTAAAAATCACCATTTACCACTGGCTACAGGGGAGGTAGCCCACTACACCACCAGGGCTATACCTTTAAACCACTGGCTTCCTGGGACAACTCAAGACCCCTGAACACCAGTGTCCCCTTTTTAAATAATTTAGGGATCACTTGCCTAAAAGCATCCTCACTAGCTCATCAGAGCTACTACTTAAATCTGGTGGTCACCAGCAGACCACATAGGGGAACTATAGGGGTTTTGCTGAAACATAGAAACATAGACTTTAATGGCAGATAAGGACCACTTGGCCCATCTAGTCTGCCCATTTCCCTACCTACAGGATAGGCCGCAGATCCTAGTTAACCAACAGTCTATTTCTTCCTACCCCCCACAAGAATTGTCTTATGCTGAGCCCCTAAAATCCCTTTATTCTCTTTTCTTATCTGTCTGCATTTTTATTTTCATTATTCTCCTTACTTTGACCTAAAGTGTATCTTTTCTGTTAAAACTCCCCTTCCTTTACTCCTATTCTGTACTGTACCCTTGTTCTATCTTTCCACTCTTTGTCTACTCTCACTACTAGAAGTTCCCCATACTAATCAATTTTTCCCATTAATCATATAAATATCCTTGTTCAATTCTACCCCCCCCCCAACAATCTCTCTCTAATCTCTCCTCTAGGATCTCTGACCCTTTGTGTCTCCTCAGACTTCTCTGTTCTTCCCTTTCAGGTCCTACCAGAATACCCAAACCGAGGACACCCCAGCTCTGGACTCCCAGACAGAGCAGTAAGTCCTAATTACTTAAGTGCCCTGTAGGGAGAGTAACAAATAACAAGGTACCCACACTCTTGTAATGTGCAGCAACTTGAGTTTATTTATTTAGGCCTGTAAAGGAGAACTATTTTTAGTACCTACCTGACATTTGTTGGAGGTCTCCAATGACCAGGTCTGAACTTGCATACTTATGAGATTTGATAGAAGGCTGCAGGCACATACAGGGAATAATAATCCCCCTCCATGAAGAAGAAGCCACACTGACTGAGGTGAGTGATATTATGGGCATGAGATCAAAGCTCATGTACCCTCATGATGTCAACATAGAGAGGTTACCAGTGTGTTCTGTAAGGAGACAGCATCATTCTACATAATAATATAAATAGGCTATATCTGAAACATACAGGTGATCAGTAAACCCCCTCATGAGTGCTGATTTCAAAACAGCACCCAGTACCATTTTTTTACTGGGTGCTAGTTTGAAATTGGCACTCGTGAAGGGGTTAGCTTGTCATAATCGGCTTGCACTCCAAGCCCTGCGTCTGGTCTGCTGGAGTGTGAGTGTGACTAGCGCAGCTGTTCAGAGAAATAATTCCATGTTCTGAACAGTGAATTAATTTATCTGTTTCTAAAAGATGGAGAGAGTTTAGAAATCACCAAAGAAACTGGCTTTTGGTTGCTTTTCAGGACAATCCAATTGCTACGGCACCCCTCCCCAAACCCAGAGCATGACCAGCTGCACTATACAGCATGAAAGCACCAGTGAGTAAGTGAGAGGAAGTGGACAGAGAGGAAAGTGTCATTGATAATGCTAGAAAATATTGATTTCTGCACACTGTAGCTTCATGAATGACATACACCATTCTGCCTCCTCCCCCACAATCACGCACACTATCACGCACTGACATTCAACTTGTGAACTATTAGAGCTGGTGTCAGACTGTGCTGTGGGTTAGGGAGGGGAGAGGGACAAGCTATATTGGATATATTGCTAGACGTGGTCCCTATAGCATGGCTTGGGGAGTCAGGAGGGGAGCCTAACATCTAAATAATCACTGTTTGATAATGGGGGCTCCGGCTAAGGAGGATGGCTTTTAAAAATGCCAGGTGTATGCAATTTTGTTAATCCATGTGGGAGAACAGGGAAGGAGAGAGGGTGGTTAAATCACAGTGGTGTGTAGGGTGTGGCCTAGGAACTAGCCTTTACCACCTGGGAAAGGACAGGGTCTTAGTTGTTTTAAGTCACTTCCCGAAGTACCATCAGTAGTGGGAATACTTGAGATACCAGTTGCAGTTTTGTGGTATTTGGAATTATTGTTCAGGATGTGCACACATCTGCTGGTGTTTTGCTATGTACTCCTTTTACTTGTAACCTACTGTAATTTATAAGCATTAAAACATACTGACCAGATTTGAGATGCACTGAAACAACACTGCAACACTGCTGCCAGGAGAGCTACTGAGCAGCACACCACACTGTACACTGCAGTGCATCTGAGGCGGTGTTTGTCTGCTAATTACCATAATTTGTACACACTGAAAAAGACCTGCAATACTGCTGTAGGAAGTGAAAAATAACACTGCACATTGCAATGTGCTTGTGGTACATTTACAGTGTTAACATTCATATACACTGTACCAACACTACGTGCATACTACCATAACAATACATGTACACTGATTAACCACTCAAGAAGAACAGACTGAAATGAAGTGTGCAGGAAGTGTACACTGTTACTGTTACTCTGAAATAGCACCATGTATTGACTTTCTTGACACTCCACTTCCCTCTAGTCGGTGAAAGTGAAGTGAGTGCTCCTATTATGGCCTTTTTCACCTCCCACTGAGCTTCTGTCTCCCCTTCTCCCACTGGCATGGAGCAGGCCACAGCCTGAGCTCTGTATGTGCTTGGAATAACAAATGCTTTCACATTTTTAGCATGGTTGCGTTATAGGGATGGCTGTTGCAGCAGCAGTCGCCCTAGCTTGTCCTCCTCCTTTGGTCTCCTCCCTGTTGTCCAGCACAAAATCAGCACCCAGGAAGCTCTCTCGACCATAGGCAGGGGTTCTAATTTCATGTGACGTCACTGGCAACTTGTCTGCAGGGAATTATAGCCCATCTGGGCTACCAGTTCTAGGAAGCAGACCTCCTAGGCATTCCTAGCCCATGGGACCTCCAGTGCTAACTTTCAGTTTTTTAAAAGGCAGTATAGCACCATGGTTTATGACACAGAGCTGCAAACCTGGAGACCTCGGTTTTAATCCCACAACCCCCACTTGCATAATGTGTAACCGTGAGCAAGTCACTTAACATCCTTGTGCTCCCAGGTGACAGCTGGAACCAGGCTTCAGCTTAGTGTGCCTTTACTTGTTAAACAGTTTCCCCTTCACTTTTTCATTAAATCTGGACCATTAGTCAAAAAGAGGCTCTACTAGCCCACCTGGGCTACCATTCTAAAATACTGCCCACCTGGCCATCCAGAGCTCTAAGGGGTTTTAGCTGATCCTTTTCCCCAAACGGCACTTTCTCTACGCTTTCATATCTTTATTATTTTATTTCCTTTCTCTATATGTCAATTTTCCTATTTTGATCCAACTGCAACCTTTAATTCTAAATGTCCCTTTTCCTTCTTTGCTTTCCTATACCTCTTGTACCTCTCAGTTCTCTGTTTCTGCTCTTGCTAATACTATATTGTCTCCATATTAACCTAATTTTCTTTATTTTACATATCTGACAGGATGCTGACTCCTTCCTTCCTAATCAGATAAGTATCTCATTCTCTATATGCCTAACTTTTCCTTTCCACTCTATTTACTCTAAGAGCTGTGGATCCTTTGTCCCCCCCCCTTTTTCTGTCATTCATTTTACAGGTTTCAAGAACACCGTCCCTTAAAGACTCCTACCTCTGGCTCCCAAGTACAGTACTTGGGTAAGAGACTTTTGACTTGTACCACTTTGTTAATGAAGGAATAATGCCTAACAGGGTGAGTATTATGCTGGGATAACATCCTACCTTGGGTGGTTGGGCCCAAGGCCACTGGCCGAGGGCGTCCAACACCCAAGAAAGGGATGTTATCCCAGTATAACACCCACCCTGGAGGGCATTATTCCTATTATGCAATGGCTTGTTGTTTTATAATAAAACAATCATTTTAAAGAATGTTTTGGTTAGTGTGTAAACATATTTTTGTTTAAAAAAGGAGGAAATCCTCATGGTGGTGGGCATCCAAATCATCCAAACAATCAGCAGGGAGGTTATGCCAGGATAACATCCCTGCTGTATCAGCCAACTGACCAATCAGAAGACAGAATTCTTTCTTGCCATTGTATAATTTAACAGTAATGGTATGGCCACACCCATTACAGTGTGTGTGTGTGTGTGTGTGTGTGTGTGTGTGTGCGCTGCACGCATGCGCGCTTCTGCATCTGTGTGTGTCTGGCTTAAGAGAGTATGAATGTTACAGGTGGTGTTTTTCAAATCCTGCCCCAAATATGTTTTTGCACTTGTGGTGTAAAATGACAGCTTGGCTAGTAGTTTTATTTATTTATTTTTTTAATGACTTTTGTCATGACCATAAGGAAGGAGTCCTAAAAAAAACCTGTATTCAAAATTGTTGGTAAATATGTAAAAAAAAAAAAAAAAGTGTGTAGTGCCAGTCATTGGTCTAATGATTATTGTGTTGTCCTAATGTGCAGGTGAGCAATATTTTGGTAGAAACATAGTCAATGGCTGCAGAAAAAGACCAGTGGTCCATATAGTCTGCTTGTAGTTCACTATCAAACAGTGGCACTTGTTCTTTCAGGGTACTAACATAACTATGCACCCACCCTATCCACTTCTCACTGCTAGCACCCTGAACAACAACTATACGGTTCAATCTCTCCCAGCCATACTTGTATCCATTTATGGTTTTGGTTTCCACCACTTTGTGCATGTAAACTGTTACTCATGTTACATAGTCCCTCACAATCACCATGTTTATACCTTTCAGGAACTTGAAGGTTTCTCTTGTATCACCCCTCCATCATCTGGTCTCCAGTGAGTTCATGTCAAGCACCTTGAGCTGATCCTCAGCAGATCTTCCCTGCTGGTTCTGAATCATCACAATCCATCTTCCTTCCTATTGCCCATGTGATCCATTGGACACACTTCCCATCCTTCCAAGCCACTGTGCCAGGTAGGCACTTTACCTCTCTCTCTATCCCCTTTCCTTCCCCCAGCTCTATCCCTCGGACAGTAGAGTCCCCCACCACAAGTTTTGTCCTGTTCCTTTCAGATTCTCCTCTCCATGGGGCCTCCATTAGGGTGCCCCCATTCTCTCTGTCCACCTCCTCAGATTCCCCTTCTTGGCAGTCCCACTTCACTAGAACAGTGTAGGAATTTCTCAGTAGTGTCAGTTGAGGAATGTGCCTGTGACCAGCACCTCTCAGCCTTCCAGAACCCACCATATCCGTGCTCTCCTTGAGCCCACCATAGTCCCAACAGCTACTGACTTCTGTCATCCTTTGAGGCAGAGATATCTGGCTAGGTAACCTCTGGGTGGGAAAAACTGTCCTCCAACTCTAGGCCAACGCAAGTTTGAGTCTAGCGACATTCTTCTAAGACTGAGCCAGTAATGCCTGGAGCTGACAGACCTGTTCCCTTCACCCAGAGAGGTGCACTTAGATGGGGCAGCATCGCAGTCTCCAGAAGGTCTCTCTGTGAACTGCTGCCCCACAACCACTGCATTGCACCCGCTCCCCACATTTCCTGTTTTCCTGCTTTTCTTTAGTTTCCTGTCCACCTGTCCCAAAACCCAGTAAGGCTGTCCTACTATCACCCAGCAATAGCAAGCCTTTAAATCCTAAAGCACCTTAATACCCAATGTCCAATTAACAGTAAGCTTACACTCAAAATTACCCAGCAACCATTCATCAAGCCCCTATACACACAAATACCCAGCAATCGTCTAACAGTAAGCCTCTAAACCACAGAACACTGTAATGCACAGTGACAGTTTACCAGCAATCCTCTAAATCCAGAAACACACTCGTGCCCAGCATCAGTTTAAATATCAAGTCTCTAAGTCCACAAATCACACATCTCTCCAAATGCTTACCAGCAAGCCCTCAAAGTACAGCTTCTCCACAGTGCAACCCCTCAATCAATACAATTGCACCTAGGATCCTAAAAGCAGGTGAAGGAGGATTATCCACTCCAGAGGATGCTGTCTTCTGGGGAGAGTGGTGGCCAGAACACACTGCAACACTGTCACCTGAGTGACTGTAGGGGCAGTGTAGGCAACAGTTGTTTAGAAAGGAGGACAGTTGTTTGGGAAGGAAGACAGATTGAAAAGTCTGAGTGTAAGGCATACCCCATTACCTATACATTCCCAGTCTTTTAAATATGTGATTAAGCTGGAGACGGCTCCTGGCCTAGCTGGGTAAATTATTGGATTTTTGGTTGGTACAGCTTATTTATCTATACCAATTCTTGCTACACCTGCAGCAAAGCAGAGGACACCATGTAAAAGAAAGTCACTTCTCAGCTTAGCTGCTATGTTAATTCTGTTGCAGGGAAACTTCATTGGAGCAACCCATGGTGGTAGCACTGGGATGGGCTGAAACTCTCTGCATTCCCAGAAAGACCCTTTCTCCTACTTTTAGAAACAGGTTGGATTGGGGCCATTTACTTTAGTTTCATTTTTGTAGGGAGAAGGACTGCCCCACAAGGTCACATTGTGCTTTCCATGTAAACAGGAAGGATTCCTACATGGAGGCCATGACATGCGGCACCATGTTGTGAGTCTAGGAGGACACTGGGTAGCATAGATCGGGGCACAACTGGTGTAGATTTTAAGATTTTCAATTTACAGCTGGTGATTAGCCAATGTTGAGTGATACCTACATTAAGATGTGCGGATGTCTAATCTTGTTGGATGTGACACCATGAACTATATTGCAATCAATGGGCTGGGTTTTCTAGGGGATAGTTGTTTCTAGACACCAAGGTAAGTATGGGGATGGAGTCCTAGGGGTGGTGGGGTTGCCACTAGATACAAGGGTAAATATTACCATCAAGGTGACAGGTTTGCAAGGGAGAGGATTCTCTCTGTACATGCAGGTAATATAGTCATGGCAAGGGGACAGTTGTTTTTGGGGGGTGGGGCAGTGGGTGCTACTAGCCACCAGTGATGGATATATATGGGATGGGTGCTCAGAGGGTGGGGCCTACCACTAGATGCAAGGGAAGAGTGTACCTGATGGTTGCTGCTGGCCCCACACCAACGATGGACCCCGTGCTGCATTCAGCTGCCCAGCACCATCACTCCACACCCACACCTCCCCCCTTGATGGGTATAGAAAGGGGATGAACATCCACCCCTTGACTGTCAGTCACTTTGGCAGCCCATCGCCCTGTCAATGTTGCAGGTGTGTGAAAGCTGGTGGTTCCATCCTGCCCTGGTGGGAGTCAGTGAGTGGCACAGCTTCCAACCCTCCCAGAGGAGATCGGGCCCAGGGACACTGAATCCTGTCCAGTCCCCCACGCTGATATCCATGAGTGGCCCAAGTTCTGAAACCTGAATCGCTGCTGTGATACTGGTATCTTCCTGACCAACCCACTTTACCCACCCCCATGCAAACCCTTTCCACCTAATACAACTGATAGGTATTTTCATTAGTCATACTATCTCACTAACCCATTTTCCACTTTGTCTGTAGATTCAGTGGAACCATAAGACACCACCCCTGGCACTGGAGGACAATGATCACATGTATCAGGTATTTGTTTTTTTATTTAGAGTTCTCATTTTTCCCGGTTAGTTGCTAAAGAGCTGCAGATCGTTTGCGACCCCTTTGCTATTCTTATTTTACAGGTGCAACTGGATGTTCTCTCAAGCCATCCAAACCCATCCCACAGTCTGCAGAAGCCAGGTAAGAAATCTTTGTCACACAACAGTACTTCAGTAATCACATTGGTGCATGTATATCCATGGAAAAATATCAAAGTAATGCAGAAAAACTGCACAACACCAGTCAAGAGTCATATCAGCACTAACAACAGTATACACAATACTTAGAGACTGATTAATATGTAAAAAAAAAAAAGCATTTGACATTTATGTATATAAAAAGCAAATGCCACCTAATTGTACTGTATATGTGCATATGGAGCTGGGCTATAGAAAGTCTGTAGTGTACCAGGCACTTATTCCTTTGTGGTTACTGCTGGGTGTCTCCTTGCAGAAATGCTGTCAGATATGAAGCTTTGCACAATGCATTTTGTGCTAAGCAGCAATTCTGTGTGGTGCCAGATTCATTACTTGCAATGCAACATTGCTGTACAGAGCTTAACTTTCAGGAATGTAAATGGGTTAAGAATGACATGAAAGCCATGGCAAAACTCCCACAGGACTTGTAGCATGCACTGACATTTTAACATCAACCAGACTTAATCTGAAGGAGCAGTTTTGCTAGGAGGCCACCAGCAGTAACTGTTGAGGAACTTGCCTTGTACGGTACTGATTTTCTGTGTTCCAGCTTCATATACACTGATCCAACTACTTTTTGGTGGTGGTTTGCATTTTGGCACAAATGAATGTCAAATGCATTTTTGCATACATTTCTCTTGTTATTGAATAAAGAAATCCAAATAGCTGGGGTGACCCTTTATCAACAAGAGTTTGCTTGCTTTTAAATGCAGTAATAATTGGTTGTGATGTCACACCCAGTTATTACAGTGGTTCATTAGAGAACTGAAGCTCTGTGCCAGCATCTAAGAAGTGGCACTGGCAGTGGACGTTTTCTGATGTGAAGTGCTCTGGGGAGAAAAATCTTGACTCCGAATCTTGCGCTGCACTCCGATCACACTGAAAACAGTTTAAAAGGAAATGAGAGGAGAGCACTACAGTACAACTGATGCTCCTTCCTCTTCCTACCCTTGATGACCACCAGCAACCCGGGAGCGCTTCTAAAACACGAGTTGTTGGCATGGTGGGCAATAGCATTAGCACTGAGACACAGGTCTGGCATCAGCCTTTTTTTTAATATGTGCAATGCTTTTTGGTTGTGTTCTACTGAAAAAAAATTTGATTTGATGTAAACAATAAGACCCGACAGTGTGCACTATCATGATGATGGTAATCTCACATCTCGGGTGCATTTAATGGCACTCTGCTGTGCTTCATGCCTAACAGTACACCTGAGACATGTGATTATACCACCATAATGCATACCCTGCCATATTATTACTTATAAATTACTATTTAAACATAAATAGGAGTTTTGGTATTCCTTAGTTTGACTGCAATAGTGTGAGTACTTTATGAATTAGAAGGATTATACAGTGCAAGTCCTCCAAATAAGCTATATTAAAAATAATGGAAATGTGAGTCCGATTATTTTCAGCCATTTTATAAGAGCAATGGTACACAACAGGTGTGCATTCATTGCAGAATATACACATGCCTAAAGTGTCTTGCACTTGACTGCATCTCATACCTACAACCACTGCAGGCATGCGTATGTTCTATAACTAACAAACACACACACACACACACTCTGTTTTGTATTATTAAAAACAGCACAGTTAAACATCATTCAGCCAGTTCTGTGGCACTGAGAAATATTTAATCACTTTGATATGTTGGCAACCCTGGGTCGTGCCATGAGCACCAGATGTAAGAAGCAGAGGCCAGCTGAGATGTAGTTCAGAGCATTGTTTGGATGCTTCCCTCCCGGGGGTTGGCTCTGCTGCAGAACTTCACAACAGCCTGTGGCAGAGGGTTGCAGCAATGTCCTTGGCAGCATGTGACCACATGCTGCTGGATGTTCCCACCCCTTGAAGCCTTTGGGGCTGCACATATTAATGGGAAGTGGATGGGACAAAAAAACATAATTAAAGACTCAGATATATATATTTTTACAGTTCAGTTGTAAAAACTTGAATTTCTGGGTACTTTATCACTGTCTTCACACTGAGCCATGTCATTCTTTTAGACACATCTATGTCTGATGTGATGGCTACTACCCATGAAGATAACATTTTTAATAGCCTTCAAGCACAATCGGAAAGGTACGATATCCTGGGATCTATTTATAGTGGGACTGAATTGTCATCACTCTGTTGGTGAGCACCAACATTTTCTTCTCTTAATCTTACCAACTCTGTTCACTGAAGTGGAATAAGACACTCCGAGATGTGGGTTATTGCCTGATAAGAGCACTTCATGTGCTAAAAGGAACTGGGTGGAAACACATCATGCCTCATGGGGTAAACTGTTATCTGATAGCATACATTTATTATTGCTTAAACTCTGCATTATGTTGATAGGGTGATAAACTGTAAGTGACAAGGCAGGCTATGTAAATAAGTATATTTTTCGTCTCTATATGGCATATTTAATTTATATAAAATAAGTATACGTATATGTAATAAAACTGAAATCAGCTTTGGGATTAACATGGCAACACAAATATAGAGGGTAATGAATGGGGAACAGTTAGTAACAAAGTTGTGGTCCCTTAGAGAGGTTGTTATGCCAACCTAGTAAACCTAGAGAGTGAAGCTCGAGAGGTTTACAGTTGCATAGCAACCTTGACAAAGAGAACATAGCGTTGTTGTTAAATGTTCATAATTCATTGGTCTTTATAGGGTTTTACAGCACTCACATTGACATCCCAGAGAGCAACAGACATAATGCCAAGTGTCAACATTGTGCTGTCAGGGTGCCAGTGTGTTGCAGTTGGGGGGGGGGCTGCACCCCAAAAACCCACCAGTCTCTAGATATCCAACTCTGAGTTGGAGTTGGATCAGGGAGGGGCACAACACTGGGAGCTGCACCACCAGTGTCTGCAAGGACCAGCACAGAGACTCACTGTTTTTAGGAGAAATCTGTCAATGTGCTGGTCTTCGCAGTAGTGATGTTGACCTCCTGTCAGCATACATCTTTATAGTGTATGGACAGCATTCAGAACCATACTGCCTTTGCCAACCCATTTTATCTGTTGGGCTCTGCCTTTCTTCTGACAACAGACTGTGCCCCCTTCAAGCCCCACTCACATCTAAGAACTATTTTGATCATGTCCATGCCTCCTCAATTTGTGTACCTGAAGGTTCATCCATAGAATTATATGGGTTCATCAGTAGTTGCTTGTCAACAATATTCTCCAAAACAAGCAGCCACAAAATCTGGGAGACTCACATGTGTAAATACGTTCATGTTGTGGCATCATCGTGACATAGTCAAGAGTAGAAGAACCTCTTGGTGTCACAATGATACTATAACAAGTATAGAAATTCATCAAATTCAATCCTTATTAGTCTCTGCCACACATTATAACAGCATTGCACCACACATTCACTTAAGAGTAAAAGCCCAATCCTAAGCAATATTTTTAACCTTACTTATAACAGTCCTGTAACAATTCAAGGTATTTGTCAGCAGTACAAGCATACTGCTACAAAGCAGTCCTTAACCACCATCCAGACTGCTGTGAAAACTGCTATCCTAGCCTTCTAATTTGCATCTCATTTAAATTTTTTGTGCTATTAGCAGACTAACTTAAGGTTTCTGACTGTGAAGGACATTGTGATGGCCCATTGTAATACAGTTGACTGTTAAACATTACAAAAGCAGTTTTAATGCTAATTTAAGACTAATTTCATACTTAAATATTGCTAAGGTTAACTGCTATGTTAAGGTTAAGTGAAGGCTTACATTTTGATCCCCACTGTGCTAGTTTCTTTTTGCACTGTGAAAAAGATTTTTGTACACTGTATCTATTTTTAATGCTTTGTATTAAATAAATGTGGCTTTTTTTACTCCATTCACTGCGAGGTCTCGGTTATATACTTGGGGATCCAGTGTTATGTGCAAGGTCTTTACTTGTTTGAATTATGTACTCTTTTTATTTATTTATTTTATTTAGTTTTTGTTGACCGGGTAAGTGCACTAGGCAAATCCTGCCTATTTTCAGGCAAGACCCTAGGGAGGGAGATACAGATGAATGCCAACTGACCTTGAACCAGATTAAGCTGTTGGTGGTATTTTTAGTGAATGAGGGAAATTTGGCAAGGACGCTGGGGAAATTCCCCATCTCTGCTGACAGTAGGGGGAGCCACCATGGAGGAGGAAGAGATGGGTGGTCAGTCTGTTGGTGTACCTGGAGGTGAGCAGGTCTCCCTACCTCCAGGTCCAGCCTTGGAGACTGAAGTAATATTGCCTATCTGTATGGAAACTGAAGAAACTATGAGAGAATTGAATTTACCATCGTTTTGTGATACTGATGGTTTGTTTGGGCCCGACTCTGCTTGGGTGGATAAAATTTTGGAACAAAACAAAATGTTGTTTCAGCCGGGAGCACCGGTGATGATCCCTGTGGCTGAACTAAGTGAAACTATTCCTGAAGACTTGCTACGAGATGCTGCTCACCTTATTCAAGAAGAACTATTACGGGCAACAAAGGTAAAACCTTCATTGGGAGGAATGCTGAGCAAGCAGGTTGACGTCGGTACTTCAAAGGCTAACACTTTGACGGAACGGCCCTTTGATGTGGGGAACTTGTCAACCAGTCTGCCGGAAACTATTGTGGACTCAGGAGATGGTCGGACAGGGGAAAGGAGCGTTATTGTGAGTGATTCACTGGGGCTTAATTCTGACAATGTGGGAACTTGTGCTACGACTTTCACTTTACGGAAAAGTAGAACTGAGTCTCATGACACCACAAGTTGTCTGAAACGCTCAGCCTCCTCCTAACCACTCATTGATCAATGCGGGGTGGAAGCGTGGTGAGATGGTGGATTCGGACCCAGCCCATAGCCCTATTCCAGGACAAAATGAGTTACCGGGAACCTGAAGTCCGATTGAATGAGGCAGGCCCCTTGCTTCCACAGGTCACTGTGTGTGGGCTTCAAACACAGCATGAAACATGACAGGAATTATCCCTGTCAGATTTTGACTGTACAGATGTGCAGCATATTGACTGGGGAGATTCTGAAGTTCCTTCCCCGAAACAAGTATTGCCTCCTTCTAGCCCTCGCTTACAAGCAAAAAAAGCTTGGGAGTCGTTCCGATGACAAAACCCTTTTTCTGGTGCACTCCCCCTTTACAACGATGAAACGCAGTACGTTTGGAATATCAAGGGGGTTTAACTTTAGCACCAGATCACCTCTAAGTGGGGAAAACATTGTTAAAAGACTCGGGGTTTTTTTCAAATGAAATACATGCGCTTATACATGTGTCTGGTTCTATGTCTTTTTATATAAGTTTTGTTACTCCACAACAGCTGGATCGTTTTTGGGCAAAATTTGATAACTTTCAATATACAGAATTGTGGATGCCTTTTAAGGCAATGCCATTGACTAAGCCTTCTATCAAAAAAGTGACAGTTCTTTTCCATAATGAATCAGTATCTGTGCATGATATTGTATATTGGTTGCAAAAAAAAGTGAAGCTCTTGGGCTCCTGCATTATATTTTGATGATGAGTGTATTTGGAATGGAGGGTGGATATTTCAGGTTAAACACGTAACAATCAAATGTGGGCCTGTACACCTTCCCAATAGCATTTTCTTAGGTACGGAACAAGGACACTGTTTTTATCAGGGACAGCCGAGAGCCTGTTTCAAGTGTGGGGCCCTTACACATTTAGGGTCCATTTGTGATAGATTGCACTGCAATCTCTGTCTAGACTCTGGACATCAAAGTTCCACATGTCACGCTGAGTTGAGATGTAATTTATGCTATGATTCAAGGCATTCATATAAATCTTGTCCTTGGGCAATGCACAACCGCATGGATAGGACTAGTCAGGATACTATTTTACAGGAGGCGCAGAAGAAAGAAATATTAAAAAAAGAGCTAGGCAGAAGGAACCCCCCGTGGCAGAATCAAGGCCCAGTCCACCGCGGCCTCCCCCTCCTCCATCTTCTCAGTCAGAGGAGATTGTGGACATTTTGCCAAGTCCTGCAACTGAACCAGTAATGGAAAAGGGCAGAGGTGATGTTGTATTGGGTCAATCTCTTCCACAGGTACAGGAGAATCCTCCCTTTGCAATACCACCTCCTCGAGGTAAAAGTGTTGCAAAGAAAAGAGGTTTGAAACAAATGCAACCTCACTCTAAGATAGCCAAAGGCTCTTCTGGGATGAATGGTGCTATTGTGTTGACTAATAAATATGAGATTTTGAACTCTACTGTTTTGGATTCGGAACAAGGAGGTGATTCGGAAGCCTCCTCCTTGGCCCCCCCCTTCTGATTCTGATGAGGATGCCCTAGAGCATGTTTCACAAATTAGTGCAGATCCTAGATGTACAACTCAGGTGCGTAGGAGGTCCAGAGTTAAGAAACCACCTTGAGCTTAAATACTGACTATGTTATTTCCATCCCTGCCAAAGTTGAGAATTTTACCTATTAATGTTAATAGTATCAGAAATCCTAAGAGACAGTTGGTAGCATTCACAAAATTAAAAGATATGGATTGTGACATTTGTTTGCTACAAGACACAAGGTTAAATGCAATTTATTTAACTTATATAGCGAAAAAGTTATGGTGTTGGGGCCCATCCTTTTTTTCTTATGACACTGATTTGTGTGAGGGTGTAGGTGTACTTTTCAGGGGAGATGCTTTTCGCATCTCACGATTGATAGAGGTTCTTTTGGAAGGGCCTTAATAATTGACTTTACATATGAGGGCCTATCCTGGAGATTAATAAACATCTATGGGCCTTTAACTAAGAAAGGTAGGACGGAATTATTTGGGTTGATTAAACCTTACTTATTTACCACTAAGTTGGTAATTTGGGTGTATGATTTTAATTGCGTTCTGCATGTCCAAGATAGAGGGGCTAAAACTACAAAGGTGTTTAGTGATACTAATTATCTTGTGAAACTGAAAGCTCAAAGTCAGTTATGTGATTCCTACAGGGTGGTTCATACACAAGGAGGGCAGACATATTTTCGTGGAGCTCTGTCCACGAGAATAGATTTTCTCTTCATTAAAAACTGTATTGGTGTAGAAACAGCTTTGGTGTACCCAGTGGAATTTTCAGATCATGCCATGTTGGTAATTACCTTGGGGACTGTAATGGGCCTCAGTATGGGAAGGATACTGGAAATTGAATACATCACTCTGTTAGATCAACATTTACAGTTTAAAATTGGGAGTATTTAAGAGCATGTATGACAATGGCAGGGTTGATGCCCAATAGAAGTAATTGGTGGGAACTGACTAAAACAGGATTAAGAAGCATAGTTCAAAAACATTCGGTTACACGAAGTCAGGGGCAGTAGAGAGAATATTTGAAACTGCGCATGCCGCTGAATAAAATTTACTCAACTGTAAATTTATTACACATCCCCTTGTCTGAACAAGCCCTAATATTGAAAAAGAAATGTTTTTATTACAATATGACAGGGCTAAATCCCTGCAATTTGAACACAAAATCTGTACTCAGGGTAAGACAGGATTGGGTGATCCTTTTCAGCATAGTACCCAAAGGGCAAATGCGCGATTTATGGCGGCTGTCCTTTCAGATCAGGGAGCAATTGTCTCAGATGGTCCTGGTATTTTAAGTGTAGTGACACAATATTTGGATTCAATCTATGCTCCAAAGTTTTTGAGCTTAGAACAGACTGAGAGTTTGCTCACGTCCATTACAGTACCTACACTGATGGTGGAACAGGTTTCTCCATTGATAGATCCTGTCATGGCCCATGAGATAGATCTCATAATGATGAATCTTAAAAAAAATACGTCTCCTGGTATAGATGGGTTGCCTACTGAATTTTATCAGACATTTAAAGAAGAAATGATCTGGATATTGGTTGTAGTATTTAATTGGGTATTGTCAACGATGCAAGTGGATTTTCATTTTTGTATTGCAGTTCAAATTTTGGTATATAAATAAGGTGAGAGAATGTGTTTGGATAACTGGCGCTCTTTAAGTTTACTGAATATGGATTACAAAATTTTAATGAAGCTTTTACATTCTCGTTTGTTGCAATTAACACCATATATACTTTCTGGGGCACAAACCTGTACTGTACCAGGGCGCAGCATACAACATAACCTATTATTAAGAAGAGAATTAGTTGAACAAGGGAAAGAGGATCTCTTACAAGGGTTTATAATGGCCTTGGACCAGGAAAAGGCCTTCGATCGTGTCCCACATTCCTATATTTCCCTGGTTTTACAGTCTTATGGGCTACCTGAGCAATTTAAGTGGATATCTACTTTATATTCATCAGCAAAAGCTCTCCCCTTTGGCAGATAGGCATCTGGGGAAATATGTTACAATTTCTAGAGGGGTAAGACAGGGATGTCCCTTAAGTCCCCTACTATATGTTTGGTGTTTAGATCCATTGTTGAGACTAATTCAACAGGATGCTCAGGTGGTGGGACTTCGACCATTGGAGGGGTTTCGAAAGTGCGAGTAACTGCTTATGCAGATGACATCTGTGTCATAGTTGCAGATGTAAACTCAGGACTGAGAGTTTTAACTATTTTGGAAGAATTCTCTGATACCACAGGTTCACGACTCAATAAACTTAAAAGTACAATCGATCCTTAAGGAAGGTTCCATCAGGGGTCTGCAATGTGGCATGGTATCACTGTTTCACACAAGTCATTTCATTATTTGGGTGTGTGGTATGGAAAGGAGGACAACTGTATATTTAATTGGTCAAGGAAACTGGAAGAAGCAGAGGGAAAGGTTAACATATGGAAAAGTTGGAATTTGGTAAAAAAAGAAGAAAGTTATGGTTATTAAAATGTATTTAATACCAATATTCTTATTTCTTAGTGCAGTATATCTGTTACAAAGCCAATTTGAATCTCGTTTCTTGGGGTTGGTTTTCCAAATTATATGGGGATGCCGTTTAAATCCGACAAAGAAGGAGGTTTTGTATTTACCTATAGATAAAGGAGGTTTAAATCTGATTAATCCTATTCTCTTTTTGCTTACCATTTTTCTTCATCATAATCTGTTGGACATGTCAAAACCGCAATCAGCCTTGTGGCTCCCTTTTGCGGAACATTGGTTGGGGCCTGTTTATTCAAAATGGAAGGAGCAGAAGATATTGCATGCACAGTTTAAAACCCCTTGTGTTTTTTTCAGACCTGTTTTGAGGAATTTAAAAAAATGGAAAGTGTCGTTTAGGTGCTTACTTCAATATTCACTGAATTGCTCTATAAAGCTATACAACAAGGGATTCCAGAGTTACCAGCAGAGTTTCCTAATATTGAGCCTCAATACAAGTCTTATGTCATAGATGTCTTACGGGATCCCAGAATAGCACCTCGAGTGTGGGATGTTACATGGTTGTGTGCTCATGGGAAACTCAATGTGAAGGGTAATGCAAAACATAAAAAATGGACAGAACATTTTTGTCTGTGACAGGGGTGTTTTGAGATGTTGGAAACTATGCAGCATTTTTTACTTTTGTGTCCTTTTGTACAAACTGTATGGAAAAAATTAGCTGATAAATGGAAGCAAACTGCTTGGCAGTCTCTTACGTATTCAGAAATTATAGGGGAGTTTTGTCTCTCAAATTTGGGTTTGCAGAAGGATATAAGATTAATTTTGTCATTTATTAAATATATTCTTTGGCAGGTTAGATGTAAACTGGTGTTACAGCAAATTTCTCAAGATCCTGATGCTGTAATTCTTAGTATAGAATATGCTCTGGATAAACAGTGTTATTTTGAGCAATGAATTATGCGTAAAGAGATTTGGAAACTTCATTGGCTGGAAGTACCTTTTATGAAGGATAAAATTGGATGAAGGTGCATGACTTTATTTATGTAACCAGGGACTCAGTCTTATTTATGTATTATGGTTGTAATATTTATTATTTGAGTGTATGATGTTCAGTTTTTCTTTTCAATAAAATATTTCCCCTACTCTTTTCGATAAGTGGCATGAGATCTTTAACACCCACCTGAACTACCACCAATCCAGGCAGATGGGACCTCGGTTTAACGTCTCATCTGAAAGACGGCACCTCAGAAGTGCAGCACCCCTCTCATGATGCACTACAGTGTCAGTACTGGGATATTAACCCAAGTGCCAGATGTGGGAACTGAACCCATAGCCCTCTGATCTCCCGGCCTCAGAGGTGAGTGTGCTACATACTGAGCCACTGACACTGCTTTAACCCAGGTGCACTATTAATATACTGGGGTGCCAATTTTTTTCCACTTTCTGACACTGAATATTCTCTTTCTTTCTCTCTCTCTCTCTCCCCCCCTTAAATCCTGTATTTTGGGGTTGGGCTTCTATTAAGACTCAGTGTCCCAGTTTACCTTGTGGTTGGACCAAGCCACACTGTGCATGCACGAGGGATGGTTGAGGACATCATTAGAGAGTGGAAAGCATGGGATAAGCATGCCATTTCAAACTGCATCATCAGTTTGGGATTATTTTTTTCCATAAAGCAGAATGCTCTTAGCAAGATGGCTGACTTGCAAGACTCATGGTAGTGTGCAATTCTGATCTGATCCAGTAGCCAATAGTGCCCGTGCTGCTAAAAAATAATTGCTGGTCTGTGGCTTGATGTAACTCACTGGCCTGCTGCTGAGGTTGGAGGAGGCAGTGAGTGCTTACATGTACTGCTGATAGGGCCTGTGACCTACACAAACAGTGCATGATCTGTGCTTCACAATCCCTCCAATCAAGTCATCACTGGGCTACAGCTGGATGGACTGACTGGCCTGCTGAGGTCGGAGGAGTGTGGTGTGTGCAGGGGCATGTGTGCTGCTGATATGTCCTGGGCCATCTGTCTTGGCCTGAAATCGGAGTCATTGCCAGACTCAGAGAGAGGGTCTCCAGAAGAAAGACCTGGGCCACAGTCAGCCAATGGCAGTGAGTCATATGGCAAGGTCAGTTTTGGTACTTTGACTTGGCAGGGTAGGTCAGTTGGGTATTGGGTTCAGCTGCAGCAATGAGAATGAAGGGAACCAATTGAATTCATGCAGGGGTGGCTCTCAAACATAGGAATCCTGGCAACCTTAATCCAACCCAAGGGAAGGGGGCTTAGCATCCCACGGTAGAGCTCATCAATTGCTCAGGAAACTTTTTAACAAAATGTAAGTGCTGAGCAGGCATGTTTCTCTGTGAGGATTTGTTGATAGCTACTAGCTGTACTCATCTGTGGGGGAGGGAGAGTTGGAGTGTGGAGCAGGAGCCAGAGGGGAGAGTTGGAGTGTGGGGTAGGGGCTGGGGGAGACTTGGAGTGGGGCATGGGTCAGGGGAGGATTGGAGTGGGGCAGGGGCTGGGGTGAGGGGAGGAGAGTTGGAGGTGGGCAGGGGCTGGAGGGAGGAGGGAGAGTTGGAGTGGGGAGGGGCTGGGGAGGAGGGAGAGTTGGAGTGTGGGGAGGGCTGGGGAGGGAGAGTTGGAGTGTGGGAGGGGCTGGGGAGGAGGGAGAGTTGGAGTGTGGGAGGGGCTGGGGGAGGAGGGAGAGTTGGTGGGAGGGGCTGGGGAGGAGGGGAGCTGGAGTGTGGGTAGGGGCTGGGGGAGACTTGGAGGTAAGGGGTCGGGGGAGGATTGAGTGGGGCAGGGGCTGGGGTGAGGGGAGGGAGAGTTGGAGTGTGGGCAGGGCTGGAGGGAGGAGGGAGAGTTGGAGTGGGGAGGGCTGGGGAGGAGGGAGAGTTGGAGTGGGGAGGGGCTGGGGGAGGAGGGAGAGTTGGAGGTGGGGAGGGGCTGGGGAGGAGGGAGAGTTGGAGTGTGGGGCAGGGGCCATGGGAGGGGAGGAGAGTTGGAGTGTGGAGCAGGGGCGGGAGTGAGAGTTGGAGTGTGGGGTAGGGGCTGGGGAGACTTGGAGTGGGGCATGGGTCAGGGGAGGATTGGAGGTGGGGCAGGGGCTGGGGTGAGGGGAGGGAGAGTTGGAGGTGGGCAGGGGCTGGAGGGAGGAGGGAGAGTTGGAGTGTGGGAGGGCTGGGGGAGGAGGGAGGTTGGAGTGTGGGGAGGGGCTGGGGAGGAGGGAGAGTTGGAGTGTGGGGAGGGCTGGGAGGGAGGAGTGGAGAGTGGGGCAGGGGCCATAGGAGGGGAGGGAGAGTTGGAGTGTGGAGCAGGGCCGGGAGTGAGAGTTGGAGTGTGGGGTAGGGGCTGGGGGAGACTTGGAGTGTGGGGCATGGGTCAGGAGGAGGATTGGAGTGTGGGCAGGGGCTGGGGTGAGGGGGAGGAGTTGGAGTGTGGGCAGGGGCTGGAGGTAGGAGGGAGAGTTGGAGTGTGGGAGGCTGGGGAGGAGGGAGAGTTGGGTGGGGCAGGGGCCATGGGAGGGGAGGAGAGTTGGAGTGTGGAGCAGGGGCCGGGGAGTGAGAGTTGGAGTGTTGGGGCAGGGGCTGGGGCCTGTAAGAGTTGGAATGTGGGGCAGCGGCGGGGGGGCTGTCCCTTAATTTTAAAATCCAATGCTGACATTGTAGACTGTGTAATGAGGGAGTCAGGACACTGGGATTATCTGAAAATGGGAGAAATGGTCAAGGGTCTAGCAACTAAAACTTAAAGCAAAAAAGTAAAGAAAATTTATGACCACAGGGTGTCAAGAAACTGAAACTAAAATACTGGTGGGAGAAGTGCTGGAAACAAACTACAGATAACTTTTATTTTTTCTCTTTTAGATATTTCCTGAAGAAGACCTAAGGTCGAAACGTAGATTTTTAACTCTATTTTCTATTTTCAGCATGCATTTAATATAACCATTTTGTTTTATAGATGAGATGGGCATGGGGGTCTTTAATAACAATTTAATTAATGTAGTACAGTAGAGCAGTGTAGAATGCAAATAGTTTGCTGGGAGTGCAAAGGCAGAGACATCCCATCAAAAGGAATGTGGTAATCCTTCCCCTGGGCAGATCTCGGATGTGCCCACTCTTGGAATCCTGCATGCAGTTCTAAATCCACACTCAAAAAAGGACAAGGATGGAGTTAAGATGGTGCACAGGAAGTCAACAAAAATAAGTGTGGGGCAGCAAGAAAGTACTACATGGAAAGGATATATCATAGTGGACCTCAGCATATTTACAGTGGAAACTAGGAGGGTAAGGGAAGAACATTGTTGAACTATTCAAAGTTTCTTCACAGGACAAAAAGCGTGAGCTGTTCAAGAGCAGGCATAGACTGGTGAAAGCAATTAGTGGTGGGAGATTTAAAAAGGATGCCAGAAAAGCATTTAGGAACAGGTTGCAAGAATGGGTGATCCACCTCAGATTAGTGGAAAGATTCAAGCAAGGGTGACAGGTTTATGGGCTAGTAAGGGTATCTGGGGAGGAAGACATGGAGGGAAGGAGTGGGAGTGAATGACCACTAGGATATTTGCATCATACTATTGGTAGAGCGAGGCAGACATTTCTATGTTTTAGTGTGGTTAAAATGTATTCAAGCTATCAGCCTTCTGGCTCCACATCACAATCTGCTATTATTTCTTAAGTCATTTAAGGGACTACGTAAAATGTTGGCCAGACTGTAATGGTTCTTGGGGTCCAGTCCTCAAAGGTACTCCACATACAAGTAACTTGCATATATGTGGGGTGTGTTGTCCTGCAGGTGATGGTTATGCCTGTCTGCATCCACAACCCCTGCCCCTGTAAGCCACTTATGGACAGCTGTGCATAGGGGCAGGGGTGGCAGCATCGGCTAAAGCTGGTCCAGACCATGGGCTACTAGTCCACTAGTACCAGTCCACAAATGAATCCCTACCTCCATATGGTACAGGGTATGGTGAGATACATTGGATGAAAATACAACTCTGCCAGGGAAATGTGGCATGGTGCAGGTTAAGGGCTTGTGGTCCACCTCAAAGACAACCAACACAAAATTGAACATCACTCCAGAGTAACATGCAACATATGTCCAGGATAAATATTCCAACACAGATAAGTAGCTACAGCCTGAACAGTTTGTGTGTGCTTGCAGCATTTGTGGAATTTTTTCAAGTTACTTATCTGTGTTGGAATATTTATCTTGGACATATGTTGCATGTTACTGTGGAGCACGGTTACATTTTGTGTTGGTTATGGTGGGATACAGCCATCCTGCAGGACTTCCTACAGGCACAAACATTTAGTTTAATAAATTCTTCAGCTGGTGCCAGTGATGTCCTCAGCCCACCAAGGATATTAGGGACTCAAGAAGAGAGGTGTATGATCGGACTCAGAATCTTGGTGTAAAGTCAGGCTGAGTGAGGCAGAATACAAAGACAAAGTACTTATTTCACTAGTAAAGTAACAGCAAAACACTTGGGTTCAGTTGATGTTTTTGAATCTGACAAATTTTCATGTGGTGATCACTATCCAGACAAAGTAACTAATTAACATAGCAATAAGTAGTTAAACAAAATGGGGGGGTTGAATTTTTTTTTAAACTCTTTTCTCACCTACCTTCTGGGGCATCTCTCAAGTTCCCTCTTTCAACCTGCAGATCCTGACCACCTGCCTGAACCGCAGCTTCTCCGACTTCTGAATCAGTATCAGGACTCCTGTCTCTCCCCCAGGCCCATGGAGAGGCCGGGAGCCCCAGAGGATAGAGTTGGGGGGGGTGCGTCCGACATTGGGCATGTGGGCCTTCACCTCTGGAGTTTACCATCACCTCACCCAGTTGGCAGGTTTTTTTTCCCCATTGTTTTCACCCTCAATCCCCCTCCCTCCAGAGCTCAGACATGTAATGGTGTCTGGAGACGCATGCTGCAGTTCCACCCCACTACTCGCTGCCCTGGTGTGTGCAGTGCCTCTGGTCACCACTGGGGGCTGCTGCAATCCCAGGCAAGCCTGAGTTCCTCCCCAAGGGGAGAAGAGCTGTCCTCTGGATGCTCGATCCTCTCTCTCCCCTGCCGACCCCCGGTGGCCCAGGGTTGTTCCTGAACCTGGGTCACTGGCATGGCATGAGGTGTGACATCCAGTGCCTTGACCCTCAGCACCACAGTGCCAAAGATATGGGTTTTAAGAAAATAAATTACAATAGATTATTTATGACTTACAGTTAGCTGCATAAGCAGCAAAATATGTAAATGAGCATGTTTTGCCTACATTTGGATTTTTTTAGACATATTTTCTTTATATTGGAAATGCATTCAATTAATGGATAATGCATTTACAATGTAAATAGAATATTTCTAAAAGAAATCCAGATGTCAGCAAAACTTGCTCATTTACATTTTTTACTGCATATGCAGCCAAAGGTAAGCCATAAAGACTCCATTAGGATTTCTTTTGGCTAAAAACTAAAAACATTTCTTTTAGATTTTAAAAATCCAAAAGTAATTTAGGATTGAAAATTTGCATATTTCACTTCAAATAAAGCCAAAAAAAGAAAAAAAAAATGAATCCATTTAAAAAAGCATTTTTTTTTCAGCCAAAAGTTCAGACGATTGAAAATTAGCATATTTTGTTGTGTATACAGCCAAAACTAAGCCATTTGTAAGATAGGACATTACCATAAGAATTTTTCTGGATTAAATAGAGTTTCAAGTGAATTTAAAGGGAATTTAAATCTTAAGAAAAAAGTAAAAGTAAGTCAGTGTCATTCCACAATTTTTGGTATGGATATCAGCTCCTGAAAGAGCAAATTGTTGTGTGATTGACTAATGCCTGACATGTTATCTTTTTTCAGGTTTTCTGAATAATAGAACATCAACATAGACCAAGACCATACGTGTCTGCTGCATCCTTGATCAGCAACAGACTGAGACACTCTTCCCATCAACTGTAAGTAGTAAGTAAGTAAAGTTTTATTTATCTAGGGCCCAATCCCAGGGGAAACAAGCCATGGAAAGGAGAGAAGTAAACACTTCAGAGATCTGGTTAAAAATGAAAGAAGCAGAGCAAGGCCAATGAAGCAGCTGACTATTTTTCTGTTGTAAGAGACCAGGATGGGAGGAAAGGAGCAAGAAAGCTGATAGTGGCTGTTATGGTGTTCTTTTTGTTTTAAGCAGGAAATCTGCGTGATTTCTTTTTCTAGACCAGCAGGGACAAGAAGCAGGACAAGGCAGTTAGTCTCCTTGAGGTTGGAATTACCCTCCTACCCAGTTGGAGCCAGTTCCAATCTTATAGGCACCAGGATTGATTGGCAACAGATACTTCCTGTGGGAACAGGAAGAGTGGGTTCACCAGAACAAGTCAGAGGTGGGGAATTGGTAGCTCCAAAGGACACCTGGGAGTTGTTAGCCAGAAGTTAGAGGATTTGAACACTGTATCGGGAGTTCAGAAATTGAGTTGGTGAGGCAAGTTTATATAGTATGTACAGGTAGTAAAAGGAAAGAGGAGAGAGGGGAGAGAGGCAAAACAAAAAAGCAAACCAAAAAGATATAAAAAGTGGGGGAGTTGTTAACCTGTAGGTTCATTACTGTATTGTGGGAATTGACAAGTGGGAGCAGGTAAGGTCTACACACAGAGTGTAACTATGATGGGAGTGGTGCAGTGCAGTGGCTGTGAGGTGGCAGTATTCAGGGAGACCTTCTGGAGACTGTGGTTAGAGATGTGTGAAATCCTTGAATTTCACTCTTCAAAATGTTTTATGAAATTTGTGTGTTTTGGGAAATATTTTGCAGGTGCAAAATGCAAAATTCCGCCGACAAAGTTGTGACTTTCACCCACGAAATGCAGAATTTCACCTGCTTGCAGGCAAAATTCACAATTTCGCCAGTGGAATGTTTGCATTTCAGACCTGTGAAATTCATCAGCGAGATCTGCAAATTTCATGAAATGTTTTGTGTGGTGTAAAAGCAACTGAGGTACAGGGATTGCAGGGTATGGAGGCCCTTTGCATCACCCTGGAGATAGTCAATAGCACTGCTGTTCACATGGGTGTGATCTACAGACCTCCAGCACAAGAGGAAGAGTTGGACAAGGTTCTAGTGGAATTCATCCATAGGATGGCAACTAAAGGCGAGGTGCTGCTAGTAGGTGATGTCAATCTGACAGATATTAATTGGAACATACCAGCCACAGCCTCGGCCAGGAGTAGAGACATACTGGACTCCCTGCAGGGGGCATGGCTCAGGCAGCTAGTGCTAGAATTCACTCATGAGGGTGTGATTTTGGACCTGGTACTTACCAACAGGGACAGAATTGCAAATGTCATAGTCAGTTGACACCTGGGATCCAGTGAGCATCGCACAGTGTTGTTCAACATGAGTACAGTGCCAGAGTCAAGTTACATGAAAGTGAAGGTCCTGGACTTCAAGAGGGAAGAATTTGCAAAGTTGGGGGTATGTCTCAGGAAAGCCCTAGCAGGGAAGGAGGACTGGGGAAGGCTGAGGAACAGAGGCCCCATCTAAGAGGAGCCATAGTGGAAGCAACAAACTTTTGCATCAGGCAAATAAACAAAGGCAAGAGAAAAAGGAAACCACTATGATCCTCAAAGGAAGTGGCTGGCAAGGTAAGAGTGAAAATGTTAGCTTTCAGGAAGTACAAGACAACACAGAAGGAGGAGGATGACAAGGTAGTGTATCTAGATAAGCAGAGGGAGACAGGGAAGGCAGTCAAGAGTGCAAAGGCACAAATGGAGGAAAAAATAGCCCAGGAAGTAAAGAAAGGGGACAAGATGTTTAATAGGTATGTTAGTGAAAGGAGAAAATCAAGAGGTGGGATTGTAAGGCTTAAGGGGGAAGAAAGGAAGTGTGCAGAAGGGGACTTGGAAAAAAAAATTCTAAACAAATATTTTTGTTTATTCACAGAAGATGGGGAAGATTATGGACCAAAATTAAGTGACAGGAGCAATAAGAGGAGGGAGCTGGATATCCGTTCATTTACAGATGAATGAGTTCTAAAGGAACTCACAAAACTGAAAGTGGAGAAAGCAATTGGACCAGATGGGATGCATCCTAGAATATTAAAGGAGCTTAGGGAGGTGCTGGCAGCACCACTGGCAGCCCTGTTCAATGAATTGCTGGAAACAGGAGTGGTTCCAGAGGACTGTAGGACAGCAGATGTAGTTTCTCTATACAAAAGTGGGAGCAGGGAGGAGGCTGGAAACTATAGACCAGTAAGCCTGACCTTGGTAGAGGGGTAATAGAATCACTGCTAAAAGAATGGATTGTGGAAAATGTTGAATCCTGTGGAGCATAGGATCTGAGGCAGCATGGATTCACAGTGGGAAGGTCATGTCAAACAATTCTGATAGATTTCTTTAACTGGGTGACCAGGGAAGTGGATCATGGTGGAGTGGTGGATGTGGCCTACCTGGATTTCAGCAAGGCCTTCAACTCCGTTCCACATAAGAGGCTTGTAAACAAGCTAGGCTGCCTAGGAATGGGTCCCAAGGTGGTAAACTTGGTTAGAAATTGATTGAGGGATTGAACACAGAGGATGATGGTAAATGGACCTCAATCCAAGAAAAGGAGGGTGACCAGTGGGGTGCCACAGGCATCAGTTCTGGGGTCAGTCCTATGTAATGTCTTTGTAAGTGATGTTGTGAAGGAGATGGATGGAAAGGTATGCCTCTTTGCAGATGACACCAAGATCTGCAACAGGGTAGACTCTCCAGGAGGGGTGGAAAAAATGAGGAGGGACCTAGGTAGACTAGAGTAATGGTCAAGAGTGTGGCAGCTAAGAATCAATGCAAAGAAGTGCAGAATCATGCATTTGGGGCACAGGAACCCAGGAGAGACTTACATGATGGGGGGAGAGATACTAACAGACACCAAACAGGAAATTGATCTAGGGTAATATCAGATGACCTAAAGGTGGCCATACAATGTGCCAAAGCCATGGATGAGCAAATGGGTTACTGGGTTGCACAGGGAGAGGTATCATCAGCAGAAGAAAGGAGGTGGAGATGCCACTGTATAAATCATTGGTGAGACCCCATCTGAAGTACTGTGTTCATTTCTGGAGGCCACATCTCCATAAGGACATAGACAGGATAGAGGCAGTTCAGAGAATGGCAACAAAAATGGTGCAGGTTCTGCACCGAAAGTCATATGAGGAAAGACTGGAGGTCCTCAATATGTATATCCTAGAGGAGAGAAGAGAGAGGGGGGACATGACAAAGACCTTCAAATATCTTAAAGGCATAAACAAGGTACAGAAGGGTAGCATCTTTCAGAAAATTAGATGTTCTAGAACAAGGGGCCATGACATAAGGCTGAAAGGTGGTATACTAAGGGGCAATGTGAGAAAGTATTTCATCATTAAAATGGTGGTAGATGCATGGAAGAGCCTCCCAGTTGAAGTGGTGAGGGCTAACTCAGTAGGGGAATTCAAAAATGCATGGGATAGGCATAGAGAAACACTAGCGATAGGAAAGAGAATAAAGTCAGAGATCCAGTAGGGTCTGTGGTTTTTGCAACAGGTTAGGAAAATGGGTAGACTGGTTGGGCCTAGTGGTTCTTATCTGCCATCAGTTTGTATGTTTCTATGACTCTGAACATTATGAAGTGTATCTGGCAAGCTACAAAGTTTGATCACAGGCTAACCAAGATAACCTGGATGACGAGAAGCACCGTGAATACAAAGAGAAGTCTAGGCTGAGAATGCAGCAGTACAGACAACTGCAGAAGCAGAAAAAAATTGCAGCATATCAATCATGTCAAGTGTACAGTGACAAGCAAACTGACCATAAGAGGAGATGGAAAATAAAAGCAGAAGAAATGAGAAATGTGGAAGGAATAAAAAACACAGCAATGTACAGTGATGTCGACACAGAAAAAGAGGAGAACTAATGAAAAACAAGCATTTGTCAATGCTGAATGTTGTTGCGCTGGCATTGGCAGTGGTGGAGCTAGAGATGCATAGTGCTTTGATTTTGTTAATGTGTTACAAAAGGTGATTTTGCACAACGAGCACGCCATTGTGCGTCACAGCTGTGGAAACATGTTTTGGGAAGGTTGTAAAAAATGGCAGCTGAATTGTTGATAAGGAGGTGTGCACAAATGCCAATGGTCAAAATGTGGCATGAAATTATTGCAGATTGATTAAGTTACAAGGGTGCATGGAAACTGCGCAATGCAAGCTTGCAACACAGTCATTGTATGGACTTTCGGCACCAAATTTTCAACAAAAGCATTTTAGGACCTCTGCTCGTGAATAGTGTCACCGTCATTTCCTCAAACTGTCCTGAAAACTGATTTCACAGAGCAACTGTGCAATTCTGCGTCGGACTTGCTAAAACGCATTTAGCCAGCTGTACTGTTCATAAGGAGGAATGGAAAAATGCCAGTGATGAACAACGTGAGCGAAACTATTACATATTCACAAAGTCATGAGTGTGAGTGCAAACTGCACAATGCAAGCTCGTAAAACACTCATTTTTATTGACTTTAATCCCCAAATTTTCAACATAGCCATTTTAGGACATCTGCTAATGAACAGTGTCACTTCCATTTTCATAATGTGTCTCAAACACGGGCTTACCACAGCGACCGAGCTATTCTGTGCTGGAACTGCGAAAACAGATTTTGGTCAGGATGTGAAAAATGACAGCTGTACTGCTCATTAGGAGGTGCAGAACAATTGCACTGTTGAAAATCTGGAGTGAAAATATTATAAGTTTGCAAACTTGCGAGCGTGCATGCAAACTGCTTAACGCACGCTCGTAACACAGTCATTTTATGGAGTATTGTCACCAAATTTTAAATACAGGCATTTTAGGACCTCTGCTCAGGAACAGTGTCACTGTTATTTTCGCAGTGTGGCCCGAACACTGATTTTGCACAACAACTGTGTTATTCTGCTCCGGAATTGCGAAAACACATTTCGGCCAGGATGTGAAAAATGACAGCTGTATGGTTCACAAGAAGGTGTGGTAAAATGCCAATGTTGAGAATCTGGCATGAAAATATTATGAATTTGCTAACTTACGAGTGTGCGTAGCAACTGGGCAATGCACGCTTGTAAAACAGTCATTTTTTGGATTTTTTTCCACCAAATTTGCAAAATAGGCTTTTTGAGAGTCCCCCTCATGAACAGTGGCACTTTCATTTCATTACACAGCCCCAAAAGGTGATTTCATGCAGTGACTGAAAAATCACCTTTCGGGACTGAATAATGCCATGACAGTGCAAGAATTCATGAGGAGGGGTCCCAAAAACCCCATGTTGAAAATTTGGGCACAAAATTCCAAAAAATACCTAAAATATACAGCAAAGTTGAAAACACCCAATTTATTCCATTATACAGCTTACCGGCATTTCTTCAGTTCGCGGTCGGCTTTGAAGTGTGCAGACATGTTCCTGGTCCACCGAAGATCATCGCACAGACTCCAAAGGTACGCTTGGGGTGACGGGTGGTGGGAGGCAGGGTGCACAAAGGGTGGGTGTGGGTGGGGGGCAGGGAGACTATGAGGACCGCTGCTTTACAGGTAAAAAAATTAGACATCAGGGACAGTTTTTTGGGGAGGATTTGGCACACTGGGGTGGGCTCCCAGTGCACCCCTAACTGTTGGAGGGGTCTATAGCTGACAGGGACTGGGCACCTATTGGCACCCACAACATGAGGGATGTTATGCCGACAGGGATTGGTACCCCTGTCGGCACACATAGCAAGCGGGAGGGGCCGAGCCGAGGGGGATTGGGCACCCCTTCAGCATTTAACAATGGGGGGGTTCTTTATGCTGATGGGGAGTGGGATCCCCCATCAGCACATACAGAGGGGCAGGGGTAACTGACAGGGGGATTGGGCACTCCCGAAGTCTGCAGTTTGGTGGCCACTGTGCCACCATGCTCATAATGTCTGTGAGTACGTCCAGAAAAGGTCCGTTGCATCTGACGAGCTTTGCTCAGATTGCAGCATACCTTTTCTTAGATGTGCTCACCACATTATGTATGCATGGTGTGGTGCCAGCATGCAGGCTGATTGGGGAATGAGGGACGCACCTACTGATGCGTGCCCTGCATTCACCCAAGAGTGACCGCACCTCCAAAGCTGCACTACCAAAGATGTTGGCTGTGCAAGCATGTCAACATAATGATGCCAAAAATACAAGGAAGCCCAGCAACAACAAAAAGCACAGATTACCACCACAGCATCAGTGCAACTAAACTTAACTGAAAACCCTAATACAGCTCAAGTTGTGGGCCCCCAATCCAACAGCATCATCCAGAAGGCACTTCAAAGGGCATAATAAGCCCTGCCATAGTCACCCACCCTTTTTACATGTACTGTTAACAGGCTGATATCATCATGTTCATAAGCAAAGCAGGAATCTCTGGCAAAAAAAGGACAAAACTTTGAATGCTGTGGAAATTTGCAGAAGAAACTGATGAGGTCATGAAGGAAAAAGTCAACAGTGGACTAAAACAAAAATGAAAATGTGACTGGATCCAAGCAATTCTGTTTTAAATAAATAATAATAATAAAAAAAATATATATATATATATATACACACACACATACACAGATACACACATACACACATACAAACAAGCTACGCAAGGAAACCACAATCCTTGGGATCAGCTGGACAACCCTTATGAATGCATTGTGCTGCAAAAAGAAATGTGTGAAAAACATACATAAATCATCATTGTTTTTGGAAGCTGCCAACATTTTTTGAAGTCTGCCATCTCCTTCCTTACAAGAAGGTATTTTTGAAAAGAAGTCAATGTACCAAAGCCTTCCTCTCAAAACCCTTTAATGCTCTGCATGCAGAATTTCAGAAGGATAAGTCCAGAGTGCAATACTGGCTCAACTGAATTTAAAAGTCTGTGACCAACACACATTAAACATGCTAAAAAAAACACAAACTTGACCACTGCCTGCGTGAGTACTGTGCCAATGCCTCATTAAAACTATGCACAATAAACCACATGGCCAACCTTCACAAAATGACTAAGTGCAAAGTCCTGAGTATATACAAATCTGTGACTCTGACAATGTGTTTGAAGGCAGGAGGCCACAGGTTCTTGAGAAGAGACTGTGTTGAGAAGGTGTCTGACAGTTGTACAGTAAATGCAGTAGAAAAGAAGGCAGTGGAATTATTATGGTAACATGAGGCAGAACTGGTGAGATGTATCAGCGGGAAAGCATCACTGTGATCAAAAAGATAGATGGTCTGGAAGAAAAAATCCCCAAAAGTGCTGAACAGCAAGACAACACTACAATAACTGGCTGATGTGCTTACGAAAGATCTCCAGTTTGAGAGTCACAGCCTGCATATGGCTGCATGGCAACTACACCAGTTCAGTGCACTCAAGTAGAAAATACCTCGGGGTGGGTCCTCATGATGCTAGACTTTGCTGAAAACTATACCTGCAAGTACTAGGATGAGATCCAATCCTGCCACTGGCATCATGAACAGGCTACAGTGCACTCCATTGCTACATATTATGGATGTGTTAATTGTGAAGGTACCATCACAGAATCACTCGTATTCATCTCATAGTACCTCAGGCAGGAACACCATGTGGTTCAACTTTTTGTGAACATGACCAGCGCACATCTCACGAAGGCCCAGCACCTAACCATAGAAAAGGAGGTACATTTTACAAATGGCTTTGGGAGCCAGTATAAATCAATGTGCTCATTACATGCAATTTCAGTGACTGCAAAAGAATTTGGATTTCCAATCAAAATGGCATACTTTGGATCAAGGCATGGGAAAGACCTCTCATATGAAGAGAGTGCTGTGATTAAACCAAGGGCAAAGAGGGCTGTGTGGTCCCATCTTGCAGTCATTTCCAGCACAGAAGAGTTGTTCAGGTAATGCTGGGATAACCTTACATGAGTGCCTCCAAGTAATAGGTGCAGCCATTTCCAAAGAACTTGTTTGGGTGCCTGACAAACTAATAGGAAGGCCAAAAGGAAATGATGTAAAAACTGTCCTTGGAACTTGACGCATCCAAAGTGTCAAGTCTGTGGTGGCTGGTGTGGCTGCCACCAGATATTTGAATTGTTTTTGTACCCACTGCCAAAAAGATGATGACCAATGAGTGAGCCATGGATATGTGCAGCCATGGACAATAAAGATGCTCACAATTTCATATACCCATATGAAAAGCACATCACAGCGTTCTCAGATGCATGACCACAAGATGAACTCTGATAGTATTCATGGCTCAAAAGTGAATCACCACTCTGCTGCTCCTGGCACTCCAGTGATGGACCACTCCACCAGCATTTCAGTAATGGATCCCTCTTCTGTACTCAGCATTCCAGTGATGGACCACTCTGCCATCCCAGGCACTCTAGTGATGGACACCTGGACTGCTTCTAGTAATCCAGTGATGGACCCCTCCGCTGCTCTGAGCACTTCAGTGGTGTACTTTTCTGCTGCTTCCAGCACACCAGTAATGGAGCATTCCATCACTCTGCGCACTCTAGTAATGGACCCCTCTTCTGCACAAAGCATTCTTGTGATGCCACTCCACTCCACTCCACCATTCCTTGAACTCTATTGATGTATCCCTGCAATGCTTCCAGCAATCCAATAATGGACCCCACAAATGTTACCAGCACTTCTATGGTGGACCCCTCTGCTGCTTCTAGCACACCAGTAATTGATCCCTCTACTTCAAGCACTTCAATGATTGAATGTGCCAGACACCTTCACCACTTTTGTTCAGTACACAGTACCAGCAACCCCCCCCCCAAAAAAAAGTTGAACCCAGACAAAATATAACTGGGGAAATTCTATGCTGTTTACTATTCAAAAACATTTTATATTGGACAAGTGCTTGAATTCAACAAAGTGAAACATGCTTTTACCATCAAATTCCTACACCAATGTGAAAATGGGTGTTACACATGGCTATGACACCAGGACACCAATGTGGTCAGGCAACAGAGACTTTCTCAGTGGCCTGTACATCTTTCTGGATAATGAATTTTTGAAATTGCACCCAATGTACTACAAATTATCTCAAGAAGATATAAACAGCTCCAGAAGCACTGGAAATGAAGACTTTTTGCTTTTGGACATTATCAGTTGTTAAGCACAGTCTTCAACTATTTCTTATATTTTTGCCATTGGCCAAGTATTTGCTAGCTGTTTACAACACAGATGACAATTAATAAACTTTACTGAACAGAAGTACTTGTTTGATGTCTTTGTTACATTACTAATGCAAGTTTGATGCCTGCTGTGGCAGTCAGAATGCATGTTTGATGTCCGCCATTACATTAATAATTTGAAAGATTTTTTTTCAAGCATTTCAAAGTAAGTTATCTCACAAATGAGTTCAATTTTCACTGTTGAGTAACAGCATCTTGAAAAGCATGAAAAAACTGATCTGCTCAGGATTTTAAAATTGAACCTCCATGTTACAGTTTGGTATATTTTTAAGAACATACCCTTAAATAATTTTACAGGTTTAAATAAGCAAGACATAAAGCCTAGGGGCTGAATTTTCAAAGGGCCTTTAGACTGACTAATGGTGCATCAGACAACCACCATGCATCAAATCCAGGTGCACCAAATACTGTACATTGTATTTTGCAAGAAAAGCATTCTTTGCAACAAAGTCCCCCAAAATGATGCAAGAGGCCCACTGCATCAATAATATGACTCATGAGTTAAGAATGATGCAAGCTGAGAATGATGCAAGTTGAGTCAAAAAATAAAATGCATGGAGTGAGATGGAGCAACAATGGCACAAGTTGAGTCAAAAATACAATGCATGGAGTGAAATGGAGAATAAATGGTGTGAGTTAAATCAAAAATATGATGCATGAGTGAGATGGAGAAAAATGATGGAAGTGTACTCAAAAATAGGATGCATAGGTAAGATGGAAACAATTACTTACAAGCTGAGTCAAAAATGCAATGCATACTGTAGGTGAGATGGAGAAACCATGTTGAAACAAGTACAAAAAATACATGCAAGAGATGGAGAAAAACTGGTGCAAGATGAGCCAAAAATATGAAGCATGAGTGAGATGGAGCACAAATTATGTAAGTTGCCAAAAATATGCAATGGAGTGAAGAATAATACAAGCTGAGCCAAAATGTAAGGTAGATGAAATGGCATCTGGAAGCAAGCATTACAATGTCTACAATGCAGTACTCTTGGAGCACAATGCCATGCATATTTCCATAGTGAGGTCTGTACAACTGCTGCAGGCCTGTGTAAATCCTTTAGTGTCAGATGAGCTCTGGGTGGTCTAACAACAGCATGCATCTTTGGCACAGTGTCAACAGCTTCCAGCTTAGAACCCCCCCCCAAAAAAAAAGGATGGTGCATCAGTTTTAGATGCAAGCCCCATTATGACATGGCACACCCATTTTTTTTAAGCAAACCTGATGAAAGCCACTGTGGCACAAGCAGTTCTACTTTTGATGCAGGCAATGTTATAAAATTGGAACTGATGCAAGTGTTGACACAGCTTGCTCCTTGCATCAATGCATTCTGGTGCAAGCAGCTTGCATTATTCTCTGACCTTTGAAAAGTGATCCCAAGGTACTTTAAGTGAGTCAGCTTCATATTCAGCATTTTCTAAGAATTGCTCCAATTTTTTAAAAAAGTTACCCAGTAGGAGGTATTAAAGCTGTTAGTGGAAAGTACACATGAAGGAAACCTTTTTCTCACAGATGTGATATAAAGATTTATGTTCCCTTGGGTTTTAGTGGACAAGCCATAGAGGTTAGTGACATAGAGGTAGTAGCACATGCTTTGGTGCACTTATGAGCCTAGTATGTGGTGACACATGGTGCAATGTGGTGGTTTTTAGAATTACTCTATAAGAAGAACAGAATATATTATAGTATATTTTGATATTTGTTTACAGCTCACAATGATCAAATTTGACAGTATTTCCCCAAGTTAAGGAAGTCTGAAAATAAATATAGGTATGTTAGGATAAGTACATGTATATTAGCTAAAGTTATTTTTTTTATTCATTTTAATATCTTGACATTAAATGGTATTTGCTGTTGATGCTGAAGCTGTTGGTTGTCCCTGAAGGAAGCCACACATTCATTCACAAGACATTGGGGTGAGTAAATAAAAAAGATTAAAGATTTACAAGTTTACTGAGCTGACTGTGATATTGCTCTGCACAGCTCAGAGCTCCTTATATACTATTTTCTGCTGTGTTTGCCTATTTACTGACAGCCCTGTTAATTTTATCAGGCAGAGGGACAAACTGTCCATAAACATTTTAATTTGTGTGATTAGGACTGCTGTGGTGCACCGTACCTTTCATTTAAAATATTGTGTTTGACGTTTATTTTGTCAGTGTCAGTGGGGAACCGCGTCTCGAAAGGGTTACTTTCTGGGACTGTGAACTCACTTCCAGGTCCCGTGAGGCTTAAATATCTGCCCTGCAGTGAGCAGGGTGAGCTCGGACAGGGCGAGTGTGCATTGTGCGTGAAGACGTGCGCAAAGACATGCGTGTCATCGTGCGTGTTTCACGTGTTTATCGAGGAAGCATGGATATGTGGCAGCATTCTGGTGCCTTTGTGTGTAGGAATATTCTATGTTTGTATACAAGATTTGGTTTGACACTTTCCTGGTAGGTTATTTTAATCTTCACACTGTGGTCTGACTCACTGAATGGAGTTTGACACAAATTCAATGAGTGATAACTTAGTTGTTTGACTTGGTATCAAACTTAATTTAGGGCATTGAGTAAGGATTACCAATTCTGAGCTGAGTGTGACTTTGCTCTGTTATCTGTTTAAATCCCAACATTTGTCAATTTGTCTTTTGTTATTATTAGTTAATTTTAGGTTGTTTTATTTTTTATTAGGGCAGAAGACAATATTTTCACTTTCGTTACTACTAATGGATATACTGGCATAAAATGCATAGCATGCAATATGTATACATTATTGACGGGGGACTCTTTTAACCATCCCTATACATGTAACAAATGCCTTGAAATCATGGATTTACACACTATGATTGGCCAATTCAATGAACGTTTAGTTACACTTGAGAACAGCCAATCAGATATGCAAAATCATTTTAAAGCAAATACTGTTTCATTAAATCTGAAAGTTGAACATGGACCAGATGGTAATATTGATGTTATACCAAGCACCTCCTATACTCCTGTGGTTTCTGTCCCAATAGTTATTAATAGCTCTCAGCCACATCTTGAGGGTGTTAGAAAAAGAGCAAGGGAAGGTGACTGTCTTATTGATAATAATCAAAGTGATGAAGACAGCTGATTTTTCACTCAGTCTACTAGAGTTGCAAAAAAAGGGAGAAAAGCCCAACATTTTAGTATTGAGCAGTTTAACAGATTTGATCCCTTAACTGACCCCACATTGAACAGCGAAAATGAGACTCCAGACGCCGTTACTGGCTACACTGACAATTCTTCTCAAAATTTACCTTCAGTTAATCTTTTACATACTAATGACACCCCTCTCATAGATTTATCCATTGATCTTGTTACTTCTCTCTTGTTCAGTAGTCACGATGATTCAAACAAGCCACAACAAATGTATGTCCTGGGTGACTCGACAAATAAACATTTAGATAGGACTGTATGCAACCCTGATAAAGCTAACAGAACTAGTTCCAGTTTTAGTGGTTGCAAAATCTCTGATCTCACATTAATGTTGCCTGAGGTTATGAAGGATCGTGGTAACAACTCTATTGCCCTTGTACATGTAGCTGCTAACAACATCTATATGGATTCTGTCCAATCTATTAAGGAAGATTATGTTGCATTAACTAACAGATTGGTGGAAATGGGTTGTAGAATTTGTATATCTGAAATTTTACCAATCCCATGTTTTTCACCATTTCTTAATAACAAAATCAAAATTGTCAATGAGTGGCTCAGAAAATGGTGTTTATACCAAAATTTGACTTGTATAATGCATTGGGAGGACTTTGAATACCATCCTGAATTATACTGTTTTGATGGTTTACACTTAAGCAGACTAGGTAATGCTGTGTTGGGTAAACAATTTGTGACATCTATTAATCATCTTTTAAACTAAATCAAGGGAGCGAGATGGTGGACAGGCTGCCTTCTCTAAAATCTCCAGTCAGTAGCACTATGACACGTAAAGAACTTTGTTTTTTATGTTTTAATGCTAGATGCCTTACCCATAAATTGGATGAATTAAAATGCAGAATTCATAGCAATGATGTTGATATTATTTCAATATGCGAAACATGGGGTGATGACAAGTCATCTTGGGATACCATTATGCCTGGGTTTACTTCCTATACTCTTAATAGGCACAATCGGAAGGGCGGAGGAGTGGCTCTATTTATTAAAAACTATCTTAACTCTATTGATATTACAAAGAATATCAAAAAACATGATAAACAAACAGAGACAATTTGGGTTAAGCTCAGTATATCTACATCAGAGGTTCTTGTTTTGGGTTCTTGCTATCATCCCCCAAATTCATCTGTTGACATTCTAGATGCTATTCTAATTGAAATAGAACATGCTAAGGCGTTAGGCAAAATTGTAGTCTCTGGCAATTTTAATATTGGTTCAATTGACTGGCAGAAATTATGTGCATATACCAGTCAGGGAAACAAGTTATTACATACATGTACTCAGCTGGGACTTAAACAGAGTATACTTATCCCAACTCGAGGAGATAATATTTTAGATTTGGTACTATGCGATGATGATATAATAGTAGAAAATATTGCAGTTAGTGAACCTATTGGGAATAGTGACCACAATACAATTACATTTAATATCGTACAAACTTACATTTATAATTCTAATCGTACTAAAATACAATGTCTATGACAAGTCTATGACAAGGCTGACTTAGGTACAATGAAATATATTATTGGAAACATCAACTGGGACTCTTTATTGATAGTCTCTACCCCAGAGCTTTACTGGGAACATTTTAAGAATATAATTTGTCAATTAAAGGAACAATATGTTCCATCTAAAATTAAATATGAGAACTCAAATAAAGTTCCAAAATGGATGAACCAGTCCATCAAAAAATGCACTAGACTAAAACACAAGAAGTATATTAAATATCAAAAAATTAAATCTTCAAAAAATTGGATTTCTTATATGCAGATACAAAGAAGATGTAAGATCATGATTAAAAGGGCCAAATGTAATTGGGAGCAAAAATTAGCATCTACTGCTAATAAATCCAATAGTAAGCATTTTTATTCTTACATCAACTCTTTGTAGAAACCTACCTGTCAAATTGGTCCTATACTAGACAATGATATTTTAATACATGATCCAAAGAAAATTGCTGATTTGCCTAATCAAAATTTTTGCAAAAGTTTCTCTGGTATATCTAATTCATCATATGATTCAGTTTTGTTAGATACTACCAATGCTCCACCAGTTAAATTTTCTACTGACACTATTAAGGATAAGATATTAACACTAAAGGTCAAATATTGTCCTGGTCCAGACAATAAAGCAGGACATTTATTATTCTTATTAGTGGACGTTATTGGCATTCCTTTACAACTGATGTTTGAATATTTTTTGGCTATGAATTTTGTTCCAAAGGATTGGCGAGAGGCTTATGTTATCCCTATCCATAAAAAAGGCCAAAAAAACAACTGGGAGAATTACAGGCCAATAAGTCTAACATCTTCTATTTGTAAATTATAGGAAGGTTTAATTAAAGATATGATATCACCAGTTTTGGACTTTCACGATGTTGAGAAACGCGGTTTCAAAAAAGGCAGACGTTGCTTAACTAATTTGATCTGTTTCTATGAACAAATCAGTTCCTTACTTGATAAAAACATATCATGTGATGTAATTTATATTGACTTCAGTAAAGCCTTTGATATTATGCCGCATTGGGCTTTAATTACCAAACTTCGTAAGTTAAATATAAACAGTATAGTAGTCAACTGGATTATTAACTGGCTTCAGAATCACTCCCAACAAGTGTCTATAGATGGGAATAAATCAGTTAGAGGATTGGTAACAAGTGGGGTACCTCAGAGCTCGGTTTTGGGTCCATGCCTGTTTTAAGCATTTATTGCCGACCTCACTTCAGGCTGTTCATCTTATTCAATTAAATATGCAGATGATGCTAAAATTGGTGGCCCCTTTTCCTCTGATTTTCAAGCCAATATTATTCAAAAAGACCTTGATCACATCTCAACATGGGTTAATACATGGGTTATGTCTTTAAATATCTCTAAATGCAAGGTTATGCATTTAGGTACCAGTAATCTGCAAAACCCCTATTTTTTAAATGGTACACCACTTGACACTACTTCGGATGAAAGATTTTGGGCATAACTATTTCAGATAACTTTTCTTATAATAAACATGTACATAGCATTGTTAATAAATCTAAAAAATTTTTATGGTCAATATTGAGCAATATTAATTCAAGAAAGCATGATGTGCTGTTACTACTATATCGTGCATATGTCAGACCACATCTGGAATATGCCTCTCAGCTTTGGTGTCCATATAAAAAATCTGATGGTCTTGTTATGGAATCAGTCCAGAGAAAATTTACTAAAAAGATTTCTGGACTACATGATGTCCCTTATGTGGCTAGGCTAGAAATTCTACAACTAATGCCTCTATCGACACGTCGACTCCATGGCAATCTAATGTTATTATACAACATTATTCAAGATCCCTATCTCTTGTGTGAACTTGGTCTAGAATTTAAAAATTGTGATCATAATATTAGGGGTCATCCTTTACAACTAGTTAGAAAATCTTTTGTGAGATCAAGTTGTAAATACTTTTTCACAGTCAGAGTTGTTGGTCCATGGAATAGACTTCCACTTAAAGTTGTCATTAGTGAAACTAAAAGTATTTTTACATACAGATTAGACAGCCTTATTACTAATGGGTATGATTTTTCTTACTATACATTGGATTAGAATAGGAGCATCATGGGCTTCTGCCTACTCACTCTTGCAATTTCCTTAGTATGATCCTTAGTATATTATTTGTGTAGTGTCATATTTTTGCACCACAGCAGTCCACCATCCCATACCCAAAGTGAAGAAGTTTCACTAGGACCAGCTCCACACCTGAATAATTTGTTCAATATTGGTGATTTCCCAGCAGGAAATTTTGCATTAGGAATGTCACTAATTAGGATGCAGAGTCCTGATTTTGATGGACTTTCACCCAATTAGAGACTTTTGCTGAAAGGCTTTGTGTCCTATTTGTACATGTTTAAATATTATACTGTGGTCTTTTACTTTGTATACACAGTAATTCCGAAGCCAATATAGATAGAGATGTAGAGATAGATGGAATAATTTAGTGATGTAGAGTAGGTGAAAGTGTGCATTCAGAATATGGTTCTGAAACGTTTACATAAGCAGATAAAAAGAGGCTGATTGACCTTATGAGGAGTAGCAGGGACACCATTCAGAAAATGGAATAGATGCAAGGCAGTATTATGAAAAGAACAGACACATTTAAAAATATGGATCTTAGGGTAGAATGGCATTATCTAACCTTAATGAAATATTTGGAATTTAATAGGATACTAAAGGGCCTACAGGTTTTTGTTGAACCCAACTTAGGCATTACTTCTGAAAATTTTTTATAAGAGAGGGAATGGTATAAGAACAAAATGTAGATATGATTTTATGTTGGCTCTTATTGAGGCTATCTTAGAACATAGTAAAACAGTCTCGGAAATCATGAACTAGAGGATAAACTACAAACTAGAATGCAGTCACAAGATTTCAGTTTCTTCCTTGAGGAGATAAAGAATAAATTAAATATGAAGACAATTTGTAACAAATCAAACTGGGGTACAGTAGATTAATGGGACAATAAGGTATATACCTTTAAAACATCTAGTAGGCAGGGACACTATTCAGACACTGTTCAGACAGATCAGGGAGCCATGCAATGTCTGGGTTTCTCTGAGGGCCCTCCAAACTGGTTAACATCTTACTTAACCGGACGTACCCAGAGGGTTGATGTGCAGGGCAGCATATCTGGGAAACATGAGGTGACCAGAGGAGTGCCCTATGGGTCCATATTGGGACCCCTGTTGTTCCCAATTTTTAAAAATGAACTATCCCTAGTGGCAAAGCATACAGCTATAGTTGCTACAGGTTGTAGTATCATTGAACTTCAGACAAACTTGCAGTCAGATTTTGCAGAAATTGAGGGGTAGTTCACCAGATCAAGGCTCATCATGAACACCAAAAAAAAAATGATGCATTTTGCATCTAAAAATTATGATGAATCCAGTCAAATTCAGATGTATACAAAAAATTAAACAAAACTGGAACTGGTAAAGAGTTATTGCTACTTGGGAGTAACTTTTGATTCACACCAAACCTTCAGAAATCATTCAATAACTACTATTGGGAAAGTAAATAAAAAATTGGGAGATTTAAGGAGAACCACAAAGTGACTAAAATTGCATGACAGGAAATGGATAGCTGAACAACTTATATTACCAACCTTAACTTATGGAGAACTACTATATAGAATGTCAAACAAACAATTGTTAGACTGATTAGACAGAACTCATTATAAAATGACAAGATGTGTACTACAATGTAGTTTTCAAACACATCATTGCCTATTGCTGAGTACATTGGATTGGCAGCCTTTAGAAATAGGTTATACAAGAAACTGGATAACACTGATACACAAACTCAAATCTTGTCTTTCCCTGAGCATCCTATTTCTCAACTTCTTTTCTCAAGGAAAACTGTAACTAAGAGGGTATTGGCAAAATCAGTCCATTCAAATAAAATTCATCTAGAAAAAATAATGAACAAATTTGGAGACAGAACTTTAAATTCTAGGGCAGCTCATATATGGAACACACTTTCCCCTACCATTCGTGAAATTGCAACACACCAAGCATTTTTACAAGCTATTAAGGGAATGTTGTCATATACTTGTGTTATTAATCAAATTTAGTTAACTTGTGTATATGTTTTATATACATATTAAGTGTTCGCTTGATGTTTCCCTCTAGTGTTGCATAATATATTAGCCTCTCCATGCATGTGACTTACTACCTAAACCTATGTTTTATGTATAGCAACTTTGATAAGTTAAACACAGAACTGTCTTGTAAACTTGGCTGAAAAGTCTAAATGACATGTATTTCCTGCATAAAAATAAAGTTTTAATGAACCAACTACAAGAAATCCTAACAAAAACTGCAAACGGGGCCCTTTTTTTGAAGCAAGTATGAGGCCAGTGGGAGAACCAACCACAGGAGCCCAGACCCCATGAGGAACAACCCACAGAGAGTGGCAAAAGATGCAATCTTCATAGCAAGGACAGGGAAGGAGAAGGAACACAAGGGCTGGCAGGAGGAGGGAAAAGTGTGAAGGCACCCCAGAAAACATCCCCACAACCCAGATAACCCTGTCTAATATAAGCGATAGAACATTAACCCCCATTGAAAATCAAGTTCTTTCATTGGGCCTGTCTTTTTTGCCATTTAGATTAATTGATAACTTTCCCCTTGAGTAAGAGTTGCAAAACCTTTATAGACTACTCTGATTGAAAGCTACGTTTGCCCACTGAGATGAACAGGATCAATATCAAATCCAAGCTAAAACAGTCATTAAAAATTAAATCTAAATTTATACCACATTCAAGTAAAAATCCTGCTGCTGAATCTTACATAGAATTAGTTCAGAAGGATATTGAGCAACACGTTTTGAACATTAGGGTAAGCTTACACAGGCACAACAGGTATTGGAAAACTTTGGAAAGGCACAATTATAATTAAAGTGGTGGACAAGGAGGTGGTTGCTATAGTTATACAATCTTGGGAGCAGTATACAGTGATGTCTTTGGACATCCTAAACATTAGAAAGAACTCGATAAAACTATCAACTGATGCATTACCATCCATCAAACAATCATTAAAGGATTCCTTAGAAGAAATGGTAGCCCTCAGTTGGCTGAAGGACTGGGAAGGGGACTATCAGTTAAAATAATTTCCTGTCACCCCATTATTATACTCTATACCAAAAATACATAAAAATGTGGAAAAGCTTCCCAGCAGGCCAATAGTATCAGGGATTAAGGGTATGCTAGAACCTTTTCCCACTTACATAAATCTACACCTTCAACCATTTATAGAGAACCTCCCAACATATCTAAGGGATACCTCTCACATGCTTAAATATATTAATGAGTTAGACAGTCAGCGACTACTACAAGATATTACTTTAGTCATTATTATGTAAAAGACTTGTATACATCAAAACCACATGAAGGAACGCTAAGTACTATGAGAGCATTACTTGAAACAAGACCACATAGAAACAGAATTTGATGGCAGATAAGGACCACTTGGCCCACCTAGTCTGCCCATTTTCCCTACTTACTGTAACACTGCAGATCATACTTGATGAGGCACATCCACCACTAGGCTGCTTCTCAAAATGGCATTCACTATCCTATCCTACATAACAATTACTTCAGTTCTGAGGGTCAGTTATATGACTGAATGAAGGGTAAGGCCATGGGCAGCACCATGGCCCCAAGCTACACAAATGCATACATGCATGCATTTAAAACTGAACATGTCTTTTCCTCATCTAATATATACAGACCTCTAATATACTTCTTGAAAAGATCTATTGATGATATGATGTTCATCTGGACAGGGACTGAGGAAGAGTTTGAAGCTTTCATGAGATACCTTAACAGCTGTAATCAAAACTTACAATTCAGTACCAGTTTCAGTAAGCATTAAATACGAATTCTGGACATCGCCAATAAATCTAATGGCTCTGTATTAGAAACTACACTGCATAGGAAGACCATGGGTAGGAACATGCTTCTCCATGCTAAAAATGTTCATCCTGAAAAATTTAAAGAAAGTATTCCTTACTCCTAGTTTTTTGCTTGCAGAACAAATTGCAGTACCCATACTACATAGAGACAGGAATCCCAAACAATGGCATGAAGATTTATGGAGAGGGAATATAACCCCATTTAGCAAAGCAGGCAGCAAGGGCTCAAAATATTTCAAGAAATCAAGCCCTTATGCATAGACAATGTACCAGGGCAACGGAAATGGTTATGTTTGGTACTATGCAAAATCCACATATGTCTAAAATAAGAAGCATCACAAATAAACATTGGCAGTTCTTGCAAAACAATTCTACAAGTACTCTCTTCACTCAGCAATCTATTGTTACATCAGAAAAAGCAGCAAGTTTGATGGACAAATTAGTACACACTGATCACAGAAAAGGACTATCACAGTGTAATCCTGGGGGTCAACTGCTGCTTGGACCTCTCAGACAGGGGAATTTTCTGTAACTCATGTGCAGTATGTGGCTTTATGTCTAGAAAAGAATTCTTCCACTCACACACTGGTAAAGTATATCAAATCAGAAGTTACATAAACTGGCTGAAGGGATGGGAAGGAAAATATCTGTTAAAGGAATTTCAAATCACCCCACTATTTTACCCTTTACCAAAAATACATAAAAATGTGGGAAAGCCACTTGGCTGGCCAGTAGTATCTGGGATTGGGTCTATATTATTATATATTGAATAGGAACACCTTATAGTGAACAGGAACACCTTGTAAACAAGGTATGTAAAGCACAAATGGCGTGGCTTTAAATTTCTGTATAAATAAAGGTTTTACTACTACTACTACTTCATATTAGAACCTTTTTCCACTTATGCAAATCTATTCCTTCAGTCATTGACAAAGAACCTCCCAACCTATCTAAGGAATACCGCCCACATGCTTAAATTAATTAACGAGTTAAACAGTCAGGGACTACCACAAGATATTACTTTAGTCAATACTGATGTAAAAGACTTGCATACAGTGTAAAGCACATTAGACTGTTCCATCAATAAGTTGGTTTAGCATTGTTTTTTACAGTTGCCAATGCATTGGCAACTCTTATTTAATTAATTTTCAATGCTTAACCATCTGAGGAGCAATGTTTTTAAAATGTTTTTGCGACTCAGTTGGAATGCATCTGCAGTCTAGTCATATTGCAATGCAAAACTGCATTTCATCTTGTAAGAAACAGTTTTTACAGGGCTTTATGATGACTGTAGCAACATTTATGCAACTCTGTCAAAAATGCTAAAGCAACTCATTAGAGGAACAGTTTAATGTGATTTGTACTGTATTTCAATACCACATGAAGGAAGACTAAGAAATATGAGAGTATTACTTGAAACAAGTCAACAGGAGGAATATCCACTAACCAGACTGCTCCTCAAAATGGCATCCATTGTCCTACATAAGAATTACTTCAATTTTGAGGATCAGTTGTATAGTTAGATAAAGGGTACAGATATGGGTAGCACCATGCTCCCAAGCTACAAAAATGTGTACATGCATGTAATTGAAACTGAACATATATTTTCCTCATCTGATGTATACAGACCTTTAATACACTTCTGGGAAAGATATACTGATGATGTGATACTCATCTAGATGAGGACAGAGGAAAAGGAGTTTGAAGGTTTCAAGAGATACTGTACCTTATCAGTTGTAATAAACATTTACAATTCAGTGCCAGCTCCAATAAGTATGACATACCATTTCAGGACATCATCGTTCAATATAAAGGCTCTAGATTGGAAACTACCTTGTATAGGAAGCTGGCAGATAGAAGCACATTTCTCCATACTAAAAGGTTTCATCATGAAAGACTCAAAGAAAGTATTCCTTACTCCTAGCTTTTGTGTACCAGGAGAAATTATAGTATCCACTCTGTATACCAGCAGGAATCTCAAACAGTGGCATGAAGATTTATAGAAAAGGGATACAACACTATGTAGTAAAGCAGACAGCAGCAAGGACACAAAATATTTCAAGAAATCAGGACCTAATGGATTTAGAAGGGTTATGCTTGCTACTATGCACAATCCACATATGTCTAAAATTAGGGGTATTGCAAATAAACATTGGCAGATCTTGCAAAATCATCCTGCCACAAGTACTCTCTTCACTCAGCAACCTATTATTACATCTAAAAGGGCACTGAATCTCAAGGACAAATTAGTACACACTGATAACTGAAAAGGCCTATCACAACATAGTCCAGTGGGTCAGCTGCTGCTTGGATCTCTCAAACTGAGGAAGTTTCCCTGTTGCCAATGTGCAGTATGTGACCATATGTCTAGAAAAGAAGAATTCCATCACCCACACACTGGTAAAGTAAATGCAATCAGAAGTTACACAGAGTGCAATTTTGTGGATGTTATAGATGTCTTACAACATTCTTGTGACAAACTTTAAGATGGATACATGCTTAGAGAGTTGAAGAAGAGAATTGGAGAACATAACAGCACTTTGAGAACAGAAGATGAAACATCTAGCATGGTTAAACATTTTAAGGACAGCGGCTACATGGGAGCTTCCCTTCACTTTTGGAGTCTGTAGTAGGTACATTCACCACACTGAGGATGGGATTATAATAAGCTAGTAAAGAAACAAGAAATGAGGTGGCTCCTTGAGTAAAAAAATTTTAACAACCCATGGGGTTGAAATGAAGAAATTAACTGGTGAGCTTGCTGGCATTTTGATCTTCCCAGATGTCCAGTGGCTATCATGTCAAGACAAGGTCTTTTTCCCTGACTTATTTGCACCCATTGCTTAATTCTGGCCTTCTGGTTTTGCCTCAGACAGTTATGGGTTCCAGTTACGTTCATGATTATTAATATACTTCAGCAGTGATACAGTATTTAGCACCTTTTTCCTCATCTTCTCTCCTCCCCTCCCACCTCCTCCCCACAAATGTGTTTTGCTATGACCATATTCTTTAATATATTCTATAGTATTGAATATTAAAATACAAAAATCTAATTTATTTTTAAAAAAGGTGCCTTTCCATAGTTCAAGGCACCTGTACATACAATAAATAACACATCAATCACCAAATTCCATAAACTTATAAAACCTTAAAATGTAATAATACAATCAGCAGTTATTACAACTACAGCAGCATTACTCACTATGGGTATTGTACTATTTAGCCCAGCTTATCTTAGAGAACAGACTGTGTTTATCATTGATCTCGCTACCCCTTCCCTCCCCATGAGGGATATGTAATTTTTTTGTAAATTATATAGGTTAGTTTTTTGTAACCATGAATATTTTTAATACTGAGGTATGAAGCAACAAGTTTAAAGTATTTATGGACTGATTATAGAAGGTAGACGCAGAGATTGCACCAAGCCTTTTGATGCAGTTGTACCAAAGCCCTTGGATGAACTCAGTCTAATTCTAGAAGGGCTGGCACAGTTGCAACATTTTCCCCACTTTATGGCAGCTTGCAAGGGTACCACCATAGACACAAAGTTACACTGGGGGGAAATGGTCTAACTTTGTTACATCTGGGACTTGCGTGAATTCTCCCTTGTTTGGTGCAAGTCGCCACTAGCATCAAATACCCTGCTGCAAGTCCACTGCGGTAATCACAACCCCATCCAGAACCTGGCCCTTAATATCTAGATGGGGTCAACCTCTATATTTCACATTGCAGCCAGCAGCCACACACAAGTTTCCATAGCACAACAACAGCTAAGGCTGTTTTGGGATGGTTGCTCACCAACAACTGTCACCTAGAGTTTGGTGATGTCAGGCACAATCATCACATTCTTCTGTGCTGCGGATAAAAAAGGAGTAGCCTCAAGTGCTCTCAGTTAAATAGTAAACAGATGTTGTCTGAAGATAAGAGCCTTTAGCCCACCTAGTTTGTCAATTACACATGCAATGTGCTTCTTCAAGCTTCCCTATAGCTAGGCTGTTCCCTTCCCCCAACTACTAGGATCTCTTAAGCCTACCCCATGCATTCTTAAATCCTGTAATAATTTCTACCCCTCCACCTCTTCTGGTAGGCCATTCCATTTGTCCACCACCCTCTCTGTCAAAAAGTATTTCCTCATGTTCATTATGAACCTCTCTCCTTCCAGTTCCTCCAGAACTAGGGAACTTCCACAGCACGCTTCGACTGTAAATAAACTCTTCAAATGTTTTATTATATTCTTTATACTGCATGTAGGATTCTTGATAAATGGCTTGGTAATGTGGGTCACAAGATTAATGTAAACAACAGCTGAGAACAAAAGAGTGCAATGTTGATATTGCAATATGAAAAAATAATTATCTACACACTTTAGATTTTTTTAACCAATATATAAAGAATACAGCAGAATTTAGATGTGACAAGCATCTGGTCTCAATAATTTGCCATACGGATATTGCCTGTAAAGAATCAGTACTGGTTGAGGTATTTAAATTCAGTATCTGGTTTTACTTACCACTGCAGGCAGCAGCTGTTCTCCAAGCATGGTGCAATATTCAATTAAAGTGCTGTGTAATTTTCAGGTGTTAGCATTTTGACCACTACATAATCTCAGCTCAAGACAAGTTGTTATTTAATTTTGGAATTGTTATCTCAGGACACTGACTAGTGTTTGGAAGTTGTGAATGTTAAATATTTAAAGAGGCAGAGCAACTAAAGTTTTAAAATGTATATGCTATGTTTAAAGCAGTATTAGACATACAACAATAACACTCTTTTTACCTTATATGCAGGCATTATCAATGGATTTAAAAAATTCAGTATCTGATTATGCTCTAACAAGTGCACTATTAGTTATGTTTTCCGAGTATAACTTATAAAAAAAAAGTTTGTCACATTAAGACACACAGATTGTAATGCAGCTCACACCAACATCATATTTATTATTGTGATTATCTTAATAACAGCAATGCATCATCAGTTAAATATTAAATTGACTTAGTAATGAAACTAAAATGGATGACAAAGGTTACTCTGTCAGGCATATGCCCTGAAAAAATAGGATCAATATTTTAGCTAACATTGTGCATCTATTATACATTTAAGTGATTGTATTGTGTTTATATAATTTTACAGGTTTAAATAACCAAGACATAAAGCCAAGGTATTTAAAGTGAGTCAGTTTCATATATTTTCTAAGAATTGTTTCAATTTAAAAAAAAAAAGTTACCTAGTTGAATGCATTAAATAATTCAGGCCTGGATACACCTGTCTAAAAACATAGCCACTCATGTTAATAACAACAGTAGACCTACTCAGCTGACTTTCACTCAGGCCTGGAAACGTCTGAGGAAGTCAGCAGTTTTTACCTAAATATTAAACAAACTGAATTGCTTACAATTTATTGCATAGCACTACTAGAAAGGTAATTTTGTGCTGAACAACTTTGCATTTTTTGTGTCTACCATGTATACTTTAGGAGTTATTCACATTTGTTTAAGGTATGGTGTGCATGGCTGTCATTTGTCTCTCCAGCCTCACTTAATCACCTTGAATAAATCTGAAAAAAAAACAGTTGTTTGGTATTTCAGCTAGTATAAAATAAAACCAAATTTATTACAATTGGTTGCATAGCACAACTGGAAAGGTAATTTTGTGCTGAACAACTTTGTCACTCATACTTTGTGCGTAGCACTTAGGGTTCAAGAGGTATTCACGTTTGCTTGTGGCATGCTGATTATGGCTTGATTTTGCTTAGAAAGGCCCAGGATGCAGTGCTAAGAGTATACAGGACACAAGCGGTGGAAGTCTCAAAAAGCTCTTGTGGTGTGAATGAGTTAAAGTCATTAGTGGAAAGTATACATGAAGGAAAACTTCATCTTATTTTTGTGACATAAAGATTTATGTTCCCTTTGGTTTTGGTGGACATGCCATAGAGATTGGTGACATAGTGGTAGTAGCACATGTTTTGTTGCACTTATGAAACTGGTTTCTGTTGGTGCATAGTGCAATGTTGTGGCTTTTGTAATTACTGTATAAGAAGGAAAAAATATATTATAGTATAGTATAGTATTTATTTTGGTATTTGTTTACAGCTAAAAAGCATTACATTTGACAATGTCTCCACAAGTTAAAGAGGTTTGATGATACATGTAGGTACGGTATGTTAGCTAATGTACATGTACATATCCTATTACGGTACATTAGCTAATTAGCTAATTTTTTTATTCATTTTAATATCTTGACATTAAATGATATGTGTTGTTTGTGTTGAAACTGTAGATTGTCCCCATAAGAAGCCATAAATTAATTGGCAAAACACTGGGGTGTGTAAACAAGGAAGATTCAAGTAAAGATTAATTGTGTAGTGGCATATTTTTGCTCCAGAGCAGCCCACTATCCTTTACCTACATTCTAAAAGCTTTAGTGGGACTAGCTCCACACCTGAATCATTTGCTTAATATTGGTGATTTCCCACCAGGACATTTTGCTTGTTTTGAATCACTGCCCGGCATGGCTTCTATACAGATACCCCCTCACCTGATGGTGTGGGCTGCACTGCCACTGGATGCAGGTTCTAGTGGCTGTCCTGCAGGGTGATTGAAATGGGCTGCCTCAGTGGTGAGCAGATGGTTGTGTCCCACTGATCTTGTGGAGGGGACTGACTTAGGCCGCCTAGGCAGTTGGCAGCTGACTGGGTCTTGACACCCAACTCTGTCCCTCACCCACCTCTGCCCTCACTGTGGCTCCTCTGTATCTCAATGCCAACTCTTTAAAGTCTATCAAGATGCTGCTTCTCTGGGTGCTTTGAAATGAATAGGGAATTTCATTTCAATGGAACATTCATTTCAACTTCTTTTTTTTAAATCATAACTTTTTTGGTTTTTAATATTTATTTTTTTCTTTTATCTGCTAACCTGCATGAATGGAATGGGTGTCAAGTTTCAAATCCCCAAAAATGGGTGTCTACAGCATAAGCCAGCATACACAGCAAACACCCATTTTGGGGTATTCAAAAGTTGACATCAACAGGGTTTCTTGAGGGTAAGAGTAAAAAAAAATCTTAACACAAAAAGAAGACAAAATATTAAAATGTAAATTTACTCACCTGATAAAGTGATAATATGAACAACCCCTTACTGCATTTCTTCACCTTACTACCTGGGTTACTATCACCACAAAGGCTGGAAATGCACGTGACTTTAAATTTGAAATCTGATCATAAGTACTCTCCCACTGTCCCTGGAATCCTCAGTTTATTCCTCCCAAGCTTCTCCCTGTCTGAATCTTCCCTGTTGAACTAAAAATGTGTTATTGAGAAAAAGCAGAGAGACAATCACAGCTACCTTGCACTTGGAGTAGATCTGTATGGCATATTGTTGAAGACAGTCCCAGTTCATTTCCTTCATTAGCCAAATAATGTGTACATTGTGACAACACTTCTACTGTGCACTATAGCCCTCTACATGAAATATTCTACAGTCATGGTTTCTATCTTATTTTCTAGATTCTGTAGTATCAACATAGTAATGGCATCATACAGTTACTTAGCTCAGCAGAATAACTGCAAGGGACCAGTCCTGTCGCTGGAAAGGCTCATGAATGCTCTAAAGGCTGTTCACATCACTTTTACCAGGTGAGTAAACTGACATTAAAAATCCCATCCTTTTTCTGCATTCAGCCACCTTACTATTAGGGTTACAGTAGGTAGCAGTACTCCAAGGCTAGTGCTAGGGTGAGAAACTATAGTGCAATCCACTGCTGCTATCTGAGTCACTTAATAACAGTGCCTCATAGTATCTGGATAGTATTAGTGCAGCCCATGGCTACAGAGTTCAGCACTATGGTGCTGAATGTGACAAGGTCTGCTTTTCAACATATCTGGCCTATAGTGTCTCGTAAATATATGCATAATTGACAATGTAGCTGCTTGTCAAATTTCTATTGCTAACACTGAATTTGTTTTTGCCCATAAAGTTGCCACTGCTCTCACAGAGTGAGCTTTCAGGCCCACTGGTGGTGTCACTCTTGTCACATTGTACAGTTCTGTTATGGTTATTCTGATACACATTGGCAATTGTAGACCTGGATGCTGAATTTCCTGCATTCTTGCCTCAGAATGTGATGAATAGTCTATCTGTTTTTCTCATGGCTTGAGTACTGGTAATTTAGCATGTGATGGTTCTGCTGGCATCTAGTTTATGCCATTAGGTATCCTGATTGTTGGAGGGAGCTGCTGTGCCTGGTTCTCTTGAAAAGGAGTGGAGATTTGGGGGGATCGATACTGGTACTTTATGCAGTGTTACTACATTATTGTGGAACATGAGGAATGGACGTTAACAGGATAGGGCTTTGAGCTAACCAATTCATCTTGACATAGGGCCACAACTAGAGTCATTTTGAGGATGGCCTATTTGATGTAAATTTGTTTTAGGGCTTGAAGGGGTGTGGATTAGCATCTTGAGCACAAAGTTTAGGTTCGATGATGGCACAATCGGTCTGTGTATTGAGTGCAGGTTCTATGCTGCCTTCAGGAATCTGAGTATGTTAGGATAGACCCTGATAACATTTGGCTGATGCTTCCACATGCATCTTCTGGATCTGTCACTGCTACCTGCAGCCTGAGTGAAGTTGCTGACAGTTTCTTGTCCACACCATCCTCAAGGAAAAGCAGGATCTGGGTAATGACTGCCCAATTTGTGGCTTTATTGACAACACCATCTTGAGGATCTTCCATTGTTTCTTATATTGTATACAGTCTGTAGGCAGTTGGGCTTCATGTTGGTGAGCCTGTGGGCTGAAAATTGGGACCAGACTTGTATTTAATTCAGCCTGTTACAGCTGACAGCTCCATTAAGTGACTTAGCTCTTGGCCCACTTTTCTTCAGTCAAGAGGTGGCTGCACAAGGGCAGGGCTTCAGTTGCACAATGTGATGTTTGAGCAGGGTCACACACTCATCTATAACTGCATCAGCTGTTCTTGTTGCTAAGTGGTAAATGGTCAGGAGCCAATCAGGCTCCATGTTGGTGTGGCTGTGGGCTGCAAATTGTGACTGAACTTATGTTTCACTGCACCTGTTACAACTGACAGGCTCCTCTTAGTGACTCTGCCCCTTTTCTCTCTTTCCTACAATCAGGGAGCAGCTGAACTAGGAGGGGGCTTCAGCTACACAGAGCAGCATTTGAACAGAGTTGCATTCCATCTGTCACTGTATCAGCTGTTTTTGTTGCCGAGTGGTAAACAGTGAGGAGCTAGTCAGGATCTGTGTTGGTGTTGAAGTGGACTGCAAATTAGGATCATACTTGTGTTTCACTGGGCCTGTTACAACTAACAGGACTCTGTCCATTTGCTCTCTTTCCTACATTCAAGTAGCAGCAGCACTAGGAGGGTGGGGCTTTAGCAAGCACTATTTCAGGCTGCTTGCTAGTGGTCCTCTGCTGTGGTCCAGAGACAAAAGGGCCAGAGCATAAGGGCATCACACTGGGGTCATCAGCATGGTGCAGGAATTGACCAAAGATGTTGCACCCTAGGTGCGACTCATATATTAACACATGGTGTGTAAACTGCATGTACATGTTAATTGTGGTACTTAAGAGAACAGTTTATGTGCTTGTTTATTAATATATGTTGGTGTTGAAAGGTAAGGATACATATCTCACATATATTATGATGTTAATACTGGTAGAAGAGGTTGAATTCAAAGCACAGTACTAATATATGCTGTAAAATACTAGTAGCATTTACTGTAAATTATATCTTGAATAGACCTATAAAGCATAAATTGTAATAGCAAAAAAATGGTTGTAACTCCTATATTGGGTAGGCCTACAGTGCAAACTGAATATTTAACATGAAGGGTTTCAGCTCCATATGAGGCAGGCCTATATTATAAATTCAAGGTAGTAAATGCCTGGCGAGGCAGTTTGTTGTGAGGGTATAGTTAATACCCTCTCATTTGGGTAGGACTAGGAAAGTAGGTGAGGAATGGATAAAAATACATTCTATCTGTGGATGGACTAAGGAAAATATTTAGGAGGGTTACCTAACTATTAAATCAAGAGAGAATGATCAGGTGGGTTACAAGGAGGGGAATAAAAGAAATGAAAATATGGAAAAAAGAAGGGGGAGAGGGGAGAGTGGTAAGCTGCAGAAATCATAGGGTAGCTGCATTCTTAAGACTAATGTAGCCGACAGAGGAAGCATAGTATATATGAAGCTAGATTTTTAATAGCCAAGGTACAAATGCTTAGGTCAAAAAATATTGCATTGGTTCAAGGTATGTATGTATGATTATACCATGGACCTGACCCACTGACCAATCACAGAGGCAGCCTGGCATCTTACCCCCATTGATTATTCACTGATAATCACTGGAAAACGTGCCAGCCTGCCACTGTCCTCTGCCACCCTATCACTTAAATCCCTCCTACACCTGAAACAACATCAAAGCGCCGCCATATTTCCTCGCACTAAAGCCACTCAGTAATGATGAAACTGACAAAAAAAAATGGACACATCCTTTGAACTAATAGACAACAAAGAGCTAGACAAAATCTTCAATACTCTGGAACACCAATATAGCCCTATACGCAAATCAAATGTACTTTTCCACGACTTACATGCTCCGGTAGTGCATCTGTCTCCAGTGGCCGAAACTGGCAGCATTTCCATTGGCACTGTGCCCGCCACAGCATCACCATCCCCCACAGCACACAACTCAAATTCCGCGGTCCTCACCGTTGTCGTCCAACCAGCCAATCCTGAGGGGAAAAAAAGGCAACGTCACCAGGAAGTCACAGACCAAGAAATGCTAGACCTAGAAAGAGAAAGGCATGAGATAGCTACACAAAAGCAAACTCAGTGGGCAATGAATGTTTTCTTTGACTGGTGTGCACAAAAAGGTAAAGAAATACAGTTAAACACCATAACTTCATCACAACTAAATAACATACTACGAGAATTCTACAGCACAGTCCATAACAGTGATGGCAAAGAATACTGTCTCACTAGTTACACATGCCTAAGAGCTGGACTAAATCAATATCTAAACAACCCTCCCCTAAGTCGAAGCTTTAATCTAATGGCTGACACAGAATTCAGTACCGCTAACAACATCTTTAAAGGTGTAGTAATGCACTTCAGAAAAGAAGGTAAAGACAAAACTCAGCATCACCCTCCACTAACAATAAATCAGCTCACTCAACTCAGAAATTCTCCAGCCTTAACACCAGACACAGCCACAGGTCTTGTAAAAAAAGTCTGGTTAGACGTAGTATTGCATTTTGCTCACAGAGGAAACGAAGGTATAAGACAGCTCACAACTAAATCCTTTGAAATAAAAACCACAGAAAATGGTGAAGAATATCTAACAAAAAGTTTCAACGAACAAAGTAAAAACCACAAAGAAATCAATGACCCCACAAAACAATTTACAAGAGGATGTATGTTCGCACAACCAAATGATCCTCTCTGCCCACTCAGCAGTTATAAAAAATATCTTTCCAAACTACCTACAAATCCACCTTCTCTATTTCTCCATCCCAAAAAATGTGATCAATCACTCCTCAATGACATGCCAGTGTGGTACACAGCAGAGCCCATGGGAGTTAACTTTCTAGCTAACATACTGCCCTGTATTTGCAAAGAAGCACATTTTGACACTGTCTTCACTAATCACTCACTCCGCGCCACTGCAGTCACTCTGTTGAGCAATTCTGGCATGGAAGGCAGACAAATAATGACTATAACAGGACACGAATGCGAAGCTTCACTAAGAAGCTATTGGCACCCAAATCTGCAAGAGTTCAAAAAATGGGGTGAAATCATCCATGGAGAAAGCAGCAACGAATATCTCCATCCTCCACCTGAACCACACTGTAGCAAAGAAAGCAATACTGCACAAAGAAGTCTACCTTTTCCATATGCAACCATTTCTGATGAGCCACAAACAAGCATCATAAATAAAAACAAAAGCAACAATGAAGGAAAAATGAAGATCTTACAGCAGTTCCTCACGCACCACAACAAGCTGTGCATCTTTCAATCCAGAAAGCAGCCACCGGAAACAACCAATCAGATGACAAGCCACGTCCGAAAATACCCTCCATAGAAAATCTAGTTAATTATGGAACTGTTAATTTCATCTGCAAATAGCAAGTAAGCAAGCACACCTTTCGAACAACTGCTCCACCATTTAAAAAAAAAAATAAATAACCACTCTTTCTTTTCTCCTCTCCAACAGGTCACATCATACCACGTACAATGTCGAAAAAATTTAAAACAACAAAGCCTGCAATTCAAAACCTACAAATTCTGCACACAAGTTATGAACTTTTACAAAATAAAGACTGCACTTACAACAGTTTCTCATTTCTGAGTTTAAAAACTCAAATGTTCAAATCTGTTCCACTTTCCAGTAATAAAGACTGCACTTGCAACATTTCTCTGTTCTCACTTAAAAATGGAAATGTTAAAATCTGTTTCACTTTGGACCTATGTATTCCTTACTCACAATAAATTAATATTTCTATTGCAACCAATGGACTACTTTTCTCTTGTGGATGAATGTCTCCTCTATAAATACCATTTTTTTAATAAAACAAAGTAACAATCTCAATAATTGTCTAACTCTAACAATATTTACCATGGTATAATCACAATAAGCCACTTGGTGGTGTGGGTTATCGGGGGATTTACCATGGCTGGGGCAGATTTACCCACTCGGCTAAGCCTCGTGGGCAAACAACCCCAGCCGTGGTAAATCCCCCGATAACCCACACCCCCTTGTGGCTTATTGATTAATTGATCTTGTGACACTTACAAGTGATTAGGGGATTACAGAGGAACTGGGAAGGTTTGAGGAGAAGAAGGTAAGTAGTGCTTGGCGGGCAACAGAAGCAGATGATAGGAGTGTGGTGTGTTGGTCTGGGTTGAGCAACATGGAACAGGCAGGATGGGGAACAGTTAATAAAAGGTGGGGGATGGTGAGATGGAAGGGAGTCTACACAAGGTAGCACAGATTAGTAATAGTTTGTTTCCATTGTATATGGATGCAAAGGGGATACCTCATCTAGATCACAGGGGAAGAGGAATGAAGGAAAGACAATAGTAATAACTCTACTGGGACTCTGTTAGGAATAAGTAGAGTCAAGATGCAAGGAAGTGATGAAGGAAGAAGAGATTGGGCCAGTTGAAGGAAGAGAGAATGAGGGAAGGGTGGGGTTGCAGATGAACCAGACATGAATGAAAGTTAAAAAAAAAGTGGGAGAGGTAATAAAGATGGGCAAATCAGATCATGGGGAGAGGAGGATATGCAGAGGAGGAGAGTGTCTGAAAATGGGAGGGGACAGAGGAAGGAGAAATCAAATCATCCGGGTGACAGAAAAGGTAAGGAAATAAAAGGGTAATGAAAGTTTGATGTCCATAGGAGACTCAATAGTGAGAGTTGTTGTTTTGGGCCAAAGGGGAAGGAAACAGCTGGAAATGAGAGCAGTGTGCCTCTCTGGAATAACAGCTGACTGGATTTGTCCATCTATGCACTGTCTCATGCAAGAAGTGGGTGGAAAACCACATCTGGTTATCTAACAAGTGATCAATTATTTAGCTTGTTGCAATGTGGGGGTGGAAAAAGAAAGAATCAGGGATATAGGGCAGATTTTCAAGGGAGAAGCCTAAGCTGTAACCTTCTCTAAAGTGCTGCCTGTTCCTATATCCAGTACAGCAAGAAAGGGTAGAATAGAGGAATGTAATAACTGACACAGGGCGAGGTGCAGTGATGAGGGTTTCAGAGTTATAGGGAAATGGGAGGGAGTCTGGGAAGACTCTCTACTCAAAGAATAGGTTACACTTAAGCAGGAAATAAACTAGACTGCTTTGTAAGAGAACTGTGGACTACATTAATAAAATAGTCTAAATGGGGGGGGTCATCATGGGGCACAGTTCTTGGAGGGGCTTGTCAGACCCCCCTCATGAATGTAAATGGAATAATGGAGTCAGCATTGGCTGATAAGACTAAGACAGGGATGAGATGTGAGAAAAAGGAACAATTTGAACTTGGGAGGCAGAGGATGGAGTGGAAAATAAATAGTCACATAGAGATAGTGGGAGCCTAGGTATAAGGAATGAAAGAAACAAACAGAAGTGGAGGAGTGATATACCATTCAATGTGTGAAGTCTTGGAAACAAAATGGTTGATTTGCAGGCCTTTCTAGTAAAATAAAGGGTTAATTTATCTGCAGTCACTGAGACCTGGTCTACCCCAAATCACAATCAGAATATTTCCATTCAAAGATGCACCTTCTTTAGAATAGACAGGGAGAAGGGAAAAGGGGGTGACATGTGATTTATAAAATAAGGATATAACAGTTACAACAGAAAATATGGGAGAGACCCTAGAGCCACTGTGGGTCCACATACAATGGAACCAGCCATGATGCAATGCAATAACTTGCAGTAAATGACATGTCTCAAAATGCTGCAGTAAAAAAGGGCTTAATTGCCATTGAGCTACACTGTTCCCTTCAGCATAATGATCACTTTGTGATATACTATAGCATTACTGCATTGCATCTTGGCTGGTGCCACTGGACATACAGCAAAGGTAAGGAATTTAAGGTTGGGATTGTATATAACCCACCTCAACAGAAACATAGAAACACAGAATTTGGTGGCACAAAAGGACAGCTTGGCCCAACCACTCTGACCATTTGTCAGTGTACTTTCTGTCACTACAGACCATACTTGATCTCTGTCCCCCCTTGCTTCCCACTAAGATTTCTTTGTGCCTATCCCATGCATGCAACATGCTTGAAGCCCACCACTGCTTTCCCTCCATCACCTCTGCTGAAACACTTTTCCAGGCATCTGCCACTCTTTCTGTGAAGATGTATTTCCTCACATCTCTATTCAATTTTTCCCCTTCAATCTTGGTTGCATGTCATCTTGTCCTTCGGCATCTTTTCCTCTGAAAATTAATCCCCTCCTGTACCTTATTTACTATAGTGAGGTATTTATAAGTCTCTACCATATCCATCCTCTCCCTTCCCTCTTCCAGGGTGTACATACTGAGGTTCTTCAGTCACTCCTTAGGTCTTCAGATGCAAACCCTTCACCATTGTTGTTGACCTCTTTTGAATTACCACCACTCTATGTCCTTCTTGAGATGGGGTATCCAGAACAGTATGAGGAAAATATAGAATGACAGGGGACATAATTAGGCAAGCAACACAGAAGGGGGAGGTGGTGATAGTGGAAAAACTTGACCAAGATAGACTGGGGTGTACCCATTGCTTGCTGGAACAGGAGCTAATTTTTCCTGCATGCAGTCCAGGATGAGTTCCTGGCCCAAGGAATAAATGAACCCATTAGGGTAGGTGCCTTTATAGATTTTGTGCTAACCAATGGGGGCAATTTTAGAGATATAAAGGTAAGCTAGATGGACCATTGCCAGAAGGAAAGATGGGAGTTGGGGAATTAGTATGTTAGATGTAAGGATCACTGTACACTGTGTAATTAGGGGGACAGAAACATTAAGTAGACAAGTCTCCAGGCCAGATGTATACACCACAGAATTTTGAGGAAACTATCTACAAAGCTGGTGGATCCACTAACTGACCTGTTTAACAGTTTGTTGGATATGGGGAGCGATGACATTAGAGTGGAGAACAGCACATGTAGTTCTGCTGCATAAAAGCAGACTTAGAGATGACTTCAGGAACTACAGGCCAGTCAGTTTGACATAAGTAGTGGGCAAACTAATGGAGACTATCTTGAAAGAGTGACTTGACTCTGTTCCACATAAGAAGTTAATCAAAAATTTGTAAGACTTAAGCGCAGGTAGTAAATTGATTAGGAGAGTTGGTGCCTAATTGGCTCAGTGGAAGGGCCCAAAGGTGATGGTGGGAAGGGAGTTCTCACAATCAAAGGAAGTAATCAGTGGGGTATCACAGGAATCAATGCTAGGACTTGTGTTCTTTAATGTAAATTTCCAACATTTTGTAAGGGGTTTTTGGACTTTATAGCTCCTTACCTGTGTGAGTCAATTGAGACATACATTATTATTTTTAATTAGAAATGGAATCAGTTAGAAATGGAAGGGATCATAAATTTGGGCTGAACTCAATGGATAGCCAGTCCCTTTCACCTCCTTGTTTGCTGGCCATGCCCCCTCCTTACATGTTTTGTGATGTCTAACCAGGGAGATCGTGGGGGTGCACCCTATTGAAATCTGTGGGGCTCAGTTTAAAAACCTTTTATGTGATAAAGCAACCTTTGATATATATGAAAACCACCTCTCAACTAACAGATTCTATTAAACAGATGGTCTATTAGTTGAGCAGTGGCTTTCATAAATATCAAAGATTGCTTTATTACATAAAAATAAAGTTTTGAAATGGATCCCCTTAGATTTCAATGGGTTGTGATCCCACTCACTCCCAGGTTAGATGTCACAAAATGTCTGAGTGCAGGAGCTTGACAAGTGGACTGGGAAGTGAAATGGATCAACTAGTCATCAGATTCGGCCCAATTTACAATTCCTTTCCTTCCTATGTTTGTTTGTTTTATTTTGTTAAACGAGTAAGGACACTGGGACTAGCTCTTTTTGAGGTCAAACCTGAGGACCTAGCATAAACATCAATACAAATATACATGCAATCAGCAAAATAAAAAAAAATATTAAAAACAGTTACATACATTCATAGCTTGCAACAATTCTTTCAGTCCTCAGGCAAACTATTCCATAATACAGGTGCAGAGGCAGAAAAAACCTGAGCACCAACTTTTGTTGACGAGGACTTAGTCAAAAGAAGAGCACCCTAAAAGATCTTAAATTCCAAGAGTAATGTCAAATATTTAACAAATCAGTTAAAAGAAATGACTCTGGACAAAAAAAAGATTTAAAAACTAAATAACAAAAATAAAATATAAAACAAGCACTCAGAGGGAGCCAATCAAGGGAAGAATAAAGTAAACAGTGATGCATCAGAAAGGGAGCATCCAACACAATACGACAAATATTATTATATACAGTTGATAAAGCCCGAGTTTCTCTTACTGACAAACTAAAATATAAGCTCCCAACATAATCAAGATGAGGTAAAAGCACCCTGACTGCTATGGCCCTCCTAGTTTCTAGGGTAAAATACTGTTTCATTTTATAAATAATTCCAAATTTTTGGTTAACCTTCCGGAATATGGTTTTAACTTGAGCTTAAAAGATCAAACTGGGGTCAAGCAAAACCCCTAGATATTTAAATTCAAATACCTGCTCTAGACAAATCCCATTTATATCATGAATAATAAAATAAGGTTGTTATGCAACTGAGGAGAATTCCCAAACAACATGGCCTTAGTTTTAGAAGAATTCAAGACAAGTGCGTTCTGCCCAACCCAGTGACATATAGAAAGAAAATATTTCTCTAAAATAGTAACTAATGACAATATAGAATGAGATTGAAAGTAGAGAACTAAATTATCAGCATAAAGTAAACTTTCACAAGAAGAACAAATATTGGGTAAAGGGTTATCAAGCAGGGAAAACAAGATAGGGCCCAAGATAGAACCCTGGGGAACACCAGAGTGAATAGAATAAGCTGAAGATAAAGAAGCACTAACAGAAACATAAAAAGACAGATTTAGTAAATAATCCCTAGACCAATCCAGCCACCACATTGCTGGAAAAACCCAATTCAGCTAACCTAAAACATTATAGAAAATGATTAATAAGGTTCAATTCCTTGGTCAGGTCCACGAACACCACCCCCAGCATAAGACCATTATCAAAGCCCCTGAGGGCTGCATCAGTGAACCTGACCAAGGCAGTCTCAGTACTATGATTTAGCTGAAAGCCATCACCTGGTAAAATAAAGATTGATTGATTGTTGAGGACACAAAATTTCATACGTGTGGACTAACTAAACATGATAATTTATAACTCAAAGGATTGATACTGCCCTGAGGTAATGAGCTATTAAGCCCAACAGTAAATCTTGGAAATTCCCTTTAATGTTTTCATAAATGACATAGGGGAGGGCATAAGTGGTAAGATGTGCATCTTTGTCAATAACTCCAAACTCTGTGGGAGGTCAGACATCAAGGAGGAAGTAAGAGAACTCAAGGAGGACCTTGCAAGGATATAAAGACTGTCTTGTACCTGACAACTGGGTTTTTTTCCCCAATCCCTTGACTTCCATATTACCGACTCCTCTAGCCCTGTCACCTGCCATCATATGGACTTGCCTTCCAACTCCATCCTCCACATGTTGTCTCCCTACCTGGGGCTATGGGCTAGGGGATAGTCGGGCCTTGCCCTGCGACAGCCAGACCAGGTCCAAGATGGATCAGTGCCACATTGCCAGTGCGGGGACTGCATGGAGATGGTAGTCATCATGCCAGGGGCCTGTCTTTTTCTTTGATTTTCTGAGCCCCTCCCACTCAGACACTGGTGTCAGGGGTGCTCATGCACACACATGCAACCATGTGATGTTTGCTGCACCCACCTGCATCTGACCCTCCCACTAGCTGCTCCTGGCTGCACTACCACCTATTGTCACCCAGCTGGCAGTGGAACAGCAAAGTCAGCAACCTTCCCTCTCTGGAGGAAGACAGCATCCTGCTGGACACTCGACCCTCCTCCCCCCGGCTGGCCCCCAGCACCCCATGCTTATTTCTGAATGAAGGTCACCAGTGTTGTGAGTGGTACTGCTACCACTGTGCTGACAGACTGGCATGGCAACTGGGTTTTAATGCAAAGAAGTGCAAAGTTAAGCACATTGGCTACAAAAATCAGAGAGCCAAATGCATGCTTGGTTGAGTAAATGTCACAGTAGCTGCGGAGGAAAAAGATCTAGAAATATTGATAACCAGCAACCTTAAGCAGTCTATGCATTGTGAATTGGCAGTAGACAAGACAAACAGTATGCTGGGGTGCATAGCCATGGGGGTTCACAAGCAGCAGGAAGGAGGTGATCCTTCAGCTTTCTTAGATCCATTGTGCAGCTGCATCTGGAGTACTTTGTGCAGTTTTCATGTCCCTACATAAGAAAGGACATGTCATTTCAAGGTGGCATAGGGAAAAGCCACAAAAAATGTTTAAGGTCAATAAGAGAAACCATACAAGGACAGGTTGAGGAGTCTTAATATATATTCACTGGAAGATAGAAAAGGAGAGGGGAACCATGATTAAAACCTTCAAATAGCTAAAGGGTATGAACAAGACAGATCTTGGGAACGTTTTTAGTTTGAGTAAGAACAAAAACATGATGTGGCACAGTTAGAAACTGGCTGGAGGAAGGTTCAAGAAGTAAGTTAGATGATACTTCTTTACAGAGTAGGTGGTGTCAAGGTAGGACAAACTGTTGGCATAGGATGTCAGCCATAAGACAGCTGACAGATTCAGTAGGGGGTGAGACAGATTCAATGGGAGGGTTGCAGCTAGTTGGGAGGTGGGACAGGACTCACTATAAACAATTTTCAGTGTGCCCATACTGTGCAAACTTGACAGGCCATACGACCTTCTTCTGCTGGCAGTTTTGTATGCTCATATGTTCATATGTGTTGTGTGTGTGAATCTTCGACTTAAACAGAAACAGTGCGTTGACTAACCTGTTATTGTTCCCCATCACTCAACAGTCTCTGGCTCTCAGGAGCCAAACCATGAAAATGAGTACTTCCAGATTGGGTGATTGTTTGGACCCTGCAATAGGATGTCTGTTCTCCTGGGTAATTGGCATGTTTGCTCAAATGATATTGTGACAATTATGGAAAACCATGTCTGTCTGGTCCATGCCAGTACTGTGAGGACCACTGTTGATCTTGTTCATTGTATTTTGCATTACTTACAGGATCAATGATACTGGGGAAGAGATATGCTATGTTGAGCTGCCAGTACATCAACAGTGCATTCACTCAACTGTTCTTTCTGGCCTTCAACCTTGTGAAGAACATTCTAAGTTAAGCATTTGCTGGGGATGCCATCAGATCGATTGGCAGGAATCTCCACCTGTTATTTGAAGCTAGGAAAATGTTAATATTAATAATAATAATAAAGCTTTATTTTTAAGGCACCTTTCAAGTACCAAGGTGCCGCACAACATTTAAAATAAAACATACAGCTCTGAGTCATTACAATATAAAACATCAGAAAAACAAACCATAAAATTAAATAAAAACTTAACTTCCAAAAGCTTGCTGAAGTGTAGTGTCTATTCTCTAGGGCTGAGAGGGAGGTTACTTAAGTTCCCCACCAGGTGTATGGCTGAGATGAATGTTAGGTTATTTCATGTGCAGTTGACTATTTTTATTAACTCAAACACTAGTTATTTGCTCCTGACTCCTCCCTGTTTTATTATGTAGGCCACTGTTTCTTTGTTGTCCGATCTGAACAGTAGTGATGCACTTTTGATTAGGTGGTTGAAGTTTAGGAGTGCTTGACAGATGGCCCTCATTGCATGAGTGTTAACTGTAGCCTTACCTCTGTTGTGGTCCACTTCCCTGCATTCTTGCTCTCCATCTGACCAGGCTTTGCATCATTGTCTATTATGTTCTGATGGTGCCTGTCCATCTGGTTTCCTCTGAACAGGTTATCTGGGTGTGTCCACCATACCTGAGAATTTGTCGCTGTTTTGGTTAATGTGACTGCTTGTTCGGGTCAGATTCCAATGAATTACATTCACTAATGTTGAGTGTCAATAGCAGTCTAATGTTTTGTCTTGCCCAAGGTGCCAGTTTTAGGTAAGATGATCATGCCATGGAGTCTAACAGTTGAAGTATTGATAACACTGAGGTGACTCACTTGGACTATACCTGGAATACTTGATCCATTACTCTGACTTCTCTATTTTGTATTGGTCATAGAAGTTGCTCTTGCATATCTATTTTGGTTTTTGAGGAGCTCAAGATACTTGCTGGAAAGGAAGCTGCTCTCCTTTCAGTTCACTATCCAGCCTTGTGCCTGGAGTGTCTGAGCAATAGTTTGGTTACTTCAAGTGCCACATGATAAGACCATGCTTTTTATCAGCCAATGATTGAGATATGGTATAATGTGTATTCCTTTTGTTCTTGCGTCACCTGCTAGAATGATAGTCATTATTGTGAACCTACTTTGGCTGATGCCAGACTGAACAACATTGCCCTCTACTGGAAGTGAAGACTGAGGATGCAGAACTGTTGGAAACTGTAATGTAATATTTAGGCTTCAATTTAAAGTTTGTATTACAGCAGTGTTGTGCCTGTCTTACTGTTCCTGGTAGTGACAAAACTGGGTATGAAAGTTGAGTAGTGTGGATAGGCAGCCTTGTTTGTCCCTGTTGAGAGTTTTGCCATCTTGAGCTTGATGAATTTCTAGATCCCCCTCTTCAAAATACAGAGTACCTTTGAAAAACCATATCACATGAAATGTTGGTACATAGAGGGAGTGCTGCTGTACTGTTTCTAACTGTGAGTAACACATTATTTTTTAAACTAAACTCATCTCAGAGGGTCTTTTTTATGTTCAACAAGAATTTTTTTTGACTGACGTTACAGTGACGGATTTATGTTGACTGCAAATTGTGGCTGGCATAAATCCATCAGGTAAACTGTTTTTTTCAGGGGCATTGCCCCCCCATCCCCCATTCAGGGGCACTGCCCCCCCATCCCCCATTCAGGGGCACTGCCCAATGCGCCCTCTGGACATTAGGATTTTCATTTCTGAGTCAGAGTTAATTCATGGAGGGGTGCTATACCGGGAGAAAGCAGTGCTGGGGTCCCATGGGTACATTACAGTGGCAACACTGAATTGCCACTGAAATGTTGTTCACTGTAAAATTGTCACTGTTCGGTCAGCATATCCCTTTCTATACCAGTTACTGTTGAGCCAGTGTTTTGTTTCCTCAAATACCTTTGAAAGTGGGTTTTGTCAAAATCACTAATTAGTTGTTATCCACCTCCATCAACTTTAGCCATAATGTGCTCCTTGCCCTGTTGGTTACTGCTACAACCCTGCTTTGAGATGTAGTGAATCTAGTGACACGTTTGCTAGATATTTTGTCACTTGTATGGCGCATTCCAATGGGTCGGTTTGTTTGGACTTCGAAGGGATTGCTGGAGACAGGGACTCTAGACATCTAAGTAAAGCCCTATTTGTATACATTTCCATCACACTGTCTTGTTGCCATGTCCCACTAATTCAAATGCTTTTTTTAAAATGTCCTCCAGTTTTTTGTTAATAGGATCTTTGAAAGAGAGCAGTACCCACAGTAGGCAATCCCATTCTTTTACTGAGTCCTGCTGTTTGTGAGTTGACATAGGGGGTGGTGCACCAGAATTTTGCCTTGTTCTTCTCAATGGGTTAAAACTTCCCAAACTGTCTTTTCTCTGATATAGGAACCAATTCTTTTGACTTACATTCCTTAGCTATCAGATCTGCCGCTGCAAGGGAAGGAATCTTGGATTTTCTGTTTGTCTGAATAGTGGATCAAAATTTGAAGAAGTTTCTGGGGTTACCACCTCAAATCCCATGGCGGTTCATATGGGCCTGAACACCTTGGGAATGCATCCAATTGGCATATTCAATATGACAGGTTTGCCTCTTCTTTCTTCATCCCATCATCTGACTTGTCTTTGTTCCTATCGTCATCATCTTCCTCCAAGCCATGCTTTGCATTTGATACTAATTCTTCATCTGAGTGGATTAGGCCATCCAGGTTATCATTATATGACTGAGTATTGTCATCACCTTGGTTGGTTGCAATTTGATACTCTGGTTTTTGCTTTGTGGCCATGGCCTCTGTGTATTTCATCATACAGAACATGAGTTACTGCTGAGATTGAATGAGTGACAGGGTGTCAGTGGTACTGGCTGTGGTTTATTGGGATGATCGTTCTCCTGCATCTCTTTGCTCCATTCCATCCTGTACTTGCTGCAGAGACTTGACCACAGAGCAGATCGCACACTTCTGGCCTTTCTGGTTGAGCAATAGGGAAATGCCACACTCAGTTCACTTCTTGATCTTGGCCATGATGGGATCAGTAGTGTAATCTCACCAGAATCATAGATGTTGCAAAGTGCCTTCATTTGCTACATTTTGTATCAATAAATTCCAGTAGAAACCATGTTTTAAGGGTTTCTGTGGGTTGCATGGGGCATCATAGGGGTTGCAAAGAAATTATAGTAGTCTCATCTACAAACCCTGGCTGCCCTTAAATGATGACCCAGGATGGTTCAATTGCATTCAAGAAGACACATAATAATTCATTTTAGAAGGCATGTTTGGACACTGATTCCTCCTTTCTGTCCCTTCCAATGCCCTATGGGAGTGATCCCTGGGGGCATGGTGATGTCAACCCTTTGTTTTTCCTGAGGGTATGATCATGTTTGGTCTCATAACATGGACCCTGTTGGGGTTCTGTAAGGTACCTCTTGAAACACCTTGTCACAATCTGGTGAGGTGGAGGGGGCTTACCCTTGGGAACTGAGAGACTGCAGGTTCAAACCCCGCTATATTGGAGGCTGGATTGGAGGCAAGATTGTGGCAGTGCTGGGCTGCAGCTTGCCAGGTTCTCCTTGAGAGAGCATTTTCCTCCTTTTTTATTGCTTTTATTGCCTGTTGAAATTCCTTGGACAGTGACTAGAGAATTTGGTGTGTGTTTTCTCTGGTCTTCCTCAATTGACTGAGAGAACCTAAATTTTACTCTGCTTTCTTAGTCAGAGCATTAGTTAGGGTTTTTAGCATAGGTAGGGCAGGGGAGTGAGGTAGTTCAGGCAGTAAGCTTTATTATTTTCAAGATAGTTTTGCAGCTTACCCACCTTTTTGGATTGCATCCTGGGATTCCTGGTTGCCGGGGTGTTGGCATTCCTTCCTGGGTTCCACTTCTGTTCATCTGAGTTGCTGATTTAAGTCTAACACAGCACCTCACTGGAAGGTGCTTTCTTAATTATCTGAGGGGTTGACTCCTGAGGAGCAACCCTCCGCCACCTCTGTTGGTTTGAAGACAGGACTTTTTGCAGTTTATCATTTGTGCGGCTGCCAGTTGCTGTGGACTGTGCATCTTTTTCCATCAAATGAAAGGGCCATTGATGTTATTTCAGTCTCACAGTTCAGTGAGACTGCATTCCTGGAGCACACAGTTGCAGAGGGTGCTTCCGCATTATTGACCCCGGGATAAAGGATCACTGTTAGATTGAACTGTCTTGGCTGGTTCCGTGGAGTGTCATGGGGTTTTTGGGTTGCTTCATGGACTGGAGTGGCTGGTTGAGTGAGGTGGAGGGAACACTACCCGGGTCTTGGACCTGTGCCCTTGTGGATTTATCAGTTAGGGACCAAAGATCTCTATCCTCCGGTAAATTCCTTGGAGTCTCAGTAGCTGGTGAAAGCAGCTCTGGGGCACCATCAGGAGTATATCTTGTGGTCGTATCCTAAACTGTTTATGTCGGAATATCTAATTAGGAAGAACTGAGGCAGTGCTCTTGCCTTAAAGTGGTTTGGCAGTGAAACTGGCATTCTTTTTGCTACCATGCTACCGGCATCATGCATTTCTGCTTAAAGTTGAACCAGCATAATATTCTGTGGTGATTTTCATATAAAGCCCATGATGCTTTGCATTATGGGGGTATGTGTGATTTTATATTCTTTTGCTACTTCTTTAACTATAAACATTTGTGATCCTGATCATTGGGATATTATATGTGAGTTGCAGACTGCTCTCCTGGACTTGTTAAAGCTTATCTGTGGGCTTCCTGCTCTCTTGGTTGTGGGTGGGGGTTGTTTGGGTGGAGGGTGAGGGTTTTAGTCTTTAATGTAAGTATGTATGTATGTATGTGTGTGTCTGGAGTGTGTGGTACTGAGTTTTTATTTATTTATTTATTTTTTTGTTTGAGTGTGCTTGTGGGTTGTGTATTTTGGGTTCGGGATTACGTAGTCAGGAAGGATGTATCTGGGAAGGTATGAGGGCCTGGGACAGGCCAGGGTACTGTATGGGGCATCCTGGCTGCTTGATCTTCTGCCTTTTTTCAGCCTCCCAGTGTCTGTTACTACAGCAAAAGGCAGTGTAGGGAGGTTAGTATAGGGAGGAACTGTAGGATTTGATCAGGGTGGGGTTCGGGGTAGTGGGGTGTAGAAGGTGCCCTGGGATTAGACAGGTCCTAGGGAGAGGCCAGACATGTTTAGTTCCCATCACCAGGGTTCCCACCAGACCAAGTGGGCAGGCAGACAGAAGGGTTGCACTTTCCACCAATCCCCTGAGGGCAGTGCTTTGCAATGGCAGATAAGTCATACACAAGACTGCAATTATAGTGGACTTGATTTCTTCAGCTGATCTGGCTTGCATCATGGAGACTTGTATCGGTGATGATGCTGGCCCAGTTCAAGAGGCCGCCGTCCCGCCCAGGTATACTGTAATGCACTGCCCCAGAGTGGAATGCAAGGGCAGGGGGTAGCCATCTGTTTTAGATTCAAGCTGGACTTCACCCTACACTCATTGAGAGCAACACATTCATCTGAATGTGTGGCCATCTGTGCGGGTCTGGGCACAGGTTGCTTGATTCTCCTGATTTACCACCCTTCTGGGGTGGCTGGAGATTTCTTGCAGCGGGTGGCTGATTTCATTGTAGGGGAAACATTGGAGGCCCTCAGATGTTTAATGCTGGGGGACTTCAATGTTTGGTCTAAGGATGAATCTTCTCGGCTTGGTTATAACTTCCTCCAGCTGATATCATCTCTGGGCTTTGCGCAAGGAGTTTCCTCTGTGATCCAGCAGGGTGGCCACATGTTGAATCTAATGTTCTCACTGGGACTTGAGATAAATAGTCTCAGAACTGATCGAGTCACTTAGCCCGATCATTGCATGGAGAAGTTCTGGTTCAGGGGCCCTCCTTGATAGCCCTCCCTCTGCAGAGATGGTCAACTATCACCCTTTGAGAGGGTTGACCCCTGAGGGTTTTTTGATGGTGGCTGACCTATCTAGTGTTGACAGTGCATGTGCTGGTGGGGTGTGCATGGCAGTGGATACCTATAATAAGGTGCTGTCTGGTGTGCTCAACTCTCTCTTACCAGTCCGTGTATGACCCAGGTCTTCTCACTTGTGGTCCCCTTGGTATGATGGGAAGCTCAAGGTGATGAAGACTTTGGGTCAGAGATTAAAGCACTGCTGGCAGAAGTCTGGCCTGGAGGTAGACAAACTGGCCCTACGTGTGCAGTACGGTGCACACAAGGGGGCAATCAACTGTAAGAAGGCAGAACTCCTGTCCAGGGAGATTTCTGCTTGGAGGAACTGACCAACTGTGTTCTTTTGGACTGTGGACAGGATTCTTCATCCTTCCCATCTACAGCCGAAGGTAGCCTTTTTGAATGCATTGTGCAAGGAGTTTGCTTAGTTCTTCTCGGTCAGGGTGTCTGCCATTAGGTATGGGGTTCCACCGGTGGGTCAGAGTTTTGCCGACATTGGTCATCATGGGGGACTGAAGAGCAATCCACCTGGTTGGGGTAAATTTAGACTGGTGGAGGTGGCTGAGGTCACTGAGATTGCATACAAGCTCTGGCACACCTTTTGTGAACTGGATCCGGTGCCAACTCATTTCTTAATGAGATGTACTGACTCCGTAAACCCGGTGTTTGCCTTGATCGTCCGGTGTTCCTTGTCAGAGGGGTCTTCCTCGATGTCTTGAAGGAAGCATTGGTGAGAACCCTTCTGAAAAAACCTTTGTTGGACCCTGACATCAAGGCAAATTACCATCCTATCTCCAATCTTCCATTTTTGGGTAAGATTGTTGAAAAGGTGGTGGCGCTTCAGCTTGAGGAGCATCTTGTGTCCCATGATCTATACAAGCCACTTCAGTCTGGGTTTTGTGTGAGGCGTAGCACAGAAACTGCACTAGTTTGGGTGCATAATGACCTCCTTAGAGCAAGAGATCAAGGGAAGGGGACAATTCTCGTTCACCTCAATCTCTCTTCAGCATTTGACACGGTGGACCATCGAGTGTTACTTGACCACCTAAGGGAATTCTGTGGACTCACTGGCACTGTCATCTGCTGGTTTGAGTCTATTCTGTCTAACAGGAGGCATACGGTTGTGATGGGGAATTTCTCCTCCTCCCCAGGCCACCTGCCATGCGAAGTTCCCCAGGGTTCAGTCTTGTAGCCAATGTTGTTTGCCATGTATATGCTGCCACTGGAAGAGCTCATTAGGAAGTACAGTCTCGGTTTTCACTGCAATGCTGATGATATCCAGCTGTATTTTTCCTTTGCCCCTGGAACATCTTGCACAGTGGAAGTGCTTAACAGCTGCCTTGCTGAGATCAATGACTGGATGCCCTCCAGCTGGTTGTGACTGAACCCCGATAAGATGGAGGTACTGGTGGTGGAGTCGAACAGAGGGCATAATAGGTTGCCCTCTGGTGCAGAGACAGGGCTTTGTCTTGGTTCTGTACCACTGAAGACCTCCTCTAGGGTGCATGATCTGGGCATTATTCTTGACAGTGGATTGACACTTGAGTTTCAGGTGACATCCGTTGTCCATACCAGTTTTTATTATCTGAGGAATATGATAAAGCCCCTAGTTCTGCCACTGGACCTCCCCACTTTTGTGCATGCCTTTGTGACATCCAGGCTTGACTTCTGTAATGCACTCTATCTCGGTGTCTCTGGGGGTACCCTGTGCTGACCGCAGCTGGTGCAGAATGTAGTAATGAGGCTGTTGACAGGACAGCCTAAGTATTGTCATATCACTCCTGTGCTGCATCAGCTGCACTGGCTGCCGGTTAGGTGGAGGGTCCTCTTTAAGGTGGGGTTGCTCACCTTTAAGGCCCTACATGGCATGGGCCCTGATTACCTGAAGGACCTTCTTACACCTGCTGTCTCAGCCAGCTCCATCCGTTCCTCCTCTAGGGGCCTCCTTGTGATTCCCAGGATGAGGTAAAAAACTACTGGAGACAGAGCATTTAGTGTCGCCGCCCTTGTCCTATGGAATTCGCTTTCTTTAGCCGTCAGGGAGGCCCCCTCTGTGGAGGTATTTAAAGCCTATCTCAAGGCTTTCTTATATAATCAGGCCTTCCCAGACTGTATTTTATAGTTTCTACCTGTCTTTTAGAATTTCATGTTTAAGTTAGCTTTTGGCTACCTTTGAGTTTAGCTGTTGCTGTTGAGGATAGTATTTATACCAAATATTGTTTTAATTGCTGGAATATTGTGTATATTTTTTTTTTTACTTTATTTCCCTCCAGTCATGGCCTGTAGGACCTTCTCTCGGGCATCCTGTCCATTTCCTGCCCGTCTGAGGCCCCTTGAATTGTGCCTCCATTCCCCCCCTTCCTGCAGCAAGCACCCCCAGTTTCACCCACCCGGGATGGGTTGCCCCTCCTCTTGGGCACTCTTCTAAGTCAGACTCCGGCTGCAGGACAGGACCCGAGGTTGAGGACCTGGAATGCTAGTCAGGGAGAGCCCAGCAGAGGGCGTGGGGGACAGGTGCCGTCGCCTGTCCCATGAGGTGGTGTTTTCCCTGTTCTGTGCTCTCTCTCTCTCTCTCTCCTCCCTCATGTGTGGTGCAAGCCCCGATGCTCTGGTGTACGGCAACCCTGCCTAACATTGGTCACGCTGGTTACGTGCTGCCTGGCTTGCTGCAGTGCCCCCAGTCTCCACCAGGGGCCACTGGCATGCCGACCCACCCTTACCTCCCCGAGGAGGAGAGCACCACAAAGGCACTTAGTCCTCAACCCTCCCCTGCCAAACCCAGGTCGCTGGCGTAGAGTGAGGTGTGGCATCCATTGCCTCAACCCTTAGGGCCACTGGGCCGGCCTTGGAATATTGTATGCTAATATTTAGTATTATGCTGTTTTGTATTTATCATGACTGTTGTATGAAGTTTTAATATGTTCAGCACCCAGAGCTTCGGGAATGGTCTTCTCTTAAATAAAATTTGCCTTGCAATGCCTTGCCCTTACACTATGTAGTAGGCTATGATTGGTGTGCTTGTATTGTGCATCATATGCTCGAGGCTGGCTTAGCAGACAAGTAGGGTGCTGTCATACTGTCCTAACTATCTTTACTCACTGACTGTACCATATGAAGTTAAGGGCACCTCTCTGATAGCAACCATCTGAGGGCAATGTGGCACAGTGATTGGGCAACCTCCTGTACATCTATAGGTTGATCCACTGTGAATGAGCATTAATTCTGTAAGGGAGCGGGATGGGCACCCAACCCTTACATAAGGGTGACTGCCTCAATGTCTATCCCTAGCCTTGCACTCAAGTGGTACACTGAGCATCAAAGCATAGGTTCAGTATGTAAGACAGCAGCCTGCTGATAGGATTTGGGGCTTCACTAAGATGGCCACCAGTTCCTTATTCAAGGCAGCCACCCAGGTTCTGCATATGCACAGGCTGCAGGAGTATGGAACAGATTTGCTGATTTCCAAGATTACCATCAGAAGCATATTGATCATGAATGGGCTATGTATAAGATGGTTGCCATGGTGGTGGATGAGGAGAAGTGAGGGCTCTGAGAGAGAAGTAGGAAACTAGACCCACTTTTCCTGGATATCTTCATGGCCGCCAACACCACCTTGCAGGGAGTAAGAGAAGTGGGATGGCATCTCCTCGATCCACAACCCTGATTTACTGGAAACACATGTGCATCAGCATGTGCACTAGCTCCAGAAATGAGAGAGATAGGCTGCATACATGTATTGGAACCATTTTGAAGATTAATGTACAGGGCTATTATGTAACACTGGTGCTTATTTGATGCATCCAGACACTGGCACAGCTGATCCAGGAGGCTGGCTTGGACTATGCATTGCACTTTGTGGTAGTTCCGGTCATGTTTGGGATCAGTTGTGTACATTATGCTAGAAATCATCCCAAATTAAACAGTTAAATGTTTTGACTGCTACTAGCTGAGGCTGCATATGAGAAGCCAAAGTTCACCATGTGTTGTACTCAGCAATGGTTCCACTCAACAGAATTCTGTTCAGTTCATTGAAACTGAATGTAGTAATCACTTTCTAGCTGAATGCTTCCTTGCCTACTGAAGCATCTGGTTGAGAACAGAAAGAAAATGTGCCCCCCCCCCAAAAAATGGGTAAGTGGTCTTAAAAGAAAGTCAGTACAATAACATGGATATACTAACTGACACCAGTAGTGGCTATAGGGGCCACAGGGAGATCCTCCTGACCACTAGGAAGTAGGCTATGGCAAATGGGAGCATCAAGCAGCAGGTCCATTCTGGACACAAGAGAACAGGCCAGGGCTGCCGATGACCATGCTGAGGAGAGGAGAAGCCTATCGGGCAATGGCAAGGGAGTTTCAAGTTGAGGAGGCTGAGACCAGCTGCACCTACTGCCAGAGGAGCTGCAGTGACTTGGAGGATTTGAAATTTGCACCAATCAGCCTATGGGCTGGTGCACCAATTGGGGCCAGAGGTGAAGAGTCTGAAAACCACTCAGGCTTTAAAAGATGGCCTAAGTGGCAAAGGTACACAAGCAGCAGCTGTAGGGAGCTCAAGGAGATCCTCCCAGCTGCAAGGAAGTGGGCCAGGGCAAACAGGAGCAGTGCACAGCAGAGTGGATCCTTCCCAGCTGCAAGGAAGCAGGCCTGGGCCAGCAAGAGCAATGAGCAGTGAATCCATCCCAGCCACAAGGGAGTGGGCCAGGGTCATTGGCGAGCATGCTGAGGAGGAGGAAGCATATCGGGTAATGGTGTGGGAGTTTCAAGTTGAGGCCAAGATCAGCTGCACCTACTCCCAGAGGAGCTTCAGTGACTTGGATTTATGTCCCACTCACTCAACTTGGCCCCAACCTCTATTAAATGGTCATAAAGGATGGAGCTAACCAAGGGGGCTGTGGTCTGGTCTCAAGGAGGTGATGAACTCTAAGGGGATTGCTTGCCTTGGTACAGCCTGTGTTAGGGAAGATTACTTAGGTACAGTATTCCTTGCTCTACTGTGGGTGTGTGGAAATATTTTGCATTGGTACAGCCTGTGTTGGGGAGGGTTTATTTAAGGCCAGTATCCTTACTCTGCTGTGGAAGTATGGAAAATTGTTTAAGCATACTTAGAAGGGCATTTGTGGGTGGTATGGTGTGTTTTGAACATAATTGGAGGGGCATTCTAATTAAGGTAGCTGGCACAGCAGGCAATGGAAGGAGGGGGGCCAAAAGTGCTCTGGCTTCGCTAGGACACTTAGGGAAAGGGATGAAGCTACTGACCTGGAGAGAGAAAAGCAACATGGGTTGGGGACTGGTATGAGGCAAGGTCTGCAGATCATGACAGCTGGCATCTTTGGGAGGGTGGTGGGATGTGTAGGGTATGGGTCAGCCATGGTACTAGTCCTAGCATGGAGAATGGGGGGTTGCATGGTGTGCCAAAGGTTGGCACAACTCAAAGAGAAGGTCATGTGGTTAAGGTGGGCACTGGGTATGGCAAGGGGGTTATAAAGACTGGTAACCCTGCTGGGAGGGGAGGCTGGGGGAGGAAAGAAGGGAAATGAATGCTGATGTGATAGGGTGAGTGGTGGGACTGGGGGGAAGGGATCGGGGAGAGGTGAACAATGGCACATGGTAGGGGCTGAGAGGAGGGGGACTTAGGGGTCCATGACAGGGAGCCTGAAATCATAGGGAAAATGTAAGCACACTAAAAGTGGGATCAGGGTATCAAATAGGTACCTGCCGCTGGTGGAGACCATGGCTGGAGGAGACAAGGACTCAGAGGTAACAAAGAGGGTCAGGGAGCAATGAAGAGGAGGAGGTAGCAGAAAAGAGGGGAAACGGGAGGGGGGGACAATAGAATGAGAGGAGGGGCCAGGGGAAAAAAGGAAGGAGAAGCAGAAGGACAGGAATGCCAGGTTAGGGTAGTGGTTGGGTTGGCAAGAAAGGTGAGTGCTCAGGGTGAAAAGGACCATCAGGCAGAAGAAGTGTGGAAGGCAAGAAAGGTGAGTTCTCAGGATAAAAGAGACCAACAGGCAGAAGAAGTGGGGAAGGACATTACCCAGGATGAGGGGGAAGGGGTAGTACAGAAGGCACCAGTGGGACAAATGGAAGAGCAGGGTGACAAAGGAGTAAGTGGGAACAGCAGGAAGGAGATAGAAGATGATGCCAGGATCTCTAGGCCATGTGGAGGATCGTAGACAGGGGTCAGGCATAAGGTGAGGAGTAGGGTGGGAGAGAGGAAGGAAGGGGAAGAGAATGGGAAAGGGGAAGTGAGAAAGCAGTGTGAAAGGGGTATGGGGACCAGGGTGTAGGGATAGGTAGGGGGGAGGCAAGAGTCAGGAAGGTAGTTCAGACACCTGCACCACGGGGAAGGAGAACCAGAACACAGCTAAAACAGAGGAAGGAGGATGGAAGAATACTCCTGATAGAGGATTCTATATTGAAGGGGATCAAGTGGGGGGGGGGCAGAGGAGGCACAAAGTGGGTGGAGTGTGATGATGATGATGTCAATTTTACTTTTATACAGGTACAAAATTTTAGGGAAAAGAATATCCCTGTTTACAAATGATGACCTGTTAGAAAAACACACACATATATATATATGTATATATATACAGTGGCGTGAAAAAGTATTTGCCCCCTTCCTGATTTTCTCTATTATTGCATATTTGTCACACTGGATGTTTTCAGGTCTTTAGACAAAATATAATATTAGATAAAGGGAACCTGAGTGAACAAATAACACTTTTTTTTTTACTTATTTCATTTATTTAATGAAAAAAGTTAACCAACACCAACTGGCACTGTGTGAAAAGTAATTGCCCCTAGTTAAATCAACCCAATTAAAGGGATAATTAGAGTCAGCTGATTGAACACAGCCAGGCTTGATTACAGCCAGCCCTGCTCAATATAAACCTCACTTATTTTGACCCTTACCATCAGAGTCACATTGCCAGCACAAAGATTCAACAAGCACATTATGCCATGTTCAAAGGAAGTTCCTGAAAAGATCAGAAAAAAATCTGTTTCCCTCTATCAGTCTGGAAAGGGTTACAAAGCTATTTCTAAGGCACTGGGACTCCATCGAACCACAGTGAGAGCCATAATCTCCAAATGGAGAACACTTGGAACAGTAGTGAATCTTCCCAGGAGTGGACGGCCTGCCAAACTTACTCCAAGGGCGCAGCGTAAAATCACCCAGGAAGTCTCAAAGGATCCTAAAACAACATCCAAAGAACTGCAGGCTTCTCTTGCCTCAGCTAAGGTCAGTGTTCATGACTTCACAATCAGAAAGAGACTGGGCAAAATGGGCTTCATGTGAGAGTAGCAAGGCGAAACCACTGCTAACAAGAAGAACATAAACGCTGCCTCTCATTTGCCAAGAAGCACCTGGATGATCCACAAGCCTTTTGGGAAAATGTTCTATGGACAGATGAGTCCAAAGTGGAACTTTTGGACGACATGGATCCCATAATGTCTCCGTAACGCAAAACACAGCATTCCGCAGTAAGAACACCATACCAACAGTCAAACATGGTGGTGGTGGTGTGATGGTGTGGGGATGCTTTACTGCCTAAGGACCTGGATGACTTGCCATAATTAAAGGAACCATGAATTATGCTCTGTACCAGAAAATTCTTAAGGAGAATGTCCGGTCATCCTTCCATCAGCTGAAGCTGAAGCATAGTTGGGTCATGCAGCAAGACAATGATCCAAAACACAAAAGCAAGTCCACATCAGAATGGCTAAAAAGAAGTAAAATTAAAGTTTTGGAGTGGCCTAGTCAAAGTCCAGACTTAAACCCAATAGAGATGCTGTGGCAGGACCTGAAATGAGCAGTTCATGCTCGAAAACCTATCAAATGTTACTGAATTAAAGCAGGTCTGCAGGAAGAGTGGGTTAAAATTCCTCCACAGCGATGTGAAAGACTGATATTGAATTATAGGAAGTGTTTGGTTGCAGTCATTGCAGCTAAATGTGGCATAACCAGTTATTAAGTGTAAGGGGGCAATTACTTTTTCACACAGTGCCAGTTGGTGTTGGTTAACTTTTTTTCATTAAATAAGTGAAATTAAAAAAAAAAACAAGTGTTATTTGTTCACTCAGGTTCCCTTTATCTAATATTACATTTTCTCTAAAGACCTGAAAACATCCAGTGTGACAAATATGCAATAATAGAGAAAATCAGGAAGGGGGCAAATACTTTTTCACGCTACTGTATATATATATATATATATCTCTCTATATATATATATATATATACTGTATATACCAACACGCAATACAAACATAGATATAATGTCACAGTTTCCTCAGTACATAACAATATTAGTCTCACTTGCAAATTAAAACATAGGGGTACATTAACACTTTCATAAAAGGAACCTCATACGCATCCTACCTAAAATCTCCACTATCACTTGGACTTTAAACATTTACATTGAGCCATAACAAGTGCAACCTTTATTTTTAAATTTCACCATCTCTGCTTCAAACCCTCTTACAGTTCTCTCTGATCTTATTGATATTAATATAGCATTCCACATATGTCCTTAGGCCGAAGCCAGTGCAATATCTCCAAATCTTTTTTTTTTTATTTGAGATAATCAGAAAGACCTTTGAGTCAAAGACTCATTTACAAAGGTTCCACGTCATACATAAAGAACAGGGAAACAATACAGGTTTTCAGGATGTTAGTACTTACCAAGGATCATACACAGTAATGGACAACTATTTTGTCTTATCAACACATGGTGGTACATTTGTTTCAACAGGTGAGCTACCTTTCTAGGGTAGGGATGTTTTAGCACCAGAGTCGCACAGCCACTAGAGGAGAGTTTCCTTGGTGGCTGCTTGTCAAAGTAGTTTTTGGGCGGTTTGGTTCATTATGCTACCGGGGGTCAGCGAAATTGGGGGGGGGTGAGGGTCAGTTGCAGTCACAAGGGTTTGAGGCTTGTAGGTGATTCCTTAGTCCGGTTTTGAAGAGATTGAGCCTGGTTTCTGCCGCGATTGGGCTGGGAAGGGCATTCGTCCAGGTTGGGGCTTTGTAGCAGAAAGTTCACTGGAATTGGGCAGTACAGCCATGTGGTACCCATAGCAGCGGTTTGTTCGAGCTGCAGGTTGTTCTGCCTGGTGATGTTGTGAGGATAAATTGGCTTAGGGCAGGGGGGTGAGGCCAAGGACAATTTTTTTGTCATTAGGCAGGTGTGATACCTAATTCTATTGTCAAGGTTTAGCCAGTTTGCTGTGCTATAGAGGGAGCATGCATGTGTGAGGTGGTCACACCCTATGAGGAGCCGGCAGGCTGTGTTAAGCACCAGACAGAGATGATTTAGGGCTGTAGAAGCTGCCACACTGTAGATGAGGATGCCATAAACCAGCAGGGAGAGGACAGAGGAGTTTATGGTGAGTTATAGTGCTTCAGTGGCGAGGTAGTGTTTGTACCGGTAGAGAACTCCTAGTCTGGAGCTAAGGGCATTAGGTAGGTGCTGGATATGGAGTTTAAAGTTGAGGGCAGGGTCAGGTGTGATCCTTAGGTATTTAAAGTTGGTTACTTGTTCTAGGGGTGTCCGTTTAGTGGTGAGAAATTTGGGGCAGAGGTTTTTGAGGGGGTTCTGAGGATGAGAGAAAATCATGACTTTTGTTTTATTGTAATTTATAGTAAGACGTTGGGTGGTCAGCCATTGTTCGATTTCTCAGAACGAATGTTGGAGAGTTTCATGGAGTTTGGAGAGTGCCAGATCCGAGGCGTACAAGATGACATCATCCACGTACAGTAGCAGGTTGCCAGTGCAGGCAGATGGGAGGGAGTTAAGGTATAGACTGAAAACCAAGGGGCCTAGTATGGAGCCTTGCGGGACACTGGAGCAGATTGGGAGGCAAGGGGATAGGACAGTGCCAACCTTAACCATCTGCGTTCCATCTGAGAGGTAGCTGGTAAACCAGTTCATGGCGTCCTTGGACAAGCCTGTATAGACCAGCGTGTTTAGTAAGAGGGTGTGGTTCACAGTGTCAAATGCCTTGGATAGATCAACGAAGATGGCCCCAGAGAGGTGGCCACGGTCCAAGGCAGAGTGTACATGGGTGGAAAACTCAAGTAGGGCAGTGGTAGTACTATGACCCTTATGGAAACCATGTTGTTGGGTGGTTAGCAGGTGATATTTATTAAGGTGATCAGTAAGTTGGTCGGCAACTATACGTTCTAGTGCTTTACATGGGGGGGTAGGGTGGAGATGGGGTGATAGTTATCGATGGATATGTGGTCCCTATTCTTGTGTATGGGTGTGTTGTAGGCTGATTTCCAGGGGGTTGGGAATTTCCCTTGATAGAGGGAGCAGTTAAGAATGTGGGTGAGGGGTGCGGTGCTAGGACTTCCAGTAGGGTGAGGCTGAGAAGACTCAGATCCAGGGAGCCATGGCTAAAGTGATGGTGGCTAATGGCCTTGGTTAGGTAAGGTTTTGCTGTCTCAGGGGTGAGGGCTCTCAGATAGAAAGGTGGACGGAGGGGGGGGCAAAGAAATTTGGGAGAGATCAGTGAAGGCCAAGTTAAGGGCAGAGGCAATACTACCGGGGTCAGTAGAGAGGATACCATCAATTTGCATTTGGTCAGGTGGCAGATTAGTGGATTTGCCACAGAGCTCCTTAATGTTTTCCCAGAATTTACGCCCAGTGCCCCAGGTGGAGGTTAAGGTAGCTTTGTAGTAGTCAGCTTTGGCAGACCGTATGGCCCAGGTGCATTTGTTTCAGGCCTCCCTATACCGTTGCCTGTCACAAGGTCATTGGGTCTCATTTGCTATGTGCCATAGGTTGTAACGCTGCCACAGGAAGCCTAGGAAGTGGTCCAAGAACCATGGGGCATGGTTTCTCTTGGACATAGTTTTGGTGGGGGGGGGCCAACTTGTCACAGACCGTATTGAAAGTGGTTGTGAATAGGTCGAGGGTTTGGTCTGTGTTGAGGGTGTTAGCTTGAGCTAGTTTGCCAGGTCTAAGTTTGCGCTTGGCTATAATTTTTGGAGGGGCTTTGTGGGCAGTTCCAGACCAGCTGCAGATGACCAGAGAGTGGTCACTTAGAGTGTCAGGGAGGACCTGGGTACTGGTGATTTTGTGTGGGTGGTTTGCGAACACTAGGTCAAGTAGGGAGGCTGTCCCCATGCGGTTGTTTGCATGGGAAGGGGTTTTGATGACTTGAGTGAGATCGAGGGTGGCCACCTCATTTATGAAAGGGGCAGCTGTCTTGGCCAGCCAGTTTATGTTGAAATCTCCCAGGAGAATTTTTTCATGCTTGGGGGATAGGGTAGCGAGTTAGGACATGATGGCTAAGAAGGCTGGTTTCCGGTCTTGGGGCGGGACGTAGACTGCAGTGAGGAGGAGGGGGGCAGCAGACTTTCCTAGTGTTAATTTTATGGTGAGGGCCTGTGCCTTGGAAGTTAGTTGGGGCAGAGGAAGTGGATGTCCTGTGAGGGAGTTCTCAAGGTGGAGAGTACAGCCACACCCTCTCTTTCCCACTCAGCTTGAACAGAAGAGGAGGTAACCAGGGAAGTGTACTGTGGAGTCGGAGACCATGGGGGTGAGCCAGATTTCACTCATTGCAATGAGGTCAGGTTGGTGCTGTTGTACCCAACCCTGGAAAGAATCTCATTTCTTTTGTAGGCTACAGGTGTTTAGTGAGGCAATACTTAGCCCATTTCCTGGGGCTGGGTGGGCTAGTGTGGGATTCTGTGGTCCAGGGTTGGGGTGGACATTTCTCGACAGTAGCAGAAAAAGTATGAGTGATCTAAGGTGATATCTTGTTGCTCGAGTAGTTAGCCATTGGTAGTGGGGCTGTGGGGGTCCCATGGAAGGTATTGGCAGTTTCAGGGTGATGGGGGCTACTAGAAGGAGTAGGTGAGGTTGGTGGGAGGAGAGGAGTGGTGTGGCAGCAGTGGGAGGGTGGCAGGAGAAGGGGGAGTACCAGATAGTCACCCGCCAGGGGGGTGGGTAAGGTGGAGGGACGGGAAGTTTAAGTGCCTGTTTGTGTGTGAGATGTAGTAAGGGTGGCGTGCTGCTTCCTGGTTACCAGCCATGGCTTGTGGAGGCTGATAGTTCATATGTGGATAAGGGGGGATGCGATGTTGTGAGTGACTGGTTGCATATGGATAGGGTGGGGCAGATTTGGTGCCCTTTGCTATGTTAGAGGGGGTGTGGTGTTAGAGGAAGCAACACAAGGAGAGTGATGATGGGAGGTGGGAACATGGTGGGCTCTAGGGCTAGCAGGAGAAGTCAGGTCAGTGGGAGGAACAACAAAAGGGAGGCCCACTAGTGGTGATAGACTATAAGCTGCAAATGGGAAAGCATGCTGATAGGTTATTTTGTGATCATGTGATCACAAATATACCTATATAACTAGATGCCGACCAAGGGTGGTGGTGGGGGCGGTGGGGAGCTGAACCTGTAGTGTTTGGTGGGGTAAAGACTAATTAAGAAGCAAAGCAAAAAAGGCACCAAGAGCAGAGATTCAAAAGGTCTCTGCTGTACTGGGGATTCTATTATTTACCCTAGGCCAAGCAATTTTATAAGAACCCTTGATCAACCTATAACTAATTTTTCTGTTTCCATTATTAATCTGAGGCTTCAACGAATGCATTTGAGCCCCATTCATTAACTGAAAACACCATTTGGCCCACTGTATATCTCTTTTTATGTCTGGATTATAACACATTTAGGAGCATTTCTATACACCAAAGCACCGTAGTTCAGGACAGGAAACATTACTTGATTTATCAATTTGATCCTAATTTGTTTCCCAAAGGAGGTAGATATCCACCTTAAGGCTTCCAACCTCTGATTACATTTTTTTACCATTGAGTTCACATGTTCCTCATAAGTAAACCTCCTATCTATCAGCACTTCTAAATATTTGTCAATATCAGCCCTTGGTACCTGTTGTTTGTTAGTAAAAAACAGTTTTAACCCTTCACCAGTTTATTTTCTATTATGTTTTTCAAAAGTCATACATTGGGTTTTCTTAAGATTTATCAATAAACCAACCCATCTAAACCAGTTTTCCATTGCTATCATATCTTCCTGTAATTTTACCTCTAGGGTGCAATGACAGTGTGCGGATGCCACCACAACGGTGACATCTGCATACATCTGAACATCCCCGTTCTTAATCACATCAGGGAAACCATTAACATAAATGTTAAATAAGAGGGGGCCGAGGATCAACCCCTGGGGTACTCCCCTCCTCACTTCCCTTAATGATGACAAACTTTTTCTGACCGCTACACACTGCTTTCTCTGTGCTAGGTACCATCTAAACCAAAACAAAGAACTTTCATGGAGTCCAAAGTCCTGCAATTTTTCCAAAACAATACCATGATCCACCAAATCAAAGGCTTTAATGAGGTCCATGAACATGGCCCCGTACTACAATTCAGGTTCATAGGTACAGCTATGAGGTTGTTGAAATCAATGAGGGCAATGTCCGTGGACCTCCCCGGCCTAAATTTATTTTTATTTAGTTTTTTTGACCAGGTAAGTGCACTAGACAAATTCTGCCTAATTTCATGCATGACCCGGGGGAGTGGGGATACAGATGAATGCCAACCGACTTTGAACCAGATTAAGCTGTTGGTGGTATTTTTAGTGAATGAGGGAAATTTGGCCAGGACACCTGGGAAATTCCTCTACTCTTTTCGATAGTGCCATGGGATCTTTAACATCCACCTGAACTACCACCAATCCAGGCAAATGGGACCTCTGTTTAATGTCTCATCCAAAAGATGGCACCTCAGAAGTGCAGCACCCCTCTCATGCTGCACTACAGTGTCAGTACTAGGATATTAACCCAAGTGCCAGATGTGGGAACTGAACCCACAGCCCTCTGACCTCCCAGCCTCAGAGGCAAGTGTGCTACCTACTGAGCCACTGACACTGCAAAACCCATGCTGGCAATTTGTAATCAAGCCATACTGATCAAGGTGCTCAGAGAGCTGCCTATATACAAATCTCTCAAGCACCTTGGATAGCACAGAAAGCAGGGCGATAGGTCAATAGTTTGCCAATGAAGCAATGTCCCCTCCTCTATCTAGTGGAACTATTTTCACCAGTTTCCATTGTTCAGGGAAAACAGCTGAACCCAAGCTTCAATTAAACAAATAGGTAACCACAGGAGCCAAAATATCAGCTCCTTTCTTTAGGAACTCTGGACTTATAGTATCCAAACATCCTACTTTACAAGTCTTCAACCTCTTTAATTCTTTTCCCATTTCACATGTATTCAGTGGCCAAAACATAAATCTGTGTTGTATGCCCTCCACAGATTCCTTCCCTGGGCCTGTTGGAACTTCTCCTGTCGCTCTTCTACCATCCCCTACTTCACCAAACTTCCCCCCAGATCCTGCCAAACCTTATTCTTAAACTCCGAATCTGGGGCCACCATTTCCAAATTGAGAACCCCCACATCCAAATATCGGAGATCTATATAATAATCATGCAACATTTCAGCCACCTTATTCTCATTTTCCACCAAAAAGTGGTTTTCCATTATTTGTATAGGCTTTCTAAGGTTTGCAGGGGATTGTAACTTTTTTACACATTGCCAGAACTTCCTAGGATCGGTAGCTTGTTCCATTCCTTTTTCATAATGCTGAGTTTTAGCCTGTCGCACCATATCGGAGCATTTATTTTGCCACTTTTTAAAAATAACCCAATCTTCTGGTGATTTAGTTTGTTTAGACTTTTTCCATAGTCTATTTTTTATTCAAAGATTTTTTTTTTTTTTTTCATTAACCCATGGCATTTGTTTCTTTCCTATCACTTTTCTAATCTTAGGAGCATGCTCATTTATAATCTTAACCATTGTATTAGTAAAATCCTGAACTGCAGGATTAATATCTGGTATGAGTGTAATCTGGTTCCAATTTTCATTATTCAAACTAATCCTGAAAGCTTCTGCCCTAAAGACCTTCCAGTTTGTTATATAGATTTCCTCTGGACATTCTCGCATTTCATTTACCCACTCAGTGATACATTTTGTTGGGTAATGATCCCTCATGTTTAATGGCATTATATCTACTGCAGTTATTTTTAGATGTTTAGATATAAACTTGATCTAACAAGGACCCCTGTTCCTAACTACCTGTGCTTCTGGTGACTCCATGTATTACCTGCTTTAATCCTAATATATCAAAACTTTCTTTTAATCTCTTACCCCTACCCTTATTCCAATCCGCATTAAAATCTCCTATTAAAATCAGATCTGCTTCCTTTACTATATCCAAAATTTTGGCCACTAACTCATCAAAAAGGGTCAACTTTATTTTGGGGGGTGCATAAACTATGCCTAGCATAAGGCTGCTTGTTATTAACTCTACTAACAAGCAATCCATGCCCTTTATATTTCCTGCATATTTTATCCTATATGGCCCCAAATAATTTTTTATATATATAGTACAACCCTCCCACCACATTTACCCCATCCTGCCTTTCTAATCCATATCCCTCAACCAAAAGTCCCTGTCCAAAATATTCTTCTGAATCCAGGATTCTGAAAACCCTATAAAATCTGGATAGACACTTTTAGCCCATAATCTTACCAAATCTACCTTTTTAATCAGGCTACATGCATTCTCATGTGTTACTAACAACCCCCACCCTCAACTGGTGAGGTCCAGGATTTAATTCTATATCTCCACTTGTGGCCAGAAGCAGTACCCAGTAATTTACTATTGGGAACCATGTTTTTGCAACTCTTGTCCCCAAAACATTTGCCTTTTCTAAATGTTTCACTCAAAAGAGAAGGAATTGCTTCTCCTTATCAGCAAATGGATATTTATATTCCTGTATTGTCTTGTGCTGCCATTTGGCCAATAAAATCCCAGTGTACTTTCTCTCTATCTTTCCTTTTTTAGCTTACTTAACTTGCAACACATTTGTATGAGATGTACCATAATTCACAACTTGTTTAATCAAAAGCAGAAGTGGTACACAGTGAATTGTCATTATGACCTTCATTCTTATTCTTTTCCAATTATCTAATATAGATAAACTATCTGTGTTGTCCCTAAACCTACTATTATAATATAAAAGAAAACACACCCCTAATCAAACACTTTCACTATAACTAAATGTAGACATTCAAATATTACCTTTCCCTTTAGAAATTCCTTTCCTATTCAAACTCTAAGTTATTTTCTTGATGGAGTGGCACTTACGTCGCTCACTACCACTCACGCTAAGCTCACTCTAGCGAGTAGCATGAGGATTTAAATGCAGCAAATCCCCTGCTCTTGTCTGACATCAGTAGCCACCTCCTTCAAGCCCCCTGCTCACTGAGCATGCAAATTAAGCAAGCAACACAGTACAATTGCAATGTAAGTCCCTTTTTACCAGCACACTTCTGAGCAGTCTCTCACACTGTCAAGCAGATCTTTTGGAACACTGGTAGCAATGGAATCAGCACCGGGGGAATATTCAAATAAAACAGCTGTGGCAGGTAACGAGCAGTGAAAGGATTTAAATGTAGCAAATCCTCGCCTCTTGTCTGACATCAGTAGCCAGCTCCCTCAAGGCCCCTGCTCATTGACCATGCAAATTAAGCAAGCAACACAGTACAATTGCAATTTAAGTACCTTTTTACCAGCACATGGAATGTATGCCATGAATGACAGCATTGGAGGTAATTCACCACATCCCGCCATGGGGCAGGGACCAAGGTAGTAATGTACACCTACTGTTCCATCTAGGTAAAAATGACCTGGACAGCAACAGTCTCACGGAGGTACAGGCATAATTTAAGGCTCTGGCCAGATTCTGTGGGGGGCTAGTCTTAAAATATCTAGCCTTCTCAAAAGTACTGCCAGTACCAAGGGTCAGCATGGAGAGGAAGCAAAGGGTGAAAGAATTCAATGACTGGCTGGAGAGACGGGGCAGGCAGATGGGGTACAGAGTGATAGGGGAATGGGGGAACTTAGTAGGATGACAGCCTCTATGCCCAGGACCAGCAGTACCTCAACAGGGATGGGACAGCTGTGCTGAGGTGCAGACTGGGGTAGTTCTTTGAGAAATAGTATAATTTAAACTGAGGTGGGGCTGGAGGTAGAGCCTCTCAGCTCCACAGACCAGTCAGAGGACCCTTGGTCCCCCCAGGACAAAATTGAAGATGGGGCTTTGGCAGGCCAATAAGGGAATTTATAGAAGAGGGCAATGGTGGAGGGGCCTTGTAGTCAATGCTAGAAGCCGGGAAAACAAGATGGAGGAGCTCACAGCCACCATTGCACATGATAGGTTGGACATAATAGCAGTTATGGAGACCTGGTGGACTGAGCTCTACACATGGGAGGCAGAGATTCCAGGGTTCAGACTAATCAGGAGGGACAAGAAGGATGGGGGGGTGGTCTTGTATATAAGGAAAGATATGAAGGTGCTGGAGGAGGGGGAGGGCAACAAGGAGACTGAATTGCTATAGGCAACACTAGGCAGAAGGACAGAGGAGTTGTTGTGGCTTGGAATGATGTACAGACCACCCACCCAAGGGGAGGAGCAGAATAGGAAGATGATGCAGGATATAGCGAGGATAGCTCTAAAAGGGGAAAACATTACTAGTGGGGGACCTGAACCTCCCAGATGTTGACTGGTCCATCCCTGATGCAGCTTCAACTAGAAGCAGGGAAATTCTGGAAGTATTACAGGGGGCTTTCCTTTGGCAGTTAGTCGGGGAACCAACAAGGGGCAGCAACCTACTGGATGTGGTGCTGACAAATGGAGAGAACATGGAGGAGGTGGTGGTGGGGGAGGAGCTCGGTAATAACGACCATAGTACCATCAGGTTTAAGGTGAGGGTGGGCAGGGAGGTATCTGGACCAGCACAACAGTACTGGACTTCAGGGGTGCAGACTTTAATGAGATGAGAAGGATAGTGGGGGAAGCAATGGGTGATATAGGGAATATAAGGGAAGTGGAGGACCTATGGGGGGTTATCAGGGACTGGGTCAAAGAGGCCACGGACAGGTGAATAAGGACGGTAAGTAAGGGAGAAAAAAGCAGGATGTCTCTGTTGTTCAACAGGAGTGTAGCGAGGGTGGTAGGGGGCAGGAGAAAGGCATTTAAGGAATACAAGAAAATGCAGAAGGAAAAGGACAGGGAAACCTTCAGAGAATTGGGGAGGATAGCAAAGAAAGCAGTTAGGAAGGCAAAAGCTAACAGACAGGAATGGATTGCAAGGCAGGCAAAGGGGAAGGGCAAAATTCTTTTTTTAGGTACATGAAGAAAGGGAGGAAGACTAGTCAAGGGGTTGCAGTGCTCTGGGGGGGCATGAGGGAGCCACTAGGGGATGACCACATGAAAGAAGAAGTTGTTCAGCAGGTACTTCTCCTCAAATTTCACAAAGAAAGGGGGGGCAAGGCTGAGGAAGAGTGGGAAGGGGTGGAGATGGACCCTTTTAGTATAGAGAAAGACTCAGGGAAGAACTTGATAGGGTGAAGATGGACAAAGCCATGGGACAAGATCGACTGCATCTGAGGGTGATCTTGGAGCTATGGAAGGTGTTAGCTACCCCACTGGCAAGCTTATTCAGCCTGTCCTTGTACTCAGGGAAAGTGCCAGAGGACTGGAGAAGAGCCACAGTCATGCCAAAACACAATAGGGGGGGTAGACAGCAAAGGAGAACTATCGTCCAGTCGGCCTTACAGCAGTGGTGGGGAGGATGGTGCAGTACCTAGAGGGGAATGGATTGCTGGACAACAACCAGTATGGGTTCACTAGGTGGAGGTCATGCCAGTCCAATCTTATTGAATTCTTTGACTGGGTGATGCAGGAGATAGACCAAGGGGGACAGTGGACGTGGCCTACCTGGACTTCAGTAAGGCCTTTGACACCATCTCCCACAGAAGATTGGTCAATAAACTGGAAAGTATGGGGGTGGAGGACAAGATAACTAGATGGGTGCAAATCTGGCTAGCTGACAGGACCCAGAGGGTGGTGGTGAAGGAGGAGCACTCTAGCGAGGGGCAAGTGATGAATGGGATACCCCAGGTGTCGGTGCTGAGGCCACGCCTCTTCAGTGTCTATATATACGACATTATGGACAGACTGAAAGGATGGGTGGCACTCTTTGTAGATTACATCTGCAAAGAAAATCTGCAATAGGGTGGACATTTAGGGAGGGGTGGAGGACATGCGTCAGGATCTGAGGGCACTAGAAGGGTGCTTGGAGACCTGGCAACTGAAATTTAACATCAGGAAGTGTGCCGTTATGCACCAGGGATGTGGTAACCCAAGGACAGAGTACAAAATGTGAGGGGAAGGAATCAGAGCAACAGAGCAGGAGAATGATCTGGGTATAGTAGTCTCTAACAACCTTAAGGTGGGAAAACAGTGTACTGAGGTGGTGGGAAAGACCTATGGGATGCTAGCTAGTATTAGCAGGGGAATCGCCAGCAGGAGCAGGAAAGTCCACCTGGAGTATGGAGTCCAGTTCTGGGGGCCTCATTTGCAAAAGGACATAGACCAGATTGAACACGTTCAGCAAAGAGCGACCAAGATGGTACTAGGGATGAAGGGCAAGCCATATGAGCAGAGATGCAGTGAGCTGGGGTTATACACCCTGGAGACCAGAAGGGAGAGAGGGGACATGATAGAGACCTTCAAATACATCAAGGGCTTAAACAAAGGCGGCTCAGGGGTTTTATTCAAAATGAAAAGGGACATCACTACTAGAGGGAATAGCCTTAGACTACAAGGGGGATGCTACAGGGGGAACGTGAGGGGGAGATTCTTTACAGAGTGAGTGGTGGATGCCTGGAACAGGCTTTCTGAGGAGGTTGTGGGGGTGGGGACCATGCTGGGGTTCAAGAGGGCTTGGGACAGGCATAAAGGGATATGGGGAAGGGGTTGGTTCCCAGGGATGGAGGATGGAGGCTGGGGGAAAGGCAAACTGGATGGACCATGGTGTCTTTTTCTGCCATCAAGTTCTATGATTCTATGATTCTACAGTTCAGCAAAAATAACTTGTCTATCCAATGAAACAGATCACAGAAGATAAGCTGTGTTTGACCCTATCCTGCAGCCTATGTTTCTAGGCAATGCTGAGGGACCAACAGACAAATTCTTAGTAGTGCATTTCGTTAATTAAGATGACAGATAACCTCCCATGATCCCAGCTGGGGTCTTAACCTGCACTGCCTTGCTTCTGAATAAGGGAAATCCTTTAATATTTAAGCAGGGACTTACATTAGGGCATGGTCTGCCTGGCACCAAGATGGCAGCTTGAATCTTCAGCTCTGTAACCTCCAGCATCAAGCAGCATACATCTGGCTGGCTACTAGCACTAAAGTGAGTTTATTTGTTCTGATCCAGCTTTAGTTCAACATCAGCTACTCAGACATACTAGCATTTCCTGACTTTGATCAGTAGCCTGTGGACTGCCAAGTTTCCATGAATGTTGTGGAGTATTTGTTTTCCTGTGTCCCCCAACTGGCTGAAAATGTTTGTGGCACCATGACAACTGCTCTGACTGAGCTCACCCACATCTCCTCCATGTTAATGTAAGTGTTCAAGAACACTTCCAATTTGAAAATAACAACCGCACAAACATCTCAGAATGCAGCCAGTATCAGGCTCTGTCTTGATGCAACAGAATACAGAGTAGCTGCGGTTGAAAGCTAAACTGATGATATCTAGTAGTTCCTGTGGGAATAGGATCAATGGATCAACTATCTACTGGAAAAAGTTGACCAACTGGAGAATTGTACCAGCTGCAACAATGTCTGACTTGTTGGCTTCCTGGAATGTGTCAAAGAAACATACACAGTGGCCTTCCTGAGAGCTGTGGTTCTGGAGCTGCTAAAGGCCCTGAACTGCCCACGCCCAGACAATGAAAGGATGCAATGCTCCCTGGCTCTTAAGCCTAAGCCAGAGAAGCAACCACACCCTATTCTAACAAACTTTCTTCACTTTCCTGTAAAGGAAAGCATTCCCAGGTTTGTTCAAGAGCATGGCCTCTCTTGTGGCATGGTACGTGAACCATCTGTATCAGGATTATGCTGTCAAGCAGTCATCCCAGAGGCTGGAGTACACCACCAAAAGAAAACAATTAGTGGCACTTGGCATTCCTCACCCTAAGGTATCCTCAACTGCTCTGTGTGGTCCATAATGGTGTCCCACAACTCTTTTAAATTGCTGGACGAGGCAGAACACTTTACCTGATCACTGTCAGGTTGCTCTGACTCAACCCAGGCTGGGCTGAAGACCCTGGGCTGCCATTTGCCCCTTCAGCCCATGAACAATCCCCCCCCAAGCCATGACCTAAGCTGTCACCCTCCTGCTCTAGCCTCCATGAGGAATATGTACCTCCTAGGGGGTACTGCTGGACTTTACTGAAATAGAAATGCGCCAGGCAGCAGCAACATATGGGTCTTTCTATAGAGACAATCTCTTTGCAGCACTCCAGGAGTCACAACCCTGGAGCACACTCACCTGCCTCATCTCACAATGTTGGCGAGGTTCCTCTTCATCACAATCAATACGCTGCCCTGACACTGGAGGACTCCATGCTGGCTTTTCACCTACTGCAGCTTTCTCCCTCAACTAATGCTCCAGACCTGACCCCTGCATAAGCTTCATGGGCAGAGGTGGCTGCCTGAATATCATTACTGACAGGGTGCTCCTCTGGACTGGACTAGTAACTAAAAGATTAACCCCCCTACAATTTCAGCAATTGGCTGGTTGACCAGCACAGTAAGGATTCCTGGCATGCCTCAGTTTGTTTGGACTATTTCAAGGTGCAGGTTGGCAGTCAGTTCCCTTTTTCTGCAGCTGCCATGCTTTCCCCAGGTTAAGGTCTTTACATTCAGGCCAACTTTGTGGGACAGGGGTTTCGTTTCTACCCCAGCTGCAGTTTAGAACTCTGCCTACTGTGTCACTTTCCAGAACTGAAAAGATGAAGACATGATCTCTGGTAATTTACTGCCATAGCATTCATTTCTGTGACTAAGATGGCTAGTTTTTAATGCCATATTTCTACATACTGTAGGTTGTGTGGTTAATGTTGCTTGTTTACCTGCTGTTGATTTCATATATGAGGTTTACACTGTTTTAGATCTGTGCTGTACAGTATATTGTGAAGGCTGTTGGCCCTTCCGTATAAGTGACTTACTGTGTGTGAGCTCCCTTAACTCACTCCCTTGCTGGTGGTGGACAATGATACTATTACTTGACTAGTCACATGGCTTTGCTATGTAGTGAATCAGTGGGGGAGACAATGTCTTTCACGCCCCACTATGACTCCTTTCATAATGAAAAGATTTTGCCCAGATGACCTTTCTCTCTCCCACTTCCTCCTTGAATTGCTGTTTCACTTATAAACCCACTTAACAGAGAGACTTTTTGCTATAGGGTCCTGGTAGGCCCACACTCCATAACCACGTAGCTCACCAGTGGCAGTGTTGGCACCTGCTAAATGCTGTCTGACTTTATTTTGTAAGCTGAAGCTGAGAAGAAGCATACCTGCAGCATATGATTGTTCCTCTCCACCTAATGTCATCGCATCTGTCTAGCCCAGTCTCCACATATCTTAAAGAGCTAATATCAGGCCAGTGAGATAGGTTCCCAAGACACAGCAAGAGTGGGGATGTGGGGTTTATGGCTCACACCCACTGATCCCTGGCACTCTTCCAGTGAGTAACTGGAGATGATTGCACTCCAAGTGCTGATAGCGTATAACCATGCTTGTCAGAAAGAGCTCCTCTGTGCCTCATTGCTCTCTCCAGAACTTGCAGTTACATAACGCAAAATGCATTACTCTGCTTCATGATGTCCAGATGACTTTAAGACTGGTGTGTATAGCAGGTGGGCAGTGTATCTGCCTTTACCTCTTTTTGCTCTTTATTCTCTCTGAAGCTCGTTGTATTCCACTGGGGGCAGAACACCTTTACTGTACCCTGTAGACCACTACATCTCTTGGCAGGGCACTACCTCCATATGAGACTATGGTGTTTTTTCACTGATGACTCCATTCACTGGCTGTGTTTTGATTGATTAATGGGCAACTGGTAGAGTTCCATGCTTATAACAGCTAGCCCCATCCCCCATAAAATGCACCCATTACCTCTGTTTAGTGCTCACATTCCATTCAGATTGGTCAAGGGGAGCTTCTTATGAGTCTCTCCCCTAATTTGTTTTGACCCCCCCAGCAGAGTATGGATGAGCCCTTGGAACGTAATAGTCCCTGGTCACAATGCTGACTGCCTCATCAAGTCTTCACTTCATCATAGATATGTAGCCATTATTCACCTGCTGAAATAGTTCTTGAATGTGTTCTTGTATATAATTATTTTTCTGCTAACATGACTGGCTATATTTTGTATTCCTCCAGATCTCCCCCTGACACAAGATGAGTGATCTCTCTTTAGCAAGGGTCTCTCTTTTGAGCCCACATCCAGACATCTCAGTGTACCCCAGGTTCAAGTTGATCTGCAGCACTTCTATCACAGAGTATGACTTACAGCACATTTTTCTAATGAGACTCCTCTTCATTCAGATGATGACAATATGACCAGAATAATCAATGACATCAATCTCCAATGCAGTACATGGACCTCCCCCAGGACATTTTGTTGCTGTGGATTATTTTGTAAAACAGTGCATGGAAAACACCACTAACTTCAATTTGCATTGCAGGCACGACCACTCTAACCATATAATTGGTGAGTTTGCAGCCCTCAGATCTCTGCAATGCAGGAATGATATTGTTATTAAACCAGCTGATAAGGGGGTGCTGTTGTGTTCTGGCAACAGGAGCTATACATCACTGAAGTCACACAGCAACTCTCTGACACCAGGTTTTATGCTTCTCTTACCCAGGACCCCACTGCTGACTATCAGAGTGAGGCACCACCATCATCACCTCTGCTATTGAAAACAAAGATCTCCCTGCTTCAGCTAAGAGACTAATAGTTCACCATCCTCATGCATCCAGGTTTTATCTCCTTCCAAAAATCCACATAACAGGTAACCCTGGCCATCCTATTGTTTCTGCCTGCTCCTATGCCACATCTCTGCATTTTTGGACAGCCTCATGAGACCACTCATTGAATCTCTGCCCTCCTACATTAAAGACGCTAACCATGCTCTCCAGATTTTTGACAGATTCAGATTCAGTGACTCCCATCAGCTCATCTTCACCATGGACATTAAATCTCTACTTCAGTGATCCCCCACAATGATGGTCTGACAGCTTTGCAGCATTTTCTGAATAAGCATGACACCCAGCAGCCACCACCTCCCCTCCCCACACACACACATTAACCTACTGTGAGGAACTTGTTCTTAAACTCAATACTTTTTTTTTTAATAAGTTTTTTTTTTCAACAGGTCAGTGGAGTTGCCATGGGTACCAAGATAGGTCCCAGCTTTGCCAATCTGTTTGTTGGTTGGGTGGAGGAACAGTTTTTTTCTCTCATTCACAGGGACTGTACCTGAACTCTACAAAATGCTACACAGACAACTGTGTGGGGACTACCACCTGCTCCAGACAGAACCTCCAAATCTTCTTGGATAAGTTTACTATGGCCCATACTTCCCTTCAGTACACTGCTGAAGTATTTTCCTCTATACTACATTTTCTGGATATCAAACTGTCAGTGCAGAACACTGGTCTGAAGACATCAGTTTATTAAAAACCCATCTCACAGTTTCGTCCTCCACAGATCCTTCCATCCTAAATATGTTAAGAATGGCCTGCCATATTCACAGTAGGGTATGCAGTGAAGATGATAATTTTGCAGAGCATGCTTAAATAAAGCATAATTCTTTTTATTAACAAGGGATACCCTAAAAGAACAGTGGACAGAGCACTCTCCCAGGTTAGTAACATGCCCCATAACCTTGACCCCCATAGGAAGGATACTGTCATGCAAGAATGATGACAAATTCCACTAGTGCTTCCATTCCATCAGAGTACACCTTCTCCTTGCAGGATCATCACTAAGTAACTTTCCTATTTTGCAAACTGACCCCAACATTGGTGCTTCCTTTACAGAATCACCTATTGCCTCCTACCACTAGCCACCCAACCTGTGGAATCTCCTGGTAAGAAGCAGCCTACCTACTCCCAACAGTTCCTCCCTACCAGGTACCAAACCTTGCAATAGAACTTGCTGCTACACAGCAAATTTATTTCTAGTGTGACTGAAATTTGGGGGCCCACAGGCGTTTTTCACATCACCAAGGAGTACTCATGCACCTCCAATAATGTGGTATATTGTATTCATTGCAAAAAGTGTGCAGCTATTTACATCAGAGAAACTGGTAGATGCCTTGCTGACCATTTCAAGGAACACTACTGGCCATCAGGAATGAAGACATTGATAAACCCATTGTATCCCATTTTATCTCCAGGAACCACAGTGTGAATGATCTTTCTATTTATGTCCTTCAGAATGCCTTCTGGGATTCTGATCATAGAAAAAACATGGAACCCAATCTGATCATCCACCTTGGCTCCCAGTAGCCCTACAGTTTAAATGATAGACCTATTTTCTACTAATATCTTTCAGCCACCCCTTCTTTTCCCTATAGTCTATTTGTATTTGTACACATCTATTTTCATTTTCCGAAGATGTCTTCTTCTACAGTATGTCTCCTTCACCCCACATTTGTCACCTTTCAACCTTATTACTAGGACCTGTTAATTACCCCCACCTGGGGACTTCTCTAGCTCATTCACTGTTATTATGCCTTGTCACTCCATTCATCACCTTTTTGTGTTCCAAATTCTGTCTTTAGCTTGCCATATGACACTTCTTCTCCCAGAGCCTCCCCCTTTTTCTTTTCCCACTTATATATCCCTTATTTTACCTCTCCTTTACACTAATTTTGCTTTTTCACTTTTATATTTTTCCTGAATAAGACTTATGGTCAAAATGTCAATTTTTAACTTTCTATTTTCAGTGTGCATGTAATAACCACTTTGTTTTGCTTTCAGACCACATGCTGATGCAGCACCTTTTTGGTTTTACATGTTGTATTACTGGCTATAGACACTTCTCACAGTATTGCTTTCTTTGCCACTCAGTCCTGCTCTTCTTCAGTTTCTTTACATGGAGAGTTGAGATGTGTGAAACTGGAAAATTTTGCCTAGCGAAATATTTTGCATAATTCATGCATTACAGGAAATTTTTTCCTAGGCAAAACATAATTTCTGCTGATTCTGCTTTCGCATGATGCAAACTTTTGCCCAATTTTGCTTTCATGTAAGGTGACATTTCACCATTATCCTGAATTTCGCCAATGTTTTTCAATTTCACCAGCGAAATTGCAATGCATTGTGGGTAGACAGCTGAAATATCACATGCAGGTTGTTTTCTGCACAGTATATTGTCTGTTGAGTCAGAGATCAGTTCTGTGTGATGCATCATAGCCAATAAACCCTTCAAAAACCTCTTTACTTGTGATTTTTGAAAGTTAATTGTTCCCAAAATCTCAACTTGGTTCCTAGTGCTGCTAGTGAACCTTTTTTTGTTTTGCTATATTTGGGTAATACTTCATTAAACTTAGGTAGTGTTTTCAGTTTTCTCTGTGTCTGTGTCTGTGTCTGTAAGGGAGTTGAGTGGGTGAGGGTCGACTGTGTGATGTGTGTGTACGTGAAAGTAGAGCAGACTAGTTCCTAATATTTGACAGATTTCTCACAAGTTGTGAATGAGTTTCTGTAATTTCTTTTAAGTCTTAATATTTTTGTAGGTGTGCTACTTGCTTGTTATATTTTTCTTACATATGGACCCTTTTTGGGTAACTTTATCTGAACAGTTAGTCATTTTGAGTAGTTCTGTTCCTATTTCCCTTTGCTTAATCACTTTTGTGATATATTTTTTATTGAACATATTCATGTATATTGACCACTTGACTTGTCCATATCCTGGGAGACTGCATTGTTGAATTGCTCACAGAAATTAAAATTGTGATCTAGCCTCTGCATTGCAACATTCCTGTTTTTCTATTTGATTTGCATACCATATTAACCTTTCCTCCCTGTTGGACCACTGTTGTTTACTACCTGACCATACTATATAAAAAAAACTACATATTTTTCAAGAGAGTGGTGGTTCCTGCATGATTTTTGGTGGTAACTTTGTTCATTTCAAATCTTGTTGTCCCTTCAGTCTGATATATCTATAAGCCACAATTGTACTTAGTAAGTACTAAAACATTGCAGTACTCACATTATCCAGACACCACTTATCCAGACAGTAGTTCATATTTTGACTGTGAGGTGTTCTGTGCTTTTGGTTTACAATTTAGTTTTCATGAACCTACCAGTACCTACCCGGTTATTATCAAGTTTTGTAATAATCATTCCATTTAAAAACTGACATTTGATTAAGAACTACTTAAGTGTAACTTGCTAATAAAATTACCTTTCTCAGGTTTTTGTTGGAACTGTACAAAAGGAAGATACAACAGACAAGTGGTGTCCAGATAATAAATGTAATTAATTACTGACAAATAATAATGTTACAGACTTATGACCAATGGTGTAATCACTGGAAGAGTATCCAGCTTCCTTACCTTTGTAGGCTCAGTCTCTAGTCTCAGTAAAGCTACATGCTGCTTTGAGTCTTATACCCTGATAATTGTCATGGTAACTGCTAAGGAAGATGCATATAAAATATACAATTGATCAGTAACAAGTGGTGTGAGTAACCATCCTAACTAACATGAGAAGTTGTTTAGCTTGCAGAAGATAACTAAACGATAAGGTCTGTATGAACTTCCAAGGTCACTTGCAGTTACAGTGATGCACAAGCGTGAAAGATGGCACTATTGCCTAACTTATGATTATACAATAAAACATAATGAATAACATCTCCCAGTGGCAGAATACATTGCAAAAATATAGTGAAGAATAATATGCCTTAGAAAAGTATAGTAGAACTCAGATCCTGACACTTATCCTTATACGATAAGTGCCTCTGCCCTAAAGTTAGTACATATACTTACATATATATATTGCTCTCCGCAAGGTGGGGTTACAATCAGGGGTAGGTCCATGGATAACATCCCCCATCTTGTTGCCTCAGAAGGGGCAACAGTCCCAGGTAAGTAGTGGGATGGAGCTAAAAAGTCGTTTGCAAGCCCAACACATGAGCCTTGTAAAGGAATTCAAGTTATTCTCGGTATTGTCTTAGAGTACATAGCAGACAGCAAAGGGTTAGTATTAGAAAAACAATCAAGTCAAAAAAGGCCAGAAATGGTGCCTGTGGCACCAGTAATATCTGCAGTATCACGCCTAGTGCATGGACTAGCTTTAGCATTAGGTGTGGGTGTGAAGACCCCTACATGATCAGTGGTATGGGACCACTAACTCAGTCATTAGTGGGTGTTTGGTACACAGCTACAATATCTGTAAACATCATACTGAAAAATTTAGAGGTATTGGTCATATAACAGAAACCAATCTCAGCCATGTTCCAATGTGTAAGATTGGAAATAACTGGAATACGCCATAAATTGTACATTATTAATCAGAGCTTCTGGAAGAGAAGTGGCAGTCAAACCACTAGGAGGGCCTTCCTCCTGGGGAGGACAGTCAGTCATTTCTTCTTCGGTGGGTGGGACTACAGAAAGAAAAAGAGCTTCAGTAGCTACATAGTTATGAAGACAGAAAGCACATGACTTCTTAGAAATGAGGTGGTCACACCAAGCAGAATCTATTAGAGCAGTAAGGTTATATCGACCAGTATGTCTAGGGGAAGTCTGTCAAACAGAAAAAGTACCATTCTTGAAGATGTGTGTGTTGGGCCATCTGTGGAATGTACCTTTGGATAGGTAAGCTACAGGGAGTGTGTAGCTATTAATGTTAGTTTCCCATTGAATGGAAAGTGTGTATTTGTCTGGAGCAACTACCATAGCATCAAGATAGGCATCTGAGCCTTCCTTAACAGTAATCATTTTATTGGGCACATTAATTAATGTGAACTCCCATCAGGACTGAATGTTCAAGTTTGTTAAGCAAATGTTCTACACATTGTCTGTGAGTCAATAGGGGTTTATTCTTGGATTCAGTCAGGGGAAGTAGTAATAGACCAACCAAAATGAGGAGGTACAAGATATCCATCTTGCCAGTGTACCTGTAAGAAAACAGATAAGGATTGATAAGTGTGGGGTACTATTCCAATCAAAGTGGGTTAGGAAAAGTAAGTTTAGTTACCTTTGTACAACTTGAGCTGATTAGCATGGAACCACTTGTCAGTGGTCTTCTTTTGCTGTTGAACTCAGACCTGATAGACAGCAGGGTTGAGTTTGTTGACAATGAGGTATGGGCTTTCTCATTTGCTGGCAAATGAATGAGTTGGTTGTCTGTATTGGAGAAGCAGAACCTGGTCTCCAACTTACCAGTTGACTTCTTTGACATGCTTATCAAAATGAGATTTAGCTTTTTGCTGAGCCTTACTGACTTGATTGGCAGCAAACAGGTGTGTCTTCATGATGTCATCATGAAGCTCCTCAACATACTTGTCCACAGATACTCTTTCTGCAGTAGGGGTGTGGAGGTCAATTAACAGGTGCTCAGGTAATCTCATGGCTCTACCATTCATAACCTCATAGGGTGTGCACTGAGTAGTGGCTGCAGGGGTACCCCTGATTGCCATCAGTAGCAGTGGCATGAGGGAATCCCAATCCTTGGGATTGTCATTGATGAATTTGCATAACATCAGTTTGATTCTTCTGTTTGCTCTTTCTACCTGGCATGAGGATTGATGATGGTAGTGGATATGGAATTTCTGATCTATTCCAAGTAATTGGAACATCTGCTTTATCAGCTCAACTGTAAAACTGGCTGTCTGGTCTGAGTCTACCTTTAAGGGTAGACCCCACCCGGTGAATAGTTGATTCACCAGGATCTTGGCAGTTGTCTTTGCCATGTTACTCTAAGTGGGAAATGCTTCTATACACTTGGAGAACAAATCTGTGACAACAGATGCACACTTGTTCTTACTGGAGTTGGTAAGGGGACTAATGAAATTGATTTGTATCACATTTCATGGTCCAGTTTGTTTTTGTGGCAACAATTTGGCACTTCTTTTCACCTAAATTGGATTTTCTGGGCACACACTATGCAGTTATCCACATAGTGCTCTACTTATTTGGCCATGCCAGGCCACCAGACAACAGTTTTGAATCTCTGGAGGGTGTTGTCTGCCCCCTGGTGTCCACCAGTGGGGTATCATGAACCATATGAAAGAACTTGGTTCTCAAAAATTGTGATGCAATCCACAGTTTATCACCTGTATCCTCGTTTCAATACCAGATGAGCTTCTGATCACTAGACAAGCGGATGTTGTCAGTGTGTCTCTTGTATGTACTACCGACAGGTAGTGGTTGTTCAATTCCTTTGTCCAGGAATTTGAATACATCTTTTAGTTCTGGGTCAGATTTCTGTGCAGCAGAAAGGTCCAGTGGTGGTTCTGGTACTGGTTTCTGCCTAGTGTTAGTGGCTAAGAAAATAGCTGCCACAGCTACTGTTTGAGTCATTTTCCATGTCTCCTCCCCTCAAGTGCCTGCTTTGACAAGCGAGTCTACTCAATCATTGAATTCATGGAAAGGGTCATATTTTCAGTGAGTCTTTACCTTTTTGGATGTACAGTTTGTGAATAAACTGCTGTGTCAGGGTGTGTATATACACAAAAAGATCCCTGTATATGACAGGTGTGCCATGAGAGGATGTGAAGTTATTTTTCTCCCAGAATGGTAAAAACTCAGTAAGAGATGAGCAGACTCAATTAGAGTCTGCAAAGATGATGGCATTCTTGTCACCATGGGGCATGACCTTCAATGCACAGACTACAGCTGCCAATTTATAATACTGTGAGGAGATAACAGTCTACTTCTTGAAATACATCTAAAATCACCATCTCTATCTCAAATGAGCACCCCAAATCCTGCTAGCTGCTCTTCATCTGCGTAGGAGGCAGAGCTGTCTGTAAAGACATGATACATGGTGGTATCTTCTAAAACTTCAGGTGTAGCCAGTAAGAATAGTCTCAGCTCAGGTAGGTCAGGAGGTTGGAGTGCATAGTCATGGGGATTACCTGTGTAGAAAAGGCCATGAACCAAGATTGAGGGTATTTTAGCAGGCAGTACTTTGATGTCCCTGTCCTGCAAAAGCAAAGACCAGTGGGTAAGTCTGGTGTTAGAGAGTGAGCCATCTTTTACTTTGTCTGAAAGCAAAAAGTTAGCTGGGGTGTGACAGGTATGCAGAACAATAGGAGCATACCCAATGATGTACAGAAAATGTTTGACAGCCCAGAAGGTTGCCAAAAGTATTCTTTCACAGAAACCGCATTTCCTGTCTACTGGGGACAGCATCTGATATGAATAGAAAATAGGTCTATGGTATCCACTGTACTTTTGTGCCAGCACTGCAGACAAGGCCGCATCAGAGGTGGCAGTTTCCGAATGGAAGGTTTGGGTTGGGATTGATCAGTGATAGGACTGAGGCTAAGGCCTGCTTAAACTGTGTTGCAGCTTCAGTGTGAATGGGGCCCCATGTCCATGGGATGTCCTCTTTCATAAGTTCATACAAAGGAGTGGCCTTCAAGGCAAAGTCAGGGATGAAGTCCCTGGAGTAGTTTACCATTCTTAAGAAGCATTTGAGTGTTGCCACTCTAGTAGGAAGTGATAGATCTTGCAAGCCCTGGATCTTCTTGACAGCAGGGCTTCTGCCTTGGTCTGTGATTCATAGGCCAAGGAAGATAACCTCTTTTTCACACAATTATGCTTTAGAGGGGTTGCACTTGAGGCCTGCTTACTTGAGGAGAGACAGAAGTTCATCTAGAAGGGCCAAATGATCTTATTTCATTGTGATTGCTAAAAGCAAGTCATCCATGTATTGTAGGAGACACTGGGGAGTGGAGAACCCCTGCAGGGCATCCATCATGTAGAGATGGAAAAGGGAAGGGCTGTTATGAAAGCCCAGGGGAAGACAGGTCCAGGTATACTGACGTCCATCAAAGGTGAAAGCAAATTACATTGGCTTTCCTGTGCTAATGGGAGTGATCAAAACCCATTAGAGATGTCAAGACCTGTGAACCACTTTTTGTCAGGTGTCTGCAGCTTGAGCACATCAGTTGCTGATGCTACTGTTAGGGTGCAACTGGGGGTAACTTGATTAAGTTTCCTATAATCAGTTGTGAGTCTCCAAGCTCCATTTGGCTTTTTCACAGGCCAGATAGGTGAGTTGACAGTGGAGACACAGGTCCTAATAACTCCTTGTTGCAGCCGTGATTGGATGGTCTCCCTCAGTGATGGTAAGGCTTCAGCAGGTAATGGATACTGCTTCTGCCTCACAGGATTATGTCCTGTGATTTCAATGGTAGTGTGCATCCTATCACAATCATGCTTGTGGGTGGCAAACACATTAAGGTGTTTTTGCAGCAAAGGTGCAAGCTCAGAAAACAGGTCATGACTTTTGAACAAAGCCATGACCTCATACTCTTTGTTGTTATAGGAGATGGCTGCCACCACATGAGAGTCTGGGATGGTGACAGCATGACATTGTCCTTTGATCGGAAGAAGTAGCCTGTTGACTAGGTCCACTACACAGCCGTGTAGTACTAGAAAGTCATTTCCCAATATGCTGGGGTGATGACGTAACACCATGAGGTCAAAGACAAAATCAGTCCTGAGGTGGCTTACTAGTACAGGTAGAGGAATAGATCAGTAGATGTATACTGTAGCTGAGTACCATCTACACCCTGGGCACCAGTCTTCCAGCCTGTAGACCAGTCAGATGAGACTGGGTCCTCATCATGGAGGACTGACATGGCTGCTCCGGTATCCAGAAGCGTAGTAAGGTGGCATCCCTTGACCATGGCCTTTGCACTAGGCTGTCGATTTATATCAACAAGTAAATCACTCACAGTCTGGACTGGGGCCTGTAGTTGTCAATCTCTACAGTTTTTAGAATCTTTGTCATCATCCTGTTCCTGAAATCTGAGGCTTGCAGGACCTCTTTGGGCCTCCTGTATGTCTTGCACAGGTTACAAATGTGGCCTGTTTGGTTGACTCTTCCTTGGTCATTGTATCGGCCTGGCCAGTAGCCGATGCCATGAAAGAATTCTTCCCTCAGTTTCTCGATTGTTTGGTGGCCGAAGGCAGGAAAGGATTTCCCTGGCTGCATGTTTATCCTTCGGCCAGAGTGAGGGCTGCTACAGTATGCATAGGCTTAGCTGCTCTCTTGGCATGGACCTCCTCCAGTAGTTTGTGGATGGTCTTGTTCTTGTCTCTTAGGCTCCAATAGCTAGGACTGTTCTGGCCATCGAACTGAGCTTTTGGATTTTTCCAATTGTTCTTTTGTCTATTCCTGTTATTCTTGTAGTTACACCCACCCCCCACCTTGTGTAACTACTTGCCATTAGAAGGGTCATTGTTCTTCTGGTTATTACCTTCCACCATATAGTGGTTAGGTGTATCGGGGTAGGTTGCACAGTGGCTACCTGTGCTGTGAGAGTTTGAATGGCAGTGGTTTTGTTGGCTTTACCAGAAGCAAGATCACAGAGATATACCTGGTAGTCACACTCTGTTTTGGTTACGATATTTGCAAAGGTGTTGGTACTTGGGTAAACCTTGAGCTCAACCTTTTCCCGTAGTGCCAGAGTCATGTTCCAGATGTACACATCATTGTACTCAATGTGATCTCAGTCTGCAACTTCATTTGCAAGGGCATTACCAGCTTCATAGGTGAGCCACAACCATTGGTGGTAGGCCACAGGACTTTCCTTTGCATTCTGCTTAACATTGTAGGCCAAGCAAGCTCCAATGACATGCAGGGAGTTGGTGGCGATAGGGACCATAGCGATACCATTGTACGTGAGCATCTCGCAGTTGCCTGCAGTCTCTGGGAGCTTGGCCCAGGGGGTAGGTTTGATCTTCTGTCTCAAGACTTGAACCTGGTACTCGGGATGGAGAGACAGCTTCTTGCAAATGGAGCTTGCCTTATCCAAATGGCGACTGAGATTGTCAATCGGACCCATCTGTCTGATACATTTGGCAATTTGCTGGACAGAATGAGCAACTTGCAAGGGGTTGGAAGCATGAAGAATCATTTTCAAGTCAAAGCATTCCATTGCACCATGAAGGGCAGCTTCTGCCGCCGCATCCATGACTGCCTTGAATGCATGATCCTGACTGACAATATCCTCAAACATTCTGTCAATTTGATCCCAGAGGGCATTCCTTTGGCCCTCCAATGCAGCAATATTGGTAATGGTCTCTTGAATTAGGTCGTGGGCCTCTGCTGTGTCATCCCTGGAGAGGGGGGGCAAGCAGAGGTGCACCACGGGATACAGGCTGTCCGCCTGTGTCATGGGGCCCGCCATCTTGGCATTGTATGTTGCTTCCGCCATGTTTGTGAAGTCATGGCAACGAAGAGGGCGTGCACACATAGACACCATCTTGGGGATGGCTGGACAAAATGACAGCCCTATAGGGGCTGGACTTTTATGTGACATGGCATGCCTCATCATCAAAGTCAGAGTCGTCATCGCCGGATGACACAGTGTCCTTGGACGTATACTGGAACCCATTCATAGCCTTAACATGGCCAGCTAGAACTTCTCATTAATGGTGCATCTTCGCCATATTTGCTCTACATTTCTTGTGACAAACTCTTGCAGTGGCCTGCTCAATACCGTTCTCAACCTCAAGCTGCAACACTCTGTATGTGGCACCCAATTCAATGTTTTCCCTAAGCTCTCTGTCCAACTCAAGATTCACTCTCTCATTCTGCTCTTTCAACTCAGCATTCTCTTCTCTCAAACCCTCATTTGTATCACTCAAAATATCATTCAAATATGCTGTTCTTATCACATTTCAAGTTTTCACAATCATCTCTCAACATATAAATTTCTCGCTCAGAGTCTTGAGCAGTACAATGCAGCCGTCTGTTATTGGCATCACAAAGTGAATGTGTGTCCTCCACTAGTTACTGTTCCTTTTTCTGTAACTCTGATGTCTGCAAGCCCATCTCTGTTTTTAGAGACACATTTTGCAGTTCAAGGGAGGCAAGCTTTGCTGTGAGACTCTTAACAGTGGTATGTAGAGCCGCAACCAAAAGACATTCAAGGTTGTACTTTTTGGTTGTTTGTTTGGACTCTAGATAGTGCTCCATAATGAGCAGCAATGGATTGTCAGCAGACTTCATGTCCGGTGCACAATGAGCAGCAATGGATTGTCAGCAGACTTCATGTCCGGTGCACAATCTGTCCATACACCATGGGATGTGAGGTAGTTTGACATCGAGTTTAAAGTCAGTGCAAAGTTCAGGCATAACAAACAAGGGGTAAGCAAATAAACAAATAACCAGTCTGAAAAATGGATAAAATCCTTGGCACTGTCACCCAACAACTTTCCAATCCCCTATGGGCAAATGTTGATGCCAAGGCGGTACGCTGTCACTTGCAAAGGGAGTGTAAGATGATTTGGTGTGGGCGTGTCATGACTAAGATGAAGATGGAGAGTGTGTCTGCCACAATAACACCCACTTTAAGCATGAGTAGGTACAAGTAGGTGAAAAATGCACTGCACTACCCTATATTCAAAATTAATAGAATGGAATCTTCACTTTTTACACTCCAACCTGCACAAGGTCGCCAAATGTAACTTGGTAATAAAATTACCTTTCTCAGGTTCTTGTTGGAACTGCACAAAAGGAAGAGACAACAGACAAGAGGTGTCCAGATAATAAATGTAATTTATTACTGGCAAATAATAGTGATACAGGCTTACAACCAAAAGTGTAATTACTGGGAGAGTATCCAGTATCCTTACCTATGTAGGTGCAGTCTCTAGCCTCAGTAAAGCTATGTGATGCAAGGGGTCTTATACCCCAATAATTGTCATGGTAACTGCTAAGAAAGATACTTACAAAATATATAATTGGTTAGTAACAGGTGGTGTAATTAACCATCCTAATATGAGAAATTGTTTAGCTTGCAGAAGATAACTAATCAATAAGGTCTGTATGAGCTTCCAATGTCACTTGTGGTTACAGTGATGCACAAGCATGAAAGATGGCACTATTGCCTAACTTATGATTATACAATGAAACATAATAGATAATATCTCCCAGTGGTAGAATACATTGTAAAAATATGATGAAGTATAATATGCATTAGAAAAGTACAGTAGAACTCAGATCCTGACACTTATGCTTATACAATAAGTGCATCTACCCTAAAGTTAGTGTGTGTGTGTGTGTGTGTGTGTGTGTGTATATATATATATATATATATATATATATATATATATTATGGTAGCAAGTAGTGCTACCATAGTTAGGGTTGAGGAGGCATTTCTATGTTAAACCCCAAAATTTTGCACCTTAATAACTTTGCAACCGTTTGACGGATTTGCCTGAAATTTAGAATACTGGATGAAAAACCATAGGCCTTGGTGTCTGCCAAGTTGTGTACTGGTCAGATACACGACTGCGGAGTTATTAAGTGTGATCTGTGCACACATTTATGCTTTTTCTGGAATTATACGGTCATGTGTACAAGTTGCACGGTTTGTGCAACCTGCCCAAAATCTTCAGGGAATGTGCAGCCAGGGTCCCCAATGTGCCTTTCAAAGAGTTTGTGAAAAAATATTAAACGGTTCAAAAGTTATTCAAAAAACAATTTCCCATTATAAGTCAATGGGAAAAGTTAACAAAAAGTTCGACAGTGTCGCAAATGCACTTTTTACTGTTGCAAATGGCTCTGTTACTGTTGCAAATCTGCCATCTTGTTTTCAGTTAGTGATCAGAAAAATGCTTGGCATTTAAAATTGAGACTGTCTAGCAACTTAATTCTTTTTGTATTCACCTAATCAGGCCCTGAGGATGCTAGCCATGTCTTTATTTTGGGGTAAAACATCCCAGAAATATGTTTTTCAGATTTCTGGAAAAAGTACTTTCACAAAGTAGTGTCGCACTCATGAAAGTGTCGCAAATTTTTTGCAAAGCTTTCATGAAATTGCGTACACTGCTTTTATGACACTATGCCCAAAATAACAGTAATTCTTTTGGCACTCTGCTGCAAAGAACGGTTGGGTGTTGGGCTGAAATTTGGAGGGATCACAGATGACATCTCACAGATGTGCCTTTCAGTGTTGTATTGAAAAAATATTACATGGCGGCAAAGTTACGGCACTCCAAAGTTGATGTTTTTTCCCATAGGATAACATTACGGCGCCCCACACATTACAGGAATCCTTTGGCACCCTGCTGCAAAATAACAGTTTGATCTTTCTTCCTGACATTTGGAGGGAAGACAGCCAACAGCCCACAGATGTGCCTTTCAGTGGTTTGGTGAAAAAATATTACAGGGAGGCAAAGTTATGGCACTCCGAACTTCTCTTTTTTTCCCATAGGATAACATAACAGCGTTCACCAAGCCTTTCAGGGCCCTATCTCGGAATCGGTGCGAGATACAGACTTTTCATCGGAAAAATGCTTAGCCCCCTAATGGAGGCTAAGCACAAAATTAGCCAGGACAGTTGTAAATCATACGACTTTTAAATTTGTTTCTACGTCGTACGGTTCCTGAGATATAACCTATTTAGTATTCCAAGTCCTCATTTTCTGCTCCGATACTCATTATTATGCATACACTATTTGTACTCACTCTCTGTCTCTGTGCAGGTTTTGGGGAAAACCAGCCTGTGCGCTTACATTACTGTTACTGTTACCCTTTCCACTTGCAGTTCCATACCCGTTTCACTTACCGTTGACGTCTGCGCCACCATGTGCGTTATCCATTGCGTTTTCATTTGTGCTTGCGTTTCTGTTATTTTTTGCCATTTGTGTCTACAGTACTGCTTCTCTTTGTGTTTTACTTAGCGTCACCATGCCCATTGAAATTTCCATTTGCAGGCACCATGTTACTATGTGACAACACAACACGTGGCAGACCATTCCTGTCTACGCCACTGTGTGTGTTACCCTTTCTGTTCTCATTCGCGCTTGCGTTACCATGTGCGCCACTGTTAGCACTTCTGTTTGCATTGCTGTTCCTGTTACTATGCCACAAGACATCATGTGGTGGGAGAGCGGGGCCCCTCCCACCGCAGCATTACATGGTGGGAGTGTGGGGCCCTATGTGCGCTATCCTTAGCGTTTTCATTTGCCCTTGCGTTTCTGTTATTTTTTGCCATTTGTGTCTACAGTACTGTTTCTCTTTCTGTTTCACTTTGCATCACCATGCCCATTGACATTTCTGTTTGCAGGCGCCATGTTACTATGTGACAACACATCACGTGGCAGACCATTCCCGTCTACGCCACCGTGTGTTACCCTTTCTGTTCTCAATCGTACTAGCGTTACCATGTGCACCACTGTTAGCGCTTCTGTTTGCACTGCTGTTCCTGTTACTATGCCACAAGACATCATGTGGTGAGAGCGCAGGGCACTTCCGCCACCACATTACGTGGCGTGAGCGCGGGGCCCTATGTGCGTTATCCGTTACATTTTCATTTGCGCTTGCGTTTCTGTTATTTTTTGCCATTTGTGTCAACAGTACTGCTTCTCTTTCTGTTTCACTTTGTGTCACCATGCCCATTGACATTTCCGTTTGCAGGCACCATGTTACTATGTGACAACACATCACGTGGCAGTCCATTCCCGTCTATGCCACCGTGTGCGTTACCCTTTCTGTTGTCATTCACGCTTGTGTTACCATGTGTGCCACTGTTAGCACTTCTGTTTACATTGCTGTTCCTGTTACCATGCCACAAGACAACATGTGGCGGGAGTGCGGGGCCTGCTGCTGCATTACATTCACTATTTCTCATTATCATTCTCAAAAAGAAGGGAAATTAGAGGCAAAAAACTCCGTTTAATGCATTAGGGTTGTTCCACAGTGACAAAAGTAAGGAAATTCACTGTTAGGGTTGAAAACCCTAACTCCGAAATCACCCCCCCAGCACCACACATACACAGACACACAGACATGCTAGTATGGGGGAGGACCAAGTCAACACAACCAATGACAGACATCCAGCAGCAGGTGACAGAAATAACAAACAATTGTCTAAATGTACTACGAGACATCCCCACCCACCTGACGAGGTACTGCATGCTCAGTGGAGATCAACAGCAAAACTGAGGCCATGTATACCAAACGTACACATCCATGATTGCAGCTGCACATAACGTACCACACTTAGTAGCTGCATGGCCTTACCTAACGATGCCCCACACCACACCACAACTGGTACTGTGCCGTTAGTCAATATAAATGCTAAAGGTGCATGATCACAGTTGTAGAAAGGTTTTAACACTAGTGAGTATACATTAATTAAAAGAAGTACATAAATTAACTACAAGACACTAGCATGCTCAAGATAAAAGTAGTGTTACATTTAGTATGTGATTTTCATAGTAGTACATTTACTGCAACTGTTTACTGAAGATAGAGAGGCTGATGTAAACATATTGAAATGCATTGCCTGTTCAATGCTGTGAAATTCGTACCGCCAGTATCAGATGCATTCTTACTGATGAAGGTGTACTGCTGATGTACATACATAGACCTTCAGTGTGTTTCAATACTAAAGATGCAGTAAGTATTCTTTATAAGAAACAGTGTAATTGCATGGATCAGGCCAAGCAACTTCTAAATATCATAGCACTACTGAGCCAACAATGACGGACCTGTATCAGAGATGGCTATAGGATAGATTTTCCTGTAGGCACTTACTGACTATGTTGTACCTGAGAAAGACAATCTCATTGCATCTGTGATGACTAACTTATTCAAATAGTGACACATTTACTATTGTTGCAATGAGTGATCTATGCCACTTATGGACACAGTGTAATTTTTTTAACAGTTGTTTCATACTCAGATTGTATGCCTAGTGTTTGGATTTGCCACACTTCTGTCACTGATGCTATCAAAGTGATAACTATGTTAATTGTGTTACAACAGGAATCAAGTAGGTATAGTGTAGATATAAACAGAATGTCTTTTAGTATTGATTTAACTCACAATGGGATAAGTGTACTAGGACAGCAGGGGTTATTCTCTATCACTGACTCTGTCAGTTATAATCACACTAAGGTTTCGATGACTGTAATGATCAAGTTACACTGTTCATCTTCATGAGTTCATATTCACAGCCATTCTCCAGTAACTAGACAGTGTATGGTGTAACTGGGTGAGATACTGTGTTGCAAAGCTGCTGCAGTGCCTAACAGAAGGAGAGTATCTACTCATAAAGACAATTAAGCAATAAGGCATGACCAACAATTATGTTAAATGGTCTGTTAATCACCCTGTAGGGGTTTAATGTTGAATGAGGTGTAGCCGAGTGCCACATGTTGCTAGAGAGAGATAAACTGACCATTAACATAATACCTGGGAGTGGCTTATTGCTATCATAATAAAACTGTTTTTTTAAACAACATTAAACCATGTTCATCATATGGTTAGGCTCTACATGCATCTTAATAAAAACTAAACATAAGGCTGTTACAATGTTTACGGTCAATTAGAAAGCTGCATTTCTCAAACCCTTGTTATAATCACAGATATTATACCTGTACAACTCCTTGGTTTTGCTCAACTCTATTGCTCAGGTGGCCCACCACATGTGGTGTGGTCTGATGTGGGGCATCGATAGGTAAGGCCATGCAACTACTAAGTGTGATATGTTGTGTGCAGCTGCAATCATGGATGTGTACGTTTGGTGTACATGGCCTCAGTTTTGCTGTTGATCTCCACTGAGCATGCAGTACCTGGTCAGGTGGGTGGGGATGTCTCGTAGTACATTTAGACAATTGTTTGTTATTTCTGTCACCTGCTGCTGGATGTCTGTCATTGGTTGTGTTGACTTGGGCCTCCCCCATACTTGCATGTGTGTGTGTGGTTCTGGGGGGGGGTGAATTTGGAGTTAGGGTTTTCAACCCTAACAGTGAATTTCCTCAATTTTGTCACTGTGGAACAACCCTAACTAATGCATTAAACTGAGTTTTTGCCTCTAATATATATATATATATATATATATATATATATATATATATATACACATACACATACATATATCTATTTATATTATGGTAGCACGTTAGTGCTACCATAGTTAAGTTTGAGGAGCCATTTACATGTTAAACCCAAAATTTTGCACCTTAATAACTTTGCAATTGTTTGACAGATTTGTCTGAGATTTGGAATACACAATCAAAACCCATGTGCCTTGGGTTCTCCCAATTTAGTAATGGTCGGATACACGGTTGTGAAGTTATTAAGTATGATCTGTACGTGCGTTTACGCTTTTTCTGGAATTCTACGGTCATGCCTACAGGTTGCATGGTTTCAGCGACCGATCCAAAATCTTCAGGGAATGTGCGGCCAGGGTCCCCGATGTGCCTTTTGAAGATTTTGTGAAAAAATATTAAACGGTTCAGAAGTTATTCAAAAAACAATTTCCCATTATAAGTCAATGGGAAAAGTTAAAAAGTTTGACAGTGTCGCAAATGCAATTTTTACTGTTGCAAATGGCCCTTTTACTGTCACAAATCCGCCATTTTGTTTTCAGTTAGTGATCAGAAAAATGCTTGGCATTTCAAATTGGGACCCTCTAGCAACCTAATTCTTTTTGTATTCACTTAGTCAGGCCCTGAGAATGCTAGCCATGTCTATATTTTGGGGTAAAACACCCCAGAAATATGTTTTTCTAATTTCTGGAAAAAGTACTTTCGCAAAGTACTGTCGCACTTGCGACACTGTCGAATGCATTTGCGAAAGCTTTTGCAAATTGTGACAGTACTTATCTAGGGTGTGGGAAAATGACAGCAATTCTTTGGCACCCTGCTGCAAAAGAACGGTTTGGTGCTTTGGCCAGAAATGTGGAGGAAACACAGCTGACATCTTACAGATGTGCCTTTCAGTGTTGTGTTGAAAAAATATTACACGGTGGCAAAGTTACGGCACTCTAAAGTTGACGCTTTTTCCCATAGGATAACATTACGGCATCTGACACATTGCAGCAATCCTTTGGCACCTGCTGCAAAATAACAGCTTGGTCTTTTGGGCTGAAATTTGGAGGGAAGACAGCCAACATCCAACAGATGTGCCTTTTAGTAGTTTGGTGAAAAAATATTGCAGAGAGCCAAAGTTATGGCACTCTGAACTACTCTTTTTTTCCCATAGGATAACATAACGGCGTTCGCCGTGCCTTTCAGGGCCCGTTATCTCAGAAACGGTGCGAGATACAGACTTTTTGTTGGAAAAATACTAAGTACAAAACTAGCCAGTAAAGTTATAAATCATATGACTTTTAAGTTTTCTTCCAATGTCATACAGTTCCTGAGATATAAGCAATTTAGTATTCCAACTCCTCATTTTCTGCTCCGAGACCCATTATTATGCATACATTCTTTGTACTCACTGTCTTTCTCTATGCAGCTTTTGGGGAAAACCAGCCTGTGCACTTGCATTACTGTTACCATTGCCTTTTCTGCTTGCTGTTCCATACCCATTTCACTTACCGTTCTCGTCTACACCACCATGTGCATTATCCTTTGCGTTTCCATTTGCGCTTGTGTTTCTGTTATTTTTTTCCATTTGTGTCTGCAGTACTGTTTCCCCTTCTGTTTCACTTTGCATCACCATGCCCATTGTCATTTCCATTTGTGGGCACCATGTTACTATGTGACAAGACATCACGTGGCGGACCATTCCCATCTACGCCACCATGTGCGTTTCCCTTTCTGTTCTCATTTGTGCTTGCATTACCATGTGTGCCACTGTTAGCACTTCTGTGTGCATTGCAGTTCCTGTTACTATGTCACAAGACATCACCCCACCGCTGCATTACATTCACTATTTCTCATTATCATTCTCAAAAAGAAGGGAAATTAGAGGCAAAAAGCTTTATTTAATGCATCAGTAAGGGTTGTTCCACAGAGACAAAAGTGAGGAAATTCAGTGTTAGGGTTGAAAACCCCCCTTGGACCCCCGAGCCCACCCCCCAACTGCCATTGGGGTGCACATTGGGGTGTTCAGTCATAACTCTCACCCCATTCTCCTATACCTCTGCTTCCTTACACATGTGATGGGGTGAGAGTTAGGGCCGTCTACCCCAGTGCACACCCCAATTCCAGTTGGGGGGTTGGCTGGGGGGTCCAAGGGGGGTTTTCAACCTTAACACCAAATTCCCTCACTTTTGTCACTGTGGAACAACCCTAACTGATGCATTAAATGGAGTTTTTTGCCTTTGGGGTAACCCTTGCCTCAGTGTTTGCACACAGGGGTTCTTTGTCTTTTAAATAGTTTTTTATTTTAATGGGTCCACCACAACTTAACCCAGACAGACCATAGCTGGTTCATTCAACTGGGGTGTCAAATGGATGAGGCATACTGATGAGTCCTGGTAGGATGAAACACGTGTCTATGTCATCTGTTAGCACCCTTTGCAAACTGTGTGAGAGACCTTTCAGCACCATGCAATTCTGCTTAAAGTTGAACCAGCATAACTTTCTGTGGTGATTTGCATATGTGGCCTGTGATGCTTTGCATTGTGTGGCCATGTGTGATTTTGTATTTCCTTGAAACTTGGCTTCCCAGTCAAATGCCCTTTGGGGTAACCCTTGCCTCAGTGTTTGCGCACAGAAGTTCTTTGTCATATATATATATATATAGATATATATAGATATATATGTGTGTGTATATATATATATATATATACACACACACACACACACACACACACACACAATAGGGGTGAGTGGTAAGAGGTAAAACAGTGTATCACCCACTGCAGTGTGATATTTTTACCCTCTGCTCTACTTTGATGATATCAACCATTTACACATACAGGTCACAAAAGGTCATCACTCTAGGTAGCTTTCCCCTCAGCACACAAGAAACAGCTAGCTGTTACCATAGACACAAATGCAGAACTACTTTAGAGGTCTCAGTGCTGCCTACAGCTAACTCAGTGAGCATTACAAAACACACTTATCCCCCAACTTCCAGCTCATTACTGTGATACTGTCAGCTTGACTTCAGCCAGAATTCTAAACAGCACAGCTTCACAGAACACTCTAAACTACTGCTTGCAGCTAACTCAACTACCACTGACACACACACTCACTTGTTCCTCAAACTCTGATTCTCACCCATCACAATTACTGTGATGCTTTCAGCTTGACTGCACCAGAATCCTAAAGAGCACAATTTCACAGAACACTCTGCACTCTGCCTGTACCTAACTTAATTACCACTAAAAACAGTATCAGCTGTTCTGACCCTCTGCCTCTCAGCTCATTACAATTACTGTGATGCTCTCAGCTTCGCTGCAGCCAGACTTCTAAACAATACAGCCTCACAAAGGTATGTTTCTCACTCCAACCTAAAACTAACTCATTTAGCATTGCAAAACACACTTTTGTGTCTCCCAGAGTTTATAACACTGTCAGCCCATTCAGAAAAGCTCACACACAGAATGGACAAACACATAAACAGGAACAGAACACAAGACAGCATAACAAAACTTCTAAAATTCTTGGCCGTATTGTATATATCGAATACATGATGGGCAGATCATGTGCTATAGCAAATATTGTCACTCATGCATCATGAGCTCTGGATATCTCACTCTGCATGAGTGACAATATTTGCCATATCACACTCATGCCCATCATGTATCCTATATATCTCTATCTCTATAGCTGTCCACAAGGTGGGGTTAAAATCAGGGGTAGATCCATGGGTAACATAAGTATTTTTTCAGATTTACTGCACATTCTTGTTGTGGTGGTGTTCTCTATTGGTTTTGTATTGAAAGTCTCTTGCTTCTGTCCTCTTGTTACCCCATGTTACTTAAAGCAGCAGTCCAACAATCTGGTGAAAATTTTAATCTATACATTTTTATGCTATTTTAGATTGCCACTTACCTCCTGACTTGTATTATACCCTTCTTTACACAGTTTGAGTCTGCTTTAGTACTTTTTTATATCTGAAATATTAAAATGAGTGCTTTTTTTATATGTCTCGAACCAGGTTTTCATCAGCATTGCAACTGTTTTTGAACAACTATTGTTCTGTAAGGTCACAGTGCACTGTCTGCTGCATAACAATTAATTTTAGTCACAACAGAAGTGATATGTAAACAACTGATGGACAAAAACAGCTAAAAATAGTGATGAAGACCTGGTCCACACAGTATTAAAAGGAGCACTACTTTTATTATTTCAGGCATGAAAAAAAGTACTGAAGTAGACTCAAACTGTGGAAAGATGGGTATAATATAAGTCAGCAGGCAAGTGGCAATCTAAAATAGCATAAAAAAGTATAGATCAAAATTTTCACCAGATTGTTACACTGTTGCTTTAACTCGTGCTTTTGTAATTGAAAAAATAAAATATTGTTTTAACACTCGAATTGGCTACAGTAGTAGTTGTAGGAAGTTATATACACTACAGTGCAGCTACCTGTTATGATTTCTGTTAGCCCTTTGTAGATAGCACTGCATTTGTTAAATGACACATTCTATAGAGATACATAATAATATACTTCTGGAGAAAGCCAAACAAAGCAAGCATATAAATATGCCTGCCAAGAGACATTCAACTTCAGGTAAAGGTGCCCAGGTGGGAGGTGGCTCAAAGAAGTCTGTTGGAATAAGCAAACCTATTTCTGAGTCAATGCCCTCTGTGGGCTCTGCTGCTGCTGTGCCAGCCAGTTGCAGCAAAATCAAAGTTAGAAGTGGCTTCAAGTCTGTGACTCATTTTTTTACCGGCCAATGTGTAGCTAGCATGCTTGTTTTATTTATTTATTTATTTTTTTTCATTTTTAATTTTAGCTTTTATTGACCGGGTAAGTGCACTAGACAAATCCTGCCTATTTTCAGGCACGACCCGGGGGATGTGGATACAGATGAATTCCAACTGACCTTGAACCAGATTAAGCTGTTGGTGGTATTTTTAGTGAGTGAGGGAAATTTGGCCAGGACACGGGAAATTCCCTACTTTTTCGATGAAGTGCCATGGGATCTTTAACATCCACCTGAACTACCACCAATCCAAGCAGATGGGACCTCGGTTTAACGTCTCATCCAAAAGACGGCACCTCAGAAGTGCAGCATCCCTCTCATGCTGCACTACAGTGTCAGTACTGGGATATTAACCCAAGTGCCAGATGTGGGAACTGAACCCACAGCCCTCTGATCTCCCGGCCTCAGAGGCGAGTGTGCTACCTACTGAGCCACTGACACTTCACTGACTATTTATTTATTAATGAGATAAACCAGATAGGCATACTGAGCGGGAAAATAAACCGCTCGTTTCCAGATGCGACCTGGGTGCAAATAACATAAAATACATGGTAGTGCTTAGAGAAAACATTGGTACAGTAGGCATTGTAACAATAGGATAGATACTTCTCTACATAGCTTGATACAGTACGATACAGCAGTGGTGAGAAACATGAAGGGACGAGGGAGATTTAAGTCATGACATTAACATTGAAAGATATTATACATATGTTTACTTAGTACATGTTGGAAATGGTAATGGGAATTAGGGAGACACTCACACCTGTGGAGGCACAGAGGTCCAGGAGGAGGTTTAAAAAGTTGTGAGTGTGACTGTTGTTCATGCTTAAGGAGGAGCTGATGGTGGTGAGGGTAACAGTGTCCAGCTTCAGTCTGTTTCTCCTGGAGAAGGAAATGAAGAAAATCAACCCCCCCCTCCCACAGTGAGGAGATGCCAGAGGAGGGAAAAGTTTATCTGGAAGTAGACAGTGATAGGAAGGAGGAGGATATAATACATTTCAGTACAGATGATTAAGAGGTGTTGGATCCCCTGTGGGAGCCAGAAGTGAAAAAGATGAAAGGTGATGATGTAACTCATTTAGATCACAAGACTGAGGGTGAGAATATCAGCAAGCTTACAACATGCAGTCCAGTCACCCGACCTCCCAAACTTAGCATGGTGGAAATTATGCAAGCAGCACAAAAAGCAAAAACATTCACACCTTTAGTTTCACTGTTCAAGTCTCAGTGTCATGTCAAATCTAGAAGTGCAAAGTCCCTAATCTGGGATTTTTTCATGCTTGTTGTTGCTGATGACACCATGGCAATATGTCAGCTGTGTCAAGCACATGTAAGTCACAGAAAAAAGGGCAGCCATATAGGCACTGGTGGCCAGCACGCCCACTTTAAAAACAAGCACCCATTGCACTGGCACCAACACCAGAAAGATACCAGAGCTGTTGGTGGGACTTCCCTTGTCATGCTTAATGTTAGTGACAGCAGTGCAATAGAGATGGCGGTGGGAGGACTGAGTGGGTTGGTAGAGGAGAAGTGTGAGGAATCATTTTCTCTCTCGAGCAGTGGGCATAGTAGCAGTGGAGCTGCCACTCCCTTGAGTTATAAAAATATACCACCATGCACCAAATCCACCAAAATAACCAGTTTCATACATGCTGCATATCCCAGCCCCCAAGAGTCACCTGATACCCCAACAAGAGCAACGTTGGTGGCACAAGTAAAGCATTTTTGTCAACCCACTCCCAAGATGCAGCCCACATTGAAGAGTGTGTTTGAGTGGCACTCAAAGTACTCCCCAATCATGCTGCTGCATGTGAGCTGAATGCAGCCACAGCTGAAATGCTCACCATCAACCTGTTGCCCTTCTCCTTTATGGAGAATCCAGGATTCTGCCATTTGATGGCCTGTGCTTGCCCCAAATGGCAGGTGCCATCGCAAACGTAATACTCAAAACATGCCATGCTCAATCCATCCTACATGCCATGAAGCATTCTGCTTCCAAATATATCCACCTTAGCAAGGATAAGTGGACAAACAGTGGGCAGTTCATATCTGTGCATAACAGCACACTGGGCACAGGTACCTGGGGTGGTTGTTGATTTGGGGCCTGGCAAAAGCTGTGTAAAGCAAAATTGTGGTGGTAGCAACATACCTGGTATTCATCAGAATGCCACCATAACTATGAAAAGTGTTACGGGGTTTCACACTGGTGAGAAAATGCTGAATGTGCTGTTAAATCAGATTGATGAGTGGCTAAATGCATCCTTACTCACAGTGGGGGTTTATTGCCAATGACACTGGCTTCAATGTGGTTAAGTGCATTACTGACAGTGTTTTTTTCAGAGTTCTCTGCCTGGCACACTGCCTTAATCTAGTCATACAGCAATTTCTGAACCATGATGAAATAAAATAAATTGTGTCTGTCATCAGATGCATCTGTGTGCACTTTGCCCATTCTGCAAAGGCCCATGACCATCTGTTTGAGCTGCAGCGCACTAACCATCTGCATCAGTACTGTATGAAGATCGAAGTTGTTACTAGGTGGAACTCCACACTGTACATGCTGAACCAGCTATATGAGGAGTATAAGGCAGTTTCAGATTACCTGCTGCTGCACACCACCCAGTACAGTGCTGGAGGGTACATCATTCTAACAACGGAGCAGTGGTGACAAATGGATGGCATAATATGCATTCTGTGTCCATTTGAGCATGCAACACAGGCTATGAGTTGGGACACTGACTGTATATGTCAGTCAGTACCCCTTATACATATGTTGAGGTAGACACTGGTGAATGTCCATCACCAGATGGAGGCAAGTGATGATCACAATTCTGTTCATGTAATGGGTCATGTGCTTTGTATATTGGACAGCAATACACATATCTCTGGTATTATGCAGTCTAATGAGTTTGCTATTGCTACCATGCTGTATCCATGGTACAAACGTGGCTTGCCTGCCATGATTGAAATGGGTCATGTGTGAGTGGACAAACTGACCAATTACCTTGTCAGATGGGTACATGGTGCACAGATGAAAAATGCAGAGACACAAAGGGCACATATACCAGGTGTTGTTACTATCACCACCATCTCATCACAGGCCATCATATTGGAAAAAATGCCAAAGTCATAGCACAACACGACAGGTAATCCCATTTGAGATGCTCTGTACCAGGTGTGCATGGATGAAATTGAAGACAAGGAGGAGGAGTCTGATGAGGCAGCAGGACTCAGGGCAGCACAACGTATGGTGGATGCCTACATGGGAGACACCAAGTATCTTAGCATCACTGATGAGCCATTGGTATACTGGAGCAGCAAAGTGAGTGACTGGCATGCACTGGCATCTGTTGCTTTTAAATAACTCAGCTGCCCACCATTTAGTGTCAGTGTGGAACAGGTGTTCAGTTCTGCTGGGGCCATTGTGTGTGACCATAGGACAAATCTGTCACCAAAGAATGTTTCTGTCCTAACAGTTATAAAAATAAATGAGGCTCACATAACACAGTTATTTCAGTGGTGTTGCCCCAAGAACTGTGTCTCAGAGATGATGATGACAATGAAGACATCCACACTGGTTAGGCCTCTACTAGTAGGGAGGTGGATGAAGCAGCAATGATGACTAAATTTCCACCTGGTGATGACTCCACTCTTGAAGACTGTGACGGCTGCTTCATGGATGATGTGTCACTGGAGGAAGACTAAAGTGTTCTGCACCCCCAGCCATCACCTGCATCCCCCCATTTCCACTGAATGTGCTCTTTTATGTTAGTGTTCTACATTTTAAATGTTATTTTGCTGGTTGTTCTGTGTTACATATCATGTTAAACCATTTAATTTGATTACCCCACCTAGTAACAACGTTTACTTCATTTCATTTTTGAAAAATTAATCACCCTTGCTATGCTGACTGGAATGAATATGTAATCTCAGCAATACACAATGGCCCCATCAAGTGACAAATGCTGAACATCTTCCCCATTTCCACATATACCTCCTCCATGAATGAGTGTCTATTGAGTGTTCCACCACTGTATATACAATGTAACAACTTAGTCAGACAGTGCACAGCCAGTACTATGTTACTCAGAAATGCACGCATACTCCGTCCCCATGTATACAATTAACCATTATGCAATCTGTCTTCTTGTCATCCATCCTAATGTGTACAACACAGACTTCGACAGTGAGGGCCATCACTCTCAAACTGCCAAGAAATACAGCTGAAAAGCTTTGAAGATGACAGATGCATGTTTCAGCATAAACAGTCACAGACCAGTACATCAGTGCTGCCTCTGAGTCCAGCTAAATTACTCCTCCTCCTCCTCCAGTAAGAACTGCAGCATTGCCAGTGCATTTGGGGCTAGTACATCAACCTGCACAATGTAGCACTTTCATCCCAGCAAGCACACACGGTGTAATTTTCCCTCCTGCCAACCACCTATGATGACAGCATTACCAGCACATTTTTGGACCAGTATGTCAACTAGCACAATGCAGCCCTTTCATCCCAGTAAGCACACTTGGTGTCATTTTCCCTCCAGGCAAAGAAATAGCCACTCAGAAAGCTACACATATCATCAAGCAAGAAATATATATGTTCTTCCTCCATGACCTGCCTTCTGGTCAACTGATTCATGGTAACTAGATTTAATTTGTTGTCATGTTATTACTTATACCTCCATTGTGTTGTTATGCATGCCTTTGTTGTGATAGATTATTAAGTATCCATGTAAGGCAGCACACCTTAATGTATAAGTTATCTTTTGTATTTCCATTTCACTCTATGCAGGGTTGCCATGATCACACCGTGTGAGGCCAGGACCTCAGAATAAGGATGATGCATCTACATAGCACATTCAGAGCCTAGTCAATCCAGATTGCAAGCATCATTATGTACAGGTAAGTATTGTAATTGTAATGTTTTTCACTTGTTAGATTTTGTGTATTCCATTCCGGGTACTGTATGTCCTGGTATGTTTCACCATAGGCTCATAATTGAAATCATTTCAAAAGTGGGACATTTTTAGGGACATTGCCAACATCGATGGTAAGTATCACTACAGGTAAGTATCAGTGCTAATTTTTATTTCTTTTCATATTTTTTCTCTACCTTTTTACAAATGACATTGGTTCAAACAACATCTTTCTTGAATCATGACTGGCAAATGAATTTTTTTGTTCAAAGGGAATTCACTTTTTAATATTGGTAACAGTGTTAGTTCAGGTAGCATCACAGTGCATGTGATAAATGGTTATGCTGCCACTTACAGTGTCAGTTGCACATTTATGGATAAAAGTAATATATCCTTCATCATCTTACAGTGGTTCAATCAAGGGACTTATTTAAGTGCCATATGGGTGATTCCACAGGGGAAATGGCAAAACTCATGTGCATGCAATCCAAGATCACAATTCTCAAGTAAGCGCAGCAGTATTTATAATACATTTGTTTTCCTTCACAGGTGTCCATTGATGATGATGACATATGTTTTCAGTTGTCAGCAGTGGCCCACACCTCGCAGGAACAGCACCTCGATCCAGCATCCACACACCAGGATGGAAGACTTGTATTTAGTCACCAATGCCATACAGAGATGGGATGCATCGGCAAATGTCCACCAGAAAACTTAACAGCAATTCCAATTGAAGTACTTTGTACCTGGCAATAAGAAAAAAAGAAGAAGAAGACATTTTAAGCATTGTTACAACTAGGCGCCCCCCCCCCCACCATCATAACATGAAGCAATACTTACATCAGGGAATGGCTGTTAAATTGAAACCCTTGATATGAACAGACTACTTCTGATGAGCACAGCCATCAGCCCACTTGGGAGGTAACAGATATATCCCAGCAGTGGAATTCCTGAGTATTGACAGACCAATATAGATCATAGTTGCTGTCAAAGTCTGACATCTCAGTGCTGCAGTAACCACAGCATAAAAATCAATGAAAAACATAATACTTAACCATATCCACCGACCCCACACCAACCCTCAACCACCACCTCCTCCACCACCCACCCACCAATGACCATCACAAATTAAGAAATATTTAACACAAGTTAATGAATTGCACACATATTGAGCAGTAGCAGCAGCAGCAGCAGTGCACCTGGAGTTAACATCACCTGAATTCCTGCATGTTGACAAAAGCAAAGGAATTCAATTACAATCTGACTCAGATATCCGAGCTGCAGTTATTTTTATTTTTTTATTTTATTTAAACAGCAGTTTGGAAAACCTTTGAACCATAGGCTCATTTACAAAGGTACCTTGTCACAGTAAGACAAACGAAAATACACAGTATAACAGTACAACACATAAGTATAACAGTAAATTAAGACATAGATACAAACAAGCTGGTACAGGTAGGATGGATGCAAACAATACCAGAGTTATGTTGTCCTTAGCAGCTTAGTAATAAGCTTTGTCATAAGTATTGGAGTACGACTTTGACTAAGTGGCAACCAGCATCAGGTGTTAATGAGGTGGTTACGTAAGGAAGTTTTGAAGCATGATATAGTTGGAGCCGGGAGATGGAGGGGGCAGTGTGTTGAACCAGGAGGGGGCCCTAAAAGCTGAAGGCTCTTGGCCATGAGAGGTCCTAGCTCTAGGGATAACAAGAGGTTTTCCCAGAGGTCCGAGTATGAACTAGTGGGACAGAGCGGCGTTGGTGGTGGTCAATCCTGGTGGGATAGCCCAAGGAGGGTCTTTTGAAAGGGTACAGGTCAGATATTTGAGGCTCCGTCAAGATCAAGTACCAGCAGCTTGAAGTACACAGTAGACAGGTGTGTGTCAGTCTAGGTGCTCCAGTAATTAACCTGCAGGCCTTATTCAGAGTAGTGCGAATTTTATGGAGTGCAGTCTGATCAGTAGCACCATACACTGGCAGTCCATAGTCCACTAGGGACAGGATAGAGGAGGTGACTGCAAGTCAAAGAGCCTCTGGGGGGAGGCAGTGTTTATACCGATGTAAGATGCCCAATCGGATATTAGTGGCAATGGCTAGGGCAGCGATGTGTCCATGGAAGGAGAGGGAAGGGTCAAAATGGATCCCTAGGTATTTATAGGAGCAAACTTGTTCGAGTGGGAAAGAGGACCCAGAGTGAATGAGGAGTTTGAAGTTGCAGGACTTGTTTTGGGGATGAGTGAAGAACATGGTTTTGTTTTTTAAGATTTATCACCAATCTATGTTCCTTGAACCAGCCCTCGGCTTCAGTGAAGGACTTCTGCAGCGAGTCCTGAGGGCAATAGGGTTACGACTTGAGGCAAAGATGACTGCATCATCAGCGCATAATAGAATGTTCCCGAGCAAGAGCATGGAAGGGTGTTATGTAAAGGGAGAATAGTGGGGCCAGAATGGGGCCCTGGGGAACCCCAGAAAAGATGGGACAGATGTCTGAGTAGGTCCCATTAATTTTTACATGCTGTGAGCAGTCAGACGGATAACTGGTGCACCAGGAGATAGGCCCAGCAGCAAAACCAGAGAGACTAAGGGCATCAAGAAGGAGGGGGTGGGAGACAGTGTTGAAAGATTTTGAGAGGTCAATGAAGACAGCACCAGCCAGAGAACCAGTGTCTAAGGAGGAGTGGAGAAAGTTGGAGAACTCTAGGAGGGCAGTGTTGGTACTGTGGCCCGCTCGGAAGCCATGCTGCTCAGGACAAAGGACATTGTAGGTGGAGAGGTAGTCAGAGATTTGAGAGGCCACCACTTTTTCCAAGGCCTTGGAGAGAGGAGAGAGAATGGAGATCGGTCGACAGTTTCCAGCCACAGTCCTATCACCACCTTTAAAGATAGGGGTGACAGTGGCAACTTTCCAGGCAGTTGGAACCTTCCCCAGGCAAAGAGAGTGGTTGATGAGGCATGTGATCAGGGTAAGGACTGTGTCTAAGACCAGCCGTAGGATACATGGATCCAGGGTGTCACTGTCTGTACTATTACTCTTGAGGGCAGTGACAAGGTGCAGCCTAAGTTCTTGGGCAGAAACACGGCGGAGGAGAAAATAAGGGCCAGAAAGATTTACGGCAGGTGCAGGGGGAGGAGGGTCAAAAAATTTGTAGGGAGGATAGGGCTAAGGTCAGTGAATGAGGTGTTGAGGTGGTTGGCTATGAGGGCTGGGTCTGAGGAGATCACACCATTAATGTTGATCTGGTGGGGTGGGGGGTGTGCACTCCCATTTAACTGTTTAATGTTATCCCAGAAGGTTCTGGGGTTCCCCCATGAGGCAGTGAGTGAGGACCGATAGTGCTCAGACTTGGCCTTTCTGATGGCCCGAGTGCACTTGTTTCAGGCGGCAGCATATAACCGCCTGTCATTGGGCCGGCCAGTCTCAATGGCACGGTGCTATAGGTTGTCCCTATGTTTCAGCTGGTGGATCAAAGCTGGGGTTACCCAGGGGGCATTCTTCCTTTTAGAACAGCGGGTCAACATTGGGGCAAAGATATCACAGGCATTATTAAAAGTTTGGGTAAAGAAGGAGAGAGCTGTGTCGATGTCAGGAGTTGCCTGTATAGGAGACCAGTCAATTTGGGACAGAAGTTCCTTGTTTTATTAGTCCACCAGGTATTAGGCGCGCTGGCATGTGGACTGTGCTATGGGTTTGGGGACTGAGGATGACCAGTGGAATTGAATGGGGAGTGATCACTGAGAGTCTGGGAGGACTTGACATTGGGGATCCGATTAGAGTTGGTTGGTGAGTACCACATCAAGCAGGGTACTGGAGCCTCTCTTGGGTTAGTCCTGGTAGGGTGGGTAACTAGTTGCGTTAGGTCTATTGCTGAAAAGGAGTCTCGCGGGGAGGAGGAGGAGGAGGAGGAGGGCTGAGCCAGTTGACATTTAAGTCACCCACCAGAATTTGATCAGCAGAAGGAGGTAGAGGTAAGGTATTCTGTAAGAGAGGCAATGGCTCATGCTTGGTCCCTTGGGGCACGTGTGAGATGCAGTAGTCAGATAAAGGGGTCCCTTTAAAGGGTCAGGGGTTAGTTTCAGCACAAGCGCCTGGGCCCTGGAGTCAGGATGGGAGTGGGCAGGGCTAGTGCAGGGAGAGATTCCTTGACATAAATAGCACAGCCGGGCCGCCTCTCCCAACACGGTCGGACCGGAAAAGGGTGAAACCAGGAAGGAGACTAGGAGTCAGGGAGGATTTCACAGCCAAGTCTCAACCAGGGTGATGACATCAGGGTTAATTGATGTGACCAGGCATTGTAGTGAGTCAAACTTTTTTTGAGGCTACAGATATTCATGGAGACCATGCATCGACTTGTGGTCTAGTTGTGGAGCTCCTGGGAACCGGGCCAGGGTTTGGATGAATGTTCCCTGACAGGAGTAGTAGAATGACTAACACCCTGGCTAGGAGATGGTGAGAGGTTTTCCTACGATTGACATGGGGGGGGAAGGGGAGGCTAAGGGAGCAGGGGGTGGGCAGGGAGGTACAGGAGGGGAAAGCAAGAATAAGAAGACACCCAGATGTGCCTGAGGTGAAGAGAAAGCTAGGGGGAGGGCAGGGAGGACGGGGACACACAGAGGTCCCAAGGGACAGGACAGCAGGTTCAGGAGCAAGGGGAGGGAGGGGTGCCAGGGCACAGTGTGGACTAGCAGATGGGTAAGTGGGTAAGTGAACTGCTAGTGGGGATAGGCACAGGCAGAGCATGAGGCAGGGCCAATACATTGTGGTGAGCAAGATCCCAGGGAAGTAGTGCTGTACAGGTAGGAGGAAGTAGTGAGGAGCATAGGTCCCTCTAGTGGCCAGCAGGTATAACCTGCAAATGGGAAAGTGGGGAGATAGGTTCTGGGCAACAGGACGTGATGTCACCAGATGTGATATCACGGGGTGGATCCTCAAATTGACAGCACCCCTCTGCAGGCGTCCAGACAAAGAGAAGAGGCTCTCTTTAACTCGAAAGTTATCAGGCTGGAGATTCGGCTTCCTTAGCTACTCAGGTGAGCTGCTTGTGTTGCTTCAGTTGCTTGATTGTCCCGAGTGCCTAGCTTGGGGGGGAGGAGCTGCCTATGTAGTGGAGAAAACACAGCCTCTCATTACTATGCAGCGGGAGAATATGTTGTGACTTACACAAAGGAGCTCCACTCTAAGCAAACAGGGCTATTCCAAAATGAGGTCACACTAGGACCCAGCTAACCTAATGCCTTCAGTTACAAGCACAATTAGCTCCAATACCACCATATTAAACAAGTCTGCTCTATATTAGCTGCTTGGTATATCTGGCTTTAAGGTGTAATCAGCAAGGCAACTCTAGGAAAACCAGTGAGTCCCTAGCTTTACACTTCAGCATTAGTAGCACAAAGAGAAGCAAATAACAAGCCCACCCAGTGGTGAACAGGGAACAAAGTTCATAAAATATAAGTGTTCATCAGGTAGCACCCCTCTGCAGGCGTCCAGATGAAGAGAAGAGGCTCTCTTTACCAAAGTTATCAGGCTGGAGATTCGGCTTCCTCAGCTACTCAGGTGAGCTGCTTGTGTTGCTTCAGTTGCTTGATTGTCCCGAGTGCCTAGCTTGGGGAGCTGCCCCGAAGTTATCAGGCTGGAGATTCGGCTTCTCAGCTACTCAGGTGAGCTGCTTGTGTTGCTTCAGTTGCTTGATTGTCCCGAGTGCCTAGCTTGGGGTGGGGAGCTGCCTCGAAAGTTATCAGGCTGGAGATTCAGCTTCCTCAGCTACTCAGGTGAGCTGCTTGTGTTGCTTCAGTTGCTTGATTGTCCCGAGTGCCTAGCTTGGGATGGGGAGCTGCCTCAAAAGTTATCAGGCTGGAGATTCGGCTTCCTCAGCTACTCAGGTGAGCTGCTTGTGTTGCTTCAGTTGCTTGATTGTCCCGAGTGCCTAGCTTGGGGAGCTGCCTCGAAAGTTATCAGGCTGGAGATTCGGCTTCCTCAGCTACTCAGGTGAGCTGCTTGTGTTGCTTCAGTTGCTTGATTGTCCCATGCCTAGCTTGGGGGAGCTGCCTCGAAAGTTATCAGGCTGGAGATTTGGCTTCCTCAGCTACTCAGGTGAGCTGCTTGTGTTGCTTCAGTTGCTTGATTGTCCCGAGTGCCTAGCTTGGGGGGAGGAGCTACCTCGAAAGTTATCAGGCTGGAGATTCATCTAACCCAGTAATGAAAAATTCAATACTTACCTTGTGCAATGTGAAATGTGGTGCATTCCAACATCCCGTATCCAAATCCTGGCATGAATGCCATGATGATGTAATCCTCACCACACTGCCAGATAATATAAAATCAGTACAAACATATTAAAACTGAAGACATCATAATAGCAACCCACCATCCCCCTTTTCTTGCACTGGAAAACATAAATACAGACAGATTCTTACATGTGTAGCAGCAGCAGCAGCATCAGTGTCAATTGACTATGTGAAGAGGATCCCCATGAACCAGACAAAGCATTACTTCTCATAATAACTAGTCAGAGAAGTATGCAGCAGCTACAAGCAACAGCACAGCAACAGCACACAAAATGTCATTCAATCCACACTGACTTACAATCACAGAACCAACAGAGTAAACCAAGGCAACAGCATTGCAAAATGATAATTCCATAGTTCTCAATAAATTGAGAAACCAGCAGTTGGAGGAAGCAAATGCAACTTTAAGTCATAGAACCATTTTGCAGGAGGGTTTATTTATCTCAGCATGGCAAACTGGTTTGTGTTGCATGTTAGGCAGTGGCAGCAGCAAGGTTAGGTCTGAAAATAATTTTAAACGGTATAGAAAACAACAGATTTGGGTCCTGATGGTGGATGTGAACCATGTACAGTAACTGTATGTTTGACAGCTGATTTAGGTCTGAATGTACTGTGCAATTGTTTTAGAAACATTTCTGGACATGCACAGCCTGTGCTACATTCACAGAAATAAGATGTGGCCTAAAACCAATTGTAAACAGTGGCCAAAACAGAATTTTAATGTCTGAGTGCGGGGGGGGGGGGAGGCATCCTAAAACAACAGGGCTGACTCCAAATTTCAGTCTCAGTTTGATGTAAAATTTTTGGTAAACATTTATGGTCTTTTAGGCCCTGTTTGGCATGATCAGCACCAATATTCTGGCTGAAATACTTGGCAAACAGGCCCAAAAACAGCTATTTAATGTCTTGGTGGTGGTGGTGAGGGAAGGACCACATCACATTCTGACTCAGACCATATTTCTGTCTCAATTTTATCTACCATTTTTGCTGTCACATTTCTGGACATGAACAGCATGTTCTGCACTCGCAGAACAGAGATTCAGCATGAGACGACTTGTAAATAGTGGACCAATGATCATGTTTTGGTTTGGGTGGTGGCTTGTGTACCATATAACAACATGGCTAAGACCTGATTTCTGTCTGAATGTACTGTAACATTTTTTGGGAAACATTTCTGGACATGTACTGCCTGTGCTGCATGTGCAGAAACAAGATGTGTCCTAAAACCAATTGTAAACAGTGGCCAAAACAGCATATTAACGTCTGGGTGCTGGGGGGGGCACCATAAAACATCAGGACTGACACCAGATTTCAGTCTCAGTTTGATGTAACATTTTTTGGTAAACATTTTTGGACATGTACTGCCTGTGCTGCACTCACAGAAACAAGATGTGGCCTAAAACCAATTGCAAACAGTGCACCAAAGACCATTGTTTGGTCCGGGTGGGGGTTTGGGGACCATAAAGCATCATGGCTAAGACCAGATTTCTGAATGAATTTAATGTAACATTTTTTAGGAAACATTTCTGAACATGAACTACCTGTGCTACACTCGCAGAAACAAGATGTGGCCGAAAACCAGTTGTAAACAGTGGTTAAAACAACATTGTAATTTCTGAGTGCTGGGGGGAGCGGCACCATAAAACATCAGGGGATTGACACCAGATTTCAGTCTCAGTTTTAGCTACCATTTTTGTTGTCACATTTCTGGACATGTGCAGCCTGTCTTATGCTCACAGAATGGAGATTCAGCATGAGATGACTTGTAAACAGTGGATCAAAAACCATGTTTTGGTTCTGGTGGTGGCTTGGGCACCATATAACAACATGGCTGAGACTTGATTTCTGTCTGAATTTACTGTAACATTTTTTTGGGAAACATTTCTGGACTTATAGGCCCTGTTTTGCATGATCAGCACCAAGATTCTGGCTGAAATACTTGGCAAACAGACCCGAAAACAACTATTTGATGTCTGGTTGGTGGGGGGACCACATCACATCCTGACTCAGACCATATTTCTGTCTAAATTTTATGAACCATTTCTCCTGTCATATTTTCTGGATATGTACAGCCTGTTCTGCATTCGCAGAACACAGATTCAGCATGAGATGACTTGTAAGCAGTGGACCAAAGGCCATGTTTTGGTTTGTGTGGTGGCTTGTGCACCGTATAACAACATGACTGAGACTTGATTTCTGTCTAAATTTACTGTAACTTTTTTTGGAAATATTTCTGGACTTGTAGGCCCTGTTTGGCACAAGCAGCACTGTGATTCAGGCTGAAATCATTGCTAACATGGCCTAAAACATCAATTTAATGTCTGGGTGGTGGTTGTGGTGAGGGGGGGCACCACATTGCATACTGACTCAGACCATATTTCTGTCTCAATTTTATGTACCACTTCTACTGTCATATTTTTTGTCTTAGCATGCCTGCTCTGCACAGTATGGTGACAAGAGGCTGTGTTAAACTGGGGCCAAATTGCACATTTTGGACCTGGTCTGATGGTGGGGCACTAAACATCATGAATGGAGGGGAGTGACATAAAGTTAACATCTGTGGGAAGCAAGGCCAGGGGACATGTGTTGTTAACCAGAAAAACATATTTATGTTTAACTTCACAGTAAAAGTGCGTATGTTTCTATGATTGTTGTGTACATATTCACACTGATGTTGCACACAGCCAAAACAACTGAAGCCCATGACATCAGCCTGAACCACACAGCTTTGGGAAAAAAAAATTTTGTTCATAAGAACACATTACAATGTACTTGTCATTTGTGGATTGGAGGAGGAAATATAGAAAGGGTAAGATAAAACAAGAAAGGTATGGTGTATGGGTACAGACTAAAGGACTGACAGAAAGTTACAGTTACACACATGACAGGCGGACATGAAGGGTAAGGGCAAGGGTAGGGTACTCAAATAATGGGAAAGAGAGTGAGCATAAACATTACATAATAACATGCAAAACACTGGACACAAAAAAGAAATATGAGGATATAGAAAGAGGAAGAGGACAGCAAAGGTTTTTTTTTCCTTTTTTTTGTTTGTCTTTGTTATTTTCTAGGGGATGTGCATGAGGGAAGAGTGACAGTAACAAAGCAAGGACAGGAGAAAGAAAAGAGAAGAAAATTCAGGTGTGCACTGCCTGCCTCACTTGCAAATTAACAAGTACATTTTTAAAATTTCTAGACCGTAATTAAACAACACCAGAAAGAGGCCCAGATTCCTCTGACCTGCCACTGCCACCACCAATCCCCCCCCATGATGAAGTTCCACAAGGAGAAGTCTGGATCAAGGCAACCTGGGGCCCTAGGCCCAGGAGAAATCTGAGGCCCCCATCACTTCACCAGTGCCCTTTCACTGTGACCACACTCCTTGGTCATTACATATTAGTTACTGTTAGCAGTGCTGGACCTTTTGAGTGTTGGGGTGGCTTGTACAGTTGGGTCAGAGGAGGCAGTGGTGGCCTACAATGGGGCTGTTGATATGGCCTTTGACTCAATCACACTCTTTTGTGTCCAGCCCCTGTTCTACTCATCAGAGATCTCTTTGTTATGATGATGATCTCTGAGGTTTAAAGATCTGGGGCGGAGGTTACAGAGAGTTATGTAGGAGATCTGGCTTGGTGGAGGACAAATTAGCCCCAAAGTTGCATTATGCTTACTATCAGTGGGCAGTCTCCCAAAAGAAGGCAGAATTTCTGTCCAGGGAGATTGTTGTTGCAAGAAACAGACCAGCTCAGCTCTTCCCCAGGGTGGACGGTCTTTTACATCCAGTCTGTCTACATGCTGGGGCAGGTTTTAGCACTAGGCACGAGGAGCTGGCTCTGTTTTTTCACCAATGAGGTGTCCTCTGTCAGGGTTGAGGTCTCTTTGAGCATCTCTGGAAAGGGATGCAGGGTCCAGTCTAAGTCTTGCCAGAACGCTCCTCCTGTCTAGGATGAATTTGAGCTGGGTGGGGTTGTGAAAGTTGTGGAGATAATCTGAAAGCTGGCAAGCTGTGGCCTACATAGTGTGATATGGACCCAGGTCCAACCCACCTTTTGGTTGGGTGCTTGGGCCTGATTGGACCTGTGGTTGCTGAGGTCATCTGGAGTTCATTGAGGAGTGGGATCTGCCCACTGGCCCCGAAAGAGGCCTTGTTTAGACCCCCTTTTGAAAAAGCCCTCTTTGGACCCAGACTGCCTGAACAACTACAGACCAGCCTTGAACCTCCCATTTTTAGGGAAGGTTATAGAAAATGGGAGGTTCGAGATCAGTCTGTAGTTGTTCAGGCAGTCTGAGTCCAAAAAGGGCTTTTTCAAAAGGGGTCTAAATAAGGCCTCTTTCAGGATCAGTGGGCAGATCCCAGTCCTCAGTGAACCCCAGCCTGTGCAATTTGATAGACATCTCACTTCTTCCTCCACCTATGAGTCTTTCCAGTCTGCGTTCCATGTGGGGTATAATACGGAGACTGCTCTGGTGAGGGTGTTAAATGGTCTCCTGATTGTGAGGGACAGGAGAGTCCATGCCATCTTGGTCCTCCTGGACCTCTCTGTGGCATTTGACACCACTGACCATGAGGTGTTACTTGACCACCTGTGGTTCTGGTGTGGCCTGTCCGGTAATATCATCAACTGGTTCAATTCATACCTGACAGACAGAGTGCAAAGGGTGACAGTGGGAATTGTCTCAACTAACCCAAAGCCTCTGTGCTGTGGTGTTCTGCAGGGTTTGGTCTTGTTACTCATATTGTTCACAGTGTACATGCTGCTATTGGGGTACATTATCAGGTGTTACAGGCTGGGTTTTCACCATTGTGCAGATGATACACAGCTGTACTTGTCATCTGTACCCAATACCCAGGTGTTGGACTTTGTATTTAACAGTTATTTTGAGGAAATCCAGTCATGGATGACTCACAACTGGCTTAAGCTTATCCCAGATAAGATTGAGGTACTGGTTGTGGATCCAGGTCATCGGAATGGGGGGGTTACCACCCAACCTAGTTTTGGGGTGTGTGCCCATAGTCCCTTCTAGACAGGTGAAGAATTTGGGCATGATTATGGATGATGGCCTGATACTTGATGCTCAGGTGTTGGCCATGGTTAGCAATGGGTTTTACCATCTCAGTAACATTTCCCAAATTTGAGCCCTCATCCTGCACCAGGACTTGACTACACTGGTGTATGCTTTCATCACTTCCAGGTTGGGCTGCTGTAATGCCCTGTACCTAGGGTTATCTGTAGGAAATCCTCCCAGGCTGCAGCTGATGAAGAATGTGGCTGCAAGATTGTTGATGGGGAGAAAAGCTGTGAGCATATCATTCTGGTCCTCTGCATACAGCACTAGCCACTGGTCAGGTGAAGGGTTGTCTTCAAGATAGGGCTATTGACCTATAAGACCCTGCATGAAGGGGTCCTGTCCATCTGCAAGATCTTCTTGTCCCCTACTGTCTGGCCCGAGCACTCCATTTATCTGGGGGAGGCCTCCTGGGAGTTCCTAGGATTAGGCTGCTGTATGCTGGGGACAAGGCATTCTCGGTAGCTACGCCTATCCTGTGGAACTTATTGCCTGGTTATTTCAAGGAGGTTCCCTCAGTAGAAGCCTTTAAAAAGGACTTTAAAACATATTTGTTCCAGGAAGTATTTTATTGATTATGTTTTAAAATTACTATTTGTTACGTTCGCTTGCGCGCATGCACAAGGAACGTTTTGGGAGAGTAGCACACTTGGAGGTGTGCCTCTTCCACAAATGCACTGCTCCTTGAGCAGGTGTGTGGTCCTGCACCATGGTGGAGGAGCTCTTGTATGACAGCGGTGTTCCTCTGCTTCAAAGCAGAACACCGCTGCCATACAGAGCACCGCCTGAGGCCCTCCCCCTCGCGGCCATGCTCCCCCGACGCGGCCATGCTGCCCCCCCAAAGCTTAAACTTTGCTGACGGGTGTGCCCAATCCCCCATTGGCTCCATGGCCCCCTCTAAAGCCATCCTGCTGCCACGCTGGGAGCCCACCCCAGTGTGGCAAACTGTCGCTGTGTTTTGCCGATGGGGGTGCCCAATCCCCCGTCAGCTCCTCACCCCCCACACATCTTCTGCCATGCTGGGAGCCCACCCCAGCATGGCAAACATCCCACGTCATCATTTTTTTTCCTGTAAAGAAAAAACGGTCCCACGGAGCGTCTCTCACTCCCCCTCCCACAACCTGCACCCACCCACAGTGCACCCAGCCTCCCCACACCCCCCTCACCCCATACTTACCTCTGGACTCTGGCACGATGATCTTTGGTGGACCGGGAACACGTCTGCACTCTTCAAAGCCGACCGCAAACTGAGGAAATGCCGGTAAGCTGTATAATGGGCTAGAGAGGGGGCTTTCAACTTTATTGCATATCACAGTCATTTTTTGGAATTTTTGCACCAAATTTTCAATATGGGGTTTTTGGGACTCCTTCTCATGAATGATGTCACTGTCATGGCGTTACTCGGGCCCGAAGAGTGATTTTGCAGGCACTGCACAGGCACTGCTCAAAATCACCCTTTGGGCTCAAAATATTGCCATGACAGTGACATCATTCATGAGAAGGGGTCCCAAAAACCCCATGTTGAAAATTTGGTGCAAAAATTCAAAAAAATGACTGTTTTAGGAGTGTGCGTTGCGCAGTTCCGACGCAGGCTCGTAAGTTTGTGAATTTTTAATATTTTCACTCCAGATTTTCAACATTGCCATTTTATCACACCTTCTTATGAGTTGTACATCTGTCATTTTTCACATCTTACCCAAAACGTGTTTCCACCCATGTAGCACACAATGGCGCAGTCGGTGTGTGAAATCAATGTATGGAACAAATTAAGAAAATCACAGTGACACTGTTCATGAACAGAGGTCTTAAAATGGCTATGTTGAAAATTTGGTGAAAAATTCTAAAATGACTGTTTTACTTAGCGTGCATTATGCAGTTCCTAATGCACGTCAGGTATTTGCTTGTGAATTTTTCATTATTTGCACTCCAGATTTTCTAAAATTGCCATTTACCACACCTCCCCATGAGCAGTACAGCTGTCATTTTTCACATCCTGCCCAAAATGTGTTTCTGCCCATGTAGCGTGCAATGGCGCAGTCGGTGTGCGAACTCAATGTATGGGACACATTAAGAAAATCACAGTGACACTGATCATGAGCAGAGGTCTTAAAATGGCTGTGCTGAAAATTTGGTGAAAAAATTCCTAAAAATGACTGTTTTATGAGTCTGCATTGCACAGTTCCTACACATGCTCGTAAGTTTGCAAATTTTCAATATTTTCACTCCACATTTTCAACATTGCCATTTTACCACACCTCCTTATGAGCACTGCAGCTGTCATTTTTCACATCTTGCCCAAAATGTGTTTCCGCCCATGTAGCGCACAATGTCACAGTCGGTGTGCAAACTCAGTGTATGGGACACATTAAGAAAGTCACAGTGACACTGTTCATTAGCAGAGGTTTTAAAATGGCGATGTTGAAAATTTGGTGAAAAAATTCCTAAAAATAACTGTTTTATGAGTGTGTGTTGCACACTTCTCACGCACGCTCATAGGTTTGTGAATTGCAGTATTTCCACTCCAGATTTTCAACATTGGCATTTTACCACACCTTCCCATGAGCAGTACAGCTGTCATTTTTCACATCCTGCCCAAAACGTGTTTCCGCCCATGTAGCGCACAATGGCGCAGTCGGTGTGTGAAATTAGTGTATGGGACACATTAAGAAAATCACAGTGACACTGATCATGAGCAGAGGTCTTAAAATGGCTGTGTTGAAAATTTGGTGAAAAATTCCTAAAATGATTGTTTTACAAGTGTCGTTGTGCATTTCCTGTGCACTCTATAAGTTTAAGTAATTTTCAATTTTTTCACTCCACATTTTCACCATTGCTATTTTACCACACCTCCTCATGAGCAGTACAGCTGTCATTTTCACATCCTGCCCAAAACGTGTTTTCTGCCCATGTAGCACACAATGGCGCAGATCGATGTCTTGAACAATGTATGGACACATTAAGAAAAATCACAGTGACACTTTTCATGAGCAGAGGTCTTAAAATGGCTGTGTTGGAAATTTGGTGACAAAATTCCTTGAAATTACTGATTTATGAGTGTTCATTGTGCAGTTCCTATGCACGATCATAAGTTTGCGAATTTTCAATATTTTCACTCCACATTTTCAACATTGCCATTTTACCACACCTCCTTATGAGCACTGCAGCTGTCATTTTTCACATCTTGCCCAAAACATGTTTCCGCCCATGTAGCGCACAATGGCACAGTCATTGTGTGAACTCAGTGTATGGGACACATTAAGAAAATCACAGTGTCACTGGTCATGAGCAGAGATCTTAAAATGGCTATGTTGAAAATTTGGTGAACACATTCCTAAAAATAACTGTTTTATGAGCGTGCATTGTGCAGTTCCTACGCACGCTTGTAAGTTTGTGAATTTTCAATATTTTCACTCCACATTTTCAACATTGCCATTTTACCACACCTCCTTATGAGCAGTACAGCTGTCATTTTTCACATACTGCTCAAGACTTCTTTCCGCCCATGTAGTGCACAATGGCACATTCGGTGTGCAAAATCAATGTATGACACACAGTAAGACAATCACAGTGACACTGTTCATTAGCAGAGGTCTTAAAATGCCAGTTTTGACAATTTGGTGAAAAAATTCCTAACAATGACTCTTTTATGAGTGTGCATTGCACAGTTCCCACGCACGCTCCTAGCTTTGCGAATTTTCAATATTTCCACTCCAGATTTTCAACATTGCCATTTTACCACACTTCCTTATGAGCAGTACAGCTGTCATTTTTCACATCCTGCCCAAAACGTGTTTCCGCCTATGTAGCGCACAATGGGGGTAACAAAAAGGTCATGCTGACAATTTATTTTGCAAATACCAGCAATCGCACAGGGCATTAGGGTAAAGCACCATACATGCCACACACCACTACAAATACCTGCAAGTGAACGTTCGGCATTGACAAATGCTTGTTTTTATAATGGGATAGATAGATAATTATATGCTCCCAGCTGTATTCTTTTATATATATATTTGTGTAAGATTTTAAATTGTATGGTCTTATACTGTACAGCGCCCAGAGTTTCTGGAAATGGGCACTTTAGAAATAAAATATCTGTCTATCTAAAATATTTAAAACATATTTTCTTTCTGACCCTAAAATTGGCATAAAACCTAAATAACCTAACTAAAATGCTTCAAAATGAATTAAACTAATAATATCAGTATTAAAAAAAAACATCAGTCCTGGTTTTGATCATTTAGAGAAAATAATTTTCTAATTTTCCTGGTACAAATATTGTTTTGGGTATGAAATGTCTTGATTTGCACTTCTGACCCCCCCCCCCCCAACAGATGAATGTGCACTCACAGTGTGGGTGTTACCATTTTGTCTTGTCAGGTAAAATGAATCAAGATTTGGGAATTTCATTGGGTAAGGTATGGCCCATCTCTGAAAAAGCATAGATCCTGGGTGGTGCATGAGTTAAACTGGTGGTTTACAAAAGGAGTCATGATGAACTATTGAGATTATGTTGCAAAGTGAGTGATTGTTGGAAGAAATAATTTTGGTGATCAAACATTTATGTTATTGATAATAAGCCAGGATCAAAAACTGGCAAGATTTATTGATGGAATGCTGGAAATACTGTATATTCAGTGGTTCACCTTGAAAACAGAACTACATCAGCGTCGGAACTTCAAAAGAGTGGTATGAGGGAATTAAAAAAAAAGAGTACAATTTTTAACAGTACAATTAAAATGCATTGTAGAATTTCCTGATTTTAGGAGTGATATTAAAGAGTTCCTGACACAGTTAAGACAATTTTGAAAACGTAACATTTGAGCAAAGATATAGCTTATATTATGTAATTTATTACTAAGGATATCTACAAGAATACAGTACCTCTGCCCTTTTTCAGCTCTGGCTGCCTGTCTACACCTGACATCATAATTGTGACATTAAAATACATTGCTGTGAAGATATTTGTGTTATCATAAATAGAGGATTGTGATGCAATATGTAGAGAAGCAGTGAGAGTAGATATAATTCCCTAGTCTGACAGTTTTTATATTCTGTAACATATTCTCGAGGTTTTGCTTTGTAAATATTGTATTTGTCATGTATTAATTGATCATTATTTATCCCATGCTATTTATGTGCTAGTACTGTATGTATTTTACCTGCCTTTTATCTGTATATGTTCCTGATATATGTTCTCAAGACCTCCTTGTGAATGATCCTGCTCGTCAGAGTTATTCCTGCAATAAACTTGAAACTTGAACTAGTCTGCTGGATAGGGATCTTGTTTTCATGCAAATGTTTTCAGTCATAAAGAAAACTAAGAATTAATTATTGAAAATATATTAAGTAATAAAGAAAATGGGATGGGGCTGAATGTAAATCTTACTTTTTAAAATTTTCCTAATGCTCTCAGGGGCTCTTTAAGTATAAAACATACATATTGAATTGCACTTTTAGGGTAGGATTCACAAACCTGACAGAATACCCGCAGCTGCGGGTAAAATCACTGTGCAAGTTGGGTGAGACTTGTGGATCCACAGGTTACCCGCAGTGGCGGGTATTCACAAAAGTGGAGCTGGATTATGACTGGCTCCATGATCTACAGCTGCCTGCTGGTGGGGTTGCCATGGCGATGGCCACAGCAGCGGGAAAGGTGTAACTCCCTCCGCAACTGCTGCGGCTGTGAATCAGAATCACTGCAGCTGTGGGCGATTCTGGTCCGCAGCAGCAGTTGCAGAGGAAAACTTTTGAAATATGGGCTTTGTGAATTCAGCCCTTAATATTTTATATTTAAGAGTAAAACTTGATAAGTGGAGATTCTAAGTGGGAGGAAGAGACAAAGCAAAAGAAATGGGTATGTTCACACCTTACAGGTCAGCCTGGCCATGGGTCCCTGAACAATCAGCTACACTTAACACCTCATCAGTCAGGAGAGAATCATGTCACAGTTCGGTCCCTGCCTTGCTCAAGTTACCTAGCAGTTGAGTCCTTTACAAAAAATTCATCTCAGGTAGAAGAAAATGATATATATATAAATATATGTTGGAGATAGCAGTAGGCCCCCTTGCAGGTGGGGCCCCAAGGCACATGCCTATCTTTCCTATGCCTTAATATGGCCCTGTGTAAGGAGGTCCGATATTTTTTGTTGCTTTCTCATTAGTTTTCTGGATCCCTCCTGGCAGAACTCATCAAAATCACAGTAGAGAGTGGACACCTCTGCTCGTACAGCTGCCAGGTCTTCATAGCTAACTAGTAGAGCAGATGGGGCTGCTGCAGGCTGTGCGGGTTCACCACCACCATGATCCTGGTGCTGCCAGTGGATGTGAGGTGAGGTGGATTGGGTTGCTGCTGCATCCTGCTGCTTTCTCCCGCTGCTGCGGCACCTTCCAGACTCCACCAACCACTGGCCCCATCCTCCTGCCGGCTCTCTTCTTCTTGGGCCCCTCTGCCTCCTGCTGCTGCCAACTCCTGTTGTTTCTGAAGCCATTCTGCAGCATGGTGATTCTGCAGATGGCTACTCTGGCTACCAGTTCCAAAATGGCCCTCTTGTTTGTCCATTCACATGGAACTGTCACACAGCTTGCAGTTGGCCACAATGCTGTCAATGGTGTTTCGATCAAAGAAACACCATACAGCTGACCCTTAATGCTGGGGGAAGGTGGGGGACACATGCTCCTGCTGGGTGGGGCATTAGTATCTAGCTGCTGCTGGGGGTTGGGGGCCAAATGCTCCTGCTGCTGTTGTGGGGGGCTACGGGATTCTGTGGCTGGCTGGTTCTGGGGGCCACATCATACTCATGGCCACGTTGCTGTGGGGGGGATGGACTCATGCTGCTGCTGCTGGGGAATGGAGGCCACATGCATCTGTTGGAGGCGCATGCTCCTGCTGGAACACCCACCTGTTAAGGCAAACAGTGGGTGCCTTACTCCCATGGACCATGCTTTGCTGTTTAGCATTCATCCTGATTTAAAAAAAAAAGATTCCTAACAGAAAGGGAGAGAGAGAGAGAGAGAGAGAGAGAGAGAGAGAGAGAATGAGAATTACACTCACACACACACATCAATGACACCAAACAGAAACTATAAGCAAAGAACAGAAACACAATCTAATATATTCTTTTTAAATGAAAAAAGGGTGTAAAAAAACACACGTGACAAAACAGTCAGTGGCTGGCACACAAAACCATTTTAATTTGAAACTCTCTGCTGCTGGCTGCCTGCTTCTCCTCTCCAAGTCACCAGCTACACAGAAAGGAAATGAACCACTCACTTCCTGTCTGTACACAGTCAACCCATGTGATCTGTAGAAAGTAAGTCATGTGGAAAGCCCAATTTCACCTGATTTTGCTAAATAGTAATGCAAGGAGAAATTTACCAGCAAAATTTCGCCTTGCAGTCATAATTACGCAAAATATTTTGCTTGGCAAAATTAGCAATTTTTCTGGAATTTAGGTGGCAAAATAAAATTTTGCTGCATCTCTAATGGGGAGGAGCCTTTGGGCAAAGATAATTTATCACTCTCCCATATATTCAGCACCTCCGGAATGGTTCCCTTTTCATGCATTTTTCACCATCACTCCCAAATGGCTGACCTAATCTATGCCACATGGAACATCAGGGGTTTGAACTCCCCTATCAAATGAAAATGTATACTGGCATGGATTAAATGTCTGGAGGTCTAGGGAGCTTTCTTTTAGGAGACCAAGCTCACTGAAGAGAAAGCTGGCAAATTATGCAGAGAGTCAGTGTTTCTGGAAGCCCATAGTCATGGCCCATTCTCTAAATGGGGAGTTTCTATCCTCTTCAGCAAGACCTTTTGCCCGTCCTTGCTCAATTAATAGGTAGAGAGCAAGTGGATACTCCTCTTGGGGAATTCATATGGCTCCAACTGTGATGTCCCCCAGTTCTGCCTCACATTCAGACAAGCCTTAGAAGATTTTTTTTTTTTTTTGTATCATCTAATATTTTTTTGCATTTCTCTTAACAAATCATTAGACAATAATAGTGGTCAAAGTGATCGAAAAGAAGATGTAGATGATCAAAATTATTCATTTCCATCATAGAGCAATAATACAATATCACTACAACTTCCCCCTATCAGTCATACTCATGGATATACCTTATCTTGTACCTGAAGAGAAGTATACGTGCCATCCAGTATATTTAGTATTGATCAGTCAATAAGGTTACTTAAAGGCCTTACCTTATACTAAGGACAGCAAAGGCTTCTCAGCTTTTGAGGAGATGCTTATAGAGTTGCAGACCTTTACATTCACCTTCATCTTTCCAAGTATGAAAGCATGCTGTCAAGGGCAATTATATGAAATCCAGAGGGCTTGGTATAATCAAGTGCAAAATTGATTTTGAATTTAAATGTAAATGTAATTGCTTTCCCCAGTATACTCAAAGACCTGTCTAGTGTTCCTTACTCTGCCCTTTCATTACAGGGCACCCCCAGTTTTGTCACTTGCAGTAAGTAGTCTGAGAGTCCCCTCCTTGTCATGTAGGTGAGTTCGGGTGGGGTCAGGAGTGGTACGGAACAGAGCTGAGATTGAAGAAAGCGGGTCCATTTCTTCGTGTAATTGAGAAGTTTGCCTTTCGCCATGAAGGAAAGTCTTTTGAATGTTGCCACCCTTGTCCATGCTAAGTGCCATGCTAGAAGGGACGGAGAAGAAGATTGCATCCTTCTCATCAGTATTGCACTTTTAGCTTCCATCAAAGCTAGGAGTAGCCAATCAGCCTGTGAGGAAGAGCCCTGAGTAAAGTGTGAGGTATCCTCCAGAATGACTAAAGATGGGTGTGGTAGGATTTGTAGGTTTAGCACTGTAGAGCAGTCCTTCAGCACTTCTTCCCAGAACTGTTTAATCTTAGGACACTGCCAAAGGATATGTAGAAGCCCTGCCTTGTGCACCTGGCATCTCCAGCACTGAGAATGGGGGAGCAGTCTCCACCGGTGGAGGGCTTTAGGAGTCCTATACCACCGATATATTATTTTAAATTGTATTAGCTGACTTTTGGCATCCCTATACATAGAGTGGGCATTCTGAACACACTGTTCCCATTGATGTTAGGTTAAATGACATTGTAATTTTGCCTCCTACTCTGATTTACATTTCCTCAAATCTCCAGCTGTGCATCTCTTCAAGTATAGTAGATTCTACCTGCAAGACTTTTGGTCACCTTGGATTTGTGGCCTTGTCATAGCCATGCCCACTTCTGACTGTCTGACATGGAATGGTAATATCCCCCTAGTGCCCCTCTAAGCTGTAAGTACTGCCCAAACTCTTGCTTTTCTAGGCTGTATTTGTCCTGTAATTGCTCAATGAGGAAAGAGTGTTGGAGTTGGGTATCAATATGTCCTCTACTGTCTGAATAGCTTTCTGCTCCCAGTTCCCCAGTATACTGGCTTCCCATTGACTACTATGTTTGGATTACCCCACAACTGCATAAATGGTCTAGATGGATTCCTAGCCTCTTTTGGGCTATGTGTGAGCACAGGGTATCTGTCCCATGTGAATTGTAGGATTCTGAGGATAGTGTTATCTCCTGGTAAATTCTTTCTTTTTATCCCAGGCAGTAGGCTCTGCCAATGTACATGAGCCAGCTGCTGTTCGAGCTGTACCCATGTTGGGGTGGATTCAGAGCTCAGGAGGTATAATTTTATGGCCTGTCCCAGCCTATATGCCAATACACAGCCCTGAAAGCAGGGGAAGCAAAGCCCCACTTTTTTCCAGTGAGTCCATAATTTGGTCTTGATGAGCCTAGGTATTTTGTTATCCCATTAGAATGCTGCAATCATCTTGTAGAATTTGTGTAAGACAGGATCAGGTACCAGTGGGATAGGTTCATAAACAAGTAGGCCAACCGTGGCAAGATGAACATCCTACCTGCTCCAATTTTACCCTTAAGTGACAGTTGCAAATGTCCTCATCTCTTGCTTTCTTGATCTAGAGTTGGCAGGAGTGGCATATAATTCTTGTGCATAATTTAATCCCAATGAAAGGGAATTTTTACCCTCAGATATGAGAACCCCACTTGAGACCAAACTTTGTTGGTACCTCTTGTGCAGGGTTTCATGTCACAAAAGTGACAGCATAACAGCCCCGACAAAAAACAGCAAGTGCACATCGCCGAAAAGCAAAATAACGATGTGCACTAGGGTGCCTCTCCCAAAACATCTACCACCACCTGGAGTAGCTAAAACAGACACAGTGAACCTACTTTTTATGTGTATGTGGGGGGGGGGCTATGCTGCCTGCACCACCCTTTGCGGGGTGTTCCCCCCACAACCCCAATCTTATTATAATTATTTTCAGGGGAGGCATGACTCTGGGGGAGTGGGAAAACTCAGGAGGGGGGCTACATTGGGGGACAGCAGTCAGAAGGAGTAGAACATGGGGGGCAACCTACAGGCAGGGTGAACAAACTCTGGAGGGTGGGGGAATGGGAAGTCAAATTCGGGATCAAAATCACAAGTAATAAAAAAAAAATAGTATCTCCACAGCCAGCCCCAAACCTGGGTCACCAGATTCTAGGGTAGTGTTCCCAACCAGCACAACAGATGACCAGCTCGAAATCAGCCCAACCAACAAACCCTTACATACTTGTCACAAAATGTCCATACAGTTTGTGCTAATGTTACAATGTGCTATTTAGCACATAGCTATTAACCACACATTGCCGATTTAACATTCGCTATTTCTACGTCACTTATATTTCCTCACTCAAAAAGAGTCACCATCTTAATGGGCTACCCTTGTGCAATGATTATAGCAAGCAGTATTAAGGGGAGAAGTCATCATTTTGTTCCAATTAACTGTGAGTTCAGAGGTGTAGGCAAATGCATCTAACAGTCATGTGACCTGAAAGATAGAACTTGTGGGGTGGATTAGTGTTAGTAGCATGTTGTCTGCATAGGTAATTACTAGATATTGAGAGGATTCAACCTATATCCCCTGTATTTCATATGTGTCTAACAATTTCCTAGTGAGCGGATCTAGGGCCAGCAAAAATAGCAAGGGGGACAGTGAACAACCTTGCCTGGTGCCTCTGTACAGTGTAAACAGAGGTGAGATGGTGTTGTTGGTAAGGACTGCTGCTGTTGGAGAATTGTAAAGGGCTGAATACCAGCTCCAAAAGTATGGTCCTATTCCATAGGTTTGCAGAACCATATATGCTGTAAATGATTCTAGATGACAGAGTCTAAGGCCTTCTGAAAATCAAGTGTCATTGCTGCCATGGGTATGTTTGACTTACCTGAAGCTCATTTGAGTTCAAGCAGGGTGCATAAATTGTCTGCCCCACCCGGCCCTTGCAAAAGCCTGCCTTTGTGGGATGTATAAGTGAGGGAGAGCTTTCTGCAGCCTGTTTGACAAAGCCTTGGCTAGGATCATTGTGTCTGTAGAAATAAGTGATATGGTCTGTAACTGGCACTGTCAAAAGGGTCATTAGCTTTTTTTGGGCAATACTATTATGAGCGCCTCTTTCATGGGGGGGGTCCTGAAGTTCTCTAATATGATTTAGCTCTGCCAGAAAATGAGGGATAATGATTTGGGGCATTACCTGAAAAAGATCAACTGTATATCCATCATTACTCAGAGCCTTACCAGGTTTTAGATATTTTAGGGTGGATATTAGCTCCTGCTCTGATAACAGTTTGCCCAAGAGCTCATGTAACTCAAAGGACAGGACAGGTGTGGGAGTTCCTTCTAGAAAATCCTACAATTCATGAGGTTATAATTCTGGATAATCTAGGAGGGGCATTCAATGACTCATAGAAGTGGTGCAGTATTTCATTAATCCCCTTAAGGTCATATCCTACCAACCCTTGACCATTACAAAGGTCCATGATTTGAGATTCCGCTTTTTGCTTTCTGAGATAGTAGGCTAACAGTTTGTCCCCCTTGTCCCCTGATTCCCAATATGAATGTTTAGAGTGTAGAAGTAGCTGTTCCATTTTCCGCTGCAGGACTGTGTTGATCATATATTTTAGCCCTATTATTTCTGCCACCAGTGCTAGGAGAAGGTGAGGGTGATTCTTACACCAGGTCTCATTATCACTAAGCTCTACCTGAAAGGAGGTTACCACCTGAGTTATTTTTTTTTGAGGCTGGCCTCAAGCAATGATCCTTCCCCTCAAGAAGGTCTTAAATGCTTCCCAGATGATCACTGGTGATATCTCCTCTGATGCATTCATCTGAAAGTAAAACTGCCTCCTGTCCCACCCATTTAATGAAGTCTGGGTCTTTTAGCAAAAAGGGTTTACACTGCCAATGAGGAGATTTGAAATGCCCTCAGATGGGAGATATACCAACTGGGGCATGATCTGAAATCAGGATGGTATCAATAGTGGTATCTGTGATTCCAGTGGTGGCTATATTATTCTCCAGCCATGCATCAATTCTACTATAGGAACCATAGACCTCTTTTCCACATGTCAGTCAACCCCTACTCTGACATAAGGGTGTACAGGGCATTCCTAGCTCAAGGATGTGAGTCAGACGTAACTGTTGATTTGTCTAGGAATGAGTCATGTACTACATTACGGTCTCCCTATCAAGTAGGGGCATCTCTGGGTGATCTTTTGTTATGTGTGTGATGGCCTGATTAACCTAGTGAAAGAAGGAGAGATCATCCATATTTGGACAATAAACATTTAAAATAATAATCTGACCACCGGGGTAATGATTAGGGACACAGTCCATCTACCTATCCCATCAGTTATTGTATGAACCTCCTTCAGTTTCAGTGCCTTGTGTATCAGCACCACTACCCCTTTAGATTTAGTGAGGGCTGAACTGTGAATGATTTGTCCCACCTAGCTCTTCTGCAACCAGAGAAACACATTTTGAAGTGAGGTGAGTCACCTGTAAAAGGGCAACTTCTACTTTCATGTTCTTAAGATATAGTAAGACCTTATTCCTCTTCACTGTGTGATTAAGCCCATTCACATTCCAGAAGACTCACCTGACCCCATGAGTCCATTCATTACTTTCTAAGTTAGCCATCCTTATGTCCATTGATTTACTACAGGATTCAATGTAACTGGGTGGGTACCCTACTATTTATTTGCCTCTGAGCACTGGAGAGGGCAAGAAGAAGTTATCTGGCTACTTGTGAGAATTCTGGGACCTTGCTGTCGGTAAGGTTTATGAACAGAAGTGACTGCTGAAAAACTCTGTGTGGGTGGATACTCCCTCCCCAGATGAGTGGATCCTAACTTACGAAAAGGGAGACCCCTGGTACACACGTAATTTCTGCAAAAACTCTGTGTAGGTGGGTACCCACTTACAGATGAGGGGGGTTTAACTTCCAAGAAAGGTGACCCCTGGTGTCAGCTGATTCTGTGATGTACCTGCAAGTGGCATGGAGGTCTCCTGAAAGAGGATGATTATTCCCAAGTGCCTAGCAGTTCTGTCTGTGTGATCTTTAGAACAAATAACCAGTGCTACAAATGGGCTACTAAACCCCCTAACACTATTAGGTAACTGTAATCAGATGGCATACAAGACAAAAAACACCTATAACAATATCTATAACACTACTACAGATAACTAAGCAAAGAAGTGAACAATACAGTAGCTGCACTTTAATTTAACCATTCAAACAGTGTAAACAGATAGCCTGAAAGAAAACTCACAACCAGTTTTGCCACTAAGAACTACTAAAAGGTTGGTGGTCGAGTCCCTATATCAACTTGTCCCAAGCTCTTGTAGTGATGGGCACTCCACCAACCAAGTGAACCACTAGCCACTTTTATACCTATCCTGGCATAACACCAATATGTGAGCTTAATTCTGTCCTGAATAGCCATGTAAGGCAGGGTGAGAAGGGCTGTGACCCAGCCATTAAAAATGCTCAAAAGAAGAGGAGTCTGATTGCACCAGGAATGGGTGTTTGTCAGAGGGGGAAATTATAACCCCAGGAGCTGGTAAGGATTGATCTGGGGGGTGCTATTTGCCTAAAACGAGGGAGGGTAAGAGTGCCCACTTAATCGTTACGTCCCCAAAAGGGAGACAGAAAATAACAGGAATGCAAACAAACCATGTACAGGTATCTTGAAAACTGTAAAAAAAACAAGAATCCCCTCCCTATCATTATATCACATGACTTCTGCCTATATTATGCTGAGGATAGGCTATTAAGAGATTTCCTACAACAATGAGAGTGCAATAATATTTACATCCCTTCCTCCTTCATTCCAGAGTAATACATCACAGGGCACATGTTAACATTAGCACAAGAAAGGGAGGTGCTATCTCTCTTACCTCTCATTGTGCCAGACTCCAGGGAATCAAATCTCTGTGATGGGGTGTTGTATGCTGTATCACAACGTATAGAGTCATTCCACTAAACAACCCCTCCAGAACCCCTGTCAGATTGCACTTGGTATGAGCATGACAAATGCCAGCCATCCCTAACCTAAAGGATTTGTTCCTTGCCTCCCCTCAGAGTGTTCCTTCTATCATAGACAGGGTGGAGGCTGTCCAGAGGAGGGCAACCAAAATGGTGCAGGGTCTGCACCACAAGACATATGAAGAAAGGCTAAAGGAGCTTAAGATGTATAGCCTCAAGGAAAGGAGGGAGAGGGGGACATGATAGAAGCTTTCAAATACCTCAAGGGAAGCAACAAAGTCCAAGAGGGTAACATCTTTCGGAAAAAGAGATGTGCAAGAACAAGTGGGCACAAATTGAAGATAGAGGGGGGACAGCCCAGAGGTAATGTGAGGAAGCATTTCTTTACAGAGCGGGTTGTAGATGCATGGAACAGCTTCCCTGAGGAGGTTGTGGAGTCAAGAACAGGGAATTCAAGAATGCATGGGACAGGCATAAGGCAATTCCAGTGGGGGGTAGGAGGAGGTAGGCTGTTGGTTAACTAGGATCTGCAGCTTATCCGTTAGGTAAAGAAATGGGCAGACTTGGTGGGCCAAGCGGTCCTTATCTGCTGTCAAATTCTATGTTTCTATGTTTCAAAGGAGAATTCATGCTCAGAAAAGAGGAAGGGGGGAGGTCACCAGGGTACGCCTGATTGAGGGGGAGGGAGGGGGGATGACAGAAGGGTAAAAACACCTCAGAGGCAGAGTCCAGCAGGACATGAGTGCTCCTAACAGGCTGCACCCCTCACCATATTACTTAGCTTATATGCCCACCTGTCAGCCTTCACCCCAGCCCCCAGTGCAAAAATAAACGACCTCAGGCCAACCCAACCACTAAAATTTCAGAACAAGCAGTCATGTCCCACATACCCAGTACCTGAAAAGTCCTGACAGATAAAGAGAGGTTAATGCACTAAAGGATATTGCTGTCTTCTGTGGCTATAACAGCCACACTGTTGCAAAGCTTCTACTGAGGAAGACTGCAGCATCAAGTCTGATAAAGCAAATCCTTGAACCAGCTGCCAACTTGGTGAAGGACTGTTCACCTGGGACCACATACTCATCTGCTGCAGGTACTCAATCCACATTGGAAAGGTCCTCAGCTAACAATACCATACCCAGGAGGTAGGGCGGATTCAACATCATGTTCAGCATGCGGTCTGGTAGTCTCTGGTGCTCTATTTTGTTGTTGTTGAGCCTTCAGGGTTTCTCTGACCTTTCGCAGTGGGTGAAGCAATGATGTCTCCATATAGGGTTGTCAAGGATGGGAGCTCCTGGATAGTAGTTTGTTATGGCTTTTAGAGGTCTGAGTGGGTCCGTCCAGATCCAATCTTGCTGCATTACTGCCATCTAGGTGAGAGGGCAGATATTTCTCTCAGTTGTCTCAAGCAGCCCTCTGTTTATCCTGGGTGTTGTTGCCTCCTACACAGTGGCTGGGCTGAGTACTGTAGGGATACCATAGATCTGATTGCCTGTCTCCCTGGTCAACCCAACCCATTGCCTTCTGGGGTTCATAGTATTAAGTTGCAAGTCAGGCCAGTGGTTTTGTATCAACTTTGAGAAATCTGTTAGAGATCTCCCCTCGAGTGTCTGCCCATTCCTTGTAACACATAAGCTGGTCAGTCTCTTGAATCTGTATGGGATCCAGTTGTCATGCAGCAGTGCTTTTATGGGATTGTATGCCTTATGTGACTGTATCACCTCATGGGAGACATCCTGGTATACTGAAATATGTACCCTTTCCATACTAGCTTCCCTTTGTCTCTTAATGTATGACACAGTCTCTCTTTATTATTAAATACCTGAGCAAGTATGCAATTATTGAGATCCCAGTGGTGGAGGTGGTCCCTTGGTTCTGTGTGCATGTTCCACTTCAATAGGTTCTTGCCATTGCAGGACCGCCAACCGTTGTAAAACTTGTGCCTCCACATTGCCCCTGCTACCTTCTCCGGGAAGCCGTGGATCCAAATATTGTTCCTCCTACTCCAGGCATCAGCCCTCTCCCAGAGTCTGTCCATTCTCCTCTCATGCTCATCCAAGCACCTAAGTATGTTGTGTTGAAAGTCCTCCAAGTCCATTACATGCTTCTCTGTGGCATGCATGTGATCATTCAAAATTCGCACCTTGTCTGTGTTGGTTTCATTTGCCAGTTTCAACTCTGCCATATTGGCCACTACAGTTTCTAGCAGCCTAGTGATGTATTCCAAAAGGGAAGGGTCAGCACCTCTGTTGGGATTGGGTGAATCTCCTTCTGCCATTCTGTATATTTGCTGTAATGCTGCCACAATGCCAACCACATGAAGAGGAGTGGCCCTGCTTTTGCAACCCAGTGTAGGTCTACAGTCCAAGTTAGTACTGAGATAAAGTGAACTGGCAGTCTCAGTCACAACTGTTGCGGTCTCTGATGTTTTGGGCACTGGAGAGGCAAGGAGTAGCTAGCAAATTGCTGGTATCAATGTAAAAACATTTAAAATAAGAGGAATGGGACAGCGAGTCTAATTTAAGCAGCCATCAGGCATAGCGTCCACACATCCCCAGGCCTTAGTTGATTTTAACCAGGACAGCACCCCTTTGGTGGTTGGAGATTACTTCAACCTCATCCTTTATGGACTGGCCCGATGGTGCAGTGGGTTGAGGCACTGGATGCCACACCGGCTACCCAGGTTTGGGAGCAGACTCGGGTGCTGAGGGTCAGCAGGGGAGGGTTGAGGATTGAGTGCCCTCATGGTGCTCTCCTCCCTGGGAAAGGTGGGGGGGGGTGGCCTGGCATGCCAGCAGCTCCTGCTAGAGACCAAGAGGATACTGCAGCAAGCCAGGAAGCATGTTAACAGTGTGTCCAATGCAGGCAGGATTGCCATGCACCTGTGAGTCGGAAAGTGCACCATGCATGGAGGGAGAGAGGGAGGGGAGAGAGCGCAGAACAAGGAAAACACTGACTTCATGGGAAAGACAATGGCACCTGTCCACCATGCCCTCTGCCAGGCTCTATTCAACTGGCCTTCCAGTTCCTCCACCTGGGCCCTCTCCTGCAGCCAGTCTGACTTAAGTACGAGCACCCAAGAAGGGGTGACCCACCCTGGGCAGGTGAAACCGGAGGTACTGGTTGCAGGGAGTGGGAGGGAGAGAGGAGGCATAGATCTGGGAAGCTTCAGCCAGGGCAGGACATGGATGGGATGCCCAAGAGTGGGTCCCATGGGCCTTGATGGGAGGAAAGAAAGTTGGAAAACCCTTATCCTTTATGTCCCCCTTAAACAGATCCTCTGGGTAAGGAACCACTTTACAAGGCAACAGACACTGTAAGAGCTCTTATGACCAAATTTTGCCTTTTGGACATGTGGAGGGAGTTCTACCCAACTGAGCAAGACTATACATGCTTCTCTGCCCATGGGACTTTTACTTATCTGGTCATCTGGACTGGTGATTGGCATCCCATAGCTCTCTTAGGCAGTGGTCTCTACTCTAATTGTTCTCTTGTATATCTCAGACCATGACTCAGTCTTACTAGCACTGGTGTGGGGACCAGACCTCCTCAGATCCTCCTCACAGTGGTTAGACCCCCTCCTCTTCCATGATGCAGAATCTGTCTTCTGGCTACAACAGAAATTAGCTTTTTTCCATTCAGCTGAATGACAACTGGGACACAAGCTCTTCTAATCTATGGGAGGGTTCATTCAACTGAATGACAATTGGGGCACATCTTCTAATCAATAGGAGGCCCTCAAAGTTACCTTTAGAAGTTCATTAAACAATATGTCTCCAGACATTGCAAGGTCTGAGAGGCTGTGCTCTGATGTTTAGAAGGTATCCTTCAACGAAAGGAAGCAAAATACAAACATTCTGTCCTCCTGACCTCTCACTGTTGGACAACATGATAGGACTCTGTCTCCAGCTGAACCCCCTTACCTTCTGGAAGGCTGAATTGACCTTAACATGAACTAGACATCATTACTGGAAGGTGGTAAAAATGGGTGGAAGCTCCCCTCCTACCGACTGTACAACAGCAGGCTGAGCATTTTATTGATGCTCTGTGTGATGGTAAGCTAATGCCGCATAACACCCCTGAGGGGTCAATGAAATAATGTGGGACTTTGTAATTCTCCTTTTTCCTCCCAAGGAAGGAAGGATCCGATAGCTAACCAGTCTTTCTTTGCCTCCCTGTGTATCATAGGTATCATAGGTATATCCAAGCCAGAGGATAGAATTCTACCCCATAAGGCTTGCCATCCAAATTTTAAAATGACATTTTTTTGTTACCAAAATGATTGTCAATCCCATTCTTAAATTCGTTCATGGTGGTAATGTATTGCAAACTCTAACTACTCTACAACTATACCATTGTTTCCTAAAATGATGCTCCCATGTTTGTTGGAGAAGTTGATTCTTTTGCTTTCTTGTACTTAATTTACCAATGTTTTTCATGAGTCCCATTTCCTCCATTAAATGTACATCATTCATATTTTTATGTAGGAAGCACAGCTCACCACTTAATCTCCAATAATATAAAGAATAAAGATTGAGGCTGACTAGTCTATCATGATGACTTTTGTTCGATAATCCTTTTATTTACTTTGTTAACTTCCTCTGAACCCCTTCTATTGATAAGATGTCTTCCCTATTTTGAGGTCACCATACTTGAACACATTACTCCAAGTGAGGTCTCACCAATGCACTGTATAGAGGAATCAGCACCTTCCTATCCCTACTTGCTATGCATTTGAGTACACAATTAAGGTTTTGAATTGCTTTCCTAAGTTGAATCCTACAATGTGATCTGAATTTCATGCCATTTGTAACTATAACTCACAAATCCCTTTCCTCTTTTACTACCCCCAGAGTGGTATTATCCAATAGATATTCCTCTTCCTTATTGTTCTTTTCAAGGTGCATAACCTTGCATTTAGTTTTGTTTAATACCAGCTTATTTACGTAAGTCCATTCATATATTAAATTCAAAGCATGTTGTAGGATAGCTTTTTGTTCAGCATCATTAACGACTAGGCCCAGTCTACAGTCATCTGCAAATTTATACATCCAAATGTTATTATTTCTAATTTTTAGTGAAGCGATGTATATATTGAATAAACTGGGGCCCAACACTGAGCCCTGTGGAACCTCACTAGTAATAGGAGCCCAAGCAGAGTATTCCCCATTGATGACTACTCTCTGCCTTCTATCTAAGAGCCAACTTGAGACCCATTTACAGATATTACTAGACAAATTAATGCCTTCCAGAACTGCCAGTAATTCCTTATGAGGAAGTTTATCAAATGCTTTAGCAAAATCTAGGAAAATTATGTCTGCAGAATTTCCCACATCCATCTTCCTATTCACTTTTTCATAGAAAGCCAGTAAATTAGTCTGGCATAATCTATTTTTGTGAAGCTATGTTGAATGGGATCAATTAGATCCTGTCTCACCAGATGTTCTATTAGGATATCTTTAATTAATCCTTCCAATATCTTTCCTAATGTTGAGGTCAGGCCAATGGGTCTAAAATTTTCAAGTGAAGTTCTGGGTCCTTTTTTAAGGATAGGTACAATATTAGCTAATTTCCAATCATTGGGGACCATTCCCATATCAAAAGATGCTTGAAAAATATAAGTAACTGGTTGTACCAACTCATCTTCCAATTCCTTCAAAATCCTAGGATGCATTCCATCTGGACCAGGGGATTTATTAGCATTAAGACTAGCTAATTGCTTATATATAGTGTTAGGATTTAATATGATTGTACCAGGTACAGAAGGTCTAACAATAGTGTATGAATCTGCATCATTAGTGTTATATACTGAACAAAAATAATTGTTCTGGATGTTAGCCATTTGTTGGTTAGTAGAAATAGGTCCTAATTCGGTGGCAAAGGTCCCTATGCTACTTGGGGTCTTCCTCTGTTTATTAATGTATGAAAATAAAGATTTTTTATTATTCTGTACCCTATCCGCAAGGTTTACTTCACATTGGGCTTTGGCATTCCTAATAGTCACCTTTACTTGCTTAAGGCATTCTTTGCATTCAGTATGTTTTTTTTTTACTGTTCTAGATGTTTTTAATTTTTTATATAGTCTATTTTTCTTATTAATTAATTTTTTGTTTGTGGCTGAAAACCAAACAGGCTTCATTGTCCTAGTGCTATGATATTTTTTAGTAACAGGAATATACTCAGTGGTTAGGTTTTCAAGTTTAGTTTTTAGAGATTCCCACATATTTTGTATAGGCTTATTAACAAAATCTGATTCCCAGTCCCAACAGCTTAGTTCAATTTTCATTTTATGGAACACTGCTTTCTGAAAATTTAGCATAGTAGTTGTTCCAGTAGGTTTGGACTGTTGTGTTTCTCTGATATTAAATAGGACAGAACTATGGTCACTGTTTCCCAAGGGAGTCCCAACTTCAACTGAGTTAATTATGGCCCCCAAATTAGTGAATAACAAATCCAAAGTATTATTACCCCATGTAGCGTCAAGTACCAACTGCTTTAATCCCCCGTGATCCATAACGTCAATAAACTGTCTCTCTAAGGGAGATGTACCTATTCCTTACCTCCAGTCAATATTGGGTAAATTAAAATCCCCAGTTATTAGTAACCTATTAGTGGGGTCAAGATCTCCAAGAATATCCAGTAAGATCTTATAATTTTCCCGTGACATAGAAGAAGCCCTATATAGAAGTCCTACAATAATTTGGGGACTATTTATGGGAAGCAATTTAACCCATAGGAGTTCAAGTGGGCCAATATCCCATTTAATATCCTCCGAAGTAATGTCTTCTTGAATATATATTGCCACCCCTCCTCCCTTTCTATATTTTTACAATGGGAATATAGCTTGTACCCCTCGATTTCTTTTTCCCAATAATCATTTTCATTACACCATGTTTCCGTAATTAGGGCAATATGTATTTTATTTTTATGCAGTATAATGTTGAGCTTGTCATATTTGTTCTGTAAACTATGGGCATTAAGAAGAATTGCATTCCATCCCGTGCCTAAAAATTAATCAAGGAAGCATTTTGAACACCCCATTTACACAAAAGGAGACAGTAATAACATTGGCCTCCTTGTCCCATGCTAAAACTACAGATAGTGATGGATTGCCTGCTGATACTTAGCAGCTGCCAGTGTTGTAGCTACAAGACTGCTCCTTTACCAGTGGTGTACCTCCAGCATACATTTGCAGTGTGAATGGTCTGCAGGGATAGCCCAGCTGATGTAATTTACAAGATCTTTTCACTGGTCAAAAGCACCCTTCCTGCATATTACAAGATGTAATCTCCATATCTACCCAATTTATTTTGCTCCCTAGATCATGTTTTTTGGACACATGATGCAGAAGACCCCTGGCAATTGCCATAATACACTCCACTCCACTTATTGTTTACCTTATCCTGTGACTCTCTTTTGGTCCTCACTGTTGAATACTTGTTGCCTGTGATACAGAGGTTCATCCTCTTATGTCTCAAAGTTCGCTTTTGATGTGTATAATATGGTGAAAATACATCCAGTTGTAGATCAATATGTAACTATTTTCTGTTATTTGTATGTTCTCTCCACTGTTATATAAACTGAAAACTCTCAATAAAAATGGTTTACTAAAAAAAGTAGATACTTACCTTCCTAAAACATATCTGGGGGAGAATAGCCATGCTTCCAACCTGTAGAGATGCACAAGAGAAACTGAAACTGAGGATTCTAGTGATGGTGGGAGAGGATTAGGACTGGATTTCAAATTTGAAAGTTACATGTGCATCTCCAGCCTAAGAGGTGATGATAACCCATGTGGTAGTAAGGTGGAGGAATGCTTCTATTGCAAAGTATGCCTGCCATCTTTATATACAGGAAATAAAGATTGTCTATAGCAATCTTACAGAAAGTGCACAGGTCCAAAGCAATCATTCACACCTGGGCTACAGCTAGCCCCCAGGTATAGATCCATTATGGCTGAGCATCTGATATAATAATGCACTACTTTTTATAGATTGATAGATAGATAGATAGATAGATAGATAGATAGATAGATAGATAGATAGATAGATAGATAGATAGATATTCTATTTATAAAGTTCCCGGGTCCATAGATTCTTAGCACTGTACAGTTCAAAATAATCAACAATAATACATATAAGCAGCAATTTATCATAAACAAACTTAAAATTATATCCATCCCATTAAAACCAGTGTATCAATCAGTGAAAGCCTGCTGGAACAGGTATGTCTTTAATCCCTTTTTAAAGGCGTCTACCGAGGAGTCCTCCCTTAGATAACTAGGAAGGGAGTTCCACAGAGTAGACATCACCACTGAGACTGCCCTGTCCCCAGAATGCCGCAGCCTAACTCTGGGAACTCTGAGAAGGTCTCCCACAGCAGAATGGGGTGCCCAGGGTGGATGGTAGGAGTAAGGAGATCTTGCAGATAGACAGGTCCCCTTTCATATAGGGTCTTGTAGGTCGGGAGCCCTACCTTGAAGACAATCCTAATGTTTTAGAATAGATTCCTGATATTTAGAATCATTGTACTGCAGAGGTCATTGGTTCCATGATCCTAAAGAAAATGTCTCTCAAGAGAAGCGATATATAAAGGAATACCTGCTAATTTTATATCCTCATTGCTTCACTCCAACATCAACAAAATGGATTTCTCTACGGTTTATATTTCCTGATATTGTAATTTATATGTAAAGCTTTTTTTATAATTACATGAACTAACCAACTGTGAAAATATGCCTTTTGGGTAGTTTATACCAGGTTTGATATTATACTTTTCATTACCTTAATTGCCAGTTGTAATTTTGGGACTGCCTCCGCATATACTGAGGATGCATCAAATTTGTTTTTTAAATTTTTATTTCTACGCATCACTGGTGGTGAATAATATAATAACCAGTTACAATAGTGCTACAAATATAGCATAAGTAAAAAACAGTGATGTCCAAATGGCTTACCACAGACAGAGACAGGGATTAAACAGTGATGTGCAATAAGAGCTACCCAGGTTGCTGTCCATAGTACTAGGAAGAGGAGAAGGGCTGGGAAATTGAAAATGGTGAATGAGCTGTTCCAATGGCAAATGAGCTGTTCCAATGGCAGAGAGGACTGAGACATGGAGCACCTTGGTCACAATGGTGGCAGAGATCAGGGTTCTAATCCTGGAATTCAAAATGTTGTTTTTCTCCTGTAATCCAACTCCAACTCAGAGTTGATTATTTTAGTTAAGGTAGTGTGGAGGGCAGAGCCCCACTAAAATAAATATTTGGACTGATAGCAGTCATCAGTGTGCTTTGTGACCGTCACCAATGGCATTATCTTTACGTGTGGCATTTGTTCCTGCCACTGTTCTGCATAGTGCTGTATGGAAGGTGGTATTATTCACAGCACTGTTCATACAGTGCTATTCAGATCTAATGCCAGATAATATAACGGCATTTCTGCATTAACTTATTAACGCTGATAAAACTCTGCTTCTGGAGTGAAACATTAGTTGTTTTTGCACCAGTCTTGCATATCATTGCTCCCTGATATTCATTGCACTACTGCACTTTTATTGTTTTTAGTATTCGTCCTTTGAATTGGCTTATGCTTTTCTATTAAGTGGGTTAAGGTTTTACTGCTGACTATGGAATAACATGGCTTTTTATTTGATGTACAAGTGACAAGTACACAAAAGTACAATAGTACAATGGATAGCAGGGAGCAATGCTACAATAGACTAATGCAGAAAACAACTAACGTTTCTTTCTAAAACATCACTGGAGATGGGCTCCCATTGTCTGCTTACTGTTTTTCATTGACTGTCGGACTGAGGGGCTGGGCACCTAATGTTAGAATGGAGGGTTGGCAGAACCAGGGTTTGGCTGTCATTATCTGCTTAATTTTTTTCATTTACTGTCTGACTGTAGGTTTAGGCACTTAGTGTCAGAACTGGGGAAGTTTGGTGGCAACAGGGTTGAGCAGCAAGTGGCTACTTGCTCTCATTTTAGTTTACCATCCAACCCAATAATTGGGCTCCCAGTGTTGGGGACAGGGAGTGGCACTGTGGTTTGGCTCCTGGTGACTGCCTAGCTGCCTGAATTAGGAGTCACCCAGCCAACCGTGGCCACCAAACCAGATCCGTATTGCTGTTGCTTGCAAACTGCAGCCCAGAAGCCCCCCCAACCCAGCAGTATAGCTAACCTTAAAAGAACTGTATATGTTGGGCTTTTTTTTTTTATAAAATACTAGAACAGTCTGGTCAGTAATGGGAGAGAGCAGTACTAGCTAGCCATCCTGCCCAGCCAGTAGCTGCAGCACAGAGTCAGACCCTCAAGTAAAAGTACTGCCAGCAGCAAAAATAGCCAAGAAAGAAACTGCCTGCAGAACCAGAGAGACAGGGTTCTGACTGCTTGTGCCTTTTCATTAAGGTAAGTGGCTGGGTTTATTTGAAAATGTCTCAGTACTGTAGGGAGGGGAGGAGGGGGAGGGGAGAGACTCAAAAGAGAGAATGCATGGCCCTCTACTTCCTGGCCTGCCACTGCAGTTGGCCAGTCCATTGAGGACCATTTTGGTAGGTGGATACCTGCTGGAAAGGGTTGGGACAGTCATTTCTTCTTGTTTGGGTGATACGAACATATGAACATATGAAATTTGCCAGCAGATAAAGGCCTAGAGGTCTTTCAAGTCTGCTCGAATGTGCAGCTAGCACCCCTTATTCTGTAGCTGCCCCTCCCTGATGGGAATGGCTTTACTTCTCCTGCCCCTAGGGGGAATAGCTTTGCTTTTCCTGGTGGGAAGGAAGGGGGGGAGGACCTGCTTCTCCTGGCTTAGGGGGATGAGGATGGCCCTGCTTGTTTTGGCTTAGGGAAAGGGTACCTCCCTGTTTCTCCTGGCTTGGGGAGTAGCTCGGCTTTTCCTGGCTTGAGGGGATGGCCCTGTCTTCTGGGTCATGTGGTCCTGCTTCTCCTGCCTGAGAAAGCATGGGAAAAGGACCATTCACCCTTCCCCGAGCCAGGAGAAGCACAGCCATCCATCCAAAGTCAAGAGAAGCCGGGCCATCCGTACCCCCATCCCCAAGACAAGAGACGTAAGGCCATCCCCTCTAAAAAATTAAATGGAATTAACATTTTTTATTTTAGAAACATAACATTCGTCATTAGTTCAAATACTCCAAGAAGCAGGCATGCATGAATGTGTACATATGCTTTCCATTCCGGTTTCAATAGATGCCTTGGCTTCCAGCTGTAGTGCCCAGCCAGTGCCCTGGTAATCAACAGAAGCTGGAGCTGCCACTGTTGATAGCCATACATGCTATGAAGCTTGATCAAATAGAAATAAAAAATGTAAATGTGGAGGTGGATATTGGAGAGCAAAATTAAATGAAAGAGGCAAATTATTTGCAAAGAAACTCTGCAAAAACACAATGCCTTTATGGGACTGAACAGGAAAATAAAATGTCAACTTCTATATATTTAAAAGCACACAGGAAGGCTGAAGATTAACAACCAGGAAACTCAAAGGTTAAGACTCAAATGTGTTGCAAGGTAATCTGAGAACAGGGGGAGGGGAAACCAATACTTCACCAGAAAAGGCATACTGTATAACTTCATTAACTATAAAATTACTATAAATATATTTGTTTTAAATATACATTTTGCAGGAAATCAACACATATACCACAGCATCAGATAAATATGCAGCAATAAAAATAATATAAGCACATAAAAGGGGCAAACTCTTTAGAGGCAAAATCTTGTAATGGTAAATCAAGCTGAAGAAAAGACTGGAATTTTACTTTGCAATGGAATGCAATACTAGAGTGCAAGAAAATAAGTGCCATTGAAAATAAATAATCTTTTCATTGTTTTTGGAAGTTAATTGTTCCATAGCTATTTATCTTACATACCCTTAGAATGATAAATGTGCTTCAATAGAAAATACAGCCATTACTGCCTAAGCTCTTTTAACAGGCACAGTTATTGGGGGCTCTAGAAGCAGTGCTAAGTACTGCAGGCAGAGTTGCAGACACACACACACACACACACCACTGTGGTAAATGGAGAGAACAGCAGAGTAATATGAGTCATGCAGCCATCCAAATTACTAAATGGAAGATAATACTCTCACTGTCCTGTTAAATAGTTCTCAGTCCCCTACTCACAGCAATACGTCAGCATGGTGACATCACCATGTTGCCGTAATAAAAATGACTTTGTGTGTTAATATTTGTCTGTTCAAATACTGACTGCTCTTCTATGTAATAATATTATTCATATTTAAAAGTGGATTACAGTCAATATTTAGCAAACAAAACTCAAGCTTGAACTGCACTGGAGGGTGGGAAACTGCAAAGTGATTTTAACTCATTATCTCCTAGGAGTCCATTTTGTGTCAAGTTAAGCAATGGATAGTTCAGATTTCATACAAAGGCTATTGGAAGTAATGAGTTTCAAGGCAACAATTGATCTACATAATCTGCTGCCCTTGCCCCATAAGATGAATGCTGGAAAGGTGAACCTGGAATGAAACAGGAGAGTAAGTTACAACACAGAAATACCACACAGTCATGAATGATTGTTCTGAGGTAACCCCAACCCTTTGTCCTGGCACAATCGGTTCCCAGGATGTTGCTGTGCAGCAAGGGGAAAACCACAGTACTGAAAAAGGAAAGAGTCATGGTAAGTGCTAGAGACAAATAACCTGGTAGAAGGTTGGAAAATGTATTTCCTGTGTGACAATTTAAGGGATAGCTATATATACAAGAGACAACACTGGACCACTTCTTTGTTTTCACTTGAAATGCACAGTTTTTTCTTTACCACTACAGGAATTCTTTTTATTTCATAAAATCTAACATTTTAAGGTCAAACTGACCTCTTCATCAGAGACTAGCTAAAACTGGCAAAATAATACAAATAATATATATTTTTATCGCTGTGCTCATGTATTCTTAATAGGCAAGGCAGGGCAACATTTATTTAAAGAAGCCTAATCCCAGAGGCTCTGGGTGCCACATTTGTAGTCATATATCAGTAAACACAGAAATTATTAAAAACATAAAAATATGACTTCATATAAACATTACTCCTAAATGATACACTAAATATCAATTAGCAAAACTATAAACAAATCAAATCTATAGCTCAATAATTTAATCCTGGACTGCCTGATCATATAGGAGGGCCTTGAGGTCAGTATTGAATACCTCCAAAGTGGGGGCCCCTTAACACAAAGAGGTAGCGAATTCCATAGGATGGGGGTGGCAACACTGAAAGCTCTGTTGCCATCCAATTTCAACCTTGTCCCGGGAATCGCTAGGGGGCCTCCACAGGAAGAACAGAAAGGGCAGACAGACAGAGCAGGTACAAGAAGGTCTAACAGATAACCAGGGCCCTGAACACGTAGGGCCTCATAGGTGAGAAGACTCACCTAAAAGAGGATCCTCCACCTGACCGGCAGCCAGTGCAGCTCACGCAACACCGGTGTAACATGGTAAAATTTTTTCTGCCCAGTAAGTAAGCGGGCCACAGCGTTCTGCACTAGCTGCAGCCTGCGGAGCGATCCCCCGTGACCCCGAGGTAGATTGCATTACACTAGTCAAGTCTTGATGTAACTAAGGCATGCATCAGAGTGGGGAGGTCCACAGGCAGAACAAGGGGCTTTATCCTGGTGGCATTTCTGAGATGAAAAACAGTATCAGACAGTGAAAGATATATATGCCTCCATAGTCAAACTCCTATCCAGAATGACACCAATATTTTGCACCCTAGAGGAGGCCTTCAATGAAACAGAACCCAGGACAAGTCCAATCTCTGTTTCAGAGGCCATCCTATCATGCACTCTGATCGACTCCACTACCAATACCTATGTCTTATCGGGGTTCAGTCACAACCAGCTAGAGGCCATCCAGTCACTGTTTAGCACATCTACTGCGTTGGATGTTCCTGGGGCAAAGGAAATATATAGCTGGGTATCATCAGCATAGCAATGAAAACACAAGCCATATTTCCTAATGAGACCTCCCTGGGTAGCATGTACACTGCGAACAACATCGGGGCCAATACCGATCTCTGAGGAACTCCACAAGATAGAAGGCAAGGGGCGGAGGAAAAATTCCCCATCACAACCCATTGCCTCCTGTTGGTTAAAAAGGACTCAAACCAGCAGATGACAGTGCTGGTGAGTCCACAGAGTTCCTAAGGTGGTCAAGCAGCACACAATGGTCCACAGTGTCAAATTCTGAGGAGATATAAAGGAGAACAAGAATTGTCTTATCTCCTCGATCTCTAGCCCTGAGGGCATCATTCAGCACCCAAACAAGTGTGGTTTCTGTGCTATGCCTTTCCCAAAACCCGCTTGGAAGTGTTCATACAACTTGTGGGTCACGAGGTGCTCCTCCAACTGAAGTGCCACTGTCTTCTCTACAACCTTTGCCAGAAAGGAAAGATTAGAGATAGGTCGGTAATTTGCCCTAACCTCTAGGTCCAACAATGGTTTTTTTAAGAGTGGTCTCACCAATGCCTCTTTCAAGGCATCAGGGAAAACCCCCTCAGATAAGGAATACCAGACAATCAGAACAAACACTGGACCAACGGTGTTGATGCATCTCATCAAGAAACACATCGGCGCCAGGTCCAGTTCACAAAAAGTGTACTTCAGATTGGTTGCCACCCCAATGACCTCACTTACCTCCACTGGTCTAAACTCCCCCCAACCAGGCGGAGTGCACTCGGAATACTTCAGTTGACTCACTGCCAACTATAACATTACTGACTGGAGGAACTGCCCTCCGGATACCAGATACTCTGTCCGAGAAGAACCGAGCAAACTGTTCACATTCAAAATTGGAAAAAACCTTCTTCAGCTGTAATCAAACAGAACAAGTAGCCTGTCCACAGTCCAAAACAGGACAGTTTGTTGGTTCTTCCCAGCTGCAATCTCCCTGGACAAGAACACTGCCTTCTTATGGTTAATGGATAATAATCTTATACTTGGGAGGGTCACATGATGGAAGCCTGAAGAATGGATGCTTCTCTGCTTGCTCCCAGTGTACCCATCTTCAAATTAATTTTACTTTTGTACCGCACATGGAATTTGTACCCTGACTAGTTTTAGCAACACTATAACTTTCTCTTTCCTAACTGTTAAAGTTTGGAGCATTAATAATGATGAATCACCTCAAGACAGACATGTCTGTTTCAACAGAACCCTTCCCAGTGGACTCCCCACCTTAAAAACAAGCTAAGGAGGAAGCCTCACACTCACTTCCCTGGCTTCTGAGGCCAATCCATCTTCCTTGTATTGCTTTACTTGGGACTTAACCATCATTAAAGAAGTGCTGTTCAAGCTAATGTCAGACTTCAAAACAGTGATACCTACCTTGGAAATCCTTAGCCACCAGATCACCGATTTGGAATTCTGCATTTCTTCTCTGGAAGACAGAGCACTTAAAATGGAGCCAGAGCTAGTAGAAATGTGACGTAAATTGTACCAGCTGGAAGAAAAACTAGATGAGCAAGAAGCCTGAAGCAGACAGAATAATTGAATTATTGCCAGTATTCCAGAACATGCTGAAGAAAAGGAACCAATCTTATTTGTTCGACAACTACTGGAAAAAAATCACCGGTCCCTCTCCATATAGAGTTACCTATATGAGAGAGATGGTGCATCACTCCTTAAAGCTTCTCCCTAATCCCAGAGAAACCCACAAATTATCATCTTTCAACTACTGAATTTTCAGGACAAAATATATGTACTCTCTAAAGTATGATAACAAAAGCAACTGTGGTGGGAAGGAGCGCACTTCTTCATCTTCGGTGATTTAAGCCCTGGAGTCCATGAGAGGCAACAAGCTTACAGAGACATTAAGAAGAAGTTGTTTGCTTCAGGCATCCATTTTCATCTCCGTTACCCTGAAACACTCCTTGTTACCACCATGGCAGGTGAAAAACAATTTAATTCAGCTCTGGAGCTGCCAAAATATTTTCCCAACTTGTTTTCTCCTGTGTGTGTCCCTTCTCGCTGATCTCACCTAGGTTTCCTGAGGCATACACTCTTTACCACAAGGGACCTTTGTAGATGTGTTCTACAGATTTTTTCTCCTTTTGTTTGTTAGCTACTGCCTTTAGTCCTCACTAATATTGGAGAACTTTGATATAATATGATCATGGCTGGGACTTTTGAACTGGCTTTTTGAACTTTTCACAGAATGGCTAGTACCCAACGCAGATGAAGAGTGCCTAATACATTTTACCACTCTGATTCTGGCTGGGACTCTTGAAGTGGCATCCTGGAGTTTTGCATGGAGTAGCTGGTACCAGCTGAGATAAGAACTGTCTAGTCACCCTTTTTTACTCTTTCAGGTGGAATCAGCATGGCATTATGGGACACGGAAGAGCTTATGAAGACAGGTGGGCTATATTTCTTCAAGCATTCTTCCTTCACTGTGCAGTCTTTTACTCACTGGGACAGCAGTTTCCAATATTGTTAACATGGACTTGGCATTGCTTTTTTATGGAATTTCCTAGTACATTTGTATTGTACGGAGGCTAGCATGCAGCTGACCCTTATTTGCTCCTTTAGAAAATATGTTGGATCAGTTTAATAATGAGAGGCATCGGACTCCCCTTGGTCTCTTTCCCATTGATTTACTTTTGATTTTTTAACTCTCTGGTTCCTATTTTTATCTGGTCTGCATTTTGTAGTTTGCCATCACAGCGCTCATTTTACCCTCTTTTGGCTATCACCACTGACAATGACCAGCACAGGTTTCACTTTGTCTCTGGACCTCCAGCTTCTTTATAGAATTTGTACACTGACTCACTGCATGAGTATTCTCACCTTTGGGAAAGAGTTAATGTTCTGACACTATTGATGTTTATAGTGCCCCTCCGTTTGTTATTGTTAATGGAGCCACTTATCCCAGTTCAGTCTGGGAATTATAGCTACTATATTTATCCTTTTTCTCCCTTGGGGGAGACTGGTGTACTCAATTAATACTGGACATAGACTTATATTTTGCATTTGCTGTCTGTTGGTTCTCTGTGCTCTAAGTTTATTATTGTTAATTAACAGACTTTGTACTAGTATCCCTTTTGCAATGAGCACCTTATCTTGCTGCTTTTGTTATTTGACCTAGTGCATTGTGATAATTTGCCAGGGGCATGTGGAGAGACCCTCAAATGAACCTCAAACAGACCTGACTGCAGGCGTGTGGTCCTGGGACTTTGAAAGGTCATTTGCAACCATGAGTGTTGCCGCATTACATTGGCGTACTTGTGCAGCCAACATCTTGTGGTAGTGGAGATTTGGAGGCACTGTCACTGTTGGGCAAATGCAGGGCACACACCAGTAGGTGCGTCCCTCATTTCCCAATCAGCCTGCATGCCGGCGCCACACCACACGGGGTGAGCACATCTAAGGAAAGGTCCACTGCAATGTAAGCAAAACTCATTACATGCAGTAGACCTTCCTACATGCTTCCCCCGCATCAAACATGGCTGCACAGTGGCTGCTAAACTGCTAACTTCGGGGGTGCCCAATACTGTAGTCAACATATCTTGCCCCTCTTCTATGTGCTGATGGGGGAGCCCACTCCCCATAAGCATAATGTGTCCCCCATCTCCTTTTTGGGTTGCCCAGGGGGTGCCCAATCCCCCTTGGCTCATGCACCCACTCACTTTCATTGTTTGCTGATGGGGGTGCCCAATCCAAGTCGGCATCAGTCCCCCAATCCCTATGTGCCGATGGGGGTGCCCAGTCCCCTGTCGGCTGCTGTACCCCTCCAAAAAAAGACACCTGTAAAAAAAGAAAACAATCTGCAATGTTGTTTTTAACACCTGTAAACAGATAATGATCCCTCGTAGTCTCCCTGCCACCTGCACCCACAGACTGCACACCCTGCCTCCCCACACACCCCCTCACCCCATACTTACCTCCGGAGTCCGGTGCAACAATCTTCGGGTGGACCAGGAACACGTCTGCACTCTTCAAAGCCTACTGTGAACTGAGTAAATGCCAATAAGCTGTATAATGGAATAAATAGGGTTTTTTCAACTTTGATACATAACTCAGACATTTTTTGGAATTTTTGCACCAAATTTTCAACATGGGGTTTTTGGGACCCTTCCTCATAAATTCTGTCTCTGTTATGACGTTTATCAGTCCCAAAAGGTGATTTTGCAGTCACTGCATGGAATCACCGTTCTGGACCAATTAATGCAAGGACAGTGGCAGTGTTCATGAGGTGGGCTCTCAAAAAGCCTATGTTGTAAATCTGGTTGAATAAATCCAAAAAATGGCTGTTTTACGAATGTGCATTGCGCAGTTGCTACACACGCTCATAACTTCGCGAATTAGCAATATTTTCAGGCCAGATTTTCAACATTGTCATTTTTATACACCTCCTCGTGATCAGTACAGCTGCCATTTTTCACATCCTGGTCAAAATGTGTTTCCACACTTCCGGCGCACAATACCGCAGTTGCTGTGAGAAATCAGTGTTTGGGGCAGATTATGAAAATGACAGTGACACTGTTCATGAGCAGAGGTCCTAAAATGCCTATGTTGAAAATTTGGTGATGATACTCCATAAAATGACTGTTATGAGCATGCGTTGCGCAGCTTGCATGCACGCTCATAACGTGCATTTGTAATATTTTCACTCTGGATTTTCACCATTGGCATTTTTCCGCACCTCTTGATGAATGGTACAGCTGTCATTTTACTATCCTTCCCAAAATGTGTTTTCATTACATCCGATGCAGAATAAGCGTAGTACTGTCTTGAAATCACATTTAGAAGACAATAATAGGAATGACAGTGACACCGCATAAGAGCAGAGGTACTAATATGTCTATGTTGAAAATTTGGTGATGATATTCCATGAAATGACTGTGTTACAAGGGTGCATTGCACGTTTCCCACGCACCCCTGTAACTTTGCAAATTTGCAATCTTTACATGCCACATTTTCAACACTGCCACTTTTTTACACCTCCTTATGAACAGTACAGCTGTTATTTTTCACATCCTGCCCAAAATGTGTTTCTACACTGCACTACCAAAGCCAATGCCAGTGCGACAACATTCGGCATTGACAAATGCTTGTTCTTTATCTTTTCTGCTATGTTTTGTTCATCTGTTCTTTTTGCAGTTAAAGGGGGAAGGTGGGGATTTAGTGAGTGCACACTATGCTATGCTTTAACTAATGGAAGGATACCTGTCAAAGGGCATTTTTCTATATATCAGGCTATACAATATGCTTGATAATTTCAAAATAGCAACCTGGAATGTTAAAGGGGTGAGGTAAAAAACTAAACATTATCAAATTATTAAGCATTTAGCCCAGTTAGACATTCAAATCCTGTGTTTGTACGAAACACACTTACTGACCTCAGAATGCACTTTGTTCTGCAGGGATTATATTAGGCAAGTTTAAGGGGCAGGGGATGACACCAGATGCAGAGGGGTAGCCATCCTATTTGCTAGGTCAGTCTCCTTCACTTTAACCACTACTGTTGCTGACCCTGAGGGATGTTTTTTCTCTTTTAAGGCACTTTAGGACAGATTGTAGTTTTGTTGGGCAGCATATTTGGTCCCAACATGGAATCTCCTTATTTTTTTATGTCACTGACCACCTAAATTGCACCTTTCAGCCATCTACCTATTTGTTTGGGGGAACAATTGGAATATCACATTACCCTGCAATCTTCATAGGTCCCACAAACCTACTGCGGGTCTCTCCCCTACGTAATGCTCTTTACTTGACATGGTGGACTCCCTGGGCCTTTGTGACCCTTGGAGAATCATTAACCCTTCCTCTAAGCAGTTTTCATTTTCCCCTGTTCACAACTCTTATTCTAAAATTGAATTTTTCTTAATGAGTCAGTTCTTCCTACATGGTCTCCAAGCTTGTGGCATTGCTACTCATGTGTTATCTGATCACTCTCCAATTTCATTACTTCTTTCATTTGAACCAAAGATTGAAAGGGACTCAATTTGGAAATTAAATAACCAATTATTAAAAGATACATTGTAGATTATATTAGACAGTTTCTTCACAATTATATTCAGGAAAACTGGGGTACCATAGCCCATTGTGACATGGAATGGGCTGCTTGTAAAGCCTTGTTAGGAGGGGAACTTATTAGAATGGCCACCAAATGTAAGAAAACTTGCCAGGAGAAAGCTTCAATATTACTATCCCAAATCAGGAGCCTTGAGAAAAAAATCAATCCATCTTCCCCAGAATCCCTTCATACTGAGTTAGCAGTCCTCCAGGATCCATTTGCTGACCTACTAAGGGACCAGGTGGAATACACAATCTTTAAAACCAATTCAAAATGCATAGATTGGGGGAAATAGCAAGAAAGTTGATGGCCCTTCGCCTTCATAAACAGCAAAATTCTAAACTTATTCTGCCTGTTCGCGCTCCTAAAGATCACACTTTAAAATCCCAGCCCCAGAATATTGCACGTGAATTTCACATTTACTATGAGATGCACCTCCACTCCACTCCAGTCCTCGGCCAATGCCTGCCCCTCCCTAAGGTTCCACCTCCTCTGCTGCACCAGCACCACCCATGGTCACCCAGGTGGTAGCGGTATTGCAGTGAGGAGAGCTGCCCACCCCTCCTGGAGAAGGACAGTGGCCCACCGGGTTCTCAATCCTTCTCCCCCCTGCTGGCCTTCTGATGACCCTGACTTACTACTGAACCCTGGTCACCAGTGTCGCAAGCGGTAGATGTACCACTACACCAGTGGGCCGGCCATGAACAATGCAGTTTCAATGGGAGTTAATCCCTTTTGTCATGCAATGAAACTGTGACACTGCGCTTGATTCTAGCAGGCTTCACAGTACTCACTGTTCTGAGACTCCCCTTCAAGTATTCTTTTTTATGTTCTGCAGTGGACTGCACTCACTTACCTGTGTATATAGTTAGATGTGGTTGTATTTTAATTAGTTTTCTTGATTGTTTTTTGTTTGTTTGTTGGCTTGCCAGTTGGTTCTTTTGGTATGTTGGAAATTGAATAAAATAAACTGAATTAAAAAAAATATATATCTTATGCTTACTATAATATGGAGTGGATAAAGTCTCCAGATTACCTTAAATATTCCACAAAATGTGCATTTTCCAGGCTTCTTTTTTTAAATAATGTTCCATTCATCTAAATTCTCTGCATATAATATGTTAGTATAACTACCCCATTATTTAAGCAATATGAAAAATTGTTTAGCCCATAATAATTCTAATCATAATTGAAGGGCACAGCCCGTAGTTATGTGGGGGGAAGAGCTCCTCCCCCACATACTATTGAATTCAAGCAGCAGACTTCCACTCTGCTTAGAGCGAGTCGCACTCACTAGTGGCGTTGCGGGTGAGTGGCTGGTCTCTTTTGTCTCTGTTGCCCTGCTCCCTTTCTTCCGTTCCCCCTTCGTCTGTTTTACTGTTTGTTTTCCTACCCCCCCACTCCATTGTTTGTTCTCCTCCTCCGATCTTTTTTGCTTTATTATTTGGGGGGGGCTTCTCCTCTCACTCGCTCTCCATTTCTTTCCTGCCTCTACTGTTTGTCATAGCCCTTGAACTTTCCCCTTCTTTCCTGCCTTTGCTTCTTTTCTGAGCAGCTGCTACCGTGCAGATGCTGAGTCCTATGTTTGCTCGCTTGCATTGCTGCCCTTACCTGAGGGCTTCTGACCTCCACTCCTTGCTTTGCTTTCCACCCCTGCAGCCGACTGCCACCCTCCAGAGGGGAGTTTGGATTGACTTTCTTCTCTGCGGTCACCTGCATTGCCTCTTCAGTTGCAGTTGTGCTTACGACCTCTGCTTGTCCTGCAAACCTCTTGGACTCTTATTTCTGGTGGATCTCAGCACACAATGGACAGGCAAATTGTTTGGAACCATGTTTGCTCATGCTTCTCATTCCCTCAACGGTCACTTCGACATATGGGTTCATGGACGCTGCATTTATGTACGGGCATTTATTGCCACTATGCTACCTCTGACCGGCTGATTTTCAGTAACGCTCTGTCATGCCTCCTTCTCCCTGCTGTACCTCACTACTGCATACTGCAGTTGAACATTCCTTTGCCAGGGTCAGTTCAACTTTGTTATATCTGCTACATTGCTTGACTCAGGATCCCGGTAAGCCATGTCACAGTCTCTTGGTGAGCGGGACTTTAAAATAATAACCCCACCAATGCTGAGCTGTGCTCCAAGTGCACCATATGTGACAGATTAATCACCCACACAACAACTTTCGCATTTTGCAGAAAATACCTTTAGTTTTAATAACAGACTTCATCAGCTGAGCTGACTTCCATGTTCCCTGTCTGATCGTGCCTGACAGTGCTTCCACAACCATCATCCTGCCTGTCCCTGACAGTGCTAGTATCACTCCATTTGCCTCCCTCTAGCGCTGAAATGGAAAGCGCTGAACTGATTAAGCTGTACACAATGTAGCACTGGACTGAACAGTGCTGGGATGCATGTAGCTGTACTGGACAGTGCTTAATGACAAGTGCTGAACTGAGTCACACCCTCTACAGCTACTCAATGGCTGTGATTATGGAACAGGATGTCTTGCAGTGGATTTTTTCATACTTCCAGCCAGTGGGTCTTCATTGCCTTTTACTGTCAAAGGGCATGACCATCAGTATACAGCTTCCTCCATGACTGCATCTCTCTATTCCTCAGCCTGTCTCACACTCCATTCATGGATTACCTGTTCTGGCTTCTGCTCCTTGTGGCCTCATTGTCTGTCATCATTCCTATGATGCGCTTTATGCTGATATTATCAGAGCCATATTTCAATCAGCCATTCTCCACCTTACTTCTTCAGGATTTACAAGAAATACAAATGCCATTTCCACTTGAGTGCTGCAGCTTGGCTATACCATTCTCAGCAATCCTGCCACCTGTATATGGCAGACAATCCAGGAGCTCCTTACTAGGGATTCACATTTGATGTTTCAACATTCATTGTCTATTCTTTGAATGCCTTGCCCTGCTTCCCTGCTTCTACATCTTCATTATGCAGCTTGCTTACTACATTTACTGCAGGTGCACTTCTTCCCTTACTTGCTTGTGTTGCCTGCTTTGCCCTTACAGACCTTAGGGGTCATCACTACTAATCTGCTATTACAATCTACTGTGCTCCTCCTGAACTGGCGTCCATCTTCCCTATGTTTACTTATTTACTGCAATCCTATCTACCAGGACATGACCCTCTGCACTGCATGCAGTTCGACATTCAGCCATCGCATTTAGTCAGACCTGTGCCCCTACTGACCCGGAGGTCCTCTATTCCTATTTGTTACTGCACCATAATCGCCTGTTTCTATGACCTGCCTTCGCCCATCAGGCTGGGAGGATTACCTACTAATCACCTGCTTCTATGACCTGCCTTCGCCCATCAGGCTGGGTGGGAGTTCCTCCTCCTGTTCTACTTCTGCCTCGCCCTGCTCGGGGCCTGGAGATTCACACACTCTATTATACACCTACCTGTTGCCGTGTCAGATGGCCTGAAACTCCTTTACTGGATTGCATCTGGACGTTTCTTCATTCATCATCTATTTTTGGATGTTTTGCCCTGCTGCCTCAATCACGGATTTACTGTTGCTTCACATTTCCAGGACACTTAGTTAGCATCTCCTGCTGACCTTCAATATAATGATTGCTCTACCGCTTTTGGACCATGTGCCAATGCTACTTCATTTGCTTCGGCCTCTTCAGTTATCTCCATCTTTGACTGTTCAGTCTCATCTGGTTTTCCTACCTCAAACTTTGCATACATACAGTCTCGGATGTTATTCTCTCGTTCAGTTACCATCTCAGCCACGGTCTTTTCAATGCGGTCACTGCCATTTTTGATCTACTGGATACATCAGTCCTCAGTGCCATTCCATTCTCTAGGTCTGCCTTACAAATGCAGTACTACTCTGCTCTGTACTGATTCAAGATACATCTCCTGGAGGCTCATGCCACACTTCTTCCTTTAGCTGACCTCCGTAGGTATAGCTGCATTTCCTGCCAGGAGCTAGTTGCATCTCTACTTACCTCACCAGCAAATGGATTTGCTATGCATCTCATCAAGGGACTGCCTACCATGTTCTATTTCTACCAGCAGACATTTCTGGGTCTGGCTGCACTTTCCCATTCAAGGAATCAACCGCCTCTTTCCTACCTCACCAGCTGTCAGTTAAGCTGAGCTTTTGCCTGGGGCTGATTGCCACATCTCATTCCTTCTCACTTGCCTACGTTGGTGCAATACCTTGCTGCCTTTCTCTCTTTGCATTCGCAGTCCACCTGCCTTGCTTACTTTTTGGGCTCACCATATTCTGCTACTTGGATGCTTCCTAACTTCACACCAATGCCTCAGCATAATCCTTTTCAGCCTGCCATTATTCCAGCTCAGCTCTACAGCCGTTGCCTTTATATCAGTTCCTAATACTATACTCTACTCCTATCGTACTTACCAGAACTGGATTCGTCATTTGGTAGCCTGGCTCCAAGCCTTCTCCCATTCCACATGCTATACAAGCCCTCTATTAGTGAAAACCTAGAAGTCATACTACTTCTATTCATCATGCCTCATTTGCATCAAAGCTTGGATACAACTATTTTGTCTGGTCACCTGTAGTGAGTTCGTCAGTCATCAACTTTATCTCCACTATCATACAATTCCCTGGATTCTCATGCCTTCTATCAACTGAAGTCTGGAGGACAGTCTTTTCAATACATACACACTCCATCATTCCAAATTGTACATGGATTCTTGAACTCAGCGTTTACTAGGAGGAGATTGCTTCACTGGACATGTTACAATTCAGTACTTTCTTAAGCTCCGTTTCTCTGGAACAAGTTCTACAATTTGGAATTCAGATTAGCTGATTAATTCAATTTGTTAATTAGGATCTCTCTCCTTTGGTATGCCCAGAAGGACAGGAAGGTCAATAGCCATGGGTCCTCAGAGGTTTCCCCCAAGGGAGTTTTTCCTCTTCTGAGTGCTACTGGTCACACTTTCCGGAGTTGGAGGAGGTGATCATCTATTCATATCATTATTAAGGGTGTATTCCTGCTCGACTCATTCATCAGTCAGTTATAGAACAATAGTTGATATTATATTCTTTTTGGGGTCCCATAATACTAAACCAAGCTTCCTCCCTACAGGTGGGATACAGAGAAAAGCCAAAACCATCAAATAATATCAAATGACTCAATTGAAGCATCCAAGCACATTGCTCAGACTACTCAATCCATATGTACTATATTCATTGACTCTATTATGCTTATGCTGAAGTACCTAAGCACAAATCATATACTACTAGTACTTAATAAACATTGTCCTATTACCTGCTGGCCTCTGTATCCAACAACCATCTACATCATCCAGCTACAATATGTTACATAAGCACTGAGCTACGAACCACACAAATTTAAGGGCACAGCCCGTAGTTATGTGGAGGAAGAGCTCCTCCCCCACATACTACTTAATTCAAGCAGCAGACTTCCACTTTGCTTAGAGCGAGTCGCATTCAGCCACCATCCTCCCTGACACCTCCTTCTTCTGCAGCACTCTTATTTCACCGGGGGGATCCCATAATACTAAATCAAGCTTCCTCCCTACAGATAGGATACAGTGAAAAGCCAAAACCATCAAATAATATCAAATGACTCAATTCAAGCATCCAAGCACATTGCTCAGAATATCAGATTTATATGTACTATATTCATTGGCTCTATTATGCTTATGCTGAAGTACTTAAGCACAAATCATATACTACTAGTACCTAATAAACATTGTCATCTTACCTGCTGGCCTCTGTATCCAACAACCATCTACATCATCCAGCTACAATATGTTACATTAGCACTGAGCTATGAACCACACATAATAAATATCCTCAGTAACTGTTAATGTGCACCATCCTCATCTATACCATTCTTTGCCAAGTTACACATTACTCTGTTAAATCAAACTTTGATTTTCTTAATTACACTGTACCTGTTCAAATTAATCATCAAACCTATCCTTCAAAAACATTGCATCTTTGTTTATCAAAAGTAGAAATGCAGCAAAATTTAATTTCTGCAGCAAAATAGGAAATTTCACCCCATGAAATGCAAAATTACGCCAATGAAGTGTGGAATTTCTCCCATGAAATACACAATTTTGCCAGTGAAATGCAGAATTTTGCCTGTGAACAGAGGAATTTCCCCCACTGGTGGCCAAAGTCTGCATTTTGCCTGCAGAATTTCACATTTCACACCCATGAAATATTTCTTGAAATGCACAAATTTCATGAAAAATTTCATGGAAAATGAAATTTTTCAATTTTGCCCATCTCTAATCAAGAGCATTTCTAGCTTTTCTAAACAATATACATCTTGATTTATTATGAGTGTTTTTTGGTTTTAAAAAAAAATCAGTCTTTACTAATGTGCATAGTGGACATCATCTATCCTACCTTTTCATTTAATTCACATCATTTCAAAGCATTCAATGTCTTTTAAATAATCAGGATTATATGATGCACTTGGTCAAAAAACATTTAACTTGCCTTCTTATTTAAATCTCAGTTTTGCTAAATTGGCTAGACTCCTAAATCATTCTCATTTGGAAAAAAGGGAATATTTATACCAATGTTTTTGGACACTTTATCCACTCCATATTACAATAAGCATAAGATGATTAAGAATAGATTAGCACAGTGACAAAATACATATTAATTGTATTGTTATGTCAGTTTCAGCCAGCCCCTGATGAAGAGGTCAGTTTGATCTCAAGATGCTGGATTTTATGAAATAAAAAGAATTTTGGCAGGCCCGGTGGCACTGAGGGTTGAGGCACTGGACACCACACCTCATGCCACGCTGGGGACCTGAGTTCAGGAATGAGCTCTGGTGCCAGGAGTTTGCAGGGGAGGGAATAGGATTGAGCATCTGATGGGACTGCTCTCCTCTCCCTGGGAAGGGATCCAGGTGTACTCTAGTGCCCTCCAGTGGAGACCAAGGGCACAACTAGCACATGGAGCTAATGTGGGGACGACCATGTGGTACGCTTACGGCATTGCTGTGCAGGCATCATTGCATTGCCATGCTCCTGGGGAACAAAGACAGAAAACACCCAACTCTGGATAGGTGATGGCTGTCCTCCATGCCGCACTCCCACACACTCAACAGTGGGCCCCATTTCCACTACCTGGATTGCCCTCCATTTCCTTGGTCAGCAGACTTGATTTTCAGATAGAGTGCCAGAGTGGAGGTGGCCCTGCCCCAGAGGGCTCAGAGCTGAGGAGTCCACTAGCTGGAGGTAGGTGGAGTGCAGACAGTACTGAGGGATCAAGTGGGTAGTACAGCAATGCAGGGCCAGAAGAAGCCGGCCAAGAATGTTTTGGAGGAGGAGGGAATAAACAGAAGTAAAAAAAAAAAGAATTCTGGCAGCAGGAAAACATAAACTGTGCATTTCAAGTGAAAACAGAGAGGTGGTGCAGTGTTGGTTCTTGTTTAAACTTCAAGTCTGGTTATTGTGTACCACACTCATTTAGCCTTAAAAGGATAAAAGGTACCCTGGATTTGTTGCATTGTTTTGATAACTATATATACAGAATGTATAAATAAAAGAAAGTATTAGCTATTTGCAGTTCTTAATTCCATGTACAGAGTTGAATGTTCTTATAAAATGATACTTCACAGACATTAAGGTAGATCATAAAAATAATGTTGTTCAACAGAAGCATTTTGCATCTCTGTTACCGATAACTTTTTTCCCTTCAAAACATAACATCATAAAGATGCTCTTTCTACCTTCTCCTTTCTGTTTGGAATCACACTTGTTTTCTTTTCATTCTTCAGAAATGTTCACCATCAGAAACAATTAAAGCTTTACTAGATTGAAAACCTGGTGAATAGTTGCCATGCAACATTCACTGGAATAAAGACAAAGAACCTCTGTGCGCAAACACTGAGGCAATGGTTACCCCAAAGGGCACTGCACAAAGCCAAGTTTCAGTGAATGCAATCATTATCGGGTAGTTCATTAATAATGCAGTATCATGGGTTGCATATATCACTGATGTTGGTTCACTAAGACCATGAGCTGTGTTATTTCTTATATAATTTGGTGTTGGTATTAACAGATGACATACACACGCAGCCTGTTCTACCAGGACTCACTAAAGGCCTCATCGATGAGTCCTGGTAAGATGAAACACATGTCTATGTCATCTGTTAGCACCCTTTGCAAACTGTGTGAAAGGCCTTTTGGCACCATGCAATTCTGCTTAAAGTTGAACCTGCATAATATTCTGTGGTGATTTGTATATGCAGCCCATGATGCTTTGCATTGTGAGGGCATGTGTGATTTTGTATTCACTGGAATAGTTACCTTGGATAAACAGCAACCAGCTACGGGAACTGAGACAAATATTTATAAATGGTTAGCTAACAAACACACAATGAATTGTTAATTAAAATTCAGAAATAAACACCTTTCAGCTCTCACTCCAGGTATCCAGTTCCACTTTATTTATTTGGACGTTTGTGTCCAGAAGAGGCATGCTGCAGCCCATTTTCAGGTACTACCTGGAGGCAAGGGAAGGTGAATATTTGCACAGATATAAACTGACTAATGGAACCAGACTAAGCTGTTGGTAGTATTTTTAGTGAATGGGGGGAATTCCAAGACACTGGGGAAATTCCCCTACTCTTTGGTAGGGGGCGCTGTCTTGATGGTGTGTATGGCCATTCGGGCTGGAGCTAGTGATGACACAGATGGTTGCGACAGGAGCTCCCTGACGGGCATGGAGAACACCAATAGTGTGGAACAGCCTCCTAGTTCTGTAATTATGTCTGCTTCGAAGGATTCGGATGCAGAGCTCGTCAATTGTTTAGCAATTTCACAGCAACAGGAAGCTGCGACCCCACAGTTACACACAGCAGTGTCAGAACCAGATGCAATGTTACTATGGGAAGAAAAGAAAAGAAAATGCATACAAGGATCTATGCATTCTCCTGAAATCTCAACATTAAAGTTTTTTCAACCTAATACAAGTGATTCTGCCCCTTTTCCTGTGATTACAGCTCTTAAATCAGTTAAATCCATGCAAGTGGAACACCAGCCTGGTGATGTCGGTTGGACGGTGGAAGGGGCCTTGCTACAGGTGGTTGGGACACCTTGGGGTGACGGTACCTGGGCGGTGGAACTGGAGATTTCTACTGCAGTACCTGCTGTCTCTAGATAGAGAATTGATTCTAAGCATTCAGAAATGGATGCAGAGCCTTTGGAAACTAGCTTGTCTTCTAGACATCTAGACATACTGCACCAGTTTCTTCTCCAAACAGTCATTTTCATTCAGGTACTCCTTCCTATTCCCCTCTAACCTCCCTTAAAGATACTGGGCATAAAACTCCACCTTTAGTGCTAGTGAATGGAACTCCTTTGGACCCTACACATGTAGATCCTCCTGTTGATGGTGATGGGGATGGGAAACATACTCATGCAGAGTTATTTTACAAACCTGTAGAAAAAGCAAAATGCAGGAATGCTATCTGTTTACGTTAATTGGGAGGCATGGAGGAGTTACCAGATCGTCTCTTTATGGGTCGTGTACTGTTGAAACAATCACTGGACTTTACCCCTACTGAGGTTTATGCCCTAATTCATGCCCCTGTGGAACATATTTTCGATATAATTTTTAGGATATCAAATATTCTTGAATGATTTTGGACTAAGTACTCTGTGTTAAAAATCAGCCTTTCATGGGTACCTTTACAAGTTGTTCCTTTAACTAAACAATCCTTTAGAATCATTACTGTTTTATTTAGAAACAAAAGGGTTAATATCACAGATATCTTACTTTAGCTTGAGAAAAGTTATGATATACAGGGTGCACTGGAACCTATTTTGTATCCAGAAGGGTTTTGGAATGGGAGGTGGTGGATAAAAACTAAGTTGTTTCAGAAATAAAAATGATTTTCAGCATCTTCCTAATTGTTTCTTTTTAGGACAGGATAAAGGATTTGTGTTCTATTCAGGACAGCCCAGGTGATGCCACAAATGTGGCTCCTTACAACATATCAGCTCTACGTGTGATAAGATTCGATGTTTTAGATGTGGGGTATTGGGACACGCTGGGCTTGATTGTGTTAATACACCTAACTGCAATTTTTGTGAAGAGCCAGGGCACAATTTTGCAGATTGTCCCCTGGCTTCTAATAATACTGAAGATGCTGACTTTGCGATGCAGGACTTTTATATTAACACTGCCAGATTAGGAAGAGGCCCATTTGCCCCTAGACCACCCAGACAACCACGGCCTTCTCCTCCTGCTGAAAATACGATCACCCAACCTGTTATTACTGATCCTCCAGAAACCATGCCCAAGGATTTGGTTGAAACAGAATTGCCTGCACCCATTTTGGTGTCAGCTTCTCCTGTCATTTCACCTCACTCCTCGGGGTGATGGGTCCTCCCCACCTCCACCTGTGAACCCTTTTGTGCAGGTGTTTCCATTGATTCTACCACTGCTGTAGATCATCCTGTTTCTCATACCTCTGCTATCCCACTCTCAAATAAGCTTGATGTTCTCCCTGTAGAAGAGGTTTTAGAAGAGATGGACTCAGATAGTGCTTCACAAACTTCTTCACAAATAGATCCTACCTCTGATCTGGAACAAGGCCCTAAACCTGCTTGTCCTGCAGAAGTTAAAAATAAATTGTTGGGTAGCAGATTAGGAATTAGAAAGAGTTCTATAAAAAAATTATTAATGTGTATTTTTTTTCCTGTATGGGGTATGACTTATGGATTGCCCCTTTAAATACTAACAGTATTCAATCAGAGAAAAAAGGTTGGCTACTTTCGATTTTTTTACCAGTTCTGCTTTGGATATTGTCTTTCTTCAAGATACCAGATTATATGTATCAAAAGATTTCAACACTGCCTCCCGGGATTGGATTAGAGGCGTTTGTCACTGGTGTGGGGATGGAGCGAAGTCCTATGTTCTGGAGTGGGTATTTGCTTTTTTGCATCATGATATGACTGTGACCAACATTGTGGATATTGTACCTGGCAAAGCAATTTTACCTGATATTTCAGTTCAGGAATCTGATTTCTGATTAATTAATATTTATGGCCCACAACTCAAAACTGCACACATTGATCTGTTGGCAAAGTTACTACCATTTTTATTTACTAGGACAAATGTTTTATTCTGAGGGGACTTTAATATTAATAGATCCCTAAAAGACAGAGAAACTACTGTATGGGCACCAAGCTTTATTGTGATACCAACTTTTTAAACAAATTAAGTACTTCTGGGTTACATGATGTTTGGCAGACCTCAGGCATTTCACTTGCATATACATATTTTTCTGGAAACATGCAATTCTAGAATTGATTATTGGTTTATTTCTCCTTGCTTACAATATTGTGATTTTCAACTTATCCTGATGGCCACTTCTGATCACTTGATGTTACAAATGACTTTATCTAACTTTCATGCTATATCCAAAGGACCTGATTATTGGAAATTAAATGCTTCTTTTCTTGATATTCATGAGGTTAAAGAAGGTCTTGAAGCATTGCTTAATGCTAGAGGGATCGGTTTATTTTTTGTATGACTCCCCACAATTGTGGTGGGGAGATACAAAAACAGATATTACTGAATATTTCCAAACTACGGGGAGACTTTTAGGCCATAGTAAACATTCTTCTTATACTGTTCTATGATGGCAATTATGGCAGGCTTATTCTAAATTGAATAGGGGTGAAATGGTACCTCCTGAGATTTTATGTACCCTAAAAGAAAAATTGAGTGCATTACAATATAATACACATAAATCTCTTGAAATTGAACAACATTTTGGGATCTCTAGTACACAAGGTTCTTGTAACCCTTTTGAGTTTTGTGCATCTCACAGACAAAAGAAGGAAGTGTTATGAGTAGAAACTTCATGTGGTGAATTTGTAGATACTCAAAAAGGAATTTTGTTGGAATTGGAAAAATATTTGGCACAACTTTTTAAAGCAGATTCTACTATTTCAGATGATAAATTAGATAATTGGCTAATCTCTTGTAGGCTTCCTCAACTTCTGGACTTTCTCAAAATTTCTCTTTGCAGTCCCATAACTGAACAGGAACTTGCTTTTGTGATATCCAAGCTTCCTCCTAAAAAATTCCCTGGATTTGATGGTATTACAAATTAATTATACAGCGTAGTATATTAAATATTACATCATGAATTGTTGGACTTATTTAATAATATTCTGGCCACTGGTTTGATGCCAGATCACTTTAATCAAGGTTTAGGTTGTTTTTTTTTTTGCAAAAATCCAGTTCTAAAGGTCTTAGGAATTGGAGACCCATTACTCTGCTTAATTCTGATAGTAAAATTTTATCTAAACTATTATGTGAGAGACTGGCTGTGGTGTTGCATACTATTGTTAGTCCGTATCAGTTTTGTTCAGTACCAGGAAAAAAAATCACTGAAGCACTGATTCTGCTTCAGGAAGTAATGGAAAAAAAGTTGTTGTGGGGAAATTATGGGATTCTTACTTTGTTTAGATCAATTGAAAGCATTTGATACAGTGTCATATAGGTACTTGTGGAAATGTTTATTGAAATTTGGATTTCTGCCTTTATTTATTGCCTGGCTTTTTAGATATTAAGGTACCACAGAAGTAGCCCCCTTTGTGAATGTCTGGGTAGGTAAATTTCATAGGCATAACCGAGATGTTAAGCAAGGTTGTCCCCGAGCCCCTTTTATATATTTTGACTTTAGAACCTTTGCTGTGGAGAATTATTAATTCTGTTGCTATTAGAGGTCTTTCCTTTTGTAGTGATATGGTTGAATTAAAAACTGGCATATGCTGATGATCTCTGTTTTTTTATCAGATGTTCATTCTAGTAAAGTAACTGATGAGGTGGTGATAACTTTCATGGAAAGTACATGGGCTCAAATCAATTGGAACCAAAGTAAGTGTATTTTTCTTAGCAATGGTGATTGTCTATATAATAAGATTATGGGTATCCCTATTGTTCATGAAGTGGTACATATTTTATGAATTTATTTTGGAGTTCCAGACATCGAACTGTTTAATTGGAATACATTATTATTGGACACTAGAGCTAGAGTTCTACAATGAAACAAATGGAAAATGTCAAAAACAAAATGGATTTATATGGTAAAAATGTTTTTAATAGGGTATTTTTTTATATCTGGCTGCTACTTATCTGCTTCCTAAAAGTCTAGAAACAACCGTGTTGAGTATTTATTTTGGAGCAATTTGGGGTAGTCGATTAAATCCTATAAAACAAGGTATTTTGTATCTCTCACATGATCAAGGACATCTGCATATGATAAATCCAGAGGTTTTCTATATTTGTTTTTATTAATGTTAAACCTTTGCTGATTGATACTCCATACCTCTGGTCCCCTTGGGTTCTCAAAGTAATATCTCCCTGGCTGGATGATTGGAAATTGGATGTTCCTATTGATAAACAAAAACATATTCAGGGGCTTTCTTGCTATTTTTTTGAATGTTTTGCTAAATTTAAATTATGGAAACTTACCAAGTCTACAATTTTGTATTCTACCCCTTAAGGAATTTTATAAATTCATTCAAGTATGTTTCTTCTTCCAAACTCCTCACTATATACATAGATCTTTGTTGGAGTTACAGTTTACTAAAGCCATGTTGACAAGTTCTCATATGCCTCCGGCTATGTGGGATACCATGTGGTTAGGGGCTCATGGGAGACTAAACGTTAAAGAGAATTTATCACATAAAAAGATAGGAGAGGTTGTGTCCTAGAACTCAGTCCTGTTTAAATTAAATTGAATCTATGAATCATTTATTTTTTCTTTGTCCTTATATACAACAGTTTTGGGCAGTTTAAGACACTCGTTGGTATAAAACTGGGTTGCTTAATATTACCTATGAAATTTTCCTATTTGGTATTTTACCGGCCCATTGGAATATTTATGATATGCATACTGTTCATGGTATTTTGGGTCATATTAAATACTATATTTGGCAAATTCAATGCCGTTGGTCTTTACAACAACATTTTATTTCTCCTGAACAGTTATATCTAGGGATGTAAGTTTGTCATGGTAGTCATACATGTCATTGATTCCATGACGTTTGATGTTTATTCAGGACTTCCATGACTTTCACTAGTGTCATCAGAATGTAGCAATGATGACAGTGCCACAACATTTACTACTGTTTACTAATGATTTCATGAAAACACAATGAGCCATTAAAACCTCAACTATGACAAACTTACATCCCTAGTTATATCTAACTATTGAAGTTGCTATTTGTGATTTAAAGAATAGGGATAAAATGCATCTCTCTAATGACTTTATAACAAGCGTTGGAAACTGTTGCATTGGTTGGACACTGGTTGAAGTAATAGGATATCTAATTTTTTTATTAATATTATTTTTTACTGTATATATGGATATTACTGTTTAGTGTTTTCTTGATTAATAAATATCTCCCCTGATCCTTTGGTGAGAGTGAGGGGAAGGCTTGTTTGTATTTTCATATACAGAACTTCTTTATAATATCATACTGCTATCCCTATATGTATTTCTTTATGACTATTGATGTGTATGAGTTTCAGGTACTTTTTTGTTGTAAGTTTTCTTAAGTTATGCATATAATTTCTACTACTTTTTGTAGGGATGGGAAGGGGGTTAAATACCAACACATTTTTTTTTATGTAGTTTAGGTATGTTGTAATACTTATTTCTGTTTTTTTTCTTTCATTATGATTTTGTATAATGTTATATGATTTTGTATATGTTGTTTTAAGTGTTCAATAAAATAATTCCCTTACTCTCCTATAGGGAAACCTTTGCCATTCTGGTTCCTGACCAAGATGGAAGCTGCTGAGGGAGTGGAGGAGTTGATGGATGCCACTGAAAAAGGGAAAATGGTCTCTTCCCCTGTTTGTTCTAGAATGTAGACCATATTGCCTGCTGTTATTTCCTCAGATCCAGTTAATGATTCCCTGCAGATTATTGACCCTTTACAAGTGAATGCTGAGTCAGCTTCTGATATGAAATGTTCAGACCTGGTGAGTGACTCCTTACCTCTTCCTACTAATACTGTTGGAACAGCTGAGATTTGTTCACTTGAATTGCAGTTGCAGGCTGAAGATGAGCATTATGCACTCCACCATCTAGTGTTACAAAAAGCTTTACTGTCAGCTCAGTTGTAAGCTTCACTGTGTCAGGAGCCTTTTCCTTTGCCCAGTACTACAGACGCTCCTGATTTGCAGCCCCCTGCTGTTGAGAACCCTGATTGTGCAAGAGCAGGTTCTTCTCTGTCTGGAACATCCTCTACACCTGAGCCTCTTGCTTGCAAGCCTGTTAAACCTGTATCTACTGCTGAGGGAGCATTGGGAATGGCATCAGCGGACTGTGTATCTGGCCTAAGACGCTCCCCAGCTGCACCACTTAGTCAAACTGTGGGATGGGTACAATCTGATTCGGGACAGTGGGTGTCCATTCTTACTCTGATTATTGCTTCCCTAGTCACTGGATCATTGACCAGTGTTCTGATTTTCTTGTGGCTTCTCCTTTATATCAGCCACAACAGGATCATGATTTCTCAGATAATCCTTCTCCATTGCACCTTTCCTTCAGAAATGCAACTAGCTGGAAACCCAGTTCTTGATCTAGACAATACTGAACTACCACAGCCTGCTTTTTCTACACTTTCTACATCAGCTGCAATGACGGAGCCCACTGAAGCACCACTAAATTAAATCAAACAGACTAGTCAGAGACCTTATGCTTCTCTTTTCCACCAACCTATATATCCAGCTAAGTGCCATGACGCTGTTTGCCTTTTGTATAAAGGGGGGTATGTCAGACTTTCCAGACCAGGGTTTTATGGCTAAAACTTTGTTAAAGGGTATGATGAAATTCTATGCTAATGAAATTTATGCCCTTATACATGTGTCTGGGGAGTCCACTTTTGATATCAGCTTCAAGCTGAACACTGGACTGCAGAGATTTTGGGCACAGTTTAACGCTTTAAAAACTATGCATTTATGGGCCCCGTTTGAAGCCATACCCCTTACTAAGCTTGCATATAAAAATATTATGGTTCTCTTTCAAAATGAGAGGGTCAATGTTACCAATTTAGTTTACTGGTTGGAACAATGGTGTTCAGTTTTGGGTTCCCCTGAGGCAATCTTTGATGCCGAGCATATCTGGATTGGGGGGTGGAAGGTGAAGGCTCCATGTTACCGACACTGGCTTGAGCCACCTTCCTAATTGCTTTTTTTTTAGGCAGGGATAGGGGTGTGTTATTCTATGCAGAACAGCCAAAATCCTGCTATTAAGTGTGGCTACTGTACTCACTTAAGCAGTCTTAGTGACCTGGTGAATTGTAATTATCTTCTATGTCCTGTTGTCCTGTTGTCCAGCCAATGTATTACCCAGACTACCACCCTGGGACCCACTCCCAGGCTGTTTAATATGACAAACTCGCCCAAATCAGGAACCAAAACAAAAAAAGCAAAAAAGGAAATCCAAAAAACTCCTGATCATAGGAGACTCCATGATTCAGGGAGCTGATACCCATCTGCAGCCAGGGGTAATGGTCAGGTATCTCCCAGGTACATCAGCGTGGAGATACACTGACCGCATTGCTAAAATTGTTTAAAAAGCAGGAGAAAACATTGATGTCCTGGTACACATAGGGACTAATGATCTCACCAGTCGGTCAGTTGTGGAGACCAAGGAACACCTGACCAGGCTGGGTGACAAACTATCATCCATTTCATCTGACATCTCCTTCTCTGAGATTCTGCCAGTCTGGAAGAGGGGGGCAGATGGACGGAAGGTCAGAGAAGGGGAGATAGGGGAGCTAAATATGTGGCTCAAGGGCTAGTGCCAGGAAAAAGGACACAGATTTGTAGGGAACTGGCAACAGTTCTGGGAGCAAAAGTTCTTTAAATTTGATGGACTGCATCTGACTAAGGAGGGAGTCAGTGCATCATGGCAGAAGCTTGATGTCTTTGCAGAATATTTAAACTAACAAATGGGGAGAGGGGTACAGCACCCCGTACATCGAATGGGAAGAACACCCCCCCCAGCTAGTAGTCAAACAGGGATTCAGCATGTTTGAAGTTCATTTGCATCACCAGGTAAGAAAAAAGGTTTGTCTCCCAATATGACTCACAGGGGAAATGCCAAACCTCACCCTACAACTAACTCACTGAAATCTGGCCAATGGAAAATCATGTACACAAATACTCACAGCCTGGGAAATAAGATCCCAGACCTGCAGGCAATAATAACAGAGGCTGAACTGGACATAGTAGCAATTAGTGAGATGTGGTTTACCAGTAACCACACTTGGAAGACTTCAGTACCTGGCTATGTACTGTTCAGAAGAGACTGAGGTACAAAAAGGGGGAGTGAAGTGGCCCTTTATGTCAATGAAAATATCAAAGCTACAGAAATTCAGAATACACATAAGGAGCCAGAAGAACTGTGGGTCACCCTGGAAAAAGGAAATGGGACAGTCATAAGAAATGGGGTTGTCTACAGGCCTCCAGACCAGGGTGAGGACATAGAAACATTACTGTTAGAAGATATACAAAACATGACAGCTAAAGGGGAGGTTCTGATAATGGGAGACTTCAACATGCCGGATACAGATTGGTCAATACCAGCAGGAACATCTGCCAGAACTAGACACATGGTGGATTCCCTGGAGGAGGAGGGCCTCAAACAACTGGTACAACAACCCACAAGAGACAGGGCTATCCTAGATCTAGTACTGACTAACAGGGAAGGGATGACAGATCTCCAGATAGAAGGTCACCTGGGGGGCCAGTGACCATCACATGGTGTGGTTCAATTTGGCCACTACATCTAAATCATCCCATTCCAAGGCAAAAATATGGGACTTCAGAGGAGAGAGGACTTTGATAAATTGGGCAACAGAATTAAGGCAGCCCTGGCAAAAAGAAACACAGGTGAGGGGGTACAGGCAAAGTGGGCAAGCATTAAGGATGCAATATTTGAAGCAATATCCCATTGTGTTAGACAGAAAAGGAAGTGCAAAAGAAGAAGGAAACCACTTTGGTTCTCAAATACAGTAGCAGAAAATGTCAAAGCCAAAAGGCTGGCCTTCAGGAAATATAAGGGGAACACAACAGGATGAAGATAGTGAGACATACCAAACTGTTCTAAGAGAAGCAGGGAAGGCAGTAAGACAGGCAAAGTCCCAAACTGAGGAAACACAAGCATGAACTGTAAAATAAGGTGCCAAGACTTTCTATAGATACATTAGTGAAAAGAAAAATTCCAGAGGGGGTATTCTTAAGCTCAAAGGAGAAAAGGGGGCATGTGAGGAGGAGGACTCTGTAAAAGCATCTATCCTAAATAAATACCTTTGCTCAGTATTTACTGAAGAGAGTGGTAGGGCAGGGCCCACAGCTCAGCACCATGGACACAGGGGGGATGGAGGTGAGCACTACTCCATTCACAAAAGAAAGGGTCCTACAAGAGCTTGCTAAGCTCAGGGTGGACAAGGCAATGGGTCCTGATGGCATACATCCCAGGGTACTTAAGGAGCTAAGGGTGGAACTAACAGAGTCATTAGCAGAACTGTTTAGTAAGTCTCTGAGCACAGGAGAGGTCCCAGAAGACTGGAGAATGGCTCATGTGATCCCGCTCCACAAGAGTGGTAGCAGGAAGGTGGCAGGGAGGAGGCAGAGAATTACAGACCAGTCAGTCTTACCTCAGTAGTGAGCAAGATTATGGAGGCACTACTTAAGGAAAAGATAGTGCAACACCTGGAATCCATAGGGGCACAGAATCCAAGACAGCATGGGTTTATAAAAGGAAGGTCCTGCCAAACTAATCTCATAGATTTCTTTGACTGGATAACCAGAGTGGTGAACCAAGGGGCAGCAGATGATGTCACCTACCTTGACTTCAGCAAAGCTTTCGACACTGTTCCACATAGAAGATTGATAAATAAGCTGGGTAGGCTCTCGGTGGGTCATAAGTTGGTCAACTGGGTGGCAAACTGGTTGGTGGGCAGAAAACAGAGAGTGGTGGTAAATGATTTACAGTCAGAAGAGACACAAGTCACAAGTGGGGAACCTCAGGGATCAGTCCTGGGGCCAGTCTTCTTCAATATCTTCATTAGTGACATTGCAGATGGACTAGAGGGTAAGGCTTGTCTGTTTGCAGATGTCACCAAGATCTGCAACAGAGTAGATTATTCAGATGGGGTGGGCAGAATGAGAAGAGATCAGAATAAACTAGCAAAATGGTCAGAAGAGTGGCAACTGGGATTTAATGCAAAGAAGTGCAAGATCATGCACATAGGGAAGAGAAACCCTGAAGCCACCTATAGGCTGGGAGGGGTTTTGCTGACAGTCACAAAGGAAGAAAGAGACTTGGGCATCATCATCACCGATGACCTGAAATCATCCAAGCAGACCTCTAAAGTAGTAAGTAAGGCTAGAGGGATGTTAGGGTGTAATAATAGGGTTATCACAAGTCATAAGAGAGAGGTAATAATCCCTCTGTACAAGACACAGGTTAGGCCCCATGTGAAGTACTGCGAGCAGTACTGGAGGCCACACCTTCACAAGGACATTAACCAAATTGATACAATCCAGAGAAGGTCAACCAAAATGTTGTAGGGACTGCATCAGAAGACATATGAGGACAGATTAACGGAGCTCAATATGTACACCCTTCAGCAAAGGAGGGAGAGAGGTGGCATGATCGAAACATTCAAGCACCTTAAGGGCATTAACAAGGTGAAAGAGTCTAACATGTTTAAATATAAGAAAAATAGTAGGACAAGAGGACACAGCCTGAGATTAGAGGGAGGCAGATTAAGGGGGAATGTGAGGAAGTTTCTTTTCACAGGAAGAGTGGTGGATGCATGGAATGGCCTACCTCAAGAAGTGGTGGCTATGAATACAGTTCAGGGCTTCAAACAGGTGTGGGATAGGCATAAGAGAGCAATAAAGATGAGTATGAATTGATAAGCCACTGACAGAGCAAAGGCTGATGGCACATTTATAAGGTAGAAAAAGACATGGGCAGACTGGATGGGCCTTGCAGTCCTTATCTGCCATCAACCTCTATGTTTCTATGTATAAATCTTTTGTGTGGGACTGTGTAAAATGCTTTACTAAAGTCTAAGTAGGCCATGTCGACAGCCCCTCCCTGGTCTACTTCTTTGGTCACCCAGTCAAAGAAATCAATTAGATTTGTCTGACATGACCTTCCCACTGTGAACCCATGCTGCCTTGGGTCCTGTGCCCCACTGGCCTCTAGGTATTCAACAATTCTTTCATTCAGAAGTGATTCTATCACTTTCCCTACCACAGAGGTCAAACTGACAGGTCTGTAGTTTCCTGCCTCTGTCTTGCTCCCACTTTTGTGAAGGGGAATCACATCCACCTTCCTCCAGTCCTCAGGTACCGCACCATCCTCCCATAATTTGTTAAAAAGAGTAGTCAGTGGTGTCACTAGTTCTCTCCTTAATTCTTTTAGAATTCTACGGTGAATTCCATTAGGCCCCATTGCTTTGTCTACCTTCAGTTTTAGGAGTTCTTTCAGAACCCTTTCTTCTGTGGAAGGACTGGGATCGACCCCACTATCCAGAGTGCTTCAGTTAATTAGACTAGGCACCTCCCCCTCCTCCTCCTCTTCTGTGAATACTGAGCAGAAGCATTCATTCAGTATCTCTGCTTTTTCACTGTCCCTCTCTGCCCACCCACCTTCCATTCTATTCAGCCTCAGTATCCCTCCCTTTGTCTTTCTACGCTCCCTGATGTACCTATAAAAGGTTTTATCCCCCTTCTTAACTGAGTTGGCTATCTTTTCCTCAGTTTGGGCCTTTGTTATTCTGACTACCCTATCTGCTTCCTTCTGCCTTAACTGGTACAGTTCTCTGTCCTGCTCCTTCTGTGTTTCCTTATACTTCCTAAATGCTATCTTTTTCTCCCTGACTTTCCCCGCCACCTCTTTTGAGAACTATAGTGGCTTTTTTTTTTGTTTTGATTTGTTTATTTGCTTCACACAAAGGCATATTGCCTCTGTGATGGCAGTTTTGATGTTTTCCCCATTGTTGCTCCACCTCTCCCTCTAGCCTGTTTGCTAGTGCTTTTCTAAGGTACTCTCCCATCTTGCCAAGGTCAGCCATCCTGAAGTCTAGAACCCTCACTTTTGTATGGCTTGACTCTGTTGCTGAGTTTATCGTGAACCACACTGTTTGGTGGTCACTTGTTCCCTGATGGCTACCCACTTCTAGATCTGAGATCCTCTCACTGTCCCCATTTGAGAGTATGAGGTCTAAGATTGCTCCCTCATGAGTGGGATCCAAAACTAGCTGTCTGAGGCATGCCATCTGAAGGGCATCGAGAATGGCCCTGCTTTTGGGTGTGGCTGCAACAAAGGTGCTCCAGTTAACATCCGGCATATTCAGGTCCCCCATCAACAGTATCTCCCCTTTCTCTGCTATCTTAAGGATGCCTTCTATTATATCCTTGTCCATTTCCTCCCCCGTCTTGGGGGTCTGTATACAACCTCTGTGCGGATTGTGATGCCATTTCTAGTCTCTAAGGTGCCTCATAGTGCCTCCTCTCCTCCCTGGTTACTCTTTTGTTCAGTTGCTTTTATCCCTTCCCTTACATTGAGAGAGCTACTCCTCCCCCTCTTCTCCCCTCCCTGTCTCTTCTGTAGGTTATGTTCCCTGGTATGTTAACATCCCAGTCATGGTTCTCTGTATACCATGTTTCTGTGACTGCTATGATATCCAGGCATCCCTCTTCCATCAAGGCCACCAGTTCAGGGAGCTTGTTGCCCAGACTACTGGCATTGGTACTCATTACCTTCCATTTCTTGATGGTCTTACCCCTTTTTGCCACTTCCCTGTTTTTATTGCGTTTGTCATTTTCTCCATTTATCCCCTGCCCTTCTCCCTGTCTACATCTCTGTCTTGGTGTTTACCTCACTTACTACCCTGATCTTTTGGGGGAGGGCTAGGATTTCCCTGCTCCTTTCCAGTGCCTTTCCCCTTCGCTAGTTTAAATTCTTGCCAATGAAGCATTTAAACCTATCGCCTAAGATCCTGGTTCCCCTCCTGGACAGATGCAGACCATCATGCCAGTATAGGCCTGCATCCCTCCAGGTGGACCCCCCCAGTCCCCAAAGAAGACAAATCCCTGAGCTTTGCACCAATTTTTCAACCACTGATTGAATCCCATGGTATGGAGCACCCTAGCCTCACCCATGCCATAGACAGGTAGCACCTCCGAGACTGGTATCTATTAGCTGCAGTCTAATCTGGCTTTAATAAAAGCATGCTCACACTCACTTCATTGCCATGTTCAAGTAAATCTATCCCCACTAATACTATGGAAATGAATGTGAAAATCATCTGGTTAGGTGCCATTACGGTGTTTTCATCTTGAGGAAAATGTTTCACATTTTGCATAGCTATAGAATATAATAAAACTCCATTGAATAGAAGTGACTGTACAGAGACAAACCACATCAAAGCAGCAGGGAATGAGGGAGCAGGGTGGACAGCAGCAGAGGGAGGAAGTGGGAGGGATTTCTTTGTAGTCGGAGGGTGAGTTGGGGAATGAGGGTGCGAGGAGGGCAGCAGCAAAGGGGGGAAGCGGGAGGGATTTGTTTGCAGCTAGAGGGTGAACCAGGGAATGAGGCAGTGGGGAGGACAGCAGCAGAGGGAGGAAGTGGGAGGGATTTCTTTGCAGTTGGAGGGTGAGCCAAGGAATGAGGAAGTGGGGAGGACAGCAGCAAAGGAAGAAAGTGGGAAGGATATCGTTTGCAGCCAGAAGGTGAACTGGGGAATGCGGGAGTGGGCAGGACAGCAGCAGAGGGAGAAAATGGGAGGGATTTCTTTTGGAGCCAGTCTCACAGACGTGCCTGAGGGCTGCAGACAAGGGTGACACCAATATGCTATACAGGCACACGTAACGATCGCTAATTACAGTGAAACTTTTCTTTGAAGTGAAAACCACTGCTGCCAAACTGGTGTCATAGACAGCTTGCCCATCCATTGGTGCATAAGGGACGCATCCGCTACATAGATCATTCCATTGAGCAGGACAGTCACACACCTCCAAACAGTCATACTGTCTCAAAATATTCCTTACACATATGTGCAAGCAAATGCAAAAAGTAAATGGTGCTTCAGTATGGTGAAGTATACATTAATATAAACAAACACAAGGCTATAGTTTTTCCATTGATGCTCACTTTGATAATGGCCACATTTTCATTCCTATATTTAAGCAGATCCTGCACTTAATGATGCATGGAATATGAAAACTGGAGGTTCAGTATGATCAACAACCAAAAATTACTTAAATATAATTGTCACCTGCATGTGTAATGATGACTACTGCAATTTGTGAATGAGCACCATTAAAGCAAAGTGGTGCCATCTAAAATTCTCAGACATTTAAAAAAAATGTAAAAATACAGATGATAATGTGCTGTGTTCAGGGATAAAAATATGATCTTAAATCAAAAAGATGTGCAGATTTTGTAAAGCGGATACTTAATTCCCATCCAGGGTATGACCTGTCTTTCCTCACAGTTGTAATGTATAAGAAGCGGTATTAAACTATGCAGAAAATGCAATGCAAAAATCATAGGTTTTTTTTTTTTTTAATTTTAGTTGTATTTTATTGTCATAATTTAAGTAAGTTATTGTGTTTGCCGAATTGTAAACTCCCAGCTCATCCCTGGAAATAGACCATTCCTTGTCTAGTGTAGTTAGTTGACTAGCAAAACTAAATAGCATACATGTTCTCAAACTGCATGTCTCCAGTAAAACAAACAAGCTTTCTTTTTGTTTGAAGTGGAACATAAGTTTTCACTTCTGCACATTAACATCAAGGCTTTCAGTTGGCAACATCAGCATGAAAAATGTAAAAGGTGAAGCCCAGCATACTAGTGACTATGGGCCAGATATTCAAACCTTTGTGCCTAGCTCAAATCCGTAGTGCTGGAATAGCGCTGGATTTACATGAGGCTGCAATATTGAAAATCCCTATTAGTGCCGGTGATGTGTGGTAATGCTGATGTTAATAGGTAATGGTATGTAGGGGTGTGGACAGGAGGGTGCTCTTGAATGCCAGCAGCATGGCATATTCAAATGTATAGTGCCGTACTACAGAAATTAGTGCGACCTGTAGCGTGGCGCTAGATCCCACTGGGAAAAAGCTGGCAGTAATGCAGCGGTACCCCCCCCATGATTCCCGACCCCCATTCCATATTAAATATAAGACCTATCCCTGGTAGTCTAGTGGCCCCCCTCACCCCCACTACATGAATCCCAACCTGCTTCCTTTGAGAATTCTGTGTTAATTCCTGGTGGTCAGGTGGTACCCACCCCTGCAGAATCTATCCATTTAGATTTATTGTCAAAGTAATATCCCTGGTAGTCTAGTGGTCCCCACTCCCTGCATGACTCCCGACCCATTTCTTTGAAATTATATATTAATTCCCTAGTAGTCTAGTGGTCCCCACCACCCCTGCATGAATCCTGACCAGTGTGAAATATTTTCAAGTAATATCCCTGGTAGTCTAGTGGTGCCCCCGCATGAATTCTGGCCCAGCTGCAGTCAAAGAACATTTCAGTAGTTCAGTGGTCCCCACCCAGCTGTGCACCTCCTGGTACCCCCAAACATGGCATCCTCTGAAGTCGGCGACTGGCTTACACCTCCTCTACACAACACAGCCGGTCACCAACTGCAGTATTCAAAAGTACTAAAGTATTGAATAGGTGCAGCTATTGAATACAATGGCACTCCTGAGTATCACAGTGGGTGGCCGGCCATGATGGAGAGATGAGGGCTGAGCTGGTCACCGGCTCCAGAGGGATGCCATGTTCAGGGGGTACCAGGAGGTGCACAGCTGGGTGGGGGTCCAGGGGACCACTAGACTACTGGGGAAAAGTATTCTTTGACCGCAGTCCAGGGTCTGGATTCATGCAAGGGGGTTGGGGGACCACTAGACTACCAGGGAATTAACACATAATTTAAAAGGAAATGGGTCGGAAGTCATGCCTGGGGTGGGGGGGGCCACTAGACTACCAGGGATATTACTTTGACAATAAATCTAAACAGGTTGGGATTCATGCAGGTGGGTGGTGAGACCACTAGACTACCAGAGAAATAGCACATAATTTTAAAGGAAATGGGTCGGGAGTCATGCAGAGGCATGGGGGAACCACTAGACTACCAGGGAAATTACATTGCATTTAATTCAAAACAGGTCAGATTTCATGCCGGGGGGGTTGGGGGACCACTAGACTACCCGGGACATTACTTTTAATTTGATTATGAATGCATCAGGAGCATACCTCTCTTCTGTCCCTTAATATCAGGATGCCCTTGAATTTGCCTCACAATATTACTGTGTCCCTCCTCACAGTTGTGTTTTGGTGGCTACACAGTGGAAATCGTAAGCACAAACTAATGTCAAGCATTAAAGTTACAGACTTGTTCTTCGTTAGAAACTTTATTTTGCACTAAGCAACATATTCTACCAGCTGTTTGGGTGGATATCTCTGCTTTTGAAGATGTGTCCCTGATTGTGGTCCTTTGTCTCTGATTTGTTTAAGCCTTTTCCCTGATTCAGGAGGCAAGGTGTTGTGGGGTATATATGCACCGACTGTTCCTGTCAGCACACAGTTCCTGCTGCTTCCAGTCTGTACTTCTATTCTGACCAACAGGAGATGCTGTGAGTATGCCTTGACCTGCAGCGTCCAGCCTATACTTACATTCTGACCAAAAGGGGGAGCTTTGTGCTCCATGCAGTAGCACCGGGCAAACTGCATGGTACTGTATGCTAAGAGCACCTAATGAGATGCAAAGGTACCTGTTTGCCCATGGATTACCTAAGTAGGCTCATTTGCAAGGGAGCTTTGAATATAGCTCCCATTTTCCCCAGGCTAACCAGTTTGCACAGGGCTAATGTGTTAGCACTGTGCAGTCAGGTTAGCCCCGGGCAAACCTCACTTCAGCATAGCACAGTTCTGCAGTGTGTGGCTTACATTGTTGTTTGTAGTAGATGTCATACATCTCTGAGCAATCACACACAATGTTTTCCACCTGCAACACTGGCTTGCTACAAAGTCTAATGAGCTGCAGTTGCAATTTGCACTTCCCTGTTGCTATATTCAGTGCTGTCTTATTCCCAGGCTATTTTTACCCTGCACTCCCAGATCGGTTTGCCCGACTTCCTTAGACTGCTATATTCAGCAGGCTTAGCACCGGGCTATTCCTATAGAATATAACTTGCTTTGTGCTCCAGGCTAAGTTTGCCCACTGGGCAGTGCTAATTTAGCCCCAGGGCAAAGTTTTGAATGTCTGGCGCTATGCATCCTATATACCATTTCTCAGACATTTATCTCTTTTGTAAAAGTGAATGCAGAGAATTGTACATATAACTATACCAATATATAAGATAAGGTGCACATTGATACTGCAGTTTGGATTACCTATAACTTTAAATATATCTGTCTGTCTGTCTGTCCTGTCTACCTGTATCTTCAAAAAAGGTAGTCCCAGTTTAGAGTTTGCGTAAAACAATTTTTTACATGCCATAATGGAAGACAAACTTATAGCACTTCCTTCATGAAGCTGCATGGCCCTAGAAATTGTAGTCTATTGTCAATTGTATTGGGGTTCTAATCATCAATTTATTAATAAGAATTCCCAGCTACTGTCATCGTAAGGTAATAATGATTGCCTATATGAATGTGTACTTCCTAATTATATTATCACTAAATGTATGCACCACACTGTCTGAATAACAATGCCTAATACATCAGAAAGAAGAATTCCTATCCATACTCTTGTATAATCGGAAGGATGATTTTTTTTTCAATGTGAAGAAGTATGCTCAGTCCACAGTTAAACAATAAATTGGTGACACTTCACATGTAGGATATAAAATGTAATATTGTTATTTTTCACTGGTATGTGTTATAAAAATTAATCCAGAATTCAGCTTAAATGATGTGAAATGTGAACCTGAGGTTTAGCATACATGGCACCATCTGTAATTGCATACTTTTGTGCTGTAACAGTCAGTTTGCAGATGCTATGCAAGACTTTGACTGAAAGGCAATGTCGTTACCTATATATATATATATATATATATATATATACACACACACACATGGATGAAACTCGTCTCTGCCGCTTTGCCATTCCTCTGTTCTATGACTAAGCCTGACAGTAAATACTGCAATCTTTGCCTATCTGAAGGATACTACCCTGTGGGTGAAGTTTTCATATACTTACAATTTTAAAATGAAACTAAGTTTATGCCACTTATTTTAGGTAACTACTAATGGCTGTCTGCTAGTGACTGTAACTCCAGACCCCCACTATCATCAAAACTAGCTTAATAAAAAAGCAGAACTGTCTAACTAGATATCATTTTTTATATTTCATACTCTAATCAGCGATTGGTTACAGAAATAAAATCAAATAAAACATTGCTGCAAGAGAAATAATTTCCCTTGTTACAAACATCATGCTATTCAGCTATATAATTGGCATAAGATGGGAATGTATGGGATTTTATTTGTTTTTCTGTTTGTTTCTCTGTCATTTCTTTTCATTTGTATCTAAAATCCAGCCATACCAAGAAAGAAAAGCTGACTGTAAGGGTAAAACTTCTGTGTGCAATTTCAGCTGCCACCACTGATATTGAGACGTGTGCTTCCTATTTACAAAATTTACCATTTACATGACAAGTTATTTAAAGTTTGTGATGGCTTGCATTTCCTGTATTGGATAAATATATCTCAAAATGGGAACTATTTTCCAGCTCGGTGGTCTACATGTAGATAGATAAATAGATATTCAGCTATTTTTGGAGAGCCAAAATAAAAAGTATTGGGTTTGAAGGAATGTAAGGCGGCCTCTGTGTTGTGAAATTAGAAGATAAAACCCAAACTGCAGTTTTGAGAGCAGTAAACATGCCTGATCTGTAGCTTTGTGCTGTAAGTAAGTTAAAGGTTAAAGGCTGCCTGCTTTGTTTTACTTGCACTTCTGCAAGAGTAACTAACATGTACTGTTTTAGACAACAAGGGTAAATGGAATCCAATTCGGTAGCAACCACTTGCAAGCAAAGAGAAACCTTACAAAGATCATGGTGTATATAGTCATATATATGTATATATCATGTCTGTGTAAAGCACAGGCAGTAACTGTAATTTCGGGGTTTATTAATACAGAGGTGAGCAAGTCGGGAACCCGCCCCCCCCCTTTTTTTACCACCACCAGCTGTATTGCAAGATTTCCAAATAAGTAATCAAAAGCAGATGCCTAGCTCTAACGATTACCAGACCTAAAGTTATATATGTGATAAAGCTGGCATGTATTATGGATTATTTCTCCCTCATCAGCATGTTGTGCTAATACTCTGATAAACTACGTTTGGGCATGTTCAATGTAATGATTTCATGTTGCTGTTTTTAAATGCACAGATAGAATTTGTCATTATGTAGTACATTCAAGGCTTTTGTAAGCATTTCCTCCAACAGTGAGGCCACCAATTACTGATGTTTAAAATATATAACAATATTGTGGGTACATATTTATTCAGATGTTAATATTTGTAGTATCTTTTCTATTTTCTGCTGCTGTCCAGAAGGGGCAGAATGCCACTCACACAGCCAACACATGGCCAGTTCACCTTGATAAACGGGGACCCTCTCAACTCAATTGCCATTTATATCTTTCTGGATATATCTCCTTGCTTTTGAGAGCTGAGCCTTACCCTACCTCCCACTTTGGCAGCCAGTGCATGCAGCCTAACAACATCATGGAGATTGAAAACATTTATGAACTGGTGGCCAGGAAGCTTTTCAATGTGGTAGAGTGGGCCAGGAATATCGCCTACTTCCCCGACCTGCAGATCACAGACCAGGTGGCCCTCCTGAGGCTGAAATGAAGCGAGTTGTTTGTGCTCAACACTGCTGAGTGCTCCATGTCCCTCCATGTGGTCCCTCTCCTGGCTGCTGCTGGCCTCCACAACTTGTCCATGTCACCGGACTGAGTGATCCCCTTCATGGACCACATACAAATCTTCCAAGAGCAAGTGGAGCAGCTGAAGGCATTGCACATTGACTTGGCAAAGTACCATGTTCTAAAGGCTATAGGGCTGTTCACCTCCAGTAAGGAAATACATAAATCTTACAAACCAAATGAAAGAACAAGTGATCATTTTGTCCCTATAAAGTGCATTTTATTTTAAAATAGCATGCTTTGTGAAGTCCATGAGACAGTGTTTTACACACATCTTGAAAACACTTCAGCTATAATCTTTACAAGAAACATTAGAGCAGAATTTATGTCACCAGAAAGGCCTTCCTGTTTTGTAAGCTTTTCAGCTTTTTGTTGCCTTACATTATTCTGTGAAAGCAACATCTAAAATGTTGCATTCTGGACTTGCCTGTTTTGAGGTAAAACAACACGTGTCCTAAACTGGATGCATGAAACCACAAATGTGCCTAATGCACGTTATCTTGTTTGATACTTCAAAATGACAAACATAAGTACATGAATCATAGGCTGCTAAGCAAAACTTAAAATATAGATAGATACTTAGATAGTGATAGATAGATAGATAGATAGATAGATAGATAGATAGATAGATAGATAGATAGATAGATAGATAAATAGATGGATGGATGGATGCACCATAGTAAGTATGGACCTTCTAATGTATTCGCTATACTTTTAAACAAAGAAATTATTTTGCTGCTCATATGGATATTGTGTGATATTCAATGTTTAAACTTATTAAAAGGACACTGCAGTTAAGCAGGTGAGCTGGGGAACGAGCGAGTGGGGAGGACAGCAGCAGAGGGAGGAAGTGGGAGGGATTTCTTTCACAGCTGGTCTTACAGACTGTGCAGGAGGGCTACAGACAAGGGTGACCTCAATATGCTAAATAGACACACGTTACCACAGCTGATTGCAGTGAACCTTTTCTTTGAAGTGAAGACCACTCCTGTCATAGACAGCTCGCCCATCCATTGGTGCATAAGGGATGTGCCCCGCTACACTGAGCAATGCATTGGGCAGGACAGTCACACACCTCCAAAAAGTCCTACTGTTCCAAGATGCTCCTTGCGCATGTGCACAAGCAAACACAAAAAGGGAGCAGTGAATTCATAAAACAAATTAATGAACACAATTATTAACCTGAGGCTACAGCCAAGAGCAGGCCATGGGAGGAATAGACTAAGCAGGAGACTGACTTACTGTAATAATCTATTAGTATTATTCTTTACATATAATGGTGATGAAGTGGTCAGATGGTCACACACTCACACACACACAAAACAAAAAGGCAGGTAGCAGACATGATTCATCAGGACTCTGATCTGGACAGGGAACTGGAGGAAGGCAGGGAGCACCAGAGTAGAAAAGAACACTAATCAGACAGCAGCAAACATCAGTCTGTCAGTCAGCAATGTGTGGGTTGGGTGGGCTGTGTTGTCATTGGTTGCCTCAGTCACATGCTAGTAGTAGTCTGTATCATGTCTGCTAGATTAGACACTGCAGGAGAAGCACACATGAGCTAAGAGGAAGGTGAGACACTGGACAGAACACTCGCAAGCAGGTAGTTCTTCACTCACAACTCAACTCAAGATAGCAGTTAACTTCAGCAGGATTCCTAGTGGCAGCGCAAGGCAATCAGAGTGGCAAAGCATGTGTGTGCATGCATGCATGCGGTGCCACATCCTGTATGTCATGGACGTTTGGTGTCACTGTTGACTTTGCTGTCATCTTTCAGGTGTGGGCTCTACATAAGTACAGCCTACTAAGTGCTGAGAGCTGGGTGTTTTACCATCCAAGTGTGAGCATGGATATAACAGGAGTGAGTCAGGTGGTAGTTAGGTGGGATGTCCATCACTGGGGCATGATCTGGGGCATATCATTTTTTTATATAGGGGCACATGCCCTGGTATGCCCCCTTGTAGTGTTTCTAGGGACACCACAATCTCTACTACTCACACTCTTCTCACTGCTATTACATACCTGGTCCCAGAGATTAAGAAATCCCATGGCCCCAGAAAAATTCCTCACATGCAGATTATTCTCTCACTCACCACTTGTCTGTCTCTGTGGTACTATTTACTATCTGTGCCCATGGTGTGAATGTTTGGTCACCTTTCAGTGTCAAGAGGCTGTAGTTTCCTCTCCTATGTGCCTCCTTCCTAAAACAGACTGTCAGTAGCCTAAACGCCACAATATTACTGCCACCATCATTCAGTAGCAAGCGGGGCTCCAATTGGTTCCTTAGAGGAGGAGAGTGGCAGTAAACAGGGTGCTGAAAGGTGCATGAGTGAGAGAGGTGACATCAGGTGGCATTCAAGGAGCTGAGAAAGTGTGACTGTGAAAGATAGTGATGGTGCAGTGGTACGGTAACTAGGGGAATCATAAAAGAAGGCATGGCTGGCAATGGGAATGCAGTAGGGGTAGCGCTGGAAGCAGGTGTGCTCACTATATGGTGTCCTTGTTTTAAGTGATGAGTTAAAAAAAAAACATGGGTACAAAATGAGTCCCACTGCCTGCTTTTTTGGGATCCACTGTCACTAATATAGTCTGACAAGACCACTTGACGGTCAGATGAAAGTCCGCAGGATCACCTGTCAGCAGTTGCGTTGACTCGTACGTACAGTAATGGGTATGTTGTACTGGTTGGTCAGTAGCATGTCTAACCTTGCTGATTGATCATCATGGACCTCAGTGTAAGCACAACTGACATCTACATTTCCTGGACTTGGTCATACTTGAATTCCTTTTAATTTGGACACTATACTGTATCATGTTTATTGAGCTGCCAAGGTCAGAATTTTTTTTTAATTTTTTAATTTAGTCTTTGGTAACCGGGTAAGGCCCTCTAGGCACAAGTGCCTGTTTTCAGGGGTGACTTGGGCGCACTGGGCAGTTAAGTGACTTGTTCAGAGTTACACAGTATTCAAGTGGAGCTTGAGAGAATCAGTCCCAGGTCTGGTCTGCTGGATGTACCAAGCTCATGCACAGCTCGTTACTCTAACCTCTAGGCTATACTGCCAGCCCAAACAATTCTTAGGTGGACTTGAACCACCAACTTTTTGATTAAGGGTGCAATACACTTCTCTATTGTGCCACAGAGACAACACTAAAAAGCACGGGCTTACTTGGAATTGAACCTCTGACCCCTAGCATGCAAGTCCAGTGCTCTTACCATTAAGCTATAGGCTGAAAATGAGTTAGATAAGGTGATCTGAAAGAGGCACTTTAATGGCCTTATTAAAATGCATTATAACTGTCCAAGGTTTTGGAGTGAGATTGAATATGTATGTGTCTCGGCATATGCATTGAATATGCATTGGTCTCAAAGCGTGAGTCTGTTTTTTTTTTTTTCAAAAGTGTGACACTTGATAGAATTGATCATATAAACTGCTTAACTGCAAATTTTCTTTCATTTCCTGTATGCTGCTACTGACTGTACAAAATTACTGTGCTTATTTTTATGTTGGCTCACACATGCGCAGGCAACATATTGCGGTAGTAGCAGATTTGGAGGTGTGGTCACTGTTGGGTGAATGCAGGGCACGCATCAGTAGGTGTACCCCCTCATTCCCCAATCAGCCTGCATGCTGGTGCCACACCATGTATGCTTAATATGGTGATCACATCAAATGAAAGGTCTGCTGCAATGCAAGCAAAGCTTGTCATACGCAGCGGACCTCCCAGCGTGCTTCCCCCCGGTGAAAAACAGAACATAACATGGCAGCACACTGCCTGCCATAATGCTGACTTCGGGGGTGCCCAATCCCCCTATCAGCATGCCCTGCCCCAATGTATGTGCAGATGGGGGAGCCCACTTCCCATCGGCATCATGCACCCATGCTTTTGTTGTATGCTGACAGGGGTGCCCAATCCCCCGTCAGCCATAGCATCCCCCCAAAAAACATTTAGATGGCACACTGGGAGCCCACCCCAGCATGCCAAATCACCCTGAAAAAGAAAAATGTCCCGTAATTTTTTTTTTTAATTTTAACCCTGTGAAAGAAGAAAACAGTCCCTTGGAGTCTCCCTGCCCCCTCCCTCAACCCACGCCCACCCTCTGCGCAACCTGCCTCCTCACACCCCCCCCACCCCATACTTACCTCCAGAGCTGGCTCAATGATCTTTGGTGGACCAGGACCACGTCTGCACTCTTCAAAGCCAACCGCAAACTGAGGAAATGCGGGTAAGCTGTGTAATGGTGTGAATAGGAATTTTTCAACTTTGATGCATATCTTGGGCATTTTGGGGAATTTGTGCACCAAATTATCAATATGCAGTTATTGAGACCCCTTCTCACGAATTCTGTCACTGTCATGGCATCATTTGGTCCTGAAAGGTGATTTCACGGTCACTGCGTGGAATCATCTTTCAGGACTGAGTAATGAAATGACAGTGCCACTGTTCATGAGGGGTCTCTCAAAAAGCCTATGTTGCAAATTTTGTGAAAATAACCTAAAAAATGGCTGTTTTACGAGTGTGCATTGCGCTGTTTCCACGCACGCTCTTAACTTTGTGAATTTTTAATATTTTCACTCCAGATTTTCAAAATTGGCATTTTTCCACACCTCCTTATGAACGATGCAGATCCTGGCCAAAATGTGTTTTTGTTCCTCTGGCGCAGAATAGCGTGGTCACTGTGTGAAATCCATTTTCAGGACAGTTTGAGAAAATGACGGTGACACTGTTCATAAGCAGAGGTCCTAAAATGCCAATGTTGAAAATTTACTGCTGAAAGTCTATAAAATGATTGCGTTACAAGCATGCTTCATGCAGTTTCCATGCACCCTTGTAACTTCACAAATTTGCAATATTTTCATGCCAGATTTTCAGCACTGGCATTTTTTCACGCCTCTTTATCAACAGTACAGCTGTCATTGTTCACAGCCTACCCAAAATGTGTTTCTGCACCTGAGGTGCACAATGGCATGGTTGCTGTGGGAAATCAACTTTTGGGACAGAGTAACAAAATCACAGTACCACTGTTCATGACGGGAGGTCCCAAAATGCCTATGTTGAAAATGTGGCTAAAAAACTCTCAAAAATAATTAAGTTATGGATGTGTGTTGAGCAGACTTCTCCAATTTTTCATATTTTCACTCCAGATTTTCAACGTTGCCATTTTTTTATGCCTCTTCATGAACAATACAGTTGTCATTTTCCACATCCTGCCCAAAATGTGTTTTCATCTGTGTTGAAAAATGGCATAGCTGCTGTGCAAAACCACCTTTCAGCTAACAAACTGATTGTGCTGCTCTTCATGAGGTGGGGTCACAAACAGCCTATGTTGAAAATTTGGAGTAAAAATATTAACAAATGCCTACAATGTTAGGGTTTCCAACTGTAACCCCCCACCCTGTAGAGACTGACAGGCATCAGGGGCATGACTTGAGATCATTGGCTGTAGTGCTCACACCATTCCTCCCCCAACCCCACCCTGTAGCCAGTGACAGGCATCAAGGTCTGCCTTAGACTGTTCGGCCTGAAAGTTCACCCCATTCTCCTATACTGCACCCACCTCAGTGTATTTCCTTATGGAATGGGGTGAGTATAATGACCAAAGACCCCAAAGCACACCACAACACTTGTCAGTGTCTACAGGGTAGGGTGAGGTACAATGGCATGCGCATTATAGCTGACGCCCCAAAGGCACACCCCAATGCCTGTCGGTCTCTACTGGGTAGGAGTGGGGTTGACATCACTTCAATACTTCACTGCCATTCCTATTATGCATCTCTAACTCAGGTACTACCAATGCCAATGCCAGCTAGACAACATTTGGCATTGACAAATGCTTGTTTGAATTGGTGTCAGTGGCTCAGTAGGTTGTCTCTGAGGCCAGAAGATCAGAATACTGTGGGTTCTATCCCCACACCATGTACTTGGGTTAAATTCCAGTACTGACATTGTGGTATAGCTTGATGAGGAGGATGCACACCTGAAGTGCCATCTTTCAGATGACACCATAAATCAAGGTCCCGTCTGCCTGTACTGGTGAATATTAAATATCTCATGGCACTTCTAGAAAAGAGTATGGGTATTTATTGAAAGAAAAACAATTATAATACATCTCATTTTACATCTTACATCTTGTACACTCCAAAAGGAACAAAAACAGAACCCCAAAAATATTAAAACTATTAACTCAAAGAGAAAAAAAAAGAAAACATGTAAAGCACACTTGTTCTCATAATTTTACACTTTGGTTGCATCTAATATCAGAATACATTTCCTTTCTCTATAACAAGCATTTACTAACTAGTTAATTTAACAGAAAGAATATAACTTGGAGAGGAAAAAAATAAAAAAGTATATATTTAGGTGATAGGTTTATCAGAGTCAGTAATCCATAGTACACTTTTCCACTGTTCTGGCAATTCTCTTCTTCATAATACTTTGTTTCTTCAAAATATGTCCATTTGATCCCCTTTTGAGATCCCCTGTTACTTTGTTTAAAAGTTCATAATGTGAACTCTTTTATTGTTTCAAGGTGAAAAGACACCTAGCATTCCATATATGACATTTGAAAATAATGAAGATCAAATTTAAAGTGCTTATATTCCACTTTCTCCAATTTGGAGTAAAATGACCATACATAATATTTTCATAAGTGACTTTAGAAAAGAGAAGGGGAGTTTATTAAGAAGAAAATCAAATAGAACACACGGTACAAACAATGATACAGTTACATAATATGAAGGTCAATGCAGAACAAAGCGATCTATAACAGAAAATTTAAATTCTCATATAAAACAATTCAAATTAGATTCGGGTAATTGCAGCATTAATGTTAGTTATCCAAGGCATGTTTCTACAATGAGCATTTAATATTAATGGTGGAAAATGTTTTGCTTTCTCAAAGTAAATTAATTTTAATTCATCCATAATTTGTTGAACTAAGTTAATATGTGTATCTTTTTGTTAAAAAGAAAACAAACATCTGCTATTCTAGATACACCACTTAATAACCATAAACATAACATTAAGGGTGCTAATATCCCATGTTTGCCAGCATGAACCATAATGGCCATATATCAACACATCAAAAGTAATTATTGAAAACTGAGGTTCAGACCACAGTCGGGAAATACAGTTCAAAAATGTTGTGATATATGAACAAAAAAAGAAAAGGTGTTCTATTGATTCAATCTGTTGGATACGTTGTTCTCTGTTACAGTATGTGTCTAATAACTGTTTGTGTTTATGATTACTTTTTACATTTATTTTTTCGTGGCATCTCAGCCAATGTAAATCACACATTTTAGCAGGAATTCTGGCTTCAGTTATTAAAGCTAAAAAGGAGGACTGGGAAGGAACTGGACATAGAAGAAAGGTTACTGGTTCTGTGAAATAAGTTTGTATGATATGTGACTAGAACTGCTTCCTAGGAGTTGATATAATTTGTTGACTATGAATCTTCCTTGTCTTGAGTTTAACATACATTTCTCTAACGTATGATGGAGTTGCTCCAGCAGGTCTAATGTATTTAAAATTTCCAAAGTCCCAGGGTTGAAAACATTTCTTAATACTTGCACAAAAAACAAGAACTCCACACTTTATCTGTATTAGTTAGTATAAGCTTAATATTAGAGTAGAGAAAAATTAAAACAATTAAAAATAAACTACTGGGTTCACCATGATTAAACAGCTTTGTCTTAATGGATAGGTCGGCAATATTTTGTAGTGTCAGTGGCTCAGAAGGTAGCACACTCACCTGTGATGCTGGGAGATCAGAGGGATGTGAGTTCAGTTCCCACATCTGGCACTTGGGTTAATATCCCAGTACTGACACTGTAGTGCAGCATGAGAGGGGTGCTGCACTTCTGAGGTGCCATCTTTCAGAAGAGACATTAAACTGAGGTCCCATCTACCTGGATTGGTGGATGTTAAAGATCCCATGGCACTTATTGAAAAGAGTAGGGGAAGTTTTATTGAAAAGAAACACAACATCACAAAAAAAATGATAATATTGCAATATTATACAAGGTTCATCAATATAAAAAAACAAACAATATAACAAAAGATCATAAAGAAATGAAATGTTGCCAAAAAGAGTCCACTTTATCCGTAGAAAACTTAACAATATCTCTAGTTTTAACAGAAGCTAACCATTCTCAATCTGTAAAAATACGGTACTGTATAATACTGTCTGTTGTTGTAATACAAATTGACACTGGGCCTGTCATAAAAAATATTGGATAAAGGAAAAAAAAACATTCAAAGTACTTTTATGATACAATCTCCACATCTCTGTATAATCTCCAAGAACTATGGTTTGATAAGAAATATGAGATAAAAAGGGCAAATTCCAATGTGTGGCATCGTCCTGCCAAAAAGTTTGACTATAGGGACAAGTGATGAAAAAATGTACCATAGATTCTTCATAGTTTATAGAGGTAGATCTTAAACAGAACCTCTCTGTAATGGGCTTATATTTTAAATTTCATCTGACTCCCAACCTTCCTTGCATAGAGAGCCAAACAATATCCCAAATATGTGGGGGAATCCTAAAATCTGTTAACTTCCTGAGAGGAAATAGCATTTTAGAGGGCACGCATTTTGGAAATAGCAGAACACTCTTTTGAACATCAAATACAATGAAGATATAGAAAGATTTTCTAGTAAAAGTGAATAAGTTTGGAAAAGAGATTTTCCTCTGTTGCATCTTTTTTAAAGTGGAAATACCATATGATGGTAAAAAATCAGTTAACAGAATCTTGGGTGGCAATAAAGACCATTTGTCAAGATACCTGGACCACAGAAATTGTGACAATAACTGCCAAGTCATGGTGGCAGGAGTCCATAAATAAGAAAAAGAACCAAAAAACAAAACAGGGAGTGATAAAAAACAATAGGATTAACCATGGCCAAACCTCCTTTATTAATAGGTAAATAAGTAATATCTTGACATACAGGATTCAATCTATTACCCCAAAGCATCTGAAAAAAGAGACTAAATAGTCTAGTTTCCAGATGCATTGGGGGCAGAAAGATATAACATAAATATAAAAAAACAGGGAGCAAGAATAAGAATAAGAGGGATCCAGCTAGGAACACAGGAGGGGGAGGACAGGGAGGTGAGGTGCCTACCAGGTGCCACAGCATGGAGGGATGGAAGGAAGATCCTGGGGATCACTGGGAAGGCAAGACGGGAGGGTAAGCTGGATGTCATTATCCACCTAGGTACTAATGACCTGGCAAATGGAGAGACAAAGGAAGTTCAGGAAGAGTTTAGGAAATTGGGAGGGGTCTCAAGCAAGTAGCTACTTCTGTCACTTTCTCAGAAGTACTTCCTGCGAGAGGCAAGGGAGAGCATAGAAGTGCATGCACCAGGAACTTTAACTCATGGTTGAAGAACTGGTGCTGTGAGGAATGGTTTGGATTCATTGGTGACTGGGGACCCACCTGGAGGAATGGAGGTTTGTTCAAGCCTGATGGCCTGCATCCATCCTGGAGGGGAATCCAAGCACTCAATGATAAGTTTAAATGCTACATTGACAAGCATTTAAACTATCAAAGGGGGGTGGCAGGCCAGCAAGGAGGGTACCTACCTGCTCACCCCCCACAGCTAGCAGTGGAATCAGTGAACCAGAGGAATGACTATCTCTGCAAAGCAGTGTGCAAAAGATGGAGATTAATGCCCAAGAGGTGGATAGGCAGAAAAGGGGCAAAATTCAGCAGAATGGCAGACAGCAAGGAGAACCAGGGATAAAGGACAACCAAGGAAGGGGCTAGAGTAGAACAGCAAAACAGTCTAGGGAGGTCAAATCATGGAAAGCCATGTGTGCAAATGCCAGGAGCCTTAGCAACAAGATGGAAGATCTGGAGGCTGTCATAGTGCAGTCAGACCTGGACATTGTCGCCATCACTGAAACCTGGTGTAATGATAACCATGACTGGGAGATGGTCATACCTGGCTACAATATATTCAGAAGAGACAGAGCAGGCAGAATGGGAGGAGGAGTGGCACTGTATGTGAAAAATTACATAAGGGCCACAGAGATCCAGGAGGAACAAAATGGGGGATAGATACTGTGGGTTAAGCTGGAAAGCAAAATGGGGACAGCCATCCGCACAGGTGTGGTCTATAGACCACCAGCCCAGGAGGAAGAAACAGGTAGGGAGCTGATGCTAGCCATCCAAAGGATGGCAGACAAGAGTGAGGTAGTACTGGTTGGAGACTTCACTATTCCAGACGTGGACTGGAGCATCCCAGCAGCAGCCTCAACTAGGAGCAGATTTATCCTGGACTCCTTCAGGGTGCCTTCCTCAAGCAACTGGTCATGGAACCAACTCGGCAGAAGGCAATACTGGACCTTGTGCTCACAAACAGGGACAGTGTGATGGGGTATACAGTGGGGAGCACCCAGGAATAGTGACCACCAGTCATTGTGGTTTGAAATCACAAAAGAGCAGAACCAAACCACACAAAACATGTATCCTGGATTTTAGGGGAAGACTTTGGGAAAATGGGAGATACTTGAAAGAGGCATTAAGGGGAATGGGACAGGAATCAGGGGTTGAGGAACAGTGGGCAGTATTTAAAATGGAGATTACAAGAACAACAGAATTATGCATTAAGCAGGTTAGCAAGAGGAGACCATTATGGTTTTCCAAAGAGGAAGCAAAAGAAAGTGAAAGCCAAAAAGACTGCATTCAGGCAATACAAAAAGACACAGGCAGAAGGGGATAGGGAGAAGTATCAGGAGAAGCAAAGGGAGGCAGGGAGGTCAGTAAGGGAAGCCAAAGCTCAGAGAGAAGAACACATTGCAAAATCAGTGAGTAGAGGGGACAAAACCTTTTACAGGTACATAAGGGAAAAAAGAAAGGCAAAGGGAGGGATAGTGAGACTGAAGGGGGAGGAATGGGCCGCATGGAGTATGACAACAGTAAAGTTGACATATTGAACAGGTATTTCTGCTCAGTCTTTACTGAGAAAGAGGAGGGTAATGGGTCTCAAGGGAGTACAAGGGGTGAGAATGGTGCAGAAATGGACACAAGTCCCTTTACATGAGAAAGGGTCCTGAAGGAACTGGAAGTAATAAGAGTTGATAAAGCAAAGGGGCCAGATGGGGTGCACCCCAGGGTCCTTAAAGAACTAAGAGAGGTGGTGACTGAACCTCTGGCTATCCTGTTTAGCCGATCACTGGAAACAGGGGAGGTACCCAAAGACTGGAGGACTGCAGATGTAGCCCCCTTATACAAAAGTGGGAACAAAGAGGAAGCAGGGAACTACAGACCAGTCAGCCTCACCTCAGTAGTGGGGAAGATCATGGAAGCACTACTGAAGGAGAGATTGGTGGAATATCTGGTTGTCAATGGACTACAGGACCCAAGGCAGTATGGTTTCACCAGGGGGAGGTCATGTCAGACCAACCTCATTGAATTTTTTGACTGGGTGACTAGGGAGATGGATCAGGGGAGGGCAGTGGACATGGTCTATCTGGACTTCAGCAAGGCCTTTGACACTGTGCCATATAGAAGACTATTACACAAACTTGGGAATATGGGTTTGGGCAGGACAGTAGTGTGGTGGGTAGGTAACTGGCTGGGTGGCAGGACACAGAGGGTGGTGGTAAATGGCTGTCACTCCACAGAGGGAAGAGTGACCAGTGGGGTACCACAGGGATCAGTGCTGGGACCAGTCCTATTCAACATCTTCATTAGTGACATTGCACAGGACCTAGAAGGCAGAATTTCACTGTTCACTGATGACACAAAGCTCTTTAACAGAGTAGACACACCAGAGGGTGTAGACAGAATGAGAAGGGACCTTCAGAAACTTGAAGAATGGTCAGGGGTTTGGCAGTTGAAATTCAATGCAAGGAAGTGCAAGATAATGCATATGGGGCACAAAAACCCTGGCACAATATATCAGTGGGGGGGTGAGGATATAGCATGCACCAAGCAGGAAAGGGATCTTGGGGTTATCATCTCTGATGACCTCAAGGTAGGAAAACAGAGTGACAAGGCAGCAGGTAAAGCAAATAGGATGCTGGGATGTATAAGGCAGGGGCATCACCAGCAGGAAAAGGAGGTCATAATTCCGCTATACAAGACACTAGTGAGGCACCTGGAGTACAGTGTACAGTTCAGGAGACCATACCTCACGTAAGGACATAGACAGTGTAGAGAAGGTTCAGAGGAGGGCAACAAAGATGGTGCATGGATTGCATCACAAGTCCTTTGAAGACAGGTTGAAGAAACTGAACATGTACTCCCTGGAGGAGAGGAGGGAGAGAGGGGATATGATAGAGATATACAAGTATCTTACAGGGAGGAACAGGGCGCAGGAATACACTATTTTTAAGTGAAAAAGATGTTCCAGGACTAGAGGGCATGGGATGAAGTTGGAGGGAGGACGATTCAGAGGAAACTTGAGGAAGAATTTCTTCACAGAACGGGTAGTGGACAAGTGGAACACCCTGCCAGAGGAAGTGGGGGGACTGAAACAATCACAGGATTTAAAAGAATGTATGGGATAGACATAAAGGAATTCTGGAGGTCAGGGGTAAGGGGCAACAGACTTCTAGGAAAACATAAACTGAACTTACGAGCTCAAATGGGCAGACTGGGTGGGCCATAGGCCCTTATCTGCTGACACTGTCTATGTATCTATGTAATTGTTTAATAATCATAACTCTTTTTCTCTTCCCAAATTTCCATCCCTTCCAGCGATTAATCTTAAACTCTCCAATATATAACTGTTTCTCCCAATTATAAGATGCCAAATCCCCAGCACCAAATCAAATACCCAAAATTTTAAGGGGAGAAGAAACAACCGGAATACCCCGAATGTCCAAAGGAACTGGAAGGGTAGAATTTAGAGAAAAAATAAAGCTTTTCTCCATATTAAGCTGAGCTCCAGAGAAAGCCCAACAATGGGAAAAAAATCTGTAGTGCATTAGTTAGGGAAGGAATATCCTGAACTAACAAAGTAACATCATCTGCATAAGCAGTAACTTTCTCGTGAGGTAATGTAGGTGAAGGGGCCAACCCGACAATGTGATTATCCCACAGAATTTGTCTTATTACCGGGTCCAAAACAAAAGAGTAAAGAAGAGGACTTAAGGGACATCCTTGTCTTACCCCAATAGTAAGGGGGATATCTGTACCAAAAAGACCATTAACCATAGGTACAATTGTGGCGCCCTTATACAAGGTAGAAATCCAAAATACAAAAGGTTTCAGAAAGCCATAATTAAGAAGTAGGGAAAATAAACATGCATGCCTAACTTTATCAAAGGGCTTGGCCTGGTCCAAGGCTACAACATATCCAGATATCTTATTTGAACGGCTTACTTCAAATAACTCCAGCAGAAGGTAAAAGTTATGTTGAATACTCCTGTTGGGAATGGCACAAGTCTGAGCAGGATGTATAAGAAAATCCGCTACCAACAATAATCTATTATTAAGAATTTTAGCAAAAATTTTATAGTCACTATTCAGTAAGCTCAATGGCCTCCAATTCGATAGCAAGGCTTTATCTCCTGATTTATATAAAAAATTAAGTAAAGAGGTATTAAATCCAGAATGGGAAGAAAAAGAGGTCAACAGAAAGTTGAAAACTTTGGGCAAAAAATAAAGCATATAGGGCAAAAAAGTTTTATAAAAGTCATTGGGGATGCCATCCAACCCAGGCGAAGCACCCTTACTCAAATGAGATATGGCAACCCGAACTTCCTTAGGAGATATAGGTTGTATTAATGGAATTACCTTAGAAATAGGAACCTGAGGTAATGGAGCAGTAAATCCGGAAAAAGCAGGAAAAGACTGCTCAGACTTGTCATGAAATGAATTGCTAACAAATTGCTGTACTATTGCTAACATCTCCAAATCTGTGGTTACTAAAGTGCCTATAGGTGAGGTATGCTAAGTCATAAGGGTGTTATCTAACCTCTGTTTACATGCTTCAAATGGATCCGAAGCTGGCGATTTCCTAGTACCAAATTTAAATTCCATTTCCAAGGATTTAGCTTTGTCATATTGAAAGGTTTTCATTTGTTTTTTTATTTCCTAAATTTGAGAATTAAACTATACCTATTATTAGGAGGAAAATACATTAATTTATATCTGATTTCGTAAAAGAAGATATTTTAAATAGTTAGAATTAGCCTGATTTTTACCAAAGGAGAGTATAAGCTTCTTCAGCTCCATTTTAGTATCCAGTCACCAATTCAATAAAGAGTCATAAGAACATAACAAAGAATCTCTACTAGCAAAGAAAACTTCAATCTGAGAAGAAAGGGAAGGGGTATCAAGAAGTGAAAAAATCTTAGTAGGGATAGAATGTAAACTGAAAGAGCAAAAAAGAATATGATGGTCTGAAAATTCTGAAGGCTGAGATTTACAAAGAATAGGCAACAAATGTTTGGAGACAAAAAAACATGTCAATACCAGTAGCATATACAAATCTGTGATAGGTAGTTCCAGTACCCGTAGGGTGCAGTTTACGGAAAGCATCCGTCATACTATCCCCAGACAGAATTTGTGATAGAGCATTGGAGTCACAGTATATTTTTTTCCCGGCAACTCCTGTCAAGGTAGTATCCAAAGTACAGTTAAAATCTCCTCCCCAAATAATACATTTTTTTTAAAACAAAAAAAGTTTAATCTCCTCAAACAACTCAATTCTAGCTGATTTGGTTTGAGGGGCATGAATATTAATGACTCGAAAAGAAAAATCTCTAAAGGATCCATAAAGTATTATGGCTCTGCCAGGTCTACCATCAATAAGATGAGAAATATGAAAGTGAGTGGATTTAAAGAGAATGCCAATTCTGTCTGCAGTTTCCAAACCAAAAGTCCAAAAAGAAGGCCCCCAATGCCAAAGCTTTTTGAGAAGTTCTACCTCATTAAGTGAGGAGAGATGGGTTTCTTGAACAAAAATATTAACTTGAAGAGACTCAAAAAAAGAGAATAAAGAAATCTATTTTTTATAGGTTTTTAAACTGCAGACATTAAATGACAACAACTTTAAAGTAAGCATAAAACATTTTTAGCAAGGCCCACTTTTCAAACTGTTACTGTCTTTCCTCTTTTTACCTTTCTTTCCTTTTTTGTCTTTAGTGAGTTCAGTGGATCTGCTCTCTTCGTCCTCAGTAACCAACTCTGATCTGTGAGAGGTATCAGATTCTAAGTCAGACTCCCCAAAATTGCCCTGAAGGGGAGAGAAAATGTTCGTGGTAGGAATAGGACAGGGAGTGGGAATTTTCAGTGAAGATCTAGTGAATCTCTTCCCTTTAACAATTTCAAATATAGGGGGGACATAGTTGGCCTGTTATTATGATTAGCAGTATCAGGAGTAGAGCACAAATCAGGAGCAGATACAGGGACCTGGTCTATTTATTTATTTATTTATTTATTTAAGAATCAGTTTACAACCTTTGAGCCAGAGGCTCGTTTCCAAAGGTACTTCGTCACATAAAGACATACATTGTGTTTTTGGTTACATAGCACAGATTTGCAAAACAATAGGTGTTCAACAGAGGCGCCACGTCACATTGTGGTCAGACAAATATTGATAACAGGTGTTACACAAGTTGGTATCAAGTGAGCAATCTGGTAGGTAAACACTGAAACAGCTGGCACTGGCCAGGTTAAACATAGGCATGGTGTACAGGGAAGTGGTGGAGGGGATGGTTAGGTGGAGAGCTGCCCGGGGGGCATTGTCAAGAGAAGCAGAGGTGGAGGCTATGTTCAGAGACAGGAGCAGTTACGAGTGCTGAAGATGTGGTTCCGAAGTGTGGTTTTGAACTTGGAGATGGTGATGGCATTGGTGATGGTGGCAGGGAGAGAGTTAAACCAGGTTGGGGCTCTATAGCAGAAGGACCTCTGGCCATGGCTGGTTCTTGATCTGGGGACCTTTAGAGTGGTCTTGTAGGAAGACCGTGTTGCAATAGTGGGAGGGCTCTGGTGGATGGATGCCGTTACCCCAGGGGGGGAGAGCCCGAGTAGGGTTTTTTTGGTGAGGAGACAGGTTTGGTATTGGAGCCGTTCATCCAGGGTAACCAGGTTAGCATCGACATACAGCTGACAGGTGTGTGTGAGCCTGGGGGCACCAGTAATCAATCTGCATGCTTTATTCAGGGTTAGGTGAATTTTGTTGAGTGCAGTGGTGTCGGCTGCACCATATACTGTAGACCATAGTCTACAAGGGACAGAACGGATGATGTAACAGCTAGCCGGAGAGCATTTGGGGAAGGCAGGTTCTATGGTGGAATAGGATGCCAAGCCGTGTGTTAGTGGTGGATGTTAGCGCCGATGTGGTCTGTAAATGAGGGCTGAATCAAGGTAAACCTCAAGGTATTTGTAGGAGCAGACTTGTTCCAGTGGCTGGTTGGTACTGGAAGGATATAGAGTGGGTGGTTGCTAGCTTTGTTTTGGGGGTGGGAAAAGAGCATAGTTTTGGTTTTCTTAAGATTGATGACGAGTCTGCGCTCCTTAAACCAAGCCTCGGCACTGTTGAAAGACTGCTGTAGGGAGTCCTGTAGGGAGATGGGATTGCGGTGGGTGGCAAAAAGGACAGCGTCATCTGCATACAGTAGAATTTTGCCAGGGCATGCACTGGGCAGGGTGTTCAGATACAGCGAGAAGAGAAGGGGGCCCAGGATGGAGCCTTGGGGAACCCCAGAGAGAATGGGACGGGTATCGGAGAGTGTGCTATTAATTTTTACACACTGAGATCGAGTGTCAAGATAGCTAGCGCACCATGCCATGGGGCCAGCCGAGAGACCAGTGTGGCAGAGTGCATTCAGCAGAAGTGGATGGGAGACAGTGTCGAAAGCCTTTGAGAGGTCAATGAACACTGCACCAGCTAGGAGCTGGTATCCAAGGAGGAGTGTAGAAAGTTGGAGAATTCAATAAGGGCAGTGCTGGTACTGTGACCCGCACGGAAGCCATGTTGCTCTGGGCATAAAATGTTATGCTTAGCCAGATAATCAGTGATTTGAATGGCCACCACTTTCTCCAGGGCTTTAGAGAGGGGAGGGAGGATGGAGATTGGCCGGTAGTTGTCTAGGGTTCTTGTAGGCCCAATGCCATCAGCAGAGGAAACTGATTTGGTTATAACAGAGTACGATTCAGGGGAAAAGGGTGTGGGATAAGTGGGCAAAGGATTCTGATGTTTCTCTTGAGCCTGAATCACTAACTCATCATGATCCCAACCTTCACTCCTATTTCTTTTAGCCCTGGGGCACTGATGGAAAGCATACCCTTTATAATCACATAGATTACATTGGAAGATATTTTTACACAAATCCATAGAATGACAATATCCCCCACATAATTAACATTTTAGCTTTTCACATGAGCTGCAAATATGAGTCCAAGAACCACATTTATAGCATGCTCTGGGTTGTCTGCTATAGAAGCATACTCCTCTATCCTTACCTAAAAGGAAGCTGTTGGGCAGATGAATAATATCTGAATTCACCTGAAATAACTTTACTTTAAATTTCCAGCTTCCTGTCCAGATACCTTCTAAATCCAACAAAGCTTCAGGAGGACCGAGTATGTCACAGCGGTTCTGTAACCAATGACAGATCTCACTAACATTCACCCCCTCATTCCGGAACATAATAGTAACATACCGGATTGGATTCCTAGTAAGGGGAAAGGCTAAAAAAGGAACCCACAGAAGTGTATTTTTCAGGGTTGAATATTTTTCCCCAAATTTTTCCAGGTTTTGATTAAGTCTAAAACTTACATCAGATAACTCCTCCCCAGAGACATGTATTAAAGCGTACAAATCAGAAGGCAAAAAAGTCATAGAGCCCCTAAGTAAGGTATTAGCCATGTAATATCTGTCAGGGTGAGTGGCAAGACCACTTCTATATCTTAATCTGACTGCATTCCTCCTGGGAGCTTGTTCCAGTTTGTTTTTGAACAAGTCAGCCATAGGAATGCGTTTAGATTGCTCAGAACCTCCTGTATTTGTATAACCTTTTTCAGACTCTGAAGTACCCCTTCCCCCCTCTGAGGAAGTACTGGGGTCTAAAATGCCCTCAGACTCCTCTGAAAGCAGGTGCACACCATTAATATTGTTTTTAGAAGAGAAACCAGTTTCAGTACCTGAGCTCAGAGAGTTGGCATGCTTAGTAGAAATTGCTGTATCTCCCACCCAGTCAGGATCGGGGATCCATGTTCCTGAAGATGTCTGGAGCCATCCGGCTTGAGAAAGAGAGCCCTCAGCTGACCAGTCCCAAAATCCATCAGGGTTAGCGTTTTTTAAACCAAATTGCCGCCTTATAATCTGTGAAGTAGAAGGATGTTGATCCTTAGCCAAAAATGTTTCCGAAGTTTCAGTGCACCCCAGCGCCATATCCTGAAGTGCAGGTGCTTGAAAAGCATCCGGAGAAACAACAACAGCTGCTGACACAGAAGTTCCCAAGTCACACGGCATACAGTAAGAGACCGGAGAACAACTCAAAACACTAGGCATGTTAAAAAGCTCCCGTACCGGCGGCTCACCGGTTTTCTCCATCGCAACATCCAGCATCTCCTGCTCAGATGGCCCTTTCTCCGGGGCGACAACTGCTTCCTCTTGCATGTCCAGCATAGCTCCAGAAACGGGAGCCTCCATAACATCGACCGTCTCCACACAACACTGCAATGCTTCTGCCATTCAGCAGAGCTAACACAGCCCTCTACTGGCCACAGAGCGCCAACAGAGTAGGGGAAGTTTCCCGGTGTCCTGGCCAAATTTTCCTCATTCACTATAAAAAAATACCACCAACAGCTTAATCTGGTTCAAGGTCAGTTGGCATTCATCTGTATCCCCCTTCCCCAAGTCGTGCTTGAAAAATAGGCAGGATTTGTCTAGTGCACTTACCTGGTCAACAAAAACTAAATAAAATAACATTTCATTTTCATGGGTTTAGCCTGCTTCCACAGACCACTTGAAAAAAAAATTACTGAGTAAGGATGTCTACAATTTCTTAGGCGGAAGAAAAACATGGCTGAGAAATAAAAAGTGAAGAATTAAAAGAGTTTTGATCAGAAATATTCTCTTTTTTTCCCCATCCCCCATTTATTCCTTTTGTCAACAATAGTTTTGCTTTGTTCAATTCTGGGTTCCCAGTTCATAATATCTAGGGAACCACTACCAAAATGTAAGCCTAAGATTTTAATAGGACCTATTATAATAGTGATACCACCAGCTATAGGCAGTGTTGGGGGGGGGCTGCACTAAGCCCTAGTTGCAATCCTATATATATAGCCAAATAGGCTCCAGTAGTAGTAGTAGAAAAGAGTATAGGAATTTTTGTTGGGAAACAGAAATATATACGGATCATAGCATTTCAACACACTTAGTACAGTAATTCACAAAACCATCTACGGAATGGGTGCAAAGAAACACTAAATTTACAAGATAATACAGAAATGTTAAAGAAAAAATACTCTCTATTCCTTTTTCAGTATTAATAACGATACTGCAAAAGCTAATAACTTGTTTATACACTCACATAGATTTCTATAGACAGCATCAAACTATTATTGTTCCAGTATTTTATATGACTTAAAGAGTCTAATCATTTACTTCTGGCCTATTGTTTCTGTAATATGGGAAGCAACCCTTTTTCATGTATTTTTTTTCCAATTGTTTTACCAGGTGAGACACACTAAGATGAAAACGTATTTACAGGTGCAACCTGGGAGCACAGGGAAGTTAAGTGACTTGCTCAGGGTCACACAGTATGCAAGTGGGGATTGTGGGATTCAAACACAGAGTCTCCAGATTTGTAGTTCAGAGCCTTAAACCACTACGCTATACTGCTTCCCATATATATATATCAACAATATATAATCTCTCAACATCATTTCAACCATATTACTAATATTTCTATTTACAATATATCATTTACATCTTTATTTCACTTGTTTTATATTCAAATTCATATGACTTGTTTTGGCCTTTACCTGTATTGGTAGCCATAGGTAGGACCCTGCTCTACTAACCTTCCTCCATTACTTCTCCCCTTTTTTCCTGTTCTTCTTAGGTTTAAGATGTGAAAAGGTTTTGACAGTTTTTCCGTAATGTTCTGCAGTAACTTTAATTTTAGTGAATTTTTTACACTCTTGCATATATATTGACTGTAATACCTTTCCTAGATTTTGAATCATCTCCTGGTAAAACACATATTTCTGTTGGAGGAGCCAGGCACATCTAGATTGCCATAAGTAGTACATAATAAGAATGCCTATTACTTGTAGTGTATTCTTGTGGTATATGTTCCAGTGTCTTGCATGTAATCCTAAACCAGTCCTTGGTATATAATTCCTACAAATTGAGGAGCATGCCAATATGTGGTTATGCTTGTCCAAAATCCAGTAACACATGGGCATTGCAAGATTAAGTGCTCTTGTGTCTCTAACAGGTTTCCACAACTGGGATGGGGACAATATCTCTCCGCAAGTGTTTTGTGCTCATGTGTATTCCTTACACCAGGTTTACCATGCACACTCATCCATAACACTTCCAATAGATAATCTGGGATCCTTTTATTATTTAAAAACCCTTGCACTTTTGCTTGTTCCACCACAGGACAAAGGGGGAAAACTACAGTGTCCTCAAGAGTTGCCTGCATTATCTCATGATATAATATTTTCCTTGAACAGATTAACATTAAGGCTGGGGTGACTTTTCATTGTTTTATTTTAGTAAAGGCTTCTATTATGTAGTCTGACTGGAAAAATGGTTTTCTTATTTTTATAAGTTTGTTAGCTAACCAATCAGGCCATAAGTGTTCACACCTTGTTCTGACAGATTCATTCCATTCTGGCTTGTGTTGTTTGCATATGGCTCCGATCTTAGTAAATAAAAATATACTATCATAAAAAACTACTGTGATTATCATCCCCAAACCTCCCAGTTCTTTTCCTTCATATGTTATGTTCCTTTTAACCAGCTTTAACCTGCTTACACAAAGGGCCAGGAATGAAATGCTGTAAATTCTTGTGTCTATCCGGGGGTTATAACTAACATAAGTTAAAATGGGTAGTAATAAAGTTCTGATTAAAATAATCCTTTTCAATTTCGATATCTTCTTCCTTTATGATGTTGACACTTTGCATTCAGCTGTTCCCACGCATTTTGTCCAGTTGGTGACTGCCATATCTTAAGCTTCAAATATACAAATATAACTCCCAATACTTTTTTATCAGTGGTATATATAGATATGTCAGCAATAGACGTAGGGAACTGGTTGCCCTATTTCCCAAGTGGTGAACCAACAATCATGAGATAATTTATCTTAGCTGCTGAATGTAGTAGGGTCATTGGTTCAGGAGACAATTAGCAGGCAGGCATCCAGAGTTTGTGCATAAAAACCAGGATGGCATTTATCATTTTATTTTTATACTTCATGAAATGATTCAAGTTCTTACAGAAAAGAAAAGTTGTCATTAGTTCAGCTTCAAAGGATCAACTATTTCACCCCGAAAGAAATCTGAGGTCTTATCCCTCAGACTCACAGTTCCAGAATGACTCCCTGGTCTGGTCTCTGTCTCCTTTAACACCCTAGTGGCAGACTTTTATACATGTAGGTGGGGTAACCTGACCTAGCTATTATCTCATTTACAGAAATAAAACTATCTGGGTTAGTCTAGATCACATGGTAACCCACCATACCTGTCTAATATACTATCCCACATAATTTTATAGTGACACCCCTTTCTTTGTATGCAACACGGAGCTAGAATAGCCCAAATATACCTAATTGTATCATCATTAGGATCATTAAGTGATTAAGCCCCTTCCATCCTGGAGTGACCTCACTTCCTTACTTCTATAAAAGCAGCCATCTCTGGGCTGCCAGTCCTATAGACAGTTCTGACTGCAGAACCAGGTAATGACTATTACTATTTTTCACGTATAGACCATAGGTATTCCTGAGTTGGACAAGTGAACAGAAGAATAAGGGCATGTTCCTTGTTTTCTTTTTCCTTTGTCAACTTCAGGATACCAGGCAGTAACTGAAAATAAACCAAAACAAAAGGAAGGGAAAATTGTTTAACCAGGAGAGGCACAATAAGCTGAAGCCTGTTTCTAGGTGCAACCTGGGAACACAAGGAAGTTAAGTGACTTGCTCAAGGTCATACAGTATGCAAGGGGGGGCTGTGGGATTCTAACCTCAGTCCCCAAGTTTGTAGCTCAGAGCCTTAAACCACTGTGCTATATTACCTCAAATGGAACAATGTTCTCTTGTACTTTTCTTTCTGTAAGGGCTTTATTTCTTTAGCCCTCACCTTGTTTATTCTAATTTTCTAATATTCTAATTCACAAGGGTTTTTTTGGTAAGTTCAGGATACTTCACCAACTCCCTAGTAACTTGCAACTTTATATTTTTCACAAGCCGGTGGCTGAAATATCAGCCCGATGGTAAACATTTCAATTTACCCTATTTTGACTTTGTTTAATGAGCTGCCTTACAGCTACCTAGCCACCTTTTAATTTTGTTCCAGCTGCAATCCAGTGTTCGTAATGTTGTGCTCTTTAGAGCATATAGAGTTAGTGTTATGTGAAGAGAGGTGGCCGAAATCAACCTGCCACCCACTCTGCCATGTTATACTAACTGAAGAGAGACAGAATTTACATGCTTTCTTTATTTTTCATCTCTCTCTCTTTCTTTCTCAACCTCTCCCTCTATATTACTGTGCGACAGAGAGGGCAGTAAAGCCCACAACTCCCACAGGGAGCAAGCGGTAACATGCAGGAGTTGAAAGAGAAAGTCATGTAGCCTGCTCCTCTGTTTTTCCACTAATGTGCTTGCCTAAGAGCGCTAAGAACTATTCGAAGAAGCAGGGTGGCTACAATTGCATTCTGGCAATCTGCCAGCTGCTCGCTATCACAGGCACATTGCACATCGGAGCTAGGGGTTTTACATTAACCCTGCAAGCAACTGTTTTGGCTCCTAATGCCTTTTCCATGTTTTAGGGCACTGGCATATTATAAAGAAGCATGTCCTGCATTCTTTACATACTCCCTCTTGGGAAATTTCCACATGCAGCGCAACATGTGCCTTCATACAGAATCAGGGCATACTTTAATGTTAGCAGCACAATAGGAGCTGCAAAAGACTTTTTAGAGGCTTTCCTTTTTGGATACTGGTTATTGGACAAGAAACAGAACGGAAAGGGCACAGATAATAAAGGGGTTGCTATTCTTGTCCTTACAAGTGTTTGTAGCAGGATGCAAGGGTGTCCTCCTACCATGAAAGATTGCTATTTTCTGTAGCGTAGTGCAAGAAGGGATGTTTCAGCACTGTTAACAGTCAAGTTACAGTCAATATCATCCCTTTATACCTAGGTACTTTATTTTTTTGGGGGGTATTTTATAGAATATCAGGGCCCCTACTCATCACAGAGATCACCCTGTGACACTGAATACAAAGCAAATTCCTCCATTACTATTTTCAGTTTTCCCCAGAGATTTTGTACGCATATGCCATGTTTTTTTATCAGAGGAAGGCCTGGTGTGAGGCTTAATCCTGATACTCTTGGGTTCATTTGGATGTGATGAAGTAATGAGTCTAGACCATATACTGTATGTAAAGCAAGGGGCTCATGGGGTATCTCTGCTTCACCCCCCACCCCTTCCTAGCCTATATGTTCCTCGAAACCACCCGCTTATAATAGGTGTAACATAAGCCATTTTATATAGGCTTGCTATCCAGTTAATGAACTTTTCTGGTATTCCGTAAGCTTTCAACACTGACCAAAGATAAACATGTGACAATCAGTCAAATGCTTTCTCTTAATCAGTACTCAATATAAAGCCATTTAGCCCATTGTTATTTCCTCTACAAAATAGTTCTCTCATCATAATCAAGTTATTTTGTATACTTTATGATCTTCATGCACATATCTGCATTGGGCTAATTATGCTGACAGCAGCCTTAGCCACCGCAGTGTCAACATTTTCATCAAAATCTTGTAGTCTATATTTAAGCGACTAAGTGGTCTCCAATTATTAAGTTCTGTTTTATCGCTCTTCTTGTATATAAATATCATTAGTCCCTGTGACATGGTATAAGACATGGTGCATGTTTGGTGGTAATAGTTAAGGACTTCTGTTAAAGAAACCGCTATCTGTGCCTTAAAAGCTTAAAATAGGTCAGAACGTATCCCATCCGGACCATAGAAACATAGAAACATTGAAGCTTATGGCAGATAAGGACCGCAAGGCCCATCCAGTCTACCCATTTCTTTTTCTACCTTATGAATGTGCCATGGGCCTTTGCTCTGTCAATGGCCTATCTATTCATACTCATCTGTATTGCACCCTTATGCCTATCACATGCCTGTCTGAAGCCTTGCACTGTATTCATATCCACCACTTCCTAGGCTGTTCCATGCATCCACCACCTTTTCTGTGAAAAAGAACTTCCTCACATTACCCCTTAATCGGCCTCCCTCTAATCTCATGCTGTGTCCTCTTGTCCTGCTCTTTTTCTTATATTGAAACATGTTAGACTCTTTCACCTTGTTAATGCCCTTAAGGTGTTTGAATGTTTCAGTCATATCACTTCTCTCCCTCCTTTGCTCTGGGATATACATATTGATTCATCTGTCCTCATATGTTTTCTGCACCATTTTGGTTTCCCTTCTCTGGACTGCCTCCATTTTGTTAATGTCCTTGTGAAGGTGTGGCTTCAATTACTGTGCGCAGTACTCCAGATGGGGCCTAACCAGTGTCTTGTAAAGAGGGATTATTACCTCGCTCTTATGACTTGTGATACCCCTATTTATACACCCCAACATCCCCTTAGCCTTACCTACTGCTTTAGTGGTCTGCTTGGATGATTTCAGGTCATCTGTGATGATGATGTCCAAGTCTCTTTCTTCCCTTGTGATTACCAGCAACTCTCCTCCCAACCTATAGGTGGCTTCCAGGTTTCTCTTCCCTATGTGCATGATCTTGCACTTCTTTGCATTAAACCCCAGTTGCCACTCTTCTGACCATTTTGCCAGTTTATTCTGATCTCTTCTTATTCTGCCCACCCCATCTGGATCATCTACTCTGTTGCAGATCTTGGTGTCATCTTCAAACAGCCAAACTTTACACTCCAGTCCATCTGCAATGTCACTAATGAAGATATTGAAGAAGACTGGCCCCAAGAATGATCCCTGAGGTACCACACTTGTGACTTGCATCTCTTCTGACTGTATACTGTTTACCACCACTCTCTGTTTTCTGCCCATCAACCAATTTGCCACCCAGTTGACCAACGTCTGACCCACCTGAGCCTACCCAGTTTATTAATCAATCTATGTGGAACAGAATCGAAAGCTTTGCTGAAGTCAAGGTAGGTGACATCAACTGCTCCCCATTGGTCCACCACTCTGGTTACCCAGTCAAAGAAATCTATAAGATTAGTTTGATAGGACCTTGCTGTTGTAAATCCATGCTGTCTTTGATCCTGTGCTCCTATGGATTCCAGGTGTTGCACTATCCTTTCCTTAAGGAATGCCTCCATAATCTTGCCCACTACTGAGGTAAGACTGACTGGCTTATAGTTCTCTTCCTCTTCCCTACTACCGCTTTTGTGGAGTGGGATCCCATGAGCCCTTCTCCAGTCTTCTGTGACCTCTCCTGTGCTCAGAGACTCACTATAATGGCTCTGCTAATTCCACCTTAGCTCCTTTAGTACCCTGAGATGTATGCCATTAGGTCCCATTGCCTTGTCCACCATGAGCTTAGCAAGCTCTTATAGGACCCTTTCTTTTGTGAAGGTACTAGTGCACACCTCCTTCCCCCCTGTGTCCATGGTGCTGAGCTGTGGGCCCTGCCCTACCTTCTTCTTAGTAATTACTGAGCAGAAGTATCTATTTAGGATAGATGCTTTTCCTTGGTCCTCTTCCTCACACTCCCCCTTATCCCCTTTGATCTTAGCAATGCCCCCTCCAGACTTTTTCCTTTCATTAATGTATCTCTAGAAAGTATTGCCACCTTCTTTTACTATTTGTGCTAGTGTTTCCTCAGTTTGGGCCTTTGCTTGCCTTATTGCCTTCCCTGCTTCCCTTAGGGAAGTTTGGTATGCCTCCCTATCTTCACCCAGCTGTGGTGCATCCCATTCAGGTCAACGCCCTGACGGAGAAACATGAAAAAAGACCATTATGGTAACATTCGTTCTAACGGTCCTTCTTTCATGTTTCACTTTCCCCCAGTGTTCTGCCCCCTTCCTGGACCAACTCAGACATGGAGTTGGTAATCGTAAAGTCCAGGGGGGGTTGGGGGCACTGCCCCCAACAGAAAACACTCATTACATGGGCTGCACAATACCTGCATCGGTATTGTGCCATCGCTGTGTGGGAGGTCGGCATTTTCACTGTCAGCCTCCCTTGGTGCTTCTGTCCAGCTGCGTTCCCTTATATTTCCTGAAGGCCAGCCTTTTGGCTCTGACCTTTTCTGCTACTGTTTTTGAAAACCAAAGTGGTTTCCCTTTTCTTTTGCTCTTGCTTTTCTCTCTAACACAATGGAATGTTGCTTCAAGTAGTGCATCCTTAATGCTTGCCCACTTTGCCTGTACCCCCTCGCTTGTATTTCTTCTTGCCAGGGCTAGCTTAACTCTGTTGGCTATCTTATCAAAGTCAGCTCCACTGAAGTCCCATATTTGTGCCTTGGAATGGGATGATTTAGTTCTAGTGGCCAACTTGAAACATACTATGTGATGGTCACTGGCCCCCAAGCGACCTACAACCTGGAGATCTGTCATCCTTCCCCATTAGTCAGAACTAGACCTAAGACAGCACTGTCTGTTGTGGGTTGTTGTACCAGTTGTTTGATGCCCTCCCCCTGAAGGGAATCCACTATGTGTCTAGTTCTGGCAGATATTCCTGCTGGTTTTGACCAATCTGCATCTGGCATGTTGAAGTTTCCCATTATCAGAACCTCCCCTTTAGCTGTAATGTTTCGTATGTCTTCTAACAGTAATGTGTTTATGTCCTCCCCCTGATCTGGAGGCCTGTAGACAACCCCAGTTCATATGGCTGTCCCATTTCCTGTTTTCAGGGTGACCCACAGTTCATCTGGCTCTTTATATGTATTCTGAATTTCTGTAGCTTTGATATTTTCATTGACATAAAGGGCCACTCCACCCTCCCCCTTTTTTGCACCTTGGTCTCTTCAGAATAGTAAATAGTTTAGTACTGAAGTTTCTCAAGTGTGGTTACTGGTGAACCATGTCTCACTAATGGCTACAATGTCCAGTTTAGCTTCTGCCATTGTTGCTTGCAGGTCTGGGATCTTGTTTCCCAGACTGCGAGCATTTGTGTACATGATTTTCCATTGGCCAGATTTAGGTGTGTTAGTTTTTGATTGAGGTCTGGCGTTTCCTCTGTGCATCTTTTGTGGTGCCGAACCTTTTTCCTTACCTGGTGATGCAAATGAACTACAAACATGTTGAACTCCTGTTTGATCAATAGCTGAAGGGGGAGGGGTGTTCTTCCCATTCGATGTATCGGGTGCTGCACCCCTCTCCCCATTTGTTAGTTTAAATATTCTGCAAAAATGTCTAACTTCTGCTCCAATTCACTGACTCCCTCCTTAGTCAGATGCAGTCCATCAAATTTCAAGACATTCTGCTCCCAAAACTGTTGCCAATTACCTACAAATGTGTGTCCTTTTTCCTGGCACCAGACCTTGAGCCACATGTTTAGCTCCCCTATCTCCCCTTCTTTGACCTTCCGTCCATCTGCTCCCCTCTCCCGGACTAGCAGAATCTCAGAGAAGGAGATGCCAGATGAAATGGATGATAGTTTGTCACCCAGCCTGGTCAGGTATTCCTTGGTCTTCACAATTGACTGGCAAGTGAGATCATTAGTCCCTAAGTGTACCAGGACGTCAATGTTTTCTCCTGCTTCCTGCATGATTTTAGCAATGTAGTCAGTTTCTCTCCATGCTGATGTACCTGGGAGACATTTGACCCTTACCCATGACTGGAGGTTGGTATCAACTCCCCGAATCATGGAGTTTCCTATGATCAGAAGTGTCTTGGATTTCCTTTTTGCTTTTTTTTTGTTTTGGTTCCTATTTTGGGTGACTTTTGTTGTGCCAGTTCCTATGCTGCAGTATCCTCTACCCCTTTGCTTGACTTTGGAGATAGAGGCAGATACCGGTTTGTAGTTTTTATATGGTTTGTGGAGGTGATACGTTGGACAGCACTGAATGATGGGGCACCCAATTTGCCCCTCCTAACCACCTACCAACCTCCCGGACCAACTACCCTCTGCAGTCAAGGTGCTTTTGTTTGGATGTTAGAGAAATGGAGGGTGGTTCTTATAATATATGTCCTCCTGAATAAGCAATTTTTAGGTGTGCAATATCTACCCATGCTGCCTGAAGCTGATCCCTTATATCTCCCATGGTCCAGCATGTAGGACAGTGGCCTAAATCCTGTATAACTGCCCTTTTGAAAAGTGTCCTGCAGTACTTGCAGTTAATAAAATCCATTCCAGATGAGTTGCAGGGTTTATCAGAGAAATTAGAAGGAGGAAAATGAAAGCAAAAGTTTGATTTTGTGTTTTATTTGTTTGTTTTTGTATAACTTGTTATAACAAGTTAAATTACTTGTGCCCCTGTAAATGAGGTCACTGTGTAGATACCCCTCTGATCCTTCCCTTTCTGCTTTGCTACAGGAAATGTAATGACTGTACTACCCTATACAAGGAGTGTAGCGTTGGGTGATTGGGGATGGGGTGGGTGGCTGGGCACTTCCCCTGCTGAAAAAGAAGAACCACGGATGAAAGAAACAAGGAGGTAAGAGCAGAAACAATCAATCAACAACAAATGCAGTAACCCTGAAAGCTTAGCCTAGTTATTAATAAAACTATAAAACCTGTACAGCACCACCTGTAATAATTTCACAGAAGATATACCCTGTAAAAAAACACTTTGCTGCAGAGAAAAATAAAGCAGTAACAGAAGATATACCTTACAAAATACAATTTCAATCAGAAGATTACAGCAGTAATCTGTAAGCACAAACCTGCAGGCACACCCTGCAATAATGCAGCAGAAAGTATACCCAGCAACAGCAATGTGAATCAGAGAGAAATAAAGCAGTAAAATGTTAGCAACAAACAGTAACAACCTCTGTAAGTACAAAAGAAAATAATACCACTCAGTAAATCTGCCTAGCCAAAAGAAGACTTCATCTTTTTTCTTGCTCTGGTAAGGCTTCTTACTCTGTCCTTACAAGCAACCTAGAAGAAAAGAGCTCAGGTGAAGCTAGGTGCCTTTGCCTGCAAACCTTGGGGCAGTGTTCTTTTTTAAAGACATGATACTTGTCTTTACATCTTGTTTTGTTATGGGATTCAGTAAAATATTTCTAACTTCTTCAGACAAACTAGCAATGTCTAAATGTGTGAAGTAAGATATGTCAGGGTCCACCCCCTCCCACACACACATACACAACAGTTTTGTACATAATTATTTACCTCCCACAGTGTATCTTGTTTAGCTGGCACTACAAGTCCACTGTCTGTTTTTAAGTACATCAGTTTCCTATTATCCACCATTTTGGGCAATCACTGAATGGATCAAATGTTTGTTTGGTCTGCTGTGTGCCAAACTGCATGTCTTGCTTCAGGGATGTCCCCAGGTCATATTGTCATGGTCTCATTTCCTGTATTAGCTTGTTTATTAGGAGTACATTATCATCATCACCATACTTCTCAGTTTGGGAAATTGCCTTGTGTATAATAAACCGTAACTGTAAGTACTTCAAATAACTGTTGGTTGCTTTGTTCCCTGTATATTGTTTTAATAAATCTCTTTTTGCTTCTTTAGTATCCTCCCACCACCTCAGGATGTCATCATAAAAGCATATGACTGATTCCCTGGTCCTTCATAACTAATTCCTTTGCTGTATAAAATGTGATTCTGTCACATTGAACATTCATTCTCCATGGACCTTTATCAGTGGGAGGCATCTGTCCCCATTGTACTGTAATTTCTAGCTTTTTATTGTCTGAAATTTCAGTTGCTGTTGTGGCTGCATTCTTTGTTAAAAAGAACAGGTGAAATGAAAACAAAGACTGTTGTTGTCTGTAAGGTTCCTTTTGAGAATGTAAAACCTCCTGTTTCATGCTTCGCTCAGTATGCAATTCTCAGGGAGGTTTGCTGCACATTTTTAATAAACAACTTGTATCACAGAATAATTTATCAGTTTGTAGGCCCCTATCTGTTCTGTCCATAGCACAGTTAGAAGCACCACCACACACAATCAGGAGAGATGTGTGCAAGTACGGTTGTATAGCCTGGAACAGTTCAACTCTTGCTACTTTAGTTTGTAGAGCATAAAGTGTTAAAAGCCTAAACCTGGTAGCTAAAGAATTGACATCCGGGCTGGCCCAGTGGTGCTGAGGGTTGAGACACTGGACACCAGACCTCGCTCCACACTGGTGACCCGGGTCTCGGAATGGACTCGGGTCACCAGGGGTAGGCCTGTGGAGAAGGACTGAGCACCCGATGGCTTGCTCTCCTTCTTCAGGGTGGGATGGGAAGCTTTCCCCACCACTATACCACCACCTCCTCTGGAACTCAGGGGATGTTGGTGCGGTTGGGGGACACCACAATGTGGGGTTGACGCCGGCAGAGGACTGGAGCGGATGCACATCTCTGTGTGCATCTGACTCCTTGCTCCTCATCACATGTCAACATCAGGGAACAGAACAAGGAATCAAACCTCCACATCTCCTAGATGATGACTTCTTGAGCAAGCATGCTACCCACCAACAAAACAGGACAGACTCTGCTGTGCAAGCCTACTCCTCGGAGCATGTTGAGGAAGGTAAGGGGAGGATCTCTCCTCACCGTGCCTGAGGGGTTATCCGGGCCATCAAGGATCATAGGAGTTGAGCTGTGCAGTCCAGGGGCAGAACTTGTATCAGGAGGAAAGGCGTGTGGAGTGTTGTAGAGGTCTCATTGAGTGGATAGTTGGGGGCAATAGAGGTGAGGAAAAATCGTAAGTAAAAAAAAATTAAAAAGTAACATCCAGAATTAAAGCTCTTCCTGGAGCAACATCTATAAGTTTAGTGACCTGAAACCCTGTTCCAGCCAGCAGGATTCTGACTCCATCACACCTATCTGTTCCTATGGACAAGATAGCTGGTCCTTTTGCCCAAAGTTCAGTGGTCTGTGCTATGTCAAATTACGTTTTCAGCCATGTGTCCTGTAAAAATATAATCTGTGTTGTGCTATCTAATAATGTTGTGAATGCGGACAGAAATTTTTTATAGTTCTTAATGTTATTAATGTTTAATGTATGGAGTGCTAATGTACCCATAACAGTACAGGTATGACGGGAAGACACTAGGCATTTAGAAACATAGAAACATAGAAGTTGACGGCAGATACGGACCGCAAGGCCCATCCAGTCTGCCCATTTCTTTTTCTACCTTATAAATGTGCCATCGGCCTTTGCTCTGTCAGTGACCTATCTATTCATAGTCATTTGTATTGCTCCCTTATGCCTATCCCATGCCTGTTTGAAGCCCTGCACTGTATTCATAGCCACCACTTCTTGTGGTAAGCCATTCCATGCATCCACCACCCTTTCTGTGAAAAAAGAATTTCCTCATTCCCCTTAATCGGCCTCCTCTAATCTCATGCTGTGCCCTCTTGTCCTGCTATTTTTCTTATATTTAAACATGTTAGACTCTTTCACCTTGTTTATGCCCTTAAGGTGTTTGAATGCCTCGATCATATCACTCTCTCCCTCCTTTGCTCAAGGGTATACATATTGAGCTCCATTAATCTGTCCTCATATGTCTTCTGATGCAGTCCCTGCACCATTTTGGTTGCCCTTCTCTGGACTGCCTCAATTTGATTAATGTCCTTGTGAAGGTGTGGCCTCCAATACTGCGCAGTACTCCAGATGGGGCCTAACCAATGTCTTGTACAGAGGGATTATTACCTCCTCTTACGACTTGTGATACCCCTACTAATACACCCTAACACCCCCTAGCCTTACCTACTGCTTTAGAGGTCTGCTTGGATGATTTTAGGTCATCAGTGATGATGATGCCCAAGTCTCTTTCTTCCTTGTGACTGCTAGCAACTCTCCTCCCAGCTATAAGTGGCTTCAGGGTTTCTCTTCCCTATGTGCATGATTTTGCATTCTTTGCATTAAATCCCAGTTGCCACTCTTCTGACCATTCTGCTAGTTTATCCAGATCTCTTCTCATTCTGCCCACCCCATCTGGTCATCTACTCTGTTGCAGATCTTGGTGTCATCTGCAAACAGACAAGCCTTACCCTCTAGTCCATCTGCAAGGTCACTAATGAAGATGTTGAATAGGACTGGCCCCAGGACTGATCCCTGAGGTACCCCACTTGTGACTTGCATCTCTTCTGACTGTATACCATTTACCACCACTCTCTGTTTTCTGCCAGTCAACCAGTTTGCCACCCAGTTGACCAACTTCTGACCCACCCCGAGCCTACCCAGCTTATTTATCAATCTTCTATGTGGAACAGTGTCAAAAGCTTTGCTGAAGTCAAGGTAGGCGACATCAACTGCTCCCCTTGTCCACCACTCTGGTTACCCAGTCAAAGAAATCTATGAGATTAGTTTGACAGGACCCTTCCTTTGTAAACCCATGCTGTCTTGGATCCTGTGCCCCTATGGATTCCAGGTGTTGCACTATCCTTTCCTTAAGGAGTGCCTCCATAATCTTGCCCACTACTGAGGTAAGACTGACCGGGTCTGTAGTTCCCCGCCTCCTCCCTGCTACCACTCTTGTGGAGCGGATCACATGACCCTTCTCCAGTCTTCTGGGACCTCTCCTGTGCTCAGAGACTCACTAAACAATTCGCTAATGGCTCTGCTAGTTCCTCCTTTAGCTCCTTAAGTACCCTGGGATGTATGCCATCAGGTCCCATTGCCTTATCCACCCTGAGCTTAGCAAGCTCTTGTAGGACCCTTTCTTTTGTGAAGGGAGTAGTGCTCACCTCCCTCCCCCCTGTGTCCATGATGCTGAGCTGTGGGCCCTGCCCTACCTTCTCTTCAGTAAATACTGAGCAAAAGTATCTATTTAGGATAGATGCCTTTACAGGGTCCTCCTCCTCACATGCTCCCTTTTCTCCATTAAGCTTAGCAATACCCCCTCTGGACTTTCTCCTTTCACTAATGTATCTATAGAAAGGCTTGTCACCTTCTTTACTGTTCGTGCTAGTGTTTCCTCAGTTTGGGACTTTGCCTGCCTTACTGCCTTACCTGCTTCCCTTAGGGCAGTTTGGTATGCCTCCCTATCTTCATCCGCTGTGTTCCCTTATATTTCCTGAAGGCCAGCCTTTTGGCTCTGACCTTTTCTGCTACTGTATTTGAGAACCAAAGTGGTTTCCTTCTTCTTTTGCACTTCCTTTTCTGTCTAACACAATGGGATGTTGCTTCAAGTATTGCATCCTTAATGCTTGCCCACTTTGCCTGTACCCCTCACCTGTGTTTCTTTTTGCCAGGGCTATCTTAACTCTGTTGGCCATCTTATCAAAGTCAGCTCCTCTGAAGTCCCATATTTTTGCCTTGGAATGGGATGATTTAGATGTAGTAGCCAAATTGAACCATACCATGTGATGCTCACTGGCCCCCAGGTGACCTTCTACCTGGAGATCTGTGATCCCTTCTTTGTTAGTCAGTACTAGATCTAGGATAGCCCTGTCTCTTGTGGGTTGCTGTACCAGTTGTTTGAGGCCCTCTCCTGCAGGGAATCCACTATAGTCTAGTTCAGGCAGATGTTCCTGCTGGTATTGACCAATCTGTATCTGGCATGTTGAAGTCTCCCATTATCAGAACCTCCCTTTAGCTGTCATGTTTTGTATATCTTCTAACAGTAATGTGTCTATGTCCTCCCTCTGGTCTGGGGCCTGTAGACAACCCCAGTTCTTATGGCTGTCCCATTTCCTGTTTCCAGGGTGACCCACAGTTCTTCTGGCTCCTTATGTGTATTCTGAATTTCTGTAGCTTTGATATTTTCATTAACATACAGGGCCACTCCTCCCCTTTTGCACCTCGGTCTCTTCTGAACAATACATAGCCAGGTACTGAAGTCTCCCAAGTGTGGTTACTGGTAAACCACATCTCACTAATTGCTACTATGTCCAGTTTAGCCTCTGACATTATTGCCTGCAGGTCTGGGATCTTATTTCCCAGGCTGTGAGCATTGTGTACATGATTTTCCATTGGCCAGATTTTGGTGTGTTAGTTGTTGGGTGAAGTTTGGCATTACCCCTGTGCATCGTATGGGGAGACAAACCTTTTTTCTTACCTGGTGATGCAAATGAACGGCAAACACGCTGAATTCCTGTTTGACCACTAGCTGAGGGGGGAAGGGTGTTCTTCCCATTCGACGTATGGGGTGCTGCACCCCTCTCCCCATTTGCTAGTTTAAATATTCTGCAAAGACATCAAACTTCTGCCCCAATGCACTGACTCCCTCTTTAGTCGGATGCAGTCCATCAAATTTAAAGAACTTTCGCTCCCAGAACTGTTGCCAGTTCCCTACAAATCTGTGTCCTTTTTCCTGGCACCAGTCCTTGAGCCACGTGTTTAGCTCCCCTATCTCCCCTTCTCTGACCTTCCGTCCATCTGCTCCCTCTCCCAGACTGGCAGGATCTCAGAGAAGGAGATGCCGGACGAAATAGATGATAGTTTGTCACCCAGCCTAGTCAGGTGTTCCTTGGTCTCCACAACTGACCGGCTGGCGAGATCATAGTCCCTATGTGTACTAGGACATCAATGTTTTCTCCTGCTTTGTGAACAATTTAGCAATGTGGTCAGTGTCTCTCCATGCTGATGTACCTGGGAGACATCTGACCATCACCCCTGGCTGGAGATGGGTATCAACTCCCAAATCATGGAGTCTCCTATGATCAAGTTTTTGGATTTCCTTTGTGCTTGTTTAGTTTTGGTTCCTGATTTGGGTGAGTTTTGTTGTCTAGCTCCTGTGCCAGTGTCCTGCTCTGCAGTGTCTTCTGCCTCTTTATTTGATTTCAGAGATAGAGGCAGATACCTGTTTGTAGTGTTTATATGGTTTTGGAGGCAATGTGATGGAGAGCAGAGAGTGATGGGGCAGCTGATTTGCTCCTCCTAACCACCTGCCAACCTCCTGGACCAACTACCTCCGCGGTTGAGGTTTTTCTGTTGGATGCTGGGGGAAATGGCGGGTGGTTCTTATAATGTATTTCCTCTTCAATATGAAATTTGAGGCGTGCAATCTCTGCCCATGCTGCCCGGAGCTGAGCCCTAAGATCTCCAAAGGCCCAGCATGTAGGACAGTGTCCTAAATCCTGTAAGACTGTCCTTCTGAAAATTGTTCCACAGTACCGACAGTTAATGAAATCCATTCCAAATAAGTTGCTGGGTTTGTAACCTAGTCAGAGTAATTAGAAGGATTTCTTCCCTGACTTGGCTGCTGATCTAGTAATCCTCTGGTGTTTTTTCTCCTACATATTCTGTTTCCATTTCCTCTAATTCTGATGAGAAATCAGCCACGGATGAGGAAATAGAGGACGATTCCGAGTAATTTCCTTTCTCTTCAGAGTCTCCCCAGTCCTTCTACTTATTCAACACTCTGCATCTATTTTGTAGTAGAAAGTCACTTTTTCTCCCTAGATGTGGGTGTGTTACATGATCTTGAACTTTTCTTCGTGTCTTTGGCTTTCTCATGGGTAAAGGTGTTTCGCGGGGGGGGTGGAGAGGGGGCATAGTTGACAAGGTCTCTGGAGGTTCTGGAGCTGTGGTCTGTGCTATTACTTCAGGCTCACTAGTCTCCATACTTACTTCTGGCTGTTCCATCATTTCTGGTGTTTGGTTGTATCATGTCAGGTCCCTGTCCTGGGGATGTTCTGGGCCCTTCTTCCTGCTAGGGGGGGTTCTTGTGTACTAGCCTGTGTCTGCAGCTGTGCTCTAATGTCTGCCATATGATTTTCAGAAGCTGTGGTCGATTCCTGCTGTTGTGCTCTTGTAACTATGTCCTCAAGTGACATACAGTTACCTCTAGTGTGAGATACCCAGTGACATTTAGCAAAAGCATCTCCCTGCCTTTCACATAAGTTACACCTAAATGTATCTGAACAAGTTGAAATTACATGCCCATATTCCATGCAGTGGGCACATCTAGTGCTATCGCAGGCATTACCAAAATGTGATGGGGATACACATTTAAAGCACAATTGTGGCTGGCCTGCATAGAACAACATGACTTTATCCCTGCCTAACAGAAAACTGTTTGGAAGATGTGCAATGCCATAAGCAGTCTGTTGCAGCTTTATTCACACCTTCCACCCCCTGTCCAAATCTGTTCCACATCAATTATTGGTTCAGGGATGTAAACATCTGGGACCCTATATTCAAATGTTTTGCATGGGATCAAATGGGTGTTTGCCCATGTAAACTAGGGTTTACTCCAAAGTGTAACATTCAAAAGGAGTGGTTGCTTGGACAAACAGGGTTTGCACCTGCACAAAACATAGTTTATGAGGGTGGGCAAAGGGAGGGGTGGAGACAGGAGTATCCATACAACCCCATATTCAGTGCATTTCCACTGTGCAAAAGGGCTTATCATGGTCCATTTGTGCAGTGCAAATACTGCCAAACAAAATCCTAAGTTACTCCAGGCAACCTTAGTGCCTGCCAGATGTACTGCAGCAAAGCACCCAGTTGTCCATGACACCTCCCTGGAACACCGTCCATTCCAGAAGGCAGTTAGCCTTGGTGTCTAGTGGACCCCCCCCACCAATTGCTATTCAGCAACACCTATACAGCCCCTCAGGTGCCCAGTGCCCCAAACCCCCCTCTATTCCTGGCCTGTACAATAAACCAAACCCTCCCTAGTGCCTAGTGTTCTCCCTTCCTCCTGCCTACCAGCCGATAACATACAAATAAAGCTCCCTGGTGCCTAGTGGTCCCCTCACCCTCCAATGACAAGCTCATATTCAAAACCACAACCTCCCTGGTGCTAGTGATCCTCCAACGGGTCACCAGCCTGTGTATGACCTCCAAACCACCCTGGTGCCTAGTGGATCCCCCTGTCCACCAATCACTGGCCCATTCAATAAAACAAACCCTTCCTGATGCTTAGTGTTCTCCCTTCCTCCTGCCTGCAGTCCATAACTTTGTAATAAAACTCCTAGGTGCCTAGTGGACCCCCCTCCTGATCACCAGTCAGACACAGAAATACATTCCCCCAAGAATACAGTGTCCCACCTCCCCCCCCCGGTCCCAGCCTCATAAGGTTACTAGGCATACCTGGTGTTTAGTGGTCCACTGGTCACCAATCCCCTGTCCAGTACCAGACACACCATCCATCCCTCTGCAGATGCTCCCAGTAAGCAGAGCATTGCAGGGACATAAACAGTAGTCCCTGGTGCATCCTGGTACTCCTCAATTGCCAGTACTGCCCATGGACATATAGTACTCTCTGGCATCTAGTTGCCCCCCCACCATGGCATTGTACACTCACCCAACCCCCCCAGTCCCCTTACCAGAGTCATCAGTGTCACAAGAGTGCATACAGTGACTGGTGCAATCCTTCTCACACCTCCTCAGCTGGCTGCTGTACACCAAGGCAGGGAGTGCATGTCTTACTTATAGCAGGGCTACACTGGTCATTATATGTACTCCCCTGGTAGTGAGGACTCTGGTAAAGGGATAGAGGGTGGGGTGGGTATATGGTGCTATGGTGGGGGGCAACTAAGTGGTAGGGAGCACTACTGACCATGGGTGGCACTAGCAATCCAGGGGGTTACCTGGACACACCATCGACTTCTGCTTGTTTTTTCCCCTGCAACCTACAGCTTACTTGGGGCATCCACACAAGGATGTATGGTGTGTCTAGTAACAGGCCAGGGATCAGTGACTGGGCAGGGCCACTGGGTGCCAGGGACATCTAGTAAACCTTAACAGGCTGGGACCAGAGGGGGAGGTTTGAGAGACTGGACACCTGGGGGACTCCATTTCTGCCACTTGACCAGTGATTGGGAGGTCCACTAGGCACCAGGTAGCTTTATTATTATGATATGGGCTGGTGGTGAGGAGGGAACACTCTGCACCAGGGAGGGTTTGTTTTATTGTACAGGCCAGCAATCAGAGGGTTGGGGTCCACTAGCTACCAGGGAGGTTTTGTGTCATATGCAGGCTGGTGATTGGTTGGAGGGTGAACCACTAAACACAGAGAGGTTGTTGTTTTGAATGTGGGCAGGTGATTGGAGGGCAAGGGGGGCCACTAGGCACCAGGAACTTCATTAAATACTAGGAATCATAATATGAATAGGTAGGTGTACAGAAGGCAAGAAGCCCATTGTGGTACAACTCCCACAAGTGGGTTATTTGGTTCCCCTGGAATTGAGTAGGTGTTTATCTAAATTTAGTTGGAAGGTGTTAAACGAATCAACTTCCACCACTTCCCTGGGGAAAGAATTTCACACTGGAACTATCCTTTTGGTAAATAAAAATCTTCTGCTGTCTCTTTTAGGGAAAGTTAGCATTAGCTAGTGACCATGGCTTCTGAGCGAGAAGTCCCTACAGTTTACATTTAGCCCTAGATTGTCCATTAGTTATGTGTCCCTGGAAATTCTAAACATCTGTAATAGGTCCCCTCTGAGCCTGCTGAGTTCCAGTGTATACAGATTTAATTCATTAAGTCTCTGTTCATAGTCCATGTTCTGGAGGCCATCCACCAGTTTTGTTACCCTCCTTTGGATGCCCTCAGCTCATTTAACATCCCTACACAAGTGTAGGCTTCACAGTGGTGAACAGTAGTCCAAATATGAGTGCACATATGCTCTATACAGGGGGAGAATGCAAGCCGTGTTTCTTGTTGTGAATGACCTTTTTATGCAGCCTATGATGTTGTTGGGTTTTTTGCCAACTTCATTACATTGCTCACTAAACAATGGGGCAGGATTCACAAAGAAAGCAAAAAATTCCGCAGCTGCAGGAAAAAGGCCTGCAGCACTGTGGAAATGCAGTTGTGTGATATTCATAAAGAAATTTTGAGCAGGTGCTGAATTTCGTAAAATCCCCGCAGCTGCGGAAATTCAGCAGAAACAGCTTAGGAGGCACAGCAAGAATGAAGAGCTACTAACCCGGATTAGGGCCAGAGACAAAGCCTGGAGTCTTTTTAAGTCCACAAAGTTGGAATCTGACTATTGCCATTACCGTTCACTGAGGAATGCCTGCAAAAACTACATCCGCCTATCCAAAAGTACCTTCTGTAGGAACCTGCTAATAAACGCCTCTGGTGATTCTAGGAAATTCTGGAATACCATAAAAACTATCATCAGCCCTAATCAAAAGTCCCACACTAACAGTATGTTACTTGATGGTATACACTGCAATAACCCGTTAACCATAGCCAATACCTTTAATAACCTTTTCTCAGATTTATCTAGCTACCTGTCCACCTTCCAAAACGCTAGCACTGTGCTGCCCTCTCGTGACATTAAACCACTTCCCTCAAACCCCCCTTTTAGGTTCCGGATCATTCATAAAAGAGAAGTTGAAAAGCTACTTCTCACTATCAATGACAACAATAGTCCAGGGTCTGATGGTCTTGAACCAAGGCTGCTGAAAGCAGCGGCCCCCTTTATAGCCTCCCCAGTAACCACAATTTTTAATATGTCCCTTTGCCGTGGTATAGTACCAACTATATGGAAAATTGCTAAAATCACTCCTATTCCAAAGAAAGGAGACCAAAAGGAAATAAAGAACTATCGTCCCATTGCTATACTCTCTACCTTAAGCAAAATTCTGGAAAAACTAGTAAGCCACACAAACAATCGAATACCTTCAAAATATAACCTCCTCCAGTTCCCAACATGGCTTTCGTAAAGGCCATAGTACCACCTCTGCTCTGCTAAAGCTGACCAGTGACATTAACTCAGCCATGGACCTAGGGCCTCCTGACTGGTGCAGTCTTTATTGACCTAACTAAAGCTTTTGACCTGGTAAACCACTCGCTCCTTCTATCAAGACTACGGTCCTTTGGTTTCTCCCAGATACCATAACTTGGTTTGAGCTATCTGACCGATAGGCAACAGACCGTGGTCTTTAACTCTGCTATTTGAATCTTGCACCTATCACGTTGGAGTGCCACAGGGCTCTATTCTTGGTCCTTTACTCTTTACAATATTTATTAATGACATCCCTTCAGTCGCATCCGAATTGTTCGTCTTTGCTCTCTGCGGATGATTTGGTTATCTATCATAGTCAAAACTTCAATCTCCCTACATCATCCTCTTGCATCGGATTTGAAAGTATCAAAACCTGGCTTACTCATAATAAACTTGTCCTAAACTCTAGCAAATCTTACTCAATGGTGTTTGGCTCCCAGGCCAGACTCAAAACTAATCCTTATCCCATTAACATCTCCTGTGCGGACAACTCTCCTCTACCTCTACCAATTCTTTCAAATATCTTGGTGTCACCCTGGACGAATCACTTGACCTTGACCTTCATTATCGCTACTATTTGTAAGTCAGTCAATGCTAAGCTAGGAAGTGCCTATCGTTACCAGCTACGCACTTACCCCTCAAGCCAGACTAGCAGTGGCTCAAGGTTTCCTTCTACCGGCTCTAGTATATGGCTCGCCGATCTTCCTTCGGCATCTAAATCTGCCCTTCATAAATGGGACATCACTTACAATAACATTTGTCACATGCCGCAGCCTCAACACGCCTCAACACCACTGCCACCTTTATCGGGACCTAAAATGGCTTAGCCCATCCGCCTATCGCCTTCAGACCTTGGATCATTAATTGACTCTGTCATCAGAACAGGTCTCCCCTATCCCTTTCTTCTGCACTGGAAACCCAACCTTCTACTCATGAATTACAATCCACTGATAAAGCCCTTCTCGTGTGCCAAGATGTAGAAAAAAATGGGCACTCGCATGCTTTTCCTACACTGCCCCGAAATACTGGAACTCTTATTTTCTCCATCTGTCAAACAAACACATGCTATCTTCAGAATCTACATCGTGAACACCTTCACACTCTGCATCCCTGCACTTGTTTTAACCCACTTGAATCCCTACTAATGCTTGCTCTCCCCTTATCTTCATCCTATCTACCCCTTTTCCTTCCTCTACTTATAGATCCTTATCTGCCATGCTCTTTCATCCCTCTTTCCTTCTTCTCTCTCCTCACCACTTACGGCACTTACTGCACTTTAACATACTACCTTCCACGTTGTTTTGTTTGATACCAATCCTGTTTCCTCCTTCTGTTTTCATGGTATCTTATCCCTCACCAATCAGTATGTCATTGTATATACTATACACTGTTTTTACCCATTGTACTGTTTCATGTGCTGCGTCACATGTTAATTGTTATGTCTGTAAACTGTTTTCTCCCGGGTCGTGCCTGAAAATAGGCATTGTTTGCCTAGTGCACTTACCCGGTCAACAAAAGCAAATAAATAAATAAATAAGTTAATTAGCCGGAACAGCAGACTTTAACAGGGCTGCCTTAGAATGAAGCTGAAAGCACCCACAAAGAGACCAGCAACCAGTCCCTCAACTGAGACCACTGCAGCACCACAGGTACCAGCAATACCATGGCACCACAGTGGCCAACTGTCACTGCTGGTTCTCCCTCCCTGGGGTATTCCTGTTGCCTGCAGGGGTAGTACTCACTACAGGCTGGCCAGGCTCTACTGCCTGTGGGGTTCTGTCATAGGCAGCACTGTGTCTAGTGGTTGTTGCCTGTTGCCATATGGCAATGTGTTCTTTTGCTGCTATTATAGCAGCCACTGTTATACTCTCTGGGATGCTATTACCTGTGCCTCACCTTCACCTTAATTGATTCTATTTGCTGGGGCACTACTGCAGTTTGCTAAGGGAGAGTTACACCTCATTCCACTGTGTGTAACATTTTTTCCACAACTGCAGAAAAAAAACTGGTTGTGAATAGCCTTTCAGGGGCTGTGTCTTACTTATCTCACACCTTTTTTTCCTCAGGGACTTCTGCATCTGCACTTTTTTCATGGTCCTTAGTGTTGTTTTCCACAGCTGTGGAGGATTTGTGAATTGCACCCAGTGCAAATTCTCCTTTGTTTCCATAGCTACAGCAGTTTTGGGCATATAGGGAAGGTTTTGCATGTTCAGAAAGCTTTGTGAATCCAGCCCTAGATCTTTAGTAATTAACATCCCAAAGTCTTTTTTGCTTTCTACAGATCTCAAATTATTTCCAGATGGAGTATATATTACAGGAATTGGATTCTCCCAGATTCATCACCACACATTTGTTGGTATTAAAGGACATTCCATTTGTTTTAGACCATAATTTAAGACTGTCAATGTCTTTTTTTTGTCATGTGACCCCCTGAACAGAGTTAACTTCTGCAGCAATCTTGGTATCATCTGCAATTTTAACAGTAAAACTATTTCCTTTTTATTTAAATTAGAAATAAAGACACAGAAAAGGCTAGTCCCAGCACAGACCCCTGCTGCACCCCACTAGTGACAGAACCCTCTCCCAACATGTGATCTCTTATTCTGTCAGCATTCTGTCACATAACAACACCTCTACCCAATTTACAAGTGTTATATTTATACCTAATGAATGCATTTTTTCAGTAAGAATGGAGTATGGGACTTTGTCAAATGCTTTGCAGAAGTTCAAGCAAATCACAACTAGAGGTGTTTTAGTTTCTAGGATGGCACTTACTCTCTCATAAAAGACTAAATTACTGGTAAGACAGGATCTCTGTTTTTTGAAGCCATGTTATGTATTATCCAAAATATTTTTAATTACAATTTCCTGCTCCATCCTGTCCTTAATAATGGATTTCATGACTGTACCAAGTATACTGGTGAGGCTTATTGGTCTGTAGTTTGACATACACCCACGGTCTCCCTTTTTGTAAATTGGAACTACTTGGATCTCCTATCTGTTGGAATTTCTCCAGAGGTCAAGGACATGTTGAATAGTTGTTGCAATAGGTCTATCAGCCATGTTTCAAGTTCTTTTAGCGGTTTAGGGTGTAAAGAGTCTGTATATCTATATTTTAATATTTTTCAATTTAGCCCTAATCTCCTCCTTTGTTATTTTGGGTGAGGTAGTATGTTGGTTCTCCCTGTCAAGCCTAATAGTATTATAGTTTGTATTTCCAAAAACTGAGCAGAAATACCTGTTGAATTCCTCTGCCATTGCTAGTAGTTATGCTATCTCCATATTATTAATTTTTAAAGGCCCTATGGTAATTTCTGTTCTCTTTTTTTTATTAACATAGGATTAGAAACTTTTCCCTTATCTTTAATGCATGCTAGCCTAAATTCAGTTTTATGTTTTTCTTTTCTGACAGTAGTTTTACATGTTTTTAGAGCCTTCTTGTTGTTGTACTTATTCATTGTTTTCTCTTTTAAGTGCCCTGTAAGCTCTTCTCTTAGTTGCCAACAATTTCTTTACCCTAGGCATAAATCAAAATTATAATTTCCCTTTGCAGCATTCTGTTAGATATGTATTTGTCAGGTCATGAATTTTATTTTTTATCTTGTTTCATAACTGTTCAGTGGCTAAATAATCTTTATTCCAATCCCACTGATGTAATTTCTGTCTAATGCAATTGAAATGTTTGCCTTCTTGAAATCTTTTACTATAGTTTTGCACTCCTCCTTTAAAATGACAGCATTAAATTAATAGAGAATGATAAAATGTTATGGTCACTATTCAGCAACGGTTCATGGATCTCTAAATCATGGATTGTTCCTGGAATATCAGTTATTATTAGATTCAATGTGTTCTTTCCGCTAGTGGGTTTATGTACTAATTTATGAAGCCCGTTTGTTATACAGAGGTTCAGGAATTACTTCTCTTGGTCTGTAATAGCAGTAAGCTCTGTCCAGTTTTTTTCCCGGAGTATTAAAGTATCCTAGGAGTATGATTTCTTTACAATTTAGTTTACCCTCAATGGCTTCCAATAGGCAGTGATGTTCCAGTAGGCTAGTGTCAGGTGATCTATAACACAACCCTAGAAGCAGTTTGTTTTGATTGCCTCTCAAGATCTTCACCCATATTATTTAATTTGGGTCATTTGGTATTGTATTATGGATTTGCCTATATTTTACATTATTCTTCATGTAAAAGGCAACACCTCCCCCCTTTCTATCTGTCCTATCCTTGTGTACAACATTGTATCCTGTAATATTAATATTCCAGCTTGAGGTATCCCCCCCACCAAGTTTCTGTAACTGCAGCTATATCAATGTTGCTGTGCATCATGGTGAGTTCCTGTTCAACATTTTTTGTTGTGTATAAACTTTGCACATTGGTTAGTAGGAAGTTTTAGATAGATTTTTTATATTGTTCAACTCTACAGTTATTCCTCTTGTTTAGTATTGTTTGGTAATAGTTTCTTCTTGCCTCCCTTTGCTCAGTTTTTGGTACCTGCGGGTTACTTGTAATAGCTTGGTGGAAGATGTTACCTAGTAACCTTGCTCCACTTTTACTTAGGTGGAGACCATCATGACAAAATAGTGTATTGTCAATAGAAAAACTTCTTCCATGTTCTAAGGCAGGTAATAGTGTTCATGAGGCTCCACTTATGTAACCAGTTGTTGTAGGCTTTGATATTAATATTAGTTCTCCTCCATGTAGACCTTGGAACTGGAAGACTTTGGATAAAATTATCCTAACATTCATTTATTTTAAGGTTGTGAATGCTTGTTTCATAGCCTCAATAGTTTCCTCAACCCATATTTTGCCTAGATCATTGGTGCCTGCATGTATTTGTCTAGTGCACTTACCTGGGCAACAAAAACGAAACAAATAAATTAAATAAATAAATAAACAAATAAATAAAATTATGTTTTTTTGGATTTTCAATGTACCTGACAATCTGTCTGGACCTGGGCGGGGGGAGGGGGGCACAATGCTAACCTGCTGTGCTACCCATACAAATCAGTCCTTAATCTGCCTGAAAATGGACGCATAGCAGCTTGCATGCCTAATGGGTGCATTTGCATGGGTCCCTTTGAAAACTGCAGATAGTGCTCCACCGCTATCCACTCTGGTGGTGCACTTTGGGACCTATGTCAGAGCAGAATTACTTGACTTAGCACTGTGCTGACATGGCCTTCTATTCAGGCAGGTAGTACTGTTGTGTTATGCAACTGAATATGGCATCCTTGAGTTCACAGGTCATTGCAAGGTGCAGCACAAAATTGTGTGCTCTGCTTTGCACTTGATTGGATATCGGGCCTCTGAGAATTTATTTTTCAACTATCTGCAATACTGCATAGCCCCACAGGCTAAGTAATATAAGTAAAAGTCAAGATGTTTTAGACCACCCTTTTCTTTAACCCTAGTTAATTTATAAAATACCTATCTCAGTCTTTTGTGATTCCATATGAATTTATATTATACTGAATGGATTAAAAACATGTTTTAGGGATACAATTTGTCATAAACATGCGATAATAAAGAATTCTGGGTAACAGGGTCATCTTCACTGAGTCTATTCTGCCCCAAAGATTCAAGGGCAGTCTGTTCCAGTGATCTAGATCTGCCTCAATAGCCTGTGTAAGAAGGGAAAGGTTTTGTTTAGCAAAACATTCATAAGACTTTATTGTTTTATTCCCAGACACTGTATCTACCCTTTGGCCTCTTCCAAACCCATCATGCTCACATCTTCTTTTGAAAGGAATACATTTAAATAGCATATCTGTGAGTTGCCTTGATTTATCTTGTAGCCAGAAGGCTTCCAAATTATTTTATAATATCCACAATTCCAGGCACAGAGTCAAGTGGCTCCATAACAGAAAGCAGTATATCATCTGCGTATGTAGATGTGATATATTTTTCCCCTTATCATCTCTTTCTCTCTCTCTCTAACTAGCAGATCATGTTTAAGTCTAAGAAGTAAAGGTTCCAATGAGAAAATGAATAGACTCAGGGATAGCTGGCACCATTGTTTAGTTCCTTTACTGATACTGAAGTAAGTTGACATCTGTCTGTTGGTTAAAACCACAGATTTGTGGGGCAGTATATAATAATTGCACCCATCTTATAATAGCCTCAGGAAAATTTAAAGCTTTAAGCAGTGAAAAATGTACTGCAAGTTAATTCTATCAAACACTTTTTTCATGTAGTGGAGGCATCAGGATGTTTGCTGTGCTCTACTAATAATGTCAATACTGCAGCACAACAACATAGAATGTGGTCACATGACCAGGTTCTTTTTAATTATGTCAGAGCTCAAACACATTGGCGAGCCCTCCGGCCTAAGGCAAGTGCCAAATTTCTGTGACTTTAAGCTCATGGTTGCCCATACGCTATATCATATTGTGTATGAGCAGCCGTACACATACCAAGCTGTTTTTATGTTTGCTTGCACACATGCACTGTGTGCATGTGCGTGAAACATCTTGCAACAGTACCACATTTCAGAGGTGTGTCAGTGTTGTGAAAAATGCAGTGGATACTTTAATGGGCACATCCCTCAACCACCAATCAAGGGGGAAGCTGCTGATGTTAGCAGCTTCAAAGAGAGCAAAGGAGTTGAAACTAATCTGCCGCTGCAATCACAAACAGTTTCATCACTGCAGTGGCCTCTCCCCCTCCTTCACAACCTTGTCAGCTCCTGCCACCCAGCACTTTGTCCCTGGCCTTTGCTCCACCAACAACTTGTTTCTTCTGTGTGCCTTTCCTGGAGAAACAAGTAATGAGCTGTGGTTCCTGCAGCCGCCACACAGTCCAAGGAAAGCCAACATTGGAGTGCCCAATACCTGTGTCAGCATGTATCACCCCTCCCTCCATTAATGTGGCACACTGGGAGCCCACCAAAGTGTGCCAAAATGTTTCTGACACCAGAATGTCCACTGCCAGTATTGAATGTGTTACCCCCCTGTTACCCAGGGTTACTAGAATCCCAGTAAGACCTAGTGGTAGGCAGGGAAGTCAGCTTGTGAAACTCCAGTTAAATGGATTTCACACTGTCTCACTCTGTTCTCAGTTTCAGTTGAGACTGAGGGATGACATCATTTAGAACTGCTGCAGCTGCATAAGCAACACTGGAATGTTGCAGTTGGAGGTTAGAGTAGAATGTTGGGGAATTTGAAGTCAGTCTGTTAGTTGAGTAGAGTTCTGTTGCAGTGTGTAGTAGAACAGGTGCTCTGCTGTAAGCAGGGCCTCAGAGCTCTAAGCTCTGTCAAAGAGCTATTTTTTGTTGTGTAGGTGTGTGTTCTCACCTGAAGATGAGCACAAGAAGAGCACATTGAAGTGGTGGAGACCGCTTTCAGTGGTTCAAGGCCCCATCCCCGCGGGGATCGGGGGAAGGAATCAGCCTGCTTCCAGGGGCAACCCTCCCCTTGTCTGGCTAGGGAAAAAAGAAGCTGCCTGAGTTAAGTTCGTGCTGAGGTACCAGAAGTCCTGGACAAGAGTTCTTTGAGGAGAAAATGCCTGTGGGTCACCTGCAACCAAGGGGTGAGTTCTGTCTGCTAAAGGGCCATGTGTTTTTACCTGAATCAAGATGAAACTAAAGGGACTGTTACTGTGGGGTCAGGAAAAGACAGCCAAGTACAGTTTGGAAGATGTGGGGATTGGACTGCTTAACTTTGTGGGGGGGGTCTAGAGTAATGGACACAGCCACTTATTAAGTATGTTCAAGTTCAGCACAAATGGGATGTAAAGACAGTAGATTGAATGTGAAAAAATTTACAAAGAATCTACACAGCAAAGTGTTTTAAAGGATGAGGTGTTACAGTCCAGAGTAATGGCCGGGTATGAATTATGAGAGTGAGAGGTGGGAGACCCCCCCATCAGTAGTAACCAAATTCACCTATACAGATTTGCTCTGGGACACCTGTTGTTTTCTCTCAGGTACTTGGCCAGGGCCTGAGGAAAGTACCCAGACATGGGATTTATGAAGAAGATTCCCTTATGGAGCAGAAGTGCTCATATGTGGTTTAGGAACCCACCAGTAAATGTTTCCATGCTATATGGAAAGTGTCCAAGTGGCTGGCAAGGGCGCCGAGCCAGGGAAAACCCAGAGCAGTGTACAGGTGTGGGCTGTGTGTCCAGTGTGTTTCAGAGCCTGAGGGCTAAAGTGATGAAGATGTGTTCTGGTCTTCTTAAATCTGCATTACCAGGAGAGTAGCCCCATGGGGGTCCATCTATGCTTTGTTATTCTGCTGGATGTGATTAAAAGTCACACTTTAGAATCCCACTTCTGGTATTGAACATTACAGTTATTGCTTCCTTTGTCTGGAGTTACTTGGGTGCCCCTGTTGCAGAGTAGCCAAACCCAGTCAATGTGCCGAGTGACACATTTCTTCCCGAACCCAGCCCACCAGGTAGAGCTGTCAAGACGGAAATGGCATACCTGGGTGCGGGTTACAAAAATGGAGGTACTGCTGAGGTTTTGGGTTTGGAATTTAGGGAGGAATGTAAGAAAGGTCACTCAGACAATGGCTAGTGTTTTGGTTATTTGGCAGTGGGTAGCCCAGAAAGCTGAAGCAATGTTAACTAATGTGCCACTGTGTGTGGTTATCCATGTGCTGCTAATAAAATGCCAACTGTTTACCAAGGAGCAGTAAAGCCTGAGAGTGTATACCCTTGTCTTGCATCAAATTATAGCATTTGCCAGCTTTTAAAAGTGTTTGTGGCAAAGAAAAGTGTGGAAAACTGTGGGTAGCAAAAGGAAAATTGTGCCCTAGATGCTGGAAATGCTTTCTGTGTGAACTGAGAGACTTGTTATGCTTAATGGCCATGAAAAATGGTTGAAATGGGCTCCCGCCGTGGAGCCAGTTGAAAAAAAAAAAAAGTGTGGTTTTGCAGTTTAAATTTGCCTGCTTGACCATCACCGTGAGGAGAAGAGCACGAGAGGAAAGAGGCTCATTTGCATGGCATCGAGTGATTGGTGAGACTGCAATCAGTCCTGCCCCCAAGCCAGCTCTAGAGTGACTGCACAGCATTTGAGAGGGAGATTGAGTGGAGTGTGCGAACTGGCTTACCAGAAGGAGCGTCGCAGTGACTGAAAGTGCTGTAAAAAGTATAAAAACTGACTTTTCTGTTTGAATTCGGGCTCAACCCGCATCTCGATAGACTGGACTGTGAGTGTGGTGTTCAGAGGGACAATCGGCAGGACTGCCAACCCACTTCTTTCCAGAGGCCTCCAAGACTGGCTGCAGGCTGTTTTTCCATTGCAGAAAACAGCTACTGATAACAGTGAGTACTAACAGAAATAATTGCTCAGACCAAATGATTTTGCCAAAAGCCAGCTGAATCTGTGTGTAGCAGTGTAATCGCTTTGCAAAGAAGGACTGTGTTAAGTTTTACCAGCAAAAGCAAGAATTCTAAGCAATTGACTGTGAGCATAATTATAGGTTCAGCATCACTATAATTTTCAAAGCCATGAGAGAGACTGTGAGTTGTGTCAGATATAAAGCAAGACATACAGGCAATCCTGTGCTATGAAATACTGAGGCTTTAAGGGACTGTAAGCTAGGGCAATGTCTTCAGTGAGTAAAAAGTCCATGGTAAATCATATAAATGTGCTAGGAAAAAGAACAGTGCGAGTTTGTGCAGTTTGAGCAAAGTTATCAGTAGAGTGTGTAAATCGGATGCGCAGTGGCTTGACCCAATTACAGAATGTTGATGCGTAGGAGTGCATTACAGGGTGGGGTAGTAATGTAAACACAGCAGCAGAGGAGCCATTTTGAAAGAGAAAGAACATTTTCAGTGATGTGGGACTTGAAATAACAGTGAGCATTGTTTGTTTTTCTCTACAGTCATGGCTTCAGGACCAGTCCGCTACCCGGATCATGCCCTGGCTGTGATAGCAGTAGAAGTTAACAAGTTAAGGGACATTGAGAGATGTTACTATGGGGGACAACTGCCTCCTCATGTGGCGAATCCTGGATATCCAGTGCAAGTATGTTTGATGTGCTTAAATGCTGGAAAGGACGTCTTCATGGTACCTCACTGTTCTGGGTGCTTAGAGAAATATGGTTTGTTTAAAGCGCCCAAGATTCATTTGGCTCCCACATGGACAAAGGTTCAAGAATCTGCAGCACACAGCACCAGGTGGAGTCTGTTGGAGAAGGCCCCTCAGAGTGTGGCACAAAGCAAGAGGGTGCAGATTTACAGACAGAACAATGTGCTGATGTTTCAGAGTCTGAGTCGCAGAGAGACATTTCAGGAAGAGCATCAGTAGACCCTTGGAGAGAGGGGCCTAGCCCAAGTCTCATAGGTGAAGGCGAGATGAGGGAGGCCTTTGAATGGGAGGTTTTGACCTCCACGCTCAGCAAAGAGTGGACAGTCTCAGGAGTGAGGACAACTGCTCACTCCTGGGCACAGATTCTCAGTGAGAAAGAAGAAGAGGGGGAACCTATGTGGCCTTGTGGAAAAGAAACTGGTACACAGCCTCAAGCTCTTGCCTCAGAGGAATGCATGGAACAGAGTGGTGATTCCACTGCCCTGGCTGTGCAAGAAGGAGCCAGGGATCCATTTTTTGTGTCATTAAGAACGCGTAGCTGGCACAACCAGGACTGGCTACCCACGAGCCAGGCCAGAGGTCACAGGGTGACCAAAGCTAGTAAAGAGGAAAGACTGGTTCGTAGGAAAGTGAATGAAACCTATGAGATGTCCTTTCCTACCTTTCCTCGGAGAGTCTGGGAGGAGATTGAAAAAAGCAGGAAATCCTGGATTTGAGAAGAAGCAATGAAATGTGTGCATCCTGGTGCAAACAAGCATGACAAGAACAGAATGTTTCAAGAAAAATACAGCCAGTGTAAAAGAGGCAGAACACTGTTTATTGACACTGTTCAAATTGTGGATGGAGAGGGACATGAAACCTTTCACAGTGTGAATTATGAGTCCCCAGATGGGGTAATAATTCAAGCGCCTGACCCATTGTGCTATTGGCCACAATGCAAAGACCTTCCTGCGAATGTGCCCATGCCTACCAAATGGAAAGCAGAGCAGTGGTAGCCAGTGCTGCCACTCCAGCCGTTGCCATACCTATGTTGTTCCACTAGTCTGGATGTCCAGTAACCAGGTGCTCCACATTCATCAGTTCTACATTGTACTGGCTTTCCAGAATCCATTGACTGGCCCACCAGTTGACTTCAGATCCAAAGAGGACACCAGCCCAGCTGTATCCTGATTCATCGCCTGGATGTCAGATAACTTCAGACCAACTGTTTTCCTTTTTGCTCCTGTTCCAAGGTTCCATCTCCAGAGATGACATCAACCCAGCAGTTGCTAGATGTGCCCTCCTGTAGTTTCCTGGAAGATGTCTGCCCAGCTGTATCAGAAGAATGCTGCCAGGGAGAGTCTTCAGCTGAGGATCAGGTGTGGTATCGTATTGTTTACAAGGGACTGATAAGTCCAGACTTTTCTATTCTTATGACATTGCAGTACACACCCTACACTAGCAGACTCTAGATGTTTGAACTGTCCTCAAAGACTCTCCCCTTTGGGATGTTGGCCTGCTAGAACTGTGCTTCACCAGGCTCCGGCCCAGGAGAGACTCTTTAATGGACTTGCCTTTGGGCACTGTGGTCACTATATGGGACTTTTAGGGCATTCCATCCCCCAAATATTGTGTATTGTAAATAATGTCATTGTTTTCTACTGTTTTCTAATGTCTATACTGATTTTTTCTACTTTTCTAAAAAAAAAAATATTTTTGGGGCTTCTCCAGTGTTTAGACGGTAGGGCTTTAGATAGACTGTGTATGCAGATTAGGAGTGTGTGTTGTCTTACTTTTTCTTTCAGGTGTTCCTGAAGAAGATAGAAGAGAAGACAAGAAGAGGAGGAGGGACTCAGCGGAGTTCCTCAGTTGTACTTTAGAGTGTAGTGTTTAAAGTACTGTTGTTGTTACTGTGTGTAACTTTCTCTTCCACAGGTATGGTTGTGGGGGAGTGTGGGAGTAATGCATAGTGTATGGTATTAGCTCCTGGTGTGTGGTTGCATGGTGTCCAGGGTCAGGGAGGTTCCCTGTTTGTTTTGTGTTGGGAATTCTAAGTTGGAGGCAGACAGATTTTTTCTAGAGGGCTGGGGGGATAGACAGGCTGTGGCCCTTACCTGCAGTAGGGGTTGCAGTACTGATCTATTAGAGCTATACTCTGGACAATTCTACCGGAGCCACTAGGTACACATAGTCATCGGGTATAGTAGAGGCTGATGCATCAGCCAAAGGCCTCTAGGCCCTTAGTGCTGTCTGCCTGTGCTGGCACATGGTAGGAGAGAAGGTAGTGCTACCTCCCCACAGTCAACGCATGGGGTGAGATGGCCTAAGCCGGGTGACTAATGACTGCAGATAATCATTTTCTTGACCCAGGGTGAGTGTAACCCCTCTGTTACCTGGGGTTACTAGAATCCCAGTAAGACCTTTTGGTAGGCAGGGAAGTCAGCTTGTGAAACTCCAGTTAAATGGATTTCACACTGTCTCACTCTGTTCTCAGTCTCAGCAGAGACTGAGGGATAACATCATTTAGAACTGTCGCAGCTGCATAAGCCACACTGGAATGTTGCAGTTGGAGGTTAGAGTATAATGTTGGGGAATTTGAAGTCAGTCTGTTAGTTGAATAGAGTTCTGTTGCAGTCTGTAGTAGAAGAGGTGCTCTGTTGTAAGCAGGCCCTCACAGCTCTAAGCTCTGTCAAAGAGCTATTTTTTATGTTGATTGCGTGCATGCGCAAGAAACATGTTGTGTCAGCTTTCTCCAGAAGCAGGTTGTGAAGGCATGGCACTGTTGTGCCCAATGCCCCCACAGCCTGCAAAGGCTTGTCCCCCCGTCCCCCAATGCTGTGGCATGCTGCTGCTGACACTGTTTCAGCCAGCGTGTCACAACTTTCTAAAAAATCAGCTGCTGCAATCAGGGGCTGCCTTGTCATTGCAGTGTCAGCCATCCGCTGCAATGAGGGAGCAACCCGTCATTGCAGGGTGGGATGTAGGATCTGCAATATTGTTTGTGAACATGGTGGTGGCTTGCTGCCGTATTTGCAAACAATATGAACCCCCCATGTTTATTTGCCAACAGGGGAGCCCACTCCCTGTCGGCATAATGTAACCCCCCCTAGTTTTATCGCCTGCTGACGGGGTACCCAATCCCTGTTGGCAGAAATTAATTCCCCACACCCCCTTTTGTTGTTTGCTGATGGGGTGCCCAATCCCCCATCAGCCACAGCTCCCCCCTCCAAAACAACTCTGCTGGCATGCTGGGAGCCCAACCCAGCGTGCCACATGTCCCTTTTATTGTCTGCCGATGGGGGTTCGCAATCCCCCGTCGGCTACAGCTGCCCCCACAAAACAAGAGTCCAGTGGCATGCTGGGAGCTGACTCCAGCATGCCACATGCCCCTGTAAATGAAAAATGGTCCCACAAAGTCTTTTTCCATTTTTGTACCTGTAAAAAAGAAAACGGTCCCTTATAGTCTCCCTGCCCCCTCCCACAACCTGCACCCACCCACTGTGCACCCTGCCTCCCCACACCCCCCCATACCCCATACTTACCTCTGGAGCTTGGTGCTATGATCTTCGCTGGACCAGGAACACGTCTGCACTCTTCAAAGCCGACCGCGAACTGAGGAAATGCCGGTAAGCTGTATAATGTAATAAATAGGGTTTTTTCAACTTTAGTGCATATCTCGAGAATTTTGGGGAATTTTTTCACCAAATTTTCAACATGGGCTTTTTGGGACTCCCCTCATGAATTCGTGAACAGTTATGGCATTAAACGGCCCCGAAAGGTGGTTTCACGGTCACTGTGCGGAATCACCCTTCGGGGCCGAATAGCAAAACGACAGTGCAGGTGTTCATGAGGTGGGCTCTCAAAAAGCCTATGTTGCAAATTTGGTGGAAAAAATCCAAAAAATGACTGTTTTACGAGCGTGCATTGCGCAGTTGCTACGCATGCTCGTAACTTCGCGAATTTATAATATTTTCATGCCAGATTTTCAACATTGGCATTTTGTCACACCTCCTTGTGAGCAGTACAGCTGTCATTGTTCACATCCTGGCTGAAATGTGTTTTCATACTTCCAGCACAGAATAGCGCTGTAGCTGTGGGAAATCAGTGTTCAGGACAGATTAAGAAATTGACAGAGACACTGTTCATGAGTAGAGGTCCTAAAATGCCTATGTTAAAAATTTGGTAACAATACTCCATAAAATGGCTGTGTTATGAGTGTGCATTTCACAGTTGGCACGCACGCTCATAAGGCCATGAATTTCTAATATTTTCACTCCAGATTTTCAGCATTGGCATTTTCCCAGACCTACTTATGAACAGTACAGCTGTCATTTTTCCCATCCTGGCCGAAATGTGTTTTCGCACTTCCGGCGCAGAATACAGCGGTCGCTGTGGAAAATCACTGTTCGGGACAGATTCAGAAAATGACAATGATACTGTTCATGAGTAGAGGTCCTAAAATGTCTATGTTGAAAATTTGGTGATGATAGCCCATCAATTGACTGTGTTACAAGTGTGCATGCCCACTTTCCATGCACCCTTGTAACTTCGCAGATTTGTAATATTGTCACACCAGATTTTCAACAGTGCCATTTTTTCACACCTCCTTATAAGCAGTACAGCTGTCATTTTTCACATCCTGACCGAAATGTGTTTTCACATTTCCCGCTCAGAATAACATGGTCACTGTGGGAAATCCGTGTTCGGGACAGATTAAGAAAATGACAGGGGCACTGTTCATGAGCAAAGATCCAAAAATCCCTATGTTGAAAACGTGGTGACGAAACTCCATAACATGACAGTGTTGCAAGCGTGCATTGAACTGTTTTCATGTAGCCATGTAACTTTGCAAGTTTGTAATACTGTCACACCACATTTTCAACAGTGGCATTTTTTCACAACTCCTTATGAACACTACAGCTGTCATTTTTTACATCCTGGCTACAATATGTTTTGCACTCCTGCAGACAATAGCATGGTCACTGTGGGAAATCAGTGTCTGAGACAGATTAAGATCTACCGAGTGAGGGGGGGAGTGACTGAACTCAACTGAGCTCTGTCGGGACTGCTGCAGATTTGTTTGTGGCAGACAAAGGCCCCAACACAAGAGGCCAGTACAAAAAGGCAGCCTGCAGCACTGGGAAAAGCAGAAGGAGAGAGAGTGAGTGAGGGAGGGGGAGTGAGCGAACTCATTGAAGCACTGTCAGGACTGCTGCGGATTTCTTTGTGGGCAGAAAAAGGCATCAATACAGGCAGGGGCCCGGTACAAAAGGACAGCCTGCAGCAGTGGGAGAAACAGTATGAATGAGAGACACAAGGGGACTTAGTGAGCTCAAAAGAGCTCTGTCAGGACTGCAGGAATTTCTTTGTGAGCAGAAAAAGGCACCAATGCAGGCAGGAGCCCCGTACAAAAGGGCAGCTTGCAGCGCCAGGACAAACAGAATAAGCGATGAGAGAGGGAGACTGAGCAACCTCAATGGAGCTCTGTTGGGACAGCTGAATAGCGCAGTCGCTGTGGGAAATCAGTGTTCAGGACAGATTAAGAAAATGACAGTGACACTGTTCATGAGTAGAGGTCCTAAAATGTCTATGTTGAAAATTTGGTAACGACACTCCATAAAATGACTGTGTTACGAGCGTGCATTGAGCAGTTGGCACGCATGCTCATAAGTCACAAATTTCTAATATTTTCACTCTGGATTTTCAACATTGTCATTTTCCCAGACCTACTTATGAACAGTACAGCTGTCATTTTTCCCATCCTGGCCGAAATGTGTTTTCACACTTCCGGCGCGCAGAATACAGCAATCACTGTGGGAAATCACTGCTCAGGACAGATTAAGAAAATGACAATGATACTGTTCATTAGCAGAGGTCCTAAAAAGTCTATGTTGAAAATTTGGTGATGATAGTCCATCAATTGACTGTGTTACAAGTGTGCGTTGCACACTTTCCACGCACCCTTGTAACTTCGCAGATTTGTAATATTGTCACACCAGATTTTCAACAGTGCCATTTTTTTACACCTCCTTATAAGCAGTACAGCTGTCACTTTTCACATCCTGACCGAAATGTGTTTTCACAGTTCCGGCACAGAATAACGTGGTCACTGTGGGAAATCAGTGTTCGGGGACAGATTTAGAAAATGACAGTGGCACTGTTCATGGGCAGAGGTCCTAAAATCTCTATGTTGAAAATTTGGTGATGAAACTCCAGAATCTGGCTGTGTTACAAGCGTGCGTTGAACTATTTCCATGTCCCCTTGTAATGTCGCAAATTTGTAATACTGTCACGCCACGTTTTCAACAGTAGCATTTTTTCACAACTCCTTATGAACACTACAGCTGTCATTTTTCACATCCTGGATAAAATATGTTGTTGCTCTCCTGCGGACAATAGCACAGTCACTCTGGGAAATCAGTATTTGGGACAGATTAAGATCGACTGAGTGAGAGGGGAGGACCGAGCTCAACTGAGCTCTGTCAGGACTGCTTGCAGATTTGTTTGTGGCTGACAAAGGCCCCAACACAAGAGCCCAGTACAAAAAGGCAGCCTGCAGCACTGGGAGAAACAGAACGAGACAAAGAGTGAGGGAGGGAGGAGCAAACTCACCGAAGCACTTTCAGGACTGCTGCAGATTTCTTTTGGGCAGAAAAGGCATCAGTCATAGGCAGGGCCCAGTACAAAGGCTAGCCTTTAAGCAGTGGGAGAAATAGTATGAGCGAGTAAGACAAGGGACTTACTGAGCTCAACAGAGCTCTGTCAGGACTGCTGGGACTTTTGTGGGCAGAAAAAGGCACCAAGCAGGCAGAAGCCCTCAGACAAAGCGGGCAGCTTGCAGCGCCAGGACAAACAGAATAAGCGATGAGAGAGGAGACTGTGAAAACTCAACGGAGCTCTGTCGGGACAGCTGCGGATTTCTTTGTGGACAGACAAAGGTGCCAACACAGCCAGGAGCCCCATACAAAAGCGCAGTCTGCGGCGCCAAGAGAAACAGAATGAGTGAGTGACAGAGCGGTAGTGAGCGAGCTCAGTGGAGCTCTAGTGTGACTGCTGCAGATTTCTTTATGGGCAGAAAATGTGGCAATGCAGGCCGGAGCCCAGTACTAATGGCCAATTTGCAGCGCCAGCAGAAATGGAATGTGAGAATGACGGGGAGTGAGTGAGCTCAGTGGAGTTGTGTCGGGACTGCTTCAGATTTCTTTCTGGGCAGAAAAAGCAGCTGATGCAGGCAGGAGCCCAGTACAAAAGGGCTGTCTGCAGCACCAGGAGACACAGAACGAGATAGTGAGGGAAGGGGAGTCAGTGAGCTCAACAGGGCTTTGTTGGGACTGCTGAAGATTTGTTTGTGGGCAAAAAAGGCATCAATGCATGCCGGGGCCCAGTATAAAAGAGCAGCCTGCAGTGGCAGGAAAACTAGAATGAGCGAGTGAGTGAGCTCAACAGAGTTGTATTGTAACTGCTGCAAATTTCTTTGTGGGCATAAGAAGGCAGCAACACAGGCAGGAGCCCAGTAGAAAAGGGCAGCCTGTAGTGCCAGCAGAACAGAATGAGCGCGTGAGAGAAGGGGAGTGAGCGAGCTCAACGGAGCTTTTTTGGAACTGCCATAACATGATTGTGTTACAAGCGTGCATTGAACTGTTTCCACGCACCCTTGTAACTTCGCAAATTTGTAATACTGTCATGCCGCATTTTCAACAGTGGCATTTTTCCACAACTCTTTATGAACACTACAGCTGTCATTTTTCACATCCTGGATAAAATATGTTTTTGCACTCCTGCCAGACAATTGCACGGTCACTCTGGGAAATCAGTATTTGGGACAGATTAAGATCGACTGAGTGAGAGGGGGGAGTGACCGAGCTCAACTGAGCTCTGTCAGGACTGCTGCAGATTTGTTTGTGGCAGACAAAGGCCCCAACACAAGAGCCCAGTACAAAAAGGCAGCCTGCAGCACTGGGAGAAACAGAACGAGACAAAGAGTGAGGGAGGGGGAGTGAGCAAACTCACCGAAGCACTTTCAGGACTGCTGCAGATTTCTTTTTGGGCAGAAAAAGGCATCAGTACAGGCAGGGGCCCAGTACAAAAGGCTAGCCTTAAGCAGTGGGAGAAATAGTATGAGCGAGTAAGACAAGGGGACTTACTGAGCTCAACAGAGCTCTGTCAGGACTGCTGGGATTTCTTTGTGGGCAGAAAAAGGCACCAATGCAGGCAGGAGCCCCGTACAAAAGGGCAGCTTGCAGCGCCAGGACAAACAGAATAAGCGATGAGAGAGGGAGACTGTGAAAACTCAACGGAGCTCTGTCGGGACAGCTGCGGATTTCTTTGTGGACAGACAAAGGTGCCAACACAGCCAGGAGCCCCATACAAAAGCGCAGTCTGCGGCGCCAAGAGAAACAGAATGAGCGAGTGACAGAGCGGTAGTGAGCGAGCTCAGTGGAGCTCTAGTGTGACTGCTGCAGATTTCTTTATGGGCAAAAAATGTGGCAATGCAGGCCGGAGCCCAGTACTAATGGCCAATTTGCAGCGCCAGCAGAAATGGAATGTGAGAATGACGGGGAGTGAGTGAGCTCAGTGGAGTTGTGTCGGGACTGCTTCAGATTTCTTTCTGGGCAGAAAAAGCAGCTGATGCAGGCAGGAGCCCAGTACAAAAGGGCTGTCTGCAGCACCAGGAGACACAGAACGAGATAGTGAGGGAGGGGGAGTCAGTGAGCTCAACAGGGCTTTGTTGGGACTGCTGAAGATTTGTTTGTGGGCAAAAAAGGCATCAATGCATGCCGGGGCCCAGTATAAAAGAGCAGCCTGCAGTGGCAGGAAAACTAGAATGAGCGAGTGAGTGAGCTCAACAGAGTTGTATTGTAACTGCTGCAAATTTCTTTGTGGGCATAAGAAGGCAGCAACACAGGCAGGAGCCCAGTAGAAAAGGGCAGCCTGTAGTGCCAGCAGAACAGAATGAGCGCGTGAGAGAAGGGGAGTGAGCGAGCTCAACGGAGCTTTTTTGGAACTGCCATAACATGATTGTGTTACAAGCGTGCATTGAACTGTTTCCACGCACCCTTGTAACTTTGCAAATTTGTAATACTGTCATGCCGCATTTTCAACAGTGGCATTTTTCCACAACTCTTTATGAACACTACAGCTGTCATTTTTCACATCCTGGCTAAAATATGTTTTTGCACTCCTGCCAGACAATTGCACGGTCACTCTGGGAAATCAGTGTTTGGGACAGATTAAGATTGACCGAGTGAGAGGGGGGAGTGACCAAGCTCAAATGAACTCTGTCAGGACTGCTGCGGATTTGTTTGTGGGCAGACAAAGGCCCCAACACAAGAGCCCAGTACAAAAAGGCAGCCTGCATCACTGGGAGAAACAGAATGAGAGAGCGAGTGAGGGAGGGGGAGTGAGTGAACTCACCGAAGCGCTTTCAGGACTGCTGCGGATTTATTTGTGGGCAGAAAAAGGCGTCAGTACAGCCAGAGGCCCAGTACAAAAGGACAGCCTGCAGCAGTGGAACAAACAGTACGAGTGAGTGAGACGAGGGGACTTAGTGAGTTCAACGGAGCTCTGGCAGGACTGCTGGGATTACTTTGTGGGCAGAAAAAGGCGCCAATGCAGGCAGGAACCCCGTACAAAACGGCATCTTGCAGCGCCAGGACAAACAGAATGAGCGATGAGAGAGGGAGACTGAGCAACCTCAACGGAGCTCTGTCAGGACAGCTGCGGATTTCTTTGTGGACAGACAAAGGTGCCAATGTAGCCAGGAGCCCCATACAAAAGCGCAGTCTGCACCGCCAAGACAAACAGAACGAGCGAGTGACAGAGCGGTAGTGAGCGAGCTCAACAGAGCTCTAGTGTGACTGCTGCAGATTTCTTTATGGGCAGAAAATACGGCAAAGCAGGCAGGAGCCCAGTACAAAAAGTGAGCTTGCAGCGCCAGCAGAAAAGGAATGCAAGAGTGACAAATGGGCAGTGAGCAAGCTCAGTGGACCCAGTGGACCTGTGTCGAGACTGCTTCAGATTTCTTTTTGGCCAGAAAAAGCCGCCAATGCAGGCAGAAGCCCAGTACAAAAGGGCAGCCTGCAGCACCAGGAGACACAGAACGAGCGAGTTAGGGAGGAGGAGTCAGTGAGCTCAACGTGGCTTTATTGGGACTGCTGCAGATTGGTTTGTGGGCAGAAAAAGGCAGCAATGCATGCAGGGGCCCAGTACAAAAGGGCAGCCTGCAGTGGCAGGAAACTCAGAATGAGTGAGTGAGTGAGTGATCTCAACAGAGCTGTATTGTAACTGCTGCAAATTTCTTTGTGGGCATAAGAAAGAAGCAATGCAGGCAGGAGCCCAGTAGAAAAGGGCAGCCTGCAGCGCCAGGAGAACCAGAATGAATGAGTGAGACACGCGGACTGAGCAACCTCAACGGAGCTCTGTCAGGACAGCTGTGGATTTCTTTGTGGGTAGAAAAAGCCACTAACACAGGCAGGAGCCCAGTACAAAAGAGCAGCCTGCAGTGCCAGGAGAAACAGAATGAGCGAGTGGGGGGTGGGTGAGCCACCTCAATGGAGCTCTGTCGGGACAGCTGCGTATTTCTTCCTCAGCAGAACAAGGTGCCAATGCATGCAGCAGCACAGCACAAAACAGCAGCCTGCAGCACAAGGGACAAACAGACTGAGCCAGTGACAGAGGGCAACTGCGCGAGCTCAACAGACCAACGCAATCAACATTCGGCATTGACAAATGCTTGTTGCTGTATAGGTGTGTGTTATCACCTGAAGAGGAACACAAGAAGAGCACATTGAAGTGGTGGAGACCACTTTCAGTGGTTCAGGGCAGGGATGGGGGAAGGAATCATCCTGCTTCCAGGGGCAACCCCCCCCCCAGTCCAGCTAGGGAAAAAAAAAGCTGCCTGAGTTAAGTTTGTGCAGAGGCTCCAGAAGTCCTGGGCGAGAGTTCTTTGAGGAGAAAATGCCTGTGGGGCACCTGCAACCAAGGGGTGAGTTTACTCTGCTAAAAGGCCTTGTGTTTTCACCTGAATCAAGATGAAATTAAAGGGACTGTTACTGTGGGGTCAGGAAAAGACAGCCAAGTACAATTTTGATGTGGGGATTGGACTGCTTAACTCTGTGGGGGGTCTACAGTAATAGACACAGCCACTTAATGAGTATGTTCAAGTTCGGCACAAATGGGATGTAAAGACAGTAGAATGAATGTGAATACATTTAAAAGAATCTAAACACCAAAGTGTTTTAAAGGATGAGGTGTTACAGTCCAGAGAAATGGCCGGGTATGAATTACGGGAGTGAGAGGTGGGAGACCCCCCCATCAGTAGTAACCAAATTCACCTCTACAGATTTGCTCTGGGACACTTGTTGCTTCTCTCTGGTACTTAGCCAGTGCCTGTGGAAAGTACCCAAACATGGTATTTATGAGGAAGATTCCCTTACGGAGCAGAAGTGCTCATAGTTGGTTTAGGGAGCCACCAGTAAATGTTTCCATGCTATATGAAAAGTGTCCAAGTGGCTGGCAAGGGAGCCGGGCCAGGGAAAACCCAGAGCAGCATACAAGTGTGGGCTGTGGGCCCAGTGGCCCAGATATTCATGAGGGTTGCGCATGGTGCAACAGTGTTGCGCCATGCACAACCCACTGATGCTCCCTGGCATGATATTCAAATGGGAATTGTGCCTGGCATTCAATCCGGCGCGCCAGAGCGCATTGGTATGGCGTAGCATAGGTTGGGAGGGTATGCCCATGCATACCTGCACATCCCGATAGTCAGCCCGATGTGCTGAGTCCATGCATGTGCAACTCTACTTGTGCCGCATAAAGCTGATCCAAAAAAAAAGAATAATGGCTCGCCACCCGCAGGTGAGCTGCCATATTGCAGGACGCAACATGGCAGCCACCACCTGTGGGTGGCCACCTGGGCTCTGGCTGCACCTGGTGGCACCCTCCCCATGCCTGATCATGGGCATAAGTACAAACATGATGCTCCAAACTCCCTAGTGGTCCAGTGGATCGCTGTCAGCCCGATCACGGGCATTTGTAAAAGTAAAGAGAATTCAATATCCCTGGTGGTCCAGTGGACCGCTGTTAGCCCGATCACAGATTTCAGTAAAAGTAAAGAGAATCCAATATCCCTGGTGGGCCAGTGGATAGCTGTCAGCCTGATCGTGGGCTTAAGTAAAATAACAGAGAATCCAATATCCCTGGTGGATATCTGGAATGTGTAGTATGGTACGGGATGCACACCCATTGGCTCACACTTTGGACCGATGGGCGTATAGCCCTACTTACGGTGTCAGTCGGCGGGCAGCGGGGTGGCAGGTGAGTGGTGCTGCCACCCGCCACTGACTGGGGAGCGGTGGTGGGACTTAGTGGGTGGGTGGGAGGGGGTCTGCTGGACCACCAGGGATATTGGATTCTCTGTTATTTTACTTAAGCCCACGACTGGACTGACAGCGGTCCACTGGACCACCAGGGATATTGGATTCTCTGTTCTTTTACAAATGCCCATGATCAGGCTGACAGCAGTCCACTGGACCACCAGGGATATTGGATTCTCTTTTCTTTTACAAATACCCGCAATCGGGCTGACAGTGGTCTACTGGACCACCAGCGATATTGGATTCTCTGTTCTTTTACAAATGCCTGTGATCGGGCTGACAGCTGTCCACTGGACTACCAGGGATATTGGATTCTCTTTTCTTTTACAAATGCCCACAATCGGGTTGACATCATTTCACTGGACCACCAGGGATATTGGATTCTCTTTTTATTTTACTTAAGCCCACGATTGAGCTGTGGGGCACACTGCCATGTTGCAGGGGGCATCGGTGCCCAAAGGCTGCTGCCTGGCAGGGCGTCAGGTGCAAGTCACCAGGGATCGGTGCACCTGCATGCAAATGGGGCCATAATGACATGAAAATGGACCCATTTGTGCCTTGCATACATTATGGTCCCATTTGCATGTGCACTTTTGAATATTGCTGTTGCTGTGCATAGCGCAATGGAATTTGCTCTAGCGCACCCCTCTGCTCCACTCTGGCCACTTGCACTGGTGCAGTGCCACTGTGCCATGCGCACTGCAGGTGGCCAGGGTGCGATATTTAATGATGCTGTGCCATGGCACAGCTCCGTTGAATATCGCCCAGTCAATGTCCCTGCGCAGCCAAGTTGCCCTGCGCCCAGGCTTGCACCACAGCCTGCCACAGTTTGAATATCCAGGCCAGTGTGTTTCAGAGCCTGAGGGCTAAAGTGATGAGGATGTGTTCTGGTCTCCTTCAATCTGCATTACCAGGAGTGTAGCCCTGTGGGGGTCCATCTATGCTTTGTTTATTCTGTTGGATGTGAATAAAAGCCACACTTTAGAATCCCACTTCTAGTATTGGACATTACAGTTATTGCTTCCTTTGTCCAGAGTTACTTGGGTGCCCCCTGTGCAGAGTAGCCAAACCTAGCCAATATGCCGAGTGACACATTTCTCCCTGAATCCAGCCCACCAGGTAGAGCTGTCAAGATGAAAACAACATACCTGGGTGGGGGTTAGAGATGCATCCCCCAAAACCTGTCTGTAATCTGCCAACATTGAGGTGCCCAGTCCTCATGTTGGCATATCGCCCCCCAACACTATTGTGGCACACTGGGAGCCCACCCTAGTGTGGCAAAAAAAAAAAATTTAAAGCTGTACAAGAAAGAAAACTGTCTCCTTGGTGTCTTTTTGTTTTTTATCTGTACAAAAAAAAATGGTCCACAGTGTCATTTCCCCAGTCTCCCTTCCCCCCCTCCCTCTTAGCACTCACCTCCCCACATCCCCCCTTCCTCACCCATACTTACCCTCTGGAGGTCAGGAGCAGTGATCTTCTCTGGAACGGGACTCGCCTGCACTCTTCAAAACTGAACTGTGAACTGAGGAACTGGGGAAGCACTGTATAATGGGAGTCAATGGGAGGGTTTCAACTTAGGTTGCTATCACAGCCATTTTTATGAATTGTGGCCCCAAATTTTCAACACGGGGTTCTTGGGACACTACCTGATGAACATGTCACTGTCGTTTTGTTACTCAGTCCTGAAAGGTGATTTCAAGATTACTGTGCTGAATTAGTGGTGGGTAAAGTGGGCATAATTAGCTCTGCGAAGTGATTCACTTGGTAATATGGAATCTGCAATGCAAAGTGGATTACTTCATGTCATAATGAGGAATGCAAAGTCTATTGAAAACAATGACTTTGTGTTACTCTGCCTTCCCCCAACCACTTTTCCACCAATTTTAGGACAAAGTAGATTGAAATCCATGTACTTCACATCACTTGGCCTTGCTATTGAGTTCCAAGGTGAATTTTGCAGTGGTTCATGGGATTACAGGTCACATGGGCTCTAGATTGTTCTGCACAGCCTGAGTTCTGGGTAGTGTGTGTAGGTTGCTGTAGGAGATAGTTTGCTCTCAGGGCTCTCTGTGATTCAGACCCTCTAAAAGCTGTTAGAAAAGCCTTTTTGAGTCATTTTGTTTGCTCAAAATTGAGTGCATCGATTGTAAGAAACCCTCCTGTGATCGTATCATCATCAAGTGTTTATTGTTTCTGTGTGGATTTTGAATGTTAATCTAGAACATTCAGTCTGTGTACTGACAGTCACTTGGAGTGTGCTTTGGGGGAGGGACGGATATCTGTGGAGCAGATAGATTGGGAGAAAAAGGCAGTCTTTCACTTTTGGTTATATTTTTATTGTATAAGTGTGTTAATGTACACACAGTAATATTTTCAGTACTTCTTGACATGTTTTTGCTGATTGTTGTGGTGCAGCAATGCATAATTTCAGTTTGTTTAAAATACGTGGTTATATTACTGAAATTTTCAATTTGCTAAGCATTACTTGTAGTGTGTGTGTGTGTGAGACACGTACCATCAAATCAGACACCTTTTATTGTGCCACAGAGTAATTGCAGAAGTGTGAACATGCTATCCACTGCACCTGTGTGATTTTGTACTGCTTTGTGGTATCTTGGTTTTGGACTGTTACTGCAGTGCTCCTCCCAACAAGCAAAACTTATTCTTTTCCAGATTGGATTGTGACTTGTGAGCAATGGTTAGTTAAGGTGTTGTGACTTTGCATCTGCATCTCTTCTTGAAGCCATGGTTGTTATTTTTTGGCTTCACATCCTCTGGCCCAGATCGAAAGTGCCAAAATCTAACTTTGTTTAGAATTTTCTTGGTGATCCCCCAAAATGCCCACAAAGAGACATGCAAGCAAAGCTGTTTCTGGCCATGGCAAGCTGCTAGTGGTAGGATTGTCTGTGGGCGTGGTAGTGTGCAGAAGTGCATTGCTAATTGAGGAAAGGGATTTCTCCATCAATGTTTTTTATAACACAATCGTTAGCTTCACTTATAGTTGGAGGAGATGATGTTGTCCCAGCAGGTGGTGTTAGCACAGTTGCTGATGGTATGAGTATTGCTGCCTCAAGTTCCACTTCTGACCAGTTGACCATGTCGAAAAATATAGTTGAGTCTAAAGCAGTGAGTGACAGTGTAGATGATGTCATATTCCCCAATAACATCCCCATAATAACTGAACATGATTCTGATCATCATGGCAACCATAACACACAATGTCACATTTCTTCCACCGCGGTTCAGGTCATGCATTTGCCATGCAATGATTCACAGTGTGGTGCAAAAATATCAGGTGATGGTGGTGATGTTGATGATGATGTTGCTGTGGTTGCAACATGCAATCCACATGTCAGCATCCAAGCAGAAGATATGGATGATGTTGATGAATATGATGATGATGTCAGTGACCCCTGTTGGAAACCGGTGAAAAAGAAAGTCAAGGTGGCTGTGTCTGAGTCTGTCTGCATTAACCCCCCCCTAGAAAAAGTTGTGATTTAGCAGTTTCAGTTGATGATGATGATGATGATCCAGTAATAATGATAGGCAGCAATGGTGGTCAGTTACAGTCCAAGTGTGTTCTGCCTGAAAAATCATGTAGCACACTTCCATTTCAGGGCTTAAAAAAATGGAGATTCCAATAAACAGCATAAGGGACATGTTAAAAGTAAGAGATCACAGTCCCTTGTCTGGGATTTTTTTTGTGCAAGATGCAGATGATGAGTCAGTTACAATGTGTTAGCTTTGCCACGCGCGTGTGAGTTGAGATAAAAAGGAGAGCCATCTGGGCACAGGGGGACTGCATACATATCTTAAGAACAGGCACATGGCACTGTGGACCCGGCACCAGATGGCAGCTAATACCAGAGTGTGATGTTCACCCTCATCATCAACCATAATGAGCATGTTATCCTCTTCCATGACTGTAAGATCAAGTAGGAATGTGGGCAGTAGCGATGAAATAACAGCAGAGGATTACTACAGGCATGATGAGGTGGAGGAGCATAATGATTTTGAAATCTTGTCCAGTGCTGGTGAGAGTAGCAGTTTTGGTGGTGGTGGTGGTGGTCAATGCAGTACATCTAGTACAAGTGGTACATCAATCCCTGTTCGTAAATCTGGGAAAATAACTTAATTTGTCGATTTTTCATCACCTGTGCAACCATCTTCATCACACGTCCACATCCCACCCCCATCCATTCGCAGAGCAGAGACATTTGTCACACCCTGTACAAAATATAAGTCAGCCCACATTGCAGAGTATTTTTGCCAGTAAGCTGAAGTGCCCACCCAATCATACAGTGTCATGTGAACTTAATGCTGCTGCTGTAGCTGAAATGCTGGCAATTGATTTGTTGCCCTTCTCCTTCATGGAGAATTCCGGGTTCGGTTTGTGGCATGTTCCTGTCCAAAATGGAAAGTCCCATCCAGGACATACTTTTCCACCTGTGCTGTCCCCAAGTTGTACCATACTGTGTCCAACTCTGTAAGACATGCCCTTCAACATTCCTCCTCTCCATTCATCCATTTAAGTATGGATATGTGGACAAGTGGCAAAACAGCGGGGAGTTCATATCTGTGTATAACTGCACATTGGGCACAAGTGCCTGGTGTTGTTTGTGCTGTTGATAGTGTGAATAATCAGTATAGTAAGGTGGAGTGTCATGGTAGCAATCTTCCAGTAATTTGACAGCATGCAACAATTGCTATGCACAATGTGACCTGTTCACACACTGGTGAAAACATGCTGGACTTGGTACTGACTGAAATTGACAAGTGGCTGAACCCCCGTCCCTGAGAGCTGGGTTCATAGCAAGTGACAATGGGTCAAATGTGGTCAAATGCATCATGAATGGTGGCTTTGTTTGGGTTCTATGCATGGCCCACTGTTTATATCTTGTTGTGCAGGAGTGTCTGCAGCACCATGATATAAAGGAAATGCTGACAGTTCCACACCATATTTGTTCTCACTTGTCATGCTCTGCAAAGGCCTCTGACCAACCTCAGTAGTTGCAGATCCAAAACAGCCTCCCGCACCACTGCATGAAGCTGGAAGTTGTTACACAGTGGAACTCCACTTTATACATGGCAGAGAGGTTGTACAAACCATGCAAAGCCATCTCAGAATATCTTGTCATGCACACTAGCCATAACACTTCTGGGGCCTCCATGTCTCTCATGGCTGAATAGTGGAGCCTCATGGACTCTGTAATAACAATTTTGAGGCCTTTTGAACATACCACACAGGCAGTGAGTGGTGAGTCAGCCTCCATTAGCCAATCAATTCCACTGCTGCTGGTGTTGAGGCAGACATTGGTGAATCTACAGCATAGCCTTGATGTTGCTGGAGACTGTGCTAGCAGTGTTTTGCTGAAATACATGCTGACATTATTTGACCAGAATCGGCACATCTTGAACATTCAGCATAGTGATAACTTTGCAATTGCAACAATGCTGGACCCATGATACAAAAGTGGCATTGCCTCACCATTGGAGGGTGGGCCTGAACAGATAAGAAATGTCAGTGGGCAACTGGTGACCTTGGTTCATGGGGCACAGAAGTCACACACCAAGGTCAGCAAACAGCAGCATAATCAGGCTAAAGGTCAGTTTGGAGTAGTATCAAGTACATCCTGTGAGGGGACTGCTGTTCCAGGTGGTCTGTCATCCAAACTGGTTGGCATTAACCCATTTTGGGGTGCTTTGTCCCAAGTGGGGATTTGTGACATAAATGGTTCTGGAGAACAGGATGATGCATCGATCACTGGACTTAGGGCAGCACAGTGAATGGTTGACTCATATTTGGCTGAAAACAGGCATCTGTCAATAACTGATAATCCTCTTTTATATTGGAGTGGAAAGGTCAGTGAATGACCAGAGCTGACTGCAGTGGCACTGAAGTACCTGACATGCCCACCCTCCAGTGTAAGTGTCAAGAGGGTATTCTGCTCAGTGGGTGCCATAGTTCAGGATCATCTTACAAACCTCTCTCCTGCAAATGTCAGTTTGCTGACATTCATAAAAATGAATGAGGGGCACATACCAGCTCAGACTGCAACCTCAGTATTCTTACCCCAACATAGTCATGGTTTTGCTGATGTTGTAGAAATGGACTATTCTGGTGGTACTGGCAGCATGAAACAGCCTACCACTGAGGTAGATGATGACACAATGGAGAAAGAATTTCCCAGTGGGCAGAATTCAGACATTGATGACTGCGAGGGCAGCTTTCTGTATGAGGATGATGATGAGATTGATGTTGGTAGGTTTTAAATTAAGTGGTTAAAAGGCTGTCACATTTTTTGTATGGTACATGTCTTGTTTTTCATAAAGTTTCATCCGTGTCCCACTCAAAGTGACTCAAATTCCATATGTCACGTCAGATTTGTAACACAGTGCACAATATATCCTGCCCACCACCCATCTGTGTGCATCTGACATTGATAGTGAATGTGTTGCAGCAGGCTGCAGCTGTTTCCAATCCCCACTGCCACCAGATGCAGGAAGATGTGAGAGGCAGTGTCATCATTTGGTCCCCTGGACTACCATCATGAAACCACTGTTACCTACTGCCACCAGATGCAGGAAGATGAGAAAGGGAGTGTCATCGTGTGGCCCCCGGACCACCACTATAAAACCGCTGTTAGCCACTGCCACCAGATGCAGGAAAATGCGAGAGGGAATGTCATCATGTGCTTATGACCACCACCCACCACCAACATTCTGCCAATGTTTTCCATTACATTTCCTGTCCATGCCAAGGCAAAGGGAGTCAGAGAGAAGACCACATCCATCAGCCACAGGCACAAGGCTTCTTGCTATCAATACTTTTCAACTTCCTTTAGCTGTGTTATGTTTCCTGTTGCTTTTCTGAGATGCAGTGGTCAAACATATATGGTCAACTTATTTTGTTCTTTACAGGTTAACAAATGACTCTTCTTCACTGAAGGCCTGTATAGTACAGCATTACTGTCTACAGCAACCTACAGGATATCCATTTCCATACTGGTAAGTATATCAATTTTATTTCATCTGTTCCTTTTTTGTTCATTTTTTCCAAAGAGTGCAGATCCAACTGATGATTCATAAAAAGTAGATGACATGTACGTCACATAATATTTGTCATGCACATCACACACTATTCTGCTGCTGCACCCATGCCAGTGCTGAAAAAAGTTTAACCCAGGTTGTGACTTGACAATATGTGATTTTAAAATGTAACCTGAGTTAAGACACAGGGACACTGACACAGTGTATTGGTTACAGCCTGGTACTAAATTTGTGATATGATGATTTGGTCTTCATGTGGCTTCAGTGGGACAGCTTGCTATCTGTTAATCAGCATATATGACAGAGTGGAACAGCCACAGTTTAAACATAATGTGTTACTGCTGCAATCAAGTAGTAATATGTCCTTCATTTCTTTTTATAGGAAACTTCCTGATGCTTTGTGGTGGTGTCATAGTTGCCTTATCTAGATAACTTGTTCAACATCATACCCCCCGTGCTGGCAGACATGCAACAAGTAGTATGAAATGAAAATGACCATGACCATTATTACTGGACTGGAGAAGGATGCAGATAAAATCTGTGAAGAATTAACCAAACAATAAAGAGACCTACTTGCAAATGAGAATCCCCCCTGAAAAAAAAAAATACTTACCTTCACTGGCTTGAGATTATTTCAATTACAATGCCACAATTTCTCATCCAATACAGAAATGTGGACACCAACAGTATGTGACCTGTGACTCAAAACAATGCAATGAAAGTATATCAACTTATCAAGGGTACTATTAGTGTACACACAAAGGGCGTCCTTCCTGTTGAAGTTACAGCAGCACACTTTGGGCAACCAACATTTCTCAGTGTCATCATTTGGGATGGTAAACTCAATGGTCAGGTTATCCTTCCTTCACATCATTTGGCAAGACACTGTGCATCATCACATCACAGTCAGGTCAATCAGCAGCAGCATTACATGTAATTCCATCAGCAGCAGCATTTGTTGTTATGCTCCCATTTCAATTCGTCAGGACAGGGGAATTTTCTGGAGAAAAGACAGTAGCATTTTGGGGATGCACATTAATTCTGGTGAATGTGTGTCAGCATTGCATGCATGACTGAATGTGCCATTAATTCTGGGAGGCTGTATTTCTTGTTACGCTCTCATTTCACTTCGTCAGCACTGGGGAATTTTCTGGAGACAAGATAGTAGCATTTTGGGGATGCACATTATTTCTGGTAACTGTGTGTGAGCACTGCACACATGACTGAGTGTGCTATTAATTCTGGAAGACTGCATTTCTTGCTATGCTCTCATTTCACTTAGTCAGCACTGGAGAATTTTCTGGACACAAGGCAGTAGCATTTTGGGGATGTACATTAATTCTGGTGACTGTGTGTAAGCACTGCAGGCATGACTGAGTGTGCCATTAATTCTGAGAGACTTTGCATTTCTTGTTACGCTCTCATTTCAAGTCGTCAGCACTGGGGAATTTTCTGGACACAAGACAGTGCCATTTTGGGGGTGCACATTAATTCTGATGATTGTATTTGAGCACATATAATGTCATAATGTCTGTTTCCAAGAATAAATATTTTTCGAGCCTCAGTAATGTTTGCTTTCTGTCGTGGTATTGTGAAGTGTTTGTCAAAAAGCAGGACTGAGCAGTGCAATTATACTGTGCTAAACTGCATGTGTGCATTCAGTGTACTTTCCTGTGTGTGCAGACACTGTCCAGCTTCTTGCAAACATATATATGCTGACTTGTTGCAGTATTTATGGTATAAAGAATAAAGATAAGAATATATAACGTATACTTTCTTTGTACCATTATCAGCAGTGGACAAAATCATATACTATGTTACATAGAAACATAGAAACATAGACTTTGACGGCAGATAAGGACTGCTTGGCCCATCTAGTCTGCCCATTTCCCTACCTACAGGATAGGCCGCAGATCCTAGTTAACCAACAGCCTATTTCTTCCTACCCCCCACAAGAATTGCCTTATGTCTGTCCCATGCATTCTTGAATTCTCCCACAGTTTTAGACCTACACCTCCTAGGAAGGCTGTTCCATGCATCCACTACCTCTCTGTGAAGTAATACTTCCTCACATTGCCCCAGAACCGCCCTCCTTCTATCTTTAAATTGTGTCCCCTTGTTCTTGCAAGTCTCTTTTTCTGAAAGATGCTACCCTCTTGGACTTTGTTGATTCCACTGAGGTACTTAAAAGTTTATATCATGTCCCCCCCTCTCCCTTCTTTCCTCAAGGGTATACATATTAAGCTCCTTCAGTATCTCCTCATACGGCTTCTCTTGCAGACCCTGCACCATTTTAGTTGCCCTCCTCTGGACTACCTCTATCCTGTCTATGTCCTTGCGGAGATGGGGTCTCCAGAACTGGACACAGTACTCCAGATGGAGTCTCACCAACTGTCTGTACAGAGGGATAACAATTTCCTGTTTTCTGCTGATGATGCCTCTCCCTATACATCCCAGTATAACCCAGCTCTCCCTACTGCCTTCTCACATTGCTTGCTAACCTTAAGGTCATCTGATATGATTACCCCAGGTCCTTTCCTTTTTAGTTGTCGTTACTACCTCCCCACCCATTGTGTATTCTTCCCCTGGGTTCTTGTTTCCCAGGTGCATTATTTTTCACTTCTTTGCATTGAATCCTAGCTGCCATACTTCTGACCATTTCTCCAACCTTGCCAAGTCCCTTTTCATCCTTTGCATGCCTCCTTGTGTATCAACCCTGTTGCAGATCTTTGTGTCATCTGCAAAAAGACATACTTTTCCTTCTGGTCCCTCTGCAATGTCACTGATGAAGACATTAAAAGGACTGGACCCAATACTGAACCCTGTGGTACCCACTAGTAACCCTCTTTCTTCAGAGTGGACTCCATTTACAATTACCTTCTGTGTCCTGTTGTGTAGCCAATGTTTTATCCAGGCTACCACCCTGGGACCCATTCCGCTGTTTAATTTGACTATTAATCTTTGTGTGGGACTGTGTCAAATGCCTCACTAAAGTCTAGGTAGGCCATGTCCACAGCCCTCCTGGTCTACTACTTTGGTCACCCAGTCAAAGAAATCTATTAGATTCATCTGACATGACCTTCCTGCTGTGAACGCATGCTGCCTTGGGTCCTGTGCCCCACTGGCCTCTAGGTACTCAACTATTCTTTCCTTCAGAAGTGACTCCATCACTTTCCCTACCACAGAGGTCAGACTGACAGGTCTGTAGTTTCCTGCCTCTGTCTTGGTCCCACTTTTGTGAAGGGGAATCACATCCACCTTCCTCCAATCCTCGGGTACCACACCATCCTCCCATGATTTATTAAAAAGAGTAGCCAGTGGTTTCACTAGTTCCTCCCTTAATTTTTTTAGAATTCTGGGGTAAATTCCATCAGACCCCTTTGCTTTGTCCACCTTCAGTTTTAGAGGTTCTTGCAGAACCCTTTCTTCTGTGAAAGGACTGGGATCAACCCCTATCAAGAGTGCTTCTGTTAATTGGATTAGGCACTTCCTCCTCTTTTGTGAATACTGAGCAGAAATATTCATTCAGTATCCCTGCTTTTTCACTGTTCCTCTGCCCACCCACATTGCTATTCTATTCAGCCTCACTATCCCTCCCTTTGTCTTTCTCACGCTCACTGATGTACCTATAAAGGTTTGATCCCCTCTTAACTGAGTTGGCTATCTTTTCCTCAGTTTGGGCCTTTGCTATTCTGACTTCCTCCTGCTTCCTTCTGCCTTAACTGGTACAGCTCTCTGTCCTGCTCCTTCTGTGTTTCCTTATACTTCTGGAATGCTATCTTTTTCTTCCTGACTTTCACAGCCACCTCTTTTGTGAACCATAGTGGCTTTTTCTTTCATTTTGATTTGTTTATTTGCTTCACTCAAAGGCTTGATGCCTCTGTGATGGCAGTTTTGATGATTCCCCATTGTTGCTCCACACCACTTTCTAGCCTGTTTGCTAGTGCTTTTCTGAGGCACTCTCCCATCTTGTCAAAGTCAGCCCTCCTAAAGTCCAGTACCCTCACTTTTGTATGGCTTGACTCTGTAGCTGAGTTTAACGTGAACCACACTGTTTGATGGTCACTTGTCCCCAGATGGCAACCCACTTCTATATCTGAGATCCTCTCACTGCCCCCATTTGAGAGTGTGAGGTCTAAGCTTGCTCCCTCATGAGTAGGTTCCGAAACTAGCTGTCTAATGCCTGCCACCTGTAGGGCATCAAGAATGGCCCTGCTCTTGGATGTGGCTGCAGCAAATGTGCTCCAGTTAACATCTGGCATATTCAGGTCTCCCATCAATATTATCTCCCCTATCTCTGCCATTCTAAGAATGCCTTCTATCATATCCTTGTCCATTCCCTTCCCCTGATATGGGGGTCTGTACACAACTCCTGTGCGGATTGTGGTGCCCTTTCCAGTCTCTCAGAGGTCTTGGGCCAGTGTGCACCTCAGTCACAGTGCACACGTGACTTTTAAGAAATAATAGCACAACAAAATCCTGCTTTTCAACAAACCATACCCAACAGACATGAAATATTGCTGATGCACCCAAAATATGTTATAAAGTCAGAATATACAACAGGTACTGCAGTCCACTGCCACCACACTGTGTTACCACTTGTGCTGGGTCATGTTATGGTGTACATCAACTTGCTGCAAAACTGCCACTGCCAGTCTAAACTAGAAAGACATCACCTAGTCCAGAACAAAAAATGCAAAGATGAAATGTGGTAGCACAGTGTGGTGGCAGTGAACTGGACCTGTTATATATTTTCTGACTTTATAATGTCTGTACACCATGAAATATTTTGGGTGCCTCAGCAATATTTCATGTCTGTTGGGCACAAAATGTTTAAAAGCAGGATTTTCTGGTGCTATGATCTCCTAAAAGTCATGTGTGCACTGTGACTGAGGTGCACACTGGCCCGAGACATCTGAAAACATATCATATCACTTTGTCCGCTGCTGCTGATGGTACAAATAAAATATACATTACATATTCTTATCTTTATTTTTTGTACCATAAACACTGCAACAAGTCAGCATATATATGTTTGCAAGAAGCTGGACAGTATCTGCACACACAGGAAAGTACAGTGACTGCACAAATGCTGTTTAGCACAGTACAATTGCACTGCTCAGTCTTGCTTTTTAACAAACACTCCACGACAGAAAGTAAACATTACTGAGGCACCAAAAATATGTCAAGGTAAACATTCTTAACTTGTAATATAACAGGGCAATGAGAAGCATACTGCACTATGTGGACGACTGCTGGTGCACAATACCTGGCTCCAAAAGTGCAAGGAAAAACACACAAAGCCACCACTACACATGCCATAAAAAAATATTTAATGCTACTGCAACTTTATTGATGACAAAACAAGGCACACACAAATGACCACTGCGCTTTGCCACTTAAGTCTTCATTAGACACACCACTGAAGGCCTAACTGGCAAAACACAAGGCTCGTTACTGTGTGCCTTGTTTTGTCATAGATACAGTTGCAGTACCAATTAAACTTTTTTACTGTTATCTATTCATGTGGAGTTATGGATTTCTGGTTTTCTTAAAGGAGTAGTGAACACAGAATTTGAAAAATACATATGTTATGCAGAGCACTTCTGATTTGTATGTAAAGTCCTACTGTGTGTTTCCCTCTGTCTGCTATTAGGAATTTTTACTAAATTAGCCTGCTACCTTTATGGTAGTTTTATGAGCCCTGTGGATCTTCTTCATGTAAAATTGGTTTATTGCCTTCATCGCTCTGACATTGTGCCCTGTGTCATGTGACAGTGATGTAGCATAGCCCATAAATTTACCATATGCATAACAGCAGAGCTGTGTAACTGTTCTTATGCTGTGACACTAAGTGGCAACTGTTACAGTTTAGCATGTACTTCAGAGCTCAGACCTAGGTGAGGGGTTTCTGTACAAAAACTGCTAGTCGGTTACACAGCTCTGCTGTTGTGAACTGTGCATTTGGAAAATCAATGGAGTATGCTACATCACTGTCACATGACACAGGGTGCATTGTGTGAGCGATAAAGGCAATAAAGCGATTTAACATGAAGACACAATTTACTAATTTAGTAAAAACTCCACTAGCAGACAGAGGGAAGTACGCACTAGGGGAGGGACTTTACAGGCACATCAAAGCACTCTACATAACATGCTGTTTTAAATTTGGGTTGGACTACTCCTTTAAGTTGAAATAATGATGGCAGGGACAAATAATTTTTTTTTGTTTCATATTTGATATATTTTATTTGGTCATAAGATAAGCAGAGATACAGATAAGTATTTGACAGTAACCATATACATAACTATAAGTACTGAACAGTAACCATACATACACCTACAGAATTCTCAAAAAAAAAAAGATAATCGATCAATTACAAGTGACTCTGCACTGAAGTAGACATCAACAATTATTTTTATCCCCTAAAAAGTCCCACCTTCCCCCCACAACTTGCCTGAGCATATGCCAGCTATCTTCTGCCCCATATCCAAACCTTGTATATTCTGAAATTGTAGGATAGTAAAGTAAAAAAAAAAAAAGAGATGTTCATGATGGATGACTCAAATATAACTCTACTGCAAGGATGGCAAACTTAACAGAGTCTGTAAAGGCTACCATATTTTCTTATATCTAGCTGGTTTCCCAGACATATTTGCCACCAGCTGTTCTGCCTGAAGAGTGAATAAAATGTATCTGTGTCATTCCAAAAAATGGGGAATATCCTGATCCAACCAATGTCTCAGGATGACTTTCTTTGCACATGCTGATATCAAAGCCACGTGAACCCTTTGGTTGCCAATGAGAGAGCCCATGAAGTCCTCTATTATGCATACCTCTGGAAGATATGCATCTGAGAGCCCAAGGAGAGGGTCAAGATGGGAAGGAATTGGATTCCAAAATGGAGTGACCTTCTGACAAGTCCATAGGATGTGGTATAAGAACCCAGATTCTTTACCACATCAGGTATAAAGGTCACGAGAAAAATGACCCATCCTCTGGAGTCTCAGTGGTGTGTAGTGGAAGTTGTGGAGAATGTAAAACTGCATAAGGTGGCACTGATTCCAATTTATGAACTGGTATAAGTGCTTCCAGATAATGGACCAATTCCTGGATGACCCAGAAGGAAGGAGAATCTGATCCCAGCTGTATATCCAGGGACCCTCATGAGCAACCAAGAACACTTGTAGTGAGTGGTAATAGTAGGACATCAAATGGGAGGGAGGAGCAGAGACAATTAATGGTAAAACAACAGAACTAAAGTGACTTTGCCATTGACCTGCCCCCAAAACAATGTGTGAGCATATGCTGGATCTGGAAATATTTAAAACAGTGCACATTAGGCCAGTGATATAGTTCACTTGCCCTTTGAAATGACAGTAATTTGCCATCCAATGTTAATTCCTGCACTGTATCAATGCCAATATCTGGCCAAAGCTGCATGGATAACGTGCCCAGCAATTTGCAAACTAGGATTCCCCCTAAAAGGCTGAAAAATATCATGGACAAGGGAGATCTTAAGAAAAGAACTCAACTGAGCCTGGATAAACAGGGAAGCCTCTAGAGGTGTATTCTTGAGGGAGGGTGGTAGTCTTTTCCCAGGTAAAAAAGAGAGCACCCTATAGTCCATGTATTGTTTAGAGCAAAGGGAATGTTCTATGTCAACCCATTGTGGTGTATAACTACTGGTATCCCGTGGGCATGTCCAGTAGGACATCCTATGAAAGTGAAGGGCTAAGCAGTACATAAAAAAATTGGGAACTTGGAGGCCACTATCTTGCTTAGATCTCATTAGTTTAGAAAGTGCCTGACGTGCTGCTTTACCTTTCCATAAAAAAGTAGTTAAAATTCTATGTACCTGGGTAAACCACACTTGAGGAAGATGCCAGTTATACATCTGTAGGTGATACAACATCCGGGGTAGAACATTCATCTTTATAATGTTAAGTCTGCCCCAAAGTGAAAAAGGTAAAAGGGACCAACGTTCCAAATCTACTCTGATACAGGAAATAACAGCATCCAAATTATATAGTTTAAACTTCTTAGGTGAGAGACTAAGAAAAATACCCAACTATTTAAGTCGATCTTTCCTCCAGGTCAGGCCAAAATTATCTATATCTGCTTGAAATAACCTATTATTAAGGGCATAATCTCTGTCTTATTAACATTAAGTTTGTAGTTAGACATATTACCAAAACTAGAGATACTCTGGAAAGCTGGGAGCAAGGAATCTGTCGGGGAAGAGAGATGAAGCAGAATATCATGTGCATATGCAGAAAGCTTATATTCTGTATGATGAATTGGGATACCCTTAACTTGTTGTGAAGAACTGAGTTTTCTGATGAGAGGCTCCAAAAATAAATTTAATAAAAAGGGAGAAAGTGGACAACCCTGTCTAGTGCCTTGATACAAGGAGAAAGATTGGGACAACATACCGTTACACAACACCTGGGCTGTAGGGTAAGAATATGAGACCTTCACCCATTTACAGAAATCACTGGGGATACCAAAACGTGGTAGAAGATTGAGTAGGTAGTCCCATGAGACTCTATCAAAAGCTTTCTCAGTGTCCTAGGATATCAACGCTGAGGGGGTATCTAAATTCCTGGATGCTGAGAGGAGGTAAGAGATTTTCCAAAGATGGTCCCCAGAGAGCCTTCCCAAGAAAAAACTCGCCTGCTCTCAATTGATGAGGGGATCCCAAATAGCTGCTAGCCTTTCTGCAAGGACTTTTGAGAGAATCTTAAGGTCAACGTTAATGAGTGAGATCAGCCTATAGTTGGTGAGCAATAATGGGTCTCAATCTGGCTTAGGAATAACCACTATAGTAGCCCTGGTCATAGAAGGGTCTGATATGCCATTATCAAAAATATAGTTATATGTAGTAAGGAGAAAAGGTGCTATCCGCTCCTTCATTGCCTTGTAAAAGTTTGTGGTAAATCCATCAGGACTGGGAGCTTTGTCTGGGGCCGGGGAGTCAATTGCTTTAGAAATTTCTGCTAAGGTCAGTGGGGCCTTCAGGAATGCCTGTTGAGGTGTCGAAAGAGTAGGAAGGAAGAGGTCCAGAAGGAAAGAGGTAAATTGTGCTTGGTCAAATGCAAAGATGGGGAGGGGGCATATAGCTGTTGATACAAATTCCTTAAAGCTTCATCTATACACCGGGGAGATGAAAGAAGTTGCCCTGAGTCATCACGAAGCACTGAAACAATTTTGTCTACTGCTTGTGTTTTGAGACAAAGTGCTAATAAATTCCTTGCTTTCTCTCCCTGGTCAAAGTACTTCACTTTAGAATGAAGAAGCATGTGTTCTGCCTTCTCTCCCAATAGTGTATTATATTAAAATCTGAGGTGTTCAAGTCTTTCCCAGTCTAACTGGGGAGAAGAGGGAGAAATGTTATCTTCTATCTGTTTAATGCCGGAGAGCAGAGATGAGAGGGAGGCTGACATTTGACATTTACGTTTAGTGGATAGCCGAATTAACTCCCCCCCAAAGGGCACATTTTAATGCATCCCATAACATGTCTAATCTAACCACAGACTGGTAATTGTCAGACATGAAAATAGTCTATTTTTTCTGAAACTAGTGATTCAACTGAAAAAAAGAAAAATAATGACTTTTTAACTGAGACATTTTTGATGGGCCTAATTTAGTTTGGGCTGGTTGGAGTTTTGTATGTCTATTGTCTGATTGGATGGGAATAAAAAAGCTTTATATATATTACCCATTGTGTGATTTTTAGGAAAAAGGACAAAAAATAAGTTGGAGCATTGGAAGAGGAGTGCAGGTGGAAAGCACCCAGAGGCTTAGGCAGTGTGCATAATTTAGATTGAATTTCCCTGCCACAGTTACACCCCAGAATCCCTAAAGCCTGTGATTTAAAGGGAAAGAGCAGCACTAATTTAATTTGTGGTATGAAATTAGTAATAAAACTTTGGATACCCTGTAGTAACAGGAACAGGAACCTTAAGCAGCTGGTTGTTCATGATCCACATCTTATCTCTGGCAAGGGATGGGCTTAAACTCAACTGGAGAAAAACAGGGTGGTGGTCAGAAAGAACTTTAGGGGGATAGTGGCACAGGATAACTCCTGGAAGGAAATAAAAGTTCAATAAAAAGTAATCAATTCTGGAGAGAGAGTTATGTGGAAGGGAATGAAATGAGAACTGTTTAGTAGACTGGTTGAGGGACTGCTACGGATCCAACAGACCGGTTGACCACATGAGATCAGTGAGGGCTACATGACCCGGAGAGGGAGCCTGATGAGGAAATCCTGATTTGTCCAGCTCATTGCACTGAACAAGGTTCCATTCACCATACAAAATGATTGGTAGAGATTTCCATGAGGATAAAAGTGACATAAGTGTAGTGAAAACATTAGGGTCACCAACATTGGAGGCCATATATTGCTCCTAAAACTACTTCTAAGTGGCCCAATAAGGCATGAATAAAAGTAAAACGGCTATTAGGATCTGAACTTTCCTGCAGGAAACAAAATGGAATTTTCCTGGTTATTAAAATAGCAACCCCTCTCTTATGTGTATTCAACCCCGCACCAAAAACCTGGCCATCCAGGACCTTCTGAGAAGAACCTGGGAGGAAGGCAAATGGGTCTCCTGCACGAAGCCAATGTCTGTCTGAAGCTTATGCAAATGTAATAGAATCTTGGCCCATTTAGTAGGCATTCCTTTAACATTCCAAGAACAAAAATTAAAGGCTGCCATAATACACGAGTAAAGTCAGCAGTAAATTATCCACCCGTAGATGTTTCCTACAATCCAAAATGAAGGTTGCATACACCCAAAGTAAGAAAGAGTTTGCTTTGGCGAGACCCACCACCCCACCAATAATCACTCTCAAAACTCAGTCCCTCAAGGAAGAAAGATAACCTCCACCCCGTCCCCAGTCCCAATCCCAAACAGTCTTGAAAATCCCTGAAAATATAGAAATTCTTTCTCTGAAGGTCCCTCCCTCCCCCCTACTGTTTGGTGCATGAAACACTCAGCCAGTTTTGCAATTGTACCATCCCCCAGCTGTCCCCACCGCCCCCACAGCAAAGTATCTGTAAATACCTAAGAAAAATATTAAGAATCCAGCAGTAAACGCTGTGAACAAGTAACTGATTAAACATCAAATCTCATATTTGAACAGTCTGAATATTGGCCTGCAAAGTAAAAGAAAATGATGAAGAACCAACATCAGATCAATAATAAGACCATTATGCAAGTTGTCCAGTGTCAATTCTGAAAAGGAGACTCTTCCCCTTCCCCTATTAAACATCATGGGGGGGGATAGACACTTCCTAAAAAGAGAAAACAAAACCAGACAAATACCGCTTTATCTAAACAAAAAAAAGACCAGAAAAAAAGGAGAAAAGAGAAAATCCATCCTCCTGAATTAAGTTTCAAACCCAAAGGTAAAGGGACCAAAAACATACAGCATCCATTTTAGTGTCCTGTAAATGTTAAACCCCAGCAAGTCTGTATAGGAAGATTCAAGTGTCTTTAAATAAGTCAGGCGGGAGTTTCTTTAGATCCAGCTTCGCTCCTCTACTCCCTCGTAGGAATGCCACCTGTTCAAAACTTGAACCTGAAGGTGTGCAGGGTATAACTTACAAAAATGGAGGCCCAAGGCGATAATTTTAGTGACCATGAGATGGAAAGCTGCCTGTTTCTGTCAAGTCCCTGCAGGTAAATCTTGGGCCACATGCAGTTTTGTGCCTTCCCAGAGAATGCCCTTCACATCCCTTACTTCTGAAGGATGAATTGCTTGTCTAAAAAGTTCAGGAGCTTAAGCATGAATGGCCGGGGCAGTAAGCCCACTTGAGGTTTGGTCAGAGTGAGCGGTGGGCCCTTTCCACAATATAAGTGGGGCCATTGGGGAAAGGTCCAGCTATACGCTACAGCAGCTTTTGTGCAAACACAATAGGATAGTGCCTTCCTCACCTTCAGGCACACAAAAGATTATCAGGTTATTTCTTCTGCTATGTCCTTCCAAATCTTCTAACTTCTCCTCCAATTTTTAGATTTTGTGTCACATGGCTGGAGAATCAGTCTCTGCCTTATCCCTCTAGGTCTCAAAGGAAAATGCCTGAGCCTCTGCATCCCCCATTTGTCTGCCCAAGTCCATAAGGTCTGCCTGAACTGACTTGATTTCTACTGTGAGCTCCTGTATAGCTGAAGTTAGGGGCTCTAAGGCTTGAAGTAGCCGGTCCTCCGTGGGGGTGAAGTCGCTGAGGTGGGAGTGGAAATACGGCTGGCAGTTGAAGTGTGAGCCTTGGGATATTTGGCCTGCTTGTCTGGAGTCTGAAGTGGAGTGTGTTTAGGCACAGCCTGACGCATCTCCGAATTGGAAATTATGCCAGTAGCTTGTCACCTCGCCAAGCGTTTATGAGCACTCCGAGGTCTTTGCAACTTTAGCTGCTTACCATGAGCTATTTCAGCAATGAGATGCTTATTGATATAAGTCTTAAAATAAAGATTTACTGCAATGAGGAGTGGGAACACTGAAGGAGAGCTGCCGTCGGGTCAGAGCATCACGTGACTCCCCAGGACAAACCATTTTAACTTAAAACAAGGAAAAGCAAAACAGCACACACACACACTTAACAGAAGAAAAGGGGAGCAGTATACAAAGTGTCACACATACAGAATACAAGAAAAAAGTGCATAATTACATACAGGGGGTGGTTGGGGAATACATTTTTATGACACGGCAGGGAGAGTGGGGGGGCAACATTGACATTTTTTCACACCTTACAGCTGTCATTTTTTACATCCTGCCTGAAACACATTGTCGTACCTGAGGCGCAGAATGGCACAGTTGCTGTGGGGAATAGACTTTTGGGACAGATTAACAAAATCACAGTGCCACTGTTTATGAGGGGAGGTCCCAAAATTCTCACGTTGAAAATTTGGTGAAAAAATTCCCAAAAATGATTGCGATACAGGCGTGCATTGTGCAGTTTCTACACATGCTGGTAACTTCACCAGGTTTTCACATTTTCACTCCAGATTTTCAACATTGCCATTTTTTCACACTTCCTCATGAGCAGTATAGCTGTATTTTTTCACATCCAGCCTGAAATATGTTTTCCCACCTGTGATGCAGAATGGTGTAGTCACGTTACGAAATTACCTTTTGGGATTGAGTAACAAAATGATAGTGCCACTGTTCATGAGGTGGGGTCCCAAAAAGCCCATGCTGAAATCTGAAGCAAAAATACCAACAAGTGCCTGGGGTGTTACGATTTCCAGCCAAAATTCCCCACCCTGTATAGACTGACAGGCATTGGGGGTGTGACTTGGGGTTGTCAGCCATAATGCTCATGCTGTTCCACCCCCAACCTGCGGCCAGTGACAGGAATTGAGGTGTGCCTTGGGGTCTTCACCCTACCATTCACCCCATTCTTCTATATCTCACCCATTTCAGCTTATTTCCTTATAGAATGGGGTGAGCATAAGGGCTGAAGACCCCAATGCACACCTCGACACCTGTTGGTGTCTGCAGGGTGGAGTGAGGTTGAATGGGATGAGCGTTATGGCTGATGACATAAAGGCACACCCCAATGCCTGTCAGTCTCTACAGGATGGGGATGGGGGTTGGCGTTAGTGTGATACTTCACTGCCATTCCTATTATGCATCTCCCTAGCTCTTGCACTACCAATGCCAATGCCAGCAAACAAACATTCAGCATTGACAAATGCTTGTTTAATCTAGAGGTTTCCATGGTAAAAAGAGACCTCTGCAGCTGTGCACTCAAGGTCTCTTATCACTGCAGAAACCACTTGATTGAAAAATAGGCTTATTGTGTATAGTTGCTCATACACAATGCTCTGTATGTAGTATGGGTACAATTCAATTTCCTGAGTGAATTTCTGATAAAAATTAACCAGGAAGCTATCCAACCATGGTGATTTATTTTTACAAAGGGAGTTAATAGCTTCTAATATTTCTTCTACACCAATTTGTGCACTAAGTGCAGCATGAGATTTCTCATTCACCTTAGGAAGGGGAAGCATATAAAAAAAAAACTGTCTCCAATATAGTTTTGCCCTGGCTTCCACACAAGTCTGCAAAACAGTTGCAGAAAACTCTATTGATAGTACCAGCAACAGTAAATCACTTTATTGTACAGTTGTCTTTAATATTTATTATGTTTGTAGGATGGTAAGTGTGTTTCAGCCTAATTGCCAATAATTTTTAAGCTTTTTGGGCTTATAAATAGATTATTTTAGCTTTGCTTATGCTAAAGAAGGCATCCTCTTTTTTTAGATGATCATACTCATTTTTCAGTGAAGATTACTGTTTGTACATGTTTTCTGATTTGTCTGACAATAGTTCTAGTTCTATCTTTTTAAGGAAATTCATTTTTACATTTGCTTGCGCGCATGCACAAGGAACATTTTGGGAGAGTAGCACACTTTGGAGGTCTGCCTCTCCCGTTCAATCCACTGCTCCATTGAGCAGGTGTGGTGGTCCTGCACCAATGGGTGTGGAGCTGTATGACAGTGGTGGTCTTCGCTTCAGAAACCACGCTGTCATACACAGCGCTATCGCACTCGCTCCCCCAAAGCTTTGGTGCCGTGCTGGAGCCCACCCCAGCGTGGCAAACGTCCTGGGTCCTCTGCCGACAGGGGTGCCCAATCCCCCATCGGCCCCACGTCCACGTCAAATTATTTTGTAACACTTTGCCTTCTCATTCAGACTGCTAATGTTCTATGAGATTATTTTAATATTGGGACTCATGTGAAATTAGTAGACAGAAGGTGCCATGTTCAATTATGGAAGTAGACGAAAGACCTATTGAATATCCATGCACTTGCATTTCATTGTTTTATAAACAATAATAATAAAAGAGGATAATGCACACTACGCAGCTCACTGCAGACAAGAAAGGGAAAAGAAGTAAGACTGGAAGCAAGAAATGGAGAAAAAGACAAGCAGAAGAAAAGAAAAACATTATAAAATAAACATATGTCCATTTTGAGCAACAGCATCTAAGATACCTTCTTAATAAAACAAAGAGAAGAAGGGCTATAAAAAGAAACAAACAATATACTTATACCCCTTAACCGTGGAACGAGGAAAACCTGGTGCATGTTCGCTGTTATAACCAGCTGGTTATAATGATGAATTATAACTGGTTTTCCCTATGGAAAAATGCTCATTGGTTATTATATAGAGAATAATGGCTGGGGTGGGGTTATAATGAGGATTTTACACATCCTCAAGGTGTGGGATGCCACATAAACCCTGAGAGCAAAGGGTCTGGAGTTTCCGGGACCCTGGTCCCTGGACTCCTGTAGGAAGATTGGGGTCGGGTGGTGAGAGGCATAGATTGCCTCATGGTCGGTGGATGGCAGGGCCATCTGTGTTGTCCGGGGGCTCTGGGGTCTGTGTGCTTCCCCCCTCCCTTCTTTCCTGGCCTGGAAGACTTGGATCTATTCATCGGATTAGCCACCACTGCCCTGTATCGGTCTGTTTCTTGCCTCCCTGCTTGAAGGGTGAAGAAAGTTTGTTTTGCCTGGACTTCGGAAGAACAATTTCTTGGCCTGGGAAGTATGAACTATGGCTTGGCAAGTTGCCTGCGGTCCTTCCTCTGCTTGTTTGGTGTTTGTATTGTTCTATGGGATTAGTATTAACACTGATTTTAACTTGTGCTGTGGAGGGAGGTTGTGAGAGAACCTCTCAGACATTGACTTTATTTGGATTTTGAACATATTCTCCATTGACTGGGAGTGAGACTCCTAGTTTCTTCAACTTTTCTCTGGTCCTACTTGAGGTAGGAGGCTGTGAGAGAACCTCCCAGACATCAACTTTTATTTCCTATGGATTTGGCCTAATTGTGAACTGTGGCCTTATTCTCACTATTGATTGGGAGTGTGTTATAATTGATTTTATTATTTAGTTAATTATTTTATTACTTTGTTTCTTCTAAGTATTGAGGCAGTCATTCCCGGGTTTACTTATTGTGGGAGTTTTTGTTTAATTTGAGCTTCCTGGTTCGGCCTAATTAGTGCCACATTACTTATCAGGTTATGCTTGATGAAAGCTTTCCCTGTCAGGTGCTACTCCCGCTCTGAGCTTTGGGACCTCCACCCCTTTACTTGTCCCCCTTTATCGGCAGCGGTGTACGGCCATTGTAGGGCTGTTGGAATCATGGGGAGGAGGAGGAGGAGGAGGGGTGGGGGACTGGGGAGGAGGGAAGTGGGTTGATCTGAGTGGCCCGATTGGGGTAGTGGGAACCAGAAGATGCCCTGAGGCAAAATGGTGCACTGAATGAGGGCCACCTTGTTTAGTGCCCATTCCCAAGGGCTCCATGCTTAGTGGGTCAGTACCTCAAACTGCTCTGGTTTCCCACCCAACTTGCATGGTGCTGTGCAATGCCAGATCTATTAAAAACAAGTTAGTTATTATAGCTGATCTCGTTGGGTCAGCTGATCTGGCTTGCATCACCGAGACCTGGCTGGATGAAAATGTTGGTCCCATTCTGGAGTCAGCAATTCCAGCTGGTTTTTCGGTGATATACTGTGTGAGGTTGTGTTGCAGGGGTGGGGGTGTAGCAATTTGTTTTAAATCAGAGTTGGGCCTTGTTGATGTGCCAGTTGAGGACACCAGGTCCGTTGAGTGTACCATAGCCACAGGTGTGGGGTGCAAAATTGCTCTTGTCTATCGTTCACCAGGTGGTGAGAGTTAGTTTTTGCAGGAAGTAGTGGACTTCGTCATCAATATGGTATTTGACTCCCCCAGGCTGATGGTACTGAGGGATTTCAATGCCTGAATCAATGACGAACTGTCTCAATTTGGACAACACTTCCTCCATCTTATAAGTTCTTTGGGCTTCTCACAGGTAGTTTCCTCTGCAACTCATAATCATGGTCACTCATTGGACCTAGTCTTTCTCCTGGGGTTAGAGGCCTCCAACTTGGTAGAGGAACCAGTCAGTTGGTCCGACCACCACATCATCAGGTTCAATTTCTTGGCTCCCCCTTATACGCCTGCCCCTGTGGAGATGGTCCGATACTGCCCATTATGGGGTTTGACCTCTGATGGCCTTATGGCAGTGTTGGACCTATCAGGAATTCCTGAGGCAAGTGAGGGTCCAGAGGATCTACTCCAGGCTTTTAATCAAGCTGTAGAGGGAGCTCTGGATACCCTTGCTCCTTTCGATGTTCACCCACTTATTCTTTACCCTCGGTCCCCATGGTTTGATGGGACCTTCAGGGGGGATGAAACAGGCGGGTGAAGGTTAGAGCATGCTTGGCGTAGAACCGGCTTAGATGCCAGCAAACTTAAACTGATGTTGCCTTATAGGATCTATCAGTCATCAATCTCCCATAAGAAGGCAGAATTCCTGTCCAGGGAGATTGCTGCTGCACAGAATCGACCAGCTGAGATGTTCCAAATGGTGGACAGACTGTGCAATCCAGCCTGTCGACGAGTCCAGAAGACCTTGTCACAAGTGGAGCGTGATGAGTTTGCTCCCTTCTTGTGCTGATAAGATTGCTGACATCAGGTCGGAGATTCGCTTATCGCACCCTATGGGGGTTACTGGTGGTCGGAGCAAGGTCACGACACTCTCGTTTTGCTGGGATGAATTTGACCGTCTGGTGATCGAGGATATTATGTGGCTTCTCCGGAATGTGCATCCAACTAGCTGTACTTTAGATCCGGCCCCTACCCGCCTTTTAATGGAGTGTGTAGATGTGATTGGTCCAGTTATAGTGGAATTAATCTGGTGTTCATTGGAGTCTGGGAGTTTCCCAGCTCCCTGAAGGAGGCTGTGGTTACCCCCTTCTCAAGAAGTTATCTCTTGACCCAGATTTTTCTGCAGACTACAGGCTGATCTCTAACCTTCCCTTTATAGGGAAAGTTATTGAGAAATTATCGCACAACAGTTGGAGAACCATCTTACCATCCATGCTATCTACAATCCTCTCCAGTCTGGTTTCCATAAGAGACATAGTACCGAGACCATTCTGGTTCGGGTACTCAAGTGATATCCTGATGGCTAGAGATCAGAAGTGCTGTTCCATCTTGGTTCATCTGGATCTCTCTTCAGCTTTTGACACCATGGACCATGGGGTACTTCTTGATCGCTTGCGGTTCATCTGTGACCTGTCTGGTACAGTCCTCAGATGGTTTCATTCTTTCCTCACTGGCAGGTCACAGAGGGTAGTATCAGGAATTTTCTCCTCTGACTCCTACTCCCTGCCATGTGGAGTTCTGCAGGGTTCAGTGTTGTCCCCCATGTTGTTTGCTGTGTATATGCTTCCATTAGGGGACATTGTAAGATGGTACGGGCTGAGTTTTCACTGTTATGCAGTTGATACTCAGCTGTACCTGTCTTTTGTGCCTGACTAGGATAGTGCACTCTTGGTCTTTTCCAACTGTCTCACTGAAATCCAAGACTGGATGAATTCCAGTTGGCTTAGCTTGAACCCTGACAAGACAGAGGTGTTAGTTGTGGAACCGGGTCACTGAATAGAGGGGCCAGCTGCTGGGTGTCCTTCAGGGCTTTGGCTTGGGGGCTCTCAGGAGCTGAAAACCTGACCTAGGAACAGGTGTGGAATCTGGGGGTGATATTTGATGATGGGCTGATGCTTCGTTCACAGGTGTCAGCTACGGACAAGTCCTCGTTTTATCATCTGAGGAACATCACCCAGATTAAGCACCTTGTTCCATCTGGAGATCTTCCAACCCTGGTCCACCAATTCGTGGCCTCGCACCTTGACTACTGTAACTTCCTATACCTAGGGCTTCCTGGAGTTCACATCCGCCGCCTGCAGCTAGTGCAGAATGCTGCTTCCAGGTTATTGTCTGGCTCTGCTCGATCCAGTCATATTTCACCTGTGCTCTGTGTTCTGCACTGGTTGCCTGTTCAGTGGCGGATCACCTTTAAAGTTGGCTTGCTGACTTTCAGAGCCATCCATGGTTTGGGTCCGAAATACCTACAAATGCTTCTGAGTCCCTACTGCCTCCTCAGACCACTCCACTCAACTGATGAGGGATTGCTAGAGATTCCCAGGGTGCATTTGAAGTCCTCGGGAGCTTGGGCTTTTGTTTATTCTGTTCCTACCATGTGGAATTCTCTACCTCATCGGGAATGAGAGTGCCAGACAGTGGAGAGTTTTAAAACAGCTCTAAAAATATACCTATTTACATGTGCTTTCCCTGATTTTTAGTATTGGATATTTAAATATTTATAGTGTTATTAGTTTTATTTATTGTGTTTGCTTACTTGAGAACTTGTTGATTGTACAGCTCTTTGATATTTTTGATACTGCGCTTAACAAATACATTTTATTATTATTTATTATTATTATTAATATCAAGTTTACCCTTACATCCAGTTTTGTTTTATATAATTGCTGGGTCACATTTTTTTGCCACAGCAATTATATAAAATAAAACTGCTTTCTTGTTCAGCCATGGTCCCATCTGGCTTAAGTATGATCCATGGCTGGTGAGACTTTTCATTTGGTTTTATTTATTTATTTTTGTAAGGTGCCTTAGAACTGTGGGGATCCATTGCTACAGTTGCTCTTGGTTATTTAAAAAAAAAACCTTACTTACTGCCTAGAGCAAGTGGCGGTCAGGGTGTTGGTGCAGCAATGGGAAGACGGGCGGTTTGCGCATGTGGGAAGCAAGGGAAATCCTGTGCATTTTTGCCGTTATAACCAGCTGGTTATAATGGCAAAATTATAACCAGGTTTACCTATGGGAAAAAAATGCAACCCGGTAATTATACCTCTATATAAAACACATAAAGCCATATCTTGATTATGCAGCATCATTCCAGTCCCCCTGCTTAATTAAAGACATTAAATTACTAGACAGCATATAGTGATAGGTCACATGCCTGTTACCTAGACTTAGAGGAATGCCCTATACTGACAGGCTTTCCTAGCTTAAATTATATGATCTTCAAATGAGAAGAATGAGAGGGGGTATCCTGATGTTGTTCAACATCTTGAAAGATGATGAAGTGATCCAACAGTGTAACATCATCATCCCTGTATCTAGGCCAACATGTTTAAGATCCCATGACAAACAACTACGTATTCAGCGTGTCAACTAATAAAAGAGATAACTTATTTACCACAAGAGCTTGCAAGCTATGGAACAGTCTTCAGCAGCACTTTGAAAATATATCTTCTTTCGATAATTTCAAGACACAATTGGTTAAATTCCTTTTCGGATGAAATAGGTAATATCCCCACATGGCATGTGGAGGCAGTCATGATGGGTCAAGTGCCTTCTTCTGCCTTCAATTACCAAGTAATACTGAGTAAGCAGGGGAAGAAAGGATGCTTGTACAAGTCTTTTTCTCATCGCTACTGTGAAACAGGCTTTATTTCTAAAGTAAACACCTAGTCTAGGTTGTAGTTTTTTACAACAATTGTCCATGTGCTTATTAAACTTTTGTCTGCTGAGGACTTTCTGTGAATCACAAAGCAGGTAGGCAGCTAAACACTCTGCTCCCCTCAACTGCTGCCTTATAAAATAAGATTTTAGCTTGAAAAAGACCATCCAAATTATTAAAAATGCCTGGAGGAGTAATGCAAAAGGATCGCCTATCTCAATCTCGGCAACATCATGACTCTACAAAGTCAACCAAGGGTGCCATCAGATTGAACATTTGAAGTGCAGATCCCAGTCCAAGCCCCTGTCCTTCCAGTATGGTGACCCATTACAAAACCGAGAGGAGGCTAAACATTTATCCCGCTCACATTATGAGACCATATTAAAAGAACTTAAAGAAAAGCGAGCGGAAAACAAGCAGGAATTCAAACAACTAAATGCTCAACTTTGTGGTTTAGAAGATAGAATAGATAAGGTGGAGGAGTGAATTTCCGAAGTGGAAGATTGAGCGAAGCAATTAGGCCTAGTGGTTGAGCCCCTGGTGCAACAATCGGCCTTCCTGCATGAAAAGTATATTGATTTAGAGGGTCATTCTCGTAGGGAGAACCTATGACTATATTGTCTCCCCAAAGGCTCTAAGATGGGTCTCATGACTAAATATATTCAGACCTGCTGACAAACATCCTTCAACTCCCAGCTGGGTACCAGCTGGGCATCGAGAAGGCACACCAGGCTCTTCAGCTGAGACCGACTGACTCTGGCATGTGGCCCTGGTCAATTGTGATCATATTTAATTGTTTTAAAGTAAAAGAAGATCTACTTGGAAGGGCCTGGCAACAAAAAGAGATACAATACCTAAATGCCCGTTTGTTCCTTGATCACGACTACCACCTCCCCTTCCCCAATTCAGCAGCAAAGCCTGCAGTCTGGAGAGCTAGTTAAAGTCTTGAGCTCACAAAAAATTTGATTCCATACACCTTACCCTGCCCGAATGAGGATTTTCTGGCTGGAGGGATTCATACTCTTCTAAACACCAGAGAAGGCTAGGAAAGTGCTTGTGGAATGGGGCTACCTATCTGCTACCTCTCCTTCATCTCTGGATGCTAGGAAGCAGCAGCCAAGTCGACCAACCTTCAACAACTCTGTCAGAGTGTGCTTAGTCGCAGGTGGTCTGGTCACGGACAGATGAAGGGTCCTGCAACATTCCATACACTCCAAAAACTATTACAAAGGTTGCAAGACCGCACAATTGACCCAGCATGACACAAGGGATTGAACAATTTTTTAGCCGCTTGATGATTTCTTCACATCTGCGGGTCCTATGGGGTGAGTACGATGTCTTCCTTTATTCACTCTGAAAATAAATCCATAGCCCCACTTCAGCAAGGCAGCTGGTAACAATCCTCTCCAGGTGTTGGACATATTCCTCACCTAAAGACCCACTTACAGTATATGCCAAATATAATTTTGGAAACCTTTATACCATCTATAGACAGTCGCCGGTTACAGGCCTCCCGAGTCATCTGGACACCTTAGCGGAAGCTCACTCCTCATGCTGTATGCAAGGTTCATTGACTGGGGCAGCTATTAGCACTGTGGCAGCTCACAGCAATAACCTTTTAATTTCACTAATGAAACATTTGCTCTTTCCATTGAAGTGTGCACATTCCTGTGAAGCATTGCATAAAGATGTTTTACCTGACATTATACAATGTCAAATAAGAATGCTGGGCTCTGATTGGTCACTCTGGAACTGGACCCGTGATGTTATCCCAGCATTACATCACGGATCTAGTCCCACCACACACAAGACCATATTAGAATCATTCCACAGCCCATGTCCAAGTTGTCCACACTTAGCATGGCTGCTGTGGCTTTTGCCAGTACTTACTCATTTTTTTTTTTTAAGTAAATTTGTTTCCCAACCTAAAGACAGTAAGCACGTGACACAGCGCTTCAGTAAAATATAAACTATATAAATCCATTTCTCCACTTTTTTCTCTCCCGGTAGCACTACAAACACACCATGCCTCTACCAGGAGAAGGAAACACTCCAGGAACACAGCAGTGCGGGAGCACAAAAACTTATTGAGTCCATTACGTATGCAATCCATTTCCAGCTTCTCAGAGCTCTCCTAGTGAAACCTCTGCTGAGACAAGCAGCCACCAAATAAAGCGGGGGCTAGATAATCAGTCTGCAACAGCGGACAGTGTAACAATGGCAGTCGTGCTAAGGGGTACGGAAGTGAGAGCTGCAGTGGGGCGGGGGGCAGGGATGAAATCAAACTTACAGCATGAAACCAGAAACAGAGAAACAAAAAATTTAAATATGAATGGTAAAAATGAAGTGGCTTAACAATAATACAGGCAATACAGGTGAATACCACAAACAATGACAAGGCACAGTTTACTGTGAGGACTCAGCAGTGCAAAGCTACAATTACAATGCTACAGCTCCACCCACTGGCCAAAGCAATACATCTGCACTATTTTTTTTTTTAGTAAACATATGCAGTAAAAAAACTGCAAAAAATCTAGTTGTAAATGTACTTTTTCCATCTTTTTTATTTTTTTAAACACACGAGCCACTGTATTATAGGAATAATGCACTCCAGGGTTTGTGTGTGGTGCTGGGATAACGTCAGTTCTGGGGTGATTAGACACACTCGGCCTGTGGCCTCGTGCCTAATAACCCCAGGTGTGACGTAATCCCAGCATGACACACACTCTGTAGTGCATTATTCCTTAGTTTACCTCAAGTTTGAGCTATGTATGTAAATGTGATCACAGTTTAAGACTGAACAATGGAACTATTAGTCCATGAACTTTCTATTTTTTCTAGGCAACATTACTGCATGAATTTAATTTAGCTATGCTTTCATACAGCTACAAAGACTGTCTGTGGTGCATATACTTAAATGGGACTATTATGACCATGTCAGCTAGCCAGGGACACCGAAATATTAAGTTTTTTCCTAAACTGTCTTACATTTGAAACCTAATTGAAGTCTAGTTAACAAATGTTTTTAGGATGTGAACAGTTGCTAATTTGTTTGTTCGAGGTTTGCTACTCTGACTATGTAGATTTTCTAAGATACACAGATATATAGCCAACTTACAAGTGCATGCTGATAATAGAGAGGGGGCGGTCATGATCAAGAGTTTAATACTAGTTGTGCAGTAGTCACAGAGGGGTTGATCCCTCTTTTACACCCTCCAATCTATATTCACTGGGTATGCGAGACGGGTAGTGTAGCCTGAATTTTCTACTGGGGGGCTGCTCTCATCCCCCACATAGTTTAGACAGTGATTTGAAGAGGACACAAAGTATCATGGAAAATACCAAGGGGGACTTATATGAATTTGTTGTTATAAAATGTGTAGTTTTTTTTACTGCATCCTGATTGGCCAAGAGGGCTCAGAATGCAGTTCCATAAGGAGTGACAACTACTGGGTAGAGAACCCTTTTTGGCAAACAGAATGCAGTGCGTACATATATATATATATATATATATATTAGAGGCAAAAAACTCCATTTAATGCATTAGTTAGGGTTGTTCCACAGCGACAAAAGTGAGGAAATTCGCTGTTAGGGTTGAAAACCCTAACTCCGAATTCACCCCCCAGCACCACACACACACAGACACACACACACATTCAAGTATGGGGGAGGACCAAGTCAACACAACCAATGACAGACATCCAGCAGCAGGTGACAGAAATAACAAACAATTGTCTAAATGTACTACGAGACATCCCCACCCACCTGACCAGGTACTGCATGCTCAGTGGAGATCAACAGCAAAACTGAGGTCATGTACACCAAACGTACACATCCCTGATTGCAGCTGCACACAACGTACCACACTTAGTAGTTGCATGGCCTTACCTACCGATGCCCCACACCACACCACTTGTGGTGGGCCACCTGAGCAATAGAGTTAAGCAAAACCAAGGAGTTGTACAGGTATAATATCTCTGATTATAACAAGGTTTTGAGAAATGCAGCTTTCTAATTGACTGTAAACATTGTAACAGCCTTCTGTTTAGTTTTTATTAACATACATGTAGAGCCTAACCATATGATGAACATGGTTTAATGTTGTTTAAAAAACAGTTTTATTATGATAGCAATAAGCCACTCCCAGGTATTATGTTAGTGGTCAGTTTATCATTGTCTAGCGACATGTGGCACTCGGATATGCCTCATTCAACATTAAACCCCTACAGGGTGATTAACAGACCATTTAACATAACTGTTGGTCATGCCTTATTGCTTAATTGTCTTTATGAGTAGATACTCTCTGCTAGGCACTGAAAGAAGCTGCAAACACAGTGTCCCACCCAGTTACAATTCGCACACTGTCTAGTTGCTGGAGAATGGCTGTGAATATGAACTCATGAAGATGAACAGTGTAACTTGATCATTACAGTCATCGAAACCCTAGTGTGATTATAACTGACAGACTCAGTGATAGAGGATAACCCCTGCTGTCCTAGTACATTTACCCCATTATGAGTTAAATCAATACTGAAAGACATTCTGTTTATATCTACACCATACCTACTTGATTCCTGTTGTAGCAGAATTAACATAGTTATCACTTTGATAGCATCAGTGACAGAAGTGTGGCAAACCCAAACAGTAGGCATACAGCCTGAGTATGAAACAACTGTTAAAAAAATCACACTGTGTCCATAAGTGGCATAGATCACTCATTGCAACAATAGCTAATGTATTACTATTTGAATAAGTTAGTCATCAGAGATGCAATGAGATTGTCTTTATCAGGTACAACATACTCAGTAAGTGCCTACAGGAAAATCTATCCTATATACATGTCCGATACAGGTACATCATTGTTGGCTCAGTACTGCTATGACATTTAGAAGTTGCTTGGCCTGATCCATGCAATTACAATCTTTCTTACAAAGAATACTTACTGCATCTTTAATATTGAAACACACTGAAGGTCTATGTATGTACATCAGCAGTACACCTTCATCAGTAAGAATGCATGTGATACTGGCAGTACCAATTTCACAGCGTTGAACAGGCAATGCTTTTCCATACGTTTACATCAGCCTCTCTATGTTGAGCAAACCATTGCAGTAAATGTACTACTATGTAAATCACCTACTAAATGTATCACTACTTTTATCTTGAGCATGCTAGTGTCTTGTAGTTAATTTATGTGCTTCTCTTAATTAATGTATACTCAGTAGTGTTAAAACCTTTCTACAACTGTCATCATGCACCTTCAGCATTTATACTGAATAACGGCACAGTACCAGTTGTGATGTGGTGTGGGACATCGGTAGGTAGGGCCATGCAACTACTAAGTGTGGTACGTTGTGTGCAGCTGCAATCAGGGATGTGTACGTTGGTGTACATGGCCTCAGTTTTGCTTTTGATCTCCACTGAGCATGCAGTACCTGGTCAGGTGGGTGGGGATGTCTCGTAGTACATTTAGACAATTGTTTGTTATTTCTGTCACCTGCTGCTGGATGTCTGTCATTGGTTGTGTTGACTTGGTCCTCCCCATACTTGAATGTGTGTGTGTCTGTGTGTGTGGTGCTGGGGTGAATTCGGAGTTAGGGTTTTCAACCCTAACAGCGAATTTCCTCACTTTTGTCGCTGTGGAACAACCCTAACTAATGCATTAAACGGAGTTTTTTGCCTCTAATTTCCCTTTTTTTGAGAATGATATTGAGAAATAGTGAATGTAAGGGCCCCGCGCCCGCCACATGATGTCTTGTGGCATAGTAACAGGAGCAGCAATGCAAACAGAAATGCTAACAGTGGCACACATGGTAACACAAGACGAATGATAACAGAAAGAAATTACACGGTGGCGTGAAGCGAGAGCGGTGTGCCCGCGTGATGTCTGGTCACATAGTAACATGGTGCCTGTAAATGGAAATGTCAATGGGCATGGTGACGCAAAGTGAAACAGAAAGAGAAACAGTGCGGTACACACAAATGGCAAAAAGTAACAAGCATAAAAGCGCAAATGAAAGCATAAAGGATGGCCTTGCGTGGTGGCATTGGGGTGTGCATTGGAATCATCAGCCCTAACTCTCACCCTATGACCTGTGTAAACAGCAGCAGAAGTATAGGGAGAATGGGGTGAGAGTTAGGACTCATGATCTCAATGCACACCCCAATGCCGGTTGGGGTGGGTGGGGGTGCATGGGGTTTTCAACCCTAACAGCGAATTTCCTCACTTTTGTCACTGTGGAACAACTCTAACTAATGCATTAAACTGAGGTTTTTGCCTCTAATTTCCCTTCTTTTTGAGAATGATAACAAGAAATAGTGAATGTAATGCAGCAGCGGGTCTGGTGCCCTCTAGGCCCAGCTCCCACCCCGCATATCACGGTGGCCGGGGCCTTAGAGCCCTTTGGGCCCCTCGCTCCCGCCACATGATGTCTTGTGGCATACTAACAGGGACAGCAACACAAACAGAAATGCTAACAGTGGTGCACATGGTAACACAAGCACGAATGAGAACAGAAAGGGTAACGCACATGGTGGCATAGATGGGAATGGTCTGCCACGTGATGTGTTGTCACATAGTAACATGGTGCCTGCAAACAGAAATGTCAATGGGCATGGTGATGTAAAGTGAAACAGAAAGATAAACAGTACTGTAGACAGAAAATGGCAAAAAATAACAGAAACGCAACGCAAATGAAAACGCAAAGGATAACGCATATGGTGGCGCAGACGCCAACGGTAAGTGAACGGGTAATGGAACTGCTAAGCGGAAAGGGCAACAGTAACAGTAATGGGTGCACAGGCTGGTTTTCCCAAAACCTGCATTGAGAAAGACAGTGAGTACAAATAATGTATGCAAAATAATGAGTATCGGCGCAGAAAATGAGATCTTGGAATACTAAATACATTATATCTCAGGAACCGTACAACGTAGAAAAAAAATTTAAAAGTCATATTATTTAAAACTGTCCTGGCTAATTTGAATCCTAGGCCCATTTGGGGGGCTAAGAAATTTTCTGACGAAAAGTCTGTATCTCGCACCGTTTCCGAGATACGGGCCCTGAAAGGTGCGACGAACGCCATAATGTTATCCTATGGGAAAAAAAGAAAAGTTCGGAGCGCCATAACCTTGCCTCCCTGTAATGTTTTTTCACCAAACCACTGAAAGGCACATCTGTGGGCTGTTGGCTGTCTTCCCTCCAAATTTCAGGAAAAAAGACCAAACCATTATTTTGCAGCAGGGATCCAAAGGATTTCTGTTATGCGTTGAGCGCCGTAATGTTATCCTATGGGAAAAAATGTCAACTTTGGAGTGCCGTAACTTTGCCGCCGTGTGATATCTTTTCACCAAACTACTGAAAGGCACATCTGTGGGCTGTTGGCTGTCTTCCCTCCAAATTTCAGGAAAAAAGACCAATCCGTTATTTTGCAGCAGGGTGCCAAAGGATTTCTGTAATGCGTCGGGCGCCGTAATGTTATCCTATGGGAAAAACCATCAAATTTGGAGTGCTGTAACTTTGCCGTCATGTAATATTTTTTCAATACAACACTGAAAGGCACATCTGTGAGATGTCGGCTCCTTTCCCTTCAAATTTCAGCTCAAAACTCCCAACGGTTCTTTTGCAGCGCAGTGCCAAAGAGTTGCTGTCATTTTCCCACAGACTAGAAACTACTGTCGCAATTTGAGAAAGCTTTTGCAAAAATTTGCGACACTTTCGTGAGCACGAAAGTAATTTGCGATAGTACTTTTTCCAGAAATTTGAAAAACATATTTCTGGGGTGTTTTACCACAAAATAAAGACATGGCAAGCATCCTCAGGGCCCGACTAGGTGAATACAAAAAAAATTAGGTTGCTAGAGGGTCCCGAATTTAAATGCCAACCATTTTTCTGATCACCAACTGAAAACAAAATGGCTGATTTACGAAAGTAACAGGCCCATTTGCGAAAGTAAAAATGCATTTGCGAAAGTGTTGAACTTTTGTTAACTTTTCCCATTGACTTATAATGGGAAACTGTTTTTTGAATAACTTTTGAACCATTTAATATTTTTTCATGAAATCTTTGAAAGGCATTGGGGACCCTGGCTGCATGTTCCCTGAAGATTTTGGGCCGGTCCACACACTCCGTATGACCTGTAGGCGCAACCACAGAATTCCAGAAAAGCGTAAACGAGCGCACAGATCACACTTAATAACTCTGCAGCCGTATATCCAACCAGTACAAAACCTGGCAGATCCCAAGGCCTATGGTTCTTGATTATAAATTCCAAATTTCAGGCAAATCCATCAAACGGTTGCAAAGTTATTAAGGTGCAAAGTTTTGGGGTTTAACATAGAAATGGCTCCTCAACCCTAACTATGGTAGCACTACCGTGCTAACATAATCAATGCCTTCAATGCTCTAAAAAAGAATTTCATGCAGACATGTTTGTATTTTAAAATCTGTCAAATACCCTAATCTGCCACAAGTCATAAGAACACACAAAAAATATACAGATTTCATTAATAAACACAACAGTAGCTAGAAACTTCCAAACTGCAATATCAAACACCATTTAATGTTGATAACATACTTTTTTGTGCCCATTACTCTTTCAAAATTGCAGGCCGCTGATCCCCAGTGTAGTAGTAGGTATTTAAAAATGGGATTGGAAATATAAGAAATCTGATTGGCTGGCAGGGGTGCATTAACTTACAGTGAGAGACCTGTAAGTAAAAAAGTACCAGCCATGCCAACCCTGCCAGCCTCATAACTGTTATCTTTGTGCCCTGCTTCATAATTAGCTGAATCACTGGTCACACAATTTGAAAGTGCCACCATTTTTTTACCCACTTAACGAGCGAGTTGTTGGAGGCCCCGCCCTTCCGCTCGTACTCCATTTACTGTTTCTTTCCTTGAAAAAAGACAAAATGATTCAGTTTAAACTATTAACACTAGTACATCAGCTACAGTACTAAGTGCTACTCTGACAGAAAACAAGATTTTTTTTTCAGTTATAAGTAGCGATAGCACGTCGTGTGCTAAGCACTACAGTGAGAGCACCCGGTTTGTAAATTCCCCACTTCACAAAAACAGCAGCTTACACATACAGCACTTTTTAAATGTGATTAAAAAAATGTCTCTCTTTACAGATGCTCCCAATAACTTGTGCACACTCTGTCAGCAACTATTCTCCCTGAAGTCTACTGCTGTAAACAGTGTTGCCGATGAGCTCCCAATCTTCCCCTCTGTCTTCACCCTCATTCCCATCACCACCACAAGTCTAGCTGAGGCACACAAATAAGAAACAAAAAAAAGGAAAACAACAGAAGACACTTCCCATTCATGTAATATCCAGTACAATACACTTTATACAGCAATGACAGAAGTTCCACTGGTAATGGCGTGCTGCTGTGATCTGTTCCTACTGTGGAGAGATGGAGGGCAGTAACTATGACAATCAATACTAAAAGCTTCAAGCACAGAAGCTCTACGAGGACAGTATAAGCAGAGGAATTAGTTTATTTTAAAACATGTGTTAAACTAATTTTTTACAAACTTTGTTTTACTGAACTTATTTTGTATTATAGTGCCCGTTTTCTAAGCACAATACTAACCTCCAGGGTGGGCAGTATGGGCAATATCGAACCTTCCAGGGGCTATAAGGATCTCACTTGTGGTGTCGGGCCTCATTATGCCCCTGGGCAGTCTGGTATAGCCCAATACTTCCCACTGTGTCAGGTATTATTGCATGCATGTTGTTCCATAAGGTTCTCTCACCCACCAACTTACCATCCCCCACCCTCTCCCCAAAAGGTATTGTGATCACATTAGTTTTAAATAAGTTTCTTGCATCTTAACTGACTGCAAAAGCAGATCAAATCTAATACTGATTATGGCACTGTGAGAATGATCTCCAAAAGTATTGAATCAACCCCCTTTGCCACTGAACACATCCTACTTCAAAGTAAGACCTGAAGAACATGCAGCAGCATCACACTGCTGTTATGCCGCTCATCTCCCTCCCAGCCCCGCCATGCAGCAGCCGTTCTGTTTCTCATCACAAACTAAACTGCAGTCACACAATAAGTTTCAAAAAATAATTTTCAATTGCTGGAGCCACTACTAGTGGATGCTGATATCACTGCCAGTAACTATGGCAGCACGCAGCACTACATGCTTTCTCATGGCAGCACAGTGCGTTCTCACTCACTCTGCATACTCTCTGTGCACACTGGTGGCCAGTGGCTCAGTGAGGTCCCTCACTCTCCTGGCATCTGGTGGCTCAGTGCTCTCAGGTCTCTCATCTCAGACTCACTATGGTGCCACATAATATAATTTAGCTAATTTACCACTGGCTGATTACCAACAGACCCTCCGCCCACTCTCCCTTGTAGCAATTACTAAATGGTTGTCAGCTGCAGTAATGTTTTGTTGGTCATCCAACTCCGACAGTTGGCTAAAACTTAAATATTCAAACCAAAGGCAGTCCTTTGACTCCTCCTGACAGCCCTTAACAGCAGAGTTTCAGCAAAAGATATGCATACTGTGAGAAACCTTTTTGTGGGGAAGCTGAAGACACAAAACAGGAACACTTCAAAGCCACCTAGTCAAAAAAGATAAGGCAACTCCGTTGCTGCAGTTCATCTCAGTAAGCAGGCAAACAAACAAAAGGAAAACGGGGCAATTGTCAGAATAGGTAGAAAAGACTCAATCCTAGAGCTCCAGTTACAAAACTTTATTTTATAAACAAAATCACTTACTAATACTTTCATGTTAGACCAGCAGCTGAGAAGTAGCAGCACAAATGTACGAATTGACCGTAGCAAATCATTCACCATTGAGTGATAATCTTGAAGGTGTTCTAGATTGTCAGCTTGCACATTCATGCAACTTTCATTGAAACATAGAAATATACAATTTGATGGTAGATAAGGACAGCTTGGCCCACCCAGTCTGCCCATTTCTCTATCTATTGGATAAGCTGTATATCCTAGTTAACCAACAGCCTAGTTCCTCCTAACCCCCGCCAGAATTGCCTTATGTCTGTCCCATGCATTCTTGAATCCCCCCACTGTTTTTAACCCCATGACCTCTTCATGAAGGCCATTCCATGCGTCCACCACCCTCTCAGTGAAAAAAGACTTCCTCACGTTGCCCCTAAGCTGTCCCCTCTCTATCTTCAAATTGCACCCCCTTGTTCTTGCACATACCCTTTTTTCTGAAGTATGCTACCCTCTTGGACTTTGTTGATTCCCTTGAGGTATTTCATATTTAATTAGCAAATTCCAGCAAGATCAACAGTGCGCATCGAGGGAAATTTTAAAACCAATTTGAAAGTGATTTTTTTTTGGCATTGTTAATGAAAGATATTTGCAAGGGTTATTATTTTGGCCATCCCAAACAGTTTAGTTAGGGACTATTTTTTATCGTATTTAAAGAAATATCTCTATTCTTTACTTAAATAAATGACACAGTTTTAAAAATTCAAACTACTTGTTGGTATCATTTTCCACAATTATGACTCATTTTATTAGCGCAATAAGACATTCCAGGGTGTTGGTTGTTATGTGATAACCACATACCTAGGTGCGGACGGACACTCAGCCTTTGGCCTCACGCCTTGCCATGCACCTAGATGTAGTCATCACATAACAACCAACACCCTGTTGTGACTTATTGCTTACTTAAACAACTGGGAAACAATACAACTTTAAAAGGTCTTTATACTGCTGCATTGTAAGTAGGTGGTGGTCTTTTTATTAATTAATAATTTCCTTTGTGGACTGATGGGAGTGGGGAGTGTTGTGGTGATTGCTTAATTTGGTTCTGACACACCTGGACACTGTTAATGGCATGTGATGTCATATAATATCTTTATGCCAGTGCAGAATGGGAGCCTAATTATTCAGCTTGGGCTCGAGGGGAGATCCTCCTGATTGGGAGTGCAAATTTCTCCCCTGGTCTTCCCTTTCACAGCAGGGTTGGGATTTTTGCTGGACAGAGCAGGCCACAGACATCCCTACATTGGGACCTCTAATATTGGAAGACCAGTTTCAGGTTATTCAATTCTGTTATATCATTGTGTCCTATGATTTTTCCTTTTTGTTACTATAGCTGAATATGGTTGCCACAAGGTCTTTTTTACCTGGCTGGAATTTTGAACATGGAGTAGGATTTTTTGCCATGCAGATAACAGAAAATCCGTGGCTGGGTCATAGCTGGGAAAATAGTTAAGCAGTGAACTATAATCTTGTCATATAACGTCCATGGTCTCACTCACCCAATTAAAATAAGCCGTGTGATGGCCTTCCTTAAAAAGTCTGGAGCAGAATTCATATTGCTCCAGGAGATGCACCTAAGCCACACAGAGCATGAAAAGCTCTGAAAATGTGGTTATGGCATAGTTCTGGCCTCTTCATATAAGCAGGGCAGGAGGAGGGGAGCAGCAATTTAAATTCCCAACAGGTTTCCTTTTGAGGTTATCAGTTAAGTTTTAGATGTTGAGGGCCATTATACCCTTCTGAAGGGGCGATATAATGGAGAATTGATCACATTAGCCTCGATATACGCCCTCGGTATGATAATTTATTTTAACGAAATCTATTTCCTAAAATCTCAGCTTGAGCTGAGGGCTTCTTGATCATGGCAGGGGACCTGAATCTTTGCCTTAACCCCCATTTTGATGTGTCCACAGTTGTAGGAAGGAAAGACCACAGAGTTGCTAATTAAGTTGCTAAACTGCTTACTGAGCTGGGCTACCAAGACGCATGACATCATATGCATGGTAGAACAAAACAATATACATATTATTCTTCCTCTCATAAATGTTATTCTAGGTTAGACTATTTCTTAACCCCTAAAGAAATGCAGGACCAGCTATTAGATTCATGGTTTGGAGACATTACCCGATCGGACCATGCCTGTATTTACTCAAAATTACACTTAGGCCAAATCAAAGGGACCACACTCTGGAGGCTAAATGTTTCCCTTCTTCAGGAGTCTGAAACACAGCAAGAGATGATAGAAGTTATAAAGCAAGGGGTACAAGACAATGCTGACCCTACTATTCCTCTAGCTATTTCACGGGCTACAGTAAAGGCCTTGGTTAGAAGTAAGTTTATTGAAATCTTGGCAAAAGATAAAAAGGCCCATAAGGCTCAGCTACAGGCCCACATTTTAGATTTGGAGGCACTACAGCAGCAGAAAATAGATAAGCAAAGAGGGGTCCAGTCAAATAAGCTTAAAAAGGAGTGCATTCCCTCCTTGATTACCAAATAGAACAAAAATTATTATACTTAAGAAAAAGATATAAGGGGGGCTCACATGCATTGATTGCAATTATTGGCTAGCAGGCTTCGCTAGCAGTGAGCAAAGGCCACAATAACAAAAATCATACATCCCCAAACATCCCCAAACTAAAATGGTACAATTACAAATGCCGAACGTAGCCAAGGTGTTTTGGTCCTATTATGCAAACTTATATGCTGAAGGTTCATCTCCCACTTTGGATGAAGTAGCAGCCTTCCTTGAGCCCTTGCATTTACCTCAGTTGACAGATACACATAAACACCTTCTTTCAGCCACTATATTTACAGCTGAGGTTACTATGGAAATTAAGTGTCTAAAATCTGGAAAGTGTTCTGAGATGGATGGGCTTCCTAACGAATTTTATAAACAACTTAAAGAAGTGGTCATCCCTCTCCTTACCGGGACCTTCAACTCAGCCCTAGAAATAGATGGCAGAATGGGCACAGGTCGTAATTTCCATGTTAACAAAGCTGGCCAGGGACCACATTTAGTGCTTCTCATACAGTTCCATTTTGATTGTAATCACTGACCATAAAATCTTAACTGATATTTTTACCAGAAGACTTGAGCAAATTATTACAGCACTAGTCCACACAGACCAGACGGGCTTTGTGATGGGACATCAGGCTATGGGCAACATTAGAAGAACAGTCCACATTATGGATCATTTGACCTAAATAAAACAACTGGCCTACTTGATGAGTTTAGATGCAGAGAAGACCTTCAACATGGTTTCATGGGCCTTCCTGCGTGGCATCCTGGCCGGCTTTGGGTTTGCAGACTTGTTTATTAATTTCATTTCTAAATTGTATTCCTCCCCCTCTGCCTATGCACATCTCCCAGCCCTTGGAACTTCGGGGTACCAGGCAGGGCTTCCCCCTGTCTCCATTCCTGTTTCCTTTATACATTGAGCCTTTGGCCCAAGCGATACAGCTTAATCAGCAGACCACGGGGCTGGAGCTGAGGGGCACCCATCACAAACTGGCCGTCTAGGCAGATGATATTATGTTTTATATTACCAACCCATAAGCTACCCTGCCAGAGGTTTCCCATCAGATACAAAATTTCTCTATTCTCTCCGGATACACCTTAAACTGGACAAAGATGGAGGTTTTAGTGTTCTCCTACAATGTACCTAGTAAAGTCCAAGATACATATCCCATGAAGAGGGATCTTGATAATATTAAGTACCTGGTAATTCATTTGGATTGAAATTCCTCCACTTTGTTTGCAAAAAACTACCCCCTTTAATATCAACAATTAAGTCCAATGGTGGTCTCTCCTTTCACTTCCCCTTCATGCTGATGTACAGGCAATTAAAACTAATTCACTACCAAGAATATTGTATTTTTTTTCAATGTGTCACATGTGCCAGCCGCGGAGGAGAGTGGAGGGCTGAGCCGGTGGCCCGCTCTGTTTTGGGATCAGGGGATCAGTGTGGGACAGTGCTTGCTGAGTTGGGGGTGGTGTGGGCCACTAGACCACTAGGCAATAATATTAAAAAAAAAAACTATGGCTGACGGATGGGTGATAGGGTCAGAGGGGAGGGATTGCTAGCCACCAGGGTTAATTTCTTTTTTTTTTTAAATACCACTCAACTTGCTGGCCGGGTTGCACTGAAGGCTGAGGCACTGGACACCTTACCTCATGCTATGCTGGTGACCCGTGTTTGGGAATGAGCACAGGATGCTGGGGGTTGACAGGAATGGAGAAAGATTGAGCATCTGAGGGACTGCTCTCCTTTTCCGGGGGGGGGGACATCAGTGGTCACGCTCGACTGGCCCCTAGTGGTGGTAAGAGGACAGGGAGCTGATGCTACGCAAAGGGGATGGAGATGGGGCAGACATCTGGAGAAGTGCGTGCAGATGCGTGCGCACTCCCTCTACTGACGTCCTCACATGCCCTTCTCTCTGCAGGGGAATAAAGTAAGAAAAAATGGAGACCGCATCTGGATGAAGACAATCCCCCTCATAATGCCACCAGGAAGGCATCTCTCCCAAACTGGATGCGAACTGGTGGGTTGAGGGACTCCAAACCCCCTCCCACCATGAGAGGTAAGTCATGGTGGCTGAAGTGGGGGGGGGTCTCATACCCAGCTGGTGAGGAGGAGGAGGGATGTCAGATGGATAGGCAAGGTTCTGGTAGAAATAATACTAACAAAAAAATAAAAAATTAAAAAATACCACGCAACTCAGCTCTGTTTTGCAATGGGGGAGTAGGGTGGGATATTACTTGTTGGGTTTAGGGATGGGGTGGACCACTAGACCGCCAGGAAATAATATTAAAAAAAAAACAAACTATAGCCTGGCAGAGGGGTGATACGTTCCGGGAGGGACTGCTAGTCACCAGGGTTAATTTCTTTTTCTTTCTTTCTTTCTTTCTTTCTTTCTTTCTTTCTTTCTTTCTTTTAATACCACACAACTTGGCTTTGTTTCGGGATGAGGGAAGGAGCAGGGTGGGACAGCTGCCAGGGTGGGAGGGGCCACTAGACAACCAGGGAAAATACTAAAAAAGCATACGGGAGGGGATCAATCAGGTGAAACTGACATGCCCGGTGAAAAGTTTCGCAAAATGCATGAATTTTGCAAAATTTTTTGCCAGGTGAAATATGTCAATTTCACTCAACACTTCTCACCAAATGGTGAGGTTACACAACTGACACCCAGAGTTTGAGAAATGGAGTTGCACTTAATGGGACATTACATGACCACCATCTATGCTCGTTGCAGAGGTGCTCAGCAGAAGGCACTGTGGATGGTCATTGTCTGAGGTCAGAGCCAGTTAGTGGGATGTCAGAGAAGTGGTTACAGGTGGCCATTGACAGAGACAGCTCTGTGGGAGATGGGAAGTGCTGCAACAAGCTCACATTGGCAGAGGGATATCTGAAGAGCTGCCACAGCCATTGATAATCAGGAAGTGGTGTGGCATGAGGGAGTGGGGGAAAAAGTCAGCCAGGAAGCATTGGCTGCATAGCATCATCAAACTGGCAAAACCCAGCACACTAATTGGTGGTGTAAAACTCTTTAAAAAATATGCTTTTCAGTGGCAACCCTTCATCTTTAGGATGATCAACCAACATTTGCTGCACTCTGATTTTCAGCCACCTCATCACCTCACAGCCTGACACACCTCCAGAACCTGATTTTCCACTAAATTTGCATTCTGCAATCAAACATAAACATTGACTCAAGGCCTTTCGAATGTGTTACACCATTAGTTCATCTTTTAAAGGAACACTTTTTATAGATTTGCTTGCTGGTTCTATGGCCCCTTGGGATCTCTATGTTAGCATCTGCTATGGGTCTTCTTGTTCCCACAATGTATCCTGTCCCATGTGACAGTGATGTGTCCAGGACCATTGATTCAGAGATTAATAATTGCTGCAGCAGCAATCTGCTGTAGGAAGCCTGATATTCTGGCTTTACCTAAATAACTCAGTCTAATCAAACATTCTGTTTTCTAGGTATGTGTCTAGGTCTAGCCAGTAGAAGTGAATGTTCTGTTTTTTAAAGCTTTTCATTTAATCAAATGACACATAACCATTACAAAAGCACACAAATCTGCCAAGGTCACAAATGCTGTAATTAGTGAAGACTCCAGCTGTGTCCTAACAGAATAACCCACCCAATTATCCCGCAGACATTTGCATTTTGAAAATTTAGCTTTCACCAGAGCTCCCTGGACAACGAGAGTTAATTAACATAACAGCTCGATTACTGTCAATAAACAGTTGTTGTTGAATTAATGATCCTGGAAGCATCACTGTCACATGGGACAGGAGGCACTGTAGGAATAAGAAGAGCCTTTGAAAATCCTAATACGGAGAGCCCCAGGGTCCACAAAATCAGCAAGCTACTTTAGAAAAACTCCTTTCAGCAAATAAAGGGAAGGACTTTCTAGGAGTACACCTACAATTTAAAATACTCTGCACAACATATTTATTTGTAAATTTTGACTTTCATTTTCCTTTAAGTATTTGTGTTTCATTGTCCCCAGATTGTTCCAACTGCATGTTTTTCTTTATCACCTTCCTCAGCCTTGTTCAAATCTTTTTTTTTATATAAGTGTTTATCTCTTCTGGTGGGCTGGCAGCTTGTGTCAGCTGTCTGTACTGGGCTTCATAGTCTTTCAAGGCCTCCCTCACTTCCACCTCGGCTGAACCACCAGAGCCAGTCTGGAGGCATCATCTAGATGCAACCCCCACTTTTCACCTGTTCTCCCCTTTCCCCTCCAGAGCTCCAGACCAGGTCAGGCATGCATGTGGAGGTGCGTACATACACCTTGGCCCAGCAGACTCTACTCTGCCCACCCCTAGCCTAGTGCCTAGCTCCCTCTCCTGCCTGCACTGCCATCATGCCTCCACATGGTGGTGGTCTGAGGTTGAGAGAGCCAACCTCCCCAGTCTGGGAGAGGAGAGCTGTCTGGTGGACACTCTATCCATTGCCAACCCTCCCTACCAGCCAGCCCCCTGCAATCCATGCTTGTTCCTGAACATGGGTCACCGGCATGGTGAGAGGTAAAGCGCCCAGTGCCTCAGCCCTCTATGCCACCAGGCCAGCTATTGTTCAAAACTTTGAACTCATTTTGTGATGCATCTAGGCAAGAAGAACCCAAAAACAGCATATTGGCTTAATGGGGTCAGACTCAATACTTTATAGGAGGAAAGGGACCTAGGAGTTATCATCTGTGACACCCTAAAGCAAACCACACTGTGCACTACAGCTTATAGCAAGACCAACAAAATGTTGGGATGTATTGGGAGAGGATTTGACAGCAGGAGCAGGGAGGTGATGCTGCCACTCTGTAGGTTCCTTGTGAGGCCCCACCTGAAGTACTGTGTCCAGATTTGGATCCCACACCTTAAGAAGGACATAAACAGACTGGAGACCATGCAGAGAAGGGTGACAAAAATTATACAGGGCCTTCAGGGGCTTTCATATGAGGGGCAGCTAGAGGCACTGAAGATGCACTCACAGAAAACTAGGAGGGACATGATAGAAACCTTTAATTTCCTGAGAGGAATAAGTAAGGTGCCCTGCTTTGAGCTGTTCAACAAGGTTTCCTGCTCAGATACTAGACGGCACAAATAGAAGCTGGGAGGATGGGGGCTTCAAAAGGGAACTCAGAAAATATTATTTCTTGGAAAGGCTAGTTGAGCATTGGAATGGGTTGCCCGTGGAGGTGGTGACAGCTTTTAAACTGGTCTGGAGTAAAGTGAATACTCAAATAAAGTCCAAGGAGACTGGACTGGGTTGTGTCTGTGGGGGGGGGGGGGCTAGGTCCTGGGATCTGAGAAGGTCTCATGAACTATTGGGTAGACTTGATGGACTCTTGGTCTCATTCTGCTGTCAATTTTTCTATGTTTCTATGTTTGATAGCTTCTTATCTGCTATAGGTATTTGTACTGAAAAATGGTAAATGTTGCGTAATTTTAACATTTGTGTTGATAATGCATCTGATACTAGAGCTAGGGAATTTCTAACTTTACTGAACCATCGTGACTTAAAACAGGTTGCATATACTTCCACCCATCAGCATGGTTATACTACTGACCTGGTCACTGCTCACAGTATTAATGCCCCAGACATAGAGGTCAATGATAGTGGCCTCTCAGATCACTTTTTTAATTTGCATTTTTCTACAGATGTCTGAAAATTTCCTTTTTTTTTGTTTTGTCCCCAGAAAAAATATCACCTTTCTGTCATAAAAACTACTCATAGTGTTATCTAACCAGAGCAATTATTTTGATTCTATAGGAACTATAGTCATCCAGCATAAGACAGAAACATAGAACAATACAGGCAGATAAAGACCAGTGGTTCATTCATTCAGTCTGTCCAATTCCTGCCTTGGTGCTGGTGCCAGTCTAGTGGCCTGTATTTGTTTATCATATAACTCCCACTGCCACCAGCCCCTCTCCCTCTCACAATCAGCACTCACTAATCCCCCATTTTGTGCCACCTTCCCAAGGCCCATAAATCTGTCTCATCCATGCTTGAACTTGTTCTCTACCTACACACTGACCAATCCCTGTGGCAAGTGGTTCCATTTTTCCAGCACCATCTCAGTCAAGAAACATAGAAACATAGACTTTGATGGTAGATAAGGACCGCTTGGCCCACCTAGTCTGTCCATTTCCCTACCTAGAGGATAAGCTGCAGATCCTCTTTAACCATCAGCCTATTTCTTCCTACCCCCCACAAAAATTGCCATATGTCTGTCCCATGCATTCTTGAATTCTCCCACAGTTTTAGACCTCATAACCTCTTCAGGAAGGCTGTTTCATGCATCCACCACCCTCTCTGTGAAAAAATACTTCCTCACATTGCCCCTGAGCCGTACTGGGAAGTACTTCCTCATATTCCTTCAGAACATATCTACCTCCATCTTCAAGTTGTGCCATCTCATGATGTTGTTGTTGTCTTTGAGCCTGAACAGCCACTGGCAGTTAACTCTGTTAAACCCCTTTAGACACTTGAAGGTTTCAATCATGTTGAGGTCTTCTAGCTTCTCTTTATAGACTCTCCCATGCTGGCCATGGATCATCTTGGTTACTTTTCTCTGAGCATCCTGTAGGTGGTCACTGTGCTTTCTCAGAAGTGTGCTTCAGAATTTGGCACAGTATACTAGGTGAGGCATGACCAGTGACTGGTGTAATGTCAGGATTACTTCCTTCTGCTCGAGAAGGCCCTCCCTGTGCATCTGAGCATCCTGTTTGCTTTGCTATGTCCAGAGTTATGTTGCTGATTTGGACACCCATGTCATTCTCTCTTGTGTTATTTGCTCTAGCTGTACTCCCACCACCCAGTAACCAGTCTTAGGGTTTTCATTTCCAAATGCATAATCTTAAGATGGGCATGGAAAATGTTATGATTATTTAGCACCAATGAAAACTACAGCAGTTCATAAACTTAGTGATTCCCCATTGTTTCCAGATGTTCTTTGATCCATTAAGACCTAAGCAGGTAAACATGAACATAAATTCAGGGATATTGATCTGGAGTGCATCATCAAATGTAGCTTGATGTTAGAAGTCAATATTATGTTCAGTGACCTATGTGAAATAAATTGTGGTGCTCTCAGTACAGTTACCAGTGAACAGGTGTCCACATACAAAACCACCAACACAACTGGCTATAATTAACACCCTTGTTGGCAGTCTCAAATGAGAGGCCAAGAACTGAATGGGCATGGAGTCTGAACTAACCTCTCACCTACGTGGTGGTCCAGCAATGACAGGGTTGCAGCACATTGACGAAGCAGTGTGGAGAAGCGTACGTTGTGATTGCCCATGCTGTATTTGTCATGTGAACAACAGAGGGTTTCAGTTTCCAGTGCTGTTAGTCCAGCACTTTTCATGAGCACAAAATTTACACACAGCAAAAAAAAAGATTAAGAAAAAGAGGTGGATATAATGAAAAATTAAAATACCGTAGATACTCTTACTATGCAGAGATTATACAGATAGTGGAGAAGGAAACCAAGCTGAACTATTTTAAGTTGCAAATGCTTTACAAGTCTCACAAGATGTTATCAAAATATTAATTGTTCAGTTGAGAATAAGGCTGGGCAAAATTTAAATTCTGCCAGTGAAAGTTCTCACAAAATGTGGAATTAATTTCCATGAAAAATTGTGTGAAAATGGAGGACAATTTCATAAAATGACACCTTAATTGGCAGAATTTCTGTATAGAGTATATTACAGAAAAATGTGATGACTTGGGGAAAATATTTTCATATACAGTAAATAGCTTTTTTCTCTTTTCTGCGGTATGTAGAAACTGGTGCAAAGTCAATAAACTAACAATTATATTGCTGAAAAACACTACTAAATAATTAACAGGCCTTCATAAAAAAATTTGCACAAAAAATACTTCCACAGAGACACTATGAAACCTCACTGTAGAGTAGGAAGTAGAAGGAGCTGTCACTTGACAAGGGGACAGAGAGCATACATACAAACATACGAGTAAGCCAGCAGAAAAAAGGCCATGTGGTCTGTCATGTCCATTCGAGTTTACAGACTCCTCAGTGTCTACTAAGGGATCCACCCCCTTCCCTTCCGTTTATCTTCTCCTCCCTCTCTGCCAATGTTCTCCCTCCATCTCCACACTCCCCCACCCCTGCATGCAACTTTCCCCTTTACTCTGCATAAACCTGACCTGAAACTGTCTACGATCCTCAGAGAGACAGTTCTATGTGATAATGGCGATCGCGGAAAGGTGATCGCCGTTAGAGCAAGTGTACACTGGTGAAAGTCAATTTTTGGTGATGTACATTCATGGCGCAGAGCAAAAGGGTGCTGAAAACATAGCTTTTTTTGTTTATGCGGGGGGCTGCACTCCCTGCACCCCCCCACAGGGGGGACTTCACCCATGCATCCCTGGACTAAAGGATTCTCAACTCCAAGGGGGTGCATATCGGGGGGGGGTTGAAAACAAAAACAAAGTGAAATCCAGGACTGGTGCAAAAATACTGATGTGCCCAGAATTGAATCTGGCACCTTCCCAACCCTAGCCTGCCATGAACCCACTATGCCACAAGGCCAGCTCAGCAGTCCACCACCATGCTACACCTCACAAACCCTCCCTCCCCTTCCACCTATCACATGACGTGTTCACTTCCCCTGCGTGCATATACATATAGTGACAGGATGTCGCAATATTCTTATTCACCCTCCCTGTCAAGTAGCCCTGTGAACAGGTGCTGTCATTGAGTCACCTTTTTTGAAATGCTCAATAGCAGACACCCTTATCACAGGATACCCAGGTAGACTACTTCCTCCAGCAAGTCATTCCACTTGGCCACCACCCTCTCCAAGAAAAAGTCCCTCCTCATTTCAATTCTGAATCTTCCCTCCATCTGCTTCAGTCAGTGTCTCCTAGTGGTCTTGTTTCCATTAAGGTTGAAGAGACTTCAGAATTCACCCTGTTGAAACCTTTAAGGTACTTGAAGGTTTTGATCATGTCACACCCTCTGCCTTCTATCCTCCAGGGAATGCATTTTGATATCTCTGAGTCTCTCCTTATACATTCTGCCTTAATGTCCCTGGATCATTTTGGTTGTCCTTCTCTGGACCATTTCCTGCAGGCTGATGTCCTTCTTCAGGTAAGGGCACAAGTACTGCACACTGTGCTCCATGTGTGGCCAAACCAGGGATCTGGACAGTGGCAGAATGAACATCACTTTCCTGCTGGTCATGCAGCCTGGCTATGCAGCCCAACGTCTTATTTAATTTGGCTGCTGGTTTACTGCAGTGTGCTGAGTGCTTCAGGTCACTCGTTATGATCACTTCCATGTTCTTCTCCTCCTTTGACCTGGTAACCTGCACACCATCCAGCAGGTATTTGGTCTCCAGGTTCTTTGCCCCCCAAAGTGTATTATCTTACACTTTTTAGTTTTGAATCCCAGTTGTCTGATACCTGACCATATCTCCAGCTTAGCCAGGCCCTCCCTGAGGTCCTGTCTCCCCTGCTCCATGTCTACTCTCACACATTGCTTTGCGTCATTCACAAACAGGCATAGTTTACTCTTTATTCCTTCTGCAATATCACTAATTATGATGTTAAGCAACACCGGACTGAGCATCGAGTCCTGTGGGACCCCACTAGTGACTGGCCTAACCTCAAAGAACTTTCCCCTACCACCACTCTCTGACTTGTATCCTGCAGCCAGTTTCTAACCAACATAGCCAGTTTTCCTCCTACCCCCCAGTTCCTACAGTTTTATGATTAATCTCCTGTGGGAACAAAGTCAAAGACCTTACTGAAATCTAGATACAGGATGTCGACCACTTTCTCACTGTCCACTGTCCTTGATACACAGTCAAAGAAATCAATTAGGTTAGTATGGCTGGACCACCCTGACACAAACCCATCCTGCCTCTTGTCCTGGAGCCCATTTTCTTCCAGAAAGGTTACCAATTTTTCTTTCAGTATGGTTTCCATGAATTTCTCCACTATTGAGGTCTGACTGATTGGTCAATAGTTACGAGGTTCGTCCCTCAGCCCGCTGTTGTGTAGCGGCACTGCATGTGCTGTACTCCAGTCTAGAGGTACATTCCCTGACTCCAGTGATTTGTTCAACAGGCCTACCAGGGGACCTGCTAGGACAACCACCAACTCCCTCAACAGCTTTAAATGTACGCCATCCAGTCCCTGGGGCTTGACTACCTTCAAAGCCTTTAAATCTTTTCTCACACCATCAACTTCAGTTTCCCTGTTTCTCATCCTGCCTGATTGCCTCCCCCCATCCTCCTTTGAAGTACTGGACCATCTTTCTCCTTAGTGAAGACAGAACAGAAGTGCTTGTTAAGTATTTCTGCTTCCTCCTCACTTCCCTCCACCCACCCCTTCACTTAATCTGACTGTTTCATCCTTCATATACCTCTTCTCCCTAATATACTGGAAGAAAGCCTTCTCCCCTGTTATCACCCCCTCTGTCAGCTGCAACTCCCTCTTGGCCTTGGCTAACCAGACTCCTCTGCCTGCCTGCCTCCCTCATGTTTATACTGTAGCCCTCTCTGTTCTCTTTTTCTGGGTATGCTTGTATTTCTGGAAGGCTGACTTCTTACGTTAAACCACCTGGGCTACCTCCCTATCATACCAGATGGGTTTTTAGGCTTAGATTTTTTACTCTTCAGTTTGACAAACACAGTGTCTGGAAACCATGTCTTATTAATTATAACATATTTCTGGTCCACTTTAATCTCCTTCCTGATCCCAGCAAGATGCCTGCCCAGACTGTCTCTCCCATCCTACTGTAGTCTGGCCTCCTGAAGTCTAGAACCCTTGCTTTTGTCTTAGTTTTCTTCCTGCCCTTGTCCAAGTGAAATCACACAGTGTGGTGGACATTTCCTGAGAACGGTGCCTCCACTTTTACTTCTTGCACATGTGCACCATTACAGTATGAGATCCAGTATGACACTCTCCCTAGTGAGCTCCAGGAAACATTGTCTTGGGAACCAACTCTGGAGTACATCCAACAGCACCTGAGTCATGGTACTGGTGGTAGCTAGGATCTTCCAATCTACCTCAGACATACTGAATCCCCCCGCCCCGCCCCCGGCCATCTTCATAATTTTGGACTCCAGTTCCCTTTCTAATTACTCATCCTGGTTTGGTAACCTGTACACCATGCCTATCCTAAGTTTTCTACCATTAATGAATTGTACCGCCACCCATAATACCTTTGCCCTTCCATCTGAATTATCCCTTCCCTCACATACAGAGACACTACTCCTTCTCATCCCACAGCCCCAGTCCCTCCTATATAGCATATACCTAGGGATGGAGAGTTCCCAGTCATGATTTGGTGTGGCTCATGTCTCTTTGATTGCTGCCAAATGTCTATCTCTCCCACAGCCACTAATAATTGAAACTCAGCCACAGAGCATGTGTGTGTGTATTGGGTTGCTCTAGGAATGAACTCATCGATGCTTACATTCCTACCAAGCAAAAGACCACCAAGCGACTTCATTGTGTGCAGAATAATTGCTCAGTGTTAAATGGAACTCATGAACTGAAGTGTAGCATGATGGTTGGATAGGGAGGTGGTTCTGAGTGGAGCAGCCAGCCCTGAATGAAACAATTTAGCAGATACTCAGCACTCATGGACAATGAAGACAAATTTCTGAAGCAAGTGCAAAAATGATTTACTGCTGCATAATGCCAGGACAGACATCCTTCAGCCCCAGCACTTCAACACAAAATGGGGACTTCATCAGGGGGCAGCTATGGAGAACAACAGATATACTCTGTATTTAAGACGGTCCATCTAAAGTGACGTACACGAATAACATTTTCAGTATAAAAATACAAACAAAATATTGAGGTCCAAAGCTTTAAATCAGTACAAGCCGAAGCCAGAGAACTTCATATAGCATAATCTTCTATAATACTGACATAAAAGAAACAAGTATACTTAAATATTTAGTAAATTGCCAGGTCAAAAAGGCTAGTTACAGAGTCAGTCCATTGTATCAGATTGCGGAAGGAAAATCTTGGAATCTGCAAAACATAGTGATAATAAAAAAGAATATACTTAAAGGCGAAAGAGTAGCCAGGAAACAAAACAAGTCCAGGTATAGGAATAGATTTTGAGACTTATGCATCTGGATAAGAAAAAGGGGGTGGGAGAGTAAAATAGACAGAACCTATGGCAAACAACACGATGATCAATAGCCAGGACCACAAACCTGAAGGAAACAGATGTAACAAAATTCAAAAACAAGCAAGTATTGAATTAATATAAACAAATACTAAGGTGCAGGAAATGAGGGATGGGAAGAGAAAATGGAAAAGAAGAAGGGAAAGTGGAAAAGAAACATAAAAAAAAGACCTGGGATTTCAGCAAGTGATCACTGACCGCACCAGGGTTAATTATGACACTGGGTATGCAACTACACTAAAATGGGTTATTCCCACTGACCCTTTGCACATTATATCCTCAGGAATTTTCCCTGATGGAATCAATGATCACAGCCCAGTGTTTTTTTAATTGGTCAGCCAAAGTGAATACAAAGAAACCTAGGATTATAAAACAGACTGTTTAAAGAGCTGGACAAACAGAAGTTTTTAGACGAATCACAGTTATTACACTGGTCTTTTGTGCATAATATTATTGATATTGATATAGCCTATCAAACATTTTGTGACCACTTCACTTCTATCTGTGATAAACAAATTCCTTTTAGAACAACAAGAGTTAGAGGGAACAATAATATCTGCTTTACTTCAAATTTACTTAAATTGATTAGAAAAAGAAACAGGGCTTGAAAAGTTTATAGAAGGACAAAACAATTGAATCATCAGTTAATATATAAGGAACTAAGGAATAAATGCCAATCAGCTATTTGAGCAGCTACAACTGACTTTTTTGAACAAACATTTACTGAAGCAAAGGGAAACTCTCAGGCTACTTGGGATGCACTCAGTTTTTTAATGGGTGAGTCAAAAGGGATTGAAAATTATGTAATATAAAAAGATGGTTCTCCAATCAAAGATCCTAATATTGTTGCAGAGACATTTAACCTACATTTTACTAATCTTGGGAATAATAGTTTCACATTAGGTAGTTTAGATGGAGTCTGAGATCATTTGGATGTATTAGTACAAAAAACAAGGGATCATTGTGTAAATGACCATACTATCCCAAGCTTCTACTTTTGTTATCTACAGCCCAAGGATATAGTTAGCTTTGTCTCTAGAATGAACCCTAGGCCTACCAATGGACTGGATAGTATAGATTTTAGGGTACTGGAAAAGGTTATACATATAATGGCCATTCCGTTATTAAAGTTGTTTAATTATTCACTTTGTTATGGAGTTTATCCCAGCATGTGAAAAAGTGCAGTTGTAAAGCCCATTTTTAAGTTGCTTGCACGCATGTGCAAGAAACATAGTGCCATCATCGGAGATTTCGGAGGTGTGTCACCTCCTCCTCCAATTCAGTCAGTGAGCTGGCAGGCTGCCCTGTCAATGCATTTTGGAGCTGTCATGACACGCCTCCAAATGCAGTGGCACTACAGTTGAAAGGGGAGCTACGCCTCAGTGAGCAGCGATAAGAAGCGTGAGTTCCCCCACGGAGGGCGTGGCGCACTCAAGACGCAGTCTGTGTAGCCGACGGGTGCCCAATCCCCGTCGGGCTGAGTCTCGCGCTCTCCCCTCCCAGTTGTAGGTGCCATGCTGGAGCCCACCCCAGCGTAGGCAATCAGTCCTTTGGCCGACGGGGTGCCCAATCCCCGCTGTTGAACACCCCCAACGCCCTTGTGCCATGCTGGAGCCCACCCCAGTGTGGCAAACGGTCCTACGACGTCTTTTTTTTTACCTGAAAATGAAAACGGTCCCACAGCGTGTCTCCCGACGCCCTCCCACAATCTGCACCCACCCACTGCGCACCCAGCCTCCCCACACCCCCCTCACCCCATACTTACCTCCGGACTCCAGCGCGATGATCTTCGGTGGACCGGGAACATGTCTGCACTCTTCAAAGCCAACCGCGAACTGAGGAAATGCCGGTAACTGTATAATGGGCTAGATGGGGGTTTCAACTTTGTTGCATATCTCAGGCATTTTGGGAATTTTTGCACCAAATTTTCAACATGGGGTTTTTGGGACCCTTCTCATGAATGATGTCACTGACATGGCGTTATTCGGACCCGAAGGGTGATTTCGTGCAGTGACTGTGAAATCACCCTTCGGGCCTGAATACCACCATGACAGTGACATCATTCATGAGAAGGGGTCCCAAAAACCCCATGTTGAAAATTTGGTCCAAAAATCTAAAATGACTGTTTTATTAGGTAGTCAAGAGTTCTAGCACTGGCTCATAAGTTCACGAAATTTCAATATTTTCACTCCAGATTTTCAACATTGCCATTTTACCACACCTTCTTATGAGCAGTACAGCTGTCATTTTCACATCTCACCCAAAATGTGTTTCCGCCCATGTAGCACAGAATGGTGCAGCCAGTGTGTGAAATCAATGCACGGAACAAATTAAGAAATCACAGTGACACTGTTCATGAGCAGAGGTCTTAAAATGGCTATGTTGACAATTTGGTAAAAAAATTCCTAAAAATGACTGTTTTACGAGCGTGCGTTGCGCAGTTCCTACACAGGCTCGTAAGTTCGCAAATGTTCAACATTTTCACTCCAGATTTTCAACATTACCATTTTACCACACCTCCTTATGAGCAGTACAGCTGTCATTTTTCACATCCTGCCCAAAACATGTTTCCGCCCATGTAGCTCACAATGGCGCAGTCGGTGTGCAAACTCAATGTATGGGACACATTAACAAAATCACAGTGACACTGTTCATGAGCAGAGGTCTTAAAATGGCTATGTTGAAAATTTGGTGAAAAAATTCCTAAAAATGACTGTTTTATGAGCGTGCGTTGCGCAGTTCCTACGCATGCTCGTAAGTTCGCAAATTTTCAATATTTGCACTCCAATGACTTCCAAATACCTAAACAGCACATAGAAGCAAGCAACATTCGGCATTGACAAATGCTTGTTAAATCTGGTTTGAGATCCAATCTTAATAACTATCGTCCTATTTTTTTTGTTAGCTCTCTTTTTAAAGATCTTAGAAAAAAAGTGTCAGTCCAACTGACTGAACATCTTACAAAGTATAATCTCTGGACAGAGTCACAGCATGGTTTTAGGTTCAACCATAATACCAATACTGCCTTTTTGAGGTTCACCATCCAAGTAATCAAAGCAATGGATGAAGGAAATTATGTTGCGGCTACTTCTGTGGACCTCACCAAGGCATTCGACCTAGTGGTCCATGCTGAGCTCCTGAAATTGTTACCTGGTGTATATTTTTCAGATGAGGTGATCTCCTGGTTTGGTGATTATTTGTTTAACAGGAATCAGGAAACATTAATCAATGGAACATTTTCTGGACAGGCAATGTTAAGGTGTGGAGTCCTACAGGGCTCCATACTAGGTCCCTTGCGTTTTTTTCCCTTCTTTGTTAATTCTTCTTCTGCTAATTTCACACAAACTGAATTAATTTTGTACGCAGATGATGCAGTTCTTTTCTGTTCTGGTACTAATTTAACTAATCTTCAAAAACATTACAATCAGATTTTAATTTATTACATTATTGGTTTGACAAACATAAATTGGTGTTAAATTCTGCTAAAACTAAGACTATGTTTTTTCTCACCCCAGGAGATCTATAACATCTGAATTCACCATTTCTGAAAACATAGGTAATTCCTATACAGCAAGTTAGGGTGTTCAAATATTTAGGCATACTGATCGATTGTAATCTAACATTTGAGTCTCATGTCCTTGATTTGATTAGTAGACTACATAAAAGATTAGGGCTTTTATATCATATTAGAGGTAACATTAGACACTTACACATTGTACTTACACGTACTACACACATAGTTTATTATTTTCTATAGTTGATTATGAATTGATAGTCTATGCATATACTTTTGACAGGATCCTATCAAAACTTTGGGCTACTAGCCGGCCCGGTGGCATTAAGGGCCGAGGTGCTGGTCGCCTTACCTCATGCCATGCCGGCAACCTGTGTTAGGGAACGAGCATAGTTCACCAGAGGTTGACAGGGTAGGAGAAGGATTGAGCATCTACTGAACTGCTCTCCTTCTCCAGGGAGGGAGTTCCAAGACAGTCGGTGCCTGATTGCCCCCTGGCAGAGGCTGGAGGGCTAGGCACTGTGCTGTACCATCAGAGAGGAGCTGGGCCAGATGACAGGAAGGAACATATGCGGATGCATGCATGCTCTCCTCCACTGGCATCATTGTACACCTCCACTCCAGGGAGAAAATGGAAAAGTGGAGTCCCCACGGTCAGGCTGCTTGATGGCCATCCCACAGTGCACTGGCTCTAAGGAAAGCTGCCTGACTGGATCTGGACAAGGTTGATGAGTGAGGGGGCTTCCCACCACCCCGCTGCAGAGGGTAAGTCACAGCGGAACAGGCAGGGACCCTAAGGGAGCATGGGTGATGTTGGATGGCAGCCGGAATCCCTCAGTGTTGCCAGGAACAGGGAGCAGACCAGGTAGACACGAGCAGAAAAAAGACAGTAAAAAAAAACCAAAAAACTTCAGGCTACTTATCACTCAGTTATCCATTTTGCCACTGGACAACCCAGATTAACACACCATTGCTCTCTCTCTATAAATATTTTCATTGTTTTTCATTAGTGGGGCATTTTAATTTTAGGTCACTGATGTTTCTACATAAGATTCAATTGGGTATAATGCCACAAATTATTTGCAGTTTAATTTTTAGAATCTGTAAACTGGGCTATACATGACAGCAGAGTAAAGATGTTTTTTTATCCCATATTTTCATAATGCTTTTGCTTAAAATTCACTTAGATTTGCTGCTACTAAGTTATGCAATGGTCTCTCTAGTAGTATTACCAGTCAAAAAAATTAGTCACTTTTAAGACAGTTCTTAGAAATAATGGGTGGGATATTCAGACTGTGCCAGGCAGTGGCGCAAGCCTGGGCACAGAGCAACTTGGATGAGCCAGGTTATGGCCCGGGTGATATTCAATAGTGATGCGCCATGGCTCAGCACCATTGAATATGGCACTGAGGGTGAATGCACTGCACATGGCGCAGTGTCACTGCACCAGTGCAAGTGACAACAGGGGAGCAGAGGGCTGCTCCAGTGCAAGTGCGATTGTGCTAGGCACAGCAAGAGTGATATTCAGCTGTGAGCATGCAAATGAGGCCATTATGAGATGCAAGGTGCAGATGGGGCCATTGCATGTGATTATATTTACATTTGCATCACGATCACTGATTCCAGCAACTTGCCTGGCGCCCTTCCAGCTGCAGCCATTGAGGTCAATGCCATGCCCTTGTGGATAATGCAACCCATTGCCCAGTCATGGGTGTACTAATGAATATATCCCTGGTGGTCCTGTGGACCTGCCTCCCTGCCCCATCGCAGGCATATAAATAGACTAATTCCTTGGTGGTCCAGTGAACCTGCCCCCTGCCCGATTGTGGGCATATGTGTTAAATATCATCCCTGGTGGTCCAGTGGACTCGATCCCAGCCGAAGTGGGCGTCGTGTTATATGATAACCCTGGTGGTCAGCGGTACCCTCCCCACCCGCCCTACTGAGACCCACCAACCTGCACCTCGGTCAGTGGTGGGTTGCAGCTCTCCACCAGCAAGCCGCTTAGCTGCCTGCCGACTGACAATGTACAGTACAGCTGTATGCCTATTGGTCCACCACATGGGCCAATGGGCATGCAGGCTGTACTGTACTGCACAGTCCCGATATGTGAATGGTTAATTCACATTTTTGAACTGTGTAGTACAGTAGGGTCTGCACGCCCATTGGCACACATGGTGGACCAGTAGGCATACAGCCGTACTGCTCGCACCGTCTGTCGGTGGCGGCCAGGTGTCGTGCGGGAGCTGCCACCCGCGCTGACCAGGGGTGCGCTGCAGGTCTCAGGGCGGGTGGGGAGAGGGTTACTGATGGACCACCAGGATTGTCAGTTAACACGTATGCCCACAATCGGACTGGGGATTGGGTCCACTGGACCACCAGGGACTACCATATTCATATGCCCAGTAGGTCCACTGGACCAACAGGGAATGCAATTACAATCTATGCCCACAATCGGACAGGGGTTCGAGTTCACTGGACCACCAGGGATATTACATGTATATGCCCGCGATCGGGCGAGGGGGGTGCACGATGCCCGACCTGTGTCTGGGGAGGTTGGGTGGCCACCCAAAGCAGGCAGCTGCTGTGTTGCACCCGGCAATACAGCAGCCCACCTGTGGGTGTCCTCCAACATGCTCCTTCTTTTTACAGGCACATCTTTGCACCCCTCTGTGCGGCACAAGGCGGGTTTGTGCCTACATATGTGCCACACATCCCAGGCTGAATACTGGGATGTGCCGCATATGCATGGGCAATCCCCCCGCACTTGCACCGCATACATTACTGGTACACCTCCGCACATCGAGAATTGTGCAGCACAACAAAACCCTCTGAATATCATGCCTGGGCAAATCAGTGGGTTGCACATGGCACAACACTGTTGCACCATGCGCAACCCCTTTGAATATCCCACCCAATATGTTTACAAATTTTGTCTGTAAATGTTTCACCTGAATATACTTTTTTATTGTTCATCTATTGTACTGTATACATTGTTTATGTTTTGTATTTGTTGTGTAATAACTGGATGTCTGTGAAAATGGACTTTTAGCCCACAGACCTTTCAGTTTTAAAATAAAAATGAATGAAATGAAATAGTCATTCTGGATGTTAGAATCAGAAAAGATCTCAATCTGTATAAAATACCAATTTTTCTATGCATTTTAAAAGACATTGTAGACAGACAGGGTTCAAAATTTTACAGTGGGTCCAATGAAGCACCTAATTACTTAAATGTTTCAATATTTCCGAACATAGTTCCATCAAAACCTTTTACTTGAAGACTCTTCCCCCTGTCCCTTAACCTTAACAAGGAACCAAGTACCATTGTTTTTGTTTTAGATTGGTACAAAACCATTCTATTAGCAGACAACCAGTTGTGCAGAGTAGTCATTGCAGTACTTAAAGTATCATTTAAATCTGAAACGAGTTGCTTGAGAATAAATGACTGCATCATCTGCATATAGAATTAAACCAACATCTTCCATAATGCCTTAAGCACTCATTTTTGTAGTAGCATGTAATAACAAAAATGGCAATTAGCAATTTTATGTTTTTGAACATGTGACTAGACATCCAAGGGGAGGAGATAGATTACGCATTATTCAATGGGCTTAAAAATACTTTCATCTGATTAGTTAGTTGGTACCTTTCCCCTATTGTAAAATCTAGCATTACTGCAAAGGAAAAGGTGCCAGCCACCAGTCAGCCACATCAGGAACTCCCCCAAAGATTACTCCGACCATTACAAACCCAGGACGGGCAAAGATGGCAATCCCTGCTAAACAGCCATCTCACCGAACTGCTGCTCCACTCTGGTTCCGATGCATCCCACTCACATAACCAGCAAGAGCAGTGGTGCTTTTACCAGAAAAAAAAATAATGAAGTCAGGCAAACACAAGTTACAAAAAAATTTTAAAAAAGCATTACCTTTCCACCCCCGGTTTATCCGCACTGATTACTCTGTTCTTCAGTGTACATACAGTAACTCCTGAAAGTCAGGTCCACACACACAGCTAGTTCAAATATCTACCGCATGCCCTAATGAAACAGACACAACCTATGGACCTGAAAGGCACCAACCCCAGTAACCACAAACAACTTCCTGTACCACGGCAAACTATTTGCTCTCAGCACACAACATGCCACACACTGAGTGACGTCAGCCCATTTCCATGCTCTCGCTTCATGAACATGATTGCATTTTATTGTGTGTATCTGTGTGTGCAGCTCCATACCTCATGGAACCTCACTATACAATAAAAAACTCAACACTTTCAGACTCTCTCTTTAAAAACAAACAGTATTTTTCTTAACTGTGTGCCCGTACCCCTGCAGTATGACCTCAGCAGCACTTTACTCTACATTTCTTAGTAGCTCACAGCCCTAGCAACCCAATACGCAGCCCTAGCAACCAAGGACTATTTTTTCTCATGGAGCAATAAATACAACAAAAAATAATTAAAAACATAACAAATAAACAGTTTTTCTTTTATTTTTCTAAGTCAAAAAAATGAGTAACGTTGTATAATCACAATATGCCACTCCAGAATGTGGGTGATGCCAGGATTTACTCACTTCTGGTGTGGTTTACTCAATATGCCTGCAGCCTTGTGACTGAACCACACCAGACATGGGTACATCCTGGCATCACCCACACCCTGCGGTAGTATATTGCTTATGTTTACTGCAGAGGGAAACAAAATGGATTATTACTTTAAAAACAGCATTACCTTTTGGTCATAATGGTAAAGTTGACTTAGCTCCTTATTTATGAGGTATTTACTGATTTTGTGTTTTCTCTTTCAGATCTAATTTTCATCCTGATACAGGAATACACATTGGAGAAAACCCCTGGACCCCTATGATCTGAATAATTGCAGAGGGTTTCCACTTCCCTTCTTCTTTTTCCATTTTCTCTTCCCATCCCTCATTTCTTGCACCTTATTATTTGTTTATATTAATTCAATACTTGCTTGTTTTTGAGTTTTGTTAAATTTATTTCTTTCTGGTCTGTTTTCCTGGCTATGGATCTTCCAATTGTTTACTTTTGGTTCTGTCTATTTCACCCCCTTCTTCTTATCCCGATGTATAATTCTCTAGTTCTCTTCTTATACATGGACTTGTTTCTTTCCTGGCTACTCTTTCTTCTTTAAGTATATCAGTTGTTGTCACTATGTTTTATAGCTTCCAAAATGTTCCTTCTTAGATCCAATAGAATTGACTGACTCCATGCAACTAGCCTTTGTGACCTGGCAATTCATTGAATGTTTAGGTATACTTGTTTCTTTTATGCCAGTATTATTGAAGATTATGCTAAATGAAGTTCTCTAGCTTCAGTCTGTACTGATTTAAAACTTTGTACCTCAATATTTTGTTTGTATTTTTGTAATGCAATTTTATTGCTGTTTGTCACTTTAAATGCACTTACTTAAATATGGAGTATGTTTGTTGTTCTGTAGACTCACCCCCTGAAGAAGACCCCATTTGGGGTTGAAGAGTTGGGGATGCAGGGTGTCTGTCCAGGTATTATGCTGCAACAAATCACTTTTGCACATGTCATCAGAATTTCTCTTCCTTGTCCAATAGTGCTGAGTCTCTACAACGTTACATGGAAGTCAACAGTGAACAATATAATTTTTTGATGAACTGAGGAATTTTTAAAAATACATAAGGAAAGGCAAGGCAAATTTTATTTTCATGGCACCTATTCCCTGAGGCTCTAGGCACCAGACAGAACATATCAAAAAAATAAAACAACAGATGAAAACACAATAACATTTCCAGAATATATAAAGTTCAGATGCACAACTTTAAAATTATCTTCATATAACTGGGATGGTTTGGGAAGGAAAGTCAATCCACAAAAAAAACAGGTAAATGAGGTGAACCTTCAGCCTCAGCTTGAAAACTCCAATCGAGGAAGCCTCCCAGACTGCAGATGGAAGTGAGTTCCACAGGGTCAGCCCAGAGACACTAAAAGCACGGCCACCCGAAGTCTTGAGCCGAACCCTGGGAATGTCCAGGAGGCCCCTTGAGGATGAGTGGAGGGAGCTCTGACAGGTAACCAGGACCCAGTCCATATAGGGCTTTATAGGTGAGCAAGCCCACCTTGAAAAGGACCCTCCACCTGCCAGGCAGTGAGTGCAGAGCATGCAGGACTGGGGTTTCATAACTGGACCAAGACAAGCCTGTCAGCTAATGGGACGCTGCGTTCAGCACCAGCTGCAGTCTGCAGATGGTCCCTCCCATAATCCCAAAGTAAAGAGAGTTGCAGTAGTTGAGCCTAGAGGTAACAAAGGCATGTACCAGAATCAGCAGGTCCTCGGGTGGAATGAAGGGCTTGATTCTGGTGACATTCTGGAAGTGGCAAACACTTTTAACTACAGATGATACTTGATCTTCAAAGGTCAGCCTGCATCCAGGATCACACCAAGATTACTCACCCTCAGGTAAGCCACCAGCAGAGCAGACCCCAGGAAGAGACCTATTTTAGCTCCAGGTGGCAACCCATCACACCCTCAACCTGGCTTGATTACTAGCACCTCTGTTTTATCTGAGTATAGTCTCAGCCAGCTGGAAGCCATACAGTCATCAATTTTAGCTAGACAGCTGTTTAGCACATCAACAGCACCAGATGTTCTGGGTGCAAATGGCAAATACAGCTGGGAGTCATCTGCATAGCAGTGAAACTCCATGCTGTATTGCTGAATGATCTCACCAAGCGGCAGCATGCACACTGCAAACAGCATTGTCGACAAGATAGAGCCCTGTGGTACTTCACAAGACAGGGGCATTGGAGAGGAGAAGGAATTCCCCATCACCACCCATTGCACCCTATCAGAGACATAGGACTCAAACCATCTAATGACAGTACTGGTGAGTCCACAAAACTCACAGAGTTGATCGAGAAGCATGACATAGTCCACAGTATCAAAGGCTGATGAGAGATCAAGGAGCACAAGAACAGACCTGTCTCCTCTATCTCTAGCCCTAAGTAGATCATTATGCACCCTAACTAGAACTGTTTCTGTGCTGTGTCTAGCCTGAAAACCCAACTGATATGGCTCATAGATGTCAAAGGATATGAGGTGATCCTTGAGCTGCTGTGCCACCAGTTTCTCGACAACCTTGCTCAAAAAATGGCAGGTTGGAGACTGGAAGGTAATTCACCAGGACGTCTGATCGAGCAAAGGCTTCTTAAGGAGGAGTCTCACCAGCACCTCTTTCAAAGCCACTGGTAACACCCCCTCCACCACTGAGCATCTGGCAATCCTGGTGAACAAGGGGCCTATACCACTAAGAAACACATTGGGACTGGGTCCAATTCGTAATATGTTTTCTTCAGCTCTAAGATTACCCCAGTCACTTCAGTCAACTCCACTGGCCTAAAGTCCTCCCAGACAGACAGAGTTCCTCTGTTCCTCCCTGCCCAACTACTGTGAGGCAGATGCCTCCCTAATGGAATCCCTGACTGGATAGCTAACACTCTGTCAGAGAAAAACAGAGCAAACTCTAGACATAAAGTGGATGAAAATGTCTTCCTTGGCTACAGACAGGTGGAATGGAGAAGCCTATCCACAGTCCAAAAAAGCTGAGATGGTCTGTTTCTCCCTGTAGCAATTTCCCTGGACAGGAATTCTGCCTTCTTATGGGAGATTAACCCGTGGTACTCACCATTGAGAGCACAGAGGGCCAGTTTGTCAGCCTCCAGCCAGGTCTTCCACCAGCAGTGCTCCAACCTCTCACCCTTGATCTTCATCACCTTGAGAACCCCATCAATCCAGGGGGATCTCAAGTAAGAGGATATGGGTCATATACAAACTGGAGCAATGACATCCAGTGCTTTGGATACCACCCTATTATAAGTGGCCACCACTTCACTGGTGCCAATCACACAAGCTGCATCTACTCTAGATAGGTCAGCTAATGCCAATAGTTCCCCTGGGTGCAAACCCCTTAAAGGGTGGTAGTTGACCATCTCTGCAGGGGAAGGGCTTTCAGGGGGGCCCCAAACATGAACTCCATGGTCATCAAACCAGGAGACCAAATCAACCTTGAGGCTATCAACCCCAAGACCCAAATGGAACACCAGATTGAATGTGTGGCCATGCTGGTGGTTCACGGGAGCAACCACTTGTGTCAGGCCCAGTGATAACATCAGCTGGAGGAGGTCATAACCGAAATGCAATGATTTGTAATTGACCCTGGTGTTCAAATCCCCCAGGATTAAACACCTGTGGGTCTCCAACACCTGATTGATGACAAAGTCCACTACCTCCTGCAGGAATTCTCCTCCTGACCCAGGAGAATAGTAAACAAGGAGAATCCTGCAACCTGCACCTGGACACCCATGCATGGCAATGCACCCAAAGGATCTGGTATTACCAACCAGATTCACCGTGAAGCTCAGGCTGGCTCTAAAAGCAATGGCCACTCCCCCAACCCTGCGATCCTTCCTCAATCAGTGCACTATGGAGTACCTAGTGGAGATGGAAGCCTCTAGACCCAGGCCAGCATCATTGCCCAACCAGGTCTCCATGATGCAACCTGAGTCAACAGACGAAATCAAGTCCGCAAAAATAGCGGTCTTGTTCCTTATCTACCTAGCATTGTAAAGCACTACTCAAAGAGGATTAGAAGGCGCAGCTGGCCCTCTAGCTGCCTCCCCACTTGGTCTGGTGGGACCCCTGGGTACAGAGACCAAACAAATAAATATTGCTTTCCCCTGAGTTATACTTGGTAAGAGGAGCAGTCTTGCTAAAATGAAAGTGGGTTCCTACACCAAAGAACTATTTAACTATTCCATACTGGCCTGAATGAAGACTAAAACATGGCTGCAGTGCTCACTGAATGGGTTTTTACTAATTTCTAGTGCAAACAGTGGAATTTTACTCTGAGCTGTGGCATGGCTTATGGAATGGAAGAGATCTGCAGTTATTCAATGAAATTCTGCAGTTTGCATGATTATTCCTCCACACAAAGCAAAATTCCCAAAAGCTGGGTGTATTTTACCTTTGGTAAATATAATAGAGATTGTCCAAAAATTGTAGAATTTCTTGACATTTTTAATGAAGCAGAATCAATAATTTTCACCCAGCCCTAGTTAAGAAAAGTAAGGAGTTTTCTAAACTTTTTAATGGGAAAATTCATAAAATTTTTACAAACATAAGAACATACCAATGTGCCAGCGGAAACAGACCTCTTGGTCTATCAACTTCTGCTCGAGTGTGCAGCTAGCCCCCTAAATTGCATCTGCCCCGCCCCCTTCCCTTTTGTCTGCCATTGGCCGTTCTCAGCCTCACCCACCCGTACGCTCCCCTGTTCTCTGTCCCATGTCCTTTTAAAGCTACCCACAGTTTTGCATGATATCACCCACTCTGATAGTGTGTTTCACTTCGACACCACTCTCTCTATGAAGTAATGCATCCTCATCTCCCTCCTAAATCTTTCCCCTCTAGTCTTAGCCCATGCCCTCTAATGTCCCTTCCCTTCCTCAGTTTAAAAACCCTGTCAACTTCAGCCAGGTGGTGCTGAGGATTGAGGCACTGGATGCTACACCTTGTGCCATGCCAGCGATCTGGGTTTGGGAATGAGCCTGGGTTGCTGGGGGTTGGCAGGGGGGAGAGAGGATTGAGCTTCTGGAGATCTGCTCTCCTCTCCTCTCTCTGGGGAAGGGGACTAGTTGTCCCTCCCACTGACTGCCCCCTAGCAGTGGCTGGAGAGCAGTATGGGTCAGGAGGCTCAGAAACTGACGTGCTTACATCAGAGTGGAGGGAGGTAGAAAATGGAAAAAGGCTGGGGCTGCACAGACCTGCATTGACCTGACCACTCCAGTGAAGTCTGCCTCCCGCCACCAGATTTGCCTTACTGGGTAGTGGGAAAATGCTGGCACCCCTCCTCTTGGCCCTGCCATGGAGAGGGAATCCATGGGGGAACCTTGGGGGGCAGACTAGCTCAAGGTCAGGACAGAGGATGCATCTCCTCGAGGGAGGGGGTCATTGCCCCGTGGAGTCCGTGGAAGGCGCTATAAAAGATTTAAAATAAAAAAAAAACATCAGCTCCATCCTGGTTGATTCCCCTCAGATACTTGAGAGTCTTGATCATACCCCCCAATCCCTCCTCTCCTCCAGGGTGTACATATTCAGTTCCCACCAGCCTGTTCTAGTAGTCTCTCCCTTCCATTCCCTGTATCATTCTCGTTACCTTCTGCTTCACTCCTTCCAGTAGCTTGATATCCCACCTTAGGTATGGCCTCCAGAACTGCACACAGTACTCCAAGTGTGAACTGACCAGTGACCTGTAGAGGGGCAAGATCACCTCCCTCCACCTGGATGAGAACCCCCTCGCTATACACGCCAGCACCTTGTTCACCTTTGCTGCCACTTTCCTACTGTTACCATCACCCCTAGGTCCTTCTCCTAGTCAGTGACCCCCAGCTTCACCCCACCAATCAGTATTTTCTCTTTGGACTCTTTGCCCTAAAGTTCATAACCTTACACTTCTTCGCATTCAATCCCAGCTGCCACCTCTAATAATAATAAAAATAATAATAAAACTTTATTTATTTAGCACCTTTCAAGCACCAAGGCGCTGTACAAATGAGTCGTAAAATCAGAATATACATATAAAATCAGCATTCACAGCAACATCAATTTATGAAAGCCTTGCTCCACAAAAAAGTCTTAAAATCCCACTTAAAGGATTCCACAGTCGTGCATTCCCTAAGCCAGCAAGGCAGAGAGTTCCAGAGGGTTGGGGCCACAACCACAAAGGCCCTAGCCCCAGAAGACTTCAGGATAACCCTCGGAACCTCTAGCAACCCCTCGTCGGCTGAATGGAGCTGTCGTACGGGGAGGTAAGGAATCAGAAGCTCTTTCAAGTAGTCGGGGCCTAGTCCGTGCAGGGCTTTGAAGGTCAAAAGACCTACTTTAAAGGTGATCCACCACTGTATAGGCAGCCAGTGCAGATCGCGCAGCACAGGGGTAATATGTGTCCTTCTAGTCACCCCTGTCATTTGCCTTGCAGCAGCGTTCTGCACTAGCTGCATGCGGCAAATATCAACCCCAGGAAGCCCCAAGTAAAGGGAGTTGCAATAGTCAAGGCTAGATGTCATGAAAGCATGGACCAACATGTGTAAATCGCTGGACAGAATGAGGTGTTTCACCCTGGCAATGTTCCTAAGATGGTAGAATGCGGACTTAACGACTGCTGACACCTGATGATGAAGAGTCAGCCCGTCGTCAAGTACCACTCCCAGGTTACGCACCCATTCAGAGGTAAGGATCGGATCCCCCCCCAACAATAAGCCAGAGGCCTGACCAGACCCCAACCCCCCTGTCCCACGACCGGGTCCACAACCATAACCTCAGTCTTACCGGCGTTCAACTTTAACCAGCTCGCATTCATCCAGTCCTGGATTTCAGCGAGGCAGCTATTAAATACCAAGAGAGCACTAACCTGGTCGGGGCAAAAGACAGGTAGAGCTGGGTATCATCAGCATAGCAGTGAAACCTCAGCCCATACCTTCTTACAATGTCTCTGAGGGGCAGCATGTACACTGCAAACAACATGAGGGAAGGCACCGAGCCCTGGGGGACACCACACTGCAGAGGAAAAGGGTCAGAGGAAAAAATTCCCAACACAACTCTCTGCATTCTCCCAGATAGAAAAGATGAAAACCATCTGAGCACTGTACAAGACAGTCCACAGATGGACTCCAGATGCTTGAGCAGAACCCCATGGTCTACAGTGTCAAAAGCTGAGGAGAGATCAAGGAGGACCAAGATAGAGCGGTTTCTCTGATCTCTCGCCATCAAGAGATCATTAAGCACCCAAACCAGAGCAGTCTCGGTACTATGCCTCTTACGAAACCAGACTGGAGAGGTTCGTAGATACTATGGATGGTCAAATGGTCCTCCAGCTGGTTTGCCACTACCTTCTCAATAACCTTCCCAATAAAGGGAAGGTTAGAGATCGGTCTGTAGTTGGAAAAAATATCTGGGTCCAAAGAAGCCTTCTTCAAAAGGGGAGTCACCACAGTTTCCTTTAGGGAGCTAGGAAACTCACCCAATTCTAGGGAGCACCAGATTATTTGAACCAGAAACGGGCTGACGATCTCAACACAACCCAAAATCAGGGAGGTAAGACCCGGATCTAAACTACAGCACGTAGGGCGCATCCCCTGGATGATCCACATAATATCACTGAACGTCAGCAGGTCAAAGGAACACCAGGAGGCAGAGGATTCTGTGACCAGACGCTGACCAACAGCTTCCCCCTTAGAGTGTGTCAGACAGATCTCGGATCTGATGTCGGCAACCTTATTTGCAAAGAACTGAGCGATCTCATAACACTCCTTTTGTGAAAAGGCTCGACGGAGCTGGAGACAGGCTGGGTTGCACAGCCTGTCCACAGTTCTGAAGAGCTGAGCCGGTCGATTCTGAGTAACAGAGATCTCCCTGGACAGGAATTCTGTCTTCTTATGGGAGATCTCTGATTAGTAGAGCCGGTAATGCTCCTCCAAACTAAGGCGGTTGGCATCTAGAGCAGATTTCCTCCAATGGTGCTCTAACCGTCGTCCCACACGTCACAGCTCCCTCAAGGACCCATCAAACCAAGGGCCCCGAGGGTGGAGAGAGAGGGGACGAACACGGATAGGAGCAATTGAGTCCAGGCCAAGGAAATGGCCTGATTATAAGCCAAGACCATGGCCTCTGGCCCCAAGCTGGTGATCGGAAACTCTGAGAGGTTCAATATCGCCATCAGGTCTTCAGGGCGCACATCCCGTAAAGGGCGGTATAGAACCATCTCCACAGGGGCAGACCTACGAAGAGAAGCACAAAAATTGAAGCCCACGGTGTAGTGATCAGACCAACTGACAGGTTCCACCACCAAATCAGAGGCCTCAATCCACAGGAGAAAAACTAAATCCAAAGAGTGACCGTGATTATGAGTGGCTGAGGAAACAATCTGTGTAAGGCCCAGTGATGTCATCAACTGGAGGAAGTGCTGACCAAAGGCAGAAAGTTCGTCATCGACCCAGGCATTGAAGCCACCCAGAACCATCAATCTGGGCGACTCCAACTCCATATCGGCGACGTAGTCTGCCACTTCCTGCAGGAATCGTCTCTCATCTCCTGGTGGACGGTAGATGAGGGCTATCCTGCAACCCACACCAGCCACTACAGTACACTCAAAGGATTCAGCTTCCTCAACTGGTACACCCGTGAGTCCCAACCTGGTCTTGAAACAGACTGTGCCCCCCCCCCCCCGCAATCCAATCTCGGGCGGTGAATCACAGAGTACCCAGCTGGAACAGTCGCCTCCAAAATGGGGCCAGCATTTCCATCCAGCCAGGTCTCGGTGATGCAAGCCAGATCTGCTGTCCCAACAAAATCAGAAATAATGGCTGATTTGTTTTTGACAGATCTGGCATTGCACAACACCGTCCGAGTTGGACAGGGCTCCGAAGCCGTCCCGACTACTTTCCCATCCAAATAGGTGGAGCCCTTGAGTATAGAGACTAAACACGAATCACCACGTTCCAAGCTCCATTTCACCCCAGGGTGTCTTCTGGGCTTAACCACCCCATACGAAAGGTCCGTTCATTCACCCTACTGAGTCCTGACCCCCATACACACCCCCCACAAGCAATACCAAGCGCCCGACAGCGCTGGTAGATAGAAAATGGGAGGGGAAGAGGGCAAAAAGGGCAAAGGGCATGGAGGACAGAGGACAAATAATACACTACCGGGGTAACTAAACAACACATAACAAAAGCGGGAAACAAACTAGCTGCAAACAGGTAAATAAAAATCCTGAATACCTCTTAAATAAAATACCCACAATTACAGTTAGACTAAAAGCCCACCCAATAACATAATCCAAAACCAAATAAACAAAACAAAACTAATAAAACCTACCAAACTACACAACCATAAATAATCTGTAAGCAATTATTAAAGAATCCAAATATATAAGGACAGGGAGGCCCTCTCACTGCACACACTGTCCTTCATATGATGAAAAAGGATCCAAAAAAATGAAATTGCAATTATTTTTAGGCACTCTCACTGCCAATGAATATAGTGTGAATATAGTGTTGAAAGGTCCGAATATGTAAGGACACTGAGGCCCTCTCACTGCTCACACTGTCCTTCCAATAAAAATCAGTAGTGTTGCGATAAACCAAGTCAAAATCCAAAATATTCTAAATATACATTCAAAGAACAACAGTATGCAGACTCAGTGCAAGTTCATAGATGGAAGGAAAAAATGTCTCTTGTAAAGTTGAAGATAGCTATCGATTTAACTGTAAGGCATAGGAGGCTTCCCCACAACACCCCAAACTGCCTAATCAGGCCCAGTTATACCACTGAGACCACAGCTTCAGATACCCCAGAACCGGACCAACAAGGCCGCCCTAGAGTAACTTAGAAGCCCCAATAACCCCCAACTCCTTGAAGGAACAGGAGGCTCCTGCTTGTCCCAGACAGCACAACACAAAATGACCAGGCAAAGGAAAAGGGGGGTATAACCTCCAAAACCAAGACCAACAATGAATATTAACCCCAAGAGACCTTAGACACAGCTTAAAGTCAAATTTAGAGTCCCAGAGAAACAGAGGACGTCGATGGATGAATCGAGTCCTAGTACTCACGATACATCTAAGGCAGACAAACTATTCTTTCATGACCAAAGTCGTATAGCAGTCACAGCAAATGACACCAATTAATCCAGGTCTTCACCAAGTACGACACTGTAGAAACCTTCACAGTATATCCAGCGTCAAAAAAGAACACATCCTGTATCAAATGATGACTATTAATCCCTGGGACTGGGGCCAGCAAACATTCATTGAGCCAAACTCCCACACAGAAGCACCAAGAAGCAGCTGCAAAAACGTAAACTGCAGCAAATCTGATCAGCAGAAATCCACTCGCTCATTTCCCCGAAGCTCCCACACACAGAGACGCCAAGGGAGCAGCTGCGAAAGTGATAAAATGGCAACAAAATCTGGTTCCCAGCAGGAATTTGCTCGCTCGTATCCCCAAAATTCCACACACAGTAACACCAAGAGAGCAGCTGCAAAAATGATGGGGTGGCAGCCAGGTCTAAATCCCAACAGGAATTTGCTTGCTAGTTTCTCCGAAGCAAGGGCAAAAATTATTTCAATAAAGCTGCTGTAGGGAAAGCGAAACAGCAATCAACCAAAGAAGGGGTACAATTCCACCGCTAGAATGCCCTTCAACCACGACCATGCCAGGACGAGCGCAGCAAAAACATAGACACGGCAACGCAACACTACTAAAACTCGAATATAAAGAAACTAGAAAATAAACTAAACATATAAAACGTATAAAACGTATTAAAACAAATAAAACCAAGTTAAACAAAACCGAGGTAGAGACGAGGTAAAGGCTAGTCCAGCATGATCGCCATATTGGATCAGTTCCCAGCGCTCACAGTTTGGTTAGGTTAGGTTCCCCTGCAGTTGCTTCTACCCCTCCTCCTCATTCACTACTGCATCCATTTTGGTATCACCTGTGAACAGACTTATCCTGCTTACCACTCGGTGTGCAATGTCTGAGATGAAGAGCCCAAATAGCACTGGGCCCAGCACCGAGCTCTGTGGCACCCTGCTCGTCACTGGTCTAAGTGTTGAGAATTCCCTACCACCACCACCCATTGTAGAATCCCACACAGTCAGTTTGTAATCCAGTTTGCCATCTTTTCCCCCACTCCCATGCCAGTTAACTTCCACCCAAGACACCCATGAGGTACCGAATCAACGGCCTTGCTGAAGTCCAAGTAGTGAACATCCACTGCATGGCCCCTATCCAGCTCTCTTGTTACCCAGTTGAAATATTGTATTAGGTTTGTTTGACAGGACTTCCCCAATATTTAAACTTGTGAGGGGGGAAGGGATAAGGGAGGGGCTGACCAGAAGCCCTCTTCTCCAGATGAGGGAGTAGCCTTCTACGTCCAAGGGAAGGGGTAAACAGATTGAGATGGAGGTTTCAGGAGGAGCAGAGGGAGGATGGAAGTATAAGGAATCTGGGTGGGGTTCGACAAAGAGAATCAGGGATAAGGGGTGGGGTTGGTGTTAGTAAATGCAGGAGCTTGGGAAACAGTTGCAAGAGTTCAAACCATGCTGTTCGAGGGGGGTGGATGTGGCGGCGGTCACGGAAGCGTTGGCCAACAAAAACCATGACTGGGACCTAAACGTGCGGGGTACTATGCTCAGGAAGGATAGAAAGGAGGGCAGAGGGGTGGGTGGCTATGTTCATTAGAGATGACATAGAAATTGCTAGGGTAAGAAGAGGCAGAGGAAACGTGGAGCCTAGGGTCACTTACGATCCTCAGCAGGAAATAAGGTCAAGCTGGGTGTAGCATATAGGCCCCCGGGATGAGTGAGGTTCTAGAGGATGGTTTGCTGGACAACATCATTGCCCAGTGTGGACCAAAAGGGAAGGAGTGGTGTTGATGGGGACCTTAATATGCCAGGTACAAACTGGGAACCATGTCCTCAAGGTGGCCAAGGAGCAGAGGCTGCTGGATGGCTTCCAGGATGTTTTCTTAACACAGCATGTGATGGAGCCCACAAGGAGGGGCATGTCCTGGATGTGGTTCTGGCAGATGGGGATCTGGTAAGGGACATGGTTGTACAAGACCCCTGACTGGGAGGCGACCACAATACTGTCTGGTTTCAACTAAGCATGGGGGGGGGTGAGATCTGGGACACTGGCAGTGGACTTCAGGGGAGCAGACTTCATGGGCATGGAAATATTCTCAAGGATCACTTGATGGGATTACCTCGATGACAAGTGTGGAAAGGAGATGGGAGGTCATAAAGCAGGGACTTCATGAGGCGAGTCAGGATCTGCACTAAGTTGAAATGTAAGGGAGCAAGGTCACATAAACCATGCTGGTGGTCCAGTGAGGTACAGGTAGCAGTCAGAAAAAGAAGCGGCCTACAAAAATATAAAACAACAAGAGGATAGGGATAAGGAATTGTACCAGCTTGCATCTGAAAAGTCCACCATATGGTGAGGCGCAAAGTCCAGTAAAGAGCAGCTGGCACAGGGGATACATGGAGGGGAAAAGGGGTTCTTCCGGTACATTGGGGAGCAGAGAAAAACTAAGGGCCATCTCAGCAGATTGAGATCAGAAGGAGGATGGGTGGAAGGGGCGAGGGACCAGGCAGAGGTATTTAACAAGAACTTTGCCTCTGTGTTCACTAGGGAGGGGGATGGGATATCTACAAAGCAAGGCACCAAGGGGATAGAAACATCAGTAAGTGGGATCAGGGGAGCAACAGAAATGGAGCAAGAGGGAGAAAGAGGTACCCCAGGGGTGTCACATCTGGGTAAAGATAAAAAGGCCAGTAAGGTGGAGGGGATGGATGATGCTATCTCTGCCAAAAAGGTGTGGTTAGCCCTCAAGGCCCTAAAGAAAGACAAATCTCCTGGGCGGATGGCATTCATCCGAGTACTATGGGAATTGGCGGACATACTGGCTGCACCCTGGCAGAGCTTTTCAGCAGGTCACTTGAGACAGGGAGGGTACCTAGGGATTGGCGAGAGCACATGTGGTACCAATCCATAAAGGGGGTCGAGGATCAGGTAACTATAGACCCATCAGTTTGACCTCAGTGGTGGGAAAATTAATGGAAGTATACTAAAGGAATGATTGGGGTGTACTTGGAGGAGGTGGGAGGTCTGGATAGTCAGCAACATGGGTTTGTGCCAGGTAGATCATGTCAAACCAACCTTGTGGAGTTCTATGAATGGGTAACATCAGAACTGGACAGGGGTAAGCCTGTGGATGTATTATTCTTGGACTTCAGCAAAGTCGTTTGACTCTGTCCCCACAATGGTCTGGTGGAGAAACTGATAGGGTTAGGAGTAGGCCCTTTGATGGTCAGATGGATTGAAAACTGGCTAGCTGGGCGCACTCAGAGAGTAGTGGTCTGTGGGGAGCTCTCGAACCCTAGAGAGGTTAGTAGGGGTACCAGAAGCTCGGTCCTGGGTCGATCCTGTTTAATGCATACATGTCGGACATCAGGGAGGGTATAGGGTGTAAATGAGTCTCTTGTGGATGACTCCAAGATGGGAGCAGTTGAGGAGAAGAGGAGGTTGGCCCTGCAAAGGACCTGGACACCCTGGAAGCTGGGCTCACATGGAAATTAAATTTCAATATCACCAAGTGCAAGGTGTTGCATCTTGGTGGGAAACCTAAACACAGGTACACCCTGGGGGAGGCGCTGGAGGCCTCAATAGGGAAAAAGACCTGGGGTCATGGTGGATGCATGTATGAATAACTCTGAGCAGTGCAGGAGAGTGGCTAGTAAGGCAAACAGGATGTTGGGATGCATCGTAAGGGGGATCACCTCTAGGAGCAAGGAAGTGATTCTGCCGCTGTACAATGAACTGGTTAGACCACACCTTGAGTACTGTGTACAGTACTGGAGACCACACTTAAAGAGGGACATACAGCTCCTAGAGAGGATACAGAGGAGAGCAACAAAGATGATACGAGGGCTAAGGGATTTGACGTATGAGGACAGACTTAAGGAGCTCTGCCTGTTTTCACTGGAGGAGAGAGGAGAGGGGGACATGATTGAGGTCTTCAAGTACCTCAAGGGAATACATAGGAGTAAACATGGAGGGATCTTTAGACTAAAGCAGGAGGCATCACCAGAGGGCATGGTTTGAAGTTGGAAGGTGGAAGGGTAAGGGGGAAAAGGAGGAGGTTTTCACTGAGCGGGTGGTGGACCCTTGCAATGCACTGCCTGGTGAGCTAGTTCAGAGATCCACAGTGGAGGGCTTCAAGAGAGGATGGGACAGACACAGAAAGTGGTTGTATCAGATGATGTCCTGTCCCAAGGGGGTGGGGATGGATGATACGGGTTTCTGGAGCACAAGGGATGGGAGGGTCTCGGCACCCAACTAAGGATCTAAAGTTCAAGCAGACTCGATAGACCGTAAGGCCTAATCTGCTGGCAAATAGTATGTTAGTATGTTAGTATGTAATATGAACCCATGCTGCCTCACATCTAGGAGGTAGTTGTCCTCTAGAAATGACACCAGTCTCTCCTTCAGTATTGTCTCCATAAATCTGCCCACTATGGAATTGAGACTGACTGGTTGATAATTGCCCAATTTGTCCCTTGGGCCACTCTTGTGTATCAGCACCACATGGGCCATCCTCTAGTCTTGAGGCACACATCCCATATCCAGGGAGGTGCTGAACCAATCCATCAGCAGCTCCACCAGCACCTCTGCCATCTCCCTCAGCACCCTGGGGTGGATACCATCTGGCCCTTGTGCCTTGTCCACTTTTAGTGCCCTCAGACCCTCTGATACTCTACTTCCCCAAATCAATCCATTCATCACCTATTCCCCTCCATTCCCCACCCTCCCAGTCCAAGATGGTAGTGGTCCCCCCTTTTCCTGCGTGAACACTGAGGAAAAATATTCATGTAATGCTTCCATTTGTTCCTTTCCCTTTTCCACCCACTCCCCACCCCTCTTTATCCTCACTATGTTCTCTCTGCACTTCCTTTTCTCTCTGACATATCTGAAAAAGTCGTCCCCCCCTTTATTCCCTGTGCTAACCTTAGCTCCCTTGAGGCCTTAGCTTCCCTCACCCTCTTGGTCACTTCCTTGGACCATCTTGCATACTTGTCCCTGTCCTCCTCTTTTCCCTTCCTTCTGAACCTCTGGTATGCAGTTCTCTTTGCACTCACCCCCTCATCACCTCGCTGTTCAACCAGCATGGTTTCTTTGCTCTGCTTCTCTTACTCTGTAACTTTCTGCAAGCTTCTGTTGCCTCTATTATCCCCAGTTTAATAATGTCCCCTTTCCGCTCCACTTCCATCCCTGGACCTATGCCCTGAAGTTTCCCTTTCAGTATCTCTCGCATCCTCCCGAATTCCACCCTCCTGAAGTCCACCACCTTTGTTAGTGAGCCCCCTGACTCCCTGCTCATTGTGATAGTAAACCACACTATGTGGTGATCACTATCAGCTAGTTCCCTTATTTCCCTCACTGCCTCACCCTTCAACAGTACCAGATCTAGCATGTCACTTAGCCTAGTAGGTCCAGTGACCAACTGTGTCAGGAGTCCCTCTTGAATTGAGTCCAGCAGCACCTGCTCCCTAGCACTGGAGGTGACCAGAGTGGTCCAGTCAACCCCTGGCATATTGAAGTCCCACACAATGACCACATTCCCTTTCCTACATACACTCTTAGTTTGTTCTGCTAACTCCCTGTCCAGCTCCTCTACCTGGGATGGTGGCCTGTACACTACCCTGAACCTCAGCTTCCTACCCTTGGAGTCCAGGAGCTGCATCCAAATTACCACCATTCTCCTTTCCTCCCCCTCTTCCCTTGTACGTTTGATCCCGTCCCACTCATAGATTGCCACCCCACCCCATGGACCTTCTTGTACAATTTATACCCTGGGATTGCCAGATCCCAGTCCCGGTATTTGATGGGCCACATTTCCATGATTCCATGAATTTTGTTGACATAAAGCATGAATTAAACTCTTCAGAGTCCAGGCTTCTCTGTGCAAATGTTTTCAGCAAAACCTATTAATGCATTTAAATTACAGCAAATCTTTATTTTAGAGGCCTTCATGCTAATTAGCAGTGCTAAACCTACATACTGTTTGCTTGATCCCATGCCATCAAATATGTTGAAAACATACTTTGAAAAATTTACCCATCATCTTGACATTGTAAAACTCCTCTTTAACTGGGGATGTTGTTCCTTATTGCTTTAAAGTAGATACTCTTATTCCTGCCATAAATAAATCTTGATACAAATGACTACAATTATTTTAGAACCTTGTTGGTCTTGGCGAAAGATGTAGCTCACCACTCACAAGTGGCGAGCTGTGTTTTTTACTAAGACCCACAGGATTCTGAGGTTTTCACCTTGTCTTGGTGCACATGCCTCCCCAGTGTTGATTAGCTTTGCAGATAAAGGGTTAATCCATCTGACTCTAAATTAATTTAAAACGTTTTAGACCCTTTTGCTTCCTAGCTTCTTGAACATGCAGTATCAAAACATCATTTCACTTATTTAGAAGTAAATGGTTTACTGGATGGCCTCTAGTCCAGATTTTGAGCTTGGTTTAGTACTGTGACAATACTTGTTAGGGACTTTTTTTTGGTTAAGAAGGGAAGGGGGGCTGTGCAGTGGGGGAACAGTAAATGGCAGACATCCTGATCAAATGCTTTTCTTCAGTGTTCATAGAGGAAAGAGATGGGGAAGGGACACAAAAATGTAACAGGAGCATTGGAGGGAGGGAGGAAGGTGCATTTAGTCCTTTTTAGCACAGGACAGTCCTGAAGGAACTTGCAAGTCTGAAAGTGAACAAAGTAATGGAGCCAGATGGGGTCCAACCAAATGTGTTAAGGGAGCTCAGAGAGGAACAGACTCCACCTCTGACAACACTATTTAACAGCTCATTGGAAACAGGGGTTGTCCCAGAGGACTGGAGGAGGGCAGATGTTGTCACACTTCACAAAAGTGGCAGCAGGGAAGAGGCAGGTAATTATAAGTTAGTCAACCTGACTTTTGTGGTAGGAAAATGAAAAGAATCACTGCTGAAAGAAAGGACTATGGAATATTTTGAATTCCATGGGTTATAATACCTGAGGCAGCATGGATTCATGGGGGGGGTCATGTCAAATGAATCTGATTTTTGACTGGGTGAACAAGGAACTAGATCAAGGTGGAGCAGTGACAGTAGCCTACCTAGATTTCAGTAACACGTTCAATACCGTTCCATGTAAGAGACTATTAAGCCAGCTGGGTAGTTTAGGATTGAGTCTAAAGGTGGTAGAGTGGGTAAGAAATTAGTTAAGGGGTAGATGGCAGAGGGTGGTGGTAAATGCAGTTCAATCAAAGCAAGAGATGATGACAATTGGGATGCCTCAGGGATCAGTTCAAGGACCCATCCTCTTTAATGTCTTTATAAGTGACATTGCAGAGGAGCTGGAAGGGAAGGTCTTCCTCTTTGCAAATGACACTGAACTGTGCAATAGGGTGAATACTCTGGTGGGGGAGGATGAGCAGTGACTTGAGAAGATTTGAAGAGTGTTCAGGGTATGGCAGCTAGGTTTCAATGTGAAGAAATGGGAAATGATGCACTTGGGGCATAGAAACCCAGAGATGGAGTACAAAACGGGGGTGGTACTAATGACCACCAAGCAGGAATGAGATCTGGGGTGATCACATCAGATGACCTAAAGGTGGCCCGGCAGTGCAACAAGGCAGTAGGGATGCTGGGGTGCATAGGGAGTGGTGTCACTAGCAGAAAGAGGGAGGTGGTGTTGCCTCTGTATAGATCACTGGTATAACCCATGTAGAGTACTGTGTCCAGTTCTGGAAAGCACATCTCAGAAAGGATATAGAGTGGAAGTGGTCTAGAAGAGGTCAACTAAAATGGTGCAGGGTCTGCATCTGAAGCCCTACAAGGAGAGATTAAAGGACCTAAATACAGTATGTATACCCTAGAAACATCAAATATGTCATGGGGGAAAACAGGGTACAAAAGGGAAGTATTTTGCAGAAAAAATGGTGCTCAAGGACAAGAGGGCATGATAAAAAGCTGGAGGGGGTAGATTCAGCAGAGATGTGTGGAAGTACTTCTTCGCAGAAAGAATGGATTCCTCTCATAGTCTTCCAGTGGAGGAGGTGAGGTTGAAAACCATGGTGGGGTTCAAGAATGCATGGGATATGGAATCCTAGGGAAGGAGTGGACGGGTGAATGGGATGGAGCTCAAGTAGGATCTGTGGTGAAACTACATGCAATGAAAAATGAGCAGACTAGGTGGGCCAAGCAGTAATTATCTGCCAGAAAATTCTGTTTCTATGATTCACTAATGAACTATTCTGCGTTAGTGATAAGGTATCTCTAGTTGTCTTGCTTTATTTGAACCTCAGCACTGACACTGTTAATCATGGGCTATAAATGCATAGTTCAGAGATCTGGTTGGTGTATTAGGCATGACTTTTCATGGCCTAAATTTTACCTCACCACTAAGCCTGTTTTTGTCTCTCTCAAGGGGATATTATTTTTGTTCCTGTTATTTTAACTGAGGGGTTCACCAAGGGTCAAGTCTTCTGTCTTTATTGTACATGCAGTCCCCTAGTGAATATTGCAGCACCTGGTCTGTTCTTCCATTTATATGCAGACAGAACCCAGGTATACATTACAGTAAACTCCCTGATTTTGATGTGTAAGTTGCTGATCCCATATTTAAATTAAGCTGTGGATGAACAAAAACGTTTCTATAGTTAACTCATGCTAAACAGCAGCTTATAATGTATTGGCCTACTTCTTTATATGTTAGTTTCTTGAGTTTTGGTATTGTCATTAAAATGTTCAAATTATATTTAAATCATATGTTAAACACCTAGGTGTTCTATTTGGTTCAAATTTTTCTTTTAATATACATAACAATAACATTAAACTTGATTTTTTCAGTCATGAAATGTGTCAAAGCAGCAGAATGGTTTATCCTACTTTCAAGTTGCTACATAAATCTATGCCTTTATTACAATCTTATGTTTTCATAGAAGAAGCCTGTGAAAGCAAGGAAGAGTAGGTACTGCTAGATGGAAGACTGAAATGTTTACAATATGAATAAGTGCATGAGATCAACTAAAATTAAGTTACAACTACACAGTTTGTAATTCAATAAACTGAACTTCACCACATTCAGAAAAAGTAAAACAAACTATTAATGTTTCAATCCATCATTTCATTTTACGTATTAATGAAAAAACAGTATTGACACATTCTGTCAAAAAAATAGTAATGTTACAAGTATGCTAGCTGTTTTTGAGCTGTATTGCAATAAACAAGCATTTGTCAATGGCGAACATTCACTTGCAGGTATTTTCAGTGGTGTCTGGCACTTCTGGCACTAAATTCAAACCCCACTGAAATAACTGTGCCACAAACCTGTTTCTTCAGTTCATGATTCAGCTTTGAAAAGTGAAGCCATGTCTGTGATCAGTGAGCATTATGGTGCTGGACCTTCCAGTGGGTAAGTAAGGGCTTGGGGGGGGGCTGAATAGATGGGTTGGGGTGATAATGGTGCAACAGAGAATGATGGATGGTTTTCTTATTTTGAGGTGTAGCCAAAAAATATATAAAGGATTCCTGGTCACAATGGAGGGGGGGATTGGGCACCCCCAGTGTCATTGTGAAAAGAAGGTGCACCCTGCTAATGTAGCAGGCACAGTTGCTTGCTTGTCACTGTGCACTCTGACTACCCCTATGTGCAGGTTTGAAAGTGTATACAGTGAATGCCCCTACTAATCACAGTCCTGCCCTGCACCACCAGTACTGCTTCCTGTTCTGTATAGTAAATAGTGTCTCACACAACCAACAGCAGCATAAAGTTTGAACCCCCCTGCCTCACCTATAGGGTGCCCTGCCCTTTGCGTTTAACCCCTTTTCCATTTCTGCAATAATTGGGGGGAGGCATCCTGTTCCTCTATGGTCCACTGCAATGGAATATGCAGGTATGGAGGCATGCAGGTTTAAATGCAGTATTAGACCCACCGTAAAGAAGACTCAATCTTCCATTCATTTCTGTCACAGGAGACAGGAGAACTAAGTCATGTTAAAATGTTAATAATTTAGCCTGGGCTATAAAACAGTAAATGCATTGTCAAACTTCAAAATAGTTGAAGATGTTACCCGATGTAGTAGAACTCAGGCACTCCCAGCTTTGACCCAACTAGAAAGCAGCCAGTGGACAAATGTGAAGTATTTAAGTCAAAGTAGGAAAAAAAACAGAAAACACTGTGGTGACTTGGTTAACAGTCAGAGGACTGAATACCACACTGTGGTGCACTGCAACTAAATGGAGGCCAGGAATGAAACAGAAAGGGTAAACTGCACTAGAACAGCTCACGCTGCATGGTTCTTTATGTCACTCACTCGTCAAGGCTTTGCTCTCCTTTACTTATTTATTTATTGAAATGTTTCTCACTGCTCCCATTTGCAACCTGAGTTGGAAGTTTTTGGGAACAAAAGCGGAGATGGACAGAGGGACAGGAGCTACAGACAGCCAGCAGCAGTGAACAGTACTAGCCCCGTAGTGTCAGCACTGAGCTATACCAAGCACTTTGCCCAGCCCTGAGCATGAGAGAGCAGAGCCCGGAGCATGTTTTTCTCACCTGAATCCCTCCTGCAGAACCGGAGTGTCCCACTGCCGTGCTGCTTCAGGTAGGAGCCTGATGGGATATGGGGAGGAATTCAGGATGGATGGATGGATGTGTTCTCGGGGAACCGGCTGGGAGGGAGAGATGGAGATGGGACAAGTGAGGAACTTTGCATACAGGCAGAAATGAAAGTACAACCTCTGAGGAGGATGGGGCGAACAAAACTTTCCAAGCATGGAAGTGCCCTACGGTTAGTTACCTTTAAATACCTGTTTCATGTACCTTAAAATGCATGTCTTTACCCATAAATCCTTTAAATTAATGTAACTCTTTTAAAAAACATTTATTTAAAGAGAGTAAGCCTGTGTAAACATATAAATGTCCCTCAGGTAAGGGCCCTGTATGTTTTATGTGTGCTTGTTTATAAATGTAAACAGCATCTGGTTACTTTTTCGATGTGACAGTTGAGAAGTTAAAAAGAATCCTCTGATAAGGGCCCTGTATCAGTGGTGTAGCCAGGAATTTCAGATCTGCACACCAAGTGGACTCACTGCTACCCCCCCGTTGGACAGCTTCCCTTCCCTGCACTGTCCGTTTCCCTGTTCGTGCCGTCTCACCTGACGCAAGCATCATTTCCTGTGTTTTATACCAGCACACCACTAGCCATACTGTCACCAACAGTTGTCAGACTAACAGACTGGCTTTTATTTACAACATAGCATTATGACAAGCCTCTGTAGCACATCAAGGCAGCTAGTCACACAGAAGTTAATTCACACACTACTAGCCATGCTACCACACCACTAGCCACACCATTGACATACCACTAGCCATGCCACTACACCACTAGTCACACCACCAGCAATTGTCAGACTAACAGACTGGCTTTTAGTTATACACCTCCACCACATCAAGTTAGCCATCCATTCACATATCACTAGCCATGCCACCACACAACTTGCCACACCACCAACAGTTGTCAAACTAACAGACTGGCTTTTAGCTACAATATTGCATTGTGACAAGCCTCTGTACCACGTCAAGGTAGCCAGTCCCACAGAGGTCCAGTCACACCACTAGCCATGCCACCACACCAATAGCCATGCCACCACACCAGTAGCCACAACCCCAACAATTGTCAAACTATTGGGTTTTACTTACAGTTGGTAAAGTAGGCATCGAAAAAGAAATGTGTACTGCTTTCCCTCATTTCTGCATCTAATACATCTTTCCACTAAAAAATAGTGAATGAAATCAGAGGTAAACAGTAAGACAGTCAAGAGCTACACAGTATGGCAGGGCTAAAACCCTTCTACCAAAAAGGAGGTATGGATCTCAAGAAAAATATTGTAACAATTTTACAGTGATTACATTACACTGCTTTATCCTATCTTTGCACCCTTAAAAATAAATACTTTGTTGTTTCATCTCCATATCTCATTTTTGCTAGAAGGGTTTTAGCCTTGATATACCCTGTAGCTCTGATTTCATTCGTGTGCAAGATGTGTCAGATGCAGAAACAACTAAAGGAACATTGTAAGCATCTTTTAACAATACACATTTCTTTTTAGATGCCTGCTTCACAGACGCAGGATGGCAGCTAGCCTTTGAAAAGATATACAAAGCTTTATGTGGCAGTAATACATCAGGGGTTGAAATTAAGTTTTGCAGCCACTAGCCAGCAGGGTTGATGTCAGGGAAAATCCATTAGCCCCAAAGACATTTCCACTGGCCCAGGTAGTGTACTTACTGAAATATTATTTACTATCCCAAAAAAAAATCTACCAGCATTTGGCTACTGGCCTGGTGCCAATTTGACCCCTGTACATTGCTAAATTTATATAGAACATAAAAAATCTTGGTTTTACTGTTGCTGGCTACCTTTTACTGTGAAAGCATCATGACCTGATCCTGTCTGCATTCTGGTGACTCCCCATGTACATGAACAATTATTTAAAAAAAAAGTGCCTGGGTGACAAACAGGGAATAGCAAAAAGATCTGAAGGCCTAAGAGACAGGAATACATGTGTAAGCTTGCTAGGGCAGGGCTGCTAAATAAAGTGACGAACATACTGTACAGCCTGAGGTCACAGGTTCTAGCATTGCCAGTGACACACTGTGTGATGCCTGCTAACCTCAGTAAGCTGTTATCACCAGGGAAGTAAGGGCTGTAACATAGCAAGTTGTAACTGGCTGGCTTGCTGTATAACCCAATCCTTTCTCTTTTTTCAAAATTCTGGGGGTAACTTATCACAAGCCCAAGGCATATATTAAAGTTAATGGTCATGTTTCCAATTCCCTCCCACCACACCACAGCACCTGTCAGGGATGCCCTTTATTTGCTTTATATTTGGAACCTGTCACCCAAGCTGTCAGGTCCCATCCAGATTTACAGGACCCCTATTTAGGCAATAGACATCAAACCTTAGCTCTGCATCCATATAATCTGTTGGTGTCTATGTGGAACCCAGAGATTTCATTTTCAAGTCTTCAGCAGGTCCTGCTTACATTTGGGTCCCTCACAGTCTGTAATCTCAACACATCAAAAACTGAAGTACTGTAGATCCATTACACCCCCAGCATGTACACTAGAAAGCATTTTAAATTTTCTTCAGATCTCCTGCTCTTAAATATCTGGGAGTGATGATACCAGTGAACCTAGCATGATTACATCAAATCAACCATAATCCTCTGATACAATTTATAAAATACCTGGAAACCTGGAAAACAATCCCTCTCTCCTTACTGCAGTGTATTGACAGTGTCCGTATGATTCTGTTGCCGAGAATGCTCTATTTCGAACATACCCTTTCAATTCCCCCAGCCCCTCTCTCCCTTAGAAAATGGGAATAGCTGATTTCTATTTATATATGTGGAGGGCCAAGCCCATAGATTAGGTTTACTACCCTGTAGTTACTGAAAGTTGGGGGGGGGGCGCTAGCCTTACCTAATCTTCCGTATACTATAGTTCTGCCCAAGTTTGTACTGCCATGTACTGACTTCAGAAGGGATATATACTTGCTGGAAAACTTTAAAAAATGATGGAAGAGGATCTCCTCCAAATTCATAAAACACTTTAGCTTCACTCCAGATGCCACCTGAACAAATGACCTCTAACCCCTTTACTAGAACTATGCTGGCTCACTGGCAAAAACGTTGTAGTCACAAAGAGTTACGTGACACTAGCTTCTTATTACTCCTTTTGCTTTTAATTGTTTCTTCCTGCCAGCAAGACTAGACAATATGCATGCTTGATACAGGAAAATGGGACTGTCTCTTCCATTCTAATTTCTCAGGGATCACGATATTATCCCCTATGCTGAATTGTCAGCTGTCAACTGTTACAGACCCCAATATTTCCAATATTTGCAAAGACTCCACTATCTGTGGACAGAAGTCTAAAGGTGGCCCTCCGAAAAGGATACATCTGTGCAACATCAACTTTTGAATGATCCCTCAACTGTCCCTGAAGATTACAAGGGAAGGGACTTCCATTCTGCTGCTCTATCGGATTGGTGATCCGACTGACATAATGCTTTTTATGGTGGCTGCCATCCAAAGATTAAATAAACTAAACAAAAAAAAAAGCTCTGATTTGCCTAAAGCCGAAGCGCCATGAAATGCTTTTCATAATGGAAGCAGGAAGCAAAAAACAGCTGTCCGACCCATTCTGTTTCAAGCGCACCCCCTGCCACGCCATGCCACACTGCCGCCAAGTAAATAAATAATAAATAGTAAAGTAATAATAAATAACCCACTGTAACCACACTCAGGCAGCACTCAGCCAGCCTTATACCTCTCAACTCTCCCTGAAGATTACAAGGGACTTGCCTCAGCTCAAAGTCTCCTCTACTAGTCGGACTCCTCACTCTGATCTTATGCAGCAGCAGCGGCTGTCTCATCACTCGCTTTCACCCTATCCCAATCTTTGATGATCCGAAGTCATGACGGACGGTCACTACAGCACTAGAACTAGGCTAGGCTGGGCTGACTCAGACTTTCTCTCACCCCTCGGCTCGACGGTTGATCTCAACAGGGCTGTATGTATTAACCTTTAAAATGCATTCATGTATAGCGGGGCAAAAGTCTGTTTGGTGTGATTGCAAGCTAGAAGGGATTTCGAGCAAAGGGAAAGGTTGACGTAAATATGCTAAATGCATACACGTTGCCACCGCTGATTGCAGGCGGGCATTTTCTAGAACTGAAGACCAAGGCAGCTGAACTGCTGTCATAGACAGCTAGCACATCCATTGGCGGGTAGGATGGTGCCTGCTACACTGAGACTGGATTGCTGGGAGGTCACACCTCCAAAAAGTCGCACTGTGACAAAACGTTCCTTGCGCATGCGCGCAAGCGAACGTAAAAAAGACAGGGACAAACAATGGAGATGTGTGTGTGTGTGTGTGTGTGTGTGGTCACCAAACCTTTGGTAAGTATGTATGTTAGGGGAAAAAAGCATCCATCGGTCACGGATCACTTGTGAAATCCAATGCGAGTGGCTAGGTATCAATGCTCTGAATCCATGCTTAAGACATGGGACCAGTGTGCGATTCATGCTTAGTTATTTGACTTTTAAACTTCAGAATTAAAAAATAATTAGCAAAGAGTGTTGCAGAACAGCCTGGTGGCAAGTCATCTCTCAGTGCACCTCTACAGTGGTTGGCTGCAGAGTTCCGTTGTGTCACATTCAGGGCTACTATAACTAACTCCAGCACAGCGTGCCACTTCTGAGTTTTCAATTTCTAAATCTACAGAGAGCCAGCAGCTGCAGACAGACAAGTAACTCATGATTTAAAGGGAAAGTGAAAGAGGGCAACAAAACCAAAAGGAAAACTGTCACTTATCCAAGAAGGTTGCAAGTGGCTGCCTTTTTGCAGAAAAGGTTGCGTGACAAGTGAGAAAGGATAAAAATAGAGGATCGTATAACTCTATGCATTGCAGAAGATTGAAGAGATGGACTTTTATTTACCTTGATTTGTCCCTTTCTTTTCTTTTTTATTAATATTCTTCCAATGACGGTTCCGTAAATACAGTGGGATCTGTAAATAGCACTGCTGAACTTTCTACCACGATGGAAAACGTTATCTGCAAGAACAGTATGGACCCTGCCCCCAGGTAGGAATGGATGGTGGCCATGGGTATGGTGATGGCTCTCCTGGTCATGGCCATCGTGTTTGGCAATGTGTGGGTGATCAACGCAATCGCCAGGTTCCAGCAGCTTCAGACCATCATAAACTCCTTCATCACTTCACTGGCTTGTGCCGACCTGGTGATGGGGCTCATTGTGGTGCCCCTTGGGGGCAGTCCCATCAGACTGCAAGTATGGAAATTCGGCAAGTTCTGGTGCAAATTCTGGCCTTCTGTGGATGTGCTGTGCATGACTGCGAGTATAGAGACCCTCTGCATGATCGCTATTGACAGGTATGTGGCCATTACTTTGCCTTTCAGGTACCAGTCCATAATGATCAAGTGCAAAGCCTGGATCCTGGTGCTGGTGGTGTGGGTTGTGGCAGCCTTGATCTCCTTCCTGCCCATCCACATGCATTGGTACCGGTCCAAGAAGCCCAATGCCATGAAATGCTACCAAGATGAATGTTGTTGCGACTTCTTCATCAACTGGGACTATGCCATCACCTCCTCCACCATCTCCTTCTACATCCCCTTGGTGGTTATGATCTTCGTCTACTCAAGGGTCTTTCTGGAACCAAGAAGCAGCTGAAGAAGACTGGCAAGTCCGAAGGGAGGTTCTACAGCCAAAACAACAGTCAGCAGCAGGTCAACTTGGAAGACAAGAATGGAAAGTCGGGACAGAGGGGAGCGTCAAATTCTGCCTGAAGGAGCACAGGTGCTAAAGACCCTTGGCATCATCATGGGTACTTTTATCCTCTGCTGGCTGCCGTTTTTCGTCTTCAACATCATACAGTTCATCTCCAGCGAGCTGGAGAACAAGGTGGTCTACACTTCTCTGAACTGGTTGGGCTATGTCAACTCGGCATTGAACCCTCTGATTTACTACAGGACCCCGGACTTCAGGCATGCCTTTCAGGAGCTGCTGTGCTTCCACAGAAGGAGACACTCTCCACTCTGTGTGAGCAACAACAGCCACTCCCAGCCGGTCAACGTGGGCATCGCTGCCCTTCAAGCGGACTACCAGCGGGCAAGTGGCAAGGTGAGCGACTTGCCCCCATTTGAGGTGGACAACATGGCCGAGGAGATGTTATTGAACTGCAAAGACAGCGTGTTGAATGGTGGCAACACCGATGCCAACGGGAACACGCCCCTACCCCCACCGATTCTGTCATCTGAGGAGAAGCCATGGGGTTTCAAAGTGTGTTTGTGGGGGGGCACTTTAACTGGACTAATCTCAGGAATGCAGCCGGCAATATTTGTTTTCTTGTATTAACTGAGGCATTGAGGCACTATTATATTCCATAGGAGTCATTCTTGCAAGTTGAATAAAATCCCATATTTTTGTAGCAGATGGGTTCAGGGGAAATATGTTGTCATTTAAACCCCAGTAAGTATATCTGGCAGAGGCGTCATGCAGTCAGAAATTCTGAAGGGAAACAAAATCCCAACCTCTCTAGGGGGGTCCAGGGGCATGCCCCCCTGGGAAAATTTTGAAAAAGTAAAGTCAAATGGTGCATTTTGGTGACTTTTAGCAGTCCGGAAAGCTGTTCCCCAACAAGCTAAATACAATAAAACTGATATAGGTTACAGTGAAGAAACAATTCCTTATACATCTGCTGAAACTATCTGGCATAGGGTTCACACTTCATATGGTAGGGGCTGGGGCTCCATCCATCCCAGCCTCACACCTGTATGGGGTCACCCACCACCAATACACCCAGAGTTCCTGACTGATCCTGGCTTTAAATATGGGAACTGTTACAGAGAAGAGGTATTAATTTGACATTACAGTAATTTATACACCACTTTACCATCCAGCTATAAACCAGTGAACCAAAAAAATCACACTGAAGGCTCTACTAGGCTAGTGCTATCAAGAAACTGCAAATGCATCTGGGAAAAGACATGCTAAACAAGGGTGACCACTTTGAAAAATAGAGTAAGGTGCAACACTGCATGAACGTTTTGGTCTGTCCTCAGAATCTAATTTCTGCACAGCTGTTAAAGGCCCACTGTCAACCTGTTTTTTATCATATTATTTTTAACTAAAAACCTACATTTTATGATTGCTTACCTTCTCTAAAATTCATTGATGTTGCTGTTTGCTTTGTCTGTCTCCTTGTTTAGTAGAACTGAAATGCATGGCAATGCATATTTATAAACAACCTTGTTTTATTTACAATCCTGGATCTGTTCTTACTGAATACTTCCTGAACACTAGAAACACATCCAAACAGTGCAGTCACTCATGAGGCAGTAGCCTCCTAAACTCCCACTGCATCATTAGGGGCTAGCCAGTGTTGTGGGTGTTCCCAAGTCCAGAAAAGATGCAGCTGGAGCTGATCAAGGAACGTAAACAAGCCTGTGTTTGTGTGGTAACACCAATATGGTGGGCAGTCTGTTTTTCACTTTTTTAAAGAAAATAAGAGTCAGAATCAAACTTTCAGCAACATCAGCAATCTTTATAGAATGTTGGCAATCATAAAATGTGCTTTTTAAACTAGGGACACTTTGAAACATAAGGAGGTTGACAGTGTCCATTTAATGCATCTAAACATTTTGTAATTGTCATGGGCATGCAGCAAAGGTTGTATCCTTCCTGACGTCATACTGCTTTTGAGAATTAATGCCTTGCTCCGCAGCACATTTTGTGTGAAACATACCTATATGAGAAAGCTGATTTTTCCTTTTACACTGATGAATTTAGTGCTTTCATGGTCAGGGATTTACAAAATAGAAGTCTCCTACAGATCAACAGGTCATGCTACTCTGTTCTGTTAATGCACAGCACTAGTAGCTGGAAAGGATCATCTCCTCAGTACAGGACCATAACAGCACTTAATGTGACATGCATAAAAGACAGCAAGGAGGATGGCTAGTAGGCTAAAAGTTTCACATTGTACCATAAGGCAGTTGGAGGTTAAAGTGTATATGGTGCCTGAGCCTCTATAATCATGGATGGCTAAATGTAGGCATGCATTTCATTAAGAATAATTATTTGCTAATGTCTGATGACTTAGAACTTTTATAAAGCAAATGGAGCTTTGCCTTTAGGTACCTTCAGTCTGAAATGGTTTACCCAGACTGGGTACTTTTTCAGACTGAAGGTACTCTAAAGGCAGAGTTCCATTTGCTTCTATAATATTCTAAGTTTTTCAGACATTTGATCATGAGGTTGGATGACCATCATGACCTAATATAACACACTATAATAGTTTTGGGGTCCTAAGTACCAAGAATAATGATAGAATGACTTGGAGACTCCACACAGGCTTTTTCTGTACCTCAACAAGTATACCAAAACACTGTTTACATGTTCTGAACAGCCACTGCCACAGGGCACAGCAGCCACTCACTGAGGTGCTGCTTCATGTGGCATTGAGCAATGGAGGTCAGTGGTCACTGGAGAAATAATGTTCTACTTACAATCTTCTAAAGTTCTACCTTAGTTAGTCAGAAAAATCAAACCTCAACTTAAATTTTCATTGGTGGAAAACACACCAGTTTGCTTCGCAGTACGCTTTTCGACATCATTGTCACTTTCCAATTGGAGGTTGCGACTGCGAATTGATATTTCAAGCTCCCAGTGATTGGCTGCACAATAAAACCCAACAGATACTTGCGGGGGGGGGGGTAGAAGTGATTGGCAAGTATATGCTGATTGTCAGCATGGACGACTACTTCTACCCAACCACTGTGTGTGCCAGGCAACAGAATGTAAGAGGGCATTTTTTGAAAGTCACCCCATACCCGGACAAGTATCTGTGCAAGTTAGTTAACCAAAGCTCGCTAGGGGCAAGTCACTTATAGTCCGCGACCCAGAAGTGGCTTTCCCAGGGTCACGGAACTTTCAAAAATATAACTTTTTTTACCCCAGAGATAAAAAGTGTTAAAAGCCCTAGCAGGAGCTTATTAGTAATAACAAAGCCGCATTCAGCTAAAATATTTTAAAATTCAGCCCCAGAGTAGAGCTATAGTACAGAGAAGCTTCCCTGATACTACAGTACCCAACAAACTTCCTGTACTGCAATTTTGGTCAGGAAGCCCTCTGCTTCAGTCTCTGAGATGTGCAAACAAATACTGGTTTCAGTACATTGAGAAGCCTGAGCAAGCTCTGTGGCACCACAACTGCTCACATACAGCAATATTAACACATTTCAAACGTTGTTGTTGTCATACAGTATACCTCAAGCATCACATGTGTTACACAGCATTAATAAAATCCTGACTCCGTGGAGTTAACCCTCTGGAAGCACAACACTAAAATATACCAGAAACATTTATCAAATAGTAACTTATTGCAGCTTATTCTATATTTATCAATAAACAGGGTATTGGTAAAGGAATGCATCTGCATAAAAGAGCTAAATGCATTTAGGTCAGTGAAATGGTGACCTTCATCTGAAGGTAGGATTAAGAGTCCTGCCTTTTGACAGTACTGGAAGAGGAGATGGGAGAATGGTAGGGGGATCAGGGCAATCTTTGGAATGCTGCAGGCCTCTCAATGATTGACTGCTAGTTCATTGGGCATTGTACCTGGGGGGGGGTAGCTGGGTGATGGAGCTGGGTAGGCTATAGATGGTTGTCGTGAGTACCCTTGTGGCATTTGACATACAGTACATCAGAGCAAGGACACTCCTCAGACATCCGTGAACTCTGTCTGCTTTTCACACATTGTGTAATGTATTCATTCAAAGCTGGCTATTTTGCTAACTCCTTGAGCCATTCCGATATTACAGGTGGATTTTGATCCTTCCAGTGTCTGAGCAGGGCCCTGTTAGCTATTATAAGGAACCAAGCAACCATTTTTGGAAGCAGAGGAATTGCTGAGTTGTCATTCTCACAGTCCAAGATGCCTGGCATCAATATGCATGAAATGAGCTTAGTGGAGGTGTTCACCAGTCAAACAGACTGCCTGGACCTCTTCCAGTAGATCTTCAGTGCCTGGCACTCCCTATAATATGTATGTGGTGGTGCCTGTGGAGGTTAGAGCATCTCAGTATTTATCAGTGTTGGACAGGCCTCACTTATGTAATTTTTGGGGGTTCTGCACTAGTGATGTAGGATTTTAAACTGTGTGAAGGGGCTTCTGATGTCCCTGGCATATAGTTTTAAACCTCCCCAGCATGTCTGCCATTCTTGAATGGAGATATCTTGGCCACATTCCATGGAACATTTCACCTGGAGTGATTCAGTGGGATCAGCCCACAACTCCAGCAGCTGGTTACACATATTAAAAATGCACTTAAGGCACATTTATTCAGCGTAGCCTATCCTGGTTTTTAAGTCATTACTGAAGAGTAATTTACTGTTGGAAATATTTGTAAATGTTTTTATTTTTATATTATGTACAGGCACCTCGGATTTGGAAAGGCACCTTTAAAAATATAATTTTGATTGATTGATTGATGTCTCTGGGCTCAGCCACTCCTTGAAGTGGTGCCAGAATGTCATCTAACAAATTTAGGTCTACCCTTTTTAAGTTCCGAGCCTAAAAGTGCTTGTATGTTATGTCTAGCCATGCAAAGGGCAGCCCTGAAATGCAAACTGGCAGACACCTACCAGAATGAAAGCAGGTATAAGCTAACAGAATAAACAGAACTGTAAACATTTGCATGTATTGAGCATTAAACAATAAACTGTGCAGAAAGCTATGAACAAACAATAACTATATCATCAGACTGAGACAGGTTCCCCAACCCAGAAGGGGGTGCTTACAAAATCTCTTATAGACATTGCAGCTTCATCCCCGAAGCCCCCCTCCCCGCATAAGATTTTTACTATATTGCTTAGTGATGGATGTAAAGTTTGTACGAACTCCGGACACACAAAATTCCGACAACAAAAATTCTGTCACAGAAAAACCAACTATTGAAATACACGACCAAACGATTTTCCGACACAGAAAATTCCAACATCAGAAAGTGGTGTCCTGCATAAAAACTTTAACATTTAAAGCCCCAAACACAATTATAAATATTAAGGTACTCTGAATTTACTTTTATCTCTCAGTTTACGACATCAAAATACTGACAGTTTAAATTCTCAACGAGCAAAGATCAGATACTCAGGTGCTCAGGAAAGAAGTGCTACAAAGAAAAATATAAATTTTACCAAAACAGTCTAAGCATCGCAGAATACATGGCTGATATGCGAAGGAAAACACGAGGGCATTTAACTGAAGAAAAATTAGTTCTTATCACCTATAAAGCACTGACTGACATCTGTGACATGAAACAGATCATCTGTGGCCGGTTGCACAAACACTGGCTTAAGTCTAAGTCACAGTTTGAGACTTAAGCCACAAAAAGTGGTCTAGCATAAGCCCCCAATGTAAGACGGTTGCACAAAGCTGGAAAATTAAAGTCTTATGCTAGACCAGTCTAACTCTCTGGTTGTATAGCAACATTGACTGGACTTAAAATTTTAGACTTTGCCGGCTATTTCAAGATGGCTGCCAAAACAAAGAAGATTACATTTTATCTTGATGAGAAGTTAACTTTGGTTGATGAGTTTATTAGAAAAAAAGAACAAATTACAGGTAAAATGGGTCTCAATCTGAAAAAAAATCCAAAATATTTTTATGGTATTAAGAATGGAAAAGTAATTTCAAGAAGTTTATAGTACTGAGAAAAGTGCAACAGCAGCAAGCTTTTAAACAAATCAGCATTTAAAATCAGTCATGAGCAGCATACTTCTTGTGAAATCTTACCAATTATTTTTGTTGATTTGTGCCTTTGTTAGTGAAATTATCCAAGGTATGGCTGGCTATGTTTCTCTTCCAATTTCCTCTTACAGGCTTTATCCATTGAAATAAACCCCAGACAAGATGCAAAGATCATTTTACTTGCTAGCAGTACCATAATAAATTTGCGATCCCTCCCTTTGCACACAACTGATCGTGACGTACCTACCAAAAAAACACACACAAATTAATGCCGGGTGCGCTTAAACAGCTGAGATTTTATCAAGCGCCATAAGGTTTGCTTTCTTAGTACCCTCCAGCTCCTGCACATGCTGGATGCAGTTACTAGCACCCTTGTCATGATTCCTGTGTGTGATGGTGGTTTGAACATGATCAATCCTGTGATTTTTCTTTTTACTGTTTTTCTTTATGCAAATTTTGTTCCTGTTTTATTGTTCAGTCAATTGCCTTGGGTTCACTTGTTTAAAGACAGATGCTGCTATTTTTAGCAGAAGTGGGAAATTCGGCAATGGGGGGTATTTTGGAACATCCCACAAGGTTTTTCTCCTTATCTTTTGGAAATCTGTAAAAAAATTAAAACTTTGGCATATCTTGACCTCTGACCTTTTGCATACTACCAGAAAACTGGAGTATCATAAGCTGTTACAGGAGATCTGTTTGAAAGATCCTTGTCTGGTATTACCGGACACTGTAGTCCTTGCTGATGTCCTTCACCAAGTAACAGAAACCAGACTCCCTCCTAAAGTGTGGGATTCTGTATGGCTTAGCTGTCATTCTAGACTAAATGTCAGAGGAAATAATTTTCACAAATCTGTTCAGGAAAGATCTTATCTAAGGGAGGGTTGTGGATTGGAGATTGAAACAATGTTACATCTTTTTTTACAATGCCCATATATTTCTGGTTTATGGCCTATGTTGGCCTGTTCATGGAATATCCCTCATCTAAGGTCTATGAATTATAATACCTTGGTGTATGGTCAGTATGATAACATTCTTTGGAGTGGATTCCATTTAGGGACAACTCGAGTAATTTTTGCTCTCATTAAATGGATAATATGGCAAACTAGATGTCAATTTGTGTTGCAACAAAAACAGCTATCTTTGTTGGGCTTACAAAATAAAATAGAGTCTGAAATCACAATGTTATTTAAAAAAGAAAGACATGTCTTTTCTAGCGCTCTTATGCAGGACTGGTGGAAAGGTTGGGGTTCTCTCCCCTTTTCACGGGTTTTTGATTGACCAGTGGATTCTCGCTGGGCGATTCTATGAACAGTTTTTTTTTTTTCCATTATATACTGGGATGGTAAGGGCTGTTGGGATAGCTGTTTTTTTTGCTTCTGGTTATTATAGGTTTTTGAGTGGGTTTTGTTCTTGGACTTTTGGGTTTGTCTTTAGTGTTTTGGACTTTTGAAGGGTATGAATGGTTACTTATTTTCTGGACTTTTATGTTATATATTGATTCCTGTATTTTACGATTTTTCTGTTGTATTTTCCCTTGTTTTGTTTATGAAGCTTTATCCAATAAAAAATTCCCCTACTGTTTTCGATAAGTACCATGGGATCTTTAACATCCACCTGAATTACCACCAATCCAGGCAGATGGGACCTCGGTTTAACGTCTCATCCGAAAGATGGATTAGGCCCCATGTGGAGTACTGCATGCAGTACTGGAGGCCACTCTTTCACAAGGATATTAACCAAATTGAGGCAGTCCAGAGAAGGGAAACCAAAATGGTGCAGGGATTGCATCAGAAAACATATGAGGACAGATTAACGAAGCTCAATATGTATACCCAAGAGCAAATGAGGGAGGGAGGAGAGAGGTAATATGATCGAAACATTCAAAGACCTTAAGGGCATTAACAAGGTGAAAGAGTCTAATGTGTTTCAGCATAAGAAAAATAGCAGGACAAGAGGACATGCCATGAGATTAGAGGGAGGCCAGTTAAGGGGTAATGTGAGGAAGTTCTTTTTCACAGAAAGTGTGGTAGATGCATGGAATGGCCAAACTCAGGAAGTGGTGGATATGAATACAGTGCAGGGCTTCAAACAGGCATGGGATAGACATAAGGGTGCAGTACAGATGAGTATGAATAGAAAGTCCATTGACAGAGCAAAGGCTGATGGCACATTCATAAGGTAGAAAAAGAAATGGGCAGACTAGATGGGCCTTGCGGTCCTTATTTGCCATCAATTTCTATGTTTCTATGCATAGTTAGAGCCTATTACATAATCATGGGCTGTTGTTAAGTATCCCATTTATATTTAAAATAAAGAAAAACCCTTCCACCACATATTTACTTTTGTACTTGGGTAGTGAGCGACTTTGTACTCATATATTTCACATAATGCACAGGTACAAAGTCTGTTTATAGTTTTGTAAGGTACAAATTGTTGCTCTAGTGCCCACTGGCATCTTGCATTCACAGGTAAATTTTAAGACAAGCAAAAACACATTTAATGTACTAGTATCATATTGTCTAAGGATGGAGGGTTACACACCCAGTGCACTAGGATCAAATGATCACTACACCATTTCCCTTACGCTGTCATTTTGTCATCATATCACCAACTGTACTGAATTGAAAAACTATAAAAAAGCTAATTTCAATGCTATTAATAACCAATTAAACTCAATTCCTTGGGATACAGCACTATCCTCTCTTACCATGGAAGAATCCTGGGACTTTTTTAAAACTTCCATTTATAACTCAGAAAATTATATGTTCCTACAACAAAAATATAATAAAAAGGGGAAAATACCCCTGTGGTTTAACAAAACTATCAAAGCTTTAATTAAGAAGAAGCAGAGGCTATTTGCACGAGTTAAAAACAGTAAGGGTGACACCAGAAAATTATTGTTCACTCAATACAGGGAAACTCTAAAATCACTAAAACAAGCTATTCTGCAATCTAAAAAGAAACTTGAGTTTCGTCTGGCCCATACCAAAAACAACTATAAATCACTATTTTCCTACCTTAATAATAAAAGAAAAATAATAGACACATGGGGCCCCTATGCATACATGACACAATTATATCTACAGACAGAGATATGGCAGACACATTTAACAAGCAATTCTGCTCAGTATTTACCAATAAAGAGGTTCCTAAATGATTCAAACCTGTGAACAATGTTACCCCCTCTTACATCATCACCGAGGATGATACACTAAAAGCAATTTTATCCCTAAAACCTAATTCCAGTCCAGGTCCTGATAACATCAGCCCCCGATTTCTAATAGAGACAGCTGCTGCTATTACTAAACCACTCTCAATTATATTCAACAAATCCTTATATGAGGGAATTATCCCTCAGGACTGGACAATGGCTACTGTAGTCCCAATCTTTAAGAAGGGTAACCATTCTAGACCAGAAAATTACCGTCCGATAAGTCTGACTTCTGTTATAAGCAAGATCATGGAGAAAGTTATTAAGAATCTACTAGAGCACGAATCTATTGGGGTAACTTGACTGACACTACACAACATGGCTTTAGACAGGGATACTCCTGTACTACTAACTTGGTTTCCTTTTATAATCATGTCAATGCGGCATTGGATAATGGCATCCCTATGGATGTGATACTTCTCGACTACAGTAGAGCATTCGAAAAGTCCCTCATGACATCCTACTTGACAAAATGAATGATATGGATTCTCTTACTACATAATCAACTGGGTGTCAGGTTGGTTGAATGGAAGATATCAGCAAGTCAGAATTAATGGCTCACTTTCCCACCACTGAGTGTGACCAGCGGGGTCCCACAGGGTCTGTGTTGGGACCCACCTGTTTAACATCTTTATTAGTGATCTGCAGGCTAGCCCTGAAAATGTTCTCTCAAAATTTGCTGATGACACCAAGCTGTGTGGCTCTGTTCTTACATCGACAAACAGAGAAACCATGAGGAATAACTTAAAATCCATCGAAGAATGGGCAGTTTTAAACAAAATGACACTCAACTCAGACAAGTGTCATGTTGTACACTTTGGTAAAAACAACCCTAGGCAGACTTATTTTCTGAACAGTGTGGCCCTTCATGTGTCACCATTAGAACGTGATCTCGGGGTAATCATTAATAATAAACTATCCTCTAGTGATCATTGCAGGATGATAGCTAGGAAATCTAACGCCTTGCTCACTCAAATCCAACGTTCATTTGTGTCTAGGACACAGGAATGCATAATCCCCTTGTACAGAGTTAATGTCAGGCCCCATCTGGACTATGGATCCCCCTGCTGGAGTCCCTACCTGGGGCAGGACGTTGACAGGGTTGAGAGGGTGCAGAGAAGAGCCACAAGAATGGTCCCTTGTTTATCCAAACTTGACTACAAGGAAAGATTAAGAGTTACAGGGTTACAATCACTACACACAAGACGTACTAGAGGTGACCTTCTCCTATTGTACAAAATCAAGAATTCTCAGGAGTTAATGCACCACTGTGGCTTACATTTCTCTTCCAGCTGGACTTCCCCACGGTATCATAACAACCAGATATTTGTATCTAAAGCTAAAACAACAAAAAGGTTAAACTACTTTACAGTAAGAACCCCCAAACTGTGGAATCTCCTTCCACAATACTTAGTGAACAGTAGCTCTAATACAGTCTTCAAAAAGGGGCTGGATTGTTGGCTCGAGTCTAACAACTTCAAGGTATAATTATCCCACCAATGTGGTGGGGAACAATCTCAATGGGCAGTAGCCTTCTTTTGTCCTTTGAAACCAAGTAAACCAAGTGTCAGTGGCTCAGTAGATAGCACAATCGTTTCTGAGGCTGGGAGATCAGAGGGCTGTGGGTTCTGTTCCCACGTCTGGCACTTGATATCCCATTACTGACACTGTAGTGCAGCATGAGAGGGTGCTGCACTTTGAGGTGCTGTTTTGGATGAGATGTTAAACCGAGGTCCCATCTGCTTGGATTGGTGGTAGTTCAGGTGGATGTTAAAGATCCCAAGGCACTTATCGAGAGCATAGGGAACTTCCCAGTGTCCTGGCCAAATTTCCTCATTCACTAACAATGCCACCAACAGCTTAATCTGGTTCAAGGTCAGTTGGAATTCATCTGTATCCCCTGGTCATGGCCTGAAAATAGGCAGGATTTGTCTAGCGACTTACCCGGTCAACAAAACTAAAATAAAATAAAAATTATTTCATACAATATCTTGGCTAGACAAGGTAACCACCACTTTTGTGTTAGAAAGGTCCATAAATTCTGGGCACATGTGCAGGAAATCAAAACAATGCTCTATCGATACCACCTACAACAATGTTTGCAAGTATGCATCAAAGGCCCCACCTTAAACATCACTGCCAACTTTATAAGGACCTAGACTGGCATCTCCTCCTCCACTAGACAGTACTACCTCTGCTGCCTCTCAGACTCCATAATCAGAGTGTCTAGACCTTCTACACTATCTGAACTGCTCCAGCCTACTATCCCCGCGTGAGCTGAGATCGTCTGAAAGGCTCTCCTAAAGTTCCCCTCTACTGCACTTCCAAGGGCTCTGGTGCATTTGGGTATGCACTTCTGCCTTAGGTGAACTCATTACCTGTTGACCTCAGACAAGCTTCCTCACACCTTGCTTTCAAGCGAAGACTATGGAATCACCTTACTTCTATGGACCAATGTGCCTGTTTTGATCCTACCTAAATCTTCTCTTCATGTTACCCTCTCCTCCCCTATCTACGTCCACATCCTTTTCCCTTGTATATACCCATTTGTCTACTTTCACCCCTATTTGATGCCTTACATACTGGTTATTTGGACTGCTTGCACTTTCTTTTATGATCACAAAGAAACTGGCTCTACTGTCTAGTGTATTATATATGCCCATCACTTTACCTTTCTTTACCTTGTGTTATGACTATTGCCGTTTTTACTTACTGTGTTATGTATTACAAATGTTCAGTCACCTTGTTGTTACAAATGTTGTGTATAAAATTGCCAATTACCTTACTATTCTGGTACCTGCTCTCCCATCCTGCTGCTTGCACTAATCTTTTGACGTATTTATTGAAAACTGGTACTGGTCTTCCTCATCTTCTCCCCCACACCGACTACCCTGGTATTTCTTGCTGGCTATCAGTTCCACAGCACTGGGTCACTACCACACCTTTTCTTGCTAAAGCCGTATGCTGCCGTAACTCTCCCCCAGTGACCCAGTCCCCCTACTTTCCCTGCTGGCATATGGTTCCATAAGCCCGGACGCTGACTGCAGCATTTCTCGCTAAAGCCGTATGCTACCGTAACTCTCCCCCTAGTGACCGAGTCCCCCTACTTTCCCTGCCGGCATACAGTTCCATAAGCCCGGACGTCGACTGCAGCATTCTACCGCTAATGCCATATCTTTCCCGCTTCCCTGATCCTTTCCTCGACGCTGGTTTTCTGCCTCCCCTACCCATCACCTGCCAGCCTCGTACCTTGTCTACCCCTGTCCGCCCCCCCAGCTTGCGCCTCTCATACCGGGACTCGGTTCCATGAGCCCGGTTATAGACTCCTGCCTCCCACCGCAAAAGCCATAGTCCTTTTCGATGTCCCACCCTACCTTTCCTCTCCTGCCTGCCCATTACACTCTCCTAAGATTCTCGGCCAAGTCAGTTGGCAGAGTTCTCTTACCTTGGTTCCAGCCCCCCCACCTCCCAACTACCATGAGCTGAGCACTCACCCTTCCCTGCCCACATTCCCCCCATCAGTTTCCCCTAATCTATTCCAAAATCTGTCCTTCCTCCAGTACCCTTGCTTACTTATAAAAATGGTATGCTTGTTTACAAAATTGTATGCTTGTATCTTTGTACCTGTACTTGTACTGTATAACCTGCACTGTTCTACTTGTATTGTAATTGTACCTCCCGGGTCGTGCCTGAAAATAGTCACCTGCTGGCTCAGTGCACCTACCAGTAAACAAAAACTAACTAAATAAATAAATAATTTCCTCTAATGCAATGCAGTTGAAAAAGGACCAATTCCTTTCTTCTATAACCTTCTATAACCTTGTGCTTATTATTTCCTTTGAGATTCAGTCTACCATAGGCACTTAACCATGTTACTTCCCACATTCGCTTAGGTATTCTATCATTGCTGAGTTTTTCAAATCTGTGTTATTTTTCCCCAGAGGGCAATTTTTGAATTCACTTTCTATTGGGTATATGTTCTACATTACCATTTTATAAAGGTAGGGGCTGGTTTATTGGGAAATGTTAGTTTTGGTTAACTTACATTTCCATAATTTTTGTACGTGGGTTTCATATAATCTGGGATGGTAATGGATTTAGAGACCTTAGAAGGTTGTGGTCCCATGCTCCTAAAAAATGCCTTTATTATTTTTTTTTATATACATCCTCTTCCCTCCTGGCTGACCACTCCTTCAGGTCTCCTAGGTCCTCCATCTGCTCTCTCTCCACACTGGCACCTTCACTCAGTCATGACCCCCTGGGCAACCAGGCATATCCCTTGCCAGACAGGCCCCTGCCCTCCAAGAGAGAAGACACAGGTGAGGGTGGCCAGTGCACTCTTCAATTAGTCCGGGTGCCACTGAGGTGGGCTGGTTGTCAGGACTGGTGGCAGTGGGGCCAGGGACCATCATATGGCCTCCTAGAGCATTTTCCTGGTTTTCTCCCTGGGGAATGGCATGCTACAGATGTTAAGGCACTGCCAACATCTGCTACTCCCCCAGTCATCCAGACCCTGATGTCCTGCTATGTTCCTGTCCTCTGCCAGGGGCCAGCAGGTGCCAGGCCATGTCCACCCTCTACCTGGAGAAGGCAAGCCATCTCTGGAATTCTCCATCCTTCTCCCCCAGCCAGCCCTCCAGTGACCTGGGTTCATTCCTGAACCTGAGTTGCGGGCATCGCAGACCAAAATCCAACTGCTGTGACTGTGGGTCTGCTCACCCATATTATTTCTTATCCATTTTTGTGGTAAGGAATTTATGTGACTTAGTCCTATTTTTAGCATTTGTGACCAGAAAAGTGTGTGGAAAAACACATGTGGATCTACCATCCCAAGGCCTCCTTTTTTTTTTTGTTAAGTATATAAAAGCCCTTTGGATGGGGCTCGGTCGGCTGCCCCATACCATTTGGAAAAATCAGCTGTACAATCTTGTCTCTAGTTCTGAAGGATGTGGGAATGCAATGCCGATATATAATAAACAAGGAATCAAAAATTGTTTGTATTGTCTTGAACTTAGAAAGCTTCCACCCTTTCCATCTATTTAACTTATTGTCAGAGTTACTTAAAGCCGACTCCCAATTCAGATATGCTTTAGAACACAAGGGACCTGTGAGGACTTGTGCTTTGAGCACCTGGAAGAGTGGAGCTTTTGACTGCATCGGTGGTCGGGAAGAGAAGAGGAGGCACAGCTGGGGGGACAGCAGGCGTTTGTCCGCAATGGCATCGGAAGAGGAGAGAGGAGGCTCCTTTGTGTGCAAGAGCCAATCTGAGGATCCGGCACAAACTTTGTCTTGAGGGGTTTGGCTTAAACGGATTGAGCCCAGCCGCAATACAGAACAAAAGGGAGCTGTGAAGACTTGTGCTTTGAGCACAGTGAGAAGCAGAGCTTTCCACCACATCAGCGGTCAGGAAGTGAAGAGGAGGCACAGCACCAGAGTCCACTGGAGCATTCGACACATCAGTGGTCAGAAAGGAGAGAAAGGAGGCTCCTTTGTGTGCAAGGAGCCAATTGGAGGATCCAGCACAAACTTTATCTCGAGTGGCTGGGCTTAAAGGGAGGATGCCCAGCAATGATACAGAACACAAGGGAGCTGTGAGGGCTTGTGTTTTGAGCACTGGTAGGAGTGGAACTCTTGACTGTATCGGTGGTTGGGAAGGGAAGAGGCGCGAGCATCAGGGGCAGCAGAGCATTTGACCACATCAGCAGTCAGAAAGGAGAAAGAGGAGGTTCCTTGTGTGCAAGGAGCCAATCGGAGGATCCAAGCGCAAACTTTGTTTCAATTGACTGGGATTAAAGGATGGCACCAGCCACGATACAGAACACAAGGAACTGTAATATTCTCTCACCCTCCCACCCCACCTCCAGTTTAAATAGTCTGTTCTCGGCTGGCAAGGGGAGGAGCTTTTTTGGATTTGGCCTAACTAAGGTGTGTGGTGCTTGGCCATTCGGGGAGGAGAAGGGTCCTCATGGGGACATCTTGGCATGTACTGTAAATCTTGTTGAATGTGTTTTGAAACTGTGACTATATTAGCATCTGTTAATCTTGCATAAATGTGTTTTTGAAACTTTGATCATGTTAGCATCTGAGTGGTGGAATTGTGCTAACTAGTTCTTTAGCCATGCTACAGATCTTGCTTGAATACAGATTGAAACTGCATTACCTTTATTAGCTGTGTGGCAGAATTGTTGCCGTACTATGTAGGGAACAGAATTTTGTGGTAGAGCCAGTAACTCAGGATGAGGACTAGGATGGGGCAAGGGTCGCATGTCACTAGGGCCAGCATCTTTGAAAGGGTGGTGGGTGCACTGGGTGTGGATCAGTCATGGTCTTGGATTGGGTTTGGAAGATGGAGGGGGGTGTATGGTTTGTAACCAGATGGCTAGATTTAGGGAGGAACTGTGGTGGTTAAGGAGGAGCTTGAGCGACAGGGGAGGTGAGGACGGAGGATGTCCTGTCAGGGGGAGAAGTGAAGGGGGCTGGAGGAGAAGGAGGAAGGAGACAGGCCAAATGGGTCCTGAAGATGCCCATGGGAACAGAGGCACCTGCAGAATAGAGAGGGAAAAGGAGGGTGAGTGAGAGGCAAAATGCCCCTTCCAGCAAGGGGGGAAGGAGATGGTGAAAAGGATCATAGGTGCTGGTCAGTTGGTCGGGGAAGAGGAGGACTGGGGAGTCACAAAGAGGAACAAGATGGGGGGGGCATACTGCCCGGGAGACACAAAGATAAAGGTATAAAGCTTAAAAAGAAGCTTAGAGTCTCTGCTATTAGGGGTGGAGGGGGAGGAGGATGAAACCAGGGTAGAGGTGGATATTGGGGTGAAGGGAGGGCTGGAAGTGGGTGATGGCCTGAAAGCATAAATGGCAGGGTTGAAGGGGCACAAGTAAGGGTGATGGGGAAGTGGCTGCTACCAGTGTGAAGATGGATAAGGGGGCAAAGAGTAGGCTGGCAGCGGGAGAGAGCCAGAAATTCACAAACAGCGGGGTGGAAGGGGTTGCAGGACATCCTCCACAAATAGGGGAAATTAGGGAGATGGCTAAGGGGGTCCAGGGTGCTGAGGGTGCAGGGAAGGGGGGCAACTCAGATTGGATCAGACTGGATGGTGCACCGAGGGTAGGAGATTGTAAGGAGGGCTATAAGGGACAGTCACTCCCAGAGTGAGCCATGCAAGCTTCAGGGCAAAAAAAGGATGTGGTAACAGCCACAACCCAGGCAGGGCCAGTGTGGGTCCGGGACAAGACACTCATTATGGAAGGGGGCAAGGGAGGCTATCAGGAAGTGAGGGGTTCCTGGGGACTTAAGATCAAATGCAGAGGGTATAGGAGGCCGCCACGGGGGGGGGGTCAAGTTGCAAAAATCAGGAAGAGTGAGTCAGTTTGAAGAAAGGAGACCCCTGAGCCTGCGAAAGCATGTTGCAAGAAAGGGGAAGATCCAAGGGACCAGGCAGGGAGTGGCTCCATTATGTGTAAGGTGGAAGATAAGGTCATGATTGTCGGGGATTCCATGGTTGGGGCATCAGCTGGGGAGGCAAGGGTGATAGGGCTAGCAAGGTCTGGGTCAACTGCTTTCCAAGAATGACGTCTGCAGAGGTCATTCACTACATCCCTTCCCGGGGAAGCAACAGGATATAAAAACTCACCTGGTGTTCCATTTGGGTACAAATGTTCTAGCTGGTCATAGTCTGATGGAAGTGCAAGCGAGGCTTGAGGCCCTATCGAGGTTCTGCAATGAACTGTGCTTCCATTCAGTGGTATTCTCAGAGGTCCTTCCAGTCCCTGAAGCTAGTACTGACAGGAAACAGAGGATAGCAGAGTTCAACAGCTGGCTCACTCACTGGTGTGCTCTGAAGGGTTATGGGTTGGTGGGTCAGTGGGGGACCATCTGGCAAGATAACAGCCTCTTTGCCTCCGATAGGCTACACCTGAACAGGGATGGTAGGGGGGTGCTCAAGTGGAAATTGGAGGAATTCTTTAGTGCCCACTATAATTTAAACTGAACTGGGGGGGGGAACTACTAGCGATGCAAAACAGTGCATGCGACAACGGGAGCAGTCGTCCCCCTGCACAGAAAACCAAATAGGAAGTCAGGGCTGGGAATGTTAAGACACGTAGGATGAGGGCCACCAATATAGGTGTGGGGGTTAGGGAAACCGCAAACTGGAAGGCCATGTGCACAAATGCCCAGAATCTGGGAAATAAGGTCCATGACCTGGCAGCAGTCATGGCAGAGGAGGATCTGGACCTAGTGGGAATCACAAAGACTTGGTTTCATGATGGACAGGACTGGGACATGAACATTCCAGGTTACATGCTTTTTAGAAGGGATAGGGTAGACAGGAGAGGGGGCAGGATAGTACTCTACATGAGGGAGGGGATCCCAGCTTCAAAAATGCAGGGTATATGGGGGGACACACAAGCACTACGGGTCACTTTGACCACAGAAAAAGGTGAGGTAGTGCACACCGGCATGGTATACAGGCCACCATGGCAATCAGAAGGGGTGGACAACCAGACGGTTGAGGCGATGCTTTGGATGGCAGTGAAGGGAGAGGTGCTGCTGATGGGAGACCTCAACCTAGCAGATGCAGAGTGGGAATCAATTACTGCAGCCTCATCTAGAAGCAGAGCAGTCTTAGACCTCTTCAGATTGCCCATCTCAGGCAGCTGGTCAAGGAACCAGTTAGGGAAGGAACGGTGTTGGATCAGGTGCTTACAAATGAAGACAGAGCTGGGGAAGTATTGGAGGGGGAAAACCTGGGCACCAGTGACCACAGCACAGTGTGGTTCACAATATGCACTTCAGCCACATGCTACCAGACCAAGGTGAATGTTCTGGACTTCAAAAGGGCAAATTTTGACAAGATGAGGGATTATGCCCTCATGGCAATGAAAGGGTTGAGGGAGCTTAGAGGGGTGGAAAACATATGGGCCATGATAAAGGGAGCCATTGTGGGGGCCACTGACCAATGCACCAAGAGGGTAGGCAAAAACAGGAAGAAAAGGAAGCCACTGTGGTTCAGTCTGGAAGTGGGGAACAGTATCAGTGCTAAAAAGCAAGCCTTCAGACTCTACAAAAAAACCCAGAGTGACCTAGACCAGGATAACTACCAGGTGATACAAAGGGAAGCAGGGAAGGTTGGTCAGATGGGCAAAAGCAAGGACCAAGGAGAATATCACCAAACTGGTCAAGAAGGGGGATAAGACCTTTTTCCTGTATCTTAGTGAGCAGAGGAAAGGGGAAATGGGTTGCCTGGTCTGGAAACAGAGATGGGGGTAAGGGTGGAGGGGGACCAGGAGAAGGCTGAAATGCTGTACAAATACTTCAGCACAGCAGTCATGAGGGAGGAGGTATGGGAAGGTGGCAACACCAGGCCAGCCAATATGGAGGGGGCACGGGTAGGATGTGAGCCCCTTCATTGATGAGGAGACCTTAAGCAAACTCAAGGGCCTGAAGGTGGACAAGGCAATGTGGCCAGATGGGTTGCACCCAAGGGTCTTGAGGGAGCTGAGAGAGGTGTTAGTGGCTCCCTTGACCACTCTGTTTAATGAGTCATTACACTATGGGGAAATCCCGAAGGACTGGAAGTGTCCAGATGTACTGTCCATGCACAAGGGTGGGGGGAGGCAGGACATAAAGAATTATAGGCCCATAAGCCTGACTTCTGTGGCCAGCAAGCTTATAGAGAAACTGTTCAAGGGTAGAATCACCAGCTACGTGAAGGTAAATGGCCTCCTCGACCCAAGGCAGCATGGCTTTTCCAATGGCAGTTCATGTCAAACAAATTTAGTCAGGTTTTTTGACTGGGTCACTAGGGTAGTGGATCAGGGTGGGTCAATGGACATAGCGTACCTGGATTTAAGGAAGGCTTTTGATAAAATACCATGCAGGAGGCTAGTGTACAAAATGAAGTGCCTGGTGCTGGGGGTGGTGGTTACTAGGTGAGTGCGAAACTGGTTGGAGGACAGAATACAGAGGGTGTTGGTAAATGGGGTTCCCTCAGGTGTGTCAGGGGTCACCAACAGAGTTCCCCAGGTCTCAGTGTTGGGGCCCCTGAGGTTCAACAGCTTTATATCTGACCTAGCCGTGGGGTTGGAGGGCAGAGTGAGCCTGTTTGCAGATGATGTAAAGATTTGCAATAGAGTGGATATGCAGGATGGGGCCGAGAGGATGCAGTGGAACCTAGGAAAATTAGAGGAATGGACCAGAAAGTGGAAATTACTGCTCAATATGGCAAAATGTAAAATCATGCACCTGGGCAGAAGAAATGAGAGAGCAAAATACAGAGTTGGGGACAAACAGCTGGAAGTTACCAAGGAGGAGAGAGACTTGGGCATAGTCATTTTGCAGGTTTTGAAGGTGGTAGGGCAGTGGCTAAAGTCAGCAGAGTGTTGGATTTTATTGGGAGGGGGATCACCAGCAGGAGGAAAAAGTCATGATCCCTTGTACACCCAGCTGATCAGGCCTCATCTGGAGTATGGGGTCCAATTCTGCAGGCTTTACCTAAAAAAGGATGTGGAGAGGATGGAGCAGGTACAGAGGAGGGCAACCAAGATCTTGAAGAGGACTGAGCATTTGCAATATGAGAGGAGACTGAGAACCCTAGACATGTACACCCTGGAACAGAGGAGAGAGAGGGGAGACATGATAGAGACCTTTAAGTACCGAAAATGGATCAACAAGAGGGTACTGAGAACATATTCCAATTGAAGGGGTCCCCAGATAGAAGGGGGTAAGTTTAGGGGTAACTTCAGGAAATATTAATTTACCAAGAGGGTGGCTGACAGCTGGAACAGGCTGCCAAAAGAAGTGGTGGGGGAGAGCATAGTGGGGGTTCAAGAGGGTTTGGGACAGACAGAGGGTGGCTGATGGGAGGGGGAGGAATTTCTCAGCAAGCCTAGTGGCAGCTAGGCTATTAGACAGACTGGATGGCCCTGGCAGTCCTTTTCCGCCATCATCTTCCTATGTTCCTATATTCCTATGTTCTGTACAGGAAGCAGGAGAAAATGTTGATGTTCTGGTACACATAGGGACTAGCGATCATGCCCGCTGGTCAGTTGTGGAGACCCAGGAACTCCTGACCAGGCTGGGTGACAAATTATCATCCATTTTATCTGGCATCTCCATCTCTGAGATCCTGCCAGTCTGGGAGAGGGGGAAGATGGACAGAAGGTCACAGAAGGGGGAGATAGGGGAGTTAAACATATGGCTCAAGGGCTGGTGCCAGGAAAAAGGACAAACATTTATAGGTAACGGGCAACAGTTTTGGGAGCGAAAGTTCTTTAAATTCGATGGACTGTATCTGACTAAGGGGGGAGTCAGTACATTGGGGAAGAAGTTTAACCTCTTTGCAGAATATTTAAACTAACAAATGGGGAGAGGGTGCAGCACCCAATACGTTGAATGGGAAGAACACCCTTCCCCCCTCAGCTAGTGATCAAACAGGAGTTCAGCATGTTTGTAGTTCATTTGTATCACCAGGTAAGAAAAAAGGTCTGGCTCCCCATACAACGTACAGGGGAAACACTAAACCTCGCCCAACAACTAACACACTGAAATCTCACATATTCAAGAGTATTTGGACCATATTAGCTACATGAGAACAAGGAATTTTAGAAAATTTTCTGAATCTGGATTTCTAACAGACATTAACAGGGAAAAATGGGAAAGATGTCTACTGATTCCCGATTCAGACCCAACAATACAGTATTTCACAGATACATTTAACAAGATATGTGATCAGCACACTCCTAAAATGAAACTGGAAACCAAAACAGCAAAGCTTCCATGGATAAATGAGAAATTACTCCAAACCATAAGAATCAAAAATAGACTTTGGAAAAAGGCTAGGAAAACAAAGCAGGAAAAGGATTGGATTCTATTAAAAAAAACCAGGAATAGATCTAAAGTATTAATAACAAAAGCAAAAGCTACTTACTATAAAAATAAGATGCAACGTGAGACGAATTCCAAGAAGTTCTGGCAGAACATCAATAGTTTAAAGGATCCAGGATTAAAAGAACCATCTAAAAAGATTACTATTGAAACAAAGGGTTTACAAACAGATGACCCCTGTGTGGTCTCAAATCTACTAAATAATTTGTTCACTGACTTGCCAGGGTACAACCTTGACACAAAAGATCTGGGGTATAACAGAGATTTGCACAGAGGAAAACAGGACTACACCTCCATTCAGATTTAAAATGCTTACTGTAAACAAGGTGAGTAACAGTTTGAGATGTTTGAATGTCCACAAATCAGCAGGAACTGATGAACTGGAGGAAGATTCCTTAAAATAGCTGCAATACAATAGCTCCAGTTATAACATATATATTTAACTGGAGTTTAAATAGTCTATTTCCACAAGTGTGAGGAAAGCAAAATTATTCTCATTTTAAAGGAGGGTGGCAACTGAAATAAATATTTACAGACCAATAGCACTCATTTCAATCCTGTCCAAAAGCTTTGAATGTCATGTACACAATCAAATAATGGAATATTTAGAAAAATACAACTTAATTACTCCCTGTCAGTCAGGTTTTCGAAAATCATACTCCACTACTACTGCATTACTGGAATTTAGTGACTTGGTTAATACATCATTACACCAAGGATTGGAAACAGCAGTAATTTTCATAGATCTGTCAAAGGCCTTCGACCTGGTGAACTACTCCCTTCTTTTACAGGTTGTGGAAGATAATGGTATCATTGAAGGGCCTTGGAACTGGTTGCCTTCTTACCTTGGAGGGCACTCACGAACAGTTATGGTTTCGGTTGTAAACTCAACAACTAGAACCGTAAGTAGAGGTGAATTCCTCAGGTGTCCATATTGGGACCCCTGCTATTTTTGATTTTTACTAACAACCTACCATGAGTTGTGAGACACTTACAGGTAAGACTATATGCAGATGATACTGCTATTATAGCATCTGGACCAAATATTCACAACGTACAACAAAAACTGCAGACCGATTTTGATAGGCTGAGGGAGTGGTTCACCAGGTCAGGCCTTATTATGAATATAAAGAAAACAAGAATATTACATTTTGCATCAAAACAAAAAGAAAAAATCTAAATAAAAATAGATGACAAAGAATTTCTTCAGCAGGTAGATCAGTATATCTATCTAGGTTTAACTTTTGATACTCAAATGTCTTTCAACGTACATGTGAACACCCTGATAGAGAAAGTAAATAAAAAAATAGGCGCCTTACATAGGACTACAAAGTGCTTAAAGAAAAGCGACTGCAAAATAGTGGCAGAGCAACTAATTAAGCCCTTGTAACTTATGGAGAACTTGTATATCGTACAGCAAATAAACAATTACTATTGAAATTAGGCAAAGTACACTACAATCTGGCAAGACATGTCCTTCGGTGTAAATTTAGAACACATCATTGCACACTGCTGCATAATTTGCAGTGGCAATCTTGGACATTACCTGCATTAGGTAATGGCAGAGAATAATATATAAATACCACACATATTAACCAAATCATTATATAAATACTGTGCTATTTAATAATCAGAAATCAACTGACAAACCTAGAAGATCAGTTCATAAATAAAATCTATGTTCCCAAAATTTGCAATAAACATGGTGAAAGAACTTTATGCTTTCAAGCTCCGAAATATTGGAATATCTTACCCTTCTCAAAACGCACAATGACATCTTATGACCTATTTATCCAGGAAACAAATAAAATTAGTAATCATAGATGTGTTTGTATCTAGAGGGTCCCATACTTTGTTGAACATCCCTACCCTGAGATATCAGGTGGTACTTAATTAAATAGTTGGTCATCTTTACTAGTTTGTGTGCCACTATCGTATTTAGGAGTAAGAATGAACTTGTATACAGTTTTAGAGACTTATCATGATCTTAAATCACAATATTTATATGTGTAGATGAATAAGTTTAAAATCTTTTGTCTAGATGGAAATGTATAGTAACTGATTGTGCCAACTATTGGATATGTTAATGACTATGTGAATTGTAATGTAGATAGATGGTATGTGTACATGTTTTAGTTGTAATTGTAAATTACAGGTCTGTCTTGCAAACTGGGTTATAAACTCAAATGACATGTATCCTGTATAAAAATAAAATTTTTACTACTACTACTACTACATGTACACAAATGCTCGCAGTCTGGGAAACAAGATCCCAGACCTGCAGGCAATAATGACAGAGGCTAAACTGAATATAGTAGCCATTAACGAGACATGGTTTACCAGTAACTACACTTGGGAGAATTCAATACCTGACTATGTGCTGTTCAGAAGCAACAGAGGTGCAAAAAGAGTGTGGGGGTGGAGTGGCCCTTTATGTCAATGAAAATATCAAAGCTACAGAAATTCAGAATACACATAAGGAGCCAGAAGAACTGTGGGTCACCCTGGAAACAGGAAATGGGACAGCCATATGAACTGGGGTTGTCTACAGGCCTACAGACGGGGGGGGTACATAAACACTTTACTGTTAGAAGATATACAAAACATGACAGTTAAAGGGAGGTTCTAATAATGGGAGACATCAACATGCCAGATACAGATTGGTCAATACCAGCAGGAACATCTGCCAGAACTAGACACATGGTTGATTCCCTGCAGGAGGAGAGCCTCAAACAACTGGTACAACAACCCACAAGAGACAGGGCTATCATAGATCTAGTACTAACAGGGAAATAATCACAGATCTCCAGGTAGAAGGTCACCTAGGGGCCAGTGACCATTACATGGTATAGTTCAATTTGGCCACTAAAACTAAATCATCCCATTCCAAGGCAAAAATATGGGACTTCAGAGGAGCTGACTTTGATAAGATGGCCAACAGAGTTAAGCTAGCCCTGGCAAGAAGAAATACAGGTGAGGGGGTACAGGAAAAGTGGGCAAGCATTAAGATGACAAGACTTTCTATAGATACATTAGTGAAAGGAGAAAGTCCAGAAGGTGTATTGCTAAGAACAAAGGTTATAAGAGGGCATGTGAGGAGGAGGACCATGTAAAAGCATCTATCCTAAATAGATACTTCTGCTCAGAATTCACTGAGGAGAAGGTATTGCAGGACCCACAGCTCAGCACCATGGACACAGGGGGGAGGGAGGTGTGCACTAGTCCCTACACAAAAGAAAGGGTCCTACAAGAACTCGATAAGCTCAGGGCAAACAGGGCAATGGGACCTGATGGAATACATCCCAGGGTGCTAAAGGAGCTGAGGGTGGAACTAGCAGAGACATTATCAGAACTGTTTAGTGAGTCTCTGAGCACAGGAGAGGTCCCAGAAGACTGGAGAAGGGCTCATGTGATCCTGCTCCACAAGAGTGGTAGCAGGGAGGAGGCAGGGAACTACAGACCAGTCAGACTTACCTCAGTAGTGGGCAAGATTATGGAGGCACTCCTTAAGGAAAGGATAGTGCAACACCTGGAATTCATAGGAGCACAGGATCCAAGACAGCATGGGTTTACAACAGGAAGGTCCTGTCAAACTAATCTCATAGATTTCTTTGACTGGGTAACCAGAGTGGTGGACCAAGGGGGAGCAGTTGATGTCACCTACCTTGACTTCAGCAAAGCTTTCGATACTGCTGCACATAGTAGATTGATTAATAAGCTGGGTAGGCTCGGGTGGGTCAGAAGTTGGTCAACTGGGTGGTGAACTGGTTGACGGGCAGAAAACAGAGTGGTGGTAAATGATATACAGTCAGAAGAGATGCAAGTCACAAGTGGGGTACCTCAGGGATCAGTCAAGGGGCCAGTCCTCTTCAATATCTTCATCAGTGACATTGCAGATGGACTGGAGGGTAAGATTTGTCTGTTTGCAGATGATACCAAGATCTGCAACTGAGTAGATGATCCAGATGCGGTGGGCAGAATGAGAAGAGATCTGGATAAACTGGTGAAATTGTCGGAAGAGTGGCAGCTGGGGTTTAACTCAAAGAAGTGCAAGATCATGCACATAGGGAATAGGAACCATGAAGTCACCTATAGGTTGGGAGGGGAGTTGCTGGCATTCACAAGGGAAGAAAGAGACTTGGGCATCATCATCACCGATGACCTGAAATCATCCAAGCAGACCAATAAAGCAATAGGTAAAGCTAGGGGGATGTTGAGGTTTATTAGTAGGGTATCAAGTCATAAAAGGAGATAATAATCCTCTTTACCAGGGCCAGGGTTAGGCACCTGTGAACCCCACAGCCGCGGGAGGCCCCAACCGATCCCCGCCGCATGTAAGGCCAGTAGACAAATCCCTGCTGCACACACAAAAATATTTCTGGGGCAAGTAAATTAAGACACCATTTAAACAGCCTGACTCTGACTGCTACATACAGTGCAGTGCTTACCCTTCAGACATCCAGGGGCTGATATTGTAACCGTTAACTCGTTATGTGCTTTTTTTTAGTGCGGTTTGTTGCTGTTGCAAGAAAAAGAAGCCTGCTAAAATAAAAAAAATATAAAAGCAGCAGCAGCCCAGCATCACATACCTAAGTTGCTTCGTAGTTCTTTCTCGTGTATACATTTTCTCCTCATCTCCTGTGTGCTGCTGTTCCTTATTCGCTTTAAGTTTCGCTATTCATGCTGCCCGGCCGCCCACAGCCTGCCTGAGTGATTTCCTAGGTTACCGGCAACTCAGAACTCACTGGTGGCAAGGCAAGTTGAAGTTGGGAACCGTTGACCGGCTGCAAGGTCACTGGGCATCCACGAGCGAACACAAAGAAGTCAGGGGCCCTGCCGATCTCTCAGCTGCTTGCACACTTAAAAAAAAAATTATCCTGCCCACTTGTGCATGCACCTCCTGCCCTCCATGCTGTCCTGTCCACAGAGACTGTCTGTAAGAAGCATGTATGTTTCCACATATTCCCCCTATATGCTGCACATCATGGTGACGTGGAGGAGCAGTTGGAGCCAATCACAGGGCTCCACTCAGTCCCTTGCTGTTATTTGCACCTCCTTCCCCTCGGACCTGAAACATTTGGTCCCCACTCAGGTCCATGATGGCTCCATAAAGATGATCCCTTCTGCGCTCTTGGAGCTATTCAGCCAAGGACTAGTTCCAGAGCATCGAAGAAAATCTTGCTGTGTTGTGAGTCGCTTACACTATCGCTAACTTGGAGGAGCCGAAGAGAGAGAGAGAGAGAGTCAGAGAGAGAGAATACCGCCGTGAGAGAGAGAGAGAGAGAAGACCACCATTGTCTGCATCTGCATCTGAAGCCACAAGCCAGCCAACTAGTAGCTGCTACCCAGTTCCTGATCCTGAGTACTGCTGCCGGCCTGTCGTTATCCTCGCCGCCACCGCCAATACAGCCCTCGGTGCAAGTGTCCTCAGTACTGCTTGCTGTGCTGACTGCTGTGCTGTTTCTGTAAATCATTTATTTATTTTAAGAAATAACTCTTAAGCTCAGCAAGCAGAAGCAGCAACTGGCTAGAAGACCACAAATCCAGTGTCTGTATTACTGGTGCCCGGATTTGAGGAGAGTTACACCCACAGAGTCAGAGACCAAGTTTTCTTAGGTATGTATATTTGCTTGACTTCAATGCTTGTGCTAAATTAAATGCTGTCAGTATTATACTGATACTGCAATTAAGGTAAGGATAGTTGGGAATGGGAGATGAGATGGCTGCTACTGACTGACTGTTAAAGCCAAGAGGGTACTGTATAGACACAGAGCAGCAGAAATAGAAAAAGTATACGCTTGCTTGCTTTAGTTGAGGTTACTAACAATTGAGATCCGGAATTTGCAGGGTGTTTTTTTGTTTTTATGTAGGTACTGAGATGGGATAAGTCTGGACAGGCAATTCTAGGGGTAGGAGGAAATAGTGTTTAGCACACCTTTCGTGGCTCCAGGGTGGAACACCAAGCTATATTCAGAAATATTAATATGGCTCTAGCATTAATGACTTTTTTTACATGTCTGTCAGTTTTTTAATTGACCAGATTCTATAGTCTTCCAGGTTGTTCTATGGAACATTAATTGGGTTAGTTATAGTAAAGTTAAATGTTAATCCTGGAGGTTATGTTCTTCAGTACAGGCCACTGTCCCTCACAATGGGAGTAAAAAGGCAAAATGTGGGAGTCACATATAGTAGGTTCATGGACCAGGGCTAAATGGGGAATGCCTGCAGACTGGATGGGCTGTAGGTCTTTTTCTTCCATCATTGCCTGTTTCTAGGAATCTCACTGTGGAAATAGATGCTTTCCTGTTCATAAAGTGTGCATTGTGAAACACAGATTACTATGAATTTCTGCTTGGGTGTACAATGCTGAGCAGCATGCACCTGCAGCACTCAATCATGTGGGACAGGGGGTTGTGAGTGGTATGTAAAAGGAGGAACTGGTAAGGTGTGCTGTTCAAGGACATTGTCTTATGCTGGGCAGTTGGCAATAATTGAATTCAGATACCCTACACTATGAAAAACTGTTAAGAATAAGTAAAAACATAAGAAATGTTTTGAGGTATAAAGAAATTGCTAGTTAATGTAAATCCTACTTTGCAAAGTGGTATTGGATCTAATAATAGTGGCTATACCATGCATTGCAGTGACCCACTATAAACAAGCAAAAGGTGGTATATGGCTGTATCCAAAAATGAGTACACTCAGGATATTGTAGTATGCCCCAATACGGCACTGGAAGATCTAGCAAGCAGGGCAAGGGAGGTAATAACTTGTAAGTGACAGAGCATGGATGCCCATGGCAAAATATCTGTTAAGTCACTACTGTGAGCATACTGTGGAAGTATAAAATTCCTTATTATGATGTCTTTGACTAGGTGGGCCATAGGCCCTTATCTGCCGACACTGTCTATGTATCTATGTATCTATGTCCATAGACTTACAACAGATGGCAACGCTATGCTACTAGCAGCATTGGAATTACACCTAAGGAGTTTTGGGAACTATTGGTGCTTCTGGGGTTTATGTCTTTAAATTTGCACACCCTTCCTATTTTAAGTCAATAATTGTGTAAGAGCTACAGGAGCTTATTTCAAAGCTATGGAGGCTGAGCACTGGCAACCCTCCCATGTAATTCCAACATAAATGTAAAAGAATGTTGTAAGGTGCAAGGCTTTAATTATTGTATTGTAAGGGGTAGTACAGTATACTATCTTTACATTTGGTTCCCTTTAAGGCTCAGCTTCTATAGTACATGTGGCAGAGAAAGTTTAAAAGCTCTGTAGTGAGTCTGTACTAAAGGAGTTGTCCAGTATTTGCAGTCAGAAGTCTGCAAGGCTGTCAAAAGTGTAAAAGGCAGTCAATTCTGCTTTATTCCCTATTACAGCCTACTGCATGCTGTAGAAGTCTTTTCATAGTAAATCAAATGTGCGTGTTACTAATGGAGAAGATAAAGCCTGCCGGTTTCAGCAAGTTAAGTCAGCACAAATTAAGAAGTATGAAACCAACTACCTGGTCACAGGTACAAATGATTCGGGGGGGGGTCTTTACACTACTTCTCCAGGTAAGCTGCACACTGAAGCTTTTTTAAAGAACCAGTTCATTTCTTTTCAGTTCATTTGTTTTAGATCAATGTCTTGTGGGAAATGGAACTGGATTCTTACTACAATTATTACAAAAAACATATATTTACCCAGTATTTGGAAGCTGGATAGTAGTAATGGTTTAAATTTGCAACTCTTATCACTGTGAATAAATGGAATAAAAATACCCCTTAAATGTACACTTAAGACAGGAAACAGAGTTACATTCACTGAGTCTACCATAATGGTAAAGACTTTCTAAAGAATGTGACCCAGAAATGGCCTTGTCTAAATGCATAATTTATAGTGTTGCTCTTCAGGTCTTGTATTACTGTCAAATTGTGCAGCTGGCTGAGCAGTTAAGGAAGTTTTTCTTCAAGTTCTAAATTATTGAAATGCAGTATTTATAGTGGTGTTTTGCAAGACTACTTGTACAGAAGCTGGAGCATCTGTTTTGATATTTCAACAGTCACATCATTATCTACAGAAAGCACTGTTTTGTATTGTGACAAAAAAATTCTGATTGAGGATTTTATTTTTCTTGCTGTCTTGTGTTGTGGTTGATAAGGGCTGGAGGCTTATCCCTTTTTGGGGTGAGTGATGGGGCAGGGGTTTAGGATGCACTAACTTGTTTGCCATATGTAGTAGCACCTCTCTCATTTAGAGTTTGAATGAACAAGTGTAAGTAGCTACCATTGGATAAGGTTTGTAAAGGAAGATGTATGGTTCTCATTTAACTAGCTCTGCACATTGGCTAGGGCTGGGGACCACACCTCAGTTACACTTATTTTGGGTTGCTGTTATATAGTTAAGCCTTTTTGATGCAGATGCACTTTGGCGTAGGGACCCAGCTGATGGGTGGTCTACCTGGGTGACATGCCAGTAGAGCCCTGAGGTGAATATCAAAAGACCCGCAGTACTGTTGAAAGCAAATTAAAGTGCCAATCCAGGCTGAAAAATATTTGTTGCATTAACTCAATTTTTTTCTAGAGGTCTCAGACCTGGAATGCTTTCACAAATGTGGGACAAAATGTGTGATTAAGCTAACTCATGACTCATTAGCAGATCTTTATGAGATCCTGATGGCATTAGTAGGACAAATGTTAAAAAAGTGCATGTGGCTGTGGGCTCATTAGCAGCTCTTTACTATGCTTACCTGGTATTGTCTGTAGGACAATGTAAAAAGGCAGACAGTTTAATTTTGGAATTTAACTCATTAACAACTGCTTGGGTGTACTTGGTAGATAATGCATCACACACCAGGTGGACACTAAATGTGTTAATGGGGAACAGCACTGAATTTGAAGTCATCTTGCTCACTGGAAGCTGTTTTTCAATATATTTTCTAATTCTGTAATTGTTCCATTTCTAAAGGCTTCTTAGTTACCTCAGTGGGTGTATCTCAGTTACCCTCTGATGTTTAAGTACCATTTTAGAATTATATGTGGTTTATGTCCTTCTCAGCCACAAAGTTCTATAGCAGAACATGGATGCATTGTGCCAACAATGAATGATCAAGCAAGGGTCATAAACTACATCACAGTTCTAAAAATAATTCTTGCATGCAATGTGCAAACCAGAAATACCCAGTAGGATGATTAAAGCAAAGCCTGTAGAGATGGAACATATGAATGTGCCAGCAGAAACAGACCACCTGGTCCAGCTAAGTCTGCTCGAGTGTGGAAACTACCCCACCCCTCCCATTTGTCATCCCTCTGCCACCCCCACCCTCCCTGTTCCCTGTCCCATGCCCTTTGAAACTGTTCACAGGTTTACATGATGTCACCCATTCTGCTAGGGTGTTCCATTTTGCTTCCACCCCTCTGTGAAATAGTGTCTCATCATTTCCTTTCTAAATATTCCCCTCCTCTATTCTTGGTACATGCCCCCTGGTGACCCTCCCCCTCTTTAACTCAAAGACCTCCTCCTTATTGATTCCCCAGCTCAGATACTTGGATGTCTCTTATGACCCCCCCACCATCCCTTCTATCCTACATGGTGTACATATTCAGGTCTCTCAGCCTACTGTCATAGTCTGTGTCCCTTCCATTCCACATTATCTTTGTTGCCCTCCTGCACCCCCTCCAGTAGCCTGATATCACCCTTTAGGTACGGCATCCAAAACAGCACACAATACTCTAAGTGCAGCTTTACCAGCAACCTGTTTGGGGCCAAAATTGCCTCTCTCCGCCTAGAAGAAAACCCTTTTGCTATGCACCCCAGCATTTTGTTCATTTTGCACCCACTTCACACTGTGCAGTGTTGTCCCTGGTCCCTGTTATCATTACCCCTAGGTCCTTCTCCTCCTCAAGTGATCCCCAGCTTAACCCCTCCCAGCCAATATTCTCTTCTTGGGCTCTTCACCCCAAAGTGCATAACATTACACTTCTTTGCATTGAACCCCAGCTGCCACCACTCTGACCACTCCTCTAGCTTACTTAGGTCCCCCTGAGTTTGTTGAGTTGTGGTGTGTGGGTAGTTCAAGAAACAACCAAGCAAATTTCTGTTAAAAATTGATTGTATTTACATGAACATAAAGTGTGTGTGTGTGTGTGTATAAATATTCAGTCTAACTCACACAGACATGCACACAGACACATGCAGTCCCACTGGTAAACATGCCTGTGACAGAAATGGGAAGGAAAGAGTTAATGGTTTGGATTCTGTAGGTGCCGTATTTTTTTAGCAGTGTGGAAAAAATACACTGAGGCTGAAATCCTCCAGCAGCATCCAGCTTGTGAATTCTAGCTGCTAGATAAGAGCTAGGTCATAAATCTAGAGTGGACATCTCACACACACAGACCTTGCAGACACAGACTCCAGGGCAGTTTAAAGATAGTTGGATCATTCAAATATAAACTTAAGGTGAAAAGGACTATAATTGGTCACAGATAAGTGTTCACTCTGATTGGGACAATTAAATACATACATGCTAGTTGGTTGGTGCATTTAAGGGAGAATAGGAATGACCTATTCTCCAGAGAATATATAACCTTCTGTAAGACAGAGAAGGCTCTCTTGCCTTTGGAAGCTGGGAGGAGAAGCATAAGCTTGGAGCCTACCCTTGTAGCTATGTCTGTGGGAGCTGGCAGTTAGAACAGGGTCCAGTGTCTCTTGTAAGGACAGGGAAGGGTAAGTTTAGTGATAGCATATTTCAGTATTAGCCTTCTTCTTTTGCCATCTGTTATTTAAAAACATTTGTTTACTTTTCTCTTGTGTTGTAAATACATATCCTGTAAATGCTCATTGCACTTTCTGTTAAGTAAAAGCTATTTATTTGCTCAACAGTTGTGACTCTGATGTCATTTTTCTAAGGTAAGATTTGGTTTTCCACTGGCTAAAGGTAAACTCTGTGTAGCATCCTGCAAAGAGACACACTGCCAGACTTTAACTTGCAATTACACATGTGATGATTATTCAAGTTTGTACACTTGAAAGAGGTGCCGGAAGGAAAGTCTGGCTGGTGGCAACGAATGCCAGGACACACACCTCTAAAAGCTGTTTCAGCCCAGAGGGAGAGGTGGGTTGTCACATATTGGTTAGTAGTGGTGGGGTGATGATAGAGGACTGTGTAGCACACTGAGATACAGGTTGCCAGTGGAACAGTTACCTTAGCAGTGCAAAACAGGATATATAAGAGGATACATTTGTACAACAGTTTTATTTTTTCTAGTTAGCACAGTAAAGTGTAGCAGTAGAGAACAGCTCCACGGAGTATGACTCACTTACTGTGCCACAGCTTGTTGAAAGGTGCCAGGAAAAGAGGGATTCAGCCTGAAGTCTAAAGCAGAAGAAAAGGCAGATCTCATAGCTACTCTCTTGGCACATAATCTGAAGCAGACAGTCACTGGGGTGAGTCAGGAACTGAGGCAGCAGACCCCCAAACCAGCTAGAGGCACTGCAACTGCAGCTATTGCTGCAAGACCAGCACATTGGAGGTGAAAGACTGGATGCTGAGCTAGAAGCAAGAAGGTTGGAAGCAGAAGCAAGAAGAAAGCAGAGAAAGAACTTGAAGAAAAAGACAGGCAGACAGAGAGAAGAACACCAAGACAAAGAGAAGAGACGTGAAGACAGAGAAAAGAACATCAGGAAAAGGAGAAAGAACACAAAGAAAGAAAGGCGACAGCACGAGAAGGAGATGATGACCCTCCGCAGTCAGCAAACCGTGAGCAATGGTGGAGTGAGTTTACCTCATAAACCAAAATGAATTCTAAATTGTTCCCTCAGTTTAAAGAGGAGATGACCTTGATTTATTTTAAGGTCATTTGAGAAAGTATGCAATCAATTACAATTGACTAAGGCTTCCTGGTCAACTTATCACACACCTTGCTGAGGGGAGGCGTTGAATGCATTGCTAAAATGAGTAATGAAGACTATGCTGATTATGATAAAGTAAAAAAATGTTGTTGAAATGTTTTAGATTAACTCCTAGAGGCTTATAGAAGAAAATTTAGGAGTTAAAGAAAAGCACAGAAGACAGTTATGCAGAACTGCAGGTTCAACTTGTACTTACTTTGATAGGTGGATAGAGGCTAAAGCAACTACTGTGGAACTGATTAGAGATGTTTGGTGAGAGAACAATTCCTTAAAATTGTACCTGAGGACATGCGGTATGGTTCATAGACAGGGCATGCACCTCTTTCCACAGAGTGGCAGGAAGCACTGGCCAAGTATCTGTCTAGCTGGCCACACACACAACATAAGTCTTATGGTGAGGGGCACATGAGTATAAAGGGATCCCATGAGGGCAGCCCAAAGGAAACCAGCCTGCACCTGAGCCCAAAGTACAGCCCTCTGGTTCTAGGGGACTCAAGAAGTAAGTCCCAAGAAATATCATATTGCAATCAAGTGGGACACTTGAGTATCTTCCCTCAAGAAACTGGTTAGAGAGGCAGAGATATGGGGCGGGGGTGATCAAAGGCACTAGTGTGTTTGTAGGGTGTGTCCAGTCTGAAGAACCACTCTCCTCTGATGAGAATCTGCATCCCATTACAGTTAATGGCATAGTAACACAGGGACTGTGGGACACAGGTGCTAACATCTCCCTGGTAAGGCAAGATCTCATTCGGGCAGAGCAGATTGTGCCTGGGAAATACTCAAAGGTCCGAGCATTCACAGGGCCACCAGTCCCATTACCAATGGCTAGAGTCTTCCTAAGCTGGGAAGGGGGCCATGTAGAAAAGGAGGTGGGAGTTGTAGAGGACCTACCTGTAAGTATGATTGTGGGAAGGATTTGAATCCAGTAAAAAACTGTGTGTGTTGTAACTCATAGTCAGGCATAAGGGCAAGCTTCTGAGGGTGAAGAGGGTTGACTCTGGGGGTTCAGCCACACCCTCAGCAGCTGAGAGTGTCCAGCACAGGGAGGGCTGGCTCGAAATAGCAGTCAGAACCCCAGTCACAAACAGAGGAGCCCACAGAACTTCCTTCAGAAGGGGCACTGGGAAGGGTCAGATGAGGGGCAGCTGGGTGCTGCACAGCCAGACTGACCCTACCTCGAAAAACTGAGGGAAATAGCTCATTGGACTGAGCATTCCCTAAGGAGTAAAGAGTCCATTTACTGGGACAACGGGCTGTTGTGCAGAGAATGTACAACAGAGGAAGGGGCTAGATGGTGAGGTACTCTAGCAGCTGGTAGTCCCTAAGGTTCATAAATCCAGCAGCTTTTGGCCCTTGCACATGATATCCCTTTCAGGGCACTTGGGACTGAGGCGCACGAAAAAGCACCTAACCAACAATTTCTTCTGGCCTGGTATTGGCAAGGATGTGGCAAAGTATGCCGGACTTGTCCACAGTGCCAGCCAGGTGAAAATTGGGGACAAGGCCAAGGCAGCTTTGGTGCCCCTGCCCATTATTGATGAACCCTTCAAGAGGGTAGCGGCGCGGACATAGTGGGGCCATTGAGCACCCCAAGTCGCACTGGCAACGGTATATCCTGGTAGTTGTAGACTATGCCACCAGATACCCAGAGGCAGTAGGCCCTAACATCCTCTGAGGCAGAACCAGTGGCAGATGCACTGTTGGGAATATTTGCAGGTGGGCTTTCCCCAGAAGATACTGTCAGACTGGGGTGCCAGTTATATATCAGGGTTAATGAGTAGTTTGTTGGAGAAGTGTAGAGGTAAAGCAGCTCAAAACCTCCCATACCATCCCCAAGCTAATGATCTAGTGGAGCGATTTAATTCAACCCTTAAGACCATGCTAAGGACTTTTGCTGACCAGCATAAGAGAGACTGGGACAAATATTTGCCTCATCTCCTATTTGCATACAGGGAAGTCCCACAGGAGTCCACAGGGTTCTCACCTTTCGAGCTCCTGTTTGGTCATAGGGTGCGAGGGCCACTAGATTTGATTCAGGATGAATGGGAGGGTGACCGTGCCTCCCAAGGGGAGTCTGTTGTGGAGTATGTCCTGAACTTCAGGACCCACCTTAGGGAGCTCATGGGGTTTGCTCAGGAGCACCTGGCCACTGCACAACAGTGGCAGAAAGTCTGGTACAACCATGGGGCCCGAGCCAGAGAATATGAGGTGGGACAGCGAGTGATGGCACTCATCCCTGTCTGACAGAATAAATTACAGGCAGCATAGGAGGGGCCATTCTCCATTGTGCAAAAGGTTAGTGACGTCAATTACTTGATAGAGCTACCAGACAGGAGATGCAAACGAAAGGTGTATCATGTTAACATGCTGAAGCCCTACCATGACAGAGAGAAAATGGTCCTCGCTGTATGCAGTTCCCCAGAGGAGGAAACTGAGGTAGATCCACTGGTGGACCTACTTGGGGAGGCCAGGGGTGCATCCTCTGTGGACAGCCTTACCCTCTCAGAACAGCTGACACCAGCCCAGTGCAAGAAATTAGGGGTGTGCTGAGAGAATTTGAGGACATATTCACAGGAAACCAGGTACACCACGATGGCAGAGCACTTGTGGATACAGGACCCAGGATCCTAGAACAGTCCCCTACAGGGTGCCTGAGTATGTTAAGCAGACTGTGAAAGAGGGCTCAAAGAGATGCTGGAACGGGGGTAATCCAGGAATCTAGTAGCCCCTGGGCATCACCCGTGGTACTGATCCCCAAAGGGATGGCACCACACGATTCAGCGTGGACTACCAGAAGCTTAATAGCTGCACGAGTCTGATGCTTATCCCATGCCCAGAACAGATGAGGCCCTGGAGCGACTGGGGTAGCCAAGTATTTGACCACAATAGACCTAACAAAGGGCTATTGGCAGGTACCTCTAACCCCTATGGCCAGGGAAAGATCAGCTTTGTTACTCCATTTGGTTTATACAAATTTAAGGTAATGCCATTTGAATGAAGAATGCACCTGCAACTTTTCAACGGCTTGTGGATCGCATTCTGTCTAGGTAGAGTGAGTTTGCATTGGCTTATATGGATGAAGTATAACCATATACAGCCAGACCTAGGATGAGCACATCAAGAATATGCGGGATGTTTCCACAGGTTAAAGAAGGCAGGTCCGACAGTCAAGGCAGAGAAGTGCCAGATAGGTATGGCAGAAGTATCCTACCTTGGGCACGGGTGGGTAGTGGACAATCCGTCCGGAGCCTGCCAAGGTTGATGCCATCCTGGCCTGGCCTACTTCTACCACAAAGAGAAACAGGTCAGGGCATTTCTGGGACAGCAGGGTACTACAAGGTTTGTTCCTCATATAGCAATCTGGCTAAGCCCCTAACAGACTTAACCAAGAAGGAAAGCCAGATACAGTGAAGTAGTCAGAAGGTTGTGAGGTTGCTTTTCAGGAGCTAAAAAGCTTAAGCGGCCCAGCTGTGTTGGCTAGCCCTAATTATAGTTTAAAGTTTATGTTCTCATGGATGCCTTAGATCATGGGCTGGGGGCTGTGCTGAGTCAAGTTACCCAGCAGGGGGAGGAGCACCCGGTTGTGTATCTCAGCTGAAGGCTTTTGCCCAGAGAGGAGGCATATGCCACAATTGAGAAGGAATGCTTGGGAATAGCGTGGGCCCTTCAGAAGCTGCAGCCTTACCTATATGGGTGAGAATTTACTGTGGTCACAGATCATAATCCCCTGATTTGGCGTCATAGGTCCAGTGGGCAAAATGGTAAACTACTACGTTGGAGTTTGGTACTGCAGGCATACAACATGACCATCCAGCATCGCAGTGGCAAACAAAATGCAAATGCGGATGGGCTATCTAGGCAGGGCTAATGGCCTGGCTGGATACTTTTGGGCACTTCCCAGTAATTGCACGAATGGCTGTGTCACTTGGGGTAGCCCAAGGGACGCGTCTTCATTATCTGAGGGGGGGAGATGTGACAGAAATGGGAAGGAAAGAGTTAATGGTTTGGATTCTGTAGGTGCCGTATTTTTTTAGCAGTGTGGAAAAAATACACTGAGGCTGAAATCCTCCAGCAGCATCCAGCTTGTGGAATTCCTAGCTGCTAGATAAGAGCTGGGTCATAAATCTCAAGTGGACATCTCCAGACACACACAGACCTTACAGACACGGACTCATGGCAGTTTGAATGGATTGGATCATTCAAATATAAACTTAAGGTGAAAAGGGAATATAATTGGTCACAGATAGGTGTTCACTCTGATTGGGACAATTAAATACATACATGCTAGTTGGTTGGTGCATTTAAGGGGAGAATAGGAATGACCTATTCTCCAGAGAATATATAACCTTCTGTAAGACAGAGAAGGCTCTCTCTTGCCTTTGGAAGCTGGGAGGAGAAGCATAAGCTTGGAGCCTACCCTTGTAGCTATGTCCGTGGGAGCTGGCAGTTAGAACAGGGTCCAGTGTCTCTTGTAAGGACAGGGAAGGGTAAGTTTAGTGATAGCATATTTCAGTATTAGCCTTCTTCTTTTGCCATCTGTTATTTAAAAACATTTGTTTACTTTTCCTATATGAGTGTTATTCTCTTGTGTTGTAAACACATATCCTGTAAATGCTCATTGCACTTTCTGTTAAGTAAAAAGCTATTTATTTGCTCAACAGTTGTGACTCTGATGTCATTTTTCTAAGGTAAGATTTGGTTCTCCACTGGCTAAGGTAAACTCTGTGTAGCATCCGCCACCTGAAAGAGACACACTACCAGACTTTAACTTGTGCAATTGCACGTGTGATTATTCAAGTTTGTACACTTGAAAGAGGTGCCGGAAGAAAAGTTTGGCTGGTGGCAGCGAATACCCGAGGACACACACACCTCTCTAAAAGCTGTTTCAGCCCAGAGGGAGAGGTGGGTTGTCACAATGCCTACCTATTGATGTCCAGCAAAATCAATGTCTCTCCACCCAAATTTGGACATCCAGTAAGACTCATGGCTCCGGGGGGTGGGGTGGGTGGAGGTGTGATCATCTCAGCGCAAGTATGATGGACCAGGACTCTCCCAGTGTAGCAAAATAGTAAAGTGACCATGGACTCCTTGGGGGGGGGTTGTGACACACCCAATCTTCACAGGGAGCAGGCCAATGCAAGTATTGCTGGATCCACAAAGCCGAATATTAAAATGCCTGATGTAGTCAGCTTCCAGTTAAGTGATGGGGAAAGTACAAACCTGCTCTGCAGTACATTTGAAAATTATGGTGCAAACATTTAATGGCATTTGCTTTTTTGCACCATCAGTTTAAAAACATGAAGTCCACATATTTGTCAGGAGCTGCGAAGAGAAAGTTACACCAGAAGAGAGATGACCACACAGAGTGGCAAAGAGGTGCCATTGAGAAATTTTTTACTACCCCATCACTGATCTTGAAAGAGCACCTGAACCTGGAGCACAAGTTCCTGCAACTGCTGTAGTGGAAGAAATGGTGTCCACCATCACCCCAGAAGTTCTGCCTTCAGAGGAGACCACGAATGCGCCTGCCACGGTCTGTACAGATTCCACCACCTGTCAACATATCATTCCAGGAGTTTTGTCTTCAGAAGAGACCAGGAATGCACCTGCCACTGTCAGTACTGTGCCCACCTGCATAGATACCATCATCTGTGATTTATCTGGATCTTCTGAAATTTCATTTGAGGATCTTGGAACTTGGCCAGAACACTAAGGGATGAGGTACGAGTTTCATCTGTGAAGCATGGACCTGTTCAAGTCATACTGCCACAATTCCCAGTGAATCAGAAAAAGAGAAGATTCACAGCAGAAAATTATTTTTGCACTCTGCCCAGCGGTGAGAGAGTAAAGCACACTTGGTTAACGTACTCTGTCTCCAAGGATGCACTGTTCTGCTTTGCCTGCAAATTATTTGGACACTCAAACAATCTTCTTTGGACTGGAGGTTATCGGGCATGGAGAGAAATGTCAAAGGCTCTAAGTTCCCATGACCGTGTACCCGAACATGTAGCAAGCATGATAAAGTGGAAGGAACTGGAAACAAGATTGAAGAGTGGCCAGACATTGGATGAAAAGAGACAGCTGCTAATAGAGAAAGAAATAATACACTGGCGTGGAGTCTTGGAACATATCATAGCAACTATTCAATTCTTGGCTGAGAGGAATATGGCTTTCCGTGGCACAAGTGATGTGCTTCATACCCAAGGCAATGGAAACTTTTTGGGGCAGGTTGAATTCCTGTCAAAGTTTGACCCACTAATGGCTGAACATATTACGTCGGATTCAGAATAAGGAGATAATGGACCACTATTTGGGCAAGAACATTCAAAATGAAATTATTCAACTAATTTCAGGTACAATTATGTACGGACCATTGTATTACAGATACAAGAATCAGATATTTTTCAGTGATCCTGGACTGTACTCCTGACATTAGCCACAAAGAGCAGATGACACTTGTTGTTCGACATGTGGATGTTTAAAAATGTAGCCACCATCAAGGAACATTTTTGGGTTCATATCTGTCAATGACATAACCGAGAAGGACTGACTGACTCATTCTTCAGACTTTACAGCAACATAATCTGGACATCAGCAACTGTTGGGGGCAAGGATATGATAATGGGAGCCACATGAAAGGCAAACGAGCTGGTGTGCAGGCTCGCATAAAAGAATTGAACTGCAGAGCATTTTAAGTGGCATGCGCTTGCCACTGCCAGAACCGCATCATTAGCGATGGAGCACATTCATTAATACATACTGTCTCATTCTTTGGATGCTTGCAGAAGGTCTACAATCTTTGCTCTGCCTCAATAAGCCGCTGGCAAATATTGAAAAAACATGTTCAGATCACTCCAAAGTCACTTTGTGAGACTCAGTGGGAGTGCGGGTAGAGTCTGTAAAGCACTTAGCTATCAGCTCCAGAATTTAGGACTGCTTTGCAGGAGATTGCAGAGTCTGTAAGAGCCAAGATGCTGCAACATATGCGAAGGCAAGGTCACTTTGTGCCAAACTCCTCTCATACAAATTCACTGTGTGTCTCATCATCTAGTATGATGTCCTGCTTGAAGTGAACCGTGCAAAGATATTGCAGAGTGCTTCAGTTGACATATAAACCTGTGTGAAGGTGCTTGCTTCAACTACTGACATACTTAAAAAGTACAGAGAGAGTGGGTTTGAACAGGCATTGGCACAGGGCTCAAAGATTTCTGCAGAACTGGATGCCCCAGCTGGATTCCGTTAGACAAGACACAGAAAGGTCAAGCGACTATTTGATTACGAAGGACATGACGATACAGTGCAGGACCCAGAACTCAGTTTTCAGGTAGAGTTTTTCAACACACTACTGGACACCACACTGATGTCCTTTAGTGAACGATTTCAGAAAATGTCAGAGTTTGCTAAAACATTTGGATTTCTGTCGAACATAAAAATGCTAAATTCTGTTTCCATAGAAGACCTGATAAAACAATGTGAGGCTCCCAAAGAAAAATTTAAACAGCACAACTAACCACTCTGACTTTGATGCTCATGAACTTGCACATGAACTTAGGAACCTGGCAGGAATGGTCGAGAATGACACATCACCTATACAAGTGTTAAATTTTCTCCTTCAAACTAGCTACATGAAATCTATATGAATGTCTATGTGGTGTTGTGCATTTTTGACAGTACCAGTAACTGTGGCTACAGCAGAACACAGTTTTCCAAAACTGAAGCTGATAAAGACTTATCTGAGGTCATCAATGAGCCAAGAAAGACTGTTCTAGGTAGTATAGCTGCGCATTGAGCACGGTTGAAAAGTCTCCCTTACAGTGACCTAATCAATGAATTCATCCACAAAAAAAGTTTGGAAAGTCCCTCTGACGCTTGCCAAATCCCTTATACACCTTAGAATGGAGGAAAACTAACCTTCAAACTGGTGAGCTCCCCAGTAAAACCCTGTGAGCCTCTTATTGGCTGGAACACACTGCCCAATAGAAACATACATAGAATTTGACGTCAGATAAGGATAGCTTGGCCCACCCAGTCTGCCCATTTCCCTACCTAATGGATAAGCTGCAGATCCTAGTTAACCAGCAGCCTACTTCTTTCTACCCCCACTCGCTAGAATTGCCTTTTGGCTGTCCCATGCATGCTTGAAGTCAATCACTGTTTTTGACTCCACAACCTCCTCCGGAAGGCCATTCCATGCATCCACAACCCTCTTTGTGAAAAGATACTTCCTTACTTTACCTCTGAGCCACCCCTCATTTATCTTCAAATTGTCCCCCCTTATTCTTGCACACCTCTTTTTTTTTTTTTTAAGATGCTACCCTCTTGGACTTTGTTGATTCCCTTGAGGTACTTGAACATTTCTATCACGTCCCCCCTCTCCCTCCTTTCCTTGAGGCTATACATATTAAGCTCGTTTAGTCACTCTTCATATGTCTTCCGATGCAGACCCTGCACCATTTTAGTTGCCCTCCTCTGGACAGCTTCCATCTTGTCTATGTCCTTGCAGAGATTGGGTCTCCAGAACTGCACACAGTACTCCAGATGGGGTCTCACCAGCTGTCTGTACAGAGGGATAACAACTTCCTGTTTTCTACTGGTGATGCCTCTCCCTATGTATACCAGTATCCTCCCCAGCCCTCCTTACTGCCCTCTCACATTGCTTGCCCACCTTTAAGTCATCTGATATGACTACCCCAGGTCCCTTTCCATTTTTGTTGTTGTTAGTATCTCACCCATTGTGTACTCTTTCCCTGGGTTTTTGTTTCCCAGGCACATTACCTTGCGCTTCTTAGCGTTAAATCTAAGCTGCCATACCTCTGACCATTCCTCTAACCTTGCCAAGTCCCTTCTCATCATTTCCACCCCACCTTGTGCATCAACTCTGTTGCAGATCTTTGTGTCATCTGCAAACAGACATCCTTTTCCTTCCAGTCCCTCTGCAATGTCACTTTCAAAGACATTGAAGAGGACCGGTCCTAATACTGAACCCTGCAGCACCCCACTAGTAACCCACCTTTCTTCAGAGTGGACTCCATTTACTATTACCCTCTGTGTCTTATTCTCCAGCCAATTCTTTACCCAGGATATCATCTTGGGACCCACTCCCAGGCTGGCTACCTTGTATATTAATCTTTTGTGTGGGGCTGAGTCAAATGCCTTGCTAAAGTCTAGGTAGGCCATGTCCACAGCCCCTCCCTGATCTACTACTTTGGTCACCCAGTCAAAGAAATCTATTAGATTTGTCTGGCATGACCTTCCCACTGTGAATCCATGCAGCCTTGGGGTCCTGTACCCTCTGGCCTCTAGGTACTCGACAATTCTTTCCTTCAGAAGTGATTCCATCATTTCCCTATCACTGAGGTTAAACTAACTGGTCTGTAGTTTCCTGCTTCTGCCTTGCTCCCACTTTTGTGAAGAGGAATCACATCGGCCCTCCTCCAGTCCTCAGGTACCACCCCATCCTCCCATGACTTGTTAAAGAGGGTAGTCAGTGGTGTCATTAGTTCTACCCTTAGTTCTTTTAGAATTCTGGGATGAACCTCATTAGGCCCCATTGCTTTGGCCACCTTCAGTTTTAAGAGTTCTTTCAGAACCCTTTCTTCTGTAAATCAGCTGGTATCAACTTCTGTATCCAGAGTGTTTCTATTGTTTGTTTTTAGGTACCTACCCCTCTTCTTTTGTAAATACTGAGCAAAAATATTTGTTTAGCATCTCTGCCTTTTCACAGTCACCCTCTGCCCACCCCCTCCCCTTTATTAAGCCTCACTATCCCTCCCTTAGTCTTCCTTCGCTCCCTGATGAACCTAAAAAAAGGTTTTATCCCCCTTCTTAACTGAGTTGGCTGTCTTTTCCTCAGTTCAGGCCTTTGCTGTTCTGACTGCCTTCCCAGCTTTCTTTTGCTTTAACTGATACAATTCTCTGTCCTGCTCCTCCTGTGATTCCTTGTACTTTCTGAATGCTTTCTTTTTCTCTTGACCCTTCACTGCCACCTCCTTTGAGAACCATAGTGGTTTCTTACATCGTTTTGTTTTGTTAATTTGCTTCACACAAAGCTTGTTCCTCTGTGATGGCAGTTTGTATTATTCTCCATTGTTCTTCCACCCTTCCTTCCTGCCCATTTGCTAGTGCATTCCTCTGCACTCACCCATTTTGCCAAAGTCAGCCCTCCTGAAGTCCAGTACTTTTGCCTTTGTATGGCTTGACTCTATTACTGTGTTTATTGTGAACCATACTGTTCGATGGTCGCTAGTTCCCAGATGGCTACCCCACTTCTACATCTGTGTTCCTCTCCATTTGAGAGGACCAGGTCTAAGATTGTTCTCTCTCGAGTGGGTTCCAATACTAGTTGTCTAAGGCATGCCCCCTGTAGGGCATCTAGAATAACCCCACTCTTAGAAGTGGCTGCTGCAACTGCACCCCAGTTAACATCTGGCATATTCAGATCACTCATCAGCAATACCTCCCCTTTATCTGCCATTCTAAGTATACTTTCTAATAATAAAGTTGGAGAGTGGTTTACCCCACAGGACTGAGAAAGCAGGAGGACATCAGCTCTGAAGGGCAAGATAAAATGTTTTTTTTTCCTGACTGATGGAGGTGGTCACTTTGCTGTAGTGGTCAGGCTTAATCATAATTTAGCTAAATGATGAGACTAAGAACCCCTCCAATTTATAACCATAATATTAGTTCCTGACCGATGGAGGTGGTCATTTTGCCATAGTGGTCAGGCTTAATCATAATTCAGCTGGATGATGATACTAAGAACCCCTCAACAATTTACAGTAAGGAGCATATTGGATTATATGGACAATGCAGACTTTTAACACAGCAGAGTGGGCGGGTGGTAATGGAGTAGGAGAGCTCTGGTTCCTTAACTATGTTTTGATTGGACTTTGCACATTTGCACCTTATACTAAAATGAAGCACCTTTTGTGTGCAGTCTCTTTCTTTGGGTGGTGAGTGATTTTGCTGATGTTTTTTGTTGGTTACATATACCAGGTGCTTCCACACATTTTATTAAGATGCATTGTAAATGCAGGAATTGAGCTTACCACATTCTTTCTAATGAATTTATGTAAGAAATTCAAAATTACCTATCCCCATGTATGTACATATTCTTTCAAGTGTGTTTTTTTCTTTTTGTTGTTTTTTGTTTACTTTTGATTTGGTTTCTAGTTAGTATGAGTACCATTTTTCAGTTTTACAAATGTGGTGAGCATGTTTGGCTTCCAAATGTGATTTAGCACCTAAGTATGCATTGGCATATATTTTACAAAATTTAAATACTATGTAGAAAGATTACTGGGTGGGGCCGGCCCCGTCTGTGGAGCCCCAGTCGTAGAGTTTGCTGGAGGCCCCCAAAGTCCTAAAACCGGCCCTGCTCTTTACAAGACACTGATTAGGCCCCATCTGGAGTATTGCATGCAGTACTGGAGGCCACACTTTCACAAGGACATTAACCAGATTGAGGGAGTCCAGAGAAGGGCAACCAAAATGGTGCAGGGACTGCATCAGAAAACATATGAGGACAGATTACGGAGCTCAATATGTATACCCTAGAGCAAAGGAGGGAGAGAGGTGATATGATTGAAACATTCAAACACCTTAAGGGCATTAACAAGGTGAAAGAGTCTAACATGTTTCAGTATAAGAAAAATAGCAGGACAAGAGGACACACCATGAGATTAGAGGGAGGCCAATTAAGGGTAATGTGAGGAAGTTCTTTTCACAGAAAGGTGGTGGATGCATGGAACCACCTACCTCAGGAAGTGGTAGATATGAATATAGTACAGGGCTTCAAACAGGCATGGGATAGGCATAAGGGTGCAGTACTGATGAGTATGAATAGATTTGCCACTGACAGAGCAAAGGCCGATGGCACATTCATAAGGTAGAAAAATAAAAGTGCAGACTGGATGGGCCTTGCAGTCCTTATTTGCCATCAGTTTCTATGTTTCTATGCATAGTTAGATCCTATTACATAATCATGGGCTATTGCTAAGTATTCCATTTATATTTTAGAAAAAAAGAAAAACCCTTCCACCACATATTTACTTTTGTATGTAGGTAGTGAGCGACTTTGTACTCATATATTTCATATAATGCTCAGGTACACAGTCTGTTTATAGTTTCATAAGGTAGAAATTGTTGTTGTAGTACCCACTAGCATCTTGCATTCCACAGGTAAAATTTAAGACAAGCAAAAACATATTTAATGTACTGGTATCATATTGTCTAAGGGTGGAGGGTTTCACCAAATGCAATTATTTCATACAATATCTTAGCTAGCAAGGTAACCACCAGTTTTGTGCTAGAAAGGCCCATAAATTCTGGCACACGTGCAGGAAATAAAAACAATGCTCTATCGTTTCCTGTAATGCAATGCAGTTGAAAAAGTTCACGTCCTTTCTTCTATAACCTTGTGCTTATTATTTCCTTTAATATTCAGTCTACCATAGCCACATAGCCAGGTTACTTCCCACATTCACTTAGGTATTCTATTGTTGTTGAATTGTTTCAAAACTGTAGTTATTTTTCCCCAGAGGCAATTTTTGAATTCAGGTTCTATTGGGTATATGTTCTGCATTACCATTTTATAAAGGTAGGGCTGGTGTATTGGGAAATGTTGGTTTTGGATACCTTCCATTTCCATAATTTTTGTATGGTGGGTTTCATATAATCTGGGATGGTAATGGATTTAGAGGCCTTAGAAGGGTTGTGGTCCCATGCTCCTAAAAATGCCCTTATTATTTATTTTTCTTTTTTATACACCTCTTCCCTCCTGGCTGACCACTCCTTCAGATCTCCCTAGGTCCTCCGTCTGCTCACTCTCCTGACACTGGCCCCTTAGCTCACATCGTGACCCCCCGGTCAACACAGCATATCCCTTTGCCAGACAAGTCCCCTCCTCAAGAGGGAAGGCACTGGTGGGGTGGCTAGTGCACTTTCAGTTGGCCGGGTGCCACTGAGGTGGGGTCAGTTATCGAGGCCTGGTGGCAGTGGGGCAGGGGACAATCATCTGACCTGCCAGAGAGCAGTTTCTTGGTTTTCTCCTAGGAGTGGCATGCCACAGATGTTAAAGGCAGTGCCGACATCTGCCACTCCCCAGTCATCCTGATCCTGATGTCCTGCTATACTTCTAGCCTCTGCCAGGGACTGGCAGGTGCCAGGCCACACACACACCCTCCACCTGGAGAAGGCGCGCCATCTCTGAATTCTACATCCTTCTCCCCAGCCAGCCCTCCAGTGACCTGGGTTCATTCCTGAACCAGGTTTGCAGCATCATGAGACAGAATTCAACTGCTGTGCCTATGGTCAGCTCAACCATATTATTTCTAATCCATTCTTGTGGTACGGAATCTATGACAGTCCTATTTTTAGCATTTGTGACCAGAAAAGTGTGTGGAAAAACACAAGTGGATCTACCATCCCAAGGCCTCCCTTTTTTTCGTTAAGTATGTAAAAGCCCTTTGGATTGGGATCAGTTGGCTGCCCCATACCATTTGGAAAAAGCAGCTGTACAATCTTGTATCTAGTTCTGAAAGGAGTGGGAATACAATGCCGATATCTAATAAACAAGGAATCAAAAATTGTTTGTATTGTCTTGAGCTTAGAGAGCTTCCACCCTTTCCATCCCTTTAACTTATTGTCAGAGTTACTTAAAACTGACTCCCAATTCAGATATGCTTTAGAACACAAGGGAGCTGTGAGAACTTGTGCTTTGAGCACCCAGAGGAGCAGAGCATTCATCCACATCGGCGGTTGGAAAGGAGAGAGAGGAGGCTCCTTTGTGCGCAAGGATCCAATCCGAGGATCCGGCGCAAACTTTGTCTTGAGGGGCTGGGCTTAAGGGGAGGGAGCCCAGCCGTGATACAGAACAAAAGGGAGCTGTGAGGACTTGTGCTTTGAGCATGGTGAGGAGCAGAGCTTTTGACCACATCAGTGATCGGGAAGGGAAGAGGAGGCACAGCACCAGGGTGCACCAGAGCATTTGACTGCATCAGCGATCAGAAAGGAGAGAAAGGAGGCTCCTTTTGTGTGCAAGGAGCCAATTGAGAGATCCAGCACGAACTTTGTCTCGAGCAGCAGGGCTTAAGAGAGGATGTCCAGACATGATACAGAACACAAGGAAGCTGTGAGGACTTGTATTTTGAGCACTGGGAGGAGCGGAGCTTTGATCACATTGGCAGTTGGGAAGGGAAGAGGGCACAGCACCAGGTGGCAGCAGAGCATTTGACCACATCAGCAGTCAGAATGGAGAAGAGCAGGTTCCTTTGTGTGCAAGGAGCCAATTGGAGAAGCCAGCACAAACTTTGCCTCAAGCAGCTGGGCTTAAAGGGATGGTGACCAGTTGTGATACAGAACACAGGGGAACTGTCATATTATTCCACCCACCCACCCACCTCCAGTTTAAATAGTTTGTTCTCAGCTGGCAGGGAAGAGCTTTTTGAATTTGGCCTAGCTAAGGTGTGGTGCTTGGCCATTTGAGGAGGAGGAGGGCACTTATTTGAAAATCTTGGCATGTACTGTAAATCTTGTTGAATGTGTTTGAAACTGTGACTATATTAGCATTTGTTAATGTTGCATGAATCGTTTTGAAACTGTGATCATTTTAGCATCTGAGTGGTGGAACTGTGCTAACTAGTTCTTTGGCCATACTACAGATCTTGCTTGTATACAGATTGAAACTGCATCACCTTTATTAGCTGTGTGGCAGAATTGTTGCCGTACTATGTAGGGAACAGAATTTTGAGGTAGGACCAGCAACTCAGGATGGGGACTAGGATGGGGCAAGGGCCGGATGTCACTAGGGCCGGCATCTTTGGAAGGGTGGTGGGGTGCATGCGGTGTGGATCAGTCATGGTCCTGCATTGAGCTTGGATGGGGGGTGTATGGTTTGCAACCAGCTGGCTAGATTTAGGGAGGAACTGTGGTGGTTAAGAAAGAACTTAGGAGACAGGGGAGGTGAGGACAGAGGCTGTCCTGTCAGGGGAAGAAGTGAAGGAGGCCAAAGGAGAAGGTGGAAGGAGACAGGCCAAATGGGTCCTGAAGCTGCCCCGGGGAACAGAGGCACCTGCAGAATACAGAGGGGAAAGTAGGGTGAGCGAGAGGCAAAATGGGCCCCTCCAGCAAGGGGGGAGGAGATGGTGAAAAAGATCATAGGTGCTGGCAGTTGGTTGGGGGAAGAGGAAGACTGGGAGAGGCACAAAGAGGAACAAGACAGGGGCGTTCTACCCAGGGGACACAAAGATAGAGGTATAATGCTTAAAAACAGCTTAGAGTATCTGCTATTAGGGATGGAGGGGGAGGAGGATGAATCTGGGGTAGAGGTGGAAAATGGGATGAAGAGAGGGCTGGAAATGGGTGATGGCCAGAAAAGCATGAATGGCAAGGTTGAAGGGGCACTAGTAAGGGTGGAGGGGTAAGTGGTTGCTACCAGTGTGAAGATGGATAATGGGGCGAAGGGTAGGCTGGCAGTGGGACAGGGCCAGAAATGCACAAACGGCAGGGTGGAAGGGGTTGCAGGACATCCTCCACTAATAGGGGAAATTAGGGAGGTGGCTAAGGGGCCACGGTACTGAGGGGCAGGGAGGCAACTCAGATTGGATCAGACCGGATGGGGCACTGAGGGTAGCAGAGTGTAAGGAGGGGCTATAAGGAAAGTCACTTGAGGGCAGGAAGCCTCATGGCAAAAAGGACGTGGTAACAGCCTCGGCCCAGGCAGGGCCAATTTAGGCCTGGGACAAGATACTCATTATGGAAGGGGCAAGGGAGGCTATCAGGAAGCGAGGGGGCTGCTGGGGACTTAAGATCAAATGCAGAGGATCCAGGAGGCTGCTGCAGGGGGGGGTCAAGTTTCAAAAATCAGGAAGAATGAGTTAGTTTGTAGAAAGGAGACTCCTGAGCCTGTGAAAGCATGTTGCAAGAAAGGGGAAGATCCAGGGGACCAAGTAGGTAGTGGCCCCATTGTGGGCAAGGTGGAGGATAAGGTCATGATTGTCAGGGATTCCATGGTTATGGGCATCAGCTGAGGAGGCAAGGGTGGTAGGGGTAGCAAGGTCTGGGTCAACTGCTTTCCAAGAATGATGGTTGCAGAGGTCATTCACTACATCCTTTCATGGGGGAAGCAACAGGATATGAAAACTCACCTGGTGTTCCATTTGAGAACAAATGACCTAGCTGGCCATAGTCTGATGGAAGTGTAAGCAAGGCTTGAGGCACTATTGAGGTTCTGCAATGAACTGTGCTTCCGTTCAGTGGTATTCTCAGAAGTGCTTCCAGTCCCAAAAACTAGTATGGACAGGAAACAGAGGATAGCAGAGTTCAACAGCTGGCTCACTCACCGGTGTGCTCTGAAGGGTTATGGGTTGGTGGGCCAGTGGGGAGCCATCTGGCAAGATGACAGCCTCTTTGCCTCCAATAGGCTAACCCAGAATGGGGGTGGTGGTGGGGGTGCTCAAGTGGAAATTTGAGGAATTCTGTTCTGCCCACTATAATTTAAACTGAATGGGGGGGGACTGCTATCGACACAAAACAGTTGTCCCCCCCCACTGAAAACCAAATAGGAAGTCAGGGCTGGGAATGTTTTGACACGTAGGATGAGGACCACCAAGATAGGGTTGGGGGTTAGGGAAACCGCAAACAGGAAGACCATGTGCACAAATGCCCAGAGTCTGGGAAATAAGGTCCCTGAGCTGGCAGCAGTCATGGCAGAGGAGAATTTGGACCTAGTGGGAATCACGAGATTTGGTTTCATGATGTACAGGACTGGGACATGAACATTCCAGGTTATCACGCTTTTCAAAGGGATAGGGTAGAAAGAAGAGGGCAGGATAGCACTCTATGTGAGGAGGAGATCCAGCTTCAAAAATGCGGGGTAGATGGGGACATAAGCGCTATGGATCACTGACCACAGAAAAGGGTGAGGTAATGCACATTGGTGTGGTATACAGGCCACCAGGGCAATCAGAAAGGGTGGACAACCAGATGGTTGAGGAGATGCTTAGGATGGTGATGAAAGGCGAGGTGCTGCTGATTGGAGACCTCAACCACCACCAGAAAGGGGGGGGTCAGAGGTAGGGCAGTCAATCCAGACTTAGGCTCAGGGGTTCCCTGCTCCTGACCTCTGAACAGGTGTGGAATCTGGGAGTGATATTTGATGGGGGTCATTCACTGGTGTCAGCTGTGGTCAAGTCCTCTTTTATCATCTGAAGAACATTTCCCAGATTAAGCACCTTGTTCTGTTTGGTGACCTTTCAAACTTGGTCCATGCATTTGTGACCTTGCGCCTTTACTACTGTAACTCCCTATGCCTCAGGCTTCCGGGGGTTGATAGCCACTGCTTGCAGCTCATGCAGAATGCTGTGGCCAGGTTATTGTCTGGGTCAATGTGATCCAGTCATTTTTTGCCTGTGCTGCATGCTCTGCACTGGCTGCTTTTTCAGTGGCAGATCACCTTTAAAGTTGGCTTACTGACTTTTAAAGTCCAAGTTACCTACAAGAGCTTCTGAGTCCCTACTGCCCCCTCAGACTGCTCCGCTCAACTGACGAGGGATTGCTAGAATTCCCAGGGTGTGGTTGAAGACCTTGGGAGTGTGAGGCTTTGCCTTTGCTGCTCCCTCCTGTGAATTCTCTACCTTATCAGATACAAGAGTGTCAGACAGTGGAAGCTTTAAAATCACTCTAAAAACACATCTGTTTTATGTGACTTCCTGGAGTTTCAATTACACATTTAGTTCTTAACTGTTCCGTATTTATTTGTGCATTGTTTTTGAATTGCTGTATTTATTTGAGTAGTGTTTTTAGAAAATTGCACAGCACTTTGATATTTATTGATATAGTGCTATATAAATAAATGTACTATTATTATGTGTTCATTACAATTTTAGCATTTGTATCAGGTAAAAGCCGAGGTGCAACATGAGTAGTTGCTGGATTATACATTTGTCCTTTAGTACTTTTAATTGCCAGAAATGTAAAAACAGTAGCCGTGGCTTGGTCAAATGGATCAGTTTGCAAAATTATTTTACCTTGTCCAGTATTGAAAGTATTTGGCTCCAGTAGTCTGGCTGTTGTTGTGGGATTACTAGAATCAGCGCTTTGATCCCAGAGAGGGCCCAATGTTCAGGATGCTTCATTTTGTGTTTGGGGCTGCTCAAAGGCATTTATCAATTCCTGTTTTGGTTTTTGAAATCGTTGTTCCTCTTCATGCAGTAGAGCTTGAAGGTTCATGGTGTCTTTGGTAGTTGGGTATGTAAGTTCCATTTGTGAATTTGTGGAGGTTTGCTATGTTGTCTCTTGGTTTGGACCTCCTTTATTGATGAGAACAATATCTCTGTGAGATTTTTCTATAGTAATGCATCCTTCATCTGTATTTCCAGTTGCATCAAAAATTCTTCAGCCTCTGGTGGAATCAAATTGGGGGAGGAGGCCCGCTCCCCCATCTCCTACATGTCCATACTCTCTGGATCCGTGCCCAGAGTGGCAATCTCTCAGATAGCCAGAGTTTCTCCTACAGGTGAGAATGGGAATTTTCCCCAGTGTCCTGGTCAAATTTCCTCCATTCACAAAAAATACCAACAGCTTAATTTGGTTCAATGTCAATCTGCATCCATCTGTATCCCCTTCCCCTGGGATGAGGCTGAAAATAGGGCAGAATTGTCTAGTCCTCCTTTCCCGGTCAACTAAAGCTAAATAAAAAATATAACAAATAAAATAAAAATCTTTCACATCTTTTCATGAAAAGTGTTTATGAGGGATTTCATATGTTGTCACCGACAAAGAAACATCTTCACATCCATATCCAGTAAGCTGCAACACTTCTGCCTTTTGGATGCAGGGGTTTCAATGTAAGCCACCTGCATACTGGATTCAGTTACATTTGTGAATGAGGACATCACTTTATTAGGACACAGCATCCTTTTTTTGGGTGTAGAATAACCACTTTGCAACTTTTGTTTACATCCACAGTAGGGCTTAGTGAATCCTGCTCAGGTGGGTTTGGGTTCTAGCAAGTCACTGAGCTGAGATTCTCATTAGCATGCTGGCACCCAAATTATCATGGTTGCTCCTGTGGTGTCACAATGCACAGTGCAATTGAGCAAGAAAGGAATACAACACAATTGTGCATAGAACAGTGGTATAGACATGTGAGCCACCATTAATTTATGTCTGAATATGAGCTCCAGAACTTTTTAAGAAGTATGTAGCTAGAGCTGTATATCTTAACAATCTCTTGTAACCTTTGTTGAATCATACACCATGACATTCAGGGCATCTTGTTTAGTTAATCTTTTATTTTTTCATATAAGAACTCAATCCATAAAAGGCTTTTGGCCATTTCACATGAGTGAAGGGTTGGGAAAAGACATTGATTGTCCTTTCTCACATGATACACCCTCACAAAACTCCAATGCATCTTTTAAACAAGATATGTACCCCTTCTGGACCTGATCCTGCGCCAAATGAGGGTCTATGCAGACAGCTGGCCCAGGGGCCGACATAGGCATGGAGATATTCACGATGGTGGGAAGCTCATCCACAAAAGATTCAAGAGTTTACACACTGTGCAGTTGTGCATTGGCTAGTGGTGCTACACAACCCTGCAGGCCACTGTAATGCTGGCCAGCCTGAAGAACATGTCCCCTGAGGCACCATTGTGCCTGTTTTGAAGCCTGTTGGACCATGCTACTGGTTGCACACAATTATCCAAGCTGGTATGGAGACAATGGAGCTCAGCTGTCTCTCTAATTTTAAAAATGTGTTGTGTTTTATGAAATCTTGCATTACAGTACCCCACAATCTTCTGCTCTATCTGGTTATGCGATACTCTCTGGTTGCATGCTGGGATGCTTACCATTATGCTCTTCTTCATCCCGAATACCCTCCTTGGATGCTGTGTGCAAGTGTTAATCCATAGTGCAGGTCAGAGGAATGAAAGGCTGGGGTCTATGAATCACACCTCCTGTGGCATACCAGTCATCAAGAGCAGAGAGCATCCTCACATCAGCTACATATATTTGTTGTGCATCCACAGAAGCATTGTGGATTGGGCCCTAACTCTGTTGTCAGAAAATGGGCTTGAAAAATAAACCAAGCTAATTGGCTGAAAGGCCATGCTAGGCATGCATTTATTTTTCAATAGAGCCCAGCAAATAACAAGTGTCAGAACAGGCAACAGCATTGCCAATATCAAGGGGCACACAGTAATTTCAAGCATGAGACACACCATTATTCTGTGCTGCTAATGGAGATTATCCATGAACTCACAGTGGGCATCCCCCACTCCACACACACAGACCACCACCACGGTACATGTAGCAAAACCATTACTTGCTAAAGAAAACACATTCTTTACTCAAAATAATCATTTTTCAGCCACTGCAGAGACTTGTCACAAAAGGAGCTACTCACATCCTCACTCCCTCAAAGACCGTCTGGTATAGTACATGTTACATATAGGATAGTGTATGGGTAACCATAAACTACAAGGCTGTTCTTCCATCGAGTGGATACAATGCTGCGAGAGCGATGCTCGAGAGGTCTCCAAGTTGGCATTGTATCTATGAGGTGCAAGAATAGCTGAGTAGTGCATGGGTAACCATACACTGTTCTATATAGTGTATGGTGACTGAAAAAAAGAAAAAACACTCACTTGTCCATATTTAATCAGTTCTGCTAATGCCCTCGATTCACAACTGCCGCTGCCCAGCACACTCATGCAGCATTCTCACACAGCAGGGGACAAATCACAGTGTCTGCTTTAGTCCCTTGTATTATGACGCCCTCACTAACACAGAATGGAAAGTCGTTCTGCATTAGTGAGGATGTCACTACTGCAGTAGAACAACTTTCTGCGGTGTATGGATTTCCATACACAACCGCAGTACACTATAAGCTGGCAATGCTTCTCTGTCTCATGGGACTCAAAGTTAAGAAACAATCATAGTCATTCCTCGGGCTGATTCCTCTGATCCCTTTACTGTAAACATAGTAGTCTTGCTGACTACTTCCACTCAAAACTCGACAGGAAAAACAATACATAATTCAGTAAACTACCCATACCTCTCAACCTCCCAACTTGCCAATGTGTGACAGAGGGCTACAAAATGTGTAACAAATGGCAAAAATGTTTTATGCCTGATTTTTCACAGCACACAGAGTGGCACACTGTGTTGTTTTCACATAAAATGAATAAAACTGAATTTACCACAGTAAAGGTATTGTTTGTATGATTGGCATGTGGTTTGTGTTGCAAATTAAAGAGAAAATAAAAATGTGTTTTTTCTGTGTGTCCTTAATTAAAATAAAGAGTGATGCAAATCATAAATGTACGTTAACATTTTATTGATTTAATCTGTAAATATACCACTAGAGAATGAAAAAAATGTATGCATTATTTAATTGATTTAATCTATAAATACACCACCATTTATTCATTATTTGAGAACATCATGAAACAGTTTATTGAAACTATACCAATGCAGCACTACTGAATGAAAGAAAAAACAACTACTTGTAAAGTGTTTGAGGTAATTATAAAACTAAATGTGCTGAATACTGAAACTATGCTAATACTATACTATACCATATAAAAACATAACACAAAATATGTGTTGAATGCTGAAACTATAATACTATACTGTATAATATACTAACTATACTAAATAAATGCACCACCAGTGAATAAAACAATTACTAAGTGCTTGAAAGTTGGCCTTAAAACCCAAGTAAGCAATTAAGAAACTTAAATAATAAAAGCATATTTACATGTAACCACAAAGCCCTGCTGGTATCCAAACGCAAAAAGCAGAGTATATGCAACTGCAAAAATACAAATCACAGTTGTAGGACCAAAAAATGTCAAATTTCTTCCTTCAGAACACTGTGGGAGTGTGGGGCAAGTTGTCTATGTTGTGGTCTGGTATTCTTTATTATAGGCAGCAGTTGCTTTTCTGGCAGCAGCAAGGGTCTCCTTTGCATACCAAATGTCATAACAGTCTCACTCCTTATTCATCTTGATTGCCAGCAAAGAGTTCAGCATTCTGAGATGCAGGGAATTCGTAGCTCTGTTTTGACTTCATGCACCATGCTAAAAACTTGCTCTGCTTCTTGCGTTTGAATGGGGCAAGCAAAGTAATATCATCATCAATCTTTTGAAGAACTGCAGTGAACTGTTGCCACAAACAGTTTTGAGTACCAGTGTTTTGGGAGGGCTGAATGGGGTCCATTTATTGGTCAGTTAGGTGCCCGTTTCTGAAAACTGGTACACAGAAAATTCATCCAGCAATGTGTCCTTCTCTTCTATGGTCTCATAGATTCCCAGATGAACTGCAAAAGTCTGTTATCATAGAGGCTGTTACCTTGAGCTTCAATGAAGGATTAAGAACAAGTCCTACATTTTGCACAAACTTGTTGTTCACAGGAAGTTTCTTTAGCATTTTGGATACGACAGTAGAATAAAACAAAATTGCTTTCTAGTATATGTTGGTTTCTATGACTGTCCCATAAATGCTGTCTTCCTGGTCCTTCATGTACTGTCGTATTTCTGCCCCTAGACAAAGGTCACTGTGGCATAGAAAGCTGTCTGGTTTAACCAGAATGGTAGCATCATTGTCATTTAGCAATTTCCCGGCCATCTCAGGCCACAGAACTCTGCCAGCATATATGTGGATGAGTCGAGAGATGTCTGAATGCAAAGTCATTAGTTGGCTGTCACCTTTTTGCATTTGTTGATTGAAGTGGCTCAGAGGTTCAAGTCCATATTTTAGAAACATAAACTGCATTCTGATTTCATGGCTCTTCATCCTTTTGCTGCTGCTCTCCACTTTGCTGGTCTTTCTTCTGCTGACCAGAAGTATGACAGAAGTGCAGGCCACAGATCCAGCATCCGCTTTGACAACCTTAATCAAACTGAGCCACCATGTTAGTACATGTTTATAACTTAAGTGGTTCTACATCCACAAACTGTGCAAATTCTTTTAACTTTTGTTGTCTCTGTGCACTGGAAGCAAAACGGCAGTAAACCTCAGACACCAGCTCTTCAATTTTTGTCAGAGTCTTTACTGCTGCTTTGCTGCAGATATCTGCCAGGTGGCAGAGACACCCCATATTGACCATATGTGGATTTAGGGTTTGCCGCCTTGATAACACAGAACTCCTTTTGCTGATCATGGAGGCAACATTGTCACATGACAGTGCAACAAGATTGCCTGTTGGGATGTGAACTGTATTTAGGATTTCCATCAGACAGTCAAACATGCCTTGTCCAGTCCCTGAAATAAACTCTGGCATGTCCAGGAACTTTATCGCATGCTTTCCTTGCTCTTCATTAAAATAACCCACAAGAATAACTAATAGTTTTTCATCTCCCATGTTTGTGCTCTGATCCATGTAGACACAGTATGGCACTTTTTGGCACTTTGCTGCAACATCTTCCTGGTACATAGGCCCCATGACGTCCCTTGCTCTGCAGGTTGTTTTTGTTGCACCGCAGGTCATCTTTTTTAGTACTTCAGGATCAGAACAGTACTTCTTCATATATTTAATAATGTGATCCCCACATAAAGATTACAAGTTGTGCTCTGCAAGCATAGCAACAAAAGCAACTTCAGCCTCTGTAACTTTCGAGCTGGCTTGTGCTGCAAAAAAATAGGAGAGCTTCTGTCAAGATGCAGCATGCTTAGCATTGTGGCAGTACTTCTCTGAGGCTGCATGGCTCTGCAGATCATGATGTCCTCCATGGCTTACGGTGAAATCACAGAAGCACATCTTGCAGAATGCATATGTTCTTCCTCTCCTGCTGTCAGTGACCCAATCAAATGAAGATGTCCAGGTAGCCTGGAATGGTGTGTATCTACCTGCTTCTCTGTGCTGTGCACACTGGAATTATCAGATTCTGAATCACCCCACAGTCTATGTAAACATGAAATGCAACAATCTCAACAAAGGCACCACATCTCAACAACATGACCTCGTTCTCAGAGACTGTAATCCCTTCAGGCAGATAACAACAATTTTAAATAGCCATTTGTTCGCCAATGTGGCAGGAGGTAGTGTGATGTCTCAGCCCTCCGCAACTTCATTTATTATTTTTCGGTAACCAGGTAAGGCCTACTAGGCACAAGTGCCTGTTTTCAGGGGTGACCTGGGAGCAATGAGCAGTTAAGTGACTTGTTCAGAGTCACACAGCATGCAAGTGGAGGTTGTGAGAATTAAACCCAGGTCTGGTCTTCTGGATGTACCAAGCTCATTCACAGCTAGTTACTCTAATCTCTAAGCTATACTGCCAGCCCAACTGGGCCTGCCTGCTTCAGTCTTCAAAAAAAAGACCCATCCAACAAGAGTAGGGATAGTGCAGGTAAAGATAATGAAAAACAGGAGATGGAGAAATACACTTGTATGCTGCAACTTGACAAGATATTGCAGCAAAGACAAAAGAGAATTTACAAAATGCATCCAAGGTAACCTGCAGGCATGTAGCACAGCAAGCCAGAGACAACTTGGCCAAAGGATGGAAAAGATTAATGTATACTCCAGAAAATGCATTTGCAAGTAAAGTAATCTGGCAAGGTCATGTAGCAAGCCACACCATCATCACCATCAAAACCAGCCCATGAATGTCATTCTTTGGGATGGTGGGAGGAAGTCCTGCTTGCTGTGCCCAATCAATCTTGATGGTTTATCAACGTGACTGTAGAGTGTTACATTGTAACACTACAATCATATTAATAAAACACCACACATTGTTTAGAAGCACAAAGTCCCCCATGCACCCAAATACTCATCATGCATAAAGTAATCCGGCAACATCATATAGCAAGTCCACCATCATCACCATCAAAACCAACCCTTGTCTGTCATTCTTTGGGATGGTGGGAGAGGTCCTGCTTGCTGTGCCCAATAAATCCTGATGGTTTATTAACGTGACTGTAGAGTGTTATACTGTAACAGTACAAACATATTAATAAAACACCAAACATTGTTTGGAAGCAACACGCAGTCCCCATGCAACCAAATACCTGTACAAACAATACTGATGTTTTATTAGCATGACTATACTGTGTTTGTCACACTGACATTACAACTGTATTAATATACCATCTAGGTGTCACACAACAAACTTATCCCATCCCATACATAAAACAAGGTGAACTTGCACAAAACAGACACATCAGTAATTGGTGGCAGGCAACAACCCTCCCCAAAAAAGGAATAATATTGTTAAACACCATTGCACAACAAAACAATTCCATTTCCAAAATCCCCAGGAGCATACCTGTGGGCTGTTCAGCTGCTGCTGCTGCTCCTGATGAACACCTGCATGGGTGGTGGTGTAGTCTTGAATGCTCCCTCTAATGGCGGTGGTCACTCCTCCTGGCCAGACTAGTCGGGGTTGCTGGTGAGGCTAAGTTTCAGACAGATGATGGATGCTGGTCACTCCTGGTTGGTGTAGTCTCCCTCTCAGAACTTCTGGACTGGTACAGTGGCAGCTACTCTCACTTCCTCAGTCAGGGTGGCAGATGTATATGTTGCAAAGAAGACAAAGAAGCATTAGCATTTATAACTTGCATACACATTGTATCCCAAAGCACTTTACAAGCAGTAGTAAAGTGACTGGTACAGTGGCATTACAATACAACTGTTGCACATCAAGATACACACAACACAGCCTTGGACACCTGCAGCAATGCACCAGTAACTGGCCTGGATGGTTGGCTCACTCAATGTCCAATAGCCCAGCAGCAGTGTAAGGGAAGGTAGTAGTGGTCCCTTCTGGCCTGTCAGCTCTTTAGCGAGGTGCTGCTGCTTTTCTTCTGTCCTTCTGCTTGCTAAGGAGCAAACCAAGTGAGCATCAGTGAAGCTAGGCAAGAACAGCTCTGGTACTGGCATGGTTTGTGCAGGCAGTGAGGAAATAAGGGACCCTCTCAGTCACAACAAAAAAAGTAGCCCAGCAGCACTGTGATTAAGATAGTGGTGGTCCCTTCTGGACAGTTTTTTCCAGTGGTGGTGGAGATACTACTGCTCTTCTTCTGCTCTACCAGATGAGTAAGTGAGCACCAGGCTGTGGCATGTCTGTTGGCCCACCAGGGAGGGACTGAACCTAGCACCACACAGGAGGATCCACCCACCCAGTCTGCTTCACCACACACATCCACACCATCCAGCACTGCTTTCACAGCCAAGCCATATTAGCCAACTTCCAAATTAATTAAATCACAACAGAAATTAAATTGGCAGGCTGGCTGAGTGCTGAACAATGCTCCTTAATGCTGGTGGCGGCTTTTCTCTGGCTTGACATCAGACCTCCAGACAGAGTGGACAGCACCAGTGACCAGCCAACACAGATTTTTCAGAGCAATCATCAAAACAGTAGTGCTGCAAAAGCCAAGTCAATTTTCATGATTACAGCTCAGTTAGAAGGAAGTGGAAGGAACTTGGCAACAGAGTGCTGTGAGCACTGCTGCTCCGACTTCTCGAGGACTGTTCGTTGTTCTCCCTTATTATTCCATCTCACTCTCTGCTCTGGTGACTGGCGTCTTCTTGAGGTACAGGCACTGTCAAGCCCAGCCAGGTCTGGATGACTCTGTCTTCTTTCACCCCACAATCGACCTCGAGATTCCTTTCCTGAGTCCCAACCCTCGATGCGCTGCAGTGCAGGGCTCTGACTCAAATCTGTGACTTCTGTGTCACTGTGTGGACTGGAGTAGACCCTCACAAAGAGAACTCCTGCCCACTCCATCCCCAAACAAAGCACAAAAACAGACCAAAATGTTGAATACTAACCCTCCTGTCTAGTCATAGCCAGGTCGGTGATCGGTCTGGTGGTGGTTGGTCTTGGTCCTCTCCTCAGGGACTTAGATAATGGCTGGTGGCATTCTTCTGCTGCTTCCTCAGCTCGCTCTCTGGGGGACTGCTTCAGTGGCTTGCTGTTCCTCCAGCTTCCTTCCTGGCAGTGCAACACAGCAATTGATGCCCTCTGGTCCTTCTCTACAGTAGTCCTACTCTCAAAATGATCCCAATGCTATGGTTCCCCTCTGGGCAACAGGCTGCTTTAATAGCTGGGCAGCAGACCAGGGGAGTACCTGACAAATAGTACAACAGCACTATAATTGGCTTGTGGGGTGGGGCTGCTATGCTCTTCTCTCTCCTTGGCTGATGACACCTCCCCAAAGCTCCCCGATGTCATTACTAAGGCAGGCACAGGTGCCAGAGATTTAATTGGAAGAGGTGACGAGCCAGCCTGGGAGGATTTAAAACAAAACAAAACTGGCAAACAAAGGCATCAGTGTTGAGCGCAGTGCAGCTGCAAGGCTTTAGCATTCATGCAGAAACAAAACAGTGAATGCAGGGCAGTGGTACAGATGGACTGCTGGACTCTAAATCTGTAACATCATGCAAAATCAGGTACAGATGAGAAGTATGCTTCACACCTCACCTGAATTGGTGTCTAGATTTAAATACCTAGGGGTGACCCTTGACTGCACCCTATCCTATGCTAACCATGGAGACCTAGTCACAAAAACAGTAAATACCAGACTCAGACTCCTCTACAGGCACAGAAACTGCATGACCTCTGATGAACTTCATCTGGCAGTGAATAGTTCCATTCTCTCCATTATAGATTATGGTTTAATTGTGTATAGTGCTGCATCTGACCCGACCATCAAGGATGTCTCAAACTCACTGCCAACCCCCATCAGACTCGTGTCACCACCAGTCTTTTTTTTACTTAGTAAACTTTATTAATGAAATACAGAAACAGATAACAGAACAAAGCTAAAAACAGTAATCAAACCTCAGAAAACATCACAGAAAGTGCCGGCCTGGTGGTGCTGAGGGCTGAAACACTGGCTGCCTTACCTCGCATCGCGCCTGCGACCTATGTTAGGGAATGGACATGGGCCACCGGGGGTTGGGAGTGAGGAGAAGGATTGAGCATCCCTAGGACTGCTCTCCTTCTCTGGAGAGAGGAGATTGCAGCACTCGGCCATTGCCGGCCACCTAGTGGAGGCTGGGAAGTGGAACATCAGTGCTGGAGACTGTGGGCGAGAGTCTGCGGCATACAGTTGGTGGGGATGTGCATGCATGTGTGTGCGCACCGCCATTGCTGGTGCCATTGCATGCTGCAACCTCGGGGAAAGAAAGGAAAAAGAAGAAAATGGGAGTCATCTGTGAGAGGATGATGATGGTCCCCCACTGCAATAGCCTGGGAAGGCACCTCCCTGAACGCTATATCCGGTCTGGTGGGTCGAGTTGCTCCCAACCCCCTGCCACAAAGGGTAAGTCATGGGGTAAAGGGAAGGGGGTCTCATACCCGGTGTCTGCATGGGGGGATGTCAGATGGATGCAGAGGACTCCGGGGGAGAAAATACATAACTATAAAAAGAAAACATTACAGAAACATAAAAAAAATTACAATCCCCCCCACATCCCACTCTGCAGAGTGAATCTAGGTAACCAAAATAAAAAAAATTAGAATGGGAATATCCAGGCAAGAAAATAAAATAAGGAAACCATCCTGGAAGCCAACCAATATCATCCTAAATCAGGCTATTAAATTGAGGAAATTAAATGAATATTCCTAAATTGTGTGTTGGGTGTGTATAGGCCTCCCCTCTGGTCAAATAATTTAGATTTATGATGAAGACTTGCATACACTCCACATGGAGGTTGAAAAATAGCTTCTGCAGCCACTCTCTAAATGAAGTCAAGCCAGTGCCTTAAAACTATTTTCTTCACAGAGAGGGAGATTAAAGCCATGCAATGCCTTAGAAACATAGAAACATAGACTTTGATGGCAGATAAGGAGCGCATGGCCCATCTAGTCTGCCCATTTCCCTACCTACAGGATAGGCCGCAGATCTTAGTTAACCAACAGCCTATTTCTTCCTACCCCCTACAAGAATTGTCTTATGTCTGTCCCATGCATTCTTGAATTCTCCAGTTTTAGACCCCAACCTCCTCAGGAAGGCTGTTCCATGCATCTACTACCCTCTCTGTGAAATAATACTTCCTCACATTGCCCTGACAGCCCTCCTTCTATCTTTAAATTGTGTCCCCTTGTTCTTGCACATCTGTTTTTCTGAAAGATGCTACCCTCTTGGACTTTGTTGATTCCACTGAGGTACTTAAAAGTTTCTATCATGTCCCCCCTCTCCCTTCTTTCCTCAAGGGTATACATATTAAGCTCCTTTAATCTCTCCTCATACGGCTTCTCTTGCGGACCCTGCACCATTTTAGTTGCCCTCCTCTGGACTGCCTCTATCCTGTCTATGTCCTTGCAGAGATGGGGTCTCCAGAACTGGACACAGTACTCACCAACTGTCTGTACAGAGGGATAACAACTTCCTGTTTTCTGCTGCTGATGTCTCTCCCTATACATCCCAGTATACCCTCATCCCTCCCTACTGCCTTCTCACATTGCTTGCTAACCTTAAAGTCATCTGATATGATTACCCCAGGTCCTTTCCTTTTTGTTGTTATTTTACCTCCCACCCATTGTGTATTCTTCCCTGGGTTCTTGTTTCTCAGGTGCATTATTTTGCACTTCTTTGCATTGAATCCTAGCTTCCATACTTCTGACCATTCCTCCAACCTTGCCAAGTCCCTTTTCATCCTTTCACGCCTCCTTGTGTATCAACCCTGTTTCAGATCTTGTGTCATCTGCAAAAAGGCATACTTTTCCTTCCAGTCCCTCTGCAATGTCACTGATGAAGACATTAAAAAGGACTGGACCCAATACTGAACCCTGCGGTACCCCACTAGTAACCCCTCTTTCTTCAGAGTGGACTCCATTTACAATTACCTTCTGTGTCCTGTTGTGCAGCCAATGTTTTACCCAGGCTACCACCCTGGGACCCACTCCCAGGCTGGTTAATTAGACTATTAATCTTTTGTGTGGGACTGTGTCAAATGCCTTGCTAAAGTCTAGGTAGGCCATGTCCACAGCCCCTCCCTGGTCTACTACTTTTGGTCACCCAGTCAAAGGAATCTATTAGATTCGTCTGACATGACCTTCCCCGCTGTAACCCATGCTGCCTTGGGTCCTGTGCCCCACTGGCCTCTAGGTACTCAACTATTCTTTCCTTCAGAAGTGACTCCATCACTTTCCCTACCACAGAGGTGAGACTGACAGGTCTGTAGTTTCCTGCCTCTGTCTTGGTCCCACTTTTGTGAAGGGAATCCATCTGCCTTCCTCCAGTCCTCGGGTACCACACCATCCTCCCAAGATTTATTAAAAGAGTAGCCAGTGGTTTCACTAGTTCCTCCTTAATTCTTTTACAATTCTGGGGTGAATTCCATCAGGACCCATTGCTTTGTCCACCTTCAGTTTTAGGAGTTCTTGCAGAACCCTTTCTTCTGTGAAAAGGACTGGGATCGACCCCCTATCAAGTGCTTCTGTTAATTGGATTAGGCACTTCCCCTCCTCTTTTGTGACTACTGAGCAGAAATATTCATTCAGTATCCTGCTTTTCACTGTCCCCTCTGCCCACTTACCGTTCATTTTATTCAGCCTCACTATCCCTCCTTTGTCTTTCTCATCGCTGATGTACCTATAAAGGTTTTATCCCTTCTTAACTGAGTTGGCTATCTTTTCCTCAGTTTGGGCCTTTGCTATTCTGACTTCCCTCCTGCTTCCTTCTGCCTTAACTGGTACAGTTCTCTGCCCTGCTCCTTCTGTGTTTCCTTATACTTCTGGAATGCTATCTTTTCTTTCCTGACTTTCACAGCCACCTCTTTTGAGAACCATAGTGGCTTTTTCTTTCATTTTGATTTGTTTATTTGCTTCACACAAAGGCTTGTTGCCTCTGTGATGGCAGTTTTGATGATTCCCCATTGTTGCTCCACACCTCCTTCTAGCCTTTTTGCTAGTGCTTTTCTGAGGCACTCTCCCATCTTGCCAAAGTCAGCCCTCCTAAAGTCCAGTACCCTCACTTTTGTATGGCTTGACTCTGTAGCTGAGTTTAACGTGAACCACACTGTTCGATGGTCACTTGTTCCCAGATGGCAGCCTACTTCTAGATCTGAGATGCTCTCACTGCCCCTGTTTGAGAGTATGAGGTCTAAGATTGTTCCCTCATGAGTAGGTCCCGAAACTAGCTGTCTGAGGCCTGCCACCTGTAGGGCATCAAGAATGGCCCTGCTCTTGGATGTGGCTGCAGCAAATGTGCTCCAGTTAACATCTGGCATATTCAGGTCTTCCATCAACAGTATCTCCCCTTTCTCTGCCATTCTAAGAATGCCTTCTATCATATCCTTGTCCATTCCCTCTCCCTGACATGGGGGTCTGTACACAACCCCTGTGCAGATTGTGGTGCCCTTTCCAGTCTCCAAGGTGACCCACAGTGCCTCCTCTCCTCCCTGTTTACTCTTTTGTTCAGTTGCTTTTATCCCTTCCTTTACTTAGAGAGCTACTCCTCCCCCTCTTCTCCCCTGCCTGTCTCTCCTGTAGGTTATGTACCCTGGTATGTTAACATCCCAGTCATGGTTCTCTGTGTACCATGTTTCTGTGACTGCTATGATATCCAAGCATCCCTCTTCCAACAAGGCCACCAGCTTAGGGAGCTTGTTGCCCAGACTATGGGCATTGGTACTCATTACCCTCCATTTCCTGATGGCCTTACTCCCTTTTGCCCCATCTGTTTCCTTCTTGCCTTTGTCACTTTCTCCATTTACCCCTGCCCTTTTCCCTATCGACACCTCTATGCTGGTGTTTGCCACACTTACTACCATGATTATTTGGGGGGGGCTAGGATTTCCCTGCTCCTTTCCAGTGCCTCCCCCCTTGGCTAGTTTAAATGCTTGCCAATGAAGCATTTAAACCTATCACCTAGGATCTTGGTTCCTCTCCCGGACAGATGCAGCCCATCATGCCAGTATAGGCTTGCATCACTCCAGGTGGACCCCCAGTCCCAATGAAGCCAAATCCTGAGCTCCACACCAGTTTTTCAACCACTGATTGAATCCCATGGTGCGGAACACCCTAGCCTCTCCTATGCCATAGATGGGCAGCACCTCCAAGAAGGTTACGTATGTGCTACTTGCCTTCTGTCTCTCCTATGAATAGAGTTGTAGTCCCTAATATATAGATTTCACATAAACAAACCATTCAAACCCAGCAAGGGGTCCGCTTTAGCTTCAATTAAACTCTGAGGGATGCAACCATAGAACAGGCCTAGAAAATAGGAAAGGAACCCTCATCCTGTCCTCACCTAGTGCAGACAGGAGAGGGTAACCTGTCCATCTTAAACAGCTTTTTAGGCATAAAATATAGACTATTTAAAATATTAAATCGAGCAAGCCTCAGCCTATCCTGGAAGATATAGGCGTATAGGTCCCTCCTGATTTTCTGCCAGTGAGGGGGACTGAGAGAAAATTGTCCATCCCAGTGAGGGGAATTCCCATCAATTCCTGGGAAGAGCCTAGAAAACAGTAACAAATATAAGCTGGCAACCGCATGCAGTTTCAGAACCAGGCTTTTGATGGAATGTAGGAGTTCTGACTGATTAATTACCCAATTGCCAGGCCCAAACCAATGGATCAAAGTGTGTCTTAACTAAAATATTTTAAAATTGTAGTGGTGACCAACTGAAATTAGTCCATGGGTTCCATGTCATAATGGCGATCTCGCTAAGGCAATTGTCGTTGAGGCTAGTGTACATTGCCAAAAATTAATTTCGGCGATGTACACCCCCGGCGCACGGGAAAACGGCACCGGGGACTTTGGAAACTGAATATTCTCAAACACAGCATATATGTTACATAAAGTGGCATCTGCTCCTGTGAAAAAACAGTTGCAATTACTAATATTTCTATTTTCATTACCAGAAATCTGTGGGATCGGTTGGTGACTGTCTTAAATAGTTACCCAAAATTAATTCCACACGGTGTAAAAATGGTAAGGACTGAAGTTGATGTTGAAATACATACATACATTTTGTCTTTTACTGACGTAAAAAAGATAATTTTATATGTTTACCATAAAATAACAGTGAGGATTATTTGACGATGCGCTGAACCTGTATGACTGTATCCTTCTGTTGTCTGTAACCACTGCATTTGTGCTAATCCTGAAAAAACTGTAAATAACCTGAAATCTGTATTTACTGTACTGGTGTTCTGTATTGTTTGTCCTCCATGACGTGGAACCTTTGTAACTGAACATGTTCCGAAACCTGTAACCACTGGATTTGTGTTTTATTATGTTTGTCCACCCTGACGCGGAACCTTTGTAAAGAGCTCACGCTCAAAGGTTTTTCCAATGATCATAAATAAATAAATAATAAAAAAAGTAAAAGATGTTTGTAACACATGCCTCTGTATAAGATCCCTCAAACTGCATGGGCAAGATTTTCAAACCGATCCGCCCTGTAAAGTTTACTTATTGTAGTAAATTAAATCTGAATGCACAAAATGGAAGCTCAGTTCTAGGAAGTTAAAAAAAAACAGGGTTTTTTTTTCTATGTAATTTGCAAGCACAAAGAGCTGTTGTAACAAAACATGGCACTCAGTAAAAGTAAACTAATGTTTAAGTTATTTTATGTAGAAGGAACACACACTAGAAATTTTGCTGTCATAATATTAACTCAGCTTTACAATGTCTGTGATGGCCACAGACAGTAATATATTTTACTAATAGTCCAGTAAATGTTGTTGAACGGTCCTCGCAGCAGTACGGTTGATGACTAATGAACAAAGAATAGCAATGCAGGTGTACTTCTGCCCTGCCTTAAAATAGTTTGTGATTACAATTTTGGCTTCAGTTTGCAGATGCCACTGTCGAAAACTGTAAATTGCTGATTATACAATGGGCACAAAAACATAGACAGAATCCTGCATTTTGATTGGCTGGCTGGCACCTTTTCAGTGCTGTAAATCCTCCAGTGTACCCACTGGAAAAGGTGCCAGCCACCAGTCGGCTGCAGCAAGAAACTCCTCTGAAATCACTACGACAAAGCCAGAACCATAAAAAGACAGTGAAGATCACACAGCGAGATACACTCACCCTCCAACTAACAGGCGAACAGAGCACCCCTACTCAGACAAAATGAGCGGCGACAGCTTAAAACAAATAAACAGCCAAAACTACATTACCGATTAACAACAGCACTTAGCCACATCCAGTACATGTCATTCCTCCAGAAGAAAAAAAAAAGGAAAATGCAGAGTAAAACCTTAAGACCACAACACCCCAGTAACACCAGAAAGCAAACCCTGACTGTGACCTTTCACCGCTCACCAAAAAAAAAAACGGCTTTACTTCCTCTCAAGCCAAATCGCAGAGAACTACATAGTAGAGTATTTTATTTTGTCTTACACAAGCAAAACAAAAAACACAGCATCCAGGTAAATACAAATCTTCTCTTTCTAAACGTCCATGGAAATGGCATTGCTCTCTCTCTCTCTCTGAGGTACACCACGCTGAGGAACAGGAGGGTGCGAGATGCTGCTCTATATTATACATAGCAGAAAGGAACTATTTTGTTCAGCAACAAGAACAATCATGTAAAACTACAGAAAAATATTTTCTTCACCTTTTTACTTATAACTGATCAACAACATATAGCAATATACCCTCCAGGGTGCGGGTATGCTGGTGGGCTTACCATGACTGGTGTGGTTAAGTCACCGGTTGCACCTGTGACCGAACCACACCAGCCGTGGTAAATCCACCAGTATACCCACACCCTGGAGGGGTATATTGCTTTATTGTCTTACAGCTATAATACAGGCCATATTCTAAACATTCTGAATTTGCATTGAAATATCTAAATTATACATATTATTTTGAAAGATTGGCAAAAGATGCTTTACTTTATACTGGAGGTTAGTTTTGTGCTGCTTGATAATATATGGCCTCCACTGTACGTCCCACAGTGCGCAGTAGTATGTGGAGGCATCACTCAAAGCTAGGTTGCAGATGGTCAAACTCATTCTGTCCGAATCAGCCATTGAATCAAACCTCTCTGTGGCAAAACTTGTAGTACCTGTATCAGAGCTGGCTGACTTGGCTCCCCTAAGTAGAATGTATTCAAGGGCATGGTTTGGGTACTGCCGATACCAATAAAGTCTTGGATACGAGCTTTGGGTAGAATAGGTACATCGCAGAGTTACAGACCCTCCTTCTTCACTGGAGCTATCCCTTTGCCCCTGATCAACTGAGTCTCCAATAAACAGCACCTGGATATACCATTATAGACAACAATTGTGACTGTGTTCTCTGACAATACATTTATTATTCATATTCAGAACAATTATCTTTGAAGAAAAGGGGAAACGCAATGTATGGTTCAGAACGTACTTGGTTTTACCACAAAGATAATTATTACCCATCTATATGCCAGCATTTTTAATAAAGATGTACCAGTCAAAAAGAAAACTGTTGATTTTGTTTCATCATTCTTATAGTAATAGTAGAAGGGATCCTTGCAAATAAACCTCAATCTGTCAGGAAACATGATGTCTGCATCCCCTTTACAGTAAAGGAAATTGCTGGGTGTCACCTTACAGTCAACGAGTGTTGTATACTATTACAGGTTCTGAAGTCTTCAGCCGTTCTTACCTTACACATTTTATTCAAGATATGAAACTGCTATACAATCGAGAATATAACACCATAAATACAGAATCCCCATTGTTATACACTTTGCTCCAAATGGTACACAGTAGAATGATTATCTGGCTGTTCCTATCTTTACTTTCCGATAGGTGTGCACGTTACTGCATACCACGGATCTTCATACTGTAAAGCATGAGAAAATATGATACACAGTACAGTAGATGTCTGTCTAGTGTGTATATATGCTCGTTTTGTGGTCAGTACAAATGTTTTATTGTAGACCACCATAGTTATTCACTGCTTTCTATAAACTGAAAGGAGTGACGTGATACCATGTATTGGGAACCTCCAAACGAAAATGCATTTTCAATCCGAAATGACTGTAAGAAATAAGAGCAAAGGGCTTCTGAGAAAAACTGATTTTACCCAAATAGCATACACTCTGCTGGGTGTTTTCCGACACACTTTATGATAGACAACAAAATAGCAGCATGCCATAAAGTTCATTCACTGTGTGCACATTTGACAAGTTGCATACTTCAGTTCCTTCTTTTAACATTGGAAGTACGGAACATTTTTTTTTAAACACCTGCAAGTAAACGCACCACCTCACTCAATGCACAGACCTAGACCACAGCACCCGCAGTTATGAGTTTGAGATATTTTAAGGCCACAATGTACACTTTTCTTTTATTGTTGATGAAAAACATCCCCTTTTAACCCGAAGATCAAACTTGTTTCCCTGCATTACATATTTAAGGGCTGACATGGGTATTGATGGTACCAGAACAGATTCTACTGGGTTGTTGTATTAACTTTCAATGTACAAGACATCATTCTTTTCTTCCTGAACAGCCTTGGTATTATTTGATTGATTGACAGAGTCACCTATTGAAGCATATGTGAAAATATATTCGTTAAATAATTCACACTATACACAGCACAAAATAGAGATGTAAGCAGAAGCAAAGCTCTGCTGGAAATGCAAGGCATCCTCTGTGATATGTACTCGATAGGACAAGCCACCATTGATGTTATTTCTTTAAAATGATGCAAACATAGGTGATTTGATACCTTTACTTGACCAGCAGAGATTTTCAGAATGTCATTAAGCTTCCGAAGTCAGAGCTCTCCTTCAGAAATGATAGTATTGTAGTTCGCAGAGACAAGATTATTAATTATGTGTTCATGTGGAGTATAACTAGCCTATGGGTACAAACATAATGCAGTGTATAACAGAAAACATCTTGACTTTACAGGAACTAAGATTTACGAAGGGTGACAATAACTAGATTTATTACAGTACTAGTAGATCTCACAAGCGGGAGGAAGTACGTCAATCATTGTATGATTTTAAAAGTTAACTTTGTGTGGCACGAAATGCATTTCTCAAGAAGAAGAAACAAACAGGATTTAAGGTTCATATGGGATCTTGTAGGCACATGTTAACAGTTTTAACAGTTTGTAGTCACCTCTTGTGTTTCCACTGCAGGACCATGACAGAAAATCAATGTTGCTCCATAAAATGTCAGCACCACATGTGCATGACGAAATGCTTAGTACAGTGTTTTGCTATGGACATGGAAGTCAGGTGAAATTCATATTATGTAAGTTATTTTGGTTTATTTTGGATAAACCAATTTATTCTGAGCTGCTACATCATGGATGGGTCCAGTTTTCTGACCACATACAATTCATTGGATGCGTCTTGCATGGCTGAAGTGGAAGTTTCAATATTCAACCAAAAAACATTGCATTCCTAACAAAGGTATAGCTTGACACATGGCATCTGACAAGACTTATACTGTAAGGTTGTGAAGATGTATGACGCGAGCGTGTGTGTGTGTTCAGGATATAATGCAAGTTCTGTTTTTTGCAGTTCATCTGCCTTTGAACTCTACTTAGATTTTTTTTCTGTAGTGCTCACCACAACGTAATCATCCTTCCTTACATAGCACTGTATGTCTCAGATTTGTAAAACAATTAATATTACTTTGTGATGGCTGCAGATTTTCTTCAAATCATGTAAATGGTCAAATAAACTATTTTTGTTCTTTACTAAACTGCTCAACAGCCACACTATGTGATCGTTTGGAAATGGAGATGACAAATAGTGATATGCCTGGCCCATAGAAACCCAGGGCTCAGTACAAAATGGGAAGAGTGATCCTGAAAAAAACAAGCAAGGAAAATACCTTGGTAATCACATCAGATTATCTAAAGGTGGCCAGGCAGGGTGACAAGGCAATTGGAAAGACTAGTGGGATGCTGGAGTACACTGGAAGGTGTATTGCCAGCAGGAAGAGGGAGGTGGTGATGCCCTTATACAGATTACTATTAAGACCCCACCCTGAGTATTGTGTCAGGTGCAGGAGAACACATATCAGGAAGGGCATAGACAGAGTGGAGGTGGTCCAGAGGAAGGTTAGCAAAGTGGTACAGGGTCTGCATCAAAAGTACTAGGAGAAAGTGCTAAGGGAGTTAACTATGTACCCACTGCAGGAGAGGACAGAGAGGGTGGATTTGATATAAACCTATAAATACCTCACCAGGGTTAACAAGGTATGGGGGTGTATCTTTCAGAGGAAAAGGTACTCTAAAACAAGGGCGGACACCTGGAACAGCCTTCCAGCAGAGGTAATGGGGTGAAAACAGTAGTGAGGTTCAAAAATGCCTGGGACAGGCACAAGGGAATTGTAAAGGTAAGGAAGGGGGGGCACTGAAGATCAAGAATGGTTTGCAGCCAAAAAAAAATGTATGTTAAAAAAATATGGGGCAGACTAGGTGAGCCCAGCAGCCCTTATCTACCATCACATTTTATGTTACTGTATGTAATAGTTGAGTTAGGGCCCTATCCTCGGTCAAAGTACCTCTTGATAACAGGGTTGAGCTTCTATGTATGAAGGCTACATCAACACCAGCACAAGTACCAGTGTGTAAACTACCCTGTGACTAACTGATGGTATTGGAGGTCCAGGTCAACCCCATGCATTCCCTGGCCCCTTCAGTGCCTGATATGCCATCTGTTCATGGCTCTATGCAAGGGTGGCCATGGGTGGTGCTATACTGGGTGCCATGTAGAAGGCATAGAGTGTTTGTAGTGGTGGATGCATGCTACACTGGCAAGTCACCCATGGGCAAACAGCCTCTTGCCATGCTGCCCCAACTCTCCAAACTTGCAGTGGAGTGACTGTCAGGATACTTGCCCAGGAAAGTGCCCTTCTCAGTAGTGTAGGACCCACAGTGTCCTACAATCTTCTGCTCTGTACAGAACATGGGATCCAGTTGGGCAACAGGGTGGGGATCTGATTGGATTTTTAATAGTGTCTGCCACCCCACCTGCCCCTATCCCCACCATGCTCCATGCTATCAATGTCAGAAAAGACATAGATAGGGTGGGACAATCCAGAGCAGGGCAACTAAAAAGGTTCAGGGGTTGCAGCAAAAGCCCTACAGGGAGACTAAGTGATCTCAACATGTACACTCTGGAATAGAGGAGAGCAAGTGGTGACATGATAGAAATCTGCAAATACCTCACAGGGGTGCACAGAGTGCAGGAGTGGAGTCTCTTTCAAATGAGAAAGAGCAACAGGACCACTAGGCATCCAGTGAAGCTGAGATGGGGTTTAAGAGGGATGTGAGAAGTACCACTTCACTAAAAGAGTGGTGAATACCTGGAACAAACTGCCAGCAGATGTGGTGGAAGCAAATATTGTAGGTGGCTTCAAGCATACATGGGATAGACAAAGGGTACTATAAGTAAATAGGCTGGGGGGAGGAGGAGATCACCAGAGACCAGTTAGGGTATGCAGAGACAGACTAAGCAGGGACCATGTGGGCAGGCTGAAGGGGGGAAAACGGTCCTTTTTCTGCTAACAAATTCAATGTTTTTATGTTTCTGTGCACCAATGGGGTGGACCTGCAGACAGATAGCTGGCAATGGTGCCTGGCATGCCATGTGCAGCTGTCTGGGGATGCAGGTTGTAGCAAGCCACATATGTGCCTGTCATGCGAGCTATCCCATAATAATGCATATGCCCAGACTTGTGGAGTGTCTGCAGTGCCTTGCCTCACAGCTGCAGGGGCCTGCATTGCTGCCAGTATCCACAACCCCTGCTTCCTGTGGTCCATTGTGTACAGCTGTGCATCGGGTAGGGATCAGTGGAGTTGGTGGAGCTGATCCAGGCAGGGGCATCAAATGAGAGTCATTCTGGTCTGTAAGTGGATCCCTGCCTGCACTGGGGCAACTGCTGGCTTTAACTGTCCCTCTGCACATGTAAACATTCTGGATGCCTTCTGAAGATCAAGTCCTAAGAAATAATGCAGGAAGAACCAGGTGTGTCTAGGGATCAACACCCTGTAGGGGTTGATGAACCAAATCTTTGGTAGGGGCCTTTAACCCCAGAAAAGGTGTTAAACCCATGGAGATGCTCAGTTGTAAAGGCTCTACAACAGTGAGGTTAAAAGTCTATAGTGTTAGGAAGAGGAAAAGTAGCAGTAGTAGTAGTAAACATTTTTATTCATAAAATAATGAATATGGATAACTCCACTGAGCCTAAGCTCCTTTACAGAGAGGTCCAATGTACCAATTACAGTTACTCTTACAGCATATTACAATATACATAAAAGAACAGTAACCACAACACATTTTACATCAATAAATATAACACATATCCAAAATATCCACATATACATATGTCTAAAAGACCATACTCAACTAACAGAGTAGGCAGTGCTTAGCAATAAATATTAATCACAAAACTACCATTCCAGTTGTCCATTTTTATTTGAAACTGATCTAGACCCCCCTCAGTAGTTTATATTATCAATAAGCCATTCTTTTATTAGATACAACTGAAAGTCCCTGTCAAGGGGTCTAAGCTTCCCAGGCAGGTTATTCCATAGGGAGGATCCCATACTTAAAAAATAATTATCCCCCCCACACAGTTCTATGTTTTGGAACATAACATACTAGACTATTTGCTGAACGCAATCCCTCAACTGTGTTTTTTATATCAATACTCTCAACCAGATATTTAGGAGCTTTCCCTGAAATACATGTTAACATAAGTATAATTGCACTAAAATCTCACCTTTGGGATGAAGTGTGCCAGTCCAGTTCTTTATACATATCCACTCTGTGTGTCATTCTTGAGGCACCCAATACAAATCTGGTTAATTTATTACATATAACATCAAGCTTATATAACTGCTCTTTTTGAAGCACCCATATAAATCAAGTTTCCATACTCCAATATGGGTAGTACCACAACTGTAACTACTAATTTTCTAATTTCCAAAGGCATACTATTTCTTACTCTATATAATGAACCCAAACATTTTCCAACTTTTGTCAAAGTACTTTCTATCTGACTATCCCATTTAAGCTTTACATCTAAATATACCCAGATATCTATATTTATCAACTTGTTGCAAAATACCCCGAATATGTTTTAATTTGTAATCCATTTTGTTCTAATTTAGACCCATTTCCCCTATGAAATACCATTACCTGGGATTTTTTTTCATTTAAAACTAATTTGGATCTAAGCAAAAAATCCTGCCAATAATCAAATGCCTGTTGCAATACTGGTTGAATAAGTTTCACTGAGAGATCAGCAAAATATACAATTGTGTCATCAGCATAAAGATGATATTGCACCCCATGTTGTTCAAACCTCAAATCATTCATATATAAATTGTATAATATAGGACCCAAAATTGATCCTTGTGGAACTCCTGAAATAATCAATTTCAAGTCAGATGACCACTCCCTAATGGTTACCTGCTGTTGTCTTAATTCAAGATAATTTCAAACCAGTTTACCACCAATTCAGACATACCGCAAGTTTTTAGTCTGGACAGGAGGATGCCATGGTCCAAAGTGTCAAACGCTTTTGAAAGATCAACAAAGATTGCTCCCACTGGCATCCCCTGTCCAGACCCTCCACAGTATCTCCCAGACCTTTATTAAAGCCGTATTAGTTCCATGCTCTGGTCTAAAACCTGATTGATAACCATTATGATATCTTTATCTTTCAAGAATACCTGTAATTGTTTTGCAACAATCTTTTCCAAGATTTTAGAAATAGTTGGTAACAAGGAAATTGGTCTATAATTTTCCAAAAGTATCCTAGATCCTGACTTATAAATTGGAACAATCTTAGCTGTTTTCCAAACTGAGGGTAATTCCGCAGAAAATAAAGACAGATTAAATAAGTTTGCTAAAGGTTGGTCTATAATGGGGACTGCCAACTTTAATAAAATATTGGAAATACCATCCATACCTTCTGCTTTACTGGTGTTCATTTTAAATAACAAATCCCTAACTTCCCTCGTAATAGGGTAAATTCAAACTCATCTTGTTTACTGGATTGTGAGTATGCTCTATCAGATTTGTTTATCTCATAATTAATTTGTGAGGCCTGATTTACATTTTCTCCTCCCGATTTTATTGCATCAGTACCCATATTGATAAAAAAGGTGTTAAACTCATTAACTACCTTATTTCCTATATCCAGTTTATTGCCATTTATAAGGAAATAACTGGGATAACCCATATTTGTACCCTTATGTAACTTATTTACTGTATTCCAAAATGCCCTTGGATTTTCCATCATTTCTTTAGACAAGTTTTTGTTACAATAAGCCTGTCTAGCCTTCATGATTTCTTTAGTATACAACTTTCTTAATTGCTTATACTTAATCCACTCTTGATTTCCTTTTACTAATTTAGCTTGTGCCCATGCCTTATCTCTAGCTCTTTTAATTTTAAACAGGTCAGAATCATACCATGCTGCATTATTTGATTTAATCAACCTAGTTTTTATGGGGGCGTGTTTATTACAAACTTGTATTAAATCTTTTTGAAACATATCCTATGCATCCCCCACATTAGGAATTAATTCTAATCTTTCTCAATTATAACTTTCTAAATCTTGCATAAATGAGATATAATCAAAGTGTTTAAATACCCTAGTATGTATAATATTTTTAGGTACCTTTCTAGTTTTCTGATGTTCTAATACAAAAATGATCTGATAATCAGACATTGAATCCGGTAACACCCCACTCTTTACATACTTATCTGGATTTGAAGTAAATATAAGGTCCAGAATAGTTGAATTTCGGGGATTTGTTGCATTTAACCTAGTTACATCTTTTATCAATTGTACTAAATTCAAGGTTGTAACCATATCAATTAAGCTATGATGAGCATCTATTTTTCCCTAATCAACATTTAAATCCCCAGTTACCAATAACTCATGTGAATTTAGATAATTCTTCAATATATTTTGCATTTCAGTGAAAACTACTAAACTACTTTTAGGTGGGCGGTATATGCCAAGCAACAATACAGGTTTGGAATAAGATAATTTTATTTCCAATGTCAACATTTCTGTATCAGTCCAATTATACAAATGTTGCTGTTCCTTAATATCAGTCCAATTTCTGGCATACATTGTCACTCCACCCCCCCCTTTTAGATCAATCATTTCTCCACATATTAAAATTTTCCAAGGCTAAGTCATTATCTTGCATTTTTAATTGCAACCATGACTCAGCGATTATTAAAATATCAGGTTTATAGCATGCCACCCACTCTTGCAGGTACTCAATTTTCTTAAACAGACTACAAATATTGATATGCACAATCTTCAACCCCTTTTCATTCAACATTTCTAGTGTATAGTCATTATTCAAATCTACAGGCCCGGGGTTTAATTGAACATCCCCACTTAACATTAACCCCATACTTACAATCCATTTACCCAATCTATACAATTTAAGATTTTTTTGTTTCCTCCTCCTTATATTATTTCTTATATTGGAACCTTAAAGATTGACATTATGTCCCCAACCATTTAAAATATTGCTACATATGCACACCCACTTAATCAAAATAGTCTCAGAGTGCGTATCCAGCAAAGATGCCTGAATATCCCCCTGCCACCTAATTAAAACATCTCTCACTCCCGACATGGTACCCTTACATTCTATTACCATATATAAGCACTCTACAACATATTTTTCCCTCTGGGTAGGGTCTACACATAAGAAGAATTGGCACCCTACTAATACAATGCCCCACCATAACATTGACATTATTGCAAATCTTTACCTCCTTACTTGTCTAACAACTTTAATTCAAATGCAATAATTAACAGCTGCCTCAATTTAATATTAGTAATCCTCGAATAGAGGCTATTCCCGTCAAAAATATTATGCTAATAATAAAACTAATAAAACTTGCTCGTGTATCTTTCCAAGTAGAAAAGTAGTACTTTAAAGAAGCAAACAAATAAACAAGCAAAATAAAAGCTTTGCCAAGTTTTCCAAGGGATTAAAGCCCAGTACAGCAGCAAGTCAGAGAGTGTGTTGGCCTCATAAATAATTAATTAAACTTATAATGGTGCTTTAATTTGATTTTGGAAACAAGAGTCAGAATGCACTCAGTATAAAGCATGGGTGTGCAGCTCATTACACAGTAATAGACTTCACTGTGGGTGATTTGTGCTTTGGACATTTAAACTCATTGAGTTTTTTTGAGAGTGTGTAACACATGAGCACCTCAGTGGAGCGACATGTTGGATAGGCATTTTGGGCCACCGGTTTAATTTTTTTCTTACAAGATGGTTTCTTTAATGCAAAAGGTCATTGGTTATTTATATGACTTCGGTGGAAGTCAGTTGTAAGATCCGTTTGCAACCACATACCGATTGGATGTTTAATAATACCAACAGCACGGTAATAAGAAACTTAGTAAGTGGCAAGTCTTTTTGAACACCTAACTGCTGTCTCTTCTGAGTACTGAGGATGAGGATCTGTTTCCATGTTCTAATGAAGTATTTTGGTACAGATGCAGAGATTGAGAGTCCTGAGTAAAAATCAGTTTAATGTGCTTATGTAACTAGATGAGATGAAATGATGCTTGTGTAACTTGATTTGCTTTGTGGCTTTCTGCCTCTCTATCCATGGGATATACCACCTTGTAGGGGTACAACACAAGGAACCCTAGAGGAGGGCCCCCACAACAGGTGCCATGGGAATGATTCGTCAGCTAAGGTAGGTTAGAAAGAAGCCCCACGGGTAAGAAAGATGAACCACCAGAGGAGGAGGGTGGATAGTGAGCAATGAAAATGAATCCTGGTGAGCCCAGGATGTGTGACCTTTTAAGCCCAATTGGGGAGTGACATAGTTGCTCCGCCCATCGAACCTCAGGCTTAAAGCCCTCCCATTCAATGTGCTTATACAACTAGATGAGATGAGATGATGCTTGTGTAACTTGACTTGCTTTGTGGCTTTCCGCCTCTCTGTCCATGGGATATACCACCTTGTAGGGTTACGAGGCAAGGAACCCTAGAGGAGGGTTCCCCCCTACAGAAGCCGCAGGAATGATTGCATTTTCTAAAGGTAGGTTTGGAATAAGCCCCAAAACAATACCCAAAGGTATCGAGCATCAAGAGGCAAGGATGATGAATGAATGAATTCTGAGAAGATGATAAGGGATGACTTCTAAGGAGAGAGGGGAAAGTCAGGGGCCACCATCCACCTCCATCCAACAGCAGAACCTAACTAATTAACTGAAGAAAGCACTAACTCTAACTAATAGTATGACCATTGGCAGAGAGGAGAGGAAAAACCCCCTTGAGGAGAAAACCTATGGGGAACCAAGGTCTAGGTCGCCTTCCCTCCAGGCTGATGACATTTGATTTGAGGATATACGTTATTAAAGAGAAGTATTCATTAATGAGAGGGATATGAGTGGGAAAATGATGATGGAATAGGAACAACCAAAAAGAAGGCATAGATTGAAGAGGAAACATGAGGCAGCAGGGACCCAAGAGGGGTATGCTCAAGTCAGCGATGGGGAGGAGTCAATCCATGTAGAAGTCAGAGGAGCAAGAAGTATATGGATGTGCTCATGAGGAGACTGAGGATAATGTTGACTGGCTTGATACACTGGTGGTGATGATGACTGTCTCAGGAGTCCAGCAGTTCAATATGAAAAGATCAGGGAAGAGGAGAAAGGAAATGAACTGGAAATTTAACTTGAACGATGGTGGAGAGCAATGAGCCAGCTCATAGCAAGGTGAGATGGACAGGAAGGCATGGCCGGAGCAGAGATAGAGCAGAATCGAGGTGACTGAGGAAAATGAATATGGCCGATGATGATCACTGCAGGAGCACAACAGGTTGATTAGGTAGCATGAGACTTAATGAGAGGTAGCCCAAAGAAATATTGATTGCAGGTTAGATGGAGACAGCCAAGGCATACTGATTAAGTCATTGAAATAGATGAGCAGGTTGAGGTGAGGTATCGTGGACCAGCATGTCCTTGACTGGATATCAAGTCGAATTGAGGTAGCATGGAGATGAAGTGGCATAGGAGCCATGAGAGGTATGCTCAAAAGAAATACAGAATGCAGGCCATTATGGGAGTGAATTTGTGATGGCCTGTGCAGGATGAGAACTGCAGTAGGGTGAGTTGGAGGAGGTGAATCCTGATGGCGGTATGAAGTAAGGCATGTGAATGATGAGACCTGCATCTGGAAGTAGATGCTCGAAAGCAAGGATGTAAGATAAGGTAAGGATGAGCGAATGATGACTGAGTCGGGGACCTGAGACAACCAGCAAGAGGGCCGCGGGTCATGATGGTGAGACAGAAAAATGGTGACAATGATAGGCATGGGGTATGATGAGAGGTATAGTGATTAAGTGATAGCTAAGTGGGCGATGAAATTAGATGAGCAGGATGGAAAGGTCAGATGGGGTGAGGATAAATAGGAAAAGGACGAGGCATGATGATGGAGGGAATCCTTGAAGGCTGGAACCAGGGAAAGATGATGGTAGGATAGGGAAAACCCCCAGATAAAATGCACGGTTGTAGCAGAGGAGGCAAGGAGAAGGATGCAGAATGAGTGATGTGAACAGGAGAACCAGGAGGTCAGCAGGTTAGACAGGAAAGGGACGATAACTGATGGAGGATAGAAGCCAGCTGGCCCCCAGGTAGGGGGCAAGCATGGAGAAGCAACACTAGGAACATGAAGAAATGCATGCTGACCCAAAGTAGGGTAGAAGCAGGTGAAAAGATTCTGACTCTACTGGAAAGTACGTAGCTCTCAGTACCTTAATCAGGCATCAGAAAGTACTATTACCCCTTGAAATGCATAGGGTTAATATAGAATTGTAGTGAAAAGTTTTTTTTTTTTTTTTTTTGCAGCCGGGAGGAACTCAGAGACATGGAGCCACAATCACCGAAGACCTCTGTAGGATCAAGGAATAGTTAGGTACTCTTCCCTTTCAATAGACAGTGTAACAGCACAATCAGGACATGCACCAGAGGTAGGGAACAAGAAAAGTGGTCCTATGAGATTGTATTCCCCAGCAAATGAAGGGCAGAAGAAATGAAGTGTGCATATGGTTTTGCTCCTAGTGGGCAGCAGGCTATGCTGAAGCAGCTACAGGAAGTCATAAACCAGCACAAACTGAATGGACAAGCTAACAGTGATAGCGCTAGGAAGGACAAGCCAGAAAAACATCCACAAGACATCGCTCCCACCAAAGGAAGCTAGCTGAAGTCTTTGCCCATCGAAAGTCAGCCCAGGCAGAGATGACATGGGTGGAGGTATGAGACTATGGGAATGGACTAGGAGCCAGGAGTGGTTGGCCTAAAAGACAACATGCCGAAGGCAAGCAGATGGTTGGACTATGAGAGAGCAGACAGGTGGGGGAAAGCAGAGAAACACAGTGGGCAGGACAGCTGCTGAGCACACCCGACCAGCAGGAATGAAGAAGGGGACACAGAAGGATACTGCAAGCCAGGGACAGTGGCAAGGAAAAGAAAGAAAAACGGAGGCAGGCAGCAGTGCGAGGTGGGCAGCAAAAAGGAAAGCCGGCAGAATAGAGTGGACACTGGGAGCACCAGGAAGGGGGGTGGGAAAAAGAAAGAGAAGGACAGGAGCAATGGGGACAATGTGGAAGGACCAAGGGGAGAGAGAGAGAAGAGATGAAGGAGAAGGGAATGAAGCAGCGCAGTAATCAGAGGGCTGAGGAGGCAACCCAGGAGCTCAGGAACCGAGAACAAGATGGTGAAATGAAATACTGTGGTGGCAGAATAATGTACCAGGGGGAAGTGGTGCTAGAAGAGAGCACTAGACGGAGATAGATCCCGTGGCTGGAGGCACCCCAAAAAGAAATCAACAGCAGAGGGGGATGAGCAGCGCCTCTGGCTGCAATGGAAAAACGAATCCTGGCGAGACCCAGGATGTGTGACCCTTTAAGCTCAATGGGGGAGTGACGTAGTTGCTCTGCAAATCAAACCTTGGACTTAAAGCTTCCCATTAATTGGTGCTTACCTCAGAACATTTGCAGGTGGCCACTGTACTGTGTTTGTTTCTTTTTATGTCTGATTTACACTCCGAGGTATGTGCCCAGGTATTGTGTGAGAGCCCCCTCTTCTGTGTCCCAGGAGCTGTATTGTAGTATTGTGAAAAGGATGACAGGAAATAACAGAAGAAATGGTGTAGCAGTAAAACAATGCTTCACAGTAGTACCTTGAAAAACAGCTTAAACTGATACAAAAAGAAATTAACTCACCTGAAATGCTGACGATAAGCTTGATAACATATAAGGAAGGGGCATTGTTTAGAGAAAAGTGTAGAACAATGTGAAAAGGATTATTGAAAATAAACAGAAAATGGTGTAGCAGTAAAAGCAATGCCTTACAGTAGCACACTGAAAAGACATCTTATACATGTTTATCCACCCCCCTTCCTTTTTTAAATACAGAAACAAGTAACCAACAAAAACTGACTGAGGACATAAAATAAGTGATACAGATGCTGGTTCACATCCAGGTGAGGCACACTTTCATTCTTAAAAAAATATATAATAATGAAAAATAAATACAAAACAAATTAGTTGTAATGAAATATCTTGTTCTAAGTGACTGAATTTGTATGTACAGGAAAGGAAGCATTTGTGGTGGCTCTAGACTGACTGAAAAGAGAGTAGAACAAGCCGCCCAGTGGCGCTGAGGCCCAGACGCCTTAACTCACGCTACACTGCTACCCGTGTTTCGGAATAAGCATGGGGCACCAGGGTTGGGTACAGGAGAGAGGCTAGAGCATCCAAGGGACTGCTCTTCTTCTCCGGGAGGGGCCAACAGTGATAGGTGTCGACTGGCCCTAGCAGTGGCTGGGGAACAGCACACTGATGCTAGAAAGGGGGAGGAGAAGAGGCAGACGCTTGGAGGAGCGCATGCTGACACATATGTTCTCCCTCCTTAGGGCATCATTGCATGCCTCCTCTTCAAAGGGGGAGAAAATGTGGAAAAAAGAGTCTTGGGCATAGAGCAATGACAGCTGATCCCCACAGGCCCTGTTCCCGCAAATTGCAGTAACCTCCACACAGGATCCATTCTGGCGGGTTGAGGGATCCCCTCTGCCCCGCCACAGGGAGCAAGCTGTGGAGGACAGCAGAAGGTAAGCTGTAAGTGGGGAAAGGGGCTGGGGGAATCTGGTTTGATGATATGCCACCTGGGAAAGAAAGAAAGTAACTAAAAAAAATAAATAAAAGAGAGTAGAACTAAATTGTAAGTGCAGCTCTTTAAATATGTTATATTGTTAAATATTATAAACACTGAATTCATGTTTTTAACTATAATTTAATTGTGATTCTTAGAATAAATACCAGACTCCTTGAGTAAGGGGAGAATCATTGCTGAAACATAAGGCGCTAATGTCTTTAAGTTACTATTCTGAATTAATAAATAATGTATTTCAATTATGCGGAGAGTGGGCCCGTTACACCAGTCTCCTTTTATTATAATTTAGCCTAGATTGGTTTGGGGCCTCTCCCTTCCATATCTAATTCTGAGCCCTACTACGGCTTTTCAAAAAAAAAAAGGGCATACATATTTTATTTATTTATTTTTCGTCTTTGTTAACCAGGAAAAGGCCCACTAGGCACAAGTGCCTGTTTTCAGGTGTGACCTGGGATCACTGGGCAGTTAAGTGACTTGCTCAGAGTCACACAGTATGCAAGTGGAGGTTGTGAGAATCAAACTCAGATCTGGTCTGCTGGATGTACCAGGCTTGTTCACACCTCGTTCCTCAACCTCTAGGCTGTACTGCCAGCCATATATATATATATATATATATATATATATATATATATATATATATATATATAAATATATTCTGTATGTGTGTGTGTGTATATATATATATATATATATATATACATACAGTATATATATATATATATGTCACCTAAACTACACTTTCCTTTGGCATAAATGATACATTTTAAGCAGAGATAACAGCATTGCTTAACCCTTAATGCTTCTTTATGATGTTTTGCAATAGTTATAACAATTGAGTGCTCTGGAACTCATTGCCACATTCTATGCATAATATATGTGCAGTAGCTTGGTGGAGGCCTTTAAAGCCTCCTTGAAAACTTTCCTGTTTGAAAATATTTGAGTTTTATTTAATTGTTGATTTTAATTCTGGGGATTCTGTTCTGACTGTAAAATGCTCTGAGCCTATGTATAGAGCGCTATACAAATAAAATTTGCCTTACCTCGTAGTACTGATGTTCTTTCATTAAAAATGACGACAATACCGCCAACAACGTTGTTACCCTCATCATTATCTAAACCCAAAGGGAGTGCCAGTTTGATATATGGCCTGCTAAGAGATACCTTACTCAGCCAAACTGAAATATCCTGCCATACATATATGTATACATATACATATAGGTGACATACATTGGGAAAATCTTGAGGCATACAAAAACTCCAGTAAAGAATTCCTGACTACCATGGACCAAGTGGGACTTAGTCAATTGGTTAAAGAACCAACTGGGGGGGAGGGGTATTTTAGATATTGTACTATCAATCAAGGAATTACGGATTAGCAACAGTACTGTAGACCTTCCCTTAGGAAGCAGTGATCATATCAGTGTGACCTTTGCCATTAATCAATATATGCCCATAGCAAAAGGATGTAGGGTAGTCTGTAAGTTTAAAATTGCAAACACAGAGAATATAAAGGCTGACCTAGAGAGCCTAAACTGGGAGGGACTATTTGCAGATAAAACAGTAAATGAGATGTGGGAATGCTTTAAGTCCCATGTGAGAGAAATATGTGGCAGAAATATAAAACAAGCATTTGTCAATGCCGAATGTTGATTGCATTGGTCTGTTGAGCTCGCGCATTGGGCCTCTGTCAGTGGCTTAGTCTGTTTGTCCCGGTGCTCCAGGCTGCTCTTTTGTACTGGGCTGTTGCGTGCATTGGCACCTTGGTCTGTTGAGGAAGAAATACGCAGCTGTCCCAACAGAGCTCCATTGAGGTGGCTCACTCACCCTGTCTCACTCACTCATTCTGGTTCTCCTGGCGCTGCAGGCTGCCCTTTTGGACTCGGCTCCTGCCTCTGTTGGAGCTTTTTTCTGCCCACAAAGAAATCTGCAGCAGTCCCAACAAAGCTCCGTTGAGCTCGCTCACTCTCCTTCTCTCACTCGCTCATTCTGTTCTGCCGGCGCTGCAGGGTGCCCTTTCACTGGGCTCTGTCTGTTGCTGCCCTCTTATACCCATAAAGAAATTTGCAGCAGTTACATATAGCTTTGCTGAGCTCACTCGGCCACTCATTCTGGTTTTCCTGCCACTGCAGGCTGCCCTTTGTACTGGGCCCCTGCATGCATTGCTGCCTTTTTCTGCCCACAAACAAATCTGCAGCAGTCCCAACAAAGCCCTGTTGAGCTCACTGACTCCCCCTCCATCACTCGCTCATTCTGTGTCTCCAGGCACTGCAGGCTGCCCTTTTGTACTGGGCTCCTGCTTGCATTGGCGGCTTTTTCTGTCCAGAAAGAAATCTGAAGCAGTCCTGACACAGCTCCACTGAGCTCGCTCACTGCCCGTCTGTCACTCTTGCATTCTGTTACTGGGCTGCAAGCTGGCCTTTGTACTGGTTCCTGCCTGCGCTGTCGCATTTTCTGCCCACAAAGAAATCTACAGCAGTCACACTAGAGCTCCGTTGAGCTCGCTCACTACTGCTCTGTCACTCGCTCGTTCTGTTTGTCTTGGCACCGCAGACTGAGCTTTTGTAAGGGGCTCCTGCCTGCGTTGGCATCTTTGTCTGTCCACAAAGAAATCCGCAGCTGTCCTGACAGAGCTCCATTGAGGTCGCTCAGTCTCCCTCTCTCATCGCTCATTCTGTTTGTCCTGGCGCTGCAAGCTGCCCTTTTGTATGGGGTTCCTGCCTTCATTGGCCCCTTTTTCTGCCCACAAAGTAATCCCAGCAGTCCTGACTGAGCTCCGTTGAGCTCACTAAGTCCCTTTGTCTCACGCGCTCATACGGTTTCTCCCACTGCTGCACGCTGCCCTTTTGTACTGGGCCACTGCCTGTATTGACACCTTTTTCTGCCCACAAAGAAATCGGCAGCAGTCCTGACAGCGCTTCAGTGAATTCGCTCACTCCCCCTCCCTCACTCGCTCTCTCGTTCTGTTTTGTCCCAGTGCTGCAGGCTGCCTTTTTGTACTGGGCTTTTGTGTTAGGCCCTTTGTCTGCCACAAACAAATCCACAGCAGTCCTGAAAGAGCTCAGTTGAGCTTGGTCACTTCCCCCTCTCACTCAGTCGATCTTAATCTGTCCCAAACACTGATTTCCCAGAGTGACCATGCTATTGTCCGGCAGGAGTGCAAAAACATATTTTAGCCAGGATGTGAAAAATTACAGCTGTAGTGTTCTTAAGGAGTTGTGAAAAAATGCCACTGTTGAAAATGTGGCATGACAGTATTACAAATTTGCAAAATTAGAAGGGTGCGTGGAAACTGTTCAACGCACGCTTGTAACACAGTCATGTTATGACAGTCCCAACAAAGCTCCGTTGAGCTCGCTCACTCTCCCTTCTCTCACTCGCTCATTCTCTTGCGCCGGCACTGCAGGCTGCCCTTTTCTACTGAGTTTCTGCCTGCGTTGCTGCCTTCTTCTGCCCACAAAGAAATTTGCAGCAGTCCCAACAAAGCCCAGTTGAGCTCACTGACTCCCCCTTCCTCACTTGGTTGTTCTGTGTCTCCTGGCACTGCAGGCTGCCCTTTTGTACTGGGCTCCTGCCTGCATTGGTGGCTTTTTCTGGCCAGAAGGAAATCTGAAGCAGTCCCGACACAGCTCCACTGAGCTCGGTCACTCCCCCTCTGTCACTCTCGCATTCCTTTTCTGCCGGCGCCTTAAGCTGGCCTTTTGTACTGGGCTTCTGCCTGCGTTGCCGCATTTTCTGCCCACAAAGAAATTTGCAGCAGTCACACTAGAGCTCCGTTGAGCTCACTCACTACTGCTCTGTCACTCACTAGTTCTGTTTCTCTTGGTGCCACAGACTGCACTTTTGCATGGAGCGCCTCACTGTGTTGGTGATTTTGTCTGTCCACAAAGAAATCCGCATCTGTCCCGACAGAGCTCCGTTGAGGTAGCTCAGTCTCCCTCTCTCATCGCTCATTCTGTTTGCCCTTGTGCTGAAAGCTGCCCTTTTGTATGGGGCTTCTGCCTGCATTGGCCCCTTTTTCTGCCCACAAAGAAATCCCCGCAGTCCTGACAGAGCTCCATTGAGCTCACTATGTCCCCTTGTCTCACTTTCTCGTACTGTTTCTGCCACTACTGCAGGCTGGCCTTTTGTACTGGGCCCCTATGCCTGTATCGACGCCTTTTTCTGCCCACAAAGAAATCCGCAGCAGTCCTGACAGCGCCTCGGTGAGTTTGCTCACTCCCCCTCCCTCACTCGCTCTCTCGTTCTGTTTCTCCCAGTGCTGCAGGCTGCTCTTTTGTACTGGGCTCTTGTGTTGGGGCCTTTGTCTGCCACAAACAAATCCACAGCAGTCCCGACAGAGCTCAGTTGAGCTCGGTCACTCCCCCCTCTCACTCGGTCGATCTTAACCTGTCCCAAATACTGATTTCCCAGAGTGACCGTGTTATTGACCGAAGGAGAACAAAAACATATTTTAGCCAGGATGTGAAAACTGACAGTTGTAGTGTTCATAAAGGAGTTGTGAAAAAATGCCACTGTTGAAAATGTGCATGACAGTATTATAAATTTACGAAGTTACAATGGTGCGTGGAAACAGTTCAACACTTGCTTGCAACACAGTCATGGTTTGGAGTTTCATCACCAAATTTTCAACCTATGGATTTTAGGACCTCTTCTCAGGAACAGTGCCACTGTCTTAATCTGTCCCGTACACTGATTTCCCTCAGTGACCATGTTATTCTACACCGGAACTGTGAAAACACATTTCGGTCAGGATGTGAAAATGACAGCTGTACTGCTTATAAAGAGGTGTGAAAAAATGGCACTGTTGAAAATCTGGTGTGACAATATTACAAATCTGCGAAGTTACATGGGTGCATGGAAAGTGCGCAACGCACACTTGTGACACTGTCAGTTGATGGGCTATCATCACCAAATTTTCAACATAGGCATTTTAGGACCTCTACTCATGAACAGTGTCACTGTCATTTTCTTAATCTGTCCTGAACATGGATTTCCCACAGCGACCGCGCTATTCTGCGCTGGAAGTGCAAAAACACATTTTGGCCAGGATGTGCACAATGACAGCTGTACTGCTCACAAGGAGCTGTGGCAAAATGCCACTGTTGAAAATCTGGCATGAAAATATTGTAAATTCACGAAGTTACACGCGTACATAGCAACTGCACAACGCATGCTCATGAAACAGTAATTAATTGGATTTTTTCCACCAAATTTGCAACATAGGCTTTTTGAGAGCCCATCTCATGAACACTGGCACTGTTGTTTCATTAATCGGACCCGAAGGGTGATTCCATGCAGTGACTTTCAGGGCTGATTAACGCCAAGACAGTTCAAGAATTCACAAGGAGGGGTCCCAAAAAACCCCATGTTGAAAATTTGGTGAAAAATTCCCCAAAATGCCCGAGATATGCACAAAAGTTGAAAAAACCCTATATATTACATTATACAGCTTACCGGCATTTCCTCAGTTTGCGGTCGGCTTTGAAGAGTGCAGACATGTTCCCGGTCCAGCGAAGATCATCGTACCAAGCTCCAGAGGTAAGTATGCGGTATGGGGTGTGTGGGGAGGCAAGGTGCACAGTGGATGGGTGCGGGTTGTGGGGGGGCCAGGGAGACTATGAGGGACCGTTTCCTTTTTTTCAGGTGCAAAACCTAAAAAAAGACTTTGTGGGACCGTTTTTCATTTACAGGGGCATGTGGCATGCTGGGATGGGCTCCCAGTGTGCCACTGGAGTCTTGTTTTGGGGGGGCAGTTGTAGCCAATGGGGGATTGGGCACCCACCTCGGCACATTAAAAGGGACATGTGGCATGCTGGGGTGAGCTCCCTGCGTGCCACTGGAGTTGTTTTAGCGGGGGCAGCTGTAGCCGACAGGGATTGGGCACCCCATCAGAAAACAACAAAGGGGGTGGGAATTAATTTCTGCTGAGCGGGGATTGGGCACCCCGTCGGCAGGCAATAAAACTGGGGGGGTTACATTATGCCGACGGGGAGTGGGCTTCCCTTTTGGCAAATAAACATGGGGGGGTTCATATTGTTTGTGAATACGGTGGCAAGCCACCACCATGTTCACAAACAATATCACAGATCCAACATCCCACCCTGCAATGATGGGTCACTCCCTCATTGCAGCGGATGGCTGACGCTGCAATGACGAGGCAGCCCCTGATTGCAGTGGCTGATTTTTTAGAAAGTCGTGGCATGCTGGATGAACTAGTGTCAGCAGCAGTGTGCCATGGCATTGGGGGATGGGGGACAAGCCTTTGCAGGCTGTGGGGGAATTGGGCACAACAGTGCCACGCCTCCACAACCTGCTTCTGGAGAAACCTGACTCAACATGTTTTTTGCGCATGCGCACAATCAACATAAAAAAAGTAAGAAATAGAACACAAGAGGTATAAAGCCCAAATGGTTTAATAAGTCCATAAACAAAAATGATAAGAAAGAAGCAGAAAATGTATGCAAAGCATAAGGCAATTGGAACACAAGAAGCCTGGGAAGAATATAAGAAAGTGCAGAAACAATGTAAAAATCTAATTAGGAAACGTAAACAAAAAATGGAGAAAAAAATTGCAGTGTCTGCAAGAAAGGATAACATGAGAGAATTTTATGGCTATGTCAATTCCTTGCGTAAATCAAATACTAGTTTATGCTCAATCTTAAGTGGGGACAAAATGGTAAATGACTGAAAGGAAATAGCAACTATATTCAGTATCTATTTTGGGACCGTCTTTTCATAAAAACCTAGCAAGGAACAAGTAAACATACTAATCCAAGAAACTTGTATAAATATTTTGGAGGAAATAATTGAGGAGGAAATAAAAGGATTAAAAAATACACAGTCAGCAAGACCAGACAATATATCTAATACCATGCTTAAACTGCTTTCCCAATGGTAGCAAAACCATTGAAAATAATATTTATAAAGTCATTAATGGATTGTACAGTACCTAATGATTGGTTAACTGCTAGTGTGGTGCCAATACACAAAAAGGGAGACAAATCAGATCATAGAAATTATAGACCAATTAGCCTGACATCTGTCCTAGGTAAGCTGATGGACGCTCTCATCCAAGATACTATAAACACACACCTAGAAACCATAGGCCAAATAGACATGAATCAACATGGGTTTAGTGTGGGTAGGTCTTGTGTTACTAACCTACCATGTTTTTATGAAAAAATATAATCGCCACTGGATAGGGGACATCCAGTGGACTGCATATACTTGGATTTTGCTAAGGCCTTCGATAAAGTACCTCATGACGAAATCAGTAAATGTCTGAAAAAGAAGCATAAATGTACAAATTATTGGATGGGTGGAGGCATGGCTGAGACATAGGATGCAGAGGTTGACCATAAATGGGTTTCTGTTCAAGACTATATCGGTTACGAGTGGGGTGCCACAGGGGTCGGTGCTGGGCCCAGTACTATTTAGAACTTTTATGGATAGTATGGGAAGACTTAAAAAAACTGGATGATTAAATACACCAATGATACAAAACTGGCAGGCCTTGCTATAAAAGAAGAAAGTGTTGGCTCTGTATCAGTAATATTCAGTCCTGACTGGCTCAGGAGCCACATGAGGAGTCACGTTAGCCAAAGAGCCACAACATACACTTCCTTGTAAATGCTGCCAAACACACTCCAGAGAAAAAGAAAATATTTCACTTACTGAACATTTCTTTCATTTCATTTTTTTCATTTACTAAACATTAGTTAACATTTGCATAGTCTGACAGGGTGCAGCTTGCAAGAAAATTTGCAATAAACTTTGAAAATAATGCTTGATGGTGTACAATGCAGTGGTTTTATAGTGCATCCTGGTTGGTTAATACTGCATAGTGCGGGAACTATTTGCACCACTTATTGGGAAGAGCCGCAGGTGATAAGCTGAAGAGCCACATGAGGCTCTAGAGCCACAGTCTGAGGATCACTGCTCTATACAAACAGATTTGAGTAAAGTTCCAGACTGGGTGCAAGAAAGGGGTATGAGCTTTAACCAAGAGAAGTGCTGTATAATACATTTGGAAAAAAGGAATAAAAAGTACAATTACATAATTAATGGTCAAAATCTCAGAAAATCGGAAGAAAAAAAGATCTCGGTATCATTATAGATAATAGGCTAACATTTGAGGTACATCGCAAAAAACAGATAACAAAAGCAAATAAAGTGCTGTGGGCTATAAGAAGAAACTTTAGGAGTAGAAGTGGGGAGGTGATTCTCCCATTGTATAAGGTGTATGGTAGGCCACTGTTGGATTATGGTAGTCAGATATGGGGTCCCATATCAAAGGGAAGGGCGAGGGTGCGTGAGAGGGTGCAGAGGTGAGAAACAAAGATGGTGCATGATCTAAGGTAGGTTCAATATGAGGGGAGACTGGAGGCCCTGAGACTGATGTCTCTGGAGACCAGAAGAATTAGAGGAGATTTACTCATGTGTTATCACATAATGCAAAATCCCAGCTTGCTAGAAGAACTAAATTTAACCATTAAAACCCCAGAAATTGGTGCTAGAGGACACCTATTACAGTTTAGGGGAAAGAAATTTAATACAAATGAAAGAAAGGCATACTTCACATGGGGAATAATGAACCCGTGGAATGGGTTACCAGAGGAAGTGATAAATAGTAATAGCAAAGCACAGTTCAAATACAGGTTAGATCAGCATATTTTAAAAGGAAATAAAATGGTGTATTATGGATAAAAAGACAGGAACAATTCATGGTCTGACATGCCTTTTTGGCTCCTTTTCACCTTAGTATGAACATTAGTATAAATGGGAAAAGGCCCTCGAGATGGTCATTACCAGGGAACAGTAGAAGGAGTGCTGGATGGGTGCCCACAAACATTTTGTGGACACTAAGAGCACCCTGATACAGAACAAGATCATGCACTCTTGGTACCACACCCTGGTGGTATTGGCAAGGGCTGGAATCTTGCCCTCAGATCTATGTTGGAGGTGCCACCTGCATGCAGGAGATATACTACATATCCCATTTGAATGCCCAGAGAGTCAGACACTATTGGAACATGTTTTCAATCTCAGATCGAAGGTCCTGGTCAAACCCATCCCCAAGTCAGCAAAGCTGTTGCTCCTAGGCATATGATCAAAAGCCTCTCACCTCAAAACCCTGGAACACAAATGGCTGGCCCTAATAGCAATGCAAGTAAAAATACTTCTCCTTTGCAAATAGAGAACCCCCAAGGTGCCATCCACACAGGAGATCACTGCTTCATAAGTACTGATTGCCTCCATGAACTGGCTCTCCCATCTGGAGAGAGACAATGTCACAACACACAGTCTGCTGGGCCCCATTTCTAAGATACGTCACTCCCAAGATGCGTATTGGGTAACTTGTTGGCCCTACCCTAGACCAGATACTTGGATATGTGAAACAAGAAGGTTGAAATAGTTCAGTTATTTGCCAGTATTAATTCCCTGTATGTAAATAGTTGCTGTAGTGTGCAGATAAGAATAGTGGTTCTTTATGTTTCTCTGTCTAGGGTAAGGTTGCCATGACACCACCGTAAGTCCCTTAAAGACATTAAGACCCACAGTGGACTTCTGACGCTATGACTTTCCACTTGCGAGGCAGGAATCATGCGTGCATAGGTGAGTCTTTTTGTGCAAAAGGTTTCCTTCTCTATTTTATCAATAGATTGCAAAGGCTGCATCTGCAACCTGCAATATTAGCCCAGTACTTACCTAATCAATGCACTCCATATAATTGCATACAGGAGGACGGTTGTATATGTAATCAACAACCCCCACCCTGAAAGTTCATTGTTATGTGATATATGTACTAGCAACACCAATCAACTATTTAACTGTAAAAAAAAAATGACAATAAAATTAAAGACTGTGGAAATATATGTTCATTTGAATAGGGCTTTACATGAGCATTTGCGACCTTTAGTGCAGCAGTGCAAACTGAAACAAACAAGCATTTGTCAATGCGAGCGTTTGCTTACGGGTGTTGCAGTAATTGTTCATGCGTGTAATTGCTTTACCCTAATGCCTGTCTGATTGCGGTATTTGCACCAATAAATTTTCAGCATGACCTTTTGTTACCCCCATTGTGCGCTACATAGGCGGAAACACGTTTTGGGCAGGATGTGAAAACGACAGCTGTACTGCTCATGAGGAAGTGTGGTAAAATGGCAATGTTGAAAATCTGAGTGGAAATATTGAAAGGGTCGCAAACCCTACGGTATCGCGTGGGAACTGTGCAGCATGCGCTCGTAAAACAGTCATTGTTAGGAATTTTTTCACAAATTTTCAACATTGGCATTTTAAAACCTCTGCTAATGAACAGTGTCACTGTGATTTTCTTACTGTGTCCCATACATTGATTTACTTTTCGACCTGCGCCATTGTTGCACTACATAGGTCGGAAACGCGTTTTGGGCAAGATGTGAAAAATGACAGCTACACTGCTCATAAGGAGGTGTGGTAAAATGGCAATGTTGAAAATCTGGAGTGAAATATTGAAAATTCGCAAACTTACAAGCGTGCGTGGGAACTATAGCTTTAACACTACGTAAACAGTCATTTTAGAATTTTTCACCAAATTTTCAACACAGCCATTTTAAGATCTCTGCTCATGAACAGTGTCACTGTGATTTTCTTAATGTGTCCCATACACTGAGTTCGGACACCGACTGTGCCATTGTGCGCTACATGGGCGGAAACATGTTTTGGGCAAGATGTGAAAAATGACAGCTGCACTGCTCATAAGGAGGTGTGGTAAAATGTCAATGTTGAAAATGTGGAGTGAAAATATTGAAAATGCGCAAACTTACGAGCGTGCATAGGAACTGCGCAATGGACACTTGTAAAACAGTCATTTTTAGGAATTTTTTCACCAAATTTTCAACACAGCCATTTTAAGACCTCTGCTCATGAACAGTGTCACTGTGATTTTCTTAATGTGTCCCATACATTGAGTTCACACACCGACTGCGCCATTGTGCGCTATATGGGCGGAAACATGTTTTGGGCAGAGGATGTGAAAATGACAGCTATACTGCTCATGAGGAGGTGTGGTAAAATGGCAATGTTGAAAATATGGAGTGAAAATATTGAAATTCACAAATCTTAGCCGTAGGAACTGCGCAACGCAGACTTGTAAAACAGTCATTTTTGGGAATTTTTTGACCAAATTTTCAACATAGCCACTTTTAGACCTCTGCTAATGAACAGTGTCACTGTGATTTTCTTAATGCATCCCATAGATTGATTTCGCACACCGACTGCGCCATTGTGCGCTACGTGGGCAGAAACACATTCGACGGGATGTGAAAAATGACAGCTATACTGCTCATAAGGAGGTGTGGTAAAATGGCAATGTTGAAAATCTGGTGAAAATATTGAAAATTCGCAAACTTACGAGCCTGCGTAACTGTGCCTCGCATGCTAAATAAAACAGTAATTTTTGAAATTTTGCACAGATTTTCAACATGGGGTTTTTAGGACCTTGTCATGAATATTGTCACTGTCATGGTGTTATTCTGGCCCAAAGGGTGATTTCGGCGCAGTGACTGCTGAGAATCACCTTCCGAACGAATAACGCCATGACAATGATCGTGATAAGAAGGGTCCTAAAACCCCATGTTGAAAATTTGGTGTAAAATTCCCAAAAATGCCTGAGATATGCATAAAGTTGAAAACCCCTATCTAGCCCATTATACAGCTTACTGGCATTTCCTCAGTTCGCGGTCGGCTTTTGAAGAGTGCAGACGTGTTCCTGGTCCACCTAAGATCATTGCGCCGAGCTCTGGAGGTAAGTATGGGGTGAGGGGGGGTGTGGGGAGGCTGGGTGCGCAGTGGGTGGGTGCGGGTTGTGGGAGGGGGGACTGGGAGAAGCGCCGTGGGTCAGTTTTCGATTTACAGGTAAAAAAAAAAAAAACAGACAATGTGGGATGTTTGCCACACTGGGGTGGACTCCCAGCGTGGCAGAACCATGGCTGGGGGGGCCAGAGGAGCCAACGGGGGATTGGAAACCCCTGTCGGCAGACAACCTGGGATATTTGCCACGCTGGGGTGGGCTCCCAGCGTGGCAGAAGGATGGCTTGGGAGGGTACAGTGAGCCGACGGGGATTGGGCACCCCTGCCGCGACAACAGGACGCTCGCTCATGCTGGGGTGGGCTCCCAGCATGGCAGCAAAGATTTTGGGGGCGGCGTGACACGGGGGCGTGGCGGTGGCTTTCTGTATGACAGCGGTGGTTTTGAAGCAGAGACCACCGCTGTCATACACAGCTCCCACAATTCATTGCGCAGGATTGCCACACCTGCTCAGTGGAGCAGTGGATTGAAAGGAGAGGACACCTCCAAAGTGTGCTACTTCCAAATGTTCCTTGCGCATGCGCGCAAGCGAACGTAAAAATGATGACCTATACCTTTTTATTCCATTTTCATACAATACAAAGGTGTGTGGGAGCTAAGGAGGCCAAAAGGAAAAAGAAGCCCATAGCCGCTCCCTTCCAGTATCCCTCATTAGGTGATTTTACCCTCTTTCATTATATAGTTATCCAACTGGGTTTTGAAATGTTGCTTTGATTCAGAACAGATGAGTGACGGTGGGAGCTCGTTCCATGGGGCCATGCCCTTGTTTTCCTGTTTTGTAAGTTGCTTCTTTCCCATGTTTTGATTCAGCTTTAGTACTTTTTTACATTTGAAAAATTAAGCAGAGCTGTCCTTTGGGCTGTCAGCTCTGGGTTCTTCATTACTCTTCACTGCTTCTGGCTCTTATGTTCCATAAGGTTAGTGAGCAGTATCTGTAGTATCCTAGGTCACCTTATTCATAAGAAACATGTTGTTAAGCAATGGGTTTTCCAAAAACAGCAAAGGATATTGATGAAAACCTGAAAGCCTGGGGAATGGCTTTAATAAAAGTGCTCACATTTAATTATTTCAGATGTCAGAAAATGGCAAAGAATTCTAAGAAATAGTATTCTGAAATATTTCACAGACATCTCACAAATTCTGCAGCAAAAAACTTTATTGATCAGTGCTAAAGGACATGCAGAGGCAAATGGCAGTCAGCCAAGGCAGTGTGCAAATGGCTTTTGCTTATGCTTTCCCAGGACTGTGGGCATTACTTAGGTGCATTTCCTGGGAGAGGGACTGGGACAGGGATTCACATGGACATCTCTGTAGCTATGCCTGGTTTGATCAAATGTGAAGAGGGTACCTCTGAGCACCCAGGAGATTAACAACAGTTGCTTTGGATGGTAGTAAGTAGTACTGGATGCCAGGGAGAATTGCACCTTGGTTATTGGGTGGGGAAGGGTATACAACTGAATGGCACAGAGAGAAAAACATAATGATGTGAGAACCAGATGAGGGAAGGAGGTTGTCTGTACAGATGGCCATACTGTCAGAATTCAGCTGGGGCATCGTTGTTGAGAGTGCCACTCCATGGAGAAACATAATGAGATGGTAAGAATCTCAAAAGCACCCTGCATGTTGAATATACAGTAGAAACACAGAAGCATAGAATTTAATGGCAGATAAGGACCACCAGGCCCATCTATTTATTAGTGCTGAAGGGCATGCAGAGGCAGGTGGCCATACTGTTGGAATGCAGCTGGACAGTGAGAGGGTGTTGAGAGTACCACTCAGTGAAGAAATGTAATGAGTTGATAAGAAGCTCAGAGTACCCTGCATTTTGAACAAGGCAACTAACTTTTTTTTATTTTGCAGATTGGTACTTAGGCACTAGTGTGGCTATGCAGTATATATGCTATCTGTGGCTGGTTTAACACAGCACAACAGGAATCTGTTTTTCACTTGGGAATGGATAAAGGGCTTCCATGTGGGCATGCTGCAAGGAGATATATTGAAAACCTCTTTGCACAACCCAGCATGTCTGCATAAAGATTGCAATACACCTTCTTGTGCCAAACACACCTTAGCACTGGCACACAGCCCAGTAGGCGCTAGTTAAAGTGACTTTTGAAAACGCTGCCCCCAGAGCATTGTTTAACACATTTGTTGTGAACACGTCCTATTTTGTTCTTGTTTGGGGTCCTGTGTTTATGCTGCCCTTTTCTCTACCAGCTTTTATATTTTCTTTAATTATCCATTCCAGAAACCAGTTACACCAGATGAATGGGTACCCTCAATGAAAAACAATTTACTCTTGGCTTCTGCTCAACTAATGTGACTTGATTCAGGTACTCATAAGTGATAAAAATGAATACTGGGTGGGAAATCTGAAGCATAATCCAGGGACTCTCAAAAGTAACAAAATAATACTATTTGAAAACAAACATCTAATGCTAGTATGCTGTTGGTATTATTTAGACATTATAAATGCTGGCATTTCTAATTGTATTATAAAATGTAAACCAGCAAAATAAAGTCTCCCTTTAAGAAGTGAACATATCATTGCTTGGTACACTGTATGTTGTTGTCTATCATGCGACATATGTTTGATGGTTCCTGCAGCAAGCTGCCTTCTACCACCATGGTTGATTGCAGCAGTTGCTAGTTGTTCGCTGACTCCTGCTGTCACCATGGACTGTCCATTGGACAAGGTCAGGCTGTACTCATAGCCAGTGTGTGGCCTGGATCTGCATTGTGGTCACTACTGTGATGCATTATGGCCAAGGCAGTGCAGCAGTGGCGGGACTGTTGGGACTGGTCTGGGGGATGGGCAGTGGCTGTGCCAATAGCAGGGTTCTGGGGTGGCACAGCATTGGCTCAGCAGGGGGGCTAGCCTGGGGAGGCAGTGCATGGGCTTTGCCATGTGTGGAGTCCTGAGGCAGCACAACAGTGGCCATGCCAAGGGCAGTGGCCTGGAACTGCATAGCAATGGCTATGCTTTGGAGTGGGGGCTGTACCCCATGTGAAGGGGGCCAGCAGGTGCAGTCAACCCCTCCTGGAACCAAGTTGGAGAGGTCTGTCATCCACTTCTCCTCAGAGAAAATGTCATCTTCTTTGGCAGCATCCACATCCTTATCATCCTCATTATCCTCACTCTCTTGTTCTCCCTTTGCCCTGGCATGGGTGGCTCTCTGAAGCAGCAGATGGTGAGATGGTCCAAGTTAGTCCTTGAGGACTATGTCCTCATCATAGGTTGGGCTGATCAGAGATGAGAAAAGAGCTATATTGCATATTAATGTACACACTTGTGTTCCAACTATGGCAACATACATGCCCAGTGACCTGTGTCTTGCAGTCCATGCTGTGCAGTGGCCATGCACCACCAGTACTGTACACACAACACCACCCCCATTAACAGTGATTGCACTGGGGATAACACACACGTGGCACAGTAGGTGAATAAACAACAGACAATTACACCACACCGATGATTGGTTCGTACCATGCAGACTACATCCATAGTGCAACACATCCAACCAGTAAAGAACAACACCACTGTTGCATGTGCACACACAGGCTTGAAGTAGTGGGTGTGACACAATCACTCACATGACTGTGATTGTCCAAACTGACTCCTGTAGCCAGCTCCTGGTATGCCAGCCACCCATACCATGTTGACTGTTGAGGCCATTAGTGCCACTACAGGTGTTAGAGGCACTTCAGCACTAGGCCCACTGCCTGTGGCCTGCTGGCTGATATTCAACTTGTCCATAATGTCTTAGGTGCACTTTTTCAGGTCCCTTCCCCCTTCTTTTTTTCCATATTACTTTTTTCCATTCTTTTTCCGTATTCTCTCCGTACACCCACCTCCCCCTCGCAGCATGAACATGCATGTGTGGAGGCACGTGCACGTCACAGAAGTGTGCTTCTGTGTCTCCTGCCCTCCAGTGCTGTACTCCGGTCTCTACTAGGGGGAAGCCAAGGAGCATGATGACAACCCTCCCTTCCCCGGGAGAGGACAGCAGTCCTTTGGAAGCTCAGTCCTCTCCCTCCCCTGCCTACTTCTGGCAACTTGAGGTCACCAGCTAGTGTCCAGTGCCTCAATCCTCAGCACCACCGGGCCTGCCTTTCTTACTCCTTCTTGACCTCATCTCTAGTCCTGTCTCTGCCACCCACAGCATTAAAAGCCACTGTGAAGGTGTTCCATGCTTTTTTTTTTTTTATCTCAGACCTCGTTCCCCTGCCTCTGTTAACCAGGTCATTATCATCCACATATGCTTGGGGAACAGTGAAATCCTCATCCTTTAAGAATGTTCATGTTCTCTTTCTCCAAGAATCATCCTCCATCTTTGTACCTGTTTGAAAATATGGAAGCCAGAAACTGCTGAGTATTGTTTAGACAAAGCTGAGCACAGAGTTAAGGTGCAGTGCTATGCAGGACCCTTGTCCCCTGGCCCAGAGCCAAATGTGTTCCTACATGTTTAGATCAAACACATCTAGTTGCCAGCCAATCACTTCACCCAACCATGGCAGATACCACAATAATCAAGTCATGATACAGCATATGCACATTGCTATGATCAGCCTGTCCATTCTGTCAACCATTCCATGAATCACCTACCTCTCGCCCCATACAGTTTCACTGTGGAATCTTGGTGATGCATTTTGCACCTTTTACCTGCTCCCCGTGCACTTAGGCATGCTAATGAATGAATACATTCCATTAATGACATGCTAATATGGATTTTACCCTTGGAAAGCATTAGCTCTTTTGCATACTTTGTTTCAATATTACAGGTATGATTCAAGTGTTATCATAATTGTACTAACACTGAGATTGCGCTAGTGTACAATGTGTTCAGCTAGGGCTGAAACAATCACGGGATTTAAGAATGCATGGGATAGACATAAAGGAATTCTAGAGGTCCGGGGTAAGGGGCAACAGACTTCTAGGAAAACAAACTGAACTTACAAGCTCAAATGGGCAGACTGGGTGGGCCATAGGCCCTTATCTGCTGACACTGTCTATGTATCTATGTATCTATGTATCTATGTAACATCCATATGCAGCACTAACATGATGTCACACATCATGGACGATGTCATTATACTGCATAGGCATGGAAACTCTGCTGTTATGCAATGGCATTGCACAGATCTGAGCAGATCTGTGTATTGGCACACTGCGTATGTGCACACTGTGCACATGCCACCCCATGCCTGGTGCATGATGAAGGACCTCCCTCCAACTGGAAGTGCATACTGCACTGAGCTGATTGACAATAATGTAGCACTAATGTGGAGATGTACTGTGCAGATGGAAAGGACAAACCCATAAAGCCCAGAAACTTTCAAGAGCATGAAGCTTTCAGAGAGAGTTAGAACTAGGCAGGGAGCAAACATGTCTAGCAGAAGGAGCAGGGCTGTACTGCAGTGGGACCAGAGGTCATATACAATAGAGATGACCAATCTGGTTGACCTGGTGGTGGTGAGGGAGGACCAGTTACTGAGTGAAGTGGTAGGGTCTGAGAGGCCAAGGTGTGAGGTATGGGTATTAGTTGGGCAGCGGCTCACAAGATAGATAGGGATCTCACACACCAGTGACCAGTATTGCCACAGGTATAGTGACAGCCAATGGAGGGAGGCATGCTGACTGCAGCAACTGTAGGAAATGGTGGTGAGTAGCACTGTGCAAGGCCAGGTGAGTACAGATAGCTGTATTTATGGTTTGGGTGGTGTCCTATGTGCAGCATTGCTTCCATGATAATATACCTCTATGTTAGTGTGCTTGAGGAAATGTGCAGTGAACCTGTGAGTCCCTATTGTGCCCCCTCTTTCCTATGGAATCTGCTCTACTGAATAGCTTGATCTTATGAATGCAGGTGTATGTGCCCACTGTCTCAACCGATGTCACAAGTGCTCTGTACATACCAGCTGTACCAGCTCTTGAATCACTGAAGCATGCACCTGCCATGGCAGCATGGATGGCTACTACCATAGTGACATGGTTGCAGTATCTGGGTAAGTGACTAGTTAATGTATGTGTAACCCCCTTGTTCCCAGAGGTAGCTAGAATCCCAGTTAGAATTAATGCCAGGCAGGGAAGGCAGCTTGTGTGAAATGCCAGGTAAATGGGTTTTCTCTCTCAGCTGAGCTGTAATGATGATATAATCATAGAACTCTTGCAGCAGTATCAGCCACATTGCTCAGCTGGCTTTAGAGTGAATTGGAATGCTCAGTTAGTAGTCTGTAGAGTGGAGTTCGAAGAGGAGGCTGCAGCTACTGTGCAGCTCCTTAATTTAGCTCTGACAAAGAGCTACCCCTTTTTGTTTTGTGGTAGTTTGTTCTCACCCTAGGAGAAGAACAAAGAATACAGTTTTTATGAAGTGGTGGAGACCTGTGCCAGTAAGGTTTTCCTTTGCCCCATCCCAGAAGGGATGAGGGCGAACTCCAGGATTCGGGGGCAATCCCCTTGATCCACTTGTTAGTGAAGCTGCCTCGGACATCTTCATTTGTTGTGAGTACAGTTTCTCTGTGTAAGCCCAGGTGCATCTGCAGTACCTAGGGGGTGAATTTCTCTGACAAAGGGATCCTGTCACTTGAGACATTTTGTTTAAAAGTGCCAGCCTACATTGGAGTCCAGCATGTGACCGTCCAAGTACAGAACTTTTAACTTCTGACACCTCTGAGGTGTGTGTGTAGTATTTTAGACATTATTTACATTTCAAGATGGCATCTAAAATGTTTCTACAGTTGTGTGGTGTTATTAACCAGATGAATGGCCAAGTATAAGCTTGGAAACAAAAGGTGGGAGACCCCCACCTGAAGTAACCAGTTTACCTCTACGGATTCTGAAGGGCACCTATTACTTTTTCTTCAGTGCAATTGGCCAATGCCTGAGAAAAGTGTTACCCCTGGATGTAGGTTGTTTTTTCTTAGTTTACCTAAGTATAGTGGGTTCTGAAAGTTCTGAGTCTGGATGTGCTTCCTTGTGGTTGTGTATACCACCTTCATTCCTCATAAAATATGGGAAAGTGTCCTAGGGCTGGCCGAGTATGCCCAGTCGATGGGAAATGTACTACATCTGGCCATGTGTACCTATCTCCATTTCAGAACCAGAGTGTTGGCTGTTTTGTGTTTCTTCTGCCTATGCTAAATGTGAATTCAGGAATTTCTGTACCCTGGAGAATCTGTATGTGTATCCCCGTGGGGGTCCATCTTCACTTTGTGATTATTCCTACTTTGTTACATGAATAGAAGCCACACTCTAGAATCCCAACCTGGTTTGGACAGTATTATTATTGCTTCCCTGTGTCTGGAGTTACATGGATACCCCGTCCAGAAGCGCAAACCTAGCATAACTGTAAGCAAACGTTTTCTCCCAGGGACCAGGGTTGCTGGCCATGGTAATTGGTCCCATCAGGTGTGTGCCAGGTAGTTGCCACAATTGGTTGACTGTTTTTGTATTATGGTCTGCTCCACTGAGTCTAATGGTGGCCATTTCTCTCTTTCCTTAATGTCTTTTCTAGTAAGTAAAACCCCACCCCTATCTGTTGTCCCAAAATGATTGTGGTGAGAGGAGAAGCCCTGCTGGTTAAACAAGGGGGTGCCAGTGGTGGGTGGGGATTACAAAAATGGGGTCTCATCCGACTATGTGTTTTTGAATTTTGGGAGAAAACAAAATTTGATTTGCTCAGGTTGCGGCTAGCGTTTTGCCTGTCTGGCAGTTCATAGCCCAAAACTGGAAACTTTGCACAGAAGAATTTGCTCAGAGTAGTGCCATCCATATGTGTCGCTGTGTGCTTGCTATTCATGTGCTGCTGTGTGTTGTGCCATCATTTACCAAGGAGCTGTAAAGCCAAATTGTGTTTGTCCTTGTCCTTCATCAAAAGAGAGCATTTACAAACTTTAATTCTCAAGTTTTCTGTGACAAAAAGTATTGTGAACTTTAGGAAACAAAGAGACAATTGTGCCCTGAAAGTTTCATGTGCTTATTGTCTGAAATAGGGGAGTCGCTAAAGAAATAGCCAAGTTCTAAGTAAAGAAATGGTCAAAAATGGTGCTCCCACTGTGAAAAAAGGTTAGCCAAGAAAAAAAGTTGTTTTGCACTTTAAATTTTGCTTGCTCGACGATTGCCATGGAGGGAGAGCATGAAAAGAGAGAGAGGAGAGTTAATTTTCATGGCATCATGTGATTGGTGAGACTGCAATCAGTCCCAAACCCTAGCCAGCTACAGAGTGCTGCCCAGTGTTTGAGAAGGAGAAAGCGAGTGGTGTGCGAGCTGGTAGCGGGAGAATTATCGAGGTGATTGTAAATGTTCTAAAATCTGTAAATACAGACTATCTCTGTGCGAAATCAGGCTCAACCCATAATCTGACCGACTGGGAAGCAAGCGAGGTGTCAGTAGTGACAATCGGCGGGATTGCCAGCCCGTTTCAACCCAGAGGCCTTCCAGGATCAGCTTTAGGCCGAGATTTTCCATTGGAGCAAGCCAGCTACTGATTCAGTGAGTACCATTCAGCAAAACAAGCAGTATAGTCCAGTGATTTAAGACTCTGAACTGTACATCTGGTGACATCCAGCAGACCAGACCTGGGTTTGAATCCCACAGCTTCCACTTACATACTGTGTGACCCTGAGCAAGTCACTTAACTTCCCTATGCTCCCAGGTCATGCCTGTAAAAAAGCTTTCAGCTTAGGGTGCTAATCCTAGTTAAACAACTAAAAAAAAATGAGCTCAAACAGTGCTGTGATTTTCAAAAGCCAGCTGGATCTGTACATAAACAGTGTGATTGTTTTTGCAAAGAAGAACTGTAAAGTGAAATCAAAAGCAAACAAGAATTCTAAGCAATAGACTGTGAGCATGTATTATAGATTCAGCAGCAGTATAATTTTCTGAACAATCAAGAGACTGTGAGTTGCATGAGAGGCTGCAATAGGCAGGCAATCCTGCTCCTAGAAATGCTGTGGTTTTACTGACTTTAAGGAAGTAAAATTGATTGAAAGCTAATTGTAAAGTCCAAAAATCATACAGATGTGCTGAGGAAGGTGAAAGCAGTGCAATCATTACAGTTTGAGCAAATTATCAGTATGCAGAAAGCTGGATATGCAGTGGCTTGAGTCAGATACAGATTTGTTGATGCACCAGGAGTTTTGTCGCTGCCATTACAGGGTGGGGTAGCAAAGTAAACACAGCAGCAGGGAGCTATTGTGAGAGACTGTTCCAAGTATAGTGGACTTAGTAATAACAGTGAACTTTTGTGTGTTTATTTCCAGACATGGCTTTGAGACAATCCTGCTATGCAGATCATGCCCATGCTATGATAGCTGAGGAGGTTACAAAACTTAGAGAACTTGAGCAATATTTTTAGAGTGGTTGTTTGCTTCCCCAGGTTGCAATTCCCAACTACCCTGTGAGAGTATGCATAATGTGCCTTAAGGCTGCGAGGGATGTATTCTTGATTTCTCACTGTTCAGGATGTTTAGAGAAGCAAGGTCTGACTAGAGCATCCCAGATTCATTTGGCTGCCACTTGGACAAAAGTAGAAGACCCTGAATGTAGTAGCACACAGTACCAGACTGAACCTGCTGGGGGAGGTCCAGCAAAGTGTGGCACAAAGGAAGATGGTGTAGATTTACCACCAGACCAGATTCCTCATGATGTCTCCATGCCTGTGTTGAAGATGGACAGTGCAGAGTGACTGTCAGTGGACCCTTGGAGAGAAGGTCCTAGTCCTAGCCTCATTGGAAAGGATGAGGTTTGAGAAACTGTAGAATGGGAGGTGTCTACCTCTATGCCCAGTGAAGAGTGGGACTGTCTCAGGAGTGAGGATGACCACTCACTCCTGGGCCCAAATTCTGAGTGAGGAAGAGGAGGAGGAAGATAAGTATCTTTCTGTTGAGGGTCCCAGTCTATGGCCTCAGGCTCTTGCCTCAGAGGAACAAGAAGAAGAAGTTGGTGACTCCACCGCCCTGCCCTCAGAAGGGGTCAGGGACAAGTTCTAGATTTCTTTGAGTATGCAACACTAGCAGAACCAGGACTGGTCGACCCCAAGCCAGGCCGAGGGTCGTAAACTGATGAAGAGCAGTATGGAGGAAAGACTGGTTCATAGGAAGGCCAGTTGAAATCTATGGGTGGTCCTTTTCTACTTTTCCTCAGAGAGTCTGGGAAGAGATTGAACAAAACAGGAGAGCCTGGCTAGTGGAAGTGGCAAGCCAGTATTTGCATCCAGGTGTGACTTCTTATGTCAGAAACAAAGTCATTAAAGACAGACTGCAGTTTGGTACTACCCCCAAGTGTACCATTATCCTGAGAATTTTCCCATGCCTACCCAGAGGGAAGCAGAGAAGTGGTAACAAGTGTCTGCCATCCAGCCATTGCCGTACCTGTGTTGTTCCACCAGTCTGGTGTTCCAAGATCCAAGGTGCATCCAGATTTGTCAGCTCTACAGTGTGCCTTTCCAGTTTCATCGCCTGGTCTTCCAGATAGCCAGATGACATCGACCCAGCTGTTTTTCTGATTCATTGCCTGGGATTTCAGATGACATCAAGCCAGCTGTTCCTGTCATGTTCCAAGGTTCCATCTCATAGATGACATCAACCCAGGAGTTTCCTGTTTCATCATCCTGTTTTCTGGAAGATTTCTGCCCAGCTGTATCTGAAAAATGCTGCCAGGAGAGTCTTCAGCTGGAGAAGTAGGTGATGACTATTTTTTCATTCTTTAAGGGACTGGTAAGTCTAGACTTTTCTTACTTTATTGACATTGCAATACACATCCTGCACCTGGCAGACTACAAACTGTTTGAACTGTCCACAAAGACTCTCCCCTTTGGGACTACCGTACTTCAAGAACTGTGCTTCAGCGGGCTCTGGCCCAGGAGAGACTCTTTCATGGACCTTGCCTTCGGGCATAACTATTTTTCACTAGTTTGGACATTTAGGGCATTCCATTCCCCCAAAAAGAGTATCGTACATAAAGTTAGAGATTTCTACTGGTTTCTACTTTTTCAACTTTTCTAAAAAATATTTTTTGGGATTCTTCAGTGTTTGATGGCATGGGTTATTGTAATACTGTGTGTTTTGCAGATTTGGGTGTGTTTTGTCTCTTTTTCTCTTTCTGGTGGTTCGTGTTAAAGAAGAAAAAAGAGAAGACCAGAAGAGGATGTGGAAACTCATCCGAGTTCTCCTGCTTTTGCAGAGCACTTTCTAGAATTGTATGGTTAACATGTGTTAGCAGTTTTCTTTCCACAGGTGTTAGTGTGTGGGGGGATAGTAGCAGTGTAATGCTTGGGTAAAGTCTTAGCTCTGGTTTGGTTTGCAGGTACCCTGGGTTGGGTGGAAGTTCCCCTTTTTGTGTAGGTTTTGTGGTAAGAAATATTTTCCCTAGAGGGCTAGGGGGACAGACAGGCTGTGGTCCTGACTGGCCCGAGGGGCCACAGTTTTGATCTATTAGGGCATGCTCTGGACAGTTCTTCAAGATCCACTATTCTCCATTGTAAGATCATAGTGTAGAGGCTTATGCATCAGCCAGTGACCTCTGGGCCCTTAGTGCTGCCTGCCTGTGCCTGGCACATGGTAGGAGAAGGCCTGATCATCCCTCTCCGTAGGTAGCACATAGGGTAGGATGATCCTGTGCTTGGTAGGTAATGACTGGGGACAGTCATTTTCCTGGCTAATGATGGGTATAACCCACTTGTTCCCAGGGGTTACTAGAACCCCAGTTAGAATTAGTGGCAGGCAGGGAAGGCAACTTGTGAAATACCAGGTAAATGGGTTTCACACTGTCACACTATGTTTTCAGTCTCAGCTGAGCTGGAGTGATAATGTAATCATAGAATTCTCACAGCAGCATAAGCCACATTGTTCAGCTGGCTTTAGAGTGAATTGGAATGTTCGGTTAGTAGTCTGTAGAGTGGAGTTTGAAGAGGAGTCTGCAGCTGCTGTGCTGCTCCTCAGTTTAGCTCTGACAAAGAGCTACCCCTTTTGTTTTGTGGTAGTTTGTTCTCACCCTAGAAGAAGAACAAAGAATACAGTTTTTCTGAAGTGGGGAAGACCTGTGCCAGTTAAGTTTTCCTTTACCCCATCCCAGGAGGGATGGGGGCAAACTCCAGGATTCAGGGACAATCCCCTTGATCCACTTTTTTGTGAAGCTGCCTTGGACATCTTCATTTGTTGTGAGTACAGTTTCTCTGTGTAAGCCCAGGTGCATCTGCAATACCTAGGGGTGAATTTCTCTGACAAAGGGATCCTGTCACTTGTGACTTTTTGTTTAAAAGTGTTTGTCTACGTTGGACTCCAGCATGTGGCCATCTAAGTAAAGAAATTTTAACTTCTGACACCTCTGAGGTGTGTGCATGTGTGTATGTAGTATCTTAAATGTGATTTACATTTCAAGACAGCATGTACAGTGTTTCTACAGTTCTGTAGTGTTATTAACCAGATGAATGCCTGAGTATAAGCTTGGAAAGAAAAGGCGAGAGACCCACCCCACCTGGAGCAACCTGTTTACCTCTATGGGTTCTGAAGGGCACCTATTACGTTTTCTTCAGTGCAATTGGCTAGTGCCTGAGAAAAGTGTTACCCCTGGATGTGGGGTTGTTTTCTCTCAGTTTACCCCAGTATAGTTGGTTCTGAAAGTTCTGAACCTGGATGTGCTCCCTTGTGGTCATGTGTACCACCTTCATTCCTCATGAAATATGGGAAAATGTCCTAGGGCTGGCTGTGTGTGCCTACTCGATGGGAAATGTACTATGTCTGGCCATGTGTGCCAATCTCCATTTCAGAACTAGAGTGCTCACTGTTTTGTGTTTCTTCTGCCTATGCTAAATGAGAATTCAGGAATTTCTGTACCCTGGAGAATCTGCAATACAAGCATGGGTATTCCCGTTGGGGTCCATCTTCGCTTTGTGATTATTCCTACTTTGTTATCTAAATAAAAGCCACACTCTAGAATCCCAGCCTGGTTTAGACAGTATTGTTATTGCTTCCCTGTGTCTGGAGTTACTTGGGTTCCCCTGTCCAGAAGTGCAAACTTAGCATAATTGTAAGCAAACATTTTCTCCCAGGGACCTGGGTTGCTGGCCATGGTAATTGGTCCCATCAGGTGTGTGCCAAGTAGTTGCCACACTTGGTTGACTGTTTTTGTATAATGGTCTGGTCCACCGAGTCTAATGGTGGCCATTTTTCTCTTTCCTTTTTGTCTTTTCTAGTATGTAAACCCCCACCCCTTTCTGTTGCCCCTAGACATAAGTGGTGTGAGGAGAAGCCCTGCTAGTTAAACAAGGGGGGGGCCAGTTGGGGGGGGTTACATATGTATTCATTTTCTGCATGCTTTTCTACCAGGTAATTTACTGTACACTAGACAGGTAAATGCCTATTGTCAGGTATGACCTGGGAGGATGTAACATGTTATACATGTAGCTTTAGTGGTAGGTGTACCCAACAGAACTTGGATGTGGACACAGCCTATTTTGTGTGCTCTGTCTGTGTTATTCAGCATGGGTGGCAGTATGCATATGCCAGGAAATGCGTGATGTACTATTATATTGCACAGAGTGTGCCACACTTGTTCCTACCACTGTGTTGGCCTACAATTATACCATCATATCCTCCCCTACTGTTCACAGGTATACCTCTTTTGCCCCTGTCATATGAGACTCAGTGCTCTGTGCATCCTAATGCATACTATGAGGTGTATATGGCCTGCAGCTGGTGTGTATGGGTATGTTGGACAGAAGTGGGGAGGACAGCTGAATAGGGGCACTACACGGGCTGTCGTACACTCTGCTAGGCCATTTTTTGCAACAGTAGGATGTGACACTCCTGCTTTGACTAGGCCATGGCACACCTATCTGTATGTGGTGTCAAAGCTGTTCAGAATGGTAATATGTGGCCCTGAACAGTCCTGTCCATTCACACCATGCACATGTGGCAGTTGGTGTACAGTACCAGCATATGGAAATGTATACTGTTTGGTGTTTATGGTACTGTGCAATGTGTTCTGCTGCAGGATATTAATCACATCTCATTTATCATCCTCTAAAGACTTCATCAGCCAGAAGGGCCAGGCCAGGTCCTAGGACCACCAGCAGAGCAGGCAGGAATGGCCACAGGAAACACCATACTGTGATGAGGCTGAGTGCAGCCAGTCTGCAGATGCACATCCGTGTAAGTATCCTGCATCTGAGTGGTTTGCATTCTGGGTTGAATGTCTGCACTATGCTGCATGCTTCTGCGGTTGGAGACAGATGTCACTATGTGACTCACCATGCTGCATGCATGGTTGTGGGGGCATCACCTATGCAGTTGTGGTTGGGGACAATCACCCTGCACTTGGGGAATTGTTCCACCACTGGCACTGTGGTGTGTCACTGTCTGTGCAGTCAACTGTTGTTCATGTCCTTGCAGTAGGCATGCTGCCCTGTATGTGTATACTGTGCTATGGCATATCTGACCTGGTGAACAAGGAAGTTGGTGGTAATGCTCACAGTTCAAGTTGTTGCACCTGTCATTGTCAGTCGGGTCTGTTGTGCCTCATGCTTGAAACTATATATGTATATCTGTCTGGCATGATAATCATAACCAATGTTGTACCAGTACATCACTGTGTCATGCAATGAGCATCATACAGCACCTGTGGCAGTCTGCCTGCAGCACTGCTATCTCCAGTGCCATAAGAACTGGGTGCCATGCCACTGCATCTCAATAGAGCCTGGCTTATGTGGCATGGTGTTAGCAGTGGGGGTGGGGTAGCATTGGTGGGCATTGCAAGCACTTTACCATATATGATCAACATTGTGATACATTATATCACTGCCTATAGGTAGACCCATGCAAACATTTGGGCACAACTGTGCCTTTACAGGCCCACTGTCCTGCACTGGTTCTGTATGAGTAGCAGTCCTGTACCTAGGTACATAGTGTAGAACCAGCAGCTGCTAGGATGGTGGGGTGCCTCCAGGGGACTCTACATCCCACGCTGATATTATTGGCTGACTATGGTACAGTGTGTACAGTGCACACCCATGTACAACTGCTGCACAGGTGTGTTACTGTTGCTGCTACATGCAGTGCTGCATAACAGTCCCATCCATATACAGCTGTACTGTGTGAATCACATGTGTACCTGGGCCTGATCCCTGTGGCCAACTGGGTGGCTATCTGGATTATGGATATCTGTTGTCCAGCATACTAATCTTGGCCTGTGTTTAGGATGGCTGGCCTGCAAGGTGCTGAGTGTATTTGTGTGGCTGCAAGCCATTTGGGGCATTACATTGCCTGTTAGGCTCTGGCTTGACTGGTGCTGTATTACTTTTGCAGCTTTCCCACGGTATACTTGCTGGTGTCTTGTGTCCCTGGAACATCTTGGTCCTGCTCTGTTGCAGTATGGCACACTCTTTGTATACGGTGTCCTCTGCTGTTTGGATTAACAGTGCTGTCTCTGATATGTCATGCCTATTTCATTGCAGCTGTTAAACTACTTTCACCTAAGCGTGGCATGGTGTCCCATGTGTCTGCTGGTTTTCTTTCTGTTATGCACATTATTACACATTATGTCCTGCATCCAGTGTGCACAGCATGGCTGAGTTCAGTGTATTCCCTTTCAACAGGTGCCCAGAGGTGTGTAGAAGCACACAGGGGTTGGTGTGATGCAGCACATAACGATGGCTGGGACTGCCTCCTGTGAAGACAGGTATGGCTGCTATGCCTGATGTTGGAGTGTGTGGGGAACTGCACCTGCACGACTGAAGAATGCACCAGCACTATAGAGGGACTACCAGCAGTCACCACAACCACCATCTGCAGCCCCATGAATGAGCATCAGACTTTATAATTGCATTTTGTAATGGGTGGGTGACCTTTATTTATTATGGGTGGTTGCTGTAAATGTTTGTTTCTCTGCCCCTTATACTGGTGGTTGCTGGTAATGTTTTGTTTCCTCCCTCTTCCTTTATATAGGCAGTTGCCTTTAATGTTTTTGTTTCCCTCTCCCCCTTTATACAGGAAGTTGCCCTTAATGTTCCTCCATCCCCCTTTTTATGGGCGGTTGCTCTTAATGTTTTGTTTCTCCCCCATGGGCAGTTGCCCTTTTTCTTTTGTTTCTATCCCCGGGCAGTTGCTCGTTTTCTTTTGTCCACCCACCCCCACATGGGGAATAGTTTTTTCTTTTGTTTCTATCCCCGTGGGCTGTTACACTTTTTAATTTGTTTCTCCACCCCCACCCCATATGGGCAGTTGTTTTTTAATTGTATTTCTCCCACCTTTGTTGTGGTTGTTCTTATTGTTCTTGTTGTTGTTTTTTGCATAGCTATTGTCATTTTTGAACAGTAATGTTTATTTCTGATACCTATACTGTTGTGTTGTATGCCTTTCATTGGTTCTGTCCTCATACCCACACTACTGCCCCTTGTGTTCAGCACTATCCTCATTGCTATATTCAGTGCTGCACAAATGTATTGCCCCCTGTGAACACCGCTATTCTCAGTGCTATATTCAGTGCTGCACAAATGCATTGCACTGCCCAGTGCAATGCATTTGTGCAGTGCATATTTAGCTCTATATTCAGAGGAAATAGCACCAGTGAATTGCCTTTGAATATACCACCTGCGAGTACTTGCACAATTGCATTACAATTTCGGTACTAGTGCAATTATCTGAATATGGGGCCCTTTATCTTTTAAACCAAAAGTTTTGTTTTTCGTTTTTTTTTTTTGGTTACTGTGACTGGTGCCCAGTTCCTTCTTTTTGTTTTTTTGGTCCCTGTCCCATCCTGTATTAAACATGTGAGGCAATAATATACCTAATGTCTGGGGATACCCCTTCTTGGAACTCAGTTATATAACATTTAAAGAAAGGTGCATACATTATTAGCCATCCTGGGACTCACATTTGGACAGTCCTCTTCCTTGACCCCAGTTTTATTGCTTGCTTTATAATGCTTGCTAATGTTCTTTATGTCTTTCATTTTTGAGCAAGGTACATATAATATTTATTTGCAAAAAAAAGGGTTAATGCAGATGTTAGGGTTGAAGAACATAAAGCACACAAAGTAGGGAAATGAAAAGAAATATTAGGGTTTTGTGTCTCTGGAGTCTTGGCAAATCAATAATGGGGTTCTGCATGGGGTTTCAACCCTAATTCCCTGCCCTCTCGCAGCCCATAGCCTCCTGTCTAAGCCAATGCTTCACAGGCATACACTCTGCAGAGGTGGAGAAGTATAGTTCGCCACATGTTGCCAGCAGATTCAGTTGTAGCTTTCTTCATGCCATACATGAATAAAAGAGATTCCATCTCACCTTGTTTTCCCATGGGAGGATGTGGGCATTAAGGTTGACAACCCCAAGGAAGACCCCATCACTGACTCGCCAAGACTATGGAGATGCAAAACCCTAGTAATTGCCCACTTTCCTACTTTGTGAACTTTACAAGTCTCCATTAATGTCTCCATTAATGTCGTTTTTTTGCAATAAATGTCCCTTCTTTTTCTGATGGTGGAATCCTATCCTTATTCACTCAGGTCCCAAAGGGACCTGAGCAAATTAAATAACTCGAACTGTGGAGATAGTGACTGGACCCATCCGACCTCTACATAAACATCAGCCCCCTTCACACACATCAGCCCCTTGTGAGGGAAGGTTCTCTAGCCCACCACAAAGTGTCACAATGTGTCATCTGTGCACCAAAACTCTGCTCTGTCCCTCCCCTGTCTGGGGATGGTGCTGCATGCCAAAGCACCTTCCTCCGAGTCTTGGCCCATTTAGCCGAATCACTGATCTTGTACCAGAACTTGGGTCACTAGCAAAGGAAGGCCACGTGGTTCTCACTTAGCTAGTGGCCATGCCAGCAAACAGAGCTACCTCATAAATTTGTGGTGACATTTTCACCACAAATTTTCAATATAACCTTTTTATGACACCCCCCTTCCAAACATGACAGGTGTCATTTATAAAATGCTGGCTGAAAAATCATTTTGCTCCACAAATGTGACAAAATATTTTTCCAACGACTTGAACAATGATTCCTGTTATATCCACGAGGTGGTGTGAAAAATGGCTACAATTTACTGTCAAAATACAAAATATGACCACAGTTAAGTGTGAGCATTAAAAAATCACTACATACCTTCTTAAAGTTTTTTATAGTTCAACCCAGAATTTTCAACATAGCCTTTTTTATACCCCCCCTTCTGAACATGACAGGTGCCATTTATTTAGTTCAACTCCAAATTTGCAACACGTCTTTTTATGACCCCCTCCCTTCTGAACATGACAGGTGCTACTAGTGTGAAAACATAGTTTGCCTAGGATTTGAAAAATGATGCCTTTCCTGTGCATGAGGTGGTGTGAAAAAATGACTAAAATTTGCTGTCAAAATACTAAAAATTACCAAAGTTATGAGTGAGAGTTAAAAATCACTACATACTTTCATAACTTTGTTATTTTTTTAGTAGTTCAACCCCAAATTTTCAACATAGTCTTCTTATGGCCCAACCTCATGAACCTGGTAGGTAAAAATTTTCAAATTACTGCTGAACTGTCATTTCATGACACAACTACAAAAATACATTTGGCCAAGATTTGAAAATGACACCTGTCTCATTCCTGAAGTGGTGTGAAAAAATGGCTACAGTGTGTTGATAATTTGGGGTCAAAATATGGAACATTGCCAAAGTTATAAGTGAGTGTTGAAAAATCTCAACATACCTTCGTAACTTTGTTGTCTTTTTAATATTGTTACACCAAATTTTCTTTTTTTTTTATTGAATCTTTATTCATTTTGAAATATCAAAGCATAGTTACATTCCATTCAGGAAACATTGTAAGCAGTACATATAGAGACAGTACTCTACTCCTAGATAGGATAGCTGAATCCCCTGGAAATACTCCATGCTGAAGGGTAATCTAACAATGTAAATGAAAACAATTTAGAAATCAGATAGGCTGTGTAACTGTAGCCCAGGAGTGCATGGCCAGCAATCAACATAGCTGAAAGTTCAATTTATAATCCAGCATTACCTTCCCTTTATAGGGCATGGTGCCATGCATGGGCCAAACAGCATATTCAAATCCTGAGATATTACTAATATGGATCGCTTGAAACAAGTTATAAATTACTAGTAAACTTCTACATCATCTGGAGTCGAACAAAAACTAAGGGTACAGTTAAACCCTAAAATAAATAATTCACAGTTAGGGTTGCCAGTCATCAGGTTTTTTACTGTACCTGGTGATCAGGTTTTTGGGATTCCTGTCAGGTAATCCAGTTTTGCTCTGTGCTCATCAGGTTTTTGAACCATTTTGAGTGCTCACATACTTTTGAAACAAATTTTGTCATGCCATTTATTGTTTCAGCTACATGTCCAGGTTACAAATAAGTTTTGTTGTCAATATAGCCTTTTTTCTGTGAAAGCAGTCAGTCTGGGAGGTGAAAAGTATGGCTATTATCACCATTAGCACTTACTTAACCTAATCTTTTCCACTGCATCTTAAAGTAGCATAGCAACAAAGCTGCACCCACCTTTCATAGCAGTAACAGAGCCAGTCGTCTTCCACTTTCATTTGCTGGTAAACACTTTCATCTCTAACAGAATTTAGGCATTTTTAAATGTTTTAAATTATTTTTTTTTTCCCCCAAGAAAAAAGTAAGGTCACTTCTTTGGCTTTGATATAGTACTGTGGACATGAACAGGGAATGGGGTGAGAAAAAGATAAAATACACATTACAGGAAACAACTTCTTTATTATGTATTATTATATACCATGTATACTGTTGTATGCTATTTATAATATTTCCCTTGTCTCCTCCCCAGATCATATATGTAAATGAGATTCCTTTTATCTCTGTATGTTTGTCTGGTAAACCAATGTCAATAAACAAATAAAAACATAAGTAAATGAATAACTAGGAAGAACCTAGGAAAGTAACTTTAACAGGTACAGTACAGTATCTCACTGGTGCCGGAACAGTTTGAAAAGTGGTAGGGCCAATGAAGTAAGGGGTAAGTTCTCCCCTATTAAATACATTAACATAATTGCAAAAACTGATAGGGCCACTTATGAAAGTGGTAGGGCCATGGCCCTAGTGGCCCCCCCTGTTCCGGCACCTATGCAGTATCTTAACATTTTTATTGAACTGCTGCTTTAAGTGTTGTCCTTTATTGAGATAGCAAATGGCCTTCTAGGAGGAACAATGTATGATGAGTCATAACAGGGATGGGGCTAGGGGCGGTGCTTAGGATTCTGTTTTTGCCTCATCCAAAGGTGGCAATCCTATTCACAGTTGAGTATAAGTTGAAACTAAGCTCCCATAAGAGTGAGCATAAAGTAGTGAAAAATTCCATACTGCAGATAGCCAGGTCTTACATATAATTGAGTACAACTATGACAGATAAAAAGATCCTGTCAAGAGTATAGCTTGTATGGTCAGTCCCCAGTATAAAAGAAACAGGAGAAATAACACTCACCCATATATAGAAGTGTCTGGTAAAGGTACGTAAAGGGGAAGTCTCATGTGGTATAAGGTTAGAAATGCCTTTACCTCTTTGGGTCTCACCATTCTCTGCTGCCTTCATTTGCCACTAGCACTGTTCCAAATCATTTGCCACTAGCATTGTTCCCATACAGATCAGTTTATTAATCATTTAATTATAACCCCCCCCAATAAATTACTGTTTCCCTCCATTTTGTCACTGCAGAGACTGGAGAAACACATCATCAGCACAACATCCAATATCGCTGTTGTGCTAAATGCAGTCTTATCACTAACCCAAGACCACGAAGTCTGGTTCCCTCCACCCAGTTCAAGGGACTCTTTCAATCCCTTACTTATGTGTTCAGTATAAATTCAGCAATCTGCCTTCCCTCACTGTAGTAGTCCATGTGGAGCCATACATATCATTTTCCTGAAAGCAGTCCCCATAAAAGTGATTATTTTATGTCTTACTTTAGAACACCCAGAAACCACATCAGACAGCTCTGATAAAGCCAAAGCACAATCCCAGCTGTATGTGGTGCTAATGCTTGGGCATGGACCCCCTCATCTGAATTCAGCAAAGTAGTAATAATAATAATAAACATTATTTGTTGTAAGCACAATTCAAACAAATGCCAAAGCATTTTTACAGACTACAAACCTTAAAAACAGTAAATATATAAGACCAATATAATAACAGACATCCATAAATTGATTCTCAGTATGGGCAAACGAGACTAAATACTCTATGTTTTAAAAGCTTATTTGAAGTTCTACACAGTCAGGTACTCCCTTATCCAATGAGGTAGAGAATTCAACAGAGTAAGAGCCACAAATGCAAATGCTTGGGCTCCAGAGGTCTTTAAGTGAATGTTGGGAATCTTCAGCAATCCCTCATTGGCAGAGCAGAGTGGTTGGTGGGGGCAGTAGTGACATAGGAGCTCTTGCAGATAACTCAGTCCCTGTCCATGTAGTGCTTTATAGGTAAGTAAACAAACCCAGAAGGTGATCCGCCACTGAATAGGCAGCCAGTGACATGGCTAGATCAAGAAAACCCAGTCAACAACCTGGCTGCAGCATTCTGCATCAGCCACAAGTGGCGGATAACAACCCCTGGTAGCCCCAGGTACAGGGCATTGTAGTAATCAAGGTGGGAGGTCACAAAGACATGGACAAATGTCAGAAGATCACTGACGGAACCAGATGCCTAATCTGGGTGATATTACTCAGATGGTAAAATGAGGTCCTGATGATGGCTGACACCAGAGACTTTAGGGTCAACCCCTCATCAAAAATAGTGCCCAGATTCCGTATCCATTAAGAGGTCATCAGCTGGCAACTGCCAAGCAGAAGCCCAGAGGTCTGCCCACCTGAATACCCCTCTACTCAGTGACCTGGGTCCACCACAAAAACCTCAGTTTGTCAGGATTCAGCCTCAACCAGTTGGCACTCATTCAGTCCTGGATCTCGGCAAGGCAGTTGTTAAACACAGAGACTGCATCATCCTGGTCAGGTACAAAGAACATGTGTAGCTGAGTATCATCTACATAGCAGTGAAAACTCAAGCCATACTGCCTTACAATGTCTCCCAACAGCAACATATACACCATGAATAACATAGGCAAAAGCACAGAGCAGTAGGGTACCCCACATGATAGAGAGAGAATGTGCCAGAGGAATAAATTCCTAACACAACTCTCTGAGACCTAGCAGTGAAGAATGAGTGGGACCATTTGAGGGCTGTCCCTGACAGTCCACAGATAACCTGCAGGTGCTCCAGCAATACACCATGATCCACGGTGTCAAATGTCACAGAGAGATCAAGGAGGACTAAGATGGAATGACTCCTCCACTCTCTCATCATCAGGAGATCACCGAGCATCCAAACCAGGGCAGTCTAAGTGCTTTACCTCTTCCTAAATCCCTACTGGAGAGGATAATAGATGTGATGGATGGTAAGGTGGTCATCCAGCTGCAGCATAACCAACTTCTCAATAACCTTGCCCACAAAGGGCAGGTTAGAGACAGGTCTGTTGTTGGCAAGACAGTCCAGGACGAGAGAAGATTTTTTAAGAAGGGGTGTCACCACTGCCTCCTTTAGGGAGTCAGGAAACTCACCTGTTTCAAGCAAACTCTGAAATATCTCTGCCAGGACCAGGCCGATGACCTCAACACACCTCACAAGGAGGTGAGTTGGGCTTGGGTCCAAACTACAGCTGGTTGGCCACATACTCTGGATGATCCTTATGACTTCCATGATTGCCGGCTGGTTAAAGGCTGACCAACCAAACCAGGACTCTGCAACCTCCAACCCATTGGACTGAGCTATGCAGATCTCCGATCTAATGTCGGCAACCTTATCAGCAAAGAAGCAAGCAAACTCATCACACTTACCCTGTGACAATGATCTCCAAACTTGCAGACAGGCTGGATTGCACAGTCTGTCCACAGTTTGGAAGAGCTGAGCTGGTCAGTTTGTGCAGTGGTGATCTCCCCAGACAGGAACTCTGCCTTCTTACAGCAGATCACCAATTGATAGTCTGTGTGATGGGACATCAAACGAAGCCAGTCGACATCAAGGCCAGATTTCTGCCAGCAATGCTCCATCCTTCACCCCTCTCTCCTCATCTCCTTCAAAGTCCCATCAAACCAAGGAGGCTGATGGTGAAGGGTGAGGGGGCAAACATGAACAGGAGCAATAGAGTCCAGAGCTGCCCATAGACTTATTATTGGCCTGTAGTCAGTTGTCCAGACCCCTGTTAGCAGTTGGAAATCCCAATAGATCCAGCACCACCATCAGGCCATCTGGGGTCACACCCCTTAATAGACGGTACCAGACCATCTCCAAAGTGGCAGGCCTATAAGGGTGCATGGAAATTGAACCTGATAGTGTAATTGTCAGACCAACTGACTGGCTCCACCACCAAGTCGGAGGTCTCCATAACCAGTAGGAAGACCAGGTCCAAAGTATGACCAGAATTATGGGTCAGAGAGGAAACTACCTGTGTGAAGCCCAACAAAATCATTAGTTGGAGGAAATCCTGAGCAAAATGTGAGAATTCGTCATTGACCCAGGCATTGAAGTTACCCAGCACCATCACTCTGGGAGACTCCAACACCATGTCGACAATGAAGTCCTTGACTTCCTGCAAAAATTACTTCCTGTCCCCAGGTGGACAGTAGATGAGAAGAAATTTGCACCCCACAACTGCGCTTAGGATACATTCAAAGGATCTGGTCACCCCCACTGGAACATCGATCAGGCCCAGTTTGTGTTCTAAAACAAATGGCCACAACCCCACCATTACAATCAAACCTCGGCCAGTGTATCACCGAGAAACCATCTGGAACTGCTGACTCAAGAATGGGTCCAGCATTATCATCCTTCCAGGTCTCTGTGATGCATGCCAGGTCCGATGTCCCAACAAGATCTGTAATTATTGCTGTCTTGTTTTTAATAGACCTGGCATTGCATAACACTGCCCGGGTCAGATGAGACTCTGAGGCTGATCGAGTCAGCTGCCCACAAAAGGTGGATCCCTTGAGTATGGGGACTAGACAGGGAGAATCCCTCTCTAGTTTCCATTTCACCCCAGGGCATCTCCTCATCTCCACAACCCTGATCACGCCACCCAGCTCCCCCCCCCCAGGTCCAGGGCCCCCCCACACCTCCTCCTAACAATCTCCAGTGCCCGACAATGATTATATACATCAGCATGCAAAGGGGGACAACTAAAAGGATGGAGGCCCTGGAGCTGGGAGGGGGAGTAGAACCTGACCGGGAGAGCCCCCTGCCATCACATAATCTCCATCCACCCAGTATAGCCACCCCCAAATTATAAAACCCAAATCCACAAATTAAACTAACACAAATAATCAATCAATCCCTCCCTCCCTCCCCAAAATTAAGGCTTAAAATCTCACCCTATTTGGTCTGTACAGGAGTCCAGATTACAGTCAATAATGATTCCCAATAGAAAAGGAAGCATGCCAAAACCTCTGACTACTCCAGAAAGGTGAGGGTCTCACCCTCGACCAATCTATATAATCAAATGTCTGACTCCAGATAATCTCCTACAGTCCCAATAGCAGCAAACGTTAAACAGTCATATAGTGAACCATGGAGGTCCTCTCACTACTTCCCCTTAGTGTAGCATCAGAACCTGCATCTGATAAGGTGCCACTGGGTTGGTGTCCAGGGAATATGTGACAGAATTTCACTCTACTGAAGTTACTCCTTTTTCCTACACCACACACTACAGCCTCCAGGCCGAACCAGCACCTACTAGGAGCTACAGTCATGGAGCCCAAAAACATGGCCAATCTGGATCCTCCAGATGGAAGCCAAATGATGCCTTCCTAAAGAAGACCTCAAGGACTCTCAGGGACCACGCTTCTCACTGGTCTATGCCTCCCCTATGTCCCACCTGATTATGGGCAACCAAAATGACAACCCCCAATCCAGCACCATGGCCTGGAAATTAGAGAATACTGACAGCTCCTGTCCATGACACCAACCAACAATGTGCCCAAACTCACATAGGCCACATAATTAGGGGGCTCCAGAGACCAGGCCATCCTCTGGTAGCCATTGTCCCTACTGCCCAATACACCCGCCAGGAGAACCATCCCAGCAGAAAGCACCCCCCCCTGCCACCATCCCAAAAGCAGACCCACTGGCCTATTGCTTACCAGTTGACAACTCCAAGACCAGGCCAGACAGCAATTAATCCCAAACTGTAGGAGATTGGAAAGTCCATCCAAGCGACTACTTATTCAGATTATGCTCTCACCCTGCTAGCAACCAGTCCTTCAGAGGGCTCAGGAGGTAATCCACACCCTCCCGGTTTCTATGAGGCAGTTCTTACATCTTCCCTTTCTTAGCTTGTGTGGTCACAACCCGTGGCAGTTCCAAGCAGGAAACTCCTGCAAAACTCCAGTGGCTCCTCAGCAGGTCCCCAAAATCTTTGCTCCCATTCGGGAGTCAGCCAGACATCCAACACTGCCTTTCCAAGCAGCCTGCTGTGATAAACGTAACAAGTCAGAAGTAGCTAAAAAGCTATGAAAAGTCCCATCATATGGGATCTACAGCAAAAACATGAATATGGTATTTTCTGCTAGTGGTATTCCTACAGCTAACAGTTTAGCATTAAAAAAGCTTATTGCCAAAGTGGTAAAATGGACCAAATGGCATTCAACCCAAGCCCGAAAAATAATGCTACCCTCACTAATCTTTCTCACTTCTTAGACCTAACTCAAACTAATTACAGCAAAACAATAAAACAAGTAAAACAAAATAAAATAAAACAGATAAATACAATAAGTAAAGAGTGGCTAATCTAGTGGCTCAGGCAGTTCACGTCTTGCCTATCAGTATAGAGTCAAATAGGTTTCTATATAGTATAAAAAAAAGCTTAACTCAGAGAACTAGTTTACTTTTGTAAATGGAGGTCAAAACATACTTTAATCATGACTGTGTTTACTAACAGGGTACTAAGTGGGGAAATTATGTAGCACAAATTTAAGGTAGCCTAGCAACATTAAGCATAAAAATGGATCCCGCATGATGGACATATTAGCTCTGAAGAAGGAGGTGTGGCCTCCAAACCGTCAGCATGTTCACCTGGCTGACCACCTGACTGGGCTTTGAACTGCAAATACAACTGGGCTACAGAAAGCTGGAGAAACAAATGTAAAAAAATGAAAAATTATGTATCCTGGATGCAGGGTTAAAGTTTAAAAGGAACACTGTATTGTCTCCAAAATGTGAGAGGATGGTTAATACAAGCAGGAAATTAAAAAGCCTAAGTGATTCAATGGTTAACCAAGTTCAATTCCAGAAAAGAGTACTGGTGTGGATGTAGACAACTGAGCCAAGAAGGAGAACAAAATGGAGACCCGAGACAAAACGAGAAGGTCCAGGTAAAGTCCGGGTAAAGTAAAAAGTCTGAACTGTCAAAAAGTTTGCTTGATAGTAATGTTTTTATAAGTGACACAAATCACTAAGATTTACACAGAAAGAAAAAAAAATAAAATGTGCTTTAAATAAAGAATGGGTTCTTATGCTGATTTTTGAAGGGCCCCCTCCCCCCAAAACAAAGCTGGCCAAAAAAGAGGTTGAAAGCATGAAAGAGTGCGCAGATGAGAAAACTAACAGTATCCTATTAGTAAACACAGTAGTTTAAATCCCTGCCATTTTTGCAACTAGAGCTCTCTGCTAATAAAGAGGTTTTGAGCTGCACAAACCATTTGCATTGCTATACTTTAATTGCACTCTGAAACTGGAACTGTAATACTGGGCATGTGCTTATCATATTCATATCCCAGTCCCACAGCTCCAGTTTGGATCATGATTAAGGTACTTTATGACCCCCGTTTACAAAAACAAACTAGTCCCCTGAGTTAAGGTTTCGTTTTACTATATGGAAACCTATTTTGCTGAACTCGGGTGAGGGGGTCCGCTCACAGGCATTAGAACCACATACAACTGGGACCGCACTTTGGCTTCATGCTCTTGCACATAAGATCATAGCTGTCCAGTGTGGTTTCCGGGTATCCTAAAGTAAGACATAAAATAATAACTTTTATGGGGACTGCATTCAGGATAATGGTATGTATGGCTCCACATGGACTACTACAGTGAGGGAAGGCAGATTGCTGCATTTATACTGGAGTAATAATAGAGGACTGACCAGTGTCCCTTTTTATACTGCTACATAATGTGATGGTATCTCTCCCTTGGTTGTATTCATGATGTATTACCAGTAGTTAAGACCGTGCCACTGCGTCAGCGTGAGGCTAACATGGTATGGGCAATTCAAATGGAGAAATGAGGAGAGGGTTATTTACAGAACAAATCACACTTTATTGCATTACAAATTAGGAACCATCAATGAATGAATCAGGAAAGGACATCACAAAGTACCATAAAGTGGCTTTAGGCAACATTGTTTTTTTTTACCAGGAGTAGCACAGTAAGCCAAAGCTTGTTTCCAGATGTGACCTGGGGGCATAAGGAAGTTAAATGACTTTCTCAGGATCACACAGTATGCACCTAGGTGGCTGTAGGATTCAGACCCAGGTCTCCAGATCTGCAGGTCAGAGCCTTAAACCACTGTGCAATACTGCCTCTGTCTGCTTTACTGTAAATAAAGCTTCCATCATGAGCAACACAGCAAACATCTCCTTTAAAACTAGTACATAAATGAGGAATATACAAACTGACCCCAACAGTACAACCAAATATTATGACAGGCATTGGGGTAAAGAGAGGAAAAGGACAGTTCACTCAAAAAGTTCATCCCTAGTCAAGACTGTTGATTGTGGCCTCTGCTAGGTCAGACTGTTGCTGTCTGGACTGCTGAAGTTTTGTTGCCCATTTGCTAGCATCAGGCAGATCTGTGAATACATAAACCTTGTCTTCAAATTCCACACAGTGTTTGGCAGGAAAGAGAATCGAGTGAGTAATGCACTTCAGTATTCCCCGAACTCCATAAAATTTCTTCTGTCTTTGGCGGGTGGCATAACAGATGTCAGGATAGATTAGAACAGGGTTTCCATCCATTAACAAGGGAGAATAGCTCTTTGCTAGGTTTAAAAATCTGTCTCAAGTGATCACAGTATCTAGTGTAGCTAAAACAGCTCATGGTGTGTCATCAGCTTGGCAGCATCATGGCTGGATATGGAAAGCTTTCAGTCTGTAAGATGGTGGGCAGTTTCAGAAGGGCATGGGACAGGGGACAGGGCGCGGGGGTCTGGGTAGGTAGTGCTGGGAAATGTCCAAGGTAACGCATCCCTCGCGGCACATAAATAAATCAATACATACATACATACATAAATAACTGCCTTGTCTTTGAAGTGGAAGAAAACTATTTTTCACAATCAATAGATAACACACATACACATACACACATACCTGATACCATTCTACGTATGAATGGGTCTTGTACATTTGTTCTGAATAGTAAATCAATGCAGGCACAAAAAACATCTTTCAAGTTAAACTGACAGATAATTTTGCAAGTTTACTGAAGGAAGGCCCTCCTTCTGAAGTCTCCGCCTTGGGGGGAAATCCAGATCATAACTCCGGATCGTGGTGAGACCCAGGGCGGTGGATGATGGGACTGGGCCCAGGGTAGGGCCAATGGGAGCCAGTTCCATGGAAGCAATACAGCAAATAAAAAGAAAAAACATTCTGTTTAATAAAACTTAATTACTTGCACCTTCTGTAACCATTTCTGCAATGAAAGACATATAAGTTTTAAGTTTCCTGATAAAACATTATGAATAAACTGAACAAAACTAATTAACAGCAACCAAAAACCATGTGGTGATTTCATTTAGTGCATGCCTTGAGTCTTGTGTCCCCTGTTTTCTTTTAATTCAAAAAATAATTAGTATAAGACTATTTTATCAGTGCAATAATACACTCAACAGGTTATGTCAAAGAACCGTTGATGCACTTCCTAGGTGGTTGAAGGCACTTGTCTCTATGTTGTGCCTCTCTACATACTGTGCTTGGGGTGTGTACTAATATAGCTCCATGCATGCCCTGCTATGTCTTGTTGTTTACAAACATATACCTAGCAGTGACTTCTGGAAGTATAGTGCCCAGTAGAGATAACTTAATAAAACCAGTCCTACTCAACAGCTGGAGGTTTTGTCTAAATAGGATTTTCTTTATCCAGGGCACACAAATGGATTTTGGTGTAATCAGAGTTAGTATGCACAAAAACAGTCCATAACCGGAGAAGAGTTAAGGATACATAAAAAGAATACAGAACAAGTGTCTTGACTGTTGAGTTTCACTCTCCATGTAACAACTGCACATGTTGACTCTAAAGCTGCAAACACCTTGCAAAACATTGTGCTCACACTCCTTGGTGCTTTCAAAGTTAGCTATCCTAGCTCATTGTCATACTTCCCCAATCTGAGAATACAGGTACTTTTTGTGTGACTTCAGATTTCATCTTCATAAAGAACTACTCATTTGCTTTTAACCCCTTTCCAGCTGGTGGTCTGGAGGCTTACTGTGCACCAAAACCTTATAGGAAAACATTATAAAGACATTTCATTTCTAATCCTCTTTAGCCTTCCCTGACATGAGAGTCACTGCTACAGTTTATTTACCCAGGAACGTATGGTCCAGCTGATATGCATAATTTCATTGCCACAACTGTATCATCCTCTAGACTGTTTACAGTTGTGAGGATGCAAACATTGAAATGTCAGCTGACTTGCTCATGGTCACATGGTGAGCCACTGACTGTGGCAGGATACATACTCAAGCATCCTGCTTCACACTTAGGGAATAACATGCTGTATTTGTACTATGCTGTATCAGTATTGCGTTTGTATACTTTGTTTTGGGTATCCAGACCAGGACACACCTGTATAAGGGTCTTTGGGACCAGTATGAGAATGAGCCCATGCCAAGTTTGTATTTTATGAATGTGCTGGAAAATGGCACTTTTACCTTCTTTACAGCCCATTCAGACATTGGGGCCACTTCAGACCAGTCAACCTTCAACCAGTTAATAACAGGGAAAAAAAAACACCTTAGCCCTTCTCAGGTTAGGCCAGGGATAAATATTTGTTTGATAACACAAACAAAAAAAATATTCATGGCCACTGGCACTATGTCAGGGGCTGACTGAGATTTTTTTAATCTGACTGGAGAACCAGGGGAGGGTGGAAAATGTGTGGATTTACTGGGGTGGGTGAAAGGTGGTTGAGGGGAGTTACCCACCCCCATTTCTTGCCTGTTAAGCTCAAATACCAAGGACCTGAAATGTCATTGGCTGAAGTGTCCAAGCCAAAGAGAAGACAGGGTGTCTAAACTGAAGCTGAACTAAAGATGCCATTTCCATATTCATGCTCATAATCCTTAGCCCAGTGTGCCAAACTGGTTCACAGTTAATTATGGTAACTAAATAGATAAACAAAATGTTGTGCTGTAACCACTGGGCCACAATGTCCTCACTACTTGATATATTACTGTAATGTCAGGAACTTCGAAGATGTGCATCCGAAAAACAATGTAATATTTATTTAATTGATTGATTGATTGGTTGAATAAGTCATTAATATTTTGTGACTATGACTGGCACACTCAGCCAACACCTGATGGGGAAGTGGGAAGGAGACTTCCAGCCAAAGTCCCAGTGACACTGAGTCCTGGAGTTTTAACCCCCTCTCATCCCAAAGAGCAAGCCTGACAATTGAAATGTTTTCTCCAAAGCACCTGGAGCAGAAGCTCACTTCCAGATGTGACCTGGTGGCCTTGAGTAGTCCCACAAAGATAACCAGTTAGTACCCCTACTTACAGGGTGTTGTGCCAGCATCTTCACTGCTCTGCAGTCTTGCCATGCTGCGCAAATACCCCCAATGAGATACTCAGCTGGCTGCCAGACTCTCAGCTTCCTTCCATCCTCCGCTTGGTAATTTGCTTGTGGTGGGTGTGGCAATCACATTAAATGACAGCATCCCTGGCCTGTCCGCAACCACCAGCTCCATGCTCAACTGCTATTTAGGGTGGGCACAGTCCAACAGAATGACTCATGACTGTGACAAGCAACCAACACAGTGACAGTTACATAGAAATATAGACTTTGACGGCAGATAAGGGCCGCTTGGCCCACCTAGTCTGTCCATTTCCCCTACCTACAAGATAAACTGCAGATTCTAGTTAACCAACAACCTATTTCTTCTTACCCCCCACAAGAATTGCCTTATGTCTGTCCCATGTATTCTTGAATTTTCCCACAGTTTTAGACTCCACAACCTCCTCAGGAAGGCTGTTCCACGCATCCACCACTCTCTCTGTGAAAAAATACTTCCTCACATTGTCCCTGAACCACACCCCATCTTTAAATTATGTCCCTTGTTCTTGCACATCTCTTTTTCTGAAAGATGCTACCCTCTTGGACTTTGTTGATTCCACTGAGGTACTTAAAATTGCTATCATGTCCCCCTTTCCCTCCTTTCCTCAAGGGTATACATATTAAGCTCCTTTAGTCTCACCTCATATGGCTTCTCTTGCAGACTCTGCACCATTTTAGTTGCCCTCCTCTGGACTGCCTCTGTCCTGTCTATGTCCTTGCAGAGATGGGGTCTCCAGAACTAGACACTGTACTCCAGATGGGGTCTCACCAACTGTCTGTACAGAGGGATAACAACTTCCTTTTTTCTGCTGGTGATGCCTCTCCCTATACATCCCAGTATACCCCCAGTCCTCCCTACTGCCTTCTCATATTGCTTGCTAACCTTAAGGTAATCTGATATGATAACCCCCAGGTCCCTTTCCATTTTTGTTGTTGTTACTACCCCCCCCCACCCATTGTGTAATCTTCCCCTAGGTTTTTGTTTCCCAGGTGCATTATTTTGCACTTCTTTGCACTGAATCCAAGCTGCCACACTTCTGACCATTCCTCCAACCATACCAAGTTCCTTCTCATCCTTTCCACACCTCCTTGTGTATCAACCCTGTTGCAGATCTTTGTGTCATCTGCAAAGAGGCATACTTTTCCTTCCAGTCCCTCTGCAATGTCACTTATAAAGACATTAAAAAGGACTGGATCCAATACTGAACCCTGCAGTACCCCACTAGTAACCCCCTCTTTCTTCAGAATGGACTCCATTTACAATTACCTTCTGTGTCCTGTTGTCCAGACAGTGTTTTATCCAGGCTACCAACCTGGATCCATTGCCAGGCTGGTTAATTTGACAATTTATCTTTTGTGTGGGACTGTGTCAAATGCCTTACTAAAGTCTAGCTAGGCCAAGTCCACAGCCCATCCCTGGTCTACTACTTTGGTCACCTAAAGAAATCAATTAGATTAATCTGACATGACCTTCCCACTGTGAACCCATGCTGCCTTGGGTCCTGTGCCCCACTGGCCTCTAGGTACTCAGCCATTCTTTCCTTCAAAAGTGATTCCATCACTTTCCCTACCACAGAGGTCAAACTGACAGGTCTGTAGTTTCCTGCCTCTGTCTTGGTCCCACTTTTGTGAAGGAGAATCACATCTGCCTTCCTCCAGTCCTCAGGTACCACACCATCCTCCCATGATTTGTTAAAAAAGGGTAGTCAGTGGTTTCACTAGTTCTTCCCTTAATTCTTTTAGAATTCTGGTGTGAATTCCATCAGGCCCCATCGTTTTGTCCACCTTCAGTTTTAGGAGTTCTTTCAGAACCATATCTTCTGAGAGAGGACTGGGATCAACACCCTATCAAGAGTGCTTCTGTTAATTGGATTAGGCACGTCCCCCTACTCCTCCTCTTTTGTGAATACTGAGTAGAAATATTTGTTCAGTACCCCTGCTTTTTCACTGTCCCTCTCTGCCCACCCACCATACATTCTATTCAGCCTCACTATCCCTCCCTTTGTCTTTCTACGCTCGCTGATGTACCTATAACAAGATTGTATCCCCATTCTTAACCAAATTGGCTATCTTTTCCTCAGTTTGTGCCTTTGCTATTCTGACTTCCCTCCCTGCTTCCTTCTGCCTTAACTGGTACAGCTCTCTGTCCTGCTCCTTCTGTGTTTACGTATACTTCCAGAATGCTATCTTTTTCTCCCTGACTTTCCCCACCACCTCTCTTGAGAACCATAGTGGCTTTTTCTTTCATTTTGATTTGTTTATTTGCTTCACGCAAAGGCTTGTTGCCTCTGTGATGGCAGTTTTGATGACTCCCCATTGTTGCTCCATCCCTCATTCTAGCCTGTTTGCTAGTGCTTTTCTGAGGCACTCTCCCATCTTGCCAAAGTCAGCCCTCCTGAAGTCCAGTAACCTCACTTTTGTATGGCTTGACTCTGTACCTGAGTTTATCATGAACCACACTGTTTGATGGTCACTTGTTCCCATATAGCAACCCATTTCTAGATCTGAGATCCTCTCACTGTCCCCATTTGAAAGTATGAGGTCTAAAATTGCTCCCTTAAAAGTGGGTTCTGAAACTAGCTGTCTGAGGCATGCCACCTGTAGGGCATTGAGAATGGCCCTGCTCTTGGATGTGGCTGCAGCAAATGTGCTCCAGTTAAAAACTGGCATATTCAAATCTCCCATCAACAGTATCTCCCCTTTCTCTGACATCCTAAGAATGCCTTTTATCATATCCTTGTCCATTCCTTCCCCCTGACATGGGGGTCTGTATACAACCCTGTTCAGATTGTGGTGCCATTTCCAGTCTCTAAGGTGACCCACAGTGCCTCCTCTCCTCCCTGTTTACTCTCTTGTTCAGTTGCTTTTATCCCTTCCTTTACATAGAGAGCTACTCCTCCCCCTCTTCTCCCTTCCCTGTCTTTCCTGTAGGTTATGCACCCTGGTATGTTAACATCCCAGTCGTGGTTCTCTATGTACCATGTTTCTGTGACTGCTACGATATCCAGGCATCTTTTTTCCATCAAGGCCACCAGTTCAGGGAGCTTGTTGCCCAGACTATGGGCATTGGTACTCATTACCCTCCATTTCCTGATGGCCTTACTCCTGTTTGCCCCAACTCTGTCCTTATTGCCTTTGTCACTTTCTTCATTTACCCCTGCCCTTCTCCCTATCGACATCTCTATCTTGGTGTTTACCTCACTTACCACCCTGAATTTTTTGGAGGGGTTAGGATTTCCCTATTCCCCCCTTGGCTAGCTTAAATGCTTACCAATGAAGCATTTAAACCTATCACCTAGGATCCTGGTTCCCCTCCTGTACAGATGCAGCCCATCATGACAGTACAGGCTTGCATCTCTCCAGGTGGACCCCCAGTCCCCAATGAAGCCAAATTCCTGAGCTCTGCACCAGTTTTCAACCACTGATTGAATTTCATGGTATGGAACACCCTAGCCTCTCCAATGCCATAGACAGGCAGCACCTCCGAGAAGGTTACCGTGCATGCTACTTGTCTAAGGCCTCTCCCCAACTCCACAAATTCTTCCTGCACTGTTGTGATCCCTTTCTTAGGCAGGTCATTTGTCCCTAGGTGGACAATGACATTCAGCTCCCTCCCCTGTGCAGCTGCTCCGACGATCCTGAGGATTCGCTCCCTGTCCCTCCAAGCCATGGTGCCAGGCAGGCACCTTACCTCTCGCTCCCCTTCCTCCCCAAGTTCTACCTTCCTAACAATGGAGTCCCCCACCAGGAGCTGTTTCCTTCCCTTGTGAGGTCCCATGCCACCCTCCTGTGGGTCTCCCTTGTGAAGGTTCCCAGCATTCTCCTTGATCTCCACTGTGGGTACCTCCATAAAGGAACCACACTTTTCCAGAATGGCACAGGAATTGAGGAGAGGTACAATTGGAGGGATGCACCTTTGTTCCACCACCCTCACCCTCCCTGAGCCCACTATGGTCCAACCGCTCCTCTTTCTTGGCAACCTCTGAGACAACAGCAGTGGCTCTGGTGGTCCCTGGATGGAAAAGGAGGCCCCACAAATCCTGGCCAACTCAGCCTGGAGATGAGCAACCTCCTCCCTCAGCCCACAGAGGTGCCTGCAGATGGGACAACACTGCTTCCTCCAGAACGTCTCCTGGAAGACTACTGCTCCACAGCCCCTGAACTGCACCACTCCCATCATGTTAGTTCACCTCCTCCTAAACTCCTTCCCCCTCACCCTCCTTCTAGTACCTTTGTCCCTCCAGCCTGACATCCCCCCTGTGTCACAGGAAATTGCACCATTAATTCCCACCGACATAGTTCTCACTCATCCTACTATGTCCATGTACACTGGCCTACAGCATCCATCTCCTAGCCACTCCCCCACCTCCCTCCCAGCCCATCCCTGGTGGCACATCATTCTCACCCTCCCTACCTTACAATCCCTACCCATCCCCTGCTTCCTGATGGTCCCACCCCATCTCCTCTTATCCGCGGGCAAAATCATATCATCATGCCCTGGCCGGAGCTGTTGTCCTCTTACTACTCTTAACAGGCAATATCCACCCTAACCCTGGCCCCACCCTGACCTGCCCACCAGGTGGAGTCCCCGGTCTGAATATTGCCTCCATGAATATATGCAGCATCTTGAAAAATTTGACTCCCTCAATGCTGGGTCACGCTGCACAAACCTGACATCATTTAGCTGGTGGAAGCGGGCTATCTAAATCCACCCCTGACACCTTTATCGCCTCGGCTACACCTCTACCATGAGGATCGAGTAACCAAACATGGGGTTGGCTGTGCTATCTACACCAGGACTCTCTCACTGGGCTTGCCCTCCTGCTCCGGACCTTGTAGAGTGTAGGCAGGCCCTACCATTAGCTTACCCCGGACCCCACCAGGGCACCCTTTATCTCCCACTGCCTATATACCACCCAGGAACCAAAACCCAGCACTATTATCATTAACTGACTATCTTGCACCCTCCCTCACAGTGCTGAACAAGTCATTGTGGGGACCTTAACGTAACTGGCTGAGCCCTTCCTCCACCCCACCGGGACTCCTTCACAGCCCTTGTTTTCACGTATTGATTAGAGTGAACCTATGAGGAGGTACCAGCACCCTCCTAGATGTCATCATCACAAACCGCCCCAAAACATTCTGGACATCCAAGTCCTCCCTGTCAGTCACTCAGTGACCATTCCCCTGTGCTGTTCCGCTGAATGGCCACCTCACCCCGACCCACTGCCCAGTGCAAGCCCCACTGGCATTTCAGACCGTGTGGTCTGAAAAACCTTAAACAATATCTTGCCCAACAAGACTGGTCCCCGATTCACCGCACTCCTGATATAGACACTGCCCTTGCCTACTTTACCCAAACCTTTAGTAAAGCCTGTGACCTCTTTGCTCCCCTCTCAGCCATCCAAACCAAAAACATAACCTGCCTGAATTGCTCCTGCCTTTTACAGCTGCTCAGGCATAGGGATAATTTTGGCACCTTGCCATAGAAACTGAAGCGACAAGCAGACAGACAGGCCTACAACGCATGCGGAATAAGTGCACATGGGCAATCAGGAAAGCCAAAAGCCGACCACTATCAGGCCACCCTGACCGCCTCCTGGGGGTGCTCCCGTACTTTCTGGGATAACGTCAAACAATTGAGTGGGAACACTCGCTTCCCTCCCCCATCCCAGATTATTACTGACAACACCACCATAACGGACCCTGCAGACGTTGAAAACCTAAACACCTCCTTTACTGACCTTAGCCCTATCCTCCACAGTAACTTCTTTGACCAACCACCCTCCAAACCTGCCCCTGCCCTGCAACGCCCTAGCTTCTACCTGCGTAGGGTTACTGCCCAGGAAGTCAGACCGCACCTGACCCGTGCACTAGGGAAGGGAAGTGGAAATCGTTTAACCAGGAAAGGCACACTAATCCGAAGCTTGTTTCCAGGTGCGACCTGGGAGCACAAGGAAGTTAAGTGACTTGCTCAGGGTCACAGAGTATGCAGGTGGAAGCTGTGGGATTCAAACCCAGGCCTGGTCTGCTGGATGTCACCAGATTTGCAGCTCAGAGCCTTAGACCACTGCGCTATACTGCCTCCACTAAAAGGCAACAGTCCCGGTGACAACTCCCTGGACCACAGAATTCTCAGGCTGGTACCGGATCAGGTCCTTACCCCACTCACCAGCCTTCTCAACAAATCACTCTGCCTGGGACAATTCCCCACTACATGGAAAACCACCACTGTTACTCCTATCCATAAAGGGGGTGACAGGTCCTTAGCTGGGAACTACCGACCTATCTCCATACTCTCACCCCTCTCCAAAGCCCTTGAAAAACTGGTTGCCACACAAATCACTGAATACCTGACCAAACACAACATCCTCTGCCCTGAGCAGCATGGATACCATGCAGGACACAGTACTAGCACAGCTCTTGTTGAATTCTCATCATTCCTACACTCCTCCATGGACACAGGCTCCCTAGCCGGGGCCGTGTTCCTCGACCTCTCAAAGGCCTTCGACACGGTCTCACACCCCCTCCTGCTGGAAGCCCTCTGTCACTCAGGCTTTGCCACTGGGCCACTTGCCTGGTGCTTCAGCTACCTATCTGCACACTCCCAACATGTCAATATTGGTGGGACACTTTCCAATCCATGTCCTATCCTCTCTGGGGTTCCACAGGGCTCCATCCTGGGACCCCTACTCTTCTCGCTATACCTTAATACCCTGCCCAGTGCATGCACTGGGAAAATTCTGCTGTATGCAGATGACGCCGTCATCTTCGCCACTGACCGTAACCCCTCCTCCCTCCAGGATTCCCTGCAACGTTCCTATAATGACGCTGAAACCTGGTTTAAAGAGCATAGACTGGTCGTAAAGCTTATAAAAACTAAAACCATGCTCTTTGCCCACCCCCAAAACAAAGCATTCAGATCCCCTCTCCGTATCCTCTCCTACTCCAAACAGCAACTGGAGCAAGTCCACTCCTATAAGTACCTAGGGATCTCCTTTGACTCAGCCCTCACCTATCACACCCACATCGATGCACTTGCCTCTGCTACCAATATATGGCTCGGTATCTTATACCGCTACAAAAACTGTCTCCCCCGGATGCCCTCCGGCTTGCAGTTACATCCTCCATATTATCCCTAGTTGACTATGGGCTACCTGTCTACAGTGCTGCCAACATGACTGCCTAAACAAAATCCACCTCATCCTAAATAAGGCATGCAGGCTAATCACAGGGCCCCTAGGCTCACATGCGATGTCAGCTTTATGACATGGCAATTACTAAACAACTGACGAACGGCTGCAATATCAAACTTGCCTTATAGCTAAAAAACCCTGCTAGGACTGTCACCACCTGGGCTGACAGCCTCCCTCCTCCTAGCCCAACCCCTAGTCAGTACTCCGGACCTCATGCAAAGCCACCTTTCTGGTTCCTCGATCTAGGACCCACATGGACAGAGGTCTTCTCCACAGAGCCCCTCTTGGTACAACACGCCCTCTCTCCATCCTCGGAAATCCCCACTATCTCCAAGTTCAAAACTGTGCTCAAAAGCTGAGCTAATCAACACGCTGCTGCACCTGTACTGACAGGTGTACAACACCCTTTGCGTGACAAAGCCCACTGGGCTGCACCCTCGCCCGTACACCTTAATCCTACTCCTCTCGATATTACTACTATATCCGACTGCCTACCTTCTCTCAATTTTCAAGAATGTACCATGTATGCTAGAATCTGATATACTGCTTGCTAAATTGTCCTACTAGAATGCACTACTGTATCCAAATCAAACTATCTGCTGTGTTGCCCTGGTTGCATGCTGTGCTAACTCTGTAACCTGTACCATGGAACTTGTTACGCATGTTTCTTTTTGCAAGTATCATTCACTTATGCTGCTAAACTCTGTAACCTTCCTTTTTGTCTACAATACCTGAATCTGCACCTTGTAATGCAAACTGTGTAACCAATACCCTGGATCCATGTATGCCTGCATCTTTATGTATTATGTTCTCTTCTCTTTCTACCACACCTGATGAGGTACCTTTGGAAATGAGCCTCTGGCTCAAAGGTTGTAAATTGATTGTCTTAGTTTGGGCCCCCTCACTGTTGTTTGGAATCCTTACTCTTTCCTCTGTTTTTTTTTCTTTTTTCCCTACTTACTTACTGCATCGGTGACCTTTAAGCTCCTGATCATCCTGTTCTTAGACAAGAAGATCCTATGTTTCTCAATAGACCCCTTACTGGCTCAGAGGCAGACCTCCAGCAGTTGGGGAGGCTGGAGAGCTACTCTTGCCCTTCTAGGATGGTGAGTCTCTGGTGGCTCCATGATCAATCTCTTCCTGCTCCCAAACAGGAAGTTCCTGTTGTCAGTCAAATCCTGTTGCCAATAAAGTAAAACTAGCTTTGGGTGGGAAGGTGGAGGGGAGGGAGGGAGGGCTAATATAATCCCAGTAGAGAAGTCCAGTCACACAACACACCTTCCTCCTGGAGTTATCTGCCAAGCCTCTGTCAGAATCTATCTAGGGCAGTGTTTAAATCAACCTTCCTTCTAGCTAAGCAACTCCCCCTACTTAATAGATCGTTCTACATGTAATTAAATTGCACAGATGACAATCCCCTTCAGCCACCTGAGATTTACACCTAGAAAACTGATCAGTCATCTGAGATAACTGCTCAGATAACCCTCACTTCAGCTAACTCAGACAAACACACTAACTATTTTTGGTGTGTGTTCTTGTTATCCTAAATTGGAGGACCCAGTAGAAGAGATCTGCTTCTTTAGTCCCAGTAGAGAAGTCCAGTCACACTGCACTCCTTCCTCCTGGTGTTTTCTGCCAAGCCTCTGGCAAAATCTGTCCAGGGTAGTGTTTGAATCTAGATTCCTCCAAGCTAAGCTACTCCCCCTACTTAATAGATCTTTTTACGTGTAATTAAATTGCACAGATAACAAACCCTTAAGCCACCTGAGATTTACATCTAGATAAATACTCAGTTGTCTGAGATAACTGCACAGTTATCCATTCACTTCAGCTAACTCAGACAAACACACTAACTTTTTTTGAGTGTGATTTTTTACCCTAAATTGAAGGTCCCAGTAGAAGAGTTCTACTTCTTTAGTCCCAGTAGTGTAGTCCAGTCATATAGCACTCCTTCTTCCTGGTGTTTTCTGCCAAGCCTCTGGCAGAATCTATCTAGGGTAGTGTTTAAATCTAGATTCCATCTAGCTAAGCCACTCCACCTACTTAATAGATCTTTCTACATGTAATTAAATTGCACAGATAACAATCCCCTTCAGACACCTAAGATTTACATCTAGATAGATGCTCAGTTATCTGAGAAAACTGCTCAGATATCCATTCACTTCGGCTAACGAAAACAAACACACAAACTTTTTCTGAGTGTGTTTTTTACCCTAAATTGAAGGTCCAAATAGAAGAGTTCTACTTGTTTAGTCCCAGTAGAGAAGTCCAATCACACAGCACTCCTTCCCCCTGACTTTCACTGAAAAGCCTCTGGCAGAATTTGTCTAGGGCAGTGTTTAAATCTAGATCTAAATCTAGCTTCCTTCTACCTAAGCCACTCCCCATACTTAATAGATCTTTCTACATGTAATTCAATTGAACAGATAACAGTCTCCTTCAGCCACCTGAGATTTAAACCTAGATAACTGCTCAGATAACCATTCCCTTCAGCTAACTCAGACAAACACACTCTCTGTTTTTGGGTGTATGTTTTCACCCGAAATTGAAGGTCCCAGTAAAAGAGTTCTACTATTTTAGTCCAAGTAATGAAGTCCACTCACACAGCACTCCTTCCTCTTGGTGTTCTCTGCCAAGACTGTGGCAGAATCTATATAGGACAGTGTTTAAATCTAGCTTCCTTCCAGCTAAGCCACTCCCCCTACTTAATAGAGCTTTCTACATGTAATAAAATTGCACACATAATCTCCTTCAGCCACCTGAGATTTATACCTAGATAAATGCTCAGTTTTCTCTGATAACTGCTCAGATAACCATTCACTTCAACTAACTCAGACAAACTCACTAACTTTTCTTCAGTGTGTTTTTTTACCCTAAATTGAAGGTCCAGTAGAAGAGTTCTACTTCTTTAGTCCCAGTAGAGAAGTCCACTCACACAGCACTCCTTCCTCCTGGCATTCTCTGAACAGCCTCTGGCAGAATCTATCTAGGGCAGTGTTTGCATTTAGATTCCTTATAACTAAACCACTCCCCCTACTTAGTATATCTTTCTACTAGTAATTAAATTGCACAGATAACAATCCCCTTCAGCCACCTGAGATTTACATCTAGGTGACTGCTCAGTTGTCTGAGATAACTGCTCAGGTAACCATTCACTTCTGCTAACTCAAACACACTCACTTTTTTGTGTGTGTTTTAACCTTAAATTGAAGGTCCCAGTAGAAGAGTTCTATTTCTTTAGTCGCAGTAGTGAAGTCCAGTCACACAGCACTCCTTCCTCCTGGTGCTTTCTGCCAAGATTCTGGCAGAATCTATCTAGGGTAGTGTTTAAATCTAGATTCCTTCTAACTAACCCACTCCCCATACTTAATAGAACTTTCTACATGTAATTAACTTGCACAGATAACAATCCACTTCAGCCACCTGAGATTTACATCTAGATAAATCCTCAGTTATCTGAGATAACTGCTGAGATATCCATTCACTTCAGCTAACTCAGACAAACACACTAACCTTTTTGAGAGTGCTTTTTTTTACCCTAAATTGAAGGTCCCATTAGAGGAATTCTAATTCTTTAGTCCCAGTAGTGAAGTCCAGTTGCACAGCACTCATTCCTCCTGGTGTTTTCTGCCAAGCCATTGGCAGAATCTATGTAGGGTAGTGTTTAACTCTAGATTTCTTCTAGAAAAGCCTCTCCCCCTACTTAATCGATCTTTCTACATATAATTAAATTGCACAGATAACAATTCCCTTCAACCACCAGAGATTTACACCTAGATAAATGCTCAGTTATCTGAGATAACTGCTCAGATATCCATTCACTTCAGCTAACTCAAACAAACACACAAACTTTTTCTGAGTGTGTTTTTTACCCTAAATTGAAGGTCCAAATAGAAGAGTTCTGCTTCTTTAGTCCCAGTAGAGAAGTCCAATCACACAGCACTCCTTCCCCCGGCTTTCTCCAAAAAGCCCCTAGCAGAATCTGTCTAGGACAGTGTTTAAATCTAGCTTCCTTCTAGCTAGGCCACTCTATCTTCTTAATAGATCCTTCTAAATGTAGTTAAAATGCACACCTGAGATTTACACCAAGATGACTGCTCAGTTGTCTGAGATAACTGCTCAGATAACCATTCACTTTAGCTAACTCAAACACACTCTCTTTTATGTGTGTGTTTTTACCTTAAATTGAAGGTCCCTGTAGAAGAGTTCTACTTTTTTAATCCCAGTAGAGAAGTCCAGTCACACAGCACTCGTTCCTCCTGGTATTCTCTGAAAAGCCTCTGTCAGAGTCTATCTAGGGCAGTGTTTAAATCAAGCTTCCTTCTAGCTAAGCCACTCCCCGTACTTAATAGATCTTTCTGCATGTAATTAAATTGCACAGATAACAACCCCTTCAGCCACCTGAGATTTACACCTAGATGACTGCTCAATTGTCTGAGATAACTGCTCAGATAACCATTCACTTTAGCTAACTCAAACACACTTGCTTTTATGTGTGTGTTTTTACCTTAAATTGAAGGTCCCAGTAGAAGAGAGCTGCTTCTATAGTCCCAGTAGAGAAGTCCAGTCACACAACACTCCTTCCTCCTGGTGTTTTCTGCCAAGCCTCTGGCAGAATCTTTCTAGGGTAGTGTTTAAATCTAGATTCCTCCTCGCTAAACTACTCCCCCTACTTAATAGATCTTTTTACATATAATTAAATTGCACAGATAACAAACCCTTAAGCCACCTGAGATTTACATCTAGATAAATACTCAGTTGTCTGAGATAACTGCTCAGATATCCATTCACTTTAGCTAACTCAGATAAACACACTTGCTGTTTTTGGGTGTGTGTTTTTACCCTAAATTGAAGGTCCCAGTAAAAGAGTTCTACTTCTCTAGTCCCAGTAGTGAAGTACACTCACACAGCACTCCTTCTTCTTGGTGTTCTCTGCCAAGCCTCCAGCAGAATCTTTCTATGGCAGTGTTTAAATCTAGCTTCCTTTTAGCTAAGCCACTCTGCCTACTTAATAGATCTTTCTTCATGTAATAAAACTGCACACATAACAATCTCCTTCAGCCACTTGAGATTTACACCTAGATAAATGCTCAGTTATCTGTGATAACTGCTCAGATAACCATTCACTTCTGCTAACTCCAACACACTAACTTTTTTTGAGTGTGATTTTTTCCCTAAATTGAAGGTCCCAGTAGAAGAGTTCTGCTTCTTTAGTTCCAGAAGAGAAGTCCACTCACACAGCACTCCTTCTGCCTAGCATTCTCTGAAAAGCCTCAGGCAGAATCTATCTATGGCAGTGTTTACATCTAGATTCCTTCTAACTAAGCCTCTCCCCCTACTTAATAGATCTTTCTACAAGTAATTAAATTGCACAGATAACAATCCCCCTTCAACCACCTCAAATTTACTCCTAGATAACTGCTCAGTTGTCTGAGATAACTGCTCAGATCACCAATCACTTTAGCTAACTCAGACAAACATTCTCGCTTTTGTGTGTGTGTGTGTGTGTGTTTACCTTAAATTGAAGGTCCCAGTAGAAGAGTTCTACTTCTTTAGTCCCAGTAGTGAAGTCCAGTCACACAGCACTCCTTCCTCCTAATGATTTCTGCCAAGATTCTGGCTTACACTATCTATGGTAGTGTTTAAATCAAGATTCCTTCTAACTAACCCACTCCCCATACTTAATAGAACTTTCTACATGTAATTAAATTGCACAGATAACAATCCACTTCAGCCACCTGAGATTTACATCTAAATAAATGCTCAGTTATCTGAGATAACTGCTCAGATATCCATTCACTTCAGCTAGCTCAGACAAACACACTAACCTTTTTGAGTGTGTTTATTTTACCCTAAATTGAAGGTCCCAGTAGAAGAGTTCTACTTTAGTCCCAGTAGTGAAGTCCAGCTACACAGCACTCATTCCTCCTGGTGTTTTCCGCCCAGCATCTGGCAGAATCTTTCTAGGGTAGTGTTTAAATCTAGATTTCTTCTAGCAAAGCCTCTCCCACTACTTAATAGATCTTTCTACATATAATTAAATTGCACAGATAACAATCCCCTTCAGCCATCTGAGATTTACACCTAGATAAATACTCAGTTATCTGAGATAACTGCTCAGATATCCATTCACTTCATCTAACTCAAACAAACACTCAAACTTTTTTTGAGTGTGTTTTTTTACCCTAAATTGAAGGTCCAAGTAGAAGAGTTCTACTACTTTAGTTCAAGTAGAGAAGTCCAACCATACAGCACTCTTTCCTCCTGGCTTTCTCTGAGAAGTCTCTGGCAGAATCTGTTTTGGGCACTGTTTAAATATAGCTTCCTTCTAGCTAGGCCACTCCCTCTACTTAATAGATCTTTCTACAAGTAATTAAATTGCACAGATAAAAATCCCCATCAGCCATCTAAAATTTACACCTAGATAACTGCTCAGTTGTCTGAGATAACTGCTCAGATCACCTCTCACTTTAGCTAACTCAGACAAACACTCTCACATTTGTGTGTGTGTGTGTGTGTGTGTGTGTGTGTGGGTTTACCTTAAATTGAAGGTCCCAGTGGAAGAGTTCTACTTCTTTAGTCCCAGTAGTGAAGTCCAGTCACACAGCACTCCTTTCTCCTGGTGATTTCTGCCCAGATTCTGGCATACTCTATCTAGGGTAGTGTTTAAATCTAGATTCCTTCTAACTAACCCACTCCCCATACTTAATAGAGACTTTCTACATGTAATTAAATTGCACAGATAACAATCCACTTCAGCCACCTTTGAGATTTGCATCTAAATAGAAGCTTGGTTATCTGAGATACTCGCTCAATATCCATTCACTTCAGCTTACTCAGACAAACACACTAACCTTTTTGCGTATGTTTTTTTACCTGAAATTGATGGTACCAGTAGAAGAGTTGTACTTCTTTAGTCCCAGTAGTGAAGTCCAGTCACACAGCACTCCTTCCTCCGGGTGATTTCTTCCAAGATTCCTGCATACTCTATCTAGGGTAGTGTTTAAATCTAGATTCCTTCTAACTAACCCACTCCCGATACTTAATAGCACTTTCTGCATGTAATTAAATTGCACAGATAACAATCCACTTCAGCCACCTGAGATTTACATCTAAATAAATGCTTAGTAATCTGAGATAACTGCTCAGATATCCATTCACTTCAGCTAACTCAGACAAACACACTAACCTTTTTGAGTGTGTTTTTTTACCCTAAATTGAAGGTCCCAGTAGAAGAGTTCTACTTCTTTAGTCCCAGTAGTGAAGTCCAGTCACACAGCACTCATTCCTCCTGGTGTTTTCTGCCAAGCCTCTGGCAGAATCTATCTAGGGTAATATTTAAATCTAGATTTCTTCTAGCAAAGCCTCTCCCCCTACTTAATAGATCTTTCTATATTATTAAATTGGACAAATAACAATCTCCATCAGCCACCTGAGATTTACACCTAGATAAATGCTCAGTTTTCTGAGAACTGCTCAGATGTCCATTCAATTCAGCTAAATCAAACACACAAACTTTTTTTGAGTGTGTTTTTTTACCCTAAATTGAAGGTCCAAGTAGAAGAGTTCTACTTCTTTAATCCCAGTAGAGAAGTCCAGTCACACAGCACTCGTTCCTCCTGGTGTTCTCTGAAAAGCCTCTGGCAGAGTCTATCTCAGGTCTGTGTTTAAATCAAGCTTCTTTCTATTCTGGCTAAGTCACTCCCCCTGCTTAATAGATCTTTCTACATGTAATTAAATTGCACAGATAGCAATCTCCTTCAGCCACCTGAGATTTACACCTAGATAACTGCTCAGAAAACCATTCACTTCAGCTAATGCAGATAAACACACTCACTGTTTTTGGGTGTGTGTTTTTACCCTAAATTGAAGGTCTCAGTAAAAGAGTTCCACTTCTTCAGTCCCAGTAGAGAAGTCCACTCACACAGCACTCCTTCCTCTTGGTGTTCTCTGCCAAGCCTCTGGCAGAATCTGTCTAGGGTAGTGTTTAAATCTAGCTTCCTTTTAGCTAAGCCACTCTGCCTATTTAATAGATACTTCTTCATGTAATAAAATTTCCCACATAACAATCATCTTCAACCACCTCAGATTTATACCTAGAAAAGTGCTCCTTTATCTGTCATAACTGCTCAGATAACCATTCACTACAGCTACCTTAGACAAACACACTGACTTTTTTTGACTGTGTTTTTTACCCTAAATTGGTGGTCCCAGTAGAAGAGTTCTACTTCTTTAGACCCAGTAGAGAAGTCCACTCACACAGCACTCCTTCCTCCTGGCATTCCCTGAAAAGCCTCTGGCAGAATCTATCTAGGGCAGTGTTTACTTCTAGTTTCCTTCTAACTAAGCCACTCACCATACTTAACAGATCTTTCTACAAGTAATTAAATTGCACAGATAACTATCCCCTTCAGCCACGTGAGATTTATACCTAGATAACTGCTAAGTTGTCTGAGATAACTGCTCAGATGACCACTCACTTTAGCTAACTCAGACAAACACTCTCACTTTTGTGTGTGTGTGTGTGTGTGTGTGTTTATTTTTAAATTGAAGGACCCAGTAGAAGAGTTCTACTTCTTTAGTCCCAGTAGTGAATTCCCGTCACACTGCACTTATTCCTCCTTGTGTTTTCTGCCAAACCTCTGGCAGAATCTTTCTATTGTAGTGTTTAAATCAAGATTCCTTCTAGCAAAGCATCTACACCTACTTAATAGATCTTTCTACATGTAATTAAATTGCACAGATAACAATCCCCCTCAGCCACCTGAGAATTACACCTAGATAACTGCTTAGCCATCTGAGATAACTGCTCAGATAACCATTCACTTCAGCGAACTCAGACACAGTAACTTTTTTTTGGTGTGTGTTTTTTTATCCTAAATTGAAGGACCCAGTAGAAGAGATCTGCTTCTTTAGTCCCAGTAGAGAAGTCCAGTCACACTGCAATCCTTCCTCCTGGTGTTTTCTGCCAAGCCTCTGGCAGAATCTATCTAGCGTAGTGTTTAAATCTAGATTCCTTCTAGCTAAGCTACTCCCCTACTTAATAGATCTTTTTACATGTAATTAAATTACACAGACAACAAAACCTTCAGCCACCTGAGATTTACATCTAGATAAATACTCAGTTATCTGAGAACACTGCTCAGATATTCATTCACTTCAGCTAACTCAGACAAACACAGTAACTTGTTTTGGTGTGTGTTTTTTTTACCCTAAATTGAAGGACCCAGTAGAAGAGATCTGCTTCTTTAGTCCCAGTAGAGAAGTCCAGTCACACTGCAATCCTTCTGCCAAGCCTCTGGCAGAATCTATCTAGGGGAGTGTTTAAATCTCAGATTCCTTCTGGTTGCTTTCCCCTACTTAATAGATTTTTCTACATGTAATTAAATTGACATAACAGTCCCTTCATGCCACCTGAGATTTAGAACTAGATAAATGCTCATTTATCTGAGAAAACTGCTCAGATATCCATTCACTTCAGCTAACGAAAAGAAACAGACAAACTTTTTCTGAGTGTGTTTTTTTACCCTAAATTGAAGGTCCCAGTAGAAGAGTTCTACTTTTTAGTCCCAATAGAGAAGACCAATCACACAGCACTTTTCCCATTCTTTCTGAAAAGCCTTTGCAGAATTGTCTAGAAGTGTTTAAATCTAGCTTCCTTGTAGCTCTTTCCTCTTAACAGATCTTTCTATATGTGGTAAGTGCACAGATAACAACTCTTCAGCCACCTGAGATTTACACCTTAACTCTTCAGTTGTGTGAGTTAACTGCTCAGATAACCATTCACTTCTGCTAACTCAGACAAAGATCGGTTTTTGTGATTTTTTGCCCTAAATTGAGTCCTAGTATGAGTTTTCTTCTTTAATCCCAGAAGTTCAGCTGCGTTCCTTCCTCCTGGTGTTCTCAAAAGTCTCTGGGAGATTATATAGGGCAGTGTTTGAATCTAGCTTCCTTCAGCTGCTTATCCCCTACTTAATAGATCTTTCTGCATGCAATTAATCACAGATAACCATCTCCTTCAGCCATCTGAGATTTACAGCTAGGTAACTGCTCGGATACTATTCACTTCTGCTCAATCGCTTACTTCGCTGTTTTTGGGTGTGTTTTACCCCAATTGAAGGTCCCAGTAAAGAGTTCTTACTTCTGGTCAGTGTTGAGTTCCTCACAGCACTCCTTCTTCTTGGTGTTCTCGCCTAGCCTCTGCAGAGTCTTTCTATGGCTGTTTTTGTAGTTTCCTTTGCCATACTCTGACCTATTGCAGATCTTTCTTCATGTAATAAATCGCACACTGTAATCTCCTTCAGCACTTGAGATTTACACCTAGATAAATGCTCAGTTATCGTGATAACGTTTTATACCATTCACTTCTTGTATCAGACAAACACCTAACTTTTATGTGTTTTATACCTAAATTTGAAGGTCCCAGTAGAACAGTTCTGTTTCTTTGGTTGAGTAGAGAGTCCTCACGCACTCCTTCCTCCTGGCATTCTCTGAAACTTCTGGCAGATCTATCTGGGGTGTGAAATCAAGCTTCCTTCTTTTAGGGCCCCCCCTACTTAGTAGTCGTTCTACAAGTAATTAAATTGCACAGATAAACTTCAGCCACCTAGAGTTTACACTAAATAACTGTTGTGTTGTGTGGTAACTGCTCAGATAACTATTCACTTCTGTAACTCAGACAAATACACTCGCTTTTTGTCTTTGTTTTGCCATAAATTGAGAATACCAGTAGAAAGTTCTACTTCTTTAATCCCAGTAGAAGTCCAGTTACACCTTGCTCATTCTCTGGTTCACTGAAAAGACTTGGCAGTCTGTCTAGGGCACTGTTTAATCAAGCTCTTCTGTAAACCACCTCTCTTTTAGATCTTTCTGCATGTAATTCGTGGGTAATATCAATCCCTTCAGCTGCAATTTTTAAAGATGACTGCTCAGTTGTTGAATAACTGCTCAGTTAACCACTCACTTTGGTTAACTCAAACACTCACGCTTTTGTGTGTGTTTTCCCTTTAATTGAAGGTCCCAGTAGAAGAGTTCTACTTTAGTCCCAGTAGTGTCCGTCCACTGTTCCATTCCTCCTGGTGTTTTCTGCCAAGCTCTGGCAGAACTTTCTAGGTAGTGTTTAAATGTAGATTCCTTCTAGCTACATCTACCCTACTTAAGGTCTTTCCATGTAATTAAATTGGACAGATAACAATCGCCAGCCGCGAGATTTACCCTGGATAACTGCTCAGCTATCTGAGATAACTGCTCAGATAACCATTCTTCAGCTAGCTCAGACAAACACAGTACCTTTTTTGTGTGTTTTATCCTCGTTGAAGGACCCAGAGAGTTGCTTCTTTGGTCCCAGTGAAGTCCAGTCACACAATCCTTCTCCTGGTGTTTTCTGAAAGCCTCTTGCAGAATCTATTAGGGTAGTGTTTAATCAGATTCTTCTGTTGTTCTTCCCCCTGCTTAATAGATCTTTTATATGTAATTAAATTGCACAGATAACAAAGCCGTGAGCCGCCTGAGATTTACATCTAGATAAATACTCAGTTATATGAGATAACTGTTCAGATATTCATTCACTTCAGCTAACTCAGACAAACACAGTAACTTTTATTGGTGTGTTTATTTTAACCTAAATTAGGACCCAGAAGAGATTCTTTTTAGTCCCAGTAGAGAAGTTCAGTCACCTGCAATCCTTCCTCCTGTGTTTTCTGCCAAGCTCTGGTAATCTATCTAGGGAGTGTTTAAATCTAGATTCCTTCTATCTGTTCCCCCCACTTAGCAGTTTTTCTATATGTAATTAAATTGCACATATATCCCCTTCAGCCACCTGAGATTTACAAATAGATAAATGCTCAGTTATCTGAGAAAGCTGCTCAGATATCAATTCACTTCACCTAAGGAAAACAAACATGCAAACTTTTTCTGGGTGTGCTTTTTCCCCTAACTTGGGGTCCCAGTAGAAGAGATCTCTTCTTTAGTCCCAGTAGAGTCAATCACGCTCCTTCTCCCATTCTTCTCTGAAAGCTCTTGCAGAATCTGTCTGGGCAGTGTTTAAATCTAGCTTCCTTCTAGCTAAGCCATCACTTAATAGATCTTTCTATGTAATTAAGTGCACAGATATATTCCTTGTGCCACCTGATTTTTACACCTTAATAATTCTCAGTTGTGTTAGCTAACTGCTCAGATAACTATTCACTTCTGCTAACTCAGAGAACACACTCATTTTTTTTGTGAGTTTTTGCCCTAAATTGAAGGTCCCAGTAGGAAGAGTTCTATTTCTTTAATCCCATTAGAGAAGTCCAGTCACAGCACTGCTCCTCCTGGTGTTCTCTCTCAAAAGCCTCTGGCAGAGTCTATCTAGGCTGTTTTTTGAATCTCCTTCCTTCTAGCCAAGCCACTCCCTTAATGGTCTTTCACATGTAATTAAATTGCACAGATAATATCCTTCAGCCACCTGGGATTTACACATAGATAACTGCTCAGATAATATTCACTTCAGCTAACTCAGATAAACACACTCGCTGTTTTGGGTGTGTTTTAACCTAATTGAAGGTCCAAAAGAGTCTACTTCTTTAGTCGTAGTGCAGTCCCTCACAGCTTTCCTTCTTCTTGGTGTTCTCTCCAAGCCTCCCAGAGAATCTTCATGGCAGTGTTTAACTAGCCTTTAGCCTCTTTGCCTTCTTAATAGATCTTTCATGTAATAAACTGCACACATAACAATCTCTTCAGCCACTTGAATTTACACATAGATTAATGGTTTGTTATCTGTGATAACTGCTCAGATATTCATTCACTTTGCTAACTCAGACAAACACTAACTTTTTTGGTGTGTTTTACCCTAAATTGAAGGTCCCAGTAGAAGAGTCTTTTTGGTTCCAGTGGTGTCCACTAACACTGCACCTCTTCTTTGTGTTCTGCCAAACTTGGAGAATCTATCTAGGCTGTGATTAAATCTAGCTCCTAGATGCCACTCTGTCTCGCAATGATACTTATTCATAATAAAATTGAACACATAACAATCACCAGCATCCACCCGAGATTTATACTTTGTAATGGGTGCTCTTATCTTATGTCCTCTCAGATAACCATTCACTCAGCTTACTTAACAAACACTAACTTTTGTGTTTTTTACCCTAAATTGGTGGTCCCAGCGGAAGAGTTCACTTTAGTCCCAGTAGAAATTCCACCACACAGCACTCCTTCCTCCTGGCATTACATGAAAGCTTCTGTCAGAATCTGTCTGGGCAGTGTTTCTTCGATTCCTTTAGCTCAGCCGCCACCACTTAATAGATCTTTCTAGGTAATTCAATTACACAGATAACAATCCTTCAGCTACCTGAGATTTATCCCAGATAACGCCAGTTGTCTGAATAACAGCTCAGTTAACCACCCTTTAGCTAACTCCAACACTCGGCCTGGTGTGTGTTTAGCAAATTGAAGGTCCCAGTAGAGAGTTCTACTTCTTTGTCCCAGTAGTAGTGAAGTCACACTGCACCGTCCTCCTGTTGTTTTCCTGCCAAGCCTCAGGCAGAATCTTTCTGGGTGTGTTTAAATCTGATTCCTTCATCTGCATCTTCCCTTACAATAGATGTTTCTACATGTAATTAAATTGCACAGATAACAATCCTTTCAGCCACTTGAGTTACTCCGGGCTTGCTCAGCCATCTAAAATAACTGTTCAGATAACCATTCACTTAGTAACTCAGACAAACACAGAACCTTTTTGTGTCCCCATGTTCCCACCACCATATTCCATTCACTATTTATATTGCACATTCTCAAAAGAAGGAATTCATGGCAAAAACTCAGTTTAATGCATCAGTTGGGGTTGTTCCACAGTGACAAAAGTGAGGAAATATGGTATTAGGGTTACCAACCCTTGCACCCCACACCCACCCAGCCCTCACCAACAGGCAACAGGGTGTGTGTTGGGGTTGTCGGGCCTAACTCTCACCCCATTCTCCTATACTACACCACCTTAGCTTATTTACACATGGAATGGGGTGAGAGTTAAGCCCAATGACTCAAATGCACACCCCAATGCTTGTTGGTGGGGGCAGGGAAGGTGTAAGCTGCAAGGAGTGGTAACCCTAACACCAAATTTCTTCACTCTTGTCACTGTGGAACAACCCTAAGTGATGCATTAAACAGTTTTTTGCCATTAAAATATATTATATATACACATATTCTTTGCAACAAAATTTCATTAATGCATTAGTTAGAGTTCCAGCAACAAAAGTAGGGAAATGTGGTGTTATGGTGTCCAACCCTAACACCCCACCCTAACCCTAACACCCCACCCCCATCTTGCAGACAGGAACAGGTGTGGGGTGTGCCGTGGAGTTGTCAGCCCTAATGCTCACCCCATTCCATTTGTAAGTAAGTTGAGATGGGTACAGTATATGAGAATTGGATGAGTGTTAGGGTTGATGACCCCATGGCACAGCCCAAGCCTGTTTCTGCTTGCAGGGTGAGGGTGTGGTGTTATGCTTAGGATTGGTGTGGGATGTTAAGGTTGGAAATCCTAACACCACATTTCCCTACTTTTGTTACTGGAACCAAAATTAGTATATTAATGACATTTCTTGCAGAGGATTTCCTTACTTTTTGAGAAAGTGTAATTTTATTCTTATTTCCTGTGGGATCACAGGATCCTGTGCTCCAATCAGTCCACAATAGTATCCATCCATCCATGATTTTTAAAGACACTGTATTTGTGTCCAGTCCTGTGGTGCGAAAGCACCTACAAAACACATCACATTGCAATGTTATATTATGGAAGCACAGTAAAATATGAAACCTGTATTACTGCACACCAGATGAATACCTTTTCATCAAACTAGCAAAAGGCATATCTGTGGGGCAAGTCCTTTGCATCCTGAAAATTTCAGACAAAAATTGCAAGCCATGCTTTCCAAGCAGAGTGACAAAGAAATGACTGTATACACTTAAACAAAGAAACATATAATAAGTCAACAGATAAGGACCATACAGCCCACCTAGTCAGCCAATTTCACTACTCACTGCTGCAGCCCCAGATCCAATTTGATTTGTGGCTGTCCTGCTCTGCACATCTCCAGGGTACCCTTATGTCTATCCCATGCACTCTTGAGCCCACGTATTGTTTTTGGCCTCACAACTTTTTGTTGGAAGCCTGTTCCAGAGCTACACCACCCTTTCAGTGAAAAATTACTTCCTAATATTAGCCATGAGCCTTCCACCTTTCAGCCTCATACCATGCCCCCTTATTCTTGAGTAGAGTTTTCTCATAAATATGCTTTCCACTTGTACCCTGTTTATACCCCTAAGGTACTTGAAAATCTCTATCATATCTTCCTTCTCCCTTCTTTCCTCTCATGAATAGATATTAAGGTCCTTAGGACTTTTCCTCATAGGGCTTCTTGTGCAGTCCATGTACCATCTTCATTGCCCTTCTCTGTACTGCCTCTATTTTGTCAATGTCCTTCCAGAGATGTGGTCTCTGGAACTGGACACAGTACTCCAGCTGAGGCCTCTCCAGTGATCTATACAGTGGCATTACCACCTCTTTCCTCCTGCTTGATATGCCCTTCCCTATGCATCCCAACATTCAGTTTGCTTCCCTTACCACATTTTCACACTGTTTGGTCACTTTCAGGTAGTCAGATATGATAAACCCCAGGTCCTTGTCCTGAATTGTGGTGGCCAGAATTTTCCCAACCATCCTGTACTCCTCCCTTGGATTCCTGTGACACAGGTGTATGGTCAGGCTTTTTTAGCACTGACATTCAACTGCCAAACACCTGACCACTCCTCTAATGGGCTTAGGTCCTTTCTCTTTGTTTCCACCACCTCCAGTGTGTCCTCTCTATTGTAGAGTTTGGTGTCATCTGCTAAGAGGCACATCTTTCCCTCCAAATGATTTCCAAAATCACTAATGAAGACATTGAATAAGACTGGCCCAAGCATTGACCCCTGTAGCTCCCCGCTGGTTACCTCCCTCTCCTCAGATTTCATGCCATTTACCACCACCCTCTGAGTCCTGTCCCTTAGCCAGTTCCCAACCCACTTTACTTTGATAGGATCCACTCCCAGGCTCCCCAATTTATTTAGCAGTCTCCTGCATGGGACAGTGTTGAAGGCCTTGCTGAAATCCAAGTAGAACACATCCACTGCCCCTCCCTGATCTATTACCCTAGTTACCAAGTCAAAGAAATCTATAAGATTTGTCTGACAAGACCTGCCCACTCGCTGCATGGGTCACTCTCTACAAGCCTGACATCATGGGGATAACTGAGACCTGGCTCAAACCCCAGATTCCTGACTCTGCCTGTGGGCTCCCTGGCTATGAGTTCAAACGGCTGGACAGAACCGGAAGTAAAAGGGGAGGAGGCATCCTGATTTACTATAGGAGCCACCTCAATGTATCCCTAATTAATCACAGTCCCTCACTGCTGTCATCCTGTGAGCTGCTCCACTCCATGTTCCTACTTGGCAACGCCAAAAAACTGCATGTGGTGTGTACCTACAACCCCCCTAAGGGAGGGCTCCAGGGCCTCACCCACATCCTGGACACTGGGTGTCCCAGAACCGGGGACAATGAACTCCTAATCCTGGGGGATGTGAACCTAAATTGGGCAGGGGATAATGTCAAGCAGTTCGAGGTCCTGCTTGCCACCCAAAATCCTAATGCAACTAGTATAGGAGCCCACCTGATGGATGGCAAACGGTACCTCCAGCTCCCTTCTGGACTGGATCATGTCAAACTGTCATGAGAGGATCTCCTCTGCAGGGACTCTACCCGACTCCATCTCTGACCACTCTCCTGTTTTCTGCATATGGAAAATCCCCTTCCCCAAAGTCCCCCACAAAATCATCCACGTCCGAAACTTCGCCAGGTTCAACCTGGACCTGTTCATGGAGGAACTAAGGCTCACTGACTGGTCAGAAGTCTACAGTGCCCAGGACCCCATCACCGCTGTTGCAGCATTCCACAACATCTTTGTGGATCTGCAAGACAGGTATGCCCCTATCACTAAGCGTAGGGTCCATGGGACAGCCACCCAGTGGCTGCATGGGTCCTTCTCTCCCTCATGCGAGTGAGAGACAAGTGTTGGGCTCAGTTCAAATGCTCACATGATACCACCTTGCTTCAACAATACAGAAAACTCAGAAATGAGTGTAAGAAAGCCATCAGGGGGGCCAAAAGTGATTTCTGTAAGGCCGCCCTTCTCAGCTCTGCTAAGGACCCTAGATGGTTTTGGAGAACCATTCAAACACTGGTCAGTGGTCGCTCCAACTCTGGGGTTACTGACATGCTCATCGGAGGAGCTTCCTGCAACAATCCACACACGATTGCTAATGCTCTCAACTCCCATTTCAATGACCTCCCTGCTGTCCTCCCACACTGATCTATGGCTAGGAATACAAACTGCCCTGCTCCCATGGCCCAGCAGGAGCCTGGCCTGCCCTGTCCCCCATTCCACCTAAGGGTGGTGTCGGTAAACGAGGTACGGTCTCTTCTCCAAGGCCTCTCCCAGCATGCAAGCCCTGGGCTAGATAACCTGGAGCCCAAGCTCCTCAGACTTGGCACCCCCCACATTGCCACCCCGGTGGCCCACATCTTCAACCTATCCCTTACCCAGGGACAGATCCCAGATATCTGGAAGGTTACCAAGGTCGTCCCTGTCCTAAAGCAGGGCAACCCCAAAATCCTGGACAACTACCGTCCTATAGCCATCCTCTCGGCTGTCAGTAAGCTTGTGGAAAAGGTTGTAGCCAAACAACTCTCAGAGCATATCCATACCCACGGACTGCTGTCCCCTGCCCAACATGGCTTTCACAAAGGGCACAATACTACCACTGCACTTATCTCTGTCTCTTCCAGCATTAGAGCAGCAATGGATCTGGGGAAACTCTCAGGTGCTGTGTTCATTGACTTATCCAAGGCCTTTGACCTTGTGGATCATGACCTGCTCGTTTCGCAGATGAGGTCCCTTGACCTGTCCCCCCCTACTCTGAATTGGGTCTCTGACTACCTGCATGGCAGAGAACAATTAACTATATTCAATAAAGTCCTCCTCTGCCCCCTGCCCATAACCTCTGAGTCCCACAGGGCTCAGTGCTGGGACCCTACTCTTTTCCCTGTTTATTAACAATCTCCCCGCTGTGGCCTCCAGGTGCCGGGTTACTATGTATGTGGATGATCCGGGTCCTCCTGGCCCACTCCAGAGATACAGCCACCCTAAACCGCTACCTAACAGAGGACTTCAGAACATCCAGGTATGACTCTCCAACCAGAAGCTGGTCTCAACCAGAAAAATACCCAGGTCATGTTATTCGCCCATCAGCCAAAATTCAGGCCTCCTCAGCTCCTCTGCAAAACAACTGTGAGGATGGTACCCTCTTCTTACTGTGACCTCTCTCAAATATCTTGGTATGATGCTAGACCCCAGCTGGACCTGGGAAATCACATCACAACATTTGCAGAGGGTTAACTGCAGCTGGGCTGGCCTAGGGCTAGGTACAACCTTACCCCCTGCGGCTTGTCTGGCTCTGCCAGGGAGAGTATTACTCTTCCTCAGCTATGGTCTCCACCTATTTGTTCATACTTCTAAGGTCCTCCTTAACAAGTGAGCAAACGATTACAACAACATCTGCCGGTTTGCTCTGGCCGCCCCGTCTTACCCATCACTGTGAACTCTACGATAAGTTAGGATGGTTATCCCCGCAATCACCTTAACTTTGGCACTGGGTGCCTAACGACAGTAATCAGCTCCGCACCCCCAGAAATTGGCCCGGCTCCTCTCCCCAGCTGACCTCTCACCCTACCCTCTGAGATCTCAGGGCCCAGGACTACTAAATGTACCTGCCACCCGCACCCTCATGGGTGACAGAAGCTTCACAGCTCATGCACCTAGGCTCTGGAACTCCTTCCCCGAAAGGGTTTGCACTGCCCCTTCCCACAGGCTTCTTTGGACCTCCCTGTGGGAACATCTCAAGCTGGCCTCACACTGCGTATGCCTAAAGCCACCCTAGCACATAGTTCCTGGTTGTCACTAGCCAGGTGGCTTCACCTCTCCCCGTGCTGCTACCTGATCTTATTCACTACTCTACTGTCTGTTGCTATGGAGATCCTACACACCTTATTCTCTGCTTGCTGTGTTGGCTATTGTACCTAAATCACAATTGTATCTTGCCCCAGTCTTGTTAACTTTGTATACCTTCCAATCAAATGTAAAACTGTTTTCTCTCCTGCTTTGTTGTACTGATGTACCTGTTATACCTGTTGTACTCTCCCGGGTCGTTCCTGAAAATAGGCATAAAACTTGTCTAGTGTACCTACCCGGTTAACAAAAACTAAATAAAAAAAATAAAATAAAACTTAGACTCCATGCTGCTTTGAATCCTGTGCCCTGCTATCCTACAGAAACTTCACAATCCTCTCCTTTAGTAAGGACTTTATTAGTTTCCCCACTACTGAAGTCAGGCTTACAGGCCTGTAATTGCCTGCACCCTCTCTACTGCCACTCTTGTGGAGTGTGACCACATCTGCCCTCCTCCAGTCCTTAGGTACCTCCCTCATCTCTAGTGATACATTGAAAAGAGCAGTCAGTGGTTCTGCCAGCACTTCCCTGAGTTCCTTTAGTACTCTGGGATGGATTCCATCTGGCCCAATTGCCTTATCTGCTTTTAGCTTCTTGAGTTCTTCTAGGACTCTTTCCACTGTGAATGGGCAGGTGTCTCCCTTCTTCTCATAAATACCCCTCTTAATGAGTCTCGGGCCCTCACACTCCCTGCCCTAGTGAATACTGAGCAAAAGTAATTGTTCCGTATCACAGCCTTTTCTATGTCATCCTCCTTCCTTCTTCAGCCTAAAAATCCTACATTACAATGTTACCCTATGGGAAATTAAGGAACATTTAAACCCCTACGACTCAAGAGCAAAGTAATCTGCTTTCACCACACCAGCAAAAGGCACATCTGTGGACCAAGCCCTTTGTACCCTGAAGTTTTCAGACCAAAATTCCAAACCTTTTCTTTACTGTGAAGTGACAAAAAAAACAAGCTACTGTATATAAAAAGTCTTTTTTTTGTGCAAATTGCAAAACAGGATCTATGTTGTGATGTTGCACTCGCTGACATGGAACCTTTGTAAAAGAGCCTTGGCTCAAAGGTATTGTAATCCTAGACTGAAATAAATAAAATAAAATAAATAAATAAAATAAATTCTATTTTACCAAATTTGCAAAAAAGAATTTCAGCATGTTTAAAAACACATTTTCAGGTGAATTATGAAAAAGTAACCCCAGAGTCTAATAGAATGAGTCCTGATTAGCAGAGCATATGTGTTGGTTACTTCACAAAGTCACTTTTTATGTTGATTACGCATGCGAAGAGCATGTTGCTGCAGCTTTCTCCACAAGCAGGTTGTGGAGCCATGGCACTGTTGTGCCCAATGCCCCCACAGGCTGCAAAGGCTTGTCCCCCAACCCTCAATGCCATGGCACGCTGCTGCTGACGCTAGTTCAGCCAGCGTGTCACAACTTTCTAAAAAATCAGCCGCTGCAATCAGGGGCCACCTTGTCATTGCAGCGCCAGCCATCTGCTGCAATGAGGGAGTGACCTGTCATTGCAGGGCGGGCTGTGAAAACCCTGATATTGTTAGTCAACATGGCAGCGGCTTGCCGCCGTGTTCTACAACAATATAACCCCTACCATGCTTAGTTGCAGAAGGGGCCCTAATCCTCGTGAGAGGGCTTCACTTGCCCTATGTTGATTGTGCTGATGGGGAGCCCACTCTCGCCGGCATTATGTCAAACACCCCTGCTGATATTGTGTGCCGACGGGTACCCAATCCCCTGCCAGCATAATGTGAATCCCCCTTTACTTAGGAAGGACGGGGGTGCCAAATCCTGTCAACTACTGGCCCCCAAAGCAGTCAGGTGGCATGAACCACCCTTTATTTGTATGCTGATGTGGCAGACCACTCCCGTCAGCATTATATCAAACACCGCCTCCCCACTGATATTGTGTGCCAACAGGATGCCCAATCCCCATCAGCATAATGTGAACCCCTTTACTTGTGTGCGATGGGGGTGCCCAATCCCGCGTCGGCTACTGGCCCCAAAAAGCAGTCAGGTGGTGGAGCCCCTTTACTGTGTGCTGATGGGCAGCCCACTCCCATCTACATTATGTCAAACACTGCCTCCCCCACTGATATTGTATGCAACAGGTGCCCAACTCTGCTGGCTACTGGCCCCCAAAATCAGTCGGGTGGCATGCTGGGAGCCCACCCAGCGTGCCTAATGCCCCTGTGAAGAAAAAAACTGTCCAATGATTTTTTTTTTTAAACCTATGAAATAAGAAAACTGTCCCTTGTGGTTTCCCTGGTCCCCCTCCCAACACCCGCACCCACCCACTGCAGACCCTGCCTCCTCACACCCCCCTCACCCCATAACTTACCTCCAGAGTCTGGCGCGATGATCTTCTGTGGACCGGGAACATGTATGCACTCTTCAAAGCCAACCGCAAACTGAGGAAATGCCGGTAAGCTGTACAGTATAATGGTAGAAATAGGGTTTTTTTCAACTTTAATGCATATCTCAGTCATTCTTTGGAATTTTTCCACCAAATTTTCAACATGGGATTTTTGGGACCCATCCTCATGAATTCTTGAACTGTCATGGTGTTAATCGGCCCTGAAAGGTGGTTCCGTGGTCACTGTGCGGAATCACCCTTTGGGGCTGATTAATGAAATGACAGTGGCAGTGTTCATGAGGTGGGCTCTCAAAAAGCCTGTTGCAAGGCCCAGTGGAAGAAATCCAAAAAATGACTGTTTTACGAGCTTTGCTACAGTAGCTATGTACGCCATAACTTCGCAAATTTAAATATTTTCACACCAGATTTTCAACATTGACATTTTGTCACACCTCCTTGTGAGCAGTACAGCTGTCATTGATCACATCCTGGCTGAAATGTGTTTTCGCACTTCTGGCGCAGAATAACATGGTCACTGTGAGAAATCAGTGTTCAGGACAGATTATGAAAATGATAGTGACACTGTTCATGAGTAGAGGTCCTAAAATGTCTATGTTGAAAATTTGGTAATGATACTCCATAAAATGACTGTATTCTGATGCGTTCACATAGTTTGCATACTGCCTTGTAAGTTCTAATTATAACATTTTCACTCCAGATTTTCAACATTGCCATTTTCCCCACCCACTTAATGAACAGTACAGCTGTCATTTTTCCCATCCTGGCGAAATGTGTTTCGCACTTTAGGCACAGAATAGAGCGGTCGCTGTGGGAAATCACTGTCCGGGACAGATTAAGAAAATGAGAGTGATACTGTTCATGAGCAGAGGTCCTAAAATGCCTATGTTGAAAATTTGGTGATGAAACTCCATAACATGACTGTGTTACAAGCGTCCGTTGAACTGTTTCCACACACCCTTGTAACTTCGCAATTTTGTAATATTTTCACGCCACATTTTCAACAGTGGCATTTTTCCACACCTCCTTATGAACAGTACAGCTGCCATTTTTCACATCCTGGCTAAAATATGTTTTTGCACTCCTGCTGGAGAATAGCACGGTCACTGTGGGAAATCACTGTTTGGGACAGATTAAGATCGAACAACTGAGAGGGGGGAGTGACTGAGCTCAGCTGAGCTCTGTCGGGACTGCTGCAGATTTGTTTGTGGGCAGAAAAAGGCCCCAACGCAAGAGCCCAGTACAAAAGGGCAGCCTGCAGCACTGGGAGAAACAGAACGAGTGAGCAAGTGACAGAGAGGAGTGAGCCAACTCACCGGAGTGCTGTCAGAACTGCTGCGGATTTCTTTGTGGGCAGAAAAAGGCATCAATGCAGGCAGGGGCCCAGTACAAAAGGCCAGCCTGCAGTGGTGGGAGAAACAGTATGAGCGAGTGAGACAGGAGGGCTGAGTGAGCTTAACAGAGCTCTATCAGGACTGCTGTGGATTTCGTTTTGACCAGAAAAAGTCACCATTGCAGGCAGGAGCCCCATACAAACGGGCCGCTTGCAGCACCAGGACAAACAGAATGAGTGTGTGAGAGAGGGAGACTGAGCGACCTCATGGGAGCTCTGTCAGGACAGCAGCGGATTTCTTTGTGGACAGACAAAGGTGCCAACACAGCCAGGAGCCCCGTACCCAAGCGCAGCCTGAAGCGCCAAGAGAAACAGAATGATCGAGTGACAGAGAGGTAGTGAGTGAGCTCAACGGAGCTCTATTGTGACTGCTGTGGATTTCTTTGTTGGCAAAAAATGCAGCAACGCATGCAGGAGCCCAGTGCAAAAGGCCAGTTTGCAGCACCGGCCGAAATGGAATGAATGAAAGAGCTCAATGGAGCTGTGTCAGGACTGCTTCAGATTTCTTTCTGGTCAGAACAAGCCGCCACTGCAAGCAGGAGCCCAGTACACAAGGGCAGCCTGCAGTGACAGGAGACACAGAACAAGTGAGTGAGGGAGGGGAGTGAGGTGAGCTCACTGGAGCTCTGTTGGGACTGCTGCAGATTTGTTTGTAGGCAGAAAAGCCAGCAATGCACGAGAGGCCCAGTACAAATGGGCAGCCTGCAATGGCGGGAAACCAGAATGAGTGAGTGAGAGAAGGGAGGAGTGAGCTCAACGGAGCTCTATTGTAACTGCTGCAAATTTGTTTGTGGTAGAAGAAGGTGGCATGCTGGCAGGAGCCCAATAGAAAATGGCAGCCTGCAGCGCCGGCAGAACCGGAATGAGCAAGTGAGAGAAGGGGAGTGAGCGAACGAGCTCAATGGAGCTTCATTGGGACTGCTGCAGATTTATTTGTGGCCAGACAAAGGCGTCAACAGAGGCCCAGAAACAGAAATGAGTAACTGACACAGGGGGCGTGAGCGAACTCACTGAGCTCTGTCGGGACAGCTGTGGATTTCTTTGTGGGCAGAAAAGGTGCCAACGCAGGCAGGATCCCAGTACAACACAGCAGCCTGCAGCGCCGGAGAAGCACAATGAGTGAGTGACAGAGGGGAGTGAGTGAGGAGCTTATAGGAGCTCTGTCATGACTGCTACAGATTTCTTTGTTGGCAGAGGGGTGGCAACGAGGCAGGAGCCCAGTACAAAGGCCAGCTCTGCAGTGCCAGCAGAAATGGAACGGAGTGAGTGAGAGAGGAGCAGTCAGCAGGCTCAACAGACCTGTGTCGGGACTGCTGCAGATTTCTTTGTGGGCAGAAAAAGTCACCAACAGAAGCAGGAGCCCAGTACAAAAGGGCAGCCTGCAGTGCCAGGAGAAACAGAATGAGTAAATGAGAGAGGGGGAATGAGCCACCTCAACGGAGCTCTGTCGGGACAGCTGCAGATTTCTTACTGGGCAGAACAAGGTACCAATGCAGGCAGGAGCCCAGTACAAAAGAGCAGCCTGCAGCACTGGAAGAAACAGACTGAGTGACTGACAGAGGGCCAGTGAACATGCTCAGCAGACCAAAGCAATCAACATTCGGCATTGACAAATGCTTGGTTTTTTTTTTGCTTTTTTAGTTTGTTTCTGTTGCTAAGAAAAAAACAAGATGGTGATAGCATGAAAAAAGATTTCTCATTTGTGAAACAGGATTACCCATTAGTGACACAGGAGTGCCCATTTGCAATAGAGAATCCTGTTTTCTGAGGCTCACATTTAACTTTTGGCTTTGAAATGGAAAATTTTAAAATGTATAACTTGTGAACTGATTAATATTGTTTCACTAAGTGTTGAAAAATCACATCAGTAACCCAGGGCCTTTCTACCCTGAACATTTGAGACCAAACCAAGCCATTTTATGTTGGCTTGCCGTGCTTTGGGCAGTCAACATATTGGGAGAGTGGAGATTTGGAGCATGGCTGCTGCTGGAGCGAATGCAGAGCACGCATCAATAGGTGCATCCCTCATTCCCAATAAGCAGCATGCGCTGACATAAACTATTATGTAAAGTGGACAAAACTTCTAAACAAAGTGCCACTGCAGTGAAACAAGCTCGTGTTGGCGGCACTTTGTTTAATTACGTCCACTTTACATAACGTGCGTTCCCCAGTACAGAGTGCCATGCTGGGCCACCCCAGCATGGCAACTATTGATGGCTGACTGGGGTGCCCAATCCCCCGCCGGCTCCACTGTTCTCCCCCAGTACAGGGTGCCATGCTGGGAGCCCACCCCAGTGTGGCAGATGTCCCACGGCCGCCAATTTAGAAAAAACCCTGTAAATTGAAAATGGTCCCACGCAGTCTCCTGCCCCCCACAACCCGCACCCACCCACTGTGCACCCTGCCTCCCACACCCCACCCCATACTTACCTCCGAGTCCGTAGCGACGATCTGTGGTGGACCAGAACACGCCTGCACTCTTCAAAGCCAACTCGCGAACTGAGGAAATGCCGTAGTTGCATAATGGGCTAGATAGGGTTTTTCAACTTTGTTGTATATTCAGATTTTTTTGAATTTTTGCAACACATTTTCAACATGGGGTTTGGACCCTCTCATGAGTGCTGTCACTGTCATGGCATTATTCACCTCAAGGGTGATTTCACAGTCACTGCATAAAATCACCTTCGGGACCAAGTAACAAAATGACACTGCCAGTGTTCATAAGGTGGCTCCCAAGAAGCCTATTTTGAAAATTTGTGGAAAAATTCAAAATGACTATTTTATAGTGTGCGTTACGTAGTTCCTACACACGCCAGAAGTTCGTGAATTTTCAATATTTTCACTCCAGATTTTCAACATTGCCATTTTACCACACCTTCTTATGAGTAGTACAGCTGCCATTTTCACATCTCACCCAAAGCGTGTTTCCGCCCATGTAGCACACAATGGCGCAGTCAGTGTGCGAAATCAATGTACGGGACAAATTAAGAAAATCACAGTGACACTGTTCATGAGCAGAGGTCTTAAAATGGCTATGTTGGAAAATTTGGTGAAAAAATTCAAAAATGACTGTTTTATGAGCTAAGGCTATGCACCCTACGCACGCCGTAAGTTCGCGAATTTTCAATATTTTCACTCCAGATTTTCAACATTGCCATTTTACCACACCTCCTTATGAGCAGTACAGCTGTCATTTTTCGCATCTTGCCCAAAATGTGTTTCCGCCCATGTAGCTGACAGTGGCACAGTCAATGTGCAAAATCAATGTATGGCACACATTAAGAAAAGAACTGTGACACTGTGCGTGAGCAGAGGTCTTAAAATGGCTATATTGAAAATTTGGTGACAAAAGTCCATAAAATGACTGTGTTATGAGTGAGCATTGCGCAGTTTCCACGCACCCTCGTAAGTTCATGACTTTGTAATATTTTCAGTCCAGATTTTCACCAGTGGCATTTTTCCACACTTCCTTATGAACATTACAGCTGTCATTTTTCACAACATGGCCGAAGTGTGTTTTCACACTTTCAGTGCAGAGATGCGTGGTCGCTGTGGGAAATCACTGTTCAGGACAGATAAAGAAAATCACAGTGACACTGTTCATGATCGGAGGCACCAAAATGCCTGACTTAACAATCTGCTGTAAAAAATCCCCAACCTAATTATATACGGGTGTGCGTTGCACAGTTTCTATGTACACTCGTGACTTCACCAGTTTTTTTAATATTTTTACTGCAGATTTGCTACATTGCCATTTTTTACAACTCCCCATGAACAGTACAGCTGTCATTTTTTACATCCTGTTCGGAATGTTTTTGCACCTGTGGTGCTAAATGCCGTAGTCGCTGTGCATAAGCAGCTTTCGGCTAACAAACTGATATTGCCACTGTTCATGAGGTGGGGTCACAAAAAAACATGTTGAAAATTTGGAGTGAAAATACCAACGAATGCCTGAGGTATTAGGGTTTCCAACCATAACGCCCAACCCTGTAGAGAATGACAGGCATCAGGGGTGTGACTTGGGATTCTTGACTGTAATGCTCATACCATTCCACACCCTGCAGCCAGTGAGAGGCATCGAGGTATGTCTTGGACTCTTCGGCCCCAAAGTTCACCCCATTCTTCTATATTGCACCCATCTTACCATATTTCCTAATGGAATGGGGTGCGTATAAGGGCCAAAGACCCCAAGGAACACCGTGACACTTGTCAGTGTCTGCAGGGTGGGGTGTGGTGAAATGGCGTGGCCGTTATGCCTGATGACCCAAAGGCACACCCCAATGCCTGTCACTCTCTGCAGGGTGGTGGTGGGGGTGGGCTTCAGTTCAGTACTTCACTGCCATTCCTATTACGCTGCTCTGTAACTTCTACACTACCACTGCCAATGCCAGCAAGCCAACATTCGGCATTGACAAATGCTTGTTGTGGAGTGGCATTACAAAGAATTTTACAAAGCATTGTAATTTTCACATTTTGAGACACTCGGGATCTCCGTACCCACACATCCAAGAAGTACAAAACTTAGTATATCAAGAGAGCTTTGGTCCCCAGTGGTGCATATAGAAGTTTATGTAAAGCAGCTGAACAGTTGCAAAGTTATTAAAGTGTAAAATTTTAAGTTTAACATAAAAGTGAAGTTGGGTGTGACCATGCCCCTATAATATATACACACATACATATACAAAAAGCAATGTATACTGGTGGAAAACTAGGCAGCATGATGCACTGCTAGCATTCTGAAGCCACTTAAGAAAATGAAATGAAAAAAATATGCCATTCAGTGAAGTCACATTTTGGACAGTCGCTCACAGCTGGTTGTTTGAAGTCATCTGGTTGTCAATAGAAATCCTAGTTAATGCATTCTCAGTCCCACACTAGCAAAGAATGAAAGAGGACGTGCAAAAAGCAAAGAACATGGTGATGCAAGAAATACAGATTCACACACAATGAAGAGGTAAATATTTTCTAATTCCAGCCTTTAAACTGACACTGGTTTACCAGTGGGAACAGCAGATTAAAATGCCTTTGAAAGCACATAGCAACCTGTGATTTCTGAATTTGTCTATGGGACAGCCTTGTTTGGGAAATTAATGCAATGCTGACGTAAGGTCAAGGTGTGATAATTGAACAAAACTTTCAGCTGCATTTGATGTTGCGGAGTTGTACCAAATTGGCATTGATGACTATATCAAACTGGCAAAAGCATCATTATAAAATAATACCAGACACATATGACTGATGATCATGTGGAGACAGCATACAAATTAATGAACATGTCACCAGAATGCCCTCTTGCTCTAGTGTGCCCTTGCTTTTCTTTAGTCTTCATCCCAGCATACATCAAGTTTAGGTGGCTGCGAAGGTATCTCTGCAGGATCAGAGACAAGATCCAGCTCTTGTGAAGGCTTTGTCTTGAAATTATGCAGCTCTAACTTCAGGAAGGTTAGCTTCTCCACATTACCTGAACTCAGCTGCATTCTCCACTGAATCACAATTGCACCAGCAGCACTAAACACCTGCTCTAAGTATAAGTTTGAGCATCAGCAGGAGAGGTAGTATACTGTCACAATATGCAGGCCAGGCCATGTGGTTTTCTTGCAATGTCAATAGTTCATTGGCTCTTCCTTTCTATTAACATCTGTTGTTTTGGCAAAAACTGGTCAGAGATCAAACTGCAAGGATGCTTGACTCTGGGTTCCATTGCTGCAGACATCAAATGGGCAAATGAAAGATGATCAAGAAAGGAGGCACCTGATCTCATGGTGGGCAACTCATCATCCTCCTCCTCATCAAAGACACCTGCCTGTACCCTGGCAGATGTTTTGTTTGTTCTGACTTCTTTTCCATGCCAGAAGATGTCCCTTTGGTGGTCCTTAGTGGCTTCTCTTCTTCATCTGCCCCCACAACCTCCTCCTTCTCTCCCATCCCCTTAAGTTTGTGGAGTCATGCTCACCACCTTGGCACATAATGCATCCTTCCATTCCTCCAGGTCTGCATCCTCTGGCAAGATGTTCTGCATTTGGGTTTTAAAGTGGGAATCCAGCAGGCATGAAAGGACATGCTGTTCCTCCTGGAATAGCTTGCTAATCCATTAATTCTGAGATAGGATGTGAAGCAAGGATTGAGTGATGTTTAAGCTATTAGCATGCTTCTCTTGGTCCCTCTGATACACACCAAATACTTGCCTTAAAAATACATGCAGGTGTAACTGTGGTAGTACTATGCTATGATAGGATGACTCACTGCTGATCTCATGTGTAAATGCCTCAAATGGCTCCAGAATTCAGACTAGCATATGGACCATAATCCAGTTATGGCCACATAACATGATATCTGCCCAGCTGGTTTTGTAATGGAACAGATAGTCATGCACCACCAGCTTCTCATCTTTGAATCTCTGTAGCATATAATATGTTAAGTTCTAATGAGTTACAACATCCTGTTTCATGGCATGTTCAGGCAGATGCTTATTCTGAATTCTGCACAGCTTCATATGGGCCTTCACAGGGTGCAAAAAGTGACCTCAGATTATTTTTACTGTTCCTATTAGATATCTTACCATAAGGTCTGTGGGAATAAAGTCACTGATCACAGGTTAATGCAGTGGGCAAGGCAGGGTATGTCAATGAAGTGTCTATCCTCAATAGCCTTGACAATGTTTCTGGCATTGTCAATCACAATTAGTCCTGCCTCAAGACCATTGCTGCATAACCATCAGTGAAAGATTTAATTCAGCTCAGCCAACAGATTTGAAGATGTGACCAGATGGAAATCCTCTCATGCAGAGTGCTGCCTGCCTCCTGTGTACAGGCTTCACTGAACTAGGCTTCTTAGATGTTGATGAGGTTGGATGCTCAGCCTTGAAGGAGATCCAATGCACAGTAAAAATCACATAATCAATGACCTGCCCATGTCCACTTGTCCACATATCAGTGGTTACATGAACAGTCTTGCAGGATGCACTCTTCACACACTGATGGAGCTCCTCACACATGTTGTTGCATAATTTGGGAAGCACTACATGCATGAATAAATAGCAGGAAGGCACATGATAACTGGGTTCTACAACAGACATGAATTTCTGGGGCTCAATTTTCCAAAGCCCAGGAATGACACAAGGTGCCTGTATCAAACACAAATGACACAAGTGGTACCATTCGTCAAAAGATGAAGCAATCCCAATTTTTGAATGTGGTCTGAAAGAGGATCCACTGCACCAAAGTGGCACTGTGCCAGCCTTGCACCATAGAGTGGAGTGTGCAAGGTCACAAGGGGGCTTTCACCATAGCAGGGCTGCAACATCCTTTTTAGGGATTTTGTAATCTTCACCATGGACTCAACAAGAGCTCAACTTAAACCAGCCAGGAGGTGGTCTAAGTGCCTTAAGTAATTGCCACACTCTGTGGTGTATTGTGGGGGTCAGTGGCAGAAGGTGCACAGTAGGTGGCATAGCAGGAGTCAGGGAGACAGAGGGCATGAAAGGGATTGATGTGGCACCCATCTTTTCCTTTATATTTAATTCTGTAATGTCCATCACTTCATTGTAGTTTACAATTACTGCACCAAGTCATTCTACTGTATATACATTAGACAGGTCAAATCCAACACTGTGTCTTATTGAAACATAACTCAGCAGACCTCACAACTGTCCAGTTATACAGACCGTAACAATCATCCACCGTATACCTATTATTGGAGTTACTATATGATTGTTACATCCTGTATAACTGGACAGTTGGGAGGTCTGCTATGTTATGTTTCAATAGAATGCTGTGTTATTTGAAAATAGCACAGGTACCACATCAATCCCTTTCATGCTCACTGCCTTCCTGACTCCCCCATGCCACATCCTGTGCCCCTTCTGCACCCTGACCCTTCCTGTCCAGCAGCTTTATCACAACCCCTGAAACCATCCTGGTTTCTCTAGTGTTGGGCTGGGTGGGGGAGCGGCATCCCTATGGCAATTACTGCAGTTGTACTTGTTAAGAACTAGCATGCAGCTGTGATGACTCGTGGGTTTTTGGCACAGGACCCCTGATGTTACAAAATTTGGTGCAGGTTCCCTGATGCATCCAGATTTGCCACATCCCTAGATCATCACAAATTGTGGCAATCTTAGGGCACTTTAAAATTTGTGCCCATGAAATTTGGAGCTAGAGGCAAATGAAAATGGCAGCAGATTGCTGATTATTAGCTTTGTCAGTACTGCATTTATCTCCCTGGCTCAGGTGTGAGAGGGGGTGAATTGTTTGCTCCTCTCAACAATTTCTCATAACGTCACCTGGTGCTGTGGTGCACTAGGAGTTGCTGCCTGGCCTTCTTTCATTAGGTTCCCCCTTGGGGATGTGCAATTTGGCTATCCAAATGGCCCTCCATCCTGGACTGCTGTGAACATGTAGCATCAGCAGTTCCAGATGAGGATCTGTCCTCCTCCTCCTCAAATTTTGTTGTTTGGTGGTGTACTTTGTCACTGCATTGTCTGTTCCTAGGCAAAACCAAACCACTCTTGATGATGCTTGGAATGAAGATGGTTTAGCATGCCAGACATACCCAGGGCCATTATGAGTTTTCCATGGCTCAAACTATCACCACATAGTGTACAAATAGCATGAATCACTTGCTTTGGGATCTTACTGAAAAAAGTGACACATCTGAGTTTTCATGTCCTCCTCTCCTTTCTCCATCTTGGGGCATAGATAGTGCAGCCACATCCAGAATAACTCTCCTCCTCCTCCTCCTCCTGCTCCTATTCTTCTTGCACATTATGGAAACCACCTGTACTGAAATGCCTCTGTAACACTAACTTCCTCTTCTTGCTGGCACCAGCCTCGACACCTCAAGATTTTGCAGTGGGATGACCATGTTTTGATTGCACAGTTTCGTCATCGTCACCATCATCATCCCTCTCCTCATTACAGTCTTCATGCTACTCCTCAAGCAACATTTCTTTTGGGGATTATAATCCACATCTATGTCACCATCACCTCTTTCATCTTCACGACCCTCATCTGATTGCTCATCCTCCTTCTCCTGAACTTACACAGAATGTACCATTGCATGTAACCCATATGTTTGCCGTTCACTATGGGTAGTAATGGCAGGATGTTTCTCCTTATCCACAACTAACATACATCCACTACCTTTTTCCTCAACACTTAGTAACAAAGGGACTGCAACACATTCAACATCAGTATCACCAGGCTGACTCAGGGGAGAAGGTGCACACCTACTAAGTTTCAGCTGCATCTGCTTCATTTTTTTTCCAGCCGCTGACTTCTTTTTTAGCACCAGCAGCAGCACTGTCTCTTTTGCCCATGTCACCAGATGGCTGACCTTTGTGCCCACCCCTTTGCTGGCCCTGGAAAATTTCCTCTTCAACCTCCCTAACATCTACGTCACCACAACCAGACATATTCTTATTCTTATTTTTAAGCAAGTAACTTGCACAAAATGTAAGTGCACACAACTTAAAATCAAAAAGCAAAGCAAGATTTTGTGACTTTCATTTTTCATTTCATTTCATTTTTTATTTAATACTTGTTAGCAAGATGAGCTGAAAGCCTATTTTCACAAGAGACAAGTTAACATATAAAGCATTCTGTCAAACAGGATATACTTAAAAAGAACAGACTAGAGAATGTAATCACATACAAAATGTAAATACATGCAAATGTACATATAACAACCAGTTGCTGTTACTAATGGGTAACTTGGCTATGACATGTCTTTAATGTGTAAGTAATATAAAGACATCACACAAAAACAAGTGAGCCATTTTTTTTTCTTCATGCACCACCACTACCTGACAGTGTCCGACACATAAAGAGAAATATAGCAGACACACCTCTTTTAACTGGTGACTGTCCTCCAGCTTAAAAGCAGTACAGTAACAGGGACTGTAAGTACAGTACAGTAAACAGAACCCAGCTACTGGCACATTTACAGACTCAGACACACAGTCACACTGAGAGACAGAAACTTGGAAGGAAGATGTCACTCTCAGTCAGTACACTGAGACAACAGCACAGCAGAAGGAGAAGAAGAATCAGATCAGTTCAGTAGTGCCCTACTGATTACAGTATCAGTTATAGCCTGACTGAATAAGTGTGAAAAGTGGTGATGAAAAACAAACTTGAAACCAACAGAGGAAAAGATGTCAGGTTTTCCCTGAGAGGGAGAAAAAAACCCTAACCAACCCTCCTCGCTGCCTATGACACTATAGCATCTAACCAAGTTAACAACTTCAGACAAATGAACTGTATACATTTTGTAGTTCACCAAACTCAGAAGAGTAGCATAATGAGATAAGTAACTCTCAGGGTCTAAAAAGAGCCAAACCCCACCCAAAATGCTGAAAACAGGGGTTAGAATCACTACGTAAGCCAGAAAGTAGCTAGATCTGTGTCTGTACAATGTGCTAACCTTCATTAACTCCAACAGCAACTGCCTGAACAAGCAGAAAGTATAGACAGCCACTTCTTGTCTGTCCTGTCTGCACACAATTAAAGCTGTGGATGCATTGGACCCATCAAATCAATTGGACCCATCTTCAAATAGAATCTGAGCTGGATCTATTGGTTGGATTCATGGGATCCATTGTGTTTGTCAGATCCAGGCATTGCATCCAAGAGTGTCAGATGTTTTACAACTATCTGGCCAAATTGATGGTATCCATCAATATCCTAGTTTCTAGGATACTATCTGAGCAACACTAGGGCTACACATTTGCCATCTGGTGGAAAACAGAGATTACTAATGTAATTGTTTTACGGTGCTCGGGTGTGGTACTACTCAACTTGCTGATACTGGTATGCACATTACTAGAAAGCTGCCCAGACTCTGCCACCTCTTCCTTATCTATATAGTCCAGCCCATCTGAGCCTCATCCTCTAGCTCTCCCTCCTCCTGGGGTATTTCCAGACTTACAGCTGCCTTGGGCGGTGATGATCCCAATGCACCTGCACCAGCAAAGCTTTGGTGTTGAGTCCAGTGTACAAATGGCCATGAAATTAAAGGGACACTATCAACTCCCTTAGGCCTCAAAGTGGTTCTAGTTTTATGTATGTATCTCTCTATCTATGTATATATGTATAGTGGTAGTCATAGAAACGTTTTGCAGTACAGAGGAATACATAGGTACACTGAGGCAGAATGAGGCAGGATCACATTACAGTCAATGCAAATTACCTCGGTGGTACCTTGTGGTACCTTGAGGTAGGAAACTTTTTGATAACTACCACTGTATATATATATGTATATATATATATATATATATATATATATTTATACAGGATACACAACCCTCCTACTGGAAATATTGTCAATATTTTTTGTTCGAGTGCCAGTTGACCCAATAACATCACTTGTGGTGAAGCCATAAATAATGTCATTGGGTCATCAGGCACGAGAACAAAAAATATTGACAATATTTCCAGTAGGGGGCTTGCGTATTCCATTTAAGCCATACTTCCAAAAAAGTGAAAACTAAAGTAAATTCTTGCCATTTTTTGCCAATTATAAAAAATGTATAAGAAATCTATAAATTAAAAACCTTTCATTTTGTAGGTATTTTTGTCCTGGTCAATTTTTTTCTCAAAGTACCATGCTATTATTTTTCATTTAAAAGTTATATGCATTTGTTTGTTGCAAAAAGTGAAAAAAAATTATTTTCTGCAGTTTTTTTGCTAATTATAAAAAACTAAAAAGTATCTATAAATGAAACACCACTCATTTTGTAAATATTTTTGTACTGAACAACTTTCAAGCTTGTAGTACTATGCTATCATTTTGAGTTTTAAAATTATTTGCATTTGTTTGTCAAAAAAGTAAAACAAATGCATTTCTGCTGTTTTTTGCTTATTATATAACAAAATAAAAGTTAATCATAAATGAAACACCACTTATTTTGTAGATATTTTCATGCAGAACAACTTTCGTGCTAGCAGTACCATGCTATCATTTTTCATTTTAAAGTTACTTACATTTGTTTTTCGTAAAAGTGAAAATAATGCATTTTTTGCTATTTTTCAGCTAATTATATAAAAAAAATAAAAGTTAGCCATCAATGAAACACCATTCATTTTGTTGATATTTTTGTGCTGAACAACTTTTGTGCTCACAGTACCATGGTATCATGTTTCATTTTAAAGTTATTTGCATTTGTCAGGACTACGTATGTGCCTTTCCCCGGCTACCTTAGCTTTAACTGATTTATTGGTGCGGTTGGGCCTAGCCGATGTGTGGAGGGTACTGCACCCACAAGCTAAGGAATATTCCTTCTTTTCACCGGTGCATAAGTCAGGCTCGAGAATAGACTACATATTCCTTTCTAGGGTCTTACTTAAAGGGGTTTTCATCATGAGATTGTGCTCTGCCCTCTTGTCGGATCACTCGGCTGTGGAGGTAGTGATCTCGCTTCCATCGGCTTTGGGTAAGGGCAATAGGTGGAAAGTTAACAACCAGTCACTCCGCCTACCCAAGGTCGTACAGTGCTTAACTTCTCAGCTTGAAGAATTCTTAGCTTTGAATTCTGCTGAAGAAACTAGGCCGGACATACTTTGGGCTACTCTAAAGGTTTTCATGAGGGGCCTCCTTATCAAGCAGGCTACTATTAAGAAAAAGGAAACAAATGTTTCAATGGTAGAGAAATTGAGAGTGATTAAGGAACTGCAAGCTTCATTGGTCTCTAATCCACAAGAGGAAACTGAGCTAAAATTAACGAAGGTTAGGGATGAATACCTTAAAATCTTGGGTGATCAAGCTGAGCTTGCCATCATTAAAACCCAAGCTTTGTACACAGACCAAGGCGAGAAACCAGGCAGGTTATTGGCAAGGAGGTTGGCACAACTGGAAGCATCTCGGCTCATTGAAGGTATCAGATCGGGTAAGGACGGGTTGATTAAAACCACCCCTGAGGACATCGTCCTTGTTTTTCATGATTATTATGAGGCATTGTACGGAGGTATGCAATCTCCTCCACAGCTGTGCGACATTCAGAAATTTCTAGATAAGATGCCGCTTCCTAGTTTGGAGGGGGTCGACAGCAAGGTCTTGGTAGCAGACATTTCACATAATGAGATAGAGGATGCAATCAGAGCTCTACCAATACATAAAACTCCTGGCCCTGATGGGTTCTCGCCTAATTTCTACAAAACCTTTTCTTCTCAACTGGTCCCATTGCTAGTCGGCCTTTACCGGTATATTTTATCGGGAGAGGAAGTGGATAAGTACCTTTTTGAAGCCTTAATTGTGTTAATCCCTAAGCCTAATAAGCCACTTGAAAATCCAGGTAGTTATCGCCCCATATCTTTACTCAATTATGATGTTAAAATACTGGCAAAAATTTTGGCCGAGCGCATTAGCAAATTCCTGCCTTGTTTGATAGGATGGGAACAAGTAGGTTTTATGAAGGGCAGATCTTCAGCGGATCATTTCAGGACTTTGTCCCACGTTTTCTCGGCCTTCGAGGAGGCCGAAACCCCCCAGGCCTTGGTCTCCTTGGATGCCGAGAAGGCGTTTGATAGAGTTCACTGGTCCTATCTTTACCAAGTGATGTTAAAGGTAGGATTTCCTGACCAGTTTGTCAGTTGGATTAAGGCCTTGTATTCAAATCCGTGCTAGAGTGACCTGTAATGGTGTTATTTCTGATCCTTTGTGTTAAGGGCTGGAACAAGGCAGGGTTGTCCCTTATCTCCCTTACTTTTAATCTTTATTTAGAACCCCTTATTAGGTACATTGTTTTAAAGACACGATTTTGGGATCAAGGTGAGTAACCAGACCATTAAGGTCACGCTCTTATGGATGATCTCTTGATTTACTTATCAGATCCGGTCTCTTCTGTTCCTGTCCTGTTAAGCGTCATTAAGGAATTTAGTCTAGTGTCCAATTATAAGTTAAACCAAGACAAGATGGTAGTGTTCCCTCTTTCTAATGGGTTTTCAGAAAGACATCTTTGAAATGGGTCTGGGTTGGAATTCTAAATCTCTCAACTATTTGGGGCTCTCCCTATCTTTAAATCCTGATCGTCTTCGGCACCTCAATCTGGATTCCCTAGTTCGTAATATTGATCTGGATATGAAAAGGTGGGCCCAATTTTCTTTATCACTCTGGGGCAGGATTAGCATAGTAAAAATGAATATTTTTCCCAGGCTTTTCTATCCATTAACTATGTTAAATATTCAGCTTCCGATGGTCTGGTTCAGCAGAATACATAAGCTAATAGCCAATTTTATCTGGAATTTTAGAGGGCAAGGATGTGATGCATGGCCGGCTGGCGGCCCAAAACTCATGGGGGCTTCTGGCTTCCCATTTTGCACTATATTACTGGGCCACACAGATTAATAAGTACGGCAGGTGGCTGGGCTCCTCTACTTCTGTTGGGCATAATGTATATGTTCCTCTCTGGTATGACATAGAACTCTCTAGTATTAAAGGACTGGGTCTTAACCAAGAAGCCTTGCTGTTTTCTCCCCAGATTAGTTCCTCTCTAGAGTTTCCCCTATGGGTGTTGCCATTAGGATTCATGATCAAGTCTGCAGTTTCTTGAAATCAGTATAGGTTAGATGGGTCTCAACCGCTCATAGGCAGTCCATATTGGTTGATTGGAGGGAAGCGATTGGGTGCAGATGGTTACCGGCTTAGAGGATATTAGGTTGGGGGATATTTTTCGATGAAGATGGCAAGCTCTACATGACTCCCCAGATACTTACCAGGTTGAATCTACCGGTGGGTGATTGTTTTAAGGTTTATCAGGTGCGTCATCTCATAGTTCAGAAGCTGGGACTAAATGGTTTTAAACCTCCTAAGATAGATTTTTGGGATACTATCAGGCCTTTGGTGGGCACTCCACATGCAATATCCAAAATATACGCTGCACTTCTGAGCTGGGCTTTTCCTGATGGTTTTTCTCCTCCATCAGTTTGGAGTAGTGCTTTTCCTAAGCTGGAGCTAGATTGGGCTCAGATATGGTCTAATTGTCATAGGTTTTGAAACAGAACCCTCTCAAATTAACCCAGTTTAAGATTTTACATAACATCTATTATTCTCCCAGAAACTGCACAATTTAAAATTGTTATCGGACTCGTTGCTTCAGGTGTGGATCAGAGGAGGAGATCTGCATATATTTTGGTATTGTACTAAGATTGCTCAGCTATGGTCAGTCATTAAAGAAAAAGTGAACCCTCTTCTGGGCCTAAAGGAACTGTTTAAACCAGAGATTTGCATATTAGGGTATATGCCAGAAGTCCATGTCACACAGAGAAAATTTCATATTTTTTGATTTCTATTTCAGTTAAGAGACTAGTGCTTAGGCATTGGAAGGAGTCTAATAGAATCCATTATTCTGAATGGTTATCAGAGTTGTTAGCCTTACTTAGGATTGAGAGACGGATTGCAATATTGAACGATCAGCTCCATAAATTTGAGAAAATCTGGTCTCCATTAGTCTGTGCCTATTCATGATTACTATGTATCAATTTTTTTCTGTTTGTACCTGTTTTGTCTGCTAAGGTTCTTGCTTTATTTTACTTAGTGTGTCTGGGGGCGGTGTTGAGAGGTCTCGGGGAGGGAGGGGTGGAGGGAGGGGAGGTGTTTAATTTAAGAGGTGCTCATTTACTCTTGTATGTCTACATTTATGTAAACTATGCTGTGTCATGCACCTTGTGAGACATTGTATATCTAGAGTTTTGCCTCTGTTCATCCTTAATTGCTAATAAAAAGTGAATGGCAAAAAAAAAAAGTTATTTGCATTTGAATATGGTTACTACTGCTACTGGAGCCTAATATGCAAATGAGTTCTGAATGAGCCAATGTGTGCCTACTGCATGGATAAATTTACCTACAGTGAGAATAAATGTGATATTCTCACTGTAAGTCTGACCACACTGAGAATATTGAAAATATGTGCCTTTTTTATCCTCACAGGAATGGCATATATGGGGGATATGCAATGGGAATGAGTGACATACATGATTTATCTGCACAAGAGCAGTTTGACCTCAGGTAACCTCATGAGTGGCATAAGCCATGAGTGAGGTGTCCAAGGTCAAACTGCTCAAGTGCAGATAAATCTTGTATGTCATGAGTTGTCCATTGCTTATCTGATTTATGCAATAGAAAAGGAATTCTTGTGGTGTTTATTTATGTTATTTTAGTAAAGTTTGGGTTTTCTTTTGTATAACTGTATTGGGATTATTTGTTGCATTCATCCACAATATTGAGGCGGTTTGAATGGTTGCTAGGTTCATTGCTGTACAGCTGACATGCTTATGTGAGGAGCGACATTTCCATTGGTTGGTTTGATATTGTGGACAGGCTGGAGAGTTTGAAAGACATGGCGGCTCAGTTACCATGAAGTGGAATGGCCATGGTAATGCTGTTTTTTATTTAAATAAAGTATTTATCATTTTGGTTTAGTTTAGCTTAGTTATATTATTTAGTCTGTTTGTGTCTTATCTGGTTGATCTGCCTTCAGTGATGTGCAAGTGAAGAAGCAAGCTGCTGCATGTAGAGTGGATGTGTGTGGCTGTAAGAGGAGACCACAATAGGAGCGAGTCTGAGAAAATCCGAGTGGTAAGAGAATATTCCTGTTATTCCTCTTTTTTGTGGAGATTCGTGTCTGGGTATGAGTTGCAGAATGTGTTGTTTAGTTTTGGTTGGTGCTACTTTTATGGGTTTGTTCAGAAGGCTGGAGATCGAGGAGGGAGAGGTTGAACATATTAAGAATGGACACAGAGAGAGAGGCTGCAGTTTAAGAGCAAGTGCTAATCTGGCGGGTATCGAAGGAGAGGTTTTCTTAAACAAAAGGAAAGAGAAATGGTACTATTTTATTTTGGGAGCGTGAAGCTAAAATGGCTCACTTAAGCAGGATGTATGGGAGGTATGGAGAAAAACCATAAACAGCAGGAGTAGTAAAGTGAGAGAGACCCCGGGGGGTGAAAAATGATTCAGTTAGAATATGACATCACGTTGCCTTTTTTGAAAAACTGCTGAATAAAAATGTGTTGTTTTTTTTTTTAAGAAATTTGCACTGGTTTGTTAATTTGCAGGTGGTTGACTGTGAGAAAAAGGGAGCAGGAGGTCTACAGAGGGTATTGAATATGGTGGCAGTGTGGAGATAGAGGTGAGGAAATTAGTGTGGAAAAGGGTAGCAAATTATAAACCTGTTGGTAGTGCTGCAAAATTAGAGCAGGAAATGTGATATTTTTCTTTTGAAAGGGTGTGATGGATATGGGTGGGATGTTTGGGTGAAGATAGGAGCTGGTAGTGAAATATTTAGAAAGTGAAAAGAGAGTCTGTGATGTAGTTCCGGCAGGAGGGGAATGATTGATGGAAGGGTGTAGCATAAATGGTTGACTGATGACAGGGTGTGGGATAAATGGTGGTTGACTGATGGCAGGGTGTGGGATAAATATTAGAACCACCGTTTATCCCACAGCAGTGAGAATAAATTAATTTAATCCACTGTTTATTTGCCCACATACATTGCATAAATGTGTTTATCTCATTGTCTTACCTCCAGATAAACACTTATCTGGAGGTTAGATATGTCACAATGACTATCCTTAACCTAAGGATGAATCAGAAAGCAGCTTTCACAATGCTGGTTATATCATACTAGCACTGTCCTGCTCTGAAGCTAGCTGCTGAATTCAAAAAGCAACAGTTAACTCTACATAAACAGTTGATTTACATGATATAACTTATAAACTGATGTACGAATCGAATACACAGTGGCCTTACTCAAAATATGCATTATAGGGGCACAGTTTTGCCCCTATAGTTAGTGTTGAGTAGGCAGTTTAATGCTAAACTCAAACATTTGCTCATTAATACCTTTGTAACCATTCAATGGATTTGCATGAAAATCAGAAAGTGCGGTCTCATATGGTAGATCTCCTGATTTGCCAAGTTATGTTTCAATTGGACTTGTAGTTTTCATGCAGCGAAGCACCAAAACACACATTTTCTCCTCTTTTTTCATTTTGCACATTTTTGCTGATTTTTGGCCATCATTCTATGGCCACACTGTTTGGTATTGCTGGCTGAAACTTGCAGGATAAAAAGAGGTTTGGCGAAAGAACAATCCAGCATTAGTTTGGGGAAAAAATATTAATCCGTTCCAAAGTTATCTGATTTAGAATTTTCAGGTTCTGAGCATGCTCAGTTCAGGCTAAGATTTATATGTATGTTTTGCGAAAAAGGATTGGGCTCGCGATCAAGTATTTTGTCACTTCACAGAAGGGGATCTATAAAATCCCATTTCATGAGGAAAAATTCCTCTTTAGCGAGTCGCCATCTTCTTTTCATTTTTTTCCCCAAAACAAAATGTTGTAGCTTGCCCCACGGCAGACTTCTTTTGCAAATGAAGCATGGGTTTTGTTCAAGGTGACACCCTGTACAAACCCATGCCTTAGTTTTCCTTTGTTTTGGCCAAAATCATCTGTTTTAATGTTTGAAATTCTTCATTTGTGACTCGCTTCCAATCCTAGTTCACGAGGTAACAAAATCCCTTTTCGCAAGCTGATCCCCTTTCGTGAGGTAACAAAATCCTTTATCGTGACTTAGGAACCAGATGGCCCTATCTGACGAACAAGGATCAGATCGCAAAAGGGGATTTTGTCAGCTCACAAAAGGGGATCAGCTCATGAAAGAGGTCAAAATTCCCTTTCATGAGCCAATCCCATTTCACGAGCTGACAAAATCCTTGATCACGACTTCCAAATGAGATGGCCAAAATCTGACGATCAAGGATTTCTCATGAATGGTGATTTTAACAGTGCACGCACTGGGATTGACCTCGTGAATCAGGATTTTGCCAACTCATGAACTAGGAATTTTAAAACTTTGCCAGTGCACTGTAAATAAATGGTTTGGTCTTTTGGCTTGATATTTGCAGGGTGTAAATGGTGTGTCCCGAAGATGTGAATTATGCTGTTTAGGTGTAAAAAAGTTAATTGGTTCCATAGATATTCCATCACAAAGTTGAGAGTTTGCTTAAGATAACATTGCGTGCTCACAGTGAATTTTGGTGCCCATATCTCAGAAATGATGCAAGATACAGATTTTTTGCTACCTGCAGCTCAGTCCACCTTTTAGATGGACTAAGCATGCATGAAAGTTTTGAAGTCATGATTATAACTGCAGTTGAATTTTTTTCCTAGCTTGTACAGTTACTGAGATATTGGCAAATTAGTGTTACAAGGGCTCCTTTTCAACCCTATAGGGCTATGTTACGGCTCCATTGTTATGTGTAAGTGGGAGCGCAGGGCCCAGAGGGCCTGCACTCACACAGACGCATATCATTATGCACAAATGGGCAGCTTGGTGAGTGCGTGGGGCCAGGAGGGCCTGCACTCCCACCAACACATACCACTTACCAGTTATAATACACTTTTTCAAAAAGTAAGGATATTCATTGCTAAAAAATCTTTGTTAATGCATCAGTTTGGGTTGAAGTGACAAAAGTAGGGAAATGAGATGTTAGGGTTGAGCTCCTAACCCACCCACCCAACCACCCCACCTCCCATCCTCCACACACTGACAGGCATGGGATCTGGTTAAAATCGCACATCCAAAATAGTGCAAGTCATTAACATGCTACCATTTCTGTGCATATTTTATAAGCGCTGGCACAGAACAGCGCATGTACAATAACAGCGTTAGGTACCATTTTCAGATGCGGCTGCTACTGAGTGCTACCCCGGATAAACTAAACACAGTTTGGGAGGAGGGAGAAGTGGAGACTGCAGCTGTGCATGCTGCCCTTTCTAAAACTGTGGCTTTTTCTTGCTTCTGCAGCTGAATGGAGTGATCCACTCTCCGCAAGACCACACTCCAAATTTAGGGGCTCCACAGGCTCATAGGTTCATAGGTTCATAGGAAAAGTACAAAGTCGAGGGAACTAGCCCATTATGACTTCGCCACCCATTAACTAGGATGGAAGTAATATTTATTTTCACCCATATGGTTGTCCAAATTTATTTTAAATACATTGAAGCTAGGACTATTTACTACCTCTAGTGGTAGAGAATTCCAAACTGGAATTACTCTTTGAGTTATAAAATATTTCCTTTTATTTGTTTTTACATTAAATGTTTTGATTTTAACATTATGAGATCTGGTAGAACTTAAACTATTTCCCTGTTCAAGACATAGTGTTTCAAATAAAGACTCATTTTTTTATGGCACGAAAAATTAGACATAAGTCGCCTCTCATAGACCCGTATTCTAATGAGTAAAGGTTAAGTTTTTTAAGTCTTTCTTGGTAGGGGGTATGTTTGAGACCTTTAATTCTTTTAGTGAATCTGTGTTGTACATGTTCTTTATTTATCTTATCCTTTGTAAATGTGGGTGTGCAGAATGGAGAACAATAGTCAAACTTTGACCTTATCAAACTGCTATATAAGGGAATTAATACCTCTGGGTCTCTACTTTTTAAGTTTTTAAGTATACAGTTTATTAGACGATGACATTTTTTAACTATTAAGTTATTATGGTCAGTAAATTTTAGGTCATTAGTAATTACTACTCCTAGGTCACTTTCAGATGAAACTTCAGTCAGAGGTGCATTTTTTAGCATATAATGTGCCATTTGATTATTCTTACCAAAATGCATAACTTTGCATTTATCTATATTTAATAATAAGTTTTTATTAGTAGCCCAAGTTAATATATTATTTAAATTTGTTTGGAGATTATGAACTGAAACTGAATCATTAACAATGCAACCCAATTTAACATCGTCAGCATATTTATTTAACCATACCCCATTTGATGTAGACATACTGGAAACCGCTAGATTAAACAAGATAGGTCCCAGCACAGAACCCTGGGGCACTCCACTTGTCACACTACTCCATGCTGAGTCGTAACCTCTAATGCTAACTTGTTGTTTTCTCTCTACTAACCATGATACAATACATTTGATTATGTTTATGCATATCTTTTGATTAAATAAACATTCAGTTATTGTCTTATGTGAAACAGAATCAAACGCCTTTTCATAGTCTAGGAAAATTACATCCACTGGAAAACCAGTATCTAATGCATGGCTCACTGGTTCAAAAAAGTTTATCAGGTTTTCCTGACACGATCTTCCCTTCCTGAAACCATACTGAAAAATGTCAATATCCTTATTACTTATAATATGCTCTTCAAGTTTTTGTAGGATGAGTTTTTCCATAATTTTACCAATACTAGGAGTTAAACTAATAGGTCTATACTGTTTAGTATGGAGTTTTGACCCATTTTTATGTATTGGTATAACTCGAGCTGATTTCCATTCCCTAGGTACAATACCATACTGTAAAGATTTATTAAAGAGTAAGGTCAGAATATCAGTCAACTCAGCTGCCAAGTTTTTTAGAAAGACAAAGGGTATATTATTGATACCAACTGAAGTTGAAGAAATAATATGATGTAAAAAGGGCTGATAGTGTCCCTTTAAGTATGAGCATTGCCAACCAGTTCCTATGTAACTGATCTTTTTCCCCTGCTGACATGAACCTGACAAAGCAGACATATGGCCACTGTCTCATCCTCCATATCAAGTGTGATGAAATTCCAAACTAGGCACTTGGAAGCTATTGCTTTTACAATGGGCAGGGAATGAGACAGGGTGACAGTGGCTGGATCAGTTGTTGTTTTTTTGTGGTGACTTGCAATATTCTGCTTTGCTTTTGGGGGCTTCTTGTACAATGAGCTTAATACCAGGGGTTCAAGCAGGTGTAGGATTAGAGAGACTTTAGGATTTGCCTTATATAATACTTGTATTTACACTGGGCCAATACATTCATCAACACCCCTCCTCTTTTCAATTTTTTCCTCTCACAGGGGATCCATATCATCAACCATCAACCTTGCTGGTACCTCCTATGTCCTTCAACTCATCTGTATCATCCCTTTCTTCACCCTCCTTACCTGTGTTTTAAATTTCTTTTTTTTTCTAATCTGTCTTTATATACCTTGCACTCTAGTGGTCTCCTTTTCAGCACTAGCACGAACAGTAAAAGAAGGTGACAAGACTTTCTATATATACATTAATGAAAGGAGAAAGTCCAGAGGGGGTATTGCTAAGCTTAATGGAGAAAAGGGAGCATGTGAGGAGGAGGACCCTGTAAAGGCATCTATCCTAAATAGATACTTTTGCTCAGTGTTTACTGAAGAGAAGGTAGGGCAGGGCCCACAGCTCAGCATCATGGAAACAGGGGGGAAGGAGGTGAGCACTACTCCCTTCACAAAAGAAAGGGTCCTACAAGAGCTTGCTAAGCTCAGGGTGGATAAGGCAATGGGACCTGATGGCATACATCCCAGGGTACTTAAGAAGCTAAAGGAGGAACTAGCAGAGCCATTAGCAGAATTGTTAGTGAGTCTCTGAGCACAGGAGAGGTCCCAGAAGACTGGAGAAGGGCTCATGTGATCCCGCTCCACAAGAGTGGTAGCAGGGAGGAGGCAGGGAACTACAGACGGTCAGTCTTACCTCAGTAGTGGGCAAGATTGTGGAGGCACTCCTTAAGGAAAGGATAGTGCAACACCTGGAATCCATAGGGGCACAGGATCCAAGACAGCATGGGTTTACAAAGGAAGGTCCTGTCAAACTAATCTCATAGATTTCTTTGACTGGGTAACCAGAGTGGTGGACCAAGGGGAGCAGTTGATGTCGCCTACCTTGACTTCAGCAAAGCTTTGACACTGTTCCACATAGAAGATTGATAAATAAGCTAGGTAGGCTCGGGGTGGGTCAGAAGTTGGTCAACTGGGTGGCAAACTGGTTGACTGGCAGAAAACAGAGAGTGGTGGTAAATGGTATACAGTCAGAAGAGATGCAAGTCACAAGTGGGGTACCTCAGGGATCAGTCCTTGGGCCAGTCCTATTCAACATCTTCATTAGTGACCTCGCAGATGGACTAGAGGGTAAGGCTTGTCTGTTTGCAGATGACACCAAGATCTGCAACAGAGTAGATGATCCAGATGGGGTGGGCAGAATGAGAAGAGATCTGGATAAACTAGCAGAATGGTCAGAAGAGTGGCAACTGGGATTTAATGCAAAGAAGTGCAAAATCATGCACATAGGGAAGAGAAACCCTGAAGCCACCTATAGGCTGGGAGGGGAGTTGCTAGCAGTCACAAAGGAAGAAAGAAACTTGGGCATCATCATCACTGATGACCTAAAATCATCCAAGCAGACCTCTAAAGCAGTAGGTAAGGCTAGGGGTGTTAGGGTGTATTAGTAGGGGGTATCACAAGTCGTAAGAGGAGGTAATAATCCCTCTGTACAAGACATTGGTTGAGCCCCATCTGGAGTACTCGTGCAGTATTGGAGGCCACACCTTCACAAGGACATTAACCAAATTGAGGCAGTCCAGAGAAGGGCAACCAAAATGGTGCAGGGACTGCATCAGAAGACATATGAGGACAAATTAACGGAGCTCAATATGTATACCCTTGAGCAAAGGAGGGAGAGAGGTGATATGATCGAGGCATTCAAACACCTTAAGGGCATAAACAAGGTGAAAGAGTCTAACATGTTTAAATATAAGAAAAATAGCAGGACAAGAGGACACAGCATGAGATTAGAGGGAGGCCGATTAAGGGGGAATGTGAGGAAATTCTTTTTCACAGAAAGGGTGGTAGATGCATGGAATGGCTTACCACAAGAAGTGGTGGCTATGAATACAGTGCAGGGCTTCAAACAGGCATGGGATAGGCATAAGGGAGCAATACAAATGACTATGAATAGATAGGTCACTGACAGAGCAAAGGCCAATGGCACATTTATAAGGTAGAAAAAGAAATGGGCAGACTGGATGGGCCTTGCGGTCCTTATCTGCCATCAACTTCTATGTTTCTATGTTTCTATGTTTCATCGACCACCAGCCCCATCACCCACCCTACCCATGATTTACCTCCTCACCTCTTGATCATTCATGGGTTGGTGGATGTCTTGGTGGGTGAGGCGGAACCACTGGGGGTGCTTCCATCATCAGCCACCTGAACTGTTTTCCCATTTTACATCTTGGCCACTGATTCAGAATGCATTCCATGGCACACACTCTCTGTATGAAGATACAGTGACACTTCTTTGCCTGCACCTAGCCAATCAGTTTGGCAACTGCTGTCATGCCACCTAGCCTTCACTAGATGGTACCAAGCAGTGGTATGCACAGTCCCTTTCCTCAAAGGAGGAGAACTGTCTTTGGATAGTTGATTCTTCCTCCCCAAATTAGGTTTTATTTTCAAACCTGGGTCACCAGTGTGGCTGGTGGTGGGGCACCCTGCATCAGACCACCATGACTCTGGGCCAGATTATATTTTTAGTTTATGACTGTTCATTTGCCTTCTCTGACTCTTGCTCCATGCCATGTACAGGTGCACACTCATCCTCTTTAGCACCAAGTGGCTTTTGCACAACAGGGTTGGTGCCAGCAGCACCAGCAGCCACAATAGCACCCACACCCTCCTTCTCCTCAATCACTCCTGTCCTTTTCCCACCTCATGTATGGCTCCTCATGCTGCCTCCTCCCTCAATCATCATGAAGTCACAGCTGTAGCAGAAAAACTTCGCAACATTAATGCCAAGAGTGCCACCTGCTCCTGTACTACTACCTGCTACCCCCTGAACAAGCAGCTGCAAACTAAATTTTTTTACCTGCAGCAAATGCACCACCCCAGTTTCACCCCACTGATATTTCTGACATCTTTGCCACCCGCCCTGCACCTTGCTCTTTAACAGAGTTCCTACAGTTCCTATTTATTTTAATATATTGACACGGATGCACTCACCATTAAAATCACACCCATGTGGTTCAAAGTATTACAAATGGGTCACTCACGCTATAGATCAGACAAAATGACTGGCCCAGAAATAAATACTAAATATAAAGAGTAAATAAAGCCAAAGAGATATAAATATTCACACAATTAAAGAATGTCCACATTGTTGTAATGTCTGTCTTGATGTTCCCCATAATTTGTATTTCTCTGACTTGGAACCTTTGTAAAAGAGCCATGGCTCAAAGGTATTTGTAATCCTAGACTTGATAAATAAAATAAAAATAACATATTTTTAAATTGATGCAGAAATTGCATATACAGTAGCCTGCAGTTAGAGTAGCCAGCAACACCTTCCCTGAGAGATCCACAGTGCAGTCTGAAACAAGAGGAATGAAAAAGACCTAATAAAGGGAAAAATATAACTATTTTGATAACCCAGTGGCCATATGTCACAAGTTCGCTCTCAACAACTGCCTGACAAGACATGATTACAAGTCTAGTAAAAAAACCTAAACAAGAAGAAAGAGAACATTATCTGAAGTTAACTCACTCAAGTAACTATAATTCACAATAATTACCATAAGTTAAATCTGCAAGCATGACAGAGCCCTGCTACATTAACAGCAAAACCCTGCTGAAAAAAGTTATGAACACAGTTAACAACAAGCATTTGCCAAAGCTGAATGTTCACTTGCAGGATTGTGCCAGGATGCTTAAAGACACAATAGTGGCTTACTTGAAATCCAGTGGTGCCCAGGATACAAGGCAACATGAATTCACAGCATGAAGGTTGTGTCAGACAAATCTGATAGATTTTTTAGACTGGGTGACAAGGGAAGTAAATTCGAAGGGGTGGGGGTGGGGGGGTTGAGTGAGAGCCAGACAGCTCCCTACATAGTGCACTACAGTTTGTGTTTTGAATCCTGATTTGCAGTACTGTTTTATCAAAAATGATTAAAATCATCACTTAATATGTGCATCATTTTTACCAGTATACATGTTAAGTGATGATTGCAATCATTTTATTAAAACACAATGCCAAAAAAATAATCAAAAGTTGTACCTACTCTCTGAGCAAAACAGCAGTACAGTGCAGGATTCCAAGGCAGCATTGTATATTCATGTTACCTAGTTGTCAAGTAATTTTTGGCATGCTCCTTTGTCCCTACAGAAGTTGTCAAGATGAGTGTAAGTGTAATGCTTCTTTATTTTAGGTATTTTATTTCCCCTGATGTTTACCTCTTTGCTTGTCAATGGAAATTACGAGAGACACATCCCCGCCCACCAGCTGCTGTCACACCGCTCCAAGCCTGGTCCAAAATGTCACTGTCCGATGGAGATACCAGAACAGACTGTTTTAAAAAATAAAGCACTCTCCTTAGTCTGCCTAGTTAGAGAAGTGTACCCTGTACTGAGTAGGCTGCCTCCTTCCTTCCCACTGGCACTGGGAAATGACATAATGTAACAGTGCCGGTCAGAAAGGAGGCGGCCTTCTTGGCACAGGATACATTTCTTTAACTAGGCAGACTAAGGAGATAGCTTTATTTTTAAACACAGTCTGTTCTGGGATCTCCATTGGAGTGAGACAATTTTGGACCGGGTTTGCTGTGGTGTGGCAGCAGCTGGCAGGCGGGGGATGCAACTCTCGTAATTTCCACGGACTAGCAAAGAGGAAAACATTGGGGGAATAAAATTCCTAAAATAAAGAAGCATTACTCTTACACTCATCTTGACAACTTCTGTGGGGACAAAGAAGCTTGCAAAAAAACAATCAGAAAATATGAATATATAAAGCTGCCTCTGAATCCTGCCCTGTACTGCCATTTGGCTCAGAGAGTCAGTACAACTTGTAATTACTGTTTTGGCATTCTTCTCTAATAAAATGAATGAAATCATAACTTAACATTTGTACTGGTAAAAATGATACACACGTTGAGTCATGATTTTGATCATTTTTGGTCATTCTGGGGCCATTTTGTGAAGCAGACCTTGCAGAGTTTTTGAATGGAGGAGCTGTAGTTTACATTTTTAAAATGCCATGAAACTGCATTTATACTGATTACATAAATGCAGTTTAAGCATTAATGTAAATAGCACCCTATCCTTTACAGTTCTGTGAAGCTATTTTTTTTAAAGTGAAAGAGCAAAACAGCTGTTGATTTCATTTTATACACAGAGCATAGAAATCTGTAGCCATAACTCCAGCCATGTGCATTAGTGCCAGCTCTAATGCACATCCCCAGAGTTATGGCTACAGAAAGAAATGATGTGCTTTCTCATTGGAGCAGTTCATTTCTTTCAACCACACGAAGTGCCTTGTCAGCAAGCAAAAGTAGTGTCATGACCGGAGTACCTGGGTATTGGTGTACACTGCCAAACCCATTGCAGTTTCAGCTGTAATTGGCCTGGCAATGACACACCTCTAAAATGCCATTAGTTGCAAGAAAGTCCTTGTGCAAGTGCAACTGAGCATAAAAATGAAACTCAAGACAGATCAACTGAACTAAGACTACTTAATGCAATCACACAGCACCTCCCCTGACAGATACTATACATGGAGATCAATAGATTTCAATACAAACACAGCATAGATTCACATTGTGGGGAATGTGTTAGATAAATCTGACTGACTTCCTTGACTGGGTCATGATGGCAGCAGACAAAAGATAGGCAGTGGATGCACAGTATCAGGACTTTAGCAAAGCCTTCAACTCTGTCCTACTCTGTCCTATATGGGAGGATGGTTATGAACATTGTAGACCTGGGCATGAAGGTAATATTACAGGATGTCAGGAACTGGCTAAGTGGGAGAACACAGTGAGCAGTCTTAAATGGGAAATTTTCTGAGGTAAGTGAAGTCTCCTTGAGGCCACCTACACCCTCCGAGCCACACTGCCTCAGAGCAGCCACCTCTTCACCCCCATATAACAGCCCCCCCGAGTGACCCCCCCAGATGTAACCCTTCACAAGGTGGGTCCCCCCTCCAAGGGGGACGGCGCGGTGGGGGCAACCAGTACCAAACCTGTTCCATGGTGCTTCTGGGGATGGTACATGCACTGTCCTCAGTCTCATGGCTATGGGAGCTGGCAACCATTATCTGGTCAACAATGGGGCTCTTTTTCCCATTTTGCTCCCCAGGGGCATGGTGTTCCACAACATAAGGCTGATGCCAACATTCACCATGCCTCCTTAATAAGTGGAACCCTGTGCATTGCCGTGCCCCCAGCCTCCGCTAGGGGTCAGCAAGTGCCGGGTCATGTCCCCACCCTCCCCCAGAGAGAAGGTGAGCCATCAGCTGATGCTCAAGTCTGCTCTCCCTGGCTGGCCCTCCAGCACCTGAGTCCATTCCCGAACCCGGGTCACTGGCGTAGGTTCAAGTTCACCATAGCTAGCAGGGGGCTGAGTACGTATTAAAGAACACAAAGCAGCACATCCAGGAAGCTGTCTGGTGGAAAACTGGGCACCTAGCACCAATGTATAACAGAAACAACAAACTCACACTCAGGAACCAGTCACTGATATTGACTGGTATTCAGCCTGAGGCTGAAAATAGTTTTACTGTGCACTTACATACACTGAAAAAATGATTTTTGTTAATGCTGGTATTAATAACTGAATACCAATAGATAGAATATTGGTATTCCCTATAGGTTTTGGTGTGCTAAGAACACAAAATGAATGTTAAAGTCTACTGCCACTGATCTGTATAGTATGACACCCTGTTTATAATACACCAGTATATTATGACACCCTGTTTGTATTTCATTTACCTAGTTATCTCCTATGGTTTCAAATTCAGATTGGAAATGCATGGTACTTTTGTACTCTTCTGATGGACTCGTCCTCATCCATTATGGTTTCACTGCCACACTATCCCCACACTTTCAAAAGGGGAATGAGGATTACATCCAGGGGTGAAATCACCCTTTCCCCACAGCATAAAAGCAGATCTGAGACCCTCCCCTGTGACCCAGTCTGATGTTATCAGATTTAGTGCCAAACCCAGACAGCGGCAGTTAATATCTTGCAAAAGCAGGCTGTCCACAGGCACAGGTGATGGTAGCCAGTGGACTTGTTGTCTGCTCTCAAATCTCTTTCTCAGTATAGCACCATAAAAAAGACATTAATGTTTTGCAGCTGATCAACTCACCAAGTAATTTTCACATCCAGTCCTGCTTCGAAGTGTCCCCAGTTTCACTATCTAAGATAGTAGAGTAGAGCTACTGCATCCCCCACCAGCAAGATGGCATTATAGCACAGTGGTTTAAGGTTCTGAGCTGCAAATCTGGTGACATTTAGCAGACTAGACCTAGGTTTGAATCCCACAGCTTCCACTTGCATACTGTGTGACGCTGAGCAAGTCACTTAACTTACCTGTGCTCCCAGGTTGCACTTGTAAAAAAGCTTTCAGCTTAGTGTGCTACTCCTGGTTAAACAACTAAAAAAAAAAGATTCCTCTGTAATCAACCTTAGGCCCAGTTCTTTTCATCATTTTTATTTTTCCAGCTTCCAGATGGGATCAAAGGGAAGACATAACTATTTGCAGATGATAGAAAAATCTGCATTACAGTGGACAGTAATAAATGGGTTAGCACACTGAGAAAAGATATAAGGAGACTGGAAAAATTATCAATGGTAGCTAATATTCAGTGCAATGCAAAAGCTGCAACATTATGCGCTTTGGGGTCAAGAACCCAAAGAAGGAGTACAGGATGGGAGCTGAGGTAAATAACAGAGGAAATGGACCATGGGGTCATAATAGCAGCACTGTGCAAAAAAGCCATGGGTAAGTGAAATTGGATGCTAATGTGCACAGGCAGGCATATCAGCCTCAGAAGTAAGGAGGTTATCCTTATTTCTGCCTCTGTATAAATTCCTGTGACAGCCACATTTGCAGTCCTGCATACCGTTTTGGAGTCTGCACTTGTAAAAGAACAGGGATAGCACTGAAGCAGTGGAAAGGAGGGAAACAAAACACGATTTAGGGGCAGCAAGAGAAGTCCTGAATAGAGTGGCTTGAGGACCTCAACATATATACAGTGGTGCCCAGGAAAGGTGGGGGGGTGGTACAGGATTGAAATTTTCAAGTCTCTTCACTGAATAAACAAGTGGGCACTGGTACATTGCTCACAATCAGTTGAAACAGGGCCACATGTGGAACTCATAAAAACTGGCAGGAGGGAGATTCAAGAAAGATGTTAAAAATATTTCTTTACAGAGATGATGACGGATAACTGGAACAGGCTTCAGGAGATGGGGCATTGCATAAATCACTGGATCACTTCCAGCAAAGGTGAGACAGATAAATGGGGCTCATTACTGTATCAGGGATAAAATAAGGCAGTCATTCTCAAAGACTGTCATTGTGAAAAATCCCAAGACTCTTCTAACTTACTGCAAAAATGTCATGCCTCCCATTAGAAACAGTACCATACAATACCTTGCACTGTACACCAGAAATAATGTGAAATACCATTGCATAGATACATAGATACTGTCAGCAGATAAGGGCCTATGGCCCACCCAGTCTGACCATTTGAGCTTGTAAGATCACCTTAGGTTTTTCTAGAAGTCTATTACCTCTTGACCCCAACCTCCAGGATTCCCTTCTGTCTATCCCATGCATTCTTATATCACATTATTGTTTCAGCCCCCTTCCACTTCCTCAGGCAGGGTGTTCCACTTGTCCACCACCTTTTTTTTTTGTATATAGTCATTTTATTAGGAAACCTTAACCACAAAGACATATAGGGTAATGAACAATTTAAAAAAAAAAACATACACTACCAGCAGGACTGGCACCTACCCACCCTATGACAGATAACACTGAACAAATGACTAAATAACATTACCAATTAAATAGAATTACATTGAATTACCCACACTGGTGACACCCTCTCCCCTCCCAGTCATCTACTGCCATGTAAACAAAAAGCAAATGAAAAACACTCCTACTTAAATGAGATTCCAAAAAAAATCACCATCTTGTACCCGCAATGATATAGCCATCTACCCCAGTTTTCATAAAACCTTGCTAATGCCACCCGCTTTTGGAATAATACCTTGTGAAACCATGCTGCTTTGAGCAAGACTCTTTTCCACCTCAACAGAGATGGGAGATTGCATGAGCGCCAATTCAGAAACAGTAGTCATTTTCACTCAAGAGATGAAGCGAGCAGGAAACCCTTAAAACATAATAGGGGGCTCTGTATTGTCCTCGAGTCTCCTAAAATCCAAACGTTTGGGGACTGTGGGATGGGGATTTGTAAAGCATCTTCTAAACAATCCAAAATACTCTGCCACAATGGGTCCAGCATCCCACACTCCCATAGTAAATGGTAAATTGACCCTGGGTTAGAATGACAATGCCAACACAAATCAGAACTTGAGGCCCGATTTAAAGAATTGAACTGGAGTGTGGTGCCATCTACTTAATAACTTTTTCTGTATTAACTGGAGTTTGGGGTCAGGGGGTGCAGTATGTGCCGCCCTCCAACACTTACCCTAAACCTCCTCATCAAGCTCCTCCTGTATGTCAGACACCCATTTCAACCTATGCAATTCCCAAATGGGTAGGGTACAATTTTGAAGTTCTTTATATAAGCAACTGATATGCCTTCTAAGAAGTGATGGCCATTTTCCCATACGCTGTGTAAATTCAATCTACAACATGAAAGTTAATAAGAAACTTCTCAGATAGGGCATGTCATATCTGCAGATTGTATTTATTTATTTATTTCGTTTTTGTCAATTGGGTAAGTGCACTAGACAAATCCTGCCTATTTTCAGGCACGACCCTGGGATAACGCCAATGTTCCTTACTACCTAGACCAAAATTTGAATGCAAGTCTTGAAAAGAGGCTAGTAAACCCCTTTCCAGCTGAATTAAATCCAACAACTAATTTACACCTCTATTCTGCCAGATTTTCCACCAAAGGGTGATACCCTCCACCCATAGGTCAGAGTTCTGCCAGAGGGGTTCCCGTTTCCCCAAAAAAGAAGTATCAAGTTCAATATTTTAAAAAAACTTAGCCCAGCCCCAAATAGAAAAAGTCATGGATAGCATAGCTTCCCAAAACTTTGGTTTAACATTCTTAAGTAACCCCACCAGTGGTAACCCCCCATCAAACCTTTTTCAATATCCACCCACAAGGGAGTAGTTTTGGCCCCGGGAGTGACCCAATTAAAAGTTTGTTTGTCCCCATGGCATATATGATAAGCCCACAACCAGGGCATATTCCAGCCCTCCGACACCACAGGTGCCCTTAAAATCCTCCTGCTGAAACGCGGAGATCTCTCCCACATAAAATCAAACAACATCTTGTCTAATTTAGTCCAATACTGCTGTGGGATGATCAGTGGTAAGTTACGTAACTTATAAAATAACCACAGTAAAATCATCATCTTCACAGAGGCAATCTTGCTCAAAAGAGATAAATTAAGCTTTTTCCAGTTTAATACGTCCCCTTTCACATCCTCCAAGTGCCCAGTATGGTTCTTGGAACACATATCCATTAATTGGGCTGAGACATGTGTCCCTAAATATTTTATCCCATCCAGTGACCACTTCAGAGTGTGCTCACCTACCTGGGCCCAAGTTTTATCCCCATTAAGTAAGGGCAGGATCTCTGTCTTTTCCTAATTAATACACAACCCCGAGATGTTACTGAAAAAAATAATAATATCCCAAACTGTCGGTAGTGAGGTTTCCACTTTTGACAGAAGTAATACATCATCTGCATATAAAAAAGTAGAAAAAGACTGTTGTCCCACCTGTATCCCCTCTACTTTTGGATGTTGATTAAGGGCCAAGTTTAAGGGTTCATTGGCAAGCAAAAATAATAGAGGACTTAGCGGGCATTCTTGTCTTGTCACTCTAGTCAAGGAAAAAACAGACAATATCCCACTGGCCCAGACCCTGGCTCATGGACAAGAATATAAGCTACTAACCCATCTCTGAAATCTAGGGTCCAGACCTAATTTACTGAGTACATACTGCAAATAGCACCACTCAACAGAGCCAAATGCTTTTTCAGCATTTAGACTTATCAGGTCAGCTGAGTCCGCCCCACGCACTGCTTCCTGAATAAGGTTCTACACTGCCCAGATATTATCACTACTCTGCCTACCCTACATAAGCCCGGACTGAGATTTGCCAATCAAGAGCCCAAGTACCTTGTCTAGGTGGATCGATAAAATTTTTGCAAACATCTTACAATCGACATTCAGAAGAGAAATGGGCCTATAATTCGCACACAAAGTTGGGTCACACCCTGGTTTAGGCAGGACAGTGATAATAGCTTCTTTCATGGAGTCAGGCAGTGAGCCTGAGGAATCAGTAGTATAGAACAAGTCCAATAACCTAAAGGTTAACTTCATTTCAAATGCTTAATAGAAATCCACATTTAAACTATCAGGGCTGGGAGCTCGACCCAAAGATAGTGATTTAATCAACGGCTGCACTTCCTGCAGGGTGAAATCCCTATCTAATTCAGATGCTTTAACCGCAGGTAACCTAGATACCGTAAAGAAATCATCCAACTCCCCTATAAAATGGTCGACTGTAGATTGATGCAATTTAAAATAAAACTCTCTAAACTGATTTACAATAGAAGCCGAATCTGACAAATATTCACCCCTATCGCCCAGCAAATATGGGACTTGCATTTCCATGGATAACTTCCTCAAAAGGTAAGCCATAAGTTTGCCTGCCTTATCTCCAGATACCCAGTCAGTTTATTTGAGAAAACAATGTGCCCTTAATGCATGTTGATGGAAAATATTATTAACTGCCTCTTTGCAGTAATCTAGTTCCTGCCTCAAGCCTTTCTGCACTGTCTGAGCTCCATATATATCTTGCTTCAGTTGTCTAATATAAGATGTGAGGGTCTCCACTTTTTCCTTCCACTGTTTACTAAGGAAGACACTTATAAAATAATCAACCACAGATAGAAGCTTTAATATGCCATCCCATAACATGAAAGTGGAGACCACGTAGGGAATATTAGTCTGAAAATAAAAATCAATTTCTTCGGCCAATCATTGCCAAAAATCTACAACAGACAGCAAACTAGGATTAAACTGCCAACAGAGCGTCCTCCCTGGAATTTTGCACGGCCGCCACACAAGTGATACTGGAACATAGTCGGATAACACAATTGGCCCATGCGACACAGATAGCAAGTCTGACAGTGCAGAGGAGCTACACAGAAAATAGTCTAACCTACTAAAAGACTTAAACCTTGGGGATCTACTATATATGTAAAATCTTTACTGTTCAGATTTAATAGTCTCCAACAATTAACAAGGTGAAGTTCCTCACTAGGCAGCTGTATGACCCTCCTAGCCTTTTGATGTGAAGGGACCCCACTCTCCATAAGGGACCTATTGAGAATTGGATCTAATGCAAAATTAAAGTCCCCACCCATAAAAATCACCATCAAAGGTGAAAACCACTCATGAATAATCTGGGTCAGTTGGATAGAGAACTCCGGAGAGTCTGAATTGGGGGCATATACATTAACCAGCAAGACTGCAGTATTATCTATTTTACCCACCAGTAACATCCATCTCCCTTCCTGGTCTGCCGCCCAATTTTCCAGTACCGGGGGCACCCACGCTTTAGCAGAATAGTGACCCCACACTTCTTAGATATATATGAGCTTGAATAGGCCCTTCCTATCCATCCTCTGGCCAAGTTTCTGGCCTCTTTCCTCAACAGGTGAATTTCTTGCAGAAATATAATATCAACATTACAGGATTTTATAAATGAAAATATCTTTCTGCGCTTAATGGGGATGTTTAATCCCTGTACATTCCATGTTAACATAGAGATTTTCATCATACAAAGATCATGATGCATATAACAGACCACATTGCTCAAAGAGTAGATGACACCCCCTTCACCAGCATCTTTAATATCACTGCAATATGCATAGTAATAATATTATAGTACTCCACCACCCCAGTTAACAGTTAAACTACAACCTGTAACCAATAACCAAATGAATCCACCACCCTTTCTGTGAAGAAATTCATCCTCGTTGCCTGTGAATCTCCCTCCCTTCAACTTCATCCCATGCCCTCTAGTCCTGGAACATCTTTTTTCACTGGAAAATAGTGCTTTCCTGCACCCTGTTCCTCCCCGTAAGGTACTTGTATGTTTCTATCATATCCCACCCTCCTCCAAGGAGTACATTTTCAAGTACTTCAGCCTGTCCTCATTGGACTTGTGATGCAATCCCTGTACCATCTTTGTTTCCCTCCTCTGAACCTTCTCCACCCTGTATATGTCCTTACATAGGTAAGGTCTCCAGAACTGGACACTGTACTCCAGGTGAACAATTCATTGAATTTATTCCCCTGGGGTTATATACATTCAGTTTTCCTCATCTCTTCATGCATTACATTTATCAATGAAGAACAGTGGAGTTTCCCTATTATCATGGCCAACATTCCCACATCAATAAAACAGGTCCATGTAACCCACCCCAGGACATACCTGAAAATGAAACTCTGCCAGCTTAGGTTACTGTTCCTATTCAAAAATTAGAGATATATAAATAAAACAGTCACAGTATGAGGCAATTACATTTTTGAAGTATAGCTTGGCTGAGTCAACACTTTTGAGTGAGCCATTTCTCAAGGCCAGATTTTTCCATACCTGAAGGAGTTGGTGACGGACAGCTGATTGACCAGTTTTGTTTATGCCTGGGGACAAGAAATCTGTTACCCTGATTTGAGCCAAGGCTGTGACAGGAGGTGGCAGACATAGGGAACAGGGTACTTAGGTAGCTGGGGAGTTTGTTTAACCAGAACTTGAAGCCATAGAGAGCAAGGTGTTGAACCTATTCAATTTTATTTCATTTTTGATCACCATTTTCCCTTGTCATGTGTTGTGTTTGCTTTACCAGTTTTTTTATTTAAAACAATAAAAACAAAATATTCCTTTTAATATGGCGATCCCCAGGTTTTCATAACTTTTCCTAACTGTTTGTTATATGGACATCCATTGTTTAACATCTATTTTCTTAAGACTTAAATAAACTAGCACACATGTTCTGCTCTCTGACCCTATGGGACAATGCATGTTCAAAAGTAGCTGAGACTAGTGACAAAAACCTGGGGCTATGCATATTAAAGGCATATAATAAGCAGTGTGTTAGTGGCTCACCAGGTAGCACACTCACCTCTGAGGCTGGGAGATCAGAAGGCTGTGGGTTCTAGCCCCACATCAGGCACTTGAGTTAATATCCCAATACTGACACTGCAGTGCAATATGATGGGGGTGCTGCACTCCTGAGGTGCTGTCTTTCAAATGAGATGTTAAACTGTGGTCCCATCTGCCTGTTCTGGTGGTAGTTCAGGTGGATGTTAGAGATCCCATGGCACTTCTCGAAAAGAGTAGGGGAATTTCCCTGGTGTACTGGCCAAATTTCCCCCTATTCATTAAAATACCACCAACAGCTTAATTTGGTTCAAAGTCAGTTGGCATTCATCTGTATCCCTCTTCCCCCGGGCTGGGCCTGAAAATTTGTCTAGTGTACTTACTCAGTCAGCAAAAGTTAATAAATAAAATGAGTCCTCTTTTAACCATTTCACAGGTTAAAGAAATTATTAAGGCAGATTCATATGTGGCACAAAGGGCATCTTATAAGTCTGGAGAGAAAAAGGGTGATCTAAAATAGACTAAAAGGCAAAAAGCTTATGGGCCCAATATTTTCACCATAATGGGTATTGCTGCTTTACTGTACATTGTCAGGCTTGCATAGGCTTCCCCTGGAACAGTCTGAGGCATCCCCTGGGAGGATGGCCTTAGCATTTGAGAAAAAATAACATGGCGGAGTGAGTGATCACTAGGGCACTCACATCATACTGCAAGTAAGGTGAGCAGACTGGATGGGTTGATGTGTTTTTTTCTGCCACAGATTTCTAAGTTTTCATGTTAGATTCTGAATTCAGCAGCACCTATGTGGTGAATTCGCCACCTAGAGATGCTTCTGTATGTGCACAAATTCAAATAGCTGAGAAGGTATAGTAGTTCAAGTAATGGACATGCAAGAACCATAAGTAGAGATTACATTTATAATGGCAGATTTTGTAAATCAATATGCTTCTGCTGTAACTGTACAGCAGGTGTCACTATAACTTTTAAAAATGATAGGAGAATAAGTTTCTCTGTCATACCACATTGGTGTTTTTTTCTGAGTTCAAAAAGACTTAGTGATTAAATCTGTAGTAGCATATCCTCTATATGAAAACTACAATCTTTTTGTATGAATTTTAGTTACTGTCCTCTTAGTAAAAGTACAAAAGGTGGCTAACAGAGTCCATGCTTGTAGCCTACTAAAATTGCCACCAACCACTGCCAAGGATAGGGGCTAACAAGCACTGACCTGGATAAAAAGACTTATTGAGAAAGCCCATGTGGTTGTTTTGGTGAAAGGTTGGTGGTGTACAGCCAGAGGGGAGAGTGTGTGTATCATTTTGCAAGTAATAAAATGTATTTTAACTACAAACCCAGGTTTGCTTTGTCTTTTTAACTACATTAGTACTTGTTAGCCCCTCTCCTTGGCAATGGTTACTGCCCTCTTACATATAGAAAATTGTTAAATATACTGTAGAATAACGCATATGGAGAAGTGCATATGGAGAATTTTATGCACACCTCAGGTGCGGGATGCTTGAAGCCTGAAGGGTTTATCAAAGCATCCCACACCGAGGGTGTGCATAAAATTCCAGTTGGGCACACCTCCACATGTATTGCTTTATTTAATTAAATATAAAGGCCCATACCACCTCCTCCAAAATAAAACATAAAGTACCTAGTTACTACAAATTAATGAAGGAATCTTCACTTTAAATAATTTCTACTCAAAGTCAATATATCTTGTGAACTGTTCAAAGTTTGCTGTCGTCCATTCAATGATATCATGTACCCAACAACAGGCTACCATTCAGTTTAGTCATATTTGAAAGAAAAATCAAAGCATTACTTGTTCGGTCACTATCAATGTGAAAAGTAACAAAAAAAAATAAAATTCTATGAAATGTATTACATGGTTTGTATTTTAGTCATTTAACGAATAATAAAATCCTGCACTTTCAAATGTGGAATGATAGCAGGTTGATTCAATACAGCCTAAAGCTCTTGTAAGGAGGCGCACCTTGTTGAATAATGGGTCATCAAGGAGAGAAGTGACAATACGGAGAGGTAACAGGAAATTAAGTTTGAGACGCAAGTGGTGGGATAAACAATGCAGTTTTTACACATTTATTATATATTTGCACAAACTGGGTTCCATACTGTATATTGTATGGTTTACCTGATAAAAGTCGTGTGCTGTAACCACTAGGCTCCTTTGTGGCATTTGATTTATAAGCATGATGACACTGCTAAACTAGCCAATACATTGTTAAGTAACATTTTAGAAATGACACAGGCTACATTTGGTATGATGCAGTTGCTATAGTACAGTAGTTCGGCAACTGTTATGGTAACTTTTCTAACTTAAGTTCAGTACAGAAGTAACACAGCTGAGCTCACAGCTATCTCAATGTGAAGTTTAGACTACAGGGCCCAGATACTCAAAGAGTTGAGCCTTCGCAATGGAGTTCGCCTGCATGAAGTCAGTACAGCCATTCTATGATGTTAGCGGAGGCAGTTAGCCCTGAAAACATGCTTAGCAACAATGCAATGATAATGAAGGCATGCACAACCGAAGGGGGAGGAACCATGCATAAATGGTGCAGTGTGATATTCAAAGACTTGCGCAATGCGCAACAGTGGAGCAAGCGGAAGTTGCGCCATAGCGGAAATAAGACAAAATAAAAAGGAGCAAGGAGGAGGTGCAAGAACGCTACAGGAAAGCCACATGAGACACAGGCAGAGGCACAGACAGGGCAAGTGGCAGAAACAGGGCAGGCCAGGGAAATGCCACAGCAAAGAACAGGCACAGGGAAGGTGTGGGGAGCCACACAACTCAGAGGCCAGCACAGACAGGTGTACCCGGTGCAGGGAAGGTAGCAGCGAGGACAGCGGGGGAATAATGCAACAGCTGCCGGGGGGGGAAACGCAAGCCAGGGATATGGCCAGTGCCACCTTCCACATGGATGCTGTAATGAGGGGGGTTAGAAGGCAGGCAGCAGGGGGACGTGGCCGTGGAAGGGCCCGTGGGTGGTATGCCCCCAACAGGCAGTACCGAGCCCGAGCCAGCTTTGAGATGTACACAGATACCGAGATTGTGGGCCGGTACCACCTGAACAGGGCAATACTGAGGCAGCTCTGTGAGCTGTGCAATGATGTGATGCAGGCACCCACACGACGGAGTCATGCCCTGTCAGTGGAGACCAAGGTAACAGCCTGCATGTGCTTTTTTGCCACAGGTACCTTCCAGAGACCAACTGGGGACACCACAGGCATAACCCAGTCAGCCACATCACGCCACCTCACCCAATTCCTCATCGCACTGCTGCCACATGCTGAGGAGTACATCCATTTCCCCAGCACAGCAGCTGAGTGCACAGCAAACATACAGGAGTTCCACAGGGTAGCACATATGCCTGGCGTGCTAGGGACAATAGACTGCACCCATGTGGCCATAAGCACACCACCTGGCCATGATGGGGCTGCAGACATGAAGCGCAAGGGCTATTCCAGTATCAACTGCCAGGTGGTGTGCAATGCCAGGGGGCGCATAATCAATGTCTGTGCCACGCACCCTGGGGGAGCACATGGTTCATACATCTGGCACCAGTTGGCACTGTTCCACAGATTTGAGAGTGGGGACATCTCCACAGGGCACCTAGTGGGTGAGTATGCAAACCAAATGGACATATCGAGGGCCTGGGGGGCATGGCCAGAGGTGCCATGGGTAGTGGCCTATGGGGCTTGGGGCAGGCCAAAGCTGATCACTAAACTAACCTCCACCCTCTGCACACAGGTGACAGTGGATACCCACTCCGTCCCTGGATGCTCACACCATACCGGTGGCCCACGACCCCATCGCAGCAACTCCACCACATGCAATGTCACCAAGCAGGTGTTCAGGATGCTGAAGGCACATTTCCGTTGCCTGGACACCTCTGGCGGTGCCCTACAGTACAGCCCCTCAAAGGCCTGTGGGATATTCCTGGCCTGTTGCATCCTGCACAACATGGCCAACGAATGTGGGATAGCTGTACAGGTCAAAGAAGGGGACAGCAATGGGGATGATGAGGACACTGGTGATGATGGTGATGGGCAGTCACCCCTTGGCCGACGGGACCCCCGAATGATCCGGCTGGCACAGATGCACCGGAACACCATCACAGAGGAGCACTTCAGCCAATCCAGGTAAGTCATAGGGCCATGTGCAACCAACAGTGGCCAAGGCACAACCCACAAACATGCAGGGACACACACCAGGGGTGCATGCCATCAAGGGAAGTGGCAGGGCACAGAAGCACACACACAACCAGGGATGGGTGAGGATCAACATGCCACATTGATGGACACACACACACAATGCACCAAATGTGCACAGAGGGCAGGAGGCACACCAATCCAGAACGCCAACCCTAGCAACACACATGGCCACAGGCCATCACGTCCACAGCCTGTCTATGTGTGTGTGTCAGATGCTGGGCACAATTGCACTTTGGTGTATAGAGCAATGCAGGCATCATCATGCACATGTAACTGTGGACAGCAGCCAAGAGGGTGTACAGGTGGACTGTGTGTCTGCATGCAGGACCGGGTACCCACCCGTGCACTGCCCACCGAAACACACAATGCACACAGGGCAGCACCAGACAGTAACCATGCTGGGAGACAGGTCAGTCTCGCCACACAGTGCCACAGCCGCCACAGGTGCGTGGGCAGCCCTGCCGAGACCTGCCAGCACTGGCAGGCTGACCACTGGTCTCATGGGGTGGCACCGATGGTCCCCCAAGGGTTCCACTGTGTGAACATGACTGTGCCAGCGCAGGGGTCTGCAGCACACCGAACATGCCTGCACCAGGAGTGCTTGGGATGCCCACAGCTGAACCTGGTGTCGACAGGGTGAGAGTCACACGACGCCGGGAACGGGGAGTGGAGAGTGCACTGCGTGGTGTGAGTGACGCATGGGCACCTGACTGTGTGCCCATTGTGGCCATGACAGCAATGAATGCCTGTGCATGCCTGTCAATGGCAATGGTCACATCCTCCCACAAATGGTCCAACCATGTTAGGATCCATTCAGTGTCCCTGCTGCGACGCTCCTCTGCCCATTCCATAGCCACACACAGTGCTTCCATGGACATCGCAAGCCGCATCTGCTGCTGGACCGATGCTTGCAGTAGGTGGGTGTGCTCATCCAAGAGGTCATCAGCCTCCTCAGCATCCTGTCCCTCAGGGTGTGCAAGGGCCTGAAGTTCAGCACCCCTTGAGGGTGGGTGCTGTGCACCAGGACCAGGTATGGGCATGTCCACAGGTGGTGCACAGATGCTGCCACTGAACCCTGTACCCCCAGGCCCGGTGGGTGACTGCTGCTGCTGCCCCTCCAGCTGCCGCACCCCAGGGCTCAATGGTGCCACTGCAGTGGCCGCAACAGTCCCACTGTCCTGAACAGACACCAGTGCTGCCCCAATGGTGCTGACAGGCACAACCTGGGACTGTGCTGACATGCTGGCCCCCACAGCCTCACCAGCCACAGCCATGGGTGCGAATTGCCCTGCTGTATGTCCATCCTGTGGCACACATTTGTCACTGCCCATGACGGTCGTATCATCATCACAGGTGCCGGACTCTGCACCAGCCACAGCCTTAGTGTGCTGGCATCCATGGATGCCAGCACGCTGAGACACAGTCAGAGCTTCCCCCACACCTGTCTCAACAACATCAGTGTGGACAGACAGGTGGCCCCAATGTCGTACTGATCCACACATACCTGTGGTGGTGGATGGTCCCAACTCAGACTCTGTCCAACTGTCTGCAGTGGACAGGCCCACCACCACTGACCCACGCAGATGCTCAGGATCTGTAAGGGAAAGCAAAGTCACATTACTGCATGTTACCTACCCGGCCCCCCCTGAGGCAGACAATGGCTTACCATGCAGAGATGGGCCACCACCCATCTGGAAGCCACCACCCGGAACTCCCTCTATGGCACTGCGGTGCATGCTTGCAGCAAGCCTGTCTTCCGCTGGGGTGAGCTGTACCACCTCTGGCTGTACCCCACCTGTTGCAGCACATGCCGCCCTGATGGCAGCCACCTTCTCCTTTACCCTCCTCCTGTCTGTACTCATCTTCTTCTTACACTCCTGCACGGATTGCTGGTGGCTGCCATGCAAGTTCACAGCACATGCCACCTCCTCCCATGCAGCAGCACGGGCCTGAGGGGTGCCTCGCCGTCCACTGAGCAGTGGCTCCTGATCCAGGTAGGCCTCAAAAAGGGCCTCAGTCTCGGCCTTTGTGAAGTTCAGCCTCCTCCTCCTCCTCCCACCACTGTTGTCCTCCTCTCCCAGAACATGCTCGGTCATTATTTAGCCTGTAAGGATGGCAGTTGTTACCTGTGACTGTGCAGTCCCATGCATGTCCCTGAATCACAAGTCCACACTCCCACATAGCATGCAACTCACCAATAAACTGCAGTAACCAACTTTGGCCACTGCAGCACTTTGTTGCACCTTTATAGCGCAATCCATGCAAATTAGGTGAGGAGCAACTTTAATTAGATGCAAATCACGGTGCTGCACCATTGAATGGCTGATCGGATGATTAGCATATGATGGCTGAATATCGTGCTGTTGCGCTTTGCACGATTGTGTGGAACGTGCTGAGCCAATGGCGCAGTTCTGTGGCATGCGTAGTACGCCTCACTGTGCATGCCCAGACTGCTGACGCAGGCGTCTGCCATGCTGATGACGTGCTGTGCGCGGTAGGCAATGCAGGGCATGGCCACCATTGTGCCAGTGGTGCTATAGCGAAGGTCACTACATGGCGCTGTGACAATGGGCCTTCATAGGCGCAATGGCACAACTGCCCGATAGTCCGCTATGGTGCTGGCACACAGGCAGCCAATCACGCTACATGCATTGTCGTACGATGGCGCTGTGCGTGACAGACCCTTGACCCTGTGCCCAACCTTTGACCCCTTGGCACCATGCATCAGGCATAGGTGCACCTCTATCGTGCTGTTCAGTAACAGCACAATAGAGAATGGCAGCGCTGTACCACGCAGCATCTGCATGTGGGGTACCACACTGCATAGTGCCATATTGCCTACTATAGCATTCGCAATGGCATGGAGAAGGGCTGCTCCATGGTCTGCTGTCGAGCTGGCCAACCTGGTGGCCACAGTGGAGCCACACCGTGGGCCTCTGTTTGGGGGGCCCCCCTGGATAGGGCTAGGTCACAGGTGTGGCAAGAGGTGGCCACAGCCCTTGAAGCAGTGACCAGCAGGGGCAGGACGGCAGAGCAATGTAGGCACCGTTATGGTGACCTGCAAAGGAGGGAGCCGGATTTTTTGGCCAGACTCAGGTCACGTGCTAGGAGGGGCACAGTACCATGACCAGGTAGGAATTCTGTCAACACACTGTTATTGCCCACATGAGTCACATTGTTGTTTGTGTCCAGCACATAGGGGAGGGACTGTTTGGGTTTGGCCGTGGTGGTGTTCACAGGGTGTGTGGTGGGTGGGTCTGGCTGGTTGGGGGGGGACACTCCTTGTGGCTGGGGTGCTTTGCTTAGGGAGTGCACTGATGTTCTTCTCTCCTTTTTGTCCCCACAGGCCCGGAAGAGGTATGCCGCTGGCGGAAAGCACGGAGGGCAGTGGAGGCCACAGCCGGGTGGGCCGAGGGTCCACAATGGCCACCTGACCATCCCGATGAGGGTGAGTGACAGACATCCTTGATTAATATTGCATGCTGTGTGACAGGGTGGGCAGCGGGGCATTGCCACCATTCATTGACATCACTGCCATGCACGCCACTGGTTATGGTCAATGCTGTCCTATGGCAATGCATGTCTGGGTGTGCATCACTGGTGATGCACGCGTGCACCAGGTGCATGGCTGTGCCACTGTCTTTGTACCACATAGCCATGTCACTGGACGGGCACGGTGGTGCTGTGCGTGACTTAGCTGGTGGGTGTGTGCAGCATTCCGCATGGCTGTATGCGCCTGGTTGGGCATGTCCTGTGGACGTGATCACTGCGGCTGGTCACACACCATCACAGTGGTATGTCCTATGGCCATATGCCATGCACGGTGGGCGGGCTGTATGGGGCTGTGCATTCACATGTGTTGACTGTGCTCCCTTGTCCTAGGTGCGAGACATCTGAGGGAGATACGAGACACCCTGAGGGAGCTAATCACCCTGGCCCAGGAGACAGTGGCCATCCTCTGGAGGATAGATGAGGTGGGGGTATTGAAGAGGAGACATGCGATGCAGAGCCAGAGCCTGGAGCAGCACGGGCAACAGTAGTCCCTTGTCCCTGACCTCCCATCCCCCTAAACCACCTCCCACCCACCCTCCTATCCCATCCCAGTTGTCCACCCTTCCCCTGCCCATCCCCACCTTTTTGTGTCCCCTACCACCTGTATATAGTTCTTGTTGATCTTGTAAATAGTTTATATATATTTTATTATACATTTGACTTTTCTATGAATACCATGGTGGTCTCTGATTTGCAGTGGGCTATAGGTGCTCAGCTGCAGTGGTGTGCATGGCATCGGGGTGGTGCAGTCATGGGTATGTGTGTGTCTCCGTGTGGAGGTGTCTATGGTGTGGGGTGGATATCAGTCAGTGTCTGTGTTGTGTGTGTTGTGCCCCGTGCACTGGATGACTGTGTGCAGAGGTCCATGGCACGTGCTCTGTGTCCATGGTGCACCCATCGGCCCATCCATGGCCTGTGCAGCCAACACCCATGCCTGTCTGTGACCTGCATGATCTGCTGGCATGTCAGTGGTGGCATTCCCTGCATGGCGGCCACTGTACCCATCGCTTTGCTGGGTTGCTTCTGTCACTGGTGTGGTGCATGCCTGGCTTAGATGGCACTGTGGGCAACACGGTCATTGTCTCACCTCCATGCTGTGGCTTGTGCATGTTGCAAGGGATGTGCCCCACTGTCTGTGGCTTGTGCTTTGGGTGACTCATGGTGGGGTATTGGTCCACGGTGCTGGCACAGGGTGGTTGGCACTCCAGTGCCATGGTGGACTGCAGGTTGTGTGTACACGGCTTTCATTGGCCCATGATGGGGGCTTGGTTGCCCCACCACTGTGTCCCTGTGTTGTTGTGCCCTTGGGTATGGGTGGGTGTCTGTCTACACCTTGTGTGGCATCTGGTGTGGTGCATGCTTCCATGCACCACTGTGGGTGTCTGTGCTGACTGTTGTGGCCAGTGGTGGGCCGGGGTGTGTTACTGGTATACTGTGCGGAGTGCTGTACCACTGGGGGAGGTGTCCCTTACACGACCATCTGATATGGAGTCACTCCTGTGCCAACACAAGGTTGGTGTCTCAGCAGTAGCTCGGGGACTGTGTGTGGTGGCACTTTGTCTGCTGTTGTTGCATTGCCGTGTGCTGCAACCTGCTGATGGATGCTCATGGTGGGTCTGGCTTGCATGGTTCTGTGGTGCACAGGGTTGCATTGCCACTGTGGGGGTGGTGGCATGCATGGGGATTCCTGTAGTGGTGGTCACTGCTCATGGGGGTTGTCTGGGGTTCACTGTGCAGGGTGCACTGGGGGGGATGGTGTGGCACAGGGTAGTCCGCCCTCCTTGTGTGCTAGTCACAGTTTGCCAGTAGGTGTGATGGGGCACCATGGCCAGGCTGTGGGTTGGTTGCTTGACTCCATGGACCAGTAGTTATTCCAGCCCTCCCCTGGTTGTGCAGTGCTTGGGGGGGTGATGTCTGTTCCGCTGTGTGTTCCTGTGCCCATCTGTGGCATGGGTGGTGGGTCCCTACCTCCCTGATTGTGCTGTTACATTACTCTGCAGCTGGGGGGCTCCCTGCTTGCGCTATGGCACCTCTGGACTGCTCAGCTGAACATCCCTTGTTGCGCCATAGCACATCATATAGCGCATCATATCTTGTCAGCTTCCCCTCCTTATTTGCACTATGGCGCAGCTTGTGTGATATTCAGACGTTGGTTGTGGGTGCAATTTGGCCTACTCCTTTTTTGAATATCGCATCTGTTGCACATGGGCGCAATAGGCTTGAGCTTGCTCCTGCTATTGCGAACTTTTTGGGTGCAGTTTGACTGTCTGGGCCCAAGTGTTTTATTACATTTGGTGTAAGTAAGAAACAGACAAATGTTTGATATTCAGTAAATAATTTGTCTCTATACAACCTGAAGCAAATAATGCTGCATATTTTCAATGTGACAGACAGTGAAATGGACAACACCACCTTGCTTTTTACTAAGTGGTCTTTATAATACATGTTTTTCTTTTTATGCTTCATTTAGGCATGTGTTTGAACTTAAGTGGATCCCTGATAAGTTCAGTTAATGCTTTTGAAGGGCAAACAGTAAAAATATGATGCAATTTCACTTTAACTATAGGTCAAAAAATGTTCTGGTACCAGCAACATGACCAACAGGCTCCAAAATATTTACTACAAACTCATGATAAGACTAAAACAGCGGGATCCTTTACCATTACAGTGGATCTAGCTCAGAGTTTGTACTTACTAACAACTGAGACAGTGAAGCTGAAGGACACAGCGGTGTACATCTGTGCAAAGGATGCACCCCTATTGAAATAGCAGTGGATCTGTACAATATCCCACAACACATATCTTCTGTGTAAACAGCTTGGTGGTGGTGGTGGTGGTGCACGTGTGCGTGGGGGGAGGTTGGGGGTCTGGAAGTATATGATGTTTAATTTTCTTGTCATTTCATCAAATGCTTGTTATATGGTGAAAGATACCAGAGATTTAAAATCCACAGTTGTAATTTCTGAACTACAACTTTTATACAGTATGTTTTACAGGTGTTAATGATGGTACATGCCTTACTTAATATACTATGGAATTAACTGAATTGTTTTTTCAAATTAAGATCAAACCGACATCTCCACTGCAGATGCAATAAATGACAAAAATAGCAGCTGATAGAATGTAGTGCATTGTTTCCTTAATCTTCTTTGTACTGCAAACCTTTCAAAAGAGAAAGTCAAAGATAACGGCAACATAAAGAATCTGAACATCAAACGGAAAACAAAAATTCTATAAAATGTCAAATCCCTATCTATAGTGCTTTCTGCATGTTGCCCAGAAACAGAGTAATGCAGCAAATATATTGGATAACACTGTAACATCTCTGGGGTACTAGTTGTCATCTACCGAATAAACAATTGTGTGGCATTAATTGAACCCAGGGTGTGAAGGTATTAAATATGATTTTGACAAGGTTTACCTTTCCCATACTGGAGCTATTTGTTTTTGTTATGTCAGTGGCTAGTTGTCTATCTAGCCCAAACTGCAATTTAGTTTAAAGAAAATTACCTTTGCCCCCATACAATGCTGGGTATTCAGTTCGTCAGCAGGCCACCTCTTCACCCACCATACAGGTATGAATTAAGCCACATTTCCATATCCTCAGTAATACAAATCAATCCCGTCTTGACAGCGTGGAACCCATGGCACATGTAGAGTAATGGTCCACATATGGGTACCTTTATCCTAGTTTTCCTCACCTAGATGAAATAGTACATGTGTGTGCAAGTACCTTTTAAGGAATGCTACACTTGAATTATTTGTCTTTTGTCACATTGTCAAGACGTTGAATGTATAGTAGTACAACAGGTGATCTCTGAAAACTTGTATTTCCAGATCTTCTCTAGAGTTTCTAGTGGAATCACATAGCTTGCTTGAGCAATATTTTGCAGTTACTGTATGATCAATGCAAAACTGTCTACAAATGTAGATCTTTCACGTCATGCCATCTCTGTCTTCTCCCAGCACCAAGCATCATCCAGGAGTAAATTTCACTTCTTGCCTCTCCTTTCTGTTCCTTGCTCTGAATGGCCTCCTCCAAATTGTAATTACATTTTGTTTTATGATTCATTTACCCAGAATGGTTTGGCTTGGTGGATTGGGTCAGTGAGTGATTAACTGAAATCATCACCGTGACAACATCTAAATAGACACGGCCCTTTCATTATCTGATTCTTGGTAAAAGTGATGGAGAACTCTACCAGAGGGATAGATTAGCAACAGTATATTAAGCTGCCTCCATGGAAATGGGATTTGGTTTCAATTTGAAGAACTCCATTGCAAAGACCAGTAGAAGAGGATCTTGTCACAGGCCTAATGTACTTGCTAAGTTGACTACAGATTATGGAGGGTTTTACCACCATGTAATCTCTTCCAGATGTAACAAACTCTGGCCAGAGCTGATAGGGCTACAGGAGAGGAAGCTGGGTTAAAAATATTGAAAATTATTTTTCGTTTTATAGTTTTACACCTACTTTTCAACACAGCCTTGTGATGAAATTGTCTTATAAAGACGGGCAGAGAAAATATTAAACTCCTGGCCTAAAGGTGATACATAGACAGTGTCAGCAGATAAGGGCCTACGGCCCACCCAATCTGCCCATTAAATGTCATGCAGGGACTGCAAAATCAGCTTTTGGACTACAAACACACATTCTGAGCCGGAGTTGAAAAATGACAGCTGTCACATTAATGAATTGCTGTACCAAAATGGCCACGTTGAAATGTTGTAAAAATACTGAATATTACCAAAGTTATGAGCCCGCATTTGCAAAATTCAACATAGCCTCATAACTTAAAGCAGCAGTGCAACAATTGGTGAACATTTTGACCTATACTTTTTATGCTGTTTTAGATTGCCGCTTACCTCCTGACTTGTATGATATCCTTCTTTCCACAATTTGAATCTGCTTGAGTATCTTTTTCCATGTCTGAAATAATAAAAGGAGCACTCATTTTAATGCAACTCAGACCAGGTTTTCATCAGTGTTTGTAGCTGTTTTGGACGACTATTGTTCTGCAAGACCAGACAGCACTGTCTGCTGCATAATAGTTCATTTTAGTCACAACAGAAGTGATATATAAATAGCAGATGGTCAAAAACAGCTGAAAATACTGATGAAGGCTGGGTCCACACTGTATTATCCCTTAGGCTGCCAAAAGAATTAGAACATATAGAAATTTTGGACTGATATATCAGTCTGTGACATAGTAAGGGATACAATGAATGCTACTGTTATTATTTCAGACATGAAAAAAATACTAAAGTAGACTCAGACTGTGGAAAGAAGGCTATCATACAAGTCAGAAGGTAAGTGGCAATCTAAAACAGCATAAAAAAGCATTGATTAAAATGTTAACCAGATTATCACACTGCTGTTTTAATAGATGAACATACTAGAATCATATAACACAAGAATGTATAAAGTACAATACCACCCCACATGAAATTTATTTAAAGTCAGGAACTACATTGCTATTTTTTTTTAGGCATTGAAAAAGTATAACTTGGTCCACAGGGAAGGAATTTGGATACAGCTCTACTTAATCAAGCCCTACCACAGTGGGAGCAGTGTCCACCCCAGGAAAGAAGAGCTGCCAATACATGGCTCAGTCCTGCTCCTACCCTTCCCCCTGGCCAGCTCCCTGACCTGAGGTCATTCCTGAACCAGGGTCACTGCCATGACATGAGGTAAGGCTAGATGCCTCAACCCACTGTGCCACAGGGCTAGCATGTGATGGCCTTCTAAACTGACCTGTCAATAGAGACTGTGGACATGAAGACAGTAGAGAAGTCCTCAGGGTTGTCCATCCCTTAGCTTTTGCCAGCACTGAGCCAATATGGTTGTGAATAACTTTTAGGAGTGGCAAGAGCATTGAAAAGAATATGAGGTGCTCTCGTTGCATCAGAGTCAGAAGTAATACTGTTGCTATTATAGAAATATACATGTGTGACACTTGTGCATGCACAGTTTGCCTCATATTCAGCCACAACATGGCAGCACTGACATGACTGTACATGCGCCATACTCACATATGCATAGTTTAAGTCAGCCCCGTAAAAGTAAGACCCCACTGAAAATAAGATACTGCATCTTAGCTAGGGTAATGTGTATCAGTACATTGAAGAAGTGGGTAAAATTAGGATCCCTCTGAGAATGATATCCTGCATCTCATCAAAGCTATCCTGTGTCAGTACATTGCCAAAATAAATGAAAGTATGACCCATTGAATATGACATACTGCATCTGAACCAGGCTATCAGGCTATGCCAGTACATTGTAACAATGCTATAATACCATCAAGAGGTTCTTGAGACATGTGAACATTGAGAGCAAAGCTTGAGAAACTTCAGCATTTTTCCAGAGCCTCTGTGATATGTCGCAGGTGAGTTTTACCATTTAAAATAAATAAAAAGAGCCTTAACATTTGTTATGGAGATTTTACTGACAGGCATAATGAAGTCAGTTGCATACATGCATTGATTTGAGCATACAGGAAAATGTACAAGAGTTTTGTCCCAGTTTTACATGAAAAATACAAAGAAAATGAGGGTGCCCTACAGGGAAATGTTATGTTCTATCTGGGAACACTGTAATTGATACAACTATCATTTTTTGTAATTCCCTAGGATGCCCCTTGCAACCTCTAAGAACCCAAAAAGATTAGCTGCCTAGAATTTATTTACCATTCCTACAAGTATAAAACCATGAGAGTTCCAATTGCCCCATAGTCAGCCATATCAAGGGAGCACTGACATGACTACATATGTGCCATACTCACATATGCATAGTTATAAGTCACCACTAGTAAACGTAAGACCCCCACTGAAAATAAGATACTGCATCTTAGCCAGGCTAATTGTACAAGTGGGTAAAATTAGGACTCCTCTGAAAATGAGATCCTGCATCTCATCAAAGCTCTGTGATGTGTTGCAGGTGAGTTTTACCATTTCAAATAAATAAAAACAGCCTTAACATGTGTTATACTGATTTTACTGACAGGCATAATGAAGTCAATTGTGTACATGTATTGATTTGAGCATGCAGAAAAATGTACTGGTGTTTTGTCCCAGTTTTACATAGAAAATACAGGGAAAAGAAAAGTGCCCTACAGGTAAATGCTTTGTTTAGTCTGGGAACACTGCAGTTGATACTGCTATCATTCTTTGTAATTCCCTCCCTAAAACATTAGCTGCCTAGCATTTAAAACCCTTCCTTCATCCAATGCTACTAATTAGGTCCAGAAAGGGTTAACATAAATGAATTATTAAGAGGAAATGCAGTATTCATACACACACACACTGAGAGAGTTGACTAAGACTGTAATTTGACACTACTCTGCAGTTAGTTAGATGCTGTTATATGTTGAATGTCAAATCAATAAATTATTAGTCTGCAAAGATAGCAAGTCACATTGTAATAAACAAAAAGATGAGAAAACAGTTTGGGAACTGGTTTACCAAGCTGGATTCAAAAGAACACAAATGTTTCTTGTACTCACCGAAGCAATGCAAGGTTGGGGAGGAGAGGTGATTGTCCAGAGCATTTGTTTCTTAATCCCTAGGCTGCTGAAAGAAATAAAATTAATCTATTTGATTGAGCCCTCAACAGATATTTAGTCTGCAGCACTGCAAGAGTTAAATTGAGGGTCTGCAAAGATAGAAGGATCATTCAAAAACCCCAAAGGAGGTTTTCCACAGTCTGAATCTGGCAGCTCATTTTTAGAACTGATGCAAGTGAGAGCGGCAGGCTCCGCCTACCTGCAGCCCTAAAAAGGGATGCATTCCTATAACATGGACAGGGTCAATTCTGAATGGTGAGACAGGCTAAGCTAGGCTGGCACCGGTACCCAAATTTCAGCATAGATCCCTCTGAAACATGTAGCAGTGCAGCCTGGCTCAGAACCAGATATTTGAGCCCTCCAGATTTCCACAGACCCATCCCCTAGCACAGAAAAAAAAGTGTTACTTATTGCACAGCTGCTTAGCCTTCTGTGTCCTGTCCATTTTTGCAGAAATGTCCATGTAAAGAAAAGGAAAACAGTGAACTGTTAAGAAACCAAAATAAAATGAAGTTATCAAGTTTTCAGTCATACCAAAAAGTATTTATGTCTCTTGTTAAATCCTACTGAGATGCGTCATTAGCTGCCAGAGAAGATTCCTCAATAGAGGTCCATACTCGACAGTGACTACAACTACTCCAAACTGCCTTATCCTTATTAGGTTGGCTTGCACGCATGCGCAAGCAACATCTTGTGCTAGTGCAGGTCTTGGGGGCATGGCTGCTTTTGGGCGAATGCAGGGCACACATAAGTAGGTGCGTCCCTCATTCCCCAATCAGCCTGCATGCCACCGCCACACCATGCATTCATAATGTGGCGAGCACATCAAAGCAAAGATCTGCTGCAATCCGAGCAAAGCTCGTCATACGCAGTGGTCCTTTGCTTGCCATGCTCACTGCCATTATGATCATGGTCGGTGAGTGGGCAGCCACCTCACGCTTGCCGATATTGGGGGTGCCCAATCCCCCTGTCGGCAATCCCCCCGTGTTTGTGTGCTGCTGGGGGAGTCCTCTCCCTGTCAGCATACCCTCCCAATGTTGAATGCCGAGGGGGGTGCCCAATCCCCCTTGGCTCGAGCCCCCCCACTGTCTTTGCCCACCTATGGGGGAGCCCACTACCCATCGGCATCACCCCCCAACTGTTGAATTCTGAGGGGGGTGCCCAATCCCCCTCGGCTCACGCTCCCCTCCCCTTTCTTTGTTTGCAGGCAGGGGTGCCCAATCCCCGTCGGCATTACCGCCCCATGTTGTGTGCCGATGAAGGCCCAATCCCCTGTCAGCTACTGACACCACCCACCCCAAAAACCCACTTAGGTCACACACTGGGAGCCCACCCCAGCATGTCAAATGCCCTGAAAGACGAAAACTGTCCCGCGACGGTTTTCTTTTTTTTCCTGCAAAACTAAAACCGTCCCTCGTAGTCTAGATACCCCCCTCCACCCACCGCACCCACCACTGCACACCCTGCCTTGCCTCACCACCCCTCACCCCATACTTACCTCCAGACTCCATCGCGATGATCTTCAGTGAACCGGGAACACGTCTGCACTCTTCAAAGCTGACCGCGAACTGAGGAAATGTCGGTAAGCTGTATAATGCAATGAATAGGGTTTTTTCAACTTTGCTGCATATCTCACGCATTTCTTGGAATTTTTGCACCACATTTTCAACATGGGGTTTTTGGGGCCCCTCCTCATGAATTCTATCACTGTCATGGCATTAATCAGCCTCGAAAAGTGATTTCGCAGTCACTGCGCAAAATCACCTTTTGGGACCCATTAACAAAATGACAGTGCCCGTGTTCATGAGGTGGCCTCTCAAAAAGCTTATGTTCCAAATTTGGTGGAAAAAATCCAACAAATGCCTGTTTTATGAGCGTGCGTTGTGCAGTTGCTACTCAGGCTCGTAACTTCGCACATTCGCAATATTTTAACACCGGATTTTCAGCATTGGCATTTTTGTGCACCTCCTTGTGAACAGTACAGCTGTCATTTTCCACATTCTGCCCAAAATGTGTTTCCGTACTTCCGGCTCTCAATTGCGCAGTCGCTGTGGGAAATCAGTGTTTGGGCCAGATAATGAAAATGACAGTGACACAGTTCATGAGCAGATCTCCTAGAATGCCTATGTTGAAAATTTGGAGCTGATACTCCATAAAATGACTGTGTTACGAGCATGCTTTGGCAGATTGCATGCATGCTCATACCGTCGTGCATTTGTGATATTTTCACTCTGGATTTTCACCATTGCCATTTTTTCACACCTCTTGATGAACAGTACAGCTGTCACTTCACATATCCTACCCAATATGTGTTTCCACACTTCCGGCACAGAATAGCGTGGTCGCTGTGCGAAATCACTTCTTGGGACACTTTGAGGAAATGACAGTGACACTGTAAATGAGCAGAGATGCTAAAATGCCTATTTTGAAAATTTGGTGCCAAATGCCCATAAACTGGCAGTGCTGCAAGCGTGCCTTGCATATTTCCCACGCACCCTTGCAACTCCGAAAATTCCATATATTTGTATGCCACATTTTCAGCACTGGCATTTTATTACACCTCCTTATGAACTGTGCAGCTGTCATTTTTCACATCCTGCCCAGCATGTTTTCCTGCACTGCACTAAGAAACACCCACAGGGACACCCTAATGCCTCTCACTCTCTGCAGGGTGGGGGTGGGTTGGCATCAGTTCAATACTTGACTGCCACTCCTATGCTGCATCTCTCTAACTCCTGCACTGCCAATGGCAGCAAGACAACATTATTCATTGACAAATGCTTGTTTTCTGACAGATACAATAAATCGTTATTCCACAGCTAGGGTGATTTTTGCCAGGGTTACTACTTGCAATAACTGCTTTAAAAAGTAGTCCCCAGAGGAACCAATCAGGACCTATAAGTATCCCATTTTATTGTTAAAACTCACACACTGTCACAAATTGCAAATCAAATGTTTAACTGCAGAAGAGGTGGAGGTGAAATTATCAAGGTTTGTAGATTCATGCACCAATACTTAAACTAAAATTATTAGTATCTTCCAACCCAGTACATGCATGGAAACTATTCTGTGCATGTGATACATTAGCAAATATGTACTAAACATACTGCGAACACAATTTTCAAATCAAAGTCATTCAAAAACTATCACATTGACATGATAATGCCAAAAGGAAAAAAACACCATGCATGGGATGGTAGAAATTATTAGCAGCAACTAATACATTAATACAAAATCACACATACCCCACAATGCAAAGCATCATGGGCTGTATATGCAAATCACTACAAAATATTATGCTGGTTCAACTTTAAGCAGAAATGCATGGTGCCAGATTTTTGATAGCTTTATGTTTCTTTGGCGGGTTGGCAAAATATTCTGTTTGTAACAGATATTTTTTTAAAGGGATGCACTATTTTCAGTTTTGCTTCCCCTCAATCACCAGCACCATCACCATCACAGCAACTACTGTACTAGCTGAACTCCTCTTTTTTGTCTAACTTCTTATGCTACTGACATAATGGTACATCTGCTGCCATTCGGAGCAACCATCAGCAACCTTTGGGAGGGTTAATTTCTAAGACTAGTTCTGCTCAAGTCCCAAATAAATAATATTAAAGTGAAAGGCAATAATTAAGCCTTCCATACTTTAACTGTAGTCATTTACCATTGCATTTGATCCTAAATTGCTTGGCCACACACTTGTTTACTGAGTGAACAAATGGATGAATGAATGAATGAATACCTGAAAAACAAAGGCTATGCTATGCTATGCTATGATATATTCCCTAAAATATCTAAAAGTAATGATTTCTTCAGATAATTTCATTAAAAAGGATAATTTTTGAAATTTAACTATAAAAAATAATTTAAATCAATAAATAAAAAAAAACTGCAGTTATATTACTACATAGATACATAGACAGTGTCGGCAGATAAGGGCCTATGACCCACCCAGTCTGCCCATTTGAGCTTGTAAGTTCAGTTTATGTTTTCCTAGAAGTCTGTTGCCCCTTACCTCTGACCTCCAGAATTCCTTTATGATTATCCCATGCATTCTTAAATCCCATGATTGTTTCAGCCCCCCACCACTTCCTCTGGCAGGGTGTTCCACTTGTCTACCACCCATTCTGTGAAGAAATTCTTCCTCACATTTCCTCTGAATCATCCTACCTCCAACTTCATCCCATGCCCTCTAGTCCTGGAACATCTTTTTCGCTTAAAAATAGTGTATTCCTGCACCCTGTTTCTCCCTGTAAGATACTTGTATGTCTCTATCATATCCCCTCTTTCCCTCCTCTCCTCCAGGGAGTACATATTCAGTTCCTTCAACCTGTCCTCATAGGACTTGTGATGCAATCCATGTACCACCTTTGTTGCCCTCCTCTGAACCTTCTCTACCCTATGTCCTTACGTAGGTAAGGTCTCCAGAACTGTACACTGTACTCCAGGTGGGGCCTCACTAGTGTCTTGTGTAGTGGAATTATGACCTCCCTTTTCCTGCTGGTGATGCCCCTGCCTATGCATCCCAGCATCCTATTTGCTTTACCGGCTGCCTTGTCACACTGTTTCCCTACCTTGAGGTCATCAGAGATGATAACCCCAAGATCCCTTTCATGCTTGGTGCATGCTGTATCCTCACCCCCCAATTGATATATTGTGCCAGGGTTTTTGTGCCCCATATGCATTATCTTGCACTTCTTTGCATTGAATTTCAACTGCCAAACCCCTGACCATTCTTCAAGTTTCTGCAGGTCCCTTCTCATTCTGTCTACACCCTCTGGTGTGTCTACTCTGTTACAGAGCTTTGTGTCATCAGCGAACAGTGAAATTCTGACTTCTAGGTCCTGCTGAATGTCACTGAGGAAGATGTTGAATAGGACCGGTCCCAGCAGTGATCCCTGTGGTATCCCACTGGTCACTCTTCCCTCTGTGGAGTGACAGCCATTTACCACCACCCTCTGTGTCCTGCCGCCCAGCCAGTTACCTACCCACCACACTACTGTCCTGCCCACACCCATATTCCCCAGTTTGTGTAATAGTCTTCGATGTGGCACAGTGTCAAAACTCTTCTATGACACTGACCTACATCGAGAGACAATACTTTATAGCAGTAGTTGAATGCTGGGGGCACCTGACACCACCCCCTGCTCCTACAGAATGAAACTTGTCTTTGTCTGTACTGTATAAATGATTGGTTCACAATCTGCAGTTGTCTGTTTAATTGTAACCTTGATTATTCTCTCAATAAAGTATATTATATTTAAAAAAAGCTTCCAGATAAAACTATTACGTATCTATTTAATGGTTCCAGTGTTAAAGGGAAATGTCCAGATCTGAGGGGTCCCCACCTCCGTGTGAACCAGGTCCCAATTAGCTGTTTAATAAACAATAGCATTTTTTCACTCACTGTGTCATTTTATATTTAAAAGTTTATCTGGTTGATCCTGTGCCCTCCCCACCAGCATTTTATGACTACAGCTCCCTCCTGGTGTGCCCATAATTACCTGTGGCTGTCGCCAGTGTGACCTGTTGTGTGGGGAACAGCCAGGGTGCCACCATAGGACTATTGCTGTCCTGTAGTTTCTAATAGCTCCAATTTGGATCTGACAACTGTCTGCTATTCTGACACCAGTTACATACTGGCAGGGTGCCTGCCAGTCTGTATCTAGTCTTGGTATAGCATGGACATATGCAGGCTCCAAATCAGAGCCATTTGAAGGTATGGCAATACAGATTAATGTATTGCTGTACCTTCAAATAGCTCCGGTTTGGAGCTTGCATGTGTCCATGCTATACCAAGACAAGGTACAGACTGGCAGGCACTCTGCCAGTAAGTAACTAGTGTCAGAATAGCACTGACAGTCATCAGCTCCAAACTGAAGCTATTAGAAACTATAGGGCTGCAATAGTCCTATGGAGGCACCCCGACTGCTCCCCGCACAACACGTCACGTTGGGGACAGCTGCGAGTAGTTGTGGGTGCACCAGGAGGGAGCTGCAGTCATGAAATGCCAGTGCAGAGGGTGCAGAATCAACCAGACAAACTTTTAAATATAAAATGACACAGTGAGTGAAAAAAATGCTTTTACTTATTAAACAGCTAATCGGTCCCTGCTTCACATGGAGGTGGGGCCCCCTCAGATGTGGATGTTTCCCTTTAACCTTTCTTAATTAACATTTCTTTGAAAAACAACTGTATAGGACATGTTCAAATTATTGATTATTTAACTATTTTACAGTAGCAAAATTTGCCAGTGTCATTATTTATGGTGTTGGCCAGACTCCTAGCTTTTATTAAAAAACAAGATAACAAAACACAGTTACAATTGGAGTGGTTCAGTATTAGGGTCAGAATGTGATAAGGCATCCCATTCTGCCACACCTGATAACTGCTTCACACAGATCTGCAGGTGTTTGTGGTCCTACGGTATGTGGACAGCAGGGAAGGGGCAAGGAAGTGCCTATAGCACAATGCTTCAAGTGATGCCAGTTTCCAAATCTTTCCCTGTGTTCAAGCAGTAATCATTACAACAGCACAGAAAAAGGTTTGCAACCGTTTTATGATTATTGTAGATCGAGGGAGTCCTTCTGACTAATTGGATCACTCCTGTCCTCTGCGTGTGAGACTCTCTTACTCTATGAAGGGTGTCTCATACATAGCTGCCCTGGAAATGGGCATGCTAGCTTACTTTTTAAAAAAAGTGATATATTATTGATGGAGCTTGATCAATGATATATGAATACCACCACCGAGATCACTCTTGGGGTTGTAAGAGTGCTCTCACATTCTTAGAGTAACAGAACTGCTCACCTTTTGTTAGCAGTTCTCATACCCTAAGAAGGTATGTGAGACCACCTTTACCACCCTAAGAGTGGTTGCAGCAGCAGTATTATCATACGGCACAAATAGGCCCCTATTAGGAACAAGCATTTGTCAATGCCAAACGTTCGTTTGCAGGTATTTGCAGTGGTATTTGGCACTTGGACATGGCTTCAAAAAATCAGTGACAAAGAAGTACAAGCATTTGTCAATGCCGAATGTTGCTTGCTTCTATGTGCTGTTTAGGTATTTGGAAGTCATTGGAGTGCAAATATTGAAAATTCGCGAACTTCTGCAGTGTGCGTGAGGAACTGCATAACGCCGCGCTAATAAAACAGTCATTTTAGGAAATTTTCACCACATTTTCAACATAGCCATTTAGGACCTCTGCTAATGAACAGTGTCACTGTGATTTTCTTAATGTCCCATACATTGAGTTAACACGATTAGCCATTATTGTGCTACATGGTAGGAAACACATTTTGGCCAGGATGTGAAAAATGACAGCTGTACTGCTCATGAGGAGGTGTGGTAAAATGGCAATGTTGAAAATCTGAGGAAAAATATTGAAAATTACAACTTACGAAAGGCATGAGGAACCGCGCAACGCACACTGGTAAAACAGTCATTTTGAGAATTTTTCAGAAAATTTTCAACATAGCCATTTAAGACCTCTGCTCATGAACAGTGTCACTGTGATTTTCTTAATATGTCCCATACATTGATTTCGCTACACGACTGCGCCATTATGCGCTACATGCGTGAAAACACATTTTGGGCAGGATGTGAAAAATGACAGCTGTACTGCTTATGAGGAGGTGGTGAAATGGCAATGTTGAAAATCTGGAGGAAATATTGAAAATTGCAAACTTAAGAGCATGTGTAGAACGTGCGCAACGCATACTCGTAAAACAGTCATTTTTAGGAATTTTTTCACCAAATTTTCAACATAGCCATTTTAAGACCTCTGCTCATGACCAGTGTCACTGTGATTTTCTTAATGTGTCCCATAAATTGATTTCGCACACCGACTGCGCCATTGTGCACTGCAAGGGCGGAAACATGTTTTGGGTGAGATGTCAAAAATGACAGCTATACTACTCATAAGAAGGTATGGTAAAATGGCAATGTTGAAAATCTGGAGTGAAAATACTGAAAATTCACAAACTTACGAGCCTGCGTAGGAACTGCGCAATGCACGCTCGTAAAACGGTTATTTTTAGGAATTTTTCCACCAAATTTTCAAAATAGGCTTTTTGAGAGCCCACCTTATGAATGCTGGCACTGTCATTTCATTAATCAGGCCCAAAAGGTGATTTTTGCAGTGACTGCGAAATCACCCTTTAGGCGCAATCGCCATGGCAGTGACATCATTCATGAGAAGGGTCCCAAAAACCCATGTTGAAATTTGGTGCAAAATTCCAAAAATGCCTAAGATATGCAACAAAGTTGAAAAAAACCCATCTAGCCCATTATACAGCTTACCGCATTTCCTCAGTTCACGGTCGGCTTTGAAGAGTGCAGAGCGTGTTCCCGGTCCAGCGATGATCGTTATCCGAGCTCGGAGGTAAGTATGGGGTGAGAGTGTGAGGAGAGCAGGGTCTTGCCAGTAGGTGGAGTGCAGGTTGTGTGGGAGGCGGGGGAGACTGCGTGGGATGGTTTTTAATTTACAGGTTTTTTCTACAATTGACGCATGGACATTTACCACACTGGGGTGGGCTCCCAGCATGGCAGAAGGATGGCTGGGGGCTGTGGAACCAACAGAGGATTGGGCACCCCGTCGGCAGATGGCGGGGATGTTTGCCATGCTGGGGTGGGCTCCCAGCGTGGCAGAAGGATGGCTGGGGGCCCGTGGAGCTGGCGGAGGATTAGGCACCCCGTCAGCTGGCGGCCTTAGGGCGTTGCCGCGGCCGGGTGGCTCCCAGCGGCACCAAAGATTTTGGGGGCGACGTGTTGTAGCACACAGCGGTGGTTTTCTTTGAAGAGAAGACCACCGCTGTCATACACAGCACCGCGTTGATTGGTGCAGGACCGCCACACCTGCTCAACAGAGCAGGGGATTGCACAGGAGAGGCACACCTCCAAAGTGTCCCATTCTCCCAAGACGTTCCTTGCGCATGCGCGCAAGCGAACGTAACAATGACACAACGTGGTAATTTAAATCACTCTGTACTAATAAATTGCAACCCTTTATGTGGTCCAAGATTCTAACCCCAATTGTTCAAAACATATGACTTTCTAAAGATAATTTGTTTGAAAAATGCTAACATTTGAGCCAATATTGACGGAAACATTTTTCTAGTAAATGAAAGCTTGGAGTCATGTTTACATTCATAAATTATACTGATACAGTGTTCAGTTATCAATACTGTATTTTAAAAATTATCAATGCATTTCTGAATATTTTTTCAGTTATAATATTTTACCTATTAATAAATAGCACTGCAGCAACATAACATCCACAGTAGGCTCTTTCTTAAAAATGCTATGGTTTCAACTCTCAGTGCTACATTTTAGGTACATAATTAAAAACTAGTGAAATGCTAAGGAAGTATTCTCCCGTTGATACACTCTCTAGGAGTAAATAGACTTACTGTATATACCTATCGATGTGCATCATTGCACATAAGGCTAGAGTTACCTGCACATTGCTATATACTGATGAATGCAAGTGTATATATAAGACTTATCCATATGAAATAGATCATGTAGCCATGCCACTTTAAACTACTCGTAATTCTTTTCCCATGATGGAAAACTGGCAATTCCACAATTTAGCAGTTACTATACAGTATATTGCAGATACTACTGGTATTCAGTCAAGGAATCACCTCAAGGAGCAGGGAGGTTATATGGCCACTGTACTGTTCACTGGTCAGAGCAGATCTGGAATACTGAGTACAATTCTGGCATCTCTATTTGAAGAGGGATATCAAGCTGCTGGAGGGAGTCCAGTGAAGGGCCACCCAGATGATCACAGGCATGGAAGGAAAAGCCTAGGAAGACAGACTGATGCAGCTTAATATGTACTCCCTGGAGGACGGCAGGATAGAGGAGATATGATTGAAACCTTTAAATACATGAGAGGCATAAACAAGGTTAGTGTAGAGGGAATGTTTAGGTTAAAGAGAGGGAAAGACAATAGAGGGCACAGTCTGAACCTAGAGGGAGGAAGGTTCCAAAGGGAAATGAGAAGACACTGTTTCACAGAAAGAGTGGTGGCTGGAAGGTACTGCCAGAGAAGGTGGTAACATTGGAGACAGTGGACGGTTTTAAGAGGGGATGGGACAGGTTCAGGGGAAGGTCACCATGGGATGGGACAGAGCAGCTGCAGAATAAAAGCTAATAGCTCCACAATCCAGCAGACTCAATAGGCCTCAGGGCCAGAATCTGTTGCATTTTTCATATGTTTGTAAGGAAAACCACAACCTTTCTATGTCTGCTTGCACGTATGCACAGGAAACATTATGTGGCAGCTTAGGAGAGAAATGAGATGTGGAGGCTCGGCATTGTAGCAGCCAATGGAGGCACTACCTTTGGGGCTTGGCACTGGTGAACCAATGGAGGCACAGTGTGCTGATGACACTGGTCTCCAAAAGTACCACGAAGTAGAAACATTTTCGCTGCAGCAATCAGGGGCCACCTCGTCTTTGCAGCATCAGCCATTCCGCTGTAAGGAGGAAGTGACCCATCATTGCTGGGCAGAACAATGCCTATTGTAATATTGTTTGTGAACATGGTGATGAGCCACAGTCATGTTGGCAAACAATATTACGCCCCCTGTGTCGAGGGGGTGCCCAATCCCACTCAGCATCATGTTCTCCCAAGACAAGTGTTTTGCCGACAGGGGGTCCAAACCCCATTGGCTTCATTCTTGCCCCCCCCCTGTAATTTGATGATGGGGGAGCCCACTCCCCGTTGGCATAATGGTTCCTACCAGTTCGGTTTGTGCTGAGGAGGTGCCCAATCCCTCTCGGCTCTTGCCCCATCTGCCGACGGGGGTGCCCAAACCCCCATCGGCTACACCCACCATCAAAAAAAATCACTTGGGTGGCATGCTGGGAGTCCACCCCAGTGTGCCACATGACCCTATAAAAGAAAAAACGTCCTGCAGTTTGTTTTTTAACTTGCAATGTAGAAATGGTCCCTTGTCGAGTCCAGTGGCCCTCCCAAAACCACGCCCACCATCTGCACAGCCCAGCTCCCCACACCTCCCCCCTCACCCCATACTTAGCTCCACAGCCCAGTGCAATGATCTTCAGTGGACAAGGAACATGTCTGCACTCTTCAAAGCCGACCGCAATCTGAGGAAATGGCAGTAAGATGTATAATGGCATAAATAGGGTTTTTTTCAACTTTGTTGCATATCTCGGGCATTTTGGGGAATTTTGGCACCAAATTTCCAACATGGGGTTATTGGACCCCTTCCTCATGAATTCAATCATTGTCATGGCGTTAATCCATCCCGAAATGTGATTTTTTTTTTCAATTCAAAGTTTATTCAGTATTATTCAATTACAGAGAGAGGATCTCCTGTTAAATTTATATAACAAGTATACAATGTTACAGTATAAACTTGGGAATAGATCCACTCCCCTCTCCCCCCATCCCTCCCTCCGTTCACACAGGGAAAATCTAGCTGCTAACAGAGTCCCCATTGTGAGGTACAGAATCTCTATGCATTCTGAAGTGAGTACAGAGTAACCAGAGGAATCCAGTGTTTAAGAAATTTCTGTGATTGATTATGTAAACTAGCAATTGTCTTCTGTAGACAAAGATTGGCCAACAATTCCTGTAACCACTCACTGTAAGAAATTTCAATCGCATCTTTCCAATGCCGCATAACCAGTCTCTTAACCAACATCGCAATGAGGGTTATGTGATATTTTCTGTTGGTAACAGTAACCAAAGAAAAATCTCCCAAAATACAAATTTCCACTGTAAAAAGCTCCGATAAACCCAAAAGGGGGTCAGTTTTCTGTTTAATGATGGCCCAGAGGGGGGCTACCTTGGGACATTCCCAAAAGATGTGCACAAGGTTACCCAAACTCTGCCGGCACCTGGTACATACGGGTGAGGAAAGCAAGCCTAATTTAGCCATCTTCTGGGGTGAATAATAAAGATTGTGCAGTAGTTTAAATTGTACTAATCGAAGTCTGTCTTGTGTTACAAACTTGTGACAGGTCTTCCACAAAGAGGGCCAATGCAAATCATGTTCAGGAAATAGTGTGGACCAATAAGAGGACGGTCCCAGGCAGTCTGGCCATTCCCAGTTATACAGTACCTCATACAGTCTGGAAACAGCATGTGGTAGCCCCACCTGGGGGATTAAATCTGACAAGGTTGAGCTCGGGGGTGTTAAAGGCACATTACCAAAGGATTTTATTATTAGGTGTCATAATTGAAATATTCTAAAAATCGCAGAATTCAGAACGTGAAATTTAGCAAGCATTTCAGGTGAAGTTAACCACAGGCCATCCAGTCTCCAGAAGCTAGAAAGAGAACAGTTCCCTATATGGGGGATCCATCTCAACTGAAGTGGCCTACCATCAATTATAAGGTTGGGGTTACCCCACCAAGGTTGTGATGGGTCCGACGTATACTTATACTTTAGGAACGAGCAGAGCTGCAAATGGATATGAGTGGATAATACAATGGGAGTATTTTTAAGAGCAGAAGGCAGGGAACTTGGATTAGCATGTAATAACGCAGCAGGGGATAGCCCATGAGTTTGCGTTAAACTCCTCTCTATTTTGAGCCAAATGGGAGTGTAGGACTGTTGCAATTGGGGATGGTCTCCCCAAGCCATTGCAGGTACTTATTTACATGACTGGCCCAGTAGTAGAGTCCTAAATGAGGAAGACACAATCCCCCTTTCAATTTCAATGTTGAAAGCTTGTCATAGGCTATCTGGGGTTTCTTTTCAGACCAAATGAAGGCTGACAACATCTGATGCATTTTTTTAAACCACCTCAACTGTAACCAGGTGTTCGAAAGATTTAATGGGTAAAAAAGCCGCAGAAAAACATTCATTTTGATGACATTAATTTTACTGCAAAGAGATAGGGGGAGTAATGCCCATATCTTGAGATTTTGTCTAACAGTGGATATTAAAGGATCCAAATTTAATTTTGTAAACCTAATCGGCTCCCTGGACAAATACAAGCCCAAATATTTCAATGTGTAGGGCTACCAAGAAAAACTCACTGAGGCTGCCACACTCTTTAACGCCTTATGATTCAAGGGGAAAACAACCGTCTTATCCTCATTTAATTTATAATTAGACATGGAGCTAAATTCTCTCAGTGTGATAAGTAGGGCTGGTATAGATATGTCGGGTTTAGATATTTGAAGGAGTAGGTCATCCGTGTAGGTCAACACTTTGACAGTTTGTTGCTGGATGCTTATGCCCTGGATTTCTGTATTGGCCATAATCCTCTGGATAAATGGTTCCAAATAAATTTTAAATAACAGGGGGGGGGTAAATGGCATCCCTGCCTGGTGCCAGCATGCAACTTAAAGGGATTGGACAAAACTCTGTTACACACTACCCATGCGGTGGGGGATTTGTACAGGACCCTTATCCATTTTATAAAAAGAGGGGAACCCGAAAGCTGTGAGTGACTGAAACAAAAAATTCCAGTCAACCCTATCAAATGCCTTCTCGGCATCCAGGGAGATAAGAACAGCAGGAAAATCGCCATCCCTGGAGGCCGAGAAGACATGCGAAAGGGTTCTAAAGTGATCGATGGCAGATCTACCCTTCATGAAACCTACCTGTTCTGGACTTATAATATCATGCATGGCAAGACTCAAACGGTCCACCAGGAGCTTCGTTAAAATCTTAAGGTCCTGGTTGAGGAGGGAGATGGGTCTGTAACTCTGGACCCACTCAGGAGGTTTACCTTCCTTCAGTATTAAAGTTATTAAGGCTTCAAACAGGGACTCATATAGAACCTGGCCAGAGAGAACATGCTGGAATAGCGAGAGCAAGCTAGGAGCTAATTGTGATGAGAAAGTTTTATAAAAATTAACAGAGAAGCCATCCGGTCCGGGTGTCTTATCTGAGGCAAGTCCTGAATAACCCTGAGTATCTCGTCTAAAGTAATGAGAGCGACTAGGGAGGACTTCTGTAGGTCCGAGAGTACAGGTAACGTGATCCACGAGAAATAGGAAAATAATTGCGAAACAGAAGGAGGATCCTCCATGGGACTATACAGCTTCGCATAATAAGACCTAAATTATGAAGTTATGTCTGAAGGGGAAGTCATAAGAGTATCATTCTTTTGTGAGCAGACTGCGGCTATCAATCTATGGGATTCCAGATGTTTAAGCTTGAGGGCCAGAAGATGCCCTGCTTTGTCCCCCTGATCTACCTGATATGACTGAGCTTTCAAAATAGCAAACTCAGCCTTTTCTCTTAAGATACTCAGATATGAGTCCTTGAGTTTCACTAGGGTTTCTCTGACGTGATCAGGGGATTGGGGGGATAACTCATGCTCGATGGTCCAAATCTGGGACAGTAAGCTTTTAAGCCGTTCGTCCTGAGTTTTTTTTTCCTTTTGGTTGCTAAACCAATCAATAAACCTCGAAGATAGGCTTTCAATGAGCACCATTCAATATCTGGTTTTCCTGTAGAGCCAAAATTAATATCCACAAAACTGGAAATATGTTCGGATATATAAGCTTTATACTCCAGAATCATTAACAGTTGATTGTTAACCTTCCATCGCCCACCTGAAATGGGCAATGTGGATAAAGAAATCAACCAGGCAACTGGTGAATGGTCAGAGAGTGGTCCTGCTAGTATCGCTGAGTCTACCGCAGCGGGGATTAAGGACTGGGAAATCAATATGTAGTCATTGCGGGAAGACGAGTGATGTACAGAGGAGGTAAAAGTGAACTCTCTATCCGATGGGTGAAGAATGCGTCAAATGTCCGCTAACCCCACACTATCTAACCTATCCCGGAGATCCCTTTGTGCCAGGGAGAGCCCTTTATGGGGCTTACCTGAGCAATCCATTTGAGGATCAATCACCAGATTAAAATCATCCCCAGTTATTAAAGGGATTTGCAAAAACGGAGAGAATATTGAGAATGTGTATAAAGAAACTGGGAGTGTCGGTACTGGGACCCTAGACACTGCCCAAGATAACTTCTTTGGTGTAGAGTTTACCTTTCACAAACACATAACGTCCATCAGGGTCCGCTGTGGTTTGAATGGGAACAAACGGTATGGACCTGTGCAACAGGATCATAACTCCCCGGCTTTGGGTGTTACCGTCTGCCATGAAACACTGACCCATCTGCTGCCTAGGGAGCTGCGTAGTCTCCGAATTCAGTAAATGAGATTCCTGCAAAAACGCAATGTCCACAGCTAGCAGATTTAGATGCTTAAGAATCTGATATTGTTTAATTTTGCGCCTGGCCCCCCGCACATTTCAAGAAATTACCCTCGTTGTCCCCGCCATGTCAGGAAATAAACTGGTTGACGTATGAGACAATTAACGGGAAGAAAACCCTGTCCCAAATCCCTGTGTGAACTTTCCCACCCACCTCCCACCTCGACATCCCCCACAAGCTACCCACATAAACTCTCAACAATCTAAACTTTAAAATCCTTCCCCAACCCACCATGCCACCCCCCACTTTGCATTTAGCCTTCTGCATCATGCCCCAAAATTTTTCCCCTTCCACTCCAGCCACCCCACCAACCCCTAAGTATATAAAACAATAACCATAACAAGGATCATTAACTGGACTCCAGAATTAAAATGCTGCAAACTTAAGGGATTTGCTGCATTGGAGTAGCTGAGGCAATGAGATTGTTAATCAAGAATCAACTTTGCAATCTGAAACATTCTGTGCAGATCAGCTGGCATATTCTGAACCAGGCCAACACGATGTTGTAATCATTAACCTAAAGTAACACCTTAATATTACATAAATACGTAAATTGGTCTGCATTAGATAAACCAAAACGTGACATGCAAGTGTTCTCTATCACAACAGGAAAACTACACCAAGTATAGAAACTTAAAGGCCAGATTATTGGGCCATCAAATTCTCCACCATGCTACCTATAGAAGGAACAGACTAAAAAGAAAGGATAAGGAAACATGGGGGGGAAGGGACCAAATATCAGTCTTCCCGTGTCATAATGAAAGTGCCTATTCTCTCTGGGCCCCCGTTAACTCATGCCTCTTTCAGAAAGAAAAGGTGTTTCACATTGTCCCTTCACCCCTCTTTTCCCCTCCTGTTTTACAAAAACCAACGACCAGGTCAGGGAAAATTAGCAGCTCTTCATAGTAAATAGAACATGCAATTCCCGAATCAGATGTCATGCTGGGAAGATCGCATAACTCAGTGGCGTCAAAGTGACTAAATGCTTGGGCCGCGCTGCTCTCAGGTCAAAAGGTTCTGTGTGGAAAGAGTCCCCTCTAGTGGTAGTGCTGTTGAAGTGACAGCAAGGAGAAACACCTTGCGAAGACATCAATGCGAGTAACAGACACCTCCCTGGCCGAATGCCATGCAGCGTTGCCTAAATCATCTTCCCAACTCCTTGTAAAGGATGTAAATGTGGTGACCAGACCCCCGAAAAGGGGTAGGCACCCACACAACTAGTGCACACATGGCATACAACCAGACATGAAGCACCAGAGTCCAGACCCTTAGATTCCACACATATAAAATTCCGGGCTAAGAAGCACTGCAGGGGATCATAGATCTGTCCATCAGCGTGGTAGTACAAGAAAAATTGTCTTTCTGCCCACTGTCCTCATTTCACTTCAGGAATTCTTAAACAGGTCAGGAAAGGAGGTTTTCAGTTGCCCCAAAGCGGATTCTGGATCATCAGAAGTCACCCAGGCATCGGAGATGAGAACCTTTAGTTTGGCCGGATATACCATCCGAAACTTGATGTCAGCCGCTATTAATTTAACTACCATAGGGTGGAAGGCCGTTCTCTTCTGGTGGACTGAGGCAGGGAAATCTTGGGCAATTCTCAGGCACTTTCCCTCCCACACGATGTCTTGGAGCTCTTTAGTCTTGTTAATAAAGTGCTGCTTTTCCCTGAAGTTGAGGAAGCGACAGATGACAGTTCATGGAGGGGTCTCTGGGGGTGACTTGGGGCGCAGAGCTCTGTGTGCCCTTTCAATAATGTAATTGGCCCCAAAGGGAGAGGGGCCAGCTAACTTCTCCACAAACTTTTGTATGAACTTAATTGGGTTATGCCCATCTTCTCCTTTGGGGAGACCCACAATAACCACATTATTCCTCCTGCTGCGCCCCTCGAGATCTTCCACTTTTTGCTCCAACTTAGTACGTCATTGTCTACAGGCAGCCAATTCAGGATCCAGTCTGTCCTGCCATTTTTCCAGAGAGAATATTTGCGCTGAGTTGTCTGAAACCCCTTGTGCAACCTCATCCAACTTTTGGGTAAGGGAGGTAAAGCCTGTTGTCAAAGTGTGGAGATCCACTTTAAAAGGCTTAAATTCCTCTAAGAACTGCTGCAGTGTCAGAGGCTCATTATCTGAGGTAGAAAGACCAGGGCTGGCACTGGCATCCTCTCCCAGGCTGGAACTGGAGGCCTGAGGCTTCTTTGGGGCCTTTTCTGGCGTCACCGGCGGTGTGCGCTTCGGTAGATTTTTCTTTATGTCTACCTCCATACTGTACACTATAACACTTTTCCCGCGTGTCCACACTATTCCAATGCTTAATATCACTATTTATACTGGCAAAAATACAGTATCTAAGATCAGTTAGGTAGTTTTATGAAGCGGGTGGCTGGAGCTCTAGGGGAAAGCTACTACGCGGCACGGTGCATCGCCGGAAGTCTCAAAGATCGCCGAAATGTGATTTTGCGGTCACTGCGTGGAATCACTTTTTGGGACTGATTAAAGAAACAACAGTGCCAGTGTTCATGTGGTGGCTTCTCAAAAAGTCTATGTTGCCAATTTGGTGGGAAAAATCAAAACAATGGCTGTTTTACAAGTGTGTGTTGCGCAGTTGCTACGCACGCTCATAACTTCACTAATTTGCAATATTTTCACTCCATATTTTTAACATTGCCATTTTTTGGCACCTGCTTATGTAAAGTACAGCTGCCATTTTTCACATCCTGGCCGAAATCTGTTTTTGCATTTCCGGCACAGAATAGCACGGTTGCTGTAAGAAATCAGTGTTCGGGACACATTAAGAAAATCACAGTGAAACAACTCTTGAGCAGAGGTCCTAAAATGTCTATGTTGAAAATTTGGTGATGAACGTCCATAAAATGACTGTGTTATGCACATGCATTGTGCAGTTTACACATATACTCAGAAGTATGAGCAATTTTAAAATTCCCACTACAGATTTTCAACATTGCCATCTCTTCACACCTCTCTATGGATGTTACAGTTGTCATTCTTCATATCTTGCCCGATGAGTGTTTTCGCACATGTGGCGCAGAATGGCATGGTCGCTGTTGGAAGTCAAAGTTCGAGACACATTGACAAAATCACAATGCAACTCTTCATGAGAAGAGGTCCCAAAAACTTTCATGGGGTGGGGTCACAAAAAGGCCATGTTGAAAATTTGTAGTGAAATACTAACAAACGCCTGGGGTGTTAGTGTTTCTAACCATAACGACCCACCCTGTACAGACTGACAGGCATAGGGGTGTGCTTTTGGATTGCCAACTGTACTGCTCATGCCATCCCACCCCCATCCACCCTGTGATAGGCATCAAGGTGTACCTTGGACTCTTCGGCCCCACAGTTCACCCCATTCTTCTATGTTGTACCCATTTCAGCATATGTCCTTATGAATTGGGGTGACTGTAAAGTCAAACACCCCAAGACACACCTCAACATGTGTCGGTGTCTGCAGAATAGGGTGAGGTGACATAGCATGAACGTCATGGGTGATGACCCAAACACTTACCCCAATGCCAGTCCATCTCTACAAGATGGAGGTGGGGTTAGCATGAAGTTCAATACTTCAATGCCATTCCTATTCTGCATCTGTCTACCTCCTGCATTTCCAATGTTAATACCAATGAGCAAACATTCAGCATTGACAAATGCTTATTATTGCCTGTGAGGGCAGTTGACCAGAGAACAGTACCACTCCAGAAAACAGTAAGTTGCCTACAGGAATGTTGTCCAAGTATGGCTGGCTTGCTTGCTCACTGCCTGCTGTTGCCACAATTACTACATCCCTGTGTTATATGCACTGCTGTTCCACTGCGTCTTGAGATTTGACCAACAGTATGACAGTGACAATGGAACTGGGAACATAATTAAAATAACTGGAGGGGGTATGATTTGAAAACTATAAACTTCTCCTCTTCATCTGGGGTAGTATTGTCTGCTGAATCTTCTCTGATGGGATAAAAAAATAGAAACTGTTAAGCAGCTTTACAAATTTCCTTCTGTGTATGGATTGCATTCCACTACCCTCTGCTTTGTGGAACATGAAAACAGTTTCACACATAGATAGACGATAGACAGCATGGATTCGTCCTGGGGAAATAGTGTCAGACAAACCTTGTGGAGTTCTATGACTGGGTGATGAGTGCCTTGGACCTGGGTAGACGAGTGGACGTCCTCTTGCTAGACTTCAGCAAGGCATTTGACTCTGTTCCTCAAGTGGGCCTGTTGGATAAGCTGGGAGAAATGGGGTTGGGGAACCAGATGATCAGATGGATAGGCAATTGGCTCCAGGACCAGACCCAGAGGGTCGTAGTTGGCGGGATAGTCTCATCCCCAAGGAGGGTCAATAGTGGGGTCCCACAGGGATCAGTACTTGGGCCCCTCCTCTTCAATGCCTACGTCTCTGACATAAGGACAGGAATCAGGAGTGAGATGAGTCTCTTTGCGGATGACTCAAAACTGGGGGCGGTGGTGGATGGGGAGGAGGAGAGGGTGGCCCTACAGGAGGACCTGGAGGCTCTGTAAAGATGGTCTGGAAAGTGGAAGCTGAGGTTCAATGCAGGGAAATGCAAGGTACTCCACCTGGGGGCCAGAAACCCAGGCCAAGTGTACACCCTGGGGGAATGCTACAAGTCTCGATGGCTGAGAGGGACCTGGGGGTGGTGGTGGATGTCAAGATGAACAACTCAGAGACTTGTAGGAGGGCAGCAGCCAAGGCCAACAGGATGCTGGGATGCATCGCTAGGGGGATCACCTCCAGAAGGAGGGAAGTGATACTCCCTCTGTATAACTGCTTGGTGAGGCCGCACCTTGAGTACTGCATGCAGTTTTGGAGGCCACACTTAAGAGGGACATTACTCTCTTGAAGAGGGTCCAGAGGAGGGCAACCAAAATGATTTGGGGCTTGGGGGACAGGACCTATGAGGAGAGGCTCGAAGAGCTGAATATGTACACATTGGAAGAGAGAAGGGACCGGGAGGACATGATAGAGGTCTTTAGGTACATGAAGAGGGTAAATAGGGGAGGAACAGTCAGGGTGCTTCGAAGGAAGGAGGAGGGGCCACTAGAGGGCATGGGTGGAAGCTGGAGGGGGGAAGATTCAGGGGAGAAAGGAGGAGGTGCTACTTCACTGAGAGGGTGGTGGAGCCATGGAATGCGCTGCCTAGGGGGCTGGTGGAGGCAGAGACAGTGGAGGGGTTCAAGAGGGGGTGGGACAGGTACAGGGGAAGGGTTCTGGAAGCAAAATCCAGTGCAGCAAGAATATCTGGAACTGGGAAGGGAGAAGCCAGAGGAGGCGAGGGGGGCAGCAAGGTCAGCACCCAGGGTGGAGGCTGACCAAACGAGCAGACACGAAAGACCGTTGGGCCTATTCTGCTGGCATTTTAGTATGTTAGTATGTTAGTATTAGCCAGTATCTTTCACTTCCTGCAAGCACTTATAAAAGACAGCATACAGCATGTTCAATAGTACGAGCACACTATCCCTTTTATATAAGCTAATCTTTTTTTTATGTTTGCTTGTGTACAAAGCACACAAGAAACATACTGAGATAGTAGAGCATTACTGAAGTGTGGCAGTGTTGTGGCCAATGCAGTGGATGCTTTAATGGGCATGTCCGTCGGCCAGCAATTAATGCTGAAACTGCCGATGATGGCAGTTTCAGAGTGAGCACCGCACTTGAAAGAAATCTGCTGCTGGAAACAGGGGCAGTTTCATTATTGCAGCATCAGCTCTCCCCCCTCCCAACCATGCACACAGCAGGGCAACAAATTTAAATGTTAGCTCCCTCCCAGTGCTGCTGCCTGCCCCATCCCCTCCATACACCATTGCAGTGGCATATAATGAAACCCTCCCACTGTTGCTGCCTGCCCCACAGCCTCTGTTCCTCGCACCAGCAAAAACCCTCCCACTCCATCCCACTGCTGCTGCCCACCCCTCCACCCTCTGTTCTCCATCCCCTGCCAACATTGGGGTGCTCAATCCCCATGTCAGCATGTATCCCCCATCCCCCCTTTAATGTGGCACACTTGGAGCCCATCCCAGTGTGCCAAAAAATACTTCTTTGATGTTTCTGACACCAGGATGCAAACGCCTGGTGTCGGATGCACCACCTCCCCACACCCCTATGTTCTCAGCTGACCTCGGGGTCCCCAATCCCCGGGTCAGCATTGATTCCCCCCTCCAGAACTCTGGCACACTGGGAGCCAATCCCAGAGTGCAGAAATCCATTTTGTTAATATTTCACCTGTAAAAAAGAAAACAGTCCCTCAACTTTTTTTTAATCTGAAAAAAAAAAGAAAATGGTCTCTCATCGTTCCCACTTGCCCCCCCCAACCTGCACAATCCCTCTGCACATCCCTCTCACCCATACTTACCTCCAGAGGTTGGGAGCAGTGATCGTCTGTGGACTACACTGAAGAAATGACGGTAAGCCCTATAATGGCAGTCAATGGGGGTTTCAACTTAGGTTGATATCTCAGCCAATTTTGGGAATTTTAGTCCCAAACTTTCAACATGGGGTTCTTGGGACCCCACCTTGTGAACACTGGCACTGTCATTTTGTTTCTCTGTCCTGAAAGGTGATTTTGTGGTCACTGCGTGGAATCACCTTTTGTGACCAGTTAACGAAATGACAGTGCCACTGTTCATGAGGTAGTATCCCAAAAAGGCCTTGTTGAAAATTTGGTGCAAAAACTCAAAATAATTACTGTATTATGAGCATCCATTGTGCAGTTTCTATGCAGGCTTGTAACTTCATCAATTTTTAATATTTTCACTCCAGATTTTCAACATTACCATTTTTTCACACCTCCTCATGAACAGTACAGCTGTCATATTTCACATCCTACCCCAAAAAATTTGTTTTGCGCACCTGTGGCACTGAATGGCACACTCACTGCCACTGTTCATGACATGGAGTCCCAAAAAGCCCATGTTGAAAATTTGGAGTGAAAATACCAACAAAATCCATTTTTTCACACCTCCTTATGAACAGTATAGCTGTCATTTTCTGCATCCTTCTCAAAATTTGTTTTTTCACCTGTGGAACAGAATGGCATGCTCGTTATGTGAAATGAACTTTTGGGACAGAGTAACAAAATCACAGTGCCACTGTTCATGAGGGGAGGTCCCAAAAGGGCCATGTTGAAAATTTGGTGAAAACATTCCAAAAAATGACTGCATTATGAGCGTGTGTTGCGCAGTTTCTACTCACACTCGTTACTTCACCAATATTTCCTATTTTCACTCCAGATTTTCAACATTGCCATTTTTTCCCACCTCCTCATGAACAGTACAGCTGTTGTTTTCCACATCCTGACCAAAATATTTCTTTTTTTGTGCACCCGTGGCACTGAATGGCACACTCACTGAGCGAAATCACCTTTTGGGATTCAGTAATGAAATTATAGTTCCACTGTTCATGACGTGGGGTCCCAAAAAGTCCATTTTTAAAATTTGGAGTGAAAATAAAAAACAAATGCCAGGGTGTTAGGGTTTCCAACCATAACTCCCACCCTGTACAGACTGATAGGCATTGGGGGTGTGACTTGGGGTCTTCGGCTGTAATGCTCACACCATTCAATTTCCACTACCACCATGTAGCCACTGACAGGCATTGAGATGTGCCTGGGAAAAGATCACAGATCTCCAAGTAGCAGCTTACCTGGGTGCCAGTGACCATCACATGATATGGTCAATTTGGCCACTAGAACAAAATCATCCCATTCCAAGGCAAAAATATGGAACTTCAGAGTAGCAGACATTGATAAGATGGCCAACAGGGTTAAGCTAGCCCTGGAAAAAAGAAATAAAGGTGAGGGGGTACAGGCAAAGCGGGAAAGCATTAACGATGCAATACTTGAAGCAACATCCCATTGTGTTAGTGAGAAAAGGAAGTGCAAAAGAAGAAGTAAACTACTTTGGTTCTCAAACACAGTGGCAGAAAAGGTCACAGCCAAAAGGAGGGCCTTCAGGAAATATAAGGGAACGCAGCAGGATGAAGATAGGGAGGCATTCCAAATTTCCCTAAGGGATGCAGGGAAGGCAGCAAGGCAGGCAAAGGCCCAAACCAAGGAAACACTAGCACGAACAGTAAAAGAAGGTGACAAGACATTCTATAGATACATTAGTGAAAGGAGAAAGTCCAGAGGGGGTATTGCTAAGATCAAAGAAAATAAGGGAGTTTGTGAGGAAGAGGAGGACCATGTAAAAGCATCTATCCTAAACAGACACTTCTGCTCAGTATTTTACAGAAGAGAAGGTAGGGCGGGGATCACAGCTCAGCACCATGGACACAGGGGGGAGGGAGGTGAGCACTAGGCCCTTCAAAAAAGAAAGGGTCCTAAAGAGCTCGATATGTTCATGGTGGACAAGGCAATGGGACCTGATGGCATACATCCCAGTGTACTATAGGAGCTAAGGGTGGAACTAACAGAGTCATTATCATAACTGTTTAGTGAGTCTCTGAGCACAGGAGAGGTCCCAGAAGACTGGAGAAGGGCTCATGTGATCCTGCTCCACAGGAGTGGTAGCAGGGAGGAGGCAGGGAACTACAGATCAGTCAGTCTTACTTCTGTAGTGGTCAAGATTATGGAGACACTCCTTAAGGAAAGGATAGTGCAACACCTGGAATCCATAGGAACACAGGCTCCAAGACAGGACGGGTTTACAAAAAGAAGGTCCTGTCAAACTAATCTCACAGATTTCTTTGACTGGGTAATCAGAGTGGTGGACCAAGGGGGAGCAGTTGATGTTGCCTACCTTGACTTCAGCAAAGCTTTCGATACTGTTCCACATAGAAGATTAATTAATAAGCTGGGTAGGCTCATGGTGGGTCAGAAGTTGGTCAACTGGGTGGCAAACTAGTTGACGGGTAGAACGCAGAGAGTGGTGATAAATGGTATACAGTCAGAAGAAATGCAAGTCATAAGTGGGGTACCTCAGGGATCAGTCCTGGGGCCAGTCCTCTTCAATATCTTCATGAGTGATATTGCAGATAGACTGGAGGGTAAGGTTTGTCTGTTTGCAGATGACACCAAGATCTGCAACAGAGTAGATGATCCAGATTTGGTTGGCAGAATGGGAACAGATCTGGATAAACTAGCAAAATGGTCGGAAGAGTGACAACTGGGGTTTAACGCAAAGGAGTGCAAGACCATGCACATAGGGAAGAGAAACCCAGAAGCCACCTATAGGCTAGGAGGGGAGTTGCTGGCAGTCACAAGGGAAGAAAGGGACTTGGGTGTCATCACTACCGATGACCTGAAATCATCCAAGCAGACCACTAAAGCAGTAGGTAAGGCTAGAGGAATGTTGTGGTGTATTAGTAGGGGTATCACAAGTTGTAAGATGGAGGTAATAATCCCTCTTTACAACACACTGGTTAGGTCCCATCTGGAGTACTGCATGCAGTACTGGAGGCCACACCTTCACAAGGACATTAATCAAATTGAGGCAGTCCAGAGAAGGGCAACCAAAATGGTGCAGGGACTGCATCAGAAAACATATGAGGACAGATTAACTGAGCTCAATATGTATATCCTAGAGCAAAGGAGAAAGAGAGGTGATATGATTGAAACATTCAAACACCTTAAGGGCATTAACAAGGTGAAAGAGTCTAACATGTTTCAATATAAGAAAAATTGCAGGACAAGAGGACACGGCATGAGATTAGAGGGAGACCAATTAAGGGGTAATGTGAGGAAGTTCTTTTTCACATAAAGGGTGGTTGAAGCATGGAACAGCCTACCTCAGGAAGTGGTGGATATGAATACAGTGCAGGGCTTCAAACAGGCATGGGACTGGCATAAGGGAGCAATACAGATGAGTAAGAATAGATAGGCCATTGACAGAGTAAAGGCCAGTGGCACACTCATAAGGTAGCAAAAGAAATGGGCAGACTGGATGGGCCTTGTGGTCCTTATCTGCCATCAAATTTTATGTTATGTTTATATTTATGAGTCGTTGGCCTTAACGTTCACCCCATTCTCCTATACTGCACTCATTTCAGCTTATATCCTTATGGAATGAGGTGAGTATAAGGGCCAAGGACCTCAAGGCACACTACGACACCTGTCGGTCTCTACAGAGTGGGGTGAGGTGGAATGTCACGCAAGTTATGGATGATGACCCAAAGGCACATCCCCAATGCCCATCAGTCTCTGCAGGGTGGGGGTGGGGTTGGTGTTACTTCAATACTTCACTGCCATTCCTATTATGCATCTCTCTAACTCCTGCACTATCAATGCCAATACTGGCAAGCAAACATTCAGCATTGACAAATGCTTGTTTACTGTTGCTTCTATGCGATCAAAACTGATGAGGGTTTTAAATATTTCTTTTTTTTTCACAGATTTTCTGTTAATTTACAAATTTACCATTATTATATAGAAATAAGTATATTTACAGTTTAGCAATATATTGAAACAATGTATTGCTGTTGATATAAGTGGAAGTGCGTTAATTATAATAGAGCACTTCCAGTATGCAAAAAGCTTGAAATTATATTAACAAGACAAATAATATCACTCTGAAAAGGGCTAAAATTAGAATAATACAGGACTGCAGCTTTTTTAAATAAATGCTTACTGTCAATTTGGTTTATCTGTTCGACGGATGCAGTTTCCTTGTTTGAATACACACAGATGGACACCAACATTATTCAGCCATATTTATAATATATGTATATATAAAACACCGTATTCAGTTTTAGTATATGGATGTACAGTACCACGGTGTATCAACAGGACTTTACTATACTGACCTGACTCCATACAGTCACTTAAACAGGATGCGTTCAGACCTGTAATGACTCCAACCACTGTTAGCCCTTTCTAAAGGGCTCTTGTCTTTTTGAAGAGTGCAAACTTTGGAAAAACAAGGGATATAAATATTTCTTGAACTGAAACTTCAAATCAGCTTGATGTGACTGTGTTTTTCAATACAGATTGCATGAGGCAATAGATATTACCTCATTTTGGTTTAAAGCCAACACTCAGAGCAATACTGTTTTGGTTAAAATTGTACTGCTGCATCTCAACATTTGTCTACTAATAGAACTACATACAGTACATAGGGCATTTGCATGTTACTTGACTTGAGTCTACTCTTTCAGTTTAAAAATCACAGGCCCTTCAGGTTCAAAAGTTAATCCACTCTGCACATAACTTCTTTTTGAAAAAGGCAAACCATAGAACTGGTATGGCAAAGATTATCTATTTTTATTAATGAAAGGTCTACATGGTTATATCTTGTTTATTGAGTTTACGTGCTTTGATACATTTCATGTTGACATATCTCAATGCACTTTAAACAATTGAATTACTTAGGTACATAGATGTCATCATGCTTTAACATATATCGTAGAAACAAGTGTTTAACCACTCTATGGAAGGATTTAATGCTTGACAAAATATAGAGCTCTGCATTCCAGAACAAATGTGGTATTCTAACAAGAATATCTTTTCTTCCACCAGTTCTCTGCACATCCTGTTTTATGTAAATGCATTTTTCTATTACAAATATGTTCATATCATATCTGTTTCTTTCATAAACTGTATATACCATTCAATGCATGTCTCATTTTCATTTTTCAAATTAACATTGTTTTTTTTTTTTCTTAAGATTACGTTCAAATTCTGGTTAAATGTTTAGTCCTAAAGGCTTGCAGTGCCATCCAAATTCATTAATTATGAAGTTAACTCTTTAAAGTTATACAAACTTTGCCTTATCCTATTTGTGAATTAGGATGGGAATTTTTTTTCAGTGAAATAATTTATTTATTTTTTTGCATTCCCCTGATGTAAAAAATGGATTACATTCACACAGACTGATTTATAAAGATCACACAGTCATTCATGCTGGATTGTTGTGAGAAAGCATTTTTTTTCTTTTCATACCATGTTGGGTTTTAAAATCAAAAGCAATACAGTAAACCTGAGGTGTTGCAGGGAACAGGTAGTTTAACACGCAGACGAAATAGACAGCATAAGAGAAATAGCATCATATAATGTTTCCACTCAATTTACTTACAGCAATTTGTGGATAAATAAACTTAATATTTTTTTTTTCCTTCTTCACTTAGAGAATACCATAAGTCACATTGCTGCCATAGGCCATGGGTCTCGGGAGATTTCGGAACAGAGAATCACTTTGGCCATCCGGTTTCTTGCACAGTTCATGTATCATCATAGGAAAATACTTTAGGATTTAAACACTGATGCCCCATGAGTCCATCAGATAAATGTAAAATACATGCACTGCACTGCTGCAGGCTGCATAATTTAGTATCAGTTAAACATATCAGTGAACCTAGGGCATTGCCAACAGTTATGTACTGTAAGATACATACATGCACAGCAAATGTAAGAATGCTTGTATTCTATGTTTGTATGAAAAATGTTACTCAGCCATACTACTTGAATCGTTCCATAGCCCTAATCATAAATTAAGCCATGTCTGATGCAAAGCGCACTTATACATCACCATTATGCCATTACATTGTCCAAATACTCAAAAGATTTCTAGAGGAGAGGGATCACAGCATCATCATGACACACAATGGAGGAGGTAAGCATATGAAGGATCATGGGAGATTTCCATGGGTGTTCCCCTCTGGCCTTTGTATCCAAACTGCACATCTTACAAGGTGTCCATATTTGTGACAGATACAGTATTTGTCACCACTATAGAAGATTGTGTAGGCAAGATACCCCTAAAGCCCCACATAAGGAGAGCACAGCAGCTAAATATGGATGCCAACAGGGCAAAACACCCATATGTGACATCAGAAACATTTAGGAGACTTGAATCTGATAATTAAACAGGTAAGGAAATTCACTCTATGCTGCAGGAACAGGGCAAAACAGAGGTATACAGAGGATGAAGAGTCAGAAAACATTGGGAGACTTTAATTTGGTATATAAACGAATACAGAGAATCATTGTTTGCTACTGGCTGCAAAGATAATCAGCACAGTAGCTCTACACAAAGGTCCAAAAGGGAAAAACACACACATGTGGAGTTAAATTCACTCTCTGCTACAGTGCTGGCTAATTGTGTCTCAGCCCTGTACCATGACAATTAGTCACCACTTTGTGCAAAACAAAAACACAGCCTTTTTCTAAATCTGAAGTGTAGGGATTTGGACAATGGTTGATTAAACAATCTTTGATGCAGTCTTCAGAAGGTCCTAGATGAATGTGCTAGAAGTGTTGCGGGTACTGCAGTGTTTTGACTGACAGTGCAACAAACCAGTGGAACATCCACCCCATCATTTTGCAAATGACATGTGGTATGCTGTTTGAATCTGACAGCAGTACCAGGTGGGGACTGGGTTCGGGGAGGAATAGGTCACTCTGCACAAAGGCTAGGTTTGTCTACTCTGCACAGGGGCACCCAAGTAACTCCGAACACAGGAAACAATAACTGTAATGTCCAACACCAGAAATGGGATTCTAAAGTGTGGCTTTATTCACATCCAAGCAGAACAAACAAAGCATAGATTGACCCCCACAGGGTTACATTCCTGTTAATGCAGATTATAAGAATCAAGAACACTTCTTCAACACTTCAGCACCCAGGCTCTGAATCCACCGGGCACACAGCCCAGACTTGCATGCTGCTTTCAGTACACAGCCCGAACTTGTACACTGATCTGGGTTTTCCCTGGCTCGGCTCCCTTGCTGGCTATATGGACACCTTCCATATGTCATGGAAACATTTGCTGGTGGCTCCTAAAACCACCTAAGAGCACCTCAGATCTATCAGGAAAACTTATTTTAATCCCACATCTGTGTACTTTCCTCAGGCACTGGCCAAGTACCTGATAGAAAGTAAAGGTGCCATAGAGCAAATCCGTAGAGGTGAATTTGGTTACTACTGATGGGGGGTCTCTCACCTCCTGCTTCCACAATTCATACCAGGCCATTTCTCTGGACAGTAAACACCTTCTACTGTAAAGCTTGGCAATGTAGATTAAGGCTAAATGTATGTCACATTTCCTCTACTTGTCTTGCTTTCCCTTTGTGCTGGTCTTGAACATACTTTTACTTGGCTTAGACCATTGCTCTAGGCCCCTTACTGATTAAGCAGTCCAATCCCCACTTTACTTCACTCTTTGTGCTGGACTTGAACCTACTTGAGTTAACCAGCAATGTCTATTACTCTAGACCTCCTACAGATTAAGTAGTCCAATCTCTATGTTCCAACAGTTCAGGTGAAAAACATTGGCCCCCTGTCAGAGCGAACTCACCCTTTGGTTGCAGGTGCCCCACAGGCGATTCCTCCAGAGGAATTTCTCTCTCAGATCTTCTGATGCTGCAGCACAACTTGAAATAGGCAGCTTCTTCCCTTAGCCAGAACCAGGAGGGTTGCCCCTGGAAGACAGGCAAACCTTTTCCCCCCATCCACTCAGGGAGGGGGGCACTTGGACCAGTGACAGTGGTCTCCACCACTTCAGCAATAAGTTTCCATGTCCCTCTTATGGTGGAAACATACACCTCCCTTACATTAGCTCTGAAACAGAGCTTAAGGCTCTGAGAGCCTGCACACAGACTGCGGTGCTGCTGTCTCTCTCCAAGACTGCACACAGACTGTGTTAAAAATCCCCAACATTCTATCCTAACTTCCAACTGCAGCATTCCAGTGTGGCTCATGCAGCTGCGAGAGTTCTATGGTGATGTCTTCCCTCAGTCTCAGCTGAGACTGAGAACAGAGTGAGACATTGTGAAATCCATTTAACTGGAATTTCACAAGCTGCCTTCCCTGCCTACCACTAGGTGTTACTGGGATTCTGTAACGCTGGGTAACAGGGGGGTTACACTCACTCTGGGCCAGGAAAATGACTGTCCACAAACCTCTTCCATCAAAACACTGGAGAATCCTAAAAAGACTTTTTTTTTTTTTTTTTAGAAAAGGTAGAAAAACAGCATAAACATTAGAAAACAGCAGAAAACAATTATATTATTTACAATACACCATTTGGGGGATGAAGTGCCCTAAAAGTCCCATCTAGAGACCACAGTGCCTGGAGGCAAGTCCATTAAAGAGTCTCTCCTGGGCCAGAGCTGGTGAAGCACAGTTCTAGCAGGCCAAAGTCCCAAAGGGGAGAGTCTTTGAGGACAGTTCAAACATCTGGAGTCTGCTAGTGTAGGGTGTGTACTGCACTGTCATAAGAATAGAAAAGTTTGGACTTACGAGTCCCTTGTAGAATGAAAAATGGCACCAACCTGGTCTTCAGCCGAAGACTCTCCCTGGCAACACTGTTCCAATACAGATGGGTGGACATCTGGGAACAACAGGAGTGCACATCTGGAAACCGCTGGGCTGATGTTATCTCTGGAGATGGAACCTTGGAACAGGAACAAAAGGAAAACAGCTGGTCTGACATCATCTGGATACCAGGCAATGAATCAGGATACAGCTGGGCTGGTGTCCTCTCTGGATCTGAAGTCATCTGGTGGGCCAGTCGATGGATTCTGGAAAGTCAGTACACTGTAGAACTGATGAATGTGGGGTACCTGAGTCCCGGATGTCCATACTGGTGGAACATCAAAGGCACGGCAATTGCTAGAGTGGCAGCACTGGCTACCACTGCTCTGCTTTCCAGTTGGTAGGCATGGGCACATTTGCAGGGAGGTCTTTGCATTGTGGCCAATAGCACAACTGGTCAGGAGCTTGAATTATTACCCATTCTGGGCACACATAATTCACACTGTGAAAGGTTTCACGTCCCTCTCCATCCAGTATTTGAACAGTGTCCATTAACAGTGTCCTGCCTCTTTTTCACTGGCTGTATTTTTTGTGAAACATTCTGTTTCTGACATGCTTGTTTGCACCAGGATGCACACATTTTATTGCATCGGCTCGAATCCAGGATTTCCTGCTCTTCTCAATCTCCTCCCAGACTCTCCAAGGAAAGGTAGGAAAGGACATACCATAGATTTCATTCGCCTTCCTACGAACCAGTCTCTCCTCTTTAGTAGCTTTGGTCAACTGGAGACCGCTGGCCTGGCTTGAGGGCAGCCAGTCCTGGTTCTGCCAGCTACGCATTTTCAAAGACACAAAGAATGGATCCCTGACTTCTTCTTGCACAGCCAGGGCAGTGGAATCACCACTCTCTTCCATGCATTTCTGTGAGGCAAGAGCTTGAGGCTGTGTACCCGTTCCTTTTTCACAAGGCCACATATGTTCCCCCTCTTCTTCTTCCTCACTGAGAATCTTTGCCCAGGAGTTAGCCGTCGTCCTCAGTCCTGAGACTATCCATTCTTCGCTGGCACAGAGGTCGATACCTTCCATTCAAAGACCTCCCTCATCTCATCTTCTCCTATGAGACTTGAGCTAGGCCCCCATCTCCAAGGGTCTACTGATGCTCTGCCTGAATTTGTCTCTCTGCGATCCAGAATCCGAAACATCAGCACATTGTTCTGTCTGCAAATCTGCACCCTTCAGCTTTCTGCCACACTCCCCGGAGGGGTCTCCTCCAACAGGCTCCACCTGATGCTGTGTGCTGCCAACTGCAAATTCTTGAACTTTCGTCCATGTGGGAGCAAAATGAATCTTTGGCACTTTAAATAAACCGTATTTCTCAAGGCAACCAGGACAGTGAGGTACCATGAAGACGTCCCTTTCAGCATTTAAGCATATTAAGCACACTTGCACAGGGTATCCAGGAATCACCACATGAGGAGGCAGTTGTCCTCCATAGTAACACCTCTCAATGCCCCTTAACTTCTTTACTTCTACTGCTACCACATCCCGGGCATGATCCGGGTAGCGGGCTGGTCCTGAGGCCTAACTGCAGAGAAAAACAAATGCTCACTGTTATTGAAAGTGCCACATCACTAAACACTTTCTTTCACTTTTAAAATGGCTCCTGTGGTGCTGTGTTTACATTACTACCCCACCCTATAATGGCGGCAGCAGCACTCCTACGCATCAACATTCTGAAATTGGGTCAAGGCATTGTGCATCTGATTTACACACTCTATTGATAACTTTGCTCAAACTGCACAGACTTGCACTGTTCTTTTTCCTAGCACATTTTTATGATTTACCACGGACTTTTCACTTGCTGAAGACATTGATCTAGCTCACAGTCCCTTAAAGCCTCAGTACTTCAAGCACAGGACTGCCTCTAACTCTTACTGCATAACTTGATACAACTCGCAGTCTCTCTCATGGCTTTGAAACTTTACTCTGACGCTGAACCCATAACTATGCTCAGAGTCGATGGCTTAAAAGGCTTGCTTTTGCTGGTAAAAACTTAACACAGTCTTTGATTGCAAAGTGATTACACTGCTGCACACAGATTCAGCTGGCTTTTGGCAAAAATCACTTGTTTGAACAATTATTTCTGTTGGTAGTTAAGGTTATCAGTAGCTGCTTGCTGCAATGGAAAACAGCCTGCAGCTAGTCTTGAAGGCCTCGTGACAGAAGCGGGTTAGCATCGTCCCTCCGAACATCACACTCACAATCCAGTCGATCGAGATGCGAGTTGATCCTGAATTTAGATGGAAAAGTCAATTTTTTAAACTTTTACAGCACTTTCAGTCACCGCAACGCTCCTCCAGTAAGCCAGTACATGCACTCCACTCACAATTCCTCCTGAATGTTGGGCAGTCGCTGTAGAGTTGGCTTGGGGGGGCCGGATTGATTGCAGTCTCACCAATCACACAACGCCATGCAAATGAGACTCTTTCCCTCATGAGTGCTCTTCTCCTCATGGTGATCGTCGAGCAGGCAAATTTAAATTGCAAAATCACATTTTTTTTCTGAACTGACTCCACGGCCGGAAACTATTTCAACCATTTGTCATGGCCATTAACACAGCAAGTCTCTCCATTCACTAGAAAGCATTTCCACCATCCAGGGCACAATTTTTCTTTTGCTATCCCAAGTCTTCCACACTTTTCTTTGTCACAACAGTTTTTTAAAAGCTGGAAAAGTGCTGTACATTTTTGAGGCAGGACACGGGCACAGTCTCTCAGGCTTTATTGCTCCTTGGTAAACAGTTGGCATTTAACAACAGCACATGGACAACTGCACACAGTGACACATTAGTTAACCTTGCTTCAGCTTTTTTGGGCTACCCACTGCCAGGCAACCAAAATGCTAGCCCTTTGCCCAATCACCTTTTCTCCCTAAATTTCAAATCCCAGCAGTGCCTCCATTTTGTAACCCCCAACCCCATCATTTTGCAAATGACAGATGGTTTGCTGTTTGAATCTGACAGCAGTACCAGGTGGGGACTGGGTTCAGGGAAGAATAGGTCACTCAGCACAAAGGCTAGGTTTGGCTACTCTGCACAGGGGCACCCAAGTAACTCCGAACACAGGAAGCAATAACTGTAATGTCCAACACCAGAAATTGGATTCTAAAGTGTGGCTTTATTCACATCCAAGCAGAACAAACAAAGCATAGATGGACGCCCACGGGGCTACATTGCTGTTAATGCAGATTAAAAGAATCAAGAACACTTCTTCAACACTTCAGCATTCAGGTTCTGAATTCACCGGGCACACAGCCCGGGCTTGCACGCTGCTTTCGGTACACAGCCCGAACTTGTACACTGATCTGGGTTTTCCCCAGCTCGGCTCCCTTGCCGGCCATTTGGACACCTTCCATATGTCATGGAAACATCTGCTGGTGGCTCCCTAAACAACCTAAGAGCTCCTCAGCTCTATCAGGGAAACTTCCTTTTAATCCTATATCTGGATACTTTCCTCAGGCACTGTCCAAGTACCTGAGAGAAAGTAAAGGTACCACAGAGTAAATCCGTAGAGGTGAATTTGGTTACTACTGATGGGGGGTCTCCCACTTCTCACTTCCACAATTCATACCCAGCCATTTCTCTGGACAATAAACACCTTCTACTGTAAAGCTTGGCAATGTAGATTAAGGCTAAAGGTATGTCACATTTCCTCTACTTGTCTTGCTTTCCCTTTGTGCTGGACTTGAACATACTTTTACTTGTCTTAGCCCATTGCTGTAGACCACCACTGATTAAGCAGTCCAATCCCCACTTTACTTCACTCTTTGTGCTGGACTTGAACCTACTTGAGTTAACCAGCAATGTCTATTACTCTAGACCTCCTATAGATTAAGTAGTCCAATCCCCACCTTCCAACAGTTCAGGTGAAAAACATTGGCACTCTGTCAGAGCGAACTCACCCTTTGGTTGTAGGTGCCCCACAGGCAATTCCTCCAGAGGAATTTCTCTCTCTCAGATCTTCTGGTGCCGCAGCACAACTTGAAATAGGCAGCCTGTTCCCTTAGCCGGAACCAGGAGGGTTGCCCCTGGAAGACAGGCAAACCTTTTCCCCCATCCCCTCAAGGAGGGGGCACTTAGACCAGTGACAGTGGTCTTCACCACTTCAGCAATAAGTTTCTGTGTCCCTCTTATGGTGGAAACACACACCTCCCTTACATTAGCTCTAAAACAGAGCTTAACGCTCTGAGATCCTGCACACAGACTGTTGTGCTGCTGTCTCTCTCCAAGACTGCACACAGACTCTGTTCAAAATCCTCAACATTCTATTCTAACTTCCAACTGCAGCATTCCAGTGTGGCTCATGCAGGTGCGAGAGTTCTATGGTGATGTCATTCCTCAGTCTCAGCTGAGACTGAGAACAGAGTGAGACAGTGTGAAGTGCATTTAACTGGGAGTTTCACAAGCTGCCTTCCCTGCCTACCACTAGGTCTTACTGGGATTCTAATAACCCTGGGTAACAGGGGAGTTATGCCAGGAACTATCTTCAAAAGTCTTCTTCAATTTCAAAAAATCCCTAACATTTCACCTGTACAAACTCAGGCTTTTTCAAGAGGAATTTCTATAAATTTTGCTAAAAAATATGACAAATCTTATCAGACTTTAAAATCCAATATGTATATACAAAACACTCTAAATTTATTTATTTATTTTGAATTCTAGTTGTACCTCAGTTCATGATATAACGGTTCTAAACTAAAGGGAAGCTTTGGCTTCCTTAATTCTCCAGTGTTCTATAAACACAAACATATAACATAATTACTAAGAATTAAACAGACCATAACAACAGATATTTTAGTGGAAATTTGTCTGGCACAATAGGGCTTTCATATGCCATCAGCATAAAGTCTGCTATAGCCAGACATTTAATCAAATTATATGGGGCCCGATTCCAGAAGGGGGATACACTGGTGTAAGATGAGATACCACAAACCCCATGGCTTATCTCACTATTTATGCCAAGCAATATGCCCGCCCCTATTACAAGAGGCTGGATGCGCCATGGCATATGCGGGCTGCAACTATAGCAGGATACACCAGCACTTACGCCACAGCCCATAATGCCTGGTGCAACTGAGAGGTTACAACAGCAACAAAACCCAATTCCAATAGGGTGGCTGTCATAACCAGCAATTGTTATTTCAACAGCCACAGTGGCATACCCAAGGTATGACATCTCGGTCCTGTCGTATGTGGCATCAGACCACTGGCACCATCAGTTGCCACCATGCAGAGCCCTGGCAACTGTGCCAGGTGAACCCCCAAGCCCCTACTAACTCACACCTATCCCCAACCCCACTGATCTGCCCAGACCTGGAGGGTCCATTTCTGGTGTGCCTCCCTGGATGCCTGTGTCATGTGACCCACCCCCATACTCACTGGTGTCTGCTAAAGTAGTCCGGGGTCAGAGGACCTTTGAGGGGCCACCTGTCTCTTGCTGTGAGTTGTGAAATGCGGCCACGATATGTCATGCATGGGCTACCACCACATGCATGGTGTATCTAGCATGGTGCAAGTGCCAAGACCCTGCCACTTCTGGAATGCGGCCTAGGGTCCATGGCATGGAGTGACAGGTGTAACTTGCAACTGTGTGCAAGTTATGCCAGTCATCTTGGAATAGGGCCCACTATCTGTATATATGCAATCATGAAAGGTGGCTAAAGCCATCCATGAAGTGTACTTAGGGAAACAACACATACTTTAAAAACCCTATTATGAGACAAATTTATAATGTTCAAAATAATTCTTATATTTCTATACAAAAGTAAACAATCTTACAGAATTAACATATAATCTAATGACGTGGAAACAAATATTCGCTGGCCAGGACATGCTATTCTCTTAGACCTGCTGAAGAAATCAGTCACACCACGTCTTGACATCCATGATCACCAATCACACAGTTGTGAAGCAACTGGATAGGCTAGACATTCTGCCTAGTCAAGCAGGTGTAGGGTTAGAGGGATCTTAGGATTTGTCTTTGACAGTACTGGTCTTTGCAATGGGCCCATCCCCTCATCAACACCCATCTTTGTTTCAATATCTTATTCCCACAAGGGATTCACATCATCATTGTTGGTACCACCCATGTCCTCCAACTCATCTGTATAATCTTTTACTTCATCCTCATCACCTACATTTAAATGTTGTTTCTAATCTGTCTTTACAGTATATAGCTTGCACTGTAGTGGTCTCCTTTCCAGCATTGCCCCAGCCCTATCACCCACCCTATCCAAGATTTACTCCCTTAGCTCTTGAACAGTCATGAGTGAGTGGATGTCTTGGTGGGTGGTGTGGAGCCAAAGGGGATGTTGCCATCATTTACCAGCTGAACTGTTTTCCCATTTTGCAGCTTGTCCACTGGATCAGCATGCATTCCATGGTACACACACACTGTATGAAGATACAGTGACACTTCTTTACCTGCACCCAGCCAATCAGTTTGGCGACTGCTTCCATGCCACTTAGCCTTCACTTGGTGGTGGCCAAGCAGTGGCGTGCAATGTCCCACTCCTCAGAGGAGGAGAGCTGTCTTTGGATAGTTGATTCTTCCTCCCCAGTCTGGGTTAAATTTTCAAAATGGAGTTGCTGGTGTGGCTGGTGGTGAGGCCCCCTGCATCAGCCCACCGCGCCACTGGGCCAGACATATCTTTAGTTTATGACTGCTCATCTGCCACGTCTGGCTCTTTATGCACACCATGTACAGGTGCACACTAATCTCCTTTAGCACCAAGCTGCTTCTGCACAACAGGGTTGGTGCCAGCACCAGAAGCTGCAATAGCATCCACACCCTCCTTCTCCTCAATCAATCCTGTCCTTTCCCACCTCATGTAGGCTCCCTGCTGCCTCCTCCCTCAACCATCATAGAAGCCAAAGCAGTAGCAGAAAAAGTTTACAACACTAATGCCAAGAGTGCCACCTGCCCTTGCACTACCTGTTGCGCCCCTCGAACAAGTTGCTGCAGACTTAGTTTTTTATCTGCAGCAAATGCAGCATCCCTCCTTTCACCTCACTGAAGCTACTGAAAGCTTTGCACCTGCCCTGCAACTTTCCCTTTAAAAAAATTCTACAGTTCCCACTTATTGTGATATATACCACACAAATGCACCCACCATTAAAATGACATCCATGTGGTTCAAAGTATCACAGTTGGGTCACTCACTCTGTAGATCAGATAAAGTTAATGGTCCACAAATATATAGAAAATATAGACTAAATAAAGTCAAACACATATAAAAATTCACACAAGTAAAGAAAAATGTGTTTTTTAAATTGATGTAGTAATTTCATATAGCCAATAACAGGTCCTTGCAGGACCTTTGGCAGACCTATTTAATGCCTCACTACATTCGGGGTGTGTACCTCAGTTAGTAGGCACAGGGGTGGGTGCAAAGCTGGTGAGATTGGTAGGAAACTGGCTGCAGGGGAAGGCAACAGAGGGTAGTGGTGGGTGGGGAGCTCTCACACCCAAGGGCAGTGACGAGCGGTGTTCCACAGGGCTCAGTGTTGGGACCAGTGTTGTTTGGGATATTCATTGCAGACATATCATGGGACATCAAGAGCAAGATCAGTCTGTTTGCTGATGATACCAAGGTAGGTGTGGTGGTGGATGACCTAGGGGGATGACAGGGGTTGCAGGATGATCTGGCAAAGCTTGAAACCTGGTCAGACACCTGGCAACTGGGCTTTAATGCCAAAAAAGTGCAAGGTGCTGCATTTTGGGATGAAGAACCCAAGGAGGAGTTACCAGCTAGGGGGAGTGCAGCTAGCTCAGACAGAGGAGGAGAAGGATCTGGGTGTGCTAATTACAGGGTCAATGAACAACTCGGCACAATGTGGAAGGCAGTGCAAATGCCAACAAAATGCTGGGTTGTATTGCAAGGTATATCCTCGAGGAGGGAGGAGGTGATTCTGCCACTATATAGGGTCATTAGTTAGACCACACCTGAGTACTGCATGCAGTACTGGCATCCGTATCTGAAGAGGGACATTAAGTTACTGGAGGGTGCAGCACAGAGCGACAAAAGATGATCAAGGGGCTGAGGACTTATCATACAAGAGGAGGTTGAAGGAGTTGAACATGCATGTACTCACTGGAGGAGAGGGAGACAGGGGTGACATGATTAGAAACCTTTAAATACATGAAATGAATAAACAAGACGGGTACAGAGGGCTGTTCAAAGTAAGGAGGGGAGGGCCACCAGGGGCCATGATATGAGACTGGAGCGAGAAGGTTCAAGAGGAGATGAGGAGACACTTTTACAGAGAGGGTGGTGGCTGGGTGGAATCGTTACCTGCTGAAGTGGTATGCAGTAGAACAGTGGACTGCTTCAACAAGGATGGGATGGGACAGGACTAGGGGAGGGTTAATGAAGGGGAAGGGTGGAAGGGAGGCAGCTGCAGAATAAGGGTGCTAGCTGCACATTCGAGCAGACTTGATGACCTCTAGGCCTTTACCTGCTGGCAAATTTCGATGATCCGTAATAACACCTTCCCTGAGAGATCCACAGTGCTGTCTGAAACAAAAGGAATGGAAAAGATCTAATAAAGAGAAAAATGAAACTATTTTGATAACCCAGTGACCATAAGTCACTAGTTAGCGCTCAGCAACTGCATGACAAGACATGAGTACAAGTCTAGTAAAGAAACCAAAGCATAAAGACAGAGAATATTATCTGAGTTTAACTCACTCAAGTAACACAGAAACATAGACTCTGATGGCATATAAGGACTGCTTAGCCAACCCAGTCTGCCCATTTACCTACCTATTGGATAAGCTGCAGATCCTAGTTAACCAACAGCCTATTTCCTCCTATCCCCCACAAGTAAAATTGCCTTATGTCTGTCCCATGCATTCTTGAATTCCGCCACTGTTTGTGACCCAACTACCTCCTCAGGAAGACCGTGCCATGCATCCACCACCCTCTCTGTGGAAAAATACTTCCTCACAGTGGCCCTGAGCAGTCCCTCCTCTGTCATAAAATTGTGCTCCTTGTTCTTGCACGTCTCTTTTTCTGAACGATTCTACCGTCTTAGACTTTGTTGATTCCCTTGAGGTACTTGAAAGTTTCTGTCATGTCCCCCCTTTTCCTCCTTTCCTCAAGGGTATACATATTAAGCTCCTGTATTCTCTCTCTTCATATGGCTTCTGATGCAGACCCTGCACCATTTTAGTCACCTTGCTCTGGACTGCCTCCAACCTGTCTATGTCTTTGAGGAGATGGGGTCTCCAGAACTGCAAGCTGTACTCTAGATGTGGTCTCACCAACTGTCTGTACAGAGGGATTCCAACTTCCTGTTTTTTATTTATTTAGTTGTTTTTAACCAGGTATAGCACACTAAGCTGAAAGCTTTTTTACAGGAGTGACCTGGGAGCACAAGGAGGTTAAGTGACTTGCTTAGGATCACACAGTATGCAAGTGGAAGCTGTGGGATTCAAACCCAGGTCTGGTCTGCTGGATGTCACCAGATTTGCAGCTCAGAGCCTTAGACCACTGCGCTATACTGCCTCCAAAGGTTTTCTACTGGTGATGACTCTCCCTCTGCATCCCAGTATCCCACCAGCCCTCCTTATTGCCATCTCACATTGCTCGTCTATCTTTAGGTCATCTGATATGACTACTCCAAGGTCCCTTTCTATTTTTGTTGTTGTTAGTCTCTCCCTCCCATTGTGTGCTTTTCCCCTGGGTTTTTGTTTTCCAGGTGCATTACTTGCACTTATTTGCATTGAATCTAAGCTGCTGCATTACTTTGACCATTCCTCCAACTGTGCCAAGTCCCTTCTCATCCTTTTCCACCCCTCCTTGTGTATCAACCCTTTTTCAGATCTTTGTTCCATCTACAAAGAGGAATACTGTTCCTTCAGTCCATCTGTAATGTCACTTAGAAAGACATTAAAGAGGACCAGTATCAGTTCTGAACCCTGTGGTACCCTGCTAATAACTCTCCTTTCTTTGAGGTGGACACCAATTACTATTACCCTCTGTGTCCTGTTGTTCAGCCAATTTGTTACCCAGGCTAAAACTCTGGGACCCACTTCCAGGCTGGCTTACTTGTTTATTAATCTTTTCTGTGGGGCTATGGGATCTGCTCGTCTACTACTTTAGTTATTCAGTCAAAGAATTCAATTAGATTCATCTGACATGACCTTCCTGCTGTGAATCCATGCTGCCTTGGGTTTTGTGCCCTGCTGGCCTCTAGGTACTCAACAATTCTTTATTTCAAAAGTGATTCCATCATTTACCCTACCAGTGAGGTCAAACTAACAGGTCTGCTGTTTCCTGCTTCTGCCTTCCTCCCACTTTTGTGAAGAGGAACCACATCCGCCCTTAATCAGTCCTTAGGTACCACACCATCCTCCAATGATTTGTTGAAAAGGGTAGTCAGTGGTGTCACTAGTTCTCCTGTTAGTTCTTTTAGAATTCTGCAGTGAATCCCATCAGGCCCCACTGCTTTGTCCACCTTGAGTTTTAGGAGTTCTTTCAGTGACTATAGTTCTCAAAAATTACCTTAAGTTAAATAAGCAAGCATGACAGAGCCCAGCCACATTAACAGCAAAATCCTGCTGAAACAAATGATGAACATAATCAACTACAGGCATTTGTCAATGCAGAATGTTGATTGCATTGGTGTGTTGAGCTCGCTCACTGCCCCTCTGTTACTCACTCAGTCTGTTTCTCCTGGTGCTGCAGGCTGCTCTTTTGTACTGGGCTCCTGCCTGTGCTGGCAACTTGTTCTGCCCACTAAGAAATCTGCAGCTTTCCCAACTGAGCTCCGTTGAGGTGGCTCACTCCCCCTCTCTCATTCACTCATTCTGTTTCTCTTGGTGCTGCGGGCAGCCCTTTTGTACTGGGCTCCTGCCTCTGCTGGTGGCTTTTTCTGCCCACAAAGAAATCTGCAGCAGTCCTGACACAGGTCTGTTGAGCCTGCTGACTCCTCCTCTCTCACTTACTTGTTCCGTTTCTGTAGGCGCTGCAGGCTGGGCTTTTGTACTGGGCTCCTGCCTGCGTTGCCGCCTTTTTCTGCCAACAAAGAAATCTGCTGCAGTCATGACAGAGCTCCATTGAGCTTGCTCACTGCCCCTCTCTCACTCGCTAGTTGTGTTTCTCCCGGCACTGCAGGCTGCCCTTTTGTACTGGGCTCCTGCCTGCATTGCCACCTTGTTCTGCCCAGAAAGAAATTTGCAGCAGTTACAATAGAGCTCCGTTGAGCTTGCTCACTCCCCCTCTCTCACTTGCTAATTCTGGTTCCCTCCACTGCAGGCTGCCCTTTGTACTGGGCTCCTGCCTGCATTCACAAGCTTGTTCTGGGAAAGAAATCTGAAGCAGTCCTGACACAGCTCCATTGAGCTCACTCACTCCCCTCGCTCACTCCTCATTCCATTTCTGCCAGCTCTGCAAGCTGGCCTTTTCTGAGCTCCTGCCTGCATTGCACATTTCTGCCACAAGAAATCCACAGCAGTCACAATAGAGCTCTGTTGAGCTCGCTCACTACAGCTCTGTCACTCACTTGTTCTGTTTCTCTTGGCGATGCAGGCTGCTCTTGTGTACAGGGCTCCTGGCTGCATTGGCACCTTTGTCTGTCCACAAAGAAATCCACAGCTGTCCCTACCGAACTCTTTTGAGGTTGCTCAGTCTCCCTATGTCACGCACTCATTCTGTTTGTCCTGGCATTGCAATTGGCCCTTTTGTACGGGGCTCCTGCCTGCATTGGTGCCTTTTTCTGCCCACAAAGAAATCTGCAGCAGTCCTGATAGAGCTCCATTGAGCTCACTCAGTCCCCTGTCTCACTCACTCACTCATACTGTTTCTCCCACTGCTGCAGGCTGGCCTTTTGTACTGGGCCCCTGCCTGCATTGATGCCTTTTCTGCCCTCATAGAAATCTGCAGCAGTCCTCACAGCTCTCCGGTGAGTTCTCTTACTCCACTCCATCACTCGCTCTATCATTCTGTTTCTCCCAGTGCTGCAGGCTGCCCTTTTGTACTGGGCTCTTGTGTTGGGGTCTTTTTCTGCCCACAAACAAATGTGCAGCAGTTCCAACAGAGCTCAGTTGAGCTCAGACACCCCCCCCACTCGTTCGATCTTAATCTGTCCCAAACAGTGATTTCCCACAGTGATCATGCTATTCTCCGGCAGGAGTGCAAAAACATATTTTAGCCAAGATGTGAAAAATGGCAGCTGTACTGTTCATAAGGAGGTGTGAAAAAATGCCAATGTTGAAATTCTGGCATCAAAAAATATTACTAATTTAATAAGTTACAGTGTGATAGCAACTGCATGACTGCAGCTCATAAAACAACAATTTCTTTGATTTTTCCACTAAATTTACCTAACACAGGCTTTTTGAGAGCCACCTCATGAACACTGGTAATGTCATTTCATTAATCGGCCCGAAAAGGTGATTCTGCCCACTGACCGTGGAATCACCTTTTGGGGCTGATTATCACCATGACAGTTCAGAATTCGAGGTGGGGTCCAAAACCCATGTTGAAAATTTGGTGAAAAATTCCCCAAAATGCCTGAGATATGCACTAAAATTGAAAAATCCTATTTATTACACATTATACAGCTTAGCATTTCCACAGTTCGCGGTTGGCTTTGAAGAGTGTAGATGTGTTCCTGGTCCACCAAAGATCATTCGTCAAGCTCTGGAGGTAAGTATAAGGTGGGCAGGGTGTGGGGAGGCAGGGTGCGAGTGGGTGGAGTGCGGGTGGGGGCAGGAGGACTACAAAGGACAGTTTCCTTTTGTGAAAAAAACTAAAGATGTCATGGGACGTTTTTACTTTACAGGGGCATGGCACACTGGGTGGGCTCACAGCATGCCACCAGAGTCTTTCTTTTGGGGACAGCAGTAGCCAATGGGGAGTTGGGCACCCCCACGTCAACACAAAGGGAGGTAACGAGCCTTTGTAGAAGCAAATAAACAAAACAAGACGATGTAAGAAACCACTATGGTTCTCAAAGGAAGTAGCAGTGAAGGTTCAAGAGAAAAGAAAGCATTCAGGAAGTACAAGGAATCGCAGAAGGAGCAGGACAGAGAACTGTATCAGTTAAAGCAAAAGGAGGCTGGGAAGGCAGTCAGAACAGCAAAGGCCCAAACCGAGGAAAGATAGCCAACTCAGTTAAGAAGGGGATAAAACCTTTTATAGGTACATCAGGAGCGAAGGAAGACCAAGGGAGGGATAGTGAGGCTTAATAAAGGGAGGGAGGTGGGCAGAGGAGACTGTGGAAAGGCAGAGATACTAAACAAATATTTTTGCTCAGTATTTACAAAGGAAGAGGGGTACATAAAACAAACAGTAGTAACACGATGGATACAGAAGTTGATACCGCCCATTTACAGAAGAAAGGGTTCTGAAAGAACTCTTAAAACTGAAGGTGGACAAAGCAATGGGGCCTGATGGGATTCATCCCAGAATTTAAAAGAACTAAGGGTAGAACTAGTGACACCACTGACTACCCTTTTAACAAATCATGGGAGGATGGGTGGTACCCAAGGACTGGAGGAGGGCAGATGTGATTCCCTTCACAAAAGTGGGAGCAAGGCAGAAGCAGGAAACTATAGACCTGTTAGTTTAACCTCAGTGATAGGAAAATGATGGAATCACTTCTAAAGGAAAGAATTGTCGAGTATCTAGAGGCCAGAGGGGCACAGGACCCTAGGCAGCATGGATTCACAGCGGGAAGGTCATGCCAGACGAATCTGATAGATTTCTTTGACTTGGATGACCAAAGTAGTAGATCAGGGAGGAGCTGTGGACATGGCCTACCTAGACTTTAGCAAGGCATTTGACACAGTCCCACACAAAAGATTAATATACAAGTTAGCCAGCCTGGAGTGGGTCCCAAGATGACAGCCTGGGTAAAGAATGGCTGGAGAATAGGACACAGAGAGTAATAGTAAATGGAGTCCACTCAGAAGAAGGAGGGTTACTAGTGGGTACAGCAGGGTTCAGTATTAGGACGGTCCTCTTCAATGTCTTTATAGCGACATTGCAGAAAGACTGGAAGGAAAAGTATGTCTCTTTGCAGATGACACTAAGATCTGCAACAGAGTTGATGCACAGGGTGGGGTGGAAAGGATGAGAGGGACTTGGCAAGGTTAGAGGAATGGTCAAATGTATGGCAGCTTAGATTCAATGCTAAGAAGTGCAAGGTAATGCACCTGGGAAACAAAACCCAGGGAGAGCACACAATGGGGGTGAGATACTAACAACAACAAAATGGAGAGAGACCTGGGGTAGTCATATCAGATGACCTAAAGATGGGCAAGCAATGTGAGAGGGCAGCAAGGAGGGCTGGGGGGATACTGGGATGCATAGGGAGAGGCATCACCAGTAGAAAACAGGAAGTTATTATCCCTCTGTACAGACAGCTGGTGAGACCCCATCTGGAGTACTGTGTGCAGTTCTGGAGAACCAGTCTCCGCAAAGACATAGACAGGATGGAAGCTGTCCAGAGGAGGGCAACTAAAATGGTGCAGGGTCTGCACCGGAAGACATATGAAGAGAGACTTAAGGAGCTTAATATGTATAGCCTCGAGGAAAGGAGGAGAGGGGACATGATAGAAACTTTCAAGTACCTCAAGGAATCAACAAAGTCCAAGAGGGTAGCATCTTTCAAAAAGAGGTGTGCAAGAACAAGAGGGCACAATTTGAAGATAGAGGGGTGGCTCAGAGGTAATTTAAAAGTATTTTTCACAGAGAGGTTGTGGATGCATGGAAGGCCTTCGGAGGAGGTTGTGAGTCAAAATCAGTGGTGGAATTCAAGCATGCATGGGATAGTCATAAGGCAGTTCTGGGGGGTTGGGGTAGGAAGAAGTAGGCTGCTGGTTAACTAGGATCTGCAGCTTATCCAGTAGGTAGGGAAATGGGCAGACTGGGTGGGCCAAGCAGTCCTTATCTGCCATCAAATTCTATGTTTCTATGTTTCATTATGCCGACAGGGATTGGGCACCCCGTCGTCAGGAATAAAAGCAGGGGGAGGTTACAGAATGCTGATGGGGAGTGGGCTCCTCCATCAGCAATAAACTACAGGGGCACTGAAGCCGATGGGGGTTAGGCCCCGTCGGCTAATAAACATGATGGGGTGGGGATATTCTTTGTGAACACGGCGGCAAACTGCCGCCGTGTTCACAAATAATATCAGGGTTTCTACATCCCACCATCCAATGACGGGTCGCTCCCTCATTGCAGCAGATAGTTAATGCTGTAATGACAAGGATGCCCCTGACTGCAGTGGTGAAATTGTTAGAAGTTGGTGGCAAGGTTCCAAACTTGTGTCACCAGCAGCATGCTACCGCACTGGGGGAAGCAGGACAAGCCTTTGCAGGCTGTGGGGCATTGGCCACAACTGCCTGCACCTCACAGCCTGCTTCTGAGCAAGCTGTCCCAATATGTTTCTTTGCTGCATGCAATCAACATAAAAATGAAGCTCAAAATAGATTTACTGAACTAAGACTACTCAATGCAGTCAAACAGCACATCCCATGACAGATATTGTATATGGATACCAATGGATTTCAGTACAAAAAAGACAGTGTATAGATTCACCATGGGGAGACTGTGTTAAATAAATCTGATTGACTTCCTTGACTGGGTCATGATGGCAGCAGACAAAAGACAGGCAGTGGATGCACTGTATCAGGATTTTAACAAAGCCTTCAACTCTGTCTGACTTGGGAGAATGATTAAGAAAATTGTGGTTCTAGGGATGGGGGCAACATTATAGAATGTCAGAAACTGGGTAGGTGGGAGAACACAGAAAGTAGTCTAATTTGGGAAATTCGTGGAGGTAAGTGAAATCACCAAGAGAGTTTACCCAGTGATCAGCCTTAGGCCCAGTACTTTTCATTATTAAGGCTGCAGTGGGCATAACTCTTCAGACCTCTTGCTATGAGAAAAGGACTCAGGGCAGTCCTTCAGATAGAATAACATGTTGGAGTTGCACCACAGTCACTCCCACATCCATGAAGCACTCCACTCATTGTCTCCGTGGGAATTAACACTGCACTATTTCTACTGTGTCAGAAGTCATGGCAGAACGCGGCACATTCCACTGTGTCCAAGATGGTCACCAAACCGTATTGCTCATGAGCAACTACTAGTACATGTGCAGTACAGTGCAGCAGTCAACATGTACATGGCAGAGTGTGCAGTGCTATGCTATGACTGCAAATTTTTTTTAAAGATATCCCTCCCATCCAACCCTCCCTTTCAGAATCCCCCCCCCCAGAAACATAAGAGTGACACTGTAGGTGCCCAATTCCCCACTGTTGTAATGAGGACTCCACTGTGTTTTCTTTATGTTACCTCCTCAACCAACCCTCCCTCTCAGCACCCCCAGAAACATAAGAGTGACAGTGGGGTGCCCAGTTCCTAGTGTTGTGATTTGGAATTCTCTGGTGGGGTGCTTGCTTTTATTTGTTTTTTTTCAACACTGTAAAGAAAACCATCCATTGATGACTTTGTGGCTGTTCATGACCCCCATCACCCTTCTACTCAAACACCCAACACCCTGCACCCCTTCAATCCCTTATTTACTTACTTACTTATGTGGGGTCCAATGCTGTAATCCTCTCTGGAACACAGACCCATCTTCTCTCTTCAATCCAGACTGTGAACTGAAGGAACAGGTATGCTGTTCAAAAGCATTTCAATGGTGTTTTGAACTTAGTAGCATGACTTGGGCATTTTGCATATTTGTTGCCCAAATTTTCAACATGCCTTTTTGGGACACCACCTCATGAACAATTTCACTAACATTAGGCAACTCTGTCCCAAAGGTGATTTTCCTGTCCCTCCATGAAATCACCTTTCAGGATGGATATAAAAATGTTCTCTGCCCTTGTTCATGAGGTGGGGTTATAAGAAGACTACGCTGAACATTTGGTATAAAAATATTAAAAAAACAACAAAGTTATGAGACTCCATTGAATTTTCCAAAGGCAGGCTCATAACTGTGGTAATTTTCAATTTTTAACTCATATTTACAACATGGCCATATCTTTACAACACCTCATGAATGAGACAGCTGTCATTTTTCAAATCCTGGACATTTTTTTTACATGCCAAAAGGTGATTTTGTGGTTCTTGCATGAAATCACATTTCAGGCAGGAGTTGCCTGAGTCTGCCCTTGTTCATGAGGTGGGGTCATAAGAGGGCAATGTTGAAAATTTGGTGTAAGATATTAAAAAAACAACAAAGCTATGAGTCTACCTTGAATTTTGCTAGTACAGAATCATAACTTTGTTAAGTTTAAAATTTTACCCCAAATTTACAACATAACCATATCTTTTACAGCACCTCATGAATGGGACAGCTATCATTTTTCAAATCCTGGCCAAAATGTGTTTTCACATCCTAAAGGTGATTTTGCAGTCCCTGCATGAAATCAGCTTTAGGCTAGGAGTTGAACATTTTCTCTGCTTCCTTCTTGAGGCAGAGTCATAACAAGACTATGTTGGAAACTGGATGTAAAAATATTACAAAGCAACAAATTTATGAACCTACATGTTACATTTTGCTAATGCAGGCTCTTAACTTTGATAATTTTCAATATAGTTACCCCAAATTCCTGAAATGCAGTCCTATTGGCTCAGACCAGAACTTACTTTTATTTGTGGCTGCCAGATGGAATCAAATGGAAGATGTAACTATTTGCAGATGAAAGAAAAATTTGCATTTGAGTGGACAGTAATAAATGGGTCAGCACTAAGAGGAATGATCTAAAGAGACTGGAGAAATTATCAATGGCCTGGTAACTTTAATTCAGTGCAAACCAAAAGCTGCAAAGTTATGCACTTAGGGATCAGGAACCAAAGAAGCAGTACAGGATGGTAGTTGTGGTAAATGACAGAGGAACAGGACTATGAGGTTTTAATAACAGATAACTTAAAGCAGTTAGCACAGTCCAACAGATCCATGGAGCATGCAGATAATAAGCAGAGGTGCATAGGCAGGGAATTCAGCCTCAGAAGTAAGGAGGTGATCCTGATTTCTGCTCTGTGCAGAATCCTGCAGCAGAAACATTTGCAGTACTGCATGCACTTCTGAGTCTGCAGTCTAAAGAACAGGGATACCACTGAAGCAGTGGAGGAGGAAATAAAATGAGTTATTGACAGCATGAGAAGTTCTAAATAGAGTGGCTTGAAGACCTCAACATAGATACAGTGGAAACCAGGAGAGAGAGAAATAGTATTGAAACTTTCAAGTTTCTTCACTGAATAAACAAGTGGGCATTGGTGCTTTGTTCACAATTTGTTGAAACATGGCCTCACCAGGAACTCAAAGAAGCTGGCAAGAGGGAGATTCAGGAAAGATGTTAAAAACATTTCTTTACAGTGATTGTGGTGGATAACTGGACCAGGCTTCAGTGGAGTGGGGGTGCATTAATCACTTGAGTGATTCCAGCTAAGTGAGACAGATACATGGGGCTGGTCAAGGTAGCTGGATGACATAGCTCTTATAATTTGTTATCCTGTTAAGTTTCTGCAAGTCTATAGTCTCCGGGTCGTGCATGAAAATAGTCATTTTATGGCTAGTGCACTTACTCGGTTAACAAAAGCTAAATAAAATTAAATAAATAAATAGGAGTATCTGCTTCTCAAAGATTGTTATTGTGAAAATCTGAAGCCTCTTCTAATTTGTGGCAGAAATGCATGCCTCCTCTTAAAAACAATACCATTCAGTACTTTGCCCTGTACACAAGTAATAATAGAAATGCTATTGAATAATTAATTGAATTTATTCCCTGGGGTTATTTACATTTAGTTTTCCTCTCATGCATGGCATTTATCCATGAAGAGTATGGGAGTTTTCCTGGAGTCATGGCCAGCATTCCTACATCAATAAAACAGGTCCATGTAACTCACCCCAGGACATACCTGGAAACAAGCCATAACAGCTCAGTGTTCCATTCCTAGTCAAAAATTACAAATATATAATTAAAACAGTTACAGCATGAGACAACTGCATTTTTGAAGGGCAGCTTGGCTGAGTCTATACTTTTGAGTGAGCCATTTCCCAAGGCAAGATTTGTCCCTACCTGAGGGAGTTTGTGGTGAAAACTGAATGACCAATGTTTTGCTTATGCCTGGGACAAGGAATCTGTTACCTAGGTGGAAGTGAAGGTTGTGGCAGGAGGAGGCAGACATAGTTAGCAGGGTACTTAGGTAATTGAGGAGTTTGTCTAAGCAGAACTTGAAGCCATTGAAAGCAAGTTGCTGAACCTATTCAGTTTTATTAATTTTTGATCACCAGCGTGACATGAGGTAAGGCTAGATGCCTCAATCACTGCACCACCGGGCTGACAGGTGATGGCCTTCTAAACTGACCTGCCAATAGAAACTGTGAACATGAAGGCAGTAGAGAAGTTCTCAGTGTTGCCCATCACTTGGCTTTTGCCAGCACTGAGCCAATATGGCTGTGGAGTGTGTTGTAAAGAATATGAGGTGCTCTAGCTGCACCCGAGTCAGATGTAACTGATGGGTCTGTTCACGAAAGGGTTATCAGTGCCACCATACAGTGCATACCACATTTTTAAAAATCAAGAACTCTCAGGCATATGTTTATGATTAATGTATTGCTGTACCTTCAAATAGCTCTGGTTTGGAGCCTGCATGTGTCCGTCCTATACCAAGACAAGGCACAGACTGGCAGGCACTCTGCCAGTAAGTAACTGGTGTCAGAATAGCACTGACAGTCATCAGCTCCAAACTGGAGCTATTAGAAACTACAGGGCTACAATAGTCCTTTGGAGGCACTCTGGATGTTCCCCGCACAACACGTCACATTGGGGGCAGCCACGGGTGGTTGTGGGTGAGCCAGGATTGAGGTGTAGTCATGAAATGCCAGCGGATAGGGTGCAGAATCAACCAGATAAACATTTAAATATAAAATGACACAGTGAGTGAAAAAAATGCTGTTACTTATTAAACAGCTAATCGGTCCCTGCTTCACACGAAGGTGGGGCCCCCTCAGACGTGGATGTTTCCCTTTAACCTTTCTTAATGAACATTTCTTTGAAAAACAACAGCACAGGACATGTTCAAATTATTGATTATTTAACTATTTTACAGTAGAAAAATGTGCCAGTGTAATTATTTATGGTGTTGGCCAGACTCCTAGGTTTTATTAAAAAACAAAGATAACAAAACACAGTTACAATTGGAGTGGCTCAGTATTAGGGTCAGAATGTGATGAGGCATCCCATTCTGCCACACCTGATAACTGCTTCACACAGATCTGCAGGTGTTTGTGGTCCTACGGTATGTGGACAGCAGGGAAGGGGCTAGGAAGTGCCAATAGCACAATGCTTCAAGTGATGCCAGTTTCCAAATCTTTCCCTGTGTTCAAGCAGTAATCATTACAGCAGCACAGAAAAATGATGGGGACATTTTTGTGATTATTGTAGATCGAGAGAGTCCTTCTGACTAATTGGACCATTTCTGTCCTCTGCGTGTGAGACACTCTTACTCTATGAAGAGTGTCTCATACATAGCTGCCCTGGAAATGGGCATGCTAGCTTACTTTTTAAAAAAAGTAATATATTATTGATGGAGCTTGATCAATTATATATGAATACCACCACCGAGATCACTCTTGAGGTTGTAAGAGTGCTCTCACATTCTTAGAGTATCAGAACTGCTCACCTTTTGTTAGCAGTTCTCATACCCTAAGAAGGTATGTGAGACCACCCTTACCATCCTAAGAGTGGTTGCAACATCGGTATTTTCATAAGGCACAAATAGGCCTCTATTAGGAACAATGCTACAACGTGGTAATTTAAATCACTCTGTACTAATAAATTGCAACCCTTTATGCGGTCCAAGATTCTAACCCCAACTGTCCAAAACATGACTTTCTAAAGATAATTTATTTGAAAAATGCTAACATTTGAGCCAATATTGATGGAAACATTTTTCTAGTAAATGAAAGCTTGGAGTCATGTTTACATTCATAAATTATACTGATACAGTGTTTAGTTATCAATACTGTATTTTAAAAATTATCAATGCATTTTTGAATATTATTTCAATTATAATATTTTATATATTAATAAATAGCACTGCAGCAACATAATATCCATAGTAGGTTCTTTCTTAAAATGCTATGGTTTCAACTGTCAATGCTACATTTTAGTTATATAATTAAAACTAATCACATGCTAAGAAAGTATTGTCCTGTTGATTCACTCTCTAGGAGTTAATAGACTTACTTATATACCTATCAATGTGCATCATTGCACATAATGAGGAGTTACCTGCATAGGCTGTATATTGATGAATGCATAGTGTATGTATATATATATATATATATATATATATATATATATATATATATATATATATATATGGCTTATCCATAGAAATAGATCATATACTGTAGCCATGCCACTTTAAACTACTCGTGATTCTTTTCCCATGATGGAAAACTGGCAATTCCACAATTCAGCAGTTACTATACAGTATATTGCAGATACTACTGGTATTCAGTCAAGGAATCACCTCAAGGAGTAGGGAGGTTATATGGCCACTGTACTGTTCACTGGTCAGAGCAGATCTGGAATACTGAGTGCAATCCTGGCATCCCTGTTTGAAGAGGGATATCAAGCTGCTGGAGGGAGTCCAGGGCAGGGCCACCCAGATGATCACAGGCATGGAAGGAAAAGCCTAGGAAGACAGACTGATAGAGCTCAACATGTACTCCCTGAAGGACAGGAGGGATAGAGGAGATATGATTGAAACCTTTAAATACATGAGAGGCATAAACAAGGTTAGTACAGAGGGAATTTTTAGGTTAAAGAGAGGGAGAGACACAAGAGGGCACAGTCTGAACCTGGAGGAAGGAAGGTTCCAAAGGGAAATGAGAAGACACTATTTCACAGAAAGAGAGGTGGCTGGAAGTTACTGCCAGAGGTGATGGTAACATTGAGCACAGTGGACAGTTTTAAGAGGGGATGGGATGGGTTCAGGGGAAGGTCACCACGGGAAGGGACGGGGCAGCTACAGAATAAATGCTGATAGCTGCACAATCCAGCAGACTCAATAGACCTCAGGGCCAGAATCTGTTGACATTTTTCATATATTTGTATGTTTGTCAGGAAAACCACAACCTTTTTACATTCATTTGCGTGCATGCACAGGAAACATTATGTGGCAGCTTAGGATAGAAGCGAGTTGTGGGCTCGGCATTGTAGCTACCAGCGAGGCACTACCTTTGAGAGCTTGGCACTGGTGGACCAAGGGAGACACAGTGTGCTGATGACACTGGTCTCTAAAAGTGCCACCAAGTAGAAACGTTTTCACTGCAGCAATCAGGGGCCACCTCATCTTTGCAGCATCAGCCATTCCACTGCAATGAGGGAGTGACCCGTCATTGCTGGTCTGAACAGTGCCTATTGCAATATTGCTTGTGAACGTGGCAGCAAGCTGCCACCATGTTCAAAAACAATATTACATTCCCTGTGCGGTGCCCAATCCCCCTCGGCATCGTGTGCCCCAAGACAGGTGCTTTGCTGATGAGGACCCAATCCCCCATCAAGTTTCATTCACACACCCGTGTAATTTGCGATGGGGTGCCCTCCCATCAGCATAATGGTTCCCCAGTTTGGTTTGTGCCGAGGGGGCACTCAGTCCCCCTCAAATCTTGCCTCATGTGCCAATGAGGGTACCCAATCTCCCATCAGCTATAGCCCCCACCAAAAAAAATCACTCAGGTGGCATGCTGGGTTCCCACCCCAGCATGCCAAATGACCCTGTAAAAGAAAAACATCCTGCAATTTTTTTTTAACCTGCAACTTAGAAAACGGTCCCTCATTGAGTGCAGTGGCCCTCCCCAACCTGCACCCACCCTCTGCACACCCCATCTCCCCCTCACCTCGTACTTAGTTCCAGAGCCCAGCATGATGATCCTTGGTGGACTGGGAACACATCTGCCCTCTTCAAAGCTGACTGCAAACTGAGGAAATGCCAGTAAGCTGTGTAATAGCATAAATAGGGTTTTTTCAACTTTGGTGCATATTCAGGTATTTTGAATTCTGGCACCAAACTTTCAACATGGGTTATTGGGCCCTCCTCATTAATTCAGTCACTGTCATGGTGTTAGTCGGTCCAGAAAGGTGATTTTCCAGTCACTCACGTGGAATCACCTTTCAGGACTGATTAATGAAACAACAGTGCCAGTGTTCATGAGGTGGCCTCTCAAAAGTCTATGTTGCCAATTTGGTGGGAAAAATCAAAAAAATGGCTGTTTCACAGACGTGCATTGCACAGTTGCTACATATGCTCATAACTTCACCAATTTGCAATATTTTCACTCCAGATTTTTAACATTGCCATTTTTCCGCACCTGCTTATAAAAAGTACAGCTGTCATTTTTCACATCCTGGCCAAAATGTGTTTTTGCAGTTCTGGTGCAGAATAGCGCCATTGCTGTGGGAAATCAGTGTTTGGGGCACAATAAGAAAATCACAGTGACACTGTTCATAAGCAAAGGTCTTAAAATGCCTATGTTGAAAATTTTGAGATGAAAGTCCATAAAATGAGTGTGTTAGGAGCATGCATTGTGCAGGTTCCATGCACATTCGTAACTTCTCAGATTTGCAATATTTTCACTCCAGATTTTCAACATTGCCATTTTTCCATACCTCCTTATGAACAGTACCGCTGTCACTTTTCACATCCTTGCTGAAATGTGTTTTCGCACTTCTGGCACAGAACAGCGTGGTCACTGTGGGAAATCAGTGTTCTGGACAGATTAAGAAAATCACAGTGACACTGTTCTTGAGCAGAGGTCCTAAAATGCTTATGTTGAAAATTTGGTCATGAGCATCCATAAAATGACTATGTTATGCCCATGCGTTGCGCAGTTTACACGTATGCTCGGAAGTGCGAACATTTTTACTATTCCCACTACAAATTTTAAACATTGCCATCTCTTCACACCTCCCTATGGATGGTACAGCTGTCATTCTTCATATCTTGCCTGATCTGTGTTTTCGTACATGTGGCGCAGAATGGCACGGTCACTGTTGGAAGTCAAAGTTTAAGACACATTGACAAAATCACACTGCAACTCTTCATGAGAAGAGGTCCCAAATGCTTTCATGAGGTGGCATCACAAAAAGGCCATGTTGAAAATTTGTAGTGCAAATACTAACAAATGCCCGTGGTGTTAGGGTTTCTGATCATAACATCCCACCCTGTACAGACTGACAGGCATCGACGTGTGCTTTTGCATTGCTGACTGTTCTGCTCATGCCATCCCACCCCCCACCCAGTGACAGGCATCGAGGTGTACCTTGGACTCTTTGGCCCCACAGTTCACACCATTCTCCTATGCTGTAACCATTTATGCATATCCCCTTATAGAATGGGGTGACTGTAAAGCCAAACACCCCAAGACACACCTCAACAGGTGTCAGTGTCTGCAGAATAGGGTGAGGTGACATAGCATGAACGTCATGGGCGACAACCCAAACACTTACCCCAATGCCTGTCCATCTCTACAGGAGGGAGGTGGGGTTGGCATGAAGTTCAATATTTCAATGCCATTCCTATTCTGCATCTGTCTACCTCCTGCATTTCCAATGCTAATACCAGCAAGCAAACATTTGGCATTGACAAATGCTTGTTATTGCATGTGAGGGCAATTGACCAGAGAACAGTACCACTCCAGAAAATAGTAAGTTGCCTACAGGAATGTTGCCCAAGTATGGATGGCTTGCTCACTGCCTGCTGTTGCCACAATTACTACATCTCTGTGTTATATATTATATATATGTGATATATATATATATATATATATATATATATATATGTTATATATACAGTGTCAGTGGCTCAGTAGATAACACACTTGTCTCTGAGGCCAGGAGATCAGAGGGCTGTGGGTTTAGTTCCCACATCTGGCACTTGGGTTAATATCCCAGTACTTACACTGCAGTGCACCATGAGGAGGGTGCTATACTTCAAGTGCTCACTTTGGATGAGATGTTAAACCGAGGTCCCATCTGTTTGGATTGGTGGTAGTTCAGGTGGATGTTAAAGATCTCATGGCACTTATCGAAATGAGTAGGGTAATTTTTTATTGATATCACATCATCACAAATCATAACACATTGTACAAAAAATTAAGAGGAAAGAAAAAATAAACATAAAGAAAGAACAACAGGTATTCACTTCACACACTTGATGCAGTATGTTAAAGACCACACAATAATCACTCCTTAACCTCAAAGAAACCTTCCCCCTTCCCCTTATTATCTTTCCCCATACCATTGTGGCAGGGAAAGTTTGTTAGTTGTAGCTCTCAAACCTAATTACTTCTGAGTGTGTTAAGTCACATGAAAGAATACAATTTTAATCCCAAATAAATATTTATTTCATACTCTGTTAAAAGTGATTGTTCAGAAATAATTTTCCAACTACTGAGTAACCAATAAACTATTAGGGCAAAAATCAGTAGTACTTTTTAAACACGTCTTGTTTAGAAATAGGTTTTTAATCTACCTCCTTACTTGCATTTGATAAATCCAAACAATCCTTCCCATTTCCTTAAAACATAGCTCTTAGGAGTAGCCTGCAGATCTTTCTTAAACACTGCCCCATAGCTTGTTCTACCAGTGTGTTATAGGTGGTATATGACATCAGTCTCTGTTGGAGTGTCCATTGACAGCGAGCCTGCCAAAGATAAAACTTTAAACAGCAAAACAACACCATTAAAGTATCATAATCATACATTATCTTGAGGTTGGGACAATGCCCACGGACCAAAGACTCATAGGTTAAAATGTCTAACCACCTTAGATTCCATTATGTCTTTAAATATCCTCATAGGGCTTTTGCATAGGAACAGGTAAAATGGAAATGATCCATTGTCTCTTCAATATTTATACAGCCGTTACATGGACAATTCCTTTCCTCTTGGGCCTTGTGTTTTGCATTGCCTCTTACCATAGCCATAGTACCTCCACATGTGCATTGGAATTCTGTTGTTATTTAATTGTTTTAACACCCTCCTTTAGATCTGGTGGGCAATTTTAAATTCAGGTTGTTCCGGATGGATTTGACTCACCATGTGCAGTACAAATGTCGTCCTGAGAGTCAGGAGAGATCCACTTTAGTGATCTCCCACTTGCAAAGCTTTTTGAGAGCTGGTTTAATGTATTATGGTATTTTGATATGGGTGGGCAATTTTGGGGAAGGTTTCCAGTCCAAATTTCCAAATATGCACTACAGGTTTTACAAAACAAATGGTATGTCACACGGTTGGTTCCCCTAGCCCAATTTTAAGATTGTGAGACAGGAAAAGGCTATGGAAAAAGATTATAGGGTCCACCATACCCAGAACCCCCTGTTGTTTAGACAAGTATGTAAAACACCTTTTTATTGGGTTCAATCTGGATCCCCAAACCATCTGAAAAAAACATGCATATAAATAGTTTCTAAGATCACTGGGGGTGGGAAAATCATGGCTATATACAACAAAGTGGGTATAATGAACCTTTTAATGATGTGTACCCTTTTTGTTTTAGACAACCTCCATGACTTCCATCTCTGGACTCTATTTTCAGCCCCCTGAAGAGCCCTTTCCCAGTTCTCATGCGGGAGATTATGTTGTCCAAACCTTATTCCCAAGATTTGTTGTGGCTCTGAGGAGAAATAAATATGGTTTACTGTTACAGGTGCCCTCTCTGTATTTCCTAAGTACAACCCTTTACATTTATTTAGATTGAGGGTGGCATTAGATACTCTAGAATATTCCTGCAGTTGTTTTATTACTGTTGATAATTGCCCCAGGTTTGCTATAAACAGGTATATATCATCCGCATAGGCTTGGATTTTCAGTTCCATTTGGCCTGGGATCCCCCTCCCAAACCTTCCCATTCCTGAGTATTGCTCAGAACTCTAATCAGAGGGTCCAGGGAAAAGTTATAAAGGAGTGGGCTGAGGGGACAGCCCTGTCGAACCCCTGTATTTATGATGATACCTTTCATTATCAACCCTCTAATAATTGGTTGCACATGGACTCTAGAATATAAAAGTTGGATTTTATGCACAAATTCCTTTGGAATACCATAATGTAATAAGGTCTGAAAAGGAAAGGAAGGCATACTCTATCAAAAGCCTTGCTCTGATCTAAAGCAATGATACAACGGATGTTTGTGCAGCACCACACATCTCTATTACATCTCTGATAATCATTAAGGCATGTTGTAGCTTCCTTTCAGGGATCCCACAAAACTGGGCTGGATGTATTAATAAAGGAGCTATTTGCCTTAGCCTATTGTTAAGAACCCGAGACAATATTTTAAAATCAGTATTCAGGAGAGTTATAGGTCTCTAGTTTGAGATGTCTACTTTTCGCCCTCCCTTATATATAAAAATTAAGAGACCTGCTGTGAATTGAAGGGGGACCAGCCCTTTGTCAAAAAATTCTGAAAATAGTTCTGCTAAACACCATGCCATTATTTTGGAAAATGATCTGTAAAACTCATAAGGCAGTCCGTCAGGTCTGGGTGAAGATCCATTTTTTGGTTTCATAATTACATCTTCTATTTCCTATAATTTCAAAAGAGAGGTTAAAAATTCCTGATCCTCCCGGGCCAAGGTTACCTGGCTTTTCTCCAAATAAGAATTAATCAAATTTGTAGAAGAAGGAGGGGAATTCTCATGTGATGCCAATAGCCCACAGATTATTCATGGATCCCCATCTCATCTTCTGCTATGTTTCCTCTATCATCTACTAACTGAAATATATCTAAATTCTCTTTCTTCTTTTTACAGGCTTCAAAGGGGTCTCCAATTGTTTTTTTTGTGTTCCAAATTGCAATTCTGTATTTAAAGATTTTGCCCTGTCATATTGAAATTTCCTCATTTCATCCAGGATCTGTTCAATGTCAGGGCCATAATCTTGTCTAGACATAGCAGACTGTGAAAGCTTGTTCTGAAGTTTTGATCTTAGTTTTAAATAGCTAAAAAAATTGTTTTGTGCCCTATGCTTGTCATACTTTTGGAACCATATTGCTATCTCTTTTCTGTGTCAATCTACCATACCCCCAAATCTTCATAGAGATCACTCACTGAGGTCCTAGCCCAGAGTAATGATGAAATTTTCTCTTTAACAAAAGGGTCTGTAAGCATTGAAAAATTTAATCTCCATCTTTTCTCCCTCCTTATTTTCGGGAGGGGGGGCTGTTTGAAACGTTATTTGTAAGAGAAGGTGGTCTGAAAATTCTATAGGGATAGTGTGAAAGTTTGGATCAGGGAGATTCCTGGAAACAAAAATATGGTCTATATTTGATGTCAGGTGTCCCCTTTTGTATGTGTATTTGGGCCCTTGGGATTGGTAGTGCTGACAATTCTTCAACATGCCAATATTGACACATTTTGCAAGGCATTTGAATCGCAGTATGTTTTACTCTTTCCCCTCAGTCCCCTTTGGGTAAGTCACAATTAAAATCCCCCCCAGGATTACATAAGTGGATGTACGTAAGTAAGGATGAAGTTTGGAAATTAGAGCTACTCTATCTGCTTTTGTTTGTGGGCTGTATACATTTATTAATCTATATGGGACCTTATCCCAATATCCATCTAGGATGAACAGCCTCCCAGGAATCATATCCACCATCTTGGTCATTTGGAAGGAAAAGGTACTAAATACGATGCCTATTCCATTGGCCCTGTCTGGCCCAAAGGACCAATAGGATGGCCTCCTTCTCCATTCGGCCTGGAACAGCCTAAGTTTGTCCGATGTGAGCATCCATGTTTCTTGCAAAAAACAGATATCCAGTTTTAGATCTATCAATAGATGAAACAACGCCATTCTCCTAAGGGAATATAAGAGGCTATGACAGTTACATGATCCCAGGGATAACTTAACCATTTAATTTAAGAGTTCAAGGCCCTTTCTTCCTCCTTTTCTTTTTCTTCCCTTTGTACTCAATCATATCATCCTTCCCTCCTTCAGCTTGTGTGGGTGTAAGAGCTACATCCATCTGTTCTGTGTCTGATTCCACCTCAGTGGGAGCTAAAACCTCAAAGGGATTAGGTTCCGCTAGGCCTGCTTGCTCACTTGTGGGGGTGGGGGTGGGTTTGGTTTTGTATTCCTAGTTGTCCTTCTTGGAGGGTGGGTTTTTTTGGGGGGTAGAAGAGGGATCACCTGCACATCAGTGGATTGCTTATCTGTGTAGCAAACCAGTAATAGGTCCCCCCACTGGATGGGCTTATCAGGATTGGGACAGAGTGGATGATTCTCCTCATCTATTCTTATCTCCTCAGTCTTGACTTCCTCCTTTCTGCCTGGAATAGGGTCTGGAGCCTTATCTGGGGGGTTGTGTTCCGCAGGAGGGGCTTCAGCCTCTACCACCTTTTTGGCTGCTTCCTCTTGAGCTTGTTGGATAAGAAGCTCAGGGCTAATGATTGTTGCGTTATTTCTTGCAGCCCACAGACACTCCGGAAATGTGTGACCTGTGTCCTCACATAACTCACATTGTGTCAGGTTTGTGCATTGCATACTTAAGTGTCCCACCTCCCCATAGTTGCCACAGCGGGGGTGATCACATACACAAGAGAGGTGGGTCCTAGCCCCACAATTGTAGCATGCTCGTGGCTGCCCTGAATAAAAACACACTCCTCTATCTCTACCCAGCATGAAGGAGTTTGGTATATGCTCTATATCACTCTCCAGTTGCCTCAATTTAACCTTATATTTCCATCCCCTAGTCCAAAACATCTCAGAATCCAGTTGTGCTTCTGGCGCACTCAATACTTCACATTTTGTTGAAGTCAGTATGTAATGTCATCAATGTGTACCCCTTCATTCCAAAACATCTCTGTCACATATTTAATGAAGGGTTTTGTCAAGGATCACCATAAGGAGGACCATAGGGGTGAAAATTTAACTTGATTGAAGCATTGCCAGAACAAATCCAGAGTGTATGCAGATCTGAAATTAATGTCATAGCTGTCCTCTCCTGAGATGTTTATAAAAGCATAAACATCTTTTGGTGAAAAGTGTGGTGAGTTCTTCAGGAGCTTTCTCCCCACATATTGCCAATCTGGCCTGATTTCCAGACCCCCTTTGTACCGAATCCTAACTGCATTCCTTCTAGGAGCAGCCTCTTTTTTTGATTTAGCAAAGAGTTCTGATAATAGTGGGTGCTGGGGAGGGGGGTCAGTTTGTTTTTCTTCACCTGCAGGTGCCACTCCTCTTCTGACATCTGGGGTCCCTGCAAAGGTTGTTTCATTCTTCCTGTTCTGTGCCGGATCCCCCCAGGGTTCCCATATGTTTTTCTCTAAAGGCTCTTTTTCCAGTATAATCAGTTCAGTTATATTCTCCTTTCCCATATTTTCATCCCCCATATCTTGGGCAGAATCTGGATTTGTACTCCCTTTCCCCAACAGAGATTTGAGGCAAACCCCTGGGTATAGCTTGCTGTAGTGGTCTCCTTTCCAGCATTGCCCAGCCCTATCACCCACTATCAAGATTTACTCCTAGCTCTTGAACAACATGAGTGAGTGGATGTCTTGGTGGGTGGTGGGAGCCAAAGGGATGTTGCCATCATTTACCAGCTGAACTGTTTTCCCATTTTGCAGCTTGTCCACTGGATCAGCATGCATTCCATAGTCACACACACTGTATGAAGATACAGTGACACTTCTTACCTGCACCCAGCCAATCAGTTTGGCGACTGCTTCCATGCCACTTAGCCTTCACTTGGTGGTGGCCAAGCAGTGGCATGCAATGTCCCCTCCTCAGAGGAGGAGAGCTGTCTTTGGATAGTTGATTCTTCCTCCCCAGTCTGGGTTAAATTTTCAAAATGGAGTTGCTGGTGTGGCTGGTGGTGAGGCCCCCTGCATCAGCCCACCGCGCCACTGGGCCAGACTATATCTTTAGTTTATGACTGCTCATCTGCCACGTCTGGCTCTTTATGCACACCATGTACAGGTGCACACTAATCTCCTTTAGCACCAAGCTGCTTCTGCACAACAGGGTTGGTGCCAGCAGCACCAGAAGCTGCAATAGCATCCACACCCTCCTTCTCCTCAATCAATCCTGTCCTTTTCCCACCTCATGTAGGCTCCTCCTGCTGCCTCCTCCCTCAACCATCATAGAAGCCAAAGCAGTAGCAGAAAAAGTTTACAACACTAATGCCAAGAGTGCCACCTGCCCTTGCACTACCTGTTGCGCCCCTCGAACAAGTTGCTGCAGACTTAGTTTTTTATCTGCAGCAAATGCAGCATCCCTCCTTTCACCTCACTGAAGCTACTGAAAGCTTTGCACCTGCCCTGCAACTTTCCCTTTAAAAAAATTCTACAGTTCCCACTTATTGTGATATATACCACACAAATGCACCCACCATTAAAATGACATCCATGTGGTTCAAAGTATCACAGTTGGGTCACTCACTCTGTAGATCAGATAAAGTTAATGGTCCACAAATATATAGAAAATATAGACTAAATAAGTCAAACACATATAAAAATTCACACAAGTAAAGAAAATGTGTTTTAAATTGATGTAGTAATTTCATATAGTCAACAACAGGTCCTTGCAGGACCTTGGCAGACCTATTTAATGCCTCACTACATTCGGGTGTGTACCTCAGTTAGTAGGCACAGGGGTGGGTGCAAAGCTGGTGAGATTGGTGGAAACTGGCTGCAGGAAGGCAACAGAGGGTAGTGGTGGGTGGGGAGCTCTCACACCCAAGGGCAGTGACGAGTGTTCCACAGGGCTCAGTGTTGGGACCAGTGTTGTTTGGGATATTCATTGCAGACATATCATGGGACATCAAGAGCAAGATCAGTCTGTTTGCTGATGATACCAAGGTAGGTGTGGTGGTGGATGACCTAGGGGATGACAGGGGTTGCAGGATGATCTGGCAAAGCTTGAAACCTGGTCAGACACCTGGCAACTGGGCTTTAATGCCAAAAAGTGCAAGGTGCTGCATTTTGGGATGAAGAACCCAGGAGGAGTTACCAGCTAGGGGAGTGCAGCTAGCTCAGACAGAGGAGGAGAAGGATCTGGGTGTGCTAATTACAGGGTCAATGAACAACTCGGCACAATGTGGGAAGGCAGCTGCAAATGCCAACAAAATGCTGGGTTGTATTGCAAGGTATATCCTCGAGGAGGGAGGAGGTGATTCTGCCACTATATAGGGTCTTAGTTAGACCACCTGAGTACTGCATGCAGTACTGGCATCCGTATCTGAAGAGGGACATGAAGTTACTGGAGGGGTGCAGCACAGAGCGACAAAGATGATCAAGGGGCTAGGGGACTTATCATACAAGAGGAGGTTGAAGGAGTTGAACATGCATGTACTCACTGGAGGAGAGGGGAGACAGGGGTGACATGATTGAAACCTTTAAATACATGAAATGAATAAACAAGACGGGTACAGAGGGGCTGTTCAAAGTAAGGGAAGGGAGGGCCACCAGGGGCCATGATATGAGACTGGAGCGAGGAAGGTTCAAGAGGGAGATGAGGAGACACTTTTTACAGAGAGGGTGGTGGCTGGGTGGAATGCGTTACCTGCTGAAGTGGTATGCAGTAGAACAGTGGACTGCTTCAAACAAGGATGGGATGGGACAGGACTAGGGGGAGGGTTAATGAAGGGGAAGGGTGGAAGGGGAGGCAGCTGCAGAATAAGGGGTGCTAGCTGCACATTCGAGCAGACTTGATAGACCTCTAGGCCTTTACCTGCTGGCAAATTTCGTATGTTCGTAATAACACCTTCCCTGAGAGATCCACAGTGCTGTCTGAAACAAAAGGAATGGAAAAGATCTAATAAAGAGAAAAATGAAACTATTTTGATAACCCAGTGACCATAAGTCACTAGTTAGCGCCCAGCAACTGCATGACAAGACATGAGTACAAGTCTAGTAAAGAAACCAAAGCATAAAGACAGAGAATATTATCTGAGTTTAACTCACTCAAGTAACACAGAAACATAGACTCTGATGGCATATAAGGACTGCTTAGCCAACCCAGTCTGCCCATTTACCTACCTATTGGATAAGCTGCAGATCCTAGTTAACCAACAGCCTATTTCCTCCTATCCCCCACAAGTAAAATTGCCTTATGTCTGTCCCATGCATTCTTGAATTCCGCCACTGTTTGTGACCCAACTACCTCCTCAGGAAGACCGTGCCATGCATCCACCACCCTCTCTGTGGAAAAATACTTCCTCACAGTGGCCCTGAGCAGTCCCTCCTCTGTCATAAAATTGTGCTCCCTTGTTCTTGCACGTCTCTTTTTCTGAACGATTCTACCGTCTTAGACTTTGTTGATTCCCTTGAGGTACTTGAAAGTTTCTGTCATGTCCCCCCTTTTCCTCCTTTCCTCAAGGGTATACATATTAAGCTCCTGTATTCTCTCTCTTCATATGGCTTCTGATGCAGACCCTGCACCATTTTAGTCTCCTGCTCTGGACTGCCTCCAACCTGTCTATGTCTTTGAGGAGATGGGGTCTCCCAGAACTGCAAGCTGTACTCTAGATGTGGTCTCACAACTGTCTGTACAGAGGGATTCCAACTTCCTGTTTTTTATTTATTTAGTTGTTTTAACCAGGTATAGCACACTAAGCTGAAAGCTTTTTACAGGAGTGACCTGGGAGCACAAGGAGGTTAAGTGACTTGCTTAGGATCACACAGTATGCAAGTGGAAGCTGTGGGATTCAAACCCAGGTCTGGTCTGCTGGATGTCACCAGATTTGCAGCTCAGAGCCTTAGACCACTGCGCTATACTGCCTCCAAAGGTTTTCTACTGGTGATGACTCTCCCTCTGCATCCCAGTATCCCACCAGCCCTCCTTATTGCCATCTCACATTGCTCGTCTATCTTTAGGTCATCTGATATGACTACTCCAAGGTCCCTTTCTATTTTTGTTGTTGTTAGTCTCTCCCTCCCATTGTGTGCTTTTCCCCTGGGTTTTTGTTTTCCAGGTGCATTACTTTGCACTTATTTGCATTGAATCTAAGCTGCATTACTTTTGACCATTCCTCCAACTGTGCCAAGTCCCTTCTCATCCTTTCCACCCCTCCTTGTGTATCAACCCTTTTTCAGATCTTTGTTCCATCTACAAAGAGGAATACTGTTCCTTCAGTCCATCTGTAATGTCACTTAGAAAGACATTAAAGAGGACCAGTATCAGTTCTGAACCCTGTGGTACCCTGCTAGTAACTCTCCTTTCTTTGGAGTGGACACCAATTACTATTACCCTCTGTGTCCTGTTGTTCAGCCAATTTGTTACCCAGGCTAAAACTCTGGGACCCACTTCCAGGCTGGCTTACTTGTTTATTAATCTTTTCTGTGGGGCTATGGGATCTGCTCGTCTACTACTTTAGTTATTCAGTCAAAGAATTCAATTAGATTCATCTGACATGACCTTCCTGCTGTGAATCCATGCTGCCTTGGGTTTTGTGCCCTGCTGGCCTCTAGGTACTCAACAATTCTTTATTTCAAAAGTGATTCCATCATTTACCCTACCAGTGAGGTCAAACTAACAGGTCTGCTGTTTCCTGCTTCTGCCTTCCTCCCACTTTTGTGAAGAGGAACCACATCCGCCCTTAATCAGTCCTTAGGTACCACACCATCCTCCAATGATTTGTTGAAAAGGGTAGTCAGTGGTGTCACTAGTTCTCCTGTTAGTTCTTTTAGAATTCTGCAGTGAATCCCATCAGGCCCCACTGCTTTGTCCACCTTGAGTTTTAGGAGTTCTTTCAGTGACTATAGTTCTCAAAAATTACCTTAAGTTAAATAAGCAAGCATGACAGAGCCCAGCCACATTAACAGCAAAATCCTGCTGAAACAAATGATGAACATAATCAACTACAGGCATTTGTCAATGCAGAATGTTGATTGCATTGGTGTGTTGAGCTCGCTCACTGCCCTCTGTTACTCACTCAGTCTGTTTCTCCTGGTGCTGCAGGCTGCTCTTTGTACTGGGCTCCTGCCTGTGCTGGCAACTTGTTCTGCCCACTAAGAAATCTGCAGCTTTCCCAACTGGAGCTCCGCTGAGGTGGTGCTCCCCCCCTCTCATTCACTCATTCTGTTTCTCTTGGTGCTGCGGGCAGCCCTTTTGTACTGGGCTCCTGCCTCCTGCTGGTGGCTTTTTCTGCCCAAGAAATCTGCAGCAGTCCTGACACAGGTCTGTTGAGCCTGCTGACTCCTCCTCTCTCACTTACTTGTTCCGTTTCTGTAGGCGCTGCAGGCTGGGCTTTGTGACTGGGCTCCTGCCTGCGGTACGCCTTTTTCTGCCAACAAAGAAATCTGCTGCAGTCATGACAGAGCTCCATTGAGCTTGCTCACTGCCCCTCTCTCACTCGCTAGTTGTGTTTCTCCCGGCACTGCAGGCTGCCCTTTTGTACTGGGCTCCTGCCTGCATTGCCACCTTGTTCTGCCCAGAAAGAAATTTGCAGCAGTTACAATAGAGCTCCGTTGAGCTTGCTCACTCCCCCTCTCTCACTTGCTAATTCTGGTTTTCCCTCCACTGCAGGCTGCCCTTTTGTACTGGGCTCCTGCCTGCATTCACAGCTTGTTCTGGCCAGAAAGAAATCTGAAGCAGTCCTGACACAGCTCCATTGAGCTCACTCACTCCCCCTCGCTCACTCACTCATTCCATTTCTGCCAGCTCTGCAAGCTGGCCTTTTCTACTGGGCTCCTGCCTGCATTGCCACATTTTCTGCCCACAAAGAAATCCACAGCAGTCACAATAGAGCTCTGTTGAGCTCGCTCACTACCGCTCTGTCACTCACTTGTTCTGTTTCTCTTGGCGATGCAGGCTGCTCTTGTGTACAGGGCTCCTGGCTGCATTGGCACCTTTGTCTGTCCACAAAGAAATCCACAGCTGTCCCTACCGAACTCTTTTGAGGTTGCTCAGTCTCCCTATGTCACGCACTCATTCTGTTTGTCCTGGCATTGCAATTGGCCCTTTTGTACGGGGCTCCTGCCTGCATTGGTGCCTTTTTCTGCCCACAAAGAAATCTGCAGCAGTCCTGATAGAGCTCCATTGAGCTCACTCAGTCCCCCTGTCTCACTCACTCACTCATACTGTTTCTCCCACTGCTGCAGGCTGGCCTTTTGTACTGGGCCCCTGCCTGCATTGATGCCTTTTTCTGCCCTCATAGAAATCTGCAGCAGTCCTCACAGCTCTCCGGTGAGTTCTCTTACTCCCACTCCATCACTCGCTCTATCATTCTGTTTCTCCCAGTGCTGCAGGCTGCCCTTTTGTACTGGGCTCTTGTGTTGGGGTCTTTTTCTGCCCACAAACAAATGTGCAGCAGTTCCAACAGAGCTCAGTTGAGCTCAGACACCCCCCCCACTCGTTCGATCTTAATCTGTCCCAAACAGTGATTTCCCACAGTGATCATGCTATTCTCCGGCAGGAGTGCAAAAACATATTTTAGCCAAGATGTGAAAAATGGCAGCTGTACTGTTCACAAGGAGGTGTGAAAAAATGCCAATGTTGAAATTCTGGCATCAAAAAATATTGCTAATTTAATAAGTTACGAGTGTGCATAGCAACTGCATGGCACACGCTCATAAAACAGCAATTTCTTTGATTTTTTCCACCAAATTTGCAACACAGGCTTTTTGAGAGACCACCTCATGAACACTGGTAATGTCATTTCATTAATCGGCCCCGAAAGGTGATTCTGCCCACTGACCGTGGAATCACCTTTTGGGGCTGATTATCACCATGACAGTTCAAGAATTCATGAGGTGGGGTCCCAAAAACCCCATGTTGAAAATTTGGTGAAAAAATTCCCCAAAATGCCTGAGATATGCACTAAAATTGAAAAAATCCTATTTATTACATTATACAGCTTAGCATTTCCACAGTTCGCGGTTGGCTTTGAAGAGTGTAGATGTGTTCCTGGTCCACCAAAGATCATTGCGTCAAGCTCTGGAGGTAAGTATGGAGTGGGCAGGGTGTGGGGAGGCAGGGTGCTTGAGTGGGTGGAGTGCGGGTGGGGGCAGGAGGACTACAAAGGACAGTTTCCTTTTGTGAAAAAAACTAAAGATGTAGCGGACGTTTTTACTTTACAGGGGCATGTGGCACACTGGGGTGGGCTCACAGCATGCCACCAGAGTCTTTCTTTTGGGGACAGCAGTAGCCAATGGGGATTGGCACCCCATCAGCACACAAAGGGGAGGTAACGAGCCTTTGTTGAAGCAAATAAACAAAACAAGACGATGTAAGAAACCACTATGGTTCTCAAAGGAAGTAGCAGTGAAGGTTCAAGAGAAAAGAAAGCATTCAGGAAGTACAAGGAATCGCAGAAGGAGCAGGACAGAGAACTGTATCAGTTAAAGCAAAAGGAGGCTGGGAAGGCAGTCAGAACAGCAAAGGCCCAAACCGAGGAAAAGATAGCCAACTCAGTTAAGAAGGGGATAAAACCTTTATAGGTACATCAGGAGCGAAGGAAGACCAAGGGAGGGATAGTGAGGCTTAATAAAGGGAGGGAGGGTGGGCAGGAGACTGTGGAAAGGCAGAGATACTAAACAAATATTTTTGCTCAGTATTTACAAAGGAAGAGGGGAGGTACATAAAACAAACAGTAGTAACACGATGGATACAGAAGTTGATACAGGCCCATTTACAGAAGAAGGGTTCTGAAAGAACTCTTAAAACTGAAGGTGGACAAAGCAATGGGGCCTGATGGATTCATCCCAGAATTTATAAGAACTAAGGGTAGAACTAGTGACACCACTGACTACCCTTTTAACAAATCATGGGAGGATGGGTGGTACCAAGGACTGGAGGAGGGCAGATGGATTCCCCTTCACAAAAGTGGGAGCAAGGCAGAAGCAGGAAACTATAGACCTGTTAGTTTAACCTCAGTGATAGGGAAAATGATGGAATCACTTCTAAAGGAAAGAATTGTCGAGTATCTAGAGGCCAGAGGGCACAGGACCCTAGGCAGCATGGATTCTGCCAGGGAAGGTCATGCCAGACAGAATCTGATAGATTTCTTTGACTTGGATGACCAAAGTAGTAGATCAGGAGGAGCTGTGGACATGGCCTACCTAGACTTTAGCAAGGCATTTGACACAGTCCACACAAAAGATTAATATACAAGTTAGCCAGCCTGGGAGTGGGTCCCAAGATGACAGCCTGGGTAAAGAATTGGCTGGAGAATAGGACACAGAGAGTAATAGTAAATGGAGTCCACTCTGAAGAAAGGGGGTTACTAGTGGGTACGCAGGGTTCAGTATTAGGACGGTCCTCTTCAATGTCTTTATAGCGACATTGCAGAAAGACTGGAAGGAAAAGTATGTCTCTTTGCAGATGACACTAAGATCTGCAACAGAGTTGATGCACAGGGTGGGGTGGAAAGGATGAGAAGGGACTTGGCAAGGTTAGAGGAATGGTCAAATGTATGGCAGCTTAGATTCAATGCTAAGAAGTGCAAGGTAATGCACCTGGGAAACAAAACCCAGGGAGAGCACACAATGGGGGTGAGATACTAACAACAACAAAATGGAGAGAGACCTGGGGTAGTCATATCAGATGACCTAAAGATGGGCAAGCAATGTGAGAGGGCAGCAAGGAGGCTGGGGATACTGGGATGCAGAGGGAGAGCATCACCAGTAGAAAACAGGAAGTTATTATCCTCTGTACAGACAGCTGGTGAGACCCCATCTGGAGTACTGTGTGCAGTTCTGGAGAACCAGTCTCCACAAAGACATAGACAGGATGGAAGCTGTCCAGAGGAGGGCAACTAAAATGGTGCAGGGTCTGCACCGGAAGACATATGAAGAGAGACTTAAGGAGCTTAATATGTATAGCCTCGAGGAAAGGAGAGGGGACATGATAGAAACTTTCAAGTACCTCAAGGGAATCAACAAAGTCCAAGAGGGTAGCATCTTTCAAAAAAAGAGGTGTGCAAGAACAAGAGGGCACAATTTGAAGATAGAGGGGTGGCTCAGAGGTAATTTAAAAAAGTATTTTTTCACAGAGAGGTTGTGGATGCATGGAACGGCCTTCGGAGGAGGTTGTGGAGTCAAAATCAGTGGTGGAATTCAAGCATGCATGGGATAGTCATAAGGCAGTTCTGGGGGTGGGGTAGGAAGAAGTAGGCTGCTGGTTAACTAGGATCTGCAGCTTATCCAGTAAGAGAGGAAATGGGCAGACTGGGTGGGCCAAGCAGTCCTTATCTGCCATCAAATTCTATGTTTCTATGTTTCCATTATGCCGACAGGGATTGGGCACCCGTAGTCAGGAATAAAAGCAGGGAGGTTACAGAATGCTGATGGGGAGTGGGCTCCTCCATCAGCAATAAACACAGGGGCACTGAAGCCGATGGGGGTTGAGGCCCCGTCGGCTAATAAACATGATGGGGTGGGTATTTCTTTAGAACACGGCGGCAACCGCCGCCGTGTTCACAACAATATCAGGGTTTCTACATCCCACCATCCAATGACGGGTCGCTCCCTCATTGCAGCAGATAGTTAATGCTGTAATGACAAGGATGCCCCTGACTGCAGTGGTGAAATTGTTAGAAGTTGGTGGCAAGGTTCCAAACTTGTGTCACCAGCAGCATGCTACCGCACTGGGGGAAGCAGGACAAGCCTTTGCAGGCTGTGGGGGCATTGGCCACAACTGTGCCGCACCTCCACAGCCTGCTTCTGAGCAAGCTGTCCCAATATGTTTCTTGTGCTGCATGCAATCAACATAAAAATGAAGCTCAAAATAGATTTACTGAACTAAGACTACTCAATGCAGTCAAACAGCACATCCCATGACAGATATTGTATATGGATACCAATGGATTTCAGTACAAAAAAGACAGTGTATAGATTCACCATGGGGAGACTGTGTTAAATAAATCTGATTGACTTCCTTGACTGGGTCATGATGGCAGCAGACAAAAGACAGGCAGTGGATGCACTGTATCAGGATTTTAACAAAGCCTTCAACTCTGTCTGACTGGGAGAATGATTAAGAAAATTGTGGTTCTAGGGATGGGGCAACATTATAGAATGTCAGAAACTGGGTAGGTGGAGAACACAGAAAGTAGTCTAATTTGGGAAATTCGTGGAGGTAAGTGAAATCACCAAGAGAGTTTACCCAGTGATCAGCCTTAGGCCCAGTACTTTTCATTATTAAGGCTGCAGTGGGCATAACTCTTCAGACCTCTTGCTATGAGAAAAGGACTCAGGGCAGTCCTTCAGATAGAATAACATGTTGGAGTTGCACCACAGTCACTCCCACATCCATGAAGCACTCCACTCATTGTCTCCGTGAGATTAACACTGCACTATTTCTACTGTGTCAGAAGTCATGGCAGAACACGGCACATTCCACTGTGTCCAAGATGGTCACCAAACCGTATTGCTCATGAGCAACTACTAGTACATGTGCAGTACAGTGCAGCAGTCAACATGTACATGGCAGAGTGTGCAGTGCTATGCTATGACTGCAAATTTTTTTAAAGATATCCTCCCATCCAACCCTCCCTTTCAGAATCCCCAGAAACATAAGAGTGACACTGTAGGTGCCCAATTCCCCACTGTTGTAATGAGGACTCCACTGTGTTTTCTTTATGTTACCTCCTCAACCAACCCTCCCTCTCAGCACCCCCCCCAGAAACATAAGAGTGACAGTGGGGGTGCCCAGTTCCCTGGTGTTGTGATTTGGAATTCTCTGGTGGGGTGCTTGCTTTTATTTGTTGTTTTTTTTTTTCAACACTGTAAAAAGAAAACCATCCATTGATGACTTTTGTGGCTGTTCATGACTCCCCATCCTACCCTTCTACTCAAACACCCAACACCCTGCACCCCCTTCAATCCCTTATTTACTTACTTACTTATGTGGGGTCCAATGCTGTAATCCTCTCTGGAACACAGACCCATCTTCTCTCTTCAATCCAGACTGTGAACTGAAGGAACAGGTATGCTGTTCAAAGCATTTCAATGGTGTTTTGAACTTAGTAGCATGACTTGGGCATTTTTGCATATTTGTTGCCCAAATTTTCAACATGCCTTTTTTGGGACACCACCTCATGAACAATTTCACTAACATTAGGCAACTCTGTCCCAAAAGGTGATTTTCCTGTCCCTCCATGAAATCACCTTTCAGGATGGATATAAAAATGTTCTCTGCCCTTGTTCATGAGGTGGGGTTATAAGAAGACTACGCTGAACATTTGGTATAAAAATATTAAAAAAACAACAAAGTTATGAGACTCCATTGAATTTTCCAAAGGCAGGCTCATAACTGTGGTAATTTTCAATTTTTTAACTCATATTTACAACATGGCCATATCTTTACAACACCTCATGAATGAGACAGCTGTCATTTTTCAAATCCTGGACATTTTTTTTACATGCCAAAAGGTGATTTTGTGGTTCTTGCATGAAATCACATTTCAGGCAGGAGTTGCCTGAGTCTGCCCTTGTTCATGAGGTGGGGTCATAAGAGGGCAATGTTGAAAATTTGGTGTAAGATATTAAAAAAACAACAAAGCTATGAGTCTACCTTGAATTTTGCTAGTACAGAATCATAACTTTGTTAAGTTTAAAAATTTTACCCCAAATTTACAACATAACCATATCTTTTTACAGCACCTCATGAATGGGACAGCTATCATTTTTTCAAATCCTGGCCAAAATGTGTTTTTCACATCCTAAAAGGTGATTTTGCAGTCCCTGCATGAAATCAGCTTTAGGCTAGGAGTTGAACATTTTCTCTGCTTCCTTCTTGAGGCAGAGTCATAACAAGGCTATGTTGGAAACTGGATGTAAAAATATTACAAAGCAACAAATTTATGAACCTACATGTTACATTTTGCTAATGCAGGCTCTTAACTGATAATTTTCAATATAGTTACCCAAATTCCTGAAATGCAGTCCTATTGGCTCAGACCAGAACTTACTTTTATTTGTGGCTGCCAGATGGAATCAAATGGAAGATGTAACTATTTGCAGATGAAAAGAAAAATTTGCATTTGAGTGGACAGTAATAAATGGGTCAGCACTAAGAGGAATGATCTAAAGAGACTGGAGAAATTATCAATGGCCTGGTAACTTTAATTCAGTGCAAACCAAAAGCTGCAAAGTTATGCACTTAGGGATCAGGAACCAAAGAAGCAGTACAGGATGGTAGTTGTGGTAAATGACAGAGGAACAGGACTATGAGGTTTTAATAACAGATAACTTAAAGCAGTTAGCACAGTCCAACAGATCCATGGAGCATGCAGATAATAAGCAGAGGTGCATAGGCAGGGAATTCAGCCTCAGAAGTAAGGAGGTGATCCTGATTTCTGCTCTGTGCAGAATCCTGCAGCAGAAACATTTGCAGTACTGCATGCACTTCTGGAGTCTGCAGTCGTAAAAGAACAGGGATACCACTGAAGCAGTGGAGAGGAGGGAAATAAAAATGAGTTATTGACAGCATGAGAAGTTCTAAATAGAGTGGCTTGAAGACCTCAACATAGATACAGTGGAAACCAGGAGAGAGAGGAGAAATAGTATTGAAACTTTCAAGTTTCTTCACTGAATAAACAAGTGGGCATTGGTGCTTTGTTCACAATTTGTTGAAACATGGCCTCACCAGGAACTCAAAGAAGCTGGCAAGAGGGAGATTCAGGAAAGATGTTAAAAAACATTTCTTTACAGTGATTGTGGTGGATAACTGGACCAGGCTTCAGTGGGGGGTGGGGGGTGCATTAATCACTTGAGTGATTCCAGCTAGGGTGAGACAGATACATGGGGCTGGTCAAGGTAGCTGGATGACATAGCTCTTATAATTTGTTATCCTGTTAAGTTTCTGCAAGTCTATAGTCTCCCGGGTCGTGCATGAAAATAGTCATTTTATGGCTAGTGCACTTACTCGGTTAACAAAAGCTAAATAAAATTAAATAAATAAATAGGGCATTCGTTCTCAAAGATTGTTATTGTGAAAAATCTGAAGCCTCTTCTAATTTGTGGCAGAAATGCATGCCTCCTCTTAAAAACAATACCATTCAGTACTTTGCCCTGTACACAAGTAATAATGAGAAATGCTATTGAATAATTAATTGAATTTATTCCCCTGGGGTTATTTACATTTAGTTTTCCTCATCTCTTCATGCATGGCATTTATCCATGAAGAGTATGGGAGTTTTCCTGGAGTCATGGCCAGCATTCCTACATCAATAAAACAGGTCCATGTAACTCACCCCAGGACATACCTGGAAACAAGCCATAACAGCTCAGTGTTCCATTCCTAGTCAAAAATTACAAATATATAATTAAAACAGTTACAGCATGAGACAACTGCATTTTTGAAGGGCAGCTTGGCTGAGTCTATACTTTTGAGTGAGCCATTTCCCAAGGCAAGATTTGTCCCTACCTGAGGGAGTTTGTGGTGAAAACTGAATGACCAATGTTTTGCTTATGCCTGGGACAAGGAATCTGTTACCTAGGTGGAAGTGAAGGTTGTGGCAGGAGGAGGCAGACATAGTTAGCAGGGTACTTAGGTAATTGAGGAGTTTGTCTAAGCAGAACTTGAAGCCATTGAAAGCAAGTTGCTGAACCTATTCAGTTTTATTAATTTTTGATCACCAGCGTGACATGAGGTAAGGCTAGATGCCTCAATCCACTGCACCACCGGGCTGACAGGTGATGGCCTTCTAAACTGACCTGCCAATAGAAACTGTGAACATGAAGGCAGTAGAGAAGTTCTCAGTGTTGCCCATCACTTGGCTTTTGCCAGCACTGAGCCAATATGGCTGTGGAGTGTGTTGTAAAGAATATGAGGTGCTCTAGCTGCACCCGAGTCAGATGTAACTGATGGGTCTGTTCACGAAAAGGGGTTATCAGTGCCCACCATACAGTGCATACCACATTTTTAAAAATCAAGAACTCTCAGGCATATGTTTATGATTAATGTATTGCTGTACCTTCAAATAGCTCTGGTTTGGAGCCTGCATGTGTCCGTCCTATACCAAGACAAGGCACAGACTGGCAGGCACTCTGCCAGTAAGTAACTGGTGTCAGAATAGCACTGACAGTCATCAGCTCCAAACTGGAGCTATTAGAAACTACAGGGCTACAATAGTCCTTTAGGCACTCTGGATGTTCCCCGCACAACACGTCACATTGGGGGCAGCCACGGGTGGTTGTGGGTGAGCCAGGATTGAGGTGTAGTCATGAAATGCCAGCGGATAGGGTGCAGAATCAACCAGATAAACATTTAAATATAAAATGACACAGTGAGTGAAAAAAATGCTGTTACTTATTAAACAGCTAATCGGTCCCTGCTTCACACGAAGGTGGGGCCCCCTCAGACGTGGATGTTTCCCTTTAACCTTTCTTAATGAACATTTCTTTGAAAAACAACAGCACAGGACATGTTCAAATTATTGATTATTTAACTATTTTACAGTAGAAAAATGTGCCAGTGTAATTATTTATGGTGTTGGCCAGACTCCTAGGTTTTATTAAAAACAAAGATAACAAAACACAGTTACAATTGGGTGGCTCAGTATTAGGGTCAGAATGTGATGAGGCATCCCATTCTGCCACACCTGATAACTGCTTCACACAGATCTGCAGGTGTTTGTGGTCCCACGGTATGTGGACAGCAGGGAAGGGGCTAGGAAGTGCCAATACACAATGCTTCAAGTGATGCCAGTTTCCAAATCTTTCCCTGTGTTCAAGCAGTAATCATTACAGCAGCACAGAAAAATGATGGGGACATTTTTGTGATTATTGTAGATCGAGAGAGTCCTTCTGACTAATTGGACCATTTCTGTCCTCTGCGTGTGAGACACTCTTACTCTATGAAGAGTGTCTCATACATAGCTGCCCTGGAAATGGGCATGCTAGCTTACTTTTTAAAAAAAGTAATATATTATTGATGGAGCTTGATCAATTATATATGAATACCACCACCGAGATCACTCTTGAGGTTGTAAGAGTGCTCTCACATTCTTAGAGTATCAGAACTGCTCACCTTTTGTTAGCAGTTCTCATACATATAAGAAGGTATGTGAGACCACCCTTACCATCTAAGAGTGGTTAGCAAATCTATTTTCATAAGGCACAAATAGGCCTCTATTAGGAACAATGCTACAACGTGGTAATTTAAATCACTCTGTACTAATAAATTGCAACCCTTTATGCGGTCCAAGATTCTAACCCCAACTGTCAAAACATGACTTTCTAAAGATAATTTATTTGAAAAATGCTAACATTTGAGCCAATATTGATGGAAACATTTTTCTAGTAAATGAAAGCTTGGAGTCATGTTTACATTCATAAATTATACTGATACAGTGTTTAGTTATCAATACTGTATTTTAAAAATTATCAATGCATTTTTGAATATTATTTCAATTATAATATTTTATATATTAATAAATAGCACTGCAGCAACATAATATCCATAGTAGGTTCTTTCTTAAAAATGCTATGGTTTCAACTGTCAATGCTACATTTTAGTTATATAATTAAAAACTAATCACATGCTAAGAAAGTATTGTCCTGTTGATTCACTCTCTAGGAGTTAATAGACTTACTGTATATACCTATCAATGTGCATCATTGCACATAAGGCCAGGAGTTACCTGCATATGGCTGTATATTGATGAATGCATAGTGTATGTATATATATATATATATATATATATATATATATATATATATATATATATATATGTATATATATATAGGGCTTATCCATATGAAATAGATCATATACTGTAGCCATGCCACTTTAAACTACTCGTGATTCTTTTCCCATGATGGAAAACTGGCAATTCCACAATTCAGCAGTTACTATACAGTATATTGCAGATACTACTGGTATTCAGTCAAGGAATCACCTCAAGGAGTAGGAGGTTATATGGCCACTGTACTGTTCACTGGTCAGAGCAGATCTGGAATACTGAGTGCAATCCTGGCATCCCTGTTTGAAGAGGGATATCAAGCTGCTGGAGGGAGTCCAGGGCAGGGCCACCAGATGATCACAGGCATGGAAGGAAAAGCCTAGGAAGACAGACTGATAGAGCTCAACATGTACTCCCTGAAGGACAGGAGGGATAGAGGAGATATGATTGAAACCTTTAAATACATGAGAGGCATAAACAAGGTTAGTACAGAGGGAATTTTTAGGTTAAAGAGAGGGAGAGACACAAGAGGGCACAGTCTGAACCTGGAGGAAGGAAGGTTCCAAAGGGAAATGAGAAGACACTATTTCACAGAAAGAGAGGTGGCTGGAAGTTACTGCCAGAGGTGATGGTAACATTGAGCACAGTGGACAGTTTTAAGAGGGGATGGGATGGGTTCAGGGAAGGTCACCACGGAAGGGGCGGGGCAGCTACAGAATAAATGCTGATAGCTGCACAATCCAGCAGACTCAATAGACCTCAGGGCCAGAATCTGTTGACATTTTTCATATATTTGTATGTTTGTCAGGAAAACCACAACCTTTTTACATTCATTTGCGTGCATGCACAGGAAACATTATGTGGCAGCTTAGGATAGAAGCGAGTTGTGGAGGCTCGGCATTGTAGCTGCCAACGGAGGCACTACCTTTGAGAGCTTGGCACTGGTGGACCAAGGGAGACACAGTGTGCTGATGACACTGGTCTCTAAAAGTGCCACCAAGTAGAAACGTTTTCACTGCAGCAATCAGGGGCCACCTCATCTTTGCAGCATCAGCCATTCCACTGCAATGAGGGAGTGACCCGTCATTGCTGGTCTGAACAGTGCCTATTGCAATATTGCTTGTGAACGTGGCAGCAAGCTGCCACCATGTTCAAAAACAATATTACATTCCCTGTGCCGAGGGGGTGCCCAATCCCCCTCGGCATCGTGTGCCCCCAAGACAGGTGCTTTGCTGATAGGGGACCCAATCCCCCATCAGTTTCATTCACACACCCCGTGTAATTTGATGATGGGGGTGCCCACTCCCCATCAGCATAATGGTTCCCCCCAGTTTGGTTTGTGCCGAGGGGGCACTCAGTCCCCCTCAAATCTTGCCTCATGTGCCAATGAGGGTACCCAATCTCCCATCAGCTATAGCCCCCACCAAAAAAAATCACTCAGGTGGCATGCTGGGTTCCCACCCCAGCATGCCAAATGACCCTGTAAAAAAAACATCCTGCAATTTTTTTAACCTGCAACTTAGAAACGGTCCCTCATTGAGTGCAGTGGCCCTCCCAACCTGCACCCACCCTCTGCACACCCATCTCCCCCTCACCTGTACTTAGTTCCAGAGCCCAGCATTGATCCTTGGTGGACTGGGAACACATCTGCCCTCTTCAAAGCTGACTGCAAACTGAGGAAATGCCAGTAAGCTGTGTAATAGCATAAATAGGGTTTTTTCAACTTTGGTGCATATTTCAGGTATTTTGGAATTCTGGCACCAAACTTTCAACATGGGTTATTGGGCCCCTCCTCATTAATTCAGTCACTGTCATGGTGTTAATCGGTCCAGAAAGGTGATTTTCCAGTCACTCACGTGGAATCACCTTTCAGGACTGATTAATGAAACAACAGTGCCAGTGTTCATGAGGTGGCCTCTCAAAAGTCTATGTTGCCAATTTGGTGGGAAAAATCAAAAAATGGCTTGTTTCACAACAATGCATTGCACAGTTGCTACATATGCTCATAACTTCACCAATTTGCAATATTTTCACTCCAGATTTTAACATTGCCATTTTTCCGCTACCTGCTTATAAAAGTACAGCTGTCATTTTCACATCCTGGCCAAAATGTGTTTTTGCAGTTCTGGTGCAGAATAGCGCCATTGCTGTGGGAAATCAGTGTTTGGGGCACAATAAGAAAATCACAGTGACACTGTTCATAAGCAAAGGTCTTAAAATGCCTATGTTGAAAATTTTGAGATGAAAGTCCATAAAATGAGTGTGTTAGGAGCATGCATTGTCAGGTTCCACATTCGTAACTCTCAGATTTGCAATATTTTCACTCCAGATTTTCAACATTGCCATTTTCCATACCTCCTTATGAACAGTACCGCTGTCACTTTTCACATCCTTGCTGAAATGTGTTTTCGCACTTCTGGCACAGAACAGCGTGGTCACTGTGGGAAATCAGTGTTCTGGACAGATTAAGAAAATCACAGTGACACTGTTCTTGAGCAGAGGTCCTAAAATGCTTATGTTGAAAATTTGGTCATGAGCATCCATAAAATGACTATGTTATGCCCATGCGTTTGCGCAGTTTACACGTATGCTCGGAAGTCGAACATTTTTACTATTCCCACTACAAATTTTAAACATTGCCATCTCTTCACACCTCCCTATGGATGGTACAGCTGTCATTCTTCATATCTTGCCTGATCTGTGTTTTCGTACATGTGGCGCAGAATGGCACGGTCACTGTTGGAAGTCAAAGTTTAAGACACATTGACAAAATCACACTGCAACTCTTCATGAGAAGAGGTCCCAAATGCTTTCATGAGGTGGCATCACAAAAAGGCCATGTTGAAAATTTGTAGTGCAAATACTAACAAATGCCCGTGGTGTTAGGGTTTCTGATCATAACATCCCACCCTGTACAGACTGACAGGCATCGGCGTGTGCTTTTGCATTGCTGACTGTCTGCTCATGCCATCCCACCCCCACCCAGTGACAGGCATCGAGGTGTACCTTGGACTCTTTGGCCCCACAGTTCACACCATTCTCCTATGCTGTAACCATTTATGATATACCCTTATAGAATGGGGTGACTGTAAAGCCAAACACCCCAAGACACACCTCAACAGGTATCAGTGTCTGCAGAATAGGGTGAGGTGACATAGCATGAACGTCATGGCACAAACCAAACACTTACCCCAATGCCTGTCCATCTCTACAGGAGAGGTGGGGTTGGCATGAAGTTCAATATTTCAATGCCATTCCTATTCTGCATCTGTTCACCTCCTGCATTTCCAATGCTAATACCAGCAAGCAAACATTTGGCATTGACAAATGCTTGTTATTGCATGTGAGGGCAATTGACAGAGAACAGTACCACTCCAGAAAATAGTAAGTTGCCTACAGGAATGTTGCCCAAGTATGGATGGCTTGCTCACTGCCTGCTGTTGCCACAATTACTACATCTCTGTGTTATATATTATATATATGTGATATATATATATATATATATATATATATATATATATATACAGTGTCAGTGGCTCAGTAGATAACACACTTGTCTCTGAGGCCAGGAGATCAGAGGGCTGTGGGTTTAGTTCCCACATCTGGCACTTGGGTTAATATCCCAGTACTTACACTGCAGTGCACCATGAGAGGGGTGCTATACTTCTGAGGTGCCGTCTTTCGGATGAGATGTTAAACCGAGGTCCCATCTGTTTGGATTGGTGGTAGTTCAGGTGGATGTTAAAGATCTCATGGCACTTATCGAAATGAGTAGGGTAATTTTTTATTGATATCACATCATCACAAATCATAACACATTGTACAAAAAATTAAGAGGAAAGAAAAAATAAACATAAAGAAAGAACAACAGGTATTCACTTCACACACTTGATGCAGTATGTTAAAGACCACACAATAATCACTCCTTAACCTCAAAGAAACCTTCCCCCTTCCCCTTATTATCTTTCCCCATACCATTGTGGCAGGGAAAGTTTGTTAGTTGTAGCTCTCAAACCTAATTACTTCTGAGTGTGTTAAGTCACATGAAAGAATACAATTTTAATCCCAAATAAATATTTATTTCATACTCTGGTTAAAAGTGATTGTTCAGAAATAATTTTCCAACTACTGAGTAACCAATAAACTATTAGGGCAAAAATCAGTAGTACTTTTTAAACACGTCTTGTTTAGAAATAGGTTTTTAATCTACCTCCTTACTTGCATTTGATAAATCCAAACAATCCTTCCCATTTCCTTAAAACATAGCTCTTAGGAGTAGCCTGCAGATCTTTCTTAAACACTGCCCCATAGCTTGTTCTACCAGTGTGTTATAGGTGGTATATGACATCAGTCTCTGTTGGAGTGTCCATTGACAGCGAGCCTGCCAAAGATAAAACTTTAAACAGCAAAACAACACCATTAAAGTATCATAATCATACATTATCTTGAGGTTGGGACAATGCCCACGGACCAAAGACTCATAGGTTAAAATGTCTAACCACCTTAGATTCCATTATGTCTTTAAATATCCTCATAGGGCTTTTGCATAGGAACAGGTAAAATGGAAATGATCCATTGTCTCTTCAATATTTATACAGCCGTTACATGGACAATTCCTTTCCTCTTGGGCCTTGTGTTTTGCATTGCCTCTTACCATAGCCATAGTACCTCCCACATGTGCATTGGAATTCTGTTGTTATTTAATTGTTTTAACACCCCTCCCTTTAGATCTGGTGGGCAATTTTTAAATTCAGGTTGTTCCGGATGGATTTGACTCACCATGTGCGAGTACAAATGTCGTCCTGAGAGTCAGGAGAGATCCACTTTAGTGATCTCCCACTTGCAAAGCTTTTTGAGAGCTGGTTTAATGTATTATGGTATTTTGATATGGGTGGGCAATTTTGGGGAAGGTTTCCAGTCCAAATTTCCAAATATGCACTACAGGTTTTACAAAACAAATGGTATGTCACACGGTTGGTTCCCCTAGCCCAATTTTAAGATTGTGAGACAGGAAAAGGCTATGGAAAAAGATTATAGGGTCCACCATACCCAGAACCCCTGTTGTTTGAACAAGTATGTAAAACACCTTTTATTGGGTTCAATCTGGATCCCCAAACCATCTGAAAAAACATGCATATAAATAGTTTCTAAGATCACTGGGGTGGGAAAATCATGGCTATATACAACAAAGTGGGTATAATGAACCTTTTAATGATGTGTACCCTTTTTGTTTTAGACAACCTCCATGACTTCCATCTCTGGACTCTATTTTCAGCCCCCTGAAGAGCCCTTTCCCAGTTCTCATGCGGGAGATTATGTTGTCCAAACCTTATTCCCAAGATTTGTTGTGGCTCTGAGGAGAAATAAATATGGTTTACTGTTACAGGTGCCCTCTCTGTATTTCCTAAGTACAACCCTTTACATTTATTTAGATTGAGGGTGGCATTAGATACTCTAGAATATTCCTGCAGTTGTTTTATTACTGTTGATAATTGCCCCAGGTTTGCTATAAACAGGTATATATCATCCATAGGCTTGGATTTTCAGTTCCATTTGGCTGGGATCCCTCCCAAACCTTCCCATTCCTGAGTATTGCTCAGAACTCTAATCAGAGGGTCCAGGGAAAAGTTATAAAGGAGTGGGCTGAGGGGACAGCCCTGTCGAACCCCTGTATTTATGATGATACCTTTCATTATCAACCCTCTAATAATTGGTTGCACATGGACTCTAGAATATAAAAGTTGGATTTTATGCACAAATTCCTTTGGAATACCATAATGTAATAAGGTCTGAAAGAGGAAAGGAAGGCATACTCTATCAAAAGCCTTGCTCTGATCTAAAGCAATGATACAACCGGATGTTTGTGCAGCACCACACATCTCTATTACATCTCTGATAATCATTAAGGCATGTTGTAGCTTCCTTTCAGGGATCCCACAAAACTGGGCTGGATGTATTAATAAAGGAGCTATTTGCCTTAGCCTATTGTTAGAACCGAGACAATATTTTAAAATCAGTATTCAGGAGAGTTATAGGTCTCTAGTTTGAGATGTCTACTTTTACCCTCCTTATATATAAAAATTAAGAGACCTGCTGTGAATTGAAGGGGGACCAGCCCTTTGTCAAAAAATTCTGAAAATAGTTCTGCTAAACACCATGCCATTATTTTGGAAAATGATCTGTAAAACTCATAAGGCAGTCCGTCAGGTCTGGGTGAAGATCCATTTTTTGGTTTCATAATTACATCTTCTATTTCCTATAATTTCAAAAGAGAGGTTAAAAATTCCTGATCCTCCCGGGCCAAGGTTACCTGGCTTTTCTCCAAATAAGAATTAATCAAATTTGTAGAAGAAGGAGGGGAATTCTCATGTGATGCCAATAGCCCACAGATTATTCATGGATCCCCATCTCATCTTCTGCTATGTTTCCTCTATCATCTACTAACTGAAATATATCTAAATTCTCTTTCTTCTTTTTACAGGCTTCAAAGGGGTCTCCAATTGTTTTTTTTGTGTTCCAAATTGCAATTCTGTATTTAAAGATTTTGCCCTGTCATATTGAAATTTCCTCATTTCATCCAGGATCTGTTCAATGTCAGGGCCATAATCTTGTCTAGACATAGCAGACTGTGAAAGCTTGTTCTGAAGTTTTGATCTTAGTTTTAAATAGCTAAAAAAATTGTTTTGTGCCCTATGCTTGTCATACTTTTGGAACCATATTGCTATCTCTTTTCTGTGTCAATCTACCATACCCCCAAATCTTCATAGAGATCACTCACTGAGGTCCTAGCCCAGAGTAATGATGAAATTTTCTCTTTAACAAAAGGGTCTGTAAGCATTGAAAAATTTAATCTCCATCTTTTCTCCCTCCTTATTTTCGGGAGGGGGGGCTGTTTGAAACGTTATTTGTAAGAGAAGGTGGTCTGAAAATTCTATAGGGATAGTGTGAAAGTTTGGATCAGGGAGATTCCTGGAAACAAAAATATGGTCTATATTTGATGTCAGGTGTCCCCTTTTGTATGTGTATTTGGGCCCTTGGGATTGGTAGTGTGCACAATTCTTCAGCATGCCAATATTGACACATTTTTGCAAGGCATTTGAATCGCAGTATGTTTTTACTCTTTCCCCCCTCAGTCCCCCTTTGGGTAAGTCACAATTAAAATCCCCCCCAGGATTACATAAGTGGATGTACGTAAGTAAGGATGAAGTTTGGAAATTAGAGCTACTCTATCTGCTTTTGTTTGTGGGCTGTATACATTTATTAATCTATATGGGACCTTATCCCAATATCCATCTAGGATGAACAGCCTCCCAGGAATCATATCCACCATCTTGGTCATTTGGAAGGAAAAGGTACTAATCACGATGCCTATTCCATTGGCCTGTCTGTGCCAAAGGACCAATAGGATGGCCTCCTTCTCCATTCGGCCTGGAACAGCCTAAGTTTGTCCGATGTGAGCATCCATGTTTCTTGCAAAAACAGATATCCAGTTTTAGATCTATCAATAGATGAAACAACGCCATTCTCCTAAGGGAATATAAGAGGCTATGACAGTTACATGATCCCAGGGATAACTTAACCATTTAATTTAAGAGTTCAAGGCCCTTTCTTCCTCCTTTCTTTTCTTCCCTTGTACTCAATCATATCATCCTTCCCTCCTTCAGCTTGTGTGGGTGTAAGAGCTACATCCATCTGTTCTGTGTCTGATTCCACCTCAGTGGGAGCTAAAACCTCAAAGGGATTAGGTTCCGCTAAGGCCTGCTTGCTCACTTGTGGGGGTGGGGGGTGGGTTTGGTTTTGTATTCCTAGTTGTCCTTCTTGGAGGGTGGGTTTTGGGGGGTAGAAGAGGGATCACCTGCACATCAGTGGATTGCTTATCTGTGTAGCAAACCAGTAATAGGTCCCCCCACTGGATGGGCTTATCAGGATTGGGACAGAGTGGATGATTCTCCTCATCTATTCTTATCTCCTCAGTCTTGACTTCCTCCTTTCTGCCTGGAATAGGGTCTGGAGCCTTATCTGGGGGGTTGTGTTCCGAAGGAGGGGCTTCAGCCTCTACCACCTTTTTGGCTGCTTCCTCTTGAGCTTGTTGGATAAGAAGCTCAGGGCTAATGATTGTTGCGTTATTTCTTGCAGCCCACAGACACTCCGGAAATGTGTGACCTGTGTCCTCACATAACTCACATTGTGTCAGGTTTGTGCATTGCATACTTAAGTGTCCCACCTCCCCATAGTTGCCACAGCGGGGGTGATCACATACACAAGAGAGGTGGGTCCTAGCCCCACAATTGTAGCATGCTCGTGGCTGCCCTGAATAAAAACACACTCCTCTATCTCTACCCAGCATGAAGGAGTTTGGTATATGCTCTATATCACTCTCCAGTTGCCTCAATTTAACCTTATATTTCCATCCCCTAGTCCAAAACATCTCAGAATCCAGTTGTGCTTCTGGCGCACTCAATACTTCACATTTTTGTTGAAGTCAGTATGTAATGTCATCAATGTGTACCCCTTCATTCCAAAACATCTCTGTCACATATTTAATGAAGGGTTTTGTCAAGGGGATCACCATAAAGGAGGACCATAGAGGTGAAAATTTAACTTGATTGAAGCATTGCCAGAACAAATCCAGAGTGTATGCAGATCTGAAATTAATGTCATAGCTGTCCTCTCCTGAGATGTTTATAAAAGCATAAACATCTTTTGGTGAAAAGTGTGGTGAGTTCTTCAGGAGCTTTCTCCCACATATTGCCAATCTGGCCTGATTTCCAGACCCCTTTGTACCGAATCTAACTGCATTCCTTCTAGGAGCAGCCTCTTTTTTTGATTTAGCAAAGAGTTCTGATAATAGTGGGTGCTGGGAGGGGTCAGTTTGTTTTCTTCACCTGCAGGTGCCACTCCTCTTCTGACATCTGGGGTCCCTGCAAAGGTTGTTTCATTCTTCCTGTTCTGTGCCGGATCCCCCCAGGGTTCCCATATGTTTTTCTCTAAAGGCTCTTTTTCCAGTATAATCAGTTCAGTTATATTCTCCTTTCCCATATTTTCATCCCCCATATCTTGGGCAGAATCTGGATTTGTACTCCCCTTTTCCCCAACAGAGATTTGAGGCAAACCCCTGGGACACCACTCTGGGGTGTTTGCAGGCCACAGTGGGTCTTGCAACCACTGGCCTGAAAGCAATTTCTTCCATCCTGCCTCCTGTAGGGCTTTTCCCGGTGACCAACTGCAGAAGGGTTCAAGTCCCTGATTTAGATTAGTGTGTAGGGAAAATGATTTGCCAATTGCCTCTGTTGTTGTTGGACAGGATTGCAGAGATATATTTTGTCCCTTGTGTTCTACAGGCCCTTCATGAGTATTAGGCCCATCTAGATTGCGTTTTGCCAACATAATAGCCTCTCTCCTGCTTTTCCCTTCCTTTGATCCTGGTTTAGCAGATCGTCCTAAGAAAGAAAAAATGGTAGCATCAGTCCGTTCAAAGGGATTATTTTGGAAAATGACTTCCCCAGTTTTCTTTTCCTCTGTATTTAGGCCTTTTTAAATCTCTGTGTTGAACCAGGGGACTGTATTACCAGAGTTAGGATTGTTTTCCAGTCCTGAAACTACATTAGGCATTTCTTTATCTTGTACAGCAATTTTTAAACCTTCGTTCCCCTTCTTGCTCCTTTGCTTAGTTTTAGAGCTAGTTTCAGTAGGAACCTCTGCATTAATATCACTGCCCTCTACCTCCCGCAGGTTATTCAAAACATTCACTTCTTGGGGCTTTAGGCAACTGAATCCCTCAGTTTTCCTGCCAGCCCTATTCACATTTGCATCAGTGGTTGAAATACTAGGGTGAAGATTTACCTGCGGGAGTGTCTGTCGGCTTGCTTCTTCCTCATCCTTTGATGTTGATGCATCAAATTCAGAGCTGTCAGCTGGGCCATACCCATTGTCAATTTCTTCACTGTGATCCAGCTACTTTAATTCAGCTTGCTTTCTTGCCATAAAAGCTGCACATTTCTCCTTGGCTTTCTCTAATTCCTGCAGAAGTTCTTCTTTACTTTTGCCCTTAATTCCTTCCATTGGAGTTCTCTCACAGTCCTTATTTCCATCAATATTACTCAAGTCCTCGATCGAGAAAAACATCTCTTCTTGTTTATTTTGAACTAATTCTTGGTTTATTTCTAGTAAAGTAGCCTCTTGCAATATGAGGTCATGGGAAGAGGCCATCTCCCTTGCCACATCAGCACTTCCTACTCCTCCTCGGTCCGGCTCCTAACTGGGGTCCTCCATCCCTGCTCACAGGAAGTCAAGCCCCCTGCTGGCAAAAGAGTAGGGTAATTTCCCTGGTGTCCTGGCCAAGTTTCCCTCATTCACTAAAAATATGCCCAGCAGCTTAATCTGGTTCAAGGATTGGTTGGCATTGATCTGTATCCCCCTCCCCGGGTCATGCCTGAAAATAGGCAGGATTTGTCTAGTACACTTACCCGGTCAACAAAAACTAAATAAATAAATAAATATGCACTGCTGTTCTACTGCATCTTGAGATTTGACCAACAGTATGACAGTAACAATGGAACTGGGAACATAATTAAAATAACTGGAGGAGGTTTGATTTGAAAATGATAAAGTTCTCCTCATCATCTGGGGTAGTATTGTCTGCTGAATCTTCTCAGATGGAATAAAAAAATAAAAAAATAGAAACTGTTAAGCAGTTTTACAAATTTCCTTCTCTGTATGGATTGCATTCCACTACCCTCTGCTTTGTGGAACATGAAAATGGTGTCACACACTATATAGATTAGCCAGTGTCTTTCACTTCCTGCAAGCACTTATAAAAGACAGCATACAGCATATTCATTGGCACAAGCACCCTATCCCTTTTATATAAGCAAATCTTTTTTTATGTTTGCTTGTGTACAAAGCACACAAGAAACATATTCTGATAGTAGAGCATTGCAGAGGTGTGGCCAATGCAGTGGATGCTTTAATGGGCATGTCCATCAGCCACCAATTAATGCTGAAGCTGCCGATGATGGCAGTTTCAGAGCGAGCACCACACTTGAAAGAAATCTCCTGCTGGAAACAGGGGCAGTTTCATCATTGCAGCATCAACTCCCCCCTGCCTCCCAGCCCTACCCCCTCCATACCCCATCGCACTGGCATAAAATGAAACCCTCCCACTCCCTCCCACTGCTGCTGCATTCCCCACAGCCTCTGTTCCTTGCACCAGCATAAAACCCTCCCACTACCTCCCACTGCTGCTGCCCACCCCTGCACCTTCCGTTCTCCATCCTCTGCCAACATTGGGGTGCTCAATCCCCATGTCGGCATGTATCCCCCCTCCCCATTAATGTAGCTCACTGGGAGCCCATCCCAGTGTGCCAAAAAATACTTCTTTGATGTTTCCAACACCGGGATGTCCACTCCTGATGTCAGATGAACCACCCCACCCATGCCACTATATTCTCAGCTGACCTCAGGGTGCCCAATCCCCAAGTCAGCATTGATTCCTCCCTCCAGTACTCTGGCACACTGGGAGATCACCCCAGTGTGCAGAAATCTGTTTTGTTAATATTTCATCAGTAAAAAAGAAAACAGTCCCCCAACTTTTTTTTAAATCTTAAAAAAAAGAAAACAGTCTCTCATTGTTCCCACATGCCCCCCTACATCAGAGTCCCTCTGCACACCCCTCTCACCCATACTTACCTCCGGAGGTTGGGAGCAGTGATTGTCTGTGGACTGGGAACACATCTGCACTCTTCAAAGACCAATCAGGAACTGAAGAAATGATGGTAAGCCCTATAATGGCAGGTAATGGGGGGTTTTAACTTAGGTTGATATCTCAGCCAATTTTTGGAATTTTGGTCCCAAATTTTCAACATGGGGTTCTTGGTAAAACTGAACACTGAACACTGTCACTGCCATTTTGTTTCTCTTTCCTAAAAGTTAATTTCATGGTTGCTGCATGGAATCACCTTTTGGGACCAATTAATGAAATGACAGTGCTGCTATTCATGAGGTGGGGTCCCAAAAAGCCCTTGTTGCAAATTTGGTGAAAAAACTCCAAAAAATGACTGTGTTATGAGCATCCATTGCACAGTTTCTATGCACGCTCATAACTTCATCAATTTTTAATATTTTCACTCCAGATTTTCAACATTGCCATTTTTTCACACCTCCTCATGAACAGTATAGCTATCATTTTTCACATCCTTCCCAAAATGTTTTTTTTTTGCACCCCTGTGGCACTGAATTGCACACTCACTGCCACTTTTCATGAAGTGGAGTCCCAAAAAGCCCATGTTGAAAATTTGGAGTGAAAATATCAACAAACTCCATTTTTTCACACCCCCTTATGAACAGTACAGCTGTCATTTTCTGCATCCGTCCCAAAATTTGTTTTTGCACCTATGGCACAGAATGGCATGGACACTGTGTCAAATTAACTTTTGGGACAGATTAACAAAATCACAATGCCACTGTTCTTGAGGGGAGATCCCAAAAAGGCCATGTTGAAAATCTGGTAAAAACATTCCAGAAAACGACTGCGTTATGAGCGTGCGTTGCACAGTTTCTATGCACACTCATTACTTTGCCAATTTTTCATATTTTCACTCCAGATTTTCAACATTGTCATTTTTTCACCCCTCCTCATGAACAGTACAACCGTCATTTTTCACATCCTGCTCAAAATATTGTGTTTTTTTGCTCACCTGTGGCACTGAATGGCACACTTACTGTGCAAAATCACCTTTTTGGATTCAGTAATGAAATTATACTGCCACTGTTCATGACATGGGGTTCCAGAAAGCCCATGTTGAAAATTTGGAGTGAAAATACCAACAAACACGCAGGTGTTAGGGTTTCCAACCATAACTCCCACCCTGTAAAGACTGATAGGCATTGGGGGTGTGACTTGGGGTCATTGGCCATAAAGTTCATGCCATTTCACTCCCACTCCCACCTTGCAGCCACTGACAGGCATTGAGGTGTGCTTGGGAAAGGATTACAGATCTCCAGGTGGAATGTCACCTGGTTGCCAGTGGCCATCACATGGTAGGGTTCAATTCAGCCACTAGAACAAAATCATCCCAGTCCAAGGCAAAAATATGGGACTTCAGATGAGCTGACTTTGATAAGATGGTCAACAGAGTTAAGCTAACCCTTGCAAAAAGAAATACAGGTGAAGGGGTACAGGCAAAGTGGGAAAGCATTAAAGATGCAATACTTGAAGCAGCATCCCATTGTGTTAGTGAGAAAAGGAAGTGCAAAAGAAGAAGGAAACCACTTTGGTTCTCAAACACAGTAGCAGAAAAGGTCACAGCCAAAAGGCTGGCCTTCAGGAAATATAAGGGAACACAGCAGGATGAAGATAGGGAGGCATACCAAACTTTCCTAAGGGAAGCAGGGAAGTCAGTAAGGCAGACAAAGGCCCAAACTAAGGAAACACTAGCATAAACAGTAAAAGAAGGTGATAAGACTTTCTATAGATACATTAGTGAAAGGAGAAAGTCCAGAGGGGGTATTGCTAAGATCAAAGGGGATAAGGCGGCATGTGAGGAGGAGGACCATGTAAAATAATCTATCCTAAATAGATACTTCTGCTCAGTATTTACTGAAGAGAAGGTAGGGCAGGGATCACAGCTCAGCACCATGGACATGGGGAGTTGCACTAGTCCCTTCACAAAAGAAAGGGTCCTAAAGAGCTCGATAAGCTCAGGGTGGACAATACAATGGGACCTGATGCATAAATCCCAGGGTACTAAAGGACCTAAGGGTAGAACTAGCAGAGCCATTATCAGAACTGTTTAGTGAGTCTCTGAGCACAGGAGAGGTCCTAGAACACTGGAGAAAGGCTCATGTGATCCTGCTCCATAAGAGTGGTAGCAGGGAGGAGGCAGGGAACTACAGACCAGTCAGTCTTTCCTCAGTAGTGGGCAAGATTATGGAGACACTCCTTATGGAAAGGATAGTGCAACACCTGGAATCCATAGGAGCACTGGATCCATGACAGCATGGGTTTACAAAAGGAAGGTCCTGTCAAACTAATCTCATATATTTCTTTGACTGGGTAACCAGAGTGGTGAACCAAGGGGGAGCAGCTGATGTTGCTAAATTGACATCAGCAAAGCTTTTGATACTGCTCCACATAGAAGACTGATTAATAAGCTGGGTAGGCTCATGGTGGGTCAGATGTTGGCCAACTGGGTGGCAAACTGGTTGATAGGCAGAAAGCAGAGAGTGGTGGTAAATGGTATACAGTCAGAAGAGATGCAAGTCACAAGTGGGGTACCTCAGGGATCAGTCCTGGGGCCAGTCCTCTTCAATATCTTCATTAATGACATTGCAGATGGACTGGAGGGTAAGGTGTGTCTGTTTGCAGATGACACCAAGTTCTGCAACAGAGTAGATGATCCAGATGGAGTGGGCAGAATGGGAAGACAGCTGAATAAACTAGCAAAATGGTCAGAAGAGTGGCAACTGGGGATTAAAGCAAAGGAGTGCAAGATCATGCACATAGGGAAGAGAAACCCTGAAGCCACCTACAGGCTGGGAGGGGAGCTGCTGACAGTCACAAAGGAAGAAAGAAACTTGGGCATCATTACCACAGCGATGACCTGAAATCATCCAAGCAGACCACTAAAGCAGTAGGTAAGGCTAGAGGGATGTTGGGGTGTATTAGTAGGGGTATCACAAGTCGGAAGGGGGAGGTAATAATCCCCCTTTGCAACACACTGGTTAGGCCCCATCTGGAGTACTGCATGTAGTACTGGAGGCCATACATCCACAAGGACATTAATCAAATTGAGGCAGTCCAGAGAAGGGCAACCAAAATGGTGCAGGGACTGCATCAGAAAACATATGAGGACAGATTAACTGAGCTTAATATGTAAACCCGGGAGCAAAGGAGGAAGAGAGGTGATACGATTGAAACATTCAAACACCTTAAGGGCATTAACAAGGTGAAAGAGTCTAACATGTTTCAATATAAGAAAAATAGCAGGACAGGAGGACACCGAATGAGATTAGAGGGTAACCGATTAAGGGGTAATATGAGGAAGTTCTTTTTCACAGAAAGGGTGGTGGAAGCATGGAACGGCCTACCTCAGGAAGTGGTGGATATGAATACAGTGCAGGGCTTCAAACAGGCATGGGATAGGCATAAGGGAGCAATGCAGATGAGTACGAATAGATAGGTCATTGACAGAGAAAAGGTCTATGGCACATTCATAAGGTAGAAAAAGAAATGGGCAGACTGGATGGGCCTTGTGGTCCTAATCTGCTGTCAACTTTTATGTTATGTTTATGTTTATGAGTCATTGGCCCTAGCATTCACCCCATTCTCCTATATTGCACTCATCTCAGCATATATCCTTATGGAATGAGATGAGTATAAGGGCCAAAGACCTCAAGGCACACTGCGACACCTGTCAGTGTCTGCAGGGTGGGGTGAGGTGGAAAGGCATGAGTGTTATGGCCGATGACCCAAAGGCACACTCCCAATGCCTGTCAGTCTCTGCAGGGTGGGGGTGGGGGTTGGTGTTACTTCAATACTTCACTGCCATTCCTATTATGCATCTCTCCAACTCCTGCGCTACCAATGCCAATACTGGCAAGCAAAAATTTAGCATTGACAAATGTCTGTTTACTGTTGCTTCTATGTGAACAAAAATGATGAGGATTTTAAATATTTATTTTTTCACAGATTTTCTGTTAATTTACAAGTTTACCATTATTATATAGATGTAAGTATATTTACAGTTTAGCAATATATTGAAACAATGTATTGCTGTTGATATAAATGGAAGTGCGTTAATTATAATACAACACTTCCAGTATGCAAAAAGCTTGAAATTATATTAACAAGACAAAATAATATCACACTGAAAAGGGCTAAAATTAGAATAATACAGGACTGCAGCTTTTTTAAATAAATGCTTACTGTCAATTTGGTTTATCTGTTCTATAAGTGCAGCTTCCGTGTTTGAATACACACAGAAGGACACTGAAATTATTCAGCCATATTTATAATATATGTATATATAAAACACTGTATTCAGTTATAGTATATAGATGTACAGTACCGCAGTGTATCAACAGGACTTTACTATACTGACCTGGCACCATGATGTCATTTAAAAAGGATGCGTTCATACCTTTAATGACTCCAACCACTGTTAGCCCTATCTAAAGGGCTCTTGTCTTTCTGAAGAGTGCAAACTTTGGAATAACAAGGGATATAAATATTTCTTCAACTGAAACTTCAAATCAGCTTCATGTGACTGTGTTTTTCAATACAGATTGCATGAGGCAATAGATATTACCTCACTTTGGTTTAAAGCAAACACTTAGAACAATAATGTTTTGGTTAAAAGTGTACTGCTGCATCTCAACTATTGTCTACTAATAAAACTACATATAGTACATAGGACATCTGCATGTTACTTGACTTGAGTCTAATCTCTCAGTTTAAAAATCACAGGCCCTTCAGGTTCAAAATTTAATTCACTCTGCACATAACTTCCTTTTGAAAAAAGCAAACCATAGAACTGGTATGGCAAAGATTATCTATTTTTATTAATGAAAGTTCTACATGGCTATGTCTTGTTCATTGAGTTTACGTGTTTTGATACATTTCATGTTGACATACCTCAATGCACTTTAAACAACTGAATTACTTAGGTACATAAACGTCATCATGCTTTAACACATATTGTAGAAACGAGTGTTTAACCACTCTATGGAAGGATTTAATGCTTGACAAAATATAGAGCTCTGCATTCCAGAACAAATGTGGTATTCTAACAAGAATGTATTTTCTCCCACCAGTTCTCTGCACATACTGTTTTGAGTAAATGTATTTTTCTATTACCTATATGCTCACATCTGTTTCTTTTATAAACTGTATATGCCATTCAATGCATGTCTCTTATTTTCATCTTTCAAATTAACATTGTGTATTTTTTCTAAAGATTATGTTCAAATTCTGGTTAAACGTTTATACCTGAATGCTTGCAGTGCCATCCAGATTCACTAATTATGAAGTGAACTCTTTAATGTTATACAAACTGTGCCTTATCCTATTTGGGAATTAGGAAGGGGAATTTTTTCAGTGAAGTAATTTATTTATTTATTTGCATTCCCCTGATGTACAAAATGGATTACATTCATGCAGACTGATTTATAAAGATCACACAGTCACTCATGCTGGATTGTTGTGAGAAAGCATTTTTTTTCTTTTCATATCATGTTGGGTTTTAAAATCAAAAGCAATACAGTAAACCTGAGGTGTTGCAGGGATCAGGTAGTTTAACATGCAGACAAAATAGACAGCATAAGAGAAATAGCAACATATAATGTTTCCACTCCATGTATTTACAGCACTTTATGGATAAATAAGCTCAATATTTTTGTTTCCTTCTTCACTTAGAGAATGCTGTAAGTCACATTGCTGCCATAGGCCATGGGTCTCGGGAGATTTCAGAACAGAGAATCACTTTGGCCATCTGGTTTCTTGCACAGTTCATGTATCATCATGGGAGAATACTTTAGGATTTAAACACTGATGCCCCATGAGTCCATCAGATAAATGTAAAATACATGCAATGCACTGCTGCAGGCTCTATAATTTAGTATCAGTTAAACATATCAGTGAACCTAGGGCATAGCCAACATTTATGTAAGATACAAACATGCACAGCAAATGTAAGAATGCTTGTATTCGATGTTTGTATGAAAAATGTTACTCAGCCATACTACTTGAATCTTTCCATAGCCCTAATCATAAATTAAGCCTTGTCTGATGCAAAGCGCACTTATACATCACCATTATGCCATTACATTGTCCAAATACTCAACAGATTTCCAGAGGAGAAGGATCACAGCATCATCATGACACACAATGGAGGAGGTAAGCATATGAAGGATCATGGGGAGATTTCCATAGGTGTTCTCCTCTGGCCTTTGTATCCAAACTGCACACCTTACAAGGTGTCCATATTTGTGACAGATACAGTATTTGTCACCACTATAGAAGACTGTGTAGGCAAGATACCCCTAAAGCCCCACATAAGGAGAGCACAGCAGCTAAATGTGGATGCCAACAGGGCAAAACACCCATCTGTGTCATCAGAAACATTTAGGAGACTTGAATCTGATAATTAAACAGGTAAGGAAATTCACTCTATGCTGCAGGAACAGGGCAAAACAGATGTATACAGAGGATGAAGTCAGAAAACTTTGGGAGACTTTAATTTGGTATTTAACCTGATACAGAGTATAACTGCTTGCTACTGGCTGCAAAGATAATCAGCACAGTAGATCTACACAAAGGTCCAAAAGGGAAAATACACACATGTGGAGTTAAATTCACTCTCTGCTTCAGTGCTGACTAACTGTGTCTCAGCCCTCTACCATGACAATTAGTCACCACTTTGTGCAAAACAAAAATGCAGCCTTTTTCCAAAACTGAAGTGTAGGGATTTGGGCAATGGTTGATTAAACAATCTTTGATGCAGTCCTCTGAAGATCCTAGATTAATGTGCTCGAAGTGTTACGGGTACAGCAGTGTCTTGACAGACAATACAACAAACCAGAAACTATCTTCAAAAGTCTTCTTCAATTTCAAAAAATCTTGAACATTTCACCTGTGCAAACTCAGGCTTTTTCAAGGGGAATTTTTATATATTTTGCTAAAAAATATGACAAATCTTACCAGACTTTAAAATCCATTATGTACACACAAAACACTCTAAATTGATTTATTTATTTTGAATTCTACTTGTTGTACCTCAGTTCATGATATAACGGTTCTAAACTAAAGGAAGCTTTGGCTTCATTAATTCACCAGTGCTCTATAAACACAAACATATAACACAATTACTAAGAATTAAACAGACCATGGCAAAAGATTTTTTTTGTGAAAATTTGTCTGGCACAATAGGGCTTTCATACACCATCACCATGAAGTCCGCTATAGCCAGCATTTAAATCAAATTACTGTATATGGGGCCCGATTCCAGAAGGGGATATGCTGGCGTAAGGTGAGATACACCAAACCCATTGGCGAATCTCACTATTTATGCCAAGCGATATGCCAGCCCCTGTTACATGATGAGGGATGCACCATGGCATATGCGGGCTGCAACTATAGCAGGATATGCCAGCACTTACTCCACAGCCCACAGTGCCTGGTGCAACTGAGGGGCTATGACAGCAACATAGCCCAATTCCAGTAGGGTGGCTGTCATAACCCGCAGTTGTGATTTTAAAGAGCTGCAGTGACATACCCAAGGTATAACAGCTCGGACCAGTCGTACATGGCATCCTATGGCTGGCACCATTAGATGCCACCATGCAGAGCCCCAGCAACAGTGCCAGGTGAACCCCCAAGTCCCTACTGACTCACACCTGTCCTCAACCCCCTTGATCTGCCCAGACCCGAGGGTCCATTTCTGGTGTGCCCGCCGGATGTCTGCACCATGCAACCCACTCCCCAAGCCCCCTGATGTCTGCTGAGGTTGTCCAGGGCTGCACGGGCTTCAGGGGGCTGCCTGTCTCTTGCTGTGATTTGTGACATGTGGCCACAATATGCCATGCATGGTCTACCACCACATGCATGGCGTATCTAGCATGTCACAAGTGCCAAGACCTTGCCGCTTCTGGAATGCAGCCTGGGGTCCCTGGCATAGAGGTGAGTGGTGTAACTTGCAACTCTGTGAAAGTTATACAACTCATCTTGGAATCAGGCCCATTATCTGTATAAATGCAATAATGAAAGGTGGCTAATGCCATCCATGAAGTGTACTTAGGGAATCAACACCTACTTTAAAAATCCTATTACAAGACAAATTTATAATGCTCAAAATAATTTTATATTTCTATACAAAAGTAAACAATCTTACAGAACTAACATATGATCTAATGATGTGGAAAAAAATATGCACTGGCCAGGACATGCTATCCTCTTAGGGCTGCTGAAGAAATGAGTCACACCCCGTCTTGACATCCATCATCACCAATCACACAGTTGTGAAGCAACTGGATAGGCTAGACATTCCGCCTAGTCAGGCAGGTATAGGATTAGAGGGACTTTAGGATTTGTGTTTGACAGTACTGGTCTTTGCAGTGGGCCCATCCCCTGATCAGCACCCCTCCTCTTTTCAATATCTTATTCCTACAAGGGATTCACATCATCATTATTGGTACCACCCATGTCCTCCAACTCATCTGCATCATCTTTTACATTATCCTCCTCACCTACATTTAATTTTTTTTTAATCTGTCTTTATATAACTTGCACTGTAGTGGTCTCCTTTCCAGCATTGCCCCAGCTCTATCACCCACCCTACCCAAGATTTACTCCCTCAGCTCTTGAACAGTCATGAGTGAGTGGATGTCTAGGTGGGTGGTGTGGAGCCAAAGGGGATGTTGCCATCATTTACCACCTGAATTGTTTTCCCATTTTGTAACTTGTTCACAGGATCAACATGTATTCCATGGTACACACACACTGTATGAAGATACAGTGACACTTCTTTGCCTGCACCCAGCCAATCAGTTTGGCGAGCAGGAGAGTTGTCTTTGGATAGTTGATTCTTCCTCTGCAGGCCGGGTTTAATTTTCAAAATGGAGTTGCCAGTGTGGCTGGTGGCGAGGCCCCCTGCATCAGCCCACCACGCCCATGGGCCAGACTATATCTTTAATTTATGACTGCACATCTGCCACCTCTGGCTCTTTATGCACACCATGTACAGGTGCACACTAATCTCCTTTAGCACCAAGTGGCTTCTGCACAACAGGGCTGGTTCCAGCAGCACCAGAAACTGCAATAGCACCCACACCCTCCTTCTACTCAATCAATCCTGTCCTTTTCCCATCTCATGTAGGCTCCTCCTGCTGCCTTCTCCCTCAACCATCATAGAAGCCACAGCTGTAGCTGAAAAACTTTACAACACTAATGCCAAGAGTGCCACCTACTCTTGCACTACATGTTACCCCCCCGAACAAGTTTCTGCAGACTTAGTTTTTTATCTGCAGCAAATGCAGCATCCCTCCTTTCACCACACTGAAGCTTCTGAAATCTTTGCACCTGTCTTGCACCTGCCCTGCACCTGCACCTTTACCTTTAAAATAGTGCCTACAGTTCCCACTTTTTGTGATATATGCCACACAGATGCACCCACCATTAAAATGACATTCACGTGGTTCAAATCATCACAGTTGGGTCACTCACCCTGCTGGCCCACAAATACTGTATATACAAAATATAGACTAAATAAAGCCAAACACGTACAAAAATTCACACAACTAAAGAAAAATGTGTTTCTAAATTGATGTAGTAATTTCATATAGCCAATAACACCTTCCCTGAGAGATCCTCAGTGCTGTCTGAAACAAAAGGAATGGAAAAGACCTAATAAAGAGAAAAATGAAACTATTTTGATAACCCAGTGACCATAAGTCACTAGTTAGCTCCCAGCAACTGCATGACAAGACATGAGTACAAGTCTAGTAAAGAAACCAAAGCATAAAGACAGAGAATATTATCTGAGTTTAACTCACTCAAGTAACATAGAAACATAGACTTTGATGGCATATAAGGACTGCTTGGCCCATCCAGTCTGCCCATTTACCTACCTATTGGATAAGCTGCAGATCCTAGTTAACCAACAGCATATTTCCTCCTATCCCCCCCCCCCCCCCAGTAAAATGGCCTTATGTCTGTTCCATGCATTCTTGAATTCCCCCACTGTTTGTGACCCAACTACCTCCTCAGGAAGGCCATTCCATGCATCCACCACCCTCTCTGTGGAAAAATACTTCCTCACATTGGTCCTGAGCAGTCCCTCCTCTGTATTCAAATTGTGCCCCCTTGTTCTTGCACATCTCTTTTTCTGAAAGATACTACCCTATCAGACTTTGTTGATTCCACTTGGCTACTTAAAAGTTTCTATCATGACCCCCCTCTCCCTCCATTCCTCAAGGGTATATATATTAAGCTCCTTTAGTCTCTTCTCATATGTCTTCTCTTGCAGACCCTGCACCATTTTAGTTACCCTGCTCTGGACTGCCGCCATCCTGTCTATGTCTTTGAGGAGATGGGGTCTCCAGAACTGCAAGCCGTACTCTAGATGTGGTCTCACCAACTGTCTGTACAGAGGATACCAACTCATTGTTTTCTACGGGGGATGACTCTCCCTCTGCATCCCAATATCCCACCAGCCCTCCTTACTGCCATCTCACATTGCTCGCCTATCTTTAGGTCATCTGATATGACTACCCCCAGGTCCCTTTCTATTTCTGTTGTTGTTAGTCCCTCCCCTGCCATTGTGTGCTTTTCCCCTGGGTTTTTGTTTCACAGGTGCATTACTTTGCTCTTCTTAGCATTGAATCTAAGCTGCATTACTTTTGTTCATTCCTCCAACTGTGCCAAGTCCCTTCTCATCCTTTCCACCCCTCCATGTGTATCAGCCCTGTTGCAGATCTTTGTGTCATCTACTAAGAGGCATATTTTTCCTTCAGCCCATCTGCAATGTCACTTAGAAAGACATTAAAGATGACCAGTCCCAATCCTGAATCCTGCGGTTCCCCACTAAAAACTTACCTTTCTTCAGAGTGGACACTATTTACTATTACCCACTGTGCTCTGTTGTTCAGCCAATACGTTACCCAGGCTAAAACTCTGGGACCCACTCCCAGGCTGGCTTACTTGTTTATTACTCTTTTGTGTGGGGCTGTGTCAAATGCCTTCCTAAAGTCTAGGTAGGCCATGTCCACAGCTCCTCCTTATTACTTTGGTTATTCAGTCAAAGAATTCTATTAGATTCATCCAACGTGACCTACCTGCTGTGAATCCATGCTGCTTTGGGTTCTGTGCCCTGCTGACCTCTAAGTACTCAACAATTCTTTCTTTGAGAAGTAATTCCATCATTTGCCCTACCACTGAGGTCAAACTAACAGGTCTGCTATTTCCTCCTTCTGCCTTCTTTCCACCTTTGTGAAGGGGAATCACATCTGCCCTCCTCCAGTCCTTAGGTACCACACCATCCCCCAATGATTTGTTGAAAAGTGTAGTCAGTGGTGTCACTAGTTCTCCCCTTAATTCTTTTAGAATTCTGCAGTGAATCCCAACAGGCCCCACTGCTTTGTCCTCCTTGAGTTTTAGGAGTTCTTTCAGTGACTATCGTTCAAAAAAGTAACCATAAGGTAAATAAGCAAGCATGACAGAGCCCTGCCACATTAACTGCAAAATCCTGCTGAAATTAATGATGAACACTATCAACAAAAATGAAGCTCAAAATAGAGTTATTGAACTAAGACTTCTCAATGCAGTCAAACAGCACATTCCATGACAGATATTGTATATTGATACCAATGGATTTTAGTACAAAAAAGACAATGTATAGATTCACCATGGGTAGCCTGTTAAATAGATCGGATTGACTTCCTTGACTGGGTCATGATGTCAGCAGACAGAAGACAGGCAGTGGATGCACTGTGTCAGGACTTTAGCAAAGCCTTCAACTCTTGGGAGAATGATTAAGAACATTGTGGTCCTGGAGGTGGGGGCAATATTATAGGATGTCAGGAACTGGTTAGGTGGGAGAACACAGAAAGTAGTCTAAATTGGGAAATTCTTGGAGGTAAGTGAAATCACCAGGAGAGTTTACCCAGTGATCAGCATTAGGCCCAGTACTTTTCATTATTAAGGCTGCAGTGGGCATAGCTCTTCAGACCTTTTGCTATGAGAAAAGGACTCAGAGCATTCTTTCAGACAGAATAAAATGCTGGAGTTGCACCACAGTTGCTTCCACATCCATGAAGTATTCCACTCATTGTCTCCATGGGTATTAATACTGCACTATTTCTACTGTGTCAGAAGTCATAGCAGAACACGACACATTCCACTGTGTCCAAGATGGTCACCAAACCACATTGCTCATGAGCAACTACTAGTACATGTGCAGTACAGTGCAGCAGTCAACATGTACATGGCAGAGTGTACTGTGTTCTGCCATGACTACCACATTTTTAAAGATATCCCTCCCATCTGACCCTCCCTTTCAGAACCCACCCCCACCCCCCTAGAAACATAAGAGTGACACTGTGGGTGCCCAATCCCGTGTTGTAATGGAACTCCCACTCTGTTTTTTTTATGTTACCTCCTTAACCAACCCTTCCTTTCCCCACGCCCCCAGAAACATAAGACTGACAGTATGGGTGCCCAATTCCCCAGTGTTGTGATTTGGAATTCTCTGGCGGGGTGCTTGTTTTTATTATTTTTTTTAAACTGTAAAAAGAAAATCATCCATCAATGACTTTTGTGGCTGTTCATGACTCCCTATCCAACCCTTCTACTCAAGCACCCAAATTCCTGCACCCCCTTCAAGCCCTTATTTAATTATCTGGGGTCCAATGCTGAAATCCTCTTTGGACCACAGACCCATCTTCTCTCTTCAAAGACAGACTGTGAACTTAAGGAACAGGAATGTGGTTCAAAGCATTTCAATGGTGTTTTTAACTTAGTAGCAAGACTTGGGCATTTTTGCATGTTTGTTACCCAAATTTTCAACGTGCCTTTTTTCAGACCCCACCTCATAACCAGTTTCACTAACATTAGGTAACTCTGTCCCAATAAGTGATTTTCCTTTCTCCTGCATGAAATCACCTTTCAGGAAGAGATAACAATGTTCTCTGCCCTTGTTCTTGAGGTGCGGTCATAAGAAGACTATGTTGAACATTTGGTGTAAAAATACTAAAAACAACAAAGTTATGAGCCTTCATGGAATTTTGCAAAGGCAGGCTCATAACTGAGGTAATTTTCAATATTTTAACCCAAATTTATAACATGGCCACATCTTTACAACACCTCATGAATGGGACAGCTGTAATTTTCAAATCCTGGCCATTTTTTTTTACATCCCAAAAGGTGATTTTGTGGTTCTTGCATGAAATCACCTTTTAGGCAGGAGTTGCCTGAGTCTGCCCTTGTTCATGAGGTGGGGTCATAAGAAGGCAATGTTGAAAATTTGGTGTAAGATATTAAAAAAACAACAAAGTTAAGAGTCTACCTTGAATTTTGCTAATACAGAATCGTAACTTTGGTAATTTATAATATTTTACCCAGATTTACAACATAGCCATATCTTTTTACAGCACCCATGAATAGGACAGCTATCAATTTTCAAATCCTGGCCAAAATGTGTTTTTCATATCCTAAAAGGTGATTTTGCAGTCCCTGCATGAAATCAGCTTTAGGCTAGGAGTTGAACATTTTTTTCTGCTTCCTTCTTGAGGCAGGGTCATAACAAGGCCTACATGTTACATTTTGCTAAGGCAGGCTCATAACTTTGATAATTTTCAATATTGGTGCCCCAGATTCCTCAAATGCAGTCCTATTGGCTCTGACCAGAACTTACTTTCATTTGCAGGTAACAGAACAATTTGCATTTGAGTGGACAGTAATAAATGGGTCAGCACTAAGGGGAATGATCTAAAGAGACTGGAGAAATTATCAATGGCCTGGTAAGTTTAATTCAGTGTAAACCAAAAGCTGCAAAGTTATGCACTTAGGGATCAGGAATCAAAGGAGGAGTACAGGATGGTAGTTGTGGTAAATGACAGAGGAACAGGACTATGAGGTTTTAATAACAGATAACATAAAACAGTAAGCACAGTGCAACAGAGCTATGGGGAATGCAGACAGTAAGCAGAAGTGCATAGGCAGGGAAATCAGCCTCAGAAGTAAGGATGTGATCCTGATTTCTGCTCTGTGCAGAATCCTGCAGCAGCCACATTTGCAGTACTGCATGCACTTCAGGAGTCAGCAGCCATAAAAGAACAGGGATACCACTGAAGCAGTGCAGGGGAGGGAAATAAAAATGAGTTATTGACAGCACTAGAAGTTTCAAATAGAGTGGCTTGAAGACCTCAACATAGATACAGTGGAGACCAGGAGAGAGAGAGAGAGAGAGAGAGAGAGGAGAAATAGGATTGAAACTTTCAAGTTTCATCACTGAATAAACAAATGGGCACTGATGTATTGTTCACAATTTGTTGAAACTTAGCCTTACCAGGAACTCAAAGAAGCTGGCAAGAGGGAGATTCAGGAAAGATGTTAAAAAACATTTATTTACAGAGATTGTGGTGGATAACTGGACCAGGCTTCAGTGTGTGAGTGTGTGTGTGGGGGTGTTGCATTTACCACTTGAGGGATTCCAGCTAGGGTGAAACAGATACATGGGGCTGGAGAGGGTAGCTGGATGACATTGGGCATTCATTCTCAAAATTTGTCATTGTGAAAAATCTGAAGCCTCTTCCAATTTGTTGCAAAAGTGTCATATCTCCTCTTAGAAACAATCCTATTCAGTACTTTGACCTCTACACAAGTAATCATGAGAAATGCCATTGAACAATTAACTGAATGTATTCCCCTGGGGTTATTTACATTTAGTTTTCCTCATCTCTTCATGCATGGCATTTATCAATGAAGAGTATGGGAGTTTCCCTGGAGTCATGTCCAACATTCCCTCATCAATAAAACAGGTCCATGTAACTCACCCCAGGACATACCTGGAAACAAGCCATAACATCTCAGTGTCCTATTCCTAGTCAAAAATTACAAATATATAATTAAAACAGTTACAGCATGTGGCAACTGCATTTTTGAAGGACAGCTTTGCTGAGTCTATACTTCTGAGTGAGCCATTTCCCAAGGCAAGATTTGTCCCTACCTGAGGGAGTTTGTGAGTGAAAGCTGGCTGACCAATGTTTTGCTTATGCCTGGGACAAGGAATCTGTAACTTAGGTGGAAGTGAATATTGTGGCAAGAGGGGGTAAACAGAGTTAGCAGGGTACTTGGGTAATTGGGGAGTTTGTTTAAGCAGAACTTGAAGCCATATAGAGCAAGTTGCTGAACCTATTCAGTTTTATTTATGATCACCATTTTCCCTTGTTATGTAAGATCCCCTTTACCTCTGTGTTGCATCTGCTTTACCAGTTATTTTCTGGATTTAAAACAATAAAAAAGTGTCCCTTTTATATGGAATACCCAGGTTTTCATAACTTTTCTTAACAATTTAGTGTATGAACATCAATTGTTTAACATATATTTTCTTATGACTAATGTAAACTAGCTTACATGTTCTACTCTCTGACCCTATGGGACAATGAATGCTGAAAAGTAGCTGAGACTAGTAAACATATATTAAAATGAATTCTCCTTTTAACCATTTCACAGGATAAAGAAATTATTAAGGCAGATTCAACATGTGGCAAAAGGGGCACCTTATAAGAGTGGATAAAAAGGATGATCTAAAATAGACTAAAAGTCAAAAAGCTTACTGTATTTGACTTATGTTTTCACCATAGTGTGTACTGCTGCTTTACTGTACATTGCTAGGCTTGTTTGGGCTTCCCCTGGAAGAGGTTGGGGCTTCCCCTGGGAGGATGGCCATACCATTTGATAAAAACTAACAAGGGGGAGTGAGTGATTACTAGGTCACTCACATCATAATGCAAGTAGAGTGGGCAGACTGGATGGGTTGATGTATCTTTTTCTGCCATAGATTTCTAAATTGTTATGTTGGATTCAGAATTCAGCAGCACCTACAGGGATATGTTGTGAATTCACCACTCGGACATGCATGCTATGTATGTGCACAAATTCACACAGCTGAGAAGCTGAAGCAGTTCCTGAAATGGACATGTAAGAAACATAAGTAGAGATGGCTGGGCTGGTGGCACTTATGGCTGAAGTGCTGGATGCCACACTTTTCTCCACTCCAGAGACCCAGGTTCAGGAACCAGCCCACGCCGCCGGTGATCAGCAGGGGAGGGAAGGGATTGACCATCTGTGGGACTGCTTCTCCTTCCCTGGGGAGGGATCAGAAAATGTGATGCTCTCTAGTGGCTCCTGTGGAAGCTCAGAAGCAAGCCAGGGAAGTGGTGCCACAAAATGCAGGGGAGAAGCATCAGCAGATTTCTGTATGTGCTGCCATAATGTCACAGCATGGCCTCACTCCTAGAGGGAAAAAAACACAAGAAAATCCCCTGAGGACTGAGGAGGTGACAAGGACCCCAGGGATCAGGCTGCAGATCCCCAATTCCGGCTGTCACTCCAATGGTTCCCAGGTGCCACATGCAGGGATGGATCCTCTAATTTCAGAAAGGTGCCACCAAGGTAGGAGTGGCAGGCCCTCCCCTAGGAGAGTGACAGGGGACTCGGAAATCCCTTTTGGGGGGACATCTGGCAGGGGTTTCTGCAGGGAGTTGCGGGGAGTAGTAGGGCTGCATCAAGAAGACACCTCCAAGAGATGCCTCAGACTGAAGGAGCATAAACAGAATTAAAAAAAAAAGAAAAGAACCATAAGTAGAGATGATAAGATTTATAGTGGTAGATTTTGCATATCACAGTGCTTCACCTGTAACTTTAAACTTGATAAGAGAATAAGTTCCTCTCTCCTATCACACTGTTTGTTTTTATTTCAAAGAGACTTAATGATTCAATTTGCAGTACAAATATCCTTTGTATGAAAACTACAATCTTTCTGTGTGAATTTTAGTTACTGTTGTCTTAGTAAAAGTTCAGAATGTGGCTAAAGGAGTCCATGTTTGGAGCACACTAAAATTGTCACCAACCACTGCCAAAGATAGGGGCTAACAGGCACTATTGGGCATCAAAAGATGCCTTGAGAAAGCCTAGGTGGTTGGTGGGTGAAAGGTGGCGGTGTACAGCCAGTGAGGTGGGTGTGAGAGTGTGTGTGTATCATTTTGCATGTAATAAAATATGTTTAACTACAAACACAGTTATGGTTTGTCAAGCTATCCAGGTTAATGCTTGTTAGCCCCTGTCCTTAGCAATGGTTATCGTCCTCTTACATTGTTGTACAAAGTAGATAAATACAGATTATACAATGGCAAGAAAAAATCCTGGACTCTGATTGGTCAGTCTTGGGCTGGACCCCTGATGTTATCCCAGCATAACATCAGGGGTCTAGTCTCAGCCTCACTGTGAACCTGCAGATTTTAGGGAGCATTTGATTGATTGTTTCATCTTCTCTTAAAAAACAAAAATAATTTTCCAGACAAAAACATCTTTAAAATTATTATTTTTTTAATTCTGTAAAAGCCATTGTATAATAGGAATAATGCACTCCAGGGTGCATGTTGTGCTGGGATAAGTCACTTCTGGGGTGATTAGTCGCACCTGGCCTGCCTGGCCTCAATAAACCCCTAAGGAGAAGCTTGTGGGGTTTATCAAAGCATCCTACTCTGAGGGTGTGCATGCCAGTCGAGTTAAGTACTCCTCCACCTGTATCGCTTTATGTAATTAAATATAATGTCGAATACTAGCTCCTGCAACTTAAAATAAGTACCATAATTTCAAATTAATAACAAATTTTTCATTTTAATTTATTTCTACCTAAAGTCAGTGTATCATGTGAACTGTATACAGTCTGGTATGGTCCAGTCAGCAATATAATATACCCTGCAATAGGCAACCATTTAATTTAATCAGATTTAAAAGAAAAAAGAATCAGAACTATAATTTTTCGATCATTACCAATGTCAGAAGTAAAAAAAAAATGTTTATCCAATGTATTATATAGTTTAGATTTTAGTCATTTACTGTTTAGTAAAATTCTGTATTTACGAATGTGGAAGGATAGCTGATTTAATACAGACTATCTTATGTATACTGCACTCTAAAGCTCTTTGAAGGAGGCATCATTTGTTGAATATTGTGCCTCCACTGATAAATGAGACTGAGGGGAGGTGGCAGGAAATTAAATTAGAGATGTTCAAGAGGGATTAACAATGCAGTTTATTTTGTGCACGTTTAGAATATGTTTCCACAAACAGGGTTCCATACTGTATACTGTATGGTTTACCTGGTGAAAGCCAGAGCTGCCTGAAACCGCTGGTCTACTTTGTGCCATTTACATCACAAGCATTACGACGTTACTGCTAAACTAGCCAATACAGTGTTAGGAAACATTTTTACCAATTACAATTGTTAAATTTGTAATCTTGCAGTCACTGTAGAACAGTAGCTTGGCAACCGTTAGGGTAACTTTTCTAGCTTAAGTTTTATGCAAGCGTGACACAAAACGGAGATCAGCTTTGCCAATATGGAGTTTCTACTACAAGTGGTTTTATACATCGGGTGTAAGTAAAAAACAGACACACGCGTGTTATTCACTAAATTGTTTTAGTGAATATAACCAGAAGTAGATCATGCTGCATAATTTCAAGGCAACAGTGAAACTGACAACACTGTCTTGTGTTTTACTAAATGGTCTTTATAATATTTATTTATGTATTTATATATGTGTTTATTTATTCATTCATTTATTTCTTTTATCGTTCATTTAGGCATGTGTTTGAAGGTAAGTGGATCCTTGATGAATTCGGTTAATACGTTTGAAGGACAAACGGTAAAAATAAGATGCAATTTCACTTTAGCCACAAACGAAATAATGTTTTGGTACCATCAACGTGACCAACTGGCTCTGAAATATTTACTACAGACTCATGATAGGAATAAAACAGAGGGATCCTTTACAATTACAGTGGATCGAGCTCAGAGTTTGTACTTACTAACAATTGAGGAAGTGAAGCTGATGGACACAGCGTTCTACATCTGTGGAAAGGCAGCACGGTGACTGAAACTGCCCTGGATCTGTACAATATCTCACAACACAAATCTTCAGTGTAAACAACTTGGTGGTGGTGCGCGTTGGGGTGGAAGTATATGATGTTTAATAGTCTTGTGATTTCCTCAAAGGCTTGAGATATGGTTAAAGATATATGAGATTTAAAATCCACAGTTGTAATTTCTGAACTGCAGCCTTTGTACAGTATGTTTCCAGGTGTTAATGATGGTACATGCCTTACCTAATATACGGAAGAATTAACTGACCTGGTTCTCAAATTAAGATAAAAAATAACATCTTCAGATGCAATAAATGACAAACATAGCAACTGACAGAACTTAGTGTACCGTTTCATGAGTCTTCTTTCTACTGTAAACATTTCAAAAGAGAAAGATAAAGGCAACATAAACAATCTGAGCATCAAAATGAAAACATAAGCCTTATAAAATACCAAACCCTTATCAATAGTGCTTCTCTGCATGTTGCCAGAACTTGTGTAATTCATCAAATATATTGAATAACACTGTAACATCTCTTGTGTCCTACTGTTCATCTACCTAATAAAAAATTATATCTAATCAAATACAGACTGTGACGAGACTCAATAAGACTTTGTCTAGGCTAGGTTTGCCTGTTCCTTGTTGGAGCTACTGTTTTTGTTTTTTTTGGCTATGTCAGTGGGTAGTTATCTATCTAGCCCAAACTGCAATTTAGTTTAAAGAAAATTATAATTGCCCCCATACCATGCTGGGTGCTCAACTCTTCAGCAGACCACCTCTTCATCAACCATACAAGTATACATTAAACCCAGTCTTCATATCCTCATAAATACACATCAATCCCATCTTGGTTGCCAGCAACCCACCTTGTATCTAGAGTAATTGTCCAAACCCGAGTACTTTTGTCCTAATTTTCCTCACCTAGATGAAATAATGCATACATGTGGAAGTACCTTTGGAGTTATGCCATGCTTAATTTCTTTGTCTTACATCTGTCACAGTATGTCAAGGTGCTGAGTGTACAGTGGTACAACAGGGTAATCTCTGAAAACTTGGACTTCCAAATCTTCTCTAGAGTTTCAACTGTCATCACATACTGTAGTTTGCTTGGGTAGGCTTGTGCCATTAGGGAGGCAGTATAGCGCAGTGGTTTAAGGCTTTGAGTTGTAGAGTTGGTGACATTCAACAGATGCGACTTGGGTTTGAATCCCAGCGCTTCCACTTGCATATTGTCTGATTCTGAGTAAGTTACTTAACTTCCCTATATTCCCAGGTTGCTCCTGTAAAAAAGCTTTCAGTTTAGTATGCTACTCCTGGTTAAACAATTAAATTAAAACTGTATGATCTGTGCAATACTGTCTACCAATGTAGATCTTACACATTATTGCATGTCTGTCTCTTCTCTGACCCAAGCATCAAGAGCAAATGTTATGTTTTGCCTCTCTATCACTTTCCCTACTCTGAATGGCTACCTATAAATTGTAATTAGGTTTTGTTTTATAATGCATTTACCCAGGGTAGTTCGGCTTGGTGGATTGGGTCAAAGAGTGGTTAATTGAAACTGTTACTGCAAGAAAACATTATCTGGATAGACATGGCCTCTTCACAATCTGACTTATGGGAAAACTGTTGTAGAAAACTACAAGAGGGATAGATTAGTGACAGTATATCCCCCTGCCGCCACGGGAAATGGGGTTCGGATTCATTTTAGAGAATTTCATTGTAGAGACCGGTGGAAGAGAATCTAGTCTCAGGTTCAGTGTGCTTGCTATGTTGATTACAGAGCACTGAGGGTTTTACTGTACTCTTCCAGATGTAAAAAGAGATGCATTCTTACAACTTGGACAGGTTCAATCCTTAATGATGAGACTGAGTGAGCCAGGCTGGCACCCATACCTTAATTTCAGAGTAGATCCCCCTGAAAAATGTAGCAGTGCAGCCTGGCTCAGAACTGTCTGTGCATTCCAAATTTCCACAGCTACCTCCACAGCAGGGAAAAAAAGTGTTACTTGTACAGCTGTTTAGCTGCCTGTGTCCTGTCCATTCTCGCAGCACTTTCCTCATTAAGAAAAAGAAAACCTTGTACTGTGAATAAACTAAAATAAAATCAAGTTGTCAAGTTTTTAATCTTATCAAAAAGTATTTCTGTTTCATATTCAGCCCTATAAAGATGCGACATCAGCTGATGGAAAAAGATTACTCAATAGATGTTAATACTATACAGTGACTACAATTACTTCAAACTGCCCATATCCGTTTTCTGACAGCTACTGTACATATACATTGTTCATCCACAGTTGGGATGATTTTTGATAGGCTTCCAACTAGCAATAAATGCTTTAAAAAGTAGTCCCAGAGGGACCAATATAGACTTTCCAATTAACACATGTTGTTGTTAAATCTCATGCACCATAGCAAATTGTAAATACAAATTTCAACTACAAAATGAGTGGAGGTGAAATTAACAATATTTGCAGATTCGTTGACCAATACTTAAAAACATTCAGCCCAGTCCATCTATGGATGTATATGAGTTGGTAAAATAATTTCCCAAAATGTTGTGTACAGTATGACTTTATACAGCAAATTATAAAGTTTCAATAAATGTCTTCCAACACAATGGGTGCATGGAAAACTATTCTGTAGAAAGGTAGAAACACAGAAGTTGATGGCAGATAAGGACCGCAAGGCCCATCCAGTGTGCTCATTTTTTTTACCTTATGAATGTGCCTCAGATCTTTATTCTGTCAATGGCCTTTTTATCCATACTCATTTGTATTACTCCCTGTGCCTATCCCATGCCTGTTTGAAGCCCTGCACTGTATTCATCTCCATCACTTCCTGAGGTAGGCCCTTCCGTGCATCCACCACCCTTTCTGTGAAAAAGAACTTCCTCACATAACCCTCAATAGCCTCCCTCTAATCTCATGCTGTGTCCTCTTGTCCTATTTTTATGTTGGCTCACATATGCGCAGCCAACATATTGCGGTAGTAGCAGATTTGGAGGCGTGATCACTGTTGGGGGAATGCAGGGCAAGCATCAGTAGGAGCATCCCTCATTCCCCAATCAGCCTGCATGCCGGCGCCACACCATGCATACTTAATATGGTGATCACATCAAACTGAAGGTCCGCTGCAATGTGAGCAAAGCTTGTCATATGCAACAGTCCTCCCGACATGCTTTCCCTGGTGAAAAAAGAACATAACATGGGGGCACACTGTCTGCCATAATGTCGACTTCGGGGGTGCCCAATCCCCCTGTTGGCATGCCCTGCCCCAATGTGTGTGTGCTGATGGGGACCCAACTCCCCGTTGATCCTGCCCCATTTGTTATGTGCTAGAGTGGGTGCCAAATTCCTAACTCTCCCCCACTTTTGTTGTGTGCTGATGGGTGCCCAATTCCCCATTGACTATAGCATCCCCAAAAATACTTAGGTGGCATGACGGCACCCCCAGTGTGCTAAATCACGCTGAAAAGAAAAACTGTCCCTAAATGTTTTTTTTTATTTGAACCCTGTAAAGAAGAAAACAGTCCCTTCTGGTCTCCCTGCCCCCTCCCACAACCCACGTCCACTCTCTGCTAAACCCTGCCTCCCCACACACCCCCACCCCATACTTACCTCCAGAGCTGGTGCGACGATCTTCAGTGAACCGGGAACATGTCTGCACTCTTCAAAGTCGGCCATGAAATGAGGAAATGCCGGTAAGCTATATAATGGTATAAATAGTGTTTTCAACTTTGGTGCATATCTCGGGCATTTTTTGGAATTTTTGCACCAGATTTTCAACATGGGGTTATTGGGACCCCTCCTCTTGAATTCTGTCACTGTCATGGCATTATTCGATCCTGAATGGTGATTTCACAGTCACTGCAAGGAATCACCTTTCAGGATGGAGTAATGAAATGACAGTGCCACTGTTCATGATGGGGGGCTCTCAAAAAGCCTATGTTACAAATTAGGTGAAAAAAATCCAAAAAATGGCTGTTTTATGAGCGTGTGTTGTGCTGTTTCGACGCATACTCGTAACTTCATGAATTTGTCATATTTTCACTCCAGATTTTCAAAATTGGCATTTTTCCAATCTTCCTTATAAACAGTACAGCTGCCATTTTACATATCTTGACCAAAATGTGTTTTTGCATGTCCAGCACAGAATAGCACGGTCACTGTGCGAAATCCATTTTCTGGACAGTTTGAAAATTGACGGTGACACTGTTCATGAGCAGAGGTCCTAAAATGCCTATGTTTAAAATTTGGTGCTGAAAGTCCATAAAATTACTATGTTACAAGTACGCATTGCGCAATTTCCACGCCCCTTGTAACTTCGCAAATTTGTGTTATTTTCATGTCAGATTTTCAACACTGGCATTTTTCATACCTCCTTATCAACAGTGCCGATGTCCCAAAGGCACACCCCCAATGCCTGTCAGTCTCTGCAGGGTGGGGGTGGGGGTTGGTGTTACTTCAATACTTCACTGCCATTCCTATTATACATCTCTCCAACTCCTGCGCTACCAATGCCAATACCGGCAAGCAAAAATTCATCATTGACAAATGTCTGTTTACTGTTGCTTCTATGTGGACAAAAAAGATGAGGGTTTTAAATATTTATTTTTTCACAGATTTTTTGTTAATCTACAAGTTTACCATTATTATATAGATATAAGTAAATTTACAGTTTAGCAATATTTTGAAACAATGTATTGCTGTTGATATAAATGGAAGGTGTTAATTATAATACAGCACTTCCAGTATGCAAATAGCTTGAAATTATATTAACAAGACAAAATAATATCACACTTATAAGGGCTAAAATTAGAATAATACAGGATTGCAGCTTTTTTAAATAAATGCTTACTGTCAATTTGGTTTATCTGTTCTATAAGTGCAGTTTCCGTGTTTGAATACACACAGATGGACACTGAAATTATTCAGACATATTTATAATATATGTATATATAAAACACTGTATTCAGTTATAGTATATAGATGTACAGTACCACGGTATATCAACAGGACTTTACTATACTGACCTGGCACCATGCTGTCATTTAAACAGGATGCGTTCATACCTTTAATGACTCCAACCACTGTTAGCCCTATCTAAAGGGCTCTTGTCTTTTTGAAGAGTGCAAACTTTGGAAAAACAGGGGATATAAATATTTCTTGAACTGAAACTTCAAATCAGCTTTATGTGACTGTGTTTTTCAATACAGATTGCATGAGGCAATAGATATTACCTCACTTTGGTTTAAAGCAAGCACTCAGAACAATAATGTTTTGGTTAAAAGTGTACTGCTGCATCTCAACATTTGTCTACTAATAAAACTACATACAGTACACAGGACATCTGCATGTTACTTGACTTGAGTCTAATCTTTCAGTTTAAAAATCACAGGCCCTTCAGGCTCAAAAGTTAATTCGCTCTGCACATAACTTCCTTTTGAAAAAGGCAAACCATAGAACTGGTATGGCAAAGATTACCTATTTTTATTAATGAAAGGTCTACATGGATATGTCTTGTTTATTGAGTTTACGTGCTTTGATACATTTCATGTTGAAATACCTCAATGCACTTTAAACAATTGAATTACTTAGGTACATAGACGTCATCATGCTCTAACATATATTGTAGAAACAAGTGTTTAACCACTCTATGGAAGGATTTAATGCTTGACAAAATATAGAGCTCTGCATTCCAGAATAAATGTGGTATTCTAACTAGAATATATTTTCTCCCACCAGTTCTCTCCACATCCTGTTTTGTGTAAATGTATTTTTCTATTACCTATATGCTCACATCTGTTTCTTTTATAAACTGTATATACCATTCAATGCATGTCTCTTATTTTCATCTTTCAAATTAACATTGTGTATTTTTTCATAAGATTATGTCCAAATTCTGGTTAAACGTTTAGTCCTAAATGCTTGCAGTGCCATCCAGATTCACTAATTATGAAGTGAACTCCTTAATGTTCCACAAACTGTGCCTTATCCTATTTGTGAATTGGGATGGGGATTATTTTTTCAGTTAAGTAATTTATTTACTTTTTTGCATTCCCCTGATGTACAAAATGGATTACATTTACACAGACTGATTTATAAAGATCACACAATTACTCATGCTGGATTGTTGTGAGAAAGCATTTTTTTTTCCTTTTATATCATGTTGGGTTTTAAAGTCAAAAGCAATACAGTAAACCTGAGGTATTGCAGGGAACAGTTTAGTTTAACACGCAGATAAAATAGACAGCATAAGAGAAATAGCAACATATAATGTTTCCACTCCATTTATTTACAGCACTTTATGGATAAATAAGCTTAATATTTTTTTTTTCCTTCTTCACTTAGAGAATGCCATAAAGTCACATTGTTGCCATAGGCCATGGGTCTTGGTAGATTTCGGAACAGAGAATCACTTTGGCCATATGGTTTCTTGCACAGTTCATGTATCATCATAGGAAAATACTTTAGAATTTAAACACTGATGCCCCATGAGTCCATCAGATAAATGCAAAATACATGCAGTGCACTGCTGCATGTTGCATAATTTAGTATCAGTAAAACATATCAGTGAACCTAGGGCATAGCTAACAGTTATGTAAGATACATACATGCACAGCAAATGTAAGAATGCTTGCATTCCATGTTTGTATGAAAAATGTTACTCAGCCCTACTACTTGAATCATTCCATAGCCCTAATCATAAGTTAAGCCTTGTCTGATGCAAAGCGCACTTATACATCACCATTATGCCATTACATTGTCCAAATACTCAACAGATTTCCAGAGGAGAAGGATCACAGCATCATCATGACACACAATGGAGGAGGTAAGCATATGAAGGATCATGGGGAGATTTCCAGGTGTTCTCCTCTGGCCTTTTATCCAAACTGCACACCTTACAAGGTGTCCATATTTGTGACAGATACAGTATTTGTCACCACTATAGAAGATTGTGTAGGCAAGATACCCCTAAAGCCCCACATAAGGAGAGCACAGCAGCTAAATATGGATGCCAACAGGGCAAAACACCCATATGTGTCATCAGAAACATTTAGGAGACTTGAATCTGATAATTAATCAGGTAAGGAAATTCACTTTATGCTGCAGGAACAGGGCAAAACAGATGTATACAGTGGATGAAGTCAGAAAACTTTGGGAGACTTTAATTTGGTATTTAACCTGATACAGAGAATCACTGTTTGCTACTGGATGCAAAGATGATCAGCACAGTAGCTCTACACAAAGGTCCAAAAGGGAAAATACACACATGTGGAGTTAAATTCACTCTCTGCGACAGTGCTGGCTAACTGTGTCTCAGCCCTCTACCATGACAATTAATCACCACTTTGTGCAAAACAAAAACGCAGCCTTTTTCCAAATCTGAAGTGTAGGGATTTGGGCAATGGTTGATTAAACAATCTTTGACGCAGTCCTCTGTAGGTCCTAGATGAATGTGCTTGAAGTGTTATGAGTACTGAAGTGTCTTGACAAACAATACAACAAACCAGTAACTATCTTCAAAAGTCTTCTTCAATTTCAAAAAATCCTGAACATTTCACCTGTGCAAACTCAGGCATTTTCAAGGGGAATTTTTATAAATGTTGCTAAAAAATATGACAAATCTTAACAGACTTTAAAATCCATTACGAATGCACAAAACACTCTAAATTTATTTATTTATTTTGAATTCTACTTGTTGTACCTCAGTTCATGATATAACGGTTCTAAACTAAAGGAAGCTTTGGCTTCATTAATTCACCAGTGCTCTATAAACACAAACATATAACACAATTACTAAGAATTAAACAGACCATAACAAAATATTTTTTTAGTGCAAATTTGTCTGGCACAATAGGGCTTTCATACACCATCACCATAAAGTCCGCTATAGCCAGCCATTAAATCAAATTATATGGGGCCAGATTCTAGAAGGGGATATGCTAGCGTAAGGTGAGATACACCAAACCCATTGGCGTATCTCACTATTTATGCCAAATGATATGCCAGCCCCTATTACAAGATGTGGGATGCGCCATGGCATATGCGGGCTGCAACTATAGCAGGATATGCTAGCACTTATGCCGCAGCCCACAATGCCTGGTGTAACTGAGGGGCTATGACAGCAAACATAGCCCAGTTCCAGTAGGGTGGCTGTCATAACCCGCAGCTGTGATTTTAAGAGCTGCAGTGACATACCCAAGGTATGACAACTTGGACCAGTCGTACATGGCATCCTATGGCTGGCACCATTAGATGCCACCATGCAGAGCCCTGGGAACAGTGCCAGTTGAACTCCCAAGCCACTACTGACTGACACCTGTCCTCAACCACCCTGATCTGCCCAGACCCGAGGGTCCATTTCTGGTGTGCCCCCTGGATGTCTGCACCATGCGACCCATCCCCCGTGTCCCCTGGTGTCTGCTGAGATTGTCCGGGGTTGGAGGGGCTTCGAGGGGCTGCGTATCTGTTGCTGTGATTTGTGACATGTGGCCACAATATGCCATGCATAGGCTACCACCACATGCATTGCTTATCTAGCATGTCACAAGTGCCAAGACACTGCCGCTTCTGAAATGCGGCCTGGGGTCCCTGCCATAGAGGTGAGTGGTATAACTTGCAACTCTGTGAAAGTTATACAACTCATCTTGGAATCAGGCCCATTATCTGTATAAATGCAATAATGAAAGGTGGCTAATGCCATCCATGAAGTGTACTTAGGGAATCAACACCTACTTTAAAAATCCTATTACAAGACAAATTTATAATGCTCAAAATAATTCTTATATTTCTTTACAAAAGTAAACAATCTTACAGAACTAACATATAATCTAATGATGTGGAAAAAAATATGCACTGGCCAGGACATGCTATCCTCTTAGGGCTGCTGAAGAAATGAGTCACACCCCATCTTGACATCCATCATCACCAATCACACAGTTGTGAAGCAACTGGATAGGCTAGACATTCCGCCTAGTCAGGCAGGTATAGGATTAGAGGGAATTTAGGATTTGGGTTTGACAGTACTGGTCTTTGCAGTGGGCCCATCCTCTGATCAGCACCCCTCTTCTTTTCAATATCTTATTCCCACAAGGAATCCATATAATCATTGTTGGTACCACCCATGCCCTCCAACTCATCTGCATCATCTTTTACTTCATCCTCCTCACCTACATTTAAATGTTGTTTCTAATCTGTCTTTACAGTATATAGCTTGCACTGTAGTGGTCTCCTTTCCAGTTTTGTCTCAGCCCTATCACCCACCCTACCCAAGATTTACTCCCTTAGCTCTTGAACAGTCATGAGTGAGTGTATGTCTTGGTGGGTGGTGTGGAGCCAAAGGGGGATGTTGCCATCATTTACCAGCTGAACTGTTTTCCCATTTTGCAACTTGTCCACTGGATCAGCATGCATTCCATGGTACACACACACTGTATGAAGATACAGTGACACTTCTTTGCCTGCACCCAGCCAATCAGTTTGGCGACTGCTGCCATGCCACTTAGCCTTCAGTAGGTGGTGGCCAAGCAGTGGCGTGCAATGTCCCACTACTCAGAGGAGGAGAGCTGTCTTTGGATAGTTGATTCTTCCTCCCAAGTCTGGGTTAAATTTTCAAAATGGAGTTGCCAGTGTGGCTGGTGGCGAGGCCCCCTGCATCAGCCCACTGCGCCACTGGGCCAGACAATATCTTTAGTTTATGACTGCTCATCTGCCACCTCTGGCTCTTTATGCACACCATGTACAGGTGCACACTAATCTCCTTTAGCACCAAGTGGCTTCTGCACAACAGGGTTGGTGCCAGCAGCACCAGAAGCTGCAATAGCACCCACACCCTCCTTCTCCTCAATCAATCCTGTCCTTTTACCACCTCATGTAGGCTCCTCCTGCTGCCTCCTCCCTCAGCCATCATAGAAGCCACAGCTGTAGCAGAAAATCTTTACAACACTAATGCCAAGAGTGCCACCTGCCCTTGCACTACCCGTTGCCCCCCGAACAAGTTGCTGCAGACTTAGTTTTTTTATCTGCAGCAAATGAAGCATCCCTCCTTTCACCACAATGAAGCTTCTGAAATCTTTGCACCTGCCCTGCACCTGCACCTTTACCTTTAAAGGATTGCCTACAGTTCCCACTTTTTGTGATATATGCCACACAGATGCACCCACCATTAAAATAACATCCATGTGGTTCAAAGCATCACAATTGGGTCACTCACTCTGTAGATCAGATAAAGTTGCTTGACCACAAACATATACAAAATATAGACTAAATAAAGCCAAACACGTAAACAAATTCACACAATTAAAGAAAAATGTGTTTTTAAATTGATGTAGTAATTTCATATAGCCAATAACACCTTCCCTGAGAGATCCAGGTGCTGTCTGAATCAAAAGGAATGGAAAGACCTAATAAAGGGAAAAATGAAACTATTTTGATAACCAGTGACCATAAGTCACAATTAGCTCCCAGCAATTGCATGACAAGACATGAGTACAAGTCTAGTAAAGAAACCAAAACATTAAGACAGAGAATATTATCTGAGTTTAACTCACTCAAGTAACATAGAAACATAGACTTTGATGGCATATAAGGACTGCTTGGCCCACACAGTCTGCCCATTTACCTACCTATTGAATAAGCTGCAGATCCTAGTTAACCAACAGAATATTTCCTCCTATCCCCCCCAGAAAAATGGCCTTATGTCTGTCCATTGCATTCTTGAATTCCCCCATTGTTTGTGACCCAACTACCTCCTCAGGAAGGCCGTTCCAAGCATCCACGACCCTCTCTGTGGAAAAATACTTCCTCACATTGGCCCTGAGCAGTCCCTCCTCTGTCTTCAAATTGTTTCCCCTTGTTCTTGCACATCTCTTTTTCTGAAAGATGCTACCCTCTTAGACTTTGTTGATTCCACCTGGCTACTAAAAAGTTTCTATCATGTCCCCCTCTCCCTCCTTTCCTCAAGGGTAAACATATTAAGCTCCTTTAGTCTTTCCTCATATGGCTTCTCTTGCAGACCCTGCACCATTTTAGTAACCCTGCTCTGGACTGCCTCCATCCTGTCTATGTCTTTGAGGAGATGGTGTCTCCAGAACTGCAAGCTGTACTCTTGATGTGGTCTTGCCAACTGTCTGTACAGAGGATACCAACTCCTTGTTTTCTACTGGTGATGACTCTCCCTATGCATCCCAGTATCCCACCAGCCTTTCTTACTGCCATCTAACATTGCTCGCCTATCTTTAGGTCATCTGATATGACTACCCCCAGGTCCCTTTCTATTTCTCTTGTTGTTAGTCCCTCCCCCGCCATTGTGTGCTTTTCCCCTGGGATTTTGTTTCACAGGTGCATTACTTTGCTCTTCTTTGCATTGAATCTAAGCTGCAATACTTTTGTCCATTCTTCCAACTGTGAAAAGTCCCTTCTCATCCTTTCCACCCCTCCTTGTGTATCAACCCTGTTGCAGATCATTGTGTCATCTACAAATACACATATTTTTCCTTCAGCCCATCTGCAAAGTCACTTGGAAAGACATTAAAGAGGACCAGTCCCAATCCTGAATCCGCCGGTTCCCCGCAAATAACTTACCTTTCCTCAGAGTGGACACTATTTACTATTACCCACTGTGCTCTGTTGTTCAGTCAATTTGTTACCCAGGCTAAAACTCTGTGACCCACTCCCAGACTGGCTTACTTGTTTATTACTCTTTTGTGTGGGGCTATGTCAAATGCCTTCCTAAAGTCTAGGTAGGCCACATCCACAGCTCCTCCTTACTACTTTGGTTATTAAGTCGAAGAATTCTATTAGATTCATCTGACATGACCTACCTGCTGTAAATCCATGCTGCTTTGGGTCCTGTGCCCTGCTGGCCTCTAGGTACTCAACAATTATTTCTTTGAGAAGTGATTCCATCCTTTGCCCTACCACTGGGGTCAAACTAACAGGTCTGCTATTTCCTCCTTCTGCCTTCTTCCCACTTTTGTGAAGGGGAATCACATCCGCCCTCCTCCAGTCCTTAGGTACCACACCATCCTCCAATGATTTGGTAAAAAGTGTAGTCAGTGGTGTGGAATGATCTAAAGAGACTGGAGAAATTACCAATGGCCTGGTAAGTTTAATTCAGTGCAAACCAAAAGCTGCAAAGTTATGCACTTAGGGATCAGGAACCAAAGAAGGAGTACAGGATTGTAGTTGTGGTAAATGACAGAGGAACAGGACTATGAGGTTTTAATAACAGATAACTTAAAGCAGTTAGCACAGTCCAACAGATCCATGGGGCATGCAGATAGAAAGCAGAGGTGCATAGGCAGGGAAATCAGCCTCAGAAGTAAGGAGGTGATCCTGATTTCTGCTCTGTGCAGAATCCTGCAGCCGCCACATTTGCAGTACTGCATGCACTTCTGGAGTCTGTAGTCATAAAAGAACAGGGTTACCACTGAAGCAGTGCAGGGGAGGGAAATAAAAATGAGTTATTGACAGCACTAGAAGTTTTAAATAGAGTGGCTTGAAGACCTCAACATAGATACAGTGGAGACCAGGAGAGAGAGAGGAGAAATAGGATTGAAACTTTCAAGTTTCATCACTGAATAAACAAGCGGGCACTGATGCATTGTTCACAATTTGTTGAAACATGGCCTCACCAGGAACTCAAAGAAGCTGGCAAGAGGGAGATTCAGGAAAGATGTTAAAAAACATTTATTTACAGAGATTGTGGTGGATAACTGGACCATGCTTCAGTGTGTGTGTGTGTGGGGGGGGGTATTGAATTAATCACTTGAGGGATTTCAGCTAGGGTGAAACAGATACATGGGGCTGGTCAGGGTAGCTGAATGACATTAGGCATTCATACTCAAAAATTGTCATTGTGAAAAATCTGAAGCATCTTCCAATTTGTTGCAAAAGTATCATATCTTCTCTTAGAAACAATCCTATTCAGTACTTTGACCTTTACACAAGTAGTAATGACAAATGCCATTGAACAATTAACTTAATTTATTACCCTGGGGTTATTTACATTTAGTTTTCCTCATCTCTTCATGCATGGCATCTATCAATGAAGAGTATGGGAGTTTCCCTTGAGTCATGTCCAACATTCCCACATCAATAAATCAGGTCCAGAAAATAACCCCAGAACATACCTGGAAACAAGCCATAACATCTCAGTGTCCCATTCCTAGTCAAAAATTACAAATATATAATTAAAACAGCTACAGCATGAGGCAACTGCATTTTTGAAGGACAGCTTTGCTGTGTCTATACTTCTGAGTGAGCCATTTCCCAAGGCAAGATTTATCCCTACCTGAGGGAGTTAGTGAGTGAAAGCTGACTGACCAATGTCTTGCTTATGCCTGGGACAAGGAATCTGTTACTTAGGTGGAAGTGAAGGTTGTGGCAAGAGGAGGTAGACAGAGTTAGCAGGGTGCTTGGGTAATTGGGGAGTTTGTTTAAGCAGAACTTGAAACCATATAGATCAAGTTGCTGAACCTATTCAGTTTTATTTATGATCACCATTTTCCCTTGTCATGTAAGATCCCCTTTACCTCTGTGTTGCATCTGCTTTACCAGTTATTTTCTGGACTTAAAACAATAAAAAAGTGTTCCTTTTATATGGAATATCAAGGTTTTCATAACTTTTCTTAACCATTTAGTGTATGAACATCAATTGTTTAACATCTATTTTCTTATGACTAAAGTAAACTAGCTTACATGTTCTACTCTCTGACCCTATGGGACAATGAATGTTGAAAAGTAGCTGAGACTAGTAAACATACATTAAAATGAATTCTGCTTTTAACCATTTCACGGGATAAAGAAATTACTAAAGCAGATTCAACATGTGGCAAAAGGGGCACCTTATAAGAGTGGATAGAAAGGATTATCTAAAATAGACTAAAAGTCAAAAAGTTTATTTGCCTTATGTTTTCACCATAGTGTGTACTGCTGCTTTACTGTACATTGCTAGGCTTGTTTGCGCTTCACCTGGAAGAGGTTGGGGCTTCCCCTGGGAGGACGGCAATACCATTTGAGAAAAACTAACAAGGGGGAGTGAGTGATTACTAGGTCACTCACATCATAACGCAAGTAAAGTGGACAGACGGATGGGTTGATGCATCTTTTTCTGCCATAGATTTCTTAGTAGTTATGTTGGATTCTGAATTCAGCAGCACCTACAGGGGTATGTTGTGAATTCACCACTTGGACATGCATGCTCTGTATGTGCACAAATTCACATAGCTGAGAAGCTGAAGCAGTGCCAGAAATGGACATGTAAGAAACATAAGTAGAGATGGCTGGGCTGGTGGCACTTGGGGCTGAAGTGCTGGATGCCACACCTTGCTCCACTCCGGTGACTCAGGTTCAGGACCCAGCCCGGGCTGCCAGTGGTCGGCAGGGGAGGGAAGGGATTGACCATCTGTGGGACTGATTTTCCTTCCCTGGGGAGGGAACAGAACTTGTGCTGCTCTCTAGTGGCTCCGGTGGAAGATCAGAAGCAAGACAGGGAAGAGGTGCCACAAAATGCAGGGGAGAAGCATCAGCAGATGTCTGTATGTACTGCCATAATGTCACAGCATGCCCACACTCCTAGAGGAAAAAAACACAAGAAAATCCCCTTAGAACTGAGGAGGTGACAAGGGCCTCAGGGACCAGGCTGCAGATCCCCAACTCCGGCTGTCACTCCAGTGGTTCCTAGGTGCCACACGCAGGGATGGATCCTCTAATTTCAGAAAGATGCCACCAAGGTAGGAGTGGCAGGCCCTCCCACAGGAGGGTGACAGGGGGCTGCAAAATCCCTTTTGGGGGGACCTCTGGCAGGGGTTTCTTCAGGGAGTTGTGGGGAGTAGTAGGGCTGCATCATGAAGACACCTCTGAGAGATGCCTCAGACTGAAGGAGCATAAATAGAATTAAAAAAAAAAGAAAAGAACCATAAGTAGAGATGCTAAGATTTATAGTGGTAGATTTTGCATATCACAGTGCTTTACCTGTAACTTTAAACATGATAAGAAAATAAGTTCCTCTCTCCTATCACACTGTTTTTTTTTTATTTCAAAGAAACATAATGATTCAATCTGCAGTACAAATATCCTTTGTATGAAAACTACAATCACTCTGTGTGAATTTTAGTTACTGTCATCTTAGTAAAACTTCAGAAGGTGGCTAAAGGAGTCCATGCTTGGAGCCCACTAAAATTGTCACCAACCACTGTCAAAGATAGGGGCTAACAGGCACTATCGTGCATCAAAAGATGCCTTGAGAAAGCCTAGGTGGTTGGTGGGTGAAAGGTGGCGGTGTACAACCGGTGAGGTGAGTGTGAGTGTGTGTGTATCATTTTGCATGTAATAAAATATGTTTAACTACAAACACAGCTATGGTTTGTCATGTTATCCACGTTAATGCTTTTTAGCCCCTATCCTTAGCAATGGTTATCATCCTCTTACATTGTTGTGCAAAGTAGATAACTACAGGTAATACAATGGCAAGAAAAAATCCTGGACTCTGATTGGTCAGTCTTGGGCTGGACCCCTGATATTATCCCAGCATAACATCAGGGGTCTAGTCTCAGTCTCACTGTGAACCTACAGATTTTATGGAGCTTTTGATTGATTGTTTCATCTTCTCTTAAAAAACCAAAATAATTTTCCACACAAAAACATCTTTAACATTATTTTTTTTTATTCTGTAAGAGACGTTGTATATTAGGAATAATGCACTCCAGGGTGCTTGTTGTGCTGGGATAAGTCACTTCTGGGGTGATTAGTCGCACTAGGCCTGCCTGGCCTCAATAAACCCCTAAGGAGAAGCTTGTGGGGTTTATCAAAGCATCCTACACTGAGGGTGTGTATACCAGTCGAGTTAAGTACTCCTCCACCTGTATGGCTTTATGTAATTAAATATAATGTGGAATACTAGCTCCTGCAATGTAAAAAAAATAAGTACCATAATTTCAAATTAATAACGAATTTTTCATTTTAATTTATTTCTACCTAAAGTCAGTCTATCATGTGAACTGTACACAGTCTGGTATCGTGGAGTCAGCAATATAATATACCCTGCAATACGCTACCATTTAATTTACTCAGATTTAAAAGAAAAAAATCCGAACTATAATTTTTCGATCACTACCAATGTCAGAAGTAAAAAAAAAATGTTTATCCAATGTATTACATAGTTTAGATTTTAGTCATTTACTGTTTAGTAAAATTCTGTATTTACAAATGTGGACGGATAGAAAGCTGATTTAATACAGACTATCTTATGTACACTGCACTCTAAAGCTCTTTTAAGGAGGCATCAGTTGTTGAATATTGTGCCTCCACAGATAAATGAGACTGAGGGGAGGTGGCAGGAAATTAAATTAGAGACGCTCAAGAGGGATTAACAATGCAGTTCATTTTGTGCACGTTTAGAATATGTTTCCACAAACAGGGTTCCATACTGTATACTGTATGGTTTACCTGGTGAAAGCCAGCGCTGCCTGTAACCGCTGGTCTACTTTATGCCATTTACGTCATAAGCATTACGACGTTGCTGCTAAACTAGCCAATACAGTGTTAGGAAACATTTTTACCAACTACAATTGTTAAATTTGTAATCTTGCAGTCACTCTAGAGCAGTAGCTTGGCAACTGTTACGGTAACTTTTCTAGTTTAAGTGCAATGCAGAAGTGACACAAAGCGGAGATCAGCTTTGCCAATATGGAGTTTCGACTACAAGTGGTTTTATACGTCGGGTGTAAGTAAAAAACAGACACGCGTTTGTTATTCACTAAATTGTTTTAGTGAATATAACCAGAAGTAAATCATGCTGCATAATTTCAAGGCGACAGTGAAACTGACAACACTGTCTTGTGTTTTATTAAATGGACTTTATAATATTTATTTATGTGTTTGTTTATTCATTTATTTCTTTTATCGTTAATTTAGGCATGTGTTTGAAGGTAAGTGGATCCCTGCTGAATTCGGTTAATACTTTCGAAGGACAAACGGTAAAAATACGATGCAATTTCACTTTAGCCACAAACGAAATAATGTTTTGGTACCAGCAACATGACCAACTGGCTCCGAAATATTTACTACAGACTCATGATAGGAATAAAACAGAGGGATCCTTTACAGTTACAGTGGATCGAGCTCAGAGTTTGTACTTACTAACAATTGAGGAAGTGAAGCTGATGGACACAGCGTTCTACATCTGTGCAAAGGCAGCACCGTGACTGAAACTGCCCTGGATCTGTACAATATCTCACAACACAAATCTTCTGTGTAAAGAACTTGGTGGTGGTGCGCTTGGGGGTGGAAGTATATGATGTTTAGTAGTCTTGAGATTTCATCAAAGGCTCGAGATATGGTTAATGATATCAAAGATTTAAAGTCCACAGTTGTAATTTTTGAACTGCAGGCTTTGTACAGTATGTTTTCCAGGTGTTAATGATGGTACATGCCTTACCTAATATACCGAAGAATAAACTGACCTGGTTCTCAAATTAAGATAAAAAAATAACATTTTCAGATGCAATATGACAAACATTGCAACTGACAAAACTTAGTGTACCGTTTCATTAGTCTTCTTTCTACTGTAAACATTTCAAAAGAGAAAGGTAAAGATAAAGGCAACATAAACAATCTGAGCATCAAAACGAAAACATAAGCCTTATGACATGTTGAACCCTTTCTAGAGTAATTGTCCAACCCCGAGTACTTTTGTCCTAATTTTCCTCACCTAGATGAAATAATGCATACATGTGGAAGTACCTTTTGAGTTATGCCATGCTTAATTTCTTTGTCTTACATCTGTCACAGTATGTCAAGGTGCTGAGTGTACAGTGGTACAACAGGGGAATCTCTGAAAACTTGGACTTCCAAATCTTCTCTAGAGTTGTAACTGTCCTCACATACTGCAGTTTGCTTGGATAGGTTTGTGTCATTAGGGAAACAGTATAGCGCAGTGGTTTAAGGCTCTGAACTGCAGATCTGGTTATATCTAACAGACGCGACTTGGGTTTGAATCCCACAACTTCCACTTGCATAGTGTCTTATCCTGAATAAGTTACTTAACTTCCCTATATTCCCAGGTTGCTCCTGTAAAAAAGCTTTCAGTTTAGTATGCTACTCCTGGTTAAACAATTAGATTAAAACTGCATGATCTGTGCAAAACTGTCTATAAATGTAGATCTTACACATTATTGCATGTCTATCTCCTCCCTGCCCCAAACATCATTTAGAGCAAATTTTATTTTTTGCCTCTCTATCATTTTCCCTGCTCTGAATGGCTACCTACAAATTGTAATTAGGTTTTGTTTTATAATGCATTTACCCAGGGTAGTCCAGCTTGGTGGATTGGGTCAAAGAGTGGTTAATTGAAACTGTAACTGCAAGAAAACATTATCTGGATAGACATGGCCTCTTCACAATCTGACTTATGGGAAAAGTGTTGTAGAAAACTACAAGAGGAGTAGATTAGCAACAGTATATCACCCTGCCGCCATGGAAAATGGGGTTAGGGTTCAATTTAGAGAATTTCATTGTAGAGACCGGTGGAAGAGAATCTTGTCTCAGGTTCAATGTGCTTGCTATGTTGATTACAGAGCACTGAGGGTTTTACTGTACTCTTCCAGATGTAAAAAGGGATGCATTCTTTCAACTTGGACAGGTTCAATCCTTAATGGTGAGACTGGCTAAGCCAGGCTAGCACCCATACTTTAATTTCAGTGTAGATCCCCCTGAAAAATGTAGCAGTGCAGCCTGGCTCAGAACTGTCTGTGCATTCCAAATTTCCACAGCTACCTCCACAACAGGGAAAAAAAAGTGTTACTTGTACAGCTGTTTAGCTTGGTGTGTCCTGTCCAATCTCGCAGCACTTTCCTTATAAAGATAAGGAAAACCTTGAACTGTGAATAAACTAAAATAAAATCAAGTTGTCAAGTTTTCAATCTTATCAAAAAGTATTTCTGTTTCATATTCAGCCCTATGAAGATGCGACATCAGCTGATGGAAAAAGGTTCCTCAATAGATGTTAATACTATACAGTGACTACAATTACTTCAAACTGCCCATATCTGTTTTCTGACAGCTACTGCACATATAAATTGTTCATCCACAGTTGGGATGATTTTTGCTAGGCTTGCTACTTGTAATAAATGCTTTAAAAAGTAGTCCCAGAGGGACCAATATAGACTTTCCAATTAACACATGTTGTTGTTAAATCTCATGCACCATCGCAAATTGTAAATACAAATTTCAACTACAAAATGGGTGTAGGTGAAATTAACAATATTTGCAGATTCGTGGACCAATACTTAAAAACATTCAGCCCAGTCCATCTATGGGTGTATATGAATTGGTAAAATAATTTCTCAAAATGTTGTGTACAGTATGACTTTATAGAGTAAATTATAAAGTTTCAATAAATGTCTTCCAACACAATGGGTGCATGGAAAACTTTTCTGTAGAAAGGTAGAAACACAGAAGTTGATGGCAGATAAGGACCGCAAGGCCCATCCAGTGTGCTCATTTTTTGTACCTTATGAATGTGCCTCAGATCTTTATTCTGTCAATGGCCTTTTTATTCATACTCATTTGTATTACTCCCTGTGCCTATCCCATGCCTGTTTGAAGCCCTGCACTGTATTCATCTCCATCACTTCCTGAGGTAGGCCCTTCCGTGCATCCACCACTCTTTCTGTAAAAAAGAACTTCCTCACATAACCCTCAATAGCCTCCCTCTAATCTCATGCTGTGTCCTCTTGTCCTATTTTTATGTTGGCTCACATATGCGCAGCTAACATATTGCGGTAGTAGCAGATTTGGAGGCGTGATCACTGTTGGGGGAATGCAGGGCAAGCATCAGTAGGAGCATCCCTCATTCCCCAATCAGCCTGCATGCTGTCACCACACCATGCATACTTAATGTGGTGATCACATCAAACTGAAGATCTGCTGCAATTTGAGCAAAGCTCGTCATACGCAACGGTCCTCCTGACATGCTTTCCCTGGTGAAAAAAAGAACATAACATGGGGGCAAACTGTCTGCCATAATGTCAACTTCGGAGGTGCCCAATCCCCTTGTTGGCATGCCCTGCCCCAATGTGTGTGCTGATGGGGGACCCAACTCCCCGTTGGCATCATGCACCCCCCATTTGTTATGTGCTAAGTGGGGTGCCAAATTCCCTACAGCTCTCCCCCCCCCACTTTTGTTGTGTGCTGATGGGGTGCCCAATTCCCCATTGGCTATAGCATCCCCCCAAAAAAACACTTAGGTGGCATGATGGGAGCCCACCCCAACATGCTAAATCACCCTGAAAAAGAAAAACTGTCCCTAATATTTTTTTTTTATTTAAACCCTGTAAAAGAAGAAAACGGTCCCTCGCAGTCTCCCTGCCCCTCCCACAACCCACGCCCACTCTCTGTGAAACCCTGCCTCCCACACCTCCCACCCCATACTTACCTCCAGAGCTGGTGCGACAATCTTCGGTGAACCGGGAACACATCTGCACTCTTCAAAGCCGACCATGAACTGAGGAAATGCTGGTAAGCTGTATAATGGTATAAATAGGTTTTTTCAACTTTGGTGCATATCTCAGGCATTTTTTGGAATTTTTGCACCAGATTTTCAACATGGGGTTATTGGGACCCCTCCTCATGAATTCTATCACTGTCATGGCATTATTCGATCCTGAATGGTGATTTCGCGGTCACTGCACGGAATCACCTTTCAGGACAGAGTAATGAAATGACAGTGCCACTGTTCATGGGGGGGGGGCTCTCAAAAAGTCTATGTTACGAATTAGGTGAAAAATATCCAAAAAATGGCTGTTTTACGAGCGTGTGCTGTGCTGTTTCGATGCACACTCGTAACTTCATAAATTTGTCATATTTTCACTCCAGATTTTCAAAAGTGGCATTTTTCCACACTTTCTTATGAACAGTACAGCTGTCATTTTACTTATCCTGACCAAAATGTGTCTATGCATGTCCGGCACAGAATAGCGCGGTCGCTGTGCAAAATCCATTTTCTGGACAGTTTGAGAAATTGACGGTGACACTGTTCATGAGTAGAGGTCCTAAAATGCCTATGTTTAAAATTTGGTGCTGAAAGTCCATAAAATGACTGTGTAACAAGTTTCCACGTCCCCTATAACTCCGCAAATTTGTGATATTTTCATGCCAGATTTTCAACACTGGCATTTTTCACACCTCCCTATCAACAGTGCCGATGACTCAGACGCACACCCCCAATGCCTGTCAGTCTCTGCAGGGTGGGGGTGGGGTTGGAGTTACTTCAGTACTTCACTGCCATTCCTATTATGCATCTCTCCAACTCCTGCGCTACCAATGCCAATACCGGCAAGCAAAAATTCGGCATTGACAAATGTTTGTTTACTGTTGCTTCTATGTGAGCAAAAATGATGAGGGTTTTAAATATTTATTTTTTCACAGATTTTCTGTTGATTTACAAGTTTACCATTATTATATACATTTAAGTATATTTACAGTTTAGCAATATATTGAAACTATGTATTGCTGTTGATATAGATGGAAGTCGTTAATTATAATACAGCACTTCCAGTATGCAAAAAGCTTGAAATTATATTAACAAGACAAAATAATATCACACTGAAAAGGGCTAAAATTAGAATAATACAGGACTGCAGCTTTTTTAAATAAATGCTTACTGTCAATTTGGTTTATCTGTTCTATAATTGCAGTATCCGTGTTTGAATACACACAGATGGACAATGAAATTATTCAGGCATATCTATAATATATGTATATATAAAACTCTGTATTCAGTTATAGAATATAGATGTACAGTACCACAGTGTATCAACAGGACTTTACTATACTGACCTGGCACCATGCTATCATTTAAACAGGATGCGTTCATACCTTTAATGACTCCAACCACTGTTAGCCCTATCTAAAGGGCTCTTGTCTTTTTCAAGAGTGCAAACTTTGGAAAAACAAGGGATATAAATATTTCTTGAACTGAAACTTCAAATCAGCTTGATGTGACTGTGTTTTTCAATACAGATTGCATGAGGCAATCGATATTACCTCACTTTGGTTTAAAGCAAACACTCAGAACAATTATGTTTTGGTTAAAAGTGTACTGCTGCATCTCAACATTTGTCTACTAATAAAACTACATACAGTACATAGGACATCTGCATGTTACTTGACTTGAGTCTAATCTTTCAGTTTAAAAATCACAGGCCCTTCAGGTTCAAAAGTTAATTCACTCTGCACATAACTTCCTTTTGAAAAAAGCAAATCATAGAACTGGTATGGCAAAGATGATCTATTTTTATTAATGAAAGGACTACATGGCTATGTCTTGTTTATTGAGTTTACATGTTTTGATACATTTCATGTTGACATACCTCAATGCACTTTAAACAATTGAATTACTTAGGTACATAGACGTCATCATGCTTTAACATATATTGTAGAAACAAGAGTTTAACCACACTATGGAAGGATTTAATGCTTGACAAAATATAGAGCTCTGCATTCCAGAACACATGTGGTATTCTAACAAGAATATATTTTCTCCCACCAGTTCTCTGCACATCCTGTTTTATGTAAATGTATTTTTCTATTACATATATGCTCACATCTGTTTCTTTTATAAACTGTATGTACCATTCAATGCATGTCTCTTATTTTCATCTTTCAAATAAACATTGTGTTTTTTTTCTTAAGATTATGTCCAAATTCTGGTTAAACGTTTAGTCCTAAATGCTTGCAGTGCCATCCAGATTCACTAATTATGAAGTGAACTCTTTAATGTTATACAAACTGTGGCTTATCCTATTTGTGAATTAGGATGGGGATTTTTTTTCAGTTAAGTAATTTATTTATTTTTTTGCATTCCCCTGATGTAAACAATGGATTTCATTCACACAGACTGATTTATAAAGATCACACAGTCACTCATGCTGGATTGTTGTGAGAAAGCATTTTTTTTCTTTTCATACCATGTTGGGTTTTAAAATCAAAAGCAATACAGTAAACCTGAGGTGTTGCAGGGAACAGGTAGTTTAACACGCAGACAAAATAGACAGCATAAGAGAAATAGCAACATATAATGTTTCCACTCCATGTATTTACAGCACTTTATGGATAAATAAGCTTAATATTTTTTTTTCCTTCTTCACTTAGAGAATGCCATAAAGTCACATTGCTGCCATAGGCCATGGGTCTCGGGAGATTTCGGAACAGAGAATCACTTTGGCCGTATGGTTTCTTGCACAGTACATGTATCATCATAGGAAAATAATTTAGAATTTAAACACTGATGCCCCATGAGTCCATCAGATAAATGTAAGATACATGCAATGCACTGCTACAGGCTGCATAATTTAGTATCAGTAAAACATATCAGTGAACCTAGGGCATTGCCAACAGTTATGTACTGTAAGATACATACATGCACAGCAAATGTAAGAATGCTTGTATTCCATGTTTGTATGAAAAATGTTACTCAGCCCTTCTACTTGAATCATTCCATAGCCCTAATCATAAATTAAGCCTTGTCTGATGCAAAGCACACTTATACATCACCATTATGCCATTACATTGTCCAAATACTCAACAGATTTCCAGAGGAGAAGGATTACAGCATCGTCATGACACACAATGGAGGAGGTAAGCATATGAAGGATCATGGGGAGATTTCCATAGGTGTTCCCCTCTGGCCTTTGTATCCAAACTGCACATCTTACAAGGTGTCCATATTTGTGACAGATACAGTATTTGTCACCACTATGCAAGAATGTGTAGGCAAGATCCCCCTAAAGCCCCACATAAGGAGAGCACAGCAGCTAAATATGGATGCCAAAAGGGCAAAACACCCAGATGTGTCATCAGAAACATTTAGGAGACTTGAATCTGATAATTAAACAGGCAAGGAAATTCACTCTATGCTGCAGGAACAAGGCAAAACAGATGTATATAGAGGATGGTCATAAAACTTTGGGAGACTTTAATTTGGTATTTAACCTGATACAGAGAATCACTGTTTGCTACTGGCTGCAAAGATGATCAGCACAGTAGCTCTACACAAAGGTCCAAAAGGGAAAACACACACATGTGGAGTTAAATTCACTCTCTGCTTCAGAGCTGGCTAACTGTGTCGCAGCCCTCTACCATGACAATTAGTCACCACTTTGTGCAAAACAAAAATGCAGCCTTTTTCCAAATCTGAAGTGTGAGGATTTGGGCAATGGTTGATTAAACAATCTTTGATGCAGTCCTCTGAAGGTCCTAGATGAATGTTCTTGAAGTGTTATGGGTACTGTAGTGTCTTGACAGACAATACAACAAACCAGGAACTATCTTCAAAAGTCTTCTTCAATTTCAAAAAATCCTTAACATTTCACCTGTGCAAACTCAGGCTTTTTCAAGGGGAATTTTTGTAAATTTTGCTAAAAAATCTTATAAATCTTACCAGACTTTAAAATCCATTATGTATACAGAAAACACTCTAAATTTATTTATTTATTTTGAATTCTACTTGTTGTACCTCAGTTCATGATATAACGGTTCTAAACTAAAGGAAACTTTGGCTTCATTAATTCACCAGTGCTCTATAAACACAAACATACAGTATAACACAATTACTAAGAATTTAACAGACCATAACAAAAGATTTTTTTAGTGCAAATTTGTCTGGCACAATAGGGATTTCATACACCATCACCATAAAGTCTGCTATAGCCAACCATTAAATCAAATTATATGGGGCCCGATTCCAGAAGGAGATATGCTGGCATAAGGTGAGATACACCAAACCCATTGGCATATCTCACTATTTATGCCAAGCGATATGCCAGCCCCTATTACATGACATGGGATGCACCATGGCATATGCAGGCTGCAACTATAGCAGGATATGCTAGCACTTACGCTGCAGACCACAATGCCTGGTGCAACTGAGGGGTTATGACAGCAACCTAGCCCAATTCCAGTAGGGTGGCTGTCATAACCCGCAGTTGTGATTTTGAGAACTGCAGTGACGTACTCTAGGTATGACAGCTCAGACCAGTTGTACATGGCATCCTATGGCTGGCACCATTAGATGCCACCATGCAGAGCCCCAGCAACGGTGCCAGGTGAACACCCAAGCCCCTACTGACTCACACCTGTCCTCAACCCAACCGATCTGCCCAGACCTGAGGGGCCATTTCTGGTGTGCCCCCCTGGATGTCTGCACCATGCAACCCACCCCCCCATGACCCGTAGTGTCTGCCGAGGTTGTCCGGGGCTGGAGGGGATTCAGGGGGCTGCCTATCTCTTTCTGTGATTTGTGACATGTGGCCACAATATGCCATGCATGGGCTACCACCTCATGCATGACGTATCTAGCATGTCACAAGTGCCAAGACCCTGCCGCTTCTGGAATGCAGCCTGTGATCCCTGGCATAGAGGTGAGTGGTGTAACTTGCAACTCTGTGAAAGTTATACAACTTGTCTTGGAATCAGGCCCATTATCTGTATAAATGCAATAATGAGAGGTGGCTAATGCCATCCATGAAGTATACTTAAGGAATCAACACATACTTTAAAAATCCTATTATGAGACAAATTTATAATGCTCAAAATAATTATTTTATTTCTATACAAAAGTAAACAATCTTACAGAACTAACATATAGTCTAATGATGTGGAAAAAAATATGCACTGGCCAGGACATGCTATTCTCCTAGGGCTGCTGAAGAAATCAGTCACACCCTGCCTTGACGTCCATGATCACCAATCACACAGTTTTTTGTTTATTTAGCTTTTGTTGACCGGGTAAGTGCACTAGACAAATTCTGCCTATTTTCAGGCACGACCCGGGGGATACAGATGAATGCCAACTGACCTTGAACCAGATTAAGCTGTTGTGAAGCAACTGGATAGGCTAGACATTCCACCTAGTCAGGCAGGTATAGGATTAGAGGGACTTTAGGATTTGTGTTTGACAGTACTGGTCTTTGCAGTGGGCCCATCCCCTGATCATCACCCCTCTTTTTTTCAATATCTTATTCCCACAAGGGATTCACATCATCATTGTTGGTACCACCCATGTCCTCCAACTCATCTGCATCATCTTTTACTTCATCCTCCTCACCTACATTTAAATGTTGTTTCTAATCTGTCTTTACAGTATATAACTTGCACTGTAGTGGTCTCCTTTCCAGCATTGCCCCAGCCCTATCACCCACCCTATCCAAGATTTACTCCCTTAGCTCTTGAACAGTCATGAGTGAGTGGATGTCTTGGTGGGTGGTGTGGAGCCAAAGGGGATGTTGCCATCATTTACCAGCTGAACTGTTTTCCCATTTTGCAACTTGTCCACTGGATCAGCATGCGTTCCATGGTACACACACACACTGTATGAAGATACAGTGACACTTCTTTGCCTGCACCCAGCCAATCAGTTTGGCGACTGCTGCCATGCCACTTAGCCTTCACTAGGTGGTGGCCAAGCAGTGGCGTGCAATGTCCCACTCCTCAGAGGAGGAGAGCTGTCTTTGGATAGTTGATTCTTCCTCCCAAGACTGGGTTAAATTTTCAAAATGGAGTTGCCAGTGTGGCTGGTGGCGAGGCCCCCTGCATCAGCCCACCGTGCCACTGGGCCAGACTATATCTTTAGTTTATGACTGCTCATCTGCCACGTCTGGCTCTTTATGCACACCATGTACAGGTGCACACTAATCTCCTTTAGCACCAAGTGGCTTCTGCACAACAGGGTTGGTGCCAGCAGCACCAGAAGCTGCAATAGCACCCACACCCTCCTTCTACTCAATCAATCCTGTCCTTTTCCCACCTCATGTAGGTTCCTCCTGCTGCCTCCTCCCTCAGCCATCATAGAAGCCACAGCTGTAGCAGAAAAAGTTTACAACACTAATGCCAAGAGTGCCACCTGCCCTTGCACTACCCGTTGCCACCCCCGAACAAGTTGCTGCAGACTTAGTTCTTTTATCTGCAGCAAATGAAGCATCCCTCCTTTCACCACAATGAAGCTTCTGAAATCTTTGCACCTGCCCTGCACCTGCACCTTTACCTTTAAAGGATTGCCTACAGTTCCCACTTTTTGTGATATATGCCACACAGATGCACCCACCATTAAAATGACATCCATGTGGTTCAAAGCATCACAATTGGGTCACTCACTCTGTAGATCAGATAAAGTTGCTGGCCCACAAATATATACAAAATATGGACTAAATAAAGCCAAACACATAAAAAAATTCACACAATTAAAGAAAAATGTATTTTTAAATTGATGTAGTAATTTCATATAGTCAATAACACCTTCCCTTAGAGATCCACAGTGCTGTCTGAAACAAAAGGAATGAAAAAGACCTAATAAAGGGAAAAAGGAAACTATTTTGATAACCCAGTGACCATAAGTCACAAGTTAGCTCCCAGCAACCGCATGACAAGACATGAGTACAAGTCTAGTAAAGAAACCAAAGCATAAAGACAGAGAATATTATCTGAGTTTAACTCACTCAAGTAACACAGAAACATAGACTCTGATGGCATATAAGGACTGCTTAGCCAACCCAGTCTGCCCATTTACCTACCTATTGGATAAGCTGCAGGTCCTAGTTAACCAACAGCCTATTTCCTCCTATCCCCCAGTAAAATGGCCTTATGTCTGTCCCATGCATTCTTGAATTCCCCCACTGTTTGTGACCCAACTACCTCCTCAGGAAGGCCATTCCATGCATCCACCACCCTCTCTGTGGAAAAATACTTCCTCACATTGGCCCTGAGCAGTCCCTCCTCTGTCTTCAAATTGTGCCCCCTTGTTCTTGCACATCTCTTTTTCTGAAAGATGCTACCCTCTTAGACTTTGTTGATTCCACTTGGCTACTTAAAAATTTCTATCATGTCCCCCTCTTCCTCCTTTCCTCAAGGGTATACATATTAAGCTCCTTTAGTCTCTCCTCATATGGCTTCTCTTGAAGACCCTGCACCATTTTAGTAACCCTGCTCTGGACTGCCTCCATCCTGTCTATGTCTTTGAGGAGATGGGGTCTCCAGAACTGCAAGCCGTACCCTAGATGTGGTCTCACCAACTGTCTGTAGAGAGGATACCAACTCCTTGTTTTCTACTGGTGATGACTCTCCCTCTGCATCCCAGTATCCCACCAGCCCTCCTTACTGCCATCTCACATTGCTCACCTATCTTAAGGTCATCTGATATGACTACCCCCAGGTCCCTTTCTATGTCTGTTGTTGTTAGTCCCTCCCCACCATTGTGTGCTTTTCCCCTGGGTTTTTGTTTCACAGGTGCATTACTTTGCTCTTCTTTGCATTGAATCTAAGCTGCCTTACTTTTGTCCATTCCTCCAACTGTGCCAAGTCCCTTCTCATCCTTTCCACCCCTCCTTGTGTATCAACCCTGTCGCAGATCTTTGTGTCATCTACAAAGAGTCATATTTTTCCTTCAGCCCATCTGCAATGTCACTTAGAAAGACATTAAAGAGGACCAGTCCCAGTCCAGAACCCCGCGGTTCCCCGCTAATAACTTACCTTTCTTCGGAGTGGACACTATTTACTATTACCCACTGTGCCCTGTTGTTCAGCCAATTTGTTACCTAGGCTAAAACTCTGGGACCCACTCAGAGGCTGGCTTACTTGTTTATTACTCTTTTGTGTGGGGCTGTGTCAAATGCCTTCCTAAAGTCTAGGTAGGCCATATCCACAGCTCCTCCTTACTTCTTTGGTTATTCAGTCAAAGAATTCTATTAGATTAATTTGATGTGACCTACCTGCTGTGAATCCATGCTGCTTTGGCTCCTGTGCCCTGATGGCCTCTAGGTACTCAACAATTCTTTCTTTGAGAAGTGATTCCATCATTTGCCATACCACTGAGGTCAAACTAGCAGGTCTGCTATTTCCTCCTTCTGCCTTCTTCCCACTTTTGTGAAGGGCAATCACATTCGCCCTCCTCCAGTCCTTAGGTACCACACCATCCTCCAATGATTTGTTAAAAAGTGTAGTCAGTGGTGCCACTAGTTCTCTCCTTAATTCTTTTAGAATTCTTCAGTGAATCCCAACAGGCCCCACTGCTTTGTCCACCTTGAGTTTTTGGAGTTCTTTCAGTGACTATTGTTCACAAAAGTTACCATAAGTTAAATATGCAAGCATGACAGAGCCCTGCCACATTAACTGCAAAATCCTGCTGAAACAAATGATGAACACAATCAACAAAAATGAAGCTCAAGATAAAATTATTGAACTAAGACTACTCAATGCAGTCAAACAGCACAGTCCATGACAGATATTGTATATTGATACCAATGGATTTTAGTACAAAAAAGACAGTGTATAGATTCACCATGGGGAGCCTGTTAAATAGATCTGATTGACTTCCTTGACTAGGTCATGATGGCAGCAGACAAAAGACAGGCAGTGGATGCACTGTGTCGGGACTTTAGCAAAGCCTTCAACTCTTGGGAGAATGATTAAGAACATTGTGGTCCTGGGTGTGGGGGCAATATTATAGGATGTCAGAAACTGGTTAGGTGGGAGAACACAGTAAGTAGTCTAACTTGGGAAATTCTTGGAGGTAAGCAAAATCACCCGGAGAGTTTACCCAGTGATCAGCATTAGGCCCAGTACTTTTCATTATTAAGGCTGCAGTGGGCATAGCTCTTCAGACCTCTTGCTGTGAGAAAAGGACTCAGAGCATTCTTTCAGACAGAATAACATGTTGGAGTTGCACCACAGTTGCTCCAACATCCATGAAGCATTCCACACATTGTCTCCATGGGTATTAACACTGCACTATTTCTACTGTGTCAGAAGTCATAGCAGAACACGGCACATTCCACTGTGTCCAAGATGGTCACCAAACCATATTGCTCATGAGCAACTACTAGTACATGTGCAGTACAGTGCAGCAGTCAACATGTACATGGCAGAGTGTACTGTGTTCTGCCATGACTGCCACATTTTTAAAGATATCCCTCCCATCTGACCCTCCCTTTCAGAACCCACCCCACCCTCCTAGAAACATAAGTGTGACACTGTGGGTGCCCAATCCCCCAGTGTTGTAATGAGGACTCCACTGTGTTTTTTTATGTTACCTCCTCAACCAACCCTCCCTCTCACCCCCCTTCCCAGAAACATAAGAGTGACATTAGGGGTGCCCAATTCCCCAGTGTTATGATTTGGAATTCTCTGGTGGGGTGCTTGTTTTTTTTTTTTTTAAACTGTAAAAAGAAAATCATCCATCAATGACTTTTGTGGCTGTTCATGACTCCCCATCCAACCCTTCTACTCAAGCACCCAACATCCTGCACCCCCTTCAAGCCCTTACTTACTTAATTATCTGGGGTCCAATGCTGCAATCCTCTATGGACCACAGACCCATCTTCACTCTTCAAAGACAGACTGTGAACTGAAGGAACAGGTATGTGGGTCAAAGCATTTCAATGGTGTTTTTAACTTAGTAGCATGACTTGGGCATTTTCGCATATTTGTTACCCACATTTTCAACATGCCTTTTTTGGGACCCCACCTCATAAACAGTTTCACTAACATTAGGCAGCTCAGTCCCAAAAAGTGATTTTCCTTTCTCCTGCATGAAATCACCTTTCAGGAAAAGATAACAATGTTCTCTGCCCTTGTTCATGAGGTGGGGTCATAAGAAGACTATGTTGAACATTTAGGGCCGGATATTCAAACTGCTCCCAAAATGTGCACAATAGCAGGAGCAAGCACAAGTCCATTGTGCACATGCGCAATAGACGCGATATTCAAACATGGAGCAAGGCAAATTGCGCAACCAGCCAATGTCTGAATATCGCACAACCTGCACCATAGCGCAACCAGGAAGGGGAAGCTGAGCAGATACGATGCGCTATAGTGCAACAAGGGCAGCCCAGCTGAGCAGTCCAGAGGTGCCATAGCACAAGCAGAGAGCCCCCCAGCAGCAGAACAATGGAACTGCACAACCAGGGAGGTAGGCAGGGGCCCACCACCCATGCCACAGATGGGCACAGGAACACACTGCAGAACTAACAATGCACCCCCACACCCCAAGCACAGCATAAGTGGGGGAGGGACGGAATATCCACCAGCCCATGGGCCCATGGGGACAAGCCAACAAAGCACAGCCGGGCCATGTTGCCCCAGCACACCCACTGGCAAGCTGAGACTGCCACACAAAGGGGGTGGACCACTCCAGAGCACATCAGCCCCACCTTGTGCACAGCACACCCTGCACTGTGACCCCAAGACACCACCCATGAGCAGTGACTGTCACTGCAGGAATCCCCGTGCATCCCCCCATCACACTGCAACCTTGTTTACCACAGAACCATACAAGCCAGACCCACCATGAGCACCCAGCAGTGGGTGGCAGCACACAGCAATACCAACTGAAAGCCACTCCCACATCAGAGACACCTCCCCACTGACACACACCCATGACAATACCACCCCAGATGCCATGCACACCACTGCAACTGAGCACCTATAGCCAGCTGCAAATCAGAGACCACCACAGTATTCATATCAAAATATATATTTCTAATATAACAACAACAATAGGAACAACCATAACTATATACAAATATACAATACAGGGGTGAGGGTACGGGTACAACGTAGGGGTGGGTAAGGGGCAGGGGTGAACAACTGGGAGAGGGAAGGCAGGGTGTGAGGGATGGGTAAAGGGGGGAGGTGATGGGCAGCTACTGCCTGCCAGCCTGCTCGCCATCTGCCTGGTGTTGGTCCCGGGGCTTCCTCCTGCACCTAACGCCATGTTGATGCAGGTCCTGCAGGATGGCGAGGGAATCCATGGCCACCTGAATTAGCTGCTGAACTGATCGCTCAATTCACTGCAGGATCCGGACACCTAGTTCAAGGGATCATAGTCAATGGCTGTGACTGTCCATATCCCTGAAGCCCACCCATCATGCATGGCATGCAGCCAAGTGCCCCACTCCTGTGATGGACTGCACCCACCCACCCACAGTGACCGTGCACAAGACATGCCCAACCAGGCAGCAACAGCCATGTGTGCCACTTCACACACGCACCGACCATGTCCAGCACAGCACAACCAAGGCTGTACAGTGATGTGGCTACGCGGTGGGAAGGCAGTGCCACAGCCATGTGCCCAGTGCATGCATGGACCACCATTGACGCATTCCCAGACATGCAGTGCCACTGGACAGTGCTGACTGTCATGTGTCGCATGCATGGCAGTGTTGTCCATGGATGGTGGCCATACCCTGCCCCCCCACACAGCATGCAATAGCATTCATGATGTCATGGCACTCACCCTCATCATGCTGCTGCTGCTGCTGCTGTCGTGGTTTGCCACTACCACCACCACCACGCACAGCCACCACTGCCACCTCTCACTGCACCTCAGCCCTGGCCCTCCTCCGCTCTGCCACACCTGTGGGAAACAAAAGGTGAGAAACACATCAGTGAAATCTCAAAGCAGACATCCCCCTGCCCCAATGAGTGTGCCTGCCCACCCAGCCAGACCCATACATCACATATCCTGTAAACATCGCCACAGCCAACCATAGACCAACCCTCCCCCATGTGCTGGACACAATAGACAGTGTTACCCATACGGACCATACAGGTGCATAGATGGCTCACCCACCTGGCTGAGGCACCATGCCCCTCCTGGCACATGACCGAAGATGTGCCAGTAGTGCTGGCTCCCTCCTCCGAAGGTCCCCGTACCAGTGCCTGCACTGCTCTGTGGACCTCCGCTGGCCAGTGGCCTCCTCAAGTGCAGTGGCCACCTACTGCCACACATGGGTCCTGGCCATGTTGAGGGGTTCATCTCCAAATAGTGGGCCATGGTGAGGCTCCACTATGGCCACCAGGTTTGCGAGTTCGAGTGAACTCCACTGGGGGGCTCTTCTGTGTGCCATCCCTGCATGTATAGTAGGCAATATGGCGCTCCACAGTGTGGCAACCCCACATGGAATTGTTGTGCAATACAACTCCGCTATTCCCTATTGCGCTGTTGTTATAGCGCCGCCAGTCCCTATCAAGCTGTTACCAAACAGCGTGATAGAGCTGCAGATATGCCATACGTACAGCACCAAGGGGCAAAGGTCGGGCACAGGGTCATGGGTCTCTGGCACAAGGCCACGCACAGTGCCATCGGACGTCTATGCATCCAGTGCGATTGGTCGCCTGTGTGCCATTGCCACAGTGTACTATTGTACAGTTGTGCCACAGCGCCATGTAGTGACCATCGCTGTAGCACCACTGGCACAATGGTGGCTGTGTCCTGAATTGCCTATCATGCACAGCACATCATCAGCATGGCAGATGCCTGCGTAAGCTACCTGGGCATGCGCAGTGCGGTGTACTATGCAGTCACAGAACTGCGCCATTGGCTCAGCCGGTTCAACCGTGTGCAAAGTGCAACAACGTGATATTCAGCTGTCATATGCAAATCATCCGATCAGCCATTCAATGGTGCAGCGGCGCAATTTGCATCTCATTAAAGTTGCTCCAGTCCTAATTTGCATGTATTGCACTATAAATATGCGACACTGTTCTGCAGTGGCCATATTCGGTTACTGCAGTTGATAGGTGAGTAGCATGCATTGTGCTGTTCTGGACCATGGCCTCAGAGAATTGCTGTGTACTGCACAGTCACAGGTGACCACTCTCACCCATACAGGCTGTGAAATGACCGAGCAAGGACTGTGTGAGGAGGATGATGGTGGGCGGAAGAGGAGGCCCAACTTTACAAAGGCTGAGATGGAGGCACTGTTCGAGGCCTACCTGGATGAGGAGCCACTTCTCAGTGGATGGCGGGGCACCCCTCAGGCCCATGCTACTGCATGGGAGGAGGTGGCATGTGCCGTCAACCTGCACGGCAGCCACCAGCGCTCTGTGCAGGAGTGTAAAAAGAAGATGGGGACCAACAGGAGGAGGGTAAAGGAGAAGGTTGCAGCCATCAGGGCGGCACGTGCTGCAACAGGCAGGGGCCAGCTGGAGGTGATGCAGCTGACTCCAGCAGAGGACATGCTAGCTGCAAGCATGCTGTGCAGTGCCATTGAGGGTGTTTCTGGAGGTGGCTTCCAGACAGGTGGTAGCCCATCACTGCATGGTATGTCATGGTCGGGAGGAAGGTAGTTCACATGCACTAACATGTCCTTCCTTTCTGTTACAGATCCTGTGCATCTGCAGGGGTCAGCAGTGGAGGGCCTGTCCAATGCGGACAGCCATCCGGAGTTGGAGGAGGGACCATCCACCTCCGCAGATTGCCGGCATGCACTGCGCCAATGTGCACACCTGGCTACCTTCACTGATGTTGTTGAGACAGGTGTGGGGAGTGCCCTTCCTGTGTCTCAGCGGTCTGGCATGCAAGCATGCCAGCATGCTGTGGCTGTGGCTGTGGCACAGACCTGCACCATTGATGATGCACTGACTGCTATGGTCATTGACATGTGTGTGTCACAGAATGGACACACAGCAGGACAGCTCATGCCCATGGACCTAGCTGGTTCTGACGTGTGTGCCAGCATGTCAGCACAGTCCCAGGCTGTGCCTGTCAGCACCGGTGGGGCAGCACTGGTGGCTGTGCAGGTCACTGGCACTGTTGCGGCCACAGCAGTGGAACAACTGATCCCTTGGGCACAGCAGACAGAGGGGCAGCAGCAGCAGTCACCAACCGGGACTAGGGGTACAGGGCTCAGCGGTGATGTAGGTGCACCACCTGTGAACATGCCCATATCTGGTCCTGGTGAGCAGCGCCCACCCTCAAGAGGTGCTGTACATCAGGCCCTTCCATACCCTGAGGGACAGGTTGCCGATGTGGCAGACTACCTCTTTGATGAGCACACCTGCCTGCTGCAGGCATCAGTACAGCAGCAGATGGGGGTTGCAACATCCGTGGAGGCACTGTGTGTGGCTCTGCAGTGGCACAGCAGGGACAACGAGAGGATCCTGTCCTGGATTGACCATTTGCGGGTGGATGTGACTGCTGCCATCGACAGGCTGACACAGGCAGAGGTCGCTGTCGTGGCTGCACTGGGCACACAGTTAGGTGCCCCTCTGCCGCTCACACCACACAGTACGCTATCCACTCCCCATTCCTGGCATCATGTGACACCCACCCTGTCGACGCCGGGTTCAGCTGTGGGCATCCCGAGCACCCTGGTGCAGGTATGTTCCGTATGCTGCAGACCCCTGTGCAGGCAAGGTCACGGTCGTGCAGTGGGACCCCTGGTGGTCCATCTGTGCCACCCCATGTGGCCTGTGCTTAGCCTGCTAGTGCTGCTGAGTCTCGGTGGGGCCGCTCATGCATCCGAGGTGGCCGTGGCACTGTGCCGCATGACTGAGCTGTCTCCCAGTGCGGGCCCTGTCTGGTGCTGCCCTGTGTGCAATGTGTGTTTTGGTGGGCAGAGCACCAGTGGGTGCTCTGCCCTACACGCAGACACACAGACCACCTGCACACCCTCCCGACTGCTGTCCACAGGTGCGTGTGCATGATGATGCCTGCATTACGCTGTACACCAAAGTGCAAAGGTGCCCAGCATCTGACACACGTACATGGACAGTAAAGGTGGTGGTGGTGGCCTGTGGACGTGTGTGTTTTTAGTGTCTGTGTTACTGCTCTGTTGTGCACCTGACCCTGTGCACTTTGTGCCTGTTGTGTGTGTGTGTGTGTGTGTGTCTGTCCATGTGGCGTGTTACTGTTCACCCCTTCCTGGTTGTATGTGTGTGCTTCTGTGCCCTGCCACTTCCCTTGCCATCATGCACCCCTGGTGTGTTTCCTTGTGTGCATGTGGGTTGTGCCCTAACCACTGTTGGTTGCACATGGCTCCATGACTTACCTGTGTTGAGTGAAGTGCTCCTCTGTGATGGTGTCCCGGTGCAGCTGAGACAGTCGGATCAGTCGGGGGTCACGGCATCCAAGGGGAGGCTGCTCATCCCCATCATCACCGGTGTCACCGGCATCCCCATCGCTGTCCCCCTCCTCGACCTGTACGGCTATCCCACAGTCTTTGGCCATGTTGTGCAGGATACAACAGTCCAGGAATATCCCACAGGCCTTTGAGGGGCTATACTGTAGGGCACTGCTGGAGGTGTCTAGGCATCAGAAGCGTGCCTTCAGCATCCCAAACACCCGCTCAATGATGCTGCGTGTGGTGGCGTGTGCCTGATTGAAGCATTGCTGCGATGGGGTCATGGGCCACCGGTAGGGTGTGAGCAGCCAGGGATGGAGTGGGTATCCACTGTCACCTGTGTGGAGATAGTGGAGGTTAGTGTCTTGTTCAGGCTCATATTGCCCCAACCCTGTATGCCACACCCATGGCACCTGTGACTTACCCACCCTTGCCCCCGATTTGCCAATTTTACATGCATACTCACCCACTAGATATCCCGTGGGGATGTCCCCACTCTCAAATCAATGGCACAGTGTTGATTGGTACCATATCAATGAATCGTGTGCTCCACCAGGGTGCGTGGCACAGAAATTGATGATGCGTCCACTGGCATCACACACCACCTGGCAGTTGACACTGGAAAAACCCTTCTGATTCCGATAGGCAGCCCCATCGGGGCCAGGTGGCATGTGAATGGCCACATGGGTGCAGTCTATCGCCCCTAGCACGCCAGGCATACGTGCTATCCTGTGGAATTCCTGTATGTTTGCTGTACGCTCCGCCGAGGTGCTGGGGAAATGGATGTACTCCACAGTATGTGGCAGCAGTGCACTGAGGAATTGGGTGAGGATGAAGGATGTGGCTGACTGTGTTATACCTGTGGTGTCCCCTGTTGGTCTCTGGAAGGTACCCATGGCGAGCAAGCACATACAGGCTGTTACCTTTGTCTCCACTGACAGAGCGTGACTCCGTCATGAGGGTGCCTGCATCACATCACTGCACAGCTCACAGAGCTGCCTTAGTATTGCCCTGTTCAGGTGGTACCGGCCCACAATCTCTACATCTGAATAGAGCTCAAAGCTGATGTGGGCTCGGTACTGTCTGTTGGGGGCGTACCACCGACGAGCCCTTCCACATCCACGTCCCCCTGCAGCATGCCTTCTCACCCCCCTCATTACAGCTTCCATGTGGAAGCTGGCACTGTCAATGTCCCTGGCTTGTGTTCCCCCCTCTGGCTGTTATTGCTCTGTTACCCCCGCTGTCCTGACTGCTACCTCCACTGCACCGGGTACACCTACTGGCCTCTGCACTCTGTGGCCCCACACACCTTCCCTTGCCCCTCTTCTGTCCTGTGCTGTCCCTGGCCTGCACTGTTTCTCACTCTGGCCTTCTCTGTCTCCCTGCCACATGTGGCTTCCCTATAGCGTTCTTGCGCCTCTTCCTTGAGCCTTTTTATTTTGGCCCATTTCCGCTATGGTGCAACTTCCACCTGATCCACTGTTGCACATTGTGCAAGCCTTTGAATATCTCATTGCGCACTTTATGCATGGTTCCACCCCCTTCAGTTGCGAATACCTTCATTAGCATTGCGCTGTTGCTCAGCATGTTTTCTGTGGCGCAACTGCCTCTTGCTGAATATCACAGAATGGTGCAATTTTGGACTTGTGCTGGCGCAACCCTATTGCGCATGGTGCAACCCTTTTGAATATCCCACCCTTGGTGTAAAAAAATTAAAACAACAAAGTTATGAGCCTCGATTGAATTTTGGAAAGGCAGGCTCATAACTGTGGTAATTTTCAATATTTTAACCCATATTTACAACATGGCCACATCTTTACAACACCTCATGTATGGGACAGCTGTAATTTTTCAAATCCTGGCCAATTTTTTTTACATCCCAAAAGGTGATTTTGTGGTTCTTGCATGAAATCACCTTTCAGGCAGGAGTTGCCTGAGTCTGCCCTTGTTCAAGAGGTGGGGTTATAAGAAGGCAATGTTGAAAATTTGGTGTAAGATATTAAAAAAACAACAAAGTTAAGAGTCTACCTTGAATTTTGTTAATACAGAATTGTAACTTTGTTAATTTGTAATATTTTACCCCAGATTTACAACATAGCCATATCTTTTTACAGCACCTCATGAATGGTACAGCTATCACTTTTCAAATACTGGCCAAAATGTGTTTTTCACAACCTAAAAGGTGATTTTGCAGTCCCTGCATGAAATCAGCTTTAGGCTAGGAGTTGAACATCTTTTCTGCTTTCCTTCTTGAGGCAGGGTCATAACAAGGCTATGTTGGAAACTTGGTGTAAAAATATTACAAAGCAACAAATCTATGAACCTACATGTTACATTTTGCTAATGCAGGCTCATAACTTTGATAATTTTCAATATTGTTGCCCCAAATTCCTCAAATGTAGTCCTATTGGCTCTGACAGGAACTTACTTTTATTTGCAGATGACAGAAAAATGTGCATTTGAATGGACAGTAATAAATGGTTCAGCACTGTAAGGAATGATCTAAAGAGACTGGAGAAATGATCAATGGCCTGGTAAGTTTAATTCAGTGTAAACCAAAAGCTGCAAAGTTATGCACTTAGGGATCAGGAACCAAAGAAGGAGTACAGGATGGTAGTTGTGGTAAATAACAGAGGAACAGGACTATGAGGTTTTAATAACAGATAACATAAAACAGTAAGCACAGTGCAACAGAGCTATGGGGAATGCAGACAGTAAGCTGAGGTGCATAGGCAGGGAAATCAGCCTCAGAAGTAAGGAGGTGATCCTGATTTCTGCTCTGTGCAGAATCCTGCAGCAGCCACATTTGCAGTACTGCATGCACTTCTGGAGTCTGCAATCATAAAAGAACAGGGATACCACTAAAGCAGTGCAGGGGAGGGAAATAAAACTGAGTTATTGACAGCACTAGAAGTTCTAAATAGAGTGGGTTGAAGACCTCAACATAGATACAGTGGAGACCAGGAGAGAGAGAGAGAGAGGAGAAATAGGATTGAAACTTTCAAGTTTTATCACTGAACAAACAAGTGGGCACTGATGCATTGTTCACAATTTGTTGAAACATGGTCTCGCCAGGAACTCAAAGAAGCTGGCAAGATGGAGATTCAGGAAAGATGTTAAAAAACATTTATTTACAGAGATTGGGGTGGATAACTGAACCAGGCTTCAGTGTGTGTGTGTGTGGTGGGGGGCATTAATCACTTGAGGGATTCCAGCTAGGTTGAAACAGATACATGGGGCTGGTCAGGGTAGCTGGATGACATTGGGCATTCATTCTCAAAAATTGTCATTGTGAAAAATCTGAAGCCTCTTCTAATTTGTTGCAAAAGTGTCATATCTCCTCTTAGAAACAATCCTATTCAGTACTTTGACCTTTACACAAGTAGTAATGAGAAATGCCATTGAACAATTAACTTAATTTATTACCCTGGGGTTATTTACATTTAGTTTTCCTCATCTCTTCATGCATGGCATTTATCAATGAAGAGTATGGGAGTTTCCCTTGAGTCATGTCCAACATTCCCACATCAATAAATCAGGTCCAGAAAATAACCCCAGAACATACCTGGAAACAAGCCATAACATCTCAGTGTCCCATTCCTAGTCAAAAATTACAAATATATGATTAAAACAGCTACAGCATGAGGCAACTGCATTTTTGAAGGATAGCTTGGCTGAGTTTATACTTTTGAGTGAGCCATTTCCCAAGGCAAGATTTGTCCCTACCTGAGGGAGTTTGTGAGTGAAAGCTGACTGACCAATGTTTTGCTTATGCCTGGGACAAGGAAGCTGTTACCTAGGTGGAAGTGAAGGTTGTGGCAAGGGGGGGGTAGACAGAGTTAGCACGGTACTTGGGTAATAGAGGAGTTTGTTTAAGCAGAACTTAAAGGCATATAGAGCAAGTTGCTGAACCTATTCAGTTTTATTTACGATCACCATTTTCCCTTGTCATGTAAGATCCTCTTTACCTCTGTGTTGCATCTGCTTTATCAGTTATTTTCTGGATTTAAAACAATAAAAAAGTGTTCCTTTTATATGGAGTACCCAGGTTTTCATAACTTTTCTTAACGATTTGGTGTATGAACATCAGTTGTTTCACATCTATTTTCTTATGACTAATGTAAATTAGCTTACATGTTCTACTCTCTGACCCTATGGGACAATGAATGTTGAAAAGAAGCTGAGACTAGTAAACATATATTAAAGTGAATTCTCCTTTTAACCATTTCACAGGATAAAGAAATTACTAAAGCAGATTCAACATGTGGCAAAATGGGCACCTTATAAGAGTGGATAAAAAGGATGATCTAAAATAGACTAAAAGTCAAAAAGCATATTTGCCTTATGTTTTCACCGTAGTGTGTACTGCTGCTTTATTGTACATTGCTAGGCTTGCTTGCGCTTCACCTGGAAGAGGTTGGGGCTTTCCCTGGGAGGATGGCCATACCATTTGAGAAAAACTAACAAGGGGGAGTGAGTGATTACTAGGTCACTCACATCATAATGCAAGTAAAGTGGGCAGACTGGATGGTTCGATGTATCTTTTTCTGCCATAGATTTCTAAGTTGTTATGTTGGATTCTGAATTCAGCAGCACCTACAGGGGTATGTTGTGAATTCACCACTCGGACATGCATGCTATGTATGTGCACAAATTCACACAGCTGAGAAGCTGAAGCAGTTCCAGAAATGGACATGTAAGAAACATAAGTAGAGATGGCTGGGCTGGTGGCACTTGGGGCTGAAGTGCTGGATGCCACACCTTGCTCCACTCTGGTGACCCAGGTTCAGGAACCAGACCGAGCTGCCAGTGGTCGGCAGGGGAGGGAAGGGATTGACCATCTGTGGGACTGCTTTTCCTTCCCTGGGGAGGGATCAGAACTTGTGCTGCTCTCTTGTGGCTCCTGTGGAAGCTACAAGCAAGACAGGGAAGTGGTGCCACAAAATGCAGGGGAGAAGCATCAGCAGATGTCTGTATGTACTGCCATAATGTCACAGCATGACCTAACTCCTAGAGGAAAAAAACACAAGAAAATCCCCTGAGGACTGAGGAGGTGACAAGGGCCTCAGGGACCAGGCTGCAGATCCCCAACTCTGGCTGTCGCTCCAATGGTTCCCAGGTGCCACACTCAGGAATGGATCCTCTAATTTCAGAAAGATGCCACCAAGGTAGGAGTAGCAGGCCCTCCCCCAGGAGGGTGACAGGGGGCTGGGAAATCCATTTTGGGGGGACCTCTGGCAGGGGTTTCTGCAGGGAGTTGCGGGGAGTAGTAGGGCTGCATCAAGAAGACACCTTCGAGAGATGCCTCAAACTGAAGGAGCATAAATAGAATTTTAAAAAAAAGAAAAGAACCATAAGTAGAGATGATAAGATTTATAGTGGTAGATTTTGCATATCACAGTGCCTCACCTGTAACTTTAAACATGATAAGAGAATAAGTTCCTCTCTCCTATCACACTGTTTTTTTTATTTCAAAGAGACTTAATGATTCAATCTGCAGTACAAATATCCTTTGTATAAAAACTACAATCTTTCTGTGTGAATTTTAGTTACTGTCATCTTAGTAAAAGTTCAGAAGGTGGCTAAAGGAGTCCATGCTTGGAGCCCACAAAAATTTTCACCAACCACTGCCAAAGATAGGGGCTAACAGGCACTATCGTGCATCATTAGATGCCTTGAGAAAGCCTAGGTGGTTGGTGGGTGAAAGGTGGCGGTGTACAGCCGGTGAGGTGAGTGTGTGTGTATCATTTTGCATGTAATAAAAAATGTTTAACTACAAACACAGCTATGGTTTGTCATGTTATCCACGTTAATGCTTGTTAGCCCCTGTCCTTAGCAATGATTATCGTCCTCTTACATTGTTGTACAAAGTAGATTAATACAGATTATACAATGGCAAGAAAAAATCCTGGACTTTGATTGGTCAGTCTTGGGCTGGACCCCTGATATTATCCCAGCATAACATCACGGGGTCTAGTCTCAGCCTCATTGTGAACCTCCAGATTTTATGGAGCTTTTGATTGATTGTTTCATCTTCTCTTAAAAACTAAAATAATTTTCCACACAAAAACATCTTTAAAATTATTTTTTTTTATTCTGTAAGAGCCATTGTATAATAGGAATAATGCACTCCAGGGTGCCTGTTGTGCTGGGATAAGTTACTTCTGGGGTGATTAGTCACACTGGGCCTGCCTGGCCTCAATAAACTCCTAAGGAGGAGCTTGTGGGGTTTATCAAAGCATCCTACACTGAGGGTGTGCATACCAGTCGAGTTAAGTACTCCTCCTCCTATATCGCTTTATGTAATTAAATATAATGTCGAATACTAACTCCTGCAAAGTTAAAAAAAAAGTACCATAATTTCAAATTAATAATGAATGTTTCATTTTAATTTATTTCTGCCTAAAGTCGGTGTATCATGTGAACTGTACATAGGCTGGTATCGTCCAGTCAGCAGTATAATATACCCTGCAATACGCTACCATTTAATTTAATCAGATTTAAAAGAAAAAAAATCAGAACTATAATTTTTTGCCACTACCAATGTTTACCGAAGTAAAAAAAAAATGTTTATCCAATGTATTATATAGTTTAGATTTTAGTCATTTACTGTTTAGTAAAATTCTATATTTACGAATGTGGAAGGATAGAAAGCTAATTTAATACAGACTTATGCACATTGCACTCTAAAGCTCTTTTAAGGAGGCATCAGTTGTTGAATATTGTGCCTCCACAGATAAATGAGACTGAGGGGAGGTGGCAGGAAGTTAAATTAGAGACGCTCAAGAGGGATTAACAGTGCAGTTTATTTTGTACATGTTTAGAATATGTTTCCACAAACAGGATTCCAAACTGTATGCTGTATGGTTTACCTGGTGAAAGCCAGCGCTGCCTGTAACCGCTGGTCTACTTTGTGCCATTTACGTCATAAGCATTATGACTTGCTGCTAAACTAGCCAATACAGTGTTAGGAAACATTTTTACCAATTACAATTGTTAAATTTGTAATCTTGCAGTCACTATAGAACAGTAGCTTGGCAACTGTTAGGGTAACTTTTCTAGCTTAAGTTCAATGCAGAAGTGACACAAAGCGGAGATCAGCTTTGCCAATATGGAGTTTCGACTACAAGTGGTTTTATACATCGGGTGTATGTAAAAAACAGGCACAGGTGTGTTATTCACTAAATTGTTTTAGCGAATATAACCAGAAGTAAATCATGCTGCATAATTTCAAGGCGACAGTGAAACTGACAACACTGTCTTGTGTTTTACTAAATGGTCTTTATAATATTTATTTATGTATTTATATATGTTTTATTTATTCATTCATTTATTTTTTTTATCTTTAATTTAGGCATGTGTTTGAAGGTAAGTGGATCCCTGCTGAATTCGGTTAATACTTTTGAAGGACAAACGGTAAAAATACGATGCAATTTCACTTTAGCCACAAATGAAATAATGTTTTGGTACCAGCAAGGTGACCAACTGGCTCCGAAATATTTACTACAGACTCATGATAGGAATAAAACAGAGGCATCCTTTACAATTACAGTGGATCGAGCTCAGAGTTTGTACTTACTAACAATTGAGGAAGTGAAGCTGATGGACACAGCGTTCTACATCTGTGCAAAGGCAGCACCGTGACTGAAACTGCCCTGGATCTGTACAATATCTCACAACACAAATCTTCTGTGTAAACAACTTGGTCGTGGTGCACGTTGGGGTGGAAGTATATGATGTTTAATAGTCTTGTGATTTCGTCCAAGGCTTGAGATATGGTTAATGATGTAAGAGATTTAAAATCCACAGTTGTAATTTCTGAACTGCAGCCTTTGTACAGTATGATTTCCAGGCGTTAATGATGGTACATGCCTTACCTAATATACCGAAGAATAAACTGACCTGATTCTCAAATTAAGATAAGCAAGCATTTGTCAATGCCGAATGTTGCTTGCTTCTATGTGTTGTTTAGGTATTTGGAAGTCAGTAAAACAGTCATTTTTAGGATTTTTTTCACCAAATTTTCAACATAGCCATTTTAAGACCTCTGCTCATGAACAGTGTCACTGTGATTTTGTTAATGTGTCCCATATATTGAGTTTGCACACCGACTGCACCATTGTGCCCTACATGGGCGGAAACACGTTTTGGGCAGGATGTGAAAAATGACAGCTGTACTGCTCATAAGGAGGTGTGGTAAAATGGCAATGTTGAAAATCTGGAGTGGAAATTTTGAAAATTCGCAAACCTACGAGCGTGCGTGGGAACTGTGCAACGCACACTCGTAAAACAGTCATTTTTAGGAATTCTTTCACCAAATTTTCAACATAGCCATTTTAAGACCTCTGCTCATGAATAGTGTCACTGTGATTTTCCTAATTTGTCCCATGCATTGATTTCGCACACCGACTGCGCCATTGTGCGCTACATGGGTGGAAACACGTTTTGGGTGAGATGTGAAAAATGACATCTGTACTGCTCATAAGAAAGTGTGGTAAAATGGCAATGTTGAAAATCTGGAGTGAAAATATTGAAATTTCACGAACTTACGAGCCTGCGTTGGAACTGTGCAACGCGCGCTCATAAAACAGTCATTTTTTTTAAATTTTGGCACCAAATTTTCAACATGGGGGTTTTGGGATCCCTACTTATGAATGATGTCACTGAGATGGCGGTATTCAGGCCCGAAGGGTGATTTCACAGTCACTTGGCAGTCACTGCGCGAAATCACCCTTCGGGCCCGAAAAATGCCATGACAGTGACATCATTCATGAGAAGGGGTCCCAAAACCCCATGTTGAAAATTTGCAAAATTCCCAAAATGCCTGAGATATGCAATAAAGTTGAAACTCCCTATCTAGGCCATTATACAGCTTACCGGCATTTCCTCAGTTCGCGGTCGGCTTTGAAGAGTGCAGAGCGTGTTCCCGGTCCACCGAAGATCGTCGCCAGCCAGAGTCCGGAGGTAAGTATGGGGTGGGGTGTGGGGAGGCTGGGTGCGCAGTGGTGGGTGCGGGTTGTGGGAGGGGGGTCGGAAACGCACCGCAGGACTGTTTTGTCTTACAGGTACAAAACAAAAAAAAAGACTTGTGGGACTGTTTTCCATGCTGGGGTGGGCTCCCAGCGTGGCACAAGGATGTTGGGGGTGGCCGTTCAGCCGACGGGGAATTGGGCACCCCCGTCAGAAAAAGGACTGATTGCCAAGCTGGGGTGAGCTCCCAGCGTGGCACCAACTACGGTGGGGGGGAGACGATGCAGCTCAGCCGACGGGGATTAGGCACCCCATCGGCTACACAGTGCGTGCAGGGGTGCGCATGCCTGCAGGTGGGGGGAGCTGCACGTGAGCAGCCTCTTATCGCTGCTCACCTGCTTAGGCTCCTCATCTAGAGGACTGCATTTTGGAGCATGTCATAGACAGCTCCAAAATGCATTGGCTTACAGGGGCCATGCCTGCCAGATCACTGAGTGAATTGGAGGAGGAGGCGACACACCTCCGAAAGCTCTGATGATGGCACTATGTTTCTTGCACATGCGTGCAAGCAACATAAAAATAACATCTTCAGATGCAATAAATGACAAAGATAGCAACTGACAGAACTTAATGTACCGTTTCATTAGTCTTCTTTCTACTGTAAACATTTCAAAAGAGAAAGGTAAAGATAAAGGCAACATAAACAATCTGAGCATCAAAACGAAAACATAAGCCTTATGACATGTCAAACCCTTTTCTATAGTGCTTCTCTGCATGTTGCCGGAACTTGCATAATTCAGCAAATATATTGAATAACACTGTAACATCTGTGTCCTACTGTTCATCTACCTAATAAAAAAATTATATCTAATCAAATACAGACTGTGAAGATACTCAATAAGACTTTGTCTAGGCTAAGTTTGCCTGTTCCTTGGTGGAGCTACTGTTTTTTTTTTGGCTATTTCAGTGGGTAGTTATCTATCTAGCCCAAACTGCAATTTAGTTTAAAGAAAATTATAATTGCCCCCATACCATGCTGGGTGTTCAATTCTTCAGCAGACCACCTCTTCATCAACCATATAAGTGTACATTAAACCCAGTCTCCATATCCTCATAAATACACATCAATCCCTTCTTGGTAGCCAGCAACCCACCCCCTATCTAGAGTAATTGTCCAAACCCGAGTACTTTTGTCCTAATTTTCCTCACCTAGATGAAATAATGCATATGTGTGGAAGTACCTTTTGAGTTATGCAATGCTTAATTTCTTTGTCTTACATATGTCACAGTATGTCAAGGTGCTGAGTGTACAGTGGCACAACAGGGGAATCTCTGAAAACTTGGATTTCCAAATCTTCTCTAGAGTTTCAACTGTCATCACATACTGCAGTTTGCTTGGGTAGGGTTGTGCCATTAGGGAGACAGTATAGCGCAGTGGTTTAAGTCTCTGCGTTGCAAATTTGGTGACATCCAACAAACATGACTTAGGTTTGAATCCCACAGCTTCCAATTGCATATTGTCTGATCCTGAGTAAATTACTTAACTTCCCTGTATTCTCATGTTGCTCCTGTAAAAAATCTTTCAGCATAGTATGCTACTCCTGGTTAAACAATTAAATTAAAACTGTATGATCTGTGCAAAACTGTCTACCAATGTAGATCTTACACATTATTGCATGTCTGTCTCCTCCCTGCCCCAAGCATCATTAAGAGCAAATTATATTTTTCGCCTCTCTATCATTTTCCCTGCTCTGAATGGCTACCTACAAATTGTAATTAGGTTTTGTTTTATAATGCATTTACCCAGGGTAGTTCGGCTTGATGGATTGGGTCAAAGAGTGGTTAATTGAAACTGTTACTGCAAGAAAACATGATCTGGATAGACATGGCCTCTTCACAATCTGACTTATGGGAAAGTGTTGCAGAAAACTACAAGAGGGATAGATTAGCAACAGTATATCCCCCTGCCGCCATGGAAAATGGGGTTCGGGTTCAATTTAGAGAATTTCGTTGTAGAGACCAGTGGAAGAGAATCTTGTCTCAGGTTCAATGTGCTTGCTATGTTGATTACAGAGCACTGAGGGTTTTACTGTACTCTTCCAGATGTAAAAAGAGATGTATTCTTACAACTTGGACAGGTTCAATCCTTAATGGTGAGACTGGCTGAGCCAGGCTGGCACCCATACCTTAATTTCAGTGTAGATCCCCCTGAAAAATGTAGCAGTGCAGCCTGGCTCAGAACTGTCTGTGCATTCCGAATTTCCACAGCTACCTCCGCAGCAAGGAAAAAAAAGTGTTACTTGTACAGCTGTTTAGTTTGCTGTGTCCTGTCCATTCTCGCAGCACTTTCCTCATAAAAAAAGGAACACCTTGAACTGTGAATAAACTAAAATAAAATCAAGTTGTCACGTTTTCAATCTTATCAAAAAGTATTTCTGTTTCATATTCAGCCCTATGAAGATGTGACATCAGCTGATGGAAAAAGATTTCTCACTAGATGTTAATACTATACAGTGACTACAATTACTTCAAACTGCCCATATCTCTTTTTTTCTGACAGCTACTGCACATATAAATTGTTCATCCACAGTTGGGATGATTTTTGCTAGGCTTGCAACTTGCAATAAATGCTTTAAAAAGTAGTCCCAGAGGGACCAATATAGACTTTCCAGTTAACACATGTTGTTAAATCTCATGCACCATTGCAAATTGTAAATAAAAATTTCAACTACAAAATGGGTGGGGGTGAAATTAACAATATTTGCAGATTTGTGAACCAATACTTAAAAACATTCAGCCCAGTCCATCGATGGGTGTATATGAGTTGGTAAAATAATTTCCCAAAATGTTGTGTACAGAATGACTTTATACAGTAAATTATAAAGTTTCAATAAATGTCTTCCAACACAATGGGTGCATGGAAAACTTTTCTGTAGAAAGGTAGAAACACAGAAGTTGACGGCAGATAAGGACCCTCAAGGCCCATCCAGTGTGTTCATTTTTTCTACCTTATGAATGTGCCTCAGACCTTTATTCTGTCAATGGCCTTTTTATTCATACTAATTTGTATTGCTCCCTTGTGCCTATCCCATGCCTGTTTGAAGCCCTGCACTGTATTCATCTCCATCACTTCCTGAGGTAGGCCCTTCCACGCATCCACCACCCTTTCTGTGAAAAATAACTTCCTCACATAACCCTCAATAGCCTCCCTCTAATCTCATGCTGTGTCCTCTTGTCCTATTTTTATGTAGGCTCACATATGAGCAGCTAACATATTGTGGTAGTAGCAGATTTGGAGGAGCGATCACTGTTTGGCGAATGCAGGGCAAGCATCAGTAGGAGTATCCCTCATTCCCCAATCAGCCTGCATGCCGGCCCCACACCATGCATACTTAATGTGGTGATCACATCAAACTGAAGGTCTGCTGCAATGTGAGCAAAGCTCATCATATGCAGCGGCCCTCCCGACATGCTTTCCTTGGTGAAAAAAAGAACATAACATGGGGGCACACTGTCTGCCATAATGTCAACTTTGGGGATGCCCAATCCCCTGTTGGCATGCCCTGCCCCAATGTGTGTGTGGATGGGGGACCCAACTCCCTGTTGGCATCATGCACCCCCCATTTGTTATGTGCCGAGGGGGGTGCCCAATTCCCCTCAGCTCTCCCCCCCCACTTTTGTTGTGTGCTGATGGGGTGCCCAATTCCTCATCGGCTATAGCATCCCCCCAAAAAAATACTTAGGTGGCATGATGGGAGCCCACTCCAGCATGCTAAATCACCCTGAAAAAGTAAAACTGTCCCTAAATGTTTTTTTTTGTTTTATTTGAACCCTGTAAAAGAAGAAAACGGTCTCTCGCGGTCTCCCTGCCCCCTCCCACAATCTGCGCCCACTCTCTGCTAAACCCTGCCTCCCCACACACCCCCATACTTACCTCCAGAGCTGGTGTGATGATCTTCGGTGAACCAGGAACATGTCTGCACTCTTCAAAGCCGACCATGAACTGAGGAAATGCCGGTAAGCTGTATAATAGTATAAATAGGTTTTTCTACTTTGGTGCATATCTCGGGCATTTTTTGGAATTTTTGCACCAGATTTTCAACATGGGGTTATTGGGGCCCCTCCTCATGAATTCTGTCACTGTCATGGCATTATTCAGTCCTGAAAGCTGATTTTGTGGTCACTGCACGGAATCACCTTTCAGGACTGAGTAATGAAATGACAGTGCCACTGTTCATGAGGGGGGCTCTCAAAAAGCCTATGTTACAAATTAGGTGAAAAAAATCCAAAAAATGGCTGTTTTACGAGCGTGTGTTGTGCTGTTTCCATGCACGCTCGTAGCTTCATGAATTTGTCATATTTTCACTCCAGATTTTCAAAATTGGCATTTTTCCACACTTCCTTATGAACAGTACAGCTGTCATTTTACATATCCTGACCAAAATGTGTTTTTGCATGTCTGGCACAGAATAGCATGGTCACTGTGTGAAATCCATTTTCTGGACAGTTTGAGAAATTGACGGTGACACTGTTCATGAGCAGAGGACCTAAAATGCCTATGTTTAAAATTTGGTGTCGAAAGTCCATAAAATTACTGTGTTACAAGTGAGTGTTGTGGTTTCCACGCTGCTTGTAACTTCGCAAATTTGTGATATTTTCATGCCAGATTTTCAACACTGGCATTTTTCACACCTCCTTATCAACAGTGCAGATGTCATTTTTCACAGCCTGCCCAAAATATGTTTCCGCACCTGTGGCACACAATGGCATGGTCGCTGTGGGAAATCAACTTTTGGGACAGATTAACAAAATCACAATGCCACTGTTCATGAGGGGAGGTCCCAAAATGCCTATGTTGAAAATGTGGCTAAAATACTCCCAAAAATAATTGGGTAACGGACGTGTGTTGCACAGTTTCTATGCATGCTCATGAGTTCACCAATTTTATATATTTTCACTCCAAATTTTCAACGTTGCCATTTTTTTACGCCTCTTCATGAACAATACAGTTGTCATTTTCCACATCCTGCCCAAAATGTATTTTCATCCCTGTGTTGCCAAATGGCATAGCCATTGTGCAAAACCACCTTTCAGCTAACAAACTGATTGTGCCTCTCTTCATGAGGTGGGGTCACAAATAGCCTATGTTGAAAATTGGAGTGAAAATACCAACAAATGCCTACAACGTTAGGGTTTCCAACTGTAACATCCCACCCTGTAGAGACTGACAGGTGTCAGGGGTGTGACTTGGGATCATTGGCTGTATTGCTCACACCATTCCTCCCCCAACCCCACCCTGCAGCCAGTGACAGGCATCGAGATCTGCCTTGGACTGTTCGGCCCTAACGTTCACCCCATTCTCCTATACTGCACCCATCTCAGCATATTTCCTTATGGAATGGGGTAAGTATAATTCCCAATGACCCCAAAGCACACCACAACACTTGTCAGTGTCTAGAGGGCAGGGTGAGGTACAATGGCATGCACGTTATAGCTGATGCCCCAAAGGCACACCCCTATGCATGTCGGTCTCTACAAGGTGGGGGTGGGGTTGGCGTCACTGCAATACTTCACTGCCATTCCTATTATGCGTCTCTAACTCTGGCACTACCAGTGCCAATGCCCATGAGGAAACATTCGGCATTGACAAATGCTTGTTCTTATATTGAAACATGTTAGACTCTTTCACCTTGTTAATGTCCTTAAGATATTTGAATGTTTCGATCATATCACCTCTTTCCCTCCTTTGCTCTAGGGCATACATATTGAGCTCTGTTAATTGTTAGACACTACACACAAAATAAAAAGATATTCATTGGCTAGTGAATCCATATGGGTAGAAATTATGCCAATCAGCTCTTTGCCCCTGATTGTGGGTACTTGCTTTCGACCACCAAATTCTACTACGGAATATATGGAAGCCCATCTGCGGGCTTCCCAAGCTGCTGCTGCAGCCCCAGTGCTCTCTGAGCTGGCCGCAGCTAACAGACCACCTGACTGACCCCTAGACAGATTCAGAAAGCCCATCTGCAGGCCTCTCAAGCTGCTGCTGTGGCTCCAGCACTCTCCAAGCTGGTCGCATCTAACAGACCAGCCAACTGACCCCTAGACAGATTGAGACAGCCCATCTGTGGTCTTCTCAAGCTGCTGCTGTGGCCCTGGCACTCTCTGAGCCAGCCACAGCTAACAGACAGTCCGACCGACCCATGGACAGATTCAGGTATGCACCAGACCTCTGAAACTTGCAGTTTTGAATGCCGCTGTTTTGACTCGATGCCCAGTGGAGGAGCCAGGCACTGATTGGCAGTTTCTGCTCCTCGGCTGAAATTCCAAGTCCTAGCTCTCCCTGCTCCCTAATCTTGGGGAAATATCTTTCTGTGCTGTGTTCTGGACTGAAGTTTTTGCCCACCCCCCACCTCCGCACAGTATTAAGGGCAATTAACAAAATAAATAAAGAAGTTTGAGAAATTTTACAACAGTCCGAGTGGAGTATTTTTTGGTCCCCCCCCCCCATTTTTGAACATTAACACTGACTTAGTCCTATAAGGGGAACCATTCAACAAACTGTCTTAACAGTATCCCATTACCCATGGAGTGAAGCATTATAACTACACACCTCTTGCCCATTAAATAGACCCTTGTTCTGCCCCTCTCCTCAGCCTAGCAGCTGATTGGTCACTCCACTGCTGCACATTCTTATTGCTACTGGCCTCTCTGTCTTCAATATCTGACATAATCCACTCTCTTGCTACCCCTTTTTAAACCAATCTCGACCACAGGGTTGCATAAAATGAATACCCCCTGTTCTTACTACTACTAGCTATATTACCGGAGATTTTTGTGCATCAGTACTAGCTGCAGACCAGTCATGCCTAAACCAATTTTCATTTACTTGTCCACCCCCATCGCCCTAAACTCTGTGATGTCCCATGAGTTAATGTCCCATAACTTCACAATCCTTGTCATACCATCAAACTATGAGAAGCACTTACCGTGCCACTTTGTGCATTCCCTTTCCATATGGTGCCCTTTGTGGGTCCCTCCAATCACTCCCCTCTTTTCCCTACTCCTCCTTGCAGGAGATGTGAAAAGCAATCCAGGCCCTGCTGACATGCATATCAACTCCTCTGATTTATCTTGGGCAAGAAATGCAGGCCTGTGCACATGTAAGCAATAAGACACGATAGGTGATGGAACATATTTACTCAGCATGGCCAGGGGCGTACAAGGCACGATTCGTCGAGTTTTAGCCCCTGGCGCAGTAAAATATGTTCCATGCACACACCTGAGTGTCTTATTTGCTTTATAAATGGGCTACATTTTTAAAAATATTTTCTCACCCTAAAAAACTATATTTAAATATCCAAAAACAGAAATCTTTGTGAAAATTTGAGATAAAATAGTCCTTCCGCCTGCTACCTGATGATGCTATTGTATTTTGCCACTAGGCATTTCTGTCCTTCTGTGGCATCCATACTTCTGAAAAAGTTCACACCCCCCCCACACACATTATTATTTATTTATTTTATTTTTTCACTAGTCGGTCTGTTATTTACTAAGCAGTTTTATCTTTTTTTTTTTCTACCTTAATTTCTTTGCCTGATTTACTTGATCAAGAGTCCTGTTTTTCCCCCAGTTCCTCCATTGTGGCTACATGCCGCTCTTCAGTTATATGCACTGTACAGGTAAAATGAGGAACCGATGGGCAGCTCATGGAAAGTTTTTTTTTTTTTAACTCATCAGCATTGCTCTGTTTGTGTCTTTCCCTCCTGCTGCCCACCCAACCATCTGCTCCTTTACCGGCAGAGGCTTTGGAAGTGGCAACGGGACTGTAACAAATAAAACCACAGGACAAGTCAGTAGGATTTTTTTTTTTTTAATCGTCATCAGGGACTGTCAAACAGCCTGTGAAGTGAGAGAGCGAGTTGCAACAGAGTTTACCCGATCGGTTGGCGAAACCATGGGACAAATCTGAAAGTCAGTAGATTTTTTAAACTGTTATCGGGGACGTTCATTTTAACCTGTGAAGCATTAGTGAGAGGCACCAGAGTTTTCCCGATCGATTGGCATGCGTTTGATGAGCTGCGTTATGGAGTGCATACAAAAGAAAAAAGTGCAACATTTGCATAATGTACATTTAAACGGGTTGATTGATTTTCTTTTTTTCACACTACCGCTTTTTGTTACAATAATCCAAGTACGGTAGCTTTTTGTCCTGCTTGGCAAATATAAAGATGGCAGACAGTAAAAATGCCAATGTTCCATGGCTTATGGATATTGGCCTTTTTACTGCCAGTCCCTTTTTTTACCCATGCATGGAACAGATGTCATGCATGGGTAACTAGCCAATCAGATTCCTTGATTTAGCCTACCCATTTTATAAGAATATATGTAGCCTCCCAGCAAAGTTTGCTGAATGTGAGGCATGGGTGACCATGTACAAGCCCCATGTGCTAGGCCTCTCTGAGATCTGGCTATAACCATGTCATTCAGATACCTTGTATCCTCTTCCCGGCTATTCCCTTCTATGCCTAGACAAACTGGGCAAGATAAAGGGTGGGGATGTGGCACTCTATGTGCAGGATCATATATCTGCCTCCTGCATTGGCTCCTCAACTCCCTCCTCAACTAGTGAGTGGCTCCTCACCAAGATCACCCTGGATAACACAGAAAAACTATACCTTGGATGCTGCTACAATCCTCCCACTGGGGGCATCAAGGGCTTATACTGCTTTTTCAATGGGCTTGGGTGCATCTCACTCCTCAGAGATGCCATAATAATTGGGAATTTTAATCTCAACTGGTCAGGTGACTCAGTGCCTGTACCATATATGCCAGCTTACTGAAGGCACATAGCTTGGAGCAAGTAATCTCCTCCACTACTAGGCACAACCTTCACTCACCTAACCACTCCACTCTCAACTGGATTGCCTCTAATAGGTTAGAGTTGCTTCTCCAGGCTGGCACTATGTCTGACTCCACAAGTGACCATGCTTCCACGTTTATAATCATAACCAACAAGTACAAACGTCCACCCACCCTAATTACTGTCTTTCAGGAAATTCAACCACCAGGATCCCAATACAGTTATTAAGGATGCAATGACTGCTGACTGGTCCATCCTCTACCTGCAAAATAACATCTTGTCTGCAGTCACTTAACTCACTAATGTCCTCCACAAATTACAGGAGAAGCATTTCCCCTTCACAACCAGAAGGGACAGAGGAGGCTGCTTGCAATGGGTTTCAAAGAAACTTCTGGTGCAAATGAAAGGACCACAAACGGAAAGCCTACAAGGCATCCCCCAACCCCCATCTTTGAATACCTATAGGCAACAATGTAACATATGTAAACAGGCAGCCAAATCATTAAAATGCAAGTACTACCTCTCACAACACAGCAGCTCCCTCAGGAACCCTTATATTATCTGGGCCACCACTGGGTCCATATTAAACCCTTGTACAGGTAACTAGATTACCCAGATCAAAACCCTCTTGGGTAACATCTCAGATCCCCAGGGTTCAATACTTAGCCTTTTGATTTTTTCCTTGTTTATAAATGCACTCCTAGCAGATAGCCTCACCTGTAATTCACTCCTCTACACCGATGATTTTGTCCTCTACCATACTGACAACTCTGTTGAATCTATCTCATCCACCCTTTCTGTCAACTATGACGCTGCTCACAGCTGGTTCCTCTCCAAAAAACTGATAGTCAATAACAAGAAGACTAAGTCTATGCTCCTTGGCTCCAAACCCTTCCTGACCAAGGCCACCAAAGCCAACTCATCCCTTCTGGTTCACACCCCTGTAGGTCCCCCACTTGACATTGTCCCCACTTTCAAATACCTTGGTGTTACCCTCGACCCCTCTCTTACATTTTTCTAACACATCAACAGCACTGTGTGGAAAATCCACCAAAGACTTGGTGATGCCTACAGGCTAAACCAACTACTATTCATGGAAGCTCGTCTTGCCATTGCGCTAGGCAATCTTCTGCCCCTGCTAGAGTACTGCTCCCCTGTCTACTCTCGCATGTCCTCCTCACTGTGTACCCATTTAAACTCCACTAACAATTCCATATGCCTCTTTGTGCTTCAAGTTCCTCATTCCATCCACTACTGTGCTCTTTTCCAGTCTCTTGGATGGCTCCCATTACAAAGTTGCTTTGATTATACCATGGGTTATCTAATTGTAAACTCCCTCAGGAGCCATCAGCCTTCACCCTAGTCTTCTATTCTCACAGACAGAGTGGTGCCTAGGAGCCTCAGGGTAACCTCTGTTCCTCCACTCGAAGTGCCTTGTATATCTTCTGTGATGGGCAGTCGAGCTGTCTCAGTCTCCGCCCTCACCCTGTGGAATAAATTACCTGCATCCATCCACTCATCTGCCACCCATCTTCCTTCAAAACCAATCTGCACAACTGGTTTCTAGTTGGGTCAGGCTGTGAGTGCCCCCAAGACAATACCTGAGGGAGTGGGCAATCAAGATGCTAAGACCTAGTGAGCTATTGGGACAACTTCATCACCCTACATTTCTGGCCTTTCCCACTCTGTTTGTCCCTTAGTTTGCTCTGCCAGCGTCAACTGCCCCCAAGATAAAACCAGTGGGTGTGGGCCATCGTGGCACCAAGACCTGCTGTGCCATCTTTTGGGATCCCTTCCCTTCCTTCAACTCACTTCCCTGTTGCCCCCTAGCCTTCTCTACCCACTTTGTACCTCACAGTACTCTCTGCTCTCCTAACCTGTTCCTACCTCTTTGCAGTACTACTGATCCACTGTTTTTATATTTCCCTAGCAAGTCTGAGCTTCTATGCACCTAATTATCCTAGATCACTGTCAGCTTGTATAGTTTGTATGCTGTATGTAAACTTCCATGCACCTACTAATTTAGCCCACTGCCCACTGTTACAGCAGGTAGGCATCTCAGATAGACCTTGCATACTGAAACTATGCTTGCAGACCTGCTTTGTCTCCATCATGTGTTAATTGCCTTGTCTGGATGTACATTACCAAATCTTGTATTATATGTGTTACTCTGTACTGTTGCTATTTTTGTGCATTGTCTCTGTTGATTATGTTATTTTGCAGCCACATCTGTGGCCTGGGTCATGTCTGAAAATGATCCAATGGATTAGTGCACTTGCCTGGTTACCAAAGACATAAATAAATAAAATAAATAAATACATTTATGAATGACAGACAGCATGTGAACTTGGAAATATCTTAGTCATGGGAGATTCAAGCTTAGTGACATGGACTGGAGTACCAATTTGGCTACTTCAAGCAATAGTAAAAAAACTTTTGACAACATGTGCACAGCTTAATTTAAAACAGAGTGTCCATTTCCCCTACAAGAGGTAATAATATACTTGACTATTATACAATGACATCCTTAATATTAAGAATGTCCAGATAGAAGCCCCAGTCGGCAATAGTGACCATAACACTATCATTTTCACCTTCATAACTGATTGCCCAGTAGGTATTAGTCAGCAATTTTATATATGTATGATAAAGCCAGTACTGATGAGATGACAAAAGTAATTGGACAAATTGACTGGGAAAAGCACATGAAGAATTATCCATTAATGCATATTGGGAACTACTTTATAATACACTAATATAAGTAAAGGATAGGTTTATACCAACCAGAAAAAAACATAAAAAATAGAAACTTAATCCTAAATGGCTTAGTAAGTCTATCAGAAGGTTAATCAAACAAAAGAATAAAAAATATGATAGACACCTAAAATCCAGAACAGTGCAAAACTGGTCAGCTTATCTTAAAATTCAGAAACAATGCAAATTAAGGATTAAAAAAACCAAAAGAAACTGGGAAATTCATTAAGCTAGAAATGCAAATAAATGTAACATTAGGCACTTCTTCGCTTATATTAACTCCCTAAAAAAAAAAACACAATGTAAAGTTGGTCCTTTGCAATTGAACTACAAATTAATTCATGACCCCAGAGACATGGCAAATACCTTTAATGAAGAATTTTGAAAAGCGTACACAGGTACAAATCCAGCAAGGTCTTGTTATGTTGGTTTGCCGTGCTTGCACAAAGTCAACATCTTTTTTTTTTTTTAATTTTAAATTCTGCTTTTTTCCTTGGGGGTCCTCCATCATTCATTGGCCTAGTCACATCCCCTGGAGCTCCCACCACCTGTCTAGTTGCTGCCCCTCCCGGTCACCCCCCGCTTACCCCCCAGAGGGCGGGGCCGGAGCATTGGTCCCCCTTAATGCCAGTGCCCTGGAGCAGTAACTGGTTGGGAGTGTGGCGACAGGGGTGAATTGAAGCCCGGGGAGGCTTCACTTAGATGGAGGATCCCCCCTCCTTCTTTTCCTCCTGACTTTTTTCACCCGGAGGCGGGGATGTGCAATGATGCCAGCGTCCGCCCCGCCTCCTCCCCCCAAAGATTAGTACAGCAGTGCGAGAACTCACGGTCCCCACCAGGAGTCCTCAGCACTCCGGATGCTGCCGCACCCTCCCCGGAGAGGAGAGCAGTCAAAGGAAGCTCTATCCTTCTCCCGCTGGCCAGCCCTCCGGCGACTGGGTCCATTCCGCAACTCGCCGGGCGTCCAGAAGCAGAAATCCCACCACACGCGCCAATGGGCCGGCCAAAGTCAACATCTTGGGAAAGTGCAGATTTGGAGGCACGGCCACTGTTGGGCAAATGCAGGGCATGCATCAGTAGGTGCGTCCCTCATTCCACAATCAGCCTGCATGCCTGTGCCACACCATGCATGCTAATGTGGTGAGCACATCTAAGGAAAGGTCTGCTGCAATCCGAGCTAAGCTTGTCAGACGCAGCAGACCCTTCCTGCGTGCTGCCACATTAGCAGCATGGCGAGTGGCCGCCCAATGGCTGACTTCGGGGGTGCCCAAACCCCCAGCTGCCTTTCTGTGGCTGCAGAAATTTGCAGATGGGGGAGCCCACTCCCTGTTGGCATACATCAGCCCATCCCATTTTCTATATGCCGAGGGGGTGCCCAATCTCCCTTGGTTCTTGCATCCCCCCCACCTCTTTCATTGTGAGCCGACGGGGGAGCCCATTCCCCATCAGCATAAATCAGCCCCCCGCATTTCTTGCATGCCGAGGGGGGTGCCCAATGCCCCTTGGCTCTTGCCTCCCCCAAGCTGTCATTGTGTGACAACAGGGTGCCCAATCCCGTCGGCATAAATTCACCCCATTGTCTGCCAATGAGGGTGCCCAATCCCCATTGGCTCCAGCCCCCAAGCAGCCTTCCTGATGCCAAGCTGGGAGCCCACCCCACCGTGGCAAACGTCCCATGTCGTCCTCCTTAAAACAAAAAAAAAGTATCTGAAAGAAAAAAGGTCCCTTGTGGTCTCAGTGGCCCCTTCCCACCCGCGCCCACCCACTGCACACCCGCCTCCCCACCCCGCCCTCACCCCATACTTACCTCTGGACTCCGGAGCGATGATTTTCGGTGGACCGGGAATATGTCTGCACTCTTCAAAGCCAACCGCGAACTGAGGAAATGCTGGTAAGCTGTATAATGGAATGAATAGGGTTTTTTCAACTTTGCTGCATATCTCAGGCATTTATTGGAATTTTGGCACCAAATTTTCAACATGGGGTTTTTGGGGCCCCCCTCATGAATTCTATCACTGTCTTGGTGTTAATTGGCCTCGAAAGGTGATTTCGCTGTCACTGCGCGAAATTACCTTTCAGGACCCATTAATGAAATGACAGTGCCAGTGTTCATGAGGTGGCCTCTCAAAAAGCTAATGTTCCAAATTTGGTGGAAAAAATACAACAAATGCCTGTTTTACGAGCGTGCATTGTGCAGTTGCTATGCAGTCTCATAACTTCATGCATTTGCAATACTTTAATGCCGGATTTTCAGCATTGTCATTTTTGTACACCTCCTTGTGAACAGTACAGCTGTCATTTTCCACATCCTGCCCGAAATGTGTTTCCGTACTTCTGGTGCACAATAGCGCAGTCACTATGGGAAATCAGTGTTTGGGCCAGATTATGAAAATGACAGTGGCACAGTTCATGAGCAGAGGTCCTAAAATGCCTATGTTGAAAATTTGGTGATGATATTCCATAAAATGACTGTGTTACAAGCGTGCATTGGCAGATTGCACGCACGCCTGTACCGTCATGCATTTGTGATATTTTCACTCTGGATTTTCACCATTGCCATTTTTCCACACCTCTTGATGAACAGTACAGCTGTCATTTCACATATCCTGCCCAAAATGTGTTTTCGCACTTTCGGTGCAGAATAGCGTGGTCGCTGTGTGAAATCACTTCTTGGGACACTTTGAAGAAATAACAGTGACACTGTACATGAGCAGAGGTGCTAAAATGCCTATGTTGAAAATTTGGTGCTGAACGCCCATAAAATGGCAGTGTTCCAAGCGTGCATTGCATATTTCCCACGCACCCTTGTAACTTTGCAAATTTGCTATATTTACATGCCACATTTTCAACACTGGCATTTTTTTACACCTCCTTATGAACTGTACAGCTGTCATTTTTCACATCCTGCCCAAACTGTGTTTTCACACATCTGGCGCACAATGGCTCAGTCACTGTGGGAAATCAACTTTTGGGACAGATTAACAAAATTGCAGTGCCACTATTTATGAGCAGAGGTCCCAAAATGCCTGTGCTGAAAATTTGGTTAAAAAATCCCCCAAATAATTACATTACAGGTGTGCGTTGCCCAGTTTCTATGCACACTCATGACTTCACCAATTTTTCATATTTTCACTCCAGATTTTCAACATTGCCATTTTTTGAACCTCCTCATGAAAAGTACAGGTGTAATTTTTCACATCCTGTGCAAAATGTGTTTCGCCCCTGTGGTGCCAAATGGCACAGTCACTGTGCAAAAATCACCTTTCGGCTAACGAACTGATTGTGCCACTGTTCATGAGGTAGGGTCACAAAAAGTCCATGTTGAAATATTGGAGTGAAAATGCCTCGTGCATTAGGGTTTCCAACCGTAACGCCCTGCCCTGTAGAGACTGACAGGTGTCAGGGGTGTGACTTGGGATTGTCGGGCGTAATGCTCACGCCATTCCACCCCCAACCCCACCCTGTAGCCAGTGACAATCATCAAGATGTGCCTTGGATGCTTTGGCTCCAAAGTTCACCCCACTCTCCTATGCTGCACCCATCTCAGTGTATTTCCTTATGGAATGGGGTGAGCATAAAGCCTGAAGACCCCAATGCACACTGCAACACTTGTCAGTGTCTGCAGGATAAGGAGAGGTGAAATGGCATCAGCACTATGGCCAACACCCAAAGGGACACCCCAATGCCTGCCAGTCTCTGCAGCATGGGGGTGGGTTGGCATCAGTTCAATACTTCACTGCCGATCCTATTATACATCTCTCTAACTCCTGCACTACCAATGCCAATGCCAGCAAGCCAACATTTGGCATTGACAGATGCTTGTTTTTCTTATAGAAGTGATTCCCCTATTACATTTGATGCAGAAGCAATACATGGAAAAATAATGTTGCAAAAAGGCAGAACCTGTATGGGACCAGATAATATCACAATTCACCTACTGTACCTACTTGCTAATTATCTGGTTTCGTCATTGACGCTATTATTTGAGTCATGTCTTAATAAGAATGTTGTCCCAAAAGAATGAAATTAGCTAATGTCATGCCTATTCACAAAAAGGGTCTGAAATCTGGTTGAATTATTGACCTATCACCCTCACTTCACCTATATGTAAAATCTCTGAGAGTTTGGCTAAGGACAGTCTATCATCTATCCGAAACAATTTCAATACTGAACAACATGACTTTATAAAAGGTAGAGGCTGATTGACAAATCTGATGTGTTTCTGTGAAGAGGTTAGTCAACTACTGGATGCTAGAACATTGCGTGATGTTGTCTTTGTAGACTTCAGCAAAGCCTTTAATGTCATGCCTCACTGGGCCCTAAAAAATAACATTACTAAACCTAAATATCAATAAATATATTATTAACTGGATCTGTAATTGTCTTGAAGGTCAAACACAAAGAGTCATAATTAATGGCCAGTTATTTGATGTAGGCTTTGTTACCAGTGGGTTGCCTCAGGGCTCAGTGCTTGGACCTTGTCTTTTCCATGCATTTATTTCTGATCTCATGGTGAATTGTCTTTCTACATCTATTACATATACAGCTGACATTAAAATCAGGGGTCCAAGTGCAAACGTTGATCACATTAGCATTATTCAACATGACTTAGACGTAATCACTGCATGGGTAGATAGATGGGTTATGCAGCTAAATAATAATAAATGCAAGGTTATGCACTTGAGTTTACAGAATCCCAAAACATCATATGTTTAAGGGAGATTTACCCTATTAACCAGTACTGATGAAATGGATTTGGGAGTGTTGGTTTCTAATAACCTGGAATATGCCCGTCATATTAATGATGTGGTTAACAAAACAAATACAATTATTTGATAGATTATATGTAATATAACAGCTAGAAACCCTAGGGTGATGATGCCACTATTTAGGGCCTATGCACAGCCACATCTGGAGTATGTGTCACAGCTCTGGTGCCCCCATAAAAAAATCTAATATTAATCCATTAGAAAGAGTTCAGCGTAATTATACCAAATATTTAAAAGGAAAGCATAATTTATCAAATGAAAATTGACTAAAAAGTCTTAACCTTCTATCACTTGAGACACACTGCTTAAGAGTGGATTTACTATTTCTGTATGACATAATCCAGGACCCTGCTCTAAAGACTAAACTAGGATTATAATTAAAAACAACATATATGATACCAGAAGTCATCCATGTCAATTATCTGGTAAATCCTTCAATTATCAAATGAGAATATTCTTCTTCACATTGAGGATTATCAGTCCATGGAACAAACTACCACTTAATATTATTGCAAGTAGAAACAATACAGAAAATAAACCATGGTCAGATGCCTACTTATTAGCTGGACACAACCTTAAATATTATGAATATTGAGTAGTATGGGAGCATTTATGGGCCTTTGGCTCTCTAGTTCCTTCAACATCTTAGTATGAAACTTAGTATGAATCTGTCCTCATTTGTTTTCTGATGCAGTCCCTGCACCATTGTGGTTGCCCTTCTCTGGACTGCCTTAATTTGGTTGATGTCCTTGTGATGGTGTGGCTTCCAGTACTGCACACAGTACTCCAGATGGGGCCTAACCAGTGTCTTGTAAAGAGGGATTATTACCTCCCTCTTACAACCCCTACTAATACACCCCAACATCCCTCTAGCCTTACCTACTGCTTCAGTGGTCTGCTTTTCAGGTCATCTGTGATAATGATGCCCAAGTCTCTTTCTTCCCTTCTGATTGCCAGCAACTCCCCTCCCAACCTATAGGTAGCTTCAGGATTTCTGTTTCCTAAGTGCATGATCTTGTTCTTCTTTGCATTAAACCACAGTTTCCACTATTCAGATGATTTTGCCAGTTTTTTTTCCAGATCTCTTCTCATTCTGCCCTTCCCATCTGGATCATATACTCTGTTGCAGATCTTGGTGTCATCTGCAAACAGGCAAACCTTACCATCCAGTCCATCTGCAATGTCACATATGAAGATATTGAAGAGGACTGGCCCCAGAACTGATCTCTGAGGTACCCTACTTGTGACTGTGCATGTGATGCATTAGCAAATATTTACTAAACATACATGTCATTTTTAAATCAAAATCATTAAAAAAAACTATCACAATGAAATAATAATGCTCCAGGCATGCACTGGAATGTAGAAATAATTAGATTACAGCAATTAATGTGTTAAAGCAGTATATTAGGAGTTGCAATCATTAACAGAAAAGAAATAAATATAAATGAAAAATGAGGGAACACGTTATCTCCCCAAATCCTGAAAAATCAAGTGAGGTTTTGGGATCCATAAACATTTATTTTTTATTTGTACAAGTCAGATTTACAACCTTTGAGTCAGAGACTAGTTTACAAAGGCGCCTTGTCACAGAAAGGACACAAACAGTGATACATAGTTCCAAGATACATACAGACAGTGTTACATAGAATATGTACAGTCTATTTAGATAGGCTACATATGAATTAGATTAGGGAAGAATATACCTCTGCTGTATTATTACAATATAGGCAGAGAACATACATGACTTGCAATGTTGGCGCGACTAAGGAAAAAACTGTCCTAGGGTCAGGCTACAACATAGAGCAGACTGGTGACAGCAGGTGCAGAATGTAGGACAGATGTCTAGAAGGAGAGTGGAACAATGGGTAAAATGTGTATGGATAATGATGGGGGCCCTTACTGTTCTTTCATATACTTCATTTAAAGTTCTTTGGGATATACACATACCATTCAATAAAGATTACTGCATGTAAACCCTTGTTTGTGTTTCTTATTTATCCACAGGGTAAAAGAAATTGTGAACTTCTTAGAGTGCTTTTTTTTTTCTGTACTCTGTGAAAATACAATCAAGGTTTCCCCCATTAGTCACTTGTTACTTTGTTTCATTTCTGTTCTTTATTAAAACTTTTAAGTCAAATGTCAAGGTTTCTTTCAAATTGACTGCTTACCGAACACTAATGCACTTAGCATCCGAGATCGTGCATGCGTGATCTACTCGGTGTGATGTCATGGCTGGTCTCACTGCAGGATTCCACAAAAATGGGCAAAAGGAACAAGGAAGTAGCTACAAGTAAAAATCGTTGTGCAACAGTGCTTACACGCAGAGGATTTGAATCTGAAAAGAGATAATAGAGCAGCAAGGAGTGAGGGTAAGCAATAAATTTGAAAGAAAAAAAACACTCTAAGAAGCTCACAATCTCTTTAAAGGTATGCAGATGACAAAGTTAAACAAAACATAAGCCTCATTTGGCAATATTTAAATGAAGTCTACTCTGTTAGCAGTAGGGTGCTAAAGCAATCCTTTGTATGTCAATACAGGCCCCAAACGATCCTTAGAAAGCTAAGAAGCTTCAAGTTTATTATAAGATATGCTGCAAACCAGCTAAATGGGAGATGGGCCTTTTGGCAGAGGTTAAATTCAGTTTCAAGTTGTGAGCAGCACTGTGTAACTAATGTTTTATGTATGTCATTATAGGATTAGATTGAATTTTTAAATAAATGCAAGCAAATAACCCTGTGGATAAATAAGAAACACAAATAAGGGTTTACATGCAATAATCTTTATTGAATGGTATGTGTATACACCAAAGAACTTTAAATGAAGTGTAAGAAAGAACAGTATTACTTTATAAAGTATGGACTACTAAAATGAGATAAATGTATTTACAGATAAATAAGCAAAACCTAAACCCCATGAACAAGCTCCAAGTACAGTGAAACATAGGGGAAGATAAAAGAAAAATTGAAGAAAAATATTGGATAGAAGAGTGATTACTTCAAAGGGCCCCCATCATTATCTATACACATTTTATGATTTCCAGAGCCTAATTTGGGGGCTGAAGAACCAAGAAGACAACCATTACCCACTAAACCTATGCTCAGAGTGGAACAATGGAGCCTGTGAGGAGTGGAGGGGGGCGAGCTGTCCGGAGGAGATTGTCGAGATTGGAGTGCACTGGGAGGCATGAGTTCATAGAAGCCCAGTGAAAGTGAGAGTTAGCAACAGTTAGTTGCATTTACAGCAGCGAGTGCTGGAAAGGTGGTTATGAAGAGCGATTTTAAAGGGACTGATTTTGGGAGTGTTGGAGATGTTGACCGGGAGAGAGTTGAACCAGGATGGGGCACTGTAGCAGAAGGATCTCTGGGCTAGGGAGGTCCTGCTTCTAGGCACCATTAGGGTGGCCTTATCTGAGCTGTGGGTGGAGACCGTGAGGGTGGCATGCTGAAGGGAGGCAGACACCCTGGGGGTGAGAGCCTGAGCAGAATTTTCTTGGCAAGTAGGCAAGTCTGGTAGAGGAGTCTTTCCTCGAGGTTGAGAAGGTTGGCGATAGAGTACAGTATGCAAGTGTGGGTGAGCCTGGGGGCTCTGGTCAGGAGCCTACAGGCCTTGTTGATAGATAGTTGGATTTTATTGAGTGCAGTGTTATCAGCAGCTCCATATATGGGCACGCCATAATCCACCAGTGACAGGACAGAGGATGTGATAGCCAGCTGGAGAGCATCGGGAGGAAGGCAGTCCTTATGGCAGTAGAGAAGGCTAATCCGGGAGTTAGTGGTGGTTGAGAGGGCATTAATGTGGCCATGGAAAGTGATGGCAGTGTCGAAGGTAATCCCTAGGTATTTATACTTGGGCACTTGCTCTAAGGGGTGTTAAGTGCTGGGGAGGATAAGGAAGGTGGCATTTCTGGCTTTATTTTGGTGGTAGGTGGAGAGCATCAACTTAGTCTTCTTTAGATTAATGACAAGTCTATGATTCTTGAACCACTTTTCAGCTTGGTTGAAGCTGAGCTGGAGAGAGTCACAGAGTGAGGCAGACTGATGGTGTGAGACATAGAAACTGCATCATCCACATATAGAAGAATTTTGCCAGAGCAGGCACTGGGCAGAGTGTTAAGGTAGAGACTGAAAAGTAGGGATCCCAGGATGGTGCTCTGAGGAATCCTGGAGTGGACAGGTCGGGTGTTGGACAGGGTCCCATTGATTTTTTTACACTGGGATCAAGCTGAGAGGTAACTTGAGCACCAGCCAAGAGGACCAGTGGAGAAGCCGATTTGGTAAAGGGAGTCAAGCAAGAGCGGATGACAGACAGTGTCAAAGACTTTGGAGAGGTCAATGAACACTGCTCCAGCAAAGTTACCAGAGTCAAGGGAGGAGTGCAGGTATTTGGAGAACTCAAGGAGGGCTGTGGCAGTGCTATGTTCTGAGTGGAAACCATGCTGCTCAGGGTATGGGATGGTATACTTGGTCAGATACTTGGTGAGCTGAATGGCCACTGCTTTTTCTACAGCTTTGAAGAGTGGGGGAAGAATGGAAATTGGCTGATAGTTGTTGGGGGAGGACCTATCACCACATTTGTGTATGAGCGTGATGATAGCTGTTTTCCAGATACTGTGGAATTGATCCAAGCAGAGGGATCAGTTGAGTAGATCAGCCAGGGGGACTAGGATATCATCCAGGACTAGGCTTAGGATCCTGGAGTCCTGAGTGTCATTACTGGGGCTATTGCTGCCTAGTGCTTTTAGCAGGTATGGTCTGGCTTCTTGGGTGGATATTTTGCATAGGTGGAACTGAGAGCATTGTAGGACAGGGGGCTGAGATTCAGGCATGGGGTCAAAGAAACTACTGGGGAGGACAGAACTAAGATCCATGAAGGTGGTGTTAAGGCAGTTTGCTATGTCGAGGGGGTCTGTGGTAATAGCGCCATCAAAGGAAAGCTGGGATGGGGCGGGGCATGATTTCCTATTCAGCTCTTTTATGTTATCCCAGAAGGTCCAGGCTGACCTCCAGGAGGAGGTAAGGGTGGCCTGGTAGTGGTCCGCTTTGACCTTGCAGATGGCCCAAGTGCACTTATTTCTTGCGGCATTGTAGGCTTGCCTATTCATTGCCTTGCCCGACTCCACAGCAATGTGCCAGAGGTTGTCCCTCTCCCTGAGTTTTTGGAGCAGGTAAGGGGTGACCCGTGGTGCATTTCATTTTTTAGTGTGGAGCGTGATGAGTGGCGCATAGAGATCACAGACCTTGTTGAAAGCCTGAGTGAAGAGTCTGAGTGCTGTTTCACTGCTCGGAGTGTGGTTACGGGGACCAGTCAATCTGGGTGAGATATTGCTTAAGTTTTGTAAGTCCACCTGGGTGGAGACACCTGCAAAGAGTGGTTAGAGCCACTGGTTTGGGGGTGGAGGTGGACCAGAGGAATAGAATAGGGGAATGGTCACTTAAAGAGTCAGGAAGGATTTTGATGTCCTGGACTTTTTGGGGATGATTGGAGACTATGACATTCAGGAGGGTGCTGGTACCACTGGAGGGGTTTAGTCTAGTGGGCTGGGATACTTATTGGGTCATGTCAAGGGCAGCGAGGAGTCCCTAGCTTGGGAGGTGAAGGAACCAAGCCAATTGATGTTAAGGTCCCATACTATGACTTGTTCAGCTTTGTGTGGGAGAGTTGAGAGATAGTCAGTGAGTGATGAGATAGATATGAGAAGAATGTAGGAAACCATGATGTAGAGTGGACCCCTGGTGGGATCAGAGATGATTTTGAGAGTAAGGGCCTGAGCTCCATTGTCGAGCTTGGGTGCAGGAAGCGCATGACCAAAAATGGTGTCATGTATGAAAACAGCACAACCACCCCCTCATTTGTCTATTCAATCCTCCAGATAGAGGGTGTACCCAGGTAGTGAGACAAAGGAATCGAGGGTGGATTTGGAAAGCCAAGTCTCCACCAGGGCAATAATATCAGGTTGGTGTTGAATGACCCAGCACTGGAGCACAGCAGATTTTTTCAACAAGCTGCAGATGTTCAGGGAGGCAACGCAGAGTTCTGAGGATGATGTCTTGGGTGGGCTGGAGGGGGTAGGGCCCGGGTTGGGGTGGACATTTCCAGATAGTAGCAAGAGCAGTGTGATGATTCTAACCAGAGGGCAGTGGCAATTGGCATCCTAGTTGGACATTGGGTGGAGGGCGTAACTGTAGGGGTACAGGGAATGGGAAGGGTGGGAATGGCGGTGAGAAGGTGTGTCCAGGGGGGCCCGGAAGGCAGACAGATCAGGTGATCTGCCAGGAGGTGGGTGCCATGGGGTGAGTTCAGTGTGGGGGGAGGTCGAGTTGCCATGGGATAGTCTGCGGGGTGCAGCACCTGAGTGCCAAGAGTATGGTCTGGCTGGTGAAAGGACAGTACAAGGAGGGTCAAAATAGCCAGGCGTAGTGGTAGGGGATTGGCACCCATGATGCCTATTGCTGATAGCGTAGTGGAATAGATAAGGGTCTAGGCTGTGCTTCCAAGAGGGTGACTGCCACTGTGGAGCAGTGGTTGGGCTGCGGACATTGGTGCACAGGGTACCAGGTACCATAAAATGAAGATCTTTTTGTTTCAGTTTTCCTAAAGTGTTTGTAGTACTTTGTTAATCGACTATTATTGCAAAAAATAACTGGAAACTCATTTTGTATGAATGAGGACAAAATATCCAACATTTTGAAAACATTTTAGTTTTTTTTAAACTGTAGAAAATTATGTAGTGAACACCCCCTTCAAAAGTTATAATAAAATAGATACATGCTGATAAAAAAATATGGGAAACAGGTGTATTAACACACAGATGCAACAATACACAGATACACTCCGCAACATGCATGCAGCATGACTTACACACACTGTGACTTGCACACACAGACAAAAGCAAACGCACTAACAATAATACACATAACAATGCATAACTCTCAGCAGCCTTATGGAAGGCTAATGTTTATCACTAGCTCTGTCCTTGATGCTCATTAACTAACCAAGTAACTAACTAACTGAGAAAGGCAATACTGAACTTAACCACTTCATAATTTTTCTCAATGTTGAGAATGGAAATAATTCACTAGGGAACCCACAACCTGTGATGTACAGTAGGCTCAAACACATCTTACAATGGTCTGGAGACATGTTTCCTCCTTGCAGCATAAATTAGGCTTATCGACTTCCTTCAGTATTTACTTTTGTGCCTTTATAGGGGGTCCATTTTACACTGCAGCAGTTCTTTTTCATTTTGCTCCTGGAACTGAATCAAATTTTTAATTTCACTCCCAAAGCAGAGTTCCTCCAAGTCCTGCCTCTCTCTATTTCTACCACTTGTGCTGTGCTAATAAGAATCTGATCCTAAGTCACCTAACCCGAGATGCATAAATTTGATTCAGAGTTGCTAAATGCTGGAATGACACTACTGACCTGCTCAAAAGGGGATCCAGCCAGGAAATATCGCTGGAAATTGCAAAGCAGCATCAACATTGCTGCCTGCAATGTCAGCAGTAAAAATGTCACAGGACAGAATACTGCAGGACAGGCACCATGCAGGCAGCAAACACCACCCACTGTGGAAAACCTCTGAACGGCACAGCAGAAGGCACCAGTGCCCGAATCTGCCACAGGGGGCATGGTGCTGGAGCAGTTCAGGGGACACTCACCGCTGGGTTGAGTAGGGACACTGGCCAATTATCAGGAGAACCAACAGGCATGCCTACCCACATGGGGAGCTGCATCCAGAGGGAAGGTCATGAGGTGGCCACAGTGCATCAGAGGGATGGTGAGATGAGTGGACCTGGGATGTAAATGGGAATGTCAAGCATTTCGGTTATGGCTCCAGGGGTGGGCAACCACACCGCAGCATGCCCCCAGCACAACAAAGGAGAGAGCAATGGTGCCAGGGAGAATGTGTGTAGGACCCCAGCGGCAGCCTGTGGAATGGAGGAACACAGGGGAACAACACAGGAGGGCAGACCTTGAACCAGTCACAACCAAACCCAGGACTCGCAATGCTGGCCAACCACCCCCCTGTATGCTAACATGCAGGCTGACACCCATGGTGCAGGAGTGCCCCATGATGTTAGATGACCCATCTGAGGGGTGTACCATATTTCCATTGGCCTAGGGCAGCAGCTTGTAAAGCCCCTGCTGGTCAGCAGGCCTGCAAGCCCCCCCAGTTTCTTGTGACCACTGTTTGTGTCCCCCTGCAACCAGCAATCCTACTGGGGGTAGCCATAGCAGCTTCCCCCCAGCTGCCAGTGACCACTCTTTGTGCCTCCCTGCAGCAGACACACATTCTGTATGTCCCCAGAGCAGTGATACCCCCACCTCCTGCTATTCTGCCAGTTGTCTGCCTTCTCCACCCTGCCTGTACCTCTCTGCACTGTCCTTAGCGCTCCCATTGCAGCCATTTTCCTTTGTTGCTGTCCCTTACTCCTTGCACCCTGTGCATCCCGGGGCCTCCACTTGGCAGTGTTCCTCCACCATTTTCATGTCCCTGTCATTGTGTGGGCTGCATTATGTCACTGGCACTGTTTGTATGATTATGGGGCCTGCTCCAGGTGGCTCGTGACTGTTTCTTCTCAGTGCTAGCACTACTGGCTGACTCCTACCTACCCGCACTGGTGGTTCTGACTCGGCACTCGGTGATCTGACAACTGCGCATCTGTCTGCTTCTGCACTGTTGCAGTGCACAGCATTCTCCTTTGTGGTGTTTTGCTCTGGCTTTCATTTACACACTGCAGTGTTTTGGCTCATGATGTTCCTTCCACGTTGTTTTTCCTACGGTGTTGTGTCCGCAATGTTACTGGCTGGATCCCTCAAAAGGTATGACTGTTGCATTATTTAAATCTCAGCTGTTGGTTACCCTTAGTAGCTCAAGAACATTTAAATGCAATTAACAGCTGTCTGTAATTCTGACAATGTATTCTTACATAATACATGGATGTGATCCAAATCCCAATATGAAAACCATCATTTATTTCACCATATAGGACACCACTCAGAGTAACTTATGCTGCCAATTAAAATACCACAGAAATGAAACACATGTACTACAACTAAAAAACTCAAGCACACAAAAATGTAAAACACCTACTTACAATCAACACCAATTAACCAAAACCATTAACCAGTCAATCCCTATAAAAGATCCACAATGCCCAAGCCAACTTAGACTAGTTACAGACTGGAAGAAAAATGGCTAAAAGTTACAGCGATCAAGACTGCTTGGAATTTATAAAACAGCAAGCAAGTAAAAATATAAATTGCTAAAACAAACTTAGACATCAAAATAATTAAAACCTACCTTGCCAACCATGAAGAAAACATAGAAACATAGAAATTGTTGTCACATAAGGACCGCTAGGCCCATCTAGTCTGTCCATAGGTCCTATAATGACCGTATGTGATCAATGGCTTTTCATCACTCCCTCCCCTCTCAGGCTTCCCTTGTGCCTGTCCCAGGCATGCTTAAACCCCTCCACTGTACTTGCCCCCACTACCTTCTGTGGCAGACTATTCCAAGCATCGACTACCTTTCTGTGTAGAAAACTTTCCTTACATTACCTCTTAATCTACCTCCTTCCAATTTCATATTGTGACCCCTTGATCTAGTACTGTTTCTATATTGGAAAAGTTACCCTACCTGCACATTGTTTATGCCCTTGAGGCACTTGAAAATTTCAATCATGTCCCCTTGCTGTGTCCTCTCCTCCAGTGAGTACATATTGAGGTCCCTTAGTCTCTCCTCATATGTTTTGTGGTGCAAGCCCTGCACCATCTTTGTTGCCCTTCTCTAGATAGTCTCCACATTATTTATGTCCTTTCACATGTGTGGCCTCCAGAACTGCATGCAGTACTCCAGGTGGGACCTTACCAATGTTTTATACAATGGCATTACCACCTCCCTCCCCCTGCTAGTGATACCCCTGCCTATGCACCCCGCCATGGCACTGGCCCTCCATGCTGCCTTTGTATACTGCTTTGATACCTTAAGGTCATCAGAGATGATAACCCCTAGGCCCTTTTCGTCTTTGGTGACAGTAAAGCCCCACCAAACCTGTAGCTCTCCCCAGGTTCCCTCTACCCAGGTGCATTATTTTGCACTTCTTTGCATTGAACCTCAGTTGCCACATCTTCAACCATCTTTGAAGCTTCTCCAGGTCCCTCTTCATTTTCTGCACCCCATCTGGAGTGTACACCCTGTTGCAGATCTTGGTGTCATCTGCAAAAAGGCAGACCTTTCCTGCCAGCCACTTCTGCAATGTCACTAATGAAGACATTGAGCAGAACTGGTCCTAGTAATGACCCCAGTGGTACCCCAATGGTCACCCCCTCTGCCCAAATTATAACCCATTTACCACCACCCTCTGTCTTCTGTCTGTTAACCAATTTACATCCCAGTTCACCACCTTGTCTCCCATGCCCTGACTACCCATATTGTTAATCGGCCTTCTATGTGGGATGGTGACGAAGGCTTTGCTGAAATCTAGGTAGGCGATGTCTACTGGCCCTCCCTGATTTACTTCCCTTGTCACCCAATCAAAAAATCTATTAAATTCATTTGACCTAACTTTCCTGCTGTGAATCTGTGTTGCCTCAGATCCTGAGCTCTGCTGGATTCCATATGTGCCACTATCCTTTCTTTCAGCAGTGTCCCCATGATCTTTCCCACCACTGAGGTGAGTCTGACTGGCCTGTTGTTCCCCACCTCCTCCTTACTCCCACGTTTGTGCAGTGGGACTATATGTGCCCTCCTCCAGTCATCTGGAATGACACCTGTGTTGAATGACTCTATGAACAGGGCCACCAGAGGTGATGCTAGTTCCCTTTGCAGCTCCTTTAATATCCTCGGGTGGATGCCGTCTGGTCCCATGGCATTATCCACCTTCAAAAGACAACATACGAACATACACAGTCACTGGCAGAAAAAGGCCCATAGGTCTATCAAGTCTGCCCAATTGTACAGCTCACAGTTTAATACTACTGCAGCTGCCCCCGCAAACCATTCCCCTTCCATCATCCCCTCTCCCCAGACATTCTCCCCTTTTGTTATTGCCTGTACTTACCCTGCCCCTGACTTTATCCCATCCCTGCTTAAAACTGTCCACTGTCTTCAGTTCAATCAACTCCTCTGGCAGTGCATTCCACCCCACCACCACCCTCTCTGTGAAGAAGTGTCTCCTCATTTTCCTCTTGAATCTTCCCCCTTCCAAAGTCAGACTATTCCACCTCATGACCCTTCCTCCCTTTAGTCAGAACAATCCTTCTGTTCTGACGTTGTTTATGCCTTTTAAGTATTTAAAGGTCTCCATCATGTCCACCTCTCACTTCTGTCCTCTAGGGAGTATATGTTGAGCTCCCTCAGTCTTTCCTCATATGGCTTCTCTCCTAGTCCCATGATCATCTTTCTTGCCCCTTGCTGCAGCCCTTCAAGTAATCTCACATCCTTTTTTAGGTAAGAGCACCAATACTGCACACAGTACTCCAAGTACGGCCTCACTAGTGATCTATTCAAGGGCAGGATGACCTCCTCTTTCCTGGAGGTGATACCCCTGGCAATGCACTCCCGCATCCAAGTAGCCCTTGATGCAACCCTTCTGTACTGTGCTGATACCTTCATGTCCCCTGTGACTAGTACCCCTAGGTCCTTCTCCTCCTTTGAAGTTGATACTTGCACTCCCCCAGTCAGTAGCTGGTCCTGGGGTTCCTGGCTCCGAGGTGCATGACCTTGCACTTCTTAGAGTTAAACTGCAACTGCCACACATCTGACCAGTGCTTGAGTTTAGCTAGATCATCCCTGAGTGCTTGCCTCCCTTCCTCACTGTCCACATTTGCACATATGTTAGTGTCATTGGTGTACAGCCTGATCTTTCTCTTGACCCCTTCTGCAATGTCTCCTAGAAACACATTGAATAACACAGGGCCTAGCACTGATCCCTGCAGTACTCCACTAGTCATGGGTCTTGGCTTGGATGTCTCCCCCCTTTACAACTACATTCTGCTGTCTGATCTGAAGCCAGCTCTGAAAACACGCCACTAGTGTCTACCCTGCCCCCAACAACAACTTGAAAATACAACAAGGCAGATGTCCTTCTTACTTGCAAAGTCTGTTTGTTTTTAAGGCTAATAACCTCTTCATCTGTTGCTGTATAATTTGTTGTTGCTGAGATTCACTCAGCTTCCCCCTACTCCAGTTCAGAACTCAGGCTTGAAACCCTTCTGCAACCCATAGCACCTTCATACTCTCTCCCTCTCTCTCTCTCTCTCTCTCTCTCTCTCTCTCTCTCTCACTTTGATCTGATCTAATCTAACTAAATCTCTATGGCTTTGTTTTATTCCATCCCCAAGGATCAGTTGATCTGCCTTGTTGTAGCTAATTAGCATCGTTACAATTTGTTAGTTTTACCAGATGTCTGAGGTTCAGTTCCCAGTGGGCCACACTTTTCCTTTCTCATTTCCATCCTTGATTTAAAAATTATGCATTGCAGGGGCTAAACTGCACTGAGAAAAGTTTGTATTAGTTTTATAATGGTATTTTCTTAAGCAAACAAATAAAATTTTAACATATTAACAGGAGAAGAAATTACACACATGCACAGCTAGAGACATCTTTGCTATCATCAGTATTAAGAAACATAGTTACAGATATGTCTCTCTGAGCTTCTCAGACGTGTGTCCCCTCCCTAAAGCAGTATCCAGTTATTCCAAGTTTGTGACTGACCATCGCCATGGCAGCAGCATCAGCTGCAGATGAGTGAGCTAAAACTGTAGAAGCAATGCACTGAAACAGTCTCACATTTAATTTGCCTTTAGTTACCACTTCTCCTTTAAAAGTGTCTCAAGGGAATGAGACCATCAATTTACTTTGAAATGTCAGCTAACAGTGTAACATAAAACATGTTAACTGTTCATTTGTTGCTGTTTCCATGTTAGTTTTAATTCACACTAAAACTAAAGGGAAGTTAATGTGTGTATCCTGTAAGTACACTTAAATGAAACACCTTCATTTGTAAAAGCAGAGTTCAGACTTTAGCACATTCAAATTAGACTAGCATGCTTTTAGAATCTCTTTGTTTCTGATTCTCTTTTTGTATACTCATATGGTCAAGGTGGAATATGGAAAGAAAAAAGTGGATTAAAGGTACAAGGAAGATAAAAAAGGAGGACAAATAGATTGGGGGTTGGGGGGCCACAACCTGACCTTCAGGGTGATCAGATTCTGGATTATAGAAAATTGTTGCAACAACCTGCATGGAAAAGTAAAAGAATAGATAGATATAGAAAGATATTTATATTTATTTCTTATAACATACTTTTCCTGGCATTCCCATGGCCAGCATCATGTCAGAGCTCACCATGTCACATATATATCGAACATGCTTGTATATTATATAAAACATATGCTAGGAAAGTGTGGTATATGAGGCTATAATGCAATCTTTTGGGCTAATTAGCTCAGTAAACCCACTCTCCTTTCAGGCTTGTGGGTTACTGGCTAATTAGCCCACTTGATGGCGTTATATCCTCATATACCACACTTTCTTAGCATTTATGTATACTGCACTTGTATGCCAACAAACTTTTATCCTAATCCACTATTTTTACCTTGTGTTTATGTATAACCTTTGTATGTACTGTATGTCCTTTAATGTATGAATACCTGGCTCTGAATCTTTGAAAATCATCTCTGCCTAAAGGATTTTGTGTGAAATTAAAACTAATCTAAATGACAGGAAAGGCTTGTTGGCCCATCCAGTCTGCCCACCCTACCTAACTTCTTCACTGGCCTAGTTGCAGTCCCTCTCCTTTGTTAAGAACCCTTCTTCTTCTTTTCTAACTAATCCCAGGTGATTCTCCCATCCCTGCTTGCAGCTGCTCACTGATTTGGCCTTTAACTTTTCCTATTCCACTTGTCCACTCATTCTTTTGGTGAAAAGTTGCTTGCAGACATCCCTTTTAAATCCCCTCACTTCAGTCTTAATTGAGTTCCTTCTCATCGCTGTATTTGAGATCATGGTGGGAAGTGGTGGGAAGTTCCTTGATGTCACCCTACTAATCCTGTGCAGGTACCTGTATGTCTCAGTTATATGATCCATTTCACTCCATTTCTCAAGGGTGTACATTGTCAAGTCAAAAAAGAAAGAAAGAGGGAAGGAAGGAAGGAAAGAAAGAAAGAAAGAAAGAAAGAAAGAAAGAAAGAAAGAAAGAAAGAAAGAAAGAAAGAAAGAAAGAAAGAAAGAAAGACCACAATGGTTGTTTGGACTATACTGCAGGACAGACACAATGGGCCAAAAAACCTTTTTGCACAGGCAAATTATATTTTTCTACGTACCAGAATTACTTTGAAATTATAATAGAGTGCTTTTGTTACAGTCTCAAAGCTGTAACTCATGTGTCCATGACAGAATGTTTTTAGCCTGGTTTCAATGGAATGCTACAGATTATTTTTTTACCTAAAAGCTTCATAAGTTGATCATCTTGCCTTTGGTGGTGAAGCTTATATTATCCACATGTGCACTTATTTCTGAAGCCATAAAACCCCTTTTAAAAATATGGGGCCTGATTCCAAGTCACATGGCGTAACTCATGGGCGTATGTGAGTTGCTCCATGTGGCGCTATGCTGGGGACCCTGCACCCTGTTCCAAGACAGGCAGGGTCCCTGGCACCTATGACCCATGACTTATGGCAGCCACAGGCATGCACCACAGGAATGGCACAATGGACCTGGGTGCTGCAAGTCATGGCACACATTTAACTGCCCCCACAGAGCCCTCTGTCCTGTAACACTCCCACAATCATCTGGGGGTCTTGGGCAGTGCTGGCCAGGTGGTACAGGTGCATTAGGGGCACCATGAAAAATGGACTCAAGGGCTCCCCGACATTTGGGAGTGGGGGCATGACTGTACTGGGGGGTGCATGGGGCAAGGCAATGTGCTTCCCACAGTGCTGTAGGGGGGCATCTGTCATTTGGCAGGATGGATGTCCCTTAGACCACCTCCATTCTGATCTAACTCCGCAGTGCCATAGCAAGTCTTGTAATCAAGTAAGAGGGTTATGGCAGCTGCCCTTCCAGAATAGGGTACAGTTGCTGCTGTAACCCACCCTTGCACCATGCTGCAGTGGGTTGCAGTTGTAATGGGTGGCATAGCCCACCTTTGGCACAAGCCTCATGCAGCATGGTGCAAGCTGCAACTCCGAATAGACGCTCACATAACTCATAGCATAAGATGTGATTTGCAACATAGGGTATGGCATAAATCATCTTGCGCCATGCATAACATGACTTGGAATCAGGCCCATGGAGTTAGAAAAAAATGTAAATGACCTAAGCTGTTGGTTAACCAGGATCTGCAGCTTATCTGTTAGGTGGGAAAATGGGCAGACTAGGTGGGCCAAGTGGTCCTTATCTGCCGTCGAATTCTATGTTTCTATGTTTCTAAGAGAGTGCTAGCTAATGATTGCATGAAAAGAGAAAACCAACAACAGAAATTGTATCTAGGCTCTTTCTTGGTAGCTTTACTCTCATTGAAGGGGTGGCAATAGATTCTGTTTGTAACTTATGTTTTTTAAGAGGGTGCACAATTTTCTATTTTGTCCCCCATTGCCTGCCCCCACATTTGTTTACTGAATGAACAAATGGATGAATGAATGAATGAATGAATGAACAAATACCTGCAAAAGAAAGGCTGTACTATGATATATCCCTAAATGATCTAAAAGTAGCAATTTCTAGAGATAAGTTAATTAAAAAGGTTAATGTCTGACATGTAACAATGAACAATAATTGAACTTAATAAATGAAGAACAAACTGCAGTTGTATTACTCTTCTATGACACTGACCTGCATCTGAGCATTCAGATGAAAAGTAAGTTTTTCCTTTTTCAGTTTATCCTTGTTTCCCTGGCATCCAGTCTGCCTTACCTGCATCACGTCCAGGCATCCTCTCAGGCTCTGGGTCAGACATCCTCTCAGGCTCTGGTCACCATCCCAAGGATCTCCCCACTTCACATCAGGCCTCGCAGCATTCTACCCCCACGGCTTGCCCCCAACAGCGGGGTGGTGGAGAGCCCCCCTACACTTAGCCACCAGATCAGAATCTAGTATCACTGCACACCCTCAATGCTGGTGAGTCCTCTGTGGAAATGACCATCATGCTGCTGTGACTGGTGTCCTTCTTTTCGCTGTTCTACCCCCTTGACATGCGAGGTGTGCAATGACACCAATGGACAGGGGCGCGCACGCTACCACACGCACCCCTTCCAGGTATCAGCCCCAGCATGTCCCCCTGTAGACTGCCTGTGTGTTGTGCTGCCTCCAGCTACCACCAGAGGCCACCAGCACACCGATGGCAGCATGCTTCCCAACCCAGAGAAGGAGAGCAGTCCTCCGGATGCTCATTCCTTCTCCTCCCCCCCTGCCAACCCCGATGACCCAGGCTCTTTCCCAAACCCAGGTTGCTGGCATGGAGTGAGGTGTGGTGTCCAGCGCCTCAACTCTCAGTGCCACCGGGCCAGCTCGAAAAGTAAGTTTTTAGATTTAATGATTCCAAAGTTAACCTCTCTTAATGAACATTTCTTTTAAAAACACTAGCATTGGACATGTTAACATTATTGATCATTTAAACTATTTTGCAATAGATAGATTTAGTGGTGTAATTCTTTATGATGTTGGCCAGACTCCTAGCATTCATTAAAAAACAGGATCACAAAACACAGTTACAATTGGGGGTGGCACAGTTTTAGCAGTGTGATTAGGCACCTCATTCAGCCACTCTGATAACTGCTTCCACAGCTCTACAGGTGTTAATGGTCCTATTGTATGTGGGCAGCAGTTAAGGGGCCTGAAAATGCCTATGCATAGCACAATGGTTCAAGTGCATGCCAGCTTTCAACTCTTTCCTATTTGCAAACAGTGAACATAACAATAGCACAATAAAAGGCTAGGGGCATTTTTTTCACTATTTCAGATTGGGGGAGTCCTCCCGACTAACTGGAGGACTCCTTTCCTCTGCGTGTGAGACACTGTTACTCTATGAAGAGTGTCTGATATGTAGCTGCTCAGGAAATGGACACGTTTGGTTGCTTAAAAGAAAAGTAATATATTATTGATGGAGCTTGATCAATAATACGGGAATACCACCACCAAGACAACTCCAACGGTTGTAAAAGAGGTCTCACATTCTTAGATTTTCAGAACTGCACACCTTTGTTTCACATTTCTCATACCCTAAGGAGGTGTGAGAGACTAATCATACAACCATAAGAGTGATATCAACACCGATATTATCATATGGCACAAATAGACCCAATTATGAACAATGGCGCAAATTGGCAATTTCAGTCAATCTATGCTACTAAATTGCAACTGTTTATGTGGCCCAATATTCTAATCCCAACTGTTATAAACATATGATTTCTAAAGATAATTTCTTTGCAAAAGTCTAACATTTGAGAAACTACTGATAGAAACATTCTTCTAGTAAATGAAAGCTTGGAGTCATGTTGACACTGATAAATTATACTGATTCAGTGCTCAGTTATCAGTACTGCATTTAAACTATTATCAATGCATTTTTGAATACTGTTTCAATTATATTTATTATTTTACATATTAATAAATGTTACTGTAGCAACATCACATTTACAGTAGCTTTAAATCCAAGTTTTCAGTATAAAATAAGTTCCTTGCTTTTACGTTTCGGAAGTTAACAGTTTCAGCAGTTCAGTTCTTTCTAAAAAGTAATATGCTTTGACCTGTCAGTGCTAGAACCTTAAGTTTTTAATTGAAAACTAGTAACATGTATAAAAAAAGTATTGTTCAGTTGATACACTATCCTTAAGTTAATAGTCTTGTATACTGTACCTGTTGGTGTACATCATTGCACATCAAGACAGGTATACTGATGAATGTAAACTGTTTATAAAGGACTTAATCATACAAAATTGATCCTTTAGCCATGATACTTCAAACTATTCATGATTATTTTCCAAAGATAGGAAAACTGGAAGTTCCATAATTCAATAGATACTTATATATTGCAGATACTACTGGTATTCAATCAAGGAAAATTAGTCTTTTTTTACTGTTGTGTCTATGTTAACCAGAACTATGAGGGTCTTAAATATTTCCTATTTTTTTCAAAGATTTTCTGTTCATTTACTAAATTACAAATATTATACAGATAGAAGTGTATTACACTTTAGAAATATACTAAGACAATGTATTGCTGTTGACATCACTAGAAGTGCACGCATTATAATAGAGCATTTCAAGTAAGCAGAAAGCTTGAAAGTACATTGACAAGAGAATAATATCACACTGAAAAGGACCAGCATTAGAATCCTACAAGACTGGAGCTTTTTAATTGAATGCTCAGTGTCAGTTTGGTTTATCTGTCCTATAAAGAAGTTTATTTGAATACACACTGATGCACACTGATACAATAGAACCATATTTGTAATATATGTATACATAAAATATTTAGTTATAGCATATGGATGTATGACAGTGTACAGTATAAACAGGACTTTACCATATTGACCTGAATCCATTCTGTCACTTAAAAATGATGAATTTGTTCCCTTAATGGCTCCAGTATTACCCTTTCTAAAGGGCTCTTATCTTTTTAGAGAGCCCTAACTTTGGAAAAATAAGGGATGGAAATATTTCTAAAATGGAAAGTTCAAGTCAGCTTGGTGTGATTGCATCTGTCAATACAGATTCCATGAGGCTATAGATATTACCTCACTTTAGTTTAAATTAAACACTCTGAACCACAATGTTTAGGTTAAAAATGTACAGTACTTCTGTACAGTATATCAACATGTATCTACTTAGAGAACTATATGAATAGAACATCTGCATGTTGACTTGACTCCAGGCTTTAAGTTTAAAAATCACAGGCCTTTCAGGTTCAAAAGTTAATCCACTTTGAACATAACTTTCTTTTGAAAAAGTCTAACCATGGTACTGGTATGGCAAAGAATATTTATTTTTATTAATAAAAGTTAGGTTTACATAGCAGTATTTTGTTTGCCAAGTTTAAATGCTATGATACATGTTGATATACCTTAATGCACATTAAACAACATAATTCTTTACGTACATAGGAGACATCATTCTTTAACATATATTGGACAAACAAGTGTTTAAGTGCTCTATGGAAGCATTCAGTGCTTGACAAAATATAGGCCTCTGCATTGGAGGACATGTACTGCAGTATTTTAATAAGCAGAGCAATACCTTTTGTTTCTCTTGTCTGCATATTGTGTTTTATGTGAATGTATTTTTCTGTTACCTATATGCTCACACATGTTTCTTTTATAATTGTATATACCATTCAATAAATGTGTTTTATTTTCATCTTACAAATTAATGCTTTTTTTTCTTAAAAATGTTGTCCAAATTCTGGTTATAAATTTAGTCCTAAATGCCTGTAATGCCATCCAGGTTCACAAATTAGGAAGTGAACTCTTTAATGTTATACAGACATTGCCTTATACTAATATTATTTGTGAATTAGGATTTTTTTTCTTTTTTCAACTAAGTAATTCTTTTATTTATTTTATCACCTTTCCAGGGTTTAAAAAAAAACTAGATCACATGGACATGGGCTAATTTATAAACATTGCACATTTACTCATTACTGGATTGTTCTGAGAATGCATTTTTTGTTCATATCATGTTGTGTTTCAAATCCAAAGCAATACAGTAAACCTGGGATGTTGCTGTGGACAGTTAGTCTAACATGTAGAAGAAATAGACAGCATAATACAGCATAAGAAAAATAGTACCATCTAATCTTTCCATTCCTTGTACTTAGAGCAATTTGTGGACAAAAAAAGGATTATCTTTTTTTTTTTGGTTATAAATTGAGAATGCCATTATGTCACAATACTGCCACAGACAATGGGCCTAGGAAGATTTCATAACAGGGAAACACTTTGGTCATCTGGTTTATCGCATTGTTCAAGTATCATTATAGGAAAATACTTTATGATTTAAACACTGATGCCCCATGAGTCCACCAGAATGTAATAAAAATGCAATGCACTGCTGCAGCCTGCATAATTTAGTATCAGTAAACAATGTCAATGAACCTAGGGCATGGCCATCTATTATGTAAGATACATGCACAGCAAATGTAAGAATGCATGTATTACATGGTTGTATGAGAAATGTAACCCAACCCTAATACTTGAATCTTTCCATACCCACAACCATAAATGCTGCCCTGCCCAATTCAAAGTGTGCCTATGCATACATCAGTATTACACCATTACATTATCCAAATTCTCAGCACATTTCCAGAGGAGAAGGACCTCAGTATCATCATGACAGACAATGAAACAGGTATGCATGTGAAGGATCATAGGAAGATTTCCATAGGTGTTTCCCTCTGGCCTGGGTAGCTCAACTGTACACCTCAGAATGTGTCTATATTTTTGACAGATGCTTGTCACCACTATGCAATACTGAATAGGCAAGATGCCACTAAAGACCCAGATGAAAAGAATATAATATATGGTTGAGCATACTGAGGATGGTAAATGCATGAGTCCCCATCTCATTGACACTGGATGCAGCCAAACAAAAGTGTCATCACTTAACAGAGGTGGTAAAAGTAAAACTGGTAAGTGCTAACCATTCCCAGAATACCACTAGTGGAGCCCCCATAGGGTACAGATTTCATATCCATCAAGGAGATTTTTCCACAGGTTTTTCTGTGTTCCCTGATGGAGAGGGGGATAGCGGGATAAGGTACTAGATATAGCCGTCCACTCCACCACTGCCATCCTGTAAACAAAAAAATGCCTTCCTACCAGCAGACACCTTCTCTTTAAAGTCTGAAGTGAACAGGGGGAAGGAAGGAAGCCACTGTTCACCTGAAATCACATGGAGGCATGAATTTGCATACATCAGAGGAGAGCAACACCCCTGACACACACCATACCCTTGCAATAACCAACAAATAAGGTATCACATCCCACACCATTAGCCACATAGTCTTCCTGTGTGGAAAAGGGAAAATGTCTGGAATTATTTTCTGCCTGCAACATTTCACAAAGTGACCATTTCTTCATATTTGTAGAATTTTGTGGAGCTTGCTTGAAAATTCACAAAAACATCTTGCACAAATGTCATTTAATATGGAGAAAAATAACATGTAATGTAATGCATTATTTTTTCCTAGATCCCAGAGAAGAAAGTAGTTTGCTGAGGAAACATCACATCAAGTCACATGTAGAACATTCCATTTTATGGAAGAATTTCCCTGCAAGACTTGTGATGCACTTTTATTTTTCCAAAAGTTGTTTTTCAAGTTTTAACAAGGTTGAGAAACTGACTAAGGACCAGATCCACATAGGTGGGTGTGATATGTCAGATTGATCATATCCCTTCTGTGGCTCTGTGCACCTTTATGCTAGTCTATGCCAAATTCCGTCCACAACCCCCACCCCTATGCTCAGCTAAAGAAGAGCAACAAAAGGAAGGCACCACTCATCTGAATATAATGATGCAATTTTAATACAGAAAAATGGACAAATAAAGGTACAGCAGCAAATGTACTCACACCACCAAAACGCCAAATAATCCAGCTGGTTTTGCTCAACAGAGCTTCCTCAGGGATTAATTTGGTACTACAACATGTATTCCTTAAACAGCAATGAATTAAAGTGATATACTCAATTAACCACTTCGTAAGTAAAAAATATAGATCAAGGCCCAGATATTCAGACTGCGCCAGGCTGTGGTGTAAACCTGTGCGCAGTGCAACTTGGCTGTGCAGGGGTGTTGACAGAGTGATATTCAAAGGAGCTGTGCCATGGCACAGCAGCATTGAATATCACACCCTGGCCACCTGCACTGCACATGGCACAGTGGCACTGCTTCAGCGCAAGTGGCCAGAGTGGAGCAGTGGGATACGCTAGCGCAAGTTCCATTGCGCTAGGCACAACGACCGTGATATTTAAAAGTGCACATGCAAATGGGGCTATAATGCATGCAAGGTGCAAATGTGGCCATTTACATGTCATTATGGCCCCATTTGCATGCAGGTATGCCAATCCCTGGCAACTTGCACCTGGCGCCCTGCCAGACTGCAGCCATCAGGGACCGAAGCCCCTTGCACAGCACGGCAATGTACCCCACTGCCCGATAGCGGGCATACATTGAATATTACATTGCGTCCTATATCTCTGGTGGTCCGTGAATTACGCTTGCAACCCGATCGTGGGCATATGTACCCTCAAAAATACTAGTCCCATGTCCCTGGTGGTCCAGCAGTATCCCCTCCCACCGCCACTGAGCCCCACCACCAACTCCCCCAGTCAGCAGCTCCCCATCTGCTTGCGCCCGCCGCCTGCTGACTGACCACTGTATGGTAAGACTTATGCCCATTGGTCCACAAGCGTGAGCCAATGGGCATGAACCTTCACTATACTACACAATCAGATATGTGAATGGATCCATTCACATATCTGGACTTGTAGTATGGTATGAGGCACGCCCATTGGCTCAGCTGTGGGACCAATGGGCATGGCCCTACCTTACAGCTGTCAGTCCGGCGGGTGGCGGGTGGCAAACACAGGGGATCTGCCGCCCACCACTGACTGGGGGAGTGGGCAGTGAGGTTCAGTGAGGGAATGAGAGTGGGGCACCGCTGGACCACCACAGATATGGGACTAGTATTTGTACGGCATATGCCTGCGATCAGGCTGCAAGCAGTCCACTGGACCACCAGGGATATAGGAATACTTTTATTTATACTTATGCCTGCAATCAGGCTGCAAGCAGTCCACTAGACCACTAGGAATATAGGACAATTATTACAGCTACATATGCCTGCAATCAGGCATGGGGGGCACCACCACTAAGGTGCAGCCGGAGCTCGGGTGGCCACCCATAGGTGGCATCTGCCGTGTTACGCCCTGCAATATGGCAGCTCACTTGTGGGTGTCCAGCCATTGTTCATTTTTTTTGGGCTCACCTGTGTGCAGCATAAGTAGGGGTTGAGCATGCATAGGCTCAGCACATCCCGGGCTGATCATCAGGCTGTGCAGAGTATGCATGGGCATGCCCCCCCTACCTGTACTGCATACATTACTGATGCGCTGTGGCACATCAGGATTTGTGCCAGGCTCTATCCCTGTTTGAATATTGCGCTGGGGCGCATCAGTGGGTTTCACATGGTGCAACAGTGTTGCACCATGCACAACTCTTCTGAATATTGAGGCCCGAGTGTAAATATTACATACAAAAAGCACAATAGAAAAAAGTTGCAAGTAAAAAATATTGGCTGTGACCAAATAGGCATAAACAATAATAAGAATCATTAGGCTAATCTAAATAAAAGGTACTTGTATATCCCAACAGTTAATTTATATGCCCATTGGAACATACCAACAATAAAACATTAAAATGTAGCACTGTAAACATATTTCTGAAACATGTGTGTAGCTCTACTTTATTGTCCTTATACTCACACACTTATAATCATATATAAACAATTGCTAGTTTCAGTGCATTTTTACTCTTTCTTTTAGAGAAACTATAAATCACAAAAGCAGAAAAAAATCCATTATCAGCAGCACTGTAATCAAAAGCAGACAGACAAGATCAATTTATCACGAGCTTCATAAGCAAGAAGGGAAACAATTTAAAAATATATAATTTAACATACTTCTTACTTCTTAATCAAGAAGGGAGACAAATCAAAGGTGTCATTCAGTCCTAGATGTCTCAATGCTCCAAGCTCATAAATCCAAAAGTCCTCCCTCTGTAAGGTTCTTAAATTAATACCCCCCCCCACCCTGGGTCCTAGCTGGATTCTCTCAATACCACAATATTTAAATCTATGTGATGTACCAGCATCATGTATGTGTCTATACAGTGCATTCTTTTCAACCTGACATCTGATGTCACTCAAATGGTTACATATTCTTTCTTTCAATTTCTTAGAGGTTTTCCCACATAGAATGCACTGCATGTAAAAGCAACAAGATAAATGACATTTTCAGATGAACAATTAACAAATTGCCAAATATCATAAACCTTGCTATGATTCGCTGAGGAAAAATGATTTTGTTGAACACAATGGCCCAGATATTCAAAAGGGTTGCGCCATGCGCAACAGGGTTGCGCGTGCGCAACTCCAAAAATGCGCCATTCTGCGATATTGAGAAGGGGCCAGTTGCGCTTGATCGAAAACACGCTGAGCCACAGCGCATCGGGAAATGAAGCGTATGCACCTGAAGGGGCGGTCCATGTGACAAAGTGCGCACGTGATGTTTGAACACTTCCGCGCACGCGCAAGAGTGGCTCAGCCGGAGGATGCGCTGTACCGATGTGAGCCAAAACAAAGGCTCAAGGAGCGGCGCAAGAACTCAGGCAGGCCGCAAACCGGGAGAGAGACAGAGAGAGAGAGAGACAGAGACAGAGACAGAGCAGGAAGGGCAGAGAGGGACAGTGGGTCCTGGAGGACAGAGAGGCCAGTGGGGGGTGCCCGGTGCAGTGGAAGCAGCAGTGGGGGCAGTGGGGGTAACACAGGAACAGCAGCTGGGGGGGGCAGGAGCCAGGGAGATGGACAGTGTCAGCTTCCACATGGAAGCTGTAATGAGGGGGGTGAGACAGCATGCTGCAGGGGGACGTGGCCGTGGAGGGGCCCGTCGGCGGTATGGCCCCGACAGGCGGTATCGGGCCCGCATCAGCTACGAGCTGTACAGCGATGTCGAGATTGTGGCCCGGTACCGCCTGAACAGGGCAATACTGAGACAGCTCAGTGAGCTGTGCAGTGATGTGATGCAGGCACCCTCACGACGGAGTCATGCTCTGTCCGTGGAGACCAAGGTGACAGCCTGCATGTGCCTGCTCGCCACGGGCACCTTCCAGAGGCCGACAGGGGACACCACAGGCATTACGCAGTCGGCCACGTCACGCATCCTCACCCAATTCCTCCAGCGCACTGCTGCCTCATGCTGCGGAGTACATCCATTTCCCCAGCACCGCGGCAGAGCGTACAGCAAACATGCAGGAGTTCCACAGGGTAGCACAAATGCCTGGCGTGCTAGGTGCCATAGACTGCACCCATGTGGCCATTCGCATGCCACCTGGCCCCGAAGAAGGCATATCGGAACCGAAAGGGCTTCTCGAGTGTCAACTGCCAGGTGGTGTGTGATGCCACTGGGCGCATCATCAATGTCTGTGCCACACACCCTGGCGGAGCACATGATGCCTTCATATGGCACCAATCTGCACTGTGCCATCGATTCGAGAGTGGGAACATCCCACAGGTCATCTAGTGGGTGAGTACACATGTATGGAATGCAAACTCTGTGCAAGGGTGGGAATGACACAGGTGCCATGGTAGTGGCACACAAGGATATGGGCAATATGGACCTGACCTAACACTGATCTCCACTATCTCCACACAGGTGACTGTGGATACCCACTCCGTCCCTGGCTACTCACACCATACCGGTGCCCCACGACCCCAGCGCAGCACGGTTTCAATGAGGCACATGCCACAACACGGAACATCATAGAGCGGGTGTTCGGGATACTCAAGGCACGCTTCCGATGCCTGGACACCTCCGGCGGAGCCCTACAGTACAGCCCCCAAAAGGCCTGTGGGATATTCCTGGCCTGTTGCATCCTGTACAACATGGCCAAAGACCATGGGATAGCCGTACAGGTCCAAGAGGGGGACAGCAATGGGGACGCCAGTGGCGCCGGTGATATGGGTGATGAGCCGCCCCCAGGACGGAGGGACCCCCGACTGACACGGCAGGCCCAGCTGCACCGGGACACCATTGCAGAAGAGCACTATGCCCAACACAGGTAAGTCAAGGGGACATGTGCAGGCAACACTGTCTATCGCAAAACCACAGGCACACAGGGGAACACACCGTGCATGAAGGTCAGGGAGTTGAAGGGTCTAGGCATACCAACACATCATCAGAGAGGGGGAGCACTCAAATGAACACACACACACACGGCAGCATACAGGGACAGCAGCACAGCACTGTGGAAATTACACGCTATCACCAGCACCACCAACCACCCTCACCACCTGGACTGTCCATGTACGTGTGTCAGGACCTGGGCAACCTTGCACCTTGGTGTACAGTGCAATGCAGGCATCCATCATCCACACGCACCTGTGGACAGCAGTTGGGAGAGGTGCAGGTGGTCCGTGTGTCAGTTTGGTGAGCAGAGCACCCAGCAGTGCACTGCCCACCATGACACACATTGCACAGGGCAGCACCAGACAGGGCCTGCATTGGGAGACAGCTCAGTCAGGAGCACTGTCCCACGGCCACCACGGATGCGTGGGTGGCCCCGCCGTGGCCTAGCAGCACTGGCAGGCTGTGCAGGGGCCACATCGGGTGGCACTACTGCACCACCAGGGGTCCCAGTGCATGACCGCGACCTTGCCCGCACAGGGGTCTGCATCCCGCGAAAGAAACTTGCACCAGGGGTGCTCGGGATGCCCACAGCAGAACCCGGCGTCGACAGGCCTGGTGTCGCATGACGCCGGGAACGGGGAGTGGAGTGCGCACTGTGTGGGGTGCATGGTACAGGGTCACCAGACAGTGTGGTCAATGCGGTCGCCACAGAGACCACTGCCTGGGTCAGCCTGTCGATGGCAGCGGTCACATCCGTCCGCATATGGACCATCTCGGCCCGGTCCCGAGCACACTCCCTGCTATGCCGCTCCATGGACACAGTCAGTGCCTCCACAGACCTTGCAACCCGCCCCTGCAGCTGTACCGACTCCTGCAGCAGGCGGGTGTGCGCATCCAAAGGGTACTGTGCCCCAATGGCATCGTGACCCCCAGGGTGTGGATGGTCCTGGTGCACAGCACCCCTTGAGGGTGGCCGCTGTTCGCCAGGACCAGGTATGGGCTGATCTAAGGGCAGTGGACAAGTGCCACTGCCTGACGCTGTCCCCCCAGGCCTGGTGTGCAACTGCTGCTGCCGCCCCTCCAACTGCTGAGCCCCCAGGTCCACCTGTTCCACCCTGTGCTGTCAACAGTGCCAGACACCTGCTCCAGCCACCGATGCTGCCCCACGGTGCGTGACAGGCCCAGCCTGTGACTGTGCCAGCATGCTGGTACACAGGTGTGGAGCTGGATGGCCAGGGGCACGTGCTGGCCTGCCATGTTCCCTCGTGGGACACACACCTCTCACTGGCCATTGCAGGCCTGCCATCATCAATAGTGCCAGTGCGTGCCACTGCCTAGGCACAGCATGCTGGCCACCTGCATGCCAAACTGCTGTGACACAGGCTGTGCACCCCTGCACCCGTGATCACTGCGGCGGGTTGTCAGCCCAGCCAGCCTGCTGCTGCAGTGCGTGCAGGCTGCTGGCGGAGGTGGAAGGTCCCTCCTCCTGGTCCAGCAGGTCTGCCTCACTGTCAGCACCCACCACCACCATCTCCTGCAGATGAACAGGATCTGAAACAGAAAGAGAGTACATGTGAGTGCATGTGAACAACAGCCCCCACAACATCACCATGACATACCGTGCAGTGATGGGCTTCCACCTGTCTGGAATCCTCCGCCAGGAACACCCGCAATGGCACTTCGGCTGCATGGCGCAACCAGTGTCTCCTCGTTCGGGGTCAGCTGCAACACCACTGGTGGTCCCCACCAGTGGCAACGCCGTCCCCCCAAGAGCTGCCACCTTCTCCTTCAGCCTCCTGCAGTCAGTCCCCATCTTCTTGCGGCATTCCTGCACGGGCGCTGGTGGCTTCCGTGCAGGTTGACGGCCAGAGCCCTCCCATGCAGCTGTACGCTGCTGAGGGGTGCCCCTCCGCCCACTCAAGCGGCTCATCCTCCAGGTAGGCCTGGAAGAGGGCCTCGGTCTCTGCTGTGGTGAAGTTCGGCCTCCTCCTACGCCCGCCGTCCACAGCCTCAGCCTGGTTCTCGTCCTCCATGCTGATCTGTATGGGTGGAAGTGGACACCTGTCACTGTGCAGTCCACAGCATTTCCCCATGAGCATAGCTGCAGGCCGGGGGGGCCCAAGCCCCCCTTTCCTCGCCGCATGGCAGATACTGATGGAAAGGGTGCCCTCTGCCCCTTTCTAAGTGCCCTCATCATGCTCAGCCCCATCAACCTGTGACATCCTCCAGCACCCCTGCCCATGAGCATTGTCCTGAGCATCACACAGCATGTAACTCACCTCTCAGCTGCAACAACCAAATCTGGCCGCCACAACCCAGTGTCGCACTTTTATAGCGCAACACATGCAAATGAGGTGTGCGCAACTATAATGACGCTATCCCGCGCCACTGCGCCTTTGCATAGCTGATCGACTGATTGCGTATGTCGGCTGAATATCGCGTATTGGCGCTTAGCGCAATAGGGAAGGTCGGCTGAGCCGATGGCGCATGTTTCTGGCTGTGTGCTACACTGCATTGCGCATGCCCAGACAGGTTCGCGATGTTGATCGCGCTGCAGACCTGCTGGCGCGATAAGCGATTCTGGCCATGGCCACCATTGTGCCAGTGGCGCTACAGCACTGGGCACTATTGGCGCTGTGGCACTTCTGCGCGATAGTCCACTGTGGCACTGGTGCTCTGCTTAGCAGTCGTGCAGGATGCCTATACATCCTATGGCGCTGTGCGTAGCCTTGCATCATTACCCGTGACCTTGTGTATGCCCTCTGACCCCTGGCGCTGTGGGCATACCGTATCGTCCCTATTGCGCTGTCTGGTTACAGCGCCATGTAAAAGTGACGGCGCCAGCGAACAGCGCGATTGGAGCCTGTGCTGGTCTATTGCGCAACAACTCCACGGGGGTCACAGCGCAGCGGGCGCCATATTGCCTGCTGTAAAGTTGGGGCCATGGCTCGGAGGGCGGTGTCCTGGAGCCCAGTTGAAGTGGCCAACCTGGTGGCCCTAGTGAGCCCACTATGAGGGACTATGGTGAGGCCCCTCACCGGACCTAGAGACCATGTGTGTGGCAGCAAGTGGCCACTGACCTGGTGGGGGTCACTGGCCGGGGCCGGTCTGCGGAGCAGTGCCGGCACTGGTACAGTGATCTCCGCCGGAGGGACCCGGAACTGTTAACGCAGCTGCGTTCCCATGCCAGGCGGGGCCTGGTGCCTAGGCCACGTGAGTGTACCATCTATTCACCTATATTCTCTGTAGGGGTGTGTGTGTGCCTGGGTGGCTGTGCATCGGTGTGTCAGTGTGTGCAGCTGTGCGATGGATGGTTATGGCTGTGTGGGCAGGCAGTCTTACTGGGGCAGGGGGCACTCTGCTTTTGAGTCACACTGATGTTTGTCTCACCATATGTCTCCCACAGGCCGGATGGTGAGGGCGCCGGACGAGGCTGATGTGAGCCATGCCAGGGCCCCAGTGCCACAAGCCATCGGGCAACAGCAGCAGCAGCATCAGCAGCAGCAACAGCAGCAGCAGCAGCGGCAGACCGAGCTGCTGGAGGAGTGTGAGTATCATTACGTCATGGATGCTATTGCATGCTGGGGGGGCAGGACCACCAACCATGATGGACACAACCAAATGGGAGGTCGTAGTTCCACTAGACGAAACACTAGTGAGTCCCCACACTGGAGTACAGTGTACAGTTCCGGAAAACATACCTGCGTATGGACAGGGACTGGGTGGAGAAGCGTTCACAGGAGGCGACATGGATGGTGCATGGATTGCATCACAAGTCTTATACAGACCGGTTGGCGAACTGAACATGTACTCCCTGGAGGGAGGAGGGTGTGGGGATATGATGGGGACATACAAGTATTATGCGGGGAACAGAGTGCAGGAAACAATATTTGTCAGTGTAAAGGATGTTCCAGGACTAGAGGGCATGGGATGCAGTTGGAGGGCTCGTTTAAGAGGAACATCAAAGTGTTTCTTCACATAATGGGTGGTGGATGAGTGGAACACCCTGCAAGAGGATGTGGTGGGGGCTGACTTGGTCACGGGATATCTGTATGTGTGGGTTCGCCATGAGGGACTTCTGGAGGTCAGGGTGAGGGGAGGACTTATAGGACAAAGAGTGATCGTACAAGGCCAAATGGCCAGACTGGGTGTCCATAGGCCCTTATCTGCCGACACTGTCTATGTATCCATGTATGTAGGCGTGACACAGGTGACCTGCATCACAGTGCAGCATCACGACACGTCTGTGTATGCATCACAGGTGGTCCAGGCATGCACTGGGCACATAGCTGTGTAACTGGCATCGCACCACGTTGCAACATCACATGACAGCCTAGTTTGTACTGTGATTGACATGGGCAGTGTGTGTGGGCGGTGGTGCGCATGGCTGGTGCCGCCTGTTTGTGATGGCCATGTGCATGTTCACTGTGGGTGGGTGCATGCCATCACATGTGCAGCACATTGGGTTAGATGGGTTGCAGGCTGGGTGGTGTTCAGGGTTGTGGTCAGTCTCAGCCATTGACTGTGTTCCCATTTTCCTGAGCTTCGGTGTGCTTCAGGCGCATGGCGCATGATGTGCGGCGCCTGACCCAGGTTGTGGTCGAAAACCGGGAGCTCCTGCAAGCCCTACAGCGCCAGGGGGAACGGCGGCGCAGACATAGGAGGGGACGACGGCAAGGGGAGGAGCAGGAGCCTGCTGGGCCGTAGCCCACCTTTCATTTGACCTTCACCCATCCCTTTCACCCTGCCTTCCCTCTCCAAGTTTTTTTCCCTCCCCCTTGAACACCCCTGCCTTTTACCCGTCCCCCAACTTGTACATAGTTATAACTTTATTGTTCACTGTTTTTATTTCAATATACATTTCTATTTTGGTACAACTGCTGTGTTGGTGTCTGCTTTGCAACTGGCTCTGGGTGCTCCGTTGCAGGGGTGTACATGCCATCTGGGCTACTATGGTCCTGGGTATATGTGTGTGTGTGTGTGTGTGTCCATGGGGAGGTATCACCAGCATAGCATTGCCTTTCTGCTGCTCTTGCCATCTGCTGCCACCCACTGCTGGGTGCACAAGGTGGGTCTGGCTGGTCTGCTTCTCTGCAGCATGGGGTTGCCGTGTGGCACGCGGGGGCATGGTGTTTCCTGCAGTGCCTGTCACTGCACATGAGCGGTATCTTGGGGGCACGGTGCACGCTGTGCTGTGCGTACGGGGGGGACTGATGTGCACTGTGGTTGTCAACCCCGGGTGTGGCACTCTCTGCCTGCCAGTGGTTGTGCTGGGGTGTCATGGCTCTGCTATGCTTTAGTTGGCTTGTCCCCATGGGCACGTGGATCATCCGTCCCACCCCCAGTGATGCTGTGCTTGGGGTGTGCCAGTGTGGTGTGGGTTCTGCAGTGAGTTCCTGTGCCCATGTGTGGCATGGCTGGCGGTGGGCCCCAGCCTGCCTCCCTGGATGTGCAGTTCCATTGCTCTGGGGGGGGCTGTGCTTGCGGTATGGCAGCTCTGCACTGCTCAGCTGAGCTTCCATGGTTGCGCCATAGCGCAGCATTTTGGCTCAGCCTCTCCTACCTGGTTGCGCCATGGCGCAGTATGTGCGATATTGAGACGTTGGTTGCTTGCGCAATTTGCTCTGCTCCATGTTTGAATATCGCACCTGTTGCGCATTTGCGCAACTGGTTTGTGCTTGCTCCTGCTGTTGCGCTACTTTTGAGCGCAGTTTGAATATCTGGGCCAATGTGTACAAAACTTGCAGTGGCCACTGATAAAAAGAACTTTTTGGTTGCTGTGGCAACCAATTGCCACGTTGTTGTTTGACTACTCTTGGCTGAAAAGAATACACCAAATGGTCACCCAAGTTTCTTCCCCTTCTTTATTCCTGTTGTGGGTACATCTGACTAATGTCTCCCAATACTGGTTCTGCCTGCAGCACATACCAACATTTCTCCAGGATATTTTTAATCTTACCTGACAACAGGCTATAAGTTGTTACAAAATTTAAAATATCATCCTGTGTCCTAGACCTTTCTTTATATCTAAGTAATTCTTCCCTCTGTAGTCTCTCAACTGATTCTTGGGATTGTGCAACCACTGTTTTAGCACACCCCCAGTTATAAATCTATTGGTCATCTCAACAGCACCTAACTGAAAATCTAATTCAAAACCTGAGTTTCTTTTCAGATGCATAAACTGTGACATGGGGATGTTGTTGATGGTGTGGTGGGGTAGACAGCTCAAGGCATATAAAATAGTATTTTTCTCCACAGATTTCCTATACAGTTCTGTTTGTATTGTTCCATCAGGTAGCTTACTTATCTGCAAATCCAAAAACCTGATTCTATCAACATGTGCCTCAACATTGAATCGTATATGTGGATGGTTGGACCATGCTACAAATCTGGGTGACAGTCAAAAGGAATTTCTTATAAAATTATTGGAATTGGTATTAACAAAAAATACTTTCATATTCCAGGGCAAACACTATCTCCAAATAAAGGGAACCACAATGGGGGCTATATTTGGCCCCAATTATACAAATTTTTATTTGGGACAGTGGGAAAGGGACTAGATTTATGATCAAGATAGAAATGGATACTATGATTTGATTGATCTTTGGAGATGATTCATTGATGATGTTTTGATAGTGTGGCTGGCCTCAATACAACAGCTGGAGGGATTGGTAGCTTACCTACATGATAGCAATCCACTGCAAGTTTTGTACACATTGTGTTCAACAAAATCATTTTTCCTCAGCTAATCAGAACAAGGTTTATGATATTAGGCAATTTGTTAATTCTTCATCTGAAAATGTAATGTATCTAGTAGTTTGTACACGCAGTGCATTCTATATGGGAAAAACCTATAAGAAATTGAAAGAAAGAATATGTGACCATTTGAGTGACATCAGATGTCAGATTGAAAAGAATGCACTGTATAGACACATACATGATGTTGGTACATCACATAGATTTAAATTTTGTGGTATTGAGACAATCAAGCTAGGACCCGGGGGGGGGGGGGATATTAATTTAAGAACCTTACAGAGGGAGGACTTTTGGGTTTATGAACTTGGATCATTGAGACATCCAGGATTGAATGACACCTTTGATTTGTCTCCCTTCTTAATTAAAAAGTAAGAAGTATGTTATATGATATCTTTTTAAATTGTCTCCCCTTCTTGCTTATGAAGTTGGGGATAAATTGATCTCGTCTGTCTGCTTTTGCTTACAATTCTGTGTTTTGCTGCTGATAATGGATTTTTTCAGCTTTTGTGATTTATAGTTTCTCTAAAAGAAAGAGTAAAAATGCACTGAAACTAGCAATTGTTTATATATGATTATATGTGTGTGAGTATTTGGAGAATAACTTAGAGCTACACATGTTTCAGAAATATGTTTACAGTGCTACATGTTAATGTTTTATTGTTGGTATGTTCCAAAGGGCATATACATTAAGTGTTGGGATATACAAGTACCTTATATTTAGGTTATCCTAAATGATTCTTATTATTGTTTATGCCTATTTGGTCACAGCCAATATTTTTTACTTGCTACTTTTTTCTATTGTGCTTTTTGTATTTAATATTTACACTTGGTGTATAGTTTTACTTATGAAGTGGTTAATTCAGTGTATCGCTTTAATTCATTGCTATTTAAGGAATACATGTTGTAGTACCAATGTAATCCCTGAGGAGGCTCTGTTGAGTGAAACCGGTTGGATTGTTTAGCGTTTTGATGATGTGAGTACGTGTGCTGCTGTTCCACTATGTATCCGTTTTTCTATATTAAAATTGCATTATTATATTCAGACAAGTGGTGCCTTCCTTTTGTTGCTCTTCTTTGGTTATTGTTTGGAGTGAGCACACATACTCTGGAGCTGTTTTCCTTTTGACCTCCTATGCTCAGCTAGTGTGAAGTAGAGAATTGGTCAAGGGGTGGCTGAGGTGGGTAGAGCTGGTCTGGACTATCAAATGTTCAGGCCATGCCACAAGTGGATCCCTTTCTATGCAAGGTACAGGGAAAAATGGGATGTGTAAGTCTTAACAATACTGCCAGATTTCCACTGACATCTGTGAATTTGATGAAAACACTCCAAACGGTGCCTCAGTTGTCCCCAGCACAACATGGTGGCTCCTAGGGTGGGGGGCTTAAGAAGCTAGACTGGATGACCAACATGTGGCAAACATAGCATCCACACCTTTTGCCAGCACTTTGTATAGTAGAGATTGTGTTCAGAATGTGGAATATGCCTACATCCACCCCATTCTGGCTATGCACATGACCACCCAAAAGTCCCAGGATAGGGTGCAGAGGGGCCAACTGCCAGGACTGTTCATGTACAGAGGTCTCCACATCTGCAGAATGGGATTCTGCACCACAAGTCTTTGTAGACTTTCCTCTGCATGTGCAGAAGGAGGTGCTGGGCTTTGGGGGACTGGATCCTAACTCTGAGCCTATAGTTGGAGACTTGAGATGAGACAGGCTGCAGGCAGTAAGAAGAAAGTTTTCAGCAACCATTCTAGGCAATTTTTGGAGTGATAATAAGCCTGTAAAGATGGTTAGAACAGGTAAGGAGATTCCCTCTGTCCAGCTAGGACAGAGCAAAATGCCTGTCATAAAATTTTAGGATCCTTAAAATTGGTATTTAAACAGGTATGGAGAGCCACTGTATACTGCTGTCTTCAATGCTCATCAGCACATCAGCTATAGACAGATGCCACAGGGCTGGAAGTAGCCTAGAGGTTAGAGGAACGAGGTGTAAATGAGCTTGGTACATCCAGCAGACCAGACCTGAGTTTGAGTCTCACAACCTCCACTTTCATACTGTGTGACTCTGAGCAAGTCACTTAACTGCCCAATGCTCCCAGGTCACCCTTGAAAACAGGCACTTGTGCCTAGTGGGCCTTACCCAGTTACCAAAGACTGAAATAAAAAATGCCGCACAGGGTAAAACACCATCTATGGAATCAGTAGATCTTTGGAGACTTAACCCAGGTATTTAAATAGGTACGGATATTCCCTCTGTGCTGCTGACTGCAAAGCTGACTAATACAGCAGCTAAATATGGATAAGAACAGGGCAAAACACCCATAAATAGAGTCAAAAAAGTTAAGGAGACTTGAATCTGATATATAAATAGGTACAGAGATTCACTATTTACTACTGGCTGCAAAGTTGATCAACACTGCAGCTATATTCAGAGGTCCAACAGAGCAAAATATACATATGTGGAGTTAAATTGGCTCTATGCTGCAGTGCCGGCTAACTGTGTCTCATCACTCTACCATGACAATTAGTCACTCCTTCGTGCCAAACAAAAATGGTGCCAAGGCTTTTTCTATGTCAGCCCCTGGTTTTTGGAATGCACTACCTTCTGCATTGCACACAGGTATTTCTTTTAACACATTTAAAAATGAATTTTGCTATTATTTGCTTGAAATTTGCACTTGTAATTGTGGTTAATTCTGTAAACTTTGATGCATGTAATTAGACTATTGTTATGTAACATCATCTTTTGTTTGCCTTTGGCCCAGGTCGAGCCTAAGAAAGGTTCTTTGGCCGAGTTCTCCTTACTAATTAACAGATTTACACCAATCATTCAAAAAATCAATCAGTCAATCAATATCTATATCAATCAATCAGTCAATAAAGGAATGAATGAATGAATGAATGAATGAATGAATGAATGAATGAAAGAACCAAACACTCAGTCAATCAATCAATAAATAAAAAAGTGCTAAATAGGATACACACACACACCATGTCTGTACTGAAAAGCTGTGCTTCTCAGCTCTGCGTGTGTGTGCCTGAACGATGGGTACATAGGATACACAAAAACCGAGTCTAACTGAAGCACAGCAGTGAGCATGCCACACAGAAGTGCAATACAAAAACAGGTGCTTGACAATAATTTAATTTTCTACAAAAAATAATAAAAATAATATACAAAATCATATATAACATGCACTATGCAGAGCTGCATTGAGCACTGTAAGGCCAGCCCAGCAAACATACTGCAGCAGGGTACAGTGATTTATTCTCTCCTGCAAATGTTAAACTCCCAAAAGAAAAATTACTGACCGTAGTAATGTTATTTCATCTTAAGGGATCCATCAGTAATATTCACAAACAGCAATCAGTGCTCTGGATTGAGTTGCCCCACAGATAGCACGTATGCTAATAATGGAATTTTAGAATTAGAATCAAGTTCATATTACACACTGTGATCATGCTCACCTTAACTATTTTTCTTCAAATTTGTTTCTAAAGCTATGGGGGCTGTTGCCACTGAAACTAGCTAAATGGTTACCACAACATTTTCAAATAGAAAACAATTAAAAGCAGATTTTAGATTAGACCACTTATTCAGAATAGTAATACACTGTAATAAGTAAAGCACAGGCCAATAAAAAGAGGTTGATTCTCATCTGAAGCATTTTTCAGGTTGTTAAAGGAAAGGCAGGGAGAGGAATTTTGAATATTACTGATGGATCCCTTAAGAAGAAACTACATTACAATGGTGTACGTTAATACCACCATGGAGACCACTCTTATGCTTGTAAGATTGATCTCACATGCATTCTTAGGGTATGAGAAGAACAAACCAAAAGTGAGCAGTTGTGATACTCTAAGAATGTAAATGTGACCACTCTTACAAATGTAAGAGTGGTATCCACAGTGGAATTAATATATTATTGATCAAGCACAATAAATAATGTATTAATTTTATTAAAAAACTGTCCCAGAATGTGTCAGTTTCCAGGGCATCTGAGCATGAGACACTTTTCTCAGAAAAATAATGTCTCATGGGTAGAAGAATGGAGTGCTCCAGTTGGTCGGAAGCCCTCCCTCAATCTTTAATGAGTAATTTTTTCATCTACCCCCAGGAATACATCACTATATATTCACAAACAGCAGACTCTATACCAGTACCTAGGGAGGCTGGGTCCAGGTCCTATTTAGTGAAAAGGTTCTGCAAGACAGCAATACCAGAGCCTGCCTCTCTCCTAGACTAATGTCCAGAGAGTAATGTCTTGTGAATCTGTGCAATTTTTTCAGGTAGCTGCTTTACAAATCTCTTGAAAGGGGTAGCCTCTTGCTGCTGCTACAGAGTCAGAGGTGCCCCTTGAGGAATGTGCCCTCACCTTCTGGGTCAGTTTGCCAGCTTTTTCATAACAGTATTGAATGCAGGAGACCATCCAGCATGAGATGGTTCTCATAATTACAGGTTTGCCTTTCCTAACTTCACCCTAAGGTAATACAAAGCTGAGTGTTGTTAGACCTGATATCTTTTGTGTGGTCCAGGTAGTGTCTCAATGCCATTTTTATGTCCAGGCAGTGGAGTTTTTGTTTGCTGTATAAAACTGCTCTGTTAAAAAACACAGGAAGGGTAACTGACTGGTTCGGTTGTAATTCTGACACCACCTTAAGGAGGCATTTAATATTGATCCAGAGAACAACCTTATCCCTAGGGAAGATTATGTAGTTTGGATCAGTGCAAAGGTAGGACCAATTTTAGGATTTGGGGGGCCCCCAGTGAAATTAATGATGGGAACCCCCACCCAGTTATTCTTTTACATGTGGTCCATGTTTTACTCAGATTTTATGGAATTAAAATACCAAACGTACGTGCTAAATCCCATTTTTAAGTCTAGAAACAATCCCCTTGATAAATGAAATAGTATACATCAGGCTGTGTTAAAGACTCTATGAGGCACACACGCACATAACACACACAAAAAAACTTTCAATTAAAAAATATTACATTATTAAGAATAGGTCATTGTGCTGATTATTTAGTTTTTGTTGACTCGGACAGGAGGGCTAGGCAATTATGTCATTTTCAGCCTCGTCCTGAGTGAGGGACAAATACAGATGGAAACCTGCTGAAATTGAACCAGATTTAGCTGTTGGTGGTATTTTTACCACTGGGGGAAATCCTCTTCTCTTTTCAAGAAGTACCATGGAATCTTTCATGTCCACCTGAACAACCACCAGAACAGGCAGATGGGATCTCAGTTTAATGTCCAATCCTCACATTCTACCTCTCACTGCTCTTCCTTGTATTTATAGAAGGCCTTCAGAGTTAGGGAATGCACTTTAATGGCCTCCCAATGCTAAACGATAACAATCTGGATTTGGAACAGACCTAAAGGGAGCAACAAATTAGTACCCACAGTAGTCACAAAGTGCTGTGATTCAGAGAGGGCCAACTGGACTATCCCAAGGTGCATCTAGTAGTGTTAGCCAAGTATTTCCCCATATGATACACAAACACCACTCCTCACTTGGGGAAGAAATTATGCCACAGTATTAGGCCATGAAAGTGAGTTAGGGTCAAGTCATTGGGCTCCTATGACACAGACAGGAACAATCAAGATCAAAGTTGACACAAGTTGGCCTATGTTGCCAGAAAGCTCATCCTTGGTAAAACTCCAAAGGGCACCATGCAATACATGTTGCTCTGTGCCCTTAATGTCACCACTTATGGTAGGCATTTTAATCCAGCCACATAACGGACCCCAAAAATATGACACTATGCCAACTCTCAAATATCTCGGGCATTTTGTCCCATTATCAGATCCAATGGCCACTATCAGACTCCAAACATGAACTTCCTCTTCATACCTTATTTAGAGCTTAAGACATTTTTTGCAAAGGTATGGCAGCAAACTCACAACTAGTGTTTCAACAGGCTACCTGTTGAGTCCTCCCCAAATCTGCTGCATATTTAGAACGCATGGGAATCTTTTTTTTTATATTCCCCCATAACTGTATCCATTACTTTGTTACTGAAAATTAGCTGTGTAGTTCTTTACTGTTACTCCAGTAATGCTATGTCTTTCATTTGAATTATTCTTTACAATATGGCATCTCCATGATATCAATATCAAGTAGGTAATTCTTTCATCATGCCTCTGCTAAAAAGCTGAGAACATGGAATCATCGGCAGGGAGGGGGGGAGCAGAAGCCAGGGAAAGATGGATTTGGATTCTGCTGGAAATATTTCACTCTGGTCCAAAGATGGAAGGCAATCCTGTGAAGCGATGTCAGCTGAGGCTCACCCCAGTGCCCCGATGCACCTCCTGTGCCACCATCCTACACTAATCTGCCAACACTGACTGCTGATTTTAGAAGACTCTGTAAACAAAATAAACCCCCCCCCAACCAGCAGCCAGTCTTTGTCAGGTATCCCCAGCCTTCTCAATAATATAATGGAACACAGAAACCACAATATTTCCATGTTGACTCCTGAAACTAAGGTGACATGAATCTTTTAGGACTTGGCATGGAGATTGTGGTTTCTGTGTTACAGTGCATAAGGTTGATGAGTGAGTTGGGGGTACCAAAGAAGCAGGCTAGGCATGTAAATTTTAAGCATCTCCCTAAGGTGGCACTATATAGGGTAAACCACCCCTCCCCCCAAAATCCAACTTACCTTGAGTTGAAAATAGAAACAAGTCTGCAAATGAAGATGGAAAGCAGAAATAAGGGATTTCACTTGTCTCCTGCTCTGCTAATCCACCAGTTCCATGACCGACCACCATACTTTATGTAGTGTATCCAAGTTTAAAAAAAACAATTTTGATTGGTACTCTGGATGCCCATCTCTGATACTGCCACACCTTGTCTGGCTGTGGGTCAATATTGCTGTTGCCATTAGTACAGGTACTGTTCTGCTCAGAAGTCACCATCACTGGTCCATCCACACAAACTGGAATAAACTAAGGGAACCATATACAAACAACCTCCCTTTCTATTGTCAGTGGTGCCACCATCTTTGAAAAGCCCACAGATCCATCCCCACCACCAATGGCAATGTTACTCCTCATGTGTTGGCCACATCCCCAGTGCACTATGATCACCCACTACCTTCACCCCACTGCCATGTGTAGCCAGAACTGAAAATAATGATTAGAGTCCAGCATGCTGATAAAATGATATCCCCTCCTTTAAACTTTTGTACACAGTAGCATACACTGCATAGGCCTGCTTACGCTTTAAAAAAATGTTAAAAGGTGGGTTTTTGTTGGGGGCCCCAGCTGCATGTGGTGACCCTGCACTGAAACGCTGGCCCTGTGCAGATGGGTTGGAGCTTGCTTACTCACCTAGCAGACATCATAACTACTAGGAAGATTTTTTCCAATTGACATGTTTAAAATCAAAGGGAGTTTCCATCAACTGAGTAATGCACACATTTAGGTCCCAGGGGAGGACAGGATCCCTCACAGTAGGGTACAAGTAGCTGAAGCCTGTAAAAAAACTTTTAAAAATAGGTTGTGAGGTCAGAGACGTTTCCTTGCCAGCTCATGTGTAATCTGGCACTGCTGCCAAATGCATCTTCTGGGTGGAGGTCTCAGGCCTAGGGACTGCAAGAGCACAAGGTAATACAACACTGTAGGCAAGCCTGCCTGCATAGGGATTATGTTTCTGGGAGCACACCAGAATGAACATTTCTTCCATTTTGAATCATCTGTTCTTCTTGTTGCTGGTTTTCTAGAAATTGTCAACACTCTCATAACTTCATCTGATATACTTAGATTACAGAACTCTAGCTCTTCAAGACCATGACCTCATGCATGGGATTCTGAGGTTTAGGAATATTATCCTGACCTGAGACAGGGACAGCAAGTTGTGCCTCAGTGGCAAATTGATTGGAGACTTGATGGACAGGGCTGGGAGCATAGAGTACTAGGTCTACCTGGCCCAGTTTGCAGCTATTAAAATAATTGGCACCCTCCTGAGCTGTATGAATACTCTATTTAGAAGTGGGATTGGAGGGAAGGCATACATGAACTTTCCTGTTGAGTTCAGGATCATACTATCCTCTGGGACTGTCGCCATTTATAGGATCCTGCAACAAAAATGTGGGAGCTGATTGTTCTCCCTGAAGTAGATAGATCTATGTCTGGTGTACCCCATGTTCTGAACACTAATGGCAGAACCTGCTGTTTCAGAGTTCACCCATGGTTTTCTTGGCTCATTTTGCTTAGTTAGTCTGCTAGGACATTGTCCTTCCCTGACAGGTGTGATGTGGATAGCTCTACAACTAGGAAATATGCTAGGTACCAGATCTTCATGGCTTCTGTGCTTAGCCTTGATGATATTGTTCCTCCCTCCCCCTTCCTTAGTCTCCTGTGTACTCCAGGTGCCACTCATAGTAAGATCCTCTAGGTGAGCACCCCACACTAAGATTGAAGAATCTGTTGTAAGGATACATTTTGGAGATTGATGGAAGAAGGGAATACCCTCACTTGGGTTGTCCTCCTACTTTCACCACTCCAGTGCCCTTAGCAAAGTTTTTGTAAGTGGTACTAGTTTGGACAGATAGTCCCCCTTTTGGGACCAGTTGCCCCTTAAGTGGTGCTGAATAGCTATCATCTGGAAAGTGGCACTTTGTACCACTACAGCGGAGGAGGCTATGTGTCTCAGCAGCTGCAGAAAATACTGTGTAGGTCTTGGCTGGCTGCTGTGAAGAATTTTGCAGTGGAAATAAGATTCGATGCCCTTGCCTATGGCAGAAAGGTCTTCCCTTGCAGGGTATGTAGCTCTGCACCTATGAAGTCCTATATGTCAGTTGGCTCTGTTTGAGACTTCTGTAGGTTTCTCAAAAAGCCCAGGTTCTACAGGGTGCTTTTTACTATCTGTATAGAATGCCATGCTTCCTACTGCTTTTTTTCTGAAACTAACCAGTTGTCCAGGTAAGAAAAAACACCACCCCTTACCTTCTTATATAGAAAACCACCACAGCTAGGCACCTTGTGAAAACCCTTGGTGCTGAGCTGAGGCTGAAGTGAAGGGCTGTGAACTGGTACTGGCAGTTTTGAAGCCTAAGCCTAAGGCATTTTCTATGGGTGGATCTAACTGGGATGTGGAAGTAGGCATCTTTCAGATCCAGTAACACCAGTCAGTCTCCCAACTGTAGATGTAAAGATGGCATCTCTGAGCCCAATGTAACCATTTTGAATATTTCTTTTTTATGTGTTTTGTTCAGATATCTCAGGTCTAAAATGGGTTGCGACTCTATTTTTCTTTTGAATCAGGAAATATATTGAGAAGAGACCCTTGCCCCATTGTGTGGCAGGGACTTTCTTCACTGCTGTTGCCTGTAGTAGTTTCTTTACCTCCATCTCCAACAGGATTGTTTTCTTTTGGGGTGTGAGGTTGGAACAGTTTTGGTTTCTGCAGTTTGGGAAATTGTTTGAACTGCAGTGACAAACCTTTGCTTGCTACTTGACCTTGTACAGGTTACTGGTAAGGCCACATCTAGAGTAAGGCGATCAGTACTGGTGCCCACACTTCAAAAAGGACATTAACCTGCTGGAGAATGTCCAAAGGAGGGCTACAAAGATGATAGTGGGTCAGCAGGGTAAGGCATACGAAGAGAGGTTGAGGACACTGAACATGTACTCCCTGGAAGACAGGAGAAAGGGGAGGGGACATGATTGGGACCTTCAAGTACTTGAAAGGCATAAATAAGGTTGATAAGGAGAATCTCTTTAAGTTGAGTGGCAACCATAACACAAGGGGGCACAGTCTTAAGCTGGAGGGTGAGAGGTGTAGGGGGGTCAGGAAGCAGTTCTTCACAGAGAAAATGGTGGACACTTGAAATGCACTGCCTGAAGAAGTCATCTCATTGAAGACAGTGGGCAGCTTTAAGGGAGGCTCGGATAGGCATGGTAATTATCATGGGTAGGGAGGATGGGAGGAGTGGGGAGGGAAGGACGGCAGGGACATTAGCGCAAAATGTAGACCCTGCAATACTAGCAGACTTGATAGACCAAATGGCCTTCTTCTGCTGTCTTCTTCATATATTCATATGTACTTCCAAGACCCACTTTACTGCAGTGATTTTTGACCATTCCAGGAAGTAGTGAGCCAACCTTCCTGTCACTGGCAATGGTTGGGCAACCTGGTCAGAATTGTCAGGGGTTTTGCTTCTGCTATGGCATAAGGGCTGGAGTTGCAACTGCACAACTTGTGTTCCTTCTATCTCTTCCACTATATTACCCCTTTGGGGCAGATATTCATGGTATCCAGTGAGGAGGGTGCATGGGGAAGGGAGCCATCCATAACGGCGACTCATTCCCCACTAAATCCCTCATGGAGATGGGAGGAGTAGGGTGACCAGATGGGGGTTGGGTGAAATGAGGGACAGGATGTCACTATATGTTCCCATGTGGGGGGGGCGAGCATGGTGAGCATGGGCTTGGAGGGGGTGGAGAAGCTGTAGGGGGTGGGGCTGTGGCGGGTTGCCGAGCTGCGTCGTGGCATCAGGGGTTGGCCTGTGGTTGTGGTGGGTGAGGTACTGGGTACAGCCCGGGCACTGGTGAGATTTTATTGCGCCTGGCCTAAACCTTTAATTTTACATGTTTTCACCTCCCTGAAGTTGAAAATCCTTTAGTAGGGGGTTGTGTGGGGTGAAGCTCCCCACATGTGGGGGGTGTGGGTCGGTGCAGCACCCCCAACAGAAAGCATTAAAATTGATGTCCCCGGCACCATTGTCCAGTGCGCTGGGGTGTCAGAGTGCCGAAAATGTTTTCGGCACTCTGACTGCATGATAACAGCGATCGCCTTTAGGCTTTTGCCATTATCACATAGAACAGATATTCATAAGGGACTCAGGACCTTTGGTAGTAACCCCTACATCAACCTCCCATTCCATAAAGCCTATACAAAATGGAGGCATTTTCATTATTAGTACTCTTCCTGTAGGCCATTTTGAACTCATCCACCATTTAAATCTATGCCTCTGTCTTGTCACCAAACAAGGCATTTCCCTCAAAGCAGAAATCTATCACTTTAGTTTGTGTGTCCTGGGATAGAAGAGTAGCTCTAAGTCAGGCACACCTTCTTAAAAACCCTCTGATGCCATTGTAACAACTCTGAAAAAATGTACTATATAGTAGCAGTTCAGCTTATACTATTTTTTTTTCTGTAATTCTCACCATTACGTCATTATTAAGAACATGTGCATGTACACAAGATTGCTGTCCTATCTGTTCTGCTTCTTGCCTACACCTGACATCACAGTTCTGTTTATGACATCAAAATTTGTTGCTGGTTGGGGGCGCTGATGAGCAGCTAGCTGGATAGATGTGCCTGGGCACTGCTCCGATACAATGGCCGGTAAAAGTATAGAAAAACCCCTTTAAGGGGAGATCACGTGATGCAGAGTGTTGAGTAGCAGCTCCCTCAAGAAGCTCCTGCCTCCCGTCTCTTATTTGAGCTCATTTTGGTGTTTTAATTTACTATTTTCTCTTGTTTCTGAGATTCTACGCTGTACAATAGCTGTTGCACTCTGGTCTGGTTATATCTCGAACGGATGGAGGCTTATATGAAGAAAGCCCCACAGAAGCATACCCCTGCAGCAACTCCCGAGAAGGCCCCTAAGAAATCCAGAGCCTTGGGTGGTTCTGGCTCTGATCTCCCGAGCCAAATTGATGATCAGGAGCACTTAACGCTGTCCAGATTTCTCAAGGAATTCAAACCCTTTCGAGAGGAAATGAAGCATATGGCAATGGATTTTAAGTCGTTATCCAGAAAATTAAATGAACTTTCATAGTCTGTTTCTGTTAACGCAGCCTGAATAGCTTCTATAGAGGAAAATAATTGGTATTCTTGACCCTGAACTGGTTTCGATGGGCCAGAAATTGTCTCGTTTTAAAGCCAAGCTCGAGGACCTAGAGGGTCGGAGTCGAAGAAATAATGTAATGGTTCTCGGTTTACCGGAGGGAGAGAAAGACCAAAATGTTGTGGCATTTATTCAGAAATTGGTTGAGTGGGTGGCTGGCCCATCTCCATTTGGCTCTGGCTACATTATAGAGCATGCTTATAGTGGCTTTATGGCCTAAGCCACCCCCGAGGAACCCACCCATCCTATTATGTGCTGTTTCCTGAATTATTTAGAGAAACAACATTTCCTACAAAAAGTGCATGCTTTGCAAGAGGTTTGCTGGGAACATATAAAGCTGAGAATCTCACAAGATCTACCCATCTTGGTCCGCATGAAATGCAAAGCGTTCCACCCTATTGTTTCGAAGCTAATTGCTGTAGGCCTGAAGTTCAGAATGAGTTATCCAGCTAGACTGCAGATTTCAACCAACGGATCCTGGAAAAGCTATGAAGACCCTGAAGAAATTCTGAGGAGCCTTAAGTCCATGCTGTCAGATCTCTTTAAGGACCCTTGAATGGTGGTGGCGTAGTATCAAGTATCACACTGAGTCAAGAACTTGAACTTTTGTTTTTCTTTCCTTAGAGAAATTTTAGGAATTTAAAGACCTGGGCGACTGCATATGTTGCAGTGGACTTGGAGGATCACCGCAGACCGCCCCGACTTTTCTTTTCTTTCCATCTCATAATGGGCCCATGATGGTCTGATGCAATGGACACTGTGGTTTGGGGAGCCTTCTTAGAGCTTGTGAGCCAGGTTTTTAAGCTATTTTTGTTGGGGTTTGAAAGAGCCCAGTTTGGTTGTGGGCTAGTTTCTGTTTTTTTCCTTCTGGGCTGTTACTGGGATGGCCCTGGGCTTTCTCCATCTCACTCTTCATTTGGTTGGGCCAGGGAATCAACCGCTAGAGGGCGTTCCAACCTCTGGGGACTTGCGGGGAAACTCTACTCGAGAAGGATTTAGCAGGGGCACTACTTAGCTGGGATGTAGCACTCTCAATTTTTCAGGGAGGTTCTGTTTACCAGATACTGGCTGGTAGTGGGTAAAGGTAGTTTTTATGCCTTCTCCTCCGGTCGAACGATTTCAGCCTTTCCCATTTTAATTCTCGCTCTTAACACGAGCTGGGGCATTTCTCCCTCCAGGTGTTGCTGATCTGGTCCTGGTTTCTGGTGGCTCACCCGGTGCCTCTGATCTTAATCTGGGTTATCACAAATGAGTGGGTGATGAGATGGCCTTATCATAGCCCTCCATGTCAATTTTTCTCATATCCATGCTTTGACTGGACTGAGGCGAAGGCCCAGGACCATTCTCCTTCGTTGGGGGTATAACTGACAGGGTTTGATCTCTGAAGGTTGTGGATCAGTGCAACAGCCGCTAAATATCAAGGTTCATTATCAGGGTAGGAGTAGAGGATTAGAACCAGTACTGTGCTGAACATTGCTTGTGACAGTTTGGGGGAGTGTGGGGGCTGGGGCTCGTTTGGAGGGTGGGGGGTTTAGAGGGGATGGGCGGTATCTATTTCTGGGGGGGGTTAGGGAAGAGGGTGGGTTTTACTGCAGTAACCCTGGGGATACATGTAAAAGGGATTTGCATCTCGTGTGCTGAATATAATTATTTCAGCTTGAAATCTTCTCTGGATGGTGAATGAGCTAACATTCGTGTCTTGGAATGTTAAGGGGATCAGAAAGTGACATAAGCAATATCAGGTCCTCAAACATTTAAGTCTGTTCAGTTCACAGCTAACTTTTTTGCAAGAAACCCATTTATTAGAAGGGGAAGCTTTGCAATTAAGGAAGCAATAAGTGAGATCGATTTCCAGTGCCCAGAGCACCACAAATAGTTGTGGGGTCATGCTCATGATTAACAGGAGTATCCCATTCTCTCCTACACAGGTGATCAAAGATACTGAGGGTAGGTTTATTCTGGTCAAAGGTACCCTCTGGTCTGTCGCAATACTATTGGGCTGTGTTTATGGCCCCAATCTGGACGACCTCGGACTTTTTATGAGGCTTATATCTATCATTCTCCCAATGATTCCCATTAAAATTATTCTAGGGGGAGATTTCAATCAAGTACTTGATTCCCAGTTGGACAGACTGGGCAGTGGCCTAGGTGGGGCTACCCCTGGGCAGAAGGCATTCAGGGATTTATTAGATCAATGTGGGCTCTGCCACGTCTGGCGTGTATTACATCCTGATTCTAGGGAGTTTACCTACAGGTCCATGGCGCATGGCTCGCAGTCCCGCATTGACTATTTACTTATCTCTCAGTGCCTCCTGCCCGGGGTGAAGACCTCCTCGATTCAACTTGGCCCAATTTCCGACCACTCACTAGTGGTATGCAATTTGGTACTGCTCAATTCATTTAATAGGGAAACTAGATGGAAGCTCAATGATCAACTCCTTAAAGACGTTAAATATTGCAAACTTATTAGGGAAAAAGTAGAATATTTTTTTCACTAAACCCTTTAGATGGCTTAAAACCTGATATCTTGTGGGGGGCCTTTAAAGCCTTCATGAGAGGGATACTGATTAGCATGGCGGTTGGTAGGAAAAGAGAGCGGGAGGAAGAGTTTAAATCCTTATTATCTCAAATCAGATTTCTGGAAGCTAACCCACCGGCTAATTCCCTAGATGAGGATACTCAGAAACTCCTGAAATTAAAGGATAAATATCTGGGGTTACTTCAAGCGAGAGCAGAACTAGCTATTATTCGTACCAGAGCTAAATACACCGATCAGGGAGAAAAAGCGGGACGTTTACTGGCATTGCGTATTAAACAACAGGAATCAATTAGATTTATCCAGCCTATCAGGTCAGTAGCAGACGGATTTCTTAAGGTGTCTCCTACTGAAATAGCTCAAGAATTTGCTGCTTATTATTCCAAACTGTATAGCGACATAGAGCACCCTCCCTGCCCTGAAGATATACAAGGCTATCTAAGAGATTCCCACTTGCCCCTTCTTCCTGATAGGTGTGGTGAAACTCTGGTTGTCCCTATTTCCCAGGAGGAGATTGCTAAGGTTATTAGTGAATTGCCTGCCAATAAAGTCCCTGGTCCAGATGGATTTTCTGCTTTATTTTACAAGGTCTTTCGAGAACATCTTGTACCAATTCTTGGTAGTTTATTTCAACAAATCCTATCTGGGGAGGAGACATATCCATATCTGTACGAGACCCTGATTGTTCTGATTCCCAAACCTGATAAAGACCTCGATAAGGTTCAAAGTTATAGATCCATCTCTCTTTTAAACCAGGATGTTAAGATTCTCTCTAAAATACTGGACAACAGGTTGGCACTGGTTCTTCCTGGGTTAATAGGTACAGATCAGGTTGGATTCATGAAAGGGCGCTCATCTTCTGATCATTTACGCACCTTGTCGCATGTCTTCTCAGCTACCAGGGATGTGGAGTTTCCTGCGGGCTTGGTCTCCTTGGATGTTAAGAAGGCATTTGACCGTGTGAACTGGAATTTCTTGTTCCACACTTTGGAGGCCTTCCACATCCCTTCTCTGTTTATCTCCTGGATTGCCGCTCTTTATAAAATCCACTCGGCAAGAATTTCCACGAATGGGGCCTTTTCCCATTCTTTCTCGCTTCACTCAGGTACTAGACAGGGGTGCCCCCTCTCCCCTTTATTATTTAACTTATATCTGGAACCTCTTATCCAAAACATTCTCAATAATGATTCTATACAAGGAGTGAGAATTGGGTGGCATGAAGTGAAAGTCACTGCATATGCTGATGATCTGTTAATACTTCTGTCCCATCCGGTATCCTCCGTCCCAGCCTTATTAAGTAAAGTGGCAAGGTTTAGTGCTCTGTCTAACTATAAATTGAATGCCAGTAAGTCCCTATTTTTTCCATTAAATCACAAAGTTTTTAAGACTGATATTAGCCCCCGGGGCTATGCTGGACACCCAGGTCCTTCAAGAATCTGGGTATTAAACTTTCACGTAACCCCCTAGTATGGTTCAAGGAAAACCTAGATTCTTTATTCCAGGGAATTACACATGACCTAGAGAGGTGGTCTAAACTCCCAATCTCCCTGTGGGGCCGAATTAATATAATTAAAATGAATGTATTTCTTAGGATTTTTTTATCTGTTGTCCCTTCTCAATGCCTTTGTTCCTTTACTCTGGTTCAAAAAGGTTCATGGTATTTTTACTAAATTCATCTGGGCCAACAGGTATCCCTGCTTGGCTTACCATAAGCTGGCAGCTCCAAAACTGGAAGGGGGGTTGTTAATCCCCCATCTGGCTATATATCATCGGGCTAGTCACCTTGCGAAATGTTCGCGGTGGGTATCTCCCGGCCCAGAGGAACAGCAACCCATTTGGCTCAAAATAGAATTGGGTGCAATTAAGGCCAAACATCTAGACCCTCTCGCGTTATTTTTCCTTAAGTTACCCCAAGTAAGTATGGCTGTAGACTGTCCCATAATAAAAACCTCCTTAAAGGTCTACTTACTTTTTTGCAGTACTCTCCCCATCTAGACCTGGCCCAGCCTATCTGGAACTCTCCATCATTTACTATTAACAAGAATCAAATCTCCCATCTTTGGTTGCCTTAACTTGAAGAGGGGAAGCTCTCGACCTTTATTGATGGTGAGGGACATTGGTTATCAGTGGAGGAGATGGTTAGGGAATTTCTCATCCCGACCTCTTCTTACTTCAAAGTCTTGCAATTGAGACATTTACTGGTAATCACCCTGGGGAGTACTCCTCCCTCTCAGAGCATCTTCTTTCTGATACCTGAGGTATCCCCACTTTCTGGGTCTCCTGGTGTAATCTCTAAACTATATCAGGTTTTGTTTCACAAAAAATTTGGGGGCCCATTTGGGCCATCAAGATTTTGGAGTAACTTTCTCCCCCATCTGCAGCAGGATTGGTATTCTCTCTGGAAGTCATGTCATAAATTTATCTCTCAGGATAGACTGAGTCTCATGCAATATCCTGTATTGCACAACTTATATTACTCCCTGGTTAAGCTTCATAAGTGGGGCTACTTAGACTCTAATAAGTGTAATAAATATTTGCAAGATGAGGGCACACTTTTTCATATGCTTTGGTCTTGTCCAAATATCTCCACCTTTTGGGTTTCAATCCAAACTTCCTTAGACCCCTTGTTGGGCCTTCGAGAATATTTTATCCCTGAGGTATGTGTGTTGGGGGACCTGTCTTCTATTAGAGTCAAGGTGCGTAAATTTCACATATCCATGGTTGCCTTCTCAGCTAAGAAAATAATTCTCCGTCATTGGAAAGACAGGTCCTCCCCTTCTTTCCAGGAATGGGTAAGAGAAGTATTATCCAATTTGCGCACAGAAAAAGCAATAGCCAGCCTACATAACAGACTGGCAGTTTATGCTAGAATTTGGGATCCCCTTCACTCACTAATCTCTCTGGCTCCAAAATAAACCTATACTAGGCTTGATGCTTCTATACGGTCTTCTGTTTAGAGGCTTGGCATTTATGGGCACTGAGATGGGTTACTGCAGTAAGGAGAGGTGAAGGGGGCAGCATCTTTTTACTATGTATCAATGAGTCTCTACCAGTTTCTTTGTATGCTGCCTTTTATGGTGGAAAATGTATGAATAAACTTTAAATTACAAAAAAAAAGAAAAACCCCTTTAAAAGTTTACTTCACTGAAAGTGAGCACTTAAGTATACGGCAGAAGGTACCATGGGGGAATATCTAATGCCAGGTTCAGGGAAAAGTCAGCGTCTGGCCGGGAAGTCCGGAAAGAAGTCGGTGGCTGTGGCAGCAAGTGAAAGTGTGGGCATCATTTCGCTCTCTGTGATGGAGTGGATTGAGACACACATGCTAATTCAGCAATTGGTGTCGAATGGGGGTCAAGGTGGGGAGTATGTTACTTTTCTTGGTTTGGATGGGGTGGGAAGGAGGGAGACCATTTATAATCAAGTGGGAGTTGAATGGGGAGGTAGGAAGTAAGTGCTCTAGGCCGTGAGGTAACAGGACAGGTAATAGAGGCGATGGAACCCCGGCTGCTGAAGCTAGAGAGTAAAATTGAGCTGAAACTGCAGGAGGTTTTAGAGCAGCAAACACTGCAGGGCAACAGGGTCAGAGAGATGGAAGACCGAATTGCTAGACTGGAAGTTGAGATCATGGAAGTCCCTGGGCAAATTGCAAGGTTACAGAAAGAGTTAGATGATCTAAAGGAATCATTTGATTATCAAAAGAAGTATCATAGGTGCCTCAATTTGTGCATTGGGGCCTGCCTGAGGGTGCAGAAAAAGGGGACATGCTGAAATTTTGTGCCCAAACCTTACCAGAGCTGCTTGGTTTACATCCAAAGAATGGGCTACTGAAGTTAGAGCTGGCCCATAGGGCCGTGATGCCAAGACCCCCTGGTAACCAGCCACCTAGGCAAATAATCATGAGATTCCACGCATTCCAGGACCGGGAAATGGTGCTGAAAGCATATCGGGAAAAGGGCTCCCTGGAATATGGAGGAGTGAGGCTCTATCTCTAGCAAGATTACTCACTTCATCTTCTTAGAAAGCATAAGATGTTCAACCCACTAATGGCTCAGTTAAGAGGCCTAAGAGCGGAGACCTTCCTGATAGATCCTGCTGTCCTGAAAATCCGTCACGAAGGTGCAACGTTTTCCTTCTGGGAGGTTGCGAAAGCTGAACAATTTGTGAAGGAGTTACAAAAAAAAGCTGGCTAACTGAAGAAAAGGGTTTGAACTTACATTGTACTGTACCTAGTCATATTTTCAGCTGATTGGTATCGTGGTAATAAGACTTGGGAACTGGGCCAGCAACCCTAATGTTAACTGTTATTTCTGTATGAGGATGGCCTTGCATGTGTTTGTTTTGTTTAAGTGCTACCAGACTGGTTCTCTCCTTCCCCCCCGATGTTTGTTGGTCATCCTCCATGTTTCAGAGAGAAGAGGAGCAGGACAATGCACAGAAAGGAGAAGGGGGGGTGTTCTCGATAAAAGCAGATGCAAGTGATGAACAGTTCAGAGTAGATCTATGGGCCGTGGGGATTGCCCACTTGAGTAAAATTATGCCAGCCATGTGGATGGACTGTTCTGGCTGCATATAGAGAGCTGGACATGTTGGGAGCATGGGGGGATGGGCTTAGCACGCGTATTAATGGTGCGGCCTGCTTCTCCTCTCGCAGGATGCAGAATTCAACAACCCTCTTGACTGTGCATGTCTTCCGGGAACTTTGGGCATCTGTAAAGGATAACTAAGGGGGGGGGAAGAGTCAGGACAGTGATGAAGGGTATGAAAGGAGTGTATGTGAAGGGGTTTAATGTGAAATGACATTCAAGTTCTGTTATAATTAATATATTATGTGGTTGAATTAGATAGGGGCACAGGTTGGGGCCGACCATTGTCAGACGGAGTGGTGGGGCATCTTGTCCATGGAGTGGATTGAGACACACATGCTAATTCAGCAATTGGTGTCGAATGGGGGGGCAAGGTGGGGGTATGTTACTTTTCTTGGTTTGGATGGGGTGGGAGGGGAGGAAGACCATTTATAATCAAGTGGGAGTTGATTGGGGGAGGTAGGAAAGTTAAGGTTATTATTTGTTTTGTGTATATAGTTCATCAATGTGTGTTATTGATGCATTCTATATGGGACACAAATTCTCATGGAGACCAGCTCATAGTTCTGACCTGGAAAGGGGGGGTGAAGATGGTAAGAGATAGGGAAAATGGAGGGTTGCAATATTTCTAACTTACAGGAATTGAAAGTGGTCTCCTGGAACATGCGGGGGGTTAACAACTCAGTTAAATGGACAACATTATTAATGGCACTCAAAAGGAAAGGAGCGCAGGTTGCTTTACTCCAGGAGACTCATTTATCAGATGTGGAACACACCAAACTGGTGAGGAGGTGGGTGGGTAAATGCTTTGCTGCCTCGTCTTCTTCCCGTAAAAGAGGAGTGGCCATCCTTCTGCACAAGCAGTTACCATTGGAGATCATCAGGGTGGTGAGATATCACCGGAATGGGAGATATTTGTTTGTTGTGGGGCAACTATATGGGGAAACATTTACCTTTGGTAGTGTTTATGCCCCTGCTGTATATGACCCCGGGTTCTTCCCTGAGCTCCTGGACGTATTATGAAAGAACAATTCCTGGGCCTAGTTCTGGGAGGGGATCTGAATAGCACTATGGACCTGGTGTTAGACCATTCTGAAGGTAAGGGAAGGAAGACGGAAGCATTGGGTCTGTGGCAGGAGGGAATAGCAGATATGGATCTGGTAGATAGTTGGCAGATGTTATACCCGGGGTCTAGGGAGTACACTTTCTTCTCTAGTCCTCATGGGATGTGGAGCAGGATTGACTATATATTCCTGCTGAGGGGCTTGCATAATAGGGTGCTGGATATAGTTCATAGCCCTATACATGTATCAGGCCATGCTATGGTAATAGGGAGGATCCAGTTCCGAGGGGATAGAGCCTCTCCCCCCCAAGTGGAGATTCCCATCATTCATGCTTACAAACCAGGAGTTCAGGGAATACCTAGTGGATCAATGGCAGAGATATAAGGTAACCAGTGAGGGCAGTGGGGTCTCAAAGGCTATATATTGGGATGCGGGCAAAACCTACATGAGGGGGGCCATTATAGCATTTATGGCCAAATATAAGCATGAGAAGCATGAAAAGAGGCTAGAGCTAGAAAAGAAACTTACGCTCTTGGAAAAAAGGGTGGTGAGGGGTGAACAAGGGGAGGCGATGCAATTGTTAACGTCTACCAGAGAGGTATTGAATGCCTTGGTGAGAAGTGAAGCCACAACATCCCTGTTCTTCTGTATGTGGCAAACATTTGAATGGACTAACAAGCCCAGACCCCTACTGGTGAGGTTAATGAAGGGGGATAAATGACCTACTAAGATAACAGGTATAAGGGGGAAGCGAGGTGGGGTACAAAGGGAGCCCCAAGAGATAAGGGATGCCTTCCGGGATTATTATGGGTAGTTGTTTAGGGCAGGTTGCCAAGGTAAGGCCCAAGTGATGAAAGCTTTTTTGGATAAGGTGAAGCTCCCTAGACTCTCTTCGGTGCAGAGGGAGGGATTATACCAGCCAATAAGGAAGGAGGAAATAATTAAAGCCATAGGGAAATTGCAGAGAGGGAAGGCAAGTGGCCTAGATGGATTTCCAGTGGAATATTACAAGGTTTTGGCAGGGCAAGCAGCAGAGGCACTGTGAGAACTGGTGCGGATGGGGGAGGAAGGGGAGGGGGTGGTATTGTCTGCCACATATTTTGAGGCCCTGATCTGTCTAATTCCCAAACCAGGCAAGGATGAATTGGATTGTGCCTCTTGTACTCCAATATCACTTTTAAATTGTGATCTCAAAATTATAGCTAAAGTGTTAGCTCTGAGGCTGGAAGATTACCTGCCTGTGTTGGTTCACTCAGATCAGACCGGCTTCATAAAGGGGAGATTTTCGTATCACAATATGAGGAGGCTGCTTAACGTGGTGTGGCGAGCAGGGCGAATGAATGAGAAGACATACATCATCTCTATGGACGCGGAAAAAGCATTTGACAGACTGGACTAGGAGTAACTCTTCGAGGTGCTGGGCCAGTTTGGTCTGGGTGAATCATATGTGCAGTGGGTGCAGAGCATGTACTGAGCTCCTAAGGCCCGGATATTGGTTAATGGTGAACTCACAGATGCGGTGGAGCTGGAACGGGGAATGAGATAGGGTTGCCCCCTCTCACCGTTATTATTTGCATTGGCATTAGAACCATTAGCTATAGCACTCCGTCAATGCCCAGAGTTCCATGGGGTAATGGGGGCTAAGAGTACACTACACAAAGTAGCCCTATATTCGGACAACATGCTCCTGTTCATCAGGTGCTTGCAGATATCCATGCCACCTTTGCTGGGGATAATAGAGGCTTTCGCTGAGTTCTCTGGGTATAAAATAAATTTAGGTAAGTCAGAGCTGATGAGCTTTCCTAAGAAGGAGGTGGAGGATGAAAGAAGGGAACTACAGGTGAGGGATAAGTCTATTACCTATCTGGGTATAATGGTGGGTAGAATGATAGTGGCACTATATGGGTTAAATTATACACCTTTATTTAAAAAAGTAGAAGGAGACTTGAGACGCTGGATGCAGCTCCCCATATCCTGGTTAGGCTGCATTAATCTGATAAAGATGAATGTACTCCTGAGAATTTTGTATCCCATGCAAACGTTACCAATGGGCTTGCTAAGAAGGGATATCCAAGGGATTGAGAAAATATTTACTAAGTTTATTTGGCTGGGAAAACACCCAAGAACCAGCCTACAGAGACTTAAGGTGGTAATAGGTAGAGGAGGATTACATTTCCCGGACTTCGGGAATTATTACATAGCAATACAGCAGCTATATGTGGCAGATTGGGTGCACAGGCCGGCTGTGGCCAGCTGGGTGGACCTTGAACAATGGGAATGCCCAGGGCATTTGTCTACATACCTACATAGTAGAGGGCTCCAAACATTCTCGGCTCAGGGAAGGGGTAATCCATTTGTAAGATCTGTGCTGGAAGCATGGAACTGTCTTAAGAAGAAACAGGGGATCTGTAAGGGTGAGACCTTGCTATTACCAGTGGTGGATAATCCCTTTTTTCTTCCTGGATTAGCAGACGGAGGGTTTAAGGAGTGGGAAACGAAGAGTGTACAGAATATAGGGGATGTAGTCAAGCAGGGAACTTTAAACCGGTTAGGGGACATAACACAAAACCTGGGGTTACAAAAGCAACAGCTGTTCCGTTACCTTCAGTTAAGAGCTTTTGTGTCCAAAATGGATAGGGGAAGGGAGTTGGCGCAGAAATGGGGAGAGCTAGAATTAATGATATACCAGGCGCGCAGAGACCCCAAGGGATTTGTTAGGAAGGCTATGAAAGTAGGGAAGCAGGACGGCCTGGATCATACTCAGAAAACAAGAATGCTTCGGATAAGGGATATAGGGAGTGACATAACTGAAGATATTGGCAAATGCTGATAGAGGGGCATGTAGGACTTCTAGTATGTAATAAATACAAGGAGGCCTTTTATAAATTTGTACATAGGTTATATTGTCCCACAGAGGTAGTACATAGTGCACACCCAACCATATCCCCATTGTGTGGCAGGTGTGGAAGTGAGCGGGGGACGTATATACAGTACATTGTTTGTGGGCATGCAGAGTCCTCCAGGTCTTCTGGAGGGAGGTCATTGGGGAAGTCAGTTGAATGGCAGATATCCCCCTGTGGGTAGAACCGATTGTGAGTTTATTTGGCATGGATCCAGGAAAAGAAGGAGTTTGGAAAACTCTCCCACGATGGATGAGGATAGTACTCATATTGGCGAGGCACTGCATACAGAATACGTGGGTAACATGTGTAACACCATCGATTGCGCAATGGCGTAGACTTGTTATGCAAATATTAGCCCTTGAAAGGCTGACTCTGGTGCTCAAGAACAGAGGGGAGTCCTTCTACAGAGAGTGGGCCCCTCTTCTGGCTTCATTAAGTGGAGAAGAAGAAAATACACTAAGGATGGGGTTGGGATAGGAATGATCAGGGTAATCAGAGAACTACAAAATAAAGATGGCTGCTAAAAATTGGATAAGAGGAGTGGGGCACGGAACAGATCAGGGATATGAATAAAATAGATAGTAGAGCTGGGTTAAAGTTAAATAATATCAATTTATAATTTATATATTGCTAATTTATTAATGTCTGTGTCTAGAATATATATATATGGAATGCATCTGTCTGTCGTATGTTTGTTCAGGGTGGGAATACAGGCACTCAACCCCATGCATGTTTGCCTGATACTTTTTCAATTTTCTTATTGTTGCTAGAAGCTGTTGTAGGTGCTGACATGATTTTGGCAGTGGATTTCTTAAGGGATTTACAGATGGGAGACAGTACCCTCCTTGTGGGATCCAGACACATCATATTCATGAACTCAGCCTCCTCTTCATCTTCCTCAGCCTTATGAGAGGGGAAGTGGAGGATATTTACTATTTTTATCACAAAGGAATGTGAGCTGTGTAATCCTCAGAAGGCCTGGGAGTAGAAAAGAAGCAAATTCCTGCTCGGGAGCCATATGGTTACAATGTGTCTCTTTCTCCACCACAGGCTTGGCAAGGAACCTGAGCCTGAGGGGGGCAGATATATTCCTAAAATTTCCTACAGCTGGGAAGGCCTGAGAGAATTGCCATACCCTCATCATGTCTTCCACTGAGGGCATTTGTCTTGAGTAAGCTGTCTGAACCTTTCCTTTTTCAAGAGGAGTGACATAGTTATTTTTCTCTTTTTATCTCATTTTATTTACAACTGTGTAGCATCAGAGCTATGCTGACATATTGCTGATGTATTGCTTAAAAGGGCTCTGGGGCGTGGCCTTCTCTCAACCTCCCCTCACTTTTCTGAGAATGGCTACACTACAGTGTGAAATAAAATAATGTGAACGAAACATACAACATAAGGCAATCTTATAGTACTTACTTTGTACTCCAATAACAACCAGTAAGGCTGGATACATTGTCATACTGTCTGGGGAAATGGCTGTGGCCGGATGCCGGCTGTGCAGCATTTTGATTGCTCCACATTTGTGCCCAGTGGAGTTAAATGATATATTGTCCTGCATAAGTACGCATTCTCTCTATCCTTCTTTGTGTTTCTCAGAATGACTGCACTACATTTGTGATTTAATTCAACTCCACTGGGTGGGTCTCCATTCAGTACTTCCTCTCGTCTTTAGTACGAGAGGTACCCCAAGACTGAAGAGGGGTGAAGTGCTGAAATCGGAGTCTGAGAAGAAGGATCCTTATCAGATCTGTCTGCCATTTCTAACTCAGTGGCAGGACGTTATGGTAGATGATCACAAGGGAACATCTAAAACCCACATCCCTTGTTGTGCATGTGTAAATGAGAAAGTGAACCCCCTCCCCATTTCATGTCCTGTGCTCAGCTGTCAGCTCTCTTATTCCCTGTCCCCCACCTCCTCGCATGCACTTTTTTCTTCCTTTTAACTCACTGTCTGTAATCCCTGTCATGATAGGCAGCTCCTTTCCTCACCCTGTTCCTGCTGCATATCACAGAGTCAGGGAGCAAGTAATCCCTGTCACCATCAGTGGCTCTTTCCCCCCCAATCCGCTGCCTGCCATGGGGTCAAGGAGCAAGGAAGCATTGCCGCCATCAGTGGCACCTTTCATACCCGTGACTCTGCTGCTTGCCCTGGGGTTGGTGGGGTTGGGGAGCAAATAAACACTGCTGCCATTGGTGGCTCCTTTCCTCCTCCTGACCACTTCACCTGCCCTGCAGTTGGGGTGCAATGATTCCATGCTGCCATCTGCAGCTCCTTTCCTTCCCTGACCCTGCTGCCTGCCTTGAGGTTGGGGAGCAAGTAAACCCTACTGAGACTGAGAGCACACTGACTACAGCCAGCACAATACAGGAGGTAAACTGGATTAGAAACACCCTCACCAAAACCAGTCTCACATCATTTGTCTGATAATGTCATGCAGTATCATAAAAATAACCCTCTTCATGTTGTAATCCCACATTATATAAGATGTATTAGATTTGAAATGTGAATAAAAGGCCAATCATACATAGATCAAATCCTACAGATGTGATCAGAACCTGGTTCTCTCGCTACTGAACACATCACAAACATACAGAGAAACATCATTTTTCACCCCCCAAAAAATCAGTTTGCATAATATTTTTACTTCATTCTAATGAAATGAAATGAAACACAAAATGTGGGGTGATACTTGATTCTGTATACATTTTAAGTGGGTGTTTGACTAAAACAGAAATAAACAGAGATCATTGACTACTGCTAATGTAAATGGGATTGCTAGAAAGAGATTAAGTAACAAAAAGAAACAAACACTGAACCCTTCAAGGGGGTGTGAGTTATTAGATATTTATTTCAAATTGACAGGAAAATGCTACTTTCTATCTCAGGGGAGAAAAAAACTGTGAGGGCGAGAAACTACACATTCAGATTTGTCATTTCAACTCTGAGCTGTGCACTGTGAATCGGGAGTGAGTACAATCATGGTAGAGATCCTATGTTGTGTGAGCATGCAGCAGAAGAAATATGAACAAGTCATGGAGCTGGTATGGTAACACCAGCATGGCATGGGGTAAGCATCTCTAAAATTACTGCTAAGCAAGGCTTGTTTTGAAAAACTAAATATAGCACGTTAATAAGCAACTGATCTAGAGCACACTGACTACAGCCTACGTAATGCAAGAGGTAAACTGGATTTGAAACACCCTAACCAAAACCAGCTTCACATCATTTTTCGGATAATGTCATACAGTATGATAATAAACCCTCTTCATGCTGTAATCCCTCATTATATAAATTGTACTTGATTTGAAATCTGAATAAGTTGGGTTTCAATGCAAAAAAGTTCAGGATTATGCACCTTGGGAGAGGGAATCCTAGGGTTGAGTATGAACTAGACGGGGTAATGCTGGAGGCCACCAAAGAGGAAGAGGATCTAGGGGTAGTCCTAGAAGACAACCTCAAAGTGGCTAAACAGTGTGTCAAAGCAGTCAAAAAGGCTGACAGAATACTAGGTAGGGTGCATAGGGAGATGTATAACAAGTAAAAGGAGGGAAGTGGTGGTACCATTGTACAGCTCCCTGGTAAGGCCTCATCTGGTGTACTGTGTTCAGTTCTGGAGGCCCCATCTCCACCAATCCATGTTACAACAGTTATCTGAGATAGGACTGAGCAGAAATGCTTTGATCTGGTTCTACTCATATTTAAATAACCATTACCAATTTACTAGGGTTAATAGTGTAGATTCCTCTCCTTTGAAAGTAGTAAGGGGCATACCCCATGGTTCAGTGCTGGGGTTGCTTTTTTTTTAATATAACTAAAAGATATTGGTAGAAGTGTGAAGGGGTAAATTATCGCCTCTACATGGATGATATGACTCTTTATTATTCCAGTAATTCTGTAATGGATATTCATTCTAGTTTGCAGTCTAGATTTGACTCATTGCAGAAATATTTTCGACATTTAAAGTTAAAGTTAACCACATCTAAAACAAAATCCATCTTGTTTGGTCCAGTTTCCAAATTAAAATTGCATTTCAAACTTGAGATCTCTGACTCATCAGGTACTTATTTACAATCTGTTAAAATGTATAAATATCTAGGCTATTGGTTGGATCAGTTGGGTACAGGGAACAATCACATGGATAAATTACTTAGCCAAGTGGGAAAGGGGGTAGGTTGTCTATTTAGAAATCAAAAATCTTTAGACTTCAATACAATGAAATATATAATTGAAGTACAAATTCTGCTGTTATTTGACTATGGTGATAAATTATATGGTAGAGCCTCAGAATATAGATTATGCAGGTTAGATGTACTTTACAATAAATTGGCCAGGTTAATCCTGAAATATCCTATTACTACCTACCATTGTAATTGATATAAATCTTTGGGATGGGTTTCCTTGGCTAACACTAGTTTATTTGCATATAAGTCTAGCCTGGTTCTTATACCTAAATATTTGAGTGATAGGCTAGCTGTTGGGTATATTGATCAATCTTTAAGAAATTCTCACTTTTCCCAGCTAATTGTCCCCAAGATCCACACAAAAAAGTATTTGCAATACTTTAGCCACCTGGTCCCTAGGTTTTGAAATAAACTCCCAAAATGTTTTAGGGATCCACACTCTAAACCCCCATCTGTTTCCACACTAAAGAAATTCCTGTTCTCTAATGTTCAGAATTGTAACTGTTTTAGCTAAATGTGGAAATACTGTATATTGAACACAGTATGACTTTGTTGATGTATGTATTGTCATTTGTATGATTTTAATGGTTGAACTAGGTTGTCATTGTGTATATTAACAAAACAAAATGATTATAGTAAATGCATGCTGAAAATAGAAAATAGAGTTAAAAATTTACCTTTCAACCATAGGTCTTCTTGAGAAAATATCTTAAAAGAAAAAGAAAAGTTAGGCCAACTCTACTTTTTCTGTTTTAGATATTTTCTGAAGAAGACCTATGGTCGAAACATTGCTTTTTACTCTATTTTCTTTTTTCTGCTTGCATGTAATATAACCATTTTGTTTTGCTTTCATACCACATGCTGATGCAGCATCTTTTTTGGTTTTACATATTGTGTATATTGAATACTGTATGATTTTGTTGATGTATGTATTGTCATTTGTACAATTTTAATGTTTGAACTAGGTTGCCATTGTGAATGAGTACAAGCTCAATAGTCATTCCTAATAAACAATAACAATCTCCTAAAAGACATAGACAGGATGGAGATGACACAGAGGAGGATGACAAAAATAGTGTCCAGAAAGCAGCATGAATTGTGTGAGGAGAGACTCAGTGCTCTCAATATGTAAGAGTGGTGTAGCTGGTTACCTGTTGGATTCTCATAAGGGTCTGGAAGGGGAAGAAATCTGTTCATTTCAGGGAAGTGACTGTTGATTTTTGCTGATTTTATTGCTATTTTTATTGTTTCTTTTGCAGCTTATTGTTGCTTTCATTTGGTACCAGGTTGATTTCTGTCTTCATTTGGAAAGTTATCTGTTTGGGGGATTTTACTGGTGCAGCTGAGTGTTTCTGTTTCTTTTTTTTTTTTTTTTTGCTGGTGTAGCTGATTGTCTCTGGTGGTCAAGAGGGAGTAATCAGTTTCATTTCAGTGCAGAACCTGCTCATTGCTAGTTTTAGTTCTTTTATTCTGCTTATTTCACTTTGGCTATGGTTCTGCTTATCTTATGCTTTTTTTAAGCCTACACGAGGTCTGGTAAATGAGCCTACACGAGGTAATAATATACTGGATCTAGTAATTGTTAACGAAGGTTTTAATATTTCTGAGACTCAAATTATGTCACCAATTGGCAATAGCGATCATAATTCTATATTTGCTGGTTTATGATTACAAACACTTAAAATTAAAAATAACTTTCAACGTAGGAATTACAATAAAGATAACTTTATGATGATAACCCAGGAATTATCACGTATTGATGGGTCCAAATTATTTAAAAACAAAGGAGTAAATGAAATATATACATGTCTTATAAATATTATTCATGAACTAGAGGATAAATATATTCACCTATGGTCAAATTGTAATAAAAAAGGTTTATTTAAAAAATTAAAGACAAATTCTAACATATTACTTACAGACAAATACAGAACTGCTCTGGCAACATTAAAAAAATCAATCAAAGCTGCAAAATTAAAATTTGAATTTAAATTAGCACACTCAAAAAACAACCTGAAATCCTTATTTTCTTATATAAATGGAAATAGAGTCAATAATAGAAATATAGGACCACTCTGTAATGGTGGAATCACTATAAATACAAACAAAGATATGGCAAATCACTTCAATAAGTATGTTTCTTCAGTCTTTAATCAATCAGGAAATTCTGTAATCAATACTAATAGTAATGATTCCTGTATTCCGTTATTTGAATTAAAAGGAATTAAAAATTCACTATCCAAATTTAAAAGATCAACTAGTCAACGACCGGACAATATTAATGCTATATTTCTTTTGGAAACACTGGATTCAATCATTATTCCTTTACAAATATTATTTAATAAATCTTTATTGGATTGTAAGATACCTGAAGTATGGCGTACTGCTTTGGTTACACCAATTTATAAAAAAGGGCCAAAATTTGACATTCAAAACTATCGTCCAATTAGTCTAACCTCTATTTTGGGGAAAATGATGGAACAATTAATTAAAGATAGGTTGGAAAACGAATTGGAAAATTGAACATTCAGGTTTTATCTTAGTATGGATTCAAAGCCGGTTTCTTATGTACAACAAATCTCATATTATTCTACCAACATGTTGCTAAATTATTGGATAGCAATGTAGCTACTGATGTAGTGCTACTAGATTTTAGTAAAGCATTTGATCATATATCACATTCCTTACTAATAAATAAATTGCATAATTTTAAAATTCCACTTTGTTTAGTAAACTAGATATCTGAATGGCTGTATAATCGTACTCAAGCAGTTAGAATAAATGGAGCTCTTTCAACATCTGGAGCAGTTACAAGTGGGGTTCCACAGGGTTCCGTTTTGGGACAGATTTTGTTCAACTTTTTCATTCATGATATGGTAATAGAATCTAAAAATTACTTATCCAAGTTTGCTGATGATACTAAACTGGGTGGAAGAGTTGATACCATAGAAAAATTTAAAATTCTACAACAAGACTTGTATACAATTGAACAATTGGCTAAAAAAATATAATGTTATTTAACATCAATAAATGAAAGATCTTGCATTTTGGTAAAAATAATACATTACACAACTACTATTTAAATAACCAGTTATTGAAATCATCCAGTTGTGAAAGAGACTTGGGTATATTAATAAATAATAAACTGACATCAGATGACCATTGTGGTAAAGTAGTTAGATCCACTAATATTGTAATAAGACAAATTAAAAACATTTTCATTAGTAAATCAGAACATAATTTGATCCCACTATTAAGAGCATATGTCAGACCACACCTGGATTATGGTTCTCCCTTATGGAGTCCTTATACAAAAAATGACATAAATCACTTGGAACAGATACAAAGAAGATTAACTAAATCTATTCCAAGATTAAAAAATTAGTGTTATGAGACCAGGTTACAACAAACTGGTCTCTACCCCTTAACATTAAGAAGAGAAAGGGGAGATTTACTTCTAATGTATAAATTGGTTCACAATCCTAAGTTACTTAATGTATGTGGATTGGAATTTGCAGAAAAAGAATTGTAGGAAGATTACACTCTAATCAACTAAAAGTAGAATGGGCCAATAACAAAAATATGATAACTTTTTCAATATAAGGGCAGCAAAATCTTGGAATTCTTTACCACCTACAGCTGTAGATTCAGCTAAATTTAAGATTTTCAAAACTAGGCTTGATCTCTAGTTATTGGTCTAATAATAATAATAATAATATTTAACCAAATGTCCCACTATTGAGAGAGGACAATCTAGATGGGCCTTGAGCCTTCTTTTGTCCTACTTTATCCAGTAAATCCAGTAAATTAATGGTATGGGGCAGGAACTGTTTTTTGTCTAGCCCTGTAGCTTGGGGGAGGGGTGCTAATTGTCTGGACTAGGGCCTCAGCAAAGCTACTGCTAACTGGAGGTGGGGTTGAGTCAGACTGGTGTGTAGCTGGTTACCTGTTTGAGTCTTATAAGGGGCTGGAAAAGGAAGGAATCAGTTCATTTCAGGGAAGTGACTCTTGCCTTTTGCTGATTTTATTGTTGTTTATGTTTCTTTTGCAATTTATTGTTGCTTTCAATTGGTACCCGGTTGCTTTCTATCTTCATTTGGAAAGTTACCTGTTTGGGGGATTTTGCTGGTGCAGCTGAGTGATTCTGGGGTATTTTGCCAGTGTAACTGATTGTCTTTAGTGGTCAGGAGGTTCCCATCCCCCCCAACACTCACCCACCCCTAGCACATCACTTCCTTTATATCGTTAATCTGTGACATCACACAGCACCAGCTGACTGCATACACACAGTTAGCCATCTTATTCCAGTGCACAACATAGCCACACACAACTCCATGACATAAATCTACATTCCTTGATACATTATACCACTAACAAGTATTGACAGTACAAATATATATTATGGTAGCACGGTAGTGCTACCATAGTTAGGGTTGAGGAGCCATTTCTATGTTAAACCCCAAAACTTTGCACCTTAATAACTTTGCAACCGTTTGACAGATTTGCCTGAAATTTGGAATACATGATCAATAACCATAGGCCTTGGGGTCTGCCAAGTTTTGTACTGGTTGGATATACAGCTGCAGAGTTATTAAGTGTGATCTGCGTGCATGTTTACGCTTTTTCTGGAATTCTACGGTCGAGGTACAGGTCGCAAGTGTTTGCACTCACCAGCCCAAAAATCTTCAGGAAACATGCAGCTGTGGCCTCGATGTGCCTTTCAAAGATTTCATGAAAAATATTAAACTGTTCAAAAGTTATGGCAGTCCGAACTTCTGTTTTTTTCCCCATAGGATAACATTATGGCGTTCGCTGCGCCTTTGAGGGCCTGTATCTCGAAAACGGTGCGAGATACGGAGTTTTTGTCGAAATATTTTAGCCCCCACTAGGGGGTTATGTATATAACTAGCCAGGAAAGTGATAATACATATGACCTTTAAATTTTTTTTCTATGTCGTACGGTTACTGAGATATAAGCAATTTACTATTACAACTACTGATTTTTGTGTTCCGAGAGTCATTATTTTGCATACATTCTTTCTACTCACTGTCTTTCTCTATACAGCTTTTGGGAAAACCAGCCTGGCTTACATTACTCTTACCATTACCATTTCTGCTTGTGGTTCCATACACGTTTCACTTACCGTTCACATTTACGCCACCATGTGAGTTACCCTTTGCGTTTTCATTTGCGGTTGCATTTCCATTGTTTTTAACATTTCTGTCTACAGTACTGTTCCTCTTTCTGTTTCACTTTGTGTCATCATGCGCATTACGATTTGCGTTTGAGGGCACAATGTTACAATGCAACAAGACATCACCCTGGTCCCCGCCGCTGCATTACATTCACTATTTCTCATTATCATTCTCAAAAGAAGACAAATTAGAGGCAAAACTCCATTTAATGCATCAGTTAGGGTTGTTCCACAGTGACAAAGCGAGGAATTCCGATGTTGGGGTTGAAACCCCTTCACCCTCCGGCCCACCCCCAACTGGAATCAGGGTGTGCATTGGGGTCATCATTCTAACTGTCTCCCATTCTCCTATTCCTCAGCTTCTTTCCACATGTGATGGGGTGACACTTAGGGCCGATGACCCCAATGCGCACCTATTCCAGTTGGGGGTGGGGCTGAGGGTGTGCAAGGGGGTTTCAACCCCTAACATCGAATATATATATATATATATATTATATATATATATATATATATATATATATATATATATATATATATTATGGTAGCATTAGGTTGAGGAGCCATTTCTATGTTAAACCCATAATTTTGCACCTTAATAACTTTGCAACCGTTTGATGGATTTTGCTGAAAGTTGGAATAAAGGATCAAGAACCATAGGCCTTGGGATCTGCCAAGTTTCATACTGGTTGGATACACAGCTGCGGAGTTATTAAGCATGATCTGCGCGCACATTTACGCTTTTCTGGAATTCTATGGTTGTGCGTACAGGTCACACGGTTTGTGCGACTGGCCTGAAATCTTCAAGAAGCATGCAGCTGGGGCCCCCAATGTGCCTTTTGAAGATTTGGTGAAAAAATATTAAACGGTTCAAAAGTTATTCAAAAAACAATTTCCCATTATAAGTCAATGGGAAAAGTTGACAAAAAGTTCGACAGTGTCACAAATGCATTTTTACTTTCGAAAATGGGCCTGTTACTTTCGCAAATCCACCATTTTGTTTTCAGTTGGTGATCAGAAAAATGCTTGGCATTTAAATGTGGGACCCTCTAGCAACCTAATTCTTTTTGTATTCACCTAGCCGGACCCTGATGATGCTAGCCATGTCTTTATTTTGGGGTTAAACACCCCAGAAATATGTTTTTCAAATTTCTGGAAAAAGTACTTTCACAAAGTACTTTCATGCTCATGAAAGTGTCGCAAATTTTTGCAAAAGCTTTCGCAAAGTGCGACAGTAGTTTTCTAGTCTGTGGGAAAATGATAGCAATTCTTTGGCACTGCACTGCAAAACAACGGTTGGGAGTTTTGGACTGAAATTTGGAGGGAATGCAGCCGACATCTCACAGATGTGCCTTTCAGTATTGTATTGAAAAAATATTACACAGCAGCAAAGTTACAGCACTCCAAAGTTGACGGTTTTTCCCATAGGATAACATTACGGCGCCTGACGCATTACAGGAATCCTTTGGCACCCTGCTGCAAAATAACGGTTTGGTCTTTTTTCCTGAAATTTGGAGGGAAGACAGCCAACAGCCCACAGATGTGCCTTTCAGTGGTTTGGTGAAAAAATATTACAGGAAGGCAAAGTTATGGCATTCCAAACTTCTCTTTTTCTCCCATAGGATAACATTATGGCGTTCGCCGCACCTTTCAGGGCCGGTATCTCGGAAACGGTGCGAGATACAGACTTTTCATTGGAAAAATGCTTAGCCCTTTAATGAGGGCTAAGTACAAAACTAGCCAGGACAGTCATAAATCATATGACTTTTAAATTTTTTTCTATGTCGTACGCTTCCTGAGATATAACCTATTTAGTATTCCAAGTCTTCATTTTCTGCTCCGATACCCATTATTATGCATACATTCTTTGTACTCACTGTCTTTCTCTATGCAGGTTTTGGGGAAAACCAGCCTGTGTGCTTACATTACTGTTACCGCTGTTCCTTTCCGCTTATGGTTCCGTATCTCTTTACCTTTCACTGCTGACGCTCACGCCACCATGTGCTTATCCTGCGCTTTCATTTGTGCTTGTGTTTCTGTTATTTTTTGCCATTTGTGTCTACAGTACTGTTTCTCTTCTGTTTCACTTTACGTCACCATGCCCATTGACATTTCCATTTGCAGGCACCATGTTACTATGTGACAACACATCACGTGGCAGACCATTCCCGTCACTCACGTGTAGTTTTCTTTCTGTTCTCATTCGCTTGCATTACCATGTCACCACTGTTAGTGCTTCTGTTTATGTTGCTGTTCCTGTTACTATGCCACAAGACATCACGTGGCGGGAGCATGGGGTCTGGAGGGCCCCGCGCTCCTGCCGCGTGTGCATTGGGGTCGTCGGTCCTAACTCTCACCCCATTCTCTTATACTTCTGCTGTTTTACACATGTGATGGGGTGAGAGTTAGGGCTGACGACCCCAATCCACACACCAATGCCGGTTTGGGGGATGGGCGGTGGGTCCAAGGGCGGGTTTTCAACCCTAACACTGAATTTCCTCAGTTTTGTCACTGTGGAACAACCCTAACTAATGCATTAAATGGAGTTTTTTGCCTCTAATATATATATATATAGCTGGGCACTGGACAAGGTAAAGACAGAAAGAACAGCAGAATGTACAGGGAAATAAGGGGCATTTAGGGCAAGGCTAGGAGAAGGAAGATGATGGGTGTGTTGCTTTGCAGTGGATGTGGGGCAGCAATGTTCAGGAGGACCTTCTGGACACTGTGACGCCACCCTATCTGGAGGCACCTCTCTGTGTTGAGGGAGGAGGTAGCTGGACTCTGAGCAGAGTTGGTGCAGCTACAGGTGACCTTCCCTCCATACAGAGACCAGCATGTCCACCACTGCTGCCTCAGAGGTTGCCAAGAAGGAGGGAAAGATGGACTATGGTGGGCTCAGGGAGGGTGAGGGAAGGAGGCAGGATAGAGGCACATCCCCCAGCCAGTGTCACTTCACAACTCTTATGAAATCCTGGCAGAGCATAGAGATTGCACAGCATCTCTGGAAGTGAACACCATGGGGGTTGATAGGGTCATCCAGGATGGAACCCCAAGGGCAGATGCACACAGGAGGAGGAAGCAAATCCTGGATGGGGATTCCATTGTCTGGGGGACTGAGCTGGGGTCAGGTAGCTATGGCAAGAGGGAGGTAATGTGCTTACCTGGAGGCACAGTTCAGAAGGATGGCAAATAAATCCTTAGGATAGCAAGGGCAGTAGCAAGGTGGGGGCCGGGTATCATTATTCACTTGAGGACTAATGACCTGGCTAGAGAGGGGGTATATGTTGTAAGAGTACAGGAAGAGTTCAGGGAGCTGGGGAGTAGTCTTGGGCAAGTAGCACACTCTGTGACCTTCTCAGAGGTGTGTCTGACCAAAGCCAGGGGGAAAGGAGCAACATCCACATCACTGATTTCAACTAATGGCTGAATAAATGGTGTGGAGAGGTGGGGTATGGCTTCATTGGGGACTGGAACCTCACCTGGAGGGATGAAGGACTATATTCTGCAGATGGCTTGCATCTATCCAGGGGAGGCAAAGGTATCCTCTCTGAGATGTTTAAGTACATCCATAGTGATCATTTAAACTTGCCAAGGGGGGAGGCATAGAAAGTCAAGGGGATTATCATAACCCCCCACACAGGATATAACCGAAAGCAGTGGGGACCCAATAGCTACCATAATATCTAACCATAGAACTACAATAGTTACAATGGGTGAGAAAACAATAGGTACATCAGTAATGCGGCACAGGGCAAAAAACCAATAACAAGGAACATTGAAGGAGTATACGGAGTGGAAGATCATGTGTACAAATTCCTGCAGTCTGGGAAACAAAATCACAGACCTAAAGGCACTGATGGCAGACACAAACCTGGACACCGTGGCTATTGAGGAGACATGGTATGCAGGGAACCATGACTGGGATGCAGCAATACCAGGATATACACTTTTTAAAAAGGATAGGGAAGGGAAGAGGGGAGGAAGGGTTGCTGTGTTTGTGAAGGAAGGGATTAAAGCTATGGAGGCTCAGGGATCCAGGGAAAAAGCAATTGAATTGTGGGTCACTCTGCAGTCAGGGAACAAAACAATCATCCATGCTGGAGTAGTTTACAGGCTTCCCATTCAGGGGGAAGATATAGATCTAGAATTAGTGAAGGGCATCAATAATATAGCAGCCAAAGTGGAAGTACTACTAATCTATGACTTCAACATGCCAGATGCAGCTTGGAATACCCAGACTGCAAGTACATCAAGGAGCGGGGTCCTCATGTCTGCCATGTATGGGGCAAACCTAAAGCAGTTTGTGACTGAGCCCACCAGGAACGTGGCTGTACTGGACTTAGTGCTGACAAACGGGGACATAATCATGGGAGTTGAGGTGGGCAGTCCCCGTGGTACCAGTGACCTCAGAACTGTGTGTTTTGGAGTAAACATGTCGGCAGAAGAACCCCATACAAAGATCAAGGTCCTAGATTTCCAGAAGGCCAACTTCATGGAGATGGGGAAACAGTGCAAAATTGCCCTGGCAGCAGAAGATATGAGGGAAGATGTAGAAGAACAGTGGCTTAGGCTCATGAGATTCATAACAGAGGAAGGGATGTGCAAAATTGGAAAATTTCACCCAGTAAAATATTTTGCCTGGTGAAATGTGAAATTCCACCCATGGTTGGGTGCATAATTTTACCCTCAGGCTGGTGAAATTTCACTTGCAGGCACATTTTGCACCCATGGGTGAAATTTCACCACTCATGGAGTACTTTTGCCTCCCGTGGTGAAATTGTGAGTTCTCTCCTCCCTCACCCTTTTCCTGAGTGTTCAGGAGTCTTCTCAGCCATCATTGGCCATAAACAGTAAGATAAGACTCAAAGTGTCTGCTACCTCCATTATTGTTTTGTAAAATTCACCTTTCACTCCCTGGTGTTTAGTGGAACCCTCCCCACCCTATCAGTAGACAGCAGGACCCAACCAGCTCCCCCCAGTTCCCTGATCTGGTCACCAGCACAGCACTCCACTCACCTTCCCAGCTGGCAGCCTGACTGAATGCCACTGAGTGCTTGAATGAATGAATACGGGTACGATCTCATTCATTCAAGCATTCAGTGGTGCTCAGTCAGTGCCGGCCATGGAGGTGAGTGGAGGACTGTGCTCGTGGCCCAATCGGGGTACTGGGGGGAGCTGGGTGGATCCTGCTATCTACTGATAATGGGAGGGTCCATTAGACATCAGGGAGTGAAAGGTGATTCTTTTTTTAAACAATAATGGAGGTGACAGGGTAACTTTGAGGTGGGAGTGCTTATCTTACTGTTTAAGGCCAGTGATGGCCGGGGCGGGGGACCACTAGACAACAGGAAGAGAAGATGGGTGAATTTCTTTTTTTTTTAAATAAAACAAGTGGGGGGGTGCTTGTGTGTCGAGGGGGTCAATTTATGGACTTGTGGCCAGCAGCAATGGGCAAAATTGTGAAATTTCGCAAAGCATTTCGCCGCCCGACAAAATTGCCGATATTGTGGCAATTTCACCGGAGAAATTGAATTTTGCTGCATCTCTAAACAGGAGTGACAAGTCAGTGTATCAGACTGCTTAGCAAAATCAAAAGAAAGAAGCAGTCACTGTGGTTCTCTAAATCAGTAGCCAAGAAAGAGCAAAAAAAAGTAAGGCATTCAAGAAATACAAAGAGACACAGAAAGAAGAAGACAGTGAAATATCTGGAGAAGCAGAAAGAAGCTGTGAAAGCTGTTAGAGGGGCTAAGGCAAGAATGGAGGACAGAATAGCACAGGCTATTAAAAAGGGAAGCAAGACCTTCTTCCATTATTTTAGCAAGAGGAAGAAAACCAGAAATGGCATTGTTAGACTAAAAAAGGTAGTCGTTGGGTCGATGATGACCTTGAAAAAGCTAAGGTACTGAACAAGTATTTTTGCTCAGTATTTACTAAGGAAGAAGCAGTAGAGGGGCCACGACTCACCAGAAAAGGTTTACTGTGGGGGGGGGGAGGTGGACATCAGCCCATTTACAGTGGCTAGAGTCTTGGAGGAACTAGGGAAACCAAAGACAGAAAAGGCAATGGGGCCAGAGTTTTGATGGAACTCAGGAAAGTCCTAGCAGGTCCACTGACAACCATCTTCAACTAATCACTTGAGGTGAGGGAGGTACCTTGGGAGAGGAGGAGGGCAGAGTTGTTCCCCCTGCAGAACAGTGGAACTAGGAAAGAGGCAGGCAATTACAGACCTGAATGCCTGACCTCAGTAATGGGGAAGCTGATGGAATCCCTGCTTAAGAAGAGGGTAGTGAAGTTTCTGCAGTCAAGTGGTGCAAAAGACCCAAAGCAGCATGGATTAGCTTAGGGAAGGTCCTGTCAGGCTAATCTTATCAATTTCTTTGACTGGGTGACCAAGGTGGTGGATCAGGGAGGGGTGGTGGATGTGGCCTTCCTGGATTTCAGCAAGGCCTTCAACACTGTTCTGCATAGAAAGTTGCTTAACAAATTGGGGAATCTGGGTGTGGGCTCTAAAGTGGTATAATGGGTTGGAAACTGGCTAAAAGGCAGAACCCAGAGGGTGTTAGTAAATGGAATAAAATCCAAAGGGGGGAGGTGACCAGTGGGGTGCCACAGAGATCGATGATGGGTCCAGTCCTATTCAATGTCTTCATAAGTGAGATTGCAGAGGGACTGGTGGGGAAAGTATGCTTGTTCGCAGATGACACCAAGATCTGCAACAGAGTCAACACACAGGAGGGGCTAGATAAAATGAGGAATGACCTAAGACTACTTGAGGAATGGTCAAGGATTTGGCAGTTGGGTTTCAATGCTAAGAAGTGCAAGATAATGCATATGTGACACAGAAGCCCATAAGAGGAATACAGGATGGGGAGGGCAGGTTCTAGCCACCACAAGTCAGGAGAGATGCCTGAGGGTTATCATTCAAACAATGTGAAAAAGCAGTGGAGAAAGAAAACAGAATACTGGGGTGCATAGGAAGGGGCATAACCAGTAGGCGGAGCGAAGTGGTGGCGCTACTGTATAGATCACTGGTGAGGCCTCATCTGGGATACTGTGTTCACTTCTGGAGATTGTATCTCAGGAAGTATGTAGACAGAATGGAAGCAGTCCAGACAAGAGCAACAGAAATGATACGTGCACTGCAACACATCACAAACATATAAAAATGTCATTTTCACCCCTCACACACACAAACAAAATATATGGGCTGATAGTTGATTATACATACATTTTAATTGGGGGTTTGACTAAAATAGAAGTAAACAGGTCTCATTGACTACTGCCAGTGTAAATGAGATCCCAAGAAAGAGATTAAGTAACAAAAAAACAAACACTGAACCCATATAGGGTTGTGAATTATTAGATATTTATTTCAAATTGACAGGAAAATGCTACTTTTTATATCAGGGCAGCAATAATTGCCAGGGAGAGAAACTACACATTCAGAGCTCTTATTTCAACTCTGGGCTGTGCACTGTGAATCGGGAGGGAGCACATTCATGGTACAGATCCTGAGTTATGTGACCATGCAGCAGAAGAAACATTCAAGTCACGGAGCTGGTGTGGCAACAGCAACACCAGCATGGCATGGGGTAAGCATTTCTAAGGTTACTGCTAAACAACGCTTTGTTTTGAAAAACTAAATATATCATGAAAATAAGCAACTGTCATATGTAACAAAAAAAAAAGATATGTCTAAACAGAGGGGGTTGACATTATCCCTTTAACTTTCTTTTTATTCAGTTTTAAAGACACATACCAGGTGAGTGGCGAAAACACAGTGTAATTCAAATAAATAAGCAGGTATATCACTACCATAGTATTGACACAAAAAAAACACAAAAAGGATATTCATAAGCATAATCCATGCATTATATTAAACTAGTGCTTCAGGTAAGGGAAATTGAACAAGTGATAGTCATTTAAAAATGCCCTCCATTAAAGGGCAAGTAAAAAGAAAACTTTTATATGCTTGAACCAAAAGCTACAACATAGGATTTAGTATAGAAAAAAGAAAATACAGCAATTTTAATATTTCTTTTTCCATTAATAAATCAGGCAGTTTCACCTGTTTGATAGACCAGACATACAATTAACATCAGTTAATAAGAGATGGAGAGATCACAGTATTATGCCAGCTTTACAGTAAATATGATGGAAACATTCATTGTTCATAGCAAAACAACACCATGCAACCAAATACTGCAGATATTGAACCCCTTATTGATACAATCAAGATTACATTACACATAAGCACAAGAATAAAGTTATAATGCACCAGGTTAACTGATTAAAGACCAGCAGGCAATTCCAACATGGACATTGTTCTATTGTTCTGTGCACAAGATGTTGCAATGTTCAGGAGCCTTTAATTAGTCTTCAGAACTTCCCTGCCTGGAATGACTTATACTATAGTGTAATCAGTTTGTGTTGTGGTGCAGTACCTGAAACATCATGCTGCAGTAGGTAATTGACATCACTTACAGAATGTTATACTGATTGAGCCCAAATAAAGGCTTTTACAGAATTCTTTTCAGTAAAATAAAATACAATTGATCCCTCAGGTCTACTGAATGCTGAGCTGGGCCACATAAATACATGTGTACTCCCATCTGTGCCAAAGCAGAGCAGCTCATTAGTTGATTGGGTTTATTAATTTTTTATTTGTTTACTAGAAATTAATTACCCAGTGCCTTCTGTTCTGCATTTGTCGAGCAAACTTAGAGAACATTTTATCAGGTTTTCTCACCACTTGAATATTTTCTCTAATTACATCCAGATGTTGCATCTCAGATGAGCTTGTAGCTCACAACACACTTTTAAAATCTGTCCTCATGTATCTGTACTAATACTTCTCACTTGTATCCTTCTCCGCAGTGCCTCTGGAACCAAGCTGTCCTCATTTCAGTAAGCCTTTCCTAGTGAACATTTTGGAAATAATTCAATAAATAAATTGTTTGTGCAGTTGAGGGATCAGACTTTGTAGCTGGGAATTGCTAAGGTGTGAGAGAGACAGAGAGAGAGAGAGAGAGAAAGAGTGTGTGTGCGTTTGTCTGTCTGTGTTTTTGTTTTTGTCTGTCTACATGCTACTATTTACTACAATCCAATCCACACATTATTTCTATATACCTTATCAGATTAATATATTAGCAGCCATGTTGGATCTGATCAGTTTGTTTTCTTTGCAGACATGGGGCAGGATTGTCAAAGACAGCCCAAAAACCCACAGCTGTGGAAAAAAGGCCTGCAGCACTGTGGAAATGCAGTTGTGTAATATTCTTAAATAAAATCCAGCAGCTGCAAGAATTCCACAGAAAGTCCTGCAACTGCAGAATTCCAACAGCTGCAGGAATTGTGCATGTGCTGAGAATCCACAGCTGCAGATCCACAGCTGTGGAAATGGCAGTGAAGGCACAGCAATAGTACAACCAAGTTGCTAAAGCAGCAAACATTAACACTGCTGTAATAGTATGATGCTGACAGTACCCCCAAAGATACCGGCAACCAGTCCCTCAACTGGGACCACTGCAGCACCACAGGTACCAGCAATACCATGGCACCAGAGTGACTGACTGTCACCGCTGGTCATCCCTCCCTGTTGCCTGCAGGGGCAGCACTTGCTGCAGGCTGGTCAGGCTCTACCGCCTGTGGGGCTCCTTCATGGGCTGCACTGGGTCTGGTGGTTGTTGCCTGCTGCCAAATCATGACAATGTGTGCATTTGTTGCAGTAACATCAGCCACTGCTATACTGTCTGAGATGCTATTTCCTGTACCTCCCCTCCACCTTAATTGATTCCAGTTGTTGGGGCACTACTGCAGTTTGCTGAGGGAGAGTTACACTTCATTCCACTGTGTGTAACATTTTATCTGCAACTGCAGAAAAAAATGGCTGACAATAGCCTTTCAGTGACTGTGCCTTACTTATCTCACTCCTTTTTCCCTCTGGGACTTCCACAGCTGCACTTTTTTCCACAGCTGGTAGTGATTCTTTCTGCAGCTGCAAAGGTTTTTGTGAATAGCACTTAGAGCAATCTTCCTTTTTTTTCCATAACTACAGCAGTTTGGGGGACTTAGGGAAGGTTTTGCACCTTCTGAAAGCTTTGTGAATCCAGCCCATTGTTTCCAGAGTTTGTTGTGAGGCTCTTTTACATATCTTCTTGCCATCACTGGACTCAGGTTTCCCCCCTTTCAGACAATCAGAGTTCTGTACCATCATTACTGTGCTTTTCTGATGACTGAGAAGCTTTTTCTTTCCTTTCTGTCCTCTTTGATAGGGACTGCTGCTTGTTCAGAGGAGCACGACCCTCGTCTGAGCCTTTGGTAGGTGATATGGAGGCAGATTGAGAGCCATAAAGTCTTTGTTTTCTAAGCCCCTTTCTTTTGTGTTTCATTTCAAAACTTTTTACAGAGTTCACAATTTAAAAAGTCATGGTCTGGAGCATGACACCTTAGACAAAGCTCACGGCAGTCAGCATTTGCCAGCAGTTCATAATGCTTTACATATGAACATACGAAGAAGCCAGCAGGCGAAGGCCATTTGGTCTATCTAGTCTGCTCATATTGCAGGGTCCACTGCTTGAACTACTCTCCCTGCCCCCTTCCCCACTCTTACTATCCTCCCTACCCATAATCTGTGCCTTCCCCCCCGTGCCTATCCCAACCTCTCTTGAAGCTGCCCACTGTCTTCAATGAGACCACATCTTCTGGCTGTGCATTCCAAGTGTCTACCACCCTCTCTATGAAGAAGTGCTTCCTGACCTCCCTACTAACCCTCTTCCCCTCCAGTTAAGACTGTGCACCCTCATGTTATGGTTGCCACTCAGCTTATAGAGACCTTCCTTATCCACCTTATTTATCCCTTTCAAGTACTTGATGACCCAAATCATGCCCCCTTCCCTTTCCTCCAGGGAGTACATATTAAGTTCTTTCAACCTCTCCTTGTATGCTTTACCCTGCTGACCTGCTATCATCTTTGTTGCCCTCCTCTGGACCTTCTCCAGTGGGTCAACGTCCTTTTTGAGGTCTGGGCACCAGTACTGAACTCCATATTCTAGGTGTGGCATCACCTGTACAAGGGTATTATAATCTCCTCTCTCCTACAACTTTTAAACTTTTACTACAATTGTTAAAGCCCATGGGTGCTGTTCTTTTCTTTATAGGGCTGTCAGTGATGCCAAACACTGAAAAACAAGAAAGAATATCTGGTTCCCCAAATTAACCAAAGTAATGTTAAATAATCCCAAAATATTTGAAAATGGCTACAAAATATTAAATTCCAGCTTTGTTCCCTATAAAAACACAACTGTTAGTGATTTTTTTTTTATCTCAGAGCCCATTTGTATTTAAAAAGGAGCAGAGATAAAGTGTCAACTTAAAATTTTAAACAGTAAGATTGAATAAGTTCCCTCTGTAATGGACCGAAGTGTTGAAATTCAATACTGAAAAAAAAAAAAAAATGAAAATGAGCAGTAAGTTACAGCAATGTTTAAAAGTTGTGTTAAGATAGTAAGCCGTTCCCCAATGGTGGGAATTGTGCTCCCTCACAACCTCCTTCATTTCCTGGGAACTGATCATGAACCAGGGAAACAGATAAAATTATACAATAAATCGAAATAACACCTTAAGTAAATGCAGAATATTGAGGGATAACTAAAACAAATAAATCTAAATGAAATAAAATTGTTAAAACATTCTGGAGACCAGAAGAGTGGAACAGTGCTTTCAGGCAACTGCTCCCTTCAGCGGAGAAATAGTTCTGATGAAAAGCAATTGGGGGAAGATGACCACAGTGCATAGTTTTAACTTGATTCTAATTCTAAATTCCATAATTAGTATGAGTTCTACAGTACCTTTGGGGCAAATCATTTCAGTGGACTAATTGCTGTTTGTGGATTCCTGGGATAAAAAAACCTGAAGCTTCAAGAAACAACAAACCCAACAAATATGGTATTATGCATGTTCAAAAACACGTTCCCCCCAGCAAGCTGTGTTTAACTCATGGGCTTGTTGCATGAGTTTTATAACATTATCTTATGCTGAATAAAGTCAAAGTCTGAGATACAACCTCTCTGAAAGTCAAACTGCACTTGAACAAACGCTGATGAACTTCGTGGTAAGTATTGGAACACTGTATCACATTATGGCTTAATTAAAAGTTGAACTTTAGCCCTCCCCCCCATATTCCTGTTAGAATGTAAGAAGAAGATTCTGTAAATTACTATTTACCTATGTAGCAGGACATTTTGGCCATCTTGCAAAGGTTTTTGCAGATGTATTTTTATTCATTTATTTTACCAGGAAAAAGCTCCATTGAGCAAAGCTCATTTACAAGGAGGTCCTTAGTAGGAGCTAATACAATACAGTAAACAATTTGATAACATAGGAATAACAGCAAAACCGTAAGCAGTTTGATAGCATAGGAACAGCAGCAAGTTAGTACAGTTCATATAGCATATAGGAAATAAAAAGGCAACATAGATATCTAAAACAGTTATTATGGCACTGAGCAATAAGAAATAGCATAGCAAAGCATACAATGGTAGACGGTGAACAGTTTTACATGTGTATTATCATATAAAAAAGATAATAGAGTGACAAGGTTACATTTACATTTTTATGTACAACATTGCAATACAATAACGTAATAGTGCACCAGGAATTATCACGTGGTATGGGTAGTGGTGGACAAAGTGGGCTCAATCTGCTCCGCAAAGTGATTCGTGGAGCAAAGGTGGATTCACGGAGTGCTCCGCAATGCAAAGTGGAGTACTTTGGGTTATAATGGGGAACACGAAGTCCATTGCAAATAATGACTTTGCATTACTCCACCTCCCCAGACCACAACTCCACCAATTTTAAGGTGCAGTGCATTGAGGACAATGCACTTCACCTTACTTTGCCTTGTTTTTGAGCTCTGAAGGTGAATTTTGCAGTGATTCATGGGATCTCAGGTCACATGAGCTCTGTATTGATCTGCACAGCCTCAGTTCGGGGTAGTACGTGTAGGAAGGAGTAGGAGACAGTGTGCTCTGATAGCTGTCTATGATTGAAATCTTGTAAAAGCTGTTCAAAAAGCATTTTTGCATTTTTTGGGGGGCTCCAACTTTAGTTCATCGATTGTAGGAAACCCTCCTGTGCTCATATCATCAACCGTTTTTGTTTTTGTGTGGGTTTTGAATGTTAATTTACAACATTGAATGTGTGTAGTGAAACACAGTGAAAGTGTGCTTTGGGGGAGGGGTGTATCAGTGGTGTAGGTAGAACTAAGTTGGAGAAATAGTGATTTCTTTGATTTTTGGTTATATTTCTGTTATGTAACTGATTGTGTTAATGTACACACAGTAATATTGTCAGTAATAGTTGAAATTGTCTTGCTGTTTGTTGTGTGGATCTGGTGCAGCAGTTCATAATTTCAGGTTGTTTACATTACAATACGTAACATGGCATAGTACTGAACTTTTGCATTTGCTACACTGTGAATTACTTGTTCAGCATTGAAGACAAACTGTTCGTGTGTGTGTGTGTGAGTGTGTGAGCGGTGTTGCGTGACATCAAACAATACACCTTTTATTGTGCCACAGACTAGTGTAATTGCAGGTGCAGCAGTGTGAACCTGCTATCTGCTGCAGCTGCCTGATTTAATACTGTGATTGTGGTATCTGTTCTTTGTTTTGCTGCTTGTATTGCCATAAAAATCTGCACTGCAGTCAGGGCTTCCCCCCGATCCCCAAGTGCAAAAGGAATTTTTTAACAGATTAGATTGTTTTTGTGACCTCATCAGCACCACTGGTTACTGAAGTTGTTTTCATTGCCTACAGACTAGTCTCTTATCTGTTGCTGAAGCTACAGTTGTTTTTTTGGCTTCACATACAGCGTCCCCCCAATCAGAGAGTGACCTTATCAAAATCTGAATTTGGTTACAATATTGTGGTTGATTCCCCAAAATGCCTGCAAAGAGATGTGCAAGCAAAGCTGTTTCTCGCATGGCAATGTTGGCAGTAAGGTAGTCTGTGGGCATGGTAGTAGCACGCAGACGCAGAAGTGCATTGCTGATGTGAGGAAAGGTATTTCTCCTGCAATGTTTTTTACAGCCCAATCAGTAGCTTCACTCATAGTTGGAGGAGATGATGTTTTCCCAGCCGATGGTGTTAGTGTTACTGGTGTTAGTGGTGGTGGTAGTATTAGTATCGTTGCATCAAGTTCTAATTCCAAACAGTATACCATATCCAGAAATATTGAGTGTGAAGCAGTGCAAGTGAGTGACAGTGTAGATGATGTCATACTTCCCAGTAACATCCCAGTAACTGACCCTCAGGATTCTGATAATCATATCAACAATAGCATACAATGTGATATTCCATCCACTGTGGCAGTTGTCACGCATTTTCCATGCAGTGATTCACAGTGTGGTGAAAAAATATCAGGTGATGGTGGTGTAGATGCTGATATTGAATGTGATGATGACGATGATGTTTCTGTTGTTGCAACATGCAGTCCACATGCTAGCATCCAAGCAGAAGATGTGGATGTGTGTGACGTTGATGAATATGATGATGATGATGTAATTGACCCCAGTTGGGAACAGGAGAAAAAGAAATTCAAAGTGGCTCTGTCTGAGTCGGTTTGCAGGAATCCCGTAAAACTTGCTGATCTACTAGTTTTAGTTGATGATGATGGCCCAGTAATAAATATGATAGGCAGTCATGGTGGTCAGTTGCAGTCCAGGTGTGCAGTGCCTGAAACATCAAGTGCCCTCCCCCCCATTTCGGTGCTTACAATAATGGAATTAAATAAGCCACATCATGGACATGTTAAAAGCAGAGCATCACAATCCCTTGTTTGGGATTTTTTGTTCAAGATGCAAATGATGAGTCAGTTGCAATCTGCCAGGTTTGTCATGTGCATGTGAGTCGAGGTAAAAAGGGGAGCCATCTGGACACAGGAGGACAGCATACACATCTTAAGAATAGGCACTTGGCACTGTGGACCCAGCACAAGCTGCTAGCTAATACCACAGTGAGGTGTTCACCCTCGTCACTGGCAATCATAGCAAGTATGTTATTGCCTTCCATGTCTGTTAAATCAGGCAGTAAATTAAAATGTGTGCAGTAGTGAGGTAATAAGAGCAGAGGATTACTACAGGCATGATGAGATGGAGGGCCATAATGACTTTGAAATGTTGTCCAGTGTTGGTGAGAACAGCCATTTTTGTGGTGGTGGTGGTGGTGAATGCAGTATGTCTAGTGCAAATGGTACATCAACCCCGGTTGGCAAATCTGGAAAAATAACATCATTTCTGGGTTTGTCATCATCACCTGTGTAACTGTCTTCATCAAATGTCCACACTCCATCTCCTGCCAATGCCATTCATCACAGAGCACAACCATTTGTGACCAACACACACCCTGTAAAATGTTTAAGTCAGCCCATGTTACAAAGAGTTTTTGAGCATAAGCTGAAGTACCCCCCCAAACATACAGTGTCACGTGAACTTAATGCTGCTGTAGCGGAAATGCTGGCAATCAATCTTTTGCCCTTCTCCTTTATGGAGAATTCTGGGTTCCAGCGGTTTGCTGCCCGTGCCTGTCCAAAATGTAAAGTCCCATACAGGACATACTTTTCTACCCGTGCTGTCCCCGAGTTGTTACGCACTGTGTCCGACTCAGTAAGACATGCCCTTCAACATTCCTCCTATCCATTCATCCATTTAAGTATGAATATGTGAACAAGTGGCAAAACAGTGGGGAGTTCATATTTGTGTATAACTGCACACTGGGTGCAGGTGCCGGGGTTGTTTGTGATGTTGGTAGTGTGAATAATCAGTGCAGTAAGGTGGATTGTCGCGGTAGCAATCTTCCAGTAATTCAACAGCATGCAATGATTGCTATGTGCAATGTGACCTGTTCACATATTGGTGAGAACATGTTGGACATGGTACTGGCTGAAACTGATAAATGGTTAAACCCTCTTTCCCTGAGAGCTGGGTTCATAGCAAGTGACAATGGGTCAAATGTGGTGAAATGCATCACAAATGGTGTTTTTTTTCATGTTCCATGCATGGCCCACTGTTTAAATCTTGTGGTTCAGGAGTTTCTGAAGCACCCTGATGTAAAGAAAATGCTGATCACTGCACAACGTATCTGTTCTCACTTTTCAAGATCTGGAAAGGCCCGTGACCAACTGTGGCAGTTGCAGATAGAAAGCAGCCTGCCTCAGCACCGCTTGAAGCTGGAAGTTGTTACCCGATGGAACTCCACTTTATACATGGCAGAGAGGTTGTATGAACAATACAAAGCCATCTCAGAATATTTTGTGATGCACACTAGCCATGACAGTTCTGGGGCCTCCATGTCTATGACAACTGAACAGTGGCACCTCATGGACTCTGTAATAACAATTTTGCAGCCTTTTGAACATGTCACACAGGCAGTGAGTGGTGAATCTGCCTCCATTAGCCAATCAATTCTGCTGCTGTGGGTACTGAGGCAGACATTGGTGAATGTACAGCATGGAGATGGTGGTATGTTGGAGATGGTGGTAGCAGTATGTTGCTGCAACACATGCTGACAGTATTCGACCAGAATCATCATGTTGTGAGCATTCAGAGTAGTCACAACTTTGCCATAGCAACAATGCTGGACCCATGATACAAACAAGGAATTGCATCAGTAATGGAGGGAGGGCCTGAACAGGTAAAAAATATCAGTGGCCAACTGGTGTGCTTGGTTCATGGGGCACAGAAGTCACGTGCCAAGGTCAGCAAACCTCAGCAGCATAATCTGGCTGAAGGTGTACCTGGAGGACCATCAAGCATATCCTGCAAGGGGAAGGGGACTGCAGATCCAGGTGGTCTGTCATCCAAAGTGGCTGGCATCAACCTGCTTTGGGAGGCTTTGTCCCAAGTGGGTATTTGTGAAATAAATGATCTGGGAGAACAGGATGATGCATCAACCACTGGACTTAGTGTGGCACAGAGAATGATTGAGTCATATTTGTCTGAAAACAAGCATCTGACAATAACTGAAGATCCTCTTTTGTACAGGAGTGGAAAGGTCAGTGAATGGCCAGAGCTGACTGCAGTGGCACTGAAGTACCTCACATGCCCACCCTCCAGTGTAAGTGTTGCAAAGGTATTCAGCTCAGCAGGTGCAATAGTCAGGGATCATTGGACAATCCTGTCTCCTGCAAATGTTAGTTTGCTAACATTCATTAAAATGAATGAGAGGTGCATACCAGTACAGACTGCAATCTCGGTATTTGTACCTCGGCCTAGTCATGGTGGTTTTGGTGACAACTGAATGTGGATGTGGAAATGGACCATCCTGGTGGCACTGGCAGTGGCTACCTGAAATGGCATACCACTGACATAGATGAAGACACAATGGAGAAAGAATTTCCCAGTGGTCAGACTTCAGACATCGATGACTGTGAGGGCAGCTTTCTTTATGAGGGTGATGATGTGGTTAACGTTGGCAAGTTTTAACTGAAGTTTTTAAAAGGTGGTGTGTCCCCCCTGGACCACCAACACCACCACTGGGACTACTGTTAGCCAGTGCCACCACTGAGCCTGAGTCTGTCCACCCCCCAGACTACCACCGGGACTGCTGTTAGCCACTGCCGCCACTAAGCCTGAGTCTGTCCACCCCCAGACCACCACCATGACCACCACCACTGGGACTGCTGTTAGCCACTGTCATCACTGATCCTGAGCCTGTCCGGCCCCCCTGGAATACCACCAACACCACTGGAACTGCTGTTAGCCACTGCCACCGCTGAGCCTGAGTCTGTCCGGACCACCACATCCATCAGCCAGAGACACAAAGCTTCTTAATATTTAAACCATAAAGTGAGTATGTGTACTCATGTTTGCTGTGCTGCTTCACTTCCTTTAGTTGTATGTTTTATTTTCTGTAGCTTTTCAGAGCCACAGTGGTAAAACACATACGGTACACTTATTTTATTTCTTTTACAAGTTAACAAAAAAAGTCTCCATCGCTAAAACTCGGTGGGAATGGTACTGCAGCTATAAGGTACAGAAAGGAACCAGTGGAATAACCATGTGAAATCCATTCTGGTAAGTATGATGATTTTATTTAATCCATTTCATTGTTTTGGAAAGACTGCAGCAAATATTGCACACAGGTTGTGTTTGTTGACAAGAGGTGGGTTTCAATGTAACTTGACTTGAGATTCAGAACCAGGGAGGGAAATAACAATTAGGTTATAAGAAGTCATTCAGTGCTTTTTTTTAGAAAACTTCCAGATGCTTTGTTGTTCTGTCAAACTGGTCTTATCCAAAAAGGTTCTTCAACATCAGGCACCCCCCTCTCCCGGGCTTGGGCACACATGCAACATGCAGAAGTTGTTTCATTAGATGACCATAACCATCATTAACAACAACTGGACTGCAGAAGGATGCCATTGAAATCTGTGAAGAAGTAACAAAATAAGAAACCATTACAGACTTACCAGCAAATATGATCCCTCCACCCCCCCAAAAAAAAATACTTACCTTCATGTGCTTTAGAGTTATCCATTTCCAGTTTCAGTGCATAAAATTCTCATTGAGCACACTGGAATGTGCACACCAACAGTTTCTGTGACCTGTGATGCTGAACAATACCATGAGTACATGTCCATGTCAACCCCCCTCCTCACCTAATACACAACCATATATATATATATATATATATATATATATATAAATATATGTCTATCTACTCCCCAAGGCTACTACTAGTGTACAGCCAAAGGGCACCCTTCAATAAAGTTGAGATGATCACATTGCATTTGCTTGAATCGCCTCACAGAATACATTGGACCAGCAACAGAATGCTCACGGTCATCATTTTATACTGTGGGACTTTGTAAGTGCTGAAACACTCCCATTTCACTGTGTTACCACTTGTCAATTTTCTGCGCACAAGGAGGATGCATTTTGGGCCTGCAGAAAATATTTGGGACTCTGTGCCACCACTGTGCGCATGACTGAGTGCGCCATTAATTCTGGAGGACTTTCTATGTGCTGCAACACTCCCATTTCACTGTGTTACCACTTGTCAATTTTCTGCACACAAGGAGGATGCATTTTGGGCTTGCAGAAAAAATCTGGGACTCTGTGCCACTTTTGTGTGTTGTGTGATTGTTGTGAGCTCATGATGTCCTACTGACATTACAATTAAAGCAGCATTGCAAGAATGTCATGACAATTTTGAACTGTACTTTTTTATGCTACTTTAAAATGCCACAGCCACTAATTACCTCCAAGTCATGACCTGAATGAGTCCATTCTTTTCACAGTTTATGTCTGCTTTACATAGTTGACTACTTTTTTTATGTATGAAAAAAATGAGCTCACCTTCCAATATTGTTCTGACCAGGTTTGCATTTATTTGCAGCTGCTTTTCAATAACTATTGTTCCGTGGTGTCATAAAACACTGCCTGCTGCATAACTGTTAATTAACAACAGAAGTGATAAATATAACTAACTGATGTGATGGAGAAAAGCAGAGGAAAATAATGACAAAGACCTAGTCAGCACCAATTTAAAAGGAATGCTCCTTTCATTATTTCACACATAAAAAAGATAGTACAGCAGAGTCAACTACTGCAAATTCTCATATCATTCCAGTCGGTCAGGATGTAAGTAAAGGATGTTGTAACATAGCAATAAAAAATATAGGTCAGAGTTCTCAACAGATTGCTGCTCTGCTGCTGCTTTACAGAGATTCACCACATTACATAGTTATGGTGATGCACATAACCTAATATGTGGGGGCCTTACTCCCATTGGAATATTTCTTGCTCCACAGAGCGCAATATATTTCTGTGAAAACTGCCTGTAATTGCATTACAATGCGTCACGTCATGGAAAAATTACTGTTCAGAAAAGCCACCCACATTCTGCCCCCCTATTGCAGCAACATTAGGACATGATGCCAGGGGGAGCGCAGGTGCATGCTCCACTATAGTGAACGTCTGGCAGCTATCCCAATGTTTCCTTATGTTATAAGGTTCACTTTGTGGTGAAATGTGGGAACGTTTCCACTAACAAGGCTCCTCTTACTGGAAATTTGCCCACATGTTTCACCACAAACTTACCATTATAACATAAAGAAACATTCAGAAAGCTGCCAGACAATCGAATATTCACTGCAATGGAGCATGCACACACACTGTCCCTGGCATCACATCCTAACGTTGCAGAAAAGGGAGGCAGAATGTGGTCGGCTTTTCAGAACATGAGTTCCTCCATCACATGACACACTCTAATGAAATTCCAGGTGTTTTTCACAGAAATGTATTGCACTATGTGGTGTAAGAAAGATTCCCCTGGAAGGGAAAATGTGTATTATTAAACAACAACAAAGAAAAAACACACAATAACAGTACAACACAGTAGTGGGGTGGGGGGGTTCAAAAAACAATCTCGTAAGTTACTGTGGCCATTGGGATGCCATGGTGGTCCAGCAGGTGCAGCATTCTAACTATTTGCTGCTGCTCTTCTTCTATTGTGTGGATCTGCTGCTGCAAAGCACCAACCATCTGACTGTTCTCTTTCCAGAGCCGTCACACCAGGGAGATGTCATGCTGTGTTGCAGGGACTGTGGTAGGGTCCACTGCAGTTGGGAATCCAGGTAGCAGGGGTGGTGGTGGAGAGGGTGGTGCTGGTGGCTGTGGTGGCAGTGGTGGTGGTAGAGCAGCTGCTGTACTGGCCCTTCTCCTGCTGCAGCTGTGACTGCAAGGCACAACTCTGACCCCAGCAGCACCCTCGGCCACTGCCATGGAAGGGCCAGCGGGTTGACACCTGGCACCTTCCATGGCAGCCTGCCACTCTGCCTTGTGATGGTTGAGCATGTGGGTGCGCTGGTCACCAGTCCCCAAATGTGTTCCACAGGGGGCCACAGTGCACCAGCACACCACACACATGGCACACTACAACTGTGCTGTCTCTCCCAACAGAGTTAAAAAACTCCCACACTGGGGAGCTGCGGGGGGAGCCCCTACAGCTGCTACCAGTGGTGGTGGTAGTGGCAGAGAAGGTGGGTGCACAACAGTCACTGGTGGCACTGGTGCTGCTGCTGCTGTTACTTCAACATGGGGACTGGGGGAAACAACACCCAGGAGTCGGGAGCGGTCCAGCATGACACGACTGCCCACACATGTCCACACTCCCCTCTGATTGCACCCACGGGCCAATGACTCACCTTCTCCAGGGTCCATGTCCATTGCTGCCACACAAGTCCCCGGCACACACACACATACTCACACACAGTCACTCACACACACACAAAACAAAAGTTATAAAAAAAATAACTACCATAAAAACAATCACAAACACAATACAAAAACTAAATAAAGATAGCTTTTAAAAAATCTGTTGTTTTATAAAGGCAATAAGCACTTTGTCACTGACTCCTACACTACTCTCTCACAAGCCTTCTCCCTCTACGAATGCAAAGTGAAACTGCTTCTCTGACTCACTTCCTTTCTGCCTGCCTGCCTGGCTAAAGCATGTGACTTACAGTACTGTAAGCCATGTGATGTGTCGGGGCTGCCTATTTACTTCTCATTTCACCTTACTTGGCGTTAAGGCATAATGTCAATGTGAAGTAATAATGATAAGGCGCAGTGAGCACTTTGCAGTGCCCACTTCATGTTGTGCTCCGCCAACACGAAGTGGGCACTTGCCATTCACTTCACCAGTGGATTAAAAATTTGCTGCATATCTAGATATGGGTTGCAGGTATAATGCTAGTAGCAGGTGCATTTGTCTACACAATGTTGATCAAGCAGTGTTTGGAAGAAACAAGGGCTGACAAGTGAGGTCAATTTAAGAGTTTTTTGGAGGGCATTCCAGGCTGTGGAAGCAGCCCAGCTGAAAGTCATCTTTCCATATTTTGAAAAATGCCTGGGGACATCAAGCAGGAGGACAGTATGCTTTCTAAGGTTGCATAGACCTAGGGGTCTGCAGAGAAGTGTGGAACTACATTGTTTTTTTTTTTTTAGTTTTTGTTGACTGGGTAAGTGCACTAGGCAGATTCTGGCTGTTTTCAGGCACGACCCGGGGGAGGGGGATACAGATGAATGTCAACTGACCTTGAACCAGATTAAGCTGTTGATGGTATTTTTAGTGAATGAGGGAAATTTGGCCAGGACACCGGAGAAACTTCCCCCTACTCTTTTCGAGAAGTACCATGGGATCTTTGACATCCACCTGAACTACCACCAGGACAAGCAGATGGGACCTTGGTTTAACATCTCATGTGAAAGACAGATTGAGGAAGGGAGTTACTCAGTGCACGGTAACCTTCTCGGAGGTGCTACCCATCTATGGCATAGGAGAGGCTAGAGTGTTCCGTACCATGGGATTCAATCAGTGGTTGAAAAACTGGTGTGGAGCTCAGGGATTTGGCTTCATTGGGGACTGGGGGTCCACCTGGAGTGATGCAAGCCTATACTGGCATGATGGGCTGCATCTGTCCGGAGGAACCAGGATCCTAGGTGATAGGTTTAAATGCTTCATTGGCAAGCTTTAAACTAGCCAAGGGGAGGCACTGGAAAGGAGCAGGAAAATCCTAGCCCCCAAAAACAATCACGGTAGTAAGTGTGGCAACACCAACATGGAGGTGTCGATAGGAGAAGGGCAGTGGTAAATGGAGAAAGTGACAAAGGCAAGAAGGACAGGGATGGGGCAAAGGGTAAGGCCATCAGGAAATGGAGGGTAATGAGTCACCAATGCCCATAGTCTGGGCAACAAGCCCCTGAGCTGGTGGCCTTAATGGAAGAGTGATGCCTGGATATCGTAGCAGTCACAGAAACATGGTACACAGAGAACCATGACTGGGATGTTAACATACCAGGGTACATAACCTACAGGAGAGACAGGCAGGGGAGAAGAGGGGGAGGAGTAGCTCTCTATGTAAAGGAAGGGATAAAAGCAACTGAACAAAAGAGTAAACAGGGAGGAGAGGAGGCACTGTGGGTCACCTTGGAGACTGGAAAGGGCACCACAATCTGCACAGGGGTTGTGTACAGACTCCATGTCAGGGGGAAGGAATGGAGAAGGATATGATGGAAGGCATTCTTAGAATGGCAGAGAAAGGGGAGATACTGTTGATGGGAGACCTGAATATGCCAGATGTTAACTGGAGCACATTTGCTGCAGCCACATCCAAGCGCAGGGCCATTCTTGATGCCCTACAGGTGGCAAGCATTAGATAGCTAGTTTCGGAACCCACTCGTGAGGGAGCAATCTTAGACCTCGTACTCTCAAATGGGGCAGTGAGAGGATTTCAGATCTAGAAGTGGGTTGCCATCTGGGGACAAGTGACCATCAAACAGTGTGGTTCACGTTAAACTCAGCTACAGAGTCAAGCCATACAAAAGTGAGGGTACTGGACTTTAGGAGGGCTGACTTTGGCAAGATGGGAGAGTGTCTCAGAAAAGCACTAGCAAACAGGCTAGAAGGAGGTGTGGAGCAACAATGGGGAATTATCAAAACTGCCATCACAGAGGCAACAAGCCTTTGTGTGAAGCAAATAAACAAATCAAAACGAAAGAAAAAGCCACTATGGTTCTCAAGAGAGGTGGCTGTGAAAGTCAGGAAGAAAAAGATAGCATTCCAGAAGTATAAGGAAACACAGAAGGAGCAGAACAGAGAGCTGTACCAGTTAAGGCAGAAAGAAGCAGGGAGGGAAGTCAGAATAGCAAAGGCCCAAACTGAGGAAAAGATAGCCAACTCAGTTAAGAAGGGGGATAAAACCTTTTATAGGTACATCAGCGAGCGTAGAAAGACAAAGGGAGGGATAGTGAGGCTGAATAGAATGAATGGTGGGTGGGCAGAGGGGGACAGTGAAAAAGCAGGAATACTGAACAAATATTTCTGCTCAGTATTCACAAAAAGAGGAGGGGAAGTGCCTAATCCAATTAACAGAAGCACTCTTGATAGGGGTGTCGATCCCAGTCCTTTCACAGAAGAAAGGGTTCTGCAAGAACTCCTAAAACTGAAGGTGAACAAAGCAATGGGTCCTGATGGAATTCATCCCAGAATTCTAAAAGAATTAAGGAAGGAACTAGTGAAACCACTGGCTACTCTTTTTGTTAAATCATGGGAGGATGGTGTGGTACCCGAGGACTGGAGGAAGGCGGATGTGATTCCCCTTCACAAAAGTGGGACCAAGACAGAGGCAGGAAACTACAGACCTGTCAGTCTGACCTCTGTGGTAGGGAAAGTGATGGAGTCACTTCGAAGGAAAGAATAGTTGAGTACCTAGAGGTCAGTGGAGCACAGGATCCAAGGCAGCATGGGTTCACAGTGGGAAGATCATGTCAGACAGATCTAATAGATTTCTTTGACTGGGTGACCAAAGTAGTAGACCAGGGAGGGCTGTGGACATGGCCTACCTAGACTTTAGCAAGGCATTTGGCACAGTCCCACACAAAAGATTATTAGTCAAATTAACCAGCCTGGGCGTGGGTCCCAGGGTGGTAGCCTGGGTAAAACATTGGCTGGACAACAGGACACAGAAGGTAATTGTAAATGGAGTCCACTCTGAAGAAATGGCGGTTACTAGTGGGTACCGCAGGGTTCAGTATTGGGCCCAGTCCTTTTTAATGTCTTCATCAGTGACATTGCAGAGGGACTGGAAGGAAAAGTATGCCTTTTTGCAGATGACACAAAGATCTGCAACAGGGTTGATACACAAGGAGGCGTGGAAAGGATGAAAAGGGACTTGGCAGTTGGAGGAATGGTCAGACGTATGGCAGCTAGGATTCAATGCAAAAGTGCAAAATAATGCACCTGGGAAACAAGAACCCAGGGAAGAATACACAATGGTGGGAGTAGTAACAACAAAAAAGGAAAGGGACCTGGGGGTAATCATATCAGATGATCTTTAAGGTTAGAAAGCAATGTGAGAAGGCAGTAGGGAGGGCCGGGGTATACTGGGATGTATAGGGAGAGGCATCAGCAGCAGAAAACAGGAAGTTGTTATCCCTCTGTACAGACAGTTGGTGAGACCCCATCTGGAATACTGTGTCCAGTTCTGGAGACCCCATCTCCGCAAGGACATAGACAGGATAGAGGCAGTCCAGAGGAGGACAACTAAAATGGTGCAAGGTCTGCAAGAGAAGCCGTGATGAGGAGAGACTAAAGGAGCTTAATATGTATACCCTTGAGGAAAGAAGGAGAGGGGGACATGATAGAAACTTTCAAGTACCTCAAGGGAATCAACAAAGTCCAAGAGGGTAGCATCTTTCAGAAAAGAGACTTGCAAGAACAAGGGGACACAATTTAAAGATAGAAGGAGGGCGGTTCAGGGCAATGTGAGAAGTATTATTTCACAGAGAGGGTAGTGGATGCATGGAACAGCCTTCCTGAGGAAGTTGTGGGGTCTAAAACTGTGGGAGAATTCAAGAATGCATGGGACAGACATAAGGCAATTCTTGTGGGGGGCAGGAAGATATAGGCTGTTGGTTAACTAGGATCTGCGGCCTATCCTGTAGGTAGGGAAATGGGCAGACTAAATGGGCCTAGCGGCCCTTATCTGCCGTCAAAGTTTATGTTACGTTTATGTTTATGTTTCTTTAATGGACCAGCTAATTAGGTGCCTAAGCCTTCTAGTATCAAAAGAAGGCTATCCTATTTCCTTGTAAAGGAGAAAATGGTGAGTAGTAGTAGTAATACATTTTATTCATAGAATTATGAATAGGAATGATGTTACAATACTCCATTCAGCAGAAAGCTCATTTCCAAGGAGGTCCTACATTTGCAATAAAAGTAGTTGCTTATACAATACAAACACAACACAGAAACAACTGGATATCAAAGTAATTAGCTTCACAATAAAACACTGTTGAGGATACAAATCATGAGAAAAAGGAAAAAATAACAATACATAATTTCCATTTTAAACAAGATTAAGCTGTTGGTGGTATTTTTAGTGAATGAGGGAAATTTGGCCAGGACACCGGAGAAACTTCCCCCTACTCTTTTCGAGAAGTACCATGGGATCTTTAACATCCACCTGAATTACCACCAGGACAAGCAGATGGGACCTTGGTTTAACATCTCATGTGAAAGACAGATTGAGGAAGGGAGTTACTCAGTGCTTTAATGGACCAGCTAATTAGGTGCCTAAGCCTTCTAGTATCAAAAGAAGGCTATCCTATTTCCTTGTAAAGGAGAAAATGGTGAGTAGTAGTAGTAGTAGTAATACATTTTATCCATAGAATTATGAATAGGAATCATGTTACAATACTCCATTGAGCAGAAAACTCATTTCCAAGGAGGTCCTACATTTGCAATAAAAGTAGTTGCTTATACAATACAAACACAAAACAGAAACAACTGGATATCAAAGTAATCAACTTCACAATAAAACACTGTTGAGGATACAAATCATGGCAAAAAGGAAAAAATAACAATAATAATTTCCATTTTAAACAAATAAGTATGCTAAGAAAATACATATTAATACCCACATAGAAATTAACACACGCCTTACAAGACCAGATATTTTCTGGGTTACCGTATGCATGTAAGACCCTTTTCACAGCAATGCAGTGGGGCCATAGACTCATCACAGAACCATTGTTTGGTTGTTCACAAACCAATAGTTTGGTTGATGTATTATAAGGTGATGAGCATAGAGTTCCATAATACTGGACCTCTGAACCATATTGATGATCTTCCAATTTTCATATTACATCTTGGGACAATATATTCTAATCCGTGGGCTGACTTTAGGTACTCTTAGATCCTTCTAATATTAAATAGTTCCTGGATAGTTTATCAGCTTTTCTTTTTGTACTTTAAACATACATCTTAAGAGACACCAGTCTCTCCTGTCTTCTAGCCTCAACCAACTTAAGAATCTGTACAATTCACAATGGTGAGTTCTCCTTGGAGAGTCGAGAATGAACAAACCAATTTATTGAACATTATTTCCAATTTGGGAAGCTCCATCCTCAAGGACCGAGCATATAACATATCCACATAATCCAATACAGGGAGCACTATAGTATTTACAATCCTCAATTGAATCTCAGGAGTCATAAAAGGTTTCAATCCATTCATCATCCCTAACTTTCTGTCCATATTTTGTAATAATACATTAATATGTGATTCCCAATTCAATTTTTGATCTACAAGGACTCCTAAATACTTGTACTTGTCAACTTTTTTGATTTGAATTCCATCTAGGGATTCAATCTTCAGTGTGATTCCATTTTTATCAGTCCTTGTAAATAACATGGACTGAGTTTTCTTTGTATTTAAACACAATTTATTTATTTTAAGAAAGTCCAGAAAATGGTAAAAAAAACTCCTGTTGATTGTTTTGTATATCGGATATTTCTTCCACTTCTACATAGATTACTGTGTCGTATGCATAGATATGGTATTTTATCCTGGAGTCCCTAAATTGTAGATTGTTAATGTAAATATTAAAGAGAAGGGGGCCCAATATAGATCTCTGAGGGACCACTATCCTGACTTGTGCTGGCATTGATCTGTAAGATCCTATCCCTGCCACTTGTTCTTTCAGTTGAGTAGGTTCTAAACCATTCATGAAGTCTGGACAGGAGAATGCTGTGGTGCAGTATATCAAAAGCCTTTGATAGGTCTACAAATAAGTCACCCATGGATATTCTCCCATCCAGACTCCACTGTATATCTCCTACCACTTTCATCAAAGCTGTGTTAGTACTGTGGTTGGATATAAATCCTGATTGGCAGACGTTCATTAATTTGTTTGATTCCAAAAAGTTCTTTAATTGTAAAGCTATCAGTTTCTCAAAGATTTTGGAACCAGTAGAAAGAAGAGAAATACAGTAGAATGATAATTATTGTCATATCTCAATCCTCCTTTAAAAAATAGGTACTATTTTAGACATGTTCCATTTTTTGGGGAATTTGCCAGCAGAAAGAGAAAAATTAAATATATAGTCAGTGTATAAGCAATACATGGAGGTGCATACTTCAGCAATTTCATTTGTATGTTATCTAATCCTAGGACCTTTTTTAATATCAATTTTTAGAAATTTGCCCCTGACTTCATGCACTTTTATATATTTAAATTTAAATAATCCCAACCCATTGACATTCTGATAAGCCTTCTTTCCTTGTATATTACTTATTAAATCAGATCCAGAAGGATTTGAATCCAATATTTTTGTACCTATTTCTGCAAAGAAATAATTAAATGCATTCACCACTGTATTAATCAAGGAGGCCAGATGGCCATTCATTTCAGTTCTCTTCATCAGTTCATTGTTTGCATTCCCCATCAATTTAGCCATAGTGTTCCAGAAATGTCTAGGGTTTTGATTTGTATTTCTATCTAATTCTGACTCAAAATATTTTGGTTTTGTTTTTCTGGTTTCTTTGACAAATTTATTTCTGGCCTGTCTATAGAGATTCCAGTCACCAACTGTGCCTGTAGACTTGGCTTTGTGCCATTTTTCATCTCTTTCTAATTTTAGTTTGTGCAAAGTAGCAGTATATCAGTTTGCATTATTAGCCTTTATCTTTCTTTTTTGCACTAGGACATGATATTCACAAATCATTACAGAAGCTTCCTGGAAATATAGCAATGCTTCAGATCTGTAGGTATTAGTTCTAATCTGTCCCATTCTAAATGTTCAATATCAAACATAAAATCCACATAATTAACGTGTTTAAAATTTCTCCAATCAACAGTTTGGGCCTGCGTAACTGGTTTTTGGTGCTTCCAATGTGCAAAACTGACCTGGTGGTGGGAGAATGTATCTGGCAAAACTCCACTCTGGGCATATACAGTTCATTGGTTAGTAAAATAAGATCCAATAATGTAGAATTTTGTACATTTTCACAATTTATCCTTGTTGCCTCTTCCAGAAATTGAGTACATTGTAAACATTCTTGAAATTCAATTAGGCTATTTGTGGGTTCTATCTGAATCTAATTTACATTAAAATCTCCTGTAATTAGTCATTCATAAGTAAACTTAAAGTGCATCATGAATTCTTATAAATGATAAAAGGTGCTCTTGTCTATTATGGGGGGCTTGTAAATACCTGCAATAAGTATAGGTTTAATAAAGGGGAGCCTCATCTCAACATTAGGGCCCCCAGACCCTTATCCAATAAGTTAAGGCAGTCTCTGTGGTCTCTAACTCAGTAATTATATAAATCAGAAGTCCCCCACTCATTTTATTTCTGTCCTTTCTAAGGTGTTGATACTCATCTAGTTGCAAGGATGTCAGACATTCTTTTACTTAACCAGGCTTATGTGATGGTTATGACAACTGGGCTATATTTACCTATCCAGTCTATGGGCATTAAAATGAACAATACTGTGATATTCCCCTTTCAAAACCTCTGCATTTATATGGTTAGTTGGCATTGGACCAAGGTTAGGATGAACATCCCCACACATAAATATTGAAATAATTAAAACTGATTTAAATAAAACAGTACACCATTTCCTTTTACGCTGGATGCTAAACTTCTTAATTGATTAATTTATTGTTTTTACTAGTTGTAATGATGGAGGGACCAAATATCCTTTCATATGGTGATACCCCCTGTAGTACACATTGATTTCATCAGATCCCTATAAAAAAAATTTAGTCATTAAGCCTACCTGTCCAGCTGTGAACCCCAGCAAAAAATATAGTGAAGTTTCATGAGCTTGTACTCCATGGAATCTGACTACTGTAACCCATAGCTATAATGAACAGTTTGGGAGCCAAAACCTGCATTTGCTATAGCTGTCCATTCATTACAATGAGGGACGCTAAAATTCACTACTATCAGCCAGCACATATGTCAACCACCCACTTATTCTTTATTTGCTTACTATAGTTAAGTAAAGACAAGCCTGTGACTAGTGGGTACAGTAGTTTAGTCTCTTTTAATCTTTCTCATTTTTATGTTGAGTATGCACATGCACAAGAAACATATTGCAGCAGCTTTCCAGAAGCAGGTTGTAGAGGCACGGCACTGTTGTGGACAATGCCCCCACAGCCTTTAAAGGCTTGACCTGCTTTCCCTAATGCCATGGCATGCTGCTACTGACACTAGTTCAGCCAGCGTGCCACCACCTTGAGATGTTTCAGCCACTGAAATCAGGGGCTGCCTCGTCATTGCAGCGTACGCCATTTGCTGCAATGATGGAGTGACCAGTCATTGCTGGGCAGAACGTTGGCAAGTGTAATATTGTTTGTGAACATGGCGTTGGTTTGCCGCCGTGTTCACAAGCAATATTATGAATCCCCAGTGCCGAAGGGGTGCCCAACCCCCTCGGCAGCATGTGACCCCCCACAACAGTGTGTGTTTGCTGATGGGGGCCCAAATCCCAATCGGCTTCAGTGCCCCTGCCCTGTACTTTGATGTTGCCGATGGGGGAGCCCACTCCCCATTGGCATTATGTCCCACCTTCCCAGTTTCATGTGCCGACAGGGGAGCCCACTTCCCATTGTCATAATGCACCCCCCACAAACACCCAGTAGATTTGTGCCAAGGGGTTGCCCAATCCCCCTCAGCTCTTGCACACACCCTTTTCTGCTGACAGGGCTGCCCAATCTCTGTTGGCTACAGCTGCTCCCCCCAAAAAACACTTTATTGGCATGCTGGGAGCCCACCCCAGCAAGCAATATGCCTCTGTAAAAAAAAAGTCGCACAATTTTTTTTTGTTTTTAACCTGAGGAAAAAGAAAATGATCCCTTGCGTTCTCCCTGCTCCTCCCACAACCCGTGCCCACCCACTGCGCACCTTGCTTCCCCACACTCTCCCTTACCCCATACTTACCTCTGGAGTCCAGCATGATGATCTTCAGTGGACCAGAAACATGTCTGCACTCTTCAAAGCCATGACTGCTGCAGATTTCTTTGTGGGCAGGAAAAGGTGGCAATGCAGGCAGAAGCCTAGTACAAAAAGCCAGCCTGCAGTGCAGGCAGAAACAGAACGAGAGAGTGAGAGAAAGAGAGTGAGTGAGCTGTACAGAGCTGTGTCAGGAGTGCTGCAGATTTCTTTGTGGGCAGAAAAACCCACCAATGCAGACAGGAGCCCAGTACAAAAGGGCAGCCTGCAGCAGCGGGAGACACAGAATGAGCGAGTGAGGGAGGGGAAGTGAGTGAGCTCAATGGAGCTCTGTTGGGAGTGCTGCAGATTTCAGAAACGGAATGAGTGATTGAGAGATGGGGAGTGAGTGGGCTCAACAGAGCTCTATTGAGACTGCTGCAGATTTCTTTGTGGCAGAAAAAGGTGCTAATGCAGGCAGAAGCCCAGTACAAAAGGGCAACCTGCACTGCCAGGAGAAACACAATGAGTGAGTGAGAGAGGGGGAGTGAACGAGCTCAATGGAGGTCTATCATGACTGCTGTGGATTTCTTTGAGGGCAGAAAAAGGCAGCAATGCAAGCTGGAGCCGAGAACAAAAGGCCAGCCTGCAGCATGGGCAGAAACAGAATGAGCGAGTGAGAGAGGGGGAGTGAGCAAGCTCAACGGGGCTGTGTCAGGACTGCTGTAGATTTCTTTGTGTCCAGAAAAAGCCTCCAATGCAGGCAGAAGCCCATTACAAAAGGGCAGCCTGCAGCACCAGGAGAAACAGAATGAGTGAGTGATACAGGGGGAGTAAGCAACCTCAACGGAGCTCTGTTGGGACAGCTGCAGATTTTTTTGTGGGCAGAAAAAGGTGCCAACTCAGGCAGAAGTCCAGTACAAAAGGTCAGCCTGCAGCTCCGGGAGAAACACAATGAGTGAATGAGAGAGGGGGACTAAGCAAGCTCAACAGAGCTCTATTGTAACTGCTGCAGTTTCTTTGTTGGCAGAACAAAGCGGCAATGCAGGCAGGAGCCCAGTAAAAAAGGCCAGCCTACAGCACCGGCAGAAACTGAGTGAGTGATAGAGGGTGAGAGAGCAAGCTCAATGGACCTGTTTCAGGACTGCTGCAGATTTCTTTGTGGGCAGAAAAAGCCGCCAACAGATGCAGGAGCCCAGTGCAAAAGGGCAGCCTGCAGCGCCAGTAGAAACAGAATGAGCGAGTGAGAGAGGGGGAGTGAGCCACCTCAACGGAGCTCTGCCAGGACAGCTGCAGATTCCTTTGTGGACAGAAAAAGGTACCAACACAGGCAGGAGTGCTGTACAAAAGAGCAGCCTGCAGCACCAGGAGAAACAGAATGAGCGAATGACAGAGGGGCACTGAGCGAGCTCAACGGACTAACACAATCAACATTCGCCATTGACAAATGCTTATGTTTATGTGAAATTGCTACAGACAGGGCTTTGCTAAGACAACGTCCAGCCCTTCACCTTGCTTCCCTCCTCCACTACTTAGTTCTGCAAATGGTGGTCATGTTTAGCAAGCGAGGTTGCAGCAACTTGTACTGTGCAAGTTATATGCTCATGTGACGGTGTCATTATTCTGGTTTTGTTTTTATTTATGGTCACTGGTATAGTATGCTGTTCTGTTATAATGAAATCCCCATACAAGCTGAACCACAGTGTGGAAGTTAGTTGTTAGACCCAGATAGGAACTACTGTACAGTATTTGGAACTGAACAGCTGAAACATCGGGAACCACACTGGGAACCAAAAGGAGCAATTGTTATAGCTGAGATTTCATAATAGCAGGGTTCACTATAGCAAAGGATCACTGTATTTCATTGTTCCTGAATTGTGGGTGTTGTAGTTTTTTCAGAAAATCATATTTGAAAAAATAAATTTTTTGAGGGTCATAATTAAATCTCTTTAATTGCAGCTATAGCAGATAACCTTTGAAATTATAGGTTTCCTCCCTTAAATTGAAACCCAGGTTAGTTATTAAGTATGGATCTTTTATAACATCTTACATGAGAAGAAGATCGCCTCTCAATCGCCTGGTAGATAGAGGCATCAAATTTACTGTGGTTAGTCTGATCTCATATGGGACATCTCTTAAGACTTTCACCATTTACTGTTATTGCACTAGTTAATCTACTGTCACACTAATATTTTTGTGTATACTATGACATTGTACTATATCTCTTCCTCTCCCCTTCTCCCCCAGGACGCATCTGGAAACAAGCTAATATAGGCTCAGTATGTCTTTCCTGGTGAAACAATTTAATAAATAAATAAAATTAATAAATAAATGTGATCTGTTGAAAATCAAAAAGGTTGGGGATGTTCAGGGGGGATTAATTGGTTTTGGAATAGGTTGAGGGATTTGGGTTGTGATCGAATTATTGAAAGTGTTGCCTGCTGAAGCAAAATGTAGATTCAGTTCCTCTAGAATTACCCTAATTGTTTATCTGCGAGCAATTGATTGCCCACATGCAATTGCCTTGGTAATGATGGAGGAACGGCCCCCCTTCTATGTTCTTAATAGCATTCCAAACAGTAGAAGGAATGTTCCTGTTTTTGTTCTGTAAAGACATATAATAAGTTGATTTAGTTGTATGGATTAATTTTGTACTGTTTTTTTTTGTCTGAAATTTATCCAGTCCTGTTCTGCTTTAGAAGATCTGGCTTAGGCCCATAGTTGATTCCTGCCCCTTAATGCTTGTTTAAGTTCCCTAGTGAACCATGGGGAGTTTCCTTTCCTGGTTCTATATGTTACATATGGGGCAGGTTGGTTTAGGACTCCTGTGACCTGTTGAGTGAAGAATGTGTATGCTACATGAATTGAGGGTGTCAGACAGAAATACTGCCTGTTAATGGCAACCAGCTGATAGAGATAATCCTGATGTTTTAAGACTATCTTTGCCTTATGAAAAAATGTGGAATTTCATGGTATTTTTATCTGCCTTAAGTAAAGTAAGGCATAGGTGGAGAAATCAGTTTTGTGTAACTCTAGTACCAGGAACATCTATTCTAATCAGGAAAGGGATCCGGGGGTCATCATAACTGATGATCTCAAGGTGTCGAGTTAGTGTGGAGGGGCAATAGGAAAGGCAAATAGGATGCTGGGAGTGGGTTGTATAGGGAGGGGTAATACAAGTAGGAAGAGGGAGGTAATATTGCCACTGTATAGATCACTCATGAAGCATCACCTTAAGTATTGTGCCCAGTTTTGGGTGCTCCATCTCAGGAAGAAAATTGAATAGCTGGAGAGAGTGCAGAGAAGGGCTGTTTTTATGTTTAAGTAATTCCTTTGGGTAAAACTTATTTTTTTCTTCATACATTACAAATAGATCATTAGTGTGATTATTTATATTAAAGAGGACACACATCATTTCTAATTGGCAGCTGTTTATAAAGTTCTTATTTTCAGAAATTATATAAATCACCCTAAATTATTCATATGTAACTGTAGCTGAATAAAAAGTGACACGAAAAACTGTATTTTACATTGTTTTGTTTTTATGGGCAGCATTCAGTTGCAGTCCCCTTCATGGAACCTGTGATTTGGAGTTCTAACTATGTCATGGTTTGTGCAAAGAATTCTAAACAAGGTTCTGATAGGTCAGCAGCTCATAATTAGCATTCTGTACCCAAACAGTGACATAGTAAAAACTCCAATATACAGGCTCCATGAAAAGAACCATGCAGCATTGTGTCCATAAAAAGGAAAAAATAGAAAAACACTGTATTTTCATATCAGTGTTTATTCAGGTACAGTTAAATGTGGTCTATGGAAAATGTGAATTTCACTGCTATGACAGGAGCATTACTAACTGCTGCCAATTAGCTTCAATTTCCTGTACCATTTATTGTATCAGATTGTGCACTGTAGTATGCAAACACACTATGCAGATGTGGTTGCTATTCCATGCTTTTTTGATCATGGACAAACCAAGGTCAAATACTGATGATGAACCATGGTTGACCATGGCATATCCAGAGCATTCAAATACATATTGGGCTATAATACTTGAAGATAATGTTTAAAGTATTCTATAGCAACTTCGACCATGAACAATAGCCAGACTGAACAAAAACAATTATTTAAATAATGTGATCTGTTGGAAAACCTTTAGGAATGCAACTATGACTTGAATATATTTTGAGAATCTGGTTTTATACTAGAAAACAAAAAAGATATGCTAGGTTACTGTCATTTATAGCTATGATAAAAGAATGGTATAACATAGTGAGGAAATTAAACTGATCCTGACAAGGCCTTAGATGGATTACTATTAGCTGAAATAAGAGATTGCATATATGAAAAATAGGCTAACTAGACCTAAAATAAATCAAGAGAGTCATGTTTTTCAAGCTAATCATCACAGTTGAGCTTTATACCCCTTACACTACTTAAAATTGTCTAGACTCCTATAAAAGGCTGAAATAGACCCATCTCAAAATGAGGTTAAACTGAAATGTGGAAATATTTTACAAATTTCTACCGTAGTATCCATACCATAAGTAGCTTAAATGATGGAAACACTAATATGACAAACAGTGTTTACCTTTTAACCAGGACAGCATCCATGATATAATCTTATTTATTTATTTAATTAGATTTTGGTTATTGGGTAAGTGCATTAGACAAAAGCCCTGCCTATTTTCAGGCATGACCCGGAAGAGTACAAAATACAATGGTACAAACATATAAAGTTAAGCAGGACACAAAGAGAATATATTTGATTAGTATGAAATTTGCAGACTGTTACTCTCCAAACATGGGTCCTGAATTACATAACCATTTCTAGGTACATTTAACCAATTAGCATCTTATATTTAATTTTTACAAGTTACTAGTGGAGCAAGAATAATGGATTATGCTACATGATGTATTTAACCATTTTAGAAAGATATTCTTTCATTCAAAAAAGAGGAATTGATCATTTTGGAACCATTCCTGATAAAATGTTAGTGCTTACATATCAGCAATAAAGTCCTCCTAATTCGTGTTTCTGTATAATTTATTTTTTTTAAAACCTATAACTATAAACTGTACATACAGTATGCATATCTTGTTTTAGACATGACCTGTGCGTCCAGAAGAATGGGTCACACTACACTCCTAAACATTGATGGACGTAAAAGCATGGCACGTATTTATTTTTTTTGTGTGTGTGGCAGGACCCCGTCTGCCTTCAGCCCTGGTCACGGCCCCCAGAGACCTCCGCCACCGTCCATTGTTGCCAGGATCCCACAGTCACCCCCGGCTTACCCCCCCGAAGGGCGGGGCCGCAGCCACCATTCCTGGTAGCCACGGGCTAGTGTCTGGTTGGGGACCCACAACGACAGTGGCGAATTGAGGTCCTCCGGGGAGGGCTTCATCTCTACTGTGGTCCTGCCCGCCTCCTATTTTCGCCATTTCATTGGGGAGGGTGGGGACACAATGACACCAGCGTCCACTTCCGCCCCTCCCGGAACTGTAAGCATCGGCTGCTAGCATTCCCCGGCCTCTGCCAGGAGTCCGCGAATACTACAGACTGCTGCCCTCGCCCTCCCGGAGAAGGAGAGCAGTCCATGGGGCCTCTATCCTTCTCTCCCCTGGCCTGACCCTCCGGCGACCCGGGTCCATTCCAGAACCCAGGTCGCCGGGCGCCGCAAGCGGAAATCCCTCCGCTACGCCGACGGGCCGGCATGGCACATATTTATAAGAATTAGCAAATCTATTTTTAATTAAAAAAATACTCTGTGTGAGCTAGCTCATGTTTCAAATAGTTATTTTCAGCCTATAAATAAGATAAGCACATGAGATAATGTTTGCCATTTTTGTGTTAATTCTGACAGACTTTTTTCATTAGCCAAGCAGATCAATGGATTTAGATACTGTATTTTACTCTTACGGTATATAGAACACATACTGCTGTTATAATTACCCAGCTGGTCCATAATTTCTATGCTTACATTAATCAGGGCAAGCTTCTTTTGGCAGGCATACACCACAATAGGACAGATGGAGAAAAAGCCAAGTTCATATAATGGTAGTTCAAGTGGTGAACAAAAAAACTTCATTAAAACACGCATTTGTCAGTGCTGAATGTTCGAAGCTTGCACTGCTGTTATACTGGGTTTTGCTTGTACACATTTTTACTATATATTTACTCAGGACAGAGCAAATGAGATGCAGTATCTTATGTTCAGGGTTATCCTCCTTTGACACATTGTTAGATAATAATTATACAGGATAGGGCAGCTGAGAGGCAATATTCTACTTTTATGTGGGCTCTGACAGTTTGACTCCAATTGTCCTACAGTCTTTTTATGACCTAATGTTATGATCTAGATAGGTGGAATTCGTTAATTTTGTCATCGGTGAGACATTGGAGTCTCCTCTGTGTTTGATCCTGGGGGACTTCAATGTCTGGGTCAGTGACGAATCATCTAGTCTAGGGTACAACTTCCTCCAGACCATGTCATCTCTGAGCCTGTCGCAGGAAGTTTCCTCCATGACCCACCAAGGTAGCAACATGCTGGACTGGATTTCTCACTGGGGCTTGAGGTTAATAACCTCAAGACTGATCAGGTCATTTGGTCCGATCACTGCATGGTGGGGTTCTCATTTAGGGACCCCCAGAGAGCCCTGCCGCTGCAGAGATGGTCAGCTACCACCCTTTGAGGGATTTAACCCTGGAGGGATTTCTGGCAGTGGCTGATCTATCTAGTGTCGTTAATACAGGTGCTGGGGGTCCAAATGAGGCTGTTGTCATCTATAATAGGGTGTTGTCAGCTACACTTAACTCCCTCACAGCAACCCGTGTATGACCCAGATCCTCCCAGTAAAGGTCACCTTGGTTCTATGGGGACCTCAAGGTGATGAAGATTATGGATTGGAGGTTAGAGTGCTGCTGGCAGAGGTCTGGTCTAGAGGCAGACAGACTGGCCTTGTGCTCACATTATACTGAGTATCAGAGGGTAATCACTCATAAAAAGGCAGAGTTCCTGGCCAGAGAGATTGGTGCTGGGAATAATCAACCAACTGTGCTTTTTCATACTGTGGACAGGCACTTAAACCCAGCTTGTCTCCAACCAAAAAAGACTTTCTGAAGCTCTCTATGAGGAGTTTGCTCAATTCTTTTCGGACAGAGTGTCCGCCATCCAACATGGTGTTCCACCAGTGAGCCCTACTGTGGTCTACAGTGATTGTCTGGGTCACCCGCTGAGCACTCTACCTAGTTCAGGGAGTTTAAACCAGTGGAGATGTCAGAGGTCATTGGGGTTGTCTCCAAGTTGAAGCACACATATTGTAAACTGGACCCAGTGCCGACTCGTTTCTTGCTGAGATGTGTTGACACTGCTGGCACAGTGTTCGCCTTGATTGACTGGCATTCCTTGTCAGAGGGGATTGATCCAGATGTCTTGAAGGAGGCAGTGGTTCATCCCCTCCTGAATAAGCTTTCTTTAGACCCTGATGTCAAGGTGATTTACTGTTCTATCTCCAACATCCCATTTTTAGGGAAAGTTGTTGAGAATTTTGTGACACAGAAACTTGAGGAACACCTCATGGCCTTTGATCTCTATGAGCCATTCCAGTCTGGGTTCTGAACAATGCATGGTATAGAAACCGCACAAGTTTGGTTGCATAATTACCTCCTCATGGCCAGAGATAGGGAGTAGGGGACCATTCTTGTCCTCCTAGATCTCTCTTCAGCCTTTGACATGGTAGACCATTGTGTGTTACTCAACCACCTGAGGGAATTTTGTGGACTTACTGGCTCTGTCATCTGCTGGTTTGAGTCCTACCTCCTGAATAGGAGGCAACAGGTAGTGATGGAGAATTTATCCTCCTCTCCTAGCCTACTGTCATGTGGAGTAACTCAGGGTTCGGTCTTGTTGCCAATGCTGTTTGCATGTATATGCTGCCCCTGGGCGAGCTCGTTAGGAAATGCGGTCTGGGTTTTCATTGCTATGCTGATGATACCCAGCTGTATTTTTCCTTTGCCCCTGGAACATCCAGTGCTGTGGAAGTACTAAACAACTGCCTTGTGGAGATCAACAACTGGATGGCCTCCAGCTGGTTGTGACTGAACCCTGATAAGATGGAGATACTGGTGGTGGAGTCGAACAGAGGATGGAACAGGTTGGCCACTGGCCATGAAACTGGCTTGTTCCTGGGTTCTGTGCCACTGAAGGTCTCTTCTTGGGTGTGAAACCTTAGTGTGACCTTCAAAAGTGGTTTGGCACTTGAATCTCAGGTGTCATCCACTGTCTGGACCAGCTTCTACCATCTTAGGACTATCGCCAGGGTTAAGCCCCTAGTTCAGTCCATGGACCTCCCCACCTTAGTGCATGCCTTCATGGTCTCCAGACTTGATTACTGTAATGCACTCCTCCTCATGGTCTTGGGGCATAACCTCCTCTGGCTGAAGCTGGTGCAGAACACAGCTGCCAGGCTGCTGACTGGGCAGTTGAAATTCTGCCACATAACCCCAGTGCTGCGTGCACTGCACTGGCTGCCAGTGCAGTGGAGGATACTCTTCAAGGTGGGCTTGCTCACCTGTAAGGCCCTACATGGGATGGACCCTGACAATCTGTCAGACATTCTTACACTTGCTGTCTCAGTCCACTCCCTCCGGTCCTTCTCTAGGGGACTCCTGGCAATTCACAGGATGAGGATTAAAACTGCCAGCAACAGACCATTTAGTGTTGTTTGCCCTATCCTGTGGAATTTGCTTCCTCTATCTGTTCAGAAGGCCCCTCTAGTTGAGGTTTTCAAAACCCACCTCAAGGTCCTCCTGTGTAGTCAAATTTTCCTGGATAAGGTATTCTAGCCCTTTTTGGGAGTCACACCTTCTGTCTCCTTTTCTGGCTGTCTGTTTTAGAGATTTCTGTGCTATCACAGACCATATTTATTGTATGTTGTTTTTTTATTATTATTACAATTTTATCTAATAGAAATTTTTATACTTATAGTGTGTTTTAATGTACGGCACCCAGAGCCTCTGGGTTTGGGCACCTGGAAAAATAAAATTTGCCTTGCCTTGCTTTTTAAAATCCCATCTGAAAGGTGATTTCACTGTGCAACTGTGGAAACAAAGTATGGAGAGATTTGAAAAAAAGACACCTTCCATGCTCAGAAGGTGGGGTAACACGAGGGATATGTTGAACATTAGGGCCAAAATCTGCAAAAAATAATGTTATGAGTAAATGTTGGAAGAATTCATTCCTCATTATGTAGTTGATTTTTTGCATGTTTACCCCAAATTTTCAATTTAATCTTTTTATGACCACTCCTTCTGAATATGGCAGGTGTCATTTATAAACCAATGGCTCAAGAGTAATTCTGCACCACAAATGTTAAAACACATTTTCGGTAGGATCAGAGAAATGACAGCTGTCACACTCATGAGGTGGTGTGAAAAAATGGGCAAGTTGAAAAGTTGGGGTCAAAATATTAAAATTTGCCACAGTTACCAGCGTGCATTACAAGAATTGCAACATACACACACATAAATTTTGTTTTGTCTTACCCCAAATTTTGAACATAGTCTTCTTATGACCCCACATACTGTAGCCTTCTTATGAGACCACGTCATGAACGAGGGTGGTGAACATTTTCAAATACTGCCCAAAAGGTGATTTTATACCGCAAGTGCAAAAACACAGTTTGGCCAGGATTTGAAAAATCACAACTGACACATTCATGAGGTGCTGTGCAGAATTGGCTATGTTGAAAATTTGGGGTCAGTATATTGAAAATTACTAACATTATAAGCCTGCATTCATACATTTGAATGTAGGCTCATAACTTGCTGTTTTTCAATATTTTACCCCAAATTTTCAACACAGCCTTCTTAGGACTCCTCACGTCATGAACAAGGGCAGAGAAAATATTCAACTTCTGCCTGAAAGGTATTTACATTCAGTGACTGCAAAATCACAGCTTGGGACAGATTTGCCTACTTTAACTGCCATTGTTCATGAGGTGGGGTTCAAAAAAAGAAATTTTGAAAATCTGGGGCAAAAATATTCAAAAATGACCACGTTCTGCCACTAAGTTCAAAACTCCATTGAAATGCATTGACCCACATAGATGATTTCCTCAGTTTGCGGTCTGGTATTGCAGAGTGGAGATTCATCTGCTGTCCAGAGAGGATTACAGTGTTGGATCCTCAGTGGCTAAGTAAGGGCTTGGGGGTGTGTGGGGTGGTGGGCGATGACTGAGAGGGTTTGGTGGTGGGACTAACAGTGGTAGCAGCAAAAGACATCGATGGACAGTTTTGTTTTTTGCAGGTTCTATTGTACACAAAAAAGCTATGAGGAATGGGTTTCTTTATTTCAGGTTATGAAACTGGGGGAATGGGATCATTAGCATCAGTGTTATGTTTGTGAGGGGTGTGGGGTGGTGAGTGCTGAGTGGGAGGGTTTGGTGAGTGTTCTAACGCAGCAGCAACAGACATCAATGGACATTTTCTTTTACAGGGTGTATGTATGTGTTATATATATATATATATATACATATAGATATATATATACATATACCTATATATATATATATATATATATATATATATATATATGGTAGCATGGTAGTACTACCATAGTTAGATTGAGGAGCCATTTACATGTTAAACCTAAAATTTTGCACCTTAATAACTTTACAACCATTCAACAGATTTGCCTGAAGTTTGGAAAACACAATCAAGAACCATGCATCTTGGGATCTGTCAACTTTTGTACTGATCGGATATACAGCTGCAGAGTTATAAAGCGTGATCTGCGTATGCGTTTACGCTTTTTTGAATTATTTGCTCATCCCTACAAGTCGCACAGTTTGTGTGACTAGTCCAAAAACTTCAGGGAACATGTGGCCAGGGTCACTGATGTGCCTTTTGAAGATTTCATGAAAAAATATTAAATGATTCAAAAGTTATTCAAAAAACAATGTCCCATTATAAGTCAATGGGAAAAGTTAACAAAAAGTTAAACAGTGTCGCAGATGCACTTTTTAGTGTTGCAAATGGCCCTAGTAGTGTCGCAAATCCACCATTTTGTTTTCAGTTGGTGATCAGAAAAATGCTTGGCATTTAAATTTGGAATCCTCTAGCAACACAATTCAGTTTGTGTTTACCTAGTCGGACTCTGAGGATGCTAGGCATGTCTTTATTTTGAGGTTAAGCACCCTAGAAATACGTTTTTCCAATTTCTGGAAAAAGTAGTGTCGAAAAGTAGTGTTGCACTCACGAAAGTGTTGCAAATTTTTGCGAAAGCTTTCGCAAATCATGACACTACTTGCGATTCTATTCCCAAAACAACAGGAATCCTTTGTCACCCTGCTGCAAATGAACAGTTTGGTCTTTTGGGCTGAAATTTTGAGGGAAGGCAGCCAACATCTCACAGATGTGCCTTTTGGTGGTTTTGTGACAAAATATTGCATGGTTGCAAAGTCATGATACTCCAAAGTTGACACTTTTTCCCACAGACTAACATTGCGGTGTCCGCTGCATGACAGAAATTCTTTGCCACCCTGCTGAAAAATAACAGTTTGATCTTTTACACTGAAATTTGGAAGGAAGAAGCCAACATCCCATAGATGGTGAAAAAATATTACAGGGTGGCAAAGTTATGGCACTCCGAACTTCTCTTTTTTTCCCATAGGATAACATTACGGCGTTCACCGTGCCTTTCAGGGCCCGTATCTCTGAAATGGTACGAGATACGGACTTTTCATCAGAAAAATGGTTAGCCCCCTAATGAGGCTAAGTACAAAACTAGCCAGGAAAGTCATAAATCTTAAACTTTTTTTCTGCATTGTACGGTTCCTGAGATATAAGCAATTTAGTAGTGAGGCAGTATAGCGCAGTGGTCTAAGGCTCTGAGCTGCAAATCTGGCGACATCCAGCAGACCAGACCTGGGTTTGAATCCCACAGCTTCCACTTGCATACTGTGTGACCCTGAGCAAGTCACTTAACTTCCTTGTGCTCCCAGGTTGCTCCTGTAAAAAAGCTTTCAGCTTAGAAGCACTCTTGATAGGGGGGTCAATCCCAGTCCTTTCACAGAAGAAAGGGTTCTGCAAGAACTCCTAAAACTGAAGGTGGACAAAGCAATGGGTCCTGATGGAATTCACCCAGAATTCTAAAGAATTAAGGAAGAACTAGTGAAACCACTGGCTACTCTTTTAATAAATCATGGGAGGATGGTGTGGTACCCGAGGACTGGAGGAAGGCGGATGTGATTCCCTTCACAAAAGTGGGACCAAGACAGAGGCAGGAAACTATAGACCTGTCAGTCTGACCTCTGTGGTAGGGAAGTGATGAGTCACTTCTGAAGGAAAGAATAGTTGAGTACCTAGAGGTCAGTGAGCACAGGATCCAAGGCAGCATGGGTTCACAGCGGGAAGGTCATGTCAGACAGATCTAATAGATTTCTTTGACTGGGTGACCAAAGTAGTAGACCAGGGAGGGGCTGTGGACATGGCCTACCTAGACTTTAGCAAGGCATTTGACACAGTCCCACACAAAAGATTATTAGTCAAATTAACCAGCCTGGGAGTGGGTCCCAGGGTGGTAGCCTAAGTAAAACATTGGCTGGACAACAGGACACAGAAGGTAATTGTAAATGGAGTCCACTCTGAAGAAAGGGCGGTTACTAGTGGGGTACCGCAGGGTTCAGTATTGGGTCCAGTCCTTTTTAATGTCTTCATCAGTGGCATTGCAGAGGAACTGGAAGGAAAAGTATGCCTTTTTTCAGATGACACAAAGATCTGCAACAGGGTTGATACACAAGGAGGTGTGGAAAGGATGTAAAGGGACTTGGCAAGGTTGGAGGAATGGTCAGACGTATGGCAGCTAGGATTCAATGCAAAAAAGTGCAAAATAATGCACCTGGGAAACAAGAACCCAGGGGAAGAATACACAATGGGTGGGGAGGTAGTAACAACAAAACAGGAAAGGGACCTGGGGTAATCATATCAGATGACCTTAAGGTTAGCAAGCAATGTGAGAAGGCAGTAGGGAGGGCCAGGGGTATACTGGGATGTATAGGGAGAGGCATCAGCAGCAGAAAACAGGAAGTTGTTATCCCTCTGTACAGACAGTTGGTGAGACCCCATCTGGAATACTGTGTCCAGTTCTGGAGACCCCATCTCGCAAGGACATAGACAGGATAGAGGCAGTCCAGAGGAGGGCAACTAAAATGGTGCAGGGTCTGCAAGAGAAGCCATATGAGGAGAGACTAAGGAGCTTAATATGTATACCCTTGAGGAGAAAGAAGGAGAGGGGACATGATAGAAACTTTCAAGTACCTCAAGGGAATCAACAAAGTCCAAGAGGGTAGCATCTTTCAGAAAAGAGACTTGCAAGAACAAGGACACAATTTAAAGATAGAAGGAGGGCAGTTCAGGGGCAATGTGAGGAAGTATTATTTCACAGAGAAGGGTAGTAGATGCATGGAACAGCCTTCCTGAGGAGGTTGTGGAGTCTAAAACTGTGGAGAATTCAAGAATGCATGGGACAGACATAAGGCAATTCTTGTGGGGGCAGGAAGATATAGGCTGTTGGTTAAATAGGATCTGCGTCCTATCCTGTAGGTAGGGAAATGGGCAGACTAGATGGGCCTAGCGGTCCTTATCTGCCGTCAAAGTCTATGTTTCTATGTTTCTATGTTTAGTGTGCTATACCTGGTTAAATAAAAAGAAAATAAATAAATAGTATTCCAACTCCTCATTTTCTGCTCCGAGACCCATTATTATGCATACATTCTTTGTACTCACTGTCTTTTTCTATCCAGCTTTTGGGGAAGACCAGCCTGTGTGCTTACATTACTGTTACCCTTACTGCTTCCGCTTGTGGTTCGGTACCTGTTTCCCTTACCGTTCCCGTCTACGTCACCATGTGCGTTACCCTTTGCATTTTCCTTTGCACTTGCATTATTTTTACCATTTGTGTCTACAGTACTGTTTCTCTTTCTGTTCACTTTCCATCACCATGCACATTACCGTTTGCGTTTGCTGGCACTGTGTCACTATGTGACAAAACATCACGTGGCTGGAGTGCGGGGCCCGAAGAGAAATTAGAGGCAAAAAACTCTGTTTAATGCATCAGTTAGGGTTGTTCCACAGTGACAAAAGAGAGGAAATTTGATGTTGGGGTTAAAACCCCCCCTTGCACCCCTCCAGCCCACCCCCCAACCGGTATCAGAGTGCTCGATGGGGTCGTCCTTCCTAACTCTCACCCCATTCTCCTATTCCTCAGCTTCTTTCCACATGTGATGGGGTGAGAGTTAGGGCCAATGACCCCAAAGCGCACACTGATGCTGGTTAGGGGATGGTCTGGACAGGTGCAAGGGGGGTTTCTACCCTAACATCGAATTTCCTCACTTTTGTCACTGTGGAACAACCCTAACTGATGCATTAAATGGAGTGTTTTGCCTCTAATATATATATATATATATATATAATACAAAATCACACATGCCCACACAATGCTAAGCATCACGGACTGCATATGCAAATCACCACAGAATGTTATTCTGGTTCAACTTTAAGCAGAATTGCATGGTGCCGAAAGGCCTCTCACACAGTTTGCAAATGTATGTATCTATACATATATATATATATAAATATATATATGTGTGTATATATATATATATATATATAGCAAAAACATTGTTAATGCATCATGTAGGGTTAAAAAACAAGAAGTCAGGAAATGAAAAATCTTTAGGGTTGGCCCCCCCGACCCGTCCATCATCCCAAGATTAACAGTTGATGGGGTGTGTCATTGGGGTTGTGAGGCCTAAATTGCACCCCATTCCATCTGAAATTACATTCACAAGCCACAGTAAATTAGAATGGGTTGACATTTAGGCATCACTACCCCAATAACACACCCCATCAGCTGTCAATCTTGGGATGATGGGTGGGTCTGGGGGGAGGGGCAACCCTAAAGATTTTTCATTTCCTGACGTTTGTGCTTTAATCCTAAATGATGCATTAATGAAGTTTTTTTGCACAGAATTTCCTTACTTTTTAAGAAAGAATAAAAAACTAAGAACTTGAGCAAGTTGGTGGAAGCACGGGTCCTTCAGGCCCTGTGCTCTCATCAGCCTGTAAACGTGTGTGTACTATCAACACCCTCCAAATTTCAATGTGAAACACCAAACTGTGTCCGAGATATAACATGTTAAAGTTTGAAATTTTCAGTTATCAGAGATGCAGAATTCCACACCTATTCTCATTTTATAGGCACAATGACTGAAAACTACATCCATAACACTAACGCTTTGTACCCTATCAATTTCAAGTGACCAGCACAATGCAAAACACTTTCCACAACACGTAAATTGCATCATGCAATATCTCCATGAAAAAAAAATTTATCCGACATGCAAACACCATAATTCACATCTACAGGACATGCCGAGAACACCCTCCAAATTTTAATGCAAAAGACCAAACCATGTCTGAGATATAACATGTTAAAGTTTGACATCTTTATTCATCAGAGTTGCAGAATTCTACACCTGCAAATATTTTACAGGCACAACAACTGAAAACTACATCCGTGACACTAAGGCTAGGTACCCTATCAATTTCAGGCCACCAGTACAATGCAAAACACTGTCCACAACACGTAAATTACGTCACGCAATATCTCCACAAAAAACATTTTTTATGACACATAAACATGGAAATTCACATATACAGGATATGCAGAGAACATCCTCCAATTTCAAGTAAAAAGGCCAAACCGTTTCCGAGATATTTAAACTTAGACATTGGTGAAATTGCCCTATCTAATGCATTAGAAAAACTGGCCATCTTGTCCCTCTCTCGCGATGCAAGGTCACGATCAAAAAATCTTACAATCAAAGAATTTGCAGGCTTCCAATCAAAGAATTTGCAGGTTCATGATCCAAGAATAAAAAATTCTGTAACTCAAGTTTTAGGCAGAATTACATGGAACCACCACCATGCCTCAATAGAACGAAGCCCACTGAGCAACACCCACCCTCATTTGTGTTCCTAGACCACCCGAGTTGAGAAATTTGCATTTTTCAAAGGGCCATCTAATCCCTTGCTCGCGATGCAGAATCATGATCAAAGAATCTTGCGATCAAAGAATTTGCAGGCTCACAATCAAAGAAATTGCAGGCTCACGACTAAAGAATAAAAAATGGTTAAACTTGACTTTTTGGCTGAATTAAATGAAACCACTGCCAGGACTCAATAGAACAAAACCCCCTAAGGAAAACCTACCCTCATTTGTGTTCCTAGGCCACCCCTGAGCTGAGAAATTAGCATTTTCAAAGGGCCATCATGTCCCTTGCTCATGATGTACAATCGCGATCAAAGAATCTCACGATCAAAGAATTTGAAGGCTTGCAATCAAAGCAATTGTACACTCGCAGTCAAAGAATAGAAAATGGTGAAATGCGAGTTTTTGGATGATTTAGATGAAACCACCACCATGCCTCGATAGACTGGACCCACCTGATCAAAATCCACCCTCATTTGTGTTCCTAGGCCACCCCTGAGCTGAGAAAATTGTGTTTTTAGCCTGCAATGTAAAATCGCGATAAAAGACGCTTGTGATCAAAAATTTGCAGGCTCGTGATCTAAGATCGTTAGTGATCCGCGATCAAAGAATTTAAAAGCTTGTAACTCTATTTTCTGACCATTTTACACCAAACCAAAGATATGGCTTGATAGATCAGAGCCCCATGAGTAAAACCCATGAAGGTTTTACTTCAGGAGTGACCCCAGAGCCGAGATATTTGATTTTTTCCAGTCAGAATTTAAAAACAAGATGGCGGACCTCTCGATCAAAGAATTCTTGGGGATAAAGATTCTTGATCCATGAGGCTGCAAATTATTTGACCGCCAGGTGGGACCAGATGGCCAGAACCCCATTCTTTGTTAGCAAAACAACCATATAAATGTTCCCATTGACTTATAATGGGAACTTAAAAGTGTTATAACTTTTGAATGCCTCAATATTTTGTCACTAAACAAAAAGTGGCATATTCAGCCAGCCAAGCTCTTTCAGACAAGCCTTCTCACAGAGCAGCACACCACACAATGGCTGCGCAGGACCATGGACAAAATCACAAAAGCTGCCTCCAAAACTGAATAATTTTGCATTTTTCTGCATTTTCGTGCACAAAGACCGTAAGTTCGACCAAGACAAAATTTGGCAGGTCAAGAGATCTTCCATGCCCCACTATGCATGCCAAATTTCAGGTAAATCCATTAAATGGGTCCAAAGTTATTAACGCACATATTTTTGACTTTAACATGGAAGTGCCTTTTTAACCCTAAATATAGTGGCGCGACAGCACCACTATAAACTATATATATATATATATATATATATCAACACACACACAGATGCATTTGCAACTTAACCCATAGGGAGGACACTTAATTAGGCTTCCTTTGACAGACGCACTTGCAAGCTAACACCTGGGGAGGACACCTAGTTAGGCTTCCTTTGCATGTCCCTTTAGCACATATTCTGGCACTTATCATTCTAGCCCACTTTTAAATAGCAGGCAAGGGCAGACTGTGAGGTTGCCCACTATGAGACTGTCTGGAATAGTTTATCCATTTACTTATACGGTATGGTCTATCTCCTTGAAACTGTATTGTGTGTTCCACTGTATTTATGCATAGCCTAGTGTACTGTAATGACTAATTTCTCCTGTACAGTAGGAATCACCATACCTGTCTATACTGTAATGTGTTTGACCCAAGTCTGTATTATGTAATAGCAACCACTGTGATGTGATGTGCTTTTACCTATGTTTGTAACTCTCCCGGGTCATGACTGAAAATTCCTTTGTCTAGAGCACTTACCTGGTAATCAAAAATGAAATAACTATCTACTGTATTTATCTATCTATCTATCTATCTATCTATCTATCTATCTATCTATCTATCTATCTATCTATCTATCTATCTATCTAGCTATCTACCTATCTCTCTCTCTCTCTCTCTCTCTCTCTCTCTCTCTCTGCCTCTCTCTCTCTCTATCTTCTATCTATCTATCTATATATATATATATATATATATATATATACTAAGAATTATTTTCTTTATTTCAGGTGGTGACACTGGGGGATTGGGCACCCCCAGTGTTGGTGCTATGTTTGTGGAGGGGTGGGGAGGTTGGTGCCGAGTGGGAGGGTTGGGTGGAGGGACAGTAATGGCAGAGGCAGCAACAGACATTGATGGATGATTTTCTTTGTTACAGGGTATGTTTAAAAAAATATGAGGGTCTGTTTTCTTCATTTCAGGTAGTGACACTGGGGGATTGGGCACCCTCACTGTCGGTGTTTTGTTTGTGAGTGGGGTATGGGTTGGTGGATGCTGAGTGGCAGGGTCAGGTGGGGGAACAATAATGGTGACAGAAGCAAGAGACATCACTAGAAGGTTGCCTTTTTTGCATGGCATTATTCAACCTCAACAGGCTGACCATGACAGATCAGCTGTGCCTGCTGGGTGGCAGTTATGCAGATCAAAGAAAAGAGACGACCTATGATTGGGTTGACTCGCCTTTCAACTACATGAAGTTTCTACCCCAGAAAGTTAGAACAGTGTCATGATTGGCCTGGCTGATGATTGGTGTGATACTGTTGAGCCCCTTGCAAACCACTCTGGTAGCATCACACTCCTCAAAAGCCACTCTGCTAACAAAATTGTTGCTGCACATGCATGCACAATTAACATAAAAAAAATTGAATAAATCACTGCACATAAAAATAATAACTGAATTTCTTTATGGTACAATATTTTCATGATTCAGATAGCCCTGTCAATTTTCATTTACTGACCTGATTCCTACGTACCACTGATAAATGACCCGCCTGTCACCTCAGTCACCTACCTTTAGAATACTATAGACACTTTTTTCTAAACCACTATACCGACACACAATGTGAATCCTTCCCATATTCTGGCTTTTACCACTGACCTGCATCATGGAACTAGCTTAGCACATACCTCAAGGTACTAAAGATTCCACATGCAGTCTGTACTATGTGACATTAGAGGTGCATGATTGGGACACATACCAAGAGTTTTTCTTTCAGTCCTTTCACAAGCCACTGTCACAGTTAAAATCAGATACTGTTTCATTGAGTGGACTTACCTGTTAGGTAAGGTTCAGTTGACTGAAAATAACATCATACTTGATGTACTGTGCCATGTGCACAGACCACTTTTTCTCCTACTTCCTGCATTTTGTTTTGGATTACATGCCTTTCCCCATGACTGAGGGGAGGGGTAGTCTGATAAGTTGGAGAATAGAATAATTGATACAAACAGATCAAATTGCTCAACACAGGGATGAGGGGGCAGGTGAGCAGCAGACACATGAGGAGGGGGACAGCCAACAAACCAAATCCTCCTGGCATATAAGGTGATGAACAAACACTGCTCTGGTTTTAAAGATACAGAGTACAGGCCTTGAAACTGGGTAGCTAGTGCCTCAAATCAAACCAAAAATTGATTTACAATTTATGATTTTAATAGTTTGCAAATCTTGAAGCAAAACCATTTATTTTATGCCTTGCAAAGAGATTTGGTTTGGGGGGAGGTTAGAATTTGGGTGCATTTGGAAGGGGCAAGATTTAATGTTTTTATAGTGGAGGGTGGGGTTGTTGCCAGCACCTTAGGTGTATTATGTTTGCATGCTGGAGATGATCTCTATCGGTATTTGTCTTCACTGGGAATAGGCCTTCAGTACTAGAGTTGTTTTTTTTTCTTTTTCGGGGGGAAGGGTTTACCAGAGACTGATTTCAAGTTGCAGATGACACATTCAAGGAGCAATGTTCATCAATGTGGATGGGATCCCCAGTACTTACATTCAGGGTTTATAGGTTGTGTATTTTCTGACGCAAGGGATTGGTTCCCAATGCAAGTGGTGTTTTGAGTTTGTGTGTGTTGTGAGTGTCCTTTAGAAAACACATTTTTATTGACAACTCAGTATTTTAAGTGACTCACTGTCAACGCATGAATTATATTGAAACATAAACAAAATGTGCAGATAAAGACCACTGACCCATGCAGTCTTTTTGGAACCCAACCTTGATCCAGGTGCCAATCTAGTACTGGCCTGACCATATTTGTTTAAATAAAACCCTCCATTACTGGTACCTTTTCCCCCTTGTACTCCTCTCCATTGAGCCCAACTATAATCCCCCTTCTCCAGACACACATATCTGTCTCATCTGTGTTTGAACTTCTTCAGCATTTGTACACTATCAAGTCCCTGTGGCAAGTAGATTAGTTTGTCTCCAACCCTCTAAGAAAGAAGTATTTCCTTGCATTCTTTCTGAACTTGCCCTTCCAGCTATAGAATGTGGCCCCTAACCTTATTGCCATCCATTAATCGGAGCAAGCCTGCACAGCCCACCCTGTTGATACCTTTTAAAAAACTTAAGGTTTCATTCATGTCCCAATGCTCTCTACCGGTTTCTCAAGATTACATGTTGTGGTCTTCCAAGCTTTTTTTGTAGGACTGTTTCTTCAGGCAATGGATCATCTTAGTCACTGTCCTCTGAGTGGCCTACAGATGGGCTCTGTTTTTCTTCAGATGTGGGCTGCAGAACTGGGCACAGTACTCCACATGAGGCCTAATCAGTGATCAGTACATTGGCATAATCAGTTCATTTCTTATGCTTGAGAAGGCCCAGTATATTTATCTGAACATCTTGTTTCTCTTGCTCAAAGTTCTTCAGGCTGTCACTTTTTATGATTCCCAGATTTCTCTCGTACATTGTATGATCCAGGCACATTTCTGCCATCCAGTATCCAGCCGTATATTTTCTTCCTAAGCACATATCTTTTCTTTTCTTTTTTTTTTGTTGCTTTGAATCTTGTCTGCCAGACCCAAAACCACTTCTCCAAATTAGCAAGATTCTTCTTCATTTCCCTCATGCCTTTCTTATTGCCCACTCTGCTACATATGTTGGTGTCATCAGCAAGCAGTGGCATCCTGCCCTGAACATCTTCTCCTATGTTGTATGTGGACAAGTTGAACAGCACCGGGCCCAAGACTAATCCCTGTGGCACACCGCTCATTAACGGCCTAACTCCCTACTTTGCCCCATTAATACAAAGCAGTTTCCTACCAACCTAATTAATGTGTCATTCATTCCTACATCCCTCAGCTTCTTCACAACTAGGATGTGAGCCACTGGGTCAAAAGCCTTATTGAACTCCAAGTACAAAGTATCCATGGGCCTTCCCTCACCAGGTCCTGTAAAACCTAACTGAAGAATAAAATGAGGTTGGCATGGAAAGATCTTCACCCCATAAAACAATGCTACCTTGGGCTTTGGAGCCCAAGTGCCTCCAGAAATGCTCTTTTACTATGGACTTCAGTAGCTTTCCCATAAAGATATCACCTTGATTGTTGCAATTCCCATTATCTAGGGCTTTCTGGGGTTGATACCTGCTGCTTGCAGCTGGTGCAGAATGCTGCTGCTTGGTTATTGATGGGTACATCTTGTGCTTGTCATATTTCACCAGTGCTGTGCGATCTGCACTAGCTGTCGATTCAGTGGTGGATCACCTTTAAAGTTGGTCTTTTGACTTACAAAGCCTTACATTGACTGGGCCTGGACTACTTGAAAGAGCTTCTGGTGCCCCACTGCCCTAAGCGGTCTCTCCGCTCAGCAGACAAGGCATTGCTAGAAATTCCGAGGGTTTCTTTGAAATCATCTGGTGCTTGTGCCTTTGCGTATGCTGCTCTAACCCTCTGGAATTCTCTACCCCATCCGCTCCGTCAGTGTGCGACCATGGAGGAATTTAAAAAGGTCATGAAGACCTTCTTATGGTCAAGGATTTATTTTAACTAATTACTGTTTTTGGAGCTCAGATTACTGTTGTACTATGTATTATTTATTATATTTGTTAATATTGTAAGGTGCCTTGAAGCCAAGAAAGGTGCGTTATAAATAACATTTTATTATTATTATTATTATTATCACTGTAGTTTTGGAGTTGGTATGAATACAGAGGCATACTGCAGACAATAAGACAATTGTTTCTGTACATGAGGTATATTATCTCACAGTAGCATTTTTTTATACTATGTATGCCCATAATATAATGGTAAAACCCAGATTATTCAAACCACATTCAAGGTTTAAAGTGGGATTTAATCCTTGCTGTGCTGTGGACTTATATATCAGTCTAGAATTCCTATATGTTCTAATTCTGTTGGCAGCCTAAGGGTTAAAGCAGGTTTTATATGAGGAAAAGTCCCTAAAACTACCTCCTCCCCTAGGTGACAGAAATACAGTTGGAAAATCAGAATAAGATGTTTATGCACACCACATGTAGTAGAAAACCAAGTACTGGTCTTGGAAATGGTGTGCAGAACAAAGAACAAATCATTCACATTTATCCCTGAGCTGTCCAAATGTACAGGGATATTAGACATAATGCAAAGATATTTTTTCCTGAGGTCATAGTCGTACACCCCCAACAGACTAATAAATGAAGTCCTAGGCCTCTTCCCATGTACAGTCAAATCTAAAGGGAAGAATTATCATTGGACTGTTATGGTTGTTGCAGCCAGCAAGGTAATGATCCCAAACTGGCTACAGTCCTAACAACCCACTCTGATGAGTGGCAACAGACAATGATACACATTTTATTTATTTATTTAAAGATTGATAACCAGAAAGGCACACTGAGCCTAGGCTCGTTTCTAGGTGCAACCCAGGAGAAAACATAGAAGTAGACATTAATAAGGGAATACAGTTAAAAGAAAACACAAAAATACAGATCACCAAAATAAAATAAGCAATAAAGCACAGCAAGATTGAGCACAAGGCACAATTGACAAATAAGGATAATGATTGCATGGCATGGGTGTAGGAATGCAAGTCTTAAGACAGATGACAACCACACTAAATGTTATTAAACTCAGAAGAAACTATTGAGAGCTGGTAGGAAGTGACTAAAATTTAGACTGCATGCTTCATTAAGAGCAACAGCAGAAGGCTACTGGAGATGGTCTGAGCAGACGCTTTAGCACTGGAAATGATGGGGTGAGACAAAGTGAGGGGGTTTGTTTCACAGGGAAGGATAACAAAAGAAGAAATTGAGTTAGGTGCAGGAGAGACTAGAGTGCATGGGGTAGGGGAAAGGTGTAGGTGGAACAAGGAGGGATAAGATGGGAGGGATCCAAACCAGTACTTTGAAATGAAAGCACAGCAGTGGGCCAAGTGTTTCTGTTGAAGGAAAGGGAAAGAGAGGGAGGGAGGAGTAAAGGTCACAGTGGTACGTCAGGGGTGGACACTTGGAGGCAAAGTGACAGAAAGCATTAAAAAGTATATCAAGTCTGGCAAGGAAGGAGACAGGCACTGAGGCATAGACTATACCTGCATAGTCAAATGCTAGGAGCATCCACTTGGTGATTAAGTCACATTGGACTGGGAGGGATAAACAACCCTTGTGCCTGTAGAGCAATCCCAATTTGGGGCAAAGTTCTGAGTGCAAGGTTATGAAGTGGGATGAAAAGTCAAGTGATGGGTTGAGCCGAACCCCTAAGTATTTAGAGGCAGAAACCATGTCTAGAGGGGTACCAGTAAGTGTGGTGATCACAGGAAGGGATGACCACATAGCAAGTTTTTGCTTTGAGCCAAACATCATAGCAACAGTTTTTTAGTGTTCACTTTGAGACAATAGTCTTGGAACCAGTTTATCATGGCATGGAAGTCATGTTGTTGGAGGGTTTGGATGTCTAGGACAGAGGGGCCGGATAAGTATAAGACGGTATCATCCACATACATGTGTATGTGGGCAGAGGAGCAGATGGGGGAGATCATTGATAAAAAGAGAAAAGAGGACTGGATCAAGAATGGAACCCTGAGGGACATCAGAGAGGACAGGGAGAGGGGACAAAAGCACATTATTAACCTGCACTGCCTGGTGTCTTCTGGTGAGATAGGAACTAAACCATGTGACTGCCAGCACAGAAAGTCCAACAGCACAGAGCTTATTTAAAAGGAGAGGGTGGGAGATGGAGTCGAAGGCTTTCATGAGGTCAATGAAAATTTCTGAGGTAAAATGACCATGATCCATGGCTGAGATAGTAGAGTCTGTAAAGTGCAGGAGTGAGGAAGTAGTGGAATGGAATTTCCTGAACCTCGACTGGATGGAGGAGAGGATATCTGAAGAAGTGAGGAAGCCATTGAAACTTGTGAGGACAATGGATTCTTGGATCTTAGCTACAGAGAGGAGGGAGATGGGATGGTAGTCCCCAGGAGTGGTCGGGTCCCTACCTTTATGGAGGGGTAGGACTATGGCAAGTTTCCAGGCCACAGGGATAGTAGAGGAAGAGAACAAAAGATTGAGAAGATACATTAAAGACATTACTAAAGAAGGGGCAGGAATTCTGAGGAGTCTTAGGTCTAGTCCATTGGTGCTGGTTTTGGATGGGTCTAGGGACATAACTGACCAAAAGACTTCTTGGGTGGAGACAGGAGGGAGATGGAAACCATCGGGCACAGGTGATGTACCCAATGGACAAACTAACATTTAATACAGCATAAGCAAGTGGTACAATACCAAGCATTTCAAAACAAGTGGTTTTGGGTTTATCTTGCATATGGGCATTAAGGATGGTGCCATTCTGCCACAGCTAAAATAAAAAGAACAAAGATGACTGAATAAACACATTAAATAATGTCACTTACATTTGAAAGGGGCCTGCGAGAGATTATAACATGTGTAAGGTACTGTAGATTAAATTAATCTGTGTAAAAACTAACAGAAAAATGAATAGGTAATGACTATAGTTACTGTATAAGGTATACTATTTTACTTATGACTGTTCTTTGAGTTGCTAAACTGGATTGCAGAGAATTATTCATAGAGTTGTGGTAAAAAAACAAGTATTTTATATAGTGTTGCTGTGCTGGCATTGGCTTTGGTAGTGCAGTATGGAAAAACATTTTGGGCTTGATGTGAAAAATGACAGCGGTACAGTTCATAAGGAGGTTTAAAAAAATGGCAGTGTTGAAAATGTGGCATGTAAATATTGCAAATTTGCGAAGTTACAATGGTGCGTGGGAAATGCACAATGCATGCTTGTAACACAATCATTTTATGGACGTTCGGCACCAAATTTTCAACATAGGCATTTTAGCACCTCTGCTCATGTACAGTGTCACTGTTATTTCCACAAACTGTCCCAAAAAGTGATTTCGTGCTGCGACCGTGCTATTCTGTGCTGGACGGTGAAAAAAAAAACATTTTGGGCAGGATATGTGAAATGACAGCTGTACTGTTCGTCAAGAGGTGTGGAAAAATTGCCAATGGTGAAAATCCAGAGTGAAAATATTACAAATGCAGGACATTTTGAGAGTGCATGCAATCTGCCAATGCACGCTCGTAACACAGTCATTTTATGGAGTATCGTCACCAAATTTTCAACATAGGCATTTTATGACCTCTGCTCATGAACAGTATCACTTTCAGTTTCATAATCTGGCCTGAACACTGATGTCCCATAGCGACTGCGCTATTGTGCGCCAGAAGTGCGGAAACACATTTCAGCCAGGATGTGAAAAATGACAGCTGTACTGTTCACAAGGAGGTGTACAAAAATGACAATGTTGAAAATCTGGCATGAAAATATTGTGAATTCATGAAGTTATGAGCCTGTGTAGCAGCTGCACAATGCACGCTCATAAAACAGCCTTTTTTAAATTTTTTCCACCAGATTTTTAACATTGGCTTTTTCAGAGCCCACCTCATGAACAGTGGCACTGTCATCTCGTTAATCGGTCCCAAAAGGTGATTCCATGCAGTGACTGCAAAATCACCTTTCGGGACTGAGTAATGATATGATAGTGCCAGAATTAATGAGGAGGGGTCCCAAAAACCCCATGTTTAAAATTTGGTGTAAAAATTCCCAAAAATGCCTGAGATATGCACTAAAGTTGAAAAAACCCTATTTATTCCATTATACAGCATACCAGCATTTCCTCAGTTCGTGGTCAGCTTTGAAGAGTGCAGATGTGTTCCCGGTCCACCTAAGATCATTGCACAGGACTCCAGAGGTAAGTATGGGGTGAGGGGGGGATGTGGGGAGGCAGGGTGCACAGTGGGTGGGTGTGGGTTGTGGGAGGGGGGTTGGAAGAGTATGAGGGACTGTTTTTGCTTTATAGGTTAAAAAATAAAAATAAAAGACATCGGAGGACCGTTTTTGTTTTAATAGGTGCTTTGGCACACTGGGGTGGGCTCCCAGCATGCCACCTGAGTGTGTGTGGGTGGGTGCTTTAGCCAACAGGGGATTGGGCACCCTCATCAGCAAACATGGAAAGGGGGGGCACAGGAGCTGAGGGGGATTGGGCACCCCGTTGACAAGCAAAAAGTGGGGGGAACACATTATGCCAATAGGGAGTGGGCTCCCCCATCGGCAAAATTCAAGGGGAGGGAGGGATACATGCCGATGGGGATTTGGCCCCATCAGCAAAGAAAAACTGTTGGGGGGGTGCATGATGCTGAGGGGGCTGGGCAACTCTGTCGGCATACAATAAGGGGGGGTTTGACAGGCAACAGCGGCTGTCACTGCCACCATGCTGCCTGCATGTAGGGGGAGGTGTGTTGTGGTCACACTGCATGAGAGCTTTGCTGTCATTGCAGCGGACCGTTTCTGTGATCTCTTCGTCTCATTAGCTAGGCAGGGTTTCAGCCCCTGCTGCTGGCTGATTGGGGAATGTGGGATGCACCTACTGGTGTGTGCCATGCATTCGCCCAACAGTGACCACGCCTCCAAATCTGCACTACCACAAGATGTTGGCTGCGCAAGCACGCCAACATAAAAAGCATTCACAGGGAGGGAAAGAGTTTTATACTGCCAATTTCTATGACTTATTATTTTTTTGATTGTGTTGTCTGCAGTTCCCAAAAGGACAGCAATGGCAATATATTTTACACTTTTTATGTTTTCTTGTTAATGAACTGTACTGCAGAAAAGGTTAAATGGATTGCATTGCCATGATTCAGGTTTGTATGGTCTGGCATCAACAGCAACATCTGAAATTCTAAGCAATGAGTTCTCCAGTGTTAGTTTCCAAAAAACGGGGTTTAATGTAACTGTTATCTGCAGACCTTGCATAGTGTGATGTTTTTGCATTTTTGGATAAGTACATGTTATAGAACACACCATCACTTATTCTGTGAGGGGCGCACCCCATTTTGCCTATCCTTTTTTGTTGTACACAATCTAACAGGTTCTTGCTCATCCTTGTTGCTATTCATCCATGTAATTTTGTAATGTGTTATATATTTAGAACAATATGTACTGTAATATGAAAACTTTGACAAAACCTTTAAACTAAGGGAATGGGTCAGAAGGAAGAGATGCTTGATATAATGCCCCTTGACAGTCTGGAGGGCACTAGTCAGTCCAAATGAAGTTAACAAGAGACAAAGGCTCTCTGGACTAGGGAACTACTTGCACTGTGTACTATTTTCTTCTTTAGGTTTCTGCTCTTTTTCCTAAGCCACAGATGGTGCTCTAATTTTTTGTACATTAATATCCATAATGCATAGACTCAATGTTTTTTTCAATCCCTTAAGTGGCTATTGACATGCACTTTATATCGTAGACACAGATGTTAATTGCAGAAAAATACTCTTGGCCCATCCAGTCTGCCCACACTACTTAACTATTCTGCCTTGCCTAGTGGCAATCTACCATTTTGTTACTGTCCCCCCTTTTTCTAACTAAACCCACATGCCTTTCCCATCCCTGCTTGAAGCTGCTGGTCAGTTTGACCTGTACCACTTCTTCTGGTAACTTATTCCACTTGTCCACCACCATTTCTGAGGTGGGGAGTCTGGGTCTACTGGGTATCATACTGCAGGCAGGGCAGCAGATGGGAAGGGGGCATAATCAGGTGTGGCTATCTCCCATCCTGTGGCAGAGTAGGGAAGAGAGGTCACCAGACATGGGATGCAGTGCCTTCTACTTCCTCCCTGAGGTTCTTGGGGCAGGTCAGTGCTCTTCCCATGTACCAGCTGGTAGATAGGGAAGGGAACTTAGAGGTAATGCCCACAAGGGGTGATGGTTCTTCAGACTGGACTCCTCACTGTGAATGACTATATCACTGTACCTTTTTGGAACACTCAATAAACATATGGCAGTGGCTATTTAATTAACGCACTGGTGAGGTCATTGTGTCTGGTGAGGGGTACTGTAGGCTCTTAAACAACTAATGATTCTTGTGAGAGTGCATCTGCAAGGGACTTTGACTGCTTGGATCCCTTCATTTTCTCTGGGCTGCCTGAAGTGAATCTCCCTGCCCCCCCCTTCTCTTCTAGGCCAACTGACCAGCAGGCCAACTGGGGGCAGGGGAGAGGTCCTGTGTGAGGTCAGCCAAAATAGGAGGGCAAGAAGGTGACATTAGAAGGGGAAGCATAGGTCCACAGGATATGGCTCTTAGGCCAAGATAGTTAGGTAAGGGCTGGGGCATGGAGAGTGGGAGGGGGGGCTGCAGTGACTGTTTAGGGGCTAACACCTCAGGAATACAACCTTTTTTGCCTGTGACTCTGAGGACATTCGAATTAGCCCTCCCATCTATGACACAATTGGGAACTAGAGAGTTGGGACAGTGGCAGGACGGGGGAGAGATAAGGTGGCAAGAGGGAATAAGCACAACAGACACAGCCATGCACACTAAGGATCACTGCAGGGTCATGAGGCAAGTTCTCCAGTTTTTCCCCTGTAATCAGAATGTGCTGGGTTTTGCCTCATTGTGATTGAGCCCAGGGCACTCAGGGCAACAGTAGAGTAGGGGGACCTTGTCATAGCCATTGTAAGTGGGTGGGAAGTCTGGGTCTGGAGGGTGTCACACTACAAGGCAGGACAGCCAAAGTTGACTGCAGAAGAGGAGGAAGCATGTCTGAATTCAGCTTCCTCCTGACCCATGAGAAGGAGGAAAGGAGATCACAAGGCTTCACTGGAGATGAGGTGCAGTAGCTTCTCCATGAGGCCTTCAGGGTGGATTACTGCTCCTCCCTCCTATAGCCTAGTAGGGAGGGAAGGGAACTTGGGGAGAATGCCCCAATAAGGGTGGGAGTTCTCCAGACTGGAATCCCTGCTGTTCACAACTCTGTCACTGTAACTTTTTAGATCTCTCAATAAACATATGGCTGAGGTCATGTAACCATGCACTGGTATGTCCCTCTATCTGGGGAGGGTTGCACTGGGATCTTGTCCTGCTAATATGAAGGGCTTTTGGGCATCCTTTTTGAATATCTCCCCTGACAGCTTTAATGAATTCCCTGTTGTCCCTGTGTTAGAACTCAAAAAGAAGAGTTCTTTGGCATCAACTCTAGTCATCCCATGCAGGTAGGTGCACGTCTCAAGTCATATTACCCCTTTCCCTCCTCTTCACAATACTGTAAATGTTTAAGTCCTGCAGCCTCTCTTTATATATCGTTTCCCCTTGGCCATGACCATCTTAGTTGCCCTGTACTGTTCTGCCTCCACCTGAATGTTATTTTTGTTTTGCTGACCCATATCACTTTTTAATATGACATCCTATGCCATATTGTACAACCACAGGATATCACACAGAATAAATACAATACAAATCAGAAACTCTGTAAAGCAAAAGCTAAATAAATAAGAATGGCATTTATAGCTTTATCATCCAAGTGCTTTGCTGTTAAATGGGAGAGAAACAATGGTCACAATGGCAGTACAGGATAAACATTAAAACAGATTCCCTATACAATGTACTGTAGAGGAAAAAACCAAGAGCTATTAAATTTATATTGGATATATATTTAAAGAAATATTTAGAGAAAAATGTCCTTAGCAGTGAAGGGGCTATGACAGCTACATGCTAGGGTTGCATATTTGTTTTTGGTTTGACACATTTTCTTCCATTCTATGTAAAATGTACTTCTAAAATGTAAAGTCTTTCAATGCCTGTGACATTCCATTGACTCTATAACAATTTGTTGATTGGAAGGGGTTGAGTGCTGTCATCCTTATATAATTACTAGTGAGCACATTTAATACACAGTTTGACATCTAGTTTCAAATGCAGTGATAACTAGGTATGATGCCATTGCTATACCCACTTATTACTGTGTTTTTGACCACTTTTGTTTCAGTGCCATAGAGAGCGTTAATCAGCTGTCTTGAGACAGTCAGTGAAAGGTGACTCGCCATTAGCACCACACATCAATCACACAGCAATCTGAGTCCGACCCTTCACAAACCAATTCTCCACTTCTGAACCGCACTGCAGTTTTGATTCACTTACAGGAAAAAAAAGATAAATAAAAGTACATGTAACCCCCCATGTCACCCGTGGTTACAAGAGTCCCACTTAGATCTAGTGGCAGGCAGAGAAGGCAGCTTGTGAAACACCAGTTAAATGGGTTTCACACAGTCTCACTCTGTTCTCAGTCTCAGCTGAGCTGGAGGGATGACATCATATAGTATTCTCGCAGCAGCATAAGCCACATTGGAATGTTGCAGCTGGGAGTTAGGTTAGAACACTGGGGTTTTCAAAGTCAGTCTGTAGGACAGTGTTGTGCAGTCTGTAGTGGAGGGAGGAGGTGCACTGTAGTTTGCAGTCCCTCAGCTCTGTAATAGAGCTATCTTTGTAGTGGGTGTGTGTTTCTGTCCTAGAGAAGGACACAGAAGATACCGGCATGAAGTGGTTGAGACCATCCCCCAGTTGTTCCAGTGCCCCATTCCTGAGAGGGATGGGTGGAAACAAGATCAGCTCTTCAGGAGTAATTCCCCTGGCCCTGCTGAAGGAAAAGAAGCTGCCTAGAAGATTTGTGCCGAGGCCCCCAGAAGTTCATTTGTGCTTTCCAGAGAGAAGCCTGTGTGCACCTGCAATCCTGGGTGAGTCTGCTCTGCCAGACAGTCTATGTTTCACCAAGACTGTTGTGTTAAGTAGCTGCTACTGTGGGTCAGGAAAGGATGCCAAGTACAGTACTTAAGTTGTGTATGGCTTGAAATTACTCTAATCAGTTGGGGTCTACAGGGATGGACAAAGCCATGAAAAGAAAGTTACAAGTATGGACACTATTTACCAAAGGCAGTAGATTGTTAAATGTGACATACATTTCGAGATAGCATTCTACAAACCAAGTGGTTTACAAGGAAAGGTGTTGATTCCAAATGAATGGCCGGGTATGAATTTGGGGACAAAAGGTGGGAGACTCCCTTCATCTGGAAAATCCAGATTTACCTCTATGGATTTACTTTGGGCACCTATTGCTTTCTTCTGGGCACTTGGCCAGTGTTCGTAGAAAGTACCCAGACGTGGAATTGAGGATGATGTTGATTTCCATTATGGAGCAAGGAAGTGCTCATGGGTGGTAAAGTGAAACACCAGATAAATATCCATGCCATATGGAACAAGCATTTGTCAATGCCGAATGTTGATTGCGTTGGTCTGTTGAGCTCACTTGTCCCGGTGCTGCATGCTGCCCTTTTGTACTGGGCTGCTGCCTGCGTTGGCACCTTGTTTTGCTGAGGAAGAAATCCGCAGCTATCCCGAAAGAGATCCATTGAGGTTGATCACTCCCCCTCTCTCACTCGCTCATTCTGTTTCTCCTGGCGCTGCAGGCTGCCCTTTCATACTGGGCTCCTGCCTGTGTTGGTGGCTTTTTCTACCCACAAAGAAATCCACAGCTGTCCCGACAGAGCTCCGTTGAGGTTGCTCACTTCCCCTCTCTCACTCGCTCATTCTGTTTCTCCTGGCACTGCAGGCTGCCCTTTTGTACTGGGCTCCTGCCTCTGTTGGCACCATTTTCTGCCCACAAAGAAATCTGCAACAGTCCCAGCAAAGCTCCGTTGAGCTCATTCATTCCCCTTCTCTCACTCACTCATTTTGTTATGCCGGTGCTGCAGGCTGCCCTTTCCTACTGGGCTCCTGCCTGCGTTGCTGCCTTCTTATGCCCACAAAGAAATTTGCAGCAGTTGCAATACAGCTCTGTTGAGCTCACTCACTGGCTCATTCTGGTTTCCCTGACACTGCAGGCTGCCCTTTTGTACTGGGCCCCTGCATGCATTGCTGCCTTTTTCTGCCCACAAACAAATCTGCAGCAGTCCCAACAGAGCCCCATTGAGCTCACTCACTCCCCTTCCCTCACTTGCTCGTTCTGTGTCTCCTGGTGCTGCAGGCTGCCATTTTGTACTGGGCTCCTGCCTGCATTGTCAGCTTTTTCTGGCCAGCAAGAAATCTGAAGCAGTCCCAACACAGCTCCACTGAGCTCGCTCACTCCCCCTCTGTCACTCTCACATTCCATTTGTGCCGGTGCTGCAAGCTGACCTTTTGTACTGGGCTCCTGCCTGCATTGCTGCATTTTCTGCCCACAAAGAAATCTGCAGCAGTCACATTAGAGCTCTGTTGAGCTCGCTCACTACCACTCCATCACTCACTTGTTCTGTTTCTTTTGGCGCCGCAGACTGCGCTTTTGTATGGGGCTCCTGGCTGCGTTGGCACCTTTGTCTGTCCACAAAGAAATCCGCAGCTGTCCTGACAGAGCTCCATTGAGATCGCTCAGTCTCCCTCTGTCATCGCTCATTCTATTTGTCCTGGCGCTGCAAGATGCCCTTTTGTACGGGGCTCCTGCCTGCATTGGCACCTTTTTCTGCCCACAAAGAAATCCCAGCAGTCCTGATAGAGCTCCATTGAGCTCACTAAGTCCCCTTGTCTCACTTGCTCATACTGTTTCTCCCACCACTGCAGGCTGGCCTTTTGTACTGGGCCCCTGCCTGTATTGATGCCTTTTTCTGCCCACTAAGAAATCCACAGCAGTCCTGACAGCGCTTCGGTGAGTTTGCTCACTCCCCCTCTCTCACTCGCTCTCTCATTCTGTTTCTCCCAGTGCTGCAGGCTGCCCTTTTGTACTGGTATCTTGTGTTGGGGCCTTTGTCTGGACACAAGGAAATCTGCACCAGTCTCAGCAGAGCTCAGTTGAGCTCGAACACCCCCCCCTCACTCGGTCGATCTTAATCTGTCCCAAACACTGATTTCCCAGAGTGACCGTGCTACTGTCCAGCTGGAGTACAAAAACATATTTTAGCCAGGATGTGAAAAATGACAGCTGTAGTGTTCATAAGGGGTTATTAAAAAATTCCACAGTTGGAAATGTGGCATGACAGTATTACAAATTTGGGAAGTTACAAGGGTGCGTGGAAACAGTTCAACTCACGCTTGTAACACAGTCATGTTTTGGAGTTTCATCACCAAATTTTCAACATAGGGATTTTAGGACCTCTGCTCATGAACAGTGCCACTGTTAGTTTCGTAATCTGTCCCAAACACTGATTTCCCACAGTGACCACGTTATTCTGCGCCAGAACTGTGAAAACACATTTCACTTAGGATGTGAAAAATGGCAGCTGTGCTGTTTATAAGTAGGTGTGAAAAAATGACACTGTTGAAAATCTGGTGTGACAATATTACAAATCTGCGAAGTTACTAGGATGCGTGGAAAGAACGCAATGCACTCTTGTAACACAGTCAATTGATGGGCTACCATCATCAAATGTTCAACATAGGCATTTTAGGACCTCTGCTCATGAGCAGTATCACTGTCATTTTCTTAATCTGTCCCAAACACTGATTTCCCACAGCGACCGCTCTATTCTGAGCCAGAAGTGTGAAAACACATTTCAGCCAGGATGGGAAAAATGACAGCGTACTGTTCATAAGTAGGTCTGGGAAAATGGCAATGTTGAAAATCTGGAGTGAAGATATTATAACTTTGCGAACTTACAAGCGTGCGTGCCAACTGCGCAACGCACGCTCGTAACACAGTCATTTTATGGATTATCATTACCAAATTTTCAACATAGGCATTTTAGGACCTCTACTCATGAACAGTGTCAGTGTCATTTTCTTAATCTATCCTGAACTCTGATTTCCCACAGCAACTGTGCTATTCTGTGCCGGAAGTGCGAAAACACATTTTGGCCAGGATCTGAAAACTGACAGCTGTACTGCTCACAAGGAGGTGTGGCAAAATGTCAATGTTGAAAATCTGGCATGAAAATATTGTAAATTTGTGAAATTATGAGTGTAAGTAGCAACTGCGCAATGCACGCTCGTAAAACAGTAATTTTTTGGATTTTTTCCACCAAATTTACAACATAGGCTTTTTGAGAGCCCACCTCATGAACACTGGCACTGTCATTTTGTTAATTGGCTCTGAAGGGTGATTCCACACAGTGACTGTGAAACCACCTTTCAGGGCCATTTAACGCCATTACAGTTCAGGAATTCATGAGGAGGGGTCCCATAAACCCCATGTTGAAAATTTGGTGCAAAAATTCCCAAAAATGCCTGAGATATGTACTAAAGTTGAAAAAAACATGTTTATTACATTATACAGCTTACAGGCATTTCCTCAGTTTGCGGTTGGTTTTGAAGAGTGCAGACATGTTCCCGGTCCACCGTAGATTGTTGCGCTGAGCTCTGCAGGTACGTATGGGGTGAGGGGGTGTGGGGAGGCAGGGTGTGCAGTGGGTGAGTGAGTGCGGGTTGTGGGTGGAGGGCAGAGGCGAGCGTCGAGGGACAGTTTCCTTTTTTTTTAGGGAAAAAAACAAAAGACATCATGGGAGCATTTTTCCCTTCACAGGGGCATCTGGCATGCTGGGGTGAGCTCCCAGCATGCCAGCAGAGGCCTTGGTTTGGGGGCCAGCAGTAGCTGATGGGGATGGGGCACCCCCATTGGCAGGAACAAAACCGGGGGGAGTTCGTTATGCCGACGGGGATTGGGCACCCCATCAACAGGAACAAAAATGGGGGGGCTCATTATGCCAACAAGGATTGGGCACCCCATCGGCAGAAACAAAATGGAGGGGGGGTTTCATTATGCCTATGGGGATTGGGCACCCCGCAGGCAGGAACAAAAACAGCAGGGGGTTACAGAATGCCATCGGAGAGTCGGCAAGTAAACACAGTGGGGGGGTTATATTGTTTGTGAACATGGCGGCAAGCCACCGCCATGTTCACAAACAATATCAGGGGTTTCACATACCACCCTGCAATGACGAGTCGCTCCCTCATTGCAGCGGATGGCTGATGCTGTAATGATGAGGAGGGCCCTGATTGCAGCGGCTACTTTTTTAGAAGGTTGTGGCATGCTGGCTGAACTAGTGTCAGCAGCAGCATGCCACAGCATTGGGGGATGGGGGACAAGCCTTTGCAGGCTGTGAGGGCATTGGGCACAACAGTGCCACACCTCCACAACCTGCTTGTGCAGAAAGCTGATGCAACATGTTTCTTGCACATGCGCGCAATCAACATAAAAATGTCCAAGTGCTGGCTGAGGGCCAAGCCAGGGAATCCAGGATAGAGAGAGAGAGAGAGAGTACCAGTTCAGGCTGAGAGCTCAGTGTGTTCTGAACCTGAGGGTAAAAGTTGTTGTGATGATGAAGAAGATGTGTTCTGACCTCTATAGTTCTGTATAACTAGTGAGAGTAGCCCCGTAGGAGTCCATCCTGCTTTGTATTCCTGTGTGTAAGTGAATAAAAGACCCACTCTAGAATCCTATTCCTGGTTTGGACATTCACAGTTCTTGCTTCTTGTATCTGGAGTTATTTGGGTGCCCTTGTCCAGAGGTACAAACCTAGCCCTGATGCCAAGTGAATGTTTTCTCCCTGAACCCCAGGCTCCCCAGGTAATGGGTTATAAAATGGAGACACCTTGGCACTAAATAATTTAACATCAACCCAGGTCCTGTTTACAAATTGGAGGCGACCACTGGGATTTGGGTTTGGAGTCTAGGGAGAGAACAAAAGATTTACTCAGATTAGGGTTAGCGTTTTGGCTGTCTGGCAGTAGGTAGCCCAAAAAGTAGAAGCATTGCCATCTAAATGTCCTGCTGTGTGCTGCTGTTCATGTGCTGCTGTAATTGTGCCACCAGTTTACCAAGGAGCAGTAAAGCCCAAGAGTGTATGCCCTTGTCCTGCATGAAAGTTATAACGTTTGCCAGTTTTTTTTAAGTGCTGTGTGACAAGAAATGTATGGAAAACTGTGGGAAACAAATAGTGATTTGTGCCCTAGAAGTTGGAAGTGCTTGTTGTATGGACAGAGAGAGTCGCTAAGTGAAATGCCATGAAAAATGGTCGAAATGGTGCTCACGCCAAGGATCTACAGTTGAAAAAAAAAAGTGTGGTTTGCAATTTAAATTTTGCCTGCTCAACGATCACCATGCAGGAGAAGAGCACGAGAAGAAAGAAGCTCATTTGCTTGCCATTGAGTGATTGGTGAGACTGCAATCAGTCCTGCCCCCAAGTCAGCTCTAGAGTGACTGTACAGTGTTCGAGAGGGATAGAGAGAGTGTGTGTGAACTCGATTGCAAGGAGGAGCATCGCGGTGAGTGAAAACATAAAAGTAGTAAAATATGACTTTTCCATTTAAAATCAGGCTCAACCCGCATTCCGATTTGTCTGAGAAGAGAGCGAGGTGTTCACAGGAACAATCGGCAGGACTGCCAGCCCGCTTCTTTCTAGAGGCCTCCAAAACTGGCTGTAGGCCAAATATTTCATTGCAATAACCAGCTACTGATTTAGTGAGTACTAACTTAAAAGCAACTCAAACTGTGTGAATGCCAGCTGAACCTATGTGTAGCAGTGAGATTATTTTGCAGAGAAGGACTGTCATAATTTTGGGTTCAGAAACAATATAATTTTCAAAGCCATGAGAGAGACTGTGAGTTGCATGAAAGATGCAGCAAGAAATACAGGAATCCTGTGCGATGAAATACTGTGGCTTTAGGGACTTTTAAGCAAGACAGTGCATTACAGCAAGTAAAAAGTCCAGTAGAAATCATATAAATGTGCTAGGAGAGCAGACAGTGCAGTTAACCAGTTTAAGTGAACTTTTTCAGTAGTGTGTGTAAATCAGATGCATAGTGGTTGAATCAGAACCAGAACATTGATACGCAGGAGTGCTGCCGCTGCCATTACAGGGTGGGGTAGTAAAGTAAACACAGCAGCAGGGGAGCCGTTTTGTAGAAGTTTTTCCAAAAGAATGGGACTTGAGATAACAGTGAGCTTTTGTTTTTCTCTGCAGTCATGGCTTTGGGATCAGAACCCTACCTGGATCATTCCCGAGCTATGATAGTAGAAGTGAACATATTGAGAGATATTGAGAGAAGTTACTACGGGAGGGTGGTTGCCACCTCATGTGGCAATTCCTGGAAATCCAGTAACAGTGTGCATAATGTGATTAATGGCTGGAAGGGACATCTTTATGGTTCCTCACTGTTCTGGGTGCCTAGAGAGACATGGCTTAATCAAAGCACCCAAGATTTGTTTGGCTCCCATGTGGACAAAGATTCAAGGACCTGCAGTTGGCAGCACACAGCAACATGTACAGCCTGTTGGAGGAGGCTCAGTAGAGTGTGGCACAAAGCAGGAGGGTGCAGATCTTCAGGCAGAACAAAGTACTGATGTATTCGAGTCTGAGTCACAGAGAGAGACACAGTGGAGGGAGCATCAGCAGACCCTTGGAGAGAGGGGCCTAGCCCAAGTCTCATAGGAGAAGATGAGATGAGATGAGGGAGACCTTTGAATGGGAGGTGTCACCTCCATGCCCAGCAAGGAGGGGATAGTCTCAGGAGTGAGGATGATTGCGCACTCCTGGGCTCAGATCCTCAGCGAGGAAGAGGATGAGAGGGAACTGATGTGGCCTTATGAAGAAGGTGCAGATCTATAGCCTTGGGCTCTTGCCTTGGAGGAGTGAACAGAAAAAGAGAGTGGTGGCTTCACAGCCCTGTCCCAACAAGGAAGAGTCAAAGATCCATTCTACATTTTACTGAGTATGCATAACTACCAGAACCAGGAATGGCCACCCCCAAGCCAGGCCAGAGGTCTCAGGTTGACCAAGTGTAGTAAAGAGGAAAGACTGGTTCATAGGAAGGAGAATGAGATCTATGGGATATCCTTTCCTACCTTTCCTTGGAGAGTCTGGGAAGAGATTGAAAGAAACAGGAAAGCCTGGATAGTGGAAGAGGCCACAAAACATGTGCATGCTGGTGCAAGTAGATATGTCAGAGACAGTGTGCTACAATTAAAATTCAGACAGTGGAAAGTGGGCAGGACACTGTTTATAGACACTGTTCGAATCCTGGATGGAGAGGGCAACAAAACCTTTCACAATGTGAATTATGAGCGCCCAGACAAGGTAATAATTCTTGCACCTAACCAATTGTGCTATTTTCCACAGTGCAGACAAAGTCCTGTGAATGTGCCCATGCATACCAAGTGGAAAGCAGAGCAGTGGTAGCCAGTGCTGCCATCCAGCCGTTGCTGTACATATGTTGTTCTGCCAGTCTGGCATTACAGGAACCAGGTGCCCCACATTCATCAGCCTTGCAGTGTACTGGCTTTCCAGATTCCATTGACTGGCCTACCAGATGACATCAGATCCAGAGAGGACACCAGCCCAGCTATATCCTGATTCATCGCCTGGGTCTTCAGATGACTTCCAACCAGCTGTTTCCTGTCCTGTTTCCAAGGTTCCATCTCCTAGATGACATCAGCACAGCAGTTTACCAATGTGCCATCCTGACGTTTTCCAGAAGATGTCCACCCATCTGTATCAGAAGAATGCTGCCAGGGAGAGTCTTCAGTGGAAACCCAGGCTTTGTATTGATTTCGTTCTTCAAGAGACCGGTAAGTCCATACTTTTCTATTCTAACAACACTGCAGTACACACCCTACTCCTAGTAGACTTCAGACTGTTCAAACTGTCTTCAAAGACTCTCCCCTTTGGGATTACAGTCCTACCAGAACTGTGCTTCACCAGGCTCCAGACCAGGAGAGGCTCTTTCTTGGACTTGCCTTTGGGCCACTGTTGTCACTAGATGGGACTTTTAGGGCACTCCATCCCCAAAGTAATGTGTACTGTAAATAATGTCATTGTTTTTCTACTGTTTCTACTGTTTCTCTACTTTTCAAAAAAAATATTTTTGGGATTCTTCAGTGTTTAGATGGTAGGGGTTGGATAGTACAGTGTTGGCAGAATAGGTGTTTGTTTGTCTTTTCTCTTGCAGGTGTTCCTGAAGAAGATAAGCAGAGCAGGCAAGAAGAGAAGGGACTCAGCGGAGTCCTTAGTGTGCTTTAAAAGTAGTAGTGTTTAAAGTACAGTGTTGTGGTTGTTGTGTTTAACTTTTCCTTCCACAGGTATGGTTGTGGGGAGTGTGGGAGTAATACCTAGGGTATAGTATTAGCTCCCTTGTAGTAGGGTTGCAGGTGTCCCAGGTTGGGGGGAGGTTCATCTGTGTGTTTTTGATTAATTTGGGTTTTTGGTCAGTTAGATTTCCCTAGAGGGCTGGGGGGGGTAAACAGGCTGTGGCTCTGACCTGCAGTGGGGGCTGCAGTTCTGATCTATTGAGGGCTATGCTCTAGACAATTCTACCAGGGCTACTAGGTGTCCATAGAAAGATCATAGAGTAGAGGCTGATACGTCAGCCATTGACCTCTGGGCCCTTAGTGTTGCCTGCCTGTGCCTAGCACATGGTAGGAGAGGGCCTGATCACCCCACTCCGTAGGTAGCACAGAAGGTAGGATGGCCTAGGCCGGGTTAGTGATGACTGCAGACAGCCATTTTCCTGACTGAGGGTGGGTGTAACCCCCCTGTCACCCTGGGTTACAAGAATCCCACTTAGATCTAGTGGTAGGCAGGGAAGGCAGCTTAGGAAACACCAATTAAATGAGTTTCACACTGTCTCACTCTGTTCTCAGTCTCAGCTGAGCTGGAGGGATGACATCATATAGAATTCTCGCAGCAGCATAAGCCACATTGGAATGTTGCAGCTGGGAGTTAGGTTAGAACATTGGAGTTTTCAAAGTCAGTCTGTAGGACAGTGTTGTGCAGTCTGTAGTAGAGGGAGGAGGTGCACTGCAGTTGGCAGTCCCTCAGAGCCCTCAGCTCTGTAATAGAGCTACCTTTGTAGTGGGTGTGTGTTCTCGCCCTAGAGAAGGACACAGAAGATACCTGCTTGAAGTGGTTGAAACTGTCCCCCAGTTGTTCCAGTGCCCCATCCCTGAGATGGATGGGGAGGAACAAGATCAGCTCTTCAAGGGCAATTCCCCTGGCATTGCTGAAGGAAAAGAAGCTGCCTAGAAGATTTGTGCTGAGGCACCCAGAAGTTCATTTGTGTTTTCCAGACAGAAGTCTGTGGGCACCTACAATCCAGAATAAGTCTGCTCTGCCAGAGAGCCTATGTTTCACCAAGACTGTTGTGTTAAGTGTCTGCTACTGTGGGCAAGGAAAGGATGCCAAGTACAGTACTTAAGTCGTATATGGCTTGAAATGACTCTAATCAGTTGAGGTCTACAGGGATGGGCATAGCCACTCAAAGAAAGTTACAAGTCAGGACACTATTTACCAGAGACAGTAGATTGTTAAATGTGACATACATTTCAAGATAGCATTCTACAAACCAAGAGGTTCACAAGGAAAGGTGTTGATTCCAAATAAATGGCAGGGTAAGAATTTGGAGACAAAAGGTGGGAGCCCCCCCTCCATCTGGAGAATCCAGATTTAACTTTACGAATTTACTTTGGGCACCTATTACTTTCTTCCAGGCACTTGGCCAGTGTTCATAGAAAGTACCCAGACTTTTTGAGGATTGAGGATGATGATGATTTCCCTTATGGAGCTAGGAGGTGCTCATGGGTGGTAAAGGGAGCCACCAGATAAATGTCCATGCCATATGGAAAAATTTCCAAGTGCTGGCTGAGGACCATGCCAGGGAATCCAGGATAGAGAGAGAATACCAATTTGGGCTGAGATCCCAGTGTGTTCCGAACCTGAGGGTAAAAGTTGTGATGATGAAGAAGATGTGTTCTGACATCTATAGTTCTGTACAATCAATGAGTCTAGCCCCATGGTGCTTTGTATTCCTGTGTGTAAGTGAATAAAAGCCCCACTCTAGAATCCCATTCCTGGTTTGGACATTCACAGTTCTTGCTTCCTGTGTCTGGAGTTACTTGGGTGCCCCTGTCCACAGGTATAAACCTAGCCCTGATGCCGAGTGAATGTTTTCTCCCCAAACCCCAGGCTTCCCAGGTAATGGGTTATAAAATGGTGGCAGCATGGCACTAAATAATATAACAACAACCCAGGTCCTGGTTACATACAAATCAAATGTTTGTAGGATGCTAGCAGACAGTGTTATTTACAATAATCATGGCAGAAGTTGGAGATGATTAAAAAAATGTTTTGTTTTTCAGGTACATTTGAATTGGAGATGGCAATGCTGCAGTTCGAGGCAGGGTACTATGAAGCTGTGAGCTGGTGACATGTTTGTAAATGAGCACTGAATAATGTGATCTGGAGAAAAAATTCACTAAAATACCACCAACAGCTTAATCTGGTTCAAAGTCAGTTGGTGTTCAACTGTATCCCCCCCCCCACACCGAGCCATGCCTGAAAATAGGCAAAATTTGTCTAGTGCACTTACCTGGTCAACAAAAATTAAACAAATAAAATATGTTTATTTTGCAATGTTTATCTAAAGTAGACCATAGTAATTCCATCAGAGTTACAAGTTAATTATTTGAAAGTGTTATGTATCCTGTAATTGAAGCTTTATTGAAGCAATGTTTTATTTAGCATTGTTTCAGGTTGTTTTCTCACTGTAGATGCTGTAAGCTGCCTGTACCAGTAATTATAAAAATACACATAAGACAGCTATGTGTCTATGGATTGTTGTTACATACCCTCAGTGTGAAATGACCTCATTAATCTCTCAAGCTTTATTTTGAGGTTTATGTGTCATTACACACCTCGGGCATATAAAGAAAAATCCATAACATAGTCATCTATGTATTATTCTCCATTCATTGCAAATGGAATTCTGAGGGTCCAGTCATAACATCCAATGGTTTAGGCAAGGCAAGTTAAGGCAAGGCAAAGTTTATTATGTAGTGCCCAGTCCATGCAGGCTCTGAGTGCTTTACAGAGTAAAACAAAAATTATAACATCAAACTCATTAAAACAATAACAAAGTAAGTTAAAATCTGAAGCAATCAGATTAATATTATTCAGAAAATGACTGACTAAAAAAGATTATCAAAGAGGCTTTAAAGCCCTCCAATGTGCTGTCCCTATGAATGTGAAAATGTAATGAGTTCCATAACAAAGGAGCAGCCAGTCCAAAAGCTCTGTCACCTGAAGATTTTAACCTGGAAGGAGGGACAACTAAAAGACTGGCATCAGCGAAGCAGAGAGGGTGAACTTAGTGGTAAGGTACTAAGAGCTCTTTCAAGTAGTCCGGTCCTGAACTAGATAGGGCCTTGTATGGTTTCAAACATATTTTGAGGGTGATGTGTGAACACAAAGGAAGCCAGTGCAACACATACAGAATTGGCATGATGTCACTCTGCGAGGAGCCTGCTATCATCCGAGCTGCAGCATTCTGCACCAGCTGCAGTCATCACATCAAACTTCCAGATAGTCCTAGGTAAAGAGTATTACTGTAGTGGGTCTGTTTATGAAAAAGGGTTACCAATACTCACCACACAGTGCATAGCACCTTTTCAAAAATCAAGAACTGTCAGTCATATGTTTTTGACTAAATCTGAAAGCTGGCTATATGTGCAGATGAAAAACATAACTATAGAATTCAAGGGAATCCATTTTTTTTTGATGGGGTGTCCCACTCCATTTTGCTGCTTTTTTTACCTGAAAAAGTGTGACATACAAAAATACATTTTACTAATTGTTTTACAAGCTTTATGTACTGTTTTCCATCAATAAAGTAAATCTGCTTACTAATCTAGAGTTATGTTTTTTATTATCTGTACTCTTTAGCCCATTGTAATCCTCCATTTTTAATTTGTGCAGCTTTGTATTTAGTGTGATGAATGTAACAGTTGGTGTCACAGCATGCTACATTCACACACATAGCCCCCAAATCTGTAATTGTACTATATTTAAATTATTTTCTGACTGATCTCCTAGTTTGCCTCTTTGTGATAATTGACTGTGTTACTGCCTGATCTAGCTCTCTCACAGAAGGGAAAGCAACCTTTCACCCTCACTCTACTTGGAGTCACATCAGGCCCAATGTTTACCCGTCAGTCAGTGACAGTTGTAAAGTCATAACCTGCCCCTCAGAACCAAGCAGCAACCATAGAGGGTTGAGCAGAGTTATGGTTTAAACCCCATTGTTTGCATGTGGCTCCTCTATTTTGTAGGGCTACATTCCATGAAGATAAGCACTGCATGCAACAATGAGGACTGCAGTTACATTTACCAGAGGTAGTCTTCCGTTACCATCATTCACTGATTGTGGTGCAAATTTTCAGAGAGAAAATTCCAGTGACAACTGCATGTTTAGAGAAAGTGCTGGGCATCAATCATATATGGAGTGGGAGTAAAACAGATTTTCTTTGTGGTGTCACTCATTACGTTTACCACAATATGAGGTGTCAAACATCCCATCTGCCAGTACTGTTATTAATGTCACATATCTCCAGGTTTTGTAGCACTATGGCAGTTATTAGTAGTAGCATGTTAGCCATGAGGCATGTTCAGAAAACTTTTTTAAACTGAAACAAATGTGTGGTGTCACTTGTTACATTCACCATGTTGTATGGTGTTAAACTCATTACATATGTTTAGTAAAATATTTACTAATAAAACAAATGTCTTGTGTCAGGTGTTACACTCACCACAATACAGTTCTTTTATCTCAAGAACCTGTGAGGCATTTACACAGAAACACAGACTTTAAAGACAGATAAGGACCACTTGGTCCACCTAGTCTGCCCATTTCCCTACCTGTTGGATAAGCTGCAGGACATAGAAACATAGAAACATAGAAGTTGATGGCAGATAAGGACTGCAAGGCCCACCCTGTCTGCCCATTTCTTTTTCTACCATATGAATATGCCATCAGCCTTTGCTGTGTCAATGGCCCATGCATTCATACTCATCTGTATTGCTCCATTATGCCTATCTCATGACCATTCGAAGCCCTGCACTGTATTCATATCCACCACCTCATGAGGTAGGCCGTCCCATGCATCCACCACACTTTCTGTGAAAAAGAACTTTCTCACATTACCCCTTAATCGGCCTCCCTCTAATCTCATGCTGTGTCCTCCTGTCCTGCCACCCTTCCTACACTGAAACATGTTAGACTCCTTCACTCCACCAATGCTCACAAGGTGTTTGAATTCCTCGATCACACCACCTCTCTCCCTCTCCTGCTCCAGGGCACACACATTGAGCTCCGTCAATCTGTCCTCACATTTTCTGATGCAGTCCCTGCACAATTTTGGTTGCCCTTCTCTGGACTGCCTCAATTTGGTCAATGTCCTTGTGAAGGTGTGGTCTCCAGTACCACATGCAGCACTCCAGATGGGGCCCAACCAGTTTCCTGTAAAGAGGAATTGTTAACTCCATCCCCCAACCTGCAATACCCCTACCAATATACCCCACATCCCCCTAGCCTTACCTACTGCTTTAGTGATCTGCTTGGATGACCCCAGGCCATTAGTGATGATGATGCCCAAGTTCCCTCCCCATGACCGCCAGCAACTCTCCGCCCAGCCAATAGGTGGCTTCAGGGTTTCTATTCCCTATGTGCATGATCTTGCACTTCTTTGCATTAAACCCCAGTTGCCACTCTTCTGACCATTTTGCTAGTTTATCCAGATCTCTTCTCATTCTGCCCAACTCATCTGGATCATCTACTCTGATGCAGATCTTGATGTGATTTGCAAACAGACAAACCCTACCCTCTAGTCCATCTGCAACGATACTGACAAAGACACCGAAGAGAACTGGTGCCAGAACTGATCTCCAAGGCACCTCACTTGTGACTCACATCTCCTCTGACTGTACGCCGCATACCACCACTCTCTGTTTTCTGCCCATCAACCAGTTTGCCACCCAGTTAACCAACAGCCTACTTCTTCCTATGCCCCACCAGAATTGCCTTATGTCTGTCCAATACATTCTTGAATTCCCCCACTGTTTTCAACACCACAACCTCCTCAGGAAGGTCATTCCATGTGTCCACCACCCTCTCTGTGAAAAAATACTGCCTCATGTTGCCCCTGAGCCATCCCCCCTCTATGTTTAGATTATGTCCCTTTGTTCTTGCACATCACTTTTTCTGAAACATGCTACCCTCTTGGACTTTGTTGATTCCTTTGAAGTACTTGAAAGTTTCTATCATGTCCCCCTTTCACTCCTTTCTTCAAGGGTATACATATTAAGCTCCTTTAGTCTTTCTTTGTATGGCTTCTGTTGCAGACCCTGCACCATTTTAGTTGCCCTTCTCTGGATTGCCTTCATCCTGTATATATCCTTCTGGAGATGGGGTCTCCAGAACTGCACGCTGCACTCCAGGTGGGTGGGGTCTCACCAACTGTCTGTACAGAGGGATAACAACTTCTTGTTTTCTACTGTTGATGCCACTCCCTATACATCCCAGTATCCCGCCAGCCATCCTTACTGCCTTCTCACATTGCTTGCTTACTTTTAGGTCATCTGATATGACTACCCCCAGGTCCCTTTCCATTTTTTTTGTTGTTAAAACCTCTCCCCCTGCCCCCATTGTGTACTCTTCCCCTGGGTTTTTGTTTCCCAAGTGCATTACTTTCACTTCTTTGTACTTAATTAAAGCTGCCATACTTCTGACCATTACTCCAACCTTGCCAAGACCCTTCTCATCTTCTCATCCTTTCCATCTCCCAACCCCCTCCCCTTGTTTATCAACCCTGATGCAGATCTTTGTGTTGTCTGCAAAGAGGCATACTTTTCCTTCCAGTCCTTCTGCAATGTCACTTATAAAGACATTAAAAAGGACCGGACCCAGTACTGAACCCTGTGGTACCCCACTAGTAACCCCCATTTCTTTTGAGTGGACTCTGTTTACTATTACCCTCTGTGTCCTGTTGTCCAGCCAAGTTTTTTACCCAGGCTACCACCATGGGACCCACTCCCAGGCTGGTTAATTTGTTTATTAATCTTTTGTGTGGGACTGTGTCAAATGCCTTGCTAAAGTCTAGGTAGGCCATGTCCTGAGCCCCTTACTGGTCTACTACTTTGGTCACCCAGTCAAAGAAATCTATTAGATTCATCTGACGTGACAGTCCCACTGTGAATCCATGCTGCCTTGGGTCCTGTGCCTCCCCATTGACCTCTAGGTACTCAACAATTCTTTCTTTCAGAAGTGATTCCATCATTTTCCCTACCTTTGAGGTCAAGCTAACAGGTCTGTTTTTTTCTGCCTCTGCTTTTCTCCCTCTTTTCTGAAGGGGAATCACATCCACCTCCTCCAATCCTTAGGTAACTCATTATCCTCCCATGATTTGTTAAAAAGGATAGTCAGTGGTGTCACTAGTTCTCCCCTTAGTTCTTTAAGAATTCTGGGGTGAATCCTGTCAGGCCCCATTGCTTTGTCCACCTTCAGTTTAGGAGTTCTTTCAGAACCCTTTCTTCTATGAAAGGACTGGTGTATTCCCCCCTATCCAGAGTGCTTCTATTGATTGGATTAGGTATCTCCCCGTCCTCCTCATTTGTGAATACTGAGCAGAAGTATTCATTCATTATCCCTGCTTTTTTACTGTTCCTTTCTGCTCACCCACCCTCCCCTTTATTAAGCCTCACTATCCCTCCCTCCCTTGGTCTTTCTTTGATCCATAATGTACCTATAAAAGGTTTTATTCCCCTTATTAACCGATTTGGCTATCTTTTCCTCAGTTTGTGCCTTTGCTATTCTGACTGCCTTCCCCACTTTCTTCTGCTTTAACTGGTACAGTTCTCTGTCCTGACCCTTCTGTGTTTCCTTATACTTCCTGAATGTTATCTTTTTCTCCCTATCCTTCCCCATCACCTCTTTTGAGAAGCATAATATTTTTTGTCTTTCATTTTGATTTGTTTATTTGCTTCACACAAAGACTTGTTGCCCCTGTGATGGTGGTTTTGATGTTTCCCCATTGTTCCTGCACTGCTCCTTCTTGCCTGTTTGATATTGCTTTTCTGAGGCACGCTCCCATTTTGACAAAGTCAACCCTTGTAAAGTCCAGTACCCTCACTTTTGTATGGCTTGACTCTGCAGTTGTGTTTATCGTGAATAACACTGTTTGGTGGTAACTTGTTCCCAGACAGCTACCCACATCTAGATCTGAGATCCTCTCTCTGTCCCCGTTTGAGAGTACCAGGTCTAAGATTGCTCCCTCCTGAGGGGGTTCCAACACTAGCTACTTGAGGCATCCCCCCCTGTAGGACATCGAGAAAGACCCTGTTCTTAGATGTGGCTGCAGCAAAGGTGATCCACTTAACATCTGGCATATTCAGGTCCCCCATCAATAATATCTCCCCTTTTTCAGCCATCCTAAGGATGCCTTCTATAATTTTTTTTGTCCATTTCCTCCTCTTGAGATGGTGGTCTGTATGCAACCCCCATGCAAACTGTGATGCCATTTCTGGTCTCCAGGGTGACCCACAGTGCCTCCTCTCCTCCCTGTTTACCCTTTAGTTCCTTTGCTTTGATCTCTTCCCTTACATAGAAAGCCACTCCTCCTCCTCCTCCTCTTCTACCCTCCCTCCCATCCCTGTCCCTCCTCTATATTGTGTACCCTGGTATGTTGACATCCCAGTCATGGTTCTCTATGTACCATGTTTCAGTGACTGCCACGATATCCAGGCATCCCTCTCCCATAAAGGCCACCAGTTTAGGGAGCTTGTTACCAGGACTATGAGCATTGGTACTCATTACCTTACTTTTTTTGATGGTCTAAGCCCTCTTTTCCCTATCCCTGTCCTTACTGCCTTTGCCTTTTTTTCCATTTACCCCTGCCCTTCTCTCTATTGACATCTTTATCTTAGTGTTTACCTCACTAACGATTTTTTGGGGGGAGGGGCTAGGATTTCCATGCTCCTTTTCAGTCACTCCCCCCTTGGCTAGTTTAAATACTTGCCCATGAAGCATTTAAACCTATCACTTTGGATCCTGGTTCACCTCCTGGACAGATGCAGACCATCGCACCAGTATAGGCCTGAATCCATCCAGGTGGTCCCCCAGTCCCCAATGAAGCAAAACCCTGAGCTCTGCACCAGTTTTTCAACCATTGATTGAATCCCATGGTGCAAAGCACCTGGCCTCACTCATGCCATAGACAGACAGCACCTCTGAGAAGGCTACCATGCATGCTACTTGTCTAAGGCCCCTCCCCAACTCCACAAACTCATCCTGCACTACTTTGATCCCTTTCCCATCCAGGTCATTTGTCCCTAGGTGGACAATTAGATCCAACTCTCTTCCTCATGCAGCAGCTCCCACGATCCTGAGTATTTGCTCCCTGTCCCTCCAAGCCATGGCACCAGGCAGGCACCTTACCTCCCCCCAGTTCTACACTCCTAACAATGGAGTCCTCCACCAGGAGTTGTTTCCTTCCCCTGTGGGGTCCCATGCCATCCTCCTGTGAGTCTCCTTTGTGGAGGTTCCCAGCATCCTCCTTGGTCTCCACAGGGGGTGCCACCATTGAGGAACCACACTCTGCTAGAATGGCATACAAATTACGGAGAGGTACAACTGGAAGGATGTTCCTATGTTTCACCACCCTCATCCTCCCTGAGCCCACTGTGATCCAACCGCCCCTCTTTCTTGGCAACCTCTGAGGCAGCGGCAGTGGCCCTGGAGGTCTCTATATGGGACAGAAGGTCCCCCGAATCCTGGCCACCTCATCCTGAAGATGAGCAACCTCCTCCCTCAGCCCAGAGAGGTCCCTGCAGATGAGACAACACCGCATCCTCCTGAATGTCTCCTGGAAGACTGCCACTCCACAGCCACTGCACTGCACCACTCCCATTATGTCTTATTTGTGGCCCCTCAACTGTTGTTTTGTATGCTTACTCTTTCTTCTCTCTGTTTATTTATTTTTTTTAATTTTTTTCTCCCTACTTTACTACTGCCTTCATGCCCTTAAAACTTCTGCTCTTGCTGTTCTGGGACAGGAAGTTCCTGTATTCCTCAGCAGTCTCCTTCTTACTTGCTCAGAGTGAGACCTCCAGCAGCTGGGGGGGATGGAGAGCTTCTTTTTTCCTTCTAGGGTAGTGAGTCTGTTATGCCTCTGATTTCACTCCCTTCCTCATCCCAAACAGGAAGTTCCTGTTGTCAGTCAAATCCTGTGCCAATGAAGTAGAGCTGGCTATGAGTGGAGGGGAGGGAGGGCTATATAGTCCCAGTAGAGTAGTAAAGTTCTAACAGCACCTCCTTCCTCTTGCTGTTCTCTGTCAAAAGTTATCTAGGGCAGATTAAGTTCTAACAGCACCTCCTTCCTCTTGCTGTTCTCTGTCAAAAGCTATCTAGGGCAGATTTAAGGGTAAACACATGGCTTCCTGCTGCCTTAGCCACTCCCCCAATTCACTGTTCCCTTCTTCACCTAGCTAACTGTACAGATAACAATTCACTTCACCCAACTCAGACAAGCATACTAACTCTTGTTTTTTTTTATTTGTTTGTACCCTACATTGAAGGTCCCAGTAGTAGTGATCTAGTTCTTAAGTCCCAGTAGAGTAGTTATGTTCTAACAGCACCTCCTTCCTCTTGCTGTTCTCTGTCAAAAGCTATCTAGGGCAGATTTAAGGGTAAACACCTGGCTTCCTGCTGCCTTAGCCATTCCCCCAATTCAATGTTCCCTTCTTCACCTAGCTAACTGCACAGATAACAATTCACTTCGCCCAACTCAGACAAGCACACTAACTCTTTTTTTTTTTTTTTGTTGTTTGTTTGTTTGTACCCTACATTGACGGTCCCAGTAGTAGTGATCTAGTTCTTAAGTCCCAGTAGAGTAGTAAAGTTCTAACAGCACCTCCTTCCTCTTGCTGTTTTATCTTCCAATATGTTTCTTTTTTCATAGTTGGGTCTTAATATCTTGAAATGCATCACAAATGTAATCTAGAAGTAATATGAAAAGTTGACCTTCATGTCACACTTTGGAAATCCCTTTTCATGCACAGACCCATGTCCAGCCCAGACGTGACAAAAGCATGGATGATTGTCACTGTGTACTCCTGGGCTAAATGCAACTTAATCTTTGTGATGTATGGCAGGTGATAAAAGCCAGATTGGACAATAGAAGACACCTGTTGTTCTAATGTCAATCTGCAGTCCTACATGACTCCTTGGTTCTTCACCGTATCAGCTGCTGTGACAGCGTGACCACCCAGTACAGGGAGAACCATTCAATTCATAGCAGACAAGCCCCGGTGACCTAGTTAGATCACCATAACCTCTGTCTTAGCCAGGCTGAGACACAACCTGTTAGAAGCCATCCAGTTGCTAATCTTGGTCAGACACTTACTCAGCACCAAAACCTCAGAAACATCCTCAACCTATCCTACACTTCCCAAACTGTTCCAGATATATGGAAGGTATCCCACAGTCTATAAGAGGGGAGACCAAATGAACATTAACAACTACAGACCCATTTTGATACTACCAGCTCTTAACAACCTACCTGAAAAAATGATTGCCTCCCAAATGACCAAACACCTTCCAACTGCAACCTCTTCTTTTCTGCACATCATGGCTTTGAAAAGGATCCTAGCACCACTACTGCCCTCCTCACCCTCTTCTCCTCTATTTTCACAGCTATGAATAGGGGTGAATTTACAGGTGCAATCTTTATTGACCTTACAAAGGTCTTTGACCTGGTTTACCACACCTTATTAAGAGTAAAACTAGGTGCTCTTTGTGCCCCCCCCGTCCTGGCCTGGTTCAATAGTTATCTGAGTAACAGGTTCTGAAGAGTGAAATTTGGCCATGCCCTGTCCAACCCATCTGCCACTAAAGTTGGAGTCTCTCAAAGTTACATACTTGGGCCCCTCCTCTTTTCCATTTACATCAACTCTGTAAGTAATAATCTCAACTATAGCTCCCCTATCATTTAATCTGATGACCTAGCTTTCCACAATAGCTCTCAAAGCATCCCCAAATTAAATTGTGGGTTAAGGCTCTGAGCTGTAGATCTGGAGACCTGGGTTTGAATCCCACAGCCACCTAGCTGCATACTGTGTGATCCTGAGCAAGTCACTTAACTTCCCTGTGCTCCCACGTCGCATCTGGAAATAAGCTTCAGCTTAGTGTGCTACTCCTGGTTAAACAAATGTTCCCTTCCTCTTACCTTCTCCTCTGACTTTAAATCTATACAATCCTGGCTCCACTTGAACAAGTTCCTCATGAACACAGCCAAGACCCATGCAATGTTCTTTTACTCAATCCCTAGGTTAAGAATGAACAACAGCCCTTCTCTGTAGAATGTATTGGTGGAACCAGCCTCTCTATAGTTCCTACTTTTAAATATCTGGGGGTGACTTTTGACTCCTCTCTAGACTTGTCAGTGCACATCTCTGCCATTTTTAAAACTGTCAACACTAGGAATGGATTCTTGTATAAAAACGTTGTCTGCCTGACACCTGCAGCCCACTTTGCTATTGTCTGAGGTATCCTGCTGCCTTTATTGACGTATGTGGTGGCTGTCTATCAACCTGCCACTAAGACAGCTCTCCTTAAATGGGATGTAGCCCACAACAATATCTGTAGATTTGCTATGGCTACAAACAGGTACACTCATAACTGTATCTGTAGATTTGCTATGGCTACAAACAGGTACACTCACAACTGTGACTTATACTCCAGGTTAGGGTACAACATTGTTCAGTGTATTGCACAATTACATTTGTTTCTTATTAGAAGCCATTGTTTAAGACAAGTTTTAAAACAGCATAGAGAATTACAATCAATAATATCAGAGGGGATTGAATTAAAAAAAGAGGGGGCCCTAAACAGTAAAGATCTTTGCCCAAAGGTTTTTGTAAATACTGGGAGTTTAAATGTGAATCTAGACTGGGACCGAGTGTTGGATGAGTTTACAAGCTTGGGGGAAAGTTCACCAATTGGGGTGGGGGGGGTAAAACCCTTTCATAACTTTATAAAGAAATACACCCATTTTGTAAAGAACCTTGTTATCAAATGATAGTGAAGCAGATTGTTGAAACAAAATGCAACAATGAGTATGGTGAGGAAGACTCAACCAGAATCTGAATACAGAATTATATGAAACCTTTAAGCAATTCAATAAACTACTACTGGAAGATGAATAAATTACTACGCCATAATCCAAAATACTAAACAGGAAACTGTGGGACAAAAGTTTTCTGGAATTAACTGTTAAGAAGGGTTTTATACAGTACAGGTTCCCTTATCTTCTCTGTCTTAGTCCTGTACCTCCAGCTTTAAAACTTACCATGAATACTGCTGGTTGTATACTTTGCCTTATGTTTTACGTTATCTATACTTTTGCAATTTGAATGTTTACCTGTTTCTGTAATACTACTTGCTGGTATTATTTTTCTTTACAGTGTTATACCATTCTGGCAGTATAGTCTAGTGGTTAGAGTAATGAGCTGTGAATGAGCTTGGTACATCCAGCAGACTAGACCTGGGTTTGATTCTCACAACCTCCACTTGCATACTGTGTGACTCTGAGTAAGTCACTTAACTGCCCAGTGCTCTCAGGTCGCCCCCTGAAAACAGGCAATTGTGCCTAGTGGGCCTTATCCAGTTACCAAAGACTAAATTAAAAAAAAAAAAATTATTTGTATTCTCATTCAACCAAATGTCACTTTCCCTGTATTAATGTCCCTCTGTTGTATTGTCCCAGGTAATGTCTAAAAATAGGCAGCTGCTATTGCCTAGTGTACATACCCGGTAAATAAAAAATAAATAAATAAACATGGTAAGGGGAACAGAACAGGTACAGCTGAGCATCATCTGCACAGCAGTGAAATGCAATAATGTACCACCTAATGATCTCCCACAAAGGCAGCATATACACAGAACACAAAATGGGAGCTAGGATCGAGCCTTGCAGAACTCAACAGAACAACACAGATACCTCCGAGAGGTAAAATTCCCCAGGGCAACCTGCTGCACTGTCTTACTTATGTAGGACTCACACCAGCACAGAACTGTGTCAGTGAGTCCCACATGGCTCCTAAAGTGATCCAAAAGCACCCCATGATCCATTGTGTCCAACGCCAATGAGAGATCCAAGAGCACAAAGATTGAACTGTGCCCTTGGTCTATCACAAGGAGAAGAGAATGGGTCACCCTGCTGTGAGCCATCTCAGTGCTGTGATGAGGCCAGAACTCTGACTGGAGAGGTTCTTAGATGGAGAGAGAGACTCCAGGTGGCCAGTCAGTTGCTCCGACACCACCTTCTCAATAATCTTTCCTAAAAAGGGGAGGGTTAGACACAGGTGTGCAACTTGCTAGAATGTCTGGGTCCAAGGAATGTATTTCTACAAGGGGTCTGACCACGTCCTTTTTCAAGGCTGATGGAAAGACACCCTTCCTCAAGGACCCATTCATGATCTTATGAATACTGGACCCAGGAACTTGCAACAGCTGAGAATCAGCCATCATACATTGGTGGGGCACAAACTGGAGATGACCCAAAATACCCCTGCCTCTGGCACAGATTGGAACTTGTCCCAGACAAGCAGATCAATGTCACCAAAGGTATAATTAGTACCACCCCAATCAGGCCACTTGATGAAATTCCAGACCTAATGATTGACACCTTGTCAGCAAAAAAACATCAAAACTCCTCACACTTTTCTGTGGAAATTTGCCTGACAGACAGCAGACAGGGAAGATTTTACAGCCTGTTGATAGTGTGAAAGAGCTGAGCTGAGTGATTTTTCCCAGCATCAATCAACTGTGACAGAAACTTTGCTTTTTTCAGGTTGATTGTACATTGATAGTCATCCTAATGAATTCTCAATGTCAATCTGTCCTCCACAGACATGGAGCTTCTCCAAGGATGCTCCAACCTTTGTTCCTTTGTCATCAACTGCAGTAGCTTAGCATAATACTATGGTGAACTCTGATGGGAGGTCAAGGGATGAACACTGAAAGGTGCAGTAGATTCTATGGCAGCAATAAGTGCCATATTATAGCACTTCATGGCCATCTCAGGACCTTGTACACATGCCAGCAACATACCTGAGACATTAAATGCCTCTTGGACTTTATTAGGTTCCAAATAATGTTTTGAACAGCAACATATAGTTTCTACAGGGGGGCAGTAGTTATACACGGGACCTACTGGAACAGGACTGTATGATAATCTGACCAAAACACCAGATCAACTTTGACCCCCACTGTGGTGATTACCACTCCTTCACAGAATCCTCAGTTCCTCACAGCAGCTGAGGAATTCTGCAGGGACAAGTAACACGGTTCACACGAATGGCCAAAGCAACTGTAGGTGGTCACCAGTGTAGCTGTGCTTGGTGATAAAGTCTCTATACATTTTATCCTGACACAAAAATATGTAATCCTAAAAAGCCCTCAGACAACCCAATATTCAACATTCATACCCCGATGCATACAAGATATAATGATAAACATTAATCATACATACACCTGACTTACACAATTCTTAAAACAGTATATTAACTTTAATAAACCAAAGCAAAAGTTAGACAAAAATTAAATACAAAAATAATAAAAGGAAGGGGAAAAAAAACAAAAGAAAATAACTGTTGCCACTATGTGAATTTAACAGAAATCAGTAAATATTAGCTCAAAAGCATACTGCCATTATGTTTAAGACAATGTGAGGGTTAAATCAAACATTCCCCATAAATAAAGTCCAGAACATAGACATAAATTCAATTGCACATGCGCTATACCTTTCTCCATAGGGCCAGATAAACTGACTAAAATAGCCAAATGCTTGGGGGGGGGGGCACCGAGTTCAACAGATGCCTGTCAGCTTACTGTCACTCTCTCACACTGTACACTGTGGAATCCACAGCTGGCTCCCACCCAATGTGAGGACACTGAGAACTCTTGGGCAACCACCAGAAACAGCCCACCAACCTGAAACCAGATAACCCATACTAGACCAAAATATTCTAGTCTCAAGGGCCCTGGATACCACTCGGGTGAAGGCAGCACATCCAGAATATTTCAACCCCTTCCCCAAGAAAATGTTAAATAAGAAGCTGAAATTAGTTTCCTGAAGCAGTTATTTGGCCTCTGAAGCTCCTATCCAAAAAAGCAGCCAGAGCCCCTCAGACGGCACTCCAGTAAGAAGTAACTGACCTCATCTGCTGAATTGCGGCTCTCCATTGGCCACTGTCTCCCCTTGTCCACCGGGGAAACTCTCACCAAGGGACACCCTCTCCTCCACTGAATTTTTGGCTGTTCACCAGCTGCCACCTCCACCCTTTTCCTGATCAGCTATGTAGCAAGTTGGAGCCCCTCAGTGAGTGCTCCAGCAAGAAGCGGCTGACCTCATCTGTCGAATCGTGGCTCTCTCATCGGCCACTGTCTTTTTCACTGGGGAAGCATTCACCAAGGGACTCCCTTTCCTTGGCTAAATTTACAGCTTTTCACCGTCCACCACCTCCCCCTCTTCACTGGAACAGTGAGGTGGCAAGGTACACCTTCTCTGCCTACTGCTCCAGCCTGAACTCCAATGCCTGGCCCTACTCCCGACTGGCAGGACCTGAGGAATCTGTGCCCTCTGATTGGTCAGATAGCAGTTGTGGGACATGGCTACTGGTGGACACTGAATGCCGGTTTCTGAGCTGTAAGCCAGCTTCCTTAGTTTTTAGACCGCTGCTGTTAGCTATTAGAGTGTGTCCCACTGTTTCTCTACCCTTTTTAAAAATTTTGTGTGCTATTTTGATCTCTGCCTCATGTGATTTTAATTTTATTTGTGATTTGTTCACTACATTGAACTGTTATTTCAAATGATTCACTGTGATTACAGCCCTTTTGATGTACAGTTGTTTAAATTGAAATTGCTGCTTGAGAGCACTCTATTTTCCATTGGTATTTTACCTATCACCCTACCTCCCACCTCTGCCCTTTCAATCTCTCTTTCTCTCTCTCTCTCTCTCTCTCTAACACTTGCTCACCACCCCCACCTCACTTTACGGCCCCCTTGTTCAAGTTAATTTCCCCTTTTGTCTCTCCTCTTGCTGCTGAAGTGTCTCCACACTCAGCCTAACCTCCGCCCATCATTTTATGGACCCTTACCTCTCTTATCTCCTTCTCTTTCCCTTTCTTTCTCTTTCAGCCAGAGTTCCTGAGTAGGAACTCCAGCAAAAAGTGTCTGACCTCATCTGCCAAATCACAGCTGTCCATCGGCCACCATCTCCCCTTTTCCAGAGGGAAAGCTCTCACCAAGGGACTCCCACTCCTCAGCTGAATTTGCGTCTCTTCACTGGCCCCCACCTCCCCCTCATTACCAGATCATTCAGGTAGTAAGGTATGCCTTCTCTCCCTAGTGCTACAGCCTGAACTACAGTGCCTGGCCCTACTCCCAATTGGCTGGACCTGAGATATCTGCACCCTCCAATTGGTCCACTACCAGTTGTGGGACATGGCTACTAGTGGAGACTGTAAGCCAGTTGCTTTAACTTTTAAACCTCTGCTGCTAGCTATTAGAGTGGGTCCCCTATCTCTCTACCTTTTTAAAAATGTTTCTTACCCACCCTCCCCAGCTCTGACCTCTATTAAATATGCATTTTCTCCTCCCTCTCCCTCACCTTCCCCTATTCTATTGGCTGCCAGATAATAGAAATTTTTTACTGATCCATAACCTTGCCTCTCTGTGCTCTTATCATACGTGTTTAAGCCTGCCTCTCCATCATATAATTGCTTGTGGTCCCAATTCACAGGCACTTTAAAACTCCTGTAACTAACTTCCAATTATTAAGCCCGGTTATCATATTTACATCATCTCAAGACTGCAGCCCCACGTACTCAGGTATCTACTGTTGTTCTCACAATCTCCAACCTATTAACTTTCACCCACTTGTAAGTTTAACCCCCAAAACAATGATCATTTTACAAGTCATATGCTTATTATGTATGTTGCTAGTGTGTGCACCTGTCCCACTGGAGAGCCCCTCACAGTTATGCCCCTCTATGAATACTAAGATGCACACACAGTGGCACAGCCGCAAATCCACTTCCACCCCTATGGCTTTTAGTGTTAAACTTTTACTATGAAGTCTTGCTCTGGTGAGTCAGATCAAGTATCCCCTCCCTCCACTGATCCTTGCCACTATCATTTCCTGCATTAAAACCTCAATATATTAAGTCTAGTATACGTATCCACACTCAGGCAATAAAGTTCTTAAACTGTCAGGCACTTAGACTGGCATGGTTACTTTTGCTTCTTTCGGGTAATATCCATCCTAATCCCAGCCCAAAGACACGTAATGTGGATTCACATAGTAAGCTCAGTGGCTAACTATAACCTCTACTAATCTTTGCATCCTCATCACTACATTTGATTTGATACAGGTATGGGTTGCACATCATCAACCTGATATTCTTTCTGTAGTTGAAATTTGACTTACACCATGAGTGGTGGACATGGCCATCCAACTTCCTGGTTACAACCATTCCAGGTTATATAGGCTAAGTAAGAGAGGAGGTGGATGCATTGTATATTTAAAAGAGCACCTCCAAACCGGCCCAGTGGCACTGAGGGTTCAGGCACTGGACCCCTCACCTCGCGCCATGCTGGTGACCTGGGTTCAGGAATGAGCCCGAGGCACTGGGGGTCAGCAGGGCAGGAGAGGGATTGAGCATCTGATGGACTGCTCTCCTTGTCTTGGGGGGGGTGTGTGCAGCTGCCAGTGCACTGGTGGCCTCTAGTGAAGGCTGGGGATGATGCAGCAGCACAAGCAACATAAGGGGGGGTGTTATGGGGCATGGCACCAGGAGTGCATGCAAAAGCATGCTCATTCCATCCATTGGCATCATTGCACACCCCATGCACAAGGGGTACCAGAACAGGGGAAAATGGCACTGGTTGCGGTGGCTTGATGGCGATCCCTGTGGGCACCTGGCTCCAAGGGCATCATGGCACATTACTGGATCTGGTCCTGGTGGATCAGCATAGGGGGGGCCTCTCAACCATCCTGCTGTGAGGGTAGAATCTGAGAGTAGTCCGAATAGTAGCTGGGATCCTCGGGGCAGTGGCCAGAGGACTTAGGATGCCAGGATGCAGGTAAGCAGACTGGGGCCAAGGCAGAAAAAGGATTAACAAAAAAAAAAAAGAGCACCTCCAGGGACTTATGCTTCCTCCAGTATTAGCTAGTTGTAACACCCAGCTGCTACTGCTTAAAGTTCTAATAGGCACAAATGGCAAAGCTCTAACTTTGGTATCAGTCTATATCCCTCCTAAGGAACATGCCAGGGGCTTCAAGTTGATTCTGGACTACCTTGCTAATCTTCGCCTTAGCACAGAACTCATCATGATTGGTGACTTCAACATCAATTGGTTATCCCCTGAAACTGCTATTTATAGAGATGCCTTATTCTTCCTCAACATTTCACAACTGGTGGACTCCACCAATTATATTAACTACTATGCAAGGATAAGTGCGTTAAATGACTGGCTTATTACCAACCGGCCTGAAAGAATAACCCACAAAGCTGTACTCCTTGATGCCACCAGTGACCATTTTCCTATCCTTTTCATTTGGTCCAACAAGTCCTCTATGGCACCAAGGAAAACACTCTATACTAGAATGCTAAATAAATGGAAACTGAATGTTCTCAAAGCACACCTTAGTCGCCAAAACTGGGTCTTACTTAATACCACAACTGCTGTCGACGTTGTCCTTAAAAGTTTCATCTGCAACTTCAACGAAGCCTGTGATATCTATGTCCCTGATTCTACATGTAAAATTCAGGGATCCTGCAACACCTGGATCACTTCCCAACTTATAGAACAGATGATACTCAGAGACAACCTATGGCACAAAGCAAAAAATACGGGCTCTCTAACTGTTGTACAGTACTATAAATCAACATGGAACAAATGTACCTGGGCAATTCGTAAGGCAAAAAGTAAACACTTTAAAAATTAATTAACAAATTCCTGGGGTGATTGTCGTAGATTTTGGGATAACATTAACTCATTATTACCTCGGCAGCCATTTTGTGTCAGGTAAACAATGGATAGTTCGGACTTCATATAGAGCTATTGGAGGTCATGAGTTAAGTCACTGTTCGGCAAACCAAATAAGACACCTCTACCATGCTAAATGTGGAGGGGACTCCAACTCAGTAACTTAGTGTCATTGCCAACACGTTCAACAAGGCCTTTACCGACCTCAGTGGAGTTCTGCCGCTGGACTTTCTGAAATCTCTGAGTGATTGCAATTTTATACACAATACTGTAACCCAGTTGGGGTCAACCCCCACCTTTCACCTGAAAGTAGTCACCCAAGTTGAGGCCAAGAAGTACCTTTCACAAGTTCTTGCTAATTCAAGCTACAGTAGTGACACACTTGACCTTAAGCTGGTGGTGCTCACTCTTGATATTATTCTCCCCCACCTTACAAAAATATTAAATCTATCATTAATATCTGGCAAATTCCCCCAGTTTTGGAAGGCTGCTGTGATAACCCCTGTTTACAAAGGAGGGGACATAGCAATTCACACAAATTATCGACCTATCTCAGGTTTACCACCACTATCAAAAGCCCTGGAATGCATTGTCTCAGATCAAATCACTGACTACCTTGACAAGTATCAACTGTAGTGTCTGCAACAACACGATTTCCACAAACAACCCAGCACCACCACAGCACTAGTGGAATTTATAGGGTTTATCCATGATGCCCTTGACAAGGAGCTATTGGTAGGGGCAACATTCATTAACCTCACCAAGGCTTTTGATACTGTAAACCACGAGTTACTTCTCCAACAGCTATTCATTATAGGACTCTCCCTTGAAACAGTATATTGGTTTAGGGGCTACCTCACTGAAAGAATCCAAAATGTCACAATTATTGATGTTCCATCAGAAACAAGATGTATACCTACAGGGGTTCCCCAAGGATACATCTTAGGACCACTGCTTTTTAGTCTGTTTCTCAATCACCTCTCCTTAGCTATTCAAGACAATGTTCTACTTTATGTGGATGACATGGTACTATATTCCAATCACTCTGATACCTTAGTCCTTGAAAATCGAATGCAGACCAACTTCACTGCAATAAAAGACTGGTTCCTAAAATCTAAATTACTGTTAAACTACAAAAATCTAAAACAATGATCTTTGCCTCTACTTACAATAGACACAGGGCCTTCCAACTGAAAATTCTTAACAGCTATAACTCACCACTTAAAATGGTACATGACTTTAAATATCTAGGGGTAACATTAGATGGCTTCCTCTCTTATGCCCAACATATTGACAGCATAGCTAAATACACAAATGCAAAACTGGGTCTGCTTTATAGAAACAGACACTACCTAACAGATGAATCTCTAAAACTAGCAGTTACTAGCTCAGTGCTGTCACTTATTGAGTATGGGCTAGTGGTCTATGGGGCCGCTAATGAGTCGGCACTAAAAAGAATAAAATACACTTTCAACAAGGCTTATCGGTTGGTTCTTGAGGCTCTCTGCCTTACTCACACTTGAGAGCTATATGCACAATCAGGATGGCTCAATCTTCATTGCAGAATTTGGTACCAAACTTGCCTTCTTGCTAAGAAAGCTGCTCTTGGACTAACTTCCAGTGGGGTGCTAAATCTCCTCAGTATGGCAAATAAAACCAGATGCACTAGGGGGTCAAAACATCAAACCCTAAAAGTCATATTCCCTAGGACCACCTAAGGCCAGTGTTCATTTGAGTACTGAGCACCTCCCTGGCTCAGCTCACTCCATGAGGATATTCTGAAAGATTCCAAACTTGGGTCTTTCAAATCAAAACTTTGTGCTCTTTTAGCATGAAGCAGCAGCTGTGATTGTGGATCCTAATCCCAAGTCATCACTCTCCTTCACTTGTCAACATTCTAGCCCTTTCATCTTTCCTCCTTTTCCACTGAAAAAGTTCCTCCTCCCCCCAACAATCCCTCCAACAATATAACCCATTCACCTTCTCTCTATACAAGTGAACTACCTTTCCTAGTTTTACCCTTTACTAGGCCGCCCCTACCTATTGACTTTCACACACCACCACCTTTTTTATACCTCTCAAATGACCCCCTACCCAGCTTCCTTGTCTTCTTCCCATTCTGACCCTGCTCATTTCCATCCTCCCCCTCAGTCCATATATACTGTTTTGTCATATCTCCTCTCTCTACTAACTACCCCCTAATTGTTACCACCACTATCCCCTTGTCTCCATGCTCTAGCTCACCTAATCCCACCACTATTCAACATTTTCTCTTCCCTTAATTTTCTCTCACTATTTTGAGGCCAGGGTTTCTAATTCATTGTAGCTTATGACTTTTTGTTCTTTGATGACAAGAACTGCTTTCTAATATGTTTGTTATATAGTATTGTCAAATTGCTTCACTATTTCATTGTTTTCCTAAACTGATCTGTGGATGTAATTTCTACCAATCATTGTTTCTGCAATATACAGTGATGTTTATCCTATATATGTCTTGATATGGAACCTTTGTAAATGAGCCTATGGCTCAAAGGTATTGTAATCTGAGATTTAATAAATAAAATGAATAAATAAATCTGGAGAGGATGGTAATCCAAGGAGAGGTCTTCAGCCCTCCCTCTGGGCCAGCTGCAACATCTTATCACCCAGAAAGAGAAACCAGAGGCAAACACTTTCTTTACAGAGAGTTGAAAAGGCAGTACAAAAACAAAGCAAACTGGTGTATGAAGCACTTTAGAAATCCTTATTGTGCCTTTAATGGTAGCACCAAAGGAAAACTGGACATCCATCAAAAACAGGTCCCTGACAATTGGGAAAACAGCCAGTACTGTTCCAGTGTTGACCCACAGTGGATGACAGGGTGTTCCAGTTGCCCACCAGTCTGTTGTTGTTTTCCCATAGGAGCCAGATGGAAATGCAGCAGTACACTCAATTAGGGCAGTCAGGGTTCTTCAGTCCAGTGACCATCACAAATGGAGGAAAGCTGGATAACATTCCTTAGTGGTAAACAGAAATGTAGAAAATGAAAGAAAACTATAATAAAAAATAAAACCTACCAGGATACCTGTCTGACTTAGAATACACTGATCCTATTTAAATGCTATAATACTGTGAAATAGCAGGGACAGTCTGATTTCCGACACTACTGGTATGGACTATAAGGTTTAAAAACTAATCTAAAGCTTTGTAATTATAAAGCGTTTTAGAGCTGTCAGTTTTATAGCTCTTACACAAAATATACCATACCGTAAGACAAGCTCACCAAGGAGCTCACAACAGCAGACCATTTGTCACTTAATTTATTGTACCTGGGACAAATAAATAGAATGTGCTTTATGTTCTCACAAGAATCTGTATTACAGGAACATAGGGCACTGTATAAAGAGCCCACCTTGTGTACTGCACACCATTTAGCTGTGTGTTTGATAATGCACAGCTAGTTTAGGGGGCAACATTAAGACAGTAAGCATGATTTAGCCAGAGCATGCTTCCTGTTTGTATATGGGCTTTGTCAGCACAGCACATATTGACTATGTGCTATGCTGATAAAGCCCTCTAATGGAATAAAATCCACTTGAAAAGAGTGGAGCTAGTGCATGTCAAATGGGATAGTGTCAGTGCTCCTGTGATCCATATTCAGCCCTAGCATGCTAATAAGTCCTTAGGGTATGCAAGGCAATAAGGGTCATTTGCATGTCCATTATGGACTTATTTACATGGCCACACAAAGTTGTGCATGACTGTGCAGCTGCATTGTGCAGAACTGTGCAGACCCACACCACCCTGATCACTGATCCAGGCATACTGTGACATGCTACAAACCATACTGGGTGGACACTGCCTCCCCCCCCCCCCCCCCCCCCGAATCACCAATCCAGGCATCCTGTGAAGTGTAACAAGCTCCTTAGCTGGTTAGTTGTTCCCCCCAATACAGGGATTCTGTCAAGCTTAACAAGCCCCATTGCTTGACAGTTATCCCACCACCCACACTGATCACTACCCGTGAAAGACTGACTGACCCCCATCACCTGTCCTACCTGTTTAGGATCCTCAACCCCCACCCCCTGGCCTCCACTTACTGATGCTCTGTCACAGGTGATGGTGACCATCACAGCCCCTCTGCTCAGAACTTCAGCTGTCCACCATCTGAATAATAGGATGCATGCACTCAAGTGCTATAATATTCCTGCACACATTTCCTGTCATTTCGACAGTGGCTGGCCCAGGTGATGAGCAGAGGGGCTATGCTTGTCACAATCTCTGGAGACAGAGCACTGGTGAGTAGGAGGCCGGGGGCTGAGTGTGGGAGGTCCTGAGTGGGAAGAAGGGGGGGGGTCATTCAGTCTTTTGGGGAGGCATTTTGGGAGTCTGTAGAACACTGATCACCAATGGGGCTTGTTGCACTTCACAGGATGCCTGAATTAGTGATTGGGGGGACGGCATGGTGATGCAGTGATGGCTTGCACTGCCAGCCTAGTACCTGACACTTGGAAGGGCTCTAGCACAATCATGCACAGTGATAAATTAAAGGTTTGGCAGCATTAAACAACACTGCAGTAGAAGCTATTTAGCACAGCAAAAACCACTGAATATACCACTGTACCCTGTGTGTGGGGGGGGCCTCATTTGCATTGACACTGGTATATTCTACGTGATTGCACTGTCAATTCAGCACCACACATCAGGGACCGTTGTCTATGGCCACTTTCCCATAGGATCACACTTTTGTCATTTAGCAGGACACTTAGATGGTTAGTGCCATGCTAACCTAGTCAATATCAGGTATAAAATATAGGTGGCTCATTTAATGACCACTTTTTTTATCTAGCGTCTAATGGTTTACATTTGAATGTATTGAAATGGACTGATGTAAAAACCTGTATTTCATACTGATCTTTAAGATGTCCAGACATTGTCTTAAGGAATAAGAATTCTTCAGGTGATGTTCGTAGGGTGGGGACAGCAAGTGCTATAACAGGGGGTGCCTCCAGGCAGTTCTACATCCCACACTGATGTTGTTTGCTGGCTATGGTACAGTGTGTACAGCGCACATCCATGTACAACACTGCTACACAGGTGTGTTACCATTGCTGCTACATGCAGTGCTGCATAACAGTCCCATCCATATACAGCTGTATTATGTGAGTCATGTGTGTGCCTGAGCCTGACCCCTGCAGCCAACCAGGGTGGCTCATGGATATCTGTTTTCCTGCACACCTGTGTTGGCCTGTGTGCAGGATGGCTGGTTATTGTCTATCAGGCTCTGGCATGGACGTGTGCTGCTTTCCCACATCTGGAAATCTGCCAGTGTTGTATGTGGCTTGCAGGTCTTGGTCATGCTCCATTGCAGCAAGACACAGTCATTCTATGTGCAGTCCTATACTGTTCAGGTCAACAGTGCTGTCTCTGGCATGCCATACACATTTTGTTGTGACTGATTCCCTCCACCTAAGGTGGCATGGTGTCCCATGAGTCTGTTGGTTGTACTTCTGTTACGCATTATGCCACATCACGTTCCTCACCCTGTGTGCACAGCTCGATTGAGTTCAGTGTATTTCCTTTCAATAGGTGCCCAGAGGGATGCAAAAACACAGGGGTTGGTGACACGATGCAGTCCAGTCCAAGGGTTGAGATAAACTTCTGCAATGACAGGTCTGCCTCCTACTCATGATACTGCAGCATGTGGGGGACTGCATCCACACATTTGAAGATTGCAACAGTGCTATCCAGGGACTTCCAGCAACACTGGTGCAGGATCTGCAAAAGCAGTCAAGCAGTCACCACAACCACCACCTGTGGCCCCTTGATAGAGTATCAAACTTTCTACTTGATCCTAACACTCCAGGCTGACAGGATAATTTGTTCTGGAGATCTCCCTGATGCAGTCATTAACCATTCACTATTGTTCTGTGTATGGAGAGCTAAATCCTTATAATCCCCATTGAGACATCTCCAATTTTGAGATCTCTCTTACCTTAATTCAACTCTGTTCAAACAGGATATTTCGGGCACTGACTAGTTGTATTTTTGGAACACCTATGACGTTATTTTGTGGCTGTTCCTCACTTTAATCCAATTTTTTCTGGCCTACGTAATAAACATGTTCCCCTTACTACTAGATGTGTGTTGGCTCTGTTACCGAATGGTTTGACTGACACCCCCTCACCCTAATTAAGGCTATGGATAGTAATAATAATACATTTTATTTTGCATAAGCGCATTTCAGGCCATCAAGGCGCTTTACAAAAAGATAAAAACAATCATATTAAAACAGTGAGCATAATGGAAAAGAGATAGCATAATGATAAAATAAATAACAGGGGATCAAAGTTATATGGTGACATCATAAGCATGACACCATAAGAAGGTTTGCAATGCCTGTTTAAACCCCTCCACAGTCGTGCACTCCCAAAGCTGATGGGGTAGAGAATTCCAAAGGGTTGGGGCCACGTGCATAAATGCACAGGCCCCAGAAGATTTCAGAGACACCCTCGGAATCTCTAGCAACCCCTCTTCAGCCGAATGCAACTGTCACACCGGATGGTAGGGCACAAGAAGCTCTTTCAAGTAGTCGGGGCCCAGTCCATGTAGGGCTTTATACGTCAGTAAACCCTGGTCTTGGTAAAAGGCCACTAGACTTGCTTCTGGCTGGGCAAAATATAGTGTCCTTAAAAATGAATGCAAGAAAGCTATAAGATGCTCCGAGACTCCTCTGTTGATAACCCAAAGCATTTTTGGAAATGTGAAAAACTGCCAATGGGCCAGTCTGCTAATCCCACCCCCACGCTGCTTGATATAAGTATAAACAATGTAAACTGTGTTAATCCCAAAACCATAGCTGACAGGTTCAGTGGTTTCTTCTCAGATCTCTATTCCTACACAGTGGCCTTCCCACATTCTCCATCGGCAGCACTCCTAAACAGTAAACCACTCACTGACCCCCTATGCTACCCTTAGTTCTACTTTAGAGTAAAGTGTCTGAGGTGTGTGAACAACTGCAGTGTATCCTACAGTCAAATCTGCTGGCTCTGATGATATACTGATCTAAAACTCCTTAAGGTTGCTACTGTTGCACTGTCTTCACACATAACCAGAATTATTAAACTGTCCCTTATGTCTGGGATTGTGCCTGAGCTGTAGATACTATCCCATATCATCCCAGTTTTCAAGAAAGGTGATGCTAAACTTGTTAATAACTATAGGCCAGTTGATATACTTCCTGTAATTACCAAAATACTGAAAAAGTGGGTTGCCTCTCAGTTAACTGAGTTCCTAGCCGAGCACAACCTCCTATCCCCAGCACAACATGGTTTCTGCAAAAACTGCAGTACAATCACTGCTTTCCTCTCCTTTATTGCACAGGTTGCAAATGCCATGGATAGGGGTGAGTACATGGGGGGGGAGGGGTGTTTATCAACTTCACTAAGGTTTTCGATTTGGTTAACCAACAGCTTTTTGTACCATATTAAGAAATCTGGGGGTGTCCCCCTCTGCATTTCCATGCTTCAGGAATTACCTTGATGGCAAGACCCAATGGGTGAAATTTGAAACCACTTTCTCAGATCCCACCCCTTCCATGGTGGATGTGCCACAAGGCTCAATACTGGGACCTCTCCTTTTCTCCCTTATTGTGAATGACATTCACCAGGCCTTTGCTCATACTACTCCAACCTCACATCACGTGGCAATTCTGAGATGAACACACATCTGATTGCTGATCTCCAGAAAGTGTAGCATTGGCTTCTAGCTAACAAACTTCTTTTAAACATGGCAAAGTCTCAGGCTATGCTATTTGGCCCTCGTCCCAAAATTAAAAGCTGTTCAACCCCCTTAACCAATCTGTGTAGGGATGGAACCCCTCTTGAATTGGTGCCCTCTTTCAATCACCTAGGGGTGATGCTTAACATGCCCCTTGATTCTTCCCTACACAGTTTTTTTTTTATTCTATTTTCTGCACTCAGTTAGTCAGGACATCTCTCAGAGGTGCCTGCTTAACCAAAGCCTTTGCTCCCCACCTTAGACCTCCCTCCCCAGGGACCCCAACCCAGGACCGTCCAGCTGACTGGATCACCCCCCCAAACTATCTGATGGCCTTTCTGTGATTAGAGGGTTAGTCCTGGATAGGAACCAAGGGGAACTGGAGGACAGATGATCCAGCGCTGGGGATGTGGACTTGGTCCCTGGAGCCCTTGTCACCTCCCTGATCCACTGAAGGTTTTGCCATGATGGTTACCCCCCCTGGAGCATGGATGTGCAATGACGTCCAAGGCACTAGTGTGCCAACGTCTGCCACCACTCTATCCACCTCATCTTTTGCACTGCATGTTCCTGGCACTGCCCTTGGTTATCACCAGGAGCCACCAAGGAGCAGTGCAAGACCCGGGTCCCTCCCCAGGAAGGGAGAGCAGTCCTCCAGATGCTCGATACCTTCCCTCTCCTGCCGACCACTGACAGCCCGAGTTTGTTCCTGAACCCAGGTCACTGGCATGGTGTGAGATGTGACATCCAGTGCCTCAACCATCAGTGCCACTGGGATGGCTTTTCTCTATACTTATTGACATCTGTAAATCAATGAATACCAAATTGGGCCATTTGTATAAGATCAAGCATAATCTTACCCCTTCAGCTGCTTTGCCTTAGCCCGGGGGTCTTAATTCCTAAACTTAGCTATGGGGCTTCTGTTATCTGTGAGTCAGCAAAAACTAACTTGTAAAAGTGAGTGTTACATACAATAACATCGGTAAGTTCACCACGTCTCTAAACCATCATACTCATCACTTCATTTTATACACTAAACTTGCATGGCTCCCTCTTGCTGCCCTGTGTGACCTAACATTAGAACAGGTAATGTTTAATGTTTTGCATAACCAGTCCCCTTATTAATTCACAAGTTTCTTCCAATCCCCCACAAGTACCTATCCACTTAGATCCTCTACTCTTGATTTGCTGACCATACCTAGAACAAGCAAGTGTTTCGGAAACATTTATTTCTCTGTCATTGTCCCTAGGTTATGGAACTCCATACTGGCTAACCTACACTTGTGCCAGATGGTTACTTCCTTCAAAAGAGGATACTGCAGACATCTTAAGTCTTCTGTATGCTCCTGGGTCTAGATAACTAATTTTGAATTGGTTGTTTTGTTAAGTACTACTTTAGTTACTAACTTTGGTTTGCTCTTATGCCATAAATGTTGCCTTTCAGTGGCTTGATAGTGTATTTGTTTGGACAGGTTTTTCATCACAAGTGTTTGGAGTACATCTCCAGTGTATTGTAATTTGTTCAACATTATGCTTAGCTATGTATATGGTATGTAATATGTTATATGCCATTTAGCCATATAGTACTACTTTATTGTGCCTATTTGTTTACTGAGCCTGACCCATTGTAATCTCCCAGGATGTATCTGAAAGTAGGCATTTAAAGAGCTAATGGAGCCAAAAGAGGAAGATAGGAAAATAATACAAATAATAAGTAGTAGTCAGCTGTCACTTTTTATTTCTGAAGTATTTTTCTCTTTTTTTTTGTTTGCTCATCAGAAAGTCTTCTGTGTGATAATATTGTGATGGATGTGTGAAATAGCTCTTAGCCTGGCAGCTGACATATCTAACTCTTTTGCCCCACACTAGATCATTAGCATTATGATCTCACTGATAGTGACATCACAGGTGAATGACCTGTCAGTCACTCACTTGCTGTTCCTAAGTAGCAGTGATGTCACAGTCGGTGAGGTCACAATGCTGATGATGTAGTGTAGGGCAGTAGTGCAAGGTATGTCAGCTGCCAGGCTATGAGCTGTTCCACACATCACACCTACTAACATCAGGTACACAATCTTCTAATTAAACAAAGGGAAAAGAAAAGGTACCTCAGATATAAAAGGTAATAGCTTCTGCTTTTAAAATCTAATATTAGTTTTAGGCAGTACACTAGATCTTTAATTCTCTAGTGCACCTACCTGATCAACACAAACAAACTAAATAAATAAATATTGATATTCAGTGAGCAGGGTCCTTTTATTTATTGACTCTTAATGGATGTTTGCCCTTAATGTTTTATTTCCCCCTCTTCTTTAATATGTGCAAATTTCCTTGATGTCTTATCACCCCCCTCCCCATTATACAGGCAGTTGCCCATGATGTTTTGTTCCCCCCACTTTCACATGAGTGGTTGCCCTTTTTCTTTTGTTCTCCCCATGGGCAGTTGCCCCTTTTTTGTTTGCCCTTTGTTTGTCCTTTTTATTTTGTTTCTCCCCTTCCCCTTGTTGTTCTTGTTTTTGTATGGCCTGTTGACATGTTTGAACAGTAAAATGTATTTTTGATACCTATGCTTCTGTAGTGTGTGTCTTTCATTGGTGGTCTCCACATATCAACTACTGCCCCCTGTGTTTGGCACTATCCTCAGTGCTGTGCAAGTGCATTGTGCTGCACTGGTGCTATTGGCTCTGTGCTTGTTCAATGCATTTGTGCAGTGCATGCACAGCTCGACATTCAAAGTACTAACTCCACTGGAATTCCTTGAATATGCCTGTGGTTGGGTACAAGTGCCAATGGTTAAGTAAGTATGACCTATGATGTGTAACTGTGAATATTGAATATCACACTGCTTCACCAGTAACTGTACAGCAGATGTCACTGTAACTTTAACCATGGCCTTTTAACCATGAAATTACCTTATTCTGTTTGTACTTCACCATCAATATCTGTTTTTGTCAATTAACTGGAAAGCTGCTTTTCCTATACTTGTAATTGTTATGTGTAATTTGTATTTTGTATTGTTTTTATTGAACTGGAACATTCTATATGCAGAACTGTATTGTAAATAAGAATACTTATCACTAATGATATGTTACCTGTACAAAAATAAAGTTTCATCTGTCTTTATCAATGATCAAAGAATAAGTGTATTTATAGCACACACACTGGTGTTTATTTTTCTGGGTTCAAAGAAACTTGCTAATACAATCTACACTATACTGTACACAACTATCCTGTATATAGAAAGTACAATCACTTGTATGAATTTTAGTTTCTGTACTGTACTGTTGGTTTACAAATAACTAACAAAAGCTGCACCTGAAATTATCTTAACCAACAGTATTATGCCATGTGAACTATATTCAGTCCAATAACAAATACAATGTATGACAATTCAGGCTACCACTCAAGTTAAATGACATTTCAAGCAATCATGAAAACAATATTACTTCAGCTACTACAATTGTGATTGTGTATTTTATTATTATTAAAAAAATGACTATGACATTTCTTGATATATTGTTTATATTATACTCAGCTACTGCAGAAAATGCTGTAATGGGAAGTAGGTTGGTTTGATAAAGGGCATTTCTTACACAAATTGGCACCCACAAGCTTTTTATAGAGCCATAGGTTTTTGTATTTGTACAGAGAGAAGTAATTATTTGGCAAAATAAAACTTCGGTAATACAGCAGTTAGAGTAACTTGATACCACAAAAGTAGGGAAATGTGGCATTAAGGTTTCCAACCTTAACTCACCACCCCCACCACTTAAGCAGCAAAAGGAAAAAATAATTATGGTTTGGGCTTTCCAGAGACTTGGTGAATTAGGGGTGGGGTCTTCCTTGGGCTTTTCAACTCTAACACTCACCCCATTCTGATATATTGTTTAACTGCACAGAACTGTGTCTCCCCATGTAGTGCCAACAACCAGTGGGCGCTGCCTAAAGAAAACAGATTATATCTGACCTTCTTTGCTCACAGAATGTGGAAACTGAAATACTGTAATGTTCAATCATAACCTGGGCATTTTTACCTTATTTCTACACCAAAATTTCAGCATAGAATTTTTGCTACCCTACCTCATGAACCCAGTAGGTGAAATTTTTCAAATCCCAGCTGGAATGTGATTCCACACCACCAGTACATCATTCCACATCACAGGTGTGAAAACACTTTTTGGCCAGGATTTGAAAAATAACAAATCTGTGGGTAATTTTTTTTTAATTACTGAAGTTCTGAGAGAACAAAGACAAATTTCAATTTCATCTCAAAACATTGCCATTTTTATATATTTTTTCCCCAAATTTTCAACATGGGCTTCTTGTGACCCCACCTCATGAACGATGGCTGTGAAAATTTTCAAATTGTGCCCAAGAGATGATTTCACCAAATGACTGCAGAATTGCCTTTCAGCCCTTATTGGCATAATTCCACCACCGTTGGTCATGAGGTGGGCTCCCAAAAAGGCCAATATGAAAATTCGGGTAAAAATATGCAAAAATGAGAATGTTATGCATTAAAGTTAAAAACCCCTTTGAAATACATTGAACCACACTCTTAGTTTCTCATACTGCATTCAGCAGTTCCAGCAGCAAGATGTGTCTTTTCATCAGAGAGTGGATCATCACCCTGGGACATGTTCAGGTGAGTGAGAGTGTGTGGGGGTGTAGTGGGGGTGTCATGTGATGAGTCCTGAGTGGGAGGACAGGGGGGTTGTATCAGATTGGTGAGGGACCATTTTCCTTTTCACAGGTTAGAAAAACATTGAGGATGGTTTTCTTTATTACAGCTAATAGTGGTTGCATTAATGTGGGGATGATGATCACAGGGTGGGAAGGCCACTAGACACCAAGGAAAGAACATACATAAGGAGATAGCAATTAGAGGGTGGGGGATGCCACTAGATACTGGAGAAACATAAACACATAAGGGGATGGTGATTGGAAGGTAGAGAGCACCACTAGACACCAAGGTAACATTATACATGTAAGGGGATGGTGATCTGAGGGTGGGGAGTGCCACTAGACATGAGGGAAACATAAACTACGTAAGGGGATGGTGACTAGAAGGTGGGTGGTGCCACTAGACACCAGGGACAAAATACATAAGGGGACAACAATCAGAGGTAGGGGGTGACACTAGACACCAGAGAAACATTACATACATAAGGGAGCGTTGATGGGAGGGTGGGGACGCACCACTAGACATCAGGAAGAAGGCAGCTCTCTGCTATCAGAGCAGCCTGCAGGACAAGTTTCAGCTGCAGTTGCAGAACTCAAGAAAGTCCCACTTTTCAGATACTGAGAACATCTGTTATTGGCTCTTCTCACTAAGCTGGGCACCCACGATTTTGGGTTGCCCAGAAATAGTATTTCTGGCCATGATTTGAAGAATCAAACATCAGAATCTAGCTAAATGGGCTCTGTTTAGGTAGGTTCTGGTGTTTGCATCTTAAAATTATAGCATTTTATGTCATTCCCATGCTTGTTAGTTTAAGGAGAAAAGAACGAAGATGGAGGCTCTCATGGCACAAAAAAATGCTTTTGCGGTGAGAAGAAAGTGTTGAGAAATTAAAAACAGTCTTGTGACATAGAACTTTTGGTGTCATATCAGAACATTATCCCAAGAACCCTACTGAGCATGCTCAGAACACAAAACACAACATTTTTAAAGCCTTATAACTCTGGAAACATTTAATATTTTTTCATGAAACCTTTCAAAGGCACTACCTTATGACATCACACCCATACCCAGAATGTCTGGGGAAAAAAATTCCATTCCATGTGGGCTGTAGGTGAAAGCAAAAAAAATTCCATTTTAAAGATAAGAAGAAAATTAGACATCTATGGAAAAATGACACATGCGGATCTCAGAAACTGCACAAGCTGCTGTGTGCTGTCAGAAAACTTTCCACAGATTTAAATCTTGCCTCCTAGACAACATATGCAAAATTTCAGCTGTTTGTGTCAAACACTACCAAAACTATTGAGGTGCAAAGTTAGGAGTTTAACATTGAACACCCTTCTTAACCCTAACTATAGGGGCACTTCATTGCCCCTATAATAATTTGGAAAGGTAGATAAGCTACATTTAAGGTACTCAAAGTGACAATCAATTCAGTTTATGTAAGCCAAATTTAAGTAAAGATGGGGACCATGTTGTATATGGTCTACAATTTAAAAACCCTGTGTTGTTACCACTGGGCTACTTAGCTTGTGTTTTATAAGCCTGATGACATTGCTGGTAAACTAGCCAATAAATTATTAGGGGACTTTTTACCAACAAACACAAAAGATGCTATCATGCAGCCACAAGAGTCCTGTTTACGTGATCACATTTGCACTGGAGCAACCCAAGTACTGGGGATGTTCCAGTGCAAAGACTTCCCTATAGATGCTTACCCAATCAGGGTAAGATGCACACTAGGGCACTTCCAGATTCTGAGGCAAGCTGGAGAAGCTGAGCAGTGTATGCCATAGAGTTCCATATGTATATAGAGAGAGGCTTGAGTGCGGACTAAGGTTGGCTCAGTTGAAGCCATGTGGCTTCCAAATTACCGGGGGACTGAGTTGTCAAAATATTGCAGGAACCCTATGATGTGCAGTGGGTGAGAATGAGAATGCTGTGGCCAGAGCCCACAGGTAGGCTGCTTCCATGACTCGCTCCTCCTTCTCACCCAGATTCTCAAGAAATCTTATTGATTGACACTTAGGCCTACCTGTGGGCTCTGGCCACAGCATTCTCACTCTCACCCACTGCACATCATGCAGTTCCTGTTATATTTTGACAGTTCAATCCCCCAGTAATATGGCAGACACCCAGCTTTAACAGAGCCAGCATCAGTCCCACTTCATCCTTTCTCCAAATACATACAGAACGCTATGGTGTGGGCTAACTGCACAGCTGTTAATTTGTCCTTTTCCCATCATTTCTGCACCTCCCATGATGAAAAACATTCCCATACCAGGAAGTGAAGGCACGGAGAGTTGGGTAATGAGGAAGTCTTTATTTAAATTATAAAACTGTAAAAAGAGCAAATAAATAAAAATAAATTGTGATCACCACAGCAGCAAAGGTCAATCATTTATGGGTGCATTGTCCTGCTTGTGTGAAATAATCAGTTATGAGCACCTGTGAAAAAGTCATAGATCCAGTGTCCAGCTAGTAGTGTATTTTCTGTTTTATTTTATTTTGTTGTCTTTTCTCCTGTTTGATACGTTTGCCTCCTGAATAAAATCCCAATGTTCCCAAAAAGAAACACAGGAAGTGACCACTGCCCCTTGCCTCCAGAGTGAAGGACCCTCACCCGCATGTCTTGCATCACTACTGAGAAGGGATCTCTGGATGAGAAGGAACATGGCATCAGGAGGTACAGGCCACAGTGGAGTGAGAGATTGCCCTACGCTGAGGGGCTGAGTAACATGGCTTGTAGTATACATAAAAACATATGAATTTGCCAACAGAAACAGACCAGCCAGTCTATTTAAGTCTGCTTGAGTGTACAGCTAGCACCCCTAGTTTGCAACTGGCCCACCCCTCCCCTTTGTTATCCCAAATGCCACCCCACTTCCCCACCCCACTCTCCCTTGTTCCCTGTCCCATGCCCTTTTAAAGCTGTTCACAGACTTACATAATACCACCCATTCTGGTAATGCACTCCATTTTGCTACCACCCTCTCTGTGAAATAGTGCCTCCTCATTTCCCTCCTAAATATTCCCCCTCTATATCTTAGCTCATGCCCCCTGATGTCCCTCCCCCTCCTTAGCTTAAAGACCTCATCTGCCCCATCCTTACTGATTCCCCTCAGGTACTTGAATGTCTCTATCATGTCTTCCCTGTCCCTTCTGTCATCCAGGGTGTACATATTCAGGTCTCCCACCCTGCTCTCATAGTCTCTCCCCACCATTCCACAAATCATCTTCATTGCCCTTCTCTACACCCCCTCCAGTAAACTGACATCAGGTTTCAGGTATGGCATCGAAAACTGCACATAGTACTCCAAGTATGGCATTACTAGGGACCTGTAGAGGGGCAAGATTATCTCTCTTCCCCTGGAGGAACACCCCTTCTCTATGCACCCCAGCATTTTGTTGGCTTTTGTAGCTGCTCTCCTGCACTGTGGAATGTTATTCATGGTCCCTGTTACCTTTAACCCTTGGTCCTTCTCCTCAGTGATCCCCAGCTTAACTCCTCCCAGCCAGTATTCTCTTCTTGGGTTCTTCACCCAAAGTGGATAACCTTACACTTCTTTGTTTACACACTATACACTACTCCTTCAACTGTTAGGACAATGTTTGAAGCCTCAGTACCGTACATTACAAAGGAAACACACAGCGGAGTTAAGCTTTGCCGATATGTGATTTGGCTACATATTGTTTTATTTATATGGTAAGAAACAAATAGCGTATGCCTTTCAGTAAATCATTCGCGGCATACAACGTGAACCATATAATCCTACATAATAGTAATGCAACAGGGAGCGAAATGGAGAACGGTGTACTATACGTTATGTTATATAAGTGGTATTGACAATGAATAACATAATTGTTGTTTCTGTTTAATTTAAGCAGATGTTTTAAAGTCAGTGGATCCCGCTTGAATTAAGTGAACGTTTTTGAAGGACAGATGGTAAAAATACTATGCAGCCTCACTTTAACCTCAAAGGGAACGCTGTCTCTGTACTGTTAAGATAACAAGCAGGCTCCGAAATATATAATACACGGGTATGATAAGAACAACACAGTGGGATCCTTTACAATTATAGTAGACAGAGCTCAGAGTGTGTGCTTACTAACAATTGACAGACTGGTGTAGACTCAGGGCAGCACATCTGTACAAAGGCAGAACTGCGATAGAAAGGGCTCATGGGGTGTACAATATCTAATAACTCAGAGGATTTCCTTTGAAATAGCTTGGAGGGCAGCTAGACGTACAGTATATGATATTTGATGATGATGCTTAGCGTTCCTCTGATTAATTGTCATAAGCAAAACAACTCAAATGGTTTCGGACTAAGAACGGATGTTTCTTTACAATACAGGCAACATGCAGTATTGTATTTTTATATAGGATTAAATTAAAATAATGACCAATTGGTGAGACATGTTCCTGGCAAATTAAAAGCAAGAATAAAGAATTCACTAAGGTTGAAGGGGTGCTAATGACAATGCAGGAACCATGGGCTTTTACCAATGCAGCAAGAGTATGTGATTATTTTTTGTAATAGTTCCACACGACCCCCCCCCCCCCCAACACACACACACACACAAAATTCATGAGAACCCAACGAATGATGTTGATCAACAGAATAGGGTCGACAGTTCTGTGGATAAAAAATAAATATGGGGCTTATCTTAAAGGAGCACTGCGCTGAATCTAGAAGTCAGATTTCTCAGTAGAGGCTGTTTTTCAAATACTGATTCAAATTCTGTTATTGCTCTAGCTATCCAAGTTTTCTAGTCATCTTAGAGGGTGTTTTTGGTTTTCATGCTGCTGGTAAACACCATTTTAGAACTGCATGATGTAGTTTATGTCCCGGTTCTATGCTTCTGTTGTTGGGACAATGCATTCATGTTCAAGGATAGAACTCTGATGTTGTTTTGGACATAAACTACATCCTGCAGTTCTGAAATAGTACTTGTCACCAGACTGTAAAGCAGAAAGGTCCACTGAGATTACTAAAAGGCTTGTATAGCTGGAACAATAACATAATTTTAACTAGTACTTAAAGAAACAACTTCTATTGGGAACATGACTTACAGGTTCTGCACAGTTCTCCTTTTAAAACTATTCAAAGGAAGGTGGATTGATTTTCTATTACTACTACTAAACAGTAGGTTATGGTACAACAGAGACGGCATTTGATAAATGAAGAAGCAAAACAATACAGCAAAAACACTGATTGGCGGGGGAAAAGAACACCGCCTTCCTGTATGTGCTTTAGCATATGACATCATATAGCAAAAGGATAGCTATATCAGTGAGATATACTATGTCTATGGGGATAACATGCCAATGAGTAGAGGGGTCTTCTGATAACTCCTCTAGCTTTTATATACCGTATACCATATCTACGTTATGTACAGCCATTAGTCATACTACTGCCAGGGGACAGCCTTAGTGCCTTTCTGCCCTCCAATACAAACTTGCACACAGAAGTTGAAAACGGATCAGTTGAGTAGCTAACATCTAAGAGACACAGAAAAGGAAATGTTTGGTAAAGGCACTATTGTTTGTGCGTTTTTAATTTGTTTTGCAGGTAAGTACTTTACTGAGCTTCAGAATTTATTGCAGATCCATTTAAAATAATATACAAACATCTTAAAAATTACATTGTTTTGTTTTTTCAGACGAATTGCTTGCAAATTCTATCACTTATCAAGAACCAGAAGTCTCCACAGTCGAAGGGAGTGTCTTAAATCTTAAATGCAGCTTTTCCTCTAGCCAGTCAAATCCCTATTTGTACTGGTACCGTCATTATCCCACAGCTGGGATGCAGTACATTCTATACAAAGGTAAAAGCAGTGGCTCACATACTGCAGACTTTGCAAAGGGAAGATTTTCTTCTGGGATTCAGCTGAGTGAATCGACCTTAACCATCTCCAAAACAGAGCTGCAGGATGCAGCCGTGTATTACTGCGCAATTGATGAAACACAGTGTGGTACCGTAACCCGGCTCTCTTACAAAAACTGGTTTAGCCTCTAGACCAGCAACGCCAAGCCCACACACTGACAGACAACGCCCTTACAGAGGATCATTCCTAGTGTACCCTTATAGAGTTATATGGGTGATCTTACCAATAAATCTCAAGTTGGTCTCATTTGACAACAATTTTGAACATGTTCCATTCTTTAATTCTGAATTTATGAGGTATTTTCCAGGGAAGTTTTATGGCGCTCACACTGGTTCTACACAATGTCATTGGTATTTGGTTCCTGTTTTCAGGTCGTCCCGAAATAATACTGTAAATGTTCTTTTAGGCCATGACATAGGACAGAGACCAGAAAGGCTATACAGAACCGCTTAAGGCGTTTGACACAGTCCCACACAAAAGATTAGTAGTCAAATTAACCAGCCTTGGAGTGGGTTCCAGGGTGGTAGCCTGGGTAATACATTGGCTAAACAACAGGACATAGAAGGTCATTGTAAATGGAGTCCACTCTGAAGAAAGAGGGGTTACTAGTGGGGTACCTCAGGGTTCAGTACTGGGTCCAGTCATTTTTAATGTCTTTATAAGTAACATTGCAGAGGGACTGCAAGGAAAAGTATGCCTCTTTGCAGATGATACAAAGATCTGCAACAGGGCTGATACACAAGGAGGCATGGAAAGGATGAGAAGGGACTTGGCAAGGTTGGAGGAATGGTCAAAGTATGACAGCTTGGATTCAATGCAAAGAAGTGCAAAGTAATGCATCTGGAAACAAAACCCAGGAAGATTACACAATGGTGGGGGGTTAGTAACAACAACAAAAATGGAAAGGACCTGGGGGTAATCATATCAGATGACCTTCAGGTTGGCAAGCAATGTGAGAAGGCACTAGGGAGGGCTGGGGGATACTGGGATGTATAGGGAGAGGCATCACCAGCAGGAAACAGGAAGTTGTTATCCCCCTGTACAGACAGTTGGTGAGACTCCATCTGGAGTACTGTGTCCAGTTCTGGAGACCCCATCTCCACAAGGAAATAGACAGGATGGAGGCAGTTCAGAGGAGGGCAACTAAAATGGTGCAGGGTCTGCAAGAGAAGCCATAGGAGGAGAGGCTAAAGGAGGTTAATATGTATACCATTGAGGAAAGGAGGGAGAAGGGGGACATGATAAAGGTTTAAGTACCTCAGTGGAATCAACAAAGTCCAAGAGGGTAGCATCTTTCAGAAAAAGAGATGTGCAAGAACAGGGGGACACAATTTGAAGATAGAGGGAAGACGGCTAGGGAGCAATGTGAGGAAGTATTTGTTCACATAGAGGGTGGTGGACGCACAGAACAGCCTTTCTGAGGAGCTTGTGTGGTCTAAAACTGTGAGGGAATTCAAGAATGCATGGGACAGACATAAGGCAATTTTTGTGGGGGATAGGAAGAAATAGGCTATTGGTTAAATAATATCTGCAGCTTATCCTCTAGGTAGGGAAATAGGCAGACTAGGTAGGCAAAATGGTCCTTATCTGCCATCAAAGTCTATGTTTCTGTGTTTCTATGTTTAATTTTCCATGATTTTTCTTCAAAATTTCTGGCAGTCCTTCATATGTTTATCTTTCTGATCACTGGAGAATTTGGACTTTTAGCATCAAATATCTCTGATCATAAGTGTTGCAGTCTAGTCTGCTGTTAGAAAACAGTTTCTCACTAAGCCACATAATAAAGTAGGCTTCTTACGCTGATATTTGCATTTTGTAAGAAGTGTCCTTGACGTTTGGATGGACTGTTACACTTACTGTTGTGAGCCCTGCCCGACTTTTAAGACATAATGCATGAGAGGTATACAGCACAGTAAAACCCCTCAAATTACTGGATGCACAATATACCTCAATGCAGTCAGTGGAGTGCCTGCACTACTCAGCTTTTCTGCTGCTCTGTGGTTTTAAATCATTTCCGGTAGCCGTTTAAACAACAGCAGTTCTAACCATTTTTTCCATATTAAAACCATAAAAAATCAAGCTTTCATTGCAACAAAGGGTCAGAATGATAAATGTAATTTGCACAGGGTACTGTGCTAATTAGTACATTTCTCTTACAAGTAGAAAAAATACCCAGCGCAATAGCATCTCCTGTGCAGCCGGCACATTCAAGGAAGCATCATACACATTATCTCACGTGTGCTGAATAAAAAAAAATAAGAAAAATATTTCCTTGAAAGGCATAAAACCGTTTTACCGCAGGGAGCCAGATTCGTATTCATGTCAGGGAAGTTTTTATATAGATTCTGAATCGAAAAAGCATGCAAGACATACAAAGAGAACAAAATATACTTGGCATAGACAGAACATTAAGTTGTCCTTAAATTAGCAAGCAGTATAATGCTATTTAGTGTCCCTGCACTCCTATTATTAATAAACAACAACAACAACAAATTCAGTGGCAGGTTTATCTCAGCCATGCAAGTCTAAGTCACGGTTCTTTCCTTGTTTATTTTTATTGACAGTCATTTATTTATATACTGTTTGTATTTATTAAAGACAAACCAGCAAGCTTATTTCATTTGCTAGTGGTATATATTTGGTGGTGGTAGTGGTGGTGTGTGTGTGTGTGTGTGCGCGCGCGCGCCTGAGTCTCTATTTTTTCCCCCTTAGGAAAGAAGCCCAAGTGCTAATTTAGTTGCTTGTGTCAAATACTTGATGATAGTAGTGTAGTCTATCTGTCACCCTGCTAAAAATGTAATTTTTGTCTTAATATCTAATGTACTATTGCTTCTTCCAGATTGTCATAGACTGGATACTAGCCTATGTGTTTACAAGGTTTTACCTGTTATTCTTTCCTTTGAACAAAAAAAGAAACAAAAAAAAAAACGGTATATTAAGGCATTTGGGAATCTATCATAGAACAAGAATATGGATGAGTTCTCTTGGTATCATCATGTGTCTTCCAACTAGCAACACAACCTGTCTTATCCATCTCAATAAGCATAAGAAGCAAGTACTCCTATCATTTACTGTAACTAAGTAGGAAGAAATCTTATTGTTAACTGTCAGGATTAAAACGGGATGATGAGAAGCATCCTGTCTTTCCCAGGCTTTGGTATATCCAATAAGGTGGCATACTCCCACGTCGATCCCCCCCTCCTCCCACCCATGTCGAAACTACAAGGCAATGAAATAATGGACAGAGAGAAAACTGGGTGAGAGACCTAAGAAGCAAAGCCGAGGATAAATGAGGTGCAGTGCCTCCAGGTGTGCACTCACCCATACTGTTCCATAAACCTTTTAGGAAATCTCTGTACAGTCATTTTATGGAAATGATTAGGACTAGAGACACTAAAAAAAGTATCCCCAGATAGCAGCATACACTTACAGCATATAAGTATTTTATTGAGAAGGTAAGGAGACACTGGATGTTTACAAGCCCAGAGGGAGTTTTTAAACTGGTCAGGGTGAGATCCACCGCATACAAAGAACCCGGAAACAACTATGTGTATATTTTGTATATATTGTTCGATTTACTCTGTACATTTACATGGCATCTTCTTCTGTACCTACATTCTTTGTTACCCTGTACTGCTCTGTCCAAATGTTTATTTTCATTAATGTGTGTTGCTCATACACCCACACACACACACACACACACGCACGCATCTGGAAACGAGCTTTTTGAGCTCAGTATGTGTTTCCCGGTGAAACGCTTTAATAAATAAATGAAATAATTTGTAGAAAGCCTTTCCGAATTAATTGCAGGAGTAGACTTAGAGAGCAATACAGTGACATTCTCTCTTGTCCCTGTCCCGTGAGATGAGACAATCACTTAAGGAAAGCCAAATTTAAGCAATTTTTATTGTTCCACTCTAGAAAGGTGTATCAGTGTAAACATGGGACGTGTGCGTACTGTTTAAGGGCTTTTAGTATTTTACACCATTTGATTTAGTTATTTAGGACATTGGAGTTTTGAAACATCACAGTCAATCCATGAGAATTAGCAATCAGAGAGAAAAGAAATGGTATCTAATTTTGGACTACACAGAGTCTCCAGTTCCCGCCAAACAACCAGCAACGTTCTGTAAGATATTAAAGTAAATTTGCATCACAGCATAAAGTAATTTGTCATGATTCAGCTATGAACTTTAAAGAAAAAAAAAAGAAGAAGGAGAAGAGAGAAAAGGGAAGCAGTATAGCTCAGTGGTTTAAGGCTCTGTCTGAGCTGCAAATCTGGAGACCTGGGTTTGAATCCCACAGCCCCCACTTACATACTGTGTGATCCTGAGCAAGTCACTTAACTTTCCTGTGCTCACAGGTTGCACCTGTAAACAAGCTTTCAGCTTAGTGTGTCTCACCTGGTTAAACAATTGAAAAAAAAAGAAAAACAATATTACCAAAACATGAATTGTCCTTTACAGAGCCTGGGATGGAACAACTATGTACAGATGGCTTCTCAGTACAGGTGCCAAACACCACCCTGCAGGAAACAGGATTGGCTAATCCAACCCTAAAGGGAGGAAATGTAGGAACACAGAACGTGTTGGCAGAAAAGGATTGCTTTGTCCACCCAGTCACAGGGTTATGAGGAAGCACCAATGCCTATGTAGAAACATAGAATCTGCCAATAGAAAAGGACCATTTTCCCCCATCGTGGTCTGCCCAGATGTTCCCATCTAATCTCTCTCTCGCTCTCTCTCTGCAGACCCTAACTGGTCTCTGGTGACCCTCCCTGCTCCCTGCACGGTTTGTAACACCCCCCCCCCATGTCTATCCCACAGGTGCATGAAGCTTTCCACTGTTTTTACCTCCACCACTTCTCCTGGCAGTCTGTTCCATGTATCTACCACCCTTTCATTGAAGAAATATTTCCTCAAATTTCTCTTAAAAGGGAACTAACAGCTCCCCAGGAGCAAAGAAATGCTTTCATCGGTTGATCGGTGTCAGCATTAGAAACACAAACACACACTGCATAGGTTTTAATTATTCCCTAAGACATACTGGCACATAGGACTGGAGTCCCCACAGTTTAGCCCATTAGTTGCATCATCAGAGAGCTGGCCAGAGGGGACTCTGGGAAAATAATGGCTGGTGGGGGGATAGCAGGATCAAACAGATAAAAATAAAGATTCCAGCACAGTAAATTATTTGAAAAATCCACACATGTTGAGTTTTTGTTAACTGGAACCTAAAGGTCCCACTTCTTTGCTCCTGGGGAGCTGACAGTGCCCCTTTAAATGTTCCTCCTTCCAGGTTCATTGCATAGCCCCTGGTCTTGGTGCTCCTTTCTCATTTGAAAGAGCCTTCCTTTCTGCGCCCTGTTCACCTCTGTGAGGTGATTGCAGGTCTCTATTATGTCACCTATTGAGCTCCTTTCTTCCAGGGTGTGCATGTTGAGATCCATCAATTTCTCCTCATAGAGGTTCTCATACAACCTCTGCCCCATTTATGTTATCCACTGCTGGACTACCTCCACCCTGTCTACGTCTTTTATGAGGTGCAGCCTCCACAACTGGACATAGTATTTCAGCTGGGGTCTCACCAATGTGTGATACAGTGGCAACACCACGTCCCTTCTCAGATATCTCCTTCTCTATGCATCCCAGCATCCAACTAAGCCTACCCACTACTTTGTCACACTTCCTTGCCACCTTGAGGTCAACAAATATAATCCCAAGGTTGCTTTCCTGTTTAGTGATCGTCAGTAGCCCCCCTTCCCCATTCTATACCGAGTGCCTGGGTTTCTATGCACTAGGTGCACGATCTTGCACTTTTTGTCATTGAACCCCAACTACCATGCTTTCAACCACCACTCAAGTTTCCTCAGATTCCTTCTTATTTGCTCCACTGAGTGTCCACCCTATTGCAGATTTTGGTATCATCTTCAAAAAGGCATATCTTCCCTTTCAGATTCTCAGCAATAACACTTATGAAGACATTAAAGAAGACCAGTCTCTGTACTGAGCCCTGTGGCACCCTACCTGTCTATCATCCATCATTCTAGTGAGTGCCATTTACCAACACCATATGTCTCCTATCCATTTAGCAGTTTCTGACCCAATTCACTACTTTGGTCCCAACCCAAAGCTGCATAGTTTCTTTGTCATTCTCCTGTGTGGTACAGTGTTGAAGGTCTTGTTGAAACCCACATAGGCCACATCTACCACCTTCCCCTGATCTACTTCCCAGGTCACCCAGTCAAATAAATCCTTCAAATTTGTTTGGCATGATCTCCCCCATGAATTCATGTTGCCTGTGGGATTGTAGCCCAATGAATTCTAGATACTGAACCAGTCTTTCCTTTAGCAGGGTTTCTATTAATTTCCCCATCACTGATGTAAGACTAACTGGCCTATTCTAGCTAGCTAGCTTCCTCACTGCTACTGCTATTTTGCAAAGAGATCATGTCAGCTGTTCTCCAGTCACATGGAACTATGCCTGATTCCAGTCAGCTGTTGAACAAGGCTGTTAGTGGGGCAACTATCACCTCCTTGAGTTCTTTCAGAACCCTTAAATGTATCCTTTTCCAGTCCCATAACTTTGTTCACTTTTAGAATTGTAAGTCCCATCTGGATTCTTTCATCTAAAATGGATTTGTGTTCACTACCCCCCCATTCCTGCTACTCCATGTTGGGTCCATCTCACACCCTCTGTTGTGAAGACTGAGCAGAAGTACTTATTCAAGATGTCCTCTTTTTTCATCCTCTTCAGCTCTTCTAATCCTCACTGTCTCTTCCCTTGCTGTTCTCACTTAAAAATCTGAACAGAGTAGTTTCCTCCTTTGTGACCCCTTTGGTGATTCTTTACTATGACAGTGCCATTGCCTCCCTCGGCACCATGTCTGATTTCTTCTGCTTTACTGGGTACACATCCCAGTCCTCCTAACTCTGTGTTTCCTTATGCCTCCTGAATGCCACCCCTGTTGACTTCTCTGCCTTTGCCATTTCCTTAGAGAGTCATAATGGTCTATTTTTCTTTCTACTTTTACTCATTTCCTTCATGCAGAGGTTGGTTGCTTTAGTTATGCCGTTCCTTTTTTTGCCACTGAGCATCCAATCCATCCTGGCAATCCCCCTCTTTGAGACAGTTTGTGAGACATTCTTTGATTTCTTTAAAATCTGTCCTCCAGGATCACGTGATGAGCTGAGTCGAGTAAGACGTCTTCTGAGCAGCTCCGAGGCCCATAGCTTTATATAAAGTTTAATTTCCATTGGGATCAACTAGATCTACAATAAGAAATCCCTCTGTGGCATGTGAAGTGTCAGAGAACCAGATCGGTGGTGTTTTAATAAGTTACAGGGAGATGTACTAGCTTAAATCCGCGGTAAGTGGTGAGCAGTTACGAGCAGCACTAGGCCACGCTCTCAAGCAGAAATGGAACCCGAGATTGTGGAACCATTAGCGGGAAGATCTCCAGCTTCCAAAAGGCCAAAGCCCCAATCCCCCACCCCCGGTGAACAGGAGGAGGTAGAAGGAGAAGAAGGGGGTCTCAAAGCGAGGAATGAAGACATCCAAGAAATTAAGCAATTATTGCAAGGGTTGGTAGTGGATTTTGCAACGGTTAAGCCAGCGTTGCAATCACTAGCCCAGAGAATGGGAGATGTGGAGGCTCGGATAGTGTCACAGGAGAGGAAGTTATTGGTGGCAGAGCAGGAGCTTGTGATGGTCAAGAAGCAAGTTAAAAAACTGGAGGAGAGAATAGAGGACCAGGAGTTGAGGAGTCGATGGAACAACCCGATTTTAGCGGGGCTACGTGAGAGAGCAGAAGGTTCAGACTGTGTGCTTTTCATTCAGGATATGCTGCTTAAATTATTTGGCCCTATACCATATGGAGATGCCTATAATCTTGAGATAGCCCACAGGGCTTTGAGAGAGGTAGCACCACCGGGGGCAAGACCCCGAGTTATTATCATGCCATTTCTCAACTACAAGGAGAAAGTTTTTGTGCTAGCTGCAGCGAGGCAAAAGAAATCCTTGCAGTGGAATGGTGCCACCTTGTGGCTTTTCAGGATCAAAAACCCGCTGTAAGAGGAAATCAGAAAGAATACGTGGAAATTAAAAAGAAGCTGTATATTGCTGGAATCAAGTTTTGGCTCCAATATCCGGCGACATTGGTGGTTCGGCTTCAAAATGGGGAGAAACGATACTCCACTGCTAAAGATGCATTAGAAGGGCTGCGGATTGAGCTTCCAGCTATATTTAGAGCTCTGAGTTGATCTACTACAGATGTTTGGGAGAGAGATGAAGAGTTTCAAGTTTGGGACTTTTTGAGCTGTTAATCTGTTAAATTTAAAGTTAATTCTGTGGGGACTGATCTCTTACTTAGTCGATGTGATAAAGGGGCAGTGTAAGGGGAAAAGAAGATTCTAAAGTGGGTGGAAGTGAGAGGGGGTAATCATAGGTGCACAAAGTGAGATTGGGAGGTTGGCTAATCATATGGATTGGACGTGGGGATGAGTAGAGCGGCTAGGGAAAGAAGACTGAAAAGGCAGCGGTTGTGACCTCTGCTTCGGAATATGTAGAAAGGGGCCAGGTTGGGGGGATAATATAAGCGACAAAGGGGGGAAAGAGTAATCCAGAGAGTATAAGCAGCCTTGGCTATGGTAAAAGGGGGATATGGTAAACAGATCTAGTGGGTATCCAGAGGGGGGAGGACTGGTTCAACCCTTGGGCTGTTAGGAGGATTTACCCTGAGGAATTTCCTGGTCCCCTTTTCTTGGAGTTTTTGGAGATTGGCACTGCTCCCTCTTTTTTCTGATCATTTAGGGGAAAGGTAAGGAGGGAATTGTGAGAATGGGGTAAAAGGAGGGCCAAGGATTATGACAATATCTATAGGGGAAATTCGCCCCTCAGGTGGGGGCTGATATTAAGTTATAGGATGACCCCAAGTTATTGTAAAGGTATAGTAGGGTGGCACAAGAGCTTGTGGAGTGAGCTAAGTGAAGGGGGGCGGAGGTTGGATTTAACAGGACAGACCTTGGAAGGGGCTGTAACTTAGGGAGATAATAGAGGGGGCAAAAGGTTTATATATGTTGTCTCCCAATAACTGGAGCGGGTGACAATAATGTTTTAAAATTTTGGACAGGTGGAAAAGGTTATTTGGGAATGGCTTATGAGGAGTTAAAGAGTAATTGGGGGGAAGGTTAGGTAGTTCGAGGAGTCTGAAGAGAGGGGAATATAGGTCAGTCAGGGCTAGGGTGGTGTAACAGTTTTAAGTCATTTACGGATAGATTCCGAAGAACTTGAGACTATGGAGGAGCAGGGGAGTAGTTTGGGAAAGAGCTCATCGATGACCCGAAGAATGGAAGGTGAACGATCTAGGGATCCCAGCAGGGGGATGGGGGGGAGGCTGGGTTTTTGGAAAGAGAGAGAACCCATCAAGATGGAGATAAAGGGAGCAGGATCCAGTAGGGCATTGAGGATCAATAGTTCCAATAGGATTTTTTGGTATGGTTCATGGCGTGTGTTAAACTAATTTCTTGGAACGTTAAGGGACTCAGGGGTAGATGTAAAAGACTGATAATTGTGAGACATCTGGACCAGTTGGGACCCCATATTGTTGCTTTGCAAGAGACACATTTACTGACGGAGGAGCTGAATAGTCTCAAATGATTATGGGTGGGACAGGTTTTTGGGATAGGCAAGGAGAGGGCTTCAGGAGGGGTAGCGATTTTAATTAGGAAATCCTGTCCGTACAATGTAGAACAGGTGGTTACAAGAACTGACGGTAGGGGGATTTATATTTTGGGTTTATTAAATGATAGGGCCACCTCGGTGGCTTCCCTATATGGTCCGACTCCCCCCAGTCCGGAATTCTTTGCCTCGATAGAGAGGGATGTAGCTGGGTTTCTGGGGCACGCGCTTACTCTAGCAGGAGACTGGAACGCATATGGGGACAATAGGGAAGATAGGATCCCACCGGCGAAAGGGCCACTAAAGAAAGCTCAAATTGCCCTGAATAAGCTGTTAGAAGCTACAGCTTTAGTGGACCTAATACAGACACATGCTGATGGGGTCAATAATATGACATTTTACTCGGAGGCGCACAAAACCCAATCCCGTATTGACTTCTTTTTAGTTAATAGGGAGGTACTTGCGAGTATTAAGTGGCTGGTGACAGAAGTTAGAATTTTTTCTGACCATTCCCCTATTAAATTAACTTGGGAACTGAAAATTGGCCCATCTAGACCATTTCGATGGAGGCTAAGTGACTCCTTATTGGCGGATTCAGAAACCAAAGATGAATTAGAGGGAGCTCTAAAAGAAATTATACAGCTACAACTGCCCACACTGTCAAATAGGAAATTGGCGTGACCAACTTACAAACTGCTGTACACAGGAGTAGCTTGGGAGCTGGCAGCCCAGAAAAATAGACTGAGGAAAGCAAAGGAGGATTTTATTTTAGGGGCTATTAGCTATTTGACACCAATGGAGGGGTCCACAGAGGAAATCGACGGGGAGCTCAGAAGCTTAAGATGTGAATTGGGAGATATTATTTACAGTAAGATAGACTTCTGGTTAGAAAAGATTAAAGCTAAATATCTTTTGAAAGAGGATGTTCCGGGGTGCCTATTGGCAGCCAGAGTAAGGGAGTGGGAGGCGAGCAGAACGGTGACAGCTATCCATTATAAGGGGAGGGTCGTAATAGACCCACAGGAGCTAGCAGACACTTTTGCATCCTACTTCCAGGACTTATGCCAAATTTGGAATACAGTGGGGGAGAAAGAGATTAGGGCTTTTTTGGAAGGAGTGCCCCTACCGGTGATAGATCCCGGGCGGGCCAGGGATCTAGCAGCTCCCATAGATGTATCAGAGATTGCGGAGGTAGTCAAGTCTCTACCTGCGGGCAAGACACCAGGGCAGATGGCCTTACGGCAAAGTTTTACCAGAAATATTTACACACCTTAATGCCCCTACTTCAAGATTTTTTTTAATGATATAATGCAGGAAGGAGTACCCCATTCCCCCCTTTATCAGGCCTATATTACTTTAATCCCCAAACCGAGCAAACCTAAAGAAGAAATAGCTAATTACAGACCCATAGCATTAATGAATCAGGACATTAAGATCGTAACAAAAATATTGGCTAATAGAATCTGGCGGATAGCATCCGCTTTAATTAGTCAGGAACAAGTGGGATTTATGCCAGCGAGGGGAGCTCATGACGTGCTGAGGAAGCTTCACCATATTTTAAATTATGCAGTGGATTCACAAATACCTTTAGCTTTAATATCTCTAGATGCAGAAAAGGCCTTTGATAGGGTCTCTCATCCCTTCTTGTTTGCTACAATGGAGAGGATGGGCTCCAGAAGGTCTACTTAGAGGTATTAAAAATCTATACTGCAATCGATTTGCTGGAATTTTGTGTAATGGTTATATTTTGCAGGAAATACAGTTAGAGAATGGAACCCATCAAGGGTGTCCACTTTTCCCGATATTATTTAATATCTATTTGGAGCCACTGCTATTAATACGGATAGACAGGTTAAGGGGGTCGAGATAGGGGGAAGGGAGCTTAAGCTCTCAGTCTTTGCAGATGACATATTGCTGCATTTATGAGATCCGGTGGAGGGATTTGAGAGGGCTAGAGAGCTAATTGGAAGATTTGCTAGAGTCTCTAACTATAAACTTAATCTGACCAAAACTCAGATCCTTCTCTTGACGCCATACGTATATAAGGCTGATTTTGCTCAGCTGCGAATCCAATGGATGTCAGACAAGCTTAGGTATTTAGATATTTGGATTACAAGGAATTATGACAAAGGGGCTGAAACCAACTTGGAAGAGACATTGTCAACTATCAAGGGTGATCTAATTAGATGGAATAAGCTACCTTTGAATTTTATGGCCAGGCTTGGGCTAATTAAAATGAACTTGTTGCCTAGGTTGTTATATCTGGTATACCTAGCTCCATACAGTATCTCTAAGAAGCGGTTTAGAATGATTAAGATATTAATTTCAGATTTCCTATGGGTTGGTAAACCACCTAGGAAAAAATGTAACGATCTGCGACTCCCCCTTTCACTGGGAGGGGTCAAGTTGCCAGATCTTCATTTGTATTATGTAGCAGGGCAGCTGGGTCTAATGGCTCCTTGGGGTAACAGTATGGAGGGAGCAGAATATGTTCCTGACTGGTTATATTTAGAGTCTCAAGCGATGAGGGAAGTTGGGCTTTCTTCAGAAGCGCTTTTATATGCTAATATGACCAATCGCTTTAAGCAAAGGTTGGGAGGCCCAATTTTGAAAGTGGTGGAGGCCTGGTGGTCATTTTTGACTAGGGCACAGAAAGAGGATCAAATGAAGGCCAAAGAACAACCACTGGTGGGTAACCCTAATCTACTCATAGGGGATAAGGTAATTAAAGGGAAATGGGTTAAGTGGGCCTCAGGCCTGTACTTAAAAGATGTTACCCAGGGCAACAGGGTGGGTCTACCGGTGTAATGCGGAAGAATGCCTTTTTTTCATAGATTGCAACTTTCACGGATGTTAGATGGAGTTCTAAAGAGGACAGGGGTCTCTCAGATTCTTCCTTTAAGTGGGATGATCTGAGGGGGATCGATCTGAAATCTAAACCGCTGTCCCAAGCTTATAGAATATTATTGGATTATTTCGGTCCTGGCTCCCCCATTTCTGTGTCATATTGGGATGACAGGTTGGCTCCCCAGGGCATTGACTGGAAAAATAGCATATACATAGTGATACCTAAATACAGGAGTCTGTATTTTTTTATTGCTTTTAATTTATATTTTACCCCTGTGAAACTATGCGACAGAGGCCTTAGGCGGACAGACCTGTGTCTTAGATGTGGGCAGGAGAGAGGGGATTTATTCCAGGTTCTGTGGAACTGTAGCAAAATATTGCCCTTGTGGGGTGAAATTAAAAGAAGGATGGATCCAATGCTGGACTATTCAGATTTCATAACGCTGGGGATATGTGTTCTAGGGGATCTATCACAAGTGGAGGGTATTGCATCGAAATATCATGTATCTTTGATGGCAGCAATAATTAAATCATATGTGGTCCAGCACTGGAAAGATGATCAACTGTATGAGTACAAGCACTGGGTGGGAGATCTTATTGGAGCCCTATCCAGGATCAAAAGACATCTACAGTTAAAGGGGAGGAAGGGGCTGTACGCTAAAAGATGGGCGGTGTTGAAGGCAATTTACTCCCAATAATGGGGTGCATGGCTGGCACAGGTCTGTCTGCAGGGCTGTGCTTAGCTAAAGATTGGAATTAGACTGGGTACAGATAGGTAGTATCAGTAGGGAAATGATAGGGATGGGACGGGTTGGCATGAGGATTGGTAAGGTTTTGGGACGTGCTTAGTAGTGGAAAGTGAGGTCTGCCAGGAAGCTGGGGGTTGGGGATTCTTTCTCTTTCTAGGCGGGCGCAGAGAGGTATTACCTCCTGAACAGGTCTTAACTTAGTACAAACTTGGCCCTAGGAACATTTGTTAGGCTATATGGGATTCTTTCGGGAACAAGGGGAGATGGTTGGTATGGTAAATGGTAGGATGTCTTGACAGGGGAGGGCTGTACAGTATAAAGTCAGCTTAGATAGGAGGGGGATACTTCTCTGAGCATGTAAATAGTTATTTTGTAAATAGTTTACACAGTCAGTTTTGGATTGTGTACCCTGGGATTCCAGGATTGTTTGTTTGTTGTCCTGTCTTTTTGTTGGATAATAAAGATGTGCTTTAAAAAAAATAATAATAATAAAATCTGCCCTCCAAAAGTCCAGAACCCTTGTCCTCATATGGGTAGCATCTATTCCTGTCTTAATGTTAACTCACACTCTATGGTGATCCCTGATACCCAGAGGAATGCCAACTGTGTCATCTGCAACACTCTTTCTGTTTGTAAGCACCAGGTCCAGCACTGCCCCATCCTTTGAGGGTTCTTTGACTAGTTGCCTGAGAAAATGCTCTTGAAGGGAGTCAAGAATGGTGCCACTCCCTAGCAGAAACTGCAGTTGGAAGTCTGCATTCAATATCCAACAGACTGGTCACCAGCTAGCAGCACCTCCCCTTTACTTTCCATTCTGATGGCTTCCCAAGTGCCATATCCAACTTCCCTCCATATGCTGGAGGCCTGTACACTACTGGGGTGTGGATAGCAGCCTCAAAGTTAGTCTCCAGGGTGACCCACATCATCTTCAGCCCTTTCTTTCTCTCCTGGTGTCCCTGTAACACCATGACTTTGATTCCCCCTACATATAAAACAACACCTCCTCCCCCACTCCCAGCCTTGTCTCTCCTGAATATATAGAAGCCCAGTATGGCCATGCCCCAGTCATATAGGTCAGTGCACCATGACTCCATAATGGCCAGTATAACCAGGTCAGCCTCAACCATGATGTCTTGCAGATTTGTAATCTTATTTCCGAGACTCACTGCATGGACACACATGGCTCTCCTGAGATTTCTTCCCTCCTGTGCACTGACCTGCTTCCCCCTTCTATTGCTGACTGTGTTTTTCCCTGACGTTCCCCCTGACTTTTCTCCCACTTCAAATTCCATCATTCCTTGTCTTCTTCAATCCTGTATCTTCTCTAACATGGGTTTTAACCCCCCTTTCATAAGTTATGGCCTCTGTTGGAAAATCACACTGATTATAGACAACCCCCTTGGTTGTGGCTTTCAAAGGATCCTGCAATCAAGTCACACCTACCCTTGCTGGTTAAATAAAGCAAATAGGAATAGGAAAACCACTGAGGAAAGTATACAAACCAGAATGTATGTAAATTCCCCCACAGCAAACCATGAGCTGTACTGAATGGTGAAGAAACTTCACAGAAATAGGAAAGAATGGACAATCCTCACAAAAAATATAATAGAATGCCCCTAACCACCCTGCTCCCACTCCCAGATGCCCCTGGGGGATCAGAGCCATAATTAGAACTCATGGAGCCCTGTGGAAAATGGAGGCAAAGATGTATTTTGAGTTTATAATATCCAAACCATTCAAACTGTTTAAAAATAAAAATACAAACTGTATCAAGAATGCCCAACCTGTAGAAAGGAATAAAACATATAATCTCCAGAAAGTTCAGCCTGTGACAAAGCATGAAGTTAACAGGGTACAGGGAATAGAAAATGCAGTCTGAAAACTGCAATTCTGGAAAATTAAAATAGCATTACTTCAGTCTTATGGAACTCCATGGGCCATGTGCTCAGTCTGTTAGAAATTGCTGGCTTGAAAAAAATATGTCAGAAAACTATAAATAAGCCATACACAGGGAGACAAACCAAAACATTTAGAATAACAGCTTGTGATGAAACTCACGACTAGTAGAAGACCTGCCAGTGCTAGTACATGGGCTTGTGGCTTCCAGGCTTGACTACTATAATGCACTCTACCTTTTGTGGTCAATGGAGGTACCCCGTAACACCTGCAGTTGGTAAAAAGTGATGTAGCCTGTTTGCTGATGGGTCTACATTGGTCTTGTCATGTAACTCCAGTCCTATGTGAACTACACTGACTGCCAGAGAAATGGCATGTTTCCTTCAGGGTTGGTTTGATAGCCTACTGTATATTGCCCTATACAGGTTGGACCATGGCTATTTGCTGGAGCTCCTAACTCCCCCATTAATCCTTATGTCCCCTCCACTTCACTAAGGATGGTCTCCTTTCATTTCTGATGGCCAGATGGAAATCTTCTGGAGAGCATACATTTGAAGTTGCTAGCTCTCTGTTTTGGAATGTGCTACCCAGAGCTCTGTGGCTTCCCAGCTTCAGTTATGGACTTTAGAAAGGGTCTGAAGGTATACCTATTTAGAGAAGTATTTGGTGACTTGTGATGCCTCAGAGTATATGTACTGTTTGATGCTGTTGCTATTTATTTCTTACTTATATAATTTATTTGTTAGTCTGTTGTTTTTAATTTTTCTATATCTGACCATGCAATTCTGAGCTGTTTGTTATTCTTTATTATGTGAGGCACTTGAGCTGTTGGGAAAGGGTGTCATACAAATAAAGTATTACCACTATTAGTAAATAGTAAATCCCGCAACGCTTACATTTATTTAAGCAGACACAGGTCACATAGGAGTGCAGTACTTTGGGGCATACTGCTGCACTCCTGTGTGATCTGTGTCTGCTTAAATAAATTCAGCATTGCCAAATTTCATAGCCATTAGTTGCTTCATAACCTGTGATTCAGAATTTTTAAGTTTGTCTCCCTGTGTGCGACTTGCTCATATTTTTTTACTTATATACTACTAGTTACAAAGTAAATCAGGTCATACTGCAATAATGTAAAATGGTATATTTTAATGCCCATAAATTCAACAGACCTAAGCTGTTGCTCAGTTATAATGCTGCAATTTTATAATCCTCTTAGGATAGCCATAGACACCCAGCAGTCCAAGTGAAAGGAGGAGATTACCAACACTCCTGACCCCTCCACACCCACTCTGCAGTGGCCCAAGACCCAATGGCCTGTCTACCCACGGAGCTCCAGCATAATGCTCATGACCCCAGTGCACTCAAGGTATGAAGTATAACCCAGAGAAAGGCAACTGGAGTTTCAAAATGAAGCTGACTAGGCAGACTAATTAGCAAAGGGACAAACAAACAATTTTGTAGGGAGGGAAAGTGGCCAGTATTAACATTCAGGCTCTCACCACCATTGTCAGCAGAGCACACTTAACCAAAAGCTACCAATTAAATACTCCTGTTAGTAACATATATACATGCTTTAAATATAAAGGAAAGGCCTGTTGATGCCATGAAAAATGTAAGTGACTATGTATAGTCTACCCCACCACAGTGATCTAGCTGCCAAACTCGGGGCCACACAGAAAATCAGGTTAGAGGCTTTCAAGCCTACCGCTAGCCCCTCCCCTCAACTCAGTGCTTGAGTAATCCTGCAAATTTGAGGTTAGTATAAGAGTTTCCTGTGTCATCCCTCAGTCACAGCTGTCAGAGTTCATGCAGTTCCTGCATGATTTCTTTCATTGTCTCAACTGACTGGGCCATCTGCTGAGTTGCTGAATTCATCTTGTGCCGGGCTGATTTCTGAATTTCTTTTACTGCAGAATTCCACAAAGGAGAAGAAGGTTGCAGTCCAACCCAGTTTCTCTTTTTCAGCAGATCTGTGGCTGCTTCTTCTGCTGAGTGATATGACATGCACCCCTCAGGAAATCATAAAAGTAACAAGGCAGGATAAGTGGTTCATAATTTTGATTTATGAGCGCTCACTGTCTGCAGGATTGATACAAATTAGTGCCACTGCAGTCCAGGAGAATAATAATTATCTACAAAAATTGTCCTATTTTTCGAATCATGTGAATGTGGAAGATTGGTTTAATAGACACAAGCTCATTCTCAACTATAAGAAGACCAAGGTTATGCTATTCAATGCCTCACATAGCAAATTCAGATTACACTCACTGACAGTCAGCTACTCTGTCAACTCCCCCCTGGAGCAGGTTCAGCACTTTGAATATCTCAGGGTCACCTTAGATAGCTCACTATCCTACTCCCAACATATTGAACATGTTGCCAAAGCTGTCAACATTCGTACTGAATTGCTGCCTAGGCATAAATTGAGTCTGACTACCAATGCACTAAGGTTAGCAATCCATAGATCTCTTATATCAGTAATTGACTATGGGCTTGTTATCTATGGCTCTGCCACTGAAACATCTCTTTGACTTATATCCACAGCTCTGAATAAGGCCTGTAGGCTCCCAACAGGTGAAGCATAACTCACACATACCTGTGACCTCTATGATAAGACTAACTGGCATCAGTTAAAAGACAGAATGAAATACCAAACATGTCTACTTGCTAAGAAGGTTAGTCTAGGACTCACGCCTCCAGGGATTTAAAACATTCTAAATCACTCCTGTATTCCCTGTCATACTAGGGGCTCTAAAAATTGGATCTTCCAGGTACCCCACTGCTGTATTACTCAGGGACAAAGATCTTTTGCCTACTGAGCTCCTCTCTGGCTAAATTCCCTCCACTGCAACACTGCAACATCTCCTCAGTATACAAGCTAGGTCCATTTAAACATAAACTCTGGCAATACCTAACTTCACACAGTAGCTGTTACTGCTTCCACTGAGCTGAGCACATCAACATTGTACACTTCATAACATCACCTCTTCCAACAAACGTCGCATTTATTACTTCTGCCCCTCTTCAAGAGCACTTGTTGCACCATCCCCATTCGCTCAGTTTCTATCACTTCCTTCCTACTTCTTCCCCTCTCACATCCACTATCCCTCACCCTCTACGCACATCTCCGCACCTTCCCAACCTACTCTTCCTCCGAGCTGTCTCACCTCACTTCTACCCCTCTCTGCCTTATCACCTTACCAGTCTTTCCTGTTAGCTCTTGACAAGACCTCCTGGCTGATTTATTTTGCTTTCTTCATCTGTGTGTGCTTATAATTTTAACACCATAACCTGCTTTCTGGCATACATCATGCAATGCCAGATAAAGTTACTGGGTGTTTACTTACCTGGTAAAGGTGATTGTGTTGGTTGACATCCATGGCACTCCAGACATTACCTCATGGGTTTTAGCCCACCTGATAGGCTAGTGATGCACATGACTCTAGGATCAAATTTCTAGAATATCCAGGTCCCAGAAACCCCTGTTCTCCAGTTCGAATCTTCCATAGCTGAAATCAAGGGTAGTAAAGCGCAGGTACAAATTCAAAGAGAAACACTACAATCATTGCACCTAATAATGCAGACTGAGGCATTAAACTAGTGTGGCCCATGGGCCCATCTTTATTTTCCTATTGTTACAATCTAATCTCGACCCCTAATAGGTCGACAGTCAAAATCCTCCACCCTTATGTTTTCCTGTAGTGGCATAAGGCCGAATCTCTCCTTAGATATGCTTGTGATGCTCCATTGACGGTCACTCTGAGTACTCTGTTGGGAGGGTCTTGGAGTGCCATGGATGTCAACCAACACAATCACCTTTACCAGGTGAGTAAACACCCATTGTGATAAGTTGACCATCCATGGCACTCCAGACATTACCTCATGGGTAGCTAAGTAGCAGTATTGTACCCCAGGGGGGACAGAGTGGTCTATGAGTGAGAGGCAGAGGTGGCTGATAGGAGGATTTGTGTGGCAAAAGTGGGCTGTATGTCATACAGGTGCTTGAGCCTATAGTGTCTGGTGAATGTATGGATGGAGGTCCAAGTTGCCACTTTGCATATATCTTCAGATGAGGCGTTTGCCCTCTCTGCCCAGGATGTGGCTACTGACCTCGTGGAATGGGTCTTGATACCTTCGGGGGGTGTCATACGTTTTGATACGTAGGCTTCCTGGATGATTCTTCTGAGCCATCTGGTGATTATGGTTTTTGAGGCTGCCTTACCCTGCCTTTGTCCCCTTGTAACAATGAATAATGTCTCTGTCTTACATAGGGGTAGGGTCCTGGCTATGTAGATGGAGAGGGTGACCCTGACATCCAGATGGTGTGGGATTGGGGAAACGCCTGGTTGTGCATCTCAGGAGAAGGTGGGCAACTCAATGGGTTGCTCCCTATGGAAAGTTGTGGATACCTTCGGTTCGAATGCTGGGACCATCTGAAAGTGGACTCCCTGAGGGGTGAACACGGTGTACGGCTCCTTATGACAGTGCCCCCAATTCCCCAATTCTGCGAGCTGAGCAGATGGCGATGAGGAAGCAGGCCTTGAGGCTGACCCAGAATAAGTCCACCTCGTGTAGTGGCTCTAACAGAGCCGTACCGAGGGAGTCTAATACTAGTGAGAGATCCCATGGGGTGATGGTCAGGTGAACCCTGGGTCAGAGCCCTTCCACTGCTCTTAGGAAGTGTATGGTGTACGGGTGTGATCCCGGGTTGTATCCCCCGATGGGACCCGTGGCCACTCCAATGCCCGAGAGCTGCATCCTAAGGGAGGAGTGTGCCAGTCCCTTGTCCACTCCCTGTTGGAGAAACAGTAGAATGGTTGACATATCTGGTTCCTCTGGGTCCCTGTCGTGTTCACGACACCACCTCATGAACAAAGACCATTGTCTACCATAGGTGGATGTGGTTGATGATTGTCTAGATTGCAGCAGTGTGGATATGACTGACTCATGATAGCCTGCTTGTATCAGTCTCTTCCTCTCAGGAGCCAGGCCGTGAATTTCAGAATCTGCAGAGTCGGAGGATGTAATGGGCCCTGCATCAGCATGTCTGATCGGTAGGGCAGCCTGAGGCTGGCTAGTGACATGTTCAGTATCACGGCAAACCACGTTCTTCGTGGCCAGTAGGGTGCCACTAGGACGATGGTACATCGAGATGCTCGGATCTTGTTTAGTACCTGGGGATGGAGTGGGAGGGGTGGGAACACGTAGGCATGCTCCCGGGGCAATGATTGTGACAGGGCATCGGTTCCTTGCAACCGGCTTTCCCTGAATCTTGAGTAGAACTCGTGGACCTGTGTGTTCTCTGCTGTGGCCATGAGGTCCATGGATACTGGTCCCCAGGTTTCCAAGATCATCTGAAAGAGACCAGGATGGAGACGCCACTCCCCTGGGTGAACTTGTTGCTGGCTGAGCCAGTCTGCTCGCAGATTGAGCTTTCCAGTGAGACGTACTGTGCCTAGATGGGTGAGGTTGGTCTGTGCCCAATTGAGGACTGCCATCGCCTTCCTCTGCATGGCTTTGCTCCTGGTGCCTCCTTGTTTTGTGATATACGACACCGTGACCTGATTGTCAGAGCGTATAAGCACTGATTGGCCAAGGATGTATTACTCGAAGGCCTTGAGTGCATGGGCTACTGCCCTTATCTCTAGGACGTTGATGGATAATTTGGTTTCCATTGGCGTCCAGAGGCCTTGTGCCGTCAGATCACCCAAGCATGCTCCCCAGCCTGACAAGCTTGCGTCCGTCTGTATTATGGCAGTGTGAGGTGCTTCTAGTGGGACTTCTCTTGAGAGGTTGGCCTTCACTGTCCACCAGGTTAATGAGTGTCTCACCGATGGTGGTAGTGGAACAATGACTTGTAGGTTGTACTCGTTCAGAGATCTCTCAGTGAGTACGTACGTCTGCAGTGGCTGCATGTACCATCTGGTCCAGGGAATTAAAGGTCTATGCATGATGCCATGCACCCTAACAAATGGGCTATGCTTCCCACAGTTGTTTGATGGTGAGATCTCAGGTAACGGGCCAAAGTGATTAGGTTGAGCACCCTTGCCTGGGAGGGTTTTGCCCATCCCTGTGAGGTGTTGATTAGTGCCCCCAGATGTTCAATTTGCTGAATGGGCATCAGATGGCTCTTGGTGTGGTTCACTACCCAACCGTGTGCCTCGAGTGCTTTCATTGCGGTCAAGATGTCACGGTGCGATTGTTCCTTGGAGCATGCTCGAATGAGCCAGTCATCCAGGTAAGGTATGATATCCAGCCCTTGCTCCCGAAGTCTGGCCACTAGGACTATTGACACCTTGGTGAATACCCTTGGAGCTGAGGTAAGACCGAAGGGCAATGCCTGGTACTGGAAGTGATGGCCTAGGATGTGGAACCTGAGATATTGTCGGTGTCTTGGAATGATAGGGATGTGGAGGTATGCATCCTTCAAGTCTATAGATGTGAGGTAGTTACCTACCCAAAAGCTGTGTAGTGTTCACCTTATGGTTTCCATCTTGAACCTGTGGCATACCACATGTTGGTTGAGGTGTTTTAGGTCTAGGATCCGGTGGAGTTCTCCCATTTTTTTGGGTATGAGAAAGAAAATGGAGTACACCCCTAATTTCTGCTCATGTGAGGGAATGGACTGGATAGCCCTGTTCTCTAGCAATTCCCCCAGGATACGTTGGACCTGGTGAGGGGTTGCCTTCCTTTTGGTGATGGGGAAACTTAGGAACCTGTGTGTGATTGGGATCGGGATAACTCTATAGAGTACCCCCTTGATACTACCTCTTGGACCCACTTGTCTGAGGTTGTGTGTAGCCACTTGTGCTTGAACAGGGACAGTCTTTGTCCCACAGGAGGGTTAAAACCCTGTCCTTGTAGTGGTCTGGGTAAGTAGTGATTGTTGCTTGCCCCTGAAACCTCTACCTCATCCCCCAAACTTTGATCCATGGGCTCTAAACGAAGACGGTTGGTATGAATGGGAATGGGAACTGTAGAAACTGTTGGGATTTCCTCTGCCTTGAAAGGAACTGTTTTGGGGGTGCGTGTCCCTGCGAGGTTGGTATAACCTGTTCCCCCCGAAACCTTTGCCTCACAGAGGGAAGGCAGGTGTGCCTAGACTTATTCTTGAGTAGGTCTTTGCCCTCCTCCTTTTGTTTTAGGAATTCCTGTAATCCCTCCCCAAAAACATGCTTTCCCCTCATGGGTAAGTTCTGTAGTAGTGTTTTGGATTTGTTGTTGACATCCCATAACTTTAGCCACAATGCTTTCCTGGCATGATTGGTGATGGCCGTGGCCCTGGCATGCAGTCTGAGGGTGTCCACGGCCATGTCTGCTAGGTATTATGCCGCATTGAGAGTGCACTCCAAAAGTTCTGCTTCTCTAGACTTGGGGTTCGCCTGCTCCAGGAGCTCCTCAAGCTGTTGGATTTGTGCTCGTGCCATGTAGATGGCCGTTGTGGAGGCTTTGGTGGCAGTTCCTTCGATTTTGAAAGTCCTCTTTAACATGTTCTCCACCTTCTTGTCCATTGGGTCCCTTAAGGCTATGGTCCCGCAGGGCAAGATGGTTCCCTTACTGAGTGCCGCCACCTGTGGGTCAATGATTGGGGCTTTGCACCAGTTACTGGCCTTGTCCTCTTGGACTGGGCACATCCTGTCCAAATTTCTTTTGTTCGACATTCTGCCAGGCTCTATGGATTGCCACTCTCTTTTTGAAAATGTCCTCAATTGCTAGACATACTGGGAATGTCTCTGTGGTGGTAGGTCTTTGTTGGATCATAGGATCTAATTTCGACTCTGGTTTTCCTTCCTCCATATCAAACCCCATGGTGGCCTTGACAATTTTCATGAGCCCCGGGATCATGTCGAAAGAACACAGTTTCGAAGTGAGGGAAGGTACCGCTTGTGGTTCCATGTTCTCCTCATCGGTCTGTGCTCCATCTTCCTCATCTGGTACATCCTTGTCTTCTATGGAATCCTGCCAATGATTGCCCGGTACTGGGTCAGCAGTATCTGGACGTTCCTCAGAGGGCCCCCCTGCATTGTCCGGCTCCTGAAGCGGTGCTGATGGTCTATGCTGTGTAAGGGATTCGAGTTTCTCTATTATCTTCAACATGAAGTTCTGTTGACTCTCCATCATAGCAACTGTGGCATGTTGGTTCTGAATCAATAGGGTTCCGGGATCCATCCAAGTTGGGCCGCTGGGCCCTGGATTGATGGAACCCATAACAGGAGTTTGCTCCACGGATAAGTCATTGTCGTCATGAAGACAAGCAGAGCACAGGGGGCCCGGGGCGTGGGGCAAGAGAGTACCACTGCTAGATGAGCACTTCTTGACATTTACCATCTGGTGAATAAAGAAGAAGGCAAGCTTAGAGTTAGGATAGGTTGCAAGGTCCTGTGGGCAGAATCTTGCCCCTTAACTGCAAGTTGAATCTGTATGGTCCAGCACTGCTTTAAATGACCCATAGGTGCTATCTTGGGGAGGTGTGAGATGCATTCTTTATGGGTCAGAACAGCATGGGGGTTCACTGTGTGAGAGACCCCTCATGGACAAGTGCCCCAATGTAGCGGTTGCTGCTGGGAGGGACCTGCAGTGATAGAGGGGACACAGATCAGGTCGCTATGGGGAGGGACCCATCTGAGGGGGAGGAGGTTCAGAAATTGTAGGCTGGTCCTTATAGGCCGCTATGGAGAGGGGCCCATATCAGGACTGGAATGGGTTTTGTAACTGAAGGTGGTACACAGGGGTTCGCTATGGGAGGGACCCCCTACGTAGTGGGAAGAGAGCCCATGTATCCTAAAGAGGGCTTGTGACCCCCCTTTGTTTGCTCAAGTGGTCCTCCACCAGAATTGAAAGGGTAGAAGTCTCCTAGTCCTGATGTGGAAGAGATCATGTAGACTGGAGCTGATGGGCCAGCAGGGTGAGAGAGGCAGTCCCTCTCTCTTTATGTCGCCGTGTGCCACACAGTTGGCCACGACCATGTGGTCGAGAAACTTGGAGGTGATCAATAGTATCCTCCCTCAGTAACTGTACTAAATAGGAAGCCCCACTGTGAGGATCGCCGAAGTGGCAGAGGTTGGGGGAACCCCTGCGGTGTGCAAGGGTGAACTCTCATCCGTTGGGAGAGGAGTTTGTAGTGGAGGCCACTGATTGGTTAGGCTGTGGGGCCATGTGGTCTTCAGAAGACAGTGGAAATGTTGCGGTGCTGTTTGGGGCTGAAACACTGTGAAAACGGGTGCATACCACGCGCCACTGAAGGAATCGACCTCTCGGATGCACCCTCCTGTACTCCTGGGGTGCTATGGGGCACTGGGAATGACCACGCGGCGATGGTGTCCTCTAATATGGAGGGCATGGTGCATGGAGCGTGACTAGGCCAGAGGCCTGTGAGGAGGGCTCCACAGGGGAAAAAACGGCATTTGGGGATTTTTTCTCTCATGGAGGCGAGAGCACCTCATTGTCCCGATGCAGACAGCTCGAGGGAGAAGGGGATATCGTGTAGGTCATAGGCCTCTGCCTCTCCTGATAGCGCAATGATGTTGAGAGGGGAGGAGAAGGGGGGAGCACTGAGATGCGCTGCTCGTGGCGTGATTTTTCAAACAAAGCTTTTATACATGCAAGATAACTCACTGCTGCTTATTGAACTGAAGTTTCTCTGCCCTTCTAAAAAAACAAGCAATACATTTTTGAGGCGATATCTCAGGAAGGCTTTGAAGAGGCACAGAAAAAAACTGTAGTGGGACATCAATACCATAAAACTAATTCTTTTCTGTGTCATTTTAAAACAATCACTAAGAATGCTACATCCAAGTAAAAAATGATATCCATGCTGGCTCCCAGCCTGTAGTAGCAGGTTGGGGATTCCCAATAATTCTTGATTAAACAAAACATGTTAAATTAAGCTAAAGCCACACAACTGGCTTTGTCTATACTGACCACAATGTGCTGCGTATACATCCTGCCTAGCACTTAGATTTGCCTTTCCTTTTTAAAACATATATTTCTCTCTCTCTTTCTCATTATAGCGATTAGAAAAAAGGCCTACCTTTCTGAGTGGAACAACAGGGATCCTGGTGTGCTAGTTGCCTGATCAGATGCACGATTTGAACTGGAGAACAGGGTTTCTGGGACCTGGATATACTAGAAATTTGATCCTAGAGTCATGTGCATCACTAGCCTATCAGGTGGGCTAAAACCCATGAGGTAATGTCTGGACTGCCATGGATGGTCAACCAATCACAATCATCTATACTTCTTGTAATTCTGTGATTTATTTTACATCCCTTGTTTTATGTTACTACCTTTGTAATTCCCTCAGACGTGGAACCTATGTAAAAGAGCTCTTGCTCAAAGGTGTTTAATCCAAGATCTTAATAAGTAAATAAAAATAAAATGAAAAAATCTTGAAATGTAATCCCCAACTTTTGCTTTTAAAAGTAGGTTCGCTGGGTACCTTAAGAAGGGGACTATAATGGACTGGGCTGTGCTGCTGGGCCAGATGGCTTATACTGCAAGGCTCAATGGGAACTTTTCATGTCAAATTGATAACCACAGGCAAGTTTAAAATGTCCTTTAAAAAGACTTGGTGGACCAAGTGGTCCTTATCTTCCATCAGATTCTCTGTTTCTATATTTCCACTAAAAAATAAACCCTTCATGCTCTGCATTCCATAACCTGTTGTTTCTCCTATAGCTATGTATTATATTGGGTAAGGTTAAGTATAAGAGCTTCCAGCTTATCTGCCACAGAGTCTGTAGAGGAAGGTTGAAACTCCATATCTCCAACCCATTTATTCAGGGCCTTTAAATCTGATCTTAATGTATGCATAGCCTCATTCATATCCTGTCTGAAGGATGTCAGTTCTTTCATTAAAAACTCAAACCTTTTTCCCTTTTCGGGAGAGTGGGATGTTTTAACAGGGCTCTCCTCCACCTCTTGCATCACGATGGTGGAGCTGCAGGACTGGTCCAAGTCATAACTCTAACAACTGCATCTGTCAGCACCAGCTGGATTTTTGAGTCTTTGATTTGGTGTGGCTTCCCCCATCAGGACCAAAACATCCCACACAGGTGGAATTGCAGATTATTAATTGTATAATCTCTTTAGACAAATAATATTGGGTGAGTTAGCAGGAGCACTCAGTTCTGGCAGACATGCACCAAGATAACATCACCAGAAGTCCTGCATGTCTAAATTACAGTAATATTCACTGGCAGGGTACATGATATATACTATCTACAAAACAAGTTTCTATTTTATGGTAAGTATTCAGTGTTTTGGAATCATATATACATACAGTAAGTCTTAATTTTAAAGTAAAACATTTAGCATAGCAGTTGAAACCACACTTATGTAGTTGCTGTCTAGTTAAATAAAAAGCCTAGTGATTTACAACACAGAGGACAGGTTATGGACAACCATGCAGAATAAAGCTGGGTTTCCATGACATCATGGAGAGCCTTAGAGATAAGCTTAAAAGGTACCTGTCACCAGAGCCTTGAGATGAAAAACTGCTTCATTGTGCATGGTTACCCATGGATCATTTGGTATTATAAAATGGTCTTAGGAAATGATGCTCTGTGATTGGTCAAAGGTGTCACAGAACCATGCATCGATCCCCTACATACCACCAGCTCTGCAGAAAAAAAATCTTCTTGTTTAGTAACCCATGCACCAATAAATCATAGAGTATAATGCAAAGGCAACCATACACAAAAAGGCTGTGTTTCTATTGAGGGGTTGAGATGATATCATTTGGACCAGGAGAGTGAAGGTTGACCAGGTTTTATTTTTTATAGTATGTGGTCTTACTGAATGTCAAATGCAAACATTTCAAATTATATAAAGTAGTGAGACCCATCCACTCCCCTTCCACATACCTTTCATCACTCGTAGTAATTATATACTGTATAGATAAATCATTATGTCCATATGGTGCTTAACAGGAGACACAATAAACAGCAACTTTTTGTGACCTTTAAACTGTGCACAATGACTTATTTTGACCTTTGTGTACACAGCAACCTCTTATGGTCTTTCAGCTGTGCACACATTTTGACAATGCACAACAAAGATTTTGAGTGTATCGAAATCCATACAAAATTACACTTAACCATATACTATAAAGAGTTGAGCAGAATCTGTAACAGTAATCCACTTAAATTCTAAAATGTAAACAAAAACATCATATCTTAACTACCAGGCCAAATACATTTTTTAAACTAACATTAAATAAAAATATTTTCCTTTTCATAGATTCTCAAAAAATGAAAAGACAAAAAAACAACAACACAATTTTATAAGCATAATAATCCCCATTCAGGGTGCACATTGTGGAAGATTTTTTTCCCCTTTGGTAACTGGGTAAGGCTCATTAGCCCTAAGACCTATCTTCAGGGGCAACCCGGAGCAAAGGGGAAGTTCAGTGACTTGCTCAGGGTCACACACTATGCAAACAGAGACAGAGGCAGAATTTATGCTTTTCCAGATGGTCAGCAGTGCTTCATGCTTTTCAACATATCCAGAAAAAGCATAGATCCCTTACAATGCCCACAGTGCTGTGTCTTATTGCTTATTAATATATTTAATGTAAGAAAAATACTGTTTTTTTCTTCCATGAATTGTTTGGTTTAATTGTAATAGTTAAACAAAGTGGAAGTAAAATACAAAGGCATGAGGTTCAATTCTAAATCAAAATAAAAAAAACATAGAAACATAGACTTTGATGGCAGATAAGGGCCACTTAGCCCACTCAGTCTTCTCATTTCCATACCTATTGGATAAGCTGCAGATCCTAGTTAACCAACAGCCTACTTCCTCCTACCCCCCCCAACTAGAATTGCTTTATGTCTGTCCCATGCATTCTTGAATTCCCCCACTGTTTTTGACCCCACAACCTCCTCAGGAAGGCTGTTCCATGCATCCAACACCCTCTCCATGAAAAAATACTTCCTCACATTGCCCCTGAGCCATCCTCTCACTATTTTCAAATTGTGACCCCTTGTTCTTGCACATCTCTTTTTCTGAAAGATGTTGCCCTCTTGGACGTGGTTGATTCCCTTGAGGTACTTGAATGTTCCTGTCATGTCCCCCCTCTCCCTCCTTTCCTCGAGGGTATACACAACTATAGTGTATGGTAGAACACTGTTCTGCATGGAAATCCATGCCCAGAACAGCGTTGTTGTCATGTCTTGAGTGTGTCATGATGTTGTTGTGCTGTACTGAGTACATCACTAATGAAGCACAACAATACTGAATGTTGTCATGCATGTGTGATGTAGTGGCTGTGGCAGTGAGAGCAGACCAGGAAGTGAGCGGTGCTTGAAAGAATCATGCCACAGTAAGCTACTTTTAAGTACTGGGGGCCATTTGTTCTTGAAACCAGAGGAAAATAATGGCTGCCTATACACTATAAAAAATTGCATATGAGCAACCATATACCAATAATACAGCTTATTGATCTTGAAGTTTCCATGGTAACGAGACATCTCAAGCTTTGCTGTCAAGGTCTCTTGTTATGAAGGAAACCTCTCGATCATAAAACTGCTTTGCTGTGTATGATTGCTCATACACAATCCTCTATGTTGTATCACAGAATGGTACAACATAATTCTGTGATTTTTGAACTGTTTGATTTAGTTAGGGTGGAAAGCCATGCACAACAAAATAACCATGTACTATAATTATGCTTAACTTCGGTATTGTCTTGCCTTTTTTTTGTTTTATTTTCCCTGTTGCTAGTGTACAGATTATTTTAGATAATGCAGTACATATTTCACTGATCATTCAAAAATCAACCAAATGTTCCCCAGCAGACCACACAGTTGCTATTTCACTACATTCTGCTGTCATAATGAACACTATGATGTCATAAACAAAGGCTCTGTGAGGCTAGTTGTGCAGGAAAATAACTTATAAGGACATTTTGAAACATATCCCAAGATATGTAATAAACCATGGAAAAGAAAACTGATTTTTTTATATCACATTTTTGTTTCTGGATCTTCCTCTGCTGGTGGCACTTGGTGGCAGTAGTACCAACCATCCATGCTCCATCTCCCCTCCAATGTTAACAGGGATCATGTGGCATGGCAGTGGGGGCCTGGGTTTTGTATGTTTCTCTCATTGTGTTTTTGGTCCCCAACCCCCGATGACCCAGGCTCATTCCTGAACCCTGGTCTCTGCCATCATCAGCGGCAGCACTACCACTGTGCTGACGAGCTGGCTGAAAGCTGAACATTTAAAGAGTGTATGCTCTAGTAAATTGTAACAGCTGAAACATCATGTTTATGAAAGTACAATACACACTGAACTGCAGTGCCGCTCATTAATATTCAGTAAGGCAAGCCTTTATTTTAAAGTGAGTATCAGCATGGCAAGATACCCTAGAATTGAATACGTGGTTAAAAGCAATTGGTGCATTTTCAGTTATTAGGATTTTTCCAAAGTCAAGAAAGGGCCCCCCCCCACACACACACACAGACTCTGGTAAATAAAGATAAAACTGCAAGTCAGAGACACTGACTATATTTAATAGAAGTCTCCATTTTACTGAAAATATTTCAAGAGATCATTGTAATCAACACATTCAGTCAGAGAAACACATTTCCATTGTTCAGTAAGTACTGCACTCAGTGGGAATCATCCCTACTGAAATGGTATACAGTATTACACGTGCACTGCCATCAATTATGCAAGTGTTGATTTACCATAATGGGGTTGCTCACTGCACCTGTTCAAGTGCAACTATAGTTGTATTGTTTTACCCTGCACTTAATATTGGTATGTGCATCTGTAAAGATTTGTATTTTGCACCATTTTGTTGCATTATGTTACTTGGCTATGACTATTGTTTGTGCATATTGTAATGTACTATTAATCTTTCACCTGACTATATTATGCCACCCCCCCCTGGGAGTTGGATGCATGTGAAAATGAGCAGGTATCAGCTTGGCATGTCTTACCTGAGAAATCTTTTGAAATAAATAAAAAATAAGTTCCAGTATTAAAATATGGTTCAAATTGTTTACTTTTGTTCATTTGCTGCAACAATTAATGGCAAGAGTTGGCATGTTGTTGAATAACCATTCTACAGTGGTATGTTATGCCCCATGTCACAAATCACTAGTGATGCTTATTATTTATATGAGGATAATAAAGTATTGGGGAAAATATTTTTTATATAAAATATTGATTTTCCACATCCTGCTAGATTAATGTTTTTTCCAATATTATGTACAAGGGTTATAATACCCTTTTTGTTGTAGAATTTGAAAAGTATTTATAAAATTATTGAGGTGATCAGAAAATGCATATATCCCTTTCCAGAATGCACTAAATCATAAATAATTAGTGCCCTTTCCCCAATTTGTGTGGGTCTATTGACCTCCCAAAGCCCATACCAACATCAATGACAAAACATTAAGGAGTAATTATTGCTCCTCAGTAGAGCTGTACAGAATATAAAATTCCACCTGCAGAATGACTGTTCTGATTCCATTGAATTCCACAGAAGTTTCACAAACATTCCCCGAACATTTGCAAAATTTTTAATTTTGGTTATTTAAATATAATTTTAAAAATACATTTCCACATGACACCAAATGTGGCACATAAATGGCACCCAACAGCTTACAAGAGTGCACCATACATCACAGTTGTAGATATTAAGACGGCAGAGTTGTGGGTGGCCAAATGTTTAATCAAAATTTAATTTTCAGTTGTTTTTAGATAATTTTAAAATTTCATATCCATATTTCTCCACAATATCAGGATTTAGATAAGCACATATCATGTGTATATGCACTATGTTTTAAGTCTTAACCTTCAATAGGAGCTGAGTTTTAGGTAGCCAAATATTTTGCCAAAATCTGGATTTCTGTAATTTTAGTACAGATCCAGAAACAAATGATTTGATACCTTTTATTGGACCAACATGGAAGTTACAGAAAAGAACAAAGTGCTCTAGCTTTCGAGCCAACCAGGTCCTTCTTCAGAAGCTTTACAAAGCTTCTGAAGAAGGACCTGGTTGGTTCGAAAGCTAGAGCACTTTATTCTTTTCTGTAACATCCATGTTGGTCCAATAAAAGGTATCAAATAATTTGTTTCTGGATCTGTTCTTAAAAGGACCAATACGGCACCTACAACATTTTTTTTGTAATTTTAGTATAATTTTGATAATGTTCATTGAAATGTTACAAAAATTGATAGGTATGCAGGTTATCACTACATTTGTACATGCATGTAGTTTCAGATTTCTAGCATTAAATGGGACTGTGTTATAGCCTGGCAAACATACTGCCAACATTTATTTTTTAGTTAGTTCCCTGTAATTTTAAAACCACATATCTAAATTTAACCAGAGTTTAAACATTTAAAGTACTATACCACATGGTCATTTCTGAAAAAAAGTTCACATCTCAACTTCAAATGGGATAGATTTAAAAGCAGCCAAACTTTCACAGCATTTTAAAATTTAATTTTCCAAGAATGTAAGCTACACATTTAGAAATCTCTGATACTTTAACACTAAAGACTGCAATACCATTAAATATGGCAGGCTTTTAGACCTTAGAAGGAGACTGTGTATGCCAGTTTTATTAATTGCTTGCTGCAAGAAATTGCAAAATAACATCTATACTTAAAGTCAAATCCCACAAGTCTTTGTGAAAATTGTAGAATTTCATGAACAAATCCATAAAATTGGAATTTTCTCATTTCACTCAGCCTTATCTAGGTATTCGGTTTAAAGGATAGGGATATAAAAGGCAGGTAGTCCAGGGGGGTCACCAGGTTCTGGAGTTAGATGCACAGTTTCACCATGTCTTGGGCAGCAGGATTAAAGAATTCTTGCTATTCCAACAGGGTAGGTTGATAGGGAAAGGAGCACTTGACTCACATTTTAAGAGTGTTTGCCACTATAAAGAACAAAGTGGATATCAGTGGGATCATTAGTTCCACTGAGTCAATCTGGCTATGAAGAGGGGATAGTCACCCAGAGAGGACCAGCAGGACTGCAAAAAGCTCAGCCCAGCTTATCGAATGAACTAGTGCTCAAGGCCCCTAGAATTCTGCAGCCGCAGAATTTTGTACAGAACTTGCAATATACTGCAAAACTTCTGCAGTGCCGCAGAATTCACTCTTCTTGGTGATTTTTTATTAATATTTCTGTTTATCCATAGAATCTGGTTCCCTTCCCCTCTTTTTATGTCCAAAACCCCCTATATGCTCAGAATGTGATGTTATCATTGCTATAACATCATACATTAGCTAATGAAATGGCTGCATTCTGCAACAGAAATGAACAGTCACTTATGTACCACAGCTCCCACTGCCAGAGATGGTGGCACAGCACATCATGCATGGTGATATTTGCTCATCCTGCACTACAGCCTAATACAATTTTAAGTTTTACATTATTGCACTAGGGCCAACTTAAACAAAACCTTGTCAATAGCACAGACCTGTTAAGTCCATACTTCACCTTGTACAAACCTATTTGTGCCTTTAAGGTACAGAGATGCCATCTGAAATGAATAACTGGTAAAATGAATTTAATTGTAATTTTTAAGAAAAATAAAGTAATTATGCCCAGAAAAGTGGAATATAATAATAATGTGTAAACCTGTTGAAAGAATAGATCTGTTAAATACATAATTGCACTGTAAGCATTTTTGCCAGGGTTATTGATTACATATTGTCATTGGTTGATAGACTCACCTAAAAGTTATGGAGAAATGCTGTGCGCAGGGACAGCTGTTGGGCCAGAGGGTAGCATGCTGTGTTTCCGTGCCGGCAACTCAGGTTCAGAGATTAGTTCTGGGAGCTGGCTGGGCAGCACAAGGATTGTTGAAAAACATCACTGCTCGAAGCCTGGGAAGGTATGGTGCAGTGTTCTGTCACATGGTGGACACATTGTGATGGGCTGGAGAGCTCCACACAATTGGTTCACATGCATGTCATGGCCTGATGGTGTTACGCAGTGAGTCAGGGAAAGCAGGTTGACATGAAAAATGAGTTTTGCAATAACTTCTCTATTCCATTTCCAATGGGACCTGTATGAACGAGGATGCAAGTTCATGGAAATAAAATATATATATATATATATATACACACACACACACACCTATACAGTATCTCTGTCTCTCTCACCACACACACACACACACACACACATATTTGTATGTATGTTACAGATTGCATATAAATATATAAGTGATACACAGTGGTTACCTCATGAGTGGTGTAGAAAGCACATACAAATATATAAGTGCTAGACAGTGGAAACCTCATTAGTGGGATAGATTGCATGCATATAGAAATACCTTATTTATCACATAAGATCCCCTCTGCATATGTCATTTATGCAGCAGGCTAGGACCTTAAGCAAGAGACATTTGTTTTGCTTTTTTAGGTATAAAATTATTTTTATAAGTCTGTTATTTTTTGAACTAGTGTTACTGTGCTTTCCACCATCCTGATTGCTATAACCATTGCCATGAAAGTGAAGTCAGGATGACAAGCTGACACTGTGATGTGGTAGATAGTTAGTGCTGCAGAACTTCCACAGAACTTACAAACCACCGCAGCAGAAGTTCTGCGGCAAATGGTAGTCTTGCCGCAGAACTTGGTCCCACTGTGCAGCAGAAAAGTAGGGGCCCTGCTAGTGATACGTACATTGTTAATGTTAAGTTCCACAAAAAAAAATTCTGGATGCTTCATCTACAGTATATGCTGTCATAAACATGTGAGAAAATGTTACTAATGTTGTTTTTCTTCTGCAAAATTAAAACTGCTTAACCAATTTATCCAGTTGTGTTATACACCAGGATACACTGACTATGGATATGCATGTCAAATGTTAACTCCATGTATGCAAGAGCAGAGAAGTTACAAACATCCACATTGTTGATACTTTTCACAAAATATTGCAAATATTTACATAGTAATATTTTGAACACCTGTAACTTAAAAATCTCTTATCTAATTCTTTCCATGTTTAGATCATTCTATAAGCATTACAAAAAGGTTATCTGTACTAATTAGCACACGTCTAGCTCCAAAGGTGCCTGAGTTTTATGCAGATGACATTTTTTCATGGAATGTCCTGAAAAAAATAAAATAACAGATTTTGAGTACATATAATTTTGAGACGATACATCATATTGCCATGAGGTCTAGTACATTATTAGAATACCTATCATCAAGAAATAATACCAAATTTAGGATTCCTGACCCAATATTCAGTTAAGGTATATGCAGATAAAAATGTTCATGAAATTTTGCACAAACACAATGACATTTGAGCACCTCCATTTTTGAAACTATGCATCCGATTTTCAGGATATTTTGCACATTGGTGGGCAATGACTAAAAGGGCATATATGCCAATTTTCAGAACTCTAGTTTGAACAGTGGCTGACCTATAACCAAATAACAAAATTGTGTGAAATTCCAATGATAGACCATGAAATTCTGCAGATTTTTTGGAAATTGCACCGAAATTCTGAGGATTTCGAATTGTCCCATTCTGTGCAGCTGTACTCCTCAGTCTTCTGCTATGCACCTCACATTGCCTCATAAATGGCCAACCAGCATAAGATATACACTTTCCCTTGCTTCTACACTTCCATGCCTCATCCCCATAATCAGCCCTTTTAAGGGCAAAGAATATGGTAATTTTAAGATTCTTTGTGTGCCTAAACACCTACACTTCCCCATGGCTTACCATCCTGGAAAATACAGTTAATAAGGAACTATTTTTGCCAATACCTTCCAAGCTGCCCCTATCTTCGATCCTAGCCATTCACCACCCATCCACTACGCCAAAAATCAGGTGTTCATTCATACCATCTGATTGCTTCCCTGATCGCTCATCAGCATACTATACATTTTTAAAAAGTGTCCTGTCCCCAAATGCTGCTGCACTGACCTCGTTGCTGTACCACAAACCTGTCACACCTGCTGAAGGTATATAGATACATAGGTAGAAACCATTTTTTTGTTATCCAGATTAGGAGCATGGTGTCAATCTATTATTCCTCTTTGCTGATCTAACAGCAGCAATATGTAATGCATTATCACTTAAGCCTCTAGCCTGGTTTTGAAACTATGAGCACTACTTGTATTTTATCACCTCCTCTGGTAAACTGTTTCACAGCACTAGCACTCTCTGGTTGAAAGATTGTTCCTTCATGTCCCTGCTGAATGTCTCCTTCCTTAGCGTAAGCTCATGCCCCATAGTTCTGCTATCCAGAATTCTGCTTATGAGTCTTTTTTGGTCTATTTAAATAATAAGACATGACAGGGTATGGGTTATTATGGAATTTATCCATGGCTCATGTGGAGTGTCATGAAGCACAGCTGAGAGACTTGACCACATGAAAAGTGAGTCATCCCCAGATTTCCAAAGATCTGGAGTGCCTTGTTGTGATTTTACAATAGATCCTTAGGAAATATTTTTTAAAATGTGTTTAATTATGTTTTGCTTTTTATAGACATCTTTCCTCAGCCATAGGTTATTGCAGGATTTAAACAGAGATAAATACCTTACTTGGCCAATCAGGTTACAGGGTTTGTTCAGTCCACTGAATAATTTTGTGTACTGGTCTGTGACTACTTCAATCATAGCACCGTTCAATCTTTTACCTAAGGATAACAATACCAGGTGTTCCAGCCTTGCCTCATACATCTGGGTTCCGTCCTATCCCCAGATTAATCTTTGTAACTCTAAACTGCATTCTCCAAGCTCCATAATGTGTTTTCTATAATGTGGTGGTCAGAAATGTATTTACCACTCAATGTCCTATATAATGGCATCATCACCTAATTTTCTCTGTTGTTTATCCCCTTTTTAGTGAAACCTAATATTCCATTAGCCTTGCAGCCTGCTGTTGAGAACTGCTTGGACATATTCAAACATGAGTTTATAATAACCCCATGTTACTCTATTGCTCTGCCACAGGCACTAACATACCATTGGATCTGTAAGCCCATTGTGGTTGGATTTTTTTATCCAGTGAGTGCATTTCTTTGCACTTCTCTGCTTTGAACTGCATCTGCCTTCTGTCTGACTAATAGCCTTGTTTATCTCTTTCCTGCTGTAACTGCTCACATTTCTCCACACTGTTGACTACTCTTGCCACAGTAGCTTTATACCATCTGTGAACTTGACTAAACAGCTACTAGCCCCAATTCTGAAACATGACACTTGTCCCACCAGTGCCAATTTCTGCCATCTGTTACTTAACTAATAGCTAATCCAAGCTAATAGTTCATCTCCCATACCCTGCTTACCATTCTTGTGTAAATGCCTCTCATGGGGTACCTTGTCAATTCATAGGCTTTACTAAATTCTGAATATAGTGAGCTATGGTACCCCATCTAAACTCTTGGTTTCATCATAACCAAATATACTGAGTCTAGAGGCACTTTAACACACAGTGTCCTGTAACAGAATAAGCATTACAGAATCGCTGTTCCATTTAATAAAAAGTTATGTATAATAGCAACTTGTGCTGGAATGAAAGTGAGTGCTCATCCCAAAATGCATTCCCAGTTTGAGTAGGTTTGCCATCCGCTATGCCATTTCAATGTGCTGTGTACTTTCTCGCTTCCAGCACAAACGTTACCAGTTTGGTGCCACACTGACAACACATTCTTAAACAGAATTTAAAACATTCACTTAACTGAACAGAGCATTAACAAAAAATAACCTCCATACAGAATTTGTTTATTTAGGATGTTCCCTAATGGATTCTGTTTAAATCATGTACAATTGAAAACATATACAGTTGACTCTCCATGTATAAATTTGGATGACTTTCTTCATGTTTTCTGCAGAATTCGTTAGGGAAACTCTGCCCTAAATGAATTCTGACCTGAGGTTATAGTTGTTTTTATGTATTCAAGGCAGAATGGCTGCCCAAAGTTCCATTCATTGCCCGTGATACCACTGGACAACAGATGGCAGAAAACACTGCTGAAACACCAGAAGTTGTTATGTGCTGAATCGGGGCTCCGGTGTACAAGCAGCATGCGAGCGCAGTGGGAGGAGTGAAACAGGACTGAACAAAAATGAACGGCACAAACAAGTGCCGTGTAGAACTGATTTAGTACATCCCTCTCTAACTACTTGGTTCCATCATCAAAAACACTATTAAATAAATTTATTGCCACTTAGCCTGCCCTAGGCCACTATGCCTCATTAGTATTATCCTGTGTAAAATGACAATTCCTACACTGGTTGCTTCTCTTAATTGCATGTTTGCCTATTGTATCCTACCTCCTGTAGTTAGCTATTTGTTCTGTTTCTGTTGTACCACTTTGTTAACTGTTGTAGAACATTTTTAAATGATCATTTGTATGAATAAAAGCAGTAGTACTATGCAAAAAAAATCTGCGCTTTTTCAACTGTTTATTCCCTGTGCTCTGCTGAATATGTACCAGCTACTCTCAATGTGCTATCACTAGTAATTTGTTCAGTTATACTTTGTGTTTGTTTACATTTCTGCCCCCGCTCCATTGACTTGTTAGCGGCCACCATATTTCCTGTGGTGCTACAACGGCTGTAACAGCTCACTTCCTGGTTGGGTAGTACTGCTGTTTTAATAAATAAATAAAAATAAATACAATTTGAAAAGTCTCCTTCACCATACAAAACCATGTTACTTATCAGTTATTACTAGAGATGTATGAAGTGTACAAACTTCAATGTGCAGAAAATCTTGTGGATTGCACTCAGTCAGCAAAGCAAAACCCGCAAAATCTGCAGATCGCGGAGCGCATGATCAAAGATGAAGTATGGAACTTCACTCATGAAATTCTACACTCCGCAGAGACTTTGCCCATACCCCCCAAAATATTAATCCCTAGTGTCTAGTGCCCCCATGATCACCCACACTATTTAGTCCCCCCACCCTAACTCCCAATGCATCCATACACAAAGTAATATATACAGTAAATACACACACAAAAATATATATATTTATCTTCCCTGGTGTCTAGTGACTCCCCATTTCCAATTGTAGGCCCACCCCCCGCCTTCAAATGCCGTGACCTTCCAAGTCTGGTACCCATCCTGCCCTGACCAGCAGGCCATATCCTCCATAATAATAAAAAATAAATAATTTAATCCCTGATGTCTAATGGAAACCTCACCTCCCACCCTGTCAGGTAATGGCTCCCACCCACACCCCCCAAACCCTGATCCCAAGCAGGCCACTATCACAGCGCTCCACTCACCTGCATGGCCAGCTGCCTGACTGAGCTCAATGAATGAGTGTGTGCTTGCACAAGCATGTGCTCATTCATTGGCAGCTTCTGGTCATCTGCAACAGTTTTCTGGGTTGTAGAGAATGGCAGTGGGCTTCTCTGGTCACCAGCAGGGGCAGCAGAATGGGGGGATGGCATTGTGGACCCCTCTGCGGTCCACAATGCCATTCCGCCATCCCTTCCTCCCCATAGGTGACTGGAGAAACTCCCTGCCCTTCTCTAACCACAAAAAACTGCCGCTGATGACAGGGAGCTGTCAATGAATGAGCATGTGCTTGTAAAAGCATGCGCTCATTCATTGAGCTCAGTCAGGCTGCCAGCCATGGAGGAGAGTGGAGGGCTGTGCCAGTGGCCCACTCAGAGTCGGGTCTGGGGGGTGCGGGGTGGGGGCCACTACCTGACAGGGTGGGGGTGCACTAAACACCAGGGATTAAATTATTTATTTTTTATTATTATGGAGGAAATGGCTGGCTGGGTCAGGGTGGGATGGTACCAGACTTGAATGATCATAGCAACTGGGGCAGGGGGTGGGCCTGCAATCATCAGTGGGAGGGGCACTAGACACCAGGAAGATATATATATATATATATTCTTTTTATATGTGTATTATTTTGTGTATGGAATGTGGATGCAATGGGCAGCAGGGTGAGGGGCACAATTTAACAGTGTGGGGATTGTGGGGGGGCACTAGACACTGGGGAGGGAAGTCGGGCTACCAGCTGGGGGGGGGTGGTCATTTGTTCTGTGGTTTTTTGCAATTTAAAAAAATCCTAAAGCAAATATGAAGCATTTGGTGAAGTTTCCACCAGCAAGACAATTTTGCGAAATGTTTTGGGGAGGCGGATTTTGTGAATCCACCAAAACTTCACGCACGAAGTAAAACTTTGCAACATCTCTAGTCGTTATCATTTGCTCAGCTACATGTGCCACAGACATTCCTAATAACAGCCTTGCACATTTTACCTACAACTGAGGTCAAGTAACTGGTCTATAGTTCCCAGGATCTTTCTTAGATCCCTTTGCACCATTACTCAAGAACTGTAACCATTTTTCATTCATTACTTTCTCTACAGAATGTCTTTTTTTTCTTGCATCTGATCTCCTGGTTTTGCTAAGTTTATCCCAAAAATTGAACAATGGATTATTGTCTTTGGGTTAATGACAATAATCCATTGTTCAATTTTTCAGACTCTGGATTTACATCTACAAGCACATTGTGACTCCTAGACATTTTGTCATAGAAACGTAGTAAACTTGAAGGCAGAAGGAGACCAAGGGTCCATCAAGTCTGCTTAATCATTCCCAAGACTTTCTCAGATCCCAGGACCTAGCCCCCCCCCCCCCGATTTTTATTTGAGCTTTCTCTTTATCCCTGCCAGTGTGAAAGCTGTCACTGTTTTGGCCCCCACTACACCCTAACTTGTAAACCCCTGCTATGTCTGTCCACTAAATGTGCAACCAAGCCACCATAAAATGAAAGGTTCATTTCATCTGAAAAAAATATATCCTTAATTTTGTTCAGACTAAAGTAAAGTGGCCTGGATTCCTTTGTACACTTGAAATATATATTTATTGTAGATTCTCCAGAATGTGGTAGGAAGACTGTAAACATGAATACAAGGTAGGTGTAACACCTTGGTACTGGATCTGACTTGCTGTCAGCAAATAGAAAATCTTCTCTTTCTTGTAGATGTGTGTGAAGTTAAGAAAACTTAAATTCACAATAACAGTGTAAATTTTCACAAGTTCATAGAAACACAGAAACATAGACTTTGACGGCAGATAAGGACCACTTGGCCCACCTAGTCTGCCCATTTTCATGAAGGTCACAAAGTCAGACTTTGAGGCACTGGCAATTTTATGAATTTGTGTATTCAAAAATTCACTGGCAAAGTCCACTGGAACCTTATAAAAAGTCTGTTATTCAGTGCTGCTGATGTACCATGTGGCAGGAAATAAAGTCTGAGAACTGTGCAGTGTGCAGTCTTGAAAAAAGAGTGTTTAGGAAATAGGCTCTGTCTGTGAATTTAGAGCTCTGGTTGCATGCTTTAAACCACTTTATATTGCACAAAAAAGAAAAAGAAACCAAAAACTTGTTATTCTACAATTGTAGAACCAAAGTTTGAACATTTCTTGACTACAATTTAGTTATTGGGCCCCATTCTCAAAGCTCACAGCATGGCACACAGGGTTTGCACCACAAAAGATGGTGCAAATTGCCCCTTGCACCATAAGATGAGCTAGGAGTGATTATCAAAGGCAGCCTGCATCAATTGCAGGCTGTGTGCACCAAGTGGGGTTTGCGCCACCAGTGTGCCACAAAATGGACTGCAGCATAGCATTGGGGGCTTGCAGCAGACAAGGCTGCCAAATCCCCCAAATCAGGATTATCAAAACTCTCCCAGAGGGCAAATTTCTAAGTACTGTTAGACCTGCCAGGGCTAGTCTAAGGATGCTTAGACATATGCCCTCTGGAACAGTTGAGCACTTTATGGCAATGAGTCATGGTGCCCCCGGCCAAGCTCCAGTTCCACATTATGTAATATGACAACATCCCTGGAGGTCTAGCGGATCTCTACACCTGATCCCTGTATCATTTATATATTCTGTGGTGGTCCCTGGTGGTGTAGTGGACCCTCCCACCCAAATCCCTTATCATTTAAATATTCCCTGGTGGTCTAGAGGATCACCCCAGTCCTGATAACCTGTTAGAATGGTCTCCATTAGTGTCCTCACAATGGAAGTCAAGCTAACCAGTCTATAATTGCCTGGTTCGTCCCTGGGTCCATACTTTAAAAAAAACATTTCTTTTGTTAGTTTCTCCCCTGCGCCGGTGACCCAAGTTCAGGTGGGCACTCTGGCTCTGTCCCCTGACTTTCACTGGCACCAGCTTCTGGCTCCAGGGCTTGCCCCCTCCAGCGGTGTTGGTGGGGACCACTCACCCCCCATAGCACTTAGGATGGTCCAACTAGCTGGGTCAAGGCCTGCAGGGGCTGACATCATCCAACCACCAGTAGTTTCCTCGTTTTTCTCCCTCCTTGGGGGGGTGTGTGCTGGGACTCCAAAGGCAGTGTTGTGCATGCTCCCGTACACAGCATGTCAGGCATCTGCCTAACCCCTGCCCCTCCTTCTGGAAGCATTGGTGTGCCAGCCATTAGCCTCTGCCATGGGCCAGGCTAACAGCTATATGAACAGACCACTAGACCACTAGACCACCAGGGAATATTTATATGATACTGGGATAGCTGACTTCTGCTGCCCCCTCTCTGGAGGAGGAAAACTGTCCTGGAGATGTTCAATCTTTCTCCTTCCCAGCCGAACCCGATGACCTACTCGCACTGTGAACACAGGTCACCAGTATGGGCATGGATGCCTCAACCCTCCATGCCACTGGGCCTTCCCCCTGGGTCCATACTTCTGGAAGGGCACCACATGAGCCATCCTTCAGTCCATCAGTATGTTCCCTGTCTCCAGTAGATGTTAAACAGGTCTGCCAGAGGGCCTTCCAATACCTCTGCCAACAACTTCAGGACTCGTGAATGTACTCCATCAAGTCCTGGGGTCTTGTCCACCTTTGAGGCCTTAAGGCCTTTTAAAACCATATCCTTCTGGATGACCCTGTCCATTACCTCTGCCCCTCCCCTGTTCGTCCTTCCTTTCCCTTGTGGTATCAGCACCTACTTTTCTTTAGTGAACACTCATCGAGTACTTCCGCCTGGTTCTCCCCATTTTCTACCACCCCCCACTTGATCCTGACAATCTTGTCCCCACAGCTCCTCTTCTGTCTTAAGTACTTGAAGGAATCCTTTTCCCCCTTTCTGATCCCCTGAGCCAGTCTTAGCTGGCTTGCTGCTTTTGCTTCCTGGAATTCTCTACTCACTTCCATGGATTTCTTCGAGTACTCCTCCTTGTCCTCCCCTTGCCCAGTTTTCTTGTACTTGTTGTAGGGCACTCTTTTCTCCCTCACTTTCCCTACCACTTCCCTACTGAGCCAGCTAGGTTTTTTAGACCTGGATTGCTTGCTCTGTGTCTTGGCACATGTGTTAGTGGCCTCTGTCAGATCCCTTTTTATGATGGACCATTTCTGTTCTGCATCCATCCCTGGGCAAATTTCAGCAATATGCCCCCCCCCCCAGGATGTTGCCCATCCTGGCAAAATCCAAACCACTAATATCCACCACTCTTGTCCTAGTCCTGACTGCTTCCCTGCCCATTTGTGGAGGAAGGACCTCACTGTGCGGTGGTCACTATCCACTAGAGGGTCCTGTACAACTACATGCTAGACTTGGTCCTCCCTGTTTGCTAACACAAGGTCTAGTATGTTACCTTTACTGGTGGTCTCTGTCACCTGCTGCAGTAGGCAGTTGTCTTGGATAGCCTCCAACAGTAACCATTCCCTGGCGCTCAAGGTAGACATGGTTCTCCAGTCAAAACCCAGCAGATTGAAGTTACCCATTATGACCATATTCCCTCTGCCACTGACGTTCCTGATTTGGCCCACCCAACTTCCAGTCATTTTCCTCATTCTGTGAGGGTGGCCTGTACACCACTGCCAGCCTAACCTTCCTACCCTTGGGGTTTTGGAGCTGTACTCATACGGCTTCTGGTTTACCCTCTTCCCCTCCTCCCTGGTATATAGTATCCCATCCCTCAGATAGATAGCTACCCCTCCTCCTCCTGGTCCTTGTGGTACACCCTGTATTGAGGGAGCATGAGGTCCCAGTTATGGTATTGGGAAGCCCAGGTTTATGAGATGGCTGCAATATCTACTGCCATCATCGCCTGAAATTCTGCTTCCTTGTTTGCCAAGCTCCTAGCATTCAAGGATACTACTTTCCACTGTGTCCCCTGCCCAGCCTTTCCCTGCCCCTCATGCCTGCTTCCACCCCTTGATAGATTCCCCTCAGTCCTCCTCTGCCTATCTAGGGGGCCTTCTGCCCTCCACTGATTGGTGACTCCACTTTGCAGTCCCCCTCTGCCCCCTCCCTTCCTTAGTTTAAAGTTATTTTAGTTGTAATATATTCATCTAGCCTCAGTTTCAGGGTCCTGGTGCCCTCCTTGCTCAGAAGCAGCCTAGCCAGTGCATAGAATTCCTTCTTACCCCACGTCCTGCCCCAGCCTCCTACTATGCCGTTCCCCATGGTTTTGCATCACTCATCCAGACAATTGTTAAACTCCTCGATTCTCTGTTTCCTACCAGAGCTAGCCCTAGGTACTAGGAGAACATCTGAGAATGCCACTGAGTTACCCACTTCCATGAAGATTCTTCCAACCTCCTTGAATCAATCCTGCACCTCCTCCACCCTCCTCCTCTCCAGGTCATTTGTACCCAGGTTGTGTTCCACAATATGAAGTTTATCCCCTCCTTTCTTTACACACTTCTGAATGAACTGTTCCACCCTCCCCACCATCCTACCTGGCTTACACTCCACACATAACCACAGCTTTTTCTTGCTTCCTTATCCCCCATCTCACCCCTTTCAGAACTGAATCACCCTGAATGACTACTCTTTCTCCTATAGCCTGCTCTGCCCCCATGTTGTGCCCCACCTCGGGCCACTGGACTAGAGTGTCACCTCCCCCATTCCCTTGCCCCCTCATATCCCTGTTTCTCCCTAGCTCTACCTCCTTCTCAGATCTTCCCCTGCCTGCCCCTCTATGTATCCCACCTAGCTCATCCCCTATCGATCCACTGAGTTGAACCATCCTCTCTGCTCCATTCTTAAGTCTTTCCTCTGCTCTCTCAACTGCCTTCTTTCCTCCTCTGTTCCTTCTATTAGTGGAGTCATGACAACACCCCCTGCTTCCCTGCCTCCCTCATTTCCTTCCATACCGCCCTTCCACATCATTTGTTCACTGGCCTCTCTCCCCCATATTCCCCCTTCCCTTTCACTTGTTCTATGCAGCTACCCCATCCACCTGCTCCCCCAAACTAGCCAGCACTGAGAACCTGTTTGTAGTCCCCATCTTCTTCCTGAGTCCTCCCCTCATACCTTGTCCTGCCTCTGTCTTCCCTGATTATGTCCCCTATCCCTCCTCCCTCTTTGTCCGTTCTCTACTCCTTGTTAATTTCCCAATCCACTGCATCCTGATCCTTAAGGATTTGATGCTCCGGGACCCTTTTTTCTCCTCCCCATTCCAACCTCTGTCTGCCCAGAGTAGTATTTGGAGGAGCCCTGCCTGTCTCTTTAGTCACCCCACCAGTGCCCCCAATCCAACCTACTTCCCATCCCCATCTCCCATCGCAACCTTCCTATTTCCTGTCTAACTTTGCTGATCTGTCGACACTCCAGACACTCCCCTTCCCTCCACAAGGTCCCCAGGAATATGGCTGACCCAAACCCTGTGCAGCTCACTAACCTCCCAGCCTCCCTCAATCTACTACCCCAGTCCTCCCGACCCCCTCCACTTCCCCCCAGTCCATCTGCCTGTCCCAGTTCTCCGGTCTCCACATCCTCTTTGTACCCCCTTCTTGCTGAACCACCATTCACTTTATTTATTTATTTATTTGTTTTTTCCAACACTCCCTCTTACTTGTGGCCCTGCCAAGTGTGGCCTGCAGCCTGTGATCCTCCCTGCGGATGCCATCTATTTACATGCTATACTCTTGCTTCGTGGCACTCATGTTTCAGGGTCACTTAGCCCTCTGGGATATATATATAGATAGATATATAAATGTATATATAGATAGATAGATACAGTGGTGCAAGTGATAGACAAGGAAGTACAGGAACTCTAGCACTAGCAAATATGAAATGCAGAATGAAGATCCTCAATCTGAAGGATAGCTGTGTCAAGACATATCTATCTGTTTAGGTACTAGTAGATTCAGTTAGAGATACTGAAGAATTTCTAGCAAAATAGCATTGTTGTACAAGTCAAATGTAATGGAAACCCTGATTTCAGGTCACAGAACCAGAAACCGTCATTGTGTTGCTGGTTTAAGATTTTCTGTTCCAGTGTCAGTGGGAAGAAGTACAGGAACTGCTGCAAAAAAGATGCTGGAACCGAGTTCCTGTCTGTGCCTGTTCACTTTCTTCACTATATATATATATATATATAGAGAGAGAGAGGGAGGGAGGCTGCAGCCTCCCTATTTGCTAAGCTACACCATGTGGGCCCCCAGAATCCTCCTTACTTTAGTCCCTCCATCAACTGCCCTCGTTCCCCTTCCTCCCAGCTACCTGTCTCCTGTTCACACAAACTCCACAGCAAAAACAGTTTAAAAACAGAAGCAGCAGTAATATAAAAGAATGTCCCCGACTTCCCTGTACCTGTAGTCCATGTTCCCTCCACTTGGCGGTGGCTCTCTGGTGTCTGGACTACAGATATGGCTTATGTCTGAATTTCAGTCCCTGACTGCAGCTGTCCTATTAGCCTAGGTGCACCACATGGGCTCCCAGCATCCTCTTCACTTCAGTCTCTCCCTTAACCTCCCTCGTTCCTCTTCCTCCCAGTCCCCTGCTCACACAAACCCCACAGCAAAAACAGTTTAAAAACAGCAGCAGCAGTAATATAGAAGAATGTTCCCGGCTTCCCTGTGCCTACAGTCCGTGCTCCTTCCACTCGGCAGTGGCTATCTGGAGTCTAACAAAGTCAAGCAGTGTAACATCATCCTAATCTTTATTCCTGCCTCATGCACTGATCAGTTATAGCTCCTGGACCTGTCTATAAACAGAACTACAAAGATGAACTTAAAGCTCTATTCACCGAGTGGTATGTGGAGTTGATCACTGATCAGCTAAACAGAGGCACATCTATCTCAAACACTAATATGGACCTTCGAATGAGCACTTTGAAAGTGAAACAATCACTGTAGCCTGTGACTGCCTTTCAGTGACTGAAGGACAGAAAAAAGGATTGCATAATTAAGCAATAATGCACGGCAGGGTGTGGTATATCGTGGGATATCATCACGCCTCGGGTGGTTGGGCACGAGGCTGCAGACCGAGCGTGTCCAATGACCCTAGAAGTGATGATATCCCAAGATATACCACATCCTGGAGTGCATTATTGCTATTATGAACTGGTTTAATAGTTTTCTCACAGAAAATAATAAAAAAAATACACTTTTAAAATATTTGAATGTCTTTTTGGAGTGATGGAGGAATATCTTTAAAAGAAATAGTTCCTGGAGGTTATGGGCAGCAGATGGCACTGCTGTAAGTGGAGTTCAATGGAGGAGTGCAGCAGTGAACTCAGTGTCACTCTGTCAGCACTACTCCTGAACTGTAATTTCTCTGCATTTGACCCGGTCCTGCTGCCTGGTCTGGGACCCGGTGAAGATCTGTGTGGATTTTTTTTTTTGTGAAAGCGCCGCTGACACAGGACTACGATTGTGTCAGTTGTGCTCTGGTCTCCTCATCTCACCACCACTATCTGTCCTTCTGAGATGCTGTGTTGCAATTGTTGCATGGAGCAGAGGGGTAAACTGCCTGCATTGTCTTTTGAAGGGAGCAGGTGAGGTTGGCAAAATCATTTTTAGTTTTTTTAAAAGCAGCAGCTAAAATGGCAAGGTCATTTTGTCTACCAGCTGGCAGCTGTTTAATTTGGAAGGTCCATTATAGTATTAGGAGCAATGTTCCCTCTAATTTTTAGTCTGTTTGGGTGGGCGACTGATATGTGTGTGTGGCACTTTGTGCAAAAAATTGATTCATGTGCGCAAATTGGAAGGCCCAAACAAGTGATACATTTTATTGCCAGTAAACAGTAGAAAATATAACCAAACACTCAAATACTCAATGCAAAGCATAAATATACATTCTGACACAGTCGAAGCTTGGATGTGCACTGTGCACCATAACAGTATGAACTGGAAACATGTGCAAACTATGTACATTTTAAAGAGTCTTGCATGCATCTAAAAGGGTGCTGCTGATGATGCATTGCTAAGAAATCAACATTTGCTGTTTTCTCTCCTGTCTTTCCCATTCTTCCAGTGGGCTTATATTTTATTAAGATCCATTTTCCACCAGATGTTAAAAACTATTTTGTTCACATCATCATATCTAAATGGCTTTCTTCAAGCTGTTTCTTTGTTTGTTTTAATACAGTTCATGAAGCTGAAGCCTCTTTCACGGTCAGCACTAGAAGCTTGGAATGTGGTAGAAGTAGTATAATTTATTGTTCATAAAGGCAGTTATGGTATACTAAAATCAGGACAAAATACATAGTAAATATAAATAGACAATAAATAAATCAACAAGGAACTTAAATATCTTTACAGTGCAATTCAGTTTAACAGAGTATCTTTTCAAATAAAAACCTACATAGAACTTCATGTCCCCTAAAATACTTTACAAATGAGTTGAGATGAGAAATCTTGCAAAGATCTCTTCCATGTTCTTCTCTTTCATAGTAAACAAATATTCAAAAGATCCTCCAGGGGAGGCCAAGATCCCCCAGCAATTTTTTCCTAGTTGATTCATACCTAGGTCACAAGAGTACCACATGTTTGAGATCATCTGTAGTCCACACTCCACATTTACAATATGGAGAAAGTACCCCCTCTCTTTTGTCTGAAATGAATGCATTGAGCATTCTAGTGTTCAGTTCCAAATCTTGTATAGATTCTTCTTTGTTTAGGACAGGTTAAAAAAATAGAGGTATGGCTCATATCCCCATGAAATCTTTACTTTTTTTTTTTATAAAACCCATATAGCTTAAGCTTGGAGAGTTGAACACAGAAAGAATTTATGTCTTAAGTCAATAAGCCTCAATTTGACATCCTGCCTAATCTCCTCAAATGGTCTTGTGTAAGTTTGATATAAGAGGTGGCACAATCCGACCGCCATTATTGTTTCCTTAATAAGATGAATAAAGGAATGTACATATCCCAATGCTGGCCAATTTGATGGCTTCCACCACACACATTCTGGGATATCTTTGTAGGGGCAAAGAAAAGTTTCAACAGACAGAAAATCTGTCGTTCACAGATGAGAGAAGTCAAGGAACGTTGTCCTACCTCCAAGGCAAGAATACAGCTTGTAGTTCCATTTAAAATATTAAGATGTATCTATAGAGTTTATTCAGAATTATTTCTAATTCTCTAACCTTAGTATAACCACAGATTTCAGAGGCATATAACATGATTGTTCTTATTTTGGCATTAACAACTCTTAATACCCAGCTCACCGATGACTTCCCATCTTGCTGTTAAATATTTTTAGGGCATTTACAGAAGATCCCATTTTAAATTGAATAGCCTCCAAATGTTTGGTCCAAGATAGGCTATAGGCAAAATGGGCACCTAAATAGTCAAACACTTAACAGTATCTATATGATTACCGCTTAGCCTAAAGCCTACTGTATTCTTGGTTTGAGAGCCAAAACTACAATGTTGGTCTTGCCGAGATTAACGTTTAGTTTCCTTTGAGAACAGACAGATTCAAAGTGAGCCAGTTTTCTTTTAAGACGTAAGATTGAAGTAGAGAGCAAGACTAAATCATCTGCATATGCTAAACATTAAATCCTTTGATCATTAATTTTGCAGTATGGAAATCTGGTTACCTAGCTGATCCAAGACTGTATTGATGTAGATGTTAAATCGAGTGGGGCCAAAATGCACCCTGTCTGTCCCCATATTTGTCTCAAATCTATCAGTTAGATGACCATATTGATTATACTGGACCCTTGCCCACATATTTTCATAGAGTCTATTAATGATATCAAGATGTGAGGCCTCCAACTTCAGATTCCTTAATGTAGCCCAAAGGATTTTTCTACTAATGCTGTCAAAGCCGAGGAGAAGTCCACAAAACAGCAAAATATAATTGTTTTCTCACTTTAATATATTTCCAGATCAGGTGCTGAAGCACATAATAGTGTTGTACTGAAGAGCAGTCCTTCCAGAGACCGTTCTGTGCATCATTCAATACTGAGTTTTCCTTGACCCATGACAGTAATCTGCTCAAAATTATCCTAGACAAAATCTTCTGTGAAACATCTATCAAAGTAATAGGCCTATACATCCTTATGTCATTGGATCCTCTTTTTAAAAATTGGGAAGATAACACTACCTGCCCAACTTGCAGGGTAAGAGTACTCCTGAACCAGGCCATTAAACAGTAAAAGAAGAAAAGGAATCCATCAGTTGGCAAAAACCTTATAGAGATCACCTAGGACCCCATCTTGCCCTGGTGCTTTATTTGCCTTAAGGCCAATCAGTGCCATCCGGATTTCGTCATCTGTGATCAAGATAGGTCTTGGAAAAATTTCATCCTCCTGTATTTTGAAAGAATCAGGTGTCTGCTGCTCTTCTTGAGAATAATAGAGCTTGGAGAAATCAGATGCCCAGACTTCAGGTGTAATATAGGCTTCAATCCTATTGGCATATCTAGTTTATCCCTGGACAACAATATTCCAAAATCGCCTTCCATCCCTAACCAAAACAGTCTGCCTCAGTTTTTCCCAAAGTCCCTGAGTATGTTTATGTCTCTCCCATTCAAGAATTTTCCTATATTTTTCTCTTTCAGTCTTTAGCAATTTAAAATCTGCTGCAGACTTATTTCTTTTCTTCTTATGCTATCTTAATTTTCCTCCAAACTCTTTCTTTGCCTGTAGGGATACGAATTAAACTAAAACTTTTATAAAGGGACCTAGGATGGTACATTGTTTACATCTAAGTCAAGTGAAGAATGAATTGTTTCCAATTCTCCAAATTATTAAAGGCTTTACTTTTGTCCAGGACTAACTCATGAATATTACCTAAGACTCTTGTACTAACAATTTCTTTGAAACTAGCTTGATGAATCGGCTCCCATCCAATCCTTCTCTTATTTATGACTTCTCGACTCTCTTCCTGTTTAGCCTCACTCCCTAAAGTTCCAAAGGGCATTTGATGTTAATTACAATGGCACAGTGTGCTGATTCCAATTTATCAATGACCTCTAACTTTGGATCAGCTTTACTGCTTTCAAATTGGTCCAAACCTAATCAGTGGTTGAAGAGCCAGTAGGTCCTCTACACGGTAAGGATCTGACTAGATTGACCTGAGTTCTACCATTTAAAATACAGAAAGTTCTACTGGCTAAGCCCACTAGCAATTCCTTACCTCTGAGGTTAGAGTTTAGATCCTCAGCATTCCTAGTATATGAGATATTTGGATTAATTATAGATATTGTATGGATCATATCTGAATATACATCCTCCAAGAAATGAGAAGGAATTCTGGGATTAAAGTCTCCCAAAATAATTATAAGATGAAGTGTACTCTTATCTGACAATTCATCAAGTGCCATTTCATATCCTGTATAGAAAAGGTCAAGCGAGATCAGTAGCTCTATTGTGAGGGGCAAGTATATATTGCAGAGAATAATCTTCTCTTGTCCCTGCTAATCATTACAGCCAAAATACCCTCTGACTTAGTAGAAATGCTAGTGATCTGAAAATTTAGCAAAGTTTTGATAAAAAAGGAAATACCCCCTTTCAATCTTCCAAACTTTTTATCTTTAGTTGCTGGCAGAGTAAAGACAGAATATCCAGCCAATCTGGGAGTTAACATTTTCTCTACACCACCTTTATTGCAGTCCAATAATATAAAAATTATCCAGAAATCTCACTACTTCAGGGTCAATTATTTTAAGATGGATGCCCTCAATATTCCATGAAAGTATAGAAAGGGCATCCACATCTCAATCCCCAGCTCCCTCATCCAAATCTAACTGGCATTCAGAGTTCATTTGTTTGATATTATCTACAGGCTGCATTTGCCAGACTGAATCAATAACTGTCATCGGTGAGTAGGTATTAGAGTCAATTAGGTTTCCAAAGTCAATCGGGGGTTATCTGCCTCTAAGATTGATTCTCAACTATCCTTAGTCTGTTTAAACCATGAAAAGCCTTCACCCAAGTCTAACATGTAAATTAAATGTATTTCCAAACAATCCAGCTTGCTGGCCAGAGAAAGCAAGCTGCTAGCTTTATGAGGATTTTTAAATGTAATATCAATCTGTGTTGTGGGCTCAGGGTCTCCATATAACTTCATGGACTCCACTATGTTTCTGGAGATATAAAATCCTAATGCTCTTTCCAAGAGCAGCAACACTCTTCCTAACTTTTCTATGAGAATCCTTGAGTGAAACCTTCCACCCAAAGATAGTTATGGTCTTACTTAGCCATACTTCTCTCTGCTTCAGTCGTGATCCTCTATCACTCCCAATAATTTTCTCTGTGCTATCGTAGCCTTCTCACTGTGCACCTCCCTATGGAGAATCTCTTCTGGGAAGGATAAGACTGTGTAGGAACCTTTATACATGATAGCTTCATGTTTAGCTTGGAATGTAGCACATACATCAATAAGTTTAACCACTATGCTGTACTGTACATTAGTCAAAGAAAAGTGGATCATGTCAGTAAAGATTTTAATGATCGTGCCTTTATTTTTCAGGAACTGTAAATCTGAAGTCATTGTACTGGCTAACAATTTCTGCCTGGTCCATTGATGAAAATAAATAGTCCTGATATTTGCTGCACAGTCTCTCAATATTTGATAAGCCAAAATCAAAGCTGCAATGTGGCATTGTTGCAAAATCAAAGACAGATCAGTCAGAAAGTTCACCTGCAGGAAATCAGCTGTCCAGATGGTCACATAACAGGCCAATGAATTGCAAAATTGCTGTTGTGCTTACTTCAGCTGTGCAATTAGCCAAAAGCAGTTTTACTGGTGGGCTCCAGTAGACAGTTTCACCCAGGTACTGGCTTCTGAACTTTTTTTTATTTTTGCCCTAGCAATCTGTACAGCTTCAACTTGTTAGACCACTTTCTGAAACATCTTGGACAACTCTGCCAACTCCAAAAGTACATCATTTAATACTGTTATGGCAATGTGGTATTCAGGGTTGGACAGCTTCTTAAAGCAGTACTTAGCAATGGGATCTTTGATGGATGCATGCAAAATTGTTTGTGATGTCATATACCCTAGGTATGGTTTACAATAACTATGCTAGGTATCATCAAGCTCAGTTGGGGTTTTAAAATGTATTTTTGCAATGTAGTGAGTGAGTCAGTGTGATATGAGAGGGAGATGCATTTAGGAGACTGTAATTCTCTTCCATTCTGGATTCACACTAAGAGCAGTCTGAATTTATGAAATTAAATGAAAAGGACATTTGTTGTACTGCTATTTCTTGTTGTCCATTTTAGAATTACTATCCCCATGTAGCCAACATGGGCAATTTGTTACAAGCACTGATTCATTGAATCTCAAATGTGTGTATAATGTGAGACCCTGTTTTAAAGAGAAGAGCAATCTCATCTCTCTAAACATATGTACAATCTTGTACTGAAAAAAAAATGAACACTCTTTCAATGGTGAGGCTTTAAATCCATTATAAACACATTTTGTATGTGAGACGCTGCTTGGGGAGGAGGCAGATTACACTGAAGTTGTGCAACTTTAAAACTGAAATAATATAATATACACCCTATGTCAGAGAATCTCTCGCATTGCTTTGTTGGGGGGAATCTACCAAACAAATAAAACATGCCATTTCTGTGAACAGCAGGGGAGTACTGTTCATTATCAAGTGCTGTCTTACTGAAAAGAGTGTCAAGCCAAAACATTGCTGTAACTGCAAATCCAATTGGTTGAATTTTTATGGAGCAGTTCCATTGTTCAATAAGTGGAACGAGAGCAAGATGTCTTGCTTGTTAACTACTGGCTTGTTAAAGTTAATGAGTTGTGGCCTCAGAGGTTAGCATACAATGTTTCTTTCCACTCACTTTCATGTCCTGCTGTCTGAGTCTTAAATCTGAGTGATGACTGTAGTCACTACTTCATGAACATGAGGATCCCTGTCAGCTGCTTTGTGCGCTACTACTAAAGCTGTGTGCGGGTTATTTCTGTCTGCTGTGCGGGTGCACATGCGCACACCTTAGAGGGAACATAGATTGGGAGTATTTTCTCGTGAGTGTCCATTGCTGTCTGTTGAGCGGCATGCTGGTGTTTCGGTATTTTTTGGTTGGTAGCGGGTGTTTTATTTATGTATGCCACACTCGGTGGGAGTTTTATTCATTTCACCAGTGGGAATAGTGTTTAGTTTTGCTTTTATTTTGCACTGGTCATCTTGGTGAGTGACTCGCTCTAGGCCTCTGGATGTGGTGAACATTGCGGTCGGAGGATCTGTTGCCCATGAGGAAGCTGGTGGCTGCAGGTTTTTTGAAGCCATGATGATGTAGCCTGATATCATCATGGCTTCAAAAACCTCTCGGCCAATCAGGTTAATTAATTTTTTTAATCCAGTTCATAATGTGGTTTTGATCAGGTAGGAATATCAGAGGCATATACTGAGTGAGTGAATATGATAATGTGTTTTTTTATGTTAAATCACAAAAATGAAATCCACTGCTAGGTTATAATGGCTTCCTTTTCTTTTTGATAGCCTCACCTGTTACTGCCACTGATCCCAAGAAGACTAAAGGTGAAGAACTACTACCACTCTGACCAGAACTATCTGCCCTTTATAACTGTATTGCTTAACAACATTTGTTTTAAATACAGTTTAATAAAGATGACTTCCTTAAAATGTGGTGCCACTTTTTTCGCACTTTGAATGGAAGCCCAAACATAGTGAGAATTTATTGGCGTTAATATTAACCTGTTCTTCAGTATCCATCTTACTATTGATATTTGCAGCAGTGGGCCAAAAACTGCTAGCTCATTTATGTGCATAACAGCACAGTGGGTAGGACTGAGAGGGTTGGTCATTACCTTTGCAGAAAAAGCAGTGATGAAACTGTATTAGAAGCTACATGCTTGGAATTCACAAGAATACAAAACTGGCTAGGAATAGCATGCAACACTGGCTATGAATAGCACGCAGCACTGGTTATGCAAGGCATGCAACACTGGCTATATAGAGCATGCAACACTGGCTATGAAGAGCATGCAACATCGGCTATGAAAAACATGCTTGATTCCCCCTTGGGGAAAGGATTGTGGCTTCAGTATTAGGGGAGAATGACACTTGGTTGAACCCTCCATGTCTATAGGCAGGCTTCATAGCCAGTAACAATGGTGCAAACTTGGTCAAGGTTATTAATGTTGAGGGTTTGTTAAAATTCCCTGCTTTGCACACTGTCTAAACTTGATTGCGCAAGATTTTTTGTCACAATGTGGCATGAAAGAAATGCCATTTTGAATGGTATAGAAAGCCCAGGGACTTGTTGCATGCACTACAACTTAACAATGGCCTGCCTCAGCACTGATTAAAGCAGGAGGTTGTCATAAGGTGGAAACTGATCCTGCATATGGTACAGCAGATATATGAACAGTGTGTGGCCTTATCAGAGAATATGCTGCTTCATACATGCTGTGACAAAACTGGGAGCTTCTGTGTCACTGATGACAGAACAGTGGAGGTTTGTCAATGGGTTGATTATGATCTTGAGGCCTTTTGATCACACCACTCAGTGAGTGATGACAGGCTATCCCACTGTTCCAGATGCTGAGGCAGACCATCTGTAATGGCAGCAGCAGTTTGAGTCAACAGATGACTTATAAATTGTGCATTGTCTGAACACATGCTTAATGTATTAGACCATAACAGACACCTGAATGTTATGCTGGCATCCTTGAATTTCATTGTTGCAGCATTGATGGACCCACGGTACAAATTTTTTTTCAGCTGTAATCAAGGCCCCTACTTTTCTGCAGCACTTTGGGACCAAGTTCTGCAGCAGAATTACCATCTGCCACAGAACTTCTGCAGAGTTGGTTTGTAATTTCTGTGGAAGTTCTGCGGCACCAGTGAACTGCCACATCACAGTGTTAGCTTGTCATCCTGACTCCTCGTCCATGGCAATGGCTATGGCAATCAGGAGGGAGAATGCACATTAACACTAGTTCAAAAAAAACATAGACTTTTAAAACTTATTTTTAAAAAAGATAAAAAAAAAAATCTATCATTTAATGTCCTATCCTATTGCATAAATAAAATACTCAGAGGGGACCTTATGTGATAAATAATCTGTCTAAATACTCCTGCTGTTTACACCCCTCATGAGGTCTCCAATGTGTAACACTTATATATTTTATATGCAATCTGTAACATAGATTTTTTTTAATAAATTTCCCTTGTTGTAACCATGAAATGTTTTCCTCATTCATACAGATCTTTTTGGAAGTGGAATAAACAGAATAGAGGAGATACTGCAAGACTCATTTTTCATGCCAACCTACTTCTCCTGGCATACTACGTAACTCCATCAGGCCATAACATGCATGTGAACCCCTTGTTAACCAAGGCTCCCCTGCCCATCCCAAGATGTCACCCATGTGACAGAACACTGTGACATACATTCCCAGGATCAGAGCAGTGGTGTGTGACAGAGCTGACCCCTTCTATCCTTGTGCACCCCAGCCAGCTCCCAGAGCTCATCCTTGAACCTGAGTCCCTGGCACAGGTACACAACATGCTACCCACTGGCTCAATGGCTGGCACAGCAAACAACATTTCTCCATAACTTTTAGGTAATTCTATCAACCCTTGATAACACATAATCAGTAACCATGGCAAAACTGTGTACAGCACAATTATTCATGTAGTGGATATGTTCTTTCAACAGGTCTACACCTGGGTCTACACACTGTTATAGTCCCCCTTTCTGGGCATAATTACTTTATTTTTCTTAAAAATGACAAGTTAATTAATTTTACCAGTTATTCATTTTAGACAGCATCCCTATACATTAGAGGCACACATAAATCTGTGCAAAGTAAGGTAATGATTTAACAGGTCTATGCCATTGTCAAGTATTTGTTTAAGCTGGCACTAGTGTAATAACTTAAGACTGAACATTTTATTAGGCTGTAGTACAGGCTGAGCAAATATCACAGCAATTGATGTGCTGTGCCACTTCCTCTGGGAGTGAGAGCTGTGGCAGATAAGTGACTACTCATTTCTGTGGTAGAATGGAGCCCTGTCATTAGCTAATGTATGATGTGATAGCACTGATAACATTACATGCTGAGTATAGAGGGGTTTTGGATATAAAAGGAGGGGAAGGAAACCAGATGCTACAGATAAACTGGCAATATTAATAAATAGTCACCAAGAACAGTGAATTCTGCAGCATTGCAGATACAGTATTCTGTGGTAGGTTGCAAGTTCTGTGCAAAATTCTGCAGCCGCAGAATTCTAGGGGCCTTGGCTATAATTGATGGTGGTCATTAGCAAGCAGAGGATCTGTAAAGACTGCAGATCAATTGTGTATAGAGTTTTCAAATGCTAAAAAACTGCATAGTGAAATGAGACTCACAGTGTCACCCTCAACGACTGTTGACAAGGGAAGTGAGAGATGTGGAGATGCCACTTTGACAACTTCTTGTACGTTAACTGCAAAACCACCTGCCAATTCTTGTACAGGCTGGTATTGCAGATTGTGAGGAGAAAATAACCACTGGAGGATGCCAGACTAAAGGCAGCAGCATGACCTGTTGAGGCAAATATGGCAGATCCCAAATGCCTTATACCACCACATCAAAATGCATCCCTGTGAGTGCCACTGGCATACCTAGATGAAGCATGCAAAGGACAAACACTAAACATAGACATAGGACCGGAATTCAAGGATGCAGAATTCCCATGTGGTGAAAATTCTGATATTGAGGATGCAAAGTGAGCATTCACCGTGAAGGGTGAGAACCAGGAGACATATTAATTTGGATGATACAGAAGGAATGAGAAGAGAATGTAATTGGAAAACAGTTTTTTTGTTTTCACTTTATTTTTCCCTCCAGTCGCTGCTCCGATGGGGTTCTCCCAGGCATCCTGGCTTTGTTCCTGCCTGCCTGAGACCCTCCCAGCCTGAGTCTCCCCAGTGGTACTCCAACCCTTGCACCTCCAATGCAGCTGGAAACCCTTGGTTTGTACCCCCCAAGGTGGGGCCACCACTCCATCTTCAGTACTCCTTTGAAGACTAGATTCTGCTGCAGGCAAGACTTGGGAGGAGGGAATTGGGAGACCAGGTGGGCAGGATCTGGAGGTGGGCATGAGGCCAGGTGCCGTCACCTACCCAACGGTGTAGGTTTTTTTCTTGTTCATGCTCATTGCTCCTCTACTCCATGAGGTGCAGACTTGCAATGACATCCAGCACAGGCGGGTGTGCTCCTGCATCCACCTGCAGGATGTCCGCTGATGCCTCGCCCTGTGTTGAAAGTGATCCCAGGCTGCAGTACACCCAGCCTCTGCTGGACATCACTAGTACTGCAGAGACACATCCCTCCCACCCCCCTGGAGAGGAGAACAGTGGTCGGATGCGTAATCCTCTTCTCCCTGACCAACCCCTGGTGACCCAAGCTCATTCCCAAACCTGGATCACCGGCGTGGTGCGAGGTGTGGAATCCAGCACCTCAGCCCTCAGCACCACTGGGCAGGCTGGAATACAGTTTTAATATCTGTAATCTCAACCATTTTATTTCAGCATTTTGATTTTTAGATGTCAGTATCTTTCTCACACTCTCAGTGCACTGCGTTCTCAATCATGTTGAAGCACAGTGATAAAATTTGATATTTAAATGTGTAATGTCATATATGGGCCTCTGATGCCTCACTAGCCAAACCATGACTCTTAACCCAGCGTAAATGACAGACACATTTAATGTGATTCTGCTGCCCTGCTTTCCCCATACTGCATCCTCTCCACTGACCAGCTTTGGTTTTCATCAGTGTCCTGTCCTTGTCTGTAAACAACAACATGGACCTCTGCTTTAATCTGTGGCCTCTCTAGTGAAACCAAGATACGTAATCTGTCATAAATGACAGATACAATGTGAACCTGATGCTTTGCCTTCCCCATACTGCATCCTCTCCTCTGGCCGGCTCAAGTCCTCATCTGTAAACAATAACTTGGGCTTTTGCCTCCATCTGATACCTACAGACAAATCTGGACTCATAACCCACTACTGAGTGAACCTACTTGTGTTGTTCTGCTGCCTTCACCTCCAGCCAGTAAGCCACCTCCTCCTCCTCCTTCTCCATCTCTGGGAGACCGTTGTGCCATTACAAGGCACAGTTGTCACTAATATGATGGTAGGTATCATTCCATGTTGTATTACATTTTTAATTTATTTTCATTTTCCCTTCACAAGTACAATTGACAGGGAGTGGCCTAGACTTTAAGTAATTTCAGTTTTCTTCATAGGTCTCCTGTCCTGCTGTATTTTCCTCAGCAGCCAGCAAACCACATCCTTCTCTTCCTCCTCCTCCTCAACCTCCAGGGCACCATTGTGTCATTACACAGCCTGAAGACTAATGTGATAGTAAAGCATCATTCCATGTTATTTTTTTATTTTATAGTTTTCTGTTTTCCTTTCACAGGTACACCATGACACAGTCAAACTTAGTAATAATAATTTCAGGCTTGTCTTTGCAGGTAACAAATATGCTACAACTGGACATGGATAATGGATATACCATGCAACCATCACAGTAACTGAGAAAAATACATTTCTGTTTTGTCTTCACAGGTGACAGGTAAGTTAAGGATGGGAGTAGAGAATGTCTTTATGTGGGCATCACTGTGGCCAATAGAGGAAAATTAATTTCTGTCTTCTCTTCACAGGTAACAGATATGGTAAAACTGGAAGTGGAGACCTGATATACGATGTGGCTGTCACATTGCCCAACTGTGGAAAAATAATTCCTCTCATGTCTTCACAGTTGACAGCTGGGAGTGGACCATGGATATACTATGTGACCATAACAGTGGCTGCTTCACTAATGCCTAAATAAACTTGAAATAACTGTGGGATCTACTCCCTGGGTCACTCCAACACCTTAAAGACTGTGGAAATGGGTGAGTGCCTAAGGAATGCACTAGCAAATGGGCAGGAAGGAGGGGTGGAAGAACAATGGGGAATAATAAAAACCTGCCATCACAGAGGTAACAAGCCTTTGTGTGAAGCAAATAAACAAAACAAAATGATGTAAGAAACCACTATGGTTCTCAAAGGAGGTGGCAGTGAAGGTTCAAGAGGAAAAAGAAAGCATTCAGAAAGTACAAGGAATCACAGAAGGAGCAGGAGAGATAATTGTATCAGTTAAAGCAAAAGGAAGCTGAGAAAGCAGTCAGAACAGCAAAGGCCCGAACTGAGGAAAAGATAGCCAACTCAGTTAAGAAGGGGGATAAAACCTTTTTTAGGTACATCAGGGAGTGAAGGAAGACTAAGGGAGGAATAGTGAGGCTTAATAAAGGGGAAGGGGTGGGCAGAGGGTGACTGTGAAAAGGAAGAGATACTTAACAAATATTTTTACTCAGTATTTACAAATGAAAAGGGGGAGGTGCTTAAAACAAACAATAGAAACACTCTGGATACAGAAGCTGATACCAGCCCATTTACAGAAGAAAGGGTTCTGAAAGAACTCTTAAAACTGAAGGTGGGCAAAGCAATGGGGCCTGATGGGATTCATACCAGAATTCAAAAAGAACTAAGGGTAGAACTAGTGACACCACTGACTACCCTCTTTAAAAAATCATGGGAGGATGTGGAGGTACCTGAGGACTGGAAGAGGGCAGATGTGATTCCCCTTCACAAAAGTGGGAGCAGGACAGAAGCGGGAAACTACAGACCAGTTAGTTTAACCTCAGTGATAGGGGAAAATGATGGAATCACTTCTGAAGGAAAGAATTGTGGAGAACCTAGAGGCCAGAGGGGGTGCAGGACCCAAGGCAGCATGGATTCACAGCAGGAAGGTCATGCCAGACGAATCTAATAGATTTATTTTACTGGGTGACCAAAGTAGTAGATCAGGGAGGGGCTGTGGACATGGTCTACCTAGACTTTAGCAAGGCATTTGACTCAGTCCCACACAAAAGATTAATATACAAGTTAGCCAGCCTGGTAGTGGGTCCCAAGATGATAGTGTGGGTAAAGAATTGGCTGGAGAATAGGACACAGAGGGTGATGGTAAATGGAGTCCATTCCGAAGAAATGGGGGTTACTAGTGGGGAGCCGCAGGGTTCAGTATTAGGACCGTTCCTCTTCAATGTCTTTGTAAGCGACATTGCAGAGGGACTGGAAGGAAAAGTATGTCTCTTTGCAGATGACACAAAGATCTGCAACAGAGTTGATGCACAAGGTGAGGTGTAAAGGATGAGAAGGGACTTGGCAAGGATAAAGGAATGGTCAAATGTATGTCAGCCTTGATTTAATGCTAAGAAGTGCAAGGTAATGCACCTGGGAAACAAAAACCCAGGGGAAGAGTACACAATGGGGGTGAGATACTAACAACAAAAATGGAAAGGGACCTGGGGGTAGTCATATCAGATGACTTAAAGGTGGGCAAGCAATGTGAGAGGGCAGTAAGGAGGGTTGGGGGGATACTGGGATGCATAGGGAGAGGCATCACCAGTAGAAAACAGGAAGTTGTTATCCCTCTGTACAGACAGCTGGTGAGACCCCATCTGGATTATTGTGTGCAGTTCTGGAGACTCAATCTCCGCAAGGACATAGACAAGATGGAAGCTGTCCAAAGGAGAGCAACTAAAAGGGTGCAGGGTCTGCACCAGAAGACATATGAAGAGAGACTAAAGGAGCTTAATATGTAGAGCCTTGAGGAAAGGAGGGAGAGGGGACATGATAGAAATGTTTAAGTACCTCAGTGGAATCAACAAAGTCCAAGAGGGTAGCATCTTTCAAAAAGATGTGTGCAAGAACAAGGGGCACAATTTGAAGATGGGGGGTGGCTCAGAGGTAATGTAAGGAAGTATTTTTCACAGATAGGTTTGTGGATGCATGGAACGGCCTTCCGGAGGAGGTTGTGGAGTCAAAAACAGTGGTTGAATTCAAGCATGCATGGGACAACCATAAGGCAATTCTAGGGGGTGGGGGTAGAAAGAAGTAGGCTGCTGGTTAACTAGGATCAGCAGCTTATCCATTAGGTAGGGAAATGGGCAGACTGGGTGGGCCAAGCAGCCCTTATCTGCCATCAAATTCTATGTTTCTATGTTTCCATGGGTTATGTTCTTTTGATAGGTTGATGATGCACTTGTGACTTCAAAGAAGAACTCCAACCTTCTGAAGCTCCATTTTCACACAAGAAAAAACAGCTATTCATGTACATCTGATCAGGCTGCAGCACAGGACTCCAGCTCCTGCTTTTCATAATTTTCTATTATTTCCTACTCAGAGTCCCCAGAGTTCTAAGGTAAAGAATTTATTTTTGCATTGGTTTGTGACTAACTCTCACAATAGGCTCAGGCTTTGTCCCTCGAACTAACTAAAATCTCCTCTGCTTTTCATTCCTCTAGAAAGCTGTGCAGAATATAAAATTCCACCTGTGGAATGCCAGTAGAATATCCATTCCAATTCCACAGAATTCTGTGGAATTTCAGAAAATTTTAAATTTCTGTTATTTTACTATTATTTTAAAAGCTCAAGTCCAAATAATTCCAAATTTGGAATGTAAGCAGTACACATCAGCTTACAAATGTGTGCCTCATTTCAGAGTTGTGAATGGAAAGGGGGACGAGCTATGGGTGGCCAAATATTTAATCAAAAATTTAATTTTCAGGTATTTTGAGATAATTTTACAATTTCTTCTCCAAATTTCTCCACATTATCAGGATTTAGAGAAGCACATAGAATGCATATATGCACCACATTTTAAGTCTCAGGCTCTAATGGGAGCTGAGTTATAGCTAGTAACATATTTTGCTAAAATTTGAATTTCTGTAATTATAGCATAACTTTGATAGTATTTATTGAAATATTACCAAAATTGCCATGTATACAGGGTAGTACTACATTTGTATATTCATATAGTTTCAGATTTCTAGCTTTAAATGGGACTGAGTTATAGCCTGCCAAACATGTTATCAAAATGTACATTTTGGTTTGTTCTCTCTAATTTTAAAACTACATATCCAAATTTAACCAGAGCTGAAACATTGAAACTACTACACCACATGACCATTTCTGAAAAAGTTCATTTTTCCAGCTTTAAATTGGATTAAATGAAAAGTAGTCAAACTTTCACAACATTTAAAAATGTAATTTTGCAAGAACGTAAACTAAAAATATATAAACTCCTAAAACTTTAAAACTAGAGAATACAATACCATTACATTTGGCGGTTCATAGACTAGACAAGGGGAGTGTGTGTGCCAATTTTACTAATTGCTTGCTGTGAGAAATTGCAAAATATCATCTCTACTTCAAGTCAAATCTCATGAATTGTGAAAATTGCAGAATTTCATGAAAAATGCCATAAAACTGTAATTTTCTAATTTCACTCAGCCTTATCTTGGGGGTTCTGATTAAAGTATAGAGGTATAAGAGGCAGGTAGTTCCGGGGGTCATCAGGTTCAGGATTTAGAAAGGAACAGCTGAGCTGGGTAGCACAACAGTGGTAGACCCCCAGGTTGGATCAAGAAAGCACAGAGTGTCAACAATTCCAACCTGAAAGCAGGATATTTAAGGATCACATCCAGTAAATGTATGATCCAGGGAGCCTGGTGTACATGCAAGTCTAGGACTTAGAGGTAGTCAAAAACATGTAGTAGGGGAAGACAATGTCTTGGGCAGCAGGAAGAAAGATTGATGACTATTCCAACAGGGTAGGTCAATAGGAAAAGGAGTAGGTGACTCATGTTTTAAGGAAGTTTGTCACTGTAAAGAACAAAGAGAATATCAGCCGGGGTTAGTAGTTCTACTGAGGCAATCTGGCTATGCCAAAAGAGAATAGGGGATAGTCACCCGGTGAGGAACAATAGGACCTCAAAAATCTCAGCCCAACTTATCAAATGAAGTAATGATATGTGCATTGTTAATGTTAAATGCCACAAAAAAAAGAATTCTGGATGCGTCATCTACAGAATATGCCATTAAACATATTTGAGAAAAGGTTACTAATCATTTTTTTTCTTCTGCAAAATAAAACTGCTTAACCAATTTTTCCAGTTGTGTTAGACACCTGGATGTATGGACTATGGATATGCATGTCAAATTTTAACTCTGTGCATGCAAGAGCAGAGAAGTTACAAACATTCATATTTTTTATAGTTTTCAGAAAGTTTTGCAAATATTTATATAGTAAAGTTTGGAACACCTGAAACTAAAAAATCTCTTATCTAATTCACTCCATGTTTAGAAGATTCTATAAGCATTACAAAATGGTTATCCATACTAATTTACACATGTCTAGCTCCAAAGGTGTCTGAATTATATGTAGATGAAATGTTTTCATGAAATTTCCTGAAAAAAAATAAAATTACAGATTTTGAGTACATATAATTTTGAGACAATGCATCATATTGTCATGAAATCTGGCACATTGTTAGAACACCTATCATCAAGAAATCATGCCAGATTTAAGATCCCTTACCCAATAGATGGTTAAGGTATATGCAGATAAAAAATGTTCATGAAATTTTGCACAAACAATAAAATGATAACATTAAAGCCCATATAATTTTGAAACTATCCCACCAAATTACATGATATTTAACACGTTTGTGGGCATTGTCCCAAAGGGTACATATTGTAGCTTGAACGGTTCTTGAGTTTTAACCAAATTACTAAACTTTAAAAATTCAGTAAAATTTCGTCAAAGTTCCGCAGATTCTGAATTTTCCCATTTCACACAACTCTATTCCTCTATCACTGTTTAACTGACCACTCCTAACGTGGGGCCAGAAATGCATTGGTTCATTGAGTTGGTAGAGTTAGATCAGCTCTTATACATAGATTTATGATTTAGTACTCCCTTTAACTTTCATGCTGTTCAGCTCAGATTAAATCTGCTGCCTCAGTATGACTTATCTGGTTTTCTTCTCCACGTCCATCATCTCAGCTGGCTGCATGCCCATGTGCACTTGCGACCCATGACTTGAGTGGTTACATGCAATGCAGTATGCCCTCACTCTGTAGAACACTCCTCTGCTAGCGGGGCACCCACTTGGAGTGATCAGAGGGAAAAGCACTAGGCTATCACACCTGGAGCCCATCCTTGCAGCTCCAGACTGTTTTATCAATTTGACCTGCATGTGGCCCCAAGAGCAGGTCAAGCACATACCAGACTGACACTGAAATACATAAGGGGAGGAGGTCTATCACTTGCTGGCTGAAGGATTTATCCTCTCCCTCCTACTTGACTGGTGCTCTCGATCTGCATTGCCAGAATTAACCCAACATGCGTCACTTCCTGTGGCCATACTGGGGAGGCCTGTTTATTTTTGCTATCCACACACCAGCTACCAGAAGTGATCCAATTCACATCATATACAGTGGTCATCTTATAAGGGACATCAGCTGCACTAATATAAGTGCTCCAGCCACCAGAAGGGACACATTCCATGTCACTTCCTGTAGTCATTCTGGATGGGCCTATTCCCCACATGGTCTCCCTAGACACAGTGAAATAGTAGGCTTGCAGGTGCTGGAAGTGACTCGTATTGAATACCTTCTGGGCATTTTTTTACTACCAAAAGTGTCTCTTTTCTAAGAAAGTACAAGGCATGCTTCAGTGGTCCATTTTGCACCAGTCAAGGCTAATCAGGTATGGGCACAATGATGGCACACCCTATAACACAACCGGTTTGCAATCTAGCTTCCTGACCACTGTAGCTGTTCTAATGTAGCCATTTTGTCAAGTCAAATGAGTACTTAACTTGTCCCCTTTTCCCATTATGTCATCCTAAACACACATGCTACTACTACAGCTCAGGCCGGACACCTAGTGTATACCCCACCTTTACCCTCTATGACCCCTCTGAAAGCTCAAACATGATACCAATACTTGAGGAATTGAGGGTATCCTCACTCAAGATGACCTCAACCTCCAACAAGAACACTACCAGGCCAGACAACCAAAATGAACAGCAGGACACTGCTACCATTATTCTGCAAAATCAGTTTCTGATCCAGGCCCAGCAACAACTAATGGCAACCATGATGGAAAAGCTACTGGATATGTCAAACACTTGTAACCCACTTCCATCAGATCCCAAGCCTGTGGCTTCTCCTATCCTGTCACTCACTGTAGACCCTCAGTCAGACAACAATACACTCAACTCTGGAGTGAAGTCAGGTAATGACCCAGATTGAGATGCTGACATGAGGCAAGATCATAGTTGCTCAAGGTAAAAATGCGCTTTCCATGCTAGGTCCCCAACCTCATATGGAATAACAAAGCCATGGTGGGGTTTGATAACCCTGCTCCCCCTCTGGAAAGAAAGCTCATGCCATCAATCCTGCCCAAAGCCAAGTCCACAACACCTTCCCTGTATGTCAATCAGTAGATGAAATCATGCAGAAGGAATGAGAGGCAGCTGACCTAGAATGTAGATCATGGGACAAGATGTATTCATTGCAAGGCACGGGGTTATTCTGTCGCAAGACATAATGCCATATGACACAGTCACGCTGCACAATTTATGCCATGAGGCATTATGTCTTTGTTCTGTGGGGGGCTCCACCCCCATACTCCCTGTTATGGGGGGCTGTGCCCCTGGACACCCCCCACTAAAGATTCTCAACTCTGGGGGGGGTCCAACTCTGGGAGTGCACAGGTCTGGGTTCGCCATAATGCGACACACTATTAAGCATGCTACATTATGACCCGTACACTCATTGCAAGAAGGCAGACTCAAGATTTAGTGTACCACTCCCCTAGTCGACCCTCAAATTGCCACCCAGAGCAAAAGAACCATCCTGCCTTCCAAGGGGACTACTGGACAGAAGGAACCAGCAGACCACAAACTTGAAGGAATGCTTAAGAAAGTCTTCGAGTTAGCAGGACTAGTGGTTTGAGCACCCAGCACAGCCATCAACACCACACAGGCACAATTAGCATGGATGCAGGATGTACAAAAGACTTTGACTCCAAAGCTACAGAAGCCCAATTAATGGACCAAACCATACATTCCACTAAATATCTGGTGGATATGTTAGTGGATGCCAAAAATTAATGCAAGGGCAGAGGCAATCGTCAACAGAGCCCACAGAATCATCTGTCTCAAGCTATGGGAGGAAGACACTGAATCTACAAATAATGCATCAAAAGTTACCAAGTTACCCTTCAAGGGAGCACAATTATTCAGAGAAGGCCTACTCAGATATCTCAAGGAAGATGGCAAAAGCCTTAGGGAAGGATAAAACCCAAGCAATACCTACCTACCATTGACTGCCACTAGGGGTGCTAAACAAGATGGCAACGTGAATCTTAAACTCTCCTACTACAGTACATGGGCTAATCTAACAGTTATCTTAACAATTCTGCATCCTAGGAAGCCAGATAGAATGCATGGCAAAGCCAGTGGGTAGATAAATATTTTTACCAAAAAATCTAACTCGGATTTGTCAAGTACGACCAGGGAAGAGGACTGTAGTGTGAGCAAGTTGGTGGGCCTAGTACTAATTATGGCGCAGCAGCCTCAGCCCAAAAATACTTGGGACCACACATCAGTGGAAGATATGTTCAGCCAGTTTATCAATTAGATGACCCAGGTTACCCTAGAATGTAACCACACTGCCCAGGTCTTGCAATCGCTGGACACCAGAATGTTGTGAAGCGAGAGTTGCATAGCTGCCATGGAGCACGGGCTGCAACAGCATTCTGTGGCACTCTGGGAGCAACATCAAATGATCTTTAGGCTACAAGAAAAGGTTGATGACCTAGAGAACTAGGGGCAAAGGAACAGCCTCCAGTTCCTAGGCTTCCCAGAGCAGTCTGAAGGTCACAACATGGAGCAATTTCTACAAAGAGCTCTCTCTGAACTTCTTCAGCTGATCCCAGACTGTATATTACATGTAGAGAGGACCCACTGTACTCTCGCACCCCTGCTGAAATCCACAGATAAACTCCGACCCATCATTGCACGGTTCTTGGACTTCAGACAAAAAGAAATGATACTGACAAAATCCAGGGAGCTCCAGCAGCTGCGTCGGCACAACCATAGAATAAATATCTATCAGGACTACTCGAAGGAACTTTCTGAGAGGTGTTGAGCCTATACAGAGGCCCGACACTTCATGCATGGCCAGGGTATCCCCTTCTCACTCCACAATCCTGCCACTATGTGAATGGAACATAATGGGGTGCCAAAGCTTTTCTCCACACAGGACGCCCTTATGGAATTTCTGCACCACACATGGCTAGATATAGAGCGCACCAGGAACTGTGCACTGGCAGCTTCTGAAGGAGACTCAGACAGTCTACATAGGCGATCCCCTGTGCTGGCACCCCAAGGCAGTCCAGATGAATCCTGGGAGCTCCCCTCCCATGGCCACAGAAAGCACCAAGCATCTAGGCGGCCTGGAAGGAGAGAGCACCCTGTGGAATGCACTTGCTTGGACAGACCATCCGAACAGAACACGGACCAGTCCTCCCCTGATCCACTTGGGGAGTTTCTGATGGAGAATCACTACATGGCCATCTGCCCAGTCACACTGGAGCAGCAGCCAAAGACCTCTGGTGCTCTGCCTCTGGAATCCAGCCCGGTGAGAGATAAACCAGGCTCCCCTCCCACTACTTGGGCCAACATCGCCGAACAACCTTCACAGCCCAATGGATCGAGGGCCTCTGAATCCCTGACACACCAGAAAAGATCATCTGGAATGGCGCAGAGCAGCTCTGGAATCCGCCAGCAGCATCCACATGCAGACTCCCCGCATCAGTAATGCAAGGACTCATAGCATGTCCAGTCAGATAAGTAGATGTAATTTTGATTTAAAAGTAAGGGTGATATTTTTTCCCACTCCTCCACCTACTTTCTAAGGTTCCCTGTTCTTAACTGGGGTGTTGACTGAAGGTTTGAGGGGAATGGCTGGACCGGGCCATGCTAGGCCGCAAAGCTACTTCAGGCTCAGGCTGGGAAGAGGCCTGTTCTGTCTCTTGAGCCATGGCCTCTACAATCAACCTCCAGGACTGCAAATAATGCACTTTAGAGATATAAGGCAGGAGGATCCGAACATTTTTATCGGCAAGCCCGCTTTCTCCTATACTGGGAGGGATCCTGCAGCTCAGTGTATGAAGAGTTCGAAGGAAGGGGGTCGAGAACTGGTAACTTCTCCAGGTCTGTATTAATGACCCCCCCTCTGCTAACCAATGGCAGACCTTCAAAGGGGTACAATATCTGTTGGGAAAGGTATTCACTGAACCCTGCTTAGGTAAGACAGAGCTTAGGAGCCAGGCCCCCCCCCCCAAGGCTGGCTCCTTCAAAATTAGCCATGAGCTTGGAAATGTTTAAGTAGAACAATGCTCCAGAGACATAGCTTCTCTTCACCTTCCCAGTCACAGTATCACCAGCATAACAATGGGTTGCATAGCCAGGGAATATGGGAATCCGGACAGCCGTTCACAGTTTTGAATTAGGCCTGACTGTATATCCCTCCATGATCCTCTCCCAACACACAGGTATTTTGGAGGGGACCATTTCATCCTGTCAATTCCGCTATGCTTTTATTTTAATGTTTCTAATCATTTTTTGCTCTCCTGTGCTGTGTGGAGAAGGTACAGGGCACTGGTCAGGTAGCAACAGACCCCACTAATAGCCCCCTGAAGCAGGGGTGCTGCCCTTAGGCCAGTTAGTGTCTCCCCTGCTCCTGGGACTGGGGGTATATATCCCCGAGGTGAGACCCCAAGGAGACGGGATATTTGAATATTTCCCAGGTGTCCAGGGCACAGAGGTATGTCATTGGTATATGACTGTGGCCACTGTTACATCTCTGTGTTCCCAAACTGTTTTCTTACTTGTAGATGTAAATTGGTTAAGAAGTTATACATGTTTGTCTGTGTTTTTGGCCATTTGCACCACAGCTGGTTAAACACGGTAGTTCTCAGTACGTGAATCAGATGGTCAAGGGTGGTTTGTTTTTTGATTGAAGTTGATGGGTGGTCGATCCTCTGGGAGGCCAGAGCCCAGCGCGCAGAATCAAGGGTCCCCGTAGCTATCCAAATATACTGCCCCTTGCCTTATCCTTATGATTAATGACATAAATGCAGTCTCGTGGAATGTGCAAGGCCTTAATACCCCTGTGAAGAGGAAACAAATCTTAACACACTTAAAGAAACTGCGCACTGATCTGGCCTTCCTTCAGGAGACTAAACTTAGTCATGTAGACCATGGGAGATTACGCAAGGATTTGATGGGACAAGTGTTTCATGCCTCAGCTAGTTCTAAAAAAAGAGGGGTGGCTGTTTAAATTCACAAAAAACTTTGCTGGACTATATCACCTTCTCTGAGTGGCCCCAAGGGCAGGTGGGTGCTGATTAAATTGAATACTCCTGTGGGGGCCCCTAGTGATGGGGAACATTTATGGCCCGAACGAGGATGCCCCAGCCTTTTTTCATGCAGTGGCTCACCAGCTCAGTGAACTCACAAAAGACAACTCCCTTATTACTGTATTTTAGGGGGAAATTTTAATCTTACCCTTGACCCAATGATAGACAGAAGCCCCATGAACACTGAACCCCATGTAAAAAGCATCAAAGCTCTTACCCAGCTAAGAAAGGACATAGCTCTTTCTGATATCTGGAGGGTCTTTCACCCTAGTCATAGGGTCTACTCCTTTCATTCCCCAGTGCACGACTCCCATAGCCAAATAGATCTGTGGCTCACCTCCCCAGAGATCACAGAACTGATACTTGAGGCGGTCATCCACCCCATTGTAATTTCAGATCACATCCCAGTTCAATTATCATTTACATGGGGCCCCTCTACTAACTCATCTCTGGCTTGGATGCTTGATCCCCTTCTGCTGAGAGACCCTGTCTTTGCCCCCTGGTTATAGACTGAGGCCTGCAGATTCTTCCATGAGAACTCCATAGCTGACACCTCAGCAGGTAATACGTGGGAGGCCTTCAAAGCCACCCTGAGAGGGTCTATCATGGGTTATAACCATAAAAGAAGAAAATAAAGGGAACAGGAATGCATAGATCTGGAGGAACAACTGAGTGAGGCAGAAACTAATTTCAAAAAAACAGTATAACCCCTCCTTACTCTCTTCTGAGGGTCAGGAGTAGTTACCCTATGACTGATAGTCAATGAGCTTCTGGGCCAAAAAGTAGAGGTTGCTATCCTGAGACTTAGACATAAGTACTGGGAGGCAGGGGAAAAAAGGGTAAGGTCCTGGCCTACCGTCTCAGGAAACAGCAAGCAGATAGGCATATTGCAGGCCTAACAGATGCCCAGGGGCTGGTCCACACATCACCTGAGAAAGTTAATGGTATTATATCTGATTTTTATTCGTTCCTGTACACTTCCTCTAGAGCCCTAAACCCTGAAGGGGTTACCTCCTTTCTCACTGGTCACAATCTTCCTAAATTCTCTCCCCGATGAGCTCAGGACTTGGATGCCCCACTAACTTCCACAGAGGTGGAATAAACTCTTATGTCTCTGAATAAAGGTAAGACCCTTGGAGGTGATGGATTTCAATTGGAAATATGGCAAATTCTACATTGGACAATTGCTCCAGTCCTCTGTCAGATATACGCTGAGGCCCTAGAGAAGTGGATTCTCCCTCCCTCCTTCCTTCTGGGATGCTATCATTACTGTCCTTCCCAAGAAAGGCAACCTCCTACCCTTGCTTCCAGTTATAGGCCTATTTCACTGCTGAACGCAGATGGCAAGATCCTGGCCCACATCCTGGCTTCCAGACTTAACCAATTTCTGCCTTCTCTGGCTCACCCCTCCCAGGGAGGATTTGTGAAAGGGAGGTTTAATACGGACCACATTAGAACCCTGATCAACCTGATTTACAAGACCAAAACTCTCCCCACACCAGCTGCGGCAGTGGCAATTGACTATGAAAAGGCCTTCAACTCCCTGGAATGGGATTTTGCCCAACAGGTCTTACAAGTCATGGGTTTTGGGCAGGGGTTCCAAGAATGGATGAAAGCCATTTATAATTTCCCTACAGCTAAGGTGTTGACTAATTCCACCCTGTCTCCCAATTTTTACTTGGAAGAGGCACTTGCCAGGGTTGCCCCCTCTCCCCCCTGCTCTTTGTGCTGGCTGTGGAATCCTTGGCAGAAGCCATAAGACTAAACTGTCATATTCAGGGAATGGTGGTGATGGGTCAGGAATACTCCACTTTGATGTACATGGATGATTTTCTGCTTCCGCTGGTGAACCTTGAATGCTCCATCCCCTCTCTGCTCGAACTACTATAAAAATTTGCCTTATATTCAGGACTCCGTTTTAACCAATACAAAACCGAGGTACTCCCTCTTAACAGTCACTGTACTGCTAATATGGCCTCCAAACACAATTTTAGGTGGGTATCCAAGGGTATCACCTACCTAGGGTTTTTGATAATCCCGACCTCTCCAAAATTTGGGATTTAAATCTAAAGCCCCGCTCTTAGCTATTAGCACAAAGATGGACAGATGGAAGTCATTACAACTAACTCTAGCTGGTAAAGTCTCTGCCATAAAAATGATTACCTTCCCTAAGATATCATACATTCTTTCCCATCTCCCCTTAAGAGTCAGTAGTACAACAAAATTGATAAAATAATAGGGTCCTTTTTATGAGATAGAAAACAGCCCAGATACAGCAGGAATAAGATGTGGGCTCACTGGTCCCTTGGGGGTTGGTGCCTATCATTGTTCGAGGGGTACAATTGGGCCTTTCAAGCAGCCCAAACACTTAAATGGTTTACCATCCTGACCCCAGATTCCCCTCAATGGCTGAATATGGAGCAGGAATATAGTTCAGTGCCACAGCTATTCCTCTTACTATACAATACTCCATTCCGAGAGTTACAGGCACATCCCACAATAGGCTCGACTATAGTTTACTGGGGGAAGCTTCACAGAAAACTGAACACCAGTCCATCTCCCCCCTGGTGTTAACGCTACTATGGGGTAATAGAAATATTACAGTGGATAAGATACCAATCAGGTAAACCAAATGGGAGGAAGCAGGCGTGCTGCGTATTCAAGGTTTGTTGGTACTTAATTCTAACACAGTAGATACTTTTGAACTCTGTTCCCACTTTCCATTTCATCCCCAGGCTTTTGGAGTTACCTACAAATCAGAAGCACTATTTCCAGTTACATTCGGAATAGCCCCAAAATGCAATCTCCTTCTCCAGTTACACACTGGCTATCCCTTAAAAGGGCACACACCAGTATCATATACGCAGCCCTCCTAGCCCACATTCCCTCCCAATCATAGGAAGCTAAGGCCAAATGGGAGGCTTCATTATACATACAAATGACAGAGAAAGAATGGGGAGCCTGCTGGCAGCTCGCATATACTGCCTATCCTGATCTTAGAAGTGTACTTATTCAAAACAAAATTTTCCAATCATGGTATAAAACTCCAGCAGTCCTATACAAAGCTAAAATCACTCAGGATGAAAGATGCTGGAGATGTCACCTCCATCGAGGTGACCTTTTACATATCCTCTGGGATTGTCCCTTGATTGGAGAGTTGTGGAAAGCAATAAGTACTCTGGGAAGTAAAATCCTTAAGAAGCCCCTCCCCTTTCCCCCACAGTGCTGCTTTTGGGCTTGCATATCTCTACGCCTATGTTCACCTTGCAGGAGAAGAAGTGGACTTCGATTCTGAGTATGGTGGTAAAGTGACTTCTCCTCTGTCACTGGAGGACAAGTGAAATCCCCACTATGAATGAGGTAGTTAGCTCCCTAAGCCAAGTGGCAAACCTGACAAGAATGTCATATGTGGTGGCTAACACTTTACCAGTGTACCTCACCTTCTGGTTCCCCTTTTCTCCTTGCTGAAATCCAGAGAAGGGATTGGCTGAACAAGAGCATCAAATCCCCCCCTTGCCCCCCCATCAGAACAGAAAGGGTCTGACTCCCCATAGAAACTCTAACAATGATTGACTGTCTAGTTTACAGAATTACTGTCTTAATATTAGCAATGTACTGGATCTAAATATGCCTTCAGCTACTTTGTGTATTTTTATTGTCTGATTCAACACAGGCTTATCCTGAAGGGTACCCCGCTGGCTCCAGGAGCAGCACTTTCAGAATCACCTCCTAAATATGATACTCCAGGTTACAACAGGTAGGATGTAATTTTTTTTTCCTTTTGTTACCTTGGCTTATGAATCTATAGTAACATGCGTTGCATTGGTGTCAAACTAAATGTGCCTGCCACCCCTTGTATCAGGGGTAGGTTGGAAGCCTGGGAGTGGTAAGATTAATATGTCATGCTGAGTCTGGCTCCTGCATTAAAGAGCAGGTACCTACTGTCAGACACCCTGCTCCCCTCAAACACATATAATAGTAGATCTGCTCTACTGTTGAGGGGCATTAAAACTTCTATGCGCTTCCCTCTGGTTAAAAAGTTGTAGCACCCCAAAGGTGCACCCCCATAAAAAGAAAGCCTTGTGTGACATCAGAAAATGAAGGCTGCTTGTGTGTGCTCCATAGATCTAGATTGGTGCCATTTATCAATGATATTTAGTACTATTTAGAGTTACCACTTGGAACAATGAAAGTGACCACTCCAGTAAACAGGGACTGTTACTCCAGCGGCTGCTTTGATTTGTCTACGTGGCACCACTAAATAGTACTAAATGCCATAGACATATCGCATACATACAGGTTAATGACATGCACCCTCAGTATTCATTTTCTGACATCACAAAAGGAGGCGTGTCACACAAGGCTTTGTTTTTATGGGGGTGCAACTTTGGGGTGCTATAACTTTTTAACCAGAGGGAAACGCATAGAATTTTTAATGCCCCTCAACAGTAGAGCAGATCTACTATTATATATGTGTAACCCCTAGATGGCGCTATCCCAGGGGCTACTACCCCTGCCTGATTTGCCACTAACAGGTTGAAGGGCCTGGATCCGATGGCGGGTGCCTCCACCCAGAGGTCAGGATTTGCAATAGTTAAACTAACTTGGTCACAGCCCTCTGGGACACTGCAACCCCCCTTTATTTCCACTAGTGGCCCACACAGTATATCAGAATTACCTTCACAGTATACACTTACCCCCAGGACTGGTTCAGGCACTGGGACCCCCTGTAAAATAAGAAGATACAGTGCAACAATCACAGTACAATACTTTAACATAGACAAATACCTCAGGCAGTATAACTTTGCTGAAACAAGCAGCTCTGATTTATTTAGGGGGATATAACAAGGACGGGGGAAATCAGGTTAATTAGCTTATCACTTTACTCATCTACCTATGGCTCTGTGCACAGGCCTATCCCTACCAGTTACTGTCCCTGGGTACCTGTCTTGCCTAATCGAAGAGTCACAAAGGAATAATCACACTTGGCATTCATACATCAGCACAATTTATTGCAAGCAAAAGATAATTACACTTCATTTAGCAGCAATGTCACTATCAGCATTAATGATTACACTTTAGCATTCATTCATTAGCAATATTACTATCAGCATTAATATATACTTCAATTAAGCAAAACATGATACATCACCAATTCTATGCTACATCCAAGCCTTTTCCCAGTAGCTGGGGAAGTCCCTAATCATCTCACAGCCTGGCCAGGAGTCTTGAACCAGGAGAAAGTTCCACAGCGATGCGTCCACCCTGCAGATGAGGCTTCCAACCAGGCATTGAGAAAGCTACATTTATATCTTATTCTATGCTGTAATAACCGCAGCCTTCATAGTGTTGTTTGCCAATTCTAGAAGCTGGCCGGGCTCCCAGGATGCTGCAAATTCACACCATAAGGACTGCTCAGAATTCCCTACACCTGCTAGGTCACTGTGCTCCAAACACTGGCCGGGTGCCTAGAACACTATGAGTTAAGCAGAAGTTTAAACAAAAACTACAAAAACAGGTTGCCTGATAATATGCAACCTTCAAGTCAGCAAAATACACTGTCTGAAGCAAAACATAATAATGAGGCTATCTAAAGAGCAAAACACCAATTAAATGAAGAGCATGTAAAATGGAGTCACACAATACAAAATGGAGTATAAAATGACATACATTACATGAAATAGCATACAATGGAGTGACAATAATCAACATATTATACTATCACTACATTCAGTCCTTTGATTATTGTGAATACGATTTGTATGATATTGGTACCATAGCAAAATTACTACGAATATAACATGATAAGTAACAAGTCCAAATAAGCAAGATAATTTTCACTACAGCAATGATTATGATAGGATGTATCAGAATATTTAACACTTTTGTAGCTGATGGAGACCATCCTGTAAAAATATCCCACCAATAATGAGTAGTCTCTTGTTGAATCTTGGAACTTAAATCAATCATTTTATTTTTAACTATCGTAGTTTGCACCTGACTTTGCACTAATGATTTATTTCTTATTGCCAAATGAGCCTGCATTACATCTGTTTCCTGAATTATCTGTTTAATTTTATTTAATGAGATACTCAATCTTGATTGATCTAAAATATTGGGCTGCCAATACAAAATAAGCTTCTGCTCATTATCAGGGACAAAGGTGTAAGTAGTATTTTCCCACCACAAATGAGTCACATTTCTTAAACAACCTGAAAAGGGACGAGTTAGTTATACATCCCAACAGTATTCTCCTGATTAGTTACTATACAAACATACTGGGGTCCTATTTCTGTAAACATGGTAAAGGTTATGGGTAAAATTGTCCATTGACACAAATTTATCGAATGCTCCAGTAAACAAGGTTCATAAAGTCTGGAATGCTGTCCACATAGTATTCCATCAGCTGTTTTGAACACAGACTTAAGTCATGGGTGGTGTTCTGACTATCTATATAATCTCCGTAAAATGTGGTAACCAAAACTCAGGATCAAATAATGGGGACCAAAATTACAGGTAATATTACATATTTACACATTATTTCAGGGTCACTAACATTATAATGTACCAATTGCCCTGAACAATAGGTATCTGTGCATTTTACTGTGGTGGATGACATTACAATCCAATGATTACTAGGAATCCATGATTTGAACACGTCCTCCACACATATTCATTATTACTCATTAAATCACTCTGGGCCTTATTTTTTGCAGTATAGAATACATATGTCGATTGTGTATTCTATCCAATCAATAAATCGCAAAATATTTTCTGCTACTCCCATTCCCCATACCTGTGAAGCATTAAATAACTGCAAGAACTCAAAATCATAATTCAAAGTTAATCTGGGTAAGAAAGCAGTTGGCATCCATTGAGCTTGTAAGTTAATTAAGCTAAATACATCAATTCCTACTGCCTGAAGCCTGTTAGTCAGTGTTTCTATATCAACACTATTTAAAATTCCCATGCCTGCCCCTGCTCCACCTAATAGCGTTCATACCAAGCTCTTTTATATTTGCATTTTCTACTAAACATAAACGTTATGTTAAAATGGATTACATTTTTCTGATACCGCTGCGCACTGATGTGACATGTGGATGGAACCTTAACTATACTATCATTGCTAATTACAGGATGATTTTTCAACACTGTAATGTGATCTGCCCAAGTAGTTCTATTAGTTATTGCAGTAGCATTCATGCAGAATAACGTGTCTATGTCAATCAAAGTAATACTTGCATTGAAAATGTCTGTTTGATTCATGCAGCAATCAAGTCTATGTTGTACAGTCATCATGCAACTATTCGGTAAGTTGCAGCATCTAATAGCAGTCTGGTTCTGTAATTTAATCCAATTTGTGTCCTGCATAGGTTGGACATATAATCGTCCTGCCATTGTCTCAACTGGTTTCCAAATGTTCACATCTGGTGAAAAGTAATGTTCACTATAGGACATCCTTGGTTTTCAGGGCAAGTAAAGTTGTCTTGCACCAGAACTGGTGGAAGATTTCCAACCCCATTGTACAAGTGGGTCGTCAAGCTTCAATATTCTTCCACCTGGGGTAATAGGCTTTACCGAATGGACCGTGAGAGAGAGTGTTATTCCTTTTAGAATCCATTGAAGAACCTAGAAAATACACAGACTGATTATTCTCGAAGATAACATGTGTTCGCTGGTACATATTCCCATCTCTCTTTCCCTGACCTGATAATTAACACTGTGTTGTCTCGTCCGGTGGCTATCACCTTAGCTGGTTCAGGAGGGCCATTTGGGTTTGTAACCCATATTTTGGCACCATTGTTAAAACCTCCTGTAGATCTAAAACCTTTATTCCCCTTGCTGTTAAGAGTGTGGGGCTTGTCCCTTATAGGGTCACTTTGTTAACTGGAATAATTAACAATTGAGCCACTCTGTCATACTGTTGAATTAACAGATTTTGTTCTCTACTATTCAACAAAATTACTTTCACTTCTCCTTGGTAATCACAATCAATCACCCTCCCAAAATTTGTATTCCCTTGAGGGCTAGTTCTGATTTAGGTGCTATCCAACCAAAATGTCTCGGTGGAATTTGTATTCCAATACCAGTTTCTATCACTTGAATGTTTCTGCTGTTTATTCTGTATTCTTGAAGGGCATGTAAATCAAGTCCAGCAGCTTCTGGGTTGCCCTGCAAGGAGACAGAGCTCCGTGTAATTTCCAATATAACACTGTTTCTGTAGTTGAGTAAGCCTGCACTTGCAAATTAGGAGTTATCATTCGCATTAAGGGGTCTCAGATTCTCCAATTGGTCTATTATTTAAAATCTGTAATGCTTCATGCAAATTCTCTTTCCATTTTCGTAGGCTCTCCCCAATTTCCTAAACTGTTCTTTCAGCAATCCATTCATTCTCTCAATTAACCCTGCTACCTGCGGGTAATAAGGGATGTGAAATACCCACTGTATGTTATGGCTTGAGCATGAAGCTGTACCATTTTCTCAAAATGGGAACCATTGTCACTTGTATCTGCAAGGGTATTCCATAGTATAACATAATTAAGTTAATTGCCTTAATGGTGTTTTTCTGTGTAGCTTGTTTACAAGGGTATGCCAATAAATACCCTGAATATGTATCTACAACTGTGCAAGCATATCGACATCCTCCACTAAGGGGTAGAGGTCCAATGTAATCAATCTGCCAAATTTGTCCCGGTAATTTTCCCCTCCCCAATTGTCCTTTCACAATATGAGGGATTGGTCTTTGTTGCCCATGTTGGCATATAGGACACTGAGCAAAACAGTTTTAACCAAATCCAATGTTAGGGTACACCTCACTATATGCCCACCTGTAAGTGGCTTTTCTCCCAAATGTCCACATTTTGATGTGCCCATTTTGCCAGCCCTGATAATGCTGCTGACTTTGAGTTTCTTCAATATCCACTGGAAGAATCTTAGCTTTTTCATCTGCAATAGAATTATACCATCGTTCTAGTGTATCTGAAGCACAATGAGCATCAACATGAAATACAGTGGTCTGAGTATTTTGCACCATAGTCCATATTTCCTGCCACAGTTCTTTTCCCATATTTCTTTCGAATAAATTTTCCACTCATCCTTAGCCCAAGTGGGCAGCCAGGTTGTTAAACCATTGGCTACAGACCATGAATCAGTATAAATATGACATGTACCTGGGTTTTCTTGTCTCAAAGCCTGATATACTGTACAACTCAGCATATTGACTGCTTTTCCTTCTCCTGATGTTACTAAAACTTTTCAGTGTGTGGACAATAAGCTACTGCTTTCCAGTATCTCCTATTTCCCACATATTTGGCTGAGCCGTCTGTAAACCATACATGTGCTCGGTCAGAAACGGGCAGCTCATCAAAAGGCTTGCCCCATTTCACAGGTGATTCTTGAATTTCAGGCATTTTTCCCTCAACCTGTTCTCCCTCTAGAGGAATTTCAGCTACCTTCTCATGGAGGGCTGCTATTCCCCCAATTCCTACCTTTGCTCGATCCTGAATATACCATTTCCATTTGATAATGCTAGCTTCCTGAGCATGTCCTATTTTGTGAGTTCTAGGGGAGCTTTTTACCCATTGCATAATGGGTATCTCTGGTCTCAATGCTACCTCATGACCCACTGTCATTGGTTCTGTCTCTATCAGAGCCCAGTAGCATGCTAGTAGTTGTCTCTCAAAAGGTGAGTATCTGCTACCTACCTCTGGGAGTTTCCTATTCCAAAAACCTAGTGGCACTTTCTGTCTCCCTTGCTTCTGCCACAAACTCCAGTTTGCATACTGCCCAGTTACGGACACATTTAATTCTACCTCCCTCCTGCAGGGGCCAAAGGTCTAAGGCTTGCTGCACTGCTTCTTAGTCTTATCAAATGCTTTTGTTGCTCATCCCCCATTCAAACTCGTATTTCTTTCTGGTCACTTTAATAAGGGAGCTAGTATTTGCCCTAAATGGGTATATGCTGTCACCAAAATCCAAACAAACCCACAAATCTTTGTGTTTCAGTTTTGTCTTGTGGAGTCGAAAAGTCCAGTATTTTCTGTCGTGCTTGGGCAATATTCTCTATGCCCCTGTTCCATTGAATTCCCAAAAATTTTACTGTTTGGGAAGGACCCTGTACCTTGTCTGGATTAATTTCCATCCTTTCTTCCTCATATGATCAATGGTCTCATCTAGTAACTGCTGTACTTTATCTTGATCAGCCCCTGGATCAAGATATCATCAATGTAATGAGAAATCTGCATGCCATCCGGCAGCTTCAACTCATCCAAGTGTTCTGCCACCATCCGGTGGCAGATGGTGGGGCTATGTACATATCCCTGAGGTAATCTAGTGAAAGCATATTGCCTCCCCTGCCATGTGAAGGCAAACTGGTCCCAAAACTTTTCCTCAATCGGAATAGTAAAGAATGCATTAGCTAAATCAATAACTGCATACCATACCCCTTTGTGCCTTTGTATTTGCTCTATCAGGGTGACGGTGTCTGGAACGGCAGCCATAATGAAAGGGTGTACTTGTTCAATTCCCTATAATCTCATTGTCATCCGCCATGACCTGTCACTTTTCTTGACCGCCACACAGGATTGTTCCAAGTTGTTGTGGGTTTAAGCACTCCTGCCTCTAATAGATCTTTAATAGTGGCAGTTATCTCTCATGCCCTCCTGGTATTCTATACTGTTTCATACAGATAATTTTTGTAGCAGGTGGAATGGCTACTGAGGCATCTGCACCTTCCCCACTACTACTGGTCTTGCTGAAATGTAAGGTTTTACTCCAAATTGATATTGTCCATCAGACAATTGCAACGTCATCCCTTTAGTATGTCTATTCCTATAATGTATTCGAATCGGACAATCATTACACAATATTTTCTCCGGGCAGTTGACCTATTTTCAGTTCCAAATGGTCTGCACTGCCTCAATTTGTTTACCTCCTAATCCTGTAATTACCACTGCTGACCTTTGTGTTTTGCTGGGTTCCCATAAATTAATGAGGCCTCCGCCCCAGTGTCAATTAAAGCTCGTACTTTTTGGGGTGAGCCACTTTTCCAATTAATTTCCACCCTACATGAGGTCTAAAATCTCCTAGCCCACCCTTCTACTGGGGCTTGGCCTTCATTTCAGTCATATTTTAGGTTTTTCAGTTGCTGCAACTCCTAACTGGGTACAAATCACTAGGATACAGATCAGTATATTCCTGCTCGGTCGGGTGACTCAATGGATCCCTGAGTGGGAGCCCCACCCGGGACATACTTCCATCATCAAACTCTGCCGGGGAGCAGTTGGACTTACAGACTCCCTGAAGAGACATGTACATCTGTCTTTAACTTTGAATTGATCTGCTTATTTACTCGCTTCTAGTGTTCAATACCTCTTTTGTACATCTCCCACATATCAGGGTACTGATCCCATCAATGTTTCCCTTGCCACCCCATCCTTTAAGAGAGCCAGGAACATATCTCTCCTAGAAACTCGACCCTCAGGATTGGACCGCTGTTTATCCTGTCCTGAAGAATCATATAAACTAGACCCCTTTGGGCCCCAATCTCCCAGTTCCCCTAACTGCCGTATTGCCTCTAGCACTACACCTACTGTTTTCCCCGTCTGATTAATCAACAAAGTCATCATTACTGCCTTATATGCAGGTGGTGCAGTTTTGATAATCTTATTACGTACAGACACTGGCACAACAACACTCATTAAATCAGCATGGTCTTCTGTGGAGACCGCAACTTTCATCATTTCCATTTTAATGTTTTGTATACAGTCCTTTAAGGTAAACCATGGTTTACTATCCTCCGGCCAGTCACTCACCATCGGATACTTGTGTTTGCAAGCCATAGCCACCATGTCCAGCATCGTGGCATAGCCCTGCCCTGTATTGGAGAGGTCAAAACACCCTCCTTCACCACAGGGTCATAGCTTAGTGACAGAAACCTAGGGCATCAGTTTCATCTAAGCCTCCATCCGCCTCTGTGTCATACAACCTCACCAGCCATCTCAACAAACTCTCCCCCGGTGTACCGCCCAGGAGGTCTGATACCTCCTTGCTGAGAAAAATCCTCCACTACATCTCGATTCCTAGGATTTCCTGATCCAACACTTCAGTACGCCTTCTAGACACTGGCTGTGCATGCAATATTGGAACCTTACGTCCTCAGCCTTTTCTTCTTTATCTGAGGCTGACCTTTCCTCATCTGTAGAAAACCAAATATCTCCATCCCATGTTTCAGGGATCCCAGTGGGCTCCTGCCCTAGCTATTGCTAGGCTTACCTTTTTCCTACTAACTCTGCCCCTCTTCTTTTTATACTTGTACTGTGCCACTCGGACAGCTGTATTTTCTGCAACTGTCTGATAGGTATCCAATTTATCACTCAGCAAATGATTTTGACATTGTAACATCACAGCTTTACTTTCCAAATCACAAACCTTTCGTTCCAACTCTGCATTTTCACTAAGAAGTCCCACTACCTTTTCATGCATCTTCCTATAGGCAGACAATAAAATCCACCCCCTGCGCCCCAAGGCAGCACATTCTTTCCCTTTTGCCACAGGCACTCTTTTCATACATGTAACAACATCTGCAGGCTCAGAATCTTTTAAACAGGATTCCCAGTGTTCACTCAACCCTGCACAACATGACCACTCAGTGGCTAAATCAGCATAAGGTTGGTTTTCCCCAACCAGGAATTTCCACTTGTGCACATGCAACATTAGACTCTTTCCTTTTAAACATTTTCACTTCACCTTAGTGTGTACTTTCCTTTATGAATCCTGACGACTACGCCAAAATTGTCCTGCCTAATCAAAGAGTCACAAAGGAATAATCACACTTGGCATTCACACATCAGCACAATTTATTGCAAGCAAAAGATAATTACACTTCATTTAGCAGCAATGTCACTATCAGCATTAATGATTACACTTTAGCATTCATTCATTAGCAATATTACTATCAGCATTAATATATACTTCAATTAAGCAAAACATGATACATCACCAATTCTATGCTACATCCAAGCCTTTTCCCAGTAGCTGGGGAAGCCCCTAATCATCTCACAGCCTGGCCAGGAGTCTTGAACCGGAGAAAGTTCCACAGCGATGCGTCCACCCTGCAGATGAGGCTTCCAACCAGGCATTGAGAAAGCTACATTTATATCTTATTCTATGCTGTAATAACTGCAGCCTTCATAGTGTTGTTTTGCCACATTCTAGAAGCTGGCCGGGCTCCCAGGATGCTGCAAATTCACACCATAAGGACTGCTCAGAATTCCCTACACCTGCTAGGTCACTGTGCTCCAAACACTGGCCGGGTGCCTAGAACACTATGAGTTAAGCAGAAGTTTAAACAAAACTACAAAAACAGGTTGCCTGATAATATGCAACCTTCAAGTCAGCAAAATACACTGTCTGAAGCAAAACATAATAATGAGGCTATCTAAAGAGCAAAACACTAATTAAATGAAGCAGCATGTAAAATGGAGTCACACAAAACAAAATGGAGTATAAAATGACATACATTACATGAACTAGCATACAAAATGGAGTGACAATAATCAACATATTATACTATCACTACAGTACCCAAGCCCTAGTGGCTAGTCCAAACCATGGCAGCTGGTAGGGGCCCTTTCTCACAGAGAAAAGAAAAATTAGTTAAACAGTCAGCAGTACAGTAATTCCATTTGGATTCAATGTGGCAATTCAACAGGGAGCGACCCTGAATTAGTACTCACGACCTCCAAACAAGATAGGGTCCTTCAACGTCAGCAGGGCTACTCTTGAGCTCCACGAGACTCCTCACACATTTATATGGTAAACAGTAACAGGCAAAGTCCTTAATGCAGCAGGATTCACTTGAGCTACACAAGCCTCCTCACACATTTATATGGTAAACAGTAACAGGCAAAAGTCCTTTAATGGCAGCAGGATTCACTTGAGCTACACAAGCCTCTTCACACATTTATATGGTAAACAGTCACAGGCAAACGTCCTTTAATGGTAGCAGGATTCACTTGAGCTACACAAGCCTCCTCACACATTTATATGGTAAAAAGAAAGTACTATACCAGGCAGGTTGCTTCTCTATCCCGATCGCAATTACTGCACAATACCCGGAGAACACACAGCAGATTCAGTTCCTGACAGACCGAGCGCATCAGCAATTTCTCCAGTCTTCTACAGGGTGAGCCTGGTTTCTACTCTTCAGATATCCTTTGATTCTTCACAGGATGGATTCAGACCCAACAAGCAGTTACACAAGCTGCAGACCAGAACTCGGCCTACCCACGCTTCCGACTAAAACTGCACAATCGAAAAGCACAGGGTCCTTCCTCTTCACTGCCAGAGCTCAACTGAAACTCCAGCAGACAAAACCGGCACTTCCTTTGAGTTCCTCCCAGTTCTTGGCTGGATTGGCTGTCACTCACAATAGACTGCCCCTGTTGGTCCAAAAGGCCACAAGTCCAAACTACATCTCCCAGAGTCACTGCCCATACAATCCTCTTGTGGCTGGCTCAGATTACGAGTCCAAGTTCTGATTCATCCAAGGCACCATTTTAGAGCTACCTTAACCCACACTGATTGGTCCAGTTCAGCAGTTCAAAACTAAAATGGGGAACTAGGCAAACACAGTTCTGACTGCAAAGAAAGCAGGTTAGATAAACTGTATTTTCATTATTACTCTAAATGATTTCTGGCAAACAGTTACATCTTTCAGATAGGTTCCCTTTGCACTCCTAGTGACTGCAAAAATGGAGTGAATTGGCAGCAGCTCGAGTGGTACTCAAGCAGAGAAACACACAGTCCCCCATACAACCATTATGTCTGCAAGCAGACAGCTCTTAAAGAGACAGTACCAGAGGCTCTAAAAACACTCACCGATAAATGCCTTAAATGCCAAACACCATTCAGGCTTGGAGCATTCAAGCAAGCTCCTGGAAGTCTTTTGGGAACCCCCATTTGCAGGGGGGTTACATATTTTTGAGGGGAACAGGGTGTCTGACAGTAGGTACCTGCTCTTTAAATGTATTAGTTGTATACTGTGGTGCACTGTTCAGCATCCCTCAGAATGTTTGCGTTTATATATCTGAAAAAAAAAAAAGAAAACTTAAACAACAATACCTACCTACCATCAAGAGGTCATTTTCATACACAAAAGAATCTTCATGACAGATGACAGGGATTTAATACCAATCAAAGCAACAATTTTTGCACTTCCTACATCAACAATTGCAACAATAACAACTGCTTCATCAGTTGTGGTGGTTCAAACAGAGCAATATTTTTTATTTATTTATTTATTTATGTATTAAATTTTGGTGACCGGGTAGGCCCACTGAGCCCCGAAGGTCCCTTTTTCAGGGGTGACCCGGAATAACAGTACTTGATATGGTACAGAGGAGCACAACCTTTGATTACATTGGTTTTGCAGTCATAAGGTAGTTACAGAAAGTGGTTTTCAGACATGGTTATCATCATGACACAGTTTTGACTTGGTACATAAATGAGGTATCATTGGTTCCTAGGTGTCCATATACTAGCGGGAGGTAAGTGGTTGGCTCACCTTTGGGAGGGTTTGATGCAGTAGAAGGTGTGTACCTTAAGAGCCGTCGCAGTGGCATGCACTTGTGTCCAGCATATGGGCCTTGAACCTGGTCCAGAAATTCATGAGTGAGGAGGCATCCTCGGCTGGGGGGGGAACTAGTTCCATAGTCTGGGGGCTTGCCAAGAAAAGTATCTGTCACCAGCATTGGTCCTAACTCTGGGGACCTCTAGTAGTGTTTGTTCTGATGTCCTTAGGTTCCTGGGGTTGTTTTTAATAACTATAGTTCCAGCTATGCTTGGAGGAGAAGGAGTTTTGAGTAGCTTGTAGGCCTGGACAAGCAATGGGTGTTGGAGGTGAGTGGCCAATCTGGGCCACCGGAGCTGGGCCAGAGTGTCACAGTGGTGACGTCTCAGGTGGTCTTGGGTAGCGAACCGAGCTATTTTGTTGCATAGGATTTGCATCCTGGATACCTGCTGCTTTGCCATGCTCTGTATAATCAGGGCCACATAGGTCAGGGTAGGGAGCAGGACACTAGTTGCAATGGAGAACCTGGCCTCAGGGATGAGCTGGTCCTTGAGTCGGTACAAGGTTCCGAGTTTGCAGTATAGCGTGCTGATGATCTAGTCAACGTGGTCCTTATAGGTGAATGACTAATCCAGAGTTAGGCCTAGGTATTTTAGGGAGGGCACTACATTTATACATTTGCCAGAGAGCGTGGTAAGTCACAGGGATGAGGACCTGTCAAGTCCCAATGATCTTGGCCCGAATAGTATTGTCTCGGTTTTGTCTACATTAAGTACCATTCTGCTCTCACACAGCCATGTCTCTAGGGATGTGAGGTCCTTTTGGAGGAGGGGACCGAGAGCAGCCATATCGCCCAAGGGTCTGTAGATGACGGTGTCATCTGCATACTGTACAACCGAGCTGTCCCCATGGTAGGTACTTAGTTCATTGGTAAATAGGGAGAATAGGAGGGGCCTAGTATTGAGCCCTGAGGCACTCCCTGTTTTATAGGTAGTGGCCCTGACATGGTCCCCTTTCAGGAGACCCTCTGTGTCTGGCCAGATAAGTAACTCCCAAACCACTTAAGGGCTTGGGGTCTAGGCCCACATTGTGCAGTTTCTGTAGCAGAAGGTTGTGGTCTACAAGGTCAAATGCCTTGGACAAGTCAATGAATATTGCACCTGTGAATAGCCCTTTGCCCACTGCCCTGAGCACTTCGTCCAAGAAGTTAATGAGGGCAGTGTCAGTACCGTGATTAGGTCTGAATCCATGTTGGGAGGGTGCAAGGAGCTGATGAGCTTCCAAGTAGTCCCGGAGTTGGTTGTAGATTAGCCTTTCTTGCAACTTAACTAGTGTGCAGAGAAGAGAGATTGGCCTATAGTTGGTTAGTTTGTCCCTGAGTCCACTTTTGTGGATAGGGACTACATTTGCCTGCTTCCAGTGGTCAGGAACTGCTCTTTCCCTTAGTGATCTGTTAAGGAGCATGGTTAAAGGCCTGGATAAGGAGGTGGCTCCAGCCTTGAGTAGCCAGGGGTTGATCCCATCTGGTCCACCTGACCCTTTGGGTTTCAGCACCTCTAGGAGGGATAGGACCTCTATGCGCTTTACCAGTCTCTGGTAGAAAGAGGGTCGTTCAAAGTGTGTTGCTTCAGTTGTGCTTGGGGCCAAAGTCTGGGAGGGTTGTCAAGCTTTGTAGGCCTCCAGATTAATGAAGTGGTTGTTAGAGAAGGGTCACTAGTCAACTGACCATTGATCTCCATGGGGCTGGGTTCAGACTTTTTGTTGCCCTTGATCAGGTCATTGACATGATTCCAGAATTGCTTAGGGTTGCCTAAGCTAGTTTTCTGGAGGTGTTCAAATATTCAGTAATTATTTCAAGTCTAAGCAGCAGGGCCACCAATGAATATGCAATACAGACCAAGAAAAATGATTATCCCCCAGTGGGGCAATATTATTACAACATGCAAATGAATAATGAATGGAAAAAGAAGACACAAGACTGATGGGTGCTGAAGATAGTCTAAAAAGGTACTTGACAAAACTGACAGAGACTCTAACAAGACAAAGGTTAATAACTTCACCAGTATCATCAAAATAAGCAAGTCCACAACACGTCCAACACATTTTGACTGATCTACTCACAAATAGCACCATTACTTGGGTTCCACTAGAAGAACATGGTGAGGGAGCCTATTCCATATTCTTTATGGGGCTCTCGAGATGGCAGCCACACTGGGCTGACCATTGTTTGGTGAGGATATATTTTAATATTACAGAACATTTTTGTTTTGTTTTGTTTTGTCAGTCTGTTGAATTTAAGCTAGAAGGATAGATAGGTGGATTACTGATAGTTTAGGGAACGATAGTGAGATAGATTAAGGAGTTAGATTTTTTGGTTTTAGATAGAGAGTCCAAGTGCGCTGTGTAGTTTAAACTCATCAGTTTTTCATTTTTGTGGACGATCTGGGGGCCTGCTCCAAAGAGTTCCTTGAGCGAGAAGTTTTGGTGCTCAAGTGGCCTTCCAAGAAATTCATTAAGTTTCATAGGCTCATCGGTTTGTCTGGCTAGCTGAGTCGATTGCTGTGACTGTTCCTTTATTTATGGCTCACATCTTCTGCGGCTGAGTGTGCTGCCCTGCTTTTATCCTGTTCTGTAGCTGACTATCTGGCTTCAACTGTGGCTCTTGGGCGGACTAATTGTTGTCCACTAGTAAATACCTGGAGATTCCATGGATTGTGAATTGCAGACTGCTTGGGCTGTAGCGTTCTGTTGGCAAAGTTGTAGATAGAGGGTGTACTGTAGGAAGAAGGAGAGGTGAGGTTGGTCAGCTCATTTGGGAGAGGACTTTTCCTTTGTTGCTCTCCTCAGTGTTATGAGATAGGCCTATTTTATTGTTGGCTGTTGTTGGGACTATAGCCCACATAGTAAGGTACTGTGTTATGAGTGTTGGTATCAGAAGCGAGCCTTCTGTAGTAGTGAGAGTGCCATAAGGATGGCAAATTTATATGTTCCGTGTTTGTTAAAGGCTATGAGAGGGCCATTATTCTTGCATTGACTTATATGGAGCAACCGTTTTCTAGAATTGACTGAAGGGGATGAAAACACATCAGTTCCTCTAAAATCCTGATCAATTTTGGGGAGTGAGAGTCCCTTACATTATTTGAAGCTCCTGGTATTCTACTGACTGGATTCATAAGTGCACTATGGACTTATTTTATATTCTATATTGAACTGCCAGGGATACTTGAGTTGTTGGTTTTGGAAAGGGGTGGGAAGTGATAAATTGTGTTGGTGTGACTGGTGAATGTGTTGCTGCAGATGAGTTTTGAGTGTGGGGTGAGTGGTTGTCTTTTATCTGTATGTTTAAAAGTTAGAATTACTTGGGTTGGACTTGTTTGTGTGGGTTAGTTGTTAGTCTGAGTTTTGTTGGGTGAGTTAGTTGGGGTGTGGTCGGAGTTTTAATTTAATTTAGTGAATGTGCTGGTGATTATAGACAGTTAGGATGTGTTGGTCTCGTGGACTCCCAAGGTGCCACTACTCGATAACCCAGTTGCATGACCTCTGACCTTTTGAACTTCCTCCCGGACCTGCAGAGATATATGTTAGATGCAGGGCTTTGGGGATTGTATGTGGTCAGAGGTCAAGGCAGAGGGGCACAAGAGTGGCTGCCGGGGAATTGGTGATTCAAGTGGTGAGGCCCAGGGGTGCCTTGTGATGAAATGGATACTGGAGAGGGGTTCCCCCTGTCTGGTTCCCATACCCATGGGCTCCACTGCTAAGAGTGGGAAGATGGACAATGGTCCAGCAGTTCCCACTCATCCGACTCCGAGCTGTGTTATAGAATGCCAGGTCGATGAGAAACAAGACTGCAATAATGGCAGACTTGGCTTGCTTGGTAGACCTGGCTTGCATCTCAGAGAACTGGCTGGATGATAATGCTGGCCTCATTTTGGAGGCAGCAATTCCGGATGGGTACTCTATGATTCACAGCCTGAGGAAGGATCGCAGTGGCAGGAGAGTGACCATTTGTTTTAAAACCAGCCTGAACATCTTGGTGCTATGGGTGGGTTCTACCAGGTCTTTTGAGAGTTTGGCCATATGGAGGGGGGGCTGGCACAGGTTGCAGGATTTAGAATTGCAGGTTGCAGAACTGTGGGCTTCACCATTGTTATGCATAAGAGTGGAGGAGATGTTTGCAAGAGGCTTGTCACTATCATGAAGGACAGGTCATCTGCATAGAGAAGAGCCTCACAGGTGAGGCTTTCAGCCGAGAGTGCATTAATAAAAATGGAAAAAAGTAGGGGGCCAAGGATGGAGCCTTGGGGAACCTCTATGGATATTGGTAGGGCAGGGAAAGAGGCTGTACAAATTGTAACAGACTGGGACCTGCTTTTGAGGTAGCTTCTAAACCATGCTGTTGTCTCAACAGAGCAGCCAAGTTATAGGAGAGTGGAGTGGAGGAGGGAGTGGTCGATGAAGTCAGATCCACAAATCCAGCACCAGTGGCTTTACATGAATCCATGTTTCTGAGTACATTGTTAGAGAAATGGACTAAGGCTGATGTGATGCTGTGGAAGCCGTGCTGCTGAGGGCAGAGAAGATTATACTTTCCAAGATGCCCAGAGAGTTGGAAGTGCACAATTTTTTCCAGTAGCTTGCTCAGGTGGGGGAGGAGGGAGAGCAGCCTATAATTACCAGGAGAAATGGGATTGCCTGATTTGAAAATAGGCACAACATTAGCATGTTTCTAAGAGTCTGGCATTGAGAATGAGGAGAGGGCAAGGTTAAATTAGAAGGTGAAGGGTTCAATGATTACTGGAGAGGTGAGCCTAAGGAACAAGGGAAAAAGACAATCACTGCCAGGGCTACCCCAGACAGAGAGGGACTTCAGGAGCTTGGTGGTTGCACCTGGGCCAATGGCTCTAAAGTAGAAGGGTGGGGTGTCAGAGGGGGCAGTGATGGAGGGGGAGTAGTCATCCTGACTTGCAGGGCTGGGGAGTGGCTGGGAGGGTAGTTTGGTAAAATAGAAAGAGAGGCCAGAAAATACTTTATTAAAAATCTGCAGAATCTCCGAGGGATCAATCAAGGTGCCTGAGGGAGAGGTGAGCTGAGTAACTTGGCAATGGTCCTGAGGTTGAGCAAGGACCCAACTGAGCCCCAGAAGTGACAGGGATTGCCAAGTTTGTTCCTTTGAAGGTTTAGGTAGAAACTGTGTTTTAGCAATTTAGCAGTTTGCTTACATGTGTTGCGTAAGCACCTATAGGCATTCCAGAGTTGGGGGGAAGGGGATACTTTATAAGCTTTCCATTTACTGTCCCTCTCTTTCATTAGGGATAGTAACTCTTTTGATGTCCATCGGGTGCAACCCCCTCTCACACTCCGAGTAGTCAGAGGTAAGTGGTGGACTTGTAACTGAATAAGGGCATTTGTGAGGAAGCTAACTGCATCTGACACATTGTTGATGCGGTGGAGGGCATACCAGTTCACTACTCTTATATCCTCTAGGAGATCTTTGGGATCCAGGCAGTTTAAATTTCTGAAAGACAGGTATCTAGCTTTGAAAGTAGCAGAGTTACAATTATCAAACATCACAATCTCACTAGGAAATCAAATGACAGTTTGCAAATTCCATACATCCCTATTCCTGTTTTCATCATGCTTCCCTCTCCAAGTTGTCTCCTTACAAACATATGAACATACAAAATTGCCGGCATAAATAAGCCCACAGGTCTATCAAGTCTGCCCGATTGTGCAGCTTCTAGTTTCCTATCACTACAGCTGCCCCAGCCCCACCTAAACCCCTCCCCTTCTCCTCCTTCCTGGTCCTTCCCTCCTTTGTGTTTTTGTCTGTACTAACCCTGCCCTTGACTCTATCCTAACCCCGCTTAGAGCTATCCACTGTCCTTTGAGTGATTTACTCCTCTGCAGTGTGTTCTAACCCACCAGCACTCTCTCTGTGAAGTAGTGTCTCCTCATCTCCCTCCTAAACCTTCCCCCTTCCAACTTCAGACTGTGCCCCCTAATGATCCTTCCCCCCACTTTAAGCCAAGCAGTCCTCCCTCCCTGACTTTTTTTATGCCTTTCAAGTACTTTAAGGTCTCTATCATGTCCCCTCTTTCCCTAGTCTTCCAGCGAGTTCATGTTGAGCTCCTTCAACCTTTCCTCATACGGCAACTCCCCTAGTCTCATGATCATTTTTGCAGCCCTATGCTGCACCTCCTCCTGTAATCTCACATCCTTTTTGAGGTATGGGTACCAGTACTGTACACAGTATTCCAAGTGTAGCCTCACCAGTGATCTATACAATGGCAGGATGACCTCACCCTTTCGAGATGTGATCCCTCTGGCAATGCACCCCAGCTTCCTATTTGCCCTTGCTGCTGCCCTTCTACACTGTGCATATACTATCTGTGACATGGACAGCCAGTTTGGAGTGCTGTAGTATCATTTGTTATAATATCAAAATGGGTTATGGACTGTCTGTCATGACAGATGCTGAAAATCTGTCACTCACCCCCCCCCCCCAGGTTTCAGCTAAAAAGATGAAAGCCATGAGAAAATGCTGAAACAGCATGTGAAATCACACACACACACACACACACACACACACACTCATACAGGTTTTAGATACCAGGTGTTACATGGCAGGCCTGAAGCTAATGACAGAGTAGAACAGACCTTGATCAAGAATATCCTGTTTTATCTAAAGTTAATTACAAGCTGGATGAGGCCTGAGTTGAGCATATCCATTTTATGACATTAGGAGAGGAAACCAGGTTTAGTAAACTGGTGTAAAATCATAAAGATGCTTTCATGCCCTGGAAGGTGGAAGCTTATCATGAGATCAAAGAAATGTCATTTGAAGGACATGAGTCATGCTGAGTTTTCAGAATTTAATACTTGGAAAAGACATCCTGTTTTTTATATAAATATTTTTTATATATTCTGACAGGGAGGAGCTAGGTGACCTTATGCAAGTAGGTGGGGAAAACCAGATTTTAAACATTATTCTGTTGGACTTCACAGACACACTTTTATCTAGACTCTGACAAGTAAACATCTGTGAGCACTTTTAATCAGGTATTTAGAGACTAAGTACTGTAGAAGGAATTGCACTATTAAAACCTGTTTTGTTTAAGAGATTTGTATGTCTTGTGATATAACAGTTCTGTATTTTGTGTTTTACATATTTTTATCTATTTTAGTAAAACTCTCTTTTTTAGAGCATACTTGATCTGTCTTTGATTTTTCTTTCATTAGCAAGAAAAGTATAAGGTTATAGCAGACACTAGGCATAAGCTTGAATGGTGATACCAAACTAGAAAAAGAAGTGTTTTAAATCTGAGGTCTTTATTAAAGTTTTTAAGGGTTCATTTCTGTACACCTGGTTAGGTGCCCATAGGCAGATATCTGGCCCCCCCAAAGACAGAGATATCTAAGCCTGTGCATTGCGTATGCTAGCAAGAGGTTCACAGTTTAAATCTCTCCAAGACTTGAGACCAAAGGTTGATCTGAACTCACAAAACAGACAAGAGGGTTACCTTGTTCTGTTAAACTGTTCACAAGACTGCGCTTGGAGGTTGGCACTTTGGGAGTAGAGGGGCTGACCTGCTGAGTGGGTTTGTGACAGATTGGTTTGCAGTGGTGGCATAGTTTTGGTATCACAAGCCTTTATTGTTCTGTGTCAGCTTGAGACCATAAGCTGACTTGCAAAGAAAGAAAAAGGTAGAGTTTTATTTTAAAAAGGAAACAGAACTATATCACTTGGCGTACAGTCCAGTTCCTACCCATTTCATTTTTTTTTCCTAAAGTGCAAGTCAGAGTAACCGTAGTTAGGGGAAGATGGCTTCCGACTACAGCAGGCACACTGTAGATTACTTAAAGCTTTTTTGAGAGGACAGAGGAGTCCCATTTGAGGTGACAGCCAAAAATCAGAACCTCATTTTGCACTTATGGTAGCAGATACCCAGAGCAGCGAGTCATGGACCGTGACAGGAAAGGACCAAACCTCAAGTGTAGCGGGGCTAACGGCCAGTGCTGTGTCCAGATCCAGTGAGGAGAACAGCAGGGCCACTGTCAGTGAAGGGCCATAGCAGCAGGGAAAGGTCACCCGGATCCTGAATCCAGAGGTACTCAGGCTGCAAACTGAGTTGCACAGGATGGAGTTGGAGTTCCAAGAGAAGGAGCGAGAGAAGTGAGAGACAGAGAGGGAACAGCGGGAGGCAGACCATGTAGAGTGTGAGCACCAGCGAGCTGCAGAGGAGAAGGCAGAGCATGAACGCCAAGTGGCAGAGTGGGAATGCCGAGAGGCAGAGTCACAACAGAGGAAGGCAGACCATGAGGAGCATGAGTGCCAGTGAGCTGCAGAGGAGAAGAGAGAGGAGCTCCAGTGGCAACATGAACTGGAGAAACTATGACTCTGACCAGTGGCACCAGAGCAGATAAGTGGCTTGGATTTAACTGGGACTGCAGGACTGGGTTACAAATTGAACTACAAATTAATAGCCGGATTTAAAGAGGGGGAGGATATGGATGCCTTTTTAAATTCTTTTGAAAAAGTTTGTATTCAGGCTAAAATTTCTAGAGAGTCCTGGAGCTTCAAGCTATCCCCGCTACTTACTGGGAAAGCTCGGGATGCATTGGGTCAAATGGACAATGAGGACAGTAATAATTACAGAAAACTGAAAGCTGCACTGTTAAAAAAGTTTGAATTAACTGCTGAATCATACAGGGCTAAATTCTGTAAGCTCAGGAGAAGCCCTGATATGAGCAATGAAACAACGTCAGTTTTTAAAATATTGGTGGGAAGGAATTGAGGCAGACTCTGTTGATAAAACTGAAAATGTGATTTTATTAGAACAGTTTTATTGGTCGTGCCCAGCAGAGCTAAAAACCTGGCTAGAGGACCGAGATCCCAAAACAGTGCAAGAGGCTGCTGAACTCTCGGACCGCTATGCCAAGAGCAGACCGGCTCTGAGAGCAAATGGGGCAGGCATGGCAGTGCAGAAAGTGAAAAGTATGCCTTCAGGGCAGATAAAACCCTCACTGCCTCCACCAAAACCAGTTAGCCCCAGGTTTCAGAGAAAAGATTTCTCTGAGAGAAGAAATTAATGTTGGTTATGTAAAGAAACTGGGCATATTGCCAGGCAGTGTCCCAAAAAGGCCAGCAATAATACACAGAATGGTACTAGGAAAGAAGTGGGTTGTTTGTGTGTCCCTGGAAGCATGCCAGTGAACATGAGGGAACACATGAACCCAGTCATGGAAAATGGTGTACAGACACAGGGGTTAAGGGACACAGGGGCATCCCTGACATTGGTGAAAGGGGATCTGGTATAGCCTGGTCAGCTTATACCCAATAAATATGTCACTGTACAGGACTTTGCTGGTGGGGAGAAAACATTGCCCCTTGCTAGTGTTCTCCTAGACTGGGGTGAAACAGGGGGAACTGTGCAACAGCTGGCTGTAGCCAAAACATTAGCAGTGGATGTGATCCTGGGCAACAATCTAAAACAGGGGATGATATATGCAGTTACACATAGCCAAGTGGCAAGAGAAAATTGTAGTTCCCTGAACCCCACAGAAACCATTTTTTTTGTTTGTTTTTTCCAATTGTTTAACCAGGAATGGCACACTAAGCTGAAAGCTTGTTTACAGGTGTGAACTGGGAGCACAGGGAATTTAAATGACTTGCTCAGGGTCACACAGTATGCAAGTGGGGGCTGTTGGACTCAAACCCAGGTCTCCAGATTTGCAGCTCATAGCCTTAAACCACTGGGCTACACTGCCTAGTGGAAACCACTGAGAGGCTGGTTTCCCAGTCTGTGTCTCCTGATATGGAGATTAATGAAGAAGGAGTATAAATTTCCCCAGTAGCAAGTAGCCACACAGCTGCAGAGGGTTTCTCTGAAGAGGGAGGGGTGACTCCTTGTCAGAGGGTTGGGATTGACAGTGATCCTGAGTGCCCTGACGCTAGTGCTAGGGACCCTAGTTTAGTGACTGAAGGAGACCTGTCCCATGCCTTGGGACTGTGTGAGGGGTTTGCAGCTGCTCAGAGAAGTGACCCTAGTTTAGAGAAGCTAAGGGCTTGAGCATACTCAGATGGCACACAGGGAGGTGACTGCACACATAAGGTTTAATGGGAAAATGGACTTATGTATACTCAGGCAGTACAGATAGAGGGAGGGATGCTAAGCAGGCAGCTTGTCGTTCCCCAGGGGTATCGTGAGCAGTTGCTCAAGATTGCACATTATATTCTCTTGTCTGGTCATCTGGGAATCACATGCACAATGCAGTGGTTGGCCCAGAATTTTTACTGGCCTAACTTCACCCAGCAGGTGAAGGAGTATTGCAGGTCTTGTCACTGGTGCCAAGAAATAGGGAAGGCGGCAAGAAAACCCAAGCCTCCCTGATTCCATTGCCCATAGTGGAGGAACCATTAAAGAGGGTGGGAATGGATATTGTGAGGCCTTTAAATACCCTCAGCTCCTCAGGGAAGAGATTCATCCTGACTCTGGTGAATTATGCACCCAGTAGCCAGAGACAGTCGCCCTATCCTCACTGAGGACAGAGAAAATGGTATATGCCTTACTTGGGATTTTCTCCTGTGTTGGGTTTCTGCAGGAGGCAATCACCAATCGAGGGTGTTCCTTCATGTCGGATCTGATTAAATGTTTATGGGAGAAGTGTGGAGTGGTGCAGAGATGCACAACACCACATCACCCACAAGCCAGTGGGCTTGTGGAAAGATTCAATGGTACCCTAAAGTCAATGCTCCAGGCATTTGCTGAACAGCATGGGAGGGACTGGGAGAAATACCTTCCCCACCTGTTGTTTGCATACAGGGAGGTGCCCTAGGAGTCGACAGGATTTTCCCCCTTCAAACTCTTATATGGACTCCAGGTACATGGCCCCTAGACTTGATCCAGGAGGACTGGGAAGGCAAGCATGCCATCCAGTTAACTCCCATTGTGGATTACATCCTTAGGTTTAGGGAAAGGCTAAAGGAGCTTATGGGGACAGCCCAGAGCAACCTGACAGCTGCCCAATAGAAACAAAAAGTGTGGTACGACCGCAGAGCCAGAGCTCGCTCACACATGGTGGGTCAGGAAGTCATGGTCCTTATTCCGGTCTGGAAAGACAAGCTGCAAGCTTAGTGGGCAGGACCAGACAAAGTGGTTAGGAAGGTAAATGACGTGAACTACATTGTGGAGCAACCTGACCAAAGACAGACAGAAAGGATGTACCATGTCAACATGATGAAGCCATATACAAATAGGGCTGAAATGGTGTTTGCAGTGTGTAGTCATGGGGAGGGGACAGACGAAGGAGACTCCCTTCTGGACTTGCAGGAGGAAAGCAAGCGGGAGTCCTCTGTGGAGGTAGTAAAATTGTCTCCCCAGCTAGCCCCGGACCAGATACAGAAAGTAATGGAGGTTTTAGCAGATTTTGCTCCCTTGTTTAGCACCAAGACTGGACTAACACCCTTAGCAACACACGATGTGTAGACAGGAACCCAGACACCCAGATGGCGGACAGCATATCGGGTGTCAGAGGCTGTCCAAAACGACATTAGGAGGGAAGTGGTGGACATGCTGGATTTAGGGGTAATCCAGAGATCCCACAGTCCCTGGGCCTCACCTGTAGTCCTTGTGCCTAAGCCAGATGGCTCTACCTGTTTCTGTGTGGAGTATTGAGGACTGAATGCAGTCACAAAGTCCAACACCCACCCGGTGCCCCAGACAGACGAACTCCTGGACAAGTTGGGAGGGGTGACCTACCTTATGACCATTGACCTGACCAAGGTAGAGTTGACAGGCAGAGCTAGGGAGAGGTCAGCCTTCATCACTCCAACAGGCTTATTTGAGTTTAAAGTAATGTCTTTTGGAATGAAGAACACCCCGGCCACTTTCCAAAGGTTGGTGAACCAGGTGTTAAATGGTGCTGAGGAGTAAGCTGTGGTGTACCTGGATGACTTCAACATCTTTAGTACCAGCTGGGAGGAACACCTATCCCACCTTAGGGAAGTGCTGGGCAGGATACAGAGGGCCGGGCTGTCAAAGCTGGGAAGTGCCAGGTGGCCATGGGAGAAGTGGCATACCTTGGATATGTGGACAGCTCCGTCCTAACCAAATAAAGATAGCGGTGATCCAGGCTTGGTCCAGACCAGAAACCCAGAAGCAGGTCAGAAGTTTTCTAGGGACAGCAGGGTGCTACAGTAAATTTGTATCCAGTTACAGTGCCCGAGCTGCTCCCTTATCTGACCTGACAAAGAAAAGGATGCCAAAGAAAATTACCTTGGGCCCAGCCTGTGAGGAAGCCTTTTCCAAACTAAAGGAGGCACTGTGCAGTGCTCCTGTTTTGACAAGTCCTGACTATAGCAAGATCTTCATAGTTCAGACTGACGTCTCAGACATGGGTATTGGGGCAGCACTGAGTCAGTCATCCAGCTAAGGGACAGATCATCCAATAGTGTACCTGAGTAGGAAATTACTTCCCAGGGAGCAAGCGTACTTCACGGTGGAAAAGGTGTTTTTTGCCATAGTGTGGACCCTAAAGAAATTGGAGCCATACTTGAATGGGCAGCATTTTGTGGTGCAGGCTGACCACAACCCTCTGGTTTGGCTGACACAGATGTGGAAAAACAATGGCAGATTGCTAAGATGGAGTCTTGCATTACAAGGGTATGATCTGACAATTGTACATAGGGCTGGAGCAAAAAACCAGAACTCAGATGGACTGTCTAGGGTCTATGAGGAGTGAACTGATTTGGGAAGCTCATCCCATACAGGGGATAGACCTCCCAGATTTAGTCTAAGTGGGGAGGATTGTGACGTGGACAGCCAGTTCTGAGTGCTGTAGTTTCACTTGTTGTAATATCAAAATGGATTATGGCTGTCTGTCATGAGAGATGCTGAAAATCTGTCACTCCCCCCCCCCCCAGATTTCAGCTAAAAAGATGAAAGCCATGAGAAAATGCTGAAACAGCGTGTGAGATCACACACACACACAGGTTTTAGATACCAGTCGTTACATGGCAGGCATGAAGCTAATGACAGAGTAGAACAGACCTTGATCAAGGATATCCTGTTTTATCTGAAGTTAATTACAGGCTGGATGAGGCCTGAGTTGAGCAGATCCATTTTTTGACGTTAGGAGAGGAAACCAGGTTTAGTAAACTGGTACGTAATCATAAAGATGCTTTCATGTCCTGGAAGGGGGAAGTTTATCATGAGATCAAAGAAATGTCATTTGGAGGACATGAGTCATGCTGAGGTTGCAGAATTGAATACTTGGAAAAGACATCCTGTTTTTTATATAAATATCTTTTATATATTCTGACAGGGAGGAGCTAGGTGACATTATTCAAGTAGGTGGGGAAAACCAGATTTTAAACATTATTCTGTTGGACTTCACAGACATGCTTTTATCTAGACTCTGACAAGGAAATATCTGTGATCACTTTCAATCAGGTGTTTATGGACACATACTGTAGTAGGAATTGCACTGTTAAAACCAGTTTTGTTTAAGAGATTTGTATGTCTTGTGATATAATGGCTCTGTATTTTGTGTTTTACATATTTTTATCTATTTTAGTAAAACTCTCTTTTTAGAGCTTACTTGGTATGTCTTTGATTTTTCTTTCATTTGCAAAAAAAGTATATATGGTTATAGCAGGTACTAGGCATAAGCTTGAATGGTGATACCAAACAGGAAAAAGAAGCGTTTTAAATCTGAGGTCTTTATTAAAGTTTTTAAGGGTTCATTTCTATACACCTGGTTAGGTGCCCATAGACAAAGATATCTGCCCCGAGACTGACATATCTGAGCCTGTGCATTGGGTACGTTAGCAAGAGGGTCACAATTTGAATCCCTCCAAGACTTGAGACCAAAGGTTGATCCAAACTCACAAAACAGACAAGAGGGTTACCTTGTTCTGTTAAACTGTTCACAAGACTGTGCTCGGAAGTTGGCACTTTGGGAGTAGAGGGCTTGACCTGCTGAGTGGGTTTGTGACACCTTCATATCCCCTGTGACTATTACCCCCATGTCCCTTTCCTCCTCTGAAGCCATTACCTGCACTCCCCCCAGCCAATAGCAGTTCTTGGGATTTCTGTCTCCAAGGTGCATGACCTTGCACTTCTTAGCATTAACCCCAACTGCCATACCCTAGACCAGTGTTCAAGTTTAGCTAGATCCTCTCTGAGTGCCTGCCTCTCTTCCTCATTGTCCACTTTTGCACAAATCTTAGTGTCATCAATGAACAGGCAGATCTTACTCTTGACCCCCTCTGCAATATCTTCAATGAAGACTTTGAACAGAACATGGCCCAGCATTGAATCCTGCGGTACTCAACTCATTACTGGATATGGCTTGGATGTCTGCCTCCTTACAACTACCTGCTGTTGTCTACCCTGCAGCCAGCTCTCAACCCACCCCACCAGTTTTTCCCCCGCCCCCATGTCCCTCTGCTTGCTCATTAGCCTCCTGTGTGGCACAGAGTCAAAAGCCTTGCTGAAGTCCAGATATAGGACATCCACAGTGTGGCCTTCTTCAACCTTACTAGTGACCCAGTCAAAGATGTCAATCAGGTTAGTCTAGCAAGATCTTCCCATGACTAACCCATGCTGTCTCTCATCCTTCAGGCCATTGCTATCGAGAAAGGTTATCTACCTCTCCTTCAGAATGGTCTCCATCAACTTCCCTACTATGGAAGTCAAACTCACCAGTCTGTAGTTACCCAGTTGATCCTTGGGTCCGCTTTTGTGAAGGGGCACCATGTGAGCCATCCTCCAGTCCCTGGGTACATTCCCCATCTCCAAGGAGGTGTTGAAGAGGTCCGTCAGAGGACCTGCCAACAACTCTGCCAGTTCCTTCAGGACTCTTGGGTGTATACTGTCCAGTCCTGGTGCCTTGTCCACCCACAGGCCTTTAAGACCCTTCAGAACTCTATCCCCTTGGATGACCTTGTCTGTTATCTCTTCCCCCCTCCACCCTTGCCCCCCTTTCCCCTGTGGTATTGGGCCATACCTTTCTTTTGTGAACATCAAGCAGAAATACTCATTGAGTTCCTCTGCCTGATCTTCCCCTTGTTCCGCCCATCCTCCCTCTCTCTTGAGTCTAACAATGTCATCCCTACATCTCACCTTCTCCCTTATGTATCCCCTGAGACAACTTCAGCTCCTTTGCTGCCTTGGCTGCTATGACTAACCTGTTCACCTCCCTAGATGCCTTTGAGAACACTTCTCTATCCTCCTCATGCCCAGATTTTTTTAACTTAATGAAGGCCAATCTTTTTTTCTCTCACCTTCCCCTCCACCTCCTTGTTGAGCCTGCTAGGTATTTTGGACCTGGACTGCTTACTCTGAGATTTGGAACATATGTTCATGGCCTCATTCAGCCACTTCCTAATGATTGCACACTTCTGTTCAGCATCCATCCCTGAGTTAATTTCAGCTAAATATCCCTCTAGGATGCTGTGCATTCTGGCAAAATCTGCTTTCCTGAAATCCAACACTCTTGCAGACTCCATCCCTGTGTTGAGGAGGAACTACACTGAGTGGTGGTCGCTTCCTGCCAGAGGGTCCTGTACTACCACATCCTGGACTTGGTCTCCATTTGTTAGCACCAAGTCCAGTATGTTACTCTCCCTAGTAGGACTCATCACCCCTTGCACTAGGTAACTGTCTTGGATAGCCTCCAGCAGCACCTGTTCCCTGGCGTGTAGTGTAGTTATTGTCTGCCAGTTAACCCCAGGTAGGTTGAAGTCTCCCCCTATAACTGTATTCCCTTTGCCACTGACCTTCCTGATTTACTCCCCCAGCTCTCTATCCACCTCCTCATTCTGTGAGGGTGGCCTGTACACCCACCCATCCTAAGCTTCTTACCTTTAGGGCTTTGGAGTAATACCCATATGGCTTCTGGCCTCCCCTCATCCCCTTCTTCCCTGGTATACAGTATCCCCTCTCTGACATAAATAGCCATCCCTCCCCCTCCCCTCAGTCCCTGTGGAACACCTTGTATCCTGGGGTTGTGAGATCCCAGTCATGGTACTTGGTGGCTCAGGTCTCTGAGATGGTGGCAATATCTACATCCCTCTCCACCATCATTGCCTGGAACTCTGCCACCATGTTTGCTAAGCTCCTTGCATTCAAAAATACTACACTCCACCTTGTGTCCTGCCTCTCCTCTCCTCTTCCTGTCTCTTCCCCTTCCACTTTTGTCTTGGTAACTTCCCCTCATTCTCCTCCTCCCTCTCTGGGAGATGAGGCCTTCTGGTTTCCTCTGAAAGGTGCCTCCTCCCTGATATCTGACTCAGCCCTCTCCCCCTCCTCAGTTTAAATCTATGTTGTTTTTAATGTACTTCTCCAGCCCCTCTGTGAATGTCCTTGTCCCCTCAATGTTGAGATGCAACCTATCCTTGGCATAAAGTTCCTTATTGTTCCATGTCTTGCCCCACCCCCTACTACCCAATATCCCATTTCTGCACACCAACCCTTCAGCCACCCATTAAACTCCTGTATTCTTAGCTTTCTCACTGTGCTTGCCCTAGGTACTGGGAGTACCTTGGAGAACGTCACTGAGCTTCCCATTCAATTGCAGATACCCCTCATTTCCCTGAACCTCTCCTGCACTTCTTCCACTACTCTACCCTCTAGGTCATCTGTCCCTAGGTGCACAATGATATGATGCTTCCCTCCCACCTTATCCACACATTTCTGAATGCACTGCCCTATTCTCCCCACTGTCATACCAGGCATACACTCCACCCAGGTTTGGCTCTTCCTTGCTCCCTTACCTCCCCATCTCACCTGCCCCGAGCATAGAATCCCCTAGTACAAGTACCCACTCCCCAATCCTTTGCACTACCCCCATGGTTTGCCCTCCCATGAATGCCTTTTCCTCAGTGTCCTCTGCTTTCATACCGTGCCCTTTTCCCTCTCCTTTCTCATCCAATTGTGCCTCCACCTGCTGTCCTCCTCCTTCGTCCTTTTTGTGCTTGCTTCCTTCCCCAACCACTCCCCCTCCACTACTTTTACATCCTCCCACTGCCCCTGCATTGTGCCTCCTCCCCCAACAGGTTTTGGCTTTCCTTCCTCTTTATTTAGTGTGTTCATGCCAACTTGACCTAGTTTTCTGCCCCTCCCCACTTTTACACCACTGTCTTCCCTTTCTACTTGTTCTGTATATTCCCCCCTTCCCTGCTGGTCACCTGACTCTTGTTCTATGGTGGCTTCCACAACTTCCTGCTCTGTTTAATCTACCAGTTCTGTATATCTGTTTGTTATCTCCAATCTCCTGCCCCTTCCCTCCCCTGAGATCCCTTCCTGCCTCTGCTTACCCTGAACCTCTTTCCTACTCCCTCTCTGTCTACCTGTGTCCCTACCACCAGCCAACAACCCCTTTTGGTGCTCCCAGGACCCTGTGGACCTGGCCCCCCTGGCCAAGCACCACCTTCCAGCAAATGGCAAGCATGGTCTGTCTTGCAATAGAACTCTTCCTGCCCCTTTGTCACATCTCCTCCTCAACCCTTGTACCTGTCCCCTCCTCCCAGTTCCTGTCTCAAGCTCTCTATCCCCAGCGTAAGTTGTCTGAACATCCTACACACTGGACAACCCCCCACCTTTCACCAGGTTCCAAGAAACAGTGCTGCCCCTCACCCATTGCAGCTCACAACCCTCCCAGCTTCCCTGTGCCCCCAACCCCAGTCATCCCTACCTCTCCACTCCTTCCCCCATTCCCCCACCTACCTCTATGCCCTGGCCTCCACATCCCCGAGTCATAATCTCCAAATATTCTTTGGCTCTTTACAATTGCATCTGTATTTCTATAAGGGCTGTAAACCTACAGCACTGCCCCAACACTCTTACTCTCTCTCCTTCTGTAGGGACTTATAGCTTCTCTCTCCTCCTCTTGTATGTGCCCTTTGGACCTAGTTACTGGCTACAACCTTCGTAATTCTGCCTATATATCAGCTAGGCTACTACTTGTGATGCCCAATTGTTCCTGCCTCTTTAAGTAGGTATGGATTAGCTTACCACAATAAAGGCAGTGCACTTGGAGGTGGTTGGGGAATGGGGGTGGGTGAGGGGTAGCTCCTTTGGTACACTGTTGGGATGTAATCATCTGCCTACCCCGACCCACCAGTGTATCCTGTGAAGAGACTGCATTTAAATATCCTACCACAGTGCAGCCGGTGCTCTACTTTGCTTCATTCAAGAGCTGTCAATGTGAACTGCACCGCTGTTGCTCAATGGCACCTGTGGACTTTCATCTAGCCTGACTGATTCTGTGACTGGCCATTGGACGGAGCATGGAGGTGAGCCAGTATTCTACCACTCCTGATCAAGCAGAGGTGGGACTGCATACTTTAAAAGCCTGCACTGACTCAAGTTCAAATACTGCTGGGCTGTAATCATCTGCCTACCCCAACCCACCAGTGTATCCTGTGAAGAGACTGCATTTGAACATCCTGCTAAAGTGCCGCCGGTGTTCTACTTTGCTTCATTCAAGAGTTAACCCTCAGATTGTGACCCAGGTATTGCAGCAGTTTAATATTGGTAAATCTTATTTTTTCAGTTGCTTAAATACCCAGGCCATCTGTGGTTTAAACGTAGGAAGGTAACGTTTGTTATCTAAATATTTTAAAAGGTTGTATTTAAAATTACAGTAGGTGCTGTTTTAGGGATTTTGTTTTTATATGGTTCGGTTGCTTCATAAAAACATAGCATATACATATAGAGGTACATCAACTGACTTAAAACCTTGTTCTTAGCTTGACTTAAAAAATGTTATCCTTAGTCAGACATTTACAGTTTGTGCTGAAATTTTGCCAAAGGGATGTTTTAATGCCTTTTTAAAAGCCTTTCATGTTAGAATTGTTAACCAGATTTACCCTGCATTAAGAATTAGTATATCCAAAAGTTTATCTTGTATAAATTTAAAAATGTGGAAGTTAAATCAGAGAAGCTACCTAAACTTTATTTTTATTTTTTGTCTATTGGTATGTGGAGATATAAACCCAAATTCTAGTCCTTTTAATATGTCTAATCCTATATTTGAAACTTTGGGGTCAAGTGTGCCCCTTGGACTTAGCCCAGAAATGTTAGATTTGAATTTGGGAAGTATGACTATTGTCCACTCTAATGTTAGGAGTCTTAGAAAAAGGTTTGATGAAATAAGGGACTGGGTTCAAGAATTTAAACCTGACATTTTAGTGTTGACTGAAACATGGCTGGATGGGAAAGTTTCAGACTCCTCTATTGATCTGGTTGATTTTCAACTCTATAGGAGGAATGGAAATAAAAATGGAGGCAGGATTGTCACGTATGTTGATTGCAAATTAACTACCCATGAAGTTCTATGTCCATTATTCAGGAATGGTTTAGAAATCTTTATCTTGGAAATAGAGAAGCCTTATAGGAAACATATTCTTTTAGTAGGACTATATAAACTCCCTAATGTTAATACAAAGATATTTCAAGACCTTCAGGAATTTTTACATGATTATAGTTTTTCTCATGAACTACTCCTTACTGGAGATTTTAATGTAAATTTGTTAGTTACTGACCCAAATCATGATCTGATTGACTTACAAACTGATCTGGGCCTGACCCAGTTGATCTTGGAGCCCAGCAGAATTAACCATAGAGATCCCCAAAAATCCACCATGTTGGATTTGATGTTTACAAATTCTCCCCAACTATTTAAGAAAGCCAGAGTTTTTCCAGAATCTTTCTCTGACCATCAGATAGTCTATATTGTTAGAGACAAGACTGATTAGCCTATTCCTGACTCTAGGATTTCATGGAGATGTTTCAAACAGTATGATTATATCTCATTCATGTTTGACATTGACAATATTAATTAGTGTAGACTGGAGCTGATCCCTACTGCTTCAGATGCCTGGGAATATTTTTTAATGAATTTGCACAACTATGTGATAAGCATGTCCCAGTCAAATCTAGGAAAATTAAATATAAAGGGAATATTTTGTTCTCTATGGATCATCATAAAGTTAGGAGGGAGAGGGACAAAAAATGGGCTAAGGCCAAAAAATCTATGAAGAACTATGATTGGGCCATTTATAGGCAGGCCCCAAACCTGTACACTAGGAAGATGAGGGTGGCTAAACAAGATTTTATTCAGTCTAAGTTTGATAATAATCAAAAACAGAACCCAAGGAAGTTTTGGGGAGTTATCTCTGACTTGATGGGGACACATAAAAGTTCCTCAGTAGCTAAGATTTCAGTGGATGGATTATTGTTGCCCTTGGGGACTGGATTAGTTAATGTGTTCAATGACCACTTTATTAAGGTGGGTATCCAGGATCCAGTTGATGGGCCCAGTCAGGACCATACGACTGGTATAGAGCAGGATCTGATGGATATTAAATTTGATTCCAAAGGACTGGGTGGGTTTGAGTTTGGATACATTTCCCCAGAAGAGGTTTGTATGGAACTCTTAAAAATAAATATTTCCAAGGGAATAGGCCATGATGGAATCCCTTCTCAACTTTTGAGGTACACTGCCCCTTGTTTAGCATTTCCTTTTGCTCATATTTTTAATTTATCTTGTATGAATGGTGAATTCCCACAGGAGTAGAAGAGAGCTAGGGTCAGACCAGGATTTAATTCAGGAAGTAAGACTGAGCTGGGCTATTACAGTCCCATTTCCTTGTTGCCGCAGGTCTCTCAAATTTTTTAGAAAATTATCTCACGCCAATTAAAGAGTTTTTTTAAAGGATAATAATAAACTGTCCCCCTCTTCAGGTCCCTTCACAGCACTCAAACAGCCTTATCTAAAGTGGTAAGTGATCTCCAACTGAGTCTGGACAGGAGGTTAGTGGTAGGTGCCCTTTTTATTGATCTCTCAAAGGCTTTTGATAACCTGAACCACCGGGTGCTCCTGTCCAGACTCAGGGAGATTAGCTTGTTTTTTTCTTCCAGTGAAATGGTTTTCTTTATATTTGATGGGACATAGCCAGTTAGTGGAAGCAGGCCCCTTCAAGTCTGGGATTCTAGAATTGAGGAGTGGAGTTCCCCAAGGGTCAATCTTGGAGCCTCTACTCTTCAACATCTATATAAATGAACTTAAGTTTCAATCTTTGGATGTCTGGTATTATCTGTACGCAGATGATACCATACTGTATGTCGAAGGAGCTTCCTTGGGTATAATTGGGTTAAGGTTGCAACAAGCTTCTGATGAGGTTCAGAAATTTTTTAAGATACATCATTTGATCCTGAATTCAAGTAAAACACAGGTACTTTTGTTTAGAAATAAACACAATACTATATGGGATCCCAAATTGGAAATCATTACATTGGGTGGTTCAGTCATAAAACAGGTTAACCAATATAAATATCTTAGTATTTGACTTGATTCCCATTTAAGTTGGGCATTTCATACAGACTTACTTATAGGAGGAATGAATAAAAAGTTAGGAGCTCTTTATAGGTACAAAAGATTGATGTCTAGGAAGGTTCACCAGAATGTGCTTAATACTTGCTATTTCCAGTTATTGACTAAGGAAATATTCTCTATGAAGGGGTGCTGGCTCATTGTTAAACAAAATAAACTTAATGTTCCACAGATTGGCTCATTTTATGTCAGATGTTCCTTATAGAACTCACAGGTGTTTCCTATTTAATGAGCTGAGCTGGGACAAATTATCTGTGAGAAGAAATTGACATTTATTGTATTTCACAGTTAGGGTATGGAGCCGTAGGGTTCCTGATGTTAGTGCTGGCTTGTTCGAGCTTAGGGAGTTTGGAAGGGAATTGAGAACCTCACAGGGCGTTCAGTTTCTTCTCCTCAATTGTAATTTAAATATTGAAATATCTTCTATCTCCTTTAGAGTATCCTCTCTATGGGCTCATCCCCCTTTGCATTTGAGACATCTTGAGGCCAAAATTAATATTTTGGAATTTGTTAAGTGGTGTACTACTTGGACTAAGAATGTTAACATCTGCAATCATTGTAATGCACTTTAAAGATTGTCCTGAAGTCCTTAATTGTTGTATTGTACTTTATTATAGGTAATGTCATTGTTATGTTATTTATTATATTGTATATATGTTATATGTGGAACCTTGCACCTTACTTGATCTGGAACTTCATTGAAAATTATCTTTGCTCAATTAAATGTATTCCATTATTCTTTGGAATAAGAATTATTTACTACTACTACATGGTGTCTACAAAAACAATCAGGTAAAGAACAGGCATACTCCCATAAACTACAGGGCAAAAATACACCTGTAGCTCAACATACCAGCAAACAGTTTCTCCTGCTCCTGCTCAGACAAACTGAGGACACCAACTGAAGGTCTGTTAGGCACACACTTGAATTTCAGCCTTCACTAATCCACTGTTGAAATGTGATACCTGCAGCTAAGGTACAAACCTCAGCCAATTTCAAATGCTCACCCACCTTCCAACAAATGACTTTCTCCTGCTCCTGCTCACACAAAATGGGACAACGTATACAAATTGAGAGTAAATGACTCATTAGTCAGTTTAATTTATGGTGTTTCTTTGATGAACATGGATAATCCCCCCCCCCAGTCCATAATTGTTTGTTAGTGAAAACTCTGCTTTTTACCCTGCCGTTAATAAAACTGAAGTCATGGCTCCCTATGATATGTGTGCGTGTGTGTGTGTGTGTGTGTATGTGTGTGTGTGTGTGTGTGTGTGTGTTTGGCAGTGGGGTTGAACGTTTTGCATATGATACTGTGACATTTAGCAGAATATTGGATTTTTGAATTCCAGGCCATCAAAACATTCAACTTCCACAATCACAGAGTGGCTAGTTTCTCTGTGGGTTGAAGATGTTTTTCTCTTTTAAATCACAAAAGTTGCCATTTACTCATTGTTGGATCTGTAGCCATTTTACTAGGTTAAGGCACTGCAGAATGTGTATTTTGTTGTGGGATAAAAGCACTTCCCTGCTGGTTAAAAGGGATTCAGTAATGCCTCTGTACAGTCAGTTAATTTATGTTTTTATTAATTTATTATTTATTAAACGTTGTTGACCGGGTGAGTACACTGGCAGCAAATGCCTTTTTGGTCACAATCCGGGTGCAGTAGCACAGGTAAGATATAATACATCAGGAAAAAGGAGAATATACAATATCTGAAGTATGATGCAACACATCAGGCCTATGAATATATACTAAAATGTGGAATTTTGGTTAAAAAGAGAAGTACAGCATTGAACTCGTGACCTAGTAAATAAAATACATCAGACATACGAACACAAAACAACAAACCTAGGAGTGGATACACTATGTTGACATTGGGATGAGAAGAGAAACAACAACAGTGTTTAAGTAAACAAAGATTCTAGAAGATGTGCAATGGGATTGAGAGTTGAGGGAACACCAGGGAGCTTGAGAGAGGACAGTGGGAGGGGGGGGAGAAAGAAGTGAAGATTATTGGAGAGAGGGGGGAGGAGGTACAGATTAGGAGAGAGTAAACAGGGAGGTAAGTGCATAGCAGATTGGGTGTGGGGTAGGTGCATAGCTCGGAGCAGGTGGTGTGGGAGAAGCAAGGAGAGAAGAAATGGGGTCAAGGATGTAAGGAACATATGTAGTGAGGGGTGGTGGGCAGAGATTGGGTAGATTAATGGAAGCAGTGACATGTTTGTGATGAGGAGCAGTGTACTTTTAGGAGCTTTGTAAAAGTTGGGGTGATGGGGGATTTCTTGACAGGTAGAGGAAAGGAATTTCATTGGAATGTTAGCCCTTCATTGTATCAAAAGCAACATTAATAACACTGGAAGATAAAGAAGATGAAGTAACAAAAATAAATAAAAACAATGGCTGGCCTGGTGGCATGGAGGAGTAAGGTGAAGAATGCCTTACCTCCTGACATGCTGGTGACACATGTTTGGAATGACCATGGGTTGCCAGGGGGCGTTGGTGTGGGAGATGATTGAGCATCATGGGGGTTGCTCTCCTCTCCTGGGGAGGGGTGGCTAGTCATCTCTTCCCCTGACTGCCACTGGGTGGAGGCCTGGGAGTAGGGCAAGTAACTAGCAGCTTGACAGGCAGGGCTTTGGATCTGCAGGACATATGAACCTCCAGGTGCACATAATGATGTGATGCCACAGCAAGGGCTTGAGAAGGGAAACAAAAAGGGACCAGAGGGCTTCTGCATATGACGCTTTGTGCAACCCGCACCATGACAAGGACACCTTGGGACATCTGGATTTTGTATTCTAGAGGGATAGCCCTTTCCCTCACTTGCTCTGCCAGTGGGGGTAAGCTATGGGGGACTCAGTCTAAGTAGTTCTGGAAATGTAGATGCTGGTTGAGGGGTGGTGGAGACAGCAGCTGAGAAGCCACCTAAGGGATAAGAAGCTCTATGAAAAAAAGAAATTAAACAAGAAATAAAATGCAACAAGAGTCTGCAGAAAATAAATCACACAATATTAACAAAGATGATGATGCCCATCTACATCCTAAGCATTCTTACCCAACAAAGACTGCTGGGAAGGGATCAAAGGTAAATAGCATGACATTCCCACAGATTTGAATAGACTGCTTGCTAGCCCTACACAGCTGGGACATCTGAAAGCCTGTTTTTCTGGTAAAAATGACTGGCTACTGATTTGTTTAGTTTCAGCCCTGTAATAGGGGCTGCCAGTTGGATTTAGGGATAAGGCATCCCACTGTGTGACTGAGCCATTGTCTGTAAGAAACTGGAGTCCTGGCAGGCCAAGGAAGACTTGCTGGACAAAATAAAAAGCCTGCATCTCAAACTGGAACAGGCGGGGTGCAAACAAGGCAGCCAGTCAGGTTGTTCACTGTAGACAATGTCAAAGAGGTTGCACACCCAGAACAAAAGCACAAGGCCACAGTTTGCAGGTAAAAACACTTGATGAATTTAATTGTGCCAAGTTACTATCATACAAGCAACTGTGGAATCAGGCAGAAACCCATGCTCTTCGACCGTTAGATCTTCTTATGGGGGTAGTTCCCTAGTGGTAGCCCGTGACATGGGCATCAGTAACTGGGAACCTACAATATTGGTGACCCAATCCCTGGCGCACGTCATCGGGGCTACAGTAGGGTAGGGCGGCTGGATGGGTGGGGTTAGAGAATATAGCAATGGGATGTCACTATACGTACACGCACAGGATGATGAGTGAGCATGCACAGTGAGTGGTGGGAGGGATTGTGAAGGGTGGTGCTGTAGTGGGTTGGTGAGCTGGCCCCATGGTGTGGTGGGTGGGTAGGCGGCATTGGTGGGCAGGGTGCTGTGTTTGGGTCTGGACACTGGTGCGTTTTTGTTGCACCTAGCCCAAATTTTTTTTTTAAATGGTTTTGCACCTCCCCGACATACACCCCCCCGGAGTTGAGAATCCTTAAGTAGAGGGGTGTGGGGAGCAAAGCCCACCACGGGAGGGTATGGAGGGGCACAGCCCCCCCATAAACCATTAAAAAAGCAAGTCCTGAGTGCCATTTTGCTGTGCTCCAGGGAGTCAGAGTGCCGAAATTAATTTCTGGCACTCTGACTTCACAATAACAGTGATCACCTTTAGGCTTTCACCGTCATCACATAAACCCATTCCTGGTACATACAGGAATTGCTTAAGTACCCCAGAGCAATGTGACGTCATGCATTAAATGGCTACAACTGAATTTTTCACTAATTAAAAGACTTAATTGCCTAATAGTGTTAAATCAAACTTTAAAGTAAAAGAAAATGTTAACAAGCTAGTTATTGTAAAACATAAGAGAGTTAACAAACTGAGGAAATGAATAAACATAATCTTCTGAATAAAAGATAAACAGATATTGTGTAGCAGGGCTTAATGTCCATTTAATTATTTAACCCCTCATGTTCATTGTAGACAATGTCAAACAGGTTGCACACCCAGAACAAACGAAGGCACACGGCAACAGTTTGCAGGTAAAAAACTTGATGAATTTAATTGTGCCAAGTTACAATTAAACTAGCAACTGTGGAATCCATCAGAAACCCCTGTGATTCAACTGTTAGGTCTTCCTAAGGGGGTAGGTCTTCCTAAGGGGGTAGTTTCTGGTACATACATGAACTGCTGCACATAGGACGAACTACTAAGAACCTTAAGCAATGCATACAAGAACACATGAGGCACATTAATAGAGACCTGTGCAAATCGCAAATGTAAAATAGCATGCAATAACATGAAACTGCCACCATAAAATGAAATTTATGAAACCTCATTTTTGGTTCAGATTCATCTCCTTAAATGAAGCCAGGAAATACCTTCTAAAGGTCCTGGGAAAATCACAATACAGTGGAGACTCCCTTGATTTAAAATTTGTAGCCCTATCCCAGAAGAGACCGAGGTGCAAAAAGGGGGGGAGGAGTGGCCCTGTATGTCAATGAAAATATCAAAGCTACAGAAATTCAGAATACACATAAGGAGCCAGAAGAACTTTGGGTCACCCTGGAAACAGGAAATGGGACAGCCATAAGAACTGGGGTTGTCTACAGGCCCCCAGACCAGGGGGAGGACATAGACACATTACTGTTAGAAGATATACAAAACATGACAGCTAAAGGAGAGGTTCTGATAATGGAGACTTCAACATGCGGATACAGATTGGTCATACCAGCAGGAACATCTGCCAGAACTAGACACATAGTGGATTCCTGCAGGAAGGGCCTCAAACAACTGGTACAGCAACCCACAAGAGACAGGCGCTATCCTAGATCTAGTACTGACTAACAAGGAAGGGATCACAGATCTCCAGGTAGAAGGTCACCTGGGGCCAGTGACCATCACATGGTATGGTTCAATTTGGCTACTACATCTAAATCATCCCATTCCAAGGCAAAAATATGGGACTTCAGAGGAGCTGACTTTGATAAGATGGCCAACAGAGTTAAGCTAGCCTGGCAAAAGAAACACAGGTGAGGGGGTACAGGAAAGTGGGCAATCATTAAGGATGCAATACTTGAAGCAACATCCCATTGTGTTAGACAGAAAAGGAAGTGCAAAAGAAGAAGGAAACCACTTTGGTTCTCAAATACAGTAGCAGAAAAGGTCAGAGCCAAAAGGCTGGCCTTCAGTAAATATAAGGGAACACAGCGGGATGAAGATAGGAGGCATACCAAACTGCCCTAAGGGAAGCAGGGAAGGCAGTAGGCAGGCAAAGTCCCAAACTGAGGAAACACTAGCACTAACAGTAAAGAAGGTGACAAGACTTTCTATAGATACATTAGTGAAAGGAGAAAGTCCAGAGGGGTATTGCTAAGCTTAATGGAGAAAAGGGAGCATGTGAGGAGGAGGACCCTGTAAAGGCATCTATCCTAAATAGATACTTTTGCTCAGTATTTACTGAAGAGAAGGTAGGGCAGGGCCCACAGCTCAGCATCATGGACACAAGGGAGAGGGAGGTGAGCACTACTCCCTTCACAAAAGAAAGGGTTCTACAAGAGCTTGCTAAGCTCAGGGTGGATAAGGCAATGGGACCTGATGGCATACATCCCAGGGTACTTAAGGAGCTAAAGGTGGAACTAGCAGAGCCATTATCAGAACTGTTTAGTGAGTCTCTGAGCACAGGAGAGGTCCCAGAAGACTGGAGAAGGGCTCATGTGATCCCGCTCCACAAGTGTGGTAGCAGGGAGGAGGCGGGAAACTACAGACAGTCTTACCTCAGTAGTGGGCAAGATTATGGAGGCACTCCTTAAGGAAAGGATAGTGCAACACCTGGAATCCATAGGGGCACAGGATCCAAGACAGCATGGGTTTACAAAAGGAAGGTCCTGTCAAACTAATCTCATAGATTTCTTTGACTGGGTAACCAGAATGGTGGACCAAGGGGGAGCAGTTGATGTCGCCTACCTTGACTTCAGCAAAGCTTTTGACACTGTTCCACATAGAAGATTGATAAATAAGCCGTGTAGGCTCAGGTGGGTCAGAAGTTGGTCAACTGGGTGGCAAACTGGTTGATGGGCAGAAAACAGAGAGTGGTGGTAAATGGTATACAGTCAGAAGAGATGCAAGGTCACAAGTGTGGTACCCTTGGGATCAGTCCGCAAGTGCTCTTCAACATCTTCATTAGTGACCTTGCAGATGGACTAGAGGGTAAGGCTTGTCTGTTTGCAGATGACACCAAGATCTGCAACAGAGTAGATGATCCAGATGGGGTGGGCAGAATGAGAAGAGATCTGGATAAACTAGCAAAATGGTCAGAAGAGTGGCAACTGGATTTAGTGCAAAGAAGTGCAAAATCATGCACATAGGGAAGAGAAACCTGAAGCCACCTATAGGCTGGGAGGAGTTGCTAGCAGTCACAAAGGAAGAAAGAGACTTGGGCATCATCATCACTGATGACCTGAAATCATCCAAGCAGACCTCAAAGCAGTAGGTAAGGCTAGGGGGTGTTAGGGTGTATTAGTAGGGGTATCACAAGTCGTAAGAGAGGTAATAATCCCTCTTTACAAGACACTGGTTAGGCCCCATCTGGAGTATTCGTGCAGTATTAGAGGCCACATCTTCACAAGGACATTAACTAAATTGAGGCAGTCCAGAGAAGGGCAACTAAAATGGTGCAGGGACTGTATCAGAAGACATATGAGGACAGATTAACAGAGCTCAATATGTATACCCTTGAGCAAAGGAGGGAGAGGTGTTATGATCGAGGCATTCAAACACCTTAAGGGCATTAACAAGGTGAAAGAGTCTAACATGTTTAAATATAAGAAAATAGCAGGACAAGAGGACACAGCTATGAGATTGAGGGGGCTGATTAAGGGGAATGAGGAAATTCTTTTTTACAGAAAGGGTGGTGGATGCATGGAATGGCTTACCACAAGAAGTGGTGGCTATGAATACGGTGCAGTGCTTCAAACAGGCATGGGATAGGCATAAGGGAGCAATACAAATGACTATGAATAGATAGACCACTGACAGAGCAAAGGCCGATGGCACATTTATAAGGTAGAAAAACAAATGGGTAGACTGGATGGGCCTTGCGGTCCTTATCTGCCGTCAACTTCTATGTTTCTATGTAATCCCTGGAAGTCATCTTGAAGCCTCTAACCTACATAATCAATGCCTCACTAAGATTGTCTCAGTTCCCGCAGCAATGGAAGTGGCATTATTGACCCCAGTCTTCAAGAGTGGTGATCGATCCATGCTAGGAAACTACAGACCCATTTCGATTTTCTCTCCCCTATCCAAGGCACTAGAGAGGATTGTCTCTGACTAATTAGTGGAATATCAGGAAAAATACAACATTCAATGCCTTGAACAACATGGCTTCCACAAAGCACACAGCGCCACCACAGCACTGCTTTAATTCATGGGCTTTATTCACAACTCACTTGTGCACAGCGAGCTGGTTGGTGCAACATTTGTTTATTTGTCAAAAGCATTTGACATGGTTAATCACGACCTCCTTGCTGAGCAACTAGATGCTATTGGTCTATCAGATGATACTATAAGATGGTTCAAATCCTACTTCTTGGGCCGATCCCAGCAAGTTAGGATAGGCAATGTGTACTCTGATAGCAGTCCAGTTCACTCAGGTGTTTCACAGGGCTCCATCTTGGGTCCCCTAATGTTCAGCTTATTTCTAAATCAGTTTCCTAGTTCTGCTCTACGCAGATGATGCTGTCCTCTTTTCCAAAGGCACAGACCCCAGGTCACTGGAGCTCACGCTACAAGACACCTTCTCCTCAGTGGAAAAATGGTTCAAGGCACACAAACTTGTCATGAATTATAAAAAATCAAAGGCAATAATGTTCTCCATCCCACAGAGTCAACATCAATCACACTCTATTACCTTTGCCAATGATGAAGGTGCATCACTTGAACAGGTACAGCACTTTAAGTAGTTGGTTGCTACACCTGACAGTACCATGTTACACCTGACAGTACCATGTTGTCTGTCTACCATATAGACAATATAGTAAAATCACTCAATATATGTATCGACCTCCTACACAGGCATAAGCACAGTCTCACCCATGAAACACTAAACCTTGCCAGCTCAGTCATCCCTCTTGTGGAGTATGGTATTGTAATCTATGGATCTGCAACAGACTCAGCCCTCCACCATATCAAAGTCACCTTAAATAAGGCATGCCACCTCTCCACCAGTTCAGAATGTCAAACCCACACCTGTGACCTTTATACCCATGCCAACTGGATCCAGTTCAATAGCAGACTTCACTACCAGATCTGCCTGCTGGCCAAAAAAGCAAGTCTAGGAATGTTGCCTATAGGTGTCCAGAAGCTCCTCACCTCCTTTGAATGCAGCCGCACCACAAAAAGCTCTGGAAGCATGGTCTTCAAGGTTCCAAGATATAGCACCACTCTAGGACAAAGGGCCTTTGCTCAACAGGCACCTAAATGGACTAATAACCTGCCACCAAGCCTCTCTGCTATTCCAACAGTAGGTTCTTTCAACTGCGGGATATGATCATATCTGGTTACCAAAGCAAGTTGCAGCTGTTTCCACTATGGCCTTCAGCCCCTGGCAGTTCATCAGCTTAAGTACCTCCTGGCACCATCAATACCCCCATTTCTTCCTCCCTAAACTGTGCCACCATCCTCCTCTTCACTTCTACCCCCGCACCGCCGGGTGCCTCTCCACTCTCTACTATTTCCCTCCCTAACTGACCCTACCTCCTCCCCACACCTTCTACCCTACCTCCCCATATCCCATCCCCACCACTGCCCCTTCTGCTCCCATTCCCTCTTCACCTTCTTATACTGACATCCTGCACCACCCCCTCATCCTCCCACCCGACACTGTCTGCTAACACTTCCCACTACTGGAACTGCCATTATGATTAGTATAAGCCTCCCTCACCAGTGATGAGGCCCACCTTCTGGGCTGATTTTCAGCATATATTCTCTCTCTCTCTCTCTCTTTCTCCAGTATGCCTTCTCACTATTGCCCCTCTCTTCTGAGCCTAGCCCCCCCCGTTAACTCTCTCTTCCTCCCTTTTTTCCTTTTGTGTTGGCAAGTACCACTGTATATCGTGTTTGCTTATTTCAGTCACACATGTAACCTCTTGCATAATTTGCCTTAATTGTTGTTGACCTTTTATGGCTACCCATAGGCTGTAGTTTTGTTTATTGCTGTAATAACCCTGATGTGGAACCTATGTAATGAGCCTGTACTCAAAGATTAATCCAAGATCTTAATATAAGTACAGTAACTTTGTAAAAGTTAAATAAAAAGGCCATTTTTTTACTGTTATTCAGCACTAACAGCACAGTAACCACATTGAAATAATTAAAATACACCTTAACAAGCCTCTCGGCACCTTGTTGGACCTTTAATTACCTAATTTGTAGCTGATCCAGTTGTTAGGTTCACGTTTATTATCACCTTGTATGATTGCAGGTTAATCTGCTTGCCCTGCTATCACTTGATCAGTCCCTTTGCTTTCAGGCTGAACTCTGTGTCAGTCTTAGCTGAAGCAACTAATGTAATAATTGGTTCCTGCCCTCATGATATGTCCCTGGTTTATCCTGCATCCTTCTCTCTTGTTTCCATTTTCTCCTGTTACGATTTCTGTACCCCGTGCCCTGTAGTGGTCTACATGGACATCTGCTGGCTATCACTTACAATCCCTGTACCCCGTACTGTCTCCTGATCCTGGGCACCGGGACAGCAACTCTGGACATTTCGAAACAACAAATGTACATATCATTTGTACTATGCTTGCTGATATCAGTTCAGTAGCCACTTTCGGGGAGGGGGTGTTACGGAGGAGATTCTCTGGGAGACATTTAATTAGATAATTATGTCAGTAATTTGAAATTACTTATTACAGCTGTCATGCATTTAGACAGCTTAAAAAAGCCTCACTAGAGAGGGCAATTCTGCTGCTTAAGCTTGCCCTTCAGAAATCAGTAGAGAAGCTGGAAAAACATATGCCAGCTAATTCAACTACTATCCAATTCCTGACATCTGTTAACTCTCTGTTTAACCCTGTAGAGATTGGCACACATCTGTTAGTGGACAAAACAATTTTAAGACAATAAATTTCAAATGTGCCTCTGCTAAAATATGTTGAAATAAATGATGTGGTACATGAACCTTACTGACAGTGTGAAAGAGGCTGTGATGCACAACTGTGATGGCTCAGTCGATATCACTAGAATTCTGTTTGGGTTAAGGTGACAAAATGCACAACTATCCAACACTGCTATCTGCTGCCTAATGTACACAGTTGCTAGTGTGGATTGTGAATGTTTTTTCAGTAGGTTCACACTGATTGTTAGTGACAGAAGGCAACATATGAAAAAGGAAAATACTGAATATTGCTGTATTCTTGCTTTTAATTGTTAAACAGCTAGATACTGCTGTTATGCTAGTTTTACTGCCTGAAATATGAAAAAATTACTCACATTAGTAATTATGTTTCTTCTAATGCAGTCTTGCTGTATTCTGACTATTGCAGTTAGCCCCAACATTCAAACTGCCTCGGAGAGAAGAGGGTTAATTTTCTATGCAGAGCATAGAACGTTGAGCTCAAGCTCAGTTCAAAACTCTATCTGCAGCCCTTAGAAGCACAATCGTCAGCTTCTTAAGAGCTAATACTAACTACTATGTGGAAATTGTAAAATTTTTACTAGCCAAATGGCAACCAAATATTTTGGATCCCCAAAAGACTCAAATCAAGAAATCAAAAATCAAAAACCAGGTAGTGAACAACTTAAGACTGCTAAATTAATAATATAACCCACTCCCCCTCTCTAAAAGGAGGCAGTGCCCAAATGCACCCCGAGATACAACACACACCTCGCACAAATAGGTTCTGAGAGGGAGGCAGGGGAGGAGGGAGGTCAGAATACAGCAAGACTCCATTAGAAGAAACATAATTACTAAGGTGAGTAATTTTTTCTTCAAACCACATGAAGACTTGCTGTATTCTGACTATTTCAGACTACCAAGCAGTATTTCCATGGAGGAGGGAAGCAAACCTACCTTGAGAATAGGCTCTGCAGTACTGCTAAACCAAAATGAGCATCTCTCCTAGCCTGGATGTCCAGGGTGTAATGTTTGGTAAATGTATGGACTGTTTCCCAGATGGGCGGTGGCTGCTTTACATATCTCTAGCAAAGGAATATCTCTGGCCGCAGCCAAGGAAGCAGCTGTACCTCTAGTCGAATGAGCCCTCAGACCTGAGGGAGGTATTTTGCCTAGTTTCTCATAGCAGAATTGAGAGACAATCCACCTGGCAATTGTTCTCTCAGTGGCAGGTTTGCCCTTCCCCACTTCCCCATAAGTGAGAAACAACTGGATGGAGTCACACCTGTGAGCCTTAGTATGCTCAATGTAGTAAATAAGGGCTCTTTCAACATCCAGACTGTGTAAACTTCTTTCTCCTGAAGAAGAATGATCAGTGAAGAACACAGGGAGAGACATAGTTTGGTTCAGATGAAAATCTGAAACCACTTTAGGTAAAAACCTCCTGTTAGTTCTAAGGACCACCTTATCTCTATGGCATGAGATAAAACCAGGCTCCACTGACAGAGCTTGGAATTCATTGATATGCCTGGCAGAGGTAGTAGCTACCAGGAACACAGTTTTCCAAGTCAAGTACTTAAGCTCTGCTGAAAACAAAGGCTCAAAAGAGGGTTGCATAAACTGAGCAATGCAAACATTAAGATCCCAAGCAGGGTAGGATCCCTAAAGAGGGGATTGGTATGAAGCAATCCCTTGAAAAATTTATAGAATACAGGGTGAGATGACAGAGAGGAAGGCTTTCTCACTGACAGAAAAGCAGAAACAGCTGACAAATGTACTTTGTGAGTAGCTGGTCTGAGGCCTAGGCCATTAAGATGAACCATATAGGTAGGTAGGTAGATATAATTTTATTTTTATACAGGTAATACATGTCATTTGGACAAAATCCAGTTTACAAGACAGACCTGTGTAATTTCCTATCTAATACATACAATAAGGTTCCATATTAAAAAATAACAAAACACTAAGGACAACAAAATATAACTAAAATAAATCCTTATAAATTATTCTAAAAGAAAGACTTAACAGTTTCCACAAATTACAAGAGATGTTCAACAATCACAAATATGGGTATTTAACTCCATTATAGTATGAATAAATGAAGAATGATTTGTAATTTCCCTTACATTTACTGGGAGAAGATTCCAGAAACAAGCAGCTTGATGAATCTAAGTCTGATCCCCATATTTATTTTGAGATTTTCCTGCAGATATTTTATTTAATTGAACTGATCTAGTTAATAACCTGTTTGAATAATGTTTCACTGGAAACAATAATAGTGAAATTGGATGGTTCACCGATAAACATTTCATTTTATGAATTAAAGTTAACCAATGGCACCGATAATTTATCTCCAAAGGTAACCAGTTCACTTTACTTAACAGTGAGCAATGACGTGTACGATAATTCCCCTTTAATACATATCTAGCCACACGATAGTATGTTTTGTCCAGTTTAGTCAATAGTGCTTTGTTAACTTTCCTGTATATCAATTCTCCATATCTTAACAATGGAATAATTAACTGATCAGTCAGCTTTTTCCTATCTATTGTTGTTAAACATTCAGTACTTCTTTTTAGTGCTCCCACCCTTTTGTTAACTTTTTTGACCAGTTCTAAAATATGACTAGAAAAGGACATATGTTCATCAAATATAACCCCCAGATAACTATAATCCTTAACCTGTTCTAATTTAACTGAATTTCCTGTGTAAGCACAAAGTTTATAAGTAACATCACCACTTTTTTTTATTAGAAATCTCATACATTTTGTTTTTTTTTCATTCATAATTAATTTTGACCTGGTGAACCTCCCCTCGATCCTCGCAAAATCAGATTGCAGGTTTGATTATAATACATTTTCTGTTTTCTCAGATGCAATAATTACCGTATCATCAGCATATAGTCGAATCTCTGTATGATCCATAACTTGTGGAAGACTATTTATAAATATTAGAAACATAAGGGGTCCCAAGATTGATCCCTTGGTTACACCTCTATTAACACTTCTACTCTCTGATAAACATCCCTGCACCTCCACCCTCTGAGATCGATTACCCAGATATGATTTTAACCAATTTAAAGGGTCATCCCTAATACCTGTCTCATGCAATCTCTCAATAAGCAAGGGGTGGTCCACCAGGTCAAAAGCTTTTGAAAGGTCTACAAAAATGACCGCTGTCTCCATATTATTTCCTAAAGACCTGTTTAACAGGTCACTAAATTCCAAAAGAGCTGTTGTAGTCAAATAATTTTTTCGAAAGCCAGATTGTTTTGTTGTTAACAAACTATATTTGTCCAAATAATCCATGATCTGTATAGAAACAAGTTTCTCCAAACCTTTTGATAAAAGAGGTAGTAAGGCTATAGGCCTATAATTATTAACCTCCGCCACATCTCCCCCTTTATAAATTGGTTTTACTCTACTTTCTTTCCAAGATAAGGGAAAATAACCTATTAGAAGACTCCAATTAAATAAATATGTAATAATTGGTGCTATATTAGAAGCTGCTAACTTCAAACATCTACCTTCTAGACCATCATTTCCAAAAGATTTGTAAATATTTATTTTTTGTAGTACTTTATAAACATTAGTAACAGTCAAAATTTTGAATCTAAATGGGGGAGGTCCATTACATGAAGATTTTGTTTTAATTTGTTCTAGGTCTGATTGATAGGGAATGTTACAATTAGGAAGATCAACAAAAAAATTATTTATTGCATTACAAATGTCCTTCGAATTTTCAATAAAAATATCGTCATATTTTAACCTAAGTATTTCTTCTGAAGAATTACATCCTGGTTTGGTCAATTTTTTAATCACTCTCCAAAACTGTGTCGGATCAGTACTCATATCAATTTTGTTTTTGTAAAAAGAAATATATGAAGCCTTGATTAGCCTTTTACATTTATTTCTAGCAACTTTAAAAGAGATCCAATCCCTTTCCAACTTTGATTTTGATGCTTTTTTCCAAATTCTGTTTTTAATTCGGATTTGTTTTAATATTCTGTCATTAATCCATGGTAATTTGCTAGGCTTTTTTTTGTTTTAGTTCTAGGTGCATGTAAATCACATACTTCTCCAAAGGTCTGAGTAAAATATTCAACTGCAGTATCGATATCTGGGATTAGATGGCAATGGTCCCATTTTATTTTACTTATGCTAAGCAAAAATCGAGACTCTGAAAATTTTCTAAAATCTCTTGACCAGTTTTGGGTTTCATGGACTAAATTTTGTTTAAACTGGGACCGTGGCATTGTAACCCAGATCAAATTACAAGTACCCACTGCTTCAGTTTCTATTTGAGTAAAGAGCAATATTAGATCCAATATGGATCCATTGGTTGAATTATATGTATATCTAGTAGTATATAATCCAGAACAGTGGACAATTCAGCAGTGTCTGGGGATATATGCTTCTTGGAACACTAAATGCTGAATCTTTTCCATTTGGAGTTATATGTTTTTCTGGTGGCAGGCTTTCGAGAGGCTTTGAGAATATCCAGAACCCCTTGGGACAGATGCAAATCTGCATAATCTAACTCTTCAAGAGCCATACCTTGAGATTGAGAGACTGAAGATTGGGGTACCAAATCCTCCCCTGAAAGGAGGTCAACAGGTTGTAATTCCTGGGAAGAGAAAGGGGAAGATGGACTGCTAGGGACAGCAACAGGGGGTACCAAGGCTGCCTGGTCCAGTCTGGAGCAATCAGAATAATTTTTTCAAGGCTGTGACCTTATCTTGACCAGAACTTTGAACAGTAGAAGAAATGGAAGGAAGGCATATAGAAATTTCCCCTCCCAGCTCAAGATCAGAGCATCCAGAGGGACTGAGCCGAAGACTGGGTGGCTGCAACAAAACAGAGGAAGTTGGTGATTGTCTGGGGCTGCATAGAGATCTATCTTTGGAGTACCCCACCTGGAAAAAATCACTTTCAACACCGGAGGGTCCAGGGACTATTTCTGATGGCCCTGGGAGATCCTGCACAATGCATCTGCTAGCACATTGTCCTTCCTAGAAGGTGGACTGATATCAGAGAGGACTGCAGAGAATAAGATAGGGACCACAATTTCATGACTTCCATGTACAATGCTGTGGACTGAGTGCCTCCCTGTTTGTTGATGGTGGTGGTGTTGTCTGTCCTGACCTGAACCACCTTGTTCTGCACTGACTGAGAGAAAGCTTACAAGGCCAGAAAGACTGCCTTCAGTTAAAAGAGATTGATATGAAGAAGGGATTCCTGAGTGGACCACAGTCCCTGGGCTGGGAGAGGCCCCAGATGGGCTCCCCACCCCAATAGAGAAGCATCCGTGGTTAAGACCACAGAGTGAGAATGAGTGATGAATGGGACTCCTTTTTTGAGGTTCCCTGATCCTACCACCATTGGAGAGCCTGGATCAGAATCTGAGTCACTGTAACTAGCTTGGTTAGAGAATCTTTCTTGAGAAACCAAAAGGCCTTCAGGTGAAACTGAATGTCCGTCATCTGAAATCTGACCCCTTGGACCACTGCTGCAGAAGCTGCCATGTGGTCCAGAAGCTGAAGAAAGTGCCTTGCTGGGTGAGAGACCAGAAGGTAGAATGAAGAAGCCAGCTCTACAATAGCCCTTGCCCTTTTCAGGGAAAGAAAAGCTCTTGCTTTGACTGTATCAACTCTGCACTTAAGAAGGTAAGGAGCTGCACAGGCTCTAGAACTGACTTTGGAAGATTGAGAAGGAATCCTAGGGAAGTGAACACTTGCTGAGCCACTAGCTGGTCTGACTTGACTTTGTCTGGGGACTGACCCACAATGAGCCAGTCATCCAGGTATGGAAATATGAAAATATTCTTCCTTCTTAAAAAGGCCACTACTACTGCTGCTAGGCATTTTGTGAATACCCTTGGAGCTGATGTCAGGCCAAAGGGCATAGCTTTGAACTGATAATGGCCTGAAGGCAATTCAAACCTGAGGTACTTTCTGTGGGAGCACCTGATGAGAATGTGAAAGTAGGCATCTTTTAAGTTCAGGGAGGCTAGCCAGTCCCCTGGCCTTAGAGAGGGAAGGATTATTCCCAGAGTTGACAGTTTGAATTTTGGTTTTAAAAGATGTATGTTCAGGTATCTTAAGTCTAGGATAGGTTGCCACTCCCCTATCTTATTTGGGGTAAGGAAGTACCTGGAGTACAGACCTTTGGCCCTGTGTAATGTAGAAACTCTCTCTATAGTCTTTAGAGCCAGTAGAGATGAAACCTCTGCCTCTAAGGCAATGGTTTTGGAGATGCTTGCAGGTGTAAAAGATCTGGCCCTCTGCTTTGGAAATTTCTTGAAGCTGAGAAACAGCCTCTGGCTTACCATCTCCAGGACCCACTTGTCTGAGGTAATAGACATCCAATCCTGGACAAAGTAAGCCAGCCTGCCTCCTACAGGAATGGGGGAGTCAACCGGGCTGACACATCAGGGTGTCTGCTTGGCAGGAGCCCTAGGTTGAGGGGTGGATGCAGCCCTGCTCATCCCCCTTCTGCCTCTCCCTCTGAAGAACCCCTTCTGAGGAAAAGGAGAAGAAGCCTGTGCTTTGTAGAAAGGCCTATGAAAAGGCCTGCCCCTGCCCCTAGCCTGTTGTCTTTGAGGAGTTGCCTGCCATTCCTTGGCCTATGCACCCCCATAGGTGGTCCTATACTCATCCATCTTTTTCATGTAATTATCTGTCTGCTCCCCAAACAGAGAATTTTAGGGACATGGATATGTTGTTCATCCACACTTATTGGCAGGTTCCTTGCCGCTTTAAATCTTGCTGGAAGGTCTTCAAGTTGACTCTTCCCACCCACCCAGGTGGTAAAACTCTCGGCTCCGCCCCATGATGCCAGATCTTTCTTACCGCTTGGAAGCTCAGGTTCCCTCCTTAGCACTCTGCATTTTAGACTGGATCCTAACTCTTTGGTTCGTCCGAAACTAGTTTTGAAATTTTCTAAACTTTGGTCTTCATTATCCCTCGCGGCTGCGATGGACAAATTGATCCCCGGCTTTCGGAGGTGCCCTTGTGGGCAGAAGATGTCCAGGACGGATCCGCACTCCATGTGCATCTTCTGTCTAGGCCTAGACCACGACCCACAGGCCTGCGAGTTGTGCCACTCTTTTTTTGGCCACTGTCCTGGAGGATCGTGCTGCCCGATTGAAGCTCGGGTGCCCCGAGAAGCGTTACCCGCTGGTAAAATCCAAAGAGGGTCGTTGGGCGGTGTCTTCCTCCTCCTCCTTGGTCGCGGCATTTATCCCGCTCTCTCTGAGTTCCTCATACTCGGCTTCATTCAAGGAGCTTTGTCAGTCCCTTTCCATGAAGGGAGAGGGGCCATCAGGACATTCCTCTCAGCCCAAGAAGAGGGAGTCAAAGGGTAAGTCCCACCATCGGTGTTCATGGGAGTGGGAGAGGTCTCCTTCCCCAGACAGCCGACCGTCGACTTCGGTCGAAGTTGCGGCTCAGGCTGCTGGCTTCATGGTGTCCCTATCAGGCCAGCCGGCTGAGACTCCTGTCGACACAGTCGAGATATTCCTCGACCCATCGGACGGATTGTTGACTGGTGAAGACAACAACCCCATCTTCGCCGGTTCCCCTGTGGAGACCGGGGATCTGCCTGCACCTTTGGGGCAGCAGTCCCCGGCTAAAGTGCCCGAGCTGAGGGAAGAGCGGGTGTCTCCCACCCCTTCCCAGGCCCATCCTCGGTCACCCCGAGGGTCTCAGTCTCGGTCAACCTGTGCCCGCTGACATCAGCTGTCTCGGTCTCGGTACGGAAGTAAGCGGCGACACCTTTCCTCCTCATCCTCCTCCTCGGATGAGGAGAGACTTCGACGTAAATTGCGTTGGCTTTACGAGGAGCTTATGTGGCAGCAGTTACTGTTGTCTGGGAGTAAATCGACTCAGATTCATCCCCCGGCCATCAAGTGGCTGTCACCCGAACGGCTGAAGCAACCGCTTGCTGCAGTCGAGATGCCCATTTCTGGGTTGGTTGTTTGGCCGAAACTAGCTGCTCCACCGATTGTGGTGCAACCTCTGCCTCCACAACCGAAGTCTGGGGCACTGACCAAGGATTCTCAGTTGGGTCACGGCCTGCCCCAAAAGGGTGTTGGTCACCCTTACTCCCGACCGTCCTCGGCAGGTGGAGGGTGGCTCAGGCCTGAGGCAGCTCTTTACAGACTCTTCGGAGTCCGATGACGACTCCTCCCTGTTCTCCAGGCAGGTCGACCTGGAGTCCTTTGGGGGCCAGTCATTGGATGATAGCCCATTGTCCTTCATGGGTCTGCTTCGACTCATCTTGGAGTTCAACGGGATGCAGCTCGAGCCTGTGTCCAAACGGGCCAAGTATCCCCTGATGGAGACACTGGACTGAGGGGATTCACCCACGGAGGCCTTCCCTGTGGCTGAAGCTATTGTCAGCCCAGCCATGGAGCTTTGGCAGTGGCCTACTTCCTGTCCTGCGCCCTTGGCCAGGATGGCCAGGAAGTATGCAATCCCTACCGGCTCTTTGCCCGGTTTCTTGGAGCACCCCTCTGCCGAGGGGTTAGTCACTGATAGCCTCTTCCGGCGTTCCGGAAATGCTCGAGATGTGGATAAGCCCCCCAACAAACAGTCCAAAAAGATGGACTTTGCCGGGCGCAAGGTGTACGCTGTGTCCACCCTCGGCCTCCAACAGGCCAGCTCGGCTGTGCTGAAGGTGCACTTCTCCCATGCCCTCATGGGCTCCCTGGATGAGGTTGTCCCTCATCACCCGGCCAACCTGCAGACCACAGTCCGTCAGGTGTGGGACCAGGGTAGGGCTGTGGCCAAGCAACAGCTTCAGACTGCTCTGGACATAGGTGATTCCTGTGCCAGGTCAGTAGTGGCCACGGTGGCCATGCACCGCAGCGCGTGACTGAGGATATCCATCTTCACGACAGATACCCAGCACAAGTTGGTGGATGTCCCCTTCTTGGGGACTGACCTCTTCAGCCCTGGAGTAGATGGACACCTCCAGCAGATTGAAAAGTCCAAAGCCACTCTGGACTCAGTCTCCTCTGCCCAGAGGGACAAAGGCCGCCGTCAACAACAACATAAGTCCTTTTATCCTTCAGCCCCTGCAGCATGGCCGGCCCAAAAGCACCAGCAACAGGGTCAGCAGGCTCGTGCTCGGCATCCCAAACCCAAGCTGGTGGCTTCCTCCAACAGAAAGCAAGGAGGTAAAGGCCCAGGAGGTCCCTCAGTCGGTTCCTCCTCCAAGCCTGCCCAGTGACGGGTTGAGGGGTGTTGCCCCCAACCTCATCACACTTCCCTGGGTCCCCCCATGGGGGGATGGCTCCGCCACTTCCTTTCCACCTGGTCTGCTATCACCATGGACCGTTGGGTGTTGGAGGTGGTTGGAAAGGGCCTGCCTCTGGAATTTGAGCAGACCCCTCCCTTTCGAGCCGTCACCCCCCGTGGGGCCACGGGGTCAGAAGCCTTGCTGTCAGCCCACTGAGCTGATATTGCCCTGCTCCTTGAGAAAGAGGTGATCAGGAAGGTGACGGATCCTCCTCCAGACCCAGGGTTTGTGTCCAGGTATTTCCTGGTCCCAAAACGGATTGGGAGCTGGTGCCCCATCCTCGACCTGCATGACCTGAACAGGTTTCTAAGGTCTTGGACCTTCAGGATGGTCACTCTGGCTCAGATAATCCCATCCTTGGAGTGAGGCATGTGGTTCTGTTCCCTGGACCTCCAGGATGCGTTCTTTCATGTCCCGATCCGTCCGTCTCATCAGAGATTCCTCCACTTCAGAGCGGAGAGATCCCTTTATGAGTTTCAGGCCATGCCCTTCAGCCTCTCTCTAGCTTCCAGGGTCTTCACCAAATGCATGGCAGTGGTGACAGTATTCCTGCGGTGCCGAAGGGTCCGGGTGTACCCCTACCTAGATGACCGGCTGATTGCAGCCCCCTCCAGAGTGGAGGTGAAGCAGTCCAGAGATCTGGCCCTCCAGGTTTGCTCTCAGATTGGCCTCCTCATCAACGAGGCCAAGTTGGAACTCGTGCCGAAGCAGGTGATATTCTTCATCAGGGCAGAGCTCGACTCTCTTCAAGCCAGAGCTCGGCTCTCGGCGGACAGGGCTGAGGTTCTTTCCTCCTTTGCCCAGTCATTTCTGGTTGGGCAATCGTGCCCTGCCCAGGACTTCCTGCACCTCCTGGGCCTCATGGCAGCCTGCACCAGTGTGGTCCATTGGGCCCATTGGTAAATGCGTCCCCTTCAATGGGGACTGGCCAGCCAGTGGTCACAATGCTGTGATCCATTGGACCAGCCCATGACAGTGACCCAGGAGATGTGGAACGCTCTCCAGTGGTGGACCGTTCTGGCACATCTGCAGGAGGGCATCCCATTTGTCCGCCCCAAGCTGACTGTCCCTCTATTGACCGATGCATCTCTGATGGGTTGGGGTGCCCATCTGGGGTAGCACAGAGCTCACGGCCTCTGGTCCCCTCGATAGTCCTGATGCCATATCAACCTGCTGGAGCTCTGAGCGGTCCACCTAGCTCTCACCGCCTTGGCTCCATTTCTACGGGGTCAAGTGGTTCAGGTCCAGACAGACAATACCACGACCATATACTACCTAAACCGCCAGGGTGGGACACGCTCCATGCTGTTATGCAAGGAAGCTCTCTGCATATGGTCCCTCGTGCGCAGCCTGGAGGTGGATCTCCTAGCCATTCACGTGGCAGGAGCCTCCAACACCCTGGCCGATGCCCTAAGCCAGATAGGGGCTGTGTCTCATGAGTGGTCTCTCCTGCCGGAGGTAGTACAAGATATCTTCTCCCATTGGGGCATGCCTCAGGTGGACCTGTATGCTTACAGGGAGAATGTGAAGCTGAGACTGTTTCATGCCCGCCCCCCTCAGCAGGGCTCGCTGCAGGGGGATGTCTTCTCGAGGCCGTGGACACCGGGCATCTTCTACACCTTTCCCCCATTCCCTTTGATCCACAAGGTGCTTCTCAAGGTGAGGATGGACAAGGCGCAGGTGATTCTGGTAGCCCCAGACTGGCCCCGCCAGTTCTGGTATCCAGATCTCCTCAGTCTCAGCTCCAGGCTCCCGAGGTGGCTTCCAGCCCTCCCGGACCTGATCTCAGTCAATCAGGGGAAGGTATTCCATCCAGACCTTCAATCTCTGCACCTGACGGCCTGGTTCCTGAGAGGCAAGAGTTCCAGGCCTTGGGTCTTTCCGGCGAGGTCCTCAACATCATTGAGGCATCCCGTAAGGAGTCGACCAGGAAATGCTATGCCTTCAAATGGAAGAGATTCTCCATTTGGTGTCAGGGGAAGGGCTTGGACCCTTCTGCCTGTCCCTTGGCAAGCATTCTGGACTACCTGTGGTCCCTTTCTCAGCAAGGGCTTTGGTCAATGACCCTTAAGGTGCACCTGGCAGCCATCTCTGCTTACCAGGCATGGGCCGGGAAGCAGTCAGTGGCATAGGAGAAGGTGGTTGGGCACTTTTTCAAAGGCCTTGATCACATTTCCCCTCCGATGCGAGAACCTCCACCTCCATGGGATCTACTGCTGGTATTGGCCAAGCTCATGGGCAAGCCATTCGAACCAATGCACAGGTGCAATATCTCCCACCTGTCATGGAAGACCACCTTCTTGGTGGCTATCATGTCAGCCAGAAGGATGGGAGAGCTCCAGGCACTTTCCATCAAGTCTCCTTATCAGGTCTTCCACAGGGACAAGGTTGTCCTGCGCCTCCACCCAAAGTTCCTTCTGAAGGTGGTGTCGGAGTTTCACCTTAATCAGGTGTTGACTCTGCCAGTGTTCTACCCCAGTCACACCTTGGAGGCCGAATATAGTCTCCATGCTTTGGACCTAGAAGAGCGCTCGCTTATTATAAGGAGTGGATGGCTGAAGTTCAGGGAGAGGTTTGCCAGCTGTTTGTCACCTATGCTGAAGCTGCACCTGGCAGACCTGCAGCCAAGCGGACGATAAGCAGGTGGGTCACCTCCTGCATAGATCTCTGCTATAGGTTGGCGGGCATGGAGCCTCCCAGAGGGATAAGAGCTCATTCTACCCGCCATACCGGTGCATCGGTGGCTACTTCCAGGGATGTCCCTATCCAGGATATCTGCAGGGCTGCTACCTGGAAGTCGTCACATACCTTCATTACCCACTACCACATCGACCTTGAGTCACGCCGGGATGCTGGTTTTGGGGCCTCGGTTCTCCAGTCTTTATTCCCTAAGTAGGGTGTGTGCACCTTGCCTCCCTCCTCCTGGAGAACTGCTAGGAGTCTGCCAATACATGTGGATGAATAACATATCCATGTCCCTAGAAATACAGGTTACTCACCTGTAACAGGAGTTCTAGGAATGGTATATGTTGTTCATCCACACGACTCACCCGACCTCCCCGGCTTCGACGCACAACCTGGCTTCCAGCGGGCTAGATCTGGCATCATGGGGCGGAGCCAAGAGTTTTACCATCTGGGTGGGTGGGAGGAGCCAGCTTGAAGACCTTCCAGCAAGATTTAAAGTGGCAAGAAACCTGCCAATAAGTGTGGATGAACAACATATACCATTTCTAGAACTCCTGTTACAGGTGAGTAACCTGTATTTACCCATCACAGGGAAATCCATGACCTTCACCTGGGTGTCCTGTGAGAGACTAGTACATCTGAGCCAAGCCATTCTCCGAAGAGCCACAGATGTAGCCATGACTCTAGATGACACATCATTTGAGTCCACAGCAGCATGGAACTGTACCTTAGATGCCTCAATCCCATTAGCAGCCACCCCCTCCAGCTCCAAGGCTAGCTGGGTGGAGGTCTGTTTTTCCAATGCCAGTACAGTGTCCCACCTGGACTTTTGGTACCTGGCTGAATAGGCCATATAATTAGCCTACATGAGTCCCAAGACAGATGTCATGTACTGTTTCTTTGCCATGGCACCAAGCTTCCTAGAGACTTTATCTGGGGGGGTGTAAAGCCAAGGGTATAGTAGCCTTATCACAGGCTGCAACCCCCACAACCCCAGCATGGCTACATTGTTGATACAAGTACTCTATACCTGAACCTGATAAGGTGTACCTTTTGTCCATCCTTCTGTAGACAGAAGGTAGAGAATTTGGAGTTTTTTAAATCTTTTGTCTGTTTCCCGAAAGACTTATGGAGGGAAATAGACAGTCTCTTGGACTCTGGGATGTCCATCATCTCCACATAATCAGGTTCCTCTTGTTCCTCCACGGCTTCCTCCACAGGGAGCTGGAGGGTTTCTGTCACTTTCCTATAAAACATGTAGTGGCAATGGGACTCAGAAAGCCTAGGAGGAGAAACACCAGAAAGCCTGTCTGGGGAGATGTCTGGTTCAATGTGCTTATCCAGACCCTCCCCACCATCGTCATCATTGTCATCATCATCACAATCTTCTTCCCCCTCCAAATCTGGTTCATAAAAATCTTCAGAGGCATAACCCTGAACCGGAGGAACCGACCGAATCGAGTGCCTGCCAGAAGGTGCCAGATCAGAACTACCTAGTACCACAGCCAGAGATCTGAATCGAAACTTGTGAAAAAATAAGCGGTAAAACCGAAGACTTTAACCAACTTTCGAACTGCGAGCAAAGGAGAAATCTCCAGAGTGACCGTTCATTTAGGGGGAGTAAAGAATCTGACTGTTGTGCTTCTAAGTGCAGCAGACAGAGGTTTGAACCGAGCTCGAGCTCAAAGTTCTATGCTCTGCATAGAAAATGAACCCTCTTCTCTCTGAGGCAGTTTGAGTGCTGGGGCTAACTGCAATAGTCAGAATGCAGCAAGACTTCATGTAGTTTGAAATATTATTCTGCTTTTTCAATGTTTTATCACTGTTTTGTACCTGATTTTTACCCGGAAAACAATAAAAAGAAATAACAAGAAATAGAATTAAATTGTCAAATAATAACAAGAAATAACAAGAATTATTTAAAAAAATTAAAAATAAATGTTGGAAAAAATTTGAAATTCACAGGTCCTTAGACAATAGGAATGCAGACCTATCAAACTTAGTGGCTTGACACTTCTGGCAACACCACAATAGTGACACCAGTAGTTTCCATTGTATGGGCATATAGCATACGAACATACTTACATACGAACATACGAAGAAGCCAGCAGAAGAAGGCCATTTGGTCTATCAAGTCTGCTCATATTATAGGGTCCGCAGCTTGAGCTAATGTCCCTGCCCTCCCACCCTCCCCTCTCCTCCTATCCTCCCTACCTATGATACTTGTCGTCCCCCTATGCCTACCCAGCCTCTCTTAAAGCTGCTCACTGTCTTTAATAAGATGACCTCTACTGGCAGTGCATTCCAAGGGTCCACCACCCTTTCTGTGAAGAAGTACTTTCTGACATCCCTCCTAAATCTCCCATCCTCCAGCTTAAGACTGTGCCCCCTCATGATATGGTTGTCACTCAGCTTAAATAGACTTTCCTTATCAACATTATTTATCCCTTTCAAGTACTTGAATGTCCCAATCATGTCCACTCTCTCCCTCCTGTCTTCCAGGGAGTACATGTTCAGTGCCCTCAACCTCTCCTTGTATGCCTTGCCCTGCTGACCGGCTATCATCTTTGCAGCCCTCCTCTGTACCTTCTCCAGCAGGTTAATGTCCTTTTTGAGCTGTGGGCACCAGTACTGAACTCCATACTCTAGATGCAGTCTTACCGTTGACCTGTACAAGGGCAGTACAACCTCCTCTCTCCTACTACTGATCCCCCAGCTGTGCATCCCAGCATCTTGTTTGCCTTTACTGCTGCTTTCTTGTACTGCATGGAGTGCTTCAGGTCACTAGTGATCATAAGTCACAGGTCCTTCTTCTCCTGTGATGCAGCTACTTGGACTCCACCCAGGTAATACTCTGTCCTGGTATTCTTGGCTCCTATATGCATAACTTTGTATTTTTTGGAATTAAAGCCAAGCTGCCAGATCCTGGACCACCTCCACAGTTTTTCTAGATCTTCCTGTAGGTCCTGTATCCCTTCAGCTATGTCCTCTCTCCCACAAAGCTTGGCGTCATCTGCAAATAGGCACATTTTGCCTTTAATGCCATCCCAAATGTCATTGATGAAGACATTGAACAACACCGGCCCCAGCACTGAGCCCTGTGAGAGCCCACTGGTTACATCTCTGGTGCCAGATAACTCTCCCCCCTCCACCACCCTCTGGGTTCTGTCCCTCAGCCAGTTTTCTACCCATCTGGCCATCTTCTCCCCAATTCCAAGATCCACCAACTTTCTGGTCAACCTTTTGTGGGACACAGAGTCAAAGGCCTTACTAAAATCAAGACAGAGGATGTCTATTGCTTGGCCCATCTACTGTCTTAGTGACAATCAAAGAAGTCAATCAGATTTGTTTGACACGACCCCCCCCCATGAGCCTATGCTGCCTCTCATCATGGAGACCATGCTCCTCTAGATATGCCACCAACCTTTCCTTTAGTATGGTCTCCATGAGCTTTCCCACAATGGAGGTCAGACTGACTGGTCTGTAATTCCCTGGATCATCCTTGTGACCACTTTTGTGAAGGGGAACTACATATGCTGTTCTCCAGTCCTGTGGTACCTTGCTTCACTCCAGTGAACTATTAAACAGGTCTGCTAGTGGTCTTGCCAGTGCCTCAGCCAGTTCCTTTAGTACCCTTAGATGTACTCTGTCCGGACCTGGTGATTTACACAGGAAAAAGTGGGGGTGATAGGCTGAATAAACTGCTCCAAGAAGAGACATTTGGGATTTTCACCCTACAAAGTCTTAACCCGGGGTGGGGGTTAATTAATGAACTGGACATTAAGCCCTATTTACAGGTGTACTACATAATATCTGTCATTTGGTTTTGACAGACTGTTTCCATTTTTTTCTCTTTCTCTTTCTCTTTCTCTTACAGGTATTACAGTGTTTTAGGTGAGCACAGGTAACATTTTTCTGGTTTCTGAGTGTCAAAATCCATTTACATAAGAAGTCTGTGTTTATTATTTCAGTTTGTTAACTCTCTTATGTTTTACATGAACTAGTTTATTAACATTTTCTTGTCCTTTAAAATCTGAATTAACACTATTAGGCAATTAAGCCTTCTAATTAGTGAAAAATTCAGTTGTGACCATGTGATGCATGACATCAGATTGCTTTGGGGTACTTAGGCAATTAATGTATGTACAAGAAACTACCCCCATAGGAAAATCTAAAGGTCAAAGAGCAAGGGTTTCTGCCAGATTCCACAGTTGATTGTATGAATGTAACTTGGCACAATTAAATTCATCAAGTTTTGTACTTGCAAATTGTTGCCTTGTGCCTTTGTTTGTTCTGGGTGTGCAACTTCTTTGACACTGTCTACAAGGAAAACTTGTTACCCAGAACCAGAACTGGCTTTAAAAGAAAATGTTTTACCCAGAACTGACAGGAAAATGGCAAGAAACACAGCTGGGATTTTTCCCTGCCTTATCAGTTACTTTCCACTCTGGGGAAGAAACTCCACCTAGAATCAACTGATCCAACAAAGCCACTGTCTGTAACAGTGTGCATGGACCCCCCCGCTCCTGCAGCCAAAAGAACAACCAAGAGAAGATCAGATGACCCCAGTGAAGCCTGTCCTCCGGCAGGGACCACTTCCAGCCATAGTGCCTGCTCAGATATCAGAAACCCAAGGTATCTGTGAAGCTTCAAGCTAATAAATAATCATTAGGAATTTGACCTATCAATAGGGGAGTTGTAGTTGTATCTAAGACAGAGGCTAAAAACCTGGCAGAACTATGCCAATCTTGATAGGACCATCCAGCCACCCATTTGTGTAGATCACAAATATGGGCTGCTTTGTTCAAGTTTGAGTTTAATTATTCAGCCACAATGGGTTTTGCATGTTTGTTTGCCTGCAACAGTTTATGTACTCCACCAAGCTCCTGTCTTACTAGCAGCAACTGCATCTCCAGTGAGGTACTCACTGCAATTTATTACACTCACACCCTTGGCCCTTGAATGGGATACAAGTTGGGTGCATCTTCTTGGGAATTTCTGGAACTGCCAAAGGAGTGCGGATTGGGTGGGCCAATGTTACAGTTACTTTGTAGAGTATAAGATTGCACTGCTATCCCATTGCTCCCATTTTCCTATTGTCTCTTTCTTTTCTTACTCCCCTCTCCTTTTAAATAAATTATTTGTTTAAGCTGCATTTCTTTGCTTGGGGATTTTTACTGTTACAGTGTCACTTGCTTTGAAGAGACTGTGTGGGTCAGGTTTCTTATTATTATCTGGGATGTGATAGCCATGTGTGTCAACAGCAAAGTACACCATATTGTGACTCCAGTTGGATACATTATGCCACATTATAAGTCTAATTAATTATTCATGAGCATAACTAGCTCACTGATTGGCTGTCGTACCGGGATGAACTCTTTTAGAAATTCTCGGCACAGCAGCCGCAATTCAGTTTGCAGGCAGCACTCTGTGTTTTCTACACAGCTGTGACACAGAGAAACTGATGGAGCAGTGGGGAAAGACAACTCCAAAAAATGATACCACGTAAAAGACCAATTCAAACCACATGAAGTCTTGCTGTATTCTGACTATTGCAGTTAGCCTCAGCACTCAAACTGCCCCGGAAAGAAGAGGGTTAATTTTCTATACAGAACATAGAACGTTGAGCTCGAGCTCAGTTCAAACCTCTGTCTGCTGCACTTAGAAGCACAACCATCAGATTCTTTACTCCACCTAACTGAACGGTCACTCCGGAGATTTCTCCTTTGCTCGCAGTTCGAAAGTTGGTTAAAGTCTTCAGTTTTACTGACTATTTTTTTGCAAGTTTCGATTCAGATCTCTGGCTGTGGTACAGTAAGTACGAAGTAGTGAACTAGACATAGTAAACTTGTGGAAATTATAAAAATTGATTTTCGACCGGTTCAACTGAACCAGCCGTTTAGTGAATTATACATTCTGTCTTTGTTTCTAAACTTAGATTGTGGTTACCAGTCCTTATCAGTTTAAAAAAAATGCATTTTCTTATGTTTTTTTTTTCCCCAATACCTGTGACACGGTTAGAAACCGATAAGGGTGTCTTGCCTGGTTGTTTGCCATAAAAAGGGTAAGTTTGTGGTTAGGATGGCTATGTCTGAGAAACCCAAAAGAAAAAAAGGCCCATTGGGTTTCAACACTGCAGTGTGTGTGGGGAGGTCTTTGCTAAGGCTGATCCCCACACCACCTGTGTTTATTGTCTGGGGTTGACCACCTCGATTCAGACTGCCAAATCTGTGAAAATTTCCCTAAGTCTACCCTGGAAAAAAGATTAGGTAGGCTTAGGGATAAGGAGGCCGTGAAGGACTGACTTTGGCAAAATGGGTGAATACCTGAGGAATACACGGGCAAATGGGCAAAAAGGAGGGGTGGAAGAACAATGGAGAAAAATCAAAACTGCCATCATAGAGGCAACAAGCCTTTGTGTGAAACAGATAAAACAAAGCGGAGTAAAAAACCACTATGGTTCTCAAAAGAGGTGGCATGGAAGGTTAAGGAGAAAAAGAATGCATTCAAAAAGTATAAGGCATCACAGAAGGAGCACGACAGGGAACTGTATCAATTAAAGCAGAAAGAAGTGGGGAAGGCAGTCAGAATAGCAAAAGCCCAAACTGGGAAAAAATAGCCAAGTCAGTTAAGAAGGGGGATAAAACCTTTTATAGGTACATTCAGGAGCATAGAAAGGTTAAGGGAGGAATAGTGAAGATTAATAAGGGGGAGGGGAGGTGGGCAGAGGGAGGCAATGAAAAGGCAGAGATACTGAATGAATACTTTTGCTCAGTATTCACAAAGAAGATGAGGAGGAGTTACCTAAACCAGCTAATAGAAGCACTCTGGGTAGGGGGGTTGACACCAGTACATTTACAGAAGAAAGAGTCCTGAAAGAACTCCTAAAACTCAAGGTGGACAAAGCAATGGGGCCTGATGGGATTCACCCCAGAATCCTAAAAGAACTAAGGGAGGACCTAGTGACACCACTGACCACACTTTTTAACAAATCATGGGTGGGAGGATGGGGTGGTACCTGAGGACTGGAGGAGGGCAGATGTGATTCCCTCTCACAAAAGTGGGAGCAAGGCAGAAGCAGGAAACTACAGACCTGTAAGTTTGACCTCAGTGGTAGGAAAATGATGGAATCTCTTCTGAAAGAAAGAATTGTTGAGTAGCTAGAGGCCAGAGGGCACAGGACCCAAAGCAGCATGGATTTACAGCAGGAAGGTCATGTCAGATGAATCTGATAGATTTCTTTGACTGGGTGACCAAAGTAATAGACCAGGGAGGGCTGTGGATATGGCCTACCTAGACTTTAGCAAGGCATTTGACACAGTCCCGAACAAAAGATTAATAATCCAGTTAGCCAGCTTGGGAGTGGGTCCCAGGGTGGTAGCCTGAGTTGCAAACTGGCTGCACAACAGGCACAGAAGGTAATAATGAGCAGCTCACATTCCAAAGAAGGGGGGGGTCACTACTGGAGTACCTCAGGGCTCAGTACTAGGTCCAGTCCTCTTTAACATCTTTATAGGTGACATTGCAGAGGGTCAGGAGGGAAAGATATGCCTCTTTGCAGATGATACAAAGATCTGTAACAGAGTTGATACACTAGGGGGGTAGAAAGGATAAGAAGGGACTTGGCAAGGTTGGAGGAATGGTCAGACATGTGGCAACTTAGATTCAATACAAAGAAGTGCAAAGTAATGCAACTGGGAAACAAAAACCCAGAACAAGAGGACACAATAGCAGGGAAGGTACTAACAACAACAAAAATGGAACGGGACTTGGGGGTAGTGATATCAGATGATCTAAAGGTGGGTAAGCACTGTGAGAAGTCAATGAGGAGAGCCAGGGGGATACTGGGATGCATAGGAAGGGGCATCACAAGTAGAACAAGCATTTGTCAATGCCGAACGTTTGCTTGCAGGTATTTGCAGTGGTGTTTGGCACGTATGGTGCTTTACCCTAATGCCCTGTGCGATTGCTGGTATTTGCACAATAAATTTTCAGCATGACCTTTTGTTACCCCTCACCTCATAAAAGCATTTGAGACCTCTGCTGATGAACAGTCCCATTGTTATTTTGTTAATCTGTCCTGAGCGCTGATTTCCTCAGCGAACTACACACATTGTGCTCACATGTGCAAAACACAGTTCAGGCAGGATGTGAAAATGACAGCTGTAGCATTCATAGGAGGTGTGAAGGGATGACAATGTTGAACATCTGGAGGAAAATACAACACTTTCTCGAACTTATGAGTGTACATGAAATTGTAATGAACGCCATGACATAGTCATTTGTGGACTTTGTCACCAAATTTTCAGCATAGGCATTGTGGGACCTCTGCTCATGAACAGTGTCACTGTGATTTTCATAATCTGTCCTGAGCATTGATTTCTCACTGTGACCACACCATTGTGTGCTGGATGTGCAAAAACACATTTCAGCCAGGATGTGAAAAATGTCAGCTGTACTGTTCATAAGGAGGTGTGAATAAATTCCAGTGTTGAAAATCTGGAGTGAAAATATTTCAAATACTGGACGTTATGAGTGTGCGTGGAAACTGCGCAATGCACGCTCATAACACAGTCATTTTTTTACATTTTTTCACCAAATTTGCAACATAGGATTTTGGAAGCCCACCTCATTAACAGTGACACTGTTGTTTAGTTAATCAATCCCAAAAGGTGATTTTGTGCAGTGACCATGAAATCACCTTTGTGGACCGAATAACTCACATGACAGTAACTGAATTCATGAGGTGGTGTCCCAAGAACCCCCTGTTGAAAATGTGGTGCCAAAATTTGCAAAAATGCCTGAGATAGCCACTTAAGTTGGAAAAAAAAACATTTATGTCATTATACAGCTTACTGTCATTTCTTCAGTTTGCGTTCTGCTTTCAAGAGTGCAGACGTGTTCCCACTCCACTGAAGATCATTGCGCCAGGCTCCGGAGGTAAGTATGGGGCGAGGGAGAGTGGGGTATGCAGAGGGTGGGTGTGGGTTCTGGGAGGGGCACAAGACACAGCGAGGGACGGTTTTCTGTTTCACAGGTTTTAAAAACAAAAGATGTTGCGGGACAGTTTTCCCATTTACAGGGATAATGGGCATGCTGGGGTGGCCCCAGCATGTCACCTGAGTGTTTGTTGGGGGTCTGAGACAATGGGGACTGTGCACTCCGGCCTGCACATACAGTGTGTTTGGTGGGGGTACAACAAGGGAGCAGGGGTAGACGGGCAGAGGGAGGGAAGTGAGTGGGATTTATTAGCAGCCAGAGGGAAAAGGGTGACGCCAATATGCTAAATACACACATTACCACCGCTAATTGCAGTGGAGCTTTTCTTTTAACTGAAGACCACTGCAGCCAAACAGCTGTCATAGACAGCTCATGCATCCATTAGCGCAGTAGGGTTGCACCGTTACACTGAGCACTGCATTGGACAGGAGGGTCACACCTTCAAAAGTCGTATTGTCCTAAAACGTTCCTTCTTACACATGCATGCGAATGCAAAAAATAAACAAGCATTTGTCAATGCCGAATGTTGCTTGCTTCTATGTGCTGTTTAGGTATTTGGAAATCATTGGAGTGCAAATATTGAAAATTTGCGAACTTACGAGCGTGCGTAGGAACTGCGCAACGCACGCTCATAAAACAGTCATTTTAGGAAATTTTTCACAAAATTTTCAACATAGCCATTTTAAGACCTCTGCTCATCAACAGTGTCACTGTGATTTTGTTAATGTGTCCTATACATTGAGTTCAATGACTGCACCATTGTGCGTAAATGGGCAGAAACACGTTTGGGCAGGATGTGAAAAATGACAGCTGTACTGCTCATAAGGAGGTGTGGTAAAATGGCAATGTTGAAAATCTGGGTGAAAATATTGAAAATTGCAAACTTCTGAACGTGCATGGGAACTGCACGTATGCGCTAAGTAAAAAACAGTTATTACTAGGAATTTTTCACCAGATTTTCAACGTAGCCATTTTAAGATCTCTGCTCATGAACAGTGACACTGTGATTTTCTTAATGTGTTCCATACACTGAGTTCGCACACCGACTGTGCCATTGTGCACTACATGGGTGGAAACATGTTTTGGGCAAGATGTGAAATATGACAGCTGCACTGCTCATAAGGAGGTGTGATAAAATGGCAATGTTGAAAATCTGGAGTGAAAATAACGAAAATTCGCAAACTTACGAGCGTGCGTAGGAACTGCGCATAGCATAGCCTCAAATCTCAGTCATTTTAGGAATTTTTTCACCAAATTTTCAGCACAGCCAGTTAAGACCACTGCTCATGATCAGCATCACTATGATTTTCTTAATGTCCCCATACATTGAGTTCGCACATCGACTGCGCCATTATGCACTACATGGCGGAAACACATTTTGGGCAGGATATGAAAAATGACAACTGTACTGCTCATGAGGAGGTAGTAAAATGGCAATGTTGAAAATCTGGAGTGAAAATATTGAAAAGTCGCAAACGTCTGCGTGCGTAGGAACTGCGCATACGCGTAATAAACAGTCATTTTGAGGAATTTGTTCACCAAATTTTCAACATAGCCATTTTAAGACCTCTGCTGCGAACAGTGTCACTGTGATTTTCTTAATATGTCCCATACATTGATTTCGTGATTAATGCATGTTATGCGCTACATAAGCGAAACACGTTTTGGGTGAGATATGAAAATGACAGCTGCTTCTGACTACTCATAACGAAAGAGTGTGGTAAAATACTTGTTATTGAAAATCTGGGTGGAAATAAACGAAAATTTGCAAGCGGCAATGCGTAAAGACTTACTAACGCCGCGGCACAATCGTAAAACAATCATTTTAGGAATTTTTCACCAAATTTTCAACATAGCCATTTTAAGCCTCTGCTAATGAACAGTGTCATGGTGATTTTCTTAATGTGTCCCATACATTGATTTCGCAGACGACCTAAGCCATTGTGTGCTACATGGGCAGAAACACGTTTGGGCAGGATGTGAAAAATGACAGCTGTACTGCTCACAAGGAGGTGTGGTAAAATGGCAATGTAAAAAATCTGGAGTGAAAATATTGAAAATTCGCCGAACTTATGAGCCTGCATAGGAACTACTGGCACTGCGCTCATAAAACAGTTGTTTTAGAATTTTTGCACCAAATTTTCAACATGGGGTTTTGGGACCCCTTCTCGCAGATGATGTCACTGTCCATGGCATTATTCAGGCTCAAAGGTGATTTCACGCGGTGACTGGCGAAATCACCCTTGAATCAGAATAATGCCATGACATGTTTATCATTAAAAGAATCCCAAAAACCATATTGAAAAAAGTACAAATTAAACATCTGAAGATATGCAATAAAGTTGAAAACCCCTGTCTAGCCCATTATACAGCTTACGGCTTTTCCTCAGTTGCTTGGTTGGCTTTGAAGAGTGCAGACATATTCCCGGTCCAAAGAAGATCGTCGAGCCGAGCTCGGAATAAGTATGGGGAGGGGGTGGGAGGCGGGTACAGTGGTGGGTGCGATGGGGGGGCTGCTAAAAAAAAGATGACGCGGATGTTTGCCACGCTGGGTGGGCTCCCGTGGCACCAAAGCTTTGGGGGACGTTTGGGGACGGGAGCCGATGGGGGATTGGGCACCCCCATTGTCAGGTGATCGGACGCTTGCCACGCTGGGGTGGGCTCCCAGTGTGGCACCAAAGCTTGGGTGGGGCCTTTGGGATGGGGAGCCGACGGGGGATTGGGCACCCCCGTCGGCAGAGGACGCAGGACATTTGCCACGCTGGGGTGGGCTCCCAGCATGGCACCAAACATAGAAACATAGAAACATTGACTTTGACGGCAGATAAGGACCGCTAGGCCCATCTAGTCTGCCCATTTCCCTACCTACAGGATAGGCCGCAGATCCTATTTAACCAACAGCCTATATCTTCCTGCCCCCCACAAGAATTGCCTTAAGTCTGTCCCATGCATTCTTGAATTCTCCCACAGTTTTAGACTCACAACTTCCTCAGGAAGGCTGTTCCATGCATCCACTACCCTCTCTGTGAAATAATACTTCCTCACATTGCCCCTGAACCGCCCTCCTTCTATCTTTTAAATTGTGTCCCTTGTTCTTGCAAGTCTCTTTTCCTAAAGATGCTACCTCTTGGACTTTGTTGATTCCCTAGGTACTTGAAAGTTTCTATCATTGTCCCCTCTCCTTCTTTCCTCAAGGGTATAAATATTAAGCTCCTTTAGTCTCTCCTCACATGGCTTCTCTTGCAGACCCTGCACCATTTTAGTTGCCCTCCTCTAGACTGCCTCTATCTTGTCTATGTCCTTGCAGAGATGGGGTCTCCAGAACTGGACACAGTATTCCAGATGGGGTCTCACCAACTGTCTGTACAGAGGGATAACAACTTCCTGTTTTCTGCTGGTGATGCCTCTCCCTATACATCCCAGTATCCCCCAGCCCTCCCTAGTGCCTTCTCACATTGCTTGCTAACCTTAAGGTCATCTGATATGATTACCCCCAGGTCCCTTTCCTGTTTTGTTGTTGTTACTACCTCCCCACCCATTGTATCTTCTTCCCCTGGGTTCTTGTTTCCCAGGTGCATTATTTTGCACTTTTTTGAATTGAATCCTAGCTGCCATACGTCTGACCATTCCTCCAACCTTGCCAAGTCCCTTTTCATCCTTTTCACGCCTCCTTGTGTATCAACCCTGTTGCAGATCTTTGTGTCATCTGCAAAAAGGCATACTTTTCCTTCCAGTCCCTCTGCAATGTCACTGATGAAGACATTAAAAAGGACTGGACCCAATACTGAACCTACAGAACCCACTAGTAACCGCCCTTTCTTCAGAGTGGACTCCATTTACAATTACCTTCTGTGTCCTGTTGTCCAGCCAATGTTTTACCCAGGCTACCACCCTGGGACCCACTCCCAGGCTGGTTAATTTGACTAATAATCTTTTGTGTGGGATTGTGTCAAATGCCTTGCTAAAGTCTAGGTAGGCCATGTCCACAGCCCCTCCCTGGTCTACTACTTTGGTCACCCAGTCAAAAAAATCTATTAGATTCGTCTGACATGACCTTCCCGCTGTGAACCCATGCTGCCTTGGATCCTGTGCTCCACTGACCTCTAGGTTCTCAACTATTTTCCTTCAGAGTGACTCCATCACTTTCCCTACCACAGAGGTCAGACTGACAGGTCTGTAGTTTCCTGCCTCTGTCTTGGTCCCACTTTTGTGAAGGGGAATCACATCCGCCTTTCCTCCAGTCCTCGGGTACCACACCATCATCCTCCCATGATTTATTAAAAGAGTAGCCAGTGGTTTCACTAGTTCCTTCCTTAATTCTTTAGAATTCTGGGTGAATTCCATCAGGATCCATTGCTTTGTCCACCTTCAGTTTTAGGAGTTCTTGCAGAACCCTTTCTTCTGTGAAAGGACTGGGATCGACCCCCCTATCAAGAGTGCTTCTGTTAATTGGATTAGGCACTTCCGCCTCCTCTTTTGTGAATACTGAGCAGAAATATTCGTTCAGTATTCCTGCTTTTTCACTGTCCCCCTCTGCCCACCCACGTTTATTCTATTCAGCCTCACTATCCCTTCCTTTGTCTTTCTACGCTCGGTGATGTACCTATAAAAGGTTTTATCCCCCTTCTTAACTGAGTTGGCTATCTTTTCCTCAGTTTGGGCCTTTGCTATTCTGACTTCCCTCCCTGCTTCTTTCTGCCTTAACTGGTACAGCTCTCTGTCCTGCTCCTTCTGTGTTTCCTTATACTTCTGGAATGCTATCTTTTTCTTCTTGGCTTTCACAGCCACCTCTCTTGAGAACCATAGTGGCTTTTTCTTTCGTTTTGATTTGTTTATTTGCTTCACACAAAGGCTTGTTGCCTCTGTGATGGCAGTTTTGATAATTCCCCATTGTTGCTCCACACCTCCTTCTAGCCTGTTTGCTAGTGCTTTTTGAGGCACTCTCCCATCTTGCCAAAGTCAGCCCTCCTAAAGTCCAGTACCCTCACTTTTGTATGGCTTGACTCTGTAGCTGAGTTTAACGTGAACCACACTGTTTGATGGTCACTTGTCCCCAGATGGCAACCCACTTCTAGATCTGAGATCCTCTCACTGCCCCGTTTGAGAGTATGAGGTCTAAGATTGCTCCCTCACAAGTGGGTTCCGAAACTAGCTGTCTAATGCCTGCCACCTATAGGGCATCAAGAATGGCCCTGCTCTTGGATGTCGCTGCAGCAAATGTGCTCCAGTTAACATCTGGCATATTCAGGTCTCCCATCAACAGTATCTCCCCTTTCTCTGCCATTCTAAGAATGCCTTCCATCATATCCTTGTCCATTCCTTCCCCCTGACATGGGGGTCTGTACACAACTCCTGTGCGGATTGTGGTGCCCTTTCCAGTCTCCAAGGTGACCCACAGTGCCTCCTCTCCTCCCTGTTTACTCTTTTGTTCAGTTGCTTTTATCCCTTCCTTTACATAGAGAGCTACTCCTCCCCCTCTTCTCCCCTGCCTGTCTCTCCTGTAGGTTATGTACCCTGGTATGTTAACATCCCAGTCATGGTTCTCTGTGTACCATGTTTCTGTGACTGCTACGATATCCAGGCATCCCTCTTTCCATTAAGGCCACCAGCTCAGGGAGCTTGTTGCCCAGACTACGGCATTGGTACTCATTACCCTCCATTTCCTGATGGCCTTATCCCTTTTGCCCCTTCCCTGTCCTTCTTGCCTTTGTCACTTTCTCCATTTACCCTGCCCTTCTCCCTATCGACACCTCCATGTTGGTGTTTGCCACACTTACTACCGTGATTGTTTGGGGGCTAGGATTTCCTGCTCCTTTCCAGTGCCTCCCCCTTGGCTGGTTTAAAAGCTTGCCAATGAAGCATTTAAACCTATCACCTAGGATCCTGGTTCCCCTCCCGGACAGATGCAGCCCATCATGCCAGTATAGGCTTGCATCACTCCAGGTGGACCCCCAGTCCCCAATGAAGCCAAATCCCTGAGCTCCACACCAGTTTTTCAACCACTGATTGAATCCCATGGTATGGAACACCCTAGCCTCTCCTATGCCATAGATGGGTAGCACCTCCGAGAAGGTTACCGTGTGTGCTACTTGACTAAGGCCCCTCCCCAATTCCACAAACTCTTCCTGCACTTCTCTAATCTCTTTCTTAGCCTGGTCATTTGTCCCTAAGTGGACAATGACATCCAGCTCCCTCCCCTGTGCAGCTTCTCCAGCAATCCTGAGGATTCGCTCCCTGTCCCTCCAAGCCATGGCACCAGGCAGGCACCTTAACTCCCTCTCCCCTTTCTTGCCCAGTTCTACCTTCCTAACAATGGAGTCCCCCACCAGGAGTTGTTTCCTTCCTGCAGGGTCCCCTGCCACCCTCCTGTGGGTCTCCTTTGTGGAGGTTCCCAGCATCCTCCTTGGTCTCCACTGTAGGTGCCTCCATAGAGGAACCACACTTTGCCAGAATGGCATAGGAAGTGTGGAGAGGTACAACTGGAGGGATGTGCCTCTGTTACACCACCCTCACCCTCCCTGAGCCCACTGTGGTCCAACCACTCCTCTTTCTTGGCAACCTCTGAGGCAACGGCAGTGGCACTGGTGGTCCCTGGATGGAAGAGGAGGTCCCACAAATCCTGGCCAACTCAGCCTCTAGATGTGCAACCTCCTCCCTCAGCCCAGTGAGGTGTCTGCAGATGGGACAACACTGCATCCTCCAGAACAGCTTTGGGGGGGGTGTGAGGCCTACCAGTGCTGTGTATGACAGCGGTGTTTTTCTTTGAAGTGAAGACCACCGCTGTCATACACAGCTCCTGCACCCATTAATGCAGGACCACCACACCTGCTCAACAGAGCAGTGTATTGAACAGGAGAGGCACAACTCCAAAGTGTGCTACTCTCCCAAAATGTTCCTTGTGCATGCGCACAGGCGAACCTAAAAAGGGAAGTGGTTATCCCTCTGTACAGACAGTTGGTGATACCCCATCTGGAGTACTGTGTGCAGTTTTGGAGACCTCATCTATGCAAGGACATAGACGGGATGGAAGCAGTCCAGAGGAGGGCAACTAAAATGGTGCAGGGTCTGCATCAGAAATCATATGAAGAGAGACTGAGACAGCTTAATACTGTATGTATACTCTTGATGAGAGGAGGGACAGGGGACATGATAGAAATGTTAAAGTACCTCAAGGGAATCAACAAAGTCCAGGAGGGTAGCATCTTTCAGAAAAGGAGATGTGTAAGAACAAGGGGACACAATTTAAAGATAGAGGGGGAACGGCTCAGGGGTAATGTGAGGAAATCTTTTTTCACGGAGACAGTGGTGGATGCGAGGAACTGCCTTCCTGGGGAGGTTGTTGGGGCTAAAACAGTGGGGGAATTCAAACATGCATGGGACAGACACAAGGCAATTGTAGTGGGGGGTGGCAGGAAGTAGGCTGTTGGTTAACTAGAATCTGTAGCTTATCCAGTAGGTAGGGAAATGAGCAGACTGGGTGGGCCAAGTGGTCCTTATCTGCCATCAAAGTCTATGTTTCTATGTAATTCTGCTGACCCAGAGGGCTAGCCTGGTTCGGTTCCAACCGGACCCGAGGGAGTGCCCTCTGACCAGGGTGATACTTCTTCGGGCAAGAGGAGAGCCAATCCTGAGGGATTGGTTCCTACAAAAAGACAAAGAAAAGAAAAATCATCTGGTTCAGATCCAGAGGCCCATTTACCTACCACCGAAGAGATTGCCAAAGTGATAAGGACTGTAGAATTGCTTCATCCAGTTCCATCTGATCCAGCGCCTTCTGGCAGGCGCTCGATTCGGTCAGTTCCTCCGGTTCAAGGTTATGCTTCTGAAGACTTTTATGAACCGGATTTGGAAGGGGAAGAAGATTATGATGATGATGACGATGATGATGGTGGTGGGGAGGGTCTGGATGAGCACATTGAACCAGACATCTCCCTAGACAGGTCTTCTGGTGTTTCCCATACTAGGCTTTCAGTGTCCCCTTCCCACTACATGTTTTACAGGAAAGTGGCAGAAACCCTCCAGCTCCCCATGGAGGAAGTCATGGAGGAACAAGAGGAACCTGATTATGTGGAGATGATGGACATCCCAGAGTCCGAGCGACTCTCTATTCCTCTTCATAAGTCTTTGGGGAAACAGACGCAAACAATTTCAAAAACTCCAAATTCTGTGCCTCCTGTCGACAGAAGGATAGACAAAAGGTACACCTTATCAGGTTCAGGTACAGATTACTTGTATCAACAATGCAGCCATGTTGGGGGTGTGCAGGTTGCAGCCTGTGATAAGGCTAATATTGCCTTGGCTTCACACACCCCAGATAAAGTCTCTAGGAAACTGGTTGCCATGGTAAAGAAACAGCACATTGCATCCGCCTTGGGACTCAGGCAAGCTAATTGTATGGCCTATTCAGCTAGGTACCAGGAGTCCAGGAGGGACACTGTACTGGCACTGGCTAAACAGACCTCCCCCAGCTAGTCTTGGAGCTGGAGGGGATGGCTGCTGATGGGATTGAGGCATCTAAGGTACAGTTCCATGCTGCTGTGGACTCCAATGATGTGTCATATAGAGTCATGGCTACATCTGTGGCTCTTCAGAGAATGGCTTGGCTCAGATGTACTAGTCTCTCACAGGACACCCAGGCTAAGGCCATGGATTTCCCTGTGGTGGGTAATTCTCTGTTTGGGAAGCAGACAGATAATTACATGAAAAAGATGGATGAGTATAGGACCACCTATAGGAGTGCATTGTGCAAGGAAAGACAGACAGCTCCTCAAAGGCAGCAAGCTAGGGGCAGGGGCAGGCCTTTTCATAGGCCTTTCTACAAAGCACAGGCCTCTTCTCCTTTTCCTCAGATGGGAATTCTTCAAAGGGAGAGGCAGAAGGGGATGAGCAGGGCTGCTTCCACTCCTCAACCTAGGGCCCCTGCCCAGCAGACACCATGATGTGTCAGCCCGGGTCGACTCCCCCATTCCTGCAGGAGGTAGGCTGGCTTACTTCATCCAGGACTGGATGTCTGTTACCTCAGACAAGTGGGTCCTGGAGATGGTAAGCCAGAGGCTGGTTCTCAGCTTCAAGAAATTTCCAAAGCTGAGAGCCAGATGTTTTCCCCCTGCAAGCATCTCCGAAACCATTGCCTTAGAGGCAGCGGTTTCATCTCTACTGGCTCTAAAGGCTGTAGAGAGAGTTCCTACATTACACAGGGGCAAAGGTCTGTACTCCAGGTACTTTCTTGCCCCCAAAAAAGACAGGGGAGTGGCAACCTATCCTAGACTTAAGATACCTGAACAAACATCTTTTAAAACCAAAATTCAAAATGGTGACTCTGGGAATAATCCTTCTCTCTCTAAGGCCAGGGGACTGGCTAGCCTCCCTGGACTTAAAAGATGCCTACTTTCACATTCCCATCAGGTGCTCCCACAGAAAGTACCTCAGGTTCGAATTGTCTTCAGGCCTTTATCAATTCAAAACTATGCCCTTTGGCCTGACATCGGCTCCAAGGGTATTCACAAAATGTCTAGCAGTAATAGTGGCCTTTTTAAGAAGGAAGAATATTTCCATATTTCCATACCTGGATGACTGGCTCATTGTGGGTCAGTCCCCGGACCAAGACAAGTCAGACCTGCTAGTAGCTCAGCAAGTAATCTCTTCCCTAGGATTCCTTCTCAATCTTTCCAAGTCAGTTCTTGAGCCTGTACTGCTCCTCACCTTCATAGGTATAGAGTTGGATACAGTCAAACCAAGGGCTTTTCTTCCCCTAGAAAGGGCAAGGGCTATTGTAGAGCTGGCTTCTTCATTCCACCTTCTGGTCTCTCAGCCAGAAAGGCACTTCCTTCAGCTTCTGGGCCACATGGCAGCTTCTGCAGCAGTGGTCCAAGGGGCCAGATTTCAGATGAGGGACATTCAGTTTCACCTGAGGGCCTTTTGGTTTCACAAGAAAGATTCTCTAACCAAGCTAGTTACAGTGACTCAGATTCTGATCCAGGCTCTCCAATGGTGGTAGGATCAGGGAACCTCAGAAAAGGAGTCCCATTCATCACTCATTCTCACTCTGTGGTATTAACCACGGATGCTTCTCTATTGGGGTGGGGAGCCAATCTGGGGCCTCTCACAGCCAGGGACTGTGGTCCACTCAGGAATCCCTTCTTCATATCAATCTCTTTTAACTGAAGGCAGTCTTTCTGGCCTTGCAAGCTTTTTCTCAGTCAGTGCAGAACAAGGTGGTTCAGGTCAGTACAGACAACACCACCACCATGTGGTACATCAACAAACAGGGAGGCACTCGGTCCACGGCATTGTGCATGGAAGCCATGAAATTGCAGTCCCTATCTTATTCTCTGCAGACCTCTCTGATAGCAGTCCACCTTCCAGGGAAGGGCTATGTGTTTGCAGATGCATTGAGCAGGATCTCCCAGGGCCACCACGAATGGTCCCTGGACCCTCCGGTATTGAAAGTGATTTTTTCCAGGTGGGGCACTCCAGAGATAGATCTCTTTGCAGCCCCAGACAATCACCAACTTCCTCTGTTTTATTGCAGACCCCCAGTCTTCAGCTCAGTCCCTCTGGATGCTCTGATCTTGAACTGGGAGAGGAAATTTCTATATGCAGTCCTTCCTTTTCCTCCTATGTTCAAGGTTCTGGTCAAGATATGGTCACAACCCTACAAAAAGATTCTGATTGCTTCAGACTGTGCCAGGCAGACTTGGTACCCCCTGTTGCTGTCCCTAGTAGTCCATCTTCCCCTGTCTCTTCTCAGGAATTACAACCTGTTAACCTCCTCTCAGGGGAGGATTTGGTACACCAATCGTCGGTCTCTCGATCTCAAGGCATGGCTTTTGAAGAGTTAGAGTATACAGATTTGCATCTTTCCCAAGGGGTTCTGGATATTCTCAAAGCCTCTCAAAAGCCTGCCTCCAGAAAAAACATATAACTCCAAATGGAAAAGATTCAGCATTTGGTGTTCCAAGAAGCATATATCCTCAGACACTGCTGAACTGTCTACAGTCCTGGATTATATGGTTCATCTAAAGGGCATAGGCCTCAGTCCAGCTACTCTCAAAGTACATTTGTCAGATGTTTCTGCTTTTCTGTCAGTGGGTAAGCCTTCCTCTCTGTCATCTCACCCTGCATTCTATAATTTTTTCAAGGAATTGGTTCATACCAATCCCACCTTTAGGGATCCTACCCCTGCTTGGGATCTTAATGTTTGCATTGCTCAGCTTATGCAACCCCCTTTTGGGCCTTTGTCTTCAGCAGAGCTTAAGTACTTGACTTGGAAAACTGTGTTCCTGATAGTTATTACCTCTGCTAGGTGTATCAGTGAATTACAAGCTCTGTCAGTGGAGCCTGATTTTATCTCATTCCATAGAGATAAGGTGGTCCTTAGAACTAACAGGAGGTTTTAACTAAAGTGGTTTCAGATTTTCATCTGAAGCAATCTATGTCTCTCCCTGTGTTCTTCACTGACCATTCTTCTTCAGAAGAAAGAAGTTTACACTGTTTGGATGTTAAAAGATCCCTTAGTTACTACATTGAGCATACTAAGGCTTGCAGGTTTGACTCCCTCCAGTTGTTTCTCACTTATGGGGAAGGGCAAACCTGCCACTAAGAGAACAATTGCCAGGTGGATTTTCTCTCGTATTCAATTCTGCTATGAGAAGCTAGGCAAAATACCTCCCTCAGGTCTGGGGGCTCATTCAGACAGAGGTACAGCTGCTTCCCTGGCTGCAGCCAGGGAAATTCCTTTGCTAGAGATATGTAAAGCAGCCAACTGGAAAACAGTCCATACATTTACCAAACATTACTCCCTGGTCATCCAGGCTAGGAGTGATGCTCGGTGTGGTACAGCAGTACTGCAGAGCCTATTCTCAAGGTAGGTTTGAGTCCCTCCTCCATGGAGGTACTGCTTGGTAGTTTGCAATAGTTAGAAAACAGCAAGACTTCATGTGGTTTGAAGAAAAAACTACTCACCTTAGTAATTATGTTTCTTCTAATGAAGTCTTGCTGTATTCTGACATCCCTCCCTGCCTCCCCTCTCAGAATCTGTTTTTGGGAAGTGGGCTGGCAGGTGCAGTGTTGCACACCAGGGGTGCATTTGGGCACTGCCTCCTTTTAGACAGCAGGAGTGGGTTATATTATTAATTTAACAGTCTTAAGTTGTTCACTACCTGGTTTTTGATTTTGGATTTCTTGACTTGAGTCTTTTGGGGATCCAAAATATTTTGTTGCCATTTGGCTAGTAAAAATGTTACAGTTTCCACATAGTAGTTAGTATTAGCTCTTAAGAATCTGATGATTGTGCTTCTAAATGCAGCAGACAGATGTATGATTCGAGCTCAAGCTCAATGTTCTATTCTCTGCATAGAAAATTAAGCCTCTTCTCTCTGGGGCAGTTTGAGTGCTGGGGTTAACTGCAATAGTCAGAATACAGCAAGACTCCATTAGAAGAAACATAATTACTAAGGTGAGTAATTTTTCGTTCATCACATTAACTGGATTTCCACAACAGAAGACACAGTAAAAAAGCTAACGAACACAACTATATTACACCTAAAACTGTGTGAGAGGCCTTTCCGCACCATGCAATTCTGCTTAAAGTTGGACCAGCATAACATTCTGTGGTGATTTGCATATGCAGCCCATGATGCTTTGCATTGTGGGGGCATGTGTGATTTTGTATTTTCTTGAAACTTGGCTTCCCAGCCAAATGCCCTTTGGGGTAACCCTTGCCTCAGTGTTTACGCAACAGAGTTCTTTGTCTTTTAAATGGTTTTTATTTTAATGGGTTCACCACAATATATCCCAGGCACACTGCCTTAGGGGTAGCTGGTCCATTCCACTGGGGTGTTACACAGACGAGGCATACTGATGAGTCCTGGTAGGACGAAACACGTGTCTATGTCTTCTGTTAGCACCCTTTGCAAACTGTGTGAGAGGCCTTTCGGCACCATGCAATTCTGCTCAAAGTTGGACCAGCATAACATTCTGTGGTGATTTGTATATGCAGCCCATGATGCTTTGCATTGTGGGGGCATGTGTGATTTTGTATTTTCTTGAAACTTGGCTTCCCAGCCAAATGCCCTTTGGGGTAACCCTTGCCTCAGTGTTTACGCACAGAGGTTCTTTGTCTTTTATATTACACCTAGCCAAATAGGGAACAGGATGAGCATACACCACACAGCAGTGGCGATCTCTACTATCTCCATGGCAGCCTTCTAAACACATGACACTATCACCGTGCCACGCAGAATGAAAAAGAATAAAGGAAAAAAATCTAAAACAAATGGTCATTACTGTGATTAGACATATAATCCCAATTTTTGATTTTTGCATTTATTCAGGCATTTCATCAGTAAAGTATACAGAGCAATAAATTGTACTCGGTCCTAAAGTAAGCAATAATTACCTCAAAGCCAGTCACTTCCTCTCAATTAACAATTGACTGGGTGGGGTGGCCCTGGGCTGCACCTTGTGCCACCCTTCTCTCCCAGCTGGTTGTTAATCTCTAGGAAATGACTGTTTCTTCAGTCATTGCTTAATTTAGGACTGAGTACCCACTGTACAACAACTTTGCATAACCCTGGACAGCACCCTCAGATGTTTGGGAGTCATCTACCCTGAGGGCCAAAGGAAGTTCCTACCTACCTACCCAAATATGGTAAATGTGTAGGAAGTTTGACAATTTTAATTGCTAGTAACCTAAATATAATAATTTATGACTAGGATATGCAAAGACCCTGAAGTGGTCCCACTAAATGTTTGTTCCAGGTGCAAATTAGTGCCTGGAGCAAACCACAGGTATATTGCAGCATGCTGAGGTTCACTTTGACAACTCAAGGCATGTTCCAATATACCAGTTAGGCAACATCTTGATTATTTCTGCAACCCCAGCCTCCTGATGATCACAGGAGACATGTGGCCAATAGACTGCTATAGTGCTTGCAGGAGCAATTGGGCTGGTAGGGCCAACAAATAGTGACTGGTGCTCTGGATATTCATACCTTCATATGCAAATGACCCCAGAGCACTAACAAGGTGCTATGGGGTCATTTACATCCCATTAGGGCATCATTATAAGCCTGGAGCAAACAGAGTTTACCACCCCTCCCCCACAGCACCTGTCAGAGCTACTGAAACCCTTTCCTCAGTGTCCATTGGTTCCACCCCCCACCAAAGCACCCTGCTGGTAGCTCTATGGAAATTCCCTTGTGTCCAACAGTCCCTTCCCACAACCTGATTTACTTTCTGGTAGCAAAAGTGGGGTGGAGCAGCAAGGTGGCCACGCTGCTGCTCGGCTCCACAACATGCCACACCAAACAAGTGTGTTTTTTTTTTTATTGTTTAACCAGGAGTGGCACACTAAGCTGAAAGCTTTTTAACAGGTGAGACCTGGGAGCACAGAGAAGTTAATTGACTTGCTCAGGGTCACACAGTATGCAAGTGGGGGCTGTGGGATTCAAACCCAGGTCTCCAGACTTGCAGCTCAGAGCCTTTAACCACTACACTATACTGCCTTTTAAGATTTTAATTCTTCTTTCTAAGACTCATTATGCAGTTTCTTGAATGAAACTAACACTAATTTGATACTGGGCTTGCATAATCCAGCTCGGTAACTGTTTTACTTATCAGACACCAATTTTCTGATGGGCTCATTGCTAGCCTGTGTTTAGTACTCATAGCTGGGCCAGCATGCTATGAGGCTTGGTTCCATGGCTAAATTATTATGGAAAATGCTCACCTGCCCAGACTCTAGTTGAATCAAAAAAAGCAAGGTAAAATCTGACTTGCATGGAATGTAAGGAAGGGCTTTTTTTCCTGACTATTTCATGACTACTGAGTTGACAGAGAAATTAATGGGCATTCTGTAACTTTGTACATATAGAAGGTGCTTGGTCTTGGAAGTTTTCCTATTGAGGGACCCCTTCATCCAATTTTATATCTTAAAACTAATTTCCTAAAACCAACAACCTTGAGATGAGTTTTATTATTGGCCAAGACAATGGCTCATTTGTGTAACTTGCTACTGATCCTATAAAAGGACAAGAATATGCAGTAGTGGCTTGTCATAGAGCAACTGAGTGGATTATTTTATAAAGAGACTGCTTTCTGCAACTATAAAAATATTTAACATTTTGTGGTTGTCAGTTTTTCTGAGTGCTATGGATTAATTGAGCTGAGTATGTGTGGATGGTTGGGTTGGTGCAGTCTCCACCAATTAATAGCAAAATCATTTTCAGCTCATGTTTAGCTAGAACTTATCTTTCTTATTAAAATATCTCCAGCAGAGAGAGAAAAAGTGAGGTTTAAGGCCCTTGAGAGCCCCTTGGTGAACATATATTGATCCGAGTCCAGAAAACTATGCTGACAAATATTTTAGGTAGAAAGTGAGCAGCATTCTGGAACAGAAATGGGTGTGCTTGCTCCTGATTAAATTTAGGGAAAAATACTGTGTTAGTATCTTTCTTAAAAATGTGTGATTTTATGTTTTACTCTGGACAAGCATGAGCAATTATTCCTAACCTATCTGTATGGAGTATTTGGCAATAATTTATGAACTTTTGGCTTTTGGAGGAAAACCCATGACTCACATTCTTCTTGCAAGTCAAAATGGGGCTCATTGTATTAAGCTGAATTCCAAATTGAATAATGCATTGAATAATTGGAAGCCCTCTCAGCTTATTACACTTATTACTACATTATAGGTTATGTGAATCTAAAAGAGAATTAAGAGCTGGACAGTAGTAGATATTTTAAATTCATGGAATTTGTATGTCAATTCAGGGGAAAATGTTTTAATTATCATCATTTTAATATACATGTCACGCTATTATGATTATATAAGGGTTTTCAGGTGTAATTTCTCCATATAGTTACATTTTAAGGAGCAGCAGTTTGTACAAAGCATAAATGAGGAAGTTTCATGTTTGTTTATGTATTGGTTTATTTATATTTAAACTAATTTTATTCTATAAAATGGACAAAACATCTAAACATATAACATATAACAGGGATTTAGCTTGATGCCATTGTTATTTAATAACTAACAATCTTCAGCCTCATTTTAAAATAACTAGAATAAATAGACTAATACTGTGATTTCTGTCAGGGATCGTAGTTAAATATATTTTACTTTTGAAAATGCTGTTTACTTATTGCACCTGAACCTGATTTATCTTTGATCTGTATTGTTGGCTTCCAGTAGAGTAGCTGCACACATTTTTCTCAGGAATGCTGTGACAGGTCTGAATCTGAATTTGCAGTTGATTATCAGAGAACCTAAATGTGAGCTCTTTGAAAATGTTGTTCTTCACTGGAGCAATGGAAATGGTTTTACACTAAAGTCATGTGTGGCCACTTAATTGGCCTGACTTGTACTAGAACCCAATAGTGTACCTGTGAACATCTAAATTAAAGGTTGCGATTATGTTTGGGACATGATTAATTGGCTGTGGGGCAGAATTTGGAATAGCCATAGCTCTGTAGAGATTAATGAATGCCTTTCTGATTGTTGGAAGGGACAAGCAAGATTCAAAGATTGAAGTAACATATATTTTTGTTTTACTTTCTGATATTCATGAATATGAGCTCATAACTGAGATAATTGTGCTTTTGAATACTGTTTGCAGTCATTTTAAATATATTCTAGATTGTACTATGTTGTAATGGCTTGTAACTGATCAACAATAAACTAAAACTGGTTGCTAAAGTCAAGGTCCCTGGTGCCTCATGGTGCCACTGGGCCTGATCTCCCTGTCAGTATCAAGAGTAACATTTTCTGTTGCCAGTTGACCCACTGCTCCCAGATTGCCACATTGGTATGAAAAGTGAAAGTCCCTGATGTTCAGTGGTCCCCCCACTCACCCTTTTTTTGGAAAATGAAGGGGCAAAGCTTGGGGTGGGGTTCGAGGTACAATATATTAGTAGAGGGGTCCAGGGGAAGTACAGTTCAGGTGGTACATGACTGGAGAAAAATGGGGTTGTCTGTTACACTGCTGAATGAAAACATAAAGGGAGACAGGTGTCACATTTCTGGAGTGTTACAGAGTACAATATTTCTTACGTAAAACATGGAAGAAAAGAGATAAGAATGTATGAAAAGATGTGGTCAAGACACATGAGAAGTAAACACTGATTACATACCAGACATTATGATACTTATTTTGAATTATGTTTTGGAATTTTTTTTTTTACTAGATTGATTTTAACAGGAACAGTAAAATAAACAGTGAGATAAGGATTTTGGAAACATCTCAATAAAATATATTTAATAAGAAAATAGTGAGATATGGTAAAATGATCCATCATATGCAGTTTGGTTGGAGGGCCTTAAGCCAAATTACCATTGAGATGGCTAGATTTACTAGGTAGCCACTTTGAAATGAATCAGTTTAACCTTTCATTACACTTTGTATACATGACAGTATAAGTGAGAGCAACTAGTACTGTACCACAGAATAATTTGCTCTTATGTTTATGGTATGCTGACATTTTATAAACTTTAAATAAAAAAAAGAATAATTTGCTCTGTGCTAAACATGTCAAGGGTATTTAATTTCTCCCTGTATTCCATGGGTGTCTCTGTCTATCATTCATCTACTGTAGTGGCTCTTTTTAAGACAATCATCCATCTATGAACTTATTGCAAGTACCTGTTTACCTTGATGACCTGATCACGATTGGAAAGATGCTCGAAGAGTATGAGATGTGCCTGATGAGCACAGTGGATTAATACAAAGAGTATGTTTGAAAGTGTCTATTGACAAATGCCAGTTTTATCAAAAATTAGTAAGAGATGTTCTGCAAAGAGAGTAAACACCATCGCTAAGGAATAGGCCCTAGCTACCTCGCTCTGATCAGACAACTTCAAGACAATACAATCTTTCCTGGGATTTGGTTGATGCAAAGTGTTTATGACAATTATACAAACACACTGTATAGTAATGTTTACTCTTACCTGCCAAGGCTGAAAAGTATAAAGATTTGCACATGAACCATTTACATATGGTCCTTCCCGATATTTGCATGAACTCAAATATTGTAAAGCATGTGCAATTAGATATACTGCTCTAAAACATTATGGGCTGGATACTCAGACTGTGCCGGGAAGAGGTGCAAGTGTGGGCACAGCACAACTGGGCTGCACCAGGGCAGGGATCAGGCAATATTCAACGGTGCTGCACCATGGCTCTGCACCATTGAATATGGCACTGAGGGTGCACACACTGTGCATGGCACAGTGGCACTGCACCAGCACAAGTGGCAGAAGGGAGCAGGGGGATGCGCCAGCACAAGTATGGTTGCACTGGGCACATCAACCATGATATTCAGCACTGGGCATGCAAATTAGCTCATTATGCATGCAAGGTGCAAATGGGGCAATTTGCATGTCATTATGGATCCATTTGCATGCAATTCTCTGATCCCTGGCAACTTGCGCCAGGCACACTGCCAGGCTTCAGCCATCGGAGACCACCACCCTGCAGATTCAAGGCAGTTCCTGCTCCCATTCACCCAATCATGGGAAGGTGGAATGAACAGGTCCATGGTGGACCAGTGGTGTCCTGCCCCCCTTTGCCCGATAGCAGGCATAGGTATTAAGAAGGTCCCAGGTGGACCTGTGTATCCCCCCTTGCCTGATTGTGAGCATGAGTATTAAGAAGGATCCAGGTAGATCTATGTATCCCCCCCTTGCCAGATCACGGGCATGAGTATTATGAAGGTCCCTGGTGGACATGTGAATCCACCCTTGCCCAAACGCTGGCAGAAGTATTATGAAGGTCCCTAGTGGTCCTGTGAATCCCCCCTTGCCTGAACATGGGCAGAAGTATTCTGAAGGTCCCTGGTGGACCTGTGAATCTCTCCCTTGTCCGAACATAGGCAGAAGTATTATGAAGGTCCTTGGTGGACCTGTGAATTACCCCCATTGCCTGATTGTGGGCATACATGCAATGTAAGTCCCTGATGGTCCAGTGGAAACCCCCCCAATGCCCAATCACAGGTGGCAATAGCACAAGGGACCCTGGTGGTCCAGTGGTACCCCCCTCCCTACCTGCCACTGAGGTCCCCACCACCCAGCACCCCCTGTCATCGGTGGTTGGCACCAGTCAGTGTCAGCAGTGTCAGTGGCTCAGTATGTAGCATACTCACCTCTGAGGCAGGGAGATCAGAGGGCTGTGGGTTCAGTTTCCACATCTGGCACTTGGGTTAATATCCTAGTATTGACACTGTAGTGCAGCATGAGAGTAGTGCAGCACTTCTGAGGTACCATCTTTCAGATAAGAGGTTAAACCAATGTCCCGTCTGCCTGGATTGGTGGTAGTTCAGGTGGATGTTAAAGATCCGATGCCACTTATTGAAAAGAGTAGGGAAAGTTTATTGAAAAAGAATCATAACATCATGAAATAGAATCAAAATACATCAGACATCATCAAAAATACATAGAAAATATTCTTTACAAGACATAACAAAAGAAAAACGTAAAAAATATAAGAAATCAGAGAAAAAAATGTTTCCACAAATCATCTACCTTATCTTTTGAAAATCTACAAAAATCATTTTCTTTAATATATAACAATCCTTCTTCAATTTGTGAAATAATAGTAGCATTCAATACTTGTTGTTGCTGTAATACGTACTAACAACGTGCTTGCCATAAAAAATATTAAACATAAGCAAAAAAAAAACTGTCAAGGTGCTCTTATGGTAAGACTTCCATACCCCAGTATAATCACCCAAAATTAAAGTGTGATACAAAATACAAGATAAAAAAGGCATATTCCAATGAAAGACATCATCCTGCCAAAATAGCTGACTATGAGGGCAGGTAATGAAAAAATGAAGCACACTTTCTTCAATGTTAGAACATGTAAGACTAGGACAAAATCTATCTGCTTGAGGTTTATATTTTAGATTTCCCCTAACTCCCAGTCTTCCCTGAACAGAGATCCATACGACATCCCAGATATGAACAGGGAGTCTAAAATCTGTTAGTTTGCGTAAAGCAAATATCATTTTAGTAAGTACACAATCAGGAAAAAGGAGAATAATTTGTTGAACATCATAAACAATATAAGAATAAAAGGACTTTCTATCCACAGACATTAATTTTGTAAAGGAAACTTCCCATTGTTGCATTTTTTATAGATGATATTTCATAAGTAGGAAGAGAATAAGAAGATAAAATTTTAGGAGGTAGAATAGTCCGTTTTACAAAATAACAGGACCAAAGAAATTGGGACCATAATTGCCATGACATAGTAGCAAAGGTCCATAGATAATTATAAGAACTAAAAAAACAAAGGGAGTGATAAAAAACAATAGGATTAATCATATTCAATCCTCCTTTTTTAATAGGTAAATAAGTAATTTCCTGTTTCACGGGATTCAATCTATTACCCCACACCATTTGAAAAAAAGACTAAAAAGTCGAGTTTCTAAGTGAACTGGAAGGGGGTATACATAGCTTAAATAAAGAAAAACAGGTAGCAAACATTTTTCAACTATCATGACCCTTTTTATCTTCCCAAACTTCCAATATTTTCACCTATTAATTTTAGTTTCACCGATCTATAACTGCCTATCCCAATTATATGTAGCCAAATCACCAGGACCAAACCAAAGACCCGGAATTTTGTGAGGAATAGAAACTAAAGGAATCCCCAAATTATTCATAGAATGAGGTTGTTTAAGGTCCAAGGAAAAAAAAGAAACTCTTTCCTGTATTAAGACCTGACCCAGAAAATGAACCATAATTTGAAAAAACTTCCAAAGCCTGTGTCAGAGAAGAAACATCTTGGTCAAGTAATGTGACATCATCAGCATAAACAGTAACCTTTTCAAGTGGCAATGGGGGGAGGGCTAAACCAATAATACTCTGATCCCATTGTATCTGTCTAATAACAGGATCCAAAGCAAAAGTATATAAAAGTGGGCTTAAAGGACATCCCTGTCTGACTCCTATAGTAAGAGGAACATCGGTTCCAAAAAGCCCATTAACTGAAGGAATAATTGTGGCATTAGAATATAGCATAACAAGCCAGTGTACAAATTGTTTGGGGATACCATAACGTAATAATAAAGGAAAAAGATATTGATGTCGTACTCTGTCAAAAGCTTTAGCTTGATTCAAAGCTACCACATATCCTGAAATATTGTGCATGGTACTAGCCTCATATAGTTCCCCTAAAAGATATAAATTATGTTGAATCCATCTATTGGGGATGACACAGGTCTGAGCTGGGTGAATAAGAGAATCAGCAACTGTTAATAACCGATTATTAATAATTTTGGCCAATATTTTATCATCACTATTTAGGAGGCTAAGCGGCCTCCAGTTAGAAAGTAGGTTTTTATCTCCAAATTTATGTAAAAAATGAAGAAGATATGTGTTAAATCCAAAGAAAGAAGAATGTGAAGTTAACATAGAGTTGAAAACTAAGGGCAAAAAATAGCTCATATAGGAAAGAAATGTTTTATAAAAATCATTAGGGATACCATCAAATCCAGGAGATGTACCAGTAGTTAATTGTTTAATTACTTCTTCTACTTCTCGAGAAGAAATAGGTTGCAGTAAACACTGTGACATAGAATCTGCCATTTGAGGAAGAGGTGTAGAAAACTCTTGTAAAAGGACAGTACCGGAATCAGAGGGAAAACTAAAGGTAGAACCAATAAATTGCTGTACTACAGACAGCTTTTCTAAATCAGTAGATACCACTGTACCATCTGGTTTACAAAGGCTAGTCATCAGAGTTTTATCTAGCCGTTGTTTACATGCAGCATATGGATCAGATGCTGGTGTGTTCTTCATCCCATATCTGAACTCCATTTCCAACGATTTGGCCCTATCATACTGATATTCTTTCATTTGTTTTTTAATTTAAGAAATCTGGGATTTAAATGTCATACTGTCACATGGAGGGAGGGACATTGATTTGTATAGTTGATTCCTAAGTAGTAAGTAGTGAAAATAATTAGAATTAGCTTTATTTCGACTGAAAGTAAGTAAAAGTTGTCTTAACTCTATTTTTGTGTCAAGCCACCAGCCAAAAAGAGTATAATAAGAACACATAATAGAGTTCTGAGCCGCAAAAAAATCTCAATTTGAGAAACACAGGCAGGGGAATCCAAAAGTGACAAATTTAAATGCCACCATTTGTGAGCAGAAACATTTTTTGGAGGAACCGCAGATAAACTCAGAGTACAAAATAAAATCTTGTGGTCTGAGAATTCTGTAGGCTTAGGAATACAGAAGATAGGAATAAGATATTTGGAGACAAAAAACATATCAATGCGGGTAGCATAAGTGTGCCTATGGTAAGTAGCTCTTCTATCAGTTTTATATACAGTCCTAAAGGCATCTCTTAAACTAGCTTCAGAAGTAAGCATCTCTTAAACTAGCTTCAGGAGATGTTCTGGAGGATGCGGTGTTGTCCCATCTGCAGGCACCTCTCTGGGCTAAGGGAGGAGGTTGCTCATCTCCAGGCTGAGTTGGCCAGGATTTGTGGGACCTCCTCTTCCATCAAGGGACCACTAGTGCCACTGCCGTTGCCTCAGAGGTTGCCAAGAAAGAGGAGCGGTTGGACCACAGTGGGCTCAGGGAGGGTGAGGGTGGTGGAACAGAGGCACATCCCTCCAGTTGTACCTCTCCACAATTCCTATGCCATTCTGGCAAAGTGTGGTTCCTCTATGGAGGCACTTACAGTGGAGACCAAGGAGGATGCTGGGAACCTCCACAAAGAAGACCCACAGGAGGGTGGCAGGGGACCCTGCAGGGAAGGAAACAACCCTGGTGGGGACTCCAATGTTAGGAAGGTAGAACTGGGAAAGGGGAGAGGGAGGTAGGTGCCTGCCTGGTGCCATGGCTTGAGGGACAGGGAGCGAATCCTCAGGATTGCTGGAGCAGCTGCACAGGAGGGAGCTGGATGTCATTGTCCACTTAGGGACAAATGACCTGGCTAAGAAAGGGATTAGAGAAGTGCAGGAAGAGTTTGTGAATTGGGAGGGGCCTTAGTCAAGTAGCACGCACGGTAACCTTCTCGGAGGTGCTACCCATCTATGGCATAGGAGAGGCTAGGGTGTTCCGCACCATGGGATTCAATCAGTGGTTGAAAAACTGGTGTGGAGCTCAGGGATTTGGCTTCATTGGGGACTGGGGGTCCACCTGGAGTGATGCAAGCCTATACTGGCATGATGGGCTGCATCTGTCCGGGAGGGGAACCAGGATCCTAGGTGATAGGTTTAAATGCTTCATTGGCAAGCTTTTAAACTAGCCAAGGGGGGAGGCACTGGAAAGGAGCAGGAAAATCCTAGCCTCCCCAAACAATCACGGTAGTAAGTGTGGCAAACACCAGCATGGAGGTGTCGATAGGGAGAAGGGCAGGGGTAAATGGAGAAAGTGACAAAGGCAAGAAGGACAGGGATGGGGCAAAAGGGGGTAAGGCCATCAGGAAATGGAGGGTAATGAGTACCAATGCCCAAAGTCTGGGCAACAAGCTCCCTGAGCTGGTGGCCTTAATGGAAGAGGGATGCCTGGATATCGTAGCAGTCACAGAAACATGGTACACAGAGAACCATGACTGGGATGTTAACATACCAGGGCACATAACCTACAGGAGAGACAGGCAGGGAGAAGAGGGGAGGAGTAGCTCTCATGTAAAGGAAGGAATAAAAGCAACTGAACAAAAGAGTAAACAGGGAGGAGAGGAGGCACTGTGGGTCACCTTGAGACTGAAAGGGCACCACAATCTGCACAGGGGTTAGGTACAGACCCCCATGTCAGGGGAAGGAATGGACAAGGATATGATGGAAGGCATTCTAGAATGGCAGAGAAAGGAGATACTGTTGATGGGAGACCTGAATATGCCAGATGTTAACTGGAGCACATTTGCTGCAGCGAATCCAAGAGCAGGGCCATTCTTGACGCCTTACAGGTGGCAGGCATTAGACAGCTAGTTTCGAACCCACTCGTGAGGAGCAACTTAGACCTCATACTCTCAAACGGGGCAGTGAGAGGATCTCAGATCTAGAAGTGGGTTGCCATCTGGGGACAAGTGACCATCAAACAGTGTGGTTCACATTAAACTCAGCTACAGAGTCAAGCCACACAAAAGTGAGGGTACTGGACTTTAGGAGGGCTGACTTTGGCAAGATGGGAGAGTGCCTCAGAAAAGCACTAGCAAACAGGCTAGAAGGAGGTGTGGAGCAACAATGGGGAATTATCAAAACTGCCATCACAGAGGCAACAAGCCTTTGTGTGAAGCAAATAAACAAATCAAATGAAAGAAAAGCCACTATGGTTCTCAAGAGAGGTGGCTGTGAAAGTCAGGAAGAAAAGATAGCATTCCAGAAGTATAAGGAAACACAGAAGGAGCAGGACAGAGAGCTGTACCAGTTAAGGCAGAAAGAAGCAGGGAGGGAAGTCAGAATAGCAAAGGCCCAAACTGAGGAAAAGATAGCCAACTCAGTTAAGAAGGGAGATAAAACCTTTTATAGGTACATCAGCGAGTGTAGAAAGACAAAGGGAGGGATAGTGAGGCTGAATAGAATAAACGGTGGGTGGGCAGAGGGGGACAGTGAAAAAGCAGGAATACTGAATGAATATTTCTGCTCAGTATTCACAAAAGAGGAGGGGGAAGTGCCTAATCCAATTAACAGAAGCACTTTTGATAGGGGGGTCGATCCCAGTCCTTTCACAGAAGAAAGGGTTCTGCAAGAACTCCTAAAACTGAAGGTGGACAAAGCAATGGGTCCTGATGGAATTCACCCCAGAATTCTAAAAGAATTAAGGAAGGAACTAGTGAAACCACTGGCTACTCTTTTTAATAAATCATGGGAGGATGGTGTGGTACCCGAGGACTGGAGGAAGGCGGATGTGATTCCCCTTCACAAAAGTGGGACCAAGACAGAGGCAGGAAACTACAGACCTGTCAGTCTGACCTCTGTGGTAGGGAAAGTGATGGAGTCACTTCTGAAGGAAAGAATAGTTGAGTACCTAGAGGTCAGTGGAGCACAGGATCCAAGGCAGCATGGGTTCACAGCGGGAAGGTCATGTCAGACGAATCTAATAGATTTCTTTGACTGGGTGACCAAAGTAGAGACCAGGGAGGGGCTGTGACATGGCCTACCTAGACTTTAGCAAGGCATTTGACACAGTCCCACACAAAGATTATTAGTCAAATTAACCAGCCTGGGAGTGGGTCCCAGGGTGGTAGCCTGGGTAAAACATTGGCTGGACAACAGGACACAGAAGGTAATTGTAAATGGAGTCCACTCTGAAGAAAGGGCGGTTACTAGTGGGTACCGTAGGGTTCAGTATTGGGTCCAGTCCTTTTAATGTCTTCATCAGTGGCATTGCAGAGGACTGAAGGAAAAGTGCCTTTGCAGATGACACAAAGATCTGCAACAGGGTTGATACACAAGGAGGCGTGGAAAGGATGAAAAGGACTTGGCAAGGTTGGAGGAATGGTCTGACGATGGCAGCTAGGATTCAATGCAAAAGTGCAAAATAATGCACCTGGGAAACAAGAACCCAGGGAAGAATACACAATGGGTGGGGAGGTAGTAACAACAACAAAACAGGAAAGGGACCTGGGGTAATCATATCAGATGACCTTAAGGTTAGCAAGCAATGTGAGAAGGCAGTAGGGAGGGTGGGGTATACTGGGATGTATAGGAGAGGCATCAGCAGCAGAAAACAGGAAGTTGTTATCCTCTGTACAGACAGTTGGTGAGACCCCATCTGGAATACTGTGTCCAGTTCTGGAGACCCCATCTCCGCAAGGACATAGACAGGATAGAGGCAGTCCAGAGGAGGGCAACTAAAATGGTGCAGGGTCTGCAAGAGAAGCCGATGAGGAGAGACTAAAGGAGCTTAATATGTATACCCTTGAGGAAAGAAGGGGAGGGGGACATGATAGAAACTTTCAAGTACCTCAAGGAATCAACAAAGTCCAAGAGGGTAGCATCTTTCAGAAAAGAGACTTGCAAGAACAAGGGGACACAATTTAAAGTTAGAAGGAGGGCGGTTCAGGGGCAATGTGAGAAGTATTATTTCACAGAGAGGTAGTGGATGCATGGAACAGCCTTCCTGAGGAAGTTGTGGAGTCTAAACTGTGGAGAATTCAAGAATGCATGGGACAGACATAAGGCAATTCTTGTGGGGGGCAGGAAGATATAGGCTGTTGGTTAAATAGGATCTGCGGCCTATCCTGTAGGTAGGGAAATGGGCAGACTAGATGGGCCTAGCGGTCCTTATCTGCCGTCAAAGTCTATGTTTCTATGTTTCTATGTTTCTTAATATGTAGTAAGGCATGAGAGTCACAATACATTGTTTTCTGTATTTCACCTGCAAATTTAGTATCCACAGTACAATTAAAGTCACCCCCCAAATAATATGCATTTTTGTATATAGAAAAGGTTTGATGTCTTCAAATAGTTCAATCTTAGCAGTTTTAATCTGTGAAGCATATATATTAATAAGGCGAAAAGAAAAATCTCCAAGGGTACAGTCAAGGATCAAAGCTCGGCCAGGTGGGACGTCTATGAATCTGGAAACACAAAACTTACTGGACTTAAATAAAATGCCAATCCCATCTGCAGAATCCAATCCAAAAGTCCAAAAAGAAGGGCTTCAATGCCATCGTCTCTTTATTTGTTCAACCTCATAAAGAGAGGATAAGCGTGTTTCTTGTGAAAATAAGATGTTTACATTAAGGGAATCAAAAAATGAAAGTACAGAAATTTGTTTTTTATAAGCTTTTAAACTCCAAACATTAAAAGACCCGATCCTTAAAGTAGCCATCTAAATCGAATGAAAATCAAGGTCCTCCTTTTAAGCCATTACTAGCTTTCTGTTTTTTCCCTTTCTTTCCCTTTTTTCCTTTGGAAACTTTGGTGGATTTACTTTCTTCATCTTCAGTAACCAGCTCAGACCTGTGAGAGGTATCAGATTCTAAATCAGAATCACCCAACTCATCTTGCAGAGGAGAAAAAAAGATTCTCCGTAGGAATAGGACAAGGAGTGTGATGTTTAAGAGAAGACCTGGTAAATATGTGACTCTTAACAGTCTCAAATAAGGGGAAGGCATGGAAGTACCATCAGATTGACTCTGTACAGAAGAAGAAACTACCAAAATAGTAGTAGGAGAAGGAACAATATCCTGGATCTGAGCTGGGGGCAGGGGAGGCCTATCCGGAGAGGATATAGTGTCAGTATTCTAAGAAAGAAATAATTCTGCAGAAGGAACAGACTCATGTTGTGGAGCAGAGGAGGTGGAAAACCTTGAGTCCCTTCATCTTTCCTGGGCCTTGCTGACTAAATCATGCTGATCCCACCCTTCAGTTCTATTACACTTGGCCCAAGGACATTGATGAAATGCATGTCCTTTCTCATCACATAAGTTGCACTGAAAAATATTTTCACACAAATCTACTGAATGACCATAGCCTCCACATAAGGAGCATTTTAACATGTCACCAGAGCTGCTAATGTGAGTTATTGATCCACATTTATAGCAGGCTCTTGGTTGTCCACTATAAAAACAAACCCCTCTGTCCTTTCCTAGAAAAGGTTATTGGGCAGATGACTGATATCTGAGTTAACCTGAAACAGTTAGACTTTAAATTTCCACCCCCCGGTCCAAATGCCTTCCAAATCAAGGAGAGCTTCAGGAAGGCCCATTATGTTGCAACGATTTTATAGCCAGTGATAAATATCACCGACATTGACACCTTTGTTACGAAACATTATGGTGACATATCTGACCTGTGGCCTTGTAAGAGGGATTGAGAAGAAGGGGGTCCATAGAGGAATAGCTTTAAGAACTGAGTATTTCTCCCAGAATTTTTCTAAAAAAGTCAAAAAAATTTTTTCTTAAGTCGAAAGCTAATATCAAATGAATCTTCCCCTGAAATATGAATCAGAGCATACAAATCAGAAGGGAAGAAATGCATGGAACCTCTTAAAAGCTGGTTGGCTACATAATACCTATCAGGTTGTGTAAAGAGCCCTTCCTTATATCGTAGCCACACAGCATTATGTCGAGGTGCTTGCTCCAGCTTGTTTTTGAATAAATGTTTCATAGGAATATGAATACCATTTCAGAAGTGCCCTTTTCAGAACCCATCCCCGAACCTGCTTCCCTCTGATCACCCCCCCAACCCGAGGATGTGCTCGGTCTAGGCAAGGCCGCAGCACAATCCCGTAACTTATGTGCATCAGTAAGTGAGGCCTTATGAAATAGATTATCCAGTACCTGAGCTCAGTTTAGAAGTCACGGTGGCATGATTAGTTGTGGTAGAGGTAGAGGTGGAAGGCCGAACATCAGTCCATTCAGGGTCCAGAATCCATTGTCCTGATGTTGTATGCATCCATCCTGATTTTGAGAGAGTTTAATCAGCAGACCAGTCCAAAAATGTCCTGAGAGTCAGTCGGGAGATCAAATTGTTGGCATACCATCTGCGAGGTAGAGCGGTTTGCAGGAATGGCTAGAACCAAGTCTTCCATCTCACAGTATTCCTGTATGATATCCAGAAGTTCCGGCTGAGAAAATAAGTCCATAGATGTTTTAGCCAGCAAAGGATCCGAAGAAACATTTACCGTTTCCACAGGGTTAGTGATTGATGTTTGCATAGTAGAAATAATGACTGTGTCAGACACCTTCTCCCAAATTGGTAACTTACTAGCGATCTCCTGAGGACAAGAAACTGGAGCTTCAGTTAAAGGTACCTGTGCCTCTTGAAGACAGGGCAAAGCATTCTCCATAGAAAGTGCTACTTCGATTGAAGTCTCTTCAGAAATGACCAGCAGCACATCCTGCTGCATGAAAGGGTGTGTACCATCTGCCATCCTGCAGATACAGCGTGTCCCCCTACTGACAACAATGCAGTAGGGGAATTTCCCTGGTGTCCTGGCCAAATTTCCCTCATTCACTAAAAATACCACCAACAGCTTAATCTGGTTCAAGGTCAGTTGACATTCATCTGTATCCCCCTTCCCTGGGTCATGCCTGAAAATAGGCAGGATTTGTCTAGAGCACTTACTCGGTCAACAAAAACTAAATAAGTAAATAAAACCACCCCGCCGCATGCCACGCAGCTGCCCGCCGAATGACAGTGTACAGTGCTGTCTGTATGCCTATTGGTCCACTGCAGCTCACCTGTGGGTGGCCTGGATCTGTTCCTGAATTTACCAGACACATCTTTGCACCCTCCCCCCGAGTGGCACAAGGTGGGTTGGTGGCAACATATGCCCTGCACATCCCAGGCTGAGTATAGGGATGTGCAGCATATGTGTGGGCATGCCCCCCACACTTGTGCCACATACATTACTGTTGCACCCTGGCACATCGAGAGTTGCACATCACAACCTGCCCCTTTCAATATTGTACCGGGGTGCATCAGTGGGTTGCGCATGGTGCAGCCCTGTTGTGCCATGTGCAACCCTTTTAAAAACCCAGGCCTGTAAGTAGTCCTTAAATTATACACAACAAGGAAGAAAATATTGAGTAAATCCAACTTCTCTTTTCCTGTGCAAAAACTAGTTTTTTCCATTTGATCATTGACTATTGATTTGTTTTCTTCCTTATTTGGCCAAACACAACCAAATGCTTGCTCCCAAAAGGTGGTGATAACAATGTCATCAGTAAAACTGGAAGGGTGAATATTTAGTAGAAATGACTGAAAGCCTGGAATCTGATTTCTCGGTATCAAGATCCCTAATGTTCCAGTCAGTGTTTTTGCCAGTTAATTCTTGTAAAACATAGGTGAAAGAGACCAACCCTCACTGGCAATCCAAATTTTACCAGTTACATTACATCTTGAAAACTCTTCCATCACAGGATTCATACTGGCTTCAGAAGCGAAGACCAATATAACACGTGAGGATGGTTTTTGGATGAGATCAATCAGACTAAGAACCTTCTTCTTAGAGTACACAACAGACATGGATTCAAAGAATGCAATACAAATACCAGACTTGAAAAGCTTTCCTTTCAATGCTTGGGAACCTATCTCGCCATAATCACTTTCTTCTTCTAGGATCCCAACCCAGGTCCAACCAAACTATTTAACAAGTCAAACAATGCCATCTGACTAGAAAACATCACTTAGGACTGTGTGGAGAAAAGAAGGGAACTGATATTTTTTTGCTAAGGATATCTACTGATGATCCATAACTTATCTGTGGAAACAGAATATTATTTTATTTTTAGAATTACTTCCTCATTAGAGACCAGTGCCTTCATATTCAGTCACATAGCATGAGAAATATATAGTGCTGTTGCTAGGGATGACTATTCATAGTCATTGTCTCCTGTCTAGCCTGCACTGCCTGCATGAATATCGGAATGTGATATCACCACTGCATAACACACATGCATGGTGCTATCACAACCCCATACTGGCAGAAAATTCCAGGAGCGAACGTAGGTAGTACATCATAAATGGGAGCTCCATTGCTCTTGGAAGTCATATTCTGAGGTTAGCATGTCAATGGCCACATATGACATAAACAGTAGTAAGGGGCCATTATGTGACATTATTTTGCTTTTAGCAACTTTTCACAGTGTCTCTACACACAAATGCGTGGAAGCATTGTGCAGAGCTTTGTTCATTGCCCTCATTAGAGTCAGACATACCTAAGCATTACCTGGAAATCTGGTAGCCCCCCTCCAAAAAAAAAATTATCATCATGTGAACATGTGCATCTGTGCACAACAGTCATTAGTGGACTTGTGGGGACCCACCCCAAATATGTTCTCAAACAAGTACACACTGAAGCTGGCCCAACCACTCAGCATTGACCACTCCATCCATGCTAGCCCTGACTCAGTCATCCAAAATGTGCAGAGTCACTGACAGGTCAAACATGGTGACCAGCAGAGACCCTCTGCTTGCCAACTTGGCTGGCTTCCATCTAAATAACATGGAGAGAGAACATGCATACTGTAGCAACAAATGTTTTGATGCTGCACTCACGCTCACTCCTTGTTCAGTTGGCAGCAGGATAACATGGGGAAACAGAACATCTGTGTGACTCATCATCATGGCACTGCCAGTGTCTCTTCACTTTTTATATGGGTGAGTCGGTAGTGAACCATTGGGAGTGAGTGGGTAGACAAGCGGATATATGTTTTGACAACAATTGAGAGGCTATACTAGTCCCCCAATGATGGTGTATTCATAGATGCACCCCTTTTCATGATGGTCAGGTGGGGGGGGGGCAAATGGGCTACCACATATACTTCAGGCACAGTATAATGTGCAATCAATGATTGAGCAGGAGGAAGTGGGTGTTGTGAGCATTTATGCTGCTAGAGGTGGGTAGGGAATCAAATACCAGTGTGTTGAATTATGTACCAAGCATTGGGTTTCTGTGTTAGCGCTTAAGGAACCTACTGAATATACCACTGCATCCTGTATTCAAGAGGCACCCTTAATGCAATGGTACTGTGGTTTGTTCTGTACATCCATACCATACACAGTGCATGGCAGAGGGGGCCCCTTTCAATATGATCCCTACCACATTTGGATGTGCTAAGTCTAGTTACTAGGGAACTATTTCAGTTGGTGCCACATAGGCCAAATCTTCTAACTATGGGGGCCTGAATCAGGGATCTGATTTAAAAATCTACAAAGTCATTTTTATTTGATAATGACTCCGTAACATAGTATCTTGCCATGGGAAACTGTAAAGTTATCACTCTTCCTGCTCTGCCTTAATAAAGTAAGATAAGATCTTATATGAATTAATCAAATTGAATGAATGTTATTTCAGCAATAACTGTGGGTCACATTTACTGGTCAGTATACTGTATGATTGGAAAGATACATAATAATGTATGCAGCTCTGTGCTACAGAGCTAACCTCAATAGTACATGTGGCACTGTGAAGAGCGCAGTCCGCAGGGTAAAGCCCAGCTGCAAAATGGATCCAATGCTTTGCTAGGACTGCTGAGATACAGACTTTCATAAATAGCCTCTCTACTGTGCTTGTGAATCTTATTGTAGAAGACTCTCTGTGCACTTGTACTGGTGAGTTGCATGACCATGCCTCCTTCCCATTCCTCTCTGGTCACATAAATTGATGTGATCCAAGCCAGTTGGGGTATGATAGGCATTTGATGCCAATGGAACAGTTTAATGCATCCACGAGTGTCTAGAGAAAACACAGGATGCAAAAGTTATTTGGCCATGTACAATGTGATAGCTGAATTTAGGGCCAAAATCTCTTTGTCACTAAGGGCCGGATATTCAAAGGGGTTGCACATGGCGTAACAGTGTTGTTTTTATTTATTTATTTTTTTTTTTATTTTTTATTTTAGCTTTTGTTGACCGGGTAAGTGCACTAGACAAATCCTGCCTATTTTCAGGCACGACCCGGGGGAAGGGGGATACAGATGCATGCCAACTGACCTTGAACCAGATCAAGCTGTTGGTGGTATTTTTAGTGAATGAGGGAATTTGGCCAGGACACCGGGAAATTCCTGCTCTTTCGATAAGTGCCATGGGATCTTTAACATCCACCTGAACTACCACCAATCCAGGCAGATGGGACCTCGGTTTAACGTCTCATCCGAAAGACGGCACCTCAGAAATGCAGCACCCCTCTCATGCTGCATTACCACATTGCCATGCACAACCCACTGATGTGCCCCGGCATGATATTCAAAGGGGGATGTTGCGCTGCAAAAATCCCAATGTGCCGGGGCTCACCAGTAATGTATGTGGCGCAAGTGCTGGGGGCAAGCCCATGCATATGCGGCACATCACGATATTCATCCTGGGATGTGCGGCGCATATGCAGGCACAAACTTGCCTTACACTGCACAGGGGGGCACAAAGATGTGCCCCAAAAAAGAAGGAACAAGTTGGGGGACACCCACAGGCCGGCCACCATATTGCTGGGTGCAACACTGCAGCCGCCTGCTGTGGGTGGCCACCCGACCTCCCAGACACAGGCCAGGTGCCATGCCCCCCCATCGGCCAATCACAGGCTGAAATAAACAAACCTAATCCCAGGTTGTCCAGTGGACCCTACCGCACTACCCAATTGTGGGCTTATATAAATAGAAATAATCCCTGTTGGTCCAGTGGACCTGCTTCCCAGCCCGATCGTGGGCATTGTTAAATTTATTTTATCCCTGGTGATCTAGTGGATCTGCTTCCCAGCCCGATTGAAAGTGTATTTATAAGAATGGCATCCCTGGTGGTCCAGTGGACCCACTCCCAACCCTAATTGTGGGCTTTGTAATTTAACAATCCCTGGTGGTACAGCGGTACCTCCTCCCCACCCACCCACTCAGTCCCGCCACCCCGGTCCCCCCCGGTCAGTGGCTGGTGGCAGCTCCTCACCCGCAAGCCACCCGGCCACCTGCCAACTGACAACTTACAGTACGGATGTACGCTCATTGGTCCACAGAATGGACCAATGGGCATGCAGACTGCAATGGTTTCTTACATGTGCTTAAGTAGCAGGCTGCCAGACCTGAAGTACTATGCACAGTTCTGGAACCTTCATCATAAAAGTGATAGAAACAGATTGTAGACTGTGTAACAAACAATGAGCAATCAAGATAACTTTTATAAATATTTATATTCCTTTTTTCTCATTAAATATTCTTTATTAGCATTTTACCAAAATACAACAAAACAAAAATAAGACACTATAACAGTTAGGACAAAAGAAATATCAGAGTTATCTAGAAAATAAATGACAATAACAACCCTGCATCTGACAAGAAGAAAAATCAACCCCTAAGAAAGATCCCCAGAACCCCCCATAAAAAATCCCTCCCCCTGCCATGAGGTACAACAAGTAATACACAAATACACATTAGGAAACATTCTCCAAGGGAAAGGAGTATAATAACTTCGTACATTTGTCCACAAATGACTAAGGAAGCCTGTATTGATTAGGGAAGAGCTGCCAGACAGCCCCTTCAAAACAGGCCTCATGATGATCCTGAGACAGAAAGGAGTGTGTAAAGCAGTTCCCATTTGTCCCAAATTCCATGGTTTACAGTGTTGAAAAACTAAGTGCCTTTCCACCATCAGTGCTTGGAGTATTTCCTGGTGCCATTCTCTATAAGTAGGAATGGTATCATCCAGCCAATGATGTAATATAATTATCTTAGCAGCAATAGAAATCAACAACATATAGGCATTTTGGGCAGGTAATGTAGCAGGTGGAAAAGGGCCCACTAGCTAGACCTCAGGTGTGAAATAAGATTCAAGACCTAAGCAAGGATCTAATGGGGTCTGAATTGCAGTCCAAAAGGGTACCACTTTACTGCAATCCCAGATGACATGTTTTAGATTGCCATCTCCATTTTGACATCTAAAACAAAGTGAAGAAGTACAGTTTTTCATCTAAAAATATACATATGAGTAAAGTACAAATGATGTAGCACTTTAAATTGAAGTAGATGGTAGTGATCTTACTTAATAAGCTTAAACAAGTTTTAAGTTTTATTGTTACAATTATTAAAAGTGTACTGTCCAGAGACAAACATAATACACACTAGATTAAAAACACAATACCAAAACTAGAAGTACAATAAACCATTATAAGACATTTACAAATGCAAAATTTTACAGGTTTCTTTATAAAATCCAATTATTGCATAAGTTACTGGTATATTCTCACCTATTAACATTCTTCCTAAAAGTTCCCCTCTTTCAAGACCATCCATGTTTTTCAAATACTGAGCCAGCCATTTTTCCCTGACTTTTTTCAACACAGAGCAATCAAACAGAACATGTGAAGTCATTATAACTTCCACAGGTTCGATGTTCGATGTACAGGGTTGATGTTCACTTAACTTTTCCCAGGCCAAATATTGATACTTATAATGATAATGGATGTCAAACCTTAACATAGAAAAACATTTTCTATGCCCAGAGTTTTTACACCAGTGTAAATAACTTTGTCTTTGTTTTGAATATACAGTATAAAGATTTATACTGTAAAAATGACGTTGATGAGTTAATTTTCATACTATCAGTTTGTAGACTAATGTCAAGTCATTTGGTTTTCCCATTCTTTATATAATCTGAAATATTAAATAGGGTCTCATTACTATAAAGAGAATACATCCCAGATTCTTGAATCTTAGCATTAAGTTTATTAAACCACGATGGGTACTATATTTTTTCATTATGGTACAAAAATGTCTCCTCCTAGCAAGCAAATCTAAATTTGATACATAGTGTATTAACTATTCTCTCCCAATACTTTAATGCTCTTACTGTGTATTAGCTGTTATTTCTATAGATGGAAAATTATTTTCCCTTCTTAGATGTCTGCCTGACACTGTACCTGGTAGTCCTAATGCATTCCTCAAATATAAATTTTGCATTAGCTCTAATATTGAACTATTCTTTTCAGGTCACCATATTTCTGCAGAATAAAGCATAGTGGCTCTCACTTTAGCCATATAAACATCCTTAAGAGCTCAAAATAAATTATCCATAAGCCTTTTACTAAATGACTTAACACTAAGCATTAATTGTTTACTTTTCTGTTTATATTTATATACAGAGTCCAGTTCATATTGCTTGAAATTATAGCACTGAAGTAATTAAATTCATTCACCACTTCAAGTGGTTTATTATTTAGTTTCCATACATATTATTTTTTAACCATATGACCAAATATCATAATCTTAGATTTGCTGCTATTTGCTTCTAAGAATAGATTATTCAAGGTTGAATGGACATTATCTAAAGCTTTTTGAAACCCTGAAGCTGATTTAGAAATTATAATGGTATCCTTGGTGTTAAGTAATTTATTTTATGGTCTCTGATCACTGGTGCATCCATATCTTGGGTAGCTAAGGAGCATACTGTCTGATCTATATATATGTTTACTCCTTTGTTAATTGGGAATGGATCAGCTAGTTTCTCATCTAATGTATACCTTATTCTTGATGAAGTATTTGTATGGATTAAAATCAGAAATTTCAAAAGTCTTGGATCTTTTTCCCAGGACACTAGAATTTTCCAAAGTATGTTCCTATTAACATTATCAAATGCTTTTTTTTTAATCTAAAAAGTAGCAATACAACCTCTCCTTCCTTAATTTAGTAACTTTAACAACCAGATAATTTGGCTACCGACAAATCCTTGGCTCCCTGTGTACTAACTAACCTCTATTGACTGTTTCCTCTGTACAAACTGTGTTATGTTTTTTTGAATGACCCATGGACTTATGTACCCCACTGGCAATGAAATTTCTCTGAATCTGTTACTTGCTACGTGCTTTCTGTCTCTGCCTTACTGTTACCCCACCTCTTGTTCAAACTGTATATGTATTTTTGAAGCTGTATACTGTGCCTAATGTAAAGTTGGTGGTGTACTCACCCCGGGTCACCCCTGAAAAAGGGACCTCCGGTCTCAGTGGGTTTACCTGGTTAACAAAATCTAAATAAATAAATAAATATGAATACATTATCGATGGTGGATCTATGATTCCTGAATCTGAATTGATTCTGCAAAATTATTCTTCTTTCTTCAACCAATAATCTCAGTCACTCTAACAAGATTCTTGAATATATCTCAGCCAGGATGTAAATTAAGGAGATTGGCATATAGTTAGTGGTGGGTGAAGTGAGAAAACTCCACTACGTGGAGTAATCCATGAATTTCACCCATTTCATGGAGCAAAATGCAAACTTTCATCCATATAACAGTGAAATTTCACCTGTAAAATGGTGAAATTACATCTTCCATGGTCAAATTCCACATTCTGCGGTGAAATTGCACTTGCAGAAGGTAAATTTTCTCCCGCAGGAGGTGAAATTTCACTTTGGCAAAATTTTTCCTAATATAAGGAAATTTCAAAGATTACTCCTTTTCTCCCCTTTCATATGGATAGGCACTATTTCTGTAATTAACCACATCTGGGGTAACATAAAGTTATTATTAATATAAGTAAATGAACTGGCCAGCATCTCAGCCCATCACATGCTATTTACCGTAAGCATTTCTCCTGTATTTGCATCCACTCCAGGTGTTTTATTATTTTTTAGATTTGAGTTATAGACTTCAATCTCCTGCTTCATAATTTCCAACCACCATTCAAATGTTTTCCAATTCAGATAGCTGTCAATCACCCTTGGTTCATCTGTATTGGTCCCAGCTGGATTTTAGATATCAATTTCTGTAAAAAAAAAAAAAATATATATATATATATATATATATATATATATATATATATATATTATTTTAATTTAGAAAGCTTTATTAAATATATCCACATATACCACAACATGGAAGAAATGAAGTATCGACAGTATCCAGATACCCCCAGAGGCATGCAAGCCTCCCTCCCTCCTCCCCTCCCAAGCAACACCCATACCTTGCAGAACATAAGGTTGTGGGTGATAAAATATGACTACAAAACAGAAGACATATTGCAATACAGGCCTCATAGTTCTTTCCTTGCTTTACGCTACCTCATCAAGCAGTATACAAAGTGTGCAGTTTACCCATTTCTTCTCATAACCTTTAAGGTTGTGCCACATGCAAGCAATGAAACTCTCTATCAATAAATTAGATAGCAGCTCTTGCAACCATTCATTATAAGAGATTACAGATTGATCTAGCCAGTGTCTGAGGACCACTTGTTTTAATGATATGGAAATCATAGCCATGAAGTATCTGCGCTCTAGTACCAGAATCAAAGCCAGATCCCCAGTATACAAATTTCTGGTTGGATCAAACCATGTAACCCCAATAGAGGGTCAACTCTACTCTCTATTGCACTCCATAGTGAAGCTATCTTTGGGCAAAACCAGAAAATATGCATGAGGGAACCCTCTTCATTACCACACCTAATACATGTGGATGACTGTAACAGCCCCATTCATGCCATCTTCTGTGGGGTATAGTACAGATTATTTAATATGTTGAACTGCATAAGCTGCAGTCTGTCTTGCCCCACATAGTGATAATTGCCTTTCCAAATATCCAACCAGCATTGCAGGGAAAGGGAAAACAATTGGTCCCAGAAAGGGCAAGAACCATCAACTTCAGGACCATACTGAGAAAACAACACATTATACAGAGAGGATACAGCATGCTTCTGAGAGATTTGGGAGAACATTACAGAGAGAAAAAAGCAGAGAAATCAGTGGCCCAAGACCCCTGGCCAAACCACTGAATTAAGGCATGCCTCAATTGAAACACTTTAAATATATAATGCTGACCTAGACCTAAGTACTCGATAACTGTGTCCAAGGACTTTAACACACCATTATTCAGCAGGTCTTTATCCACCAGGGGTTCCAAATGAGGGAGCCAGTCCCCCTTAATGGGTCACCTGCCTATTTTAAGATTTGGGTTATAAAAAATGGGCTGGGAGATTACCTTGGAAATGTGAGACTTTACCAGAGCCCAATATTGTGAGTACACTTTAAGTGAGACCCCTGTAACTGACTCCTTGACCTTCATGGGGAGGCTAGACCAAGGAATATATCACAGGAAGGACAGCTCCATCCCATATTGCTGCAAGAGATGACTTTCCAAATCCAACCAGGGTGCCTGTATCCAAGGGGGGGCCCACAGAGGATGGGAGGAACCACTGCAAAAATTTACTGAAGTGGCTGGATATATAATAGATTAGGAAATGGTGAAGTTTAAATCCACCCATGCATTTTGAAGCAGCCAGTTTTTTATTTAGCTCTTCTCGGAGCTTTAGCTTGCCAAATAAATTTTGCAATAGTACAGTACAAATTCTGGAACCACTTCAGCGGTATCCAGAAATTAAGCATGTGTAAGGGATAAAACAACCATAGTAGTACATTCATTTTGATGACTGAGCTATGACCTCATAAGAAAAGAGGTAAAGCCTGCCAACGGCGTAAGTCCTGCTGAATCTGGTGCACCAAATCCTCTAAATTAAGATGGCTCATAAGGTAGAATCCCTGGCCAGGAACAATCCCAGATATTTAAGTGAATGGTGAGACCATGTTAAGCCCAGAAACACCACATTCTGTCTGCTAACTGACACTGTAAGGGGAAGGACAACTATTTTACTAACATTAAGCTTATAATTAGAAAAGATGCCAAATTCTTCAATGACTGTTAGTGCAGCTGGGAGGGAAGTGTCTACATGGGAAAGATGAAGCAAGATGTTATCCTCATACATGGGCATTAGGAAAACATGAGAGCCAACTGAGATACCAGTCACTGCAGGGGATCTATGCAATCTCCGAAGTAGCGGTTCCAAATACAAATTAAATGAAAGGGGTGACAGTGGACAACCCTGTCACATGCTGGAACCCAAGGATATTGAGGTAGAAAAAAAACATTACAATACACTTTTGCAGATGGGAAGGAATACAAGATCTGCACCCACTTTATAAAGTCCTGCGGAAAGCCGAAGGCTTTGAGAGTCAGGATCAAGAAAGACCAATCGACCCTGTCAAAAGCCTTCTCTGTGTCCATGGAGACAAGGCCATAGGAACATCCATCTCCCAGGACACAGAGAAGATATGGGATAATTTTCAGATGTCATCCAATGAGGATCTATTTGGGAAGAACCCCACCTGCTCTCGACTTAGGAGACTGCCCTACACTCGGAGTACCCAGGCCTAGAGGCTAAAATTTTAGCCAAGATTTTGATGTCACAATTAATTAAAGAAATTGGTCTATTATTCCCCACAAAGTCTGGAGGCTTGTCAGGTTTCAAGAGTACGATGATGACAGCCTCGAGACGGCCTTGATCTGAAAAGCCATGTTTATGGATATAAGCAAAAAAGGTGAGAGCAGGGGCAACAAATGTTATGTGAAAGCCTTATAAAAATTGGAGGTAAATCCATCAGGACCTGGAGATTTGTCTGGGGTCAAACTGAGTATAGCTAGGTAGTTCTCTGACATGGAAATGGACTGAGCAAGCAAGGACTGCTGTTCCTCGGTTAAACACAGGAGGTCACACTGTTGGAGATAGAGGAGGGTATCTAAGTGTGATTTAAGGGAAAGTCAGGATCTGTACAGTTTTCCATAAAAATTGGGAATTCCTGGGCAATTTTTTGGGGACAGGACAAAATGGATCCATCTGGTGCCCTAATAGCTGTTATCAATCTAGAAGATTCAATTTGTTTTAGGCGGAGAGCCAGAAGATGACCCACCTTATCCCCCCTGATCCACATACTTTGCCTTAATCTTTAAAAGGGCATACTCAGCCTTTTCTTTTAGTGGAGTCACATATCTGTCCTACAGAACAAACAGTCCCTGTAGAATATTGTCTGGTGTCTGAGGGGAAAGAGAATTTTCAATAGCAGTGATCTGATACAGGAGGTCTGCTGCCAACGCAGCACTGACTTTCTTATGTTTGGTCACCAACCTGATAAGTTCTCCTCTAATATAGCATTTGCAGGTAGCCCAGTCCAGATCAGCCTTCTCCACTGAGCCCGAGTTTTGCTGGGTGAACAAAGTGGGGGGAGGGCAGTGGACATGGCCTATCTGGACTTCAGCAAGGCCTTTGACACTGTGCCACATAGAAGACTATTACACAAACTGGGGAATATGGGTGTGGGCAGGACAGTAGTGTGGTGGGTAGGTAACTGGCTGGGTGGCAGGACACAGAGGGTGGTGGTAAATGGCTGTCACTCCACAGAGGGAAGAGTGACCAGTGGGGTACCACAGGGATCAGTGCTGGGACCGGTCCTATTCAACATCTTCATCAGTGACATTGCACAGGATATAGAAGGCAGAATTTCACTGTTCGCTGATGACACAAAGCTCTGTAACAGAGTAGACACACCAGAGGGTGTAGACAGAATGAGAAGGGACCTGCAGAAACTTGAAGAATGGTCAAGGGTTTGGCAGTTGAAATTCAATGCAAAGAAGTGCAAGATAATGCATATGGGGCACAAAAACCCTGGCACAATATATCAGTTGGGGGGTGAGGATATAGCATGCACCAAGCAGGAAAGGGATCTTGGGGTTGTCATCTCTGATGACCTCAAGGTAGGGAAACAGTATGACAAGGCATCAGGTAAAGCAAATAGGATGCTGGGATGTATAGGCAGGGGCATCACCAGCAGGAAAAGGGAGGTCATAATTCCGCTATACAAGACACTAGTGAGGCCCCACCTGGAGTACAGTGTACAGTTCTGGAGACCATACCTACGTAAGGACATAGACAGGGTAGAGAAGGTTCAGAGGAGGGCAACAAAGATGGTGCATGGGTTGCATCACAAGTCCTATGAAGACAGGTTGAAGGAACTGAACATGTACTCCTGGAGGAGAGGAGGGAGAGGGATATGATAGAGACATACAAGTATCTTACAGGGAGGAACAGGGTGCAGGAAACACTATTTTAAGCGAAAAGATGTTTCAGGACTAGAGGGCATGGGATGAAGTTGAGGGAGGTCGATTCAGAGGAAACATGAGAAAGAATTTCTTCACAGAATGGGTGGTGGACAAGTGGAACACCCTGCCAGAGGAAGTGGTGGGGCTGAAACAATCACGGATTTAGAATGCATGGGATAGACATAAAGGAATTCTAGAGGTCAGGGGTAAGGGGAAATAGACTTCTAGGAAAACAAACTGAACTTACAAGCTCAAATGGGCAGACTAGGTGGGCCATAGGCCCTTATCTGCCGACACTGTCTATGTATCTATGTATCTATGTATGTATCTATATGGGCCTTTATCCGGTCAACCAGAAATTTATCAGACAATAGTTGGTTATTAAATTTCAAAATCATGTCCTTATCCTGATTAGACTTAAGGACAAGTGTAAGCCATACCAAAGAGTGATCTGAAAGGGCCCAAGGGCCAATTTCAGCCTCCAGTATCAGTGAGAAAAGAGAAGAGCTAATAAGGACAAAGTCCAACCTAGAATAAGATCCATGGACTGGAGAGTATTGAGTGAATGCCTGGTCCTGTGGATGCAGAAGCCACCAAGGATCACATAATCCTAAGGTCTGGACCATGTCATGTACGGAGAGCTGCTCAGGGGTTAGGCCCACTCGCCAAACCCCTGAGCTGTCAGGCATAAGAGTGAAATTCCAACCGCCCTCTATAATTAAGGAGAGGGGAGGGACCCTCGAGATTTGATCTGCAAGATCCATAAAAAAATAGGGATCTGATTAGTTCTGGCCATACACACAGCCGAGAATAAGTCCAGTACAGTCCAATAGACCTGTAATGAAAATGTATCTCCCCTTAGTATCGGCGAGTGTTTGCCGGTGTTGGAAGGGAACCTGACAGGAAAGCAAGATGGCAACTCCCCGACTTGCCAAGGTGCACCCGGCACCATATACCTGCCCTATAAACTGTTTTCAAAGAAGGCTGGTTTCTCATGCTAATAGATGTGTCTCCTGGAGGAAGCTGACCTGGCTTTGGAGTAGCTGCAAATGCTTGAGGATTTGAAGCCTCTTGAGGGGAGATCTTGCCCCCTTTAACATTCCAAGAGGCAATCTTTAAGGGATTAGCCATATTCATGTTTCATAATAACCCATTTACTGGTGCATCACCCAGCTATATCCCAGTTGTTCCAAGACTTCACCCCCCAACCCCCTGCCACCCCCACTCCTCCCACCAACCCTTCCAAAGCAAGAATCCCCACAAAACTAACAAATCCTAACACAAATCTCTCCATTGAGAAAACCCATGTAACATCAATCGTAAATCCGGAGAGAAGCACTCCCCTCTTATTAGCTCATGTCAGCATCACAAGCATACCAGTTAAATTCCCTTTGCATCCACCCCCACCTACAACTCCTAAAATACAAACAGTAAAGTACTTAACAAGAGATAACAAAACATTAGGGTGACCGGAAGGACTAGCGCCCAAGATCTTATAAAAGAACCTTCAGATTTTAAAGAGGTATAACTTAGCCCCTGTTTAAAACAAAAATTTAAATCAACTTATATAGGGTCACATAGCAGGCCAGGGGTTCACCTGTAATTATGACTGTCTCCCCCCACTGGCCATAGAGTGGGCTTCTTAAACTCAAGAGGGCCCTCTATTATAGGGGAACGCAGACTAGTATTACAAACTAACGAACATAGAGATTATAAAACCAGGCAGTAACATAAAGGACATGAAGGGGGAGAGTACATGAACATGACAGTCCTTAAGTTAGACCATAGAAGGTGAATTAAGTCCCATTGCAAGGCACCAGCAATTATAGCAGATATCAAGTAGGAAGCTTGCCCATGAATCAAGTTCCACCGAAGACAGGTCAAGGGTCACTGAAAAGTTCCAGGAGCAGATGTTGCAAATCCCCGGTAGCCTGTTCCATGCTCTCAAAAGAATGCCAGGTATCTTGGCAGAACACTTTCAATTTAGCTGGGTATAGCATCCTAAATTTTATAGAAGCAGCCAATAACTTGGTAACCACAGGATGGAATGTGGCCCTCTTCTGTCAGACCATGGCTGGCAAGTCTTGTAAGATACAAATATGCTGCCCCTCCCAAGATATTTCTTTTAGAGCCCAGCATTTTTGGATAATGTGCTGCTTGTCCAGAAAGTTCAGCAATTTTATTTTAAGTGGCTGTGGAGGTGCTCCTGGTTGTGTCCTAGCATGCAGAGAATGATGGGCCTGCTCCACGAGGTAACAGGTATATTTAGGGGAAGGCCCTGTGATTTTTTCTAGCAGCTTCTGGGTAAACAGCACTGGAGAGGAGGTCTCAACATCCTCTGGTAACTCAAAAATGAGCAAATTGTTTCTCTTGCTTCTTCCTTCTAAGTACTCCAGCTTCCCTTCCATTTTAACCAGCTTTTGCTTTAATGATGCCATCTGCATATCAGTTCTGCCCCTCCACACTTCCACCAAGGTAATGCAGGCTCTCCACTCTCCTAGTGGTCAAGTTCAGATCTCCCCTAAGGGTTTTCATCTCCTTGGTAAATGTTTGCACTAACTCCTTAAAGGGTTGCAACTCAGCAAAAAAATGCTCCTCCTTAAGTGGCAAAGGCTGCAAAGGTACAGTAGCAGTGCGAGTGGAGGATCCCCTTGCAACTTGGTTTTTTTACTGCCTTTCTCCGGGGTTGCAGGCAGTGTATGTGTGGGTAAGGCTAGCCTCATCTCAACATCCATCCCAGCGTGACCACAGTGATAACCAGGAAGAATCAACAACTGGATGACACCCGGAGTTCTATACTATAAGTCTGTGATACAAAACCAGCAATAAGACAGTGGAAAGCTGTCAGTAATATGCAGGAGGTACGGGAGTGGATCAGGAGCACAGCCACTAGCTGGAAGGCATTACATGACTCCTGTAAAAATATTTTCATTCATTAGGGAGCATTATTGCCTATGTGTTCAATTTTATCTTGTTTTTGCACCCAAGGGTGGAACAAATCAGGCTATAAGATTCCAGAATTGCTTGCTATCCTTCTTATTAATTGCTTTCTGTAAATAACCCAAAGTTTCATATCATAAAATTGTCTCTGGCCCCTTAGTAAAGACCTATATTCCTTTTTTAGTTCCAACAGTCCTCTATTAAGTAATAGTTCAGGATATTTACTATGTGGTAGTAAGCATAAACAGGGATTTCCGTATATGAGCTACCAAATCTTAGTCTCTGTCATAAGTCCAAGGGATTGCTGCCAATAGAAACAAACGCCTGAAGGATGGGCGGGATCAATGGATTGGAAATGCGTATAAAATATGGAGATGGAATGGGTCTGTGTTGCCAGGAATGTTTTAAAATATAAGTCTATATTTTGTTCGGAAGGAGAAAGGGAATGGTCAAAGTAGGATACCATAGCACTTTTGATCTGCAGATATTTAAAATAACTAGCTGCAGCTAAGAAAAACTGCTGTTGAAAAATTGGGAAAGGAATGACCTCATTATTGTCAATGAGTGCAGCACATGAAGTTTCCCGTAACTGGGGCGGAAGGGGATGGGGCGGTGACCAATTAGTATATTTACATTACATAAAATTGGCTGGCTAGTATCCTTCATCTGGTCCTAGCCGAAATAGTTGGACAATTGCTGAAAGGTACATAACGACCAGGCCAGAGGTGTAGATTTCAAAGGGGTGAGCAAAAGGGACAGCTTAATAAATAACAGGCTTAGCAGCTATATGCCAGACTGTTGACATAGCCATAGTTAAATGATCAGACAAAGTGGGACATATGATCCATTCATCTGAGAAGTCAAGTGGTTCCACAGAAAGAATCTAGAAATATCAGGGTGCTGATCTGTGACGTCGGCGACCCGGGTTTTGGAATGGACCTGGGATGTCAGAAGGGCCAGCCAGAGATAGAAATATTGAGCATCTGAGGACTGCTCTCCTTCTCCAAGGGGGAGGGTTGGGAGTATGTCAGCGTTATACTGACACCCGGTGGAAGCTGGGTATGCTGCTTGCACCAATGCCAACATGTTCAGAGGTTAGGGCAGATGCTGGTCATCATTGCACATCCCCACTAATGCAAAACACCAGGGAGAAAAAACCTGCCACCCTCTGCCTAGATGATGCTTGCTCCTGGCTGCAGTTAACCCCCAGGCTGACTCCCACCCTATCCCATTGATTATGGCACCTTTAAGAGTGGTGCGGGTGCCACAACCCCACCCTGGGTGAAAGCCAGGGGGTATCGGGAGGGTGGCTGATGTGGGAGTGACACCCAAAGGTCCATGACTGAGCTGAGGGTAATGGCTGGGGTGGCGCCAAAAAAAAAAGAGAAAAGAATCTAGAAACATGGATGGCACAATAATATAAAAAGAAATTAGGAAGACGAAGGCAGCCTTGGTCTTTCAGTCCCATCAGTTTGTATTAGGTACATCTGACTGCTTGACCCCGACACAAAAAAGTATTAATAAGCTGCTGAATATGCACAAACCAAGATCTGGAAAGATATATACACAACGTACTAAGGGGTACATAATGCAAGGAAGAATGTTCATCTTGATAACATTGATTCTGTCCCAGAGAGAGAGAGAGAGAGAGAGAGAGAGAGAGAGGGAGGCAGGGCTGTCCATCTTTGAAGGTCTGTTTTGATCGCATCAAGAGAAGTGAGATTCTCCTTAATTTGAGCTGAGGGAGACTGGGTTTTACAAATTCCTAAGTAGGTTAACATTTTAGGCTTTTAGACCAAATCCATGTCAAGGATGTCTTGCTTATTAACAAATATATTTAAAGGCAAAACTCTAGTTTTGTCTATATTTAACTGGTACCTGGAGAGTTCAGAGAATTTGCATATTTTGCACAAAACTATAGGCAATGATTGCGCCGGATTATCTATATAGAGAAGAAGATCATCTGCATATGCTGACAATTTTTACTGCTCCCCTTCATACAGGATACCCTGAATAGAAAGGTTATCTTGGAGATTCTAAAGTAGGTGCTCCAAATAAAGATTAAAAATAAAGAGAAAGAGGACATTCCTGCCTCATCTCCTGCTGCAGATTAAATGAGTCTGAGAGAACACCATTTCCCATAATTTGAGCTGTGCATTTACTGTACAGGACTTTAACCCAGGATACAAACTCTTGTGGGAAGCCACATGTTTACAATACCAGGAAAAGGAATGGCCAGGAAACTCAGTCAAAGGCCTTTTCCATGTCCAGGTAGACCAGGGCAGATGGAGCCCTGCTGTCCCTGGACATGGTCATTAAGTAGTACAGCTTCAGTAAATGGTCTCCTGATAAATGACAAACCAAAAAGCTGACCTGGGCTGGACTTACCAGACCATCCCAAACTAAGCACAATCTATTGGCCAGAACTCTAGCCAAAATTGTAATGTTGCTATTGAGAAGGGAAATTGGGCAGTAGCTACCCGGTAGGGTGTCATCTCGCCTATGTTTCTCAATGAACATAATTTATACATGAGTAAGCATGGGGTCTGTAAGACCCATGGATACTAGGGCATTGAACAGGTGCACCAGAAAGAGGAAAGGTCAGTGATAAGTCTTATAAAAATTATTAGTAAAGCTGTCAGGAACCTGGTGACATTTCTGATGGGAGCTGTTGTATCACCTTATGAACTTCAAATAATGTGATGAGGACTTTAAGAACATTTCGCTGAAGGGGAGTTAATTGGGGGAGAGGAAGAGATGTCAAATAAGAATGAACAGAGGTGGGAAAGTCTTAGCTAGGAAGGTCCGCTGCATGTAGAGTGCTGTAATACGACTGAAAGAAGTCAAAAACTTCACATGGATGGGTAAGAAGGGGGGTCAGCAAAGCTACTGTGGATACAGAAAACAATCCTGGATGCATCTAACTGACAGAGACACAAAGCCAGAAACCTACCAGCCCTTTCGCCAGATTCTAAGTATTGCACTTTAGTGCGAGTGAGGATTAGGGGCCAACTCCAAAACAGTTATGCCAGGCGTAAATGCAGTACACCAGTCCTGATAGTGCAAATTGCAAGTTACGCCAGCAATTTGTGATATGCATGATTCAAAAAAGAACACTTAAGCCACAACCCGCAACTGCTACAACAAACGCAAATTACATCACAGTTACTCCAAAGAATGCCTATGCCACTGCGTAATGTGTCTTACGACATGCGTAACACACCAGCACCATGGAACTGCTATTCCAGAACAGGTGATGTAATGAACCATGCCAGAGGATGATTACATAAGTTAGAACAAGGAAAATCTGTCCTAACCAGAGCACAGGCCATAGAAACACCCCCCTAAACACAAAGCCAGACTGCAGCATACCCCCAACCAGTAGGCCCCGAATGTGGAACTAATGGGCAAACAGTGGAACACCCAAGCAAATATGCCCAAGGAAGCCCAGGACACAGTGAAATAGCAGCATGGCCAGATAGACCAATAGTAAGTGAAATACATACCTGGTGCAACATGTATCATAGCATGTAACACAACAGCCAAACACAGACTGTGGGACAAGGCATTGCACAGTGGAACAGAGAAGTGATGGGACAAACAGTAGGGAGCAGTGCCATGTACTGTGGGACAGTCGAGAGGTATGCACTGCTGACAGTATTGCAAGTTGCGACATATGTACTGCTATGCTGTTATTGAGAGTTATGCCATGACTTGTTTGCATAACTTGAGACATGCATAATTCTGCATTTTCTGTTGTTCTGGTGATTCTCTTGGAACATGGTGCAGCTCGCATGTCGTGGGGATTTTGGCATAACTTTACACACTGGCGTACTTTGCATCTTACTCTCATCACTGTCTTGGAATCAGGCTGTAGGTCAGCTTTTTCCTCCAGAAGGTTGACGTACTGAGCTCATAAGATATTCAACTTAAACCAAATAGTATCAGGGTGGAAGAAAAGAACCGATGTTTTAGCTGTCAAATCCCCTTAAGCAGGGAATCTAGTTTATCTTGATGTGTTTTGTGCTGCTTCGAGGCTAAACAGATACATTCCCCACATATAACACATTTGGCTGCACCCCAGAGAACATCCATTTGAAAAACAGATGCTTCATTCATTGAAACAATAGACTGACTATAAGTCCTAATGGATGAGGAAATATATGTATCTTGTGACGTCTGCAAATTTAGTCACCAAACCCCATCTCATGCCTCTAACCCATGGACAGAATGAGACATAGTTATCATAGCATGGCCTGAAATAACCATAGACTGAATGCCACATGAAATAAGGGCAGCAAGTGAGTCAGAGTTTATAAGAAAATAGTCTATCTAGGAAGAAGATCTGTGGGGGGTAGAGAAGAAAGTGTATTGTCTGTCATTGGGGTGGAGGACATGTCAGGGATCTAATAGACCAATAGAATCATGCATTTCACTCAATCCTCGTTGACCAGGGGACAAACCCTTCCAGCTGAAGTTAGATCAATCCAAATTGGACTGATAAATAAGATTCCAGTCCCCACCTAAGAATATAGAGACACAGCAAAAAGAAGTCAGGTGTGTGGACAATTCAGCAAAAAAATGAGGGGAGTCCACTTTGGGACTGCATACAGATCCCAGTAGAACTTGGGTAAGACCAAAACAGCCTAGCACAAACATATACTGGCTCTCACGGTTCCATAATTCCTGCATCAGCTGAAACGCAATCCCATGAGCTATAAGTATCACAACCCCACCCTTTTTATTACTAGAACTGGCACAAAACTCTTGTCCTACATATTCCCTTCTAAAATTACAGACATCCTCTCATCTATGGTAAGTTTCCTGGAAAAAGGCTATACCAACACGATAGTGTTTTAGATATTTAACAGACTGTCTCTTGGATCACAGAAGGGTGGCGATGGTGACCTCTCTGTAGCACCCCCCCCCCACTACTGAAATCCTTATTTGAAGTGCAACTGGGTCGGGGTTGAGGTGCTGGCTCACTGCTCCGTGCCGGGCGGGCCTCCCCTGTAAACTCTTTCTTGCTGCAAGATGAATTTTCCTTTGCTTTGGGGCAGAAGATCAAAGTCAACTGTACTGGGACTTATTGTTAATTTCTATTGCTGAATTCTCCTGCAATTGAGCTGGAGCTCTTGCCAAGGGCAAAATGTTCCCACCCACCCACCCACCCTTCCCTCCTTCCCTTTGGATGTGCTATAGCCAATCCCACAAGTTCCAGGGGGCCAATAAGGGGCAAATGCTAGTCAGTAGAGTTGTTTCCTATGCTGTCTTGCCTCCTCTAGGACTAATCCTCAAAACTTTCTCAAAGACCTAATTTGAATTTGTCCTAATTTCCTCTCACAATAACTGCATTCTATGTATACTTTATCTGTCTGTTGTCTTCCTTACAAATGTCTCTAAATGTTATGCCAAATCTATAGCATCGGGCAGCAAGTTGTACAAGTCTGAGCAAACTATATCAACTGATTTCTACATATACTGCTAATGCGATTAACAAGTGTCAACTGCTGATGCAATTATTTACTGCAAGTGTGTTTAAGTTAGTGTCTATTGTTGAAATAGCTACCTATAGCAAGTGTGATTAGGGTATATTCAACTACTGCATCTATTTCCTAGATATTCACAAGTTCATAACCCAAAATCTGCTCCCACCATCTGTATCATTTACCACCTTAACAGTGAGACAGTCCAGGAGATAGCAACCTCCACTGCTTCAAGATCACCACCTAGCAGCACAACTCATAATCTCAGCGAGGATTGCTCCTCCCCCTGTCTTTGATTTTGTTTTTAATGCCCTCAAAACAAGACATAGCTGCTTTTCCAGCATGGCTCCCCAGTGGCAGAGCCCCGACCTTAGCCCACCACACCACTCATCTCTCAGGCCAGGCAAACCTTACTCATTACTCCCCAGTAGGGGCGTCCTCCTGGCAATACTGTATATCCTGTCTCTCCTCTGAGTGGACAGGCTCATATGTCTAGGGGACCCTGATTACAAAGGACCCTGGTGCCACAACACCCATCCCATCAACCACTACAACTGCATGACTCCCTGCTGCACAAACTCGCTCTTGATTGCCTATGAACTAGAAAGAAAGGGCAAATATTATGGCACACTCCATTAATCAAGAAGGCTACACCAAGGTAACCTTATTCTGTCTGCCAGCCCTAAGTTACTCTGCCTGCTTGCTGCTCTTCTGCTCTTTGCAGGAGACATACAGCCTAACCCAAGCCCTCCATTTGCCAATCTGTCTATTTCCTTCCCTCAGGACCCACATTGGATATCCTCCAGGGGGATGAAGATTGCACACTTGAATATCTGTAGCCTTCGGCCAAAGATGCATGAAGTACAAGCATGGCTTGACCTCTAGAAGCCTTATATTCTTGCTGTTTCAGAGACCTGGCTTAAAGCTCACATCCTTACACATGAGGTCATGGCCCATGGATACAACTCCTACCAGAAGGACAGGGTAAACAAAAGAGGGGGTGGTGTATTTATCTATGAGAAAGTTACACTAATAGTATCGCAACTATGCCTGTAGCATAAAACCTGCCCTGACAGCGAATTGATATTGATCCACATTATCCTTGGCCATTCAAAGTACCTCACTATAGGGTGCATATACAAACCTCACAAGAATGCCCTCCTATCCCTAGAGTCAATCACAAAAGCTACAGCCAATGACGTCTCATCTGAGCTCCTCATTCTGGGGAACTTCAACCTTAACTGGGCCCATGATCCAAACAAAGTCCTCATGGCCATGACTCAAGAGGCAAATCAATCTCAGAACCAACTAGATTAAACTACAAAATGGGGAACCACACCATCCTACACGGGGCTCTGGTGTCAAATCCCTCCAATATCCAGAAAGCTGGCACTATGTCTGATGCCCTGAGTGACCACTCCCCCATCTTCTGCATCTGGAAGAACAGAGCGCTTAAGTTCCAACCCAGAATACTTAATGCTCATAACTACTCTAATTTCATTGCAGCTTAATTCAACGACTACCTAAGCAACCTTGACTGGAGCCCTTTAAGGCTCCTTCCAACTTTAGATGAGACCCTTGACCACTTTCAGAATTCACTAATGACAGCTGCCAACTTCTTTGCCCCCTTGAAAAAACTCTGAGCAAAAGGCAGCTGTTACAAAAGGATCACTCCATCACTTAAGGCCCTGATGATCATTCGTGACAAGGTCAGGAAGAAGTTCAGGGACTCCTCACTTCCTGCCGACCAAATGTCATACAAAACCCTAAGAATCAAATGCAAGAGCACCACAAAACTTGTGAAATGGGAGTATGTCACTTACTTCCAAAAAAACAACTTAGGTAACCCAAGACTATTTTGGTCCCACATCACTGATCTGATCAAGGGAAATGGCAAGTCAGAACCTGGCCTTATTGAGGTCAATGGTCAACTGGTGAGTGATGGTCCCCAAACTGCCTCAGCCCGCAACCATCACTTCACAAACCTGGACTCATACAAGGCTGGACTACTCCTCCCCACCATGGAGTCCAGAACAGCTGAATCCCCCTTCCTGAACCAACCCACATTTCACCTAAGACTGGTCAAGGTAAAATACATTCTCACCCTCCTAAAGGCCCTGAAAACCAAGGGCTCAGGAGGACCTGATGGGATCAACACCAAGATACTTAAGACTGGAGCTCCAGCCCTCTCCAGAGCCCTGGCCTGGCTCATTAACCGATCCTTTATGGAGGGCATCATCCCTAACTATGGAAGCAGACAAATGTGGTTCCCATTCACGAGGGTGGCCCTAAGGAACACATTAGCAACTACAGGCCCATCTCCTTGCTCTGTACCCTGGCAAAACTCCAAGAAAGGCTAATAAATAGACAAATCCATGATTGCAAAGAGTCTAAGTCTAACCAGCTCCTTGTCCCCTCCCAGTATGGCTTTAGAGCAAAGTATGACACGGACACTGCCCATACTGAATTTATGGCAGACTTACTCAGAGAAATGGTCAACGGGATGCCAACAGGTGCAGTCTTGATAGATCTGTCCAAGGCCTTCGACCTTGTTGACCATAAACTCCTGCTATCCAAGCTGGATAAACTAGGCCTAGACCCCCATGCTCTCAAGTGGTTTCAAAGCTACTAATCTGACCGTATACAGAGGGTTATCTGGAAGAATGCTCAATCTGACCCTCTTCCCCTTAAAGAGGGGGTACCACAGGGGTCTATACTTGGTTCCATCCTTTTTCCCCTGTTCACAAATTACTTAAATGACCACTGTGAGGGAAGCTCTGTTGTCCAGTATGTGGATGACACCATCATTTATCGACCCCTTGACAACTTGGCTGACCTTGGCCCCCTCCTCCAAGCTGAACTAACATCACTGGAGTCCTGGTTAAAAGTGAATAGAATGGTTCTTAACTCTGGCAAAACCAAGGCCATGATGCTTGGACCTAGATCCTTAGGACAAGACAGAGTCCAATCCCTACAACACACCTTAGTCTCAGGCAAATGTATCAAAGTAGTGGCCTCCCTAAAATATCTAGGCCTCACACTGGACCAAGGTCTTACCTTTAAAAATCGCATTGACCAAGTGCCTAAGACCAACCACAACAAACTTGGCACCCAATACCGCTTAAAGGACCAGCTTATCCCTGAAGCTAGGATCTCAATCACCTCCAGTGTCCTTCTCTCCAGTCTGACCTACTCTGCCCAGTCATACAGGGCATGGTGAAGATAGAGGTCAACAGGCTGCAGGTCCTGTATAACAAGGTGGCTTGTTTTGCTGCACAGGCTCACTTCAGAAGTCACCAATGTGAAACCCTATTACATTGGCCCCCACTCGATGTATGCCTCCAGTACCCCCTGCTCTGCCTTGCATTCAAGTTACTTAGCCCCCCCTCCTCTCCACTCAGCCTTTCAGGGAATATTGCCATCAAACACAATCCTTGGAGCCTCCAGACCTCTTCTGAAAGTACCCAGAGTCAGGATCAAGGTGGGTGGCAAGTCCTTCTCTGACATCGCCCCTTTTCTGTGGAACAAACTTCCACCCCTGGTGCTGGAAGCTTCTTCAATCATGAACTTCTGCACTAGACTCAGGGCCAACATGCTAGAAGCCAACACATGCCACTGTCGTGACACCTGAGATACACCCTTCTCCCATCACTTCTAAATGTACTTTAGGCAACCTTAGCTAAATATTGTCTCTCTCCACATCTCCTAAGTATTATGTTTCCTTGCCCTCGATATACCAGCATAGATAGAATATCTTAAAGTACTGTATACTGTCTTGAATGCTTAACAGCCTGAAAAGTTATTGCCTTTACATTGTAATGAATTGCCTTTTCTCTCTCTGTATTCTACTATGTAATGTAATCCTGGGTCACCCCTGAAAAGGCTCAGCGGGCCTACCTGGTCACCAAAATTTAATAAATAAATAAAAAAAAAACATTGCAACATAGTGTGCCTCTTCCTGTTTTCTGGGCTCTCTTAATATTCCATGAAGAAAAGATTAATGGCTTACTCATTAATATAAAATTCTAGTAACAATAAGTGGACATTATGTATCCCGTATTCATCTTGAAAAGGAGACAAGTTCTGTTGTACCCCTGCCCTAAACCCAAACCCAAGTATGACCCCTTCCCCCCAAATACTGAAGCAAAACTACCATGAGGTCCATAAAAAGCAGGCAGCCCCCAAAAAAAAAAAACAACTAGTACAATACTTAAACGCTTAACAGGAAAATATCCCATAAAGAACTAAACCAAACCGGTCCAAAGACCACTCTCCCAAAGAATCCCAACCCATAATGTAAATGATAACCTACCCACAGTTCACCTTCCTCAACACTCCCCCCACCTCTCCCAATTCCCAACAAATAAAAACAGACCACACTCTCTAGTACACAGGGAAGAAATAACCATACAGTCCTTACAATAATATCAATAGTAAACAGGTATGTAAAATAAGGCTTATTAAAGAACCGTGAGCTAGAAATCTAAAACTCTAAACTGTCAAATATTTAACTATCATAGAACATTGTACATTTACTAACTGTATAAAAATAAAAAGGAAAATATTTTTCACTCAGATGATAGCTGGTATGGTAGAACAGATAAGCAATACTAATATACCAAAAAGTAAACCCAATTCTTAGACCTTTCACCAAAAGTACAATTAACATTGCCTTTAGACAATGAAAAACAGAGACTGAAAAAGAAAATCTCAACATGCTGCATTGTCTTTAGATTAGTCTTCTGTGTAAATCAGAAGAGGGGAAAAAAGGTGCATGTCCAACCAAGGGTCTAAGATGGTCATATGCAATGGGCAACCAGTTAATGTCAAACACGAGTGGTCAGACATATATTATGCCAGCAAACCAGTCATTGTAAAAAAAAAAAAAAACAGAGGCTTAGCTGAACAAACACATTCTTGGTACATACCCATGGTCTAGGCTGTGATTGAGAACACTGGAGCAACCAAACCAGGCAGATCGTTCTTCAGCAACAGGTGTCTAAGAAAGAATAGGCAGCATGTAGAATAAGGAATGTAGGCAACCAGAAACCCAAGAGCCAGCTGAGAAAAATATTGGATGTTGCATGCAAAATCAAAGCCTCCATGCTTAGCTGCTGCAATGAAATACAGACTGCTCAGAACAACTGTAAAACCAAACACGAATTATGCCATGCATTAAAATATAAGGTCCAACAAGCATTTGTCAGTGTGAATGTTAGCTTGCTGGTACTGGCATTGATAGTGCAGGAGTTAGAGAGATGCATAATAGAAATGGCAGTGAAGTACTGAATTAACGCCAACCCCCACCCCCTACCCTGTAGAGACTGACAGGCATTGGGGTGTGCCTTTGGGTCAGCCATAACACTCATGCCATTCCACCTCACCCACCCTGCAGACACTGACAGGTGTTACGGTGTGCCTTGTGGTCTTCGGCTTTTACGATCACCCCATTCCATAAGGAAATAAGGTGAGATGGGTGCAGTATAGGAGTATGGGGTGTACATTAGGGCCAAAGACCCCAAGGCACACCTCAATGCTGGTCAGTGGCTGCAGGGTGGGGGTGGAATGGTCTGAGCATTATGGCTGAGAACCCCAAGCCACACCATCAATGCCTGTCAGTCTGTATAGGGTGGGGCGTTAACAGTTCAAAACCCTAACACCCCTGGAGTTAGTTGATATTTTCAGTCAAAATTTTCAACATAGGCTTTTTGGGACCTCCCCTCCTGAACAGCGGCACTGAGATTTCATTAGTCTATTCCAAAGCTTGAATTCACACAGCCACTGCACCATTGTGTGCCACAGGTGTGAAAACACTTTTTGGGCAGGATGCAAAAAATGACAGCTGTACTGTTCATAAGGAGATGTGAAAATGGCAATGCTGGAAAGTTGGAGTGAAAATATTAAAAACTGGCAAAGTTACGAGCTTGTGTACAAATTGCACAATGCATGCTCGTAATGCAGTAATTTTTTGAATTTTTTTCAACAAACTTGCAACATGGGCATTTTGGGACCCCACCTCACGAACAATGGTACTCTTTTCATTATTCGGTCCCGGAAAGTGATTTCGAGCAGCAACTACAAAATCACATTTCAGGACTGAGAAATGAAATGACAGTGCCACTGTTCAAGAGGTGGGATATGAAGAACCCCATGTTGAAAATTTGGGACCAAAACTCCTCAAAATGGCTGAGGTATCCACCTAAGTTAAAACCCCCCATTGACTGCCATTATATGGCTTACAGTGATTTTCTTCAGTCTACAGTCGACTTTTGAAGATGTCCCAGTCCACAGAAGATCGCAGTGCCGGACCTCCAGAGCTAAGTTTGGGATGGGGGCATAATGCGGGGAGGTGGGGTGCATAAAGGGGGGGAGCGGTGAGGATGACAAGGGACTGTTTTCTTTTTCTTTAGGTTTAACACACACACAAAAAAGACCTCAGGGGATGATTTTTCTTTTTTACAGGTAAAACAGTATGAAAAATACATTTTGGCACACTGGGGTATGGGGAGGCAATGCTGACCCAGACCCTGAGGTCAGCTGAAAAAAGGGGGGCATGGGGTGTGCATCTGACACTAATAGTGGGCATCCCAGTGTTGGAAAAAGATAAAGAGGGGTTGGGGGTCATGCCGACATGAGGATTGGGCACCCCATTGTCAGCAAAAGATATGTCCCGGTGTTGGAAATTTAATTAGTTTGGCACACTGGGGTGGGTTCACAGTGTGCCACATTAATGGGGGGAATATATGCAGACATGGGGATTGGGAATTCCGATGTTGGCTTTGGGGCTGTATGGTGGGCAGCAGGAGCCGCCAATATGCAAAGGTGCAGTGTGACTCATTTATTTATTTATTAATAGGTTTCACTAGGAAAGGCACACTGAACAAACAAGTTGCTTATAACTCCAGCCATGCGCATTACTGTGCATTCTAATGCGCATGGCTGGAAGGTGCCTCGTTGCCAGGAAGGGGGGGGGATCTGTCTCTGCATGATGAACTGCCTCTGATTATAGTGGCAAATTTCTTTCAAGTGTGGTGCTCGTTCTGAAACTGCCATCATCGGCAGCTTCCCTGTTGATTGGTGGCTGAGGGATGTGCCCATTAAAGCATCCCCCGCACTGGCCACAGCACTGCCATGCCTCTTCAATACTCTACTACTTCAAAGTTCCTTGTGCACTGCATGCACAAGTAAACATAAAAATGAGGAGACAAATACAGAAAATTAATGAAATATATGCAGTATATTATATTTTGAGTCATTTACTGGAATACTGAAAAGAAAAAAAAGAAGTTATATGAAACCATGGCCTATAATTGGCCTACACATCATATGATACGGTATCAAGCCCTCCCCAATACTACCAGCTGTATAAAACATCTGTATAGTGTATAGAAGAGCATTGTTCCATATAAAATTCCATTCCTTTCAAAATGCTGTTGTACTGCAGTTCAAAGGTCATGGAATGTGAGTGTACCCTTCTGTGGTACAAAAGCATTCAATCAATCAATCAATCAAAGGTTTATTGTTCAGCAGTAAAGCCATTACAATGTATCAAAACTAAGACAAAATCAAAAATACCATAAAAAACTGTTGCAATTGCACACCATAAATGATATGATTGAATGCCTGTATCCGGAGACCCAAATTATAATTTGGAACTCTTATACATATATGTCTTAAAGTAAAAAATAAAACAGATAGCATTTCCTACAGGCACACTGAATAAATAGGAGTTATGTCAATTAGTATATCTGGGAGACCGATTATTAAATTCCAGAATCAACTTGTCCAAAGAAATTTTATATCGATATGAGTATAACAAGCATTTGTCAATGCCGAATGTTGCTTGCTTCTATGTGCTGTTTAGGTATTTGGAAGTCATTGGAGTGTAAATATTGAAAATTTGTGAACTTACGAGCGTGCGTAGGAACTGCGCAACGCACGCTCATAAAACAGTCATTTTTAGAATTTTTTTCACCAAATTTTCAACATAGCCATTTTAAGACCTCTGGTCATGAACAGTGTCACTGTGATTTTGTTAATGTGTCCCATACATTGAGTTTGCACACCGACTGAGCCATTGTGTGCTACATGGGCGGAAACACATTTTGGGCAGGATGTGAAAAATGACAGCTGTACTGCTCATAAGGAGGTGTGGTAAAATGGCAATGTTGAAAATCTGGAGTGGAAATATTGAAAATTCGCAAACCTACGAGTGTGCGTGGGAACTGTGCAACACACACTCGTAAAACAGTCATTTTCAGGAATTTATTCACCAAATTTTCAACATAGCCATTTTAAGACCTCTGCTAATGAACAGTGTCACTGTGATTTTCTTAATTTGTCCCGTACATTGATTTCGTACACTGACTGCACCATTCTGCGCTACATGGGCGGAAACACATTTTGAGTGAGATGTGAAAAATGACAGCTATACTACTCATAAGAAGGTGTGGTAAAATGGCAATGTTGAAAATCTGGAGTGAAAATATTGAAATTGTGAACTTACGAGCCTGGTAGGAACTGCTGTGCGCTTCAGTAAAACAGTCATTTTTGGGTACAGCAATTTTTCCAACATGGGAGTTTGGACCCCCTCTCATGAAAGACATCACTGTCATGGTGGTATTCAGGCCCAAAGGATGATTTTGCAGTCACTGCGCAGTCACTGCGCGAAATCACCCTTCGGGCCTGAATAACGCCATGACAGTGACATCATTCATGAGAAGGGGTCCCAAAAACCCCATGTTGAAAATCTGGTGCAAAAATTCCCAAAATGCCTGAGATATGCAATAAAGTTGAACCTCCCTATCTAGCCCATTATACAGCTTACTGGCATTTCCTCAGTTCGCGGTCGGCTTTGAAGAGTGCAGACGTGTTCCCGGTCCACCGAAGATCGTCGCGCCGGAGTCCGGAGGTAAGTATGGGGTGGAGGGTGGGGATGCTATGCGCAGTGGTGGGTGGGTTGTGGGAGGGGGTCGGGAGACGCACCGTGGGACCGTTTTGTGTTATAGGTTAAAAAAAGACGTGGATTGTTTGCCACGCTGGGGTGGGCTCCCAGCGTGGCACAAGTGAGGGGGTGTTCAGCCGACGGGGATTTCACCCCGTCGGCAAAATGACTGATTGCCACGCTGGGGTGGGCTCCCAGCGTGGCACCAGCACTACGGGGAGACAACGAGCTCAGCCGACGGATGGGCACCCTGGTCAAGCGCACAGTGTGCAACGCCCCACGCCCATGGTGGGGGAAGCGCCGTGAGCAGCTTCTTATCGCTGCTCACTCAAGAGTAGCTCCCCCTTTCAACTGTATGCCACTGCATTTTGGAGCGTGTCATAGACAGCTCCAAAATGCATTGGCTTACAGGGGCCGCGCCTGCCAGCACACTGCCTGAATCGGAGGAGGAGGTGACACACCTCCGAAATCTCCGATGATGGCACTATGTTTCTTGCACATGTGTGCAAGCAACATAAAAATGTGAGCTTTATCTCGAGCTCAGCATTTCTACTTGCTGCATTATAGCAGAGGACAACAGGCATTTCACTAGTTGAGATGACACAGCCATTATTTGTGATAACTATAAAAATTAATTTAATCCAATAAGGACCTTAGATCTTCCTTATTTTTAAATTAAAATCTTCCAAAATAATTGTGTGCTAGAGACTTTTAAAAGAAATTCATATGGTTCAGTTTTTGTCCCTAAAGAGGGTCCAAATGTTTACTTGCCCACATACATAAGACTTAAGGGCTATGTTTATCAAGTCAATCCTGAGAAAGTATGCATAAGACCACAACAAACAAGCCGTAAGCAGAAAGGGGTTTCTGTTGCACCAGAGTCCATCCTTTGTATAATGTCAGTTTCCTTGCTGCTAAAAGGCCCATCAAAGAGCAACACAAGTGCCCCAAATTTCAAACTCAGGATATGCCTTTAAAAATCAGCCAATAGAGTCCATCTGTTGAAACACTAAAAGTGTGACTATATATACAATTAGTATCACAAGTTTCCTTTTATACAAATTGCAACAAACTCCAAAATATAAAATTAGGCTCCTATAAATGCTGGAGTCCATACTCCTAACAGTACTGCTCATGAGAATGTCATATGATCTGGCGAATTTTAAATCAGAGGCTCATACGGCTTCCCATTGTAAGGAGTTCACCATATAAAAAAGGGCACACCATTACCACTTAAGCACTTAGACACATTTCAAAATCAGATGTAAATTAACATTTATACATACTCAAAATATTGAAGAGCAGGGCCATCCGAGCATTTTGCCTTTTGGCTCCTTAAGCTGGGAGTCCAGTCAAAGCAATGATTTTCTTTTCTTATGGAACTTAATTCGTTGTCCAAACAAACTGAAGTTGTGAAATATGCCACAAACAGTAAGATTTCAATGTTTCTGCCCACCATTTTCAGACATTTATAAACATTAAAAGGCAGGCCGCTTATCTATTGACTTCCCAGTCAAACAAATAAGTAAGCATTTTTCTTCTTCCATTAACATGAAAGTTCCACGCTTACCATTCATCTGGACTCCTGTCAAAATTAATATTTGTATAATAAGATACATGCTCTTTTGGCCTGTCCAGGACTATCAAGTGCACGCTGGCTCTCTTTCCTCCAAGTGTCCATAGACTTGAGTAGTTCTGCTTGAACTCAAACTTAGAGTGTTGCCTCCTTCTGTCTCCCTTCTCCACATTCCGCAGTCATATCTGAAAATTAAACAGAAGAGAAGCACTCCACTGAGCTCAATAACCTCAGGGTGGATAAATTGGTTAAACAATATCAGTCCTCCCCCCAGGTAATATTGGTATACCTTTAGCAAGCCAAATTCAAACTTGTCAGCAATGACATGCTATTCAAACTCTTCTTGTCCTCCTCTTCAAAATGTCGAGTTCCATCACCAACAAGGAACTCCTTTCAAACCATTAATGCATTTTTTTCATTTCTGTGCTCGACAGCTGCTACTTAGTTTCTAGTTGAAAAATAACATCAGTTTCATTTATAACTTTTCAGTCACCAGCTTTTTAACTGATATGAGGAAAACGCTCTTCGCTCTATGAACTCCTCCAACATTTCTAATATGCCAAAAAGTACATCGACTTACATACTCTGGTTACCTGTTTTATTTAATAATTTCTCTGAGAGATACAACTATTGCAACAAATACAATTTGCTAAAGGGGAGAAAAAGCTTCCATACTTACTGCTGTGCTCTCACAATCTTGACAGAGAAAACCAGCAAGAGGTACGTTTAAACTGTCAAAGCATCAGCCAAACGGTATTACTCAGCAGTAGGAGTCATTTTCAGATATCCCCATTTTATTTCTAAACAAACAATAGCAATAGTTTCATTCATAAATTATTGAAGGAGAGATGAGGGAATAAAATAAGGTAGAAATCAAGAGCACTTGAATAACGTGGCTTGGCATGAAGCAGCAGCGCAGCCCCCACAGCATTCTGGAACCTTTAGAGACTGCATGAGTCATTTTCATTTTGAAAGTGAAAAAAAGAATGCACACACATTTCACACAACACCGTACACTATAAAAAAATATAGGATAGGTAACTTCATGCACAAAAAGTGTGTTCTGCCACCCTGGGGTTCTGATTCCCCACGGACCTCTCCAGCTTTACTCTCACAGTCAGAGGGAATCAGAATCCCTCTGTGGCACAACACAATGATTGTACATAGTTGCCCATCCAGCATTCTCTATACATTAGTAAAGCAAACAAGTAGAGACCTACAGAACTGTGTTGTGACACTGCACTGACATTCCCCCCCCCAAAAAAAAATAAGCAAAAAAAAAAAACAACAGTCCCAGGCAATGTGTTTCACTTTTTAAAATCATTTTTTAAAAATGCTGTTTTCCTTATACTGCAAATATTTCCATTTTATAAACACAATATAGAGATTGTATATTAGCAACCATACACAACAAGTCCATGTTTTAATCGAGAAGTTGTTATAGTAACAAGAGACCTCAATATCACAGCTCTGGAAACCTCACTTCATCAGGTACTGTGGTCCGAATAAGGTGACCACACAAAAACGTTCTGTGTTGTTTCCTGTTGTACTGCAACAGCAACGTCATGGCATTGGTACTGCAGCACAACAAGCTTATTCTAGGGATGGAATTCTATCCTCTGCCCCATTCAATCACACACTACGAGCCCCTTCAAAATGGGAACGGTGGGGAACCAATGTACTCTCATATAACTGAAAGTACTCAATGGTGTTGTGCGTCTCACAACACACCCAGGATGAACAGTGACCCATGTCCACTCTGGCATGGCTTATTACTTGCACAGAACAAAAAATAAATAAAAGTACCTTCCATGCAAACATCTACCTTCATGCATTTTATGTAACAATGATTTAGATACCAGTAGTGCAGTCAGTGACTGTACACATATATACAGCAGCCACCGAATGTGCAGTACCGCACAGCCATACAGAACAGAGTTCACTGCTGCCTCATGTTTCTCAGTATATGACTCTAAATAACCACTTAACGTCCCAGTTCTTCTGTCAACCAAGCTGTAAAATAAAAATTTTATAAAATTAAAAAAAAAAATACTTGGACTCCACTGAAAATGAGATGTTGCATCTCAAATGGGTTATCCTGGGTAAATGAAATGAAAACCAAACCAAGATATTTATTTATTAAGCTTTTTTCTTCTGCTTATGGATTTAGTGTTTATGAAAGGTGCTGGATTGCCAGCAGCAGACCCAGAAGTCCTCTGCTTATCCACATGGCAGGCACAACATGAGCGATCACAGTGCAAGCTTTCCCACACTGCACCATCGATGTGCCTCAAATTGTCATGGGGGAACTACCATGTAGGTAAGAGGGTAGTTCAGACTCCTTTCCCATTCAATCCTTGGCCTCTCACGTGAGGCTGACAAGGGTGCCAATTAGTGCCAATTTTGTTGTTGATTTAGTGATGTGGACACCTGCCCACTGAGAACTGGACTGAGACCATCACAACTCATTTTACATTTGCCACTAAACAGACCTCAGGTTATAATGTTTTATCTACTGCTGACCTGTGCTAGACTTGAACCAGTGACCTTGAAATGAAATGCTCCTTTAACCAATACCAATCAACTGAGCCATCCAGTTACCCATGATGCAAGATTCTAGGAAACAATATTGTTATACAGGGACAGTTTACCAAGACACTGTGCATATAGAAACATACATAGAAATATTGAATTTGATGGCAGATAAGGACCGCTTGGCCCACCTAGTCTGCCCATTTCCCTACCTAACAGATAAGCTGCAGATCCTAGTTAACCAACAGCCTACTTCCTCCTACCCCCGACCAGAATTGCCTTATGTCTGTCCCATGCATTCTTGAATTCCCCCACTGTTTTTGACTCTACGACCTCCTCAGAAAGGCTGTTCCATGCTTCCACAACATTCTCTGCGAATAAATACTTCCTCACATTACCTCTGAGCTGTCCCCCTCTATCCCTCTATCTTCAAATTGTGCCCCCTTGTTTTTGCACATCTCTTTTTCTGAAAGATGCTACCCTCTCGGACTTTGTTGATTCCCTTGAGGTATTTGAAAGTTTCTATCATGTCCCCCCTCTCCCTCTTTTCCTCTAGGCTATACATCTTTAGTTCCTTTAGTCTTTCTTCATATGTCTTCTGATGCAGACCCTGCATCATTTTGGTTGCCTCCTCTGGACAGCCTCCACCCTGTCTATGTCTTAGCGGAGATGGGGTCTCCAGAACTGTACACAGTACTCCAGATGTGGTCTTATCAAATGTCTATACAGAGGGCCAACAGCTTCCTATTTTCTACTGGTGATGCCTCTCCCTATGCATCCCAGTATCCCCCCAGCCCTCCTTACTGCCTTCTCACATTGATGGCCCACCTTTAGGTCATCTGATATGACTACCCCCAGGTCCCTTTCCATTATTGTTGTTGTCAGTATCTTACCCCTCACTGTGTACTCTTCCCCTGGGTTTTTGTTTCCCAGGTGCATTACTTTGCACTTCTTTGCATTGACTCTAAGCTGCTATACATTTGACCATTCCTCCAGCCTTGCCAAGTCCCTTTTCATCCTTTCCACCCCACCTTGTGTTTGAACCCTATTGCAGATCTTTGTGTCATCTGCAAAGAGACATACTTTCCCTTCCAGTCCCTCTGCAATGTCACTTATAAAGACATTAAAAAGGACCGGCCCCAGTTCTGAACCCTGCGGTACCCCACTAGTAACCCTCCTTTCTTCACTGTGGACTCCATATGGTATACTTAACTCATCAAAGAGCGTCCATCAAGACAACCATGTGACATGAACACTGCAGCAAGGTTCTCATCATTTGAAGAATGTCACTACAGGGACCCCTCTCCCCAGTCTCAATGTCAAATATAACCACACACCCCCCCAATGTAAGCCCCGAACCCATAACCTTCTAGTCCAGAGAAAAGAAAATTGCAAGTGAAATGCCAGGTATTTATCTTCTATATCAAATATTTATAGAAGTACTAGTACTCATGAAATCAAGAAAGGAATAGGCCAGTTGAACCAGAGCTCATTTACAGTGGGGTCCAGGCCACTCACTCTCTCAGTTACAAGTATATATCAATATTACATTAGTAGCAAGGCAAACCAGAAAAAATATATTACATTCCATAGTATAGTATAGTATAGTATAGTATAGTATAGTATAGTATAGTAAAGTAAAGTAACAGAAACATAGAATGTGTCGACAGAAAAGAACCGGTAAGCCATTTAGTCTGCCCTTTTTTACCCCCAGCTGCCTATTACTACATCCTGGACCCTATTCGATCATATGTGACCCTCCCTCCTGCCTTTCCTGTACCTACTCTACACACATGACTATCCTAAATATGCTTGAAGCTCCCCACTGTCTTTGATGCCACCACCTCCTCTGGTAGGCTGTTAAAGGTGTTCACCACCCTTTCTATTAAGACGTTTTCCTTATATCCTGCTCTCCTCCAACTTCATAGCAGGCCCAGTGTTCTGGTGCAACTCCTCTGAAAAAGAGACCATTCCCCATGCACCTTGTTTACCCCAGTAAGGGGGTCTCAATCATATGCCCTGTCACCCTCTTCTCCTCCAGGGAGTACATGCTGACCTCATGCAACCTCTCCTCATATAGTTTCTTATGCAACCGCTACACAATTTTGGTGGCCCTCCTCTGGATTGCATCCACACTGTTAATGTCCTTGCAGAGGTACAGCTTCTAGAAATGAAAACTATGAACTCATCCTAATTCTTGATCTTCTTCGACCATCTTCACCATTGAATTACATCGATGGGTTCTGAGCTGGAGGCGCTAGCACCCTGAGGGAGCCAGAACTTTTCATGAGGGCCAGTGATGAGGTAGGCTGGGCACATGCACAGCAGCAAGAGACTTCCTCATGCTGCTTGGTTTACCTTGGCATTGGCCCTCAACGAGCTCAGCACCTTTTTTACCAAGCAGGTACAGAGTACCCCAACAATAACCCTAACCTAAAAAGGCATAAGATAGGGTCAACAACAAAGAAAACAGTGTCTTCACAGCCCAAACCAAAAACAGAGGGAGAAGGAGACCAACGAACAGAATGAGTGAGTCAGGGGATAGAGAGTGGATGTGTGAATCAGTGGTGAAGATGGTCCAAGGAGACCAAGAATTATGGTGAGTACATAATTTTCATATCTTCCAGGACCAGTTTTCATTATTGATTCACATGGACGGGTTAGCGTACCAAGCTCAGACGAAAGTCTCCCGGGCAAGGTGGTATGAGCCAAAACTCACTCAGGACAAGAGTCCATTAAGGACTATCCTGCTAAAAGAGGCATGTTGTCTGGCATGGACATACAGGGTATACTGACTGATGAAGGTGTGCACACTGTGCTCTATGTTGCAGTTCCACAAACATCAGTGATAGGCATAGAACGAATCTCTGCCATGAACTTTGCAACTGCTCTGGTGGAGTGGGCACAAACCTGGCCTTCCAACTTGACTTGCAGCATGGACCAACACTGGCAGAAGCAAGCGATTATCCATGTGGAAATGCATTTGATCGTAACCGACTGACCCAGTCAGTTGGGGCTGATGGAAATGAAGAGCTGTTTTGACTGCAGGAAGTCCTTAGTTTTATCAAGGTAGAATATGAGGGCTCTTAACATCCAGAGAGTGGAGGGTGCGCTCCCCCTCATTCTAGAAGTTAGAGCTCACTCAGGCAAGTACCAGGTAGGCAAGTAGACAGTACCAAAGGCTGGTTCAAGTGGAACTCTGACTCCACATCAGGTAAAAACTTGGGGTGTGTGCAGAGAACTACCTTGTCTCTATGAAAGACAATATACAGAGGTTATGTGGCAAAGCAGGCATCTCAGAGACCCTACAGGCAAAAGACGTGGCCACTGAAAACACAGTTTTCCAGATTAGGAATTTGAGGTCACATGTAGCCAGGGGCTCAAACGGCTTACGAATGAGCATATCCAACACAAGGTTGAGGTCCTAGGCATTGACATGGTTCCTGACCAGTGGCCTTGTGTGCAAAATGCCCTTCAAGAACCACATTTTCTTTTTTATTTCTTTTCCCCTCCAGTCACCGGACTGGTGGCCTTTCTTGGGCTACATCCCGGTTGTCTCCCACCCAATCTGAAACCCCCCTGGGTCCTCTCTTGGAGCTCCGCAAGTGCCTTAACGCTGCCTGGTGAAAGACCCCCCCATTTACCCTCTAGGGCAGGGCTTCTACTCCTACAGGCACCCTAGACATATAGCATTGTCCAGGCATTAGTGTCATGCACAGGATCGAGACCCAGTTGGGCTGGGTCCGTTGGTGGGTGTGGGGCCAGGGTGTACCATCGCCTACCAGTACTCCAGGGCATTTTCTTTGTTCTGGTGATTCCGCCCCCTCACCTTAGGCATGCACGATCATGCAATGATGCCAGGTGGAAGATATGGGCTCAGTCTAGAACACATTGCTGCTGATGTCTGCCATGCACCACCTTCCCTCTTACATGCAAGTTGCAGCACTGTACCCCTCCCATAGCCACCAGGAGGCACCACAGTGCCAAGCCCTGCAACCCTCTCTAACCCAGAGAAGATGAGCTGTCATCCTCTCCCGTGCTGACCCCCGATGGCCTATGCTCATTCCCTAACATGGGTTGCTGGCGTGGTGCGAGGTGTGACGTCTAGTGCCTTAACCCTCAGTGCAACCAGCCTGGCTCACCTTCCAGAATCTCTTAAAATGTGGCAGTTGAACAAGAGTGAGGTTCTGAACTGGCTCATGTTATGCTGACACAGCACACAATGGACCTTAACTGAAAAGTATTGCAATCCTGCATCAGAAAGGTCCAAGAGATACTCCAAAATCTTGTCCAGTGGACATTGAAATGATCTATACAGGATCTGGAGCATCATTCAGAAACACTATGCAAGTTTTTCTACTAGAGGGCTTAGAAGCAGCCAGAAGAATCTCAGGGACCCTCTGGGACACCTTGTACCTGCTCATTTATATCTCTGTAGGAGTCAGGCACAGAGATGAAGGGAGCATAGGTTGGGATGAACCAGGGACCCCTGCATTAGAAGATCTGTCCAGAGGGGAAGGGGTCTCAAGGGGCACTGACAAATTAATAAGCAGGGGAAACCATATCTGTTGAGACCAGGATGCGATGATCAGAATCAGTTTGCCCTGTGGGCCTCCAGCTTGAGCATTCACTTCTGAACTAGAGGGACAGGAGGAAATGCATACCGAAAGCAATTTGTTCACTGCAACCTGAATGCATCCTGATGGAATACATCACATTATGCATTTTTGGAGCAGAATCAAAGCAGTTTGGTGTTGAGTGGGGATGCAAAAAAGTCCACCTCTGGGGTTCCCCACTAATTGAAGAGAAATTGTATGACATCTGATGCCAATGACCACTCATCAGGATCTGTCTCTGTCCAGTTGAGCTCATCTGCCAGACTGTTCTGAGCCTCTGGCAGGTAAACTGCTTAGATAGAGCACCCTTCTCCATGCACCATTCCCACTTTCTCATTGCCTCCCTGCAGAGAGTATAAAAGTGTGCCCCACCATTGCATATTGATTTAGTACTTGACAGAACTGTTGTCCATCTGAAGGAGGATGACCTTTTGGCAGACAAAAGTTCACCATGGCCAAAGGGCATTTAGCTCTGCTCTCATCTCCAAGATATTGATGTGGAGATGGGACTCTATAGGGCTCCAGACACCTCTCCCCCCCAGTGTGGTGGCATCAACAGCAAGCTCCCCACCCTAAGAGACATGTCCATGGTGAGGGTAAACTGAGGCTGTAAGGGGAGAAAGGGAGATCTTGGAGGAGACGGTTCTCTTGCATCCATCATGCAAGCGATCAAAGTAGCAGAAGCTCTGTCACTTTGATGGGGTAAGACTGAGGATGCATTGTCGGAAACCACTGTGTGCTGAGCATCCATTGAGTTATCCTCATATGCAGGCATGCTAGAGGTGCTGTGAAGACAGTGGAGGCTATGAGACCCAACAGCCACTGAAAAGAGTGAGCCCGAATGGACTTGTTCTCCATGATGAAATGAGCCATCATTGGCTTTCCTTCTGTGTTCTGGGAGAAAGGCCCTCGCCTTGGTGGTGTTCAAGAGGGCTCCAATAAAGAAAAGCTGCTGAGAAGATTGAAGCTGCAACTTGTCTAAATTCAACAGAACTCCTGTGGAGATCAGGAACTAAGCTGCTGTAATCACTGGATGTTTCATGCCTTGCTTGAATGCACTGGCTAGTAACCAATTGTGTATACAGGGAAAAACTTGGGAGTTCAAGTTCTCTGAGGTGCACAGTGAGAACCACAAAGCACACTGTAAAGTTTTGAGGTGATAAGGATAGCCCAAAAGGCAGGACCCAGAACTGGTAATACTGGCCCAGAGCCATGAAGCAGAGATACTTGTGGTGGCTGGGGTGGACCAGAATATGCTGGCAGATGTCCTGCCTGTCCAGAGAAGTTAACCAGTCCTGCAGCTTGAGGAGCAGCAGCAAGGTCCCTAGGGAGAACAACTCTAATGTCTCCTGGTGTAGGAAACTGTGCCACCCTAGTGCCACCCTCTGAAGCTCCTGCTCTGGTTCTGCCTCAGATGCCCGAGGCAGAACCAGTTTTTTGAGGTCGAGAATGGGGGGGCATGCCCCCCGACTTCTTCAGAATGAGGAAGTAATAGGAGTAGAACTGTGTATTACACTCTGTTTCTGGCACTTCTTACATTGCCCTGTTGCTCAACAGGCCCGCAATCTCCATGGCAAGATCTGACATGACAAATGAAAGTGGGTACTGCTTCCTGGATGGATAATACAGGCGAATTTCTGAGATATTTAGTGGGTGCCCCTCTTGTATGATCCTTAAAGCCCACTTTTATGATCCTTACCCCCCCCCCCCAACTGGAGATGTCTGCCTCGGGCATCTGAGGCAGAACCAGAGCAGGAGCTTCAGAGGGTGGCACTAGGAGCTTTTGGGGCCTGTGCCTTCAGTTGTGCTTTCTTCTGCTGCTCTGGAGGCTGGGACGTAACATGGACTCCCTTGCCTTTGCCATGAAAAGACAGTTTATTTGCGGTAAACGACTCGGCCCTTACCTCTTTGAGGGTGAGCTGGGACAGGCTGCAAAGTTTTAACAACTTTTCTATTCTTCTGATAGGTCTCAAGGGGCTGTTCTACCTGTTGGCAGAACAGATAGGGGCCACTGAAGGGGACATTCATGTCTTGCTGCTGGAAATCATTGGAAAAGCCCGACGTTCTAAGCCAAGAGTATCTCCCAATGCAGATTCCTGCAATAGCTAAGCAGAAAGCAGTGTCATATGCTTCCATAGCCACCATTAACTGAGGATTGTTGGACTTAATACCACAGGTAATGGTCTGAAGAATTTTCTGCTTAGTGTTAGAATTTCCATGGCCTCCACTAGAGACTTGAGAGATGTCCACTGGGCATACTCGTACTTGGAGAAATGCCCTCGGTAGCTAGCTATTTGCATAATAAGGGTAGCTGCAGCAAAAGTTCTCTTTCCCAATGCATCTGTCTTGCAATACTCCTTACTGATGGGATGTGCCATAACCTCTGGAGGGAGAATGTCAGCCAGAAAGACTGTTATTGGCAATGGGCTGGGATGCCAAAATAGGTCTGTCTTTAGGAGCAATACACTTACAATCTATCTGCCGAAAGAGGGAATTGACCCTGGCCTGGCCCACACTGCTTCTGAGAGTGTCTCAAAACAGGGTCACTAGGAGACATAAGGCTAATTGGCATGGTGGGAACTTTGAGCCATTCCAGCTGGAGTTGTTAGCCTGGGTCAGTGGCAGAGAGCTCAAAAATAAGAGTTGCATGCATATTGTGGCTGTCAATGGGAGGCAGTATAGTACAGTGTTTTAAGGCACTGAGCTGCAAACCTGGAGACCTGGGTTTGAATCCCACAGCCCCCACTTGCATACTGTGTGACCCTGAGCAAGTCACCTAACTTCCCTGTGCTCCCAGGCTGCACCTGTAAACAAGCTTTTAGCTTAGTGTGTCTCACCTAGTAAAAACAAAGGTGAAAAAAATTATAATATTGTGAAGCAGAGCCTGGAAAGAAAGACCCCTTTTGTAGAACAGGACGGGGACCTGGATTTGAGTTATCCCTGAAAAAAAAATTAAAAATTAAAAAAAGTTATCACCACCCACAAAGATGAGGTCAGGGTTGGTACCGGGTCAATACATCACTTCAAAAACAGCGCAAGAACCGTGCTGTGTGAAGCGCTAAAGCATTTAGAATAACGGGTATAAGAGTGGTAGGGAATTACAGGCAGCCCACCAGGTCAGTGGCAAGGTGTCCATCTGTGGCGCTGACATCCCAGGTTCAGGGACAAACTCGTGAGTCAGAGGGCTGGCAGGGGGGAGAAGGACTGAGCGTCCCATGAACTGCTCTCCTTCTCCAGGAGGAGAGGGGAGGAGAGCGTCCGGCACAATGCAGACCTCTAGTGGAGGTTGGGGGTACAGCCACAGCCAGTGCCAGACATAACAGGGGGCAGGGTGGAGACTGGCATCATTGCAGGGGAAAAAAATCCCCAAAAAATATATTGCTGACCGCTGATGGCCTCCGCCGCTGCCGCCACTCCCCGCTGCAGACCAAAGACCACCAAGGAGGTCCCACTCCCATGATCCTGCCCTGGGGGGGCAAGCCAGTGCTTTGTGACCATGTTTCATGGGAGGGGCGCCCACCCAGCAGCTCCACCCGGAGGGGGGGAGCGACAAGTGGAGCGGGGGACCACAACCTCCAGCAGGAGGGCAAAATAGCCAGTGAGGAGAGAAAAAAAAAAGAGTGATAGGGAGTTACCTCTACCCCTGTTGCTGACCATGATGTGGAGGAAGGGGTGAAGAAGCCTGTGCTGCTGTGCCTCGTCAAGTCGCTTAGGCACCAGCACACAGCAGCAATGGAAACCTGGAACCATGCTTCAATTTCCCACAGGTCTCCTGCTGTTGCAACTTAAATTTTTTTATAAATAAGTAAATAAATTAATACATTTCCCCCTCTAGAGTTTTTCCCTATCCTCAAAGTCCACACACCCCTTGGAGTTGATTGTTTAGAGCCTGGGGTGGTGCAGAGGCAATACACCCCACAAAAAAAGAAAACTTCCCACTGATTTCAATGGGGTGTGCACATTTGTTGTGTGGTCGCTGTTTTGCCTGACGTTGTATTAGAGCATGACATTTTGCTTGTGGCATTAATTGTTGCACTGTTTTTGTATTAGTCATTATGACCCCGTGCTGTCAAGGTCAAGCTCATCCCCCTTCAACTCCTCTCCGGAAAGAGGAGCTGGAAGAAGAGTGGATCTACAAGTGCCCATCCCAGCCATTGGAATCAGAGAGACAGGGGATACTGGCACCAGCAGCAGAGGAGGAGTCGGCACTGAGTCCAACACCAAAATGTAAAGAAATTGGCACCAGTACGAAAGGAGCAAGCACCGGGGAAGCCATTGCCAAACAGACTGAGCCCTGTGCTGAGGAATCCCTTGATGCTGGAGGTGGTGCTGGGACAGGCTACAAAAGGCCTGATCCTGGGCCCAGCACCACCCATAGAGAAGGTCCAGCCAGCACAGAAGTGACCAGACAAGGTACTTGGGCTAGTCCCAAGACAGTGACACTGCAAGGGGGACAGGCATCAGCGGTGTGGTCAACAGCAAGGAGTCAGAGACCGCTGCCGGAGCCAAATGTTCTACTTGGCTAGAATGTCCCAGCTGCGTTTCCAGTGTCCCTAGCCCCATGGGACCTGGAAACAACCAGATAGCATGCTCAAAACCTTTGCATTGCTCAAAATTCAATTCACATTTCTAGGACCTGGAACTGCAGGAATGGGCAAACGAGCCAGACGCTGTACCCACTGCTCCATAAAAGCTGCCCAGTGGTGAAACTGCCCACCAGAGTCCCTACAGGAGGGTAGGGAAGGACTTTGGGCCCAAGACCTTGAACTACCACGAGAGGAGTCATCAGGGAAACTGATGGTGCTGGAGAGTTCCCCCCCACTCCTGGGTCAAGAAGACCTTGTGGCAGACAAACCAGAGGGAGCCTTGAGCAGTACTGCTTCTTCCCCTTCCAATAGGAAGAACTCGAGGTCGAGCAGCACTGGGTCCCCAATCAGGATTGGAAACAGGCCCAATTCTTTCTGTGTTTACAGGAGGGCTGTCCTCACTCTTGAACACATGACTGTCCATTGTCAGAACCATCCACCAGCGAGAGAAGTGGACTGGACACGTCCCCGCTGCCCAAGCAGCATGCCTGAAGAGACTCCTTACTGTCACCATCACCATCCTGTTCAGCAGGGCAGAGAGAAACTGACAATCAAACATACATACATTTTTTTTTAAATACCAAACTGACACAAAAATAACCAACACTACAACACTAGCTTTAAACACTGAACTCAAACAAACTGAACGACGCTGTCATATATATGTGAAGTCCTGACTCCCGGTGGGCAAGCAACATCGAAATTGAAGTGCATTCAACAACAGGGGAAAAAAGAACTGAGGTGGCTGTGGGCCAGTGCTGAGGCAAGCCTTGTAGCACAAGCTAGTCTCACAGTGCTGTGCATGTGTGCAGCCTACCATGGCGCCGGTCCTCCTGAACATTTCTGGCTCCCACAGGGTCCTAGCGCCTCCAGTTCAGAACCCATCAGTGTGAATCAGTGTGAATCAATGGTGAAGAGTGGTTCTGGAAGATCTAGAAACAGTACTCCAGTGGTGGTCTTGCACAATACAGTGGCAAAACCACTTCCCTTCTCCTGTTAGAACTCCCCCTCCCTATGCAACCCACCATCCAGCTAGCCTTGCCTACTACCTTGTCACACTGCCCTGCCAACCTTGAGATCATCTGGTATATTTATATTGTCTTGTACAATGACTGTGATCTGTGTCATGTAGGTAACCTTTCCAAGCTCAGAACCTCGTTAAACAGGGCCTTTGGTTCTAAAAGTTTTTATCTTGTTCAAAAATCTCTCTCACTCTCTCTCTCTCGCTGTCTCTCTCTCTCTCTCTCTCTCATATGACTACCCCAAGGTCACTCTCTTGCTTGGTGACTGTAAGTATCCTCTTCCCTCCACCCCCCCATCTTGTACACAGCCAGTGGGTTTCCCAACCCAATTGCATGAATAAGTTATACAGAAATACTGGAGGCTGCTGCAGATCGCTACTCGTGGCAGCATGCTGATAGTAGCAGCCTCTGGATTCTTTTCCATATTTCTCTCTTTTGTGGTTTGATGCCAAGTAACCTTTTTTTTTCTAAACTGAGAATGAATCAGTCTGCATGATCTAAGTGAATTTCTGTGTAACTTAGTACAGAATAACAGTACAATAGCATTTAGCTAAAAAAACTGAAGTTTCCGTTTATTTCCAGTCACATTTGATAGTTCATTTTGATTAACTATATAGTGGCTGTATGGTGTTGTATTCTGTTTCACATATTCTGAATATTTATGAGTTGTCATTATTTGTAGGGTGTTTCTCCCGTTACCCTGACAAAGGGTTCTTCCCGAAGCATTGGGTCAGTTTGGTGGTGCGGTCTGAGTGTTGGTGCATCACACTATTTTCTATTATGCATTATAGCACTTTACTTATCTAGATTTTGTCATTAGTGTAATATGTTTAAGTTCATTAGTGTGCGGATACTTTTTGATCCTCGTGGTACTCCATTGGTCATGCTTCCATGCCCTGAGTGACTGCCATTTACCACCACTCTCTGTCTCCTATCTTTCAACCAGTTGGATACCCAGTTTGCCACCTTCTCCCACACTCTCAGTTTGCTAAGTTACTTAATCCACCTCCTGTGTAGTACGGTGTCAAAGGCCTTAATGAAATCCAGATAAGCCATATTCATTACCCTCCCCTCCCTCGATTCACTTCCCTAGTTACCCAGTCAAATACATCTATTAGATTTGTTTGACATGACCTTCCGCTGAGGGGCTGTGCTACCAGTGGTCCAGCAGCCCATCTGCCTCCAGGTACTCCATCAGTCTCTCCTTCAGAAGGGTTTCCATTAATGTCCGCACCACTAACTGAACTGTAACTGCTAGCATCCTCACTATTGCTGCTCTTGTGCAGAGGGATCACATCGGCCCTCCTCCAGTCCTCTGGAACTACCCCCATCTCCAGTGAGTTGCTGAATAGTTTTCCCAGAGGGGCAGCTAGCACTATGCTCAGTTCCTTTAGCATCCTTGGGTGGATCCCATCATGCTCCATTGCCTTATTTAACTTTTAGGGCTTCCAATCTCCAACGGACTCTCTCTTCCAAAAAAAGACTTGTGTCCATCCCCCCACTGACCCACCCCCCAGTGTCTGCTGATGAAGGTCAAGCCATCCCCGCCTCCCTCCACTGTGAAGACCAAGAAGTAGTTGTTTAAAAAATTTTAGCTTTTCCTTGCTCTCCCTCCGCAGTCCTCCCTCTTCTCCTGATCCACACTATCCCTCCCCTGGCCTTGCCCTCCTCTTTTCGCTCAGGTACCTGAACAAAAGGCACTTTTACACGCAGTGTCTTGTAATGGAACAGGTATTACAGACTCACTGTTCTGATGCAAAAACTGTGTATGCAAGCAGCCCATTGCGCAACAAAAGTGGGCGCTCACCTCAAAATGCGTTCCCTGTTTGAGTGGGTTCGCCAGCTTCTGTTCCATTGTGTCCTGGCATGTAAAAGCAGCTTTCCATTTGTTTCAGTGAATGGCCAGATCTGCAAAGCAAAATGCCCATATTTGCTAACATTCAAAAAATTATCACTTCAATGCAGAATTCATTTAGGGAGGATTTTCCTAATGAATTCTGTTGAAAACTGTTTAAAAAATCATTCCTGTTGATTAGTTAAGCAATAAACCACGATAGGGTGTTGGTGATGCTGGTTTTACCCGCCTGGCGTGGTTCGGTCCGAGGCCGCAGGCCGAGTGAGTAAATCTCCAGGCGTGGGTAAACCAGCATCACCAACACCCTGGAGTGGTTTATTGCTACTATACAATGTGTCACTTAATTTTGTTCAAAAAAGAATAGAAAAATAATTATTTTTGTATTTTATAGCTTTGTAATGAATTTGTTCTTACACTAAAAAAATAGTGCAGTGTAAAAAAGTGTAGGTTGGTGGAGGCATGCATGGTCCTATTACAAAGGCTGTATTATTAAAACATCCTAATAGTAAAAGAGATTTGTAGTAAAAGAGTGCATAACAAAGACCCTCTGAGAGGAGTCGTTAGTTTTCCTTCTCTGTCTGTCTCTGCCGGAGAAAGAGAAGCGCGCCCTCTCTCTAAAGACTACATATCCCAGGATGCCCGCTGCACTGACCCTAGGAACAGCTGAGAAGAAAGGGGAAGCCAGATGTAGGTACCGAGCGGTGCTGCATTGAAAGTCAGAGTTCAAGTTTCTTTGTAAGCCGTGGAGTGTTAACTTCATTTGAAAGCGGCTTGTTTCATTCTTGTGCGGGTGCCTTTCGGCTTTTTGCCGTTGCTTCACATCGTAAGTGCCAGTCCGAGCCAAGAACATGCTCGAGAGCGAAGAGGTTGAGGTGGGAATTCAGCATCTTCATGTCGCTCTTTCCGTGGCCAGTCAGGATCCCTGGTCTGTACTTTTATCTTTTTTATTGTGGTGGGACAAGTAGAGGCCGAATTGTTGTAAGAATGGTGCCGGTGCCACAGTAATGTTTGGCGACGAAAAGAACATGGCGGCTCAGATTGATTTTTACTTTTTTTTTTTGCAGTTACTGCCATGCGGCTGGCTGGCACCTTTTTGTGTTGGTAATGCTAGATTTTACAATGCTTGAAAGGTGCCAGTTAGCCAATCAGAGTGGTGGACTATAAGACCTCATTGTATAATGCTCCTTAATACATTTTGATAAGTTAGAAGTTTTGTGAATTACTTTTCTCCACTTAACTTTGGATGAATTTTCTTGTTTTCAACAGAATTCATTAGGGGAAGCTGTCCCTAAACAAATTTTTCATAGAAGTTGATTTCAAGGGACACTGGATGGCTGGAAACACAGCCAAAACACAGGAAGAGACAAACAGCTGAAATACCACTGCCGTGTACAAGTGGCATGGGAGCACAGAGGGTGGAGCATTACAGAACTGTGACAAAACTGAGCGGCACAAGTCAGCGCCATGTAAAAGTGTCTAAAGTCTTATCCCCTTTTTGATCTCCTAGGCAATCCTCTCATCTGTTTAAGCCTTTGCTGCCCTAACCCTTCTCCCTGCCTCCCTTTATCTAGATATACCAACCTGTTCCTCTCTATTTGGGTTTCCTTGTATTTCTTAAAAGCTGTCTTTCCCCCTTACCACTTTAAGCCCCTCCTCCAAGAACAATAATGGCCTCCTCCTCCTCTTATCACTTATTTCCTTTAAACAGCTTGCTGTTGCCTTGGTTATATCCTCCCTTATCCTTTTCCATTTTGCCTCCACTCCCACTTGACAATGACCCCCTTCAAGTATCTACTCAGGCAGTCTCCTGTTTCTTTAAACTCTGCTCTCTTGAAGTCCAGGACCTTCATCCCAGTGTGTTTTTTTTCCTTTCTGATCCTTATGCCAAACTACACTGTACAATGTACCCGGGGGCTACCCACTGTGACGTCTGCAATACGGTCCCGGTTCAGAAGTACCAGATCCAGCAGCATGGCCCTGTTTTTAGTGGCTTCTACAACCAGCTGCCTAAGAAAAATGCCCCTTTTAAGGAGTCTAAAATGGCCCTGCTTCTAGTTGTAGCTGTGGTAACACTGCCCCACTCTACAGCAGAAGATTAAAGTTCCCCATAATCAGTGCCCCCCCTTTGTCATTCTGCAATGGGCTATCCGAAAGCCCAGACAAACTCATCCTCTGTTGGTGGTCTGTACAGCACCCCAATGTGGATGTAGGCCATGGACCCAGCCTTCAAGCCAATCCAAGGAAACCTTTAGCCCTTAATCATCCACATAGCATCCATGGCCTTTGTACCCTTCCTTACATAGCAATCAACTCCCTTCCTTTTCCTTCCTGCCCTATTCTTACAAAACATTGTATAACCTGTTAGAGTATTAGGAGGCAGTGTAGTGCAGTGGTTTAAGGCTCTGAGCTGAAAACCTGGAGACCGGGGTTTGAGTCCCACAGCCCCCTGTTGCATACTGTGTGACCCTGAGCAAGTCACTTAATTTCCTTGTGCTCCCAGGTTACACCTGTAAAACAAGCTTCAGCTTAGTGTGTCTCTCCTGGTTAAAAAAAAAAAAAAAACAGAACCGCACATCCCAGCTGTGGTTGTCGGTGCACCATGATTCTGTTATTGCCACTAGATCCAGGTCCACCTCTGCAGTGGTTGCCTCAAGTTCACACATTCTGTTTCCTAAGCCCCTTGCGATGGCACACATGGCTCTAGTCAGCTCTCCATTCCCTAGTCCAGTTTTCACTCTTCCTACATCCCAGGTACTGCCTTCCCCTTTTTTAACCATCTTCTGTCCACCCTACCTAATTCCTCTCTCAGCCCTAGACTTACCTTCTGACTCTTCCCCCTGCTTGTTCCCATGCTCCTCAACCCCACCGGAATTTGTTGCCCCTGGGCTTCTCTCTGATGCTTCACTTTCGGTTGGGGGTCATTCACTGCCTTCCTAATCATTTCTGCTTCCCTTCATGGCTAGTTTAAATGCCAAAAGGAGTAGCCACTCCCCTCCTGGATGGATGGAGATCATCTCCTCTGTACAGGCCTCAACCTTCCCAGGTAGGACTAAGTCCCCAATGTAGACAAATCCCCTCTACCCTGCACCATGCCTTCAACCAGTCACTGAAGTCAGTGATGTGATGTTCCCTCTCCTCCCTTTGGTCATATACAGGTAGCATATCAGCAAAAGCCATCTGCCTCTGACCTTAGGACCTCCCCTCTGGAAGACCCCCACATCCTCTCTTGCCACTAACATGGGTGCCTCCTCTTGGCATTCCCATCCCACCAGAACAGTGAAAGAGATGTGAGTGGCACCAGCTGAGGAATATATTCCCAACCCTCCACCCTCCCAGAGCCCAACAAAATTCAGTCAGCCATCCTTCTTGGCACTCTCTGAGGCAACAATGTTGGACTAAGTAGCCCCTGGGTGGGTGAAGAGGTCTCCTAAATCCCAACCAACTAAACCTGCAGTCTAGTGACCTCCTCCTTCAACCCAGAGGTGCACACAGATAGGGCAGCACCTCAGTCTCCAGAAGGTCTCCCTGAAGACTGCCACTCAACTGTCACTGCACTGCACCTCTCCCATCATTCTCAGTGCTATTCTCCCTATGGCCTTAAGAACTTATGTCTTTACCCAAGATAGTGTTCCCTTTTACTGATTGGTTGTAGCTATACCCTTGATATGTTGATTCTATTTAACGTTCACATTGTAAGACTTTACTAGCTTTCCCCTTTAAGTTTAATTTAATCCTTGTCACCTGAACCTACATAGGGTTTCTCAGGTTTTCATTTTGTCACCCTTTTTACCCCTACCCTAGATAGTAAGTTTCCTTTTTGTCCCCCCTCCTCCGGTTGTTTTACCCTCTTATCACCTGACCCTAGACAATGTTTTATAAGTGTAACCCACCCCACGACCCTCCTTGTTTAACTAGCAGGGCTGCTCCTCTCACTACAGATGTCTAGGGGCAAATGAGGGGGTTGGGGTTTACATAAGTGAATGCAGATTTGGAAAACAGAGAAATGGTCACCATTAGGCTAGGTGACCCAAATATTACACTAGAATAGTCAAGCCCAAGTGTGGAAACTACCTGGCACACACCTGGTGGGACCAGTTACCATGGCCAGCAACCCAGATCCCTGGGAGAAAACATCTGCTCACAGTTATGGTTGGTTTGCACTTCTGGACAGGGGCACCCAAGTAACTCCAGACACAGGGAAGCAATAACAATACTGTCCAAACCAGGCTGGGATTCTAGAGTGTGACTTTTATTCACTTAAAAAAGTAGAAATAATCACAAAGTGAAGATGGACCCCCACAGGGCTACACATACTGGTATTGCAGATTACTGAGGTACAGACATTCTTGAATCCTCATTTAGCATAGGTTGAAGTAACACAACAGTGAACTCTCTGGATCTGAAATGGAGATTGGCACACACAGCCAGAACTAGTACATTTCCCTTCGACTAGGCACTTACGGCTAGTACTAGGACATTTTCCCATATTTCATGAAGAATGAAGGTGGTTCACACGACCACAAAGAAGCACATCCAGGCTCAGGAACTTTCAGAATCCACTAAACTGGGGTAAAATGAGAGAAAACAACCCACATCCAGGGGTAACTACTTCCATTAGGCATTGGCCAGATGCACTAAAGGTAAAGTATTGGTGCCCAAACTGAACCCGGAGAGGTAAACAGGGTCACTCCAGATGGGGGGTCTCCCACTTTTTGCTTCCAAGTTTATACTTGGCCATTCATCTGGTTAATAACACCACATAACTGTAGAAAACTGTAGATGCTGTCTTGAAATGTATAACACATTTAACATACTACACACACACACACACAAACACATACACACACACACCATAAAGGTGTCAGAAGTTAAAAGTTCTGAACTTGGATGATCACATACTGGACTCCAACATAGGCAGACACTTTTAAAACACAGAGGGCTGGATATTCAAACTGCACCCAAAAAGTACGCAATAGCAGGAGCAAGCACAAGTCCATTGCGCCCATGTGCAATAGATGCGATATTCAAAAAAGGAGCAAGCCAAATTGCGCCAACAGCCAACGTCTGAATATCGCACAACTTGCGCCATAGCGCAACTAGGAAGGGGAAGCTGAGCAGATATGATGCACTATGGCGCAACAAGGGCTGCCCAGCTGAGCAGCCCAGAGGTGCCATAGCGCAAGCAGGGAGCCACCCAGCAGCAGAGCAATGTAAATGCACAACCAGGGAGGTAGGTAGGGGCCCACCACCCATGCCACAGATGGGCACAGGAACACACTGTAGAACTGACAATACACCCTCACACCCCAAGCACAGCACAACTGCAGGAGGGCTGGAATATCCACCGGCCCATGGGGACAAGCAAACAAAGCACAGCTGGGCCATGGTGCCCCATCACACCCACCGGCAAGCTGAGACTGCCACACAAGGAGGGCAGACTACCCCATGTCACAGCAGCCCCTCCTGTGCACAGCACACCCTGCACCGTGACCCCAAGACACCCCCCCATGAGCAGTGACCACCACTGCAGGAATCCCCTTGCATACCACCACCCCCACTGCCACACAGCAACCTCGTGTACCACAGAACCATACAAGCCAGACCCACCATGAGCACCCAGCAGTGGGTGGCAGCACACAGCAATGCAACAACGGCAGACACAGTGCCAACAAGCACAATCCCCCTGAGGCACATCTAAGACACTGAACATGTGTCAGCACAAGAGGTACCCCACATGGGAAAGGGCGTGCCCCTGACACCACCGCCATTGATACAGCACCCTGCACAGTAGACAAGTGTCACAGCCCGACCCACCACGAGCCACAGCAGCCAGCACAGACACCCACAGTGGTGCGTGGAAGCATGCAGCACAGACACCAGATGCAACACAGTGCAGGGGCAAATACACACCCATACCCATGGGGACACTAACACAGGGATGCAGTAGTGTGGCAACCAAGCCTCCAGTGTGGGCCCATGAAAACTGTGCATGCACAGGCTGCAGTCCTCCATGGCACAGGGGTGACACCCACCCTGTGCATGAACTGTGGCCCTGTACGCCACCAGCATATGCCTGGAGCACAAGTCACAGACAGTGGTGCACAGCCCCTGCAACACACACAAGCCACAGCATGGAGGTGGGACAGCAACTGCAGAGGCCACAGTGTCACCTGAGGCAAACATGTACCACACCATTGACAGGAGGCAACCCAGCATTGTGACGGTCACAGTGGATGACCTGCAGGGACGGCCACCACTACAAGGCAGCAGACCTCGCAGGCCACAGACATGCAAGGGTGTCAGCTGCACAGGCCAAGGATGGGTTGACAGGGGCACAATGGACACAGAGCAGGCACCATGGACCACTGTACACAGTAATACAATGCACAGGGAACAACACGCACACCACAGATACCGACTGATAGCCACTCCCACACCAGAGACACTTCCCCATGCACACACACACATACCCATGACTGAACCACCCCAGATGCCATGCACACCACTGTAACTGAGCACCTATAGCCAGCTGCAAATCAGAGACCACCACAGTATTCATATAAAAATATCTGTATTCAAAAACATAACAACAACAACTATATACAACTATGTACAAACATGGGGTGGAGGGACAGTAACAAGGTGGGGATGGGTAAGGGGCAGGGATGAACATATGGGAGAGGGAAGGCAGGGTGTGAGGGTTGGTCAAAGGGGGGAAGTTGTATGTAGGTCTTGCAGTCACTAGCGGCCAGCCTGGTCCTCTGCTGCCTGGGGCTGTTGCTGAGCCATCTCCTCCTCCTCACCCCATGCTGCTGAAGATCCCTTAGGATGGTGAGGGACTCTTGTGCCACACACAGAAGCTCCTGGATGGCCTGCTGTATTCGCAGGAGTATCCGCACACCTAAGACAAGGGATCAGAGTCAATGGGTGTGACTGTCCATCCCCCTGCAGCCCACCCATTATGCATGGCATACAGCCATGTGCCACGCTACTGTGATGATGTGCGCCCACCCACAGTGACCGTGTCCACAAGACATGCCCAACCAGACAGCAACAGCCATGTGTACCACTGCACACACCCACCGCCCATGTCCAGCACAGCACAACCAAGGCCGTACAGTAACGTGGCTATGAGGTGGGCAGGCAGTGCCACAGCCATGTGCCCAGTGCACACATGGACCACCATTGACACACTCCCAGATATGCGGTGCCACTGGACAGTGCTGACTGTCACATGTCGTGTGCATGGCAGTGGTGTCCATGTATGGTGGCCATGCCCCTGCTTCCCACCCTGTCACACAGCATGCAATACAATCATGGTGTCATGGCACCACCTCATCACCGGGATGTTGATGGCATTGGGGCTGGTCCCCAACATGCCCCTGTGCAGCGCCCTCCACCTCTGCTGCCACTCCAACATCCTCCTCCGCCGCCACGCCTGTGGGAGACAAAAGGAGAGAAACACATCAGTACAAACCCAAAGCATATTCCCCCTGCCCCAATGTGTGTGCCCCACCCACCCAGCCAGACCCACCCACCCCATACCCTGTAAACACCGCTACAGCCAACCCTAGACTATCCCTCCCCTTCCCTATGTGCTGGACACATAAGACAGTGTTACCCATATGGACCATACAAGTGTGTAGTTGTGTCATCCACCTGGACGAGGCACCACACCCCTCCTGGCATGCGACCGCAGACGTGCAAGTAGCTCGGGCTCCCTCCGTCTAAGGTCCCCATACTGGTGCCTGCACTATTCGGCCATTCTCCTGCGGCCAGTGGCTGCCTCCAGGTTAGTGGCCACCTCTTGCCAGACCTGGGTCCTGGCCCTGTCCGGTGGCTCCTCACCAAACAGTGGGCTATAGTGTGGCTTTACAATGGCCACAAGGTTGGCCAGCTCAAGGGCACTCCACTGAGGGCGCTCCTGCATGCCATCTCTAACACTATAGTAGGCAATATGGCGCTCTGCAGCGCCGCAACCCCATCGCGGAAGTGCTATGCGATACAGCCGCCTGATTCTTCATCGCTACTGTCACCGAACAGCGCCGAGCAGAGGCAGCCATGCCAGATGTATAGCGCCAAGAGGGCAAAGGTCAGGCACAGGGTCATGGGTCTCTGGTGCAAGGCCACACCCAGTGCCATCGGATGTCTATGCATCTAGCACAATTGGTTGCCTGTGTGCCATCACCACAGCGAACTATTGTGCAGTTGTGCCACAGCGCCATGTAGTGACCCTCACCATAGCACCACTGGCACAATGGTGGCCATGCCCTGAATTGCCTACCGTGCACAGCATGTCATCAGCGTGGCAGATGCCTGCGTAAGCTACCTGGGCATGCGCAGTGTGGTGTACCACGAAGCCACAGAACTGCGCCTATTGGCTCAGCACACATCAACACACCATGCAAGCGCAAAAGCGCGATATTCAGCCGTCATATGCAAATCATCCGATCAGCCATGCAATGGTGCAGCAGCATGATTTGCATCTCATTAAAGTTGCTCCACACCTAATTTGCATGTATTGCACTATAAAAATGCGACACTGTTCTGCAGTGGCCATATTCGGTTACTGCAGTTTATTGGTGAGTTGCATGCTGTGTGGTGTTCTGGACTGTGGTATCAGGGACTTGCTTTGTACTGCACAGTCACAGGTAACCACTGTCACCCATACAGGCTGAATAATGACCGAGCGAGGACTGGGTGAGGAGGACAACAATGGTGGGAGGAAGAGGAGGCCCAATTTCACCAAGACCGAGACAGAGGCACTCTTTGAGGCCTACATCGATCAGAAGCCACTGTTCAGTGGACGGCGGGGCACCCCTCAGGCCCATGCTGCTGCATGGGAGGGGGTGGCACATGCTGTCAACCTACACGGCAGCCACCAGCGCTCTATGCAGGAGTGTAAGAAGAAGATGGTAACCGACAGGAGGAGGGTGAAGGAGAAGGTGGCCGCCATCAGGGTGGCGTGTGCTGCAACAGGCGGGGGCCAGCCGGAGGTGGTGCAGCTGACTCTGGCAGAGGACAGGCTCGCTGCAAGCATGCAGTGCAGTGCCATTGAGGGCATTCCAGGAGGTGGCTTCCAGACAGGTGGTAGCCCATCACTGCATGGTACGTCATAGTCTGTCGGGGGGGAGGGTAGATCACATGCACTAACGTGTCCTTACTTTCTGTTACAGATCCTGCATGTCTGCAAGGGTCAGTGGTGGAGGGCCTGTCCACTGCGGACAGTCATCTGGAGTTGGAGGAGGGACCATCCACCTCCGCAGGTAGCCGGTGAGCATTGCAACAGTGGGTCCGCCTGGCTGTCAACACTGATGTCGTTGAGACAGGTGTGGGGGAGGGCCTTCCTGTGTCTCAGTGGTCTGGTGTCCAGGGATGCCAGCATGCTGTGGCTGTGGCTGTGGCACAGACCTGCACCATTGATGATGTAATGACCATTATGGGCAGTGACATGTGTGTGTCATGGAATGGACACACAGCAGGCCAGCTCACGCCCATTGACCTAGCTGGTTCCGACATGTGTGCCAGCATGTCAGCACAGTCCCAGGCTGTGCCTGTCAGCACCAGTGGGGCAGCACCGGTGGCTGGTCAGGTCAGTGGCACTGCTGCAGCCACAGTGGCGGAACAACTGATCCCTTGGGCACAGCAGGTGGAGGGTCAGCAGCAGCAGTCACCTACTGGGACTGGGGGTTCAGGGTTCAGCGGTGGCATCTGTGCACTGCCTGTGGAATTGCCCATACCTGGTCCTGGTGACCAGTGCCCACCCTCAAGGGTGCTGAACATCAGGCCCTTCCATACCCTGAGGGACAGGTTACCGAGGTGGCAGACGACCTCTTTGATGAGCACACCCACCTACTACAGGCATCAGTACAGCAGCAGATGTGGCTTGCAACATCCATGGAGGCACTGTGTGTGGCTCTGGAGCAGGTCAAGGAGCGACACAGCAGGGACACTGATAGGATCCTGTCACAGATTCTCCAGTTGCAGGAGGATGTGACTGCTGCTATTGACAGGCAAACACAGGCGTTGGTCGCTGTCATGGCCACAATGGGCACACAGTCAGGTGCCCATGTGTTGCTAACACTGCGCAGTTCGCTATCCACTCCCCATTCCTGGCGTCGTGCGACACCCACCCTGTCGATGCCGGGATCAGCTGTGGCCATTCTGAGCACTCCTGATGCAGGTATGTTCGGTGTGCTGCAGACCCCTGTGCAGGCACGGTCGCGTTCGTGCAGTGGAACCCCTGCTGGACCATTGGTGCCACCCCATGAGGCCCGTGGTCAGCCTGCCAGTGCTGCTGGGTCTCAGCGGGACCGCCCACACATACGAGGTGGATGTGGCACTGTGCTGCAAGACTGACCTGTCTCCCAGTGCGGGCACTGTCTGGTGCTGCCCTGTGTGCATTGTGTGTTTTGGTGGGCAGTGCACTGGTGGATGCCCAGCCCTACACGCAGACACACGGTCCACCTGCACACCCTCCCAACTGCTGTCCACAGGTACGTGTGCATGATAATGCCTGCATTGCGCTGTACACCAAAGTACGATGATGCCCAGCATCTGACACATGCACATAGACAGTCAGTGGCATGTGGACATGTGTGCTGCTAGTGTTTGTGTTCCAGCTCTGTTTTGCACCTGACCTCTGTGCACTTTGTGCCTATTGTGTATGCGTGTGTGTGTGTCCATCCATGTGGCGTGTTACTGTTCACCCCTTCCTGGTTGTATGTGTGTGTGTGCTTCTGTGCTCTGCCACATCCCTTTCCAGCATGCACCCCTGGTGTGTTTCCATGTGTGTAAGTGGGTTGTGCCCTAGCCACTGGTGGTAGCACATGGCCCCATGACTTACCTGTGTTGGCTGAAGTGCTCCTCTGTGATGGTGTTCCGGTGCAGCTGGGCCAGCCGGATCAGTCGGGGGTCCTGTCGGCCAAGGGGGGGCTGCCCATCCCCATCATCACCGGCATCACCGTCGTCCCCATTGCTGTCCCCCTCTTCAACCTGTATGGCTATCCCACATCTTTGGCCATGTTGTGCAGGATACAACAGGCCAGGAATATCCCACAGGCCTTTGAGGGGCTATATACTGTAGGCACCGCCAGAGGTGTCCAGGCAAATGGAACACGCTTTCAGCATCCCAAACACCTGCTCAATGATGTTGCGTGGTGGTGGCATGTGCCTCAATCGTTGCTGCGATGGGGTCGTGGGCCAATGGTAGGGTGTGAGCAGCCAGGAATGGAGTGGGTATCCACTGTCATCTGTGTGGAGATAGTGGAGGTTAGTGTCTTGTTCAGGCTCAGACTGCCCCAAACCCTGTGGGCCACACCCATGGCACCTCTGGCTTACCCTCCCTTGCCCACGATTTGTCAGTTCTACATGCATACTCACCCACTAGCTAACCTGTGAGGATGTCCCCACTCTTGAATCGATGGAACAGTGCCGACTGGTACCAGATGAAGGAATAATGTGCTCCCCCAGGGTGAGTGGCACAGACATTGATGATGCGCCCACTGGCATCACACACCACCTGGCAGTTGACACTGGCATATCCCTTCCACCATGGTGGCCCCATCGGGGCCAGGTGGCGGTGAATGGCCACATGGGTGCAGTCTATCACCCCTAGCATGCCAGGCATACGTGCTACCCTGTAACTCTCTGTATGTTTGCTTGTGTCCGTCATGTGCTGGGGAAATGGATGTACTCCACAGCATGGCAGCAGCAGTGCGCTGAGGAATTGGGTGAGGATGCATGACGTGGCTGACTGTGTTATGCCTGTGGTGTCCCCTGTTGGTCTCTGGAAGGTACCGTGCAGCAGCAAGCACATGCAGGCTGTTACCTTGTCTCCACTGACAGAGCATGACTCCCTGTGTGGGTGCCTGTATCACATCACTGCACAGCTCACAGAGCTGCCTCAGTATTGCCCTGTTCAGGTGGTACCGGCCCACAATCTCAACATCTGTGTACAGCTCAAAGCTGGTGTGGGCTCGGTACTGCCTGTTGGGGGCATACCGCCAACGGGCCCTTCCACGGCCATGTCCCCCTGCAGCATGCCTTCTCACCTCCCTCATTATGGCTTCCATGTGGAAGGTGGCACTGTCCATGTCCCTGGCTTGTGTCCCCCCCCCAGCTGTTGTTGCTTTGTTCCCCCCGCTTTCCTGACTGCTACCTCCACTGCACCGGGTACACCTACTGGCCTCTGCACTCTGTGGCCCCACACACCTTCCCTTGCCCCTATTCTGTGTTTTTGTTTCCCTGACCTGCCCTCTTTCTCCCTATTTCTCTGTCTTTCTCCCTACCTCATGTGGCTTTCCTGTAGTGTTCTTGGGCCTCTTCCTTGCTCCTTTTTATTTTGGCTCATTTCCGCTGTGGCGCAACTTCCGCCTGCTCCACTGTTGCGCATTGCGCAAGTCATTGAACATCGCACTGCGCACTTTATGCATGGTTCCACCCCCTTCAGTTGCGCATGCCTTCTTTATCATTGCACTGTTGCTCAGCATGTTTTCAGTGGCGCAACTGCCTCCTGCTGAATATTGCAGAATGGCGCATTTTCTGACTTGCACTGGCGCAACCATATTGCGCATTGCGCAACCCTTTTGTATATCCAGCCCAGAAAGTCTAGATAACTGAGTCCCTTTGATGAGAAATTTACCACTAGGTATTGCAGGTGCCCCTCCTGGGCTTACTCAGAAGAAAAGTTTTACTCACAACAAATGAAGATGTTCAAGGCAGCTTCACCTGACAGACCGGATTGAAGGAATTGCCTCTGAACCCTGAAGGTTGCCCCCATCCCTCCTGGGATGGGGCAAAGGAAAACCCACTTAGCAAGGTCTTCACCTCTTCAGACACTGTCTTCTATGTTCTTCTTCTAGGGTGAGAACAAGCTCCCCAGAACTAAAGAGGTAGCTGTCTAACAGAGCTGACTGAGGAGCTGCCAGCAAGCTGTGATCTCCTCCTGGAACTCACACTCCAATACTGAAAATTCTACTCTAGCTGACAACTGCTTGCCAGAGTGTGGCTTGTGCTACTGTGAGAGTTCTAAGATTACATCACCACTCCAGCTCAGCTGAGACTGAAAACAGTGTGACGGTGTGAAACCCATTTACCTGGCATTTCACAAGCTGCCTTCCCTGCCTGCCACTGATTCTAACTGGGATTCTAGTAACCCCTGGGAACAAGGGGGTTACATAAGTTTTCCTTTGTCTCACTCTTCTTACTCTTACCCTAGATAGGGATTACAAAGATAGGGAGTTCTTACAATACCCTTAACAGGTGCTTAAAGTTCCTGTACTCATGTAGTATAGTATAGTATAGTATAGTATAGTATAGTATAGTATAGTATAGCATGGTATGGTATAGTATAGTACAGTACAGTACAGTATAGTATAGTATACAGTATACTTCTCTTTTATTTGTTGGTAGTTGATTAGATGTCTCGTACAAAACTCCACTGGCCAACATGCTATTGAAGCTGACAATTATAACCTCCGGGTCTAGGGCAGAATTTATTTCAAACTATTGTACCAAGTGGCTCCCCTGAAGCCATGTGTGTTGTATATTGACTTTAATAGCACACTGACCATACAAGGTTATTGGGGGAATCTAAAAATACCAATAATTAAAAGAAAGTTCTATATTTATTTAGAAATAGCGATCCCCATATTATCAGGGCAGGATCATAAATGTCAAATGCTCCTTTTAGAACCAGAAATATGACATACCATAGAAACATAGAAACACAGAATTTGGCGGCAGATAAGGACCGCTTGGCCCTCCCAGTCTGCCCATTTCCCTGCCTACTGGATAAGCTGCAGATCCTAGTTAACCAGCAGCCTACTTCTTCCTACTCCCCCAACCCCAAGAATTGCCTTATGACTGTCCTATGCATGCTTGAATTCAACCACTGTTTTTGACTCCACAACCTCCTCCGGAAGGCCGTTCCATGCATCCACAACCCTCTATGAAAAATACTTCCTTAAATTACCTCTGAGCCCCTCTCTATCTTCAAATTGTGCTCCCTTGTTCTTGCACACCTCTTTTTGAAAGATGCTACCCTCTTGGACTTTGTTGATTCCCTTGAGGTACTTGAAAGTTTCTATCATGTCCCCCTCTCCCTCCTTTCCTCGAGGCTATACATATTAAGCTCCTTTAGTCTCTCTTCATATGTCTCTCCGGCAGACCCTGCACCATTTTAGTTGCCCTCTCTGACAGCTTCCATCCTGTCTATGTCTTTGCGAAGACTGGGTCTCCAGAACTGCACACAGTACTCCAGATGGGGTCTGACCAGCTGTCTGTACAGAGGGATAATAACTTCCTGTTTTCTACTGGTGATGCCTCTCCCTATGCATCCCATAGGCCAAAGAAAGGCCCTGTAAACTGTTACACTACTTCTTTAATGGTAAATTGAGCAACTGTAATTGTACACCCTTCTGTTTTTCCCCCATCTTCCCAAAGCGCAACAGATCTGCAAGGAAAAATTAATTCTCTTGGTGCTCTTGGAGTCAGATGTCTGCTCACAAGATACAATCTAAATGTCTGCCCATAAGGTACAATCTTAATGTCTGCTCACAGGGTACAATCCAAACAAAACACAACACCCCTCCCACCTAAAGAAAAACAACACTCTCTCCCCTGTCTCTTCCTCCCTCTCTCTCTCTCTCTCTCTCTCTCTCTCTCCTCTCTCTCTCTCTCTCTCTCTCTCTCTCTCTCTCTTCCCATCTCTTCCCCCCATCACACACACACACTCTCCAAGTAAGCCATGACTTTGTAACCAGGTATGGCCCACTAGGCATAAGTGCCTGTTTTCAGGGGTGACCTGGAAGTACTGCAGCGGTTAAATGACTTGCTCAGAATTACACCATATGCAAGTGGAGAGTGTGGGAATCAGACTCAGGTCTGCTGGATGTACCAAGCTCAGTCACAGTTCATTACTCTAACCTCTAGGCTATACTATCAGCCCAATCTTAAAAATTTATTGGAGGGGAGGTGGCATTTTAGGACATGATCACCAATTTTGGTTACTCCTGCAGTCTGATAGCCACTCCTACTGGTATTATAATATGACTGTGCTGTCTTTGAATCAAACATCACATAATGCTAACTGAAAAAAAGCAGCTAAGTAATATGGTGTGTACAAGGGGTTTAGGTAACAAATATGGGTATGTGTATAACCTCGGGGGGCACAAAGAGGCACTAAAGGGCCCTGGCTTAAATGTTATTTTTCTAGCTACACCACTGCAGGCCAGTGGGTACATTCCTAGCTACACCACTGCAGGCAGGTGAGCACATTCCTAGCTACACCACTGCAGGCAGGCAAGCAGATTCAGAAGGTGTCTGGCCAAGGCAGAGCCATACTTCATCTAGCTAATGAGGCCCAGCATCTCCAACCACCACCTTGCAATTTCTGTACTGACTACAGACCTACTACAAACATAGGGTCTACAGTAACAGACCAGTGAGCTCTAATCACTTTATCAGTCCACTTTCCTGTTTCATTTGACATGACAATGCATTTCTACTTCACACAACAACATCCTTGGGTGTGCAAAGGTGTGTGGCAGCTGAGAAATGAAGTATAAGCCAAGGTGTGCAGCATCTAAGAAATGAAGTTTCATGAATTAATTAGTTGATAAAGCATTTGGATAGTTCAAGGGAGGAGAATTTGGTTTTACATAGCATTTTTTCACATACACAAAAAACTCAAAGAGCTTTATAATGCAGTGAGTTAGACCATGAGTGCAGGAATACATATGCCAAGTAAGTCATGGTGGCTTATAGTTAATTTTTGAGGGGTGAAACATTCTGGGCCCTAGTCATCAAGTTTTGTTTCTCCCCACTGCCTACTGCCCACCTTACTCATTATGTACCTGTTGTACTCTGTTTGAGTTCTACTAGTAATTCAGTGACTGTATGCAAACAAATGGAGTAGCCTTCAAGTGCTCAGCGATATACCAAACACAGTCATCGATAACTGCATTAGAGCATTTTGTTTATAGAGAATGGGACTGCTGAGTAGGATTAATCCTCTTGTGTTTTTAACAAATCTCAATGGATCATTACATTCCACCCAGGCACCTAGAAATGAACCTAACAGGCCAGGCTCCTCTCAGTCCAACTGGCTGTACCTATACCTGAGCAACCCAAAATGCCGAATGAGATCTTTACATTCTAGGTAAATGCAGTTCACATCTACACTTTGTATTGACTTCCATTTAATTTAGGGGTGAAGCAGAAAGCAGAGCAAAGCTTAGTTTAATGACTTATCTCTGTCACTCAGAGCAGAAGCTGTAGACCTTACCCTGCCCCACCCCACCCACCCTACTGTACTGCAGTGTAACACACAACCTTCTGGCCCAGAGGTGAGTGATACTTTGAGCCACAGTGACCCACACTGTGGGATTGTCACTTCAAAGATGTCTGAAAGAATTAAACTGCATATTAGTCTGACAGACTAAACCAGCACTTATGAAGAACATGGGTTTGTAGCCTTTTTTTTTATTTACCATCCTTGTGTATATACACACACACATATGTAAAGATATATATATGTATACAGCAAAAAACTCCATTTAATGGATTTTTAGGGTTGTTCCACAACAAGTGAGAAATAGGATATTGTTAGTTCCCACCTCTCGCACTCACTTCATCAGAGCAGGTGTAGTGCTAGTCATTTGTCCTGACTCTCCCCCCATCCCATGCAAACAAGCTGAGGTGATGCAGTACAGGAGAATGGGGTGAGAGTTAGGACCGACGACCCCAACACACACTCTGATGCCTGTTGGTGGGGTGCAAGGGGGGTAGGAACCCTAACATCAAATTTCCTCACTTTTGTCGCTGTGGAACAACCCTAACTGTTGCATTAAATGGAGTTTTTTTGCCATGAATTTCCCTTCTTTTTGAGGATGTGCACTATAAATAGTGAAGTAATGGCAACACAAATGCAAGTGCAAACACTAAAGCATGTGGTGACACAAATGTAGAAGATAACACAAACGGTAATACAAACACAAGTGCAAATGTTAATGAAAACAGAAATGCAAGCACGAGCATGTATGGAAATGCAAACCGTAATGCACACCGGCACGATAATGTAATTGGAAATGCAGATGGTTACGATAACAGCAACGATGACACCAAAGGAAACACAAACAGAAATTTAAGTGCAAATGGAAGCACATACCCAAACACAAATGGAAATGCACATGGTGATGCAAAAGGAAACACAAACAAAAACAGTAATAGAAATGCAAATGTCAACAGTTATGCAAATGCAAGCACAAATGAAAACGCAAAGGGTAATGCACATGGTGGTGTAGATGGGAACAGTAACACAAACGGAAATGCAAGCACATATGGAAATGCAACTGGTAATGTGCACGGTCAAGGTACAATAGGAAACACAAATGCTAATGGTAACAGCAATGATGACGCCAAAGGAAATGCAAACGTAAACAGAAGTGCATATGCAAATGCAAATGGTAATGCACATGGTGACGCAAAACAAAATGCAAACAAAAACAGTGAGGGAATGCAAATGTTAACAGTAACAGAAACGCAAGCGCAAATGAAAATGCAAAGGTTAACACACATTGTGGTGTACATTGAAATGGTAACGCAAATGAAAATGCAAACGCAAGTGCATATGGAAATGCAAATGGTAAAGAGCATGGTCACGGTACTGCAATAGGAAATGCAAATGCTAATGGTAACAGCAAAGATAATGCCAAAAGAAACACAAATGCAAATGGTAATGTACATGGTGATGCAAAACTAAATGCAAACAGAAACAGTAATGGAAATGCAAATGGTAACAGTAATGCAAATGCAAGTGCAAACAAAAAGGCAAAGGGTAACGCACTTGGTGGCGTAGACGGGAAGGCTAATGCAAACGGTTATGGAAACGTAAGTGGGAATGCTAACTGTGATGGTAATGAAAGCATACACTCTTTTTTTCACCAACAGCTGCATAGAGAAACACAGTAAATACAAAGAATGTATGTATAACAATGGGCCTCGGAGAGAAAATGAGCGTAAATTGCTTATGTCTCAGGAACCGTACGACATAGAAAAAAAAATTGATGACATTCCTGGCTAGTTTTGTACTTAGCACTCTGGTAGGGGGCTAACCATTTTTCCGACGAAAAGCCTGTATCTTGAAGCGTTTTTGAGATACGGGCCCCGAAAGGTGCGGCAAATGCTGTAATGTTAGTCTATGGGAACAAGTGTCAACTTCAGATCACCGTAACTTTCCATCCTTGCAATATTTTGTCACCAAACCATGAAAAGGCACATATGTGGGGTGTTGGCTTTCTTCAATCCAAATTTCAGCCCAAAAGAACAAACCATTGTTTTGCAGCAGGGTGTCAAAGAATTCCTATTATTTTGGACATAGTGTCACAAAATAGTGTCCCAAATCATGACACTTTCGCAAATGAAATCATGAAAGTGTCATGAGTGTGACACTACTTTGTGACACTACTTTTTACAAACATTTCAAAAACATATTTCTGGGGTGTTTAACCACCCAAAAAAGACATGGCTAGCGTCCTCAGGGTCCGACTAGTGAACACAAAAAGAATTGTGTCCCTAGAGGGTCCCAAATTTAAATGCCAAGCATTTCTGTGACCACTAACTGAAAAAATAATGGCTGACTCATGACACTACAGGGGTCATTTGAGACACTAAAAACTGCATTTGTAACACTGTTGAACTTTTTGTTAACTTTTCCCTTTGACTATAATGGGAAACTTGTTTTTTGAATAACTTTTGAACCATTTAACATTTTTTAATGAAATCTTTGAAATGCACATCAGGGACACTGGCTACATGTTTCCTAAAGTTTTCAGACTGGTCGCACAAACCGTGCGACCTGTAGGCACAAACAAAGAATGAGCAAAAAAGCATAAATGTGCTATGGAATGTCATTTTATAACTCCACAGCCATATATCCAGCTGTTACGACACTTGACAGATCCAAAGATCTATAGTACTGTTCTGTGCCTGCCAAATTTCAGGAAAATCCGCTGTACGGTGACAAAGTTATTAAGATGCAAAATGTCACACTTTAACCTTAAATGGGGTACTCAACCCTAACTATAGTGGCACTACCATGCCACTATAATATATATATATATATATATATATATAAATTCTCTAGTTAAAGTTAGAGATTATTTCTCTAGTGGGAACTTGACAGGGAGTAATTCCAGTTTCCATTACCACAGTGGAAACTCTTTTAAGAGCTCTATATAATAATGATTATCTAACAGACTATGACTCAGCTTGGAAATTATATAAAAAAATGTGAAGACTGGTCAAAAGATTACTATATTAAATTAAACTTGAAATAATGTTTCCATGTGATGGGGTTTGCTACTGTTTTTTAATGGGAAACAGTATGAAGATCATGGAAGTTTGCACTTTTTTATCTCCCCCATTCTCTGTCAGTTTATTTTGTAATTGGATAAGCTTCTGTTGCTGTTATTTATGAATGAAGTGTGCCCAAATAAAACACATTTTTTGCAAAAAAAAAAAAAAAGATTATTTCTCCAGTGGATGCTAGAGATGGGGGAAAAAGCCAGATCTGAACATAAAACCTCAACATTTAGTATGAAAACTTCCCTTTAAAAACTGTTACAAGTAATTCAAAATGCAAATCATTCAGCAACATGTTAATAATAAGAAAGCAATAACCCACAGCAGGGTGTGGGGTTATTGGGGATTAATCTACACCCCGGCTGCATTGTGAGACACGAGGTTGCAGTTATAAACACACACACACACCCACACACACTAGCATACTTGAAAAAAGGCTTGGTAAGAATGTTATAGGATTCTATTTACTGTTATTCATTTAATTTAAAATTACTTAAACTAGGATAACCCCATGAAGATGTATAATCTAATTTTCATGTGGGTCCCTGGAAGGGCGACAGCTGTTACCAGGATAACATATTCCGGCAGGAATAGTTATAAACAGGTTAAAAGTGTTTAGAACCAGAAGAGGTTTACCCATCACTCATGCCTGGTGCAATTGGACAGAAAATGATTCAGTCAGCATCGCAGTAGACTTCTTATCAATAAGCAGAGAAAATTAGAGCTGTACATGAAAAAGATCACTTTAGACAGGAAAAAATATCCAGTATAAAGACAGTGGTCTGTGGAACTTCTTCCTACATTTTTGGGTTCTGGTGAGCCCATGGAACAGAAAAAAAATGTGTGTTCAAATGCAGCACTGCAAAAAAGATGCATGTTGAAATGATTACTTTTGGCTTCTCCCTGTTCCTGAAGTTAGTCCAGTTGGCTAGCTCTGCAATAACACTAAATGGGTCATTTGTGTCTGGCACTGGATGCCTTGCACTGCAGCTTCACTGATTAGTCCCCTATACACAAGGCTAGTGTTGCACTTCAGTTTTCTTCTATTAAAACAGAACACCAGCCACCAGCTAACTGCATGCTCACTATTTAGTGAAGGAGTTCTATCAAGTCGGTACCAGTTCGAATGCAAATGTTACCAATTTAGTGTAAACCATGTGGGTGGTCACACTTGCCTGATTTTAATATAGGCTCAAGTTGGATAAGCAGGTTGAAATATTTTTTGGGGGGGAGGTGTGGGCAAGATGGAAAAAATAACAGCTGTACTGTTCATAAGGACGTGAAAAATGGGCAATGTTGAAAATTTTGAGTGAATATATTACAAATTTGTAGCTACGAGTGTGCATGGAAAGTGTGCAATGCATGCTCATAACATAGTCATTTTATGAACTTTTGTCACATTTTAGAACCTCTGCTCATGAACAGTCACTGTGATTTTCGGAATCTGTCCTGAACACTGATTTCCCACAGTGACTGCACTAATCTGCGCCAGAAGTGTGAAAACACATTTCAGCCAGGATGTGAAAAATGACAGCAATTCTGTTTATAAGGAAGTGTGAACAAAGGGCAATATTGAACATCTGGAGTGAAAATATTACAAATTTGCAAAGTTACGAATGTGTGTGGAAACTGTGCAATGCACGCTAGTGACACAGTCATTTTTTTGATTTTTTTCACCAAATTTGCAACATAGGCTTTTTGAGAGCCCACCTCATGAACATTGACACTGTCATTTTGTTAATCAGTCCCAAAAGATGATTTTGCACAGTGACCGGAAAATCATCTTTCAGGACCGAATAACGCCATGACAGTGACTGAATTCATGAGAGAGGTCTCAAGAACCCCATGTTGAAAATTTGGTGCCAAAAGTTGCAAAAATGGCTGAGATATCCACACAAGTTGGGAAAAAAAAACATTTATGCCATTATGCAGCTTACCAGCATTGTTTCAGTTCGAGGTCGGCTTTGAAGACTGCAGATGTGTTCCTGGTTCACTGAAGATCATCGTGCTGGGCTCCAGAGATAAGTATGGGGTGAAGGGGGTGTGTAGGGAGGTGGGGTGCACATAGGTTTGGTGCAGGTTGGGGGAGGGGGCATGAAAAACAGCGATGGACCATTTTCTTTTTTTACAGGGTTTAAAAAAAAGACAACATGTGAGCTCTTGGCACGCTGGGTTGGACTCCCAGCATGCTACCTGGATGTTTGTTGAGGAGGAGTGGAGCCGACAGGGATTGGGTACCCCCTTTGGCCATACAGTGTGCTGGGGGAGCACATGATCATGCTGGGGTGGGCTCCCAGTGTGATATCTGGGTGTTTGTTGGTGAAGGGGGACTGGAGCTGATGGGGATTGGGTACCCCCATTGGCCATACAGTGTGCTGGGGGAGGTCAGTGCATCAGCCAAGGGGGATTGGGCACCCCTCAGCACACAACAAAGGAAGGGCACATCATGCCGATGAGGATTGGGCTACCCATTAGCAAATGAACTGGGAAGGGGGCATTCCGACAGGGGGACTGGGCAACCCCGTTTGCTTTAACAGAGACTGTGACAGGCAGTGGCTGTCCATCGACTTCTCTGGAGACTGTGAAAGACCGATGGAGAATCCATCACCATGTTTATTGAAAGGGGACACCAGACAATGCAGCTGTAATTGGCTGCTGCAAACAGGGACCACCCTGCAAAAAACACTGATTGCTGATGATGGGGCGCTCCCTGATTGCAGCGGCCAGTTTGTTTCAAGTTGGTGACAAGCTACACTACTGTTGTCATGGACAGTGTGGTTTTCTATTGGTTCCACACAGACCACCCCAAAATGGGCTGGCAATACTGCCATTCCTCCACAACTCACTACTGAAGCAAGCTGCCGCAATGTTTCTTGCGCTTGCACACAAGCAAACATAAAATGAAAAAGTCATCCTCCTAGACGGTCTTTAAAAATTCACCTGTAGACAGTCCAGAAATTAAAAGGATATGTGTGTTCCGGAATGCTGGGATGGCCAAAAACATTGACGCAAGATCAAATCAGCAAACAGGTAAAAGTCCAGCCAGCAGTCATTATCTTAAAAAAAACACAAACTGTGCCAGACAGCTTGACATGAGTTTATTCCCATGATACAAGCTGGACTAGAAAACAGCAGAGTAGCTGTATCGGGCACAAAGTCTCTCCATTAACAATCCTCAGTCAAGGGACAATAACATTCAGCAGAAGAAAGTTTTGTACACAGAAATCATATTTCTGAAGAAGGAGCACTGAATATTACATGTGAAGCTACTACTCAGTACTGGACTACTGAAAATAGGAGTGACCATCTAACTCAGACAGTCTTAAATAAATCCAGGAATAAAGATTTGAGATCCAGACCAGCTTGTTCGGAGGAGTTGAAGCTCTTTCCAACCCCTTGATGTTGTATCTGAAATTTACCGGGATAGAACACCTGAAAGCAAATACCCACTGCAATCAGCTAGACAATAAATGGGTGATAAGAAGTCTGTTTTTCTCTCACCATTGCTGGCAGATCTTGTACCACCCGTTCATCTCAAAGCACTTCCTGAAGATCCTGCACTTTACCAAGAAAATGTTGGTGGTCAAGATAATTTAAAAATTGAAAAATAAATGGCCTTGGTAGAGATCCCTTGGCAGGCATGGTAAGCCAGTAGTTTGGGGAGGGTCCGGTGAGCTTCTCACAAGTTTCTGAGCAAAAAGTAAAGCATTTGGCAGAAAAGGATTTTCCTGGCCCATCAAGTCTACCCATTCTCTCCCTCTTTAGTTGCTTCCCTAGCCCATTGATTCCATAAATTCCACCCGCCACTCCCTAGTCAACCCCTTGTGTTTGTCTCATGCCCTCTTGAATCCCTCCACAGATCTGGCATCCACCACTTTCTCCAGCAGACTGTTACAGGGTGCCACCATCCACTCAGTGAAGAAATAAGCACTGATGTTTTCCTTATACCTACACCCCTTGGCTGGCCTGGTGGCAATGAGGGTTGAGGCACTGGATGCCACACCTCATGCCATGCCAGCAACCCGGGTTCGGAAACAAGCTCAGGTCACCAGGGGTTGGCAGGGGAGAAAGAGAGGATTGAGCATCCTGAGGACTGCTCTCCTCTATCAGGGGAGGGACACCTGTCGTCCTGCTCGTTGACTGCCCTCTAGTGGTGGCTGGAGGACAGTATGAGTTGGGAGGTATATACCACCATCATTACGTCGGAAGGTGAGGGGGGATGCCAGGTTTCATGATGGCTCCTGCATTCCCTGGGGTTGATCCCAGTGTCTGGATTGGGTTTTGGGGGGGAAGACCAGCGCCCTCCTCCCTGGCCCTGCCGCAAAAGGGCAATCTGTGGGGGATTAACATGGGGTAGGTGATATAGGGACTCATGGGGCAGGAGAGTGAGTCTATCCACAAGGAGAGACTTCAGTCACCTGCCAGGGCTCCAAAGAGGAAAAATAGATAACAGAAAAAAACATACTCCCCTCCATGCTCAGTCCATGTCCTCTAGTTCTATTGCCTACCTTCCCCGTGAGTAAGCCCCCCACACACGCATACTTTATTAATCCCCTTCACATACTTGAAAGTCTGTATCATGTCCCCCGGTCACCAGTGGGTACAAATCCAACACCCTCAGCCTCTCATTGTATGGCTTCCCACTTAGCCCATGCACCATCTTAGTGGCCCTTCTCTCTACTCCTTCCATGCCATCTACATCTCCAGAACTGAAGCCTATACTCCTGGTGGGGCCTCAATGTGGATTTGTGGAATGACATCAGCAGCTCCTGATATCATATTTTCCCTGATAAAAGTACTGTTTGTTAGTTCTCATCAATATATGGCACTGGCTAGATTAAATCAGTAGAGGAAAATGTAGTATTCTTTAATTCTGCATAGAAAAGAAAACGCTCCTTAACTGCTTGACTTATTTTTCATGCACTGAAATGAATACAAATAAAATATTGTTGGTTGCTAATGCTCCCTCTTCTAGCAACTGAAACCTGCTTATACAGGAGTAATAAGCTGGGTAATTGATGGTACTTTTTAGCTAATTCTTTCTTTGCCTACTATTTTTTATGCACGGGTAATTATTCAAATGCCATCTTGATGCTGATGAAGTAAAACATTATTGTCCAAACTAGAATCCAAAAGAAGGGTTAAACAGAACATGAGTCTAACAGCAGCTGTTGCATTTTGTCAAACTGATGGAAATTATTAGTAAGAATGTAGGCATGGTATTTTCTTGTTTTAGCATTTCTCTGTGTTTGTCTGTGCTGTGCAGTAGTTTCAGAACTTAATGTACAAGGGATTCCGATGGTAAAGGTTATTCACTCAACAACAAGGAACATTCACTATAGTGAACTTCTATGTGGTATACCACAAAAGTGGTTTGAACTTTGCACCTGTTTAGAAGATAGATAAATTCTGCTTGTCTGTACATGAGAGATTGCAAAATATACATCTTTATATGAATTAATGCTACCTCTGTGACAAGGACAACCCAGTTTCCTGAATTTTGTGAATTCCAGTGGCAAAAGAAAACTACTCCCCCCCCCCATTTCCCAATGTGTTGGTATTTTTGTAAATAATCTAGAGAGGGTTGAAATTAAATTTACGTTTTTATACTTATTTATAGTTGTTATTATGCCTGTGATTTCAAACATTTTGGTCTTTGTAATGATGAACCTAATTTTTATGTTTGAGTGCGTGCATGCGCAAGAAACATTTCGTCACGGCTTAGAAGAGAAGCATGGTTTTGGAGGAGCGGCACTGTGGGATCCAATGGCCCCAGTGCTTTTTGAGGCTTGGCTTGCTTTGCCCAATGCGGTGGCATGCTGCTGCTGACACTAGTTCAGCCAGCATGCCACCACCTTGAAACGAATCCGCCGCTGCAATGAGGAAGTGACCCATCATTGCAGGTTGGTACCTTGCCATCCCTGACCCAGTTCATTTGCCAATGGGGGAGCCCACTCCCCATCAGCATACAGTAACCCGCTCCCCCATTGGTTGTGTGCTGAGAGGGTACCCAATCCCCCTCAGCATCATATGCCCCCAAACAGTCTTTCTTTGCTGACAGGGGGCCCAATCCCCATCAGCGTCAGTCCCCCCATCCCAGTTCAATTTGCCAGTGGAGGAGCCCACTTCCCATCGGCATAATTCCCCCCAATTCGTTGTGTGCTGAGGGGAGTGCCCAATCCCCTCGGCTCTCCCCCCCCTCAGTATGTGCCAATGGGGGTGCCCAATCTCCTGTCAGCTACAGCCCCCCCAAAAAAAACACTCAGGTGGCACACTGGGAGCCCACCCCAGCATGCCAAATGTCCCTGTAAAAAAAAACAAAAGTCCCGCATGTTTTTTTTTAAACCTGTATAACAGAAAACTGTCCCTCATTGAGTTCAGTGGCCCCTTCCCCAACCTGTGCCCACTATCTGCGCACCCTATCTCCCTCACACACACCCTCAGAGCCCAGTGTGACAATCTTCGGTGGACCGGGAATACACCTGCACTCTTCATAGCTGACCACGAACTGAAAAAATGCTGGTAAGCTGTATAATGGCATAAATGTGTTTTTTTCAACTTTGGTGCATATCTCAGGCAGGTGTGGGAATTTTGGTACCAAATTTTCAACATGAGGTTATTGGCACCCCTCCTCATGAATTCAGCCACTGTCAAGGCATGATTCAGTCCCAAAAGGTGATTTCGCAGTCACTGCATGGAATCACCTATCAGGACTGAGTAATGAAATGACAGTGCCAGTTTTCATGAGGTGGGCTCTCAAAAAGCTTATGTTGCAAATTTGGTGGAAAAAATCCAAAAAATGACTGTTTTATGAGTGTGCATTGTGCAGTTTCCATGGATGCTCGTACCTTCATGAATTTGTAATATTTTCACTCCAGATTTTCAACACTGCCATTTTTCCACACCTCCTTACGAACAGTACAACTGTCATTTTTCACATCCTGGCCGAAATGTGTTTTTGCACTTCTGGCACATAATAGCGCGGTCTCTGTGGGAAATCAGTGTTCAGGACACATTAAGAAAATCATTGTGACACTGTTCATGAGCAGAGGACCTAAAATGCCTATGTTGAAAATTTGGTGACAAAAGTCCATAAAATGACTGTGTTACAAGTGTGTGTTGCGCAGTTTCCACGTATGCTTGGAAGTGCACAAATTTGCAATATTTTCACTCCAGGTTTTCAACATTGGCATTTTGCCATACCTCCTTATGAACAGTACAGCTGTCATTTTTCATATCATGCCTGAAATATGCGTTTGCACATCTGGCGCACAATGGCATGGCCGCTGTGGGAATTTAATGTTTCAGGCAGATTAAGAAAATCATAGTGACAATGTTCATCAGCAGTACAAGTATGTGTTGCGCAGTTTCCATGTACTCTCAGAACTTCAAGCAATTTTATTATTTTCACTACAGATTTTTAACATTGCCATCTCTTCACACCTCCCTATGGATGGTATAGCTGTCATTTTTCACATCCTGCCTAATCTGTGTTTTCATACATCTGGTGCAGAATGGCATGGTCACTGTGGGAAGTCAAAGTTTGGGACACATTAATAAAATCACACTGACACTGTTTATGAGAAGAGGTCCCAAATGCTTTCATGAGGTGGGGGTCACAAAAAGGCCATGTTGAAAATTCATAGCGCAAATACCAATACACTCCAGGGGTGTTAGGGTTTCTAACCATAACGTCACACCCTGTACAGACTGACAGCCATCAGAAGTGTAACTTTGGGTCACCTGCTGTAATGCTTATGCCATCCCACCCCACCCTGAAGCCAGTGACAGGCATCGAGGTGTGCCTTGCATTCTTCAGCCCCAGACTTCACCCCATTCTCCTGTACTGCACCCATTTCAGCATATGTCCTTATGAAATGGGGTGACTGAGAAGCTGAACACCCCAAGGAACACCTCAACACTTGTCGGTGTCTACAGGATAGGGTGAGGTGAAATGCTGTGAGCATTATGGGCAATGACCCACAGGCACACCCCAATGCCTGTCCATCTCTGCAGGGTGGAGGTGGGATTGGCGTGAGTTCAATACTTCACTGTCACTCCTATTCTGCATCTGTTTAACTCCTGCATGTCCAATGCTAATATCAGCAAGCAAACATTCGGCATTGACAAATGCTTGTTAAATGTTGATGCTGTCCAATGAGAAGTTTTTTCAGCTGATGTCATGATGACATAATTACTGAGGGACTATTTAAATGTCCTGTTACCCTGTTAGCACCAGCTTTTGATAAAGGGTCCTGCTGGATCCAAAACGTATCAGGCGGGCACATTTTTTTATTTTCCAGCATGTAAATAAAATTGTTTGCTGCTTATAATAGAGTCAGTGTCCATAAGTGTTGGTGAGTGCCCCAGTTTTTTTTTGCGATTGTGAACTTCTAAATACAGGACCAAAAAACACTTTCCCTTAAAAACTGGATGTCTACTTTAGAACATGTGGTACATGCCTGTTTGTACTTGAACAGCAATATGAAGAAGGGTTAGTTCTTATAACAGATGTCACTACTGAGCCATGCACTGCTGGTTGTCCTGCTACTCATTGGCTTAACTTTGGTCTCTAAACTCCTACAGCAGTTATCTGACTCTTTTTATGACCCTAAGCATGGAGTTCTTTCAGTTGAACAGTGAGTCTGAATAATATTAGCTTCAAACAAATTCCTTAATGCAGGAGTTAGGGTTAAACCAGAAAATTAGGGAAATGTGGCATTAGGTTTTCAAACCCTAACACCCCAGCACCACCCTGCAGGCACCAAACCAGGTGTAGGGTGGGCATTGATGTTCTTAAGTTGCTGTTTGTTGCAATTTCACTATGCATGCTCATAACTTTGGAAATTTAAATATTTTGATCCCCAATTTTCAATATAGTAGTAGTAACAGTTTATTTTTATACAGGTAGAGATGGTTTTACATCATTGGGTCATAGACCCATTTTCATGATACAGACCCATTTTCAAAATATAGACTTCTTATTACCCCACTACATGTATGTCACAGCTGTCAATTTTCAAATCCAGGCCAAAATGTATTTCTTACAAGCCAGCCCTGTGGCACTGAAGACTGAGGTGCTGGATGCCTTACCTTGTACCATGCCGGTGACCCGTGTTTGGGAACGAGCATGGGCCATCGGGGGTCTGCTGGGGAGGAGAAGGATGGAGTGCTCCGTGGCTGTTCTCCTTCTCTGGGGAGAGGTCACCTACATGCTCCCGCCACAATACCACCATCTGGGGGAGCCTGGGTGGAAGGTGCAGTAGTTGGGGGTAGCAGTAAGGGCATTGGGCAGATGTCGGCAGAAGGGTGGAGCAGAAGGCACGTCTCAGCATGCCTCCCAGCTCATTGGTCCTCATTGCACATCGATGTATGGGGATGAAAAAGAGAAAATCACATTGGTCTCTCCTAGGTGATGACTTCTCACTGCATGTCTTTAGCTCATCTGAGCAGACTTCACTGTACCGGGTCCACGTCAAAGTATGTATGGCTCTGAGGAGCCCCCTACCTGGGGGGGGTTATCCGGGCACCTAGATTAGTGGAACTGTGTACTCTAGGGGAAGACTTTGATGATAGAGGATCATGCAGAAGAGGGTGTCTGAGAGAGTGGCGAGAGGAGGTAGTATGGTGCAGAAATACAAGGTTAAAAAATGTATTTCTTAACCTGTGGTGCAAAACAGTATTGCAGTTGTGCAGAATTATGCTTTGGTGGGGATTCAAAAACTTTCAGTACTGGGTACCTGAGTTGACGTACTAAGATGTCTATGTTGACAATTTTGTCACTGTTTCCTATAAATGGAAGTACAGGGCCCTTACACAGCTACATTCATATATGTAGTTATGGAGGAATGGGAGCACAGGCCCAGAGGGCTCTGCACTCCTTAAGGCAAATAAGGATATAATTACTCTATCTCAAAAACGATACATGACTAGGAGCGCAGGGCCCAGAGGGCCCTACTCTCCCATATGCAAATAAGGCTACAATTACACTATCTCAAAAAGTAAGGAAATTCATTGGAAAAAATTCAATTACTGTATCAGTTAGGTTGATGATACAGTGACAAAAGCTGGAAAATATGACATTAGGGTTTACAACCCTAACACCCTACCCCTACCCTGCACACACAAACAGGTGTTGGGGCGGTACCTTTGGGCTCATCTGCCATAATGCTCACCCCATTCTCCTATGCTGTACCCATCTCAGCTCATTTACTGATAAAATGGGATAAGTGTTAGGGCTGAAGGCCCAAGGCACAACCCAGTGCCTGTTGGTGTGTGCCGGGTGGGGGTGGGAAGTTAGGGTTGGAAACCTTAACGTCATATTTCCCAACTTTTGTCACTTTATTCTCGGCACTAACTGATTCATTAACATATTTTTTTTTTGCAATGGATAGATAGATAGATAGGTAGATAGATAGATAGATACTTTATTTTTATAACACCTCATTCTACAGACTTGGGGCACTTAACATTAATAATTAAAAACACACACTATAATAATCAAAAGCCACAATCAAATTCAGGTAGAGCTAGCAGCAATAAACTTAATCACTATCTATCATTGCACTTTAAAATGAATCACAATAATATATTTATAAATTACAAGCCTGGTTAAATAAAAAGGTTTTTAAACCCTTTTTAAAGATTTCCGTCAAGGGTGCCTCCCTAAGACGGTTAGGCAGTGAGTTCCACAAGGTAGGTGTGGCAAAAAGAAAATACAATATCACCTGAATGCTGCAGCCTAACCCTGGGAACCTTAAGGAGGCAACCCTCAGCAGAACGGAGAGCCCAGGATTAACGATGCAGCAAAAGGAGGTCTTGCAGGTAGACTGGTCCCCTTTCTTGTAGGGTCTTATAGGTCAGTAATCTGGCCCTGAAGGCAACTCTCCACCTAACTGGCAGCCAGTGCAGTTTGCGGAAGACAGGGGCGATATGCTTACACCTTTGAACGCCTGTCAATAATCTCACTGCCATGTTCTGCACCAGCTGCAGCCAGGGAGATTGCCTCCAGATAGCCCTAGGTATAGGGCATTGTAGTAATCCAGCCTGAATGTGATGAAAGCATGTACCAGTGTGGTCAGGTACTCAGATGGTATAAGGTCCTGGATCTGGGCGATGTTCCTCAGGTGGTAGAATCTGCTTTTAATGATGATGGACACCTGAGTTACCAATGTCAAGTCATCAAGGATCATGCCCAGATCCTTTACCTGTGTGGAGGGGGCAGTGAAATCCCCCAGTACTAAGCCAGGGGGATCTCCCAACTTCCCCTTCCCACAATGACAACCTGGATCCACCACCAGCACTTTAGTCTTTTCAGAGTTGAGTCATAGCCAGTTGTGAGTCATCCAAGTCCAGCTCTCTTCCAGGCAGTTGTTAAATACGGAGGCTGCCATCTAGTTACCAGGTGCACAGGACAAGTATAGCTAGGTATCATCAGCATAGCAATGAAAACCCAGCCCATACCACCTGATAATGTCTCCCAATGGCAGCATGTACATCATGAACAACAAGGGTGACAAAATTAATCCCAACAGAACTCCACAAAGCAAAGGTTTTGGGTTAGATGAGGCTAACCCCATCATCACCATCTGCACTTTGCCTGTCAAGAATGACCTGAACCAGTTGATGACATTACCAGACAGGCCACACTAGTACTGCAGTCAGTCATGCAGCATCTCATAGTCCACAGTGTCAAACACTGCTGAGAGATCCAGTAGGACAAGGATGGTACTCTCTCTCCTGTCTCTTGCCATCAGGAGATCATTAAGTATCTTCACCAAGGCAGTCTCCATACTATGTCCAGCTCTAAACCCAGACTAGAAAAACTCATAAATGGAGGAGGAGGAGGAGGTAAGTTGCTCTTTGAGCTGGATGGCCACCACTTTTTACATAACCTTTCCTAAAAATGGAAGGTTAGAAACTGGTCTGTAGTTGCTGAGACAATCCTTGTCCAATGAGGGTTTCTTCAATAGGTTTTTTTAACCAGGGCCAATTTTAAGGCCATCATGAAGACCCCACTCTTCAAGGAATTCTGAATGATATCAGCCACCACAGATCCAATCAGGTTCAAACATCTGACCAAAAGTCAAGTTGAACCTGGGTCCAGATCGCAATGTGTTGGCTGCAGCCTTGAGAAAATCTCCACTACCTCCTCCACTCCAACTGAATCAAACTCAGACCATCCACCAGGATTGCTCCAACTAGCCTCAGGATTAACCTTGTAATCCCTATGAGTGATGCCAGAGGAGACCTATTGCCCTGATGGAGGACACTTTGTTGGCGAAGAACAAAGCAAACTTTTCACATCTTGTGCTCAAACTTGCTCTTGTGACACATAGACAGGCAGGATGTAATAGCCCATCAACTGTGTGGAAGAGCTGAACTGATCTGTACCTTGCAACAGCAGTCTCCCTGGACAGAAAATCTGCCTTCTTTCAGGAGCTTACCCCCCGATAGTCACTAAATTGAGACCTCAGGGCCAATTTGTCCTCCATCAATCTCAATCTCCTCCAACATTTCTCTAACCTCTGACCCTTAGTCTTTAACTCCATACGTTCCCCATCAAACTATGGAGGTCTTCAGTGAGTAGATAAGCATCAGACATGAATGTGTACAATTGAAGCAAAGGCCACAGGTATGGCCCAATTATAGGCTGCCACTGCCTCCTCTGTCCCAGTCACACATGCAGCCTCCGCACTCAATAGGTCCAGTACCACCTGTAGTCCTGTTGGGGACAATCCACAGAAAGGGCAGGCCCAGACCATCTCCACAGAGGATGGCCCTTCAGGTGGGCCCCAGACCTGAACACCTGCTGTGATCCAACCAAATGACATAATCTACACTGAGGTCTGTGCCCTCAGGGCCCAAAGAAAACACCAGGTTAAGTGTGTGACCATGCGAGTGGTCACTGAGGTGATCTTTTGTGCCAGACCCACTGCCTCCATATGCCTCAGAGACCACACCCAAATGAAAAGAGCTCATTGTCAACCCATGCATTGAAGTCCCCCAGAATTAACCATCTGGGGGCTCCAGCAAAAGACCAGCAGAGAACTCTCTGATCTGCCTCAAAAATTCTCCCTCCCCACCTGGAGAGTAGTAGAACAGGAGGATCCTGAAGTCTGCATCAGGACCTCCCCCATGGCAACACATTTGAATGACTCAGTAGGACCCATAGGTAGCACCTTGAGGCTCAGGCTGGATTTAAAACAAATAGCTACCACCCCATCTCTGTGAACCTTCCTCGGGGTGTGTATCATGGAATACCCAGCTGGCAGCTCTGCCTCCAAAATGGAAGCAGCATTCTTGTCCAGCTAGGTCTCCGTAATGCAAGCCAGGTCCACCAAGGCTATCAAGTCCACCATTATGTAGTCTTGTTCCTCATCGACCTGGCATTGCACAACAGAGCCCAAGTAGGATGAGGGGAGACTGCTGGATCACCTATCTGCCCACTCCACACAGTGCAGCCCTTGGGTATGGCAAGAAGACAGGGCAGACCTCCCCCTCTCTATTACCCATTTCACTCCAGGGTATATGCTTGGCCTCACCACCCAAATCCACAACTCCCTGATGGGCACTCGAGCAGACACCTGCCAGACCCCATTTCTGAGCAATCTCCAATGCCCTGCACCTTCTATAGGTTTCTGCATAGAGTGATGGGAGCTTGAAGGGGTGAAGGTCTCAGAGGTAGGATGCCGAGTAGCTGCACCTTATCGGTCTGTATCCCTGGCACATATTCCACTTATTTAATTAAATCAAAGCAGTATAATAAGACCCACACAAACACACAATCATGTCCAACCAATCATACAACCATTCAAGCTTATATTCCAAATAATCCCCACAACCCTCCCAATCACAAATAAACTTCAATCAGAAAAAATCCTCCAACCCTAATCCACCCACTTTAAAAACTCTCACTTAGTTAAAATTATTTCCTTTTGGGGGAGAATATCCAAAACCAAATATGTGAGGCTGTCTCAATAAATCTGTTCAACTCTTTTAAATCACAGGCAGTTCCTCTCTCACAGGAGAAAACATCCTATTTTTCTGTAGTTTTGGGTCAGTTTAAAATTAGATGGACAGGCAAGCCTAGAGGTTAGAGTAACGAACTGTGAATGTGTTTGATGTATCCATCAGACGGACCTGGGTTTGATTCCCTCAACCTCCACTTGCATACTGAGTGACTCTGAACAAGTCACTCAACCTCCCCAGTGTTCCTGGGTCACCCCTGAAAACAGGCACATGTGCCTAAAGGGCCTTACCTGATTAACAAAGAATAAAATAAATAAAAAATAAAAATCCACAACAGTCAAAAACAAAGCAAGACCAACTGATCTCAAGCAGTCCAGGCCCTCACCACTGTTTGCTCCTGGATCTTTTGATGGAAATTCTAGCCCTGCTATGTCTAGCCACCAGATTTATATATATATATATATATATATATATATATATATATATATATATAGCATATTCAGTAATATGATTTAAATGAAGATTTATTAAGCTTTAAATACAAATCAGAATGATATATGCCTAGGCAAGGGGACAACAGTTTATTTATTTATTTAATTCATAAATCAGATTTACAACCTTTGAGTCACAGACTCATTTACAAAGGCACCTCATTGCAGGGAGGGGAACAATAAATAGTGAGGCAAGACAGGGTGGAACAATACAGGTGAGATACATACATTATACATAGCAGAAAGTTTCAGCGAGAATAAATATAGGCAGTTTAACAATGTACATAACAGTAATTCATTGGTAGGTCCTAGCAGGTCATGCAGGCAATAGCCAGTGGAAAATGGCGTGGGGTAGGCTATCGAGCGGGCTGTTGGACCTGTAACAGTTTGGGGGCACACAGCAGGCCCTACAGTAGGCACATACATTTCCGAGTGCTAAGTAGGTGCTTGCGTAGGGCAGCTTTGAACTGATCAATTTTAGGGGTGTTTGAGATGTGCGTGGGGAGGGAGTTATACCAGGACAGGGCTCTGTAATAAAAGGATCTTTGAGCAAGGGAGGTCCTGGCTCCAGGCACCTGGAAGGTGGCTTTGTAGGAGGTACGGGTGGCGGCCAAGTGGGAAGCAAGCTGGAGCTGTGCTGCGACACCAGGGGGACACAGCCCAAGAAGAGTCTTTTTTGCCAGTATACCAGTGTGATATTGCAGGCGTTCTTCCAGATTGAGTATGTTCGTGGCGGTATAGAGTTGGCATGTGTGGATTCCGCTTGGGGCACCGGTCAGGAGCCTGCAGGCTTTGTTGATGGAGGTCTGGATTTTGGTGAGGGCAGTGGGGCCAGCGGCTGCGTAGATGGGGAGGCCATAGTCAACTAATGACAGGATGGAGGAAGTGATGGCCAACCGTAGGGCGAAGCCAGGGAGGCAGTCCTTGTGTCGATAGAGGAGCCCAATCTGGGTGTTCATGGGACAGGATAGGACACTGACATGGGCATGGAAGGAGAAAGCTGAATCAAAGGTGATGCCCAGATATTTGTATGTTGATACCTGCTCAAGGGGATGGAGGGTGTTGGGAAGGATGGAGAGGGGGGCATTTTTGGAGTTGCCTTGGTGGTGTGCAAAGATCATTGACTTTGTTTTCTTGAGATTCAGGACCAGGCGGTGGTCGGGGAACCATTTTTGAGCTTGGCTGAAGGAGGATTGCAAGTTGCTCTGGAGAGTGACCGGATCGGGGTGTGAGGAGAGAAGGACTGCATCACCTGCATATAATAGCAGCTTTCCTGAACAAGAGCTGGGAAGGGTGTTCAGGAAGAGACTGAACAATGTGGGGCCCAGAATGGAGCCTTGTGGGACTCCAGAACGTACAGGCAGTGCCGAGGATAGGTCACCAGTTAACTTGACGTGTTGGGATCTACCACAGAGGTAGCTGGAGAATCAGGCTAAAGGGCCGGATGATAGTCCCACTTTACAGAGGGTGTCTAGCAATAATGGGTGGTTCACAGTGTCGAAGGCCTTGGACAGGTCAATGAACACTGCCCCAGCCATCTCCCTGGTATCTAATGTGGAGTGTATATGGTGGGAGAATTCCAGTAGAGCTGTGGTGGTGCTGTGACCTGTGTGGAAGCCATTCTGTTCAGGGCACAGAATGTTGTGGCTGGATAGATAAGCTACAAGTTATGTGGATACTATTTTTTCCAGAGCTTTGGGGGGGGGAGGATGGAGATAGGTCTGTAGTTATTTGGTACAGTACAGTCTCCATTTTTATGTATAGGGGTGATTTCAGCCTGTTTCCATGCCCTCGGGAATTGGCAGAGACACAGGGATTGATTGAGGAGGTCCGTGAGGGGGACTAGCATGACATCCAATGTAAGGCGGAGTATCCAGGAGTCGAGGGGGTCACCACTCGGGTTGCGGGAGGAGAGAGCATTTTGGAGGATTGGCTTCGCGTCCTGTGGAGAGATAGTCCTAAAGAGAAGTGGGGGGCGAGCAATAGCTGGGTTGTTGCTTACTGAGATGGGGTCAAAGAAGTGGGCCAGGAGAACTGAGCTTAGATCAGTGAAGGTTTTGTTAAGGCAGTTGGCAATACGGGAAGGGTCCGTGTTAATAGTGCCATTTATGATCATCTGAGAGGGAGGAGGGGAGCAGGTCATCCCGTTTAACTCTTTCATGTTATTCCAGAAGGTGTGGGCATTGCCCCAGGAGGAGGTCAAGGTGGATTGGTAGTGGCTGGCTTTGGCTTTTCTTATGGCCCAGGTGCACTGGTTGCGAGCTGCGTTATAAGCTTGCCTGTCTGCTAATTTGCCAGTCTTGACAGCAATGTGCCATAGGTTATCACGTTGCTTCAGTTGTTGGATCGGGGGGGGATATCCAGGCAGCCGTGTGTCTCTTGGTATGAGTGTGGGTGACAGGGGTGAAAACATCACAGGCCTTGCAGGGCAGTTTGCCAGGGCAAAGCTAATGAGAAGGTGAAGGAGGAAGGTCAAGTACAGGTGCAGGAGTGGGAAAGAAAGTCATGAAGGAGAGACTATGGAAGCTTTCCTCCTCTGGAGTTAAGCTTGTCTTCTCAGTGATGCAGTTGGCTACTATTTGCACTCAATGAGAGATTCCAGAGAACACACCTGAACTCCAATGTGTCATGTGGTAGCACTGGCAATGAAACCCACATCTGCCAGGACACAGGACTATCCAAAATATGGTTTTGTATTAAAATAGGTGCATTCCTGTTTTACTAATAATATATTTAAAAATATGCCAAAATACACAATCATGGATTAATGACCAGTGGAAACAGATTAGATTCACATTTCAGTCCATACGGATAATTATCTACGAAACTTTGCAGCAGTTTGCATTCAAAACCACAATCAGTAGGACAGCTTGATAATTTTTATGTTGGCTTCCTGTGCTTGTGCGCCAGCCAATATCTTGTGGTAGTAGCAGATTTTGGAGGTGTGTCAGTGTGGGCAAATGCAGGGCACACATTATTAGGTGCATCCCTCATTCCCCAGTAAGCCAGCATACAGGTGCTAACACAGAAAATATGTAAAGTGGTCAACACTTGTAAGGAAAGTGCTACTGCAATGAGAGACAAGCTCATCATGCAGCGTCACAGTAACATTCCTCCCAACGTGCCTGTCCTGTAGAAGTATTTCAATAAACATGGCAGATGTTGCTGCCAATGCTGCCTGCCACAAAGTGTCTGCACAGCCAACTTCAGGGGTGCCCAGTCCCCCTGTCAGCATGCTAAGTTATCCCCCCAAGGTTGTGTGGCACACTGGGAGCCCACCCCAGTGTGCCTCCCCATAAGGAAAGACAACCATCATTGGCATGTTCTGGCCCCTGCCCCCATTCTCAGCCACACTGAGACCCCAGTGTGGACAGTATCACCCCTCCCACCAACATCAAAGGGCACACTGGGAGCCCACCGCAGTGTGCACAACACCGAAAAAAAAAAGAAAACTGTCCTTGGTGTTTCTTTTTTTTTTTAACACCTGGAAAAAAGAAAACAGTCCTTCACCGTGGGGCCCCCAACCTGTACCACCCTCTGCTGCATACCCCACCTCCCCACACACCCCTCACCCCATACTTACCTCCGGAGCTGGGTGCAACAATCTTCGGTGGATCAGGTACATGTCTGCACCCTCCAAAGCTGACCGCGAACTGAAGAAATGCCGGTAAGCTATATAATGGCATAAATGTTTATTCCCAACTTTGGTGCATATCTCAGCCATTTTTTTTTTAATTTTGCCTCTAGATTTTCAACATGAGGTGCTTGGGACCCCACCTCATGAACACATACACTGTCATCTTGTTTCTCAGGCATGAAAGGTCATTTCGTGGTCACTGCACAAAATCACCTTTCAGGACTGATTAACAAAATGACAATGCCATTGTTCATGAGATGGGGTCCCAGAAACCCTATCTTGAAATTTGGTGGAAAAATTCAAAAAAATGGCCACTTTACGAGCATGCGTTGCACAGTTTCAACACACGCTCATAACTTTGACAATTTTTAATATTTTTGCTCCAGATTTTCAATCTTGCCCTATTTTTACATCTCTGTATGAACGAACAGAACAGCTGTTATTTTCCACATCCTGCCAAAATGTGTTTTCACACATGTGGCACACAACGGTGAGGTCGCTCTGCGAAATCAATGTTTGAGATAGATTAACAAAATCACAGTAGCACTGTTCATGACCGGAGTTCCCAAAATGCCTGTCGAAAAATTGGTTATACAAATCCCCAAAATAATTGTGTTACAGGCGTGCATTGTGACCTTTCTATGCACGCTCATGATGTCACCACTTTTTCATATTTTCACTCCAGATTTTCAGCAATGCCATTTTTTTACACCTCCTTATGAACAGTGCGATTGTCATTTTTGACATCCTGCTGAAATCTGTTTTCACACCTGTGGTGCCAAAATGCACAGTCACTTTACAAAATCACCTTTCAGCAAACAAAGTCATAGTGCCACTGTTCATGAAGTAGGGTCACAAACGGTCCATGTTGAAAATTTGGAGTGAAAATACCAACAAATTCCCTGGGGTTTCCAACCGTACTGCTCCACCCTGTACAGACTGACAAGTGTCAGGGGTATGACTTGCCATTATTGGCTGTATTGCTCACGCCATTCCACCTCCCACCCTGCAGCCAGTGACAGGTGTTGATGTATGCCTTGGACTCTTCAACCCCAACGTTCACCCCATTCTCTTACACTGTACCTATGTCAGTATATTTTCTTATGGACTGGGGTGAACATAAGACCTGAAGACCCCAAGGCACATCGCAGCACTTGTTGGTCTCTGCAGTGTAGGGTGAGGTGAAATGGCATGAGTGTTATGACCAACGACCCAAAGGCACACCTCAATACCTGTCACTCTCTACATGGTGGTCCTTTGGTCACCGTCAGTTCACTACTTCACTGCTAATCCTATTGTGCATCTCTCTAACTCCTACACTACCAATGCCAGTGCTAGCAAGCCAACATTCGGCATTGACAAATGCTTGTTCTTTGCTTCCATTATAGTGTTACAGAGTTCACATTGTTAACGTCTTAATAGTTTCTCTTCACAGACGCTAGATGGAGCTGTAAATTTACATTCTTTTACTTGAGTGCATGAAAACTATGTAGTGTAAACCACAATTGCTCACTGTATCTGCCTTCTCATCCATGCTGCAAAGGTGCAAGTCATATATAAACCAAGTACTACAGAGATTAGGCCATCAGAACATACAGAATACAGTATGGTTCAGCATATGAATGTTTGTGAAACAAAATCCATATTTAGTCTACACTTTTTCAAGCAGGCAGCAACATTTGGTTGCAGAAATGTTTGTTATTTTACTTAAATTCTTGATCATATTGGGTGAGTAAATGTTGAAGTGTATTCTGGCTTGCTATAGCTACTCTAATACTATTTAGTATTAAATTCACTTTTTGCTATTTCTATTTACCACACAGGTGGTGAAGGAGCATCTGAAGTTAACCAAACATGAATGTTAATGTCTGTAGAAGGACTGCCTGTCACAATTTCATGCAGGCACAATATCAAAACCTATGATTGGATTTTGAGGTATAAACAAACATTGAAAGAGCCTCCCACAGTTTGAATTGCTAGCTATGATCAGGAGAGCCATCCTAAAAGCTTCTCTATGGGTGTTAATAAAGGACAACTGTATGCATATCTAAAAATTAATGGAGGTCTACTCATGGACTTAGCAGCTATTATTGTGCAGTGAGTGACACTGTGAGCCATCACTCAGTTACTGCAACACAAAATCTCACTCAGCGTATAGTGCAAAAATTGTCCAGCCAAGAGGAGAGGGAAGTGAAGTGTTCAAATAGTCACTATATGATGTTATTTCAGTGTTACAGTAGCAGTGTACACTTCCTGCACACTTTTTTTCATAATGCAGCCCATCAGTGTTTAATGAGTGCATCTTCAGGTCTCTGTTGGTGTACATGCAGTGTTGACACAGTGTGTGCGATTTATGTTAATTAGCACTGCAATCACACTGCAAATGTACTGCAATTAGCAGTGTTTTGTCATCAACACTGCCTGAAGCAGTGTTAGTGCAGCAGTACTGGCTGAAGCAGTGTTATGTCTGCAACACTGCCTTAAGCAGTTTTGCACTGCTTTTTCAGTGTGTGCGAATTATGTTAATTAGCACTGCAATCTCACTGTGAAAGTACTGCAAGTAGCAGTGTTTTGTCATCAACACTGCCTGAAGCAGTGTTGGTGTAGCAATACTGGCTGAAGCAGAGTTGCATTGCTTTTTCAGTGTGTGCAAATTATGTTAATTAGCACTGCATCAACACCTGTAGTGCACTTCAGTGTGCAGTGTGATTTTAGCAGCACTCCTGTCAGCAGTGCTGCAGTTCTGTTTCAGTGTATTAGGCTGCATTAAAGATGGCGTCACATAACATTCAACAAAAACACAAGTATTCATCTGCAAGTATCTGCAACCTCAGCAGAGGAAGCTTTGCTTAAGGGTTCCTGAGTGAGAAAGTCGTCTGTGAATTCCAAAGAAGATGGAGATCTTGGGGGCTATGTCTATAGGAGGTACTAAAGTCTGTTACCCCATGTTTGACTCAAAATCACAAGGAAGGGGGTGGACATTTAGTTAAAGGAATGACCACCAATGGTTCTGGTTTTCAGAAAATGGATTTGTGAAAAATGGATGGTTCTGATCTACAGAAAATGGTATGGAAGCCTCCCTGATATGCAGGGCCTCACCAGTATTTCCAGGTTTATCTTCAAAAGGAGAAGAGAGCCTCTTTGGATTGGGAGCACATGCACGGTGAGAAAAATGATTTTCGGTATCAAGGGGCTGTTCCGAGTGAAGTGTGTGTGTGTGTGTGTGTGTGTGTGTGTGATTATATCTATAATGGGATTATCAATCGTATTGGACAAACACCATTAGGTGACCGTGCGATATCAGAGTGCGACCACACACCTGCACTTTACTCCCCTCCAAAACAATTTTGCCATTTTATAAGACAGATAACCCACTGGGTGTGCGGTCACAGGAATGATATATGCCCGCTTGGTGGTTGATGCACTCGCCTGCAGCTCATATGTTACAACGCACACCAAGACGCATGATATCAGAGTGTGACCACAAGCACTCTAGCAGTGCTATCTATTACACATACACACACATATATGAGACAGTACTTGTTGCAAAACAAAAACACTACATTAATGTAGGCATTAGAATGCAAAGCGCACAAAGCAAGAAAACGAAAAACAGGGTTTAAACCTCATGAGTCTAGGCAAACTGGTTGTGTGGTGTTCCCTGGAGTTCCCAACCTTTAATGCCCATCCCATACCCCCAGCCCTTAGCCTCCTTTCTAAAGCGCAAGGTGCAGCTCCAACCCAGTGTCTCCCACAGCAGCCATTTGTACCTGTAAAACAAGAACAGCAATGGGCTCACAAAGGATCTGCAGCTCGTTATGAACTACTATATGAGAAACAATGTAGGGTAAACAAAAAAACAATACTTATCTGATACATATGGTCAGTGTCCTCCTACTCCTGGTCAATGTCCTGCCATACCTGTAGATATAAAAGGTAAAATGGGTCAGTATGAAAAATAAAAATACTGATCAGCTTGGTCAGTTGGGAAGGCTCTGTAGAGGTTAAAATAAAAAAAAGTGGGTTGGGAGAGGGATACCAGACCTGTATCACACCATCAACCTGGCTTTTAGAATGGACTTGGTCACTCAGGGATGTCATGGTTGGGGGGGGAAGACTTCTTGCCCCTGTGCCCCTAGAACTGATCTTTTTGGGGGATAGGAGGTCATGTTGCTCCACACATCAACCGACACAGGGTAGGATAAAGACACCAAGGGACAGATATTCAAGGCACAATGAATGCTTCCCTGTTGGTGTAGTGGATCCCCCCTCCCTTTTCCCAATCTGCCTGTAGAATACATAGGAACATAGGTATGTGATGGCAGAAAGGGACCGCAAGCCCACCTAGTCTGCCCAGTTTGCCTAGATATCCACTAGGCCTTTTCTGTAGTCCTCTCCCCCATGCCAGTTGCCCTCTGTGCTTATCCCATGCCCTCATGAACCTTCCCACCATCTCTCTCAGCAGCCAGCTGTCCACCACCCTATCAGTGAAGAAGTACTTCCTAATCCTTCCTCTAAATTCCCCTCCAAAAGATTTGGAATTTCCAACGACCACTCCATTGCAGTATAGCACACCACAGCAGGCCAACTGTGACCATGTCTAGGCAGATATCCTCAGCCACAACCAGTCCCAGAACTCCCTGCAGCTGGCACCAGAGCAACAGGCAATAGAAGTTTCAATAGCCTGCAGTGCACATTTGAGCTTCCACAGTCTCTGATCAGCTGTTTTCCACTTCTGCTCTTCTCCAGGGGATAAGTCAGTCCATGACAGAACTTAGCCCAGGGAGTGCAGTGGGGCCAGTAAACAAAAGATGAGAGCCTATATAAACTCTTAACATGCACTGTAGGACAATCTCCCACTGAAAAGGACTCCAGGATCTGCTGCAAATGAAACAGTCAGTACAGAATCAAGCAAAACCAGTTCATCATAATCCACTACACTACAGCACACAGCAGGCAAACCAAAACGGCTCCACATGAAAAGTGCACATTGGCACCAGACCCACATTTGTGTGGGACCCTTGACACAAGCCAGCCAGTGGGTATTGTGGTAAGGAGGGACAAAACCTTTTACATGCAGGTACATCAGGGAGAAAAGGAAGGCAAGGGGAGATATTGAGTGTCTGAAAAGGGTGGATGGATGGAGGGTAAAAGATGACCACCAAAAAGCAGATATATTGAACAAATACTTCTGTTCTGTTTTTAGAAGGGAGGGGGCAGGAAATGGGCAAGCATTAAGTAATAAGGATGGTGAGATCACAGAAAAGGACACAGGTTCCTTTGCAAAAGAAAGGATCCTCATGGAACTGGCTGCAATAAGGCTATGGGCCAGATAGATGCACCCCTGGACACTGATGGAGCTAAGGGAGGTGTTAGTAGGGCCTCCAACTACCCTGTTCACACTGTCTATGTAAACTGGTGATGCGCCCAGGGATTGGAGGAGGGCTGATGTGGTCCCACTATACAAAAGTGGGAACAGGGAGGATGCAGGAACTACATACTGGTCAGCCTGACCACAACAGTGGGAAAAGTAATCGAAATACTGCTGAAGAAAAGAATAGTGGAACACCTGCTTGTCAATGGTCTACAGAGGAAGTAGGGAAAGGGAACACTGTTTAACCAGGAGTAGCACACTAAGCTGAAGCTTGTTTCCAGATGCAACCTGGAGCACAAGGAAGTTAAGTAACTTGCTCAGGATCACACAGTATGCACTTAGACGGCTGTTGGATTCAAACCCAGGTCTCCAGATCTGTAGCTCAGAGCCTTTAACCAATGTGCTATACTGCCTCCAGGACCCAAGGCAGTTTGGTTTTATGGGAGAGAGTTTGTGCCCAACAAACTTAACTGAGTTTTTTGACTGGATAACAAGGAAGGTGGATGGGGGAGGATGTGGCCTACCCAGATTTCAACAAGGCCTTTGACACTATGCCACATACAGTAGAAGGCTGATAAATGAGCTGGAAGGCTTAGGGGTGGGACAGAAAATAACAAGGTGGGTGGTGAACTGGTTGAAAGACTGAAACTAGAGGGTGGTGGAAAGGCAAACGGGGTGCATGCCAGAGTGGGAGTGGTGTGCCCCAGGGGTCAGTGCTGGGACCCATCCTTTTTTTAATATCTATAGCAACGATTAGCCCAGTTGCAATCAGGGGAGGAGAGCTGTTCTTTCCGGACTGGGGCTTGTCACTGGAAAGGGTTGGAGCAGGCATTCTGGGGCTGCATCGACGGTGGGGGAGTATGGGATCACATCGGTGATTGACAAGGAAGCTCTTGTTGGTGGGGGACAGGCCATGCATACCGGGGCCACATCAGCCACAACTTTGCAAGCTGGCGACTCAGGAAGGAGCGGCCAATCAGCGAATAAGGCGCGAACCTTTGACTGTGTGACCGGGCCATAAAAGGCAAATAGTCCAGTTGCAATCAGAGGAGGAGAGCTGTTCTTTGTTCCACACCACCCACCCTGGCCCCGACCTCTATTAAATGGTCGGTGAGGGTGGAGCCTTGGATGAGGGCAAGTCTAGATTGGTTGAACTGGAACACTAAGAAGCTGGATTGTTATTGTTTGGGGGAAAAGGGTCCTGTACACTGTGCTGCTTAGGCAACATTTGACTACTACCATGAAGGGGCATAATGAAGCAGACTGTATAAATGACTGTATGCCAACTACATCTGTGGGAGTAGGCAAACTGTGTGTGACTTGATTACTGTTAGGGCCTCTGAGCTGGCTAGTGTTGGGGTGGGCTAATTTTGCTTGTGAACTGTCTACTGCTAGGGTTAGAAAACTGGCTACTATCAAGAAAGAGGAGGGAAAATTGCTGTAATTGGAGGGGGCAAACTGCTTGGGGTTTAGTGTAACACTGACTGAATTATTTCTGTTAGAGGGCCACATTATTCACGTAAAATGAGGGTAGACTTAGGGGCTACCAAAGCAGGCACCTTCGGTAGAGTGATTGGGTGTACAGGATGCAGGGCGGCAATAATATTAAATTGGGCATGGAGGTTCAGAGGGTGCCCAGTGTGTTTTCAGTTGGTAGGTCTTAGGGAGGAAGTAGAGGGATCAGAAGGCAGCTGGAAGGTGGGAGGGGTGGGGAGGAAAGGTGTGGAAAGGACCTCATGAGAGTAGATGAGGCCAATACGGCATAACCCAGGGAACAGGTGGACAAGGATCATATGGTTACTCAGGAGGGGTGGGGCACGAAACAAGCAATGTACGGAAATCACTTCATAGGGAGGTGGCTGACCAGAAGGATGAGGGACAGGAGAGAGAGCAAGTCGGGGGCAAGCATCACACTTGCTAATTGATTCACCCTGCTATATCCGGGAGATGAGGTGGAGAGGCTGCCAGGAGGGGAGCAGGCAGGCAGACAGAGAGGGTTTGGTCAGTAAGCTGGGGGATTGGGCAGGAGAGAGAGCCAGATCCACAGAAGGGGAGGGGGGAACACATTAGCCTAGGTGGGTGGGAGGGAGGTGGGGAGGATGGGGGAGTGCAGAGTGAAGCCAGGGTGGGAGGAGGGAGGACTAGGGTTGGGCAAGCATCCAGGCTAGGAAGTCAACCAAGGATAAGGAGTACTCTAGATAGGCCTGCTTTGGGGTGGGAGAAATCAGATGAGGGAGAGAGGAGGGGGAAGATGGGGGGGTAGGGAGAAACACAGCAGATGGAGTGAAGGATGCAGAACATGTGTGAGGGGGAGGCAAGGAGGGAAGCAATAGAAGGGAGCCTGGCTGGTGGATCTGAGGATACCAGCCCAGAAAGAGAGTCCAGGGAGATCTTGGGGGGGCAATCTGTGCCACCCAGGAGGTTGGGGGGGTGAGGAGCAAGCTGGGAGCTACAGGTAGAAGAATGAGTGTGGTAGGGCAACCACAGGCTTGTGATCCCCAGGCTGAGGGGGGCAAGAGAAGTAAGCTGGGGGTTGATGACAGAAGGAAAAGCCTGAACAGAATCAAATGGGCCAGTAAAGTGGGGGTGAAGGTGATCCTGCTGGGTAACTCCATGACCTGGGGCATCCAGTGGGAGGGGGCAGGGGAGGGAAAAAGCAGCCCAGTCAAGGCTAAATGTATCCCAAGCCTATCTGTACACAAGGCCAAATTCCAGCTATACTCGATAGCATTGGAATGTGAGGAATCCCCAGACTTCCTAAAACATCTGGGAACAACTGACAGAAGAAAACAGTGATCTAGAAATCCAGGTGAGATTCCGGGAACTGGAGAGGGTTTACCACTCTATAGGAAGCACAATCTCCTTCTTTGAGATTCTGCCAGTACCTAGTGCATCCGGGGAGACCAAACATAAACTCAGAGGTGTGAACCAGTGGCTCAGAGACTGGCACAAGGCAGAAAGGTATATGCTGGTGGGGGACTGGGGGATACATGGGAGGACAAGGGGTTATATGCAGGGATAGGCTACACCTCAACTTGGAGGGGAAGGAGATCTTGAAACTAAAACTTGCAGGATTCATAGTCAAGAGGTGGAGTTTAAACTTGTAAAGGGGGGGTAAGTAAAAGATTGGATCCAGGAAGGCTGCTCGAGGGCCAAGGTCTAGGGCATGAAAAGAAGGCAGGTGAATGCAATGTAAATCCATCCAGAGCTGTGCAAGAAAGGGCATGTAGGGACTGCTCAGGGCCAAGACGACTGGAGAAGGGAGAGGGGTCGGGGTTGACGATGGCCCTGATCAATGCCAGGAGCATGGGCAACAAAATGCCCAAGCTCCAGGTGATGCTGGTTGAGGGATCAGTGGATGTGGCAGCAATTACTGAGACATGGGCCACTCAGAAAAATGATTGGGACCTCAATTTGCTGGGCTACAAAATATTCAGGAAGGATAGAGGAGAGGGAGAGGGGGTGTAGTGTGATAGTCAAAAATGACTATAGTGGTTAGTAGGAGGGAGGCTGTTGGGGGGTGGAGGATATCTGGGTAACCCTACAAATGAGGGGGAGTAAATATTGAAAATAGGGTGGTGTACAGACCCCCCAATGATGGAAGAGGCCTTGGAGGACAAACTAGTTGAGAACATCAAGGGCACTGTGACCGTGGGAAAGGGAATGATGGTGACTGCGGTGACCTTAATATGCTGGGACAGACTGTGACACTATGGCATCCTCTGTGGCCCAGGAACAGGACTGATGGATGTGTTCCAGGATGCCTTCCGGTCCAGCAGGTGGGGAACCTACTAGGGAGAAGCAGATACTGGATGTTGTCCTAGCAGACAGTGACCAGATAAAGGGCCTGGAGGTGTGCAGCCTGCTGGCAGGTGGTGACCATTACACTAATGGGTTCGGTTTCTGCTGTATCGGGGAGGATAACCATTCTAATACAGTAGTGGTGGATGTCAGGGGAGCAGACTTCGTGGGCATGGGCAGGATTCTACAGGAGGAGCTTGGACAAGATTAGGCCAGACATGGATGCTGGCAACCTTGTGGGAGGCCATGAAGAAGGGGGTGCGGGAGACTACTAACTCCTGTACAAAGGAAAGGCATAAGCATGGTACAGACAACAAGCCGTGCTGGTGGACCAGGGAGGTGCAGGAGGCGGTGAGGGATAAAAAGACTGCCTATGCATGTTTTAAGTGCTCTGGGGGGATAGGGAGAGGGGTATGAGTTGATGGTTAAAAGGGTCACCACAGTAGTGAGGGGAGCCAAGGTGAGGAGGGAGCAAAACTGGCTAGGGATATCTGTAGGGGGAAAAGAGATTCTATAGATACACAAGGGAGAAGAGAAGGAGGCACAGATCAGCATGATTAGGACTGAGGAGGGATGGACTCAGGAGGCGGGGAATCAGGCAGAGGTGCTAATGAGTACTTTGCCTTGATATTTACAGGGGGAGTAGGGATCCTCCAGCCAATGGGAGAGAAGGGAGCCAGCAGAGTAGAGAGGTCAGATGGAGTCAGAGGACTGAGAAGTTGGGGTTCAGCCTGGGCCAAGTCTAGAAGGGGATGAGTGGTTAAATGAGGGGTGCTGGGAGGAGAAATTACAGTGAAAGGGTGGAGGAGGCCCTTCGGACACTAAAAACTGATAAGGCACCCGGCCGGATAGGCTGCATCTGAGTGTTATGAAGGAATTGCAGATGAGCTAGCAGCACTTTTACACCTCTCTGCTGACAGGATGGGTGCTTCAAGACTGAGGGTGGCTCATGTGGTGCCTATCCTCAAATGGGGGAGTCTAGAGAGAGATGGGAATTATAAGCCTGTCAGCCTAACATCTGTGGTGGGCAAAGTAATGGAGGGCATTATCAAGGATAGGATCAGGAGGCAGTTGGAAAGGTTGGGGTAACTGGATAACAAACAGTATGGTTTCATCCCACGGAGATCGTGTTAGACCAACCCCATAGATTTTTATGACTGGGACCCTGGACCGGCATAGACCGGAGGATGTCCTATACCTGGATTTCAGTAAGGCGTTTGATTCGGTACCCCAAAATGGGCTGCTAATAAAGCTGGGGGGTGTGTGGTGAGAGGACAGTTGCCCAGATTGGGGGGGATGGGGTGAGAACAGTTGCTCAGATGAGTAGAAAATTGGCTAACAGGGCAAATACAGAAGGTAGTGGTGGGTAGTCTCCTCCCCCAAGAAGGTCATTAGTGGGGTCCCCCAAGGTTCCGTACTGGGGCCACTCCTGTTCAATGCTTATGTCTTGGATATGGGGAGGGTGGTTAAGAGTAGGATGAGCCTCTTTGTAGAGGACTTAAAACTGGGGGCATTGGCGGACAGGGACGAAGCGAGAGAGACAGTCCAGAGGGACCTGGATACCCTGGAGGGGTGGTCAAGGAGGTGGGGACTGAGGTCGAATGCAGGGAAATGTAGGGCAAACAGAGGGTCAGAAACCTGGGCCATGTATATACACCTGGGGGGGTCATACTGCAAGCTACAAATAGATGAGGGGGGACTAGGTGGTGGTAGACGTGAAAATGAATAACATTGAAAATTACAGAAGAACTGCGGACAAAGCAAACTGGATACTGCATAGCGAGGGGGATTACATCCAGGAAGAGGGAGGTGATCCTCCCTCTGTATAATGCCTTCATCAGACCACATCTCGAGTACTGCATGCAGTTCTGGAGACCTCACCTCAAGAAAGACATAACACTGCTAGGGAGTGTCCAGAGGAGGGCAACCAGGATGCTTCAGAGCATGGGAGGAAGGCCCTATGAGGAAAGGCTGAAAGAGCTTGGGCTGTACTCGCTGGAGGAGAGGTGAGACAGGAGGGACATGATAGGGGTCTTCAAATATGTAAAAACAGATGTTCAGACTAAAGATGGTGGGAACAACCAGGTGACATGAGTGGAAACTAGAGGGGGGAAATTACAGGGGGGAATGCAGGAGACATTACTTCATTGAGAGGGTGGCAGAGCCCTGGAATGCACTGTCCAGGAGTCTGGTGGAGGAGAGCACAGTGGAGGGCTTCAAGAGGGAGTGGAACAGGTCCAAGCGTAAGCTGAAGCAGAGGATGACCCTCCATGGGGCTGGGTGGGAAAGAAAACACCCATTAGGAGGCTGGCTACAGAGCAGACACAATAGACCATCAGGCCTATTCTGCTGGCTTTGTATGTTAGATATAGCGGACTTGACTGCAGGGAAGGTGTGCTATCTGTAGGGGATAAGATTCTGCAATAGGTAGACACCCTGGTAGGGGAGGGAGGCAGTGAGGAGGGCCTAAAGATTCTGGAGAGGTGGTGGAAACTTGGCAGCTGAAATTTAATGCCAAGGTGTACAGTAATGCACATAGGTGTAATAACCCATAAACCATTTACAAGGGGGAGGGTGAAACTCCAAGCAAAGACAAAAAACTGGGGATTATAATTTGATATCCTTAAGGCGGAGAACCAGTGCATGTACAGTGGTGGTAACGTGAGGGTTATAAAACAAAAGAGGGAGGTGCTGATGCCTTTATAAAGCCATGGTGAGGCCTCACCTGGAGTATGGGATTTAGTTCTGGAGACCTCACCTACACAAGGACATAAGACAGGATTGAAAGGGTTCAGACAAGGGCAATCAAGATGGTGCATGCTATGCATAGGAAGCCCTATGAGGAGAGGTGGAGGGAATTGGATCTGTACCCACTGGAGACTAGTAAGGTGAGAGTGGGAAGCTTATTTGCAAGGAACATGAGTGGTAGAACTAGGGTCATAACCCAAGATTAGAAGAAAGAAGGAATGAGGGGAATGAGGGGCATTACACTGAGAAGGTGGTGAGCCCTGGAACAGACTACCGAAGATGTGGTGCGTAAAATGGTGGAAAGGATTCATATGTGCATGGGAAAGACACCAGGAGCTGACCAGTGGGCAGAGGGGTGTCTCTTGACAAAGATGATGACTGTGGGGGAGGTTGCGGGCAACTGCACTGGCTAAAATGGTCCTTTTCTGTCTGCAGTTTTCTATGATTCCAAGGCAGTTAAGTAATTGGGACTTATCTCTCCATCAGAGTAGGGGAGTCCAGAGTTGGGGTATCCTTGGATTCGGGGTGTTCTGGTGGACCTGAGAGAGAAGAACAGAGAAGGTTGAAGGGACACAAAGGGTCGGAGGTGGAGAGATTAGATGTTAGAATTAAACAAAGATACTTATCTGATTGGTATGTTTGGCCAGACCTGTGGAAATAAAGGGAAACTAGATCAGTGTGAAGTTATAGTAGCAAGTAGCGAAGATACAAAAGTGTATATAGCACAGAGTAAAGGAAGAGGAGTTTTAGAGGAAAAGACAATGTGGGTCAAGTAAGGAAACTAAAGATGGAATAAAAAAATGCAGACAACTAAGAACAGAGAATAAAGTGGTATTTGGGACTAGGCAACCTCTTAGTGCCCATAGGTGACCTGCAGGTAGCCAATAAATTTAAGTAGTAGTCCAGATGGGTGTTGGAATGAATTTGGGCAGTGGGCCCTTATATTTAAAAAGGACACTGGTGGTTCAGGAGTCTTTGAGTTGTCCCAGGAGGCCAGTGGTTTCAGAGTATGCTGGTGATATAATGGGTCACTCCCTCGCAGAGCAGTGGCAATTTTTTTCTTTTTATATATCTTTCCTGGAACCTAGTGAGGGGTGTCCTTGGGCCCAGACTGTATGTAGCAGGCAGGGCTGTTCAGAAAAACTGCTGGACCAGAAGTGTTCTTGCTGTTGCTAGGCAGCCAGTTTAGTGCTACTGAACTACAGTGACAGTAATGGCAGGCACTTTCAACTGCCAACCCAGAGGAGGGCAACTAGAATAGCGAAGGGTCTGCACCAGAAGCCATGCAAAGAGAGACGAGCTGACTATGTATGCCCTTGAGGAAGAGGGGTGGGGGGACAGGATAGAAAATTTCAAGCACCTCAAGGGAAATCAACAAAGTCCAAGAGAGTAGTATCTTTCTAAAAAAGAAATGCACAAGAACAAGGGCAAAATTTGAAGATAGTGGGGACGGCTCAGGGGCAACATGAGGAAGTATTTTTTCACAGAGAGGGTGGCAAATGCATGGAGTGGCCTTCCTGAGGAGGTTGTGGGGTCAAAAATAGTGGGGGACTTAAATAATACATAGGACAGACATGAACCAATTCTATTGGTGGGTAGGAGGAAGTCAGCTGTTGGATAACTAGGATCTGCAGCTTATCCCCTAGGTAGGGAAATGGGCTGACTGAGTGGGCCAAACAGTCCTTATCTGCCATCAAGGTCTATGTTTCTATGATTCAGCCCACAGACCTCAGGCTGTAGCCTGCTCCATATGTGTGGGAATGAAGATGGGATATTTTGGGGAGGGGAGGCTAGAGCAAATATACCTTCCTCTTCCCATCAACAACAAAGTGGCATGTGAAGAGCCCCCACGGGGCAGCTAAAGAGGGTCTGGAGGTGGGCAGCCAGCAGTAGGTGACAGGAACCTTTAGCTAAGCCACATGGTGGCAGACTGTAGATGCTCTGAGGGGGCCTGGTAGAAAGGGACTGGGAGAGCAAATGCAAAGATAGGGGCCACAAAGGAAAAGCAGAGCAGCTTGAAGGGCAATGAACTGACTTAAAAGTAGCTGGGGTGGGAGTAAACAGGGGCACCAGTGGGATCCTGAGGGATCATGCGAAAGTAGCAAGCACTGTGATGCGGGCAGAGCTGCACAGCAGCTAATGCCAAAATACCAGGGGCTAACAAAAAGGTTCTGGGAGGAAAAGAACAACATAAGGTTCAGGACAGCTCACGATTAAAAGCCAGAGCAGTAAAGAGAAAGAGCCCGATGGGTTATAAATATTAAGTAAATGTATGCAATAGGAGTGACATAAATGGGTGTTGATAAATCTATTTTATCCGAGCATGTACGTGTATACATGCAGAATCTTACATTTATATATATAGTTATTACGGCATTCTCGACACGTGCATAGTGGACTGCGTCACACATCCCCATCCCTCACCCCCGTTGTTTGAGACTGCTTACTGGAATCTTGCTTTTAGTTTTGTTTCTTCCAGGTTGCCCGTCCCTCAGCCACGCCACCTGCCATTTAGTCATACCTCTCCCCATTCTTCCCACTATCATACAGGGATCGTTGGTTTCTGTTTAACAGTTGTAGTTTTTTGCTTTTTTACCAAACCTTTTCAACTGGCTGCTCCAAGCTGCGCTCCAGCTGTCACACTCCTCAGTATGCTGCTGCTGTGTCCTCGCCACACCTCTCGATATACAAAACAGACTTTTTTTTTACTGCTTCCTCAAAAACTGATAAGCCCTCACTCTTACTCTTCCACTCTAGTTTCCAAACCGCCTACAACTGCCACCAGATCTCCCCAGCACATAGAAACTGTCAGTTATTTTTTTCCTTAAACTGCATGCTCGCAAACCCCACTGCTGATGAGTTTCACATTCTAGGTCACACTCTGCTCTGGTTTCAGACCTCGCTATAACTGCAACCACAGGCTCCTGTGAAGTCCTCTCTGCAAACTCTAAATGGTTCTCTATGGCCCTTAGGGCCCTCCCTTTCCTACTTATTTACTGACATCAAGGCCCTTAGAATCCTGGGCGGCCGCAGAATTTTGCACAGAACTTGCATCTATCAGAGAACTTCTGCGGTGTCAAGACCACTTCTTCTTGGTGAGTTTTTATTAATATTTCGTCATACATAGAATCTGGGTCTTTCCCCTTTTATATCCAAACCCCATATGTTCAGAATGTGATGTTGTCATTGCTATACATCACACATTAGCTAATGAAATGGCTGCATTCTGCAACAGAAATGAATGTCACTATCTACCACAGCTCCTACTGCCAGAGACGGTGGTACAGCACATCATGCATGGTGTTATATTTGCTCAACCTGCAGTACAGCTCTAATACAATTTTCAGTCTTACTTTGTTGCACTAGGCCAACTTAAACAAAACCTTATCAATAGCACAGACCCTGTTAAGTCCATACCTCACTTTGTACAAACCTATTTGTGTCTTTTATGTATAGAGACACTATCTGAAATGAATAACTGGTAAAATGAATTTAACTGTCTAAATTTTTAAGAAAAGAAAGTAATTATGCCCAGAAAATGGAATATAATAATGTGTAGACCTCTGAAAGAAGAGACCTGTTAAATAAATATTGCACTGTATGCATTTTGCCAGGGTTATTGATTACATATTGTCATTGGCTGATAGAATCACCTAAAAGTTATTGAGAAAATGTTGTGCAGGGACAGTTGTTGGGCCAGAGGTTACATGCTGTGTTTCTGTGCTGGCAATCCAGGTTCAGAGATTAGCCTTGGGAGCTAGCTACAGCACAAGGATTGGTGAACACATCACTGCTCGAGCCTGGGATGGTATGTGGTGAAGTGTTCTATCACACGGTGGACACATTGTGACAATGGAGAGCTCTATCTCTACAATTGGTTCACATGCATGTCAAGGTCTGATGGCATTACGTTATGTGTCGAGAAAGCAGGTTGACATGAAAATGAGTTTTGCAATAATCTCTATTCCATTTCCATTGGGACCTGTATGAATGAGGATCAAGTTCATGGAAATTAAAAATATATATATATATATATATATATATATGTACACACACACACACACACACACACACACACACACACACACACACACAATATATCTGTCTCTGTCACCACACACACACACATATGCATATTTGTATGTATGTTACAGATTGCAAACAAATATATAAGTGATGCACCGTGATCTCTATGAGGGTGTAGAAAGGCTATACAAATATATAAGTGATAGTGGAACCTCATTAATGGATAGATAGCATCCATATAGAAATACCTTATTTATCACATAAGATCCCCTCTGCATATATCATTTATGCAACAGGCTAGGACCTTATAAGGAGAGACATTGTTTTGGCTTTTAGGCATAAATTATTTTATAAGTCTGTTATTTTTGAACTAGTACTGTGCTTTCCACCATCCTGATTGCTATAACCACTGCCATCAAAGTAAGTCAGGATGACAAGCTGACACTGTGATTCCGTTAGTGCCGCAGAACTTCCACAGAAATTACAAACCATCGCTGCAGTAGTTCTGGCGGCAATGATAGTCTTGTTGCAGAACTTGGTCCCAGGTGGTGCGGTATAGTGGCCTAGACTGACATTTCTATGTTCACATACCACACATGTTTTGCCCCAACCATGTTTCACTCCTGACCTCCAACATTATAATGCTGTCAGTCTGTTTCAGTGTTCTACTACCCTTTCAGTGAAGTAGTAATTCCTCACATCCATCTTACCCCACCATAAGCTTCATCACATGCCCATGGTCCTTTTACTATTTGAAGGAGCCCCCAGCACCCTGTTCATCCTTGTAAGGTACTTGTGGGTTTCACTATGTCCCTCTTTCAGATTTAATATGTTGAGATCAGTCTCCTCACAGGGTTTTTGCACAGCCTATGTACAGTTTTTAGTTGTCTTTTATACTGCTCCACCCTGTGGCCTTTCTAAGGTGCAGCCTCCAAACCTGGACACAGTTCTTGTCAGATCTCATTCAAGGATTACTTGCAACACTATCACCTCCCTCCTCCTGCTGAAGACACCTTCCCCATGTGCAGGCCTGTAGCATCTCTAGCCCCAATCAAGCTGTTGTCACACAGCCCAGCAACTTTAAAGAGACTCACCTGCTGCACTGAGTCGGTCCTCAGACCATGCCCATCGTATTTGTTGTTAGAGGACCTGTATTATTATGTCCCCAATTTTAAACCACCAAAAAGTTCTGTCCCATGTAAAATATACAAACCAGGTCCCAAGGGCTTCCTAGTTGCTTTGCTACCACCCCAGCTCCATCTCCATGCTCACTAGCAGCATGACGAGATGCCAGGAGAGAGTAGGCTCATCTGTCATGGGCGGTTGTTTTCTATTGATTTTAATGATCTAGTGGCCATCTAAAATGAAACGTGGCATCAGTCAAGTAACAAGGCCCTTGTTATTGAACAAAAACCACATTTTATTGTCAGGTAGCCACTATTGTTTAAAATCAATAAAAATGCTGCCACCAATTACATATACGAAGTGCGCCTCATGCCTTTACTGGCTCTCTCATCCTGCTAGTGAGCATGGGGCGGTTATGCAGCAGAAAAAACAGGAAGTCCTTGGGACCCGTTTGTATATTTTATGAGGGACAGAACTTTTTAATGGTTTATAAATTTAGGGACATATTAACTTCCTTGGGGGTCTTCTGGCAGCATGCTGGCAATCAATGGTATGGTGCAGGGTAGTATCTTTTGGTGACTCTGTTTAAGATCATATTACCCCTAAGTGTCTCTCGCTGCTTAGTGTGATCATCAGCACTACTCTAACCCTATAAAGCAGCTCGTTTCCTGGTTTCTATGCCCCAGGGTGGGTGCATGATTCTTCACTTTGCTGGCTGAACCCCAAATTGCCCCAATCTTGACCACATTTCAAGTTTCCTCCAAGAGGCCTGTGCACTCTCTTGGCTCCCTTCTTAGTGCCCACCCTACAAATTTTGGTACTGTCTGCAAAAAGGCATTCCATTCTTTGCCAGTTTTTCTGCAATGTCACTTATGAAGACACTGAAGAGGATCTGTGCTAGTACTGAGCTGAGCTGCTCACTGTCCCATCACAGTAATGAGTGCCATTAACCATCACCCTCTGACACCTTAATCCCCACCCCCAGCTACTACTCTGTTTTCCAACCTGCATCTCTGGCTGACCTCTCTGTTCTAGCTACCATTAACACGATCACTCTGGCAGACTGCAGGAATTGCTCACCGTAGAATGAATCCAATATGGGGACTAGCTGCCTAAGTGTCAGGATACATTTACATGTTCTTCCATCCCTAGGACATAGCAGCAGCAGTACAAACATGTGCACAGACTGTGTGGCACAGCACCAGTCAATGTCTTCCCACCCAAGGGATGCTTCCCACCTGCACTGCTGTACTTGTGGTCGTTCAGTTGGCAGTATTACAGCTGAGCTGGTTGTCCTCCTTCCTCAGAAGAGAGCCTCTGTATATTAGTTGATCCTCCACCTCTCCACAGACAGCCCCTAACACGAGCTCATTCCTGAACTAAGGTCACTCACGAGGTCATAGTGCTACTGTTGTTGAAGGCACATGTTAACCAGTTTCTACCACTCACCACTTTGGATCCTTCCTAGCTGATCAATCTCTTTAGCCTCACTCCCAAAATAGTCAACCACCCTCCTGCTGCTAGATCACCTTTCCAGGCATCAGACTATCCTCCATGCAGCTGGACAACCCTTCTAGCCCCAGCCTTTCACATAATGAGCACTGGAGCTAGAGCACCACACAGGCTCTGGGCCAGCCGCTTACCCAGCCAGCCACCCTCCCTACATCTTGACCAGCCTCCAACTACATTCTATGCAACCTCCATGTAGCTGGAGTACCACCCCAGACCTCCACTTTAACAGACCACATATCTGAAGCTGTCCCTCCAAGCCCCTGGACCAGCAGTCCCCCCAACCACTCAAACTACATTTAGATCCACCATAAGTCCCATACCAGCCTCACCATCCAACCACCCACCCTGCAGCTGGACCTCACTTCCAACCTTGAACTAGCCCCACCACCACCAGCCACCCTCCTTGCTGCTGGCTCACTCTTTCTTGCCCTGGACTAGCCTCCCCCAGCAGACAATCCTCCCTGCTGCTGGACCCCTGTGTTCATTCCCACCCACTGACCAGCCCCCCCTCCCCTCTGTAGGTTGAGTAACCTCCCCATAGCTGAACACCCTTTCCAAAAGCTGGACACACCCTTCCATCCAGAGAAGAATCTCCCTACATCTAGACCCCCCGATCACCCTTCCTCAACCATGGACCCCATACTTCTAAATGTAGTATTAACTAAAATAGATATGTGACACTAACATATTGCATTTGCAGTGTCAGTGGCTCAGCAGGTAGCACACTCGCCTCTGAGGCTGGGAGATCAGAAGGCAGTGGGTTCTAGTCCCATACCAGGCACTTATGTTAATATCCAGTACTGATGTTGTAGTGCACATGAGGGGATGGATGTATCCCTGAGGACTGTCTTTCAGATGAGATGTTAAACTGAGGTCCCATCTGCCTGTTCTGGTGGTAGTTCAGGTGGATGTTAACATCCCATGCACTTTTAGAAAAACAGGGAATTTTCCTGTGGCCTGGGCCAAATTTCCCCCAATTCACTAAAAATACCACCAACAGCTTAATCTGGTTCAAGGTCAGTTGACTTTCATCTGTATCCCCCTTCCTCTGGGTCGTGCCTGAAAATAGGCAAGAATATGTCTAGTGCACTTAGCCTGTCAACAAAAACAAAATAAACATAAAATATAAATTAATGCAGTTTTCAGCAAAAGAAAAAAATTGCACCGATCCACAGATTACAAAATGGATTAACACATGCAACTGTTAAATACAAATATTAAATGCAAAAAAACAGTTCCCGCACAAATACGCTCAAATATCTGCAGTAAATTATTCTTCCTTTATCTGCAGGTAACTCCAGATTTTCTCAAATTAAAAAAGTTGTAATCTTTTCTCTGTATAGTCAAATAGGTTACTAAATGGATACACATAGAAAATGCATTCTGAATTTGCTCAATTATACAGTCTTCCTGCTGTTCATTCTCCTGCCCCACCCTACTACTTTAAAGTAACTAAATCAGCAAAAATTCCACAAATAATAAGTAATCTAGAGGCACAATGCATCCTAGACACTTTGAAGGATTGAAAATAAAATGTATTTCAAAGTTTAGCCACAAGTTCAGAGAAGAGAAATGTTTTCAAGACAAAACATTGATAGTGAAACCTGCAGAGCATTTCATTTAGAAAAAAAAATACCTGAGTGATAATTCCCTTACTGTATTTAACATTTCAGGGAGTTAAAAAGATGAACTTTTTAAACATAAGCTCTTACCTTAACATGTAAATTTTAGCAGTAGGAAACCCCAGTTGTTCAAAAATGGAGACCACAGAGTGCTCATGCAGTTTCAACAGGCTGGACACAGACAGGTAGAGAGCTAAGAAATGTAGACCTCTGACTGAGTAGACTTATGGGAAAAGTAGTTTAGAATAGACTTTCAATGGGACACTGCCAACTTTTTTTGCACCATATTATTTCCAGTTAAAAACCCACATTTTATGATTCCTTACCTTCTCTAAAATTCATTGGTGTTGCTAGTTGTTTTATCGGTCTCCTTGCTTAGTAGAACTGAAATGCATGGTAATGTACCCGGCCTTGATTGGCTAATTTAAATCCTAAACTTACTCCGCTGACTGTAATCTTCATTTATAAGTCAGTTGTATTAAAAAAATTGTACTTTTAAGAGCATTGCAGATCTATTTCTAATCTTCATTTAGCAATAACTTACTCTTGAATAACTAGTCTGCTGAAATACTTCTTAGAATTTAGTATTCTTAGCGGCTGTATTTTTGAATGATGATTAAAGATTATTAAAAATAACTAAAATGAGTCTTTGAAGGCAAATTAATGAATGCTTTAATACTAAATTTAATATTTGACTACAGTGGGGGTTCCCAAGTACAGCCCTTTGGGCCTGCATCCCCATGACCACTCACATCTTGAACACCCCCTGCCTAGATGACCATCCAGCTGGACAACCATATCAACATCCCAATAGACCTCTCCCAAGCTGTGTACCTTGCCTGCAGCTAGTCCACCCTATAAACCCCAAACCAGCCTCTCCCCATCAACAATCACCCTCCCTGTAGCTGGCTGCTCCAGGCCATCCTTCCTACCCTCAGACAAGATCCCCCTGCAGATGGAACCCCCCCAGACCTGCTCCCCACCTCAGCAGACCACCTTCCCTGCAGCTTGGCCAACCTCCCAGCCTCACCAAACAAAGCACCCTCCTTAGAGCTGGACCAGCACCCCCTAGATAACAACTCTTTCTGAAGCTGGACCCACCCAGACTACACATCTTGCCCAGATACCAGTTGCCTGTCCCACCACTGACCACTCTCCTTGCACATAGAAAACCCTTCCCTGCTAGGTACCCTTTTATAATCCCAATGCTTACTAGCCTGACATGCTGCATCCCACACACAACAACCCAACAGGCCCAGCAGCCCAACACACAGTGGCCTGACCCAGGACAATGCCTGACACACTATCAGACCAGAGGAGGTCGGGAAGCTGTGCTGCTGTTAAGTGGATTTTCCACAAACACATGAAGCACCCGATCCCAACCTATGCCACCCATCCCAGGACCTGAGCCACTACTGAACAGCACAGATGATATGAAAACACCCACCCCCTATGTGGTGCACCCTCTGAGGACACAGTGACCTGATCACAGACCCCTGGTAAGGATGACTGTCTCACCATCTATGGGATAGGGATGAAACAAATAGCTGTACATGCCCCGGTGTGTTGACCAGCCATTCCAGGCAGCATGGCGGACTCTCCATGCATCCTTGCATGCATGATGATGTCAGCTGACAGCCAGCCAGCTGGGCATGCATGAAGGAATTGGAGTACCATGCCTGTTGGTTGGTGCATGCATGACACTGCAGGCACATAGCAGAGTGGCACAGTGAGAGCATGGATAGCTGCACCAGGAAATGGTCCACAGCAACACCACATGTGGATGCTAGGACATAGAGCAGCATACCATGGCACCAACAGTGCAATGTGTGCATGTGGCAGTGTCATGTTAGCCCACTATGGGCTTGCAGTAAGCACACAGAAAAAAATCTGGAGGTGTTGGGGGGGGCCTGTGCCACAGGAGCCCATTGTGGCATGAAGGCTGCCAGGTGTGTTGTGGGGGGTTCCACAAGGGCCCATTGCGGGATTGCTGTTGCCACAGAGTTGCACAGCTGGAAGGATTGGGGGGCACTCACATAGCTTCAGGCCTGTGCAATGTGTTGCACACATGAACAACTGAAAGGATTTTGGGGGGACTCACACAGAGTCAGGCCTGTGCAACATGTGACACAGTGCAGACATGGCACTGTGAAGTGGGCTGCTTGGTGATACCTAGCGGTGTTGTGATGAGACTTCACCACCAGGTTGGGGTGCATGTGAAATGTGGGGGTGAAACTTTATTCAACAGTAGGGGGCCACAGTGGCAACCTGGTGGCTGTGCATAATGTGTACTGTGAGTGTGCAACTGTCAGGTGCCATGTCACCATGGAAACTCTACAGGGTGATGTTGTGTGCCATACCACAGAGGAACTTCAGCAGCTTGCCCTTGTCCTTGGATGCCAGTACCATCCTTATCCACTCCTCATAGCTCTTCTTGGATGGTGTCCATGGAAGTCCACAACAAATGCCTTCCCTGGTGACATGGGTCCATTGGTGTTCACTGTGGAGCTCTGCTAGCATTGTCATGACCCCTACATGCACCTTCCTGAGCAGGGCATGGAGATGGCAGTGCCAGGTCTTGACATTGCTTTGGGTCCACAGCATACCTCATTCATTGAGATCTGTAACCAACCACGGCTGAGGTGGGAACATGGGATCGTATCTCATGGGCACCTTGGCCACCACAGTGTACAGCTATATCCTGTCCAGCACATGTGTCTGCTCGAAACAATAGAGGAGTGTGGTGGCATTGGGCAGTATGGTTGGCTTCAGGAGGCTGAATGCTGCTGGAATGTCCTGTGCCAGGAGATAGGCAAGGGCCACGAGTTCATGGATCTTCAGGCTGAAGTCTGGGTCACTTCCATATTGTGGTGCACGGCCAAAGCTCTGGACCTTCTGCCACACAATCTGCCCAAAGTGGAACAGGCAACCCTTGTTTATGGCTTGCGGAAATTCCATCTTACAGGCATTGATCGCAGCCTGCTCAAAGTCTGTGATGATTATAGGTGGTTTGAGGGTGCAGGACTGTATACTGGCATATTTATTCAGCTCCTGGAACAAGGTGCAGTAACATTGCAAGCTCTTTGTCATTATCAGTGCATACACCAATGACATGATGAGGTTGTTAGGGCCTATCCCCATGGGTGCATGGATGATGTACAATGAGTGAACAGGTGTAGCGTAGTCTTGAACATACCATCCATCACCCAGAAGGGTGCCTGAGCCAGGTCCCTGATGTTGTCCTCTGTGGTGAGTAGAAGAACTTGGTGGGTGGTGCTGCCAGTGTTCCTGCTGTACCATGGTCATCCAGTCACCATCTGTAGCTGCTTGAGGATAGTGAGGTCAGCCAGTGTCACTGGTTCTGGTGAAAGGTCCTTGTGGTGGATCCTGTTCACAATCTGCAGCAGGGCCCTCTTGCTTGGCAACTGTTGCCACAGCTCAGTGGTCATCACAGTTGCCTCACTAATGTACATGCTGCCCCTGGGGGGGATCATTAGGAAGTATGGCTTGAGTTTTCATTGCTATGCTGATGATACTCAGCTATACTTGTCCTTTGCCCCAGGAACATCCAATGTAGTGGATGTGCTAAATATCTGTCTGACCGAGATTAATGACTGGATGGCTTCCAGCTGGTTGTGACTGAACCCTGACAAGACGGAGGTATTGGTAGTGGAGTCAAACAGAGTTTGTGATAGGATGGCCTCTGACTCAGCAACTGGACTTGTTCTTGGAGCTGTGTCATTGAAGGCCTCCTCTCAGGTGCGAAATCTTGGAGTGATTCTGGACAGGAACCTGACCATGGAGGCTCAAATATCTTCCATGATTCGTACCTGTTTTTTCCATCTCAGAAACATTGCCAGGATTAAGCCCCTTGTTCTACCTCTGGACCTCCCTACCTTGATACATGCCTTAGTCACATCTAGGCTGGACTACTGTAATGTGCTCTATCTCGGGGTCACAGGGGGATCTCTCCACAGACTGCAGCTGGTGCAAAACGCTGCTGCCAGGTTATTGACTGGGCAGCAAAAATGTTGCCATATTCACCGGTACTGTGTGAATTGCACTGACTGCCAGTCAGGTGGAGAATCCTCTTTAAGGTGGGTCTTCTCACCTATAAGGCCCTACACTGGCAGGGCCCTAGTTACCCATCAGTCCTCCTGATACCTACTCCCTCTATCCACCCCCTCCGATCTTCCAGTGGTGGCTTCCTGACCATTCCTAGAACGAGGCTTAAATCAGCTGGTGACAGAGCCTTTAATGTTGCGGCTCCCGTTCTATGGAATTCTTTACCAGCTTTGGTCAGATAGACCCCCACTATAGATATTTTTAAGGCCCGCCTGAAGACACTCCTATTTTCACAAGCATTTGATGCTTAAAGTAGGATTTATTTTATAGTTTGTGATTTATTATATTTTATTCTTATATAAATGTTTTATGTTTTTGAGTGTAAAATGCTATTTGAAATTTTGTACAGCACCCAGAGCCTCCAGGATTGGGCGTCTTTTAAATAAATTTGCCTTGCCTTGCCTCACTCTGCAGTAGCTAGGTGGTGCTGGCCATCCAGGAGCAGTGTGATGGCCTGGCTGAGGCAGGACTTGGACTTATGGTGCTGGCAGCACCATTACACTGTCTCAGGCTGGCTTGGTGGTGCTGAGGGTTGAGGCACTGGATGCCACACCTTGTGCCATGCCAATGCCCTGAGTTCAGGATTGAGCCTGGGCCAGCAGGGGTCAGCAGGGGAGGACTGGGATCGAACATCCATAGACTGCTCTCCCAGTCCTGGGGTGGGCTGGGGAATTTCAACATGCTGTAGCAGTCCCCTAGGGATGCCCAGGGGCACTACTAGTGTCAGTGACATTAGATGGGGGAGCACGGCAGACGTTGGCACGTTCTCCCTGGATGTCATTGCAAGGTCATGCTACTGGGGCCAATCGAAGGAAAATGACTGGACATGACCTTGCAGCTTGGCTGTTTTCTGAGCCACCCAGAGGACTTTGGTGGAGTCCTGTTGAGGAGGGTCTGGGGCTGTCCTGGCTGGTAGAGGCAGAGGGGGAGGCCTCCAGCAGGATGGCATGATGGCTGTTCCTGATTCTCCTGGGTGCAGCTTGAGCTACCCAGCTTTCCAGGTAGGTGGAGCTGGTAGCTGGATGCCCCAAGCCAGAGTGTGTGCCACAGCAGGTGAAAAATATGATATGATAAAAAAACAGTACTCTTTAATTGCATGTCCATTCATGGACCAGGAGGTAGCCATTCACATTCAGCTTGGACTTTCCCTTCCTGGATGGCACCACTTCACAGATTGTCCCTGTTATTGGGGTTGCAGTTGAGCACCCTGGCCCTTCCATGGCTTCCACACTGTCCTTTACTGTGCCAGAGGACTGTGCTACACTCTCCAGCTTTGGTTCCAGCTCAGGCATGCGGGTGTGATTGCACTTTGTTTGCACATCACACTCCATGGGCCACACCTGTGGCAGCTGCTATTTGTCTGTGGGTGGTTTGTACTGGTACTGTAGTGTCACTGTCTGCCCACAGTCCCAGTGCTTCATGGCTGTGCTGTGCATCATGGTCACATTCAAGTTCTGTGTCCACAGTGTCCTGGGCCCCCATCAGCTACTGTGCTGCAGCAGGGCTATGCTCCATGGTACACTTTCCTGCTGTCCAGCATGCAGGGGTCCCTGTGTGTTGTGCACTCTACCTACAGATCAGTGTCCACCTACCTAAGCTGGCCTTTGCACCCCCCAGCATTGGCATCCCGGCATCTGTAGTTCCCATGCATGCCGTCATGAGTGCACGTCCGTCCACTGCCCCCATGCATCATTTTCCAATGCCTGCCTGTTCTCCATGTTCTCTTCAGCTGTAGTTCCTTGACCTGTGACTTCTCTGGTAAATTACCTATTGTAGCCCTCACTGAGCTCTTTCCTATGGGGCTTGCATTCTCTGCCCCTGTGACGGTTTGTTTGTCAGAGTTCCAGTTCACCTGTTTTGTTTACTAACCACTCTCCTTGCATCTGAAATGGGCCCTGCCCAGCCAACCACTCTGCCTGCAGCTGAACCACCCTTTCAGCCCCTGGAGAAACCTTTCCCAAGGAAAGTACTGTCCATGGACAATTCCACAGTTACAAGGAGGGAGGAAGAGGCCCCCAGCTGAGTAGGAAGCAACTGCTGGTGGGGGACTTTATTAGGGGGATAGACTTGTGAGCAGGGTGGGGTAAAGGAGAGAGAGGTTAAATACTTGAGAGGTACTTTGGCTTGGAGGGATGAGAGCAGATACAGTGGATCATTAGACAGCAGGAGATGAGAGGGAGCTATATGTCATTGTCCACCTGGGGACAAATGACCTAGCAAGGGACGGGGTAGGGGTAGTGCAGGGAAATTTCAGGGATAGGGGGAGGGTCCTCAAGCATGCATGGTGGCTTTTGCCAAAAGGTTGCCTATATACATCTGGGGAGAAGATAGTACTCTTCACAAAGGCTTTCAGCAGTTGGTTAAAGGCATGGTGCAAGGTGGGTCTCAGTACTAGGAGTGGGCCACTTCAATGTCTTCATAAGTGAAATTGCAGAAGAACTGAATGGGAAGGTATGTCTTTTTGCAGATGCCATCAAGACTTGTTATAGGGTGGACACTCAGGAGGGTGTGGAGAAAGGGTTCGCCCATGCTGGTGTGACAGCCATGTTGCTGATGCCGATTACAGCACATGCCACATTACTGCACCAGGCATAATGTATCCCGGGAGTTACACCACCAAAGCACCCTCCTGGGAAACAGTCTCCATTGGGCCCCCTCCCCTAATTATCCCACAGGTCCAGGTTCTTAATTTACCTGTTCTCCAGTCCTACCCCATCCTACAATCACCCTGCAGATATACAGTAGATTGCTACTATCCCTGATGGCCAGTGGTTCACATTTATTTATTTATTCATTAATTTGTTTACCAAGTAGGTGCACTGGTCTGAGAACCATTTTCAGGCATGACCTGGGCCATTGGGGATGGCACAGGAATACAAGCAAGTCCAAAGGAGGCTGGGACAAGGCATTCAATAGACAGTAATAAAAATATACAGGATATTTATATGAAGATATATATATATATAAACTTGCAGCACAATGGATAAATAACATTTATGACAATAGCAGGTACAGTAGTAGCCAAGTTGTAGTACAAATTAGGCATGATCTGAGATGAGTAAAGGAAACAGTGCATCATGGCAGTGTAGGTATGGACCAAGAAGGAAAAGGAGGGAAGGGAAGGGAAGTAGAGGCATGATAATAAGTTGGGAGGGCAGAAGCAAGGAGTGGAGGACAGAAGGTGCGTTCCAAGGACAGAGTGGAAGATTCCTGGAGAGTCACTAGTGCTAAGTGGAGTGGGCAGGTTGTTCCAAAGGAAAGGGGCTGCAGATGAGAATGCACATTTACCCATACAGGTGCAGACTAGGGGACACACAAGCATGGGGCCAGCAGTGAGGCAGAGCTCTCGAACAAACACATTTGGCCAAAGGAGGTGGGATTGTGGAGAGGTAGCTCAATTTTGGATGGCCTTATTGACAGTGCTGGCCAGGAGATAGGTCTGTTGGGCTGATAGGGGAAGCCAGCCCAAGGCCTGATAGAGTGAGCAGTGGTGTGTTGAGTGAAAGCCCTTGCCCCCTGTATATCCAAAGTCCCCACCATGACCCAGTTAGTTCTTACAGCAAATACTACCCCCTGGTCCCCAGGCTTACTATATATTTGACACCCTTCCACATTTGGCATAGACCATCCTCTCAGCTCCTTGATCAGGTACAAAATGGATGATAGTTCACAATCATGTGCTAACTGTACACAGCTGTTTATACAGTAGGCACATGAGTACAAAACTGGCATTCTGTCCTCAGCTGGTCACCAAGGTTAGCAGAGTGTCTCTGCCAATTGCCACTGTGGGGAGAGTGTGTAAACATATGGTGGGGGCCATGAATGGTGGGAGAAATGGGACTGGGTAGGCAGGTAGGTATTGGAAGTTTTCGATGTATGGAATGGACAGCAGCACCACTGCACACCAGGCGAAGTGTGATATTACTGATGGTGGGAGCTCAAAGGGGCAGGGGTAGGGGTAGGAGGCAGAGGTGATAATACCTGGTTTAGGGAATGGCTCTTTTAGAGCCATTTACCAACTGGTCAGAGACTCACTAATTATGCTATTCAAGATATCATTTTGTGATCCTACCCTCTTTTTGGGGTGCAAAGTGTTGTTTGAGAGTCACTTACTAATTTAGCGATCGCAAATGCTCTTTGAATGTTCTGGTCTATGTGAACAATAACAGTCCATTACCAGTAAGATAAAGACAAGGGAACAAATAAAAATACGGAATGGAGAGCTGTTTTCCATGAGGTTGATAATGTAATTTATCTTAATAATGCATTAGAGTACAAAGTATAATGAGATTAATACTGGTACCAATGTGCTACCACATGAGTCTAGGGTTGCTGTGAGAGGTACCAAATACTGAAATGTCAAAATAACACAGTACCATTGTACTACCAGAGTACCAGTATTTGTCAGAGCCGACAAAAATCTCAAAATTTCGTGATACCATTGTATTACCAGTGTATGTGTGAGAGACAGAGAAAATGGTAAAAAATGCCATAGGGACACCATTCTGCCAGTGCACTACCAATGCACAGAGGAAAATCTATATATTACCTACCACTGTGATACCAGAGTACCACTGGGTAGTACCATTGTGGATTTTTCAGCTGACCACAGTATTGCCACTGCTATTCCACTGTAATGCCATTGTGACAAATTCAGTAAGGGTAACCAGATTACTGAGACAATGCAGTGCTAAAGAAGTGTGATAACAATTATAAAGTGTTGCCAGTACTACTAAAGTGTGCAGCAAAAATTTGTGAAGGAAATACAATGCTAAAGAAGTGTGCATGAAAATCTAATAATTATTTGCAGTGCTCTTACAGTCTGTATCAAAAAATAATAAAGATTGAGCAGTACTACTGCAGTGTGCAGCAAAATTTAGTGAAGGAAATACAGTGCTAAAGAAGTGTGCATGAAAATCTAATAATTATTTGCAGTGCTTTTACAGTCTGCATCAAAAAATAAATATTGAGCAGTGGTACAACAGTGTAGCAGAAAGGCAATGCAGTGTATTAATAGTGCACTGATGAAAAGCAGTGCTCTGTCAGTCTGGACTGAAATAACACTGAAATGAGACTCAAGATGGAAGTGTGCACTCCACTGCCCTCTGGGAGGTTATAAAAAAGACACAAGGTTGTCAGTTTGATAGTTTTAACCATTCCAAGAGAAGAAAGTTGAACAGTTAATTAAAATTATTAATTTTAATAAGAACAAGAAAGATACAGTGTTGTGTTCCAGGAAAATCATCTCTCCAAAAATAATTATCACACAACTCGAGATAAGTGATGAGACTTACAAAGATTTTCCATTTTATGTTTGCCTGCCAACGGCTAGCAAACATATTGTGATTTATCTGAGCTCTGAGAGGGCTTTGGGGGACTTCTCACAGCTGTAGATTACCAATTCTCCTACCCATATCTGCCCACTCTCCATCTTTCTGCTACTTTTCTCATTAAAGTACTTGGCTAGTCACAAGGCTGAAAAATGTAAGCTGGAAATGTTTTTTTTCTTGTGCAGTTTATAGTTAATACAGCCAACATTTCCTCTGCAGCTTGCTCAGCTTTACTGATGCTGTACGGTGTGTGTTTTACTCTGCAATCCTGGGGATAGCAGGAATGTTGTACAGTGGCCACATTTACTTCCTACCTGTGGTCACCACATCATAATGCACCTCAACAATTGTTTTACTGGCACTGGGTGCTGAAAACTAACTCCAGTATCCCACCATTCAATTTACCCAGCTGCAGAACCTTATCAGTGGTGGGTGCTCAGCCCCACCACTCAACCTAGATATTTAAAATACTGGGACAAGAACAGATAATAATTAGCTGGCCCGGTGACGCTCAGGGTTGAGGCACTGGATGCCACACCTCACGCTGCACTGGTGACCTGGGTTTGAGAATAAGCTTGGGTTGTTGGGGGTTGGCAGGAGCAGAAGAGGATTGATTGTCTGGAGGACTGCTCTCCTCTCCTGGGGAGGGGTGGGTACACTTGCTGCAGTACCAGTGACCCCTGGTACAGATCGAGGGCAGAGCAAATTGTGGCATGCACTTCAGAGTTGGGGCTGTCAGCAGACATCTTATGCATGGGTGCGGAAGTGCACCTGTTGCATGCATGATGTTATGGCACATCCGCACCCCTGGGGAAACCAGAAAATTTGGATATACCCTGGCATCTGGACAGGCAGTGGTGGGGCCCAGTGGACTGTCTCCATGCCCACTGCTGGATCCATCCTGGCTAGCCACTGTCTCTCCTCCACTCCCCAGCTGCAATTCTAAATTATAGATACAGTGCTGGAGGAGTAAGTTGGTCCCACCCCAAGGGGCTCAGAACTGCGGGGTGGGGCAGTCAGAGGAGTTGGAGGGGAGTGCCTGCTGGCAGCAGAACAGACCCAGGAGGATCTCAGTTAGGGTGGGACAAGGCAAGTTCTAAGCAACCTCACCAAAGAGAGGTTTAAGGGACTAGAGAAGGAGGACAAAAATAGTTTGAAAAAAAAAAGATAATAATACCCAAACGAAATTATGCAATGGAAAAGAAAATGGAATTCTTTATTTGACATTTATTTAAACAATACAGAATTGAAGAGAAAATATATTTTTTATTGGCAATTAGTAGGTAATTGTCCATATACAGTGGTACTCATCTGTACACTGTAGTACAACCTTGCTGGTAACAATCTTTGTCTTTGTAGTGGAGGGTCACCTGAATTTTTCTCTTTGCAGCCTGCAGCAGTTTGTGATGGTATTTCTGCAAGTCACAACATCAATAAAAATTCATATGAAGCAGTACAGTATACACGTTTGAGCTGGTCAAATGGATAAAACTGAGCAGGGATACAATCCAGGCAGTGGCACTTTAAAGAGCTGGTGACTTTCAGGTAAACTTTAACAAAACATGATATTTAGACACAGTCCAGCTTGTATTTTCAATTAGTTCTGTATTTCTCCTCACCATTATTTAATATTGAGATCATTTGTATGAAAAACAGGATTTCTGCTCCTGTAGAGTTCATCTATTCCTGTTGCTTTCTCCCTACCTGAAGTCATAATGCACTGCTTGTGACCTCGCAGTTACTTTCATGGTAACAGACTGCAATGTCACAACAGAGGATTATGACTTGGAGTAGGGAGTAAGCTATAGAGGCAGATGAACTCAAAACAACTCTAAGGGACATCAATCATATAGTCATGCACATTTCCTTAGTCATAAATTAATGGGAGCAGAAATATATAAAATATAAATAAAATGTTAGCAGCATTTTACCTAATTATTATGTTTTTGAAAGTTTTCTTTGAGGTGACAGCAGCTCTTTATTCTTAGCAGTTAAATGCACATTCCTGTGCCAGTCTTCACCTCCTATCCCTAGATAGGTCTTACTCCCAGTCTTTTACTTGCCAAAACCAAGATGTTACACATGGTGTTAGCTTTAGCCAGTGATTTGTAGACAGGCCATTCCAGTCACTTATGCAGCAGTTGTGTTACCTGGTTTATCTTTGGACTTGGGTGTCTTCAGGAAAACGTGAGGTACCCCCCTCCTGGAGGCACTTCTCTGTAGGTGGGTAGGGTTCCTCCTTCTACCTTTTTAACATTATATAAACTTTATTGGACTTTTTATAACCAGCCACACAATATAAAAAGCAAAACACAACAGCTCAAGAAATCAAATCCAAAAAACAATTATAGCAATCTCCACAACAATGCCCTCCCAACCACCCCAGACTAACAAAAGGACCCCCCCAAAACCCCTCACCCACAGCACTGGAGCAAAATATTGATAAAAGGAAAAAGACAGAGATGGACATAGACCCCAAAACCATAAGCAATAATACACTGTGAGGGGATCTAAACAAAAGTAATATAAGCCAACAACAAAATAGAAATACACACTTTCAGATCGTCCAGGGTGGCGAGGGCGACCTCCTGAAGTGGCTCCCCCCTCCTCCCACATGAAAAGCAAATCGTCCAGGGTGGCGAGGGTGACCTCCTGAAGTGGCTCCCCCCCCCCCACATGAAAAGCAGATCGTACCTTGGGGTGAGGTGCTGGCTAGCTGCTCTGTGCTGGGCGGACCTCCCCCAATGAAAGAGCTGACTGCGGGACTGAACTTGTTACTATGGTAAAAAAAAAAAAAAAGATTAAAGAGTGGGGCACAGATACTTACCGCACACTGCACCAGGGCTGGAGTTCAGTGCTACCTGGAACTTCCTCTATGGCCACTTAAACACTCATGCTGTGCATACAGTCCTTGTGCCGGTGCGTTTTGCTGTTTCTTTGGGCACAAAATTTCAAATAGGGCAGAAGCCCCTTATTGGTCCAGAGAAGAAGTGACGTAGGTTAGCCTTGGTCAAAAGGCTGCACTGAGCACCAGAGGTGTGCTCCTGTTTGGACACTTTCAGCTCATCCAGGGCAGCGAGGGTGACTTCCTGAAGTGGGCCTCCCTCCCTCCTCCCACACAAAAAGCGGATCGTACCTCTGGGTGAGGCATCAACTAGCTGCTCCATGCTGGGTGGACCTGCCCCCATGAAAAAGCTGACTGTTGGACTGAACTTGTTACTATGGTAAAAAAATTTCCCACCCACCCACCCCATTCCTCTTCCCACTAAATGCCCGCTTCTCCTCCCATTACCACATAGGAACCAATCGTGATGGGTCTTGGGTGATACCAGCTTAATGCCAATCAAGGGGCTACCCTGCTTGAAGCGGACTACCCCCACGATCTATGTACAGCAAACTATAGTCTGCTGAGCTGTCCCTAACAGTAACTTATTCTTGCTATGTAATAATATATGCATTTATTTTCTGAGCTAATTTACTGTCTCCTACCTTGCAGCTTGCCACAGAGCTGACTTGCATTATACTGTTCTACTTAGATGCTAGTCTGTTATAAGGTCTTTATACGTAGTTTTGCTATTCTGTGTTGCACCTTTGCAGCAAGCGCCATCAATGAACCGTTGGTCTAGAAAGACACCAAATGCAATGTCTGCTCTACTTAGAAGCTGTCTGCCTCAAGATTTTTATGCCTACTCCTATTATTTGTGTTATACCTTGCAGAAAGTGACATTCTTGTACTGAAGGGTCAGATAGAAGCCTGATGCTGGCAACTACCTCTAGTTAAGTTAAACCTTAGCAGAAAGTCTCATTTGTACTGTTGGACCAGAAAGAAGCTCAATACTGGCAGCTGCCCCTAGTTAGGAACAACCTGTCTATCTGAATGCTTCACTGGCAGAAACGATAGCTTTTACTTGTTTGCTTCTCTTGGTGTTCTGTTCTGTCAACGGAACTTGTAGCTAGGGATGGCCTGGGCCAATTGGGTACTAACTAGCCCTCTGCTATTTTCCAGCCCATATCAACTAGTCCTTTTGGGCTGAACATTTTCCCTGCCCTAACTGGCTCATTGGACCCTCACCTCCTGAGGGTGCCTCTGTCATGTCATCACGAGGTCAGCACCCCGTCTAATGCCCCCTAATCCAACTGTCCACCTGACCAGGTAAACCTTACCTTTACAATCCAAAAAGAGGTCTCCTCCTTGCCAGTATTTATATTTCATCCCTCCTCTGGGTGGACTGGCTCTCTTGTCAACAAGACTGTGACTCTAAAGGACCACGGGAACCTGACACGCATACCACCCATCACTACTACTGCCCCACCCCACTTAGTGCCAACTCCCTTCATACTGCCTATGAATGCACAAAGAGAGGCTTGTGTTACAGAACACTTAGCTATACCAGAAGGACACTAAGAAAAGATCTACTCCTCTCCCTAAACCCGACCATACTCTGCCTGGTAACCGCCTTATTGCTCCTAGCAGGTGATATTCAACCTAACCCGGGCTCTCCAGCTGCAAATCTCTCAATATCCTCACCGCAGGACCCCTCCTGGGTGTCCTTGAAGGGGTTGAGGATTACCCATGTGAATATTTGCAGTCTTTGACCAAAGATCCACGAAGTACAAGCATGGCTAGCCCTCTACAAACCGGATGTCCTTGCTGTCTCTGAGACCTGGCTTAAACCCCATGTCCTTGGACATGAGGTAGCTGCCTCAGGGTATGACTACTATCGCAAAGACCGGGTAACCAAAAGAGGGGGTGGAGTGTTCATCTATGTGAAGGACACACTAAGTTCCTCTCAGATCTGCAAGCAGAATAGCACCAGCTCTGAAAATGAATCTATCTTTATATGTTTCACCCATGACAATGCTAAGCACCTCACCATTGGGTGCGTATACAACCCCCTAAGAATGCTCTCCAATCTCTGGAGGAAATCACTAAAGCCCTAGCTAAGGATGTTTCGACTGAACTCCTCATCCTAGGGGACTTTAACCTTAACTGGGCCCATGACTCAAGCACAGCCCTTAAAGTCCTGGTACAAGAAGCTAATCTTGTTCAGGTTATCAGCAAACCTACTAGAATGAATAACAAAACGGGAAATCACATGTACTAAACTGGGCTCTGGTGTCAAATTCCTCTGACATTCAGATAGCAGGGACCATGGCTGATGCCCTGATCGACCACTCACTGATCTACTGTGCATGGAAGAACAGGGCGCCCAGGATCCAACCCAGAATGATCACAACACGTGATTATTCAAATTTCTCAGCTGATCAATACAATACCTTCCTTCGTAACATTGACTGGAGTCCATTAAGGCACCTCCCTACTCTGGATGATGCTGTTGCCTTCTTCCAGAAATCTCTGATGAAGGCCGCAAACCTCTTTGCTCCAATGAAGACATTTCGAGCAAAAGGCAGTTTCCACAAGTGGATCATTCCTCCCCTAAAGGCCATGATGATCAGCAGAGACAAAGCTTGGAAAAAGGTTTAGTGCTCCTCTCTCCCTGCTGACCTAGTGATGTTTAAAGCCCTTAGAAACCAATGCAAGCATGCCATTAAACTCGCAAAAATGGCATACGTCATCCACCTTCAGAAAACCAATCTGGGCAACCCAAAGCTATTCTGGTCTCATATTAATGAGTTGCTAAAGGGGAAAAAGCAAGTCCGTATATGGTCCAATAGAGGTCATTGGACAGCTACTGAACAATGGATCCCTTATTGCCTCAGCCCTCAACCACCACTTCACTAACCTAGATTTCATCAAGGCTGGACTCCCTGTTCCAAATATCAGGTCCAGTACACAAGTGTGCCCCAACCTTGACTGTCCAAATTTTCATCTGAGACTGGTCAGGGTGAAAGAGGTCCTCACCTTCCTAAAGTCCCTGCAAACTAGGGGCTTTGGAGGGCCTGATGGGATCCTCCCCAGGATGCTGAAGGATGGAGCACCAGCCCTTTCAAGACCTCTGACCTGGCTCATAAACTGGTCCTTACAGGCAGGTACCATCCCAAACCAGTGAAAGCAGGCCAATGTCGTCCCTATTCACAAGGGGGGACATCAGGAACCCATTGGCAGCTACAGGCCAATTGCCCTGCTCTGTATTCTGGCAAAAATCCAGGAAAAGTTGGTCTATGGGCAGCTTCATGACTATTTAGAGACACACCAGCTTATTGCCCCATCCCAGCATGGCTTCTGAGCAAAACACGGAACCAACACTTCCCTGACCAAGTTCTCAGTGGATGTGATTAAAGATACTGATAAAGGGATCCATACTGGGGCGGTCTTCATCGACGTCTCCAAGGCTTTCGACCTTGTCGACCACAACCTTCTGTTACACAAGCAATGCAACATAGGCTTTGACCCCCATGCTCTCAAGTGGTTTGAAAGCTACCTAACTGGTCGTACCCAGAGGGTTAAATAGAAGGATAAGATATTGCATCCACTTCAGCTACATGAGGGAGTACCGCAAAGGTCCATCCTTGGTCCCCTCCTCTTCTCCCTGTTCACAAATGACTTGAACAGCCACTGCGTGGGCAGTGGTGTTGTTCAGTATACTGATGACACCATCATCTACCTATCCTTGGGCAACTTGGCGGTCCTCTGCCTGCTCCTCCAAGAAGACCTCCTGTCACTGGAGAACTGGCTAACAGAGAACAGAATGGTTCTGAATACCACTAAAACCAAGGCCATGCTGTTCGGACCAAGATCCCTTGGCAAAGATAGAACACAACTCCTACAACTCACCTCTAGTGCAGGGTACCGCATAGAGGTGGTAGCCTCCCTAAAATACTTAGGCCTCAGCCTGGACCAAGGGTTCACACTAAAGGACCATATCGACCAAGTTACCAAAACCATACATGGGAAACTTGGCATCGTCTACCACCTCAAAGACCAGTTGATTCTCGAAGCTAGGATTGCTATTGCCTCCAGTGTCCTCCTCCCCACACTGACCTATGGAGCCCCGGTCATTCAGGGCATGGCGAAGCTTGAGTTCAACAGACTACAGGTCTTATATAACAAGGTGGTTTGCTTTGCCACACAGTCCCAGTCCAGAAGTCACCACTGCGACACTCTTGCACTTATCAACTGGCCTTCTTTTGAAGCTTGCCTCCAGTACCCCCTACTTTGCCTAGCATACAAGCTAATTGGCTCCACCACCCCACCTAGTCTCTCTGGACTCATTACTACCAAGCAAAACCCCCGTAACCTCCGGACCTCAGACAAAAATCTTCTTGAGCTTCCCAGAGTTAGGACCAAGGCGGGGGACTAGTCCTTCTCCTATACTGTCCCATCCCTGTGGAACAAACTTCCACCTTGGGTGCAGGATGCCCCCTCAATCAAAACCTTCTACACTAGGCTCAAGGCCCACTTGCTAGCTGCCTCCACCTGCCACTGCCATGGTACCTGAAACCTCCCCATTTCTCTCCTATACAAGTATGTGCCTCAACCTACAACAAGCTGGTCTCACCTACTTAATGCACCTTTTTATGCTCACCAAGGTTCTCTAACTGCTGAATGCCCTATGCCAGCTTGTTTCGCTCAAAGTCTGAGCGTTGCCTGTATTTAAATGTTTGTAAATCTTAACTCTGTTACAAAACATGATACAGCTATGAAGTGTGTCAGCTGTTCTGACAAATTTATTTCTACTCTGACTGTATGTCCTACTTTACCATATAATCCCGGGTCGCCCCTGAAAAAGGGACCTTCCGGGCTCAGTGGGCCTACCCAGTCACCAAAATTTAATAAATAAATAAATAAAATAAATAATGGGGGGGGGGCGACCTCAGGCTCATGCACTTAACAACAACAGGGTGTTTAAAGGCTCCCAAGTCTGGCAATAAGATGCCAGATGATCAGTCTTACTAGCAATTATTTTTTCTGCCTGTAACGGAAACAAAATTCCTTTTTACCATTCGGCATAGGTTAGTGCAACTTGATCTGCCCAATGCTATAAAATAACTTTTTTAGCACGGGCAAAAATGAATGCCATATGATGTCACTATGCATATATCTAAGTATCTTTATATACCCCAAGTAAACAAATGTCTGGAGAAAAAGTTTGGTCCAAGCCCAGAAGTGGATTTAATTTTGACTGAATTATATCCCAAAAAGGCCCAACCCTTTGATATTCCCACATAATATGCAATAGCAACCAGGAGCAGCCCAACACCAAGTGAATGAGTCGGACAGCACCCCACCCATTTTATACAATGGGTTCCTCTTTCTACATGTGTTGGAAGAAAAATGTTGACTCACTATTTTCTTCCTTTAATCAACCATAGAGTAGTGTCAGGATAATATAGTATAATTAAATGCTGAGGGATACCACATCTTGGAGTGGCAGCAAGAGGTTCAGAACATACAGCCCACACTCTTCTCCAGAAGGTGGTTACATTTTATACACTAAAATGTCCATGGAACAGCATCCCTATCCCTATGTCACCAGACCAAGGAGTGACCACATGTAATTTTGTTTACCTTCCACCTAGAAATATTTGATCAAGTTGATTTTGTAATGATCTGCAAGGAGTTTGATCTTTGTCCTAGTTATTATAATATCTTTTCAATTAGGAAGTTAACAATGCACATATATTAAGACCGTCCCTCCAATACACTATTAAGAGAAGCTGAAAAGACACAGTTGTGACAATAAAGAGGATCCAGTTTTTCATGAAGTGGGAATTAATACATTACAAAACAAAATGCTTCCCATGAGGCCGTAAGATGTTAGCCATGTCTTAAACTTTTGTGAAGGATTAAGCATTGCACACCATTCCTATTTATCTCCTGGTATGTTAAACAAGGGAAACAAAACTTCTGGATCAGGTACATTTTTGTAAACACTTGCATAACTTGCATTTAAACAAAAATACTCTTCATCATAGACAAGTATTTGAATTATACAAAGCCAAAGCAAAATAACATTAAAGATTTTGTTTTACATTTAGCAAAACAAAGCAGTATGAAGAGTACCCATTTTGCATTCAAAGACATAAGGCATTAAATTTAACATGGACCTGGGATTATAAGTCATTATTTGTTGGGTAACACACAGTCTTGAAAAACAAACCTACTGGTAAGTTTTGGAAGAATGTTCACAATAAGTGAAATGGGCAACTGACTTTACTTTTTTTATCATAACATGGTTTTCTAATCTAACTCTGCAATACATTATTCCAAAGAATTATGGAAATAAAAAAATGAATAAAATAAAATAAAGTGTTTGTTTTCTAACCCCAAATAGTCATGTTATTTGTTTGCAAACTAGAACATTTGTATTCCCTTTCTGCCTCAAAGGTTTGTAACCAATAAATGTGAACCAATTTTGAATCCAGACCATCTGTATAGGAACCACTTGCTATAAATATTGTTTTGCAATAGTTAGTGAGCGCTACTTTTATGTACAGCACATTTGCAGCCTAATAGGCCACTTTGGATTTAAGAAACAAAGACTCCTGTGGATATCCAATAACTAAAATCATTACATATGTAACTAAAAGTGCACTTCATTTTGTTCAACTTTGGGCATAAGGCCCACAAAAAAGATCAGAGCATTTCCAGTTGTGTAAATCCGTTCATGATGGTGCTGTTTTTTTGTTTTGTTTTTTAATTCTATTTAAGCTTGTTTTGTAACACTGGTTCATCCTTTCCCCTTGCCAAAATGATAGGGTCTAGATTTCACTATTCCACCGTACAGAAAAAAAAAATTCAGAATGCCAGTGCAGACCCTTGGTCAAATGACAAAATATGACAGACACAGACTCAAAATGGTGAAGCAAAGAAGTATGGAAAAGTATTCAATTACCCATTGGTATGGTAAGGTGAACACCCATTGTCGCACCTGATGCAGGACACAGTGCCATTACCCCTACATATCACCCAAAAGGGCTCTTCAGGGAGTGAGGCTCAGATCCTGACCACTCGGTTTAAAATTCTGACTGAAAGGTATAGACACATTCCATATAAATGCTGATTAGTACTTTTTAAAATGTGATAATTTCTGGTAATATTGGTTGATGTGCCTTAATCGGATGGGACAGAGTAAGCAATGACCATATTGGGATTAAAACCTATATTCTCTCTGATGCACTTGGCTCCTAGCCATCCTTAGAGATAGATTCCAGAGGCCACACAAAAATACCAATCAGTCAAGTGGTAGCACTGGCAGTGAACTCCACCTTTGTCCAGGGCTAGCCAAAGTATATTTTTGCATTAAAATAAGCATGTTCCTCTTTTATTAATAATGTATTACACGGTGTACCAAAAAATACACAGCCATGGCCAAAATATTTTATAAAGAATTTATTGTCATTTGCAGACCAAAGGAAACAGATTACATTCACATTCAAATGCACAATGATCTACAAACGTTTGCTACAGTAAACATCCCCACAAATAAAGTAGGACACGTAGATCACTTTTGTTTGCTTCTATTATGTTACAGAGTTCACAGTGCTAATGCTCCTGTGTTAATATTTTCTCCTCACATGCACTAGATGGCACTGTCAATTTACAATTCATTCTTTTAATTGAGAACTTGGAAACTGTGTAATCAAAACCACAAATGCTGACTGCTTCCGTCTTCTCTTCCACACTGCGAAGGTTTGTGTAATACATAAAACAAGTACTGTTGAGATCAGTTCATCCAAACATACAGAACACTGTATGGTGTAACACATGAATTTGTGTATAACAAACCCTTTATTCAGTCTGCTCCTTTTTCAAGAAAGCAGATAATTCTGGCTACAGAAATGTTGGTTATTTTACTTTACTTTATATTTGTATTGGGTGAGTCAATGTAGATTCTGGATTGTTATGTCTAATACTATTTAGTATTAAGTATACTTTTTTCTGTTTCACTTTATAACACAGGTGGTGAAGGTGCATCTGAAGTTAACCAAACACATATGTTAATGTCTGTAGAAGAACTGCCTGTCACAATTTCATGCAAACACAGTATCAAAACATATGATTTGATTTTCTGGTACAGACAAATGCTGAATGAGCCTCCCAAGGTTTTAATTACCAGTTATGATCAGGCGGCCCATCATAAACACTTTTCTATGAGTGTTGATAAAAGAGAATTGTCTACATCTCTGAATATTAATGCAGTTCAACTCATGGATTCGGCAGCAGTCTATTACTGTGCAGTGAGTGACACTGTGAGCCTCCACTCATTTACTGCAACAGAAAATCTCACTTAGAATATAGTGCAGAAATTCTATACGTTATTATTTAATTTTTTATTTATTTAAGTCTCTGATTACATATATCTTTGAGCTAAGAGCTCTTTTACAAAGGTTCCACATCAGTAGAAAGGACAACAGATTAAACGGGACAGTAAAGTATGTAAAATAAAGTGTAAATAGGAGGTACAAAACTCATAATGGACACAAAATCATAATGGACAGTCAATGTAAAACAACACACACACATTATGGTAATCAGTTTCAGGCACAGGAAAATGCATACAGTACATTTATATCGGCCAGCAGGCTTTGTCAAGACAAGCAGGGCACAGAGTGTAGGAAGGGATGTGGGAGGGTGGGCTCGGAAGAATAAGAGAGGTGGGGTGGGAGTGGAGGACATGAGGAGAGGTGGGGCAAGGGGAGGGGGAGGAAGATTGGAGATGGGGTAGTGGGATGCAGGGGGAAGGGTAGGATGTGACAGTGCCAAGTTACTACGAAAGAGGTTGAGTGCTAAGGTTGACATTTGGGAAAAAAATGGTTAAGGGAGACAGTCACAGGTGATAGCTGTAGAGATTAGTGACCAAAGCTTGTATTTGAATGGGCCCAGCTTAGTTTTGGAGGTGATGTCACTGTTGAAAGCATTCATCCTGAAGGGGGGCCCTGTAGGTGAATGACCTTTGCCCCTGGGTGGCTCAATGATGAGGGACCTGTAAGAGCTGAGATTCAGAACCTCGTGTGCAGTGTAAACTATGTGGGGGGCTTAGAAGATCTTGTACTCCAGCTGGCAAGAAGTCTAAGGTTATTTTCTTGGCTATCAGGCAAGTTTGGTATTTGATGTGATTTTTAAGCTGTAGCCAACCAGTTAGGACATAGAGGTCACACGTGTGGGTGAGATGGTGGGCTCCTGAGAGGAGACGACATGCCTTGTCTAGAGCAGTGGAGATACGCCAGAGGGTGGTATCAGTTGCAGAGTCATAGATGATCAGTCCATAGTCAATTATAGAAATAATAGAGCTCTGTACAGCTATCCTTAAGGCTGCTTCAGGGGTCAGAGATCACCTGTGTCTATATACACCCCTTATGATAGGTTGCTGTTTATGATGACTCCAAAAATTCTTAAATAATTGTACCTGTTTGAGGGCAGTACCAAGTCAGTTAGTGATAGTCAGGGGATGTTTCCTGTGCTTGTTATGGGAGCTGCTAAAGAGCATAAGCTTAGTTTTTTTATAGTTTATTGTCAACGTATGATGATTAAACCATTTCTCTACTGAGGCAAATCTGAGTTGTAGCTGGTTCTCAAGGGGTATAGACTCAGGGTGAGTTGTGTAAATTATGGCATCATCTGCGTAGAGTAGGATTTGTTCCGGGCAGGAGCTTGGGAGACTGTTTGGAAAGAGACTAAATAGAAGTGGGCCCAGGATGGGCCCTTGAGGAACCCAGAGTGTACATAGAAACATAGAAACATAGACTTTGATGGCAGATAAGGACCTCTTGGCCTATCTAGTCTGCCCATTTCCCTACCTACAGGATAGGTCACAGATCCTAGTTAACCAACAGCCTATATCTTCCTACCCCCCACAAGAGTTGCCTTATGTCTGCCCCATGCATTCTTGAATTCTCCCACAGTTTTAGACCCCACAACCTCCTCAGGAAGGCTGTTCCATGCATCCACTACCCTCCCTGTGAAATAATACTTCCCTCACATTGCCCCTGAACCGCCCTCCTTCTATCTTTAAATTGTGTCCTCTTGTTCTTACAAGTCTCTTTTTCTGAAAGATGCTACCCTCTTGGACTTTGTTGATTCCATTGAGGTACTTAAAAGTTTCTATCATGTCCCCCTTCTCCCTTCTTTCCTCAAGGGTATACATATTAAGCTCCTTTAGTCTCCCCTCATACGGCTTCTCTTGCAGACCCTGCACCATTTTAGTTGCCCTCCCTGGACTACCTCTATCCGTTCTATGTCCTTGGAGATGGGGTCTCCAGAACTGGACACAGTACTCCAGATGGGGCCTCACCAACTGTCTGTACAGAGATAACAACTTCCTATTTTCTGCTGCTGATGCCTCTCCTATACATCCCAGTATACCCCCAGCCCTCCCTACTGCCTTCTCACATTGCTTGCTAACCTTAAGGTCATCTGATATGATTACCCCCAGGTCCCTTTCCTTTTTTGTTGTTGTTACTACTTCCTCACCCACTGTGTATTCTTCCCCTAGGTTCTTGTTTCCCAGGTGCATTATTTTTCACTTCTTTGCATTGAATCCTAGCTGCCATACTTCTGACCATTCCTCCAACCTTGCCAAGTCCCTTTTCATCCTTTCCATGCATCTTTGTGTATCAACCCTGTTGCAGATCTTTGTGTCATCTGCAAAAAGGCATACTTTTCCTTCCAGTCCCTCTGCAATGTCACTGATGAAGACATTAAAAGGACTGGACCCATTACTGAACCTCTGGTGCCCCACTAGTAACCCCTCTTTCTTCTAGGTGGACTCCATTTACAATTACCTTCTGTGTCCTGTTGTGCAGCCAATGTTTTACCCAGGCTACCACCCTGGGACCCACTCCCAGGCTGGTTAATTTGACTATTAATATTTTGTGTGGGACTGTGTCAAATGCCTTGCTAAAGTCTAGGTAGGCCATGTCCACAGCCCCTCCCTGGTCTACTACTTTGGTCACAGGTCTTGAGTCAGAGAGGATGTTGACAATTTTGACTTGCTGAGTGCGGTTGTCCAGAGAACTTTTAAACCAGGCAATGGAGTCAGAGGAGAGTTCTGCATTAAGAATTGTTCCAGTAGTAGAGGGTGATGGACTGTGTTGAATGCTTTTGTCAAGTTGATGAAGGCAGCACCAACTAATTGACCATGGTCCAGGGAGCTGTGTATAGAACCGGTGAATTCCGTGAGAGCCGAGGTGGTACTATGCCCTTTTCTGAACCCATGTTGTTGGGCACATTGTATCTCATGTTTGTCAAGATAATCAGTAAGCTGGTCGGCTACAATGCATTCAAGAGCCTTAGAGAGAGGTAGTAATATGGCGATAGCTGATAGTTCACATGAAGAGTCCTGTCTCCACTTTTGTAGACCGGGGTAACCATAGCTGATTTCCATTTATTGGGGAACTGTTCAAGTCTAAGTGAGAGGTTAAAGATCCTGGTTAAAGGCACTGACACTTCCTCAAGGGTGAGGGACAACAATTTGAGGTCAAGGGAGTCCCCACTGTGTCTAGATTTATTTTTTTTATTTATTTCATTTAGTTTTTGTTGACCGGGTAAGTGCACTAGACAAATCCTGCCTGTTTTCAGGCACGACCCAGGGGAAGGGGATGAAGATGAATGCCAACTGACCTTGAACCAGGTTAAGCTGTTGGTGGTATTTTTAGTGAATGAGGGGAATTTGGCCAGGACACCGGGGAAATTCCCCTACTGCTTGGCCAGTAGGGGACTTGCTGTCGACTGACCACAGGATCAGTTGGTGGCCTGCTCTGCTGGAGGATGGATGGTGAGGAGCTACTGGAGCAGCCGAGGCTGCAAGTGAAACAATGAGTATGGCTGTACAAGAGGACATCACCCTGAAGAACACTGAAACGGAAGATGTGGAGTTACTTGATTCTCTGGATAATTTAACGGATGCAGAAATGGTGAGCAGTAGCTTGGCTACAGTACAACGTTTACCGGAGGCGAGGAATTTACAATTAAAATTGGAAGCATTACGTAGAGAACAGAGGACTGTAGTGGAGCAATTGCAAGAGTCAAATAATGTGGAATCTATGAAGCTTACCAAGTTAGAAGACGTTTCGAACGCTGTAGCAGATGTAACCCTCCCTGATCAAAGAGAATCTCTACTGGTCTGCCGTGCTTACAGTACAATGGAACATGAGGTTAACAGAAAAAAAAATACACAAGCTGTGGCTGGCAGTTCTTTGGGAGTAAAATCCCTGTGCAGAGAACCAGCAGAGAGAACAGCACAAGAAAAATGCACCTTCTGATTACAAGTTGCATGACAACATCCAGGAGGAAAAGGAAGTGAGACAGGAACGGTTTCAGTGACGCCAGAACAGGCCGGCAAAGAAATCATCCGGATTTACTTTTCGAGCTACTACTGGGGCTGCGGAGAGTACTACACCACTGAAACATTGTATTTTCAAACTGATCCCGGACACAGGTTGGAGTGTCGGAGTTTTTTTTCAAAATGACAACTGGATAAGGTAGGAGAGGAGGGAAAGGAGAAAAGAATGGCCTTGACATTTGCAAAAAGACATTTAGTATTACCTATTGCTGGGATAGGTGAGAAGTTACCAGAAAAGAGCAGTGTGGGGGAAAGGAAGTTCAAACTAATGCTGAGACTGAGCCTCTCAATGATGAGAACTGGTCCCCACAGAGAGCTCTTAGTGAGGCTGGTTGGACTTTGGACAGTGGGGCTTGGAAGCCCACTCTGATTGGGACCCAAAATTAAACTTCTCCCAGAATGAACCAGCATGGAGACCCAAGCTACAAGACATTACTGTTTTAAGTGGGGTTAAAGAGGTGGGTGGAAATGAGGAGACTATTCCTTTTGTAGTTTCATCTCCTGAACGGTAGGATTTAAGCCGCGCCTGTCACGAAAGTTACAGGTAGAGGCACAGGACCAGAGGGAGGAAAGGGAAGAAACCATTGATGTCAGAATTGTTTTCTAAAAATTAAGCAGGATGCTGCACCTGCAGAAATGCGGTGCGTCTTGTTATAAAGGAGGTTTAGAGGTTAGACCTGATAGACAATATGTTGTAAATGTTTATTGAAAGATTCTTTGCACTTCTCTCCTAGGGAAGTGTTTGCATTTATTAATATTTCTGGGAAGACAATTTTGATGTTAGTTTTCGTTCAGCATATGTCTTGACCTTTTGGGAAAGATATACCAGGTTAAGTTTTCCCTTTGACACCCTTTTAGTGATACTGTTAACAAAACCTTTAATAAAGTATGCAACTGTTATGTTTAGGAACGAAGGGTTCATATTGATGATATTACTTATTGGTTAGGCCAAAATGCGAGATTTTAAGTTCCCCAGAAGCAATTCTGGATGCAGAACAATTTTGACAGGGGCTGGTGGTTTAAAATTAAACTATTACAAACAGCTGCAGGAATTGAGCATATCCCTAATTCCTTTATGTTGGTAGGGACAGAGGGGTATGTTTTATGCTGGGCAACCTCGGGCTTGTTATAAATGTGGTGCTAAAACTCATTTATCAAGTTCCTGTGACAAACCAAGATGTGATAACTGTGGAGAAGTAGGACATATTACTTTTCAATGTGCTAACGTCACAAAATGTGATCTCTGTGATGAGACCGGACATGTGTTTGCAGAATGTACATGGGCAGCCAAAAATAAAGAATGTTGTGGTAATCCAGACCTATTAATACAAAAAGCCCAGGATTTGATAATAGGGGAAGGTCATGTGGGTCACGAGCAGCCAGTTGGAAAAGTACCTTCTGTTATTGAAGTGAGGGGAGATGTGGTAGAGGTGGAAGATTTAGTAGTTCTTGACAAGGAGCCTTCGGAACCTACTGGGGTAGGAATTTTGCCTGAAGAAGAGAAACAACCAAAGGAGTCTTTTAGGGCACCTGTGGTGTCTGCAGTTCGAAGGTCTTCCAGAAATATTAAGGGCCTTCCACAGCAGTCTGCTATGAGTGTAGAAATAAGTAATTCTTTTGCCTTGCTATCAAGTCCGTGGGGGGAATCAGATATGGATTGCCCAGATAATGATTCGCAGCAGACGTTGGATAGTCCACCGTCCCCATTAAGGATTCAGAAGGATTATAAGGGGAAAAAGAAGAAACGACGGAAGAAAGATAGGTGATGGGCTGGAATTGACTGTACCTGATGCACTTTAGGTTGGGTTCGTGAATGTTCATAGTATAGTGAATTATAAGAGACGACAGATAGTTTATGACTTTGTTCATGCTAATCAGATTGATGTCTGTTTATTACAAGAAACATGGATGTATACTATGGAACAAACCAGGTGTTTTCAACGGAATGGTGCTGGGGCCTCAGATGGTCCTTTGGCCAGCAGTCGCAGATGGCATAGGGTTTCTGTTTCACTGTATGACTTCTCTTTAATTAAATTGATGGATCTAATACCGGACGGTTAATGATTTTAGATGGTTTGTGGAAATCAAGATTGTGCCGTTTATTATTAATGTCTATGGGTCACAGCTCAAGGCAGAAAGGGTGGCGCTTTGTAATATGATACAACCTTATTTACTGACCTCCTTTGAGGTGTTTTTGTGTGGATTTTAACTGTGCATTAATAAATGCTGGTGATTCTATGGTGGGAGTAGGTAGGAAAATTTACTGTGATTCCAGGGCTTTATACAAACTGGTACACTCAGTGGGTTTAATAAATGGGAGTAGTAAACAAAGCTCAAGGCCTAAATTTACTTATAAAAGGAACCGGTTTACTTCTACGATAGATTATATTTTTTTATCTGACAAAATTCCCTTTACATTTGAAACATGTCCTGTCGCATTTTCTGACCATCTCTTGTTGCTCTGTACCGTTTCTCCTCATGCCAGACTGATAGGTAGGCGGGCGAGATGGAAGTTGAATCCTCTATTATTAAACTCTCAGGAGGTACGGGATAGAGTTCAAGCATTGCTGATGGCAAGGCTTTCAGTAGCCTTTTTATATGACTCAGTGGGTGAGTGGTGGAAAGATTCTAAGGACGACCTTTGTCACCTATTAAAACAACAAGGGAAGGTTAAAGCAAACAATGATTTTCTCCAATATTTGAAATTAAGACAACAATTATATTATTTATTTTCAGTAGCCAATACTTCTACTTTGGATTATAGTTCACAAATTAGATCAATAAAAGATCAACTCCTAGAGGTTCAGTACAATAGGGCTCGGACCCTTACTGCTCTTCTACAATATGGGGTGAAGAAAAAGCTGAGGGTGATCCATATGAGGCTCTTTAAAGTTTATACACAATCTACTACCTTAAATGCCCTACGGAATAAGGTGGGAAAATTGGTACAGGATCAGAAGTCACTACAACATATTATTAAACAATTTTTTCTGGATTATGAGCCAGTAAGGGCCCAGAATGATCAGGACATTTGGGACTTTCTAAACCGGATTGAGGTACCCAGAGATGTATTTGATACATTAATATTGATACAGCCTATCACTACACAGGAAATAATTATGGCTATTAAAAATCAAAATAAGGGTACTTCTCCTGGAATTGATGGTCTGACAACAGATTTATATAAAGCCTTTCCAGTGGAATTTGCAAATTGTTTAGTGTTAGTTTTTAATGCTTTTATGGTACAATCAGATTTTCCAAGTTGGTTTGTCAAGGGCTGTTAATTTTTATATAAAGTGGGTGATACATTTGACTTGAATAACTGGAGACCAATTACACTATTGAATTCGATTATAAACTCTTTATGAGTATTTTGAACACCAGATTAAAACAATTTGCAGTCAAAGTTCTTTCCCATTTCAGTTTTGTGGAGTACCTGGGAAAAAATATATCAGGCTCATATGGTACTGAGAGACATTGTGGATAGCCGGTTTTCAAAGAATTTCAGGATGCATTGTCTCTGTGGACCAGATGAAAGCATTTGATAGAGTTTACTATCCATTTTATTTGCAACGTTGAGACATTATGGGATTCCGAAGTTTTCTTAACCACCATTCAATCAATTTGAATTCTGCTATTACCCACCCAGTGATTCAACTGGAGATTGGGGAAGGGTTTCATGTTCGACAGGGTACGCTAAGGTTGTCCATTGAGTCCCCTGTTATATGCTTTTACTATTGATACTTTAATTAGATCATTAACACAAATTCCTCGTTGGGTAGGGATAGGTTGGGCTGCTGGTGAAGATAGGTTGTATGTGCAAGCTTATGCGGATGATTTGTGTGTATTCTTCTCTGATAGTAGACAAGTAAGCATTTTTTTAGATTTTATGGATGATTATGCTTTGTTAGCAAATTCTACTATTAACAAGAATAAGAGTAAAGGTTTGTTTATAGGTACAGATGGTCTCCCAGAACTCATAATACAAGGTATTCAGATTTCTTGTGACCCGATAAAATTCTAGGATTATTTTACTGACCAAAAATGTACCAGAACTTAACTGGGGATTAGCTTGACTTCAATAGACAAAAATACAGATTTGGAAACAATGGAAATTGGATAAAATTAAACGGTCTCAATCATTAAAAAATTTATTATTCCGGTTATTGTATACAGCACTGATTTTCCCTTGCCACTGAATTTGGAAACCAGAATATATAGCTTTATTTTTCAGATGTTATGGGTAGTAGACTTAATCCAATTAAAAGACAATTTACATATCTAGATAAAAGAAGAGAGGTTTAGGAATGATAGATCCGTTATCTTTTTTCTACCCTATTTATTTCAACAAATGTAAAGTTCGGTTGGGGTACCCACGGAAAGATGTGGGATGCTACATCGCCAGGTAATGGGGCAGTATTATGGTTGTTGGGATGAGAGACCCTCAAACCAATTCCTAAGTTGTTTCTGCCGACATATTTTATACCTATTGCAAAAAGTATTTAAATAGGGGTTGGTAGCACAGGTGGTTAAGTGAAGCACGGTCCACAGTTATACAAATCAGTAATGCTTCAACTGTATCCCAGTGAACCGTGTTTAAGAACTGTCCTCACGGTGTGTGGATATAGTTTTAAGTAAATTAAACAACCCAAGGTTACCTACTTATATGTGGAAACGCTATGGCTTATGGTATATGGTCTAATTGGAGTACTAGGAACGCTAAGCATAAACCGATACAAGACAGAAATTGTCCATTTTTGGAGTGTGTGGCACAAGAAGAAACGGTTGATCACTTTCTTTTAAGTGTTCTTATGCTGTTTCTCTGTGGAAATTCTTGCAGTACAATGGAGTATGAAATGGTTAGAATACATGGATTATGATACATTGGTACTGGGTCATTCTCCACAGTTTCGATTAATATATCATGTTGACACTTTACAAATCTTTTGTAGCACATTGATATACTACTTGTGGCAAGCTAGGTGCCAGTGGGTGCTATATCAGAAGTTGATGCCCTATGACAATGTCCGAGGTTGATTCACGGGCAATGTACAGGATTTATGTTCAAGACACAGCATTCTTCCCATCAAGGAAGGTGAAGGAATGGTGGAAAGGGTTTTTGAAGAGTTTATTAAATATAAATAAAAAGTTAAGTAATGTGCCTTTGTTCACCTATGGCTGAGTGGGTTACATATGGGGAGAGGTCATGATTGTTAGTTGGGAGTATGTATAGGATAGTATTAGTCAGATGTGCAATGTTACATGATAATAGAAACTTTTGTTACCTAATATTTGGGGGGTTTATTATATATATATATAAAAAAAAAGGTTTCTTTGTGAATATATGGCGTAATGATTGTTTCAATTTTTTTGATTTCAATATTTGTTAGTATAGTTTCACAATATGGTATTTATTACATGTTTTCTTGATGTACAAGGGTTTGTGGAGTGAATCTTACACTGTATGTAATTTTTGAATTTTGATGTTATTCTAATAAAATATTCCCCTACTCTTTTCGATAAGTGCCATGAGATCTTTAACATCCACTTGAACTACCACCAATCCAGGCAGATGGGACCTCGGTTTAACATCTCATCCGAAAGACGGCACCTCAGAAGTGCAGCACCCCTCTTATGCTGCACTACAGTGTCAGTACTGGGATATTAACCCAAGTGCCAGATGTGGGAACTGAACCCGCAGCCTTCTGATCTCCCGGCCTCAGAGGCGAGTGTGCTACCTACTGAGCCACTGACACTGATACCAGATTTACCAGTTGCTTTACTGATGTAGTTTCAGGCTTCATGCAATGAGACTTGTTTGAAGTAGAATGGCGGGTGACTGGTCATAGTGGGCAGCTTACAGGATTAGCCGAGGTGACATCTACATCAAAAAAAGTCAGTTGGAAGAACACTGCTAAGGTCTGTGAATGCGTTATTAATGGTATTGACAATAGTTAGGGGGTCCAGAGTTGTTGTCCCATCAACGTCAAGTAAAGTGGGTGATGTTTTTTTTTTCCCTGTAACCTCTTTGATATTATTCCAGAAAGCTTTACCATTGCCCCATGTGTCAGTAAGCACTCCCTTGTAGTATTTATATTTTTCAAGGTGGATGGACTTTGTGCAATCATTTTGCACTCTTTTGTATTTTTGAATGTCCGATTGTATGCCAGTGGCTCAAGCACAATGCCAGACAAGGTCCCTAGATTTCATATGAGCTAATAAGTCTGCAGCGAGCCAGGGGTTGCAAAGGCCTTTGATTTTCTGCTTTTTAGTGGTGCACAGGAGTCCCAGGCAACATTAAAGGTGTTGATGAAATAATCAAGTGCCATGTTGACATCCTTCACATTGTCGATGGGAGTCCAATCTTGCACTCTAAGTGGGTATTTGATGGGTTCAAGATGACCTTGTGCTAGGACCCTGCTGGTGATTGTCTTTGGTGGAGGTTTGCAGAATTTGTTTGTCCACGTACAGATGACTGGGGAATGGTCACTGAGCACGTCTGGGAGGACTGTAGTGTTAGTAATGTGATCAGGATGACTGGTTAGAACCCAATCCAGTAGGCTGCTTGTTCCAATTTTGTAATTGAATCTGGTTGGGGAGTTAACCAGCTGGGAAACATTTGTGGCAGAGATGGCATCCCTAAAGCTACCATTTTCAGGTGCAAGCCAATTAATATTAAATTAAGCAAAAAGTTATGCAAATGACACAAGGTTACCAGTTTATAGTTTTAACCTTTCTGCAAGAAGAAAGTCAAAACAGTTAATTAAAATTATACATTTTACTGACAAAGTGAAATATATAGTGCTTCATATCAACATGTTTTTTTCCAGGCAAATCATCTCTCCAAAAATAGTCATTATCACAGAGCACAAGACAAGTGATAAAGATTGTAAAGGTTTCCTATTTTATGTTTGCTTGCCAAACGCTACCACAATTATTGTAATCAATCCGAGCTCTGTGAGGGCTTTTGGGGTCTTCCCTCTCCTCCCACCGCAACAACTTCAGAATACCATATATTCTCCCCAGTTCTCCCCACTGTCTGCCTTTCTGCTGGTGTTCCCATTGAAGTACTTGGCTTATCTCAAGGATGAAAAATGTAAGCTGGATATGTTTTTTCTTGTGCAGCTTGTAGTTCCTACAATCGATGTTCCCTGTGTAGTTTGTTCTGCACCACTGCTTCTGTACAGTGCTTTGTTTTTCTGCAATTCGGTGAATGACAGAGATGCAGCACTACAGTCACAACCACATCCTGTCTGTGCACTTCAATGACTGGTTTACTGGCACTGGGTGCTCAACTCTGGCTCCCGAGCTCCCCCACTTGCCTGACATAACTGCACCAGACCCAGCTGCACAACATTATCATCCACAGGTGTGCAACCCCACCAGTGATAACAACTCCTATAGCAGACTCAGATATTTAAAAAACTAAAAAAAAAACTCCCTCTGTGAGCACCCCTTAATCTAGTTGCATAATCGCTTACCAGTGGTGGGCTTTTAATCCCATTGCTAGAATCTCTACCTGAGACAGCTATTAAAAAGCATTCCCTGTGGCGGCAAGGGGTGCGTGGACAACCAGCCAAGATGGTAGTTGCTCTTTAGTACAGGACAGATTGGGTAAAACTTTAAAAAGGCAGAAAACAAGGAAAAAGGTGAACTAAAAGTAAGCAAGCATATCTACGACTACCAGAAATCCAACTGCACCAGCCAAAGTGAGCACAGGGCAGGCAAAGCTACTATTCCTCATTAGAAAAGGACAGACAAGTGTACTAGCCAGTCATGAAGTACCCCAGGGCCTTCAACCAGCGACTGCAAACTCAGACGGCATGACCAAGATTGAGAAGTCCTTAGCTGGGGTACTGACCACTCTGTATAAGATCCAGACTGAGGTGAATGCGGGTTTCCAAAATATAATGGCTCAAATAACACACTTGCAGTCTGTGGTGACTGGATTATCATAGACATCTGCGGCTCATAATGTAGGCATTGAGGAGGTGGAAAAATGGCTGAGTGACATGGAGGATAAACTGGAAGTGCTGGCTAGAGGCAAGACACACTATAAGAAAATGATAGCCAAGGTACAGCAGTGGGCAGATAAACTGGAGTGTCGGTTTTGTCACTTGAACCTCCGGATCATTGGATTGCCAGAAGGTCTACAGAAGAAAGATCCGGACAAGGAAGTCTATTGCAGGATAATACAAAACCTCAAAATGGGAGATCAGGCTATGGATTATGAAATGGAGAGAGCACAGGTATCTAAGTGTAAATCTCAGGTGATTGAAAGGACTTGATAGCTGTGCAGTTTAAATTACTTTTAGAAAGATCTAGTAAGTAGGGGGAGTGGCTTAGCTAGAAGGAAGCCAAATTTAAAGACTGCCTTAAAAAGATTCTGCTAGTAGCTTGGCAGAAGACACCAGGAGGAAGGACTGCTGTGTGATTGGACTTCTCTACTGGGACTATATTGCCCTCCTTCACACCCAAAGCTAGTTCTACTTTTATAGGCACAGGATTTGACTGACAACAGAAACTTCCTGTTTGGGGGCAGGAAGTGAATGATCACAGAGCCGCCAAAGACCCACCATCCTAGAAAGGCAAGAGTAGTTCTCTGTCCCCCTCTAACTGCTGGAGGTCTGCTTCTGAGCAAATAAGGGGTCTACTGAGAAATATAGGATAATCTTGTCTCAGAACAGGACAATCAGGAGCTTAAAGGGCACACAGGCATAAAGTAAGTAGAGAGAGAAGAGAGAAAAAAAAAACAGAGGAAAGAGTAAGGATTCCAAACAGTTAAGAGGTCAGAAATAAGACATGATGGGAGTGGTGCAGTGCAGTGGCTGTGAAGCAACAGTCTTCCCGGAGACGTTCTGGAGGATGCAGTGTTGTCCCATCTGCAGGCACCTCTCTGGGCTGAGGGAGGAGGTTGCTCATCTACAGGCTGAGTTGGCCAGGATTTGTGTGATCTCCTCTTCCATCCAGGGACCACCAGTACCACTGCCGTTGCCTCAGAGGTTGCAAAGAAAGAGGAGCGGTTGGACCACCGTGGGCTCAGGGAGAGTGAGAGTGGTGGAACAGAGGTGCATCCCTCCAGTTATACCTCTCCACAATTCCTATGCCATTCTGGCAAAGTGTGGTTCCTCTATCGAGGCACCCACAGTGGAGACCAAAGAGGATGCTGGGAACCTCCACAAAGGAGACCCACAGGAGGGTGGCAGGAGACCCAACAGGGGAAGGAAACAACTCCTGGTGGGGGACACCTTTGTTAGGAAGGTAGAACTGGGGGAGGAAGGGAGACGGAGGCAGTGTGCCTGGCACCATGGCTTGAGGGACAGGAAGCAAACTCTCAGGATTGCCAGAGCAGCTGCACAGGGGAAGGAGCTGGATGTCATTATCTACCTAGGGACAAATGACCTGGCTAAGAAAGGGATTAGAGAAGTGCAGGAAGAGTTTATGGAATTGGGGAGGGGCTTTATACAAGTAGCATGCATGGTAACCTTCTCAGAGGTGCTGCCCATCTATGGCGTAGGAGAGGCTAGGGTGTTCCGCACCATGGGATTCAATCAGTGGTTGAAAAACTGGTGTGGAGCTCAGGGACTTGGCTTCATTGGGGACTGGTGGACCACCTGGAGTGTTGCAAGTCTATACTGGCACAATAGGCTGCATCTGTCCAGGAGGGGAACCAGGATCCTAGGTGATAGGTTTAAATGCTTCATTGGCAAGCATTTAAACTAGCCAAGGGGAGGCACTGGAAAGGAGCAGGAAATCCTAGCCCCCAAAAATCAAGTGGTAGTAATTAGTGTAAACACCAACATAGAGGTGTCGATAGGAGAAGGGCAGGGTAAATGTGAAAGCGACAAAGGCAAGAAGGACAGGAATGGGGCAAAAGGAGTAAGGCCATCAGGAAATGGAGGGTAATGAGTACCAATGCCTCAGACTTGGGCAACAAGCCCCCTGAGCTGGTGGCCTGATGAAAGAGGGATGCCTGATATCATAGCAGTCACAGAAACATGGTACAAGAGAACCATGACTGGATGTTAACATACCAGGGTACATAACCTATAGGAGAGACAGGCAGGGAGAAGTGGGGAGGAGTAGCTCTCTATGTAAAGGAAGGGATAAAAGCAACTGAACAAAAGAGTAAACAGGGAGGAGAGGAGGCACTGTGGGTCACCTTGGAGACTGGAAAGGGTACTACAATCTGCACAGGGGTTGTGTACAGACACCCATGTCAGGGGGAAGGAATGGACAAGGATATGATAGAAGGCATTCTTAGGATGGCAGAGAAAGGGGAGATACTGTTGATGGGAGACCTGAATATGCCAGATGTTAACTGGAGCACATTTGCTGCAACCACATCCAAGAGCAGAGCCATTCTTGATGCCCTACAGGTGGCAGTCCTCAGACAGCTAGTTTCGGAACCCACTCATGAGGGAGCAATCTTAGACCTCATACTCTCAAATGGGAGCAGTGAGAGGATCTCAGATCTAGAAGTGGGTTGCCATCTGGGAACAAGTGACCGTCAAACAGTGTGGTTCACATTAAACTCAGCTACAGAGTCAAGCCATACAAAAGTGAGGATACTGGACTTCAGGAGGGCTGACTTTGGCAAGATGAGAGAGTGCCTCAGAAAAGTACTAGCAAACAGGCTAGAATGAGGGGTGGAGCAACAATGGGGAGTCATCAAAACTGCCATCACAGAGGCAACAAGCTTTTGTGTGAGGCACATAAACAAATCAAAATGAAAGAAAAAGCCACTATGGTTTTCAAAAGAGGTGGCTGGGAAAGTCAGGGAGAAAAAGATAGCATTCTGGAAGTATAAGGAAACACAAAAGGAGCAGGACAGAGAGCTGTACCAGTTAAGGCAGAAGGAAGCAGGGAGGGAAGTCAGAATAGCAAAGGCCCAACCTGAGGAAAAGATGCCAACTCAGTTAAGAAGGAGGATAAAATCTTTTATAGGTACATCAGCGAGTGTAGAAAGAACTAGGGAGTTATAGTGAGGCTGAATAGAATGAGCGGTGGGTGGGCAGAGGGGGACAGTGAAAAAGCAGGGATACTGAATGAATATTTCTGCTCAGTATTCAGAAAAGAGGAGGGGGAAGTGCCTAATCAAATTAACAGAAGCACTCTTGATAGGGGGGGTCGATCCCAGTTCTTTCACAGGAGAAATGGTTCTGCAAGAACTCCTAAAACTGAAGGTGGACAAATTAATGGATCCTGATGGAATTCACTCCAGAATTCTATAAGAATTAAAGGGGGAACTAGTGAAACCACTGGCTACTCTTTTTAATAAATCATGCGAGGATGGTGTGGTACCTGAGGACTGGAGAAAGGCAGATGTGATTCCTCTTCACAAAAGTGGGATGAAGACAGAGGCAGGAAACTACAGACCTGTCAGTATGACCTCTGTGATAGGGAAAGTGATAGGGTCAATTCTGAAGGGAAGAATTGTTGAGTACCTAGAGGCCAGTGGGGCACAGGACCCAAGGCTGCATGGGTTCACAGTGGGAAGGTCATGTCAGATGAATCTAATAGATTTCTTTGACTGGGTGACCAAAGTAGTAGACCAGGGAGGGGTTGTGGACACGGCCTGCCTAGACTTTAGCAAGGCATTTGACACAGTCCCACACAAAGGATTAATAGTCAAATTAACCAGCCTGGGAGTGGGTACCAGGGTGGTAGCCTGGGTAAAACATTGGCAGGACAACAGGACACAGAAGGTAATTGTAAATAGAGTCCACTCTGAAGAAAGAGGGGTTACTAGTGGGGTACCACAGGATTCAGTGCTGGGTCCAGTCCTTTTTAATGTCTTTATAAATGACATTGCAGAGGGACAGGAAGGAAAAGTATGCCTCTTTGCAGATGACACAAAGATCTGCAACAGGGTTGATACACAAGGAGGCGTGGAAAGGATGAGAAGGGACTTGGCAAGGTTGGAGGAATGGTCAGAAGTATGGCAGCTAGGATTCAATGCAAAGAAGTGCAAAATAATGCACCTGGGAAACAAGAACCCAGGGGAAGAATACACAATGGGGGGGTTAGTAACAACAACAAAAAAGGGAAGGAATCTGGGGGTAATCATATCACATGACCTTAAGGATAGCAAGCAATGTGAGAAGGCAGTAGGGAGGGATGAGAGTATACTGGGATGCATAGGGAGAGGCATCACCAGCAAAAAACAGGAAGTTGTTATCCCACTGTACAGACAGTTGGTGAGACCCCATCTGGAGTACTGCATCCAGTTCTGGAGACCTCATCTCCGCAAGGACATAGACAGGATAGAGGCAGTCCAGAAAAGGGCAACTAAAATGGTGCAGGGTCTGCAAGAGAAGCCTTATGAGGGGAGACTTAAGGAGCTTAATATGTATACCCTTGAGGAAAGAAGGGAGAAGGGGGACATGACAGAAACTTTTAAGTATCTCTGTGGAATCAACAAAGTTCAAGAGGGTAGCATCTTTCAGAAAAAGAGACATGCAAGAACAAGGGGACAAAATTTAAAGATGGGGGCGGTTCAGGGGCAATGTGAGGAAGTATTTTTTCACAGAGAGGGTAATGGATGCATGGAACAGCCTTCTTGAGTAGGTTGTGGGATCTAAAACTGTGGGAGAATTCAAGAATGCATAGGACAGATGTAACCCCCAGGGGGCGCTGTCCCAAGGGCTACCACCCCCACCTGCCTCAGCCGTGACAGGGTAAGGGGCCCAGATCCATTGACGGGTGCCTTCACCCAGAGGTAGGGGTTAGGACAGTCTAGATTGACTCGGTCACAGCCCTCTGGGTTGCTGCAACCCCCCCTCCTTCCCACTAGTGGCTCAAACAGAGTAATTATAATGCTTTCCCTCAGAACACTTACCCCCAGGCTCAAAACACTCAGCTTGCTCCGGGGACTCCCTGGAAAGTAAGGTACGGTCATCAAACATTCACTGTGCAGTATGTCCTCAGTAAGACACAACCAGCCTGAGTACAGTTGCAAAATGAACAATCTGATTTATTAGAAGGGGGTTAACAAGGGCTGGGGGAAATCAGGGTGATTAGCTTATCACTATTAACTATATTTAACTGTCTATGGCTCTGTGCACAGGCCTGAACCTATCAGTCATTGTCCATGGGTACCCAAGCCCTAATGGCTAGTCCCTCGTGGCAGCTGGTTGGGGCCCTGACACAATGGAGCATTCACTCTCTGGAGCAGATCAGAATGAGCAGAAAGATCTATTAGTGCAGTCAACAGTACAGCAAAATGACATTTGGCTACTGCTTGCAAGCTTAACAGGGAGTTGCCCTGATCCAGTACTCACGACTCCAGCAGACACCCTTTCCTTCACCACTTGCAGGGCTGAGTCTGAACTTCAGAAGCCTCCTCACACATTTATATGGCAAACAACAGAGGGGTACCATACCAGGCAGCGGCTTTCAGGACCCGAACAAACTCACAGTCACTTCAGGCGGTAGCAGCCACTCCAAACGTCCTGATGGACTGAGTGCGATTCAGCAGATTCTCCAGTCCCCCTCAGGTGAAGCCTGGTAGGTAGCTGTGTCCCTACACAGCCTCCTCTGACTGCACGCTGGTGGATTTAGTCTGAAGCACTGACAAGGCAAACGGCCGCCCCAGGCCTTTCACGAGCTTCCCGCGCGAACACTCAAACGGCGCAGAAGCTCAGAGCTCCCTTCTCCTTCATAGTCACGACGACTCTGCCCCTAGCAGCATGGGGCACTCCTCACAGCTCGGGCACTACCCGATTCCATTGGCTGGCGTCACATGCCAGTCAATTACTCTGGCCCTCAGTGGTGCGAAAAAGCGCCATAGCCCATAATGCCTTTTTTCCAGAATTACAAGCAGTTCCTCTATTGGTCTTCTGGCTCCATTAAGAGTCCTGGTTGCTGATTGGTCGCTTAGTCCTTCACATTATCTGCCCTAAACCTTATTGGGTCCTTCAGAACGTCCTGGTCCAACATGGAGGGGCACAGCACACAGAGTCCCATCTGTAACAAAAGCAGGTTAGACAAAACTGCACCTTCGCTATCACTTCTCAGTAATTGTTTGTCAACAGGTACATCTGTCGAGGGGGCGTCCCTTGCGCTTTCCAGCGACCACCCAGAGGAGGCATTATGGCACAGCTCGAGCGGGACTCAAGCAAGAAAACAAGCAGCCCTCCTCGCAGACAAGGATCCCGCCTGCGAGCAGGCAGCTCTTAAAGGGACAGCACGAGGAGGCTCCAAAAGCACTCCTAAGCGCCACATTTAGCTGCCTCACGCCGAACACCAGCCAGGCATGAAGCATCCAGCAGGCTCCGGGAAGGCCTTCAGGAACCCACATTTATAGGGGGGTTACACCCTTCCTGGCATGGAAAACTTGGCGTCAGCGCCAAGTAGTTACCCCTAAACCATTGTAAGGCAACAGTTTACTTTACATTATGTCACACGTGGAATTACATGCACAAATACTGTATTTACAGTTCAATACAGTTTATGCAACATCATACACACATAACCCTTGTTCCCCTTTTAGATTAGGTCATTAGTCTCTGCCCACAACACCTGGAAAGAGGGGGGGCCCCTCCCTATCAGCAACCAGTGGGCTAACTGGGGTTGGGGTACCAGACTCATAGGGTAATACTAACAGGCTAGAGTTATCCCCCAAGGCTAACTTGGGCAAGGAGCTCAGAGACACATACACCCCTTTATGGACCACGTTTAAGGGCAGGTCCACAGGTTGACCCAGAGACTCATAACTCAACTTTACTACAGGCCGTACCTCCCGACTAGAGCATCTAGGGGTCTTGGAAAACCCAGTAACAGGCCGTGATTCCAATTCAGCCTTATCGACATGAGTAGTGGGAATATCCACAGGGGAAAGGGACCCAGTGCTCATAGTACTATCGGGGGCCTGGCCCTCTACCCCAAGACCCACCCCACACTGGCTCAGCTGGGGCTGCTTAGATATCACTAGCAAGGAACCATCAGGGCATTCAAAATATTCTTCTGGTTCTGGCATATCACTGGCTTGTTCCCCCACATCACTCTCTTCTTCTGAAAAGTCAGATAATTCAGCCAGGCCAGACAGTTCAGCCAGGCTCAAGGACCCCACACCTTGAGCTTTGTTGCTGCCCAGTTCATCCTCTGGAAGCATTGGTCCCAGAGACAAAGTAGGGGGCTCAAACAGTCCAGAAGGCCCAACCTCATCTCCAGAAGTAACAAAGGGAGTGCCCCGAAACAGTTGGCTCAGTTCGTAAGAGGGGTAGTATTCAACATAATTTTCATTGTCGTCCGACACAGATTGGCGATCATCTTCTTCAGAGGAGTTTAGACAAGGCTCTCTTATTTGGCTTGTGGAAGAATCAAGTGGTCTGGGTTTTTTCTTGGCGGAAGATCTAGTCATAGGCCTGGAGGGAGGGGCACTGAGAGGTTTAGCGTCAATCAAGGTTTTCCCGATAGGCAGCAGATGATTTCTGTGTATAGTTTTCACATCTTTTTAATTGTTTTCAGGCCACACTTTATATACAGGTAAATCTGACAGTTTTTCCACAACAATATGAGGGAGATGATGCCATCTGTCAGCAATCTTATGTTTACCATGGAATCCCAGATTCCTCAATAACATTCTATCCCCTTCTCTCAGTTCCATTGTTTTCACTTTCTTGTCATACCTCTCCTTGTTGGCCAGGTTTTGTTTAGCAGCCATAGTTTGGGCCAGTTGGTAGGCATGGTTCAATTGGGCCTTCAACTTTTGTACATACTGTAAATTATTTTCTGCTTGCACCCCATCAGGAGAAACCCCGAAACACACATCCACTGGCAAGCTAGCCTCTCTCCCAAACATCAGCCTCTACGGGGGAAATCCAGTGGCATCACTTTTGGTGCAGTTATAAGCATGAACCAGGATGCTAATCTGCTGGATCCATCTAGGCTTGTCCTTGGGTTGCAATGTGCCCAACATATCAAGTAAAGTAAGGTTAAATCTTTCAGGTTGGGGATCTCCCTGGGGGTGGTATGGGGTAGTTCTTGATTTTCATACTCCTCACAAGGATAACATCTCTTTGATCAGCCAGCTCTCAAAGTCCCTCCCCTGGTCTGAGTGGATACTCTGTGGGGCCCCATAGTGGACAAAGAAGTTCTCCACGAGTACTTTAGCCACTGTAGTTGCTTTCTGATCTTTAGTAGGAAAAGCTTGTGCATACCGGGTGAAATGATCAGTGACCACCAATATGTTACTGATATTTTTCAGATCTGGTTCTAAACTCAGAAAATCAATGCAGACTAGTTCCATAGCCCATTCTGCTCTAAAGTCACTAATCTGAGCAAGCCTTCGGGTGCCCTCTCATTCATATCAATCAACATCTGCAGCCTCCTTCCTAAAATGGATGCCCTACAGGCCTTCACCAGCTAACACTGCCTTGACATCCTGGCAGTTGTCAAAACCTGGCTCACGCCATCATTACCGGACCATGCAATCAGCCTTCCTGGCTACAACGACTTTAGGCTGGATTGCCTCTCCAAAAGAGGCGGGGGCTGCACTCTCTACCTAAAAGACTCCATACAAGGGCACCACATTATTACCTCAATCCAACCCACAACTGCTCAGATACTGCCAGTGAGAATCCTCCTCAGTGCCCAAAACAAAACCTTCACTGTTGCCACCATCTACATCCCTCCCAAAGAACAGGGAACTGGTCTACAGCTGTGCTTGACTTTGTAAAGTCACCCCCACCAGACACCGAATCCATCCTCCTAGGCGACTTCAATATCAACTGGCCTTCGGCTGATGCTGGTGCACATAGGGAAACTGTTGCTGTGGCAAACCTCACACAAATAGTTGACTCAAAAACCAGGAAAATTACAGGACCGGCACCAGCACACTCTTGGACTGGATCCTTGCAGTCACCCATCATGAGGATATCTAACACTAATGTCCTCCCTGACTCTCTCAGCGATCACTCCCTGTTAGCTGCACCTGGTCAAATAAATTCATCAAACAACCACCAAAACAATCACCAGCAGGGTTCTACCCAGTGGTCACCATCCTCAACTCAAATCCCACCTCCTCCCACCAAGACTGGTTCCCTATGTTCAATGCAACCAACGTAAACACTGCCCTTGACCACTTCATAAACATCTTCACTGTGGCCTGTGACACGATGCTCTTATTAAGAAACGCAGTCAAATCACTGAGTAACCCTTGGCTCACAGGTGACCTCCTCAGGATGCTAAAAACAAGAGACCACCTATGGGAGCTGGCCAGAAACTATGGAAAGCAAAACGACATCCAAAACTACAAACATGGCCGCAATAACTGCACCAAAACCATCCGGCAAATGAAGTCTGCCTACTATAAGCATGCCCTCACAAACTCCTGGGGCAATGGTCCCGAATTCTGGAAGAACATGAAGGAACTCACCGGGAATCCACCCAAAGTCCCCCCATCAATACTCAACATCAACGGAACCACAACCCTCAACCCAAAAACCATTGCAGATACCTTTAACAAAGCCTTTACCGACCTCAGTGCTGTCCTACCTCAGGACTGCTTTAAAGATGGTGCAGCCCCCCTGTCTGGAATGAATACTACTCCCACCAGCTCCCACTGCTTCTACTTCAAAGCAGTCAAGGCTCACCAAGTACGCAAATATGTTACCATAGCCCTTGGTAAATCAAGATCCAGTAATGACTCCTCGATCTCGTAAATCCTGTCTCTCACACTTGATGAAGTGCTTAGTCCTCTGACCAGAATTTTCAACCTCCTTCAGCCTTATCAGTTCCCTAGACAGATGGAAATCTGCCACTGTCACTCCAGTCCATAAAAGTTGTGATAAAACTGCCCACCTATAACTACAGACCTATCTCCCTACTACCCCACTCTCCAAGGCACTAGAACGACTGCCTCGTACCAGCTCTACAGAATACCTGGATACGTACAACATCCTGTGCAAGCAACAACACGGGTTCTGCAAAGGTCACAGCACCTCCACAGCCCTACTTGATTTCACCGGCCCAATCCACAATGCACTTGATTCTGGTGAACTACTAGGCTCAATCTACATTGACTTAATGAAAGCCTTTGACACCGTAAATCACCACTTCCTACTTGTCCAGCTTCAAAACACTGGGCTGTCAACCGACACCATTGACTGGTTTAAGAGCTACCTTGAAGAACGGTTCCAGACAGTAAGAATCGCTGATACACTCTTGGACCCTAGACCGGTCCGCTCAGGAGTCCCCCAGGGCTCCATTCTGGGACCCCTCTTCTTCAGCCTATTCTTAAACTCACTACCGGATTGTTGCCCAGAACAAATAATTCTCTACGTCAACGATTCTGTGATCCTCACCTCAGACCCTGATCCAAACCAATTACAAAATAAACTTCAGCTGGCCTTCCCCTCCATCGAATCCTGGTTCCAAATCATAAACTGCTTCTCAATCAGAAAAAAACAAGTCTAATGATCTTTTCCAGCCCCACAACAAAACAAACAACTCCACCTCTCCATTGCAACTGAACAAGGAGCCATCCTAGAGCAAACACAATCATTCAAGTACCTTGGCATCACCCTTGATCCCCACCTCATATACGCTGTCCATATTAGCAATGTGGCAAAGTCGCCAATGCAAGGTTAGGCATATTATTCCGCACAGGAAACACTTAACCCCTGAAACACTGTCCGTGGGCCATCCAAAGCTCCATTGTCAGCTATAAACTGGTCTTATCATATATGGGTCTGCAACTACCACTGCTCTCAAACGTGTTGTGACCTCCCTGAATAAGGCCTGTCATCTCATCACTGGCTCACATCGCATATCCACACTTGTGAACTTTATTCCCAATCTGGATGGCTTCAACTGGACAAACGCATAAAATACCAAACCTGCATCACAGCCAAGAAAATCATAATGAGACTTGCCCCACCTGGTGTCTGTGCCCTCCTTAAGCCTAGACATAGGAATGTTACTACACGGAGATCCAATTCCCATCTACTACATATCCCACGATGTTGCATGACCCAAGGACAAAGATCATTTGCCTATTGGGCATCAAACTGGCTCAATTCTCTTGGCAGCGACATAGTGACCGCTCCAACACTCGGCCTTTTCAAGTTCAAGCTGTGCCTCTCACTGCTTGTATCCTGCAATTGCCCATCTTAACATTTCCACTGTTCCAGTTGCACATGCCCCAGCACCCAGCACTTACAATCAGTTTTTGCACCCCTAACACCTTACCTGGCATACTCCCACAGGCCCCCTGGCTGCACTGTCTCCCACCGCCCCACCTCCCCGTGATTCCACTCCTTCCTGCCCCTACCCACCTCCCATACTCCCCTACCCCTGCACCTCCTACTCCCCGATCTCCTACCCTCACTTTCCCCATTGACCCCCTCCTCTCTTGTCTTGCTCATAGCTCAAGTCTTTGTACTGGTTATTACATGTCTGTAAGTCAGTGACGTTATGTTTGTAACTAAAAATGATGACTGTTGCACACGCTGACGTGGAACCTTTGTAAAAGAGCCTCAGCTCAAAGGTACTGTAATCCTAGATTGAAATAAATAAAAAATAAATAAAAATAAATAGGGGCACTACTGGTGATGTTGACCATGGGGGAAGCTCTCTGAGGTAGGGCTTTTCTTTGCAAACAGCGGCCACAGGTCTTGACATACTGCTCCACATCCGTACTCATCTTTGGCCAGTAGAATCGGGTCCGTACCAGGTCAAGAGTTTGGTCTATGCCGAGGTGTCCCATGTGATTATGTAAGGACCTCAGGACCAGTTCTCTAAAAGCTGAGGGTAGCACCAGTTGTTGTTAGTCTTCCTGGCCCTCTTTATCCACAGTCTCTCTGCATAGTAGTTGGTTAATCAGCTTTAATTTGGGCCCTTCTTTATATAACAAGGCAGTTCTCAGGTCAGTGGAACATAACTCGGACATGTCCCTCCCAGCCTGCAAAGCCTCCACAGCCATTTTTATCATTGAGTTACGGGATTAAGCCCGTTGGAGACTATCATTGTGGAATTGGGGCAGTGAACTAGTGTCTAATGCAGAGAAAAGACAGCAGGCAGCAGGTATGCAGTTTTCGGATGGCACCAAGCAATCCACCACACAGTTCACAGCATCAGGAGACACCTGTTCCTCCTTGTCAAATTTCTGGCAGATGGCTCTTATGTCAGGTTCTGACAACCTGACCCAATCAGTTTGTGGCATAGGCCTCTGAGAGAGAGCATCCGCATCTATATGGTTTAGGTCAGCTCTGTACTCAACAGCATAGTCGTATGTGGCCAAGGCAGAGAGCCACTTATGGCCAGTGGCATCCAGCTTGGCTGAGGTCTGTACATAGGTCAGAGGATTGTTATCAGTCTTCACCAGTATCTTGGCACCGTACAAATAATCATGAAACTGATCAACAATGGCCCACTTCAGAGCCAGGAACTCTAGTTTGTGCACTGGATAATTTTTTTCTGAAGGAGTCAGACTTCTGCTGGCAAAAGCTACAGGTCTTAGGCCATTCGAGTGCTCCTGATACAACACATCCCCCAATCCTTGTAAACTGGCATCAGTATGGAGAACGTATGGCTTGGCCAGATCAGCATAGGCCAGCACTGGGGCATGGGTGAGTTGATATATGATGTCATAGAAAGCTTCCTCACACTCAGTAGTCCAGCGGCCCCGGAACACATAATTCGGATGAAAATACTTCTTCTCCATCTCAGAATGCACAACTTTCTTATACTTTTTGTGCGTGGAAGGGTACCCCTGAGTAAGGTTGATGAGGGGGCCAATCACTCGAGAATAATCTTTGACAAACCAGCTATAATATCCACAAAACCCCAGGAACAGTTGCAGTTCTTTCAAATTTCTGGGCTGAGGCCAAGTGGCCAAAGCCTCCACTTTGCTAGGGTCAGTCTCTATGCCTTCAGTGGACACTATGTGGCGTACATATTTCACAGAAGTTTGGAAGAATTGACACTTGTCTATAGACAGCCTGAGGCTGAAATCATCCAGCTGATCCAGGACCTTGAACAATCGTTGCTCATGTTCTTCCAACGAGCGGCCAAACACTATGACATCATCCAAGTAAACCAAACACTCAAGAAAATTCATGTCCCCCACAGCACATTCCATCAGGTGCTGAAAAGTAGCTGGGGCACCTGAAATCCCTTGAGGCATCTGAATAAACTCATAGAAACCTAGGGGGCAAATGAATGCAGTCTTCTCTCGGTCCTCTGTGGCCATCGGGATCTGATAGTACCCGCTGTGGAGGTCCAACACCGAAAACCACTTACTACTGTTCAAACAATCCAAGGCGCCCTGTATACGCGGCATGGTATACTGGTCTGGGATGGTCCACCATTTCAAAGTGCGGTAGTCTACACACATACAAACTGCCCCATTCTTTTTTCTTACTACTACAATGGGGGAGGCATGGGGCACCTGAACTCTTGTATCACACCAGCAGCTAACATCTCTTGCAGATGCCGCCTCACATCATCTATGTCAGCCGGGGCCAGGCGCCGGGATATCTCTTGGAAAGGCCTCTCGTCATGCAGCTGAATGTGATGCTTAGCCCCTTGCACACACCCCACATCCCATTCTTTCAGGGAGAAAACCTGATCCCTCTTGGCAAGCCTCTCACTGATCCTCCTTTTCCATTCAGCTGGCAATGGGGAGTCACCAAAATCAAACAAGTCAGGAGTAACCCTGCCAGCTGTCCTGGAACCCTTGCTATTTGGCAGTACTGCAGTATCTGCACAATGCACACTTGCCAAGGTGCACCCTCTCCTTATTCGAATCTCTTTGTCGGACACATTATGCACTTGAACCATCACCCTCTTAACATAAGCATGAGCTCTGACCGGCAAGATACTGGGTTTGACCAACAGTCCCTCAGGTAATCTTCCTTCCCCAGGTGCATCCAACATCAACAACTTATTCTTAACATCTGTTTTTAGTCGTACTTCTCCATGCAGGACACATTGGGCATTCGGGGCAAGTATCACCGGAGCTGGATCCTTTTTCCACTCCACACCCACTGGGCCTTCAGGTTCCTCCTGGCTAACCTTCTTCTGAGTTGCAACTGCCTTTTGGATCACAGTGGGTATCCTTAAGGCTCACCCGGTCTTGAATGCTTGCTTTTCTGGACACAACTGGGCCAATCGTCCAAGCATATGAGCATTCGTCCCAATCAACAGGGGTACCCCATCATACAGTCCAGTAGGGGGGCAAACTAAAGCTAATGTTTACACCTGTTCATCCACTCTGGTCACAGAAGTAGAGAAAGACAACCAGACCTGGATATACCCCAAATATGGATAAGCCTTGTCGCTCAACCCCCAGACATGTAGGCCATCCAAGGGTTGTAGGGGCACCTCAGGTAAATGTGTCTGATACCAGTCCTGAAACATGATGGTTACCTGAGAGCCACTGTCTGATACAGCTCGGGTGGGAATCCCATTTACTCACACTGGGGTCTCCATCGAGGACCCGACCACATCAGACCATTCGGGGGGCACAGCATTGACAGTTGGTTGAGCATGAGCCCGGGTCACAAAGCTTTTCCAGGGGGGTTGAGTATTGGCCCTGCAATGCCATGTGATCAGTCTGCTGTTGACTTTCCTTAAATTCTCTGGCATCTGGCACTCAGGCTGAAAATGCCCATCCTCCCCATAATGGTAACAGAACTTGGGGTCCCGGGGATCTCTATTGGGCGGTGGACACCTTATCTGTTGGGGACCCTGAGGGAGATGAGGGGGTTCCCCTGGGCCAGGGTTCTGGTTTCTGGATAACTCAGGCTCCCCAGACCGAACAGGGTGCAAGGTAGATTGCTTCAAGTCCCTCACCAGTTCCCGTAAATTTCTGACCTCAGCCCTCAACTCATTCTCTACGTGGGGGTCAGAGGAAATAGCTTGCATTCCCACATCACCTGGAAAATCTGGGGATCCATAAGGCCTTCCTGACAGGTGGGTCTCTTCAGGGGTGCTAGGCTCAGGGGTCCCACTAGGGTTCACCGCCCCCACATAGGGTTCCCACCCCTCTTCATCAGTCTCCACCTCTATTTCCCTCATCAATTGACAATATTCAGTCGGGGTAGCCCGTCGATCATATAACTTAAGTTTTAACAGTATTACACTAGAGAATCTTGCAGACTTTAAAACATGTTCCAACCTGACCTGATTCAGGGCCATGGCTGTGATTCACCCCTTTCTATAGGCCTTCTGCAAAGCCCGCTCCACCCTAGTGACAAAGGCGTATAGCTTCTCATTTCTCCACTGCTTGGCAGACCTGAATTTCCATAATAAATCTTCACCAGTCTCTGTACTCCCAAACACCCCCTCTAAAGCAGAAAGGTACTCTGAGGCAGTGGCTTCTGGGTTGGTGGCCCGCAAAAACCTAATGGCTTCTAAAGCAGGGCCCCGTAGGCTCTCCATCAATCTCTTCCCCTTCTCCCCCTTGGAGCATTGCCACTCCTGAACTAAGGGGGTGGCATAGTCCATCCAAGCTTCCAGGTCATCCTCCCCTGTAGGCATTGGCACTGTGCCAGAAAAAAGTTTCAGCCTACGATAGGAATTGAGCTGTATAGGAGGGACCACTAAGAGCAGTGGAGCCAAAATAGTACTTTTGGAGAGACAGGGGGAGGTACCTGGGGAGACCTGGGGGGGTAGCGTCACTAGACAAATCTAATGCTTGCAGCAATTCCTGGGTAGTCCGCCCCTCCACAGCCAGCAATTTAAGCAGTTTATCTTTAAAACTATTAGTCTGGGGAGACCCCCCCAGGAGTGACTGACCCACTCCGAATATGAACTAGCCTCCACCCCTGTGAGGCACCCTCTGGGTAAATCACTGGAGGTACCATCTCGGGGTCGATGGCCACACTGCACAAAAGTAGCACCTGCAGCGTCTGGTCGAGCAGGTCAGCCACACGCCCCTTTACCTCCACTTTGCCTAAACATTTTACACGCTCTGCTGTGGAAACAATGTCAGCGGTTGGGGTTCCCAGGGGCACATCTAACAGTAACACAATTTTCTGGGAGTCCAGCTCTTTGGCTTCCCCCCACCCCATCAATCTGTGTACCATTGTCTTAATAGGACCCAACTTAATTTTTGCCAACATATCCCCTTCCAGTTTTTCCATCTCTTATGCGCTTCACTCACTTGGCCACTAGGGGATGCTAATCCCAGTGGTACCTCTAATTTGTAGCCCCCAGGGGCACTGTCCCAAGGGCTACCACCCCCGCCTGCCTCAGCCATGACAGGGTAAGGGGCCCAGATCCGTTGACGGGTGCATCCACCCAGAGGTTGGGGTTAGGACAGTCTAGGTTGACTTGGTCACAGCCCTCTGGGTTGCTGCAACCCCCCCTTCTTCCCACTAGTGGCTCAAACAGAGTAATTACAATGCTTTCCCTCAGAACACTTACCCCCAGGCTCAAAACACTCAGCTTGCTCCGGGGACTCCCTGGAAAGTAAGGTACGGTCATCAAACATTCACTGTGCAGTATGTCCTCAGTAAGACACAACCAGCCTGAGTACAGCTGCAAAAAGAACAATCTGATTTATTAGAAGGGGGTTAACAAGGGCTGGGGGAAATCAGGGTGATTAGCTTATCACTATTACTTATATATAACTACCTATGGCTCTGTGCACAGGCCAGAACCTATCAGTCATTGTCCATGGGTACCCAAGCCCTAATGGCTAGTCCCTCGTGGCAGCTGGTTGGGGCCCTGACACAACGGAGCATTCACTCTCCGGAGCAGATCAGAATAAGCAGAAAGATCTATTAGTGCAGTCAACAGTACAGCAAAATGACATTTGGCTACTGCTTGCAAGCTTAATAGGGAGTTGCCCTGATCCAGTACTCACAACTCCAGCAGACACCCTTTCCTTCACCACTTGCAGGGCTGAGCCTGAACTTCAGAAGCCTCCTCACACATTTATATGGTGAACAACAGAGGGGTACCATACCAGGCAGCAGCTTTCAAGACTTGAACGAACTCACAGCCACTTCGGGCGGTAGCATCCACTCCAAACGTCCTGATGGACCAAGTGTGATTCAGCAGATTCTCCAGTCCCCCTCAGGTGAAGCCTGGTAGGTAGCTGTGTCCCTACACAGCCTTCTCTGACCACACACCGGCGGATTTAGTTCGAAGCCCTGACAAGGCAAACGGCCGCCCCAGGCCTTTCATGTGCTTCCCGAGCGAACACTCAAATGGCGCAGAACCTCAGAGCTCCCTTCTCCTTCACAGTCACGACGACTCTGCCCCTAGCAGCATGGGGCACTCCTCACAGCTCAGGCACTACCCGATTCCATTGGCTGGTGTCACATGCCAGTCAATTACTCTGGCCCTCAGTGGTGCGAAAAAGCGCCATAGCCCATAATGCCTTTTTTCCAGAATTACAAGCAGTTCCTCTATTGGTCTTCTGGCTCCATTAAGAGTCCTGGTTGCTGAATGATCGCTTAGTCCTTCACATTATCTGCCCCTAAACCTTATTGGGTCCTTCAGAACGTCCTGGTCCAACATGGAGGGGCACAGCACACAGAGTCCCATCTGTAACAAAAGCAGGTTAGACAAAACTGCACCTTCGCTATCACTTCTCAGTAATTGTTTGTCAACAGGTACACCTGTCGAGGGGGCGCCCCTTGTGCTTTCAAGTGACCACCCAGAGGGGGCATTATGGCACAGCTTGAGCGGGACTTGAGCAAGGAAACACGCAGCCCCCCTCACAGACAAGGACACCGCCTGCAAGCAGGTGGCTCTTAAAGGAACAGCATGAGGAGGCTCCAAAAGCAATCCTAAGCCCCTCATTTAGCGGCCTCACGCCGAACACCAGCCAGGCATGGATGGATGCTTCATCCAGCAGGCTCCGGGAAGGCCTTCAGGAACCCTCATTTATAGGGGGGTTACACAGACATAAGGCAATTCTTGTGGGGGGTAGGAAGAAATAGGCTGTTGGTTAACAAGGATCTGTGGCATATCCTGTAGGTAGGGAAATGGGCAGACTAGATGGGCCAAGCGATCCTTATCTGCCGTCAAAGTCTGTGTTTCTATGTTTCTTTGTTTCATAGGGTGAGGCCGAAACCTAGACCTGGAAAGAAGCCAAGACATTTCTTAATTACATACCTCCGATACACAGATAAGGAAAGGATACTGTACAATGGGCTGCAAAATTCCATGGCCCAATCATGTCACAGGATGGAGGGAAGGCTTTTATTTTGCAGGACTATGGCAGGGATCTGCAGATTCACCACCAAAAATTTAAGAGAGTGAAAGCCACACTTCACCTTGCCGGGTGGAAATTCACTCACTTATATCCATCTAGACTCCAGATCACCAGGTCAGGCAAACCACTTAGATTTTTTTAAAATCCCCAGGAAGCAGAGAAGTTCATCTGGGAAGAAGACTCAGTGGAAGAGAGTAGAGCAAAAGTCGCAAGCTGCAACAACATTTGACAGTGACAGCTGAAATCTACAAGTATGTACATTTTCTGTTTGTTTGAAGTTGAACCCTACCCTATGCCACTGTACTGGATCTCCTGCTGACTTCCTGCACTCCCTGACCCCGCAGTAAGTACATCCGCCATATGCTAAGTCTCAACGTTTTTAACTCAGGTAGCAGTGCTAATTGGGGAGATCCACAACTTACCAAGAGGGCAGGTCTAAAAAGGGCAGGCTTTCTGTGGATCGCTTCATGTTTGTGACGGCTTGTTCTTTTCTGATCTCGGTAAGTTGTTATGTTGCATTGTTTTTTTTTTTTCCATTAACATTTTATTTATTTTAAGCAGAGATTAATCCAAAGAGAACAAATGAAAAATAAACATACATACAGATTATAAGGTTCTCGATACAGACAAGGTGAATGTTACTCTGCCAAAACTCCCCCCCAAAACACCTACAAAACAAAAACAATACTCCCAGAAACATCCCATCCCCCATCTTTAACTTTCTACTCCGTCGAGGCACAAGGAAATAAAGTATAACCAAAATAAAAAGAAAGAAACCGGTGAGATCAACATTAGCCTAGATAACAAGCATAAAACAAGGACCAAATCCTGTCAAAAAGGGGCAATTGATTATGCAGGGTAGCTATCATTCTTTCAGTTCTCAAAAAAGCCAGAAGCTCTGCCAGCCATTCGGAATAAGAGAGACGCATCTTATCCTTCCAATGGCGAAGGACCAACTTTTTGACTATAACAGAAATCAAGGCCATATAATATTTCCTATTCCTGATCGGGAAAGCCGTCATTTCTCCCAACAGACAGACTTGGCCTAAACATCTCATCCAGACCTAATAGGGATCTAATTTATTTTAATCTCCTGCCATAGTGGAGCGACTTTGGAACATTCCCAAAAATATGTAAGAGGTTCCAGCATCACCTAGACATCTAAAGCATTTGGGATCCCTTAGCAGCTCCAAATCCTTTAGCTTCTGGGGAATAATAAATATTGTGCAATACCTTAAATTGTATGAGCCTCAATTGATCGTGTCGAATATACTTGTGGCATGCATGCCATATCCCCACCAGTCTAGCACAATATTAGGGAAATACATCAGCCCAATAAGAACATGGGGAAAAGTTTACTGGTATGCCCAATGAAATAAGACAGAATAAATCTTGGAGATCGTATGAGGGATTCCTATCAGTGGGCGTATATTAGTCAAGAACAAGATCTGGGAAGACTGCTCAACCTTCCCTCCAAATTTCTGAAGCAATACATGCCTAAGCTGATAGACCTTGAAAATATCCTTAGAGGTTAAATTAAGTCTATTTATCATTGTGAGAGCCGGAATTAAATCACCTTCCACACTAAAAAAATCCTTGAGGGGGCAGTCCTCCGGTATTTTCAACCACCCTGATTTGATGGTATTGTTATCGATCAAAAACCATGGGTTCCACCATACCGGTTGTTCCCAATCTTTGACATGCTTGTACTTGAGGAACCCACAAAGCTGATTACGGGCTCTCACCGCCAGCCCTATAGGGGATCTTTTCAACACGGAGGGAAGTGTTTTGGGCGTCAGATAAAAAAGGGCTACAGGATTGATAGCACATTTCTTAATAAGAGCCATCTCAAGTTTGACCCACAGAGGAACATAATCTGATGTGGACAAGGAGTCCTCACCTAAAGCCCACCTTCCATACTTACTCAATTGGGCCGACCAGAAATAGAGACCAAAATGGGGTAGTCTTAGTCCACCTACAGTTTTAGGGGCCGCTAGTTTATGGTAGGCCATTCTGGACTTTTTATGATTCCAAACAAAATCAGCAATCATGACATGGAGTTTTTTAAACCATGACGTAGGAAGGAAAATATCCAACCTACTCAACGGGTAAAAGAGTCTCGGGAATATGTTCATTTTAATTATATTTATCATCCCCCAAAGAGATAACGGGAGTTTAACCCACCTCTTAAGGTCTAGGTCAATAGTATGAACCAGGGAGTCTAACTTTAACTGGCGCATACGAATAGAACTCCTTCTCAAAAGAAGACCCAAATATTTAAGACATTCAGGACTCCATTCCAACCCTAATTCCGTTATTTCCCGTTTGAATATCCTGTTATTAAGAGGAAAAACCACCGTTTTGTCCTGATTAAGCTTATAATTTGCTACCGAACTAAAACGGTTAATTAGGTTTAACAGGCTCGGAATAGATCTAGCCGGCCTCGAAATGTATACCAGAAGGTCATCTGCATATGCAGTGACTTTGATTGGTAGTCCCAATATCTTAATCCCCTCTATCTCATTAGCCTGAACAATTTTCCTGATCAACGGCTCCAAATATAAATTAAATAACAAGGGGGATAAAGGACATCCCTGCCTTGTACCAACATAAAGCTGAAACGGAGAGGAGATAGCTCCATTACAAGTGACCCTGGTGGACGGACTAGAATAGAGTGCCTTAAGCCAATCCACAAATCTATCCGGGAAACCAAACCTTTTCATAGTCTCAAACAGGAAACCCCAATAAACCCTATCGAAGGCCTTCTCGGCGTCCAAGGAGACCAAAGCCATTGGGAGATTGATCTCCTCGGAAGCCGAGAAGACATGTGCCAATGTCCTGAAATGGTCGACCGAGGACCTGCCCTTCATGAACCCCACCTGCTCACTACCTATTAATTTAGGTAATATTCTGTTAATACGATCTGCTAGTAGTTTGACTAGCATTTTTAAATCACAATTCAACAAAGAAATAGGCCTATAACTAGCCAGATCCGTGGCAGGTCTATTGGGTTTAAGAATTAAGACTATAAGCGCCTCCGAAAGTAATCCATCTGTCTCTTGTCCAGAGAGAATGTATCGAAATAACCTGAGAAGAGAAGGAGCTAGCTGGGAAGAAAACTTCTTATAAAAATTGGACGAGAACCCGTCAGGACCCGGTGTTTTATCTGAGGATAACTTCCTAATAGCAAGTTCTATTTCATCTTGGGTTATATCAGCAATGAGAAAATTCCTGTCTGCTTTATCCAATACAGGAAGGTCGAGCCCTTCCAGAAAGGACAAAATCATAAGGTTGGTAGGTGGGGTCTCCATCTTTTATATAAATTCGAAATATTGACAGAAAATCTAGCTATTTCATCCGAGCAGTCTTGACACAACCCTCCTCTTTGATAGTATCCTTCAATCAAACGAGAGGACTCAATTGTGTAATGCGCCTAGCCAATAATTTCCGGACTTTTCCCCGGTCAACATAGTTGGCTCTAGTTTTGATTAATGCTAACTCTGCCTGTTCCCAATAACCTAAGATAGGCATCCTTCACCTTAATTAATTCCACAATGTCCTTGTCCTGTGTATAAGTTGAAATATTAGATTCCAATGCTTTAATACGTCAAGCAATAACTCGGTCATTGTATTTTCCTTCTCCTTTTTCCTTCTAACCGCTATAGCAATTAGGACCCCTTTAAATAGGCCTTTGAGTGTCTTCTAAAATATCCGGACGGACATTGTCAGTCCAGATTATTTAAAGTAAATTGCCGATCTGTTCAGATATAAATTTAGTCAATTTAGTATCCTTAGAATCTGATTATTTACTTTCCACCTATTCCTTTCTTTATAAGGGATGGAAAGGAGATAGTTGCAGCTACTGCCAAGTGATCGGAAATAGGACCGGGTATAATATTCGAACCCAGCACTCCACCAAGAAGAGACCGGGAAAGAAATATGTAATCTAACCGAGATGAGGTCTCATGAATGGAGGAAGTGAAAGTGTACTCCCTAGATTCTGGGTGGAGAACCCTCCAAATATCAGCTAATCCCAATTGATCGAGCAAATCTTTCATTGCTCGGGAGGCCGGAGTGTAATATACATGTGGCCTAGCAGATCTATCCATCAAGGGATCCAGAATTAAATTGAAGTCTCCACCCAGAACCATCGGGAGAGTTAAAGGTAAAGAGCCTTTAATAGGTCCACAAAAAGTCCTGAGTATCCACGTTAGGCCATATACCAACCCAACAGGATTTCAGTATTTTGCAACTTCCTTTACTAATACATATCTGCCTTCATGATCTTGGACCACTTGTATAGGGCTGAACGGATTGACCTATGTATTAATAACATAACCCCTCGGCTCTGTGTGTTGCCCTGAGATGAAAAGACCTCACCAATTTGTAACCTCCTCATGGCACCCGCCTCCAATTGCATTAGTGTCTTGCAGAAACACAATTTTAGCCTTTAACGCTTCTATATGTTTCAATATCTTATACTGCTTCTCCTTAAGCCGTGCCCCTTGACATTCCAAGTCAGAAAATTGACAAATATATCAGTCCCATTCGAACCTATAAAACCGAACTAGAACGTAAATTCCTTGTTGCCTTGAGAACGGAAAAGCTAATATGACCAAACCCCGTATTCAAGTGCCCATAGTGCCTCAAAATAAAAAATAAAAATCCCTCCCATAAACCCTCAAATAACATAGTCCTATATAACAATTCCCCAAACAAAATCATAAAATCCACCACCCCAACCCCCATACAATTCACATTTTCATGGTCCATGATCACAGGACACACAACTCATTCCCCATATCCACCCCACCACTCCCGACCCAATGTAAATAACCAGCCCCAACATTGAGGGAACAGCTACAATATATCAATACAAACAGATTGGCTTTACCCGCACCAACCCAAAATTTCAAAACTTGAACGTTCCCCCTCAACCCCATACATGTATTAATAAACAAGAGAAAAGGTCAGGGGAGCAGTTATTTAAACGCTGAACATTAGCCCCTACAGCCTAAACAATGTTATAGCATAACAGCATATGATCAGCAACAAAACACATGTCCTATAAGAAAAAGACCCCCACCAAGAAAACAACCTTCATATAAATATCCAGAACTGATTAAATAAGAGACAGTTTGTTTCACAGAAAATTGTAATATGCAGCACACTGGCACCTCATAACCAGTACCTTCCTTAAATGAAAGACCCCAATGTTCCAACCTAAAAAATAAAGATTAGAGGGTCAAAACCTAATCCAGAGACAGCCAGCCTGGAGTAAAGTTGAAGTGCATTGTCATCCGCCTGCAGTGCCATAAAGGGCATAACGAGAAACATCCAGGGCGGGTAACCCTCAAAAACCAATATTCCAGAAAACATATATGCATAAGAGGGTATATTACAATAGAAATTAAACATCTGGTCCCAAGAATAAAGTTCACAGTCTCCTAGAGTTGATCCCAGAAAGTCCTTCATCGCCTCTGTAAATTCAAGGAACCTTGAACAATGCAGGGAAGGCCGCTTGCAATGCCTCAGTCGCCAGGTCCAGGGATTCAAATGATTTCCATTCGTCACGAATGTTGACCTGAAGTTTCGCAGGGTAGATCATTCGAAACTTAATCTCAGCAGCTATCAATTTCTTGACCAGAGGATGAAAGGCTGATCTTTTCTGCCTCACAGAAAACGGTAAATCCTGCACCACTCTGAATTTAACCCCTTCCCAATACAGCTCCTTGTTATCTCTGGCCTTGGCCATGAAAAGCTGACATTCCTGATAATTCAGGAATCGAAATATAAAAGTTCTAGGTGGCCCGTTGTGGGGGGGAGGAGGGCGTAGGGCTCGATGCGCCCTTTCAATAACATAAGACGGACCAAATGGTGTGGGCCCAGCCACTTTTTCCACAAACTTGCAAATTTAATAGCCAGTCTGTGTTCTCAGCCTTTTCAGGTAGCCCAATGACTACCACGTTGTTACGGGCGGTTTCTGCCTTCCAAATCCTCGATCTTTAACTCCAGTTTGTTAACTTTACGATTTAACATAACCAGCTCGAAGTCCATCTCTCCCTGCACCCTTCCAATGATTTAATTCGAACTGCATTATCAGTGGCCTTGTGGTTTAAATCCTTGAGTGCAGATGTAAGGCTTTTAATCTCGTTAGTTATATCCTTCACCATATCTTGAAATGGGCGAAATTCCTCCAGGAACCTGGCCAAAGTAAGAGGTTCCTCCATCAGGCAAGACTCCCCGGGGCTCTGGGCTGACTGCAAAGCCGAGGCCTTTGACTTCTTGGTGGCCTTTTCAAGAGTCGCCGCGGGCGTATGTTTGGGAGGCATTTTTTCTCCTTTCTGCCTCCATAAAACTAATCCCTCGATGATTTCGCACTGTTATATTACAGGAAAAACGTTCCGGTGATTCTGGCTGGGGAAAAATAAAGTAAATCACGATCGGGAGAGCGGAGCTCGCGGAGAACACAGCCGCTACGTGCTCTGCATCACGTGACTCCCGTTATGTTGCATTGTGCTTGTACTGATAGAGACAGCCTGGTGATTCACATCTAAGCACCTCCATCTTGGTCACATGACTGCATGGTGGCTCCATCCAACACAGCAGTCTCTTCTAGCAAGGCTTCTCTCGGTCCTCTTTAGACCATTACCAAGAGCAACAAAGGCGATATTGTGATTTTGCCAGGATGCAGAGGTGGGAACATTTAGTACCCACCCTATCTGCAAAAGGTACTAGTCCCCACTAGGGTTTCAGCTTGGGTGGTAAATTCTGTCTAATAAAGGAAGAACCGCCTCTACGAAGCCCAATGTACACTAGAGGGGCTGCTGTTGCCTAAGAGTCAGGTATCCCACTAGAGCTTGGATAGGAGAGGAAGTGGGTTTTACCGTATTGGATCATAAGCTCTATACACCTCTCCATGGCAACTCTTTCCCTCCCTTGACTGTGCTAAGGAGAAAATGTATCAGTGTGGGGGGGGAAGAGGGGGTTCAGAAGCCTTGCTAACTTCTTAAGGCTCTCCTGAAGTGGTGACTTGACTATTCTAATATAGAACATCAAGGCTGCAGTATGATCTCTGCAGCTACCTGAGACTAACAATGCTTACTACATATGGTGGTGGATGTGCTGATGTTTGGGTGGGAAGGGGGAAGGGGGGCTCGGCCCCAGGACCATTATGGACCTGGCCCAAAGGGATGATGGGGAGGGGGAAAGAGGCTTGGAGATGAGGGAATTGTAATTTCTACACCGCAATGTTTTTGGTGGGGCAATTAGACTGCCCCTCAACACACCATACTGAACCAAGATACAGCCTGCCCTATTGAATATACTGATGTAATAAAAAGATATAAAGTAGTCCAATGTGCACCAATTTATGCCATCACTAACAGAGGGGAATGGGGGACCTGAGAAGTACCTAAGATAACAATTCGTTTAACCTGAATTTGGTAGTTTTTCAAAGGGTAGGGAGGGTGAGGGAGGGGAGAAAGGGGGTGGATTGTGGGTGTGGGAAGTAAAAAATAGGGGGGATGGGGAATCAAGTTGGTTACAAGTTAAAGTTTTTAATGTTGAAGGTTTGTTGATGGATGCAAGATCACAATGGTTACAACTTTCCACCTATAAAGGGGGACACAAACAGATGTTTAGAGGAAGTATGCTACTATTGAAAATTCAAATGGATAAAACTTACGGCTGATGAGCTAAATGTTTCTACGTGGAATGTAAATGGGCTTAAGAATGTAGTAAATTGGAAGAGGGTCCAGACTAGACTAAGGAAACTGAAGACTGGTAGTGTTACTCCAGGAAACACACATGTCAACTAAAGAAGCTGAAAACACTTAATCCTGGTGGGGGTGGCACCTGGATATCAGCAACTCACTCATCCAGGGCTAGAGGAGTGGCAATTTGGCTCCCATGAGGTTTCTCAAGGAGTGTTCTAATGTCTTACTCAGATCTGGGAGGTAGATATGTCCTGGTGCAGGTGTAATTAACCAATGGGAAGTGCATAGCCATACTGTAGAATCAATATATGGTCCCAATACAGAAAACCCAAAATTCTGTCATAAACTGCTCCTGGATATGGCACCTTTCTTGGGGTCCTTGGACATTGGGGGGAGATTTTAACTGTGTAGAGGACACCATACTGGATAGGTCCAACATTACTTCAGTCCTGTTGTCAAAGAATGCCTGAGAGTTGCAAGAGATAGTGAAAACTTGCTCCCTAGTGGATATCTGGAGACACAAGAATCTGATGGGCAGGGAATACATCCTACCAACCTATCTCATTGCTCACCTCCGACCATAAGTTATGGGCAGAATAATAGCGGCGAGCTTGGAGCCAGTGTTACCAACAATAATCCACCCTAATCAAAGCGGATTTGTTCAGGGGATACAGGGCAAACACATTTGGAAAACACTTAACATTATTCACTATTGGGCAAAGATTCAGTCCACGCATGGTGCTGCAGGCCTAGCACTAGATGCTGAAAAAGAGTTTGACTGTATGGAGTAGGAGAATATGTTCACAGCCCTCCAGGACTATGGCATGGGTACATATTTGTTGAATTTAATTAAAACCTTATACAAGATTCCCACCTCCCAAATTTTGACAAATGGATCCCTATCCGCACCCTTTTCCTTGCAACGTGACTGAAGACAGGGGTGTTCCCTGTCTCCTCGCCCATATGTTATAGCCCTTGAACCCCTAGCAGCAGCCATATGGAATGACCTAGCAATAGAGGACTATGGAACGCAGGGTGAGCATAAATGGCACTGTTTGCAGATGCCCTATTGTTATACCTGAAGAACCCCAAGCAAAGTCTCCCATGTATAAATGCACTACTAAGGAAATACACTTTATTGTCAGGTCATAAAATTAATTGGTCTAAAAGTGAATTGCTATCAATAGGTGGACTAAACAGGAAGGCTCTTATAAATAATGATCTTGCTGTGGGAGTTGTCCCTAAACTTAAGTACCTAAGAGCCAGCCTGGAGGCACTGAGCATTGAGGCACTGGACGCCACACCTCGTGACACGCCAGCGACTAGGTTACGGGAACAAGTCAGGGTCATCGGTGGCCAGCGGGGGGGGAGAGGGAGAGGATGTGAACCTGCTGCCATCTGGCAGTGCTCCACCTTGGGAGTTCTTCAGCTCTCTTGGAGCATGGCCACCCCCTGGTGGAGGCCAGAGGGATGGTGCCAATCTGAGAAGTGCCAACACTAGGTCAAAGAGGAGTGCAGAAGAGTCCTGGCACTGGAGCTGTACATGTGCACCTCCATGCACATGAGCTACCGCTTCTGAGGGTCTTGGATGACAAGCTTACGGGAGTAACAGAGGACAAAGTGGGGTCCGATGAGGATGATTCCTCCAGACCAATTCTGGGAAACTGCCAGGGTGCACATGACACCATAAGTCCACAAAACACCCTGAGTTAGGAAGGCTTGGTGGACGAGGCAGTTGACCCACCGTAGGAGTATTAAGACAGTTGGAAAAGCACAAATTAAGAACCTAGGGGTACACATTTCCTCCAATATCACTAAACCTTACTCCCTAAATTATAAGGCACTACTTGCCAAATTGGCCTTGGAATGCGAAAAGTGGATGGACTTGCCCCTTATGGTCTATGGTAAAGTGGCCACCAAAAAGATGATTATTTTGCCTCCTTGCCTATACCTGTTTAGCCCCTACCTTGTCATGTCCCGGATAAGTTCTTTAAAGATTTGAACAGCCTTCTCCATAAGTTCATCTGGCACAGAAAAAATCCAGAATAAGCAGGAAGGCCCTCCAGCAGCCCATGAATAAAGAGGGGGAATGGGGCTGCCAAATTGTAGACTTCATTATTGGGCTGCCCAGCTGGCATTTCTGTCAACTGGTGAGGCTCCAGCTACCCTGGCATGGATGGGCATAGAAAGTGGAGGGACAGGAGGTGGCCTCCATTGTGACATACTGGCTGCTGCTGTCCATTCCTCACTGATGATAAGGACATACTCAAACCCCTTTACTAGAACATTGCTGAAGCTTTGGAGAGCAGTCCACGACTATGCTTGCATGGCAGGGGCACCGTCCCCACATGCATCCATTTGGACTATGCTGAAGCAGACACCCCGGTATAATGTTTTTCTACATGGGGGACTGTTTAGATGGAAGAAAGGGGGCTTGGGACAGGTTATGCAACTTCCAGAAGGGGGTGGATTCTTCTCATTTAATGAATTACAGAAGACACGGCATCTACCTGCCAGCAACTTTTTTAAATATCTTCAAACTTGGAGGAGACTCTCTGCTTTACTTGTAGAACCCCAATGGCACATAGGTCAGAACCCATTCCTTGAGGAAATGTTTAGGCCCCAACCCAGGATTGGACCACTATCTGTATTCTACAACATTCTATTGAAGGAGGAGGCTTATCTTGGTGTGGAAATGACTCCAGAAATATGGTTGGGGGAAACTCACCATCTAAACAACTGCTTTAGAAGCAACAAGCTATGACAGACCTAATTAAACTTCTTGCATAGAACCTATATAACGCCTGTGAAGAGACATGCCTTGGACCCCTCTAAATTCTCCCTGACCCTAAGTGCCAGGCAGAGGAGGGTACTTTCCTGCACATGACCCATAAGTGTACTAAGATATTAACTTATTGGCATGAGATACAAAGAATCATGATAAGGGTTCTTTAGGTAGATCTTACTAAATCCTCACTTGAACTCCTTCTGGGGGCTGACACCAATCAACGTAAGCTTGGACGTGACCTACCACTGTGGTCCTTTGCCCTAATAAATGCTTGAACCACGCATGCACAGTGTTAGATAGCAGAGAACCCTCCAACCATATAACAGTGGGTCAATAACCTGCTAAGCTGCTTAAAAATAGAGAGGGCCCAGAGTACCATTACAGGGAATGGACAGCAATTTGACAGAATCTGGAATAAATTAGAGTGAGCCCTTGAATTAGACACCTTCCTGTAGGAGAAATGAAGGGGGCCCAGCTAGGTTGGGCAAGAATATTCTGGGGAGATCCTGTCTCAGGAGCTGTCCAAGTGGACATAGACATAAAAACACAGAAACATAGACTTTGTTAGCAAATAAAGACTGCTTGGCCCACCCAGTCTTCCCATTTCCCTACCTATTGCATAAGCTGTAGATCCTTGTTAACCAACTGCCTACTTCCTCCTACCCCCCCATAAGAATCGCTTTATGTTTGTCACTTGCATTCTTAAATTCCCCCACTGTTTTTGACCCTCAACCTCTTCAGGAAGGTTGTTCCATGCTTCCACTACCCTCTCTGTGAACAAATACTTCCTTACATTGCACCTGAGCCAGCCCCCCCAACGTCAAATTGTGCTCCTTTGCTCTTGCACATCTCTTTTTCTGAAAGATGCTACCCTCTTGTACTTTATTGATTCCCTTGAGGTGTACTTAAATGTTTCTGTCATGTCCCCCCTTTTCCTCCTTTCCTCGAGGGTATACATACTAAGCTCTTTTAGTCTCTCTTCATATGGCTTCTGGTGCAGACCCTGTACCATTTTAGTTGCCCTCCTCTGGACAGCCTGCATCCTGTCTATGTCCTTGCAAAGATGAGATCTCCAGAAATTCATGCAGTATTCCAGATGGGGTCTCACCAACTGTCTGGAAAGAGGGATAACAACTTCTTGTTTTCTACTGGTAATGCTTCTCCCTATGCATTCCAGTATCCCACCAGATCCTTACTGCCTTCTCATATTGCTTGCCTACCTTTAAGTCACCTGATATGACTACCCCAAGGTTCTGTTCCATTTTTGTTGCTATTAGTCCCCTCCCCCCAACATTATGTACTCTTCCCCTGGGTTTTTGTTTCCCAGGTGCATTATTTTGCTCTTCTTTGCGTTGAATCTCAACTTCCTTACTTTTGACCATTCCTCCAACTTTGCCAAGTCCCTTCTCGTCCTTTCCAACCCTCTTGTGTATCAACAGTGTTGCAGATGTTTGTGTTGTCTGCAGACAGGCATACTTTCCCTTCCAGTCCAACTGCAATGTCACCTATAAAGACTTTAGAAAGGACTGGTCCCAGTACTGAACCCTGCAGTACCCCACTAGTAATCCCCCTCTCTTCAGAGTGGACTCCATTTACTATTACCATTTGCGTCCTGTTGTCCAGCCAATGTTTTACCAAGGCTACAACCCTGGGACCCACTCCAAGGCTGGCTAGCTTATTTATTAATCTTTTGAGTGGGACTGTGTCAAATGCCTTGCTAAAGTTTTGGTAGGCAATGTCCATAGCCCCTCGCTGGTGTTCTACGTTGGTCACTCAGTCAAAGAAATCAATTAGATTCATCTGACATGACCTTCCCACTGTTAATCCATGCTGCCTTGGGTTCTGTGCCCTACTGGCCTCTAGGAACTCAAAAACTCTTTCCTTCAGAAGTGATGCCATCATTTTCCCTACCACTGAGGTCAAACTAACAGGTCTGTAGTTTTCTACCTCTGTCTTGCTCCCACTTTTGAGAAGGGGAATCACATCTACCCTCCTCCAGTCCTCATGTACCATACCATCCTCCCATGATTTGTTAAAAAGGGTAGTCAGTGGTGTCACTTTTTCTCCCCTTAGTTTTTTTAGAATTCTAGGGTGAATCCTGTCAGGTCCCATTGCTTTGTTCACCTTCAGTTTTAGGAGTTCTTTCATGACCCTTTCTTTTTTGAATGAACTGTTATCAACTCCTCTATCCAGAGTGCTTCTATTCTTTGGTTTAGGTACCTCCCCATCCTCTTCTTTTGTGAATACTGTGCAGAAGTATTCATTCAGTATCCCTGTTTTTTCTCTGTCACCTTCTGCCCATACTCCCTTCCCTTTATTAAGCCTCATTATCTCTCCCTTGGTCTTTCTTCATTCCCTAATGTACCTATAACAGGTTTTATTCCCCTTCTTTATTGAATTGGCTATCTTTTCATCAGTTAGGGCCTTTGCTATTATGACTGCCTTCCCCGCTTCCTTCTGCTTTAACTGGTGCTGTTCTCTGTCCTGCTCCTTCTGTGTTTCCTTATACTTCCTGAATGCTGCCCTTTTCTTCTTAACCTTCCCCACCACTTCTTTTGAGAACCATTGTATTTTTTTCCTTTTTTCTGTTTTGTTGACTTCACACAAACCATACAAATCAGCACTCAGTCAATGATAATCCAGGTTTTACTGCTTGAATTGGGTAGCGACAGAGCAACCATTTTTGGCAGCCACCGCAAGCTCTGTGTTGCTACATTGAGGTGCGTAAGTGTGATAATGCATTACATTTTTTTGTATCCAGACTTGTTTAGGGCAAATGTTGTAATGCACATCAAGTTGATTTTGACTCATATGAAATGACTCGATAATCTTTCAATAAAAATATTTCACAAAAAAAAGCCTTCCACATAGTCAGACACCAGGGTGCCTAACCCACAGTGCCAGATAACAACCCCTCCCATCACAGTATTTGACAATGGGGTGCCCAATACCCTGATGCAACCGGATAACACACCAACACTGTGGTGCCCAATCCTGAGTGTCAGATTCCCAGGAAAAAAGAAAACCATTGCACATTGTTTCCTTTTTCTTTTAAAAGAAAAAAAATCCAACAATGACTTTCTACCCCAATCCCTTACCCCCAACTCTTACCCCCTCTCTGCACCCACTACTCTACACACACATACATCCTCTCACTTAGCTAACCAGGGTTCCACAGAGTAATCCTATGTGTGAAAGCAAATATCGTCTTCTTACCATGCCTGACAATAAACTAAGTCCAGTTGATGGCTTCTCAATGCATTTTGAACTTATAACATTATCATTTTTAAATGTTTCCCCCAAATTTTTATGATTGCATTTTTAACACACCTCCAGAACAATGCATCTGTAATTTTCCAAATACCCTATGAAACATGTTTTGGCAATTGCTCAATGAAATCACCTTTTATACAGCATTTAAAAAAATGTACCTGTCTTGATCAAAAGGTTGGGTAACAGAAAGTCTATATTAAATATGTGGGGTCACAATTAAAAAAAAAAAAAATTATAAAGAAACATTGAATTATTTTAACATTTGCTTATAACTTTGTCATTTTTTGATTTTGACCCCATATTTTAAACATAGTTATTTTCTGGAATATGACAATTGCCATTTTTCAAATCTAAACATAAAGACATTGAAAATGATGGCAGATAAGGCCCACTTGGCCCACCTAGTCTACCAATTTTCCCTACCTGCTGCAATACTGCAGACCCCAATTTGTCTCCGCCTTTACCCCCCTCCCAACTAATAAAGTTTCCTTATGCCTATCCCATATGTTCATAAATCCCCACTGCAATTTTTGCTGCAAAAACCTCCTCTGGGAAGCTGTTCCAAGCACATCTTCCACTCTTTCTGTAGAAAGTATTGCCTCACATTTCACCTAAATCTATTCCCCTCCAGCTTCATATCATGACCTCTTGTTCTTCAGCATCATTTTTTCTGTTTGCTTGCATGTACATGCAAGAAACATAGAGCCACCTTATGAGTTTTTGTAGGTATGCCACCCCGCTTCCAATGCCCTGCCTCTTCTTGCAGGCATGGCCTCACCCCACCAATAAATGTCCAAACTGTCTATTACAGCAATTCAGATACAGTGGCATACAGCTCAAAGCAAAAGACTGCCACAATCAGCAGTGGTAACGTGTAGGTAATTTGCATACTGCCATGGGCAAGCAATTTACATACTACCATCAGCAGCATGCAAAGTGCCTACACATCAGCACTGCATGTGAACAGCTGTCATAGACAGCTCATTTTTTTCTTGACTCCCTTCCCGACAAACACCAATGCAACATGCTGGAAGCCAACCCCAGCATGCTCATGCACTCACCTTCCCACACTGTATAGCCGATGGGGGTGCCCAATCCCCACTTGGCTCCACTGCCCCCCCAAAAGACTTCCAGGTGCCATGCTGGGAGCCCACCCCAGCATGGCAAAAGTCTGTATGGCTTGATGGAGGTGCCCAATCCCCCATTGGCTCCATTGCCCCCCCACACAAACTTCCAGCTGCCACTCTGGGAGCCCACCCCAGCATGGCAAAAGTCCCATGTCATCTTCCTGGAAAAAGAAAAAAACAATACTTATAAGAAAAAACAGTCCCTCGTTGACTGTCTTGCCCTCCTCCCCAACCCACGCCCCCCCTCTGTGTACCTCACCTCCCCACAGTCCCTCCTCACCCCATACTTACCTCTGGAGACTGGAGTGATGATCTTTGGTGGACTGGGAACACATCTGCACTCTTCAGAGCCAATCATGAACTGAAAAAATGCCGGTAAGCTGTATAATGGCATAAATGTTTTTTTTTTTTCAACTTTGGTGCATATCTCGGCCATTTCTGGGAATATGTTCGCCAAATTTTCAACATGGGGTTCTTGGGACCACACATCATGAACTCAGTCACTGACATTTTGTTATTTGGTCCAGAAAGGTGATTTCACGGTCACTGCATGGAACCACCTTTCAGGACTGATTAATGAAACAACAGTGTCACAGCTCATGAAGTAGGCCCCCAAAAACCCTATATTGAAAATTTGTTGAAAAATTCCCAAAAATGACTGTTTTATGAGCATGCATTGCACAGTTCCTATGCACGCTCGTAACTTTGAGAATTTTTAATATTTTCAGTCCAGATTTTCAACATTGCCATTTTACCACACCTCCTTATGAACAGTACATATGTCATTTTTCACATCTCACCCAAAATGTGTTTTTGCACATGTAGCGCACATTGGCATGGTCGGTGTGCGAAATCAATGTTCGTGACACATTAAGAAAATCACAGTGGCACTTTTCATGAGCAGAGATGTTAAAATGGCTATGTTGAAAATTTGATGACAAAAGTCCATAAAATGACCTTGTAACATGGCAAAAAACTGAAAGAAAATGAAGGAGTAAGATAGGTGGAAACACACCATGTGGTACATCAGCAACCATGGTCTAGTACCATAGTAGACCATGGCTTGTGATATACTACCTTAGCAATCCACTATAGGCAAAAAGCAGTATACAAGTGAAACTAATATGCAGATAGTTTGCAGTTTGTTCTTGTTTTAGCTTATTTCTGGTAGTTTATTTCTGGCACAGGGTTTTGACATTTTCAAGATTGTTCTATGTTGTAACTGGCACACAACTTCATGACTTACTAAAGATTCTACAGTTAAACACCACATATACTGTTAATTATGTTGTAACAATATTTCTGTAGAAGTGAACTTTTTTTTTTAAGTTGTTTAACCAGAAATAGCACACTAAGCTGAGAGCTTTTTTACAGGTGTGGCCTGGGAGCACAGGAAAGTTAAGTGACTTGCTCAGGGTCACACAGTATGCAAGTAGAAGCTGTGGGATTCAAACCCAGGTCTGGTCTGCTGGATGGCACCAGAAACAATTACATAATGTAACAATCATGTCTGATCTACTGCTTTCTACGTAACTTTGGGTGCAATGCATTGTGGATGACTGAATAACATTATGTATCCTAGCCTTTTCTTGGTGAATACACAGTGGTAAAGATAAGCATGCACCTTGCATAACTGAAAGCAAAAAAAAACAGACAGTGAGATAAACAAAGCAAAATCAAAGAAAGAGGCTACTTCTATAGGTGAAAAGAAAAATAAAGTGAGAGAAATAAAAAGAAATCAAAGAAACAGACTAACAATAGTAGTCAAAGTCTTCAGGTGAAGCTACCTCTGGCTGGAAGCTGCAACACTGGACTTAAGATTTGCAAGAAAGCGAGATGTGCTCACAACAGAAGGAGGTGAACCTTTCAATTTACAATTGTCTTTGGTTTGAAGCAGATTCCTTAGGAAAGTTAATATTCTTCAGGTGGAGGATACTTCTAAATGAAGGGTGAAATAAGGAACTTAGAATTATCAGAAAAGGCAGCCTTTCAATCAATAGAGGGAGGTGGGGCTTGTTTTACTTTTGTTACAATTGTTAAGATTTTCAGTGCAGGAAGAGTTTAAACCCACAGAGGCTGAATACTGTTTTCTGTGTCTGCCCTTCTGCACAGCTGACTTGTTTGGGGGTTGACTGTTTTCAGAGCACAAGTCACCAGGCTGTTTTGGGGCTGGGGAGGTTTACCTGTGTCTGACTTGGATGTTTGGATTTTTCTCTGTTTGATTAGCAGGGTATTTTCTCTGTCAAACTGTCGTGTATGGCATCTTGCTGACAGGAAGGCACTCATCGCAGCTGGTAGGTCAGAGCTTTTAGCTGATTGTTTCATGAGGGCACAGCTTAGGCCCAAACCCTTCCCATCACTCACCCCATGCACCTCTGGAAATAGTTCATTTATACCTGAGGTTCTGACATCATTTCCTCAAGAGGGCAAGGTGCATATCATTGTCATATCCTCTCTAGCACACTGCACTGACAATATAAGCATACACATTATATAAATACATATATTTCTATATAACACACCAATCACACACACACACACACAAAAATTAAACAAGGTAGACAGTTATGTGGGGAGTAGTACAATGTAATGGCTGTGGGGCAGCAGTCTTCCTGGAGTCTTTCTGGAGGCTGAGATGCTGCCCTGTTTGCAGACAACTATCTGCCCTGAGGGAGGAAGTTGCCCATCTTCAGGCTGCACTGGACAGTAGCAAGGGAACCTCCCCCATCCAGGGTGCACCAGAGCCATCACCACTACCTCAGAGGTTGCAAAGAAAGCACAGCAGTTGGACCACAGTGGGCTCAGGGAGGGTAAGGGTGGTGGAACAGAGGCACACCCAGTCAGTTGTTCCACTCCACAATCCATACACCATTCTGGGGGTGCATAGTTCCCCTATGGATGCACCCACAGAGGAGACTAAGGAAGGTGCAGACAACTGTCACAAGGGAGGCCCTCAGGAAGGAGGCAGAGGGCACCACAGGGAAAGGAAGCAGCTCCTGGTGGGGGACTCAATTATTAGGGGGATATAATTGGGGGGAGCAGGGAAAACTGAAGTAAGGTGCCTGCCTGGTGCCATGGCTTGGAGGAACAGGAAGCGCATCCTTAGGATCATGAGAACATTTGCACTGGAGTCTGAGCTGGACATCATTGTCTACCTAGGGACAAATGACTTGGCTCATCATGAGATTAGAGCAGTGCAGAAGGACTTTGTAGAGTTGGGGAGGGGCTTAAGACAAGTAGCACACACAGTATCCTTCTCAGAGGTGCTGCCTGTCAGTGGCATGGGTGAGACAAGGGTACTTTGCACCATGCAGTTTAACAAATGGTTGAAAAAATGGTGTGGAGCACAGGGGTTTGGCTTCACTGGGGACTGGGGTTCCACCTGGAGGGACACCAGCCTATACCGGCAGGATGGTCTGCATCTGTCCAGGAAGGGAACAAGTCTTTTGGGCAGTCACTTTAAATGCTTCATTGGCAAGCTTTTAAACTAGACAAGGGGAGAGGCACTGATAAGCAGCAGGAAAATCCCAGCCTCCCCCTACAAAACAGGGTACTAAATGAGAAAAAGACCATGGTAGAAAGGTCAGTGGGGGATGCTGCTACTGAAGGTAAAGCCATCAAAAAATGGAGAGCAATGAGCACCAATTCCCATAGTCTGGGTAACAAGCTTCCTGAATTAGTGACCTTGATGGAGGAGGAACATCTGGATATCGTGGCAGTCACAGAAACATGGCACACACAGAACCATGACTGGGATGTAAACATACCAGGATACACTATCTACAGGAGGGACTGGGAGGGTAAAAGAGGAGGAGGAGTAGCTCTCTACATAAGAGAAGGAATCAAAGCAACAGAACAAAAGGGTAAACAGGGAGGAGAAGAAGCACTGTGGATCAATTTGGAGGCAGGTAATGGCACCACAGTCACACAGGGGTTGTATAAAGACCCCCTCCAAGGGAGGAAATGGACAAGGAAATGATTGAAAGTATACTTAAGATGGCAGATAAAGGGGAGATATTGCTGATGGGTGATCTGAATATGCCAGATGTTAACTGGAGTGCAGTTGCAGCAGCCACTTCTAAGAGTGGGGTTATTCTAGATGCCCTACAGGGGGCATGCCTTAGACAACTAGTATTGGAACCCACTCGAGAGGGAGAAATCTTAGACCTGGTCCTCTCAAATGGAGATGGAGAGAGGATCACAGATGTAGAAGTGGGTAGCCATCTGGGAACTAGTGACCATCTAACAGTATGCTTCACAATAAACACAGCAATAGAGTCAAGCCATACAGAGGCAAAAGTACTGGACTTCAGGAGGGCTGACTTTGCCAAAATGGGTGAGTGCCTAAGGAATGCACTAGCAAATGGGCAGGAAGGAGGGGTGGAAGAACAATGGGGAATAATAAAAACTGCCATCACAGAGGTAACAAGCCTTTGTGTGAAGCAAATAAACAAAACAAAACAATGTAAGAAACCACTATGGTTCTCAAAGGAGGTGGCAGTGAAGGTTCAAGAGAAAAAGAAAGCATTCAGAAAGTACAAGGAATCACAGAAGGAGCAGGACAGAGAATTGTATCAATTAAAGCAAAAGGAAGCTGGGAAGGCAGACAGAACAGCAAAGGCCCGAACTGAGGAAAAGATAGCCAACTCAGTTAAGAAGGGGGATAAAACCTTTTTTAGGTATATCAGGGAGTGAAGGAAGACTAAGGGAGGGATAGTGAGGCCTAATAAAGGAGAGGGGGTGGGCAGAGGGTGACTGTGAAAAGGCAGAGATACTAAACAAATATTTTTGCTCAGTATTTACAAATGAAGAGGGGGTTACCTAAAACAAACAATAGAAACATTCTCGATACAGAAGTTGATACCAGCCCATTTACAGAAGAAAGGGTTCTGAAAGGTCCTGAAGGGTTCTCAGGTCCATCTTGTAAATGAGCCTTGCTCAATGATGCTCGCCTGAATAAGTAAAGATTTGATTGATTGATTGATTGATTGATTGAAAGAACTCTTAAAACTGAAGGTGGACAAAGCAATGGGGCCTGATGGGATTCATCCCAGAATTCTAAAAGAACTAAGGGTAGAATTAGTGACACCACTGACTACCCTCTTCAACAAATCATGGGAGGATGAGGTGGTACCTGAAGACTGGAGGTGGGCCGATGTGATTCCTCTTCACAAAAGTGGGAGCAGGGCAGAAGCGGGAAACTACAGACCAGTTAGTTTAACCTCAGTGATAGGGAAAATGATGGAATCACTTCTGAAGGAAAGAATTGTTGAGTACCTAGAGGCCAGAGGGGCACAGGACCCAAGACAGCATGGGTTCACAGCAGAAAGGTCATGTCAGATGAATCTAATAGATTTCTTTGACTGGGTGACCAAAGTAGTAGATCAGGGAGGGGCTGTGGCCATGGCCTACCTAAACTTTAGAAAGGGATTTGATTCAGTCCCATACAAAAGATTAATATACAAGTTAGCCAGCCTGGGAGTGGGTCCCAAGATGATAGCCTGGGTAAAGAAATGGCTAGAGAATAGGACACAGAGGGTAATAGTAAATGGAGTCCACTCTGAATAAAGAGGGGTTACTAGTGGGGTGCCGCAGGGTTCAGTATTAGGACCGGTCCTCTTCAATGTCTTTGTAAGCGACATTTCAGAGGGACTGGAAGGAAAAGTATGTCTCTTTGCAGATGACACAAAGATCTGCAACAGAGTTGATGCACAAGGTGGGATGGAAAGGATGAGAAGGGACTTGGCAAAGTTAGAGGAATGGGCAAATGTATGGCAGCTTAGATGTAATGCTAAGAAGTGCAAGGTAATGCACCTGGGAAATAAAAACCTAGGGGAAGAGTACACAGTGGGGTGTGAGATACTAACAATAACAAAAATGGAAAGGGACCTGGGGGTAGTCGTACCTCCTTGGGGATTAATAAATCATGGGAGGATGGTGTGGTACCCTAGGACTGGAGGAAGGCAGATGTGATTCCCCTTCACAAAAGTGGGACCAAGACAGAGGCAGGAAACTACAGACCTGTCAGTCTGACCTCTGTGGTAGGGACAGTGATGGAGTCACTTCTGAAGGAAAGAATAGTTGAGTACCTAGAGGCCAGTGGAGCACAGGACCCAAGGCAGCATGGGTTCACAGTGGGAAGGTCATGTCAGACGAATCTAATAGATTTCTTTGACTGGGTGACCAAAGTAGTAGACCAGGAGGGCTGTGGACATGGCCTACCTAGACTTTAGCAAGGCATTTGACACAGTCCCACACAAAAGATTAATAGTCAAATTAACCAGCCTGGGAGTGGGACCCAGGGTAGTAGCCTGGGTAAAACATTGGCTGGACAACAGGACACAGAAGGTAATTGTAAATGGAGTCCACTCTGAAGAAAGGGGGGTTACTAGTGGGGTACCGCAGGGTTCAGTATTGGGTCCAGTCCTTTTTAATGTCTTCATCAGTGACATTGCAGAGGGACTGGAAGGAAAAGTATGCCTTTTTGCAGATGACACAAAGATCTGCAACAGGGTTGATACACAAGGAGGCGTGGAAAGGATGAAAAGGGACTTGGCAAGGTTGGAGGAATGGTCAGAAGTATGGCAGCTAGGATTCAATGCAAAGAAGTGCAAAATAATGCACCTGGGAAACAAGAACCCAGGGGAAGAATACACAATGGGTGGGGAGGTAGTAACAACAACAAAAAAGGAAAGGGACCTGGGGGTAATCATATCAGATGACATTAAGGTTAGCAAGCAATGTGAGAAGGCAGTAGGGAGGGCTGGGGGTATACTGGGATGTATAGGGAGAGGCATCACCAGCAGAAAACAGGAAGTTGTTATCCCTCTGTACAGACAGTTGGTGAGACCCCATCTGGAGTACTGTGTCCAGTTCTGAGGCCCCATCTCGCAAGGACATAGACAGGATAGAGGCAGTCCAGAGGAGGGCAACTAAAATGGTGCAGGGTCTGCAAGAGAAGCCGTATGAGGAGAGACTAAAGGAGCTTAATATGTATACCCTTGAGGAAAGAAGGGAGAGGGGGGACATGATAGAAACTTTTAAGTACCTCAGTGGAATCAACAAAGTCCAAGAGGGTAGCATCTTTCAGAAAAAGAGACTTGCAAGAACAAGGGGACACAATTTAAAGATAGAAGGAGGCGATTCAGGGGCAATGTGAGGAAGTATTATTTCACAGAGAGGGTAGTGGATGCATGGAACAGCCTTCCTGAGGAGGTTGTGGGGTCTAAAACTGTGGGAGAATTCAAGAATGCATGGGACAGACATAAGGCAATTCTTGAGGGGGTAGGAAGAAATAGGCTGTTGGTTAACTAGGATCTGCGGCCTATCCTGTAGGTAGGGAAATGGGCAGACTAGATGGGCCTAGCGGTCCTTATCTGCCGTCAAAGTCTATGTTTCTGTGTTTCTATGTAGTCATATCAGATGACTTAAAGGTGGGCAAGCAATGTGAGAGGGCAGTAAGGAAGGCTGCGGGAATACTGGGATGCAGAGGGAGAGGCATCACCAGCAGAAAACAGGAAGTTGTTATCCCTCTTTACAGACAGCTGGTGAGACCCCATCTGGAGTACTGTGTGCAGTTCTGGAGACCCAATCTCCGCAAGGACATAGACAAGATGGAAACTGTCCAGAGGAGGGCAACTAAAATGGTGCAGGGTCTGCACCGGAAGACATATGAAGAGAGACTAAAGGAGCTTAATATGTATAGCCTCGAGGAAAGGAGGGAGAGGGGGGACATGATAGAAATGTTCAAGTACCTCAAGGGAATCACCAAAGTCCTAGAGGGTAGCATATTTCAAGAAAAGTGGTGTGCAAGAACAAGGGGGCATAATTTGAAGATGGGGGGACGGCTCAGAGGTAATGTAAGGAAGTATTTTTTCACAAAGAGGGTTGTGGATGCATGGAACGGCCTTCTGGGGGAGGTTGTGGAGTCAAAAACAGCGATTGAATTCAAGCATGCATGGGACAGTCATAAGGCAATTCTAGGGGGTGGAGGTAGAAAAAAGTAGGCTGCTGGTTAACTAGGATCTGCAGCTTATCCATTAAGTAGGGAAATGGGCAGACTGGGTGGGCAAAGTGGTCCTTATCTGCCATCAAATTCTATGTAAAACAAGTATTTGAAAGGTGAAAGCAGTAAACGTTATGTTGTTCTATGTCCTGCTGAGTTAGATAGTTTAGAGAGGTAAAAAGTGAAGGTAATATTCTGAAAAATAGTACTGGTTTAATAAAGTTTGTTTCAGATTGGCTTAATTCAGAACATTTGGAGAAACAGTACTTTTACTGCTATGATTGTTTCACAGACACCTATTGGTCTGCAAAGGAACTGCAGGAAGAAAACAAAGATGTACAATAGCACACTCCCATGATGCAGTGCAGTGCAGCTCATATCTTGTAATAAACACAGATGAAAATCAAAGTACCTAGCATAGAAAGTTGATTGCAAGTTTTTGAAAAGTTGTAAAATATGTTTTGATGTTGGAAAGCTTAAAGCTTGTAATGAAAGTTATTTTAACAAAAGTGAAATAGTAGCCATGATATTTCCAATCGGTGTGTTCCAATTGTTTTGAACTGTATGTACACCATGTTTAACAGCTCAACATACAGTATTCTGAAAGTAAATCAGTCTGACTGTACTCATTTATTCAGAGACTGTTAGTTATACAATCATTGCCAGGTTACAAGAGGATTAAGCCACTTGAAAAGATGGGTCTACTATGAAATTAATCCATAGCTGTGTCATTGGAGGCAATCAGCCTTCGGCCTCATGCCCCAACCCCCTCAACCATTGATTAATTCCACAGTAGACCCATCCTTTCTCATGGTTTAATCCTTACATGTTGTGAGCGTGCATTGCGTAATTTCCACTCACCCTTTTAAGTCACGACTTTGTAATATTTTCAGTCCAGATTTCCAACATTGACATTTTTCCACACCTCCTTATGAACAGTACAACTGTCATTTTTCACACCCTGACTGAAATGTGTTTTCATACTTCCAGCACAGAATAGTGCAGTCGCTGTAGAAATTAATGTTTGAGACAGATTCAGAAAATCACAGAGACACTATTCATGAGCGGAGGTCCCAAAATGCCTATGTTGAAAATCTGCTGTAAAAAATCCCCAAACTAATTACATTATGGGTGTACATTGCACCGTTTCTATGCACGCTTGTGACTTCACGAGTTTGTTTATATTTTCACTCCAATTTTTCAACAATGCCATTTTTTACACCTCCTCATAAACAGTACACTTGTCACTTTTCACATCCTGTTCGAAATGTGTTTTCGCACCTGTGGCGCCAAATGGCGCAGTCACTGTACATAATCACCTTTCACCTAACAAACTGATAGTGTCACTGACCATGCAGTGGGGTCACAAAAAGCCCATATGGAAAACTTTGAGTAAAAATACCAAGAAACGCACAGAGCATTAGGGTTTCGATCATAACGCCCTACCCTGTAGGGACTGACAGGCATCAGGGGTGTGACTTGGGATTGTAATGCTCATGCCATTCCACCCCCACCCCCACCCTGCAGCCAGTGACAGGCATCGAGGTGCACCTTGGATCCTTTGCCCTCAGAGTTCACCCCATTCTCCTATACTGCACTCATTTCAGTGAATTTCCTTATGGAATGAGGTGAATGTAAAGCCCAAACACTCCAAGGTACACCTCGAGACTTGTCAGTGTCTGAAGGGCAGGGTGAGGTGAAATGTCATGACCATCATGGGTGACGACCCAAAGGTACACCCCAATACTTGTCCATCTCTGCAGCGTGAGGGTGGAGTTGGTGTCAGTTCAATACTTCAGTGCCATTCCTACACTGCATCTGTCTAACTCCTGCACATCCACTGCTAATACCAGCAAGCAAACATTTGGCATTGACAAATGCTTGTTTTAAATACCTCCATCTTGTACCCTGTTTATACCTGTCAGGTATTTGAAGGTCTCTATAATTTCTCACCTCTCTCTTCTTCCTTTACCCTCTCCTCATAGGGCTGTTGACGCAGACCCTGCACAATCCTTTGGAAAGATTCCACTCTGTCTGTGTCCTTCTGAAGATGTTGTCTTCAGAACATGATATGGTATACTATGTGAGGTCTTATCAAAGATTTATACAGTGGGGCCAGCCCGACGGAGCAGCGGTAGGATTACCGCTCGCGGTGCCAGCGACCCGGCTTTGGGAACGGACTCGGGGAACTGGAGGGATGGCTGGGGAGAGGAGGATCGAGCGCCCAGAGGCTTCTCTCCTCCTCCGGGTGGGGAGGGATGCGGGTCCCACTGCGATACCACCACCTGGACGGCCGCAGGTGGTGATGCAGCCCTATTCTAACTGGCTACCTAAGAAAACAACATAATGTGTGAACCTTTTCATTTCCCAAGCATGACCATTTAACCACTAAAAATGGTATTAATAATTTGTTAAATTTGACTTATATAGCACCGCAGCTTTGGAGCTCAGAATTAGAGATTTTTTTTTTATATTATTTTTTTTTACCAATTATTTTACCAGGTGAGACACACTAAGCTGAAAGCTTGTTTGCAGGTGCAACCTGGGAGCACAAGGAAGTTAAGTGACTTGCTCAGGGTCACACAGTATGCACCTAAGGGGCTGTGAGATTCAAACCCAAGTCTCCAGATTTGCAGCTCAGAGCCTTAACCCACTGCGCCATACTGGGCCAAGAGGATAACATTTGCTCCACAAATCAATTCAAGAAGTTGGTGAAATTCACGAAGTGCGAAGTGCCAACTTCACAAAGTTTCTGCAAGGCGAAGTTTTCCTTTTTTCCCAGGTGAATTGACTTATATTTGCCCAGCTTCACCTAACTTTACCTATCTTTGCCACCTTTACAGGTGAAGTTAGGCAAAGGTAGGTGAAGTTGCAAAGTGGGAACTTAGTGAAGTAATTCATAAAGCTGAATTTTGCAACTTTGCTGAAACTTCGCTGGTGAAGTAAAACTTCACAGCATCTCTACTCAGGGAGCTGCACAACAGAGAATCATAGCATGACTTGCATTTTAACAAAAGGCTACATATGTTATTCATTTTTATAATGTTTAGTCCCTGTATTATTTTAAAAAGTAAATTGTAAGTTACGTATCAGTTTATTATGCTTTAACCTATAGTCTAGCAAAAATTTAAATTTACATCACATAATTTTAAAAACACAGACTATTTCTAAAGAGATAGTCAACAGAAAGTTCATAGTTAACAGATGCTACAGGGCAGGATGGTTATGCATTCTTATAATGTTTCCCTACCTCATGACTGTTTAAGGTAAATACAGTCAGACCTGGTTAATCCATATATGTTTGGTTTTGTACATTTTGTTACATAATAAAAATATACGTAGTAACCTGACAATGTCCAGAGGATTTCTATTAACATCACAAAAAAATGTGCTTGTAAAAAGGCTCCATAGCTCAGGGGTTAAACCACTGGTCTTGTAAACCAGGGATTGTGAGTTCAAATCTCACTGGGGTCTTACAAGCTTTTGGGTGGACAAGGCGCCAGGCCCAGATGCCATCCACCCCAGGGTACTGAAGGAGCTGGCAGAGGTCCTTGCAGGACCTTTGGCAGACCTATTTAATGCCTCACTACATTCAGGGTGTGTACCTCAGGACTGGAGGATGGCTCATGAGGTGCCCCTCCACAAGAGTGGCCCCAAGCATGAACCGGGAAACTACAGACCAGTGAGCCTCACATCCATCGTGGGTAAGCTAATGGAGACTATCCTGAAGGAGAGGCTGGTGGCCCTTCTAGAGGCCAAAGGACTACAGGACAGCAGACAGCATGGCTTCATATGTGGCAGATCCTGCCAAACCAACCTGGTCGAGTTCTATGACTTGGTAACTGGGCAACTGGACAGGGGCCATGCAGTGGATGTCCTGTATCTGGACTTCAGTAAGGCATTCGACTCAGTGCCACATGGAAGGCTGGGAAGGAAGTTAGTAGGCACAGGGGCGGGTGCAAAGCTGGTGAGTTGGGTAGGAAACTGGCTGCAGGGAAGGCAACAGAGGGTGGTGGTGGGTGGGGAGCTCTCACACCCAAGGGCAGTGATGAGCGGTGTTCCACAGGGCTCAGTGTTGGGACCAGTGTTGTTTGGGATATTCATTGCAGACATATCATGGGACATCAAGAGCAAGATCAGTCTGTTTGCTGATGATACCAAGGTAGGTGCGGTGGTGGATGACCTAGGGGGATGGCAGGGGTTGCAGGATGATCTGGCAAAGCTTGAAACCTGGTCAGACACCTGTCAACTGGCTTTAATGCCAAAAGTGCAAGGTGCTGCATTTTGGGATGAAGAACCCAAGGAGGAGTTACCAGCTAGGGGAGTGCAGGTAGCCCAGACAGAGAAGGAGAAGGATCTGGGTGTGCTCATTACAGGATCAATGAACAACTTGGCACAATGTAGGAAGGCAGCTGCAAAGGCCAACAAAATGCTGGGTTGTATTGCAAGGGTATATCCTCAAGGAGGGAGGAGGTGATTCTGCCACTGTATAGGTCATTAGTTAGACCACACCTGGAGTACTCGGCAGTACTGGTGTCCATATCTGAAGAGGACATTAAGTTACTGGAGGGGTGCAGTGCAGGCGAAAAGATGATCAAGGGGCTGGGGACTTATCATACGAGAGGAGGTTGAAGGAGTTGAACATGTACTCACTGGAAGAGAGAAGAGACGGGTGACATGATTGAAACCTTTAAATACATGAAAGGAATAAACAAGATGGGTACAGAGGGGCTGTTCAAAGTAAGGGAGGGGAGGGCCACCAGGGGCCATGATATGAGACTGGAGCGAGGAAGGTTCAGGAGGGAGATGAGAAGACACTTTTTTACAGAGAGGGTGGTGGCTGGGTGGAATGCGTTAACTGCTGAAGTGGTATGCAGTAGAACAGTGGACTGCTTCAAACCAGGATGGGACAGGACAAGGGGGAGGGTTAATGAAGGGGAAGGGGTGGAAGGGAGGGGCAGCTGCGGAATAAGGGGTGCTAGCTGCACATTCGAGCAGACTTGATAGACCTCTAGGCCTGTATCTGCTGGCAAATTTCATGTTCGTATGTTCGTATGTTTCAGAGGTTCCCCTTTTCAGATTATCAGGTATATGTAATAACAAGACACAGATTAATCAGGTCTCACTGTATGTGCATTTGCAAATTGAATTCTATATTTTATATTACCAGGGTGAAATTCTAAAGTATTACATTAAGTTGTCAATCTTTTCAGTTAAATAAGACCCCTATTCATTTGTCTGAGAAATGTTGTGAAAAGCAGTATGGTTCCCATTTGTTTTTCTGTTCTTTCACCTCCCAAAATAATTTCAGATTCTTTACTGTATGCACATGTCCTAATGCCTTGCCATTGGCTTCCAACTGAAACATTCCATTAGAATTTGGAAATTCTGTACAGCACTAGATTGTATCCCCCTAACACTGAAACCAAAAGACTGAGTCTCAGCATGGTGGTCAGTTGTTGATCCCTTTCAGGTTTTCAGAACATAAGAATTTGCTGACAGAAGGAGACTGTGTGGTTCATCTAATCTGCCTGGGTTTTCTACCCTCCACCATCAATTTGTCTTGGTAAGGTGACTGTACTGTCTATGCTATGTCTCTTTGAATTCACTGACCATCTTGGCTGCCACTACCTCCGGTGGCAAGCTGTTCCAAGGGTTCACTACCCTCTCTGTGAAAAAGTACTTCCTTACATTTGTTTTTAATTTACCTCCCACCAGGCACATGTTGTGTTCTTTAGTATGTGCAGCCCTGTTTTCCTGGAAGAGATTCTTGGTTTGTATTGTGTTGATTCTTTTTACAAATTTAAATGTCTCTGTCATGTCTTCTGTGTTCCTCCTCTGCTCAACGGAAAAAAATTTAGCTGGCTGAGCCTAACTTTGTACGTTTCATGGTACAGATCCTTCACCATTTTGGTAGCATGTCTCTGCATGGTTTCCAGATGGACTAAGTCCTTTTTTAGATGAGGTCTCCATAACTGCACACAGTACTGCAAGTGAGGTCTCACCAGGGGCCTGTACATCGGGAAGATTACATCATGTTTCCTACTGGTAATACCACTACCAATACCTTCCTTGCTGAAATTGTCTAGATGTCCTTGGAGACAGGGGTCTTTCCAGAACCCCTAAAGGAGGTGGTCATTCAACCACTCCTTAAGAAATCCTCCTTGGACCCGGACTGTCCAGCTAACTACCAACCTATTGCTAACCTGCCATTTGTTGGTAAGGTTATTGAAAAGGTGGTTGCGTTACAACTGGATGATCACCTTACAACTCACAAGATCTATGATACTCTCCAGTCTGGATATAGGAAGAAGCATAGCAAGAAGACTGCACTTGTCCGAGTATTGAGTGACCTCCTGATGGCTAGATCAAAAGGCGTGTACCATCTTGGTCCTTCTTGATCTCATGGTGTGCTGTTGGAGCACCTGTGGCTGCTTTGTGGTCTGTCTGGTACAATTCTCAAATGGTTCCATTCTTTCCTTGCAGACAGGCTTCAGAGAGTAACCACTGGAATTTACTCCTATGGCACTTATTCTCTGTCTTGCGGGGTGCCACAGGGCTCCATTTTGGCCCCCATGCTGTTTGCAGTGTATACGCTGCCAATGGGAGAGATCATCAGGTGATACAGTTTGAGTTTTCATTGCTATGCAGATGATACTCAACAGTATATGTCCTTTCTGCTTGGACAGGATGCTGCACTCTCTGCGCTAAACAACTGCCTTACCGAGATCAGAACCTGGATGAGTACTAGTTGGCTGAGACCGAATCTGGATAAGACTGAAGTGCTGGTTGTGGACCCTGGTTGTCTGGGGGCGGGTATGGCAGCTGGCCAAGCATCAGGTGTTTTGATCGATGGCATACAGCTCACTACCTCAGACTGATTGCGTAACCTCTGCATTATTTTTATTGACAGCCTAACACTAAGATCTCAGGTGTCAGCTGTTGTCAAATCCTCTTTCTATCATCTGAGGAATATCACCTGGGTGAAACACTTGGTTCCTCCTATGATCTTCCAACACTGGTCCATGCCTTCATCACTACCCACCTTGATTACTGCAATTCTCTCTACCTAGGGCTTCCAGGAGTTGATATCCACTGCTTTCAGCTAGTGCAGAACACAGCAGCCAGGCTTTTGACTGGGACTTCTAGGTCCAGTCATATTACCCCTGTGCTCTGCGAACTGCACTGGCTGCCTATTCAGTGGCGGATCACCTTTAAGGTTGGTTTGCTAACCTTCAAAGCCCTACATGATCAGAGACCTGGTTAACTGCAAGACCTTTTGATACCCTACTGCCCCTCCTGTCCTCTCTGATCAACTGATGAGGGATTGCTAGAGATTCCCAGGGTACGACTAAAAACATCAGGGGCCCATGCTTTTGCTTTTGCTTTTTCAGCTCCAACCCTGTGGAATTCTCTACCTTGCCGGTTAAGAGAATGCCTGACCGTTGACAGATTTAAGATTGAGCTAAAAATGTATTTATTTAATTTGACCTTCCCTAATGACTAATGTATTTTATCTTCCTGTTTTAATGTTACATTTGTATTTGGTTATATGTGCAGTGCCTTGGTTTTTGAAAGACGCTTTAAAAATAAGGTTTGATTGATTGATTGACATCTGAGGATGCTGCTTGCATTTGGTGTTGCTTTTTCACATTGCTTCCCTACCTTTAAATCATTTGAGATCATGACACCAAGATCCTATTTCAGCTTTGTTTCTTCTAGTAGCTGCCCCTCCAGTACATACTTCATGCATGGGTTCATTCTACCCAAGTGTATGACTTTACATTTTTTGGTGTTGAATCTCAACTGCCATTTCCAGGTTGAAATAGAATGGCTCCACTTCCAGTGTAGAATTTGCTTCAACAATCACAGCCTCTGAAACCACACAATGTTTGATACTGAGCTAAAAGCCCACAGCTGACTCTCAGGAAAACAAGCCGGACGTATTCTTTTCCAAGTCGACCACATATAAAAGGATCCTCATAGAAATGGCTTGTTGTTTTACATCTTTCAAGATGGCTACTAATAACATACATCAGAGATTCATGAATGTGGAATTACATGGGAGGTTGGTGGAGAGCCATTTGGAGAGGGAAGAGAAAGTGCTAATAGCTCTCAAATCAGCTCTCAGAAAAAAGGTGAAAAAGTTGGAGGATCATATCAAGGATGGTACCATGTGATATGAGCTACAGCACAATCATGAGTAGAAAATCAGTGAGTGCACATCGCTGAATGCAAAAATAGCAATGCGCACTATAGCGGAACCAAAAAGCACAAGGTTCATCAACATTCTTTCCGGGGCGATCTAGACAAATATTTTACGCAGGTGGCTATGCCCCCCCCCCATCCCCATTATTTTTATAATCAGCTCCAGGGGGGACTGACACTGGGGTAAAGGGGAAAATTTGGGAAGGGGCTATTTGAAGGGGCAAGTATTTGGTGAGGGGGACCCTACAGAAATCACACAAAGTGGGGGAATATGAAAAAAAAAAACAAGTACCACAAACCTATTTATTTATTTATTTATTTATTTATTTATGTCTTTGGTAACTGGGTAGGTGCACTGATCCAGGGGACTGTTTTCAGTCGTGACCTGGGCCACACAGTGGCAAAAGGTACAAATCATACAGTGCATACAAGATACAGCACACTGCAATAGGATAGATGGTGCAGGTTACATACGAAAATAGAATACAATTTCAGTAGCACAGATTACTTATGATTTGTGCTGCAATACATGTTAAATACAATGCAAGTTTACAATAACAACTCCAAAAGGTACAAGGCTCTAGTGCAGTAGCAGTAACAAGAAGTTGTGCAATACCAGGCAGTGTAGCACAGTAGAGACAAAAGGTACAAGAGGAGATCGATGGTGGGGGTGGGGGCTAGGCAAGAGAGAGGGAAGTGATAGGGCAGGTGGAGATATACACAGAGCAGGTTAAGATAGATTAAACTTTCATTGCATGGTCAAGGTTCAGACAAGTCAACAATCTTGCTGCATGATATAGAATCGGAGCCAGGGAGAGATCAGGGGTGTTACTGGAAAGGTTATGCTAGGATGTTATAAGGGAGGGGGAACAGGGGTCTGGGTAGCCTTGGGGGCTATGAGAGGAAAAACAGACAAAGGAGGAGGTGAGTGCTGCTTATTCATAGAGGTTCATATGGTATGTTAGCTCTAGCTAGTTTGCATGGTGCAGAGACAGTTTGCAGTCATGCAAAGCCAGGTTTTCAGGGTTTTTTTGAAAGATTGGTGGGTGGCAGTTGAATGAATGGACAAGGGGAGCTTTGTTCCATAAGGAGGGCACTGTGACTGAGAAAAATTGACTTCCCATAGTAGTGGTTTTGTGGAGGACTACCACAAACCTAACAAAAGCAATCATACATTTGTTTTCACCCACCCAGATAAAAACCCTGGTCACCCACACCACATGCATGGTTCTTACTGCAGCACCAAATGGCCATCTGGGAACTGCCTGGCCAAACATGCTCCTACATCCTCCTTCCTTATAGGTCCCTACCCCGGTTGATCCATTCTACCCATTGCCATTAAGTGCCCTCATACTTGCTATAACCTCTCCTCATTATCCTTTAATGGTTGCTGTAATTACAGGCAGTCAAACTGAGTTGCTCAGATTGAGTCACTCAATTTGACTTGCCCATATCACGAGTCACCATCTAGGGTTCTAGGAGGGGAAAAGCAGGTGCAATAACTTAACGAACAGTAGCATGGCCAAACGAGAGGATAAGTAAGACATGCCGACTTTTGTGTAATGCATGGGCACCCAATTAGTGGGACCTTCTCATAGTGGGTCTCAATAAGTGATTAAACATGCTCACGCATCATTGAGAAGGAAGTCAGCTGCGGAGAGAAACCCAGACTAATAATATAAATATATAATAAAAAAATGAAGTCCCACTTCCGGTGATGTCATGCACCTAGATGACTGCCTGAAGCAGACCTCCTTGATCCTGGGTGCAATTTTAATTTCATCAGTCACCACCAGCAGTCTCCCACCCCAACACTGAACGGTATTATCTTGTTCCTGTTGCTAGGGGTATGTGGGCAAAACCAAAAGAGCTGCTTACTCTAGTACGCGGCAGAAACCAAATGCTCCAATGGATCAGTGACCTACTAACCCTACTCTGTCCAGGTCCTTGGCACTTACCACATCCGCTGATGAGGAGGATGATTCTGGATTGGATACCATCTCAAACTTCACAAAAGCAGATGGTCACCACATGCTACAAATCCTCCACAGAATTGATTCTAGAATAACTGGACTGCAAAAGAACGTTAAGAAATTGGAGGCTCACACTACTAACATGGAATCCCAGCTAGAAGTAGTGCAGAACTAACACATGGCATTCAGCCAGTCCTTGGCCTATGTGCTAGAGAGAGAGAGAGAGAGAGATGACACTCCGGGCTGAAGACGCCGAGGCCAGGGTCTGCCGGAACAACATTAGTGTGTTTGGCATACCAGAGGGAGTGGAGCAGGATAATATGGAGGACTACCTGGACTGCTGGCTCTGCAAGGAGTTGGTCCTCGATGATGCTTTTGGCCTTAACATTGAAAAGGCCCACCAGGAGGTCACCCCAAACCTAAGCAGTGTGCCCCCCCAGATCAATTCTGATTAAGTTCCTGCAATATCCCGCCAAAGAAAAAATCCTGTGGCTGGCATAGGTTAAAAAAGACCTTAATTTGGACAGTCAAAGAGTATATGTTGACTAGGATTACCCACCCCTCATGGCCAAAGGAAAAAAATACTACTTGTGGTCAAATCACTTCTGGAAAAAGGTCTTAAAGCTTATCTACAATACCTGGCATGGCTCTGGGTTCAAGACAAAGAGGGAGTTTTAAATTTTGAATCACTACTGGCAGCGACCCCCTTCCTAGAGTCATTGGGTGTCCCTGTCCCTGACTACAAGGAGGATCAAGCAGAACAGTAGATAAAGAACTTATGTGGTCCATCACTCCAGGAGGAAGCTCATGGTGAGAATACACTCCAAATCTCTGTTTCCCCTGCATGCAGATCTAACTAGATGGATCCAGCCAAAATCAGCAACCTGAAGACAATGAGGTATCTCTTCTCTTCTGCTTACCCACATTGTGAATCTTCACTTTGGCTGCTCAGCCTCCCGTCCCCACGGAACCCCTGATTAAGGAGACTTACAAAGTTTAGTGCTCAAATGTGTTCAGTGTACTTTTGTCTGGAGGGTACTCATTTTCTCTTTATGAGGCTAATAAGAAAGCACAAAGGTGGGGGGCACGTCCCTCTCTGGGGGAGGCTTCTGTTGAACTTCCTTTGAGGTGGGACTGTTCTCATTGTGCTGGAGCACATCCTGTTCCCCTGGTGGCATATCAACAGCCAAAAATTAGCTTTACTTTTGGGACTAGCAGCCTATCCCGATATAGCCCTTCAGACTTCCCTGGAGTACACTGCAAGTATTCCTTTTTCTTTCTTTTTCAGTGCTTCAAAGAAAATGGGCTTAAGACACTGACTTTCCTGAATTTCTTCAGATTTTACCTGGGAGTGGTGACTTTTGAACTCAATGAAAAGTTCTGGTTTACTTATTTTTCTCTCTTTTTCTGTTTCTTTTTCTGCTACAGGTATTACCAGGACGTTTATCATATTTGGCAAAACAGGTACAAGGTTCTACCTGGTGAAAATTTTATTTATTTATTTATTTTTATTTATTTCATCTAGGATTACAATACCTTTGAGCCAAGGCTCTTTTACAAAGGTTCTGCGTCAGCGTGTGCGACAGTCATCATTTTTAATTAAAAACATATAGTCATTGACTTCAGACATGTAATAACCAGTACAAAGACATGAGCTATGAGCAAGACAAGGGAAGGATGGGGGATGGGTGGGGAGGAAATGAGGGTAGGAGATCAAGGTGTGGTAGGAGGTGCAGGGGTTAAGGGGGAGTGCAGGAGGTGGTTGGGGGCAGGGGCAGAAGTGGAGATATGGGGGGGGAGGTAGGAGAGGGTGGGAGACAGTGCAGCCAGGGGGCCTTGTCAAGGAAATATGACAGGTAAGGTGCTAGGGGTGCAAAGACTGATTGTAAGTGCTGGGTGCAGGGGCATGTGCAGCTGGAACATTGGAAATGTTAAAATGGGCAATCACAGGATACAAGCAGTGAGAGGCGCAGCTTGGACTTGAAGATGCTGAGTGTTGGAGCGGTCGCTATGTCGCTGCCAAGAGAGTTGAGCCAGTTGGATGCCCGATAGGCGAATGATCTTTGTCCTTAGGTCGTGCAACATCTTGGGATATGTAGTAGATGGGAATTGGATATCCTTGTAGTGACATTCCTGTGTCTGTGCTTAAGGAGGGCACAGACACCAGGTGAGGCAAGCCCCATTATAATTTTCTTGGCCATGATGCAGGTTTTGTATTTTATGTGTTTGTCCAGTTGAAGCCATCCAGATTGGGAATAAAGGTCACATATGTGGGTACGGCAATGTGAGCCAGTGATGAGACGACAGGCCTTATTCAGGGAGGTTGCGATACGTTTGAGAGCAGTGGTAGTTGCAGACCCATATATAAGACCATAGTCTATAATGCTGATGATGGAGCTTTGGACGGTCACTGACAGTGCTTCTGGGGTTAGGTGTTTCCTGTGCCAGAATAATATGCCTAACCTCGCATTGACAGACTTTGCAACATTTCTGATATGGACAGCGTATGAGAGGTGTGGATCAAGGGTGATGCCAAGGTACTTGAACGATTGTGTTTGCTCTAGGATGGCTCCTTGTTCGGTTGCAATGAAGAGGTGGAGTTGTTTGTTTTTGTTGTGGGGGTTGCAGAAGACCATGGACTTGTTTTTTCTCTAATTGAAAAGCAGGTTATGATTTAGGAACCAGGATTCAATGGAGGAGAAGGCCCGCTGAAGTTTATTTTGTAATTGGATTGGATCATGGTCCAAGGTGACGATCACAGCATCGTCGGCATAGAGAATTATTTGTTCTGGGCAGCTGTCCGGTAGTGAGTTCAAGAATAGGCTGAAGAGGAGGGGTCCCAGAATGGAGCCCTGGGGGACTCCCAAGCTGATTGGCCTAGGGTCCGAGAGTGTATCAGCAATTCTTACTGTTTGGGACCATTCTTCTAGGTAGCTCTTAAACCAGCCACAGGAGTCAGTTGACAGCCCAGTGTACTGAAGCTGGACAAGCAAGAAGCGGTGATTGATGGTGTCAAAGGCTTTAGTTAAGTCAATGTAGATTGAGCTTAGTAGTTCACCGGGGTCAAGTGCATTGTGGATTGCGCCAGTGAATTCAAGTAGGGCTGTGGAGGTGCTGTGATCTTTGCGGGACCCATGTTGTTGCTTGCACAGGATGTTGTACGTTTCCAGGTATTCTGTGAGCTGGTCAGAGACAATGTGTTCTAGTGCCTTGGAGAAGTGGGTAGTAGGGAGATAGGTCTGTAGTTATCATGGGCAGTTTTGTCACCACTTTTATGGATTGGGGTGACAGTGGCAGATTTCCATCTGTCTGGGAACTGGCTAAGGCCGAGGGAGAGGCTGAAAATTCTGGTCAGAGGACTAAGCACTTCATCAAGTGTGAGAGACAGCATTTTGAGATCAAGGGAGTCATTACTGAATCTTGATTTACCAAGGGCTATGGTAACATATTTGCGTACTTGGTGAGCCTTTACTGCTTTGAAGTAGAAACGGGGGGAGCTGGTGGGAGTAGTGTTCATTGCGGACAGAAGGGCTTCACTATCTTTGAAGTAGCCCTGGGGTAGGACAGCGCTAAGGTTGGTAAAGGCTTTGTTAAAGGTATCTGCAATGGTTTTTGGATTGAGGGTTGTGGTTCCGTTGATGTTGAGTATTGATGGGTGGGTTTTGGGTGGATTCCTGGTGAGTTCCATTATGTGCTTCCAGAATTCCCGACCATTGCCCCAGGAGTTTGTTAGGGCATGCTTATAGTAGGCGGACTTCATTTGCTGGATGGTTTTGGTGCAGTCATTGCGGGCACGTTTGTAGTTTTGGATGTTGTTTCGCCTTCCAGAGCATCTGGCCAGCTTCTATAGGTGGTCTCTTGTTTTTAGCATCCTGAGGAGGTCACCTGTGAGCCAAGGGTTACTGAGTGATTTGACTTTGCGTTTCTTAATAGGAGCATACATGTCACAGGTCACATTGAAGTTGTTTATGAAGAGGTCAAGGGCAGTGTTTACGTTGGTTGCATTGAAGATAGGGGACCATTCTTGATGGAGGAGGTGGGATTTGAGTCAAGTAAGGTGACCACTGGGTAGAACCCTGCTGGAGATTGTTTTTGGCGGTTGTTTGATGAATTTATTTGACCAGGTGCAGCTAACAGGGGAGTGGTCACTGAGAGAGTCAGGGAGGACATTAGTGCTAGATATCCGCAATGTGTGACTGGTAAGGATCCAGTCCAAGAGTGTGTTGGTGCCGGTCCTGTAATTTTTCCTGGTTGGTGAGTCAACCATTTGTGTGAGGTTCACTGCAGCAATGGTATCCCTGTGTGCACCAGCATCGGCTGCAGGCCAGTTGATGTTGAAGTTGCCTAGGAGGATGGATTCGGTGTCTGGTGGGAGTGAATTTACAAAGTCAACAACAGCTGTTAGACCAGTTCCCTGTTCTTTGGAAGGGATGTAGATGGTGGCAACAGTGAAGGTTTTGTTTTAGGCTCCGAGGAGGATTCTCATTGGCAGTATCTGAGCAGTTGTGTGTTGGAGTGAGGTAATGATGTGGTGCCCCCTGTATGGAGTATTTTAGGTAGAGAGCGCAGCCCCAGCCTATTTTGGACAGGTGATCCAGCCTAAAGATGTTGTAGCCAGGAAGGCTGATTGCATGGTCTGGTACTGATGGCATGAGCCAGGTTTCGACAACTGCCAGGGTGTCAGGGCAGTGTTGGCTGGTGAAGGCCTGTAGGGCATCCATTTTAGGAAGGAGGCTGCAGATGTTGATTGATATGAATGAGAGGGCACCCGAAGGCTTGCTCAGATTAGTGGCTTTAGACCAGAATGGGCCAGGGTTTGGGTGCACGTCGCCTGACAGCATTAGGAGGAGGAGGAAGACTAGCCTCAAGGAGCTGCGGCATATTTCTTTAAGGGAATGCTTTCGCCTGCTAGAATCTTGGGAAATTGCCAAGCATTGACAATAGTGGGTGAGGGTAAGCATAGACAGGGGGGACCAGAGTGGAGGGCTAGGACCAGTGTGGGTGTAGGACAGTTTCATGGTGGTAAGATGGACCCTGGGCAAGAGGCAGTGACCAGTGTGCAGCTTGCCTATGTGGAGGAAGGATGTAGGAATGTGGAAGCTGTGGGGGAGGGAGGGAAAGCAGGCTTTTGGGGTGTGCAGTAGGGGAAGAAGACAGGCAAGAAGATATAGAATAGGGGGTAGAGAATGGTAGAAGTGCATGATTAAGGTAGGATTTGGGGTAGGCGGAGGGAGGGGCTTGGACTTTATACACACATTTTGAGTTGTGGCTTTTAGTCTGGCTGGCAAAATGCTGGCTAGAGGGGTGTGGTGATGGCTGAGGAATTAACAGCCTGTATCTTTGTTTATATAGAAACATAGAATTTGATGGCAGATAAGGACCGCTTGGCCCACCCAGTCTGCCCATTTCCCTACCTTTCCCTACCTAATGGATAAGATGCAGATCCTAGTTAACCAGCAGCCTACTTCTTTCTACCCCAACCCCCTAGAGTTGCCTTATGACTGTCCCATACATGCTTGAATTCAACCACTGTTTTTGACTCCACAACCTCCTCCAGAAGGCCGTTCCATGCATCCACAACCCTCTCTGTGAAAAAATACTTCCTTACATTACCTCTAAGCTGACCCCCCTCTATCTTCAAATTGTGCCCCCTTGTTCTTGCACACATCTTTTTTTGAAAGATGCTACCCTCTTGGACTTTGTTTGTTCCACTGAGGTACTTAAACATTTCTATCATGTCCCCCCTCTCCCTCCTTTCCTCAAGGGTATACATATTAAGCTCCTTTAGTCTCTCTTCATATGTCTTCTGGTGCAGACCCTGCACCATTTTAGTTGCCGTCCTCTGGACAGCTTCCATCTTGTCTATGTCCTTGCGGAGACTGGGTCTCCAGAACTGCACACAGTACTCCAGATGGGGTCTCACCAGCTGTCTGTAAGAGGGATAATAACTTCCTGTTTTCTACCGTGATCCTCTATCCATCCACTATCCCCCAGCCCACCTCTGTCCACCCCACCTTTAAGTCTCTGAAATGACTACCCCAGGTCCCTTTCCATTTATTTATTGATCTCACACCTTGTGCACTCCCCAAGGCTTTTGTTTCCCAGGTGCATTACATGCACTTCTTAGTGAATCTAAGCTGCCATACATTTGACCTTCCTCTAACCTTACCGATCCCCTCTCACTTTCCACCCCACCTTGTGCATCAACTGTGTTGCCAGATCTTTGTGTCATCTGCAAAGATACATACTTTTCCTTCAGTTCTTCTGCAATGTAACTTATAAAGACATTGAAGAACCAGTCCCTAATACTGAACCCGTACCCCACTAGTAACCCCCCTTTCTTCAGAGTGGACTCCATTTACTATTACCCTCTGTGTCCTATTCTCCAGCCAATTCTTTACCCAGGCTATCATCTTGGGACCCACTTCCAGGCTGGCTAACTTGTATATTAATCTTTTGTGTGGGACTGAGTCAAATGCCTTGCTAAAGTCTAGGTAGGCCATGTCCACAGCCCCTCCCTGATCTACTACTTTGGTCACCCAGTCAAAGAAATCTATTAGATTTGTCTGGCATGACCTTCCCACTGTGAATCCATGCTGCCTGGGGTCCTGTGCCATACTGGCCTCTAGATACGCGACAATTCTTTCCTTTAGAAGTGATTCCATCATTTTCCCTATCACTGAGGTTAAACTAACAGGTCCGTAGTTTCCTGCTTCTGCTCTGCTCCCACTTTTGTGAAGGGGAATCACATCTGCCCTCCTCTAGTCCTCAGGTACCACCCCATCCTCTCATGATTTGTTAAAGAGTGTAGTCAGTGGTGTCACTAGTTCTACCCTTAGTTCTTTTAGAATTCTGGGATGAATTCCATCAGGCCCCACTGCTTTGTTCACCTTCAGTTTTAAGAGTTCTTTCGGAACCCTTTCTTCTGTAAATAGTTTAGTATTAACTCTAGGTACAAAGTTAGGCTGTCACTGGTTGTTAAGGGGAAATTGCACTGTTAAATTTCATACACTGGAAAGAGACTAGCTTAAGTCATGGTTAAAAGGGGGATTTATTTTGGTTTCACCCCCCCCTTAAATGGATTAATTTATGGTGAGTGAGATTAGTCAATTTGCCTAGGACAGCCCACAGGAATTCTAGGTTCATGGGCTCAATACCAATCCAAGGAGATCCTTGGGCCATTGTCTCTCTTTATCTACTTTAATATATACTACTGGGCCATCTGTTTCACAGTGGTTGCACCTGGGACTCTCTGCTCAGACACCCAGAAATACTGGAGTGTCCTTGCGAGGGAGAAGGTCTGATATCTCTGGCAGAGGCTGGATTTTTCAACCTTAGGCACCAAAGCATGCTTTTCTCCTTGCATAAGCTACACACATACTTGGTAGTGTAACACCATCTTTAGAAGCCCACTTACATCGTTTGGGCTTCACTGGCAGCAGAAGGATTCCTAACAGCTGCCCATGGGGGGGGTAGCAAAGCTTCTTGTTAACACCCCCTGAACTCTAGTTATGGCTCTCAGTTGGAGCAATCTGTGTTTCTATGTTTTTTCTATTCTATATACATCCTGGGGTTTTAACAGAGGGAAAGGTAACTTGGGGATTGATGGGGTGGGTTTGGAAGATTAACACTTTACAATTTTACACATGTTGTCACTTAAAATGTGTTCTGTCAATGTTAAAGGCACTAACAATGCTGTTAAAAGAACCAAAATTTTACAGGAGCTTCGAAGAGTACACTGTAATATGGCATTTATACAAGAAGCAAAACTCTCCACAGTGGAACATAATTAAGTTGTGGAGGTCCTGGGTGGAGACTGTTTTCTCTGATTCACATCCACAATCTATAAAGTCAGGGGTAGCTATATTGTTAAAAGGTGTTTTCCTTCACAGTTCAGAGAGCACAGGTGGAGGGATTGGGCCAACTGGTCCTGTTATTGGGGAACTTTAGAGGGTGCTCCTTCACATAGCCTCATTTTTTGCACCCCCCAGGAAAATTTTTAAGATATCTATTCTGCACTTTTTCATGCCTTACAGGGGGCCAAAATTATTATTGTAGGGGACTGGAACTGTGTGAAGAATCATGTTCTAGATAAGAATCCTTCTCACCTTATGGGGGAGATTGCCAGCTCTAAATTATTAAGAACACTAATTTCAGTTGGGCCTAGTAGATCCCTGGTGTCTACAGAATCCAGAGAGGCAGGATACTACTTTTTATTTCCCAGCTACCAATTCATATTCTAGGATCGATAGATTCTACACCCAGAATGTGTGGGCTCATTACTCCAAGGAGGTAGCTATTCAGCATGTGACATTTTATGACCACACTATGATCCATGCTGTGGTTAGATGGGATTCCTTGGGAGAGAGGGGAAACTGGAGATTTGACTCTGGCCTCTTACATGATAACGCTTTTGTGGATTCTCTAAGGGACATGATTAAACATTATTAAATGAAAACTATTTGGCTGATTCCTCTCTCAAATTTATATGGGACAGTTTGAAGGTGGTCCTGAGAGGTCAAATAATCAGCCACTCTGCCTACCAAAACAAACAACATCACGACCCTAAACTTAGTAAGGTATTAAAAGAAATTGGGGACTTAGAGAAGGAGCACAAGTGAACAAGGGATAAGACCTTGCTCTCTCAACTCCAGAAAGCCAGGGCAGTGGACAACAATTTGATGTTACACTGAATAGAGAACACTTTGAGGTTCACGAGGCACAACTACTATAAGTCAGGGGAGAGGGCAGGCAGACTGCTTGCCCTGCACATGAGGAAGCAAGAGGTGAACAGATACATTCCCAAAATTCAAAGTAGGGCTGACCTGGGGAAGTTAATCACACACCGTACCCAAATTGTAAATGAATTTTCTGAGTTCCATGCCCAACTTTACACCAAAGAGAGAGATCCAGACCATGTCCAGGGGGTCATTGATTTCTTGGAGAGAGTGGAATTGCCCTTCCTGACAACAGACCAGAGGGACCTGTTGGAGGCACCAGTTACAGAGAAGGAGGTCAGAGTGGTCATCAAAGATCCCAGCATAGATAAAGCCCCAGGCCCTGATGGGTTTACAGCTGAATTTTTAAACATTTCACAGTAGATCTGGTACCCTTGCTGACAAAAGTATGTAATGAAGCCCACAAAGAAGGAGCCACCCTGGATACTTGGGGAGCAGCTATGATTACGGTAATACCTAAGCTGGGCAAAGACCTGCAGGAATGCTTTAATTACCGCCCTATCACCCTCATAAACCAAGATGCAAAACTCTTCACTGAAGTTATTGGCTTACGCCTCCAGCAGCTAATCCTTTCACTGGTACACCCTGATCAGATGGGGTTTGTCCCAAGGCAGCATATTCAAAACAATATTTGTCTTCCTCTGAATACTCTGTCTGCCTCCAAGTCCCTCCCATCACGCACCCTACATGCAGTGATCTCCTTGGATGTAGAAAAGGCATTTGACTGCCTTGAATGGGTCTTCTCCATACTCTTAAGAAATTTGGCTTTGGGGATACATTTAGAAACTGGGCTGGAAATTTATACAGAGAACCTTAGGCAATGGTGAAAACATATTTTTTTCTAGCCAGATTCAAGATTGAAAGGGGGAATAGGCAGGGCTTCCTGCTCTCGCCCCTTTTATTTGTGCTAAGTATGGAGCCCCTGGCTGTATTTATTTGGCAATCAGACATATACCAGGTTACCGAAGTGGGAGGGACAGAGCTGTGAATATCATTATATGTGGGTGATACCCTGCTGTATGTGGCTGACCCAGTGCACTCGGCTCCTCAGCTTGAGTCCATGCTGTGCAATTTTGGACAGGTGGCAGGATTCAAAATCAATAAAACAAAAACAGAAATGCTGCCAGTGGAACCAGTTCCTTCAGGCATATTGCCAGGGATGGGTCAGTTCAGGTGAGCGAGGGAAGGGTTTAGAGACTTGGGTATTTGGATTCCCTGAGAACTAAACAAACTTTACCAGACCAACCATCTTAAGCTATTACAAGTTGTCCAGGTACCGTAGCAGCCACAGACACTGCCAGCTATTTCCTGAAATGTCTGTGATATTTCCATAAATATCTCCTGCTTTCTGCATTTCCACAGGAGGGGCAGCAGAGAAACTCTTCAGAAATTTTGCTAAATATCTGGAAATAGCTGGCAATGTCTATGACTACTACTGTAGATCTCATCCCTTGGAATGAGTTCACATTGCCCCTTTCTGTATGGAAAGAATGCATTAGAGTGAATGTATTGTGCTGCTTTCTTTTGCTGTTTCTTTCTCTACTGCTAAAACCTCCATCTTCCTTCTGGAGAGCCCTCAAAACTGCAATTCCTAAATTTATCTGGGCAGGTAAACCACCCAGGATATGCTGGCAAACTTTAATGAGGGCTAAATCCCAGAGGGGGAGGCTAGGGTTACCTGACCTTCATCAATATTTCTGGGCAGCCCAATTACAGTCCTTGCTACCACTTATGGCAAAGGAGGAGGTTCCTTTGAGGGTTGAATTAAAGAGACCCTTTTTTGTCAACTGCAACAATAGGGGATTTAATTTTTCTGGACAAAGCTGGTCTCCACAGATTAATTTTAGGCAGCCCTTGGTCAGTAGTCCTGAAAGATACCTGGCTAGCAATAAACTGGATATTTGATTAGAACTGAAATTAAGGCCCTCCACTCCCATGCAGGCCTGCATGGATCTTACACCTCTCAGGATGCATACAGGGTTCCAAAGGTGGGCTAAATAAGGTCTTTGTCTAGTGGGGCAATTTTTTATAGGCAATATGTTCAAATCATACCATCAGCTAGCCTGGGAATTCAGGCTACAGCCCAAGATCTATTCAGATTACTTCAAATTAGACATTTCATGTAGGAAAAAGACAAGGCATTCTCCTTGATAGAAGGAAGCAACCTACTCCTGGAATTTCTCCTGCCCCTAGTCACCCAACGGGGAAGGGTCTCAAAAATCACAGCCTTTCTTTTGACTCTGGAGTCAGTTCCTTTAGAATATCTTAGAAGGATGTGGCGCTCAGAAGCTGGACTCCAACTGGGAGAAAGAAAGAGAAAGAGAGAGAGAGAGACTGGATTCAGATCTGGAGAGGCATCCACTCTATCATAGCCTCCAGTTTCAGGAGGGAATTCAGATGGTGGGTGGTGCTGCAGTATTTCCGCACTCCATGGATTACTACACTATGGGACACACTCTTCTGAATTGTGCTAGAGGGGATGTCAGGAGAAGGGTACACATGCCCACATTTTCTGGACATGCCCCATATTAAAGGGTTATTGGGATTCAGTCACCTATGCAGTTGCACAGATATTTGAAATTCTGCCCCCAACCGAATCACAATATCGGTTGCTGGGGTTACCACCCCCAGAGATTAAAACAAAAGCCCAAAGATATTTATACAATATCATGGTAGCAACAGCTCTTAAAGCCATTACCCAGAAGTGGCTCACACAACAGCCACCCACATTAGAATCTTGGTATGCATTATGTACCCATACAGTATATTGGAAATGGAGACACTCACAGCTAAATTAAGACTGCTTAAAGAGCCCCTGACACCATTAGAAAAACTTGGAAAAAATGCGAGATTTAGACAGTTCAGTTTATATTTCATGTATTTTCTATAATTATTTACCTTCTTTCTTTATTACCGAGGACAGCTATATGAAAGAGGTTTACTGTCCCTTAGACTTCATCTGCTCTTTCTGCTGTCCTACATATGACATCATAATACAGGTTGCACCTGGAAACGAGCTTCTGGTCATGGTGCTTCCGGTTACCAACTTTTAAATAAGTAAATAAAATAAACAATCCCACGCTTATGGCATCATAATTATCCCCACAGCAACATACTGTGATGTCATAAACAGAGCTGTGATGTCATATGTAGGCAAGCAGCCAGAACAGATAGAGCAGTGGTCCTGTTTACATGCAGATGTCCTTAGTAATAAAGAAGAATGAGAAATACAGAAACAATATTAAACTATAAGCTCACTTGTGCTAAACATTACATTTTCTCAAAGCTGTCACAACAGTGTCAGGGGCTCTTTAAAGACAAATTTATTGCCTGTTGGTTACCCTTCTTCCACTTTCGAGCTGAGAAAGAAAGCGATATTCTGGAAATTTTGACAGAGCACAGATAGGCTAAATTATTGAATTAGCACATCTGACTTGGGCTGGATTGGCCATTTGCTTATTTTGGATATTTCTCACCCACCTCCTCCCCTCCATGGGAAGATTCCCTCATAAGTATCTTAGGACTTAGGGCAATCTTAATAAGTATTAAATACTCATCTCACTGTCTCCCAGGGATGTATTTGGACACTTTGTATGTCTTATTTGTTGTTAGTCCCTGTTTAATTTTCTTTAGATTTTTTTTTTTTTTTGTCCCTTTTGGTTGATTCCTACTGCATGAGAATACTGCACAAAGGTTAAGGGAAGAATTCTCCTGGCTTCAATAACATCCAGAGGAAGCCAGGGTAAAAATTTCACCTCAAACTAAAATCAATTTTTTTCTTCCCACATGACTTAGTAGAACAATGTTTTGTCTTACTTGGCCCTGTGAGTCTGGAATCTGTACTGTTTGTAGATGTCTTGTGTCAATGTATTTACTGAAAAATGAATAAAATTACTATTTCAAATAAAAAAAAAGACCCTGAAACAATTCAAGCAGACAAGATAGACCATGTGGTCTCCTTCTGCTGGCTATATTCTATGTTCATAATGTGACTCCTAATGAATTTTGTTGGATAAGGTACACACATCTTTAAATTTATAGGCATATGAGACCACAAGTCAGAATCAAACTGATGGTCTATAAAGAGCTCAAGAAACATTTATATGATGGTAAAATGCACTTCTGCTTGATGTACCTTGCCTGCCCTATTTGCCAGCACATCCACTGGAGACCAGGGGTTCCAGTCAGCTGAGGCTGCAGGCTGTCAGTTACCTTATCCAAACCATTTCAAAGCCACAGAACTAGGTCAACCAGACAGCTACAGCCCTGAGAGCTAAAGATGGTAAAAGAAGGTGGTTTGGCAGTGTATTTGGGCCTAGTACATGTTAGAGATATATAAAGACTCAAAATGGAACTGAGAAAAGCTTCCTTGAATCAAAAAAGGTTATTTTCTAGGCTACACTGAATTGAATTATTACTTTTTGGACTTGTGTGAGTAACTAGTATTGATTCTGTTTTTGAGGTTGACTTTTCTTAGTTTAACTTTAATTTGCCAGGGAGGAACTGTAGCTGGGAGATATTTGCAGGTATTTGTGACTAGACATGATACTTAACCTCTGTGAAATAGGAGTCAGTTAAGGGGAGGAGCTGAAAGGGGCCTAGTTGATCTGTGGATTTAAAACAGGAGTTGTTTGTGGTCTCTGTCTGCTGAGACAGAGAGAGAGACAGAGAAAGCACCCAAAGCTTCCTTAAATCAAGGAAGTTATTTTCTAGACTACACAGAATTCAATTATTACTTTTTGGACCTGTGTTAGTAACTAGTATTGATTCTGTTTTTGGGGTTGACTTTTCTTGGTTTAACTTTAATTTGCCAGGGAGGAACTGTAGCTGGGAGATATTTGCAGTCATTTGTGACTAGACCTGTTACTTAACCTCTGTGAAATAGGTGTCTGAGAGGAAGGAAGGCACTCCCCGGGGTGGAGGGTCAGAGTTGTAATTGATTGTTTCTGGAGGGTGTAGGTTTACTCCCACCTACCCTGACCCTCAACCCACCCGCCCCAAGTGCATAACTTCCTTTATAGCAAGGGTTCTGACATCACTTCCCCAAAACTGCTAATGTACACCTGTTCATATCCTTAAAGGCACAGCACACTGATTAGGGGATAGAGATACTCACAAGCTTGCACACACTAAAACAAGAACAAAAAAAAGGAAAAAGGAAAAGCATCTGTAACAGGAAGGGACACAGACATGTGGAGAGTGGTGCAATTCACTGGCTAGGGAGCAGCAGTCTTCCAGGAGACATTCTGGAGACTGCACTGCTGCCCTATTTGCAGGCATCTCTCTGGTCTAAGGGAGGAGGTTGTTCATCTCCATGCTGACCTGGCAAGGATTTGGGAAACCTGCTCCCCCACCCAGGGACCACCCAGGCTACTGCCACTACCTCAGAGGTTGCCAAGAAAGAGGAGTGGTTGGACCATGGTGGGCTGAGGGAGGGTGAGGTTGGTGGAACAGAGGCACATCCCTCCAGTTGTGCCTCTCCATAATTCATTCACCACTCTGGTGGAGCAAGGTTCCTCTATGGAGGCACCTGCTGTAGAGACCAAGGAGGATGCTGGGAACATCCACATTTAAGACCCACAGGAGGATGGCACAGGACCCCACAGGGGAAGGAAACAACTCCTGGTGGGGGACTCAATTGTTAAAGGGTAGAACTGGGGGAGGAGGGAAAAGAAGGTGGGTGCCTGCTACCCCCAAGGCTTGAAGGGACAGGAAATGAATCCTCAGGATCATGAGGGAGCAGCTGCAAGGGAGAGAGCTGGATGTCATTATCCACCTAGGGACAAATGACCTGGCTGAGAATGAGATCAGAGCAGTGCAACAGGAGTTTGTGGAGTTGGGAAGGGGCCTTAGACAAGTAGCACACATGGTAATTTTCTCAGAAGTACTACCTGTCTATGGCATGGATGAGGCTAGGGTACTCCACACCATGGGAATCAATAACTGGTTGAAAAACTGGTGCAGAACTCATGGATTTGGCTTAATTGAGGACTGGGGCTCCACCTGGAGGGATGCAGGCCTATCCAGATGCGATGGTCTGCATCTATCCAGGAGGCGAACCAGGATCTTAGGTGATAGGTTTCAATGCTTCATTGGCAAGCATTTAAACTAGCCAAGGGGGGAGGCACTGAAAAGGAGAAGGGAAATCCTAGCCCCCCCAAAATCAGGATAGTTAGTGAGGTAAACACCAAGATAGAGCAGTCAATAGGGAGAAGGGCAGGGTAAATGGAGAAAAAGACAAAGGTAGTAAGGACAGGGATGGGGCAGAAAGAAATAAAGTCATAAAAATGGAGGGTAATGAGCACCAATGCCTGTAGTCTAGGTAAAAAGCTCCCCAAAATGGTGGCCTTGATGGAAGAGGGATGCCTGGATATTGTGGCAGTCACAGAAACATGGTTCACAGAGAACAATAACTGGGATGTCAACATACCAGGGTACACAATCTAGAGGAGGAACAGGGAGGGAAGAAGAGGAGGACTAACTCTTTATGTAAGGGAAGGGATCAAAGCAACTGAACTAAAGGGTAAACAGGGAGGAGAGGAGGCACTGTGGGTCACCCTGGAGACTGGAAATGGCACCACAATCTGCACAGTGGTTGTATACAGACCCCAGTCTCAGGGGGAGGAAAAGGACAATGAAATGATAGAAGGCATCCTTGGGATGGCAGAAAAAGGGTAGATATTGCTGATGGGGGACCTGAATATGCCAGATGTTAACTGGAGCACCTTTGCTGCAGCCACATCCAAGCGCAGGACCATTCTCGATGCCCTACAAGGGGCATGCCTCAGACAGCTAGTTTTGGAACCCACTCGTGAGGGGGCAATCTTAGACCTGGTACTCTCAAATGGAGACCGAGAGAGAATCTCTGATCTTGATGTGGGTAGCCATCTGGGAACAAGCGACCACCAAACAGTGTGGCACACAATAAACTTAGCTGTAGAGTCAAGCCATATAAAAGTGAAGGTACTGTACTTTAGGAGGGCTGATTTTGTCAAAATGGGAGAGTGCCTAAGAAAAGCACTAGCAAACAGGCAAGAAGGTGGGATGGAGCAACAATGGGGAAACATCAAAAGTGCCATCACAGCGGCAACAAGCCTTTGTGTAAAGCAAATAAACAAATCAAAATGAAACAAAAAAACAGTATGATTCTCAAAAGAAGTGGTGGGGAAGGTAAGGGAGAAAAAGATAGCATTCAGGAAGTATAAGAAATCACAGGAGGAGTAGGACAGAGAACTGTACCAGTTAAAGCAGAAGGAAGTGGGAAAGGCAGTCAGAATAGGCCCAAACTGAGAAAAAGATAACCAACTCAGCTAAGAATGGGGATGAAACCTTTTATAGGTACATTATAGAGCAAGGAAAGACTAAGGCAGGGATACTGAGGCTGAATAAAGAGGAAGGTGGTTGGGCAGAAAGCGACAGTGAAAAAGCAAGGATACTGAACAAATACTTCTGCTCAGTATTCACAATGGAAAAGCAGGGGGAGAGACCTAATCCAATCAATAGAAGCACTCTGGATAGGGGGGTTGATATTAGTCCTTTCACAAAAGAAAGGTTTCTGAAAGAACTCTTAAAACTGAAGATGGATAAAGCAGTGGGGCCTAATGGGATTTACCCCAGAATTCTAAAAGAACTAAGTGAAGAACTAGTAACACCACTGACTACCCTTTTTAATAAATCATGGGAGGATGGTGTGGTACCTGAGGACTGGAGGAGGGCAGATGTGATTCCCCTTCACAAAAGTGGGAGCAAGACAGAGGCAGGAAACTACAGACCTGTCAGTTTGACCTCAGTGGTAGGGAAAATGATGGAATCACTTCTTAAGGAAATAATTGTTGAGTACCTAGAGGCCAGCAGGGCACAGGACCCAAGGCAGCATGGATTCACAGCAGGAAGGTCATATCAGACAAATCTAATTGATTTCTTTGACTGGATGACCAAAGTAGTAGACCAGGGATGGGCTGTGGACATGGTCTACCTAGACTTTAACAAGGCATTTGCCACAGTCCTGCACAAAAGATTAATAAACAAATTAGCCAGCCTGGGAGTGGGTCCCAGGGTGGTAGCCTAGGTAAAACACTGGCTGGACAACAGGACACAGTGGGTAATAGTAAATGGAGTACACAGTGAAGAAAGGAGGTTACTAGTGGGGTACCACAGGGTTCAGTACTGGGGCCGGTCCTTCTTAATGTCTTTATAAGTGACATTGCAGAGGGACTGGAAGGGAAAGTATGTCTCTTTGCATATGACAAAATGATCTGCAACAGGGTTGATCTGCAAGGTGGGTTGGAAAGGATGAAAAGGGACTTGACAAGGTTGGAGGAATGGTCAGATGTATGGCAGCTTAGATTTAACACAAAGAAGTGCAAAGTAATGCACCTGGGAAACAAAAAGTCAGGGGAAGAGTACACTTTGGGGGGTGAGATACTGACAACAACAAAAATGGAAAGAGACCTGGGGGTAGTCATATCAGATGACCTAAAGGTGGGCCAGCAATGTGAGAAGGCAGTAAGGAGGGCTGAGGGGATACTGGGATGCATAGGGAGAGGCAAACAACAGTAGAAAACAGAAAGTTGTTGGCCTCTGTACAGACAGTTGGTAAGACCACATTTGGAGTACTTTGTACAGTTCTGGAGACCCCATCTCAGCAAAGACATAGACAGGGTGGAGGCTGTCCAGAGGAGGGCAACCAAAATGGTGCAGGGTCTGCACCAGAACACATATGAAGAAAGACTAAAGGAGCTTAAGCTGTATAGCCTCGAGGAAAGGAGGGAGAGGGGAGACATGATAGAAACTTTCAAATACCTCAAGGTAATCAACAAAGTCCAAGAGGGTAGCAACTTTCAGAAAAAGAAATGTGCAAGAACAAGGGGGCACAATTTGAAGATAGAGGGGGGACGGCTCGGAGGTAATGTGAGGAGGTGTTTCTTCACAGAGAAGGTTGTAGATGCATGGAACGGCCTTTCTGAGTAGGTTGTAGAGTCAAAAAAAGTGGGGGAATTCAAGAATGCATGGGACAGACATAAGGCAATTCTACTGGTGGTAGGAGGAAGTAGGCTGTTTGTTAACTAGGATATGCAGCTTATCCATTAGGTAAGGAAATGTGTAGACTGGGTGGGCCAAGCATCCTTATCTGCCATCAAATTCTGTTTCTATGTTTCTATGAAACTGTGTATTTCCAAATAAATTCACCCACTTCCTTTCACAGAAATTGCATACAATGCAAGCAGAATATATCTACAAAAACAGCATTCTGAATCTGCTCTTCTTCTTAAAATAACTTCATGAATCAATAAGCAAACTGTGGAATCACATTCCATGCATTTAATAAAGAAGTCATGGATTGCTTTCAGAATTTCATGAAATGAACTGAAAATTTCCAAAAAGTTCATGAAACCTTGTTGAATCAGTGACTTGGTGTTCTTTGGGGTTGAACTGTTTAGTTACAGGGTGTTAACATTACCCTAATATTGGCACTGTCTTGTCACACAAAGCAAATGATACAGCAATGCTTGCATAGAGGGTGCTACTATTAAGGTCTTGCCAAATAATACAAACCACAAGGAATACACAACAGTTTCACTAAGGTTCCAGAGACTTTTAACCGTAAGGATTCATTTCCCTACAATATTAATCTTTGTGCTTTGATCCTAATGGTTACAGAACCATGAAGTCACAGTCAGTACAATTATGACAATTTTATTTTGCCTTTTAACAAAACAGGAAGAATGAAGAGAAAAGGAAACATCAAGTATGTAATCCTGTCGGGAGAGGACATAGTCATAGAGTTTGCCCCTGAGGCTCTGAGGGCTTGTCACTTGTTCAAGGCAGCCTCTTGCCTTTTAAGGAGGTACCAAGCACGGATTGTTGATGTTGTCTGGAGATATTTCCAGAAGTCTGTATGAGGGAAGGAATACCTAATGGATATATAATTCAGAAGAGTCTAATGTTCCCATCATGGTGTCCCACAGGTGTTCTATTGTCTGTTTCCCCTCAGCTTCCAAGGAAAACCAATGTATAGGCTCACCTTCAACAGTTAGATGGGATTGTGCCAACGGGGTTCTCACCTACCAAAGTGATAAGCTTTCCAGCTATGCTATGTGGTTATGGTGTGCCAAATCTGATGGGAGAATTGTGCTAATTGTGGATTGTTATTTCTGTGGTGATCTCCTTGCTCTCAGGCAGAACCTATGGGCTGCCTTCTAACAGAAGCCACATGAGCTCCTGATCCACATGGGTCTCTAGCCACTGCAGGTTCTGCTATGTACCTGCTGCCTGGTCATATACCCAGAGCCAAGGTAAGAACCATCTGCCTTTTGGCCCCTGGGCCCTCAGCTTCTGGATAATAAAGGGAGGTTTCTTCCTCTCCCATAGGAATGAGGCAAAAAGATTCTATAGACAGTGACATTTTGTCATAGGGATAGGCAATGCTAGATTATTTAGTAAAAATAACTTTTTTGAACACCGTCATCTTGTAAGCAGCTATCTTCTTATAAAATGTTAAGCAGAGTGTTTTCCACCTATGAAAGTCTGTTTCAAAGCAGACATTAGTGCAAAGAAATTTAAGTCTATTAGATCTCAACAATGTGTGGCTATCTGAATACCCAGGTACTTCATTTTGTGTTACTGCCATCGGAGGCCCGGGTGACTGATTTGAGATTCCTGTTTTGGGACAGTTCACTTTAAGGCTGGACAGGGATGTAAAGTCATTTTGTATTCAGAGGGTTGCTGCCAGTGACACTGCCAGGTTGGCCAGGGTTAGGAGCGGGATATCTGCAAAAGGCCGAATTTTACCTGTTCCCACCTACACTTAATGTCAGTAATTTCTGTATTGTGTCTGAGTTTGCAGAGGAGAGGTTCAGTTGCTATAAGGAACAGTAGAGTTGATAAGGGGCAACCTTGCCTTGTCCCTCTTTGCAAATCTGGTGGTAGCATGATTAGGCCATTGGTTGAAATTCTGGCTTTTGGAGATGTATATAATATTTTGATCTGTGATATATAGGTAGATTTAATACTAATTTTAGTCTTTGTGTTGTAGAGGTAATCCCACTTTACAGAGTCAAAAACCATCACCATATTGATAATGGCAAACAAACTAGGTGATGTAGCTTTGGCAGTTGCCCAAGTAACATTTGGTACTGCCCTAATATTGTCCATTATCATTTTGCCTCTCACAAAGCCAGTTGATCTGGATTGTGTCTGACTTTGCAGAGGAGAGGTTCAGCTGCCATGAGGAACAGTGAGGGAAATAACGTGCAACTTTGCCTTGACCCTCTCTGCAAGTATAGTGGCAGAATGATTAGGCCATTGGTTTCAATTCTGGCTTTTAGAGAGGTATATAATGTTTTTATCCATAATACATAGGTAGGTCCAATACCAATTTTAAGCTTTGTCTGGTAGAGGTAAGCCCACTCTACAGAATCAAAAGCCTTCTCCATGCTGATACATAAGCAATAATACCCAACAAGGTGGAAGGTATTGGGCAATACCAGACCTTCCAGGGGTGTGATGAGGTCCAACACCACAGATGGAGGGCCTTATAGCTCCTGGAAGGTCTGGTATTGCCCATACCACCTGCCCTGGAGGTTATTATTGCTCTCAGAAAATGGGTCGGTTATAAACTTTCAATCAAAAGTTATTAAAAATATAATAAATACATAAATAAATAAACCAAATAAAGGCACTTGACCATATGATTATTCTGTAAAGTAGTCCCTTATGTGGCTCAATATACAGACTTAGGGCACTGGTCATGCATATTTCAGCATTAATTACTGTGGCGGCAGTAGCCACCCCACACACACACACACACACACACATATACTGCGAATGATTTTGACATTTTCTTGTGGACACCTGCACCCCCCCTTCATATGCCACAGAAGCTGACAGCTGAAACAGTTTTATTTTTTTACTCATGCTCTGCTCCTATATTTGTTACTATCCTGCTTGCCCAAATGCCCATTATTGCCCACAGGAGACCCGAGTGCTGTGCGGCTATGGTGAGACTAATTCTGAGCATGGATATAGTAAGTGCTTTCATGGTGCTACCAAAAAGGTGACTGTGTTTATTAAAAAAAAAGATAGGTATTTATTTTAAATGGTGGAGGTAAGAGCGAGCGCCTTGGAAGCTAAGGCAGATGGCATTCAGAGCAGCTGTGACTGATCGGGACACAAGTATTTCAAAGTGCCCCCCAGCTCTAAAGGCATTTTCATTTTTAGCTGCTAATGTTATCATTATAGATTGTGACTGACCGGCAGCAGCAGGAATCAGGAAGATGGTTGAGTTGCAGCAGACCTGAAGTCTCGGGGGTGAGGTAAGAGCACAATGGCACTGTTCATTTCCTTTTTTGTCATTTCCTTCTGTGAAGTATGGACAAGCTGTACAGAGAAGTTTCAGAAAACAAACAAAAAAAAAAAGTTTTGTGTGCCATATGTCCAGACAAATTGCATAACGAGAGAACAACATGGCAGCAGTTCAAAACTGAAATTTTTTTGCTAAACTGAAGATTCTGTTTGCTCAAGGATTTGGAACCTTAGGCAACAGATATGGGAACTTACAATTTCCCGGTCTCTGTTGCCTGATACCAGACTGGCCAAGGCACTTAGCTTCACCTGAGCTCTTTCCTTCTAAGACTGCTTGAAAGGCAGAGTAGAGAACCTTTCCAGAGCAAGGGAAAAGGATTAAGACTTCTTTTGGCTAAGCAGATTTACTGTGTGTTGTTGTTTTTAATTTTTACTCACAGGGATTGCTACTGTTTGTTGCTAACATTTCATTGCTTTATTTTTCTCTGATTCAAATTGTTTTTGCTGGTATACCTTCTTCTGCATTATTACAAGGTGTGCCTACAGGTGTGTGCTAACAGATTACTGCTGTAGTCTTCTGATTCAAATTGTGTTTTGCTAGGTATATCTTCTGTTACTGCTTTATTTTTCTCTGTAGCAAAGTGTTTCTTACAGCGTACATCTTCTCTGAAATTATTACAGGTGGTGCTTTACAGGTTTTACAGTTTTATCTAACATTAGGATAAGCTTTCAGGGTTACTGTATTTGTTGTTGACTGATTGTTTCTGCTCTTACCTCCTTGTTCTTTTGTCCGTAGTTCTTCTTTTTCGGCAGGGGAAGGGCCCAGCCACCCACCCCCATCCCCAACCACCCCACACTACACTCCTTTTATAGGGTAAAACAGTTGTGACATTTCCTGTGGCAAAGCAGGAAGGGGTGGATCAGTGGGGCATCCACAAGGTGACCTCATTTACAAGGGCACTAGTAATTTAACTTGTTATAATAAGTTAAACAAAAACAAAACACAATCAAACCATTACTTGCATTTTGATGCAATCCTTCTAATTACTCTGACTAAGTTATAAACCCAGCAACTTATCTGGAATGGATATCATTAACTGCAGGTACTGTGGAACAATTTTCAGAAGGACAGTCTTACAGGATTCAGGACACTGTCCTACATGCAGGACCATTGGAGATCTTAGGGCTCATCTCCGGGCAGCATGGGCAGAGATTGCATGCCTCAAATTTCATATTCAAGAGGAAATACATTATAAAAACCACCCGCCATTTCCCCAGCATCCAACAGAAACACCTCAGCCGCAGAGGGCAGTTGGTCCAGGAGATTGGCAGGTGGTTAGGAGGGGCAAATAGGGTGCCCCATCACTCTCTGCTCTCCAACATATTACCTCCAAAAACCATATAAACACTACAAACAGGTATCTGCCTCTATCTCTGAAATCAAACAAAGGGGCAGAGGACACTGCAGAGCAGGACACTGCGGCACAGGAGCTAGCACAACAAAACTCACCCAAATCAGGAACAAAACAAAAAAGCAAAAGGAAATCCAAAAACTTTGATCATAGGAGACTCTTTGATTCAGGAGTTGATACCATCTCCAGCAGGGTAATGGTCAGATGTCTCCCAGGTACATCAGCATGGAGAGACACTGGACCGCATTATAAATTGTTCACAAAGCAGGAGAAAACATTGATGTCCTAGTACACATAGGGACTAATGATCTCACCAGCTGGTCAGTTGTGGAGACCAAGGAACACCTGACCAGGCTGGGTGACAAACTATCATCCATTTCGTCTGGCATCTCCTTCTCTGAGATCCTGCCAGTCTGGGAGAGGGAGGCAGATGGATGGAAGGTCAGAGAAGGGGAGATAGGGGAGCTAAACACGTGGCTCAAGGGCTAGTGCCAGGAAAAAGGACACAGATTTGTAGGGAACTGGCAACAGTTCTGGGAGCGAAAGTTCTTTAAATTTGATGGACTGCATCTGACTAAGGAGGAGTCAGTGCATTGGGGCAGAAATTTGACGTCTTTGCAGAATATTTAAACTAACAAATGGGAGGGTAGCACCCTATACGTCGAATGGGAAGAACACCTCTCCCCTCAGCTAGTGGTCAAACAGGGATTCAGCATGTTTGCAGTTTATTTGCATCACCAGGTAAGAAAAAAGGTTTGTCTCCCCATACGATGCACAGGGGTAATGCCAAATCTCACCCAACAACTAACACACCAAAATCTGGCCAATGGAAAATCATGTACACAAATGCTCACAGCCTGGGAAGTAAGATCCCAGACCTGCAGGCAATAATGTCAGAGGCTAAACTGGACATAGTAGCAATTAGTGAGACGTGGTTTACCAGTAACCACACTTGGGAGACTTCACTACCTGGCTATGTATTGTTCAGAAGAGACCGAGGTACAAAAGGGGGAGAGTGGCCCTGTATGTCAATGAAAATATCAAAGCTACAGAAATTCAGAATACACATAGAGCCAGAAGAACTGTGGGTCACCCTGGAAACAGGAAATGGGACAGCCATAAGAACTGGGGTTGTCTACAGGCCCCCAGACCAGGGGAGGACATAGACACATTACTGTTAGAAGATATACAAAACATGACAGCTAAAGGGGAGGTTCTGATAATGGGAGACTTCAACATGCCAGATACAGATTGGTCAATACCAGCAGGAACATCTGCCAGAACTAGACACATAGTGGATTTCCTGCAGGGGGAGGGCCTCAGACAACTGGTACAACAACCCACAAGAGACAGGGCTATCTTAGATCTAGTACTGACTAACAGGAAAGGGATCACAGATCTCCAGGTAGAAGGTCACCTAGGGGCCAGTGACCACCACATGGTATGGTTCAATTTGGCTACTACATCTAAATCATCCCATTCCAAGGCAAAATATGGGACTTCAGAGGAGCTGACTTTGATAAGATGGCCAACAGAGTTAAGCTAGCCCTGGCAAAAGAAACACAGGTGAGGGGTACAGGCAAAGTGGGCAAGCATTAAGGATGCAATACTTGACAACATCCCATTAAGTTAGACAGAAAAGGAAGTGCAAAAGAAGAAGGAAACCACTTTGGTTCTCAAATACAGTAGCAGAAAAGGTCAGAACCAAAAGGCTGGCCTTCAGGAAATATAAGGGAACACAGCGGGATGAAGATAGGAGGCATACCAAACTGCCCTAAGGAAGCAGGGAAGGCAGTAAGGCAGGCAAAGTCCCAAACTAAGGAAACACTAGCATGAACAGTAAAGACGGTGACAAGACTTTCTATAGATACATTAGTGAAAGGAGAAAGTCCAGAGGGGTATTGCTAAGCTTAATGGAGAAAAGGGAGCTTGTGAGGAAGAGACCCGTAAAGCATCCATCCTAAATAGATACTTTTGCTCAGTATTTGCTGAAGAGAAGGTAGGCAGGGCCCACAGCTCAGCACCATGGACACAGGGGAGGAGGTGAGCACTACTCCTTCACAAAAGAAAGGTTCTACAAGAGCTTGCTAAGCTCAGGGTGGATAAGGCAATGGGACCCTGATGGCATACATCCCAGGGTACTTATGAGCTAAGGGTGGAACTAGCAGAGCCATTAGCAGAACTGTTTAGTGAGTCTCTGAGCACAGGAGAGGTTCCAGAAGGCTGGAGAAGGGCTCATGTGATCCCGCTCCACAAGAGTGGTAGCAGGGAGGAGGCAGGGAACTACAGACCAGTCAGTCTTACCTCAGTAGTGGGCAAGATTATGGAGGCACTCCTTAAGGAAAGGATAGTGCAACACCTGGAATCTATAGGGACACAGGATCCAATACAGCATGGGTTTACAAAAGGAAGGTCCTGTCAAACTAATCTCATAGATTTCTTTGACTGGGTAACCAGAGTGGTGGACCAAGGGGGAGCAGTTGATGTCACTTACCTTGACTTCAGCAAAGCTTTTGACACTGTTCCACATAGAAGATTGATAAATAAGCTGGGAAGGCTCAGGGTGGGTCAGAAGTCGGTCAACTGGGTGGCAAACTGGTTGACGGGCAGAAAACAGAGAGTGGTGGTAAATGGTATACAGTTAGAAGAAATGCAAGTCACAAGTGGGGTACCTCAGGGATCAGTCCTGGGGCCAGTCCTCTTCAACATCTTCATTAGTGACCTTTTAGATGGACTAGAGGGTAAGGCTTGTCTGTTTGCAGATGACACCAAGATCTGCAACAGAGTAGATGATCCAGATGGGGTGGGCAGAATGAGAAGAAATCTGCATAAACTAGCAAAATGGTCAGAAGAGTGGCAACTGGGATTCAATGCAAAGAAGTGCAAGATCATGCACATAGGGAAGAGAAACTCTGAAGCCACCTATAGGCTGAGAGGGGAGTTGCTAGCAGTCACAAAGGAAGAAAGAGACTTGGGCATCATCATCACTGATGACCTGAAATCATCCAAGCAGACCTCTAAAGCAGTAGGTAAGGCTAGGGGGATGTTAGGGTGTATTAGTAGGGGTATCACAAGTCGTAAGAGGGAGGTAATAATCCCTCTTTACAAGACACTGGTTAGGCCCCATCTGGAATACTGCATGCAGTATTGGAGGCCACACCTTCACAAGGACATTAACCAAATTGAGGCAGTCCAGAGAAGGGCAACCATAATGGTGCAGGGACTGCATCAGAAGACATATGAGGACAGATTAACGGAGCTCAATATGTATAACCTTGAGCAAAGGAGGGAGAGAGGTGATATGATTGAGACATTCAAACACCTTAAGGGCATTAACAAGGTCAAAGAGTCTAATGTGTTTAAATATAAGAAAAATAGCAGGACAAGAGGACACGGCATGAGATTAGAGCGGGGCCGATTAAGAGGGAATGTGAGGAAATTCTTTTTCACAGAAAGGGTGGTGGATGTATGGAATAGCCTACCTCAAGAAGTGTTGGCTATGAATACAGTCCATGGCTTCAGACAGGCATGGGATTGGCATAAGGGAGCAATACAAATGAGTATGAATAGATAGGCCACTGACAGAGCAAAGGCCGATGGCACATTTATAAGGTAGAAAAAGAAATGGGCAGACTGGATGGGCCTTGCGGTCCTTATCTGCCGTCAACTTCTATGTTTCCATGTAATCAGCTTACAGAATTTTCCCAACCCATTTTCTAATGCTTTATAAGTAGGCAATGCAGTTTTGGTGGATGCCCAGGTAGCGTTTAGTACTGCTGAAATATTTACTGTACCTTTCTGCCTCTAACAAAGCCAGTTTGATGGTGGTCTTCCACAGAGACGATCAAGACGCTGAGGTAGTGTGCTAAAATCTCCACAGGTATCTTAACATCTATATGAAGCAGGAAAATGGGGTGATAAGTGGCTACAAGTTGGAGGTCTTTGCTTGGTTTAGGCAGCAGGACAATTAGTGCCACAGACACTGATTGGGGAAGGGTGTTTTTTAACAAAGGACTTTTGAACACCACCAGTAGGTGTTTGTCAACCTTAAACATAAACACCTGAAAAAACTCTGCAGGAAACCATCCAGGCCAGTGGACTTCCTCTTGGGTAGTACTTCTATTGCAGCCTGTAATTCAGGCAGAGATATTGGGACATCCAGGGTACTGGCCTGATGGGAGGAAAGCTTAGTGTAGGAGATGTCTTAGGCTGGAAGCAGAGTACACTCTCTCTAGGACAAATAGAGTTCTGCATAAAAGGTGTGAAAAGCTTTTGCAATGTCAGCAGAGGAGTAGTGACCTGACCCCGTCCATCTTTGAAGTGAGGTAACAGTTTGTTTTCTGCCAAACTCTGGTTCAGTAGGCTAGCAGCATTTCTTTCTTCTTGCCAGACTCCCAATATTTGTGAGAAGTCCTCACCACTGCCTTCTGGGCTGCAGTGTATGTCAGGGAAATAATTTTGTATTTCAGTTGCAGGATATCCCACTGGGTGGGAGTGATTTGGGAGTGTGTTGTATTCTTTTTCTTTACCCTTTAAAAGCTGCTTGAAGCCTGCCAGTTCTTTAATGCTTTGTTTTTATTATGTGCAGCATAACTTATTAAGCATCTACTGCAGTAGGCCTTGAAGGCTTTCCACAGGGTGACTCTAGTCATCACTAGGGTGTCACTGCATGAAAAGTATAAGGTTATCTCTTTTGAGACCCATTGTAGGAAGTCCTTATAGGAAAGGAGGAAAGTGCTCATTCACCACTGGGGCATTTTATGATGAGTGGGCCCAACCATTAGGGTAAGTCCGTGAGTGTATGGTCAGAAATAACTATAGTACAGGGCTTATGTGTACTTGGTGCATATCTTACAGCTCTGTGTTTGGGACCAAGAAGTCCAGGTGGCTACTCATACTGGAGGAGATTCTCCATGGCGTTTAAGGTGTGGAGCCAGTGCGCACCCCCGTGTATGCACAGACTGCATGCCTCAACTGCAAATGTGGTATTCACAACAGGAGTGTAGTGCTGTGTGTGAGTGGGGCACATGGACTTGTGTGCAACATTAGTAATGCACATGCAGAGGGGAAGACCTGTACAGCAATGACCATGGCAGCATGGCACATACATGCACAAACACCAATACATTAGCAATACATGTGTGAAAGCATGTGTGGCTGTACGCTCCCATGGGGCACGTATAAACACCTCTGTGTGGGTGCATCCAGCAGACAAGGGCATGTTGCAATACTGACCTGAGGCTGAAACCAGACACATCTCATACTGACAGTGCACCATGCCTGGGCGGTGCCACAGCCCACAACATTGCACAGCTTCAGCCACACAGTGGCATGGGTTGCATGGGCAATGTTGTAAACACCCTGAGGCAATACCTGAGTGCTGGTGCAGAATGTAGGCCTCCGTGCCACACAGGGCAGCCTTACCCACAATGATGGCCACCAGGTATACAGGAGGCTGGATGCCATTCTGTGGCAATCCTCCTGACCCGCACAAACCCACCTGCACACAAACACAGTGGAGTAACACACAGGGGATGTGACCTGGGACACAGCAAAAGGAATGCACCTGCAGCTCTACACAGCACACTGCCTGCCACGGTGCAGCACTGTCCCCCCAACCCCTCACATGCACAGCACACCAGTGACTGAACACACAGAGTAGACCATTGACACTGTGTAGGAATGCCAGTGTACATTTACATGTCAAACACAGATGTACATGATGCAAAGATACCCCCCCCACAAAACAACACACAGACTATCCCGGCTGCCACCACCAACCAGGGACTGTGCAATGGCATCAGTCTTCAGTGTCATCATCCTCCTCCGAGTCCTTGGATAACTTCATTGGGGTGTTGTCAGTGTACCCTGCAGACCTAGTAGCATCCTTTGAAATGGCCCTCTGAAACCCTGCAGGAAAGCACACATAGACAGGCACATGAGTGACATGCTGGCAACTGTGTCACTCCCCAGACACCGCCCGCAGGTCAAGCATGCAGACCTACCTTTGGATGGCTCCAGCACACACCAGTACTCCCCACAGTCCCCTTATAATATTTGTCCTCACCCCCGACCCTTAGTGTGATGAACCCTGGGAGCATTTGGTGCCATTCTCTCTACTTTACAATGACCTGACTGGTCGCTCTGTCCCCAAGGTTGCATGTTTACAGTGCAAACTCATTGGGCCTCCCCTTAAAGTCCTGTGGAAACACAAACATCAGGGACAATGTGAAGATGGGCGCATATGCAGCTCCCTCTGTATAAGCCACAACACCCACGATACCCACCTCGGGTGGCTCAGTCACCCGCAAGATGTTGCCCCCTTGGGGCTGTCCTGGTAGTAGTGTGCAGCCATCCTCCCCAGATTCTGTGGGTAGGCAACTAGCCTGCCCACAGTCTCACCATGCCCTGCTGCCATCATGCAGTAATTTGTGATATCATTCAGAACCCCATGCGAGGCGACGCCCTGATGGGGTGCTATGTAGTGTCACAACCCATGTACTGTGCTGTCTGCAGCTTATAACCACACACCATGGGGGACACAGGACACCTCCACAGGACAATCTGCAGGATATAGACAGGGCAACCAGGTGGTGTTGTGATGTGCCCAGAACTGCTTTTGAATGTCACACTGCTGGATGCTGCAGTAGCTGCCAGGCACGCTCGATGTGCATGGAATCGACATCATACCCACCAGCCATGATTCCGGGTATCAGACGTCTGGGACATGCAATGCATTGAGCGATTCCACATGGACAATGGAACAGTGGCACACCTGTATGGCATGGTTCAGGACAGTGTGCATCCCCATACATGGTGCTCACAGACCATGCCAGTGGAGACTAAGGTACTGTGTGCTCTGTCCCAATATGCCACTGGGTCATTCCAGCATGTGTGTGATGATGTGACAGGTGTCAGCAAGTTATCTGTGTCACAGGCAGTGCATCAGGTGATGGAAGCACTGCTCCAGGAGGTGGGGACACAAATACAGTTCTTCTCTACACAGCAGGAGATGCAGGTCACAAAGGAGGTGTTCTGTGCCATGCATAGTATGCCAAATACACTGGGTGTCATTGATGGCATACATGCGCCTGTACTGGCCCCCTATGTGGATGAGGCTACATACAGAAAGCAGAAGGATGTCCATAGCATAAACTGCCAGGTCATCTTTGATGCAGAGGGATGTATCACCTACATGTGTGCGACCTACCCAGGGTCCTGCCATAACACCTATCTGTTTGACAGGTCAGGTCTGGGTGAACTACTGGCTGCAGGTGGCAGTGGTGAAGGATGGCTGTTAGGTGGGTGTGATCGGCATTTGGTGCCATTGGGAGGTGTGTGTGTGTGTGTGTGTGTGTGTGTGTGTGTGTGTGTGACTGACTGTGTGTGTCCATGTGACCTGTGCCATACTAATACGTGTGCCCTCCATCAACAGGTGACAGCGGATATCCCCTGAGGCAATACCCAATGACACCATACATGGCACCACAGAATCCGGTAGAGGAGGTGTAGAATGATTCTCATCGGACATGTGGCTGTGTGGATTGCACAGTAGGCATCCTGAAGATGTGTTTCCAGTGCCTTGACTACACAGGTGGCATGATTATGCTTGCACCGGGGATGGCATGCAGAGTGTTCACCATGTGTGCCATGCTGCATAACATCTGTGTGCGCTACAGGGTACTAACTTCACCTCTTCTCCCATACAACCAGCTCCCCCTGATGGTCACCAGTGCAGGAACACCAACATGAGACTCCAAGCAGACATGCAGCCTGCCACATAGTGGTGCATGCTACATTTGCTAGATAGGTGTGCGTGCCATGGACACCTTGGTGAACATGTGTACTGAGTGTCCATGGGTATTCGGGTGCACCTTAGTGCCATGGCTGCTGTTGCATGGTGTGCCATGTGTGGGTAGTCATCCACTGCAGTGTTCTGGCCACATGGTGGATGTGACCATGAGGGCCGTATGCGTGCGCAGTGGTCTGAGGTCATGGACCATGATGGCGGGTGTGGGATGGTCGCCATGGGGACGCAGTGTCCCACAGCGAGCTTGTGGCATACTGGTGTGTGTACGGCACAACCCTGCCCATCATGGCTGTGTTTTGCCACAGCGAGTAGTCACACATTCAGGGCTATGACATGCCACAGGGGCAGCTAAGGGGGCAGTCACCACCCTGAGTACATGGTGGGCCCCAGCATGGCACAGTTTCCTAGATGCTCACCTGGGGGTGGGGTACAGGGGTTGTCTGTGTTGATGGCTACATGGTTGGCCATGGCTGTGAGTGGTTGGTCCAGAGGTGGCTTTGGTGGGTGATGGATAGTGGCAGGGGTGTGTGGTCCACCATGGCCATGTGGGCTGGTGCCGCAGAATCCATGGTGTCTAGCTATGCTGTACCTGGCGGAGGGCTTCGGATGGTAGTCATTAAGCACACTGGATGGCATTATTGTGACCTTCTGTGTGGCAGTTGATGCATATGGTACCGGGCTTGGCATTGTGGGTGCACCTTGGTCAGCCAGCATACATGCTGCAACCCTCTCGAGTACATCATCTATCCAGTTGATGCTCCATGCCATGCTCTCCACCACACAGGTGAGGCACCATAGGGCCTCAGTGTTCTCCCTTTGTGCTGCAAACCTGTCCTCCTCCAGGTGATGTAATTCTGGGTAGTGGGACTGCAGCACACCTGTAGTGGCCACACACCTGTCACAATGCTGCCCTTCCCTGGCATGTCTGCCCTATGGTCCATGCACTGCTGTTGCTGTGTCTGCCAATTCATCTGTAGCAGGTCCCACTGGGGACTGTGGTGTTGGGATAGGGAAGGATGTGTCACCTGGCATTCCACCATTGGTCACATGTGTGTCAATGAGTATGGCCCTGTCTTATGGCACCACCATTCTCTGCACATCTCCACACTGCTGTGGTGCCAACACACAGGATGCTTGCGTTGTGTTGGTGCATGCCATAACCACCTCTATGTCCTCTGTCCATTGGCTGCATTTTGTGACCCCTTCTGGCCATGCCTACTAAGCTGCTGGTGTTTCCAGGCTGATACCTGTGGGGGAACAAATAGGATCCTGTTATCTCATTCCTGCCTTGCGTCCCAAGATTGTACCGGATGAGTGGGTGCAATGTGGTGCATATTTACCTGTATCAGACATGTGCCAGCTCCATCTCGCTGTGCCAGTGGGGACTGCACCATTGTTACTCACAGTCGTACATTTTGGGAACAGTAGGTCCAGTTAGGTGCTGCTTACACATGGCTATTCAACACCCTGTCAGGTGGCCTATGGCCAGCAAATACCTGGCATCATGTCACAGCCATCCTGCATCTTCTGCCTGGTGAACTCCAATATTGTTTTGGCCACTATCTACTCCAGGGGGCTCGGCATGTTCTTAGGTGATGGTGGACCACCACTGGTGCCTGTCCATGCCCTGTGGGAGGCGGTCAGCTTACGCTTCACAGTGGAAAGTATGTCTTGCCATTCATGCTTGATTGTGGTGAGTATTCATGCCTCTGGATGGGCAGCATTGATGACAGCCTGGATGTTGAGCCAGATCCCCTGCTTGTGATCTGCACTTGCTGTCAGTGCCTGTTCACTGTACAGGACTCCATAGATTGTCTGCATCTCCATGACAAGTGCTGTCACCTGAGCAGTCATGAAGCTACTTGACCATGGCTTCCAGGTGCTCACCTGATGCTCACCCATGCCAGAACTCAATCAGTTGTTTCCCATCTGCTGCTGGGTATTCCCATACACCATCCATGGCAGTGTGTTCTGGTCTGCCTGTGCAGACATTGCACCAGCACATTCCTGTTGGAGCATGCACACGTCTGTCACACATGCCTATATTTGGAAGGGTCAAGAGGCATGTCAGCATGCAGTGCAGACTCTGCCTCTGCCCCTCCATATGCCTACATGCCTCTGTCTGCACCACCCATGTCTCCGCCCAGCAGCGTGGGTGTGTTCGTATATGCCACCTCCTCAAAGTGCTCTGTGTGTCGCGTGCTTGTGACGTATGTTCCTGCAGCATTTGCATGTATTTTACTCTCATTGGAGAATAGGGCCCACTATGCAGGACAGAGTTTCATTTTATTTTAGTTTTTATACTTGTAAAACCAGATGAGCAGAACTACCCATTTTCACAGGTGACAAGTTAAATGCAAAGTCCCTACCTACCAAATATAAGCTTCTCCATAGTTCCACCAGGTGTAACTCAGCAGCCTTGGCATGTACAGTAGTGCTATTTGAGCTTTTGTGGGGTTAGAGAGTGTCCTTTGAGGCTCTATAAAAGTGGGACCTAAACTTTGTTAAAGTCACCCCCTCCTGACAGTCCTCAGGGTTGAGTAGGGCTGTAATCTTCTGGGCAAGGGCTGGAAAAAAGGTGGCAGAATTCTGATTGGGCCCATAGATATTGAATAAAAGGAGATCTTGTGAATAAGCATGGATCCTTGCTATTACCCATCTGCCCTCTGCAGAGAAGGTAGTGTTCAGGACTTGTATCTGAAGTTTGTTATGGAAACGTATGGCTACTCCTCTTGCTTTTTTGGAAAAGCAGCTGCTGATCACTTGACCCACCCATTCATTTGATAGTGTTTGGGCTTCAGTCTCTAGAAAGTGGATTTCTTAAAGAAAAGCTATATTGCATTGCTCTTTCTTCAAGTGTGTGAGAATCTGCTTCCATTTGATGGGGGAATTGATGCCATGGATATTCCAGGATATAATTTGGAACATATAAACCTCCATTTTGTTTACATTTGGAATAGGTCACGAAAGTGAGACTGTAATAAATGGGGTTGTGTAGTGCACTTGTGTAATGCTGTGAAAAGTGAAGTGAGATCGGCTTGCAAAGTTTTTTTATCCTGGTTAAATATCTCCAGCTGTAAAATGTATCCATGGACCCTCTACCCAGCACTCACAACTTGCTCTGCAGGTACATCATCTTTTTGGAAGTGGTTGGGTGGTATAATCCTTGTTACCATTATCGGAGGTATTAGGCAAGTGACAGGGGTTGCTACTGCCATGGCTATGCAAAGCTTTTGTAACCACTTTCTTGAGAAGTACTTGTAACTTGTAAGCCAGAGGGTGTGTATAAATGGGTATCTGTCTGATGAGATCCCTGTGGCAGGGGGGTTCCTCAGGGGTCGGTCCTGGGCTGGTGCTGTTTAGAGTTTTCATTGCACAGACGGGTAAGGGGACTTAAAATTGGGTAAGCAAGTATGCTGATGATACAAAGCTTGCTGGCCTGGTAACACAATCTGCAGGGGTGGCGACAATTCAGAAAGATTTAGGATGACATCCACAAATGGGCCATTCAAAGGGGAATGAGTTTTAACATAGACAAATGCTGTGTGATCCATATAGGAAATAGAAATTTGAAATATAATTATAAGATAAATGGGCATACCTTAAGGAAGTCAGAAGTAGAAAGGGACTTGGGATATGGGTGGATCAGAAACTGAAATACCAGGCTCAGTGTGACAATCAGATAATAAAGGCCAATAGGGTTTTAAGGAATATAAAGAACATTAGGAGTAGGAAGGAGGCAGTGATCATGCCTTTGTACAGGATGTATGTAAGACCTATTCTAGATTATGGTGCCCCAGTGTGGGGACCCATAAATAGGGGGTCAGTGGCAGGATTATAGAGGGTACAGAGGAGGGCCACCAGGATGGTGTATGGTATGCAGGATAGATCTTATGTGCATAGATTGGCTGATCTAAGGCTAATGTCACTGGAGACTAGAAGAGTGAGAAGGGACTTGATGCTGTGTTAAGATATAATGCAAGATAATTACATATTAGATGAATTGAATCTACAGTTTAAAAATGATAAACTGGGCACAAGAGGACACCATCTTCAACTAAGCCATATAAGGTGTAACTCAAGTAGATGGATGGCTTTCTACTCACAGAGAATGGTGGTTCCATGGAATGGGATACCTGAGGAAGTTGTATATGTGGTGAACAAGGCTCAGTTCAAAATAAACTTGGATTCCTATATCTTAAAGGGCCATAAGCTGACATATTATGGGTGAAAGGAAAGGAGCGCATATGGGTCCCAAGGGCCCCCTATGCTCCTCATCACTTTGTATGAAACTTTGTATGAAACAAAGAAGAAGGTACAATTCTCAAACTGGTAGGATTAGAGAGTTACTATCAGTACATGCAAAGAAACTGTAACCATTTAATGAACTGCCACTCTAAACGTGTGGACTGCTAATCAGGGAGAGATCACCAAAGGGAAATGGGGAGGTAGGAAATCTTATTCCCTACAATGACTGCTGGGCTCTGAACTCACTAGCTCAGAAAGGATGCTTCTACCTTTGGTGCACTTCTTTGTGCATTAGATGAGGCCATTACAGCATGCAGTTTTGATGCTGGGAGTACTAAGGAGCAATGTCATTACACAAAGTGGGAGAAATAATCTGAGCATACTATAGTGGGTGAAAAGAGAAGTAGGTGCGTGGGATGGAGAGCTTGCTTCCCTAAAGTTCATAGATTCATAGTGGAAATACACATCATGTAGCCTTGACAGCCTTTAATATGACTCACCACCTATGGTAGAAAAAGGTTTGTTTTACTAATCCCATATAATGATCAAAGTTTTTTTTTAATGACGCCATATTATTGCTAGTAACTACCCTTGCAGGCAAGGAGTTCCAGATTTCTATTACTCATTGATTATATTAATGGCCACTTTGGGTTGTTTTATATTGCTCACCCTTTAATTGTATGTTATGAAATTTAGATGGTTTATCATTAACTTTTTTCATTTAAACCTGGAGATTCCCATATCATTTCATTGTGAAAAGCTTTAAATACAAAAACATATCTCCTCTAAGTCTTCTATAAGACAGAGAGTATAGATTCAGTTCTTTCAGTTTCTCCTCATAGCTTAGATTATTAAGGTTATTTATTCTTTTAGTCACACTTCTTTGGACCTGTTCCAAGGCAACACTAATTCCCACATTTTGAGGGGAATTAAAGGGTGTACCATACTTTAATATAGGTCTTACCAAAGATGTGTACAGTAAGATAACAACTTCTCTTTTTCTGCTTTTAATATTTCTCATGCTATTACCAACTACTGTATTTGCTCTCTTGACTACATTCCTAGTATGGTTATCAAATTTATGACAGTTCGAAATTATGACACCCCGATCTTTTTCATTCCCTGTTACTGTTATTGTTATTGTTTTGTTGTTTATCATGTATTTGGCATTTTTGTTGTTATGGCCGGGGTGCGTATCTTCACATTTCATTTCATTAAAGTTTAGTTTGTGTTGTCCAGCTCAGTTTTCTAGTGTAGTAATTTAGGCTTGTAGATTTTTTATAGCTTCATCATTGTTCACTATTGCACCTAATTTAGTATGATCTGCCTACCCGAAGATCCATATGTTATTAGTAGTATTCATACTAGAAATGAAGATGTTAAAGAGCATAGTCCCTAATATTGAACCTAGTGGTACTCCACTTGAAACTTTGCTCCAGTCAGAAAACAAACCTTATATACATACTCTCTGTTCCCTATGCTGCAACCATGAAGCTACCGATGAAACTATTTCTGTACAAAAGCTGAGATCTATTAATGTTTTAATAAGTTCCAGATGTGATACAGAAACAAATGCTTTTGCATGATCAAGATAAATTATATGTACAAGCAATCTTTGATCCAAGGTTTTATTTACAGGTTCAAAGAAGTCTACTAAATTGTAACACATGATCTGTAAGGTACAAATCCTTGCTGGGTAAAATCGACGTGACCTATTGATTGTAGGTGTGTGTCTATATGTTCCTTGATGAACCCTTCCATTATCTTTCCAACAATTGATGTTCTACTGATAGGGCGATAATTAGATACATCACTTTTATCACCCTTCTTATGGCTGTTTGTGGAGCCTACTGATGTTTCGGTATGTATTGCTTTAAAATGGACAACCATGGCACCTTAAGTTGGACTTTTGGAAGTATCCTTCGGAAAGTCCAGTGGAGCTTGAAACACTCTTTGATGGTCAACCACTATGGAGTTACAGCCACACTATTTCAGCTGTTACTTCCGCATTCTGGGGCAAGGCTGTGCATGCACAGTTCTGCTGCCACCATCATCTTGTGAATGGTAGAATGCCATTCACTGCAACTATGCATGCATGAGTGCCTTGCATACAGAGTTGCATCACCACCACCATCTTTTGGATGGCACTTCTCCTGCACCCTCTCACTGCTTCTGTCCTCCCCACTCCCTCCCAGCACCAGCAGCAAAGAAAACCCTCCCAATCCCTCTCATTGTTGCTGTCCTCCCTGCTCCCTCTGTTCCCCATCCCTGTACCAACATCAGGGTGCCCAATCCCCATGTAAGTATTATGTACCCCGAACTCATGTGACACACTGGGAGCCCACCCCAGTGAGCCCAAATTTATGTTTTCATGTTTCCTGTGCAGACATCAGGGTGCCCAATCCCTGTGTTGGTGTCATGTACCCCCCCACACACACTTATGTGGCACACTAGGAGCCCATTTCAGTGTGCCCAAATGTATTTTTTTTAATTTTTTCCCATGCTGACATTGGGGTATCCAGTCCCCATGTACCCCACCAACTCATGTGGCACACTGGTGGGAGTCCACCCCAGGGTGCCCAAATGTATGCTTTTTCCCTGCAAATAAAGAAAACCATCCCCCAAAGAGTTTTTTTTTCTTTTCCTGTAGAAAAGAAAACAGTCCCGTGTCATTGTTGCCCCAGGCCCTCTCGGAATTTTGGCCCTTTGGAATTTTGGTTCCAAATTTTCATCATGGGGTTCTTGGGACCTCATCTCATGAACACTGTCACTGTCATTTTGTTACTCAGTCCTGAAAGGTGATGTCACAATTGCTGCGTGGAATCACCTTTCAGGGCAAAATAACAAAACAACAGTGCCACTGTTAATATGATGGGGTCCCAAAAAGCCCATGTTGCAAATCTGGTGAAGAAATTCCAAACAATTACTGCATTAGGAGTATGCATTGTGCAGTTTCTATGCACACTCCTAACTTTGCCAGTTTTTAATATTTTCACTCTAGCTTTTTAGTAATGCAATTTTTGCACACCTCCTTATTAACAGCACAGGTGTCATTTTTCGCATCCTGCCCAAAATGTGTTTGAGCACCTGTGGCACAGAAAGGCACAGTTGCTCTGCAAAATCACCTTTTGGGACAAGTGAACAAAATGACAGTGGCTCTCTTCATGAGGTGGAATCCCAAAAAGCCATGTTGAAAATTTGGTGCAACAACTCCAAACTGGTCAAGTTACACTTGGGCATTCAAAATTTTCTACGCACATGTGTAACTTTGGTCACTTTGCAGCTCCTCTCAGCCTTATCAACCCTGGCTAGGTTGTGTAAGGTATAGTGGCTACATATGCCTGTCTGCATTCTGGGATGACTATTCCTTGTTTGAGTGATTGATTGTATAACGCAGTTAAAGGACCTGCTAATAAATCAGTTATTTCATAAAGAAACCTGGGATGCAGATTATCTGGTCCTTCTGATTTGTTGACATCTAATTTTCTAAGTTTAGTCAGTACTTCAGATTCTGTAATAGGCTTAGTAAGAAAGTTGTCATTAGTGTTTGTGATCTTATCTGGGAAAAGGACTTCAGCCTGATACACACTTGTGAAATATGTATTGAAAAAACTGGCCATTTCTTTTTTGTCTTCAATTTTCATATCTCCAATTTTGATGGGGCCAATAGACTTTTGTTCACCTTTAAGGCTTCATACACATCTGAAAAATTGCTTTTTAATATTTTTGTTAAAGTGACTAAGTTTAGTTCCTCATCTTCTTTAGCTTTCTTTATAAAGCATTTACATTTTTTGGCCAATGATTTATAAATGTATTTCCTGTGGGTTGTTTTATTTTTTGCATATTTCTTATATGCTGTCTGTCTTTAGTAATAATTTTCTTAATTTTCTTAAACCAGTGAGGGATTCTTCCTTTTGTATCATACTTATTAACTTGTGGCACAAAATGTTCTATGCAATATGATAGTTTATCATATAATATTCTCCAGGTATGAATTACTGAATGTCCTTGCAGATCTTTATTGCAATCCCACTCTTTTATGATATTTTTGATGTTATTTTAATCAGTATTCTTAAAGTCTTTCATCTTGGTAATGCCAGTTGTTTTAATGTGTATGTCTTTTATAGTGAATGCAATCATGTTATCACTCAGAATGGATCATGATTGTGGGTATCCCACATTCTTGTATTGGCAATCAGCTTAAGAATAACTTCAAAAAAGTGTCTATTGCAAATATGTCTACTAAGAGTCCAGTGACCCAGCTGTTCAAGGGTTGCTAACATCCAGTCTTCAAGTCCATTTCTTTCTGTTATGTAAATCATTCAGCCCTCCCCACAGCATCCCATTTCATGAAAGACAGATCTGATATTCATGAGAGGAGAGATAAGGACACTGCAGTTGTAGGGTATGGATTTACTATCCCCACAGGTATCATAACTGTTTTCTTTCCAACCCACTGCAGGTAGAGAATGAGTTAGAGGGAATTTGTATTCTGCCTATGGATGAGCTCCAGCAGGCCTACTCTATGTAGCTACTGCTGCAAGTGTGGTTTAAGTTGCTGGTCTGTTGAGAATGTCAAATATTCACCCTATTTCTGAATGTTTCAGAAACAGTGCCAGCAGTTAATCGCAAGAGCAGTGGGCAACATGCCTCATTGGTTAACATAATCGGACAGCTAGAAAGTGTCCAAAAGGGTAAGGGTGGAGGGTGGAAGCCTTAGCTGTTGTCTCCCTCAGGGCTCCAATATTCTGGGACTTTCACATGGAGCCATAGCTCCCTGTCTGTAACTGGAGAATGGGAAGCGAGCCCTCTGATATGTTGTATCCCAGTCATTATACACCTAGGGTCCTCTGCACTAAGCCTAAGTACCACTTATCTCAGGAGGGTAGGCAACCATTCACATGAATGTTATGCAGCAGGGACCTGCAGATGCCCAACAGCATTCACAAAAATGTACACCAGCCAGTTGTGCACTAGATTCCCTTGAAAACAACGTGCCATGGGCAGTTTGGGGGGAATGTTGGAGGCTTGCTAGAACTTTGTGCAATTCACAAAGGTAGAGAGTGCCACCCAGTGGGGTGCAGGAGGTGTGGCAGGGGACACTTTGTCATAACCTTGTTACATGGCCACCCTTGCGCACATAGAGCACCCCATGCCCTATGCACAAAGCCTATGTGTGACACATAGGCAACCTTAAGTGACAGGTCTGGGATGTGGCAGGAAGGGTGGACAAAGAATTGTGTACAGAGAGCTGTGTCTGTGAGATGTGGGCACTGACCATACACCTGCACACCTGTGCATGACCATACATCCATGCATCAAGGAGGGACTGTGTGCAGAAGTTTTCCTGTAATTGGGACTGTGAGCATCAGGCATAGGACTATACAGGATTGGCCTCTGTGTGTGGGCATGCCACAAGTATACCATGCCTTGTACAGTGGCCATACAGTTGGGACACCACATAAAGGAGGATGATGGGACCACCCTGCTGCCTATGCCCTCTGCTGTTGTGTACTGGTAAAAGGAAGTGATCCACTATCTTCTGAGTGGTATACCCACTCTACTGATACAGTGGCCATATGCATACCTGTGCCAGCCTGAAGAGAGCACTAGTTTTGGGGGGCAGACAATGTCAGGTCACTGCTGTCATTCTGGGGGTAGCACTGTTCTCCTCCACATCTATAGGCACCACATACCACATGGCCAGGCCTTCTGGGAAATGTGTCCCTATACATTGGCAGCCAACCCCCCCACACACACACATCAAGCAGTATGGCCATAATGGACACAAGGATTCTCCCATACAAGGGCATTCCCACCAGCACCCTGGAGGCATGGGACACCTGCAGAGTGGAAGACTGACCATCCTTAAGGTCAGAAGGTATAGGGTGGTGGATGATGACAAGGGGTGGGCACACTCATACCACTTGGGTGGGTGGTCAGTGAATGCCCTGCAGCCACTGCATGACAATGTGTCAGGCATAATGTTTACCCCCCACCACATGGATTGGGAAGAGGGTGTGCCAGACTTATGGACTTAGACCTCACAGCATCAGTATATCTTCTAGGTACACTGTCAGGGGTGGACAACTGGAACTGTTGTTCCCAGCCTGCACACTGGGGTGGCCTGCCACCTGCCTGGAAGTTCAGGTCCATATATGTAGTGCTACTACTGTGTGATGGGTCCCGATACATTAAACAGTACAAAAGCAATACAGTATCTAACAAATGTCCTAATATACAACAAACTGTGTGATGTAAAATAAGCAATGTGCTAGATATTGTATTGATTTGGTACATGTTCATATATCAGGATGTGTAAGATGATCTGCAAGTTGTGAGGTATATGTGTGTTGCAATGTGCTGGCCTTGCATGTTCAGTGACAAACAAAAATGTAGAATTGTCATTGTTTTTCATATCTCTGTTGACCACATATATTTGTTAAAAAAACAAAACAAGCATCATGTGGTTCCCCCCCATTCCCAATCCCCTGTAGTGTAATATCTATCCTTCCATGGTGATCTAGCAGACCCACCTCCCTATCCCTGATCCCTTTGTAGTGTGACATAGAATGTTTTCCTTGGTGGCTAGTGGATCCTCCACCTCCCCCACACTGACAAGTATCACCCCACCACCCCACCCCTTCCTGTCCCTGAGCTTGCAAGCAGTACAATCCTCCTGACACCACCACAACTGGCTGCCAAGTAAACTGTCAGTAATGAGCATCTGCTATATAATCAGCTGTTACAGTACATGTTCAGCACTGACAGCTCAGTTGGTGTCCAGCCATGGTAGAGAGCAGAGGGCTGTGCCAGTCACCAGTTCTGGAATAGGAAGGGGTGGGTGTGGAGCAATGCCTGTGAGGGTAGGGGGTTGGGGGCCTCTAGCCACCAGGGAAACATTCTATTTCACACTACAAGGGGATTGGGATGGGAGGCTTCTAGACCACCAGGGATGAATAGATAATACACAACAGGGGCTTGGGATGGGGGGACCACATGACACATGTTTTGTTGTGTAACAAACATATTTAGTTAACAGAGATATGAAAAACAATGAGGATGCTTCTTTTTTGTCTGTCACTGAACATGCAGTGCCAGCACACTGCAACACATACATACCTCACATATCAAAGATCACCTTACATGCCCCAACATATGAACATTTACCAAATTAATACAGTATCTAGTAAACTGCTTATTGTACTTCACACAGTTTGTTGTACATTAGGACATTTGTTAGATACAATATTGCTTTGGTACTTTTTCATGTATCGGGATGTGTCACACAGCAATAGCATTACATGTAAGGACCTGAACTTCTGGATGAGTAGCTGTTCCCCCCCCCCAGAGCTCATGCCTTGGACAACAGTCCCAGTCGTTCACCCTTGATGGCATGTCTCTGTAACACCAGTTTGGAGTGGCATGCACCATCCTCTACAGTCAGTGGCACTGTGATGGGGTCTCTGTACATGTACATGGGGTTGCACTACTGTTGTCTGCAATAGCAGTCACCATGGACATGGGTGTACTGGCAACACTACTGGTTACAACTGGTGGTTCTTCCAGTCCGTAGTGTTTCACACATTCCCATGCACCCCTGAATGGGTGCATATGGGATCCACTGTGGGACCCAGGGCAGTCATCCAAACAAATGCCTTCCTGCATCCCACACTCTGCCCCATGCAGCCCAATTCCAGCAATCCATGGCTGCATCCCAGGGGTGGGGCCACAGACAGGTGGCTGGTGATAGTGAATACTGACCAGTGCACACCTGTCAACAGGTCCGGAGCTGTGCAGGTTGAGTGTGCACCTATTGCGTGTACTTTACACCCATTTAGTGACTAGGGCCCATTGTTTAGGAACTATAAATTAGCCACTTGCATGACACACATTCGAATTCAATTTTTTCTCTCTTTGCTGCTTCAGATGTGGTTGTCTTGTTTCAAAATGTGTCAGTAAACTGTATTTCTGGCAATATAACATGCTGTAGCTACATATGTGTTGTGCATCCTGAACTGAGAATTCATCAGAAGGTGTATCATTTATTAGAGTTGATGAATAAAAGCTGAGCACTTTACATGTCATCTTCTATCAATAAAAGATCTAGGCATACAAATTTACTAACAGCACTCCTGACCCAGTAGATTTTAGAAATAAATCTTCATTCCTGTATTATGCCCAGCATTCATGCACATGTTAGGGAATACACTGTTACAAGTACATGTGTTAAACTTGCCAATGAGTGACCCCTCAAACTAGCGTGAGATCTAATTGGGCATTTGTATATGTTTTGTATTAGTTTGTATTTTTGGTTAGTCCTTGTGATAGTGAAAAGATTGATGAAGACCATAACCTCATAAAAAGATTTTTTGCGTAAGTTTACACATGTCATCACATGTCCATGTTAGACACCATGTCTTGTTTAGGTCTGCTGAAGAGTCATTGTCTTTCTCCATCTCATGCCAATCATGATTTTCAACAAATGGCAAAACACTGTGTTTTTCCCCAGCTTCATCAACCTATACAGTTACTTGCTTGCTATGTGGGTGCTATGTTTCTTCACAAAAGTATGCCCCTCTCTGCTCAGTGTGCAGCCAAGACCTACCAAAGACGGAGCAGAATTTTTCTCTGTTCAGATTTGGGAACTTCTACAACTTCGTCTTAATCTTAAAAATCTTCTTTCATTTGTCTAGTTCAGCCATCATCTGTATCCAGAAGCCTAATCAGAAATTTAGAACCATATGTACAGATTGCTTGACTCTCAGATGTAATTTCATAATCTGTATTTCTATTTAAATTTTCTTACTTTTACATATCATTATGGCAGATATTACCCACTCTATTTTTGCTTTGATGGATGACATCTTAAAACATGTAGCTCAACTCTGATGGATGCTAGCCCCTCAGATTTTTTTTCCTTTTGTTTTCTTTGCTGCACTCTGCTCTGAATTTTATGCTATCATTTTTCTTTGATATGTTGTGTATTCCTGTGTGACAAGCTATGCTCTTTGTAGCCATATCTGCCATGTTTCTTTCTCTTCTTTAACTGTGTGTTATTGTACCATCAATTTTGTAAGGCATGCCACGTATTTCAGAGTACATTCTGCGTCTTTTCAAACTGCAGGTGCATTGTTTTGAAGGCATTTTTGGGTCAAAATTGCACTAATGGTATTCTAATGAAATTTAGTGTCTGTAAAAAGAAAAGAAAATCAGTAATTTTTTTTTCTTTTTTTTAGTTAACTGACATAGTACCATTAACAAAATAAGATAAATTATTTATTGTATGCAACTCCAATACAAACATTTAACATAATACAATAAAACATTTTTTGTGCAAAATTCCTGAAATATTCATGAAAATATTTTTAATTTCTTTTCACTGTTTCCCATATTTTCCATTAAAAACACAACTTTTGTGAGACAATCTCTTCTTTTGTGAGCCACTCATGAAAGAAGAATTTTTGGCTCAGGCAAGAAGACCATTTCCAAATCAGAAATGGAATCTCTAGGCCAATAGGAATGCAGTTCTGGCATTATCACAAAACAGGAAGTTGTCCATCTTGCCTGAAAAACTAAGCAAACACAATTACTGCCTAATAAATACTACTCTCACACTTAATACATTTTAAACAGTTCAGATTTATAATTTCATAAAATAAAGCCAGATCCTAATACAGCACGTACTACTGATGTGGAATATACAACTTTTACCACTGCAGTGCATATACTTTGGTTGCAATTTGGTGTATGCCTATTGTCAAGGCCATCAATATATGTCTTATTGCTTATTTCATGACTTTGTATTCTTTCTTCAATGGTTTGCAAAACAAAATCATATCACAAAGAAGAAGAAGATCAAGTCACAAAGTATGTTTTTCTGTGTCATCTAAAATGTTGAGAAATGCTTGCTGGCCTTCAGGAATTACAGAAATCAAGTTAGCCACATGGGAAAATTATGACAAATTGATCAAACTAGGCATATAGCCTCATGTTAAATACAAAGAAAAATATCTTCAATTTATACAATTTAACTGTCTATTTTTGTCATAGCAGCAGTTACAGTTACATAACAGAGCAGTCATTATGCCGACTTTATTTGATATTATTCCACTGTGTTAAAACATTTATTTATAGTAGCATAAGAAAATGTCTAAATTTAGATCACAGTCTTACCTCCTAGGATGCAAGGCAGAAAGGGAAGAAAAAAATCTAAGTGGCGCAATATATAGGGCGTGAGCTGGCCAATCAGACACTATAACAATCTTTCATGTGAAATATTGTCCGCTCATTTTTATTTTATTTTATTTATTGAGAAATTGGAATCATGGAATCATTTATAAATGTTTTCCCTCTCCAAAATGTATCAGTTTTCTGCAGTTTAACCAATGACAGCTCACTGCAGGTAAACTTGCAGAAATGATAAATCAGGATAGTACATAAGCCTAAGTGTTCAATTTATTTGTGCTTTCCAATGAAATGACATGGAAGGGGTTACGTCTTTGTTTGTTTTTTTAGTCTGCTTGGTTGCCCTATTAAACTAAAAATAAAATGTCAGTTGGCAGACACTGCTGTGAGAGACATGTGTATTTAGGATTTCTGTCATTTGCAATGTCTTTAAAGAGATTCAGAATGGCAGAAAGCTTCACAAAACAGCTTGGATAGTGGGTAATTAACTTGTGAAAAGGAGTTCACAGTTTTCCAGGAGTAGTCATTTTGGTATTCATTTGGAACTGGAAAACTGTGATGTGCACTGGTTTGGTAATGAGGGGCATGACATGGGAGCAGCTCATGCCAACTGTATGCAGACTTTTGAACAGTCACCCTGAGACATGCATACTGATCATCCATGCTAAATGTAAGGATGTGCGTTACAAAAGGAGTATAGATTTAATAGAATCAGCTTAATCAGATTTGGCTGAGCTACATGGAATGTTGCCTAACTGTAAAAGTCTGTATTCAGATATTACAGAGCACATGATCTGGAAAGGCCAGCAGTATATACCTGGAGTTGAAAGATCATACAGAAAGGTGAGCATTCTAATCTCTGGTGTTTTGAGTGACCTGGGTAGGCACACCATTACTTACTCCAAAATTAAATATTATAATAATTCATTCTTTATAAAAGATGGCCTGCATTTCTCAAACACTGGAAATATTATTTTCCTGGGAGACTTCCAATATATGATGAAATGTGTGTTTTGATGAGTGTTAACAATCAGTACACACTGTATACATTAACAGTACTGCGATGCTGCCTTACAGTGGTTCTTTTCAGAGCCGCACCTTCTTGGACAAAAATAGATAAGACAAATATAAATAAATACTCATAAATGAGTCACAGAAAACTGTGTTAAGTAAACTTAATTACTTCTCAATGGTGTATATGGATAGTTCATGAATGCACATTTTTATTACAATTTATATTTATTTTCTTTACTTTTCACACAACATACGTAAACTGGACAATGAGGAGCTACTTGACCTGGTCAAAGGCCTAAAATGAATGTCAGGCCACAGATTTTGATGAGAGGTGTAATGCCCCAAAGTTGGGGCATCCCAGAAAAATTAACTTCAATAAAAAGGTTAGGGGTTTACAGGTGCCCAGGGTGCCTGCCTTAGGTATAGACTCATAGGCATAGGTCAAAAAGGTCCCCCAGTAGTTGATTCTCCCTGCACAGTATAAAAACCCCTGTAATTAATAAGGAAAGTGCCCTGTGCACTTAAAATGCTGTGAAAAAAATAGAATTCATTTAGCTTCAGCAACAATAGGGAGGTTTAAGTTTAAAATTTTTTCTTAAGTTGGTCTGTTGTTCCTGGGCAGTGGTTGAGGAGACAGAACACAGAAGTCAAGGGACAGTTTAGGGCTTACCTTGTGTTGAAGCCATCCCTCTGGGCTTGCTGTGGTCCTGTGCTGCCTCCCCTGCCTGAAGACTCCTTGCTCTGCTTTTCTCTGCAGTCGGTGGTGCCATTGGGGCACCACGAAGAAGTAAAATGGCCGTTTGCCTGGCATTGGGCTTAAGAGCCCCATCATTTTATTATTTTAACCCCCCCCCGTATATTTAAAGTTTAATTTCGGTCCCATGTCAGTGGCATTGAAGAGCCGCATCGTGCCCGAGTTCCTGTCAGCAGTCAGAGGCCCCCCAGTCTGTCCCTCGCATCGCCTGCTGCCTCCCGCGCTCCCTCCCTCTGCCAGCAAGACCTCCTGCCTCCCAATCCTCCAGAACAGCTCGTTGGAGTGGTGAGTCAGTGACAGCACGCAGATTCATGCTGTTCACCCCAAAACAAAGACTGCTTTAATTTTTTTATTCATTAGCGCACAAGGCGCTTGTTCTATGCAGCTGAGGGCTGTGGGGTGGGGAGGAAGGACCCTGATTTAATATTCTGAAGGGGGCAGAGAGGTAGTGATGCCCACGGAAAGGGACCAGTGCAGTAAGGCCAAGCAGTGGACTGTTGAATATTGATGAGGGGGTGGGATTAAAGGCTGCAATCTGCTAAAACAGTGACAGCTCTTAGAGAGCCTTCCAAATTAAAGGGGCCATGCAGTTAAAAGGGCAAGTCAGGCCCAAATTAAAGGGACTAGGGCTTCTCAGGCCCATTGTTAAAGGGGCTATTTGGCCAATTATGAAGAGGGCTATTAGGCCCATAGTAAAGAGGGCAATTCAGACCCATTCCTGTTAGGCACCAGGCCCAGCTGTAAGAGGGCAGTTAGGCCCAAAGTCTAGAGGGTGCCAGGCCCATTTTGGTTAGGGCACCAGGCCCAGTTTTGAAAGGGCTAGTAGGCCCACAGCTAAGTGTAGGGCATCAGGCCCAAGGTAAAGTGTAGGACATTAGGCCCGAGGTAAAGCAGGCTAGTAGTAGTAGGGCAGTCCCAGCCTAGGTATTTTGGCAAGCCAGCCTAGTAGTAGTAAGGGCAGCCCCGGCCTAGTGTATTAGGGCAAGCCAGCCTAGTAATAGTAAGGGCAGCATCGGCCTAGTGTATTAGGGCAAGCCAGCCTAGTAGTAGTAAGGGCAGCCCCAGCCTAGTGTATTAGGGCAAGCCAGTCTAGTAGTAGTAAGGGTAGCCCCGGCCTAGTGTATTAGGGCAAGCCAGCCTAGTAGTAGTAAGGGCAGCCCCAGCCTAGCGGATTAGGGCAATTCAGCCTGGCAACAGTAAGTGAGGTGTACAGGCCCCATAGTAAATAAGGCATTTAGGCCTTTGGTGTTCCCAGCAATTAACCTAGGGCAAGTGGTATCCTCAGTATAGGAGTTAGGGCATCCTTAACCAAACATTCAGGGGTAGCCAGATCCTATTCGGGAAGCCCTACATTTAGGAAAAGGGGTCCATCCGAGGGTGCTCAATTCACAAATACTGTAAAGCTCTATAACAACTGAACTGTTCATACATCTGTTATTGCTGAAGTACTTGAAAGACTGTGAACTTGCTAGGAAGCACCAAGACTGTATTGTATATGGATTGTGGTTATTTGCCCCTGGTTATCTGAACTATTGCTCTAAGCATCTGAAATATTGCCCTAAACATCTGAAATATTGCTCTAAGCATCTGAACTATTGCCCTAAGCATCTGAACTATTGCTCTAAGCATCTGAACTGTTGCCCTAAGCATTTGAACTATTGCTCCAAGCACCTGAACAATTGCCCCACCTGTAATAATTACCAGTAAATTTATAATTTGCCTTTCCCCAGCAAATTATCGGATCATTCCACAGTCCTCTTGGCACTGTAGGAAGGTGCATTTTTCAGCTACATTGTTACCAGTGTATGGGGACAGTCTCAATCTTCAACCACACTGCAGTCCCATTATGTGGACTGTAATACTTCATCCTCAGAATCAGTCTCTACCCAGAAGAGGACGTCTTCTCAGCATTCTTCATCCAAGTGGGATCGTCCATCAGATCATCTTATCCAACTGTGTCATCCATCGAAGTCGAGTCCGTCACCAGTCGTACAAGTCATGCCCGCAGTTTCTTGTTTTCACAGATCAAAGGTACATCTGCCAAAGCACATCAAGACAGCTGTGCCATTGTCATTTCATATGATTCCTGTTCCAGATGTCCTGGAGTTGGTCACCCTCCACAGAAGAGTGTGCTCATCCTGGAGAACCTGGTCTGCACCCCTGCTCGTTCGACGAAAGTCGAGTCCATCAAAGCCCAATACGGGACGTGTTGGCTGTTGCTTTGTTTTTGTTCTAGTTTCTGGTGACAAGATTGCAGAATCAGCCATCATCTCAACAGATTCTTCTGGTTCCTGGTCCTATCAGAGATCCTTAGGAGTTTAGCTGGCCCTTGGAGTGCTGCAGCATCAGTCAGGTCGTGGTAGTCCTCGATTGGATTCTTTGCCATGCAGATCCTGATTTCTCCTCATTTTTGGTGACCCTGGAAGTGGATTTTGGCCAAGGAACCCTTTGTTTTCAGTTTGGAATCTGACAGCTTGTAAGTGGGTTATTTCAGGAACCAGTTGCTCTGGTTCTTTTATTCTGGCAGCCTTGGAGAGAGTGGGCCTTTGCCAAAGAATCACATGGTCTGTTTAACAAACCTCTCACCACCCAGTGGCCTTTACAGGGTCCCTACTGGGAATTGTGTTAGCATCTACTATTTTGATTGCTTCCCCTTTGTAGCTACCATCGTAGACTGATGGTGTACATGAAGACGTCAGACCTCTGGACTCCTGTAACATCTGGACTTTGGTAGAAGTGTGTAGTTATAGCTAAACCAAATACTGTTATGGGTAATGTATGTCATCTTATCTTCACCTAAGCTTACTGTTAGAAATAAGAATTGTAGAATAATTATAGAATTAGAGTGACAGTAGGCCTTGGCATCTATTCTATTCTTGTTAAAATAATTTTAGCAGTCATAGATACAGTATCTGTCTTATTTACCACCCTTTTGTTGTGGGTGGCTTCTCCTCCTCTTGTGACTGTGTCTCCCTACCCACCAGTACAAAATAAATGTCCTGCAGGTACTGAATCTCTAGGATGACTCCTGCCTCTCCTTGTCTGGGTAACAGTTATCTTATCCACAATAATTCAGACCCTGGTGTCTCACTCATCTCTTTCCACCATCTTTAGAGCAGAGTACCCCAGAGCACCTCTAGACCAGCACAGGGGGACTAACCTGCCATTAAGAAAAACATGCTGGACTGTGAATAATTTCCTACAGGAGAAGGGGTGTACAAAACATTTAGAGTCCTGCCATTGAAAGTGGGAACTGCTGCACCAGCACTTCTATAAGGTGCAAATAGATAGCAAAGTATGGGAGAAATAGAAGGACTGTTACAAGTGTGCCCTAAAGATGTGGGATCTTGCAGGGAAGCCAGAGCTTGGTAACAGGCAACCTGGAATTAAGTCACTGAGGCCTCAGGAGCTCTTTGAGAGTTTCAGCACTTGTGGCCTGTATACTTTTAACAATGCAACATGGAGCTGGCCCAGTGGTGCTGAGGGTTGAGGTGCTGGAAGCCATACCTTGCACTACGCTGGCAACCTGGGTTAGGGAATGAGCTCAGATAATCAGGGGTCGGCAGGGGAGAACTGGGATTGAGCATCAGGAGACAGCTGTCCAAGTCCTGGGGTGGGCTGGGGACTCTACACCATTCTGCAGTGACCCCTGGGGATGCCCAAATGTACCGCCTGCGATGGTATAACTGTGGGGGGGCTGCAGTGGACATCTGCACATATGTGCATGGAATTCATTGCATGTCCATGATCCCAAATGGGGAGAAACAGGGAAAAATGGCAGCATGGGTCCATGGCAGCTTGATAGCCGGAGCTCCGCCAGCCAATGATGCCTGAAGGCATGTGCCGGTACTGGTTCCTCGCCGGTGTGGGGGCTATGGGGGGGCCCCTTTCACAGGTGTAATTGCATCTGCCAGCTGGGCATGCGAGCTTTGGAGTTGGTGGTGGAGTGGAGCGGTGGCTGGATGTGGAGCAGGACTGTGACTGCAAGGTAGAAAGTGTTAAATGATAAAAACAATGCAACCTGGAGTTTTCTGAGCAAAATCAAGTCATAATCAGCCTGCCACAAACAAATGCAAATACCTCATGAACCGTAAGTGCAACACACAAAGTACGAGCGGCAAAGTTGTTCAGCACAAAATTACCTTTCTAATGGTGCTGTGCAATTAATTATAAGTAGTTCCCATTTTTTCAATATTGGTTGAACTAGTAAAAAATGTTTTTTTCCAAGAAAAATGCAATGGAAACCATTTTTTGTTGGAAAATATTTAACATATCAACACCAAATTAAGCATCTATACATTAGATGGAGGTACAAAACTCATTTAGTACTAAAAAGCTATTTTTCTAATATGATACAATGTATTTCTTTTCAGTTTTATTAAGGTGGCAAGTGAAACTTGAGAGACAAATGTCAGCCATACCCACCATACCATACATAAATGTGATTATCTTCTAAAGAATACATAATAGACACAAAGTATCAGCAGCAAAGTTGTTCAGCAGAACATTAACTTTCCAATGGTACTATGCAATCAGTTCTACTCACTTCAGTTTGTGAAATACTTAACTTTTAAGCAGTGATGTCCTCAGGCGTCAAAAGTCCTCAGTGGCACAAAGTGCAGGATGTCTGGAGGTGTTAAAGACCTCAGGAGTATCTTTTCTGCTACCACCTATAGGCATCTTGGGGCCTCAGTGAGTTAAGTTCTCTAAGAAAATGCAGTTAGAACAAAGCTGCTTTCCATGTAAGTACTTTAGAACCAAAGAAGTTTATGGCAGATAAGGACCGCAAGGCTCATCCAGTCTGATCATTTTTTCTACCTTATGACTGTGCCATAGGCCTTTACTCTCTCAATGGCCTATTTATTCATACTCATCTGTATTACTCCCTTATGCCTATCCCATACCTGTTTGAAGCCCTGCACTGTATTCATATCCACCACTTCCTGAGGTAGGCTGTTCCATGCATCCACTACCCATGAAAAAGAACCTCTTCTAATTACCCCTTAATCATCCTCCCTCTAATCACATGCCGTGTCCTCTTGTCCTGCTATTTTCTTATATTGAAACATGTTAGACTCTTTCACCCTGTTAATGCCCATAAGATGTTTGAATGTTTTGATCATATCACCTCTCTCCCTCCTTCAATCTAGGGTATACATACTGAGCTCCATTAATCTGTCCTCATATGTTTTCTGATGCAGTGCCTGCACCATTTTGATTGCCCTTCTCTGGACTGCCTCCATTTTGTTAAAGTTCTTGTGCAGGGGTGGCCTCCAGTATTGCATGCTGTACTCCAGATGGGGCCTAATCCGTGTCTTTAAAAGAGGGATTATTACCTCCCTTTTATGATTTGTGATACCCCTACAATTACACCTCAACATCCCTCTAGCCTTACCTACTGCTTTAGTGATCTGCTTGGATGATTTCAGGTCATCTGTGATGATGATGATGATGATGATGATGATGATGCTGATGCTCAAGTCTCTTTCTTCCCTTGTGTTTGACAGCAACTCCCCTCCCAACCCATATGGGGCTTCAGGGTTTCTCTTCCCTACAGTGGTGCTTACAGAGAAGTTGAGCGGTAGTGCAGTTCACCGACCAGTGCAGGCACTGTACCACTCAGCATACCGCTCAGAGCAGCAAGTCATGTAATGCTGCCATGCGCTATACTCATCCTTATGCTGTAATTCAGCATTCATCCATGAGGTGGCAACAGCAACTCATCTGCAGCCTGAAATGCCAGATTTTACCTTTCTCCACTTTTTACAGTGGTTCACCTATTAAACAAAGGATAACTTTCAAATAACTACAACTAAGTAACAAGGCATTCATTTACTGTATATGACAATTTGAGACAGTGTCCCTTTATGTCCCAGTGAGGTAGACTATTGTGAGTTACAGTATGTAGCACTATAGCAGCATATCTGAGTATGGAAAGGTTTATTCCACACCCCTGAGGTTGCTGAATGGCTCATCGTTCACTACTTGCATCTCACATACAGTATACCTTTGGGATATCACCTAACTTCTGATTTTCTTTTCTACTATATACTACTCTATTTCAGCCTGGCATAGGTTGTGTGTAATCATCCTCTTTCTTTTTTCTGCTTTTCCTAATGCCAAACACATATTTCTGATTAATAAGAGTCAATAAAAAATAAGAGAGAAAGAGATGATGATGTATGTAATCGGCTGTGTGTAACAGTTTAAAATAAAAAGGAGGTTGTCTTTACAAGGATCGAGAAGTCAAGTGGAGCAATCAGATAAAAAAAGCTGTTTTTTTATCAGTTCAAGGTGAAGCACTTGTGAGATTGGAGAGTGATAGAAAAGAATCCGGCCAGAGAGGACACCAGTAGTTTCATGATACACAAAAATGCATTGTGGGAGTAGTAAGGGGGGACTAAGGGAATGACAAAGACAATGATCTCAGAGTGAGTTGACATCTTCCCTGTAACTCCAAGGCAGTTGTTCAATGTTTTCCTGTAGATTACATTATTTTAAACAGAAGCCAAAATAATCAGTTTTCTCATGTAAGCAATGTAGGAATTTCCCTGTAGATGGACCCATTTCCCCTGTAAAATACAGGAATCCCTGTAGATCTGGGAGCCCTGCAAAGAGAAACATGTTGCAACTGTAATGATGTCTAGTTATGCAGTATGTATGGGCACAGTCTGTGAATTAATTTCTACTTCAACCACTATATTTGCATTTGATTTCTGAAAGAAGACACTGTATGTCATATGTACTCGACCCCCACCCAGCCATCAAACAATGGCTCTGGGTCTTGCTGGATTGAGCAGATTCCAGAAGTTATGTCACATAAACTCATTCGTTAACTTCCTTTCTTCCCTCCCCCTCCACTCACAGACTGCTCTTGGGAAGACATGAAGGCCAGTTCACAGTTGGGAAGCACATTTCAGTTCAAATTAATTAACACATCCAGTCAAAGCAGGGAAAGGCTAATAAGTGTTAAATTACAATATGAAAAGAAAGTGGATAGGGAATGGAAGGAGTGAGGATGGCTGGGGACTCATTGACTCAGAAGGCTCTATAGTCTGTACTTAGTAAAATTTGCAAGACCTCTCTTGGCTGTAGTAGTAATACTATGCTCACAAAACATAAATATACTGTAGTATATCCCTTTACTGCTGATTCTTGAAATAGGTTATTGATTTTTGATGTACTGTATGGTTATCCTTACCTGTCTTAAATATATGGCTGGCAGTATAGCCCAGAGGTTAGAGTAATGAGCTGTGAATGAGCTTGGTACACCCAGCAGACCAGACCTTGGTTTGATTCTCACAACTTCCACTTGCATACTGTGTGACTCTGAGCAAGTCACTTAACTGCCCAGTGCTCCCAGGCCACCCCTGAAAACAGGCACTTGTGCCTAGAGGGCCTTACCTGATTACCAAAGGATAAAATACATTAAAAATTATAAGGCAGTCAGAAATACAGTGTCTGCATAGTGGCCCCTTACCAGCTGTCCAAATTTGGACCATTGTAAAAGAGAAATTGACTTCAGACACATCTACAGTATAACTATATAACAAAGTTTATGACAGCTGCCATTGTAATTGTGAGAACAGTTCACCATCTCTATGTAATTGATTGTTGTCACTGCTGTATTTTCATGTTGTAATCTCCCAGGTTGTGCCTGAAAATAGGCAGGATTTTTGCCTAGTGCACCTACCTAGTAACCAAAATCTAATAAATAAATAAATGTGGTTGTTTATCTGTGGCTGATGAATGGCTGATGTGCTTCTGTTAAAAGGTTATACGATCTTAACTGAATAGTTGATGAAATATAATGTTCTTTTCTGACTACTTGTTTTTACTATTCAAGCCGACATTTCACTGTATTCAATACTGACTTGTATTTGAACTAAGTTTAAATGAACATCATGTACTGTAGTATTTATAATACAGTCCTGGATTTCTTTATGAGCTTTAAAACTACAGTAAATCTATTTAGCAATTGATGAATTTGTTAGAGCAGGTTGAATAATTTTTTTGGAACTTCATGTGTTTCTTAGAAAGTGAAAACACCAGGATATAATGCAATCTTTTATGCAAAGTCCATTGTCAGACATAGTGGTAGAAAGGATGTTTGAAAAAGCAAACTGCATCTTTTGTTTTAGAATTTCTGGTCATTAAAAAGCTGGATATGTTACACTGGCATTGTTCACTGGTACCTGACCCATACCTCAAATATGCACTCCTCAAGGACCCCCTTATTTTACATTTTCAGCAAAGTTATTTTTAGAAGTGCTTATCATTAAATTGCTGGGCCAAGAAATAAACAGATCACATAAACCATTCCAATCAATGATTAATCTTTGATTAATACTACAATTTTTCATAAAGTAAACCTTAAAAAAACTAAATATTAGATAATATTTAAAAAAACACTCATTTAGAATAGCTCCATCATACGGTGACTGAAATCTAGCAACAGAAATAATATAAGTATGAAAATAAACTTAAATAGGGTTCAGTGTTTAACAATTTGTCTTGAATACTGTATCTCAATCATAAAGTATACTGTAAGAACTAATAGCCAGCAGTATAACAAAACTGCTATATCAATAGTGCTTGGAATGAGACAAAGAAACAACTGAAGCATTGTGTTAGGAGCCACAATGAAGAGCAGTTCAGCCTGGTTTCACATTACAATCCATCACTTTTCCCAGCCCCCACTACCCACGGCTACAGTAGTAGTGCCGAATTTGTAAAGCAATTTTGTGAGATTCCCTAATTATCTTTCACAAAGGTTAGGGAAAAAAATTCTCTAAAATTATTTTTGTTATACCTACAGATAGAAGCCAGTTCCTATTACAGTACTTAAGTGCCATCTAGTAGATTTTCAACTACACTATCAGATGAGGGTACCCTTTCTGGGTAGCAATAAACACACTAACAAACAAAACAAAATCCCTAACAAAAGGTTTCACAATTATCAAAAGGGATTTTTAAAAATCCTTAAAAATCCCTTGACTAATTTGGTGCTACTACTGTAACTTTCTTTCCACTGGTGGGGGAAGAGTTCCTGAAGAAAACAGCTTGAATTCTGCATGTAATTAATCGGTCATGGTCTGTCTAAACCTTTAGCTGCAGTATTGTGCAAAATCAGCTAAAGTTGAAACTGAAGTGCTGTCCAGCAAAGTTTTAATCCATATAAATTGTTCTGAAGACAGTATAAGATGCTGACCATGCCAGACACCCCACTCCCACAAAAAAAAATACTTTGAAAATCAGCGCTGTGATTCAGGTGGCAACTACAGAATACAGTGCATACTGTATTTACAAGTGAAGCCTATTAAAGATATGCGCTTTATTCAGCAAAATACATTAGTATATGGATTATAGTTCTGGTTCACTGTAGAGATTTTAGTCCAGCTTCTGATTTTTATCCACTGTAACATTAGCAGCTTATAGCCACCATGGTAGACAAACTTTATTTTACAGCATTGTGTCTGTAAGTAAAGCAATAGGATCCCCTGCAATAAACGTGTCTGATGAGGACAGCTCAGTATCTATGTTCTTCCTTTAGAACATTATAACTGACAATCTGCCTTTCATGAAAACTGTAGTACAGCTCAGACTCATTACAGGAATAAGGTGACCAAAATGTTCCCTTTGCTGGTCATCTGCAAGCAGAAGTAGACTATAGGTGGGGCCAAAAATAACACATTGGGTGGAGAACTGGCTATGGAAAACATAAAGGAAGCCAGTTATGCCAGCATGTGTGTGTCCACAAAAGAAAGAACCCCTCGACTGTACCTTGGTTTATATGCTTGCTAGCCACACACACTCCAATAGTTCTTTGCTTAGACCCTATGACACTGTGATCAGTAATGATATTTTACTCTCTGTACTATCACATACTTGCTACTGTAAATATAGCAACCTGCATTTAATGCCTACAACCTCCACTGGCATACTGTTTACCCCTGGTCAAGTCACATAACCTCCCTGTGCTACTGGAGTGTACCTGTAAGTGAGCAACAGATGCAAATGGCATATTTTTTAGTTTTAGTAGATTAACTCTGAAACAGCTTGGCTCCACAATTACCAAATCACTAAAATACCACCAATATTGTGTTGCAAGATAAAGAATCTTTATTAAAATAAACATAGCAGCAGCTCTGATGCTCCCTTCACAAAGGCCATACATTTTCACACCAACTGATGCATTCCCATGGCTGACATCAACCACATGAGCCATTAATGGAAAGTTTCACATTTAAAATGACACTGTGATTTTTTGAGAATGAATGACATTTTGGCTTATAGTTAAACCTGATTGGCTGGGCCTCTGTGACTCAAGTTTTACTATAAGAAAAATGACATACATTCACTCCTGCATTTATTCATTCATTCACCTGATACAAGCCAATGAGAGAAGACATTTGATCTGTGACCCATATTCATTATGTATCAATAGTAGTTATTTAATAAGCTGTAAGGTAAGCAGTATGTGACTGATAGGTATTACTTTTTTTTACTGAAAGGTACAATGCATTTGCTGCTTTCCTTTATAATTTTTTTCTTTTCTCTTACTGTCAGGGCTGGCATTAGATCACTTTAATAAAATGCAGTACAGTAAACCTACTTTACGGAGCTCTGCTATCATGACCCCCCCCCAAACACAGGCACGCACAGGCAGTTACTGTAAATGTTAGTATCACTACACTACACCACATACTGTATATTAAAATATATTTCATTAGATTTTGATGTCCCAAAATTAAATTTGACTCACTTCAACACACACTATTAACTATGTCTTTATTATTAATTTAAAGAGGACAGACAATTAATAAAGAAATGTAAACACACTGGTTGTTGTCTGTGGTTATTTATACTTGCCATTGTTTTTATTTTTCAGTAATCATCTGATTAAGTCTGTTTTATAGACTTAGTAATTATACTTTGCATTTTTTTGAGGACTTTCATAAATATGGCAGTCCAGTAGTCCCTCTCACTCCTGTCCTCTGATCACCAGCCCCTTGCTCTTTTGGTAGTACAGTGGTCCCTCCCTCATTGTCCTATCACTGTCTGTTGTCCCTATTTGTAACTGCCTCTATTTACAGTATAATAATAATAACAAAAAAATGCAATAGACAATCTGTCTTCTAAACTGTGCAGCTAAGGATGATAGTGCCCTAAGTTTGGAAATCCATCTACATTCCTTTTTCAGCAGTTCCCCCTGCCTATCATCTTTTGATGGGGAGGGTGGGACCAAATCCAAATATAGGCATTTTCAGCACTTTAGGATAGGGTACAGGAACATGTCAGAGGGATTGCTAATAATCACTTACTGGCACAGTAGCCCCACATTGTCGTACAATACATCAAAGTGACCCTCAAGTCTTGAAATTCTTAGGATTGGACTGGCTCCCACTCCGTATAGAAAAGTGATAGAGAAAGGTAATGCTTAAAAATGGAAAGTACTCTAAATGGCTTTCTATACTTAGGGCAATATCACCATCAGAATGAATGAATGAGGAAATGCATTTAACTCATTTGCTTTAGATCCAAATCATTTGATGTTCCCTGGTTCCAGATTGTAAGAGCACTTAAAATGTGCTATGTAAAATGTAGTCTCCGTTATAGCAGAAAACATTTTATCAATGAAGTTTTAACAGGTAAATGAATCAAAATAATTACAGGGAAGAGATGCTAGTGGGGATGGCAAAAAAGAGAGTAGAAACAAAGATGTGGTAGGAATGGTTAATAGGGTAATTGTATCAGTTAGACTAATACTGTACATGTACTGTATAATGCAGGACAAACACCAACATTAATCAGTGCAGTGCTGGGGTGTGGAGTTTGTGGACACAAAAAAGTTACAAAACAAACAAACATAGGAAGTTCTTTATTCCACTGCTTAAAAGCTGCCCTCCAATTAAAGCTACAAGCCAAAAAAAAAAGCAAACACTTTATTAATAGAAGCCACCACTGTTTTGTAGACACAATAGTGACATATGAAATCTGCTGGTATGTAAAAAGTAATGATGTTGCATTGCCTGTTACTTTGTAATCTCATATGATCAGCAGTTTAATAATGCTGACATATAATATGATTCCCTGAGATTAGAGAGACAGTAGAAAAAAGCAACAGGTTGGTGTGAAAAATCAGGTATGTGTACTGGGTAAATCCTGCCCCTCCATGTCTACATCTATTATGTATTGTAAAGGCAAATGTCCAGTATGTACAGGTACACCTCCACCCCAACCCTCTGCCAGCTAATGCCAAACAACTACTAATTAGAGCCAACCAAACATGTGTCCCTGACAGAGAGAAAATCAGATACTGGTACCAGTACACCCTTCTCTTATTGCCTCCAGCTAATACTGGGTACACTGTAAACTTAAGAAATGAAATACTGCACACTATGAGTTTGAGCTTGGTTGTGCTGATTGGACTCTGACTCAGCCATTCAGCAGATAGCAAATGGCCAGTGTAGCTCTTTAGCATAAGCACACCACAGCTCAATTTTAGATGTAACACAACATATTTTGTTCTGTGACTTGTGAGAGCATCATTTAAAGCCTAGAACTGCAGAGACTATAAGGGACATAACTGGTATGTTATGAATTAAAGTCACCACTAATTTGTAACTACCTCTGTTTAGAATAGAAAACTGCAACAAACACCCTTACTCCTAAATGGTGGAATAAACAGCAGTTAAAATTAGTTTTTATTAAAAAGCTGTGGTGTGTGTTGTCTCTCTTCTTGGGTGGGAGAGCACAGCAGGTCACAGGAAAAAGGAAAAATGTCTACTCCTTTTTGATCTCTTCACCCCTCAGTAGTATCAGTGCTCTCAAGCCCATCATTGTAATGACATTGTACCACTGCCTTCCTTCTGGGATTCTGTGGTGGATATGGCCATAGTGGTTTCATTGATGTGAGAGGTTACATTTTTATAATGCATACTAAAGCATTTAAGAATGTTGCCCCCCCCATTTATAAAATAAAATATGAAATTTGCTTACATCCCAGAACCCATGAACTATCATTGGCAAATGGAGAAAGCAATCAGAATGGCTGATAATTGAAATCTGCTGCTCAAAATCACAATGCATTTACAAACATCTGTGGCATACAGTAGGTTCTGAAGTTATCAAAATCGATTCTGCCATCCCTGTTGATGTGCCAGGAAAGGAAAAGCTGAGGAGTGGAGTAGGAAGGGGAGATATGGGGGGGGGGTCTCACACTTGGATTGTCTTTACAGTCCCTAAAATATTTATTTGGGAGCTGCAAACCAGGACCTGCTATTTGAAAGCAGACCACAAGAGTGTATTGATGTACAGTATTTAATTAATTAATTAGAACCTAGGTAAAGGGACCTGGTTTAGCTAGATTCAGAACCTTTTTTAGGTAATGAGAAGTAGAAATACTGGCACTGAAAATCCCCTCTGCCCAGCTTACCAAGAAGAGCCCTTCACCTGTGTTCCCTATATGAGAACTGCTGGACTTTCTTGACTTCTGCAGCCACAGCTGGAACTCATGCTACTGGCTGGAGAGAGAGCAGTGAGCTGATGTTTCCCAGATACTGTATCTGGTGGTGCCCCCCCAACCCTCACTATAGGTGAAAAGAATCAAATCACCTCTATACCAGTGAACAAAGAACCCTTGTTTACTAGCATTGAGAGGGGAAAAGTATTAATAAAAGAAGCCGATTATTGATTTATGCAGCAGGTAAATCAAATCAAAATCAAATCATCTTTATTTTTATAGCGCCTTTCAAAAACCAAGGCACTGTACATAAAATCAATAAACATTGGATAAAAACAGAGCAGAAACAATAAAAACAAATCATCCATATTTCAGGAAGGCTAAGTCAAATAAATAGGTCTTTAACTCGACTTTAAAATTATCAACGTTCGGGCATCCTCTCAACCGATGAGGTAGAGAGTTCCACAGAGTCGAAGCCAAAAAGAAAAAGGCATGAGACCCAGAGGTCTTCAAACATACACTGGGAATCTCCAGTAATCCCTCATCGGCAGATCAGAAAGGACATAGGAGGAAGTAAGGTATCAAGAGATCTTGCAGGTAACTGGGTCCCTGTTTGTGTAGGGCTTTAAAGGTTATCAAGCCAACCTTAAAGGTGATCCACCACTGAACAGGCAGCCAGTGCAGCTTGTGGAGCACAGGTGTAATATGACTGGTCCTAGCTGTCCCAGTCAGAAGCTTGGCCATTGTGTTCTGCACTAACTGCAAGCTGCAGATATCAGTCCCTAGTAGCCCTAGGTATAGGGAATTGCAGTAATCAAGACAGGTAGTAACAAAGGCATGGACCAGTGTTGGAAGATCTTCTGGGGGAACCAGATGTTGCACCTGGGTGATATTCCTCAGATGATAAAAACAGGATTTGATGACAACTGATACCTGAGATTTTAGGGTCAGACCATCATCAAAGATAACACCCAGGTTTTGCACCTGGTCTAAGGTAAGAAGTGGTACACCATCAAGCAACAAGCCAGATGGCTTTCCAGCTCCTAAACCCACCCCCAGGAGACCTGGGTCCACAACCAAAACTTCAGTCTTGTCTGGATTCAGTCTTAGCCAGTTTGAAATCATCCAGGCACTGATTTCAGCAAGGCAATTATTTAGCATGGATAATGCATCATTCTGTCTGGGCAGAAAGGACATATACCGTTAAGTATCACCTGCATAGCAGTGAAAACCCAGACTGTATCACCTGATGGTATCTCCCAATGGCAGCATGTACACTGCAAACAACATGGGGGCCAACATGGAACCCTGTGGCACCCCACAGAGCAGGAAGTGAGCATCAGAAGAATAAATTCTAGTGGCAGCTCTCTGACACCTGCCCATGAGAAAAAAATGGAACCATTTGAGGACTGTACCAGACAGCCCGCAAAAAAGCTGCAGGCATTCCAACATTGTGTTGCATGGCAGTTTGCCAAAGATCAGACTCCCATTTATTTTGTAAAAGCCTGTTTCCAAACAAACAAAAAAGGGAGAGAGCGATCCTACTGTAGCAAGTGAGTATGGCCCTCTGTTTTTAATATAGTTACTTTCCTATTTAAAAATCGTGGCTGGACTATTAGATTCAAGAGAATCTATTTACACTGTTCTGGCCATTATCTGCCTAATGTTTCATCTAAATCAGGAGGCAATCAGTAGTGTAGAAGTGGAGCAAAGGTTCTTTCTCTCTTGGTCCAGTGCAGAAATGTCTGTGAGCAAGGACTGTCCAGTTTAGAAAAGTCTTGGCACTGGAGTTATGTATGCAGTTAATCACCTAGGTTTTGCATCTCTGTGGTTGTTGTCTGGGTCCCCAGCAGCTGCACAAAATACTCAGAGAAAGGAGGAGACTGGCAGAAGATACCAGGAGGAAGGACATCAGGAGGAAGGACTGCTGTGTGACTGGGCTTCTCTACTGGGACTAAAGAAGTAGAACTCTTGTACTTGGACCTTTAATTTAGGGTAATTTAGGGTAAAAAAAAAACTAACAAACAAAACAAAAAAAAAGTGTGTGTTTGTCTGAGTTAACTGAACTGAATGGTTATCTGAACCATTATCAAGGTGTAAATCTCAGGTGATTGAAAGGACTTGATAACTGCGAGGTTTGAATTACTTGTAGAAAGATCTAGTAAGTAGGGGGAGTGGCTTAGCTAGAAGGAAGCTACATTTAAAGACTGCCTTAGAAAGATTCTGCTAATAGCTTGGCAGAAGACACCAGGAGGAAGGACTGCTGTGTGACTGGACTTCTCTACTGGGACTATATTTCCCTCCTTCCCTCCCGCCCAAAGCTAGTTCTACTTTTATAGGCACAGGATTTGACTGACAACAGAAACTTCCTGTTTGGGAGCAGGAAGTGAGTGATCACAGAGCCACCAAAGACCCACCATCCTAGAAGGGCAAGAGTAGCTCTCTGGTCCCCTCTAGCTGCTGGAGGTCTGCCTCTGAGCAAGTAAGGGGTCTACTGAGAAATATAGGATACTCTTGTCTCAGAACAGGACAATCAGGAGCTTAAAGGGCACACAGGCAGAAAGTAAGGAGAGAGAGAAAAAAACAGAGGAAAGAGTAAGGATTGCAAACAGTTAAGGGGCTAGAAATAAGACATGATGGGAGTGGTGTAGTGCAGTGGCTGTGGAGCAGCAGTCTTCTGGGAGACATTCTGGAGGATGCGGTGTTGTCCCATCTGCAGGCACCTCTCTGGGCTGAGTAAGGAGGGAGGAGGTTGCTCATCTCCAGGCTGAGTTGGCCAGGATTTGTGGGACCTCCTCTTCCATCCAGGGACCACCAGTGCCACTGCCGTTGCCTCAGATGTTGCCAAGAAAGAGGGAGCAGTTGGACTACAGTGGGCTCAGGGAGGGTGAGGGTGGTGGAACAGAGGTGCATCCCTCCAGTTGTACCTTTCTACAATTCCTATGCCATTCTGGCAAAGTGTGGTTCCTCTATCAAGGCACCCACAGTGGAGACCAAGGAGGATGCTGGGAACCTCCACAAAGGAGACCCACAGGACGGTGCCAGGGGACCCCACAGGGGAAGGAAACAACTCCTGGTGGGGACTCCATTGTTAGGAAGGTAGAACTGGGGGAGGAAGGGGAGAGGGAAGTAAGGTGCCTGCCTGGCGCCATGGCTTGGAGGGAGAGGGAGCGAATCCTCAGGATTGCCAGAGCAGCTGCACAGGGGAGGAAGCTGGATGTCATTGTCCACCTAGGGACAAATGACCTGGCTAAGAAAGGGATTAGAGAAGTGCAGGAAGAGTTTGTGGAATTGGGGAGGGCCTTAGACAAGTAGCATGCACTGTAACCTTCTCGGAGGTGCTGCCCATCTATGGTGTAGGAGAAGCTAGTGTTCTGCACCATGGGATTCAACTAGTGGTTGAAAAACTGGTGTGGATCTCAGGGATTTGGCTTCATTGGGGACTGGGGGTCCACCTGGAGTGATGCAAGCCTATACTGGCATGATGGACTGCATCTGTCCAGGAGGGGGACCAGGATCCTAGGTGCTAGGTTTAAATACTTCATTGGCAAGCATTTAAACTAGCCAAGGGGGGAGGCACTGGAAAGGAGCAGGGAAATTCTAGCTCTCCCCAAAAAATCATGGTAGTAAGTGCGGTAAACACCAACATAGAGGTGATGATAGGGAGAAGGGCAGGCGTAAATGGAGAAAGTGACAAAGGCAAGAAGGACAGGGATGGGGAAAAAAGGAGTAAGGCCATCAGGAAATGGAGGGTAATTAGTACCAATGCCCGTAGTCTGGGCAACAAGCTCCCTGAGCTGGTGGCCTTGATGGAAGAGGGATGCCTGGATGTTGTAGCAGTCACAGAAACATGGTACACAGAGAACCATGACTGGGATGTTAACATACCAGGGTACATAAACTACAGGAGAGACAGGCAGGGGAGAAGAGGTGGAGGAGTAGCTCTCTATGTAAAGGAAGGGATAAAAGCAACTGAACAAAAGAATAAACAGGGAGGGGAGGAGAAGAGGCACTGTGGGTCACCTTGGAGACTGGAAAGGGCACCACAATCTGCACAGGGGTTGTGTACAGACCCCCATGTCAGGGGGAGGGAATGGACAAGGATATGACAGAAGGCATTCTTAGAATGGCAGAGAAAGGGAGATACTGTTGATGGGGACCTGAATATGCCAGATGTTAACTGGAGCACATTTGCTGCAGCCACATCCAAGAGCAGGGCCATTCTTGATGCCCTACAGGTGGCAGGCCTCAGACAGCTAGTTTCAGAACCCACTCATGAGGGAGCAATCTTAGACCTCGTACTCTCAAATGGGGACAGTGAAAGGATCTCAGATCTAGAATTGGGTTGCCATCTGGGAACAAGTGACCATCAAACAGTGTCATTCATGTTAAACTCAGCTTCAGAGTCAAGCCATACAAAAGTGAGGGTACTGGACTTTAGGAGGGCTGACATTGGCAAGATGGGAGAGTGCCTCAGAAAAGCACTAGCAAATAGGCTAGAAGGAGGTGTGGATCAACAATGGGGAATCATCAAAACTGCCATCAGAGGCCACAAGCTCTTTGTGGCTAAATAAACAAATCAAAATGAAAGAGAAAGCCACTATGGTTCTCAAAAGGTGGCTGTGAAAGTCAGGAAGAAAAAGATAGCATTAAGGAAGTATAAGGAAACACAGAAGGAGCAGGACAGAGAGCTGTACCAGTTAAGGCAGAAGGAAGCAGGGAGGGAAGTCAGAATAGCAAAGGACCAAACTGAGGAAAAGATAGCCAACTTGATTAAGAATGGGTATAAAACCTTTTATAGGTACATCAGCCAGTGTAGAAAGACAAAGGGAGGGATAGTGAGGCTGAATAGAATGAACGGTGGGTGGGCAGAGGGGGACAGTGAAAAAGCAGGAATACTGATCGAATATTTCTGCTCAGTATTCACAAAAGAGGAGGAGGAAGTGCCTAATCCAATTAACAGAAGCACTCTTGATGAGGGGGGTCGATCCCAGTCCTTTCACAGAAGAAAGGGTTCTGCAAGAACTCCAAAACTGAAGGTGGACAAAGCAATGGCCTGATGGAATTCACCCCAGAATTCTAAAAGAATTATGGGGGAACTAGTGAAACCACTGGCTACTCTTTTAATAAATCATGGAGGATTGTGTGGTACCTGAGGACTGGAGGAAGGTGGATGTGATTCCCTTCACAAAAGTGGGACCAAGACAGAGGCAGGAAACTACAGACCTCTCAGTCTGACCTCTGTGGTAGGGAAAGTGATGGAGTCACTTCTGAAGGAAAAATAGTTGAGTACCTAGAGGCCAGTGGGGCACAGGACCCAGTGCAGCATAGGTACACAGTGGGAAGGTCATGTCAGACAAATCTAATAGATTTCTTTGACTGGGTGACCAAAGTAGTAGACCAGGGATGGGTTGTGGTCATGGCCTACCTAGACTTTAGCAAGGCATTTGACACAGTCCCACACAAAAGATTAATAGTCAAATTAACCAGCCTGGGAGTGGGTCCCAGGGTGGTAGCCTGGGTAAAACATTGGTCGGACAACAGAACACAGAAGGTAATTGTAAATGGAGTCCACTCTGAAGAAATAGGGGTTACTAGTGGTGTACCACAGGGTTCAGTATTAGGTCCAATCTCCTTTTTAATGTCTTCATAAGTGACATTGCAGAGGGACTGGAAGGAAAAGTATGCCTCTTTGCAGATGACACAAAGATCTGCAACAGGGTTGATACACAAGGAGGTGTGGAAAGGATGAGGAGGGACTTGGCAAAGTTGGAGGAATGGTCAGAAGTATGGCAGCTAGGATTCAATGCAAATAAGTGCTAAATAATGCACCTGGGAAACAAGAACCCAGGGCAAGAATACACAATGGGTGGGGAGGTAGTAACAACAACAAAAAAGGAAAGGTACCTGGTGGTAATCATATCAGATGACCTTAAGGTTAGCAAGCAATGTGAGAAGGCAGTAGGGAGGGCTGGGAGTATACTGGGATGCATAGGGAGAGGCACCAGCAACAGAAAACAGGAAGTTGTTGTCCCTCTGTACAGACAGTTGGTGAGACCCCATCTGGAGTACTATGTCCAGTTCTGGAGACCCCATCTCTGCAAGGACATAGACAGGATAGAGGCAGTCCAGAGGAGGGCAACTAAAATGGTGCAGGGTCTGCAAGAGAAGCAGTATGAGGAGAGCCTAAAGGAGCTTAATATGTATACACTTGAGGAAAGAAGGGAGAAGGGGGACATGATAGAAACTTTGAAGTACCTCAGTGGAATCAACAAAGTCCAAGAGGGTAGCATCTTTCAGAAAAAGAGATGTGCAAGAACAAGGGGACACAATTTAAAGATAGAGGGGCAGTTCAGGGGCAATGTGAGGAAGTATTATTTCACAGAGAGTGTAGTGGATGCATGGAACAGCCTTCCTGAGGAGGTTGTGGGGTCTAAAACTGTGGGAGAATTCAAGAATGCATGGGACAGACATAAGGCAATTCTTGTGGGGATAGGAAGAAATAGGCTGTTGGTTAACTAGGATCTGTGGCCTATCCTGTAGGTAGGGAAGTGAGCAGACTAGATGGGTCAAATGGTCCTTATCTGCCATCAAAGTCTATGTTTCTATGTTTCTATGTTACTGGACTGAGATTTACAGGTGCTAATCACACACAGTCAGTTTTGAGTGCTGCTCAAATGCTACCAGATCTGCAGAGAGTGAGTGTATGCGTGAAGTGATTATTTGTTACTGGATAACATACTAGTCAGCAGCAACTGGGGCAGAATTAAAATGGGAGGGAGGGTGAGTAAAACAAATCCCTTAATATTTGATGGCTGAATGTGATTTAAAAAATGAAAGAAACAAGGAATGGAGGATGGAGAGAAACAGTGAGGTGTACAATATAGGCAGACATGGAATAAATCGCTCATGTGTGTGATATTCTCTGCATTAATATGACTTTTAGTTAAAATTTCTTATGTCTCATTGTTATTTCGAGGCAGCCATGGCATATTTTGATTCTAATGCAGGGGGAAACCAGAACACGCACTTTTCAATTAAGAGAGGCAGTACCTGGTGTCCATCAAAATGAGGAGTCATCAGCAATGATCAGACAGACTTAGTTCAGAAACATTTATTTGCCCCATGTGGTGCCCTCCAAGACAGATGGAAATATAAAAATACACATGCGTACAAGTCATCATACAAACAACATAATGTTCATAATTCAGCCCCCCAATTGTTTTTTGATGGATATGTACGTGTGTGTGAGGGTGGGGGATGGGGGAGTTGCATGGAATAGTTGCTGCTTTTGTTTTTCATTTTTTTTCCTTCTAAGTTATTGTCAGGGCTGTCATTTGGTTACTTTAATAAAATGCAGTGTGGTAAGCCTACTTTATGGAGCTCTGCTGCCATCAGGAGCAGGAAGAAGGATAAAATGAATGCGACATTCATGAAATGCAGCTATTTTACAATCATGAGACTACTAGATAGCTGCAGGAGGGAGCATATAATGATATCCAATGATATCCAGATCTGGGATTCTATGCAGACTGGGTATCAGTCACATAGAGTTACCGGCAGTCGTCATTCTGCCAGACTGAGTTGTCAGTGTGGCAGCTTGAAAACAGAATATTTGCTGCTTTTGTTGTTCGTTTTTTCTTCTATGTTACTGCGAGGTCTGGCATTTGGTTACTTTAATAAAATGCAGTGTGGTAAACCTACTGTACTTTACGAAACTCTGCTACTATGACCCCCCAACACAGACATGCACAGGCAGTTACTGTAAGTGTTAGTATCATTATACCATACAACATACTGCATATTAACATATATTTTGTTAGATTTCGATGTCCCAAAATGAAATCTGACTCACATCAATGCACACTATTAACCATGCCTTTATTATTGATTTAACATTGCCAAGGTGTGGACGGAGAGTGTGTGTTTTCAAGCAGCACTACCACATCTTTGCCAGTGCAGCAGCTTGAAAGCAAAATGAGTGGACATTACAAAAACAACTGTGGAGTGACTGTACAGTATGTAGGGAAGGGGGCTGAATCAATATGCCATAGTACAGTGAAAATCCAATGGTGACAAAGGGAGAACAACATACTGTAGAATGAACATGATTCATGTATAGCCATTGTGACTTTATACTGTAGGTCCTGATATGAACTGTGGACTGTGGGGACACCTACCAGAAAACTGACACAATTGACTTATATTAAACAGGAGACAGTGCCACCTGGTGCATTTAAGCCTCTGCTGATGCTAGTTCAGTCACTTCAACTAATGAGAAACATGGCAGCTGCTTACTACATTAATGTGTGGTAACGAGGTATTTCTTGGTACCACTCAGTGTAACGCTCGGTGAGCGGTACCCTCCGAGAAATACCATGTTACCAGTAAACTAATCTGTAGCAAGCACTGTATGTGCGTGATTTTGCACTTCTTTGTGTTAAACCCTTAGCTGCCACTCTTCCAACCATTTTGACAGTTTATCCAGATCTCTTCTCATTCTGCCCACCCCATCTGGATCAACTACTCTGTTGTAGATCTTGATGTCATCTGCAAACAGACAACCCTTACCCTTCAGTCCATCTGCAATTTTACTGATAAAAATATTGAAGAGGACTGGCCCCAGGACTGATCCCTGAGGTACCCCACTTGTGACTTGTATCTCTTCTGACTGTTTACCATTTACAACCACTCTGTTTTCTGCCCGCCAACCAGTTTGTCATCCTGTTGACCAACTTCTGACCCACCCCAAGCCTACCCAGCTTATTAATCAATCTTCTATGTGGAACAGTGTCAAAAGCTTTGCTGAAGTCAAGGTAGGTGACATCAACTGTTCCCCCTTGGTCCACCACTTTGGTTACCCAGTCAAAGAAATCTATGTGATTAGATTGATAGGACCTTCCTGTTGTAAACCCATGCTGTCTTGAATCCTGTGCTCTTATGGATTCCAGGTGTTGCACTATCCTTTCTTTAAGGAGTGCCTCCATAATCTTGTCAATTATTGAGGTAAGACTGACTGGTCTGTAGTTCCCTGCCTCTTCCCTGCTACCACTCTTGTGGAGTGGGTTCACATGAGCCCTCCTCCAGTCTTCTGGGACCTCTCCACAAATCAACATTGTATTACTATCAGTGTAAAGTAATTTTTTGTGCATATGATATACAGGATAATGTATAACAGTCATATACAAAAACCCTGTGTCTGCATCAAGAGGTATGTATGGCAACCAACAATATTCAATAGCGAAGTTTGAAAACTTTCATAATGGCCCACAGCAAATGCAAGATGAACACACAGATTTGTCTGTGTTTAGCTAGTCATATGTTATCTTTTATTTAGAAAATGGCAAAAAGAAACCTAGAAATCCGATTGGCTAAAACAACTAGACAAGTGGGCAATTATTTTTCAATAGAGCCCTATACAAAACAAGTTCCAGTTGCTGCCAGTCTGGGTTCCACATTACTTAATCGTATCACTGTGCCAAACATAAACAACAGTGAACTCACAAAGTAAAATCACCTCTGTGGCTGTCACTTCATTCTACTCAGCAGACCTTACTGTGCAGAAATGAATGTCAACTCCATTATTTGTCAACTTTAAAATGTTTGATGATGAAGACCTCAATGCCCTCTTCCAGCAGGACACAGATGAAGAAAATAAACAAAGGAATCCTGAAACAAAAAAAGAAGAAAAATAAGTGTAAGTAAACAAAACTAACATGTACAAACTCACAGCAGGTGAATTGTCAAAAATATAATCTTTTTTTTTCAAAAATAGAAGCAAACGGAGAAGAGCCTAAGACTAAGAAAAACAGGAGCTGGGCAATCTTGGTAATACATGACTGGGCTAAACAGAAAGAAATAAAAATTAGCTGGAAAAGTGTTGCCCTTGAAGTTCTAAATAACACTCTGAGACAGTTGCATGTTGAAGTTCAAAGTGGCACTAGCAAGCAGTACTCTGCTGCAAGGTACTGTGCTCTGAGTGGGGGCATCAATGGATATTTAAACAGCCCTAAAATAGGAAGAAATCTAAACTTAATTACAGACGCACAGCTTGAATCCTCAAGTATCATGTTTAAAAGCATACTAAAGCAGTACAGAAAATAAAATAAGGACACAGCAGCACACCATCCACCCATCATGGAGAAGGACCTCAAAAATCGACGGGAATCTCCCACTATGTCCACCAACACCATGCTTGGCCTTGTCCACTGGGTAAGGTTTGAAATTGAGCTCCACCCACAGATGTGAGGGGCTCCAAGTACTGATTCCAACATCATTTCAAATCTTATGAGACAAACAGGAAGAAGAATACTTAACACTGTCACATAAGCCTACAAGAAAAAATCATAAAGAGTTACAAGAACTGAACAAAGAGCTGCAACATCAGTATATGTACTCAGACCCAGAAAACCTGTTATGTCCAGTAGCAGTTTATAAAAAATTCCTGAGCAAAATTACAGAAAATGCCAAAGCTCTCTACTGCCATCCCTGGAGAGCACCTCAAGAATACTTGGACCAGTAGCCCACTTGGTACCCACAGAAACCAAAAGGAAAAATTACCTTGGCTTAATGATGAGTAGACTTACCTTAGAAGTGGAGTTAATTCAAACCTACCAAATCATAGTATACAAAACACTGCAGTTCAAATACTTTCAAATGCTGGACTGGAATCCAGGCAAATTATGACTATCACAGGTCTCCACTGTGAAGCTAGCCTCATATCATACTGGTGATTAAAACAAGAAGACTGATGAACCTGGAGTAAACTCCTGTAAGGAAAAGCTGAAATATCAAAAGCAAGCACAAGCATGGCAAAGCAAAGCACACCTCTGTCATCTAGAGGAATAATAACAGCAACAACAGTACAGAGTTCATTCAACATAACAAATTGCTCCTTCACTGGACCTGTCAACTTCACTGAATATAAAAAGTGAAGAAACAGTGAAGGACTGCATTTAGTTTTCTTGCTTATAATCCATTTAAGTGTAATTAAAAGAGTTTACATTGGTTTGTTGTTTTGTCCACACCCTTCCCAAAAAGTAACTATTTTCCTCTAAAAATATTTATTGCCTTAAAATAAAAATGCTCAAGTTTAAAACGTTAAATTTTTGTCTGCCTCTTCATTCTTAAACATATTAGCCATTTTCTAAGCACAGTAATACCCTCCAGGGTGTGTAGTATTGGGAAACACCCGACCTTTCAGGGGCTATATGGTCTTCCACCTATAGTGTCAGGCCTCATTATGCCCTTGGGTAGTCCAGTATTTCCAAATACTGCCCACCCTTTCAGGTATTGTTGCTTAAAAGGACTATGCATCCATGCCCAGTTAAGGCACTCTGTTTTATTTCAATAAGGTGGGATGGAGGGATAGGAGTACACCTGGGTATATAGGTTGGTTCAAACTACTAATCCTACCAGTTTAAACTTTTTTGTGTAAGTTTCACTTTTGTATAAAAAGATAGGTTATAGCTTGATTCTATAGCGTAAATATACCTATGTGGAAACATTCTAAGTTGCAGTACTGCAATAGTCACATCACTACTACAGTGCAACAATGTTGTGTTGGCCCTACAGTAGTACAACAAACATACTGCAGACATTGGATTCCATGCAATGCATATCATATTTCACTGACAATTGTCACGCTTTGCCATTGACAGACACTGTTTCTTTTCAGTGAAGTGGGGTAGAGGGATTGCAGTGGCATGGGGGTGGGGGTGATTCAGAGTTAGTGGTGATCTTAAATGATTCATTGCGTTGCATCTCTTTTTTCTACAGTCAACTTTTAAATTACAAACATGTTCAAACTTGATTGGATAGAGAAAAGCAGCTGGGTGGCATCTGTCATAGAATACTAATATACTGTGTGTGACTACAGCGTATGCTAAATTGTTTTAATGTTAAAAAATTAGACATGACAAAAACTTACAATAACTACATGGTTCACTATTTTCTGTATAAAATTCAAGATGAACACACAGACTTGTATGTGTATCAATGTCTGTACACCATTTTTTATTGTGACTGTCAATCCATGCCCATTTCAGACACTATGATTACTTTCAGTGAGCATAAGGTTTGTTTCAGTAAATATATACATTTTTTCTTTAGTGAAACTACAAAAAAAAAACAGATTCAAGCTTGAATGCATAGAAGAAAGCACCTCTTTGTCATCTGTGACTGGATCTAGTAATATGTGTGACAATAGCCTATCCTAGTTTCTTATAATGTTACAAGAAATAAACATCCCCACAGCTTACAGTAATTACATTCTTACCTGAAACTGATGTTTCATAGTGATTGAAAAGGCAATGACTCCAGGAGTTATAATAATGGATATTGTAACAGCATATCATAACTACATAGAATGTTACACTATAACAGTACATAGAAAATTATTAAAGTTGTTAAATATCACTTCTTAAAATAAAAGTATAAGTATCAGACTGGTACTTGGCAAAAAAATAAATATGTAGCATAATATAACACTTGCTTTATTATGTTTTGTTATTGTTTCTTTCTTATTACAGTCCAACATGGCTTCTCTGCCACCTCAGCAGAAAGGGTACACTTAGAACAAGTCCCAGAGGAACTGTTGGAAGAGGTTCCGGTTCTTCTGGAAGACAGTGTCATCATCATTGAAGAAGAAGGTATAGTATAATTACACAAAGTTGATAATATTAGTTCCAGCTGATACTGATTATTATTTCTAGTTTAAAGTCCATATAGTGAAATGTATAGAAATGTTTTCCTTTTTATTTGAGGACCCCCAATGCACTCAGGCTCACCACTACTCACCTACCACCCACCCAAAGGCATCACATGGAGTGTTATACATGACATGCCATGGAAACAATTGTAATATTATCCTTAGACAACATCCACCAACTGCTTGATCATTCTACTGGCTTCATGAACAATCATCAACTACCTGGTGTTTCTGAGGTAAATGTTTCCTGAGTACCCATTCCCAAGACAAATAGACATTAACTGCTTACTGGCCCACCAGTGAAGTGGTTGGATTTCCACTTGCAATGCCAAAAACAGACCCAGGAGTCAGAGGACTTGCCAAGGGGAGAAGAACTGAGCACCTTGTAGACTGTTCTTTTTCTCCACGGGGAGAGGGAAGAGGGTATGGCACTTTCTGAACCCCTGGCAAAGGCTATGGGTACCATTAGCAGCCACTGCCATTACCTTAGGGAGGCAGGGCAGAGGCTGGATGTCATTGTACACCCCCACCCCCAGGATCCAGAAAGCATCAAAAGATGCTGTCCCAATGGCATGACAACCTGCCCTCTATCTCTACTGCCTTCAGACATCTGCCGGGGAGCACCCATTCCCATGGCCCCAACCTGTGGGGAAAGTCAGGGCTCACCTACAGTGACCATTGGGAGGTGGAGCCCTCCTAGCGGCCCCACCTGGGGGGTAAGCCTGGGCATGGGTGAATGACTGGTGGGCATGTCTGACCACTGAATGGAGGCTTGGGGGTTCCAGAACAAAAAAAAATTAATTGCTCAACTTATCTCCACCAAATACTCAACAGAAATGCACCAAAGAACACAAGGTCACTACAGAAAGCACTTTAAATAAAAAGTAACATTATCTTATTAGATTACTGTATTATCAAGCTGCCTCAAAATAGTTATTGAATTTTCATGACAGGGTAGGCCCACTGAGCCCCGAAGGACCCTTTTTCAGGGGTGACCCAGGAGAGAGAAACAGTACAATACAGTTAGGTAGTACAGGGTGCAGAGAAAATAGACATGAAATTCAAGGTTACAGTAAAGCTAATATTTCAATATATTGAACATAAGTGCAACAATTGAGGGAGTAGAGGCATGCTTTTGGAGTAATTTTGGGTGAGAAAAGGAGAGAGATTGGTGTAGGATGTGGGACCGAGAGTGACCTTCCAATACCCTGACAATGGCACAAGCTTGTCCCAAGCAGGTGGGGCTTGAGCCTAGTGTAAAAGTTTAATAGCGATGGGGCTTTCTGTATTAAAGGTGGGAAAGTGTTCCACAGCTTAGGGGCAGTGTGAGTGAAGGATTTGTCTCCCATGTTAGTCTTGACTCTGGGGATTGCTAGTAGGGACCAACTGATGGTCCTGAGTATACAGTATGAGGGTTAGACTTAGGAATGATTATT